>OX243888.1:5323115-10323115 GCA_945859645.1 Amphipoea oculea | reverse complement strand
AAGTTGCGAACAGCAGCTAGTATTTTATAAGCTAGATTGATATTTTTAACACAGGTTAACCATGATCACGGCTCGGCTAATGTTGGAAGGATAGAAACTCGGCTTCTGTAAGCAGCATTCGAATACACGAGAAATAAAAAAATAAAATAAAAATATATTTGAACTCAGGAACTCAGGATACGAAAATAAAGAAATAGTATTTTTGTTTTAAGGTCGTGTCAGGTTTGAAATGTTGTCAATTCGAGTGCTGCATACAGAAGCCCCTAATTAACACCTAAATAAGACGACACACGTTTAACCGAAGCCATTTAAGGGTATGTGTACCTACAATACTACGCAATAGTGTTAATTAACTTAGCTGATTCATTGTCACCTACATTCGTTCATACGGTGTGATGAATAGACTTTGTTCAGTTTCAGCGAAGAGCAATTAAAAAGTACAAAAATAAAATATTGAGCTATTTTTACAAAGCATACTTACAATCTTATTACCTACGTAACGCAATAGTAATCACAATCATTTAATTTTTGTCAATTTGTATTTTTTCTTCCTCTTAATAAGATCTATTAAACGTAGAGTACTAGTACGTTATCGTGGGATAATTTCTAACCTCTAAGTGGGCAACAGCTAATACAGGAGCGCAAGTGCAAATAAGAACATAGATCATCGTCTAAAACAATAATTCCAACAGACAAAACGAAAGCCAAAAAAATCTTAGAAACTAAAATATGTATTTAGTTATTTATTCAAAAGGTAGTCAGCAGCAGCATCATCACACACACTCACAGGCAGAAGTATTTTTTTTTTAAATTTTTGTTTTTTTTTTTGGTTGTTTTTAATGTTTTTTTGTTAGTTTTAAATTCTCTTTTTTTACTGTTTGTATTTCCTGTGCCCAAATAAAATATTTTTTATTTCTTTCTCTCTTCTAAAAGATACAAGATCATCATCTGCCTAGCCTTTTCCCAACTATGTTGGGCTCGGCTTCCAGTCTAAGCAGCTGACTACCAGTATTTTACATGCGGCGACTGCCTATCTGACCTCCACAACCCAGTTACTGGGTAATACGATACCCCTTGGTAAGACTGGTTGTCAGACTTTCGGGCTTCTGACGACCCGTAACGACTGTCAAAGATCCACGAATGGCAGGCGGGACCAACGGCTTAACGTGCTTTCCGAGACACGGGGGTCTTGATATGTAAAGATGATCACCCATCCACAGACTAAGCGCTAAGCGTAGCTTAACCAGATCGATCAACCTGTGCGGCTGTTATCAAGATCTATGCGGAAAAGCAAAAAAACACTACGCACTGATAATACGCAAATCAATCTCCGATAGAATCGGTGATTTTTTTACAGAATAGCGCCGCTGTTTATTTATAAGCTCTATTAATACCTACAGTAATAAAGGAAAATGCCAATGTGTCATCAGTGTCATTTCATATTACGATTCACCAAACTGTACCCAGCATTATTGTTATTCTGTTTTTGAAGTTCTTTGCGCACGTTTTACGCCGTGTGGGCCACGTTGTAGATTAATAGCTATTGTTATCGTAACATTCCGTTATCACACAGATTATAGACGACATAACAACGAGAGGGACACCGACACGGCCTTGATTTGCGCGTAAACAATGTGTCACGGTGCCTGATTGGTACATGAGATGCGGTGATGAGCGTTGGCGAGAGCGATTTAATCATTTAAAAGAGGGGTTTAAGAAATTAAAATCACGTTCAAATCCAAAAATAATCGGCCATTGATAGACATGCAAGAAAGAAACAAAGAAAAGAAATAAAAAAAAAGAAAAGGAAGAAGAGAAATAAAAGAAAGAAAAAGAAAATACATTTATTTAGCACGGACTAAAAGGCACACAATATAATATCACATAAAAAAGTCAAATAAAAAGTGTAAAGTGCGATATAAGAAATTAGCAGGAAAGTAGGTAGGTAATATGCCTCACGGCTGCGCCAAAAAGACACAGTTCAGCAAAAAGTCCAGACAACTAGTGCCTGACGCTGGTTTTCAACTGGACCTGGCATGGACATGGCAATTTTCGTAGCGAAAACTAGAAAGTTTATTTTGTCGGGATTCGAGACGGTTGATCCGAATGTTTACAAACTGGCACTCATCACACTCATTGAGTAACACAATCAAAGGTCGACGGATTTTGAAGGAAATTCATAATCCATTGCTTCATATGTTTCAAAAACTCGTCTGCTCGACGACGTTAATAACGCAATGAAATGTATTACCATTGTGACTGAGTTAGTTAGGCTGTTGGCCTCCAAAAGAGCTCACGGTCCACCTCCTGATGGCAGGAATTTACTGCAACATCTAAGGGTTTGCAGTTGTTTGCAATTTAACAGTAATTTGTATTTCTCTCATATCCAAAACACGCACGAATCACGCTATGATAAGAAATCGCTTCCGCCTCAGCACTATGTCCTCACCCTAACATACCTACATACGTTATCTCAAGGCTCTGCCCGAACCCTTCTAGATAATATCGGAACACTTTATATACCACATGTAGTGACAGATATAACAGTTGGCAGATCTTATAGTCGTAGGCTTATCGATGCATTTTTTATTTGGATGTATCTGATAAGTATGCATAAAACTAGGTCAGCGTTGACAAAAGAACAATGTTTTTATAACCGACTTCAAAAAAGGTGGAGGTTATGCATTCGGTGTGTTTATTTTTATGGTTTACGTGATGTTTATTTGATTTGGTAGAGGAAGCTCCGCAAGCAGTCCCATATAATATTAATCATAAAGAAACCATTGAAAACTTTTTATCCCTACTGGTAGCGATAAACGGAAAAAAAATCCAACTATCCCAACCAGTGCGGGTCAGTAGGGATATATGGAGCACAAGGTTGCATCTATCCCTACCGGTAGCGATAATTGGAAAAAATCTCCAAGTATCCCTACCAGTGGAGATACATCAGTAGGGATATATGGAACAGGGGAATTTTATTAACATTGCTTGGGTAGTTTTTGAGTTATCCTGATTCCTGACTAATATCACAGAATACTTAAAGTACTACGTACAGAAAGGCCACTCCCTTCCCCGCACTAACATCAGTTACCGCACCTCACCCCGCACTTCGAGGTTACCGTCGCAGTTCTTTAACAAAGAGCGCTCGCAAACACAAGTACCTCACGCACACATTCATACGTATACAAACGTCATTTTTGAATGTAGTAGTAGTAGGTAATTATTTTGCGAGCGTTGTATGGAGTGTCCGGGGTGTGCTAATATTATAAATTCAAAAGTAATTTTTTTTTTAATTTTTTACGCTTTCACGCTAAAACGGCTGAAAAGATTTGGATAAAATTTGGCACATGGGTAGACCATAACCTGGAGAAGGACATAGGCTACTTTTCATCCTGGATCGCAGGCGGGGTCGCGGACAACAACAACAACAATAGGTACTTATTTTTTTTTCCACTATGTATAGTGTTGAGTCAACTTGACTTGAGTCATCTGACGATGATGTTATAAAAACTTCCTATCATTGTTATTTACATAGCAATTAGTGTTAGACGACTTTGTGTGAGGTAGGTATAGGTTGGTACCTATATGTACGGAAAACACAAAAACAAAACGGACTTAGAACAAAACACTACAGTGAAAACTTACTTTAATAAATTCAGAAGCGGTGGTAAAATACGAAAATATAAAACCAAAGATACTTCCGGAATTAGTAATTTTATACGCTGTAGTGTTTTCTCGATTATTCCCGACGTCTACCACTTGTTTGGCCACAATTGGGGGACACCGAAACAAATTTTAAAAATTATTCTCGTTGTCCACCAGTGGGGGACAAATTATTGTAACCTAACCTCAAAACACTTTAAAGTTGCTTCTGCATCATCTCCGGCGCTGCGGGAAGTGCAAGGGCTTGATTCAGAAAACGGTACCTACTTCTCGACACGGATTGTCAGGAGGTTCCTCTCTCTGGAGCCCTGACCGACGGTAGCTTGGACCCTGTTCCCGATACCGGTAGGCTCTATTTTTTAAGTTTTTTTTTTAATAAAAATATTTAAAAATGTAATTTATAAGTATTTAAATGAAATATATTTACCTGACAGGCAGCTCTTTCCGCAGAAAGAGAAAAGATTTACTTTCGCACGCATTTAAACCTGAAACAATAAAAAGAAACAATTAGTACATAATTCTTAACAAACTCACGTCACATTCAAAACGTTATGCCTTCAACCTAATCAAATGCCATTAGTGAAAAAACCCAATTTAAATTGTCATAGCCTTCCCTGACTTCGCACAAACATTTACTTACTTAGTTTATTTTAGGAACTAGCTGCGCCCCGCGGTTTCACCCGCGTAAGTTTCGATCCCGTGGGAATATCGGGATAAAAACTATCCTATGTCCTTTCCCGGGACTCAAACTATCTCTATACCAAATTTCATCGAAATCGGTTCAGTAGTTTAGGCGTGAAGAAAAGACAGACAGACAGACAGAGTTACTTTCGCATTTATAATATTAGTAGTAGTTTAGGCGTGAAGAAAAGACAGACAGACAGACAGAGTTACTTTCGCATTTATAATATTAGTTTGGATATTAAATTGTTTGATAAAATGACCTACATAATATACAAAGGAAAAACAGCATCCGCAGCCTAATTGCGGAACGCCAAATCGTCAAATGATTCTGATCAGTTGGCTTCATTTCTATCACAATTGGCTTCATTTTACGATTTTCGAATTGCGAAACTCTAGTTTCTGCGCAGGGCCTTAACGTTCATAATTGGTTTCATAATAAACTAGAGTTTCGCAATTCGAAAATCGTAAAATGAAGCCAATTGTGAATAGAAATGAAGCCAACTGATCAGAATCATTTGACGATTTGGCGTTCCGCAATTAGGCTGCCGTTTTGCGTAACACAATTCTTATTACGTAACACAATCGCAATCACTTTCAATGTGACAGTTCAATTATGTTAATTGCGATCGCTATGAATTGTCAAAAAGAAAGTGATTGCAATTGTTAATTCTCTTCATTGTCTAACCAATCCAAAATAGTCAATTCAAAAAATCAATCATCTGAATGCCTTTTCCCAACTATTTTGGGGTCGGTTTCCAGTCTAACCATATGCAGCTGAATACCAGTATTTTACATGGAGCGACTGCCTGTGTTACTCCCTTACTGGGTAACACGAAAAGGGTTTTATGTCGGTGTGACCCAGTAACTGGGTAACACAGGCAATCGTTTCAGAATGCCAGGCTTAATAAAGGGTTGTTAAGACTGGTCATCAGACTTTTGGTCTTCTGACTGCACGTATCGAATAGAGTCAATTACGACTGTACGACACATTAAAATGAGTAAAAACATCTGCAGCCAATTTACGATTAATTTTATATAAAGATACTGGTGCCGGTTCCCTTGTTCACAAACTAAACTAAATTTAGTTTAGTGCACTTTTTCTTTCTATTTTATTAAGAAAAGGATAGAAGATAAATTTTAGTTTAGTCCTATCCAATTATGATTAATTGGACAGGACTAAACTAAAATTTATCTTGCGCTTGACAATACTCCATAGAAATCTTCTTTCTTATAACTATGCACTGCTCCATACAAAAGACGTGATTAAAAACTTGCCTAGGTACTAAAATTACGTCAATTTCCGTCAGGCGCTGATTAATTTGACAGGACTAAACTAAAATTTATCTTCTGTCCTTTTCTTAATGAAATAGAAAGAAACCGATGCACTAAACTTTAAGTTTAGATTGTGAACAAGGGAATCAGCACCATTATCCAATAACATTCTCAATTTAATTCGAACAAACTCGCTCCTTGTATCAATAATACTGATATTAAACAAAAGACTCCGTCACTACTTATCTTTATTATGTACCTACTTTAAACAAACAAACGTACTAATTGTAAACACATGGCTTCAGAAAGTTCAATGACATACATACGTCATAAACTCACACCTAGTACAATGTGTAGGCAAAACTACTTACGGCTAATTCTCCTACTTAAAAAACGTTCAAACTCAAGTCGCAATCTCATCTCAGCGACAATCAATGTCAAAAACTTGTCAAAAATGTAGGCAAATTGATTGTATTTTTGACAGATAGCGACAGATTAGAATGCGAACGTTCTTAGGGTCGGTACGTATCTGACGGAAAATGCGTTGCGTATTATCGGTCGCGTAACTCCAGAAAGTGTGTCTGTTTGTCTGTTACATCTTCACGCTTAAACCGCTGAACTGATTTAGATGAAATTTGGTATAAGTAGAGATAGTTTGAGTCCCGGGAAAGGACATAGGATAGTTTTTATCCCGATATTCCCACGGGATCGAAACTTATGCGGGTGAAACCGCGGGGCGCTGCTAGTAATATGATAAAACATTCAACATTTCACACTCAACCGATGATGCGTTAGTGCGTCGAGCGAATAAATAGACGCAATCGAAGTTACGCCCGACGCATTTTCCGTCAGATATGAAAATACGCGAATTGGCCTTCAGAACGTCACCTGCCTTACATATTCTTTTGCTTTGTTTACGTTCATAAATCTGCACCCTAATTGCGTAGCTTTCAATCACAATTTTGAATGATCTTGAAGGATATTGCTAATCCATTGCTTCATATGTTCGAAAAAAATGTCTGCTCAACAACTTAAATGACGCAATGAATGTTGTTGAACTGTCAAAATGAAAGCCATTGCTACTGTCAATGTGTTACGCAATGACCCCACAGCACAAACTCAACTCAAACTCAAAGCATTTATTTCAATTAAACCAATTACAGGCACTTTTGAATTGTCAAGGACACATGTCACACTGGCCGTACACGTCACAATGGTCATACGCACCTGATCTTTCTGAAAAACGTCACCAATAAGGTTCAATGGCTTTCGACACTTTTACTACTTAGACTTTGTAATTATTTATTTACCTAAACATACCTTCTTTAGGGGGGTCAAATCGATACTTCTGTAGGTAGTTCAAATCTTTACGCTTGAATAATTAAAAACGTCTTTGTACGGTCACCCAAGTGATCAGTAACCGGGGTCGTCGGATATAGTTGAAGTTTAGTAAGAAACCGATGGATGTTTTCAGTTAGAAAAACTTGATTCTATGCAATAGCATTCTATGCAAAGTAATTAACATTACGCAATACAAAGGTCTGAAAATTCTAATGGCAGGTTAATGTCACATTAAATTAGATAGAAAATGAAACCACATTCCGTGGGTGAAACGCGTGGGTCGAATGTGAAACTCAATTTAACTAATAGAACCTCATTCCACTGTCCTTTATTCCAGTTAAATGATTATTAACTAAAGCTTCGAATTCTCTATTACACCGTACACTGCTTCACCATTTTCTGAGTCGTCGAATCGGAAAGTTGTTCACAGTGAATTGGAAGTGTTAAAAGGCTTATAAGTGGCTGCAAAAAGCCGATAATAGTTCTGCTCTATACTTCAATTTCAGAAAGTTAGTAGCAATGATTTCAGAAATGAAGAGATCTACAGGAGAACCAAGGTAACCGACATAGCCCGAAGAATTGCCAAACTTAATTGGCAGTGGGCAGGGCACATTGCTCGAAGAACAGATGGCCGATGGGGCTGAAAGGTTCTGGAGTGGCGACCGCGTACCGGAAGACGTAGCGTTGGAAGGCCTCCCACAAGGTGGACCGACGACCTTGTGAAGGCCGCAGGAACTTGTTGGATGCTACAAGCAAAAAACCGGTCGAAGTGGAGGCTTATGTCCAGCAGTGGACGTCTTTTGGCTGAAATGATGATGATGATACTTCAATTTAGATAAATTAGCGGCAGCAGTAGCAGTTGTGTGAGTTGTAAGTCGCGAGTTCGAACCCAAGCAGACACTTTCGAGTATTTCATTTCATCACCACTGCTCTAAAAACGACTAAGGAAAACATCGTGAGGAAACCGGCATGTCCTAGAACCAAAAATTCGAAGACATGTGACATCCACTGGATTATGGCACGCACTCTCAAAGAGAGGAGACCTGTGTCCCAGCAATGAGAACATTATAGGCTGATTATGTTGTGTATATGTTGTTGTGGGAGGAAACGCATATGACTAAAAGAGTTTTGAATATAAATATCCATGGATGGAGAGGGTGAGGAAGACCAACAAAAGATGGATGGATTTTGTGAGGAATGATATGAAAGAGAAGGGAATGAATATTACTTAAGTAATTTATGTTTATACTGTTTGTAATATTGGATAATGTAGCTGTTTGTTGTTCCTATTTAATAAAATAAAAATAAAATATTAGCGTGACGTTTGACCTGAGGGAAGAATGGAAGAAGAAAACATGTGGGGGCACTTAATATCGTAACAAAAGAGATAAGTATACAGGATCGTCGGATATGGTTGAAGTTTAGTTAGAAACCGATGTATGTTCTCGAATAAAATTAAATTTTAATAATAGAAAACAAACACCTACCAATTAAATTTCATTCGACAACATCCATCAGTTTCTTACTAAACTTCAACTATATCCGACGATCCTGCACACTTTTCTCTTTTGTTGACCTGTTGCCTGCACGTTATAAGAACTGAAGGACGCTACCGAAGGTTCTAAATTGGTAGCTAATTTTTGGGATCTATTTAGATTGCCATCGACAATAAGAAGAATTTAATTTTAAACGCAAGCCCCATATACGTAATTAAAATATCGTTTACAAATGATACATTGATTGTTATTCTCATTACTAAATCGTTAAATAAAACGACTCATGATAAAAAGTTGACGTGTCAAACAGCTACATAAACAGAATTTGTTTTTAAAATGATTTTCATTATCTGTGGTATGATAACTAGGTTTGAAAAGAACTTGTGTTGACAAATAAACCGGTGGTCAACAACCAACGATTTGGATGCGAACTCTCAATCGATCTGCCTAGCCTTTTCTCAACTAGAGGTCAGCTTCCAGTCTAACCGGGTGCAGCTGAATACCTGTATTTTACATGGACTAACAGTAGCAATGGCTTTCATTTTGACAGTACAACAACATTCATTGCGTTATTTATGTTATTGAGCAGACTAATTTTTCGAACATATGAAGCAATGGATTAGCAATACCCTTCAAAATCATTCAAATTGTGGATTGATTGTGTGTTACGCAATAAGGGTGCAGACTAAACAGTTTACTCAACTAACATAATGTTGTCATGAACTTAGTACTAGAACTTCGGACAAGTAAACAAGTACTTACTAAACACAACACCGTTGGTAGGTACTTAAACTTCTGCTCACGATCTAACTACATACGGCAGTGAAGCTGTCTATAAATAACTGTTTGTACACACGCCAGCACATCAAACTATCCGAAACTGTCAAATTTTCTCAATCAACTTTGAACCTTATGTTACAGTGATAAAGTTGAAAATCTATTAAAGAAATATGACAGATTGTGATAGGTTGATGTGCTGGCGTCTGTACAGTCGATCGAGGAGTCTTTATATACTGACTGTTAATGGCTTAATGTTGCAGCTCATGTGTATTTCAGATCGTCAGTAGTGGGCAATGGCAGTCCTTGTGGCAATGGTTTGATATGACTTTAGCATACATTGGTGCCGATTTCCTTGTTCACAAACTAAACTAAATTTAAGTCCAGTGCATCTTTTTCTTTCTATTTCATTAAGAAAAGGACAGAAGATAAATTTTAGTTTAGTCCTGTCAAATTAATCAGCGCCTGACGTAAATTGACGTAATTTTAGTAGGCAAGTTTTTCATCACGTCTAAACTTGTATGGAGTAGTGCATAGGAAAGAAGATTTGTATGGAGTAGTGTCAGGAGCTGATTAATTTGACGGGACTAAACTAAAATTTATCTTCTTTCACTGAACTTAAATTTAGTTTACTTAGTTTTTAAAAAACATAATCGGCACCATTATCTATATTTAAATTAATCGTCACGTAACGATAAAGCGTCATGCCCCCCCCCCCCCCACCCCCCACCTCCATGAGACTTTTTTTCTCTGTCTCTTTCTATTATAATAATAGCAAAAGATACATAGAGAGAGGTAATTTTCATGGTTTTCGAGGGTGCTGAAGCTAACAGTGAGGTCAAAATCAAAATACAAGATGGTGGCTGCGAATATTTTAAAATTTTTCATCATGGGTCCGTATTAAGAAAGCGTATTAAATTCACTGTCTCTCTTTTTCTCTCTCCTTCTGTTTTATACGAGTGTGCGTGCGTGCTAATATCGTGTAAGAAACTTCTTTCCTGACGGGAACGTTTTTACTTTTTCGCTCAAACTCGGTTCGCTTGTTTTCGCGTTAGTCAAACCGGTTCGTCACTTACGAGTTACAACTGGCACAGTATAATAAATATACAGTAAGTTATCTAAGGCCGCCCGCCGAGTTATTAGCCTACTCTTGCGTTGATCCCCAGGGTTGTCACTTTTACTTTTAGTTAATATTTTCGAACAAGCAGCACTTGATCTAAATTTATGAAATAAAAAGCATATTATGATTGAATATTTTACCAATTTATAAATTTAGTAAAAATAAAAAGCCTTTATTCACATAACATTTATAATACTAAGTTACAAATTTGATACCGAGAAAATTTTTCTCCTGTTTCTGCACGTCCGGAACGCTTTATTATTATTTGTTAATGTAAAGTAAATTCTCATTCTTATGTAAAGTTTTTGTAAAAAGCTTTTGGGAAAGCATGGACAGGGCATCTTAAATTCTATATCATTCAGTTGATCGTGAATTGAATAAATAAAATACCTAGTGTGCAGGACGATCGACCTATTAGTTTCATTAATTTTACTTTCGGTGGTTGGGAAACCCAATTTTATGCAATTTTGAAATAATGATCACGCAGAATTCCCACGGTGCTGGGGCGACACAGGGTAATTATTGGTTTTCCCAAAACTAAAATTCATTGTGTTGTTTTATTATTCTCAACATGTTTTATTGCTGGTATTGTAAACCAAATTGTCGGCACCCTTTGATAAAAATATGTCTTTGATAGTTTGCTTGTGTATTTAATCAGTTCCGGCTTAGATCTCGCACAAGAGACTTCAGTAGTAAGTAGTTCTGAGTGATGTGATGTGACAAGCTCTCAAAATAATATCAAGCAAGTAACTCATCAGTTTGTATTTATTATTGATTTAGCTCCATTGTTGCCCTTATTTATTAGTAAAGAATAAATAAATAAAATAACTACCCAAAATAGCTACATAACCAACAATTATACCGTTTTTAATACAACCAAAAAATAAGATGACCATAAAAAGTACTTAATAATTTTGTGCTCGACTGTACTTGACTCGAAAATGTATGTAGAAGTTCACGTGGATATTTAACATACTTCCATATAGTAAACCAGGTCGAAATTATCATGGTTGGAGACGACTATTTCTTGACTATTTTTTGGCGTTCTCAAAATTGATTTATAAGAAGTTTTCAAAAGTGAGGATTGTGTGGTGAAGGACACTAAAAACTAGACTTCTTAAAATAAACTTTAGCTCTAAACATAGTATTCAGAAAGTAAATTTGGGAATACATTTATATGGAAAAATGCGACTCGGCTACGCTCTTAATAAAGCAAATAAACTGTGAAATAAACAATACAATACCACATTTTCTAATAATATTTAAGTATAAGTAGGTACTTACATTTCTGGTTGAGTAGGAACTATGAAGAATGATAAGTCCGGGTTTGCGAAATCATTATTGAGGCACCCGAAAACACTACAATATTTTTTTCCCCTTTTTGAAGTCATGATACTCGTAATTTAAGTGGCCGCCGCCGGCGAGAGTTGACGAACGCAAGCGGTCATGTAGCGTACGCGCGTGCTCACAGTCGCGCTGCACAGCCCGCACTGCCGCCACCTTATTCCCTCATATATTATGCTAGCGTGTGCGTGAAATCGCGTGCCGACACGGCGCGCGGCGCGCACGCACACATTCAAACCGAGAGCGGCACGTTTGTATGAAGATGTTCTACTGTATATTATATCTACTGTGCAACTGGCGAGTCATCCATGTATACAAACAAGCTGCTACGTGTGTGTCTATATAAATTAACCCGCGGCCTCAAGGTGATCAAGCGGCCACAATAACGATAATAATGTTAATTTGTTATGCAATCGATGTAACGACGCGAAGCGGCCATTCTTCATTCCGTGGGTTGACAAGTAAAAGTCATTAAATACGATTTTTGGTCAAAATGACTTTCGTTTGGGGTTGAAACACTAGGGCCATGGGGCCCGAGTGCCCACTCAGTATTTCGAGACATCGCCAAGCGGTTGGTCGACTCTTCACGTGACCAGAGGGCTGGCCTATTTTTTGGCCAAAGAATCAGCATTGCCATACAACGTGGCAATGCTGCCAGCCTTTTGGGCACGTTTCCCATTGACAGTGATGCGGACGAATTTTTTGATGCCCTTTGATTATTTTCCCTCCCTTTTTATATACCTACTTGTACATATTATTATTTTGAGATTGTTAGCATTTTAAATTATGTAAATATGTAAAGAAGACTGAATAAAAATGCTTTTCTTTATTAAATACATTTTTCCTGCTATTGTTAGAAAAATACTAATGTATTTAATGAAGAAAAGTCATTTTGACCAAAAATTTTATTTAATGACTTTTACTTGTCAACCCACGATTCATTCTTCGTCGACGCGTCTAGAGGTGGCCCAGGGTTTTACTTTAGTGTATTACGCAATTATCTAGCAGTTTTTGTGCAGTCAGGATACTTATGTATAATATTATAACACAAAAATCACCAAACCGCATCGTGGTCGAAATTATGGACTTCAGCGGTTCAGCAAAACATTTGTTGTTATCATAGAAATGTAAATCTATGGTTGTTATTATTTATTATTTTCTGTTTTTTTTTCAATTTTATTCTGTGCTTTGTTTTTAAACAGCTGAATGATACAACAAAAAAAAAACAAAATGTTTTGTTAAAAAAGCAAGCAGTCGTAATTCAACCAATACCGTGACATATTTTAATTTGTAGGTCAACATTATCTCCTTAACAATAGAACAGTTATAAATAATGGATATTGATTGTATTTGAATTGTAAGCAAGAATTAATTACAAACATTCTTTGTATAACTTTTACTTACAACATGTACAGACCCCACTCTGTCCAATATCTTTAATAGATTTTCAACTTTACTACAAAGTAGTAAGGTTCTCATTCAATTGGGAAAATTTGACGGATTGGGGTAGCTACGCCGATGTTCGTTGATGATGGTAATGATGATAAGCATTTCTAGAAATATTATTTCTTTTTACCCGACTGCGCGACGCAAAGGAGTGGTAATGTGTTTATCAGCCTATGTATGTATGTAAGTATGTATGTTTGTATGTTCCTTTGAAGCACTATACAGACCAAACGCCTGGGCCGATTTTTATGATTTACACGTCAATCGATTCCTCTTAGTCCGGCGAGTGTCACTAAAGACATGACGTTAATGAAAATTCAATATGGCGACTACTAGACGCCATATTGTGAAAATGAAAAAAATGAAAGTCAAGAAGCTATGTCAAGTGGGGTATCGTTGGATAGGTCTTTCAAAAATATCAGTGGTTTGGGAAGACCGTTTTTTGATTAGGTAAACCGTTCGTGACTTATCAAGCTTTAAATACCAATTTTCGTTAGAATCAAGTGTCCCCCCCCCTCTACCAACCAAACGCGGCAGTAGTACCTATATAAGTAAGTAAGTAGTGTGTAAGTTTAAAGGGAAACTATCACACTTAAGTGGGATTTATAACTCATAACTAAAAAGAATAAAATAAAAAATTAAATTTAAAAAATCAAAAAACCCGACTGCGGTAAAAAACTTAAGTTAAAAAAAAACTGAAAAGCTAAAAACAAGACCATTTTAAATTAAATAAAAGTTGGAAGCAGGCGGGACCCATACCATTTTTCTATTTTCAAACTCAAATGGGTCCCGCCTGCTTCCAACTTTTATTTAATTTAAAATGGTCTTGTTTTTAGCTTTTCAGTATTTTTTAACTTAAGTTTTTTACCGCAGTCGGGTTTTTTGATTTTTTAAATTTAATTTTTTACCCGAGTGCCGGATGTATATGTACAGTCTACAAAAGAGACAAGTATGCAGGATCGTCGGATATAGTTGAAGTTTAGTAAGAAACCGATGGATGTTGTCGACTGAATTTAATTTGATAAATGAGCTGTTTGTTTTTTATTAATTAGATTAAATTCTATTCGAGAACGTCCATCGGTTTCTTACTAAATTTCAACTATATCCGACGATCCTGCATAGTTATCTCTTTTGTTGACTGTACCTATGAGGTTTAAATTGAACGATTTTGTGATTGAAGGTGTAAAAAAATTAACCTTAAAAACTTTAAGAGGTGCTTTAGACCATCGAACTGAACAACTTTCACTATGGGACCAACTCTGAAATCACGAACAAAAAAATGAGCTGTTTCATACATTTTGGCCGAGTAGGTATTGAACTTTTGTATGAAACAGCTGATTTTTTTTTTTCGTGATTTCGGAGTTGGTCCCATAGTGAGAGTTGTTCAGTTCGATGGTCTAAAGCACCTCTTAAAGTTTTTAAGGTTAATTTTTTTACACTTTGTATATTTGTTAAATAAATGAATAAATAATAAGCGAGGTGCAGAGATATTGTGACCGCGTTGTACAAAATGTGATGGCTCGCTGAGTCATGCTCACTTAAATGTCTCTCTGATGGTGGCGCGTGTGTTGGATCATTCGGTTCCCTACAAAATGGTTGAGCTGGATGGTGCTGATCCATGCGTCATGTTTGTGAACGGACGCCGCCGGTTGAGACTGGTCATCTCTTAACTGCCAAGGCTTATTTTTAATCTTATTTCTTGTATTGTTTCTTCATTTGTGTGTTTTTTTACATTGTTCTCACATATAGAAGCAACAAGAATAATGTACCCAGGATTTTGTAATATCTTGATTTAAGGCGAATGGGTAGTTGTAGCCCGCGAAATTCAATTTTTCTTACGTTTTTTGCAATTTTCAGGTCAGTGTCAGGTTGTATCTTGATCAAAATATGATTTGCGACTATAATAGACATGTATTTACAGAATTATAGTCATTAGAATCATTAATATATCTCTTTAAGTTAGATTTCTACCATCAACACTTTTCCATACGAGATTTGTTCTTAACGGTAGAAATCTAACTTAGAAAGATGTATTAATGATTCTAATTATTATAATTCTGTAAATACGTACCTGTTATTGTCGCGAATCATATTTTGATCAAGATACAACCTGACACTGACCTGAAAATTGCAAAAAACGTAAGAAAAATTGAATTTCGCGGGCTACAACTACCCATTCACCTTAAAAAGAGTGTCCATGGAGTTTCTTGCCCGTTCTTCTCCATAGAGATCTACGCTTTGGAATGGGCACCTAGCTTCAACTTTCTGACCAACTGACCGACTACTTAATTTTGACAATTCAAAAGTGCCTGTAATGGTTTAATTGAAATAAATGCTTTGAGTTTGAGTTTGAGTTTGAGTCGCTGCCCGCTCGCTGGGAGGGGACGCCCTAAAAGGACATGATCATAGAAATGCCATATATCTATGGACATGATAGTGACCTAATGACCTTATTGGTATGACGACCCTAATTGCGTAACAAACGTCACTACAACAACGACAATCCGAATAATTTTAAAGGGTAATGCTAATCCATTGCTTCATAAGTTCGAAAGATTTGTCTGTTCAACAACGTAAATAACGCAATGAATGTTGGTGTACTGTCAAAATGAAACCCATTGCTAAGTATTGATACTGCAGTTTTTCCCGCGGTGATTTTTTTCGCGGTGATTAGGGGATCAGAACAGACCAGAATAAATCTTTTCAATTAAGAATCCAGTGTGCGATAGTTTTTGAAGTGAAAACTTCTTTAGCGGCGTTGAACACTTTTTCTAATGGGTAAAAAATGTTAAACTCGCGTCAGGGCATCGCGTCAGGACACGTGGCCGTCAGGAGAGATTCCCCCCCCCCATCTCTTTCTACGGCGGCGCCAACCGAAGTGAACCAAGTGAGACACGATAATGGATGGATGGTGATGGTGATTGCGATGGTGATGGCGATGGTGATGTGATGTGATGGTGATGGTGGACGCGGACGCGGACGCGGACGTGGATGGACAGCTGATGGCTCGACCGTCTGTGTAGTAACCACACTGCTGTGTATTCGTAAAATTCGTGTATACAGGTTGAAATTGAAAACATGCGACAAATCGAAATGGGAGATTGAACTCATCATTATGAACAACTTTTACTATGGGACCAATCCTGAAATCACGAAAAAAAAATCAGCTGTTCCCTACATTTTGACGAGTTATATGAACATAAATGTAGGGAACAGCTGATTTTTTTTTTCGCGATTTCAGGTTTGGTCCCATAGTAAAAGTTGTTCATAATGATGAGTACAATCTCCCATTTCGATTTGTCGCATGTTTTCAATTTCACCCTGTATAGTGTTTCAAAAAATGTAAATTGAACAAAGTGCATCGATTAATGAAAAAAGTAACGCAGAAATAGTGAAAAAAACTTAGTTATATTAATTCAATTAATAATTGATTTATTTCAACGTTAATATTCAAGTTTTCACTTCTGCCGGCACTCCCGGAGTGCATCGTCTTTTTTTTTTTTGATAACGGCATCTCGCAGTTCAACCTATGAGGTTGTCGTCTGCTTAACCGGACTTGCCTGTCGATGCCTCAAAATTAAGGCCTCCAGCCAGGGCTTCAAAATTTACTATACTAAGCGACTACACGCTAAGGGCACCCCCTGTGGGGTACGGACCTCGGCTTAGGGCGTCGCTGGGGGAGGGCAGCAAGGGACAGGCTGGATCGGAATTATTTAGGGGCGAATTTAATACAACAGGCTCAGCGGCGCGGGCTGGCTCGAGCAAGGGTCGGGGTCGACCAGTGTGCGATAATTTTTATTTTTTATTTTTTTATAAATTAGTTCCGTTGTCCCCATTTACATGAAATCGTCAATGGGACAACGGGAATAATTTTTTTTTTTTTATTTAGTTCCATTGTCCTCAATAATAGGAAATCGTCAATGGGGACAACGGGAATACATTTTAATTATTTTTATCGAGTTCCGCTGTCCCCATTCAATGGGGACACCGTTAATGGGGACAATGGGAATAGACGTCGTAGATGACCTTGAGAGGTCGTGACTACTTAACCGGACTATCCTGTGGTTGCCTTAAGTAGCTCAAAGCCTCCAGCCAGGGCGAATATCTACTATACTAAGCGACTACACGCTAAGGGCACCCCCTGTGGGGTACGAACCTCGGCTTTGGGCGTTGCTGGAGAGGGCAGCAAGATGTGCGATAAAAATCCCGCCGCGATATTTATACGTCCGTGACTCCGTGCGAACGAAATAATGTTTGTCTCTTTCTGGCAACCGAACTTATCAGACAACGCACTTTGCACCGACAGTTTTTAAACAAAACGTGTCGTTCAAATCTGGAGACAAGATGGCGGTTCAAAGTCCACAGATAGTTTTGGCGCGAATCGCAAAAGTTGGCACGATACAGAGTGTTTTTTAATACTGTGTTTTGACGGATATAATTAGCCGTAAGTCTAACGTAAAGATATTACGTTATTTTAATCACCTAGCTTGAGTCAGTTACTAATTTTGGAGGCCAAAGTCATTTTTCAAATAGGGCATGAAAGTTTTACAAAAGAACCAGGGCCGTTTGCTAGGGCCCTGGTTCTTTTGTAAAACTTTAAAGAGTATCTCTGGAATAACTAAGCCAAAATTAGGCAAGAAAAATTACTTAATTAGCTTCAGGATTAAATAAATGTCCGCCATTAATTTTTCCTCCTAATTCTAATAAGTTGAATGTCACATTTATATTTTTTTTGTTTTGTTTCTTTATTTTCTTTTTGTATTGTAGCTACATACGCAAAATTATTCCGTTAGTAAAGTACTAATACTATACATATAAATTGAAAAATGTATTAAAAGACCCTGGCATCCATAACGCAAGTTTAATCTTAGCTTGGGCGGCAGTGGAGATAGTCAGTGATTTATGCAATTTAAAAACAATAGTCTCTTAGTATTAACCTATCGCCTTTATTGGGAATAAAGTTATTATTTATTTATTTTATTAACTTTAAATATTACAACGACACACACAAAAGCTAAAGAAAAAAAAAATTTTTCGCCACCCGTCATGATAGGGCACAGTTTACTGTCAAATTCCATAGACAACACAAAATAAATAAACGTCAAGTCAACATGTTGTTCATTATCTGCATAGACACAGACAGTTAATTCCTCTAAATTCTAATAATTGTTGTTAATAGCCGTGTTTTCCCAGACAAACAATGTAGCTATTGTTAAAACGTTCTAGAACGTAATTCTAACGCGCTGATTGATCGTATTTCTTGAATAAATGACCATTCTTCCGTTCTTTATACACTTCGAAGTGTTGCCGTGCACAGCCGCACATTGTAGCAAGATGTTAATTCCGGTTGTCATACAAATACATCCAACAATCGTAATGGTTATTGAAACGCCCAGAAGACTGACAAACGGTCCAGTGACCTTCGAACGCAATTGGATGAAAGCGATTGCGAGTTGCGAGTGCTTCACGAAATAAGAATAAAATACAGAATACTCTTTAATATGTCCACAGGGCTACACATCAAGCTATACAGAACCAGTATAAGATGACTGCTGATTGTCCGAAAATCCTATACAATACGAGGTCTGCTGAAACTGGAAATGTTTAGCTTGATGTGTAGCCGTGTGTACATGAATGAATTGCACCGATCCCAGCGTGGTTAAACCAGACTCGATTAATCGAATGAACCCCAAGATTCGCACTAGCTCCTGTAGCCTCAATTTCATGGTGCTACAGCGACCATTGCATATCAAGGAATAGACCGGGGAGCGCGGTAATGGTAGGGAAGACGTGCCCGAAGGATAGGTAAGGATTTAAGAGCCTACCGAATAAGCATCCTAGAGTAAGCATTGGACTAGTGGAGAGATGGGTAATTATATCTATGGATGGGCACCATAAAAATTAAAGATATAGATGTAATTATGTGTGTGTGTTTGTGTGATGTGTAGATGTGATGTATTTGTTGTTGTCTTTGTGCATAAGGGAACGCGTTAGCTCGAAGTCGTCCCTAACGTAACAAACAAATGCTTGGATAGCTCAGTAAACGACGATATGAGGTGTAATAGAAATTAAATAATATTTAGTACGGACCGATTGGTTGTCGTGTAGTAAATATCATGCTCGAATTATTTGCTGGACATTGTGCCAATAGTCTAACGAGGGTCGGTTGGCGATCTGCCGACGACGTAACACTAAAAGCGTTGGGATTTCCGCAAATCTAGATGTGGAATCTGCGTTAGTTTCAAGAACAAGGTTGTTTAAAACTATGAGGAATTGTGTCAAAACTCAGACTCAAAAGTATTTATTACAATTAAACCATTCACAGGCACTTTTGGGACTGTCAAAGAGTCGGTCAGCTTGTCAGGAATTTGAAGCTAGTTGTCCATTCCAAACGAAGATGTCTATGAATGAAAAAGAACGAGGAAGAAAATGAAGTGAACGTTTAGTGAACACTTACACCCGGTTTCTGAATTGAGGACATGAAGTTGAGAACTTGATAAACTATACCTAATTTGGCATTACTTAAGGTGAAAACCCGCGAAATTCAAAATACCTTACGTATTTTTGCAAAAAATTTCACGGGCTATAGTGAAGGAATCCCCATAAGTAATGCTAAAGTACCTGATACTCCCTCTCACAGAGAGGAGACCTGTGTCCCAGCAGTGGGAAGATTATAGGCTGTTTATACTTGTCTTTCTGACCATATCTGCTAAAAAAAAAAAACAAGTTTTCAACTTCAAATGGAAACTCCACCAGTTGGCGCGAGGCGCTCGTTATTTTTGTTTTTTTTTTTGAGCGCAGCTCCTGGGACTTTTTTGTTACCTTGGATCTTCTAAAAAAATTCGAAAAGTTCGAAAAGTTTCCCGGAATATAGAAAAAATAGAAGTTCTTTTTAAGGGATTTTTGTATGAACTATTGTTTGGACAAGACAACTTCTGTCAAGTCAGCCAGAACAGCATAAAAACAAAAACGCAATGACCGCACGACAACACAACACAACGTACTCCGTGTGCGAAGAAGCTCTATATTCTATACTGTCTATACAAGAGCTCTATTCTGCGCCTGCGCTCTAGACATCAAGGTCAAGATCAGGCCAGGTCGTTGACTGATAGCAGGACAAGGCATCGTAAAACAAAACCAGGTCGTTTATTAGAACGGAATCTCGGGAGTGAACCTAGTCTCATACCCTAATGACTGATAGACATTTCATGAAACAGTCATTCAATATGAATTTAAAGAGGGTTTTATTAAGGATTATAATAATGACTTTAATTCCGTAAATACATACTTACTTCTTAAAGCAGTTATTCTGTATGTTACCTTTTCACGCCTAAACCACTGAACCGATTTAGATGAAATTTGGTATAGATAGTTTGAGTCCCGGGAAAGGATATAGGATAAATTTTATACCGATATTCCCACGGGATCGACACTTATGCGGATGGAACCGCGGGGCGCTGCTAGTACAGAATATTTAAATCATTTTGTTTACCTCGTTCCGGTTGACAAAAAAATTCCTAGTCTTCGAAGCGCGGAAAGTTTCGCTATAATAATTTAGCCTAGAATAATTCAGAGTTGAAATTGGGTTGCGTTCAACTAGAGCGTGGGGTTCGATTCCCAGGTCGAGTAAATTTTATTGGGTTTTTCCATTAGGAATTTCTGAGTAACCTGAGAATCGAAGCCAGGACCGCACGCTCAGCAGCCGCGCTAGCAACCACGAAACCAACAAGGCAGTTATCTATGTATATCGTCTTCTCCAATGTCCCACACACCGCACAGACTTCATTCACTCTTCCTTCTTCGTTTAGTCTATCTCTCTGTGGAATGCGCTCCCCCAGGAGATCAGGATGGCAACCAACCGATTATCCTTTAAAGTTAAGGTTCGCGAGCACATTCGCAGGAAACTGGCAGTAGCATCACAACGGTAATATTTTCTCATTGTTTGTCTTATTTCTTTTTAGTTAGTTAGTAAGTATATTCATGCATTTATGTATATTTATTTGTGCTTATATTTTTATGTAATTAGTTATACATATATTATATTCATAGTTTTAATAGGTTTATGCGTATCTTTACATTTAAAATATTTATTTCTCAATTTTCATGATTGCATCTACCACTGTTTGTCTCCGCATCACCCAAAGGTTGACTGGTAGAAAATGCCTATGGCATTAAGTCCGCCTCTGTACATTTATGTGCTTGAAGTATTAAATAAATAAATATATCTACAAACTAAACTAATATTGGCACGTGCACCGGTTTAACACCCGGGGACGACTCAGTTGGACTTTGGGCCGGGCCATTCCGCGCAATTAGGCCGACTTTTGTTTGGAAATGGTAAGGACATTTGGTGCGTGTTGATTGCAATAATAAATTAAATAAAGGTGTTATACTTTTTTAGATAGCGGCGCCATACGTAAAAACAAGTAAGAAATGTCATATAAAGTAAAAAAAGAATGCAGCTATGATATTTAATTTATTATTAGCATATTATTCGCCGTTACGGATTTCCGCGGAATGACCCGGCCATTAAAACGCTCACGAGTACTTCAAAATTAGATGTTACTTACTACAGGCATGTTTATAAATAGGAGTAGTCTTTAATTCGAGAGTAAATGAGTTATTTAAAGGTGACACATGCAGGGCATATAGACTGATCTACTGATTACATTTTACTTTAGATGTCGGATCCCACGATAAAGTACTACCGGGTGGTATGAGGAAAAGAGAAAGCAAGTCCCAGAAATTACATCCTTATAATTATTGCAGTGAAGACAGGTCTTAATATTGCGTACCCTAGTAGGTCGCTGCAGACACAATTTGTCGAACTGGGGGATTCACTTGAAAAATTCACCCTGCATACAGGGTTATTGGAAAAACACAAACAACCTCTTAAGAGGTCATTATACTCATCATTATGAACCACTTTTACTATGGGACCAAACCTGAAATCGTGAAAAAAAAAAAATCTGCTGTTCCCTACATTTTGACGAGTTATACGAACATAAATGTAGGGAACAGCAAATTTTTTGGTCAGTCCTCACATTTACAAAATAAGAATCTATCATCAAAAGGATAAATCCATGTTAAATTATACATTCGAAAGTAACTGTAAGTCTGTATGTTACCTTTTCACGCCTAAACCACTGAACAGATTTCGATACAATTCGTCAGAGAGAAGGCTAAAGCTGAAAGTCAAGAAAGGTTCTGGAGTGGCGACCGCGTACAGGAAGGCGTAGCGTTGGAAGGCCTCCCACAAGGTGGACCGACGACCTTGTGAAGGCCGCAGGAACTCGTTGGATGCGAGAAGCATAAAACCGGTCGAAGTGGAGGTGCTTGGGGGAGGCCTATGTCCAGCAGTGGACGTTTTTCGGCTGAAATGATGATGATGATGGCAGAGAGATAGATTGCATCCCGGGGGCGCAGCTATTAAAATATAAAAATCTACTAAAACCAAGTGACATGATTGCCATTACATTGCTCTAACAGATGACATTTAATAAATAACATAACAGGTTACGTTTTTCCGCATGTCAGCTGATATAATGTCAGCCAAAAATAAGTACCTAAGTTAATTTAATACGAAAAACTAGAATCCGGTCTGGCCTAGTCCGCAAACAAAACATGAATCAAACTAGATTCTATGTTGCGTCCGCGTATGTAATAATTTTGAAGTAAATTTTGTATTTTTCGCCAGAACGGGAACATACTGACATCGCATAATGACCGCCCTAATTGCGTAACACACCATCAATCATAATCTGAATCATTTTGAAGTATATTGATAACACTGGTCAACACAAGAATATTTATTTCCTTTATTTTTGAAGTGAAAACTTCTTTAGCGGCGTTGAACACTTTTTGTAATGGGTAAAAAATGTTAAACTCGCGTCAGGACATCGCGTCAGGACACGTGACCGTCAGGAGAGATTCCCCCCCCCCCCCCCCCATCTCTTTCTACGGCGGCGCCCAACTGAAGTGAACCAAGTGAGACACGATAATGGATGGATGGATGGATGGATGGTGATGGTGATGGCGATGGTGATGGTGGTGGCGATGGTGATGGTGATGGCGATGGTGGTGCGATGGCGATGGTGATGTGATGTGATGGTGATGGTGGACGCGGAAGCGGACGCGGACGTGGATGGACAGCTGATGGCTCGACCGTCTGTGTAGTAGCCACACTGCTGTGTATTCGTAAAATTCGTGTATATAAAGTGTTTCAAAAAATGGAAATTGAACAAAGTGCATCGATTAATGAAAAAAGTGACGCAGAAATAGTGAAAAAAACTTAGTTATATTAATTCAATTAATAATTGATTTATTTCAACGTTAATATTCAAGTTTTCACTTCTGCCGGCACTCCCGGAGTGCAACCCGTCTTTTTTTTCTGTTCTTGAGTATTTCTATGGCTGACTATAAAAAAAATACCGGGAATACAGTGCAATAATGAAAACAATACATTGCATTGCATGTGAGGTGGAGGTTTACGGTTCCAAGATAATCCGGAAAAGGTTTTACATCCATCTTTGGATTAATAAGACAGTAACTATTATCATTATTAGTGATATACTGTAACTTGACCCGTTTGACACTACGATAACCCATATCCAGATAACGTTTATCAAAACAAACTAATATATTATATTTTTAACTTTACATTAAAAACAGCTGATGTTGATGGTAATTAACAATAGCAGATGCTAGAATGTACAGACGCCAGCACATCAAGCTACCCGAAACTGTCAGATTTTCCCAATCAACTTTGAACCTTATGTTTTAGTAATAAAGTTGAAAATCTATTAAAGAAATTTGACAGATTGTAGTAGGTTGATGTGCTGGCGTCTGTACGAATGTAAATCGAAACAAAAGAATCCTGCTGACCTTTCAGCTCTGTTTAGGGTGGAAGGGAGGAAACGATGGATGGACTGTGTGAATGATGATATAGTTAGAAAGGGACTAGGGACTTTAAAAACATCTTCATAGAAGTTACAGAATTATAAGTGTTAAATATTGAATTGATAACAGAATCAAGAATAAAGAAAAGTGTAACAGTAATATATCTGTAACTATACAGGGTGAAATTGAACACATGCGACAAATCGAAATGGGAGATTGTACTCATTATTATGAATAACTTTTACTATGGGACCAAACCTGAAATCGCGAAAAAAAAATCAGCTGTTCCCTACATTTATGTTCGCATAACTCATCAAAATGTAGGGAACAACTGATTTTTTTTTCACGATTTCAGGTTTGGTCCCATAGTAAAAGTTGTTCATAATAATGAGTACAATCTCCCATTTCGATTTGTCGCATGTGTTCAATTTCACCCTGTATGTATATGGGCAATCCACGCGATTTAAACACGACGCTTTTGATAAACACCCGATAAACACCCGTAAACACCCATAAACACCCAGAAACTGGGTGTATATCGGGTGTTTACCAAAAGCACCGGGTTTAACCCCGGTGGATTGCCCATCTATATATATAACCGATATAAAAGTGTTAGCAGTGTTGATAAGTGTAACCGGTAAACGCGGCGTTGCCAAAATAGACGCAATCCCGACTGGATTGAGGCTATTTTGCCATCGCCGCGTCTGTCTGGGCACTGCGCGTTTTTGCGGTACCGTGCCTACGAATGCTTATTTCTGTTACACATATAAAAGGTTACACTTTGATTCTGTTACATTATTTTTGTTACATTTAGTGATTTTCAAACAAAAAAATGTTGGCAACATTGCACTTGGAGCGCCATCTGCGGATGACAGCGACAGCGACAGCAGAAACTGACATCAACGAAGGCAGTTTCATATTGCTGAGGTTCCTGGAGTGGGGGACCAGAGGCTTTATAACGGCGAAGCACAAGCGGAGCGGTCTCTTGGGCTTTCGACTTCTGGATAGTTCACTACCATCATACTCACTTTTATTGTTATTTTCTTGTACATGCACATATATTGTAAAATAATTAATAAACCAGTTGATTATTATTAGTTGTCTCGAATTTATTTAAGTACAATTAAATAGTAAATTTCACATCAGAAGTGACAAACAACTTTCACGCCATGGGTAAACAAAAGCGAGGTAACAGTAGTAAACGTTCCAAGCGAAAACGTGCTCGCTCCACCTCTTCTTCAAGCTCCAGCGCCAGGACGCCCTCGCCGCCACTAAGGCGGAAGGATAAGGTATCTCGTAATTACACCGAAACAGTGAGTAATACAAATTCTATTACTTTGAACAATTTTATACCAGATTTTGATCCAATAAAAGACGATATAGACACCTGGCTTAGCATCATTCAATCTTACGCAAATACTTTTTCATGGTCTGATAAAATGATTCGCTATCAAGCTTTGAATAAATTAAAAGGGTCGGCTAAAGTATGGTATGATTCATTATTACGTACAGAAAAGCAGTGGCCCGCGTGGAAATGGGACGACTGGAGGTTAAAATTGTCAGGTAGTTTCCAAATACGTAGAAATATGTTCGATCTTTTAAAAGAAATCATAGATAAAAAACCTATCGAAAACCAATCCCTGTATGAATTTTATTTTGAGCAAAAATGCAAGATAGATCATTTATGTTTGAATTTTTCTGAACAGGATATTATTTCAATTATAGTAGGAAACATAGGTGATCACAATATCGGTGCGTCTATAGAAGCTATTAATTTCAAAACCAGTGATGATTTAGCTAGTTATTTACACAGTCGTGTTTACAAGAAAAATGTAAGACAAGAAAGCAGTTCACGGGACATACAGCTTAAACCAACAACGCATAGTCAATCAACATCCGTAAATCGAACTCCTGTATCCGCAAACTCAGCCGTTACAAGCCAACCGTCTTCCTCCAGTGTTGGCCAAGATTTTAGTCGAAAAATAATTAAATGTTATAATTGTGGGGGTAACCATAAGAGGAATCAATGCGATGCAAATAAGTGCGAATATTGTGGGAAAAGAGGGCACGTAGAATCGAGTTGTTACCATAAGAAAAATTCAACAAAACCTGTAGTGAAACCTGAACAAGAAACTAAATTTATTTCTACCGATCCACGAAATAAGTTTATTAAAAACGTTAAAATATTAAATAACTGTTACGAAGCGTTTATTGATACGGGTAGTAGTTGCTCGTTAATATCCGAATCTTTAGCGGACAAAATTTCTTTGCCATATATCGCACTACCCTCACCCGTCGTTTTACAAGGATTTTCTAAGCAAACTTGTAAATACGTAAATAAAAAGGTTACGGTTAGTCTTTTTTTAGATTCTATCTTTTTGAGTGATATAGATATGTACGTTTTGGATGATATGGTTGGTTGCGATATATTGCTTGGAAGAAATGTAACTGAACGATCTGATTTACTCTACTCGCGGGTAGGCGACCAATTAAAATTTCAATGCGCGAGTAAACTTACTGAATTTTGTAATAATATAGCCGCTGTAGATTTAGATACATGTGCACATCAAAATGAATTATTGGCTTTGTTCAATCGATACAGTGATTGCGTTGCTTCAAGTATAAAAGAACTTGGAAAAGTTAACAATTATGAAATGATAATTAACTTATCAAGTTCACAACCGGTTCAATGCAGACCCTTTAGAACTCCGTATTCGGATAGGCAGACAATTAGGGAAATAGTAAAGGAATTAGTAGAAAACAAAATTGTACGAGACAGTAATTCCCCATATGCCAGTCCAGCCCTTTTAGTTGATAAAAAAAATGGCGAAAAAAGGCTCTGCATTGACTATAGGATGTTAAATAAAATTACAATCAAGGATAAATACCCTATGCCCCGGATTGAAGATCTATTAGATAGGCTTCAAGGACATAAGTGTTTTACAAGTCTAGATTTAAAAAGCGGGTATTATCAGATTTTATTACATAAAGATTCTATAGATAAAACAGCTTTCATTACAGAAGACGGACATTATGAGTTTTTAAGACTACCGTTCGGTTTGGCAAACGATCCGTCATGTTTTCAGCAGATGATGAACAAAGTACTTGGGAATTTGAGATTTAGCAATGTTATTGTTTATTTGGATGACGTTTATCTTGTTACTGAAACAGTAGCAGAAAATATCAGGTTATTAGAACAGGTATTACAGGTATTTAGAACGAACGGTTTGACACTAAATCTAAAAAAGTGCCACTTCTTTAAAAACGAAATCGAATTTTTAGGTTATAAAATTAAACCAGGGTATATTATGCCAAATGAGTCAAAATTAGAAGCGGTTAGGAATTTCCCAGTACCCAAAACTGTTCATCAGCTTCGACAGTTTTTAGGGCTAATTAGCTATTTTCGTAAGTTCATACGACATTGCGCCGTATTATCAGCACCGCTTACAAAACTGTTGAAGAAAGATGCAGTCTGGGTATGGGATGATGTACAAAATCGGGCGTTTCATATTTTAAGGGATAAATTAACTTCTGACAGCATTTTGGCCATTTTTGACCCCAATAAAGACAAGGTTCTGTATACAGACGCGAGTAGGGACGGTATCGCCGGTATACTTACCCAGATCGATGATGAGGGCGAAAAGGTCGTACATTATTATAGTAGGCAAACCAAGGAAGATGAAAAAAAATATCATTCCTTTGAATTAGAATTGTTAGCAGTTGTTTGTAGTCTTCAAAAATTTCGATTGTACTTATTAGGTAAACAATTCCGAATAATTACTGACTGTAGTGCGGTTAGGTATGCCTTAACTAAAAAGGATATTATCCCGCGAATAGCGCGTTGGGTCCTATCGACCCAAGAGTTCTCATTTGACATAGTTCATAGGGAAGGATCTCGGATGCAGCACGTGGATGCCTTGAGTCGCAATCCCGTGTCATCCGGTGAAAAATCTGAATTTGAGATAATTATGTCAATTACAGAGGCAGATTGGTTGTTGACAGTACAGGTACAGGACTCGGAGATAGTAAGAATAAGGGATATATTGGCATCAGGAGAGGCCGACGAACATAAAGATATTTTCAACAATTTTGAACTTTTAGGCGGAAAAGTTTATAGGAGAACTAGTCAGGGACGTAGATGGGTCGTTCCAAAGAAATGTATTTGGCAAATCATAAAATGTAATCATGACGATTTGGGTCATTTTTCTTTAGACAAGTGTGTTGAGCGTATACGTACACGGTATTGGTTTCGACGTCTGCGTTATATTGTAAAAAAGTATATTAAAAATTGCTTGAACTGTATTTATTTTAAAAATAAGGGAGGTCCAAAAGAGGGACAATTGTACCCTCTGCCAAAGTATGCACAACCTTTCCACACCCTCCATCTTGATCATTTAGGACCATTCGTAACAACTAGAAACAAAAACAAATATTTATTGGTAATTGTAGATTCGTTCACAAAATTTATATTTATATGTGCTGTGCGTAAAACGAATGCGACTGGAGTGATTAAAGAATTAGAACGAATATCTAAAATATTTGGAAACCCTAGAAGAATAATTAGTGATGCAGGTTCGTGTTTCACTTCAAGTCAATTTTCTCAGTACTGTTTAAACAGAAATATTAGGTTACATATCGTAGCGACAGGAGTTCCTCGTGCCAACGGACAGGCGGAACGGTTTAACAAAACCATTTTAGAAGCCTTAAAAACTATGGGTGCGGATACTAACGATGATAGGTGGGATGAATGCATTAAGGCATTACAGCAGGGACTTAATAGTACGATACATAAAACTACTCAAGCCGTTCCTAGTGAGGTAATGTTCGGTTATAGGGTACGAATGGATAGTGATAGTCTCGCCCCAGACCTTGATAGCGAAGCATTGGTAGACGTGTCAAAGTTGCGCGAAATGGTGGACGAAAATATTAAGGCCAGTGCAGATGATCAAAAGAAAAGATTCGACAAAACGCGAATCAAAGCCACACGGTATAAAGAAGGGGACTTGGTATTGGTCAAAATACAAAGTCAAAGTAATGATGGTCAAAGTCGAAAACTATTGCCTGCATTCAAAGGGCCATTTCAAATAAAGAAAATCCTGGAGAATGATAGATACGAGATATCAGATTTAAGAGGTAGCCAAAGAAGCTCTAAAATGTATAATGGAGTGGCCGCAGCGGAAAATATGAAACCGTGGATTAATATAGATGATTGGAGCATAGAATGAATTTAGATATCAGAGGAAAGTAAATAATCAAAACCGTGTTGGCAAGGTATTTATAATAGAACTGTTTTATTGTTTACTTGCCAATAATGTACAAAAAAAAAAAACTCTGCTTAAATAAAATCTCTTTAATAGATATTCCTTGAATAGTATGTCAAATTAATTTCCCTTTTGAGTTAGCGAGCCTGGAGAGAATACTGTCTGTACCTATAATTAATGTGTACCGCTCTAATTATTGTATTGCACCATTATGTTGAAATGCTTTGCTTTGTGTCGTAGGTACAAGATCAACTTGGTACGCTTGAGTGAGTGAAATACTCTTCGAGTGCAAGTGATATGTCAGCTATAAACCTGGTCTCCTAAGTGTGGCAAAGTCCCTTTAGGTTCAGGAATTGGCATTGCAATGCATAAACTATATAAGTGCGCAATACTTCCTCTACTGGTGGGCCTTTCTTAAGAATACTTTTATTTATTTGTATTTTAACATGGACATATTTTGATTTCAGTATCCTATCCAGACTCGTGAGGTGCCTGGGGCAGGCACCATGCAGCATGGCCGTGTTGGCAACATTGCACTTGGAGCGCCATCTGCGGATGACAGCGACAGCGACAGCAGAAACTGACATCAACGAAGGCAGTTTCATATTGCTGAGGTTCCTGGAGTGGGGGACCAGAGGCTTTATAACGGCGAAGCACAAGCGGAGCGGTCTCTTGGGCTTTCGACTTCTGGATAGTTCACTACCATCATACTCACTTTTATTGTTATTTTCTTGTAGATGCACATATATTGTAAAATAATTAATAAACCAGTTGATTATTATTAGTTGTCTCGAATTTATTTAAGTACAATTAAATAGTAAATTTCACAAAAAAAAAAAACTTCTTCAGGTTTATTTAGTCAACGACCTTTTCTAATTAATAAGCCTAGATCGCTTCCCCCATCAACAAAATTTATAGCTACCGCTGAACCAAAAGAAAACAGGTGAACCAATTTTTCCACAGTTTCTTCCGATAAATCGTTTTCAAAACGTTTCCACTGTGACGCGAAACGACCAGTCCAACGTAATTCCGACGTCGGATTGCCGGCGTTTGTTGACTTCGCGCCAAAACCCCCGCCACTTTCTCATCACCGACGTATATGTGACGTAACACACACGTAAAGGTTGTCATTGTTGCTTTGAAGGTCAGAAATGACTTTTCTTTTGCATCATAATGAGTCTGTCGATGCTTTGTTTTGGTTGCTGCGGATTACGATGCTTTTCGGGAAACTCTTAACCAAAGAGATTTAAGATAGGCTCTTGACCTAGTTGCGAAACACAATTTCGTGGATTTCGGTAAAATTGTTGCGAATAATATATAACGGGTGTAAAAATACTCTAAATGAAGCCGACAGTCACTGTTCTTACCGTTAATATATTTTTGAAGTGAAAACTTCTTTAGCGGCGTTGCACACTTTTTGTAATGGGTAAAAAATGTTAAACTCGCGTCAGGACACGTGACCGTCAGGAGAGATTTCCCCCCCCCCCTCTCTTTCTACGGTGGCGCCAATCGAAGTGAACCAAGTGAGACACGATAATGGATGGATGGATGGATGGACGGACGGACGGACGGATGGACGGACGGACGGACGGACGGACGGACGGACGGACGGACGGACGGACGGACGGACGGACGGACGGACGGACGGACGGTGACGGTGACGGTGACGGTGACGGTGATGGTGGACGTGGATGGATGGATGGACAGCTGATGGCTCGACCGTCTGTGTAGTAGCCACACTGCTGTGTATTCGTAAAATTCGTGTATATAAAGTGTTTAAAATATGGAAATTGAACAAAGTGCATCTATTAATGAAAAAAGTGACGCAGAAATATTGAAAAAAAATTAGTTATATTAATTCAATTCATAATTGATTTATTTCAACGTTAATATTCAAGTTTTCACTTCTGCCGGCACTCCCGGAGTGCAACCCGTCTTTTTTTTACCCGACTGCGCGACGCAAAGGAGTGGTAATGTGTTTATCAGCCTATGTATGTATGTATGTATGTATGTATGTATGTAAGTATGTATGTATGTATGTTTGTATGTTCCTTTGAAGCACTATACAGACCAAACGCCTGGGCCGATTTTTATGATTTACACGTCAATCGATTCCTCTTAGTCCGGCGAGTGTCACTAAAGACATGACGTTAATGAAAATTCAATATGGCGACTACTAGACGCCATATTGTGAAAATGAAAAAAATGAAAGTCAAGAAACTATGTCAAGTGGGGTATCGTTGGATAGGTCTTTCAAAAATATCAATGGTTTGGGAAGACCGTTTTTTGATTAGGTAAACCGTTCGTGACTTATCAAGCTTTAAAGTACCAATTTTCGTTAGAATCAAGTGTCCCCCCCTCTACCAACTAAACGCGGCAGTAGTACCTATATATTACGAAGTTTAAAGGGAAACTATCACACTTAAGTGGGATTTACAACTCATAACTAAAAAGAATAAAATAAAAAAATTAAATTTAAAAATCAAAAAACCCGACTGCGGTAAAAAACTTAAGTTAAAAAAAACTGAAAAGCTAAAAACAAGACCATTTTAAATTAAATAAAAGTTGGAAGCAGGCGGGACCCATACCATTTTTCTATTTTCAAACTCAAATGGGTCCCGCCTGCTTCCAACTTTTATTTAATTTAAAATGGTCTTGTTTTTAGCTTTTCAGTTTTTTTTAACTTAAGTTTTTTACCGCAGTCGGGTTTTTTGATTTTTAAATTTAATTTTTGTACTGGAGCATATCTGGGAACCTTCTGGTTACGGAGATAGAAGGTCAAAGTTCTAAGAGTTGACGAACCTCTCGTATAAATGGAGCCCTGAATAGATATACGTACACATTATTATGGGTAACTATTTCGTATACGACTTACCTGCGCAAACTCCCCACTACTGAGCTTGACAAGTCTCATCTTTCGTGGCGCGTATTATACAGAATCCGTAGATGACGGCTTCGTTAAAGTTCCTGTTACACCCTGTATACTTGGTCTAGTATCTTGTAAAGTCTCCTAGCTTGTAAAGTCTTTCTGCCAATATCTGCCTAATGCAGTTGCAAAATCGAGAAAGTAACTTTGTCCCGCAGTTTCACCCGCATAAGTCTCGATCCCGTGGGAATATCGATATAAAAACTATCCTATGTCCTAATCTAGGTCCTGGTCTAACCATGTGCCAAATTATATCCAAATCCGTTCAGCAGTTTTAGCGTGAAAGTGTATCAAACAAATATAAAAAAAAATCAACATTCAAGTATGCAGATTTGCAATGGAAAAAAAATTATACACGTTTGCGTTAAAACGGAGAATTTGGATATTAAACTCAACATGATATTGTGAAGATAAGCGACACCTGTGGTTTGTAATATACAGGGTGAAATTGCACACATGCGACAAATCGAAATGGGAGATTGTACTCGTCATTATGAACAACTTTTACTATGGGACCAAACCTGAAATCGCGAAAAAAAAATCAGCTGTTCCCTACATTTATGTTCGCATAACTCGCCAAAATGTAGGGAACAGCTGATTTTTTTTTTTCGCGATTTCAGGTTTGGTCCCATAGTAAAAGTTGTTCATAATGATTAGTATAATCTCCCATTTCGGTTTGTCGCATGTGTTCAATTTCACCCTGTATATCGGACAGAACATGATATTGATAGCGTAAGCCGAGACCCAGGTGTGAGGTAACGTGGTCTGACGTTTCATAATGTAGTGCTTACTAGGAAGGAATAGGTTTCCGGCACATTAATCGGCGTGCAATAGGATAGACCTCTCCTATTTCACGCCATTCAACAAGGCAACACTCAGGCCCGGACTCCACTGAAGCGGAGCTGGGCGGAGCGGAGCGGAGACGTGCAGGAATCGTCCAATCACAGATGAGACGGGTGTCGCGATGAGGATTTTAATCATTGTGATTGGTCGATTCCTGCACGTCTCCGCTCCGCACCGCTTCAGTGGAGTCCGGGCCTCAAGCCAGCTGCTACCATCCACCCTTCAAAGATCGCCGCTCCATCAAGCCTGGGATCGTCCACCTTCCATTCCAGTACATAACAGCATACAAACAAAACTTGGAGATTTGTCAAGCATTAGGACATAAAATAGGTTCATTCAAAAATTGCAGTGAGCAGTGGTGGCCTAGAGGTAGACTGCTCTCGAAACGATGAAGGAAACTAGACCGCGACATCGCGAGGAAATCGGCATGTCCTAGAACCAAAAAAATCGAAGACATGTGACATCCACCAACTACTACTAACCCGCGTGGTGGATTAGGGTCAGGAAACATTGATCGACGGCCTTTCGCACTTTGCCGATTAAAAAGGGACACACTACGCCGGAGCGCGTTCGTCGCGTCGATGCGAAAGGATGCGTGGGTCAATCCGCGGAAATCCACTAACAGCGAATATATGCTAATAATAAATTAAATATCATAGCTGAATTCTTTTTTTACTTTATATGACATTTCTTACATGTTTTTACGTATGGCGCCGCTATCTAAAAAAGTATAACACCTTTATTTAATTTATTATTGCAATCAACACGCACCAAATGTCCTTACCATTTGCAAATAAAAGTCGGCCTAATTGAGCGGAATGGCCCGCGTACGTACTACGTCGCGCGTCGTTCCATACTTTGCTCTCTTTTTAACCGACTTCAAAAAAAGGAGGAGGTTCTCAATTCGTCGGAATCTTTTTTTTTTTTTTTTTTATGTATGTTCCCCGATTTCTCGAAGACGCCTGGACCGATTTGGAATTTTTTTCTTTTGTTTGAAAGGGTATACTTCCCAAGTGGTTGCATGATCATCAGGTCAGGATCTGATGATGGGATCCCAGGGAAATCGAGGGCAACCTTCAAATTTTATAGGCACATAGTACCATTTTCATATATTTTCTAAAGCTGTTTAAGTATTTGCATCTGATAATCATCATCTCAGGTGGATGAGCTGATGATGGAAGGTACAACTCCTCAACGGCTTGGAGTTAAAAGAAAATTCTTTCAAAATTATTTATAGTAACACTCGTGCATTTGCTCTCGGAAAGCACCATTTGGTGAAGTGGAACTGATGATGAAGACCACAGATGGCCACCGGAACTACTCAATAATATCTCCGTACTATTTCACGGGTTGCGATTCGATACTTTAACATGGTTGCTAAGCAATTTATGCTCGTCACAATGTGAATGGTGATATGGAGCTGATGGTGGACCAGGAGAACTCTTCAACAATTAACTTCCCTGCATCGGTAAAAGCAATATTTTGTAAAAGGCGATGAGAAAGTTGACACTAGGCTATTGTAACTGAGATAAATTATAAGCAGACCCACTAAAAAGCGTGAAATAAAAACTTTTTAACAAAAAAAAAACCGACTTCCAAAAAAATACTACAAAGTGAAAAATAACTTTAATTTCGGAAGTCGGTGGCAAAAAACTAAAATACAGATCCAAAGACACCGACTTCCGAAATTAAAGTTATTTTTCACTTTGTAGTATTTTTTTGGAAGTCGGTTTTTTTTTTGTTAAAAAGTTTTTTGTATTTACAAACCGTCGAACGCCGTCGATCAATTTGTTCTGACCCTTAGGCTGAGGCTACATTAGGCCGCGACGCGACCTGCGACATATGAGCAATTAAAACAAATAAATGAATGCTCACGTATATGGCTACACCGTACATCAAATATTACTAGCGATCTTTGATTTCTTTATGCGATAGGGACAACATTACTGTAATCACGGCATTGGCTACATCAACATATCAGTGAAATTGAAGCGAATTTATTAGAATTTTTGCACGACTAGTTCAATAGTGCTACTAAATATGCGTGTGGCAAAATTATGCGTATTGTAAACCGCGATGGATGATTTGATAGCATGTGTACTGTAGCCACGGCATCGCCGAATATACGCCAGATTTTCGCTTATAATGTAGCCATACCATGTTTATCTCGTTTCGCTCTTCCAGTCGCATCGCTAATCGCTGCCTACTGTAGCGTCAGCCTTACAGTAACAGCCCAGTGCCCACTCTTTCTCGCAGAGAGGACGACCGTGTCTCAGCAGTGGGAACGTTACAGGCTGATTGTGCATGCATGATACAAAAACTAATAGGTCAACATAGTGAACATTGGGACGAGAGGAGACGTACAGACGCCAGCACATCAAGCTACCCGAAACTGTCAAATTTTTCCAATCAACTTAGAACCTTATAGTTTAGCGATAAAGTTGAAAATCTAAATTAATAGAATTTGACAGACTGTAGTAGCTTGATGTGCTGGCGTCTGTATGAAACCAGCCCCATTTCAGAAGCAGTACAGATAATAAAATAGTCCCCTTTACCATAAAATAACTCCAAAACGTACAGACGCCAGCACATCAACCTACCCGAAACTGTCAGATTTTCCCAATCAACTTTGAACCTTATGCTTTAGTGATAAAGTTGAAAATCTATTAAAGAAATTTGACAGATTGTAGTAGGTTGATGTGCTGGCGTCTGTACTATGAATATCTTGATATATGTATTCAGTGTTTACGATCGTAAACAACACAAGGTCGAAGCCATTTCCACAACAGTACGACAGCAGATAGCTGATAACATGTTTTTATAAACACTACAACTGCTGTAAAACCGTGTGTTGTGTTGTTCACAACAAGACTGTCATTATTGTTATCTATGGATAACAATACCGTTTATTTAACACTTGGTCGCTTTTGTAATGTTGGATCGGACAACCTCAAAGCTTTTGCACCGTCGATTTTAATTAACTTGAACTCGAGTGACAGCCGGGACCGACGGCTTCACGTGCTTTTCGAGGCACGGAGGTCTTCATATACAGGGTGAAATTGAAAACATGCGACAAATCGAAATGGGAGATTGTACTCATCATTATGAACAACTTTTACAATGGGACCAAACCTGAAATCGCGAAAAAAAAATCAGCTGTTCCCTACATTTATGTTCGCATAACTCGTCAAAATTTAGGGAACAGCTAATTTTTTTTTGCGATTTCTGGTTTGGTCCCATAGTAACAGTTGTTCATAATGATGAGTACAATCTCCCATTTCGATTTGTCGCATGTTTTCAATTTCAACCTGTATATACAGGATGAAATTGAACACATGCGACAAATCGAAATGGGAGATTGTACTCATTATTATGAACAACTTTTACTATGGGACCAAACCTGAAATCGCGGAAAAAAAATCAGTTGTTCCCTACATTTTGATGAGTTATGCGAACATAAATGTAGGGAACAACTGATTTTTTTTTCGCGATTTCAGGTTTGGTCCCATAGTAAAAGTTGTTCATAATAATGAGTACAGTCTCCCATTTCGATTTGTCGCATGTGTTCAATTTCACCCTGTATTGGATGGTCTGATCCACCGGATCCACGTACCGACCGCGGCAAGGAATAAATTCCTCCTCCTAATCCTCTTATAATCCTGTCATTTACATAATTGGGAGTGAATAATACTGTGAAGGTTAACAGGGGAAAATGGAAGAGGAAAACGTGTTGCACCGACCCATGGGACAACGGCAAGAAGATGATGAATTTTGATTTATTCTTCGTTCGTCCCGAAGTTTTGTCCCACATTCCAAAAAATTATTTGTTTGTCCCATACAAAATTCTCTTTGGTCCCATATCACTTTGTGTTTCGTCCCAAATTACAAGTACCTACTTTAAAGGTACAGTCAACAAAAAAAAATGTACTTATTTGTAAAATAATAATCTATAAACATAAAAGAAGAAACGGATTGAGTTCTTCATAGTTCTTTTTTCTTTTACAATAATAATAAAGCGTTTTTTTTATTTCATTATTTATCTATTTATATAGCATTAATCGTTCTCCCGATGCATGTCTAGGGAAACACACATGGAGAGCTGATTTGATTCCGCATCCAAGATAAGTTGGTCACCTGATGACGTTTACGTCAAACTGACGTAAGCACGTCACGTAATAATCTATGGAAATTCAATAATAAACATGGTTCTATTTACAAGTTTATTATAATGGCACGAAATGGAAAAGGAGGATGGTCTGGCGCTAATTGTTTGAATAATATTTATCTATACATCTATACTAATATTATAAAATTTGTTTGTAAGTTTGTATGTAGGGAGTAATCTCTGAAACTACCAGTCGGTTTTGTAAAAATTCTTCTTGCATTTAATAGCCCAATTCTTGAGGAAGGCTATAGGCTATTTAACGTCACGCTATGACCCTTAGGAGCCGAGCAAAAGCGCTATGGGGAAACGAAGTGATAGAGCAGGAGACGCGGGCAAGTGATGCAATACGACGAGATGGGTCGAGGGAATAAGAAATTTCACGCGAACGAAGTCGCGGGCAGAAGCTAGTACTAATAATAAAGCTGAAGAGTTTGTTTGTTTGAACGCACTAATCTCTGGAACTACCAGTCGGATATGAAAGATTATTCTTGCATTTGATAGCCCAATTCTTGAGGAAGGCCTTAGGCTATTCACCATCACGCTAGGACCATTAGGAGCCGAGCAAAAAGGAAAAAAGTCAGAAAGAACGCTGAGCGAAAGCGAAGTAATAGCGCGGGCAGGCGATGAGATGCGACGGGATGGGTTTGGGGAGCAAGAAATTTCACGCGGAGGAAATCGCGGTAGAAGCTAGTTCGAAATGAAGTTGGTCACCTGATGACGTTTACTTGTCAAAGTGACGTCTTACACAAAGCTTTATTTATTTATTTGGATCGCCAACAGAGGCTACACAGTCACATTCATAGCAACATGAAGAGGGACAAATAAAAGTGTGCGCCTCCAATTATAGGCGACCACATCTTTCACTTAACATCTAGGTATAAGTTTGACAAGGACGAACACATTCAAATAAATCACAATACAATACACGAAAATTATAGAAAAACAAACAAAATTAAAAGCTAAAGCAAAATAGTACACGTACAAAATAAAATAATACAAACAAATTTTAAACAAGTTCAAATAAAATAAACGAAAATGAAAGAAGCTTGATAGACAAATCACGTAATATTCTATGAAACTTCAATAATAAAAATATTATTATTATATTAAAACGCGATGGAAATGGAGGATGGTCTGGCACTAACTGTTTCAATAATATTTATTCGAAAAACGTCATAGACGGTAACTGGTATACAAATAAACACTTTGTAATGGGTATTTTAAACCTGTACTTGAAAGAAACGACACTTATAGGTGTTAATTTTTAGGTCAATGTGACGTCGACTTGCAATAACAGAGTTATTTATCTGTGACCGAAGTATCACTAAAATGTTTAGGGATGCATCCGATACCGATACCGATGTCGATATATCGGCGATACTCGAAGTTTACCGATATTTTTTTTTATGGCCGATTCAACGATACTTTTCAAATGTCGCGCTTTAAAAATGTAATGTAAAAGCGCGTATTGTCTTTGGAGCGTTTGTGAAAAAATTATTAGAGAGTCCGAGGAAGATGAGCCCCTGTCTACTGTGAACTGTAATTCTCTCAAAGAAAGAAGTCGAGAGATACCTAAGGTCTCCAAATACATCGAGAGGCGGAATATATGGAGGTCACCCATCCACGGACCAACCGCGGAAAGCATAGCTTAACCTATCGACACGTGCGGCTGTTATTACTTAGCCACAAGCGCAGTTCAACAACATCCATTGTGTTATTAATTTATGGGGGTCTACTCCCTAAGTCCGTCAACGAAGTAACGAGCCCGTCCGACAGTAGTCCGATACGTCGGACTGAACCCTACTCCCTAACGATTTCGGATTCATCAGTTTCAAACGGAATCATAGACAATATTCGTGAACGAAAGACGCATAGCAATAGAGTTGCGCTATTTTACCGGTCGATTACCGATTTACTTATTTTGTAGTTTTCTAGCTTATTAAACAAAAATTAATACTTTTGCCGTTAGAAAATTACCACATTTTTTAAAATATAATTTTTATTATGTCTTTAAATATAGATTTTAATTATTTTTGCCTTTTTTGTCCGGAAACCAGCATCATCCTATTGATACCTTTGCCTGTTTACTTTTTGAAGGAAATTTTCAAATGAAACGTCAAAGTATAGCACGGATTTTTCTATGGCTATAGTAAGTACGATGTTGTTGCTACCACGGAATATAAAAAAACAGGCTGCTACGCAGTGCCATTCCGCCGCCCGTGCACCTAGCTGCTAGCGAGTAGCGCAGCAAAAGCGACGCGGGCGACAGAGAGAGATCTCCGATCGCAAACGCATACGGACGTACAACAAGTAACTATTTAGTAATCTGTGGTACAACGGCGATCCTCCGCGACTCTCAGTCGCAAAGCCATTTTTATATTTTGTACACAGTGTGTTTTACTCATTGTATGAAAAAAAAAACCTATTAAATGATTATTTAAAGAAGTGATTTTAAAACAGTTCACAAGCTTCGTTAGCGTGGAAGTTTTCTGTATTCTAATTAGCTTTTCATTCCATGGTTAATTGTGTAAAATGGCCCCAACCGCTGCAGCAACTCACGAGCAAATTGAGGCCCTTCTTGATTTTATGGGTGAGAACCAAGAATTGGCTCGCGGATTATTGAAGGGTGCCGACGGGAGAGTTCGCTCAAAACGGCTATGGGAAAGCCTGTGCAACTCCCTTAACTCAATTTCACTAAGTCCGTCGAGCAGCGGTAAAGGGTGAGAATCTAAAAGTAAACAAAAAATGGGTGGGACAAATTGGTAATACAGCTCAATACATTCTTGGATCAACACCACTTCGGGGTTCCTATGTGTTGAGGCAAAAGAGGTATTAATCCGCACATAAGTCCCCGAATAATTCCCGAGTGAGCCTAGTTCCCGAGAGAGTAGTTCCCTATGAAGTCGGGAATACTCGCCAACCTAAAGTTTTGGCATAAATAAAATCAACGTTGCCTCCGCTCTTCCTGTAAAGCTTCTTCAATAATTAAAAAAGCAGCCATAGTTTGAAATTCTTTTATTTTAGTAACTTTCGTCGATAGCACGAGAACTATTTTGATGTCGTGTCAACTGACATAACTATCCGTCAAAACCAGTGTCATGGTCAACTGTTCGGACGGGCAAAAACACATCGGGAGTAGGGACAACAGTCAAATCGCGTTGTCATTCATTCTTCGCTCGGTCCCCGAACGAATCATCCGTCCGTAGGTCATAGGGAGTAGGAAACGCCCGTAACGAAGCCCGAAACGACGGACTTCGTGCTTAGGGAGTAGACCCCCTGATCTCTCTCCGGTCGTGTCGGATTGCCGTCCCATCGGACTCTGAGAGTGAGGGAAGAGGGAGTGCACTTGTGTCTGTGTCTGCGCATACAATTGTGCACTATAATATCTCCCGTGTCGAAGGCTGGTCTTCGCTGAGGTTGGTCGCCGATGGCAGAAATTCGGTACGAGGAAAAAAAAAAAATTAGAAAAAATCAGCATAACTATACTGAAAGAAACTAGTGTAATGTAGTTGTTTTTGCTTTTCCACACTTCATTAGCAATGGAAATGAAGTAAAATTACAGCATTCAAACACTTACCTAACGTGTGTATTGCATTGTTTTATTTACATAATCCATTATTGTAGTAACGTTTCATTTGCTACTTTCAGCACATCAGCAAACCACAATTTCAAAATGTTTTTTATTTATTTTTATAAACGACTAGCTGCTGCCCGCGACTTCGTCCGCGTGAAATCCTATTCTAACTAAAAGTTTTTTTTTTTTCTAAAATAAAAGTAGCCTAAGTTACCGCGGGTCTAGTTGACCAAAGAATTTTCTGTAAACTTGGTCAGTTAATGCAGTCCATGCAGTCTGAGACGGTCTTTTGAGGAAAGAACCACACAGATTTGAGTGGACTTGTCCACTCAGTTCACGCATAACCAGCCTATAATGTTCCCACTGCTGGGACACAGGCCTCCTCTCTGTAATAGGGGCCGTAAACCACCACGCGGGTCCAGTGCGGGTTGGTACAGTCCGCGCGGAACTAGTTGGCCGCGCCAGGTATGTGAGCGGTGGGACGGAGGGGCGGGAGCGCATTACTCAGTACGTGCGTTGCGAACCGCCGCCTCACCCCTGTCCCCACCTCAGCGGCCAACTAGTTCCGCGCGGATTATAGTTCACGCGTTTGTCAGTCATTAATTCATTATTAACAACAAGCTTCTCGAATCCATGGCCATTTCATGCCAACGATAACGTCGTATTTGTCTCCATTATAATAATCAGACAGGGCTATCACTAAAACTCATCACACAATACATCCTTTTGTATTTAACTTTTAAGTATTTGTCTAATATCAAGTAGGTACCATTGTCTTATTTAAGGTCAAGAGGAGATAAGCTGACAAATAATACTTGTGCGAAGGATGAATGAGAAGTGTTGTGTTCAGTCAATTGCTATCTGAAAGGCATTGTCGTTAATGACCTTTGTAAATTCACGCCTAAAGGTCTTTTTAGGGATCCATACCCAATGGGTAAAATTAAAAACGGGACCCTATTACTAAGACTCCACTGTCCGTCTGTCTGTTTGTCACCAAGCTATATCTCATGAAGGGTGATAGCTAGATAGTTGAAATTTTCACAGATGATGTATTTCTGTTGCCGCTATAACAACAAATACTAAAAACAGAATAAAATAAATATTTAAGGGGGCTCCCATGCAACAAGCGTGATTTTTTTATATAATAATATGTAGTGTTAAATATTGTACGGTGATACGGAACCCTTCGCGTGCAAGTCCGATTCGCACTTGGCAGGTTTTTTTAACAATTGCAGTGCTAGCGCAACTAGCATATACGGCAGTAGCCCACCAGACACGACTCCCGTCTGGTCGGAAGATCCTCCCTTTTCTATGGATGATGAGTGAACTTTACACCCTGTTCCTCATACCTCAGGACTTTTTTAAATTCAGATCTAAAGGCCCTACTTTCCAGTAAACATGAAAATCAGCCTTCGATCACTTTGTGATTTGTAATGCAATGCATGCCATTACAGTCTTTGACACGAGTAATTACTTTGCATGCGTTTGCGCAAGCCGGACGGCTCGCGATTATAAGGTCAATCAGTGTTCATTTGTCGAGTGAAAATCATTGTTTACTTCGTGTATTATACAATGTTATTAATTACATAATTACTTACGTAGGTAAAATTATCTAACATTATTAATTCCGATACAATTTAGAGATGTTGCTGATTGTCTATAGCATAATCAGCCTCCTCTCAGTGAGAGGGAGTGGGCCATAATCTACCACGTGGTGGACATCACATTGTAGCGGTATCTACAACGCCACATGCGAACAACGCGTCATACTGACGTCACGCAAATCCTGCGTCTCGCAAGCAGAGTTTACCGCGCAACTAGCATAGATTCAACAGCCCGACATGAATCATCGAGCAGTTGCCCGCCAGACACAACACCCGCCTGGTCGGAGGATCCTCCCTTTCCAATAGAGTATCAGTGAACTTTACACCCTGTTCCGCGTGCTCTTGCGTCTGCCAAGGTAACCGACATAGCCCGAAGAATTGAAGAATTGCCAAACTGAAGTGTCAGTGGGCAGGGCACATTGCTCGCAGAACAGATGGCCGATAAGAGCCGAAAGGTTCTGGAGTGGCGACCGCGTACCGGAAGACGTTGCGTTGGAAGGCCTCTCACAAGGTGGACCGACGACCTTGTGAAGGCCGCAGGAACCTGTTGGATGCGAGAAGCACAGAACCGGTCGAAGTGGAGGTGCTTGGGGGAGGCCTATGTCCAGCATTGGACGTCTTTCGGCTGAAATGATGATGGTAATGAAAGCGTCTACACGGCAGGGTTGCATAACAGACTATCAGTAGCAATGGGTTTCATTTTGACAGTTCAACAACATTCATTGCGTTATTTGCGTTGTTGAGCAGACACATTTTTCGAGCATATGGAGCAATGGATTAGAAATACGGTTCAAAATGAGTCATATTGAGAATAATAGTGTGTTACGCAATTAGGGTGCTGGTTGGAATCCACGACCTAAACTCCGTTACCACTGGGCCTAGAATACATGCATGATGTTACAATTAAAAAAAAAAAGACTGGTTGCACTCCGGGAGTGCCGGCAGAAGTGAAAACTTGAATATTAACGTTGAAATAAATCAATTATTAATTGAATTAATATAACTAAGTTTTTTTCACTATTTCTGCGTCACTTTTTTCATTAATCGATGCACTTTGTTCAATTTCCATTTTTGAAACACTTTATATACACGAATTTTACGAATACACAGCAGTGTGGCTACTACACAGACGGTCGAGCCATCAGCTGTCTATCCACGTCCGCGTCCGCGTCCACCATCACCATCACATCACATCACATCACCATCGCCATCGCATCACCATCGCCACCACCATCACCTTCGCCATCACCATCACTATGACCATCACCATCACGATCCATCCATCCATCCATTATCGTGTCTCACTTGGTTCACTTCGGTTGGCGCCGCCGTAGAAAGAGATGGGGGGGGGATCTCTCCTGACGGTCACGTGTCCTGACGCGATGCCCTGACGCGAGTTTAACATTTTTTACCCATTACAAAAAGTGTTCAACGCCGCTAAAGAAGTTTTCACTTCAAAAAAACAGCTGTTATCGCTATGCCAAGTAACCTCGACAGGTGTTACGAAGTAATAACAATCTTATCAATACCACACGTTCCTCTGTTTAAAAATATAATAATCACACCTTATCTATGAAATTACGTCATAAGCATTGGATAATTGTTTTTCTGGTAGAAATAGAAATAGTCACGAACGAAAAAGCGTAGAAACAATTTTGTATAAACGGCCTAAGCATCAGCCAGCCAATTCATTAAATGTTGTATTAGACGAATTGGCGGAATATCATTGGGGCAGCTAGTTGAACGGCGCCGTTTAGTCAAAGGGCTAGGCAGTTAAGGCTATTCAATACATGATCTCCCAGCCACTTTATCGCTAGATGGCGGCACATTCGCACTTCGAACATTTTCAATTTTTACGCCTAACTCAGAAAGCTTTGCGAAACAACTTTATTATATGCGTCAACTAACGCATTAACATAATCTTTTTAGATATTCACTTTGCTTGTTAACTAGTCACATACAAAGATTTGTACCCCTAAACATTTAGCCGTTTCACTTTATATCTTTACTATGTCTTTACACACACATGTACAGTTACACACTACGTGTATAGTTTTACTTGCGATATAACTAGATGGCGTTGTATTCATAAACTTGGTTTGTGAACTTGTTTTCCAGAGGTGGCGTTAATTAAAATAAAATATTTTTACGAAAATATTTTTATGACTGTCCTTCATTCTCTAAAGAAAAGCGTACTTTTTATAGTAAAAACCGAAGAAAAGAATACTTGATTGCTACAAGGGTTGTCAGTTGCTTATTCAATTATTCTAAGGGTGCTTTTGTAGTGTGTTAGGGTAGGTTTAGGTTTAAAAATAATAAAATAATAATAAATCCCCTGACCGATTTCGGTCACGGTGGCCAATTTCAAAGAAGATTAGCCAGGTTTGCAGGAGATATTATAGTGCACAAGTGTGTGCGCAAATACAGGAGAGAGAACAGGCGCAGGACCAACGGCTTTACGTGCTTTCCGAGGCACGGGGGTATTACGCCACCAATTTCCAAACTCCGGGCAAAAAAAAAAAGAAAAAGAGTAAAGAAACTCCTAACGGGAAAAACCCAATTTTAATAACACTGTCCGACCTGAGAATCGAACCCAGGACCCCGAGAACGGCAGATGCACTTGTGACCACGAAACCAACGGGACAGTTAAGATTCTTTGTATAATTAAACGCTACTATAAAACAAAATATATAAAATGTTTATTTGAGTCGTGCGCGAGAGATGCAGCGCGGCGGCGCGACGGAATTCCGCGAATTTCGGTCACTCGTAGGTATAATAATAATGTATCATTCAACCGCAGCCCAGCGTGCCCGCCGTCGCAGGCAGTAAGGCAGTGTACAGACGCGTGAAATTATTAGGCCGTGTACACACGGTTGTGGGTATTTAATTATTAGTGTAATTTTATTACTGTTGTGTGTATGTGTATGTATATGTATATAAGTGTTATGTGTAATATGTATTATGTGTTTACTATTTACGTGTGTTTGTATGTTTAGCCTAAAAACCAACAAATTCACATACACCAGCGTCCACTCAAACCAACAATTCCAATTTCAAATGAGAAAATGAAAAAAAATCAGCTGTTCCCTACATTTTGACGCATGATGATACCTATACGAACATAAATGTAGGGAACAGCTGATTTTTTTCGCGATTTCAGGTTTGGTCCCATAGTAAAAAAAATTGTTCATAATGATGAGTACAATGACCATGTTAGTGTTGTTCCAATAACCCTGTATATACTTATACATACTATATTATATCCATACTAATATTATAAATTCGAAAGTAACTCTGCCTGTCTGTCTGTATGTTACCTATTCACGCCTAAACCACTGAACCGATTTAGAAGAAATTTGGTAGGTATGGGGAAGGACATAGGATAGTTTTTATCCCGATATTCCCACGGGATCGAAACTTATGCGGGTGAAACCGCTGGGCGCAGCTAGTTGCAAATAAAGTTTATTGAACTCTTCTCTCTCTTCGATAATTGAGCTTTGTTGGTACCGACTTTGTTTTGAAGATTCTATACATCTTTTATTAGGTACTTATTTACACCCTAAGTTACATTAAAATTAGCAAGGAAAAACCGGCCAAGTCCATGTCGGACCACAATGAAGAGTTCCGTAGTCGAAATGAATTTATCCCAAGAACAAGCTTAACATTGTAGTTGAAAATCATGTCCTCCCATACATTGCAACTAAAAGTTGGTCGACTATTACTCGTAAAGTCTACTCAGCTGTGATTTTGATTTCGTGACATATAAGTACTACTGCCGTGAATTTTAGTATTTCTTCTAGTATTTCACAAACAATTTAGGGGATATGACATCCCCCTGTATCACCCCCCTGAGCAGTTGGATGGGGCTGGTTTTCTGATCCTGGATCTGGAAAGTCATCGTTGCAGCATCATACAAACATCTCAACACTTCGATTTAGCACCAGTCAATTCGACATCATTGCAGAGAGGCCAGAACTGCCCATACTTCGATGGAATCGAAGGCTTTCTCGTAGTCCACAAATGCCATACACAGTGGCTGACTGTACTCCTCGGTCTTATGTACAATTTGTCAAACAGTAGGTATGTACCTATATGGTCTACGCTCGTAACTGCGTACAAAACCATCACATCGTCCGGCGTCCGTTCGTCACTGTGGAGCATTCAAGACTGTTTGTTTACCGAGTGTAAACCGAACTCGCGCGCGGCGCGTAGGTATGACTCGCATAATAATATTACCGCGGTAGTAGATTGATGTACTTGCGTCTGTACGTATTGAATTTCATTCATTTTCACCTATTTTTTTTCGCGGAACTTATAACATCAGCTATCTGCCAGTGGAAGTCTCGTCAAAATCAGTCTAGCCGTTTCGGAGATTAGCCGGAATAAACAGACAGAGACAAAAATTAACAACAAATGTTTTTTGTTCAAAGTAGGTACCGTAAATATAAATGACTGTATTCAGATTACTTTATTTGATCAACCGCACAAAACAGAAAGGTAATTTGGTACTTGCACTTTTCATACCTACGCTCGGCGGTCGCGCTGGGGTTGTCAACTTTGGCAAAAAACACACAAAACAAAAAACACAAAAAACTAGTGTAGTAGTGGTACTCGTATCTAGTTATTTGATTCATTGTTGAGAATGAAACAGCAAGAAAGGAAATGATCGTATTTTTTTAGCTTATAGGTACTTACTACAATAAATATCTAATATAAATTGTAAAAATATTACAACGCCACAAAGTCATGTTCGCTTTTACGGCTCGGCACCGGGGGCCGGGGCGCTTACCTACCTATCTAACTATTCGAAATACAAGCAAATGCCTACTTACCTCTCTGAAACAACTGGTAGCTTAAAAAACGATAATTCATCGTAATGTTGAATTTAAACAACCATCCACTCAACAGTTACTTATAATTACTTTTTTTTTTGTTACTCCATTTTTAGGGTTCCGTAGCCAAATGGCAAAAACGGAACCCTTATGGATTCGTCATGTCTGTCTGTCTGTCTGTCTGTCTGTCTGTCCGTCCGTCCGTATGTCACAGCCACTTTTTTCCGAAACTATAAGAACTATACTGTTGAAACTTGGTAAGTAGATGTATTCTGTGAACCGCAGTAAGATTTTCACACAAAAATAGAAAAAAAACAATAAATTTTGGGGTTCCCCATACTTACAACTGAAACTCCAAAAAATTTTTTTCATCAAACCTGTACGTGTGGGGTATCTATGGATGGTCTTCAAAAATGATATTGAGGTTTCTAATATCATTTTTTTTTTAACTGAATAGTTTGCGCGAGAGACACTTCCAAAGTGGTAAAATGTGTGTCCCCCCCCCCCCCTCTAACTTCTAAAATAAGAGAATGATAAAATTAAAAAAATATATATAATGTACATTACCATGTAAACTTCCACCGAAAATTGGTTTGAACGAGATCTAGTAAGTAGTTTTTTTTTAATACGTCATAAATCGAAAACCGCAATTTACCTTTCACAAAGTTACAACGAACTACAAGAACTTTTATATTATGTTACTTGCTGCTACGGAACCCTTCATGGGCGAGTCCGACTCGCACTTGGCCGGTTTTTTGCACTTCACAGCTACGCGTGTCTCGCGCGGATGGCAGTCTGTAGGTACTCTCTATATTTTGTGCCTGTAGGTACTGCGCGGTACAAGTAGGTACTAGGTATTACATTTATATACGGTACGTACCTACATTTTATACAAGTCCGTTGCCTAATTTCAACTTCTTCAATACGTCTATTGAAGAAGTTGAGATTAGGTAACGGAACGCGGAATTAAGAATTTATTTAGGTAGGTACTGCTACTCTACTCCATAGGTAGAATAAAATTATTTACTTTTACTTTATCGTACTTTATGGAGGTACTAGATTTTTCCCGCAGCTTCGCCCGCGTGGATGTCGGAGATTATCCCACGGAATCGTACTACCGGAATAAAAAGTATCCTATGTCGTAATCCTAACCCAGCACTCTAATTACCTACGTAACACAATCATTATCAATCTCAATCTGAATCATTTTGAAGAATATTGCTAATCCATTGCTTTGCATTACCTATGTTCGAAACATATGTATATCATTTCTATGGTTCGAAAAATGTTTTTGCTCAAAAACGTAAATGATGCAATGAATGTTGTTGAACTGTCAAAATGAAAGCCATTGCTACTGATAGTGTGTTACGCAATTACCCCGCAGGTCATGGTCTACCCATGTGCCAAATTTCATCTAAGTAAATCCGTTCAGCTCAGCCGTTTTAGCGTGAAAGTGGAACAAACAAAGTCAATTGCGCATTTACAATAATATTAGTTAGGAACAAACATAATATGAAAAAGCTAAAGTATTTGTGTACCTATATTATAAATAATTTCCATATAGTCAAAAATAACGCTAGTTCGGTAGGTACCTAGATTGATAAAAATTCAAACACACATCTCCCCGGCGCGGGGCCAAGCGCTTCGTCCGTACTATAGGTATGTAGTTATATGTACCTGCATGCAGAGCAATTTACAAAACTAGTGCATTTATGCGCGCGGCTAAGTAGCGAGGCACGTGCGAGGTGCGATGCGACATCATGAATGAATGGCTACTCATTTACGGAGACGCGGGGCGTCGCGCGTCGCGTTGAGCGGCGCGGCCCGCACTGAATTCAAATATATGGCGTTGTATGAGTGCGTTTACGGAGAAGCGATTTTAGACGCGTTTGTTTGAATTAGGGCGTTTTTTGCGGCCGAGCCCGCGGATGGCACCGACGCGTCCCACGCGGCGGCGCACGCAGCGGCGCACGCAGCGGCAATTCTCGATGAAGCTATGTCCGAGGCGGAATCTTCTGTCAGTCTTATTTAGAAACGAGCGGCATGTTCCCAACGGCAGAGGTAACTGCAGCCGTCGATGCGCGTCGGCGGCAACCGTCGACGCGTCGACGGCAACAGTCGACGCGTCAACGGCAGCCGTCGACATTTCAACTTCGAAGATATAGGTCGACGGCTGCCGTCAACGCGTCGACGGCAACAGTCGACGCGTCAACGGCAGCCGTCGACATTTCAACTTCGAAGATATAGGTCGACGGCTGCCGTCAACGCGTCGACGGCAACAGTCGACGCGTCGACGGCAGTCGTCGACGCGCGTCGACGGCGTCGACGACCTATATCTTCGAAGTTGAAATGTCGACGGCTGCCGTTGACGCGTCGACTGTTGCCGTCGACGTGTCGACGGTTGCCGTCGACGCGCGTCGACGGCTGCTGTTACCTCTGCCGTTGGGAACATGCCGCTCGTGTGTAAGAGCTCTAACTGCAGCCGTCGACATTTCAACTTCGAAGATATAGGTCGTCGACGCCGTCGACGCGCGTCGACGACTGCCGTCGACGCGTCGACTGTTGCCGTCGACGCGTTGACGGCAGCCGTCGACCTATATCTTCGAAGTTGAAATGTCGACGGCTGCCGTTGACGCGTCGACTGTTGCCGTCGACGCGTTGACGGCAGCCGTCGACCTATATCTTCGAAGTCGAAATGTCGACGGCTGCCGTTGACACGTCGACTGTTGCCGTCGACGCGTCGACGGTTGCCGCCGACGCGCGTCGACGGCTGCAGTTAGAGCTCTTACACACGAGCGGCATGTTCCCAACGGCAGAGGTAACTGCAGCCGTCGACGCGTCGACGGCAACCGTCGACCTATATCTTCGAAGTTGAAATGTCGACGGCTGCCGTCGACCTATATCTTCGAAGTCGAAATGTCGACGGCTGCCGTTGACACGTCGACGGTTGCCGTCGACGCGTCCACGGTTGCCGCCGGCGCGCGTCGACGGCTGCAGTTACCTCTGCCGTTGGGAACATGCCGCTCGTGTGTAAGAGCTCTTATACAACTGAATGACCAGCCATCCACAACTGGGGTCGCTCCTGTATTGCAGAAATAACTAGTTCCAATTTTTCGTCATTCGCGACACGTGCGCTCCCATCTCTCGCCAACATAAAACTAGTCGATTTGATCGAGGCGAGCGTCCCGTCTCGCTTCTCTATGAACATGGTCGTATATTGCTATAAGTTTGTGTTTACGCGTGCGATGATGCGTGCCGCTGCACGCGCCGCCCCACCGTAAACAGAAAAAACGTCCGACGCGCCGCGAGACGCCACGCCACACGCGCCGCGCGACGCCCCGCGTCTCCGTAAATGAGGCCCCCACCCAAGCGCTCCAATAGTGCCGGCCGGGCCTGCCGCCCAAGCGCCTGCGAGTGAGCGGCGGAAGTTACCGAACCCGAATCGAACGCCAACCGAGCGTTCAGGCGCTATCTCTCTCTTTTTGCTTTGCCTCTTTTTCAAACAATGCGCTGGATTGAACAACAAAAACAAGCTTAGCTCCGCTAGGGAAAGGTAATAGTGTTCTGTGAACAAGCTTTTGACTATGCCCGCGTTGACGATAGGATAGACGGTCTGGGAACAGTGGGAACTGAGAAGGGCACTCTCAATAGGTACTTACCAGCCTAATGCAGAAAGATTTTTAATTCAGAAAATTTCTCGAAGACAGTTCAAGTGTAAGTTAGTACTTACATTTATGTAGGTACTTAGGTACATAAACTTAGTATGTAGGTACATACATTCATTACAGTAATATCGAACCCAGGGTAGATCGCAAATACTATCAATAAGTAGGTAAAGCATTTTTTCTCACTTCATGATTCAATTGATAAATTGTGCGCGGGCAGAGCCACCGCGCCAGCCTTGTAAGAAATATTGCATACCTACCAACGATTCGCAACTTGTCAAAAAAAACACGCATAATTCAACGATTTATTATAAAATTGGCCAACCTGTTTGACATTGACAAACAACGCCATCTAACGAGCAAGATCAATTGTTGTTGATAACCTTAGCAAAAATTTGTGTTCTGCTTCTCGATAGTTCTTTGAAATATCCTGCAGAGGGCGTGTTCCGGCCGCGCACACATAGAAAAATTTATCGATTTTGTCAGGCCTAGATATCCTGGAAATAGTGTTTTTTTTATAGGTTTTTGTCGATATGCGTCAATAATAAGTCATAACAACTTAATATACGTGCTTTTATTCTGCAAAAATCGTTTATTTTTCGAGATTTGTACCCCGAAAGAATGTATGAAAAAGTGTCAGTATCCAATCACCTTAACTGAACGGCTAATTTAACCAGTTGGCTGCTACATATACATACTATATACTGTGGCGTTATGCACCCTCCATGCGACTTTTTATAATAATAATAGAAAGAGACAGAGGGAGAGAGAGAGATAGTTTTCATGGTTTTCGAGGGTGCTGAAGTCTCTAGTGGGATCAAAATAAAAATCATGGCGGCTGCGAAAATTTACAAATTTTTCGTTATTTTAACATTTTCGCAGTCGCCGTTATAGCTTTACATTTAGTTCATGCTGGGGGTTCCCCGACCCCGCACGTTTTTCTTTAAAATCATTCGCTTCTACTTTTATTATGGAAAAATATCCTAGTTTGACTAAGATTAGGTCATTTTAAATTTCCAGTTATGTAAATTACACCAAGTGATGTCGCCCGTCTCGCCGGCCCTAAAAGGACATGATAATATACAGCGACCTTATTGATAATTTTCTCAGAAACGCGTACGTGAATAATCAGCGGGTTATTGCGTAAATGCGTAATACACTGAACCGAACGTAGCAAAGGCAATTATTTTGACAGTTCAACAACATTCATTGCGTTATTTACGTTGGTAAGCAATTTTTTTGTCGAAAATATGAAGCAATATCCTTCAAAATTATTTAGATTGTGATTGAGTTGAAAGTTAGGGAATATGTAAGGATCGTAGGAGGTGGCATTCTGTAGTTTCTGCCTACCCCCATGGAAAGGCATGAGGTTATGTGGCTTATTAGTCTATTCGCACGAATTTGCTCGCCCGAAAAGTGCGAATCGTCACTTTTAACCTTTTGAACGCCATTGTCACATATATTGTGACAAATGAAATCTTACCCTGAACGCCAACGTCACAAATATATGACAAAATACACGTCGCACGGCTCGCACCATATTATGAAATAAACAATTTAATCATTACTTTTGTGTTTTTATTTATATAATTTAAAAGTTTAAGCTTCCGTCTATATTGTATTGCATAAAACAAATATAAATAAACCACCAATATCGAGAAATTTGTTGTTTTAAGTGTGTGTGTGTGTGTGTGTTGTTTTGTTAAAGTGGCCTGGCGTCAGGGGTACGGCGATACGTTTATACTCTGGCGTTCAAAAGGTTAAAGAATATTATTTTTACTATAGTCGACTCTCTATTTAGAAGTGACGATTCCCACTTTTCGGGCGAGTAAATTCGTGCGAATCTACTAATAAGCCGTTTATGTAATATGTATCGACGGCAGCAAAGTACAAAGAGCCAACTGCACTTTTTACAAAATTCACTTTTTTTTTTTCATTCATATTCACTTTTTTCTCAGAATTCTTTTTCTTTGTTTATATCACACCAAGCGCAAAAATTTGTTTAGATTAAACAAAGATTTACCAATTTGCAGTTTGTTTTGAAATACCGTCTTCTCATAACAGTCACCGTATCGAATCTTGTGAACGGAATAACTGAAAGATTCCAGGTTGTATAGTCATTGTTCCAGATTCATTCACCTTTGCCGAACAAAACGAAGATTCACACTAATATTATAAAGGCGATAGTTTGTGAGTGTGTTTAGGTATATGTTTGTTCTTCATGCTCAAACGGCTGGACTAATTTTGATAAAATTATGTATGGCGGTAGCTGACACCCTGTATGTTAATACAGGGTGTCAGCTACCGCCATACATAATTTAAAAAAAAAGTAGTAAAAAGTAGCCTAAGTATATGTTAATATAGGCTACTTTTTATCCCGATATTCTCACGGGATCGACACATTTACGCGGGTGAAACCGCGGGGCGCAGCTAGTAAATCATAATGTATACTTCTATCATCAGTCATTATTTCAGCCGAAAGAAGTTCACTCCTGGACATATGTCTCCCCTAAGCACCGCCACTTCGACCGGTTCTGTACTTCTCAAATCCAGCGGATTCCTGCGGCCTTCACAAGGTCGTCGGTCCACCTTATGGGAGGCCTTCCAACGCTACATCTTGCGGTACGCGGCCTACAGAACCATTCGGCCACAACGGCAATCTGTTCTGCGAGCAATGTGCCTTGCCAACTTATACTTTTATACAGGGTGAAATTAAATTCATGGGTATCCGTTTAAGGGGTACAATGATGAGTGATGATGAGTACAATGACCACTTAAAAGAATGCCCATGAATTCAATTTCACCCTGTATATTGTGTATCTTAGGACTTCCACGCGAACGAAGTCGCGGGTAATAGCGTTTGAATAAATAAATAAAGGGGTCACTGTCACTGGGTACCCAGATAGTTTAAGTTTTAATCAAAACAAATATTATACTATCAAACATTTTTTTCACAAAAACAAAGTCATTGTTTTTAATTACTTCGCTCATATTTTAATTATAGCCTATCTCCCCCTGTGGCCTGTAATCATTTTATAACACCGAGATAGCCTTAAAGATTAAAATGTCTAATATTATCGTGGTATTCGGCAATATTATGAAAAAAAAAAAGTCGCACTCCGGGAGTACCGACAGAAGTGAAAACTTGAACAATTACGTGTGTATTTTTTGAATCGTCATATAAACAAAGCACAAACAGAATACTCTGCCATCACTCACTGACATATCGGAAATACATTAAAACCAAGTATATCCCGCAGACAGCCGAACACATTCGAATATAGCGCGGTGTCGGTAGCGGTGTCGGTAACAGTGTCGCGAGTTCAATGGTTGTTTTCCCATCTCAAAAAATGACCAACCCGCCTAAAGAAGTTTTCACTTAAAAAAAAAACGCTATGTAACCTAGCCAGGACGCAAACATTCTTGCTAATCAGCCTATAATCACAGAATACTTAAAAGTACTACGTACAGAAAGGCCACTCCCTTCCCCGCACTATCATCAGTTACCGCACCTCACCCCGCACTTCGGCAAATTCATCGCCAGCCAAGAGCGCTCGCAAACACAAGTACCACGCACACATTCATACGTATACAAACGTCATTTTTTAATGTAGTAGTAGTAGGTAATTATTTTGCGAGCGTTGTATGGAGTGTCCGGGGTGTGCTATAATGTTCCCTTTGCTGGGACACGAGCGTCCTCTCAGTGAGAGGGAGTGGGCGCTGATCCACCACGTGGGCCTAGTGCGGGTTGGTAGATGTCACTTGTCGTTGAATGATTTGGTGGTTGTTTGATTCTAGGACATGCCGCTTTTATCACCACGTTTTCCTTCATCGTTTTAAGAGCAATGGCGATGAAATTTTTTAGGTAAGCTGCCGAACATCGAGTCGAGGTCTGTCGGGGGAGCGGTGAATGCTTATGCGAATTCCGCACCTCCGGGCCATAGGTAGAGGGTGGAACACCGCGGTAGTTTTAGCCGGTAAGAGTCCGGCATGCCCATCTGTCACCCCCACGATGGAGGAAGTCCAGAGGATTTCCACCGAGCACAAAAAAAAGGTAAGTATATAAAATAAAACCACGTAAATCGCCTGTCTGGGACTCTGGAGTCGAACCTACGAGGCAGGAAAGTAAGTATGTTAAGAAAAGCAACGTAAAGCGCCTGTCTGGACTCTAAGGTCGAACCTACGACCTACAACTCGGTAAGTCGCGGCCGTTACCATTAGGCTTCCACGCCTTCCACTGCTCTCCATCTTCACCTCTTATTGCAATCGATTAGCTATATCCTTCAGAATGATTTAGATTATCATTGAAAGTGCAACAACAAAACAATTAGGCACAATTAGGGTGCTGTAGCTCTTACAATAATATTTACTTTAAAATACGTCAGTTTTATATTACTTATATAAATAAAACAAATGTTGACAAATTATAACTGAGTGTTTAATTGTTGACATATTATACTACTACTTTTATTGTTATCAAGTCGAGACAACGCGAAATAACAACAGTTTTGTTAGTTCATTAAGGCGCAGATATACGGCTTCTAATGATTTTAAATTCAACATCACGTCTAATCGACCGGACTGATTTCTTTGAAAAAAATAAATGTTATACTAGACCATTTGCTTCGTAATTTGATATGTGAATATCTGCAATTATATTTTTTTAACATATTGTAATTAATTTGTAAAGTAATGTCTACCGCGGACATAAAAACGATAATCACGCAAACACTATCGGGTGTATTTTCATAAAACTTTCACCATCTAAAAGACAATTTAATTCCCCGAATTTTAGTATACGGTTTTTATTTGTTTGGTGTTTGAGAGTTTTTGTAAATAGATAATTGCTTCATATTTGCAATAAATTACCACGGTTGTGTCATCGCGCTTCTCTTTCTTTTCTATGCAGTCCGACAGTGACCGCGCTTTAGGTCGTGTAGTCGCCTTAAATATTGATTGACAATGGTAGTACGAGATATGTCATTAGAAGGACTCTTGGCTAACACCCGCTCGGGTCGATTGAAGGGTAGAGGTCGTTCCGTGGATACCGGTTGACGTCATCGCGTCAATGCCGGCTGTCGCTATAAACCAGCGCCGGGGCTTTGTCTCACATAGGATCTTAAGAGGACTACATGACCTTGCCAGGGTCGCGGGTTGTTCGAAAGAGATACCGTGGCCCCTGGCACAGGCAACTGAAGGAACACGGGTGGGTCACTTGATAATTTCCCACACACACAAACAAAAAAGTGGAACTACATGACCTAAAGCGCGGTCACTGTCGGACTGCATAGAAAAGAAAGAAAAGCGCTATGACACAACGCTGGTAATTTATTGCAAAATATAAAGCAATTATTTAATCTATTAACAAAAAATCTATTGTTTAGACTAAAAAATTAAAACACTGGTGCTTTAGTATGTTGCTTGTAGAATAATCTGACAAAAAATCTAAATGATTGTATGTATATTACGAGTAGTATGGTTTTGATTGCGAGAAGAAAGTTTTTAGAGGTATCTTTATGATTTTCTTCTATCGTATAAAATTAGTTGTATTATGTTTTCAACACACTACCTATCTATCCACACTATCCTGAAGAACATCATATATTTTTCTAATTTTGTTTACTGTAGTCGATCATACACTTTTTGGCATTATAAAACTCTTTTGCGTTTAAAGTGAATGGGTAGTTGTAGCCCGCGAAATTCAATTTTTCTTAAGTTTTTTGCAATTTGCAGATCAGTGTCAGGTTGTATCTTGATCCAAATATGATTCGCGACAATAATAGACATGTATTTACAGAATCATAGTCATTAGAATCATTAATATATCTCTTTAAATTAGATTTCTACCACAAACACTTTTCCATACGAGATTTGTTCTTAACGGTAGAAATCTAACTTAGAAAGATGTATTAATGATTCTAATTATTATAATTCTGTAAATACATATCGGTTATAGTCGCGAATCATATTTTGATCAAGATACAACCTGACACTGACCTGAAAATTGCAAAAAACGTAAGAAAAATTGAATTTCGCGGGCTACAACTACCCATTCACCTTAAGTCTTGTAGTCCCCTTAACATTAGACTGAGCGATCGCCGTTTTGCGTGGATATGATGCATATTTTCCACCAACTTGTTCTTTTTTGGGTTAGTGTTGCTTCTCTGCGTCATTTACCGCAAATAAATCTATTTCTTTCTTTCCCCATCCACGGAACGACCTCAGCAAGCGGCAATGGTCACCCGAACATTCACTTATAACATAAATATCAAGAACCCTGCGTGGCCGTGCCTCGGAAAGCACGGTAAGCCGTTCTGCCGTCCTTACAAATAATGCAATAACTTGCTTGCTTATTAAGGATATGGACCCGGTGCTTTTGATAAACACCCGATAAACACCCAATTTTCTGGGTGTTTATATCGGGTGGATTGTCCTACGTATGTAACTTTGTAAAGCGCAAAATCCGAGTTATTGCACTTTTTGCAAGGACGGCAGTATAGTAACACTAACTAAAAAAACAGCCCTACTGATAAGAAATCTGAATTGATTGTTTGAATTTGTGTTTGTATCGGTACCTACCCGCATCAATTTAATGAGAACGAATTGAGTCTACAGTTATGTACTAAGTACATACTGAAGTACACAACTGTGTATGGGTGATGAATCATGTGTTTTAATTAGACATTAGCTTCTGTTCGCGACTTCGTCCGCATGTAATTTCTGTTTCTGACCCATCGCGTCGCATACCATCGCGTCGCTCGCCAATGCTACTACTTCGTTTTTACTTAGCCTTCTTTCTGATTTTTTTCCTTTTGCTCTGCTCTTAAGGGTCGTCGCGTGATGTTAAATAGCCTAGAACCTTCTTCAAAAATTGGGCTATCAAATGCAAAAAGAATTTTTCAAATACGACTACTAGTTCCGGAGATTACCCCCTACTGTTAGTACTATTAGTTATTCTGTGCCCCTACATACAAGCAAAAAAAAACCGGCCAAGTGCGAGTCAAGTCGTGCACCTGTAGGTATATAAGTAAAAGTATATTTTTATTATATGATGTAACTAATAATTTACGGTATTCGCAATTTTTCCTTTATCTGTGCTATAAGACGTTGCTTCGTACCAAATTTCAAGATTCTGAGTTCACGGGAAGTACCCTGTAGGTTTTGATTCTCTTGCGAGTGTCGAAAATTTGCGGCATAAACAGCTGTATCTTTTGATTGCGTTGGCTTAGAAGTTTGATTTTTTCACAGCCCAAGGGACAGTAGACCTGAGTATTCGATATAAATTCCAGCTTGATACCTCCACGCGTTCCTGAGAAAAAGGGTCTTGACAGACAGACAGACAGACGGACGGACAACAAAGTGGTCCTATAAGGGTTCCGTTTTTTCCTTTGAGGTACGGAACCCTAATAAGAAACAAATTTTACCTCTTTATAATATTGGTGTAGATTTTGTTAAGTACCTACCACCTGGTATTTGTTGACAAGCCTACGTCCTACCTCTCATATTAATGACATTGACAAAGGTGGACAACAAACACAGTCAAACAATGGCATATCAGAGCGCCAATTCTCGCAATTTTAAGAATGTTAGTCTGATCTCAGTACACAATCAGTCAAAAATACCTTAACCCCCCCCCCCCCTCCCCGATCCCCTGTTAGTTAGAAGACGAACTAGCAGGGCATAGCTCACCGTCCGATCAGGACGAGGCCCGTGCCGGACGGCGCGTACCTGTTTCACGCGCGCCTCAAAGAGATGTCAGCATAAAGGAAGGGGCCTGCCAGGGCCGAAGCCTGCCGGGGGTGCGGGATTGTCCGAAAGGGTTACCGCTACCCCGGAACATAAAGGGCTAAGGAAGGAACACGGATGGGTTTTAGTCAGTAAGAGTCTGACACTCCCTTCGCTCCACCCAGAGCGGGAGGGGTCATTTGATGATTTCCCATCCATAAAAAAAAGGGGATCGAGGGGGTGGAGGGGGGGGTTCAGGGTTCAGACCGGAATAACACCTAATTTCGCTACATTTTGACGTTTTTTTGTCGCCGCGATGAGACTGCGACTAGATTTTGAACGTTTTATAAATTATGAGAATTGGCCTCCAGAACACTTCTATCATTATTCCAACATGTCAAGACGATTACGTAATGTTTACCAACACAGACAGCGCCACGTGCACCGGCACATGGCCACACAGCATAATACACCCACTCAGACGCATGCAATTATCAATACTTATAACACGTGCTGTGACGTGCTACTTAATTATTGTTTTATATCTATTAGAATCACTTTTTTAATCTAATGATTTTAATTTACATGGGGCTTTACGTGGCTTTTTTACGCCAGAAGGACCAAGGATATATTGCCTTGAGCCAAACGCATTCGCATTGACAATAACTTTTATGTTGCCAATGGTGGTCCTTGAGTACGGACCTGGCATTCATATTGCGGATATATCTACCTATATTGCCTTGAGCCAAACGCACTCGCAATAACAATCGCTTTTACGTTGCTAATGGTGGTCCTTGAGGACGGACTTCGCATCCGTATTGCGGATGTACTTATTTTACCTTGAGCCAAACGCTTATTCGAGTTTATTAACGTCGATTGCGTTGAGGTTGAATAAATTGGTTATCCTAAACACGGATTTGAAATGAAAAGAGAAGGTTTTGGCCCTATCTCCCCCAGTCTGATAATCTTTGAATCACAGCAGGTTAACAAGGATTCTGCACAATCAAGCTGCCTAGGTACCTTTTGTTTCCCAACAACATGTGTTGGGGACGGTTACCAGGCTAAGCGGATGCAGCTGCAATACCATTGTTTTACATGGAGCGACTGCCAGTCTGACCTCCGCAACCCAGCCTCTTGGTTACACTAGTTGTCAAGACTTTCAGGCCTCTGACTACCCGTATCGACTGTCAAACAAAAAGGTTTCTACTAAATGCTGTCAACAGCTGATTTTCTTATCAGTAGATACAGTTTACCATTCAAATTATCACATCCATCCAAGGCCATTGAACTGCGACTCAAAACCCTTATCCAAAAGTAACATAAGTCCTGTTTTTCGGACTTCAATTATTCTTATCGGTTATCGCAAATCTTTTAAATGCACGTTATCACCGTGACATTGATAGTTTTATCCAATGCGTAGAATAGGTGTTTTGTGATAAAATTTGACGGGTCTTTTTGATGTTTCGATATGAAACTCCGATTACCGATATTTTTGTCATGTGGGGGGTTTAAAATGCTACGTTGACTGCTCTTCAACTAGCCATAGGTCGCTGTAGCTCAAAAAAGTAAAGGACATCGATGTAGGGATGATAGATACCTCAGTCTGAGAGTATACAGGGTGAAATTGAATTCATGGGCATCTTTTTAAAGGGTCATTGTAATCATCATTATGAACAACTTTTACTATGGGAACAAACCTGAAATCGCGAAAAAAAATCAGCTCTTCACTACATTTTGACGAGTTATGTGAACACAAATGCAAGGAACAGCTGTTTTTTTTTTTTTGCGATTTTAGGTTTAGTCCCATAGTAAAAGTTGTTCATAATGATGAGTACAATGACCCCTTAAAAGGATGCCCATGAATTAAATTTCACCCTGTATAAGGAACTAGGTTTTGCCCGCGGCTTGATGAAAGTCGGAAATTATACCACGGGAACGTACTACCGGGATAAAAAGTAAGTTTGAAATCAGAAAAATGTCGCTTAGATCAAACAACCGGGGAACCGTCGATATATGTCCTAACCTAGGCCATAGTCTATCCGTGTGCCCAAATCCGTATAGGCGTGAAAATGTAACAGACAGACAGACAGGCTGTCAGAGCGGTGCAGTTACTTTTAGAATTTATTATGAGTAGCTTGTAGTCCGCAAATAGCAGGTTTTCTTGTTACTAAATCGCCGTAAATACGTGAAGCCAGAGCAGGAAGTATTTACCTAGGGCGCGGAAGGAAATAATCTGCGGTCAAGGAGAGTGGTCACGCGCTGTCTACAAATAAAATTATACACACCATATCTAGAGATAAGTACGTACATAGTACATGCAAAGACGGTTAAGAGGGCGCCGACCATAGTCGACCGCACAGTGGCGCCCTCATCGTTTTTTAGGTTATTTCTTTTATTTTAGAATGAAAATGCAGAAAATAAGCGGGTAATTCTCGTCAAATTTCGAAATTTGATTCCCGAGCCATTAGTGCCGAGTGATATGCATTAACTACATAAGTCTTTTTTTTATTTGAATGTACGCTGTCTATACCACTATTGTTTAAAAAGAAAACGTCTTTCCTCTAAAGAAAAAAAAAGATATGGCTCCTTTGTTACCGTGCAAATCATTCCCTCACCTTGTCCCTTAGTTCAAAAATATTACTAAAATGCCTTTTTATCTGAAATATATCAATATTCTTAATAATAAAATTATGCAAATATATTAGATAGATGTTTGTTATTGTCTATAAAAACTTCCATCTTACAACAACGAATTTATAAAAACAATAATTCGATTTTAAATATGTCCCGCCAAATAAAATCATTCCCTCATCCTATTACGAATATTCGATTTCTGAACGTGTCAAACGATATTTAGGAACGCAACCTTAAGTTTTTAGTACCTGGCAACACTCTCAAATGATTCAAGATGGCGATTTCTTATTAACCGCAGGTGAGTTCGTGTAAAAAAATATTTTGTGAAAAATTGTTAAAAGTTAAATTTATGCCGATCATTACCTCACGTTATATGAATGTATTAAGCATTTTAATATCTATCATTAAAATTTGTTGGTTTTATGCGTTTTTGGGAGTAAAATACATATTCGAAATGTAACAAGCAAATTGAGGTTATGTGTCGGTTTTTTTGTAGCTTAAGTTAAAATTCGTCATTCCCTCACAGTCATTCCCTCACTGCATTTAGGAGTGAGGGAATGACGGCCGTGTGAGGGAATGATTTATCCAGTATTTTGCGTTTTTTTTAGATTTTTTATTTATTTCTTGCAACTTGTATTTCACGGTATTTCATTTAAAACAGGTGCATGTATGTGGAAGCAAAATGGCACGACAAAAGAAGTTGAGTGATGCAGAAAAAAAAATAAAAAAGAAAGAGTATGATAGAAAAAGGCGAGAAAAAATGAAAAATAATACTGAATCTTTAGAAAAACTGCGGGAAAAAGAAAGATTAAAATATTTAAAGAAAAAAGAGAAAGGTCAAGTTAAACCAGTTATTAATATGAATGCTAGAGAACTTAGACGAAAGCGAAAACAATGGAAAGAAAATAGTAAAGTGTATAGGATTAATAAAGCTATAGCACACCAAAATTTACAAAGAATAATTGATGATACACCTCCGCCAAGTCCAGTATCAGTTGTGCAGCAAATTAGAGAAGATGTAGCTGCTCGAAATAGACGACAGATGCGAAGGCGACGAGCTATTTTGTATGCAAAGATTGCAAATTTGGAAAAAAATTTGAAGAATGCAGTGAAGTTAAGCGAAAAATATAAGAAGAGATATTTGAGAATGAAAACAAAAAAAACTGACCCCGAATCGCCTGGAACTAAAGTAGATGCGCTTCTAAAGAATGTAAACGTTCCTGAGAGTGTGAAGAAGAAATTACTTTTTGGAGAAGCGTTAACAAGAGATCTAGAGACTAGTTACAAAGATCTTGGAAAGAAACATGAAAAAAAGAAAAAATATTACGAAATGTTGAAATTGAAATCATTGCAGAAATATAAGTTACTTCATGCATCGAAACCTTTTTTTAAACATGATACTTTCAAAAGACAAAAGCCTCGAAAAATAAGCGATAAAATGATGAAGGTAAAGGACGATGTAATTAAATTTTTGGAGAAAGATGAAAACTCAAGGATGTGCCCGGGGAAAAAAGACTATCTTAAATCAAAAAATGGTAAAACTAAACAAAAGCGTGTTTTATATGATACACTTCAAAATTTACACAAAAAGTTTTTAAGCACGGTCAATTATAAGATAAGCTTATCAACCTTTTGCAGATTCAGACCCTTTTGGGTTACTTGGCAAAACGTGAATACCCGAAATACTTGTCAATGCATACAGCATGCCAATATTCAATTGATGATATCTAAATTGCATGAAGTCAAAGCATTGAAATTTCGTAACGTGACTTCACTTTTAGCGACAATAACCTGCGATGTGCATTCCACAAAATGTCTATTCAGGGAATGTTCAACCTGCAAGGAACGCTCTTTGGAATACTATTTACCAATGCCTAATCAGTTTGTGACTTATCAACAATGGATTTATGAAGTCAGTTCATTTGAAAAGGATGGGAAAAAAAAGACAGTTCGTAAACCCGTGAAGAAAGAGTATAGGGTTAAATTGAAATTGCTTGTTCAAAGTCTGGAAGCAGCATTACCACTTTTTTTTTCACATATTGGCACTATAGCACATCAATATCAGGCCATTCAACATATAAAGAAAAAATTAACAATAAACGACATTTTAATTCATGTAGATTACAGTGAAAACTATTGCTGTAAGTATAACGAGGAAATACAAGCTGTCCACTTTGGTGGAGGAAGGAAGCAGATAACAATGCATACAGGAGTGCTTTACTTGCGCAAGGATAATGCAATCAAACCTGTATCCTTTTGTTCTCTCTCTAGTGACAATAGACATGACACAATGGCTGTTTGGGCTCACTTGAAACCCATATTTGAGTGGATAAAAACACAACATTTACCTATTTCCCGATTACATATGTTGAGTGATGGGCCTGTTAATCAATACAAAAATAAATTTATGTTCGAAATGGTGTGTCGCCATCTAAAAGATCTCTATCCAGAAATCACATACTTTTCATGGCATTATTCTGAACCCGGGCACGGTAAGGGAGCGCCTGACGGTGTCGGTGGAACCCTGAAACGGACAGCTGATAAAGTCGTGGCAGAAGGCCATGATATCGTAGACCTGAATTCATTGAAACCTATCCTTCAATCCAGGTGTCCTTCTATTTTATTGTTTGAAGTTACCACAGCAGATATTTCGCTGATGGATGATCTCATAAAACAGTCCAAGACTATTCCTACTTTCCGGGGAACACAAAAAATACGCCAGTTCGTATTTTTTCACAACACCTTACAGTGCAGAAGACTTTCATGCATAGATTGCGAAGAAGTTTGTACCCACTATCATTTGGGGTATTTTCAACAACAGCGCAGTAATCGATTTACTAAGAGGCGTAGCAAATCCCCTCAAAAGTATATGGAATTGGATATAATGAAGGATAATTACCAACTGTCTTCAGCGTCGTCTTCGCGCATTCAAGATCATACTAAAACGTTAAAAGAAAATGATACAATTGATTTAGAAAATGAGGGATCTACTGTTGTCTCCGACAGTGATAAGAATGTTACCATTGGAGATCATGTCCTGATAAAATGGGGCACGTCAAAGTATCCCGGAGAAGTTCTATCTGTTTTTGAAGATGGTTTGATGGTTAGGTGTATGAAGCAAGGTGTGAAGTTTTGGAGATGGCCTAATATTAAAGATGAGCAATTATATAAATGGGAAGATGTGATACAGAAAATAAAGCCGCCAAAGTTAGTTAAAAGGGGGAATTACGTTATTACAGAGTTAGATGACTCTACAAGCGATGTTAAAATTAAGATTGAATAACTCATTGATCTCAAAGACCAAAAAACTATGAAAAGACTTATTTAGGTTAATATTAATAATAATTAATGCTTAATAAATAAATATGAAGATGTTTTAATTTAAGTTTTGGAGAAGTGCTAAGTACAAAGTTTAAAAATAAATAGTAATAAGTATTTAAAAGTTAAAAACATTTGTTACCTCTATAGTAAGTAGTACTCGTATATTTGTTATTTTTTTGGGTTTATATTATATTTATGTTGGTCATTTTCTATAAGTACAAAATATTGTTTATGTTCTATAAGTACAAAGTTTTGAGTTGATTTTCTTTAGAATGTGATATTTCATTGTTTGATATATATTAATAAAAAATATATAATTTCTTTCATTTGTACATGTTGTTTTTTTACTATAATATAATAATACATCATTCCCTCACTCCGTTAATCATTCCCTCATTTCTTTATTTTTTTAAACCTCATTTTATATAGGTTATATACAAAAATATGGAAGACCAATACCCCTGGACAGATCTCTAAAAGCAACTTTTCTGATCTCCGCGAAAAAATATCTAAGATTATAAAAAAAAAAAAAAAACAATAATATCCCAAATTTCGAGATTTCATAAGAAATACCCAAGCACGATAAGTTGTGTTCCACAAGATTGTACGTTAATATTGTTGCAAACAGAAGTTTTACATTGTTTAGTTTTATTATAATCATTAAAACGGATAATAGTAGCCACTTTTATCACACAACTTGTCGTGCTTATTTTCTGCATTTTCATTCTAAAATAAAAGAAATAACCTAAAAAACGATGAGGGCGCCACTGTGCGGTCGACTATGGTCGGCGCCCTCTTAACAGGATAAGAGACAAATAAATGTTTCAAGACCAAAAATGCATTATTTTTGGTCTAATATTCAGGCCGCAGGAATCCGCTGGACGCAAGAAGCACAAAACTGCAGAAGTGGCGGTACTTGACATCCATCAACCCGCACTGGGCCGGCATGGTGAATACGTCGAAGTGCGGGGTGAGGTGCGGTAACTGATGTTAGTGCGGGGAAGGGAGTGGCCTTTCTGTACGTAGTACTTTAAGTATTCTGTGCTATCACTGTATGTTTAGTACCTATTCATATTTACCTAGTCGTTGCTAGGCTGAAGGCGACAATAGCCTTATAGGTAGGGTTTCCAGTTTAAATATACCTACCATTGTTTACGTCATAGAATCAAGTTCTTGGTAACGTAACAGACAGCATGGCTGTGCCGCTGGGGGAGTCTGTTGCGGCACTTCTTCCCAGCTAAGCATTAGAAAGTGGTGAAGGGTGGGCGTTTTGGGGGACTGTCTTATGTAATTACTAGCTGCGCCCCGCAGTTTCACCCGCATAAATCTCGAACCTGTGGAAATAGCGGGATAAAAAGTATCCTATGTCCTTTCCCGGGACTCAAACTATCTCTATACCAAATTTCATCTAAATCGGTTCAGCGGTTTTGCCGTGAAAGACGGACAAACAAACAGACAAATACACTTTCACATTTATAATATTATAGTATGGATGATGTTCGAATAGTGCTGATTCTCAGCCTAATTTGGATAGAATGACATTTGATTTTTTTAAATTTTGAAACGGACACGCAGATTGATACACGACCAAACTGTTATTTCGCAAACTATCACTGTATGTCTAGCGTTCACAATTACCTAGTCGTTGCTAGGCTGCAGGCGACAATAGCCTTATAGATAGGGTTACCAGTTTAAACTGTACCTAATGACATTAAAATATTACCCCGTATTTTAGAACTATGCTCTCAAACATGTCAATTTTGACGATATAGGTGCACGCTATTTTGTCTTGGCAACTGGTAGTAAATATTTGACAAGGCTAAAACAGCACATGACATGTGGCATAGCGGAAAAGCAAAAGCATTTCACGTAGCTAATTACGTTCCCATTTGTATAGCACATGAATGTGACCTGCCAAGATATTCTGGAATCCTGAAATGACAGGGAGCAGACGGTAAGCGTCACGATTATTGAGATAAAGAGTGAGCAAATGTCATGTTGCAATTCTTCTTTACATACTCGTAGTTTTTTTAAGGAAATTTCAAAACGGCTGATTGACACTTCCCGTGACCCAAGGGCTGGCTTTCACCTTGGCCAAAGGCTAAGCATAGCCATACGACGTGGTAATGCCGCCAGTCTCTTGGGTAAAATACCAGTCGACAGCGATGCGGATGAATTTTTCGACGTTATATTTTAGTTTGTGTATAGTTTTAGTAAGTTAGGTTTTAATTTTGTTCATTTTTTTTTAACTACAACTTATATAATTAAACATTATCGTAACAAAAAAAAAATCTATGATATGAATCTCGTAGTTTGGCAATCCCAAGGTGGATGGCGCCGATGAGGTCGACTCAAAAAAGGTGGCGACTTGGCGGGATAACTTGGACGCCTACCGCGAAGGCTGGTGCGAGGTGGCGTAGAAAAAGGAACAGAAGTGCTATTAGAGTTTATTTATTTAGTTATGTTGAAACTGTGTGTACTCCCCGTCACTTTTCTCCAAAGGTTCATTAGAAAACCAGCGTCAGACAGCATCTGTCTGGCATTAATGCTGAAATGAACCTTTTTGGCGCAGCCGTGAGGCACACACTGTTGTTGTTTAAAACATTATTGAAGTGAAAACTTCTTTAGCGGCGTTGAACACTTTTTGTAATGGGTACAAAATGTTAAACTCGCGTCAGGTCATCGCGTCAGGACACGTGACCGTCAGGAGAGATTCCCCCCCCCATCTCTTTCTACGGCGGCGCCAACCGAAGTGAACCAAGTGAGACACGATAATGGATGGATGGATAGATGGATGGTGATGGTGATGGCGATGGTGATGGTGAGGGTGATGGTGATGCGATGGTGATGGTGATGTGATGGTGGACGCGGACGCGGACGTGGATGGACAGCTGATGGCTCGACCGCTCGACCGTCTGTGTAGTAGCCACACTGCTGTGTATTCGTAAAATTCGTGTATATGTATAAAGTGTTTCAAAAAATGGAAATTGAACAAAGTGCATCGATTAATTAAAAAAGTGACGCAGAAATAGTGAAAAAAACTTAGTTATATTAATTCAATTAATAATTGATTTATTTCAACGTTAATATTCAAGTTTTCACTTCTGCCGGCACTCCCGGAGTGCAACCCGTCTTTTTTTATTAATTTTGTATTTTGTGTTTCACGAACTTTGTCCAAATAAACTTTTTTTCTTTCTTTTCTATTCTGAGAGAGCTGTCATTCCACTTAATACTAGGTATTGACACTAGTGATAGCTCACTTCATATAAGTTTTTACGTAAGGTTTTTACAGAATACATCGACTAGTATAAGTGACATTTTAAGTGTATTTTGACTATTATGTATTATTAATTGTATTGAACGGTTATTATTATTTTTATCTGATAATTGTGTTTAAAATGTTCTTATTTTTATTAACCGACTTTAAAAAAGGAGGTTCTGTATTCGACCCGTATGTATGTATGTTTGTATGTCCGCGATTATCTCAAAAACTACTGAACCGATTTTGCTAATTCTTTCATTACTGTGATCTACATACTTTCAGGAAGGTTTTAGTATATAATACATTAGGTAACTATTCTTATGTACGAAGTTATATGCATAAATGTACTGCATCTCCGGCATTTCTATGGGAATTTTGATGATTCTTCGAGTCGTGTCTTCAATTCTTCAATGCACTAGTGTTAATTGAATTGGTGTGGGGTAGGTACAACTAAAAAGTGAAAAATAAAAACTTTTTTACAAAAAAAAAAACAACCGACTTCAAAAAAAAACACTACAAAGTGAAAAATAACTTTAATTTCGGAAGTCGGTGTCAAAAAACGAAAATGCGGAACCAACGACACCGACTTCCGAAATTAAAGTTATTTTTCACTTCGTAGTGTTTTTTTTTGAAGTCGGTTGTTTTTTTTAGTTATCTATTCATTCATTTAAATTTTGCATGTCGAATCTTGGGCAGAATGTATGGCTCAACTTCAATTCTTCACGACCTTATTTGTACTTACCTGCATTCTAGCAAATAAATAATTTGATTTGATTTAGAGAAGGCCTTTGGCCTGTGTCCAAATAACCATTTTCTTTCTTTTTTTTCTTTCCTTTGTCCAACGCAAGTACAGTAGACACTAGAACAAAAACTGGCAACCCTAACGAAAAATTCACTTGAAGTGCACTTATAAAGCCATTCACATTTATCATCTACAAGTATCTGCAATTGATAACGACTCAATGGTAGACTTTGGACTTATTTTTGAACGATAATGTCGAATGTCGAAAGATAATATCATAATACAACTAAGCTTATTACTTATACCTATCATAATAAATTATGTCATCCAAATAAATCGATCCCGTATATGGAATTAAGGTTGCGGTAACACAAAGAATTTTCATTTATCATCTATATCTATACAATACCCAATACTTTATTGCATTCCATATTTATTACATAGATGTTATTATAAAGTAAAAGATCAATATGGACCCTGTCGGGCACAGCAATATTAGGAGAGAGGAAGAGGGCTAAGTAGCAAATTAATATTATTTTAAATTATAAATTACACTAGTACACCACTAAACTAATAAAACTAAACACAAAACTACACTAATCAAACCTAATCCTAATCTATCTAAGTATTCTATTCCTTTTTTTTTCTATTCTTGTTTTTTTTTTCTATTTTTAGTAAGTATTCTATTCTAACTATCTATACTTCTATACTAATATTATAAAGAGGTAAAATTTGTTTGTAAGTTTGTATGTAGGGGGTAATCTCTGGAACTACCAGTCGGATTTGAAAAATTCTTCTTGCATTTGATAGCCCAATTCTTGAGGAAGGCTATAGGCTATTTAACATCACGCTATGACCCTTAGGAGCCGAGCAAAAAGAAAAAAAGTCAAAAAGAACGTTAAGTGATAGCGCGGGCGGGTGATGCGATACGACGGGGTGGCTCGGGGGAAACAAGAAGTTTCACGCGAACGAAGTCGCGGGCTGAAGGTAGTACTAATTATAAAGCAGAAGAGTTTGTTTGAACGCGCTAATCTCTGAAACCAGTCAAAGAAAAAATTTTTTTGCCAGCCCAGTTTTTGAGGAAGGCTTTAGGCTATTTAACATCACGCTATGACCCTTAGGAGCCGAGCAAGAAAAAAAAAAAAAGTCAGATAGAACGCTAAGCGAAAACGAATTAATAGCGCGGGTAGGCGACGACGTGATGCGAATTGCAAAGGGGTGAATCGAAAGATCAAGAAACACGCGGACGCGGTCGCGGGCAGAAGCTAGTAAGTAAACAAAGTTTATAATATTAATCACCAATTCGACAAATGGAGAAATAAAACCTCGAACCAGTCTAAGGAGTAACCTTACCATATAAGGTAGAGGTGAAGATGATATACCTACATCAAATGACGAAAGATCACGTGAAAAATGGCGGAAAAACGTTAAGTACAGACGCCAGCACATCAACCTACCCGCAACTGTCAAATTTCCCCAATCAACTTTGAGCCTTATATTTTAAACAATAAAGTTGAAAATCTATTAAAGAAATTTGACAGGTTGTAGCAGCTTGATGTGCTGGCGTCTGTACCTAGATCATAGAATTTGGCATCAATTTTAAATTCGGTGTTTTATTTGGATCTATCACAGATTGACGCGATAATTCTACAAAATGATATTACGTATCATCACGTAAACAGGAAGCCCCAGATGAAAACTAACTCATACCAAGGATGATAACATTATTATAGCCTCGCAGGTTATATTAACACATATTAATAGACTGAATGACGCAGAACCACATTGTAAACAAAAACATTAATGAAAAGCCACTCGAAGCATCGTATGGAGTGACTCATTCAACACAACAGGATCCTATTTGACCGTACTCTTAATTAACTACATTAGAATATCGTCCAGGAGGGGCAAAACTGAAATGTACAGACGCCAGCACATCAAGCTACTACAATCTGTCAAATTTCTTTAATAGATTTTCAACTTTATCGCTAAAGCATAAGGTTCAAAGTTAAATAGGAAAATTTGACAATTTCGGGTAGCTTGTGTGCTGGCGTCTGTACGTCCAGCGCACGGGGCAGTCAGACCCGCTACCAGCATGGTAACTGTCTATTCCTTTACTAGATATACCATGGTTCTGTCTGACTGACCGGTTCTATCTGACATCTGAAAAGATTTAGGGATGGCCTTTGACCCACAGAGGGACATTCATCAATCTCTTGCCCTTATTATTTTCTAGCAGCGCCCGGTTTCACCCGCATAAGTGTCGATCCCATGGGAATATCGGGATAAAAACTATCCTATGTCCTTTACCGGGACCCAAAATATGTCTATACTAAATTTCATCTAAATCGGTTCAGCGGTTTAAGCGTGAAGAGGTAACAGACAGACACACTTTCGCATTTACTATATTAGTATGGATTTGGGCAGCATCTCTTCTCTTATATATTTTTCTATTAGTCGTCATCTCGGTAGTCAGTCCCTTTCCAGCTATATCATCTTTAAACCATTATTTCTTTGGTCTTCACCTACTCTCATTATTTTTTTTGTTAGCCTATTCTGTCCTACTGCTGGCTGGGCAAAGGCCTCCACCAAATCCTTCCAGGAACTCTTTTCGCGCCACCTCGAACCAGCCCTCGTGGTATCATCTACTCTCATAGTTTAAAAAAATATGGCATGACCTGCCATAACATCTATAAGGAAACTTTTGACATAATGACCATGGTGATGTTGGAAAAATAGCCACTGACAACGTGCCTTTAGCAGACAGGTGGATGTGTAGCCTATCGCTACATCACTAAATCATGTTTAACGACATCCTTGCACGCGGGGAGGGACTAATCCGTTTTCCCGACACTGCACTTCACATGTGTTTTCTAGTCGTCTGGGCTAGATCTTTCTGGAATCTTCTAAGCAATCAACTCAGCCTATCGCAATTCGCAGTCCACTGCTGGACATAGGCTTCTCCCAAGCTGCGCCACAACACCCTGTCCTCCGCCTTCCGCATCCAGTCTGTCCCAGCCACATTTTTAAGGTCGTCGGTCCATCTAGCTGGGTGCGTTACACGCTACGCCAGTTTGGTATATCCGAAAATATAATAATAATAATAATGTTATGTATGTTCACATGTACGTGAATTCAACCGCATTCATCCTTTAAACCTGCAACGTTTTCATACCTGGATAGCCTTAGCACTGACTAGCTCTTCGATCCACCGCACGATGTGGCTATATTCCTCGATGTACACACGGCTACACATCAAGCTATACATTTCCAGTTTTAGCTGACTTCGGATTGTATAGGTTTTTCGTACAATCAAAACTCAGCTTATACCGGTTATGTATAGCTTGATGCGTAGCCGTGTGTACATCTGCTTGAGGTAATCACACTATTATAAAGGCGAAAGTTTGTGAGTGTGTGTGTTTATATGTTTGGTACTTCTTGACGCTCAAACGGCTGGACCAATTTTGTTAAAATTTTGTATGGTGGTAGCTGACACCTTGGATTAACATATAGGCTACTTTTTATCCCGATATTCCCACGGGATCGAAACTTATGCGGGTGAAACCTCGGGGTGCAGCTAGTACAATCTAAATCTATAAGCTGAAGAGTTTGTTTGAACGCGCTAATTTCTGGAACTACCAGTCGGATTTGAAAAAATATTTTTGCGATCGATAGCCCAATTCTTGAGGAAGGCTATAGGCTACCTAACACCACGCTAAGACACTTAGGAGCTGAGCAAAAACAAAAAAGTCAGAAAGAACACAGTAATATCTCGGGCAGGCGTTGCGATGAGACGGGGGAACAAGAAATTTCAAGCGGACGAAGTCATGGGCAGAGCTAGTCTTTTAATAAATCTCCCTATCCTGGCCATGCAACACTTAGTGAGCTACTATTAATTAGTATTGCAACGCGACGTGTAAATAAATACATCGTGCGAGGTCGTCTGCTAATCAGTAGGAAGGGAACTTATCTAGGCTATTTCTAGAACATGCATACGTTAACATCCTGTTTGCAGTTCGTGCTAGGGGTACTGGTTTTCAGAACCCGTTTTTTTACGCTACCGATTCCAGGGTCGGGCCAGTGTAGTTGGGTTTTGCCATCAGGAATTACTCAGTAGCAGCCCGGAGTCTGGATTTGTGTCTGGCAATAGGGTCGCCCCCTATTACATACGACTGAAACATGTCTGGGAGCGGTGAATGCTTATGCGAATCGCCCACCCCCGGCCATAGTTAGAGGTGGAACACCGCGGTGGTTTTGGCCGGTAAGAGTCCGGCATGCCCCTCTGTCACCCCAACGATAGTGGAAGTCCATGAGGATTTCCACCGCGAAAAAAAAAGGGTGTATATACTAAAGGTTTCCTTCTGCATAATCCTTCAGGGATTATAAGCGTGATGTCATGTTATGTGTAAACAGTGTCTATTACGTTAGTTTTGCTGTCGAGCAAAATTTTTTTTATCGAAATTGACATTCCAAAGGCAACATAATTAATCCTTATTATTTAGTTGAAACTGTCAAAATGACAGCGATTGTCATTAGCATTGCGTTTCGTAATAAGGCCGCAGGAATTGATAATTCCAACATTTTTAACAGGCAACATTATCGGGATCAGTCCACAAGAGCGACGTAATCAGTTAAGTGCAAAAAGGTCGAGGTCCATACTAATGGAGGGCCGTAAACAGACTTGTTCAGTGATATTACGTGACTTGCAACCGCTATTCGTGTTACCCATTACGATTAATTATCGCTAATAGTCTTCATCCATCCATACTAATATTATAAATTCTAAAGTAACTCTGTCTATCTGTCTGTATGTTACCTTTTCACGCCTAAACCGCTAAACCGATTTAGATGAAATTTGGTATAGAGATAGTTTAAGTCCCGGGAAAGGACATAGGACACTTTTTATCCCGATGTTCACACGGGATCGAGACTTATGCGGGTGAAACCGCGGGGCGCAGCTAGTTTATTATAACTTCGATTAGGTTCCATACGATCAATGAAAATATGATTTTCCTGTCTTTTGGTTTAGTTTCTTTACATACAGGTCCCGGCTGTCATTCGTGAATCTTTGACAGTCGCTGCGGGTTGTCAGGAGCCCAAAAGTCTAAAAACAAAGCCTTACCAAGGGGTTTTACGTTACCCAGTAACTGGGTTGTGGAGGTCAGATAGGCTGTTGCTCCATGTAAAATACTGGTATTCAACTGCATCCAGTTAGACCGGAAGCCGACCCCAACATAGTTGGGAAAAGATTAGGCTGACTTTGTAATCCACATACTAAACCAGGAAGCGCTACTAACAAAGATGGCGACTATTTTTAGAGCAGTTTAGAACTGTCACATTGATTCATTTTTATTGGCCTGCACAAGTGATTTTTATTCTAACAATTTAAAATGGCCATGGGCCATTAATTTGACTCCTGGAGTGGAAACCACCTAAATTAAGCTGTTGACCAGTAGGTAGCTACAATTTGGCTCAAATTAATGACAAATTAGGTAGGTATAGACCATAGATATATGAACATTTCTATGGTACAGACGCCAGCACATCAAGCTACCCGAAACTGTAAAATTTTCCCAATCAACTTTGAACCTCATGTTTTAGAGATAAAGTTGAAAATCTATTAAAGAAATTTGACAGATTGTAGTAGCTTGATGTGCTGGCGTCTGTACTTGGTTGTTGAAATGCTGATTAGCTTCAAAGATAATTTTTACCCTAAAGATTTTTTAAATCCAACTGGTAGTTCCAGAGCAAACCCTTCAGGTTTATTATTAGTATTATACTAATAACTAGCTTCAGCTCGCGACTTCGTCCGCTTGAAATTTCACCCTCCCCCCATTCCCCTCTTAGGGGTGGAATTTCGAAAAACCCTTTCTTAATGGATACCTACTCTTCACAAAGAACACACCCTCCGAATTTCATGTCTCTAGGACCAGCGGTTTAGGCTGTGCGTTGTATTATTATCTATATCTATAGATTTCAAAAAATATTTTTGCAATTGATAGCCCAATTCTTAAGAAGGCTATAAACTACCTAACATGACGCTAGGACCCTTAGGAACAGAGCAGAAACTAAGTAATAGCGCGGGCAGGCGACGTGATGGAGTGGGTCGGGAGAACAACAAATTTCACGCGAACGAAGTCGCGGGCAGGAGCTAGTTTCGAATAAAGGGTAACAATTAAGTGTGAATAACAAATCCGGGAATATCAACCAACACACTTTATAACTTACTAGCTTCAGCCCGCGACTTTGTTCGCGTGAAACTTCTTGTTTCCCCCGAGCCACCCCGTCGTATCGCATCACCCGCCCGCGCTATCATTTAACGTTATTTTTTTACTTTTTTTCTTTTTGCTCGGCTCCTAAGGGTCATAGCGTGATGTTAAATAGCCTATAGCCTTCCTCAAGAATTGGGCTATCAAATGCAAGAAGAATTTTTCAAATCCGACTGGTAGTTCCAGAGATTACCCCCTACATACAAACTTACAAACAAATTTTACCTCTTTATAATATTAGTATAGATATAGATAGAAAAGGTCATGGCAACAAAAGCAATAAAAATACTTTTATTTCCGTGAGTGAGTCATCTGTTTGCTGAAAGTTTTTCATTTCTAGCTAAACCTATATTGACAAACAATATTTAAAAAAAATATTGTTGGCATCGCCTCAGCAGTTTCAAAGTCCAAACTCTGAAACTTTGAATTTATAACAAAAATACAATTATATTTCGCTTTTAGCGATAAGACCGCCTATTGTATTACTCCTTGTGAAATTTCTACATTAAATAGAAGACGTGAGTGGATGAAGGGGATATGTCACAAAATTCTAATTTCGAGAAAATGGAGTTCAAAGTTTCACATAAACATTTTAGGATATTTTGAACTCAATTTTCTCGAAATTAGAATTTTGTGACATATCCCCTTCATCCACTCACGTCTTCTAACTGTAATTTTAATGGTGTACTTACAAAATAAAGAGTATTCTATCTATTTCTAATATTAAACAGCATAGGCTGGCCATATCTGTCGCATGTCGGAGAAGCAATATGCAAAAGCCACCACTCCAGTGGATTCCCAATGGCAGGAAACGACTGCGCGGCAGGCCCAGAAAGAGATGGCGGGATGAGCTGGACTCCTTATTAAAGGGTTGGCCCACAATCGCAGTAGACCGGAAAAAGTGGAAAGAGGGAAGGGAGGCCTTTGCCCTGCAGTGGGACAACACAGGCTTATAATAATAATAAACAGCACCCTACTTGACACACAATAAATCTCAATCTGAATCATTTTGAATGATATTGCTAATCCATTGCTTCATATGTTCGAAAAATTTGTCTGCTCAACAACATAAGTAGCGCAATGAACTTTGTTGAACTGTCAAAATAAAACCCATTGCTACTGATAAGTAGTGTGTTTCGCAATTACCCCGCAGGGTGGCAGGCATATCGATGCGCAACCTGTTACCGTGGATACATGATTCTGGACCCCCCTGGGGTAAAATTTTCGTCGGTTATAAAAAAAAAAACGTGTTCCATACATTTTGACCGTATGGGAAACAGCTGTTTATTTTTTACTAGCTGCGCCCCGCGGTTTCACCCGCGTAAATGTCGATCCCGTGGGAATATCGGGATAAAAAGTAGCCCGTATGTTAATCCAGGATGTCAGCTACCTCCATACAAGATTTTATCAAAATTGGTCCAGCCGTTTGAGCGTGAAGAAGTAACAAACATATAAACACACACACAACTTTCGCCTTTATTAATAAAAGTGTGACGCCTTCATAATATCAGTGTGATGTGATAACCGACGAAAATTTGACCGCTGGGCGTCCAAAATCATGTACCGAATCCATGGTAACAGATTATGCGCCGACGTCCATGCTAGTCTGTATAATATCTACTATGTTGACAAACGTTAATTAAAAAAAAAAAATAGTTGGCATTGTGTCAACAGTTTCAAAGTTCAAAATCTGTTACTATGGATATAACGCTTTTATAATTTCTTCCATGACGATATTATCGTGGAAGTCCACGTCCACGTCACGGCATCACGATAACACAGGGAAAATACTAGCAGCGCCCCGGGGTTTCACCCGCATAAGTTTCGGTCCCGTGGGAATATCGGGATAAAAACGATTTTATGTCCTTTCCCGGGACTCAAACTATCTATATACCAAATTTCATCTAAATCGGTTCAGCGGTTTAGGCGTGAAGGGGTAACAGACAGACAGACAGACACACTTTCGCATTTATGATATTAGTATCTATAATGTTCCCACTGTTCAACTGTTGGGATATAACCTCCTCTATTCGAGAGGGAGTGGGCTGTAATCTACCACGCGGGCCCAGTACCGGTTGGTAGATGTCACATGTCTTCGAATTTTTGCTTCTGGGGGCATGCAGATATCCTCACGATGTTTTCCTATACCGTTTTGAGAGCAATGGTGATCGACCTTCCTGGGTTCGACTTCGAACCCACGGCCTACAACTCGTAAGTCAGGACCGTTACCACCACTACTCCAAAGTTATAAACTGCACGTAGTTCCGTACCTATGACATACATTGAATGGACGACATTTGCTATAAAAAACAATCCTTGGCACTAGCCAGAGAGACATTATTAAGTATGGCAACACAAAGAGTATTTTCAAACAATTTAAAACAAAGGGATAGTTTACACTTGTACTACAGTCTACAACTGAATAAAGAAATAGGGTGACTTCATTGTCGCAAGTAGACTGTTTTTATTCTACTATGCGAAAACGGTGCACATCCCTGGTGCGCAGTTCGGGCAAGCTCCAGCGGCTCTGAGGGCATTCGCGCAGAGGTTCGATTGCCAGTACCTGAACCATTGCTGTATGGTTCACATACTGGGCCACTACAGACCACACACAGACACACACTTTTTTAAGGCACAGATTTTTTGTTATTTTGATTTTTAATGTAAATAGTATTTGAGTAAGCTAGGTATAATATACTTAATTAAGAAATTTTTGTCATTATTTCAAGACTTCTAATGTTAATTATTGTTATGAATTTTACTGTCCTAATTACCATAAAGTATGCTCATGCCGCCTGTGATACAGGTTTATCCTAGTACAGGCATCTAACATTATTATAACTTTGTAAATAATAAAATTTCTAAGACTTTTGTAATAATTTTAACAATTTTAATACTGAATAAAAACATAAGGGGCCTCTGCGGGTTGGCTTCGGCCCCTCGTACGCCTTCCAAAGGACCGGGACCCCAGGGTCCCGAGATATGTAAAGTCATAAAGAAATAAAAACATTATTATTATTATTTATTATAATGGAATATGTAATAATGTTTATGGTTTGTCTTTCTTTTAATATTGCATGTGCTATTATTTTAATTTTTTTTAATTTTGTAATTTTTCTTTGACTTTGTGCTTACTATGATCCTTTGTTGGTCGAAATAAACGATTTATTATTATTATTATTGACGATGGAACTGTTTTAGTTCTGCTTTCAAACGGTCTATTCGAATTATAAATCTTTGTTTGGGTAATGACGAAGCTAGGTCCAGGAATTGCTGCGAATGCTTGTTCCGGGAAACTAATTACCACAAAAGACAATAATTATAACATAATTACGCCTATATTCTCCGAAGCGTTCGGCAGAGGTGTACCTTTAGTACACCTAGTGGCGTAACCATACCGTTTGGGGCCCGTGGCAAATTCAAGGGATGGGGCCCTCCCTCAATGTAAAGAACCTCAACCAACGTTATAGTTTTTTTTTATTAGCACTTCTCCCGCGACTTCTTCCGCGTACATTTCATATTTTCCCCTACAAAATTTAACACCTGACTGCTTCTGTCCGTATGTTAGGATCCTCCTGTGCTCATGGCCCTCTCGGGCCGGGGGCCTCCTCTGGCTGGGGGCCCGTGGCATTTTGCCCCAATGCAACCCTATAGTTACGCCACTGAGTACACCCACATTTCGCCTGTAATGTTTAAGTTCTATGTAAATGGGATGAGCCACTACCATCAATCGAGCACAAATCCACACTCCGGGCTGTTCCCGAGAAATTCCAGATGAAATAATCCAATAACACTGCCCGACCCGAGAGTCTAAAACGAACGTCTGTCTTCTCCTTAACTTGACTTGTATGTTATTGACCGCCATTTTAAAGACAGTAGTCAATCAATCGACATCTAACCGTCTATTCATACGTAAAAGATTATAATGCATCAAACACATGCAACACTAATCTCGATGTCTGCATTAGCCTTTATTTTTTTTTTTCTAATGGCAATCTAGTAAACTCTTTCTTTTTTTCAAGAACTTAGCAAACGTATTATCATTATGCCAAAACTGTCAAATGCACAGAAAGGTAATTGCCTTATTATTTAGATTTCTGTGGTCAAATCCTAACAAACTTAAAACGCAATAAAACACGTTATTAAACTTTATTACTTTTTTAATTTATTGCCTTTATCGTCGAAGGAGGACGCGGTAAATACAAAATGTTTATTTACATCGTCGCTGCAGCTGTGACTCATCGTCGGTCATGTCCAAATTGCGATATGCAAGGTTTCTTTGAGATTTCTGAGAACTTTTTACCTGTTTTTTGTCATGTTAGTCTTGAACTGTAAGGATTTTAACGAGTTTGGTAAGTAAATGGTTTGGAAAGTTCTAGTCGATCGTGTTTCGAGTGCAATACAGCCGATGTTTTATGGCCGGTTTGAACATAACATAATCAGCCTATAATGTTCCCACTGCTGACCTTCTCTCTTAACCTTTCGTATGCCGGAACGTAGATCCACGCGAGACACAATGGCTTTTTAATTGTGTCTGTAATTACGGCATTCAACCGGTTAAGGTATGATTCCGATCTCGGCAGCACACAGCATTGCTGCCGCGGCAGTGCGGTCGCAGCACTACTGGTCCTCATACATTTTCTGTGGGCTTATATGAGATTACATTCCGAGCACAGCAGCAATGTGGCGCAGCAATGTCGCACAGCATTGCTGCCGTGCTCGGAATGTAATCTCATATGAACCCATAGAAAATTTATGAGGACCAGTAGTGCTGCGACCGCACTACCGCGGCAGCACTGCTGCGTGCTGCCGAGATCGGAATCATACCTTTAGAGAGGGAGTGGGCTGTAATCTACCACGCGGGCCCAGTACGGGTTGGTAGATGTCACATGTCTTCGATTTTTTGTTCTAGAACATGCCGTTTGTGTTTTGAGAGCAGTGGTGATGAAATTTATTTGGCCGATGACCGTTGGGGTATACGTGTTTTTGAGTGGAGATCGCGAATCGTAAGGTAGGACACCCTCAGGCTAGGTGGAGCGACGATCTTCGCAGGGTGGCTGGTAGCAGGTGGAAAGTTGCCGAGAATCGAGCTAAATGGCGTGCAATTGATGAGGCCTATGTCCAGCAGTGGACTGCTATAAGATGATGATGATGAAGCTTTAACTTCGTTTGAAATTACATGAAATTGTTGATTCTGTAAATAGGATATCGGAACCCGCACCTTAAGTAAGTCGCACCTATTCGATATTTTTTTCATACAAATTTCGGGAGAGTATTACTCCACTGTTTGACATTGTACATCCAAAGTTAAACATTGTATCGTTTTGTCTAATTATTAATTGTGTCTGTACGGAAGCAGAATTGTAAAATAACAAGCCATTAAAAAGTTATGAGCCAACAAAGATTCGTTTTTCTTGCTATTTTTAACGTAACTTTGGGTGTAAATAAGTAATAAAAGATCTGAAAAATATTAAAAATTAAATCCGTGCCGAGAAAGCTCAGTTATCGAAGAGTTCAAAAAACTTTATTTGTGATTGATTTATGTAGTGGATTATTCATAGAACTCGATTTTCCAAAGCACTTTTCAAATATTTTTATGCGCCTATCAGTTCGGAACGGTGTTTCTGTGCGTGAGAACTAGATGTTGTGCGTGTGGATTAGCGTCTAACTGCTCATCACTGATACTAGCTCCGTCAGACACGAAGCCAAGTTAGACAGCGTGATTTTGGCCATGACCACCAGTGAGTTCGAGCTCGCGACTAGTTTACTCTTAACTGCGTAACACACTATCAATCGGAATCCGAATCATTTTGAAACCAATTGCTAATTCATTGCTTCATAAGTTCGAAAAAATTTTCTGTTCAACACGTAAATAACGCAATGAATGTTGTTGAACTGTCAAAATGAAACCGATCCCGATTGATAATGTGTTACGCAATTGCCCCGCAGGTTTACAGTCACACGTCATATTATAAAAAAATAAGCTAGATGAGGTGGGCGTTTCCTATCTAACTACTCTGAGAAGAAAGGCCGAAACAAACTCAATGGACAGTCTCTTTTAAAGTCCAGACATAATCTTGGTCAGACCATGTAGATTGATGTCTGAAATGGTCTTTTGAGGAAAGTACCACACAGATTTGATTGGACCAGTACAGTCAGTGCAAGCATTTGTCAGTAATCGTGTGAACTTGAGTAGCTCAACGACTGTTGTTTATTTTTTTTATTAATCAGTCAGACGTAATCTTGAAACCGGATTTATAAACATGTTATTCAGCTTGAGTTTTTTAATTAAACCCTACATCATTCTTATTCCAAAGGTAAATTGGCCGTTCAACTTTATTTTTTCGTTTCTAACGCATAAGTAGTCGATTTTTGAAGTGAAAACTTCTTTAGCGGCGTTGAACACTTTTTGTACTGGGGAAAAAATGTTAAACTCGCGTCAGGACACGTGACCGTCAGGAGAGATTTTCTCCCCCCCCCCACCCCTCTTTCTACGGCGGCGCCAACCGAAGTGAACCAAGTGAGACACGATAATGGATGGGTGGATGGATAGATGGATGGACGGACGGACGGACGGACGGTGACGGTGACGGTGACGGTGACGGTGACGGTGACGGTGACGGTGTCGGTGACGGTGACGGTGACGGTGACGGTGTCGGTACGGTGACGGTGACGGTGATGGTGACGGTGACGGTGACGGTGTCGGTGACGGTAACGGTGACGGTGACGGTGTCGGTGACGGTGTCGGTGACGGTGACGGTGTCGGTGACGGTGACGGTGTCGGTGACGGTGTCGGCGACGGTGATGGTGACGGTGACGGTGTCGGTGACGGTGACGGTGACGGCGACGGTGACGGTGTCGGTGACGGTGTCGGCGACGGTGACGGTGACGGTGTCGGTGACGGTGACGGCGACGGTGACGGTGACGGTGTGACGGTGATGACGGTGACGGTGACGGTGACGGTGACGGGTGATGGTGACGGTGACGGTGACAGTGTCGGTGACGGTGACGGTGACGGTGTCGATGACGGTGACGGCGACGGTGACGGTGACGGTGACGGTGACGGTGACGGTGACGGTGACGGTGACGGTGACGGTGACGGTGACGGTGACGGTGACGGTGACGGTGACGGTGACGGTGACGGTGACGGTGACGGTAACGGTGACGGTGATGGTGGACGTGGATGTGGATGGATGGATGGACAGCTGATGGCTCGACCGTCTGTGTAGCTACACTGCTGTGTATTCGTAAAATTCGTGAATATAAAGTGTTTCAAATATGGAAATTGAACAAAGTGCATCGATTTATAAAAAAAGTGACGCAGAAATAGTGGAAAAAAATTAGTTATATTAATTCAATTCATAATTGATTTATTTCAACGTTAATATTCATGTTTTCACTTCTGCCGGCACTCCCGGAGTGCAACCCGTCTTTTTTTTTGTGTTAGAACACCATGACTTTACTTGACAGTGACACACGTATTATGAGACTTCATTCACCTGAACACTGCTTCAATCAACTCAGCCTATCGCAGTCCACTGCTGGACATAGGCCTCTCCCAGACTGCGCCACAGCACCCTGTCCTCCACCTTCCGCATCCAGTCTACCCCAGCCACCTTCTTTAGGTCGTCCGTCCAACTAGCTGGGGGGCGTCCCACACTACGCTTGCCGGTACGCGGTCTTCACTCCAGGACTCGTCTGCTCCACCGGCCATCAGTCCTTCGACAGGCATGGCCAGCCCACTGCCACTTCAGTTTGCTTACTCTGCAAGCTATGTCGGTAACTCCGGTTCTTTTCCGGATAATTTCATTCCTAATTTTATCCTTCAAAGAGACTCCGAGCATAGCTCGCTCCATAGCGCGCTGAGCGACCTTGAATTTGTGGACCAGCTCGACCGTCAGTGTCCACGTTTCAGCACCGTATGTCATGACGGGCAGGACGCACTGGTTGAAGACCATAGTCTTCAAACACTGCGGGATAGGCGACGAGAATACTTGACGGAGTTTTCCAAATGCTGCCCAACCCAACTGGATCCTTCTGTCAGCTTCCTTCTCAAAGTTGTGTCTACCGAGCTGGATGACTTGCCCTAGGTAGACATAGAACACTGCTTGTTTTAAGTCAAATATCAATGAGTGTTCAACGAAACAGCTCACCATCATTAACTGTCCATGGCGTTCCTTTATTTTTGAGCAGCTGAGTAATTTCATAACATAACACACTAAACAGTAGCAGTGGCTTTCATTTTGACAGTTCAATAACATAAAGTTCATGGGCAGAAAACTGCCAATTATACGAGAACTGGGTTAGATTCGCAACTTACATATTTTTTTTCAGATTTTAGTAATTTGTTCCAATAAATCGATTGGCAGAAAATAACGCGGTGCTCTGATAAAGAGCTAACCTACACGTGTGCCTTTATTCTATTCATGCTTGTATTGATTCATCTCGCTTTAATACCTAACCCCCTTACTAATAAACATATTATATCAGACGAATAGTTACACACCGATTTCTCTCTTTCAGTCGTCAGTAATTTGACTTTCGAAAGAAGAAGACAAAGCGTTGTGTAACTATACAGACGCTATACAACGTTTATTAGTAGAGGTGTATAAGTTATGCACAAATCTCGAATATTACGAATGGTCTTTAGATTATGACTGGACTTTAAAAGAGACTTTTGACCCTTGGGTTTGTTTCGCCATTTCTCCTTGGGATAGTCAGATAGAAAATGTCGACTCCATGTAGGTTGTTTTTTTTACAATATGACGTGTAAAAATAATTCCGATATCCTTACAGAAGAAACAATTTCATTTCAATAATTTCTGCTGCTTTAAAATTCCCTCCAACATTAAATTATTCATCAGAGCTGTGATTGAAATTGTTTTAGGCAGGAGGGCGCGGGCGGTAGCACGACCTAGATTTTGACGTCGTCAAACGTTGGTTAGACGATAAGGGCCAGACGGAAAACCCAACTCTGTAGCAGCCTAGTTAATAGGAGTATAATTATTGAACAGTTCAAAATTCGTTTAACAAAAAAAAAAGGTTGAAAGTTGTCGAAATGTCCAAAATTATGCCCGTCGTAGAAATCATCATCAAATCACATGAAAAAGTTAAGTGGATAGTAGTAACAGAAGACCAAAGAAACGTTGGATAGATTGTGAGACATCGAGTGAACAACGAGATGAGAGCTATGTGTGTAAAAGAAGGCATACTATCCGACCTCAAATTAATTTGGATAAAGGGTATGATGAAAAAGTCAAACACGTCACTAGTTCATCCATTCTATTATAAAACAGGAAGCTTCTCTATTTATAGAAGCCGGTATGGATGCAGTGACAACATTGACCTAGAGATGACGTGTGGCATCGCGCCAAAATGGCGGAATGCCGCCAAAATTCAGTTAAAGAATAAAGTTGTTGTGGATACGACGTTTTAATCGACTTTGTTGCTTTGTTTGATTCTAATTTCTTTGTCAGGTGCCCGAGAAAAAGTGACAGCTAACTTTCAATTTCCCATACATAGCTACGAATTGATTTTAAAAGGGTGGCTTTTTCGGCAATTATAACAAAATGATTAAAGAACGCAAAATTGGAAATCAAAAAGTTGTAGGAGTTAGTTGGGGCCGTTGGCCTTTGTTTTTATTATGAAGTCATTTGAATAACCAACTTCGTCTGAACATGGGAGAAATCTCAAAGAAGCTCACAGGAAAACAATTCATGCAGGTTTCCGTATTGTATTACGATTGCGGAAATAAGTGCTCAAATAAACGAGCAGCACGCGTCAACGGCCCAGGCAATTGCAGCCGCTGATGCACGATGGCTGCATTTACAGCGCGCCGGTCGTGTGTATGAGCTCTAAGAATTTTGTGGTTCGTTTGACGCCCTCATCATTCTCCTGTCCCTATCGCAATTAATTCGGGTTCGGCGCAATATGTTCTTCTATTATTCTCTATTACTCGTCATTCCCTTTCTAGCATCTTTCTGACAGTCCATCCATCACTTCTTTGGCCTAGTCGTACAGCCAACAACATTCATAGGTACTCAAAAATTTCCTGACGACATTTTCCTCATTTGCAATGACAATGCATTGTAAAATCATAAACATCGAGAATGAAGATTAATTAGTTTACTAACAAAACGCCCAGCTGTCAATAGTATCTTTGACCGTCGTTACGGCACACCCCGGACACTCCATACAACGCTCGCAAAATAATTACCTACTACGACTACATTAAAAAATGACGTTGTATACGTATGAATGTGTGCGTGAGGTACTTGTGTTTGCGAGCGCTCTTGTTAAAGAATTGCGACGAACACGCCGAAGTGCGGGGTGAGGTGCGGTAACTGATGTTAGTGCGGGGAAGGGAGTGGCCTTTCTGTACGTAGTACTTTAAGTATTCTGTGGTTAAAGGTAGTCAGAAGCCCGACAATATGACATCAGTCTTACCAAAGAATATCGTGATACCCAGGTTCTGGGTTGTGGAGCTCAGGTTAGACTGGAACTATAACATAGTTGGAAAAAGGCTAGGCAGATAATGACAATGCATCTTCAATAAGTATTGTTCTTGTATTTTCAGCACGTTATAATTTATAATATTGTACGGCAGATGTTTCCAGAAAATTCAATTTTCATATGAAAGCCGAGGAACCATTTATTATCATCGTCTATATTGACAAGATTTCGACGGCAACAAATTATGAATAATGTAAACAGTTCCGCCCACTCTTCGATGGAAAACAGACGACATTTTCCACCGCATTCATTTCAATATTAACTCGAGTGACAAACAACGCACAGCCAAGTCGCTGGGTCTAGGAGCGTAAAATTTTGCTCAAAAGTTCCTTTGTTACAGGTGCGGAGGACGGATTTTTAAAAATGGGTCCCCTAGTGTTGGCCGAGGCAAGGAAAACCTGTTCAGGTGGAGATTCAAAGACGACTCTGCCTTGGAGTTTAGATGTGGTGCTGTTCCACATTTATCGGACACTTAATATCATGTCCTGCGTATCCTGTCAGATGCACGTTACATGCATTGATGGACGCTAGTGATGGCGCCAAACACAGCATAATTCTGTGCAGAGTCCATTTAGACTGCCCTCGGGCCTCGACACGCTATGAAGAAGAATGTCTACAGGGGTTTAATAGGAGATAAAAATTTGTATGGAAGCCCCTCATTTTTGCCGATGGAAAATCTCATAGGACACACAGCTTGTATGTTATTAAATTATTAAGTTTAAAACGTATCTACGTCAAATGGACGAAGCAAAAGAAGTGCAATATCGTAGCTCGAGGCGTTCTATATTTTCTACCCATATGGAAAACAAACATGAGTTCACATTATATGAAAATCCGCCATTTTTATTCGTCTGTCATTTGGCCCACATATGTGTGGCTAACCTATATTCTCACGGTCTCAATGACCTCCACTCAAGGTCAGAGCCCCGCAATAATTCGTACTGAACTCTAGCCAGCCTTGATATGACCTTGAGCGTAAAAGCTTTCCTTAGTAGCATCGATCATTAAATGCGTAGTAGCTTAATAGTGACAAAGTGCCACTATGAAGACAATTTATAAGTTATATTTCAGGCGTTTTTATTAAGCATAGACTCACTGGAGCAGTTCCTGTTTTTTTTTCCAGTTAGTCTATGCTGTCTCAAAATATTTAACCAAATTATTTATAAAAAAAACTATCGAGGCTGTCAATTTAATTTTTTTAGATAGCTCTGGTAGTTTTTTATGATTTAATTTTTCTTTGAGCACTATGCGAAGTGCATGAAAAAGAAAACAAAAAAACTTTTTTACAAAAAAAACAACCGACTTCAAAAAAAAAAAAACACTACAAAGTGAAAAATAACTTTAATTTCGGAAGTCGGTGTCTTTGGTTCCGCATTTTCGTTTTTTGACACCGACTTCCGAAATTAAAGTTATTTTTCACTTCGTAGTGTTTTTTTTTTTTTTTGAAGTCGGTTGTTTTTTTTGTAAAAAAGTTTTTATTTTTCATTTTTTAGTTGTACCTACCCCACACAAATTCAATTAAGACTAGTGCATTGAAGAATTGAAGACACGACTCGAAGAATCATCAAAATTCCCATAGAAATGCCGGAGATGCAGTACATTTATGCATATAACTTCGTACATAAGAACAATTACCTAATGTATTATATACTAAAACCTTCCTGAAAGTATGTAGATCACACTAATGAAAGAATTATCAAAATCGGTTCAGCAGTTTTTGAGATAATCGCGGACATACAAACATACATACATACGGGTCGAATACAGAACCTCCTTTTTTAAAGTCGGTTAAAAATTGGTCATAACTTTGGAACCGTAAAAAAGTTCACCGACATTCTCTGGGTTAAAAAGTTTGGAAATGACCTTGTCCACACCCCTATTCGATTTGATCCATACTTCCAGGGACACCCTGTATAGTTTGTGCGAGGTTTCATTAAACTTATTAACAAAGCCAACAAACTTCACATAGCACGAGGGTCATTCCAATTTCACTACCACAAAAGCTAGAATAAGTTCGAACAAAGCTCCATCGATTCTTGTAAAACAACAATAACACAGAAAACTTTTTTACAAAAAAAACAACCGACTTCAAAAAAAAAAAACACTACAAAGCGAAAAATAACTTTAATTTCGGAAGTCGGTGTCGTTGGTTCCGCATTTTCGTTTTTTGACACCGACTTCCGAAATTAAAGTTATTTTTCGCTTTGTAGTGTTTTTTTTTTTTGAAGTCGGTTGTTTTTTTTGTAAAAAAGTTTTTATTTTTCACTTTTTAGTTGTACCTACCCCACACAAATTCAATTAACACTAGTGCATTGAAGAATTGAAGACACGACTCGAAGAATCATCAAAATTCGCATAGAAATGTCGGAGATGCAGTACATTTATGCATATAACTTCGTACATAAGAATAACTACCTAATGTATTATATACTAAAACCTTCCTGAAAGTATGTAGATCACACTAATGAAAGAATTATCAAAATCGGTTCAGTAGTTTTTGAGATAATTGCGGACATACAAACATACATACATACATACATACATACATACATACATACATACATACGGGTCGAATACAGAACCTCCTTTTTTAAAGTCGGTTAAAAATGAAGTTGTTTAACCTTGTTCAATATTTCATGACGAGCTCTTTAAGTATTTAAATCTTTATCTTTTGCTTCAACTGTAGGTATACCACAGAATAACTAATAGTACTTACCGTAGTTATACCTACGTTCTCGGTTACGTAAGCTAACCTTTAGAATCCCTGGGTCTTATGAGTTACGTAAACGTAATATCTTTGAGAGTTAGCTTGGATAGTGGAGTGGATAAACTAGCAGGTGTACACTTTACAGTCATTTATTAGGTAGACCTTCGTCTACGTGTCTCGTCTTCGTCTGCTGTATTATTTTACCTTAGGTCTTGTGCCCGATAAAATGGGTGTTTTTTATCAATTTGACATTGATTTCTGCGCACAAAGATTACTAAAAGTTTAAGATAAACTTCGAAACTACGTTAATTCGTTCATCACGCCAACCTCGCGTTCATTTCGCGCGGTTTCGTTCATTGTGTCATACAGAATACCTGTACAGTTCTTGCTAACACGGTTCGGAGTACATTTACCTGTATGTTTTATTTAGATTTTTGCACGCAGGTAGCTTCAGAATTCTTCTTGACATAAACCTTTAATAGCCTCAGGACACCCACTAGGAGGGATTGCATTTTCCGATAAACATTAGCACCCCATGGTGCTAATGTTTATCGGAAAATGCACACATTTTTGCAGACTTCCATTAAACTCTAACGACAGGAAATACCAAAGAGTCGTTGTAAGTAACTCTCGCAATGAAGTTTTAACCATTGCCGTCTCGAATTCCCGAACAATCCAATTTGGAATTATCTCTTGTTTAATCCCCCGCTGTTATTCGTTTTTTCCACAACTACCCACATTGAAACACATGTCGTAACCTTCGTTTTGAAACCTATTGATCGAAGTTGTATGAGGGATGTCGATTGAAATACCGGAAACAGTTTCCCTCGTAGAGATATTTGAAATAGCAATTATCAGTTTGAAAATGGAATTTATTCATTCTCTGTGCAAATGCTGGTCCCACTGCTGGGTAAAGTTGGTAACATAAGAAAGCCAATTCTCGTAATTTAAAACGTTCAAAATCTAGTCGCAGTCTCATCTCGGCGACAAACAAAATATGTCAAAAACTTGTCAAAATGTAGGTAAATTTGAGGTTGTTTTGACAGACTGAGACTGAGATCAAACTGTGAACGTTCTTAAAATTACGAGAATTGCCCCTTTGATGACTTCTTGTCTTACACCACACCCCGGACATTCCATACAACGCTCGTAAATTACGATACACTGCTCTTGAAACTTGAGCATTACGGACTCGGTAAACTTGCTCTTAGCTTAATGAAATCATATTTAAATGACAGATTTCAGCAAGTTCAAATTAACGGTGTGAATTCATCGGGCTTGAAAGTCAAAATGGGTGTTCCGCAGGGCTCAATATTGGGGCCATTCCTATTTTTAGTGTACATAAATGATTTACCTCATTTACTGATAAACCGATCACAAATGGTGTTATTTGCTGATGACACATCTCTGATTTTTAAAGTAAGCAGACGTGCACAGGAGCTTGACGACGTAAATAACGCTATGCTTTTGGTCCATAATTGGTTTACTGTAAATAATTTGGTATTAAATGAAAAAAAAACTAAATGCATTAGATTCGTTTTACCAAATGTCAGAAGTAGTGAATGTCACGTTGTATTGAATAAGGAAATACTTGAATTCGTCGAAAATACGGTTTTCCTGGGGATTACGCTTGACTCAAAGCTGCAGTGGGGTCCGCACTTAACATCTCTTGCAGGGCGGCTAAGTTCAGCTGCTTACGCTGTTTGGAAAATCCGCCAATTAACAGACGTGGATACCGCGAGACTGGTCTATTTTAGTTACTTTCATAGCATCATGTCTTACGGTATTTTGTTGTGGGGACGGGCTGCAGATATTGATTCTATCTTCATCCTGCAAAAGAGGGCTGTCAGAGCCATATACAAGCTCAGCAGACGCGATTCTCTAAGGGAACTGTTTAAAAAAATTAACATCATGACGGTTCCTTGTCAATATATATATGAAAACATCATGTACGTTCGAAAAAATCTACATCTTTTTAGTAAGATAAGTGACAGGCATAATTTTAACACAAGAAATAGGAACAAATTAGATCAACCGCGTTTCAGATTGTCTAAAGTAAAAACTTCTTTTATGGGTTACTGTGTAAAATGTTATAATAAAATACCATTCGATATTCTTCAACTAAATGAGAAGAAATTTAAAACATGCATTAAACGCACACTATGTAGACAAGCATATTATAAGTTGGATGATTATATCGCAGATAAAAATGCTTGGCTAAATGCTGGTCCTGCTCCACAGGCCCTTGAGCTCTCTAGTTAAAATTTCAATATTTGGAGGAGGTGCTTCCCTTTTTCTTTTTTAGTGTTTCTGACATTACTTACGATCTTAATATTTATTTTTATTTTATTCAATCATGTTTTAATTGTTTAATGCTGCAATACTAAACACCTTTTCCTGTTTGGTATTAAAATTTTTATTCATCTCTTAAATAAATTGCAATCTATAGTTTTGTATCATTTAGAAGCATTTTTTCAATTTTGTAAATGTAAGAACCATGGATCCGTTTATTATGATTTTTTTATGTTGACTTGAAAGAGCATGGCAGTTGAGAATGTGTCATGCTCACTTAAATGTCTCGCTGATGGTGGCGCGTGTGTTGGATCATTCGGTTCCCTACAAAATGGTTGAGCTGGATGGTGCTGATCCATGCGTCATGTTCGTGAACGGACGCCGTCGGTTGAGACTGGTCATCTCTTAACTGCCAAGGCTTATTTTTAATCTTATTTCTTGTATTGTTTCTTCATTTGTGTGTTTTTTTTACATTGTTCTTACATATAGAAGCAACAAGAATAATGTACTCAGGATTTTGTAATATCTTGATTTAAAAGAGTGTCCATGGAGTTTCTTGCCCGTTCTTCTCCATAGAGATCTACGCTTTGGAATGGGCGACTAGCTTCAACTTTCTGACTAACTGACCGACTACTTAATTTTGACAATTCAAAAGTACCTGTAATGGTTTAATTGAAATAAATGCTTTGAGTTTGAGTTCGCAAAATAATTACCTACTACTACTACTACATTAAAAAATGACGTTTGTATACGTATGAATGTGTGCGTGAGGTACTTGTGTTTGCGAGCGCTCTTTGTTAAAGAACTGCGACGGTAACCTCGAAGTGCGGGGTGAGGTGCGGTAACTGATGTTAGTGCGGGGAAGGGAGTGGCCTTTCTGTACGTACGTAGTACTTTAAGTATTCTGTGCTTACACAGTGGAAACATCGAACATTGAGCTCCACGCTTGTTCACTGCTTCGTATTGGCGATATCAGGCCGACATTTATTTTAATCAATATGATTCACGATGTTATTATAATATGTAGGTATCTTTTACAATTTATGTCCTGACTGACTCATATATATCAACGCACAGCCTAAACCGCTGGTCCTAGAGACATTTTTGGAGGGTGTGTTCTTTGTGAAGAGTAGGTATCCACTAAGGGTTTGTCGAAATTCCACCCCCAAGAGGGTGAATGGGGGGAGGGTGAAATTTCAAGCGGACGAAGTCGCGGGCAAAAGCTAGTAAAACTATATTACTTGACAATACAATAAATAATTTCACGAAATCCTTTGTAAAATACAATAATGATAGTGTTTATTTGTGACAAAGGGGACAAAGATTGTATTGCATGCGAATGCAACATGATACGGGAGAGGAGGCTGGCAAACAGCGGGTTTTATAACAATAACAAAACTTAGTACCTCGTTTCTGGCTGGGGCATCAGGGCTGTCAAAACTGGACCCTAATTGCGTAGCACTCTATCAATCACGAGCTGAATAATTTTGAAGGATATTGCTAATCCATTGCTTCATATGTTCGACAACGTAAATAACGCAATGAATGTTGTTGAACTGTCAAAATGTCTTTTCTACTGTTAGTGTGCTACGTAATTACCCCGCTGGAGATGTAATTGTTTGTAATTCACACTTTTAGTTTGTTGTATTTGTTTCATTTCACGTTCACACGTTTTTCTTATCAATGGTTACATTTTTATCAGACTTCAAAAAAAACATACTGTCGAATTGAGAACCTCCTCCGGTTCTCAATTTGACAGTATGTTTTTTTTTTAATGTTTGTTACGCGATATCTCCGACAATTGTGGATTGATTTCGAAAATTCTTTTTTTTATAGATAAGGTATGCCTCAGGGGTGGTCCCATATAAATTTTATTAACTTTGCTTCGGTAGTTTTTGAGTTAGCTTTAATAATACGATTTTATTCCTCTTGGTTTAATTGATGATGTTTTAATAACTTCCTATCACTGATATTTACATAGCAAGTAGTGTGTGTGGGGGATAGGTACAACTAAAAAGTGAAAAATAAAAACTTTTACAGAAAAAAGACATTTTTTTTTTTTGGTGGGAAATTATCAAATAACTTCTCCCGTTCTGGGCGGAGCGAGAGGGCGTGTCAGACTTTTACTGACTAAAACCCACCCGTGTTCCTTCAGTTGCCTGTGCCTGGGGCCACGGCATCTCTTTCGAACAACCCGAGAACAACAAAAAGTGAAAAATAAAAACTTTTACAGAAAAAAAAAGATACTTCCTGTATCGTATGTTCCGAAATCGCCGCATAAACTGACGTGTGGGAAAGTTACATGATGAGTATTGAGCATTTCCCGTCAGACGTTCGGTCCGGAATATAGTTGCAAAACTTCTGAAAAATTCTGAATAATTCCGGAATACTTCTAGGAAAGTTTCTTTAAATCAGAATTATTCAAAATGAATTTAATTAAGATTTTTATTTTTTTTTGCTGAAAAATCGTATTTTGCATCGATCGTCGATCGCCGCCGCGCTGTCCCTCTGTGCGCGCCCGACTGCACGAGTCGTGCGTGCCGCGCGCGCCCGTCTGCACGAGTCGTGCGTGCAGGCGGTGGCGGTGCGGGGTGCGGTAAGAGGGGAGATGTTCCCTGGAGAAGTTTTCCCCCCCCGCGCCCCGCGAGAAACATTCGTACCCCGCAATCGAATGTTTCCGCCGAATATTTCGCCCGAATAATTCAATGGGAAATATTCCCAAAGTTTCGGAATATTTCGGAATACTTCCGAAGTATTCGACGGGAATGATTCGGAATTTTTCCCGCCAGCATCTATAGTCCGGAACGGAACCCAATTTCCGAATGGCGCCCGTCGCTTTTTGCTAGTTTCGAAATCGTGGCATTACTTCGCGAAGGAATTTATTACAAGTTATTTTAAATCGTAAAACATCTTTCTTTCGACCAGACATTACTTAAAACGTAGCGATTGTAAAGACCGATTCATGGCGAGTATATTTCAAGAATGATTAATTTTCTTAAGTAGGTAGGACTGGATGCGGAAGGCGGAGGACAGGGTTTTGTGGCACATGTCCAGCAGTGGACTGCGATAGGCTGAGTCGATTGAAGTAAGTACTTTATTGATTAAAAAAAAAACAATGTCAGTAGATAAAAGTACTGGCAACCATAGATTTATAATAACGTCCAGATTGAGTGTTCCGTACAAAACGCACCGTTCTTATTGAATGCATTTAGTGATACGCGTGTGCGTTGGTACCGCCCACCGCAAGTGTATTATTATCGTTTCTGCAGTTGTGTGCGTGACGTTTTCTAATACCAGCGCAAAATGATTACCCCAAAATGTGGGAAAATTCGTGTAGTTTTCTTATTCATATTCAGTTAGGTAATTATATTATAGTTATTATATGTGTACAAAATGAAACCCGCCTTTTACATTCATACCGATTGACTCTTATGATAGTTTTTGAAGATTGTTATAATTTTATTTTTAACATGGTTTTCGTAAACATGTGTGAATGAACAAAAAACTTTTAATATCATAGCTGCATAGGTACTAATATTATAAATCAGAAACTTTGTGAGTGGTACTGGTTTGAGAATTATCGCTAAACATACGTTAATGTGGGAACATTATAGGCTGATGATGATGATACGTTAATGTAACAAACATACCTAAAATATTGTTTCGCTCCAAATCCGTTTGTTGACTCAATAATATCGTAGTATTAAAAAAGATGGTAAAAGTATTTCATACCCTTGGCAACCATTGATATCATTTTGTTGATAATAATAATGTTGATTTCGTAACATTATACAATATTAAAATATCGCAGCATAAAAAAAGGGTAAAAATATTTCATGCCTTACCTTGGCAATACTCAAATATTATGGCGTCGTTTTGTTTTTATTTTGTTTTCGTAATAATTTCAATGAAATACGTAGAAATTCATCATAAAATTGCAAACTTACCTGTGAAATGTGATGTTCGTATCCTTGTCTTTTTTTGGAGTGTAGTTTTTACACGATTTCACTGCACAAACCGTCATTTTTTCAATTATATTTAACAGCGTTTTCTGACGTACACGCGTTGAACGTCTGTCGCGTAATGGCGGCCTGTGGGCGGGGCTAACGAACGAATACACTATTTTGGTGTCTGTGAATTCGAAGCATTTTGACAGCGCGTACTAGGCATCTGGACGTTATTATAAATCTATGCTGGCAACCCTAACCTGCTGGTCCAGTTAAATGCAGTTGTGCACAATGCTTAACAAAACAGGCAATGCAGTGAGTCAGCAACCTAATTTAGTGCAACTCTGTACTTAAGTGGCCTACATAACATTATTATGAGAACAGTTATTTATAGCTAAGTAAATCAGTTGCATTTGAAGGAAAAAATTACTGTTTTGCAAAAAATTTGACCTGGTACAGTCTTTTTTTGTTGTAGAATAACATAATGGTTTTTTTTTCATAAATAAGCATCACATTTGTACAGTCAGTTTTAGAAATTAGCTGACCCACCTTTGCATAAATGGTTGAGATTTTTTAGAATATGAATCAATAGATTTTTAATTCTTTTATATTTTATTCATTTGAGCAAAGTAAATAAAATATAAAAGAATTATAAAATTCTATCAATTCATATTCTAACTAAAAATGTCAACCATTTATCCATTTATTTACCGACGACCCACTGACCACCATTTTTTTTTTTTGAAGTGGGTCTGCTAATTGCTATAAGTAACTGACTGTACATATATTTTTTTACTGTCGTTTTTTTCTCGTCAGTTTTTGTGTGTACAGAAATAAATAAATAAACATTACAACACAACACTTTGTACTTAAGTGCCCTACATAACATTCAGAAGGAGAAAAAAGAAAACTTTTTTTGCAAAAATTTTGCACCTAGTACCTACAATTTTTTTTTTTATTTCTTGCTGACAAATGAGGACTATAGTATTTCAGGAAGGAACGAAAATAGTTCTATTTAAAAAATTTTGATGTAATCTTTATTGACTTGATAATTTTTCGGTTTGTTTACAATCAGGAAAGATTCTAGTTTATTTTCTCTTGTTCTTCTTCACACAAACTTGAATTTTTAGCTCTTCAGTAAACTAATTTCAGTGTTATTTATTCTGAGAACATTTATAAGTTAAAAATAACTATGAAGCTTTAATGGAGTACCTAACTAAACTACAAAATTAAGGTACCTACTGGTTTTGTTAATTTTACTAATAAATGCTAGTTACTTTATCAAGGAATTAGAATTTTTTAAAGAAAGAAGGTAGGAAATAGCAAAAGTCGGGTATAATCAAGAAAATAGGAAAATTCATACAGTTTCTCTCACTGCAACAGATGAACAATTCCTAAAATACGTGTAGAGTAAAAACCAACAAATAGAAAAAAAAAATGCTTTATGTAACAGAATATTAGGCAGTTATCATTATTTATCAAAACCTAGAAAAGGCAACATACGGTCAGTGGGTCGTCTTAGGGGCGGAGTGTAGGAGTTTCAGAAATCACTTTGAATACAAGTTTCACTATATTTAAAGCAACTTCAACCTATACACTTATCACAGTTCATAACACAATATATTAAAACTAAAACATAAAATATTTAAAAAGTACTTAGAATATTTTATTATTATTGTTTTATAAGTATTAGTGACGCCGATACGTAAGTACTGCGTATGCGTATGAATTTTTAATTTGATTCAAATGACTGGTATTGCGAAATGCAACCAGCTGCAGTTTGTGCCAAGGTCAGAAAACATAAATAAGTAATGACAAAAAAAACTCGTCCGTTTTGCAATGAAGTTGTTAATAAATTACGTAGGTACGTTGCTCGTACAAAGCTCTAGAATTACGGTAGCATGCAAAATCGTCAAAAGGACTTTTAACGAAAAAAAAAACAAATAATATATGGTCAGGTGAAAATCGGTATGACAGACCTTGATAATACATCGAACTTATTGCGAAAGCATAATAAATAATAATCAAATTAGTAATATTACTTACCAAAGTCTATAAATTGTTTTATAGACAGCGGCGAAGGGTTGAATTGCGAGTAAAAATCAAGCATTTTCGTAACATTGGAGAAAATAGCCCCTGCTAACCTCATCTTGAATAACTTTTAGCAACGTTTACAAACTGGAAAACTGTTAAATAACCACGACAAAACTTATTCACAGTCACAGATGATTATCACACATGTTTTCAAAATTAATAATTTTATTTTTCACCGGCACTAACTTTTCACGAAGAGAAAAAATTTCGACTGAATTAGTGTTGCCCCTTTCTGAAGCTTATATATTATAAAGTGACGTGAACTCACTGAACTTTGATCCTCAGTGTTGTGAGAACAATAATCATGACAATAATAGGTGTTTTGTTGTATTGTTTGCAATATTGTAATATTTCAAGAAATTAAATGTTGATAAAACTTTATTATTATTCCGCTACCCATTTTTGTATGACCAACAAGTCATAAAAATAATAGTAGCTTCGAAACCGCAGTATGGTGCTGTTAGTTTTAGCGACCAAAATTTCAATCAGAAACTAGAATATTAAAAAAAATATATGATAATTTTGTGTCAAGATTGTGTTAACTTTCATCTCTTGCAGTAGAAAAAAAATATTAGAAAAGGATAATATTTTAATTAACTCTAGAAAAATATTTAACTTTAGAGACAAGTTTTGTTTCTAGCATGCAATCACTGCTGTGCTGGCAGCAAAGCAAAATGTGACACTGACTGACACTAACTGACTGACACATTTGACGTCTGAATCGAAAAAAATTTATAAAAACAAAACAGCTGTTCAGCAGTTACCAAGTTTTCTAAACCAAGGAAAGGGTAGTTAATCAAATTGTATTTAGAATAGGTATGTTATATAGGTGAGAAAAGAAGCTACATGATGAATAAGATAAAGTTCCTCGTTCCCAAACCTGTCTGTTTCCAATTGCATAGTATAAAAAGATTTGCTTCTGTGAGTTCTCCCCATTCTATTCCGATTCCATCTTTATTTTTGTTGTTGTATTACCATTTTCCTGCCCCCTTATCATCATTTTTCTGAGGATCTAATTTGCATCATTTCATTGATTTTCAATTATATTATTCTCAGCCGTCGACCTAATTCTCTCTTCTCATCTGTCATTAGAAAACATGTCGGTAAATCGATGTAAATACGATGTATACTTCGCTTTATACTAGAAATGTAAATTCCGTAATTGTAGTAACTTAGTGCTTGTAATTAAACTTGTTCCACAAATATGTAGCATAAAATTTCAGTAAAGTTAGGTATGCTGGGGTAAGACCGTAGGAATAAATATCATTGCCTGCAACTTTTTGTTCTGATTTTCATTGTATGTAGCAGAATAAACATAATGAACACCAATGTTTATTACTGCATTAAAAACATTGCCACATTATGTGGGAATTTGATTCATACGGTCTTATACCAGTGCCGATCTTACCACAACATACTATTACCAAAAGTACAGCCCAATTCAAACTTTAATGGCGGCTAAGAGTATGAGGCAAGTTGCTGCGCTGTAACAAATTCACGTGCCAACGGGGTTGAGGGGTGAGGTACAGCGCAGCGAGTAGCGTGCTTAAGAGCCGTCATAAAGTTGGAAGTGGGCTGTATTTTCGTTTGTGAAAATCGGATCAATTAAACCAGAACAGTCAATTTACTTGTTGAAAGCTCTGAATCCATGTTTTTATTTCAATTTTCAAGATTATATTTATATAATTTAAAATCTAACAGTCTTAAGGTGAATGGGTAGTTGTAGGCCGCGAGATTCAATTTTTCTTACGTTTTTTGCAATTTTCAGGTCCGTGTCAGTTATACCCGGTGTCAGTATAACCGGTACGTATTTACAGAATTATAATAATTAGAATCATTAATACATCTTTCTAAGTTAGATTTCTACCGTTAAGAACAAATCTCGTATGGAAAAGTGTTTATGGTAGAAATCTAACTTAAAGAGATATATTAATGATTCTAATGACTATGATTCTGTAAATACATGTCTATTATAGTCGCGAATCATATTTGGATCAAGATTCAACCTGACACTGATCTGCGAATTGCAAAAAACGTAAGAATATTTAAATTTCGCGGTCTACCATGGCACATTCACCTTAACATTACAAGTCAATAAAAAAGGCAAGGGACAGAATCAGAGGGCATCAAGTCCGCAATGCTGTCAACAGCTGTTATTAGCATTGCCATGTTGTATGTCAATGCTGATCCTTTGGCCAATAGTTTACTGTTGAAGTATTAAGTGACTCAACAGTCTTTTTTTTTAAATAGTGGGTAGTATAGTCAACTAAACACAACTGTTTAGTTAACTAAGATTACGAAAACTTGCCTGGAGTTATGACTAGGTTTTCAGATAGCATTGACTATGAAACATGCGACTTTCTTTCAAAATTTTTTGAAGTGAAACTTCTTTAGGCGCGCTTGACTTGGGGAGTAAACTGGCGAATGCGTTACGAAAACGTGTGATCGCGAGTAGGGAAGGTACGTAAAAAATAGCTGGAAATACCTGGTGTAAAAACCCGGTCCCGGTCGAATAAATATGCGACCGGGTTTTTACACCAGGTATTTGCTTCCAAGTACGCACACCGGGTACCGACTCAAAATACTTGCAAGACTATTAAGTATCTTATACGGCTACTCGCTCAAATACGTAGGTACTCAACCGCGTTAGTTTTCGCAATATGCGATCATGCTCCTTTTGGAACAATTTCGTATGCAAGTATTTTTTAGCGACTTCCCAAAAAGGAGGAGGTACCTACTATGTTCGGCTGTTCGTATGTTTTTTTTTTTTTGTATGTTTGTTCATCGAATACTCCGCCAATTGTCGACGGATTTTCAAAATTCTTTTTTTGTTCCAAAGTAGATAGTTTTGAGGTGGCCCCACTGTCACCAAGCTAGGATCTGATGATGGGATCTTAGAGTAATCGAGGGCAACCTTTAAATTTTATAGGCTCACTTATTGTTTTTCGCATATTTTACGAAGTATCTTGTGTATTTGCGTATGGTTGTCACCATCTCAGGTAGCTGGGCTGATGATGGAAGTTACAACTCCTTAACAGTAAGAAGTTACTCAAACAGGCAAGGACTGTTTTAGTCAATTGTTTTGATGTTTGATAGGGCATTTGCCACATTTGGTCTCATGATCATCAAGTCATGACCTGATGCTGCAGTCAGGATAGTCTGCAGAGTACCTAACTCCTCGACAACTAACAGCAGATATATCGTGTTAAGGCTCCTTGAAAAGGGCTCGATGTGTGGATAAACGTACTGTTAATGAGGAACACCGAAGTACATAAAGACCTGATGCTGAAGCCAGGAGCATTAGAAAAAGTACCAACCTTGAAATTACAGCACCGTAGTCGTGTTTGGGCTCATTTTAAACAGGACTAAATTTTAAGTTCAATGCAATGTTGACAAGTCTGGCCTGATACTGCAGCCAGGATTATCAGCATCTAGTCTAAAAACATCAGGGCAGGATTTGATGATGGGATCCTGGAGAAATCGAAGGAACTCTTCAAATATTATAGGCACACCTATAGCGATTTGGGTATTTTTTATAGTAACTCGTGCATTTGCTCTCGGAAAGCACTATTTGGTGATGTGGAACTGATGATGAAGACCACAGATGGCCACCGGAACTACTCAATAATATCTAAGTATTTCACGGGTTGCGATTCGATTACTTTAATATGGTTGCTAAGCAATTTATGCTCGTCACAATGTGAATGGTGATACGGAGCTGATGGTGGATCTGGAGAACTCCTCAACAATTAACTTCCCTGTATCGGGAAAAGCAATATTTTGTTTGTAAAAGGCGATGATCACTAGGCTATTGTAACTTAGATAAATTATTATAAGCAGACCCACTAAAAAGCGTGAAATAAAAACTTTTTAAGAAAAAAAAACCGACTTTCAAAAAAACACTACAAAGTGAAAAATACCTTTAATTTCGGATGTCGGTGGCAAAAAACTAAAATAAAGATCCAAAGACACCGACTTCCGAAATTAAAGTTGTTTTTCACTTTGTAAAGTTTTTTTTGGAAGTCGGTTTTTTTTTCTTAAAAAGTTTTTTTTACTTTAATGGTTTGCAAGTATTTATTTGTAAACGCGATTTTGCTCCTTATTTATTCGAAGTCATTGATCAATTTCCTATGCAAGTAGTTTTTACTTCCAACAGGGCTTTTGTTTGATTACGCGATTGTACTTCTTATTTGTATGAAGTTATGGATCAGTTTTATGCAGATAGAAAATACTTGAAAGTATCTCGAGCCCTGGTTTTAGGCCCTGGTTTCTTAAGGTGGACGTACTTGGAAGCCCTGGTACTCAATTTTGCAAGTACGACCCATCTCTAAGGGCTACGGGCTAGGCGAACGGGAGTTGAGTGGGGGTTCTCTTCCTCTCATAGCCAAATACGTTTGAAGTTTCACTTCAGTCGTGTGGTCATAAGCACACTCGGTTTTTTTTACAGTGTTAATTTAAATTAAGTACTTACACTTTTTTATTATTACACATTACAAAATAAATGTTTCATAATTTCACACAAAGGGGTTTGAAGATTTTTGTATGAAGAGTGGCCCTAACGTCGGCCGCCATTTTGTTTTTTTTTTTTCAGAATCGCGGTGCACAACGAAAGTTATATATTTAGATAGAGGACACTAATACAAACAAAAAATGTAATATAACATAATATCCTAAAGCGTCAGGTTTCGGTCACCGAAATATAAGTCAAACACTGAACCTTTAATTTCTTCAAAGTTCAGTTTTCGACTTATATTTCAAGGACTTTTTTCATCGATTTAAGTCGATTATGACCTGAATCAATACACCATTGTCGTTTCTGATCCTTGATTGGCTTTTAAGAGCCAGAATCCACTCGAAGACACCAAAACAGTCGAATTTATTTTGTCTGCATCTAGATCTATAATAATTTGCAAGGCAGAAATAAAATAGTTGGCTACTATTGTAATTGCATTGTAGGAAAACGAACACTTGGATGTTGCTCCCATGTGATGTGTATTATAATGGTACATGACATGGGCGCGACACCAAGAATATCCTATTCAGCCTCCCACTGCCTTCTTGGATGATATTATTTATACCGAATATGATTAATTAATCTTATGTTTAATCCACTAGCTGGTGTATTCAATTATTTCATGTTTACCTACAAAACTATAATTTTAATTCAACACAATTATCTCATATTTTTATGTTCCGATTGTTTTAAAAAGTTTTTAATGAACAAAATAAATGATTAGTATTAGGTATAATATTTGTTTTCTTTCTCTGTCTGATTGAGATTAACATTTGAAGTTACTACAAAATAAAAAAATGCTTAAAATTCGTTACAACAATTTGTTGTTATTTTTATCTTTGAATATCTCTGAAACCTGACGCTTTATGATGTTATGTTATATCACGTTTTGTTTGTATATGTGTCCCCTATCCAAACCTTTTTTATTAATATAATATCATTGTATCCAAATATAATTATGCCATTTATTGTGCACCGCGATTTTGAAAAAAAACAAAATGGCGGCTGATGTCAAGGCCAAAACCTTCAAACCCCTTTAAACATTTCATCTCGATGTCCCTTCTCCCTGCCACCCTGTATAAGGAATACTTGTGAGAAAGAATGATGGGCGTTTTGGCCATGTCCAATAAAACCACATATACATCAAATGAAAGTTTATATCATAAGCATCAATTTTCATTATGAGCAGAAGGCTGTGAAATACCGGGTTCAAAAGATATCAGACCTGCAAGTACCATGTAAAGGTATTAATTTATGATGCTAATGTTCATTGCAGTTCTCAATAATGTTAGTTATTGACTCACAACATTGAGGGGGCTTATGGCTAAGTAATAACAGCCGCGCTTGGTCCCTGGATGGGTGACCATCTTTACATACCGAGACCCCTCCGTGCCTCGGAAAGCACGTTAAGCCGTTGGTCCCGGCTGTCATTCGTGGATCTCATTAGAACTCTATTCGTCATCAGGCCAAGCTCCATACAAAAATGCCCATCATTCTTTCATACTTCTAGACCCAGCAGTTTAGGCTCTGTGTTGAATCTCAGGTAGATTTGAAAGCGAAAACTAATTTGAATCTGCAAATTTTAGAACATGGAAAACGTCTTTGTCTATGGTACATTAAAACGAGGAGAACCAAACCACTATTGGTTGCAAGATGAGAAGAATGGTGTTGGGAAATATGTAAATGATGGAGTCACCAAAACCACGTATCCTCTCATTATTGCAACAAAGTATAATATACCATTCCTGTTGCACGCTCCGGGGATTGGGTACAACGTTCGTGGTGAGAATTTCATTCATCATTATTCACGTTTGCCAACCATCCATTTTGAGGCCATTAAGGGCTTTGAAATCTGTGGCATACCTAGCCGTCCGCCATTTTGTTTTTTTTTCAAAATGGCGGCTCCGCATGATACCAATATAAATCGATAGCTGACATCAATGCAAACTCTACCCCCCCCCCCCCCCCCCGACCCTTGCTCGATGAAGTGCCAGCCCGCGCCGCAGCTGAGCCTGTAGCTTTAAATTCCCGACTGTGACCTCTGAGTTTGTTTCGGCATTTCTTCTCAGAGCAGTCAGATAGGAAATGCCGGCCCCATCAAGCTTAAATAATAAAAATCTGATCCAGCCTGTCCCATCTTGCTGCCCTCTCCAGCGACGCCCTAAGCCTAGGTTCGTACCCCACAGGGGGTGCCCTTAGCGTGTAGTCGCTTAGTATAGTACATATTCGCCCTGGCTGGAGGCTTTGAGTTTACTTAAGGCAACCACAGGACAGTCCGGTTAAGTAGTCACGACCTCTCAAGGTCAACTACGAGATGCCATTTCAAAAAAAAAAGACGGGTTGCACTCCGGGAGTGCCGGCAGAAGTGAAAACTTGAATATTAACGTTGAAATAAATCAATTATTAATTGAACTAATATAACTATTTTTTTTTTCACTATTTCTGCGTCCCTTTTTTCATTAATACATGCACTTTGTTCAATTTCCATATTTTAAACACTTTATACAGGGTTATTTGAAAAACACCAACAACCTCTTAAGAGGTCATTGTGCTCATCATTATGAACAACTTTTACTATGGGACCAAACCTAAAATCGCGAAAAAAAAATCAGCTGTTCCATACATTTTGACGAGTTCTACGAACATAAATGTAGGGAACAGCTGATTTTTTTTTCGCTATTTCAGGTTTGGTCCCATAGTAAAAGTTGTTCATAATGATAAGTACAATGACCTCTTAAGAGGTTGTTGGTGTTTTTCAAATAACCCTGTACCTATACATGAATGTTACGAATACACAGCAGTGTGTCCACGTCCACGTCCACTTCCGACTTCGACTACGACTTCGACTTTGACTTTGACTTTGACTTCGACTTGGACTTTGACTTTGACTTTGACTTCGACTCCGACTCCGACTTCGACTTCGACTTCGACTTCCGCTTCCTCTTCCGCTTCCACTTCCACTTCCACTTCCACTACCACTTCCACTTCCACTCCATCCATCCATTGTCGTGTGTCACTAAACTTGGTTCACTTCGGTTGGCGCCGCCGTAGAAAGAGAGGGGGGAGGGGGGGGGGGGTAAATCTCTCCTGACGGTCACGTGTCCTGACGCGATGCCCTGACGCGAGTTTAACATTTTTTACTCATTACAAAAAGTGTTCAACGCCGCTAAAGAAGTTTTCACTTCAAAAAAATAAAATCAATGCAAACACACAGGTCAATAAAGTGTGACCTCCTGTGACATGGGTGGCACGAGTCATAAGCCTTGTGACGTCACATGTATAAATGTAAAGGTTTGTTTTTTTTTTATGAGGCTGCAGTGCACTGAGGACTCTGCCAGTCTCATAAGGCCCAACTTATCATATTCATAGCAATATTTAATATAGCAGCATGCCGCGCCATTTTGATTTTTTTTTCACTTGCCTACATCTTGTTGCTTAGATGTTAGAAATAATCATTCTGTAAGTTTATAGCAACAAGATGTAAGGAAGTTCAAAAAACCGGCCAAGTGCGAGTCGGACTCGTAAACGAAGGGTTCCGTACCACAAGGAAAAAAACGGCAAAAAAATCATCACGTCTGTTGTATGGGAGCCCCCCTTAAATTATTTTTTTATTAGGTAGGTATGCCTGTGGTGATAGTTGTATGTGTTTTAAAATAAATAAATAATTTTTTAAAGTGAATATACAAATAAAAATATTCTGTGAATATTTCAAGCGTCTACCTGTTGCCGTTATTAATATCGAGCAAATAACGGCAACAGAATCACGTTGTAAATTGTATGGGACTCCCTTAAATATTTATTTTATTCTGTTTTTAGTATTTTTTATTATAGCGGCAACAGAAATACATCATCTGTGAAAATTTCAACTGGCTAGCTATCACGGTTCATGAGATACAGCCTGGTGACAGACAGACGGACAGTGGAGTCTTAGTAATAGGGTCCCGTTTTTACCCTTTTTGTACGGAACCCTAAAAAATATGGATGTCACGTGATCAACTTTGAACGTAAACGTGACGCTTTACGTGGTTACGTTCTATCATATTATTATCCGTTTGCATTGATGTCACCTATCGATTTATATAGGTTTCGTGCGGAGCCGCCATTTTGAAAAAAAAAAAAAAACAAAATGGCGCGACTGTAGGTATGCCTGGATCCATATAAAAATCTTCAATACCCTTTTTGATTGTGAAACTTTTTCACACGTATCATACAATTTCAGAAAAAACCAACATGGCAACTTTGCAGGTGCAGACGCCAGCACATCAACCTACTACAATCTGTCAAATTTCTTTAACAGATTTTCAACTTTATCACTATAACATAAGGTTCAAAGTTGATTGGGAAAATTTCACAGTTTCGGGTAGGTTGATATGCTGGCGTCTCTACCTATTAAATGCTTCTTTCCTTTTTTTTCAGGTGAAATATTTGAAGTAGACAAAAAGATGCTTGGCAAACTAGACCTTCTAGAGGATCACCCGAAATATTATGTGCGGGAAAAAGATGAAATCTTGGTTTATGATAGGTTAGTAAAAATCCCATATCCATATTATACTACTAACGCTTAAACTTACTTATACTTCGCTGTAAAAAGATATAGTAAGTAATTTGGTTTAATCACGAAGAACCACTAGAAATGCGATGTTCCCAGCCCGCGCAGGATGAATGTTTAATCTAAGGAGTCATCCATAAATTACGTCACACTTTATGGAGGATGGGCAAACAAAGTGTGACATAATATATAAATGTAAACTATTAAAACTCTTAACTAACACTAACAAAATCCGAAGTTGATAATATTTTCAAAAGTATCTTAAGTAGGGTGTTAACCCCAACCCATTGAAGGACACTGAACGAGACACAATATAAGTTTTATTTTTGCTACCGTTTAGTGTCCCGCAAAGTTTTAATCCAGCACACTAATTGCGTAACACACTATAAATCGCAATTTGAATCATTTTGAAGGATAATGCTAATCCATTACTTCATAATTATGTTCGAAAAATTTGTTTGCTCAACAACGTAAATAACGTAATGAACGTTGTTGAACTCTCAAAATGAAAGCCATTCCTATTGTTAATGTAATACGCAATTACCCCGCAGGTTATAAACTATTTGTGTGCCTTTCATCCAAATCCGTTCAATATTTTTTTAGTGATTGAGTAACAAACCTCCAAACATACAAACTCACATTTTTAATATTATTGCAAAATATTTGATGTCACACCAGAGGACGGGTCACACAAATATGACACACTGACTGTGACAGTGTGACTGGTCTCCGAAAATCATGAAATACATGTGACGTAATTTATGAATGGCCCCTAACACCGTGTATATAAATTTTCAGTAATAACGAAAATCCGGAATCAGTGCAATGCTGGGTGTATTTTCTGAAGAACTTTAAACCGGAGCTGATGGGGAGAAAACATTACGAAACCTACAGCTCAAGTGGCGACCACGGACTGCTCTACATGGACAGGTCTCAAAGAGATTCTACACATGATCATAAAACCGAAATTAAGCCTGATAATGTATAACCAACACTATAGTACAGGTAAAGGTCCGTAGATTAATTTCCACATTATTTTTGACTTGTAGAGGAATTTATAATTTTTTTTTTTAAGTAGATTTAAAGTAAAACTAGTATTTTAATAGTGATCAAATAAGTGATTAAGTTGCAAAATGACTTGCTGGACGGAGACAGCACTTCGCTTTTCTTTTTTTTTGCTTAAGGAGGAAGCGCAAGGGTAGCCCGCAATATTCTAATTTTGTTACGGTCGCAAATAATATTTGAATCAACATTCAACCTGAAAATTGGAAAAAGGCAAGATAATTTGAATTTCGCGGGCTTCCTTATTGCATCGCCTTAAAACTGTCAAATACAGCTGTCATTCTTACTTGAATACCTGATTATTTATTTTGCTTTAATTTTTTTTGTGGGTAATTGTTTTTTTACCAAAGTTTTTTTTACCAAAGTTTTTTTTACCAAGTTTTTTTTTTACCAAATCCACTGCCATTTCATATTTTTTAAATTAATCTACTGATTTTTTTCTGTATGCCGGTGACTTGGGATTTTATTAGGGCGCGTCTATACCTCGGGCCGTGAAAATATCATTGTGCGTTAGCGGCTCATTGAAATGATTTCAATCAAATAACGTTTCAATGTACAGACGCCAGCGCATCAAGCTACTACAATCTGTCAGATTTCTTGAATAGATTTTCAACTACATCGCTAAAGCATAAGGTTCAAAGTTGATTGGGAAAATTTGACAGTTTCGGGTAGCTTGATGTGCTGGCGTCTGTACCTATCACTCAACTGGTCGTAGTCAATCCCCAATGGGCACTTTTATAATTTCTAATGTGACGATATTATTGTTGACGCCACGTCATGTTATCACGATAACACAGGGAAGTAACTAAAGGGAAACACACACACAGGGAAAGATTTTTGTATGGGACTAGTCCGTATTTATGTATGTTTTTTCAAAATGGCGGCCACGCTTGAAAAAAAAATCAAAATGGCGGACAGGTAGGCAGGCCACGGACCCTCAAAGTCCTTTAGGGAAATTAATATAAGAAGTCTGTTCAATGCTACCTTTGACCATTGATTCAGCACTTCGTCGGTGGACGCGCGGCCTACTTCAAATATTGTCATAGTCGCATATTACACGCATAGAATACTAAGATATTTGTACATTTGTGTGTGTTAAGAAAAAGTAGTATATAAGCTGTAATATTTGTAAAATAAATGAGATTAGAATTTATTCTTTTCTCATTACCCCTCACTGTGGCCAAGACACCTTTAGCCATCTCTGATCAGTCCTGTGAGTCTGCTGGACTGGCAGTGAGTTTACCCTTCACCCTCACCTGTAATTCCCAACCACTATCCGTCTGTTACCTTAGGTCTCTTGGTGCAGACATCCTGTACTTATTTATATATTTATTTATTACAAATTATATGGTAGGTTAGGGCTATAGGGCTTATAGGACTTAGGGCCGTAGGGACTGTAGGGCTTATAGGTCTTAGTTTAGGTTCTTTCAATTTACCATATATTCATGTACAGCCGCAACCTTTATTAAGGGGTGGTTGTACAAAGTCATTGGATGTTTCATTAAATATTTTATGGACGTCGTCCACGATAATATCTTGACATTCTTTCCACGATTATAGTGGATCGTTTAAGCGTAATAAGCGCTCAATGTATAGGTACAGAGGCCAGCACATCAAGCTACCCCAATCTGTCAAATTTTCCCAATTGAATATGAACCTTATTACTTTGTAGTAAAGTTGAAAATCTATCAAAGAAATTTGACAGATTAGTAGTAGCTTGATGTGCTGGCGACTGTACCTTAGGGCTGGTTGTTTCAAACCGTACGTCAAATAATATCGATTACGTACCTACTCGTTATTATTTGAGGTACGGTAAGGCCATAATTTTTCAATTGTAATAATTAGAAACAACCCTTTTTTGGTTTGACGATAGTTAGCGCCATATTTGACGTTTACGCGTGTGTCAAAAGAACGTAAAACAACCCGCCCTCAAGGGTCTTCCCACATTTATCGACGCGGAATCGGCTAACGCCGGTCAAAAAAGCCTTTATGTCTACGTAATAAGGTGTTACTAATACCATTCGCATCGGCTCGGCTCGGACGACGCGGCGCGACGCCGATCTACGGCGAAACGAGCCGTTTGCCTATTAGCTCGGCGATAAGTCGAGTAGTTTGGTGATACGCACTCGGCTTAAGCCGATTCCGCGTCGATAAATGTGGGTACACCCTAATCCTGCCTATGGACAAAGTCCTTTCTTTGCGAAAGAAGTTAAATATAACTGCAGTGGTTACTGGCAGCCGGTTAGCTGCAAACTTGCTACTGAGACTTGAAATGTTTCTAAGGAAGAAAACTTATTACAAAAAAAAACATGCTTGTCCCATCTAACCTCAATCAGATAAGTGCTATAAAGATTTTTTTTTTTAATCGTCCATCAAAAAAAATATTTTTATTTTATATTTTTGGGTTTTGCAATCTTCAGATAAATATGTTTAACTGCCATAATTAAATTTATTCTTCCAAATTAAATCTATCTGACGATTTAAAAACCGGCCCTTAATTATTAAAAAGGAGACAAATTAATTTAAGGTTGAGGCCAAACGAGCGTAATTTTTTGAGTTGTGAGTCGCGTATTTTGAGTATCGCAATTTACGTTCAACTGAAATTCGGTTAGGCTGCCAGACGGACGGACGTAACTTCGGTCGCATTCTGTAACATAACTGACGTTTGCCCCGCTAACCTCCCTCACCCCGAGCGTAATTCGGTTGAAATAACGCGCGTGAGTCAGCAGACAACTCATTTTGCGTCGCCGTGTGGTACAAACAGGACTTTAGTATGAAACCGATTGCAGCGTAAATTCCGCGACTCATTTTACGCGACTCACAGCTCAAAAAATTACGCTCGTTTGGCCTCAGCCTATAACATAAAATGCTATTAAGCACAAGCTACATAATTTAAGAAACATCTTTACAATTTATTATCTTTTATTTGCAGCAAATCTGACTTACATGAAGCAGAGGAAATGAAGTCCTTATTAGATAAGAAGAAAAAATAATTACTTTAAAGTGAAATTAATCATATGAAAAGTACTTGGAAATACTGATAACTGTGTTGAATAAATTAGAATATATGTCATTTTGTGAAATTAATTAGGTATAAGTTTCATTTTAGTAGTTTTTCTTTTTTTTTTTTCTTTGGGTAATCTTCATGGATATTCTCCGTCTGGGGAGATCGGAAGAACGGAGTGTTGTGTCGGACTCCTACCGACTAAAACCGTACTGTTCCTTCTTCTACCATAGGTCAAAACTGTAAGGGCTAGCTAAGATAGGAACATTTACCAAATCAAACTCCGATATGATTTAGAAAATATCTATATTTTTAGATTTATTTATTTAATACTTCAAGCTCATAAATGTACAGAGGCGGACTTAATGCTTAATGCTTAATGGATTAGATTTTATCGTATCAACTTAAAACTAGCACTTCCTATCGGAGAAGTCAAAGTCAAAGCATTTATTTCAAATAGGCACTTAAAAGGCATTTTTGAACGTCAAAAATTACCTTACAATAAAATTGATTCTAGTCGCCCCTTCCAAAAGGTAGTTTTCGTATGGAGAACAACGGGCAAGAAACTCCACCGTTACTCTTTTAAAAGAAGTCAAACCTAATCTAATATTTGACACACGTTTGAACGGTCGAACAGCAGATGCCGTCAATTAGGACCGGCCTGTCCCAAAAAGAGGTGAGGCTTCATAGGCAGCCTCTACAGTACCACAGTTCGGGGGCCCGGGAGATACTCGTACATTCGCCGCACCCCTGACTGGAAAGTAGTTTTTCTCGTGGGAGCACTGGTACCCCAGTGCTAAGGACCACAATGACGTTTCAAGTTTCATTTAAGTAATTTTTGTCTGAGCTTTCAACTTAGTCTTTCTCGTGGGAGCACTGGTGCCCCAGTGCTAAGGACCACAATGATGTTTCAAGCTTAATTTAAGTAGTTTTTGTCTGGGCTTTCAACTTAGTCTTTCTCGTGGGAGCACTGGTGCCCCAGTGCTAAGGACCACAATGACGTTTCAAGTTTCATTTAAGTAGTTTTTGTCTGCGCTTTCAACTTAGTCTTTGTCGTGGGAGCACTGGTGCCCTAGTGCTAAGGACCACAATGATGTTTCAAGCTTAATTTAAGTAGTTTTTGTCTGGGCTTTCAACTTAGTCTTTCTCGTGGGAGCACTGGTACCCCAGTGCTAAGGACCACAATGATGTTTCAAGCTTAATTTAAGTAGTTTTTGTCTGCGCTTTCAACTTAGTCTTTGTCGTGGGAGCACTGGTGCCCTAGTGCTAAGGACCACAATGATGTTTCAAGCTTAATTTAAGTAGTTTTTGTCTGCGCTTTCAACTTAGTTTTTGTCGAGGGAGAAATTGAATTAAATTATCTATCCTGTAAATAGGATACCGGAATCACTATAACACGTCATAATATAAAAAATAAATAGGTAAGCTAGATTAGGTCGGCGTTTCCTATCTGACTCTGAGAAGAAAGGCCGAAATTAACATAGAGGTCACAGTCTCTTTTAAGTCCAGACAATATAATCTTGGTCAGATCATGTGAAGGCTATGTAAATAATTGATGTCTGAAATGGTCGTTTGAGGAAAGTAACACGTAGATTTGAGTGGACCAGTCCAATCTGTGCAAGCATTTGTTAGTAATCGCAGCAGGAGCACTGGTGCCCCGGTGCTAAAAGGCCACAACTCCCGAGTTTTAGGTCATGGGTTCGTACCCAGGCAGGCGCTGTTAATCTGCCTAGCCTTTACCCAACTTTGTTGGGGTCGGCCTCCAGTCTAACCAGACGCAGTTGGACACTAGTATTTTAAATGGAGCGACTGTCTAAAGGGCAATTCTCGTAATTTTAAGAACGTTCACAGTCTGATCTGTCTCAATCAGTCAAAAATACCTCTACTTTCCCTGATTTTTTTGACATTGATTGTCGCTGAGATCAGAAGGCCAATGCTCGTAATTTGAAACGTTCAAAATCTAGTCGCAGTCTCATCTCGGCGACAAACAAATGTCAAAAACTTGTCAAAATGTAGGGAAATTAGAGGTATTTTTGACAGATTGAGACTGAGATCAGATTGTGAACGTTCTTAAAATTACAAGAATTGCCCCTCTGACTGCGACTAGATTTTGTGAACGTTTTTAATCACGGGAATTAACCTTCTGCATAGCTATTCACAACTGTTCGATACGCTTCCGTACCGAATCGAACATTAATAAATGTTGTCAAATGAGTCTTCTAAAGGCTGTTCACAAATCCGAAACCCGAAAATTTTGTCAGTTTGAATCAAATAGACAACCACCATTCTTCCGACAGCTATTTGCTGTCGATGGCAAGACAAATTGTATTAGTAATTGAAAATGTGTAAGCTTCGATTCGACAAGGGACAACCTGTCGTGTGGTTGTGAATAGCCATGCTGAAATGCTGATCTCTACAACCCACTAACTAGATAACACGATACCCCTTGGCAAGATTAGTTGTCAGACTTTCGGGTTTCTGACTAGGTACTAAAAGTCGTGGCCGGGCGATTAGTGTGTTAGAGTGAGGCCACACGATGCGTTAACTGTGCGGTGCGGCGCCGGAGTGGTGCCCCAACGTCATCCTACATACAAATCACTATGCCATGCCATGTCACACGATGTGTTGGGCCGCCGTGCGGCGTTGCACCGTGGGCGCGCCGCGATTGTGACCCGCGAGACGAGGCGGGGAGGGGTGATGCGCTACGGCGCGCACCACGGTAAACAGCGTTCTACTGCGCTGCCGCACCGCCCGTGTGGCACCTCATAGCCCGAATTAATTTCGGTGCGGTCGCAAACGCATCGTGTGGCCTTGCTCTTACGCGATTCCCCCGCAGGATAGTTTTCTGTTACATGAAAACAAAAAAGATGGCTGATATGATATGTGATGTAGTTTATTTTTCTTTTTTTTTTCAGCAACAATGAGTCCGTTTTGGAAGATTTGGATGATGATGACGTATTGCTGAGGAACTAAAATATTTTATTAAACTAAACGAATTGCGTTTTGATTAGGAATATTTAATTTTTGCATTCCTAAAGTTATAGGTAGCCATATTTTAAGTTTATTTAATTTAAACACACAAACACTTGTTAAAACACAACGTGTTTAAACACTAGTTATGAAATATATATTTTTTAAATATTACGTTGTTTTATTTATTTTCAAACGTAACATTGTGGCGACATCTACATTGTCACATGCGGACTACCCATCATACTGACGTCACGCAAAATCCTGCATCTCGCAAGCAAAGTTTACCGCGCAACTAGCATATAAGACCTCTGGTTCGGTCAGCAGTCGACCTTCGACGGATAGAGGTGCCGACTTAAGACGCTCTCTGCTCAGGATTTAACGCTGGCATATTGTAGATAGCCGAGGCAGAACACCGACAAGATAGTCAGTCGCGATCAAGAAGGCTGTTGGAGCTAGCATCTACCGATCGGTCCACACTGCAGAAGACCTCAGCTTCGGCCTCAGCACTGAGGGAACGACGAAGAAGAATAATAATTTGCCCTGAATGTCAGATTTTAGTTCGCAATTTTTTCAACTTTCGGTTTAGGGGTAGGGTGGGATAAGGGGTAGGACACCACGCGAACGAAGTCGCGCCGGGCAGCTAGTATTAGGCATGTAAAATTCATCAATGTGTATATAAAAATCCAGAAACAATCATGGTCAGATCATTTTGAGGACCATGAAGATTCATAGATTGTTGTCTAAAATGGTATTTTGAGGAGAGAAAACAACCACACAGATTTGAGTGTCCATTCAGCATTTGTCAATTTATTATCGTGCAGCTCAACTCGGAACTCAGATAAATAATAGTATTAAAAAAAAAACTCAAGAATTGCAGATTTACAAAATTTTAATGCAATTAATAAGTAATTTAAATATAACTTAAACTGCTAAATCGTCCAATAACGTCTTTCTCACTATGTTAAGGGGACACTTAATGCACACGTGTTCTTTATAAAAGTCAGCACTTGCACTTCAGTAATTAGGTTCACTAAAACATAAGTGGGTGTTAAAAGTTAAAACAGATGTTACAAACAAAATAATATGTATAGAGATCAATACGTTTTTTGCCGCTGATAGCGAACAAATATCAATGAAGTACCTAGGTCTAAAATTACATTTAATAACGAAGTTAGGTAAACTGTAGCTCAAATTAAATGACAAAACTTATGAACGCAAAATTACTACAAAAACAAAGTTACTTAATAATTTTGCACATATTTTTTAATATAAGTTGTTAAATTATTATTAGAAAAACAAAACGTTTCTGATACATTATTTATACACGACGACATATCAAGCGGAAAAATAATATATGTATACAGAATGATTTTTTAACGGTTCCAAATTTTTAGGTACCTACAGGTTGTTTTATCCATGAATATGAACAACTTTCACTATGGGACCAACGCTGAAATCACGAAAAAAAATTCTGCTGTTTCGTCAACACATTTTGGTCAAGTAGGTATTGAACTTTTGTATTAAACAGCTGATTTTTTTTTCGTGATTTCAGAGTTGGTCCCATAGTGAAAGTTGCTCATACTCTTGGGTAGAACACCCTGTACAAATTTGGAACCGGTAAAAAAAATCATCCGGTATTTAGAAAAAAAAAACAAATATAAATACATCTTCGGGCCTGTGCACACCACGTTTTTTAAACGCGCCGTTGACGCGCGTTTTAGAAACGTGCGTCGACGGCGGCCGGCTGTCGTGAGTTGAGAATCTGGTGACTTTCTCATGAGTCATGAGGGGTCAGCCAGCAGGCTCTCGAATAACTCTCCCATGCATTTTAATATCGAGATGCCTTGCTAATAACCTTTGTTTTAATCTATTTACGTTAAAGTTATACCACATTTCCCGATTAGATTATAATTTAACAATAACCAAAAACACGGCCAGTGCTACCTATAGGATTTATGAATAGATTTAGTAATTCTAGATATTTGTATAATATTCCGTTTTTGACAAGCGACTTCATAGTATAATTAGGAGACCACTTGAGTGTAAATTGCACTGCTATTTCTTTCATTAGTCGTTTTTATCGAAAAATAATATGCGACGTCGCCCAATATGAATATCAACGTGGCGATGTAGAACGACGCCATTTTTTTTGTAGCAGACGTTGCAGTGGTGGTTAGACTCGCGTTGGAGCCACGAAAAAGTGAAAACGCAATTACAATGTAAAGTAAAATATTCAGTAACAACGGTAACAGTAAAATAATATTATATACAGGCCTGTGTTTTAACACTGAATTTAAGTATAACAAAACCAACTGATACGTGTAAACCAATTACAATGAAAGTTGCAGCCCAGCCAAAGAGGCTGCTTTTCAAGTATCTTCTTTGAATATGTCCATTAAAAAGTTTGACAATGTCGACGTAAAACATATGACAAAGCACTATCCACCAGTGATGTCATTGCTAATAACCACGACACATATGTTCTCCTTTCCGAATTTGCTGTGATAAGCGACAAGAAATCATCGGCGTTCTGATAAACGGTAACGTACAACAGGTTTGCTAAAATTGCGTTGAGGTACACATAGTTTCTGTAATTGCGGAATTTCTTTATGAAGCGCCATGATATCACGCCGTAAATCAACGATGCTATCGTCAGCGAATACATCGTGTATCTTATGGTTAACACAAGAGTTTCGTGTACTTCCTCCATGTTGAATGTCACTGGCACAATGATGTTTGCACTTAGATAAGTTAACGAAAAAGTTTTTGAAAATCTTTGCCACTAAGTAATCACTGCAAAGCCCCAAAGTGTTGACTCCAAAACTGTCGATGCAATAATAGGTTTAAATTTTTAACCAAACGCTTCATAAAGCGAATGAAATGAGTTTTATTATTCCATTTTAATCAAAACTTGTTTACTGACCTTTCCTGTTTCTCATAATATATTCAGCCGCACAGTCTTAGCAACTATTAGAATGACATGGCCTTTATTGCGCAGCAGTAAAGGCGGTTTTCATAGTTCCAGTGTGGCGTAGCGTAGGTACGGCTGTCTGAGCCAATAACTAGCTAGAACGTGGCCATGACCAGCGTTTAAGAGTAAACTAAACGAGAGCTCGAACTCAATGGTGGTCATGGCCAAAATCACGCTGTCTAACTTGGCTTCGTGTCTGACGGAGCTAGTATCAGTGATGAGCAGTTAGACGCTAATCTACACGCACAACATGTAGTTCTCACGCACAGAAACACCGTTCCGAACTGATAGGCGCATAAAAATATTTGAAAAGTGCTTTGGAAAATCGAGTTCTATGAAAAATCCATTACATAAATCAATCACAAATAAAGTTTTTTGAACTCTTCGATAACTGAGCTTTGTCGGTACGGATTTAATTTTTAATATTTTTCAGTTCTTTTATTACTTATTTACACCCAAAGTTACGTTAAAAATAGCAAGAAAAACGAATCTTTGTTGGCTCATAACTTTTTAATGGCTTGTTATTTTACAATTCTGCTTCCGTACAGACACAATTAATAATTAGATAAAACGATACAATGTTTAACTTTGGATGTACAATGTCAAACAGTGGAGTAATACTCTCCCGAAATTTGTATGGAAAAAATATCGAATAGTGGCACCTTAAAAAAAAAAACAAGATGGGAAGCGGGATTGTCCGAAAGGGTTACCGCTACCCCGGAACATAAAGGGCTAAGGAAAGAACACTGGTAGTGGTGGGTTTTAGTCAGTAAGGCCTATTGTCCACGTAAACCGCACGTCATGCGCACGCTTTCGTCAATTGACGATTGCAAGACGAAAGCTTGCATCTTGTGTAGAAACAATCAAAACTGTGTCCACGGAGCGGCAACGTCGCGTCCTCTCTTCATGCGTTCGTCATGACTCGACCGACTCGCGAGACGCATTTTGTCTTTGTATCAGTGGTCCAACAATAGAGACTACATTTTGGTACGTATTTTTAGTCATTCGGTAAAATGATTGAAAAACAGCATCATCTTCTGATAACTCTCTGGCTGAAGCAAACAATCTAGGTACAATTTAATAAAGTTGTATGCTATAATCACTTCGTCATCATCACTTTACATTTTCACAACGAAAAGACGCGCTTTCTCGACGCTAGTTGAAAGAAAACTGAGATGTTTTTGTAGCGTGATTGACGATTGTATGAAGCAGCGTGGACAAAGCAAATATGCAAAATACGCCTATCGTCATTTGTAGGTTGCATGCATTCGTCAAATGACGCGTTCGTGGACAGTTAGCCTAAGGCCCTTCTCCCATTACGATACGCCCGCGCGACTCTAGTATAATACTGTGACTCTAGTCTCGGAGACTAGTCGCCGCGAAGTATCTCACATACATTTATATGGAGACTCTCACACTACGATACTGGTATTCTACGCGTTCGCGACTAGTCTCGCGATACCCGCCGTGTTAGTCGCTTGTGCGTCGCGTCTCGCGCGTTTCGACAAGATGGCGGCGGAGCAAGAAACAAATATTAAGTTTGTACAAGAAATTGAAAAACATGCTTGTTTATATAACTACAAATTACCTGAATACATGCGAAAAAATATAATAGACAAGACTTGGGCAGAAATTGGGAACAAATTTCAAATAACAGGTTGTTTTTTTTTGTAAGTACACACACATAGTTTATTATTATCAATGTTACATTGTATTTTGCAAACAGGATTGGTATTGGTATTGCTCGACATAACGTCCGTCTACAAAAAACGAGTTTGCACAAATGATGAATTTAGTAATTTTTCAGTAGCATAATATGCGAGCATCGCGTAGCGAACGTGTATCCAACTAGTATTATACTCGAGTATCGTACCCTACAAGTATCGTAATGGGAGAAGGGCCTAAGAGTGACACTCTCTTCCGCTCTACCCATAGCGGGAGGAGTCATTTGATGATTCACAAAAAAAGGGGGATCGAAGATTTTTAGGAGCCTGTCATACCTAAAGTAAAAGAGCGCAGTGCTGCATACCCTATTTCAAGTTAACCAAATATCAACTTTGTTTCAATGAAAATTAAGTTGATTTCAGATTGACTAGCATTATTGACAAAGTCATAAAAATGTTTGAATTTGTAGCATAAACTGGACTTTATTGAGTAGAAATTAAAGTTATTTTTCCATTAATTCATATTTTTTTACATTTTTTGCAAATAAATCGCGAATGCACGGTACTGTTACTGTCGCGCCATTTTGTTCTTATATTCAAAATGGCGGCCACGTATGGTCTGGTCTTATTATGTTTTCTTTTTGCAAGTGAGCGTGAGTGGCCAAATCCGAAACTATAAGGAATAGCGAAAAGTACCCAAAGGAGTACACTTTATTTTGCTGTCAAAAGTGTCATATGTTATCTATGCTATATAATTATTATATTATGTCATATGTTTATATCACTTCAGCTGTTGAGCTGTCAATGAGCTGTCATAAAAAGCATGTTTCGCAATTAGGTTATGTTTAGATACTGTTTTCATTTATTATTGTGAGATTTTAAAGTAAAAACAAATGTGTTTAGACCCCTTCACGTTACCCAATAATGGATTTTGCACGTAAGCAACTAGAGAAATACGGCTGGACCGATGGTAATTATTTTGTTTTCTTAAATGTTACGAGTTAAAGATTTCGAGTGTCTACAAAGCATTGCCTGGTTTACGATAGTTTTATTCGTCTACCTTTCTTCATTCATTTTATCACTTGCTTCTAAAGTCTAGCGTTACTAAATTAGAAAGGAGTCACTGCTAAATCTGTGAAAACTGTTGCTGTGTACGTAAATCAATGCAAATACCAAACATTACTTATTATTTGTAAGCTCTAGACTCCACTGTATTTATTTATAAATTACACGTAGTATATTTCCTGTACCGTGACATAAACAATAAAAAAAAACTTTACTTTTTTTTTCAGGCAAAGGACTTGGTAAACATGAGAATGGCATATCAGAGGCTTTAAAACCGAAGCTGAAGCGCAGTGTGGCGGGAGTGGGTCACGATGCTGCAGCCGAGTTCAATGAGCATTGGTGGACTACTCTCTATGATAAAGCTGCCGCTAATGTAGAGGTGTGTACTTTATTATGCTTATACAGGGTGACATCGTCATCGGCACGCAAACTGTAAAGGCGGTTTGGCACTACGTCCGTTCTGAATCCGAGAAATAGTCCATAGTCCTATTTGTTCGGATCTAGTGAGCAAACCCTCATACAAATAGGATAATGGTCACTTCGGACTGGCATTTCTTGGATTTGGATCGGATGTAGTGTGAAACTGCTCTAACCGTGAATTCAGCACATGATTCCAGACCTCCAAGCATAGAGACAGTCCTTGGTTATTAACCTTTTGACCGCCACAGTCATGTATAGAAGACAAACCAAAATGTGCCCAGGTGCCCAGCACTCAACAGTCACAATAGGTAACTCGTAGCTTGGCGCAGAGGGCACGTTTTTGCTTTTAACAACCAATGGAAATTTTAATGCCTGGGATTCAGAATCATGTACTGATTTTATAGTAACAGATTGCGCGTTGATGGGGTCATCAACACGCTCTGTACAATTAATAAACAACTAGCTAATTACAGTAGGTAACTAACTGTACAAATAAATATAAACACAAAGGGATATTATTTGTATGTAATAGATTATTGGAGCCAATGAATGATCAGTTTTTTGAATAATTTAACCTGGGTGATCATGATTATAATAATATGTGTAGGCATCTCCTGTTGTTCTAAGTTGTTAGCGTTTTAGAAGAATGTCAAAATTTGTTTGTCAAAATTCTATCATCAAAGACATCTATGGTATAAACAGATACACACATAATTTCATCATCATTTGTACACTTTATTTTCGGTTTCACCCGCATAAGTCTCGATCCCGTGGGAATATCGGGCTCCACTGTACTTCCTCACCCGTTTATTCGAAGCTTCACAATTTTAATAGTTCTACATTTCGTTATGTTAAACACTTTCGCAAAATCTCGCATTGTGAAAACTTATAGTTTTTGAGAAAAAAAATCTTAAAGTTACGGAAAATGTATCATGAGTACATAAATGTAACATGTTTATGTTTTTTTTGTGTTCCCGGTTACACTACACACTAAACCAACATAATATACAAAAATAACACATTTGTAATGACAACTTAGGATGCAAGAGCGAGCGAAGCGAGCTCGGGACTTGGGGCACCCCGACTCGGACAGGTTAGGTTAGAAGGGGATGGCGGGGTCTAGTGAGCGAGCGCAGCGAGCGAACAGACCCCGCCATCCCCTTCGTGGTTATTTATTTTTAGACCATAGAGCCCCGCGAAGCGGGGCTCCCACTACGCCTTTTAAGCAACTTTTAAGTGTTTTGAGGTTAGGTTACAAAAATCATTGGAATTTTTTTTCTCGGCCACTATGGTTTTGCGAACTTTTCGGTTTTCAAATTTACACTAAATAGGGTCTATTCTATCTAAAAAAAAACATTATTACTATAAAAATAGCAGGTTTTCAGAAAAAAAAACTTCGGGAATTTTTTTCTCGGCCCCTATGGTTTTTCACAATTTGCGGTTTTCAAATTACACTAAAAAGGGTCTATTCTATCCAAAAAAAACTACCTACTATCAAAATGCGCCGGGTGAGGAAGTACAGTGGTTCCGAATATCGGGATAAAAAGTATCCTATGTCCTTTCCCGGGACTCAAGCTATCTCTATAACAAATTTCATCTAATTCGGTTCAGCGGTTTAGGAGTGAAAAGGTAACATACGGACAGAGTTACTTTCGAATTTATAATATTAGTATGGATTTACCAAGTTTGGTAAATGAAGTGGGGAATTCGATGACCTGAAAAATTCAGATTACCACAGTCTCCTAAATTCCACATTCCATTATCAAAAATATTCTTGTCATTATACGGTATCTGTACAATTAGAGCAATGGTGGCAGAGTGGTAACAGCTATACACAGACAGGTGCTTTACTTTGTGTAAATACATTCATCACCACTGCTCTCAAAACGGTGAAGGAAAACATGACGACATAACCAACATGTCTTAGAAACAAAAATTCGAAGACTAACTTGTGACATCTACCAACCCGCATTGGGCCCCATGGTGTATTACGGCCCACTCCCTCCTAAAGAGAGAAGATCTGTGTCCCAGCAGTGGGAACATTTTGGCTTATTATGATACTGTATCTATATCATGTTGTTCCAGGTCAAAGAAAAGAACGGTAAAACAAAGAAAATCAAAACAAAAGACAAACAAGAATTTGTCATCACAAACAGTACTTGGAAATTAAATAAGAAGCAAACAGATGCTGAAAATGAAGAACAGTATGCAGATTACTTTGTACGAACTGCGGTGCTAACCAATGGTGCTAATAACGTTGAGAGAGTACGGGAATATGAGTCGGAGGAGGAAGGAGATAAGAAAGATGTGTTTAAGATGACCGATGAAGAGCTGTTTGCGAATTGTGAAGGCAGGACTGCTCATAAGTAAGTTTATTTGGTTTATTCTCGGTCGTCCCCGCCCACGTCGTCCCCACGGGGCACGAGTGGGAAAAAAGTTTCATTCCTCCCCAGTGGTGATGATTGGAACTTTTATATTTCCCACTCGTTCCGCTATAGACCGAGAGTCAAAATGCAATAATGGGGATTTCAATAAGAGATTTCACTCACGGATTGTTTCCACTCATGCCCAGTGGGGACAACGGGGCGGGGATGACCAGGAATGAACCGTTTATTTTTAAGTAAGGTTTGTTGACATGCAGTCAAGGAGACCGCCAACGACGCCGTGGAAGTGGCGAAGTTCTGGGCCCTTAAAATCTGAAATACAGCCATCCCAGCGACACGAAGAAGTAGCGTAAGGCTTGTAATGAGTATATAGTTTTGGTCTGGACAGACAAGATTGCATTTGTACTGGACTGCGACTGCAAATTCTTGAATGTAGTTGGCGTGCAGTTTTAATACGTCAATGTAAGACTACTTTTACATGTATTTAAAATTGGTAGGTGGTCCCTTGCAGAAAAAAGGTAAACTGAATGCTCAGGAAATCATAGAAGAATAGAGAGAATGTTTTTGTCCAGCAGTGGTATTAAGATACCAGCAGGGATTGTGACAAACCTGTTTCACAAGCAGAAGTCACATTTGGCTCAAAACTTTCTTAGGGTCGGGACACATTGGTCGACGGTCTTTCGCACTTCGCCGATTGAAAAGGAGCACATATGCTCTCTTTTTTTGTATGGGCAAACCGTCGAACGCCGTCGATCAATGTGGCCCGACTCTTACTCTGTGATTTCCTTGGTAATAATAAAGTTGTATTTTACAGGGGTGCACGCCACGGCTTGAAAGCTACAGGAAAACTAGCAAGGATAGCTCAACAAGAAGCATTACTACTGACCCAATCAAAATACAGTGATTATTCACATGCCAAGAAATTAAAAGAACAAGTTGAAGACATTAACTTAAATAGTGACTCTGATAGTACAGAACATAAAAAGAAGAAGAAGAAAAGAAAACGCTGTAATAGCAACCAAAAAACTAAAAATAAAGTAGAAAGTGTCTTGGCTGAATCAGATGGAGTTCCTTTGCCAGAAAAAAGTGAAGTGACAGACGATGATAATGTTGCCAGTGTGATAAAAGTAGCAAAAGTTAGTAAAAAATCTAAAAAGTCAAAGAATAAAGATTTTCGTGACATTGAAGTGATTCCCGAGGAAGATGAAGATGTTCCAAAGCCTAAGAAAAAGAAGAAAGAAAGGGAGGATAATGAAACGACCGAAGCCATGGAGAAGAATAATACAGAAAATATAATATCTACTGAGTATAAATGTAACAAAAAGAGGAAAAAGAATAAAAGTGTTGAATCATAGTATAAAATAAGCGATGACAACTTTATAAGTAAAAAAATTATTAAATCGTGTATATTTTTAAAGCGATTTTCCTATTTTTTCTCCACTCTAATCCTAGCTTAATATAGTATTATGATATTATACTCAATAAAAAATACCCGCACCTGCACCCTAATTACGTAATACACTATCGATCTCAAAAAGAAATATTTTGAAAGATATTGCTAATCTGTTATATGTTCGAAAAATGTGTCTGTTCAACAATTTTATTAACGCAATTAATGTTATTTAACTGTCAAAATGAAACCCATGGCTACTGATAGTGTTACGCAATTACCCCGCAGCATAGCTATTGAAACCACTCTAGACGCTTCCATACCGTATCGAACATCAATCAATCTTATCGTAGGAGTTAACCTAAACCAGAAAATTTTGTCAGTTTAAATCAAACAGATGACTGATATATTCTTCCAACAGCTTTTTGTTATCGGGAGCAAGGCAAATCAGGTTATCGAAATGTGTCTATCGATACGATAGCCCGTCAGATGTTTGTGAATAGTGACGGTTGTGTGTAGTTCAGTGAACACTAGTAGACTGTAGAAGTATCGGTGGGCCCTATACTAGGCACAGCCTGTATCTTGGTAGCCTACAGAGCTGATTCAGCAATATAGTAACTTAATCGCGTTATTCATAATTGTATACCCAATAAGGGTAAAATCCTCTATTTTGTGTAGAATAAAGAATATTCTATTTATATTGTTATAAGATAGATAAGATAAAATACGCGCATTGACGTGGAATTGCGGACACCAGCCCGTATTACCTATAACCTAGATAGTTAAGAATCAATGGGACCCAACAAGCTGTACGGATGGCGTGAAAGAAAAATGATGTCATATTGACAATAAAAAACCAATATTTAGTAGACTTTTTAATAAATAACTAGCAATACCAAGTTTTCTATCTGTCAAAGTTGTCAATATTTTCACTGAAATACGAAAGCGAAAAATTTATTAAAAATGTCCTTAGGGAAGATATTCGCGCTTGATAAAGTCGCCAATTTCTTCAATATCATCCGCCAGAATGGTGGAATTAGAGGATCCTTGTATAAACTATACAGGTAAGGAATAATTTAGTTTATTATGTAATTTGCTTTTAGGTTATGTTTATCCCAAATTTTTACACAGCTGATAGTATCATAGCTATTATTTACGAAGTTTCTCTATTTAGACTTAAATTTATATCTAAATTGCTTTTGTAACATCCTTGAAATTGCTATTATAAGTTAAATCCGTTTACTACGCCATTATTTCATGTACTACGTAAATATTTTTGGAACAACTGTCTTGTAAAATAAGCCTATGCTCAGCAACGACGTCTTCTCATACAAATAACTATCAAAACTATAAGTATATAACCCGCAATTGTATCCTATTATAAATAATAATAATGTACTGGTGTAAACAATTGTTGGTTAACCTTAATAAATAAATAAAACTGTATAAAAATCACTTACTGCTGTTGCCTCACAATGTATTTCTCTCCTTCGTATCGCTCCACGACAGATGTTCAAATTTTGTTGGCCCAAAACTTTGCCAATTCCACGGCGCAGCTCAGAGGTCACTTTGGCTGCATGTCCTGGGGCACAGGGGTCAGGATATGAGGTGAAACGTATGTGACACAGCTTCACATGCTTCGTTTTTTTCCAACTATGGGAAGACAGAGGTCACTTTGGCTGCATGTTCTGGGGCACAGGGAGGCAGGACAGGATGTGAAACATAGTTTGTGATACAGCTTCACATGCCTCGCGTTTTCCCAACTATGGGAAGAGGCTCGGCAGATCGCCTTCCAGTTTCACCAGATGCAGCTGAATACTGTTACATGAAGCGACTGCCTATCTGACCTTCACAACCCAGTTACTGGGTTATGCGATACCCCTTGGTAAGAGTGGTTGTCAGACTTTAAGGCTACTGATGGCCCGTAATGTAACACCACATTCGCACCCACTATGTATTATTCACAGTCACTGTGTATCTCTTCTAGCTGCGCCCTGCGGTTTCACCCGCATAAGTTTTGATTCCGTGGGAATATCGGGATAAAAACTATCCTATGTCCTTTCCCGGGACTCAAACTATATCAAGTTTCATCTCACAGTCACTGTATATCTCTACTAGCTGCGCCCCGCGGTTTCACCCGCATAAGTCTCGATCCCGTGGGAATATTGGGATAAAAAGTATCCTATGTCCTTTCCCAGGACTCAAACTATATCTATACCAAATTTCATCTAAATCGGTTCAGTGGTCTAGGTGTGAAAAGGTAACATACAGACAGACAGTTACTTTCGAATTTACTAGCTGCGCCCCGCGGTTTTACCCGCCTAAGTCTCGATCCCGTGGGAATATCGGGATAAAAACTATCCTATGTCCTTTTCGGGGACTCAAGCTATCTCTATACCAAATTTCATCAAAATTGGTCCAGCCGTTTGAGCGTGAAGAAGTAACAAACATATAAACACACACACACACACTCACAAACTTTCGCCTTTATAATATTAGTGTGATAATATTAGTATGGATGCAAAATAATTATGTTTTCAGACAAGATGAACTGAAAGACGGCAAGCTTGTAGGAGAAGATAAATATGGCAACAAATACTATGAGAACCCTCGCTACTTCTATGGAAGGAACCGCTGGGTGGAGTACAACGACAAGGTTTACCTGAACTATGACGGTAGCCAGGTAAGGCAGTAGTATTCATTGTTTTGTATTTCTTATGTGAGTAGTGATTAGAATAGAATAACATTTATTGTCTCCAGTGACCAGAATTACACCTACGGTCCGGCGTTTCTAAATTTGCCAAAGATGTAAACAACAATGGCCGCTCGAAATTGAATAAAATTTGTATACAAGAACATTTATTTTAAGTAATGTTTGTTAAAATATATCGATCAATTTTTGGATTGTCATAGCTATTCTGTTGTTGATTTATAATATTTTAAAGTGCATTTGATATATTATTATGTGTTTGCTTAAAGCATATACTTAAATATATCCCAATTACAAATTTATCTATGAGTTTTACTCTGTTAAAAAATAGAAATCGATATCAAACAAAGAGACAAGATTAGACAAAATCGTCAATGTGTTCCAGGTCCCCGCTGAATGGTTCGGCTGGCTCCACTACAAAACCGATCTTCCCCCGCACCAGGTAAGTCAGACTTCTTTTAAATAGCACATTTAGCCAATGCTTATTCAAGTAACAGTATCCTTGTGTCCAAACCGCGTCACTAAGCGATTGTCGCGCGAATATGCGATTTTTTATATGAATTATGACGTACAGACGCGACTTGATTGATCGCGCGAGTACCTAAGTCATATTCGTTTTTAGAAAGCGCGACAACCGCTTTCAATATCAAAATAAAGTAATTTTAAATTCAAACTAGGCTGAGAATCAGCACTTTTCGAACGTCAAAATTACACAAGACAGTCTCCCAAAACGCCCGCCCTTCACCACTTCCTAGTGCTTTCGCTGGGAAGAAGTAGCGCAATAAACTCCCCACCAGCACCAGCTGCTCCCAAGCAGTTTGTTTCGATTAGGACGCGGTCTAAGTGCGCCACAGACCCCTTGTGTGTTCCAAATTGTGAATTGGGAATATATAGGGCTAGGCCCTAGCCCCATATATTCTTTATGTATGCCCCTAGCCGCTAGGTGCATACAAAATCTTTTGCTAGAATTTGGGGTAGGCAATATCATATGCATGAAGAAGTAATCGGAATTTCTATACCCTATTCAGTTTGGCTTGAGACAAAACGTAAACAACATTAGACTACTCTTAATAAAAACATATTCTGTAAAATATATCAAAATAATTTTAGGGACACAGTATATATCCTTCTTATTCAGTTTATGAAATACTTTTTAAATTGGTCCAATATTGGAGGAGGAAAAAGGCGAGAGTTAAACCTGGAATTATGACTTTTTACTTAGGATTTTTCAAAAGTTTCTACGACCGCATTTTTTCTTAAGCTACGGTTCTGTGTTAGAGAATTTGGTTTTCACACTTAGTTCTTCAGAGGGACCTTTGTGCGTGGGCCATGGCGGCCGTAGTGGCGTGCATTGCATATCTAACAAAAAACAAAACCTTCATACAAACATGCGCGGCAGTAGGCAGTCGCCAGACGGCCTACTCGGCTCCCGTACTATTCGCATATATTGTCATTGGTCTTTACTCGTTCAAGTTAATACGACAAAATTAAAAATACGTACGTCTCACGCGTAAATACCATGACGTTCAACCTTCGTAATTTATCACCCTTAATGCATGCCTACTCAAATAACCACACTTTTGACCTCACTATTTTTCTGGTTAGTGACCGCGTTTGCCTAGACTAGACCCGGCCTAGTGCCTACCTATTCTGAAAACCAACGCACGCCACTGGGCGGCCGTCGGAGGTTATCGCAACCAGCCCACCTTCCTCCTGAAGTTGATTACATCTCCTGGTCTGTTAAAAACATCGTGTAAGATCTGGGTGCTCCGAAGGTTTCTGTCCTAATCTGGGTGACGCCTGTGCGTTCAAAGATCACATGAGCAACGGTTTCCTCAGCCCCCATGCAAGCCCTGCATAGAGGACTGTCCGTTATACCTATGGTGTGGCATAACGGAGAGTCCTTTATCCAAGGCTTAGTGTGCCTTGCCACCAGAGATGAGCGAGGATGCGTAGCGAGGGATGTGTCTGAAACTAACTTAGTTCAAGCTATGAAAATTAAGCGATGTTATTGGTTTGTTTCACACACATCCCTCGCTACGCATCCTTGCTAGCGTTGAAAATGCCGAAAATAACAATTTGTTTTTTCACAAAAAAAAAAAACAAATTGTGGTTTTTTTCCGTTTTTTTCGCATGTTACATAGAAAAATTAATGAAAGGTATCCTTTGGAAAGAAACAGGATTCTTTCGAATGTTTCGCTTGATGTTTTGAAAAGTTGAAAAAAACAACAACGACTTTGTCTCTGTCACCTTTGACCTAGCCTAGAGTCAAGAGCAAGCCCATTTCAAATAAAAAAAAAAAAAAAAGTTTTATTGATTTTTTTTTCATTCTACCCTCCATTTTATTAGTAGGTACGTATTATTATGGAAAGAGATAAAGCATAGAATATCTTAAGTTAAATATAGTAAGAACGGATTTGAATAAAAAACCATGAAAGTTTCCCGTTTCTTTCATATTTTTCGGTTTTATTGAATAAAAACATGAAATATATTCTGACAAATTTTCTTGAAACTTTCGAATGAAACATTGAAAAAAACAACGGAATTGGAAAGAAACGGTAATTTTTCCTGCTTTTTTCAACGCTACCGTAATCCTTGCACATCTCTGGTGGAAACGCAGCCTTAGGGTTTGATTTCTAGTCATTGAATGAATGATGATATCTTTATTTGCTAGAATATAGGATGTACGTTAGATGTTATATAGTTTATTTGTTACACTATATTCAACCTTACGGTTGTGCAAATGTTGTGAGAATAAAATAATAAGGAACATTGGCATTTTATACATTTACAATACAGCTTCATGCAATTTTAAAGTAAGTCATTAAAATCATTTGGGTCTCTTAGCTATACGTCGAGTCTACATACAAGCAGTGGCGTGCATTGGTTTTCAGAATAGGTAGGCACTAGGCCGGGTCTAGTCTAGGCAAACACGGTCACTAATCAGAAAAAAAGTGAGGTCAAAAGTGTGGTTATTTGAGTAGGCATGCCTACTTAAGGGTGATAAATTGCGAAGGTCGAACGTCATGGTATTACGCGTGAGACGTACGTATTTTAAATTTTGTCGTATTAACTTGAACGAGTAAAGACCTATGACAATGTGCGAATAGTACGGAAGCCGAGTAGGCCGTCCGGCGACTGCCTACTGCCGCGCGTGTTTGTATGAAGATTTTCGTTTTTTGTTAGGTACGAATAATTTAGTGAGTTTCTTAATTGTGGGGCACACACACTAAAATGTAATTGACAGGCTTATGTTGATATATCGAGGTAGGCACTGCTTATATGCCTATATGCAATGCACGCCACTGCATACAAGATCCAGTCCATTCCTTTTTCATAAACAAAAACTATTTCATTCACATTCCAGGACCCCAGCAGACCTCATTACAAGTGGATGTTAGACTTCACAGAGAACATGTCTGGCACGACCGGCCAGTACGTTCCCTACAGCACCACCAGGGAGAAGGTGCAGCCCTGGGAGCCCAAGAGTAAGAGCGCCTAGGGTAACAGCGCCTAGGTCTTTGACGGTGGATAAAAAGCGAACGTTACATCTTCAGTGAATTATTATTTATGATTTAGTTGTAATTTTAAGTAGAAAATGGAATAAATCATATTTTGAGTTCATTGTTGTTTTTTGATAATGGTGCTGTAGCTCCAAGCTTCTGCGCAAATTCCTTTCCAATTCGCCAAAAGCAAATATACAGGGTGTTATTGAATTAACGCAAAACGTCTAAACGGGTCTTTGTACTCATCATTATGAACAACTTTTACTATGGGAACAAACCTGAAATCGCAAAAAAATCAGCTGTTCTCTACATTTTGACGAGTTATGCGAACATAATGTAGGGGACAGCTGATTTTTTTTTTGCGATATCAGGTTGGACTTATGTCACCACCAAATTCCCGCCCTTCTGTAGGCTACATTACATACCTAACCAACTCTCATGACGACAATTCATTTAGGTTAAACTATAACAATAGCTCGTTGTGACAAACCGGTTGCCAGCTCATCGGCTAAGTGGTCAGTCAAGTTTTAACTTGAAATGTGCAATTAGCACTCCTGTGGGTCTTGCTAAAATAGACACGTCACACGTGGCCATCTTGAGTGGTGTGTCTTTATACAGGAAGATTTTTTTATCACCATCCAAATTTTTACAGGGTGTTCTACCCATGAATATGAACAACTTTCACCATGGGACCAACTCTGAAATCACGAAAAAAAAAATCAGCTGTTTCATACATTTTGGTCAAGTAGGTATTGAACTTTTGTATTAAACAGCTGTTTTTTTTTTCGTGATTTCAAAGTTGGTGCCATAGTGAAAGTTGTTCATATTCATGGGTAGAACAGCCTGTGAAAATTTGGATGGTGATAACAAAATTATCCTGTATAGTAACTTATTTACTTAGCATCACGCCTCTTATACCTGAAGGGAAGGTAGAGTTAGGTATAGACGGCCAGCACACCAAGCTACAACAATCTGTCAGATTTCTTTAATAGATTTTCTACTTTATCGCAAAACTATAAGGTTCAAAGTTGATTGGGAAAATTTGGCAGTTTCAGGTAGCTTGATTTGATGGAATCTGTACATTTAGATAAGTCAAATGTTATCTATATACTAGGCTCTGCCCGCGACTTCGCGTGAAATTTCTTGTTCCCCCGACCCACCCCGTCGCCTTGCATCGCCTGCCCGCGGTACTATTTCGTTTTCGCTTAGCGTTCTTTCTTACTTTTTTCTATTTGCTCGGCTCCTAAGGGTCGTAGCGCGATACTAAATAGTCTACATCCTTTCTTTGAACGCGTTAATCTCTGGAAGTACGGTCGAACAAGCTATTTGGTATACAGGCAAAAATATTCATCTTTCCACTACACTGCCAATATTTAGTTTTATTTTGTGCGTTAAGTATAACTTTTTCAGCTTATGGCAACCTTAATTAAATAGAGTGGTATAAAAGAATTGACTAGCTCAGCACACCATTGTTTAAAAGCAGTTGCAAGTTAGCTGCCTGTATACCAAATAGCTTGTTCAACTGTACCAGTCGGATTTGAAAAAATATTTTTGCATTTGATAGCCTAATTAAGGCCGAGGAAAAACAAGAAAAAGTGAGAAAGAAGACTAAATTAAAATGAAGTAATAATGCGGGGCATTGCCGAAAAAGCGATCTAAGACCGATCGTAGCGTCGGTCGTCGGGGTATAACTGAAATAAGCCCCAAAATAATTAAATAAAAAATAAGTTTAAAAACTAAAACCCGACTACTGAAAAGGATGAAACAAGTACCTTCCCGAGGTCGCCATAGCTTATAATAATGTTACTACAGCGACATGCGACCACGGGAAGGTACTTTCTTGTTTCATCCTTTTCAGTAGTGGGATATTAGTTTTTAATTGTTATTTAGCGTTTAGTAAGACTTAAAACCACGTATCTAATGGCAAGCGTAGTGTGGAACGCCCCCCAGCTAGATGGACAGACGACCTTAAAAAGGTGGCAGGGACAGACTGGATGCGGAAGGCGGAGGACAGGGTGTTCGGGTTGAAGTGTAGCCGATCAGGACCAGGCCCGTGCCGGACGGCGCGTAGGTAGGTACGTGTTCCACGCGCGCCTCAAAGAGATGTCAGCATAAAAGAAGGGGCCTGCCAGGGCTGAAGCCTGCCGGGGGTGCGGGATTGTCCGAAAGGGTTACCGCTATCCCGGAACATAAAGGGCTAAGGAAGGAACACGGGTCGGTTTTAGTCAGTAAGAGTCTGACACTCCCTTCTGCTCCACCCAGAGCGGGAGGGGTCATTTGATGAGTTCCCATAAAAAAAAAAAAAGGGGCGCTATGGAGCGAAGACTTTTTTTCGGAAATCTAGCAATTTTGTTGCAGTATCAGGCTAACCTTGACCATAGAAACCATTCAGGTTCTGAGAAGCATGGCCCTACAACGCACCGCTTCCGAGTTAGGAGCTTTTGATTTTACAGGGTGAAATTAAATTCATGGGCATCCTTTTAAGGGGTCATTGTACTCATCATTATGAACAAATTCTTACTATGGGACTAAACCAAAAACGCGAAAAAAAATTCCTTGCATTTATGTTCACATAACTCGTCAAAATGTAGGGAAGAGTTGATTTTTTTTCCCGATTTCAGGTTTGGTCCCATAGTAAAAGTTGTTCATAATGATGATTACAATGGCCTCTTAAAAGGATGCCCATGAATTCAATTTCATCCTGTATAATGCGCTCTATATATTATAAAATGGTATAGCTCCAACATTATTTTTCAATTTTTTTTTTTTTATATATCTTTCTGTCTCGATGCCCCTAAGCGTATACTCTAACTCCAACAAATCAGCTCTTAAGACGACCCATTGACCGAAAGGAGAAAAAAAGTATAACATTTCAGGTGCTAAGCAGCTGACAATGCTGGAGATCATTGTTTTTCTACCATGCACGTCGCGTCGGATCTGCGTGGCCGAAGTGTAGATACCATTGGGAACGGTTTAATTCGTATCATGCCGCCACTTATTACTTCTACTTAAAACCTGTTTGCACTGCCACGGGTCCTGGCGAGTGGCTCTCAAAGTTTTTTACTTAGCCCGGTTTTGGTAAGGAGGTTCTTGGTTCTACTTATCTGTTTGTAATGTTCAGATTGTCTTTAATTACTCTTCTCGCGTGTTTATTTATTCGCAATTTCGCCACGTGATTAGCTAATGACGAATCGAGATCGAAATAAACGTCACTAAAAAAAGTTATTAAAAAAATTAAAAGACCCGACTGCAACCTTATACTAAAAGTAAATGTAAAGCTAAAAAATGAATATAAAAAAGTTTTTAAAAACAAGCTTTTATTTAAATAAAAACGTAACCTAAATAAAAAAATTAAATTTAAAAAATCAAAAAACCCGACTGCGGTAAAAAACTTAAGTTAAAAAAAAACTGAAAAGCTAAAAACAAGCCCATTTTAAATTAAATAAAAGTTGGAAGCAGGCGGGACCCATTTGAGTTTGAAAATAGAAAAATGGTATGGGTCCCGCCTGCTTCCAACTTTTATTTAATTTAAAATGGGCTTGTTTTTAGCTTTTCAGTTTTTTTTTAACTTAAGTTTTTTACCGCAGTCGGGTTTTTTGATTTTTTAAATTTAATTTTTTTATTTTATTCTTTTTAGTTATGAGTTGTAAATCCCACTCAAGTGTGATAGTTTCCCTTTAAACTTCGTAATATATAGGTACTACTGCCGCGTTTAGTTGGTAGGGGGGACACACTTGATTCTAACGAAAATTGGTACTTTAAAGCTTGATAAGTCACGAACGGTTTACTTAATCAAAAAACGGTCTTCCCAAACCACTGATATTTTTGAAAGACCTATCCAACGATACCCCACTTGACATAGTTTCTTGACTTTCATTTTTTTCATTTTCACAATATGGCGTCTAGTAGTCGCCATATTGAATTTTCATTAACGTCATGTCTTTAGTGACACTCGCCGGACTAATAGGAATCGATTGACGTGTGAATCATAAAAATCGGTCCAGGCGTTTGGTCTGTATAGTGCTTCAAAGGAACATACAAACATACATACATACATACATACTTACATACATACATACATAGGCTGATAAACACATTACCACTCCTTTGCGTCGCGCAGTCGGGTAAAAAAGAAAGAATAACGCGAACTAAAAAGAGAAAAATAAATTAAAGTGACATTGTCATTTTAAAATATACTATAGAAATTTTAAAAGCTTGAGGCACTTGTATAGCGGATACCGTACATCAGTGCCTCAAGCTTTTAAAATTTCTATATATTTTAAAATGACAATGTCACTTTAATTTATTTTTCTCTTTTTAGTTCGCGTTATTCTTTCTTTTTTTTTAGGTTACGTTTTTATTTAAATAAAAGCTTGTTTTTAAAAACTTTTTTATTTTCATTTTATTTTTTACTTTTAAATAGTTACCAAATTACAAGTCATGGTATACCTCATATGCCTGTTACTACTGTTGACCGTTGAGGAGTTCCGTGGTTTGGAGCCAACCCTTGATGTGGCAGCAATTTCATAGTGGACCCACCAACCGTGTATCATATCCGAACGGGTATGCAAAATTTCAAGTCCCTACTGCTGACCGTTGAGGAATTCTCTGGTTTGGAGCCAACCCTGAAGATGGCAGCAATTTCATGGTGGACCCGCTAACTGTCATCCCAATGGGTGTGCAAAATTTCATGTCACTGCTGTTAACCGTTGAGGAGTTCCCTCGTCTGGAGCCAATTCTGGCAGCAGCATCAGTTCATGCTTATCATATACATGCATTGTCATCGGGACTGGACCAGTATGTAAAATTTCAGCTCAATCGGATACCGGGAAGTGGGTCAAATTTAACTTGCAAGAGTCCACCTTCACATACTATACAAGTCAAGTTAAATAAGCTTTTAAAAAAACAAGCCCATTTTAAATAAAATAAAATTTGAAAGCAGGCGGGACCCATTTGAGTTTGAAACTATAATAATGGTATGGGCCCCGCCTGCTTCCAACTTTTATTTAATTTAAAATGGACTCCTTCCTTCTCCTTCTGGCGCAGTTGGGTAAAAACTAGTGTCGCGACGAAATGTAGGTCCAAAAGTAAAAAGCAAAGATCATCAATTTATTTCACGAACTTCCTTTCACCCTTTGCGGGAGATTTGTGTCCATCTGTGTCCTATATAACGTGACATTGATTGATGTTATGTCGATATTTTTAGACACACAAATCTACGGATGTGTTGCAACTGTTGTTTTGGTTATAAATAGACGGATAATGGTAGTTTGGTTCTAAGTATTGTGCAATCGTGAGATGGATTTGTTGAACATTTGGCAAAAAAAAATTTTTTTTCTGTTTTTCCTTCTTTGCTGACAGGCATGCTAAGAGAGATTTGGGTATGCATTAGTTACGTAGGAGTACCTAGGTATTATGTCTAAATTAAGTACAGACGCCAACACATCAAGCTACCCGAAACTGTCAAAGCAATTAGGGTGCAACACGTAGGAAGGAAATATATTTTTAACCAACTTCAAAAAAAGGAGGTACTGAATTCGACCCGTATGTACAGACGCCAGCACATCAACCTACCCGAAACTGTCACATTTTCGCAATCAACTTTAAATCTTATGCTTTAGTGATAAAGTTGAAAATCTATTAAAGAAATTTGACAGATTGTAGTAGGTTGATGTGCTGGCGTCTGTACGTATGTCCGCGATTTTATCAAACTATTAATCTGATTTGGTTGCGGTTTTCGATATTGTGGCTAATAGGTTTATCCTATGGACCCCACAGTCCACAATACATAAGAAATCCAGCGTGTCTGATATTTTAACGAAATTAAAAAATATTCACCAAAATATTTAAGTACATTAAAAGTTAATCACAAAATCCTTCATGCTTACTTACATTTTGGGAGCACGGTATTGCATACCAGCAAGTTCAAGTTATTTTGCTCTTAATTATTTTATTTTTCTAATTTTCTCCAATTCACTTTTTATAACATACGAAATTCTTGTGTCCGCCTCCCAAAGCGTGGTAATTAAACCATCCGAATCCAAAATGGTAGAAATGGTAATAAAAAAACTTTTAGAAACTTTGTAACGCACCAACTGCCCACAATATAATCTACAGGCTCACGGTTCAAGATGAAGCTTTTGGGCTAATAGCCCTGCAAAATTCAACCTTATTTCGTATAGTGATACAACTCAGATTTGACTGGCAATGTTCACAACTATGGCCACACTAATGCAATTTGTCAACTGCAAAAGGAATCGGACTTTAGTGTAATGAAAATAAGATTAGAAGTTGCTTGTGCCAGTCAATTAAGCTCACAGTACGAACGAAACTTTTTTTGCCATCACAGGTAAAAATATCTTTTAACTCGACTCAAATCCAGTGAAAATGCGACGCGGCGCGGTTCGTACGCGTCTTAATAAAAACTTTTTTGTAGTTTTGTAACTTAAAATGTTAGTTTTCAATGAAAAATGCACAAATAAACGTAATCTTTGTGTTTCAACTCAGTGTATGTGCAACCGCGGGCCGCCTGACATGTGTTCCAATTTATAAGTTTCGAAATTCAAAATAGTTTGTGGTGTGCAAAAGGTGTGCTGTTACGTTTGGGAAACAGGATTTTGTGATTCTTTTAAACTTTATGGTAAGTTTTTAAGGTTATAATTTACTTGTAAATCATTGTTTTAGTTAGGGCGTGTGATTTTGAAGTATGAACGGTGAAGAACAAAGAAAACGTAAACTAGTTTTGAAAGTAAGCGGCATAAAATTTCGTTAGTTGTTAGGTGGACTGGTAACGAGGATGTTTTGTGTAGGATCTTTGCCTCATTTTTTTTTAATAAAAAAAAAGTTGGAGTGGGTGCTAAAAATGGCTCGCATTCTACATATTGTCATATTATTTCTACATGAATTGCTACGATAATTGGCTACGTCGTCGGTACCTGTATTAAAGTGTTATTAATTCTATGTCTAGAACTTGTTTCTTTTTGCTAACTAAGTCACTTAAATATCCTCTATTTTATGCACTTTTTGTTTGAAACTTCCTCTCGCGATAAACTTTGACCTCCACTCATTAAGAACTCCTCACACTGTGCAATTTATTGAGCTAATTTAGAGTACCTAGGGCTTTAGCCTTTAGGGTCAAACTTAGTCATAATTTAATGCCTTGAAGATGGTTAGCAGCTGTCATCGTCCTGCATGGCAATAACAACTTAATGCGAAGTGCGATTCACCAATCTGTCTGAAATGTGAAAAGACTTACTTATGCTAAGCATTCTCCTGTTTTTAGAGCGATTTTGTTTCGGAATAAAGGCATTCTTCTGTCAGTCAAAAATATGAGGGATTAAGACATTTCAATTTTGTTAGTGGTGGTGTTTGATTTGTTTTTGGGTGACGTCTCTGAGTGTAAAAATCGGGGACTTATACTTAGTTACACTGGGTTTGTACATGTACAAACAAATGTAAGTGAATAAATAATAGTAGGTAGAGATCTGGCAGATATGAATATGAAAATGCAACCAATCATAGACAACAAAATGATTCACTATACAAAAATGAATACCTTACTCCAATCGACACGACATGTTGAAGCTATATGCAAAGAGAATTTATATTGTAACGGCCTTTCTAAAGTTGAAACAGTTTATGTTCTCGATAATTGATGGACCTATCATGAAACAGTTATGGCAGCTAATAATTTTAGTTCTAAAAGCGTATAGAATTATGTCTATAAACTTTAAAGTGCGCAAACCGTTTCTAATAGCTTCTGTGCCAAATTGTGGACGTTGGCAATATTATAGATAGCCGTAAAATTCTATTGACATCTCAGAGTTCTCATTGAAACTGAGAAAATAACGCAAGACGCTGAAATGGTGGCAAAACTGTTATTATGAGTACCTATGATAGAAAAAAGTTTGGGCAAGTCAGGTCTGTGATCTAAAGACTAGCTCTGAAATGCAGAACCTTTTCTCCTACATTTCACCATGATACACGGAATTATGGCTGGATCATCCACATAAGAATGTAATCCATGTAAATAAACAGGGTTGGTCCAAATATACTACCCTGTGGGATTCCAAACTTTATTAGAACCGGGTTATAGCTAAGATGGTTAACTTTAACATGTGTTTTGCGGTTCAAGAGGTTACTTTAAGCCATTATGATAAGACTGCCTTTATTCATCTACAATTCAAGTTTATCTACGAGAAGATCGAACAACATATGGTCAAAAGCTTAAACTAATTCTTCAAAGCAGTATTTTTTCTTAACAACAGTGTAAATCCAAGTTAACACGTCTGAAATCGGCCTTCTCTTAATATTAAAGTGCATGCTTCTCTATTGTGTAACATTCTCTGAAATATTTCCTCCCAGCTGCTTACAGATCAACGCTCTATCACACATAGTGCAAACTATGTACAATCCTTATCAATTAGGTAGTTGTTAGTTAACTACAAGTTTTTATACCCATTTCTGTAGAACTATTAAGAAACTTTGGAATGTATCATCTGTCATTCTCTGCAAGCTATAAGCTCCCGTACGCATTACTGCACGCATTCCGAGTTCAGTCCATGTTGCGTCGCGTATCGTTTTATACAAGTCACCTTGTTGGTAGCCTTGTCCATTATTGAACTATGCTGTTGCCAGATGCGGGAAATTATCAGTACCTATTGTGACTTTCGGAATCGCAACTAAAGTGTTCTTCTTCGTGTCGCCGGCACGACAGTTATTCATACTTTGTTAGCTCAAAACTTCGTCACTAAAGTGATCGGCTTTTGAAAGAGGAGTAAGTTCGATGTTTCTAGAATAGCTTGAACGGTAGCTTACATAACATACATACATACATACATACATACATAATCAGCCTATAACGTTCCCACTGCTGGGACACAGGCCTCCTCTCTGTGAGAGGGAGTGGGCCGTAATCCACCACGCGGGCCCAGTGCGAGTTGGTAGATGTCACATATGTCTTCGAATTTTTGGTTCTAGGGCATGCCGGTTTCCTCACGATGTTTTGACGTAGCTTGGATCTATTGAAATTACCAAAGTGTATTTCACAAAGATGGAGACAGAATTAGTTTCAGAAGCCTCATTAAATCTTATACAGAAAAAAACCGTTTTAAAAGATGTTTACATAAAGACAGGAAGTTTTCATTAAGTCCCATAACGTCCACAGTGATCTTTGTAAAATGTTGGTCGTTAATTTTAATGTCTTGTCTTTAATTCGACGTTCTGGGGTGTAAAAATATACTATACTCCGGTCATGAATTTTTGAACCTTCGAACTTAGGTACTGCCTTGTTCATCCTTATCTATACTAATATTATAAAGAGGTAAAATTTGTAAGTTTGTAAGTTTGTATGTAATGGGTAATCTCTGGAACTCATAATCCAATTCTAACAATTTTTTAACTGGCAGAAAGCTACATTATTCCTGAGTGCTATAGGCTATAAATTGTTTCTATAGCATGTATATTAACCGAGCTATCACAACTTTTGTCTAGCAAGTCGGAAAAAAATACCACATAAAACAGAATTATTTGCGTGCGCTGCCTAAACAGTTGCTTAAAATTAAAAACAATGTATGGCTACCTGGTTCGTCTTCATTATTTCTACAAAAAAGTCCGCGATACCATATCTCTATCTTTTATATTTTATCTTTTATACTTCTTTTATTGCATTAAAAAAATTTTTTTTCGGTATACTTACGTTTGGTTGATTATTTGAGCAACAAAATATTAATTCTTATGACAATAAATTATTTCAGTATCACAAGAACATCATACAGATAAGATTTGCCATTTACAGTATATCAATTGGTCATACAGTTTCGGAGATAATATAAAATTACTAAAACGCAAAATGCCCCTAGCATAACTTTCATTGTGCAGACGTTTTACCTATTTGCCCATAGATGGCGTTCTGCAATTACGTCATTTTTCTGAATCGCGGTGTTAAGACTTTCCGTGGATTGATGACCCTCTCGAATTTTTATGCCCACGTTGTCGTTAGTTGGATTGGAGTTCCATACGAACGACGATTCGATTATGAGGTATCTAATCGTAATTTCGTTGTACGATTGTTTTCATTGTTTTGTATGTTCGTAGTTTCGTACTTCGTTCTATCGTAATAATCGATACGGGTTATTCGATATTACGATTGTTTTGTTTTGTAAAGGCGGACGGTGTTCGAGTCGCTCTCCCTTTGTTCGTAATTGTTTTCAAGTCTGTGCGTAGTTTGTCGAGAGCATGCCTAAAAGGAAATCTCAACTGTCCCGGCAGACATCACAGACAAGAGCCGCTCGAGTACGCCGTACGGAAGAATCTGCCCCTGAAAATGAGCAGCGCCTCTCGAGAAATAGAGAAAATATTTCGCAAGCACGCGCTAGAGAATCTAGCTCCGAGCGCTCACAGGGCCTCGCTAGCCAAAATGTGAGGACGTCGCGGGCCCGTGCTCGAGAATCCAGCGATGAACGTGCACAGCGTCTATCTGTTTTAAGGCAGCATGTCTCTGAAACAAGGGATAGGGAGACTAGCGCTGAGCGCTCGCAGCGGCTCGCTAGGCAAAATGCCATAACATCGCAGGCCCGCGCTCGAGAATCCAGCGATGAACGTGCACAGCGTCTATCTGTTTTAAGGCAGCATGTCTCTGAAACAAGGGATAGGGAGACTAGCGCTGAGCGCTCGCAGCGGCTCGCTAGGCAAAATGCCATAACATCGCAGGCCCGCGTTCGAGAATCCAGCGATGAACGTGCACAGCGTCTATCTGAGTTTCCAATAAAAACATCATTTGCCCTGACTATTAACAAGTCCCAGGGACAAACATTCTCTTTGGTTGGCTACGAAAAGAATGTTTTTCCCATGGGCAATTATATGTTGGTCTATCAAGAGTGGGATCATCCGAAAAGCAGATTATTCTGTTACCGGAAAATAAAACAACCTCAAACATTGTATATAGAGAAGCTTTAAATTAAATAGATACCTAACTTAAATAAATAAAATAAGTAAAAGGCGACCAAGGGTTAAGTTACCTTGAGCAGAAAAGAGAACTTAGGTAATCTTTGAAGTTACTGATCTGATTCCAAACAATATTTTACTAATAAAATTAAATACAGTAATATCAATCGAGTGTTATCTTATGTTAAAACAAGAAATTTTCCGCGGACGAAGTCGCGGGCAGAAGCTAGTTAGGTATATTTAGAATAACTACCCGTGGTATATATACCCGTATTCTGAATTGAAACCTGCGGGGCAATTGCGTAACACATTATCAATCGAAATCGGTTTCATTTTGACAGTTCAATAACATTCATTGCGTTATTTACGTGTTGAGCAGACAATTTTTTCGAACTTATGAAGCAATGGATTAGCAATTTGCTTCAAAATGATTCAGATTCCGGTTGATAGTGTGTTACGCAAAAGGTGCTGGTTGGAAAGGACCGCAGTGGCTCGAACAAGGGTGCCACTGCTGATGATGATGACCAAATCAAACTCATAACGACGACGGTCAGTTCCATAGGTGCCTTCCAAGTTCCACACAGTTGTAACCACAAAATTATTTTAAAATTCTGAATCGGCTTACCTACATTCTGAATTCCATCTTGTCTACCCATATCATCCCCGTAACATCACTATGAATCTTTATAGAACTTTATCAGGTAACAACTTTTTTTCTTAACAAGGGTTGCTGGTCAAAATTCCTATCTATTTCCCTTTGTCTGTGGGTGCCTGTTGAGGGCGAATTTTTTTACGCACCACGCCAAGTTTAGTAATGGTTCTTGTTAAGAATTGTTCTCCATGGCCACACTTGAAAAACTTGCAGAATTTGTAGGAGTATCGTCACGGTATAATTTTTCAAAAGACATTGAAGAGGCTGTCCTTTGCTAAAGTACACATTATTGCATAGAAGAAAAGTGATGAATGATTATTTTGTTTTGTCACAATATATTAGGTCCTTTATGAAATTGGCGTTTTGTATGGAAGGAACAAAAAGTCGAATATTTTTTAATATAATATATTTAATTAATCAAAGTATGAACCATTGTTTTCAATGCACTTTTGCCATCTTATAGGTAGTTCATTGATCCCTTTACTAAAAAAACCAGTCGGACGGGAATCAATAAAATCTTTGAAGGCGATTTGGACTGCCCCATCGGAGTTGAATTTTTTCCCTTGCAAAAAGTTATCCAAATTGCGAAAAAAATGGTAATCTGTTGGAGCAAGGTCCGGGGAGTACGGAGGATGTCTAAGACATTCCAATTTCAGTAATGTAACGCAGCAGTCGACGCGCGTTTGCCGGTTTGCTTCAGTCAATTCGTGAGGTACCCACCTTTCAAGCTTTTTAATCTTCCCAATTTGCTTCAAGTGAATTAAAACAGTTTTATCACTAACATCGAAGCCTGCAGCTAACTCGGACGTGGTTTGCGATGGGTCCGCTTCCACAATAGCCTTCAATTCTCCATTATCAACTTGGGTCTCAGGCCGTCCACGGGGCTTGTTCTGCAGGTCGAAATTTCCAGAACGAAAACGTTGGAACCAAAAACGAACTGTGTTTTCTTTTGCAACATGACCGCCATACACATCATTCACCCTTCGAGTCGTTTCCGCAGCACTAGTGCCACGGCGGAACTCGTACTCGTAAATAATGCGATATTTTAAATTTTCCATTTTGTAAAATGAGTGACGCAAACAGAAAAAACAGAAGAAAAAAAAACAAATGAATGACGGTCATCGAAGCACAAATACATGAGTAAATAGCTGTACAAATTTGAATTTGGAATTCCTTACCAAAGAGGAGAAATTCGTGATTAAAGTGGCCAGTACAAAAAACGCCAATTTCATATGTAAGGACCTAATACTTTACTATTGTTGATTACTAAAGACTTCCTGTCTTCTTCGTTCATCATTTGAACTGTGAATTGATTTCAGTGTTTCTTTTCGACAGTCATTCGGCTTCTTTATTACAATGTCTGATGCTAAACACAATCCATTGACAGATTCGTGAGTAGCACTAGCACCAAGCATGCATCTAAAATAGAGTACTGTGTAGTCAGGAAAATTATTAATTGTTAAATAAATTAAGGCCCTGCGTCAAGTTGCCGTGTACTCTATAGCTATTTCAAATAACTGTCAAAGAATGACAGCTGCGATTTGAATGTACGGACAATTTAAGTTGGTAAGTAATCAATTTGCTTAACAATTACCCCTGACTTTACTACGACTATGTATGTTTGGATGTAAAGAATGTATAGTTTTGTTAATCCAAGTCCAAAATTCCAGAAGCCTTAAAATTGGCTGATAGAATCACCATTGATTATTCTTTTACCAAATCATTTAACCAACAATAGAAAAATGAGAGCAGTGGTGGCCAAGTGGTAAGAGCCGCGATTTACGAGTTGTAGGTCGTAGGTTCGAATCCAGACAGGCGCTTTACTTTGTGTAAATTATTTCATCACCACTGCTCTCAAAACGGTGAAGGAAAACATTGTGAGGAAACCGGCATGTCCTAGATCCAAAAATTCGAAGACATCTGCCAACCCGCACTGGGCCCGCGTGGTGGATTACGGCCCACTCTTTCTCACTGAGAGGAGGCTTGTGTCCCAGCAGTGGGAACATTATAGGCTGATTATGTATGTATGTTATCTAAACAAATCCACCTCAACAAGGCATAAAAACAATTGACTACCATCGCCAAATTAAAAAAAAGAACAACACAACAATGGTCGCCGCTGTCATTCGCCGCTGTCATTGCGCGCGCCATTGCAATTGATATAATAATAAATGTTATGGCTACGTTCTCACAGTCATCAAGCGCTAAGTGTTGGGTTACTTCGCTCGGAACTAATAGTCCGGGCATTGGCTTTTGTCGGGCATGACTTAGTTACAAGAAAGGAATGTGTGGGGAATGTTTTCCTTGACGTTTGGCGAGGGAAATGCGTCGTCAGATGCTTTTGTTGTTGTATTGTTGCTACAATCTACAAGACTTACATGCGAAAAGCAAGAAAATGAATAGAAATCAAAATTTTTCTTTCACATACCTAAGCCTACATGGGCACTTATGAAATGTCAGAAACGTCAGAAACTAGATGCACGGTTCCAATTGGTCGTTTCTTATGGAGAAGAGCCGGCAAGGAGTTCCACGATTACTCTTTTAAAAATAATTGGCTTATAATTTTTTTGAAGTGAAAACTTCTTTAGCGGCGTTGCACACTTTTTGTAATGGGTAAAAAATCTTAAACTCGCGTCAGGACATCGCGTCAGGACACGTTACTGTCAGGAGAGATTCCCCCCCCCCCCTCTCTTTCTACGGCGGCGCCAACCGAAGTAAACCAAGTGACACACGACAATGGATGGATGGATGGATGGATGGATGGATGGATACGTGGACGTGGACGTGGACGAGGACGTGGACGTGGACGAGGACGTGGACGTGGACGAGGACGTGGACGTGGATATGGACGTGGACGTGGACGTGGACGTGGATGGACAGCTGATGGCTCCACCGTCTGTGTAGTAGCCACACTGCTGTGTATTCGTAAAATTCGTGTACCTATATAAAGTGTTTAAAATATGGAAATTGAACAAAGTGCATCTATTAATGAAAAAAGTGACGCAGAAATAGTGAAAAAAAATGAGTTATATTAATTAAATTAATAATTGATTTATTTCAACGTTAATATTCATGTTTTCACTTCTGCCGGCACTCCCGGAGTGCAACCCGGCTTTTTTTTGAATTACATCGTTAATAGGTATGGGAGGACAGTGTAGGCCTGTCAACAAGTACCAGGTATTAATAAATAGAAAATGGTCTACAAATCTACCATCTACAAGGCCCGTTCGTTCGTTCGAACGTTCTCACATTCACAAAATATAAAAGAATCAAGATATCTAAAAGATAAATAAAATAAATTAAGACTAAAGCTACAATCTTTTACTCAGACATAAGCTACGTGATGACGCATCCCGCTGCGGCATCCTCCAGCGCGTTTGTCAATACCCCAGAGAGAAATCTTATTTGATGGTCCGTGGTTGGTCTCTGAGTTTTGGAACTATATCTTGTTACCATTAGATACGTACGAATTTACGTTGGTAAGTTTCAAATACCCTGCTCCACCGTCCGCCGATGTGTGCTGGCTTAAGATCCTAACTGGTGTAGGCTCTTTTAAAAACACCGTTATTCATCATCTGCGTAGCCTTTTCCCAACCATGTTGGGGTTGGCTTCCAATCAAGCCGGATGCAGCTGCGTAGTATTTTACACGGAGCGACTGCCTATCTGACCTCCACAACCCAGTTACTGGGTAATACGATACTCCTTGCTAAGACTGGTTGTCGAGACTTTCGGGCTTCTGACGACCCGTGACGACTGAAAAAACAACGTTATTATGGGATACTAACGTTTAGAACTTTAGAAAATAGAATGATATCAGCATAAATTTATTTGGAGGTCACAAGACCGAAGATAGTTACAATAATTCTTCCCACAATGTCATGTTGTTTCCTCAGAAACATTGTGTAATATGATCCCGCAGTTGTTACATAGAAATCGTGCCTCGATCGCACCTAGCCACCTTCTATTTCACTATAATCTATTTCAAACTCAACAAGTACTAACAGGAAAGGCAAAAACATGAGGAACCATACGAATGTTATGGCGAAAATGAATCTCACAGAGATTCATTTTAAATCAAAACTTATAAGTATCAATATAGCCTTGTCCCACTCATCTGCCTAGCCTTTACTCAACTATGTTGGGGTCGGCTTCCAGTCTAACCAGATGCAGCTGAATACCAGTATTTTACATGGAGCGACTGCCTATCTGACCTCCACAAACCGATTACTGGGTACGATACCCCTTGGTAAGACTGGTTGTCAGATTTTCGGGCTTCTGACGACCCGTAACGACTGTCAAAGATACACGAATGACAGCCGGGATCAACGGCTTAACGTGCTTTCCGAGGCACGGAGGGGTCTTGGTATGTAAATATGGTCAACCATCCATGGACCAACCGCGACAAGAAGATCGAAAAATGCCCAACCCGCCTAAAGAAGTTTTCACTTTAAAAAAAAGATGGGTTGCACTCCGGGAGTGCCGGCAGAAGTGAAAACTTGAATATTAACGTTGAAATAAATCAATTATTAATTGAATTAATGTAACTCATTTTTTTTCACTATTTCTGCGTCACTTTTTTCATTAATAGATGCAGTTCGTTCAATTTCCATATTTTAAACACTTTATATACACGAATTTTACGAATACACAGCAGTGTGGCTACTACACAGACGGTCGAGCCATCAGCTGTCCATCCATTCATCTATCCACATCCACGTCCACGTCCACGTGCACGTCCACGTCCACGTCCACGTCCACGTCCACGTCCACGTCCATCCATCCATCCATTGTCGTGTGTCACTTGGTTCACTTCGGTTGGCGCCGCCGTAGAAAGAGAGGGGGGGATCTCTCCTGACGGTCACGTGTCCTGACGCGAGTTTAACATTTTTTACCCATTACAAAAAGTGTGCAACGCCGCTAAAGAAGTTTTCACTTCAAAAATCACACCTAACATACAAAGTACACACGGCTACACATCAAGCTATGCATAACCAGTATAAACTGACTTCTAATTGTACGAAAAACCTATACAATGCGAGGTCAGCGAAAACTGGAAACGTATAGCTTTATGTGTAGCCGTGTATCCTTCATTTCGCAAAATATCATCTTCCCTTTTACATCAGCTACTGACCTGAGATCAAATGACGCACATTACAAAGAGTCATTGTACAGAACAGAGAGAGCTCTGTAGTCGTTCCTGCTAAATTGAGAGGCCCAGCTCTGTGTGGTTATCGTATCTTTAGACTTGTGCGAAATCGGGAGAGCATAAATACACGTGGTACAGACGCCAGCACGTCAGTTACAGATTGTAGTATCTTGATGTGCTGGTGTCTGTACATATAAAGGCCCCCGCAAAAAGGCGCGACGCGACTTTAGTAGACTAATTTCTATGAAGTGTTCATCTCATTTTTTCTACTAGAGTCACGTCGTGATTGTCTGCAGGAATCTTTAAAAAAGGAGGCGAAAATGAAAGAGAGAGGTATTTCATTAGTTCTATGAGCAGAAAAGGGATAGTTCCTTGTAAAAAGGAGCCAATTAAAAATTTGTACTAGTTAGCCGCCAAAAATATGGCCTTATCTGTACAGATAAGGCCATATTTTTCAAGGTCTTGATGGAAGCTTCCATCAAGAGCTTCTAAGAACAGATGGTAAAGAATCAATAAATCAACTCAGCCTATCGCAGTCCACTGCTGGACATAGGCCTCCCTCAGACTGCGCCACAGCACCCTGTCCTCCGCCTTCCGCATCCAGTCTACCCCAGCCACCTTCTTTAGGTCGTCCGTCCATCTAGCTGAGTTGCGTCCCACACTACACTTGCCGATACGCGGTCTCCACTCCAGGACTCGTCTGCTCCACCGGCCATCGGTCCTTCGACAAACATGGCCAGCCCACTGCCACTTCAGTTTGCTTTCTCTGCAAGCTATATTGGCAACTCCGGTTCTTATTCGGATAATATTTGAATTAGGCTTAGGGCTGATTTTTTAATAGACGATAATTTTTATTCGTAGAATAAAATTGACGTCTGAAAATTTTTGTGTGGAAGAACTGTCAAAAATTCAAAATTATTCCTCCGATAAAGTTATCTGGCGTTGGAAAAATCTGCTCTTAATTGTTAAAAACTTATGAAACTTTGGGAATGGCAGTGTGGCAAACGTTAAAAGGATCCATTAGTGCGGAATGACAGTCTGCCGTATGAGCTTTGTTTAATCAATTCTAAAATTAACAATGAGTGATGTCTGTGTGTGAGGTCGTTATTGTTATTAGCTTTACTCGCGATCCAGACTACAGAGCGTCTAAGTTCTAGATAGTCGAAGAACCTTTCTTATGGCTCCAGACTTTGATAAGTAGACTGTCCCCTGCTACGTAGAATATGCATGGAGAGGTACTCCAAATTAACTGTGTTGTTCAACACCACATGTGTAATTGCGAACACGCTATCAATCGGGATCTGAATCATTTTGAAGGATACTGCTAATAGGACAGGGAGCAATGGGCAGCTTGCCGTCCGGGTCGACGGCGCGCGGCGCGTTGTGTTCCACGCGCGCCTCAAAGAGATGTCAGCACTAACTGACGGGGTCCGCTAGGGCCGTTGCCTGCCGGGGTCGCGGGTTGTCCGAAAGAGATACCGTGGCCCCTGGCACAAGCAACTGAAGGAACACGGGTGGGTTTCAGTCAGAAAAATTCTGACACGCCTCGCACTCGCTCCGTCCAGAGCGGGAGAAGTTATTTGATAATTTCCCACCCAAAAAAATAAAAAAGATACTGCTAATGCTAATCCATTGCTTCATATGTTCCAATAATTTGCCTGCTCAACAACGTAAATAACGCAATGAATATTGTTGAACTGTCAAAATAAAACCCATTGTAGTGTGTTACGCAATTACCTCCCTGGTTTTCGGATTGTAGATTCTGTATGTTATGTTGTTCAACGTTTAAAGTGTCTGGAAAGGGATTCGTTGCTAAAATTTTAATAATAACAGCCGCACGGGTCAGTCAAGGTTAAGCTACGCTTGCCGAGGTTTTCCCGTAGATGGGTAACCAACCAGTAGGTACATATCGAGATTCCGATTGAGAAACCGTAGGTCCCGGCTGTCATTTGTAGATCTTTGACAGTCGTTACAAGAAGTCAGAAGCCTGTAAGTCTAACCACCAGTCTTACTAAAGGGTAAAAGGTATTACCTGGTATTTCCCAGTAACTGGATTGTGGAGGTCAGATAGGCGGTTTTATCTATGCAAAATACATACAGCTGCATCCGGTCAGATAGGAAGGCGACCCGATAGTTGGAAAAAGGCAGGCAAATGATTGTTTCAGTTTTTGATATTTTTCTTCAGCGTGATCATTTCCATCCTCCCAAACCCAAAACAAACGATAACTTCGCTTTAGCCTTTTGCAATTTGTTACTACCTACTTAAAACAATAGCATTTCAAAATATTTTAGTATAAGGTAACAATTTGCAAAGAAGCAAATTATTATGCATTGTTTTTAAGTGCATTGTGTAAGCTTAAAAGTTTCTTCATTTTTGTTTTATAAATATGTTTTGCTACTTACAATGGAATGTCACACAAGGTGGATGGGCAGACATATTTTGCTGATCTTGCTCATGACAGTCGTTATGGGTTGTCAAAAGCCTGAAAGTCTGACAACCAGTCTTACCAAGGGGTATCGTGTTACCCAGTAACTGGTGTTGTGGAGGTCAGATAGGCAGTCGCTCCATGTAAAATACTGGTATTCAGCTGCATCCGGTTAGACTGGAAGCCACAACAACATAAAATCTGTGATTTAGCAGACTAGCTAATCTGTCAAATTTCTTTAATAGATTTTCAACTATATCACCAAAGCATAAGGTTCAAAGTTGATTGAGAAAATTTGACAGCATCGGGTAGCTTGATGTGCTGGCGTCTGTACCTTAAAAAGTATGCTAAATAAATAACACTTTATTTAATTCAAAACCAATTTTATATTCCACTAGCTTCTGCCCGCGACTTTGTCCGCGTGAAATTTCCTGGTCCCCCGACCACCCCGTCGCATCGCATCGCCTAACCACGCTATTGACTTTTTCTTTTTGCTCGGCTCCTACCGTGATGTTAAAAAATCCGACCGGTAGTTCCAGAGATTTGCGCGTACAAACAAACAATCTCTTGAGCCTTTAGTCGTATAGTGGTTGAAATCAGTGCTCTGAGTGGAATACCTCGATTTTGAGGACGCGCCACACACGTTGACGTTGTACTGATTCATAGAACTTAAACTATGCTCCATTTAAAATCCTCAGTAGAAAGTGACAGTTAGTAATGTGACACAATTTTGCCAATTGTCTCTTGTCTTATTGTCAGTGTTAATTGACCCACAGTTGACAGTATGTAGACATAGGCCAGTGGCCTCGAGGAGGAACTGGGGAGGGGAGGGACTTTAATAAGAACATCTTGTTGAGACACCATTCCCACCAAATGGTGTTGGGTAGGTAGGTAATTTGCAAAATGAGGGAAAATGGTGTCAAACTCAAAGCATTTATTTCAATTAAACCATTTACAGGCACTTTTGAAATGTCAAAATTAAATAGTCGGTCAGTTAGTCAGAAAGTTGAAGCTAGTTGCCCATTCCAAAGCGTAGATCTCTATGGAGAAGAACGGGCAAGAAACTCCATGGACACTCTTTTAAATCAAGAATATTACAAAATCCAGGGTACATTATTCTTGTTGCTTCTATATGTGAGAACAATGTAAAAAATAACACAAATGAAGAAACAATTAAAAAAATAAGATTAAAAATTAGCCTTGGCAATTAAGAGATGACCAGTCTCAAACGACGGCGCCCGTTCACGCTATGTTATATCTGATGATGATGCTAGATAAACAGAGAGATCAGAGAATTGGATTCTCACCAACCTTTGGTGACGTTCTGCTCTCAACGGTGAAGGAAAACATCGTGAGGAAACCATGTCCTAAAAACAGAAATTAGAATAAATGTGACGTCTACCAACCCGCACTGGGCCCGCGTGATAGATTACTGCCCACTCCCTCTCACAGAGAGGAGGCCTGTGTCCCAGCAGTGGGAAAATTACAGGCTGAGCGAGCATGCCTGGTGACGTGGACCAGCCCCGTGCCGGACGGAGCGTACGTGTCCCACGCGCGCCTCAAAGAGATGTCAGCAAAAAGGAAGGGGCCTGCCAGGGCCGAAGCCTGCCAGGGGTGCGGGATTGTCCGAAAGGGTTACCGCTACCCCGGAACATAAAGGGCTAAGGAAGGAACACAGATGGGTTTTAGTCAGTAAGTGACACACCCTTCCGCTCCACCCAGAGCGGGAGGGGTCATTTGATGACTTAATCCATAAAAAAAAATGCCTGGTGACGTTAAGGTGCCCCATTCAAACGCGTTCTCGAATTATACAAAATTTGATTCGCCATTCAAACTCAGTTCACACAAACATTGTTTTTAAAACCTCATAATTTGGCTGCAACACAATAGTTTGCATGCAATGTTTGACTTCCTTAGTGAAAGTATTCTGTCCTATGTTATTAAGGTTGTAATTGCAATGTAGGTATTATCTCGACAATGGTGGTTTAGTTCGCATGTCGGAGGTCAGTGAAAGTACTTTTTATGGGCATACTATGGGTACTATGTTGTTTGTGTAATGAAGTTGGGTTAATGGAAATGTTTTAGTTAATTAATGGTTTGCTAGGGGCTCTTGGCTAAATTATAACAGTCGCACGAGGTTAAGCTACGCTTGTCGCGGTCAGTTTGTGGATAGGTTGTCATACAATACATATCGAAACCCCTCTGAGCTTCGGAAAGCACGTTGAGCCGTTGCTCCCGGCTGTCATTCGTGGATCTTTGACAGACGTTATGACCATGGTTAGGCAGAAGTCCAAAAGTCTAACAGTCTTACTAAGCAATATCGTGTTACTCAGTAACTGGGTTGTGGAGGTCAGATAGGCAGTCACTCCATATAAAATACTGGTATTCAGCTGCATCCGGTTAGACTGGAAGCCGACCCCAAAATAGTTAGGAAAAGGCTAGGCAGATGATAATAAATAGACTTTGCAATTGTTAAGCTCTGAAATACGTCTGGTTAACTGGATGGTGGGAAAGTCAGTCCTACAAACTATACTGACTGTTTCAGTTAGACTATGCAAGCTAAGAGTGATTTTGTTCGGGACATAATAATGGTTCCGAAAAACAAATTAATCTCCAGCGATCTGTGGCTGACTAAAAAAAATGGATCTTTGAATAATAAAACTAAACTTCCGAATAAAATACTGAACCTCCGACAAAATTACTAAGTTACCGACAACAGAGGTTTTGTCAAAATAATCACAATAAATATATACGCGGGGCTACGTCGAGTTAGGATGCAAGAGTGAGCGAAGGGCACCCCGAGGTTCGGTTTGGTTAGGTTACTTTAAACCCTTTACATAGAAATAGGAGCCCCGCGAAGCGGAGCTCCGTCGACATTGGATGCAAGAGCGAGCGAATGAGAATATAAATACATTTACCCAGGTATTATTAAAACGTAATTTAAGCTGGTAGAAAAGTATTATAGCAATAAACACTCATGTTTATTTATCGAAGATTTAAGTATCTCATTCGGTCGCTTCGTCATTTTTATTCGGACAAAAGTAGTATTTTAGGCAGAAGATTTAATATTTTGAGTAAGGGCAATTCATATTTTTTTGTCGGAGATTTTATTACTATCAATTTTGTTGTTGATTATTCATCCTTAACAATCGTGCTGTCGACAAAGACCAACGCGGTAGTTACCAAAATTATCCTCGGTTAAAACATTCACATTCTACACATTTTCATAGATACGGTTCGCAAACAAAAAATCATCTTTCCATTCAGAAAAACGTTTGAAAACGAGAAATAACAACAATACGATGGTCCATTGACTACCAGACTTGAAGTCGTGACAGTCAACGTTTTTCAAAACGGTTAGAAAGTCTCTTGTGTTCACACAAAGCAGTACAAGTAAAATGAAACAAAATGGCGGTTAACTGTCATCCTTATCAGGGGGTTATTCGAATTTTCCTGTTTTAGAATCAATTTTAAATAGTCCAATTAGTGTATTATTTAGGTCTAGAAAAAAAAAAATATTAAGTAAGTCATAGACATAGATACATCCTTGTTTTAGGGAAATAAACGGTTCAAAACACGGTCAAAATTCGCTCAATGAAAGTCCTTGAGAAGAAAAAAAAATCTGTCAACATTTTTCAAGACCATAGGAATATAACATTTATGGTCAAGACGTTTAGAAAGTCTCTTGTGTTCGCACAAAGCATTGGTACAGGTAAAATGGACCAAAATGGCGGCTAATTGTTATCCTTAATAGCACTTCTTGCTGTTTAGTGGACCTACGTAAATATAGACATGTTAGATTGTAATCTGTAGCTCTACCATGAGTTTGCACACCAAAACTCGCTAGCGTCTCCGTAAATAATATGTATGAAATGTACAGCGCCCCTAGCGGTCACAGAAATAAGTAAAATTCGTACCATGAGCACTATACAGGGTGTTACGGAAAGGGTATATCAATACAAATGGGTTGAAGAGTGTATCTGGTCTAGAATCTCTGTACAAAATTTCAGCTCAAAAGCATTAACTTTTAAAATGCTTAATATTTTTGTTATTTCGACGTCACGGCGCTGCACTGGCGCGCGGCGGCGTGATGTGCGTGTACTAGGCGCACAGACACACTACAGATAATGGATAATGACCTTCGTAGTGCGGTGACAAGTTTGTTATGATTTCAATTTAATAAACTATCGAAATAAAAAAATATTAAGCATTTTCAAAGTTACTGCTTTTGAGCTGAAATTTTGTACAGAGATTCTAGACCAGATACACTCTTCAACCCGTTTGTATTGATATACCCTTTCCGTAAGACCATGTAGATTTCGACAGGTAAGAAACCTAACGTAATCTATTCGATAGTCACTAACGTTTTTCAGCTGTCGCCTTACAAAATGGGACCATGAGTCACTAATTTGACAGACGCTATCGAAAAATACGCTTACGATAGTAGTTACGTAGCTCACTAGCATTTTATTTTAACCTGCACCCTAATTGCGTAACACACTATCAATCGAAATGAGAATCATTTTGAAGCAGATTGCTAATCCATTGCTTCATAAGTTCGAAAAATTTGTCTGCTCAAACCGTAAATAACGCAATGAATGTTGTTGAACTGTCAAAATGAAACCGATTCTGTTTTATAATGTGTTACGCAATTGCCCTGCTGATCTGTCGACCCATGCGGCTGTTATTGTTAAGCCACGGGCCCCTCTATCTGTACCCAAATCATTCAATTAAATCAATCTGATTCAGAGTTTGGCGCTATCAGTGTTTATCAATTACTAGCGGCCCGCCCCAGCTTCGCACGGGTGCAATTTTTTTTTCGAATTTCTAAAATTTTCTTTCATACAAACCTTGTCCCGGCAATACCGATCACAACAAAAAAAGAATTAGCGAAATCGGTCCAGCCGTTTTCATGTTATGTCGTGACAACGGAAAACGGGTTTCATTTTTATATATATAGATTCCTGTAGAGTCGATATAAGAGGGGCAATTCTCGTAATTTTAAGATCGTTCACAGTCTCAGGGACAATCCTCGTAATTTTAAAAACGTTCACAGTCTGATCTGTCTCATTCTGTCAAAAACACCTCTAATTTTCCTACATTTTGACAAGTTTTTGACATTTGTTTGTCGCCGAGATGAGACTGCGGCTAGATTTTGAACGTTTTAAATTACGAGAATTGCTCCTCTGATCTCAGTCTCAATCTGTCAAAAATACCTCCAATTTCACTAAATTTTTAACAATTTTTTGACATTGATTGTCGCTGAAATGAGATTTCGACTAGATTTTAATCGTTTTTACTTTTTAATTACGGTAATTAGCCTACTGGCGTCACATCATATGTACCACATGTGTTCAAAAGGTTGGTTATCGCACTGATTCCACCAACGACAAAGTTCGTTCAGAGGAAGATCTCGGATCCTTCTTACGAGGAACCGTATAGTTTAGTTGATTCAAAAGTCACTCTTTTACCAACATGAATTTTTCTTATATACCTACCTGCACGGGTTTCCATGAAGATTTCCATTGTATTGATCTCAGTTATTAGCACACACAGACATTGCTGCATCGCCTATTATGGTCTACTGTCTAATGCATAGATATATGAAAGGTCTAATGCCAGTCACAAACTGGTGCTACAGTAGTCATTTTACTAGGGGATTTTTAACATTTTACACGGACCAACCGGCGGCCATCTGGCCTCCGCAACCTGATATTTTAATGCTAGACCGGTTTCAGACTTTCGGGCTTCTCACTCTACATACACATAACGTGTTTTTTAGGTCTAACAGGTTATATGTACAGTGCCTATACTGCCTATGCGTTCAAGAAGCTAATGATTTTAGTGCTTTCCGATTCCTTGACCTCGTGTGAAATGAAATGAAATTGTTTATTTATTTTATTTTACCATTTACGTACACACATATATAAACAGACAAGAAAAAACAGAACAGAAAAATAGGTACAAAGGTGATGCTTATTTCATAAGAAATCTCTTCCAGCATACCTGCGATAGGACAAGAAATAAAGAGATGTAGACAGAGCGTGACAAAGAGTAAAGGAGACAAAAAAAATACATGAAATCTAAGAACAATTAACTTAATAAAACTAAACAAATAATACGAGAATATACTTACATACATACAAATGAACATACATACTTCTAAAATAAATATCACTAGAATGTAAATAAAATAATTAAACATACACAACTATGATAGGGTGGAGAGATAGTGTTCTTTCACTCTTCTTTTAAAAACTGCAACAGTTTGGCAGTCCCTGATTGTGTAAAGAGGATATCGGAATCAATTTTACACGCTATAATATAAAATATAAGCTAGATGAGGTCGGCGTTTCCTATCTGACTACTTTGAAGAGAAGAGATGTCGAAAGAAACTCAGAGGTCACACACAGTCTCTTTTAAAGTCCAGACATAATCTTGGTCAGATCATGTGAAGACCATGTAGATTGATGTCTGAAATGTGATGGTGTGGTGTGTGGTGTGGTGTGTGGTGTGGTGTGGTGGTGTGTGTGGTGTGTGGGTGTAAACTACAATACAACTCTGTCAAGCAAGTTGGTTTTCACGTTAAATTGCACCAGCACCGGCCGTTAACAGAAGCCGTATAAGTAAAACAGATAAACAAGTTGTTAATGACAGCTGTCAGAAATCAATTACATACAGGCACGACTATACCTACTACTATACTCTGTTCCAAAAGCATCTAATGAAAGTGTAAACAACAAACCCTGTTTAGATTAAATGTACAGGCAATTCTTAGGCAGCCACTAAAGGGAATTGGTATCACATTAATTTGTATTTAGAAGGTTTAACTTAATATCTCATCATTCTTCATCAAGAACGCTCACTAGTCTATGGCCAAGCTGTGGCTACCATTGCTTCTCCTCACAAATAGATGGATTTGGGTGATTGTAACTAAGCCACGAGTCAGCATTGCTGATGGGGAGTTTGTTACCCCATTTCTTCCCAACTAAAGCACTATTATAGGAACTGGTAAATAATAATAATAATATTCCACACAATATTCCACAACTATCACACAACGCCATCTAGTCCCAAGCTAAGCAGAGCTTGTGTTATGGGTACTAGACAACTGATAAACATACTTATATATTTCTAAATACATACCTACATGTTATAGATAAATTACACCCAGACACAGAAACAAATGATCGTGCTGATCACACAAACTTTTGTCCTGGGTGGGAATCGAACCCACGACCTCCGGCATAGCAGTCAGGGTCACTAACCACTAGACCATCAGGCCTGTCAAGTAAAGCTTTTGGGGTACTGCCTTACATAATTTTGACGTTTAAAAACTGCTGATACTCAGCCTAGTTTTAATAAATTACTTTTGACTTGATTCCTGCAATATTAGCTAGTGTCACGTACATTTCGTGATTCGAGAGTCTTAACCTTTTACTCAATCATTGTAGCACTTCCTGGGTAATTTCGTACAAACCACGTTGCGGTTGAGATAGTTCAGTATAAATGAAAAGAATGCTCGATTCCAGGTGTGAAGGATAAATTGGATCGTTCTCAGCCTGGTCTGACATAATCGTTATCGTAAAGGCTCATTTCATCAACTGCAAACTCAAACTCTAAAGCATTTATTTCAATTAAACCATTTACAGGCACTTTTGAACTGTCGAGGTGTCGGCCAGTCAGAAATATGAAGCTTGTTGCCCTGCCTAGCTCTTTCCCAACTATGTTGGGATCAGTTTCCACATGGTTTCCACAGTCAAATCTGATGCAGGCAAATACCAGTGTTTTTGGCGGATCATTACTTTTTTTTATATTTTTAAATGTTTAAATGTTAAGTTTAATATTTTTAAGTGTTTAAATCTATACTTCTATACTAATATTATAAAGAGGTAAAGTTTGTAAGTTTGTATGTTTGTAAGTTTGTATGTAGGGGGTAATCTCTGGAACTACTAGTCGGATTTGAAAAATTATTCTTGCATTTGATAGCCCAATTCTTGAGGAAGGCTATAGGCTATGTAACATCACGCTATGACCCTTAGGAGCCGAGCAAAAAGAAAAAAAGTAAAAAAGAACGTTAAGTGATAGCGCGGGCGGGTGATGCGATACGACGGGGTGGCTCGGGGGAAACAAGAAGTTTCACGCGAACGAAGTCGCGGGCTGAAGCTAGTGTTTAATAAAATAAGAGAAGAGAATAAATAAACGACATAATAATAATAATGACAGGTTGCTTAACAAACGTTAACAAACAGGATATGAAAAAAAAAATTGGACCGTAGTCAGTTTACCTGCTCCAAAAAACCATTTTTAAAATGGTCCTTCTTTGCTGTTAATATTTTGCCCTTGTGGTGTTTCGCCGCTATTATAATACTTTTATGAATAGCGGCATTGTTAAAGGAGTTTTTATGCTCGGGCCACACCAACGGGAAACGCCGATAATTATCGCGATAAGTTGTGGCTGCACCTACGATTAACGCCCGTCATCGCGATATCTATCGGCGTTTCCTTGGTTTAGAGTTGCAAGCCATTCAAACCTTACTGATTTTTCCATTAGGGACTTCTCCGTATAATACTAAGTTATTCTGTGGTATAAGTCCGGCGTTTTAATTCGAGCCCAGAATGAGAGTTGTGGTGGCGCAGTGGTAATGGTCCCGACTTACGAGTTGTAAAGACGCCAGCACATCAAGTTACTACAATCTGTCAAATTTCTTTAATAGATTTTCAACTTTACCCCTGAAGCATGAGGTTTAAAATTGATTGGGAAAATTTGACAGTTTCGGGTAGCTTGATGTGCTGGCGTCTGTACATAATTCTGAACCCGTGTTGAAATTTTGTTGTCGATTATTTAAAAAAAATTGTTCCATACATTTTGACCTCGTAAGTATTGCACTTTTTTATAAAACCACAGATTTTTTTTTTTGATAACCGACAAAATTTTTCTAAGCTAGCGGTTCTAGAATCATGAGCTGATAAAATTTATGGTAACAGTTTGCGCGCCGATGTCGCCCTGCCGTCGCGTACTTATAAGAAACTAGAAGAATCATCAAAATTCGCATTGAAATTCCGGAGATGCAGTACATTTATGCATATAACTTCGTACATAAGAATAATTACCTGATGTATTATATACTAAAACCTTCCTGAAAGTATGTAGATCACTTTAGTGAAAGAATGATCAAAATCGGTTTATTAGTTTTTGAGAAAATCGCGGACATACAAACGTACATACATACATACGGGTCGAATACAGAACCTCCTTTTTTGAAGTCGGTTAAAAAAACAACTGTAATTTATTTATAACTATGTAAACTTCTCGTTATATTGCATCAACACTGGCCGGTAACAGAAGCCGTAAAGGCGCCAAAAATGGCTATACAAGTTGGTAATGACAGCCAGACAGCTGTCAGAAATCAATTAAATGCAGGCACGATTATTACCTACCTTTCACCAAGTGATTGACACGAAACTGGGGGCCTAAAAAGGCCACTTTGGCAGAATCAGAAAAGGATAACATTATGAATCATAATAAAAGTCGTAAAATGGTCACACAAACTGACAATTCATAATATTATTTGCTTACAATTTCATATCACGCAATTCATCTGTTTGACAGTTTTGTATGGAGATTCGTAAAATGGTCCACAAAATATGAATTGCTTTAATGTCAAATAATATTAAGAATTGTCAATTTGTGACCATTTTAAGACTTTTATTATGATTCATAATATTATCCTTTTATGAATCTGCCAAAGTGGCCTTTTTAGGCCCCCTGTAGTTTTGTCACCGTTCAAATTACCCCTTCCGAGTGGTGGTTACGTATGGAGAACAATGGGCAAGAAACTCTACAGTAAGAGCGGTTTCGCACTACGTACATTGTATTACAATATCATCAAATAAAAACAAAAAAAAAAAAACATCGTTTGCAAGAACAAGCAAAAAAAGAAGCAGCTACTTTCACCATTAAAAAAAGAAGAATCTTTCGACTATCAGCAAAAATCTAGTCCAAAATCTAGGCTGAACAACAGCCTTCACAAACGACTAGGCATTATCGCTTCTTCCCACGCTTAAAAACAACAAAAAAAACGCTCGAATTGTTGACAAACCGCTTCGCCGAGATCAATGACCGCGCGTAATCGTTCAATCATTCATTCACTGAGTGAATGATCTGTGTCGATGGTCGTTCAAAAAGATGTTTTGATTCGCTCGTTGAGAGATTTTCGCTAATTATTTTTGGTGTTTTTTCGATTGTGGTTTTTAATGATATTAAAACTTTTTGTAGCTATATGCAGGCTGTTTGTATTGTGGAAAACGTCCATTTTTTTGCATGCTTTGTGTTAAGTATACCAGTTTGAGTCCGCATACTAGATCATGCTTGATTTTGTAGTTAGATAGTTATCTTGAATTTTACATAGGTAAAAAATATTAGTCTGTCTGTTATAACATAACCTATAAGTTATAACACTTGTAACTGTCTTTTGTTTAGGAGTGCCTCTTCAGTAATTGCGCAGCAGCGACGTTTAAAAAGGCGCCAAAACCTGCCTCGTCTTTTTTCTTGTTCAGCCTTAGCTGTCTCACAGCAGGGAGGCCTCCCTCAAGTTCTTCCTTGCATTTTTCAGTGCACTTAACAACTTAACTTACAAAATATTATGAGGTATTTAAAACGACAACAAGAGAGTACTTATTCTCCGGATCACAACTCTGTACTCAATTAGTTAGCAAAATCCTCTTGTTTCTCGACTAAAAACTGACTGCCTAAGGTGCGCTAGATTTGAGGAAGCTATTTTAATGTACAGTCAACAATAGAGATAAGTTTGCAGGGTCGTCGGATATAGTTAAACTTTAGTAAGAAACCGATGGATGTTCTCGAATAAAATTTAATTTTATTAATAGAAAACAAACAGCTCATTTATCAAATTAAATTTTAGTCGGCAAGTTCAAAATCAAAATCAAAAGTCATTTATTCAAACTAGGCTAAGAATCAGCACTTTTCGAACGTTAAAATTACAAAAGACAGTCCCCCAAAACGCCCGCCCTTCACCACTTCCTAGTCCTTTAGCTAGGGAGAAGAAGTTCCATCGGTTTCTTACTAAACTTCAACTATATCCGACAATAATAAATAAATTTTTATTAGTACACACTTTGAAAAACATACATAAATACACACAAACTTCCTGCATACTTATCTCTTTTGTTGACTGTGCATTAAAATAGCATCCACAAATCTAGCGCATCTTAGGCAGTCAGTTTTTAGTTTTACACCTGCTCGCGAATCAATAATTTTCTAGAGATTTTATATGAATAAATTAGGTAGTGTTTATTTTAATTAATTCTGAGAACAGGTTATTCGTGCAGATCATTTCGACCCGGCAGTATCCGACATAGTATCATAATGTATACTTAGTTTCAAAAGTATCTGACAAAAGCCTAAACAAACCCTGTTCATGCTAAATTCTTACGCAATGACGCAATCACTATTCGTCCACATACATACATACATATATTTAGAGGGTTTTAACTTTATGTCAGCACTTTTTCCAACAATTATTCTTTGAATAACATTATTAAATAAAACTGTAAAATAATTGACGACGAAAATTGAGGTTACAAAATTAACCTCAATAAAACTGTCAAATGAAAATAAAATTTGAGGTTTTTGTAGTCAATTAATCAAATCAAAGCATTCAATTTGTAAGTGTCACTAAAAATTTGCAACCACAAGTTTTTTTGGCCACACACTAGGGCCATGGGGTCCGAGTGCCCACTTGGTTTTTCGAGATATAGCGAAGCGGTTAGTCGACTCTTCACGTGACCAGAGGGCTGGCCTATTTCTTGGCCAAAGAATTAGCATTGCCATACAACGTAGCAATGCTGCCAGCCTTTTGGGCACTGTTCCTGTTGACAGCGATGCGGACGAGTTCTTTGATGCCCTATAATTATTTTCTTTTTTTTTTTTCATATAATTGTACATAATTAGTATTATAGTTTAGGTATATGTTAGCCTATATTATGTAAATATTTTCGATTAAATAAAACTATCATAGGATTATAATATGAATCTATTTGTTTACATTTCCATCAGGTAATTTTAGAACGGACCATAGTAGCTAACCTAAATGCAAGCTAAGATCAAAGTGCAACGCGCTGCAGTCATAACTTGTCTCTGGTTATAAACATTAGCATTGCTGATCGAATGTTTGGAGTAATCATTTGTACGGGATGTACAGTTAGCAAAGAAATACTAACCGGCAGAGTTTTTTGTTTTGCACATTTGGTATAGAGATAGTTTGACATAGGATAGTTTTTATCCCGATATTCCTACGGGATCGTCATTTACGCGGGTGAAACCGCGGGCGCAGCTAGTAATGAAGCCTATATGTTAATCCAGGGTGTCAGCTACTTCCATACGAAATTTTATCAAAATTGGTCCAGCCGTTTGAGCGTGAAGAAGTAACAAACATATAAACACACACACAAACTTTCGCCTTTGTAATATTAGTGTGATGTGTGATTATACACTCTTTTCTTTAGCTTACGCACTATGTGTCCGTGTCGTCTATAGCAGCTGAATCGCCTCAAAATTCACATGTCGGTGAGGTCTTTGTTCGTGGCTTGAATGATAGTGGTGACGAGTTCCATTTTATGGTACACACTTCTAATGAAAAAGTTTTTCAAAGTTGATGAAAAAAAATGTTATCATCGAACAGTTAGATGAGTCACACAACAAAGGTTCGAAGCTCTATTTTTATATTGCTGAATGGGCCCGCTCTTGACCTCGATCACGCCTGATGGAAAGCGATGGATGAGGTCTATGATGGAACGAGCGTGCCCAAAAGATGCCTGTTCACTCTTGATTTGAAGGCAGACGGGTTAAATGTGGAAGAGAACACAGATGCTGGCAGAGGGTTCCACATTTTGGCTGTGCGTATAATCACTAACACTACAGAGCTTAAAAGGCTTAAAAAATCACATATACCTACGTTTGCAACGTCAACGTCTGATTGTATTGTTTGTATTATAAAATAGTGCTATTCTTTATTATCTGAATTTTATCATTGAAACTGTGTATTTAATTTTTGCTATATAATATTGTTATTCCGTTTATTCGTCTATATACATATTTGATTAAATTTTTAAATATTTCTTAACATATAAAAAATAACTATAAAAAACATTTAAACATATAAAAAAATTGTAGTCCACCGGTGTCGGGAGCAGGGTCGAAGCTACCGGTGGTTAGGGCTCCAGAGACAGAAACCTCCTCACAATACGAGCCGTATCGAGGAGTACTGCCTTCTAAATCAGGCCCTTGATCCAACCGCCTAACGAGAGCCTCGACAGATATTGTTATAAGTAATTGTTAATATATGTATACTAATTTTATGTTGATGCATGTATCCACTTAAATCTACTAAGCACGAATTTGTTTGTGAACATTAAATAAAACATAATAAGTTAAATTTGCATGCCAGTAAGGTAGATCAAGGAGAACGTTATCATGTGAACACCACTGTATACCTTTGATTAGCAAATAAATGATTTGATTGATTGATTTGAACTTTACGAAGATTTGCATACATTCATTTAGCAACTTTCATTGCTAACTGTTCTTGCTTGCTTATTTGTAATCCTACTGATACTCGGTCGATTAATTAACGGTTTTATCAATAACTAGCTGACCCGTCGAACTGCGTACCGCCTCAGAATCAATAAGAACGAATGTATGAGATAATTAATTACCTTCACTATCATGTTTTAATATGTAGTTATTCTGCTATTCGAGGCGGAGAAAAATCCAACGAATCAAAGATCAATTAAGTTCTATTCAATTTTTTACCGGTACCTACTTTTTAGGTGGAGTATCGGTAAAGAAATGGCAAAAACGACTAAGTACCGATACGGAACCTCTCTTTTTGCTACCGGTTCCAAGCCCTGAGTAGGGAGTGCCTTAATTTAGAGAGGTATTCAACAGGATACAGACCTACCAAGTACCAAGTATAAAATTACCACCAAAGGGACTACGGCCTTCAGCACTACATAGACAATAATAATTACAGCACTAAATCCAGCACCTAATGGCATTTATAATCCGGGACAGGACAATACAGTTTATTAGATCGTCGAGTGATAGTCTGACCTCATTTGATCTCCGTTTTAAATACCATCTGTGCATGGCGACATTCTAAAAAAAGGTTTGGTCGTCTTGTTCGGCCAGTATACTCGTAAGTTGGTCGATTATTATGGTGGCTTTACTTTGCGAATAAGCAGAAGGTAATTCCAATTATCTTCTATCTATACTAATAATAAAGCTGAAGACTTTGGACGCGCTATCTCTGAGACTACCAGTCGGATTTCAAAAATTCTTTTTGCGTTCGATACCCCAATTCTTGAGGAAGGACCGAAGGATCATCATCATCTACCTAGCCTTTTCCCAACTATGTTGGGGTTGGCTTCCAGTCTAATCGGATGCAGCTGAATACCATGGAGCGACTGCCTATCTGACCTCCACAACAGAGTTACTGGGTAATACGATACCCCTTGGTAAGACTGGTTGTCAGACTTTCGGGCTTCTGACTACCCGTAACGACAAAGATTCACGAATGACAGCCCGTGCTTTCCGAGGCATGGAGGGGTCTCGGTATGTAAAGATGGTCACCCATCCACAGACCAACCGCGGCAAGCGTCGCATAACCTGATCGATCGACCTGTGCGGCTGTTATTATTTAGCCACAGGCCCCCCCTCTTGAGGAAGGATATAATACATAATATGTAGGTTATTTAACATCACACTAAGACCCTTTGGAGCCGCGCACAAATAAAAAAAGTCAGAACGAACGCTAAGCGAAAACGAAGGGAGGGCTATGCGACGCGACCCGGAGGGTCGGGGGAACAATATATTTGTCGCGGACGAAGTCGCGGGCAGAAGCTAGTTATTTATCAAATTATAAATAGCCCTGTGATTTCTTCAGCAGAGTAAGTTTAACATTGCAATGGCTTAATATTTTGCGTGAAATTGTATTGGAATTGCCGTTAGTGACTGATTTTTTCTGGCTTTACATTAGTCACAATGAAATAAGGCTCACAATGCAATGAATCGTGATGCTATTGGAATCTTCTTCTTCTTAGCGTGTCGATAGCAATCTAAATGGACTCGGCCCAGAATTCGGCTACTTGTTTGGCGCCATCACCAGCGTCCATCAGTTCCTGTAACGTGCAGCTGACAGGACACGCAGAGCACGATGTTAAGTGTCCCATCCTTTGTGGAACAGCTCCACATTTACAATCCAAGGCGGAGTCGTCTATGAATCTTCACCTCGCCAAAATCTCTCACCCGAAGCATGGTAACGCAGTGTTTGCTGCTCCCGGCGTAAGCATACACCATTTGAGCCGGTTCCATGGTTTTGCGTGACAATAAAGTTTAACTTCATGATTCCACAGCCCATGTTAACTTTTTGTATCTTTACGTCTTTCAAAGTTGGCTATACATTATTCAAATACCGTATATGTCGTAGAAATTATAGGTCCAGATCTATAGCAGCGTAGTGAAAATGGGGGTCCCTAAGGGCCTAATTCTTGGCGCATTTTTGTTTCTTATTTATTTAGATGACTTTCCTTACTTCATAAAGGATTTTTAAATCATGATTAATCACCACTTTTTTCCTTTTACGGGTCTTAATGTCTTAGCCCTTTATATATCACCATATGCCAAGAAATACCGGTCCCTTATAATATCGATATCAAACCGACAAAGCTGATTACAAAACCTGAATGGCTAATTCATTTATTTTTATTTGCCATTTAATAAAATACAGCTGTAAACACGAACCTCTTTTGTTGACGAGTCTGGTAAAACAGCTGTTCGCGCCGGATGTGGCCATAGAGACCGGATGTAGATGGATTAACTGTTGTTTTTGCTGCCATAGAGCGCGCATATTTGTTTTTTGCGCGCCATTCCAGTTGGAGTATGGCAAAGGTGTTTATGGCAGAAGTACGTGGATGTTATTTTATTGTTTTATCGCACTAATGTCTTTGATTTTCTTTAATTGTTACTTAAAATAAAGCTGAAGAACTAATTTGTTTGTTTGAAAGCGCTAATCTCTGGAACTACCATCTGGATTTGAACAATTATTTTTGCAATTGACAGCCGCATTCGTGAGGAAGGTTATATGCTTTAACGACGTAAAGTATAGGCAAAATAAACAGATGATTTGACCGCTCGCTACAATCGTGTATTGTTTTCGTGCGAAATTATATAATTTAGCTAGAATTTATTTTGATTTATGTGAGTATTGTCCACGCTTTCTCAATAAAAATAGAAATGCGAATGTATTACGATATCCCTTCCTCTCGTCCCGTCCACAGTATAAATATACAGTAAAACATCTTCATACAAACGTGCCGCTCTCGGTTTGAATGTGTGCGTGCGCGCCGTGCGCCATGTCGGCACGCGATTTCACGCACACGCTAGCATAATATATGAGGGAATAAGGTGGCGGCAGTGCGGGCTGTGCAGCGCGACTGTGAGCACGCGCGTACGCTACATGACCGCTTGCGTTCGTCAACTCTCGCCGGCGGCGGCCACTTAAATTACGAGTATCATGACTTCAAAAAGGGGAAACAAATATTTTAGTGTTTTCGGGTGCCTCAATAATGATTTCGCAAACCCGGACTTATCATTCTTCATAGTTCCTACTCAACCAGAAATGTAAGTACCTACTTATACTTAAATATTATTAGAAAATGTGGTATTGTATTGTTTATTTCACAGTTTATTTGCTTTATTAAGAGCGTAGCCGAGTCGCATTTTTCCATATAAATGTATTCCCAAATTTACTTTCTGAATACTATGTTTAGAGCTAAAGTTTATTTTAAGAAGTCTAGTTTTACTATAAAACAGAGGATTGAGTTCGAAACATCGTTTAGGTAAACGTATTTGTCGCGTATAGATGTAATAAGGGCAATTTCACAAAATTAATATTGCAAATTAATTACTATTGAAATTATTATTTTTTCTATTGTCTGATGTGTTGTTCAATCCAAATATGGTGTCTTATACACCCATTACAGGAATTACGGCAAAGATCGAAATTTACTCATGATCCCACCTGATGATTTTGTCGATAATGTAGAAAGGATGGAGCAGGTGTTTCGCAAAGCGTTCGAAAAGGACCACATCAACATTAAAATTGGCCGGTCAATTTACGATCAACTGAATGATATAGAATTTAAGATGCCCTGTCCATGCTTTCCCAAAAGCTTTTTACAAAAACTTTACATAAGAATGAGAATTTACTTTACATTAACAAATAATAATAAAGCGTTCCGGACGTGCAGAAACAGGAGAAAAATTTTCTCGGTATCAAATTTGTAACTTAGTATTATAAATGTTATGTGAATAAAGGCGGCTTTTTATTTTTACAAAATTTATAAATCGGTAAAATATTCAATCATAATATGCTTTTTTATTTCATAAATTTAGATCAAGTGCTGCTTGTTCGAAAATATTAACTAAAAGTAAAAGTGACAACCCTGGGGATCAACGCAAGAGTAGGCTAATAACTCGGCGGGCGGCCTTAGATAACTTACTGTATATTTATACTGTGTCCCGTCTCTTGTTTGTTGTTTACTTTTTTACAACTAGTGGAGTGAGGTATTAAAACAAAGACTGTTCCAAAAACTCGCTTGTTTTAGTTAGGAGCCGAGCAAAAAGAAAAAAAAAAGTCACAAATAACGCTAAACTAAAAAACTTTTTTACAAAAAAAACAACCGACTTCAAAAAAAAACACTACAAAGTGAAAAATAACTTTAATTTCGGAAGTCGGTGTCGTTGGTTCCGGGTTTTTCGTTTTTTGACACCGACTTCCGAAATTAAAGTTATTTTTCACTTTGTAGTGTTTTTTTTTGAAGTCGGTTGTTTTTTTTGTAAAAAAGTTTTTATTTTTCACTTTTTAGTTGTACCTACCCCACACAAATTCAATTAACACTAGTGCATTGAAGAATTGAAGACAAGACTCGAAGAATCATCAAAATTCCCATAGAAATGCCGGAGATGCAGTACATTTATGCATATAACTTCGTACATAAGAATATATACCTAATGTATTATATACTAAAACCTTCCTGAAAGTAAGTAGATTACACTAATGAAAGAATTATCAAAATCGGTTCAGTAGTTTTTGAGATAATCGCGGACATACAAACATACATACATACATACATACATACATACATACATACATACATACGGGTCGAATACAGAACCTCCTTTTTTAAAGTCGGTTAATTAAAAACGGAGTAATTTGAAGTTTCTTTTAATAATTGTTATTTTATTATGATTGGGAGGATGCCTTAAATGGGGTTAATTTTTATAACGACTGTACGAGGCAGCATAATCTTGGAAGGCTGTTTGCGACATGCTTTTCATGATTGGCAGTCCAATTAATATGATTTGACGCCGCCAATTGGCGACGAAACGATAGAAAATCAATTGTGTCTCATTAGCGGAACTTGACAGATTAAACAAATAGGTACCAACTTTATTTTAATGGTAATTAAGTTGATTTCAGAGTGACTAGCACTTTTGAAAAAGTTATGCTGGGTGAGGAAGTGATATTAGCTAAGGATTATTTTTTATCTCAACTGTTTCTATCCCTTTTCAGCCTCAGCACGTGGAAGATGTCGCTGGGTGACGTCACGTCAGCTCGCAGCTCGCCGGCGCCCGAAGCGTGTCCCGAGTGCGATACCAGCGCTTCTGTCACTTCGGATTTGCACAAAGTAATACCTACATAGCTTACCTTGTTATCTACGAAATAAGGCTGAGGCTACAGTAGGGAGCGATTTGCGATGTGACTGGAAGAGCGAAACGAGATAAACATGGTATGGCTACATTATTAGCGAAAATCCGGCGTATGTTTGGCGATGACGTGGCTACAGTACACATGCTATCAAATCATCCATCGCGGTTTACTATACGCATAATGTAGCCACGCGCATATTTAGTAGCATTATTAAACTAGTCGTGCAAGTGAGAAATTTTCTAATAAATTCGCTTCAATTTCGCTGATATGTTGATGTAGCCGATGCCGTGATTACAGTAATGTTGTTCCTATCGCATAAAGAAATCAAAGATCGCTAGTAATATTTGATGTACGGTGTAGCCATATACGTGAGCATTCATTTATTTGTTTTAATCGCTCGTGTGTCGCAGGTCGCGTCGCGGCCTAATGTAGCCTCAGCCTCAAAGCTAGATCTCTTCCCAAAAGGTTCTTCTAACCGTAGCCTGTAACATGAATACAGAATCAAACTAAATGCATCGAAGTTTCACAAGTACAGACGCCAGCACATCAAGCTAGTACAATCTGTCAAATTTCTTTAATAGATTTTCAACTTTATTGCTAAAGCATAAGGTTCAAAGTTGATTGGGAAAATTTGACAGTTTCGGGTAGCTATTTCACTGTCTGCCGTTGATTCAGCTCCATTTGTTAGCTGCAGAGTCCAATACCTCCAACAGACGGGAGATCATAACCTTTCTCTCCTATTTTACAAATGATATTCTAAAAAAAACAGTGCGATTTGAAAGGCCCCTGAATAATTTATCCATACTAATATTATAAATGCGAAAGTGTGTTTGTCTGTCTGTTACCTCTCCACGCTTGAGTGTACGACTAAACGCCGACAGACACTACGCCGACAGACTGAACACCGACAAGACTTTACTTCGACGGGACTCTTCGCCGACAGGACACTTCTCCGACAGGAATCTTCGCCCACAGGACGTTTCGCCCACAGGACTCTTCGCCGAAAAGGCTTATCAGCGACGCAAATTATCTCCGATAATCAGATACTTACTTTGGAAATCGAGATTTATGTAGATGAAATTTTGTATAGAGATAATTTGAGTCCCGGGGAAGGACATAGGATAGTTTTTACCCCGATATTCCCACTGGATCCACATTTATGTGGATGAAACCGCGGGGCGCTGCTAGTTACCTATATGATGCTAAAATGCTGTGATTTACTGTCAGACAATATAAAAATAGCTAATCATTAGATTGAGTTGGTTTTCAGTTAACACAAGAAAACTACTTACTTCAACCTTCTTCTCAATTCCAGTATCAAGTAGCATGCACATGCAAGCCGGCATCAGCTCAGTACGCATGCGCCGACGATCCGGGGCCCCCTCCCCCCGCGAAGACCGACACACCCCCCGCGCTGCCTCCGCGACCACCTACCAGCGTGCTTGCAGCTACCAACAGGAGGAACAATGGTAAGTAGGAGATGAATCTAATGGAGGTTGAAAAAAATGTGACTGTCATCTGTCAAAGACCATGCAGAAGTTACTACTAATGAGAAAGAAGTTGGTTCTTATTGAATTGAAAACTTCTTTCGGCGCGTTGGGCATCAGAGATGGGAAAAAGCTATTGAATTCGCGCCACTGTTACCGTACCCGACACCGCTTCTCAACGCAACTCTTTTTTAATTTTTCTCGTCTCAGGTCCTAAAAACCTCGTATCTTCTAATAAAAAAAAAATTGTAGAACAGGTAATTTTGAAGTGACATTTTGACCGGCGCGAAACAAATTTTTTTTTTTTACCGCGTTCTGAGCAGAATCTTCAATTTGTTATAGAAATAGCTGTCACAAAAGCAGTTAAATTATGACAGGTTATCGGCCCAAAAATTTCCACAAATCTTGCAGAATAGGTTTCTTGAATCTGCTTTCCGAACGTCGAATCTACGTTTTTGCTGTAAATTTCTACATAAGAAATGCGTAAAACATATTGTTATGGTCCATTGAAATGTAGGTATTCAATGCGTGGGTGAAATAAGAATAAGTTCCCACCAAAACGAAACCGAAATGTCATTGTATTCAAAAGATTCTAAAAAAAAAACATATCCTTACATCAAACCTTTTTGCACAAATCATCTACCTGTTCTATGGCTAAAAAAATATCTGTATCTATAAAGTATACAGTTTAAGTACACAACAAAATCTATAAGCCACATTCCCATACATTTAATTTAAGACCTTTCTACCTGAGTCACATAAAGAACCCATTGCTTCTGCGCGAAACGGCCATTGTCAAATCACATAACCTTACAACGTAAACTCAATAATGCAACGAGAATTTGTTTATTGTGAAAATAAACTCAAATAATACGCGAATTGATAATATTCGTGTTAAATAGCAGTTATTTCGTTAAAAATTAAACGTGGTTTGTGTTATAAAGTGATAAAAACAAAAGAACGGAGGGAAAAAAATAAAAGTCGAATTTCTGGAATTACATTAATGGAATTGATAAATTTTAAATTAGGAAGTGGAAGTGAAGACCTTTATTCAGCCAGTGCTTAAATAAGATTGTTGTTATATGTAAAGAGGTCATTGTTCTTTACGCTCGGCTAGCTTGGGGTGTAAATATCGATTTAATAGAAAAGGCGCGAGATTTGAAAGTTCACGGTGGAATTTGAACGTTGTGCCTGTGCATTATTATTGAAAATTAAAAAAAATAAAGTGATAGGGCGGGAAAACGGACATTGTAATAAATAATTTTAGTAAAAATTCTTTCTGGTTTTGTCTAAAGTGATACAGTAGAATTATTTCTTTGTTTATTTTCAAGTGACTGGATTGTTGTTGTTTTAAGTGAATGTGGGATTATTAAAATGGGTGACTGTTTAGTCAGTTTGTGATGCAAGCGTGTGGTGTTATGCAAGTAGTACAATACCAAGTATCGACTCCAAGATCTACAATAGCAGCAGAAGTACCTCAACACTATGTGCCACCGCCACCTTACTTTGGTAATTTGTGTAAAAAAAAAATAAGTACCTATAAGAAAAATCTTAACCCGACTTAGTCTATAGATACTTAGTTACTAATTAATTTATTTATATGCAGGGTGTTACGGAAAGGGTACCTATATCAATACAAACGGGCTGAAGAGTGTATCTGGTCTAGAATCTCTGTACAAAATTTCAGCTCAAAAGCATTAACTTTGAAAATGCTTAATATTTTTTTATTTCGACGTCACGGCGCTGCACTGGCGCGCGGCGGCGTGATGTGCGTGTACTAGGCGCACAGACACACCACAGATAATGGATAATGACCGTCGTAGTGCGGTGACACGTTTGTTATGAGTTCAATTTAATAAACTATCGAAATAAAAAAATATTGAGCATTTTCAAAGTTACTGCTTTTGAGCTGAAATTTTGTACAGAGATTCTAGACCAGATACACTCTTCAACCCGTTTGTATTGATATACCCTTTCCGTAACACCCTGTATATAAATACTGGACATTTATTACAGGGGCTTGTGGCTAAGTAACAACAGCCGCACGGGTCGATCGATCAGGTTAAGCTACGCTTGCCGCGGTTGGTCCGTGGATGGGTGACCATCTTTACATACCAAGACCCCTCCGTGCCTCAGAAAGCACGTTAAGCCCTTGGTCCCGGCTGTCATTCATAGATCTTTGACAGTCGTTACGGGTAGTCAGAAGCCCGAAAGTCAGACAACCAGTCTTACCAAGGGGTATCGTATTATCTAATAACTGGGTTGTGGAGGTCAGATAGGCAGTCGCTCCATGTAAAATACTGGTATTCAGCTGCATCCGGTTAAATTGGAAGCCGACTCCAACGTAGTTGGGAAAAGGCTAGGCAGATGATGGTTTATTATTTTAATTGCTAGGATAATTAAAGAATATAAATATTGCGGTTTTTATCAAAAGGCGCTAGCTGAATTTCAAAAAATAATTAAATACTGTGCCCATCATTTAATCACTAGATAATACTCGAATTTGACAGTGTCAGTCAGCATACTTTTTTGTGTTGATTATTTTAATAGAATTAGTCAGTAATAAAAAGTATACAGCGCTATTATAAAGTTCATTAGAGAAATCGTTTCAAAATGTCAAAACAACATTTTATTTTACGTTTTTACACAACGATCAAAACTTTTTTACGACTTTTCAAAGATAGGCTAGAATATAGATAGTTAAAAAAAACTTTTCGCTTCTGATCACGCTCGCCGTAACTTTTGAATGGCGATAAAAAACAGTCTGTCGAGATCGTGGTTAAAATATTTGTGTATCGTGCGTTTAAAGTTTGAATACAATTGTATAAGTTCTGTGTCACGGTAAATTAACGATTTGTCGGTTTAAGTAAAAAAGTTTAACCGCAGTAGGTAATTCACGATTTTGGTAGTTTGATGAACTATTAAAAAGTATTAACTAATAAGGATCGGGTTAACAATTTCGTGGTATTTTTAATTGCGGCAACATCTTATAAGTAGTCCAAAACCAACCAAAACTAGAAATTCGAAGACGTGACAGCACAGCTGGCTCTTTTAGAATACCAGCGCTGCGGTATTTATATTTTTGAAGTGAAACTTCTTTACACACGCTTGGAGTAAGCTGGCGAACGCGTGACGTAAGCGTTACGAAAAGTGTGATCGGGCGAGGCGAACGGGAGTTGAGTGAGGGATATAAGCAAGAGAAAGCAGTGTGCGCGCACAATTTCTTTCTCTCTTCCTCTCATAGCTAAATACGTTTGAAGTTTCACTTCAGTCGTGTGGTCATATGCTCACTCGGTTTTTTTTTTTGATATCGCAGCATTATGCTGAGATAGGAGCCGTTTTGGCCTCACACAGGCCTTTTTTTGGTTTCTTTTTCTTCTGATTGTTTTTATATTTAGCTGTGTTAGTTTTAAATGCTCCTTTTTTTACTATTTGTATTATCTGTGAGCAGTGGTGGCCCAGTGGTAATGGCCGAAACTTACGAGTTGTGGGTCGTAGGTTCGAACCTAGACAGGCGCGTTACTTTGTGTAATGTAAATGATTTCATCACCACTGCTCTCTAAACGGTGCAGGAAAACATCGTGAGGATACCGGCATGTTCTAGAACCAAAAATTCGAAGACATGTGACATTTATCAACCCGCACTGGGCCCGCGTGGTGGATTATAGCCCACTCCCTCTCGAACAGAGGAGGCCTGCGTCCCAGCAGTGGGAACAATATAGGCTGATTATGATTGATGATTACCTGTGTGCCCCAAATAAAAAAAAAAACTAACTCTTCAAACTTTATTATTAGTATAGATATTCCAATGCCACAACTTACGACTCAGCTCACTCGGAAGTCAGAACCCTTACCCCAACTACTTGTACTGACGCCAGCACATCAACCTACCCGAAACTGTCAAATTCTCCCAATCAACTTTGAACCTTACGCTTTAGTGATAAAGTTGAAAATCTATTAAAGAAATTTGACAGATTGTAGTAGGTTGATGTGCTGGCGTGAGGCGTCTGTACATAATTATATGTAACAATTATATTCTGATTCCAGCGTCAGTCGGATGCAACGGGAATGAGGGAACGTGTCGTCGCCGTAAATACGCATGGTGGTGTGTGGGATGCGGAGCCCTGGCGGCCGCGCTGGGCGGTCTACTGGCTGCGCAGCACATCCTGCTGCGGGCTTACACTGCTTCTCCACAACATCTGGAGACTGTGCCCGCCGCTGTTCCGGCCGCTATGGTGAGACCACCTTTAAACTAGGGCATATAAAAGTCTTTAGAGAAATGAGAGTATTTGGCTCGCCAGCCTGGTGATGTTGAGCAAAATACTCCGTGTTCCACGCGCGCCTCAAAGAGATGTCAGCATAAAGGAAGGGGCCTGTCAGGGCCGAAGCCTGCCGGGGGTGCGGGATTGTCCGAAACCACGCCACCACGGAACATAAAGGGCTAAAGAAGGAACACGGATGAGTTTTAGTCAGTAAGAGTCTGACACTCCCTTCCGCTCCACCTAGAGCGGGAGGGGTCATTTGATGATTTCCCATCCATAAAAAAAAACCATAAAGGAAGGGGCCTGTTAGGGCCGAAGCCTGCCTTGGTTGCGGGATTGTCCGAAAGGGTTACCGCTACCCCGGAACATAAAGGGCTAAATAAGAAACACGGATGGGTTTTATTCAGTAAGAGTCTGACACTCCCTTCCGCTCCACCCAGAGCGGGAGGGGTCATTTGATGATTTCACATCCAAAAAAAAAAAAAACGGCTGGTGATGTTTCTGGCGGGTCACTGCAAAACGGTTGAGACGTAGCTTAGGACCGTCCCAAGCTACATAGATCTTGAGTCGGGGCGACCTTAACAAGGCAGCTGGGACAAATTATGCAATATGCTATATGCGAAAGCACTAGGAAGTGGTGAAGGGCGGGCGCTTTGCGGGACTGTCTTTTGTAATTTTGACGTTCGAAAAGTGCTGATTCTCAGCCTAGTTTGAATAAATGAATTTTTATTTTGATTTATAACAGAAAGCGGAAATCTGTCGTTCACATAATTTGTAAGTCCAACTATCGAACTAGCGCTGAGTAGCATCACTGTAGCATTTCTAACTGTCTCTCTGAACCCTAGTTTAACTAGACTCTACGTATGCCCATCGAGCTTCCAGTAATATATTATATCTATCATTCTAAACAGTGGCGTGCATTGGTTTTCAGAATAGGTAGGCACTATAGGCCGGGTCTAGTCTAGACAAACGCGGTCACTAATCAGAAAAATGAGTGAGCTCAAAAGTGTGGTTATTTGAGTAGGCATGCTTACTTAAGGGTGATAAATTGCGAAGGTCGAACGTCATGGTATTACGCGTGAGACGTACGTATTTTTAATTTTGTCGTATTAACTTGAACGAGTAAAGACCAATGACAATGTGCGAATAGTACGGGAGCCGAGTAGGCCGTCCGGCGACTGTCTACTGCCTGAGAGGCTTATGTTGATAAAGTTGATAAATCGAGGTAGGCACTGCTTATATGCCTATATGCAATGCACGCCACTGATTCTAAACCCGAATTTGAGTCCTTGGTAGATCACAAAACGGCACCAATCTTGTGTTTTACAAAGCTAATAGGTTTGACGTTGAATCCACATCAGTCTCATTCCAGTACGACAGTCTTCTAGGCCAATCGTTGTAATTAACTAAACTTCTTTTGTTGCAGTTGGTGTTAACGGGCGTCTGCATTATGAGCCTAGCCCGTCGCCGCAATAGATACAGCTATATGGTAAGAAAAGTATGTTCGATGTCATTCATTATATCATTGCTTGATAGTGCATGATGCATGGATACTGCACGAGATTGTATTTTGTCCGCATTTCTTTTTGAAGTGAAAATTTCTTTAGCGGCGTTGCACACTTTTTGTAATGGGGAAAAAATGATAAACTCGCGTCAGGACATCGCGTGACCGTCAGGAGAGATTCCCCCCCTCCCTCTTTTTCTACGGCGGCGCCAACCGAAGTGAACCAAGTGACACACGACAGTGGATGGATGGATGGATGGATGGATGGATGGATGGATGGATGGATGGATGGATGGATGGATGGATGGATGAATGGATGGAAGGATGGATGGATGGATGGATGGATGGATGGATGGATGGATGGATGGATGGATGGATGGATGAATGGATGGAAGGATGGATGGATGGATGGATGGATGGATGGATGGATGGATGGATGGATGGATGGACGTGGACGTGGACGTGGACGTGGACGTAGACGTGGATGTGGATGGATGGATGGATGGACAGCTGATGGCTCGACCGTCTGTGTAGTAGCCACACTGCTGTGTATTCGTAAAATTCGTGTATATAAAGTGTTTAAAATATGGAAATTGAACAAAGTGCATCTATTAATGAAAAAAGTGACGCAGAAATAGTGAAAAAAATGAGTTATATTAATTCAATTAATAATTGATTTATTTCAACGTTATTATTCAAGTTTTCACTTCTGCCGGCACTCCCGGAGTGCAACCCGTCTTTTTTTTTTAGGGCTTTTTCGCTAAGCGGTAATTTCGTCCTGTAATATCGACGGTCTAGTAGGTATCATATCTAATAACTTCAAAATCATGATTTTACAGGAGGCGAAAAAAACGTTTCATTTCTATAGTTTTTAATACTTTAATAAAAAAGTGACTTATATTGAACAAATAGTAGGAAACGTCGTCGTCGATTCAAGACCTTTGCAAATATGAGCTATTTCATATTTTACCTACGAATATGCAATAAAGTGAAAAATCGCTAAAATGTTAGTTATCAGATATTGACACTTCACCGTCGATCTCGATATCATTATAATAATTAAAAAAACAACAAATGACAATCTCGATGATTTAGTGGTTGCTAGCGCTACCTACTGCTGAGACCCCTCTGTGCCTCGGAAAGCATAATTCATTGGTCCCGACTGTTATTCGTGGATCTTTGATAGTCGTTACGGGTAGTCAGAAGCCCGAAACTTTGATAACCAGCCTTAAGAGGTATCGTATTACCCAGTAACTGGGTTGTGGAGGTCAGATAGGCAGTCGCTCCATGTAAAATACTGGTATTCAGCTGCATCTGGTTAGACTGGAAGCCAGTATTTTACATGGAGCGACTGCCTATCTGACCTCCACAACCCAGTTACTAGGTAATACGATACCCATTGGTAAGGCTAGTTATCAGGAGTGTGCTACCTGACTTAGAACAGTGTAACATCGAATAACACGTCGCCGTAATTTGACTAATAGGAGGATTTTTGGCTTCTGACTGCCCGTAACGACTGTCAAAGATCCACGAAGGACAGCCGGGACCAACGCGATGGTTCCTATTAACAATGTCGGTTCCGCAAAAAGATAACTGTTCGGTAGAGCAGTTCTAAGTTTGTTTTGGCAATTCTATATTTTGTCTATGTCAGTACAAATGCATAAAACAACTTGCGTTCCCATTGAGGGACCACATTTGAATTTTGAGCTTATGAATGCGTCAGCCTTTAGTAAAAGTTCTCAAACAATTGTAAATTCAGTTTGTAGTTTGTAAAAGTAGCCACTCAAAAGTTACAATCGGTTAAAGGTGGTAATTTTTTTATTTTTTTATTTGAGAGTTTTAGTCTACTTAGTATTGCATAAAATCAATTTTCTAACTGAACAGACAGCTGTGCTGCTGGGAAGTTTGTTCCGCCACTTCTTCTCCCCAGCGAAAGCACTAGGAAGTAGTGAAGGGCGGGCGTTTTGGGGGACTGTCTTTTGTAATTTTGACGTTCGAAAAGTGCTGATTCTCAGCCTAGTTTGAATAAATGACTTTTGATTTTGATTGATTGTGGTCCCTCAGTCGTGACTTTCAGGCATCCCCAAGTTTGAACATTAACAAATTTTAACAAAATTAACAATTTCTTATTTTTTTAATTTAATTTTTTTTTTTCAAACTGAACTGCCCTCTGAACAGTAGTCCTTATGCGGAACCGACATTGTTAATAGGGACCATCCAAAGACTAAACGTGCTTTCCGAGGCACAGAGGCGTCTCGGTATGTAAAGATGGTCACCCATCCATAGACCAACAATTGTCATTAAAAAATATGTATTTATTTCATACTAACCGAGATTTCATTCCGAATGTTATTTAGTTCCTCGATTTTATTGGTACCCCACTGATCATAAATCAGGAGTAGGTACTGTTTCCCATAAAATAAATTTTTATAGCATCATTATAATATCGTTATCGGTATTGTCGCATGTCAATTGAGTTATAACAACGCTTGAAGGGAAGTTTGCGTGTACTATGCTAATCATTTTCGATTGTAATCGCTTATTTTCATGCTTCCGAATATTTGTTTTTACAAACAGCGGGGCAATTGCGTAACACATTTATCAATCGGAATCGATTTCATTTTGACAGTTCAACAACATTCATTGCGTTATTTACGCTGTTGAGCAGAAACATTTTTCGAACTTATGAAGCAATGGATTAGCAATTTGCTTTAAAATGATTCAGATTGCGTTAATAATGCTTTTATTTTGTGATAACTTCCGCCAAACGTAACTATTGAAACTGTGCTGTTTATTTGCAACGATATTTATAATGGTACTAGCAGCACCTCGCGGTTTCACCCGTAGGTATTTTGGTTAGCAAATTGTTGTTCTTAGACAGAGGGGGTGACCACAGATATACCTAGATAGACCTAGATAACGCAAGTATCACGATCTGTATGAAAATGGCACGCTTGCAAGCACTATTTAGTGATGGGAAAATCAAATCGATTCAAAGACGCCTCCGCGTGCGGCCCCCGTCTCTCCAGGGGGGCCTAGCGCCAGCGCTCACGCTCACCCAGCCAGCAGTACGCAGGCAGGACTGAGCGCGAAAGTGGCGGCTTAGGATTTTCGAACGTAAGCTGGTGCGATTTTTGGCACGCGAAGTAATTGCCCTTGCGTTATCTAGGTGTATCTATACCTGTGGGGGCGATCTTCAGAATAATTAGAGGACTATGTGGATCATTTCTTTTTTCTGTATTTCTTTTTTCCTTCTTAGTTAGTTTTAATCATGATCTGGCAGTTTGAGTAATTTACGCGGCCTACCCAAATGTCCTTTCTTTGGTATTGTTCGTCGAATAGTTGAGCTCCTCAAGTTCTGCGTTGAGCTGCACGATTTTTGACAAATGCGTGCACTGACTGGACAGGTCCGCTCAATCTGTGTGGTTCTTTCCTCAAAAGACCATTTCAGACACCAATCTACATGGTCTTCAGATGATCTGACCAAGATTTTGTCTGGACTTTAAAAGAGACTGTGACCTCTGAGTTTGTTCCGGCCTTTCTTCTCAGAGTAGTCAGATAGGAAACGCCGACATCATCTAGCTTTAAAAAATATGATTGACGTGTAAGTGTTTGTACAAACCTACTTACAGAAATGCACTTACATGTTTGCACTTGCATGTACTTACATGTTTTATGCAAATAAATGATTTATTATTATTATTATGTCCTTTATTTAACTATATACATATAGATTATATTTTTAAATATTAGTTTAAAAAAAATATATAAAAACATTTAAAAATATAAAAAATAGTAGCCCACCGGTATCGGGAACAGGGTCCAAGCTACCGGCGGTCAGGGCTCCAGAGAGAGGAACCTCCTGACAATGCGAGCCGTGTCCAGAAGTACCGCTTTCTGAATCAAGCCCTTGATCCAGCTGCCCAACGTGAGGCTCCTCAGGTGTTGGTCGAGGCTCTTGGCAATCAATCCATTGGCTGTGACGACTATCGGCACAATGATTGCTGAGTCAACATCCCACATGTCGAAAACCTCGCGAGCCAAGTCAAGATACTTTATTTGTTTATCTTTCTCGGCTTTCACGAGGTTCTCATCATGCGGGACGGTTATGTCAACAATCATTGCGCGCCGCTCTAATCGATCCATCACCACTATATCAGGCTTATTGGCAACAATAGTCCTGTCAGTGATGATGGATCGATCCCAGTACAATGTGATATTTCCATTTTCGAGAACTGGGTCGGGCACATACCTGTAGTACGGCACCTCCGATTCCACAAGGCTGTATTTCAGAGCAAGTTGCTGATGCATTATCCTGGCTACAAGGTTGTGTCTATGCAAGTACTCTCCGTTAGCTAGACGAGAACACCCGGAGATAATGTGCCTGATTGATTCTCCCGGCCGGTGGCATGCCCGACAGATGTCAACCGTGCCGTCTTTCACAATAAATCTCCGGTAATTGTTCGTCATCACAACTTCGTCCATAATTGCACAGACAAAACCTTCGGTTTCTCCAAAGAGATCACCGCAACGTAGCCAGGCTACGGACGCTAGTAGGTCTACATCGGGTCCATGAAGGGCCCGAAGAAAGCGTCCGTGAAGCTCCTTACTCTGCCATACCTCCATGCGATCATTAGTGTCAAGCACTACTGGTTTGCGCCAGTTCTCTTATTATTATAAATCATTTATCATTTAATTAAATTTTGTGTATGTTCTTTTGTACCAGATCAAAGTAGTGGGAGCTTGCTGCCTGGTATGCGCGCTGACCTGCGTCCTAGTCACGATTACCACCACCGTCATACATATGAACAAGTGAGTATTTGAACATGACGTATTAAGGATGATTTCCACCAAACGGCTCGCACCGCATCGGATCGGAAAGGATACGAACGTATGCGACGACAGCCGATCGCGTCCGGCAGGATGTTGACGCATACGATCGGCTCCGTACCGTCGCTTGCGAACATACGTTCGTTTCTGCGCCTAGTCAAATAGTTTCATTCCTACCGTGTTGACGTGTTCTAATTTTTGAAAATGGTTGAAGTTGACGTAGTATTGTTGGCTATTCCATTAAAGAACAAGGAGCTTTTATTACTATCCATAGGTAAATAAGAATCTTGTTCCAGATTACAAACCCTTAAGTTCTGTGAGTACACGAAGCTGACCCGCACCTGCACCTGCTTCTCAATGCCGCCGGACACACAGCACAGCGCGACTGATGATGAGGGTAAGTAAAATCATTGATAATATTCCTAATGTTATCAAAATTCTTTGCAGTACACCACTATATGAATATTTAAATAGAATTCGTAGAGAGAATTCTTAGTAACCAGGCCCGGAATTTATCTATGTCTATTGCCGTGGCCACACTAAATGGGAAACGCCGATAATTATCGCGATAACTTGTTGCTCATTGGTTGCACCTAAGATGTCAGCCAATGAGCCACAACTTATCGCGATAATTATCGGCGTTTCCCGTTTAGTGTGGCCACGGCATGAAAGCAATTATTTAATTGATTCAGCCAATAACTTGGCTACACCTGCTGATATTAATTTAAATTAGAAATCGATACAATAGAGAATACCTCTTGCACAATTAATGGAGATAATTTAAATGTAAATAGGTACTAGTCTAAGGATTGATTTTTCCACCGCAAGATAATTTTATCCAAGGAATAATTTTGTTTTTTTTTTGACAGTTCTTCCATCCAAAATCTGTCAGGTGTCAATTTTATTCCACGCATAAAAATTATCTGTCCATTGAAAATTATCTGTCCATTGAAAATTATCTGTCCATTGAAAATTATCTGTCCATTGAAAATTATCTGTCCATTGAAAATTATCTGTCCATTGAAAATTATCTGTCCATTGAAAATTATCTGTCCATTGAGAATTATCTGTCCATTGAAAAATCAGCGCTTAATCATCAAAATTATGAAGAAGAATGCATTTGGGGATGCATGAAGAAGCCTCCTCGTGTAGCGCAGTTTGTTCCGCCAGTTACTCAACTGAACCGAGCGCTCGGCGCATCCTGGACAGTCACACCCAACACCTTATTTGACTGGCCAATTCTTCCCTTGCGGTGGTAGGGCTAACGCCCGCCTGGTTAGCGACCACCCTCCCACCGGAGTCCGGCGTCAAGCAGCCTGCTATGTTTCGTCGATGCGTGGGAGTTCCAGTGCCTTAGGCATCTTCTGGGCACGCTTGTTCTATCATATACCTCATCCATCACTTTCCATCAGGCGTGATCGAGGTCAAGAGCGGGCCCATTCAGCAATAAAAAAAAAAAACAAAAAAAATTGCTGCCAGCCGTAACAGTGCCAGAAGGACTACCAGCCGGTAACCAATGATTGAAATGGGATGGTTAAAAATATGAAATATCTTTGTCTCCAGGCGTACGCTGCGTATTCGAAGGCGTATCAGAATGCGGCGTAGTGCACGGCGCCCTGTACTGGTGCTTGCGCGGTGTGTTCGCGTTGTCAGTCAGCGCCGTGCTCGTGTGCATCTTTAGCTGCATGCTGGCGTATCAACTGCTCAGGTGAGACTTATTTCTTCTAACTCAGAAATTGGCGTATCAGAGTGCGGCGTAGTGGTGTATTCGAGTGTAAAGTATACTTATAATTCCGACAGTTATATTTACAAGCTATCAACGATTTTCTCGCTCAAGAAACCTACAAAAGATTGTAAGTCCCGTGTAAGTTAAAGGGATACATATACTCGTATGTCGCATCATTGGGTGGCCGAGATGCGAAATAATAATAATAATAATGTTTATTTCCGGAAAAATGTTTACAAAGATTACAATTACAGTAGCGTGGTACAATATAGAGAGCATTGAGTATCATCTCCTGGCACCCAAACTAGGTTTATAGCCTGTGACTTGGGAACCAGTGATTCCGTAAGGGTATATGATTCAAGACGTTTAGTAAAATGATTCAGTAAAACTGTGTTCACCAGTAACATGGTTAACATAAGAAAATAATCATTATTTATGTGTATAGAAAAAATAATTAAAACAAAAATAAAAAACTGTTTGTTAGTGTTAGAGTGAGTTGGTCGTGGTAGGTGTGGTAGGTATGTTGTGTATGCATGTGTAAGTAATGTGAGTGAGGTTTGTGTACGGTGTGAATGTAGCCTGGTAGGTGTAGTAATGGTGGATGTGTAAGTGCGAAAATTGGATAGAATGTATGAGTGTTTGTGTGTGAGAAAACTTGAATAAGAGATCTGTCTTAGGCATATGGGAAAAGAAGTTTTTCGGTCTCCTCATATGATTTCTCAATTAGCCATTCTTTAACTGTGCTTTTGCATTGGTGATAATTTAGACTGTGGATTTTGAGTAATTTATTGACTTTATTATATATGATATAGCTGAGGTATGTGAATTGGTGTTGTGCGAAGGTGGTTTTGTGTCTAACTGGTGGAAGGGCAATGTCTGCGCGACGTTTGGTACTTACTGTGAACGGCAACCGATGTTTCCTTAATACACATTGTAGCACATATAAGCCTCTCACTGTCAAAACCCTGCTTACCCTAAAAAGTTCCAAAGTAGGGTATCTATAGGGCTTGCAGAACATAACTTAGAGAACTGCCCTCTGAGCTCTCTCTAGTTTCAGAAAGTATGTTTTGCAAGCACCACCCCAAGCCGGCAAACAGTATAGGAGAAGAGACTGACAGAGTGAATAATAGACCATCACAAGTGTTTCCGAGTCAGCCGAGCAACGGAGTTTCATAAAGATGGAAATGAGTTTACGCGTTCGGGTGACAAGATTATCAATATGACTATACCAGTTCAGGTGTTTGTCAATTTGCACGCCCAAGTATTTTATGCAAGATGTGGCTGCCAAAGTGGGACAGGAACAGCAGGAGTTTGGAGAACAACTATGTACTTTAACAATAGGTGTTTCCTTTGGCTGAGTCTTATTACTTAAGGAAAAAGAAACAAGCTTCGTTTTTTCTGCATTCAGGGTCAACAAATTAATGCTAAACCAGTTCATGATAATGTCCAATACCATCTGGGCATTTTTTTTTGTCTCATTCCAATCCTTCCCATGAACAACTAGGGCTGTATCATCAGCGTAGGTAAATATGAAGCAATTTGGTAATGGAAGTGAACACAGATCGTTAATGTAGATGAGGAACAAGGTTGGACCTAGAATGCTGCCTTGTGGGACCCCGTATTCTATTCTAGCTTTATCGCTTAACGAAACATCGGATCTTCTTCACGATCCAACATAGTTTTAGTAGTTGTGGGCACTGCAGTGGGTACTCGAACGAAAAGATAATTTGAATTCAAAATAACTTTAATAAACTAGCAACCGAAACGCACACGTGCGTCGGAAACAAACACGTGCGTTGGTATTGAGCGTTTGCCAAGCAACACTGTCCGAGCTCGACTGTCGACCGAAGACTGTCGCCACTCTCGGTCTCTCCGCCAGTCCTCGCTACATCCCCTCTACCGACGATCGTGTCCAAGCGGTAGGGCTCGCTTGCGTTTCCGATCACATGATTCTTCGTTTATCAATAAAATTGTTAGATGGCGCTGTTCGCTGTACTGTGGCGCCATCTATCCACGACATATAATTAATAGGTGTTGATCGTTGACTTTTGACACCGCCGGCGAGTACTCGTTTGTTGCAGCGACAAGAGCTGTCAAAGAGAGTACTCGCTCAGCGACTCTCGCTTGGCGGGCAGAACATTCACTGAGAGACTCGTGCTTGGTACATATGCATACCAGCGAGTAATCGCTCGTCGCCGTCGCGCACTCTGTGTTCGTTGCTCGCCAACTCGTTTTTAGTGAAAAAAGTGAGTTAGGATAAATCAATACAACGCAGATGCAATAACAAAACAAATATTATTTGGAAATTATTAGGATACTTACAAAAAAAAAACCTACTAACAACTTTATATATATCAAGTAACAATCACTACTAAATAATTATTAAATTTCGATTTGTTTCAATAATTACAAAAATAAATTACAATTAATACAGTTTTAGACTGCGGCTGAAATAGGCCTTACTTATTGAAAAGATTTTCCAAAACCTCTACGTCAAAATTATCAAAAAAAAAAAACATCATTCCAATTTTACACGAAAAAAAGTAATACATAATATTTTTTCACAATTTTATCTAACCTCCTTACTAATAAACGTATTATATCAGATGAATAGTTACACACCGATTTCTCTCTTTCAGTCGTCAGTAATTTGACTTTCGAAAGAAGAAGACAAAGCGTTGTGTAACTATACAGACGATATACAACGTTTATTAGTAAGGGGGTAAGAATAATCTTCTTCTTTATTCTGTACATTACTAAAAAAAAAAGTCCTATTCAAACCTAAGCGGTATTCGCTACCGTCTGCGGTAGAGAAAACCGAAAACCGATGCGGTATTGGGGTCGGCTGAATACCAGAAATTGTACATAGTTTTGATAAAACCTATCGAAACTTGCCGCCGCCGCCGTGCCGCCGTGTGCAAGGGTTCATACAAATCCAAGGGCAACCAATACAGCAGCACCGCGGAGGCGCGGCGGCGGCGCCGGCGCAGCCACAGCATGATGCGTGAAAGGGCTAACTGCGATCGACAACCGCACCGAAAAATCATAAAATCCAATTCTTTTTTGATTTATCATCAAACTCAAAGCATCTATTTCAATTAAACCATTTACAGGCACTTTTGAATTGTCAAGAAGTCAGTCAGTCAGAAAATATGAAGCTAGTTGCCCATTCCAAAGCGTAGTCAGCGTTATTTGAGAAGAAACGATGGATGGACTGTGTAAATGATGATATGGTTAGAAAAGGGGATGACTACCGAGATTACGACTAGAGAAATATGGAAGAAAAACATACATTTACCCGTTTTTCGTTGATATCTTCGATTTCTTTGGAGGGTCTTCAAAAGATCTCATCTCATTCTTCGCTGCGAAGTCAGTCAAGGTCTGCAGCTTTCGATTATTAGACGCTATAGCAATCTGTTGGATATGCCTCCTCGTTTCCAGGATCTTAATGGAGTGCTTCAAGCCTGTGAGCATCCATTTGACTTCTACATACTCCATTATATTAGGGACTTGGTACTTCATTCTCACGTTTCTTATCTCATTTAGCCTTTGAGAGAGTACGTCCACCTGGACTTGGATTAACTCGCTCTCTTTGTCCAGTTGCACAGTCAAATCTTGCCTATTCTTGATCGTTGACAACACTTTGTTTAAGTAACAGTTTTGCTCCATCATCGCCTTTTTATGGATTGTTAGGTTCAAATTAGCGTCGCCAGTCATTTTTTTCAACTCCCCTAGCTGTTGAAACTTGTGATCTATCAATGCAAAACATTCTCCGTTTTCTATTTTAAGTTTCTCGAAGTCAACTGGTCTCAGACTTTCGCTGAGCTCAGTTTTCACTTTGATCTGACCTTTTAGCTTGCTGTACTGAGTATTCAAGGTACTGGTTCTCAATCGCAACTTTCCGATCTGACTATCCGATATCTTCATCCATTCCGTCATGAATCTTATCCATATTTCAGCCGGGATTCGTTGAGCTATTTTGTCCCAGCCATCTATTAAGACCTCTTGACGGAACCTGTCATTCGCCTTTTCAATATCAGTTTCTTTCAATCCTACTTCTTCCAATTTTGCTTTTAATAGAGCACGTTGCTTCGCCCCTCTGTTCCTTGCCTTGTTCAGGTTACTGACGAGGACTTCCATTTCTTTGTTGACTAATTCGGCTCTTTCAAGAACGTTGATCCTCGCCCCAGCTCCGAAGACGATGGTTCCACCGCTGAGTTTGGTTTTTGATTCTGCTCTCCGAGTGGAAACTCGAGAAGGGCTCGCCAGCATCCTTGACATACCCTGGTGCCTCGAAGCGCTAGTCAACAATTTCGAAGGGCTTGTAAGCGGATCAGTGAGACCAAATTTTGATGATCTCATCAGAGTTACTGAGGTGCCGGAAGGGATTCTGGCGGCGTACTCCAAGGCTTGATACACACCGTTCATCAACGAAGGTTCTAATCTCATTATAGTCTTTTCTAAGATTTCGTTTTCTAGGGTTAGTATACGGAGTTTTTCTTTTAGGTCAGTCACCAGCTTCACGAGTTCCTCGTCAGTAAGAACGTCCATATCCGTCTCCCATCGGCTGTTGCTTACTGAACGAGAGTTTTGACTGAGAATAAGGCTCCGTCCTCCCGTTTGGTTTAACGACATCATTACGTTTCTTTACAAAATTAACAAAAAAATAAAATAGAGAGATATAAAAGCCACAATAAACGCTCCGAATGCTGTGTGTTTGGCGGTTATGACACCTGCCATATGTGAGGGGGTTGAAGTTATTCATATGTGGTGACTAGGCAACGGTTGCCATGGTAATAGGTTCGAATGAAGTGTCAGTTTCAAAGTGTATTTGGCCAATAATTTCATTTGGTGTTTGACCTTCTAACGAGGTTTTATATGGAGAGCGAACACGAAGTGATAGTATTTCTAGGTCTCGTGACTGAAATAGACGCAGGTTTCTGGTTTATTGGTTTCATTTTATGGTTTGCTGTCTCGACGTATTGAATAATGCCTGGTTCACATTATTCGAGTCCAGTAATCCTACGTGTCGATCCAGTCCAGTGCTAGACTGGATGATATCGTCTACATTATTCCAGTCATTCAGTCAGTCACAACAAAGCGTGTTCACCATTTAATCCAGTACTGGATTGGTCGTCTACACTATTTATTTATTTATTAAAACTTTATGCACAAGTAAAAAAAAAATACTATACAAAGGCGGACTTAATGCCTGAGGCACTAAGACTATTCCAGACTACTACGGACTATTCCAGTGGTACTGGAATGGGTGAGCTGGAATGAAAAAGTAGACTGTCAATCCTATTATTAATTGTGCTGCGGCATCCCGCGGCGTTCCGTGGCATGCCGTGGTATCCTGCTGAAAGCCCGCACCGACCGGACTGCGCCCCATTAACCGAAATGACCGCTGCACAAGTTTCAACCTTATTTCAACTAGCTTAGCAATCATAGTTCCTCGAAACAAAGTGACCCATATGTCTCGCGGGATACAATGGCGCGCCGCGGCAACCCGTGGAATGAAACGGCATGACACGTCATGCCGCGGCATCCCGCGGAACGTCGCGTCATTTCGCCGCATCGTGGTATCGAAATAAAGTAACATGAATTCTAAACTCATTGAAATAAGATTCGAAATAACTTGATTAATAATAAAATCTTTTGCCATGACAAGCCGTGCCGTGCTGTCAGTTAGCGCCGGCCCTTACACACTGATTTCTCTCTTTCAGTCGTAAGTAATTTGACTTACGAAAGAAGAAGACAAAGCGTTGTGTAACTATACAGACGCTATACAACGTTTTTTAAGGGCCCCATACACGGTAAGATTTATCTGTACGATCCGTCGCGTCAAACCGATCGAAACGACGAATCGATGGTGTATGTCAAGATCGTTAACGATTTACTTAATCGAAGACGATGTCGGAAATCGCAACAAAACCCATGCAATCATGAATATCGTAACGATGAATCGACAGTGTATGGCTCTTTACGAACAACGATTCGATTTTGTTTCACTCTGGCGCCAGTCGCCGCACGCATCGCACGCCTTGGCTAGCGCGTTATGTACTCGTTCGTACCTACCAACACGCGATGAGCGAAACAAACAAAATGGCTACATGGAGTAATGATGATTTGATTGAATTTATTGAATTATTCAGAGAGCAAGAGCCTTTATGGAAAACAAAACATAAAGATTATCATAACAATCTTCTGGATGGAACCTTAATTCCTTTAAAAGATTTATGCGAATACTGATTTCGCTTTAATAGCCATTTCTTAACCCACATTCTTCTAGGCTTTCTTTTTTTCTTTTGAATCCGAATCAACGCTACCGCCACATAGGTAAGGAAAAGAAGTTAATTTTCCATTTTATGGGGCACGTATTTAATTATTTGAACACGTCTTTATCCTTCAGCATCAAACAAGTAAATGATCGATCGTTACGACCAGTCGTTTCGTGTATGAGCGACATTTTTGATGCGATCAATCGTCAGGATTTTCATCAGATCGATCGTATAGACGAATCGTACCGTATATGGCGCCCTTTAGTAAGGGGGTTAGAATACAACTTTTCTAGTTTGGAGTACCCTTTGTTGAGCAGAATAAGATCAACGAGCAGCTTAAAAAAAATAACCCTGTAGTTTGTTTTGAGAAGCAGTTTTTCATTGAGATTAATTGAAATAAAATAAACAGTTAAATCAATATTTATTAAACAAATAAACTAAAATTAGCTTTCCATAAAATTGAAATAGTAAACTTAAGATTATACTTAAGAAAGTGTAGAGGAATATACTAGGTAGCCACTCTTAAACAAAATACTTGACGAACATAACACATACATAACCAGCCTATAATGTTCCCACTGCTGGGACATAGGCCTCCACTCTGTGAGAAATATCTTTAATATCCCTACATTTTGACAAGTTTTTGACATTTTTTTGTCGCTGAGATGAGACTGCGACTAGATTTTGAACGTTTTAAATTACGAGAATTGCCCCTCTAGTATTCGAACCCAAGACCTCATGCTCAGCAGTAACGCTTGCGACCACCAGAGCAACGAGGCAGTCACTAGTATTGCAACAAGTCACATTGGCTGCAATTCAATCGTAGTTGTATTGCAAGTCTGGCAGTGGCAGCCCTGTGGGATCAGCACCGACTTACGAGTTGGTGGTGGGACTTCGAACCCACCCAGACAGGCAGGCAGGTTCGAATCTAGACAGGCACTTACTTTGTGTAATGTATTTCATCACCACTGCTCTCAAAAACGGTGAAGGAGAACATTGTGACGTCCTAGGACCAAAAATTCGAAGACATGTGACATCTACCAACTCGCACTGGGTCCGCGCATTCTCTTTCACAGAGAGGAGGCCTGTGTCCCAGCATTAGGAACGTTATACGCAGACTATGCATTATAACTTTATTTATAATAACTTATATTATAACTTTAATTATTTGGATCGTAAAAGTAAAACCTGCGTTTAAATACAATAATGTGATTATCTTTCTCACCTTTCTAACGTCTTTTTTAAATGTTGTTCGTTAAGTACTTACGTCACATGTTAATCATTTAGTACCAGTGGCGTGCATTGCATATAGGCATATAAGCAGTGCCTACCTCGATATATCAAGATAAGCCTGTCAATTACATTTTAATTGTGTGCCCCACAATTAAGAAACTCACAAAATTATCATACCTAACAAAAAAACAAAATCTTCCTACAAACACGCGCGGCAGTAGGCAGTCGCCGTGCGGCCTACTCGGCTCCCGTACTATTCGCACATTGTCATTGGTGTTTACTCGTTCAAGTTAATAAGACAAAATTAAAAATACGTACGTTTCACGCGTAATACCATGACGTTTGACCTTCGCAATTTATCACCCTTAAGTAGGCATGCCTACTCAAATAACCACACTTCTGACCTCACTTTTGTTTCTGATTAGTGACTTTTGCCTAGACTAGACCCGGCCTAGTGCCTACCTATTCTGAAAACCAGTGCACGCCACTGTTTAGTACGCATTTAAGCACTAATCACTCACCAACAAATTATTTACACTGATATTGTTATTTAGGTTGTAGTATGCATTGGAAATCAGTCGCGAGGCATTAAGCCGCATGGGCTGCAAGTCTTCTTCGGTGTTTGAGATTCAGTCACCTTTAACGGTATCTCACACACGGCATTTGTAGACTTCATCCTTTTCAATTTGATACTTCTCCCTTTAATATTAGATATGGCACATTGCTTAATACTAAGACTAGTCTCCAACAGTTTGATAGAGTTATTCAATTCACTCATTTCTAGTTTAATCCTCACGTAATCCATCACGTCTGGAGCGATGTAAGATCTTCTTAGTTCCTGATACCAATTTAAGTTTTTTTCATAAAACTTCGCTTGTCCATCAAGCAAAGCTGTTTCTGCATCCAATTTTACAGTCTGATTTTTCCTTAGAAGTGTCAGATTTTGTACTTGTTTTAGGTGGTTGGTTGTATTCATTAAAGCATTCTTCTGCATAATTAAATTCTTGCTAGCTTTTGCCGTCCTAGCTTTTTGTCCGTTTATGTTTTTATTTATTTGTTCTATGACACTGAAAGCTTTTGTGATTTCTATTGTTTTTATTTCTAAGTCTACAGGTTGGAGGCGTGATTTCAACTCCTTCTTGCGTTTGATATCTTCTCTCAGTTTTCTGTGCTGAGTATTTGCGGTGCTCAATCTTAGCCGCAGCTTACCTATTTGTTTGTCAACCTTCTTGTCTTGCTCTGTCATGAATCTGACCCATGTCTCGGCGGGAATTCGTTTCGTCAACATTTCCACACCTTCAATGACCACCTCATTTTCGAAATCCAGAGTCCAATTGTCGATGTCAATGGACCGAAGAGCAATTTCTTCTAACTGGGCTTTTATGAAAGCATTTTGCTTTGTCACGGTGCTTTTAAATTTAATTAAATCATTCCCTAGGTTTTCCATGACAGCATGTACTAGCTCTAGCTTTTCTTCGACATTGATTTTTGGTCCTGTGCTGCCGAGAAAGGACCTGGACATTTTGACTGAAGATGTTCTAATTGAGGGTTCTAGTTTCCGATTAAAAATCCTCGTCGTGCTTTTGATGGTTGTCAAGCTTTGCCCGTAGTCTGTCATGGTGGCTTTCGACCTACTTGGTCCGTCCACACTGAGTGAAGATTGCGATAATTTTTTAGCAAATTCGACAGATGAGTACAAACCGGTCATTAAGGACGGTTGTAATCTTATGATGCTTGCCTCCAAGACTTCGTTCTCTAAGCGGAGAATCCTGACTTGTGTCCTGAGCTTTTCGACAATTCTTATTAATTCTGCGTCGGACATTACGTCTATCGCGAATACGCTGCTATAATGTGATTCTGGACTGAGGATACTGCCGGTGCCGTTCACCATTTTTGCGAGATACTTATACGAGCATAAATCTGTGAATAAGACTTAATATCAAAATCTCAATTCATAAATTGTTCGCGGAACAACGCTTTGCAAATTCGATACAACTTCAGTTGTCAGAATGACACGTAACTGCTAGCAGATTTTATTTTTTGGTTCGAATAAAGTACTGTTTTTCATGCTTGAGAAAGGAGGTCTTTTACGTTTTAAGTATAGGAGCTGGAGCCTATACAGAGTAGGATTGGATGACCATTCGTCACATTGGCCATTTCGTCGCAATTAGCAGATAAAGATAGCGAGCTGCGTTCAACGAGGGTATATTTTTTACAGATGACAAAAGAGAAAAATAACAGAAGACAGTAATAAAAAACAGCCAGTGCTTTGATTGCACTATGAGACCTAGCAGGTTTCAACATTAAGACATTTCTCAAAAAGAATGAGAAATGGTACATTACTGTAGCGACCAGCAAAAGAGGCATTGATGGATGAACGTGTAAATGTGGGCCGAGGCGACGCCGAGGCACACATACGTAAGTCCATCAATACCTAGTTGTGGCTTGTGGCCAAGCCTTGTATAGTAATTTTCTCAAATAATGCGCGGAAATCAAAACTAAGTGGTACCTAGCAGAACTTTTTTGTCAAATACTTTTCAAAATCAATGACGAACAACGAACAACAATAATTTTTCCCGCATTAAAGTGTTCATTTGTTTTGTTTTTCAATAAACAGCTTTCTATTTGCAAGCCAGTTTGAAATTTAAATAAATCCTTTGATAAGTTACCTTCTTGGCACCATATTTCGGAGTAAAATATCGTTCCATTTTTAAATTACACGACAGATATGAGTTTACTATGTAATTTATTTGGCCGCTGCTCGCATGTATTTGGCCAGTACAGCAATTTCGATTTATCGCGAAGAAGGTTGTCAAAATAATGCTCTTTCCAAGCATGTTTGAGAAATACAAATTAATCATAATACTTGATACACGAACTTATGAAGAAATTTCGGAGTGACTAGCACTATTGAAACATTTATAAAAATGTTTAATGTTGTAGCGTAAACTAAACTTTATTGTGTAGGATTTAAAGTAATATTTTTCCATAAACTCATATTTGTTTACATTTTTGGCAAATTAATCGCGAATGCAGATTATATTATGTTTTTTTTGCTAGCCTATACTGCCCCACGAAGAAAAAGAAGGGAAGCACAGAACCGGTCGAAGTGGAGGTGCTTGGGGGAGGCCTATGTCCAGCAGTGGACGTCGTTCGGCTGAAAGGATGATGATGATGATGATGATACTGTCCCACGGCTGGGCAACTCCCCCAAAATCCTTCTAGGAACTCTTTTCCCGCGCCATGTCAACGCCATTTTACCCGCCTTTCAAAAGCATACTATTCCATCAACGACTACTTAAACGATAAGAATAGCTGTTGGTCGCCCTGATTAACTCAAGACAATTATTTTATGTTCTTTCTCCAGATTTAGCTTACTTACAGGCTATATGAGTTCATATAATTTGAGAGTTTTAGTGTACTTAGTATTATATAAAATCAATTATTTTCTAACTGAACAGACAGCTGTGCTGCTGGGGAGTTTGTTCCGCCACTTCTTATCCCCAGCGAAAGCACTAGGAAGTAGTGAAGGGCGGGCGTTTTGTGGGACTGCCTTTTGTAATTTTGACGTTCGAAAAGTGCTGATTCTCAGCCTAGTTTGAGTAAATGACTTTTGTTTTTTTTTATTTGATTTTTTTATTTCTTTTTTTACCTATGTTTTATTTTGTTCTAGTCATGAACGTAAGAAGATGTATTGGGAGCAGCTAGAGCTTCGCTGCAGGTCCCTCTACAGGCCCTCCACAGGACAGGCCGCGCCCTCTGCTGGGAGACAAGTGCAGGTAAGAATCGAACATTGTAATGACGAGTACAGGTGCCGTATTATGACGGCTTAATGCCGTCATGATACCGGTGTAAGAGGGAGACGGAGCTATACATGACCGATAGCACCATCCCTTTTTCGCACTAGAATCATGATGGCATTACTACTTCGTAATACGGCCCTAGGTTGGTGGATGTGAATAAAGGCGGATACAGACTTATAACACGCCACGTTATGCGACATCAACGAAGCTTACTCATTGGCCACATTTTTCGTCTCATTGAGCTATTTTCGTCATTTGGCCAATAAGTGCGCGTGGGATGGCGTCGGGTGTTACAAGTGTGCTGCGGCCTTAAGTTCGTTTGGGAAAGCGTTTCTGCGTTCAGATTTTTATGGGGAGAAGTACATACCATGGTACATACGAACTTTTTTCTAAAATTTGACGTGTCATAAATAGGGTAGTGTCAAGTTTGAAGGGAAAGATTGACTTTCGAAAGTGCTTTTTAGATAATTTCTAATCAGCTGCCACATAGTACTTTTTGATAGACTGAAATCAGCTGCTATAAAAAAGATCTACCGTGTCTACCCACGACTTCGTCCGCGTGGAATTTATTGTTTTACCTAAAATATTTGCTATTACACGCGGCAATACTGTAACATCCCATCAGTGAAAGGATTTTCGGAATCGGATACGAGTTCCGAAGATTACCCCGTATTTATAAACCCGCAAATTTTACCTCCATGTAATAATTACTAGCTTTTGTCCGCGACTTCGTTCGCGTGGAATTTCTTGTCCCCCCATCCATCGCATCGCCTGCCCGCGCATGCTTCATTTTCACTTAAAGTTTTTTCTTTTTGCTCGACTCCTCAGGGTCCTAGCGTAATGTTAAATAGCCTATAGCCTTCTCAAGAATAGAAGCTAACAAATGCCAAAAACATAATTCAAATCCGATTGATAGTTCCAGAGACGCGTTCAAACAAACAAACGAAAGAAACAAAATCTTCGGCTTTGTTATTAGTATAAAGATAAAATAATGATAAGTGTGAAACATATAACCCTTCGCAGGATTTGTTATGTTACCGTTGGAGTACTGTTATTTCTGTTAATAATTTACAGAGCAACTGTAGTTGTTGTGCACAATGTCACCCCACCCAGCCTGCGTGGGACATCAGTCTACAGCATCGGTTCTGGGCGCCGGGTAAGTTCACTTCTCGTATTATTTTGATATCATGTTTTTGATATAAGCTCTGAACATCAGGACGGCAACCAGTCGGTTATTTTTTTTTAAATGAAGGCACGTGAACATATTCGGCAGAAGTTGGCCGTAACATCCCAGCGCTGATTTTCTGGATTCGTTTTCTCCTCTACCGATCATTTTTGCCCTGAGAGTTCATTTGATTTATATGTATGTATCTATGTATATATTCTTGTATTTTATAGTCATTTCCTAGCTAGTTATCCTGTATGTTGCACCTGCCATGTTTTGTCTCTGCATCACCCTATGGTTGACTGGTAGGAAATGCCTCGGGCATTAAGTCCGCCTTTGTACAGTATTTTTTTTACTTGTGCATAAAGTTTTTTAATAATAATAATCTTGAAATTAGACTCTTATGCATCATCTCTATGGCAAGAGAATCGCGTCGATAGTCTCGCCGGGCCATCAAATTCAATAGAAACTATTCAATCAATTCTCCATACGGCGATGTCATCTAAAGAATGGCCTCACCTCCCATCCTGCACCCTAATTGCGTAACACACTATCAATTGGAATCAGAATAATTTTGAAGCAAATTGCTAATCCATTGCTTCATAAGTTGAAAAAATTGTCTGCTCAACACGTATACAGGGTGTTTCTGGAAGTATGGATCAAATCGAATAAGGGGGTGGACAAGGTCATTTTCCAAACGTAAAAAAAAACTAAAAGAAAATAAGAGAAATCGAATCGTTTTAAAGAAATCTTTAAAAAAAAACTATCAGGGCTATCAATTTATTTTTTTTAGATAGCCCTAATAGTATTTTTTTATGATTATTTTCTTTGAGCACTATGCGAAGTGATTGAAAAAGAAAGTAAAAATCAGTCATAACTTTTGAACCGTAAAAAAATTCACTGACATTCTCAGGGTTAAAAAGTTTGGAAATGACCTTGCCCACGCCCCTATTCGATTTGATCCATACTTCCATGGACATCCTGTATAACGCAATGAATGTTGTTGAAGTGTCAAAATGAAACCGATTCCGATTGATAATGTGTTACGCATTGCTCCGCTGCTCTGCATGTTCTGTCACTTGCACACGTGAGGACCTAATGGCTGCGTCAGCAAACGGTATTCGCGACGCTGAATTTTGAATCGGACAAAAAAAAGTCGTGTTTGCCATCGATACACTAAGACAAGGATCGCGGTGAAAATGTGATAGCACGGCGTAGCGTTTCTCTCACGGGTCCATAGACACTCACATGCCTCGCTTCCGCCGTGACATCGTCCAGAATGACCCAGAACACTTTTTTTCGGCGCGCCACGGGGCGCCTCGCCACTTATAGGCTCAGCGCAGACAGAACGGAGCGCAGCGGAGAGGATTTTATTAACGCACTTGAAAATAAACTTTAAAATTATTACAATAAAGTGCATAAATGCTTGAACCTGAAAAAAAATGCTCGCGCGTCCTCGAAGATACGCGGGAATCCCCGCGCGGCGTCGAGTCGGCGCCCGCGTCGTACGCGTACGAACTTTCGCGACAAACTGGCATGTTTACTGTAGAGTGGTAACCCAGAACGGTTTGCTCGCGCAGGCTCGCGAGGTCGCGCGCAAGCTCGAGCATACGCGATCCGTAAAAGAAAATCCCGGGACCGCGCGGGGATTATTCCTCTCCGTCTGCGCTGACACCCTTACACGACTCGTAGTACTAGTACACAAAAAATTCTATGGATCGCTGTTAAATTACCTAATGGCTATTTCTTCAATGTATTTCAGGTCGTATAGGCAACCTATACTCGCCAAACCCTGGAACCGGTAGGAAGACTTCTGCTTGGAGCTGGTTTCCCTGGCCCAGGAGTAACAGCCAGAAGTAAGTTGTTATTTGCTATATTTTTACCCGATTGGGCCAGAACGTAATGGTTTTTTATTTATTTCAGTCATGTTTTTCAAGGTATGCGCAGAATATAACGTTTTGTGAAATAAAACGTTGTTTTATACATTTTTATTTGTAAAAAATATTGCAGATTTTTTTGAAATTAAATGAAACTTCTTTACGCACGCTTGACTTGGGAAGTAAGCTGGCGAACGCGTTACGAAAAGTGTCATCGGGCGAGGCGAACGGGAGTTGAGTGTGAGATATAAGCAACAGAAAGCAGTCCGCGCGCACATTTTCTTTCTCTCTTCCTCTCATAGTTTCACTTCAGTCGTGTGGTCACAAGCACACTCGGTTTTTTTGGGTTTTTGGTGACCTTTTTTTAAGTAAAAATTTCTTTTTCGGAATCAATAACCGCAATAATTCACAAAATTATTCCGAGCAATTATTCAAGACTTGCACTTGTTCTGAAACGTTTTGAAATAAACAGTAATATCATATTTACCCCCAGTTCCCGTTGCCGCATGGGCGTCCCCCAGTCCGGCGACAGCGCGTACGGGTTCTGCGACACCGAGGCGCCGACACAACAACCGCAGACTTACGACGATAGATACCCGCACTCCTTCAACCAGACCCCCTTCACGAGGGCGCAGAGTTCTGGCACATTTGCTCAGGGGACCAGCTTTGCGCAAGGACAGGGCAACTTTGCGCAGGGATCCGGGAATTTTATTCAGGTTTGTACTATATTTCTTCAGGATCCGTAAATTCTGTCCGTAATAAAATGTAGTCTATAACACTCTCTGGCTCATAGACTATGTCTATGCAAAAATCAAGTCGATGTGTCGTTCCTTTGCTGAAGGACAAACCAAGAAACATACTTTCACAGTTATAATACACCGTGTTTTAATCACCGTTTTCCTCTTAAGGGGTCATTGTACTCATCATTATGAACAACTTTTACTATGGGACTAAACCTAAAATCGCGAAAAAAAATCAGCTGTTCCTTGCATTTGTGTAACTCGTCAAAATGTAGGGAAGAGCTGATTTTTTTTCGCGATTTCAGGTTTGGTCCCATAGTAAAAGTTGCTCATAATGATGATTACAATGACCCCTTAAAAGGATGCCCATGAATTCAATTTCACCCTGTATAGTCTTTAATAATAAAATAATGAGCAGTGGTGGCCCAGTGGTATCGGCCGCGACTTACGAGTTGTAGGTCGTAGGTTCGAACCCAGACAGGCGCTTTACTTTGTGTAAAATTATTTCATCACCACTGCTCTCAAAACGGTGAAGGAAAACATCGTGAGGAAACCGGCATATCCTAGAACCAAAAATTCAAAAAGACATGTGACATCTACCAACCCGCACTGGGCCCGCGTGGTGGATTACGGCCCACTCCCTCTCACAGAGAGGAGGCCTGTGTCCCAGCAGTGGGAACATTATAGGCTGATGATGATGATGATGAATAAAATAATGTATCTTTCCAGGGCCAAGGCAACTTCCCTCAGCCGAACTTCACTGGCGAAGGTTTCGGTGAAGCAAGCGGGAGCTTCGACGCGGCGACGGGAGTGTGGGGACCTCCTCCTCCTTACAGCCCTCAAGGAAGGAGTGGCAGCAGGTCTGTATACTTCCTAATCTTTTACTTCGTTAAGGTCTGCTACGGACTAATTTTGGGAGCTGGATTTCTTCCGTATTCTCATATGTATTAAAGGGGTCATAATTATTTTGACTGCTATAGCCATACTAATATTATAAATTCGAATGTAACTCGTGTCTGTCTGTCTGTATGTTACCTTTTCACGCCTAAACCGCTGAACCGATTCAAATGAAATTTGGTATAGAGTTAGTTTGAGTCCCGGGAAAGGACATAGGATACTTTTTATCCCGATATTACCACGGGAACGAGACTTATGCGGGTGAAACCGCGGGGCGCAGCTAGTATTATAAATTCGAAAGTAACTCGTGTCTGTCTGTCTGCCTGTCTGTATGTTACCTGTTCACGCCTAAACCGCTGAACCGATTTAAATAAAATTTGGTATAGGGATAGTTTGAGTCCCGGGAAAGGACATAGGATACTTTTTATCCCGATATTCCCACGGGATCGAGACTTATGCGGGTGAAACCGCGGGGTGCAGCTAGTTTTGTTTAAAAATTTTGCTGTGATGGCCGAGTCATGCAGAAATAAAATAGTACCTAGAAATTGCAGTTAAAAATATGGCCCGTTTAGAAGTGCCTCCAAAAAACTGTTATTACTATGTGTGAATGACGACCTGTGACGAAATCAATGGTTTTTCAACCAGAATGCTAATATTAACTAATTCATTTTCAGTGTACTATAAATCCTAATTGTTTTCGTTCCAGACACCACCTACACCACCAGGACCCAGCGGCCGCGACTCTCCTACATCACCACCATATGGAGCCACGCACGGCCATGCACGACCATCCCACGGCCATGCAGCCCCACACCTGCGCTAGGAACAGCTACCTCATGCAGCAGCACATACCACCCAACGACATCAGAATCACCAACCCGGAGTTAGCCAGAATCAACCCGGAATTAGCCCGAATAAACCCGGAATTGGCCCGAATTAACCCGGAATTGGCCGAATTTGCGCGATTAAACCCGGAATTGGCGCGTTTAAATCCGGAATTTGCGCGTTTAAATCCGGAATTGGCGCGTTTAAATCCGGAATTAGCGCATATGGGTCAGATGTATCCCCAGGATGTGGCGGAAATGGCCCGTTTGCAGGCGGAATTAGCTCACATGCCGCCAGAAGCGAGGTTCAATACGTTGAGAGGTCATTTGGTGCCGTATCGATGTCAGAGGTTGGGCATGAGCGCTAGTAATCTGCATAGAGATTGTAGAGTTGATGATACGGTGGCCATTGAGTGCTTGCATCAGAAAACCGGGAGTAAAGGTTGGTCTTAAAATGTTTTAATTTAAAAAGTAATAAGTGATATGTAGAGACCTTTTTGAAGATTTGCGTCAATATTTACTCGGGATCGTAATTTATGCGGGTGAAATCGCGGGGCACTACTAGTGTATTATGACGAAGAGAAATGAAAATGAAATTACAACGGTCGGTTTAAAATGTAAACAAGAGAATATGATGTGGACGTTAGGGTCTGTGCACACCACGTTTTTTAAACGCGCCGTTGATGCACGTTTGTAGCGATACAGATGCCATATGCACGCGAGTCAGACGCAGCCTGTAGGCCTTCTGTAGGATAAAAGCGCGCCGTCGACGCACGTTTCTAAAACGCGCGTCAACGGCGCGTTTAAAAAACGTGGTGTGCACAGGCCCTTAATAAAACGCGGGCACGCGTGCGTGCGGGCGTGCGGCAGCTGCGTGTTGCCTGCGGGCGTGCGTGCGGGCGCGGGTGCGGGCGCGGGTGCGGGCGCGGGTGCGGGCGCGGGTGCGGGCGCGGGTGCGGGCGCGGGTGCGGGCGCGGGTGCGGGCGCGGGTGCGGGCGCGGGTGCGGGCGCGGGTGCGGGCGCGGGTGCGGGCGCGGGTGCGGGCGCGGGTGCGGGCGCGGGTGCGGGCGCGGGTGCGGGCGCGGGTGCGGGCGCGGGTGCGGGCGCGGGTGCGGCCAGCTGGCTGCTCGAGTGCAGCACCGCCAGCGCGGCAACATGTTGAGAGGAGTGGTCTCAACACACATTTTTTTTCATAAGTTAGTTTAAACCTAATTGTTTTATATATGTTCAGTTTCAGATCAAAGCACAGACTCGTGTCAAAAGCAAGGCAAGGAGAACCTCGGCTTTCAGAATGACAAGCATTCTCCTATAAGGTTCGTATTGCATTTATATACAGCGTTTTTGTGATGATATAATGTAAAGGGTGTTTCTTGCCGTTCCAAATGAAGTACCAATGGAGAAAAACATTCTCCATTAGAACACCTCATTTGGATAGGGAATTGGAGATTTTTATATGGAACCTTCCATACCTACTATCGTACCATATTGTTTTTTTTTTTTTTTTTTCAAAATGGCTACCACGCGTGAAACTTATACATATACAGGATGTTACGGAAAGGGTATATCAATACAAACGGGTTGAAGAGTGTATCTGGTCTAGAATCAGCTCAAAAGCATTAACTTTGAAAATGCTTAATATTTTTTTATTTCGACATCACGGCGCTGCACTGGCGCGCGGCGGCGTGATGTGCGTGTACTAGGCGCACAGACACACTACAGATAATGGATAATGACCCTCGTAGTGCGGTGACACGTTTGTTATGATTTCAATTTAATAAACTATCGAAATAAAAAAATATTAAGCATTTTCAAAGTTACTGCTTTTGAGCTGAAATTTTGTACAGAGATTCTAGACCAGATACACTCTTCAACCCGTTTGTTTTGATATACCCTTTCCGTAACATTCTGTATAATGTTAAACAGTAACTAATTATTTATGACTAAACTACAACGTAGGTTACATGCGTGGCCGCCATTTTGAAAATAAATCAAAATGGCGCGACAATAGGTATGTCAGGAACTTTCAAAGCCCTGTGGCAATTCAAACGTGTCTGTAAATGGTTTATGACGCTTTTTACTATATAAAAAAAGACACGTGGTTTGAGGACCCATGAGCGGAAAAAAATCCTAAAAGAGAAGTCCTTGGTTTAACCGAGAATCGATATCGAATGACGATTTATTCGATATCGATTCTCGGTTAAACTGATCAATCCGACCGATCGTCTCGTCGTCGATACGACGATAGCCAGCTAAAGATATACGCGGAAGAAGAACCCAGCTTTCAAATAACCTTTGTTTCTACAATGTCCTTTTAATGTTTCAGGTCATCAATGCAGGACTGTCGCGCAGCGAGCAACCAGAACGCGGAGTCCGAAGTGTACTTCGCAGACGTGTCGAGCTGCTGCAATGTGAGTGTTAAGGTATTGAGCTTTTTATTGTTCATTACTTAAACCTTTATTTCAATTTAACTATTTATATATTTACATAATACACCGTGGAATGTTAATCACCGTTTTCCTCTTAAGGTGTCATTGTACTCATCATTATGAACAACTTTTACTATGGGACCAAACATGAAATCGCGAAAAAAAATCAACTGTTCCCTACATTTTGACGAGTTATGCGAACATAAAATATGTAGGGAACAGCAGATCTTTTTTTCACAGAGACAAAAACAATAAGAACTAAAATAATAAAAATATTAAACGGGTAAATAAATAGAACATGAGAATATCTCTCTTTTATGCTTTACTTATAAGCGTAAAAGAGAGATATTCTCATGTTCTCTTTATTTTCTCCTTTAATATGTTCCTCCTTTATTTTTCTATATTCCAAACCAAAATGACTATTAGTAATCTTTTCTTTATTTCAGGCTGACTGCTGCATGAACGCAAACGTCTCAGCTCTAGTAGGAACCATAGAGAATCATCCAGAATCAACATCAGAGTCAGACACCGGCTCCTTCACACTAACGCGTCAGCAGCGCCCCCAGCCGCAGGTCGGCTCCAAGCGGAGACCAAGACAAACTGAAAAACACATGAAGAACCAAGAAAAAATGCGACAGGTACTCAACAACTCTATAAGGTTGACAGAACATCAGATAGAACAGCTGAACAATTCTATGAGAATGAATGAACGAATTGAACGAGAACGAATGAGTGATCGAATGAATGAGACGAGGCTGAGTGAGAGGATGAACGACTCGAGGGATAGGTTGAATGATAGAGAACGGATTGAACGTATGAATGATGTGAGGATTAGTGATAGAATGAATGAAACACGGTTGAGTGAGAGAATGAATGATTCAAGGGACAGATTGAATGAAGGTAGGGTGTGTGAGCGAATGGAAAGGTTAAATGATTCGCGTATAAGTGACAGAATGAACGACTCTCGCATCAGTGACAGAATGAATGAAACTAGAATGAGTGAGCGGATGAATGATTCCAGAGACAGATTAAATGATTCAAGAAGTTGCGAGGTAATGGACCCGAGGATAGAACGAATGAACGACTCGAGAATCAGTGACAGAATGAACGAGACAAGACTAAGTGAACGCCTCAACGATTCGCGCGGTTGCGAGCGGATGGCTGAAGCAAGAATAGAAAGAATGAACGAATCCAAACTGAGTGACAGAAGTGACACTCGCCACAGTGACCGAATGAACGACTCCCGTCTTGAACGAATAAACGACTCACGTCTCGAACGAATGACCGACATAAACTCAAGCGTCAGAATCGATGGCAGTCCAAAAATGCGTTCACACATAAGTCCATTACGGATCGCTAGATCTAGCCCCAAAAACGTACCTAAAGACCACCCTAGGCAGTCAAGTTCAGACTCGAACAAGCCTGACTTTAGGCAAATCTCACCCCTATCCCCCAATACCGAAGAATCATTATTATCTGATGATGACAGGCCTCAGGATACAGTATATTCGAACGACCCTGAGACTTCAAAGTGTTTGGGGCCAGATTCTCAGTATGAGCCGGTGAGGGATGGAAAAGAGGAGATTTTGAAGACCAACCACCATCATTGTTATAGCGATACCAACACTATGGATTCTGGGTGGCAGAGTGGCTCTGAGAAACAGGTTACAGACTAATACAGGATTCTGACTTTGAAATTAAAAGCGGATACTGGCGCCGATTCCCTTGTTCACAAACCTAAATGTAGTTTCATTTAAGTTCAGTGTATTTTTTCTATTCTATTTCATTAAGAAAAGGACAGAAGATAAACTTTAGTTTAGTCCTGTCGAATTAATCAGCGCCTGACACTACTCCGTACAAAATTATCGATGGAGCCAGAACCTCAAAAATAGAATAGAATAGAATACTCTGTACAAGTTTAGACGTGATTAAAAACTTGCCTACTAAAATTACGTCATTTTACGTCAGGCGCTGATTAATTTGACAGGACTAAACTAAAATTAATCTTCTGTTCTTTTTCGTAATGAAATAGAAAGAAAAAAATGCACTGAACTTAAATTTAGTTTAGTTTGTGAACAAGGGAATCGGCGCCAATGACTTTCTAACCTTTACGATTTTTGTAAGGAAAATGAGAAGTTGTAAGAACCATATGACATTACACACCCCCATTTCGCCAGTTGTGTTTATGCCCTATGTAATGGGGGGCAAGTCTATTGCCATCAACAGGACCCACTCCTTATTGAAATCTCGTCTCCTAGAGGATATTCGTGAAAAACAGAAAAAAATTAAATTCACTTGAAGATTCTTTTGTCATGGTTTTTAACCGACTTCAAATATAATGTTTTTTTTTTAAGCATTAACCACGTGTAGGAACTAACTACAGAGGAGAGCTATTTTATTTAACTGAAACTCCTATCGGATTTCGTAAGATAATTATTTTAGGAGTTATTTCATTAAATAGATAAAATTAGCCCATCTTATTTCTTACACGTCAAACCTACAACTCCCACGCTGCTTTCTAGGCAGCATTTCTCGTTCTGTAGCGGGTCATCTTGATAAAACTTTGGTTCTCGCAATGAATGTGAGGTTTGTATGAGTGTGAGGGAACAATGACAGAAAAAAGGGGAAAAAATATTTTTATTCTCATCAATTGTTAAATAATTATTTCTATCATTCTCAGTTCAAGTTTTCTATGTGCTGTGCTAAAAACTATGGAGTTACTGTAAAATAGACGTATTACTAGATTTTAATAAAATTGTCCGCAATTTTTCAAAAGGGGTCGAACCTTTGTGGCATGTCCGATCCGCCGCCATTTTCATGTAGCGCACGATGAATATAGTATATATCACCATATAAATTACAGATATAAACACGGATATCTGTAATTTATATGGTGTAGGTACAGACGCCAGCACATCAACCTACCCGAAACTGTCAAATTTTCCCAATCAACTTTGAACCTTATGTTTCAGTATTAAAGTTGAAAATCTATTAAAGAAATTTGACAGATTGTAGTAGGTTGATGTGCTGGCGTCTGTACATAATAAAGAGTATCTAATCTATTATATTCTATTCCATATATGAGTAGGGGATACTTATACAAACAAAAAATGTCAAGTAATATGGTGTCACGTTCCCGAGGAGGTAAAGATCGGCCATATGAGAACTACGAAAAACAACAAAAAATACAGTAAATTATATTCTAATAATTACCGTGGGCGGAAACTTTGAAAAAAATCAAAATGGCGGCGGGTTGATAATCTAGCTTCCACAGAAAAAAAAATCGAACCCCTATTTGTCGTGTATGTGAAATTTACTAAATATGACGTGATTTATTCTAAACGATAATAAAAATCTTGATTTTTCTAATAAAATCCTGGTGTTAATAATTCATTGATTGTGAATTTAATCATTCGTTCATCTCATTACCATTCATTCGCCATTCCCTTTCATTCACCGTAATTTTTATTGAACATCCATTCGTTTCCCGCCTTTTCATCTTTCATTATTCATTCTTTCAACCAATGGATTATTTTGCCAAGGAATATATGAAAGTAAAAACGAAGTATGCCTGCGTTTTGACTTCAACGGACGCAAGACTTGCCGTTTTACGAATTTGAGGTAATAATTACCTATTAATTTCTTAATAGTAATAAATTTATTATTATGTAAAAATTATAAAATAAATATGTTAATAACGCTCTCTAAAAAGTTAAGATTGAGATTATTATTTGTAATAAAAAAATAAACTCGAATTTGTAGATTGCGTAGATAAGTTTTTAAAAGAACTTCGTTTGAATGATAGGACTATTATTACTATTAATAATACCGAATTAGGACTATGCCAGATGTCAACCAGTAACTATATTGAACTCAGAATCTTAGTTAACCTACATCCATTGCAATCTTACTCAACTATCTACTTTAGCTTTATGTAATCAAGATGAAAAACGTCGCTTGTATGAAAATTGTACTAAAACTGAATACCAACATAGCAAAAATGACACACACTATGCACAGACTGCAGATATTAAAGCGAGACAGCGATAGCCGCTATTATGTTTAGTACACGTTCCATAGTTTCTTTTTTTATTAGACAGTTGCGTCAGACTGCCAGGCTCCATACAAAAATGCCCTTCATTCTTTAAAAGCGTCTCCATAAATTTCCATACTTCCCTGTGTTATCGCGACGCCGTGACGTGGACCTCCACAATAATATCGTCACGTTAGGAATTATAACAGAGCACATTGAGTTTATGGTCCCAAGATTCTGAGTTCAAGTCTATGCCAATGCCAATATTGCCATTACTCGTGTTTCGAGTAATAATTTACTAAGTTGCGTAAAAGTGTATGTGTAGTGATCGTGCCAAGTAGACTATAATAACTAAAAACTTCTGATACTTCATAGAAATGAAACTAGTTTTACAGAAAGATATCTCATGCATGTAAAAATTAACTCCTTGTATCATATACAATTGTATAAAAGTCCCTAATAATAAATAAAGAAAAAAATAAAAAAACTATGGCATCAGAGAAATTGTAGATGGGATGGCAAACTATATGATAAAAAAAAAACAATCTGCCTAGCCTTTTCCCAACTATGTTAGGGTCATCTTCCAGTCTGACCGGATGCAGTTGAATACCAGTATTTCACATGGAGTGATTGCCGTTTTGAACTCAAGAACCCCTGGGCTACTGGGCCTTTGGTAATATTAGAATGAACAGAGACAATCTAAGTCAATGTCTAAAAACCATTTGCTACCGAGCGCACTTGAATACTAGTATTTTATATGAAGCGACTGCCTATCTGACCTCAACAACTCAGTAAGGCGCTCCGCAGACGGCGGTCGTTTTTTCCGCGAATGACCGCGACAGACATCATCCGACAAGTACCGGCGGCGCGGTCTTTTTTTTCCCTCTATGTGCGTTGGTAGTATAGGATTCCCTTTGCACTATCGTTCGCGGTCAAATTGACCGGCTCGGCCTGCCCCGCGGTGTGTTTCGCGCCTAACTGGGTGATACGATACCATACGGTACGGTATATGCTCATGGTGGTACATCATAGAATTCTTTGAGCAAAACTCAACATTTCATTAATAAAGATCTTTTTCTGATAAACTAATTTCATTTTAAATGAAAAACTGTTTTATTAATAAAAACGACCAAACTTCGATTCCTATGTATGATCATGGTTTTAACTGATTCTATGAGGTACTCAGTTTTGTGTGCTTTGTAACAATGTGTTATATTAGAAATGAACTAGCGGTTTAATTGCGTAACACACTATCATTAGCAATGGTTTTCATTTTGACAGTTCAACAACATTCATTGCGTTATTTACGTTGTTGAGCAGACAAATTTTTCCAACATATGAAGCAATGGATTAGCAATATCCTTAAACATTATTCAGATCGTGATTGAAATTGTGTTACACAATTTGAGTGCTTTAAAAATACCTTTTATGAAATATACTATCATATATATATTTCGTAATAATAGTTCATTTCAACTGTTTTCTCGTTTTTTGTAATATTAAGTTGTCCTGCTATACAATATATTTTTTATATTCATCCGTCCACCCATTTGTTGTTTGTTAATCATTCATTCATTCATTTTTTGTCATGAATTTATTTATTATTGCTAAATCATAAAAATCTGCTTTACCAATAATAATGGCTAAATCTCTTAGCCAATTATACTGAAAAAAAAACTTTCAATGAACGAAATCATTTCCATTCACTCAAACAATCATCGTTCTTTTCATTCATCATTCATTCGTTCATGCATTCATAATAAACAGGTACCTCGTATATTAATAGCCACTATTCAGGCTATTTTTCCTAATAGCCTAAAACATCAATTTATAAAAAAGTATTATTTTTATCAAACCAATGTTGCCATAACGGTTTCCTTTTTATTTTATTCTTCCATTTAAAGCAATAAGTTGTGTAAATAATTTATAATTATAAGTATGTGTAGTGTAATTTTTTGTCTATTATTATTGACATTATAAAGGCTGCAGTAATATTTTATTAAATAAAAATCAATTTATTGAATTTACTTTTGGAATTTTAGAAAAAAATTAAAAATAAGTATTTTCTTTAATCACAGTCATTTTTCTTCTAAATTAAAATAGTCTTGCCTTGTGAAAAATGATTTTTATCTTCATTAAAATATTACTGCATCCCAATTTCGTAGTTGCTAGATTTGTCGCTGTAATGCCAATATGGAATTGTTTTAATATTATTATGTATACAGGGTGTACAAAATATGCTTTAGTGTTGGTTTCCAAAAATATGGCTGGCACGCTTAAAATAAAAAAAAAAACATTGGACACTTACCATCGCAATTGCCTTAATTAGGTTGCCAAGAAGCAGTAGATTACGAATGAGGGCCCCCACAGACAGGCGAAAACTTTATGAAAATTGTTTTACCAGAATCGCGTCGCACCGTCGCGTCGCGCCTGTCTGCGGGAGCCTTAATGTGAAACTTACTGAACACCCTGTATACACTTGTCTATAACTTGAACATTTTGTGTATATTCGTTATACTCGTATTTTAAGTGTGTTAGCGTTGACATAAGTTTTAGATGTTAAGTTATTTTTGACTACTCGCTTCAAGATATTGTATGAAAAGATTCACTCATTTTGAACCCTGTACTGAAAATGTCCAAATAAATTCATTACTTATAAAAACGTTCAATTGGGCACCATTTGCATCAAGCGTTGGAGGTTTTCGTATGTATACGTTGCGTTAACGCGACGGTTTCCGAAAGAAGAGCGGTGATTGTCCGACGGTCGTAGTGTCCGCAATTTGCAGGCGAATATTATGACGTGTTTTCGTATAGAGGGTGTTTTTGACACTGTAAAGTTAAATCTGCTGCCCAAAGATTTAAATCGATAGATTTGCCGTCACCGTACTTCGTCAAACGAAAAAGTGTCCTAAGTAAGAAGAGTGAGCTTAAACATAAGAGTTTTCATGACAGAGTCAGGTCATTGCGTCATTGTGTGTCAAAACAAAACATAGACGACGCGACTATTTTTTGATGCGGTAGGGCGAATCTAACGATTTCAATATTTTCCGCTGACATAATTTTAACAGCAGGCGTTATGTCGCGGCCATTGCTCTTTTATGAAACCGTAGCTTCACGCCACGTCAATGTGACGTCACCAACGTTTGATGTGAAGGCACCTTTACTTCAAAACAGACTCTCTGTTCTAATGTTTAGAAAAATCCTCAATTTTTTCCGATTATATTATTAACTATTTTTAATAACTCGAGGAATTATTATGAAGATTATTAAAGTATTGTATGAATATAGTTGTGATTTTCATTTACTATTAGATTTAAATAAGACTACTTTAATTGCTATGTACCTATATTGTTAGATCATTTATTGATAACGGTTCTATTAAAAGACTGAAATCTTAAGTTGGATTTTTTATTTATAACCTTACCTATAGGCAACAGTAGCCCACCAGGCACAACACTCTTCGTCGGGTCGGCGACGGTCGGTCTGTCGGGTGATGGGATTATTTCGTTTATCCATCCAGTTAAGAGGACTACATGACCTAAAGCGCGGTCACTGTCAGACTGCATAGAAAAGAAAGAGAAGCGCGATGACACAACGCTGGTAATTTATTGCAAAATATGAAGAAATTATCTATTTACGAATAATCTATTGTTTGGACTAAACAATTAAAACACTAGTTTTAGTATGTTGCTTGTAGAATAATCTGACAAAAAATCATAATGATTGTATGTATATTAATATGGTTTTTTTTTAAAGGAAAGTTGTAGAGGTATCTTTATGATTTTTTTTCTATCGAACCAAATAAGTTGTATTATGTTTTCAACACACTATCTACCTAGCATATATCCTGAAGAATATCATATATTTTTTTTATTTTGTTTACTGTAGTCGATCATATACTTTTATTGTTTCTAAAACTTGCGTTTTTTGCGTTTAGGTCCTGGCAACAATACAAGTGACAAGCATACATATAAATTGTAAATTCATATAAATTATTCTTTGAGAAAAATAAGGGAAGCATAAAATAAAACGACAACTAATTTCGAAATATTCTTTTTATTTTTTTTAAATTCCTAATCAATTCCTAAACTTATAGTTAGGCAAAGGACCCTCTTTACAAATTTAAAATATTAGTTTTTAATGAAAATGATTCAGAAGAAACCCTGTTTACCTTGATGATTGTATTTAAAATCCCTTCCCCTATAGGTTAGTAAAAAAATAAAATATGGAAGAAATTCCTTTTTCTTTTAAAGTAATTTTTTTTTCCTCTTTGTTGGTTGGACGACAATTAACCTTTAAGCTGGTTATTGTATTTCGAACCTTATTCCCACTGACATAAAGTTCTTAATCGGTTTAAGGATGCTGAACGTCGCCTATGGGCATTTAGTATCCCTCAAAAAGTTATTAGAAAATTGACAACTTAGACTGGGGAAATCAGTTTTTATATTTAAAACTTTAATACTGTTACAATAAAGTTCAAAGTTCAAAATTGGCTCGATGGTTTAAATGCCCTTTAATACATTTCGTTTGCTAAAGTCCTTAAGAATATTAGGACTGTGGGGGATATTATTATGTATACCCTACTATAATAATTATTATGGTAAATGAAAATAGCTAGCCCAATCAGGCAACTCACAAATAGTACCTAAATCTTTAATTAAAGTACTATTCGAAGTAAAGCCAAAGAAAAAAGCAATATTTGTAAAAGGGGTCCCTAAAAAGCTAGTTTTAAAATTGGATTCACATAAAGTGAAAGTAAGTATTGCAAGCACCAAAAATTAAACTATTTAGTTAAAAGTAAAAAAAAAATATGGCCAATTACAGAGATTTTTTCAAAATCTTTAAAGTGTTTTTATCTATGTATTTAAATAATCATTCTTTTGTGATTAAAGTTTTATAAATATACACCGAGTTCTTTACGATATCCATAAACTTTGTCAAAGGCTTCTATAGCTTTTAAAAATTAAATCTAACACAGGAAATAGTACTTAAAAAGGCTTCGTTACAAAGATATTTGTAATATCGTTTAGTGAAATTTAATTGAGCATGCAGTAAGAAAGGGTCTTAACTCAGTTTTGACAAGTTGCAGCCCGCCAAATTTTATGAATGAAAATACGTCATCGTTGCCAATTCGGATAAAGAGGCATGCATATCGGGCGATTTACGACAAGTTATTTAGTTTATATGAAAATTAACAAAAAAATAATAATTCATTAATGTGTCCATAATGAAAAATGTTTATTTCCATGGTCTGAACATCGGGTCGAAGTTTATGTACTTATATCGTCCAGAACACGGTGTATAATTCTTTTTTTGCCATATTTCCAAAAACGTTTCATGTACACACGGCTACACATCAAGCTATACATTTCTAGTTTTAGCTGACCTCGCATTGTATAGGTTTTTCGTACAATATGAAGTCAGGTTATACTGGTTATGCATAGCTTGAGGTGAGCCGTGCGTATAGCTCGCGCCACAAAAGACTCGACTTGACTCCGCCTCCCGCGCTCTTTCCGCCGCCCCTATGACGTCCGGTCCCGTCCCGCGCTCAGACCTCATACCGCTAAAGAGACCTAAAATCGTGTACTGCGCAAGTCAAACCACGTGGTGTGTCAAGTCTCATGTTTCGTGGCTCGCATTGTACAGCCCTCTCACAGTTATTTTACCTCTGTCAGCAGCAACCGAACATCAACTTTATTCTTACGAAAATAAAGATCAAAGTGATTTTGACAGATTTGCCATTAGCAGCAACCATATTACAACAACTGTAAGAGCGGTTTCGCACTACGTCCGATCCGAATTCGAGAAATCAATCTGAATTGGAAATTATTCTAAATTCCGACGGATAGAGTTCGGATGTAGGGCGCAGCCCCTCATACAAATAGGACTACGGTCACTTCGGATGTAGTGCGAAACGGCCCTAAGGATCACTGTGACTTTGGCGGTGATGCAATATCGATAAAATAAGTGTAACTGGCCTGTTAACGTCACTCATTGAAAACCGGCTGTTAAAATTAAAAAAAGGAAATAAAAAGTTGCCAGTAATTCAAATCAAGAAGATTTTGTTTATAAAAAGCAGCTATGCAGTAAAATAATAAAAAAAACTATTATTCTTTTACAAAAAGTCACAACTCCAAAAAGGCATGTTTTTCTTACAGATGTAAGTGCACTATGTTTAATATTCACAATAAATGGTCCGATGCTATCTATGGAACAGTTATCATAAGACTAGTGGACTTAATGCGTCTGCATTACGATTTAGTAAAACGCACATTAATGTAAGAAATTACAAAAAGAAAAAAAAAACTGGTCGGTTAAACTTATGCCAGAGTTGGTATGACATTTAGCCAAACTTGGCATAATATTTAGCCGGAGTCGGCATGACATCTAGCCAAACTTTGCATAAGATTAAGCCAGAGTTGGCATGACATCTAGCCGTACTTAGCATTATATTAAGCCAGACTTTGCATGTCTGTTATACAAACTAGCAATAACAATCAGCAAGAATCAGCATGATATGTAGCCAAACTTAGTATGATATTTAGCCAAACTTAGCAAGACATTTAGCCAAATTCAACCAAATATTTCACTAGAGTTGGCATAATATTTTGCCAAAGTGCCTCTGGCCAAACTCCAAGAGTCAGTATGCATTTAGCCAAACTTAGCTTAATATTTAGCCAAAGTTAGCATGACATTAAGCTAAACTCGGCATAATATTTGGCCAAACTCGGCATAATATTTAGCCAAATATGTATAATGTCTTGTCAAATCAAATATTAAATGTAAAAACATTCGAATTAAAAGCGTGTTGTTCGAAATAATGTGCGCTTACCTTACACTGGTATTAAATCATTAAAATCTATACTAAATTAATTACGTCCTTAGCATTACGTTATTATAGTTAAATCACTTTATTTTTAATCTAAATTCGATGTTAAGTGTCTACGGAATGGTTCAGAGCAATACAGTACTTTATGTATTAAGTTTTTTGGCAAAAATAATAAGTACTTACGTAAAAACATATGTAAACAAAATTGGAGGAGTAAAAAAAGCAGATCTTAATTTAAAGTTTTTAAAGTCTTTTGATTGGACGGATTCAAAAATAGTTTCAAAAGCCACCACTATCAAAGGCGCTAGTAACACAAGAGAATTTATTCACATTTTTTTTTTCTAAATTTAAAATTACCAGTCAACAACAATTTTGCTTCCTCAGGGATTTTTTTTTATTATTGCCATGTTACAAAATCTTTTATTAATGTTTTTATTTGAACAAAATGAGCAAACTAATTAAGACTAATAGACTGCTTGTAAGAATGCTCGCCTTGCTCTCGATGTAGGTGTCTTGCTCGTAAACGAGCACATTTTTCGAAGTATGCTCGGCGACTGTCGCTGGGGTTCCGTCCATGTCTCCTAGACGCTGGTTCGCGACTTTGAGGTTCCGTAGCAGTGCTAATACGTCTTCTGTAATAATGAAAATAAAAAATAGGTATGTTGGTAATGGACTTTTCAACTATCTTTGGTTTTTGAGAGCAGTGGTGGCCCAGTGGTAACGGTCGCGACTTACGAGTTGTAGGTCGTAGGTTCGAACCCAGACAGGCGCTTTACATTGTGTAAATTATTTCATCACCACTGCTCTCAAAACGGTGAAGGAAAACATCGTGAGGAAACCGGCATGTCCTAGAACCAAAAATTCGAAGACATGTGACATCTACCAACCCGCACTGGGCCCGCGTGGTAGATTACGGCCCGCTCCCTCTCACAGAGAGGAGGCCTGTGTCCCAGCAGTGGGAACATTATAGGCTGATTATGTGTGGCTTTTGCCATTAGAAATGCCTTTGCCATGCAGCGGGACAATTTTGGCTTAAAATAACAATACCTAAATAGAATGCATAATAGACGAAAGAATAACGTTGAAGGTTTGCAAACATCAGACAGCACGCGATGAAAACCTGGATGTACATAGGCGCGTCCTAACCATGCGATCATCGCGCGAGTATGTCGCATTCTTTTGTTCGGAGAACCCGATCACGTGTTCGCGTCGACCGAGGGTGCCTTCCGGTTTTTCGAACACATAAGTGAAAGTCAAAGTCAAAACATTTATTTCAAATAGGCACATGAAAGGTGCTTTTGAACGTCAACATTTTACAATCAAAGAATTGATTTTAGTCACTCATTACAAAAGGTAAGTTCGTATTTTTGTATACCTACCATACCTGTTTAAATCTTTATGTTAATTAATGTAATTGGTGTTACCGTTTTAATTTACAGTAAACAATGGAGAAAAAACTCCACCGTTACTCTTTTAAAATGTTTTAAGTACAATATTTTTTGACAATAAATGAACGCGAAGATCTCGTCTTTGCACAAACGATTTTCTTGGTTAGAACGCAGGGACAGGATCGGGATTAATATTGTGATGATCATAAAATTATAAAAGCCTCTTCAAAGAAATAAAGTGGCCTAATTTGTTTGCCAAAAATAACTCGTCTATAAATTGTGTAGTATTTTATAGCCACACTAGCTGTGCCCCGCGGTTTCACCCACATAAGTCTCGATCCCGTGGGAATATCGGGATAAAAAGTGCCCTATTTCCTTTCCCGGGACTCAAACTATCTCTATAAACAAATTTCATCTAAATCGGTTCAGCGGTTTAGGCGTGAAAAGGTAACATACAGACAGACAGACAGAGTTACTTTCGAATTCATTGGACGTATAAACAATGTAATTATTAAGCTATACAGGGTGTTACAGAAAGGGTATATCAATACAAACGGGTTGAAGAGTGTATCTGGTCTAGAATTTCTGTACAAAATTTCAGCTCAAAAGCTTTGAAAATGCTTAATATTTTTTTATTTCGATAGTTTATTAAATTGAAATCATAACAAACGTGTCATAGCACTACGAGGGTCATTATCCATTATCTGTAGTGTGTCTGTGCGCCTAGTACACGCACATCACGCCGCCGCGCGCCAGTGCAGCGCCGTGATGTCGAAATAAAAAAATATTAAGCATTTTCAAAGTTAATGCTTTTGAGCTGAAATTTTGTACAGAGATTCTAGACCAGATACACTCTTCAACCCGTTTGTATTGATATACCCTTTCTGTAACATCCTGTATAGGCATCAATCACTAAAAAGAACGAATATACGAGTACCAAAAGCCATCCATTTGTAGTGATGGATGTATATAGGTCACCATGGTCGACGCGAATGTACAAAAAGCCATCAATTTTAATTTCAAAATGAGTTATATCGAACTCAAATCCCTTTTAGAGTAATAAATATTACCTAAAGGACACTGATAGCAGCTTTTAACTCGTTCATCATTGGAGGAATGCTTTTAAAAAATAATGTAGGTCTGTATTTTAAACTAGTTTCTGCCAGTGACTCAGCGTGAAATTAAGAATCATCTGCCTAGCCTTTTCCCAACTATGTTGGAGTACCAGTTTTTTATACTAGCTGCACCCCGCGGTTTCACCCGCATAATTTTCGATCCCGTGGGAATATCGGGATAAAAACTATCCTATGTCCTTTCCCGGGACTCAAACTATCTCTATACCAAATTTCATCTAAATCGGTTGAGTGGTTTAGGCGTGAAAAGGTAACATACAGATAGACAGACAGAGTTACTTTCGAACTTATAATATTAGTAAGTATAGTATGGATGGAGCGACTGCCTATCTGACCTCCACAACCTAGTTACTGGGTATCATGAAACCCCTTGGTAAGACTGTTTGTCAGACTTTCGGGCTTCTGACGACCCGTAACGACTGTCAAAGATCCACGAATGACAGCCGACACCAACGGCTTAACGTGCTTTCCGAAGCACGGACGGGTCTTGGTATGTAAAGATGGTCACCCATCCACGGACCAACCGCGGCAAGCGTAGCGGCTATCAAATGCAACAATATTTTTTTCAAATCCGACTGGTAGTTCCCGAGATTAGCGCGTTTTTCGTTCTAGAACCAAAAATTCGAAGACATGTGACATCTACCAACCCGTACTGGGACCGAGTGGTGGATTACAGCTCACTCCGTCTTACAGAGAGGAGGCCTGTGTCCCAGCAGTGGGAAAAGTATAAGCTGATTATGTAACACATACTACAGGCGGGCTGCACCGCACTTTTTAAGAGGAAACGTGTGTGGTGTTTCTCCATAGAAACGCTCTCGCCTGTTTTCTTTCGGTTAAAGACCATAAAGCAATGATTTTTTACAGAGAATGAAATATTAACTACTAGTAGATATGTCCCCATGTTTTCCTTTTTGAAGATACATTATTTTTATGAGCACTAGAACCCTCCAAAAATGCCGATGACAGAGTACCTTGTGATAGACTATGCCGATTTCAACCGCTGTCAACAGAGGCCTAGTTTACAAAGACAACTTAATAGTTGTTGTAGTTGTTGTGTTGTAGTTGTTGTTGTTTCATTAATGTGGAAAAATAAAAACACAGGGACACAGTAACACAGTATAATATATCCTTCTTATTCAGTTTATGATGAAATATCTTTTAAATTGGTCCAATATTGGAGGAGGAAATAGGCGAGAGCCAAACCTCGAATTATGACTTTTTACTTAGGCTTTTTCTAAAGTCTCTCCGACCGCATTTCCTCTTAATTACAGGAAAATGCGTTGCGTTGTGGTCCGTTACGGTTTTAACCTTTTGAACGCCATTGTCACATATATGTGACAAACGAAATCTTACCCTGAACGCCAACGTCATAAATATATGACAAAATACACATCGCACGGGTCGCACCATATTATGAAATAAACAATTTAATCATTACTTTTGTGTGTTTTTATTTATATAATTTAAAAGTTTAAGCTTCCGTCTATATTGTATTGCATGAAACTAATATAAATAAACCACCAATATCGAGAAAGTTGTTTTAAGTGTGTGTGTGCTGTTGTGTTGTTAAAGTGGCCTGGCGTCAGGGGTACGGCGATACGTTTATACTCTAGCGTTCAAAAGGTTAAGGTGCGTTTGATTTTAAGAAGAAAATAGTAGAAATAGAAAGAAGAGTATAAGGTCCACAAACCTGCCTCTTTCTGCCCCTCCTCGTAGTCGACCTTGATGAAGGTAGTCAGGGACACTTCGTACACCTTGTTGGAATCAGCGCTGGAGCTGATCGAGCGACGCTTTCTGCCGTACGCTATCTGACCGTTGCTGCATTGTACCTGAAACGCAAACACGTAAATTTTGTTGTATTGTCCAACCATAACAACATAACGTATACGTCCTTCATAGTGATGATTAAATGAAAATCTAAATATATAAAATTCAAAGTCCTGACTGACTGACTGATATATCAACGCACAGCCTAAACCGCTGGTCCTAGAGACATGCAATTTGGAGGGTGTGTTCTTTGTGAAGAGTAGGTATGTATCCACTAAGAAAGGGTTTTTCGAAATTACACCCCTAAGAGGGTGAATGGGGGGAGGGTGAAATTTTACGCGGACGAAATCGCGGGCAAAAGCTAGTGATTGATATAATGATTGATATTCAGCTGCATCCGGAGTAAGTTAATGACAGAAGAAATGAGTATATAAGAGGAAGTTTGAAAGTGGCGCCAGTGACAGAAAAGTTGAAAGGAAATCGTTTGGCTTGGTATGGGCATGTGATGAGAAGGGACGAAGCGCATGTGACTAAAAGAGTGATGAATATACATGTTGATGGATGGAGAGGGAGAGGAAGGCCGAAGAAAAGATGGATGGATTGTGTGAGGAATGATATGAAAGAGAAGGGAGTGAATGATAGTGACGGTTGACAGGGGAGAATGGAAGAAGAAAACGTGTTGCGCCGACCCCAAGTAACATGGGATAAGGGCAGGAAGATGATGATTCAGCTGCATCCGGATAGACTGGAAGCCGGTCCCAACATAATTGGGAAAAGGCTAGGCAGATGATGATGTTTGATGATCATTGTGACGACAACCAAACCTCGTCCACTCTACTCACCCCCCCTTTTTTTTTGGATGGGAATTCATCAAATGACCCCTAACGCTCTGGGTGGAGCGGAAGGGAGTGTCAGACTCTTACTGACTAAAACCCATCCGTGTTCCTTCCTTAGCCCTTTATGTTCCGGGGTAGCTACCCTCTACTCACCCCCTGGCACTTGTCGAGGCACACGGTGACGGTTCCCTTGAACTGCACGTAGGAGGTGTCGGGGAACTTGAACGCTTTGAACTTGGCGGTAAGCGTGTCGCCGTCGGCTGTCACGAAGTTGTCGAAGAGGTATGTGTCCACTGAGCAACTGGGAATGGCGAAAACATGTATAAGATAGATGTAGAGATAATAAGCATGTATGAATGGGCTCAATCGGGACTTTATAATATGAGAAGTAGTGGACTGTATTAAAATAGGTGTAATACCATAATTTACAGTATCAACATATACGAGAAAAAACAATCAAATGCCCGTGGTCGACGCGTCTGTGAGTTGAGTGGAGTGAAGGGCACGCAGCGGCGGTCGCGTACCGGATTCGGTACCTGGACGCCCCGCGCCGTCCCCTCGGTCAATCACGCGCATATGTGATGCGCCGACATATGAGAATTTTTAAGCTTCATCTCTTTTGCAATGCATCAGCAATATTTTTGGTGAAGACTAAAGTGGCGCCATCTACATCGCCACATGCGAACTACGCTCACACTGACGTCACGCAAAATCCTGCATCGTGCAAGCAGGACATCAATCGTTAGGCAGTAGCCCACCAGACACAACACCCGTCTGGTCGGAAGATCCTCCCTTTTCTATGGAGGATGAGTGAACTTTAAACCCTGTTCCTCAACCGCAACGGTAGAGGTTACGAATCGTTTGCCCTCAGCAATTTGATAACTATTTTTTTTCAATTGCGTACCATAATGTATATAGTTGGTAAAGAAATAATTAAAATTAAATACATGATCGAAAGCCTGAGAAGCAATAGAGCTTTTAAAAGCCACTATGGTTTCCTTCTCTAAAGCCCTGACCACCGGCAGCTTGGACCCTGTGATTTTTTTATATTTGTATATGATTTTTCTAAAAATGTTAAAAAAAAAAAATGTAAATAATATCTATGAGTGTAAAAGGAATGATCATGATGGATCAAGGCTAGTTGCTTTTCTGTAAACAAAGACACCTCCGCCTTGCAGCGCGACAGATACGTGCTGATGATATTTGCCATAATGATTGATGTCCAGAATTACCCATTTAAGATAATAGTTTCTTGCTGCTTTCCAGTATCAGTGACATGCATATAGTTGACCAGCAGTCCGTAGATCGGCGCTGACTTCTCGTTCAAGAAGATCTCCATCGTTAGGGGAGTCCCGGGGGTTACTGAGATCTCGCCGGATACCCTGGAAAATTATAAATTTGTAACTTAAGTTATTTTCACCATAGCTACGCTTGCCGCGGTTGGTCCGTGGATGGGTAACCATCTTTACATACCGAGACCCTTTCGTGCCTCGGAAAGTAAGTTAAGCCGTTGGTCCCGACTGTCATTCGTAGATCTTTGACAGTCGTTACGGGTAGTCAGAGCCCGAAAGTCTGACAACCAGTCTTACCAGTAACTGAGTTGTGGAGGTCAGATAGGCAGTCGCTTCATGTAAAATACAGATATTCAGCTGCATCCGGTTAGACTGGAAGCCAACCCCAAGATAGTTGGGAAAAGGCTAGGCAGATGATGAGCCGTGCGTACTGCCTGATCTATGAAAGTTGTATGTGATTACTGGCTTTATGTATACATAAAATCTCGTAGTAGTTGATTAACAAAAAGAATGAGTAGCCGTGGATTAAAAACTTACTGCTTTCCGTTTTGTTTGACGATGGCTCCAAGAACTGGTTCAGGCGCCTTGCCTTCTTCATAACGTGTAATGTTGAGCACACTGAAACACAGAATACATTAAGGTAAGTTTAATTAACCTAAAAATTAATATAAAAACCTTTTAACACACAGAACAAGACACTTAAGAATCAAAGTGCTCCTCCATATTGTTGCCATCTGGAAACGTGCCAAGAAAAATGGCATGGGCCGGTAGGCCTTGAACTTTTGGATAGATGAAGTTGAAATGGCCAAGAGACCAGTAACTTGTATAAGGCGAGAATCGCGGCTAAAGAATTGAGCACAACAAATTATTGAGGGACTTTCTAAAAGGCATTGTCAGAAGATTTGGTTAAGAAGCTCTTCTAATTCTTGGTTATACAAACAACATTTCTCGAAAGACGCACAGCGCACTGCAAGTTACCATCCCTACCTGGTTGCTATTCCACCAATTCGCACTAAGCGTTTGCAAATGTCGTTTATAATGCGCACTACAAAAGAGTGGAACTCTCTACCTGCGTCTGTTTTTCCGAGCGCATACAACCCGAATCTCTTTTAAGTGAGAGTGAACAGGCTTCTTCTGGGTAAGCTCGCTCCATCGTCGACTTTGTCTCTGTCACTTTTGACCTAGGCTAGAGTCAAGAGCAAGCCCATTTCAAATAAAAAAAAAAAACCTTGGCAAGAAGAATCATGAAATAACACCAAGCCAAGAGGCTTGGTATAAAGAACTTATGAAAGAGAAGAGATTTGCAAAGATACATTGTCAAAACCTGCGAAATAGATACTTAGCCAAGACACTTCAAATGCGATTCCCTATGCTACTCAGCCTTGATGAACCTTTTCCAAAAGCCAGTCAAATAAACCTTGTGATGTACTCACTCAGGCTCGTTGAAGTCCAGCGGGAAGGGATGCACGTCTCTCTTGGTGAGCGCGCGCAGCTTGCCCGCCACCACGCACCGCGCTGTCAATGTCTCCACCTCGCCTGAAGAGTTCTCTATCAATATAGTGCTATAGAACGAGCGCTTGCCCTGGAACGGAGAAATAGGTTATGTTAAACTCAAGACAATTTTTATGTTCTTTCTCCAGAATTAGCTTACTGACAGGTTATAATTATGAGTTCATATAATTGTTTTTTATTTTTATAATTGTTTTTTTTTTATTTGAGAGTTTTAGTCTACTTATTATTGTATAAAATCAATTATTTTCTAACTGAACAGACAGCTGTGCTGCTAGGGAGTTTGTTCCGCCACTTCTTCTCCCCAGCGAAAGCACTAGAAAGTGGTGAAGGGCGAGCGTTTTGGGGGACTGTCTTTTGTAATTTTGACGTTCAAAAAGTGCTGATTCTCACCCTAGTTTGAATAAATGACTTGATTTTGATTTTGAAACAGTGGAAGAGTTAAAAGAAGAATACAGTCTTACGGCCAGTTTCTTCATCAATAACTAAAGTAATCAGTCAAACTGACTTTTACTGTTGACTTTTACTTGACCTTTTCTGATACCACGGCGTATGTGTTTCTTCATTCAAGTAACAGCAAAAATAGTAACCACTACTTTGACTTTTGTGACGTTACTTTGGCTGTTACTTTTGATACTGACTTATTCCTTGTAATTTCTTTTTTTTTTTAATTAAAATCGTTTACTTGTGCCATATTGTAAATATGTGAGCACCATGTATCTATCAGATAATTAATTTACATGTCATGGTTTCGTTTTTAATTCTGTTACCTATTGTGGTATAGTAATTTTATTTTAGGTGCATCGTCCTCACATATTATTATATATTTAATGTACCCATGCAAAATATTGTAAAACATTTTAAAAGAGTAACGGTGGAGTTTCTTGCCCATTCTTCTCCATACGAAAACTACCTTTTGGAAGGGGCGACTAGAATCAATTCTATTTTAAGGTAATTTTTGACGTTCAAAAGTGCCTTTTATGTGCCTATTTGAAATAAATGCTTTGACTTTGACTTTGATGAAGAAACTGGCCGTTAGTGAGTCAGATTACAAGTTTCATCAAGACTTAAAGTATTATCAATATTCTCCTGCCCATATACCAATTTATTTCGGGTCGGGCGCAACATGTGTTTTTCTTCCATACTTCTCTAGTAGTCGTCATCTCGGTAGTCACATCCTTTCTAACCATATCATCTATCACACAGTCCATCCATCGTTTCTTTGGTCTTCCCCTACTCTTATAGCCATCGACATTCATACTCAAAACTTTCCTCACGACATTTTCCTCATTCCTTCGTAACACATGCCCATACCATGATAACTGATTTCTACATAAGTTTCAGCTGACGGTGCAATCAAGACTTAAAATGTAATATGACGAGAAATGAGAAAACAATTGTCACTAGATCCATTATAGATTTGGCCAATGGATCTTCTGAGAAAAAAAATCTCAGTACATCCACATCTTGAAATCAGGATCCAATGAGAAAGCAATCGTCACTAGATCCATCATGGACCTGGCCAACGGATCTTCTGAGTAAAAAAATCTCAGTAGATCCACATCTTGAAATCAGGATCCAATGAGAAAACAATCGTCACAAGATCCATCATGGATCTGGCCAACGGATCTTCTGAGAAAAAAAATCTCAGTAGATCCGCATCTTGAAATCAGGATCCAATGAGAAAACAATTGTCACTAGATCCATCATGGATCTGGCCAATGGAACTTCTGAGAAAAAAAATCTCAGTAGATCCACATCTTGAAATCAGGATCCAATGAGAAAACAATCGTCACAAGATCCATCTTGGATGTGGCCAACGGATCTTCTGAGAAAAAAAATCTCAGTAGATCCGCATCTTGAAATCAGGATCCAATGAGAAAACAATCATCACTAGATCCATCATGGATCTGGCTAACGGATCTTCTGAGAAAAAAAATCTCAGTAGATCCACATCTTGAAATCAGGATCCAATGAGAAAACAATTGTCACTAGATCCATCATGGATCTGGCCAATGGAACTTCTGAGAAAAAAAATCTCAGTAGATCCACATCTTGAAATCAGGATCCAATGAGGAAACAATCGTCACAAGATCCATCATGGATCTGGCCAACGGATCTTCTGAGAAAAAAAAATCTCAGTATATCCGCATCTTGAAATCAGGATCCAATGAGAAAACAATCATCACTAGATCCATCATGGATCTGGCTAACGGATCTTCTGAGAAAAAAAATCTCAGTAGATCCACATCTTGAAATCAGGATCCAATGAGAAAACAATTGTCACTAGATCCATCATGGATCTGGCCAATGGAACTTCTGAGAAAAAAAATCTCAGTAGATCCACATCTTGAAATCAGGATCCAATGAGGAAACAATCGTCACAAGATCCATCATGGATCTGGCCAACGGATCTTCTGAGAAAAAAAATCTCAGTATATCCGCATCTTGAAATCAGGATCCAATGAGAAAACAATCATCACTAGATCCATCATGGATCTGGCTAACGGATCTTCTGAGAAAAAAAATCTCAGTAGATCCACATCTTGAAATCAGGATCCAATGAGAAAACAATTGTCACTAGATCCATCATGGATCTGGCCAATGGAACTTCTGAGAAAAAAAATCTCAGTAGATCCACATCTTGAAATCAGGATCCAATGAGGAAACAATCGTCACTAGATCTATCATGGATCTGGCCAATGGATCTTCTGAGATTGAACGAGAAACACGAGGCCTTTCAAGATTTTTATAGCACTGTGTGACCTAAACCCGCACTTCAGTCACGCTATTCTGTTACCGAAGTAGTTCATTTTTGCACATAAAAGCGTAACTTGAGTGCGGGATTTCACACGAGCTATACAATAGTATATGTTACGTGTGACTTAAGTTATAGAGGTATGAGGAACAGGGTGTAAAGTTCACTCATCCTCCATAGAAGAGGAAGGATCCTCCGACCAGACGGATGTTGTGTCTAGCGGGCAACTGCCCGATGATTTATATCGGGCCGTTGTATCTATGCTAGTTGCGCGGTAAACTCTGCTTGCGAGATGCAGGATTCTGCGTGACGTCAGTATGACGCGTTGTTCGCATGTGGCGTTGTATACATCGTGTTCTTCACGATATCCATAAACTTTGTCAAACGCTTCTATAGTTTTACCATTTCATTTAGTGAAATTTAATTGAGCTATGCAGTAAGAAAGGGTCTTAATTCAGTTTTGACAAGTTGCAGCCCGCCAAATCCTATCAATGAAAATACGTCATCGTTACCAATTTGGATAAAGGGGCATGCATATCGGGCGATTTACGTCAAGGTATTTAGTTTATATGAAAATGAACAAAAAATAAAAAATAATTCATTAATGTGTCCATAATGAAAAATGCTTATTTCCATGGTCTGAACATCTGGGCGAAGTTTATGTATATTGTCCGGAACACGGTGTATACCGCTATCGCTACAAAGTAATCTATTAATGCGTACTATTAAGATTGAAGGTAAAAACGTGATTTCTACTCACAGTCCCGGTATTCAGCACTCTGACGACTGCACACCTGTGAGGGTCCTGCAGGTCCAGCACAAACATAGCGACGTTCCCGATCATCTCGGGCTGGCACGGCTTGTACTCTGGAAATTATTAAAATAACGTTATTTGAAGAAGATTTAGTAGAAGTTGACCACTGCTCTCAAAACGGTGATGGAAAACATCGTGAGGAAACCGGCATGTCCTAGAACTAAAAATTCGAAGACATGTGACATCTGCCAACCCGCACTGGGCCTGCGTGGTGGATTACGGCCCACTACTCCCTACCACCGAGAGAAGGCCTGTGTCCCAACAGAGGGAACATTGTTGGCTGATTATGCTTTTGCTAGTAGATGTTGTAGATGAGTTCTTTGTCATAGTATTCATTTGGGAAATTATTAATTTATTACACTTGCGTTCCCATTGAGGGACCACATTTGAATTTTGAGCTTTTGAATGCGTCAGCCTTTAGTAAAAGTTCTCAAACAATTGTAAATTCAGCCTTTAATTTGTAAAAGTAGCCACTCAAAAGTTACAATCGATTAAAGGTGGTCCCTCAGTCGTGACTGACAGGCATCCCTATCTCAAAACCTAGTGAAAATTTGCAACTGCTATAAATTACTACTCTTAGTAAAAGATTTGTAAAACTAATTTATTTGAATATCAACCCTTTCTGTTCAAGGAATAAAAAGAACTAGCATGCGGAAGGTGGTCCCTCAACCGATCACCATATGTTCACCTTGAGTGGAGACCACAATGGAATTTGAAATTTACATATGGGTCTAGCGTTAGTAAAAGTACTTGAACGATAGTATATTCAACCTTTAGTTTGTAAAAGAAGCCATTCAAAAGTTACAATCGAATTAATGTGGTCCCTCAATTGAAACGTTAATCATAAGAAAAATCTATTTACGTAGCATTCGGAAGTTAAATAGACGAATGCTACAGTCTATCCTTTAGTAGTATTTTTTTTACTAACAATTACTTTTCTAAACAGTATCAAAAAATGTACCGTTTTATTTCAAATAATAACCAAATTCCTGGGAAGAAATACCAAGATAGAGGTGACCACACAGCAGGATTGTTTATTAAGTAAAAACTAGTGAGTGTTTGTTGATATTAATTTTTGTTAATATTTGACATCACTTAGCTAAATAAAAACAAAGAAAATAATGCTTATGATAATAAAAAAAAAGAAACAAAATTTTACCCTGCACTGAAAATGTAACTCTGAACTTTTTAACCGACTTCAAAAAAGGAGGTTCTGTATTCGACCCGTATGTATGTATGTATGTTTGTATGTCCGCGATTTTCTCAAAAACTAAAACCGATTTTGATAATTCTTCACTAAAGTTATCTACATACTTTCAGGAAGGTTTTAGTTTATAATACATTAGGTAATTATTCTTATGTACGAAGTTATATGCATAAATGCAGCATTTCTATGGGAATTTTGATTATTCTTCCAGTCGGTGTCTTCAATTCTTCAGTGCACTAGTGCTTATTGAATTTGTGTGGGGTAGGTAAAACTAAAAAGTGAAAAATAAAAACTTTTTTACAAAAAAAAAAAACAACCGACTTCAGAAAAATACACTACAAAGTGTAAATTACTTTAATTTCGGAAGTCGGTGTCAAAAAATGTAAATGCAGAACCAACGATACCGACTTCCGAAATTAAAGTTATTTGTCACTTTGTAGTGTTTTTTTTTTGAAGTCGGTTGTTTTTTTTTATAAAAAGGTTTTTACATCAAACATTACTACTAATGAGGGACTCGTGGCTAAGTAATAACAGCCGCACGGATCGATCGATCAGGTTAAGCTACGCTTGCTGAGGTTGGTCCGTGGATGGGTGACCATCTTTACACACCGAGACCCCTCCGTGCCTCGGAAAGCACGTTAAGTAGTTGGTCCCGGCTGTCATTCGTGGATCTTTGACAGTCGTTACGGGTCGTCAGAAGACCGAAAGTCTGACTACCAGTCTTACCAAGGGGTATCGTATTACCCAGTACCTGGGTTGTGGAGGTCAGATAGGCAGTCGCTCCATGTAAAATACTGGTATTCAGCTGCATCCGGTTAGACTGGAAGCCGACCCCAACATAGTTAGGAAAAAGGCTAGGCAGATTACTACTAATGAGACAGTAGCAAAGTGTATGTATAAAAGTTTGTTCGTTTAGAGGACTGTCATCAAATTTAAAGCGTAAGTCGTCGTAAGAACGTATGCTCTCATTAAAAAAGTAGATACATCTGAAATGGCCGAGCTCACTGGCGCTAGCTCCGGGAATAAATTCAATAGCCCCAACAAATTTGTAGAAATTTTGTTTGACTTTGATCGTTCGAGGTATTTCGCTAATCGGTCCTTTAGGTGTGTCGTTTAAGTCGAAAGATATAAAATCTGTAAGCTCATATTCGTACGTCACTTGATTATTACACATTGTACATTCTTTAATTTCGTCACGAATTAAAATGGCTTCTTCCAAAATACTAATGCCAAATATTTTAATAAGCTGAATGTTCAAACTGATAAATTTATATCTTTTTAAAATGTTTTCTGTTTGACACCATGCATTGCTACACAGTTTGGAGAATTTGACACTAAAAAATCTTATTAATAACTTCTTCGAAAACGGTAGATACATTACATTCGCAACTGTAAGTAACGACGTCTCTGATTTTATTCTTTTTATTACAAGCTTGGGAAATTATTTGTGCTCTCAGAATGTAAATATCATCTATCTTGTAATTATTGTCATTCAAGCCATTAAAATAATGTAATATTAATATCAAATATTAATAAAAATTAATATCAACAAACACTCAGTAGTTTTTACTTAATAAACAATCCTGCTGTGTGGTCACCTCTATCTTGGTATTTCTTCCCAGGAATTTGATTATTATTTGAAATAAAACGGTACATTTTTTGATACTGTTTAGAAAAGTAATTCTTAGTAAAAAAATACTACTAAAGGATAGACTGTAGCATTCGTCTATTAAACTTCCGAATGCTACGTAAATAGATTTTTCTTATGATTAACGTTTCAATTGAGGGACCACCTTAATTCGATTGTAACATTTGAATGGCTTCTTTTACAAACTAAAGGTTGAATATACTATCGTTCAAGTACTTTTACTAACGCTAGACCCATATGTAAATTTCAAATTCCATTGTGGTCTCCACTCAAGGTGAACATATGGTGATCGGTTGAGGGACCACCTTCCGCATGCTAGTTCTTTTTATTCCTTGAACAGAAAGGGTTGATATTGAAATAAATTAGTTTTACAAATCTTTTACTAAGAGTAGTAATTTATAGCAGTTGCAAATTTTCACTAGGTTTTGAGATAGGGATGCCTGTCAGTCACGACTGAGGGACCACCTTTAATCGATTGTAACTTTTGAGTGGCTACTTTTACAAATTAAAGGCTGAATTTACAATTGTTTGAGAACTTTTACTAAAGGCTGACGCATTCAAAAGCTCAAAATTTAAATGTGGTCCCTCAATGGGAACGCAAGTATTTATTACTAACCTAATATTATAATTGTGAAATTGAGTTTGCTTTTTTGTTTAATACGCTTTCACACAAAAACCGCTGAACGGATGCAGCTGAATACTACTATTTTACATGGAGCGACTGCCTATCTGACCTCCACAACCCAGTTACTGGGTAATACGATACCCCTTGGTAAGACTGGTTGTCAGATTTTCGGGCTTCTGATGACCCGTAACGACTGTCAAAGATCCACGAATCACTGCCAGGACCAACGGCTTAACTTGCTTTCCAAGACACGGAGGGGTCTTGGTACGTAAAGATGGTCACCCGTCTGGTCATGCAGTCTCAGTGAGAGACGACGAAAGAGGTCTCGAGCTACAATATTATTTTTATGTGTTGAGTACCAATAAAGTTTTTTTTTTTTTTTTCTAGCCTGCGCTGTCCCACTCCTGGACAAAGGCCTCCCTCTACTCCTTCCATTTTTCGCGAGACCGCGCGTCCTCCCTCCAGTTTTGACGGAACCTATCCAGCTCATCCTGCCATCTCCTGCGTGGTCTGCCGCGACCCCGCCTCACTGTCTCAGGGCACCAATTCTGCGCTATTTGGGCCCACAGTTTGTCCGGCATGCGGCAGACATGTCCTGCCCAGTCCCATTTAAGTTGAGCAGCCTTTTGAGCCACGTCAGCTATCTTTGTTTTGGAGCGCAGTATTGTGTTTCGAACACGATCCGTTAATTTAACGCCTAGTATACTGCGCTCCATTGCTCGTTGGCAGACCAATAAAGTGATTTGTAAAAGTATTCGAGTGTATAATTCTTCCACCTGCATAGCTATTTCCATACAAAAAAGGAATGAGCATTGATTCCTTCGCTCTTTCTTCCTTAATTGTCTCATGATTCATTATCAATATTAATAATACACGCAGCTGAAAGTCGTGAGTGCGTCCAGGGAATGGATTAAATTATAACAGGACGTGACAAGAATATAAAGTATAAAGTAGTTTCGTGGAACAGGGACGTTATTTGTTGAGTTGGTAATAAGGTGAATGCGCAGTTGTAGACCGCGAAATTCAATTTTTCTTACGTTTTTAGCAATTTTCAGGTCAGTGTCAGCGGGGCAATTGCGTAACACATTATTAATCGGAATCGGTTTCATTTTGACAGTTAAACAACATTCATTGCGTTATTTACGTGTAGAGCAGACAAATTTTTCGAACTTAAGAAGCGATGGATTAGCAATTTGCTTTAAAATGATTCAGATTCCGATTGATAGTGTGTTACGCAATTAGGGTGCAGGTTGTAATTTGATCAAAATATGATTCGCGACTATAACAGGTACGTATTTACAGAATTATAATCAATAGAATCATTAATACTCGTACATCTTTCTAAGTTAGATTTCTACCATAAGAACAAATCTCGTATGGAAAAGTGATTATGGTAGAAATCTAACTTAAAGAGATATATTAATGATTCTAATGACCATAATTCTGTAAATACATGTCTATTATAGTCGCGAATCATATTTTCACCCTGTATATAAAATTCAAAGTCCTGACTGACTGATATAAGTATCAACGCACAGCCTAAACCGCTAGTCCTAGAGATATGAAATTTGGAGGGTATGTTCTTTGTGAAGAGTAGGTATCCAATAAGAAAGGGTTTTTCGAAATTCCACCCCCTAAGAAGGTGAATGGGGGGAGGGTGAAATTTCACGCGGACGAAGTCGCGGGCAGAAGATAGTACAATATAATAATACTACTACTATTATTATATTATATTATTATTATTACTATCTTTCTCAATTGTATTTCCGTTCCTCTCAACCCGACCTAAGATCGTGAGGAATCAATCCCTTCGTTCTGTTATAACCCTTAATACAAGGTAATAAAGCCTAAGTCAGCTTTTACTTATAAACTGTACTTTTCCTTTACAAAAGTACTTAGGTTGCATTTTTACCCAGTGCATAGGAATATAATGCATAATTAAATCAGTTAGATTCTGGACGCCGTCGCGTAATCTAGTGTGCCCAATTAAGGGAGTTATTAAGAGGGACATTGCCTAAATTGCCTAATTATTGTGCCAAAACGTGTGTGTGACTGTGTATTTGTACTGTGGCAATAAAAGTGGTTCAGTAGAAATATTGTTCCTTTTTTTAAAAAGACAAACGGGGTCGGCTTAGTAACAGTTCCCACAGCTGGGAGCGCCATCAAAATTCAGCCAAGTTGATATATCTGCCGTCAGCATGGCAACATTGAGACGTCACTACCGTTTCAATTCGCCTGACGTCTTTATTTTTAGATAGCTATTATTTAAGAAAGAAAGAAAAAAGTTTATTTGGACATAGTTCGTGAAACACAAAATACATTAAAAATTAATAAAAATCACAATCACACTAATATTATAAAGGCGAAAGTTTGTGAGTGTGTTTATATGTTTGTTACTTCTTCACGCTCAAACGGCTGGACCAATTTTGATAAGATTTTGTATGGAGGTAGCTGACACCCTGGCTTAACATATAGGCTACTTTTTATTGCGATATTCCCACGTGATCGACATTTACGTGGGTGAGACCGCGGGGCGCAGCTAGTCTTAGATAATTTACAGTCCATCGCCACTTAATCAGATATCTACTTTAGAGCAATGTATTCCAAGTTGATTTTTGAGTGACCATTTGTAATAAAAAGGTCCTAATAAGTTTTTGGGTGCAATGGAATTTGAACTTTGTTAAGGATGACATTCAGTTTGTTGCTCCATAACTTGAAAATTATATCAAATTACTGGCTCGGACGTAACATACATATAAACATACACACACACACACTCACAAACTTTCGCCTTTATAATATTAGTGTGAAGTGTGATTAGTGTGATAGTATGATTATGAATACTGCTTTAAACACGGAATCAGCATAAGTGAAGAGGTCCGTTAGGGCCGAAGCCTGCCGGGTCAGCGGGATTGTCCGAAAGGGTTACCGCTACCCCGGAACATAAAGGGCTAAGGAAGACACGAGTGGGTTTAATCAGTAAGAGTCTGACACTCCCTTCTGCCCGACCCAGAGCGGGAGAAGTCATTTGATGATTTACCAACAAAAAAAAAAAATGCCCCATTCAACAACTAACCAGCTAACTTCTCATAATAATATTTTCGCAATTTCGCACAGTTTCCCTATTCTGCGAACAATAATGTCGACCTCTTTTGTTTTAATTATTATGCGAACGAGACACTTTCACTTGACTTTATTTGTGACGTGAGAACAAAGATGGCGTCCGTGTTAGTTGACAGTTTGGCGCGATAGGGCTTGCTTCATTTGTTGGCTTGTTTTTTTAAAGTCAGTTTCGTTATTTTTGATGAACAAAACCTAATAACACTTTACCTGAACCGGGTATCGAACCCAGGACCCCATTGATCACTTGCGACTATTAAACATAACTGGTGTAAAAAGACGTTTAACGAAGCCGAAAGTCAGTAGGTAATTGTGAATTGTCCTTCTGGTTACGGAGATATTAAAAGCCAAAGTTCCGAGTTTTTAGGGTTCCGTACCGAAAGGGTAGAAACGGGACCCTATTACACACACAGTTAAATTTTTACAGATGATGTATTTCTGTTGCCGCTATAACAACAAATACTAAAAACAGAATAAAATAAATATTTAAGGGGGGCTCCCATACAACAATCGTGTTTTTTTGCCGTTATTTGCTCGATATTAATAACGGCAACAGATAGACCCTTGAAATATTCCGTATTCACAGAATATTTAGTTGTATTTGTATATTCACTTTGACAACATAAATAATTTTTGAATACAATCATTTAAAGGGGAGGGGGGGGGGGCAGGCGAAAGGCGATACGGTGACGATCCCTTTCCGAGTTAATATGTGTGTGTTACTGTGTGTTTTCCCATCAGGAATTTCTTAGAAGTAGTTAGTAGTTTGGAGTCTCGCTTTCTGGCCGGTTACCTAATTAAATAGGCACGCCAAATATTACATGAGATTTAAAAATAACTGGCGAATGCCAGGTGTACTATCGCGGACACTCCAGCCTGACCACCACTAAGTTCATTTTTGCATGCACTCAAAGAATAGAAGAGCTCTCTAGTAAGCGCGCCAAGGCAAATAGTTCGTCCGTAAAATTCACAAAAGGAGGACACGTGATGCGTCACTATGCTGCGCAGTGCAGGTTGCAACTAATTGCGTTATCGCTTTCCTAATAGATGAAAACTTTAAGGGAGCGTGGCTTGGCGCCGCCGCAGGACTTATGCGAAAAAAAAATTTATGTGATCAGCATAGCTATTCACAAACACTCGATTCCGTATCGTATCGAACATTAATCATTGTTATCGTAGGAGTCTTCTAAACGCTGTTCACAAGTCCAAAACCCGAAAATTTTGTCAGTTTAAATCAAATAGACGCCCGCAATTCTTCCAACAGCTATTTGCTGTTGAGGGCAAGTCAAATCAGGTTATCGAAATGTCAGGTTTTCGATACAATAGCCTGTCGTATGCTTGTGAATCAGGGCTCTGGCGGTAAAGTCCTCGATGGTACAGTCACGAGCACCAATATGTCAACACTTGGCAATTTTCAATTGCGATTTTTTCGCGAAATAACGAAAGCAACGTTGAAATACGACACTTAACATAAACCTATGGGTACGAAATAGTAGATTGTACAACTAAGGCATAAAAGAAGCTATTTTACCCCGAGACGTTTATATCCACGCGAGCCGCAGGCGAGGGTGGATAGTTAAGTCGAGGGGTAAAATGGCTTCTTTTATGCCTTAGTTGTACACTCTGCTTTTCACTTCGATTGCGAGAAAATGAAACAGGCATAAAGTATACAGTACATAATTCATCAAAAATGTTGCAAAGCATAGCTAATTCCCGCCACCACAGATAATACCGCCACGAAACTTTTAAAAGTTTTTTTTTTTTAATTTCAACATTTGTCATTCGACTTGGGTACTTCATACTGCCAAGTCATAAAAACGTTTCTTTGCGTTTTTAAATAATAAATGACAACTATTTTACCTGATTTTATTAAATTAACGATAGAAAACACGGAAGTGGTATAAATTAAAGAAAATGAAATAAATCACGACTTTAATCTGCGAAGTTTTATTGCGCGTGTGGCTGTTGGGCCTGATTACCTTAGTCTCAGAAAAAAAAATTACTTTATGCACTAGAACATAAAAAGCGATTTTATGTCGCCTAAGCACGACATAAAGACGAACTTTTAGAGCATGAGAAGTGAAAATACTATTTTCGTAATAACATAAAATTTCATTCAATAATAAAGGAGAAAATCGCCTTTGAATAAAGCCAAGTGTATACATACTTATAGACGTGACTGTAGGTACATCTCTACAGGACCTATCTCCTCGCTGAATTAAAGCGTGATAGCACACTGTATGGCTTACCTTTGAGCTGTTCCAAGTAGGTGATACTCCTGTCGCCATCCATGGGGACGGTCACCTTCATGACCTCAGGAGTGCATTCTACCTTCGATTCTGATCCTGCAACAATTGACAAAAAGATTTTGTTGTATTTTTGGCAGCTATTTTTACAAAACAAACATAATTATAGCTTTTCAAAAAGTAGGTGATAGGGATGATGACATTTTTTTCATTTTAAACTCTAAAAATATATAAAAAGTGTAAAAGCTTAAAAAACCGAAATATAAACGTTTTTATCCACACCCATGCTATAAATCCTCTATAAAATTTTCTGAAACAGTTAAGTAGCTTATTGCCAACATTAAAACAACCAGTGTCATAGTAACCATAATATCATCCAAACGAGTGTTATTATGTTGTACTAAATTTAATTATGCAACTCGTTTTCAAAAAAAGAACCTTGTCATGCACGCGCGTTTCACTACAACAGCACCGTAATTTAAAAAAAGAACTTATAGGTTTAGATTCGAATTCACGTCGTATCCCGCCGGCCGCCATTTTTGTTCGATATTAGTAGATATGTATTGCAAAAAACTGTTTCAGACCCTTTTTTTTAGAGGATGCATATCATGGGTGTAGATAAAGTCTTGTATGCAACTGTATCTACATAATTAGGTATTAAAACAGTTTCATAAATAACTATAAAATAACTGTTAGACGAAGAGAGTTCTATCACATAAGTGACGTCACGACTATGTAACTTCATATTAGCGCCATACATTGTGCGTACCAGGCGACAAGGACGGGAATAATCCTTTCCATTTTTTTTAAAGTGTCTAGCTTCTCTATATTTCCATCGAATTCACTCAAAGAAACTAGCCATTTAAAAGCGTGCAGTGTCATACTTTTTAGGGTTCCGTACCCAAAGGGTAAAACGAGACCCTATCACTAAGACTTTGCTGTCTGTCCGTCCATCCGTCTGTCTGTCACCAGGCTGTATCTCAAGAACCGCGATAGCTAGACAGTTAAAATTTTCACAAATTAAGTATGCATTTCTGTTGCCGCTATAACAACAAATACTAAAAACAAAAAAAAAATATTTAAGGGGGGTTCACATACAACAAACGCGATTTATTTGCCCTTTTTTGCTCGATATCAATAATGGCAACAGGTAGGCACTTGAAATATTCACAAAATACTCAGTTGTATTTTTTATTTAATAAATAATAAAATAAAATAAATATTTAAGGGGGGCTCCCATACAACAAACGTAATTTTTTTATACATGACGTGTTAAATATTGTACGGTGGTACGGAACCCTTCGTGTGCGAGTCCGACTCGCACTTGTTTAATCACACTAAGTTGTTGCATTTCACCAGCACACATCAAACATTGCAATTTAAACCTTATGCCAACGACCATAAAAGCCAAATAACACGCTCGTGATTGGCAACGAGTATACAAATACTCGATCAATATTTGGAAACCCGAAAAGATAGCCTTTCAAACCGGTAACCAGCTATCTTGTTAAACAGGTTATGCGACGGCCTGACGTCTTGCATTTGTTATGTCATGTTGTCATGCACAAAAATATAACCGAGACACTCGTGGGTAAATAATAACAGCCAGACGGGTTGATCGAAGCTTATGGCGCGGTAAGAAGGACATTTTTAGGTAACTGACAATAGCGTATCGCAACAACGAATCAGAATGCCTATTCCCGTAATTAAAAACGTTGAAAATCTAGTCGTAAGTTGCAACCACATCCCAGCGACAGTTAATGTCAAAAACTTGTCAAAAATGTAGGGATGTTAGAGGAATTTGGACAGATTGAGACTGAGATCAGATTGTGAATGTTCTTAAAATTAATTTTAGGGCAATTCTCATACTTACGAGAATTGCCCCTCTTAGATTTAAAGGCTTAGCAGCGCGCACTACGACTTTTAATCGGTGCGGATAATAATCGCCAATCTGTGAACATTACCAATATTCTATAGACTGCGCGCTGCGGTAAAAAATCGCTTCAAGATTCGCTTGAAAAGTTATTTGTGTTTGCGATGTTATTACACATGAATATGCGATTAAAAAAATCGCATCGCAGTGCGCGCTTAGCCTTATAACTTACTGGGACACTATAGGGTCAGTTCACACCGCGACGCGACGCGGCGCGCAGTTTTCAAGATAGCAATACAATTATAGACCTTATCTACTACACAAAAAGGTACACATTAGTGAGGAGGGCCGCGCGGCGTAGCTCGACGTAGTAGGCACACAGAATTGTGTACATTTTTGTGTAGAACGTAAGGTCTATAATTGTATTGCAATCTTGAAAACGAGATTTGTGAGACATTCAACCGCTTCTTTTCTACGATTGGGTCCACCTTAGCCAACCTCATTGCTACACAACCACAGCAACACAAAACTGTAACATTGCCAGACCCTCGACCATATAACAGAGAACTCACAACCTTCACACTATGCCAACCCAGCGAAGTATCCAAAATAATCAAGAATCTTGATCCAAACTGCAGTGCCGGTATCGATGGTATAACTACCAAAGTCGTCAAGTGCGTAAGTGACTTAATCGTGAACAAACTGACTGACTGTATAAACATCCATCTTGCTAGTGGAACCTTTCCAGATCAATTAAAGGTAGCCAAAGTTACTCCAATCCACAAATCTGGTGTCAAAACGGATCCTAACAACTATAGACCTATCTCAGTCCTTCCGATCATATCTAAAATATTTGAAAAAGTCCTTTATACACGCTTAGATGAACACCTCACATCAATAAACTTCCTCTTTGAAAGGCAATATGGTTTTCGATCACATTCTAACACCCTGTCAGCTACTACAGATCTAATTATGAAAATAAAAACGAACATTGATAAAAAAAACATGGCGCTAGGCTTATTCATCGACCTTAAAAAGGCTTTTGATACAGTTAGCCACCCAATTCTACTTCAAAAGCTAAAAGACATAGGCGTATCAGGTTTAGCGTATAAAATGTTCCAATCGTATTTGGAAAAAAGGTTTCAGGTGGTTAAAGTTGGCGAATACCAAAGTAAACCGCACAATATCACGTTTGGTGTTCCCCAAGGATCACTGTTAGGTCCACTATTCTTCCTAATATACATAAACTCCATCCATAAGGTTCCAATACACGGACATATCTCGCTATATGCGGACGATACCTGCCTTTTTTATTTTGGTAGTTCTATAGCTGACATGATAAATCAAGCCCAAGAAGACCTAAACTCATTGTCCATCTGGTTTCAACAAAATCTTCTAACAATCAATGCATCCAAGACTAGTTACGTTATATTTAAAGCCAAAAATAAGAAAATACCACCTCATCCACCTTTAACAATTGAAAACCAAATACTCGAACTCAAACAACACGAGAAATACCTTGGGTTAAGACTAGATAGCCATCTAAACTGGAAGGTTCAAATAGACTACATCAGATCCAAAATGACATCTTTATTGGGCTCACTGCGAAACATCGTACACTGTCTGCCATATAGTGTACGTCGAACAATATACAACTCTTTAGTAAAGCCACACATATTGTACCTTATCGAAATCTGGGGCAATGCACCTAAAACAAACTTAAAAGACCTACAAATTGCTCAAAACAAAATTATTAAAATGCTTTTTCATTACGATTACCTAACACCTACAGTTAAAATATACAAGGACACGAAACTCTTGAACATCAAACAACTTCATGCATACTGCACCTGCATACTCATTCAAAAAATACTTAATAAAACTATACATACACAAATTACATTCACCAAAACACATCAATTGCATAACCGTAGCAGTCGTAGAAAAGATCACATAGTACTTGCTCGAATGCGTACCACTCAAGGTAAAAGATCACTTGTTTATGAGGGAGTGCAACTTTACAATAAATTACCGGATGATATAAAGAATGCGATTTCAATCAATATTTTCAAAACCAAACTTATAAAATATATTCTTCAAAATATCAGTTAACTAACTAAACTTAAAACAAACCCAGTACGAAAACGAATACTTACAATAAAAAAAAAAAAAAAAAAAAAAAGAAATAGCTGTAAAAATAAAAAAGTTGTACTACTGACTGATGTATCTGCATTGTGACAGCGAGACCGCGCTCATTATGTCAATGGCAGGGTAGTTACGCATAGTGGCACATTGTTAGATTTTTTGGAGTACCCTAAAATATTTAGTTTGTAATACTAACGTATTAATATTAGCCAAATGCGTCAGTTTACTGTATTACTGTATTATTTAATATAAGTCAGTCTATTGTAAGTCCGAGTGTCGAAGGACAATGATTAGTTTTTACTTTGTTTAAATTTGTTCTCATGTAAGTGAAATGTAAATTTCTTTATGAGAATTAAATGTCTTTAAGGGCTTGTAATAGTTCAGCTCAAATTCAGATTTTGCCCCCACTTCCCCGCGCTATGTATCATTCTATCCCACTCGCACTGACATACTGTACGCCTAGCACGAATATTTGTAGGTTTCGTATCGCAAACGTATCGTGTTGTCGATACGATAACGGAATACAACGAAAGTCGGAAGCACGAAGCACTTTCGAACTAGTATCGAGAGCTCGATACGATAACGTTGGTGACGTCATACTAACGTAAGTAAGGATGAGAAAAATAGAACGAATGATCTTACAAATTGAATGAATGCTTCGTTTAGTAACTGGATAAGTAATGAAGTGATTAAAAATTTTGTGATTTTAGGGCATTTAAAACTTTAATACTGTTCAATTTATGACGCAATACGAAGAAACTGCAGAAAAAGTTAATATTCAGTTAGATAAATGGTAAGTATAATAATTTTACTGATTACTAAAACGTTGTTTGGTTTGACTGTATTCCTAAACGAACGACGGGCGCTCGAAGCTCATTCATTCAAGGCCAACTTTGTTTTGAAGTAAACATGTGTTGTGTTGATTACATTTGTGAAAAGTTTAGAACTATTTTATTGTTCTACAATGAGAACCAGCCACCCGCAGTACACCATTATGATAGAATTTATGGAAAAGTAAGTGTATTACATTTAAGATTTTATTGTCTTATGCATATTATGTTGATTTTAATAGTGTTTCAAAGGGATATTTGGAATATATTTTTGTAAAGTTTAAAAGAGCTAAAGTTTATTTGTTCAAAAATATATATAAAAAAAAAAATATAAAAACTATTTTTTTTTTAATTATTTCTATTGTATTATAAAAACTAAAATTTGTTTTTTAAAACTTGTTTTTTATTTATAAAAATAAATAGTGTTCTAAAATAAATCAATCGCCTTGTTTTTCTTCGTACATTTCTACTTTCAACAGTCAATCGCGCTGCAAGATAATAGTACAATGCACTACGTCGTGGGGTGCTTCTTGTTAATCTAAACATTTTCTAACAAAATATATCAACACAATCACTTAAATTATAATTTTATGTTTAAAATAAACTCCGACGAAAGTTTTCTCACTGTCAAATTTAAAGTGAATAAATATTCGTGAAACTCGTAAGCCAGCCATCGACAATTACGATACTATCCGTCATTTTATGCCTTCGTGCTAGCTATCTTCATACAAACGCCTCAAATTACGTTTCGTATTCGATACGATGACGATACGAAACTTACATGTATTTGTTCGTGCTCTGAAAATTAGTTCAATTTACGCACACCAGAGGCGCTGTTCAAGTTCCCATACAAAATGCTTTCGTTGACGATACGAATGTTTTTTCGATAGTGATTCGTGCTAGCGGTACTGATTCAGTTAGGGTGAACCGAACTATTGTTGGAAGGATGTCAAGAAATAAAATGATTAAACTTAACATTAATTTATTACATTCACATTGTATGTTCAGTATATATAAAATTCTTTTAAATGGGCAGGTAAATAATAAGTAGGTATAACAAAACAAACATGAGACACTCGTCATTCGCATAGCAAATACAGTTTACATCGAAATCCGCAATATACCTACTGCATTAGTGATCTATGACCGACCAAAGACCATTGCTCTACCGCCATATATATTTGTCACCATAAGACATCGATAGCCAAATACGAGCCAACGCTTAGCTCACTGTCAGCGTGCCACGGCAGGTTGTGCTGCGGCATCCCGCGGCGTTCCGTGGCATCCTGCTGAAAGCCCGCACAGACCGGACTGCATCCCATTAACCGAAATGACCGCAGCACAAGTTTCAATCTTATTTCAACTAGCTTAGCAATCATAATTCCTCGACACAACGTGACCCACACGTCCCGTGGGATGCAATGGCGCGCCGCGGCATTACGTGGAATGAAACGGCATGACACGTCATGCCGCAGCATCCCTCGGCGCGTCGCGTCATGCCGCAGCGTCCCGCGGCACGTCGCGTCATTTCCCGGCATCGTGGTATCGAAATAAAGTAACATGAATTCTAAACTCATTGAAATAAGATTCAAAATAACTTGATTAGTAATAAAATCCTTTGCCATGACAAAGCCTTAAAATTACTTTCTTTTTGCTGAATCTTTGGCCAAAAAATAGGCTAGTCTTCTGGTCACGTGAAGAGTCGACCAATCGCTTGGCGATTTCTCGAAAAATTAAGTAGGCACTCGGACCTTATGGCCCTAGTGTATCAGCCCCAAACGGCTGGTACATATAAGTCGGAATAAGATTAGAGTATCTATTTGCGCTGTTTGAGGTTTTCTGCACCCGCAGTAATTGCACTAGCACAGCCAACCGTAATAGGAAGATGGGGTGGCGCAAGGTAGTCGATACATGTTGCATCACACACCAAAGGCCGACCTAACTTCTAAGGCATTATGGTCAATCTGTCTGGTCTTTTCAAATCGTCGCGAGCCATTGGGTTCTAAAACAGCTGGCAACCCAGCACTGTCAAGAGCACGCAATGGTTATAACGCATAATAATACGTCATCGGAATGACTGATGTCAATTATAAAGTTTCATACATTTTGGCTTTAACGGAGGTTTAGAATAGAACGAATTTTAAAATAAGTTGTTATTAATGAAAACATTTAAATTAAAAAAAAAAGGAATCAAGAGAATGACGAAAGCAAGAACATTTATGTGAATTCCCTTAAATCCCTAATTTCCACATTCCGTGTATGTCTGGGATCACATAACTCTGGCAACATGTATGATGGATGAGTAAAAATTTGTTAATTTAGGTCTCATGAATTTTGCCCAATAATGATCGTCTTTCTGTATAATTTCAGTTTTGATATGATTTTTACATCCCGACCATACGGCAAAAATACATGTTTTTCTACCAGTTATGTGTAGTTGTCCCTGCACCTGAATGTACCAAGGATGTTTCAAATTTATGGAAAGTCCATCTTTCGTTTTCCTCCAAAACCTTATTTTTTTTAATCTATTGCATCGTCCAACGAAGTCCTGAATGCAGAAATTGGACACTTTATTTCTACTATTGTGTCTTCTCCCTGCACAACTCCGTCCGGAGTTGCACCTAGAAAAGGTAACTCTTTATCAATAAAAAGACCACAAGGCTCTATTTTTTTAATATTAAATTTGATGCTAGTTGTTCCATGGCAGTTGTTTCACTTTCTATTCCATGTTTTATGGACGGCACATTACATACATTTTTTGGATATATAAGATTTTTAACTAAAAATAACTTTAATTTCGGAAGTCGGTGGCAAAAAAGTAATATACAATTTAAATCCAAAGACACCGACATCCGAAATTAATGTTATTATTCACTTTGTAGTATTTTTGGGAGTCGGTTTTTTTTTGTTAAAAATTTTTTGAAGTGAAACTTCTTTAGGCGCGCTTGACTTGGGGAGTAAACTGGCGAACGCGTTACGGAAACGTGTGATCGGGCGAGTAGGGAAGGTACGTAGGTGCGACCGGGTTTTTAAACCAGGTATTTGCTTCCAAGTACGCACACAAGTACGTAGGTACTCAAATAGTTCAACAACCGCGTTTGTTTTCGCAAATGCAATCATGCTCCTTATCAGTAAGAGCACAGAATACTTAATAGTACTACGTACAGAAAGGACACTCCCTTCCTCGACCTCATATCAGATACCGCACCTCACCCCGCACTTCGAGGTATTCGTCGCCGACTCTTTAGCAAGGGCGCTCGCGAACCGCAGCGCTGTATTGCTGATACGAACACACAATTATGCGATTTAAAAGTTTTATTTGAGTTTTAATCACGATGATTGGATATTGTGATGCTTTTCCGAATTCGTATTTACATAAACTGTTTGTAAGATTTCGCATTTTTAATAACATGCGATTTAATAACCGATTATTTACAGATAAGTCATTTAAACTAAACTATTTTAGTATTTTTATTTCCACCCGCAGCCTAATTGCGGAACGCCAAATCGTCAAATGATTCTGATCAGTTGGCTTCATTTCTATCACAATTGGCTTCATTTTACGATTTTCGAATTGCGAAACTCTAGTTTCTGCGCAGGGCCTTAACGTTCATAATTGGTTTCATAATAAACTAGAGTTTCGCAATTCGAAAATCGTAAAATGAAGCCAATTGTGATAGAAATGAAGCCAACTGATCAGAATCATTTGACGATTTGGCGTTCCGCAATTAGGCTGCCGACTATATAAATAAACAATTGAACTACATGGTCACTTCATAATAATGCACACGTTCGGGCAGCGCCACCGCCGTCGTCGTTCGGTTCCCCGACACAAATAGCTTTCCGCGCCAATTTTTTTTACGCTACTAGATTTCAAGCACACATTTGCACGTATAAAAACGTCATTTGTTTATGTAGTAGTAATAGGTAATTATTTTGCGAGCGTTGTATGGAGTGTCCGAGGTGTGGTAAGAGTCTATGGAACAATTTCGTATGCAAGTATTTTTACTTTAATGGTTTGTAAAAGTATTTTATTTTTATTTATAATTAAAAATATACCATTAAATTTCTGATGCCAATCTGCATTCAGTGATGGATTATTTTTTATTAAATAGTTTTTGTAGATAGATAATAGCTTCATATTTGCAATAAATTACCACCGTTGTGTCATCGCGCTTCTCTGTATTTTCCTACCGAACCTACGGTCCTGCATGCGGCAGCAGCGGGCAGCATTATATATGTTTATTTCCTTCAAAGGAACTATCTAGTCTCAGTAGTTCCTTCAGCTTTTGCAAAGGAACTACTGATCAAAAAGTTCTCAGTAGTTCCTTCAAAGGAACTGCTAAAGGAACTATCTAGTCTCAGTAGTTCCTTCAGCTTTTACAAAGGGACTACTGATCAAAAAGTTCTCAGTAGTTCTTTCAAAGGAACTGCTAAAGGAAATATCTAGTCTCAGTAGTTCCTTCAGCTTTTGCAAAGGAACTACTGAGCCAAAAATTCTCAGTAGTTCCTTCAAAGGAACTACGCGAAGGAACTAGTGAGCATAAACGATATTTTTTTACGAAAACAAGTTTTGATATTATAACACAACTTTAAATACCTCCAGGACCCCTGTACAGTTACATGCGGGTGCAAAATTTGCTGTTTGTGGTAGTGCGCATACAGCAAATTTTCACACCAAAAATTAAAGTCGATTTCCAGCAATTACTTTTGTCACAGATCTTTTGTGCAATGTTACTTAGTTTGATGTACGACGGCTATAAGTCTTTTTACACCCTGTATCAATAAATAGATAAAATTATTTATAAAAATAGTTTTGCTGAATATATGTATTGAAAACACCATTACACATTGGGAACTGTCTAAAATAGGTACGTTTACCTCCCTAAATTTCTGACAATGTTTTGACATTGACATGAGATTACGATTTTAAACCATTTCAAAAATTATTTTATGAATGAAAACTACAAAATTTGGAAAAAATAAAAATACGAGGCCTTATATTTTACATCTATATTTCATTTTACTTTATTACATAATTTCTTCAGAACATAAAACGTTGTCAATCGGGTCTTTTGAGCGCAAGCAAAGTGACACGGGTTCCCCGTCTGATAGCCGAAGCGGTACTGACAAATACTGAATCGGGGTCCTGTCGGGGGCCGGGCGGCAGAGCGGTTCAAGGTATGAGTGGTTATAAAGCTGGATATTTCGGATCTCATCTTTTTACGTTAAATTTAACGATTAAAAAAATAAAAACGAACCTATGACACCTGCTTTATGCATAGTTCGATTAGCTTGCAAATTTTCATGGCCTAATTTGAAAATTTTCATTGAATATTCTCCTTTTATTTTGCGGTTTAGAGGTAACTTTGAGACTTCTTTGTATCGAGAAAATTGTATGCAATCGTGTTTTCGCAACCGATGACACCTCGCAGTAGTCCTCATCTTTATCGTATATTAATTTCAAAGTGAAAACTGCAGAACTGTTGGAACTACAGCCGTTAATGCTAAGGCAATTTTCGCAATCTGAGGTAGTACCGGTCCTTAACCAGAAAACTGCGCGCCGCGTCGCGTCGCGGTGTGAACTGACCCTTAGTGGGGTGTAAGCATGGTCGCACTGCCAGTGAAATATACACAGCTTTATGGTACTTTATGGTAGGTATTTCACCAGGCTTCCGATCGATTGCGCAACCAACCATACATTTTTTGAGTCCGCGTATCACTGGTCAGTTTCCCTCAGTCGTCCTTTTATTTAATTCGCCAGTTTCGTTGATAAGTCAGTTTCACTGATTCGTCAGTTTTACCGATTAGACAGTTGCGTTTCCAGTGGCAGTACAGTTCGACACAACTTAGATGTAGCATCGGCAAAATTCGTAAAACGTTCGTAATTCGTATTCGTAAATCTTTATTACTACTTTAGGAAAAATTGATCAATTTTTCCTAAAGTAGTAATAAAGATTGGTGATTTTGAAGGCGCACTTAGTTCGGATGTGATCGGTTTTACGAATTTTGCCGATGCTACATCTAAGTTGTGTCGAACTGTACGACCATGGTTGCGCCCCCACTGGTGTCCTAGTGAGATAGGGCCCTCAGGGTTAGGATAGGTGGTACGATTTTTTGTATTCTCTGTGGTTAAACATCTGTTTAGGAAACAGTAATCGGGTTTTAAAGTAAGGATGCAGATCAGAAAATCTTAAAAAAAATGTTGATGTATTCATGAAGTTGGGGACTGCTGACCAGCTTCATCAGATCATATAAGTGGGAGAATGACAGATTCAGAAGAAGCAATAGCCGTTTAAATACATATAAATCTAACTAGGTAATAACGATATCTCAGAATATTTGCCTGATTACGTTAAAACATACCATGGGTTTTCTAGTTCAACAAGTTACTCAGTTTAAAGAATGGTCACCCATCCTTGGAACAACAACGTTAAGGTAGCATTGACCTCTCGAATGGGTTATAGTTACGATGCCCACTATACCTAAGCACTTTTTTCTGATTCTTAAGAGCCCATACTACCTCAGCTAAAATTCATTCTTTATCTCGCTCATACGATACTGCTCGCGGACTGAGTGAGAGCGAGACAGAGTGCGGTGCTGGGCGGCAGGCAGCGCCAATAGTTTAGGTATTTGCTTTTTACAGTGAAAATAATGGTAATTATGAAAAAATAAATAACATAAGACCTGCTTTAAAGTAAGTTCAGTTAGTATGTAAAGTTTCATGATCTAATTTGAAGTATTTTTTGAATACCAGCGGTTTATTGTTCGGGTTAGAGGTAACTGGATTATTTTGAGAAAATTTTATGGAATCGTGTTTTCGTCTAACATAGGACTTAGCATTAATCCTCAACATTACCATATATTTATTTCAAAATTAATGGTGCAGTATTTTCGACATAACGGAGGATCACGCTAAGCCATTTGAGGTAGTATAGACTCTTAAATTTATAACTCCTTGCTTACATAATTTCGTCGTGCATAAAAAGACAATGTCCAACCTAAGCCTCTGCTTACCCACAAAGCGTGAAGCTAATCACATTGCGCTCAAACCAAGGGCATCTATACATGTACGTCCATTATTTAGATAACATAAAGCTGGTTCACACGCGAGCGCCGCCGCCCGGAACGAGCGACGAACCGACATCGCAATGGACCGTGTGGAGGGGCCATTATATTGGGTTTATGAAGGATAAAATTGTCTGTTATGAAACCATTGACTGACAGATAGCAAGCATAGCATAGAATAATCAGCATATAATGTTCCCACTGCTGGGACACAGGCCTCCTCTCGGTGATAGGCAGTGGGCCGTAATCCACCACGCGGGCCTAGTTCCGGTTGACGGAGGTCGCATGTCTTCAAATTTTTAGTTCTAGCATATGCACTGAAAAAAAAATAGTTGCCACAATCAAGATTTTGTTTAGATTGACTAAGTAACTTGTTTGCATCCGAGCCTATCAAGCACAATGATCACAGCTACTACTTTTATTTGATTGAGATTTGAAACGGGATCTTGATTGGAGTTATCACAAAACCTATTTGCAGCAATCAAGTTGATCAAGTTGCTTGATTGACACAACTAACTAACTTACTTTGTTGTTTTAACTCTTCTACAATGATGTCATGTTAGGCGTAATCAAGAAACTTGTTTAAGCGTTCAATCATTTGAACTAGTATTGCTGCAATCATGTCGTGATGATCAACTTAACTAAGGTTTTGATTAATCTAAACAAGATATCGTCAATCAAGCTAAAAAGTCACTTGATTGGAGCGCATTTTTTTCAGTGTGCGGGTTTCCTCACGATATTTTCCTTCACCGTTTTTGAGAGAGCAGTAGTGATGAAATAACTTATACAAAGTACCTAAAGTGCTTGCGAAGGTGCAGGTGCTTGGTGGTGTAGGTGGGTGGTGAAGGCTGGTCGTGGGTTGCGAAGGTTCGCAACCCGCGTGCGTGTATAAACGTTAGATGTATGAATGTAAACGAAGGAAAAAGAGTATATGCGGCGCGGGAAGCGGCGCGTTTCAATGCATAGATTTATATAGAACTGGCCTAGAGGGCAGAGGCGCGGCGCGTCGGCACGACGAGCGGCGTACGAGCGGTGCACACCAGTCTAGCGGGGCCCGCGCGTCGGCATTGACGTAGTGTTGTTCTCTCTCTTTCTCATAACACAACACTACGCCGCTCTAGCGCCGCGTGATATGCCCGCTGGCCGCTGGCTTCGAGACCGGCACCCTAATTGCGTAACACACTATCAATCGGAATCAGAATCATTTCGAAGCCAATTGCTAATCCATTGCTTCATAAGTTCGAAAAATTTGTCTGCTCAACACGTAAATAACGCAATGAATGTTGTTGAACTGTCAAAATGAAACCGATTCCGATTGATAAAGTGTTACGCAATTGCCCCGCACGTCTGCGTCACCGCGCTGCTCTCCGCGTCGCCGCCCCGCCGTACCGCCACCGCTGACTTCGTGTCCGTGGCCTAAGGATCGTAGCAGATGGCGTTTCGTTGTTTCTGCCTACACCATGGTAAGAAGCCGTGAGTGTATGTATGTTACTGTTACCGTTTACCTGCATAATCCCACTGCTGGGCAAAGGCCTCCATGACTTCCAGCTCTTTCTATCCAGGGCTAAAGTGGACCACTGATCGAACAAGAGAGAGATTCTGACCACTGTCCTAAGTTTAACAGAACCCATGGTCACCACAGTAATTCTAAGAAATGTATCTATTGGACGTACGAACAAACGATTCATTGCAAATCATTTGGGCTTCCGTGTCCATCTTAGGGCGCTTTCAATTTAGACGTTTCGTGTCGGACTGCTGCGGTGCCGAAGCGGTGCGTTTGTCGTATTGCGCACGGACGGTCGTTTGTTTTCATACAAAGCGTGCGGTGCGGCAACAGTGCGGTGTCGGTACCGCGAACGCTCGACAACCCGCACCGCGCGCTTTGTATGCAAACAAACGACCGTCCGTGCGCAATACGACAAACGCACCGCTTCGCCACCGCAGCAGTCCGACACGAAACGTCTAAATTGAAAGCGCCCTTAGACTTTTTAAACGGACTTTGTCGCTGTTTTTGTGTGATGTCTGGACCCCTGCTGAGAAAAAACTGGCTTTTTCTTTTTTACTCTATCCTTTTTTGGTTTATTCTTTGTAGCTCGGTCTTCTTCTCGGTTTTTGCTCGGTTTTCGTGTCGCTGGCACGGCAGTATTTCCAATTCTTCACCACATCCACATTCCCGGGACTTTCCTACCTCATGGTCACAGTGCACTATCTAAAGAATGCTACCTCTAGTCGAAACATAAATGCTTAATTGTAAATCATTTCAAGTTCATTATAAACTTCCGCGTTGGTCTGCGAATTGATGGAAATAACTAGTGATATTTTATAAGGGAGAATTGTTAAGGCGCTATCCCGATAATCTAAAATCCTCGAAAACCTACTAAGCGAGCGAAAGTAATGTAATTATTTTTGAAACGCAAGAGTGATGTGTGAGTGTGTAATATATCTTTCATTGACTTGAATGTGCCCTGGCGGCTGATGTATGTCATGCTCACATAAATGTCTCGCTGACGGTGGCGTGTGTGTTGGATCATTTAGCTCCCTTCAAAATGGTTGAGCTGAATGGTGCTGATCTATGCGTCATGTTCGTGAACGGGCGCCGTCAGCTGGGGCTGGTCATCACTTAGCTGCCTCGGCTTATTTTTAATTATTTTATTTTTGGATTGTTGTTTTTTTTTTACAATTTGTTGTACTCTGGACGCTTTTAACGCGCACGTCGTTTTATTTTTACATCGTTCTCGGGCCATTCCGCGCAATTAGGCCGACTTTTGTTTGGAAATGGTAAGGACATTTGGTGCGTGTTGATTGCAATAATAAATTAAATAAAGGTGTTATACTTTTTTAGATAGCGGCGCCATACGTAAAAACATGTAAGAAATGTCATATAAAGTAAAAAAAGAATGCAGCTATGATATTTAATTTATTATTAGCATATATTCGCCGTTACTGGATTTCCGCGGAATGACCCTCTCACATATAATTATAAATTCAACATAAATGATGTAACTAATATTTATGTAAAAATATAATTTAAGAGTTTCCATGGAGTTTCTTGGCCGTTCTTCTCCATAGGTACCTACGCTTTGGAATGGGCAACTAGCTTCATATTTTCTGACTGACTGAATTTTTGACAATTTAAAAGTGCCTGTAAATGGTTTAATTGAAATAAATGCTTTGAGTTTGAGTTTGATGGCTATAATGTGCGTGCGCTCGGAATAACACGACGTATATGCCAAAACGAATTTACTCCTTTTTTAACAAAATAAAGAGTAAACTTTGATATGATAATTCTCTATGTTTTAAAGTAAATTCCATTGAATAACTCTTAAGTGTTACGCCGCCGTGATGTCGAAACAAGTAAAAAATAGATATAACTTTGCAATTATTTTTTTTTGTATGAAGAAAAATTAATTGAATCGTGTATTCTTTTTACATGATTCTAGACCAGAGTCAAAAAACATATACCTACCAAAATGTTAAATCCCTATTCCACATACTTAACAAGTTACACGAAATAGAAAAACCACATTTTTTTATCAACATATCACCTTAAGTTTAACTATATTGTTTTTTGTGATGCATAGACTATTAAATTTTTTTTTCTATGCCCTAAGTACCACCAGTAGGTACGTCAAGGCTCATAACCATTCTTAAACGATCCTTAACCACTAATCTTGTCTATTGTTTTTCACCTACACATAATTTTTCATATAATTTATTGCTACTTTAGCGCAAAAAGTAACATTTATGTTTAATATAGCACTATATCATATAAGATAGTCCCGGAAGTTTAGCAGACTACACGGTTCGCGTAATATAAAGCGCCTTTATTGGTGTGCGGACTGCAGTCGGGGCCTTTATTCGTGTGCAGCCGCTTTTTCAAACAAAGAGTTTTAACGTAGACAAAGAATTTATTACTAATTTATTTTTATTATTGTACGGCTTTATGGCTAGTATGTATGTCTATATGTTTGCTTAGGACAAAGGCTAGTAAAGTTGGTATTTAACTTTTTTTTAAATGGTGGATAATGGTCGCCATTGCTACAGCTGGGCATGAAGTCTTGGGTTCGATTCCCGAGTAAGGCAAAGCGTTACTGTGTTTTTCCATCTGGAATTTCTCAGTAGCAGCCCGGAATTTGGATTTGTGCCTGGTTGGTGTCAATGGACTAGCCCCCTATACAGGGTGTCCCTGGAAGTATGGATCAAATCGAATAGGGACGTGGGCAAGGTCATTTCCAAACGTATTAGCAAAACAAAAAAATACTAAAAATATACTAAAAAAAAAGAGAAGAAAGGTCGAATTCGTGAAAACTACACACATCAAAAGTGTCTAGGGATCAAGCATTTTTATGCGGATTTCTTGAGATTGAGATGTGGCTTTGTAATAAATTTATGATTTTATAAATTTATATGGATCCTTTTTGGTGCATTTCATAATTTGAATCAGGAACTGTGAATCAAATTCGAGTAAAAGATGAAAATCAGCTGTCAATATTTTCCCTATAAAAACATACAACGCATTGAAGACATTATTAATGCTACTGTTTCCCTACTACTGATTAAAACCAACGTTATTATGGAGCGGCGACGTCATTTAAGCAGGGAAGAAATGCTCAGAGCCGTGGGAATGATAGAAGCTGGTTCCCGGCAACGTACTGTGGCTTTAGCTCTGAATACAAGTCAGAGTGTTATCAGTCGACTTTGGACACGTTACCGAAGCACTGGTACCGTGGCTGAGCGCCATGGAGGACGGTATCGCTGCACCACACGGAGACAAGACCGATACATTCAAATCTTAACTCGAAGAGCTCCAACAATAACCGCCATGATGTTAGCCGTGAGGCTTCATCACTCTTCAGGGAACTTAATTAGCGACCAAACAGTCAGAAACCGCTTGCATGAAGTGAACCTTCATTCCCGAAGACCGCTACGGGTACCACCTATAGCAATGCACAATCGTAGGATTCGATATCAATGGGCTCTTGAACACAGAAATTGGGCAGAAGAACAATGGCGTTTCGTGTGCTTTTCTGATGAGTCTCGTTTTGGTATGAGACCGGATACAAGACGTATACGACACTGGAGAACCCCTGGACGCCAACAGCGATTAAAATCCTGCCAGGAAGTCCATCCTTATAGTGGTGGAACCATCATGGTATGGGCGGGTATTTGGATCGGCGGAAGAACTGAGTTGATTTGGATCAGAGGCAACCTCAACGCTCAAATTTATGCTGAGACGATTGTATCAGACGTCATCGTTCCTCTACAAGTGCAAATCGGTCCCTTATTTCAGTTAATGCATGATAATGCACGACCGCACACCGCAAGAGTTGTAAGACAGACTCTCGCCGCAGCTAACATCAATGTCCTGCCCTGGCCTGCTCAGTCGCCAGACTTGAACCCGATTGAGCATGCATGGGATATGCTACAGAGAAGAGCTCTGCCGAATATGGAGGGTATCCAGTCGCAAGAAGACCTTTTTTTGTTGTTGCAACGAACATGGGCGGCCATTCCACAGCGTGATTTGGATGAACTCATTTTGAGTATGCCAAACCGATGTTCTTGTGTTGTTAGTGTTCGCGGTAGAAACACGGATTATTAATTGTTTAAGTTACCCAATAAAATTTTAAAGAAAACTGTTATTTCAGTCTTTTTTTCGAACTTTTGTGTTAGTGGTTCAAATGTCAAAAATCCCTTTATTAGGAAAATGGCAAATTTCTTTATTAATGCAAAGGTGACTTGGTTTATCGTTACTGTGACAAACGAAAACACTTTATTTGATGAATCCTTAAAGAAAATTTTAATTAATATCAATCAGGAGAAAAGTTATTGCAAAAATATATGTTGATCCCTAGACACTTTTGATGTGTGTATCAGGGCTATACATTTTTTTTTTTAGATAGCCCTGATAGTATTTTTTTATGATTCATTTCTTTGAACACTAAGCGAAGTGATTGAAAAAAAAAATCGGTCATAACTTTTGAACCGTAAAAAAATTCACTGACATTCTCAGGGTTAAAAAGTTTGGAAATGACCTTGCCCACGCCCCTATTCGATTTGATCCATACTTCCAGGGACGCCCTGTATATAGGGTGTTTGGAAGCTGGATGCAAAGCCTTAAGGGGGTGATAGTTGACATCGTTTAGAGCATTTTGAGCCATACATGTCTTAGACGAAGTATGTTTTTTATTTCTTCCCAGTTAAAGTTGGTACATTTTTGTAAATAAAGAAAGAAAAAGTATTTATTTCGACTCGTACAGGAAGATCACAAACTAAACTAAACACAGTAAAAAAAATAAAAAAACAACTTATCTAAAAGTTGTCTAAAAGTTTGCAGTTAAAAATTAAAAAAAACATACTTCGTCTAAGACATGTATGGCTCAAAATGCTGTAAATGGTGTCAACTAACACTCCCTTAAAGCTTTGCACTCAGCATCCAAACACCCTGTATATAGGGTTGCCCCCTAATACATAGAACTTAAACATAACTGGCGAAATGTAGGTGTACTGTAATACATAAGTACACCTCTGCAAAACCTTTTGGGGAAATATTAGGCGTGATGTTATGTGGGTCAAATCGCTCTCCGACATAAATGGTGCATAAGATGTTATCTAGCAAAAACATGGCGAAAAGAAATGAAAAACGTCGGCCATTTTGGTCTTATAAAAACATAAAAAGGATTGCACTGTATCAGCTGCTACATCCCTTCCATAGCCTAATAAAAATATATTTGCGGCAAAAGGGTTATCTATGGCGTTTTCCTACATTTATGGTAATGTGGTTGCTGTAAAAGCTTTGGTTTTTTTTTCATTTTACCCATGGACGTGTATCTTTAACCACAGAATACTTAAAGTACTACGTACAGAAAGGACACTCCCTTCCCCGCACTAACATCAGTTACCGCACCTCACCCCGCACTTCGGCATGTTCGTCGCCCGTTCTTTAACAAGAGCGCTCGCAAACACAAGTACCTCACGCACACATTCATACAAATGCAAACGTCATTTATTAATGTAGTAGTAGTAGGTAATTATTTTGCGAGCGTTGTATCACAGTATAAATATACAGTAAGTTATCTAAGGCCGCCCGCCGAGTTATTAGCCTACTCTTGCGTTGATCCCCAGGGTTGTCACTTTTACTTTTAGTTAATATTTTCGAACAAGCAGCACTTGATCTAAATTTATGAAATAAAAAAGCATATTATGATTGAATATTTTACCAATTTATAAATTTAGTAAAAATAAAAAGCCTTTATTCACATAACATTTATAATACTAAGTTACAAATTTGATACCGAGAAAATTTTTCTCCTGTTTCTGCACGTCCGGAACGCTTTATTATTATTAGTTAATGTAAAGTAAATTCTCATTCTTATGTAAAGTTTTTGTAAAAAGCTTTTGGGAAAGCATGGACAGGGCATCTTAAATTCTATATCATTCAGTTGATCGTAAATTGACCGGCCAATTTTAATGTTGATGTGGTCCTTTTCGAACGCTTTGCGAAACACCTGCTCCATCCTTTCTACATTATCGACAAAATCATCAGGTGGGATCATGAGTAAATTTCGATCTTTGCCGTAATTCCTGTAATGGGTGTATAAGACACCATATTTGGATTGAACAACACATCAGACAATAGAAAAAATAATAATTTCAATAGTAATTAATTTGCAATATTAATTATTGTGAAATTGCCCTTATTACATCTATACGCGACAAATACGTTTACCTAAACGATGTTTCGAACTCAATCCTCTGTTTTATAGTAAAACTAGACTTCTTAAAATAAACTTTAGCTCTAAACATAGTATTCAGAAAGTAAATTTGGGAATACATTTATATGGAAAAATGCGACTCGGCTACGCTCTTAATAAAGCAAATAAACTGTGAAATAAACAATACAATACCACATTTTCTAATAATATTTAAGTATAAGTAGGTACTTACATTTCTGGTTGAGTAGGAACTATGAAGAATGATAAGTCCGGGTTTGCGAAATCATTATTGAGGCACCCGAAAACACTACAATATTTGTTTCCCCTTTTTGAAGTCATGATACTCGTAATTTAAGTGGCCGCCGCCGGCGAGAGTTGACGAACGCAAGCGGTCATGTAGCGTACGCGCGTGCTCACAGTCGCGCTGCACAGCCCGCACTGCCGCCACCTTATTCCCTCATATATTATGCTAGCGTGTGCGTGAAATCGCGTGCCGACATGGCGCGCGGCGCGCACGCACACATTCAAACCGAGAGCGGCACGTTTGTATGAAGATGTTTTACTGTATATTTTATACTGTGGTTGTATGGAGTTTCCGGGGTGAGCTTTAACGTAAACAAAATGTTTTTATTTTGGCAAGGGCCGAAATGTTTGTATTTGTTTACCCTACAAATGCTTTGTTAGTTTTTGTTGTTCTTGTTTGGTCGCATGTATCGCTGTACTAATATTATAAATTCGAAAGTAACTCTGTCTGTCTGTATGTTACCTTTTCATGCCTAACCCACTGAACGGATTTAGATGAAATTTGGCAGAGACTGCATCCCGGGGAAGGACATAGGATATTTTTTATCCCAGAAATCATCCTTTAAGGGGTTAAAAAGGGGGGTGGAAGTTTGTATGGGGAATCAATAGCCGCTGAACCGATTTAGATGAAATTTGGTATGGAGATAGTTTGAGTTGTGGGGAAGGATATAAAATAGTTTTTATCCCCGAAATTATCCCTTAAGGGTTTAAAAAGGGGGGTGGAGATTTGTAAAGGGAATCAATAAAAAAGGACTATACTTAATACTTTTACCGCGGGTGAAACCGCGGGGCACAGCTAGTCCTACATATAAGCTATGGTAGCATGCGACCACGGGAAGGTACTTACTTTCTTGTTTCATCCTTTTCAGTAGCCGGGTTTTAGTTTTTAAACTTATCTATGGTTGTGTTCTTTGTCTGCATCATGTTTACCGCAAACAGACGTTTTTTTTTTTATTTCTTTCACTTGCTACCACAGAACCAGTACCTAGTGATGGCCTTTTTGATAAGCCACTAATTTCGGAGAGGCTGGTTATCTTGCACAAAACCTGCTTGTTATCATCATCTGCGGTAGACCGTCAGGTTGCAGCCATTCCTGGTAACCGACTGGTCACTACTTCACTAGTATTGTTTCCGTGTTGTAGGGGACAATGTATAAGCGGTAGCGGTTCTAAAGGACTGCGGCCGTATAGTTAGCGCCACGAAAGATGAGACTTGACACACCACGTGGTTTGACTTGCGCAGTACACGATCTTAGGTCTCTTTAGCGGTATGAGGTCTGAGCGCGGGTCCGGACAGGATGTCATAGGGGCGGCGGAAGGAGCGCGGGAGGCGGGGTCAAGTCTCATCTTTCGTGGCGCTACCTACACGGCCGCAGTCCTAACTGTACTGTGAAGTATCAAAATTACTGTTTTTGCAAAAAAAGGAATGAAGCTAGATATTTGTTCTGTCTAGTAATTATCTTTCTCAGGCATTAAAGTAGGTACTGTTAAAAGAGATGGTGATGGAAATGATTCTGACCGATTGAAATAGGCTAGTTTCTTAAAAAATTCTAATTAGTCCGTCAGTTAGATTATCGAAAAATAATGGACCCATATTTTTTCTTTTGTCAATCAAACAAAAAATGACAAAGATAAAGCGCGTCAAAATTTGGGAGTGGGGGGTCGTGACGTCACGCCGTGCTAAAAATTGTCGCACGGCGTGACGTCACGACCCCCAACTCCCAAATTTTGACGCGCTTTATCTTTGTCATTTTTTGTTTGATTGACAAAAGAAAAAATATGGGTCGATTATTTTTCGATATTCTAACTGACGGACTAATTAGAATTATTATTTTTTTACCCAGGAAACTACCCTATTGTAGGTAATGGTCAAAGGTATGGCCACTATAGAGAGTCAGTTGGCAATACAATGGGTGTCTATCAATGTAGTCTGAACTTTTATCTAAAGAAAAAATGTTGTGGTTAGTACAGAAAATAGGTAAACTGTCATATTTATCCTTCCGATAAAAGTTATCTGATTATTGAAAAACCAGCCCTAGGTTGTGCACTTTTTGGCCGCTAAAGACGCACAGTATTGCTAAGAGTCCAACCAAATTTTTCTCCCGTTAAGTAAGAAAGAAAGAAAGAAAAAGTATTTATTGCGTCTCGTACAGGAAGATCACAAACTAAACTAAACACAGTAAAAAATAAAAAACCAAATTATATAAAAAAAGTGACAAAAAGAAAAATGAGACAGAAACTTGATGCTGCAACATTTAAAAAATAAATGTCGCAGCGCTGGTATTCTGATAGGGCCCGCCGCTGTGATGTCAAGGGCAGTTACAGAAATAAATAAATATTAGAATAGAAATATTAACAAGTAAAATATTAGCAAATAAAATAAAATACTAATTTTTAATCCGCGCCAGACGTAACCTCATAAGTAAGGGTTGAGAATTATGAATTATTTCTTCGTTGCAATTATATTTAAATAGATATACTTTATTGTACACCATTACAAAAAATAAATTACACAACATGCAATGTGCGGCCTTATCGCTTACTGCGATCTCTTCCAGGCAACCTTGGAATGGACAGTGACTGCATTCTGCGTTCCACTTATCATGATCAATTGTTATATTTCATTTTGGAACTTTCGATTAGGATCTCCTTATCTACGATCTCCTGTTGACCCATAACCTCCACTGTCTGAATTTTTAACTTAAAGTGCGGCCAACGAGAGAATGTGTTCTTGACCCCTGTCAGTTTCATACAAACGAACGAACGTGCTTTGTGAATTTGATCTTTATTAGGTACTAGAATTGTCGCACTGACAGCTGTCAGGATCACATTCTCTCAACGGCTGGACTGTAGCACACCCCGGACACTCCATAAAACACTCGCAAAATAATAACCTATTACTACAACATAAACAAATAACGTTTGTATACGTGCAAATGTGTGCGTGAAATCTAGTAGGGTTGGCTGTCGTGCGTAACGTAAAATGGCGCGGCAAGCGATTTGTGTCGGGGAACCGAACGACGACGGCGCTGCCCGAACGTGTGCATTATTATGAAGTGACCTTATAGTTCAATTGTTTATTTATATGGTCGGGTTCATAACGAAATAAAAACACTAAAATAGTTTAGTTTTAGTGACTTATCTGTTAATAATCGGTTATTAAATCGCATGGTATTAAAAATGCGAAATCTTACAAACAGTTTATGTAAATACGAATTCGGAAAAGCATCACAATATCCAAACGTCATGATTAAAACTCAAATAAAACTTTTAAATCGCAAAATTGTGTGTTCGTGTCAGCAATGCAGCGCTGCGGTTCGCGAGCGCCCTTGCTAAAGAGTCGGCGACGAATACCTCGAAGTGCGGGGTGAGGTGCGGTATCTGATATGAGCGCGGGGAAGGGAGTGTCCTTTCTGTACGTAGTACTATTAAGTATTCTGTGACTGTAGTTACTTTCCAACCCGCTACCGCCTACACCTCGCGCCATATTCACAGTTAACGTTTAACCCGGCGGCCGCTCCGATAAGGCGCGTCCCTGTATTTATGTGAGAGCGAGCCAGGGGCCGTAAATCTGCGCGTGCGACCTGCCTTATGCGGCCGAATAAATTAACTGTTCTCTTTCCATTATACCTGGAAGTTCAAAAAGTTTTAGCTTTATAATAAGTACCTTAATAGGTCCCGTCGAGGGTTTAAGGTGCGGTTTAAAAGCCTGGACGGTAACCTTTTCGTTACTTTTCGCAAAAATGAATGTCTAGGTATTATTCAGGACGTCCTAGTTTAGCACCCTAATTGCGTAACACACTATCAATCGGAATCAGAATCATTTCGACGCCAATTGCTAATCCATTGCTTCATAAGTTCGAAAAATTTGTCTGCTCAACACGTAAATAACGCAATGAATGTTGTTGAACTGTCAAAATGAAACCGATTTCGATTAATAAAGTCTATTTAGATTATTAGGATTAAATTGTTACGCAATTGCCCGGATTATTCCACTTTGCCCCACAAGCCGCCCCACTGGTGGGGCAAAGTCGAGACGACTACATTGATATTACGCTTTTTGAAGTTTTGGAAATAAATTACTATTATATTCACATCAAATTTTATGAAAAGGAACTTTCAGGGTTAATCCATATGGTGCGGGATTGTCCGAAAGGGTTACCGCTACCCCGGAACATAAAGGGCTAAGGAAGGAACACGGATGGGTTTTAGTCAGTAAGAGTCTGACACTCCCTTCCGCTCCACCCAGAGCGGGAGGGGTCATTTGATGATTTCCCATCCATAAAAAAAGGGTTAATCCTTATGGACCTGCAGCCTAATTGCGGAACGCCAAATCGTCAAATGATTCTGATCAGTTGGCTTCATTTCTATCACAATTGGCTTCATTTTACGATTTTCGAATTGCGATACTCTAGTTTCTGCGCAGGGCCTTAACGTTCATAATTGATTTCATAATAAACTACAGTTTCGCAATTCTAAAATCGTAAAATGAAGCCAATTGTGATAGAAATGAAGCCAACTGATCAGAATCATTTGACGATTTGGCGTTCCGCAATTAGGCTGCTGGAGAAGACTGATTTTTACCACTGGCCTCTTATCAACTAAAACTGCAACGGTTGCAATCCTCAGCTCATGGAAAGGACTGGGATCTTCATTGGAACGCATTCATTAATACCACTTTAATAATATGATTTTATTTATAACTGAATGCGCTTCACTTTTTGTTTTAAGTGTACTTTACTTTTGACCAAGCGAGAATCGACGTAGAAAATCGTAGCCTCATAATAATTAGGTACGTTATACGAGACTGATTGTGATCTATAAATATATAAAATTCAAAGTCCTGACTGACTGACTGATATATCAACGCACAGCCTGAACCGCTGGTCCTAGAGACATGAAATTTGGAGGGAGTGAAGAGTAGGTATCCACTAAGAAAGGGTTTCTCGAAATTCCACCCATAAGAGGGTGAATGGGGGGAGGGTGAAATTTCATGCGGACGAAGTCGCGGGCAGAAGCTAGTAGAATAGAATAGAATAGAATAGTATAGAATAGAATTTTATTTTGCAAATATGGGTAATACATAATAGTTCTTAAGATAACATTTAGCTCAGCAAAATAGAATAGCATTAGAATAAAAAGCGTTTCTGCACATCAAAACGATTGTGTGATTAATAAACATTTTTTTTTAAATTTCAATCGATGTTTTTCAATAGTTAACCTCCCCTCTAAATATCACTAGGTGCACAATGTTGTGATATTTAAATTGGTGTCCTAAATCGGAATGCCTCAAAAATCCACCGCGGTTACATCAAAGCCTCGTTACGTCATACCCAGACGTTAATAGCTTATTCAAGACACGTTAGATGGCGCTTTTGCACGCCGCCGGATGTGATGCGTGTGCGCACGGCCGGCGACTACATTATCGAGCAGCGACCTATTTTTATTATGGCAGTTTTTAATTTATTTCGTATTTTTATAAGAAGAGCTATGGGTTTTTTTGCAGTCTGATGAATTGGTTAGAGGTTGTAACTTGGTTGTGAAAAGTAATATTATTATTTTCTGTCTATGTAGGGGAATACAACTTGATTCAACGTTTTGCATCAATCTATAATAATATAAAGCCTTAAAGACACTAAAAAGAGTTGAGCCACTTACATATTGTGTTAAAAGCTGTGGTTATACGATGGTAAATTAGATTGTAGTTAGACAATAATTTTGGCCAAAATGTATGTTTTTCCAGAAACTTTTACTTAATTAGGTACTTACGGAAAGAATCAGCCTTGCCATCCAACGTGGTAATGCTGCCAGCCTTTTGGCTATTAAGTATTCTGTGCCTTTGGGCACTTATCCTATTGACAGCGATGCGGACGAATTTTTTGATGCCCAATGAGCTCCTCCCCTTTTCTTAAATTGTTTATTATATACTTGTATATTAATACATATTTTTAGTATTAGCTCGTAAATTTTAACTAAGGCTTTTTGTTAGTAGTGTTGTCTTTGTGAATAAATTCTTGAATATTCAGGTCTGAAGAATAAAAAAAAAATAGGTAAGTACATAATTATTGGAAACACTGGGCATTTGCAATGTATGAGCATGGCAGATGGTCCATATTACTGATAATAACATTCTCATTTTTTTTCCTTTCTGACCCGATGTTGAATATTTCTCGAACGCACCAAATGAAACGTCTATCGATATCATTTATTACGAATCCTTCATGCCCTTTTGTATGTTTCATCGTTGATGCATTTCGAGGAATAAAATTATAATATTTTTTTTTTTTTTGGAGTACTTTTGGTGCATTTCAAATACGGTGCGTTTCGAGGAGTAGGTACCCCGACTATTCTGCCAGCGTCATGTAACCTCTATATATTTAAAGATCGGATTCGTAAGACAGTGTCTATAGGTGTCTTACTCGTATCTCGCACGTTTGACTAGAAGCAGGCCTCGACATACATTTGGAGAGGCTAGTGCAAGCACGTGATTTGTAAATAGGCACATAAGATTCGTGTAGTGTCCTAAGCTAGTGTGGGTCAGTAAGACGCGTCCATAAAGAACTGTCTGTAGAATAAGAGGCACTTTAAAATTGTTAGGCCATACGGCGCGAAACACACGGCGGGGCGGGCCAGGCCGGTCAATTTGACCGCGAACGATAGTGCAAAGGGAATCCTATACCTACTACCAACGCACATAGAGGGCAAAAAGACCGCGCCGCCCGGTCTTGTCGGATGGCGTCTCTCGCGGTCATTCGCGGACAAAATGACCGCTGTCTGATTATAAGTTGAGTAAGACAGATCGTCCACCTGATGGAAAGTAGCAACCTACAACTGCACTACAAAATTAAATTTCTTTGGTATTGGTGCTGATTCTGTTGTTCACAAACTAAACTAAAAAGTTCAGTGCATCTTTTTCTTTCTATTTCATTAACCGGTCAAGCGTCGCGGTTGGCCGATCGACGACGAAACAATAGAAAATCAATTGTGTCTCATTAGCGGTGCTTGACAGATTATGAAAAGGACAGATGATAAATTTTAGTTTGGTCCAGTCAAATTAATCAGCGCCTGGCGTAAATTGATGTAATTTTAGTAGGCAAGTTTTTAATCACGTCTAAACTTGGAGTAGTGTCAGGCGCTGATTAATTTGTCAGGACTAAACTGAAATTTATCTTCTGTCCTTTTCTTAATGAAATAGAAAGAAAAAGATGCACTGAACTTAAATTTAGTTTGTTTGTGGACAAGGGAAACGTTGTATTGTTGGAATGGCACCATTGTTCGTCGAAATCTTGAGCTTCTTATGTTTTAAGTTGAGGTGCACGATTGCTGACAAATGCGTGCACTGACTGGACAGGTCCACTCAATCTGTGTGGTTTCTTTCCTCAAAAGACCATTTCAGACACCAATCTACATGGTCTTTACATGATCTGACCAAGATTTTATCTGGACTTTAAAAGAGACTGTGACCTCTGAGTTTGTTTCGGCATTTCTTCTCAGAGTAGTCAGATAGGAAACGCCGACCTCATCTAGAATTTAAAATATGATTGTCGTGGAAAAGTGTTTGTGTAAAAACCTACTTACAGAAATAAATTCATTCATCATCTGCCTAGCCTTTTCCCAACTGTGTTGAGGTCGGCTTCCAGTCTAACCGGATGCAGCTAAACACCAGTATTTTGCATGGAGCGACTGCCTATCTGACCTCCACAACCCAATTACTGAGTAATACGATACTCCTTGGTAAGACTGGTTATCAGATTTTCGGGCATCTAACTACCCGTAACGACTGTCAAAGATCCACGAATGACAGCCGGGACCAACGGCTTAACGTACTTTCTGAGTCACGGAGGGGTCTCGGTATGTAAAGATGGTCACCCATCCACAGACCAACCGCGGCAAGCGTAGCTTAACCTGATCGATTGACCTGTGCGGCTGTTATTATTTAGCCACAGACTCCAGAAATCATTCATCAAATCGAATAATATTAATTGGATTTTATTTAAAACCTAGTAGGGTCATATTATAGAATGTTCTAACCGTGTTGCAGCATTGCATCCTACTCCTAGAATCCTACAAAGCAAAAAAAGTCTGGAACACTGCAATGCTTATAAACCACCTTTTTTATCTCTGCTAAGCGCTCGTGCGTACCCATCCTAAGTAAGTAGTGTTTGATAGAAAAAACCCATAGCTTCCCGGACGGGACGCATCTGGGCCAGGTATGCAGGTGACCGCCACACTTGGCCATATGTGGGCAGGTTTACAAACAGGTCTTGAACCTGCTCCCACTGGGGTAATGGTGGAATTATCTTTTTATCATAGGCGCGTGTTTTAACGGCCTTCATTTGCATGGTAATGGGGTATTTGTGAATAAGTTAAAAACCGGCCAAGTTGGACCATGTTCGTGTTGGGTTCCGAAGTTAGCATGAATATTTCTCTACGCATGCATTTATATGATGTTCTTTTTGTATGAACCAGCCTTTTTATGCCCTGCACCGCCTGCACGTGAAAAAGGTCTTCAGAAATAAAACAGTCACTTCAAATACTTTATTATACAGGGTGAAATTAAATTCACGGGCATCCTTTTAAGAGGTCATTGTACTCATCATTATGAACAACTTTTACTATGGGACTAAACCTAAAATCGCGAAAAAAATCAGCTGTTCCTTGCATTTATGTTCACACTAGCTGCGCCACGCGGTTTCACCCTCATAAGTTTTGATCCCTTGGGAATATCGGGATATTAGTGTGATTATAGTGTGATGTGATAACTCGTCAAAATGTAGGAAGCAGCAGATTTTTTTTTCGCGATTTCAGGTTTGGTCCCATAGTAAAAGTTGTTCATAATGATGAGTAGGTACAATCTCCCATTTCGATTTGTCGCATGTTTTCAATTTCAACATGTATGATGTTTCTTTTGTATGAACTAGCCTTTTTATACCCTGTACGTGAAAAAGGTCTTCAGAAATAAAACAGTCACTTCAAATAATACTTCGTAATATAAAAACTGGCAAGGGTCCAACCGCTGTATCGTACAATTTGCGGGAACCCTGATCAATATCGTCTGTCTCGATAACCTACTGACAAGTCAGGTGAGACCTAATAGAATATAAAGTCCTGTATGTTATCTAAATAGGTACATTAAATTGTATGATATAGGCACTTTATTTTTACTAGCTTTTGCCTACGGCTTTGCCCGCGTGGAGGTCGGAAATTATCCCACGGGAACGTACTACCGAGATAAAACTATCCTATGTCGTAACCCAGCGGTACACACACTAACAGAAGCAATGGCTTTAATTTTGACAGTTCAACAACATTCATTGCGTTATTTACGTTTTTGAGCGGACACATTTTTCGAACATATGACATGAAGCAATGGATTCGTGTGTTACGCAATGGGTGCTGATCATTGTCTACTGTGACGTGAGCAGTGGCCGCGGTCGGTCTGCAAATGGGTGACCATCTTTACGTAGCATTATGCTGAGTGATTACTGTTTTGCGTGGATGTGACGCCTATTTTCCCCCAACTTTTTATTTTTTTTGTTTTTTTTCTCTGTGCCATGTTTGCCAAATGTAAATAAACGTATTTATCTTTATTTTTTGGAACGAAGTTCTTTAACGGAGCTTGCGGTAGGAGTAAACTGGTAGAAATTGTCACAGCGTTATGCCCACTCCATGCGAGTTTTTATTATATGTAATAGAAAGAGACAGAGAGCGAGAGATATAGTTTTCATGGTTTTCGAGGCTGCTTAAGCCAATAGTGAGGTCAAAATTAAAAATCCAAAATGGCGGCTGCAAAAATTTAAAAATTTTTCGTAATGGGCGTCGTTTTCATGGTTTTCGAGGGTGATGAAGCCGATAGTGAGACAACTAGGATTTTCATTTTGAACTTCGTTTCTGCCGGGGATCCCCCGACCAGATTCTTGTTTGTGGTCCTCATTCCCACGCTATAAATACATTCACCGTGTACGGTAATACCCGCAAAAAACTGTCTATGCACGTAAATAAGCTTATAGTGACATTATAGTATCGATCGTGGCATTAGCATATGAAAGCATAGTGATGTAAATTACAATATTTGTATATGGAGCTGTAGTTTATGGGCGTAGAAAAAGGCCCAGCCGTAACGGCACTTTAGCGGTAGTGATGGGAAAATTATCGATAATTTTGATTTTCGAAATTGATTTTGTTCGTTAAAAATAATTAATGTTGAAGCAAGGCCAGGAGTGACAGAAGGAAAGAAATATTCATTGCGGCATTTACGTTGTTGACAGACAAATTTTTCGAACATATGAAGCAATGGATTAGCAATATTCTTCAAATTGATTCAGATGGTGTTTGATAAATCTGATCATCACCCTAATTGCATAGCACATATGCAATTAGGGTGATGATCAGAATTGTATTTAATTTATTCATTCATTCACTTCGGACAACAATATAGTCCATTTTGTTAGTAAAATATTTTATAACTAATGTTAGTAGCACACAAAACAAGGAGAAGAATACTAAGGAGAATAATAGTAGGTGACAGAGGCACAGTGGCGTTCATTGGTTTTCAGAATAGGTAGGCACTAGGCCGGGTCTAGTCTAGACAAACGCGGTCACTAATCAGAAAAAAAAGTGAAGTCAAAAGTGTGGTTATTTGAGTAGGCATGCCTACTCAAGGGTGATAAATTGCGAAGGTCGAACGTCATGGTATTACGCGTGAGACGTACGTATTTTTAATTTTGTCGTATTAACTTGAACGAGTAAAGGCCAATGACAATGTGCGAATAGTACGGGAGCCGAGTAGGCCGCCCGGGGCGACTGCCTACTGCCGCGCGTGTTTGTATGAAGATTTTGTTTTTTGTTAGGTATGATAATTTAGTGAGTTTCTTAATTGTGGGGCACACACACTAAAATGTAATTGACAGGCTTATGTTAATATATTTAGGTAGGCACTGCTTATATACCTATATGCAATGCACGCCACTGCAGAGGCAGCATGTGCAGAGAACGATAACGCAAAGAATTAACAAACTGACCATTCTCCCCACATAATGCCTCAGAAAAGGGGAGTAAGGACTCTCCACCACTGTATTGGAAGTTTCACTTTCACTTGGAACATTCGCTTTATCTGTGCTTGTCGTAAATCGAATAGAGCATTAAACTAGAAAGTGGAGGCGGCTCTCATTCAGTGATTTCCTAGAGGAAAACTAAAGACCTGATTTCCCTAAGGAATTCTGATCGAGCGACGATGGAGGTTACTATGAACGTAATTGTAGAAATTGGGTGCTTTATGAGTGGAGCGCTTACTTGTTTGCTTACCATGTATTTATCACATAATTAATTTACCTGTATTTGCTTTATTTTTAATTATTTTTACCTATTGTGGTATATTAATTATAATCTAGGTGCATCGTCTTCACATTATAAAAAAATTAATGTATACAAATATTGTAAAACATTTTAAAAGAGTAACGGTGGAGTATCTTGCCCATTCTTCTCCATACAAAACTACCTTTTGGAAGCGGCAACTAGATTAAATTCTATTTTTTGTCAATTTTGACATTTAAAAGTGCCTTTTATGTGCCTATTTGAAGTATGTAAATGATTTGACATAGACTATGCAGTTTAAAGTTGATTTAATTTAGAATTTCTTGTCGTTAATCAATTATATTTTCCTAATACCTAGGCTAAATACGCTTCTAATAGGTCTCAGCAAGGAAAGGCGCAGGATGTTGATAAAACAACGACTGTGTTTTTTTTTTGTCGATAATAGTCCTTAACATGTCCCATCACTACCAATCCTTTTACGACCGCCACTTTCATCGAGTAACATAAACTATTATGCCATTACTTAGGTACATCCCTACCTACATGATAGGCGGACATAATTGCTTTATTTTTCTTCCAATTATAAAGCCCTTTATCACTTAAGTGCGATGTTGTTTCCGTATGGCATTGCTTAGGGCGGTTTCCTTTTTTCCCTTGGGAAAAAATCGTAGCTCAGGCAAAGGAAAGTGCTCTTAATTAAAATAATTATAAATACGTTTATTATATTATACCCAGGAATAGGTAGCGAGACGACCGAGACGCGTACCGCAAGGGTTGGATCGAGGTGGCTCTAGAAAAGGATACACTGAAAAAAATAATTTCTTACTATACCACATTAAATCGATTTCATTTTAAGACTTACTGAGTATATACAGTAAGAAGAACTTGGTATCAGAATCATTAATAAACCTTTTAAGTTAGATTTGTACCATAACAACAAATCTCTTACGGAAAAGTGCTTATGGTACAAATAGTCTAACTTAGAAAGATGTTTTAATGATTATTCGTACTATAATATTATAAATTCGAAAGTAACTCTGTCTGTCTGTCTGTCTGTATGTTACCTTTTCACGCCTAAACCACTGAACCGATTTAGATGAAATTTGGTATAGAGATAGTTTGAGTCCCGGGAAAGGACATAGGATAGTTTTTATCCCGATATTCCCACGGGATCGAAACTTATGCGGGTGAAACTGCGGGGCGCTGCTAGTAATTCTATCAATACGTACGTCTGTTATAGCCGCGAATCAAATTTTGATCAAGACACAACCTGACACTGACCTGCAAATTGCAAAAAACGTAAGAAAATTTGAATTTCTCGGTCTACCACTGCGCATTCACTTTAAATTAACAATGTATAGTGATGGCCAGTTGTACAAAAATGTTGCCACAACAAAAAAATAATGACACAATTCCGAAGGGCCCGTTTTCCTTTGCCACTAAGGGAGTCTCGAGTCATAAAAATGCATATGAGTCAGGTGTGACCAACTGGACAAGTTACTATTACTATTAATAGAATAAATTAATAGTCCGGTATGTGAGTAGTAAAAACTTACTATGTTACAACTGCTTGATGTACCAAGTTAAATGGAGATATATTATGTAGGTTATGGGAGCCTGTAGCTATTTTTACCCGACTACGGCAAAGCAAAAACGAGGGTTATGATTTTGACCGGTATGTATGTATGGATGTGTGTTCCTTCATAACTTCAAAAGAAGGTACAAGACTTATAGTAATCTGAAAAATGAGGTATCGTTAGAAGCGTCTTGAGTCTTGACTATAGCTTAAAAGTATGTTATTAAAGCGGCATGCGACCACGGGAAGGTGCAGACGCCAGCACATCAACCTACTACAATCTGTCAAATTTCTTTAATAGATATTCAACTTTATTACTAAAGCCTAAGGTTCAAAGTTGATTGAGAAAATTTGACAGTTTCGGGTAGGTTGATGTGCTGGCGTCTGTACTTTCTTGTTTCATCCTTTTCAGTTGTCTGGTTTTAGTTATTAAACATATTTTTGTATCATATATGACCGGAGCCATGCAGTAAACACTTTTGCGCATTAGTGCTGTCTTAGCGAACTGACGAGTGATGACACAGTAAGGTATTGTCACGTCTATTACATGAAACTGCATCGGCAAGGCGTTTAAAAGAAAGAAAGAAAGAAAAAGTATTCATTGCGACTCGTACAGTTACCGGCACGTAAGTTGGCAAGATATTTCGTAGTGAGGGAAGTTCGCGCATGGAAAAATGTATGAAATTGTGCATGCGCGAACTTCCCCCACTACAAAATATCTTGCCAACTTACGTGCCGGGTATTATACAGGAAGATCACAAACTAAACTAAACACAGTAAAAAATAAAAAAAACCAAGTTATATAAAAAAAAAGTAACAAAACGAAAAATTAAACAGAAAATCCTATACGAGGCCAACATGCTCTTACGATACGAAAAACGATTTGGGTTTAACTTAACAAACACAGCAACTTTTAATATGTATTGAAACAAAAACTCAAAGCATTTATTTCAATTAAACCATTTACAGGCACTTTTGAATTGTCAAGAAGTCAGTCAGTCAGAAAAAATGAAGCTAGTTGCCCATTCCAAAGCGTAGGTACCTATGGAGAAGAACGGGCTAGAAACTCCATGGACACTCTTTTAAATCAAAATCATGTGGTTACAAAGACAGTGGCGCCGATTCTCTTGTTCACAAACTAAACTAAATTTAAGTTCAGTGCATCTTTTTCTTTCTATTTCATTAAGAAAAGGACAGGAGATAAATATTAGTTTAGTCCTGTCAAATTAAGATACTCCATAGACAATTTAGACGTGATTAATAAATTGGCTATTCAAAATGCGTCAATTTACGTCAGGCATGGACTAATTTGACAGGTCTAAACTAATATTTATCTTCTGTCCTTTTCTTAATGAAATAGAAAGAAAAAGATGCACTGAAATTAAATTTAGTTTAGTTTGTGAACAAGGGAATCGGCGCCAGTGACAGTATTAACACAGTGTTTGATAAAACTCAGTTATTATTATTTATTATTAAGTATAAGCCTGTGTTGTCCCACTGCAGGGCAAAGGCCTCCCTTCCCTCTTTCCACTTTTCCCGGTCTACTGCGATTGTGGGCCAATCCTTTAAGGAGGAGTCCAGCTCATCCCGCCATCTCTTTCTGGGCCTGCAGCGCAGTCGTTTCCTGCCATTGTGGATCCACTGAGTGGTGGCTTTTGCATATTGCTGCTCCGACATGCGACAGATAATATCTGTCGCATGTCGGAGCAGCAATATGGCCAGCCCAGTTCCACTTTAATCCAGCAGCTGTGCGGCCAGCGTCCGCTATTTGTGTTTTGGAACGAAGTATAGAGTTCTTAATGCGGTCTGTGAGTTTGACACCTAGTATACTTCGTTCCATAGCCCTTTGGCAGACTCCAAGTGCGGTTCTTAAACTCAGTATCTAAGTATTATTAATATACCTCGATGACATTGAAAGAGCCATATTAGCAAGTCAAGCCGTAAACAAGTAACCTCAAAAGTCGTAAAAATATTAGCAGCGACGTAAAAACTTTAATTTTTAGTGTTGCCAGCTTTAATTATTTAATACTAAGTGCTCACGTAGCAATGCGGGTTGAAACCTAACGTAAACGACCTTTAGCTATGATTAAGTTTGAAATAATTGCCGTTAAAAGTACAGTTTTACTGTAATAAAGAAATTAAGGCTAGGTTGTAATTACTACGACGTTGGTTAAAGTTTTGTTCTTAAATTCTTAATTTACTTTTAGTGCTTGGCCAGAGTGGTAGGCGGGCGCGGGGCGGGCGTGGCGCGGCGTACTCAAACATAAGAACTTCATTTTGAGTGTCCATAGTGGGCACGCGGGCAACTCACGCCATAGCTCGATCATAAAAGTGGCCGCAGTGGGGCGGCCCGCACGGGGACCGGGGTTTTCAAACTAGTTCGAGCTTTTTTCTAGTAAAAATAAGTCTTCTTCATTCATTCATTTTGACAAACACTGGACACGACAACACGCAGAACGCAGCCGCGCTCCAGTGCGGACAGGCAGACCGCGCGCGTTCCCGCACCCGCGCCGCTCCCCGCCCGTGCTGCCACTCTGGCCAAGCACTTAGACATTTTGAAGCTAATTGAGAGAAAAGTTTAATAATTAAGAAAGGAGATTCGGCGAATTTGCCCTGAAGCCCAAAGGCGTTAAGACAAAGTAAACATCAATGGAAAGATCTCATCAAGGAGAAGTGGTGGCTCAGTGGTAACGCCTACGACTTACGAGTTGTGGGTTCGAACCCAGCGTCCCAGCCAGGCCCTATACGGCTCTGTAGCGGTATCTACAACGCCACATGCGAACAACGCGTCATACTGACGTCACGCAAATCCTGCAACTCGCAAGCAGAGTTTACCGCGCAACTGGCATAGATACAACGGCCCGACATGAATCATCGGGCAGTTGCCCGCCAGACACAACACCCGTCTGGTCGGAGGATCCTCCCTTTTATATAGAGTATGAGTGAACTTTACACCCTGTTCCTCATACCTCTGTACTTTGTCAAATTTATTTCATCATCACTGCTTTCGAAACGGTGACGGAAAACATCGTGAGTAAACCGGCATGTCCTAGAACCAAAAATTACAAGACATGTGACATCTACCATCATCATTGCGGGTCATTGGGCCCGCGTGGTGGATTACGGCCCACTCCCACTCACCGAGAGGAGGCCTGTGTCCCAGCAGTGGGAGGGCCATTCCGCTCAATTAGGCCGACTTTTATTTGCAAATGGTAAGGACATTTGGTGCGTGTTGATTGCAATAATAAATTAAATAAAGGTGTTATACTTTTTTAGATAGCGGCGCCATACGTAAAAACATGTAAGAAATGTCATATAAAGTAAAAAAAGAATGCAGCTATGATATTTAATTTATTATTAGCATATATTCGCCGTTAGTGGATTTCCGCGGATTGACCCGGGAACATTATAGGCTGATTATAGAGATAACTTCTAAAAGCTTCTTCGTGACGTCAGGTGCGTAGTACTCGCAACGATGTCATCACCATCAGCTGCCTGCCTTTTCCCAACTATGCTGGGGTCGGCTTCCAGTCTTACCGGATGCAGCTGAACATCAGTATTTTACATGGAGCGACTGCCTATCTGACCTCCACAACCCAGTTACTGGGTAACACGATACCCCTTCGTAAGACTAGTAGTCAGTCTTTCGGGCTTCTGACCACCCGTAACGACTGTCAAACATCCAAGAATGACAGCCGGGACCAAGGGCTTAACGTACTTTCCGAGGCACGGAGGGGTCTCGGTATGTAAAAATGGTCACCCATCCACGGATCGACCGCGGCAAGCATAGCTTAACCTGATCGATCGACCCATGGGGCTGTTATTACTTAGCCACGGGCCCCTCATATACCTACTTAGCCATCCATATCTGCGATTAAGTTTGCTTCAAGTCTCTACAAAATGATTACAAGGTAACCCCTCAGGCAGTCATACGAGTACGTATTTTAATTACCATAATAATTATAGTTATTATCTACATATTAAAATCCTACTGTATAGTATATACTAATTCCATACATCCTAAACACAAATGACAACTGCTGTATATTAACTAGTGACGTGCAAGCATTTGTCGATAAAATTTGTTATTGCTGTGACCTTACGACTTTTAATCTTTGAGTTTTAATAATAAAAACATGTTTTTAATTGAGCATGTTCATAAAATAAGTTTAGTATTGGGAATTTCTGTGTCAAAGGGTAACGAATAAAAATATAATCTGCATAAATGCTTTGATATTAAAATACTTGCATTACTTGTTAATAGTTTGTTTTAAATAACAGAACTAAAAGAATTCATGAAAGTGATTGTGTTGCTACAGTGTTATTAGGTGGTTCGGTCGAAGAATCCTTAATCCATACTATCCATACATTATAAATTCGAAAGTAACTCTGTCTGTCTGTATGTTACCTCTTCACGCCTAAACCGCTGAACCGATTTAGATAAAATTTGGTATAGAGATAGTTTAAGTCCCGGGAAAGGACATAGGATACTTTTTATCCCGATATTCCCACGGGATCGAGACTTATGCGAGTGACGCCGCGCGGCGCAGCTATTAATATTATAAATTCGAAAGTAACTCTGTCTGTCTGTATGTTACCTTTTCACGCCTAAACCGCTGAACCGATTTAGATAAAATTTGGTATAGAGATAGTTTAAGTCCCGGGAAAGGACATAGGATACTTTTTATCCCGATATTCCCACGGGATCGAGACTTATGCGAGTGACACCGCGCGGCGCTGCTAATGTTAAATATTAATATCGTGCTACATAGAAAGCACCACATTCCAGTTTGCTAAAGTAAGGTAATGATTTATGCCAATAAGTAATAAACTCTATGGCTAATGTCCGTGACATCTTAATAAATCTGGTACTTTCTTGAGATAAAAGGTACCCAGGCTAGCTGCTATCTAAGTTTGTCCTAACTAATGTTTAGCTGAACACATAATTACGGCAACAATTCTATCTGGGTTTGCTGCTAAACAGGTGTTGGTAATAGCCGGCCATAAAACACTAGGGATGTGGGTGTAGTCGATTTCGAGATTCGAGTTTGAATAGTTGCTTGGCGACTGGGAATCGGTATCAGGTAATGACCATGATTATAATCGTTTGATTTGTAATCACAATGTTATATTGTTATCTTACTATTTATCTCCTTTATTCAATTAAATACCATATAAATTATATTTGTAAATATTAGAAAATAAAAAAATATAGTAACATTTAAAAATATAAAAAATAGTAGCGGGAACAGGGTCCAAGCTACCGGCGGTCAGGGCTCTAGAGAGAGGAACCTCCTGACAATGCGAGCCGTGTCCAGAAGTACTGCTTTCTGAATCAAGCCCTTGATCCAGCTGCCGAACGAGAGCCTCCTCAGGTGTCTATCTTACTATTATTATTACTAAAATCCTATGATGTCCACTGCTGGGCAAAGGCCTCCCTACTCTCAAGTGAAGACTGATTGATTTGGTCTGTCTAATTTTTAGAAAAGCCACGTTTTGTAAAAAAAAGTGGCACTCCGGGAGTGCCGACAGAAGTGAAAACTTGAACATTTACGTGTATATTTTTTGAATCGTCATATAAACGAAACACAAACAGAATACTTTGCTATCATTCACTGACATATCGGAAATACATTAAAACCGAGTACATTCCGAGGACAACCGAACATATCCGAATGTAGCGCGGTGTCGGTAACAGTGTCGCGAGTTTAATGGTTTTTTCCCATCTCAAAAAAATGCCCAACTAAAGAAGTTTTCACTTCAAAAATATATTCTTTACAGAATAGAAAAGCTAACTTGTATTCAAACAACATTGCTGCGCTGGTCTAATGTGTAACCCAAGTTCTAGGCTTCTTAAAAAATTGGAAAACACATCTAGTTTTTTAGGAGTCCCTAGCACTGTCTGGAGCAATAATTTCTATATCCTTACTTCCAAACTAATAATTATAATTGCGAAAGTGTGTCTGTCTGTCTGTTACTTCTTCACGCACAAACAGCAAAACAGATTTGGATGAAATTTGGCACACAGATAGTTTGAGTCCCGGAAAAGGACACAGTATAGTTTTTATCCCGATATTCCCACGATATCGACACTTATACGGGTTAAACCGCTGGGCGCAGCTACTCGACTATAAACACAAAACTATCGATAAAACTAATACCACCCCATCCCTATAATTACAGTACTACGCATACTTTATAGTTAGTAGTTACGGTATGTAGGTAACATAGAGACATAGAAACCGGGACAGTACTGGGCTGATTGCCTACACTGACCTAGGGGCCAGGGGAAATTGCCGCGAACTACTGGCCACCACTCGCTTACTGGCTGGTTAGCAACTGGTGGAAATAGTGTGGAAAAGATAATTCGGTGTTTGTTTATAAGTGGCGTCAGTTGAATTTATGTGTGAAAGGTCATAAGTGCTGGATTCGCTTGCTGGTTTAATTACATAAAATTCAAAGTCCTGACTGACTGATATATCGACGCACAGCCTAAACCGCTGGTCCTAGAGACATGAAATTTGGAGAGTGTGTTCTTTGTGAAGAGTCCACAAAGAAAGGGTTTTTTGAAATTCCACCCCTGAGAGGATGATGATGATGATGGGGCTCCCTTTTCCGCACTTAGACTCCCATTTGGCCCGTTGTGCGTGGGGATTCTGGCTAACAAAGCCAGCCTAGCTCCATCCAGAAGCACAGAAGCTTCCTGGGAGCTTCGCAGGCTTCACGCGGCGACTTCACTGTTCCGAGGATTTCTTCACGTTGAGAAGCCACGGCCTCGCGTTCCAGGATGACGTGGGCGGCTGATTCCTCGGCGTCAAGGCAGCCCCTGCAGAGGGGGATGTCCGTGGCGCCTATGTTAAAAAGATGTTTGTTAAGAGGGTTATGGCCCGTAATTGTACCTATTATTATTCTGAGGTTATTTCTACTTAGGCTAAGAAGTTTTTTAGTTAATCGCGGGTGTATCATTGGTAAAGCCAATTTTGACTGTCTACAGTCTGTTACCCGTGACCATCTGTTGTTATGGAGTTCGGTCGATCTTTTGCCAAACCCTGAGAGGGTGAATGGGGGGAGGGTGAAATTTCACGCGGGCGAAGTCGCGGGCAGAAGTTAGTATTATATATAGCTACGTCTGTGATGGGCTTTAGACTAAGCAACGCGAAATATCTTTCCTTAAACTTATAGATATAGTGTTGAACAATTTCCGAAAGTTACCTCTAAACTCTATTTGCATGATATAATTGAATACAAAACCATGTTCCGACCGTGATGTACATGGTGCATACGGCGGATATGTCTGAGTGTTATGCTTTCAAATTAAGCCCCCGGGCTAGTCGTGGGTACCTTAATATCTTAGGAGATTAGGCTGGGTGCACGCGAGCGATTAAGGGACGCGTGATTTCTGTATGTCTAGGAAATTATTCATGATATTTGTCTTAAAATGCTGATTGGGGTTTGTTTTAAAAGTTGTCCTATACGTTTTGATATTATTAGACACTATACAGGATGAAATTAAATTCATGGGCATCCTTTTAAGGGGTCATTGTACTCATCATTATGAACAACTTTTACTGTGGGACTAAACTTAAAATCGCGAAAAAAAATCAGCGCTTCCTTGCATTTATGTTCACATAACTCGTCAAAATGTAGGGAAGAGCTGATTTTTTTTCGCGATTTCAGTTTTGGTCCCATAGTAAAAGTTGTTCATAATGATGATTACAATGACCCCCTAAAAGGATGCCCATGATTTCAATTTCACGCTGTATAAAATACCTATTGCTTTTAGCTTTGCAAAGTATGAACGTTGAGTCGTTGAAAAGTTTAAAATCTGGTAATACTGGTACTACCAATGGGTACCGTGTTATCCATCCAGTATCTGGGTTGTGGAGGTCAGAGAGGCAGTCACTCCATGAAAAGTACTGGTATTCAGCTGCATCCGGTTAGACTGGAAGCTGACCCCAAAATAGTTGGGATAGACTAGGTAGATTGACTGATTTAAACTTTTAAAGTTTTTATCACGAATTGAAAATGCGAAATTGTGTCATATTACAATAGAGCAGTGGTGGCCCAGTGGTATCGGCCGCGACTTACGAGTTGTAGGTTGTAGGTTCGAACCCAGACAGGCGGTTTACTTTCTGTAAATTATTTCATCACCACTGCTCTCAAAACGGTGAAGGAAAACATTGTGAGGAAACCGGCATGTTCTAGAACAAAAAAAAAAAAACTTCGAAGACATGTGACACCTACCAACCCGCACTGGGCCCGCGTTTTGGATTACGGCCCACTCCCTCTCACAGAGAGGAGGCCTATGTCCCGGCAGTGGAAACATTATAGGCTGATTATGACAATAGAGTAGAGTTTATTTGACAATCAAATCTGCAAATTATTGTTGTAGTGTCACATGACGTCATGAAATTGACATCAATTACATTTTCCTTTGTTTAAAAGTGTTTTTTTTTTGTGTGTAGTGAGGAGTACACGCAAAAAATACACTTATAATACTCGCAATGTACTCGTAATAATAACCTGCTAAAATAACACGACTAATAAGACATGTCGCCGACCTGAGTAAATATTAGTGGAAAGTCGCCGGTCTGTCCCACTCCTAACCCGATCCTATGACCTGGGGCCAGTTATCTGGTACAGGACCAGTGATTGTACATGTCGGCCGTGTGTGATTGATGGCCCACTGCCTGTGAAAGTACCTAGGGAACCTAGGCAGTCTAGGCTAGACTTGTTGGTAAGGCTAGGAGATTAAATGTCGGCTAGACGTTTCTTTTTAAGAGACAGGTATGCATACAATAGAGTCAGATCGAAAAATGTTTTTTTTTTTTTATATGCATGTACAGACGCCAGCACAACAAGCTACCCGAAACTGTCAAATTTTCCCAATCAACTTTGAACCTTATAATTTAGCGATAAAGTTGAAAATCTATTAAATAAATTTGACAGATTGTAGTAGCTTGATGTGCTGGCGTCTGTACATATTATTAACATTATTTTAAGTTTATATATTTTAAGTAATTAATATAATAAAAATAAATAATATTCCGATAATGAAGCAAGGAACTATGTACGCGAGTACATAGTTCCTTTAATACCTGCATCCTTAATGCATAATTTTACTCATAAATACCCGCCCATACATATCTTGCAGTGTTGCGAAGTCATTTTTCGATCCTTACCTGGGAACAAATAAAAACAAAACATTAATTATGTTGTAATTAAAAAAAGAATTCATGCACATCAATTACTTACTACGTGCAAACCATGTCAATATTTTGTCTTGTAGAAACCCCTATAACGGCAAGGAATCGAAATGTCAACCGTACGGACAACATGGATTTTGACAGTTCGAACCACGTCAAGTTCGCGTTCATTTCGCGCGGTTTCGTTCATTTTGTCATAGAGAATACGTTAATAGCAGAGGGGCAATTCTCGTATTTTAAAACGTTCAAAATCTAGTCGCAGTTAGGGTTAAAATTTAGAAATTTGAAAAGTCCTGACAAAACGCCGGACTTTTCAATAAAAGTGCGGACATTTTAGTCACAAAATCCAAACATTTACCCACTTAGTTAGTGGTAAAAAGTGCGCTGAAAAATATGAAAATTAATACCTATACCAGAAACTAGAGTTAATTTTGATTATTTTACGTAAGTAAAACTACTTATTTTTATTTCGAAGAAAATTTTTATGTTTGAAATAGTTGATTGTTTGCAAAACAACACTTACAAGATTTATTGTTTGATCTCGTTAAGTTGGTTGATAAAGAAGTGGGTAGATATATTTTGTTTTTAGATGAATGAGAAGTTAATAAATATTAAAGACTTATTTGGTATTAAGTACTTATAAGTTTTATTACTCGTATTCCGTCTATGCCAAAAAATCCGGACAAATTAAAGAGCCGGACAAAGTCCGGACAAGTCTAAAAGTCCGGACATGTCCGGACAAATCCGGACGGATGGTAACCCTAGTCGCAGTCTCATCTCGGCGACAAACAAATATCAAAAACTTGTCAAAATGTAAGGAATTAGAGGTATTTTTGACAAATTGAGACCGAGATCAGACTGTGAACGATCTTAAAATTACGAGAATTACCCCTCAGATGTCGTGAATAGCTAAGGAATTGACGTGGTTTTGAAGTAAGGCAAAAGGTGCTGGGGTCCAACTATTTTTAAAGTTGGACAACTGCCCCTAGTAAAGACCCATGGTCCAACTAGTTGGACAGAACAGTTGGACCACTGCCCCGGACTGGAATCATTAAGTAGTCATTGTGATTTAGGACCCTGCTTTCCTAAGTCCAACTACCCGAGCTAATTGTCACCTTTACAACATAACCTACAATTTAGAACTCCTACCTCCCTATCTCATACAAGTCATGTTCCCATACAAATATGTTCACACAATTATCAGATAGAATCTTCAAACTAGATTAGATTTTAATACTGTAATTTAGAAAAAAATCCCACGACTTATCTCGGATCTTAGAGGGTTATGTTATTATACTTATAAGTTAGTCTGGGAAAGAAATATAAGAAAGAAAGAATGAGTTTAACTTGTTCGGGTTAATGCCATTTGCGAATATCTGTGTTTCGTCTGTATTTTAGTTTAGTAATTGCTCTTGGAAAGTCTGGCTTTGAGATAAACCAAATACAATGTGATAGGGGTGAGACTTCTAACCCGTTAAGGCTGAGTACTACATCTAATTTTATCGACAAAAAAAATAATATGGGGGGTTGAACCCCCTTCCCCTAAAAATTATGGCTATTTTAATATTTTTTTTAATGTACAGTCTGTTATAGCAATTAGCTGACCCCTTAAAAATTAAACGAATTTGAACCTTCTGCTTGTTAGCAGTAAGCTTATCGAACTAGAACAGTTCAACGTCTACGATTAATAAAACAGTTATTCGAATTTGATATTTAACACGCAGTGTTAAGGTAGGTATGATCTTGAATATTGTTCTAACTTGTAATATATTATTGCTAATTTCAACGACAATCACCATATTCGTGTGGTCTAGTGGTAGCTGCAGTGAGCTGACAAGAGCGTGGTTGCGAGTTCGAAACCAACATGTTTTCTGCTGCGCATTTTGTTTTATAATATTTTTTTTTAAGTTATAAATAATAAATTATAACTTTAGCAACAAAAAAAAAAGCTGAACGAAAATAAAAAAACGATAATGATGGTAAAAACGATTTTATTTTATAAAAAAAATTATTATAAAAATAACGTAAATGATATAACAGTTACTAATAACGTTGTTACATACTTCACAGAGTTTAATGTAGTGAATCAACATGTTATAATATTTAGAAATATATAGGTATGTATTTCTATTTCATAACAATAATATCACCACATTAAATATCGTTGAACTAAATAAAATAGCATTATACGTTGATGTTTTACCTACTAGGTATACTATATATCAATTTGTTTTGTAAGTATGTAGTTATGTTTAGTTATAAATAAGGTTTTGACAAAGACTTCTCGTCGGTAAATATGACAACATAATCTTCCCAATTAAAATTGAGATATTCTTGGGCAAAGCGGACCCTTGCTTGGCGATGTGCAGCAGTCAGTTAAATTTTACGTGCTGGCTTGTATTGTTTCAGTCCAGCAACATGCGAATGTTTTCTGACCGTCTGAACAGAAACATTATACTGCATTGAGTAGGCAAAAATGGGTGTTCAGTATGCCTTCTAACAATTGCTTGATGATGTTTTGACACAGGAGTAACATTGCAGGTTTTGGTTCAGGACGATCCTTTTGAATATTCCCTGTCTCTTCAAAACGTCTTAGCCACAGTCTGACTGTATTTCTCTGAAACAACACAATAAGCATAATTTTAATAACCCGGTAATCATAATTTTTCGAATAAGTTTGCAAAAATACCTTTAGATAAACCACATTAGACCTATAAATGATCTCATAATGAAACAGTTAATTTTCTATTATTCTATACTCACGTTTTTAAGCCAACTAACGAATTAAGGAAGTATAAAAAAGAATACACTTACCGCTATATTAAGTTTCCTAGCAATCGCTTTAATACCAACATTCTCCTTATGCAAATACAATATTTTGTATTTTAAATAATCACTCAACTGAGACATGACGATTAAACTATCAAAACCGATAATAATAATTAATAAAAAGGCGTAGATTTTCGCAACTTAGTAAGGCAATATAAAAATGTTCGTGCGTATTCACTGCTATTTGTGCATAGAATGTCTTGTTCAATTTATTCTTCTACCCCATATTCCTAAAATCATTTCAATAGCAGTTTTTGTTGAATACTCATATTGACGTCGAACTACCCACTTATTGAAAAAGGTGAAACGTTTATCGTTTATCAACTTAATTGATATGCTTGTTCTTTACAATAATGCAAGAAATACTTACGAACAATTTATATATTGAAAACAAAATTAAACATGAGACTAGATTTGAACTCGCATCTTGCACGTCTCAGCCTTATGCATGAACCACGACACCAGATTAACTTGAGTAAGATAGATGAAATAAGGTATTAGTAGCAATGACACAAATTATCACAACATTAACCTAACCTTTAAGTCTTGCTGATTAAAAATGAAAATTGCGTAACAAATACCCATACATAGTAAATGACCTAACACCAACATCTTAAAGCTCAAATTTGCGTATCAAAATTATTTATTGTTTCTGTTCATCGAGTAGTGATAGTCCGATTAACTCATACATATTGAATAACCTTTAATGTTATGAGAGGAGGGTGCAAAATCGAGTAATTTTAGGGGGGTCAGCTAATTGCTATAACAGACTGTACTACGGCGCGCCTGATACTTTATGTGATATTAAAGGTTGTATGCGTCGTAGAAACAAAAAAAAAAAAACGACAAACGGTAGCTAATAACCTTGGCTAACTAATTCATTACTTTTTTCATATGTTTGATAATGTTTTGGTGAGAAAATAAAATCATTTCTGAATTATTTTGACCGAAAAAATCGCTATTTTTCAATATTTTCATATTATTTTTTTTGTCGATAAAATTAGATGTAGTACTCAGCCTTAACGGGTTAGAAGTCTCACCCCTATCACATTGTATATGTACTATCGCGGACACTGCCGCCTGACCACCACTAAGTTCATTTTTGCTTGCACTACAAAAATAGAAGCGCTCTCTAGTAAGCGCGCCAAGGCAAATAGTTCGTCCGTAAAATTCACAAAAGGAGTACACGTGATGCGTCACTAATCTGCGCAGTGCAGGTTGCAATTAATTGCGTTATCGCTTTCCTAATAGGCGAAAACTTTAAGGGGGCGTGTCTTGGCGCCGCCGCAGGATTTAGGCGAAAAAAATTGAAATGATCAGGCGGAAAAGTCCGCGATGGTACCTACGAAAAATTGACTTATAACTTTTAATACAACATCATGGTTGTAATCTCCAAAAGGTTAGGCAGAAGTGTGCCTATAGTACAGTCAAGAGCACTAATATGTCAACACTTGGCAATATTCAATTGCGATTTTTACGTGAAATAACAAATGCAGCGTTGAAATACGACACTTTATATAAGCCTATGGGTTCGAAAATACTATGTTCGCAATAACATAAATATTCATTTAAAAAAAAAAAAACAACCGACTTCAAAAAAAAAAACACTACAAAGTGAAAAATAACTTTAATTTCGGAAGTCGGTGTCTTTGGTTCCGCATTTTCGTTTTTTGACACCGACTTCCGAAATTAAAGTTATTTTTCACTTTGTAGTGTTTTTTTTTGAAGTCGGTTGTTTTTTTTTGTAAAAAAGTTTTTTATTTTTCACTTTTTAGTTGTACCTACCCCACATAAATTCAATTAACACTAGTGCATTGAAGAATTGAAGACACAACTCGAAGAATCATCAAAATTCGCATAGAAATGCCGGAGATGCAGTACATTTATGCATATAACTTCGTACATAAGAATAATTACCTAATGTATTATATACTAAAACCTTCCTGAAAGTATTTAGATCACACTAATGAAAGAATTATCAAAATCGGTTCTGTAGTTTTTGAGATAATCGCGGACATACAAACATACATACATACATACATACATACATACGGATCGAATACAGAACCTCCTTTTTTAAAGTCGGTTAAAAATAAAGGAGAAAATTGCCTTTGAATAAAGCCAAGTGTATACATACTTATGCTCGTGACTGTACACCCACATTTCGCCACTTTATGTTTAAGTCCTATGTAATAGGAGGCGAGCCTATTGCCCTCAACCAGGCACATGTCCAGAATGGGCTGCTACTGAGAAATCCCTAATAGAAAACCCCAATAATACTCAACCCAACCTGAGAATCAAACCCAAGAGCTCATGCTCTACGGTGGAGGTCTGCCCCGCTTGGACGGAGCACCGCCGTGTCCTCGTAGAGGTGATCGACAGCGGCGGCGACCTCTCGCGTCCGGCCCTGGTTCAAGCCATGGTCCGGAGCGAGAGGGAATGGGAGGCAGCCAACTCCTTCTGCGAAGCAGTCATGCTAGCGAAGGAGGTGGCGGGATGGTTGAGGGAGAGAGCCTAACGCCTCAGCCGCCGCGGGAAACGCTCCGGGCGTTGGGAGCCGCGCGACGACTCCCGGCCACCGTAGGCGCGGGCCTGCGGACGGAGAGTAATGGGTAGCTCACCGTCCGATCAGGACCAGGCCCATGCCAGACGGCGCGTATGTGTTTCACGCGCGCCTCAAAGAGTTATCAGCATAAAGGAAGGGGCCCGTCAGGGCCGAAGCCTGCCGGGGTAGCGTGATTGTCCGAAAGGGTTTACCGCTACCCCGGAACATAAAGGGCTAAGGAAGGAACACGGGTGGGTTTTAGTCATTAAGAGTCTGACACTCCCTTCCGCTCCACCCAGAGCGGGAGGAGTCATTTGATGATTCCACACACACAACAAAAAAAAAGCTCATGGTCATATAGTGCTTGCGTCCAATAGACCAATGCTTTATAAATTTATTCATCTATCTAGTATGTAATATTATGTTAATACAAGATAGCAGGGAATAACAGGATTTGAACTGTTATCGTACCTTACATTATGCGATAGTGTAGTTATATTTCAAGGAAAACTAACAACTTATTACATACCAACAAACTTTATTGTGCATGCCATGGTGGCGCCACTAGTAAAGGAACGATGTCAAACATGCGTCAAATTCAGTACATTCCATGTTAGTTCCCGATTTCGCCACACGCATAAATAAGTGTGTCGGTCTAAACTGTTGTGGTTATTAAGTTGACAGCTGATGCGTGTTGTTTATAGTAATTTATGTTGTCTGTGACCGTTCGTTTAGCGGTAGGGGACGCCTGGGGACGCCCATGTCCAACTGTGGAAATGTTTGAAATGTAAGTCAGTGGGTAATGATTATTATTTTGTTGCCTCCTTTGACAAAATAACTTGAGTATATAGGGTTATATTAAATTGGCCAGCTAAACTCCGCAGACGCGATGGGTATCGATATCTAATCGTGATAAAACAAAAAAAAACCAGTTAATTTGATAGCTTTTTTTGTGGGGTCATCGACCGCACTTATTTTTGTCATCTATACTAATATTATAAAGAAGTAAAATTTGTTTGTAAGTTTGTATGTAGGGGGTAATCTCTGGAACTACCAGTCGGATTTGAAAAATTCTTCTTGCATTTGATAGCCCAATTCTTGCTATAGGCTATTTAACGTCACGCTATGACCCTTAGGAGCCGAGCAAAAGCGCTATGGGGAAACGAAGTGATAGAGCAGGAGACGCGGGCAAGTGATGCAATACGACGAGATAGGTCGCGAGAATAAGAAATTTCACGCGAACGAAGTCGCGGGCAGAAGCTAGTGAAATATAATTGTAGAAAATCTGATTTTTTTTGTACAGACGCCAGCACATCAACCTACACCTAACTGTCACGTTTTCCCAATCAACTTTGAACCTTATGTTTCAGTGATAAAGTTGAAAATCTATTGAAGAAATTTCACAGATTGTAGTAGGTTGATGTGCTGGCGTCTGTACAAACTTTACAGACGTTGGGTATCGATGTCTAAAAACGATAAAACATAAGAAAACAGTTTTTCTTAAGCCATATTTATTCAAGGCGCAACTGACTACGGAATACAAACTGGACCTGTTTGCGGCAATCCCGAAAATCCCGAGATTATCCAAGTACAGTCTCGGGATTATCGTGGTCAGAAAACGGCCGGCATCTCGGGATTCCAGGATTCGGGGTCCCGGGATTGTATTCTCTATTCACATCACAACATTAATAAATAATAATGTATTAAATAAGGAAGCCATTGTAGTAATGAATTATTTCTACATTTACGTCATAAAAGATTTACAATCCCGCGAGTGTGTGAGAATGGCGCGAAAATTGACTGACACGGAACTGCAATTTTATGTCTATTGCCAATTCATTGGAACGTTAAAAGGCACATAATAATTAGAAAATCTATCGTAATAAAACTTTTATAGGTTTTAAACAAACCTGTCTTTCTATTCACAACCATAAAGCATCGTTAAGACCATCATAATATACAATTAAACGAAAAAAAACCCGCCATAATTACATCTTGACAGGCCGCCATTTTGTGCCACAGATAATAGAACGCCGATAGATTGATATCGGTTTCACACGATCTGCCTACGACCCCGATTACTATCAAGATGGTATAGAACCTCTTTTAAGTATTAATTGTCTGAGAAAGTTATTAACAATGAGTGACGTCTAGTGGAGTGATTTATCAAAATTACAAGTTAATAGAGACCGTGTGTGTTGCCTGTTATTTTTTTTTTGTTTTGATTTAGCTGTTGTGACTCTTGTGGTGTCATTTTAATTAGATCTGTCAGTAACTGTATCAGTGCAAGACGAAATAAAGGAAAACGCAAGAGAATTATTTACAGTCATCCCAACATGACTTCGCAAAAAAAATAAAGAAAATAAGGTACTGGCTACAAATAACAACGCAGTGCGTTGCGATGCGCGGTCGAGTACGGTCGCGTTTGCGCTGCACAGTACGAATATTATATTCGCGAATTGCGCGGCTATAGTCGCTGCCCGTTTCCGCTATGAGTTCCCAAACTCTCATAGCCAACGAAGTGTTGGCATTCATCAAACATGCCATCGATTACATGGACGAGATCAGCATCTTGCAGATCTGCAAGTCATCCTACAAGGAGGAGGAGATTAGCAGTGCCAAGTTGCTGCTGTTCACAACGCTCGGCAAAGTCAGCCAGATGCCGTCTCGTCGAAGGGACGGTACAGAGAAGAGTCTCCAGGACATCGTAACGCTGATGAAGGAGACCGACCCGGACGACGTGCCTGATTTCGTGGCGAAGGATCTGCACAAGCTGCCTCCCGTCACGTTTGACCACGTAGACGTCACCAGGCTGCTGAAGGACATTACATTCCTGAAGCAAAGCCAGGCCGAGATGCAGCTAAAGCTGGAGGTGTCTAACAACACCATCAGTGATCTACGGGCCGAAGTAGTGCGCTTGCGCAACGCAATTTCTGCAAGTAGGTCACCTACCGACGCGGACGCCGCAAATGTGAATACGCGTCGCGGGGCACAAAACGCCTCCTTCTGCAGTTTTGAGTCGGCGGGCTCGAATGCGTCACCAGCTGCCGAGAATGCATGCGTTGCAACGCGTGCCGTGGCCGTCCCTGCCTCGACACAGGTGGAGACAACGTCGTGTGTAGGTTCGTCGACCCCCAATCGAGCCTACGCAGCAATAGTAGCCGCTAACAAGCCTGCTGAGTCGCAAAACTCACAGGTAAAACTAGCGGAAAAACTAAAAGGGGGTAAACGGAGCCGGTCGAAACCCAACAAGGTTTTGAAAAGGCAGGATCCAAAGAAGGACACGTGCGACAAGGATGGTTTCATCAAGGTGGAGAAGAAGAAGAAGAAGAAACCTCCTTGTCGGAACCAGTGCGGCACCGCGCTGGCAGGACCCAACATGCTGCTGCGTCCAGCAATCCCGACGACGCAGTTGTACGTGTCCAGACTGCACCACTCCACGAAGGTTGAGGAGATCGTGGAGTACTTGCGTGTGAAGACCAACTGGACTTTGAGGGTCGAGAAGTTGGAGGCGCGTCACAACACGAACTTCAAGTCGTTCGTGGTGCGTGTTCCGACACACCATCTCGAGAAGTTCCTCAAAGAAGAGTTCTGGCCGAAGGGTGTTGTGTACCGCCGGTTTCGTGGCCGGCTACATGACACCAGTCAGCGAAACACGACGCCGTCACTTCGTGTTTAGTCAGTTTGTAATTATAATGATGTATTTATTTATAGTATTTTTAAGTTATAATAATATTGTATTTTATGTGTTTCCTATGGGCCTTGATGCCTGAAATAAATAAATAATTAAAAATAAAATAAAAATAAATAAGGATGAGTATCATATATCAGAGTTTGATAATTAAATGAATAATTTATATTCTATCCCTACGTACCAACATATTATTAAACAAGCTTTTGTCCGCAATTTCGTGTGCGATCCAGGATAAAAAATAGCCTATGTCCTTACCAAGGTCTGGTCTATTTGTGTGCAAATTTCATCCAAATCCATCCAGCCGTTTTTGCGTAATTGAGTAACAAACAAACAAACTCACTTTTGCGTTTATATTGGTAAGAATTATGTAAAAGTTTGTAAAGGTTGTTAGATACTTTCGATAGCACGTAGAAAACTTTCACCTAACTGCGTAAAAACTTTTCCCACGGATGCGAATGAATTCGCGGGAAACAACTAGTTCAAAAATAAAATGTATCAGCCGTATTGATTCTGGTTAGACTGGAAATGAACCATGTTATCCTAGTCCATGCGAATTATTTACAATAAAATAGTTGTTTTAAAAAAGTCAGTCCGTGTACATTTCTCATTTCTCGACAACTAAATCAGCGGTCGGCAACTCGCGGCCCGCAACTGTTTTGTAAATAAGGTCTTATCATTTGGAATTATTTAAATTTCGCGCCAAAACTAAAATCAGTGCCATCCGCGAAAGCATAATTATATGTATATCTCATTTAATTTGTTCATTTTTTGTAATTTTTCCTCATTAGAAATAAAATTATGTAAAAGTAAATATTTATAGTTGTGTTTTTTTTTGTATTTTTAACATAATCGATATAGGCACACAAAATTATGAACAAGTGCCTTTATTTGATTTTGCCACTATGTGGCCCGTGCCTGCTAAAAGGTTGCCGACCACTGATCTAGATCATCGCAATGAATATTATTAAGCTGTCAAAACCTCTAACCATTGCGAGTGTCTAACACAATTACACTGCAGCTCCTTACCGTGGTGTTTTTTTTTTTGTAAATAAAATATAATATTTATAAGTAGTTTTGAAACAGGCTAAAAGAATTTAGAAAATAAATCCTCACGAAGTGCGTGCGCTGAAACCCCTTTATTCATAAATGTTGCTTAAGGCGGTACCCCGACCAAATAACCTTGAGCATTCGCGACAGAGACAGAGAGCGACACGACTTCCTCGTACGAAAGGGGTGCAGCGTACCCTGCGCACGCCCTTTTATCATAAAACTCGCAAAATTTTTGGAATTATTTTAATTAAAAAAGAATAGCGATCATTTTAAATAAATTAAAACGTGGATTATTTAGATTTTTAAAATTCTCTATCCAATGGTGAAATCCTCAAATTAATAGAACGTCAATTTTAGCAAAAGATGAATGCAATCAATAATTATTTTAGTCACTTGTTTAAAAGGAGATTTTAAATGTGATGATAGGATATCGAACATTAATAATGTGCTTTCAGATGTAGTTTATTTCTCATAATTATTGAGTTAATAGCCTCTGAATAAGGAAGAAAAACGCGGTTTTGGTCGGGGTACCGCCTTAAAGTTAAGTAGTGATTAGAGACTGTTTCACTATACATTTTGACGTATAAACGTCACTTAACTTATATCATCGTTTATAAATAAACCCCATCTTGGAAGCAACTGAATTTTTTTTTTGATACGCTAAAAGGAGATCACCCATTTTATTAGGCGACTTGGGATAAAAAAGGAAAAGTCGGCGGTCAGGAATGAATTACATTTTGTTTGAATGGTCGCAGTAGTAGAAACATTTATTTGTATGGCTACAACGCTGTAATGCATTTGAGAACAAAGATATACAACGACCTTATCTTTCGATCCGCCACCAAATAATAATATTATCTCCGAATCCAAACTGTTCTCGACTTTGGCGCCTTAAGAAAAAAATAATTAGCAAAATGTGTACTTTAAAAAATGTACTTATTTATTACTGACGGCCGCCAAAAAAAAAAATATCCCAAAATGGGTGATGTGATGATGTCCTTTCTTAATTTATTTCATTATGCCTATCATTGAACAATAGCGAGAGGAATTTAGTTCCAACTGGGGGCGCCATGACAGTACTCGACTAAAAAAAAAAAAAAAATTACGCCATCACTTCATTATGCGCATTTGGTTGATATCCCGATGAGTCGTACTCAGCGCTTCTCCTCCACTTTTATTATGCGCACAGCCAAAGTGTGGAACTCTCTGCGTTCTCCCTGCGATCTGTGTTCCCTCCCACATTTAACCCGTCTGCCTTCAAATCAAGAGTTGCAGGCATCTTCTGGGCAAGCTCGATCCATCATAGACCTCATCTATCGCTTTCCATCAGGCGTGATCGAGGTCAAGAGCGCGCCTATTTAGCAATAAATCATCTGCCTAACCTTTTCCCAACTATGTTGGGGTAGCCTTCGCCTTCCAGTCTAACCGGATGCAGCTGAGTACCAGTATTTTACATGGAGCGACTGCCTATCTGACCTCGAAAACCCAGTTACTGGGTAATTACCCAGTAACTAAAAAGTTTGAAGTGTGAAGTCTGACAACCCTTAACCAAAGATCCACGAATGACAGCCGGGCCCAACGTCTTAACGAGCTTTCCGAGGCACAGACGCCTTTTATTGAAATGTAAAGACGGTTACCCATCCACGGACCAACAGTGGCAACCGTAGCTTAACCTGGTCAATCGACCCGTGCGGATGTTATTAATTAGAAACAAGGCCCTAAAAAATATATTAAGTACTTAAGAGTGCGTTTAATTTAGCAAATAAAACCACAATAATGCCCTACCTCACCTCACGTTTAAATTCTATCTAATTAATGAAATACTGACCTCCGTAATCGAGCCTTAAAAGATTAATAAAAAAAAAGCGACATCATGGGGTGAGTTATTTATCGACTAGTTTATTGAAAGAACGCCCATTGAGCAGTAATAAGGCGTGCGTTTAAAATCTTAGAAGCAACTGATTAATTACCTCCTTTTATTGAATACTAAAATAAACATTATAATAAATAAAAAATCAACAAATACACCATTAGGTATGCATCAATATATTCAAGATGTCTTCTAAAAATGGCGCGCACAGGTGCGTTAAACGAGTTCTGCAAAAAGCCGGGATTACACACGGCTTAAAATGTAAACCACTGTGAATTTAAGGCCCGCCATTAAAGAAATAAAACATATAAAAAGTCACAACACTTGTAATAACTCGAGAACCAACAAATTGCGATGATGCTTTCATGATGTGCAAAGACACCGTGCATTAAAGTTCTTTTTTACGGTAACAATGTAAAAAGACCTGGCTCCAGAGAAAATATTAATGTCGCTTAAAAAAAAAACAACAATGGCGGCGGGAGTTCTATTTTTAAACCGGTGTCAATTTTACTTTTTTCCCGCGTCGCGGAGTCGTGAACAGTGTTGTAAGGTTTGCTAGTTTTAGGGACCACAAAGTTAGGATGACGCGTTTGGAACATTTTATTTGAAATCGAAAAGAGGTTCTTTATCCTTTTGATAAAAGAGTTTTAATTTCACGGTTTCTTAACACGTGGACTGCCAGACAACAGACACAATAGACAATCTAATGTTGGCGGACACCGTGTGACCGCGGTGGCAGATTTCAGCAGTGGTTTGAAAAACTTCGTCCTGCTTTAAAGTTAAGAAATCTAACGATTTTTGAAAGCAAAGCCTTTCAAGATGTTTCTTCCGACAATGGCTCAGGCTGTCCATTGTCTGTCTGTCAGTCACTCACTCACGGATCTTTTTATAAGAATGGAAGATACATTTCAATTTCGTCCCATGTCCTAGTTTTTTTTCAATCTACGTAATTTTCTTGTATTTCACTGTCAAACAACAGTTTTAAATGTCAAGTTACCTATATTAAAAGCAGTAACGTTCTGTTTCATACAACAATTGTGCATAAATAATGATAGGTTGTTAGTCTGTGGTATGTTGTCTATGGAGTCGGGACACGATAATAACATAATTTTCTTAGTCAACTATCATAACTTGAGGAAGAAGTACTTATTATTATTGTTGTTACGTTTGATTGTTTTCTTTCTTACATAGGGAGGAGTGGCGTTAATTACATTAGAATAGACAAGAACAGACGCCAGCACATCAAGCTACCCGAAACTGTCAAATTTTCCCAATCAACTTTGAACCTTATGCTATAGCGATAAAGTTGAAAATCTATTAAAGAAATTTGATAGATTGTAGTAGCTTGATGTGCTGGCGTCTGTACTTAATCGACCCTCTAATAATTCCTATTTTACACTCCTTAAAATATTATTGAACACTCTAATATAATGATTGCGCTTCTTTTTGTGAACCTCAAACAATTCAGTTGAACGAACTGATCAAAATAAATACCGACTGACTAATTTTGATCAGTGACAGCTTTTTGTTAACTGTATTTGGGAGAAATTACTACTTTATATTAACTTATATACTTAATTAACAAAATTAAAACCTAACTTAACTAAAACTATACACTCTATTTTAAGTAATTTTTTCTTGTGGACCCAAAATACCATTAAAAATAATTATAGGTGGAATCCGGGACCGCGGTCCCGGTCCTGAAAGCCCCACGATCCAATTATATTAGTAAAGTTAATAATTAAACATTGACGAGACCCTATCAAATATTTATCAATTTGCCTATTCTTTCAACTATATTGGGATCTGCACCCTAATTGCGTAACACACTATCAATCGGAATCTGAATCATTTTGAAGCCAATTGCTAATCCATTGCTTCATAGGTTCGAAAAATTTGTCTGCTCAACACGTAAATAACGCAATGAATGTTGTTGAACTGTCAAAATGAAACCGATTCCGATTGATAATGTGTTACGCAATTGCCCCGCGGGTTCCAGTCTAACCGGATGCAGATAAAGATACCAGTATTTTACATGGAGCAGTCGCTCCTGCCTATCTGACCTCCACAAACCAGTTACTGGGTATCACGATACCCCTTGGTAAGAATGGTTGTCAGACTTTTGGGCTTCTGACTATCAGTAAGTCTGAACGACAGCCGGAACCAACGATTTAACGTGCTTTCCGAGGCACGGAGGAGTCTAGATATGAAATGGATGGTCACCCATCCACAGACCGACCTCGGCAAGCGTTGCTTAACCTCGACCAGCGCTTTTTATTATTTTGCCACAAACTACAGAGCACACCATCGCCGTTAAATTCCATCCAAGAGCGATTTAGTTTTGTTTCCTAGTGAAATATTGACGTCTATAACAAAGCGACATGGTGGTGTGAATTATTTATAGACTAGTTTATTGGAAGCACGCCCATTGAGTAGTAATAAGGCTGTCATGGCCCCAGGTGTATCAATAACAGATGTAAATGGGCCTGGAAAGCAGGTGTGAATTCCAGATGTAAATAATCCATACTGCGAAAATGTGTCTGTCTGTATGTTACCTCTTCACGCTTAAACCGCTGAACCGATTTAAATGAAATTTGGTATAGAGATAGTTTGAGTCCCGGGAAAGGACATAGGATAGTTTTTCTCCCAATATTCCCACTAGATAAAAACTTATGCGGGTGAAACCGCGGGGCGCTGCTAGTAATAATATATGTTTGGACTTTGAAAGATACTGTGACCTAGAGGTCACAAGCGGGGTTAGAATCTGCGGTCGCATTTATTTTCCGAAAATATAAACAAATATGTATTAATGGAAAAATAACTTTAACTACTAGGTACACAATAAAGTTCAGTTTACGCTACAACTTCAAGCAATTTTATAACTTTTTCAATAGTGCTAGTCACTCTGAAATCATCTTAATTATCATTGAAATAAAGTTGATATTTGTTTAACTTGAAATAGGGTAGGGATGTGGAGTACTGCGCACTTTTACTATAAGTTTGTTTCGGTGTTTTTCCTCAGAGTATTCAGATAGGAAACAGTGACCTACGGGGTAATTGCGTAACCACAGATATAGATATACCTCGATAACGCAAGTATCACGAACTCTATGAAAACTAAGCGTGCCACTTTTTGACTACCTACTATGACGTCACAAGCTCGCGCTCTTTCGCTCACGCTCACCCAGCCAGCAGTACGCAGGACTGAGCGCGAAAGTGGCGACTTAGGATTTTCGATCGTAAACTGGTGCAATTTTTGGCACGCGAAGTAGGTGCTCTTGTGTTATCTAGGTTCAACAACATTCATTGCGTTGTTTACGTTGTTGAGCAGACAAAGGAGATGTTCTATAAATGTATGGAGTCTGGGCTAGCACTATGTACACTAAATGTAAATATCGCTATACAATATAGTAACCGTTTTTGAATGTTAATTTTCTATAATTTGACTTCGTTTTAATGTACACTAAAATTCACTCGGTCAAGGAGAGCAACATAAAATAAATATGGTGGATCAGCAATATGCGAAATGTCACTATGACAATGACGTTTAACTTATGGTGTCTATATCATTACATGCTCTGTGGTCTACATAATATCTGCGAAAAAAAAACAAAACACGAATTCCGAAAATACTCGAGTTTCGTTATAGTTACTTAAAATAAAATAGGACTATAGAATATTCTACTCGATTGCGGCAGTACATCTTATATTACCTATTTAAACTATTGGTTATATCGGTGTCAAGAGGAGCAAGAAACGAAAGCTTGAACGTTGTTTTGTTGATCAAACTGTCCTGGTGTTTCATTCTTTTGATAATTCATAGGAGAGTAGTGAGCTGTGCAGTACCTGACAACTGCACGTTATTGTTAGAATGGTGAACTATTCTTATAACACATTACCGTCAAACGGGGTGAATAGGGATGCAGGGGTGAATCGGGACAAAACTTTAAAAATAATTTTAACAATTAAAATAATATAGTTTGTTGTCAATAAGGGCACGTAATCGTTAAATAAATTACAGTAAACACATTAGGGTCCTTTTTGGCCACAAATTATATTATTTTAATTGTTAAAATCCCTTTTAAAGTTTTGTCCCGATTCACCCTGTTTGACGGTAACAGCTGGGAAGAAACCAACTATATTACAGCGACAACCAACCAAAGAACTACGACCAACCAACCAACTAGGCAGTAACAGTTTTTCAGACAAGTTCTATGATATTTAGTTCCTAGTATTAGGATGAGAAATCAGTTATGAGAGATATACATATAAATAAAACAACTTATGACTTTATTCATTTTCCACAAGATCATCTCTTATTAATATTCCATCCAGGAATGACGCCGGGTGCTGCTATGCTCTCTTGGTACCGAGCCCAACCCAAATACCACACAATGGTCATTATGAAATCACAGGCGAATCAGAAACCATTTAACAAAGCTGAGGTCAACAGGGAAGCAATCCATCAATGTCCGTAGTAGCAAACTGTTGTCGCAAAACAAAAAAAAAAAGACTAAAAACTCCGAAACACATCCAATACAACACGCGCGAACACAACGATTCAAAGACAGACAAAGTCAGTAACTATTTAGTAATCTGTGGTCAAACTGTCAAAGTCGTCAAACGTCATGTCAAACAACTGTCATGGCTTGGTAGCCATGACAGTTGTTTAGGATAACCCTATTTTTATGGTTAAAAATAGGGTTATCCTATTAAAAAACTTCCCAATAATCATTTGCTGTACACCTGTACTTTACTTCAAATGTATTTCTTTGTATTTTTATGAAAATCCCCTATTTTTTTCCTATTTATTATCTATGTAGTGTACATGGTGGTAGCCCAAAATCAAACATCTCCTTTCTCGAACATATGAAGCAATGGATTCGCAATATCCTTAAAAATGATTCTGATTGATAGTGTGTTACGCAATTAAGAGAGCGCCCTGCGGTTTCACCCGCATACGTTTCCCGTGGGAATATCGGAATGAAAACTATCCTATGTAAGTTTCCGGGACTCAAATTATCTCTGTACCAAATTTCATCTAAATCGGTTCAGCGGTTTAAGTGGGAAGAGATAACAGACAGACAGACACACTTTCGCATTAACATTAGTATCACGGATATCGATTAGTATAGATAGTATGGATGGGTGTGTAATTTGGCGCTGCGAGCTTTCCTACCAAATGAAAACAGAATCAAGTACTTAAATCGGCCCAGTTATCACGAAAAAATCGGCCTAAATACACGAAAAACGAAAACCTGACAAATACAAAACACCTCCTATTTTTGAAGGCGGTTAAAATAATGCTGAATGCAAAAAGTATCGAACACAACAAAAGAGGTTACTATTTAAAGTTGAAACCTAAAACCTCTTTATCGGAATGCGTTTAATTTATTTGGCAACACTACACTCGCTAGAGAAGCGAAATACAGCAGTAAATCGATTGCCATATCGATATGGATCTGATGATAGGTTTATATCGATATTATTGGCTCTTATCGCATTCCTTATTGAACTTATTGCGGTGTAACATCGATATTTCAGCTCTTTATAGCCAATGCTATTATTTGAACAGATATTTTCAACTTATGTCTGGTACAGTATTTTTTTTCAAGATAACTTTTGTTCTTAGTTTTTTTACTAGACTGCCGCGTCGGTGTAGTGGTCGCAAGCGCTACCGCTCAACATGAGGTCCTTGGGTTCGATTCTCGGGTCGGGTAGCGTTATTCGGTTTTTGAAGTGAAAACTTCTTTAGCGGCGTTGAACACTTTTTGTAATGGGTAAAAAATGTTAAACTCGCGTCAGGGCATCGCGTCAGGACACGTGACCGTCAGGAGAGATTTCCCCCCCCCCCCATCTCTTTCTACGGCGGCGCCAACCGAAGTGAACCAAGTGAGACACGACAATGATGGCCGAAGAAAATGACATTTGACGTACAAATGTTTGAAAAGTCAGTTTCGTAAACAATAGTACTTCGAGGAGCCGCAGTTGTATTTAATTTATTTTGAACTTCTGTTTAACCAATTTAGTTTATTATTATATACCTACCTACAATACAAAATAGAAGCGACGAAAATTATAACGAAGCATATTATAGCAACAAGAAATACTGTGGGACATTGCTGCTTTTGTGTGAAAACAATGCTTCCGTGTCGACCACGGAAGTTTACACCCTGCAGGGAGATGCTCCAGTAGGGTGTGGCTGTGAAGCTATGTTGCAAAACATGCTCCACGTCCTATCCTGCCTTATTTGTCCTACCCAAAACATGCAGTCAAAGTGACCTCTGCGCTGCCACCGACGACAACGTGGAAGTGGCAATATTTTGAGCCAACAAGATCTAAAGTAAAAGAGAAGAAATTTAGGGAGTAGTTCATTAATAAAAAGCTTGTATACAAATATCAGTTTATTTTTATAATACTTGTACGCACCGGGACTTACAGCTTAGTACGGAGCTGTTATTCCAAATGCATACAGTGTGGCTTAGTTTGTAACAATTGAGCCTGGTATCTATGGTTACCTCACCCTACTGATTATAAACCTACAGCAACTACTTAACACCCTAGTTATCCTAACACCCTAACCTATCATACAAGCCTACGGGAGACCTACGGGAACAGACAGAATTTGGGTAGGAATAGGGGTTTGTGTACGTCGTGCAATGTGTACACAGGAAACAGTTTTGTCATTGCCGGTCCCACAGACTCATAGAACTGGTGATGGCTAAAGGTGTCTTGGCCATAGTGAGAGGAATTATGGAAGATGAATCAAACTCTACTCCAGCTTGATGACTAATTTATTCATTTACTAATTACTAATTTATGTGGAACGAATGTATGTCGCTCTTGATGCTGACGCTGGCGTATGTAACTCTTGTCTGTTCACGGCTGAACAATACTCTAAACTCTAATTTGGCTTCTAAAACTTGTGCAAGCAGAAAAACATTTTTAAAATGTTTGCTTTTCATTTGCCATCTGTGCCATCTCTTCTGTAGGCCGTTTCATTTTCTGCTATTCGTAGTGAAGCACCATCCTTACTAGTCCTATTGACCTGAAATACAAAACTAATGTTATAAATTCTTTCTCTTCATTATCTTATTTATACTGATTTAATTAATCAGTAGCGGCATCAAAATAAAAGTCATTATTATTCTTATGGCGGGTTTTTTTTTTGTTACAATGAGTTTTGTACAGGCAAACGAAGTTCTTCGTACAATTGTAAATTGGATAGGCACCTAATTCGTAAATCATGCCAGGCTGCCCCTGTTTAGCGTTAGTGCTTGTGTCAGTGTTTTTATTTTCTATTATGGAGACCTCTCCCTGACCAATTCTTCCAAAAAATCTAAGGATTAGAAGCAAAAGCAAGCATAAGTATAAGAAATTGAGAATGTTTACAAAACATAACTTACTTTGAACACATTTTAGCTGTAACAGTAGGTACACACCTTATCCTCCTCCAACCGATATTCAATTCTTTGCCCTTTATTGCAACTAGTCTCCGGTCTTAATTTCATTAATTTTCATTACAAAAAAATATTCAAAAGTTTTTTAGTTTGACACATACAATATCAAATTCATTCATTGACATATTCATATTGTTTCCATGACGACCATGACGTTGTCGCGTCAAAACTGTTGAAACTGTAGACAATAAATTAGTTTTTCATACGTAATAATGTCTATGGACACAAATATTCGGTTCGTAGACAGATATTCTCGTATGCCGATTTAATGTGTTAGCCAATTTGTTGGATGACTTCATTATAATGGCAACATTTAGAAGTTGTAGGACATTCTAGTTATAGAACGTTTATGAAGCGTTTATGAATACAAAATTTTATCGAATGTTTTAAAGGCCTATTGAGCATTTTAACTAATGAATGGTTTAAACCTTCAATAGGCTTTTTTTATGAATAAGACCGAAAGTGTTTAAAATATGGAAATTGAACAAAGTGCATCTATTAATGAAAAAAGTGACGCAGAAATATTGAAAAAAAAAAGAGTAATATTAATTAAATTAATAATTGATTTATTTCAACGTTAATATTCAAGTTTTCACTTCTGCCGGCACTCCCGGAGTGCAACCCGTCTTTTTTTTTATTTTCAATTTTAATGTACCTAAGTATTTACTTTGAAAAATCATCGTGTTTCAAAAATTCGCAATGAATGTGTGCAATTTATGGAAGGAGTGATGGGGTTATGGAGAAATGTCTTGACGCTGCGTGAGCGTGCGTGATCCATTGCCACTCATTCGATGTCCACCGCGCGCAGCATGGATGGAAAGCAGCAGATGAAGTGATTTTTTACTCTGTTGGTGTAATTACCGTATTACCCTCCAGTGTGAGGATAAACAAATAAAATAAATAAATTATGTCTCGTAGCCCGGAGTCGGGTGAAGGAAAATATGGAGAGGAAACCGGCATGTCCTGGAACCAAAAAATTCGAAGACAAGTGACATCTACCAACTCGCATAACAGGGCCCGCTAAGTTGATTACGGCCCACTCCCTCTCAAAGAGAAGAGGCCTGTGTTGGGACACAGGCCTCTTCTCTTTGAGAGGCAGTGGGAACATTATAGGCTGATTATGCTGCTCGGAGTCTGGATTTGTGCCCGGTTGAAGGCAATAGGCTCGCCCAGTATTAGAGGACTGTGGCAAGGCTCCTACAGAGCCCAACGAAAAACTGCGTGCTGCGAAGCCGAATACTCCGGTGTATATTTCCCGCCTCCACTACACCACTGACGCGGAAGACATCGTGACGTACGTGCGCCAAAGGTTGAAGTACGCGCCGAGAGTGCAGCTGCTAGAGTGGCGTCGCAACGTCAACCAACATGCTACTTGCACCTGGTGATGGAAAAAAGCTTTTGGCCGCAGGATGTGGTATTCCGCCGCTTTCGCGGACAAGTGCCACCGGAACGCACAAAGACTTAGTGCAACTAAGTGATACTAACATAGTTTTTAAGTTTTATTTACTAACAAAATTGTTACTATATTATTATGAATACTTAGGTTAAGGTATGTATCTATGGGTCTTTGTAACCTGAAAATAAATGGTTTATTATTATTTATTATAACCTAAAGCGTGGTCTTTGTCGGACTGCATAGAAAAGAAAGAGAAGCGCGATGACACAACGCTGGTAATTTATTGCAAAATATGAAGCAATTATCTATTTACGAAAAATCTAATATTTGGACTAAAAAATTAAAACACTAGAGTTTTGGTATGTTGCTTGTAGAACAATCTGACAAAAAATCATAATGATCGCATGTATATTAGTATGGTTTTTATTGTAAAATAAAGTTTTTAGAGGTATCTTCATGATTTTTTTTCTATCGTACCAAATAAGTTGTATTATGTTTTCAACACACTATCTACCTAGCATATATCCTGAAGAATATCATATATTTTTTTGATTTTGTTTACTGTAGGCGATCATATACTTTTATTGTTTCTAAAACTTGCGTTTTTTGCGTTTAGGTCCTGTAAGTATAGGTACAGACGCCAGCACCACACCCCGGACACTCCATACAACGCTCCCAAAATAATTACCTACTACTACTACATTAAAAAATGACATTTGTATACGTATGAATGTGTGCGTGAGGTACTTGTGTTTGCGAGCGCTCTTGTTAAAGAACTGCGACGAATACGCCGAAGTGCGGGGTGAGGTGCGGTAACTGATGTTAGTGCGGGGAAGGGAGTGGCCTTTCTGTACGTAGTACTTTAAGTATTCTGTGCCAGCACATCAAGCTACTACAATCTGTCAAATTTCTTTAATAGATTTTCAACTTTATATCTAAAGCATAAGGTTCATAGTTGATTGGTAAAGTTTGACAGTTTCGGGTAGCTTGATGGGCTGGCGTCTGCACTACTCTACCTAACCTTCAGGGAATACTGTCGTGAAATTACGTTATGTTATTTTAATAGAGAAGTTTCTCGATTTGCATAACTGCTGGATGTATGCAAATTGAGTTATAATATTTTAATAAGTAGTACCTACAGTAATGCTTGTATGAGGTTGTTAAATGTAATATTTATTTGCGCGAGGTTTTTATTATACAGACTTGCAGCGCCCCGCGGTTTCACCCGCAGAAGTGTCGATCGAAAGTAGCCTATATGTTAATCCAGGGCGTCAGAAACCTCCATACAAAATTTTATCAAAATTGGTCCAGCTGTTTGAGCGTGAAGAAGTAACAAACATATAAACACACACACACACAAACTTTCGCCTTTATAATATTAGTGTGATTGTACTTTTATTGAGTTAGTATTTTTCTATGAAATGTTGTTGAACTGTCAAAATGAAAGCCCACAATTACCCCGTTGGCCCTAAGTCTACCTTAGCTAAAGTTCAATTCCTTACCTACCCTTGCATAAAAATGTTACAAAATTAAGTTAAAGAACTACTTTTCTCAATTTTTTTGACGTGATAATCTTATAAATCGATGAACGCCGGCTGCACTCAAGAAAAAGCATGACTCATTGTCACGTTCCGCCTGAGCCGAGCGAGCAAGCGAGAGCGCGGACCAAGCGATAGAGAGGCACGATCGGCCTAAGCGTTCGGCTTGTGGTTGTGACGTATCTATCTCTCTTCCTGTCCATCGTTTTCATGAAAGTTTTCTTATGACGTTATCACGTAAAATAATCATCCGTAAACCGACTTTACAGACAACCAATTTTTTGTTTAGACTTTACAGTGCCACTGTTCGGCAAAGGCCTCCCCAAAGTCCTTCCTCAACTCTTTTCTCAATATAAAAATCAAACCAGCATGAAAACTCACCGTTCCGATTCACAGATAAAAACCAGCATAATCAAGTTATATCCAAGTAAACTACTAGCAAGTAAATAGGTTACTAAGGTACCATAGACAAGCTACCATAGACACAGAGTGTCAGTCTATAAGCATCGTGTAGATCGTTATCTTGTTATTTACTGCTTATCTTTAGCTTTGATGGTGCCGACGAGCGATGCAAATTTTATTTAAAAGCAGGGGTATTCTGGAAAAACTTGCTATGGAGGTGGTTACTTTTTACAGAGTAGCCTCGGGGCTATATTTTAATATGACTGACTGACAATGCGACATAGCATAGTCAGCCTATAATGTTCCCACTGCTGGGACAGAGGCGTCCTCTCAGGCTTTTGGCTGCTTTGTATGTATGTATCCCATGCCATTTTTTTTTTGTAATGTGCGTTTTGTTTGTGCATAATAAACAATTTTTTTTTTCTTTTTCTTTCTTTCTCCTCCTTTCGACCTCCTCTCTTTGAGAGAGAGTGGGCCATAATCCACCACCCTGGCTCAATGCGGGTTGGTAGATGTCATATGTCTTCGAATTTTTGGTACACCCACATTTCGCCAAGATTAAATTACGTAATATAATAACGTAATTTAAAAACAAAATTAAATGTCACAGTCTGTGAAATCCTCCACGTGTAACAACGGCACCTACAGTATGAATATTAATTAATTTTATAACAAACTCAACTCACGTTCACAACTTTTTATTCCATTTTCATTTTACATAACATTCTTCTCAAAAACGCGTTACTCTTCTAAAAATAAACTCAAATAACGTCTTGTTCACATACATGTATTTACACTGGTAGTCGCCATTTCTGAGAAGGCACATTGTTTGTTAGCCCATAATTAGAGTAGCAAGCAGGCAGTATGTGCAAAATATTCCCTAATGACGATAAAGCGAACGCGCTTTCGCGACAAGAAAAAATAAAGTTGGTTTTTATTTTTTAGTCTGTGATTTAAAGATGGCGGCGTTTTGTGTGGCTTCTGTTGTTGTCACTTTGTTTTCCCTTGACTCCTGTTTTTTAACAGTAGTTTCGAATATTATTAAGAATACTTAATTACTTAATATATTGTCAGTGTCACCATAATTTTTAACCGACTTCTAAAAAAGGAGGAGGTTCTCAATTCGAATGTTTGTATGTTTTTTTTTTTAGTAGTTAAAGAGTACTAGAGGTGGGCCAGTGTGGAGAGGCTGGTTTCGGCATTCGGCGTATTGGTTTCGACTAATATTCTAATGCGATTTAAAGATTTAAGTAGTAGGTTTAAATAAAAAACCCCTATTATAAGACCCTTTTTTACTTTGGATTGGAGCTCATTTCTTTTTCCTCTGGAGACCGTGTAGCTCAACTCAGAATTTAAGGAGTTGAACGACTTCATGAACAATATACCAATGGAAGGACATTTGGATAGGCCGCAAAAAGTAATAAGACCATGATTAAAACTAATTCGAAAGATAAAAACATAACCCTCCTTCTGGCGCAGTCGGGTAAAAAAATGGCTCACTTAGTCCTCACATTCACAGGGTGTCAATTTGCTTAACATTTAAGGCGCTGCCCAAACGTAGGATACCGTAAAACGCTCAGTTTTTTGTCGCAAAGTTAGGCGTATTGATAGATATTACAAGCTAGTAAAAAAATGTGTATTATCAAATGTTAAAAAATAAAATAGTCTCATTATAAAACAATCGTAAAACAAAGCTCAACTAAATATTTTTCGCCGCATAATTCTCAAAATTTTGAGCGTAAACTATCATATTTTATTTAATAATTCAATAAACTAAAGCAAACACCTCAAAATTATTCCACTGAGCCGTGCATTTATTTTTTAATTTAATTAAAACTGTAAAATTACTCTAATTACGGTGGTCATTCGATTCACCTAACATCAAATGCATCGCTTTTGAACCTTATTTGATGCCGCGATGCGCTATTGTCTATTACCTAAGCTTATAACCGCACCTTAATTTATCTGACTGTACAGTCAGCATCAAAAGTCGATTGACACTATCATTTTTACATGTTATTAAATTGACAACAACTTGTTTCAATAAACTGATTTTTAGCTTTTCACATAATAGAAAAGAGTATATATTCTAAAAAAAATTCTTCTGCTGCAATTTTGAACAAATATTTTGCTCAATAACTAAGATGAAAAAAACTGAAGTGTTAATCAACTTTTAATGCTGACCGTACCTTCCTGTTGCTAACACAACCTGTCCCTCAAAGTCTTACATCCTTTAAAATGTTAATGATGTTCGATCGTTTAAATCATACTTTTTAATGGATTCGTGACCACTCATAATGTGTGAACCACTTAAGTCAGTGCAGTGTATGTTCACGCTATTGGGCGTAGATGAGGGTCGACAGAACTCTTTGTGGTGAAGTTGATGGGTGCGTTAAGAGTAGGGGTTTCTTGTGGTTAAGTAATAATAGCCGTACGGGTCAATCGATCAGATTACGCTACGCTTGCTCGTTTGGTCCGTGAATTGGTGACCATCTTTACATATAAATACCCCACTCTGCCTTAGAAAGCACTTTCAGCCGTTCGTCCCGGCTGTCATTCGAGGATCTTTGGCAGTCCTTACGGGTCGTCAGAAGTCGGAAATTCTGACAACCAGTCTTACCAAGGGGTATCGTGTTACCCAGTAACTGGGTTGTGGAGGTCGCTTCGTGTTCCATCCGGTTAGACTAGAAGCCGACCCCAACATGGTAAAAGGCTACGTAGATGATGTTTATATTGAGGATACATAATAATGATACTATTGCGACGACAATCGGCACAATGATCGATAAGTCTTCGTCAACAATGACAGATAATCGAATAATTGTTAAAAAAAATTAGAAAATATTTGATTATTTGCCATCGATTCGATCTTCGTATTCTATGAAGACTCAAAGATCGTTGTGCCGAAAGTCGTTGAAGCTAAAGGCAAATACTTAATAGCTAAGAACCACGATCAACACTTGAGCATTCTCTGTTTAGGCTTTTAGGTTAGTGAATAGGTAAAAATGTGTTAGAAAGAAATAATATACATTTATTCATCACAGACACAGGCGCACAAGCACAACACTGCAAATAAAAAACCAAAAATGTATTTTACTAAAACTAATTAATCATAAAATAATATTTATTTGTTACTAGGTGTTGCCCGCGACTTCGTTTAGGACCCAGGATAAAAATTAGCATATGTCTTAGGGAGCCTAGGTCATGGTCTATCCATGTGCTGAATTTCACTCAATTCCGTTCAGCCATTTTAGCGTTAAAGCGTAACAAACAAACATATACAAAGTCATTAAAGAATGAATATTATGTTTTTGATTGAATTTTTATTTCTCTCGTTTAGATGAAGTTCCAAGTTTTCAGAGCAAAATAATAAAAAAGCGAGACTAGTCCCTTCTCTAGTTTAAAAATAAAAACGTATAACGCATTCCTCTTTTAAATTAATTTCTCTGTCTGGTCATTTTGTAAGCAATTAGTGCACGGACACGCATTACGACTAGTCGCTGCGTTTTTAATTAAAACAATGTCGCGAGTGTGCGCGAGTTTTAATGGAACTGCAGTAGAGTCGTGCCGAATATGAGCTGTGGCAAAGGCCGAATACTGCCGCTGGTTAACTTACGAAATGAGAGTTTACAATACATCGCTGCCTACAACACTGGTGAATAAAGGCGTGATGATATTATTTTTAGTTATTTTTGATACGAATAAAATAATAAGGCTGATTTACATGCTGCGATATAATTGCCTTTGGAATACCTTATGTTGAAGCAAAAATAAAAGTTGCACTGTCTAAACGGTGTTTATATAATGCAAGTCATTTGGTGCTTAATCATTTTTATTGTATTCCACAGGCAAGAAACTTTAATTGTATAATGGGGCTTAGGCGGGTCCTAAAAGATCGATTATGTTGCACAATATCACGATTTGCGCCATGTTTTTGACCGTTTAGGGTTATTATTGAAGATTGCGCAATGATTGAACTGAAGTTAGAGCGAGCTTAATTTTTATTGCAGCATTATTTTAATATTTGTGCCGTGTAGGTTAAGGATTGTGCAGGTCTTGCTCACGTGAAAATATTGAAGCTTATGGGCCGTTAATGTTGTGTGAAAATAATGGATCGTTTTAGTGCAAGGGCTGATTCATGCGCAATATAAATATTGCCGCCTTAAGTGAAGTAACAGACGCCAGCACATCAAGCTACCCGAAACTGTCAAATTTTCCCAATCAGCTTTGAACCTTATGCTTTAGCGATAAAGTTGATTAAAGAAATTTGACAGATTGTAGTAGCTTGATGTGCTGGCGTCTGTACAACAAATGGATCTGTGTTTGTTTTCAGTTTTAAAATAATGGGAAATCTAATTTGACTGACAGCGGGCTAAGTTTATTTTTGAAAACCAAAGATCTGTTCTCAAATAGAAAAAAGAACGAGCTCCAATCTAAACAAAAAAAGCCCGCATTTTATTTATACCTATTTCAATGTTTAATTTGGATTAGAATATTTGGCCAAAACTAATACGCCGAATGCCGAAACCAGCCTCCGTATTCAGCCCACCTCTAGCACTCGTATTTGGTGACAGTGACATTCTAGTAATTAGCGTAATTGCTATGATAAATCCTGCGCCCAATTAATCACACTAATATTATAAAGGCGAAAGTTTGTAAGTGTATGTGTGTGTTTATATGTTTGTTACTTCTTCACGCTTAAACGGCTAGACCAATTTTGATAAAATTTTGTATGGAGGTAACTGACACCTTGGATTAACATATAGGTTACTTTTTATCCCGATATTCCCACGGGATCGAAACTTATGCGGGTGAAACCGCGGGGCGCAGCTAGTATCAACATAAAATGTATGTAGGTACAGTTCCTGTATTCCTCAGTGACATCAACGTTTGTTTACCATAAACAATCAGTCTATAATGTTCCCGCCTAAATCATTTTGAATGTTATTACTAATCCATTGCTTCATATGTTCGAAAAACTTGTCTGCTCAACAACGTAAATTACGCAACGAATGTTGTTGAACTGTCAAAATTAAAGCCATTGCTACTGGTGGTGCATTACGCAATTACCCCGCAGGCTTCCTCTCTGTGAGAGGGAGTGGGCCGTAATCCACCATGCGGGTTGATAGATGTCATAATGTCTTCGAATTTTTGGTTCTAGGACAAGCCGGTTTCCTCACGATGTTTTCTTTCACCATTTTGAGAGGAATGGTGACGAAATAATTTACACAAAGTAAAGCGCCTGGGTTTGTACCCCTGGAGCGGTGAATGCTTGTGAGAATCCCGCACTCCCGGCCATAGGTAGAGGTGGAACACCGCGGTGGTTTTAGCCGGTAAGAGCCCACTGTCACCCCCACGATAGAGGAAGTCCATGAGGATTTCCACCGCGGAAAAAAAAAGGGTTCGTACCCATGATCTACAAAAATCTGCAGAGTTTCGCTTGCTAATTTACCTAATTGGCGTCCCCTCCCGGCGGCGTTTACACTAACCATCTGCGTTGTAAATACCTTTTGTAAATAGATTTTCATTCATCCTCTCAGCATGGCGAAACCATCTAAGTCATTAAAACTAGATTTTTTCCTGAAAATACTATTACCAAGGCTCGGAAACTGGTTGAAATTCTTAACCGGCTATGGTCATTGACCCCAAACCGAAATAGATTTAGGTTAAAGGTTGCACTTTACCGGTTTTTACCGGTTTATGCGGAAAACCGGTTTTTCATGAATTTTGGTTTTGATAGTGAAAATTAACCGGTTAAAACCAAGTTTGAACCCCCCCCCCCCCGGCCCCCGCCACTCTCGGGGGCACGGTCTGGACGTTGCGATGTCAACTCATTGTCACTAGAACTTGTTGGAAGCGTTAAAAAAGTAGACGAAAAAAATTTACGAGTTACGGAATTAACCGGTTAATTTGGGTGTCAAAACCGTTTGAGCGTTGTAACCGGTAACCTTTATCTTTTGGGTTACATAAGAACAGTTCACTTGTTTAACCGGTTAATGAAGGAACGGTATATTTACCGGTATTTAATCGAAATTAACCGCTCTTTTTAAACCGGTTCAGAGCCCTGACTATTACAATCTAAAACCTTCTAAATAAGCCTAACTAAAAAAAAAACACTTCAAACACAGCAACTCAATGCTTTCTTAACTTGAAACTTAATATAGACAATTTACCAAAAGGTTTTGAACCAATGACGTCATCGAGTAGGCCGCAAGGCTTTGTGTGGGTTCCCGACCAACTTTACATTACCACCCGGGAAATTGAAAACAGTCCTTATGTCTTTAGTTTAAGGTGTAATTTAGCGTTCAGTAGCGTTACCAAACATGTTGCCTTTTTCGGTCGGAAGGCCATTCTTTTAAAAGTGGGAGTCGAAATTGTTTGAGTAACGAAACACAGTCTTTGATAAAGTTTTTTTTTTCGTGTGATTTAGGGCTTATTTTTCTAACACCAGTTAACTTTATCAGAGGAATAATTTTGAATTTTTGACAGTTCTTCCATAGTGAATGTGTCAGACGTCAAATTTATTCCACGAATAAAAAACCAGGCAAGTGCGAATTGGATTCGTGCACCTAGGGTTCCGTACAAACCTGTTTAAAATATTTTTATTATATAATGTAACTAAAAATTTGGGGTTTTCGCAATTTTTCCTTTATCTGTGCTATAAGACGTTGCTTCGTACCAAATTTCAAGATTCTGAGTTCACGGGAAGTACCGGTTTTGATTCCCTTGAGAGTGTCGAAAATTTGCAGAATTTTGCGGCATAAACGGCTGTATCTTTTGATTGCGTGGGCTTAGAAGTTTGATTTCTTCACAGCTCCAAGGGACAGTAGACCTGAGTATTTGATATAAATTCCAGCTTGATACCTCCACGCGTTCCTGAGAAAAAGGGTCTTGACAGACAGACAGACGGACGGACGGACAACAAAGTGATCCTATAAGGGTTCCGTTTTTTCCTTTCGAGGTACGGAACCCTATAAATTATCGGTCGATTGAAAAATTTACCCTTAGTCACATTAAAAGTACTGAACATGACATCATGCCGGTCCTCTCTGAGGGGATGCAGAGGTGTTTCTCTAACTGAACAGACAGCTGTGCTGCTGGCAGTGGCGTGCATAGCATATAGGCATATAAGCTGTGCCTACCTCGATATATCAACATAAGCCTGTCAATTACATTTTAGTGTGTGCCCCACAATTAAGAAACTCACTAAATCATACCTAACAAAAAACAAAAACTTCATACAAACACGCGCGGCAGTAGGCAGTCGCCGGACGGCCTACTCGGCTCCCGTACTATTCGCACATTGTCATTGGTCTTTACTCGTTCAAGTTAATACTACAAATTTAAAAAAACGTACGTCTCACGCGTAATATCATGACGTTCGACCTTCGCAATTTATCACCCTTAAGTAGGCATGCCTACTCAAATAACCACACTTTTGATCTCACTTTTTTTTATTACTGACCGCGTTTGCCTAGACTAGACCCGGCCTAGTGCCTACCTATTCTGAAAACCAATGCACGCCACTGGCTGCTGGGGAGTTTCTTGCAACAACTTCTTCTTCCCAGCGAAAGCACTAGGAAGTGGTGAACGTCGGGCGTTTTGGGAGACTGTCTTATGTAATTTTGCCGTTCGAAAAGTGCTGATTCTCAGCCTAATTTTAATAAATGACTCTTGATTTTGGATAATCGCATTTCGCCAGTTATGTTCAAGTCTTATGATGATGATGGGGCTCCCTTTCCCGCACTTAGACTCCCATTTGGTCCGTTGTGCGTGGGTATTCTGGCTAACAAAGCCAGCCTAGCTCCATCCAGAAGCACAGAAGCTTCCTGAGAGCTTCGCAGGCTTCACGGAGTGACCTCACTGTTCCGAGGATTTCTTCACGTTGAGAAGCCAAAGCCTCGCATTCCAGGATGACGTGTTCAAGTTCCATTTAATAGGGGGCGAGCCTATTGCTAGCAACCGGGCACGGATCTTGACGGATCTTGATGAAAAAATTCAATAACACTTTACCCGATCCGGGAATCAAACTCAAGACCTCGTACTCAGCAGATGCGCTTGCGACCATCTAGATCAACAATCCAATATAGTTAGCGCCACGAAAGATGAGACTTGACACACCACGTGGTATGACTTGTGCAGTACATGATTTTAGGTCTCTAGCGGTATGAGGTCTGAGCGCGGGACGGGACCGGGCGGCATAGGGGCGGCGGAAAGAGCGCGGGAGGTGGGGTCAAGTCTCATCTTTCGTGGCGCTAACTATACATTCGCGATAACAGTGTGATATTTGGCTAATGCCGATATTACGTCCCCTGTACCAAAATTAGGGACACGCCTAAATCCATTTTTCGGCACATTCGCCCCACTTTCGTACAAATTAAATGACGCGGAGCGGTCAAGCTCGATTTGGTTAAATGTAACCAAATAAGGCTCATTGCACACCGCCCGACAACCATATACGTAGGACCGGAACTGATGGACGTTAGTTGGGTTAACCGTTGCGACAGTTCTGTTGCAAATGTGGACGAGCCTTATTCGATTTTTTAAATATTTTGACTTTGAGCGTGTTGGTCCGCGTGGATTTCGTGTTTTTTGGCTAGTACTCGCCGCCAGTACTCGTGGGCAGTACTCCATTACTTGCAAGTATTTAATTCGGGAACCTTACCTTGGATTTAAATTAAGTATTAGTCCGTTACAAGACAAAAAAACACTCCGGGAGTGCCGACAGAATTGAAAACAAAACACAAACAGAATACTTTGCCATCACTCACTGACATATAGGAAATACATTAAAACCGAGTACATCCCGAGGACAGCCGAACACATCCGAAGCGGTGTCGATTACGGTAACAGTGGCGCGAGTTCAATAGTTTTTTCCCATCTCAAAAAATGCCTGAAGCGCCTAAAGAAGGTTTCACTTAAAAAAAAAAGAACGAAAAATAAATACCTGATAGAATACAGCGTAATTAAATTAAAAAGCAGATTAAACGACCTGTGGTATTTGGTCGTAAATATACGACCCTGACGAAATGGGCACGTAAATATTTGTCGGATTAATCCCCCGGTAAGCGGTTAAAAGGTTAAGTCTCACGTAATAGACGGCGTACAGTCAACAGCAATGAATTGAGTTTATAACTTTTGGAGTCAAAACTGATCACGAATATACAGGGTGAAATTGAATTCATGGGCATCCTTTTAAGGGGTCATTGTACTCATCATTATGAACAACTTTTACTATGGGACCAAACCTGAAATCGCGAAAAAAAAATCAGCGTTTCCCTACATTTTGACGAGTTATGTGAACATAAATGCAAGGAACAGCTGATTTTTTTTTCGCGATTTTAGGTTTAGTCTCATAATAAAAGTTGTTCATATTGATGAGTACAATGACCCCTTAAAAGGATGCCCATAAATTCAATTTCACCCTGTATGGCAGCTATACTAGTAGTAAATGTTTGGTATAATTTACAATCACATACTTTTGAATCACTTCGACGCCACACAGTGCTGACGCGAACTCCGCTCATTAGTATTGAATTTCTGATTTTCATCATCTACTTTTGCTGTTGACTGTACATCCAATGCCAAATATAGGTCACATAACAAACCGTTATTCGGAAATACTTGTAACAGGCACCTTCCAATAATTGGCTATAGGGTTACCTCTTAATCCTTGAAATCCAATAACACCTTGGCAACCTGTAGGTGTATGTATTTTACCAAAGATATCGATATACCTAGATAACGCAAGTATCACGAACTGTATAAAAACTAAGCGTGCCACTTTTTGACTACCTACTATGACGTCACAAGCTCGCGCTCTCTCGCTCACGCTCACCCAGCCAGCAGCACGCAGGACTGAGCGCGAAAGTGGCGGCTTATGATTTTCGATCTTAAACTGGTGCGATTTTTGGCACGCGAAGTAGGTGCTCTTGCGTTATCTAGGTATATCTACAGGGTGTTACGTAAAGGGTATATCAATACAAACGGGTTTAAGAGTGTATCTGGTCTAGAATCTCTGTACAAAATTTCAGCTGAAAAGCATTAACTTTGAAAACGCTTAATATTTTTTTATTTCAACATCACGGCGCTGCACTGGCGCGCGGCGGCGTGATGTGCGTGTACTAGGCGCACAGACACACTACAGATAATGGATAATGACCCTCGTAGCGCGGTGACACGTTTGTTATGATTTCAATTTAAACTAATAAACTATCGTAATAAAAAAATATTAAGCATTTCAAAGTTACTGCTTTTGAGCTGAAATTTTGTACAGAGATTCTAGACCAGATACACTCTTCAACCCGTTTGTATTGATATACCCTTTCTGTAACATCCTGTATATGCTGTGTGTGTTACTGTGTTTGGTGTAATTTTATCAGGAATATTAAAACATTGTTATGTATGTATTTTCGTCATGTATGTTTGTAGGTATTAGGTAAGTATGTTGAAACTGTGTGTACTCCCCGTCACTTTTCCCTAAAGGTTCATTAGGAAACCAGCGTCAGGGAGCATCTTTTTGGCGCAGCCGTGAGGCACACACTATTGTTGCATAACACATGTGTGAGTACTATGTACATACTATAAAGCTACCATTTACTGGGTACGTATTTCATTGACTTGAATGTGCTCTGGCGGCTGAGAGTATGTCATGCTCACTCAAATGTCTCGCTGATGGTGGCGCATGTGTTGGATCATTTAGCTCCCTTCAAAATGGTTGAGCTGAATGTTGCTAATACATGCGTCATGTTCGTGAACGGGCGCCGTCAGTAGGGACTGGTCATCTCTTTGCTGCCACGGCTTATTTTAATTTAATATTTGAATTGTTGTTTTCTCATCTTCTCATTATGGACGCTTTTAACGTTCTGCATCGTTCTCACATGTATAATTTTTAACATGAATGATGTAACCAAGACTTTGTAACCATATTATTTTGATTTAAAAGAGTGTCCATGGAGTTTCTTGCCCGTTCTTCTCCATAGGTACCTACGCTTTGGAATGGGCAACTAGCTTCATCTTTCTGACTGACCGACCCCTTGACAATTCAAAAGTGCCTGTAATTGGTTTAATTGAAATAAATGCTTTAGTTTGAGTTTTTGAGTTGCCTGAAACATTATTTTTTAATTTTTTTATTTTGTGTTTTACGAACTGTGTTTTTCCATCTTTCTTTCTTTCTTTTATTTCTTTTAGTTGCTGGGATGCAGCTGAATACCAATATTTTACATGGAGCGACTGCCTATCTGACCTCCACAACCCAGTTACTGGGTAATACAATACCACTTGGCAAGACTGGTTGTCAACTGGCTTCTGACTACCTGTAACGACTTTCACAGATCCACGAATGACAGCCGGGACCAACGGCTTAACGTACTTTCCGAGGCACGAAGGGGTGTCGGTATGTAAAGACGGTCACCCATCCACAGACCAACCGCGGCAAGTGTTGCTTAACCTGATCGATCGACCTGTGCGGCTGTAGCCATGGGCCTCTCAACACAGCTCCTTTAGCAAATCTCAACACAGTTGGGCAAAGGTCGCAAAGGCTAGAGTATGATACTCGTAGATGCGGTCAAAGCGTATGAATAATAACAAAGGGAACTACTACGGTCATAGAACTTTTGCAGTAAAAACAGACCTCAGGGTGCCAGACATTATACGCTGGCTAGGGCTGTCACTGATGAAAAAGTGTATAGAAAATAATATACAAGGTGGAAAGGACACCGACTCGCAAATTGTAACCCACATTCGTGTTTTAATACCCCTTATTATACAACAGTTGCATAAATAACTATTACAGTCAAGTCATTAAAATTCATGCTTCTGGAAATTGGATCCAAACCCCTGGCTATTGTAAACAATTTTACTGTAATGTTTTCTTCAAAACGTTTTGTTTTACGTACAAACTAGCTGCGCCCGCGGTTTCATCCGCATAAGTTTCGATCCCGTGGGAATATCGGGATAAAAACTATCCTATGTCCTTTCCTGAGACTCAAACTATCTCTATAAGTACCAAATTTTATCTGAATTGCTTCAGCGTTTTAGGCGTGAAAAGGTAACATACAGACAGACAGACAGAGTTACTTTCGAATTTATAATATTATATAGTATACATATATAGTATGGATATAAAATGCTAAGTCTTAAAATAATAATACGTACAAGTATATAAAATTTAATATAATAATGCACTGAGAGTGCTGCTGCGGCTGTCGTGGCGATGTAGTGCGTCAGGGATGTTTTCAGATAATAATATTGATGGTTTTGCCGCTATTATTAGGAACAGATGTGCATCCCTGATGTCTCGTGTTCGCGGCAGCACCAACAGTATTCTCAGTGTATTCGTAGATTGGTGGGATTCCCCGATGTTGCGGAGGTGGATGCGGCTCCATGCCGAAATTTAATTGTATATTTTTATGTGTCTGTAACCTACTAACACTAGAATTTAAGTTAAAATTGTTACTAACCCTATGGACTCCGGTCTGAAATAAAAATATTCTATTCTATTCTATAAAAAGGAGGGGAAATAATCAAAGGGCATCAAAAGACTCGTCCGCATAGCTGTCATCAGAAAAAGTGCCCAAAAGGCTGGCAGCATTGCCACGTTGTATGGCAATGCTGATGGTCGACTCTTCACGTGACTAGAGCGCTGGCCTATTTCTTGGCCAAAGAATCAGCATTACCATTCAACGTGGCAATATAAAATTAAATTAAATTACTGTCGAGTTTCGACCTAAAATACTATTACAACAGGTTCATAATAAATTCAATCACCACAATTTGAATACCAAATTAATTAATTTTAAATTCTACTAATAATATAAACGCGAAAGTTTGTGAAGATAGATGGATGGATGTTTGTTACTCTTTCACGCAAAAAGTACTGAACGGATTTTGATGAAAGCTTAGGTACAGTAATGTAGGTTATATGTTATTAGAATAAAACATAGGGTATTTTTTTAAACTATTGAATTCGCGCCACTATTACCGTAACTGACACCGCTTCGGATGTGTTCGGCTGTCCTCGGGATGTACTCGGTTTTAATGTATTTCCGATATATCAGTGAGTGATGGCAAAGTATTCTGTTTGTGTTTTGTTTATATGACGATTAAAAAAATACACACGTAATTGTTCAAGTTTTCACTTCTGTCGGCACACCTGCATAGCTATTCACAAACACTCGATACGCTTCCGTATCGTATCGAACATTAATCATTGTTATCGTAGGAGTCTTCTAAACGTTGTTCACAAGTCCAAAACCCGAAAATTTTGTCAGTTTAAATCAAATAGACACCCGCTATTCTTCCAACAGCTATTTGCCGTTGAGGGCGAGTCAAATCAGGTTATCGAAATGTCAGGTTTTCGATACGATAGCCTGTCGTATGGTTGTGAATCAGGGCTCCGGGCCACAGTTTTTTTTTTAATTACCCGTGCGCCTGTTATTATTCAACCACGAGCTCCTCCAAGTCGGCCACTACGAAAAGGGTCCGTAAAAAGTTCAAAAAGACAATTCCTCTAACGTGCCAACCATAAAACATTTCATTCGAAACCCAGTGCTACAAACACACCAAAATTCGTGGACAAAAAAGACCTTTGTCCGTATTAAGTAGAGCGTGCTGGGACTAACGTATCATAGCCGAAATTATAGCCTTTTGTGGAATTAAGCGCATCAAGATTATAGGGGGCCATAAATTGGAGGAAAAAAAACGGGGAAAAAACGTTGAGTGATTGAGTGAAGACGGATGTTTGAGGAAATGGCTGATTTTGTGGTTTGTGGCGTTTGTTTTAGCTTGTTTCCGGGTTTTCTGGTATAAGAAAAAAAATATGAAAAGTACGGTAGTATTTTTGAAGTGATAATCACATCACACTAATATTATAAAGGCGAAAGATTGTGAGTGTGTGTGTGTGTGTTTATATGTTTGTTACTTCTTCACGCTCAAACGGCTGGACCAATTTTGATAAAATTTTGTATGGAGGTAGCTGACACCCTGGATTAATATATCGGTTACGTTTTATCCCGATATTCCTACGGGATCGACATTTCCGCGGGTGAAACCGCGGAGTGCAGCCAGTCATTAATATTTTCATATCATGTTTATTTAACTTAATAGGTATTGTTTGCTCTTGAAAAGCTTTTCCTATTCAATTTTTTTTTTGGAATAATTGCACAGGAATTTTAAGATTGTTTAAATTATATATGTTTTTATTTAATTATAAAAATACATGTGGCAAGAACATCGGCGCAAAAACTGTAACCATGAATTTAGTAATGATTTTAAAGCCGTAGCATAAAAAATTTCGTCGATTATCAAAAAAAGAAAACCTGAAAAGTGACCTACGCGGTCAAAATGTATGGAACAGCAATTTTATTTAATAAGCAATTAAAAATATCAACCTGACCTTCACAATCCACTTACTGGATATTACGATACCCCTTGGTAAGACTGGTTGTCAGACTTTCGGGCTTCTGACTACCCGGTAACGACTGTCAAAGATCTACGAATGACAGCCGGGACCAACAGCTTAACGTGCTTTCCTAGACACGAAGGTGTCTTGGTATGTAAAGATGATCACCCATCCACGGACCAACCGCGGCAAGCGTAGCATAACCTGATCAATCGACCCGTGCAGCTGTTATTACTTATCCACAAGCCCCTCATAAATAAATAAATAAATACAGAAATAAAATCATTTACTAAGAATTCAAAAGGCTCATTTCCGTTCCCTTTAAATAAACACCATCCTTCCTTCCATGTTATCCCAGTAACTGTTCCTGAGACACCCAAGTTGATAGTACGCTGACAGAATACATTAATATATTACACTAATTGATTCGAAATGAAACAGCTTTCATGAATCGTTTAGCGAATTCTTGGGATTTCAGTCTCAAATTAAACATTTATTACGGTAAATGACGTAAAGTTTGAGTTTTAACGAGAATTAATTTAGAGTTTTAACGAGAATTAATTTATTGTTAATGTAATCACAGAATGTATAATTAATATCATAAAAATACCTAATAAAATTAGCAGTCAGTTTAATGCTGTCTAGTCAGGGATGATGTCTAAGATTAGAAATGTTCGAACAAATACTTTTATTTCAAAGAAGGCATAGTTAATCTGCCTAGCCTTTTCCCAACTATGTTGGGGTCAGCTTCCAGTCTAACCAAATGCAGCTGAATACCAGCATTTTACATGAAGCGACTGCCTACCTGACCTCCACAACCCAGTTACTGGGTAACACGATACCCCTCGGTAAGACTGGTTGTCAGACTTTTGGGCTTCTGACGACTTCCGAAAAGATTGACAACGAGGTACGAAGGGATCTCGATATGTAATGCGGCTGTCCCATTTACAAAACCTAGTAAGGGACACTTTTTACAAAAATCGTTTTATTGCATAATCTTGCTAACCTAGTATAGCCCGCCCGACTTAAGTGTGCACCTCGCTTGAACGCGTTATGCGCGAAATGTTTATACAGGGTCCCATTAAAATAGGTGGACAAATTTTAACACAGCACTCTAACCAAAGATATCCAAAAAAAAAATAAAAAAGACGGGTTGCACTCCGGGAGTGCCGGCAGAAGTGAAAACTTGAATATTAACGTTGAAATAAATCAATTATTAATTTAATTAATATAACTCATTTTTTTTCACTATTTCTGCGTCACTTTTTTCATTAATAGATGCACTTTGTTCAATTTCCATATTTTAAACACTATATACACGAATTTTACGAATTCACAGCAGTGTGGCTACTACACAGACGGTTGAGCCATCAGCTGTCTATCCATCCATCCATCCACTTCCACTTCCACTTCCACTTCCACTTCGACTTCCACTTCGACTTCTACTTCGACTTCCACTTCGACTTCGACTTCCACTTCGACTTCCACTTTGACGTCGACTTCGACTTCCACTTCGACTTCCAATTCGACTTCCACTTCGACTTCCACTTCGACTTCGACTTCCACTTCGACTTCGACTTCCACTTCGACTTCCACTTCGACTTCGCCTTTGACTTCGACTTCCACTTCCTCTTCCACTTCCACTTCCACTTCACCTTCCACTTCCACTTCCACTTCCATCACCATCCATCCATCCATCCATCCATCCATCTATCCATTGTGTCCGTGTGTCACTTCACTTCGGTTGGCGCCGCCGTAGAAAGACAGGGGGGGGGAAATCTCTCCTGACGGTCACGTGTCCTGACGCGAGTTTAACATTTTTTACCCATTACTAAAAGTATGCAACGCCGCTAAAGAAGTTTACACTTAAAAAAAAACACTGATTAAAGTGATTTTATTTTGACCTAAAATAATAAATTGCCGGCACATTAGTGTACTTTCGTTAGCTGATTATTTTTCTTGTATCTAATGCGTTTTTCTTCTATATTTTTTTACCATCGTCCTTATTTTGGTGGTCTGAATGATTTCTAAAAGTTTGTCCACCTATTTTAATGGGAACTTATATTTATTATATTTAAAAACTATACCTATGCATGTTGAAAAAGAAATCGTAAAAAATATTTTTACGACGTAAACTTTTTTCAAACAGTACGACAGAGTAACGTCACAGCGCCAGGAGCATGACAGTTAAGAGCACACTTGCCGAAGTTTTTCCATACAAATTTCGGGAGAGTATTACTCCACTGTTTGACATCGTACATCCAAAGTTAAACATTGTATCGTTTTGGATTATTGTTAATTGTGTCTGCACGGAAACAGAATAGTAAAATAATAAGCCATTAAAAAGTTATGAGCCAACAAAGTTTAGTTTCTCTAGATAATTTTTACGTAACACCAGCGTTTTTAACTTATATAAAAGCATATACTCGTATATTTAAGCATCGATACCTAGTAAGTTCACCATTCACTCCCTCGTGACCACTTTAAAACCTAGTAAGTCACTTTAACTAATTCAAAAACCAAGTAAGACTCTCAAGACTTGCTAGGTTTTTAAATGGTCGATGCACCTTACTAGGTTTTTGAAATCAAGACCAAATACGACCAATATTGTACCAATAATCAAAGTAAGAGGTTTAAAATATGTAATATACAACATGTATTAAAATGTTGATAGTACTATGTGTACATTATTTAGTATTTTTTACAACCAATAGCATTTTTTTTACTTAACATAAATACTTTTCATAGGCATATTTTACGTTTATGCGCTCTCCTGTAAAATTTCGTTTAAATCCTTACTAGGGTTTGAATGGGGCAACCCAGCAGCCGAATGGATGGTCTCCCATCTAGGAACCGATCGCAGCAAAATCGACTCGTACGGCTGTTATTATTTAGCCCCGAGCCCCTCCAAACCTATTAGATGATCAAGTTGCAATAATTCTACACCTAGGAATGCAGCACAGTAACTAACACGCCTACATATTTTGAATAGTGAACCATTTCTGACGTAGGTAGTCCTAATCAAAATTCACATCACTTAATGCACAATGTGCTGAATAGAATAATGATATAGAAAAAACTATTTGGTGGAGGTACCTTCTTGAATCTATATTATTTACGCGTTTTTTGAGAAAATTTGTTAAAAATTCACATCTCGTGCAAAATGGCGTTGTATGTTCCCAAGTGGCGGAATTAAAAAAAAAATAATGTGAACAAAAAAGGTTTTATTTTTATTTTCGTGCATTTCGTAATTTTTTTATGAAACTAATTAAGTTATACTTTTGCTTTGATTTCATTTATTTATTTGCTAACATATAAAACACTGGTTAGTAGCGTATTTAAATTTCATGACACAGTATTAAGGCTGTAAGGGCCCTGCAAATTTTATATATCTATTATCACACATAATAAAGAAAGAAAGAAAGAAAAAAGAGAAGAAAGAAAGAAAGAGGAAGAAAGAGTATTCTATTCTAATATATTATTATACATAATACAGGATGTGGTGTAAATAGTGGTCCACCGTTGAGGATCCGATATACCAGATAATTTACTATAACATATTACAATTTTAACCATTTTTACCCAAGGGTTCCGAAAATATTATTATTTTTTTGTTTTTTACTTTCATTAAAGTTCTACCTTTTGTCGCAAATTTGGTTGTAGTTTCAACATAAACCATTATGTTTTCATTTTTATTTCTGTTAATTACTGCTGAATACTAGTGCTATCATGTAAAATTATGGTTTTTTATGTAAATTTAGAGCTTTTGAAGAAAAAGTTAGTTCTTCTCTATTTTGACCCTAATTTTTAACATAAACAAATTCAAGAGCGATTTTTGTAAAAAAAAAATGTTTCACTAAAATGTATATGTGTGTAAGTACATAAATAGTAAAATAAAATAAATAAAAATTTCAGCTGGTTAAGAGCAGTTTGGTACAGAACACGGGATAACTAAAATAAGGAGACTTATGTTATGAATGACTCAGGAAATGACGTCAATTTTTATGTTGCTTTTGTTTAGCGGCAGACTTGCAAGGTCTGGGTAACTTATTATAATATATCATATTTATGATTTACATCGCAAGTAAACATGATAATTATCATAATTAACAAACCTACCATGGTTTTACTCTCTAGCATTTCCGATCAGTTTATGACTACGGTCTCCAGACGGACGGACTGAACACTATATAATACTGGTTAAAATTCTAATCCCATCGAGCACGCATGTTACCCGGATATTAAAAAAAAAATAAACATTTCATGTTTTACAAAATTTAATAAAGAATATTTATTAAATTTTGTAAAACATAATAACAAAATTTAATAAAGAATATTTATTAAATTTTGTAAAACATAATATCACATATTATCAAGACTTTAATGACTTATGCAAGCAGTTCTCTTTTGACTTATTTTCAATGAAAGGCTCAAGCGTACGCAATAGGCTGAACCTTGATTTCTTTAAAATTAATTATTAAGTGTTAATAGTTCTGGTAGGTACTTATTTTATTTAATTATATTGTAGTTTATCCCTCATGTTTGGCGATACCGTTTTGATGACTGGTGCGCTTATGTTATTGTCAATTTGTCGTGTATAAGATCTCTTTCTGTATTATTGTTTAGCTAGCCGTGAAAACCTATAATTGGCTTCATGTTTCTTATTCCAGTGTATTTATTGTATTTATGTAAAGCTGTTGGTTTTCCATGAGATAAATAAATAAATATTTATTTTCACTTGACTGTACTTACCTGTCAAAAAGATTAACCTAGCATAAAGTGGATAAGCCAGAGATTAAAACAGAAGACGAACTAGCAGGGGATCGTGGAGGGGAGGGGGTGAAGGGGGGGGGGGGGCTTAGAGGATCAGACTGGTTTTAATCCTAAATAGGTATACGGTGGTGTGAGACATCGACGCGGCAACTATATTAGAGCCATGACTTTGAGATAATTTTCAAGTTATGGCACAACAAACTGAATATCATACTTAACAAAGTTCAAATTCCATTGCAACCAAAAACTTATTAGGACCTTTTTATGATGAAATGATCACTCAAAAACTAACTTAGAATATATTGCACTAAGGTAGATAACTGATTACGTGGCGTTGGAATGTAATTATCTGAGATTATGAACACTGCTTTATGTACTCGTATTATCATGAATATAGCACATGATTCTAGAATCATGAAGTGATAACTTCTTTAGGCGCGTTGGACATTTTTTGAGATGGGAAAAAACCATTTAATTCGCGCCACTGTTACCGTAACCGACACCGCTTCGGATGCGAAAAGCTATTACAACAGGTTCATAATAAATTCACCGGATCACCACAATTTGAATACCAAATTAATTAATTTTTCACTTCTCATGCTCTAAAAGTCCGTCTTTATGTTGTTGTGCTTAGGCGACATAAAATCGCTTTTTATGTTCTAGTGCATAAAGTAATTTTTTTTTCTAAGACTAAAGTAATCAGGCCCAACAGCCACACGCACAATAAAACTTCGCAGATTAAAGTCGTGATTTATTTCATTTTCTTTAATTTATACCCATTGATATATAGGGTTTTTTATATATCAATGTTTATACCACTTCCGTGTTTTCTATCGTTAATTTAATAAAATCAGGTAAAATAGTTGTCATTCATTATTTAAAAAGGCAAAGAAACGTTTTCATTTTTTGGCATTATGAAGTACCCAAGTCGAATGACAAATGTTGAAAATTAAAAAAAAAACTTTTAAAAAGTTTCGTGGCGGTATTATCTGTGGTGGTGGGAATTAGCTATGGATGCAAAATTTTTGATTAATTATGTACTGTATACTTTATGCCTGTTTCATTTTCTCGCAATCGAAGTGAAAAGCAGAGTGTATAACTCAGGCATAAACGAGCCATTTTACCCCTCGACTTAACTATCCACCCTCGCCTGCGGCTCGGGTGGATATAAACGTCTCGGGGTAAAATAGCTTCTTTTATGCCTTAGTTGTACAATCTACTATTAAATTCTACTAATAATATTATTATAAACGCGAAAGTTTGTGAAGATGGATGGATGGATGTCTGTTACTCTTTCACGCAAAAACTTCTGAACGGATTTTGATGATAGCTTACAGTAATAAAGCTTATATGTAATTAGAATAAAACATAGGGTATTTTTTTAAACCATTGAATTCGCGCCACTGTTACCGTAACCGACACCGCTTCGGATGTGTTCGGCTGCCCTCGGGATGTACTCGGTTTTAATGTATATCCGATATGTCAGTGAGTGATGGCAAAGTATTGAGTTTGTGTTTTGTTTTCACTTCTGTCGGCACTCCCGGAGTGCCACTGTGTTTTTTGTTGGTTATGTAATAAAATACCAACTGTCTCATATAAAGTACCTACATGGTTAAAATGTATGGGTGAACTATTTATTTTATAATAACCAGCAAAAAATTTCAACGCTAGTGTATCTAAAATCAAGTATTTTATAATTATAACAGTTTGCGCGTTGATGTATAGACGCCAGCCACATCAAGCTACCCGAAAATGTCAAATTTTCCCAATCAACATTGAACCTTATGCTTTAGCGATAAAGTTGAAAATCTATTAAAGAAATTTGACAGATTGTAGTAGCTTTATGTGTTGGCGTCTCTACCTTACACAAAAGAATAAAAATACTTGCTTAATCCATCGCACTATTATTATTCTTCATCAAAATTTAATTTCACAAAACTAATCACTATAACCTTCAAATTACCGTTAATAAATGACACTGGTGACGTCACCAACCCCACCCACTTATCCGCACAGTGGGTGCACGATCATGTATTGTGAACAAAATTCGCCAAGTCACCGACCGTTTAGGACGGTGTGCCAAACCAGTTAGTTAAGCAGACAAAAAATTCATGTGCTATGTTTGATTTGTGGTGCAATAACCTTGGTAATCAGAAAAAGTTTACTTATACACTTAAGAGGACTACTTGACCAGCGCAGTCACTGTCGGACTGCATAGAAAAGAAAGAGAAACGTGATGACACAACGCTGGTAATTGCACAATATGAAGCAATTATCAATTTACGAAAAATCAATTGTTTGGTCTAAAAAATTAAAACACTAGTGCTTAAGTATGTTGCTTGTAGAATAATCTGACAAAAAATCAAAATGATTGTATGTGTATTAGTATGGTTTTTATTGTAAAAAGAAAGCTTTTAGAGGTATTTTCATGATTTTTTCTATCGTATCAAATTAGTTGTATTATGTTTTCAATACACTATCTAACTAGCATATATCCTGAAGAATTTCATATATTTTTTTCCGATTTTGTTTACTGTGGTCGATCGTATAATTTTACTGTTTTTAAAACTTGCGTTTTTTGCGTTTAGGGCCTGTAAGCCCCTTAACCTTTTAACCGCCTACGTCGGATTAATCCGACAAATATATTCGTGCCCATTCCGCCAGAGTCGTATATATACGACCAAATAACACATCTCGTTTAATCTGTACTATTATTATATCATCACAGCGCGTTTCATCGGTATTTATTTTTAGTTTTTTTTTTTTGTCTCGGGCGCTGGGAGCACGACAACTGATATAAAGTCGGGCGGTTAAAAGGTGAATAGTCTAAGGTCTGAGAGTAACCGTTATATTTAATCTATACTATATAATATTATAAGGAGGTAACATTTCTTTGTATGTAGGGGGTACTCTTCGGAACTACTGATCAGCTCCATAATTGCGTTACACGTTTTTAGGCATCATCATTGAAATTTAAACTTTATCGTCATATATTTAAGTTATATTCGAGGGGCTTGTGGCTAAGTAATAACAGTTGGACGGGTCAATCGAACAGGTTAAGCTACGCCTGCCGCGGTCGATCCGTGGATGGGTGACCATCCGTGCGTCGGAAAGCACGTTAAGTTGTTGGCTGTCATTCGTGGGTATCGTGTTACCCAGTAACTGGGTTGTTGTGGTAGTTAGATAAGCAGTCGCTTCTTGTAAAATACTGGTATTCAGCTGCATCTGGTTAGGCTGGAAACTGACCTCAAAAATAATTGAGAAAAGGCTAGGCAGATGATTAATCAACACAATGGTAGAAAGGGCTTGTAAGTCATGGATGGGAGAACATTCTTTACTGTTTGAGGTCATTGCGTTATGACGTTACTCGTTACGTAGGTCAACAATAAAACATTTATAATCAGACTTTGGGGATCTTGTAAATCTTGCTGCATGCAAGAGAAAGGCTAAATGCCAAGTTAAGCATACCTACATAAATTCTGAAGAATCTAGTCAGATCTTCAATTTTGTAAAGCAAGTTACTATCTGTCCAGCCTTTTCCGAACTATGTTGGGGTCAGCTTCCAGTCTAACTGGATGCACCTGAATACCAGTATTTTTAACCTCCGACGCAAAAACGACGGGTGTTATAAGTTTGACGTGTCTGTGTGTCGGGGGGTGTGTGTGTGTCTGTGGCATCGTAGCTCCCGAACGGATGAACCGATTTTGATTTTGTTTTTTTTTACATAGAACAACTGCCTATTTCACTTCCACGACCCAGTTAAGGGTATAGTTAGCGCCACGAAAGATGAGACTTGACACACCACGTGGTTTGACTTGCGCAGTACACGATTTTAGGTATCTTTAGCGGTATGAGGTCTGAGCGCGGGACGGGACCGGACGTCATAGGGGCGGCGGAAAGAGCGCGGGAGGCGGGGGGCAAGTCTCATCTTTCGTGGCGCTAACTATAACATAACTTCTCTTAGAGGTAGTTAGTTAGCAAATGGCGATTCCATCTAGTTTATTTTATGCAATATGAAGTGGAAAAGGGATTCTGATATATCCTATTTACAGAATAAACTATTTCATTTCCTTTTCACAAATACCACTCGAAAAGCAACCAAGCTATAGTAAAAGTGCACAGAGCTGCACACCCCCACCCTATTTCAGGTTAAACAAATATCAACTTTATTTCAATGACGATTAAGTTTTGGTTTCAGAGTGACTAGCACTATTGTAAAAATGTTTGAAGTTGTAGCGTAAAGTAAACTGGTCTTTATTCTGTAGGAATTAAAGTTATTTTTCCATTAATTCATATTTGTTTACATTTTTGGCAAATACCACTCGAAAAGTATCTAAGCTATACATACATATACTAATAACAAAGCTAAAGAGTTTGTTTTATAGTTTGAAAGCGTTTATCTCTGGCATAACCAGTCGAATTTGAATATTTCCTTTTTGCATTTGATAGCCCAATTCTTGAGGAAGGCATATAACCTATCACATCACGCTAGTAGGTACCCTTAGGAGCCGAACGAAAAGGAATAAAAGGCAGGAAAAAGAAACCGGCCACGGCCGGACACGAAGGGTTCCGTACCACCGTACAATATTGAACACTAAAAATATAAAAAAAAATACGTTTGTTGTATGGGAGCCCCTCTTATTTTATTTTAATTTTATTATTTACTATTAAAATAAAAATACAACTGAGTATTTTGTGAATATTTCAAGTGCCTACCTGTTGCCATTATTGATATCGGGCAAAAAAATCGCGTTTGTTGTATGGGAGCCCCCCCTTAATCGGTCAAGCTTCGCGGTTCGCCGATCGGCGACGAAACAATAGAAAATCAATTGTGTCTCGAATCATTAGTGGAGCTTGACAGATTAAATATTTATTTTATTTTGCTTTAAGTATTTGTTGTTATAGCGGCAGAAGTCTTGGTAATAGGGTTCCGTTTTTACCCTTTGGGTATGGAACCCTAAAAACGCTAAGCGAAAAACGAAGTAACGCGGGCAGACGATGCGATGCGACGTGGTGGGTCAGGGAACAAGAAATTTCACGCGGAAGAAGTCGCAAGCAGAAATAATCGGAGGCTAGACGGAAATCCAGCTCGGTAGACAAAACTTTGAGAAAGAAAATTTTAGAAAGAAGCCGACGGAGCAGCTCGAAAATAAGGTTGCTTTTGGCTTGTTGCCACTGGCAAGTCTGTCAAAATCACAGTGATCCTTATTCTCTTTACGATAAAGTTGATGTTGGGTTGCTGCAGCCAGAGGTTCAATATCCGTGAACGGACTGAAACTATGTGGTGGTAAAGTTGTTTTTTTTTATGTGTGTATTTTTAATCGCAGTGCACTGTGATGAAGCCTAAGTTACGCGATGAGTTGGGTCGGCCATATTAGCCGTAGAACCGATGACCGCTGGGGTAGACGTGTTCTTGAGTGGAGACCGCGTATCGGCAAGCGTAGTGTGGGACGCCCGCCAGCTAGATGGACGGACGACCTAAAGAAAGTGGCTGGAACGGACTGGATGTGAAAGGCGGAGGACAGGGTCACAGGGTGTTGTGGGACCAGAAAGAGGCCTACGTCCAGCAGTGGACTGCAATAGGCTGAGTTGATTCGACAGAATTGCAATGTTGTCTAAAATTAACATAGATCTTTATTATTTTACAATATATTTACACACAAATTAAAATATACTATATACAAATGTATAATGGAAATAAAAAAAAGACACGGAAGTTCATTGGGCATCAAAAAATTCGTCCGCATCGCTGTCAATGGGATAAGTGCCCAAAAGGCTGGCAGCATTGCCACGTTGGATGGCAATGCTTATTCTTTGGGCTAAAAATAGTTGATTGATTGATAGTCGGAAATATTTATGTTTTTAGACAGAAAAACTCCTATGATAAAACCACAAACTTTAATATTAAGCCACGGACTTTAATTAACAATATCACAACTAAGTTAGGCGACATTAAAATTCATAATTATACCCCAATCAACGAAAGTTGCGAAATTAACTGGAAAACACCGCCTCTCCACAAAGCGCTTCAGAACTTCTAATTAACAACTTTGGGATTACGAAAAAGTTTTTTGTACGACGAAGTTTGTATTCCGGTACTGCGACTGACGTAAAAGGAAATGATAAATATTAAAAAACACCAGGAGAAAATAATAAAACAAGATACAGTGCTATAGCGCTACAAAGTTATTTTGGTGCGTGTTCATCGCCATTTTGTCTTTTTGAATAGAAAGAAAGAAAATACATTTTTCTTAAACATGCTTGTAAATTAGAGTATTATTTTGACAATTTCGATTTATCTCGAAGAAGGCTTCGAGAAAAATCGAAATTGCTGTACTGGTCTAATACAAGCGAGCAGCGGCCGGCAAAAGTTGTATGAAAATTCATATCTGTCGTGGTTTAGCGGCCAAATAAATTACATAGTAAACTCATATTTTATGTCGTGTAATTTAAAAATGGAACGATCTTTTACTCCGATACATGGCAACCAAGGAGGTAACTTGTAAAAAGTTTTTTTTTAAATTTCGAACTGGCTTGCAAATCAAAAGCTGTTTATTGAAAAAAAAGTACAAAAAGAACACTTTTACGCGGGAAACATTATTGTTGTTCGTTGTTCGTCATTGATTTTGAAAAGTAATTGTATTTCCGCGCATTATTTAAGATACAAGGCTTGGCCACAACTAGGCATTGGTGGACTGACGTACGTGTGCCTCGGCTTCGCCACGGCCCACATTTACACACTCGTCCATCAATGTCTCTTTTGCTGGCCGCTGCAGTAATGTACTATTAGTATGCTCGTCACTTTTTTCACAGCCTTAATAATTATGTAGATATAAGTCAACAACATCTGCCTAGCCTTTTCCCAATTATGTAGATATAAGTACCTCTATAAAAGACTTCGGTTTATATTTATTTTCGAAACGCAGTGGCATTCAACCCACGGCTAAGGTATTAATAAAAGATAACATATTTTTTCCTCGCCCACACGCACTCGGCCCACTGTGCGGTGTTAATCTTCTTAATACCTATTATATTAGATTGATTGCCGTTTTTTGTTGGCACTATTTGGAGTTTAGTGACTTCTAAAGAGGGCTTTCACATTTGTTTTGTGTCTTGTAAACAAGTAAGTTGGCTACCTATTTGATCGGGCCCGTGGTTAAATAATAATAGCCGCACAGGTCGATCGATCAGGTTAAGCTACGCTTGCCGCGGTTGGTCTGTGGATGGGTGACCATCTTTACATACCGAGACCCCTCAGTGCCTCGGAAAGCACGTTAAGTCGTTGGTCCCGGCTGTCATTCATGGATCTTTTACAGTCGTTACGGGTAGTCAGAAGCTCAAAAGTCAGACAACTAGTCTTACCAAGGGGTATCATATTATCCAGTCACTGGGTTGTGGAGGTCAGATAGACAGTCGCTCCATGTAAAATACTGGTATTCAGTTGCATTAGGTTAGACTGGAAGCCGACCCTAACATGTTGGGACAATGCTAGGCAGATGATGACCTATTTGATCGGGACGTCTTAGTTTCATAAGCAATTATTTAATACCATCCGCATTTGGTTGATATCCCGATGAGTCGTACTCAGCGCTTCTCCTCCACTTTTATTATGCGCACAGCCAAAGTGTGGAACTCTCTGCGTTCCCTGACACATTTAACCCGTCTGCCTTCAAATCAAGAGTGAACAGGCATCTTCTGGGCACGCTCGTTCTATCATAGACCTCATCTATCGCTTTCCATCAGGTGTGATTGGGGTCAAGAGCGCGCCCATTTAGCAATAAAATAAAAAAATAAAGTTTATAATAACCATAATAAATCAGGTTTTATTAAATACTTCAATTTTATTAGGGATAATTTTTTTTTATGCAAATGCATGGATGTGGCGCATCTTTTCCCCCAACTTGTTGTTTTTTTGAAGTGAAAACTTCTTTAGCGGCGTTGCACACTTTTTGTATGGGGAAAAAATGTTAAACTCGCGTCAGGACACGTGACCGTCAGGAGAGATTTCGGTGTATTCCCGTTCGTCCCACCGACTTCGTCCCCGTCGTGCGACGAACGGGATTAAGCATTTAAAATGATAACATACCATTACCAATTAAGCTACAAGACATATATAATAATATCTCTGTGTGTAGAAATGTTGTATTGTTTTAAATACAATAAATGCTTTCCGAATTTCGTGTTTATTTTCTAAGGGCTCCTTAAGGGGACGAAGTCGATGGGACGAACGGGAATACACCGAGATTCCCCCCCCCCCTCTTTCTACGGCGGCGGCGCCAACCGAAGTGAACCAAGTGAGACACGATAATGGATGGATGGATGGATGGACGGACGGACGGACGGACGGACAGTGACGGTGACGGTGTCGGTGACGGTGACGGTGACGGTGTCGGTGACGGTGACGGTGACGGTGACGGTGTCGGTGACGGTGACGGTGTCGGTGACGGTGACAGTGACGTTGACGGTGACTGTGACGGTGTCGGTGACGCTGACGGTGACGGTGTCGGTGACGGTGACGGTGACGGTGACGGTGACGGTGACGGTGACGGTGACGGTGACGGTGACGGTTACGGTGACGGTGACGGTGACGGTGTCGGTGACGGTGACGGTGACGGTGACGGTGACGGTGTCGGTGACGGTGTCGGTGACGGTGACGGTGACGGTGACGGTGACGGTGACGGTGACGGTGACGGTGACGGTGACGGTGACGGTGACGGTGACGGTGTCGGTGACGGTGACGGTGACGGTGACGGTGACGGTGTCGGTGACGGTGTCGGTGACGGTGACGGTGACGGTGACGGTGACGGTGACGGTGTCGGTGACGGTGACGGTGACGGTGACGATGTCGGTGACGGGGACGGTGACGGTGACAGTGACGGTGATGGTGGACGTGGATGTGGATGGATGGATGGACAGCTGATGGCTCGACCGTCTGTGTAGTAGCCACACTGCTGTGTATTCGTAAAATTCGTGTATATGTCGTAGGATAATTTGATACTTCGAATCTTCGCGGAAATCCTAGGGGTTTTGCGAAAACGCGGATAATTAGACATAGGCGAAAAATTATCAAATCTTACTGGACAAAGTCAGGATTTTTGCGAAAATACTCGTTATTATAGCAATATTGCGAAACGAAACGCTGGCTGTTATGAAATAACACGCTGATTGGTCGGTCAGCGCGTTCAATAAGAGATCGTCTCTGATTGGTTGACGTCTTAAATGTCAATCATTTGTTGCCGCACGTTATTTGTTTACGTTTGTGTCTGAGTTAAATTGCAGAAGTGTTTTGTTTTTTATCGTAAATAGTGTACGGGAACTATATTTTCTATCACCAAAATTTATATTTGTCATCAAGTTGTATCACCTAATAAATAGATCTATCGCCACGAAATATTTGTATCACCTAATAAATAGATCTATCGCCACGAAATATTTTCGTTCTCAGATAGCGGGGCTCCGTCGACATAGGATGCAAGAACGAGCGAAGGGCACCCCGAGGTTCGGTTTGGTTAGGTTACTTTAAACCCTTCACACAGAAATAGGGGCCCCGCGAAGCGGGGCTCCGTCGACATAGGATGCAAGAGCGAGCGAAGGGCACCCCGAGGTTCGGTTTGGTTAGGTCACTTGCATTGTTTGGTGACTACATTTTGGTGACAGATCTACTATTTGGAGGACAAACCCTATTATTTAAGAAACACAAAACTAATTAAATTGGTGATAGCTTAAATGATACCCTACTTGAAGTTAATCATCGGCAAACTAGGAACCAACTAGAAGTCAGCCAGCAAAATTGTAGCCAATCAGTGTTGAGCACATCAAATCTTACTATAGTAACGAGTATTTTCGCAAAAATCCTGACTTTGTCCAGTAAGATTTGATAATTTTTCGCCTATGTCTAATTATCCGCGTTTTCGCAAAACCCCTAGGATTTCCGCGAAGATTCGAAGTATCAAATTATCCTACGACATATATAAAGTGTTTAAAATATGGAAATTGAACAAAGTGCATCGATTAATGAAAAAGTGACGCAGAAATAGTGAAAAAAAATTAGTTATATTAATTCAATTCATAATTGATTTATTTCAACGTTAATATTCAAGTTTTCACTTCTGCCGGCACTCCCGGAGTGCAACCCGTCTTTTTTTTTGAAGTGAAAACTTCTTTAGCGGCGTTGCACACTTTTTGTATGGGGAAAAAATGTTAAACTCGCGTCAGGACACGTGACCGTCAGGAGAGATTTCGGTGTATTCCCGTTCGTCCCACCGACTTCGTCCCCGTCGTGCGACGAACGGGATTAAGCATTTAAAATGATAACATACCATTACCAATTAAGCTACAAGACATATATAATAATATCTCTGTGTGTAGAAATGTTGTATTGTTTTAAATACAATAAATGCTTTCCGAATTTCGTGTTTATTTTCTAAGGGCTCCTTAAGGGGACGAAGTCGATGGGACGAACGGGAATACACCGAGATTCCCCCCCCCCCTCTTTCTACGGCGGCGGCGCCAACCGAAGTGAACCAAGTGAGACACGATAATGGATGGATGGATGGATGGACGGACGGACGGACGGACGGACAGTGACGGTGACGGTGTCGGTGACGGTGACGGTGACGGTGTCGGTGACGGTGACGGTGACGGTGACGGTGTCGGTGACGGTGACGGTGTCGGTGACGGTGACAGTGACGTTGACGGTGACTGTGACGGTGTCGGTGACGCTGACGGTGACGGTGTCGGTGACGGTGACGGTGACGGTGACGGTGACGGTGACGGTGACGGTGACGGTGACGGTTACGGTGACGGTGACGGTGACGGTGTCGGTGACGGTGACGGTGACGGTGACGGTGACGGTGACGGTGTCGGTGACGGTGTCGGTGACGGTGACGGTGACGGTGACGGTGACGGTGACGGTGACGGTGACGGTGACGGTGACGGTGACGGTGACGGTGACGGTGTCGGTGACGGTGACGGTGACGGTGACGGTGACGGTGTCGGTGACGGTGTCGGTGACGGTGACGGTGACGGTGACGGTGACGGTGACGGTGTCGGTGACGGTGACGGTGACGGTGACGATGTCGGTGACGGGGACGGTGACGGTGACAGTGACGGTGATGGTGGACGTGGATGTGGATGGATGGATGGACAGCTGATGGCTCGACCGTCTGTGTAGTAGCCACACTGCTGTGTATTCGTAAAATTCGTGTATATGTCGTAGGATAATTTGATACTTCGAATCTTCGCGGAAATCCTAGGGGTTTTGCGAAAACGCGGATAATTAGACATAGGCGAAAAATTATCAAATCTTACTGGACAAAGTCAGGATTTTTGCGAAAATACTCGTTATTATAGCAATATTGCGAAACGAAACGCTGGCTGTTATGAAATAACACGCTGATTGGTCGGTCAGCGCGTTCAATAAGAGATCGTCTCTGATTGGTTGACGTCTTAAATGTCAATCATTTGTTGCCGCACGTTATTTGTTTACGTTTGTGTCTGAGTTAAATTGCAGAAGTGTTTTGTTTTTTATCGTAAATAGTGTACGGGAACTATATTTTCTATCACCAAAATTTATATTTGTCATCAAGTTGTATCACCTAATAAATAGATCTATCGCCACGAAATATTTGTATCACCTAATAAATAGATCTATCGCCACGAAATATTTTCGTTCTCAGATAGCGGGGCTCCGTCGACATAGGATGCAAGAACGAGCGAAGGGCACCCCGAGGTTCGGTTTGGTTAGGTTACTTTAAACCCTTCACACAGAAATAGGGGCCCCGCGAAGCGGGGCTCCGTCGACATAGGATGCAAGAGCGAGCGAAGGGCACCCCGAGGTTCGGTTTGGTTAGGTCACTTGCATTGTTTGGTGACTACATTTTGGTGACAGATCTACTATTTGGAGGACAAACCCTATTATTTAAGAAACACAAAACTAATTAAATTGGTGATAGCTTAAATGATACCCTACTTGAAGTTAATCATCGGCAAACTAGGAACCAACTAGAAGTCAGCCAGCAAAATTGTAGCCAATCAGTGTTGAGCACATCAAATCTTACTATAGTAACGAGTATTTTCGCAAAAATCCTGACTTTGTCCAGTAAGATTTGATAATTTTTCGCCTATGTCTAATTATCCGCGTTTTCGCAAAACCCCTAGGATTTCCGCGAAGATTCGAAGTATCAAATTATCCTACGACATATATAAAGTGTTTAAAATATGGAAATTGAACAAAGTGCATCGATTAATGAAAAAGTGACGCAGAAATAGTGAAAAAAAATTAGTTATATTAATTCAATTCATAATTGATTTATTTCAACGTTAATATTCAAGTTTTCACTTCTGCCGGCACTCCCGGAGTGCAACCCGTCTTTTTTTTTTTGTGGTTTTTCTCTGCGTCACGTTTGCCGTAAATAAATTAATAAAATTTTCTTTCTTTCTAAATATATATATTTTTTTTAAACCTACAAGGGTCATCAAGCAAAAAAATACGTGCGACTCCCAGCCCTACTAAGGAGCCTACGAGTTTAAAACAATGATGTAGTACCGACGTTACATTTCTTTCACAATGGGTGCTAGCCGCCATATATGGTTGCCAGAATGACCGCGAAGAATGAGTAACCGATGAACCAAAAAGTCCCGTAAGGTTGCAAAAACTTTATTGATTTTAATTACGTTGAACATGTGGGCGATGTATTTTTATGGCGTGGGCGGTGTTTCTTTGAACTTTTTCGTGTTTTTTTTCGCAAAAAAAAAAAACAGTTATTATTGTTGGCATGACTAGAATATTATTATAACGGAGTCGGGTGAAGCTTGTATCTAATTGATTTTGAAAATCTGCTCGATTCCTTAATGTAAAATGTCGTCTCTACTTTTTTAAATGACTTCAAAAAAGGAGGTTCTGTATTCGACCCGTATGTATGTTTGTATGTCCCCGATTTTCTCAAAAACTTATGAACCAATTTTGATAATTCTTTCACTAGTGTGAACTAAATACTTTCAGGAAGGTTTTAGTATATAATACATTAGGTAATTATTCTAATGTACGAAGTTATATGCATAAGTGTACCGCATCTCCGGAATTTCTATGCGAATTTGATGATTCTTCTAGTCGGTGTCTTCAATTGTTCAATACACTAGTGTTAATTGAATTTGTATGGGGTAGGTACAACTAAAAAGTGAAAAATAAAAACTTTTTTACAAAAAAAAAAAAACAACCGACTTCAAAAAAAAAAACTATAAAGTGATAAATAACTTTAATTTCGGAAGTCGGTGTCGAAAAACGAAAATGCGGAACCAACGACACCGACTTCCGAAATTAAAGTTATTTTCACTTTGTAGTGTTTTTTTTTGAAGTCGTTTGTATTTTTTGTAAAAAAGTTTTTTTAAGGATTTTTGTTATAGGCAACAGTTAACGTTAGACTCAGAAGGTCGATTCCCGTTATAAACGTTCAAAATCTAGTCCCAATCTCATCTCTGCGACTCATTTTTATTTTATTTGGGAAAATAAACGGTTACACATTATACTGTTATGGTATAGAACTTAAGACTAAAATGGGAGTATAAATGTATAACCATCAACATTTTCCACATAATAAAAAAAAAATTAAACAAACGTGAACGGCGTGCGATATAGATTACCTACATTGAAAAGAGAGTATGGTAAAATACTTATAAACAAATAAAACTAAACTGAAACATATACTATACAGGTAAATATAATAAAAAAAGAAAGAAGATATAATTGATTATTTTAATGTGAAATTATGATTTTAGGATTGTTTTTTTATTTTTTATTGTTTATTAATCAAAACAAGAACAGTTTACAAGTGTTTGTTGAACATACCACACAAACCATCGCAGATTTAACAGCAGTATGGCAGACACGGCGACTCGGTGCCACTACATATTAATTAATGAGCAATTAGGTATAAGTAGGAACAGATTTTTTTTCTAAATCGCACTGCAATCTAGAAAATATTTTTTTAATACCTTTGAACAGTTATTCGCATTTAACACATTGCAGATTTCCATAGGTAAATCATTCTATTCAAAATATTTCTAACTTTGTAATAAGGAAAATTAATAAAGCGCTCTTCCTCTCTCTTATTTATTTAAAAAATTGCTGTGCCCGACAGGGTCCATAATTGTTTCTATTATTTTTATTTACCACCTGTAATTGTACATTATGGATTGCAATAAACGATTTGAGATTTGAGATTCATATATGATGGTAACATGCATTCCCACGTCCGTGCTCCGTAAACATTATGTGTTATGTACTTAATTCTACTATTATTTTAAGCACAATACTTCTAAACATGACTCAGTACAAATGCGTATTGGTTAAGAACACTGTTTATATTAGCTGTAAGCTTAGGTAAAATAAATCGCTGTCCGTCCGAGCAAGTTTATAGTTAAAAGTTATAATAACCATAATGATTAAGTCCCATTCATAGATAGACCAACTCACAATACCATAGCTAACATACCCTGAAGGCAATACATGGAAATGTCAAGTCGTTTATTGACACGACATTATGTTTCTTGTCACGTTCATTCTTTGAACAATAACATGCTCTGTGGTTGCTACTCGTAATAACAATAATAGGAACATGCTCGATATGATATATGGATCCGGGAAATTGTGATAGGAAAAGTAACACCACGCTTGAATATCCCGTAGAAAGAAAGAAAGAAAATACATTTATTTAGCACAGACTAAAAGACTAAAAGACTAAAAGACACACAATACACCAGAGCCCTGATTTACAACCATACGACAGGCTATCGTATCGAAAACCTGATATTTCGATATCCTGATTTGACTTCCCCTCAACAGCAAATAGCTGTTGGAAGAATAGCGGGCGTCTATTTGATTTAAACTGACAAAATATTCGGGTTTTGGACTTGTGAACAGCGTTGAGAAGACTCCTACGATAACAATGATTAATGTTCGATACGATGCGGAAGCATATCGAGTGTTTGTGAATAAGGGGGCAGATACATCAAATAAAAACAAAAAGTAAAGATTAAATAAAAAAAGTGTAAAGTCCGATATAAAAAAAAAAAGAAAATAAGCAGGAAAGTGTGCCTCACGGCTGCGCTAAAAAAGGGCCAGTTCAGCAAAAATGCCAGACAACTAGTGCCTGACGCTGGTTTTCAACTGGACCTGGTGTGTGAGGTGACGGATGTAAATCAGTTTTATACTGCAACGTGACGTGTTGCATACACAAGTCTTGAATAAAAATAAAATAAAAAAATTGTCAGATAAAACAGTAAGTAACCGTAGAACAGTGGTTCATAACCTTTTCAATGTTGTTACCCCTGGACCTATTAGGAAGATTGATTTAAAAAAAAGAGAAAGAGTAGAAGAATTGAGGACCTTGCAGCAAAAGGGAGGCAGATCCAAATTTTTGTCGTTACTGTTTTTTTTTTCAGCTACAATTTCAACAAAAATTTGGGACTATCGTTTGATTCATGTACACACGGCTACACATCAAGCTATACAGGGTGTCCCTGGATGTATGGATCAAATCGAAGAGGGGCGTGGGCAAGGTCATTTCCAAACTTTTTAACCCTGAGAATGTCAGTGAATTTTTTGACGGTTCAAAAGTTATGACCGATTTTTATTACTTTTTTCAATCACTTCGCATATTGCTAAAAAAATAATCATAAAAAAAAAACTATCAGGGCTATCAATTTATTTTTTTTAGATAGCCCTGATAGTATTTTTTTATGTTTTTTTTTTTGAGAAGAAAATGTGCGCGCGCACTGCTTTCTCTTGCTTATATCCCTCACTCAACTCTCGTTCACCTCGCCCGATCACACTTTTCGTAACACTTACGTCACGCGTTCGCCAGCTTACTCCCCAAGTCAAAAGCGTGCGTAAAGAAGTTTTACTTCAAAACCTATGTCCCCCAAACATCGACACAAACCATTAAATCTCTGACTCTATACTTAGACACTGTTATCTTCAATTACAATCAAAAACATAAATTAAAAAATTTTAATGTTACTCTCATCAGCCTCAAATTTCATACAACGTTAAACAGCAGTTCGGGAAAATTAATGTTTTCACACCAAAATCATTATGAAACACGACTTTAACGGCACTGTTACCGTAAATTGTATGAAAAGTATTAAATTACACGGTTCTAAGTTTTGGCCACGATTTTACGCGGGCTGGCACACTGGCCGACTAATACAGTACGATGGTCTAAAAGTGAACTAGAATTTGACCGCGATTTGGAGTTAATGACCGCGTAGTGGATTAAAATGGATACAATCCATTTTAATGTAGGTCCATTGTACGTTTTTCATAAGACGATTGTGCCAGAGACTAAGCATCAATCAAATAGTTCCAGACGCCAGCACATCAAGCAACCCGAAACTGTAAAATTTTCCCAATCAACTTTGAACCTTATGATTTACTTATAAAGTTGAAAATGTATTGAAGAAATTTGACAGGTTGTAGTAGCTTTTGAACGTCTAAATATACAAAAAAAAAAATTGAATTGATTCTAGCCGCCCCTTCCAAAATGTAGTTTCGTATGGATAAGAATGGGCAAGATACTCCACCGTTACTCTTTTAAAAATGTTTTAAGAAATTTTGTTTCATTCTTAATTTTTTTTAGTAAATAGAGCCTTACTCTGAATCAGGCACGTATTTTATACTAACGTGATTTTCGTAAAACGGAATAGTTAAGGTAAAACGCTAATCTTGAACTCTAAGAACATTTTTTTTAAGTGGGCTTGCTTTTGACCTCGATCTCGGGAGGAAAGCGATGGATAAGGTCTATGAGGGAACGAGCAAACTTAGAAGATGTCTGTTCATTCTTGCTTTGAAGAATGACGGATTCTAATATATGGAAGGAACACAGATTAATAATTCATTGAAGTAAAGCAAGGACTTACCTTTAGCGAAAGCAGCATGTACGAAGCATAGACACAGGAAAAACTTTAGAGCCGCCATTTTGAATATTTTACAAGGGTTTTGTTTATGGAAATCACAAATCACTCGACACTGTATTTACCTGAAACAAGAAAATAAATAATTAAATAAAATAATACTGTAAAGATTCATCAAAATCAGTTCAGTAGTTTTTGCGTGAAAGAGTAACAAACATCCATCCGTCCTTCCAAACTTTCGCGCTTATAATATTAGTAGTATCCTACTAATGTAAGATTTTTTTTTTGGATTTTTTTAAATTTGGATTTTTTATATTTTTGGATTTTTTAATTTTTGGAATTTTTTTATTTTTAGAAATTTTGTTTTTGGACTTTTTTAAGTTTAGGATTTTTTTAATTTTTTGATTTTTTTTTTATTATTGGGATTTTTTTATTTTTGGAAATCGGAATAGGTGGCGAGAAATCGTGAGGCGACTCACATCAGCCCCTAGACAAGAAACTACATGAAGACCACGACCGCTCTGTCAAGAGTGTTACGAAGAAGAAGAAGAAGATTAGTGTGCACGTCGAGGTTCCTGCCATTCTGTGTAGCGAAAGTAAGCATTAAGAGGACTACATGACCTAAAGCGCTGTCACTGTCGGGCTACATAGAAAAGAAAGAGAAGCGCGATGACATAACCCTGGTAAATTATTGCACAATATGAATCAACTATCAATTTACGAAAAATCTATTGTTTGGACTAAAAAATTAAAACATTAGTGCTTTAGTATGTTGCTTGTAGACCAATCTGACAAAAAATCATAATGATTGTATGTATATTAGTAGTTTTTATTTTAAAAAGAAAGTTATAAGAGGTAAGTATCTTCATGATTTTTTTCTATCGTACCAAATAAGTTGTATTATATTTTCAACACACTATCTGCTTAGCATATATCCTGAAGAATATCATATATTTTTTTGATTTTGTTTACTGTAGTCGATCATATACTTTTATTGTTTGTAAAACTTGCGTTTTTTGCGTTTAGGTCTTGTAAGCCCCTTAAGGAAGATTTAAAAAAAATCGTGTCCCTCAAGGAGATGAACATTTGATTTCTTACGGTCAGATCCCCTGAACCCCTTCTATCCCCTTACTTTTTTGACAGGTAAGTACAGTCAAGTGAAAATAAACGTTTCATGTTTGTAATTTACGCGGCCTACCCAAATGTCCTTTCTTTGGTATTGTTCGTTGAATCGTTGAGCTCCTCAAGTTCTGAGTTGAGCTGCACGATTTTTGACAAATGCGTGCACTGACTGGACAGGTCCGCTAAATCTGTGTGGTTCTTTCCTCAAAAGACCATTTCAGACACCAATCTACATGGTCTTCACATGATCTGGATAAGATTTTGTCTGGACTTTAAAAGAGACTGTGACCTCTGAGTTTGTTTCGGCCTTTCTTCTCAGAGTAGTCAGATAGGAAGCGCCGACCTCATCTAGCTTAAAAAAAATATGATTGACGTGTAAAAGTGTTTGTACAAACCTACTTACAGAAAACTGTACATTCATATCTGGTTTATTCAGTCTTCTTTACATATTTACATAATTTAAAAGAAGGCTGCAGGTGCGGAAAACCTCAAACGGCGCAAATACTCCAATCTCTTTGGAACTTACATATTTGAGCCGTTTGGGGTTGAAACACTAGGACCATGGGGCCCGAGTACCCACTTAGTATTTCGAGACATCGCCAAGCGGTTGGCCGACTCTTCACGTGACCAGAGGGCTGGCCTATTTTTTGGCCAAAGAATCAGCATTGCCATACAACCTGGCAATGCTGCCAGCCTTTTGGGCACGTTTCCCGTTGACAGTGATGCGGACGAATTTTTTGATGCCCTTTGATTATTTTCCCTCCCTTTTTATATACTTGTACATATTGTTATTTTAAGATTGTTAGGTTACAGAAAATAAATCATTTATCATTTATGGAAGTTCGTCATTTTGGGCGACGAAAAATCCCATCGAGCACACGACTTGTAGGATAAGAAAACCGAACCACGGAAGTTCCCTTTCCGCTTAACCGAGTTTCTTTCCAACTTAATGAGTTCACTATTCCACTGTCTACGTATGTATGTCCGTCTGTACAGTTTAAGTAGTACCGTAAATTGTTCAGCGTACGCATCGCTGGCTGCCACCAGAGCGTGGCGGGTTCGATTCCCGGGCACTGATTGATAATTAAAATAATCATTACCCTTGTGTGAACGAGTTCGTTTATAAGTTCGCTACATGTGATGTGGTCTTGATGTAAATTGAATTGAAGTTCCGGGTCAAGTGAGGGTAGACGAATTTTTCCTTTATGCCATTATGAAGTCCAATTCCGCTGACCAGTGCGTGATCAAAAAGTTTTTTTTTTTCTTCTTGTAACTAGATCTTTAAGTCACTTGCTGCCGTTTCATCGAGGAAGGGCAACTTTATGAGGTTTATAGGTAGATGATAAATCATCATTTCAGCCGAAAGACGTCCACTGCAGGACATAGGCCTCCCCCAAGCACCTCCTTCTGTGCTTCTCGCATCCAACGGGTTCCTGCGGCCTTCACAAGGTCGTCGGTCCACCTTGTGGGAAGCCTTCTAACGCTACGTCTTCCGGTACGTGGTCGCCACTCCAGAACCTTTCGACTCCATCGGCCATCTATATGTTTTGCAAGCAGTATGCTGTCCACTGCCACAGTCATCATAATCAGCCTATTATGTTCCCACTACTGGGACACCTCTCGATGAGAGGGCAGTACGGGTGTGTAGATGTCAAAGGTCTTTGAACTTTTGGTTCTAGAAAAACGATTAGAAAAAATGTTGGTTCTAAACGGTGAAATAATTTATACAAAGTAAGCGTCTGACTGGGTTCGAACCTAACTTACAACTCGTAAGTCACGGCCGTTACCACTGGGCCACCACTGCTCGGTTTTACAGGACCTAAACGCAAAAAACGCAGGTTTTATAATGCCTCAAAGTATATGATCGACTACAGTAAAAAAAGTCAGACAATATATGATATTCTTCAGGATATATGCTAGGTAGATAGTGTGTTGAAAACATAATACAACGAAACGATAGAAAAAAATTACCGAAGATACTTCTAAAAACTTTCTTTTTACTATAAAAAAATATATAATCTTTTTATTTATTGTTAACCCATTTACCTTAATTAACAAAAATAACAAAATTAAAACCTAACTTAACTAAAACTATACAAAAACTAAAATATAGCGTCGAAAAATTCATCCGCATCGCTGTCGACTGGTAATGTACCCAAGAGACTGGCGGCATTGCCACGTTGTATGGCAATGCTTAGCCTCTGGCCAAGGTAAAAGCCAGCCCTTGGGTCACGGGAAGTGTCAACCAGCCGTTTTGAAATATAAAAACCATACTGTATGTCATACAATCATTCTGATTTTTTGTCAGATAATTCTGCAAGCAACATACTAAAGCACTAGTGTTTTTTTTTTAGTCCAAACAATAGATTTTTCGTAAATAGATAATTGCTTCATATTTTGCAATAAATTACCAGGGTTGTGTCATCGCGCTTCTCTTTCTTTTCTATGCAGTGAGACAGTGACCGCGCGTTAGGTCATGTAATCCCTTTAAGGTGAATGTGACATGGTAGACAGCGAAATTTAAATTTTCTTAAGTTTTTTGCAATTTGCAGATCAGTGTCAGGTTGTATCTTGATCCAAATATGATTCGCAGCTATAATAGACATGTATTTACAGAATTATAGTCATTAGAATCATTAATATATCTCTATAAGTTAGATTTCTACCACTAACACTTTTCCATACGAGATTTGTTCTTAACGGTAGAAATCTAACTTAGAAAGATGTATTAATGATTCTAATTATTATAATTCTGTAAATACATACCGGTTATTGTCGCGAATCATATTTTGATCAAGATACAACCTGACACTGACTTGAAAATTGCAAAAAACGTAAGAAAAATTGAATTTCGCGGGCTACAACTACCCATTCACCTTAAGTGAACTTTACAAAGTAGCAGAACTGACCAACTGGCAAGCGAGAATCAATCTAAAATTCTTTTTTTGCAGCCATTGAACATCCTCGTTGGCCCCCACAAAATAATTGCTTCATTTATTTATCGCGCTCTCTCGGAGCAAAAACATAGGGAGGAGGTACAACCAGCCTCATAAAGATGTAGAATACAACAATATATTTAAATAATTCTGTATTTGCAATATATATTTAAATAATTGTGTGTTGCTGTATTTTAATAATTGTTTGCTGCACCGGACGACGTCATTACGTCAGCGCCGGCTGTTGCTGAAAACCAGCGCTGGGGCTCTGTCCTGCATAGGGTCGCAGCATATTGCTGAGCGATAGCCGTTTTGCGTGGATGTGACGCATGTTTCTTTTTTTTTTTTTTTTTTTAAGATAAGATAAGATATTCTTTATTTGTCTAAACATGGTATACATACAAGAGCATGCAAGATTAAAATCAATTGTTTAAGTCCAGTCATGTTTAGCCGTAAGTATCGGCGTACAAATATTTCTATAATATTGAAACTATTATCCCTTTTATTGACAACTAAAAAATTATAAAATTTCACAAAAAGAAAGAAAGTTATAAGTTATATTATTATAAAATTTCACAAAAAGAAAGAAAGTTACCCAGAATTGCAAATACAAAATTTTTAACTTGGAGACCTGATAATTCGAAATTATTATTATATCATCATGTCAACATTCAGAATGAAAAAATAAATCACAAATACAAGAACAGTGTCAAAGTTTAAAAATGTATGTTACATGGCAAAATTACAACCGAAGTCCAAATTAACAGATTTATGTCGATTTTACAATGTTGATTGCTAAATTACAATGTGAACGTCTAGATCATGTCAAATTACAAGATGAATGTCAAAATTACAGATTTATGTCAAAATTATGAGTTAAATGTTCAGATTACAGGATTTATGTCAAAGTTATTAAAAAAAAACTTTTTCGGATAGAAATTCGGAAACACTGTAATATGCTTTATGCAAAAGGAACTCTTTTAATTGACGCTTGAATGCATTCCTATTTAACTCTTTCCATCGTTTAGGCAGTATATTAAATATAGTGGGAGCCATGCAGACGATACTCTTGCGCATGAGTGCCGTTTTTGCTGGATAGATGCGAAGAATAGTCGCATCTCTTCTGTTACGCGGTACGGCGTCCTCTAGACGTGGGAACAGTTTGGGGTTAGTTTTAACAAACATTGCGGTTTCGAGAATATACATACAGGGAAGTGTTAATATTTTGTACTTTTTAAAATATGGTTTACATGTATCAACCGTTTTTAACCCAAACATAGATCGAATACATCTCTTTTGAGCCTTGAATGCCGTGTTAACGTCGGTAGAATTTCCCCAGAATATAATGCCGTATCTTAGGTGAGACGCAGCTAAGCCATGGTAAGCTGCAATCAAGGTGTCTACATTCACAACTGCAGCTAGAGAGTGCAATGCAAATGCAGAACTACAAATTTTTTTGCAAAGGTTCTCCATTTGCGATTTCCAGTCAAGCCTTTTATCAATCATTAGTCCAAGGAATTTCGTACCATTTACGCTTTCAATTGTTTTATTAGTTATATTTATGTCCATGTTTTCTATAGTCGAACGTTGACTAAAATGTATGATTTTAGTTTTATCTAGATTAATTTTTAAATTATTATTATTTAACCACTTTATTATTGATGTCAGAGTATTGTGAATGTCAAGTTTATATTGGATCATGTCACTGTTATTATTAGAAATTGTCACCGTGCTATCATCCGCAAATAAAGTCATAGGATGTGAAATTGATTTAGGTAAGTCATTAATATATAGTGTAAAAAGCGGAGGTCCCAAAACACTTCCTTGTGGAACACCAAAGGTAGTGAGACGTTCCTCTGATAAGTAAATCTCTTCCTTTTTGGTATTGGTATTAATTCTAGTGATTTCGGTCTTTTGCTTTCTGTTGCATAAATAAGATTCAAATAAATTAAGTACATTACCTCTAATACCATACGCGTCAAGTTTTCTAATTAAAATGTCAATAGTTTGGAATGCTCAGCTGGTTTTCGTAGCCTTCCATCATAAAATGTTCAGTAACGCATATTACATCCACTTGTTTGTTTTTCTCTTTAAGTTCATTTAAACAGACTGTGAGCGCATCTGACTTGTTCAATAAGCCTGCTATGTTCTGGTGCATTATATTAAGATGTTTAGTCACGAAAAAGTTCACCGTGTAATAAATTATCTTTATTATAGTTCAAGTTAGTCGATATCATTTGGTTATTATATTTTATGTCATCAATCAAATTTATTATGTCCTTAAAAATTATTTGTAGTCCAGTATTATTTATTGCGCAAGTCCGTCTGTTGTACTCTATGTAGTCATATGTGAGATTTTTGTTGCTATCAATTAGATATGCGTATTCGTGTGTCAATATGTCCAGAAAAAGTAGGTTATTGAATGTCTCCACTCTTGAATTATATAAATTAGTATAATTGTCGCATTTATATGTTGGGGCGCATAAAATAAAATTGGTATGTTTGATGTCCTGTAGAACTTGTCTGATATATAGGATAATGTCAAAATAACTACTTGTTGTTCTGAAGTCTTCTTCCCCTAACATGATAATGCAATAGTCCTCTAGTGTAAAGTTAGATACTTTGTCCTTCAGTCCTTTTAGCAGTAAGGTTGCATTTCCATGGGGTGTTATGTAGTGGCATATTTCAGAACGAGAGAAAGAGTTTTCTGCAATGTTCAGGATTTTGTTACTGTTATCTGTACTCAAAATACATATTTTGCATCTTTCCTTAGAGTTGTTATTAGAATACGTTTTCTTTATTTCTGTTGTCTCATGATTTATTTCTTTGTCAAAGGTTTTGGTTTGGATTTGTTTAATAGGTTTATTAGGTGTGCCGTTTAGAATTTGTTTATTGGGTGTTTCAGTTTGGACTTGCTTATTGCTTGTATTTCGTTTATTGTTCTGTTTTTTGGCGCTAGACGGCTTTAGTTTAACAGGAGTATTTGTTACTTTTTTAAATAAATCATTTTTTTTACTCAGAGTATTATTTAATTGTTTGAGTTCATTGTTTTCTAATGACAGTGTTTCTATTTCTGAATGTGCACTTTGAAGCTGTAGCGTAAGATTCATAACTTGTTCACGTAGCTTTTTTAGTTCGTCATCCTCGTCGTCGGACATCTCAGGTACACTAGTGACTGTGCTATTCAAGTTATGTGTCGGATCAATGTCACTATTGTTTAGGATCGTGTCCGATTTTGTTCTAGTACGGCGAAAGGTAATGTTTTCTAAGAAATTCATTTTTGATGTTACAAAAAGAATCTCATATGTTGGGGATCGAACTCGAGCCACACCGTTCACACAGGTATCGCTACTTTACTGGCGAAGCTATTTGTACAGTTAAGTTTGGTGACGAAATACTGTTCCTGAATGTAGATACACGATTTGAACTACCGAGTGGCCGTTAATATATGAGTCATGCAATGGAAATATTTGCACTGTTTCTTTGTTTGACTTCACTTTGTAAAAATAACACTTTATTTTAGTTCTTTCACTTTTTAATGTTGTTTAAAGTTATTATTTATTGTTTGTAATGTTTATATTGTACATATTAGCTGTATTCACTTTTGTTATATTTGATTATTTTTGTTTTGTGGTCACTGTTTATAAAGTTATATGTATGCACTTTTTTGTCTTGGTAATATGGTCACTTATAGTTTGTCAGTTATCTTTACACTTTAGTACTTAAAATATGTCAAAAACAGTAATATAACTATTTTTAAATATTATTTAATACGGAGCTTCGCAGGGATCGAACTCACGACTCGATGAGAATCCCCCTACCTTTTTATTTATTTCCCCCTACCTTTTTATTTTATTTTTTGTGTTTTTGTTCTTTTTGCGTCATTTTCACCGCAAATAAACGTATTTTCTTTCTTTCTTTCAATAATTTATTTAATAGTCTACAAATATTTGTTCTGTAATTCTGTATAATGACATAATGTTTAACTTAACAGACAACAGCTGTGCGGCTGGGGAGTTTGTTCCGCCACTTCTTCCCCCCCGCTAAAGCACTAGGAAGTGGTGAAGGGCGGGCGTTTTGGGGGATTGTCTTATGTAACTTTGAGGTTGAAAAATAGCTGATTCTAAGACTAGTTTAAATATGACCTTGACCCAAGGGCGGGCTTTTACCTTGGCCAAAGGCTAAGCATTGCCATACAACGTGGCAATGCCGTCAGTCTCTTGGGTATATTACCAGTCGACAGCGATGCGGATGAATTTTTCGACGCTATATTTTAGTTTTTGTATAGTTTTAGTTAAATTAGGTTTTAATTTTGTTAATTAAGGTAAATGGTTAAATAAATGTACATCGTAATCACGTTTAAATATACCCTATATTATAGTATAAACATATGTTTAACGTTTAAATATACTCGTAGTCTAGTTTATACATATATTTGTATCAATATGTAGCAAAAAACCATATTAAGTCATTGGGTAGGTACTTAATTATTGCTATACACCGACTGTAGCGTTACATACCTTTTTGAAAATTATAATCTGTTTGTTATTTTTATAATTAGTGCTATAATATTATTCTTAAATAATTATATTCTATTCTGTGCGATAATACGGACTGTATATTGTAATGTGTAACATTGTCTGAAATACAGATTTATTTGATTTGATACAATATTTTAGAACACAAATCACATTATCACACTAATATTATAAAGGCGAAAGTTTGTGAGTGTGTGTGTTTATATGTTTGTTACTTCTTCACGCTCAAACGGCTGGACCAATTTTGATAAAATTTTGTATGGGGGTAGCTGACACCCTGCATTAACATATAGGCTACTTTTTATCCCGATATTCCCACGGGATCGAGCCTTATGCGGTTGAAACCGCGGGACACAGTTAGAATGAGTATAAAAAAAGGTTGGTTGCTGGTCGTCAACAGTCAGATTGGCAGTCTCTCCGTATAAAAAACTGTTATTCAGCTGCAACTGGTTCGACTGGAGGTCGACCCTAACACAGTTGTGAAAAGGCTTGGCAGATTGTTTGATATGAATTCTTGTCGATACATATTTTTGATGTTGACTGTACCTACGCATAAAAGTAAAGGGTATAAACTTTAGGACGTGTTAAACATAGTACTATCAAATGAGTAACGATTATGACTCCAGCGGGAACAGCTGCTCCTTAGAGCTTGTAATTAAAATTATAAATAAGACTGGTTAACTTAGCATCACGCCTGTAAGAGGTTCCTCGAAGGGGTCGGCAGTTGTGTATAGTATTCTCATACAGGGTTAATTTACAGTACCCGGCGATAAATATTGCACATCGATCTTTGGAAAAAGACAATCGGCTAATTGCGGCTTCGTAGAGCGTTATCTCTGTCGCACGAAATACAAACAGTCCGGTATCTATTAGAAGCTGTTAAAACAATTATGATTTGCTTCTTTTGATAATTATTTTTATTCTTTGTATAAAATACACCAATTTTTCTATAAATGATTGCTTTAGGTTGGGGTAAAATAAAAAGGTTCCCCTATTTTTCCTAAAGATGCCATAGTACAACTTTAAATTATTTAAATTTGGGGGTGTTAACAAGTCTAGATATATATTTTGAACTGGACGCGACCGCACTCTATCGCACTTGAACAACGACTGACAAAACGTCAGTTAACGTCACATAGGTAGTGTGCGACAGAGATAACGCACTACGAAGCCGAAATTAGCCGATTGTTTCTTTCCAAAGGTCGATGTGCAATATTTATCGCCGGGTACTGTAAATTGGTTAGCTAAACTCCGCAGACGCGATGGGTATCGATATCTAAACACGATAAAGCCTTGGTTCGATTCCAAGGTCGGGCAAAGTATTACTGGGTTTAAAAAAATAAAAATAAAATCGTTTACTTTTACCATGTTTGTAAATATGTGAGCACCATGTATCTATCAGATAATTAATTTATATGTCATGGTTTCGTTTTTACGCATTCCACTTTGCCCCACCAGTGGGGCGGCCGGTGGGGCAAAGTGGAATAATTCTTTTATATTACTTACTTTCCACCAAATGAATTTGAATTTTAATTATTATTACTAGACTGCTAATCTCTGAGAGGATCTATTAAACGATTGATAAGTATTGCAACTGTAATTAAATTCTAGAATATATTGGACACCATTTATATTTTATGATGTTTGGAAAAAAGAAGTCATTTTTTATGAGCAAAGCCGCAGGGCGCTCTCTGGTTAATCGAAGATGCGTTTTACAAATTACGATGTTTTTCTACATGGCATAAAATGTGTAGAACTATTAATTTAACATTTTTATTTCTTTTTTAAATTTAATATTGTGGAATAAGCGAAGATTAAAACATCTACGAGCCTCGATTTATAGACCCATTTCTTAAGAGAAAATGCGGGTTGCCTTTTCTCCATAGAAATGCTCTCGCCTGTTTTCTTTCTGGAAGCAATGATTTTTTACAGAATAATAAATATTAACTACTTTTATGTTCCTATGTTTTCCTTTTTGATGATACATTATTTTTAAAAGCACTAGAACCCTAAAAAATGCTCAAAATTGCCGATTTAAACCGCTGTCAACAGAGGCGTAGTGTATAAATTTGTCAACTATTAATGAAAAAAAAAAAACATAAGGACACAGTATATATCCTTCTTATTCAAATTATGAAATATATTTTAAATTGGTCTTATATTGGAGGAGGAAATAAGCGAGAGTCAAACCTCGAATTATGACTTTTTACTTCGGCTTTTTAGGGTTCCGTAGCCAAATGGCAAAAAACGGAACCCTTATGGATTAGTCATGTCTGTCTGTCTGTCCGTCCGTCCGTATGTCACAGCCACTTTTTTCCGAAACTATAAGAACTATATAACTGTTGAAACTTGGTAAGTAGATGTATTCTGTGAACCGCAGTAAGATTTTCACACAAAAGTAGAAAAAAAACAATAAATTTTGGGGTTCCCCATACTTACAACTGAAACTCCAAAAATTTTTTTTTATCAAACCTGTACGTGTGGGGTACCATAGATACCCCACACGTAAGTAGGTCTTCAAAAATGATATTGAGGTTTCTAATATCATTTTTTTCTGAACTGAATAGTTTGCGCGTGAGACACTTCCAAAGTGGTAAAATGTGTGTGTCCCCCCCCCTCTTACTTCTAAAATAAGAGAATGATAAAATTAAAAAATATATACAGGGTGAAATTGAACACATGCGACAAACCGAAATGGGAGATTATACTCATCATTATGAACAACTTTTACTATATGTACATTATAATGTACATTATACACCCTGTATAATGTACATTACCGTGTAAACTTCCACCGAAAATTGGTTTGAACGAGATCTAGTAAGTAGTTTTTTTTAATACGTCATAAATCGAAAACCGCAATTTACCTTTCACAAAGTTACAACGAACTACAAGAACTTTTATATTATGTTACTTGCTGCTACGGAACCCTTCATGGGCGAGTCCGACTCGCACTTGGCCGGTTTTTCAAAAGTCTCTCCGACCGCATTTCCTTGTAAGAACGAGTATATGGATTAAAACTCACTCATCGTATCTTTACTAATAATATTGTAAAGAGGTAAAGTTTGTGAGGTTGTATGGGGTAATCTCTGAAATTACCCATCAGATATGAAAAAATCTTTTTGCATTTGATAGCCCAATTCTTGAGGAAGGTTATAGCTATTTTAGATCACGCTATCCTTCCTCAGGAGCCGAGCAAAAAGAAAAATAGTAAGAAAGAACGCTAAGTGAAAACGAAGTGACAGCGCGGGCAGGTGATGCGATGCGTCGGGGTGGTGGACAAGAAATTTCACGCAGACGAAGTCGCGGGCAGAAGCTAGTCTAATATACAGGGTGAAATTAAATTCATGGGCATCCTTTTAAGGGATCTTTGTACTCATCATTATGAACAACTTTTACTATGGGACCAAAACCTGAAATCGCGAAAAAAACTACATTTTGACGAGTTACCTACGTGAACATAGATGCAAGGAACAGCTGATTTTTTTTCGCGATTTTAGGTTTAGTCCCATAGTAAAAGTTGTTCATAATGATGATTACAATGACCCCTTTAAAGGATGCCCATGAATTCAGTTTCACCCTGTATAACACTACTCTGACTTATATTAAATAAAGTCCTCCAGACCGTATTTCGGCCACGGCAGCCAATCTCAATGGAGACTAGCCATCTACGCGTGAGATATTATAGTGCACAAGTGTGCGCGCAGACACAGGTGCACTCCCTCTTCCCTCACTCTCATAGTCCGATGGGACGGCAATCCGACATGACCGGAGAGAGATCAGGCGCAGGAACGGCTTAACGCACTGTCTTATACTACGCTTGCTGACTACCCATTACATATCGAGACTCATTCACCTCAGAAAGCACGTTAAGCCGTTGGTCCCGGCTGTCACTCGTGGATCTTTGACAGTCGTTACGGGCAGTTAGATTAGAAGCCCAGAAGTATGACAACAATGCTTGCCAAAAGGAATCGTGTACCCAGTGACTGGGTTGTGGAAGTCAGATAGGCAGTCGCTCCATGTAAAATACTGGTATTCAGGTGCATCCAGTTAGACTGGAAGCCGATCCCATCATAGTAGGGAAAAGGCTAGGCAGAAAAACGCTATCTATTGGGACAGCAGCTCTATACTGTGTGACCGTTCATCGCTTTAGGAATTAAAAAAATAGACAAAGAGACTATGTATAGCGATGAAGGAAATGTCAAAAAGCATTGGATTGATATAAGCTTAGGTCAATCCTGTTGAAGGTCGTTGTAGAATATATATAGTCCTCTTCACCGTATCCGGCGACAGCGACCCCGACTACTTATCTTTCCTTTCATGAGCTCTTTGATGACTAGCAAAACCAAATTTGGTCTTGAAAACCCGGTCACACCGTGAGCTGATCAGCATCGTTGTATGTATATGCATAGGAAGGCTTTGGGCGGCTTTTGTGTATTTGGCGTTTCTTGTCCAGGTCTTCTAGACGATTTGCTTCAAAACATTCAGTTGCTTTGCAGATTGAAGTGCGCTACCTCTCTCGGTTTCGAGCAAGCTCTTGCCATCGATCAAAGGGAATGGCACAGGTCGTAAGGTGACGTTTGAGGACATCTTTATCTTTTTTCTTTTTTTCATCTTTTTCTTTTTCGTTGTAGAATACGAAACGATTTAAAAGCGTTTGCCACTTGTCCTTAGATTTTTACCATTTTACATTTAATTTTGATATATTAAAGTTTTGTGTTGAAACTGTTCATTGTCAATAAAATAACGTGTTTAAAAATAAGAAGATTTCTCAAGACTTGTTGTGATATTTAGTTTTATAACTACCAAAATGGCGATGAAGTAAAAAATGACCTTTACAGCAATAAGCACCTAACATTCATGCATTTAGTTTTTTCTACATTATAGTGAAGCGGAAATGGTTTTTGTGATAAATATAATATACTTCTTTGTATACAGATGAGTCTTTAATATTTCGAACTATAGGGTTGCATGCAATGCGTCGATCTTAACCCAGCTTCGAATAAAGACCCGCTTGTCGACCATATGTCAACAACGCATTCTCTCCTATTTCGGCCACATAGTACGCAGAGGCGATGAAAGTTTGGAAAAACTGATTGTGGTTGGGAACACCGAAGGCGAACGATCGCGCGGTCGTTCACCAACACGATGGACCGATCAGGTGAAGGAGTCATCGTCCTCTAAATTCTACACGGTGGCAAGAGATGCGCTGGACAGAAACCGGTGGATTGGTCCATGGAGCACCGGCGATCCGCTCCAGAAGCAACTCCGAAGCTGACCACGATCCTCAGACATGAGCGACCGACTACAGAGAGAGAGGGTTGCCAACTTGCCATAAAAATGCTAAAACCAGGAAAAAGTTTTAACATCAGTATGTGACGAATTGACAAATACATCTAAATTAAATTGAATTGAACTGAAGGGATACAGACATTCAAATTCATTATTATTCCTTCATATATCTCTATTAAGGAGCTTTTGGCTAAGTGATAAAGTCAAAGCATTTATTTCAAACAGGCACATAAAGGGCACTTTTGAACGTCAAAAATTACGAATAGATTTGATTCTAGTCACCCCTTCCAAAAGGTAGTTTTCGTATGGAGAAGAATGGGCAAGAAACTCCACCGTTACTCCTTTACAATGTTTTACAATATTTTGCATGGGTACATTAGTTATATAATAATATGTGAGGACGATGCACCGAAAATAAAATTACTACACCACAATAGGTAAAAAAATTAAAAACGAAACCATGACATGTAAATTAATTATCTGATAGATACATGGTGCTCACATATTTACAAACATGGTAAAACTTAACGATATTAATAATAAAAAAAAAAAATTCAAGTAATAAGTCAGGGTGTGGAGTAATGAATGTAAATCAATGTAAAAAAGAATAAAATTTTACAATTAAATTAGTAACCAGTTTGATTTTGTCATCAGTCATCTTCCTCTAGTAAGAAGTTATACTCTAATAATGATCACAAATTGGTGGGAACATTATTGGCTGATTATGTTTAAATGCTTGTATGTGCTGCATCGTCGATTGCATCATTGCTGGTTATAGCTGAGATAGTGGTCAAACGAGCCTTTTTATTAAAACCTTCTCTCATTGATTTCTTATTTGTCATTCTAAGAATAATCAACGATGCATAATTTTAAAGCATGATCGTGGGGTGACATCATTGACCGGTCACCAGCATTTCCTTATTACCAGTTAAATCTATTGACTTATGTAGATATTGTGTGTGTGTTAATGTCAAACGCCACTGTCTGGCCGTCGATATTTAAAGTTGAAAGTTCCGTTTAGCCAGGACATCAACATTTTTGGTGATAAATGATTTATTTTCTGTAAGTAGGTTTGTACAAACACTTTTACACATCAATCATATTTCGATGGTCCCTATTAACAATGTCGGTTCCGCAAAAAGACTACCGTCAAACGGGGTGAATAGGGCTGCAGGGGTGAGTCGGGACAAAACTTTAAAAAGGATTTTAACATTACCTAAAATAATATAGTTTGTGGCCAAAAAGGACCCTAATGTGTTTACTGTAATTTAATCAATGATAACGTGCCCTTATTGACGATAAACTATATCGATGGCAGCAAAGTAGAAACGGACATCTACATTTTTTGCGAAAATGTTTTTTTTACAAAAATGAGCTTATTTCCACCCTATCTACATGTCTGTATTAACATTATTTCAAATTTCATAATACACACATCAAAAGTGTCTAGGGATCAAGCATTTTTATGCGGATTTCTTGAGATTGAGATGTGGCTTTGTAATAAATTTATGATTTTATAAATTTATATGGATCCTTTTTGGTGCATTTCATAATTTGAATCAGGAACTGAATGAATGAATGAATGAATTGCACCGATCCCAGCATGGTTAAACCAGACTCGAAGATTCGCACTGGCTCCTGTAGCCTCATGTTCATGGTGCTACAGCGACCATTGCATATCAAGGAATAGACCGGGGGGCGCGGTAATGGTAGGGAAGACGTGCCCGAAGGATAGGTAAGGATTTAAGAGCCTACCGGATATGCATCCTAGAGCAAGCATTGGACTAGTGGAGAGATAGGTAATTATATCTATGGATGGGCATCTTTTAACGACCTTGCCACCAGGTTGGTTAAGGTCGAGCTTCATCTTTGAGTCTTTTGGCGGGGTTCTACTGCTTTCTCGGTTTTTTTGTATGTCGTTGCTCTGCTGTGTTGTGTTAGATGTTGCTGTTTTCAATGTTATCGTCAGAGGTTTCTACTATTCATTTCCGGTATTTTTCTTCGTTCTTCGTCTAGGCGTAAAGATATGGTCGTCTGTTGATCTGTTGTTTAAAAATGCCGTTTGTTAGTTGCCTAATTCCGTTATTATCTCATCTAGTTTTTTAAGTACGTAGGAGGCGTAAATTCTGTAACCCGTATTGCAAACCGATATGCGGCGATATTCATTCACATCTTTAGGGTTATTGTTATTTTTTGGAATTGGTACCTGTACTGTCTTCAGCCACGTGTCGGGTGCTTTGTTCAGTGTCCAAGCTTTGTTCATGTGTTTGGTGACGGGTTCTTGTATTATTTGGGGCATTGCTTTGTAAAGCTCGATTACCACTTGGTCAGTTCCGGAAGCTGTCCCGTTCCGCATTTTATTAATGATTCCCATTACGTCATCCGCAGTGGGTCCATCACACTGTACTTCGGCTGTCGGCTTTTTTATATTAACTGTTGGTGTAAGATGGCCCTCGGATTTTTTTTTTAATATTTGCTCCCATTTGGTCATCGTTATACAGGGTGTTACGGAAAGGGCACATCAATACAAACGGGCCGAAGAGTGCATCCGGTCCAGAATCCCTGCACAAAATTTCAGCTCAAAAGCATCAACCTTGAAAATGCTTTAATATGCCCTTTATTTCGACATCACGGCGCTGCACTGGCGCGCGGCATCGTAATGTGCGTGTACTAGGCGCACACACTACAGATAATGGATAATGACCCTCGTAGTGCGGTGACACGTTTGTTATGATTTCAATTTAATAAACTATCGAAATAAAAAAATATTAAGCATCCTCAAAGTTACCGCCTTTGAGCCGAAGCTCCGTACAGAGACTCCAGACCAGATACACTCCTCAACCCGTCCGTACCGATACACCCCTTCCGCAACACCCTGTATAAGTAGATCTTTTTCGACGTTTGTTTCTACTGTAAAAAAGTATAGCATCTGCATGCGTTTTGCAGGGGGGTTTTTTCCCAGTCCATTGAGGCAGGCCTTGCACGCTTTTTGCTCTTCCTGATATTTAACCTTTTGAAGTGTTGCCCGACGTTCTTTTACTAGGTTGTGCCTATTTGGATTATCTGGTTGCCTACTTTGTAAGAATTTAGCCTTTTGTAGGTTAGCAAGAGCTAGTCGATGGTCTCTGTAGGGAACTGGCTGAAGAATCAGAGTTTCCTGGGCAGCCGCTTTTAATATTTCCGTTATGGTATTCCAGGGTATTTCGATGTTTTCTTCCGTTGAGTTGATTCCTATATCTTTTAGTTTTTTTTTGTTATGCAATCTTGGTATTTCGTTTTCGTGAATTTACTATTGAAGGCGGCATGATAACACTGTTTATAGTTGAAATCCTTAGACGCAATTGTTGTTTCCTTCGCAGCTTGCTTTTGTCTTAGTGTATTATTGTGTTTGGTGTTTTCTTTTTTGTTTGAAATTCGGTTTATTATTAGCAGACCCCATATTATTTTATGGTCGGATGTGCCCCTAGCGACCCATTCGCCTTTAATAAGTTCGAAGAGTTTTTTGTTGCATGTGGCGTTACAATGTGATCCAATTGAGATTTCTGAGTGCCTTTTGACCATGTTATCCTGCATGATGATCGCAATAAATAATACGCAAGTCTGGGCAAGTAGGTATGTTTTATTGCGGTAGACGGCTGATTTCTAAGTATTGTGAGCCCAGTGACATCTGCAACTATGTCTGATAACTGTGTATACATTGATGCTTTTTGTTCATACTGTGTTAATGAGTTAGCTAATTGGGGGCTGTTCGTTTGTGACTGGGGCTTCGTGGGTTGACCTTGCTCTTCACGTGTGTTATACTGGTTAACTAAAGGCTTGTTATGTTGTGTTGTTTTGACGTTGTTTGATTCTTGCATTAGATCCATCGGGTTGCTGTTGTAATGTTCGTCGTCGGTCACGACCCAGCTATCATAGTGCTGATCCTTGTAGAGGATGTGTGTGTTGCCAGGAACTGGTTCGCCGGTAGGTGAATACACACGTATGTGTCTTGTATCGTGTGCACGTGCAAATTTACAAGATAGAACTCGGACGCGGCGATTAGAATATCTTCTCCTTGCCAGAACGTTTGGTTAAACTGCGTGGTGATGTATTTTGTTACCCTTTGTTCTAGGGATAGATTGCTGTAATGGAGAAATTCTTGTATTACTTGTATATTATTTAGAAGTGCTAGGTGAATTCTGTCGTCATCTCGATGCTCCAAAACATATGAAGCGATGTCTTGACGGACAGACACGTGATCAAAAGTTAAGCCCATTACATTCCTTATTTGATGGGCTTATAGCATTTCTCGTCTTTTGTCATACGCACAATAACCATTTTAAAAACCTTTTGTTTTTATGGTGTTTCAAGACCTCAGCACATGTGTTGGGTTTGGGAATCAATATAGCTGACAGGCGAGCGTAGGTACCGCCTGAAATTTATGAACTTCGCAATTATGAAATCTTTAGAAATATTTTTTGTTACTTAACCTTTTTTTTTGCACCTCGTGTCCAATTTGGCGCGCCCGGGTACACAAACTTGACTTACAAGCTAGGCAATAATTTAGTACAATGTTAAATTAAGAAAATCGTGAAATACGAATTCTAAAGCGATACCGTATTTTAGGCTAGAATAATAGACTGTATTAGTTTATCCCACCCTCCTATATATAATATACAAACGTTTCCCTAAAGCTTAGCTATTTATAGCTTACAATGGTGTTAAATTCGCGTGTGACTTCAAAAGTCCAAATTATCAAACCAAAACGCAGCCGGATACAGCTTCCAATGGAGATCCCTGAAATATACGGAAAGATCTCACCAGATTTTCGACGTCACCAAGATCCTCGGCCAGCAGGTCTAGGCCTAGGTCAGGAACACACGTAGGTATGCCACTTTACCACCGTTTTAAGGTGTTTTAATTTTCACCCACTACAATTAATTATTGATCGAAGACTACAAACAACGAGCGCAACACCGTTCGTATTTCAAATTCGAGTTTCAAACTCTGAGTCAGCCATGTGTTGTGCACATTGCATCAAATAAAAACAAAGGCGGGACGCGACACGTCTGTCCTCTTCGGCGGTCACTATGCGAATCTCATAATTTGAATCAGGAACTGTGAATCAAATTCGAGTAAAAGATGAAAATCAGCTGTCAATATTTTCCCTATAAAAACATACAACGCATTGAAGACATTATTAGTGCTACTGTTTCCCTACTACTGATTAAAACCAACGTTATTATGGAGCGGCGACGTCATTTAAGCAGGGAAGAAATGCTCAGAGCCGTGGGAATGATAGAAGCTGGTTCCCGGCAACGTACTGTGGCTTTAGCTCTGAATACAAGTCAGAGTGTTATCAGTCGACTTTGGACACGTTACCGAAGCACTGGTACCGTGGCTGAGCGCCATGGAGGACGGTATCGCTGCACCACATGGAGACAAGACCGATACATTCAAATCTTAACTCGAAGAGCTCCAACAATAACCGCCATGATGTTAGCCGTGAGGCTTCATCACTCTTCAGGGAACTTAATTAGCGACCAAACAGTCAGAAACCGCTTGCATGAAGTGAACCTTCATTCCCGAAGACCGCTACGGGTACCACCTATAGCAATGCACAATCGTAGGATTCGATATCAATGGGCTCTTGAACACAGAAATTGGGCAGAAGAACAATGGCGTTTCGTGTGCTTTTCTGATGAGTCTCGTTTTGGTATGAGACCGGATACAAGACGTATACGACACTGGAGAACCCCTGGACGCCAACAGCGATTAAAATCCTGCCAGGAAGTCCATCCTTATAGTGGTGGAACCATCATGGTATGGGCGGGTATTTGGATCGGCGGAAGAACTGAGTTGATTTGGATCAGAGGCAACCTCAACGCTCAAATTTATGCTGAGACGATTGTATCAGACGTCATCGTTCCTCTACAAGTGCAAATCGGTCCCTTATTTCAGTTAATGCATGATAATGCACGACCGCACACCGCAAGAGTTGTAAGACAGACTCTCGCCGCAGCTAACATCAATGTCCTGCCCTGGCCTGCTCAGTCGCCAGACTTGAACCCGATTGAGCATGCATGGGATATGCTACAGAGAAGAGCTCTGCCGAATATGGAGGGTATCCAGTCGCAAGAAGACCTTTTTTTGTTGTTGCAACGAACATGGGCGGCCATTCCACAGCGTGATTTGGATGAACTCATTTTGAGTATGCCAAACCGATGTTCTTGTGTTGTTAGTGTTCGCGGTAGAAACACGGATTATTAATTGTTTAAGTTACCCAATAAAATTTTAAAGAAAACTATTATTTCAGTCTTTTTTTCGAACTTTTGTGTTAGTGGTTCAAATGTCAAAAATCCCTTTATTAGGAAAATGGCAAATTTCTTTATTAATGCAAAGGTTACTTAGTTTATCGTTACTGTGACAAACGAAAACACTTTATTTGATGAATCCTTAAAGAAAATTTTAATTAATATCAATCAGGAGAAAAGTTATTGCAAAAATATATGTTGATCCCTAGACACTTTTGATGTGTGTAATTAAGAAAATCTGCCACGTAAATAAGGACAATTTTTAATTAATTTTTACTAAATCAGCTATCCTGAAAATTGTGATTTTGTAGTGTACATTTCCGTTTCTACTTTGCTGTCATCGATATTATTTCAACGTTAAAATCATTTTGAAAGTTTCGTCCCGATTCACCCCTGCATCCCTATTCACCCCATTTGTAGGTACTATTCAGTAGAGCAAATCCAAATTTGAAAAACAAATTGATAATTAAAATTAAAAAAATTGAAGACTGTGGATGTTGAAACTGCACTGATTGTTTTATGTATTGTCATTGGTCTTTACTCGTTCAAGTTAATACGGCAAAATTCAAAATTTGTACGTTTCACGCGTAATACCATGACGTTGGACCTTCGCAATTTATCACCCTTAAGTAGGCATGCCTACTCAAATAACCACACTTTTGACCTCACTTTCTTTTTCTGATTAGTGACCGCGTTTGCCTAGACTAGACCCGGCCTAGTGCCTACCTATTCTGAAAAATAATGCACGCCACTGACGCTACCGCATTAGGAATTTCCTGTGATGGTAGCAGTGTTTGTGATAAATAAATAAATAAAATCCATTTCTTCCTTAGTCTCCCTCTCTATTCACTAACGTCATCCCCTCTCCATTCGTCACCCTCTTAGTCACAAGTGTTTCTGCTGAACATATGGAGGGCTCATTAAGCAGGTTTACAGATTATGGTCATGTATGCAGATTGCGTGGGATACAGACTCAGTTATCACGATGAGTCACTTACTTGCCTTGAGCAGTTCTCATGTCTTGTAAGCACACAATACTGTTGAGGTCAATTCAAGGTCTGTTCTTTTGTACAACCGCAGCCTGTCCACAGCTGGACTAAGTAACTCTTGTTTTGAAAGTTAATTAGTCAGTTTTTTCTACTTTTCTTTCATCCATACTTATATTATAAATTCAAAGTCAAAGTCAAAGCATTTATTTCAAATAGGCACATAAAAGGCACTTTTGAACGTCAAAAATTATCTTATAAAATAGGTTTGATTCTAGTCGCCCATTCCAAAAGGTAGTTTTCGTATGCAGAAGAATGGGCAAGAAACTCCACCGTTACTCTTTTAAAATGTTTTAGGTACAATATTTTGCATGGGTACATTAATTATATAATAACATGTGAGGACGATGCACCCAAAATAAAATTACTATACCACAATAGGTAAAAGAATTAAAAATGAAACCATGACATATACATTAATTATCTGATAGATACATGGTGCTCACATATTTACAAACATGGCACAAGCAAAACGATTTAAATTAAAAAAAAAACAGTACAAGTAATAAGCCAGGGTGTGAGTAATGAATGTAAAAACGAATAAAAAAAAATTACAATTAAATTAGCAACCAGTTTGATTTTGTCTAGACCAGTTTGATTTTGTCTAGAAATTTTATTCGAAAGTAACTTTGTCTGTCTGTCTGTATGTTACCTTTTCACGCCTAAACCGCTGAACCGATTTAAATGAAATTTGGTATAGAAATAGCTTGAGTCCCGGGGAAGGACATAGGATAGTTTTTATCCCGATATTCCCACGAGATCGGGACTTATGCGGGTGAAAACGCGGGGCGCAGCTGGTAATACTTATTATAAATTCGAAAGTAACTCTGTCTGTCTTTATGTTACCTTTTCACGCCTAAACCGCTGAATCGATTAAAATGAAATTTGGTGTAGAAATAGCTTGAGTCCCGGGACAGGACATCGGATAGTTTTTATCCCGATATTCCCACGGGATCGAGACTTATGCGGGTGAAACTGCGGGGCGCAGCTAGTTTAATATAAAGATACAGATAGCGCCATCCACGAAGACGCGCCCCACTCATCATCTGCCTAGCCTTTTCCCAACTATGTAGGGGTCGGCTTCCAGTCCAACCGGATGCAGCTGAATACCAGTATTTTACATGGAGCGACTGCCTATCTGACCTCCACAACCCAATACTCAATTCTTTATTGCATTCCACAATGTAGGCTTAGGTGGTAAATATTTGCCAAAAGAAACAATCGTGGACCCTGTCGGGCACAGTAAAAGAAGATATGTGGAGAAGAGGACTTATCATTCACCTATCTTATAATCTAACTTATTCTAAACACACTTTTACAAAATAATTAATCACACTAATATTATAAAGGCGAGAGTTTGTTCGTGTGGGGGTGTGTCTGTGTGTTTATATGTTTGTTACTTCTTCACGCTCAAACGGCTGGACCAATTTTGATTAAATTTTGCATGGAGGTAGCAGACACCCTGGATTAACATATAGGCTACTTTTTATACAGATATTCCCACGGGATCGACATTTACGCGGGTGAAACCACGGGGCGCAGCTAGTTTATAATAATAATACTTTAACATTTTGCTTATTATTATGTATGTGTTTCAAGGATTTATCATTTGAATATTCGTTGACACAATAATAACCCAGTTACTGGGTAATACGATATTCCTTGGTAGGACTGGTTGCGGGCCTTAGTTGCCGGATAATAAAATGATTATTTCGTTTATTTTTCTATTTACACATAAATTATATTTTTAAATATTAGGATATAAAAAAATATATAAAAAAAATTAAAAATATAAAAAATAGTAGCCCACCGGTATCGGGAACAGGGTCCAAGCTACCGGCGGTCAGGGCTCCAGAGAGAGGATCCTCCTAACAATGCGGGCCGTGTCTAGAAGTGCAGCTTTCTGAATCAAGTCCTTGATCCAGCTGCCCAACGAGAGCCTCCTTAGGTGTTGGTCGAAGCTCTTGGCTATCAATCCATTGGCTGTAACGACTATCGGTACAATGATCGCTGAGTGCACATGTCGACAACCTCGCGAATCAAGTCAATTATTATTATTATTATAGCAGTCATCTGGTAGGATAAATTCCTGGAAGCTTCTATTGGAATCTAACACCAGTATTCACAAGTAGCAATACTATGCAAAGTAAGCCATTTCTCAATGCGTTTCATAATTATGACAAGCCTTTAAATTCATCACACTAATATTATAAAGGCGAAAGTTTGTGAGTGTGTGTGTGTGTGTGTGTGTGTGTGTGTGTTTATATGTTTGTTACTTCTTCACGCTCAAACAGCTGGACCGATTTAGAAGAAATTTGGTATAGAGATAGCTTGAGTCCCGGAAAAGGACATAGGATACTTTTTATCCCGATATTCCCACGGGATCGACATTTAAGCGGGTGAAACCGCGGGGCGCAGCTAGTAAACAATAAGGGATGCATAGTGCTGATGGGAACCCTGTGCATCCGCGCGCTCTGTGAGACCTCATAGTAATGTTTGTGAATACGGGTATAATTGTAAATATTATGGGTGGAAATAGACTGGAGATTCTTCCAGACGACGTTTTTTAATTGTAATAGGTATACCTACTAGCCCCGTTAGGCAAAAATGAGATATGCATATTTTTTCTTAGAAGATTTTTTAACGTTACTATAAAGATACGGTTCTTTTGTCTAGGCCATCTGATACAGAATGTTGCAAGCTGTCAGATGAAAAAAAAAAACAGTTATTTTTTTATATCTCGCATTTTGACCTACTGAGGGCAGGATGGGGTTTACTTCTGCCTGAGACTTCGTCCGTGTGAAGTTTCACCCTCCCCCCATTCACCCTTTTAGGGGTAGAATGTCGAAAAACCCTTTCTTAGTGGATACCTACTCTTCACAAAGAACACATCCTCCAAATTTCATGTCTCTAGGACCAGCGGTTTAGGCTGTGCGTTGATATATCAGTCAGTCAGGACTTTGAATTTTATTGTATAAAGATGATTAAAGTCAAGTGACGTTTAAACGTCAAAAATGTATCGGAAACAGTCACTAATCACTACTTATCTTTAAGTAACGTTTATGAATAAAGGGTTTTGTGTTTCCCATTGGGTCGTGATTTAACTCTTGAGATAAACAATGCATCATCTGCTGATTAATCTGTCGAGCTCCGCTAATGAGACACAATTGATTTTCTATTGTTTCGTCGCCAATGGGCGACGCGCGGTGCTTGACCTGTTGAACTGGTTAAAAGCTAGATTATTGTCTGGCTCTTGATTTGCCTGTATTATACTTACATATTATACAATGCTATTCAACATCAACATCTCTAAATCTGAGCGGCAAAAATGTTCGCATTCTAATCCTTTATTCATAAGCGTTGCATAACGTTAATTAGTGATTAGTGACTCTTCAATCATACATTTATGACGTTTAAACGTCACTAAGTTTAATCACCGTTTATAAATAAAGCCCCTAATCTCAGTCGCAATCTGTCAAAAACATGGTCAAAAATACATTCAATATACATTTTTCACAAGGTTTTGACATTGCGTGTGGCTGAGATGAGACTTCAATTAGAACGTTATTTAAATACGAGAACTGGCTTTAAGATCTTATTTGATCCATTTACATGTGAAATAGAATGCTTTACAGTATTCACTTGCACTCAATTACATTATTAGCAGCAGATTAAGACTATACTATCGTTATCCCTTTCACTCTCACCCGTTTCATCACACCTCTCTTTTTCCCGTATGTTAACAATTCAACAAAGTTCCTGGAACGAATCGTTTGACAGCTCGATTTCTTAAAAAGTTTTAAAAAAAGAACTAGAATGGCTATGTTTGGAAATTCGTCAAAGCTTCAAGTTGAAAATAAAGTGGTTTCTTTAATTAAAAAGGTTTCGTTAATCCACTTAAAAGTTAACAAAGTTTGGTAAGTAAGATTTAACGATAATACGTCTAAAGTGTTCACACCTCAAAGTTTATATGTCATTAAAACTTTGGCTGAGTAGGAGATAACTTAGTTAAGTGAGGTAAGCTTAGCACCAAAGTCCTTCAAACACATTTTAGTCTCCAACCAAATTCTTCTACACTTACGTAATCTTAAACAGGTAAAACCACGAAAAAAAACCAAGAAAATACTTACAAAACAGACTAAAACATTCACATCACTCGCACTGCACAAAAAAGTTTAGATAACCTCAAAATTTTGACAGCTGATCAAACAGAAATCTAATTTGGAACTAAATTAAACAGATTCTAATTACAAATACATGTTAGATGTATTTTTATTACGTTTTTCGGGCGTGTTTTTGTTGTTTGACGGGAGCACACACGTCCGTTCCGTGCGGCGGTTGCAAGGCGACTGGCTTTTCTCCTTGACTTGAATGCTTGATTGAGTTAGGCTGCGTTTACGCAGGTGGCTTGGCTCTTGGGTGTTATGTATAAGGAATGCGCCAAGGTATATGCAGGTTAGGAGCTGTTTATTAGTCATTTGGGTTCAGTTTTAAAACCTATATTAACGATTTTATGTGTGGTCTTTGAGTTTAGTTTTAGTATCGTATGTACAGTTAGCGTGATCGCTTAATTTATGTTGTCGTTTATGAATGATTTTTATTGAGAAAAAGAAGAGTAGGTATCGAAGAAAAAGACGTTGCGCCGAACCCAAATAAATTGAAATAAGGACATGAAAATCGTGATGATGATTATTTGTTTTTTTTTTTCAGGTTAGCAGAATGGAGATTGAAGACATCATCATCATTTGTCTAGCGTTAGCCCCTATGTTGGGGTCGGCTTCCAGTCTAACCGGACGCAGCTGCAGTATTTTACATGTAGCGACTACCTATCTGACCTCCACAACCCAGTTAGGTAGGTACTTGGGTAATACGATTCCCTTGGTAAGACTGGTTGTCAGACTTTCGGGTTTCTGACTTCCCGTAACGACTGCCAAAGATACACGAATGACAGCCAGGACCAACGGCTTAACGTGGTTTCCGAGTCACGGAGGGTTCTCGGTAAGTAAAGATGGTCACCCATCCACGGACCAACCGCGGCAAGCGTAGCTTAACCTGATCGACCGACCCGTGCAGCTTCGTGATTGAAATATTTAGCGAAGTGTCATTTAGCAACATAACATTAGGTACGTAGAGTTAGTCCCGCGGCAATAAGTAGAACTAATTTATTATTATAGAATAGATAGCAGTTTTCTAGGCCCTAAACCAGGGCATAGTCTACGTTGAACAAAAAAAAAAAAAATGATAAAATTTGAAGGGGTCACGGGAAGAACAACTTTATACCTGTCGCTATGTTCTGTCAAAAACAACAGGGCAATAACATCCATAGTCTCCGAGCTTTCATGCTCTTAAAATATCGATACAGGGAAAAAACATACAATGTCCGGACCGTTCAGGAAAAAAACAACCGTTGTCAGTGGTCGACTGTGACATCTATACCTACTCCTACCCCCTATACCATTATACCTATTACAGTTAAAGTGCCTTGGGTATAAATTACACTATTTTATTAAGATATAATATTCCACAATATTCCACAACTATCACACAACGCCATCTAGTCCCAAGCTAAGCAGAGCTTGTGTTATGGGTCCTAGACAACTGATAAACATACTTATATATTTCTAAATACATACATATTATAGATAAATTACACCCAGACACAGAACAAATGATCGTGCTCTTCACACAAACATTTGTCCTGGGTGGGAATCGAACCCACGACCTCCGGCATAGCAGTCAGGGTCACTAACCACTAGACCATCAGGCCTGTCAAAAGATCTTTTCTTTTAATTAGTAATATCTCAGTTTGTTAATTAGATGACAAAAGAGGTTCTTCCCCTGATCCCTTCTTTGACACACACCCGCGTGTGTGTCAAATTTTTGATCTTCTAAATTCGTGCAGTATTTTTTTTTTTTATGGTGGGGAAATCATCAAATGACTCCTCCCGCTCTGGGTGGAGCGGAAGGGAGTGTCAGACTCTTACTGACTAAAACCCACCCGTGTTCCTTCCTTAGTTCTTTACGATCCGGGGTAGCGGTAACCCTTTCGGATAATCCCGCTAACCAATTCTAGGCCTAAAAACATCTGAGAAAGTTACTAGTCCATTTATATTATTATTATGGATAATGATGATGGGGCTCCCTTTTCCGCACTTAGACTCCCATTTGGTCCGTTGTGCGTGGGGATTCTGGCTAACAGAGCCAGCCTAGCTCCATCCAGAAGCACAGAAGCTTCCTGGGAGCTTCGCAGGCTTCACGGAGCGACCTCACTGTTTCGAGGATTTCTTCATTTTGAGAAGCCACAGCCTCGCATTCCAGGATGACGTGGGCGGCTGATTCCTCGGCGCCAAGGCAGCCCCTGCAAAGGGGACTGTCCGTGGCGCCTATGTTAAAAATATGTTTGTTATTATTATGGATGGTATGCAAGTCACTTCAGTTTGCTGTCTCTGTAATATTCAAATCAGTGGTAGGTACAGAAGCCAGGACATCAAGCCACCCGAAACTGACAAATTTTCCCGATCAACCTTGAACCTTATGCTGTAGCGATGAAGTTGAAAATCTATTAAAGAAATTTTACAGATTGTAGTAGCTTCATGTGCTGGCGTCTGTACCATCTAATTATTCTGTGTATCTTAAAACGGTGTTAAGTTGTTGACCCTAATTTTGAAATTGATCAAATATTTTATCTTCCTTATTGAAGAAGGTTACAGATTCTATTTCATCATTACTTTCAATATTGTTTTGTCTAAAATTACCAAGAGTAAAATATTTTTAATCATTCACCGATGATCTGGTGACGACCGGAACCGCAGGGTTCCATTGGATGCGAGAAGCACAGAACCGGTTGAATTGGCTATGCTTGGGGGAGGCCTATGTCCAGCAGTGGACGTCTTTCGGCTGAAATGATGATGATGTTGACAAGGTTGTATATGGGCCTCCCCCAAGCACCACCACTTCGACCGGTTCTGTGTTTCTTGTATCCAACGAGTTCCTGCGGCCTTCACAAGGTCGTCGGTCCACCTTGTGGGAGGCCTTCCAACGCGTCTTCCGGTACGCGGTCGCCACTCCAGAACCTTTCGGCCCCATCGGCCATCTGTTCTGCGAGCAATGTGCCCTCCGCGCTGCAGGGTAATTGCGTAACACATTATCAGTAGCAATGGCTTTCATTTTGACAGTTCAACAACATTCATTGCGTTATCTATGTCGTTGAGCAGATCTATTTTTCGAACATAGGAAGCAAAGGATTAGCAATATCCTTCAAAATGATTAAGGTTGTGTTTGATAGTGTGTTACGCTACGAAATTAGGGTGCAGCATAGCTATTCACAACCATACGACAGGTCATCGTATCTAAAATTACACATTTCGATAACCTGATTTGACTTTCCCTCAACAGCAAATAGCTGTTGGAAGAATAGCGGGCGTCTATTTGATTTAAACTGACAAAATTTTCGGGTTTTGGACTTGTGAACAGCGTTTAGAGGACTCCTACGATAACACTGATTGATGTTCGATACGGTACGGAAGCGAATCGAGTGTTTGTGAATAGCTATGCTGGTTTCCTCACGATGTTTTTCCTTACTGACTGTCAAATATTTTCACCAGCCAGAGCTATTCTTACAACAGTTAGTGCCAGTACGAAAGAAGAAGCTAGTAAAATAAATCAATGTGACTACATTATGTAACCACCTTTATTTAACACGATTGCGAAGTGAGCCTTCGAAGTCCGAGCTTTAGACCAATTCAAAAACAGCCTTACTTAAGACCTCACCCAAACGACATTCAACCTTATTTCTTGTTAATGAAAATCGGATTTCGTTTGCCCCTTTGCTCTTTTTACATGACAATGGAAATTGGACTGTGTCTTTTGAACTTCAAGGTTGTTTCTGGGTTGTATCTGGCTATAGCCAGAAAAGTTTTGATAGCCACCGCGTTATTACAAGCCTCCTTTAGTTTACCGACTTTAGAAAGAGTGGTAATGAGTGTTACACGGTTTCTTTCTATTTTTATGGCAGTGTCGAAGGTCACGGAGATGTGGGAATTTGTAATGTAGGTGTCTAGGTGAAGATGGGGGAGTCTCGGAAATCTTCGGGTGGATTCGGGGCTAGTATTTTTGGATTAATTTAAAATGAATATGTAATTTTGGATAATAATATGTAAGTATATAAGATGCTATTAAAATATCTGCCACGGCTTCAATGGGAGACCGTATTCGCTCAATCTTTTAAAGTCCATACATTATACAGATACATAATGTTTGGACTTTAAAAGAGATCATGACCTCCATGTTTGATTTGGCATTTCTTTTCAAGGATTCATCATCATCCATCATTTTAGCCAAAAGACGTCCACTGCTGGACATAGGCCTCCTCCAAGCACCTTCACTTCGACCGGCTCTGTGCTTCTCGCATCCAACGAGTTCCTGCGGCCTTCACAAGGTCGTCGGTCCACCTTGTGGGAGGCCTTCCAACGCTACGTCTCCCGGTATGTGGCCGCCACTCCAGAACCTTTCGGCCCCATCGGCCATCTGTTCTGCGAGCAATGTGCCCTGCCCACTGCCGCTTAAGTTTGGCAATTCTTCGGGCTATATCGGTCTCATGGATTAGTTAGCTTGAAAATGTCGGCGCCATCTACTTTGGTCAAAAAAATTACGTCTAAAAGTGTCTTAAATGATCTACAGAAATAAACATCATTTCATTTCTTTATGCAAAAAGAGTTTATATCTAGTTTTTCGACATCAGATAACGATTTGATGTTGACAATGTAGTTACCTATTTTTACTCATTTTTGCAATGAAAATAAGCGGCTATGAAACGGTTGTAATTTAACATACAATCAATAAAATGTGAAAGTGTTTCTGTTTGTTACCTTTTCACGCTTCAACCGCTGAACCGATTCAGATGAAATTTGGTATAGAGATAGTTTGAGTCCCGGGAAAGGACATAGGATAGTTTTTAAACCGGTATTCCCATAGGATCGAACGTTATGCGGGTGAAACCGCGGGGCGCTGCTAGTACAAAATAAAAAAAAGAAGAAGGTATAATACTTACCTACATTTTGATAAGCCTAGTTCTAAGAAAGTTGCCTGGCCCTTCAGGCTTGTTTGATAACCTTCTGCGAACTTTATCTAGGCCAGAGGCTTATGGATTGAGTTAGTCGCCATGTTTCCGCCCTTGTCCCAAATTATTATTAGAATCTAGGATCTCGAACTAGGATCATCATCATCATCTGCCTAGCCTTTTCCCAACTATGTTAGGGTCGGCTTCCTGTCTAACCCGATGCAGCTGAATACCAGTATTTTACATGGAACGACTGCCTATCTGACCTCCACAACCCAGTTACTAGGTAATACGATAACTCTTGGTAAGACTGGTTGTCAGACTTTCGGGCTTATGACGACGCGTAACGACTGTCAAGGATCCACGAATGACAGCCGTGACCACGGAGGGGTCTTGGTATGTGAAGATGGTCACCCATTCACGGACCAACCACGGCAAGCGTAGCTTAACCTGATCGATCGACCCGTGCGGCTGTTATTACTTAGAGGATAAACGATTTGAGATTTGAGATTTGAGATTTGAGGATCTCATTAGTATACAGGGTGAATTTTCCAAGTTGGCGTGGATGGCCAAATTCTAAACTATGAGGAATAGCGAAAAGTACTCAAAGGAGTCGCGGGCTCGATTTTAATGAAAACTAAAACTGCATCATTGGATTTTTGAAAAATCAATATTTCTAGCCAGGAATCGAACCTGTTGATTTTGAAAAAAAAAACACACTGTATTATTACACCATTCGATAGTGTCCCTAATAAGGATCTAATTCTGGGAAGTAATGACATACGGCAAACTTAGGGAAAATGTTGAATTTTAATAAACTGCTTCTTATTTTAAAGTATTCATACCATTACGTAATTTGTCCGAAATGATGCTCAATATTTTTATTAAAACACCCACAGCGCAGTCACCTTCACAACATTGTTTTAAATTCAAATTTCTATTTGGAAAATATTCTAGTGGAAACAATAATATTATAATGCTCAATGAAGTACAATCCTTGAGACGTCGAATCCAGCTATGTATTGAAAACAATGGTCATCATTATGAAAAATTAATCAGTTAAGGTTTAATTGGTAGATAACATAACCCGCTGGCTAAATAATAACAGCCGCACTGGTCAATCCATCAGGTTAAGCTAGGCTTGCCGCGGTTGGTCTGTGGATGGGTGACAATCTTTACATACCGAGACCCCTCCGTGCCTCGGAAAGCACGTTAAGCCGTTGGTCCCGGCGGTCATTCCTGGATCTTTGACAGTCGTTACGGGTAGTCAGAAGCTCGAAAGTCTGACAAGCAGTCTTACCAAGGGGTATCGTATTACCCAGTAACAGGGTTGTGGAGGTCAGATAGGTAGTCGCTCCATGTAAAATACTGGTATTCAGCTGCATCCGGTTAGACTGGAAGCCGACCCCAACATAGTTGGGAAATGGCTAGGCAGATGATGATGAGGTAGGTAACATAAGAAAAATATAAAAAGTAATTTGTTAAAAATGAGCCTTTTCCTTTAGTTTGCAGCCGTATGTCACTACTTCCCAGAATTTGATCCTTATTAGAGGCACTATCGAATGGTGTAATAATACAGTGTTTTTTTTTCAAATTCAACAGGTTCGATTCCTGGCTAGAAATATTGAATTTTCAAAAATCCAATGATGCAGTTTTAGTTTTCATCAAAATCGAGCCCGCGACTCCATTGAGTACTTTTCGCTATTCCTCATAGGTTAGAATTTGGCCATCCACGCCCACTTGAAAAATTCACCCTGTATAATTGTTAACTTTTAACTGCCCCGTTGATCAAGTGGTCGAAGCGCGACTGCTGAGCGTGGGGTCCAGGGTTCGAATCCCGGGTCGGGCAAGGTGTTACTGAGTTTTTCCATTAGCAATTTCTTAGTAACAGCCCGGAGCTTGGAAGTTGGCGGTGTGATACCCCCGTGGCTCGGAAAGTACGTTAAGCCGTTAGTCCTGCGCCTTATTTATTTCTACAACTGATCTCTTTCCGGTCGTGTCGGATTATCCGACTAGCAGCCTCCCGCGGTATCACTCGCATAAGTTTTTATCCCGTGGGAATATTGGGATAAAAGTATCTTATGTGTTAATCCTGGTTATAAACTATCCGTGCAGCAGTTATTGCGTGAAAGAGTAACAAACATACTCACAAACTTTCGCCTTTATAATATAACTAACAGTGCCCCGCGGTTTCACCCGCATATGTTTCGATACCGTGGGAATATCGGGATAAAAAATATCCTATGTGTTATTTTGATGTATGAGCTATATTACTGAAAAGTTTCATCAAAATCCGTTCCGTAGTTATTGCGTGAAAAAGTAACAAACATACAAACACACTCACAAACTTTCGCCTTTATAATATTAGTGTGATGTAATACCATACACGGCATCACCATATTAAATGCAAAGTTACCGCGTACTTATTCATGGATTCGCAAACTTTTTACCAAACTTGAGAGATTCGGAGGTATTTGCATAATGTATGGAAATGGGGTAACATACTCGTACGTCCTTTTTACTAAATTCTACGAAAAGTGACGGAAATAGCCGAAGACAGAAGACACACATACATAATCAGCCTATAATGTTCCCACTGCTGGGACACAGGCCTCCTCTCAGTGAGAGGGAGTGTGATCCACCACGCGGGCCCATTGCGGGTTGGCAGATGTCACATGTCTTCGAATTATTGGTTCTAGGACATGCCGGTTTCCTCACGATGTTTTCCTTCACCGTTTTGAGGGCAGTGGTGATGAAATAAATTACATAAAGTAAAGCGCCTGTCTGAATTCGAACCTACGACCTACAACTCGTAAGTCGCGGCCGTTACCACTTGGCCACCACTGCCCTACAGACCCTAAGACACACATACATCCTTGATTTTTACTTCATTCTACGAAGAGTTACGAAAATAGCCGAAGACAAGAGGGCTTACCGAAGATGATTTGCTGTAAATTTTATCGCTAACTAGCTTCTGCCCGCGAATTCGTTCGCGCAAAATTTCTTGTTCCCCCGACCCACCCCGTCGCATCGCATCGTCTGCCTGTGCTATTACTTTTATTTTTGCTCGCACCTCCCCCCCCCCCTAAGGGTTTTTGCGGTGGTAGGGCTAACGCCCGCCTAGTTTGTGACCACCCTCCCACTGGAGTCCGGCGTCAAGCAGCCTGCTGTGTTTCGTCGATACGTGGGAGTTCCAGTGCCTTAGGCATATTCTGGGCACGCTCGTTCCATCATAGACCTCATCCATCGCTTTCCATAAGGCGTGATCGAGGTCAAGAGCGGGCCCATTCAGCAAAAAAAAAGGGTCCTAACGTGATGTTAAATAGCTATTGCCATCAACCGTGCACAAATCGGGTTGTTCCACTGCGCTCCAAAACCCATTGTTCTCATAATTTTAATGTTCATACATTGATTCCACTGCGCTCCAAGAAATGTTGAGTAGAGTTAGCAAAAAAATTAATTAAGCATGAAACATTATATTAAATATCATTAAAAAAAATGCATATTAAATAAATCCAGTCACACTAGGGCCATAAAGTGCGAAATGCCTTGAGCATTTATGACACACGAGATCAATCCAAGGTGAAAAAATTCTACCGATATTTATATTTGTGTATAAAAACAACTTATGGTTTGCCTTTTATGCTGACTTTACATACTTTATTTTGGAGTGCAGTGGAATGCATTCAATTCTAGATGACAAAACCCAATAAAACTTTGATCGAAACCTGCAGCCTAATTGCGGAACGCCAAATCGTCAAATGATTCTGATCAGTTGGCTTCATTTCTATCACAATTGGCTTCATTTTACGATTTTCGAATTGCGAAACTCTAGTTTCTGCGCAGGGCCTTAACGTTCATAATTGGTTTCATAATAAACTAGAGTTTCGCAATTCGAAAATCGTAAAATGAAGCCAATTGTGATAGAAATGAAGCCAACTGATCAGAATCATTTGACGATTTGGCGTTCCGCAATTAGGCTGCAGGAACTTATGCACAGCTGTAACACTAGCGACCACTAGACCATGGAGGAGGTAGTTCATAATATTTTATTCATATGCAATCGTTTTAAGACGACTCTGAGAATCTGTTTGGGTTATCCTAAAAACCTGTTGAGTGCATTGACCTGCAAAGTGGTTTCACGAGCACAGACACTGTAGGTAGGTAATTGAACTGTCTGTCGGTTCCCATGAGGATTGGCAGAGAAGATGGTAATCGAAATTTTAGAATAACATAATAAAAAATAATTATTTTCTAATTTTGAAAGTGGCTTGTAATCTGTTGCCTGGAGAATATTTTGGCTGCGAGGACATTTTGGCTTATATCTAACTAAAGCGCCCCGCGGTTTCACTCGCATAAGTTTCCCGTAGGAATATCGGGATAAAAACTATCCTATGTCCTTTCTTGGGACTCAAACTATCTCTATACCAAATTTCATCAAAATTGGTCCAGCCGTTTGAGCGTGAAGAAGTAACAAACATATAAACACACACACACACACACTCACAAACTTTCGCCTTTATAATATTAGTGTAACTAGAGCGCCCCGCGGTTTCACCCGCATAAGTTTCCCGTGGGAATATCGGGATAAAAACTATCCTATATCCTGGGACTCAAACTATCTCTATACCAAATTTCATCTAAATCGGTTAAGCGGTTTAAGCGTAAAGAGGTAACAGATAGACAGACACACTTTCGCATTTATAACATTAGTATGGATTTGATGCTTTAAAGGTATTTTTTTAATGGAGAATTATTTACACGATTTACCTAAAGTGGATTTACCTGGGTTGTGGAGGTCAGATAGGCAGTCGCTCCATGTAAAATACTGGTATTCAGTTGCATCCGGTTAGACTCGAAGCCGACCCCAATATAGTTGGGAAAAGGCTAGGCAGATGATGATGACCTAAAGTAGTATCTATAAAAAAAAAATGCTATGCTCTATTTTCGACTCTAAGGATGGCACAGAGTAGGAAAATAACTTGATGTAGCTCTTGCTTGTAGGCTACGGTAACAATTTAATTTTTTGGATGCATGAAGAAGCCTCCTCGTGTAGCGCAGTTTGTTCCGCCAGTTACTCAACTGAACGCTCGCGCTCGGCGCATCCTGGACAGTCACACCCAACACTTTATTTGACTGGCCAATTATTCTCCCCATGCGGTGGTAGGGCTAACGCCCGCCTGGCTTGCGACCACCCTCCCACCGGAGTCCGGCGCCAACCAGCCTGCTGTGTTTCGTCGATGCGTGGGAGTTCTAGTGACTTAGGCATCTTCTGGGCACGCTCGTTCCATCATAGACCTCATCCATCGCTTTCCATCAGGCGTGATCGAGGTCAAGAGCGGGCCCATTCAGCAATCTATGCATACTCAATGAACCGCGTTTTGCGTAAATGTGACGCATGTTGCCCCCTTTCTTATTTTTTTTTTCTGTGTATTATGTTCTTTATTGCGTCATGTTCACCGCAAATAAACTTATTTTCTTCCTTTCATTCTTTTCTATCTTTTTATCATAAATAAAATGTGAGTGTCTGTTTGTAATATTAAAATAATCTCTTTATACTAAATGCATATGGATGTATACACGGTACATATACCAAAATAATATTTTTTTAAATTTTTGTCTGTCTGTTTGTTCCGGCTAATCTCTGAAACGGCTGGACCGATTTTGACGGGACTTTCACTGGCAGATAGCTGATGTAATAAGGAGTAACTTGGGCTACTTTTATTTTATAAAAAGAATTAGGGTTCCGCCCAAAAAAATTAAAACGTTTTCCATCGTGCACGCGAACGAAATCGCGGGCATAGTTAGAAAAAAAAATTATATAAAAATACTCGTACCATAACTTGACATATTTAAGTATAAACTCAAAACTTATATAATAATCATTTTTAAAAAATCCCGAGTGTCGGAATCGTCGTCATCATTAACAGCCTTGGTTGACCCAATGCTTAGTACAGGGCTCTTCAATGAGATAATACTGTGTAACACATATCTAAAGACTACTGATCGCAATGGATTTCATTTTGACAGTTCAGCAACGTTCATTGCGGTATTTACGTTGTTGAGCAGACGAATTTTTCAAACTTAAGAAGCAATGAATAGGGGTACAAATCTTTGTATGAGACGTATGATCATGATTTATTTATTTATTTATAACAACAACAAACCAACAATCTTAAAATAATAATATGTACAAGTATATAAACAGGGAGGGAAAATAATCAAAGGGCGTCAAAAAATTCGTCCGCATCACTATCAACCTATCTTCCCAGAGGCAGTGGGATGAGCCGCTCTGCAGGTTGGTACGGAATAATCTTATTAATACGTCCACCAATACTGCTGAGCGTGCCCGCCTACTGGCTGTGGGTGAGTGGGAGTCGGGTCTCTGGCTTCAGGCACTACCGTCACCCAACATAGGCACATTGCTGGGTGACACCACCTTCCGGCTCGCTACTTGTTTACGTCTGGGCGCCCCCTGCGTGGCTCCGCATCGCTGCCAATGCGGTGAAGGTGTCGACTGCCTCGGACACCATGGCTTATCCTGCAGTAAAAGCGCAGGCCGGATAGCACGGCATGCCAGCATCAATGACATCATCCGTCGTGCTCTTGTCACCGCTGGGGTGCCAGCTGTTTTAGAACCCAATGGTTTGGCACGCGACGATGGTAAGAGACCAGACGGGATGACCATAATGCCTTGGAAGGTAGGTAGGCCTTTGGTGTGGGATGCAACGTGTGTCGACACCCTTGCGCCATCCCATCTTCCAAGCACGGTAAGCTGTGCTGGGGCGGCTGCTGCAGGTGCGGAAAACCTCAAACGGCGCAAATACTCCAATCTCTTTGGAACTTACATATTTGAGCCGTTTGGGGTTGAAACACTAGGGCCATGGGGCCCGAGTGCCCACTTAGTATTCCAAGACATCGCCAAGCGGTTGGTCGACTCATCACGTGACCAGAGGGCTGGCCTATTTTTTGGCCAAAGAATCAGCATTGCCATACAACGTGGCAATGCTGCCAGCCTTTTGGGCACGTTTCCCGTTGACAGTGATGCGGACGAATTTTTTGACGCCCTTTGATTATTTTCCCTCCCTGTTTATATACTTGTACATATTATTAGCAATGAATTGGTTATATCCTGCAAAATTCTCAGATTTTGATTGAGAGTATAATAATAAATTAATTTCATTGAAAACATCTAACGGGCCTCTGCGAGTTGGCATCGGCCCCTCCTACGCCTTCCAAAGGACCGGAACCCCATGGTCCCGAGATATGTCAAAACATAAAAACAAATAATAATAAAAACTTTAATCACGTCTTTAATGCTCAAAGGATTACAGAGATTTTACATTGGCCCCAAACTAGGCAAGCCTGTATCATGGGCACCAATATGGAGGGTTTACCATTTAAGCATTTATTTTAAAAACATGTTCGGTAATAAAAGTAAAATATGTTTGCTTTAAATTACAAAAAAAAGAACTAAGTAGATACATACTTATAGAAAAAAAGACGGGTTGCACTCCGGGAGTGCCGGCAGAAGTGAAAACTTGAATATTAACGTTGAAATAAATCAATTATAATTTAATTAATATAACTCATTTTTTTTCACTATTTCTGCGTCACTTTTTTCATTAATAGATGCACTCTGTTCAATTTCCATATTTTAAACACTTTATATAAACGAATTTTACGAATACACAGTAGTGTGGCTACTACACAGACGGTCGAGCCATCAGCTGTCCATCCATCCATCCATCCACTTCCACTTCCACCTCCACTTCGACTTCCACTTCGACTTCGACTTCCACTTCCACTTCGACTTCCACTTCGACTTCCACTTCGACTTCGACTTCGACTTCGACTTCGACTTCCACTTCGACTTCCACTTCGACTTCCACTTCGACTTCGACTTCCACTTCGACTTCCACTTCGACTTTCACTTCGACTTCCACTTCGACTTCCACTTCGAATTCCACTTCGACTTCGACTTCCACTTCCACTTCGACTTCCACTTCGACTTCCACTTCCGCTTCCACTTCCATCCATCCATCCATTGTGTCCGTGTGTCACTTCACTTCGGTTGGCGCCGCCGTAGAAAGAGGGGGGGGGGGAGGTCTCTCCAGACGGTCACGTGTCCTGACGCGAGTTTAACATTTTTTACCCACTACTAAAAGTGTGCAACGCCGCTAAAGAAGTTTACACTTCAAAAAAAAAACAGTGGCGCTCCGGGAGTGCCGACAGAAGTGAAAACAAAACACAAACAGAATACTTTGCCATCACTCACTGACATATCGGATATACATTAAAACCGAGTACATCCCGAGGACAGCCGAACACTTCCGAAGTGTTGTCGATTACGATAACAGTGGCGTGAGTTCAATTGATTTTTCCCATCTTAAAAAAATGCCCATCGCGCATAAAGAAGTTTTCTATTAAAAAAAAAACTAAATAGATATAGAAAAAAACTATATAAAGTGTGTTACGAAATTTGGGTGCTGGTCTGTGCACAAATCAGGTCCCTGCGACCTTCTGTAGCTCGTACACCCCCTGGCTATTGGTCCGCCAACGCTCCTTCCGAGTCGGGATACTTCACTACAATTTAAACACAGCTCATTCGCGCTTCTTTCTCATTCGATCAATATACCCAATCAATTCAACTTTTTTATTTACCCAACATTTTGATTAACAGGATGATGAACAAAATAATAAAAAAGTCGATTGCGCGCACAGGAAGTATTACTTCAACCAATATATTTGAACAAACCAGTATATTTTGACACGCGGCCGTTTATGGAACTAAAGTGCAATGTACTGAGTTTGAATGGATAGTTACTTTGTGTTTGCTAGTGGCGCCACCCCGAAGGCTCAAGATTTATTTGTCGTGTTATCTGCAGCTCTTTTTTTTGTAACGTAAGATGAGTTGCAGTACCGGTTGCTATTGAGACAGCCAATTCTTAGTTGTTTTTCCTGTGATGTTTGCATCACTGGCAAAACCCACAGTTATCTTTATGAACGTTAAAATAAGGTTGATTTTGGCTTGCTGCCACTGGCAAGTCTGTCAAAATCACAGTGATCCTTATTCTCTTTACGATAAAGTTGATGTTGCTTTGCTGCTGTCAGAGGTTCAATATCCGTGAACGGACTGAAACTATATGGTGGTAAAGTTGTTTATTTTTGGGAACTATATTTTCTATCACCAAAATTTATATTTGTCATCAAGTTGTATCACCTAATAAATAGATCTATCGCCACGAAATATTTGTATCACCTAATAAATAGATCTATCGCCACGAAATATTTGTATCACCTAATAAATAGATCTATCGCCACGAAATATTTTCGTTCTCAGATAGCGGGGCTCCGTCGACATAGGATGCAAGAACGAGCGAAGGGCACCCCGAGGTTCGGTTTGGTTAGGTTACTTTAAACCCTTTACACAGAAATAGGGGCCCCGCGAAGCGGGGCTCCGTCGACATAGGATGCAAGAGCGAGCGAAGGGCACCCCGAGGTTCGGTTTGGTTAGGTCACTTGCATTGTTTGGTGACTACATTTTGGTGACAGATCTACTATTTGGAGGACAAACCCTATTATTTAAGAAACACAAAACTAATTAAATTGGTGATAGCTTAAATGATACCCTTTATTTTTTTCAAATGTGTGTATTTTTAATCATAGTGCACTGTGATGAAGGCTAAGTTAAGCGATGAGTTGGGCCGGCCATATTAGCCGTAGAACCGATGACCGCTGGGGTAGACGTGTTCTTGAGTGGAGACTGCGAATCGGTAAACGTAACGTGGGACGCCCTCAGACTAGGTGGAGCGACGATCTTCACATGGCTGGTAGCAGCAGGATGAGAGTTGCCGAAAATCGAGTTGAATGGCGTGCAATAGGAGACGCCTATGTCCAGCAATGGACTGCTATAGGCTGATGATGATGATGACGCGATGAGTTGATTGACTCAAAGAATCATAATTACGATTATTTCTTGGCTAAAAATGTGGCCTATAAACCCATATAAATAAAAAAGACGGGTTGCACTCCGGGAGTGCCGGCAGAAGTGAAAACTTGAATATTAACGTTGAAATAAATCAATTATTAATTGAATTAATATAACTAAGTTTTTTTCACTATTTCTGCGTCACTTTTTTCATTAATCGATGCACTTTGTTCAATTTCCATTTTTTGAAACACTTCATACTATACACGAATTTTACGAATACACAGCAGTGTGGCTACTACACAGACGGTCGAGCCATCAGCTGTCCATCCACGTCCGCGTCCGCGTCCACCATCACATCACATCACAACACATCACCATCACCATCGCCATCGCCATCACCATCGCCATCACCATCGCTATCACCATCACCATCGCCATCACCATCGCCATCACCATCGCCATCGCCATCACCATCACCATCGCCATCACCATCACCATCGCCATCACCATCGCCATCGCCATCACCATCACCATCCATCCATCCATCCATTATCGTGTCTCACTTGGTTCACTTCGGTTGGCGCCGCCGTAGAAAGAGATGGGGGGGGGAATCTCTCCTGACGGTCACGTGTCCTGACGCGATGCCCTGACGCGAGTTTAACATTTTTACCCATTACAAAAAGTGTGCAACGCCGCTAAAGAAGTTTTCACTTCAAAAATAAATGTTTGCGTGTTTCTCCTCTATGCGTTCCAAAACCATTGGTCAGATTGCGATGAAACTTTGGTAGGGTCTTCTGGGGACGCCCGTGAGGGTTCCTAATGATTAAATTATGGAAAAAAAAACAAATCTAAGGCGGTACGAAGTTCGCCGGGTCAGCTAGTGCATTAAAAACTTCGGTTTCCTAGAATCTGCCTTCCTAGTTTCTGTCTTGCATAGGGTCGCAGCATAATGCTGAGCGATAGGCGTTTTGCGTGTCACATCCATGCATGTTTTTTTTTTTTTTGCGTCATTTTCACCGCAAATAAACGTATTTTCTTTATTTTTTTTTTTTTTCTAAATGCGGTGGTCCCCCACATAGCGTCCGCAATTTATCGGCGAATAGCATAAATCAGCCTATACTGTTCCCACTGCTGGGACACAGGCCTCCTCTCTGAGAGAGGGAGTGGGTTTTAATCCACCACGCGGCCCCAGTGCGGGTTGGTAGATGTCACAAGTCTTCGAATTTTTGGTTCTAGAACATGCTGGTTTCTTCACAATGTTTTCTTGCGCCGTTTTGAGAGCGGTGGTGATGAAATAATTTACACAAAGTAAAGTGCTTGTCTGGGTTCTAACCTAGGACCTATATAAATCGCGGTCGTTACTGTCACTGGGCCACCACTGCTGCTACTGGCGAATGAAGTCACTGAAGTGTTACTCGTATTTATTAAAGTAAGTTGGTGTGTTGACATGGAGAGCGTTTTTTGTCAACATAAACTCAAACCTCTCAGTGGCGTGCATTGGTTTTCAGAATAGGTAGGCACTAGGCCGGGTCTAGTCTAGGCAAACGCGGTCACTAATCAGAAAAAAGAGTGAGGTCAAAATTGTGGTTATTTGAGTAGGCATAGCTACTTAAGGGTGATAAAATTGCGAAGGTCGAACGTCATGGTATTACGCGTGAGGCACGTACGTATTTTTCATTTCGTCGTATTAACTTGCACGAGTAAAGACCAATTACAATGTGCAAATAGTACGGGAGCCGAGTAGGCCGTCCGGCGACTGCCTATAACTGCCGCGCGTGTTCGTATGAAGATTTTGTTTTTTGTTAGGTATGATAATTTAGTGATTTTCTTAATTGTGGGGCGCACACACTAAAATGTAATTGACAGGCTTATGTTGAAATATCGAGGTAGGTACTGCTTATATGCCTATATGCAATGCACGCCACTGACCTCTCTGCCATAATTCATGACAGTCGTCACTGCGACGAGTAACGGGGTAACTACCTACTCACGATCATCTGCCAAGCCTTTTCCCAACTATGTTGGAGTTGGCTTCGAGTCTAACAGGATGCAGCTGAATACCAGGAATTTACATGGAGCGACTGCCTATCTGACCTCCACAACCCAGTTACTGGGTAATAAAGTAAAGTTGTAAAGCCAAAAACCCATTGTAATGTTTCCATATTTACGAGTATGTCTGTAATTTATATGGTGTACATAATAAAGAGTGTTCTATTCTAATATGATACCTCTTGGTAAGACTGGTTGTCAGACTTTCGAGCTCCTGACTACCCGTAACGATCTACCTCACCATTCTCCTGAGAATGGTGATGATGATGATGATGATGATTCAAGAACATCCAATCTATTCTGTAAACATCTCAGCGTGGATACTGAGGTGAAGTGAGCTGTCAAAAAAATTCCATCAGCATAGCTATTCACAACCATACGACAGGCTATAGAATAGAATAGAATATTTTTATTTCAGATCGGAGTCCATAGGGTTAGTAACAATTTTAACTTAAATTGCTATCGTATCGAAAACCTGATTTGACTTGGTCCCCGACAACAAATAGCTGTTGGAAGAATAACGGGCGTCTATTTGATTTAAACTGACAAAATTTTCGGGTTTTTGACTTGTGAACAGCGTTTAGAAGACACTACGATAACAATGATTAATGTTCGATACGATACAGAAGCGTATCGAGTGTTTGTGAAAAGCTATGCTAGTGGAATGACAGCACGCTTCACCTCAAGAACAAACAAACACAAACTCACGTGACACGACTTTAAAGAATGTATTTACCAAGTAGGTCTAGGTACCCTATATTTCTCATATGAGACAACAATCTGAAACTTCCTTTAAAAAGAAAATTACCTGGCCTGAAAACTGTACGAACTTTCCATTTTTCTCGAAAAAGTAAATGTATGCCTAATCTGCTTGTTTATTTAAGTACCTAAAGTAAACCCTGAACTTTAAGATGCCAAGAAAACAGGCAGATTTGCATTTAATTTTCAGCAACAAACCTCAAGGGCTTTTAAGTTTCAACCCCAGATGTTTTAAATTATGCACCATTCAAAGAACCGGGGTACTTATGTATGAACAAACACAAATATGTTTGTAGCGCCTACAGTAAATGTTATAGCAAGAATATGTCACGACGTGATTAAGTTTTCTTTGCTCGTGTTTAATGTGTAGGCGGTTAAGTTAACATTAAGTTACTCGGAATAACAGTTATGTTCTGTTTTTGTAGTTGATTTTGTTGAAATCAACAAAATTGTGCTTGGCTGGCATTGGATCTTCGTAGAATATTGACTCAGATCACTGTATCAGCTGTCATTAGTGGTTCTTTGACAATCGTTACGGGTAGTTAGAAGCCCGAAAATCTAACAACTAGTCTTGCCAAGGGGTATCGTATTACCTTGTAACACGGTTGTGCAGATCAGATAGGCAGTCGCTTCATGTAAAATACTGGTATTCAGCTGCTGGTTAGACTGGAAGCCGACCCGCAACATGAGCATGAGTCTTGTAAAGAACCTTTCCATTTCCCTATTTATAGTCTAGGTACGCTACAAAATGTCATCCAACCTATATATATTCACATATTCCATCACAAATACCATCCGAGCATACATCCTACGCAATTAATTCGGTGTCCTACCCCCTTCCTGTCCCCCTCCCCTTCTCCCTGCCCACCTAGTGACGTAAGCCGGTGTCCGGGACCCGGGATCGCTGCATTGATTGCACTGGCGCACTGCAGATGCGCTAGATGTAATGTTGCGTTGTAGGGATGGGACACAGTTGGTGTAGGTAGTATAGTATCGATAGTTGCCCCGCTTTGGTTTGTGTTTTTGTAGAAATTCTTTTATACAGTGTGTTAGATTAAACGAGGGACATACTTCATAGGAAGAAACTGAATAATTAATGATAACTAAACAACCTTTTTAAACTCATCATCATTATTTCGGCCGAAAGACGTCCACTGCTGAACATAGGCCTCCCTCAAACACCACCTGTGCTTCCCGTTTCCAGTAGATTCCTGCGGCCTTCACAAGGTCATCGGTCCACCTTGTGGGAGGCCTTCCAACGCTACGTCTTCTGGTACACGGTCGCCCCTCCAGTAACTTTCGGCCCCATCGGCCGTCGGTTCTGCGAGTAATGTGCCCTGCCACCCCGAAAATCTCGCAACCAGTCTTACCAAGGGGTATCATACCTATTTCCCAGTAACTGGATTGTAGAGGTCAGATAGGCAGACGCTTCTTGCAGTGGCGTGCATTGCATATAGGCATATAAGCAGTGCCTACCTCGATATATCAACATAAGCCTGTCATTTACATTGTAGTGTGTGTGCCCCACAAAATTAAAAATACGTACGTCTTACGCGTAATACCATGACGTTCGACCTTCGCAATTTATCACCCTTAAGTAGACATGCCTACTCAAATAACCACACTTTTGACCTAACTTTTTTTTTTTTTTTAGTGACCGCATTTGTCTACTAGACTGGACACGGCCTAGTGCCTACCTATTCTAAAAACCAATGCACGCCACTGGCTTCTTGTAAAATACTGGTATTCAGCTGCATCCGGTAAGACAGGAAGCCAACCCCAACATAGTAGGGAAAAGGGTAGGCAGATGAATTATTTTCTTCTTTATCTTATCTATTTATTCTATTTTGTCACTGTCCCATTTCTGAGCACTGAGCAAAGGCCTCCCCCTGAGCAAAGATCCACGAATGACAGTCGGAACCAACAACTTAACGTGTTATCCGAGGCACTGCGCGAAACTTTCTTAGTCAATTAGCGAATTTCAAAGCAGATAGTAATGACTGTCCAGGGTGCCCAAAAGAGCCTCATCTATCTTCATAAATAAAATAAACTATCGATAGTTTCACAAGAACATCACTATTCGTCCTGTTTACGTCATTGCTTTTCCTGACCCCGTGGCATCTAACGGTGAATCTAATCGGTGAAATCGGTGAGTCCAAACTACACCGTATACACCTGCTATAAAGTCCAATTCCGCTTGACAAAATTTTTGTTCAGTAATAACTTTCAATGTAAATGAGACCTTTACAATAATTAATAGGGTTTATTCTCCTGTGGCAGATATTATGCATTCAGTGGGTTGTACGAAAACATAGTAGGTAGTTTTAATTTAACTAGTTCACTGTATTTCAGGATTAAAAAATTCTGTTTTTTTGTTAAAATGGCAAACGCGCGTCGGGTTTGTTCATTATGTAAGTTATGCATGAATAATGTCATCATTTTACTGGTATTATGGGGCTTCTATGCCATTTCTTTAAAAAAAAAGTTTATTGTAAGCTATTTGACATTTAGAATCTCAATCACGACAGATAGAATAGGATACAGTGCATTTCAACAAATACTTCCTTTACCGTTATGTTGGCAGCAATGTATACCATCTTCACCAATCCTTAATGTTTTGGGCATGATTCTAACACGGACACCTTATAAGTCTTAAAAAAATCCGCAGAATCGTCTTTCCATATCTACTATCTTGACAGACATGGGCACAAAATACATATAGGTACTCCTAGCGGAGGACAGCGGAGCCAAAATTATAACATACAGGAACAATTTGTTGAAATGCACTTTAGGTTTGTAAAATGATGTATTCGTGCACGAGCGTCGCCAGTAGGGACTGGTCATATCTTTGCTGTGCAGGGCTTATTTTAATTTAAACTAGCGGCCCGCCCCAGCTTCGCACGCGGGTGCGATTTTTTTTTTTCGATTTTCCGATAATCTTTTATGCAAATCTTGTCCTGTGTTCTTGTGCAATACCGAACACAACAAAAAAAAAAAAAAAACCGAGTGTGCTTATGACCACACGACTGAAGTGAAACTTCAAACGTATTTGGCTTTGAGAGGAAGAGAGAAAGAAAATGTGCGCGCGCACTGCTTTCTCTTGCTTATATCCCCCACTCAACTCCCGTTCGCCTCGCCCGTAGCCCTTAGACATGGTTCGTACTTGCAAAATCGAGTACCAGGGCTTCCAAGTACGTCCACCTTAAGAAACCAGGGCCTAAAACCAGGGCTCGAGATACTTTAAAGTATTTTCCATCTGCATCAAAAACTGATCCATAACTTCATACAAATAAGAAGTACAATCGCGTAATAACAAAAGCCCTGTTGGAAGTAAAAAAGTACTTGCATAGGAAATTGATCCGTGAATTCCTATAAATAAGCACAATCGCGTTTACAAATAAATACTTTTACAAACCATTAAAGTAAAAATACTTGCATACGGAATTGTTCCGTAGACTCTTACCACACCTCGGACACTTCATACAACGCTCGCAAAATAATTACCTATTACTACTACATAAACAAATGACGTTTGTATGCAAATGTGTGCGTGAAATCTAGTAGCATAAAAAAAAAACCGGCCAAGTGCGAGTCGGACTCGCCCATGAAGGGTTCCGTAGCAGCAAGTAACATAATATAAAAGTTCTTGTAGTTCGTTGTAACTTTGTGAAAGGTTAATTGCGGTTTTCAATTTATGACGTATTAAAAAAAAACTACTTACTAGATCTCGTTCAAACCAATTTTCGGTGGAAGTTTACATGGTAATGTACGTTATATATATTTTTTTAATTTTATCATTCTCTTATTTTAGAAGTTAGAGGGGGGGGGACACACATTTTACCACTTTGGAAGTGTCTCTCGCGCAAACTATTCAGTTCAGAAAAAAATTATATTAGAAACCTCAATATCATTTTTGAAGACCTATCCATAGATACCCCACACGTACAGGTTAGATGAAAAAAAATTTTTGGAGTTTCAGTTGTAAGTATGGGGAACCCCAAAATTTATTATTTTTTTTCTATTTTTGTGTGAAAATCTTACTGCGGTTTACAGAATACATCTACTTACCAAGTTTCAACAGTATAGTTCTTATAGTTTCGGAAAAAAGTGGCTGTGACATACGGACGGACGGACAGACAGACAGACAGACAGACATGACGAATCCATAAGGGTTCCGTTTTTTGCCATTTGGCTACGGAACCCTAAAAATGGCGCGGAAAGCAATTTGTGTCGGGGAACCGAACGACGTCGGCGGCGGCGCTGCCCGAACGTGTGCATTATTATGAAGTGACCATGTAGTTCAATTGTTTATTTATATAGTCGGGTTCGTAATGAAATAAAAACACTGAAATAGTTTAGTTTAAATGACTTATCTGTAAATAATCGGTTATTAAATCGCATGTTATTAAAAATGCGAAATCTTACAAACAGTATATGTAAATACGAATTCGGAAAAGCATCACAATATCCAACCATCGTGATTAAAACTCAAATAAAACTTTTAAATCGCATAATTGTGTGTCAGCAATACAGCGCTGCGGTTCGCGAGCGCCCTTGCTAAAGAGTCGGCGACGAATATCTCGAAGTGCGGGGTGAGGTGCGGTATCTGATATTAGGGCGAGGAAGGGAGTGTCCTTTCTGTACGTAGTACTATTAAGTATTCTGTGCTCTTACTGATAAGGAGTATGATCGCATTTGCGAAAACAAACGCGGTTGTTGAACTATTTGAGTACCTACGTACTCGAGCGTCGAGGCACGACGGAGCGAGATACTTTCAAGTATTTTCTATCTGCATAGAAAACTGATCCATAACTTCATACAGATAAGAAATACAATCGCGTATTCAAAAGCCCCGTTGGAAGTAAAACTACTTGCATAGGAAATTGATCAATGACTTCGAATAAATAAGGAGCAAAATCGCGTTTACAAATAAATACTTGCAAACCATTAAAGTAAAAAAAAACGTTTTAAGAAAAAAAAACCGACTTCCAAAAAAAACTTTACAAAGTGAAAAATAACTTTAATTTCGGAAGTCGGTGTCTTTGGATCTTTATTTTAGTTTTTTGCCACCGACTTCCGAAATTAAAGATATTTTTCACTTTGTAGTGTTTTTTTGAAAGTCGGTTTTTTTTTTAAGTTTTTATTTCACGCTTTTTAGTGGGTCTACTTATAATTTATCTAAGTTACAATAGCCTAGTGATCATCGCCTTTTACAAACAAAATATTGCTTTTCCCGATACAGGGAAGTTAATTGTTGAGGAGTTCTCCAGATCCACCATCAGGTCCGTATCACCATTCACATTGTGACGAGCATAAATTGCTTAGCAACCATATTAAAGTAATCGAATCGCAACCCGTGAAATACTTAGATAATATTGAGTAGTTCCGGTGGCCATCTGTGGTCTTCATCATCAGTTCCACATCACCAAATAGTGCTTTCCGAGAGCAAATGCACGAGTTACTATAAAAAATACCCAAATCGCTATAGGTGTGCCTATAATATTTGAAGAGTTCCTTCGATTTCTCCAGGATCCCATCATCAAATCCTGCCCTGATGTTTTTAGACTAGATGCTGATAATCCTGGCTGCAGCATCAGGCCAGACTTGTCAACATTGCATTGAACTTAAAATTTAGTCCTGTTTAATATGAGCCCAAACACGACTACGGTGCTGTAATTTCAAGGTTGGTACTTTTTCTAATGCTCCTGGCTTCAGCATCAGGTCTTTATGTACTTCGGTGTTCCTCATTAACAGTACGTTTATCCACACATCGAGCCCTTTTCAATGAGCCTAAACACGATATATCTGCTGTTAGTTGTCGAGGAGTTAGGTACTCTGCAGACTATCCTGACTGCAGCATTAGGTCATGACTTGATGATCATGAGACCAAATGTGGCAAATGCCCTATCAAACATCAAAACAATTGACTAAAACAGTCCTTGCCTGTTCGAGTAACTTCTTACTGTTAAGGAGTTGTACCTTCCATCATCAGCCCAGCTACCTGAGATGGTGACAACCATACGCAAATACACAAGATACTTCGTAAAATATGCGAAAAACAATAAATGAGCCTATAAAATTTGAGGGTCGCCCTCGATTTCTCTAAGATCCCATCATCAGATCCTAACTTGGTGACAGTGGGACCACCTCAAAACTATCTACTTTGGAACAAAAAAAGAATTTTGAAAATCCGTCGACAATTGGCGGAGTATTCGATGAACAAACATACAAAAAAAAAAACATACAAACAGCCGAACATAGTACCTCCTCCTTTTTGTGAAGTCGGTAAAAAATACTTGCATACGAAATTGTTCCAAAAGGAGCATGATCGCATTTGCGAAAACTAACGCGGTTGAGTACCTACGTATTTGAGCGAGTAGCCGTATAAGATACTTAATAGTCTTGCAAGTATTTTGAGTCGGTACCCGGTGTGCGTACTTGGAAGCAAATACCTGGTGTAAAAACCCGGTCGCATATTTATGCGACCGGGACCGGGTTTTTACACCAGGTATTTCCAGCTATTTTTTACGTACCTTCCCTACTCGCGATCACACGTTTTCGTAACGCATTCGCCAGTTTACTCCCCAAGTCAAGCGCGCCTAAAGAAGTTTCACTTCAAAAATATCCAAATTAGTGCAGACGTTCGGAAGATATGCGCGTACATATATTTCGGCGATTCATTTTTATTTATACCTACAGGGTTATTGGAAAAACACCAACAACCTCTTGAGAGGTCACTTTACTCATCATTATGAACAACTTTTACTATGGGACCAAATATGACATCGCGAAAAAAAATCAGCTGTTTCCTACATTTTGACGAGTTAACATAAATACAAATAAAAAATTGTAAATTATTTCATCATCACAGCTCTCAAAACGATGAAGGAAAACATCGTGAAGAAACCGGCATGTTCTAGAACCAATAAAAATCCGAAGACATGTGATATCTCCAACCCGCGCTGAGCCCGCGTGGTGAATTGTAGCCTACTCCCTCCCACAGACAGGAGGCCTCTGTCCCAGCAGTGGGGAACATTAGGTACAGGCTGATTATGATCATAATTATGAATGACATAGGTTTGGACATAGTCAGGTAAAAAACCGTTTCTTTACAAATCTCTTGTGTTTCTGTAGGTAATTTACTTTTTTCACCGTTTCCATGTTTCTCTTTTATCAGAAATCAATCAATGTTACCGCCATGTTGAATTAGTTGTTGAAATTAATAACTGTGACGTTGGATTAGGGTTTATTAGCTACATTTTCTCATGCATACATATTGCAGAACATAGAACGTACTACACCATATAACATAACTTTACGCCTGTTTTCTTTCCGAAGGGGTTAGCACAGGTGCAGGTATTACACCAACAATTTAGCTAGTCATGAAATAAATCTCATGTATGTACTAGGTAATGAACTCGTACTGTGAATTTCCTAAATACGGAAAAAATGTATGCAGTTGAAATAATTGGGTCCGAATGCCTACTTAGTTTTTCGAAACATCGGCAAGCGATTGGTCGACTCTTCACGTGGCCAGGGGAATTCCCGTAATTTTAAGAACGTTCATAGTCTGATCTCAGTCTCAATCTGTCAAAAATGCTAATTCCTTATATTTTTGACAAGTTTTTGACATTGATTTTCGCTGAGATGAGAATGTGACTAGATTTTGTATGTTTTTAATTACGGCAATACCTGTCTTCTGAAGACCGTCCTATTTTTTGGCCAAAAAATCTGCATTGCCATACAATTACAATATGGCAATGCAGCCAGCGCTCCACACTTTTTAAATGAATCATTTGAAGGGATCAGGCCCCTTATTCACAAACACTCGATACGCTTCCGTATCGTATCGAACATTAATCATTGTTATCGTAGAAGTCTTCTAAACACTGTTCATAAGTCCAAAACCCGAAAATTTTGTAAGTTTAAATCAAATAGCGTCTATTTGATTTAAACTTACAAAATTTTCGGGTTTTGGACTTATGAACACTCCGCTATTCTTCCAACAGCTATTTGTTTTCTATTCTGTTGAGGGCAAGTCAAATCAGGTTATCGAAATGTCAGGTTTTCGATACGATAGCCTGTCGTATGGTTGTGAATCAGGGCTCTGCAGGGGAAGAACAACTTTTGTCACATTTTTAATTTTTTTTCAACTGGCAATGCAGTCTGAATGGTTATACCTGTCGCTATGTTCTGTCAAAAACAACAGGGCAATAACATCCATAGTCTCCGAGCTTTCATGTTTTTAAAATATCTATACAGGGAAAAAACATACAATGTCCGGACCGTTCAGGAAAAAACAATCGACTATGACAGCTATATCTACCCCTACCCCCTATACTATTATACCTATTACAGTTAAAGTGCCTTGTATAAATGACACTATTTTATTAAGATATTATATTTTAATTATTAATATCTAAGTTTGTTCATTAGGTGACAAAAGTGGTTCTTCCCCTGATCCCTTCATTTGATATAAAAGAAGAGACAAGCTGCATAGGTATCTACTTCTTCTATCGTAACTAACACTCAATTTAATTGTTTTTAGTGCGTGATAAAAGCGTGTCTTTTAGTTTTTTCAACTACATTTCTAAATAACTCTATTTACTGTCAATACAATCTGTACTCATAGACTCGTATAAGTCAACTAGATAGGTAGATCGCGAAAAAAAAATTTGCTGTTCCCTACATTTTGACGAGTTATGCGAACATAAATGCCAACATGGTTTCCAGCGAGGTCGGTCCACAACCACCAATCTCATTCTTTGTGGTGACTACTTGACTGAATGTATGGCTCATCGCGCACAAGTAGATGTAATCTATACAGATTACAGCAAGTGTTTTGATCGCTTGGATCATGCTATACTTCTGCGTAAGCTATTGGCTATAGGTATCAGTGGAAATCTCTTCAGGTGGTTCTCATCTTATGTGGCCAACAGATGTCAAACTGTTGTTCTCAATGGATACACATCGAGAACTATGATTATCCCCTCAGGAATTCCACAGGGATCGCTTTTGGGTCCTTGGATCTAAATGTCTCGAAATGTTACACATGCACCTTCACTCGTAAACCAAAACCTATTCTTTACGATTATAAACTAGCCAACATTGCAATAGCCAGAGTTAATACGATAAGAGACTTAGGCGTCACTTTTGACTCAAAACTTCTTTTTGACACACACATCGATAATATTATTAAAAAAGCTTCTAAGGCACTAGGTTTCATCATGAGGCTATCAGCCGATTTTAAAAATATCAAAACACTCAAAATTCTTTATTGTGCTTTTGTACGCAGTCATCTCGAATACTGCTCACCAGTATGGAATCCTGTTTATGATACTTACATCAATCGCATCGAAAGTATTCAAAAGAAGTTCTTGAGGTACATTCAATTTAAATCCAAAACCTATTTGCCTAATTATTACAGTCGCTGCAGGAAGTTTCACATTCTTCCATTAATTGAGCGGAGAAAAATTGCCGACATGGTATTCCTGTTCAATCTGGCAAATGGTTCAACCAACTGTCCTGAACTGATGAGCAAAATTGGGCTGCGTGTTCCATCCTTCACTTTAAGGAATCATCAACCTCTGTATGTTCCCTCTGTGCGGTGCATATATCGACAAAACTCTTATATGATAAGAGCGAGCAGGGCATACAACTCGATGTGTCAGAGTGTTGATGATCTTGATTTATTTTCCACCAGTGTTCCTAAATTAAAAAAATAATGTGTAAAAACTTCTTTGAAGATCACTAAAACCTGTTCAGTCTTTTCTTGATTCTCTCCGAGTGCTTACTTATTCTTATTCTTGCTATCGCTTACCTGTCTACTGTTTCTTGTGCTACCCTAATATGGTCAGTGAAAACTTTTAATTGGCCTTCTTTCACTAAATGTCAACTATCTGTATCCTAGCTGTAAGTTTTCTTAAGAAATAAAATAAAAATAAAATAAAATAAAAATAAATGTAGTGAACAGCTGATTTTTTTTTCGCGATTTCAAGTTTGGTCCCATCGTAAAAGTTGTTCATAATGATGAGTACAATCTCCCATTTCGATTTGTCGCATGTTTTCAATTTCAACCTGTATAATATTATGTATAAAATACACCAGAGATTTTTAAACAACTTTATTTACAAGCCAGTCTAAACTTATGTACCATTAGTACAGATCAGCCAGATAGATGGATTATCTACAAAGTACCAGGAAAGCATAGACCAAAAAAGTAAAATACACCAGAGATTTTTAAATGTCTTTATTTACAAGTCAAACAATCTAACCAGCGCGTGGGCGTCTCCACCTCATAGATATAGGCCTCCTGTTGTAGAACGAGCGAGATACCAGTGATTTAGGGACGTAGCGGTTGAAGTAAGCTCGGTCTTCTATACTAAACACTGGGTAGTCCCCCCATTGGGCGTCTATGTGCTGGAAGGGAGAGGAAATGTATTAGGATCGCTCTTCTTTTTTTTTGTTTTCTTATTGCTAAATGGGCGCGCTCTTGACCTCGATCACGCCTGATGGAAAGCGATAGATGAGGTCTATGATGGAACGAGCGTGCCCAGAAGATGCCTGTTCACTCTTGATTTGAAGGCAGACGGGTTAAATGTGGGAGGGAACACAGATGCCGGCAGAGAGTTCCACACTTTGGCTGTGCGCATAATAAAAGTGGAGGAGAAGCGCTGAGTACGACTCATCGGGATATCAACCAAGTGCGGATGGTACGCTGCAGTACGTCTAGTTGTCCGGTGGTAAAAGGGCGATGGTGGGATCAGGTCGTGGAGCTCCTGCGCCCACTCTCCGTAGTACAGTCTGTAGAAGACCGTCAGGCAAGCAATATTACGCCGATGAGCCAGGCTAGGAAGTGTACCTAGCTACCAAGGTCTCGTCGCCTATAAGCCTTTTAGCTCTGCTTTCCACCGAGTCAAGTGCAGGAAGCTGGTATTTTGCTGAGCCATCCCACAAGTGGCTGCAATACTCCATACAGGAACGGACCTGTGCTTTGTTCAGACTTAAAAGCTGTCCTGGTGTGAAGTATCGCCTCACGTTATTTAGGATGCCCAGCTTCTTGGCTGCGGTCTGAGCTTTTGACTCGATAGTTTCGTGACAATGAATTTGTGTTTCTCAGTTTTTCAAGTAACAATCATGCTGCCAGTCTTCTGGGCATGTTTCCGGATGAAAGCGATGCGGACGAATACTTCGACGCCTAAGTGTCCTTTGTTTTATTTTTATTTATTTGTATTGTAAGTTAGTTAGTCAATTATTTTAGTATCTATTGTATATAGTTAGTAACAATATTTTGATTTCAGTGTTAGATATTCTTTTGCAGATGCATTTAATTTTCATTTGGATCATTTAATCTTTGTTTTCATGCCCATAATGTTGTTTGTTTTGTTGCGATTTTCGAGAAAACACTGTAACAGAGTGGTCCTTTTTAGGTAGGACATCATTATGAATTACCACTCTGTCACGGTGTTTAACGAAAAATAAACACATGCAAAAAAATTATTGGCTACAAAAAGTTAAAGATTATTTGGTATTAAAAGGTATAAAGCGATGAGGATATAAATTCAAACAATGAATCACACTAATATTATAAAGGCGAAAGTTTGTGAGTGTGTGTGTGTGTGTGTTTATATGTTTGTTACTTCTTCACGCCTAAACCACTGAACCGATTTAGATGAAATTTGGTATAGAGATAGTTTGAGTCCCGGAAAAGGACATAGGATAGTTTTTATCCCGATATTCCCACGGGATCGACATTTACGCGGGTGAAACCGCGGGGCGCAGCTAGTATTATAAATGCGAAAGTGTGTCTGTCTGTCTGTTACCTCTTCACGCTTAAACCGCTGAACCGATTTAGATGAAATTTGGTATAAAAATAGTTTGAGTCCCGGGAAAGGACATAGGGCCGTTTTTATCCCGATGTCCCCACGGGAAACTTATGCGGGTGAAACCGCGAGGCACAGCTGCAGGAGATGTCTTTCCCGTAATTTGCAAGCGAAAATTTTGAGATACTTAACTGTTATCAAAGTTCATGTACAGACGCCCGCACATCAAGCTACTACAATTTGTCAAATTACTTTAATAGATTTTCAACTTTATCGCTAAAACATAAGGTTCAAAGTTGATTGGGAAATTCTTTAATAGATTTTCAACTTTATCGCTAAAGCATAAGGTTCAAAGTTGATTGGGAAATTCTTTAATAGATTTTCAACTTTATCGCTAAAGCCTAAGGTTCAAAGTTGATTGAGAAAATTTGACAGTTTCGGGTAGCTTGATGCGCTGGCGTCTATACGTAGATGATATTTTGAAAATGGTTAACAAACTTCTTCCTAAGTTAGATTGGTCCTTAGAAGCCTTTTCCCAGCAGTGGGCCCTTCAAGTGTAAAAAAAAAAATATGAACAAACCTGAATCAAAGCAAGGACACTCAAAATGAAGCCCAAAACTTTTATCACAGACGCCATTTTCAACCGAAGCACTTTTAAAATGGCACGCAAAACACGCTCATTTTCACATTTATACCAAAAATAACCGATTTAGGCTGAAAATTGGTGAAACAGCGTGGCTTTTACAAGTTAATCTTCATAACAAAGGCATAGAGTTTATAATTAAATTATAGCTTCAGGGCATGTAGAATTGTAGACATGATGTTAGACTAATCGTATTAGTGTAGCTGTAGGTACTTAATTTAACATAGGTAAAGCTACAAGTGAAACGATTTATTTTTAACCGACTTCAAGAAGGAGCAGGTTCTGAATGCGATTGTATTTTGTTTTGCTAATTAATAACAGCCACGCGGGTAGATCGATCAGGTTAAGCTACACTTGCCGCAGATGGTCCGTGGATGGGTGACCATCTTTACATATCAAGACCCCTCCGTGCCTCAGAAAGCACGTTAAGCCGTTGGTCCCGGCTGTCAATCTTTGGCAGTTGTTATGGGTCGTCAGAAGCCCGATAGTCTGATAACCAGTCTTACCAAGGGGTATCGTGTTAAATTACCCAGTAACTAGGTTGTGCAGTCGCTCCATGTAAAATACTGGTATTTAGCTGCATCTGGTTAGACTGGAAGCCGACCCAACATAGTTGCGAAAAGGCTAGGCAGATGATAATGTTTGTAAATTACGCGATAGGTATCTCAGGCAATTACTGTGGATCGATTTCGAAAATTCTTATATTTTAATGTATAGGAGTAACCTACTTAGATAATGTGGATAAGACAAAGTTTAAAACAGAAGACGAACTAGCAGGGGATCGAGAAGGGGTGAGGAATGGAGGGGGGGGGGGTCAGGAGTTCAGAACGGATTAAATCCTCAGGACTGGTCACATACATATAAATATTATTAACTTTTTTTGGGTAGTTTTTGAGTTAGCTCTTCAATTATACGTATTTTTTCTACTTGGTTTATATTTATGATGTTATAATAACTTCTTGTCACTGATATTTTTTACATAGCAGATAGTGTATTAAAAAAATAAAAATAAAAACTTTTTTACAAAAAAGAACAACCGACTTGCGTGTTTTTTTTTTAAATTAAAATAGAGCCAACTCTCACTCGAGTCACTCGATTCTCGTTCCTTCTCTGTGTGATGAGCCATTTTCCCTACTGTTGGTTGGTACCAGTGGGAGATTAACTTGCAAGTATTTTTTTTATATTTTGATCAAGTTTAAGGTGATATCTTAGAATTGATCAAAATTAATATATTATATATTTTTTTAATTTTATAAAATAGGTATTGTATCTAATATAAAATTTAAAAAAATGTAAAACGTCTAAAAATGTAGTATAATTAATAAATTATTTTATTTTATATTTTATTTTTGTTTAGAAATACTGTTACACACTTTTATTTATTTATTAAATAATTTATGCATACATAAACATACGAGACGAAAGGAATAGAACAATACGTAGAAAGCCATGTGAAGCTCTATATTTCTTTTAAAAGACACTTAAATAGTTAGGGAAAGTAATTGGTAAGCAAATTGACACCATACGCCAATTTGGCGTGTTATAGCCATCTCATACAACTGCCAAAGAATGAAAGTTGTGATTTGATTACCAACGGAAAATTAAAGTTGCCAGTCAATTTGCTTTATAAATAATTTCCCTGAATTTACATCAGAATCTCGACTACGCTCTAACCAGTGGCGTAACTATACCGTTTGGGGCCCGTGGCAAATTCAAGGGATGGGGCCCTCCCTCAATGTACAGAAGCTCAACCAACGTTATAGTTTTTTTTTTATTAGCACTTCTCCCGCGACTTCTTCCGCGTACATTTCATATTTTCACCTACAAAATTTAACATCTGACTGCTTCTGTCCTTATGTTAGGTTAGGATCCTCCTGTGCTCAGGTCCTCTCGGGCCGGGGGCCCCCTCTGGCTAGGGGCCCGTGGCGTTTTGCCCCAATGCCACCCTATAGTTACGCCACTGGCTCTGAACATTTGAGATTTGAGCTCGTTGGTATTTATTATTTAACCCATTTACTCTGTTGGCCACACTTTAATGAATATTAAATGTAATGATCCACTGTATCAAGTACCTAACTCTGTGGAGATGTTGCCAATCTAGGGCAGTAAGCTACTCTAACATTTAGGGCGAATTTCACAAATGAAACTGCACAAAACCGCGTTCAAGAACTGTTATCAAATCAATTGTTATCATCATTTTTATTATTCTTTTTCATCATGTATTTAATAACGATTTAATCATACATTTAATAATTTACTTTAATAATGAAGGTAACTACTATATTAATTATTATTTTTGTTTGTCGTAAATAGGTACCTATAAATGATGTATATTACGTAAAATCCAGAATCTACTGATTGGGTGAAGACATTGGCTCCTGTAATTACAGGTGCCCTAGCTGACCTAGCGCAGGAGTCAGGGCTTCAATTTGTTTGCACATATTTTTTATGCCAATAAAGAATTTATTATTATTTAAATATTAGAATATAAAAACAGTTAAAAATATAAAAAATAGTAGCCCACCGGTATCGGGAACAGGGTCCAAGCTACCGGTGGCCAGGGCTCCAGAGAGAGGAACCTCCTAACAATGCGGGCCGTGTCCAGAAGTACCGCTTTCTGGATCAAGCCCTTGATCCAGCTGCTTGCTTTATTGTCTCAAACTCAAACTCAAAGCATTTATTTCAATTAAACCATTACAGGCACTTTTGAATTGTCAAAATTAAGTAGTCGGTCAGTTGGTCAGAAAGTTGAAGCTAGGTGCCCTAGGTGTTTGTTATTATAGTAAAAATTGTTGTGGAATATTACTGACAGACAATTTAGAGGTGCTGATCGCGTTCAGTTTCATTGGTGAAATCGCATTTAGGATAATTACATGCCGAATGGATCAGAAAACGTACCCGTGGATGCCACTTTCTAGAGCCACTTACAATTTGAGTGCTTTAGTTTGGTTATTTGAACCCGAAATTCTAATTTTAAATCACCAAAAAGACGTTTTTTCTTTTGATATAATTAATAAGTCTAGTCTAGCGTTGAAAACAGCAGGAATAATTCCCGTTTCTTTCCAATTCCGTTGTTTTTTCAATGTTTCATTCGAAAGTTTCAAGAAAAATTGTCAGTACATATTTCATGTTTTTTTTCAATAAAACCGAAAAATATGAAAGAAACGGGAAACTTTCATGTTTTTTTTATTCAACTCCATTCTTACTATATTTAACTTAAGATATTCTATGCTTTATCTAATAATACGTACCTACTAATAAAATGGAGGGTAGAATGAAAAAAAATTCAATAAAACTTGTGTTTTTCAACTTTTCAAAACATCAAGCGAAACATTCGAAAGAATCCTGTTTCTTTCCAAAGGATACCTTCCGTTAATTTTTCTATGTAACATGCGAAAAAACGGAAAAAAACCACAATTTGTTTTTTTTCGTGAAAAAAACAAATTGTTATTTTCGGCATTTTCAACGCTAGTCTAGTCTAATAATTAATCTTTCTAAATGATTAGCCAAATAATTCTTCTTTAATCAGTATTTCTTCGTTTCATTTTGGCGTGGCTAGCTGACATATTATGGCAAATAATTTAATTTAATATCCTTTGTCTCTTAATGTTACTACTTTGCATACTGTATAGAAACAAGTTTTTCTACCTGAACAAACAGCTGTGCTGCTGGGGAGCTGGTTGCGTCACTTCTTCTCCCCAGCGAAAGCACTAGGAAGTGGTGAAGGGCGAGCGTTTTGGGGGACTGTCTTGCGTAATTTTGACGTTCGAAAAGTGCTGATAAAAGCCATTTGATTTGATTCACTAACCTCCTCGGGCCACCACTGCTTATACCACGATATAATTGACTAAGATCTTCAAGTGTAATTCCCACTAGAAAAATAATCTCGTTTGCTCGTTCCTTGCTGTTCCCCTCATCGCTGGCCCTGTGGCGAAGATGTCAACAGCCTCGGACACCACGGCCTGTCTTGCAGCCGAAGTGCGGGTCGCTTAGCACGGCACGCGAACATTAATGACATCATCCGACGAGCTCTTGTTACCGTCGGCAAGAGACCGGACGGTATGTCTTTATTTCCTTGGAAGGTGGGTAGGCCTTTAGTGTGGGACGCAACTTGTGTCGATACTCTTGCGCCATCCCACCGTCCTGGATCGGCTTGCTGTGCTGGCGCTGCTGCTGCGGCTGCGGAAGACCTCAAGCGGCGAAAATACAATAACCTTATCGGAAATTGTATTTTCGAGCCGTTTGGGGCTGAAACCTTCGGGTCGTGGGGTCCGAGTGCTCATGGTATTTTTAAGGCAATTTCAAAACGGCTGGTTGACACTTCCCTTGACCCAAGGGCTGGCTTTTACCTTGGCCAAAGGCTAAGCATTGCCATACAACGTTGTAATGCCGCCAGTCTCTTGGGTACATTACCAGTCGACAGCGATGCGGATGAATTTTTCGAGGCTATATTTTAGTTTTTGTATAGTTTTAGTTAAGTTATGTTTTAATTTGGTTATTTTTGTTAATTAAGGATATATTATTAAGTTAAAATAAAATTATCTCGTTTTATTTGAAACTAAGGTAAAAAAAATCTGCTTCACAATGGAATTAAGCTAATAAGACCTCTTTTGACGTCAGTTTGAAGTCTCGCTTTTAATACAAAAGGTAGCCATTGAACTTGATTCAAGTACAAGCTTTCAAGAGATCTTCAGGATTGTTCAATTGTTTCTAAAAGGCACGGTTTCTTGTTTGAAGTAGATATACGAGTAATTACCTGTTGTAATAATTCCTATACGGAGTTACCGACATTACTTGCAAAGTTTACCAGACTGAAGTGGCAGTGGGCTTGCCATATTTGTCGAAGGACGGATGGTCGGTGGAGCAGACGAGTCCTGGAGTGGAGACCGCGTATCGGCAAGTATAGTGTGGGACGCCCCCCAGCTAGATGAACCGACGACCTTAACAGGGGGCTGGGACAGAATTGATGTGGAAGGCGGAGGACAGGGTGTTGTGGCGCCGCCTGGGAGAGGCCTGTGTCCAGCAGTGGACTGCGATAGGTTGAGTTGATTGAAGAATTACGTGTGAAAGAGTGCAACAGACTCTTAGAGTGTACGTAGATATTACCCTAGCTGAAGCTTCAACATAGTCCTGCTACCAAGTTACGTATGACCGGTGAAATAGTAAAGTTTTTCTTTATTTATTTATTTAATACTTCAAGCACATAAATGTACAGAGACGGACTTAATGCCATAGGCATTTCCTACCAGTCAACCTTTGGGTGATGCAGAGACAAACATTGGTAGGTGCAATCATGAAAAATAAGGAATAAATATTTTAAATATAAAGATACGCATAAACCTATAAAAACTATGAATATAATATATAACTATATATGACATTTCTTCTGATAGCCTCTCTATCACACTAATATTATAAAGGCGAAAGTTTGTGAGTGTGTGTGTGTGTTTATATGTTTGTTACTTCTTCACGCCTAAACCACTGAACCGATTTAGATGAAATTTGGTATAGAGATAGTTTGAGTCCCGGAAAAGGACATAGGATAGTTTTTATCCCGATATTCCCACGGGATCGACATTTACGCGGGTGAAACCGCGGGGCGCAGCTAGTAGTATCATAAATTCCTATGGGAGTGACCTTTTACTGTCTCGCTGATGGTGGCGCATGTGTTGGATCATTTAGCTCCCTTCAATCTCTTTGCTGCCATGGCTTATTTTAATTTAATATTAAAATTGCTTTTTTTGAAGTGAAAACTTCTTTAGCGGCGTTGCACACTTTTTGTAATGGGTAAAAAATGTTAAACTCGCGTCAGGACACGTGACCGTCGGGAGAGATCCCCCCCCCCCCTCTCTTTCTACGGCGGCGCCAACAGAAGTGAACCAAGTGACACACGAGGATGGATGGATAGACACCCACACCCACACCCACACCCACACCCACACCCACACCCACACCCACACTCACACCCACACCCATCCGTCCATCCATCCATTGTCGTGTATCACTTGGTTTACTTCGGTTGGCGCCGCCGTAGTAGTCTCTCCTGACGGTCACGTATCCTGACGCGATGTCCTGACGCGAGTTTAACATTTTTTACCCATTACAAAAAAGTGTGCAACGCCGCTAAAGAAGTTTACACTTCAAAAATGAGTTATATTAATTCAATTAATAATTGATTTATTTCAACGTTAATATTCAAGTTTTCAATTCTGCCGGCACTCCCGGAGTGCAACCCGTCTTTTTTTTTTCGTCTTTTCATTATGGACGCTTTTAACGTTCTGCATCGTTCTCACATGTGTAATTTTTAACATTAATGATGTAAGCAAGACTTTATAACCATATTATTTTGATTTTAAAGAGTGGCCATGGAGTTTCTTACCCATTCTTCTCCATAGGTACCTAAGCTTTGGTATGGGCAACTAGCTTCATCTTTCTGACTGACCGACCCCTTGACAATTCAAAAGTGCCTGTAAATGATTTAAGTTTGAGTTTGAATTTGACTATTCGTCTTTTAGATACGTGAATTGATTCTATCCCTACAAAATGGCAGAGCTAAATGGTGCAGATCCGCGCGTAATGTCTTGAATAGGCGCCGCCGCGCCGTCGGTTAAGCCTGGTCACCTCTTAAGAGCCTATACTACCTCAAATGGCTTAGCGTGATCCTCCGTTATGTCGAAAATACTGCACCATTAATTTTGAAATAAATATATGGTAAAGTTGAGGATTAATGCTAAGTCTTATGTTAGACGAAAACACGATTCCATAAAATTTTCTCGATAGAAAAAAAATCCAAAGTTACCTCTAACCCGAACAATAAACCGCTGGTATTCAAAAAATACTTCAAATTAGATCATGAAACTTTACATACTAACTGAACTTACTTTAAAGCAGGTCTTATGTTATTTACTTTTTTATAATTACCATTATTTTCACTGTAAAAAGCAAATACCTAAACTATTGGCGCTGCCTGCCGCCCAGCACCGCATTCTGTCTCGCTCTCACTCAGTCCGCGAGCAGTATCGTATGAGCGAGACAAAGAGTGAATTTTAGCTGAGGTAGTATAGGCTCTTAACTGCCAGGGCTTATTTTTACCGACTTCACAAAAAGGAGGAGGTACTATGTTCGGCTGTTTGTATGTTTTTTATTATTATTTTGTATGTTTGTTCATCGAATACTCCGCCAATAAAATTGTCGATGGATTTTCAAAATTCTTTTTTTGTTCGAAAGTAGATAGTTCTGAGGTGGTCCCATTGTCACCAAGTTACGAAAATCGAGGGCAACCCTCAAATTTTATAGGCTCACTTATTGTTTTTCGCATATTTTATGAAGTATCTTGTTTATTTGCATATGGTTGTCACCATCTCAGGTAGCTGGGCTGATGATGGAAGGTACAACTCCTTAACAGTAAGAAGTTACTCAAACAGGCAAGGACTGTTTTAGTAAATTGTTTTGATGTTTGATAGGGCATTTGTCACATTTGGTCTCATGATCATCAAGTCATGACCTGATGCTGCAGTCAGGATAGTCTGCAGAGTACCTAACTCCTCGACAACTAACAGCAGATATATCGTGTTTAGGCTCATTGAAAAGGGCTCGATGTGTGGATAAACGTAGTGTTAATGAGGAACACCGAAGTACATAGAGACCTGATGCTGAAGCCAGGAGCATCAGAAAAAGTACAAACCTTGAAATAACAGCACCGTAGTCGTGTTTGGGCTCATTTTAAACAGGACTAAATTTTAAGTTCAATGCAATGTTGACATAAGTCTGGCCTGATGCTGCAGCCAGGATTATCAGCTTCTAGTCTAAAAACATCAGGTCAGGATTGGATTATGGGGTCCTGGAGAAATCGAAGGAACTCTTCAAATATTATAGGCACACCTATAGCGATTTGGGTATTTTTTATAGTAACTCGTGCACTTGCTCTCGGAAAGCACCATTTGGTGAAGTGGAACTGATGATGAAGACCACAGATGGCCACCGGAACTACTCAATAATATCTAAGTATTTCACGGGTTGCGATTCGATTACTTTAATATGGTTGGTAAGCAATTCATGCTCGTCACAATGTGAATGGTGATATGGAGCTGATGGTGGACCTGGAGACCTCCTCAACAATTGTTGAGGAGTTCTATTAATATTGCTTTTCCCGATGCAGGGAAGTTAATTAACTTCCCTGCATCGGGAAAAGCAATATTTTGTTTGTAAAAGGCGATGATCACTAGGCTATTGTAACTTAGATAAATTATAAGCAGACCCACTAAAAAGCGTGAAATAAAAACTTTTTAAGAAAAAAAAAACCGACTTCTAAAAAAACGCTACAAAGTGAAAAATAACTTTAATTTCGGAAGTCGGTGGCAAAAAACTAAAATACAGATCCAAAGACACCGACTTCCGAAATTAAAGTAATTTTTCACTTTGTAGTGTTTTTTTGGAAGTCGTTTTTTTTTCTTTTAATCTTGTATTTTGAATTGTTCTCTCATATAAGTAGAAGCAACAAGAATAATTTACTTATATGTATTTTTTTTTTAATTATAATATTTTGTAACGTCTTGATTTAAAAGTGTCCTTGTAGTTTTTTGCCCATTCTTTTCCATAGAGATCTAAGTTTTGGAATGGGCCACTAGCTTCAACTTTTTAACTAACTGACCGACTAATTGACGATTCAAAAGTGCGTGTAAATGGTTTAATTGAAATAAATGCTTGAGTTTGTGTCTATTTTGCGTAGATTGTATATGAAATTTTGCTTAGATTTGGTTTTTCAGATGTTGGTTCAAAGGACAATGGGCGAAATAATAACTACATTGCTGACATAATTTATATAATTTAACACATATTTAATACACAAGGTACATATAATGTAGTCTTATGATAGCTATAACAACAGTACATTTAGAGACGTTAGGCCATCAACATAAAACAATCGGAGAAGATATTTTATATCTTTAACAAATGTTATGGGCGAAAAAATATCTCGACATATCATTAAATAGTTTCAGAAAATAGGTACACATCACAGTATTTAGGCTATATTTTTTATTTATTTTATTATTTCGACAAACATCAACGGATTTGAAAACAGTGAATATACGATAAAAATGTGATAACAACTAGATTTTTTTATTTAAAAAAAACTTTTTTTTCATTTGATATGTATTTCCTAGGCACCTAGCATAGTTTGAGAGTTTCACTAAAATTTAAGCGAGAAATTAAAAAATATATTCTTACGATAATCTTATTCTAGGACTAGCCATACGTGATATGTTTAGTAATAGATTTTTATTAATTTTAACATCAATATTTACTAATATAAATGCCTCAGCCAGTAAGATATGTATTTGTTTCATTGAAGACTTATTTATTAATGTTATTTTTAAATCTATTCATAATATTTAGAGATTAGACACTTTAAAATTGTTTTTAATTATAAGATGTGACAACTGTCACCATAAGTACTAATTTTTAAATAACATTCATAAGTATTTAATATTGAAACATTAATCTCCATATTTCTAATTCTACACAATCAATTAAAAACTAAAAATGATATGTCTCAGCTTTGCCTATCATTCTTTTTGTCTTTTTTCAAAGCGTCTTTTATACAAATAAAATGTAGCGTATCGGTTGACCGTTTTTCGAAGCGAAATTTCATATTTTTTTCTCCATTTTTCGTTTTGCAATTACGCTCACAAAAAAAAAAAAAAAGAATTGAAATGGTTTTACCTAATTTATTAATCGAATTAAAAGTAGATTAAAATAAAGGGCGAACGGTAAAAAGAAAGAGTAAAAGTAATAAAAATTTTGATTTATTTTTATGAAAGTCATGGGCGTAATCACAAAACTCGATCGTTAATGAGTTTGACATAAAACTTTACGAGTACCAGTTCTTAGGAATGGAGAGCCTCATAAAAGATTTTTTATCTTTTTTACTAATAAAAATCCAAAAAAGATTGGATGAAGCTTTGTTTTTGCAAATAATAGTGGTTCTCTAATATTAACTTTTATTAGTAAAAATGATGTTTTTTCTTGTCACGTTGCGTAAAATGGTATAACGTTTGCCAATTTAATGGTGACGCATATAATCTTTCCTTCACACCATCTTTTACCTTTTATCTTTGGTAAAATACTTTCTTTACATTTGATTTCCAAAAAATAATAAAACTCCAGCCAACATTCAAAATTGCACTCAAAAAACAAATACAAAAAAAAAAAAAACTATTGACGCACTATACTTTGTACCATTTCACGCAACGCAAAACGAAAACAAATTAATGAAGTCGGTAAACGCCTATGCGTTTCTCCCCAGCGGTGTGCTGCACGAACTCGCGGATCTGATCAGTGGCAACGGGTCCAATGCATACCAGGGGTTCCTTGAAGTATCCGCAGCTCTGTTAACAAAAAATATACATGTCATGTCACCTGTCAATATAAAGCCTAAAGTTCGTCCCACGGCGTCCAGCGGCAATAAGTGGAACTAATTATACAGAATGGCGATTATGTCATCACATAAAATAGTACAGCAGTTATTGCAAATTGTTATCAGTCTGTGGAAACAATATAATAAACAATTTGATCAAAAACAGAGAACTGATTTTTTCAAACAAAATAAATAGCGTAAAAATTGGCACGGAATAAATCACCCTTGAGAATAAGGCACTAGACACGCCCGGCGGGACAATTGCGTAACACATTATCAATCGGAATCGGTTTCATTTTGACAGTTCAACAGCGTTCATTGCGTTATTTACGTGATGAGCAGAAACATTTTTCGAACTTATGAAGCAATGGATTAGCAATTTGCTTCAAAATGATTCAGATTCCGATTGAAAATGTGTTATGCAATTAGGGTGCTGGGCGACGGTACCAACAATTCAACACAAACTTTATGGTTATTGTTGTTAAAGAGAGAAGAGAGCAGTGGTGGCCAAGTGGTAACGGCCGCGACTTACGCGTTGTAGGTCGTAGGTTCATACCCAGACAGGTGCTTTACTTTGTGCAAATTATTTCATCACCACTGCTCTCAAAACGGTGAAGGAAAACATCCAAACCGGCATGTCCTAGAACCAAAAATTCGAAGACATGTGGCATCTACCAACCCGCATTGGGCCCGCGTGGTGGATTACGGCCCACTACCTCTCACAGAGAGAAGGCCCGTGTCCCAGCAGTGGGAACATTATAGGCTGATTATGTTGAACGAAAAAGGTACCACGGCTAAAATGTTAATTGTTATCAATTATTTTAATTGTGTATCTATGTTTAAAATACGTGATTAGACTACGCGGTTTAGCCTTATCGCCACAACGTATAAAACATGTCCAGTTTTGAATTGGACGAGTTGCCCCCTAACCCGAATTAACGCACACCACAAAACACCCTTATTAGAATACAAGTATTTTGTTATAACCATAATTCTACACCGAATTATACTATTATGTATTAAACACTAGCTGCGCCACGCGGTTTCACCCGCATAAGTGTCAAACCCGTGGGAATATCGAGATAAAAAGTAGCCTATATGTTAATCCAGGGTGTCAGCAACCTCCACACAAAATTTTATCAAAATTGGTCCAGCCGTTTGAGCGTGAAGAAGTAACAAACATTCATATGGGCCCTATCAGAACACCAGCGCTGTGACATTTATTTTTTAAATGTTGCAGCATTATGCTGAGATAGGAGCCTTTTGGCCTCTTATAGGACTTTCTGTTCATTCTTCTTTTTATTATTTTTTTATAGAACTTGTTTTTTTTTTTTTTTTTACTTTGCTTAGTTTAGTTTGTGATCTTCCTATACGAGTCTTAATAAATACTGTTTCTTTCTTTATTTCATATGTTTGCTCATGCACACACACACCCCCTCACACACCCTCACAAACTTTCGCCTTTATAATATTAGTGTGATTGAATATTTACTAAATAAGTTGTACTGATTGTGGGAGAAAATTTTGGTCACATTAGAAATGTACGCACGCCCACAATGGCACACGTAGGTACTTATTACGGTCTAGCCTAATAGGTACTTCATCCATTTTGATTTGTTTTGACTGTATACGGACGTGTGACTATAATTTACGTAGTTTTATGGTTAGAATTACTCAGTAAGGCTCAAATCACATCGAGATGGCAGCGAAGCGGCGAGCAGTTTCAGTGTCATATAATTTTAAACTTTATCTTCATCACTATAAATAATACGTATCGCTTGAGAAACTTGAGTCGTCGGAGTGCACGCGGCGCCGCGGGCGGCCGCGCGACCTTACAAGTTTCTCAAGCAATACTATGTATGTAATAAGGATAAAGTTTAAAATTATACGACACTGAAACAGCTCGCCTCTTCGCTTCCATCTCGGTGTGATTTGAGCCTAACTGCCAAGAGGTATCTGCTAACCAAGAGGTACCGCATTACGCAGTAACTGGGTTGTGGAGGTCAGTCAGCCAGTAACTGGGTTGTGGAGGTTAGATAGGCAGTCGCTCCGTGTAAAATACTGGTGTTTAGCTGCATCTGGTTAGATTGTAAGCCGAACCCAACGTCGTTGAGAAAAGGATATGCAGATTGATTGACCTGCCAAGTCTTAAAAGAATATAAAAAAAAATCTCGCGAGTATCATATGAAATCGATACATCATCATCATCATCATTTCAGCCGAAAGACGTCCACTGCTGGACATAGGCCTCCCCCAAGCACCTCCACTTCGACCGGTTTTGTGCTTCTCGCATCCAACGAGTTCCTGCGGCCTTCACAAGGTCGTCGGTCCACCTTGTGGGAGGCCTTCCAACGCTACGCCTTCCGGTACGCGGTCGCCACTCCAGAACCTTTCGGCCCCATCGGCCATCTGTTCTGCGAGCAATGTGCCCTGCCCACTGCCACTTAAGTTTGGCAATTCTTCGGGCTACGTCGGTTACCTTGGTTCTCCTGCGGATCTCTTCATTTCTGATTCGATCCCGCAGGGAAACTCCAAGCATAGCCCTCTCCATTGCCCTTTGGGTGACTTTCAGCCTTCTAATAAGGCCCATTGTGAGCGACCACGTTTCAGTGCCATATGTCATCACTGGCAACACGCACTGGTCAAAGACTTTCGTCTTGAGACACTGCGGTATGTGGGACGAGAAGATATTGCGAAGCTTCCCGAACGCTGCCCAGCCGAGTCGGATTCGACGGTTGACCTCTTTCTCGAAGTTGGACCTACCTAACTGGACAGTTTGTCCTAGGTAAATATACTCGTCCACGACTTCGAGTGTAGCGTCTCCGATCTTCATGAGAGTGGGTGTTACATGGGCATTTGACATGACCTTCGTTTTGTCCATGTTCATTTTCAGACCCACTCTTTCAGAGGCTCTACTGAGGTCATCGAGCATTGTACTGAGGTCCTCCATAGTCTCAGCCATGACTACTATATCGTCGGCAAACCGAAGGTGAGTTATGTACTCGCCATTGATATTAATGCCAGCTCCTTTCCAGTCCAGAACCTTGAAGACATCCTCCAGAGCAGCGGTGAACAGTTTCGGAGAGATAACGTCTCCCTGTCTCACACCTCGCTGCAGAAGGATAGGTTTCGAGGTCTGGTCCTGGAGTCGGACTGACATAGTGGCGTTTTCGTACAGACACTTCAGCACCTCGATGTACCGATAGTCGATCTGGCACCGTTGAAGAGACTGCAGTACAGCCCATGTCTCGATCGAATCAAAGGCTTTCTCGTAGTCCACAAACGCTAAGCAGAGAGGCAGGTTATACTCTTCGGTCTTCTGTATAACCTGTCGCAGCGTATGTATGTGGTCTACGGTGCTAAAGCCTTTACGGAATCCGGCTTGTTCGGGAGGCTGGAAGTCGTCAAACCTGCGCGCGAGACGGTTCGTGATGACTCTCGAAAACAGCTTGTAGACATGGCTCAGAAGTGAGATGGGCCTATAATTCTTAAGAAGGGCATTGTCACCCTTCTTAAAGAAAAGTATCACCACACCTCTGTTCCATGCCTGTGGTGTTTTACCCTCGAGTATGACGGAATCAAACAGCCTCTGAAGGGCCTTAAGAAATCGATACATGGATCAAAAGATTTATCATAAGGGAAAGACGTTTATAAATATCTGGAGATAGGTAACATTATCAGGTTGAATATAATATCTAATATCATTAATCTTCGATATTTTCCTCAGCCAAATGATTTCAATCTATTTTTTCACTAAACCGTCTTCAATATTCCATCTCTAAGAATTTTTTTCTAAGAACCAATTTGCTTTTAACAACATTAAAGAACTTGGAAACTTATTTCTAGTTGAATGGCTTTTAAACGAATTAGGGACGTTTTAAGGGCGTTTTAATTATAATTCAACTTGGGAACTTCGCAAGAATTTTGTTATAAATAGGAAAATAATGTTTTCACTTAATGTTACGAAATAAAAAAGTGCCAAGTACGAGTCGCACTCGCACACTAAGGGTTTCGCACCACCGTACAATGTTTTACATTACTTACATATTTCTTTGACACGTTTATTGTATGAGTGTCCCCATACCCTCCCCATGGGTTAGGGGGCAACTCCTCCACTTCGAAACTGGGACCAGGGACCAGTTCCACCTTTCTAATTTTACTAGGGGTCAACTCGTCCCACTTCGAAGCTGGGACCAGGGACCAATACCACCTTTCTAATTTGATTAGGGGGCAACTCGTCCCACCCAATTCCAACTAGGGGGCAACTGGGCCCAGTTAGTTTAAGTATTGAGACGATTGCACTACTGAATATTCTCTAGGTGTGAATAATTTTTAATTTTTAACTTTACTTTATTTTTATAATTTGCTCTTATAGCGGTCATAGTAGTAGCTTATAAAACCTTCTTTTTGTTCGCCTCTACTGTCCCATTGCTGGGCCCTCCCCCAAATCTTTCCAGTCTTCATCATCTGTATGCAAGAGAGTTCACTGTTCCATGTTAGTTTTAAATTTATTGTCAACTTAATTATCGTCTCTATGTTAAATGTAATTGGTGTTGTACCATTTTAATTAACTACCAGCTGTGCCCGCGACTTCATTCGCGTACATGACCGAAAACGTTTCATTTTTTTTGCGCGGAACCCTAATTCTTTTTCTTTTTCGTTACTCCTTATTACATCAGCTATCTGCCAGTGAAAATCCCGTCAAAATCGGTCTAGCCGTTTCAGAGATTAGCCGGAACAGACAGACAGACAAAAATTGTAAAAAAAATATTTTGGTATTACCGTGTATACATCCATACGCATTTAGTAAAAAGCGGTTATTTTAATATTACTAACAGACACTCTAATTTTATTTATTTGTGTGGATAAATAAATCTGCCTAGCCTTATCCCTAAAATGTGGGGGTCAGCTTCCAGTCTAACCCGAAACAGCTGTATACCAATATTTTACAAGGAGCGACTGCCTATCTGACCTCCACAACCCAGTTACTTATGACGTGTATGGATTCAGATATCCTATTTAAAGAATAAACAATTTCATTTCACACAAAAATATAACAGTAAACAACTTTTCAGTACAAAACCACAAACGGCCTTAAAGAAAAGATATTTTTCTTGCGCCTTCAATCTTAAAAGGTCCCGAGTTTTTCGACTTTATATTTTTTCATTAAGATTCGGACGTCGCCTAAATTTATTAAAGACTGTACCGCCTTTGATCGACAATTTTATTGAGGAAAACAAAGTATTTCTTTAGGTTTGAATAAAAACATTGCCCCTTCCCTTTTTATTATTTATTTTGAGGAGGAATTGGATAAACGGAAATTGTCTCGGACATGAAAATTCTGGATTATTTGGAAAAATTGGAGAATTGGAGTCTCAATATTTTTTAAAGCCAATGACTTCCGTGTTTTTGATTTCGGATATTTGAGGAGCTGTCAACTCAGGCGTACGGGTAATTAATTGTGAGGAAACTGGCATATAATAGAGCCAAAAATTTGAAGGCATGTGGCATCTACCAACCGGCTCGCGTGGTAGATAACAGCCCTATCTGTCTCGAAGAAAGGAGGCCTGTGTCCCAGCAGTGGGAACATTATAGGCTGATTATGCTACGGGTAATTTATTCAATTAGGCCAATCTAAAACGAGGCTTTCAAAAAATAAAAAAACGAACGAATGAACGGTGACAAACAACGAAAATGCGAACCCAACGACACCGACTTCCGAAATTAAAGTTATTTTTCACTTTGTAGTGTCTTATTTGGAAGTTGGTTGTTTTTTTTTTTAAGTTTTTATAAATCACGTTACAGTGACATCATTCGACGGTAAATTGCGTACGCTATGCGGCCGTCGCACAAAGCTTCACAGTTGTAAGGGCCAAAGCACACACGCTACTTTTTGCATCAGCGATCGGCGATTCAGCTGCTTTTTAGAAGCTAAATGCAGCGACCAAGCATTCCACACCGCACACTTAAAAACGCCAAACGCGGCGATTCAGTCGCTTTTCGGAAGCTCGATACAGCGGCTGAACGCTACACTCCGCACACATTCGGATGCCGGTCGCAGCGATTTGGCATTTGCGCCAGCATCGGAGCAGTCGCTAAAACGCGCGATTCCGATACCACGTCCGAACACAGAGAGTCGCCAAAACGCGATGCAGCATCGGAGCAGTCGCTAAAACGCGCGATTCAGATACAGTGTTCGAACGCAGAGAGTCGCCAAAACGCGATGCAGCATCGAAACAGCCGCAAAATCGCCGATCGCCGATGCAAAAAGTAGCGTGTGTGCTTTGGCCCTAAGACAAACCTTTCAAATAGAAAACTCCCAACAAGAGATCGAACAAATTGTTTTACGATCGTTTTCTCGCTTCCAAAACAAAATCAGTAAACATATTCTTACAAAATTCCTGTTCAGTTAAAGACAAAATAATAAATAAAGAAGAAAAAAATTCTTTTGTATTCATGTTTATTTCCACGCCTAAGTAAAAGGCTTTGGCTCAAGATCTTTTTCTTTAAGTATGTTTGAATATAAATCATATTTTTCTGAATCTTAGATGGGGTTCTTGTGTCTTTGCATACGATATTTTACTTTTTTTTATTGCTGAATGGGTCTTCCCTTGACCTCGATCACGCCTGATGGAAAGCAATGGATGAGGTCTATGATGGAACGAGCGTGCAAAGAAGATGCCAAAGGCACTGGAACTCCCACGCATCGACGAAACACAGCAGGCTACTTGACGCCAGACTCCGGTGGGAGAGCGGTCGCAAACCAGGCGTGCGTTAGCCCTACCACCGCAAGAAAAGAATTGGCCAGTCAAATAAGGTGTTGGGTGTGACGGTAACTGGCGGGACAAACTGCGCTACACGAGGAGGCTTCTTCATGTATTCAAAATATTTGTTTGAGCGAGCGGTGGCGGCCCAGTAAGTACTGGGTCCGACTTACGAACACAAACATGCGCTTTACTTTGTATAATTTATTCCATCACCACTGCTCTCGAAACGGTGCTGGAAAACATCATGAGGAAACCGCCATGTCCTAGAACCAAAAATTCGAAGACATGTGACATCTCCAACCCGCACTGGGCCCGAGTGGTCGATTACAGCCCACTCCTTTTCACAAAGAGGAGGCCTGTGTCCCAGCAGTGGGAACATTATAGGCTGTATGCTTATGCTACTTATTTGTTTCGGTGTTAAATGTAAAATAGAATCACAGTACAAATCTGCCTAGCCTTTTCACAACTATGTTGGGGTTGGCTTCCAGCAATGGCTTCCAGTCTAACCGGATGCAGCTGAATATCATTATTTTACATGAAGCGAGTTTCTATCTGATCTCCATAATAGTTACTGGGTAACACGACACCCTTGGTAAGACTGGTTGTCAGACTTTACGGCTTCTGACTACCCCACTTCGATCCGCAATCTGTTTGTCAATTGGGTAATTTCCTCTTGAACGTTTGTCGGGAATTGGGAAATGGGCATTTATGGAGTGATGAATTCACACCTTTTGCTCTAAATGACAGCCGGAACCAACGGATTAACGTACTTTCCGAAGCACGGAGGGATCTCAGTATGACCCATCCACAGATCGACCTAGTCTAGCGTTGCTTAACCTTCAAGATCGACCCGTGCAACTGTTATTATTTAGACAAGAGCCCTTCTATCACAGTACAAATCTACTGTTAATTTTACATTCAGATGAACCCGAGAGAGCGATTGTGTTAGAGACGACCTTACACATGAAATTACAACATGAATGATATATAAACATAACCCCGGAGCAGGTTAGGGCATATAAGGGTTCCCTTGGGTGCCTTTTTTATGACACTTGGCTAAACATGGACGCTGAAAATAGTCGCGGTTTTGAAATTATATAGGTACTAGCGGCGCCCCGCGGTTTCACCCGCGTAAGTTTCGATCCCGTGGGAATATCGGGATAAAAAGTACCCTATGTCCTTTCCCGGGACTCAAACTATCTCTATACCAAATTTCATCTAAATCGGTTGAGCGGTTTAGGCGTGAAAAGGTAACAGACAGACAGAGTTAATTTCGCGTTGAACATTTTTTGAGATGGGGAAAAATCATTGAACTCGTGACACTGTTACCGACACCGCGCTACATTGGGATGTGTTCAGCTGTCCTCGGGATGTACTCGGTTTTAATGTATTTCCGATAAGTATGTCGTCAGTGATGGCAAAGTATTCTGTTTGTGTTTTGTTTAGGAAAGGACGTAGGATATTTTTATCTCGATATTCCCACGGGATCGAAACTTATGCAGGTGAAACCGCGTGGCGCTGCTAGTACTTATATAAATATAGGCTGCATGTCCATGTCCAGCTTCTGTCACTGTGTGGTTTTCCTAGTGTTTATAAGTAGGTATTGGATTTGTTAGCTTAGTTGTTCATTTTATTGTGCATGCTATGGTCTCCTGTAAATGAAAGAGTACACCTGCCAAAAACTTTGTCGTCCATTAACCACATAATTGTTTAGTGTATATCTTTTGTTGGAGATCCTAAAATAAAAAAAAATAAGAAACACATTATACAGGGTGTCCCTGGAAGTATGGATCAAATCGAATAGGGGCGTGGGCAAGGTCATTTCCAAACGTTTTAGCAAAAAACTTAAAAAAAGAGAAGAGAAATCGAATCGTTTTAAAGAAATCTTAAAAAAAAAAACTATCAGGGCTATCAATTTATTTTTTTAAATAGCCCTAATAGTATTTTTTTATGATTATTTTCTTTGAGCACTATGCGAAGTGATTGAAAAAATAAATAAAAATCGGTCATAACTTTTGAACCGTAAAAAAATTCACTGACATTCTCAGGGTTAAAAAGTTTGGAAATGACTTTGCCCACGCCCCAATTCGATTTGATCTATACTTCCAGGGACACCCTGTATATCTTTCAATTAGCTGCAAATATCCTGGATATCTCACCTTCCTAGGCTTCTGTCGGTGTCGCCGCTGCATGATGCAGCACAGTCCCCTGGTGACGTCACATTCGCTGGAAGAGTTGCAGTCCTCGTTGTATTGCTTGCGGCCGGCGGTCGGGGGGCGGCAGACGTGCATCTCGCCTGGATGATGAGAGAAGATTAGGGGTGGCGTGGCTATGGCAAGCTGGTTTATGAGGTTTGCGGTGGTCAAATATGAGTGAAATTGGGAGGAAGCTAAAATACGCTAGCCATATTTTGGAGCTTTGGGTCTGTTCAGTCAACATAATGCTATTCTGAAGAGCAGGACAGCTTCAATTCAATCAAGCTGTTCAAATATCCAAGCTAGTCATACACATATTATTTTTAGGTCAAAAGTTTAGTTTATGATCTCAAACGCAAAGCATTTCTTTCAAATAAACCATATACAGGCACTTTTGAATTGTTAAAATCAAATAGTCGGTCAGTTAGTCAGAGAGTTGAAGCTAGTTGCCCATTCCAAAACGTAGATCTCTATGGAGAAGAACGGGCAAGAAACTCCATGGGCAGTTTTTTAAATCAGGATTACAAAATCCGATTTATTTCCGTTGGATCCCGCTTTTGGATCCCATTTTAATATTTTTGGCGTTGGATCCCGCAAAACATTATTATCGATTTCCGTTGGATCCCGAATTTAAAAAATGCAAGTTAATTACGTTTTATTGTCGTTGAATCCCGAAAAGTATTTCCGTTGGATCCCGAATGCTTAAAAAAATCTGAATGCGTACCCGCATTCAGACTTTCAACAACAAAATTGTTTATAATAAAATGAGGGGTTCACTAATGTTTCAACAAAACTCCATTGAAATTTTTAGTTTACAACCAACGTTTCGTATACTATTTATTTCACAAACAACTCATTTTCTATATAATCTAGTCGTTTCTGGCACTCGCCGGCCGCTGCCGCGGCACCGCTCGCTTCGCTCGCTCGGCTCGTGCGTAGGGGTCACAGTTTTAAGCTAACCTAACCTAACACTGTTTTTTTTTTTAATAATTAACCTAATCTAACTAGTTCGGTTTTGGGTAACCCACTAAAAATAATCTCTTTTTAGTGTTTGATAAAGGTAAATCACTTTTCTTCTGAAATGTACACATGTTGTTATAATATGGGATTCAACGGAAATAGCAAACGGGATCCATCGTTAATACCTAAAAAATGGGATTTTAAAGTGGGATCCAAAGAAAATAAACGCAAAATCCTGGTTACATTATTATATCCAGCTTGATCTTCATTTATTCTATAGACAAAACGATTTAATTAGGACATAAGAAGACGCTCTAATAAATTACGAAGGTAATAACGGTCACATTACTGCGCAAAGAGCTCAAGATGTTTTGTGCTATTCCTATAAAAACCCTTGAAGGCCAATTCTCGTAATTTAAAACGTATAAAATCTAGTTTCAATCTCATCTCAGCGATATTAACCTTCTTAAAAATACGAAAGGTGCCCCTCTGATCTAAGACGGTACAACGGCAAATAACGGCAAATGGCATAGGTTACTCACCAGGCACCACTTCCTCGCACACTAGTCCAGCGTCGCATTGGTTTTCTCGGTTGCAGATCTCGCCCAGTTTTCTGCCGGCGAAGGCTGGCAGGCAGCGACCTCCGTCCTCTGAGGACAAATGATTTTTATTAACAAATTATCCTATATTTGTAAAGTTCACCTCGAGCCTCACTCAAGTGCACACAGTTCGAAAGTGAACGGCGACTAACTAATACGACTTCGGCTAATAATTGAATGAACTTTTATTTCTATGACATTGTTTTGAATAATTTTTAACATTGTATTTAATAATTCTTGACATTATAATTAATAACCCTTGACATTGTATTTAATAGTAGTTAACGTTTTCTTTATCCTCGACATTGGTGCCGATTCACTTGTTCACAAACTAAACTAAATTTAAGTTCAGTGCATCTTATTCTATTTCATTAAGAATATGACAGAACATAAAAATTAGTTTAGTCCTGTCAAATTAGTCAGCGCCTGACATAAATTGACGTATTTTTAGTAGCCAATTTTTTAATCGCGTCTAAACTTGTCTATGGAGTATCTTGATTTGACAGGACCAAACTAATATTTATCTTCTGTCCTTTTCTTAATGAAATAGAAAGAAAAAGATGCACTGAAATTAAATTTAGTTTAGTTTGTGAACAAGGGAATCGGCACCATTGTATGGTTTAATTTTGACATTGTTTTAATACTCTTTTATTTTAATTCTATGAAATATTTGTACGCTGGAAAAAACAGAATATTATGGACATCATATTACGTGTAACACCTTTGTACAACAATATTCTAACAAATAAATACATTTATTATTATTAGAACTCGTTTGTTTTCGGATTCACAACAAGACACCGTTCGAATTTTGAAGTGACGTTTTTCGGATATCGCATGACATATTTTGCCAGCGATGAATTTTTACCAGCGATAATTCTCACCGGCGATAATTTTTACCAGCGACCTTTTTTAACAACGTTTTTTTTTCACGTTCCTTCTATTCAAAGACGGTTAAACAAATTGGTTTATTTCAATTAATGTCAAAGCCGAATTATCTCCCTACAAGGAATCCTGTACTTATAATAAAAGAGTAATTTCCGATACGAAAAGCTTTTTCCTGCATGTTAATAAAACGCCAATGTGTGTTGAATTTCAAATAAACTGCGTGAGGAACGAATTCGTATTTATATAAGAAATATCCGTTCGTTCAAGGGAAAGGGGCGCCATTTTCGTGAACGACGTATAAGTTAAGGGGGTGGGAAACAGCAATGCCTAGCTTTGCTTATAAATACACTAGCAGTGCCCCGCGGTTTCTCCCGTATAAGCCTTAATCCCGTGAGAATATCGAGATAAAACCTTCCTGAAACTATGTAGATCACTTTAGTGAAAAAGTTATCAAAATCGGTTCATTAGTTTTTGAGAAAATCGCAGACATACATACATACATACGGGTCGAATACATAACCTCCTTTTTTGAAGTCGGTTAAAAACAAACATTTATATTTGTACTAAACGATCCATACTTTCCACTGTTGCTCGTCTGTGGGATGTTCTCGGTCTAGTGGCTCCTGTAGTTTTATTCGCGAAATTACTCATAAAAGAATTATGGAAATTAAACACAGATTGGGATGAAACTCCACCCGATTCTATTGTACTTCTCTTTCAAAAATTTAAAGAGCAACTGCCTCTACTTTCTTCTTTAAAATTGCCGCGTCATGTAGCCACTATGGGTTGCGTGACAAATATAGTAGGTTTTGCTGACGCCAGCTTGAATGCGTATGGCTGCGTCATATACTTACATGTCACTGACACAAATGGTAACACACACGTAAAGAACAATGTCAGATTTCGGCTCACACAACTTTTAAAACTAAATTCACACGGACACGAAGTTTTTACCTACAACAATTTAAATATAAAATTCCAACTTCTAAAAAAATATTTATTTCTTTTCGAGAACTGTTCGAAAAGAAAATCATTTTAATAAGTAATCATTTTACTAATCATGTTCTTGAATTCCAGGTTTTACTTTTTTTTAAATAAAAGTGTCAGGTAGTTAGCTATTCTGCCACTGTAATCAATTATTCTAATTAATAATTAAAGCGATTTACTCTTTAGTTTTTATTTACCACCTCACAATTGTCTTTTATTATTATTATTTTTATCTAAATAATACGTTCGTCGTGTTTATTATTTTTTAAAGAATATTAGAACGAAATTCAAGAAATCGATTTTCCTGATCTGTATTCGATAACTTAATCGCCTTGTAATGGCAACCAGCAGTTCGCCATAAAAAAAAAAAACTTGCAGTTCTGTCAAAATCGCGCGCGCCAGTTCAAACATGTTGTTGTTGTCGGTGTTTTTCTATGTGATTGTGTACGTTTGGTTCCTTCTCGAATTCATCTGCGTTTGCTTTATAGACTTATTGTGTTATATTCATACCACACATTTTGTGACAATGTACCATCAACTACGTTGTATTAATTGTGGTATAAATGTGTTCCGGATGGAACGGCATTTACTTGAATCTGACGATGTCCATTCATTGTTACGGCAATGGACTTCACTTTCTGAGGTAAAGTACGATTTTTATTAATAGAATGTCAACTGTTTTAACAAAGCTAAATGTTAATTTGCAACACAACCGTATTTTGTTGGTTTTCGATTCCAAATGTCAGTGTTGTTTGTCATTACTGTTGGTAATTTATTAAACAAACAAGTAATCCAACAAGTAGCAATGCGCCAACTGAATCAATTGTGCATCGAAATCTTTCTATTGGTTGCGGTCATTGATTGCATCGTGTAAAGTCTCACGCCTTAAATAACAGTTCAGAAAGAGAAGATGCTATCAGACGCGTGATAGAGCAACAATAACCTCCAATTTAAAATGTCTGAATAACTTCTTCTGTAGAAGTTCAGTGTAAAAGTGGATATTACAGAAAAGCTTTTCACATTAAACTACACAAAAAAACGTAAGAATTTTCACTGTCCATGACAAATTAATATTGAGCCAAAGTTACTATGGACATCTGACATTGTTCTTTGGTGTGTGCTAAATCTAAAGTCATACTCTTCCCATTCATTTTGCCCAATTTTCTGTGTCGTCCAATATTCGCTCCCGCATAAAAAAATGATTTTCACGCTAAATTACACAACGCTTTATTGGTCCTTCGAAAAGCCGCAATCCAACTTCACCAATATTATTTAAACCATGACACCATAGCCCGTATTACCTATTAACTATTTAAACCATACATTTTTGAATGTAGACTGTAACGAACGATGAATTCTTTATCAAAAGGGATGAACCCGTTCCACACTGTTTAGAGAAAATGAATTTATTATGTTAGTCACTTCCTGCTGAATTTTTCAGTTCGAGGGTAGTCGGAAAATTTAATTACGTAAGCCTTTGAGCGTAGTCTGGTGAGCGAAGCTGGTTTATTACGGAAATTAGGAGTGCCTAAAGGGAGTTGTTGTATGAATAATAAGTACTTAGACTGTGCTTAACAAAATTACTTTTTAATATTTAATTAATCTAAGTCAGTAATTACAAAGGGCCATCCCCTTTTCTCATACTAAGTGTACGGGTTATAGTCGTTAACTCCGTACACCGATTTGTCGTGAAGGTTGGTAAGTTCAGTTAGTATAGAGAAACACGTTCCACTGAGTTGCACTAAGTAGATAAGTTTATTTAAGTTAAGAGTAAGTAACAGTACTAGAGTGGAAGGCGATTATTTCTCTCAGTTGTTAATAGCTACCCAGTTATAAGTTCACTATATTTTAATTCGTCAGTCATGTCATTTTGTTATGTTAAATTATGACGCGCATCGTTGGTGTAAAGTAGGTTACAGAGTAAGCAGAAAATGTACGGCTATGAGACCGCACTAAGAATGATGATCATTAGGTATAAACGCCAGCACATGAAGCTACTACAATCTGTTAAATTTCTGTAATAGATTTACCTGGACGTACGCCTTCCCTAACATTCTAAATAAGCTACCAAAGGAAATTGCCAAAAAATTAGAAAACAAAAAAGTGCAACAAATTAAAAACATCTTAAAAGCCTACTTTACCGTGGGGAAGTTTGGAATGGGGAAGGTCTGCGTGTAGGTTTTTTTTTTTTAGCCTTTAATGTTCTCACATATTATTATAGAAGCAACAAGATTAATGTACCCAGGATTTTTGTAATATCTTGATTTAAAAGAATGTCCATGAAGTTTCTTGCCCTCTCTTCTCCATAGAGAGCTACGTTTTGGAATGGGCAACTAGCTTCAACTTTATGATTAACTGACCGACTATTTAATTTTAACAATTCAAAAGTGCCTGTACATGGTTTAATTGATATAAATGCTTCGAGTTTAACGTCATTTAAGTGAGCTAACTCAAAAATTAGTTAATAGCGCACATAATCTTATTTTGTATTCCAAGATTGAGCGCTATGTGATGTAAAATGTTCCATGACAAGTTGTTTGAAATAAATAGATTTAATTTTTTTTTTTTTTTTTTTAATTTTCAACTTTATTGATTAAACATAAGGTTCAAAGTTGATTGGGAAAATTTGACAGTTTCGGGTAGCTTGATGTGCTGGCGTCTGTACATCTGCTCGCTGCGGGTTGACAATAACATAATCAGCTTATAATGTTCTCACTGCTGGGACACAGGCCTCCTCCCGGTGAGTGGGAGTGGGCCGTAATCCACCAAGCGGGCCCAGTACGGGTTGGTTGGTAGATGTCACATGTCTTCGAATTTTTGGTTCTAGGACATGCCGGTTTCCTCACGATGTTTCCCTTCACCGTTTTGAGAGCAGTGGTGATGAAATAAATTACACGAAGTAACGTGCCTAACTGCCTAACTTGGTTCAGACCTATAACGTCATGTTCGTGAACGGGCGCCGTCGGTAGGGACTGGTCATCTCTTTGCTGCCATGGCATATTTTATTTTAATGTTTGAATTGCTTTTTTTTCTCTCGTCTTTTCATTATGGACACTTATCGTTCTGCATCGTCGTTCTCACATGTATAATTTTTAACATGAGTGATGTAACCAAGACTTTGTAACCATATTATTTTGATTTAAAAGAGTATCCATGGAGTTTCTTGCCCGTTCTTCTCCATAGGTACCTACGCTTTGGAATTAAAATTAAAATACAAACCTTGACTGAAAACCCTCCCATCATGAAAGTGTCCTTTATAGATTCCCTTTCTTTGATCCTTTAACAAGAAAATACTAAGAAAATGTCCTAATTTATTTTGCAAACCCTTTCTGCTTATTTTCTCCGAAATTCTGCGAAAAACATTTGCCTACACAATATAATTACCGTAATAACAAACATGTAAATATTGTTAAGCTTTAATTAGTCCCTTTCATTTAAAGTATAATGAAGCTATAATTAAATTCAATCAGAATTAAATTTAAATTCTGGTCTTTATTGAAGTGAAAACTTCTTTAGTCGCGTTGGGCATTTTTGAGATGGGGGAAAAAACCATTGAATTCGCGCCACTGTTACCGTAACTGACACCGCTTCGGATGTGTTTGGCTGTCCTCGGGATGTACTCGGTTTTAATGTATATCCGATAACTATGTCAGTGAGTGATGGCAAAGTATTCTGTTGTGTTTTGTTTTCACTTCTGTCGGCATTCCCGGAGTGCACTGTTTTTTTTTTTATTACATTTGAGGTCAGTTGCGTAGCACTCGAGAGCAGGTAGTGGCCAGGTGGTCACGGCTGCGACTTACCTACGAGTTGTCGGTCGTAAGTTCGAACCCAGACAGGCGCTTTACTTTGTGTAAATTATCTCATCGCCACTACTCTCAAAACGGTGAAGAAAAACATCGTGAGGAAACCGGCATGTCATAGAACCAAAAATTCGAAGACATGTGACATCTACCAACCCGCACTGGGCCCGCGTGGTAGATTAAACTCCACTCCCTCTTGAAGAGAGGAGGCCTGTGTCCTAGCAGTGGGAACATTATAGGCTGATGATGATGATGATCCGTCTGTCTGTCACAGGGTTGTATCTTTTGAACCGTAATAGATAGACACTTGACGTTGTTTGAGTGTGTAATATGGCCGCTATAAAAATCTATACAGGTGACAGGAACATCGACTCTTAAACTGTAACCATGAATTCAAGACATGATTGTAGACCGCCCCATTTTTTTTCGTCAGGATAGATTCATTATGGATGTCCGGATGTCCACCACCCTGGGGTGGGTGGAGGGGTCTGTCAGACTCTTACTGACTACCACACGGTGTCCTGCTACAACCATTAGCCGGGGTGTTGGAGTGCTTGCGCGTTTCGTCACGCTCCCCCGGCCAGAATGATTCTAGACCTCTGGTGCAGATATTTTTCGTCGGGTGTTTCATAAAAAAAGTGCAATACTTACGCGGTCAAAATAACAGCAATTTTTTTTAACACTCTCCCTACCTTGGGAACCGCCTGCGACCCCTAAAAAATTTTGTTTAGCTGGCGAAAGCACATTTTTTAATACTTTTATTACATTTTCCATAACATCACGCCAGTAGTTGTAAAAACTATTGGAATTCGGGAGGTCAGGGCGGAAATATGGAGGGTTAAATTTAGTATTGTAGGTACGGAATTCTTCGTGTAAGAGTTCGACTCGCACTTGGCCGCTTTTATGGGTAAATTGGACCAATGTGAATAATATAATAGGTACAAGCTCGTAAAATGTCTGTATTTTATATATATTGTAGGTACACGGTGTTATTACATTTTTATTTCGTCTGTAGGTACTTAATGTGATGATAAAAAAATTATAAACCAATATGTGAAGTGTGTTTTGTTAATTTTTTTGTGTAGGTATTTAACTGTCTATAGTACAGCACTCGACTAATTACGCCAAAAATTGTGTATTAACCCGTATTACTCGAATTTATAACACTGATTTCTCTTAAGTGGATATAATTATATTAAATTAAAAAAAAAAACATAAACGAAGGCAAACGGCAGTCTAATAATCTCTGAATATTCAAACTTTTTTTCGTAAAAATCTTTTTTGTTTCTCTTTAACATAAACCTATAGCAAAACCTTAAGTAATAGGTATAGGTACCCCTAAGAGGACGTATAGTGACCTTATTAGTGAAGTTCTTTAGAAAGGTGGACCTTATTAGTGAAGTTCTTTAGAAAGGTGGACCTTATTAGTGAAGTTCTTTAGAAAGGTGGACCTTATTAGTGAAGTTCTTGAGAAAGGTGGTTCTTTAGAAAGGTGGTGCGTCATGTTTGTTTAGGGTCGGGACACACTGATCGACGGCCTTTCGCACATTGCCGATTGAAAAGCAGCACACGTGCTCTTTTTGTATGGACAAACTGTCGCACAGAACAAATATACTCCTAACGGAGAACTGTCCAACGCCGTCGATCGCCGCCGGAGTAGGTTCGTCGCCGTCGAAGCCTCGCCGACATACTGGACATAGGCTACTCTTCATCCTGGACCGCAGAAGAAGTCGCGGGCAACAGCTAGTGATAGTATAAACAAGCAAGAAAACCACACTATAATGGACATCATTTTATTGTATTATAGCAATACATAACATTATCTATACAGACTAATACAAGGCATTCACAGTTATCAAAATATCACTAGTGTAATTACTTCGCACTGCCGAAGTTGAAACGTGTATGCCGAACTAAAATTACTGCAAAACACGGATGCAGCACGGAGAACAAAATTCATTTGTTAACAAAATATTCGTAATACAAATAAATAACGAAAGAACTTCACTAATAAGGTCACTATACGTAGAATAAAATATACTAAACATTTACTATGAACCGGAGTTCATAGTAAATGTTTAGTATATTTTATTCGTGATCTCCTGACTCTGGTTACCTATAATTAAGTAAGTTAAAACTTATTCCCACAAAACAACTTAATTATCTTCCAGAACAGGGCTTCCTCTCTCCTACCCCTTTTGCTGTGCCCTACAGGGTCCATAATGATCTAAATTATATAGTTACCACCTAAGTACACATTATGGTAAAGCAATAAAGATATTGAGTATTGAATAGTATTGTCAAAAAGAGTACGTAAGGATCGGGTGTGTAATATATGGCATAATAACAGATCGTATAATATCACTTGAAATAACATTTATATGATATAATTTTCATATGCTATAAAAACTTTGGATCATATGAGGTGGCGTTCTGTAGTTATTGAGAAAAAAGCGCGAGTTTATGGACGTATATGTATTACTAGCTCCTGAAAATGAAATCGTAAAAAAAAGATCAGCTGTTCCCTACATTTATGTTCGCATAACTCGTCAAAAAGTAGGGAACAGCTGTTTTTTTTTCGCGATTTCATGTTTGGCCCCATAATAAAAGTTGTTCATAATGATGAGTACAATGACCCCTTAAGAGGAAAACGGTGATTATAATTTCACCCTGTATAGATAGATTTAGGCTGTAAACTTCCATTAAACATTGCGCCTATCCTCCAAACATAAACTCTCAATTTATTGTGATTACGTAATTCAAAACGAGAGGGCTTATTCCCAGGAGCTCCAAACCTATTGTTCTTCAAACAATTTCAATCCATACATTGATTCCCAAGAGCTCCATAATTTTATTAAAATACCTAATAAAATAAAATTGTTTCCATTGCTTTTTTAATTTGGACCCGCCGGGAATAAAATTATGGAGCCCCTGGGTATAAGCCAACGAGAGTTCTAATTTACAAAAGTTAAGTATTTATGCAGGTCGTAGATTAGGTACATAAGCCACAAAAAAAAAGTTTGGTTTAAATATAGACGCTGTACTTTACTATATAGGAATTGTATGCTCACAAAAACTTTTTCTATTTAAAAATACAGCCAGTATTTTCAAGACAAACTTCCATTTTAAATAAACAACATGTATAAATTCACAACTGAATAAAACATAAACAAACACAAACAGGCAGGTTGTATAAAAAAGTTAGCATACATATTTCAAAAAAAAAAGTTTCGATAAAAATACACAGTCCGTCGCAAAAGCGTGTTTTATTTTTATACGAACACACACAACAATGAAAAACCATCACGCGTTTCCATTTGAAAGGAAAACCAGTGTGAAAGGAAAATAAAAATAAACATTTAACACACACTACGTTCGTTTAACGCTAAATGGGTTTCTAATTGCTTTTCCTACGTGCCCCTTACGTGTTTGCAAAAGTAGGTTTGTAAACTGCAAAAAAGGGCTATAACGGTAGTTCATAAAAAAGGTCGTGGAGTTGGTTTCCGTGTATAGTAAGTAAAGGTAATCCATTTGAATAGAGGGAGAAAAAGGTGTTGAAGAAAAATACTATAGGTAATTTTGTAAAGAGGGCGCACGTCACGTTAAGCTTTATAATAAAATGCTGGAAAAAACCTATTAATTATAGGTTTAAAGAAGTCGTTTAAAAAGAAGCGGTACAAAGAGTATTGTATTGAATTAAAAATAAAAAGAAAGAAAGAAAGAACATACGTTTATTTGCGGTGAACATGACGCAATAAAGAAATAATACACAGAATAAAAATGCAAAAAAAATGCAATGTAATGCAATAATATAACTTTTTAACTACATGCGTGACGGCTTAATTATGGAATACAGAAAGAAAGGAAAACTTTATCGAGAGGCCTTTCCCCTGCAGGGGGACAGTAATAGGTTAGTAATATTTATTTATTTTTGTATCATCTTTGTGGCCGCAAAGGTACTGACCCCAGCATGTAAAGCTACCCGAAAATGTCATTTTTTTCCAATCAACCTTGAACCTAATAATAATAGCGATAAAGTTGAAAATCTATTAAAGAAATTTGACAGATTGTAGTAGCTTAGAGTTACCGTAATCGACACTGCTACGGATGTGTTCGGCTGTCCTCGGGATGTACTCGATTTTAATGTATATCCAATATGTCATTTAGTGATGGCAAAAGTATTCTGTTTGTGTTTTGTTGTCACTTCTATCCGCACTCCAGGAGTGCCAGTGTTTTTTTTTGAAGTGTAAACTTCTTTAGCGGCGTTGCACACTTTTAGTAATGGGTAAAAAATGTTAAACTCGCGTCAGGACACGTGACCGTCAGGAGAGATTTCCCCCCCCCCCTCTTTCTACGGCGGCGCCAACCGAAGTGAAGTGACACACGGACACAATGGATGGATGGATGGATGGAAGTGGAAGTGGAAGTGGAAGTCGAAGTCGAAGTGGAAGTCGAAGAGGAAGTCGAAGTGGAAGTGGAAGTCGAAGTTGAAGTCGAAGTTGAAGTCGAAGTGGAAGTCGAAGTGGAAGTCGAAGTCGCAGTTGAAGTCGAAGTGGAAGTCGAAGTGGAATTTGAAGTCGAAGTGGAAGTCGAAGTGGAAGTCGAAGTGAAAGTCGAAGTGGAAGTCGAAGTGAAAGTCGAAATGGAAGTCGAAGTGGAAGTCGAAGTGGAAGTGGAAGTCGACGTCGAAGTGGAAGTCGAAGTGGAAGTGGAAGTGGATGGATGGATGGACAGCTGATGGCTCGACCGTCTGTGTAGTAGCCACACTGCTGTGTATTCGTAAAATTCGTTTATTTAAAGTGTTTAAAATATGGAAATTGAACAAAGTGCATCTATTATGGTAGGGGAGCCCAGAGGGTTTTTGAGCAAGCATATTCAGGGCGAGAAGTTGATAGCTGAGTAGGTCTGGCATGAGGAGATCTTCAGAGGCGTTGGTTTTGGCATGATCGGGTCTGGCCTAACCCATAATGACTTAAATAGGCAAATCTGACGGAGAAATTGTGGGCTTTCCCCAAATTGACATTAATGAAAAAAGTGACGCAGAAATAGTGAAAAAAAATGAGTTATATTAATTAAGTTAATAATTGATTTATTTCAACGTTAATATTTCAAGTTTTCACTTCTGCCGGCACTCCCGGAGTGCAACCCGTCTTTTTTTTTTTTTGTTTTTTTTTTTTAATAATAGTATTGTAAAGAAAATTAAAGAGAAAAATAAGTCAAAATATATGTTTTCATTAGAAAAGGTTCATGAAATATTCAACAGTCTGCGCTAATCCGTAAATAATTCCTACTACAAAAAAAAACAACGTTCCACTTTTCCTAGAACGTCACTAAGTACAGTTCGACACAACTTAGATGTAGCATCGGCAAAATTCGTAAAACGTTCATAATTCGTAATTCGTATTCGTAAATCTTTATTACTACTTTAGGAAAAATTGATCAATTTTTCCTAAAGTAGTAATAAAGATTGGTGATTTTGAAGGCGCACTTAGTTCGGATGTGATCGGTTTTACGAATTTTGCCGATGCTACATCCAAGTTGTGTCGAACTGTACCTAGCTGTATTGATTTTATTTGCGCATTAACTAAAATGTTTACTCGATAAAAGTAACACGGAAAGTTCAAGGGATGTTTATTTTTAGCGAGGAAAATAACTGCCTACATGAGGGAAGTCGTAACCCACGGAAGGGACCGTGGCTAAATGGTAACAGCCGCACAGGTCGATCGATCAGGTTAAGCTACGCTTGCCGCGGTTGGTTCGTGGATGGGTGACCATCTTTACATACCAAAACCTTCCGTGCCTCGGAAAGCACGTACCTAAAACATTTTAAAAGAGTAACGGTGGAGTTTCTTGCCCATTCTTCTCCATACGAAAACTACCTTTTGGAATGGGCGACTAGAATCAATTCTATTTTAAGATAATTTTTGACGTTCAAAAGTGCCTTTTATGTGCCTATTTGAAATAAATGCTTTGACTTTGACACGTTAAGCCGTTGATCCCGGCTGTCATTCGTGGATCTTTGACAGTCGTTACGGGTCGTCTGAAGCCCGAAAGTCTGACAACCAGTTTTACCAAGGGGGTATTACCCAGTAACTGGGTTGTGGAGGTCAGATAGGCAGTCGCTCCGTGTAAAATACTGGTATTCCGCATCCGGTTAGGCTGGAAGCCGACCCCAACACAGTTGAGAAAAGGCTAGGCAAATGATGAGTCAGTAAACGCCTATATTGAAGGAATTAATGGGCCTTGATAAAACGCTTACCAATATTGAACTCAATAGAAAATGGGCCAGGTCGATTTGTGTTCGCAGTTTTTCTTTGTAAATAAAAATTGTGCTGAAAACATCGTGGGCAAACCTAGAATTTATCGTCTGACACCGCCAACAAGCAGTGGGGAGCGTAGGTATTGATTATTTCGACTAAGAGCAAGTTCAGGCCGTCGTAATAGCCAATAATTCACTTCACGGTTTTTCTATTTTATTACGCGACTACGGCGAAGCAAAAAGGAGGGTTATGATTTTGACCGGTATGTATGTATGTTCATCTGTTCCCTCATAACTTCTAAACTACTTGTCATAATTGGACAAATGATGTATCGTTGGAAGCGTCTTGATCGTTCGCTGGTTATAGGCTCTGTGACGTCACAATAAATTGAATATGAGGCCCTCTAGCGGCCATGAAGTCAGTTTTTTTTAATCATGTCGTGTTGGGTATCATAATATGAAAAGGCTTAATTAGCTCATTTCAAAAATATAAATATTACTGAAATAAGCCCCAAAATAATTAAATAACAAAAAAGTTTACAAACTAAAACCCGACTACTGAAAAGGATGAAACAAGAAAGTACCTTCCCGTGTTCGCATGCCGATGTACTAACATACAAAGCAATGGTAGCATGCGACCACGGGAAAGTACTTTCTTGTTTCATCCTTTTCAGTAGTCGGGTTTTAGTTTTTAAACTTATTTTTTGATTAAAATAAGCATTAGGTATACCTATTATAATAGACAATATTTTAAAAATCCTCTAGGTTATATGAGTGTTATTATTTATCTAATTTATTGTTCAGTAATATACACCAAAATAGAAAGCAAACTAAAAAAGTTGAAAATTAGAGTTAACTTTGCGGCCTAGGGGCGTCCGTCGTCCGACCACACAGGTCCGAGTGGGCGCTGCAGTGTTCCACGTGCGCCACACGAGTGTGGGTGCGGCCATTATAGGAATGGGCGCACGGGGAGGTGGGACCCGCTGAGGAGCAGCGGGTCGAGGCCTGTCGGGGGAGCGGTGAATGCTTATGCGAATCCCGCACCCCCGGCCATAGGTAGAGGTGTAACACCGCGGTGGTTTTAGCCGGTAAGAGCCCGGCATGCCCCTCTGTCACCCCCACGATAGAGGAAGTCCATGAGGATTTCCTCTGCGAGAAAAAAAAAAATGGCAACGATCTCTGGAATGAGATTCTGGATTCTTTGCCGTATACAAATGCTGATATTATTTTGCTCACTTTTCCATTTCATTAAACAAATAACTACAGATCGCTAGATTTTCCTGTTCCATAAAATCAGTGGGTAACTCACAAGAGACACAAAAACACATAAACATCAACATGAAATATGAGAGCTCTTCGTTAGCTTATGTAAAAATCTTGGGAAGGGAAGTCCCTTACTATTTGTTTTAGGCGAAATCTCAGGAATGTGAAGTGAGAGGTACGATATTTTTAACCGACTTCAAAAAAAGGAGGAGGTTCTCAATTCGTCGGAATCTTTTTTTTTTTTTTTTTTTTTTATGTATGTTCCCCGATTTCTCGAAGACGCCTGGACCGATTTGGAAAATTTTTCTTTTGTTTGAAAGGGTATACTTCCCAAGTGGTTGCATGATCATCAGGTCAGGATCTGATGATGGGATCCCAGGGAAATCGAGGGCAACCTTCAAATTTTATAGGCACATAGTACCATTTTCATATATTTTCTAAAGCTGTTTAAGTATTTGCATCTGATAATCATCATCTCAGGTGGATGAGCTGATGATGGAAGGTACAACTCCTCAACGGCTTGGAGTTAAAAGAAAATTCTTTCAAAATTATTTATAGTAACACTCGTGCATTTGCTCTCGGAAAGCATCATTTGGTGAAGTGGAACTGATGATGAAGACCACAGATGGCCATCGGAACTACTCAATAATATCTCCGTACTATTTCACGGGTTGCGATTCGATACTTTAACATGGTTGCTAAGCAATTTATGCTCGTCACAATGTGAATTTGGTGATATGGAGCTGATGGTGGACCAGGAGAACTCTTCAACAATTAACTTCCCTGCATCGGTAAAAGCAATATTTTGTAAAAGGCGATGAGAAAGTTGACACTAGGCTATTGTAACTGAGATAAATTATAAGCAGACCCACTAAAAAGCGTGAAATAAAAACTTTTTAACAAAAAAAAAACCGACTTCCAAAAAAACACTACAAAGTGAAAAATAACTTTAATTTCGGAAGTCGGTGGCAAAAAACTAAAATACAGATCCAAAGACACCGACTTCCGAAATTAAAGTTATTTTTCACTTTGTAGTGTTTTTTTGGAAGTCGGTTTTTTTTTTTTGAAGCGAAACTTCTTTACGCACGCTTGACTTGGGGAGTAAGCTGGCGAACGAGTGACGTAAGCGTTACGAAAAGTGTGACCGGGCGAGGCGAACGGGAGTTGAGCGGGGGATATAAGCAAGAGAAAGCAGTGCGCGCGCACATTTTCTTTCTCTCTTCGTCTCATAGCCAAATACGTTTGAAGTTTCACTTCAGTCGTGTGGTCATAAGCACACTCGGTTTTTTTATTTATTAAAACACTAGCTGCGCCCCGCGGTTTCACCCGCATAAGTTTCGATCCCGTGGGAATATCGGGATAAAAACTATCCTATGTCCTTCCCCGGGACTCAAACTATCTCTATACCAAATTTCATCTAAATCGGTTCAGTAGTTTAGGCGTGAAGAAAAGACAGACAGACAGACAGAGTTACTTTCGCATTTATAATATTAGTTTGGATTATGCTCAAGTAAAAAAAAAATACTGTACAAAAGCGGACAAAACATGGCCGGTGCACAACATACGGGATAAATAACTCGAAAAAAAAACATAAAATACTAGTAGAAACAAAATGAACTGTCAGGAACTCAGGAGAAATAACGTTCGGTAGAGGAGCAATCGAATCCAGCAAATCAGCGCTGGGATGTTTCACCCAACTGACTGATACGTTCACGTGCGTTCACTTTAAAAGATAACCGACTGGTCGCTGTGTTTATGTTCAGAGGGAGCGCATTCCAAAGAAAATACAAAGAAAGAAGAATGAATGAAGCCAGAACGGTGAGAAGGGCATCGTAGAAGACGATTGTTGTTGGAACGAAGAATCTTAGTATGGGCAGAGCATAGATATTCTTGTCTGAAACTCTTTGAATGTCTGGGAACTGGTAAATCGTAGCATATCGCTATTTTGCAATAATGTTAAATATCAAAACGGTGAAGGAAAACAGTGTGAGGAAACCGACATGTCCTGGAACCAAAAATTCGAAGACATGTGTGACATCTACCAACCCGCACTGCACCCGCGTGGTGGATAAATTTTGTATTTTGTGTTTCATGAACCGTGTCCAAATAAACATTTTTCTGTCTTTCTTTCACTCCCTCACACTTAGAGACGGCCTGTGTCCCAGCAGTGGGAACGTTAGCGGTTAGGCTGATTATGTATGTCTTATCACTATACATGCTGAAAACTCAAACTGTCTGTGGTATCACATACCTAAATTTTTATTCTGAAGTGAAAATTCATCGAGTTTCATTAGTACTGAAACAAGAAATAATAATTTCAGCGCTTATTTGAGCAGCACAAGCGTGCTACAGCTTTCCCACGAGTTTTCCTCACGATTTCAATATTAATTTCACGCCACTTGACTGAAGATGAACTAGCTGCTGAAAATGCTGAAATACTTCGTGACTCACTCGGCTCAGTATCATCAAGTGCCGTTCTAGAGGAAGATCACTGGTGTTATAATGAAATAGAGAAATAACATGAAATGCGCTGAATTTGGCTGATTTTTGGACGTCTTTCCTGGAGAGACAGCGTCATTATGATGATTATAAACTTCGAGTTTGCTTCGCTCGCTCTTGCATCCCGGAGGATGCAAGAGCGAGCCGAGTATTTTCCTTCAGCTCTGAAGGAAAATAAGACGTAAAAGGGGACAAAGTGCTATTGGATTTTTCTATCGAGAATTTCTCCGTAGCAGCCCGGAGTCTGGGTTTGTGGCCGGTTAATGGCAATAGGCTCGCCCTTATTACGTGGGACTTAAGCATAACTGGCGAAATGTGGGTGTACTATAGGTACATAGCTGCCTATCCCCTCGCGGATTACAGGCGTGATGTTATGACATAGAGGGGCTCGTGGCTAAGTAATAACAGCCACACGGGTTGATCGATCAAGTTAAGCTACACTTGCCGCGGCGACGTAGGCAGGGCACATTGCTCGCAGAACAGATGGCCGATGGGGCCGAAAGGTTCTGGAGTGGCGACTGCGTACCGGAAGACGTATCGTTGGAAGGCCTCCCACAAGGTGGACCGACGACCTTGTGAAGGCTGCAGGAACCCGTTGGATGCGAGAAGCACAGAACCGGTCGAAGTGGAGGAGCTTGGGGAGGCCCATGTCCAGCATTGGACGTTTTTCGTCTGAAATGATGATGATGCCACGGTTGGTCCGTGGATGGATGACCATCGTTACATATCAAAACCCCTCCGTGCCTCAGAAAGCACGCTAAGCAGTTGGTCTTCGCTGTCATTCTGCGGCTGGCAGTCGTTACTGGTCGTCAGAAGCCCGAAAGTCTGACAACCAGTCTTACGAAAGGGTATCGTGTTACCTAGTAACTGGGTTGTGGAGGTCAGATAAGCAGGCAGTTCATGTGAAATGTATTCAGCTGCATCCGTTTAGACTGGAAGCCGACCCCAACATAGTTGGAAAAAGGTTAGGCAGGCTAGGTTTTGAGAGCAGTGGTGATGAAATGCTTATGTGATTAAGCAAAACAGTTCAAGGTTATGCCTATTTCTGGAATTACTTATTTATAGGAAAACACATACAAGTGATTAATGGCCCGAATTACCATACAAAACATGCTTCTACCTCTCATTTACATTGCAAATTATTTTAATTAGATTACTTACTAGTTTATTCAAGTATTTTACTCACGGAACTGTAGTTTGATAAGTAATGCTGGAAATTACATAAATTTACATAGCTACCTACATTATGGTGAAAAATCGATAGTCGGAAGTAACCTATGATACAATTAAATGATTCATCATATATACTAATATTATAAAGAGGTAAAATTTGTTTGTAAGTTTGTATGTAGGGGTAATCTCTGGAACTACCAGTCGTATTTAAAAAATTCTTCTTGCATTTGATAGCCCAATTCTTGAGGAAGGCTATAGGCTATTTAACGTCACGCTATGACCCTTAGGAGCCGAGCAAAAGCGCTATGGGGAAACGAAGTGATAGAGCAGGAGACGCGGGCAAGTGATGCAATACGACGAGATGGGTCGAGGGAATAAGAAATTTCACGCGAACGAAGTCGCGGGCAGAAGCTAGTTCATTATAAAATGAATTAAGCCAATAAAGTTTTTCTTCTCCATCCTCAAGCTTCGACGTCCGTTGAATGTGCTAACATAAATATATTTTTTTGAGCTAGTGCATAGTATGTGCTATAATATATGCAAATCCCAAAAGAACTAACCACATTAGTATTGTTGAAGATGCAGGTATGTACATCAATGCTTTAATATTTTTAGAAACATAAAAAAGGTACGGTAATACAACACGACAACAATACAACACATTTTGTCACATTCATTACAGACACTTTTGTATAAAATGACATAATATCAGCTAAGGTTTTCTTCAATACGAGTATTACATGTATCCCAATTTATTTGAAAAATGTAATTTTATACCTATTAAAAAAAATTACCTGATATTTAGTACTAAAATAGAAACAAAAAAAAAATACCAAGATTACACACATACAACCATCCATACTTATAATAATATAATAATAATCCATAATAATATTATAATTTCGAAAGTAACTCTGTCTGTCTGTCTGTATGTTGCCTTTTCACGCCTAAACCATTGAACCGATTTGGATGAAATTTGGTATAGAGATAGTTTGAGTCCCGGGAAAGGACATAGGATACTTTTTATCCCGATATTCCCACGGAATCGAAATTTATACGAGTGAAACCGCGGGGCGCAGCTAGTATAAAATAAATCATGACAGTAAAAAAACTCTTCTTTCTTCACATAATCTTCGAAGCCCGTTGATTTGAGCTGACAGCACTATTTTTTTTGCGATAGTGCATAGTATACTATCAATTCAATCATGCAAATCGCAAAAGAAGTAGCGACATTAGCATATGAAGACGAAGTCAAAATCAAAATATTTTATCTATACTTCTATACTATAATACATATTATAAAGAGGTAAAATTTGTTTGTAATTTGTAAGTTTGTATGTAGGGGGTAATCTCTGGAACTACCAGTCGGATTTTAAAAATTCTTCTTGCATTTGATAGCCCAAATCTTGAGGAAGGCTATAGGCTATTTAACATCACGCTATGACCCTTAGGAGCCGAGCAAAAAGAAAAAAAGTAAAAAGAACGATAAGTGATAGCGCGGGCGGGTGATGCGATACGACGGGGTGGCTCGGCGGATACAAGAAGTTTCACGCGAACGAAGTCGCGGGTTGAAGTTAGTTTCACATAAACCTACATTGGCACTTACGAAACGTCAGAAGCTAGGTGCACGGTTCCATTTGGTCGTTTCCTATGGAGAAGAACCGGCAAGAAACTGCACAGAAGACCAGGGAATCAGCACCCTAATTGCGTAACACACTATCAATCGGAATCAGAATCATTTTGAAGCAAATTTCTAATCCATTGCTTCGTAAGTTCGAAATATTTGTCTGCTCAACACGTAAATACGCAATGAATGTTGTTGAACTGTCAAAATGAAACCGATTCCGATTAATAATGTGTTACGCAATTGTCTCGCAGTATTTAAGCTGTTATAAACAAGTTATTTACACGTTCAATTCGTAAAATAATCAATCCGTCTAGCCTTTTCCCAAATATGTTGTAGTAGGCTTCCAATATAACCAGATGCAGCTGAATACCAGTATTTTACATGGAGCGACTGCCTACCTGACCTCCACAACCCAGTTACTTGGGTAACACGATACCCCTTGGTATGACCGGTTGTCAGACTTTCGAGCTTCTGACTACCCGTAACGACTGTGCAAGGTCTACGAATGACAGCCGGGACCACGATCAGGCACGGAAGGTTCTCGGGATGAAATTGGATTGTCATCCATCCCACTGACTCCAATATAGTTGGGTACAGGCCAGGCTGATGATCACAATCGAGAAAGGTGTGTTTAGCTAAATGTGTATTTTACAGAATTTTATCATCTTCAGTCAGTTTATTTAATACGAGAAGCTTGTGGCTAATTAATAACTGCTGCACGGGTCGATCGATCAGGTTTAGCTACGCTTGCCGCGGTTGGTCCGTGGATGGGTGACCATCTTTACATACCAAGACCCCTCCGTGCCTCGGAAAGCACTTTAAGCCGTTGGTCCCGGCTGTCATTCGTGGATCTTTGACAGTCGTTACGGGTCGTCAGAAGCCCGAAATTATGACAACCAGTCTTACCGAGCGGTATCGTATTACCCAGTAACTGCGTTGTAGAGGTCAGATAGGCAGTCGCTCCATGTAAAATACTGGTATTCAGCTGCATCCGGTTAGACTGGAAGCCGACCCCAACATAGTTGGGAAAAGGCTAGGCAGACGATGGAGTTTATTCATTACGACTGCAGTCTTTCCCTCGAAGTTGAAGCCTGAAGTCTCCAGAACCTTAAACGCCAATAAAAATCCATATAGGACATGGACTTTTATTGGGGTCTACGGCTCTGACCGAATATATCTCCTTCAATTCTTTCTACTTTTGTATTTGTGATGTACTATTAAATGTAGACTCAACTCACTGGTAACACTGGAGCTGTCACTATACTTTAGCCCGCAGTCGACAGGACGTTCCCTTTGGGTGGTTGTGTACTTACTGATAATTCGGTCGTTTTATTCCTAAACCATAAGCCCCTAATGGTAGATTGCAGTGAACACCACAGTATTTATCAAATTTGAATGTTTTTGGAATTTATTTAAGCTTTTGGAAAATGCCTTTGAATGAAGGCAGAATACTATCGATAATAGTTTTACACTGCTAAGTTTCATGGAACCTCTGAGGGCATCCTACCATACGTTTGCCGATTCGCGGTCTCCACTCAAGAATACATCTACCCCAGCGGGCAGAACAGAACCAGTGGCGTGCATTGCATATAGGCATATAAGCAGTGCCTACCTCGATAGGTATATCAACATAAGCCTGTCAACTACTCGTACTAAATTATCATACCTAACAAAAAACAAAATCTTTCATACAAACACGCGCGGCAGTAGGCAGTCGCCAGACGGCCTACTCGGCTCCCGTCCTATTCGCACATTGTCTTTGGTCTTTACTCGTTCAAGTTAATACGACAAAATTAAAAATACGTACGTCTCACGCGTAATACCATGACGTTCGACCTACATGCCTACTCAAATAACCACACTTTTGACCTCACTTTTTTTTCTGATTAGTGACTGCGTTTGCCTAGACTAGACCTGGCCTAGTGCCTACCTATTCTGAAAACCAATGCACGCTACTAAACAGAACATACCTTATACTAAGTACTTACCCGTATCCAAACACAGGAGACCACGGCAGCAGTCGCCGTTAGTAGTACAGGGGGCGCTATAGCAGTGCCCCGGTTCGTCGATGACGTCATCGATACGGTTGCCTTCCAAAGCTTCAGCATACACCTCCTCGGGTTCCTGGTGAAGATTGGTCGGTTAAAAAATGGTTGGGAGACTATCAATCTATTCTTGACTGGGATGGTACGAGTATTTATTATCACACTTGCTCAGTGTGAGTAATTGGAAGTACTCTCATGATGTCAATATTAAAAACTAAAACTCGACTACTGAAAACGATGAAACAAGAAAGTATCTTCCCGTGGTTGCATGCCGCTGTACTAACATATTATAAGCTATGGTCTGGGCTTATGTCTACCCGTAACGACTGTCAAAGATCCACGAATGACATCTGGGACCAACGGCTTAACGTGCTTTCCGAGACACGGAGGGGTCTCGGTATGTAAAGATGGTCACCTATCCACAGACCAACCGCGGCAAGCATAGCTTAACCTAATCGATCGACCTGTGCAGCTGTTATTATTTAGCCCCGGGCCCCTCTGTTCTGTGAGCTATGTCGACGAGAATTTTTCTGAGCGTTATTAAGCAACAAATCACAGTTTATTACCTGCTAAATCCACCGTACTATAAATACAAATTAGTCAAGCTAACGTTTATAGGCCAGGACCTTTTCGTCAGTTTTATGCGCAATGACCCGTAAAGAGCCAGGGATTAACGCGTCAAACGGACACGGAATTACGCGCGTAATTACATGGTATGAATTTAATTTATGTGTTTTTAATGTAAGTGTTTTAGGTGCTATATTGTGTTAGAAAGAGAGGGCAATGTTGTAAGGGATTGAGCTCGAATTAGGAGCTCAACTTACTTCGACAGCTCAACGCATCCGCGCATCGGTGCGAAGCTTGGAGTGGTCGTTTTGCTTTGGTTTTTTGTGTGGTTTTCTATGGTATAGTTCGACACAACTTAGATGTAGCGTCGGCAAAATTCGTAAAACGTTCATAATTCGTATTCGTAAATCTTTATTACTACTTTAGGAAAAATTGATCAATTTTTCCTAAAGTAGTAATAAAGATTGGTGATTTTGAAGGCGCACTTAGTTCGGATGTGATCGGTTTTACGAATTTTGCCGATGCTACATCTAAGTTGTGTCGAACTGTATTTCTACAATGATTCTGCTGATTGAGATATTCATTCCGGTCTGGATCCCCTGAGCCCCCCCTCCACCCCCTCCTCGATCACCTGCTAGTTTTTCTTCTGTTTTAATCTCTGGCTTATCCACTTTATGCCGACGCGGACAAAATGCTTTTTTTTTTTATTATTAATTGACGAAACGTTGCTAGATAGACGGACGACCTAAATAAGGTGGCTGGGGGAGACTGGATGCGGAAGGCGAAGGAGAGGGTGTTGTGGCGCGGTCTGGGGGAGGCCTATGTCCAGCAATGGACTGCGATAGGCTACTCAGCCTTTTCAAACTCAAACTTAAATTAAACCATTACAGGCACTTTTAAATTGTCAAAATTAAGTAGTCGGTCAGTTAGTCAGAAAGTTGAAACTAGTTGTCCATTCCAAAGCGTAGATCTCTATGGATTTATTGATTATTGATTGACAAAAAATTTCAACGCAAGGAGTTCAGAACTATGGACTGAATCCATGGTGACAGGTTGCGCGATTATGTCCCTGCCACCCTGTATTAATTATGAAAAAAAAAAAACAACACGCTTATGTAGGTTTCAATTAGGTTAGGTATCAAAATCATGATAATCTTCATGTCCTTAAACCATGTTACTACAGGTCAGTGCAAAACATTGTTTGTGCCCTTCCCTGCCCACCGTTACCTTATCATAAAAGTCATAGCACACATATCAAACCGGAAAGGGATCGTCACCGTATCAACTCGAGCCGTTCAGTATTCTTTGTATGAAACGCCTTACTGCAACGCATACTAATCGGAATCGTAACGTAATCACCTCGTCTCGGGGCAAGCTCACGAACCGCGGTGCGGTGCGTTATGGTTCGTCGTCCCCGTGCTTACGGCTCGTTGTCCCCGCGCTTACGTCTCTCCGTACCGGAGCTTACGCCTCTTCGTCCACCCTTGCCCCTCTCACCCCTCCCTCGGTCTGCGAGCCGTAAGCGCGGCGTCGCCTAGCCGTAGCCAAGTTGACGTATCGGAGCTGCTGATCCGCTTTGGTTACGCACTTACGTTAAGTTGACGCCGAGGCGAAAGGCGATACGGACGATCCCTTTCCGAGTTGATATGAGCCTCTCACAATTCATTCATCTTTTTTTTGCACTTTCCATTGATGTCTGGACGTTGTATATTATGCTAGGCGCACTGTAAACTTTGCTTGCGCGATGCAGGATTTTGCGTGTCGTCAATGTCCTGCGTAGTTTGCGTGGGGCGATATAGATGCCGCCACCGCCACAGTGATACGTTAACATGAAAATGCTTTAAAGTACTAAAACACTCACCTGTCCATACGGATAATGGCGGTAGGGCGAGCGACCGTATCCCAGGTTGGCCAACATGTCGGAGCTGAACCGGTTGAACAAGCCACCCCAAGCGTGGGCTGCACCGGCCACGCTCAGCACCAGCACTGCGGTCACAGCCATCGTGGTGCTGTGGACAAGGGACAAAGATTTAGAGCGGAGAAGATAGAAGATCTTGTAGGAGAAGGGCGGGAAAGAGTAGCTTAGAACATTGCTCTTTAATCGTTCAGTGAATCAACACGTATGAAATCTATACGATAACTCCGTTTATGCTATATATATCTATACTCTACTTTTAGGGTTCCGTACTTCAAAAGGAAAAAACGGAACCCTTATAGGATCACTTTGTTGTCCGTCCGTCCGTCTGTCCGTCCGTCCATCTGTCAAGACCGTTTTTCTCAGGAACGCGTGGAGATATCAAACTGAAATTTATATCTAATACTCAAGTCTACTGTTCCTTAGAGCTGTGAAAAAATCAAAGTTCTAAGCCAAAGCAATCAAAAGATACAGCCGTTTATGCCGCAAATTTTCGAAACTCGCACGGGAATCAAAACCTGGGTACTTCCCGTGAAGTTAGAATCTTGAAATTTGGTACGAAGTAACGTCTTATAGTACAGATAAACGAAAAATTGCGAAAACCGTAAATTTTTAGTTATATCATATAATAAAAAATATTTTTGAAAATTTTAATGTTACTACTTCTTTTCTCATGAACGCGTAGAGGTATTAAATTGAAATTCATATCAAATACTCAGAATTATAATACCTTTAAGCTGTAACCAAATCAAACTTCTATGTCAACGCAATCAAAAGAAACAGCAATTTAAGCCGCATATTTTCAAACTTGCAACTACTCGCAAGGGATTTAAAACCTAAAGGGTACTTCCAGTCGACCTAGAATCTTGAAATTTGGCATGAAGCAATATTTTATAGCACATATAAAGGAAAAATTCCGAGAACCTTAAATTTTTATACGAAACCCTCGCTGCGCGAGTCCGACTCGCACTTGGCCGGTTTATTGAGAGCAGTGGTGATGAAATAATTTAAACAAAGTAATGTGCCTGCCTAGGTTCGAACTTACGACCTACAACTCGTAAAGTCGCAGCTATTTCCACTGTGCCACCACTTCTCAATAATGCTTGCCAATTATGTTAAAGTAATATTCAATTTCAACCCAAACTAAATTGTTCCGCCCCTACCCAATTTGAGACCCCTATTAAAATTTAACAAACACGACTTCCTGAAGATGGCTTGTGTTCCGTCGCCCCTGGCGTCTTTTCAAATAGATTTTAATAATTAAATACGAACAATTTCTTTAGTAAACGTTTGTTGAACCCTTAGGGGTTTATCTAATTCAATTATCTTGAAGACAGTTACTGGTACACACGACTACACATCAGGCTATACAGGATGAAATTGAAAACATGTTACAAATCGAAATGGCTGATTGTACTCATCATTATGAACAACTTTTACTATGGGACTAAGCCTAAAATCGCGAAAAAAAATCAGCTGTTCCTTGCATTTATGTTCACATCACTCATCAAAATGTATGGAAGAGCTGATTTTTGAAGTGTAAACTTCTTTAGCGGCGTTGCACACTTTTTGTAATGGGTAAAAAATGTGAAACTCGCGTCAGGGCATCGCGTCAGGACACGTGACCGTCAGGAGAGATTCCCCCCCCCCCCTCGCTTTCTACGGCGGCGCCAACCGAAGTGAACCAAGTGAGACACGATAATGGATGGATGGATGGATGGTGATGATGATGGTGAAGTGGATGGGGATGGTGATGGGGATGTGGATGGGGATGGAAGTGGGGATGGGATGGGGATGGTCATGGTGATGGTGATGGTGGTGGTGGTGGTGGTGGTGGTGGTGGTGATGGTGCTGGTGGTGCTGGTGGTGGTGGTGATGGTGGTGGTGGTGCTGGTGTTGGTGGTGATGGTGGTGGTGGTGGTGTTGGTGGTGGTGGTGGATTTTCCCTTTTTATATACTTGTACATATTATTATTTTAAGATTGTTAGCTTTTTAAATTAATAATTGATTTATTTCAACGTTAATATTCAAGTTTTCACTTCTGCCGGCACTCCCGGAGTGCAACCCGTCTTTTTTTTTTAACGCGATTTCACTCTTGGTCCTATAGTAAAAGTTTTTCATAATGATGATTACAATGACCCCATAAAAGGATGCCCATGAATTCAATTTCACCCTGTATACTTCTAGTTTTAGCTGGCTTCGCATCGTATAGGTTGTTCGTACAATCAGAAGTCAGTTTATACTGGTTATGTATAGCTTGATGCCGTGCGTACTTAAATAGAGGTTTATGTTCATAAAAACCTTTCGTAAAGGTTGTAACTTACAAGTTTATGTGAACAAAAAGGTCTGCGGAAATTTAGAAGCAATTTTATTTAGGGGCAAAAATATGCGTAAAAAAGAATCTTTCGCCCCTAGGGGTCGATTATATTTTGCTCTTCACAGTTTAGTAACATGTTTTCTAACGCTATTATTTTTTGGACATGTTTGGCAGAGGACTTGTTTTTTTTCATTTTGCTGTTATACGCATGTAAAATATGAATGAATTTGTTTGTAATAACAATATGACATTGTATACAACAAACTCAGACCTTTTTGATACAATTATACAGGTTTTCCCGCAAATAATGATTCAAATGTAACGGGTAATAGGTAGCTTACCTAATTTCCAAAAACTAATTTGAATCATACTTCATACTAATATTATAAAGGCGAAAGTTTGTGATTGTGTGTGTGTGTGTTTATATGTTTGTTACTTCTTCACGCTCAAACGGCTAAACCGATTTAGATGAAATTTGGTATAGAGATAGTTCGAGTCTCGGGAAGGACATAGGGTACATTTTATCCCGATATTCCCACGGGATCGAAAATAATGCGGGTGAAACCGCGGGGCGCAGCTAGTAGTTAATAAAAAAAACCCTTATGGTAACCAAGATATTTTTTAGGGTTCCGTACCCAAAGGGTAAAAACGGGACCCTATTACTAAGACTCCACTGTCCGTCTGTCTGTCTGTCACCAGGCTGTATCTCATGCACCGTGACAGCTAGACAGTTGAAATTTTCACAGATGGTGTATTTCTGTTGCCACTATAACAACAAATACTAATAAAAACAGAATAAAGTTAATATTTAAGGAGGGCTCCCATACAACAAACCTGATTTTTTTGCGGTTATTTTCTCGATATTAATAACGGCAACAGGTAGACGCTTGATATATTCACAGAATATTTAGTTGTATGTTCACTTTAAAAATAAATTATTAAATTAAGATAAAATCAATAGGGGGGCTCCCATACAACAGACGTAATTTTATTGCCGTTTTTTGAGATAATAATAATAAATAAAAAATAATAATAATATTCCACAACTAACACACAACGCCATCTAGTCCCAAGCTAAGCAGAGCTTGTGTTATGGGTACTAGACAACTGATAAACATACTTATATATTTCTAAATACATACATATTATAGATAACTTACACCCAGACACAGAACAAATGATCGTGCGCATCACACAAACATTTGTCCTGGGTGGGAATCGAACCCACGACCTCCGGCATAGCAGTCAGGGTCACTAACCACTAGATCATCAGGCCTGTCAAATAATGTACCCTGGCCTGTATTATAATGGTACGGAACTCGTCGTGCGCGTGTCCGACTCACACTTGGCCGCTTTTTTTCTAATTTTGCCATTTTCTCCCAGCAGTTGGAACATTATCGGCTGATTATGCTATGCTTTTGCTTTTGCTTGCAGTATTGATATCTTCGATTCTCGTGCCGCTGTTTTCAAAAGACATGTATGTACTCTTTCTTTTTAATTTTGTAACGCTTTAAATACTGTTCTCTTTAAATAATGTAACTTTGTGTCAATTATGTGCTTAACCTGGCGTGTTTGGTCTCCGACACATTCCATGTGTAAGTAGAAGTATGTCGGAGGTCAGACGCTCACACCTTGTAGCCGTAAATTTTGCCTATTAAGTATTATTTTTATTTTTTAATGTAGTTGTTATCATTATTTTGTTGTGGCTTGTCATGTTGTGCGACTACGCTTTAGGTGATAGTCAGGTCGAAACCTATAATTTTGAACCTAGTGATATACGAATAAATAAATAAATATACTACTTTTTCGGATTACCTACTTACATCTACATCCCCTTGATATACAATCGGCAGTATTTTACTTAAGCCTGTGTAACAAGTGCTAAACTCTGTAACAATAGGACCCCAGGGGGCCTTTACATGCGCGAAGTGTTACAAAAGGAAGTAACAAAATAGAAAGCACTCCAGTGACGAAGGGTGAATTTATAACAGAGGTAAGCCGGGCGTCGGGAGCCGCGTGACGACTCTCGGCCACCGTAGACGCGGGCCTGCGGACGGAGAGTAATGAGTAGCTCACCGTCCGATCAGGACCAGGCCCGTGCCGGACGGCGCGTACGTGTTGAAGTTGAAAGAGATGTCAGCATAAAGGAAGAGGCCTGTTAGGGCCGCAGCCTGCCGGGGCTGCGGGAGTGTCCAAAAGGGTTACCACTACCCCGGAACATAAAGGGCTAAGGAAGGAACACGGCTGGGTTTTAGTCAGTAAGAGTCTGACACTCCCTACCGCTCCACCCAGAGCGGGAGGAGTCATTTGATGATTCCCCATCCACAAACAAAAAAAAAGACGGGTTGCACTCCGGGAGTGCCGGCAGAAGTGAAAACTTGAATATTAACGTTTAAATAAATCTATTATTAATTGAATTAATATAGCAAATTTTTTTTCACTATTTCTGCGTCACTTTTTTCATTAATCGATGCACTTTGTTCAATTTCCATTTTTTGAAACACTTTATATACACGAATTTTACGAATACACTGCTGTGTATTCGTAAAATTCGTGTATATAAAGTGATGAAGTGAGAAGTGAGTGCTGATGGCTGGACCGTCTGTGTAGTAGCCACACTGCTGTGTGGCTACTACACAGACGGTCCAGCCATCAGCTGTCCATCCACGTCCGCGTCCGCGTCCACCATCACCATCACATCACATCACATCACATCACCATCGCCATTACCATCACGATCACCACCGCCATCACCATCACCATCGCCATCACCATCACCATCGCCATAACCATCACCATCGCCATCACCATCACCATCCATCCATTATCGTGTCTCACTTGGTTCACTTCGGTTGGCGCCGCCGTAGAAAGAGACGGGGGGTGGGGAATCTCTCCTGACGGTCACGTGTCCTGACGCGATGTCCTGACGCGAGTTTAACATTTTTTACCCATTACAAAAAGTGTTCAACGCCGCTAAAGAAGTTTTCACTTCAAAAACATTTTGAATTTCGGAGACTGTTCTTAAATTAAAAGGTAACGCGGTGTTTACGACACTCAAAACATCAAAGCTTTACTAAAAGGTGGTTAATTACATAATTTAAAACAAAACATGTTTGTTTTCAATTAAACGAGAAGCAACAGGTAAAGCTGCTTAACAGGTTTTTGTAATTACATATTTTGTAACAGCTTTCCAGCGGTTTGTGTAAGTTAAAAAACCGGCTAAGTGCGTGTCGGACTCGCACGCGAAGGGTTCCGTACCACTGTAAAATATTTACTACATATTAAAAAAATCTCGTTTGTTGTATGGGAGCCCTCCTTTAAATATTTATTTTATTTTGTTTTTCAGTATTTGTTGTTACAGCGGCAACAGAAATACATAATTTGTGAAAATTTCAACTGTCTAGCTATCGCGGTTCCTGAGGTACTCGTACAGCCTGGTGACAGACAGACGGACGGACAGACAGCGAAGTCTTAGTAATAGGGTCCCGTTTTTACCCTTTGGGTACGTAAAACCTATTTTTTTTTTTAAATCTCTTTTTAAGTACCTATCTGTTTTCCAATATCTTTTGGAATTCATTATTTCAAAAGTATTTCACTGTCTAGATATGTTTATTTGATTTCCGGTCTCATCCCCTGAACCCCCCCTTTATCCTCCCCCTCTACCCCCTCCCCAATCCCCTGCCAGTTCTTCTTCTGTTTTAATCTCTGCCTTGTCCACTTTATCTAGGTTTACTCTTATTGACGTAAGTACAATCAAGAGAAAATAAACTAAATTATGTTTTAGGTATTTTGTTCCGAGGGGCTTGTGGCTAAATAATAACAGCCGCACAGGTCGATCGATCAGGTCAAGCTACGCTTGCCGCGGTTGGTCCGTGGATGGGTGACCATCTTCACATAGCAAGACCTCTCCGTGCCTCGGAAAGCACGTTAAGCCGTTGGTTCCGGCTGTCATTCGTGGATCTATGACAGTCGTTACGGGTCGTCAGAAGCCCGAAAGTCTGACAACCAGTCTTACCAAGGGGTATCGTATTAGCCAGTAACAGGGTTGTGGAGGTCAGATAGGCAGTTGCTCCAAGTAAAATACTGGTATTCAGCTGGATCCGGTTAGACTGGCAGCCAACCCTAACATAGTTGGTAAAAGGCTAGGCAGATGATGAGATGTATTTTGTTCCGACTTTTTTTTTAGCGTTTCAATGGAAACTTGTAATGGCCTTCAATTACACATTATTAATTCATATTGTGTAAGAACACTGTATAAATTAGTTGCAAGTTTCCTGAATAGAATAAAATAAAGTAGACTAATTAATTGAATTGCCATTCTTCTTATTGCGTAAATTTGTACTCTTTCAAAGCCTGTTTAAAATAGCTAGATGAGCGGCAAAAGAAAGAAAAAACCTATATTTTAAAATAATTAACCTAAGTTATAAAAATTTTAACTATGAAAGTCGTTGGCAAAGGATCGTATTAAAAAAAGGTTTCGCTTACCAATAGTTCTATTTCCAATTATATAATAAATGATATACAAATGCAAATAAATTGAAGACTGCGCTCCACTTTGGACACTAGTTGCACACCTGACGACGCATTCCCAACTACCAGGGCACTCCCGGTGAAATATTATCTAGGTACCCTGAACAATCATGCGTACTGGAGTCTTCGGGCCCCTCCCGCTGCAGTATCGATCCACCATCCGGGGCCTATGTAGTCTAGGGTCATTGGTTCTTCGGCAGAGCAGGACGGTACGATTCGTCAAAATAACGAGGTAATATAATAATGTACCATGCAGTGGCGAAGGGTGAATTTATGACAGAGGTAAGCCGGAGCAAAAAAATATGCCAAATGAAATTTCAATTATGAATTCACTATACAGGTTGTTACGGAAAGGGTATATCAATAGAAACGGGTTGAAGAGTGTATCTGGTCTAGAATCTCTGTACAAAATTTCAGCTCAAAAACATTAACTTTGAAAATGCTTAATATTTTTTTATTTCGACTCCCTTTTTGTTACAGTGGAATGTAGGTTGGTTTGATTTCCAGGAGATAAGGGATAGAAAGAACAGTAAATAACACGAACTTGTCACCTTGAATGATAATCCTAAGACATTTTTTTTGCGATGAGAAAAAACCATTGAATTCGCGTCTCTGTTACCGTAACCGAACCGCTTCGGATGTGTTCGACTGTCCTCGCGGGATGTACTCAGTTTTAATGTATATCCGATATGTCAGTGAGTTATGACAAAGTATTCTGTTTGTGTTTTGTTTTCACTTCTGTCGGCACTCCCGGAGGGCCACTGTTTTTGAAGTGAAAACTTCTTTAGCGGCGTTGAACACTTTTTGTACTGGGTAAAAAATGTTAAACTCGCGTCAGGGCATCGCGTCAGGACACGTGACCGTCAGGAGAGATTCCCCCCCCCCCCCCATCTCTTTCTACGGCGGCGCCAACCGAAGTGAACCAAGTGAGACACGACAAAGATGGCCGAAGAAAATGACATTTGACGTACAAATGTTTGACAAGTCAGTTTCGTAAACAATAGTACTTCGAGGAGCCGCAGTTGTATTTAATTTATTTTGCACTTCTGTTTAACCAATTTAGTTTATTATTATATACCTACCTACAATACAAAATAGAAGCGACGAAAAATATAACGAAGCACATTATAGTAACAAGAAATACTGTGGGACATTGCTGCTTTTGTGTGAAAACAATGCTTCCGTGTCGACCACGGAAGTTTACACCCTGCAGGGAGATGCTCCAGTAGGGTGTGGCTGTGAAGCTATGTTGCAAAACATGCTCCACGTCCTATCCTGCCTTATTTGTCCTACCCAAAACATGCAGTCAAAGTGACCTCTGCGCTGCCACCGACGACAACGTGGAAGTGGCAATATTTTGAGCCAACAAGATCTAAAGTAAAAGCGAAGAAATTTAGGGAGTAGTTCATTAATAAAAAGCTTGTATACAAAAATCTGTTTATTTTTATAATACTTGTACGCACCGGGACTTACAGCTTAGTACGGCTGTTATTCCAAATGCATACAGTGTGGCTAAGTTTGTAACAATTGAGCCTGGTATCTATGGTTACCTCACCCTACTGATTATAAACCTACAGCAACTACTTAACACCCTAACACCCTAACCTATCATACAAGCCTACGGGAGACCTACGGGAACAGACAGAATTTGGGTAGGAATAGGGGTTTGTGTACGTCGTGCAATGTGTACACAGGAAATAGTTTTGTCATTGCCGGTCCCACAGACTCATAGAACTGGTGATGGCTAAAGGTGTCTTGGCCATGGTGAGAGGAATTATGGAAGATGAATCAAACTCTACTCCAGCTTGATGACTAATTTATTCATTTACTAATTACTAATTTATGTGGAACGAATGTATGTCGCTCTTGATCCTGACGCTGGCGTATGTAACTCTTGCCTGTTCACGGCTGAACAATACTCTAAACTCTAATTTGGCTTCTAAAACTTGTGCAAGCAGAACAACATTTTTAAAATGTTTGCTTTTCATTTGCCATCTGTGCCATCTCTTCTGTAGGCCGTTTCATTTTCTGCTATTCGTAGTGAAGCACCATCCTTACTAGTCCTATTGACCTGAAATACAAAACTAATGTTATAAATTCTTTCTCTTCATTATCTTATTTATACTGATTTAATTAATCAGTAGCAGCATCAAAATAACAGTCATTATTATTCTTATGGCGGAGTTTTTTTTTTGTTACAATGAGTTTTGTACAGGCAAACGAAGTTCTTCGTAAAATTGTAAATTGGATAGGCACCTAATTCGTAAATCATGCCAGGCTGCCCCTGTTTAGCGTTAGTGCTTGTGTCAGTGTTTTTATTTTCTATTATGGAGACCTCTCCCTGACCAATTCTTCCAAAAAATCTAAGGATTAGAAGCAAAAGCAAGCATAAGTAATAAGAAATTGAGAATGTTTACAAAAAATAACTTACTTTGAACACATTTTAGCTGTAACAGTAGGTACACACCTTATCCTCCTCCAACCAATATTCAATTCTTTGCCCATTATTGCAACTAGTCTCCGGTCTTAATTTCATTTATTTTAAATACAAAAAAATATTCAAAAGTTTTTTAGTTTGACACATACAATATCAAATTCATTCATTGACATATTCATATTGTTTCCATGACGACCATGACGTTGTCGCGTCAAAACTGTTGAAACTGTAGACAATAAATTAGTTTTTCATACGTAATAATGTCTATGGACACAAATATTCGGTTCGTAGACAGATATTCTCGTATGCCGATTTAATGTGTTGACCAATTTGTTGGATGACTTCATTGTAATGGCAACATTTAGAAGTTGTAGGGCATTCTAGTTATAGAACGTTTATGAAGCGTTTATGAATACAAAATTTTATCGAATGTTTTAAAGGCCTATTGAGCATTTTAACTAATGAATGGTTTAAACCTTCAATAGGCTTTTTTTATGAATAAGACCGAACGTGTTTAAAATATGGAAATTGAACAAAGTGCATCTATTAATGAAAAAAGTGACGCAGAAATATTGAAAAAAAAATGAGTAATATTAATTAAATTAATAATTGATTTATTTCAACGTTAATATTCAAGTTTTCACTTCTGCCGGCACTCCCGGAGTGCAACCCGTCTTTTTTTTTTTCTTCTTTGGCAACTGAGCCGATGTCGACTATTCTGCCAGCGTCATGTGGTGACAGCAATACAGCGAAATGAACCATCAAAATTTGCACTCCTCGTACTTGTAAAAAGGAGCGCCACAATTCAACTGACAGATGATCTGTCAAGATGACAGTGGTACAATGTGTAAATGTTAACTAAAATGTTGCAACTTCCAACACTAATTTTAGATTTAGCACATTACCTCCCTACATAATATAATTAATTAATATTCAGGCATGTAAGAGATTATATTACGAGTAATTAGCGAAGAGCTCTCTTTGTTAATGCTCTTAGCGCTAATTAAGCGTAATACTACGTTAAATTAATGTATTATACCTACTGTGTAGTGTTCTAATTTATTATTAAGTTCAGTAATATAGTAAAAGATTTATTTATTACTAGCTGTGCCCCGTGGTTTTACCCGCGATAAAAGTCTTATAGTCCTTTTTTATTGATTCCCTTTATAAATTTCCACCCCCATTTTTACACCCTTAAGGGATAATTTCGGGGATAAAACCTATTCTATATCCTTCCCCACAACTCAAACTATCACCATACCAGATTTCTTCTAAATCAATCAAAGTCAACGTAGTAAAAAATACGGCCATTAATGCGACAAATATTGATACTCGCAAATAAATGACTGCGAATTGGACCAAATGCGAATTGGACCAACTGCGAATTGGACCAACTGCGAATTGGACCAATCGCGAATTGGACCAATCGCGAATTGGACCAACTGCGAATTGGACATATTTTTGAACATTGGACCAATCGCGCCTAAAGGAAAACGTACAGGGTAATTTCCCTAGAACCATGAAGCAAGGTCTCGCAGCACAAGTGAAAGAAAAAGAACATCGTCAAATTGTAGCTATATCATTTTTTTTAAGTTAAATCTTCTTCAGGCGCGTTAAGCATTTTTTGAGATGGGAAAAAGCCATTGAATTCGCGCCACTGTTACCGTAACCGACACCGCTTCGGATGTGTTCGGCTGTCCTCGGGATGTACTGGGTTTTAACGTATTTATGTATTGGCCTATCTACAATTGTTACACTGTTTATCCTTAAAATACAAGCATAGCATATCCGATATGTCAGTGTTTGATGGCAAAGTATTCTGTTTGTGTTTTGTTTTCGCTTCTGTCGGCACTCCCGGAGTGACACTGTTTTTTTTTTTGTGATTATTTAGTTACTTTTGCAGTTGGAAAAATTACGGTGGCCATATTAGTATGGATAAAGACAGCTATATCAACTATTAACAAGTAACGAGTTTAACCCCAGCTTCCGAAAGGCACTTCCATTAAATCTTTTGCCCGTTAAGGTGAATGCGTAGTAGTAGCCCGCGAAATTTAATTTTTCTTACGTTTTTTGCAATTTTCAGGTCAGTGTCAGGTTGTATCTTGATCTAAATATGATTCGCGACTATAACAGGTGCGTATTTACAGAATTATAATAATTAGAACCATTAATACATCTTTCTAAGTTAGATTTCTACCGTTAAGAACAAATCTCGTATGGAAAAGTGTTTATGGTAGAAATCTAACTTAAAGAGATATATTAATGATTCTAATGACTATGATTCTGTAAATACATGTCTATTATAGTCGCGGTTCTGTAATCCAAAAGAATAAATACACACTAAAGCCAAAGGTTAAGTCGGACCGCGTCGTGCCGGCGAGCGAGACGTCATTATGAATTCAGATCCACGTGTTGCACTATTGATCCGACGTCGTCGGGAACCCACGCTTATTAATAGCGCCAGGTACGGTCAGCTTCACGTCAGTAATAACGCTTGAACTACGAAAACCACCCTAATTCTTACGAAATCAAGGCGTCGCCAAATGATGTTTTTTATTTTACCTGCTGATTTTGCATCACAGTCAAAATCAAAGTGATCTTTATTTCCGTTGCAGTAAGGTTGTAAGTAGCTTGGTATTTAAGTTGCTGTCAAACTCAAACTCAAAGCCTTTATTTCAATTAAACCATTACAGGCACTTTTGAATTGTCAAAATTAAATAGTCGGTCAGTTAGTCAGAAAGTTGAAGCTAGTTGCCCATTCCAAAGCGTAGATCTCTATGGAGAAGAACGGGCAAGAAACTCCATGGACACTCTTTTAAATCAAGATATTACAAAATCCTGGGTACATTTTATTCTTGTTGCTTCTTAATGTGAGAACAATGTAAAAAAACACACAAATGAATAAACAATTAAAAAAATAAGATTAAAAATAAGCCTTAGCAGTTAAGAGATGACCAGTCTCAACCGACGGCGCCTGTTCACGAACATGACGCGTGTCATTTGTCTCTTGTAAATTGTCAAAGGACTCTATTACTTGCTACAGTCGGTACAATATGCAGTGGCCTCTAAAAGTTAATTGGCATTTTTGTAGTGACCCAAATGTTTGAACCGCTATAACGTTTTTATATCTCATCATAAAAAACAATCAAGTAATCCCTTAGTAGTACCTCGTCATCTGCCTAGCCTTTTCCCAACTATAATAGGGTCGGCTTCCAGTCTAACCGGATGCAGCAGAATACCAGTATTTTACAAGGCCTCCACAACCCAGTTACTGGGTAATACGATACCCCTTGGCACAGATAATATAATACGCCCTTGGTAAGACTGGGTATCAGATTTTCGGGCTTCTGACAACCCGTAACGACTGTCAAAGATCCACGAATGACAGCCGGGCCCAACGGCTTAACGTGCTTTCCGAGGCACGGAGGGATCATCATCTGCCTAGCCTTCTCCCAACTAAGTTTGGGTCGGCTTCCAGTTTTACCGGATGCAGCTGAATACCAGTATTTTAAATGGAGCGACTGCCTATCTGACCTCCACAACCCAGTTACTGGGTAATACGATAAAGGGTCTTGGTATGTAGAGACCCATCTACAGACCAACCGCGGCAAGCGTAGCTTAACCTGATCGATCGACCTTTGCAGCTGTTATTATTTAGCCACGGGCCCCTGATTTAAAATTGCAGTTATCCAAATGTTTGACTGCTTAGGAAAGAAAAGGCTTAAAAAAAGTAGCAGTTACGTCGATGTTTCTCCAAAGGAACGATAAATTGTCGGTAAGATTGATGCTTGATATTGAACGTTTTTTAAGTACGAGAATTTGCCGTATGATCTGTGTGCAATATTGGTTTTGGGGTGTTTGGTTATGATCGCATAGACATTGGAATATTGATTTTTATTCAATACTAGCTCACCCGGCGCACTTTGTACCGCCTCAGAATCTTTGTTTGAGAAAATGTATTATCTTTATTATTATTTTTTTCGTGAAATTTTCCCATGTTTTAATAGCTATTTTGCTAATCGGGGCGGAGACAAATCCATCAAATCAAAGATCATAAAAATCGGTCCAGCCGTTCTTGAGTTATAAATGGTGTAACTAACCCGACTTTGTTTTATTTATATAGACTAGGTAAAATGAATGAAAGACGACTATAGGCCGACCGCTTAACTGAGACGTTGCCTGAGGTAGCAGCGCGGTGCGGGAGGGGTGTAGTGACGTGATGCGAGAGCTCAGTAATTCATCAACTCGTGACAACTGTCACCCCTCCCGCACCGCGCAGTTACCTCAGGCAACGTCTCAGTTGTAATTTAATTTATTTACTGTAAAGTGTTGGAAGCAAATTTCTATATAAGCTCTGCATCTTAAGAACCACTAACTCCCAAAATACAAGCTTGACTTAGTTTGGGAGAAATCATCAATTGTACTATCATCAAATACCTTTTCTAATTGTACTGTACATAGATTAAGTTTTTGTTGTACCTTGAGAGCGAAATAAATTATATTTTTATTATAATCGTAATAATAATTTTTTATTTGTGTAACATAGGTAGTGAATACAGTTCTTAAATTAAAGTTCATAGGTCGCTATGTTATGCCAAGAGGCGTACAAATATGGTTAATTTATTTATTATTGTAAATTATATATTACTAGCTTCTGCCCGCGACTTCGTTCGCGTGAAATGTTCTTATTCCCTCGACCCATCTCGTCGTATTGCATCACTTGCCCGCGTCTCCTGCTCTATCACTTCGTTTCCCCATAGCGCTTTTGCTCGGCTCCTAAGGGTCATAGCGTGACGTTACATAGTCTATAGCCTTCCTCAAGAATTGGGCTATCAAATGCAAGAAGAACTTTTCAAATCCGACTGGTAGTTCCAGAGATTACCCCCTACATACAAACTTACAAACAAATTTTACCTCTTTATAATATTATATATTATAATATACGAGTATTAGTATAGATTATTATCAGTTAAGCGGTCGGCTTATAACAAAAGGTATTTACCAAGGGTGATGTGAGTGGAAACGCTGAGAGAGGACGCCCTTAGAGGACATAAAGTGACCTTTAATGGTGATGTTCTTCAGAGAGGTCAACCGGCGCGTGTCTATGGCCAGATATATGAACGTAAACGAGGCATAAGGAGTATATAAGGATTGTAGATGGCGTTCTATTGATTCTGCTTACCCCCATGGGAAGAAAGCGTGAGTTTATGTATGTGCGTATGTGTACTAGTCAGATAATTCGGTCTGGCGACCACACTTTGAAAAAATCATTTAAATAATTCAACAAGTTACTATAATATAAACTTGTGTTGTGTATAAAATTTACGCGCGTAAATAATTATTTTACGTGTTTTTCAGCACGGTACAAAACTGTCCGTGTGAGGTACGAAATTTTCATTTTTATGAAAACACGCATTTTAAAAACAAACGCAGTTTTTTTTTTATTATTTTGGAAGTGATTTCAGAAGTAATTAAAACCTATGCAATAACTTTTCGGCGCGCGTTACATAAAAGTTATTTTTAAACGATTTGTCACACAAAGGTCAAAGTTTATTTTTTGCACATAATGCAATAAACATAAATTGTTATATGGAACAAAATTATGTCTAAGTCAAGAATCCGATAAATCACGCGATCGCAAAACTTATTTCTAACAATTTAACAAAAAAAAAAAACGTGGCTATAAAATAAGACGAAAAAAGTAAATAAACTTAAGCATGTACCATAAAACCGTTGCCGATCCCAAAAAAATTCTAAATTCAAAACTTTATCTTAAACACAAAAATTTAAAAATAAAACCAAAACTTTTAAATCCAAATTCGAAATTGAGACCCAAAAAAAGAATAAAAACAAATGAAACAACTAAAGAATCCCATTCACAAATAAAGCTCCCCATTATATCCTTAACAAAATACTGTTGAAAAATCAAAGTAGAAATTTGGAGAGAAGTACTTACCGATGCATGACTGCTGTCTTCGGCGTTCCGTGGAGAACTGGCGATCCATACCAGGCTTCCCACTGCGCATGATGGGGAGGGTATAGGGTGCGGCCAGGTGGGCGGATAAGGCAGTGCGATTTACAGGATGTTGCCGAGATAGGAGCGACTTTTTTTTCGTGGGTTGTTTGTTTTGGTATAGTATTAAAATAAACGAGTTACAGGCACATGAGCTTCGGCTTTGTCTCCAGGATGGCAAGGCACTTGCTATAAGGCAGGCCACGTATTTGTTTGCAACTCAATCATTTATTACAAAAAAAAAAAAAAAAAAATATTTTTGTAAATTTTTCCCAGTCATCGACTATGTTTTTAATAATAATAATAATTCTTTATTTCAGATAACTAAGATCCACAGTGTTAGTAAGACCGCCATCACTCCGTGAGGAAGTGAAGAATTTGTATGGAAATAGGCTTCTCACAAAATATAACTCCAATTTGGAATAGAAACATATTATTTCGAAAATGTCAAACAAGCACTTTTAGCAAAACCGAGCTACGCCGTAGCACTGTCGGCTACGCCGTAGCTGGACTCGTAGCAAACAAAGTAGCAAACGGTTTCAACAGTTTTTGAAATGATGTTAGAAAATTATTTAATAATATTATGGGTGTTTTTTTTATTTGTATGATTGTGTCATTCTTTGTACCTTGATTTCGTAAAAAAAACTAATATAAGATTTATAATTTATACCTGTCGGAAGAGAGAGTATAATTTTTACCAAGTCAATTTTGAGTGAATGATTTTTATTTGACCACAATTCCAAATGCTGTCAAGAAGATAATTCATCTATGTTGATTATAGAAATTTCTAATCTATACTAATATTGTAAATTCGAAAGTAACTCTGTCTGTATGTTTGTTACCTTTTCACGCCTAAACCGCTGAACCGATTTCGATGAAATTTGGTATATTTATTTATTTATTTGCTCTCATGCACATCACACATTTTACAAAATAATTACTGTCGGTTTTTGTACATGAACCCTGTCAGGGCGCTGCAAAGTAATGTTGGTTTGCTGCTGAGTTCGTGGTCATAATAACATAAATTGAGTAATTAACATAAATTGAGTCAACAAATTACAATTCAAATAAGTATAAATAATCTCAGAAATAGTAGTCTAGACGTCGTTAAGATGTCCAATTAACAGTAACAGTAGAGATAGATTGCATCCCGGGGAAGGACATAATATGATAGTTTTTATTCCGATATTCCCACGGGATCGACACTTATGCGGGTGAAACCGCGGGACGCAGCTAGTATTTAATATCAATGAAAACATAATATATTTTGTTAAGCTCTGATTTCGTAGGAAATTGATTCCCGACATTTATTTATTTATTTAAAATTTCGTAAATAACACCTTAACAGCTATAACGCCAATGCAATGTTACTACTACAAAGATACACATACATCTAACTTACTAATAAATACAATTTAAAATACGATAAAAAATACAAATAGAATACAATTTAAAATACAATTTAAAATACAATTAGGAACACAATTTAAAATAAAATTAATAATAAAAATTTAAAATACAATTACAAATACCATTAAAAAACAATTACAATTAAAATCACTACTCAACATTTTCAATGCACTTCAATGCTACTTCTGTGAACTTCATCACAGGTACATGTATTATCGGGCCTACCAGACACGACTCCCGTCTCTCGAAGGATCCTCCCTTTTCTATGGTGGATGAATTAACTTTACACCCTGTTCCTCATACCTCCATACATTCTGAACGTGTTTTTACACTTGGTTCCCACAAATAAAGCGTACGTAGATAGAAACACTATACAAGGCTATAATCGATATTTTGTATTGCAACATTTTAGTCGCAAAGTCGTGTCGCCAAATTCTCCTGTATGACAGATTCTTTACTTATCAGTAATGGAGGAACGAAAATATACCTGACGTCAGATAGATGAGCGTCAACGTATGCTTCACGTCGTTTATAAAATGAGGTAGGCAGGGATTTAGGTTATAATAGTTATTTTTTTATGAAAGACGGAAAGTTATTGCTTTAGAAGTGCACAGCCTTTGTACGCCGGTGTGTCTATTCTAATAGATATTAATTTTTTAACCGACTTCAAAAAAGGAGGTTCTGTATTCGACCCGTATGTATATATGTATGCCCGTGATTTTCTCAAAAACTAATGAACCGATTTTGATAATTCTTTAACTAAAGTGATTTACATACTTTCAGAAAGGTTTCAGTATATAATACATTAGGTAATTATTCTTATGTACGAAGTTATATGCATAAATGTACTGCCCCTCCGGGATTTCTATGCGAATTTTGATAATTCTTCTAGTCGGTGTCTTCAATTCTTCAGTGCACTAGTGTTAATTGAATTTGTGTGGAGTAGGTACAACTAAAAAGTGAAAAATAAAAACTTTTTTACAAAAAAAAAAAAAAACAACCGACTTAAAAAAAAGACACTACAAAGTGATAAATAACTTTAATTTCGGAAGTAGGTGTCATAAAACAAAAATGCGGAACCAACGACACCGACTTCCGAAATTAAAGTTATTTATCACTTTGTAGTGTTTTTTTTTTTGAAGTCGGTTGTTTTTTTTTGTAAAAAAGTTTTTTTGTCCTTATCCATCCATACTTAATATTATTATAAATTCGAAAGTCTGTCTGTCTGTTACCTCTTCACGCTTAAACCGCTGAACCGATTTAGATGAAATTTGGTATAGAGATAGTTTGAGTCCCGGGAAAGGACATAGGATAGTTTTTATCCCGATAGCCCCACGGGGTCGACACTTATGCGGGTGAAACCGCGGGGCGCTGATAGTGATAACATAAACTCCAACCGTCTTTGTAATAGGGATGGTTGGTTACTACGAGTACAAGTTGGAGGTAAGGCGCAATTTCGCATGGTTTTTCGAGGTATGCTGAATAATCCGCAAATCTCAAATCTTTGGGATTACATAACATAATCAGCCTATAATGTTCCCACTGCAGGTTGGGACACAGGCTCCTCTCAGTGAAAGGGAGTGGGCCGTAATCCACCACGTAGGCCCAGTGCGGGTTGGCAGATGTCACATGTCTTCGAATTTTTGGTTCTAGGACATGCCAGTTTCCTCACGATGTTTTCCTTCACCGTTTTGAGAGCAATGGTGATCAAATAATTTACAAAAAGTAAAGCGCCTGTCTGGATTCGAACCTACGACCTACAACTCGTAAGTCGCGGCCGTTACCACTTGGCCACCACTGCTCTCCTTAATCTCTACTTAAATCTTTGGAGTTGCTCGTTTCAAGCAGTAGGCAGCGGCAAGGCCCGAAAGAGAGGGTGTTTCAAAAAAGCCTTATTGAAACTATTATATAGGAAGGTATATTACTCTGTTAATGAATACCTAGATGACAGATTTTAATTTAAGTATTGCATTGATTGATTATTTATATGTATAGTTATTTAAATATTAACAAATTGCTGACTAATATATTAAGTACCATTAAATCATCGACTCTTCTTAAATTATTGATTATTATTATTATTAACTAACAAAGCACTGAACCACTGATGCAAGGTTTCGGCTGAGCCTGTCACCTTGCAGCAGTGATGTCATCTGTTTTCTGTTTTTTGGTTTTGTTTATGTCTTTGTAAGTGTATTATTACTAACATAGTTTATAAGTATATTGTTACTAACACTATGAGTCTTGTTGCTCGAAATAAATTATTATTATTATTATTGACTAATGTATAAATTAAAGATTAATTATTGACTACCACTATAATGTCTCAAGTATTTCAATTATGGTATGCCTAAAGGCGGGTCATAGATGTACTTCACTTTATTAACTGTAACACCACATTTTACCTGTGTACCACAATAAACAATTTGACTTTGACTTTAAAATCCAGGTGGCCCGTACAAACTTGTTAAAGTTTGCATCATAAATTTAGTATAAGTCTGCTCCGGCAGGTCGGGCAATAAAGATACTCAATAGCATCGCTATACGACTGGATATCTTTACTTGCTCTATGGCGGAATTCCAGAATGTGACACTTTATACAGGAAGATTTTTTCATCACCATCCAAATTTTTACAGAGTGTTCTACCCATGAATATGAACAACTTTCACTATGGAACCAACTCTGAAATCACGAAAAAAAAATCAGCTGTTTAATACAAAAGTTCAATACTTACCTACTTGACCAAAATGTATGAAACAGCTGATTTTTTTTTTCGTGATTTCAGAGGTGGTCCCATAGTGAAAGTTGTTCATATTCATGGGTAGAACACCCTGTAAAAATTTGGATGGTGATGAAAAAATCTTCCTGTATATTGTCTTCTGCATGACTCGAGCCGGTACTCAGAGTCGTTACGTGGGACTTGGGGCTTGTGGCTAAGTAATAACAGTTGCACGGGTCGATAGATCAAGTTAAGCTACGCTTGCCACGGTTGATCCGTGGATGGGTGACCATCTTTACACACCAAGACCCTCTGTGCCTCGGCAAGCACGTTAAACCGCTGATCCTGACTGTCTTTCGTGGATCTTTGACAGTCGTTACGGGTCGTCAGAAGCCCGAAAGTCTGACAACCAGTCTTACCAAGGGGTATCGTATTACCCAGTAACTGGCTTGTTGAGGTAAGATAGGCAGTCACTCCATATAAAATACAGGTACTCAGCTGCATCCGGTTAGACTGGAAGCCGACCGCAACATAGTTGGGTTTCTAGAGAAATGCACATAGTACGATATTTTATTAAGATTAAAGCCCTGCCTGGCACCGTACCTATACACCGTGTTCCGGACGATATACATAAACTTCGACCAGATGTTCAGACCATGGAAATGAGCATTTTTCATTATGGACACATTCATGAATTATTGTTTTTTATTTTTTGTTAATTTTCATATAAATTAAATACCTTGACGTAAATCGCCCGATATGCATGCCTCTTTATCCGAATTGGCAACGATGACGTATTTTCATTCATAAGATTTGGCGGGCTGCAACTTGTCAAAACTGAGTTAAGACCCTTTCTTACTGCATGCTCAATTATATATCACTAAATGAAATTACAAATATCTTTGTAACGAAGCCTTTTTAAGTACTACTTCCTTTTTAACCGACTTTAAAAAAGGAGGTTCTGTATTCGACCCGTATGTATGTATATATGTTTGTATGTCCGCGATTATCTCAAAAACTACTGAACCGATTTTGATAATTCTTTCATTAGTGCGATCTACATACTTTCAGGAAGGTTTTAGTATATAATACATTAGGTAATTATTCTTATGTACGAAGTAATATGCACAAATGTACTGCATCTCCGGCATTTCTATGTGAATTTTGATGATTCTTTGAGTCGTGTCTTCAGTTCTTCAATGCACTAGTGTTAGTTGAATTTGTGTGGGGTAGGTACAAATAAAAAGTGAAAAATAAAAACTTTTTTACGAAAAAAAACAACCGACTTCAAAAAAAAACACTACAAAGTGAAAAATAACTTTAATTTCGGAAGTCGGTGTCAAAAAATGAAAATGCGGAACAAACGACACCGACTTCCGAAATTAAAGTTATTTTTCACTTTGTAGTGTTTTTTTTTGAAGTCGGTTGTTTAGATTTAATTTGTAAAAGCTATAGAAGCCTTTGACAAAGTTTATGGATATCGTAAAGAACACGGTGTATTTAAATATCAAAACTCGTGGACTCATGGATAAAACAATGTTTTCAGGTTGAATAGCTATCTGGCACGTTATACAACGTCACACACAGTAATAATTATCTATTTTAGTATTCACATGCTTATGACGTCACAGTTATTTCAGTATAGTTACTATATTTCACAATCATTGTAATTTAAACCTTATTCAAATGTGGATTAAGTTATAGGTTGCACGTCCGTGTGTTGTAATGGTTATCTATCTAGATTCAACCTGCTTGTGACATTCTGTGACGTAGGACATAAGTTATTTAAACACTTGCTGATTGATTTTATTTCTACGCAAGCCGTGCGCCCGAGGGCCAGTGATAGCACGGAATACTTAATAGTACTACGTACAGAAAGAACACTCCCTTCCCCGCGCTCATATCAGATACCGCACCTTACCCCGCACTTCGAGGTATTCGTCGCCGACTCTTTAGCAAGGGCGCTCGCGAACCGCAACGCTGTACTGCTGACATGAACACACTATTTTGCGATTTAAAAGTTTTATTTGAGTTTTAATCACGATGGTTGGATATTGTGATGTTGTTTCGAATTCGTATTTACATAAACTGTTTGTAAGATTTCGCATTTTTAATACCATGCGATTTAATAACCGTTTATTAACAGATAAGTCATTTAAACTAAATTATTTTAGGGTTTTTATTTCATTACGAGCCCGAGATAAACAATTGAACTACAACGTCACTTCATAATATCTAATGCACACGTTCGGGCAGCGCCGTCGTCGTTCGGTTCCCCGACACAAATCGCTTTCCGCGCCATTTTTTACGCTACGCACGACAGCCAACCCTACTAGATTTCACGCACACATTTGCACGTAAACAAACGTCATTTGTTTATGTAGTAGTAATAGGTAATTATTTTGCGGGCGTTGTATGGAATGTCCAGGGTGTGGTGATAGTCCAGCGATTTACGAGGTTTAGGTAGTAGGTTCGAACCCAGACAGGCCCTGTCATCATCATCATTTCAGCCGAAAGACGTCCACTGCTGGACATAGGCCTCCCCCAAGCACCTCCACTTCGACCGGTTCTGTGCTTCTCGCATCCAACGGATTCCTGCGGCCTTCACAAGGTCGTCGGTCCACCGACAGGCGCTTTACTTTGTTGTAAATTATTTCATCACCTATGCTGTCAGAATGGTGAAGGAAAGTATCGTGTGAAAACCAGCATGTCCTAGAACCAAATTTTTGAAGTGAAAACTTCTTTAGCGGCGTTGAACACTTTTTGTAATGGGTAAAAAATGTTAAACTCGCGTCAGGACACGTGACCGTCAGGAGAGATTCCCCCCCCCCCCCCATCTCTTTCTACGGCGGCGCCAACCGAATTGAACCAAGTGAGACACGACAAAGATGGCCGAAGAAAATGACATTTGACGTACAAATGTTTGAAAAGTCAGTTTCACAGAGTACTTTTTGGTTTCCATGACGACCATGACGTTGTCGCGTCAAAACTGTTGAAACTGTAGACAATAAATTAGTTTTTCATACGTAATAATGTCTATGGACACAAATATTCGGTTCATAGACAGATATTCTCGTTGCCGATTTAATGTGTTGGCCAATTTGTTGGATGACTTCATTATAATGGCAACATTTAGAAGTTGTAGGACATTCTAGTTATAGAACGTTTATGAAATTTTTCAATATTTCTGCGTCACTTTTTTCATTAATAGATGCACTTTGTTCAATTTCCATATTTTAAACACTTTCGGTCTTATTCATAAAAAAAGCCTATTGAAGGTTTAAACCATTCATTAGTTAAAATGCTCAATAGGCCTTTAAAACATTCGATAAAATTTTGTATTCATAAACGCTTCATAAACGTTCTATAACTAGAATGTCCTACAACTTCTAAATGTTGCCATTATAATGAAGTCATCCAACAAATTGGCCAACACATTAAATCGGCATACGAGAATATCTGTCTATGAACCGAATATTTGTGTCCATAGACATTATTACGTATGAAAAACTAATTTATTGTCTACAGTTTCAACAGTTTTGACGCGACAACGTCATGGTCGTCATGGAAACCAAAAAGTACTCTGTGAAACTGACTTTTCAAACATTTGTACGTCAAATGTCATTTTCTTCGGACATCTTTGTCGTGTCTCACTTGGTTCAATTCGGTTGGCGCCGCCGTAGAAAGAGATGGGGGGGGGGGAAATCTCTCCTGACGGTCACGTGTCCTGACGCGATGCCCTGACGCGAGTTTAACATTTTTTACCCATTACAAAAAGTGTTCAACGCCGCTAAAGAAGTTTTCACTTCAAAAATGAGTAATATTAATTTAATTAATAATTGATTTATGTCAACGTTAATATTCAAGTTTTCACTTCTGCCGGCACTCCCGGAGTGCAACCCGTCTTTTTTTTTTTATTGCTGAATGGGCCCGCTTTTGACCCCGATCACTCCTGATTGAAAGCGATAGATGAGGTCTATGATCGATTGAGCATGCCTAGAAGATGCTTGTTCACTCTTGATTTGAAGGCAGACGGGTTAAATGTGGGAGGGAACAGAGATGCCGGCAGAGAGTTCTACAATTTGGCTGTGCGCATAATAAAAGTGGAGGAGAAGCGCTGAGTACGACTCGGCGAAGGGCGATGGTGGGATCAGGTCGTCGAACTCCTGCGCACACTCTCCGAAGTACAGTCTGTAGAAGACCGTCAGGCAAGCAATATTACGCCGATGAGCCAGGCTGTGAAGCGTAGCTACCAACGTCTCGTCGCCTATAAGCCTTTTAAATCTGCGTTCCACCGAGTCAAGTGCTGCAAGCTGGTATTTTGCTGACCCATCCCACAAGTGGCTGCAATGCTCCATACAGGAACAGACCTATGCTTTGTGCAGACGGACTACGTTCCACTTCCTCTCGCTAAGAGGAGGCCTGTGTCCCAGCAGTGGGGACATTACAGGCTGAATATGCTGTAATTATGCGTACGCCGGATGGGACTTCTTATCGGCAAAAATGAGAACTTTTATAAAAAGTTTGCATTACCTTTAAGGCAACTACATGACCTAAAGCGCGGTCTTTGTCGGGCTGCATAGAAAAGAAAGAGAAGCGCGATGACTCGATGACACAACGGTGGTAATTTATTGCAAATATGAAGCAATTAAAAAAGATATTTAATAAAAAATAATCCATCACTGAATACAGCTTGGTATTAGAAATTTAATGGTATATTTTTAATTATAATTAAAATTGTTAATGAAGAGATAAACTACTTTTAAAGACAATTAAGAGCTGCTTTAATGTATATTTAATTATGATTTGAGTTCCATCACTGTCTTAAAATAAGACTTTACAAGTTTTTTTTTTTTTTTTGTTTAAAATTATTTACGGTTTAAGAGATACACTGCTTTAAAAAACCAACTTTTTTACCATTTTCTGAAACCTCCGCTTTAAATAAGAGTACTAGCATTATTATCGGGGACCCCATCCCTACCAGTTTTAACCTCTTTTACCCCTCAACTCCTGCCAAACGATACTAGATCCAACCCAATAACTCTGTCTGTCTGTTACCTTTTTACGCCTTAACGGCTGAACGAATTTGGATGAAATTTGGCACAGGGATAGACCATGACATGACTTTTTATCACGGTAGTACGTTCCGCTGTGATAATTACCGATATCCACGCAGGCGAAGCCGCGGTCAAAAGCTAGCAAAACATAAATGTAGAAAGGTAACAAATAAATTTTTTTTACAAATAAAAACAACCGACTTCAAAAAAACACTACAAAGTGATAAATAACTTTAATTTCGGAAGTCAGTGTCGTTGGTTCCGCATTTTCGTTTTTTGTTTGACACCGACTTCCGAAGTTAAAGTTATTTATCACTTTGCAGTGTTTTTTTTGAAGTCGGTTGGTTTTTTTGTTGAAAAGTTTTTATTTTGCACTTTTCAGTAGTACCTACTCCACACAAATTCAAATAACACTAGTACAATGAAGAATTGAAGACACCGACTAGAAGAATCATCAAAATTCGCATAGAAATGCCGGAGATGTGGTACATTTATGCATATAACTTCGTACGTAAGAATAATTACGTAATGTATTATTACATAAGCCTTCATGAAAGTATGTAGATCACTTTGGTGAAAGAATTATCAAAATCGGTTCGTTAGTTTTTGAGAAAATCGCGGACATACAAACATACATACATACGGGTCGAATACAGAACCTCCTTTTTAGGGTTCCGTAGCCAAATGGCAAAAAACGGAACCCTTATGGATTCGTCATGTCTGTCTGTCTGTCTGTCTGTCCGTCCGTCCGTATGTCACAGCCACTTTTTTCCGAAACTATAAGAACTATACTGTTGAAACTTGGTAAGTAGATGTATTCTGTGAACCGCAGTAAGATTGTCACACAAAAATAGAAAAAAAAACAATAAATTTTGGGGTTCCCCATACTTACAACTGAAACTCCAAAATTTTTTTTTCATCAAACCTGTACGTGTGGGGTATCTATGGATAGGTCTTCAAAAATGATATTGAGGTTTCTAATATCATTTTTTTCTGAACTGAATAGTTTGCGCGAGAGACACTTCCAAAGTGGTAAAATGTGTGTCCCCCCCCTCTAACTTCTAAAATAAGAGAATGATAAAATTAAAAAAATATATATAATGTACATTACCATGTAAACTTCCACCGAAAATTGGTTTGAATGAGATCTAGTAAGTAGTTTTTTTTAATACGTCATAAATCGAAAACCGCAATTTACCTTTCACAAAGTTACAACGAACTACAAGAACTTTTATATTATGTTACTTGCTGCTACGGAACCCTTCATGGGCGAGTCCGACTCGCACTTGGCCGGTTTTTAGGGTTCCGTAGTCAACTAGGAACCCTTATAGTTTCACCATGTCTGTCTGTCCGTCCGTCCGTCCGTCTGTCCGTCCTCGCTTAATCTCTGTGACCGTTAGCACTAGAAAGCTGAAATTTGGTACCAATATGTATATCAATCACGCCGACAAAGTGGTAAAATAAAAATTGGAAAAAAATGTCTTATTAGGGTAGCCCCCCTATATGTAAAGTGGGAAGTGATTTTTTTTTAACTTCAACCCTAACGTGTGATATATTGTTGGAAAGGTATTTAAAAATGAATAGGGGTTTACTAAAATAATTTTTTGATAATGTCAATAATTTCGGAAATAATCGCTCCAAAAGTAAAAAACAATGTGTCCCCCCACCTCTAACTTTTGAACCATAAGTTTAGAAAATATGAAAAAAATCTGAAAAGTAGAACTTTATAAGGACTTTCTAGGAAAATTATTTTGAACTTGATAGAAACAACAGTTTTTGTACAAAAAAGACAAAAAGTTGTACAAAATCATTTCTGGACTAAGTTCGTAGTATAATCGTATATGCAAGCATTTTTTTTGACTTCGTTTACATATTTTATTATCCTGAACGTATCTTTTTTCAAACAAAAAAAGAATTATTAAAATCGGTTCTCGCAATCCAAAATTACCACCGAAAACTTCTGGCACGTCTATGTATTAATTAGTAACCCAATTCCCCGAGAGATGGCGCTGTAGGTACTTATTACATTGGGTCGGGTATTATCGAATTGTACGTGGGAACACTTATTGTGATGGACGGGAAACTACGGAACCCTACACTGAGCGTGGCCCGACACGCTCTTGTTTTGTTTGAAGTCGGTTAATAAAAGAAAAATATTCAACATCATATGTTTATTTAAATAAAACAACCACAACTAAACTACAACAACAGACATAACAACGCTTTAACAACCATTACAACCAGCTTCAATAACCCTGGCAACAACGCACCACCGATACCGGTCAGGACATCATCTGCCAAATCTGTCACTAACGTTATCAAAGCTGTCAACAAACCTTCTAGATTGACCACATTCGCAGGCGGAGTGCTAGGGTTAGCTCCAATAGCATACTCGGGCAGGGATCTTAGGAAGTTCACAATAGCGAGGGCCTGAGAATACAATTTTAGTAAGGAGGTTTCCAAAGCTCCAAGGTCTACAGGTATCATGCAGCTGATGTTTGCAGGTAGGGTGTCGAAGATTGAGAGCAGGGAGAGAAGAAGGTTGTATACGTTGTTCAGGAGTGGTAACAGGATGTTCACGAGGGGGTAGACCGCTGGTAGTTGCACGCTGGTTGCTGATACTGGTTGCTGTAATAAAAAAAAAATTGGGTTTAATATTGTTGCTTTTTAGTTTTCCGTACCCAAGGGTAAAAACGACCCTTTTACTAAGACTCCACTGTCCGTCTGTCTGTCTGTATATCTGTCTGTCCGTCTGCCTGTCCATCTGTCTGTCTGTCTGTCACCGGGCTGTATCTCATGAACCGTGATAGCTAGACAGTTGATATTTTCACAGATGATGTATTTCTGTTGCCGCTATAACAACAAATACTAAAAACAGTATAAAATAAATATTTAAGGGGGGCCCATATAAAAAACGTGATATTTTTGCCGTTATTTCCTCGATATTAATAACGGCAACAGGTAGATGCTTGAAATTCACAGAATATTTAGTTGTATATTCACTTTAAAAATAAATAATTAAATTATATATATATTCCACAATATATATTCCACAACTATCACACAACGCCATCTAGTCCCAAGCTAAGCAGAGCTTGTGTTATGGGTACTAGACAACTGATAAACATACTTATATATTTCTAAATACATACATATTATAGATAAATTACACCCAGACACAGAACAAATGATCGTGCTCATCACACAAACATTTGTCCTGGGTGGGAATCGAACCCACGACCTCTGGCATAGCAGTCAGGGTCACTAACCACTAGACCAGCAGGCCTGTCATTAAAATAAAATAAATATTTAAGGGGGGCTTCCATACAACAGACGTGATTATTTTGTCGTTTTTTGAGATAATGGTACGGAACCCTTCGTGCGCGAATTCGACTCGCACTTGGCCGCTTTTTATATCCTATGGTGGGTATATTGTGACTAATAGGTAATTGCTATGAAGCTTCAAATCTAGGAAAAAGTTACTTGTTTTAGGATCTTAATTCAGAGTAAAATAAAAGAGATGCTATGAGCGGTAAAGCAAAGTGGTCACAACAAGCAAAAGCGTAATTTTGATTAACACTAAAACCTCATTTTTGGTTTTCTGGAGAAGGTACAGCATATTCTACATCATCATCTGCCCAGCCTTTTCCCAACTATGTTGGGGTCGGCTTCCAGTCTAACCGGATGCATCTGAATACCAGTATTTTACATGGAGCGACTGTCTATCTCACCTCCACAACCCAGTTACTGGGTAATATGAAACGCCTTGGTAAGACTGGTTGTCAGACTTTCGGGCTTCTGACGATCCGTAACGACTGTCAAAGATCCACGAATGACAGCCGGGACCAACGGCTTAGCGTGCATTCCGAGGCATGGAGGGGTGTTAACTGCGGCAAGCGTAGCTTCACTTGATTGAGTGATCCGTGTGGCTGTTATTACTTAGCCACAAGCCCCTCTAGAGCATAGTCTACATATTTATTCTATAATTCTATAGTCACACTAATATTATAAAGGCGAAAGTTTGCGAGTGTGTGTGTGTGTGTTTATATGTTTGTTACCTCTTCACGCCTAAACCACTGAACCGATTTAGATGAAATTTGGTATAGAGATAGTTTGAGTCCCGGAAAAGGACATAGGATAGTTTTTATCCCGATATTCCCACGGGATCGAAACTTATGCGGGTGAAACCGCGGGGCGCAGCTAGTTTATTCTATAAAGATTAAAATCAAATGCCACCTGTTACTAAACATGATTTATCAATTCTACATGAACTGAGTTATAAAGATAGTATTCAGTCACTCCTACGCATGTTAAAGATCTCTTTTTAATTAAATTAGTCATTGATTAAGAAATCTATACATATAAAACAAAGTCGAGTTAGTTACACCATTTATAACTCAAGAACGGCTGGACCGATCTACAAGATCTTTAATTTGTTAGATTTGTCTCCGCCCCGAATAGCAGAATAACTATTAAAATACGGGAAAAATTTAGGAAAAAAAACCGCTCAAGTGCTAGTTGAACTCGCGCACCGAGGGTTCCGTACTGTTTAAAATATTTTTATTATATGATGTAACTAAAAATTTACGGTTTTCGCAATTTTTCCTTTATCTGTGTTATAGGACGTTGCTTCGTAAAACATTTCAAGATACTGAGTTCACGGGAAGTACCCTGTAGGTTTTGATTCACTTGCGAGTGTCGAAAGTTTGCGGAAATTTGCGGCGTAAACGGCTGTATCTTTTGATTGCGTTGGCTTAGAAGATTGATATTTTCACAGCTCTAAGGGACAGTATAGTAGAGTGAGTATTTGATATAAATTCCAGCTTGATACCTCTACGCGTTCCTGAGAAAAAGGGTCTTGACAGACAGACAGACGGATGGACGGACAACAAAGTGATCCTATCAGGGTTCCGTTTTTTCCTTTCGAGGCACGGAACCCTAAAAATAGTGAAGATAATTAATTTTCTCGTACATTTGTATGGAAAAGCTTTTTTGATAATATCTCTCTGAGGCGGTACGAAGATCGCGGTCAGCTAGTTTATTAATAAAAGCTTGATGATTCATAAATAAAAGCTTCATAAAGCTTGGACGAGTGATGAAACTTAGCTGTGGCAGCCTAGACTCTGGATGTATACCCGGTCAAGGACTATATTATTTAATTATTATTAATTTAATTTCAAACAACAAAGACTCATAGTGTTAGTAACAATATACTTACAAACTAATTTAGTAATACACTTACAAAACACAGAAAACAGATTGCGACATCACTGCTGCACGGTGACAGGCCCAGCCGAAACCCTGCAGCAGTGGTTCACAAACGCACAATCAAGCCTGCTAGCTATCATAGACAGGATGCTGTTGGCGCTGCCCCGCACCCTACGGACTAAGGATGCGCACCGCTTCCGCATCACGGTATAAAAACAGTCCACGCGAGCTTCAGCGAACATCCCTGACGCGCTGCAGTACCGGGGCAACCCCATCAACACCCTGAATGCATTATTGTATTGGATGCGAAGGGCGCCGTATGATTTTTGAGTATAATGAACCCACAGACTACAAGTATAAAAAGACGTACAGTAAGCACTAAATATAGTGCGCTTAACCTCTTTAGAGGCACGCCTGAATCTGCGGGCAATCATGTTAGCTCTCACACACAGCGCCCTCCGCTCCCTGTCAATATCCTCATCGTCTTTGAGGCCAGTGGTCAATAAGTGACCCAGAATATAGACTTGTACTTTCTTACGTGGGACTTAAACGAGGAACTGGTGAAAAATGTGAGTTCATTATCAAATTCTACCTTTTTGGGGAATGGAGACTGCAGATATTATTAACAACTATTACCTTTATTAAAATGTTAAGTATCCGCCCAGACTAGGGCGCGGGGCGGGTAAGGGAACGCGCGCGGTCGTTTCCAGTGCTTGTCAATATATAATGGATGAAGAAGACTTATTTTAATTAGAAAAAAGCTCGAACTATAGTATAGTTAAAATCTCGCTGCAGACTCGGTCATAAATCACTCGTGTTTCGCTCTCTTTCCCACTCACGACGTGTGGGCGTGGCCTGCCCATAAGGCCCGTGAGTGGGAAAGAGAGCAAAACACGAATGATTTATGACCGAGTCTGCAGCGAGATTTTAACTATACTATAGTTTGAGAACCCCGGTCCCAGCGCGGGCCGCGCGCGCCCGCCCCGCGCCCGCGCGGCGTATGGCGTGAGTTGCCTGCGCCGCTCTCCGCTTCCGCGTGCTTACAATGGACACTTCAAAGGAAGTTCATATGTTTGAGTTCGCCGAACCACGACGCGCCCGCGCCCCAGTCTGGCCGAACTCTACGTGTTTTCTCTTACCGTAGCGAAAACTGCTGCAACGCACAGGAAAACTAAACCAATCTTCGACATTTTTCAAAAGAAATGTTTCACCTTTCCATAAATTATATTTACAATGTTTATTTCACGTAAAAAACAGTTTTATATACGTAAAAGTTACTTCACATATTTCCAATGAGGACACGATAATGGCTGGTAATCTTTTATCGTTTAATTTCACAAAATAGTTACCTAATTACTAATCAAACCGAAGTATTTTTGCTTTTGCGTAACACTTTTTCTAGCAATATAATTGGTAAACGTATTTATTTCTATGCAGAAATATGTTCTTGATCATTTTTCTGCCCCTTTTTAGGGTTCCGTACCCAAAGGGTAAAAACGACACCCTATTACTAAGATTTCACTGTCCATCTGTCTGTCCGTCTGTCTGCCTGTCTGTCACCCTGGTGACCGTAGCGTTTCGTTTCGTAACGTGATAGCTAGACAGTTGAAATTTTTTACAAATGATGTATTTCTGTTTCCGCTATAACAACCAATACTAAAAACAGAATTAAAATTATTTAATTATTAAAAATTATTTAAGGGGGGCTCCCATACAACAAACGCGATTTTTTTGCCGTTATTTGCTCGATATTAATAATGGCAGACGCTTGAAATATTCACAGCACATTTAGTCGTATATATATTCACTTAAAAAATAAATAATCAAATTAAAATAAATATTTAAGTGGGGCTCCCATACAACAAACGTGATTTTTTTTATATAAGTATGTAGTGTTAAAATATTGTACGGTGGTACGGAACCCTTCGTGTGCGAGTCTAATTCGCACTTGGCCGGTTTTTTTAGCGTATTTTGTGTCCCACTGCTGGGCAAAGGCCTTCCCTTTTTCTTCCCATACCTCTCTGTCTTAATGTATTAATTTTGTATTTTGTGTTTCACGAACTGCGTCCAAATAAACATTTTTCTTTCTTTCTTTCTTGTGCAATCTCTGGTCATGTTGGTCCTGCAAACGTGATCAGACCGTCACATCACCTTTGCCGTGTTTTTACATCGATGGCGACGTCCTCCCTCAGGCGTCCACTAATTTAAATTTTATGTTATTTAATTGAAACGGTTTAAAACCAATTAGGTACAGTAATTACCTAAATACAAAAAAAAACCGAGTGTGCTTATGACCACACGACTGAAGTGAAACTTCAAACGTATTTGGCTATGAGAGGAAGAGAGAAAGAAAATGTGCGCGCGCACTGCATTCTCTTGCTTATATCCCCCACTCAACTCCCGTTCGCCTCGCCCGTAGCCCTTAGACATGGGTCGTACTTGCAAAATCGAGTACCAGGGCTTCCAAGTACGTCCACCTTAAGAAACCAGGGCCTAAAACCAGGGCTCGAGATACTTTCAAGTATTTTCTATCTGCATCGAAAACTGATCCATAACTTCATACAAATAAGAAGTACAATCGCGTAATCAAACAAAAGCCCTGTTGGAAGTAAAAAGTACTTGCATAGGAAATTGATCCGTGAATTCCTATAAATAAGGAGCACAATCGCGTTTACAAATAAATACTTTTACAAACCATTAAAGTAAAAATACTTGCATACGAAATTGTTCCGTAGACTCTTACCACACCTCGGACACTCCATACAACGCTCGCAAAATAATTACCTATTACTACTACATAAACAAATGACGTTTGTATACGTGCAAACATGTGCGTGAAATCTAATAGCGAAAAAAAAATGGCGCGGAAAGCAATTTGTGTCGGGGAACCGAACGACGTCGGCGGCGGCGCTGCCCGAACGTGTGCATTATTATGAAGTGACCATGTAGTTCAATTGTTTATTTATATAGTCGGGTTCGTAATGAAATAAAAACACTAAAATAGTTTAGTTTAAATGACTTATCTGTAAATAATCGGTTATTGAATCGCATGTTATTAAAAATGCGAAATCATACAAACAGTATATGTAAATACGAATTCGGAAAAGCATCACAATATCCAACCATCGTGATTAAAACTCAAATAAAACTTTTAAGGTGAATGGGCAGTTGTAGCCCGCGAAATTCAATTTTTCTTACGTATTTTGCAATTTTCAGGTCAGTGTCAGGTTGTATCTTGATCAAAATATGATTCGCGACAATAACAGGTACGTATTTACAGAATTATAATAATTAGAATCATTAATACATCTTTCTAAGTTAGATTTCTACCGTTAAGAACAAATCTCGTATGGAAAAGTGTTGATGGTAGAAATCTAACTTAAAGAGATATATTCATGATTCTAATGACTATAATTCTGTAAATACATGTCTATTATAGTCGCAAATCATATTTTGATCAAGATACAACCTGACACTGACCTGAAAATTGCAAAAAACGTAAGAAAAATTGAATTTCGCGGGCTACAACTACCCATTCACCTTAAATCGCATAATTGTGTGTCAGCAATACAGCGCTGCGGTTCGCGAGCGCCCTTGCTAAAGAGTCAGCGACGAATACCTCTAAGTGCGGGGTGAGGTGCGGTATCTGATATGAGGGCAAGGAAGGGAGTGTCCTTTCTGTACGTAGTACTATTAAGTATTCTGTGCTCTTACTGATAAGGAGTATGATCGCATTTGCGAAAACAAACGCGGTTGTTGAACTATTTGAGAACCTACGTACTTGAGCGTCGAGGCACGACGGAGCGAGATACTTTCAAGTGTTTTCTATCTGCATAGAATACTGATCCATAACTTCATACAGATAAGAAATACAATCGCGTATTCAAAAGCCCCGTTGGAAGTAAAACTACTTGCATAGGAAATTGATCAATGACTTCGAATAAATAAGGAGCAAAATTGCGTTTACAAATAAATACTTGCAAACCATTAAAGTAAAAAAAACTTTTTAAGAAAAAAAAACCGACTTCCAAAAAAAACTTTACAAAGTGAAAAATAACTTTAATTTCGGAAGTCGGTGTCTTTGGATATTTATTTTAGTTTTTTGCCACCGACTTCCGAAATTAAAGACATTTTTCACTTTGTAGTGTTTTTTTGAAAGTCGGTTTTTTTTTTCTTAAAAAGTTTTTATTTCACGCTTTTTAGTGGGTCTGCTTATAATTTATCTAAGTTACAATAGCCTAGTGATCATCGCCTTTTACAAACAAAATATTGCTTTTCCCGATACAGGGAAGTTAATTGTTGAGGAGTTCTCCAGATCCACCATCAGCTCTGTATCACCATTCACATTGTGACGAGCATAAATTGCTTAGCAACCATATTAAAGTAATCGAATCGCAACCCGTGAAATACTTAGATATTATTGAGTAGTTCCGGTGGCCATCTGTGGTCTTCATCATAAGTTCCACATCACCAAATAGTGCTTTCCGAGAGCAAATGCACGAGTTACTATAAAAAATACCCAAATCGCTATAGGTGTGCCTATAATATTTGAAGAGTTCCTTCGATTTCTCCAGGATCCCATCATCAAATCCTGCCCTGATGTTTTTAGACTAGATGCTGATAATCCTGGCTGCAGCATCAGGCCAGACTTGTCAACATTGCATTGAACTTAAAATTTAGTCCTGTTTAAAATGAGCCCAAACACGACTACGGTGCTGTAATTTCAAGGTTGGTACTTTTTCTAATGCTCCTGGCTTCAGCATCAGGTCTTTATGTACTTCGGTGTTCCTCATTAACAGTACGTTTATCCACACATCGAGCCCTTTTCAATGAGCCTTAACACGATATATCTGCTGTTAGTTGTCGAGGAGTTAGGTACTCTGCAGACTATCCTGACTGCAGCATCAGGTCATGACTTGATGATCATGAGACCAAATGTGGCAAATACCCTATCAAACATCAAAACAATTGACTAAAACAGTCCTTGCCTGTTCGAGTAACTTCTTACTGTTAAGGAGTTGTAACTTCCATCATCAGCCCAGCTACCTGAGATGGTGACAACCATACGCAAATACACAAGATACTTCGTAAAATATGCGAAAAACAATAAGTGAGCCTATAAAATTTAAAGGTTGCCCTCGATTACTCTAAGATCCCATCATCAGATCCTAACTTGGTGACAGTGGGACCACCTCAAAACTTTGGAACAGCAAAAGAATTTTGAAAATCCGTCGACAATTGGCGGAGTATTCGATGAACAAACATACAAAAAAAAAAACATACAAACAGCCGAACATAGTACCTCCTCCTTTTTGTGAAGTCGGTAAAAAATATTTGCATACGAAATTGTTCCAAAAGGAGCATGATCGCATTTGCGAAAACTAACGCGGTTGAGTACCTACGTATTTGAGCGAGTAGCCGTATAAGATACTTAATAGTCTTGCAAGTATTTTGAGTCGGTACCCGGTGTGCGTACTTGGAAGCAAATACCTGGTGTAAAAACCCGGTCGCATATTTATGCGACCGGGACCGGGTTTTTACACCAGAGGTATTTCCAGCCATTTTTTACGTACCTTCCCTACTCGCGATCACACGTTTTCGTAACGCATTCGCCAGTTTACTCCCCAAGTCAAGCGCGCCTAAAGAAGTTTCACTTCAAAAAAAAAACTTCATACGTATTTGGCTATGAGAGGAAGAGAGAAAGAAAACGTGTGCGCGCACTGCTTTGTCTTGCTTATATCCCCCACTCAACTCCCGTTCACCTCGCCCGATCACACTTTTCGTAACGCGTTCGCCAGTTTACTCCCCAAGTCAAGCGCGCGTAAAGAAGTTTCCCATCAAAAATACTTGCATACGAAATTGTTCCGTAGACTCTTACTGATAAGGAGCATGATCGCATTTGCGAAAACTAACGCGGTTGAGTAGGTACCTACGTATTTGAGCGAGTAGCCGTATAAGATACTTAATAGTCTTGCAAGTATTTTGAGTCGGTACCTGGTGTGCGTACTTGGAAGCAAATACCTGGTGTAAAAACCCGGTCGCATATTTATGCGACCGGGACCGGGTTTTTACACGAGGTATTTCCAGCTATTTTTTACGTACCTTCCCTACTCGCGATCACACGTTTTCGTAACGCATTCGCCAGTTTACTCCCCAAGTCAAGCGCGCCTAAAGAAGTTTCACTTCAAAAAAGACACACACAAAAGAAACATAAAAGATTAAATATAAAATCATCAAGTAAAAAAAAAAGAAAAATTAACAACACTTTCTTCACTCTCACAGTACTTCTGACATGCCGACAAAATCTTCGTCCACTCGTCCACAAACAGATCGTTTGTTGCATTAGAGTCCAAGAGAGCATTAAGTGCGGCCAGAGTACGTAGTACTGGGGACTTAGCACGCGCAACTGTGCGACATGGAGGCACAGCAAACAGCCTGCGCTTTCTGCCGCGGCAGTATTTGTCTGGCACAAAGAAGCGGGCCAACACAGCATTTAGGTCAGACGCGTCAATAGTGCCACGGCGCGTCTTACAGGCTATGGTGAGCTGGTCTAAGGTCTAAGTGATGATCTTTGCCCATCTCTCCGCGTGCATTCGTGAGACGTGTACGGCCCACTCCTACTTCGGCCTGGCTGTTTTTTCTCCAATATCCGCTACTTAGTTATGGAGCGCAGGGTGGTATAACTGGTGTTTCTAACTCTGTCCCAGCCACCTTTTTAAGTTCATCGGCAATCTAAATGGACTCGGCCCAGAATTTGGCTACGTGTTTGGCGCCATCACTAGCGTCCTTCAGTTCCTGTAATGTGCAGACGACAGGACACGTAAGACACGATATAAGTGTCCCATCGTTTGTGGAACAGTACCACATTTACACTCCAAGGCGGAGTTGTATATGAATCTTCACCTGAACAGGTTTCCCTTGCTTCGGCCAACATGGGTCCTGGGATTCCGTTTAAAGACTCAAAAATTTCCTCTCCTATGCCGAAATATGTTATTCTTCTTTATGTTGATAAACAGGCTAATGCCCTATTTAATGGAAAGTTTTCCCATTCATAAAATGTGAGAAATTGTAACCATTGGCATCTTTCCAAGGAGCGAAAGTCCTCTTGAATGTAAACAACTTTTAATATAGGATCAACTCTGAAATACGAGTATCTGCTGTGTCAGCCATTTTTTTTTTAATTTTAATTGCTGAATGAGCCCGCTCTTGACCTCGATCACGCCTGTTGGAAACCGATGGATGAAGTTTATCATGGAACGAGCGTGCCTAGAAGATGCCATAGGTACTGGAACTCCCACGCATCGACGAAACACAGAAGGCTGCTTGACGCCAGACACCGGTGGGAGGGTGGTCGCACACCAGGCGGGCATTAGGCCTAAAACTGCAAGGGAAGAATTGGACAGTCAAATAAGGTGTTGGGTGTGACGGTCCAGGATGCGCCGAACACTCGGTTCAGTTGAGTAACTGCTGGAACAAACTGCGCTACACGAGGAGGCTTCTTCATGCATCCTAATTCAATATTCAAGACGGTAGGTGTTGTGGTATCAAAATTAATGAAAGAGGTGATTTAATTTTCTGCTATTGCTAGTCTTAGTCTCGTTGGTGGCGTGGTCGCTAGCGTGACTGATGAGCAGGGTGTCATGGTTCGATTCCTAGGTTAGGCAGAGCGTTGTTGAGTCTACCGGACTACCCGTTAGGATTTTCTCCAGAGCTTGGACTTTTGCCCGGTTGATGGTGTAGAAGCATGAGGAACAGGGTCTAAAGTTCACTCATCCTCGATAGAAAAGGGAGGATCCTCTGACCAGACGGGTATCGTGTCAGTAAAGATGTTGCATATTATGCTAGTTGCGCGGCAAACTCTGCTTGCGCGATGCAGGATTTTGCGTGACGTCAGTGTGATGCGTTGTTTGCACGTGGCAATGTAGATGACTCCACAATGGAAAAGGACTAGCACCCTATTACATGCGACGTAAGCATTATTATCGAAATGTGGATATTTTTACCTACAAGATAGTATTTCCCTATGGAATATAGCATGTTGCTATGGAATATGTATTTACGGACATGCTATGATGACCTTCATATATAGAGTTGAATGACCTTAAAAGTAATACAACGAAAGTAACCAAATGTATTTTTGATGACAGGTAATTTTCCGAGTAGTCTTGGATTAAAATAGATTAACTTTATCACTGCCACCTGCCAAGGGTGGGGCTAAAAAGAAATAATGGATTTATGGAATAACACCGAAGTATATTTTGTCCGCGGTTTAGCTCGAATGGTTTTACCAATTCAAAAACCTACAAGCAGAGAGAGACAAAAAAACAAAAACACAAACAAACTCTTCAGCTTTATCATTAGCTTTATAACTAGTTAATTCGGTTCGAACAATTTGTTCTTTTTGTAGCCTATCCTGTCCCACTGCTGGGCAAAGACCTCCCCTAAATCCTTCTAGGAACCCATTTCCCACGCCATTTCGAACCAGCTCTCGTGGTACGCGTCCAGGTCATCTCGCCATCTCTTTCTGGGCCGGCCTCGGCGGCGCCGTCCATCTTCAGGCACCCATTGTGTGGAGATTTTTGCCCAACGGTCACCGTGCATGTGACCCGCTCATTCCTATTCGTGGCTTTTTTTTTGGTGCGCGGTGGGAATCCTCATGGACTACCTCCATCATAGGGGTGACAGAAGGGCATGCCGGACTCTTACCGGCTAAAACCACCGCTGTGTTCCACCTCTACCTATGGCCGGGGTGCGGGATTCGCATAAGCATTCACCGCTCCTCCGACAGGCCTCGACCAGCTGTTCCTCAGCGGGTCCCACCTTCCCGTAATTTCATTTGTGCCTGGCAGCCTTCTTTGCTACATCTAGTATGCCTGATTCGGAACGCAGCGTGGTGTTCCGATATCTGTCCTGTCTTTTAACACCCAGAATGCTGCGTTATATATATGTCGCAACCAATTGGTTTAATTAGCCGTTTAGTTAACCGCCTAGCCTGTTTAGCTGAACGGCGGCCGTTCAACTAACGGCCTGAATGATATTCAATTATAGTTTAGGTTAGAAGACTGCAACCAATCACGCGCGAGCCGAATTGGTCGCAGTAATTAAGCCAGGACACCCCGACCAAATGGGTTAGGTTAGGTTAGAACTGTGATCAACCGCGTGCGAGCCGAGAGAGCGAAGTGAGGCGAGCACTACTCTAAAGGCCAGACGGTTAAATAAAAGGCTAATTTAACCAGTTGGATGCAACATATAGATTACGCAAAGTAATTAACATAACAAAACAAAGAAATACAAAACATTACTTAAATTAAATTGTTTGCCATTATGTCAGCTAGCTCACGCCAATATACACTTATGCAGGGTGAAATTGAATTCATGGGCATCCTTTTGAGGGGTCATTGTAATCATCATTATGAACAACTTTTACTATGGGACCAAACCTGAAATCGCGAAAAAAAAATCAGCTCTTCCCTACATTTTGACGAGTTATGTGAACATAAATGCAAGGAACAGCTGATTTTTTTTCGCGATTTTAGGTTTAGTCCCATAGTAATTTTTTTTCATAATAATGAGTACAATGACCCCTTAAAAGGATGCCCATGAATTTAATTTCACCCTGTATAATATTATTATAACCTACATTAATAAAGTTGATCTTGACCCGCGTTCAAAAGTGCTGGTTGTACAAGATTGTTGTTTATCTAAGTCAGACAGAATGAATAATGCTTCGTACAGCGGAATGTGCAGTTTTGATTGGTAAGCGATTCTATTTTATTACTAACCTACTTTTTGTCAAATGCTACTGTTTTGAACGAGCAGATTTAGATGTCAAAATCGACTCTTCTTTTTCTAATCAGAAAAAAAAGTGAGGTCAAAAGTGTGGTTATTTGAGTAGGCATGCCTACTTAAGGGTGATAAATTGCGAAGGTCGAACGTCGTGGTATTACGCGTGAGACGTACGTATTTTTAATTTTGTCGTATTAACTTGAACGAATAAAGAAAGACCAATGACAATGTGCGAATAGTACGGGAGCCGAGTAGGCCGTCCGGCGACTGCCTACTGCCGCGCGTGTTTTTATGAAGATTTGGTTTTTTGTTTATATGATAATTTAGTGAGTTTCTTAATTGTGGGGCACAAACACTAAAATGTAATTGACAGGCTTATGTTGATATATCGAGGTAGGCACTGCTTATATGCCTATATGCAATGCACGCCACTGATAATATGTATTATAAATTCACGCTTTCTTCCCATGGGGGTAAGCACAAACTACAGAAAACCAACTGCTACGATCCTGACATACACATTTGATTAATTTACGATCATATATCTGGTTTTTTTTATGGTTAAGCTACGCTTGCCGCGGTTGGTCTGTGGATGGGTGATCATATTTACATACCAAGACCCCTCCGTGCCTCGGAAAGCACGTTAAGCCGTTGGTCCCGGCTGTCATTCGTGGATCTTTGACAGTCGTTACGGGTCGTCAGAAGCCCGAAAATCTGACAACCAGTCTTATTACCAAGGGATATCGTATTTCCCAGTTACTGAGTTATGGAGGTCAGATAGGCAGTCGCTCCGTGTAAAATACTGGTATTCAGCTGCATGCGGTTAGATTGGAAGCCGACCCCAACATAGTTGGGAAAAGGCTAGGCAGATGATGATGAGTGGGCCGTAATCCACCACGCGGGCCCAGTGCGGGTTGGTAGATGTCAGCTATAACATAGATGAAAATAAAATTATTATTATGATATAAATTGTGACATACCTTTCAACTTTTACTACGATTTTCCACGAAAACGCAAAGTAGGCAAGGTACGAGTAATTTTTCATTGCGTCCCTAGTCATCCGTCTTCAGCATAATCCAAAAATCTTTGGGATTTCTCGTGAAACTACTTAGGGCCATCATTTTTCATCTGGAACATACAACATGTTGATACTCGTAAGAGGAAATGCGGGTGGTCCTTTTTCCATAGAAACGCTCTCGACTGTTTTCTTTCTGGTTAATGATAATATGAGTAAAGCAATATTTTTTTTACAGAATAATACATATTAACTACTTTTTATAAGTACTAATGCCAAAAAATGCCGATTTAAACCATTGTCAACAGAGACCTAGTGTACAAATTTGACAACTATTAATGAAAAAAGAATAACATAGGGACACAGTATATATCCTTCTTATTCAGTTTATGAAATACTAGCTGCGCCCCGCGGTTTCACCCGCATAAGTTTGGATCCCGTGGGAATATCGGGATAAAAACTATTCTATGTCCTTTCCCAGCACTCAAACTATCTCTATACAAAATTTCATCTAAATCGCTTCAGTGGTTTAGGCGTTAAAAGGTAACATACATACAGACAGACAGACAGACAGACAGAGTTACTTTTGAATTTATAATAATTAAATACGGATCTTTTAATTTGGTCCACCATTGGAGGAGGAAATAGGCTAAAGCCAAAACTCGAATTACGACTTTTTACTCAGGATTTTTCAAAAGTGTCTCCGACCGCATTTCCTCTTAACAAAATATTTTTTATGACATAACATCATCGCTTGTATGCCCTGATGGGGTAGGCAGATGAATGGTACAACTATGTTTCGATAGTCATTTTTACCCGACTACGGCAAAGCAAAAAGAAGGGTTATGATTTTTAAGTCTTATGTAGCATAATTAGCCTATAATGTTCCCAATGCTGGGAACACAGGGCTCCTCTCTGTGCGAGGGAGTGGGCTGTAATCCACCACGCAGGCCCAGTGCGGGTTGGTAGACGTCACAATATGTCTTCGAATTTTTGGTTCTAGGACATGCTGGTTTCCTCACGATGTTTTCTTTCACCGATTTGAGAGCAGTGGTGATGAAATTATTTACGCAAAGTAAAGTGCCTGCCCAGTGGGGCAATTGCGTAACACATTTTATCAATCGGAATTAGTTTCATTTTGACAGTTCAACAACATTCATTGCGTTATTTACGTGTTGAGCAGACAAATTTTTCATACATATGAAGTAATGGATTAGCAATATACTTCAAAATGATTCAGATTCCGATTGATAGTATTTTTCGCAATTAGGGTTCAGGTCTGAACCCACGACCTCGTGAGTCGGGCCGTTACCACCTGAGCCACCACTGCTCTTGCCTAGTCCTAATAAATAGTAGCAATCAATTCCTTTACCACTATCTGAGCACAAGTCCAGACTCTCAGCTTCTATAGAAAAATCATGTCTTACTTTGCCCGACATAGGAATGGAACCCAGGACCCCATGCTCAACAGTCGTGCTTACAACCACTAGACCACAAAACCTTACCAAACATGACATAACATTTTGTCCACACAACAATCAAGTGCAAACTAATATAATTACTTAACAGATTATGTAAAACAATTGCACATAACTTTTTTTAAAGATAAGAGGTATGTTTATAAAGAGTAACGTCGAAATGTATAGACAAATATTATTTAAATATAGATTTAGTGTTGACGTTTAACATGCGTCCCTCTGTTGTTGTCTTTGGATTGTCTGTGGCTGTGCTGGTTAGTATACCTTCTTTAGTATAGTTGGAAATAGAGACTTTTTTTTAGAAAAAAGTCTAAAAATACGTATAGTAATATCTATTATAGACCTGAAAGCCGATTCTCGTAATTAAAAACGTTCAAAATCTAGTCGCAGTTTCATTTCAGCGACAATCAATGTCAAAAACTTGTCTAAAATGTAGCGAAATTAGAGGTATTTTTGACAGATTGAGACAGATCTGACAGCGAACGTTTTTAAAATTACGAGAATTGCCCCTCAGGGTTGTGTAGAAATCCCAGTTCTTTTAAATTTTCAATTATCCAGGCCGTTGTGGGCCTGTTTTCCACCTAAAAACAAAAGATCTATTAACATACTTAGCAGTATTAATAGTAATGGTGAAAAAGGTGCTTGAAAAAATAAACTATTTCCGTCTGATTTCAAATTCTATCTTTAATCCAAGCTAATACATTAGAAACAGTTTTAAACTTTGAACTTTACTCTTGTTACTGTAAAGTTTTTAACCCTTCATTGCATCTTGATGGAAATTTCCATCAAACGATTCACAGGTTAAAAAAGCACACAAATCAGTGGGCGGTTCACAGGTTAAATTTTTTTTCTACCAGAAGATATTTAATCATGCAATGAAGGGTTAATACAAAAACGGACTTTAAACAAAATGGACCGTATCCTTTTCTAATTTTCATTACTAACGTTATTCTTTTGTTTTCCAGATCGGCCAAACACACGCAATGATTCCAGCATATTCAGTGTCCGCTCTCCGGCTAGCCTTCGACGAAATCTCCACCGTCCTACCCATAGCCAACCAACTCGCTTGTCTCCTGTTACCATTCTTGATAAACCTTATCAACAATTTGAACAATTTGTCCAACATTGTCCAGAATTTGACACCAGCATTGCTGCCTTACTTTGGATGTACCTTACCGCTACTTTATGCCACTTTGACAGATCTTGCATCTGTCTTATTTTTGTACATAAGTGTATTAATATCTCTATTTAGATCCAATGTCTTGGCAGCCCCTGGTTTGTTGTTGGGATTAGTTGCTCAGATCCTCAACTTAGTGTTGAATTTGTTGAGCGGCTTGACAGACGGGTCCGGGTTGTTGAGTAGTCTGATCAAACTGATCACTAGTATCGTTGTTGAGCTGGAGAAGTTGTTGATTTAGTTGTTATGTAAATACATGTTTGGAAAATTATGTATTTTTATTTTTATTGTTTTTTTAAGCTTTTGCATAGCTTTTATCGCGGGCTTTGAGTGCGGCGACCGAATCAAGAAATTCCGTAGCGAAAATAAACCTAACACCCCCCACTCTGACCGGTACAGCGGTGCGGCGTTGAAAGCCGTGCATCGTCTAACGTCGTTTCAGTTCGGCAGACTTCGGCACGGTGTACGCGTGTAGACTGTACGAAGCTCGCACGGATCGAGACGAGCTGCTTACGGTAACTTGAATTAATATCAAAGAAAAAAAAAAATATTGCTTAAATATTATAATTGCATAAGTTGATAAAAAATGCTATGCTAAAGCTTTATCGCGGCAGTCCCCCAGTACCACACGTATTTTTTTTCATAAAAGCAGTGATCAAAGTTGGTTCAGCTGTTTGGGAGCTACGATGGCACAGACAGACACACAGATACACACGTCAAACTTATAACACCCCTCTGTTTTTGTCGGGGAATAAAAATCAAAATATTTTATTTCACATGAACCTGCATGGGGCATATGGGCATTTAATCACACTAATATTATAAAGGCGAAAGTTTGTGAGTGTGTGTGTGTTTATATGTTTGTTACTTCTTCACGCTCAAACGGCTGGACCAATTTTGATGAAATTTGGTGTAGAGATAGCTTGAGTCCCGGAAAAGGACATAGGGTACTTTTTATCCCGATAATCTCACGGGATCGAGACTTATGCGGGTAAAACCGCGGGGCGCAGCTAGTAATATTATAAATGCGAAAGTAAGTTTGTTTGTTACCATTTCACGCCTAAACCACTGAACCGATCATCCTGAAATTTTGTCAGGTGTACAGAAACGGACATAGAGTACCTTTCATTCCGAAAAAAGTGCTGTTCCTGAGGAAAACAACAATAACGTTATTATGACAATAGATGGCGCCACGCGTCTATTGAACTTTGTCACGTTATTTAATTCTGAGGCGGTACGAAGTAAGTTTGTTTGTTTGTTACGCTTTCAAGATAAAACGGCTGAACGTATTTGGATGAAATTTGGCACATGTGTAGACCATGACCTGGAGAAGGACATAGGCTACTTTTCATCCTGGATCGCAGACGAAGTCGCGGGCAACAGCTAGTATATTACCTATAAAGGTGAAAGTTTGTGTGTGTGTGTGTGTGTTTATATGTTTGTTACTTCTTCACGCTCAAACGGCTGGACCAATTTTGATAAAATTTTGTATGGAAGTAGCTGACACCCTGGATTAACATATAGGCTACTTTTTATCCCGATATTCCTACGGGACCGACATATACGCGGGTGAAACCGCGGGGCGCAGCTAATGATGTAGATAAATTAATTTACACTGAAAGTGCCCGCCGCTGCTGGCCGCTGCTTTCCCGATGTGAATTGAGCCTTAATGTTTTTTCTTTAAGTCATGACTTTCTATCTATATTTAGTGCTTTTACGCCCCGTTGAGTTCTCATACAAAATTCATTGTGTCTGAGTGTTTGCACTTAGCCTTCGCTAAGAACTTTAATGCTCTTGGGAAACAAGTAACTAGTCTGGTAACTTAGCATAACATAAGTCATAACATCACCCCTTTAATCTCCGAAGAGTTAGGCAGAAACTATATTACACCCACATTTCGCCAGTTTAAGGCCCATGTTATAGGTGGCTGACCGCCATGAAGACAAATTCCTGATAGAAAAACCCGATAACACTGCCCGACCTGGGCGTCGAACCCAGGACCCTACGCTCAACAGTCGCGCTTGAAAACACAAGACCAAAGGGGGAGGGGGGGAGGGTGAGGGGGTAAGCTTGACCTAGTTGAGTAGACAACTGTCAGGTTGTCGTGGTCCGAGCCGCGCCGCAGTCTCATCACGGTGATCGGACCGGACCTATCACTCCCCGGCTTGGTTAACGCCATGCTAAGGGATGAGAGGTCCTGGGCGGCAGTCGCCTCGTGCTGCGAACACGTCATGTCCCAGAAGGAGGCGGCGGAGCGCGCGCGGGAGGAAGATCCTCACGCGGCGTTGCTCCGAAGGCGGAGGAGGGGTCGAAGAAGACGTCAGTTTGACAGTCATCTCCGACTCCTCCCAGATGGAGGCCAGCAGGCAACAGGTGCGAGGGAACCTTTGCCTGTATTGCACAGGCCTCCATCAGTGTTGGACGGGAATGGCTAGGTGCTCCCTGCTATTCCCGTAGCTCCTTAGCCTGGGGGGCATGCGGGGCCCGCCAGCTAGGCGGGCATGCGCCGGGAGGGTTGTGGAAGTAAAGGCTGAGCCGGTTTCCCATGGCCCTCCCATCACGGCGATGTGGGGACACCGCTGAGTTTTAGTGGGTATACTGTCGGTGTCATTCTGACAGGAGTCCCACATACCCCGTCTCGTCCCCCACGAGCGGGGATGCGTAACGCATTTCTCAGCGAAAAAAATAAAAAAAAGGTTCACCCTGACAGTTGTCTATTCAAAGCGATGGGTTCTATCCAAAGCGATGGGTGAGGTCTATGATGGCGAGCGTGCCCAGAAGATGCCTAAGGCACTGGAACTCCTACGCATCGACGAAACACAGCAGGCTGACCGACGCCGGACTCCGGTGGGAGGGTGGTAGCAAACCAGGCGGGCGTTAGCCCTACCACCGCAAGGGAGGAATTGGCCAGTCAAATAACGTGTTGGGTGTGACGGTCCAGGATGCGCCGAACGCTCGGTTCAGTTGAGTAACTGGCGGAACAAACTGCACTACACGAGGAGGCTTCTTCAGGCTTCCCAAAAAAACTATTGGCTAAGAAGATTATCATGTCCGACTAGTGTGTTTGTTACAGTGGCGGATTTACACATTTGCTGCCAGTAGGCTATTCAAACTCTGCCGCCCCTACCGACTTGTACAATAATGTCCCATGTCTTTTGTATACTGCTTCGCATTTTCTTCAAAATACTTAAAATGTTCTCGATCATCAGCTACGAAAAACTTGCAAAGCGATTTGTAAAGATCGGCAACTGTGAGAAAATCTACGGTATAGAAGCCTGAATTTGAGCATTCACTTTGTTTATTCTTTCCAAAAAAATCATGGTAGGTATATAAAAATTAATCTGTTTAATTTCAGAAAGACATTTAAAAAAAGTCGGGTTGCACTCCGGGAGTGCCGGCAGAAGTGAAAACTTGAATATTAACGTTGAAATAAATCAATTATTATTTTAATTAATACAACTCATTTTTTTTCACTATTTCTGCGTCCCTTTTTTCATTAATAGATGCACTTTGTTCAATTTCCATATTTTAAACACTTTATACCTATACACGATTTTTACGAATACATAGCAGTGTGGCTATTACACAGACGGTCGAGCCATCAGCTGTCCATCCACGTCCACGCTCACGCCCACGTCCACGTCCACGTCCACGTCCACGTCCGCGTCCGCGTCCGCGTCCACGTCCACGTCCACGTCCACGTCCACGTCCACGTCCACGTCCATCCATCCATCCATCCATCCATCCATCCATCCATCCATCCATCCATCCATCCATCCATCCATCCATCCATCCATCCATCCATCCATCCATCCATCCATTGTCGTGTGTCACTTGGTTCACTTCGGTTGGCGCCGCCGTAGAAAGAGAGGGGGGGGGGGGAAATCTCTCCTGACGGTCACGTGTCCTGACGCGAGTTTAACATTTTTTACCCATTACAAAAAGTGTGCAACGCCGCTAAAGAAGTTTTCACTTCAAAAAATGTTAGCCCAAAATTTGCCGCACCTAAAATCTGCCGCCCTAGGCTCCAGCCTACTCAGCCTATTGGTAAATCCGCCACTGGTTTGTTAGGTTCCCGATGAGGGATTAATAGTGCAACGGGTGGATCCGAATTCATAACGACGTCTCGCTCGTCGTCGGTCCGATGCGGTCCGATCTGACCTTCGACATTAACCCACTGTATTTCCATAGCCATCTACATAGGTGCAGTTGACCTTTTGAATGACATTTAAGGGGATGCGTTAAGGTAGGTACTGCGAAATTCAAATTTACTTAAGGTATTTGCAATTTGCAGCTTAGTGTCAGGTTGTATGTTTATGATTCACGACCGTAACAAATATGGGTTTACAGAATTATAATCATTAGAACCAGAAATGCAACTTCTTAAGTTTTTTTTCCTGTTAATGAAGTTTATTTTGAATAAAAGTAATACCTAATCATCACACTAATATTATAAAGGCGAAAGTTTCTGAGCGTGTGTGTGTTTATATGTTTGTTATTTCTTCACGCTCAAAAGGCTGGACCAATTTTGATAAAATTTTGTATGGAGGTAGCTGACACCTTGGGATTAACATATAGGTAGGCTACTTTTTATCCCGATATTCCCACGGGATCGACATTTAAGCGGGTGAAACCGCGGGGCGCAGCTAGTAAATTAATAAAAATAACAAAATGAAATCCTAACTTCACTAAAACTAATACACAAACTAAAATAATTAAAGCGTCGAAAAACTCATCTGCATCGCTGTCGACTGGTAATGTACCCAAGAGACTGGCGGCATTACCACGTTGTATGGCAATGCTTAGCCTCTGGCCAAGGTAAAAGCCAGCCCTTGGGTCTTAACACGGTGAAGCTTCTTACTCCTAAAGTTAGAATTGGCCTCAAATGTCATGATTTCATGCAATATAATCATTCAATAGGGTAATATGAGTGACATTGATGATTTTTATGATTAAAATTCTATAAATAAATATTTGTAATGGCCGCGAATCCGTTTATTGCCCGTGGTTCGACCGCGTAGTTCGACTAGTAGGACCAAGGGCATTTTTCTTTTCGGTGGTTCTATCAATCGGACCATCGTATTTGGATCAACATACTACCTGATACTGACCTGCAAATTGCAAAAAAAGTAAGAAATATTGAGTTTTGCGGGCTATCCTGACGCTTTCGCCTTAGAGAAAACTGACTACGAATGTGAGTATCGTCAGGCTAGATACAATACATGAAATTATAACTCTGTGGTAGTTTTGAGTATTTTTATGTCCTACGCAAATGTCCTGTAGGTCTAAATGTGGCTCCCTAAATATGGTTGCGTTACACGATGGACTGATGCATGCATATAAATTTTTTATTTTAAGAGCATTGTCTTCACATATTTATATAGGTATAATTAATGTACCTATGCCAAATATTGTAAAACATTTTAAAAGAGTAACGGTGGAGTTTCTTGCCCAATCTTCTCCATACGAAAACTACCTTTTGGAAGGGGCGACTAGAATCAATTCTATTTTTATTAATGTAATTTTTGACGTTCAAAAGTGCTTTTTATGTGCCTATTTGAAATAAATGCTTTGAATTTTTTTGACTTTTGACCTATCTGACTACTCTGAGAAGAAAGGCCGAAATAAACTCAAAGGTCTCATTAAAGTCCAGACATAATCTTGGTCAGATCATTTGATGGATGTCTGAAATGGTCCGACACTGCGCTTTGACACCATAGCGGCGGGCCCTATCAGAATACCAGCGCTGCGACATTTATTTTTTAAATGTCGCAGCATCATGCTGAGATAGGAGCCTTTTGGCCTCGTATAGGAGTTTCTGTCTCATTTTTCTTTTTGTTATTTTTTTTTTTATACAACTTGGTTTTTATTTTTTACTGTGTTTAGTTTAGTTTGTGATCTTCCTGTACGAGTCGCAATAAATACTTTTTCTTTCTTTCTTTCTTTGTACAGACGCCAGCACATCAACCTACTACAATCTGTCAAATTTCTTTAATAGGTTTTCAACTTTATCACATAATCATAAGGTTCAAAGTTGATTGGGAAAATCTGACAGTTTCGGGTAGGTTGATGTGCTGGCGTCTGTACGTCTATACGTTGTCGTTTTATGACGTTCCAGTGACATTCAACGAAATTACAGTCTATCCAAGTAGGTGTTTGGATATGACCATAGTGCATTATAAATACCTAGAACTATGTAACATTAAAGCACAAGGTAGAGTGCTTCTAGACGTTACTAGACACGTAATGGGCCATAAAGATTTTATAGAGTACCTGACAGTTGACAGCACGTCGCGCGTGGCCGGTGACCACACTTTGACTTTGAACTGGTCTAGCGTAGTCCGGAGTTTCAATACAATAAAAGGCAAATAATAAATCACTGTCAATTCCAAGGTTGCCTTTTTTTTTGGTGTTCGGTGGAAATCCTCTTGGACTTCCTCCATCGTGGGGGTGACAGAGGGGCATGCCGACTCCTACCGGCTAAAACCACCGCGGTGTTCCACCTCTACCTATGGCCGGGGGTGCGGGATTCGCATAAGCATTCACCGATCCCCCGAAAGACCTCGACCCGCTGTTCCTCAGCGGGTCCCGCCTCCCCGTGCGGCCATTCCAATAATGGCCGCACCGACTTTCAAGTGGCGCGCGTGGAACACTACGGCGACAACTCGGGCCTGTCTGGTCCGTCGATGGACGCTCTTAGTTCGCCGCCCGCAGGCCACCTCTCACGGAGGTCGCAGATCATTTTGCGCTCTCCTGTGGGAGGGGGAGAGAGGATGCCGTTTCTCTCTCTCGCTCGGCTGCCTCCTTTGCAGACATATGGAAGAGATCGCAGAAAGCGATAAGGCCCCCATTGTAGGTATCCACAATATGTGTTTGTCAACACGTAAAAACTTTTCCCTTGAGTGGACAAAACTGACGAATCGACGAAAACTGGAAACTGCCGAGTTAACACAACTGTCTAATCGGTAAAACTGACGAATCAGTGAAACTGACTAATCAACGAAACTGGCGAATTAAATAAACTGACGACTGAGGGAAACTGACCAGTGATACGCGGACTCGTATTTTATTTTGTAGTGTTTGATGTATTTTTGTGGTGTACAATAAAGTATATACAGGGTGTTACGGAAAGGGTATATCAATACAAACTGGTTGAAGAGTGTATCTTTTCTAGAATCTCTGTACACAATTTCAGCTCAAAAGCATTAACTTTGAAAATGCTTAATATTTTTTTATTTCGACATCACGGCGCTGCACTGGCGCGCGGCGGCGTGATGTGCGTGTACTAGGCGCACAGACATACTACAGATAATGGATAATGACCCTCGTAGTGCGGTGACACGTTTGTTATGATTTCAATTTAATAAACTATCGAAATAAAAAAATATTAAGCATTTTCAAAGTTACTGCTTTTGAGCTGAAATTTTGTACAGAGATTCTAGACCAGGTACACTCTTCAACCCGTTTGTATTGGTATACCCTTTCTGTAACACCCTGTATAAATAAATAAGAGGCTAGCATAAACTGGTATTGTTACTACTGACCTGTGGCCTACTGAACCCACAAACCCACAAACAACATTAGGAATCCTCCATTAATCACGTGAGGTTTAAAACGCTTGAAATGGGTGGGAGAGGGGCCTGTGGCTAACTAATAACAGCCGCACAGGTCGGTCGATCAGGTTAAGCCACGCTTGCCGCGATCTGTCTGTGGATGGGTAGCCAGCTTTACAAAACGAGACCCGCCGTGTCTTGGAAAGCACGTTAAGCTGTTGGTCCCGGCTGTCATTTGTCGATTTTTGACAGTCGTTACGGGTCAGCAGAAGCCCGAAAATCTGACAACCAGTCTTATCAAGGGGTATCGTATTACCCAGTAACTGGGTTGTGGAGGTCAGATAGGCAGTCACTCCATATAAAATACTGGTCATCTAGTTAGCTCGAAGATTTAGACGAAAACTAATATTACTTAAAGTAAAAACTCTTGTTTATCGATTTTATTCAATTTCGAGCGGCCATTGTTGTTTACATCTTTGGCAAATTTGGCGCGGTCAGACCTTATATATTTATATTAATATAGTATTTTTTATATATAATATTTAATTAAATAAAATAATATGAATTATTAAATTTAAATAATTTCTATTTTTTTTCTTTTCATAATTACATGTATTTAAAGATAAAACATTCTGAAACGTTTTAAGATACTTTGTGACTGATTTTGCGTGGGGTCTAGAACGTCACCATCACCAGGGGGGGAGGGGGAGGGTTAAGAAGTTGCTAAAAACATCACGGGATTAATGGACGATCCTTTATTATCATGAGGGTGGTTAACCGTAGTACTGCACGTCCATTTTAACAATTTGACATTAGTAGTAGAGTAGGTAAGAGTGGATTTTGTAGTTTATGACGTGTTAACACTGACGGTGACGTGCAGGTGTGGTTCTAATGACTATCATTGTTTGAGATAGTGAGGGGTGCACACATGTTCGCGTCGGCGAATTCGATTCGACAGTATTTGTTTGTTTTTTTTTAAGTTTTCTAAGTAATAACTGCCGCACGGGTCGATCGGTCAGGTTAAGCTACGCTTGCCGCGGTTGGTCTGTGGATGGATGACCATTTGTTACATGAAAAGTCCACTCCGTGCTTCGAAAAGCAAGTAAAGCCATTGGTCCCGATTGTCATTCGCGGATCTTTAATCTTTAACAGTCGTTACAGGTCATCAGATGCCCGAAAGTCTGGCAACCAGTCTTCCCAAGGGGTATCGTATTACCCAGTAACTGGGTTTTGGAGGTCAGATAGGCAGTCGCTTCACATAAAATACTGGTATTCAGCTGCATCTGGTTAGACTGGAAGACGACCCAACATAGTTGAAACATTGTACATATTACGCGACCAGGAATTATAATATTATCCTTCACAATATCTATACAGGGTTATTGGAAAAGCATTAACAACCTCTTAAGAGGTCATTGCACTTATCACTTTGAACAACTTTTACTATGGGACCTAACCTGAAATCGCGAAAAAAAATTCAGCTGTTTCCTACATTTATGTTCGTATAACTCGTCAAAATGTAGTGGAACAGCTGATTTTTTTTTTCGCGATTTCAGGGTTGCTCCCATAGTAAATGTTGTATATACATAATGATCAGTACAATGACCTCTTAAGAGGTTGTTGATGTTTTTCCAATAACCCTGTATATATACAGGGTGTCCCTGGAAGTATGGATCAAATCGAATAGGGGCGTTGGCAAGTTCATTTCCAAACATAAAAAAAAATCGTAACAAAAAACTATCAGGGCTATCAATTTAATTTTTTTAGATAGCCCTGATAGTATTTTTTATGACTATTTTCTTTGAGCACTATGCGAAGTGATTGAAAATAAAATAAAAATTGGTCATAACTTTTGAACCGTAAAAAAATTCACCGACATTCTCAGGGTTAAAAAGTTTGGAAATGACCTTGCCCACGCCTCTATTCGATTTGATCCATACTTCCAGGGACAGCCTGTAAATACCTTGTGGAGTATAGCGCTCCATTGCTTGTCTGTTTGTAAACTGCAGCTGTCTAGTTCACAAATGTCAAATATGATTGACTTACGACGCCATTAGCAAAAATTGTAACATAACATCTTTCAATAGGGTGATTAATTTTGCGCCACCACAGAATACTTAAATTACTACGTACAGAAAGGCCACTCCCTTCCCCGCACTAACATCAGTTACCGCACCTCACCCCGCACTTCGGCGTATTCGTCGCAGTTCTTTAACAAGAGCGCTCGCAAACACAAGTACCTCACGCACACATTCATACGTATACAAACGTCATTTTTTAATGTAGTAGTAGTAGGTAATTATTTTGCGAGCGTTGTATGGAGTGTCCGGGGTGTGGTGCCACCTTGTAGCAGAAGTATTACGTAACAAACGTGTGTGTGTGTGTGTGTTACGTGTTATTTTTTGTTTTGTTAATTTTGTATTTTGTGTTTCACGAACTGTCCAAATAAACTTTTGTTTTCTTTCTAATAATTTTATTAAGAAAGGAATCGAATATTGAGAAACTGATAAGCCTAATGGACTGCGTGCCTAATCGAGAAAACATATCGATCATTGACAATCGGTGTCATTATCATTTGATTTTAATTGATATAAATACAATATTATTTAACGGGCACGTATTTGAATATTATATTTTGTTACGGACAGTGAAATGTTTTATTGAAAGTGTTTTAATGTTCGATTCGAGTTTTTGTGAATAATGACTACAAGAAAAGATGATTTCAAGAATTGTTTTGTTTCTGTCATACGGAATGTTGGTACGTATATTGATTTTATTAATCACATCACACTAATATTATAAAGGCGAAAGTTTGTGAGTGTGTGTGTGTATATCGCACACCCAGAACAACACTGTATTATGTCGAAAAATCTTAAAATCGATTTTTTTACTTAATAAAATAGCCAAAAACTTTCCGCGCTAACCACGAAGACAGGCGTATTTATATAATACTGATACGCATTGGATTCTTCACATGCAATATTCAGGACATTCGCAATAACTTTGACATAACATGAAATAATGGTTTTTCCGTCCATTCTGGAAAATGAGCTATTTTGACTTAGTGCAGTGTTGATCTGGGCGTGCGATATGTATGTTACTTCTTCACGCTCAAACGGCTGGACCAATTTTGATGAAATTTTGTATGGATGTATCTGACACCCTGGATTAACATATAGGCTTATGCGGATGAAAACGCGGGGCGCAGCTAGTTTTCCACATAACGTTAAAGTGCGCAGTGCTATACACGCCTACCCTATTTCAAGTTAAACAAATATCAACTTTATTTCAATGATTATTAAGTTGATTTCAGAGTGTCATAAATATGTTTGAAGTTGTAGCGTAAACTGAACTTTATTGTGTAGGAATTAAAGTTATTTTTCCAGTAATTCATATTTGTTTAAATTTTTGGCAAATAAATCGCGAATGCACGGTACAGGCGCCAGCACATCAAGCTACCCGAAACTGTCAAATTTTCCCAATTAACTTTGAACCTTATTCTTTAGCGATAAAGTTGAAAATCTATTAAATAAATTTGACAGATTGTAGTACCTTGATGTGCTGGCGTTTGTACATACATATCACCTTCTTCCCATGCTTAGGAAGAAACTAAAGAACGCCACCAGCTACGATCCTCAACTACTCGTAATCTTATCGTTTCATTTACATCAATTAATATTCTAGAGTATTCTATTCATACATCTCCACCCTAATTGCATAAACTTTCAATCCCCATCTAAATAATTTTAAAGGATATTTCTAATCCATTGCTTCATATGTTCGAACAATTTGTCTGCTCAACAACGTTAATAACACAATGAATATTGTTGAACTGTCAAATTGACAGCCATTGCTACTGATACTGTGTTACGCAACTACCCCGCTAGTCACGCACGCAATTTTATCGATAGGTATAGTTAGCGCCACGATAGATGAGACTTGACCTTGCCTCCCGCGCTCATTCCGCTGCCCCTATGAAGTCCGGTCCCGTCCCGCGCTCAAACCTCATACCGCTAACGAGACCTAAAGGCTGAGGCCAAACGAGCGTAATTTTTTGAGCTGTGAGTCGGTTTCATACTAAAGTCCTGTTTGTACCACACGGCGACGCAAAATGAGTTGTCTGCTGACTCACGCGCGTTATTTCAACCGAATTGCGCTCGGGGTGAAGGAGGTTAGCGAGGCAAGCGTCAGTTATGTTACAGAATGCGACCGAAGTTATGTCCGTCCGTCTGGCAGCCTAACCGAATTTCAGTTAAATGTAAATTGCATTACTCAAAATACGCGACTCACAGCTCAAAAAATTACGCTCGTTTGGGCTCAACCCAAATCGTGTACTGCGCAAGTCAAACCACGTGGCGTGTCAAGTCTCAACTTTCGTGGCACGTATTGTATTTTGCATAAAGAACGCTAGAAGTACCGGATCAGAATTTTTGATACTATACTCTAAATTTATTATATTGCATATATCTAGGACCAAAGTTGTACATTCACTGTCTGGTTGTCAAGTGGATCCTGGATTCGATCTCCAGATTTGAAAAGTGTTTTTGGTTTGTTCCTTAGGACAAACCCTGCGTTCTAACCAAAAGCGATCGTTGCGCGAATACGCGATTCCGCGCTCCTTGTATGTACTATATAATATGCAGTACAAAAATGCTAACAATGATGGCGAGTAGCTACAAGCGATTCTCGGCTTCGTTAAGTGTCTTTTTAAACCCGTTATATTATGCCTTGTCAGATGAGAGTCAAAATTTCACTTGTAATACAAAAGTCTATTATATTTTAAGCTTTTAAAATTGCATCTCCTTTACAAAGTTAATACAAATAAGGATACTTACATTATTTGTATATAAAATTATTTTTTCGTTTTCACCTACACAATATACAGTTGTTATAATCAATCATCCTTTCATTCCAGGTATCGTCCAACAACGGATATCCGATAATACCTACTCAAACATATCCTATTTACCAACAGAATGGGTACGCGAATCCCTCTGCTAACCAGCGAAGCGATATCACACCCTATTTACAAAACATGATGGTTCAAAATCAATCCCCGCCATTGGACTTATCATCTTCAAATATAAGGCAAATTTTATTGAACAGAATACTATCGGGTCAACCAATGCAAACGATTTTCCACCAAAACTCACAAGGTTACGGTTCGAATTTGGTTGATTTTCCTAATAATGCGATGGTACCGAATGCCGGAAACAATTATTTTGCAGCTCCTATGGTAAATGAGTATGCAAATAATCAACCAACTGTTGCAAATAAAGAGGATAAAGTAGCGGATAATAAAACAGAAGGAAAACGAAAGAAGCATAAAAAGAGAAAATCCTCAAAATCTAAAAGAAATCATGACAATGAAAAGAATCAAATTAGTACAAGCAAACATGATAAAACCAACAATTTACAAGGTGACGATAGAAAACTCAGTAAAAAGTCCAAAAAACGATCTCGCAAATCCAAAAAAGAAGATCCTTCTCACGACAATCAGACAAAATATATTGAAAATGAAAGCAATAAAAAAACTAAAAAGAAAAAACGAAGAAATAACGTGAAGAATCTTGTTGCAGAAGAAACTAAAGTTGAGGAACCTAAACCACGAAGACGTCATAAGAAAAAACTAAAACAAGATAATACAGAGAATGTTGTTTCAGAACAAGAAACAATGCCTAAACCAAACCAAATACAAGAAGGTATAAACTTGGAACAATTTTACGAAGGAATTATTGAAGAGAATAGAGTACCGAGAAATCCTATAGCTGAAGGCAATAATTTATTCAAATCTAATCCTAATCTTCCTGAAAATATTGCTAACAACTATAACTTTAAAGGACTGCCGCAATTTAATAATCCTGCAATGGGCAACTTCTTTGCGAACTATGAAAATATGTACCAGTCTATGATGGCTAATAATAAGGGTACCAATAATCAAAGAGAGGTAATAAGAAGAAAACCCAAAACCAAAAACAATAATAAAACTAAAATTGAAGTTAAGAACAAAAACTCTACTGTCACTAAAGCTACTGTTCAAAAAAGTCCTACAAAACAGATAGTCAGTCCAAAAATTAATATAGTAACTAAAGAAAATACTATAAACATAACAAAAAAACCACGTACAAATATCGACCCAATACCAAAAGATGAAGGTTCAAAATCTATTGAAAAGCCATCTCAAATGAAAGAAGCTGTACATGAGTTTGAGAATGAAGAAATCAAAGATATTGAATCAAATTTAAATGGCCCTGCTCTCTACTATGGATACATAGATGACTATTACCCACAGTTTACGGATAGTGCAGCATATCCAACAGCAAATAAAAGAGAAGTTTATATAAAAAACTTAGGCGACACCAAATACTATTATGCAGTGGATAAAGAGAACCCAGAGTTTATAAACAGAATGCGTTTCGAAGGCTTTGGACTTCCCGAACGCGTTACTAAAGATTATGAAGCAAATAAAAAATATGATGAAGCAGAACAAGAGGGTGTAAGTAATGCTTTTAAACCATATTCCAAAGATATAAAAGAAGAAATTATTCAATTTCGCAGTCCGCCACAATTAGAAATACCTGATTTCCAAACTAGGAAAATTGAAAGGAGTGAAATTAACCCACAGCCTTTCTACGATTTTGATGAATATGACGACTTTAATCCAAGATTTATAGGAGATAAGTCATCTGTCTATTCTGAAGCTAAATACCCATACTATGCAGGAACTAAAGATAATAGTAAAAAGGTACAGAAAGATAAACATAATGACGTAGAAACTGTTTTCGCAAGATCGAAAGTTGTAACTTACGGGCCATTGTACAACCCAGAAGATGAATCTACTTCAGGAACTAGTAATCAAGATTTGACAGATGATGGCCCCTTAAAAGATGGCGGCATTACTTATGTTATGGCAAAATCTTTGGATTACCCAGAAAAGTTTTGGTAGAGAAATCTATTAGGATTTGAAATTAAGAATAAGAGAAAATAATATAAAAAAACTTAAAATTCGAAGGTTTAATTTTTAAGTTATTTATAACACACTTAACCTATTTTACAATTTAACACTAAAATATATATTATATACAAGTGTATAATAAAAAAAAGGAAAAAAAATAAAAAGACAGGAGCTCACTGGGTATCAAAAAATTCGTCCGCATCGCTGTCAATGGGATAAGTGACTAAAAGGCTGGCAGCATTGCCACGTTAGTTATATTATTAGTTATTTATTACAATAAATTATAATGTAAACTAGTATTCAATTATTTAATTACTTTTTCTTGCTTAAAGCTCTGTCTACACTGAGGCGATTCCAGTGCCGGATTTGACATCTCCCCCCTCAGTGAAGAAAACCCCTCACTGAGGGGTTTTCATACTCTCTGAGTTTATTCTCCAAACTTAGTTATTTTTTTGAAAGTGTGGCGCTTAGCTGCCTTTGATTCTATATGCTTCAATTATATTGATAAACCCTGAGTTAGCTGAGTTAACTCAGAGTTGTATATGAACGCTCAAGTGGGCTTTATATAATTATATTAACATAGTTTAAGTAATACTAACATAATTATGGGTAATGTGCCTGAATTAAAGATAAATAACTTACTGTAGGCTTCAATATTTATTTATCTTTAATTTAGGCATATTTATTTTTACGAGTTCGTAAAGAAATATATCTTTAACATAATTTCTAGGAATTATGTATTTATAAATAAACTTTATTGTAATTATAAATATAAATTATATCATCACCACTGCTCTCAAAACGGTGAAGTAAAACATCTTGAGGAAACCGGCACGTCCTAGAACCAAATATCGAAGACATGTGACATCTACCAACCCGCACTGGGCCCGCGTGGTAGATTACGGCCCACCCCCTGACATAGAAAGGAGGTCTGTGTCCTAGCAGTGGGAACATTATAGGCTGAGTATGTATGTACATATACTTTATTGTACACCACAAAAATACATAACGAAAAAAAATCAAACACTTGGTACACGTACTGTGGGACTTCAGCCACGGGAGGAACTATATTACTAAATTAAACTCCGATAAGACTTTTATAAGATGTTATTCCGGAGTCTTTTATCATATTTTATATATACTCGTAATTATCGACTTATTACTTAGACGTAGCGTTGAAAATGCCGAAAATAACAATTTGTTTTATACACGAAAAAAAAACAAGTTGTGGTTTTTTTCGCATGTTACATAGAAAAATTAATGAAAGGTATCCTGGAAAGAAACAGGATTGTTTCGAATGTTTCGCTTGATGTTTTGAAAAGTTGAAAAAAAACAAGTTTTATTGATTTTTTTTTCATTCTACCTACATTTTATTAGTAGGTACGTATTATTATGGAAAGAGATAAAGCATAGAATATCTTAAGTTAAATATAGTAAGAACGGATTTGAATAAAAAAACATGAAAGTTTCCCGTTTCTTTCATATTTTTCGGTTTTTTTCGGTTTTATTGAAAAAAAAAACATGAAATATATACTGACAAATTTTCTTGAAACTTTCGAATGAAACATTGAAAAAACAACGGAATTGGAAAGAAACGGGAATTTTTCCTGCTTTTTTCAATTCTACTTAGACGTCAAACCTACGACTCTCTATGACACATGCTTGAACCTTCGAATGGAACTTCCTTTCAAATATTAGCGGTCTGTCTCGCAAGGAGGTCAGAATCTCTCAAAGAGGTCTCTACATTCAGCTACGCCCACCTTAGAATAAGAGTATTGACATAGCCCAAGACTTTTATTCACACCATTCGAATATCCAAACCCGAATATTAGGTACTTACAATTTGCGGCGTTATCGCTTTCTGCGATCTCCTCCAGGCAACCTTGGAATGGACAGTGATTTGCCTTGACATAAAAATAATGGGGTAAATTGTAATGAATGAATAGGTCTGACCTTATAAGATAAATATTTATCTTTTTAGGTTGCTTTGGCAGTCTTGATTGTTTAATATTTATTTTTTGTTTACTTAGGACCTACTAACTGGCTGTTAGTATGCTTACGTATTTATTCTTGTGATAAGTTAAGTAAATATACACGAGATCATATTCAGCTAATACAATAAAAATTCTAAGTAAATCGATAACACTTTTAGTAAATAAAACAGCAAAATGATGTTAACAGAACGATTTTATTAACATGCACATGTTCAACTTAACTTAGGTATGTTTAAAATGGCTTTATAGGCCTTCCAACGTATAACTTATGCTGTGTATATGTCACGGCTAATAGCCGAAGTGCGGCTACACCTAGGTTTAGTGGGGTAAAGTGCGGCTACAGGTTACACCTAGTTTTAGCCGGGTACAACTAGGTGCGGCCGGCCACATACGGGTCGTATGTACTTCGGGTGTTAGGCTACGTAGGATGCAAGAGCGAGCGCGAGGGAAAGGCACCCCGAGGTTAGGTTTGGTTAGGTTACTTCAAACTTTTTACACATAAATAAGAGCCCCGCAAAGCGGAGCTTTGTCGATGTTCCGGCTAAAAAACTAGGTGTAGCCACACTTCGGCTATTAGCCGTAACATATACATTAGAGCATTTCTTACGAATGGTACAATACAAGCAAAAGCTCAATTTAAAAACGCATTTGCATATATTTTTAACACTCCTGTGAATGCTCGACACTGTTTTTCGAAGTAATGTTCACGGCGAGGAGGCGAGTGAGCGTTTACTGTATTTCCTATATCTCATTCCGCGTCGCACGTTTTGCCTCTTTGCGCACGTGTCTTTCCTCAGTGAAATGTTACACAAATTGACTCATTTGTTTGCAAAATCAATTTGTAACAAAGCGTCGAGGGTCGTGCTCTTTGTTTGGTTTGTAAAAGGGTGACACATTAGAGCAGCTAGATGTATATATAATATAATCTCAAGTCAATCACCTTTAGATTCCATTTTTATTATTTCAATTAATATATTACATATTAAATTTTTAGCTTACAGCTAAAAATGCTAACAACGTATCCAAGTCATCCCAGTCAAAGCTGTCATCATTATTCAATATTTCAGATAATAACATGAATTCTATTAATTTTTCAACATCAGAAACTTTTTTCGATGAACGTACTTTATAAACTGGAGCCTCCATATAAAATGGTGATGCTATACTAGGGTATGAAGGTAAAGATGGCGATGGTAAGTATGATGGGCATAGATGAGGTGATGACAAAGTAATTAGTGATGTTGGTGGTGTAACAGTAACTGTAGACTGTGGTGCAGAAATGAGTAAAGGTTGATTTGAAGAAACATCGAATGCTGATGATTTGCAAGGTGCATCTGATGATGAAATAGTGGAAGTATCTATAGATGGTGGATTAGTACAAATGGGTAATACTGGTTCTGTTATTATGTTCTCTTGTGGCAGTGGCAAAACTGGTAATGTTTGTTTAGGTATAAACTCTAGATTATCATAAGGATTTGATTGAATTGTACAAGTCGGTCTATGAGATACGTTTGAAGTAATGGAGTCTATGTAACAATTATATGAAGATAGTATATTTTGAACTATATTTGACACCAAATTGGTAATAGATGATACCATATTTGCAGTAGATTGAGCAATAGGAGAAGGAGGAGACTGGTTTATGTAAGAAATAGAATGAGTTTGCGACGGAAAGTAGGTAATTGGAGAGCAGGCAGAAGATCCAGATGTGGTGGGTATTGGTACCAGTGATGGCGAATACTTAAGTGGGTTTGTAACACATTCTTCAGTAAATAATGGATGTTGGTATGAGGCTAATTTTGGTGCAAGCGGGCTTTGAAGATTTATATATTCCAATCTAGGAACATCTTTGGAATCAACGTATGTTTGATAATTGTAATTAGGACCATTTTTATTTAATTTTTCTATAGTCTCTACGCAAGGACCTATGATAGGAAACATGTCAGGTGTATTTGTATTTTTTGAACTGTCAAAACTACGCAGGCTGTTTGACAACACATCAACTATTTGAGAAGATGGAGGTGTTGGCGCCAAATACGTTGGTGGAGAATTTAAAAAGTCTGAAGGTGGTCCAAATGTCGAAGGTTTAATTTTAAGAGGAGTACAAGGTATCAGTTTGAAGTCAGGTATTTTATCGGCCAATAAGTATGGCATAGAACTATGTAACATTATTTGATCAGTACAATCTTTTAAAACTTGAGATGACAAAAAATCTGGTTGTTTGAATCTAGATTCAAAAGCCACTGAAGCTGAGCCAGAATTTTTTGCTTCTGAATTTTGTACTGAAAACACGGTTGAAATGGGTACATTTATAGGTGTTTTCGGTAGCTGTATAGGTTTCGGAATCTCTGCAGGTATTATTGGGTTCATATGTGTTGACAAATGTGGGTCATTTCTGACAGGGACAAAATTTAGACTGGAGTCAGAAGTAAAGGTTCTTGGGTTTAATAAATTACAGGAAGCAGGTTGACTTGGAAATTCAATATTTTCAGCTGCCTTATATGAGATAGGTCTGAAATTCAAAGGTATCATTTCAGAAGGAGTCCTTACTCCAGGTAAATACATAGATTTATAGTACAATTGATATGGCGATGAGCAAGAAGTTAATGGCGAGAAAGTATTTGAATTGAAATGTTCTGAACATGAAGGCTTTCTAGCTTCCAAAGTAAGTGGTGAATCTAATGTTCTAGATCTTGATACCGGAGTGATGCTTGGTTGTGCTAAAATATTATTGCTTCTTGATGCTGAACAAAAAATATCTGTGTCGCTACTTTTTAACGGTCTTACAGGAACAATTGGCAATGATTTGATGTCTGGTAACGATGATATTTTATTTAAAGAGCTTGAATACGTATCCCATGAAGAATAAGTAGTTAAAGCATTTGGTGGCTTAGTAGAGGATGATATAAATGAGTATTTACATGGCAATGATATTTCCGGTGTAGATACACCAGAAATATCATTGCCATGTAAACCAGATGGTTTAAAATTACTTACAGGATTACGTGATTTTGGTAATAAAAACTTTTCTCTTAACCTTTCTGGCATTTTTACATCTGCGATTGATAATGAATCAATCTTTGGTACAGGCAATGCTCGAGATGTTGACGTAAATGCTAATGGTGATGAAAATTCTTGAGTTCCTGGAGCTGATGAAAACAATTTAGGTAATATATCTTTGCTGTCACATAATAGTGACGATGAAGAAACGGCTGATGGAGTCACGGGCATGGGTCTAATTGTCGTCACTTTTCCCTCCAAATCTGGGAATGGCAACGTGACTCCACCTAAGAATTCTGCGATGACCGTCTGAAAAGAAAAGGATTTGTCAAAATAAAAATGATAATTATATGGTCCCTACTTAAATACTCTACCCGACCTTTACATAAACATACTTAAAATACAAAGAGTGGCGGGACAAGAACGCGCAAACTGTAACCATTTTTTATTGCTTAATGGGCCCGCTCTTGACCTCGATCACGCCTAATGGAAAGCGATGGATGAGTTCTATGGTGGAACGAGCGTGCCCAGAATATTCCTAAGGCACTGGAACTCCCACGCATCGACGAAACACAGCAGGCTGCTTGACACTGGACTCCGCTGGGAGGGTGGTCGCAAACAAGGCGGACGTCAGGCCTACCACCGCAAGGAAAGAATTGGCCGGTCAAATAAGGTGTTGCTTGTGACTATCCAAGATGCGCCGAGCGCTCGGTTCAGTTGAGTAACTGGCGGAACAAACTGCGCTACACGAGGAGGCTTTTTCATGCATCCCAAAAACCCGCATAAGTCTCGATCGCGTGGAAATATCGGGATAAAAATTATCCTATGTGTTAATCTTGGTTATAAACTATCTCTGTGCCAAATTTCATTCAAATTCGTTCAATATTTTTTGCGTGAAATAGTAATAACCATCCATCCATCCCCACAAACCTTTGCGTTTATAATTAGTAGGATAGAATACTAGAATATAGTCTGTAGTCTTTTATTTTGCTTAATGGCCTGAGACATTTTCACATTAGAGCTGATCTTAAAATTTATTCCGTAATTAGTGCTTGGTTCTTTTTACATTTTACGACCCTCTTGGGTACAGTTGAATTGAAAAAGTGTCCTTGCGTGCTATCTGCACATTAAAATAAACATTTATAGAAAATATTTTTGACATTTTATTTATTTTGCAGCAATTATAGCGATTCATGATACTCCGGTTTTTAATATAATAGGTACAAAATAATAATAATAATAATAAATATTTTTTTATTGGAATAAAATAGTGTTACAAAACATGCCTCTGAAACCCAAACTAGGTAAAAACCTGTATGTCGGATTTCAGCGCCTTCTCCCAAAAAATTACGTGATACTTTTATTTATTTATACCAACTAAGATTTTTAAAGAACACTATAATTTTGAGCATGCAGAAATTACAATAGTACATACTGGTATATAAATCCGAAAGTAACTCTGTTTGTTACCGACCTTTCACACCTAAACCACATATCTGCAAAGCTATTCACAATCATCCGACTTGCTATCGAATCGAAAAGGTTTATGTATAATCAGAGAAGGTAGGTGTCTTTCGATAATATCAGCCATATTTTAATTACTGTGGGCGTACTATGGGTAGTGTTGGATGTTGCGCAATAGAAAAACCGTTTACAGTTCAAATCAGATTATAATTTTACGAACAAATTAATCACACTAGCGAATAACACACTGTAGGTACACGACACATCCAGATACGGAAAGCGAAACAGTTTCTGAGCACATGTTGTCCGTACGATGTCCAATGTCCAAGAGAACCGTTTCACCTCGCTACTTGCTCTCCTCGACCCCCACCAACTTAGGCTAGACTGTCCAGCACCACCATATTATGGTGCTGGCGTTCCGAATAGTCAAACGAATGACTCCGACAAAAGTAAGGTAACTCGATGATAAAAACCGAAAACTGATAAAAAGCAGATTCGTCCGGTCGCTAGTTAGGAATCAAATAATCACAGTATTGATTAAAGTACTCTAAAGAAAGAAAGGGTTATTACTTTCCTTGTAAATAAAGATTCTATTCAACGCCTTGTCGTGCAGGGTAGAGTGGAGGGCACTAGACCACGCGGACGCTCACCCATGAGATGGACTGATTGAAATTAAATCCGCAGTGGGTGATCCCTCGTATGAGTGCACAAAAAATCCAGAAAACGGAATAGGTGGCAAGAAATCGTGAGGCGAATCACATCGGCCCCTAGACAAGAAACTACATGAGGACCACGACCGCTCTGACAAGAGTGCTACGAAGAAGAAGAAGAAATAAAGATTACAAACATACCTGACATATCACATAAAGAAGCAACAATATCGCCCCCATACTGACAACTTAGAAATGAAACACAACACCCTGACACCTATTTATAACCTCAAAACAATAGTCATTATAAAACCAATTCCTGGAAAATTATGTGTGTAAATAAATGTGTATTAATATTTGTAATACTGTTGTGTGTAAGGTGATAAATTGAGCAATTACCTACGACAAAGGGATTTCATAAATTAAGTACCTAATGTGATATAAAATAACGACAGTGTGTTTATGAATTTGGATATAATGTTAACCTATATCTACAGCTCAAAATCAAAGCATTTATTTCAATTAAACCATTTATAAGCACTTTTAAATTGTCAAAAATCGGTCAGTTAATCAGAAAGTTGAAGCTAGTTGCTCATTCCAAAACGTAGATCTTTATCTATGGAAAAGAAAGGGCACTCTTTAAAATCAAGATATTAAAATTGGTTTTATTATAAAATATATAATTGGTTTTATTGAAATAAATGCTTTGAGTTTGAAATGTCGAAGCACCATAATGAGCTATGGGCCTTTTGGCCTCGTATAGAAGATAATTTTTTGTAATGTATTTTTTCTGTTTGTATCATACTACTTATTTTTCATCAAATTGTGAGAGTCGCAATAAATAATTTTTCTTTCTTGTTATTTTTTTTCGGTAATGTTAAAAATGACGGCTGAGACGACCAGCGATCTAAACCTGAATGTAAAAAAAGACATTAAGATTTCCTTTTTTCATTTTTTTTATCTAATAGATACGAATTATTTCGTAAGAAAAAAAAAATGCTTACATAAACTCAACAATAGATAAGATACATAAGTAGGTAAGTTCATAACATTACAATATAATAATTATTATATCGAAATAATAATATACTTATTAAGTAATAATTGACAGATGGGTAACATGATTGCCCACAGCGTACGTGACTTTCATACGAGAGAATTATATTGTTATCGAAATATTACTTCTTACTGATACAAAAGAAAGATTGTTTGAAAGTAACTTATGAAATTAACTAGCAGCGCCCCGCGGTTTCACCCGCATAAGTTTTTATTTTTTTTATTAATAACCAACTTATATTGACAGTTTGCACCACACATACAAGTTATTAGTAATTCTAATTTCACATGTCATACAATCATAAAATTAAGTTAAATCACATAATATAAAGTGAAACAAAATTGATAAGTGTCGATCCCGTGGGAATATCGGGATAAAAACTATCCGATGTCCTTCCCCGGGACTCAAACTAACTCTATTCCAAATTTCATCTAAATCGGTTCAGCGGTTTAAGCGTGAAGAAGTAACAGACAGTCACACTTTCGCATTTATAATATTTAACAAGTTTTTAATATTATAGCATAACTTTAAATACCCCCATGACCCCTGTACCGTTGCATGCACCCACAAGCAATATGTTATGCGTGTGTTATATTGCGCACTACAGCAAACAGCAAATTTTCCCAACAAAAATAAAAGTGATTTCCCAGAAATTATTCTTGTGTTTAAGTTCCTTTGTTTGTTGTACAGAACGCGCAGTTGACGGCTTTGTGATGTAGTGATGTCTCTTTTTACGCCATGTATGTTATTTATTTGGAATAGAATCGCTTCAAAAGGCAAACATCACCAATCGATAGATATACATACATAAATCTAAACGCGTTATAGGGGGGTGGAGGGGGGGCGTCACGTAATCAATCACTCGTCGAACTTATTCCTATACATTTTTGGGGTGAAAATATACGGAGGAAATAGGAAAGTGGTTACCCAGCTTTTTTATTCGTCTTGGATGCCTTGGCGAAGGAGCACGTCAGGGGAATTACTACCTCCTGACTAGTATCGTTAGTGTATTTCGGTTTGAATGATTTAGGTTGAGTCGTTTTCTGGGATAGACAACGCGCGGAGCATGCCTGCCGTAGAAACGAAAAAAAAAAACAAAAGACAAAATGACAGATCGTGGAAAGATTTTTACCAAAAATTAAACAAAGAATCGTCACTTTGTAAAGAAAGAGATTAAATTATGTCTATTCTTCGTAAAGAAGCCCTAAGAGCGAGCAATTAATTCGAGCTATAGGGTGCCACACGGGCGGTGCGGCACCGCAGTAGAACGCTGTTTGCCATGGTGCGCGCCGCAGCGCATCACCCCTCCCCACCTCGTCTCGCAGGTCACAAGCGCGGCGCGTTACGGCGCCGGCGGTGCGACGCCGCACGGCGGCCCAACGCATTGTGTGACATGGCATAGTGATTTGTATGTAGGATGACGTTGGGGCACCGCTCCGGCGCCGCACCGCACCGTTAACGCACCGTGTGGCCTCACTCTAAGTGGTCATGCTAGGCGCGCTGTGATGACTGTATTGCAGCTGCGGAGACCATGAGATGGGCTGCCTGTCTTAATTGCCGCCCAAAAACAGAATAATCTAACTTTGACAAATTATTTCGATAGGGCCTCAATCAACCGCTTTGAATCATTCTTACAAGCTACTCCAGTAGCAATTTTGTAAACATATACCTAATTCCTGCTGCTGAACGTCATATATTTTTCTTTTTGTGTAATTAAGCACCAGGCTTTGCAATTAGAGGTTGGCACAAACAAATAGAGATGGATGATGATATTTTTGAAGTGAAAACTTCTTCAGGCGCGTTGGGTACATTTTTGAGATGGGAAAAAAACCATTGAATTCGCGCCACTGTTATCGTAATCGACACCGCTTCAGATGTCCTCGGGATGTACCTACAAACGGGGTGAATAGGGATGCAGGGGTGAATCGGGACGAAACTTTAAAATGGATTTTAACGTTGAAATAATATAGTTTGTTGTCAATAAGGGCACGTAATCGTTAATTAAATTACAGGCCACAAACTATATTATTTTAATGTTAAAATCCCTTTTAAAGTTTTGTCCCGATTCACCCCTGCATCCCTATTTACCCCGTTTGACGGTACTCGGTTTTAATGTATTTCCAATATTTATGTCAGTAAGTGATGGCAAAGTATTCTGTTTGTGTTTTGTTAATTAATTCAAAAAATACACACGTATGTAATTGTACAAGTTTTCACTTCTGTCGGTACTCCCGGAATGCCACTTTTTTTTGAAGTGAAAACTTCTTTAGCGGCGTTGCACACTTTTTGTAATGGGTAAAAAATGTTAAACTCGCGTCAGGGCATCGCGTCAGGACACGTGACCGTCAGGAGAGATTCGCCCCCCCCCCCCCCCACCCCTCTCTTTCTACGGCGGCGCCAACCGAAGTGAACCAAGTGAGACACGATAATGGATGGATGGATGGTGATGGCGATGGTGATGGTGATCGCGGTGGTGATGGCGATGGTGATGGCGATGGTGATGGTAATGGCGATGGTGATGGCGATGGCGATGGTGAGGCGACGTGATGGTGATGGTGATGGCGATGGTGATGGTGGTGGTGGTGGTGGTGGTGGTGGTGGTGATGTGATGTGATATGATGCAGAAATAGTGAAAAAAACTTATTTATATTAATTCAATTAATAATTGATTTATTTCAACGTTAATATTCAAGTTTTCACTTCTGCCGGCACTCCCGGAGTGCAGCCCGTCTTTTTTTTTTAATATAAATTGAGCAGCTATATCAGCCGTAATATTGTCAGCGTTTCTATGCATAATCTTTATCCGTGTATTTCACCTTATTGGAAGCTGCTAGACAAAGTTAGAGGTCATAATAATATCGAGACTAAGTCTACTCCCACACGTGTTTAGTATAGAGATGAGCCAAACTTTCAATATGTTCCTGTTCTATCTACTGTTTATGTCGATAGATCAGGTTAAGCTACGCTTGCCGCGGTTGGTCAGTGGATGGGTGACCATCTTTACATACCAAGACTACTCCGTGTCTCGGAAAGCACGTTAAGCCGTTGGTCTCGGCTGTCATTTGTGGATCTTTGACAGTCGTTACGGGTAGTCAGAAGCCCGAAAATCTGACAACCAGTCTTATCAAGGGGTATCGTATTGCCCAGTAACTGGGTTGTGGAGGTCAGATAGGCAATCACTTCATATGAAATACTGGTACCGGTTAGACTGGAAGCCGACCCCAACATACTTGGGAAAAGGTTAGGCAGATGATGAATATAGATAATGTTGATTAATGCGGATACAGTTCCAACAGATAATCAACTTGCAGAAGTGGCAGTGAGCTGGCTATGTTTGTCGAAGGAGCCATAGATGGTGAAGCAGATAATTCCTTGTGTGAAGATTGAATCAGCTAACAGCTGAAGGCAAATTCCTGTATTTAAAAACGTTCAAAATCTAATCGCAATCTTATCTCAGCGACAATCATTGTCAAATACTTATCAAAAAAGTTGGGAAATTAGAGGTATTTTTTGACAGATTGAGACTGAGATCAGAGGGGCAATTCTCGTAATTTTAAGAACGTTCACCGTCTGATCTCAGTCTCAATCTGTCAAAAATACCTCTAATTTCCCCTACATTTTGACAAGTTTTTGACATTTTTTTTTGTCGCCGAAATGAGACTGATGAGATGAGAATTGGCCTTCAGACTGTGAACGTTTTTAAAATAAAGTTACGAGAATTGCCCTTTAATTATTAAAAATACTTTCTGTCAGATGGCGGTCTGCAGTTTTTGCCAACCTTTTTGGGAACAAGGACTGAGTTTATGTATGATTATAAATATGTAGTTTGCCTGGCAAAGGATCGATATTGTCCTAAAACAACATTATAGACTTACAAAACAGATAGAGAGATGGTGACCCAAATAAGTCAGGGCCGTTCGAGCCCCGGGACTGCAGGGCTTCGGGCCTTCCGGACCCCGGGATGTCAAGGCAATGCTGCTACCGTCCCTAACTATACTCTGGGCCCGGAAGGCTCTGACCCAGATTTGTCGATGGATCTTTATAGTTTCATTTATGTATTTTTGATTTTTTTTTATGATAAATTTTGTTTATTTTGGCGAAGGCATTTAAACGGTTGAATGCCGTAATTAAAGACACAATTAAAAAGCCATTGTGTCTCGCGTGGATCCACGTTTAAGCATACGAAGGGTTAAATATACTTACGAAAGATTATTTTCAACAACTAAAGGTTATAAATAATTATCAAAAATAAGTTTGACGAACAAATTCTACAATATTCTAACGTTTCAAGGGAGATTAGTAATAATTAATTTGTTGACAACTAAAGGATTTATTTACAAGACTAGCTGCGCTCCGCGGTTTCAGCCGCATAAGTGTCGATCCCGTGGGAATATCGGGATAAAAAGTATCCTATGGGTTAATCCTGGTTGTAACCTATCTGTGTGCCAAATTTTATCCAAATCCGTTCAGCTGTTTGTGCGTAAACACACTCACAAACTTTCGCATTTATAATATTATATTGTGTGATTGAGGACCTTATTCTTATGAATGAAATATAGAAAGTTGAGTTTAAAAAAACATACTAAGTCCATGTGGAATTTATATTCTAAGTGGGCAGACAAATTTTTTAATATTCTAACGTCCCAAGGGAGATGAGTAACCATTAATTTGTAACGGAGACTCTTAAATGATCTACTAAATCAATCTTTGAATAGTTTTACCTAATTTAAAAAGCTAACAATCTTAAAATAATAATATGTACAAGTATATAAAAAGGGAGGGAAAATAATCAAAGGGCATCAAAAAATTCGTCCGCATCACTGTCAACAGGAAACGTGCCCAAAAGGCTGGCAGCATTGCCACGTTGTATGGCAATGCTGATTCTTTGGCCAAAAAATAGGCCAGCCCTCTGGTCACGTGAAGAGTCGACCAACCGCTTGGCGATGTCTCGAAATACTAAGTGGGCACTCGAGCCCCATGGCCCTAGTGTTTCAACCCCAAACGGCTCAAATATGTAAGTTCCGAAGAGATTGGAGTATTTGCGCCGTTTCAGGTTTCCGCACCCGCAGCAGCCGCCCCAGCACAGCTCACCGTGCTTGGAAGATGGGATGGCGCAAGGGTGTCGACACACGTTGCACCCCACACCAAAGGCCTACCTACCTTCCAAGGCATCATTATGGTCATCCCGTCTAGTCTCTTACCATCGTTGCGTGCCAAACCATAAAATATTTTACTTTAAATGAATCTTTGTAATTGCTAGCTAGGGCTTAGACAAAATGACATTCTATCAGCAATAAAGATTAAATCAAAAATGTATTGGATTGACCTTGACATAAGCTAACGAAAAACTTGGTCAATCGTTTAAAAAACAGTCTTGTAAATTCTCAGCTAGAGACGATGAAAGTGTTCTCGAGTTACAATTACTATTTTCCTCTTCTAGTTCGTCTTATGTACAGACGCCAGCACATCAAATTACCCGAAACTGTATAATTTTCCCAATCAACCTTGAACCTCATATTGTAGCGATAAACTTGAAAATCTATTGAAGAAATTTGACATATTGTAGCAGCTTGATCTGCTGGCGTCTGTACATACTGCTTAAAATGAGGCAGCTCCAGTTCCATAATATTTATCAGATTTTCCACAGAAACAATAAAATAACAACAACAATTTAATCAAAAAATAATATATTTATTAACATTACGTATCATTAAAAAATAAATAAGTAACATAAAATCAATAAATATAATTATAAGGGCCAAAGCCGCAAGAACTAATAGGTAACACGACTGGACCAAGTACTGGTGACATCACAGGTTTCACAGGTGACATTAGTCCATAGTCCAATGGAGATCCGAAGCCCACACCTGGAACTATGACTTCTGGAGGCGACAACGGCAAAGTGTTACTAAGGAGGTTGCTCACCACCAAAAGCTGCAAAGCATTTGCCAGATTACTGGCTACAGTACTATCCTGAATGATAGTCGTAGCTGGCATCTGATTGGTCACTAACGTCTCCACGCCATAAGGAACCTCCATGATTGGTGGACCGCAGTTGGGACCAATGAGCATCTGATTCTGCAGTAGAGTTTCGGCTACTGGAAGAGGCATTGGTAGCAGGTTCTGTTGCAAGCCAGGAATGAAGCGGTTGACGCAGTTTGCGTTGATGGTCTGAAAAAAAAAACGTTTCTATTAGTTGGACGCAGCTTTGGAAGGCCTCCCAGAAGGTGAACCGATGAGAGGGTAACTGCGTAACACACTATCGGTAGCAATGGCTTTCATTTTGACAGTTCAACAAGATACATTGCGTTATCTACGTTGTTGAGCGGACAAATTTTTCGAGCATATGAAGCAATAGATTAGCATAATCCTTCAAAATAATTCAGATTGAGACTGATACTGTCTTGCGCAATTAAGGTGTTGGTGAAGGCTGTAAGAATAAGCTGGATGCATGAAGCATAGAACCGGTCGAATTGGCGGTGCTTGGGGGAGGCCTATATCCAGCAGGGATGTCTTTCGGCTTCTTCTTCTTATCGTGTCGATAGCAATCTAAATGTACTCGGCCCAGAATTCGGTTCCTTGTTTGGCGCCATCACTAGCGTCCATCAGTTCCTGTAACGTGCAGCTGACAGGACACGCAGGACACGATATTAAGTGTATCTTTTGTGGAATAGCACCACATTTACACTCCAAGGCGGAGTCGTCTATAAATCTCCACCTGAACAGGTTTCCTTGCTTCGGCCAACCTGGGTCCGGAGTCTGCTTAAAGACTTCCAGGTTACCCAAGGTAACTCATGTCCAGGTGGGAGGCTAAAATGATAAGTTAGACCGAAGAAGAAATGGAATTTCTAGTGTCCTAACTCCATAGACTTAAGGGCTATAGTCGTGATGAAACCTAGAGTTATTGGTCTAAAATCACCAACACGCAGTGAGCAAACGAGGATATCATAGTTGGTTGGTTGGTTCCTTCTCTGATGGAGAAGTCTTTGTCTTTTAGGGAAACCATTTCACTAAGGCAATCCTTTTGACGTAGTCCCTTGAAATTCTTTACCGACCTAAAGATCATAATCGATCGTGACGTAAAATGCAAGTACGCCAAGAACTCAACATCAAAAAGCATGTTATTCTGTTACGGTCCAAACGCGCCTCCTTAAATACTTCGGACATGTCTCGAGGCGTGACGGAGACTCTATTGAACGCCTTGTCGTGCATGGTAGAGTGGAGGGCACTAGACCACGCGTACGCTCACCCATGAGATGGACTGACCAAATTAAATCCGCAGTGAGTGAGCCCATGTATGAGTGCACAAAAAATTCCAGAAATCGGAATAGGTGGCGAGAAATCGTGAGGCGAATCACATCAGCCCCTAGAGAAGAAAATACATGAAGACCACAACCGCTCTGACAAGAGTGCTACGAAGAAGAAGAAGAACGTAAAAGGAAGAAGTCTTGCTAAGAAATGGTGTCCGTTTAATAAATTAACATAACATAATCACTACTACATAGCTTGCAGAGTAAGCAAACTGAAGTGGCAGTGGGCTAGCCATGTCTGTCGAAGGGCTGATGGCCGGAGGAGCAGACGAGTCTTGGAGTGGAGACCGCGTACCGGCAAGCGTAGTGTGGGACGCCCCCCAGCTAGATGGACGGACGACCTAAAGAAGGTGGCTGGGGTAGACTGGATGCGGAAGGCGGAGGACAGGGTGCTGTGGCGCAGTCTGGGAGAGGCCTATGTCCAGCAGTGGACTGCGATAGGCTGAGTTGATTGACTCACTACTATATTCCCCTAAGGGCTAGAAAGAGTTGTATAAAACACCCATGCATGAGTCCCATGTATCAAGAGGCAAGCCTATTGCCATTAATTGGACTCAAATCCAGACTCTGAGCTGCCGCTGAGAAATTCTTAATTTTTTGGAAAAAAAAAAGAAATTTGTTGAGGACGGCTTCTGGTCTACGCAGCTGAATACCAGTATTGAACATGAAGCGACTGCCTATCTGACCTCCACAACCCAGATACTGGGTAACATGATACTCCTTGGTAATTGAAAATAAATGAAATTAAAATAATACTTACGTTGATTAATGCGAATTGCAAGCAGACAAAAGCAACAATTTTATACGCCATTTTGAAAAGTGTGTGTGTCGAATTACTTTTCGAATTGAATACTATGTGCAGTTTGGACTTTAATTAACTTTATATACTAAAGTATTATCTTTATAAATATCTATGAAATGATTGAACACTATCTTATGTTAGGTAATACGTTACTACAATGATTATTATGTGTGATAAAGTGTCAGATAAACGATTTTGTAATACTTAAACAAAGTGAGAATTTATTTAAGAAATACTTTTTTGAACGATTTCTCGAGTTAAGAAATTGTAGTTTTTATTATTTTACTAGCTGCACCCCGCGGTTTCTCCCGCGTAAATGTCGATCCCGTGGGAATATCGGGATAAAAAGTAACCTATATGTTACACGACGGGGTAAAAAGTAAAAAAAAAAAAAAACAATTCTGATCTTCTAATAAATTAATTTATTTTACAAAATAATTATTCCTTTCTCCTAGGTAATATGGTGGAATTTGCGGTGCCATATGTGGATACATGGGCCATTGCCTATGTGTTGGGCCCATATGTCCAGGCCATTGCCCATGCGTCGGACCCATGTTTGGTTGCAAGGGCCACTGCCCATGTATTGAACTGAAGTGTAGAGGCATTGGTAGTCTTCCAGGATACCTAGGTAGCATACCGCTTTGGTATCCCCAAGGTGAGAAAAAGTTTGGGTATCCAAAGAAGATGGTATGGAATGGATTCAGCCAGTTGTCAACGCCCTGAAAAAAAAAAAAGAAATTTGGTTAAAGACAACTAAAAACGCGTCTTTTTTCCTCGTAGTGGTTAGCAAAATCAGCCTACAATTATCCCACTGCTGGGACACAGGCCTTTTCTCTATGAGAGCAACGTGGTCCCTGTTAGCAGATGTCACATATCTTCCAATGTTTGGTTCTAGGACATACTGGTTTCCTCACCATGCACCATGTTAAAAAAAAAATGAAATGATGTGTAAATTATTTCATTAGCACTGCTCTCAAAACGGTGAAGGAAAACATCGTGAGGAATGGAACCGGCATGTTCTAGAATCAACAAATTGGCAGACATGTGACATCCAGCAACCCGCACTGGGCAAGCGTGGTGGATTATGATGGCCCCTCTCACAGAGAGGAGGCCTGTGTCCCAGCAGTGGGAACGTTTTAGGCTGATTATGCTAAAGGAAGCTTTGGGGTCTGTCTTTTGCAACTTTTGACGATCAAAACCGGCTTATTTTCAGCCTTCTTTAAATGAATGATATTTTGTATAGGTACTACCTGATTATTTCTCCAGCCAACATTGCTTGAAGAGGGTGCCGGTAAAATCATTTGATGCATTGCAACCTTTGGCCACCCATTTGATGCAAACCCCTTGTTGTGGCAGCCTTGATCATTATGATGAGGTGGCGGTAACCAGTGTAGCCACCTTTCATTATGGTGTTTGCCAACCTGAAACACACGGATAAGGAAAAACATTTAAAAAAAATGTAAGAAAATTCACTACTCTTTCTAAGAAATCAAAACGATGAAAAAAGATTTTATGCTTTGAGCCGAAGAAATGCGAGAGGTTTGGGTAATTTCTTTCCTGAGACAAAGGAATTCTTAATACAAATTATAATGATATTGCTTTTCTTGTATTTCGAAGAATTTGCCAAATTAACAATAACTTTACGATCTCCGGCCACCCTGCGAGCGGCGAAATTGGGGCCGTGTCGTCGCTCGCTTTGCTCGAGGAGTCAGGCTTAAAGAGGAGGTACGCAGTATGCGCGCCTTAATGGAAGGACGTGCGGTCATGGAAACGGCCGCACTTGGTGTTGGGGCCCGCTAGACATGGCAGGCTGATACCAGTCGGGGGTGCGGCGAATGTACAAGTATCTTCCGGGCCCCTAACTCATGGTACTAGAAGGAACAGTGGGGTTTTAGTCAGTAGGAGTCCGATATAACCCTCCGTTCTTCTCAGACGGAGGGTGTCCGTGAGGATTTCCCCACGAAAAAAAAACCGGTCAAGAGTGAGTCGGACTCGCGCACCGAGGATTCCGTATAAATTTGTAGGTATGTAAATAGTTTATCACGGTTTTTTTTTTAAATGTCACTATAAATTTAAGTTTTTCGGATTTAATCCTTTACTTGTGCTACATGACCTTACTTTATGCCAAATTTCATGATTCTAGGTCAACGGCAAGTACCCTATACATTTTGATTCCTTTGAGAGTGTCGACATATACGTTTTTTTGCGGCATAAACGGCCGTAATTATCTTTTTTTTACGTTAACTTAGAAATTTGATTTTTTCACAGCTCTATGGGATCACAGACCTGAGTATATGGTTTTAATTTCAACTCGATACCTCCTCGCGTTCCCGAGATAAAAGGTCTTGACAGACAGACGGACAACGAAGTGATCCTATAAGGGTTCCGTTTTTTTTCATTTGAGGTACGGAACCCTAAAAAGAAAAAGGTTAACAATACTGTAACCAGGAATTCAGCACATGTTTCTTAAACCCTATCTTAATTTTCTTCTCAGCGTGTCGATAGAAATCTAAATGGACTCGGCCCAGAGTTCGGCTACTTGTTTGGCGCCATCACTAGCGTCCATCAGTTCCTGTAACGTGCAGCTGACAGGACACGCAGGACACGACATTAAGTGTCCCATCGTTTGTGGAACAGCACCAAATTTCTTCGGCCAACATGGGTCCGGAGTCTGTTTAAAGACTTCAAGGTTACCCAAGGTAACTCATGCCCAGGTGGGAGGTCTTCAGCGGGTGGAACGAATGGTTTGGGTAAGGAAGCACCGGCTCGCAACAGCTACAGTATTTCTTGTGATACATACAATGACGTGAATATTTACTTCGTAATCGACGGCGTATGCGGCCAGCCTTAAAGTGTTATTTTTTTTTTTTCAATAAACAGCTTTCTATTTGCAAGCCAGTTCGAAATTTAACCGGTCAAGCGGCGCACGTCGCCGATCGGTGACGAAACAATAGAAAATCAATTGTGTCCATTAGCGGAGCTTGATAGATTAAATAAAACCTTTGATAAGTTACCTCCTTGGTTGCCATATTTCGGAGTAAAAGATCTTTCCATTTTTAAATAACACAACAGATATGAGTTTGAATTTATTTGGCCGCAAAATACGACAGATATGGATTTTCATATAACTTTTGCCGGCCGCATGTATTTGGCCAGTCCAGCAATTTCGATTTATCTTGAAGAAGGTTGTCAAAATAATGCTGTTTGAGAAAATGGTATTTATTCTAAAACATATTCAACGTTTACGTACCTGAGCTAAACTTAAAACAACCACTAATAAAAATAAAAATAAAACTAAAGATTTCATTTCGAAATGAAACCTCTTTCGAAAAAATTAAAAACAATTCCACAGTGTGCTTATACAATATGTAACAAAAACCCTGTCCGATCCAATAAAGGCGTATTCCTGGTTCAACATACGTACTAGAAAAAATGGTTATAAAAATGTAACTCATAAAAACCAAAAGTTATTGATTTTTTGTTTTTATAATCCATGCGAAATTTAACACTGAATATGGCAAATTTTCATAAGTTGACAACACTCCACCCACCGGCAAAATCTTTTTATTTTTACCTATTTTTATTTCAAAGAACACCGCCCTACGCTACCGCGTAGTAGGCACTCTTTCAACTAGTCGCCGACTCTTTGATCTCGCCGACTCGTTGCCTACCGGCGCGCTACTTCTTGTCAGTCTTTCGTGGAGATAGCTTCCGATCGGACGTCCGTACGTATCACACGCTATCGTTTCGTGAACAATTTCGTATTCAAATCAGGAATATTTTAATAAGTTGATGTGTTTAGGCAAGACCGACTGCAATTATGCAGCTGCGCGTAGAACGTATGAGGTGCGTTTCGCGAATAGACCAGGTGTGACAGTACCGTCGGAACGTGCGTCCCAACGCCTGCATAACCGCGTGTATACCACAGGCAGTGTTCAAGCAAATTTAGTGAAAAGGTGTCGAATGTGTGTTAGTGTTGGAGGTGGACAGGTGGAACACGATCGCCGAAGTATGCAAGAACAACCAGTGAACGTTTTAATAAGCTGATACCTGCAGTCGGTTAGTACATTGCCAAAAGCACATCACATTTAAAAAAGCCCTTTTCAGGGCTACATTTAATTCAATTAATTATTTCTTGATAAACAGAATAAAGTCTGAAACACAAAATACAGAGAGTGTGTCTGAAATCCGAATCACTATGCCCACAAAACAATATCAGCTGATACCTACACGTAGGCAGGTATTTGTTTGGCGGCACGCGACAAAGCGGGGTCATGAGTTCATGACAAAGGATCATACAAACCGCCTCGCTCAGGCGGCTTCTTTGACACAAAACTGTAGGTGAACTTTGTCGAGCGATCAGTGTTGCCTTCGGTCAGATTTTATTTTTTATTTTAATTTAATTATATTCACTGGGGAAAAATAATAATCTCAAATCCATTAAATGGTTACGTATATGTGTTCGCAATACGATGCCGAATAATACCCTTAAGGATCGGACAGGGTTTTTGTTACATGCTGTATACCATTCATTTGTTAATATTATTCATTTCTTGTTTAAGATTTGTTCTACATTATAGTAAGAATTTAAAAAACAAATAAAGTAAAATCACGGAGTACCTATAGGCAGGGTGATGTTTTACATTAAATTGCAATTAGTAACAATTGGTTTCAAGTATTTTCGGGCATGCTTGTAGTAATTTTGAGTGAAAATACATATTTATTTTAGTTCCAATTGTTAGGGGATTTCCACGTTTCACGTGATGATTTTTAGGGTTCCGTCCGTTTTAGGGGTTTCGTTTTTCCTTTTGAGGTCAAAAGGAAAAACAAAACCCGTAAAAGATCACTTCGTTGGTCGTCTGTCAAGACCCTTTTCCTCAGGAATCCGTAGAGTTATCAAGTTGAAATTAATATCAAATACTCAGAGGTGCAATCCCTTGAAGCAGTGAAAAAATCAAACATCTAAGTTAACGCAATCAAAAGATACGGGCGTTTATGTTCCGTTTATGCCGCATATTTTGACACTCGCAAGGGAATCAAAACCTATAGGGTACTTCCCCTTGACCCATGAAATTTAGCAAGAAGCAATGTTAAGTAGCACAAGTAAAGGAAATAATCCGAAAACCGCAGTAGTTACATATCTACTTTGTACGGAACCCTCGGTGCGCGAGTCCGAATCGCACTTGTCCGGTTTTTATATATTAAACGCACACACGCCGGGTCGAACGAAGATTATTCTACGCTTGCCGCGATTTTTCCGTGGATAGGTGACCAGCGATTACATTATCGAGACCCCTCCGTACCTAGGGCCGTCGTTGCCAGCTGTCATTCGTGGATCTTTGACAGTCGTTACGGGTCTTCAGAAGCCCGAAAGTCTGACAACCAGTCTTACCAAGGGGTATTGTATTACCCAGTAACAGGGTTGTGGAGGTCAGATAGGCAGTCGTTCCATGTAAAGTACTGATATTCTGCTGCACCAGGTTAGAATGGAAGCCGACCCCGACACAGTTAATCTGCGTTCGCGATTTATTTGCCAAAAATGTAAACAAATATGAATTTAATGGAAAAATAATATTAATTCCTACACAATAAAGTTCAGTTTACGCTACAACTTCAAACATTTTTATAACTTTCTCAATAGTGCTAGTCACTCTGAAATCAACTTAAATGACATTGAAATAAAGCTGATATATATTTGTTTAACTTGAAATAGGGTGGGGGTGTGCAACACTGCGCACTTTTACTAGGCATAGGAACGTTAGGCAGATGATCTTCTTCTTAGCGTGTCGATAGCAATCTAAATGTACTCGGCCCAGAATTCGGCCACTTGTTTGGCGCCATCACTAGCGTCCTTCAGTTCCTGTAACGTGCAGCTGACAGGACACGCAGGGCACGATATTAAGTGTTCCATCGTTTGTGGAACAGCACCACATTTACACTCCAAGGCGGAGTCGTCTGGCAATATCACTAATGCCATCTATTGCCAATTCCGCAAATACCTTCACTCCTGGAGTAAACTAGCTCAGTGAAGTTTGTCCGCAACTGTAGACTTTATAACGCCATCTATCATCTGAAGTGAAATACCGTTGCTACCGAAACTTGCGGACAAACAGCACTTAGGTACAAGGAGGGAAACGTATATCGTGAAAAACCGCGAACATTCAAAAAGTAAAAAAAAAAACAACTAAATTAAATTAAGTTAAAAAAAATTTAAAAAAGTAGTTTTTTAAGGTTTTACTGGGAGTTTTTGATAAACTTTTTAGCGTAAACGTATTGCCTACTTTTGTAGCTATCGAAAGAAACCACTTTTAATGCCTATAGGACCTCTACATCGTTAGATATGGCAAAATATATGAACCCAACCGTACTTAGTAAAAAAAAAATTAAAATGGCCGCCATTTCATAACAGTAGGGGCAAAATGCCTTATTATGGTGGATTTGTCGATAAAATTGATCATATTGTTTCCCCTTAACGGGTCGGACACCGGCTGTATATCTGGCAGATTTCCGACGGATGTTCTCGAATAAAATTTAATTTTATTTATAGAAACCAAACAGCTCATTTATAAAATTTAATTTCAGTCAACAAAATCCATCGGTTTCTAACTAAACTTCAACTATATCCGACGATCCTGCATACTTATCTCTTTTGTTGACTGTACATATGCTAGTTGCGCGGTAAACTCTGCTTGCGAGATGCAGGAGTTCGTGTGACGTCAGTTTGCCGCGTAGGTAGCATGTGGCGTTTGTAGATACCGAGCAGGCGCTACAAATTCCGTAAGCACTAGATTTTACCCAAGCCTTGCTAACGTGGATATCGGAAAATATCTCACGGGAAAGTTTATCCGCCGTACCGGGGTTTTCATTGTTTTCATATACCTAACTTCTGTTTACGGCGCACGCCATTAAAGCTCCCAGTCGGTATGATTTACTCCGATATCTTCAACAATAATCGTCATATTTCAGCCAATTTACTCAAGACCGTGTGACCGTGTTTCATGAGGAATTTTTAGGTTTATAATCCATTGATTCCTCATGAATCACTCCGTCCATTGGTGAAGACAGTATGGAAATCCATTCGGGAGTTTTTTTAGTTTATCGTGTTCAGACAGACAGAGGGGCCCGTGGCTAAATAATAACAGCTGCACAGGTCGATCGATCAGGTTAAGCTGCGCTTGCCGCGGTTGATCTGTGGATAGGTGACCGTCTTTACATACCGAGACCCCTCCGTGCCTCGGAAAACATGTAAAGCCGTTAGTCCCGGCTGTCATTCGTGGATCTTTGACAGTCGTTACGGGTAGTCAGAAGCCCGAAAGTCTGAAAACCAGTCTTACCAAGGGGTATCGTATTACCCAGTAACAGGGTTGTGGAGGTCAGATAGGCAGTCGCTCCATGTAAAATACTGGTATTCAGCTGCATCTAGTTAGACTGGAAGCCGACCCCAACTTAGTTGGGAAAAGGCTAGGTAGACGATGCGTGTTCAGAGGTTTGGACAGACAGACGCGGCGGGAGCACTTTGTTTTATGAGTGATCTAAGATAAATACTACAACTTTATTTTAATATGACGGATTCCATTCTTTCAGGACGAAGGGTAAATAAAAGCCATCAATACATTTCTTAATCCATAATTTAACAACATTTATTAAAATAAAACGTATTTATTAAGTACCAATTATTTACTTTAAATTTAGAAGCTCCACGACCATGTTTTCAGTTTAGACCATTCATTTCCGTTTCCCGTGTTATAGTACTGTGTGGTCGCTGGGGGTAAATTCCAGGTTATTGGCCATTTTCGAAATAGCCAGTTAACGGGTCCTAATGGTGATGAAAATGGTGAGCTGAAAAATGCTGAAAAAATAAATCTTGGTTTACTTAATGCTGGGTTTTTTGGGCTCTGGATAATATGGGGATTTTTTTATTGATGGTAATCTGTCACAAGATGACAAAACTTCTTCCTGCATCGTTTAAAGTTAACTGGGCATGTTAGAAATGTGCTTGAAATATGAAGAATGTTTAAAGTTCAAAGTTAAAATTCCTTTCGCTGATCCACGAAAGTACTAGACGTTGGTTCATTAATTCCTTATTGATTAAAACAACTTGTTCTGCATCGCGGTTCTTCTACATGAAGATAATCTTTTACAAACTTTCCTATTTACATAAGAACCCTTTGCTGGTGAATGGTTTTAAAGATTTGAAGACAAGAAAGAAGAAATGCGGGGCGATTGCGTACCACATTATCAATTGGAATCGGTTTTATTTTGACAGTTCAACAACATTCATTGCGTTATTAACGTGTTGAGCAGATTTTTTTTTCGAACTTATGTAGCAATGGATTAGCAATTTGCTTTAATATGATTCAGATTCCGATTGATAGTGTGTTACGCAATTAGGATGGTCATGGTCAAAAAGTAGTATTAAGTTTTGTACAATTATTTTAAATTCATTTGTTTCTTACAAAGAATGCCACCTTTTGTTTTACTGGTGTTTATGAAGCATGCCATGAGGATAGGCAGAATACGCTTCACCAATCACCGATTTGTCTGTCAAGTGTTGTGATTGTGAAAATGTATTTCCACGACTGCCAACAGAATAGGTAAGGATGCAATCAGACCGTTGCCTCGCAATGTCCCGAAAACGTCGTTCGACCACAGTCTGGTGGCACCCAAAGAGCGTTTATGCATTGCATCCGATCCTCAATCGACTAGACGGAGTTCGGATCTATATTGACCTCTGAGGAGGTACCTGTTGCTCCAAAGTGTGGGTGGTGTAGGTCCAAATCATAGTAATATTTATTGTCGTTAAAATATAACGACAATTTATTAAGATTAATTTGATGTGAACACAGTGGCGTAACTTTAGGGTGGCATTGGGGCAAAATGCCACGGGCCCCCAGCCAGAGGGGGTAGGATCGAACGGTTTGTACCTTTTTCCCATTGTTTGTCAAATTTTTTGGACAAGACTTCATGGTCAGCAGTAGCGCTTGCGACCACTACACCAACGAAGCAGTCAGGTTTTAAATTTTGTAGGGGAAAACATGAAATCTACGCGGAAGAAGTCGCGGGAGAACTGCTAGTAAAAAAACAAACTTTAACGTTGACTGAGCTTTATACAACATTATTTTTAGTATATGCGAAACCCGAAACACGTGTCTAGTATTTTTATGTAAAGAATCTATGTACAAAATTTCAAAACTGTATCATGAATAATCACCAAGTTATAAGCTTGTTATGTTACCTGTTTGTCCGTCCAAAAACATGGTCTCCCCCACCGCGTGCCTAAACGTACCGCGCGGCGATTGTATTGTAATTAACTGGTGATAACATTTTCCATCACACTTGCAGGCTTTGGACTGTCGTAATGTTCAAGTGTAGGTAGTTATTATAATGTACTTTATTCGTAAATAAATGCAGCCGTAAGCTACGAATAAGTAATTACTTATTCGTAAGCCGTAAGTGATACAATGTAGTCAATGCGATTTGTTCAAAGTGGATGAAAAGTGTTAAACATCGCATTACTTAACCACAGCAGGCTGTAGGTACAAATAATAACTTTCTACAATTAACCATCTTGGCGTGTTTAAAAATGTTAATCATCACGGCAAAGCATTGTGTTCCACGATACTCTGATTGCTCCTCGTACCGCCGCACTGCCAGGAATACGTTATCACTGTTATCGTTGTTTCTGTGTACTGGACGTTTGTGTATGAGAAAGTCATGGTTACACGACACTTTTTACATACGATAGGTAAGTACACGATCAACCGAAACACAACTCGGCGGCCGCGCGCTCGCGATTATGCAGTTGGACCCACGCGACACGTGCGCGCCAACCAGTGGTACCCGGGTGACTGAGGTTGCTGCACCCCCGCCCCGGTCGCCCCGCTCGCTGTGCGTCCGCGCCGCGCCATTGTGCGCGTATGGTAGATAACTACCTACTTAGTCGCTCCTCGGGGCACAGTATAATATACTCGGGGTGTCCAACTATTAACCTTTTTTAAATATTTTTGGGCCAAAATATAACATGGGGTAAAAATTATTGGAATCGATTCAGTTACTTATTCTGAACAAACTATATTCAGGTTTCGCATATACTAAAAATAATGTTGTATTGAGGGAGGGCCCCATCCCTTGAATCTGCCACAGGCCCCAAACGGTATAGTTACGCCACTGTGTGGACAGCAACCCAATAGAAACTTTAACAGCATGTCGACCGATTTCGGTCACGGTGGCCAATCTCAACGGAGATTAGGAGATATATTATAGTGCACAAGTGTGTGCGCAAACACAGGTGCAGTCTCTGTTCCTTTACTCTCATAGTCCGATGGGACGGCAATCCGACACGACCGGGGAGAGATCAGGCGCAGGACCAACGGCTTTACGTGCTTTCCGAGGCACGGGGGTATTAAACCGCCAATTTCCAAACTCCGGGAAATTACAAAACCCAGTAACACTGTCCGAACTGGGAATCGAACCCAGGACCCCACGCTTAGCAGACCAACGAGGTAGTTGAACAAACTGCAACCTTATTATAACGTCAATAAAGGTCACTGTCATCTTGCCAGTGATTCGGATCGGATGCAATGTGAAGGTAGAGAAAGTGATGGTTCATCGTCAGTATCGAACATTTACGTGTTGGTGATGATGACAATGGTGATGGTTCAGAACAACGACTCCGGTCCCGAAGGTAATGTCTGCTGTTCGATGAAGATGCAGGTGATGAGTGGTCGGTCACACAGTTATCATCTGAAAAATTATGGAATTGTTTTTGTAATGAATTTTGGTGATGGATTTTTAAGTACAAGGTCAAATTAAATTAGCTAGAACTGCAGACGTGATGGATGTCGCTATCTACTGCTAATGAAGACTGCTTCGTGAATGCATCTTGTGAATGATGCGAGTCTTAATAATGATCTCTCGATCGACTTCTTTCCACAATCATTCAGACTTTGACAAGATCTGAGCGAGAGAGAGCAGTGGTGGCCAAGTGGTAACGGCCGCGACTTACGAGTCGTAGGATCGAATCCAGACAGGCGCTTTACTTTGTGTAAATTATTTGATCACGACTGCTCTCAAAACGGTAAAGGAAAATATCGTGAGGAAACCGGCATGTCCTAGAACCAAAAATTCGAAGACATGTGACATCTGCCAACCCGCACTGGGCCCGCGTGGTGGATTACGGTCCACTCCCTCTCACTGAGAGGAGGCCTGTGTCCCAGCAGTGGGAACATTATAGGCTGATTATGTAAAATCTGTGCGTAATCAGCATATAACGTTCCCACTGCTGAAATTCAGGCCTCCTCAATGGGCCGTAAACCACGACTAGGGCCCAATGCGGATTGGTGGCATGCCCCGGTTTCCTCACGATGATTTCTTTTACCATTTTGAGAGCAGTGGTGACGAAATTAAATACAAAAAGCTTTCAAAAAGTAGTTTCTTTTTTTCTTCTTTCCTTATTCTACCCAATACTGAATATAGGCCTCCTTCTTTTTGTGCCATACATCCCTGGTCTGTGCAAGTCTCATTCTGCTCGACTATTCCGTAAAAATGACACCATGAAAACTTGGGGTATTCCTCGATACGCACCAAATGAAACGTCTATTGATATCATTTATTCTTCTCTATGTTTCATCGTTGATACATTTCGAGGAATAAATTAATTATAATATTTTGGGTTTTCCGCCGGCCTTCAGGAGCTCGGCCGTAATTCCGTCATCACCCGGTGCCTTGTTGTTTTTAAGCTGCTTCAGAGCCATCCTAATCTCGTACAGGCTGACGTCCGGGATGTCTTCGGTATAGTGTCGGGTCAATCTAGCTCTTGGGTCGTTTGCCAGATTCGTAACGGGGTTGCTTGTTGACGTGTATAACTGTCCATAGAACCTCTCGATCTCTCTCAACAGCTCAGGTTTGGCGGATACGATCCTGCCATCATCAGTCTTCAGTTTCATAAGCTGGCTCTGCCCAATAGACAGATCTCTAGCAAAAACCTTGGAGCCTCTATTTTGCTCTATCGCTTCCTCAATACGATCTTTTTGAACATGGACAAAACGAAGGTCATGTCAAATGCCCATGTAACACCCACTCTCATGAAGATCGGAGACGCTACACTCGAAGTCGTGGACGAGTATATTTACCTAGGACAAACTGTCCAGTTAGGTAGGTCCAACTTCGAGAAAGAGGTCAATCGTCGAATCCGACTCGGCTGGGCAGCGTTCGGGAAGCTGCGCAATATCTTCTCGTCCCACATACCGCAGTGTCTCAAGACGAAAGTCTTTGACCAGTGCGTGTTGCCAGTGATGACATATGGCACTGAAACGTGGTCGCTCACAATGGGCCTTATTAGAAGGCTGAAAGTCACCCAAAGGGCAATGGAGAGGGCTATGCTTGGAGTTTCCCTGCGGGATCGAATCAGAAATGAAGAGATCCGCAGGAGAACCAAGGTAACCGACATAGCCCGAAGAATTGCCAAACTTAAGTGGCAGTGGGCAGGGCACATTGCTCGCAGAACAGATGGCCGATGGGGCCGAAAGGTTCTGGAGTGGCGACCGCGTACCGGAAGGCGTAGCGTTGGAAGGCCTCCCACAAGGTGGACCGACGACCTTGTGAAGGCCGCAGGAACTCGTTGGATGCGAGAAGCACAAAACCGGTCGAAGTGGAGGTGCTTGGGGGAGGCCTATGTCCAGCAGTGGACGTCTTTCGGCTGAAATGATGATGATGATGATGAATATTTTCTTATTTTTTTTTTCGTGGAATACTTTTGGTGCCTTTCAAAGTTGGTGCGTTTCGAGGAATACCCCGAAAACATAGATGAAGTGAGCTGTCATTCCACCAAATGCTAGCGATTGATAGCTCACTTAAAACTCACTTCACCTAAAATTTCCTGTTTTGATGGTTAGATTTTTACAGAATAGAACGGCACGTGCGATCTTTTGTAAGTCGTCAACCCTGGCTAGTAGGAACTTACTGTTAAAAAAAAGCGGAGGTCAACAGTTTTGAAAAAAAAAAAGCGCCAGATAGAAACTGAAGAATCAAGAAAAAAGTGCTCACAAAGAAGACTAGGAAAATAGAAAGTTCTGTTTATGTGTTATATTATTATATTGCCTTTATTTAACCGTAGTAAGGTGGTGGTGCTCCGGGGTACCCGGGGACAAAGGGTAAACCGGGAATATACGGGTTATATCCAGGGTTATATCCGGGGTTATAGCCCGGGTTAAAGCCTGGGTAATAAGGGGGTATCCAGGCTTCGATACTCTGAAAATAGAAATAAAACTTCATTAAGGTTCATTATTTTAATTAGATAAAGTCGTGTTGCCGTTTGGAAGACTGATAAACCGTAATTGTGAAGATACAGATGAAGTCCTCTAAATGATACCACATCATCTGCCTAGCTATTCCTAACTACGTTGGGGTCGGCTTCCAGTCTAACCAGATGCAGCTGAATACCAGTACAGTAGTTTAAAAAAAAAACAGACCTCAACAACCCAGTTACTGGGTAATACTTCTTGGTAAGACTGGTTGTCAGACTTTCGGACTTCTGACTATCCGTAACGACTATCCAAGATCTATAAATGACAGACTTTCCGAGGCGCGGAGGGGTCTCGTTAGGTAATGGATAGTCACCCATTCACGGACTGACCTCGGCAAGCATAGCTTCACCTTCGATCATCCTGTGTGGCTGTTATTATTAAGCCACGAGCTCCTCTGAACTGATACCACATATGGTCCAGAAAATAAGTATGTGCCTCCCCATGCAATATATTATTTGCCAAAGAAATTATAACAAGCTTGTAAACCAACACGTTAGAAACGATAACGTTAACATGCGAAGTTGCTGCATACGAGTATATGCATGTACCGTGTTTCCATTAAAATCAAAGAAACCATTTCTGGTTTACAAGCTTGAAAGTAATATAATGCTAAAACAAACAAAAATTTCACGCACTATACATACATTGCTGAATGTAATAATAATACATTCAATAATACATACAAATCCGTGGCTAAATAATAACAGCCGCACAGGTCGATCGATCAGTTAAGCTACGGTTGCCGCGGTTGGTCTGTGGATGGGTGACCATCTTTAAACACAGAAACCCCTCCGTGACTCGGAAAGCAGGTTAAGCCGTTGGTCCCGGCTGTCATTCGTAGATCTTTGACAATCGTTACGGGTAGTCAGAAGCCCGAAAATCTGACAACCAGTCTTACCAAGGGGTATTACCCAGTAACTAGGTTGTGGAGGTCAGATAGGCAGTCGCTCCATGTAAAATAGTGGTATTCAACTGCATCCGGTTAAACTGGAAACCGACTCCAACATAGTTGGGAAAAGACTAGGCAGATGATGATGAATAATAATACTCAACAAGCCAATGATTTGGTTCGGCTAAAGAAATAATGCATAAGATCACTTATACGCAGATCGGACGACCCACATTTCGACAGCTTTGTTTAGGTCCTATGTTGCCATTAACTAAAACACATTATCTAACCTGGGGATCGAACCCAAGGCGCCATTGCTAAGCAGTCGTGCTTGCGACCACTAGACCAAGGAGTTAATCGTAGTCAACCGTGTATGGGATCATCATAAGATATCCATTTGGTTTACTTTCTAGATTTCTATTTTGGATGTCGTCATTCAAGAAAACCAGCAATTTATACAAATATTTTGGCAGCAAATCATAAAGTCAACAGGTATTTTGATCGTTTCGCGGCCAGAATGATGTTTGCGTAACACACTATCAGTGCAATGCTTTCATTTTGACAGTTCAACAACATTCATTGCGTTATTTATGTTGTTGAGCAAACAAATTTTTCGAACATATGAAGCAATGAATTACGCAATTAGGGTGTAGGTTCCATTCCTGTGATAAGTTCATCAGACGCCGAGGAATCAGCCGCCCACGTCATCCTGGAATGCGAGGCTGTGGTTTCTCAACGCGAAAAAATCTTCGGAACAGTGAGGTCGCTCCGTGAGGCCTGTGAAGCTCCCAGGAAGCTTCTGTGCTTCTGGACGGAGCTAGGCTGGCTCTGTTAGCCAGAATCCCTACGCACAACGGACCAAATGGGAGTCTAAGTGCGGAAAAGGGAGCCCCATCATCATCATCATCAAATAAGTTCATCAGCTTCGGACCACCTACATCCGGGACAACTTCAAGATGAAAAAGTCTACGAACCTGAACCAAAGCGAGGACAGCCACAATTAAAAGCAAAAAACCAGTAGTGGAGGCCATCTTGAATTTACACTCCGTCAATTCAATTTAAGAACTTCGACAACGCGCGTGGTAATCGCTGCTATATACCGAAATTGTCGCCAAATCCCCACATTGTAGTTAATATTAACAGAACATGCGTCTAATATCATGGTTGGAGTAGCGACAAACAATGCAAACGGTTTAACGGTAAACTAACAGTAATTTGAGATTAGATGAAATTAGGCGTGAGGTTTTGGAGTAATCGGTTTGTACGTAGCTGGTTAGAGAGGTAGGTAAGTATTGCGCCACCGTACTGGACTGTGATGGCGGAGAAAACTTTGGGCAGCATATTTTTCTTTAGTTGGCAGCTGCATCCTAGTTGACATTTTATGATCAGCATTTTATTATTAAATTTTTTTACCTTTTGTTGTAGACTCTAATTTCAGGGGCGTAGCTACCGCCGTATCTGCCGTATCAATTATTTTTTTTTTTAATAAAAACTTCCCAAGTTTTTTTTTATATTTCACCTAAATGATAAATGTCAAAAAAAAGCAAATCAGCTATAAATGATTTAATAAATAAATCAGTTTACCAAAAAAAGGCAAGGAGAGTGTATATTTAATTTGAATTGTTTGTAAATTTTTTGGAAAAAGTGACGGATAGATAATTAAATGATGAATAAATATTTCTTTTAATTTTATGCAAACATTTTTTTTCTTTTGTGAGAAATCTTTACCCTTCCTAAGAGCCCCCAAACAAATTTTTATACGGAGCCCCGCTAAGGCACGCTACGCCACTGACTAATTTTATTCTAGGTGCATGGTCTTCACATATAATTATATTATAATAAATGTGTACAAAACCTTGTAAAACATTTTAAAAGAGTAACGATGGAGTTTCTTGCCCATTCTTCTCCTTACGAACATTACCTTTTGGAAGGGGCAACTAGAATCAATTCTACTTTATTGTAATTTTTGACGTTCAAAAGTGCCTTTAATGTGCCTATTTGAAATAAATGATTTGACTTTGACTTTGAACAGTGATTATGATGTAGCGGTATCTACAACGCCACATGCGAACAACGCGTCATACTGACGTCACGCAAATCCTACATCGCGCAAGCAGAGTTTACCGCGCAACTAGCATATATACAACAGCCCGACATGACTCATTGGGCAGTTGCCCGCCAGACACGACACCCGTCTGGTCGGAGGATCCTCCCTTTTCTATAGAGTATGAGTGAACTTTACACCCTGTTCCTCATACCTCTATAATGAATATAATGATGATGTAAATGCAGCAACAAATAAAATGCCCTTTTGTTATAATAATTTATTTTTTATTTCAAGACTTATTTACAATAAATAACCTTAGAATTAAATTGTAGATACTATACAATCGAGGAACTTTGGACGAAGAGCGAAACCAATGTTTTGTCCAATAATGCTGACTACTGAACATGATCGAAGAAACAAAGGACTATCTTAGGTAATCAAAACAAATCAGTCATAGAAAACAAATCATTATCAACTATCATAGAATAAGGACTCTGGAAATCCTGCCTCGGATTCACGGAACCATACTGACTCAAAATCGGATCAGAATATGGCGAACCTGGACCTAAAGCTTCGTAAGGCGACATTAAAGACATACTATTTCTTGTAGGTTTATAAATCTGAGCTATATTAGGTTCAGAAAAACTTGAAGAGCCTACGAAGTTAAAATTTGGTATAGCAACTTGAGCTTGAGAGCAATAAGGGCTTGAACTGGGTTCAGAACTAGGCGGAATTTCCTTCGATTTTGCTTTCGGGGACTCAGGTGGAGGAGGTGAATTTAAAATGTTACTTACTATAAGTAATTGCAATGCTATAGCTAAATTGTTGAGAAATTTAGAATCTATGCTTGAAGGATTTGCTGGCTTTACTTCAGCTGGTCTTTGAGTAGGTAGCTGTTGTAAACTGGAAACCAGATTATGCATATCTTGAGCTGAAAATGAGGGTATTCCAGTTGGGGGTCTAGGTTCATTGGCTACATGGTTAGAAGGTGGTGCAGTCTGTTGGATTGCCGGTAACTGTTGTAATCTTAAAACCAGTTCAGGTAGAGCTAAGCCGGAGAATGAAGGTAATCCAGTTGCAGGTCGGGGTTGGTTGGTCGGTGGAATGTTGGGTGATGGTGCAGTTTGCTGGCTGGCTGGCACAGTGTTTGTGTGCGTTGAATGTGGTATCCCTGCTAGCTGGAGGTACTGCTGGATTGTTGGCTGCGCGTATACTGATAAGACCTGGAAATAAATAGGATTAAGTTAGAATTTAACATATATATTTCTCTTGCCGCGGTTGGTCTGTGGATGCGTGAGCAGATGCTTACCACGAAGATGATAAAATAAGAAGATGTAAAGATTTACATACCGAGACCCCTCCGTGCCTCGGAAAGCATGTTAAGCCGTTGGTCCCGGCTGTCATTCGTGGATCTTTGACAGTCGTTACGGGTAGTCAGAAGCCCGAAAGTTTGACAACCAATCTTACCAAGGGGTATCGTATAACCCAGGAACTGGGTTGTGTAGGTCAGATAGGCAGTCCTAGCAAATACTGGTATTCAACTGCGTCCGATTAGACTGGAAGCCGACGCCAACATAGTTGGGAAAAGGCTAGGCCGATGATGATTCCTGTTATTTAATTTTTATTGTCAAACCATGTTTTCTGACCTAGCAAAATTTTGGCTAAAATAGTACTTATTTCTTCTGTCTTCTGAGATACATATTGCTTTTAATATGCAAGTTATTGTAATGCCAATAACGCCGCATATATAAGGTGTAAAAAAATTAACCTTAAAAACTTTAAGAGGTGCTTTAGACCATCGAACTGAACAACTTTCACTATGGGACCAACTCTGAAATCACGAAAAAAAAATGAGCTGTTTCACACATTTTGGCCGAGTAGGTACCTACTGAACTTTTGTATGAAACAGCTGATTTTTTTTTTCGTGATTTCGGAGTTGGTCCCATAGTGAAAGTTGTTCAGTTCGATGGTCTAAAGCACCTCTTAAAGTTTTTAAGGTTAATTTTTTTACACTTTGTATAATACCAACAGAAAGTGATGAATTTAGACCTTTTTTGCTTAAGCAATGTCAATACTGATATGAGCCAGGACATAATAGACCTTTTTAAACGGAAAACATGTTATTAAGGCAGTCATCAAAATATCCATTAGTGATTCGGACTGCCTCATTGGTCCAGTGGTCGAAAGCGCATGAGCTGCTGAACATAAGGTCCAGGGTTGAATTCCCGGGTCGCTTGAAATGTTATTGGGGTTTCCATTTGAAATTTCTCAGTAGCAGCCCAGTCTCTCTCTGCCTGACTCTCCGAGGAAAACAACTCTGCCTTCGAGGAAATCAATGAGCGTGATGAACCAATGGTTTGGCACGCGACGATGGTAAGAGACCAGACGGGATGACCATAATGCCTTGGAAGGTAGGTAGGCCTTTGGTGTGGGATGCAACGTGTGTCGACACCCTTGCGCCATCCCATCTTCCAAGCACGGTAAGCTGTGCTGGGGTGGCTGCTGCAGGTGCGGAAAACCTCAAACGGCGCAAATACTCCAATCTCTTTGGAACTTACATATTTGAGCCGTTTGGGGTTGAAACACTAGGGCCATGGGGCCCGAGTGCCCACTTAGTATTCCAAGACATCGCCAAGCGGTTGGTCGACTCATCACGTGACCAGAGGGCTGGCCTATTTTTTGGCCAAAGAATCAGCATTGCCATACAACGTGGCAATGCTGCCAGCCTTTTGGGCACGTTTCCCGTTGACAGTGATGCGGACGAATTTTTTGACGCCCTTTGATTATTTTCCCTCCCTTTTTATATACTTGTACATATTATTATTTTAAAATTGTTAGTTTTTTAAATTACATGGTTTTCTTGTGTTAAAGTTAAATTAATATGAGCGTGATGTTATGTTCTTGTCGTATGAAAGTTTGTCGAAATGTCGAAAATTCAGTTGGTAAGTCGTTACCATAATAAAAATAAGCATCACATACCTTACAAACAAAAGACTGCATCAATAAAAAACAAAAGATCCTCCGCGCCATGTTGCCACAGATTAATAAATTAATTAAATACTATCAAATTAATAATGTGACTCATTGATATAGAAGCTATTATCGCTTATCTGTATAAAGTGTCGTAATTATAATCTTATGTGCATCTAGATAAGATGATGTGTGATTTATCTGGTCTAAATGATGATACTATTTCCAATAGATTAGAGTAGCCTATCTCAGATCTTGATTGATAGAAGATTTTGATGTCACCATCATCTGCCTAGCCTTTTCCCAACTGAATGCAGCTGAATACCAGAATTTTACATGGAGCCACTGCCTATCTGACCTACACAACCCGGTTACTGGGTAATACGATACCCCTTGATAAGACTGATTGTATGACTTTTGGGCTCCTGACGACCCGTAACGACTGTCAAAGATCCACGAATGACAGCCAGGACCAACAGCTTTACGTATTTTCCGGGGCACGGAGGGCTCTTGGTATATGTAAAGATGGTCACCCATTCACGGACCAACCGCGGCAAGCGTAGCTTTACCTGATCCATTGATCCGTGCGGCTGTTATGACTTAGCCAATGTATAATAATTATTACGAGGTTGTTGACATGTGGAATGTGAGATCGACTGTCATTGTGCCGATTCTCGTATCGGCCAATGGCCTGATGGCCAAAAGCCTCGATCAACATCTTTTGAGACTCTCGTTACGCGGTTGGATAAAGGGCCTGATTCAGAAGGCAGTACTCCTCGATACGGCTCGCATCGCGAGGAGGTTCTTGTCTTTGGAGCCCTAACCACCGTTAGCTTGTACCCTACCGGCGGATCACTATTTTTATATTTATAAGTACTTACTTAAATGTTTTTTTTTACAAAAATACTTAAAAATGTTAAACGAAATATACAGGGTCCCATTAAAATAGATGGACAAATTTTAACTTTGTGTTATAATTTGTCCATCCTGAAAATCCTGAAATCGTAAAAAAAATCAGCTCTTCACTCGCGATTTCATGTTTGGTCCCATAGTAAAAGTTGTTCATAATGATGAGTACAATGACCCCTTAAAAGGATGCCCATGAATTTAATTTCACCCTATATATAACAGTGTTTATTCATAAATAACAAGCAATGCATATTTATAAAAATAAAGTGGCACTCCGGGAGTGCCGACAGAAGTGAAAACTTGAACAATTACGTGTGTATTTTTTTGAACCGTCATGTAAACAAAACACAAACAGAGTACCTACTTTGCCATCACTCACTGACATATCGGAAATACATTAAAACCGACTACATCCCGAGGACTGCCGAACACATCCGAAGCGGAGTCGGCTACGGTAACAATGGCGGGAATTCAATTGTTTTTTCCCCATCTCAAAAAATGCACTTCAATATAAAATCAACAACTTCGGTGACGCACCATTTCACGTTTATGTTTTCATAACCTCATTTGCAATTCCGGAACAGACTTTCGATGCAGTTTCCGGAGTCACTTTACATGCAGTAATAATGTAAATGACGTGGGTCGTGTGTCCGGTTTGATCCATATAAATTATGTTAAGTTTAATTTACCTGCTGTTCGACTATTAGGGTTCCTTAAAGGAAAAAATGGAATCTTTATAGGATCACTTCGTTGTCCGTCTGTCCGTCTATCAGTCTGTCTGTCAAGACTTTTTATTAGTAAAGCGTAACGGTATCAAGTTTAATATCAAATACGTAGGTTTACTGTCTCTCGGGGCTCTAAACAGTCTTGTAAGTCAACGCATTAAAAATATGGCCAGGTATGTGACATATATACAGGTTGAAATTGAAAACATGCGACAAATTGAAATGGGAGATTGTGGTCATCATTATGAACAACTTTTACTATGGGACCAAACCAGACATCTCGGAAAAAAAACAGCTGCTCCCTACATTTTGACGAGTTAGGCGAACATAAATTTAGGGAACAGCTGATATTTTTTTTGGCAATTTCAGGTTTGGTCCCACAGTAAAAGTTGTTCGTAATGATGAGTACAATCTCCCATTTCGATTTGTCGCATGTGTTCCATTTCACCCTGTATGTACTCGCAAATAAATCAAAACCTATAAAGATATACTTCCCGTTGACCTAGAATCATTGGCAAGGATAAAGGTCTCACAGCACAAGTAAAGGAAAAATCTTAGAATCGTTCATTTCTAGTTTTATCACATAATAAACCAGCTAAGTGTATGTCTCACGACTCACAATGAAGGGTTCCGTAGTAGGTATGAATTTATCCCAAAAACTAACGTTGAAAAACATGTTCACCCATACATCGATATATACGTCGCGATCAACTCTCCAACTGCAAATGTAAGGTTGTAAGCGCAAAAATATTTTTACAGAAACACTTCGTTGTCCATATGTAGTAAGTTATTTTTCTTTGAGTACGCTGTGCCGGTACAGTGTTCTAATAATTGTGTGCTGCACCGGACGACGTCATTACGTCAGCGCCGGCTGTCGCTGAAAACCAGCGCTGGGGCTCAGTCTTGCATAGGGTCGCAGCATTATGCTGAACGATAGCCGTTTTGCGTGGATGTTGTAACACTGGCCCGTGCGTAGTTTACAGAAATTAATTGGAAACAAGCTGATGATGGTTTCTATTTGAACTATACTACTCACCGCCGTGCTAAAGTAAATTTATAGGGTATATACTGCTAGGGAAAGATTCAATTAAACAAGTACCTTCTTACACAATACAAGTTTATTGGAATTAATACAAAATTCAGGCACACATACAAACAAAGTGGCAAGCCACTAAAATAATGCCTCTTTCCCTGCTACTATGGCATTCACCCACACAACTAGTCTCCGTACCTAGTGGTATGGGTGAAAACCTGCATGAGACAATAGCAGTTTCTCAGCGTCGCTATGCGAGTCCGCGAGGGAATAGATCAATAACCTTACTAGCTCACGTACATGTGTCGACCTATTTGGACTGTGCTCATATGGGGAAAATAACTAATATGCTAAGCAAACCCGAGACACAATATCTTTACGAACAACTGGTCTTAACACCTAGCCTTTTTACAAAAGGCCTAACTCTCTCATAGGTTAAATTATAATCTTACACAGATAACCTCTCAGTTTTGATCTCAGTCAGTTGACGGATCGTCGGTCCTTGGCTTCGCTCACAGGAGGTTCCTGTGAGCACACGCGAACGCGGCCTACGGACGAGATGGTGACGCTTTCGTTACCTGGAGTGGCGTACTTCCCTCATAACCGGGAACCGGCTAAGTAAGGCCTTCCTGAACGTCGGATGACCACACCGCAAGGGATAATCTCAAAGCCGCCTGCGCTCTGATGAATTCCAAATCATCACACAACGGCGCAACATCCAGGCATCAATTTAGCTGCGCATAGCACCAATCAAAATGAAGGCTAGCATAACAAGCCAGACCTGTAACAACGTCCTCGTGTCAGAACATACATGCAAGAGACCTGGGCTATAGGCTGTCCAGCAAGAATAAAGCAAATGGTTTAATACTCACAGGATTCTGCTCTTACTGGATTATATTAAAACCCCATCGGGTTATTTGGGCACATCCCGTTCCTCTCAGGATATAAAGTCCCTCTCAAACAGCCCCCAGGCTCGTGTTCTTGGTCGTAAAAGACCGGACACGGAACACCGTTTTTTTTCCAAACCAATCTGACAGTTTCTCGAATAATCTTCCACAGACTATATAAGATTATTATCGATTTTTATCCTTAATACAATCGACTATGTTTTTAATTAAAAATATGGAGAATTATGTATGTTTGTTTATTTGTTTTAATTAACTGTTAAACTGCAATTAATTTACTAAACACAAAAAACCGTCTTTGCGTAACGTAAACCACCATGTCAATCGCTATTCCACGACAGGTGTCGCTAGTATTAGTTTTGCAACGTCACAATGCCCCTCTTCCCACAATAAGGTTTTTGTGTACGCAAAAACCAACACCGCCCTCGGTGTTACAACACTGGAGTGGGTAAACAAATTCTCATAGAAAGCTAAGTGGAAGAGTACAAATCTTTATAATCTGATGATTCTGAAACGACAGATATAATAATTTTTAAGATGGAATATAAATAATTTCCTTAATTTCTCCTGCTGTAAGTAATTGACCAACCTTATAAAATCCAAACTGCCAGGAAACTTATTCTGCTTACAAATCTTCCTACATTCCGGGCATAACCCCCCCATTCTTTCATACTTCCCTAAATTTTCCTCTCTTTCAATCCTGTAGCAACCTGCATTCATATCGCAGGAAGCCACCTCTTGCATACTCCCGAATTCCGTCTGTATACCAGTGGAACTCTGCATTGTTTAATACAAATCTAAACGATCCTCCTGGTGAATATGTTCAGCGAGCTGATACATATATAGGGCAACCAATGTGCATAACTCACCAGGCAAGACAAATACAGCGTTCCCAGAAATAAAACTTCTGAAAACATAATGGTGGTTTGGCTTATTTTAAGAGTCACCGGCCGCTCGTAACTAGATAAGCACTAGTGCTATCCAAAGTCTCACCGAAGCAACAATGCTATCTCGGCAAAACAAACATTAGTGAAGGCCTATTTTAGAAGTCACAATCCGCTTCATAAAAAAAATACAACCAAGCAAATTTGGCTATAAACAACGTGTAGGCTTATTTTAGAAGTCACTATCCGCTTCAGTCAAGGCCTATTTTAGGAGTTACTACCCGCTCCATAAGAGAAACCAACCAAGCTGATTGATTATAAATATCGTGAAGGCTTATTTTAGAAGTCACTATCCGCTTCAGTCAAGGCCTATTTTAGGAGTTACTACCCGCTCCATATGAAAAACCAACCAAGCAGATTGATTATAAATATCGTGAAGGCTTATTTTAGAAGTCACTATCCGCTTCAGTCAAGGCCTATTTTAGGAGTTACTACCCGCTCCCCATAAGAAAAACTAACCAAGCAGATTGATTATAAATATCGTGAAGGCTTATTTTAGAAGTCACTATCCGCTTCAGTCAAGGCCTATTTTAGGAGTTACTACCCGCTCCATAAGAAAACCAACCAAGCTTGATTACAAAAGTTATGAACCGAGCCATAAAAAAATTAACACAAGGCATGCAAGAGGACAAAATTATCGTATACAATTTTTGAACGATACCCAAAAGTCACGTTCATAATATAATAAACAAAACAATGTACTTATAAACAAAGTATAACATGCATATGCCTTGTCGTCGTTGTTGGAGTAAATTTCCAAACAACACGTGAAAACAAGGACTACGGCTAATATATTGTAAACTGCTACATCATATAAATTAACATGGCAAACAGCAAACTAAGCCTTTTATTTATTTATATTAAAATATATATATATATATATATTTATATCAATTACGGCTGAATATATCCCTGTCTGGCTTGAATAGTGTTGACCCTGATGTGTTAAGTTTGTTATAATCAGAAACACTTAAAAAAAAAAAAAGTATTTATCCATTTCGACCGGTTCTGGTGGTTGGTGACTGACTGTTGAAACTAGTTTTTTAGAATATTTGGTACAATTTTATGTCCTGGAATATATTAAAAAAATAATAAGCAAAAAAAATAATTAAATAAATAATCTATTTTTTCTTTTATAAGACGATACAACTGACTTTGCCGTTTAAATGTCCCTTTCCACCATGTTAGTGTGTGGTGCGCCCATAGTGAACTTGAGGTACGTTAAACTTCTATAGTAGCCTATGAAACTCTGATCCCGTAAATTGAACCTCATTAATGGTAATTACGGTTTCAGGAATCCCGTGAGCAAGAAGAACATACATAATTCTCAAAGTTCCGGCTACCAAAGCACTAGTTGTGTAATGGTGTCAGTAACATTTTTTTTTTTATAACAGCAAAAAACTACTAGTAAATGTACGAGTCGCACGCAAGTAATGCATAAACCGCAACCTCATACGTCAATTCGCCTTCATGATGGAATGTTAATATACTGTCTCTAAATCCATTATTATTATAATTATTATCTTTAATTTGTAACGTTATTATTTCAATATAATAAATGCAAAATTAAACGCAAAACAAATAACAAGAAACTAAACGCAAAACGTGTACAATTCCAATCTCGTTTCCGAACGCACCGTAATATTTCAAAACGTCAAATGTCACCAATGTCAATGTGTTTTATAGGTTAAGTTCCAATGTATGAAAACGAACGTCGATAATAAACAATGCTGTTTTATGGAATGCCGGTTGTATTATAAATCTGGGTTTAATGATGAGTGTTTTAACGTTAAACGTCTAAGTGACCGACCAGTTGTCATAAAAATTCCAAGTGTTTCGTTTCAATGAAAGTTGAATGTTATTGTTCAATAATTTCGACAAATTTCAGCTCCCTGTATCGCACAAATCCAAATAATAATAGTAAAACTCGCCTGTAGTGTTATTATCTTACCATTGAAATCCTCTATAACAAAAAAAAAGACCGCTAGAACACTACTGAGAACTGCGTCATAGAAACTTTATAATTTTTAAGTTTACCCCCAAATTATTTTATTACTGTTACAGAAATTTATAGTGGGTTTATTGGGTTATAATACAATGTTTCACTATATAAATGCAATACAGTTTATCTGGACATGAACTGAAACAAACACATGAACATAAACAAGAACTGTTATGTTTTATATTGTGAAATAATTATCTTCCAGTTATAATAATTATTACTTGTACCTGTGTGTTGCAATAAATAAACAAACCACAAATGCAAACTAGTATGTTACAAAACTTCCAAATATATAGGTAATATTAAGTCATCAACCACTAAACAAACATTTGGTACATAAAATAGTCCCAAAGTAATAAACAGAATGCAACTTGTTCAACTTGTGAGTTGAGCATACATACAAATAAGTTATTGACCTTTATCAACACTCTGCAGCTTACCGGTCTTACAAAGAAATGGTTAGATTGTGGTGCGTTGACCACTTTATATTTAAAACTTATAAACTAGCCTTAAACTAAAACGAGAATCCGCCAACTGAAAGGACTGAGAGAACTGAGAGAGAGAGAGAGATACCGTTATCAATCTGTTCACCTTATACAATTAAATAATTATATACCGTTGGGCGCCAACTGTCACACTGGCCCGTGCGTAGTTTACAGAAATTAATTGGAAACAAGCTGATGATGGTTTCTATTTGAACTATACTACTCACCGCCGTGCTAAAGTAAATTTATAGGGTATATACTGCTAGGGAAAGATTCAATTAAACAAGTACCTTCTTACACAATACAAGTTTATTGGAATTAATACAAAATTCAGGCACACATACAAACAAAGTGGCAAGCCACTAAAATAATGCCTCTTTCCCTGCTACTATGGCATTCACCCACACAACTAGTCTCCGTACCTAGTGGTATGGGTGAAAACCTGCATGAGACAATAGCAGTTTCTCAGCGTCGCTATGCGAGTCCGCGAGGGAATAGATCAATAACCTTACTAGCTCACGTACATGTGTCGACCTATTTGGACTGTGCTCATATGGGGAAAATAACTAATATGCTAAGCAAACCCGAGACACAATATCTTTACGAACAACTGGTCTTAACACCTAGCCTTTTTACAAAAGGCCTAACTCTCTCATAGGTTAAATTATAATCTTACACAGATAACCTCTCAGTTTTGATCTCAGTCAGTTGACGGATCGTCGGTCCTTGGCTTCGCTCACAGGAGGTTCCTGTGAGCACACGCGAACGCGGCCTACGGACGAGATGGTGACGCTTTCGTTACCTGGAGTGGCGTACTTCCCTCATAACCGGGAACCGGCTAAGTAAGGCCTTCCTGAACGTCGGATGACCACACCGCAAGGGATAATCTCAAAGCCGCCTGCGCTCTGATGAATTCCAAATCATCACACAACGGCGCAACATCCAGGCATCAATTTAGCTGCGCATAGCACCAATCAAAATGAAGGCTAGCATAACAAGCCAGACCTGTAACAACGTCCTCGTGTCAGAACATACATGCAAGAGACCTGGGCTATAGGCTGTCCAGCAAGAATAAAGCAAATGGTTTAATACTCACAGGATTCTGCTCTTACTGGATTATATTAAAACCCCATCGGGTTATTTGGGCACATCCCGTTCCTCTCAGGATATAAAGTCCCTCTCAAACAGCCCCCAGGCTCGTGTTCTTGGTCGTAAAAGACCGGACACGGAACACCGTTTTTTTTCCAAACCAATCTGACAGTTTCTCGAATAATCTTCCACAGACTATATAAGATTATTATCGATTTTTATCCTTAATACAATCGACTATGTTTTTAATTAAAAATATGGAGAATTATGTATGTTTGTTTATTTGTTTTAATTAACTGTTAAACTGCAATTAATTTACTAAACACAAAAAACCGTCTTTGCGTAACGTAAACCACCATGTCAATCGCTATTCCACGACAGGTGTCGCTAGTATTAGTTTTGCAACGTCACAATGTAACGCATGTTTCCCTTACCTTCTTTTTTGTGTTTATGTTCTTTTATGCGTCATGTTCACCGCAAACCGCTGTTTCTTCTTTTCTTTCTTTCTTGCATATGTCTTTCTGTCGAGTAAGTATGTGTTACACCGTATGATAAGCAATTGATATTATTTACTTCATAACTTGTATTGTGTACAATTACATACTTTCGTAGAACGATATTGTGTTATCTTTTTCGAAATTAATTTGATGTCAATGTGTTAATATTTTTTTGAAATCCTTGTAATTTTAGTACTTATATAAAGAGGTTGTACGTTGTCATTATTATAATTTACAAGATGGCCGCTTTATTGTTATTTGTTTTTGCACTTTTGGCTTACGAAGTAAGTAGTTTGTGTACATTATTTTTCATATTATTTTTGTGTACATACATTATTTTTGTGTACATTATTTTTCATCACCACTACTCTCAAACGGTGAAGGAAAACATCGTGAGGAAACCGGCATGTCCTAGAACCAAAAATTCGAAGACATGTGACATCTACCAATCCGCACTGGGCCCGCGTGGTAGATTACGACTCACTCTCTCTCACCGAGAGGAGGCCTGTGTACCCGCAGTGGGAACATTGTAGACTACTTATACTAAACAGATTTCATACCATCCGTTTCAATTTAACACGTTTCTTAGACTAAAAACAAACTAATAACCGATATACTTTTTTTTTCAGACGCAAGCCCATTTCCTGCCACGTCCACCGTGTTTACCACCAGTGCCACCCCCAATCTGCAACCCACCACCTCAATTATGCAACCCACCGCCACCAATTTGTAACGAACCACCAGTAATCTGTAACCCCCCACCAAAAATCTGTAACCCTCCGCCAGTTATCTGTAACCCGCCACCTAAACCCTGTAACCCTCCGCCAGTTATCTGTAACCCGCCACCTAAACCCTGTAACCCTCCGCCAGTTATCTGTAACCCGCCACCTGTGATCTGTAACCCGCCACCTGTGATCTGTAACCCACCACCTGTGATCTGTGACCAACCACCACCAGTCTGCTGCACTTCACCACAAGTGGTCACTATTGTAGACAATTCAGTTTCCAGTTCTCTTGCCAACACCCTCCAACTGCTGATAGTAAGCAACCTTATAGAAAATACTATGAAAGCGCAATGCAGTTGTGAACCTATCCCAACTGTATACTCTCCAGTCATTGATTGCCTAACTCCTCAAATCTATCCTTATAACCCGTATGAGCCTATTATCACCCCTTGTGAGATTATTGCACCATGCCCCTGCGAGCCCATAGAAATCATACCAAATGTGTGCTACCCAGAAGTGTTGCCAATACCCAATGTTTGTTGTGGCTGTGGATGTGATGGACCAAATTATTGTGTAGCGACTGTTGTGCCGAATTGTGGTTGTGGATGCGATTGTTATGGACTACCAAATGTTGGCTGTGGATGTGATGGACCAAATTATGGTTTAGCAACTATTGTGCCCAATTGTGGTTGTGGATGCGATTGTTATGGACTACCAAATGTTGGCTGTGGATGTGATGGACCAAATTATGGTTTAGCGACTGTTGTGCCCAATTGTGGTTGTGGATGCGATTGTTATGGACTACCAAATGTTGGGTGTGGATGTGATGGAACAAATTATGGTCTACCTAACATTGGATGTGGTTGCGGCTGTGACAGCTGTGGTCCAACGTATGGATGTGGTTGTGACAAGTTCAATATCCAGAACTTCTTACCAAACATTTGTTGTGGGTGTAATTCTTGTGAACCAAAGAATATTGGATACGAACTTTTGGCCAATTTATTGGGGCCAAGGTGTGGTTGTTGTGATGGGCCATTGTTTCATTCACAAAACTGTAACTGCGGGTTCCCCAACCTGCCAGTTGGAATCAATGTGGAGTCTTTAGGCTATGTTGATTCTTGCTGTTGTCCTAATAGAGTCTATTATTAATATACATATTAAGAATTTTGTTAAGCCGGTTTTGCTGATTTTTCCAACGCCAGATAACCTTATCGGAGGAATAATTTTGAATTTTTGACAGTTCTTCCATACAAAACCGACAATTTAATATTTAAATAAAAAGTTAAAAAATATTTTCTCTAGTTTTCTTAAAATAACTTCCCTTTTTTCTTTTAAACCGCTGCTATTGCCTTATGTGAAATTATTTACTGCCACGTTGGTCTAAAAGTAGCAAGTGCGACTGCTTAGTCGTCCTGGGTTCGATGGCCAGCGGGGTAATTGCATAACATACTGACAGTAGCAATGGCTTTCATTTTGACAGTTCAAAAACATTCATTGCGTTATTTACGTTGTTGAGCAGACAAGTTTATCGAACATATGAAGCAATGGATTAGCAATATCCTTCAAAATGATTCAAATTTTGATTGATGGTGTGGTTGGAGTGAAGCTCTTTACGCTGTAAGTATATTATGTATTAAAAGACAGGCACCATGAAATACATCAGTAGGGATATATGGAATAGGGAATGCAGAACCGGGATTTTTGGGACCTTCTGGCTAAGGAAGCGGGATTCCCGGTACTTTCGATACTTTCGGGAAATGATACTTCGCGTTTAGAATATTTCTAATTTGGCGTGGAATACACTTGCTACGTAGTAGTAGAGTTGAAAGTGTTGAAACGGACAAAGTAAGAGAAAGACGAAATGACAGGGCAAGATAAAAACATAAAAACTTTCGGTTCCCGGATTTCCCGGGACTATTCACTAATATGGAACAGGGGAAATAAATTAACAACGTTTGAGGAGTAACTCATTTTTGAAGTGAAAACTTCTTTAGCGGCGTTGTACACTTTTTTTTTAATGGGCAAAAAATGTTAAACTCGCGTCAGGACACGTGACCGTCAGGACACGTGACCGTCAGGACGTGTTTAAAATATGGAAATTGCACAAAGTGCATCTATTAATGAAAAAAGTGACGAAGAAATAGCGAAAGAAAATGAGTTATATTAATTCAATTAATAGTTGATTTATTTCAACGTTAATATTCAAGTTTTCACTTCTGCCGGCACTCCTTTCGGTCTAAACCTCATTCGCCAAGTGTGTACAGAATAACTTGCGATAAGGAACTTCGTTCCAAAAAAGGTAAAAATGAGACACAATATTATTTTAGTATAAAATAATTTAATATCCAACAAATAAATTATCACTTAAAATTTACAGCTCTTAAAATTAACCTTGAATATTTCCTAACAAAGTCATGATAGTGCTGAGCAACCCATTAACATTTGCAGGACCTGCCTGAGGAGAATTATAACACGGGGTTGAAGGAGCAACGATTCTAGGAGGCATCGGAAACATATTAGGAGAAATCACGTTAGGCGTAGGAGAAACAAAGTTAGGATTACCAACATTAGGATTACCAACATTAGGAGGATAAATATTAGGACCGACTATGTTGGGAGGAATGTAGTTAGGAGAAATTATGTTTGGAGAAAGGGGGTTATTACAACCACAAGACAAAATAGGCGATGACATTATTTCATTCAAAATCGGAGCTGCGAACTGCATACCTACATCAGAATTCTGACTATTCTGCAGTAAATTACTGACGATCATTAGTTGTATAGTGTTTGCTAGGTTCTGACAGATTTCAGGCGAGCAGTCAGTGATGAGTGTAGTGCTAGGCGGCGCAGCGACTCTAGGAATAGGACCTATGCTGTTGCAAGGAGGCTCGCTGTTCACTGTAGGAGGTAGCTGGTTGATAAAGTTGCCAGTTTCAATCATCTTTTCCCCATTCGGTCTGTTGACGAAGTTGTATGGTGGAGGGCGAAGCACCTGTGATGTGGCCATCTGGAAAAAAATATTTGCATTATTAGGTATAAATATCGTTTTGGTTAGAAAGTCAGCTGCTCTCAAAATATTGAAGGAAAATATTGTGAGGAAACCGGCTTGTCCTAGGTGATTTCCAAGGCACGGAGGGGTTGTGGTATGTAAAGATGGTCACCCATCCACAGACCCACCGCTGCAAGCATAACTTAACCTGATCGATCGACCTGTGTGGCTGTTATTATTGAGCCAGCGGGCCCTTCCGCGGGCTAGTGAAAAGTATGAAAGCGTAAAAATACCTATATTAATAAAATTTAAAATATTACTACAAAAGATATAAATCTATAGGTACCTGATTATGTAAAGCGACCAGTGAAATAACTATTACAAAATTCATTTTGAAAATAAAATATTACATAAATGTGATCCTAAATCAACTGCTTTTATATTGAAATAAACGTTCTAAAATGTTACTCCATTATTTATCCTGCAGTTATCTTAGAATCGTGTCTTATCTTTTATTTATATTAATTGATATAATAATTATGTGTTCAATGTAACTGTAGGAAAAATTATATGTAAGTATTTTAATTACAAAGTTGAGTAATAGTTTCCGTAACACGTAGGCAGTCATAAAACTTTTATTGTTATCATTTTTTATTAGTTTATTGTTGTACGATCAGCAAAGAATGATTGCTAACTATGAATAACTTGCTGACTAAATCAATATCAATTGCTAGAAATGTTTACATCATAAATATCGTCACTTGAAAGTAGAAAATGCTAAAGCACCATCTGGGCCAAAATGAGTTATATAATATATCGTTGGATTAGATTATTAAACAATTTTCAACATTTTTTTATTAGGTAATCTGCCCCCTTATTCACAAACACTCGATACGCTTCCGTATCGTATCGAACATTAATCATTGTTGTCGTAGGAGTCTTCTCAATGCTGTTCACAAGTCCAAACCGGAAAATTTTGTCAGTTTAAATCAAATAGACGCCCGCTATTCTTCCAACAGCTATTTGCTGTTGAGGGGAAGTCAAATCAGGTTATCGAAATGTCAGGTTTTCGATACGATAGCCTGTCGTATGGTTGTGAATCAGGGCTCAGATCGGGATTGTCTTGAAACCTAAACAGATCGATGCAGAAAAAAAATGTAATCCAACGATAAGTATAATATTATATAACTAATTTTGGACCAAATGATGCTTTAGCATTTTCTCCTTTCCAGTGACGTATGTATTTGGTACTTGCAATGGATCATTCTCATGGTAGGTACCCAAACTAATGTCATAATTATCGTCGTACCAAGATGAGAACTTTACTACCGACAGTTAATACGATTAGGTCCAGTATTTTCAAGCGCAATGGTGGCCCGAGGTAACGGCCGCGAATTAAGAATTGTAGATCGCAGGTTCGAATCCGGACTGGCGCTTTACTCTGGTCTCAAAATGGTGAAGGAAAACAACGGCATGTCCTAGAACCAAAAATTCGAAGACATGGTGATATCTGCCAACCCGCACTGGGCCCGCGAGGTGGATTACGGCCCACTACTTCTCACGGAGAGGAGGACTGTGTCCCAGCAGTGGAAACATTTATAGGCTGATGATGATGAAATTTAAGCCTTTCTAAATCCCAAACTATAAATAATCGGGGGTGTTTCGGAGAGTACTTGTAAACCATTGGCGATGGACTTCTAAAAAATAACTAAAAAAATTCTCCACCGTGTCTAGATGAAAATCCTTCGATAGAGAATAAATAAAACAATAAAAATAAAATCACAAAAGCTTTTTTATTCACAAAATTACTGGCTTAACCATAGGGGCAATGTCAGGGCTCACAGGAGCCGCTATTATCAAGGAATCGCAAGGTGACGCAACAGGAATGTATGCTCCAGTTGTCAAAAAGTCTAAAGCAGGAGCAAAATGCTTGGCCACCAATGGCGATGCTGATGGAAAATATCCTCCTAGACCACACGAAAACTCCGCTGCCAAAGGAGGCAGAATAAGTTGGTCGTTGCAACCACAGTTACCACAAGGTTTCGGACAATTAGGGATGTAGTCTATGGGTTCGATGCAGGCGGGAAATGGTGTTGCCGGATTAGAAAAGTAAACTGTTTCTTGTGGACACAGACATGGGCCACAACGGCAGGGGCAAGGCGTTAGCGCTGCTGTCATCTGTGAAAAGTAAAATATGTTTTTAATCTGTCAAGCTCCGCTAATGAGACACAATTGATTTTCTATTGTTTCGTCGCCGATCGGCGAACCGCGCCGCTTGACCGGTTAATAGTGAGAAGGGGATTCATTCAATATTTAATCTTATTGACTGGCATATTATTTGGGGAAATACTCACACTAATTACAAAAACGACTATCAGCATAAATAAAAGCCGTTTGACCACCATAATGGATAAACTAATTATCAAAAGACGAAATAGTGGTGGCAAGTTGTTTATATCCTTGTTAAATATAATAGATGTCCTAACAAACGCAGTCTATCGACAGCATTCAACGATTATGTAAGTTTGAAGTTTAGTAACCCATTTGTACATTATTTTGTTTGGAAAACAAGCGATTGAAGCTTTTACAATAGGTTTTTCACCGACTTTGTTTTGTCGGTATGTGGGTCCACGATCCATCTCGTAACATGATGTAGGTAGGTACCTATCTACATTGTCATGTTAAAAATAAAGGTCATTGGGTACTTTATCTGATTGTAATTTAACTACGAGCTAAACCAGCGGGGTAATTGTTTTATCACACTAACAGTATCTAAGAGTGGCTTTCATTTTGATAGTTCAACAACATTCATTGGGTTGTAAACGTTGTTGACCAGACTTCGAACAGATGAAGCAAGGGATTCCCGTGTTACTTAATTATTAGGGTGCTGAAAGAGGATTGAAGCTTGTACACGAACGAATTTGTGGACAATAAACAGCTTCTTTCGATTTACAAATAAGTTACCTACTAACTAGCAAAACCATAAAAAAGAATGGCCAAAGACAATGTACACTTGATAATCCTGCAATTAGATTACAAATTAATAAAAGTTACATTCGATTTAATGCACCTTGCTCAAACCGATATGTACTTTTATCTTTTTATAAACAAAATGCAATACTACAGAAGTATTGCATTTTCTCCGTATTTTCTCCAATAAATTAGCGTGAAAATGGTAAAATGTGTTTTTTTCTTTGTGGGACTAGTCAGAAGATGACGAAGATTTTGCTGTTAATTTTTATGAATTATTTTTTATTATTTAAGGTAAAATGTAAACTTGTATTATGTACAAAGATAATAATAATATATTTATTAACGCACGAAAGCACGTTAAGCCGTTGGTCCTGGTAGTCATTCGTAGATCTTTGACAGTCGTTACGGGTAGTCTCTAGAAGCTCGAAAGTCTGACAACCAATCTTGCCAGGAGGTATAGTGTGTAATTGCGTTGTGGAGGTCAGATAGGTAGCTTCATGTAAAATACTGGTGTTCAGCTGCATCCAACATAGGTACTTAGTTGGAGAAAGGCTAGAAGATGCCAAAGGAAGAAGAAGGATGTAGGTGCTTTTCTCAGTGTTGGTGTAGGTATTGATTGCTGGAAAACGACATAAGTAATTGACAAGCCTGTATAAATTATTAATGTAGTTAAATATCTACTTAAGATAGATAGATAGATAAACCATTTATTACCACCATACCATACCATCACCACCACCATTCACACCATTTTTTAACCATTTTTTTTTCTACGTTGTCTTAGAAAATTATCATAAAATATATTTTCCACGCATGCCTACCATTAATTTTGGGGAAGGCAAAAGGTCGTGGAATGGTTTGCTAGCAATTAAGTTTTAATAAAACAAAGAATCGACGTTCACACATTCATTATTAAAACATTATCAATTCAATATCGTGCTTACGACAGTGAACTATCGTTGACGATAGTGAATTATCGTAAGATGATTTTTGTAACAATTTCTTCTTTTACAGATAAGTGATGCCGAGTATACCAACCGAGAGCGGCCCAATACACCCCCAATTACCAAAGCGCCAACTCCAGCGCCAGGTCCACTAACACCAGCGCCAACAAATGCACCAACATTTGACCGAATAACGCCAAAATGTTACCCTCAGACTGCCACTGCGTATTTCTTACCAGCGCCACCGTCATCACCAAAAATAACCGTTTTAAATCCAAATCTAAAAGATGTCCCACCTAATTTAAACCAAAATGTGCGTGAAAAACCCTTGAATCTTTTCAAAGAAGTCCCAGCAACTTTGTCTGTCCCGCCTCCCAGTCAATTGTCAGGACGTATCGCTTTCCCGCCACCACCGCCATGTTCGACTGGGCTGCCAGACCTAATGGATGAAATTCCTTCCAAAACACAAGAAAGAATTAGTCGATTAGCAGAATCGAAAGAACAGGCTCCAGTATGCGAATCATGTGCAGCTTTAATACAGAAGTTGCCGATTTTTAATTTTGATCAAGATTTGTTAGACGGATTTTTAGCTGGTATTGGAATATAGTTTAATAAGCCTTTTATGAAAAGTCATTTATTTGCAAAGGCAAATAAATATTTTAAGTGTAATTAAAATGTGTTTTCATTATTTACCTTGTTTTATTTTAGTTTTCGATAATTGCTTCACTAAAGGATTCCAATTGGTAATAAGCAAAATAACAAGATACCAATGCTCTCAAATATAAAAAAAAGGTACTACAGGTGACAGGTGTCAATACTTGTCTTGTCTGTTGACTTCTGTTCTGTCAAAAAGTTTAGTGAATGCGGCTGTCATTCCTTTCGGAAATTGTAAATCCTGAAATTTTGTTATATTATTCATAATTCCTGAATCAAAGGCATCAAAATGGTTGAGGCACAAAAGTATAGGCTCGAACAGGAGATGACGAACCTCGTCAATGAGTTGGACAAGAGTTATTTACGTAAGATGCAAGTAAGTGAGGTTATGTTCCCGATACCATGCAAGTCTTATGCAATAATTTTAGGAAGGAAATTATTCCTTCTTTAGTCTCCAAAAGTTAAAACCATGACCACAGTAACGTAACGAGAAAGAAAAAAAAATAAAATGGCAGTTGGTCTTGTATTGAAAATAATTTGGAAAAAAAAATAAGTCAACTAGGGTATTGTGATCTTTTTATTGATAACAGGCAGCCCGAATTATATTTTATTCATGTGCCACTACATTAGACACTAATATAAAATATCATAAGACCTAATCTTCAATACAATATCCTTCTAATTATGTTATTTTTAGGGTGATATGCATAGATGTGCCGCCAAGTGTTGCGATGACCCACAAACCTCGTTAGAACGGGTGCATAACTGCATAGACTCTTGTACGGGACCTCTCAATCAAGCCAATAACTATGTGCAGGTAGTATTATATTATTTACAATTTATTTTTAATGTTTATTGAAACTATAATCTCAAAATTGGAGTCTGCTGGATGCGAGAAGCGCAGAGCCGGTCCAAGTGGTTGGATTCACAGATATAGATATACCTAGATAACGCAAGTATCACGAACTGTATGAAAACTAAGCGATCTACTATGACATCACAAGCTCGCACTCTCTCGCTCACACTCACCCAGCCAGCAGTATGTAGGACTGAGCGCGAAAGTGGCAGCTTATGATTTTCAATCGTAACTGGTGCGATTTTTGGCACGCGAAGTAGATGCTCTTGTGTTATCTACGTGTATCTATATCTGTGGTTGGATTGATGTGGCTCTAGAAAAGGATGCCAGGAAGGATTTGCGGGAGGCCCAGTTTATGTTCAGCAGTGGACTACTGTAGCCTGATTATGATTATGAAAACGTCTCAAATAGTTGTTTCATCCTTATAAAACTTATTTTGTCATCATTGCAACAAGGGCCTGATTCTGAGGGCATTGCACCTCAATATGACTTGCATCGTGAAACCACCGGTAGTGTTGACCCTGCTCCAGAAACAGGTGGACCACAATTTTTTATATTTCTTATTATGTTTTTTATAACAATATTTAAAAATGTACTTATTTAATTTAATAAGTACGACAATAAAATAATGTTATTAAGGGCGCATTCCACAAAACTTTTATACATAGAATAAGTCTTATACTGACAATAAATTTTGAATTTTTGACAGCTTTTCCATACTAGAACTGTCAAACGTCAATTTTATTCCAGGGATAAAAGATATCTGACGTTGGTAAAATCTGCCCTAAAAAATCAAAGCCAATACCATTTTTTTTTTTATTTCCAGGGCGAGATCAGCCACTTACAGAACAGGCTACAGAGATGTGTGATGGATTGCAATGATTATGCAAGAGATAGACTGGGTCCTGATCCTAATCAGGAGAAGGTTTGTATTCATACTCAACTTATTATCAAAAAATCTAAATCATCATCTGCCTAGCCTTTTCCCAACTATGTTGGTGTCGTCTTCCAGTCTAACCGGATGCAGCTGAATACAAGTATTTTACGTGGAGCGACTGCCTATCTGACCTCCACAACCCAGTTACTGGGTAATACAGTACCCCTTGATGAGACTGGTTGTCAGGTTTTTGGGCTTTCATGACTGTCAAAGATGACAGCCGGGACCAACGGCTTAACGTGCTTTCCGAGGCACGCAGGGGTCTCATTATGTAAAGAAAGAATCTAAATAAATAAAAATAACAATATTATATAATAAATAACTAGCGACCCGCCCCAACTTCGCACAGTTGCAATTTTTTTTCGAATGTACGAAATTTTCTTTCATACAAACTTTGCCTTGGCAATACCAAACACAACAAAAAAGAATTATCCAATTTGGTGTGAAGTCATTCGCAAGTTGTGCGCTTACAGCCATTTCGGCGACTTTGTTTTATACTATGTAAGGATGTAAGGATATACAACAAAAACTAAAATTAACAAACTAAAGTACATATTCTATTAGTTAATCTCAGCATTCTCGCCTACCTATCTTACAAAAACTGCTATATTTTACACCATTTCTATCCACAGATTGACAAAGCCACAATAGACTTCGAGAAGTGCGCAGTGAAGTGCGTAGACAAACATGTCAGTATCATTCCTACCATGCTGAAGACCATGAAGTCAGTCCTCGCCAGCGGTAAACCTCCTCCACCAAGGGACGACTAAATTAAGTGAAGTGATGTGTTGTTAAAATGGTTCGAGGTTTTTATGCGAGGTCCTGGTTTCTTAAAGCTTAAATCTGTTGTCTATACATAATTACATATACAGGGTGAAATTGAAAACAAGCGACAAATCGAAATGGGAGTTTGTACTCATTATTGTGAATAACTTTTACTATGGGGCAAAACCTGAAATCGCGAAAAAAAATCAGCCGTTCCCTACATTTATGTTCGCATAACTCGTCAAAATGTAGGGAACAGCTGATTTTTTTACGTGATTTCAGAGTTGGTCCCATAGTCAAAGTTGTTCAGTTCGGTGGTCTAAAGCACCTCTTAAAGTTTTTTGGGTTAATTTTGAAATCTATACATATAAAATTCAAAGTCCTGACTGACTGACTGATATATCAACGCACAGCCTAAACCGCTGGTCCTAGAGACATGATATTTGGAGGGTGTGTTCTTTGTGAAGAGTAGGTATCCACTAAGAAAGGGTTTATCGAAATTCCACCCCTAAGAGGGTGAATGGGGGAGGGTGAAATTTCACGCGGACGAAGTAGCGGGCAGAAGCTAGTACCTTATATTGTAAGTAACTTACATGAGAAGACCACCCATCAACAAAAGATTCCATCACAATCTTAAGACTCTTTGTACACAGCACAGTTTCTTTACGGTATGGCTTATAAACCGCGCCGTAGAAAAAACGTGTCCGTCAAGGGATCCCTTCTTTTCGCATAATGTTCTTTGTCCTAATATATTTCGGCATAACGATTTTGGCACAATTTGTTTTGTCATAATAATACTTCGGCATAATTTTTTTAGGCATACATTTTATGTTGGCATAATCATCTTAAAGACTAATTTGTTTTGGCATAAATTTAATTCGCATAATACTAAACGACGTTAGGGGCACCCCGAGGTTCGGTTTGGTTAGGTTCCTTCTAACCTTGCAGACAGAAATAGGAGCCCCGTAGAAATAAAACGAGCATGCTTTATGCTTTAGAATGTTATGCTTAATCATTATTATGATTAGAAAAATTATGCTTAAAATAAATATGCGTAAGCTGTTATGCGTAATTATATTATGCGAAAATATAATTATGCCAAACAAAATTATGCTAAGTTATATTAGGTCTTAAAATTTTATGCAAATGGATAGGGAACCGTCTGTCAACAAGCTTCCATAGTGAACCATACAACACTGACGACCTTGCCTACACACGACGTATAAACCGTAGTTTTTACGGCAAGAAAATATGTGTGTACAAAGGGCTTTACAGCTAATACAAGTTTGACAGCAGATATACATTTACAAATGGGAGACTTGATTAAGCTTTTAAAAACTGGGGCTGAGTAGTAAAGTTGTTGTGTCTCGGCATTTACTTAGTGTATGTAGAAATTAAAATTATGTATTTATTTTTATCTACGCCCTTGCTATGAATCCTCTATAAATGTTTCTGAAACAGTTAGCTCATTGCCAACATTAAAACAACCAGTGTCATAGTAACCATAATATCATCCAAACGAGTGTTATAATGTTGTACTAAATTTCATTATGCAACTCGTTTAAAAAAAAAGAACCTTGTCATGCACGCGCGTTTCACTACCACAGCGCCGAAATTTAAAAAAAGAACTTGTAGGTTATTCGAATTCACATCATATCCCGTCGGCCGCCATTTTTGTTCGATATTTAAAGTATTGCAAAAAAAACTGTTTCAGAACCTTTTATAGAGGATTCATAATTATTATGGGTTGGCGAAATATTGACCAACATTGTTATAATATTTGCAATTGTCTTGTTTTCGTTTGTGTTTACTACCTGTTGCCCGTGAATATTATGTGAATAGACTTTTGTTTGACCACTAAGCATTTAATGTCATCCATTTTTAAGTAGCGTCAAGTTAAATAGATAACTGCCAGTCATGACGTTCTCCGCAAGTACAGCGCTACAAGGTTCTCTCGGCGCGTGGCCAAAATTGGAACTAACACCGATATGAATAGCCTTGTAACACTGTTTTAGTTATATGTATGAACGGTTTTACCATTCATTAGGCGCAGAAGGCCAATTCTCGTACTTGAAAACGTTCAAATACAAGGCGCAATCTCATCTCAGCGACAATCAACGTCAAAAACTTGTCAAAAATGTATGTGAATTGATTTGGTTACTGACAGATTGAGAGTGATATTAAAATTCGAACGTTTTTAAAAATACGGGAATTATTGTTCTGAAGAATTGCCCCTCAGGTGGGTAGACCGGATTCCGCCCAGTTCCCTAATTGTCATTGTCGGCTAGTACTGCATTTGTTTCTTCGCTACAAAACTATGTCAAAAAAAATGTCAAAACTATGAAAAACTGGTTGTACTATGTTAATAGTCATTGTGTACACTGTCCATTAGGTTAACCGTTTTTTGACAGATGGATCTAGTGATTGCAGCAACGTAACATTTCGATTATTTACGCTTTAATTTGCATGTATTATCGATTATCGATTTTTTACTGTCGAATAAAACATGGTACAAATTTCTATGCCTGTGCTTATTATTATTTCCTTTATTTCATTATTTACATAATATAAATTATATTTTAAATATTAGGATATAAAAACATTTAAAAAATATTATTATTATTAGATACAATATTTATTTGGTTGTTTAATTTTCGATGTACAAAACCCGCAATATAAATCCATTGGATTCTTTTCAAAATATAATTATAGGTTTTAGAATTGTTTAATTTATATATTTTATTGATATTTGAGTAGATGCAAAGTTTTTCTACACTGATTTACATATAATGTAAAATTATTTATTAATTTGAAGCGAATACATTCGATCCCGTCACTTAGTACGATAGAATGTAACTATGCGTATACGCATAACAATTATATATTTTTTTTGTAAAAATTGATACACATACGGTATAATAATGCCTGTAAAGTCATAAATAAGGTCATTTAATAAGACAAGGCAGTTTATATATTTATTTTATTAGGTACGCATTTTAAAGTAAACTTTTACGTAATCTGGAATAGGTAGTTACGTTCTTAGACAGCTGTCAGAAAACTAACAACCTAGTGGACTGAGTGTATGGTGTCCTGCTAATTTGTATCATAAAGAATAATAATCATGATTAATGTGTCGAACAGTTAAACTGAACGAAACTTGAAAGAATTTTAAATGGTGATGGTACAAACGCCAGCACATCAAACTAACCGTCAAATTTTCCCAATCAACTTTGAATCTTACGCTTAAGCGGTAAAGTTGAAAATCTATTAAAGAAATTTGACAGATTGTAGTAGCTTGATGTGCTGGCGTTTGTACCTTGAGCCCAGGTCCGCAAGAGCGACTTTTTTCGCGCACTGGATTTACAACCTACTGCTATGCGCCGAGAGTTGGAAATCCAACGGTGTGTTTTCTTGACGCCTTGGTTGGCTTTCTGTCGGATTCTCAATTCTCGGCTCGATACCGAGGGTTGAAAATCCAGTACGCCATAAAACGCCACGTCAAATCAATCCTGCGAAAAAAAACATTAGGCAGATATTCCAATCCAAACCCAGGTGGGTTTAGTCTGTTTAATTGAATATCTGCCTAATGTTTTTTTTTTTGCAAAACAGAAGACTTATTAAAAAAAAAAACTATAATTAGGTAATCTATGTAATTATTGTATAAAAACTACTTTATATTTACAAGTATGTACTTGTGCTCAAACTACCTAAATACGCTATTTTGTTACTCAATGTTGCCATTGTATAAAATTATTTAGTAGATTTTAATGATGTGTGCAGTTTAGCGACTAATAAATGTTGAATTAGAATCTTTTTATTTTTTTTAAAACAATCATTACAATAAGCTACGATTCCTGTAGTTATGACAAGTATAATCTGTTCCAAAACTTTTTGATTAAACTGTAAACAAACCCTGCTCGGTTAGATTAACTAAGGCAATCATCATAGGGAAATCGTGAAAAAAAAATCAGCTGTTCCCTACATTAATTATGTTCGCATAACTCGTCAAAATGTAGGGAACAGATGATTATTTTTTCGCGATTTCATGTTTGGTCCCATAATAAAAGTTGTTCATAATGATGATTACAATGACCCCTTTAGAGGAAAACGGTGATTAAAATTTCACCCTGTATTGTACTCAAATCTTATGTTTAAAAAACTGAATCGAGTTTCGTTGCTGACCGTAGGTAAGTATCTCAATTAATCTGTCTAACCTTTTCCCAACTAAGTTGGGTCGGCTTCCAGTCTTACCGAATGCAGCTGAGCAGGTACCAGTATTTTTCATGGAGCGACTGCCTTATCTGATCAGTTACTGGGTAACGTACGATATCCCTTTGGTAAGATGGTTGTGAGACCGTACCGGTACCATTTACACTTAGAAGGCGCTAAGTTAAATGAAATGAAGACAGTAATTCTGTGAAATCGATTGATTGTTTGGTAATTAATCGTTATCATGCTAATAACAATTTTACGACAATTTATTAAGTAACTACTTACCTATCTATGTAATTCTAGATTAAATCACATATTTACAATCGATTACCGAATATTATGAAAATCGATAAGTTTTTTAACGTAATTTTTCGACTTATCAAAATATTGACAAACAATGAACTATATATAGACAACATTTGTTTTGTTTTACATTGTAGTCTTCGGTATTTATTGCTAATAGAAGTTAAATAAGTTAATAATTTAAAAATGTATTTCGGAAAAATATCGGTTATTTTGCTGATCGCGTCATGTCTTGTGGTAAGTATTTTTTTTTTTATTAAATGAGGTCCTGTTGCTGAGCAAAGGCACCCTACTCCCCTTCCACGTAAACTGGATGTGGAGGTGACTTGCCAAAAGCAATAACATTGAACTTGCCTGGGAATTGAATGCGATATCGATATATTGATTAAATTTGCACTAAATAGGATACACGTATATTGTCACACTCACTTTAATATCCTGTGTAGGCTCTCTCTGTCCAGAGCTAGGCTGCCAAGAACCAATCTTTATTAAATGAGTCCAACTAATCCCGCCATCTCCGTCTAGGCCTGCTGCTGGCCTGTCTGGGCTGTCTATGCCTTATAAGAATCAACCTGTTTTACCCAACTACGCCAAAAAGGAGGTTTCCAAATTTCACGGAAAAAATGATCATAATTCTCCATAACATCATCCTACTCCTTGACAAATTTTCGTTTACCTTCTAAGCTATAAACTTTAATATCGAAAACGATTGAACGTTTATTGCCCGTGGTTCGACCGCGTAGTTCTACTAGTTGGACCAAGGGTATTTTTCTTCTCGGTGGTTCTATTCAATCGGACCATGGGCAAATCAAGTTCTATCAATAGTAACTACTAAGGGCAACCTCGTTTACCCGTGGTTCTTTCAAACACATACTATAACGGGTCACCGAGAGTCACTTGTTCTCCCCGTCATAGTAATCATTTGGTTTTTTTGGACTGGACCATACCTGGGAACCTGGTTCTGTTTACGGAGATATTGAAGGTAAACATTCCAACTTTTACTGGCCTTTTTATAAAATACTTTTACCTATTTGTTTCAGATCAACGCCCAAAGATCGTCGAAACGCAAAATGGCGAAAAGCAAATCTAAAATTAAGAAACCTATTCTTCAGAACCGCGGGATTTCTGGATGTGGTTGTCAGAATACTCTAATGGATATCCTCAACTGTGGATGTCGGGGCCCCGTAATTGAACCTGTATACACACCTGTGGCTTTATCTAGCCCTGGACCTGTAATAGATGTACCTAACTACAGATATGCAGAACCTATGGAAATAAATCCTTTAGGATGCCTGTTCCCAACCCACGGCGTTCTTGTTTCACCAAGTATCGAGATCGTAGCACCTATTTTGGATGCTCCCTGTGGATGTTCGGGCCCCTGTGGCTGTCCTGGCCCCAAATGTGGTTGTAATAGAGTACCTACTATCAAACTCCCAGCATGCCCTTATGGGTCTCCAGTAGCTATTGATGTCCCGAAATGTGGATGTCAAAGTCTTCAGATTCCTACATACTCTTATGGTATTAGTTCCGTCATTGAAATACCTTCGTATGGACCGCCGCCCGCTTGTGGATGTCAGGGTCCCTGTAGCTGTGCAGGCATACCAATATCGTCTTGTGAATGTTTGGGCCCCTGTAGCTGCTCCGGTATCCAGTTATCATCGTGTGGATGTTCAGGCCCCTGTGGCTGTGCAGGTATACCATTATCCGCATGTGAATGTATGGGCCCTTGTTCATGTGCAGCTATTCCTGTAGCATCTTGTGGTTGTAACGGACCTTGTGGCTGCTCTGGAGTACCAGTTTCAGCCTGCGGGTGCTCTGGTTCCTGTGGATATTCTGCGATGCCAGTATCATCTTGCAGTTGCTCCGGCCCATGTGATTGCTTAAGTTTAACTGTATCACCATGTGGTTGTTCTGGCCCCTGCAGTTGTGCAGGGTTACCAGTCCCGTCATGTGGTTGCTCTGGCCCCTGCGGTTGTGCAGGATTACCAGCCCCGTCATGTGGTTGCTCTGGCCCCTGCAGTTGTGCAGGGTTACCAGTTCCGTCATGTGGTTGCTCTGGCCCCTGCGGTTGTGCAGGATTACCAGCCCCGTCATGTGGTTGCTCTGGCCCCTGCAGTTGTGCAGGGTTACCAGTCCCGTCATGTGGTTGCTCTGGCCCCTGCAATTGTGCAGGATTACCAGCCCCGCCGTGTGGTTGCTCTGGCCCCTGCGGTTGTGCAGGATTACCAGCGCCATCATGTGGTTGCACCAGCCCCTGCGGTTGCGCAGGGTTACCTGTCCCATCCTGTGGATGTTCAGGGCCCTGTGGATGTCTCGGCATCCAGATGCCGTCGTGTGGATGTCAGTTGCCTGCGATAGAGGTGCCATCTTGCGGATGTGGATGTGGCATGCCCGGATGTGGATGTAACCCTAAGTATTTACGTCAAGTTACATTGCAACCACCTTTCTTGTGAGTTTTGTTAATATTTAGATATTATAAGTGTAAATAAATAATGTGATAAGTATTATAATATTTTTTTTTTTTTTTTTTTCTGATAAAACCTTCGTCATAATTACAAAACAGAGAGAGAGCAATAGGTGGTGGGTTCGAACCCAGCCAGGAGCTTTACTTTGTGTAAATAATTTCATCACCACTGCTCTCAAAACGGCGAAGGAAAACATCGTGAGGAAAACGGCATGTCGTAGAACCAAAAATTCTAAGACATGTAACATCTACCATCCCGCACTGGGCACGCGTATTGGATTACGGCCCACTCCCTCTCGCAGAGAGGAGGCCAGGGTCCCAGTAGTTGAAAAGTTTTTTTTTTTTTGTAAATACCTAGGTATGGTCCAATAGTTTCGGGTTGAACGACATTGGTCAAGTCTGATATTCGTCAAATCGGCAATTCGTCTAATTTTACATTGGTCAAAGCTGTAATTCGTCAAATCGTCTTTTTGTCCAAAATGATTCAGATTGATACTCGTAGCACAAAAATATGTATATCATAAGTAGAGATACAACATGATTCGAATTGATAAAGTAATCGATTCTGTAACTTCATATTATCTGGCAATCGATTGCTGTAGGTAATAGATTGCTATCAGATAAACTTAACTTGGACTTTTATATATAAATGCATTTATTTGGGAACACGAGTATATTCATTTGCGTTGCTTCGAAAAGGTAAGATCTTTTTACTAATTAAGGATTTTCAGTTGCTTCTTATTTTGATATCCAGAAAAAAGCTTTCAGGGTAAGAAACGATACGAAGACACGTGATATCATTGTGTTTTGTTTGTTCTTTGATAAAAATTTAATTTAGTAGGTAAGCTTAAAGTCCGTCCGCGTTAAATTTGCCAAAGATGTAAACAACAATGGCCGCTCGATATTGAATAAAATCAATAGGTATACAAGAACATTTATTTTAAGTAATGTTTGTTTTCGTCTAAATCTCCGAGCTAACTAGACGAAAACAAACATTAGATACTTACTTAAAATACTACTTACTTACTTATACTTGTACATATTATTATTTTAAGATTGTTAGTTTTTTAACTTACTTAAAATGAATGTTTGTACCTATGTATATCGTTTTTATTCAATTTCGAGCGGCCATTGTTGTTTACATGTTTGGCAAATTAAACGCGGCCAGACAGACGGTTCAGTCATGTTGAGAGGATGAATGAGAGGTGACTAACAAAAGGAAAATATTTATTTATTTATATTTATATATACTTTATTGTAACCAGAAAAAACAACAAAAAAAAACGAATATAAAGGGCGGCCGTATCGCTTTCTGCGATCTCTTCCAGGCAACCTTGATGTGAAAGATATGTGTGAGTGGAAACGGCGGGAGGGGACGCCCTAGGAAGACACTTATGACCTTATTGGTGATGTTCTTTAGAAAGGTCAGGTCATCAGGTGCATAGTAATCGCAAAGTATCGTGCGTGTATGACCAGATGTAAGAACTTAGACGAGGCAAAAGGAGTCGTACTTAGCAGGTGACGTTCTGTAAAAGATGCGAGTTGATGTATGTATGTTCTTTGTTCTAACAGTGTCATGTAGGTGGTACCTTTAAGCAACAGCGTATAGGCACAGTTTTACTTAATTTTATTTATTAATTCTGTTTCAGACAAACATGCAGTTAACACACCTAGCGCTTCTGTTATCAATAACTCTAGCACCATCCTTAAGTCAGACACTAAATCAAAATGCAGTAAAATCACTAGTTCAAAGTATCCTGTCACCAAAAAACACAGAACAAGTCATGCAAATAGTATCAGCTGTAGCCAACACGAAGAGTGCCCCACCAAATGTGCCTAGAACTGTCAACAGAAGATTTGCTATTACTGACAATGTGCCAAGAAGTGCAATGAGAACTGAAGCTCCTAAAAAGATGGCACAACTTGTACTAAGACCCGAAGAAATGTGTACGAAAAAGAATGTATTAGTTAAAAATTCAAATAATGTTATCGTACAAAACGATAATCAAATGGTTTTACCAAAAAATATGGTCGTTCAACGAAGAACTGAAGCGGCTTTACCGAAAAATTTTATGATACAGAATGGTAGGGAAGTCACACCAAGAAATGTGATTGTGAGGAAAAATGAAATGCCAAAAAATATAGTTGTACAGAGCAACGATTATGATCTAAGAGTTCCTCAAATGATAACTCCTGAGGTTGTTCAGCAAAAAGTATTTATAAATCCACAAATGAGACCAGAGGTCCACCAGAAAGTATTTATAAGTGAACCTCAAACAATAGAATATGTGACTGTCCCTCAGCAAAAAGTTTTGATTTGTAATGACAATCCTTTCCTGCCAGCTGCTTCCCCAGTTTCAGCATTAGCAGCATTTTCTTCAAGCTCTTTACCACCAGCAATGCCACAATCGAGGGGACAGTTTTTGAGGAAAATTCCGATTCCTCCACCAACTTTGTGACTGAGAATAGGTAGGGTTAGTTGGTATCCAGCATCCTAATCGTGTAACACATTTTCAATCACAATCCGGAATTTAGTGAAGGAAATTTATGTTCTATTGCTTCATATGTTTGATAATTCATCTGTTTTCCAACGTTAATACTGCAATGAATATTGCTGAACTGTCAAAATGAAGGACATTGCGTTTTAAAAGTGTGTTACGCAATTATTCCGATGTTTGGAAGTGATGATTTTTTATCGTTTAAGCCTATTTATTTTGTATTCTTATTCTGCAACGAGTTGCTAATGTTGTCAAATATTTGTGTTTGTCTTTAAGTTCCTAGATTTTAAAATAGTTTATTTGTATTTATGTTAGAAGAAATAAATTGATTTTGCTGTAATGTTTGGTTTTGTTTTTTCGTCACCATGGCTTTGAGTGATGTACAGACGCCAGCACATGGCTACCCGAAACTGTTAAATTTTTCCAATCAACTTTGAACCTCAGGCTTTAGTGATAAAGTTGAAAATCTATTAGAGAAATTTGACAGATTGTAGTAGCTTGATGTGCTGGCGTCTGTACCTAGATAATGTTGCACTACTACTGTACTAGGTGCGTAAAGATTCCAGTCTTTAACTAGGTACCTACCTGAGTAGCTCCGTGCATAATAACAATATCGGAACACGCAACTGTAAAGAAAAACCAACCTTTAGAAAATCGAACAGAACTAATGTTAAAATTCCAGAAATATGCCACAAATGTACGAAGAGTTTCAGTATAAAGTTTTCTAAAGAAAGTTTGAATTTAAATATAAAAATCTCAAAGAGGTTGTACCTACTAGTAACTAGGTAGGTAAATAACAGAAAATACTGGTGAGGTTCGATATAAACTAAACACTGACCTCTTTCTAATAAACAAGTACTTGTATAATACAGGTCGGTGAAACTAAATCAAATACCATTTGCCATGAGAAAAAAAAAAACTATAAAAAAGAAAACTTAATGACATCCCATCAAAATTTTTACTGAAAATGGCCAGCATGGCCTTATTAGAAAATAAGCATGGAGGATGAATAATTTTAGGTGAAAAAAAAGTATCTATTTTATTCAGAACCTTGAATTTTTTATTTTCTTAATTTTTTTATGCTACCTATCCATATCAATAAAACTAGCCAAACAGCGGGGCAATTGCGTAACACACTCTGTAGCAATGGTTTTCATGTTGATAGTTCAACAACATTCATTGCGGATATACGGATGGTCCCTATTAGCAATGTCGGTTCCGCAAAGAGCAGTTCAAAGTTTGTTTTGGCAATAAAAAAAAATAAGACTGGATGTTCGATTGTTTATGTATTGTACTGAGATAGACAAAATATAGAATTGCCAAAACAAACTTTGAACTGCATAGTTATTCACAACCATACGACAGGCTATCATGTCGAAAATGACACATTTCGATAACCTGATGTGACTTGCCCCCGACAGCAAATAGCTGTTGGAAGAATAGCGGGCGTCTATTTGATTTAAACTGACAAATTTTTCGGGTTTTGTACTTGTGAACAGCGTTTAGAAGACTCCTACGATAACATTGATTGATGTTCGATACGATACGGAAGCGTATCGAGTGTTTGTGAATAGCTATGCTGCTCTACTAAACAAGCAGTCTTTTTGCTGAACCGACATTGTTAGTTAGGGACCATCGATAGGTACATTGTTGAACAGACACATTTTTCAAACATAATTATGAAGCATTAGCATTTAAAAATAAAGATTCAGACTGTGATTTCTTCGGCTTATTGCAGTTTATAAGGTCCAATTTCAACTAGCTGAAACTTATCTACATAAGGAAGAGGTAACAACGTAAAAATGGACTTATTATACAGGGATCCTTTGTTAAGTCCCGTGCTGCCTTTCATATCAAAAGTTCGATGTTAGGGAATATTGTTTTCAATAGTTCAAAGGACTTGCTATAGATGTCAAGTCTATCTTCGTATCTTCAGAGTACCCATACCAAATGCCAAATCCGAACTAGCTAGACGATGTACCCACTTTTCCCATCCCAACACTTACAATAAAGTTAGCAAAATCTGCGACCTAAAAGACTGCTCAACCACCACCTGTAAGAAAATCTTAACATCAGTTCTTTTAAAACTATCATACGACGCCACCGAAGCTTTGATATAGCACCTATAAACACATACTCACACCCCCTCACACACACAAACATGCAAACAAACACTCACACATACACCCCAACATACACACTGACACACACACACACCATAGTACAAGCCTTAGGTTAAACCAATACCATTTTATTTTGTGAACAGCACGAATGTTTTATTTTATTTTAACTCTTATCTTTCTGTAACTATCTAACATCCTCAAACTGTAATGTAATCATAAACATTGTAAAATTGCACTCCAGAGCCACAAGATACAAGCGATGCTTAGTTTGTGGCTCACCGAATCCATCACATTGTATTTTACTTTTTGATGAATAAACTTATTATTATTATTACTTATTATTTAGAGAGTGTTTCTTTTTTCTCAGCTTTTAGGCTGGTTTAAGCTACATTTACGGGCCAAAGCCAGGTAAATGCAGCGTGTGGTGTGTATTAGGGTGTGTTTTCTTCCTCCAACTGCATGAATTTCCTAACTATTCTGCAGGTGTTTAAGATGGCAGCTTTCTGTAGGTTGATATAGACGGATTCTTCTAAGTCTATTAGTTTTAGGCTACGGAGAAGATGGTTGGGAATAACACCTGTCGTGGAGAGAACTATAGGGATAACGTACACTTTTTCTTGTCTCCAGATTCTTGTAACTTCTTCTTTAAGTTCAGCATATTTACTTATTTTTTCAGATATAGTTTTTTGTAGGTTATGAGTATTGGGAACTGCAATGTCTATGAGGTATGTGATTTTTCTTATTTTATCCTGCAGGATTATATCTGGTCTATTGTAGTGGATAGTCCTATCTGTGAGTATGGCGCGATCGTAGTACATTTTGTGCGTATCATTTTCTAGTATAGTTTGTGGTGTGTACTTGTAGTAAGGAGTGCTAGAGTTTTGTATGAGACTGTGTTTGAGAGCGAGTTTTTGGTGAATGATGTTTGCGACCTGGTTGTGTCTATGAGTGTAGTCTGTCTGTGTGAGGGTTGTGCATGCTCCTGTTATGTGTTGTATGGTTTCTGATTGAATGTGGCATTTGCGGCATTTATCATTTGTGATGGTAGGGTCTTTAATAATAAATTTCCTGTAGTTTTTGGTGTTGATGATTTGATCTTGTATAGCAATGATAAAGCCTTCTGTTTCAGGGAACAAATTTCCTATTTTTAGCCACTTATTTGATGCTAATTGGTTTATGTGGGACTGCTCTAGGTCATGAGGGTGCCGGCCGTGAAGTACTTTCTTCTTCCATTCTTCAATTTTTTGTTTCTGCGGGTCATCATTGGTAGTGTTTTGTGTTTCTATCTGGTCGTTTAAGTTAAGTGGAGTGTAGTTGAGATCATTTATCACTATGGCTTTATGTATATTACTGGTGCGCGATTTTGTGTGAAAGAATGTTTTTAGTCGACTAACTTGTTTCCTGCAAAGGTGCTGGATGTCGATTAGGCCCCTCCCTCCATTTTGCCGTTTGATGGTTAATCTTTCTATAGCAGATTTAGGGTGTAAGTTGTTGTGTTTTGTAAGTGTTGTTCGTGTAGTGCGCTCTAACATTTCTGTGTCTGTTTTGGTCCATTTTATAACTCCGAATGAGTACGTTAATACGGGGATGGCATAGGTATTAAGGGCTTTAATGAGATGTTTACCTGAAAGTTGGGTCTTACAAACCGCGTTAAGTCTTCTCTTGTACTCTGTAGTTAGTGTATTTTTAATTCTTACGTGATCGAGTCCCTTTAGCTGCGTGTACCCTAAATATTTATATAAATCAGACGGTTCCATCGCTGTTATAGTGTCCGTGTCATTCACCGCATAGTCGCCGGGCCGCACCTTGCCTCTTATAATGTGAAGTGTTTTACATTTGTCTAAGCCAAATTGCATGTTAATATCCTTACTGAACTCTGCTGTAATTCCTACCAATTTTTTCATATCTTTTTCTGTTTTGCCGTACAATTTAATGTCGTCCATGTAAATAAGATGTGATATTGTTGTTTCCTCTGTAGTGTGTTTGAGGCAATATCCTGCCCTACAGGCCTGCAGTAAATGAGACAGAGGATTTAGGGCGAGACAGAACCACAGGGGGCTCAGGGAGTCACCTTGGTAGATACCTTTTTTGATAGATATCTGTCGCGTTGTGACAGTACTGTGGTTGCTATTTATTTGGAGAGTTGTTTTCCACTGTAGCATTATATGGCGCATGAAATTAATTATTTTTGGGTTTATTCTATAAATCTCTAATATTTGTATTAACCAAGAATGAGGAACACTATCAAAAGCTTTTTTGTAATCAATATAGGTGCAATGAAGATTTCTGTTTTTTGAGGTGGCGTGTTTATGAATAGTGGAATCTATAATCAGCTGTTCTTTGCATCCCATGTGGCCCTGCCTGCATCCCTTCTGTTCCTCTGCAATTATGTTGTAATTTTCAATGTGAGAGCTAATTTTTTTTGTGATTGCTGATGTTAGTATTTTATATATTGTGGGTAAGCATGTAATTGGTCTGTATTGGGAAGGCTGAGATGAGCTTTTAGTTTTAGGAAGCATGTAGGTAACTCCTGTTGCGAGAAATTCGGGTGTGTTCTGCTGTCCTAATATGATATCTGTTAAATTTTTTGCTATAGATTTGTGTAATGAAGTTAACTTTTTGTACCAGAAATTATGTATTTTGTCTATACCTGGTGATTTCCAGTTGTGTAATCTAGCTGTTATGTGTGTAATGTCGGACTCTGCTACCTCTGCAAATTCCATTTCGTCAATAGCTCTCCATTTTGCCTCTTCTTCCGCTATCCAAGATGCTTTGTCGTTGTGTTGTACTTGCTCTTCCCAAATGCTAGACCAATATGCTTCTAATTGTTCTTTTGATGGTGCGTCTGTGTTGTCGTCTATTGTAGTGTCACTGTGTGTTTTCTGTATGTTTCTGTAAAATGCTTTTTCATTCATTGCAAATGTTGCATTATCATTTTTGCGCTGTTGTGCCTTCGTATATCTCCTAAGCCTATGAACTTTAAGAGCTAGTTTTTGTTTTAATGTATCCAAAAACTCCTCAGGTTTCCTATTGTTACTTTCGTGTCTAGTGTGATTAGAATAATTTTTAAATATTGTTTCAACTTTCTTAACTACTTTATTTGATCTGATCCCGTTGATATATTGTGTGAGTCTACCACAGTCTGCTCTTAATTTTTCAATGTCTTTTTCTAGCCTCTGCTGCCATGCTGGTTTGACAATACGATTTGTTCTTGTGGTTACTGTGTGGTCTGTGATTTTAAAGTTGAGTTCTTCCGATATAACTACCGCTGTGCAATATATATTACTTATTATTATTATTATTATTACTATAGAGGTATGAGGAACAGGCTGTAAAGTTCATCATCATCATCATTTCAGCTGAAAGACGTCCACTGCTGGACATAGGCCTCCCCCAAGCACCTCCACTTCGACCGGCTCTGTGCTTCTCGCATCCAACGGGTTCCTGCGGCCTTCACAAGGTCGTCGGTCCACCTTGTGGGGGCCTTCCAACGCTACGTCTTCCAGTACGTGGTCGCCACTCCAGAACCTTTCGGCCCCATCGGCCATCTGTTCTGCGAGCAATGTGCCCTGCCCACTGCCACTTAAGTTTGGCAATTTTTAGGACTATGTCAGTTACCTTGGTTCTCCTGCGGATCTCCTTATTTCTGATTCGTAAAGTTCACTCATCCTCTATAGAAAAGGGAGAATCCTCCGACCAGACGGTTGCCGTGTCTGGTGGGCTGCGATGGATTAACGTCGGGACGTTGTATACAGAGTATCCCTGGAAGTATGGATCAAATCGAATAGGGGCGTGGGCAAGGTCATTTCCAAACTTTTTAACCCTGATAATGTCGGTGAATTTTTGTACGGTTCAAAAGTTATGACTAATTTTTATTTTATTTTCAATCACTTCGCATAGTGCTCTAAGAAAATAATCATAAAAAAAATACTATCAGGGCTATCTAAAAAAATTAAATTAATAGCCCCGATAGTTTTTTGTTACATTTTTTTTAAAACGAATCGGTTTGTCTTCTCTTTTTTTTTTTAAACGTTTGGAAATGAACTTGCGCACGCCCCTAGGTGAATACCTAGGGGCGTGGGCAAGTTCATTTCCATTTCCAGGGACACCCTGTATAATGCTAGTCGCGCGGTAAACTCTGCTTACGTGGTGTAATTAGAATGCGGCGATATAGATGTCGCCACAAGTCTACCCAAAGACGTAGGTAAAATCACTACATCGTATAATAAAACAAAGTCGCTTCCCGCTGTCTGCGCTGGCAACGGATTTTGATGCGGTTTTTTTTAATAGATAGAGTGATTCAATAGAAAGATTTATATTTATAATACATGCATAATATAATAGAGAAACGCTGATCATTTTAGAGATTTTTAATGTGATGTCGTAAATAAACACATTTTTTTGCGCTTACATTGCAAACGCTGGCTGAACCCTACGAGATAGATCAAAATAATGTACTACAGTATTGTACACCTCAAAAAGGTCTACAAAAAAGTCTACGATGATATATGTCTATCTCTTAGGGATAACCCACAATAACCATTTTTTACCCTTTACTTTTTACATAAATAATGGCTTATTTTCGAAGAGATTTTAGCAATACAGCATTAATCCTTATCTAATTAAGAACCTTAAATACATTGTGCTTTTAACGTACATCAATATGGCCCTTTAAAGCATATCATTAAAATAAATATCTTAGAAGATATCAGAGATTTAAAAAGCGGGGGCAGACCGGCTGGCGGTGCGGTACGTCCGTCCCGGTTGGCAGCGATCGGCGGGCGCGGGGTGTGCCTTATCTTCGTACATTGCACCCGTGAGAAGCCGGGACAGGTCGCTAGTAAAAATATATATTAACAAAATAATAATAATTAGTCCTCGATATGACTTTAAACTGTCGTGCATTTAGTATTGAACTAAATGTAGAACGCCACCTGTAGGCTATGGGATAAATACACCCAAATAGGCTCGGATGGAACAGTCGATATTAATGCAGGATATCAACTCAGGGTGGCGGCTGATGAACATCTAGCACGTCAAAGGCGGCGCCCACGGACCCAGTCAGGCGGTCCACTGTACACCCACCAACTCGCACTAGACAAGCGCGGTGGGTTAATTTGTCTAAACCCCTACTCTCTTATGAGAGAGTAGGGAGGCTTTTGCCCTGCAGTGGGACGTCACAGGCTAATAATAAATAAATATAAATAAATAAACAAAATATTTTATTCACCTAAATTAATTAAATACAAGGAGGAGGAATAGGAATCTTCTTCAAATACTGGCACCTACTGCAAGTATTAGCAGGTGGCAGTAGGGGAGAAAAAGGTGCCATAGCAGATACTGGCGACGCTGCAGGCAGGAACGGATTACCCACTGGCAGACCAACTGGCAACATAGCTTCGTATGCTTCTAAGCAACCACAGGGTGCTTTTGCCACGGGTATTGGCACGGCTGCAGGGACTGGCAGGGGGCAAGACATTTCGCAGGGACCCATGAGTGGCAATGCGGCAGGGTTGCCACATGGGCAACCTGGCATTGCTGGTTGTGAGTATGTTGCGAAGACTTGGGATTGTGCCTGTAAATAAAAATGGAAGATTGATTTACGTTGTAAGGAATTCTCTGGTTTGCTGTTTAAATGTTATAAGGGATAGCGGGCCGCGCCGCAAGCCAAAGCAATGCAAAAATCCTCCTTCATCAGTTTCGTGCTATTGCTGCTTAAATGTGTACTTGGCTTTATAATAGGCATGTAATGTTGTTAAAAAAGGCTCGACCAAATAAAAAATGATTGAATTGTGAAACTGTTTCTTTTTTTGAAGTCAGTTAAATATTAAAAACATATAAAAAAAGACGGGTTGCACTCCGGGAGTGCCGGCAGAAGTGAAAAATTGAATATTAACGTTGAAATAAATCAACTATTAATATAACTCATTTTCTTTTGCTATTTCTTCGTCACTTTTTTCATTAATAGATGCACTTTGTTCAATTTCCATATTTTAAACACTTTATATACACGAATTTTACGAATACACAGCAGTGTGGCCACTACACAGACGATCGAGCCATCAGCTGTCACCATCCATGGATGCGCGTGGCACGCTGTAACATAAACACACATGAACATTCGCGCAAGCGCCCTGCGCCGCCTAAACGAAACAGCAGGCATACATTTTCGCCGCGCCGTAGAAAGAGAGGGGGATACTTCCTCTCCTACGCCGCGCCGGCTGTCTACTCTCCATCCGTCTTACGAATTTTCGATCAGTGTCGCGTGTCCTGACGCGAGTTTAACATTTTTTACCCATTACAAAAAAAGTGTACAACGCCGCTAAAGAAGTTTTCACTTCAAAAAGAAATAGGTACTTACGCCAACAAACATAGAGAAAGCAACAAAAATAATGGAATTCATCTTATATAGCAGTTTACTAATTACACTGTGGTTAAAAAAAATAAAACTCCTGGTTTAAATACCAATTTATTACCAAGACTTTTCTAATAGCACAATCGAAATTTGCATAATTTTGTTAGTGATAATATTTCGTGAACAAATATCTATTACTTAATAAATTATGGTAATAGATAAAAGTTTCTATGTTATGAATGACGATAAGATATCCATCGCCTTTAGCTAGAGTATCCTAAGACTGACGGTGAACGCCACATAGCGTCCGCAATTTAAGCTGCTTTTCCACCAGATATGTTCTGTGAAGCTGCGCTGCGAGGATGTGAAAGGTAAGCTACGTAAGGAGCGAGTAAGATTTGCTATGAAGATGCGCCGCGCCGCCGCGAGGTAGCTGTGCGAGCCGAGTAAGAAAGAGAAGCGCGATGACACAACGCTGGTAATTGATTGTAAAATATGAAGCAATTATCTATTTACAAAAAATCTATTTTTTGGACTAAAAAAAAGACGGGTTGCACTCCGGGAGTGCCGGCAGAAGTGAAAACTTGAATATTAACGTTGTGCATTTTTTATATTTTGGAATGGTTAGGGAATAATTTTGCACGAATTGCTTTAATTATCAGTATAAAAGTACTATCATTTATGTGGTAGAATACAATATTTATTTATTGCGCTATCGTACACAAACATGACAATTAAAGTAAAGTAGCACACAGCAGTGTGGCCACTACACAGACGGTCGAGCCATCAACTGTCACCATCCATGGATGCGAGTGCCACGCTGTAACATAAACACACACGAACATTCGCGCAAGCGCCCTGCGCCGCCTAAACGAAACAGCAGGCATACATTTTCACCGCGCTGTAGAAAGAGACGGGGATACTTCCTCTCCTACGCCGCGCCGGCTGTCTACTCTCCATCCGTCTTACGAATTTTCGATCAGGTCACGTGTCCTGACGCGAGTTTAACATTTTTTACCCATTACAAAAAAAGTGTACAACGCCAATAAAGAAGTTTTCACTTAAAAAAATTAAAGCACTAGTGTTTGCATAGTAGTATGGTTTTTATTGTGAAAAGAAAGTTTTTAGAAGTATCTTCATGATTTTTTTCTATCGTATCAAATTAGTTGTATTATGTTTTCAACATACTATCTAACTAGCATATATTCTGAATAATATCATATATTTTTCTGATTTTGTTTACCGTAGTCGATCATAATACGTTTAGGCATTATAAAACTTGCGTCTTTTTGCGTTTAGGTAATGTAGTCCCCTTGGCCGACAACTCTGAGAAGAAAGACATAAACAAACACAGAGGTCAGTCTCTTTTAAAGTACATAATCTTAGTCAGGCCATATGAGAACCATGCAGATCAATGTCTGAGATGATCTTTTGATGAAAGTTACATATAGATTTGTTTGTCAGTAATCGTGTAGGTTCAATCAACTCAGAACATAAATAGAGCAACTTATCAAAGTATGGACTAGACGAAAAGATTCCTCCAGGATTTCAAAATCCATATCCATAGGTACTATATCGAGCCTGCGGACGGAGAGTAATGGGTAGCTCACCGTCCGATCAGGACCAGGCCCGTGCCGGACGACGCGTACGTGTTCCACGCGCGCCTCAAAGAGATGTCAGCAAAAAGGAAGGGGCCTGCCAGGGCCGAAGCCTGCCGGGGGTGCGGGATTGTCCGAAAGGGTTACCGCTACCCCGGAACATAAAGGGCTAAGGAAGGAACACGGATGGGTTTTATTCAGTAAGAATCTGACATTCCCTTCCGCTCCGCTCAGAGCGGGAGGGGTCATTTGATGATTTCCCATCCATAAAAAAAACAGGCACTAAGTATATAATATTATAAATGCGGCAGTGTGTCTGTTACCTCTTCACACTTAAACCGTTGAACCGATTTAGATGAAATTTGGTATAGAGATAGTTTGGAGTCCTGGGAAAGGACAAGGCTAGGATAGTTTTTATCCCGATGTTTCCACGGGATTGAAACTTATGCAAGTGAAAACGTGGGGCGCTGCTAGTATTTCTATATTTCCATCTGGCGTTGATAATTATGGTGTAATTATTTATCTAATCAAAACATCAATGTAGTAAGAAGTTTCACATAATATTTGATAGTAAAGATAGAAAGATAGCGTTTAGAGATAAAATATTCATACATAAACAGTAGTGGAGGCAACTTGAAGTTACTCATTGAATCAGATACTGCTAGTAGAGTCACAAATTCCAATAAATTATATGGTTTATCTAATTAAAATTGTTCCAAATTAAAAGTGACAAGCGTTTAACTAAAAGACGCATTCAAAAGATCAGAAATCATAAAGTGCTGTGTGTGCAGTTGAAACCCTTATCGGTGTTGTTAATTTGAAACTTAACGGTTTTAACTGAAAAATAATATGACAGTAGTTATGAAGATTTTTGGTGCGTTGCTGATTCAAACTTTATTATTGAGTGTAAGTATTTTTACCACTTATTCAATAACTCACAACAGCAACACTAAAAACAATAAGGCTAAATTACAATACACAAGCCAACACTTAACAAAATAAAAAATAACAGAAAAAGGGAGGTACTCATTGGGCATACAAAAATTCGTCCGCATCGCTGTCAATGCGACAAGTGCCCAAAAGGCTGGCAGCATTACCACGTTGGATGGCAATGCTGATTCTTTAGGCTAAAAATATGCCAGTCACTTAGCTGGAAATACTAAATAGATAATTTATTTTCCGGCGACACAGGCCTATAGATAAATACCTTAACTTAAACATACATGAGCAGTGGTGGCCGCAGCGGTTCTTGTTAAGTTTGCGATCGGCGCCTTTTCTGTCATTGGCCCTGAGTTAGACGGATCACGATTTTAGTTTTACGAATATTACAGATAGCGCCATCCACGAAGACGCGCCCCACTCTTCTTCCGAATCGCTTACAGTAGGTACAAGACTAAATGTGCAACGTTCCGCTAGTATTTTAGTTATGTCGATACACAGTAATTACTTTTTTTTTAACTAGCCTGTGCTGTCCCACTCCTGGTCAAAGGCCTCCCTCCACTCCTTCCATCTTTCGCGAGCCCTCGGTTTTTAGTGGGTAATAATTTGTGTGTTTCAAAAAACTAAAACACTAGAGGAATTAACTAGCGATTAGTAAGAAGGCACTATCTATATAAGCCTATTGTCAGATCATAGAATAGAAGTAAGAGGAGAAGGGCATTTTTCTTGAAGGCTACATTAAAAAGTCAAGTGGGAAATTGCAATTATCAACACGCTTGGCGCGTTACATAATATCTAGGTTGTATTGGTGATCACAATAGATACGTCGTTTTACTGCTATGTTTTACTGACATTTCAATGAGGCTATAACTGTCAGTCTGACGCAACTGTCTAATAAAAAAAAACACTATGAAACGTGTACTAAACATAAAGGCGGCTATCGCTGTCTCGCTTTAACATCTGCAGTCTGTGCATAGTCTGTGTCATTTTTGCTATGTTGGTATTCAGTTTTAGTACAAGTTTCATCCAAGCGACGTTTTTCATCATTTTCTATGGGACTCCCGTCTCTTCTTACATATATTGAACATTACTTACTCTATGGCTGCTGCATTCTCATTGACATAATCCTTATAATTGCCTTTTACGTCACACGAATGAAAAAGTATAATAATTTCATTTTCTTTTCCAGAATGTCTTCGCCCAATGCCGCTCCGTCCAGAACTTGCAATTTGGACCACAGATTCAAAATCCACCCTACAGTCAACCTCAGGCACCATTGATAAATTCACTTGTGTCAACATACACATCAAATATGCCTTTGGTTGACAAACTGAACACCCTTGCAGCTGTCATACAAAAATTACCGTCAAAAAATTCCGGAATGACTCAAAAAAGAATCTCTATGGCTGAGGCGTTGAAAAAGACAGCTTTGGATAGTTTAATGTATGCGGCCAATGCTTATAAGCGCTCGCAGAAGGCTGAAGGCCGAGTTGCTTTTCCGAATCCTCAAATGACAGTTGGGAATGACGTTTTAGCTAATAGGGCGGTAAATGTCAGATATCACCGTTATGTTTGATTTGAATTTCAGAAGAAAATCATGTTTATTTTAGAATAAGATTTATTGTAAATTATTTATTTGAATTAAATTGTCTTTCATTAAAATTTGTTTTTTTTTCTAATTTATCGCATGTTATAACAAAAACATTATTAAAAAATTGGAAAATTCAATTAGAATTAAAGAGGTTGCTTTACAAAAATGCGAAAAATACTGGTACTTTTCGTATGAAAACTAAATGGAAAACCATTTGTAATGAGAATAAAAAACAATGAAAAAAAAATTTAATGGCATCGTACAAAATATTTTGACTGAAAACGGCCAGGCTTACGCGGCCAGATTATATTAGTAAACACAAGGAGGATAAATATAAAGCTGAAATAAATAAATCAGTGTATTTTATAGAATTATGTTGAATAATATTTGATATTGAAATACTCGTGGACTTACTATATTTTTTTTAACGGGTTAACTAAAACAATTCAATCAATTTATTTACAAACAAGAAATACTGTATATAAACCAAATTAATGGTGCCAACTTTTGGAAACTGTTAGAAAGAAATAAGTAGGTAGCATATAATAAGCAAAACCAGCATATAATGCTCCCACTGCTGGGACACAGGCCTCTTCTCTGTGAGGGGGAATAAGTCTCGTCGACTAAAAAGGGAATAAGTTTCGGCGAGCTCCGCCCTAGAAAAATTTAGACAATAGATATCCACCAAACATTCCAACACAAGGTCCCAAAACTTTGTCCTTCCCTCAAGGCCTAACCTTGTCGCAAAGGTCGAGGACATTCTGTCTCCCTGAATGTGAGCTCTAGTCAAGGAAAGGTTTTCTGGCAACCTTGGAACGAGGACGCTTCGGCCTTAATGTTCTATAGACAATAGCCTTGATATGCGCTAGGAGCTTGTGGGGTTATGTCTTTATTGGAGGGAAGTTTAAGACAATTGGAAGGATCTATCCATCTATACGAATAACTAGCTTCTGCCCGCGACTTCGTCCGCGTAAAATTTCACCCTCCCCCCATTCACCCTCTTAGGGGTGGAATTTCGAAAAATCCTTTCTTAGTGGACACCTATTCTTCACAAAGAACGCACACTCCAAATATCATGTCTCTAGGACCAGCGGTTTAGGCTGTGCGGTGATATATCAGTCAGTCAGTCAGGACTTTGTATTTTTATATATATAGATAAAGCTAAAGAGTTTGTTTGAGCGCGCCAATCTCTGGAACAACCGGTCGGATTTAAAAAATTCGTTTTGCATTGGATAGCCCAATTCTTGTGGAAGGTAAGAGGCTATTTAACGATTAAACATCACGCTAGGACCCTTAGGAGACGAGCAAAAATAAAGAAGCGAAGCGAGCGAAGACGAAGATAGCGCGGGCAGGCGATGTGATGCGACGGGGTGGGTCGGGGAACAAAAAATTTCACGCGGACGAAGTCGCGAACAAAAGCAGTTACTGGGTAATACGATACACCTTGGTAAGACTGGTTGTAAGACTTTCGGGCTTCTGACTACCCGTACGTAAGGACTGTCAAAGATCTACGAATGACCAACTGACTCTCTCTCTCTGACCGCCGGGACCAACGCCTTAAGGTGCCACAAGTCGATATTTTTTCCATACAAATTTCGGGAGAGTATTACTCCACACCACCAAGACGAAGGTGGCGTGACGATCTAATATCATTCGCAGGGCCAACATGGCCAGAGATCGCACAAGACAGGGAGGTTTGGAAGAAAAAAGGGGAGGCCTTTGCCCAGCAGTGGGACACAAAAATAGGCTAACAAAAAAAAAAATTACTCCACTGTTTGACATTTATCGTTTTGACTTACTTACCTATTATTAATTTTGTTTGTACGCAAACAGAATAGTAAAATAAAAAGCCATTAAAAAGTTATGAGCTAACAAAGATTCGTATTTAATAAGTAATAAAAGACCTATAAAATCTTAAAAACCAAGTCCGTACCGACAAAGCGCAGTTATCGAAGAGTTCAATAAACCGTACTTATAATTGATTTATGCAGTGGTTTTTTCATAAAACTCGATTTTCCAAAGCACTTTTCGATTTTTTCTACGCGCCTATCAGTTCGGAACGGTGTTTCTGTGCGTGAGAACTAGACGTTGTGCGTTTAGACTAGCGTCTAACTGCTCATCACTGATACTAGCTCTGTCAGACACGAAACCAGGTAAGACAGCGAGCGTGATTTTGGCCATGACTACCAATGAGTTCGAGCTTGCGACTAGTTTACTCTTAACGTGCTTTCGGAGGCACGGAGGGGTCTTGGTACGTAAAGATGGTCACCCATCCACAGACCAACCGTGGCGAGCGTAGCTTAACCTGATCGATCGGCCTGTGCGGCTGTTATTGTTTAGCCACGGGTCCTTTATGGAAACAAAAATAACAATTTGAATTTCTTGGCACTGCTGTTTGGGTATAAATGCCGACTGAAGTATTTTTTCTTCTTAGTATTGAATAAATAAATGCCCCAGCTAGACGATTCGTAATTATAATAGAAAGGGATCCTTCTCATAAAAATCACAAAGAGGTTTAGATTTTTAAACCGGCCTTTTGTGTTTTTAGGTATTTGAAATATTCTAACATATTGGAAGCCAATAAACTGGCAGCTTTTCCGTAAAAGAAAAGTGACGCCCTAAAATAATTGATTTTTGTTTTTTTGAAGTGAAAACTTCTTTAGCGGCGTTGCACACTTTTTGTAATGGGTGAAAAATGTTAAACTCGCGTCAGGACATCGCGTCAGGACACGTGACCGTCAGGAGAGATTCCCCCCCCCTCTCTTTCTACGGCGGCGCAAACCGAAGTGAACCAAGTGACACACGACAATGGATGGATGGATCGATGGATGGATCGATGGATCGATGGATGGATCGATGGATGGATCGATGGATCGATGGATGGATCGATCGATGGATCGATGGATGGATCGATGGATGGATCGATGGATCGATGGATGGATCGATGGATCGATGGATGGATCGATGGGTCGATGGATGGATTGATGGATGGATCGATGGATGGATCGATGGATCGATGGATGGATCGATGGATGGATCGATGGATGGATCGATGGATGGATCGATGGATTGATGGATGGATCGATGGATGGATCGATGGATCGATGGATGGATCGATGGGTCGTAGGATGGATCGATGGATCGATGGATGGATCGATGGATGGATCGATGGATGGATGGACGTGGACGTGGACGTGGACGTGGACTTGGACGTGGACGTGGACGTGGACGTGTACGTGGACGTGGATGGATGGATGGATGGATGGATGGACAGCTGATGGCTCGACCGTCTGTGTAGTAGCCACACTGCTGTGTATTCGTAAAATTCGTGAATATAAAATGTTTAAAATTTGGAAATTGAACAAAGTGCCTCTATTAATGAAAAAAGTGACGCAGAAATAGTGAAACAAAATGAGTTATATTAATTCAATTAATAGTTGATTTATTTCAACGTTAATATTCAAGTTTTCACTTCTGCCGGCACTCCCGGTGTGCAACCCGTCTTTTTTTTTTCTATATGGACATTGTTTGTATTGCAGTAGGTAATTACAGAATAACCTACTCTGTCCTACTTTTTACATACTTCAAAAAAAGACAGGAGTTTATGCTTTCGGCGAGTTATTTTATGATGAAGATTTAATGGGGAAAGTTAATAGGTAATACAAGGCGTGAGGTGGTTTTATTTTATTTTTGCAAAAATGACGCGTCGGTTTGTTTCTACCTACATACTTCGAAATTGGAGTCCACTTCCCGAAAGACCCTAAAATTAGAATACTGTGGCTTAAAGCATATGTAGACATTTAAAAAAAATAAACAGAGTTCGAGGTTATGTCTGAAACATATTAAAGAAACTGATTACGCGGACATATTTAAGGGTTTAAATTCTGACACTTTCTATGCCAAATACTTAATTTAAAATAATGAAATCACCGAAAATAACGAAAAAGGTAGTGAAATAAAACCAAACTCATTCAAATGAACACGAAATGTCTAATTGATTGTAGACCGTAGGGACCTAGCTATGGTTACGCCATCGACAATTAGCTTTGCCCGAGCTTCCCCATTCCGATTTCATTTTAGGTTCACCATATTTTTGCAATATTCTCAAAGGTAACCCAGTGGCAACGATCTCGACTTACGAATTATAGATAGTGGGTTCGAACCCAGCCAGGCGCTTTACTTTATGTAATTTATTTCATCTCCACTGCTCTAAAAAAGGTGAAGGAAAACATCGTGAGGGAACCTGTGTTCTAGAAATTCGAAGACATGTGATATCTAGATATCTACCAACCCGCACTGGGCCCGCGTAGAGAATTATGGTCCACTCCCTCTCACTGAGAGGAGGCCTATGTCCTAGCAGTGAGAGCGTTATAGGCTGATTATTCACCTGCATCCGAGAGAGCCGACCCTAACACAGTTGGAAAAAGTTAGGCGGATTGATTTGACCTACAAAAGTATGATTGTTGATGTTTGAAATTACAACTGGACTCAAACTCAAAATGCAATTAGGTAATATTAAGATAATAAAACCCAATGGATGAATGGGCTGATCTATGCGTCATGTTCGTGAACGGGCACCGTCAGTTGGGGCTGGATGTTAGCTGCCTCGGCTTATTTTTAATTATTTTATTTTTGGATTGTTCTTTTTTTCATTAGATATTTGCTGTACTCTGGACACTATTAACGCGTACATCTTTTTTTTTACATCGTTCTCACATATTATTATAAATTCAACATTAATGATGTAACTAATATTTTTGTAAAAATATAATTTAAAAGAGTGTCCATGGAGTTTCTTGCCCGTTCTTCTCCATAGGTACCTACGCTTTGGAATGGGCAACAAGCTTCATTTTTTCTGACTGACCGACTTCTTGACAATTCAAAAGTGCCTGTAAATGGTTTAATTGTAATAAATGCTTTGATTTTGAGTTCAATCCCTCTCAATGTAATCGCGAAAAAAATATAAAGATCACGTCTTTATTGATAGAGGAACAATTATATTTATCGTATAATATAACTGAATCGAGATAAAACGCGTATTTTTGTAATATACCATTAGGATATTGATAATTACATCTATATAACTAGATATGTATCTAAATAGTTTTTAGTTGCACAATAATAGAGGAGTTAGTAGTAATGAGAACTCAAATAGTAAAATGATTTTAAAAGTTTTTGGTGTTCTTCAAGTAATTTTAATTCAGGTAATGGTCAGGTCATAACTTTTCGATTTTAATATAATTTAAGCCGTTGGTCCCGACTATTAGTCATGGATCTTTGACAGTCGTTACGGGTAGTCAGAAATCCGAACGTCAGACAACCAGTCTTACCAAGGGTTATCGTATTACCCAATAACTGGGTTGTAGAGGTCAGATAGGCAGTCACTCCATGTAAAATACTGGTATTCAGCTGCATCCAGTTAGACTGGAAGCCGACCCCAATATAGTTGGGAAAAGGCTAGGCAGATGATGATGTATTGAACTCACTGGATCGGCCGGACATCGCCGTGGAGGTAGACCGTGACCAAAATGGTGTGACGATCTCACCATGTTTGCGGGGTCAACATGGCCAAAGATCGCACAAGACAGAGAGGTTTGGGAGGAAAAGCTAGGCCTTTTCCCAGCGGTGGGAACAATACAGGCTAGCAACAACAAAAAAAAGAAAACTGTGGCACTCAGGGAGTGCCGACAGAAGTGAAAACAAAACACAAACATTATACTTTGCCATCACTCACTGACATATCGGATATACATTAAAACCGAGTACATCCGAACACATCCGAAGCGGTGTCGATTACGGTAACAGTGGCGCGAATTCAATAGCTTTTGCCCATCTCAAAAAATGGCCAACGTGCCTAATGAAGTTATCACTTCAAAAACAGTTGACGATTTATTTTTACATCTGTTGATCTTTTTAGTTCTGATCACTTTAAAAAAAATCTAGTTTAAAGGTAGATAGAGATTCTACCTATTTATTTTGATACACCATTAATTTTTTTAATTCACAGGTAATTTCTGCACAGCTCTCGAATCGAGACTTGTTAAAGCAGAATGCACTGAATTACTTGGTAAATATGCCACTGGCAGGATATACAAGATCTAGAAGACAAATCGATAACCCGCCAGTCGGTGAGTCAGGAAATATTAACTTGCCAGTAAATGGTTTCGCCAATAGTTTGCCATTTAGAAATGGCATGCCGTTTGGCAATTTACCTCGTGTTGGTGGATTGACAAACAACTTTGGATTGAATAATGGATTACCAAATAACCTGGCTTTTAATAATGGATTGCCAAACAAGTTTGCATTAAACAACGGAATAGCATTGCCAAATCATTCACCGTTCAATTTGCCATTTCAAAATAATAATATTGTGCCACAGAACGGATTACTTCCAAATGTAAATGGCATAAATATTAACGGATTACCTTTTAATATTCCAAACGGATTACCAAGTTTGAATAATGTGCCAAACGGATTGCCAAGTTTGAATAATGTGCCAAACGGATTGCCAGGTTTGAATAATATGCCAAATGGATTGCCAAGTTTTAATAATGTGCCAAACGGATTGCCAAGTTTTAATAATGTGCCAAGCACATTGCCAAGTTTTAATAATGTGCCAAATGGATTGCCAGGTATGAATAATATGCCAAACGCATTGCCAAGTTTGAATAATGTGCCAAACGCATTGCCGAGTTTTAATAATGTGCCAAACAGATTGCCAAATAATAACAATTTCCCATTCCCAAATAACTTCCTAAACTTAAATAATGCACCAGTTGGACAAAATATTTTGAACTTAAATAAGGTACCAGCTGCGAATGTGCCAAATGGATTGCCAGGTATGAATAATAAGCCAAACGCATTGCCAAGTTTGAATAATATGCCAAACGCATTGCCGAGTTTAAATAATGTGCCAAACAGATTGCCAAATAATAACAATTTGCCATTCCCAAATAACTTCCTAAACTTAAACAATGTACCAGTTGGACAAAATATTTTGAACTTAAATAATGTACCAGCTGCGAATTCATTGCCAAATATTAATAACAGGCCAATTCCCAATGGTTTGCCAAGTTTTAATAACTTACAACGTAGTAACGACTTACCACTGGCACCACCAAATAATGGATTGCCACTGAATTTTCCAAGTGGGAATCTATTGCAAACTATAAGCAATCAACTGCCGTATCTTAATAATTTTCAAATAACTGGATTTGTGATGGGAGATGGAATAGCAGATTTAAACAGATTTCCCCGTAATGATTTTCCGGATGGCAATATGCTGCCTATTGCTGATCATTTGCAAAATGGCAATGAATTGGCACAACATGTAGCTGATGAATTGTCAAACATAAATGACTATCAGAATAACAATGGATTTGCAGGTTTTACAAACACGCCTCCTGCTAGTTCGTTGCCAAATAATATGCTAGCTGATAACAGGCTTTCAAGTATCAACAATTTTCCTAAAGACAACGGTCTAAGGAACTTTGCTGTTGAAGCACAAAATATCAACAATATGCAATCAAACAATGGCTTGCCTGATGTCAGCAATTATCAAAACTACAACGTAATGCCTATCAATGAACGAAGATTTGTCAATAATATTCATTTTAATAATGATTTTGCAGAGTCCAATAATTTCCCATCTAATACAGGCTTCCCAAATGCAAAAAGTAGACTTGTAGATGCCATTAACAATGGCATGCCACTTTCTAATGGAGGATATTTAAATGAAAATATGTTGTATGCTAACAATGACATTGCAGTCAATATGCCAGAAAGAGAAACATACTTACAAATTAGTGATGGCAACGGATTTCCAAGCAACGATTTCCAATTTGGCAATGTTGAAGTGCCAGTCAACAACTGGCATTATGAATGTGTAGGGGCAAACATGCCAGCTAACCAGAATATACTGCCCGAGGGAGTGCAAATATTTTCAAATGTGCCAAGCGATCACCAGTCAGTTTTGATGTCAAATAATTTGAATTTGGCACAGGAGTTGATTAAAAATTTGCAAATAGAAGGTAATATGCCATTTTTGAATGGCTTGCCAGTTGCTGGCATTACTGAGACAGTCACAGTCCTGAATGGTCCGTATTTTAAATAGATTTTAACATAGTGTATTTTTTTAAATAAATTATTTATTTTAGTTAAATTACCTACTGTGTTAAGGTATTAAATAAAAAATTGCGTGATGTTGTGTTATGTAATAAAGCTGTACCTTTGAATTTCTAATTTCATTGCTTTTGTTATTGAAAAAAAAAATCATCTAAAATTAATTGTTTTCTTTTATAGATCTTTCCTAGGTTTTAGAGTTCCACAAAGACCCATCCCCTACTACTTTGCTGTCCGTTCGTCCGTCTGTCACAGGATCTTTTGAACCGTAATAGGTAGACACTTCAAATTTTCACAGAGTTTTACTTAACTCTGACCGCTGTAACAACAAATAATAAAATTACAATAAAGTTATTACTAAAGTATTTAAATCCTTCGCTTCCTTGTGCGACTCCGACTTGCACTAGGCCGCTTTTGTATTTCAGCAAGAAACAATTTATTTGCATTTGTTAAAAAAATCTTTTGGAAAGCATAGCAGAGCATATACACTAGGACAGCATCAGGGTGATATTCATCATCATCATCATTTCAGTTGAAAGACATCCACTGCTGGACATAGGCCTCCCCCAAGTACCTCCACTTCGACCGATTTTGTGTTTCTCGCATCCAAAGAGATCCTGCGGCCTTCACAAGGTCGTCGGTCCACCGTGTGGGAGGCCTTCCAACGCTACGTCTTCCGGTACGCGGTATTATTATGAATGCATACAATATTCCGTAATTTTGAACAAACTACGTAAAACAACAAAGGACATGACTGCATTTAATATTTCGACATAAACACTGATACTAAAAGCATTTTTGTTCCTGGTCACGTATTATTTATGCAACAAGCTTTAGTTAAACACACGGTTTTACTTGTATTTATTTTGGATATAAAGAAGTAAAAAGGAAATCAATAAGTGGAGTGGGACTCGAGGGAGGAGTCGGCTTCGGCCATGGGCGACTATAAGATTTGATAGTCCTTTTCATCGAGCAGCGAGTACTCGACGGTGACGAGCGATTACTCGCTGGTAGGTATGTATAATTGTACATGTGTCAAACCAATGGATAAAAGGATACAGTGAATCACTAGGAAACGACGCGGCTGACGAACTGGCCAGAAGCGCATCCAGTATGTCAGTTTGTGGACCGGAACCTATTGTGCCCATCCCCTTCAACCAAATACGCAAGTGGCTCTAGGAGCACACCCACACACAAGCAGAAAGCTGGTGGTCGTCGTCACCAGGCTGCAGGCAATCCAAGGAAGCTATGCCATCATTGGATGGCAAGCTAACCAGGCGCTTACTACGACTGGACAGGAGAGGCCTGCGCCTGGTGACGGGGACCATCACGGGACACTGCTCGCTGAACAAACACTTTCACACTATAGGCATAACGGACAGTGCAGGGCTTGCATGGAGGCTGATGAGACCGTTGCGCATGTGCTCTTTGAGTGCACAGGCGTCGCCCAGATTAGATCAGAGACCCTCGGGACACCCAAATCATACACAGATATTCTCGACAGACCAGGAGACCTAGTCAGCTTCTGGAGGGAGGTGGGCTGGTCGGAATTACCACCGACGGCCGCCATGGCTCACGCACAATGGTCCATTTGAAGGACTAAGCGTGGAAACCAAACCCATAACATAGATAGAACATTTGTGTCAAACGTAAGTCTCTCAGCGAGTGTTCTGCCCGCCAAGCGAGCGTCGCTGAGCGAGTACCCTCTTTGATAGCCCTTGTCGCTGCGACAAACGAGGACTCGCCGGCGCGCGGCGGTGCAAACAGTCAGTGATTAATATTTATGTATCTCTTTTACTTAGGTCTTAGCATTAGCTGAGCGATGGATAGACGCATGTTTTCTCCCAACTTGTTAATTTTTTTGTATTTGTGTTTTTATGCGTCATGTTTGCCGCAAATAAACGTATTTTCTTTCTTTCTTCTTATAATAGTCCTACAATTTTTTGTACGTTTCTTGAGCGAGAAAATCGTTCGCGTTACTTCCTCGACAGTAGAACAGGTGCCTGAGGAAGTAGTAGGTATACTCAGCTATGGGTGGCCATAAGATTATTTAGTCCTTTCCAAAGGTGAATGAAGGTGGTGGAGGTCGCAATTTAGCATTCAATTATAGGCTGACTGCTTAATTGAGACGTTGCCTGAGGTAGCAGCGCGGTGCGGGAGGGATGTGGTGACGTGATGCGAGAGCTCAGTGATTCGTCAACTTGTGACAACTATCACCCCTCCCGCATTGCGCAGCTCCCTCAGGCAACGTCTCAGTTAAGCGGTCGGCCTAATGCACTGATACTTCTTAGGTAATCTTTGACATTAAATATCTAATATCTTCCAGCAATGGAAACAAAGCAACCCTCGACTTAGCATAATCAGCCTATAAAGTTCCGCTGGGACGCAAGCCTCCGCTCGGTGAGAAGGAGAGGGCCATAATCCACCACGCGGGCCAGTGATATTTGGTAGCGTAGAATGTCACATGTCCTCATTGATTCTAGGACATGCTGGTTTCCTCACGATGTTTTCCTTCACCGTTTTGAGAGCAGCGGTGATGAAATTATTTACACAAAGTAAAGCGCCTGTGTGGTTTCGAACATACGATCGACAATTCTTAAGTCGCGGCCGTTACCACTGGGCCACTACAGACTGCTCTCCCCTCGTCTTAAATGCTTGAAATCATCAATGCTTAAACAGCAAGCAAGAGCAAGAGTATGCTATATATCTTTTAAGCAAAGTGATGAATGCTCGTTTTGCTATGAAAAAATTTAAAGCTGGTCTAATTATTTATCTGACGGAGAAGATATGTGTGTCTTGTTTGTTATTATCAGCCATATTTTAATTACTGTGGGCGTACTATGGGTATGTGTTGGTTATTGCGCAATAGAAATACTGTTTGCAGTTCAAATCAGATTATAATTTCACAAACAAATTAATCACACCAGCGAATCACACACTCACTGTAGGTACACGGTACAACCAGATACCGAACGCGGGACAGTTTTTGAGCACATGTCGTTCGTACGATGTCCAAACTCCAAGAGAGCTCCACATCGTTCAGTCGCGCTGTCGTCGACTCCCCACGAACTCATGCTAGAGTCTATCAGCGCCACCAGATGGCGCTCGCGTCCCGAATAGTCAACCGAATGACCGGATGCGACATATCTAAGTATGATTTCTGAGAAGCCAGACTCTGCAGTGCTGGGGAGATTCGTACAGCTTCATGTAACGAGATGACACTGTTACTGACTATAAATTTTATTTGGTTGACATTGGTGATTTTATTATTTGAATTTTGAGTCTGAGTAATGTTTTATTTTTTGTATTAACTAACAACTGTGGACATGTAAATAATTAGTCTGCAATGAATGGATTTTGTCGTAACTGTTTCAAGTTGCTTGGTTCTTTCATGTCTAGGACAGCTTGAAACAGTTACGAAAATGGCCCCACGTTGGGCGCCATTTTCTTCTAACGGTTTTGTTCTAAATAATTCCCTTCCCGTGACAGTAATGTTATATTATTGTTTCGATTATGACGTGTTTACCGTGATTATACGACATATGTTACACAAAGTGTTTGATTTCACAATCCAGTATGGACACATTTACGAAAAATTATTATTATTCAACAAACAGACGTCTACTACTTCTATATGTAGGTATGCATATAAGTTAATTTTAGATAATACAGGACGTTCTATATAAAAATAGGTCACGTAAGAGACTCTTGTTCTGTGCAATTGTGTTTCACGACGTACAAAATGTGTCTTCCGTTGATTTTCATTGTCGTGCAAGTGCTAGCGTTAGAGGCAAGTTATTTAATTAATCTTTCTGGCACACAGCAGACTATCTGGGGCTATGACTGCAATATTGCTTTGAAAGCAATCATATTTGAGATTCCATGGCTAGGTCAAGTCATAAGTAATTTCTTAACCTAATGATTATGCTTCAGATAATTAGCATACATCCATTATTAAAGAGGTGTGCCCCAAGGCTCAATGCTACGCCCTGAAATTGTTACATAAATTTTAAATTTGTATTAAGTTTAAAAAAATGATTTAAAATAAAAAAAAACGCGTTTACAGTGTGTCACACCGTACCCTTACAAAGACTACATACCTGTTGAAGAATTAACTGATTTATCGTCAGAGGTAAGATTTAAAGCAATCTTCACCTAGATACTTTCCTAATGAAAATAATCTTTCTTTTTAATGAGAGGCTCAGACACGTTAAAACTAAGGATAACTTTTGGTTGAATAACGAATTGTTTAATTTAAATTTTTTTTAATCGTTTTAATTGTCGTTCTTGACCCCTGTCAGTTTCATATAAACGAATACGTGTTTGCGAATTTGATATTTATTAGCTACTAGCTGCGTCCCGCGGTTTCACCTGCGTAAATGTCGATCCCGTGGGAATATCGGGATAAAAAGTAGCCTATATGTTAATCCAAGGTGTCAGCTACCTCCATACAAAATGTTATCAAAATTGGTCCAGCTGTTTGAGCGTGAAGAAGTAACAAACATAATAAACACACACACTCACAAACTTTCGCCTTTAGTATATACATGGTGTCCCTGGAAGTATGGATCAAATCAAATAGGGACGTGGGCAAGGTCATTTCCAAACGTTTTAGCAAAAAAAAAAAATACTAAAAAAGAGATTATGCTAAAAAAAAAGAGAAGGTAGATCAAATTCGTGAAAACTATCAGGGCTATCAATTTTTTTTTTTTTTAGATAGCCCTGATAGTATTTATTTATGATTATTTTCTTTGAACACTAAGCGAAGTGATTGAAAAAAAAAAAAATCGGTCATAACTTTTGAACCGTAAAAAAATTCACTGACATTCTCAGGGTTAAAAAGTTTGGAAATGACCTTGCCTACGCCCCTATTCGATTTGATCCATACTTCCAGGGACATCCTGTATACGGATAAAATTGCAGGGGGTGACTTGCACACTCAATAATGGGCCCCCGGAAAAGTCGCTAGCATAGTGACGTACGACAAGGGGCAACATGTCCTGAGGTGCTTATGACGAGTGGAGAGGTATCAAACGGCTATCAGAACAATCCCGGAAGTACGGTCAAGATCCCTACCAGCATCTTACTGGAATACTTCTTTCTTCCGAGCACGTTTGCTCTTCCGAATCTCCACTCAAGCCGGCCAATAAAGGCAAGAGGGAGCTCTGTTCCTCGTCGTATATAAATATATATTATTAGTGTGACTAGAATTTACTGTCGCGCTGATAGGTATCAGGAACGGGTTCCCTAAATGCATTCTCTCGACGGTCCTATTATGTAATTCAAAACGTCATAAAACATGATTTTTACAGAGTATAGAAGCATACTACAACAATGCCCAGTTCTACGATCCCTGGTTCTATCAAAATATGTTGATGCGGAATATAAGGTCACCTCACCAGCAGACTACAGGACCTGTTACTTTTGGAGGTCGGGTCAAAGCAAAAGGAGGGGTCAGTATTACAGGAGGGTTTGGAAACAACGGTCATGGAAGTGAGTCTAACTATAAATACATATATTATTTTAGACACAACGTCATACAACTGCTGCCATCAACGTTGCCTAAATGCGATCATAATTTTTTTAGCCCAAAGCTTATCTCACATGTGGCAGACATATCTGGCCCAATTCTGCTTAACCAGTTTCATGATTCTCATCATCATTTTAGCCGAAAGACGTCCACTGCTGGACATAGGCATCCCCAAAGTGCTTGTCGTTCTTGGGCTAGTTAACCTATGGCAAATAATTTAATTTAAGGTTCTGTGTCCTGTAATGTTAATTACTTTGCATACTCAGAATTGTATAAAATCAATTATTTTCTAACTGAACAGACAGCTGTGCTGCTGGGGAGTTTGTTCCGCCACTTCTACTCCCCAGCGAAAGCACTAGGAAGTGGTGAAGGGCGGGCGTTTTGGGGGACTGTCTTTTGTAATTTTGACATTCGAAAAGTGCTGATTCTCAGCCTAGTTTGAATAAATGACTTTTGATTTTGATTTTTGGGGGAGGGTTTGCCATAATCGCCACGCTTGGCAAGCGGGTTGGCGATCGCAGTATGGTGGTGAAATGCATAGAGAACGCTGCTGCCCATTCTCCGGTACAACCCTTAGACGTCTTTTACGACACCCACGGGAAGTATGGGAGTTATGCTATTCTTTAAGTCCGGCACCACACAGACAATCAGACATGACCCTATTAATTTCGAGTTACTCAACTCTAGAGTAAGCATTGTGGTCGTGCAGTACTGCATGCGCATCTTACGGCTGTATTGATACTGATAACGACTCAACATATCAAGATAGAGAAAGACTAATTATATTATTATTATTAGCCTGTGACGTCCCACTACAGGGCAAAGGCCTCCCTACTCTCTCATGAGAGAGTAGGGAGGCCTTTGCCCTGTAGTGACAAATTAACCTACCGCGCTTGTCTAGTGCGAGTTGGTGGGTGTACAGTGGGTCCGTGGGCGCCGCCTTTGACGTGCTAGATGTTCATCAGCCGCCGCCCTGAGTTGATATCCTGCACTAATATCGACTGTTCCATCCGAGCCTATTTGGGTGTATTTATCCCATAGCGGTGGCGTTCTACATTTAGTTCAGTACTAAATGCAAGACAGTTTAAAGACTAATTACTTACGACAAAATAAAATTAATTAAACTTTCTATTTACAGCTATCACATCATACTCGGCGCCTCCCACACCTTTTACCGTAACGTCTCAACCAGCATTCCCGACAACATTCAATCTGGCAAAATCAACTTTGCCAACCATCACAACTTTGCCAACAGTCAACGTGCCATCTACAACTATCAGCTACACATTTATAGACGACGTGCCATCTACAGTCTCCGTGCCAACTGTACCCATGCCGTTTATAGTTGTAACAACGACAATTCCTAATAATATTGGGCAAAATGGCAATGTGGCTAGCCCAGTTAAGTTTAGTGGCATGGTGCCAGCATCTGGTCGTGTTAAGATTTCTGCCCATTTCTGTTGATGATTTAAAATGCATTGTGAAAAATTAGGAAGCTTGACTATGTAATTTTATTAAGTATTATTTATAACGAAATAGTATTATTAATAAGTTTGCCAAGCAACCAGTCCAGCCAGCAGACCAAGGCAACCAGTCTTACTAAGGGGTTTCGTATTACCTAGTAACTGGGTTGTGGAGGTCAGATAGGCAGTCGTTCCATGTAAAATACTGGTACTTAACAGTATCCGATTAAAATGCCAGGAAAATGATGCTTGTACAAAAAACTGCGGTGCTACGTCGCATCGTAAAAATCTGCAAGCTCTTTGTAGTTCTAACCTATATAACCTTTCTGCTTTGCGAATTCGCATCGCGCCGATTTGCAGTTTTATGTACAAGCCCTATGTATGTAGTGTTATTAATAAGTTCATTTATAATTATGTATGTAGTTCCGCTGTCAGTTATAATGTTAGAAGAAAATTTTTAGACTACCAGCATATCCGTTGTGGTCTTCATAAATACAATGTTTATTTGGTTCGTTTTTTATTTGGCATAATATAGGCTAGTTAGATTAAGTAACAGTTTTTCTGTTAACTAATCTTACTGACTGTATTGTTCCACTGCATGGCAAAGGCCTCCCTCTCCCTTTTCTACATAACTGTTACCTACCTTAATTTATTATGGAGTTATTTTTCAATTTTGCGGGCTTCTGACATTTCTTTGAATTGTTGCGTGGTTTTTACATTTAATTTCGTTGATAAAAATCTAATTGTCACATTTTAGTCACAAATTACCTCATCTTTTATCAATACTATCACTTTCTTCATCAATCGAGTATATCTCGAACATGTCCTATCATTTGTTTGTTATCAACTATCAAATTAGTAATATTCATTTTGTATTCGATTTACAAATGCCTTCCTATATTGTTTCTTTTTCTGCTTTTATTATTCATAATCATTTTGCACCTGCAAGAATAACGTCTTCATTTTTTTTTTTTTCATTTTTTATGATTTTATCTGTAACATTAAATTTTATTTGAAATGATTACTTGGTGCTGTCTATTTTTTGCAGTTGTTGTACAGGTAAATATGTCTTATGTCTCTTTGTCTAAAATTATTTTAAAGGAATTATTTTGCAATAGGCTATTACATGGGACTTATACATGACCGGCGAAATATGGGTGTCTTATAGGGACACCTTGGCCTACCCCCTTGGTGATTACAGACGTGATGTTATGTTAGTTAGAAGCTACTTACTGTTCCTTAGGAATAACAAAATAATTTCTGTCAACCAACATTCATTCTACTTTCCCTTATTAGGAGTTATATGTTTGAGCCGTTTGGGGTTGAAACTCTAGGGCCTTGGGGTCCGAGTGCTCATCGCATATTCCGCGATATCGCCAAGCGCTTGGTTGACTCTTCGCGTGACCAGAGGGCTGGCCTATTTTTAGCCCAAAGAATAAGCATTGCCATCCAACGTGGCAATGCTGCCAGCCTTTTGGGCACTTATCCCATTGACAGCGATGCGGACGAATTTTTCGATGCCCAATGAACTCCTGTCTTTTTTTTTAATTATTATTTGTATATAGTATATATATATTTTAGTTTGTGTGTACATATGTATGTAATACTCTGTAAATTTGAAATACTAACATATTATATTCTACTTTGAAATATATAATACTAGCAGCGCCCCACAGTTTCACCCGCATAAGTTTCGATCCCGTGGAATTATCGGGATAAAAACTATCCTATGTCCTTTCCTGGGACTCAAACTATATCTATACCAAATTTAATCTTAATCGGTTCAGCGGCTTAAGCGTGAAGAGGTAACAGACCGACACACTTTCGCATTTATAATTTTAAGTTTGGATTTCAAAACCAAAATATCATTGAATATAATTATCGTAAAAACTTTGAAAAAATTAGATCCTCCATCATTGTAATGACTTGAAAAAAAGTTCATGGCAAGAAACGATGAAGAACGCACTGACAATAATGATTCCTTTTTTTCTTTACAGTACACATCAGCACACGTAATACCAAATGGCTTGCCAAACAGATCCATAAATATTGGCAACAATGCCAGAGGAGCGCCAAACGGCATGGCAATGGGTAGAGGCTTAGCCAATGGAGTTGGCAGAACACAGCCAGTTGCTGCCAATAATATGGCAAGTGGAAATATTAATCGTCAGAATTTAGCAAATCCCTACTATGCAAATAATAATTTAGCGAACAACTACGCTTTTGGAAATAAAGCAAATGCAAATTTAGGTAATAATGTTGAGACTAACTTAGCAAATCCTTTAATTTCACCCAATCAAGATTTAGCAAATGACATCACTGCAGCAGCACTTGAAAACTTTGCCAATGCCAATCAAATCCCAAACATTGGCCCTCCTGCAGTTATAGCCAACGTGCCAAAAGGAGCAACATACAACTTTGGCAATAATCCCATTCCTGTAACAGTAACTGGTAAATCACAATATGGCAGCCAACCTGTTGGAATAAATATTTTGGCAGATAACTTGGAAGTGCAGGGGTTGGTGACTGTCGTTGGCAGATTGCCAATCTTTGGCGCAGTGGCCATAGATGGCAATGTGCCGTCGGATGGTAAAGCGTCTGTGAATTATGGCTGTGGTTCACCAGCTGCGGCTTAGTGTTGTTAAGTGGTTAGGTATTTATTTTAGAAATAAAGCTATTTATTGATCTAATTAAGTTATTTGTTTTTAGTCCAGCCATATCTTTTTGAGTGTTTGATGTCGTTAGCCCAATTCCTTATCCCATACCTAAGCCACTGTTACAGCTCTGAAGGGTCATGAAAATTGTTTTTTATTTTATTTTAAATACTTCGCTAAACAAAGAAGTAGGACAGTGATTTCATTGAAAAATCGTTGAACAAATATGCGGCGCTATTCGATTGTACACTGACTAGCTTAGAAATTTCACCCTCCCCCATTCACCCTCTTAGGGGTGGAATTTCGAAAAACCCTTTCTTAGTGGATACCTGTTCAGGTGGAGATTTATAGACGACTCCGCCATGGATTGTAAATGTGATGCTGTTCCACAAACGTGTCCTGTCAGAAGCACGTTACAGGAATTGATGGACGCTGGTGATGGCGCCAAACAAGTAGAATTCTGGGCAGAGTACATTTAGATTGCTGTCGGCACGCTAAGAAGAAGTGGATACCTACTCTTTACAAAGAACACACCCTCCAAATTTCATGTAGGACCAGCGGTTTAGGCTGTGCGTTGATATAATCAGTCAGTCAGGACTTTGAATTTTATATACATATATAGGTTTTACAAAACAATGTTATTTAAAGATAAGACTAGAAGAAAATTTAGATTTCACGTCTAAATTAAACTGGAAACAGACAGTTTATTAAGAGCTAGAAAAATCGATTCATAAAACCGTCATAAATCATCATAATTATGCCTAGCTTTTTCCTAACTACGTTGGGGTCGGCTTCCAGTCTATCCGCATGCAGCTGAATACCAGTATTTTACACGGAGCGACTGCCTATCTGACATCGGCAACGCAGTTACTGGGTGAGGGTTTCAGTATTTAAAGATGGTCACCCATCCACAGACCAACCGCGGCAAGCGTAGCTTAACCTGATCGATCGACCTGTGTGGCTGTTATTATTTTTACACAGCAGCGTAAAATACGTTATCATCCTATAATGTTTTCTATGTAAACTTTCCACATTTATGTAAGTAATTTTTGTGATGTACCTAATAAAAAGTATTCTATCTGCTGCCACGCAGGCTCGGTGCAGGATGATAAATGAGATGACGCATGTCTTTAATTTTTTAGTTCTAGGACATGCTAGTTCAATCTCAATGCCTTTTTTAATCGTTTTTAGAACAGTGATGATAAAAAAAAACAAATTTCATAAAGTTGATAAAGTACATGCCTGGCATATTACTGCTGGTGTAGCGGAATCAACATTACCACATACGAACTACGCATCATACTGACGTCGCGCAAAATCCTGCATCGCGCAAGCAGAGTTTTCCGCGCGACTATAACTACGATAAGACAACGTCCCCACATCAATCGTTTGGCAGTTACCCAGCAGACATGACACCCATCTGGTCGGAGGATCCTCCCTTTTCTATAGAGGATGAGTGAACATTACACCCTGTTCCTCATACCTCTGTAATACTAGTTTCTACAGTTACGATTTGCCATAATCATTATGTCTGTCAGCTCAGTATACTTGACTTATGAACTAAGCATATGCACGATCGGGAAAAAAAAATTCCGTTCCTCCACAGTGTTGACGAACAAAAGTACACGGAAGTAGTAAGTTGTTAAAGTGTAGTGATATGTGCCAATTATGTTTCCATAAATGCACTATTGTTCGCCTACTAACGTCTCATTCATAAAGTTTTCCAAAAGGTTTACAGAGGTATGAGGAACAGGGTGTAAAGTTCACTCATACTCTATAGAAAAGGGAGGATCCTCCGACCAGACGGGTGTTGTGTCTGGGGGGAACTGCCTGATGATTCATGTCGGGCTGTTGTATCTATGCTAGTTGCGCGGTAAACTCTGCTTGCGAGATACAGTATTTGCGTGACGTCAGTATGAGACGTTGTTTGCATGTGGCGTTGTAGATACCGCTACAGGTTTATAGGAAGAACATGAACAATTTCAACCATTTCTTGTCAAATCGTTTACATACAGGAGTTTTATTCATTCCCACGTGAATAAGACTTCACGTCATCCTGTTAAAAAAATAATAAAGAACCAATATCATAACTCGGGATATTGGCCGGAGAAGGCAACGTACAGAAACCTATGGGGGAGCCCTTTGCCCAGGCAGGTATCCCACATAACAAGGGCAAATAAAAATTCGTGAATAAATTCATAAATTAAAACCATTTTATTTTACAACTAAATAAATGCATATCAATAAAATATACAATACACTTTAAATTATGACTCACAACTACTTTAAACTTTATCAACAACAACTAACATCTAGTACTGCTGGTTGCAACCACATTTATTATTGTTACTGGCAACACTCACTAAGCCACCAGCTGGCACAGTGCCTTCAAATGTCACATAGCCAATCACTGGTACATTGCCAGTTACAGCCGTGTTGCCACCTACTGGCAACTCACCAAATACTGCTACATCACCGTAGCCTACATTGCCAGCGTTTGGCATACCTGCCAAGTTATTGTTCAAAGCATTGTTAGCAGCTTGACCACTGAAGGCCAAGTTGTTGTTGAGTTGACGGTTTGCCAAGTTAGCACCAGCAAAATTTCCTGCGGCCAAGTTGTTTGCGGCAAAATTTCCTGCGGCAAAATTTCCTGCGGCCAAGTTGTTTGCGGCAAAGTTGTTGGCAGCCAAGTTGTTTGCAGCAAAGTTAGCGTTGGCCAAGTTGTTGCCAGCACAATTTCCAGCACCCAAGCTGCTCGCGGCAAAGTTTCCAGCACCCAAGTTGTTAGCAGCAAAGTTGTTCGCAGCTAAATTGTTTGCTGCAAAGTTGTTGCCACCGAAATTAGGACCTAGGCCATTGGAGGCCAGACCATTTATTCCTAGTCCATTTCCTAATAATCCATTAGGTCCCAGGCCATTTCCTAATAATCCATTAGGTCCCAGGCCATTGCCAAGTCCAAGTCCATTTGGTGAAAGTCCGTTCAGTCCGAATCCATTGCCAAAACCAAGATTTTGACCAAATGCATTCTGCGAAATAATAAATTACTTGGTATGAGAAATTATAGCTGAATAAAATAACAAAAACAAACAAAAACAGTATTTAAATAAACAACACAATGAACATGATGGTCGAATAGTTTTTTTTTTTAAATATAAACAATCACAATATAGCATGCAATGCTTTTTCAATTGATTTTCGAAAGTCATACCAACTTAAATTAGTAAGTTCTAAAAGATTGATTGATTGAAACATTAATTAGAACATACATAAACACACAAACATCACGACGCCTCTATTCCCCAAGGGTTAGGAAGAGCTGCATTTCGACCGTAGCAATTAACATTGTCGTATCTACATTTTTGCGATTTTCATTCTAATGCATTTTAGGTCTTAGAATATTAGAATATTAAAATGCATTAAAATGAAAACCTCATAAATGTAGATCCGACAATGTCAATTGCTACGGTCGATTTAGTACACCAACATTTGCCAGTTATACTTAAGTCCCAAGTAAAAGGAGACGAGCCTTTTGACATCAACCAGGCAGACATACAGACTCCGGGCTGCTACTGAGAAGTTCTATACAGGGTGGTCCAAAAGTCGTGGATCAAACGAAATAGGGAGATGAAGGAGGTCATTTCCAACAAAAAATCTTTCTACAGCATGGTCATAATTCAATTGCCTTAAAAGTTATGAATATTTGTGTATACCGAGTTATTGTAAAATTAGACGAATTAAAAAAAAAAGTGATAATTATAAAACAATAAAACAAACGGTGTTGTATTACTACTAGATAATGTATCAGCACTACAAAGTTCTATTAGGGCTCTGAGTATCAAATTTCAAGAGCAATTTATTTTTTTCCAAAAATTTTGCAACGTTACTAAAAATTAATTCTCACTTTAAAAGTGTTGGAAATGACCGCCTTTATCCCCCTACTTCGTTTGATCCACGACTTTTGGACCACCCTGTATAGAAAAACCCAGTAACAGTTTGCCCGACCCGAGAATCAAATCTAGGACCTCATGCTTAGCAGTAGTGCTTGCGACCACTAAACTAACGAGGCAGTCAACTCTGACATAGTTGATGATATTAAATATCAACAACAATGTAAAATTATCAAAATCTTGTACCATTGTAATGGTGCCCAAACACAGGCTGTGCCTAGTTTGGGACCAACAATACCTCGATATTGTAATTTTGAAATATGAAATAAACGATTTTACTATTTTTATGTTATTGTTGTAGTTTATTGAGTTGATATTAAATATAAACAAAGTAAAAAAGTCAGAGTCAAAGCATTTATTTCAAATAGGCACATAAAAGAGACTTTTTTTTGAACGTCAAAAATTATCTTCAAATAGAATTGATTCTAGTCGCCCATCAACAACAACTATGTTGATTGATTTATTGTTGATTGAAATTTTCATATTTCAAATAATATATCACTACAGAGGAGCAGTGGTGGCCTAGTTGTAACGGCCGTGACTTAAGAGTTACAGGTCGTAGGTTCAAACCCAGACAGGCGCTTTACTTTGTGTAAATTATTTCATCACCATTGCTCTCAAAACGGTGAAGGAAAATATCGTGAGGAAACTGGCAAGTCTCAGAAAATTTGAAGACATGTGACATCTACCAACCCGCACTGGGCCCGCGAAGTAGATACGGCCCACTCCCTCTCGAAGAGAGGAGGCCTGTGTCCCAGCAGTGGGAACATTATAGGCTGATTATTTATTTACTAGAGAAAAACAATGGCTTTAACAGCAAAAAATATTGCTTTTACAGAAAATTATAAAAATGCTATACATACCTGGAGTAAACAGAAAACTGATAAAATAATAATCAAAGACGACATGATGATAAAATTAATATAATTGTAATGAAACACATGACTATGTCTATAACTTATATACCTGATTATTTCATAATGTATACTATAGAATAGATAATTTATTAGATAGTAAGTGCACGCGATGAACTGATTTTAAAACGAACTAAATGTCACGAAGGGAGATTAAATATTATATGTATGTAAGATGTTTTTTGGAACGAAGTTTCATATCGCACGTTTTAAATACTCTGCACACTGAATGAGAGCTAGACTGACAACTGACTTCAAAAACAACACTGCAAAGTGATAAATAACTTTAATTTCGGAAGTCGGTGTCGTTGGTTCCGCATTTTCGTTTTTTGACACCGACTTCCGAAATTAAAGTTATTTATCACTTTGTAGTGTCTTTTTTTTTTAAGTCGGTTGTTTTTTTTGTAAAAAAGTTATTATTTTTCACTTTTTAGTTGTACCTACCCCACACAAATTCAATTAACATTGAAGAATTGAAGACACCGACTAGAAGAATCATTAAAATTCGCATAGAAATGCCGGAGATGCAGTACATTTATGCATATAACTTCGTACATAAGAATAATTACCTAAAGTATTATATACTAAAACCTTCCTGAAAGTATGTAGATCAGACATATGAAAGAATTATCAAAATCGGTTCAGCAGTTTTTGAGATAATCGTGGACATACAAACATACATACATACATATACATACATACATACAGGTCGAATACAGAACCTCCTTTTTTGAAGTCGGTTAAAAAAAGGACGTACAGTTTTCCCGAATTTGAACATTTTTCGGGAAAAGGACCATAGAAGATTTTGTATGGAATCTGTCCCCACCCTCCAACAGTCATGGGATTCGTGTCAATTTGTTCAAAAACAAACATTTTCATTTTTCGGGTTTTGTTCCATTTCAACTTAATTCGGACTATTGTGATAATTTTAAAATATAAAAAATGACTAAATCGGTCCAGCCATTTTCAAGTGATGCGCTTACCAACGAACAAACATCATTTCATTTTTTATTTAGGTTCAAATTAAATTACCTAACGAAATTCCGCAGACGTGATGGGATGGGTGTCGATATCTAAACATGATAAAAAAAAGACGGGTTGCACTCCGGGAGTGCCGGCAGAAGTGAAAACTTGAATATTAACGTTGAAATAAATCAATTATTAATTGAATTAATATAACTCATTATTTTTCACTATTTCTGCGTCCCTTTTTTCATTAATAGATGCACTTTGTTCAATTTCCATATTTTAAACACTACGAATGTTACGAATACACAGCAGTGTGTCCACGTCCACGTCCACTTCCACGTCCACTTCGACTTCCACTTCGACTTCCACTTCGACTTCCACTTCGACTTCCACTTCGAATTACACTTCGACTTCCACTTCGACTTCCACTTCGACTTGACTTCCAATTCGACTTCCACTTCGACATCGACTTCCACTTCGACTTCCACTTCCCCTTCCACTCCATCCATCCATCCATCCATTGTCGTGTGTCACTTGGTTCACTTCGGTTGGCGCCGCCGGAGAAAGAGAGGGGGGGGGATCTCTCCTGACGGGCACGTGTCTTGACGTGATTTCCTGACGCGAGTTTAACATTTTTTACCCATTACAAAAAAGGGTGCAACGCCGCTAAAGAAGTTTTCACTTCAAAAAATTTATTAATTAATTTGATTTTTTTTTTGGGGTCATTGACCGCAGTTAGAGTAGTCACTTGAAATAAATCAGTTTAATCTGTCAAGTTCCGCTAATGAGACACAATTGATTTTCTATTGTTTCGTCACCGATCGGCGACGCGCGCCGCTTGACCGGTCAAAAATCAGTTTTTCAATGTGTAAACTTTACAGACGTGATAAGTAGCCTTTGTGCTCACTAGTTCCTTTAGTAGTTCCTTTGAAGGAACTACTGAGAATTTTTGGATTAGTAGTTCCTTTGCAAAACCTAAAGGAACTACTGAGGACTTTTGGATCAGTATAGTTCCTTTGAAGGAAACAAACATATACACCGTGTTCGTCACGATATCCATAAACTTTGTCAAACGCTTCTGTAGCTTTTACAAATTAAATCTAACAAAGGAAGTAGTACTTAAAAAGGCTTCGTTACAAAGATATTGTAATTTCATTTAGTGAAATTTAATTGAGCTATGCAGTAAGAAAGGGTCTTAACTCAGTTATGACAAGTTTCAGCCCGCCAAGTCTTATAAATGAAAATACGTTATCGTTGCCAATTCGGATAAAGAAGCATGCATATCGGGCGATTTACGTCAAAGTATTTAGTTCGTATGAAAATTTACAAAAAATAAAAAATCAGAATTCGTTAATGTGTCCATAATTAACAAACATAGTCATTGTAACACGCGTAGTAATTGTAACTAGATGTATATAATATGTGGAAGCTTGTAATTAGCTATTTTTTTACCTACGAACGATTTCTAATTCTGTTATTAGTCTGTAAGCTTTCTGTAAAATAAAATAAATAAATAATGAAAAATGCTTATTTCCATGGTCTGAACTTCTGGTCGCTTGCCAACCGATTTGAAAAATTCTTTTTTTGTTGGAAAGGGTATACTTCCCAAATGGTCCCATGAAAATTTTATCGAAATCGGACAAGCAGTTTTCGAAAAATCAACAAAAATCTAAAAATTTATCTATATTGTCTACATTAACGATCTTTTCGTTTACATTTTTGTGGGGTAGGTACAACTAAAAAGTGGAAAATAAAAACTTTTTTACAAAAAAAAAACAACCGACTTCAAAAAAAAAACACTACAAAGTGATAAATAACTTTAATTTCGGAAGTCGGTGTCAAAAAACGAAAATGCGGAACCAACGACACCGACTTCCGAAATTAAAGTTATTTATCACTTTGTAGTGTTTTTTTTTGAAGTCGGTTGTTTTTTTTTTGTAAAAAAGTTTTTTGTAAGATCATGGTCAGCGGTGATACAAGTTATACCGGCCTGGCCTCTAAGACAACAGGAAATTAATAGATAGGTACACTTGTGTGCAATAAAACTGATCCACCCTGTTATTTTCGATTTATTTATTAATTTATTTTATTTTAAAGAAGGCTTACAGACTAACAAACCAATGACATAAAGAATGTAATATTAAAAAAAAATGCTAATAACAAGCCTCCACATATAGCTAAGGAAATAGTCGACAAAAAGAATGTACATACACGATTAAGATAATTAGTTGGAGAATAGTAGAAACAAAAACAAAAATAAAATAAAATTAACTATCCTTGAAAAATGACTGTGCCAAAAGCCGTCTTAAGGTCGCCACACTGGTGCAGAACAAATCGACATCGACATTTTTTGTAACAAGATAATTCAACAAATCTAGCTGTGTTCGCGACTTCGATCTCGTGCATGTCGAAAATCAAATAGGATTTCATGGGTTTTAATTTTTTGTGCGGAACCCAATTATTTTACTAAAATAATAGTCGATAAGTCACTCCTTAGAACATCTGCTATCTGTCTGTGAAAGTACTGCCGAAATCGGTCCAGCCGTTTCGGAGATTAGCCGGAACAAACAGACAGACATAAAAAAAAAAAACAAAATGATTTTTTTTATAAGTACCGTACATACTTGCATATGCATTTAAAAATCTGTTGTTTTGACATAACAAAAGGACACTTCAATTTTATTTATTTTTATGAAAATATAATATACATATACAGGGTGAATTTTCCAAGTGGGTGTGGATGGCCAAATCCTAAACTATGAGGAAAAGCGAAAAGTACTCAAAGGAGTGGCGGGCTCAATTTTGATGAAAACTAAAACTGCATCATTGGATTTTTGAAAAATCATTATTTCTAGCCAGGAATCGAACCTGTTGATTTTGAAAAATTAAAGTATTCATACCTACATTACGTACCGTACCTTACGTCCGTACGTACCTTGTTCGAAATGATGCTCAATATTTTTATTAACACACCCGCAGCGCAATCACCTTCACAACATTATGTTCTAAATTCAAATTTCTATTATGAGCTTTGGAAAATATTCTAGTGGAATCAATAATATTGTAATGCTCAATGCAGTACAATCCTTGAGACGTCGAATCCAGCTATGTATTGAAAACAATGGTCATCATTATGAACAATTAATCAGTTAAGGTTTAATTGGTAGGTAACATAACCCGCTGGCTAAATAATAACAGCCGCACAGGTCAATCCATCAGGTTAAGCTACGCTTGCCGCGGTTGGTCTGTGGATGGGTGACCATCTTCACATACCGAGATCCCTCGGTGCCTCGGAAAGCACGTTAAGCCGTTGGTCCCGGCTGTCATTCCTGGATCTTTGACAGACGTTACGGGTAGTCAGAAGCTCGAAAGTCTGACAACCAGTCTTACCAAGGGGTATCGTATTACCCAGTAACTGGGTTGTGGAGGTCAGATAGGTAGTCGCTCCATGTAAAGTACTGATATTCAGCTGCATCCGGTTAGACTGGAAGCCGACCCCAACATAGTTGGGAAAAGGCTAGGCAGATGATAATGCGGTAGTTAACATAAAAAAAATAAAAAAGTACTTATTTTGTTAAAAATGAGCTCTTTCCTTTAGCTTGCCGTATGTCATTACTTCCCAGAATTTGATCCTTATTAGGGACACTATCGAATGGTGTAATAATACAGTGTGTGTTTTTTTTTTTCAAAATCAACAGGTTCGATTCCTGGCTAGAAATATTGATTTTTCAAAAATCCAATGATGCAGTTTTAGTTTTCATCAAAATCGAGCCCACGACTCCTTTGAGTACTTTTCGCTAGTCCTCATAGTTTCGGATTTGGCCACCCACGCCCACTTGAAAAATTCACCCTGTATGTGTATATAAATCAATCTGCCGAGCTTTTTCGCAATTATGTTGGGGTCGGCTTCCAGTCTCACCGGATGCAACTGAATAGCTGTACACGGAGCGACTGCCTATCTGACCCCTACAACCAAGTGGGAATCGTTTATGCTCACTAGTTCCTTCTCGTAGTTCCTTTGAAGGAACTACTGAGAATTTTTGGATCAGTAGTTCCTTTGCAAAAGCTGAAGGAACTACTGAGATTAGATAGTTCCTTTAGTAGTTCCTTTGAAGGAACTACTGAGAACTCATTGATCAGTAGTAGTAGTAGGAATTGCCTCTTTTGCTGGCCACTGCAGTAATGTACTATAGTTTCCTTCAAAGGAATTGCTAAAGGAACTATCTAGTCTCAGTAGTTCCTTCAGCTTTTGCAAAGGAACTACTGATCCAAAAGTTCTCAGTAGTTCCTTCAAAGGAACTGCTAAAGGAACTATCTAGTCCCAGTAGTTCCTTCAGCTTTTGCAAAGGAACTACTGATACAAAAATTCTTAGTAGTTCCTTCAAAGGAACTACGAGAAGGAACTAGTGAGCACAAACGGTGGGAATTAGGGTCCAGGTGACGCGATGCGACGTGGTGGGTCGGGGAACAAGAAAATTTGACACGGACGGAATCGCGGGCATAAGCTAGTGATAAATAAATCGCGAAATGTGAGTTATATACACCACTGCCTGTATTCAGCAGATTGCATCTTAAAGCTGCCTTTTCACCAGAGGTAAGCGAGGATGCGTAGCGAGGAATGCGTGTAAAACTAACCAATAACATCGCTAACTTAGTTCAAGCTATGAAAATTAAGCGATGTTATTGGTTGGTTTCCCACACATCCCTCGCTACGCATCCTCGCACATCTCTAGTGGAAAGGTAGCCTAAAGTTGAGTATAACACAAAAGTAGCTACAGGCTAGTTTGTAATGTCAGTAGTACTGGATAATAAGACACATTCAATTCAATAATTAACTTCCATATAATTAAAACTCAAATAAAAAAATCAACAACATTACAATAATTTCTTAAAATTAAAAAACTCCGTTGTAGCCACAGCCGGCGCCAACACGACCATTGTATCCCAGACCAGGGGCACCCAGACCGAGACCAGGGGCACCCAGTCCAGCGAGACCAGGGCCGTAACCAGCTCTGCCGGGAGCACTACCAGCAGCACCATAAGGACCAACAGCAGCACCAAGACCTTCGCTCACAATACCAACAAAGCCATTCCCGCAGCCGTAGTTGATCCCACCAGCGCCAGCAGAAGGTAAAGCGCCCTCCACAGTCACAGCACTCAAGAACGGCAACTCTCCGTTCACAGCGAGAGCTCCTTCGATAGCGTTCTCAGAGACCACGGTGATGCCGGTGGGGGCGATGGGGGAATAACTTTGGACAGCGAAACCACCGCCGCTAAAGGGAACGAAGGAGTTAGGAGCCAGGCCGTAGCTGTTACATCCTGGGTAGCCTACGGGTCCTGCTGCCAAGCCTCGTCCTGCTAGGTTGGAGCCGTAAGCGAGCGCGTTGCCAGCTAAAGCAAGCTCTTCAGCTGCTAAAGCAGTACCAGCAATGCTGTTGCAAGCACCAATGGCTTGGCTTGAGATGGTCTGAAAAAGAAGAATAATAAATTATCAGTTTGATCATTGTTCGTTTTAAAGTAATTTGGGGGTCGCTTTCCAGTCCAACCGGTCAAAGCTAAGTACCAGTATTTTACATGGAGCGACTGCCTTTCCGAACTCCACAACCCAGTAATTGGGTAAGACTCTTTGGCGACAACGGAGTATAAAAGTCACTTTGAATTGAACAATAGTTACATATTGTATAACTTATTACCTTGATGAAAAGTGCAGAAGCAAACAAAAGAACAACTTTGGCCATTTTGTTTTTTGTTTTTTTTTTTGTAGTGTTGTACTGTGTAACAAACCGTTGAATGATATTTTCGACTTATTTGTGAACTTTTTATAACAAACTATTTCTTAAAATTATTATCTATGTGCCAAGCAAGTGCGTAAGTATTACATTTGTTTTATATTACGAAGAATTCAGAGAACTAAGTACTTAAGTATATTGCAGTTACTTAGGTAATAATAACTGTTAGTGATTAGATATTGAATCGGAATAATTTTCCGTTCGTTATTTGAGTATGCAACAGAACTTTCGATGATAATTTACTTTATGTATAATGTATACAGTTTTTGCGTGTTAAGTGCATATTTTTTTGCTGACGCAAGAGTCGCTGACTTCTATGCCATTATACGTAAGAAAACTGATGAACTTCTCTGTCTGAACCTCTCTGATGCGCAGGATTCGACAGAGCGCCTACGGAATCCTAAGGATGATCTCTGAGACGCCGGACTCTTCAGTGGTGGCAAGATTCATCTAGCTTCATGTGAAGACATGACACCAGTACATAGAAACATATGTATTTAGAAATATATAAGTATGTTTATCAGTTGTCTAGTACCCATAACACAAGCTCTGCTTAGCTTGGGACTAGATGGCGTTGTGTGATAGTTGTGAAATATTATTATATTATTATAGATTCTAAGATTTTTTTGACAAGAGTGATTTTATGTTTAGAATTTTATGAATGATGATTTGCTTTGATTTTGATTTTAGTATTGAATAACATAGTTTTAAGAGCTTTGTAACTTGTAATTATGGACAAATAATTAGTCTGAAATAAAGCAATTCAATTAATAATTTCTACAATAATGTATAGCTCACGTAGATATCCAAGGCCACGTGATTTGACATGTAATTGCGCCCAATAACTCTTAAGTAAGGTCTGGCTCTATGGTCTAGTGGTCGCAAGCGCTACAGCTGAGCAAGAGATCCTGGGTTAGATTGCCGGGTCGGGCAAAGTGGGTTATTGGGTGTTTCCATGAAACTTCTCAGTAGCAGCCCAGAGTTTGGATCTGAGCCCAATTTATAGTAATAGGCTCGCCCCCTGTTACTTGTGACTTAAACATAACTGGTGAAAAATGGGTGCAGAAATATAGGCGTGATGTTGTAGCGGTATCTACAACGCCACATGGGAACTACGCGTCATACTGACGTCACGCAAAATCCTGCATCTCGCAAGCAAAGTTTACCGCGCAACTAGCATAGATACAACAGCCCGACATGAATCGTTGGACTGTTGCCCGCCAGACACAACACCCGTCTGCTCGGAGGATCCTCCCTTTTCTATAGAGTATGAGTGGACTTTACACCCTGTTCTCTGTTTTATGTAACTCTTAAGTTTAATGAGTGGGTTTGCGAAGGATTACCTATATCGGACGCTTACCAAAACCACACGGCATTCTTCCATATGTATTGGCCAGGATGCGTTGCGAACAACGTTTTCTTTTACTTGCTGAATGGGCCCGCTCTTGACCTCGATCACGCCTGATGGAAACCGATGGATGAGGTCTATGATGGAATGAGCGTGTCCAGAAGATGCATAAGGCACTGGAACTCCCACGTTCAACGAAACACAGCAGGCTGCTTGACGCCGGACTCCGGTGGGAGGGTGGTCGCAAACCCGGCGGGCGTTAGCCCTACCACCGCATGGGAAGAATTGGCCAGTCAAATAAGGTGTTGGGTGGGACTGTCCAGGAAGCGCCAAACGCTGGGCAACGAAAACGTTATCTGAGGCTAAATAGACACATAATTATGTCTGAAGCAAGTTACGGTATCCTAGATGAGCGATGGCGCCTGTGTGTGAGTTGACTGTTGATGATTATATAGTAATTTTATTTTAGGTGCATCGTCCTCACATGTTTTTATATAATTAATGTACCCATGCAAAATATTGTACCTAAAACATTTTAAAAGAGTAACGGTGGAGTTTCTTGCCCATTCTTCTCCATACGAAAACTACCCTTTGGAATGGGCGACTAGAATCAATTCTATTTTAAGATAATTTTTGACGTTCAAAAGTGCCTTTTATGTGCCTTTTTGAAATAAATGCTTTGACTTTGACTTTGATGACTCCCATGGATAGAGTATTCATTCATTAATTTCAGCCGATAGATATCCACTGCTGGACATAGGCGACTCCCAAGCACCGCCACTTCGACCGCTTCCCACATCTAGCGGGTTCTTACGGCCATTACAACTATTACATTTTTTGAGATGGGAAAAAACCATTGAATTCGCGCCACTGTTACCGTAACCGACAACGCTTCGGTTGTGTTCGGCTGTCCTCGGGATGTTCTCGGTTTTAATGTATATCCGATGTGTCAGTGAGTGATGGCAAAGTATTCTGTTTGTGTTTTGTTTTCACTTCTGTCGGCACTCCCGGAGTGCCACTGTTTTTTTTTTAACCGACGAAAAAACGGAGGAGGTTATCAATTCGACGCGTATATTTTTTTTTTTTTTTTTTTTTTTTTTTTTTTTTTTTTTATGTATGATCACGCATATCTTTTTACAGAGCAGTCCGATTTTGATAATTCTTTTTCTATTGGAAAGGATATACCCCGAAGTTGGTCCCATATAAATTTGGAAAAAAAAATCCAACCCTAAGGGTAGGAAAACAGGGGATGATTGATTGTTCACTCACTGATTGTAATGTATGACCACGCATAACTTTTTACAGAGTAGTCCGATTTTAATAATTCTTTTTTTATTGGATAGGACGTACCTCGAAATTGGTCCCATGTAAATTTGGAAAAAAAATCCTACCCTAAAGGTGGGAAAATAGGGGTGATTTATTGTTCATTCACAGATTTTAATGCTGAGCTGTGTATTACAATTAAAATACTCGTAAAAGGCCTATCTATGTTGGTATATAAAGCCTGTTTTTTTAAGTATTTTATTATACAAAAAAGAATAATTAAAGTAGGATTATATAACAGTTAATATCTAAAGTAAGGTAGGTAGCTATTTTAAAAGTAGTCAAAAATTAAGCATGTAGTAATTAGTAAATTATAGCCTCAAAAAATGATAAAATAAAAACTTTTTAACAAAAAATTAAACCTCCGAAAATACTGAAAAGCAAAAAATAAAAACCTTTTTTATTTTACCTTAATAAATAAGTTCTTAAACTAATGCAAGTGTACCTAAGAAATTTTGAGTCGGCGCCAAAGACAATCAATGAACAATGATCACTAAATTACCTTAAATTTAAAGAAATAACCAAATCAAATTAATAATGCAACGTGAAATCTCCAGCGATAAATATAACATTCCAAACAAAAAATGCGCTCTCCGCACGACCACTCGCAACGATATAAGTTGCTTGTTTGGCGCCGACTCAAAATTACTTAGGTACACTTGCATTAGTTTAAGAACTTATTTATTAAGGTAAAATAAAAAAGGTTTTTATTTTTTGCTTTTCAGTATTTTCGGAGGTTTAATTTTTTGTTAAAAAGTTTTTATTTTAATCAATTTTACGTTTATGTCTATCAAAGGTTACCAAGATATGCGGAAAGCATAAAAATAGAAATCCTGCCTTATTAGGCAGGATTTCGTCCCACTGATGCAGGGCAGAGGCCTGAGGGGCAATTCTCGTAATTTTAAGAACGTTCTCAATCTGCCAGAAATACCTCATATTTCCATACATCTTTGACAAATTTTTGGCATTGAATGTCGCTGAGATGAGATCGCCACTAGATTTTGAACGTTTTTAATTACGGGAATTGACCTATCATACGTAATTTAAATTATTGAGTAGGTAACTACTCAATAGTAACATGTGGTAACACATTAATTTCAGTTTTACAATGAACCTCCTTAATAATATTAGCACACGAGGTTGTTGACATGTGGAATGTGAGCTCGGCTATCATTGTGCCGATTGTCGTATCGACCAATGGGCTTATGGCCCAAAGCCTCGATCAACATCTGTCGAGGCTCTCGTTAGGCGGTTGGATCAAGGGCCTGATTCAGAAGGCGTACTGCCTTCTGAATCAGGCCTGAACTGATTCAGACCGTACTGCCTTCTGAATCCTTGACACGGCTCGTATTGTGAGGAGGTTCCTGTCTCTGGAGCCCTAACCACCGGTAGCTTGGACCCTGCTCCCGACACCGGCGGAATACTATTTTTTATATTTTTAAATGTTTTTTATACGTATTTTTTATATTTTAAGAAATATTTAAAAATGTAAATTAATATGTACATAAATAAATAAACGACATAATAATAATAAATTTATTCAAAAATAATAAATTTTAATGTTCAGTAACTACCTAAGTTGTTGTTATTACACGTTAAGCCGTTGGTCCCGGCTGTCATTCGTAGATCTTTGACAGTCCTTACGGGTCGTCAGTAGCCCGAAAGTCTGACAACCAGTCTTATCAAGGGTTATCGTATTACCAAGTAACTGGGTTGTGGAGGTCAGATAGGCAGTCGCTCCATGTAAAATACTGGTATTCAGCTGCATCCGGTTAGACTGGAAACCGACCCCAACATAGTTCGGGAAAACGCAGGCAAATGATGATGACCTACCTAAGTTATTACAGTGGAGTAATATTTGTGTGATGCCATTATTTTATTGTCTTTTTTTCTCATGACTCATTAATTACTACATATCTCCTTACGTAGTCAAAAATGAGATTTGTCCGATCAACGAAGCTTGAGTATGTTTTAGAGAAATTCTATTTCTGATTCTTCCTGGGAGATTTGGAAGATACCTTTTGAGTAGCAAAAACCTAACTTGCATGAAATGTAGGATGGTGACCCATTTTATTAGGAATTGCAGTATTCAATAATTCATGCAGGCGTTTGTGTCATATTGCTTATTATGTATGGATATAAGGTTATTGGTATATACGCATCACAGATGTTGTATATATGCCAGTTGCGCGGTAAACTCTGCTTGCGCGATGCAGGATTCTGCGTGACGTCAGTGTGATGGCGATGTAGATGCTGCCTCATAGTAATCAAAACACAATATTTGTACTATCAAATATAACTTTTATTTATACATAAACAACAAATAACAATTCAACTCCTAATAAAGACCTCCGCATCCCAGACCGAGTCCAGGGCGTCCATTGTAACCAAGTCCATTGCCCAGATTTGCACTATATCCAAGACCACCGGCCAGACCATTGGCGTAACCCAGACCAGCTGGGTAACCGACAGGACCAACAGCAGAAGAGATGCCTTCGCTCACGATACCAACAGCGCCATTTCCGCAGCCATAGTTGATCCCACCAGCACCACCGGAGGGCAGAGCACCTTCCAAGGCAATAGCTCCCAAGAAGGGCAAGTTACCGTTGACGGCTAGAGCACCTTCAATGGCATTCTCAGAGATGACGGTGATACCAGTGGGGGCAATGGGAGATATGCTCTGTACGGCGAAACCACCACCGCTGGTCGGGGCAAAAGCGTTAGCTGCGTAACCATAGCCCAATCCTGGGCCAGCTAAGGGAGCTCCAAAACCTCGACCACAAGCTCCGTAGCCTAGACCGTTGCCAGCTCCGTAGGCTAGTGCGTTGCCAGCTAATGCCAACTCTTCAGCTGCGATGGCAGTACCGCCGAGGCAATGCTGGGCTGCAATGATCTGTGAAATGAAAATGGAATTTAGTAAGATGCTTTTGAGGATCGTAAGACTGATTGGCAAAAACAAGAATGAGAATATTACAAGAAGGCCCATACATAGAAAGGAGAATATGCTGGTTATATATATTAGATACATATTAGACCACTTGCAAACAATGATGGTCATAGTAAAAAATAAAGGTTTAATTGCCCTGATTATTTCAATATACGACATTTATAATTTAAATGATTTTTTGGAGTGTTAACTCACCTTGACGAAGCAGGCTGAAGCGCAAAGGACAAGGATAGACTTGGCGGCCATTTTGGATTTGTATGTTTGTCTGTAGAATACAAACTTGTGAATGATTTTCGTGTCAAATATCAAAGAATTTATACTGATTAATTACATTAGTATTTTGTAACGTAATTTTGTAAGATTTAATATTACATTGTCGATAAAGACTACGCACTTACCTACGTGATATAATTGTTTTGCCGTAATATGGACTTTTATGCAATACCTAGAAGAATGAAAATGTGTATTACATAAGTGCATTATTATAGCAGTGAATTATACATATGCATATTCGTATGGATACAAAAATAAATCTATATATTATAGGTAATATATCTTCTTCTATAAGTACTAATAATAAAGCTAAAGAGATTGTTTGTTTGAACGGGCATTACCAGACGGATAAAAAAAAAATGATAGCCCAATTCTTGAGGAAGGCTACAAGCTATTTTACATCACGCTAGGACCCTTCGGAGCCGAGCAAAAAGAAAGAAAATCAGAGATCAAGAAAGAAAAAAAAATAAGAAGAAGAAAATTCATTATGTCCGCCTATGTACATTTATGTGCTTGAAGTTTTAAATATATAAATAAAGTACGCTAAGCGAAAACGAAGTAACAGCGCATGCAGACGATGCGATGCGACGAGGTAGGTCAGGGGAACAAGAAATTTCACGCTGACGAAGTCGCGGCTAGAAGTTATAAGAACACTAGCTGCGCCCCGCGATTTCACCCGCATAAGTGTCGATCCCGTGGGAACATCGGGTTAAAAACTATCCTATGTCCTTCCCTGGGACTCAAACTATCTCTATACCAAATTTAATCTAAATCGGTTCAGTGGTTTAGGCGTGAAAAGGTAACATACAAACAGACAGACCGACAGACAGAGTTACTTTCGAATTTATAATATTACTAGCTGCGCCCCGCGGTTTCACCCGCATAAGTTTGAATCCCGTGGGAATATCGGGATAAAAACTATCCTATGTCCTTCCCCGGGACTCAAACTATCTCTAAACCAATCTAAATCGGTTCAGTGGTTTAGGCGTGAAAAGATACAGACAGACAGACCGACAGACAGAGTTACTTTCGAATTTATAATATTATAGTATATAGTATGGATAGTGGAAATCTGAAACTGACACAGGTGACTAAAAAGTTGTGTGAAAATCAGTTGTTATGGTATGGATATGTGATGCGGAGAAATGAGGAAAACTTCCAGAGGAAAGTTTTGAGTATGATTGTGAATAAGAGTAGCGGAAGACCAAAGAAACGATGGATTGACTGTGTGTGGATTATCCAAAGAAAAACAATTATAATACATAAAATAATAATACAGATCTATAAAATAATCTAAAATATTTAAGCACATCTTGCAGATACATACATACATACATACAAAACACACACACATATATAAAAAATAAGCGAAATGTTTAGTTGGTATAAAAATGTATGATATGTGTATGTATCTATGTGAAAAAGTGTCATTAGAACAGGACAATAATAATGTACAAAAAAAGGAGCTACGTCTGCCAACAAACTGCTTTGTAGTTTGGCAGAGGTAAATGTAACGTGTAAAATTATTTTTGTGAATAAACACTTTTTCTTTTTTTTTTTTCTTTTTATTTGTGATCTCCTAACTCTGATTATAATTAAGTAAGTTAAAGCTTATTCCCACAAAAACAACTTAATTATCTCCAAGAACAGGGCTTCCTCACTCCTACCCTTTTTGCTGTGCCCTACACGGTCCATAATGATTTAGATCATTATGGACCCTGTAAAATATACTTAAACTGTAAAAAATACTTCTAATTTCCCTACATTTTGACAAGTTTTTGACATTTCTTAGTCGCCGAGATGAGACTGCGACTAGATTTTGAACGTTAGATATAAATTACGAGAATTGGCCTTCTAATAGTGTTGCTTTTATTCCAGTTTGAAAGGCTTAGGTGTCAGTGTGATTACAGGCAAAAGTGACATTTTGAAGCTTTGTCCTGAGCCTGAAGGCCGATTCCCGTAATTTAACACGATAAAAATCTAGTCGCATTCTCATCTTGGCGACAATCAATGTCAAAAACTTGTCGAAAATCTGGAAAATTATATGATTTTTTAAATGAAAACTTCATTAGGCGCGTCAGGCATTTTTTGAGATCGGAAAAAAAAATACCATTGGATTCGCGCCACTGTTACCGTAAGCGACACCGCTTCGGATGAGTTCCGCTGTCCTCGGGATGTACTCAGTTTTAATGTATTTCCGATACGTCAGTGAGTGATGACAAAGTATTCTGTTTGTGTTTTGTTTTTTATATGACGATTCAAAAAATACACACGTAATTGTTCAAGTTATTTTGACAGATTGAGACTGAGATCAGACTGTGAACGTTCTTAAAATTTCGAGAATTGCCCATGTTCTGATGACCACTTCTTCTTCCCAGCGAAAGCACTAGGAAGTGGTGAAGGGCGGGCGTTTTGGGGGACCATCTTACGTAATTTTGGCGTTCGAAAATTGCTGATTCTCAGCCTATTTTGAATAAATGCCTTTTGATTTTGATGTTGACCACATTCGTCGGTGACCTTGGAGGCTATTCCAAAGCGTTTCATCTGTCTAGCCTTTTCACAACTATGTTGGGGTTGGCTTCTAGTCTAGCTGGATAAAGTTGAACAACAATATTTTACACGGATTAAATGCCTATGTGACCGCCACGACCCACTAGGCAACACATCGCCTTATTACAAAGTGTACTATAGAAGTTTTACCTATTCGCCAAATAGGTACCTATGTAAATTAATACAAGGTACGTGCTGCCATCTATGCAACCACTAGTAAACATATATCAACTTAAGATGTCATCATTTCTGTCTTTCATCAACAGATGTCGTTGCGATAACAGTATCTTTTATCTTTATCGAAAGATCTTTATCGATTGTTCTTGACTTACGTGATTTATCAATTATTTATCATTAGGTGTATTTCCAAATACATAAAGTCTTGTATAAAAGGAATATTAAAAACGTTCTATAGTCATTAAAGATTTATCTGTTCAAGAATAACGTCATGTCTTCTTCGTTAGTTATCTTCTGTATTCAGATTTGCTTGATTCAGGTTGGTTCCTTTGATTTATTGAATACTAGCTGTTCCTCGCGGTTTAAAGTATTAGTCCTTTTTTATTGATTCCCTTTACAAATCTCCACCCCCCTTTTTACACCCTTAAGGGATAATTTCGGGGATAAAACCTATTCTATATCCTTCCCTACAACTCAAACTATCTCCATACCCATCTAAATCGGTTCAGCGGTTATTGATTCCCCATACAAATTTCCACCCCCCTTTTCACCTCTTTAAAGGATGATTTCTGGGATAAAAACTATCCTATGTCCTTCCCCGGGATGCTATCTATCTCTCTGCCAAATTTCATCTAAGTTCGTTCTGTGGTTCAGGCGTGAAAAGGTAACATAAAGACAGACAGACAGAGTTACTTTCGAATTTATAATATTAGTATGGACAGGAGTACACTCATTATAATTCTCATGCCGATATCCCAATTTATTTGCGGTCGGTGCAATATATATTTTCTTCCACATTTCTCGTCATCTCGGTAGGTAGTCATCCTCTTTCTAACCATATCATCATTCACATAGTCCATCCATCGTTTCTTTGGTCTAGATAGGAGTACACTAGTCTATGTAATATTTTCTTCATTACTATTCTGCGTTATTTACCTTTTTCTATGTTTAGTGTTAGATCTAAGCTTGTTCAGATGACATATGCTGAGATCTATGAGCGTTACTCAGCTCGTTCTTTGGTGAAGTATTACTCCTGCCCCTGTCGCAAACTAGAAGAAAACTTCAAGATAGAGACGGGAACATGTCTAAGCCGAAACATGTCCTGATTAACGTTTATAGAACTCTATCTAAAAGCGTACAGGCCACTTTAACAATTAATATAAGAAAAGCGACCATATTTTTGCAGACTTTTGTTTAACTTTCCTTGTTTGTATTTAACTAATGGTTGATTTTCATTTTAGCAGTCAGATAAAGAACGCCAACCTCATTTGGTTTTATAATTTATGCCAACCTACTTACAGAAATAAAAAAAAGTATAATTTATTTCAGTATGCATGCAGTCAACGCGCCAACGGACCCACAATGGCGAACAATGGACTTGGGGGCCCATTACAAGGACAAACACAACATGGCGGGGTAGTGAATGGACCTGGAATGGGCCCGATGGGACCTAATCAAGCACATGGCCCATATGGTCAAATTATGCCAAATGGTCAAGGATTTACTGGTATGCCAAATCAAGCATTTCCCGGTGCGCGCGCACCAAACATAGCAAACGGAGGTGCTGTCATGCCTAATCAGTTATATGGCAGCGCTGGCATCCCAAACCAAGCATACGGCGGATCTGGCAACGGTGAAGTAGCTGTCAATGGCGAGTTGCCAGTATCTGGTATGACTTCTGTAACTGGGCATGTGCCATTAACTGGCAAAGTGGCTTTCAATGGCAACGTGGCTTGTGGCGGTGTTGTCACTATTACTGGCAACTGTGCTTCTTGTGGTAATGCTCCTTATGGTCAGGGCCCAATGCCAGCGTATGGCAATAAGCCTTATGGGTTTTAATCAGTAATATATTTATTCATTTAAGTGTATAAATTATTCTATTTATGTGTGTGTAATAAAATATTACTTTTTTTTTAAATAAATTAATGGTGTTCTGCCTAGCATTTACGAGCATATTTTTTTTTCTTTTCGTCAACCTATAATAAAACTCATCTTAAAATTTGTGTGGCATGAAGCAGAATGTTCTTGAACCAATAATTCGAAGTCATGCACACAGCACACACAGCAATGAACAACAGCATCGTGTTGCTAACAGCTATGTTAGCTGCTCCTGCGCAACCGCTGCGACATTTTGACCACCTGCCGCCGTCTGAGCGACAATGACCTCTTCCTTGGATGTCGTGCTCCCCATGGCCTGTGACCCGACGTGACGTGCGAAACCGACCAAACCGCGATACTGACTTGCCCCCACCGGCAACTATAACGCTGTCCACCCGACTGGCAGGGTCGCCATGCGATGTAGGGGGAAGGAGGGGTTAAGTAAACAACATGATGAGTAGTACTCCAAGAGTCAACTGACAACTGACTGCCCTTGTTCCTTTAATTGGTAACGTACATATACATAGTTCGTATGTGACAATATGCAAATACTAAGACTACGACACAGCATATCTATCTTAACTTAAACTATGTGCTATACGTGATGTGCTGATGTACGTGACTTCACACCACATGACGTCTAACCAACCCTCACTGGGCCGCGCGAGGTAGATTACAGCCCACTCCCTCTCACAGAGAGGAGGCCTGTATTCCAGCAGTGTGAACATTAAAGCCTGATTATGCTGAAGCCAAGAAGGGTCTTGAAGAGCCTTGAAGAACGCTTTTATACTACCTTCTAGTTTCTGCCCGCGGCTTCGCTCGCGTGAAGTTAGAAAATGACCCCAAATAAACGTACTACCAGGATAAAATGTATTTCATGCCCTTACCCAGGCTATGGTCTACTTATGTGTCAAATTTCATCCAAATCCCTTCAGTCGTTACGGCGTGCAAAACAAAAAGACAGACAGATTATATTCGCATTTATAATATTAATTACATAGATGAAGGAAGGACATAATAGCTGCATGGGTCGGTCAACCAGGTTAAGCTACGTTTGCCGAGGTTAGTCCGTGGATGGGTGACAATCTTCACATACCAAGACCCCTCCGTGACTCGGAAAGAACGTTAAGTCGTTGATCTCGGCTGTCATTCGTAAATCTTTGACAGTCGTTACGTTTCGCCAGTAGCCCGAAAGTCTGCCAACCAGTCTTAATAAGGCGTATTGTATTACCCAGTAACTTATTGTAAGACAGAAACTGATTGCGATGTGAGAAATTCCTTAACGGTGCGTGCAGTGTGCTTTAATTGGATCACTGTCGTGCTGAAATATCCAAATAACCGGAAGCATGTCATCAGCATAAGGTAACATTGTTTCTTCCAGTATATTTTTGTATTGGAATTGATCCATGTTTCCTTCTATCAGCTTAAAAGGTCCAACCCCATGTCCAGAAAAGCACCCCCAAATTTTCACATTTCCTCCACCATGCTGTAATGTCTTTTTTGTGTACTTAGGATCTAATCTAATTATTCGGAGGGCGTCGTACATATCGTTTTCCATCAGAGCATATCCTGTTTATTTTTATTTCCTCAGAAAAAAAGAACATTTTTTCTCCACTGTATAACTGTTCAGTTTCCATACCTTCTTGCAAATGCAAGCTGGACTTTCCTATGGCACCGTTTCAACATGGGCACCTTCCTTGCCATCCTTCCGTGCAAATTTTCTTCTACAAACGCCTTCGAATAGTGCGTGTTGAGATTGCTGAAGGGGTGTTTTCACCAAAATATTCTTTTCTTGGCTCATCAGACCCTTTAAAAGGATTATTTTTTGCCAAACGAACGATATTTCGATCATCTCGACGAGATGAATTTTTCTGTTTAGGTACATGCAGAACATTTAAAGTAGTTTGATACGTGGCAAAATGCTTCACAGCGTGGAAGACCATCATTTTTGAGCATTGCAGATGGTCGGCTATCTTTTTATACGACCAATTCTTCTCGCGCAGTTTTATGATTACTTCCCTTGTAGATTTATCACAAACTTTATTTTTCCCCATAGTTTTCATATGAATGAATCATCTTTAAGACTTTTACAGCACTAAATGGCGACAAAATTATACGAATAGTGACCTACAACCACAGAATTATCAATTTATATTTGAATAAAAAAATAAACTATTCAGCGTTCTTAATTATGTGACCAGCCTGCAAATAGTAATACTAGGTTCAGATCTAATGTATAAAGTTTACCTATTTATTTTTTAGTCAATCATGTGTATCAACGAATGTACCGCTAGTATGGAAAAGTTTTGCGATACCGAGAGAAACACAAAAAAATACATGCAATTAGTTATATTTGTTAGTTTGAAAAATTCTTCCCTTTAAATAAGCGTTCTTAATTATATGACCACAGAAAACCTAAGTAAGTAATGAGTTAATGTCTGTATGTATGTCAATTGTTAATATTAATTATTTATACTAGGGTGGTATACTAATGTCATAATATTATACATTATACAATAATAATCCCATAGCATTTTGTGGTTGTAAAGTGAGGTTTACTTAGGGTGTTGACTCTATCTTCTAAACTAGGTGAGGCCTGTATCTCAGAAGACAGCTCTCAGCTGACAATTTCGTTATTTTATAACCTAAAAACATTGTGTGCTATTTTTTTTTTAATTTACTATTATAATAAAGAATGTAAGTAGTAAATAAAAGTGTGTGTGTGTTCAATGTTAAAATCACACTAATATTATAAAGGCGAAAGTTTGTGAGTGTGTGTGTAAAGAAAGAAAGAAAGAAAAAGTATTTATTGCGATTCGTCCGGGAAGATCACAAACTAAACTAAACACAGTAAAAAATAAAAAACCAAGTTATATAAAAAAAAGTAGCAAAAAGAAAAATTATGTTTATATGTTTGTTACTTCTTCACGCTCAAACGGCTGGACCAATTTTGATAACATTTTGTATGGATGGAGCTGACACCCTGAATTAACAATAGGCTACTTTTTATCCCGATATTTCCACGGGGTCGACATTTACGCGGGTGAAACCACGGGACGCAACTAGTACCGGTAAACTGAGGTTACTTTGATCAATTTTGAACTTTAATTGACTGTAATTTTTGAATGTGTGGTTCTAAAAAAAATATAAAAAAATGTAATAATCGGTTTTTATAGTTCTCTCTGTAAAAGTAAAAAAAAATCAAAAAAATCGATTAGTTTTTCAGAAAAAAAAAATAAAACAGTGATAAAAGTTAAAATGATTCTGGGGTTACTTTGGAACCCCCCGTTTTTAACATAGAATCTGAAAGTAGCCCCAATAAATAATTTTATCTGGTAAAAATCGGTATTGATAAAAAACTTACCTTTTTTTGCATGAAACAACGTGTCATCACCAGCGCACCCGCAAAAAGGATTGTGACAGTTTACCAGTGTAGTCATCCGAAAAAAAAATTCTACCAAAATTTGTTCCGTTTTACGCAATTTGCAATTTTATGTCGATAAGAAGTTTCTATCAAATTAACCCCGTGATTCAAAGTAACCCCGGTTTACGGTAGTTAATAAAAATAATAGTATGCTAGTTCAGTGGTAGCTCTGAATCTTTGAGCGTTTTTTTCTAGTAGCCGTAATAAGAATGAAGGTAGGAAGTCGTCTGACACAATGACCCAGGTAATATTCTGTTGGCTCTGCCCACTATTATGGTTCACTGACGGATCATATCATTCTAGATTCATGTGCGAACATGGTTACGTAATACACACAGCATAGCAGAATAATTATTATTTAACCTGACAATGCTGTAACGAAAGAATGCAACACTATGCATAACTAAAACCTATGGATAAGCAGAAAAATTTGCAGCTTGTGCACTAACGCGCGCGACCTTTAGAAAACCCTGCGTCTGCAAGGTTGTGGATTGCATAATGTTTATTATGATGATACTACATATTATTATAAAGAGGTAAAATTTGTTTGTAAGTTTGTATGTAGGGGGTAATCTCTGGAACTACCAGTCGGATTTGAAAAATTCTTCTTGCATTTGATAGCCCAATTCTTGAGGAAGGCTATAGGCTATGTAACATCACGCTATGACCCTTAGGAGCCGAGCAAAAAGAAAAAAAGTAAAAAAGAACGTTAAGTGATAGCGCGGGCGGGTGATGCGATACGACGGGGTGGCTCGGGGGAAACAAGAAGTTTCACGCGAACGAAGTCGCGGGCTGAAGCTAGTATTATTATAAAGAGGTAAAATTTGTTTGTAAGTTTGTATGTAGGGGGTAATCTCTGGAACTACCAGTCGGATTTGAAAAATTCTTCTTGCATTTGATAGGCCAATTCTTGAGGAAGGCTATAGGCTATTTAACATCACGCTATGACCCTTAGGAGCTGAGCAAAAAGAAAAAAAGTAAAAAAGAACGTTAAGTGATAGCGCGGGCGGGTGATGCGATACGACGGGGTGGCTCGGGGGAAACAAGAAGTTTCACGCGAACGAAGTCGCGGGCTGAAGCTAGTTTTGTTATATTCTCATTATAAAGTGACAGACTGGCAACTTGTTACAACGATGCCCCGATACCTAAGTCTTTCATCATGACGTCCTGCAAGGAAGGTAAGTTTTCGGTTCCCATAACTGATGGGTCAAATTTTTTTAATAGGTACTTTCTTTTTCATTTTATGTAGGGCAGATTACCTAAAGAGCAATGTTGTGGTACATCTGGAATGGCTCGTTGAGAAAAGAACCATGTAAAATCCAACGGAGTGTTCCTGTAAATTTGTGGACCACAACCCTATCTTAGGGCCTTAAGATACTAGCGGATTGCGAGCGTCCTCAAAGCGGAGCGGGCGCGCAACGAATACGCGTCGCATGCGCATCAAATTCGTTGCGGACACGCAACGAGATCGCCGCGAATGTTACTGTGCGTGTGTGTGTGGATGCCATTGTTACTGAGTGTATTGTACGTCGTTAACTTGCTACAAACACACGACGAAAACGTTGCGAATTTGCCACGCGTCCGCGACGTGTTCGCTGTGCAGCCGCGGCGTGTTCGCGACGCATTTGCTACGCGCCCGCCCCGCCCCGCAGCCGCTCGCAAACCGCTAGTGTAATAAGGCCCTTAGGCAGCTCAACAACTCCACACATGTCATGCAATTTCCAACCAATGGCATAATCAAGAAACGCGTATCTGTTAATAGCTCAAAAACGTGATTTTCCATCAAGTTCAATTGAAAAATCAATTGCATTATCCATAAATAAAAACAGGTTATTTCATATTCTACAAACTCATCGTGTAATATAAGTATTTCTTTATCATCGATTGCGTAGAAGTATTGTATAAAACGTTGGTGCGTTCGATTCAAAATCATTCTCTTGTTTGTCATCAATACAAACGTTAACAAAAAACAAAATGGCCGCCAAAGCTTTTTTTGTCTTCTGCGCTTCTGCTTTATTGATTCAGGTGAGCAATTCCTTCATTTCAATCAACGATCTCTGAAATATTTTGTAAGACTTTTTGGTTCAATTGTTCACTTGTTTCATCATCGCCATCATTCGAAGAGCACAAGTTTCAAATAAAGTTCAATTAATATCTAATCTATACAGGTTGAAATTGTAAACATGCGACAAATTGAAATGGGAGATTGTACCTACTCATCATTTTGAACAACTTTTACTATGGGACCAAACCTGAAATCGCGAAAAAAAAAATCTGCTGTTCCTTAATAAATGTAGGGACATGTAGGGAACAGCTGGGTTTTATTTAGCGATTTCAGGTTTGATCCCATAATAAAAGTTGTTCATAATGATGAGTACAATCTCCCATTTCGATTTGACGCATGTTTTCAATTTCACCCTGTAGAAAGACAAATTGTTTAACCTTTACTGTTTCTATTTTCAGACCATATCAAGCCAAGCCATCGGTGCTTGCAACAGCATTGCTGGCACTGCTTTAGCAGCTGAAGAGCTTGCTTTAGCTGGCAACGCGCTCGCTTACGGGTCCAACCTAGCAGGACGTGGCTTGGCAGCAGGACCCGTAGGCTACCCAGGATGTAACAGCTACGGCCTGGCTCCTAACTCCTTCGTTCCCTTTAGCGGTGGTGGTTTTGCTGTCCAAAGTTATTCCCCCATCGCCCCCACCGGCATCACCGTGGTCTCTGAGAACGCTATCGAAGGAGCTCTCGCTGTGAACGGAGAGCTGCCGTTCTTGAGTGCTGTGGCTGTGGAGGGCGCTTTACCTTCTGCTGGCGCTGGTGGGATCAACTACGGCTGCGGGAATGGTGCTGTTGGTATTGTTAGTGAAGGTCTTGGTGCTGCTGTTGGTCCTTATGGTGCTGCTGGTATTGCTCCCGGCAGAGCTGGTTACGGCGCTGGTCTGGGTGGTCCCGGTCTGGGCTTTGGCCCCGGCTGTGGCTGCAAGGGGATCTACTAAGTTATGAATTTGTTTTACATTGTTAATGTTGATTTTTTTATTTGTGTTTTAATATATGAAAATTCTTAATTTCTGAGTTTGTTCATTACAATACTTTACTTTTTCATACACTTTCTATTAAAAGAAATGGAGATTAATAATAAAATAAAATCGAGAACAAACATTACATTTACGAGACCGCATTGTTTTCGTAAAAAAAAACGAATTTGTCAAAAAAGAGGCAATTTAACGATCTATAAGACCAACATACCGACATGAATTATGACAAAGAAGATCAAAAACCGCCCTTATGTACAAGAGCATACTTTGCATGGCTCCGAAAATTTGTAATGAGCTAGCAAATGACATAAAAAATTTAAACTTGACTCAATTTAAACGCAACCTAAATACCATTGACGAATTTCTTGCTGACATAATTTCTTGTGACTGACTCTATATTCATGATTTATAAAGTAAGATTCCTATCTAAAGACTTTTAATTTATTAGAATTATTGTAGCGTATATTATAATGTTTTATTTAATTTCTAATATTGTTAAATTAATATGTATGGCTCTAAAGGGTAGATTTTTGAGTTTCTATAAAATATATGTAAGACCATGGTCTTACATATAAAATATATGTGTATATGTATATGTCTTATTAGTGCGATTTTTGATTATGCATAATCAAAAATCGCACTAATAAATACATTGACTATGACTTTAACAAAATTAAGTCAAGCCTTAGAAAACATCGTGAGGAAGCCGGCATGTCCTAGAACCAAAAATTCGAATACATGTCGACATCTACCAACCCACACTGGGCCTCTTGGTGGATTACGGCCCATTCCCCCTCACACACCGAGAGAAGGCCTTTGGGAATATTATAGTTTGATTATGCGTATGCTTGGTCTTACAAATTATGAGAGTCTAGTATAATCATTTGATCGTACGTTTCCTGCATTATCGTTATTGATGCATTATAATTATGCTAGCAACGCCCCGCGGTTTCACCCGCATAAGTTTCGATCCCGTGGAATTATATAAAAACTATCTTATGTCCTTTCTAGGGACTCAATCTATCTCTACACCAAATTTCATCTACATCGGTTCAGCAGTTTAAGCATGAAGAGGTAACAGACAGACAGACACACTTTCGCATTTATAATATTAAGTATGGATTTATAGGAGTCTAAAAGAAATATTCCTTCTCCTTTGCTTGACACAAACATGCCTTTGGAATTTCGACAACTGTATCAAGAACAAAATACTACATGCCAAAGGTGTATGGAGCGCAGGATGCTTAACATAAAAAAAACAGCATAGACTTCGTCACTCACTTCGTCGTCATGATCTACATCAAAAGCAATCGATGCCCTTACACATGCACTCAAACTAGTGGAAATGGGCAGGCCATGTTGCAAGACTACATGACAATAGATGGGCCAAAAAGATGACTTCTTTGATGGGACCGGTACAAGCAAACGAGGAAGACCGCACTCTCGCTGGGAGGACGAGATCGTGCGAATAGCTGGATCACGCTGGATGGACGTGACGTAGTGAAAGATAGAAAAAGCTGGCACTCTATGGAGGAGGCCTTCACCTCAGGGGTTCACATATGAGCCGCGTGACAACTCCCGGCCACCGTACGCGCGGGCCTGCGGACGGAGAGTAGAATAGAATAGAATACTCTTTTTTAGGTACACCATATAAATTACAGACATTAATAAAGAAAGAGAGAGAGAGAGTAATGGGTAGCTCACCGTCCGATCAGGACCAGGCCCGTGCTGGACGGCGCGTACGTGTTCCACGCGCGCCTCAAAGAGATGTTAGCAAAAAGGAAGCGGCCTGCCAGGGCCGAAGCCTGCCGGGGGTGCGGGATTGTCCGAAAGGGTTACCGCTACCCCGGAACATAAAGGGCTAAGGAAGGAACACGGATGGGTTTTAGTCAGTAAGACAGTCTGACAGTCTGACACTCCCTTCCGGTCCACCCAGAGCGGGGGGGTCATTTGATGATTTCCCATCCATAAAAAAAGGAGTTCGCAAATAAAGAAAAATTAAAATTATTGATAAACAATGTAAAAAATAAGAGAAATGTAAGACTTTTTTATTTAAATTTATTAATTATAATCAAAAAGTGGACGCTGGCCGCACAGCTGCAGGACTAAATTGGAACTGGGCTAAATATCTGTCGCATGTCGGAGCAGCAATATGCAAAAACCACCACTCAGTGGATGCACAATGGGAGGAAACGACTTCGCGGTAGGCTCAGATATAGATGGTAGGATGAGCTGGACTCCTTCTTAAAGCCCACAATCGCAGTAGACCGGGAAAAGAGGAAAAAGGGAAGGGAGGCCTTTGCCCTGCAGTGGGACAACACAGACTCATAATAATAATGAAAAAAAAAAACACAGTATCCGTATCTCCATGTAGACGCCGTGGTGGGGCTTGCGCGCTCCGAACTCTAGGCCTGTGCTGGTAGAGTTTATCTTGCCGGAACAGGTCTAGGGTGAGGAGCCAGATCAAGAGAGATACAGAAACTTGCAGGGCAGCATGTAGTGAGCTTTTGGACAGTAGTGACCACACGGATCCTATCTCCCGGGAGTAGTCTTGTTCCTCGCCTCTGGTTTGCCCTTATTGGTCGGCTGGAGTGAAAAATGACGAGGAACAGGAGCTCGAACCTCATTCTTGCCTTTATTGGCCGGCTTGGGTGGAGATTCGCAAGAGCAAACGTGCTCGGAGGAAGGAAGTATTCCAGTAAGTGCTCGTAGGCATGTTGACCATCTTCTGGGGTCTGGGATTGTTTTGAAAGCCGTGGAATACCTCTCCACTCCTCGAGCACCTCAGGATATCTTGCCCCCTTGTCACTACGCTAGCGACGGTTTCCGAGGGCCCATTATTGAGTGTGCAAGTCACCCCCTGCGTCCTACCCTTCTATTGTATGTATCTATTCATGCATGAAATATTTTAAGAGTTACACCTATAGCTGGTAAATAAGCCATAGAAACGATTTTTTTACCGACTTCATTTGTATAAATGTTTTTTATTTTCCGTAATTATTATAATTTTTGCCCGGCGCCGGCAAGTTGCCCACACCGTCCCCGCGCCCATTCGGGGCGTCTACTCTATTTAGTCTCGAGCAGCGTGTTGGTAGGTTGTGTTCACAAGCATGTCTCCGTGCGCCCGCGCAGTTTGCTATTTATTATTTTTATTATTATTTGTCTTTGATAAATCTCGGCACCCTGGGGTCCCGGACCCTTGGACCGCGTACCAGGGGCCGAAGCCAACTCTCTCAGCCTCTTAGGCAATTTTAAATGATGAGGAGACACCAACCGACGTTTACGAAAGTGTGCACTTTCGTAATCGTCGGTTGGTGCCCATGGACAATCCCCGGTTGATGCAGGACATGGAAGCTTGAACATAAAAACAAAATGTATTGGGCTATGGGTTTCGTTACCTTGAACTATGGAAGGACTATGTCTCCTGCCTAACCAATGATAATTATAATATTCACAGAAATGAAACATGAAATTACAGGAGGAATGGTGGGGCATTTTTGTGGTTGTGTCAACTATAATATCTATGCAGTACCTAGCTGCGATTTTTTGGTATAAAGGACACACAAACATTTTTTTTTTTTAATATTTATTTATACCTATATGAATCAATCATAATTCCAAACGATGTTGAGATCTTCCCTAGTACACATAGTCGTAAGGGTTACCACACCCACAAGCACACTTGCCAGAGATGGACACGGCACCAGCAGCTGGCACAGCGCCGCCGAAGCTCACAGCGCCCATGATGGGGACCTGACCAGCAACAACGGTGTTACCAGCGACTGGCAGCTCACCAGCGACCGCCACGTTGCCTTCACCGGCGCCACCGTACGCGGCAAGTCCGGCACCACAACCGGCAGCGGGGTATAAGCCAGGGAACCCAGCGGCAGGGTACACAAGTCCATCATAAGCCAAACCCGGAGCATTCCAGCCGCAAGGACCAGTCAGCACGGGAGAAGCCAAAGCTGGAGCGATCGCCGGGCCGTAAGCACCACATGCCTGGCTGAATACATTCTGCAAAAGTAATAATCATGATTGACCACAATGCAAAAAATACTCTATTAGTAATATGGAATAAGTCACAAAACGGCAGACATCAAACTAAGTTTTTTTTTTTTTGGTGCGCGGTGGAAATCCTCTTGGACTTTCTCCATCGTGGCGGTGACAGAGGGGCATACCGGACTCTTACCGGCTAAAATCACGGCGGTGTTCCACCTCTACCTATAGCCGGGGGTGCGGGATTCGCATAAGCATTCACCGCGCCCCCGACAGGCCTCGACCCGCTGTTCCTCAGCGGGAAACTAAGAACTTATTAGCTATCTCAGTTTTAGCTCCAATACGAAAAAACAATATAAAAAAGATTTAAAAGGCAGCTTATTTACTTACGAAATAATGACAATTGGTAAAAAACAAAAACTTCACTCACCTGGACCAAGCAAGCTTGGATGCAGAGCAACAGAACGGTGAAGGAAGACATGTTTGATGTTTGTTCAACGAGAAGCTGAAGACTGAATAATAAACTTCTAATCCATCACACTTTTATAATAACGCTCTTTCTTATCAACTTTAAAGTATATATTATTTGTACTTAGTTTCACCATTCTGTCTTCAGTATTAACTATGTCTTAATAAGTGTTGAGTTATTTTTTTTTTTCGTAACAAAATATTAGGCTTATCGTGTATTACCTATATACCAACTTTTCCTGGAAAATGACTTCGTAGCTTAGTATAAAGCCTTTGGAAGATGGAAAGGAAATCATTCAATTGTCAATGCTTGCAGTAGTACCATCATCAGTACTAAGTACATCTACAACAATGGCAGCCAAGGATATCCTCGTCCTCTGCGCTCAGGCGCTCTTCATCCAGGTAAACTTTCAATTATTTTCAACTATTAATTTTCTTATGGTACTTTAATACTTCGTATAGAGGGGCTTGTGGCTAAGTAATAACAGCCGCACGGTTTGAACGATCAGGTTAAGCTACGCTTGCCGCTGTTGGTCCGTGGATGGGTGACCATCTTTTTATACTAAGACCCCTCCGTGCTTCGGAAAACACGTTAAGCCGTTGGTACCGGCTGTTATTCTTGGATCTTTGACAGCCGTTACGGGTTGTTAGAAGCTCGAAAGTCTGACAACCAGTCTTACCAAGGGGTAACCAATAACTGGGTTGTGGAGGTCAGATAGGCAGTCGCTCCATGTAAAATACTGGTATTCAGCTGCATACGGTCGGACTGATCCGGTCGGACTTCAAGCCGACCCCAACATACGAGTTGGGAAAAGACTTTACACTACTTGGTATATTTTTCTCAAATTCTAAGGCTTATTTGAGTCAGAAAATTTGTTGGATTATTCAAATTTTGTATCATAAGCGTAATCAGAATGTCAGACTCGGGTCAATTTACCAAGAATGTATTGTAATGCTTACTTAACAATAATAGTTATAAACAATATATTTTGTTTCTTTGATAAATAATATGTACAGTACCCGGCGATATATATTGCACATCGACCTTTCGAAAGAGACAATCGGTTAATTTCGGCTTCGTAGAGCGTTATCTCTGTCGCACACTACCTATGTGACGTTTTGTCAATCGTTGTTCAAGTGCGATAGAGTGCGGTCGCGTCCAGTTCAAAATATATATTTAGAGTTGTTAACACCTCCAAATTTAAATAATTTAAAGTTGTTCTATCTTTAGGAAAAAGAGGGAAACCTTTACGAGGTCAGTCAAGCGAATTTATAGAAAAATTGGTGTATTTTATACAAAGAATAAAAAGAATTATCAAAAGAAGCTAAACATAATTGTTTTAACAGCTCATAATAGATACCGGACTGTTTGTATTTCGTGCGACAGAGATAACGCTCTACGAAGCCGAAATTAGCCGATTGTCTCTTTCCAAAGGTCGATGTGCAATATTTATCGCCGGGTACTGTATTTTAGATTGTTGTTGTTGTTTTTTTTTTTGTTTATTTTGTTTTTTTTTTTAGATTAGTAGTACTTTATGTATGTATTTATTGTATTGTGTAAATGGTATACCACAGACTACCTACAGCATTTGTCTATCCTTCCCATTTTTAATCCATCCAAAGGTTGTCTTTAAAAGATCGCTCTTAGCGATAAGACCGCCCATTGTGTCACTCATTGTAAAGTTTCTATATTTATGTCTGTAATTTATATGGTGTACTTACATAATAAAGAGTATTCTATTTTATTTCGTTTTCACTTTAGTGCCAACAGGCTCCAAAAATATATATCATACCAATTTGTTTCTTTTTCTAGTCAGCATTCAGCGCATGCACCAGCCGCGCTGCAGTCGAAGCATCAGGACTCGGTTCACCCTTCGGATATGCTGGTTCTCTTGCCCCTGGTTTTACTGGTATGGCATATGATGGATTTAACTCTCCAGCATGGGCATATGATGGACTAGTATACCCTGGGACTGGCTGTGCAGGAAGAGGACTGGCGTACGATGGATTCTACTCACCTGCTATGGAATTCACTGCTACCAGTGGCGGAGCTTTGCCTGTCACCAGCTCCTCATCAATGGCTCCTGTAGGCATTTCTATTGTGTCTGAGAATGTGTATGAAGGTGGTCTGAACATGGCTGGAGAGATTCCGTTCGTGGGTACTACTGGTTTGGAAGGCGTGTTGCCCACTGCTGGTTCTGGTGCTATCAACCATGCTTGCGGAAACGGGCTTAATGCTATGGTAAGTTCAATTATATTCTTTAACAATTAAGTTTCTGATTCTTACGAAGCCCCTCAATAAATTGTTTGGCATTTCAATATTTGTATACTGTTTTGCAATAAAAGACCTTATTCCATTTAAATTATTACTTTAATTGCAATGGTGACTGACTTTTCTTTGTTTATTTCCAGTCTGCCTTCAGTGGTTCTTCCACTCCTGCTTCAGTAGCAACGGCTGGCCATGTTTATAGCACTGGTTTGGCCTGCGATGGAGTCTACGGCCCCGGTTTGGCCGGTTCAGCTTTCGGTGCCAACGCTTTAATCCATGGTTTCCCAGTACCCGTCCCGGCATACGATGCTCTGTCATACTCTGACGCTGCATGGACCGGAAGAGGTCTGGCTTGCGACGGTCTCGCATACGGTTCTCCTTTCGACGTCATTGAAATCACTCCCACCAGTGGCGGTGCTCTCCCCGTCTCCAGCGCGTCTGCCATGGCTCCCACTGGTATTGCCGTAGCGTCTGACAACGTTTATGAGGGTGCTCTGGCTGTGGCTGGTGAGCTGCCGTTCGTGGGTACTGTTGGTCTGGAAGGTGTGGTGCCTTCTGCCGGTGCTGGCGCCGTCAACCATGCCTGTGGTAATGGTAGGAACGCCATGATCAGTGAGACTTCAGCTTTCGGTCCAGCTGGTGCGTATGCCCCTATGGGTGCTTACGGTCCTGGTGCTGCCTTTGCACCATCTGCCTTCGCTCCTGGATTAGGTGCTTCTGCCTTTGGGTTCCGTGGCGGTGCTGGTAGAGGATGCGGCTGTGTTTACTAAATGTTTAATTATATATTCTTTTTTATATTTTTGTTGGGTATTCAATAAATTAAACTTTATATTGGACTACTTACTTTTTTTTCCTAGTATTTATTCATTACTAGCTGCGCCCCGCGGTTTTACCCGCATAAGTCTCGATCCCGTGGGAATATCGGGATGAAAAGGTACCCTATGTCCTTTTCTGGGACTCAAGCTATCTCTATACCAAATTTCATCAAAATTAATCCAGCCGTTTGAGCGTGAAGAAGTAACAAACATATAAACACACACACTCACAAACTTTCGCCTTTATAATATTAGTGTGATGTATTGTGATTATTATTATGATATTGCATACATTCGGTGCTTTTCAATGGGCCTGCATCATTTTTTTATATTATTATAGGAAATTTTAAGCTAAATAGCTTAAAATTTAACGACATTGTAAGTATTTCCATTCATGAAAGAAAATTCGTGATCACATTTTTATTCAAACTCTAACTCCTGGAACTTATTTTAAAATAAAATAATAGATTCATAAAATAAAGAAATATTTTATGAATCTATTATTTTATTTTAATAGATATTTAACACTCAAATGATGTGGCTTGTTTATAATGGCCTTAGTAGACACGTTATATAACTAACCATAAAATACCGATAAAGGCTTGAGTTTTGCTTCACAGTGAAAAATGTGTATGTCCTGTTTCACAACTTTTTGTTAAGGGGCTTACAGGACATAAACGCAAAAACGCAAATTTAAAAAACAATAAAAGTATTATGGTCGACTACACTAAACAAAATCAGAAAAATACATGATATTCTTCACGATATATGCGAGGTAGATAGTGTGTTGAAAACATAATACAACTAATTTGGTACGATAGAAAAAAATCATGAAGATACCTCTAAAAACTTTCTTTTTACAACAAAAATCATACTATACATACAATCATTATGATTTTTTGTCAGATTATTCTACAAGAATAGAATAGAATAGAATACTCTTTATTATGTACACCATATAAATTACAGACATAAATATAGAAAACTTTACAATGGGTGACACAATGGGCGGTACAATAGTGTTTTAATTTTAAGTCCAAACAATAGATTTTTTGTGAATAGATAATTACTTCATATTTTGCAATAAATTACCAGCGTTATATTGTCATCGCGCTTCTCTTTCTTTTCTATGCAGTCCGACAAAGACCGCGCTTTAGGTCATGTAGTCGCCTTAAAGCTTTACATTGGCTTTTTTTTTTCGCTTTTGTAGTGCAATTATGCAAACAGTAAGTTATTTAAGTGAAATTCCAGTTATGGTTGTAACGAGTCGAGGGTGTCATTCGTGGATCTTTGACAGTCGTTACGGGTAGTCAGAAGCCCGAAAGTCTGACAACCAGTCTTACCAAGGGGTATCATATTACCCAGTAACTGGGTTGTGGAGTTCAGATAGGCAGTCGCTCCATGTAAAATACTGGTACTCAGCTGCATGCGGTTAGATTGGAAGCCGACCCCAACATAGTTGGGAGAAGGCAAGGCAGATGATGGTTGTAGCGAGTCGAAACTCCTTACGTACGCTGCTGGCGATTTAAACTTTTTACTTTTTTTTTTGTTTTTGACGTTACATTATATTTTTCGGTTTGTTATGTTTGCAAAATATAAATATTAGCGATCGATTTTCTTTCTCTTTTTTTATCACCCGACTAGGCGACACAAAGGAGGGTTATGTGTTTATCATAGCAGTCTATACAGGGTCCCATTAAAATAGGTGGACAAATTTTAACACACCGCTCAGTACGTCTAACCAAAGCGTCTAATCTAATGCGTTTTTCTTATATTTTTTTTAACATCGTCCTTATTTTGGTGGTCTGAATGATTTCTAAAAGTTTGTCCATCTATTTTAATGGAACCTTATATAATTATGCTATATACCTAGTCTTGCCATAAATATTGTCACGAAGAAAAAAAAATATTTTTTATTGCAAATAATATTTATTACTTTTACAGTGTGTTAGTTCAATACATAAATATAAAACAATTTAAAATATAAAAAGCTTATTCGAAGTGGTCTCCATTGGCTGCAATACAGTCCTTTAAACGTTGAGGCCAGTTATCAATAGAACCACACACTCTTTCCATGGGAAAATTCTTCACTGCCAATCGTGTGGATTGTTTTAGGGACTTCAAATTATCATGGCGTTTAGAACAAGCCATACTCTCTAAAACTGACCATAAATCATAATCCAGCGGATTAAGATTGGGACTAGACGACGGCCAGTCTTCAGCTCTGATGAAGTCCGAAACGTTCACTTCCAACCAAGGCTGCGTGGACCGAGCTTTATGACCCGGCGCCGAGTCTTGTTGGAAGGACCATACTTGGTTAATGAACATGGTGTTGTTAAGGGGCTTAACTACCTTCTCAAGAATGGTATCTTGATACACTTGTGCCGATGTTTTGATACCTTTTTGACAAAAATATGGCTCAGTCACTCCTTCATAGCTAACACCCCACCAAGCCATCACTGAAGAAGTAAAGAAAACAAATATATTTATTAATAAATTGAAACAATTTCTGGAATCCAAGGCATACTACTCAGTAAAGGAGTTTTTAGATGACAAATCGATTGCAAAATAAAATTATTCTCTCTCATATAAACCACACATTAGGAAATTTAGCTAATATATAATATGTAATATAGAAAATCAACAAATATATATAATTGAAAATATGAATAGGTACATAAATAATAAAATAATTTAAATAATAACGAAAATATTTCTAAGAATTATTAATTAATTAAGAATTTCAAAATACCTACATTATTCTTTCGCAATACTTTCATAAAATAACTAATATACTATGCGAAATACACAAACCTAATAATATATATATATATATATACATAATTATACACCCAATTAAGCACACCTAGTAATTTATAATAATATTGAATTTGTACTTAGCCGTCTTCCTCTCTCAAAATGTTGCTGTGCCCGACAGGGTCCATATTGATCTTTTACTTGTAATACCATCTATGTAATACATATGGAATGCAATAAAGAATTGAGTATTGAGTATTGAAGTCGGATAATGCCCACGTTGCACTCTGTCGACTAATTGGGAAGCTTCCTTAGAGCTTTGAGCATAAATACGGTCATTTTGTTTGTTAAAATGTTGCTCAATTGTAAAGATTTTCTCATCCGTAAACAAAATTTTTCTGTGACCTCCCTTTGCCTATCGCTTCAGTAGTTGTTTCGATTTTACCACCCTATTCTTTTTTAAATTATCAGTTAAAAATTACCAGTGCTTCTCTTATAGGCTGCAAGTCCTAAGTCATCTTTTAAAATACGCGTCATGGTTCTGGGTGCTATCTTCATCTCCCGAGATAAAATCTTTTGCTTTCGGACAGGATTTCTTCGAATTCTTTCCCTTGCTGCTTTGACCACCTTTTTCGTACGAACACTACGTGGACGGCCAGATCTTTTTCTGTCACAAACAGAGGAGGTCTCATTGTACCTATTAATAGCCCGGTACACAAACATTTGACTAATAACAAGCGTATGGAGAGTTTTAAAAATAGCATTTGGCTCCATACCAACTTTGTGTAATGCAATCACAGCGATTCGGTTCTCTTTATCACCCCACTCCATTTTAATATCGCAAAATATTGTACAATGTATTGGCGCCAAAACTAGAAAACTCAATGAACAATCGTATAAAAATGACAGATTCCAAATTCAAATGTACCTAATATCTTTCTTATTTTTAACTGTAACAGTATTTATGGCCAGACTAAGTACATATGTTTATTTATTTATGGCACTTTAGAGATCAAACGCGTGGACTATTATCGATTTAGATATTTATCTTTCTTACTTAATACGCTTTTTATCTAATATTACTGTAACGCACAGATGTTTTATGCAGCGTCAAATTGAATAATAAGATCGTGATAATCTGCAGGTGCGAAGGAAGAAAAAAAAAAAGATTGTATTTTTTTGGGAACTAAGTCCCAAAAAAAAAACAATAATTTTTTTTTATCTTAGGTAGGTACAGACGGCAGCACATGAGCACATGAAGCTACCCGAAACTGTCAAAGTTTCCCAATCAACTTTGAACCGCAATAGGAGAGGCCTATGTCCAACAGTGGGCTGTTGTAGGCTGATCATGATGATGAATTTAGGTTTTTAGACTTTGTTATTTTAATGATTGCTTAGATCTTTAAAATTAAACCTTTCCAACGCAAGAGCCTCACTCAAGAGCAGAAAAACTTACAATCTGACAGGCCTGATGGTCTAGTGGTTAGTGACCCTGACTGCTATGCCGGAGGTAGTGGGTTCGATTCCCACCCAGGACAAATGTTTGTGTGATGAGCACGATCATTTGTTCTGTGTCTGGATGTAATTTATCTATAATATGTATGTATTTAGAAATATATAAGTATGTTTATCAGTTGTCTAGTACCCATAACACAAGCTCTGCTTAGCTTGGGACTAGATGGCGTTGTGTGATAGTTGTGGAATATTATATTATTATTATTATATTATCGTACGTCCACCGACAATTTCGTCCTAACTTGACAATAATCATTATAAGGGATTACGTTTATACTAATACGGCCTAAAAACTATACGTCCATGAGAATCATAAGCTAGAACAATGTTCCGCAAAATATGTACCGCGGCACACTGGTGTACCGTGGTCATTAATTGGTGTACCTCGGAAAAATAAGGTTATGTTATAAACTTATTTACAATAAAAACCAAAAAAAGAGAACTCCTCAGGACAATTGACGAAGAGACAAGAGCAGCGTTGTCAACGATTACGCCTTTAGACCATCTATGCTCGATTAAACAGGCTCATGTTTCGCATTAAATACCTTTTCTGCAATTTAAACTTTAGGTTTGTTAATTAGGAATAAATTTTGTTTCGATGATTAATAAATAAATGTTGATTGATATTACCTACTTAAAAAAATATTTTTATTTGTGGTGTACCTCCAAACATTTTCGTTTTCCTAGATGTATGTACCTTAAACACAAAAAGTTTGCAGAACACTGAGCTAGAAAACTCAAAGGATATCTAATATGCCAACGACTGTTAGCACTTCTTCGCTAAAACTGCAATACATAGCTTCAGACCGAATAAGTCTTGGGGTAGTGATCATAAAAACGTCAAACATGTACTTCTTATTTCTCGTTTATTCTCAGAAAAGATTTTTCATATTATTATCTAGTACAAATAGTCGCAGGGAGCACCGCAGCCGCACACGCACTTGCCGGAGATGGATACAGCACCAGCAGCTGGCACAGCGCCGCCAAAGCTCACAGCACCCATGATGGGGACCTGACCAGCAACAACGGTGTTACCGGCGACTGGCAGCTCACCAGCGACCGCCACGTTGCCTTCACCGGCGCCACCGTACGCGGCAAGTCCGGCACCACAACCGGCAGCGGGATACGCAAGTCCATCATATGCCAATCCCGGAGCGCCTAAGCCGCACGGACCAGCAAAAGCTGGAGCGATCGCCGGGCCGTAAGCACCGCAGCCCAGGCTGAATACATTCTGAAAAAGTAATAAGTAATCATGATTGACCAAAATGCATAAACATTCTACATGGAATACGACAATTATAATGGCGGACATTAAAGTACTTAAGTAGTTATCTTATTTTGAACTCCAACAGACCGGATAAATCGAAAAAGGAATCTCAAAGAAAATTAAGAAACAGTTGTTATAAAAACTTTTTTACAAAAAAAAAACAACCGACTTCAAAAAAAAACACTACAAAGTAATAAATAACTTTAATTTCGGAAGTCGGTGTCGTTGATTCCGCATTTTCGTTTTTTGACACCGACTTCCGAAATTAAAGTTATTTATCACTTTGTAGTGTTTTTTTTTTGAAGTCGGTTGTTTTTTTTTTGTAAAAAAGTTTTTATTTTCCACTTTTTAGTTGTACCTACCCCACAAAAATGTAAACGAAAAGATCGTTAATGTAGACAATATAGATATATTTTTAGATTTTTGTTGATTTTTCGAAAACTGCTTGTCCGATTTCCATAAAATTTTCATGGGACCATTTGGGAAGTATACCCTTTCCAACAAAAAAATAATTTTTCAAATCAGTTGGCAAGCAACGGAGTTATGCGCGAACAAACACAAAAAAAAAAAAAAAATACAAACATCCGAATTGAGAACCTCCTCCTTTTTTAGAAGTCGGTCAATTATAAGAAACCAAAATGCACTTACCTGGACCAAGCAAGCTTGGATGCAGAGCAGCAGAACAGTGAAGGAAGACATGTTTGATGTTTGTTCAACGAGAAGCTGAAGACTGAATGATGACCCGAAAAATATTTGTCATTTTATACCTAGCCAGCTGTTGTAATCAGCAGTTTCGAAAGATTGAAAAACGTGGCTGAAATATCTTAAAATATTATTAAGCGTATTTATGTTGGTAATTAGTATACTTATCGTGCTTGCACAAGCTATTAATTAATTACACTTACCTATATACAAATTTTCTTGGAACCTGACAACATAATTGAGTATAAAACCACCAACAGTTCCACTGAACATCATTCTTGTGTTAGAACTTGAAACAAACTACAATGTCTGCCAAAGCTATCCTCGTCCTCTGCGCCCAGGCGCTCCTGCTCAAGGTAAGAAGTATTTTATTATAAGTAACTTATTTATTTAATTAGATTCACAAGTTGTGTTACTACTACCATCATAATATTAATGTTTGTTGTATAAGTGCGTAACAAAATATTTTAACAAATTCCAGTCCGCACTCGGATATTGCACCAGCCGCGCTGCGGTTGCAGATGTCTCTGGACTAGTTGCTCCCTACGGCTTAGCCGCCCCTTGTGGCTTGGCTGCTCCTGCTTGGGCATATGATGGACTCGCCTACCCTGGTGCTGGCTGCGCAGGCCAAGGCTTGGCTTACGATGGATTCTACGCCCCAACTCTGGAGTTCATTCCCACCAGTGGCGGTGCTCTGCCTGTCTCCAGCGCCTCCGCCCTCGCTCCCGTTGGTCTCTCCGTAGTGTCTGAAAACGTTTATGAAGGTGCTCTGGCTGTGGCTGGTGAGCTGCCGTTCGTGGGTACTGTTGGTCTTGAAGGTGTGGTGCCTTCTGCCGGTGCTGGCGCCGTCAACCATGCCTGTGGCAATGGCAGGAACGCCATGATCAGTGAGACTGCTGCTTACGGTCCTGGTGCCGCCTTCGCTCCCGCTGCTCTTGCCGCTCCTGGCCTCGGCCTCGGTCTTTATGGTGGTTGGGCTGGCAGAGGTTGTGGCTGCCTCATCTAAGAACTTTAAAAAATAAGATGATAACTTCAACTTAATAAATCAATGCATCCATAATTTACGTACTTTTATTTATAGATATCCTTTTTTGCATAGGGGCTAAATTATAACAGCCGCACAGGTCGATCGATCAGGTTAAGCTACGCTTGCCGCGGTTGGTCTGTGGATGGGTGACCATCTGTACATACCGAGACCCCTCCGTGCCTCGGAAAGCACGTTAAGCCGTTGGTCCCGGCTGTCATTCTTGGATCTTTGACAGTCGTTACGGGTAGTCAGAAGCCCGAAAGTCTGATAACCAGTCTTACCAAGGGGTATCGTATTACCCAGTTACTGGGTTGTGGAGGTCAGATAGGCAGTCGCTCCATGTAAAATACTGGTATTCAGCTGCATCCGGTTAGACTGGAAGCCGACCCCAACATAGTTGGGAAAAGGCTAGGCAGATGATGATGATCCTTTTTTGCATAATGTGGTATCTCTAACCTGTCTTATGCAATTTAGTTTATTTTATGATTACTTTCCTGAATGTTAATACGCAAATAAACTATTTAAAGTGTTTACTATTAACAACTGGTAAACCATTAAAAACTTCTCCTTATTGCACACGCGTGTATTGCATACATAGGGGTCCAATCGTTGGGTATTAGTGTCCCTGACCACAATCCTTCGCTGGTACAGATTTCCTGGGACATCCCTGTATAAATAAAATAATATAAAAGATAGTTATGCAGATACTTAACTCTTAATCTTTAAACAAACTCTTAATAATAATTACCGATATCGTGAAATCACAATAGGTAACCATGACAAAAACCACCCAAACTTAGGAAATAAACTTTGCCTTGGCCAAAGGCTAAGCATTGCCATGTATGCAAAATACGCGCATTGACGTGGAGTTGCGGATACCAGCCCGTATTACCTACCTAAGCATTGCCATACAACGTGGTAGGTAATGCCGCCAGTCTCTTGGGTACATTACCAGTCGACAGCGATGCGGATGAATTTTTCGACGCTATATTTTAGTTTGTGTATAGTTTTAGTTAAGTTAGGTTTTAATTTTGTTATTTTTACTTTAGATTTAAATATGATCATGAACAACTTTGAGTTTCTAATTATTTTAAGTTTGGTTAAAAATATTAGAAGAAACTCACACCACGCCAACAACACACATGCATTCAAGTAAGTTGTAGGTACATCCACATTTCGGCAATAACGTTTATTTTCCATGTACCTAATAAACGGCCCAACTGCCGTAAAATACAATGATTCAGTAAACTAGCAATGAAAACCTGATCAGACAATTTGCAAATCGCAAAAATAACAGTCTCGTCTGAGGATGGAACTCACCTCCTTACGCTAACACGCATGCGCGAAGTCTGGACCCTCCCGCATGCAACGCTATTAAAATAGGTGGACTGTACCACCCTTGCATTAATACCTAAAATTGCATTCCAATCATCAGCGTCCTGCATCGCGCAATCTAAGTTTTCCTGGCTAGTTGTATGAATACAAGTTCCAAATTTAAACATTCGGGGAGTCCGTTTCTACACAGTAAAGCAGTGTTCAGGATAGGGCTGCACTAATCTATCCCTACGTTGTCGAGTTTCGGCTCTAAACCGATGGTCTCATTAAGACATGCGCCACGTGATTGGGCTGGGCATGTGGTTGTTGGCCCGGAGTATATTCGCGTAATTATTCTCGACTATATCTCCCTTACGACCTGTATTAATAGATTGCTATTTGAACGGGTCGTAAGCCGACAAAGCCAAGACTGAGGTGTATGATGCACTTCGACCCCACTGTTGTAGAAGCTTTGACTCTCTTTTGTTTTTAACCGACTTCTAAAAAAGGAGGAGGTTCTCAATTGGAGTGTTTGTATTTTTTTTTTGTTTTTTTTTTATGTTAGTTCGCGCATAACTCCGTTGCTTGCCAACCGATTTGAAAAATTCTTTTTTTGTTGGAAAGGGTATACTTCCCAAATGGTCCCATGAAAATTTTATCGAAATCGGACAAGCGGTTTTTGAAAAATCAACAAAAATCTAAAAATTTATCTACATTGTCTACATTAACGATCTTTTTGTTTACTTTTTTGTGGGGTAGGTACAAATAAAAAGTGAAAAATAAAAACTTTTTTACAAAAAAAAAACAACCAACTTCAAAAAAAAAACACTACAAAGTCATAAATAACTTTAATTTCGGAAGTCGGTGTCAAAAAACGAAAATGTGGAACCAACGACACGGGTACTTTAGTATATGTATGTAGTAATGTAAAAAATATACCCTTCATCTTTTAATACGTTTTATTATTAATAATCTTTATACAGGGTGATTATTTTTTTTTTACTTTGTTATAAAAGAGCTTTTTGTTTTAGTTTGACGTATGTCATTACTTCCCAGAATTCGATCCTTATTAGCGACACTATCGAATGGTGTAACAATACAGTGTTTTTTTTTCAAAATCAACAGGTTCGATTCCTGGCTAGAAATATTGAATTTTCAAAAATCCAATGATGCAGTTTTAGTTTTCATCAAAATCGAGCCCGCGACTCCTTTGAGTACTTTTCGCTAGTCGTCATAGTTTCGGATTTGGCCATCCACGCCCACTTGAAAAATTCACCCTGTATATCTAGTATACCACGTCGTTTTTGCAGTATATTATTATATATTTTTGTTGTACATATTATGCCTATAAAAATGGCATATATGAAGTTTCTGGCGAGTCTGGGTTTTTTTTTAGCCATCTCTTTTTAATGAATAATAGAAAAACAAACTGTCAATCAGGGTTCCTTAGAGTCCGGATCAGTGAGAGTTGGGACGAACCCCTATAAAAGTGTGTAATAGCGTTTTTTATTAACCGACTTTTAAAAAGGAGGTTCTGTATTCGACCCGTATGTATGTATGTTTGTATGTCCGCGATTGTCTCAAAAACTGCTGAACCGATTTTGATAATTCTTTCATTAGTGTGATCTACATAGTTTCAGGAAAGTTTTAGTACTACTAGCTCACCGTCCGATCAGGACCAGGCCCGTGCCGGACGGCGCGTACGTGTTCCACGCGCGCCTCAAAGAGATGTCAGCATAAAGGAAGGGGCCTGCCAGGGCCGAAGCCTGCCGGGGGTGCGGGATTGTCCGAAAGGGTTACCGCTACCCCGGAACATAAAGGGCTAAGGAAGGAACACGGATGGGTTTTAGTCAGTAAGAGTCTGACACTCCCTTCGCTCCACCCAGAGCGGGAGGGGTCATTTGATGATTTCCCATCCATAAAAATAAAAAAAAGGGAACCGAATGATCCAACACACGCGCCACCATCAGTGAGACATTTAAGTGAGCATGATACAAGACGTACTCAAGTTTGGAGACCTCTGGACGTCAAGAACGTTTGACATTTTGTCAGGAAGTTTATTCATATGGAGGGAGAACAGGTTTTTATAGTTTATGGTTTCATAACACTTTTTTTTATAAATTTTCTATTGTAATGATATGTAATTATGCCACGTTATGCAATTAACAGTTCTTTTTTGTCCTGAAATTGACTGTTATTATAATATAATTCATTACACATATTCCTAATCCCCAATAAAATTGAGGTGGTACCAATCCACCACGAAGTTGTTAAAAAATAAAAAAACAAAAATATAAATGCATATTGATTTATTAAGTTGAAGCAGCTGTGAATATCTATCAGTTTTCGTTATCGAATAAATTCTTAGAGGACGCAGCCACAACCTCTACCAGCCCAACCACCATAAAGACCGAGGCCGACGCCAGGAGCGGCAAGAGCAGCGGGAGCGAAGGCGGCACCAGGACCGTAAGCAGCAGGCTCACTGATCATGGCATTCCTGCCATTGCCACAGGCATGGTTGACGGCGCCAGCACCGGCAGAAGGCACCACACCTTCAAGTCCAACAGTACCCACGAACGGCAGCTCACCAGCCACAGCCAGAGCACCTTCATAAACGTTTTCAGACACTACGGAGAGACCAACGGGAGCGAGGGCGGAGGCGCTGGAGACAGGCAGAGCACCGCCACTGGTGGGAATGAACTCCAGGGCGGGGGCGTAGATTCCATCGTAAGCCAGGCCTCTGCCTGCGCAGCCAGCACCAGGGTAGGCGAGTCCATCATATGCCCAAGCAGGAGCAGCCAAGCCACAAGGGGCGGCTAAGCCGTAGGGAGCAACTAGTCCAGAGACATCAGCAACCGCACCGCGGCTGGTGCAATATCCGAGTGCGGACTGGAATTTGTTAAAATATTTTGTTACGCACTTATACAACAAACATTTACATTATGATGGTAGTAGTAACACAACTTGTGAATCTAATCAAATAATGGAATAAATATGTTACTTATAATAGAATACTTCTTACCTTGAGCAGGAGCGCCTGAGCGCAGAGGACGAGGATAGCTTTGGCAGACATTGTAGTTTGTTTCAAGTTCTAACACAAGAATGATGTTCAGTGGAACTGTTGGTGATTTTATACTCAATTATGTTATCAAGTTCCGAGAAATTTATTATGTAGGTAAGTGTAATTAATTAATAGCTTGTGCAAGCACGATAAGGCATACTATTTACTAAAAAAAGAAACACTTGATTTTATATGACACATATCGTCACGTTTTCCAAATTTCGAAAACGTAGGTGCTATCAACAAAGGGCTGAGTATAAAATGCGACAACAATTTTGGGTCATCATTCAGTCTTCAGCTTTCGTTGAACAACCACCAAACATGTCTTCCTTCACTGTTCTGTTGCTCTGCATACAAGCTTGCTTGTTCCAGGTGAGTGATTGTTTGTTTTGAATTCTAACTTTGTTTTCAGTGTATTCTAATGGGAAAATAATTTGATTATTAGTTTTTGTGTGTAAATGTGTTTCTAAGTCATGATTATTACTTTTTCAGAATGTATTCAGCCTGGGCTGCGGTGCTTACGGCCCGGCGATCGCTCCAGCTTTTGCTGGTCCGTGCGGCTTAGGCGCTCCGGGATTGGCATATGATGGACTTGCCTATCCTTATGGTGCCGGACTTGCCGCGTACGGCGGCGCCGGTGAAGGCAACGTGGCGGTCGCTGGTGAGCTGCCAGTCGCCGGTACTACCGCCGTCGCCGGTCAGGTCCCCATCATGGGTGCTGTAAGTTTCGGTGGCGCTGTGCCCGCTGCTGGTGCCGTGTCTATCGCCGGGCAGTGCGCGTGCGGCTGCGGTGGCCCCTACTACTACTAGACATCGTTGCATTTATATCATTCGAAAACTTAAAAATTAATAAATTTAAATATTCTTGCAGAAACAAAATTGTTATTTTCTTGTTATACTTTTTAATTAATAGGAAACACTGAAATCGTGCTTGTTTTCGAAAATAGCTTCAACAAAACCTTTTGAAGTACCAACAAAATAGCCATATGGCAAGCCTTGCCTCAGCGCTTTTTGGAACACAGGAAGGAAAATATTGCGAACTTGTGTCGACAAAGTAACTCGCAAGTCAATACATAATCAAGCTAACTTTGCAACGTAGCATTATGCTGAGTGAGATCACAAATAGGTAAAATAAGTACTAAGTACCCTTGCTAATTTTATGTTAACCTATTAGTCCTAGAAAGTCCTTTAAAATGGTGCAATAAAATACCTCCCCACATACTTCAACTGAACGGGACGAAATATAAATCTTGTATGCAGGCAGGCATATTATAAGTCGGAGTATTACATCGCTGATAAATATACCTCAAGTAATTGATTATCATTTGAAAATACTGTTGGAGCTGCTGTGGATTGGAAGAGTATCTTTACACCGGATAAACTCAATCTACTTATTATGTAAGTATTGTCTAGCACGTGTGAGTGCTTTGTTCTATAAAGTTATCATTTGCTGGGTAATAATATTTCAATTATTAAGTTCCCTTCAAAATGTTTGAGCTGAATGGAGCTGATCCATACGTCATGTTCGTGATCGGGCGCCGTCAGTTGGGACTCATCACATTATAGTTCATTAAGTAATTGGATTATACATCTTGTGATTGTTCATAAGAACTTTCATTCACTTTCAACTCCACGCCCGCAAACCCACGCAACGTGGCCTCTTCTGATGAAGATGATCTATTGCCTTTATCAGAAGTGGGATACACAGGGCAAGATATTGAGGATATTTGTTAGATTCCATAAGAACAACCAGTGATTCATGAAGTTTCCAAGGGAAAACATGATGATAGTCTCCTTAGGAACATGGGGACTCTTTTATCACGCCTGCTGAATGCAAGTAAAGCTGTCCTAGGAAATCATGCCTCAATAAAACTAATAAAGTTTGACCCAGATGATTCTGAAGTAGAAGGTTGGTGCAGAATTACTGAAATAATTGTTAGGTAACAGTAGAAACTTGAGCGGGCCTGAACTATAATTATTTGTTTGTTTCCTTTTGTTTATTTTTCCTTTTACTCTGGACGCTATTAACGTTTTAAAACATGCCTTTTAAAACGTTTTGCTTTGGAATGGGCAATGAGCTTCATCTTTCTGAATTACTGACTCCATAGACAATTCAAAAATGGTTGTAGATGGTTTAATTGAAATAAATGCTTTGAGTTTGAACAATCAAAAAATTTTGTCTTCAAAAAATTCGAATACACTTAAATACGCTTTTTCATTCATTATAAAAAGTTCACAAACATACATTACTATTATTAAACAAAGAAAAAAAAAGTTTGACAAACAACAAAACAACACTTTCCATTGTTACGACAATTTATTAACTATGACTGGAGTCATACATAGAAACTCACGCACAAGTGTTTTCGCACTATGTGTGCAGAGTTTGTATACCTAAATCTCGTCAGTTTCGCGAAATCGTGTGTCTAGACGAGGAAATAGCGGAGGATTCGATTTATCAAACTTTAACAAAAAATTTTTTTTGTCTGTTAATATAGTCAAGAAGACGTGTTTGGTATGCCTTGAAATTACTGAAAATGAAGCTATAGTTTGTGATTTCATATCAGTTTTTTAATAAGTTTCCTATTGTAATGATATATTAATTATATGTGCCTAATTATTTCGTTTTCAAGGCTTTATGCCACGTTATGAAATTAACACTTTTGTTTTGTCCTGAAATTAACTGTTATTATGTTTCACAGCTTCATTCGAAGCGATTTATTGTTTACGTATTGTAGCAGCGCTTCCATGTACCAGCCTTGCACGGATTTTTAGAGGTAAGTAAAAGTTTTTTTTTTTTTTTTTTTTTATTCTACTGGCAACACTGTATCCTTTTACCCCTACTTTGCCCCCACTATACTATTTCTCTATAACGGTCAGCAGTCATTTTAATATCATTCCGCGTTTCCGTGCTCAAGCCTTCGCACGTCTCTGCTCCTACAAATAGATCCAGTTCCTCAAAATGGGCAAGAAAAGGAAGACTGAAAAAACTGAAGAAGAAATACTGCGAAAAATACAAAAATTGCAAAATAAACTGCAGGCAACGGCTAATCGCCGTATTAATTCTTCATCCGAAGAAGACTTGCACAGTAAGTTACAGAATTATTATAAAACTATTATCAGTGATGCGAGGTTACCAAATTTGGGTCTCCTCTGTCATTATATTATAAAGTGATGCGTACTGCCATACTGGGGCTGATACTGTCACATAATACTTACTTACCTAAGTAATGCGAGGCTACCAAGCTTGGGTTTCCTCTGTTACGTTAAAAAAGTGATAAATATTGCATTTATTAAACGTATTCTAAAAGGAATCGTTTTTCGCAGATTTTTCACACCATCAACTAGAGGTGGACTGTGGTATGTCACAAAATGAGGAAGCCTGCTTGTTTCAAGCTTCACCGCTTCGTGCCTCGCCACGTGGCTCGCCACGCTCCTCGCCACGTGCCTCGCCACATGCGTCACCACGTGCCTGTTCACCGTGCCCTGCATCGCCACCACCAGCTCCACCACCGCTATGCACCGCGCCTCTGTCGCCTACACCCGGCACCTCAGCAGAAGCACAGCCAGAAGTGATGGAAGACCAAGACTTGGATGAAGACACCCTGCTATTACTCGGCGATGCTCCAAAAACAGACATAACCATGGGTCCGTCTGTTCATAAGGACATTGCCAACCGTTGGCAAGACATCCTAACCAAGGGCTTGGTTAAGGATGTAAAAGAAAAACTTTTAAAAAGTTATTCCGTCCCTAAAAATTGTGACCTACTGCTAGCGCCAGCTCTCAACCCGGAAGTAAAGGCAGCTCTGCAGGATACTCTAGTGAAAAGAGATTCGGCCCTCATGTACAAGCAAAATCAGCTTGGTATAGCTTTGTCAGCCTTAGCGTCCGCTACTGACATGATTATTTCAAATGAAACGTCAAAACAAAAACTTTTAAAACCAATCAGTGACGCTTGTCGTATATTATGCGACAGTCATTTTTGGGAAACAAAAACAAGACGTAACTTTGTAATTTCATCTATTAATATAAATTTAAAGGACGCCTTGCTTGAAACAAAAAGGGGCAGTTTCTTATTTGGGGAAAATGTTACCGACAAGGTTAAAGCCGCCAAGACAATACAGCAATCAGGAGACGCCTTGAAACACGCTTTAAGACCAAAATATAACAAGCCCAAAGGTATCCCAAAAGGTCCAAATAAGGGTCATTTAAACTACAACCCTCAGCACCGCAAGACGGACAACAAGCCGAACAATACGAGGCGAGCGCCTCGGCCTGCGTTTCGGCCGCCGCCACCGCCGCAAACCAGCGGCAGTTCGCGCCGCTACACGTCCCCGACGAGGCCGCATCGAAAGTAACGGATCAGGTACTAACCGCTGGCAGGCTCCAGCATTTTTTCAAAAAATGGTCAATTATCACTACTGATAAAACGATCCTATCCTGGATCAAAGGGTACCAAATACCTTTTAAATGTTTACCATATCGTACTGATTCTCCTAATGTTTTCCCTAAGAATATTCAAGAAGCCCAAGATTTCGATAAATCAATCAAAAACCTACTAGATATAAATGCAATATCTCATTGTGATTCTGTTAAAGGTGAATTTATATCGAGTGTGTTTTTAGTGCCAAAACCAAACGGCGACAAGAGATTCATATTGAACCTTAAATGTTTAAACAAATTCGTAGAGACCAAACATTTTAAGATGGAGGATTATCGTACAGCCTCAAAGCTAATAACAAATAACTGTTATATGGCGTCAATAGATCTAAAAGATGCTTACTTCTTAATTTCTGTACACAAATCTCACCGAAAATACCTCCGTTTTAAATACAAAAATACCCTTTATGAATTTAACTGTCTACCGTTTGGTTTATGCACTGCTCCATATGTCTTTACAAAATTATTAAAGCCAGTTATGGAATATCTAAGAACCCATGGTATGATATCAGTTGTATATATAGATGATATTTTTTGCATTGGAACAACGTTTCTTGAATGTCAAAATAACGTTGACTTAACCATAACATTACTTAAAAACTTAGGTTTCATAATAAACACAGAAAAAAGCTGCTTAGAACCGCAAACACTATGCAAGTTTTTAGGTTTCGAATTCGACTCGAAAAATATGTTATTAAAATTACCCGATATAAAAAAGTCAAAAATAAAAGAATACATTTCTAGCTTCTTGAAAAAGCGTAAATGTAAACTTCGTGAATTTGCTCGGTTCATAGGGTTATTAATTTCAGCTTGTCCTGCAATTCAATATGCATGGCTTTACACTAAACTTTTTGAACAATTTAAATATTTCTGTTTACTTACCAACCCTAGCTACGAACAGTCAGTTCAGCTCCCCAACAGCTTACATAGTGATATGTTGTGGTGGTTAGATCATATTGATCATGGTTCATTTTCTTTAACTTGTGATCAATATGATTTAGAAATCTTTTCCGACGCGTCATGTACGGGTTGGGGAGCTTATTGTAACAGAGACAAATGTTTTGGCTATTGGAAGGATAATGAAAGAACCGTACATATTAACGAATTAGAGTTAAAAGCAGCTTTTCTCGCACTTAAATGTTTTGCCCACGAATTGTACAATTCAAAAATACTATTACGAATTGATAATGTAACTGCCATATCTTGTATAAATCGCATGGGCAGCATTCAGTTTGAACACTTGCATAATATCACCAAAGAAATATGGCAGTGGTGCGAAAGGCGTAAAATAACAATTTTTGCATCTTACATAAACACAAAAGATAATTGTGAAGCAGATCAATTATCGCGCATGAAATTTCAGGACACTGAATGGGAACTCAATGACGATGCATTCAGCCAAATAACACATTATTTTGGATACCCTGAAATAGACCTTTCCGCGAGTAGGTGTAATGCTAAGTGTCCCAGGTACATAACTTGGAAAAACGACCCTGACGCTTATGCAATCGATGCTTTCACCATTTCATGGAAAAATAAACTATTCTACGCATTTCCACCGTTTTCACTTATCACAAAAACAATGCAAAAAATAATTAATGACAAAGCAAATGGCATAATAGTTGTACCATATTGGCCAACACAACCCTGGTTCCCTGTTTTCCAAAAATTAATTTGTTCTAAACCAATCTATTTTGAACCAAACGTAAATTTGTTAACTTCTCCTTTCAGAACGCCTCACAATCTGCACCGCACCCTGAAATTGGTTGCCGCGAAGCTTTCAGGCAAACATTATTGAAAAGACATTTATCTAATAAATCCATTGAAACTATGTTGTCATCATTATCTGATTCCACTTACAAACAATATGATGTTTGTATAAAATCTTGGTTAAATTATTGTAATAAACATGGTTATGATTATTCCTCGGTTTCAGTTCCTATAGTTATTCATTTCCTTACCACAATTTTTGAAAAAGGGGCAAAATATGGTACTGTCAATTCATATAAATCCGCATTAACCTTGTTGTTAAGTAATGTGGCAAACGATGATAGAATTAAGCGATTTATGAAAGGAGTTTACAGATTAAGGCCTAGTAATCCAAAATATAATTTGACGTGGGATCCATCCACTGTTCTAAATTATTTAGCACAAAAATGGCCTAACACAGACCTTGATTTGGAAACTCTTTCTAAAAAGACTGTAACTCTGTTGGCTTTGGTGACTGCACATCGCGTTCAAACATTTTCATTAATAAAATTGGGCAACGTTCAAGTAAATTCTGCTATCGACATAACTATAACAATAACTGAATTGATAAAAACTTCTAAACCTAATGCTGTACAACCAGTTTTAAGATTACCTTTTTTCGACGCTCGTCCTCAGATCTGTCCTGCTAAATGCTTAGAGGTTTATATAAATAAGACCCAACCACTTCGCAAAAATGATTATTTATTTATAAGCTTCAAAAAACCACACTCAAAAGTTTCATCACAAACACTTAGTCACTGGATAAAAGATACACTTTACAGTAGCGGTATAGATACGTCCATATTCAGTGCACACAGCACTCGTCATGCAGCCACATCCTCTGCCAATAGACTTGGAGTCAATATTGATCTGATAAGAAAAACTGCCGGATGGAGTGAATCTTCTTCTGTCTTCGCAAAACATTATGATAGGCAGGTTGTAACTGATCCTCATATTTTTTGCCACTACAGTACTTGCTGGTGGTCATAATCTGTAACAAAAACCTAATATTAGATTATAAATCAATGTAAAATAAAGTTCAGTCAATGATAAACAGTTATAATAAAAAGCACTTGTGATTACTCACCTGTCTTGTTTAATTTCACATTTTTGTCTCTGAACATCTACAATACGTAAACAATAAATCGCTTCGAATGACGCTGTGAAACATAATTAAAAATCAAACGAACTTACCAAGTGAAGTTCGATGATAATTATGTGAACAGCTTCATTCGAAGCGATTTATACCCTCCCTAGAAAAGTTACCTACCCTACCCTAGATAAATAAAAATGTGAAAGATTATTTTATTAGCTTTCAACAAAATGATATTAAAATGACTGCTGACCGTTATAGAGAAATAGTATAGTGGGGGCAAAGTAGGGGTAAAAGGATACAGTGTTGCCAGTAGAATAAAAAAAAAAAAAAAAAAACTTTTACTTACCTCTAAAAATCCGTGCAAGGCTGGTACATGGAAGCGCTGCTACAATACGTAAACAATAAATCGCTTCGAATGAAGCTGTTCACATAATTATCATCGAACTTCACTTGGTAAGTTCGTTTGATTTTTAATTATAACATAATTCCCCTCTCACAGAGAGGAGGCCTGTGTCCCAGCAGTGGGAACATTATAGGCTGATTATGTATAACATAATTAGCTGCTGCCCGCGAATTTTTTTTCGTGAAATCCTATCCTAACTAATATTACAAATGCGAAAATAAGTGTGTTTGTTAGGTACCTTTTCACGCCTAAACCACTCAACATCGGTTCAGTGTAAAATTTCAGGATAGCGATTCTGACATTTTGCATATACGTTGTCAGGTGTACAAAAACGAACATATACCTTTCATCCCGAAAAAAAGTGATGTTCCCGACGAAAGCAATAATACACGTGTCGCCATCTATCATCATAATAATGTTATTGTTGTTTTCTTTGAGAACAGCACTTTTTTTCGGGATGAAGGGTTCCTTATGTCCGTTTCTATACTCCTGACAATGTATAAGTAAATTTTCAGGGTGACCGGTTCAGTGGTTTAGGTGTGAAAAGGTAACAAACAGACAAACTTCCTTTCGCATTTATAATATTAGTTAGGACTAGTTAGGATCCATAACACATATTTCTTTTCCCCATTAAAATTATGGTGACACCAATCCACCAAGAACTTGTTGAAAAATAAAAGAATCAAAAATATAAATACATATTGATTTATTAAGTTGAAGAATCAGTTTATGAATCAGTTTTCATTTTCGAATAAATTCTTAGAGGACGCAGCCACAACCTCTGCCAGCCCAACCACCATAAAGACCGAGGCCGAGGCCAGGAGCGGCAAGAGCAGCGGGAGCGAAGGCGGCACCAGGACCGTAAGCAGCAGTCTCACTGATCATGGCGTTCCTGCCATTGCCACAGGCATGGTTGACGGCGCCAGCACCGGCAGAAGGCACTACACCTTCAAGACCAACAGTACCCACGAACGGCAGCTCACCAGCCACAGCCAGAGCACCTTCATAAACGTTTTCAGACACTACGGAGAGACCAACGGGTGCGAGGGCGGAGGCGCTGGAGACAGGCAGAGCACCGCCACTGGTAGGAATGAACTCCAGAGCGGGGGCGTAGATTCCATCGTAAGCCAGGCCTCTGCCTGCGCAGCCAGCACCAGGGTAGGCGAGTCCATCATATGCCCAAGCAGGAGCAGCCAAGCCACAAGGGGCGGCTAAGCCGTAGGGAGCAACTAGTCCAGAGACATCAGCAACCGCAGCGCGGCTGGTGCAATATCCGAGTGCGGACTGGAATTCGTTAAATATTTTGTTACGCACTTATACAACAAACATTAATATTATGATAGTAGTAGTAACACAACTTGAAAACACAAATAATGAAATAAATATGTTACTTATAATAGAATACTTCTTACCTTGAGCAGGAGCGCCTGAGCGCAGAGGACGAGGATAGATTTGACAGACATTGTAGTTTGTTTCAAGTTTTAACACAAGAATGATGTTCAGTGGAACTGTTGGTGGTTTTATACTCAATTATGTTATCAAGTTCCGAGAAGTTTATTATGTAGGTAAGTGTAATTAATTAATAGGTTGTGCAAGCACGATAAGGCCTACTATTTACTAACAAAGAAACACTTGATTTTATATGACACATATCGTCACGTTTTCCAAATTTCGAAAACGTAGTTGCTCTTAACAAAGGGCTGAGTATAAAATGCGACAACAATTTTGGGTCATCATTCAGTCTTCAGCTTTCGTTGAACAACCATCAAACATGTCTTCCTTCACCGTTCTGTTGCTCTGCATCCAAGCTTGCTTGTTCCAGGTGAGTGATTGTTTGTTTTAAATTCTAACTTTGTTTTCAGTGTATTCTAATGGGAAAATAATTTGATTATTAGTTTTTGTGTGTAAATGTGTTTCTGAGTCATGATTATTACTTTTTCAGAATGTATTCAGCCTGGGCTGCGGTGCTTACGGCCCGGCGATCGCTCCAGCTTTTGCTGGTCCGTGTGGCTTAGGCGCTCCGGGATTGGCATATGATGGACTTGCCTATCCTTATGGTGCCGGACTTGCCGCGTACGGCGGCGCCGGTGAAGGCAACGTGGCGGTCGCTGGTGAGCTGCCAGCCGCCGGTACTACCGCCGTCGCCGGTCAGGTCCCCATCATGGGTGCTGTAAGTTTTGGTGGCGCTGTGCCCGCTGCTGGTGCCGTGTCTATCGCCGGGCAGTGCGCGTGCGGCTGCGGTGGCCCCTACTACTACTAGACATCGTTGCATTTATATCATTCGAAAACTTAAAAATTAATAAATTTAAATATTTTGCAGAAACAAAATTGTTATTTTCTTGTTATACTTTTTAATTAAGAGGAAACACTGAAATCTTGCTTGTTTTTTTAAAATAGCTTCAACAAAACCTTTTGAAGTACCAACAAAATAGCCATATGGCAAGCCCTGCCTCAGCGCTTTTTGGAACACAGGAAGGAAAATATTGCGAACTTGTGTCGACAAAGTAACTCGCAAGTCAATACGTAATCAAGCTAGCTTTGCAACGTACCATTATGCTGAGTGAGATCACTAATAGCTAAAATAAGTACTAAGTACCCTTGCTAATTTTATGTTAACCTATTAGTCCTAGAAAGTCCTTTAAAATGGTGCAATAAAATACCTCCCCACATATTTCAACTGAACGAGACGAAATATAAATCTTATATGCAGGCAGGCATATTATAAGTGGGGGCATTACATCGCTGATAAACATACCTCAAGTAATTGACTATCATTTGAAAATACTGTTGGAGCTGCTGTGGATTGTAAGACTATCTTTACACCGGATAAACTCAATCTACTTATTACGTAAGTATTATCTAGCACGTGTGAGTGCTTTGTTCTATAAAGTTATCATTTGCTGGGTAATAATATTTCAATTATTAAGTTCCCTTCAAAATGTTTGAGCTGAATGGAGCTGATCCGTACGTCATGTTCGTGATCGGGCACTGTCAGTTGGGACTGATCACATTATAGTTCATTAAGTAATTGGATTATACATCTTGTGATTGTTCATAAGAACTTTCATTCAAACCCACGCAACGTGGCCTCTTCTGATAAAGATGATCTATTGCCTTTATCAGAAGTGGGATACACAGGGCAAGATATTGAAGACATTTGTAACATGCCATAGAAACAACCTGTGGTCAACGAAGTTTCCAAGGGAAAACATGATGATAGATAGTCCCCTTAGGAACATGGACACTCTTTTATCACGCCTGTTGACTGCAAGTAAAGCTGCCCCAGGAAGTCATGCCTCAATAAAACTAATAAAGTTTGACCCTGATAATTCTGAAGGAGATATTGAAGGTTGGTGCAGAATTACTGAAATAATTTTTAGGTAACAGTAGAAACTTGGGTGGGCCTAAACTATAAGTAACTATTTGTTTGTTTCCTTTTGTTTATTTTTCCTTTTACTCTGGACGCTATTAACGTTTTAAAACATGCCTTTTAAAACGCTTTGGAATGGGCAATGAGCTTCATCTTTCTGAATTACTGACTCCATAGACAATTCAAAAATGGTTGTAGATGGTTTAATTGAAATAAAATGCTTTGAGTTTGAACAATCAAAAAATATTGTCTTCTAAAAATTCGAATACACTTAAATATGCTTTTTCATTCATTATAAAAAGTTCACAAACATACATTACTATTATTAAACAAAGAAAAAAAAAGTTTAACAAACAACAAAACAACACTTTCCATTGTTACGACAATTTATTAACTATGATTGGAGTCATACATAGAAACTCACGCACAAGTGTTTTCGCACTATGTATGCAGAGTTTGTATAAATCTCGTCAGTTTCGCGAAATCGTGTGTCTAGACGAGGAAATAGCGGAGGATTCGATTTATCAAACTTTAACAAAAATTTTTTTTTTGTTTGTTAATATAGTCAAGAAGACCATGACGTGTTTGGTATGCCTTCAAATTACTGAAAATGAAGCCATAGTTTGTGATTTCAAATCAGTTTTTTAATAAGTTTCCTATTGTAATGATATATTAATTATATCTAATTATTTCATTTTCAAAGCTTTATGCCACGTTATGAAATTAACACTTTTGTTTTGTCCTGAAATTGACTGTTATTATAACATAATTAGCTGCTGCCCGCGACTTTTTTTGCGTGAAATCCTATCCTTACTAATATTAGAAATGCGAAAATAAGTGTGTTTGTTAGGTACCTTTTCACGCCTAAACCACTGAACCGATATCCATATACGTTGTCAGGTGTACAAAGACGGACATATACCTTTCATCCCGAAAAAAAGTGATGTTCCCGACGAAAGCAATAATACACGTGTCGCCATCTATCATCATAATAATGTTATTGTTGTTTTCCTCGGGAACAGCACTTTTTTCGGGATGAAAGGTTCCTTATGTCCGTTTCTATACTCCTGACAATGTATAAGTAAATTTTCAGGATGACCGGTTCAGTGGTTTAGGTGTGAAAAGGTAACAAACAGACAAACTTCCTTTCGCATTTATAATATTAGTTAGGACTAGTTAGGACCCATTACACATATTTCTTTTCCCCAGTAAAATTATGGTGACACCAATCCACCAAGAATTTGTTGAAAAATAAAAGAATCAAAAATATAAATACATATTGATTTATTAAGTTGAAGAAGTTATGAATCAGTTTTCGTTTTCGAATAAATTCTTAGAGGACGCAGCCACAACCTCTGCCAGCCCAACCACCATAAAGACCGAGGCCGAGGCCAGGAGCGGCAAGAGCAGCGGGAGCGAAGGCTGCACCAGGACCGTAAGCAGCAGGCTCACTGATCATGGCGTTCCTGCCATTGCCACAGGCATGGTTGACGGCGCCAGCACCGGCAGAAGGCACCACACCTTCAAGACCAACAGTACCCACGAACGGCAGCTCACCAGCCACAGCCAGAGCACCTTCATAAACGTTTTCAGACACTACGGAGAGACCAACGGGAGCGAGGGCGGAGGCGCTGGAGACAGGCAGAGCACCGCCACTGGTGGGAATGAACTCCAGGGCGGGGGCGTAGATTCCATCGTAAGCCAGGCCTCTGCCTGCGCAGCCAGCACCAGGGTAGGCGAGTCCATCATATGCCCAAGCAGGAGCAGCCAAGCCGCAAGGGGCGGCTAAGCCGTAGGGAGCAACTAGTCCAGAGACATCAGCAACCGCAGCGCGGCTGGTGCAATATCCGAATGCGGACTGGAAGTTGTTAAAATATTTTGTTACGCACTTATACAACAAACATTTATATTATGATGGTAGTAGTAACACAACTTGTGAATCTAATCAAATAATGGAATAAATATGTTACTTAGAATACTTCTTACCTTGAGCAGGAGCGCCTGAGCGCAGAGGACGAGGATAGCTTTGACAGACATTGTTGTTTGTTTCAAGTTCTAACAGAAGAATGATGTTCAGTGGAACTGTTGGTGACTTTATACTCAATTATGTTATCAAGTTCCGAGAAATTTATTATGTAGGTAAGTGTAATTAATTAATAGCTTGTGCAAGCACGATAAGGCCTTCTATTTACTAACAAAGAAACACTTGATTTTATATGACACACATCGTCACGTTTTCCAAATTTCGAAAACGTAGTTGCTATTAACAAAGGGCTGAGTATAAAATGCGACAACAATTTTGGGTCATCATTCAGTCTTCAGCTTTCGTTGAACAACCATCAAACATGTCTTCCTTCACCGTTCTGTTGCTCTGCATCCAAGCTTGCTTGTTCCAGGTGAGTGATTGTTTGTTTTAAATTCTAACTTTGTTTACAGTGTATTCTAATGGGAAATTAATTTGATTATTAGTTTGTGTGTGTAAATGTGGTTCTGAGTCATGATTATTACTTTTTCAGAATGTATTCAGCCTGGGCTGCGGTGCTTACGGCCCGGCGATCGCTCCAGCTTTTGCTGGTCCTTGCGGCTTAGGCGCTCCGGGATTGGCATATGATGGACTTGCCTATCCTTATGGTGCCGGACTTGCCGCGTACGGCGGCGCCGGTGAAGGCAACGTGGCGGTCGCTGGTGAGCTGCCAGCCGCCGGTACTACCGCCGTCGCCGGTCAGGTCCCCATCATGGGTGCTGTAAGTTTTGGTGGCGCTGTGCCCGCTGCTGGTGCCGTGTCTATCGCCGGGCAGTGCGCGTGCGGCTGCGGTGGCCCCTACTACTACTAGACATCGTTGCATTTATATCATTCGAAAACTTAAAAATGAATAAATTTAAATATTCTTGCAGAAACAAAATTGTTATTTTCTTGTTATACTTTTTAAATAATAGGAAACACTGAAATCGTGCTTGTTTTCGAAAATAGCTTCAACGACTCCTTTTGAAGTACCAACCAAAAAGCCATATGGCAAGTCCTGCTTCAGCGCTTTTCAGAACACAGGAAGGAAAATATTGCGAACTTGTGTAAACAAAGCAACTCGCAAGTCAAAACGTAATGAAGCTAACTTTGCAACGTAGCATTATGCTGAGTGAGATCACAAATAGGTAAAATAAGTTCCTAGTACCCTTGCTAATTTTATGTTAACCTATTAGTCCTACAAAAATTCTTTAGAATGGTGCAGTAAAATACCTCCCCACATACTTCAACTGAACGGGACGAAATATAAATCATACTATAATATTATAAGGGCGAAAGTATGTGAGTATGGGGGTGTGTGTGTGTGGAGGTGTGTTTATAAGTTTGTTACTTCTTCACGCTTAAACGGCTGGACCAATTTTGATAAAATTTTGTATAGAGGTACCTAGCTGACACCCTGGATTAACATATAGGCGTTTTATATGCCGAAATTCCCACGGGATCGACACCTGCGCGGGTGAAACCGCGGGGCGCAGCTAGTCTTGTATAAAACGCACACTATTCAGGCAGGCATATTATAAGTCGGGGGATTACATCGCTGATAAATATACCTCAAGTAATTGATTATCATTTGAAAATACTGTTGGAGCTGCCGTGGATTTTAAGACTATATTTACACAGGAAAAACTCAATCTACTAACCCCCTTACTAATAAACGTTGGATAGCGTCTGTATAGTTACACAACGCCTTGTGTTCTTCTTTCGAAAGTCAAATTACTGACGACTGTAAGAGAGAAATCGGTGTGTAACTATTCATCTGATATAATACGTTTATTAGTAAGGGGGTTATTATTTATGTAAGTATTATCTACCACGTGTGAGTGCTTTGTTCTATTAAGTTATCATTTTCTGGGTAATAATATTTCAATTATTAAGTTCCCTTCAAAATGTTTGAGCTGAATCGAGCTGATCCATATTATACAGGCTGTTACGGAAAGGGTATATCAATACAAACGGGTTGAAAAGTGAATCTAGTCTAGAATCTCTGTACAAAATTTCAGCTCAAAAGCAGTAACTTTGAAAATGCTTAATATTTTTTTTATTTCGATAGTTTATTAAATTGAAATCATAACAAACGTGTCACCGCACTACGAGGGTCATTATCCATTATCTGTAATGTGTCTGTGCGCCTAGTACACGCACGTCACGCCGCCGCGCGCCAGTGCAGCGCCGTGATGTCGAAATAAAAAAAATATTAAGCATTTTCAAAGTTAATGCTTTTGAGCTGAAATTTTGTACAAAGATTCTAGACCAGATACACTCTTCAACCCGTTTGTATTGATATACCCTTTCCGTAACACCCTGTATACATCATGTTCGTGATCGGGTGCCGTCAGGCCCAACTGACGCCGTGCCAGTTAAGAGGTGATCAGTTGGGACTCATCACCTCTGATCAGTTGGGCTTATTTCTAATTAAATAAATAAAGTCCTCCAGACCGTATTTCGGCCACGGCGGTTAATATTTATTTATTTATTAAAACTTTATGCACAAGTAAAAAAAAATACTGTACAAAGGCGGACTTAATGCCTGAGGCATCAACGGAGACTAGTCTTCGGCGCGGGAGATATTATAGTGCACAAGTGTGCGCGCAGACACAGGTGCACTCCCTCTTCCCTCACTCTCATAGTCCGATGGGACGGCAATCCGACACGACCGGAGAGAGATCAGGCGCAGGACCAAAGGCTTAACGTACTTTGCGAGGCACGGGGGTATCACACCGCCAACTTACAAACTCCGGGCTGTTACTAAGAAATTCCTAATGGAAAAACTCAATAACACTGCCCAACCCGGGAATCGATCCCAGGACCCCACACTTAGCAGTCGCGCTTGCGACAACGAGACCAACGGGCAGTTAAAAGATAGTTAGTTATTTCTAATTACTAAATGTTTGAACTAGCTTCTACTCGCGACTTTGTTCGCGTGGTAGTCGTAAGACACAACAAAATATTAAAATAACCGACACATTTTTATAACACTTCCTTTTAAACTACTTACATTTTTTGTTTTGGTTTCATCAGCTAAAAACTACAGAGAGTCAGGACTGGTTGACGCGGGAGCAACCGACGTAAACTTCTATCTGTGTGAATAGCAGCTCGTCCCAAGATCGCCACCCGCAGCGTTCAGTAGCAATTTCCTAATGCTTGTAAAGTTTTTCGTTTTTAGTGAATTAACCTTTTAAGCGCTTGGCTAAATATTAATTGCCGTGCCCCTAGCGCGTGGAGCAGTGGTGGCCAAGTGGTAACGGCCGCGACTTACGAGTTGTAGGTCGTAGGTTCGAATCCAGACAGGCGCTTTACTTTGTGTAAATTATTTCATCACCACTGCTCTCAAAACGGTGAAGGAAAACATCGTGAGGAAACCGGCATGTCCTAGAACCAAAAAATTCGAAGACATGTGACATCTGCCAACCCGCATTAGGCCCGCGTGGTGGATTACGGCCCACTCCCTCTCACTGAGAGGAGGCCTGTGTCCCAGCAGTGGGAACATTATAGGCTGATTATGTAGCGCGCGGCTACAAATCGATAAAATCAAGATAAAATAATACATACAATAAATAAGGAGGAGAAATCATTGTATCGATTAAAAATAATCAAAAAATTTTTGGTTTTAGTGGTACCACGCAGTTAATAGGACGAAAATAGAACGAAAAAATCATGCATGTACTCTGTCGCAGAAATACGACACAAGCGGTAGGGGCACGGAAATATATTGTGTCGCATAAATGCGACACAAGTGGTCAAAGGGTTAAGAGCCTATACTACCTCAAATGGCTTAGCGTGATCCTCCGTTATGTCGAAAATACTGCACCATTAATTTTGAAATAAATATATGGTAAAGTTGACGATTAATGCTAAGTCTTATGTTAGACGAAAACACGATTCCATAAAATTTTCTCGATAGAAAATAAATCCAAAGTTACCTCTAACCCGAACAATAAACCGCTGGTATTCAAAAAATACTTCAAATTAGATCATGAAACTTTGCATACTAACTGAACTTACTTTAAAGCAGGTCTTATGTTATTTACTTTTTTATAATTACCATTATTTCCACTGTAAAAAGCAAATACCTAAACTATTGACGCTGCCTGCCGCCCAGCACCGCGCTCTGTCTCGCTCTCACTCAGTCAGCGAGCAGTATCGTATGAGCGAGATAGAGAGTGAATTTTAGCTGAGGTAGTATAGGCTCTTAATGAATGGCTGCTGGACCTGCATATAGTATGTATTAGCAAGTCCTGGATGATATTTATTTGTCATCCATCCTTCTTTAAGCCAACCTTTTTATGGTCACTTTGCCTGACAAAAAAATCTAACTTTTGAATAATAAACTGTTCTCTGATAAGTTGATTTTTCCTTTAGAAGCTTGTGTCACTTATTAAAAAGCCACCACTGCTGACGGATTGGATGAATATATTTCGGTTCTTTACAGTCAAATTATCGTTATTATAGACGTAATGTTGTACTTATAATCTCACCGTGAGTGATGTGTTTGTGTTTCTTTTGAATGTTTTCTATCCTTTTCATTATTCAAAGACTTTCCACTTTTTTAATTTTTGAAGTGTAAACTTCTTTAGCGGCGTTGCACACTTTTTTGTAATCGGTAAAAAATGTTAAACTCGCGTCAGGACACGTGACCGTCAGGAGAGATTTCACAGGGGAGAACTACTACTCCTAACTACTAAGTACCCCCTCTCTTTCTACGGCGACGCCAACCGAAGCGAACCAAGTGACACACGACAATGGATGGATGGGTGTGGGTGTGGGTGTGGGTGTGGGTGTGGGTGTGGGTGTGGTTGTGGGTGTGGGTGTGGGTGTGGGTGTGTGGGTGTGGGTGTGGGTGTGTGTGTGGGTGTGGGGGTGTGTGTGGGTGTATGTGTGGGTGTGGGTGTGGATTTATTTCAACGTTAATATTCAAGTTTTTTTTTTTTTTTTTTTTATTTGAAATGGGCTTGCTCTTGACTCTAGCCTAGGTCAAAGGTGACAGAGACAAAGTCGACGATGGAGCGAGCTTACCCAGAAGAAGCCTGTTCACTCTCACTTTAGTTTTTTACTTCTGCCGGCACTCCCGGAGTGCAACCCGTCTTTTTTTTTTTATCCGACTTTTTCTCATTGCCCTAAGGCAGTCTGCCACAAAAACCGGTGAGTCGTAACTTTCGTTGAAGAAGCCGTGATTACCTTTCTTTTTGTTACCAAATATGTGTAATTTTACTCCTTATTTGGTACTTATAAGAGATTCAGCTTGTTACTCGATTCTTCTTGTGCGTTATTTGTTTACGATACGCCAGAGGATTTAGCAAGCCGAGATTTTTATCCTACTCTACTACCATTCTGTTTGTTGGTACTTCAAAAGGGGTTGTTGAAGCTATTTTCGATGATTTCAATGTTTCCTATTATTTAAAAAGTATAACAAGAAAATAACAATTTTGTTTCTGCAAGAATATTTAAATTTATTAATTTTTAAGTTTTCGAATGACATAAATGCAACGATGTCTAGTAGTAGTAGGGGCCACCGCAGCCGCACGCGCACTGCCCGGCGATAGACACGGCACCAGCAGCGGGCACAGCGCCACCGAAACTTACAGCACCCATGATGGGGACCTGACCGGCGACGGCGGTAGTACCGGCGGCTGGCAGCTCACCAGCGACCGCCACGTTGCCTTCTCCGGCGCCGCCGTACCCGGCAAGTCCGGCACCATAAGGATAGGCAAGTCCATCATATGCCAATCCCGGAGCGCCTAAGCCGCACGGACCAGCAAAAGCTGGAGCGATCGCCGGGCCGTAAGCACCGCAGCCCAGGCTGAATACATTCTGAAAAAGTAATAATCATGACTCAGAAACACATTTACACACAAAGTAATCAAATTACTTTCCCATTAGAATACACTGAAAACAAAGTAAGAATTCAAAACAAACAATCACTCACCTGGAACAAGCAAGCTTGGATGCAGAGCAACAGAACGGTGAAGGAAGACATGTTTGATGGTTGTTCAACGAAAGCTGAAGACTGAATGATGACCCAAAATTGTTGTCGCATTTTATACTTATACGGCCCTTTGTTGATAGCACCTACGTTTTCGAAATTTGGAAGACGTGACGATATGTGTCATATAAAATCAAGTGTTTCGTTGTTAGTAAATAGTAGGCCTTATCGTGCTTGCACAAGCTATTAATTAATTACACTTACCTACATAATAAATTTCTCGGAACTTGATAACATAATTGAGTATAAAGCCACCAACAGTTCCACTGAACATCATTCTTGTGTTAGAATTGGAAACAAACTACAATGTCTGTCAAAGCTATCCTCGTCCTCTGCGCTCAGGCGCTCCTGCTCAAGGTAAGAAGTATTCTATTATAAGTAACATATTTATTCCATTATTTGATTAGATTCACAAGTTGTGTTACTACTACCATCATAATATTAATGTTTGTTGTATATGAATTCCAGTCCGCACTCGGATATTGCACCAGCCGCGCTGCGGTTGCAGATGTCTCTGGACTAGTTGCTCCCTACGGCTTAGCCGCCCCTTGTGGCTTGGCTGCTCCTGCTTGGGCATATGATGGACTCGCCTACCCTGGTGCTGGCTGCGCAGGCCGAGGCTTGGCTTACGATGGAATCTACGCCCCAACTCTGGAGTTCATTCCCACCAGTGGCGGTGCTCTGCCTGTCTCCAGCGCCTCCGCCCTCGCTCCCGTTGGTCTCTCCGTAGTGTCTGAAAACGTTTATGAAGGTGCTCTGGCTGTGGCTGGTGAGCTGCCGTTCGTGGGTACTGTTGGTCTTGAAGGTGTGGTGCCTTCTGCCGGTGCTGGCGCCGTCAACCATGCCTGTGGCAATGGCAGGAACGCCATGATCAGTGAGACTGCTTACGGTCCTGGTGCCGCCTTCGCTCCCGCTGCTCTTGCCGCTCCTGGCCTCGGCCTCGGTCTTTATGGTGGTTGGGCTGGCAGAGGTTGTGGCTGCGTCTTCTAAGAATTTACTCGATAGCAAAACTGATAGATGTTCATAAAATCTTCAACTTATTAAATCTTTAATTTATATCTTTGATTCTTTTATTTTTCAACAACTTCTTGGTGGATTGGTGCCACCGCAAAATTTATTCGGGTAAAGAAATATGTGTAATGAATTATGTTAAATAACAGTCGATTTCAGGTAATAAAAAGTGTTATGAAACCAAAAAACATAGCTACATTATCAGTAATTTGAAGGTATACCACAACTCAGTCGTGGTTTTTTGACCATGTTTATAAACCAAACACGAGTTTCTTAAATTTCTCAAATCAAATCCTCCGCTATTTCCTTGTCTGGAGACACGATTTCGCGAACTTAACGAGATGATTGAATTTGAAATTGAATTGAAAATATTTATTTCAGACCAGCACTATAATTGAATACAAGTCCATATTATGTTAGTATAGATACTTGTAGCTTTGTTAATAAAATTTAAAATTATTATTATTTTGGACATGCATGAGCGACCAATGCCTCAGGATTTGGCTGTCCACTCTGTCCGACACCACGCTCCTGTTGCTACCCCTTACCTGAGACCAAAAGGAGGCCGACCTTTTGCGCAGCACCGCCTGGAAGCCTTCCGTGCTGTGGTCGGCGAACATGCCGGAGGCACTGCACCGCCATGGGAGCCCTAACAAACGCTTGAGCGCGTTGTTATACTGGACGCGCAGAGCATTGCAAGCGTTTTAATGTAATTGCTCCACAGGTTGCACGTGTATAAAGTTTGGCAATAGCTTTTAAAAAGTTTGACTTTAACCACACCCCGGACACTCCATACAACCCTCGCAAAATAATTACCTACTACTACTACATTGAAAAATGACGTTTGTATACGTATGAATGTGTGCGTGAGGTACTTGTGTTTGCGAGCGCTCTTGTTAAAGAACTGCGACGGTAACCTCGAAGTGCGGGGTGAGGTGCGGTAACTGATGTTAGTGCGGGGAAGGGAGTGGCCTTTCTGTACGTAGTACTTTAAGTATTCTGTGCTTTAACGTCACGTTAGCATCGCGCAAACCTGCGAGTAAGCATATTACCCCTTACCGACATATACATTAAACTCTCCTCACATGGTGCGAAATCTGCACTTATGCGTGAGAGTGGCTATGCTAAAATCATAGTTTTAAACAGTCGTAACAGTGGAAGGTGTTGTGTTTCTTGGTTGTCGTTATTGTTTTGTTTGTGGTTTGTTGTTCTTTAATAATAATAATTTATGTTTGTGAAAATTAATGCTTAAAAAAAAGCGTATTTAAGTGTTATCGAATTTTTAGAACACAACATTTTTTGATTACTCAAACTCAAAGCATTTATTTCAATTAAACCATCTACAACCATTTTTGAATTGTCTGTTTAGACGGACATTCAGAAAGATGGCGTTCATCGCGTAAAAGCGTCCAGAGTAGGTAATAGGAAAAATAATCAAACAAAAATTATTAAAATAGGCCGTGTTAGCTGAGAGACGAACGCTGACCCATGCATCAAGTTCGTCAACATTGGACACTGTTGATGAACTTGATGCATGGGTCAGCTCTATTCATCTCAACTATTTTGAAAGCAGCTTAATGATCCAACACACACGTCACTATCAGTGAGACATTAGAATTAGAATGAAGGGCACATACAAGTCAATGAATGTCATATAATTACCCAGTAAACGATGGCTTTATAGTACTCACACCTGTGCAAAGTCAAAGCATTTATTTCAAATAGGCACATAAAAGGCACTTCTGAACGTCAAAAATTACCTTAAAATAGAATTGATTCTAGTCGCCCCTTCCAAAAGGTAGTTTTCGTGTGGAGAAGAATGGGCAAGTTACTCTTTTAAAATGTAGGTACAATGTTTTGCATGGGTACATTAATTACATAATAATATGTGAAGACGATACACCTAAAATAAAATTACTATACCACAATAGGTAAAAGAATTAAAAACGAAACCATGACATGTAAATTAATTATCTGAGGTGCTCACATATTTAATGTGCTCATATATCTAAACTGCCTAGCCTTTTTCTATATTAGGATCGGCTTCTAGTCTAAAAGTATTACGTATTTAACATAGAGCGGCTGCCTTTCTAAGTAACCTCCACAACCCAGTTACTAAGTAACACGATACGCAAGGATAAAGAAAAATATGAAATATTTTCAGGCAATTTATTTAAATAATACGTATTCTAATAATTTAACATCTTATTTACACACACATACATATAAATAACAATTTCTGTACACTTACACACATAAATAACAATTTCAGTACAACATTCCATGGCCACAACGACCACATCCACCACACCCTAATCTGTTGGCATTCGCAAAGCCAGCTGCAGGACCAAAACCGGCAGCAGGACCAAAACCATTACCCAGACCCAGAGCAGCACCAGCACCGAAACCGCTACCAACACCGAATGCCATATTAGCACCGGGAGAATAAGCACCAGGTCCCACAGGACCGAAAGTGGCAGGGACTGGTCCTTCGCTCAACATAGCCACTACACCATTGCCGCAGCCATATTGGATCCCACCAGCACCTGCTGTAGGCAAATTGCCTTCCATAGCAACAGCGCTCACGAATGGCAGCTCACCAGTCACTACCACAGGACCCTCGTAAGCATTGTCAGACCTTACTGTTATCCCAGTAGGAGATATCGAAGATATGCTGGTTACTGGAAGACCACCACCGCTGGTGATAGTGAAATCCTTGGCAGGGGAGTAGTATCCATCGCAAGATAATCCTCTTCCTGCATATCCATTGTATGCTAATCCAGGGGCAGTCATTCTATCGTATCGTCCGGGAGAAACTTGCGACGATCCAGCCATACCATAGGGACATGAGAATCTAGAAGCCTCGATGGCTGCACGACTGCTGCGTTGCTGGCTGAGTGCGATCTGAAAATAAAGATTTTGTAAGTCGGAGAATTTTAATCATCTCAAGAAGGATCGAAGGATCATATTATTATAATTCTTTTTCAAAATTAGCAATTTGAAATCCGGGACACCTTTAATGAAGTTTAGAATTTATGAGCATATACGATGAGTACTAGAATCACTTGAAAAATAATCGAAAATATTTTTATTAATAATATCTGTTGGTTCAATTATAATTTACCTGGATGAACAAAGCTTGAGTGCAGAGGACTAGGATAGCTTTGGCAGACATTTTGTTTTCTTGTATGAAGTAGTTACTAATTCAAGTGCTGATAAAATAATGATTTGAACAAGCCTTTTCTTCGGTTTATACCAAGTTATTTTATCGGAAATATTGCATAAACTTACACAGAATTTATAGATAAGTTTTATAATCACTATTTTCATGATAATTTTTAATAATGTATTGTAATATCTTTAGACATAATTTGTTAATCAATTATTTCCAAATAGCCTCTAATAGCCATTATATTTATGAACAAATAAGCTGTGATAGTAGATATAAAAGGCTATGGAATCTATTCTGAATTCAGTCGTCAGCTTATCGTTAAACACAAACAAACATCAAATATGTCTTCTTTCACTTTTGTGTTCCTCTGCATCCAAGCTTGCTTGATCCACGTGAGATTCCAAAATTATTTTTATTCTTCTTCCAGGGAATTTTGAAACCAGCAAGACCTAGACCAAAAATTCGAAGACATGTGACATCTACCAACCCTCATTGGCCCGCGTGGTAGATTTCAGCCCACTCCCACTCAAAGAAAGGAGCCTGTGTTCCAGCAGTGGGAATATTATAGGCTGATTATGCTTCTTCCAACGAATTTTATGGCTTTTTTTTGTGGCTGGGAAATCATCAAATGGCTCCTTCCGCTCTGGGTGGAGCGGAAGGGAGTGTCAGACTCTTACTGACTAAAACCCACCCGTGTTCCTTCCTTAGCCCTTTATGTTCCGGGGCAGCGGTAACCCTTTCGGACAATCCCGCTGACCCGGCAGGCTTCGGCCCTAACGAGCCCCTTCCCTTTTGCTGACATATCCTTGAGGCGCGCGTGGAACACATACGCGCCGTCCGACACGGGCCTGGTCCTGATCGGACGGTGAGCTATCCACGAATTTTATGGCTTGAATCGAATTACAAAAAGACTTATCTGATTAAAACCATGTATTGTATATTTTCGCAGAATGTATTCAGCCAGTGCCTTAGTGCTTACGGTCCTGCCAGTTTTCCCACTGCCGCCCCCTGCGGCTACGGTGCAGGCATAGCGGAGCTGGCTTACCCTGGTAGCTTAAGCTTAGCTGGTATGTACTCTGGCAACCTTGGCTACGCTAACACATATCCCGCCGCCAGTTGTGGACTTGCCGCGTACGGCGGTGCCGGTGAAGGCAACGTGGCGGTCGCTGGTGAGCTGCCAGCCGCCGGTAACACCGTTGTTGCTGGTCAGGTCCCCATCATGGGCGCTGTGAGCTTCGGCGGCAATTTGCCGGCTGCTGGCGCCGTGTCCGTTAATGGCCAGTGTGCGTGTGGCTGTGGATATCCTTACAACTATTAAGTAGAAACTTAACTATGAAGATTCACAGTTTAAATTGTTAAAACATAAATAAAAATACTTTTCTACAAAGCTATATATCTCTTTATTGTCTGAATCCTTATTATGAAACGTCTACGATTATTTGGCATTTGATTTCATCAAGGTATAAATTATAATATTAGTCCAAGTGTTGATGAAAATACAGATGAACATACATAAAAAATACATACAACATAGAACGTCCTCCTTTATAATTGAAGTCAGAACTACCTATACGATATGAGAGTAGATAAATACGATTATTACATTTTCACTCAAAATTATTAAACATCTATACTTGGTTGTTATCCCGACCAGTCTCAGCATTAGTACTCAGCGCTTCTTCTCCACTTTTATTATGTGCACAGCCAAAGTGTGGAACTCTCTGGCGGCATCTGTGTTCCCTTCCACATTTAACCCGTCTGCCTTCAAAGCAAGAGTGAATAGGCATCTTCTGGGCACGCTCGTTCCATCATAGACCTCATCCATCGCTTTAAATCAAGCGTAATCGAGGTTAAGAGCAGTCCCATTAAGCAATAAAAAATTGGTTTACGGACGACAATTTTACTTGATAACGTCATAAGAAAACAATGCGTCATAAGCCAGACGCTTAGGCCGATCGTGCCTCTCTATCGCTTGTTCCGCGCTCTCGCTTGCATGCTCGGCTCAAACGGAACGTAACAATGAGTCATGCTTTTTCGTGCGTGCAGCCGGCGTTCATCGATTTATAAGACGTTATCACTTCAAAATTAACGTGACGCCTCGTCACCTTAGTACACTGGCTTATATCAATTAGCTGACCCCCCTAAAAATTACTCGATTTTGCACCCTCCTCTCATAACATTAAAGGTTATTCAATATGTATGAGTTAATCGGACTAACACTACTCGATGAACAGAAACAATAAATAAATTTGATACGCAAATTTGAGCTTTAAGATGTTGGTGTTAGATCATTTACTATGTATGGGTATTTGTTACGCAATTTTCATTTTTAATCAGCAAGACTTAAAGGTTAGGTTAATGTTGTGATAATTTGTGTCATTGCTACTAATACCTTATTTCATCTATCTTACTCAAGTTAATCTGGTGTCGTGGTTCATGCGTAAGGCTGAGACGTGCAAGATGCGAGTTCAAATCTAGTCTCATGTTTAATTTTGTTTTCAATATATAAATTGTTCGTTAAGTATTTCTTGCATTATTGTAAAGAACAAGCATATCAATTAAGTTGATAAACGATAAACGTTTCACCTTTTTCAATAAGTGGGTAGTTCGACGTCAATATGCGTATTCAACAAAAACTGCTATTGAAATGATTTTAGGAATATGGGGTAGAAGAATAAATTGAACAAGACATTCTATGCACAAATAGCAGTGAATACGCACGAACATTTTTATATTGCCTTACTAAGTTGCGAAAATTCACGCCTTTTTATTAATTATTATTATCGGTTTTGATAGTTTAATCGTCATGTCTCAGTTGAGTGATTATTTAAAATACAAAATATTGTATTTGCATAAGGAGAATGTTGGTATTAAAGCGATTGCTAGGAAACTTAATATAGCGGTAAGTGTATTCTTTTTTATACTTCCTTAATTCGTTAGTTGGCTTAAAAACGTCTGTATAGAATAATAGAAAATTAACTGTTTCATTATGAGATCATTTATAGGTCTAATGTGGTTTATCTAAAGGTATTTTTGCAAACTTATTCGAAAAATTATGATTACCGGGTTATTAAAATTATGCTTATTGTGTTGTTTCAGAGAAATACAGTCAGACTGTGGCTAAGACGTTTTGAAGAGACAGGGAATATTCAAAAGGATCGTCCTGAACCAAAACCTGCAATGTTACTCCTGTGTCAGAGAACATCATCAAGCAATTGTTAGAAGGCATACTGAACACCCATTTTTGCCTACTCAATGCAGTATAATGTTTCTGTTCAGACGGTCAGAAAACATTTGCATGTTGCTGGACTGAAACAATACAAGCCAGCACGTAAAATTTAACTGACTGCTGCACATCGCCAAGCAAGGGTCCGCTTTGCCCAAGAATATCTCAATTTTAATTGGGAAGATTATGTTGTCATATTTACCGACGAGAAGTCTTTGTCTAAACCTTATTTATAACTAAACATAACTACATACTTACAAAACAAATTGATATATAGTATACCTAGTAGGTAAAACATCAACGTATAATGCTATTTTATTTAGTTCAACGATATTTAATGTGGTGATGTTATTGTTATGAAATAGAAATACATACCTATATATTTCTAAATATTATAACATGTTGATTCACTACATTAAACTCTGTGAAGTATGTAACAACGTTATTAGTAACTGTTATATCATTTACGTTATTCTTATAATAATTTTTTTTATAAAATAAAATCGTTTTTACCATCATTATCGTTTTTTTATTTTCGTTCACCTTTTTTTTTTGTTGCTAAAGTTATAATTTATTATTTATAACTTAAAAAAAAATATTATAAAACAAAATGCGCAGCAGAAAATATGTTGGTTTCGAACTCGCAACCACGCTCTTGTCAGCTCACTGCAGCTACCACTAGACCACACGAACATGGTAATTGTCGTTGAAATTAGCAATAATATACTTATTACAAGTTAGAACAATATTCAAGATCATACCTACCTTAACACTGCGTGTTAAATATCAAATTCGAATAACTGTTTTATTAATCGTAGACGTTGAACTGTTCTAGTTCGATAAGCTTACTGCTAACAAGCAGAAGGTTCAAATTCGTTTAATTTTTAAGGGGTCAGCTAATTGCTATAACAGACTGTACCTTCGTGGAATCAACTGTAAGTACATCATCATCAGCCGAAAGACGTCCACTGCTGGACATAGGCCTCCCCCAAGCACATCCACCTCGACCAGTTGTGTAGGTACGTCTCGCATCCAACAAAACAAAACACAACAAAAGACAATCAGCAAAGACAAACAGTATACATATAACAAAAGACAATCCTTTGCTACGATTACAAAATCTTATTAGGTACTAGTAAGTTTCAGGAAGTAGGTACTAGTAAGTTTCACTATTGTGTACTAGTGACCTCCACGTGCATCGCACGCTTTTAATCACTAAAAAAACGTCGATATTTCTTTATTATAATGCAAGTTTAATAGTTATAAATATATTGAACACACCTTCCACAATAAATTCCCTAAATGATGTAAAAAAAATTCGTTGCTTGGTTTAAAAGAACAAAACCGACACGAAATGCGACTTCAGTTTATAATATTTACAATGTCCCTGTAACTATATTTCTTACGTTGCGTCGTCCTGTTCTATTAGATACTCCCCACTTTTCTCAATGTTTATTAAAATCAATGGACGTAATAAATTTAATTCATGTTTTAAAACCATAATAAACAGGGTCCCATTAAAATAGATGGACAAATTTTAACACAGCGCTCAGTATGTCTAACTAACCAAAGATATCCAAGCAAAAAATCACTGATTAAAGTGATTTTATTTTGACCTAAAATAATAAATTACTGGCACATTATTGTATTTTCGTTAGCTGATTATTTTTCCTGTAAAGTATTTAATGCGTTTTTCTTACAGAATTTTTTTTTACCTTTAGTCCTTATTTTGGTGGTCTGAATGATTTCTAAAAGTTGGTCCACCTATTTTAATGGGACCTTATATATTTAGCTATCGGCAGCTGCGTATACTTTGTATGTAATAAAGAGTTCTTTTAAAAAGTAACATTAAACTTTTAATAAATTAAATACAGAAGAAAAAAGGCTTCATAATCGATTCTTATAAGTAAAGTTTTTATTTTGGGCTTCTGTTAATGGGACAGTCGTTAAGTATGCCTTCATTGTCACTAGTAATTTTTTTTTGGGTATTCCTCGAAACGCTCCAACTTTGAAACGCACCAATGTATTCCTCGAAAAAAAAAACACAAAATAAAAATATTTAATTTGATTCCTGGAAATGCATCAACGATGAAACATAGAGAAGAGCATGAAGGATTCATAATAATTGATATCGATAGACGTTTCATTTGGTGCGTTTCGAGGAATACCCCAATTTTTTAGATTTATTCCGGCCTGATCCCCCTCCACCCCCTTCCACCCCCCTCCACCCCCTCCACCCCCTCCTCCTCCCATAAAAAAGACAAAAGTTTTGGATAACATTTTTTATTTCATCTAAATCAACCACAATAAAATTATTAAAAATCACTGAACTTAGTAGATAATGTTACCACCACATCCACCTAAACCGAGTCTTCCTGCAAGAGGACCAGGTCCAAAGGAAGCTGCGGCAGGAGAGATACCTGCAGCTGGAAAAGTAGCAGCAATCGGAGGAATGGCAGCACCAGGACCGTAGCCAATGGCATCGCTCACCATAGCAGTAACACCATTACCGCAAGAGTGGTTGATGTTTCCAGCACCAGCAGAAGGCATTGCTCCCTCCATGCCAGTTGTACCTACGAACGGCAGATCACCAGCCAGGGTCAGAGGACCTTCGAACACGTTTTCAGACACGATAGTGATCCCAGTTGGAGCGATAGCAGAGGTGCTGGTCACTGCTAAGCCACCGCCGCTCGTGGCTGCGAACTCCAAAGCAGGGGAGTACAGTCCATCACAACCCAGGCCTCTGCCTGCCAATCCAGGAGCAGCCAGACCGTTGTTCAATAAACCGGGTCCTGCCAAAGGAGAAAGACCAAGACCTAAGCCGTAGGGAGTGCCGATGCCAACACCAGAAGCTTCAACAGCTGCACGGCTGGTGCAGGATTGGCTGAAGGCGATCTAAAAATAGAAATAAATATGAGTTATAATGTTGTACTGTATACAGAGGACACTGCTAAAACAAAATAAAAAAACTGAAGAGCTAGTATAAATTCATGTGGTGATACCAAATGAAGGTAGCTGTAAATCCTTTTGCTAGCAGCATATCTTCATTCATAAAATTGGTTTTAAAGCATTTAACGATTTTACATTCTGAATTGAATTCAATAACAATAACTAGATTTATGAGATTCCTACACTAGTTAGTAAGAAGATCAACAAATTAAAGGAATATGTAAACTGAATATGAAGTTCATGACGTAATTATTTAGATCAGATCAAAACTAATAACAAAATATTTACCTGGATGAACAACGCCTGAGCGCAGAGATAGAGGATAGCCTTGGCTGCCATTTTGTGTTAATGTATTAGTTCCTTGTGCTGTAATTGACACGAGAATGATATTCAGGACCACCGTTGGTAGTTTATATATACCTTCTTATCAGCATTATTACATACAATTGCGTTAATAATTGTAAAATATGGGTAATAATATTGTATAATAAACAATCTATTGAAAGAAAGTCACGTACTTAGGACATGATGTTACTACAATAATAATTACAGTAATTATTTCATGTAGTTGTTTAAGCAACGTTTAGTAGGCATAAAAGGGTGGAAATAGTTCCAGTTCATCATTTAGTCTTCAGCTTATCGTTGGTCAAACATCAAACATGTCTTCCTTCGCTGTTCTGCTGCTCTGCATCCAAGTTTGCTTGGTCCAGGTGAGTCAATTCTTCATAAATTCTTGTTCGCCGAAATACTAGATATCCGTGTCTTCTTTATTTATTTGACTGGGTCTTTCAGAAGTTTCTACCACTGGGTTGAAAAGTCGTCGTGCGTTCAATAGAATTGTTACACGCTCCAGGGTGTGAATCGCTAGCTCACCGTCCGATCAGGACCAGGCACATGCCGGACGGCGAGTATGTGTTCCACGCGCGCCTCAAAGAGATGTCAGCATAAAGGAAGGGGCCTGTTAGGGCCGAAGCCTGCCGGGGTAGCGGGATTGTCCGATAGGGTTACCGCTACCCCGTAACACAAAGGCCTAAGGAAGGAACACGGATGGGTTTTAGTCGGTAAGAGTCTGACACTCCCTTCCGCTCCACTCAGAGCGGGAGGGGTCATTTGATGATTTCCCATCCAAAAAAAAAAGGAAGTCGGTTAAAAAGGGTGTGAATCGCCTAGATTTCTCCGTATAACCAGCAGATTGGAAAATCACAACAAAATACTCTCCGGCTAAAAATGCTCGTAGAAGGTGGAAAATGAGAAAGAGTGACGTAGTTGCAAATAGTTCTGAATTCTAAATTAATTTGTTTAGTGTAGTCGAAGCAGGTATTCCAAGAGTTCCTGCGTTTCTATAGTTGTGTTATGTATGCGACATCAAGAACTTACATCAAACACTACCTTTCTAGAAACGCAGATGCCGTTGCTGCTTTGTTTTAAGGAGTGTTCTTTTTATCTACAAGGATTTTTTAAGACACCTTTACTAACATAGTTGTCTCTTCCACAGAATGTATTCAGCCAGTGTCTTAATGCATACGGCCCTGCAGTTCTGCCCACGGCTGCTCCCTGCGGTTACGGTGCAGGCTTAGTTGAGCTTGCGTACCCTGCTGGCTCAAGCTTAGCTGGTACATACCGCGGCGCCGGTTATGGAGCTGCCGCGTACGGCGGTGCCGGTGAAGGCAACGTGGCGGTCGCTGGTGAGCTGCCAGTCGCCGGTAACACCGTTGTTGCTGGTCAGGTCCCCGTCATGGGCGCTGTGAGCTTCGGCGGCGCTGTGCCAGCTGCTGGTGCTGTGTCCATCAGCGGCAACTGCGCTTGCGGTTGCGGCTCCCCTTACGTGTACTAAGAAGAATGAGTAGTTGTTAAAGAAATATCGATAAAAAATGAAATATTTTATTTACTCAGTACTTTTATTGCATTCCATACGCAGGTATTTTTAGGTGGTAAACTTATTACTTATTTATATAAAGTCATGTTATCGTATCACATAGCCCGAAGAATTGCCAAACTTAAGTGGCAGTGGGCAGGGCACATTGCTTGCAGAACAGATGGCCGATGGGGCCAAAAGGTTGGACCGACGACCTTGTGAAGGCCGCAGGAACTCGTTGGATGCGAGAAGCACAAAACCGGTCGAAGTGGAGGTGCTGGAGGGAGGCCTATGTCCAGCAGTGGACGTCTTTCGGCTGAAATGATGATGATGACGGGCATATGTCACATTTCTTTGATGAACCCTGACCTCTTAAGCTTTTCCCTCCCTCTGGCTCAATCCCGTCCGATGGAGTTAAAAGAGTTTGATGCTAAGATCGTTTAATTTTCTTAAGCCTCTTCCAGGTCGATGTGTTCCAGGTCGCGTTGCGTCTTTTACTCGGGTTTTGACACGACGAGGTTTAAGCATGACGACGTTAGTTTGTATGGGTGCACATTGGCACGACGACATATAGACGTTAACTTGCCTGACACTTAACGTGATGTTGGATTCGCGATTTGTACGTCCTGACTTAAGCTTTCTCCTGCAAGAGACGGACCTCATCATGTAAAAGAGAATGGGCGTTCTAGCCTACGAACCAATAACAACATGCGATATATCATTGGAAAGGTTTTTTCAGGTACTTTAACTATTGTTCTGGTGGAAAATCCCAAATCGCTGTGTGGAAAAAGTTATTGCACAATAAAGCCAGACTTGAGCAAAAGTTTTGTTTTTCAGCCTTTTATCATAAAATGGTATAACAACAAGCAATACCTTCTTTTATGTAGGTACAGGCAGGTAGCCAGTACCGACAAAAATATCAAACTGTGTCATTAAGTCAAAATCTACAACTGTCTGTGTCAAAATGTATTCTAACCGTAACTTGTCTGTACCACTGGTTTCTTGTGTTTTTCCATACCGCGTCGTTTTCCACCATTTTCATTTGTCATTATTATTATTTGACTACGACCTTTGGCTTTGTTTATCTCTTTTTATGATGTTTTAATCCTCGATAGAGGTTTTCGTGATTGTGTTCCGGGTTTAGAAGCTTGCGGTTATGAAGTTCATTTGCCACCAACAAAGGACAGAAATGACACTCAACTGTCTACCGAACAGGCCAACAAATCGAGACTTGTTACTTTGTGTCGGTGGGTAGTTGAGGTCATTAACGGTCGTTTTAAACGCGACTTCAAGTTACTGCGTCAAGATTATTTACTTATTTTGATTAGAACACTACAGAATCTGTTTCCCGATTTTAAAATTGCAGGTGCCCTTATTAACTCTTTTCGTGAACCTGCGACTGATAATATAGACGCAGAAATGATATTAAATTCAATTAATCAAAGGATCAACATATCAAATCTTTTGTATAATTACGTAAATGACAAGAATCTTAATAGACAAAGAATCGCGTTTATGGCGATAGATGCAAACCAACAATTAGATGACTTTCCTCGTTTGACACCAAGTAATTTAAAGCTTTTCACTTTGGGATCATATCAGCTTAAACTAGCCAAATCATATTGTGCAGAGCATTTGCACAATGGCCTGTTATAATTGAAGTGAAAAGAGACAATTTAATTGGGGATTTGCAACGGTGCAATATGCCTCAAAATGTCTGGTCGCTAAGAGGCCGTATACCTACAGTCTTGTTATGTAAGGGCAAAATATATTTATGTTACCTTTTGGTTATTAGAGACGTGATTGGTATTAGTGCGATAGCACAATATTATTGCACTTGCTTTATAGGGCGCCGGAAAATAGGGATTTGTGCCCATATAACCTCTATTCACTGGTATCTAGGTGTAGGAAGGCATGAGCCGTTTAATTCTCCAGCAGGAGATTTAACTAGTATTATAATTGATGAAGATTGAAAAGGAGTTTTGTTATCTTACTGTAAAACTTTAGTATTATCTGACTTATAAAAATTATTTACAAAAAAAAAACAACCGACTTAAAAAAAACTACAAAGTGATAAATAACTTTAATTTCTGAATTCGGTGTCGTTGGTGCCGCATTTTCGTTTTTTGACACCGACGTCCGAAATTAAAGTCATTTATCAATTTGTAGTGTTTTTTTAAGTCGGTTGTTTTTTTTTGTAAAAACGTTTTTATTTTTCACTTTTTAGTTGTACCTACCCCACAAAAATTCAATTAACATTAGTGCACTGAAGAATTGAAGACACTGACTAGAAGAATCATCAAAATTCGCATAGAAATGCCGAAGATGCAGTACATTTATGCATATAACTTCGTAAATAAGAATAAATACCTAATGTTTTATATACTAAAACCTTTCTGAAAGTATGTAGATCACATTAGTGAAAGAATTATCAAAATTGGTTCATTCGTTTTTGAGAAAATCGTGGACATACAAACATACATACGGGTCGAATTTAGAACCTCCTTTTTTTAAGTCGGTTAAAAATAATATGTATTTGATTTATTAATGTATTTTTATAAGTGTGTGGGCGCGATGGAGTATTAATACTTTTGTTTTTCTTTTAAATCCTTTTACTTGTATCTATTGTCACTAATGACAGTCTCAAATGTTTCTTTAGCTAAGTTTAATATTATAAAACGTTTAAATTCATTGTTGTTGATGATAAATCTCATAAATTATTTTTTTCCACTTGTTTGTTTTATTTTGTAGAGCAAGATCTTAGGTCCCCCAAAACTTACTTAGTTTCTCAGAAATAAAATGTCTGGGATAAAGAAGTTTTAGTATGTAGGTAGATACTTCGAGTTTAAGCATACCAGCACCTGTAGCATGAGAAAAGTGAGCCTTGGCCAAAAGTATTAGGCACCCCTATAAAACACCTGCAAATAACAAAATATAACAATAACAGAACTATCTGTTAAACAATACTCCACGCTATGGTCGTTGCTCCACGCAGTGTATTCAAACATAGATATGGTATTTTGAGGTGCCATAGAACACCTGGTCCACAATTAATGAAACGGAAATGGAAATGGCATTTTTGCATTTTTGTGAATTAAGTCGAGCTTTGTTGCGCCATAACTTTGTTCACACAGCGATTTGAGACTTCCCGCCATAACATTAGTTGAAGTACATAAAAAAACCTTTCCAATGATATATCGCATGTTGTTTTTGGTTCCTAGGCTGGCTTCCATACATTCTTGCCCGTCCTCCTTTGTTCCCCGATGTTAGGTAAAATATTTATTAGGATAGGCAGGTAGGGCTTAGATATTCGAATGGTATGAATAAAAGTCTTGAGCTATGCCAATATGTTATTCTAAGGTGGGCGTAGCTGAATGTAGAGACCTCTTTGAGAGATTCTGATCTCCTTGCGAGACAGGCCGCTAATATTTGAAGGCAGATTCCATTCGAACGTTTAAGCACGTGTCATAGAGAGTGGTAAGTTGGACGTATAAGAAATAAGTCGGAATAATTATACATATATATTATGATAAAAGACTGCTGAATAAGATCCTATAAAAGTCTAATGGGAGTTTCTTTCTAGTAAAATAGTTCCCATATGTAGTTCCCCCGTGGCGTAAACGTCACAGTACCTAATGCACATGTTTCATTCCTAAATATTGAACCTTTATTTATATTACGGCACGTGTCATCTAAGACTCGCACTCGGGGATGGACACAGCTAGTACTACTCGTAGGCCAGGAATGTTCAGTGAAAATAAGCAGATCGCTATTTAATTGTATTTTACTACCTACTTATTATTTTTTCTATTAGACAGGTACCAAATTAAAAATAAGTTTTAGTAGGAACTCTAGTAACCTACCCCAGGAAACTGCCCCAGAATAGTAAAGATTTGACACGCAGGCGAAGTTGCATCTGCAAGCAATGCTGATGTTAGAAGGAAAGTTTTCGGAAGTAATGAATTGAAATGAGTGCTGTGCTGGTCATATGGTGGTTCATGGTCATATTATAATTAACTGCCCTGTCGGTCTCGTGGTCGCAAGCGCGACTGCTGAGCGTGTGGGCCTGGGTTCGATTCCCGGGTAGGGAAAAATTTGTAGGTTAATTTCAGGATTTAATTAAACATTAAATTATTTGCTCACTTCACAATCGTTTATTTATTTCTATTTGCCGTCTAAAAAGTATGTCTCAATAGTAAAGAGGAGAACCACAGCCGCAAGCGCATTCTCCGAAAATAGACACGGCACCAGCAGCGGGCACAGCACCACAGAAATTCACAGCACCCATGATGGGGACCTGACCAGCAACAACGGTGTTACCGGCGACTGGCAGCTCACCAGCGACCGCCACGTTGCCTTCACCGGCACCACCGTAAGCAGCAGCACCACATGGAGCAGCAGGATAGAGACCAGCACCGAGACCCAGAGCAGGAGCTATGGGGCCCACGGGACCTCCGTAGCCGCACCCGCAACCGAACACATTCTAAGGGAACAAAATAATAAAGAAGAATTTATTCGATTTGATTTAAAAATGACTTTACAAACATGAAAAAGCCCATAACAATATAAATGATAGGAAAACAATAATTAATTTTAGATTACTCACCTGGACCAAGCAAGCTTGGATGCAGAGCAACAGAACAGCGAAGGTAGACATGTTGGATGTTTGTTTGTGTTCAACGAGAAGCTGAAGACTGAATGATGTCCCTATTTCTAGACCTCGTTTATATAGTGCAAAAGCTTGTTATCATAACCCGTGATTTTTTTTCAATATTCTATTGAAACAAAGCCCTTCATACTTACTAAATATTTCAAGGTTACATCACTTACGAAATACAAACGTTTTTCTATTTCTCCACACTGCAACTACTGATACACTGACTATGAAAAGTTCATTTCAAAATCCACAAATTGCTGCAACACAACCAGATAAGGACTACGTTTCAGTATAAATAGTCGATCGACTCTTAGGACAATCATTCACAAGTTCACTTCAACACAAACTACAATGTCAGCCAAGGTGATCCTCGTCCTCTGCGCTCAGGCGCTCTTCATCCAGGTGAGAAATGTCTTATTACTATTTTACGTTTTCAATAGATATAACATTCTCTTATTTGTGATTTTCCCAAGGGTTGCACTGCGCCTACAGTTACCAAGTTGGTTTTGTACAAAAACGAGAATTTATGCCCATTCCTATTTTTTTATGCACCCTGAACTGTGTCGGTAAGACCATAAGTCACTCACGATTTTAGTTAATTTTGTTTTTCACTATCAGGAAATTGTGAAATTACATTAACCAGTCAAGCGCCACGAAACAAAACAAAACAATAGAAAATCAATTGTGTCTGTAATATTTTTTTTTTCCGTTAGCCTGTACTGTCCCACTGCTGAGCAAAGGCCTCCCCCATTTTCTTCCACTTCTCCTTGTGCTATGCTTTCTCCGTCCAGTCGGTTAGGAATGAATCTAAGTCGTCACGCCAGCGTTTCGTAGGCCTGCCTCGGTGACGACGCCCGTCTTCAGGCACCCACTGTGTGACGACTTTGGCCCATCTGTCTGGATGCATCCTATAAGTGTGACCCGCCCAGTCCCACTAATAATATTTACTAATACTATAATTTCTTGTTTACAGACTGCCTTCAGTTCATGTCTTGGTCGTGGAGTCGTCGGAAACGGTTGGATTGGCAATGGTTTAATCGGTGACGGGTTTGTTGGTAACGGCTGTGCTGGTAACTGGGCCAACTATGGCTTGATAGGTGATGGCTTCATTGGTAATGGTTGCATTGGCAATGGCTTGGCTCTAGAGATCATTCCCACCAGTGGCGGTGGACTGCCTGTCTCCAGCGTCTCTGCTATCGCTCCCAGTGGCCTCTCCGTAGCGTCTGAGAATGTTTATGAGGGTGCTCTGTCCGTGGCTGGTGAGCTGCCGTTTGTGAGTGCTGTGGCTTTGGAGGGCGTGTTGCCCACCGCTGGTGCTGGTGCCGTCAGTTACAGCTGCGGTAACGGCATTACTGCCATTGAGAGCATCGCTCCTTCTGCTGCTGCCTATGGCGCTGCTGGTGCCTATGGGCTCGGCGCTGGCTTTGGTCCTGGCGCTCTCGGACTCGGCTATGGAGGCCACATCCACGGCTGTGGATGTTACTAAGAATTTAAAAGAAAATGATTACTCAACCCATGATTCGATATAGTGATTCAATAAAATGATGTTGCAATATATTTTGATGTATGAATTTAAATACCATAATCTCTGTTATGCTTACGGTAATTTTTTTGGAAAGAACGATAATTTCTTTTCACACCACCTGCTCGCTAATGTCAAATTATAAGTCATGCAGTAAATCATTAAAGCCCTTGGCCGGGCATTAATATTGGATTTCATTATCGACCCGCTGGTGAATAGACCGATTTGAATTTGGAACCTCAACAAATAATTCGTATGAAAACTTTTACCTCGAAAAAACTTTTTCCTATTAAAGTACAACTCGACCAAAGAGTTGTGACTTCATAGGTTTTAGTTGCCATCGACGAACAAAATAATTAAATTTAATAGATCTATATACTTATTATAATGGAATAATAATTTAAGTAACATGAATGAGTATTAATAATTAAATAAATAATTACAACAGTGAAAACAATGATTTTCTGATTATTACGGACAAGGCCAAAATTATTGAATAATCTGACTTGCCCAACCGCTGTTTCTATCTGTAGCGGTAATGGCGGCATGTCATCGCAACAGCTGATCGGTTGCTGTTAGCGTTAAAATGTTGGATTTGAGCGTCATATGAATACAACTTGTGTTTTTTATAAAATTGTGTATTTGTGTAGGAAACTGCACATAAGCTCCTGCTCCTGGTTATTCAACAGTTTCATAAGCTTCTAATTCGAAGCGAATTTGTTTTTATTTCCTCGCAGTAAGTGCGAAAAGTATTTAATTATTTACTAGGGACAAAAAAACAGTTGCATGCTGCAAAATACAGAAAAATACTTAAGATTTAACAGACATGTAACCCACTCCATTGTCCACCTTTTAACTACAGGTTAAAAGAAGTGCTAAGGACAAGAGATAAAAAGAAAAAACTTAAAATACCTACTCGCTAAACAAAATATCCAGATCAATAAAATGCCTGTTGTAAGAGAGTAAATTATTCTCCTAGGGGATAAATGTGTCTTTGTCTTGGGCGAGCTCGAATCCCTCGCCGCACTCAGGATTCTAGTCTTAACTCCGTCACTGTGCTCACGAGTTAAGCTTTCTCGTTGCACTCGGGAGCCACAGAATCCTTCCACAGAATACTTAGAGTACTACGTACAGAAAGGCCACTCCCTTCCCCGCACTAACATCAGTTACCGCACCTCACCCCACACTTCGATGTATTCGTCGCCTGCTCTTTAACAATGGCGCTCGCATACACAAGAACCGCAGCGCTGTACCTACCTACTGCTGACACGAACACACTATTTTTTTAAAGTTTTATATTTTGTGTTAATCACGATGGTTGTATATTGTGCATTATTTGGATGCTTATCTTCATCGAGGAACGATAAAGACAGGAGTTTCTTTCGATGCCCGAAACATGAAAGAAGGTAAGGAACAGCAACTCAAATATCCTTTAAACCCATAAACAATAAAAGCTAATATATTACAGACAAACAAGTTAAGCCAGTGTTGTGATAATTTATTTTCATAATTTTCTCTATTATTCATTTATTTTCCAAGTTTTCTTCGTTTTAGAACAATTAAAACTTCCGTAATATTAACATACCAACTATTCAATTATTGCTCTCTCTCTTTATTGTCTTAGTTATGTCTCTTTCTTTCACGTTCTATTCGTTCTTCGACTTGAAAAGTAGTACAATAGAAATTGTTATTAATTAGATTTCTGTGAGTACCTAGTGTCGCGGCGTGCGGCGCCCCATTGTTGCATACGTTCGAGTCGCCTACGCACTACTGCCGAGTACTGCCAGCCGCAGCCAGCCCTACTAGATTTCACGCACACATTTACACGTATACAAACGTCATTTGTCAATGTATTGGTAGTAGGTAATTATTTTGCGAGCGTTGTATGGAGTGTCCGGGGTGTGATCCTTCGTAACGTTCCGGAATCATAATAGCGGCCGTGACTTAAGACACTGTTTTATCCCCTTTGGAGTAATCTATTTAGTGTATAACCATAATGGTGTAACAGATTGCTTATAACTTTATATTATAAAATATGTCATTTCAATATGATAACACTGATGGTAAGCCCACACCGCGGTTGAAAAACATTTCAATATCAAATTATGCAGCACGGCAGCCGCCGACGCGTCTACACGACAACGGGCCGCTCGAGATACACGAGCGGCGCGTTGACGTCACAAGTGTTGAAGTTTAAGAGCCTATACTACCTCAAATGGCTTAGCGTGATCCTCCGTTATGTCGAAAATACTGCACTATTAATTTTGAAATAAATATATGGTAAAGTTGAGGATTAATGCTAAGTCTTATGTTAGACGGAAACACGATTCCATAACATTTTCTCGATAGAAAAAAAATCCAAAGTTACCTCTAACCCGAACAATAAACCGCTGGTATTCAAAAAATACTTCAAATTAGATCATGAAACTTTGCATACTAACTGAACTTACTTTAATGCAGGTCTTATGTTATTTACTTTTTTATAATAACCATTATTTTCACTGTAAAAAGCAAATACCTAAACTATTGGCGCTGCCTGCCGCCCAGCACCGCACTCTGTCTCGCTCTCACTCAGTCCGCGAGCAGTATCGTATGAGCGAGATAAAGAGTGAATTTTAGCTGAGGTAGTATAGGCTCTTAAGGCAGGTCAGGATTTTGTCTGATTTGACACGCAGGCGCAGATGCAACTAAAAGCAACGCTGATGCTAAAAGGAAAGTTATCGGAAACAATGAAATCAAGTGCTTTGCTGGTCATATGGTGGTGCATAGTCATATTATAATTAACTGCCCTGTCGGTCTCGTGGTCGCAAGCGCGACTGCTGAGCGTGTGGGCCTGGGTTTGATTCCCGAGTAGGGCAAAACGTCATTAGGTTTTTCATTGAGAAATGTCTTAGTAGCAGCCCGTGCCTCGGATAGCACGTAAAGTCAATGGTCCTGATCTCTCCCCGGTCGTGTCAAATGCCGTCCCATCGGACAAAAGAGAGGCTAGACTACAGTAAAGGAACAAAGAGTGCACTTGTGTTTGTGCACACACTTGTGCACTATAATATCGCCTGCGTACTTAGCTAATCTCCGTTGAGATTGGCCACAGTGGCCAAAATACGGTAGGGAAGAGTGTTATTAAAATATATGTGGGTTAATTTGAGGATTTAATCATTCATTGAATTATTTGCTCACTTCACAATCGTTTATTTATTTCTATTTCCGTCTGAAAAGTATGTCTCAATAGTAAAGAGGAGAACCACAGCCGCAAGCGCATTCTCCGAAAATAGACACGGCACCAGCAGCGGGTACAGCACCACCGAAAGTCACAGCACCCATGATGGGGACCTGACCCGCAACTGCGGTGTTACCGGCGACTGGTAGCTCACCAAAGACCGCCACGTTGCCTTCACCGGCGCCGCCGTAAGCAGCTCCAGGAGCGAAGGCACCTCCGTATGCAGCAGCAGGAGCAAGTGCGCCACCAAAAGCACCAAGACCCAGGGCACCACCACATGGAGCAGCAGGATAAAGACCAGCACCGAGACCCAGAGCAGGAGCCATGGTGGCCACTGGACTTCCGTAGCCGCACCCGCAACCGAACACATCCTGAGGAACAAAAAAGTTAAAAAGAATTGATTGGATTTGATTTAAGAATAACTGCACAAACATGAAAAAGCCCATAACAATATAAATGAAAGGAAAACTTAAAAGAAAATAATAATTAATTTTAGATAACTCACCTGGACCAAGCAAGCTTGGATGCAGAGCAACAGAACAGCGAAGGTAGACATGTTGGATGTTTGTTTCTGTTCAACGAGAAGCTGAAGACTGAATGATGTCCCTACTTCTAGACCTCGTTTATATAGTGCAAAAGCTTGTTATCATAATACGTGATTTTTTTCAATGTTCTATTGAAACAAAGCCCTTCATACTTACTAAATATTTCAAGGTTACATCACTTACGAAATACAAGCGTTTTTACATTTCTCCATACTGCAACTACTGATATACTGACTATGAAAAGTTCATTTCAAAATCCACAAATTGCTGCAACACAACTAGATAAGGACTACGTTTCAGTATAAATAGTCGCTCCATTCTTAGGACAATCATTCTCAAGTTCACTTCAACACAAACTACAATGTCAGCCAAGGTGATCCTCGTCCTCTGCGCTCAGGCGCTCTTCATCCAGGTGAGAAATGTTTTATTACTATTTTACGTTTTCAATAGATATAACATTCTCTTATTTGTGATTTTCCCAAGGGTTGCACTGCGCCCACAGTTACCAAGTTGGTTTTGTACAAAAACGAGAATTTATGCTCATTCCCAATTTTCTTATCCACCCTGAACTGTGTCGGTGATACCATAAGTCACTCACGATTTTAGTTGAGTACGTTTATCACTATCAGGAAATTGTAAAATTACATTAAAAGCGTCTGACATACATTATATTACGTGGTTGATTGAACAATCATGTGACATCGACACCGACGCCGTCTGTTGTTAAAGTTATATTTACTAATACTATAATTTCTTGTTTACAGACTGCTTTCAGTTCATGTCTTGGTCGTGGAGTCGTCGGAAATGGTTTGATCGGTGACGGTTTGCTTGGTAACGGCTGTGCTGGTAACTGGGCCAACTATGGCTTGATAGGTGATGGATTAATTGGTAATGGATTGATCGGTCATGGCTGTGCTGGTAACTGGGCCAACCATGGTTTGATCGGCAATGGCTTGGCTGCTCTTGAGATCATTCCCACCAGTGGCGGTGGACTGCCTGTCTCCAGCGTCTCTGCTATTGCTCCCAGTGGTCTCTCCGTAGCGTCTGAGAATGTGTATGAGGGTGCTCTGTCCGTGGCTGGTGAGCTGCCGTTTGTGAGTGCTGTGGCTTTGGAGGGCGTATTGCCCACCGCTGGTGCTGGTGCCGTCAGCTACAGCTGCGGTAACGGTATCACTGCTATCGAGAGCATCGCTCCTTCTGCTGCTGCCTATGGTGCTGCTGGTGCCTATGGGCTCGGCGCTGGCTTTGGTCCTGGCGCTCTCGGACTCGGCTATAGAGGCCACGGCTGTGGATGTCTCTACTAAGAACTTTCCAAAAAATTACTTAGCTCTTTGTCCGAAACAATGATTCATTAAAATTATTTGCAATCTATTTTGGTATTTGAATTTACTTAGGTATACCCCATTTTCCCTGTAATGTTAAAGTGTGAAGTTTTATTAAAATAGAGAATCATGTTTAATTCTGTGATAAGCCACGTGCAATGGTCCACTGAAGGACTGAGTACGGAAACCAATATCAATAATATAGAACATAGATTCTGTGATTAAAGAATTTTGCTGAACTTGACGTTTTATCAAGTGTATATTTTACTTTAGCTTTAATACTTTTTTTCTAGTGTTAAACTACAGCAATATTTTAAACTTTCTATGAGTGATATATTTCAGAAAGCGGCACTTCTGGACACGGTTCGCTTTGTTAGGAGATTCCTTTCTCTGGAGCTCTGACCGTCGCTAGCTTGAGCCCTGTTTCTGGGCCACTATTGTTATATTTTGAAATCTTTTAATTTTTTTCCATCCTGATGTTTAAAAAGGCTTACGTTTAACTTGCCACCAGATAAAGTAAAATATAACATAAAAAAAAAAACACTTTTTACTGCCAAAAATAGTTAATGATCACCAAAATTAATTTGTATTCTCATTTGCTCGCTCTTGCATCCTATGTCGACGGAGCCCCGCTTCGCGGGGCTCCTATTTCTGTATAAAGGGTTTAAAGTAACCTAACCAAACCTAACCTCGGGGTACCCAGCTAGAACTATTGTAATTTTGGACTTCATTTTTTGGTGTTCAATATATTTTTTTGGTCATCATTATAGTTAACCCCGTTTAAAAATATACCTCATATAATATATTATTATATGTATTTATGAAATAATGAAGATAATAATAACTATTCATTTATTTGAAGAGTGTGGTGTGGCCCTTCCATGTCTCCGCTCACATCTGCTTTGTAAATACCTTTTCATCAATGAAGTCTATCGACTAAGAGGGCGCCTAGAGCGTCATACTTAAGGCCAGACTTCTATGTTTACTGCCAGCTGCTGACTCAACACAACACTGCACTGACCTACAAATCCTCGATTTTGTTGTAGTTGCCCGCAGCATAAATCGAATAAACAAATTTCCTCGATCATGATTTAATTTTTTGCAACATTGACTTTAACCCACTTACTCTCTGCTGAAGCAAAATCATATCATATGTGTATAGCTAAGTTTTGAAGTGCAAGAAACTATTTAAAGCTGACTAAATATATACGTTTTTTGTTGTTTTGATCTTTAAGGTAATAGTACTTAAGTAAACTAGATATAAAATAATTAATTAATACAATTTTGTCATTATTTCAAGACTTCTAACGTTAAATATTGTTAAGGATGTTATTGTCCTACAATTACCATAAAGCATACTCATGCCGCCTGTGACACAGGTTAATCCTATTACAGGCATCTAACATTATATTTATACCTTTGTAAATAATTTCTAAGATTTTATGTAATAATTTTACCAATTTAAATACTGAATAAAACATGTATTTATTTATTTTGTTGTCACCTTTATCCTCTCAACATGACCAAACCATCCGGGCATGCTCTTTTCCATTATTGTCACTACGTCATTTATAAACCGCCATGTTTTCTGATCACATTAGTCATAGTTACACCACATATACTTTGCAAGGAACGCATTTCCACAGCATATATACTAATGTCATACCTCTTTTGTCACACCCAACATACACTTCCATGCATACTGTTTCTCATTGTATAAAAATTCCTTGTCATCTAATCTAATCGTCTTCACCTAAACAGGTACCTACTCGAAAAAAACCTTCTGTACAAACATTATTCATTCATAAAAATTGAGACTTTATGTTACGGCACGTGCCTTCTTAGAATCGTGGTCAGCAATCAGAACAACAAACGTTTCATAACAGCCAGTCATCGGAGATAGCTTGTTGTACTAGGTCAGGATTGTTCAGTGACAATGAGCACGTTGCTATTTCATACTAACTACCTACTTAGATTTTTTTCTAGACTCACCAGTTTAGGCACTACTTAAGTACATTTGTAATTGTATTCAGAAATGCTGTTGGGTGATTTTAACATTAAATCAAAGATTGAAATATTTGCTCAATTCATGATCTTTTATTTTATTGAGGCAGCAGAAAGTACACTTCAGTAGTAAATAGGAGATCCGCAGCCGCAAGCGCAGTGTCCGGAGATAGACACAGCACCAGCAGCGGGCACAGCACCACAGAAATTCACAGCACCCATGATGGGGACCTGACCAGCAACAGCGGTGTTACCGGCGACTGGCAGCTCACCAGCGACCGCCACGTTGCCTTCACCGGCACCACCGTAAGCAGCAGCACCACATGGAGCAGCAGGATAGAGACCAACACCGAGACCCAGAGCAGGAGCTATGGCGGCCACTGGACCTCCGTAGCCGCACCCGCAACCGAACACATTCTAAGGGATCAAAATAACAAATAAGAATTGATTGGACTTAATAAAAAAATTACTGCACAAACATGAAAAAAACGATAACAATATAAATGAAGGTAAAACTCAAAAGAAAATATTAGGTCCTTACATATGAAATTGGCGTTTTGTATGGAAGGAACAAAAAGTCGAATATTTTTTAATATAATATATTTAATTAATCAAAGTATGAACCATTGTTTTCAATGCACTTTTGCCATCTTATAGGTAGTTCATTGATCCCTTTACTAAAAAAACCAGTCGGACGGGAATCAATAAAATCTTTGAAGGCGATTTGGACTGCCCCATCGGAGTTGAATTTTTTCCCTTGCAAAAAGTTATCCAAATTGCGAAAAAAATGGTAATCTGTTGGAGCAAGGTCCGGGGAGTACGGAGGATGTCTAAGACATTCCAATTCAAGCTCTTCTAATTTGGTAGCCGTCTGTTTCTGTTCAGTCAATTCGTGAGGTACCCACCTTTCAAGCTTTTTAATCTTCCCAATTTGCTTCAAGTGAATTAAAACAGTTTTATCACTAACATCGAAGCCTGCAGCTAACTCGGACGTGGTTTGCGATGGGTCCGCTTCCACAATAGCCTTCAATTCTCCATTATCAACTTGGGTCTCAGGCCGTCCACGGGGCTTGTTCTGCAGGTCGAAATTTCCAGAACGAAAACGTTGGAACCAAAAACGAACTGTGTTTTCTTTTGCAACATGACCGCCATACACATCATTCACCCTTCGAGTCGTTTCCGCAGCACTAGTGCCACGGCGGAACTCGTACTCGTAAATAATGCGATATTTTAAATTTTCCATTTTGTAAAATGAGTGACGCAAACAGAAGAAAAAAAACAAATGAATGACGGTCATCGAAGCACAAATACATGAGTAAATAGCTGTACAAATTTGAATTTGGAATTCCTTACCAAAGAGGAGAAATTCGTGATTAAAGTGGCCAGTACGAAAAACGCCAATTTCATATGTAAGGACCTAATAATTATAAATTCCAAGATCACTCACCTGGACCAAGCAAGCTTGGATGCAGAGCAACAGAACAGCGAAGGTAGACATGTTTGATGTTTGTTTCTGTTCAACAAGAAGCTGAAGACTGAATGATGTTCTTACTTCGAGACCATTTTTATATACTTAGTGCAAAAGTTTCTTATCATAACAACGTGCTGTTTTTCAATATTCTATTGAAACAAACTTCATACTAAGTATTTCAAGGTTACATCACTTACGAAATACAAGCGTTTTTCCATTTCTTAAGATTGCAACCACCGATAAGGGTATGAAAAATTAATTTCTAAATCCTCAAATTGCAGCAATACAACTAGATAAGGACTACGTTTCAGTATAAATAGTCGATCGAGTTTTGGGACAATCATTCTCAAGTTCACTTCAACACAAACTACAATGTCAGCCAAGGTGATCCTCGTCCTCTGCGCTCAGGCGCTCTTCATCCAGGTGAGAAATGGTTGATTATTAAGTATATTGTCTATTATCTTATTTGTGATTTTCTAAAGGGTTGCTCACTGCGCCCTCAGATACAGTTTTGTACAAATTTTTAAAATGCCTTTTGAATCATGATTCTAGCCAAATTTTTTACTATCAGAAAATTACATCAAAAGCGTCTAACACACGTGTTCGAATAAAAAACAATCATTTGTGACATCGACACCAACGCCCTCTGCTGTTAAAGTAATATTTACTAACACTATTTACAGACTGCTTTCAGTTCATGTCTTGGTCATGGAGCCATCGTCGCTCCTGCTGTTGTTGCCCCTGGATGTGCTGGTAACGGCTGGGCTGGCAATGGTTTGATCGGAAATGGATTGATTGGTCATGGCTGTGCTGGTAACTGGGCCAACCATGGTTTGATCGGCAATGGCTTGGCTGCTCTTGAGATCATTCCCACCAGTGGCGGTGGACTGCCTGTCTCCAGCGTCTCTGCTATTGCTCCCAATGGTCTCTCCGTAGCGTCTGAGAATGTTTATGAGGGTGCTCTGTCCGTGGCTGGTGAGCTGCCGTTCGTGAGTGCTGTGGCTTTGGAGGGTGTGTTGCCAAGTGGCGGTGCTGGCGCCGTCAGCTACAGCTGCGGTAACGGTATCACTGCTATCGAGAGCATTGCTCCTTCTGCTGCTGCCTATGGCGCTGCTGGTGCCTATGGGCTCGGCGCTGGCTTTGGTCCTGGTGCTCTCGGACTCGGCTATGGAGGCCACGGCTGTGGATGTCTCTACTAAGAACTTCCCTAAAAATTACTCTTTGTCCGAAACAATGATTCATTAAAATTATTTGCAATCTATTTTGGTATTTGAATTTACTTAGGTATACCCCAGTTTCTCTGCAATATTAAATAATAATAACACATTTATTTCATATTAAAAATCCATATGTTGTTAGTAAAAGTCTTAACATAATGTTAGTAAAAAAAAAACACAAAACCACAAAATTGACAAATTGCAAGTGTGAAGTTTTATTAAAATAGAGAGACATGTTAAAATTTGTGATAAGTTACGTGCAATGATCCATTGAAGGACTTCAGTGTGATTCTGTAAGACCTCATTCTAAAGTTCAAATCTGAATCCGCTGTGAGATGCTTGATTGGCAATCTAAATACTCGGTTGATACACTAGCACTACCCTTGCGAGCGTGTCAGCGAGTTGAACTAAATTGACCGTGAGATTTTGACAGATAAAGTATGAGGTGACATTAAGAAGTGGCATTCTGTAAGGTAATTCCACCGTCACTTTGACGATCACTTCGCACTCGAACTCGATTCAAAGTGTCAAATAAAAAGTATCTATTTTACGAGTGAAAATAGAAGAAATCCTATATAAATAGTGTTGAAATAATATTTTTATGTCACCGTGTTAAAAATTTGTACAATAACTATATAATTTGTCGTTAGAAACTACTACGAAACCAAGGAACACACATTAAACCAAGATTCGTTGCACATTTTAAGTGGTTTGCTTTGAGGAATGTTATGTGGTTCTAACTAACATTTGTGTGTAGCAAAAAAAAGCGATGCTAACCTTGGTCCACTGCTTATAACTTTTTATTGTACCACCTACCTACTTATACTATTTCGGCGCACGGCTAGTTCCTCCCACTGGCGTCGACTTCGCTCTCTGGCATTTTGAGTTCTCAAGAAACCCTTCGCCATGCCAGGGTTTCTTTCCATAAACTCTACCAGAGTTTCAACCTGAGCCGACGTTGGGTGAGAGGAACGTATCTCATTTGGACTGAAACATTATTGTTGGATTAGAAAACAAGACATTTATTAATATTAATTACTTAATATCATTTTTAAACTTCACAACCACATAGTTATATAAACTTACTTCGTGATTATTTCATTATTATTTTCGGCACTGAACGATCAAATCAAACACATGAAACACAAACAAAACAACGCAAGCGCAACGCAATATCAAACAAAATATTGTCATTGACTGCCTGACATTTTTTTGAAGTGAAAACTTCTTTAGCGGCGTTGAACACTTTTTGTAATGGGTTTAAAATGTTAAACTCGCGTCAGGACATCGCGTCAGGACACGTGACCGTCAGGAGAGATTCCCCCCCCATCTCTTTCTACGGCGGCGCCAACCGAAGTGAACCAAGTGAGACACGATAATGGATGGATGGATGGATGGTGATGGCGATGGCGATGGTGATGGCGATGGTGATGGTGATGGTGATGTGATGTGATGGTGGACGCGGACGCGGACGCGGACGTGGATGGACAGCTGATGGCTCGACCGTCTGTGTAGTAGCCACACTGCTGTGTATTCGTAAAATTCGTGTATGTAAAGTGTTTCAAAAAATGGAAATTGAACAAAGTGCATCGATTAATGAAAAAAGTGACGCAGAAATAGTGAATAAAACTTAGTTATATTAATTCAATTAATAATTGATTTATTTCAACGTTAATATTCAAGTTTTCACTTCTGCCGGCACTCCCGGAGTGCAACCCGTCTTTTTTTTTGTAAGGGAAGCATCTTAGATTATATTCATGGCACGAATTTAGAGTTTTCTGTTTTTTTATTTATTATTCGCTGCCTCAAATTTCTTAAAATAAGAACTTTTAATTTAAACACCACATTAGCTAAAATCCTTTGCCAAAAACTCAACAATTGTGTCGAAAAACTGGAATCGATAAATCTCGACTAACATTTTGTTGAGTGTGGTAGTCACTAGTGCCATATTGGTCGCTCCGGAGCTCACTTCACTTCGCAAGTGACTAGGTAATGCTTACAGAATGCAAAATCAAGGTCATTTTGTACCTTATGCGAAGTGAGAGTGAATCAGTGCCGGATTAAGCCAGCGCGGGGCCTGTAGCAAATTCTGTCAAGAGGCCCTTCGTTTGCTATAGTTTCTCAAGTTAAAGGGTATTAAATAAAACAAAACTATTACAAATAAACTTTTCTGCATTTAATATGGGCAAATTTAGAGATAACACTTTCACTATCGACTTCTTTAAGCAAATTATACTCTATATTCATCAAAGTAAGGTGATTAAGACGTTCTTGGCCCATCGTGTTTCTTAACTCGTTTTTAATACGTTTTAACGTTGAAAAAGAACGTTCGCCACTGCAGTTAGTGATCATGAGAGACAAGTAAATGCGCAAGGCAATTTCTACGTTTGGGAAACACGATTCTAAGGAATTATTTAATAAAAGTTTATAAAATTGCAGTTCCAGAGACTCTTGTTTCTTGCTATCAATAACAGTAGCCACATCTGTTTTCAGCAGTTCAGCGAACTGCACTAATTCGTCGCCTAGGCTACTTTCCAAATCATCTTCGTAAGCACTGACCATACGTGAGGCGTTTTCCAAAATCTCTTCTGTTGTAAGGGATTTTAGCTGTCGAAATATTCCAAAAACACCAGTAATTTCATGATATGCTTCCATACGTTTAGTTAAAGCAGACAGTACGTTATCAATAATGACAATAAACACCTGAATTTCAAAACGTTGTCCAGGTGTTTGATTTTCAACAAAGTTGTCGAGTGTAGTAGAGCCGGTGAAATGGTCGTACTTTGTATTCCGCTTGCTTCGTCTTGAAGTCTGTTGCTGATACTCTTCACAGTCGGTCAGATCTTTGGCTTTTGCCTCAACATCTGAAAATGTAGATCGCATTGCTTGTACGTAGGCATATACTGTTTCATAAAGGGCGTATCCTGTGTTAAGGTCTTGATCAGACGACTGCAGCGAAGCACTAGTCGCTTGCAAGCGTTCTAGGATTCGGTTCCACATAATTGTCATTATTCCCGTTTCTAACTTATTCATCGTTGAAACTAGTCCGTAAGCTTTATTACGGCACTCTGCTTTTTGATCTACATTATTGAAAATGTCTTCCAAAACTTGCTTAATAGTGATAAAACCACATAAAAGCGCCTTCGTAGCATCAGCTCTGGCTGACCACCTAGTGTCCGATAACCTTTTCAAAATCGGAATTTTTGAAGTAGAATCTTTCAATGCGTTCGTGAGACGACTCCATCGGTAGGTAGAAGCAGAAAAAAACGTGTAGAGGTTTTCAACGAAATCGAAGAAAAGTAATGCTTCTGTACAGCAGTCTGCAGCGCACTTAGCAACCAAATTTAAGGAATGTGCAAGACAGGGAATATATTCTGCGTATTTATTTATTTCCTTAATTCGTGCTTGTAAGCCGCAGTATTTCCCACTCATGTTGCTGGCATTATCGTAGCTTTGCCCACGACAATCTTTGATATCAATGTCACTCTCACTTAAGAAATCTAATAAACTTTGAGCGAGTTGTTCAGCAGTATGACCTTCCATGTCTAAGAACTTAACGAATCTTTCCACTGGTCCAGATGGTAGAACATAGCGCACTATCAGAGTCAGTTGGTCTACATGCGATATATCTGGAGTAGAATCCAATGAAACTGAGTAGTATTTGCATCTCTTAATTTCGCAAATTATTTGATCCAGTATGCTTGATGCAATTGGATGAATAAATTCCTCACAAGTTGTTTTTGATAAATATGACGTATGTCCTTTTCCTTTATTAGCATAACTTTGAATATGTTGAGCCATAAAAGCGTCAAATTGGGCTATTAATTCTAATAAGCCTAAATAATTGCCATTGTGGGGGGAACCAACAATTTCGTCACTACCCCGAAACGCAAGACCTCGTTCTGCTAAAAACTTTATTACTGCAATGATTCGTTTTAAGAGTAGCCTCCAATAATTTTGCTCAGTCTCAATTTGGCTCACAAGTTGAGAATCAACACGCGTATTCTTGTTTTTGAGATTTACCAGCGAAATTATGGCTTGTCTATGTGGAGTGCTTTCTTCATGTCTTGTCAACAAATTGTGCGCATTCTTCCAGTCATCTAATCCATCTTTCGTAAACCGTGGTGACGAAGTATCTGAATTCGTAACTTTGCAAACAAAACAGAAAAGTCGTCCTTTGGTTTCCGAATAACACAACCAGTCTCTGACATGAGTTTTATTCGTTAGTTTATGTTTATAGCTGAAAAAGGACTTTTGGCAGAATCGTGGCTTATTTTCTTTTTCGTAAATTTTCTTTGAAGACAAAAAATCGCTATCCATATGTTGCAGTTCGCTGCTTCCTTTTGCAATCCAATAATCTCTATCGAAGTTGCTCGGCCATTCACCAATATCGTTGGAGTATATTTTACTTTCGTTTTGTTTTAGACTTGAAACTGTAGTGAAATCATGAAATAATATACCATCGACTGCTTTTTGGCTTGAACATGACGGCTTTGGATCAAGAGTACTGGCTGTGCTTTTAACTTCTCTTTGGCTAGAGCATGATATAACTAAATTAGAAGGAATTGCTGTCTCTTCAGCTACAGCATCACTTGTAGAAAATGTAGTTTCATTAGAAACAGTAGTAGTACCACTATTATATGTACAATGAGATGCAACTTCTGTATGTTTTGCTTTATTTTCAGTAGATTCAGCAACATCACTCTGAACATCAAAAAAGTCGAACAGCTTACGTGTTTTTGATAAAACAGCTTCGTTCTGTTTTTCCTTTTCGTCTTTTGCTTTACGCTTAGCACTTCCAGAAGCATAGTGTCGACCGGTATCTCTAGATCTGCTGCTCATGTTACCTATGGCTAGACAAATTTTTTTTTAATTAATTGTTTATCTCGCCAATATTCGGACCGGGGCCTCAGACGCCGCAGGCAGGCTCACTACCAACCATGCCATTCGTTTTATGTGAAGCAAATGGAGTCTATGTGAAAGGCTCGACTGTACATTTATTTATCCAACGTTATAAATAAAAAAAAATAACTTGACAAATGCTATTTATATGTATTAAATAACTTACAAAAGTTTTATAAAAGGAATCAAATTTAATACGACATTAAAATAATCAAAAATGTTGCATAGAATAATAATTTTTTTTAAAGGACATGAAATGTAACTTTCTTTATACAACTTAAATGAACGAAAATTAATGAGATTGAGGTATTTGTTTTTATTTATATGCGTTTATAAAGTTTGACTCCGCAAATGTTAAGAGTTACTAAAAATAAATTGAAGTGAATATGCAAAACATAACTAGTAAAATATCTTACTTTAAGTGAAATTATTCTCGTTTATGCTTTACTTCATTTACTACGTACAAAAACAAAAACTCTTCTACTGTGTTTTAAAATAGATAATCGTATGAGTTGCTTTTGCTTACAGCGCAAAGTCAGGTTAGAAAACTAAAAACAGTACTCGAAGCAATGTCAAAACAACTTTTCTCAAGAATGGCTCACATCTAAAGTCCTTTTAAAAGTTTTTTTATGTTGTGCCAAACATAAATGTACAGCATTTTCTTATTGTTTGATAGTCGATAGAATCCTATTTTATTTGATCGGGTTGTTACGACTAGCTCGTTCGATGACAATATCAGGGGATTCCCCTGTTAGTTTTGCCGTGCTACCAACTTGCGTGTAGCGCAGTGCAAGCAGTACAACACAACTTTTGGTGTAGCCAGCGCTCAATTGTAGAAACGTGGTAAAATTTTAAATTATTGTTGTAGATTTTGATACCAACGTTTCTCGTGGTAGGTACGTGTATTTTTTTTACGGTACGTGTATTATAAATTGATATTTTTTTACGGTCAGACAGGTATTAGACCGCGGGGCCCCCCGAGTCGCGGGGCCCGTAGCATTTGCTACTCTTGCTACGTGGCTATTCCGGCACTGGAGTGAATAGCGAAGTGAGATGCGAGTTGTTGTTTGAATTTTACAGAATCGACGTGCTGATCTCTCCCCGGTCGTGTCGAATACCGTCTCATCGGACAAAAGAGAGACTAGACTACAGTAAAGGAACAAAGAGTGCACTTGTGTTTGTGCAGACACCTGTGCACTATAATATCTCCTGCGTACTTAGCTAATCTCCGTTGAGATTGGCCACCGTGGCCGAAATGCGGTAGAGAGGAGTGTTATTAAAATATTTGTGGGTTAACTTGAGGATTTAATCAATCATTGAATTATTTGCTCACTTCACAATCGTTTATTTATTTATATTTTGCCGTCTGAAAAGTATGTCTTAATAGTAAAGAGGAGAACCACAGCCGCAAGCGCATTCTCCGAAAATAGACACGGCACCAGCAGCGGGTACCACACCACCGAAATTCACAGCACCCATGATGGGGACCTGACCAGCAACAGCGGTGTTACCGGCCACTGGCAGCTCACCAAAGACCGCCACATTGCCTTCACCAGCACCGCCGTAAGCAGCTCCAGGAGCAAAGGCACCTCCGTATGCAGCAGCAGGAGCAAGTGCGCCACCAAAAGCACCAAGTCCCAGGGCACCACCACATGGAGCAGCAGGATAAAGACCAGCACCGAGACCCAGAGCAGGAGCTATGGGGCCCACGGGACCTCCGTAGCCGCACCCGCAACCGAACACATTCTATGGGAACAAAATAATAAAGAAGAATTGATTGGATTTGATTTAAAAATAACTTTACAAACACGAAAAAGCCCATAACAATATAAATGATAGAAAAACAATAATTAATTTTAGATCACTCACCTGGACCAAGCAAGCTTGGATGCAGAGCAACAGAACAGCGAAGGTAGACATGTTGGATGTTTGTTTGTGTTCAACGAGAAGCTGAGGACTGAATGATGTCCCTACTTCTAGACCTCGTTTATATAGTGCAAAAGCTTCTTATCATAATACGTGATTTTTTTAAATGTTCTATTGAAACAAAGCCCTTCATACTTACTAAATATTTCAAGGTTACATCACTTACGAAATACAAGCGTTTTTCTAGTTCTCCATATTGCAACTACTGATATACTGACTATGAAAAGTTCATTTCAAAATCCACAAATTGCTGCAACACAACTAGATAAGGACTACGTTTCAGTATAAATAGTCGCTCCATTCTTAGGACAATCATTCTCAAGTTCACTTCAACACAAACTACAATGTCAGCCAAGGTGATCCTCGTCCTCTGCGCTCAGGCGCTCTTCATCCAGGTGAGAAATGTTTTATTACTATTTTACGTTTTTAATAGATATAACATTCTCTTATTTGTGATTTTCCCAAGGGTTGCACTGCGCCCACAGTTACCAAGTTGGTTTTGTACAAAAACGAGAATTTATGCCCATTCCCGATTTCTTTATCCACCCTGAACTGTGTCGGTAAGACCATAAGTCACTCACGATTTTAGTTATTACTTATGTTTTTCACTATCAGGAAATTGTGATTACATTAAAAGCGTCTGACATACCGTGTTCGATTAAACAATCATGTGACATCGATACTGACGCCGTCTGCTGTTAAAGTAAAATTTACTAAAGCACTTTGCCCGCGACTTCGTCCGCGTGTATTTCGTACTTTCCGTTAAAAATTTCGTAAATGCATGTTTATGATCGTCATCATTTATTTAGATAAATAGGGCCAATATTTCAGTTTATAGATCAAAGGAATCAGCTTTTCACCCTCACAGGGGCGAAATTTTGAAAAATCGTTTAAGATGTGTTCATAACTTGACTCAAACATTGATTATACCAATTTTTTAGTGAATCAAGCCACGCATTAAAATCCTCCCCTGTAAAATAATTAACTACCCCTTTTCGCCCCGTAGGGGGTAGATTTTCGAAAAAACCTGATACACGTTCTTTTTTTACTCTTAAGTATAAATACTGACTTTCGGGTTAATCCGACCGCGCGTTAAATTATTCCATACAAATTTTGGCACCTCCCAATCCCCCTTTAGGGGGTAGTTTAGAAAAACAAAAAATGCCTAACTTCATAATTTACTTAGATAAGTATTCGTGCCAAGTTTCAAGTTTATTAACTCAAGGAATAAGATTTTTCATACAAATAAAATCCCCCTTTTCACACACTTAAAGGTAGAATTTCCAAAAACCCTTTCTTATTGCTCCCCTACATTATAAAAGGAAGGCGTATGCAAAATTTCACATTCCTAGTCCTAGTAGTTTCGCGTTGCGTTGCGAGTGTTGATATGTCAGTCATTCAGTCAGTTTCTCCTTTTATATATTTATAAATAGATATAGATACTATAATTTCTTGTTTACAGACTGCCTTCAGTTCATGTCTTGGTCGTGGAGTCGTCGGAAACGGTTGGAATGGCAATGGTTTAATCGGTGACGGGTTTGTTGGCAACGGCTGTGCTGGTAACTGGGCCAACTATGGCTTGATAGGTGATGGCTGCATTGGTAATGGTTTCATTGGCAATGGCTTGGGTCTTGAGATCATTCCCACCAGTGGCGGTGGACTGCCTGTCTCCAGCGTCTCTGCTATCGCTCCCAGTGGTCTCTCCGTAGCGTCTGAGAATGTGTATGAGGGTGCTCTGTCCGTGGCTGGTGAGCTGCCGTTCGTGAGTGCTGTGGCTTTGGAGGGTGTGTTGCCAAGTGGCGGTGCTGGCGCCGTCAGCTACAGCTGCGGTAACGGTGTCACTGCTATCCAGAGCCTCGCTCCTTCTGCTGCTGCCTATGGTGCTGCTGGTGCCTATGGGCTCGGCGCTGGCTTTGGTCCTGGCGCTCTCGGACTCGGCTATGGAGGCCACGGCTGTGGATGTCTCTACTAAGAACTTCTCTAAAAATTACTCTTTGTCCGAAACAATGATTCATTAAAATTATTTGCAATCTATTTTGGTATTTGAATTTACTTAGGTATACCCCAGTTTCTCTGCAATATTAAATAATAATAACACATTTATTTCATATTAAAAATCCATATGTTGTTAGTAAAAGTCTTAACCTAATGTTAATAAAAAAAAAACACAAAACCACAAAATTGACAAATTGCAAGTGTGAAGTTTTATTAAAATAGAGAGACATGTTAAAATTTGTGATAAGTTACGTGCAATGATCCATTGAAGGACTTCAGTGTGATTCTGTAAGACCTCATTCTAAAGTTCAAATCTGAATCCGCTGTGAGATGCTTGATTGGCATTCTAAATACTCGGTTGATACACTAGCACTACCCTTGCGAGCGTGTCAGCGAGTTGAACTAAATTGACCGTGAGATTTTGACAGATAAAGTATGAGGTGACATTAAGAAGTGGCATTCTGTAAGGTAATTCCACCGTCACTTTGACGATCACTTCGCACTCGAACTCGATTCAAAGTGTCAAATAAAAAGTATCTATTTTACGAGTGAAAATAGAAGAAATCCTATATAAATAGTGTTGAAATAATATTTTTATGTCACCGTGTTAAAAATTTGTACAATAACTATATAATTTGTCGTTAGAAACTACTACGAAACCAAGGAACACACATTAAACCAAGATTCGTTGCACATTTTAAGTGGTTTGCTTTGAGGAATGTTATGTGGTTCTAACTAACATTTGTGTGTAGCAAAAAAAAGCGATGCTAACCTTGGTCCACTGCTTATAACTTTTTATTGTACCACCTACCTACTTATACTATTTCGGCGCACGGCTAGTTCCTCCCACTGGCGTCGACTTCGCTCTCTGGCATTTTGAGTTCTCAAGAAACCCTTCGCCATGCCAGGGTTTCTTTCCATAAACTCTACTAGAGTTTCAACCTGAGCCGACGTTGGGTGAGAGGAACGTATCTCATTTGGACTGAAACATTATTGTTGGATTAGAAAACAAAACATTTATTAATATTAATTACTTAATATCATTTTTAAACTTCACAACCACATAGTTATATAAACTTACTTCGTGATTATTTCATTATTATTTTCGGCACTGAACGATCAAATCAAACACATGAAACACAAACAAAACAACGCAAGCGCAACGCAATATCAAACAAAATATTGTCATTGACTGCCTGACATTTTTTTGAAGTGAAAACTTCTTTAGCGGCGTTGAACACTTTTTGTAATGGGTTTAAAATGTTAAACTCGCGTCAGGACATCGCGTCAGGACACGTGACCGTCAGGAGAGATTCCCCCCCCATCTCTTTCTACGGCGGCGCCAACCGAAGTGAACCAAGTGAGACACGATAATGGATGGATGGATGGATGGTGATGGCGATGGCGATGGTGATGGCGATGGTGATGGTGATGGTGATGTGATGTGATGGTGGACGCGGACGCGGACGCGGACGTGGATGGACAGCTGATGGCTCGACCGTCTGTGTAGTAGCCACACTGCTGTGTATTCGTAAAATTCGTGTATGTAAAGTGTTTCAAAAAATGGAAATTGAACAAAGTGCATCGATTAATGAAAAAAGTGACGCAGAAATAGTGAATAAAACTTAGTTATATTAATTCAATTAATAATTGATTTATTTCAACGTTAATATTCAAGTTTTCACTTCTGCCGGCACTCCCGGAGTGCAACCCGTCTTTTTTTTTGTAAGGGAAGCATCTTAGATTATATTCATGGCACGAATTTAGAGTTTTCTGTTTTTTTATTTATTATTCGCTGCCTCAAATTTCTTAAAATAAGAACTTTTAATTTAAACACCACATTAGCTAAAATCCTTTGCCAAAAACTCAACAATTGTGTCGAAAAACTGGAATCGATAAATCTCGACTAACATTTTGTTGAGTGTGGTAGTCACTAGTGCCATATTGGTCGCTCCGGAGCTCACTTCACTTCGCAAGTGACTAGGTAATGCTTACAGAATGCAAAATCAAGGTCATTTTGTACCTTATGCGAAGTGAGAGTGAATAGCGAAGTGAGATGCGAGTTGTTGTTTGAATTTTACAGAATCGACGTGCTGATCTCTCCCCGGTCGTGTCGAATACCGTCTCATCGGACAAAAGAGAGACTAGACTACAGTAAAGGAACAAAGAGTGCACTTGTGTTTGTGCAGACACCTGTTCACTATAATATCTCCTGCGTACTTAGCTAATCTCCGTTGAGATTGGCCACCGTGGCCGAAATGCGGTAGGGAGGAGTGTTATTAAAATATTTGTGGGTTAACTTGAGGATTTAATCAATCATTGAATTATTTGCTCACTTCACAATCGTTTATTTATTTATATTTTGCCGTCTGAAAAGTATGTCTTAATAGTAAAGAGGAGAACCACAGCCGCAAGCGCATTCTCCGAAAATAGACACGGCACCAGCAGCGGGTACCACACCACCGAAATTCACAGCACCCATGATGGGGACCTGACCAGCAACAGCGGTGTTACCGGCCACTGGCAGCTCACCAAAGACCGCCACATTGCCTTCACCAGCACCGCCGTAAGCAGCTCCAGGAGCAAAGGCACCTCCGTATGCAGCAGCAGGAGCAAGTGCGCCACCAAAAGCACCAAGTCCCAGGGCACCACCACATGGAGCAGCAGGATAAAGACCAGCACCGAGACCCAGAGCAGGAGCTATGGGGCCCACGGGACCTCCGTAGCCGCACCCGCAACCGAACACATTCTAAGGGAACAAAATAATAAAGAAGAATTGATTGGATTTGATTTAAAAATAACTTTACAAACATGAAAAAGCCCATAACAATATAAATGATAGGAAAACAATAATTAATTTTAGATCACTCACCTGGACCAAGCAAGCTTGGATGCAGAGCAACAGAACAGCGAAGGTAGACATGTTGGATGTTTGTTTGTGTTCAACGAGAAGCTGAAGACTGAATGATGTCCCTACTTCTAGACCTCGTTTATATAGTGCAAAAGCTTCTTATCATAATACGTGATTTTTTTAAATGTTCTATTGAAACAAAGCCCTTCATACTTACTAAATATTTCAAGGTTACATCACTTACGAAATACAAGCGTTTTTCTAGTTCTCCATATTGCAACTACTGATATACTGACTATGAAAAGTTCATTTCAAAATCCACAAATTGCTGCAACACAACTAGATAAGGACTACGTTTCAGTATAAATAGTCGATCGACTCTTAGGACAATCATTCTCAAGTTCACTTCAACACAAACTACAATGTCAGCCAAGGTGATCCTCGTCCTCTGCGCTCAGGCGCTCTTCATCCAGGTGAGAAATGTTTTATTACTATTTTACGTTTTCAATAGATATAACATTCTCTTATTTGTGATTTTCTCAAGGGTTGCACTGCGCCCACAGTTACCAAGTTGGTTTTGTACAAAAACGAGAATTTATGCCCATTCCCGATTTCTTTATCCACCCTGAACTGTGTCGGTAAGACCATAAGTCACTCACGATTTTAGTTATTACTTATGTTTTTCACTATCAGGAAATTGTGATTACATTAAAAGCGTCTGACATACCGTGTTCGATTAAACAAACATGTGACATCGATACTGACGCCGTCTGCTGTTAAAGTAAAATTTACTAAAGCACTTTGCCCGCGACTTCGTCCGCGTGTATTTCGTACTTTCCGTTAAAAATTTCGTAAATGCATGTTTATGATCGTCATCATTTATTTAGATAAATAGGGCCAATATTTCAGTTTATAGATCAAAGGAATCAGCTTTTCACCCTCACAGGGGCGAAATTTTGAAAAATCGTTTAAGATGTGTTCATAACTTGACTCAAACATTGATTATACCAATTTTTTAGTGAATCAAGCCACGCATTAAAATCCTCCCCTGTAAAATAATTAACTACCCCTTTTCGCCCCGTAGGGGGTAGATTTTCGAAAAAACCTGATACACGTTCTTTTTTTACTCTTAAGTATAAATACTGACTTTCGGGTTAATCCGACCGCGCGTTAAATTATTCCATACAAATTTTGGCACCTCCCAATCCCCCTTTAGGGGGTAGTTTAGAAAAACAAAAAATGCCTAACTTCATAATTTACTTAGATAAGTATTCGTGCCAAGTTTCAAGTTTATTAACTCAAGGAATAAGATTTTTCATACAAATAAAATCCCCCTTTTCACACACTTAAAGGTAGAATTTCCAAAAACCCTTTCTTATTGCTCCCCTACATTATAAAAGGAAGGCGTATGCAAAATTTCACATTCCTAGTCCTAGTAGTTTCGCGTTGCGTTGCGAGTGTTGATATGTCAGTCAGTCAGTCAGTTTCTCCTTTTATATATTTATAAATAGATATAGATACTATAATTTCTTGTTTACAGACTGCCTTCAGTTCATGTCTTGGTCGTGGAGTCGTCGGAAACGGTTGGAATGGCAATGGTTTAATCGGTGACGGGTTTGTTGGCAACGGCTGTGCTGGTAACTGGGCCAACTATGGCTTGATAGGTGATGGCTGCATTGGTAATGGTTTCATTGGCAATGGCTTGGGTCTTGAGATCATTCCCACCAGTGGCGGTGGACTGCCTGTCTCCAGCGTCTCTGCTATCGCTCCCAGTGGTCTCTCCGTAGCGTCTGAGAATGTGTATGAGGGTGCTCTGTCCGTGGCTGGTGAACTGCCGTTCGTGAGTGCTGTGGCTTTGGAGGGTGTGTTGCCAAGTGGCGGTGCTGGCGCCGTCAGCTACAGCTGCGGTAACGGTGTCACTGCTATCCAGAGCCTCGCTCCTTCTGCTGCTGCCTATGGTGCTGCTGGTGCCTATGGGCTCGGCGCTGGCTTTGGTCCTGGCGCTCTCGGACTCGGCTATGGAGGCCACGGCTGTGGATGTCTCTACTAAGAACTTCTCTAAAAATTACTCTTTGTCCGAAACAATGATTCATTAAAATTATTTGCAATCTATTTTGGTATTTGAATTTACTTAGGTATACCCCAGTTTCTCTGCAATATTAAATAATAATAACACATTTATTTCATATTAAAAATCCATATGTTGTTAGTAAAAGTCTTAACCTAATGTTAATAAAAAAAAAACACAAAACCACAAAATTGACAAATTGCAAGTGTGAAGTTTTATTAAAATAGAGAGACATGTTAAAATTTGTGATAAGTTACGTGCAATGATCCATTGAAGGACTTCAGTGTGATTCTGTAAGACCTCATTCTAAAGTTCAAATCTGAATCCGCTGTGAGATGCTTGATTGGCATTCTAAATACTCGGTTGATACACTAGCACTACCCTTGCGAGCGTGTCAGCGAGTTGAACTAAATTGACCGTGAGATTTTGACAGATAAAGTATGAGGTGACATTAAGAAGTGGCATTCTGTAAGGTAATTCCACCGTCACTTTGACGATCACTTCGCACTCGAACTCGATTCAAAGTGTCAAATAAAAAGTATCTATTTTACGAGTGAAAATAGAAGAAATCCTATATAAATAGTGTTGAAATAATATTTTTATGTCACCGTGTTAAAAATTTGTACAATAACTATATAATTTGTCGTTAGAAACTACTACGAAACCAAGGAACACACATTAAACCAAGATTCGTTGCACATTTTAAGTGGTTTGCTTTGAGGAATGTTATGTGGTTCTAACTAACATTTGTGTGTAGCAAAAAAAAGCGATGCTAACCTTGGTCCACTGCTTATAACTTTTTATTGTACCACCTATACTATTCGGCGCACGGCTAGTTCCTCCCACTGGCGTCGACTTCGCTCTCTGGCATTTTGAGTTCTCAAGAAACCCTTCGCCATGCCAGGGTTTCTTTCCATAAACTCTACCAGAGTTTCAACCTGAGCCGACGTTGGGTGAGAGGAACGTATCTCATTTGGACTGAAACATTATTGTTGGATTAGAAAACAAAACATTTATTAATATTAATTACTTAATATCATTTTTAAACTTCACAACCACATAGTTATATAAACTTACTTCGTGATTATTTCATTATTATTTTCGGCACTGAACGATCAAATCAAACACATGAAACACAAACAAAACAACGCAAGCGCAACGCAATATCAAACAAAATATTGTCATTGACTGCCTGACATTTTTTTGAAGTGAAAACTTCTTTAGCGGCGTTGAACACTTTTTGTAATGGGTTTAAAATGTTAAACTCGCGTCAGGACATCGCGTCAGGACACGTGACCGTCAGGAGAGATTCCCCCCCCATCTCTTTCTACGGCGGCGCCAACCGAAGTGAACCAAGTGAGACACGATAATGGATGGATGGATGGATGGTGATGGCGATGGCGATGGTGATGGCGATGGTGATGGTGATGATGATGTGATGTGATGGTGGACGCGGACGTGGATGGACAGCTGATGGCTCGACCGTCTGTGTAGTAGCCACACTGCTGTGTATTCGTAAAATTCGTGTATGTAAAGTGTTTCAAAAAATGGAAATTGAACAAAGTGCATCGATTAATGAAAAAAGTGACGCAGAAATAGTGAATAAAACTTAGTTATATTAATTCAATTAATAATTGATTTATTTCAACGTTAATATTCAAGTTTTCACTTCTGCCGGCACTCCCGGAGTGCAACCCGTCTTTTTTTTTTGTAAGGGAAGCATCTTAGATTATATTCATGGCACGAATTTAGAGTTTTCTGTTTTTTTATTTATTATTCGCTGCCTCAAATTTCTTAAAATAAGAAAATTTAATTTAAACACCACATTAGCTAAAATCCTTTGCCAAAAACTCAACAATTGTGTCGAAAAACTGGAATCGATAAATCTCGACTAACATTTTGTTGAGTGTGGTAGTCACTAGTGCCATATTGGTCGCTCCGGAGCTCACTTCACTTCGCAAGTGACTAGGTAATGCTTACAGAATGCAAAATCAAGGTCATTTTGTACCTTATGCGAAGTGAGAGTGAATAGCGAAGTGAGATGCGAGTTGTTGTTTGAATTTTACAGAATCGACGTGCTGATCTCTCCCCGGTCGTGTCGAATACCGTCTCATCGGACAAAAGAGAGACTAGACTACAGTAAAGGAACAAAGAGTGCACTTGTGTTTGTGCAGACACCTGTGCACTATAATATCTCCTGCGTACTTAGCTAATCTCCGTTGAGATTGGCCACCGTGGCCGAAATGCGGTAGGGAGGAGTGTTATTAAAATATTTGTGGGTTAATTTGAGGATTTAATCAATCATTGAATTATTTGCTCACTTCACAATCGTTTATTTATTTATATTTTGCCGTCTGAAAAGTATGTCTCAATAGTAAAGAGGAGAACCACAGCCGCAAGCGCATTCTCCGAAAATAGACACGGCACCAGCAGCGGGTACCACACCACCGAAATTCACAGCACCCATGATGGGGACCTGACCAGCAACAGCGGTGTTACCGGCCACTGGCAGCTCACCAAAGACCGCCACATTGCCTTCACCAGCACCGCCGTAAGCAGCTCCAGGAGCAAAGGCACCTCCGTATGCAGCAGCAGGAGCAAGTGCGCCACCAAAAGCACCAAGTCCCAGGGCACCACCACATGGAGCAGCAGGATAAAGACCAGCACCGAGACCCAGAGCAGGAGCTATGGGGCCCACGGGACCTCCGTAGCCGCACCCGCAACCGAACACATTCTAAGGGAACAAAATAATAAAGAAGAATTGATTGGATTTGATTTAAAAATAACTTTACAAACATGAAAAAGCCCATAACAATATAAATGATAGGAAAACAATAATTAATTTTAGATCACTCACCTGGACCAAGCAAGCTTGGATGCAGAGCAACAGAACAGCGAAGGTAGACATGTTGGATGTTTGTTTGTGTTCAACGAGAAGCTGAAGACTGAATGATGTCCCTACTTCTAGACCTCGTTTATATAGTGCAAAAGCTTCTTATCATAATACGTGATTTTTTTAAATGTTCTATTGAAACAAAGCCCTTCATACTTACTAAATATTTCAAGGTTACATCACTTACGAAATACAAGCGTTTTTCTAGTTCTCCATATTGCAACTACTGATATACTGACTATGAAAAGTTCATTTCAAAATCCACAAATTGCTACAACACAACTAGATAAGGACTACGTTTCAGTATAAATAGTCGATCGACTCTTAGGACAATCATTCTCATGTTCACTTCAACACAAACTACAATGTCAGCCAAGGTGATCCTCGTCCTCTGCGCTCAGGCGCTCTTCATCCAGGTGAGAAATGTTTTATTACTATTTTACGTTTTCAATAGATATAACATTCTCTTATTTGTGATTTTCCCAAGGGTTGCACTGCGCCCACAATTACCAAGTTGGTTTTGTACAAAAACGAGAATTTATGCCCATTCCCGATTTCTTTATCCACCCTGAACTGTGTCGGTAAGACCATAAGTCACTCAAGATTTTAGTTATTACTTATGTTTTTCACTATCAGGAAATTGTGATTACATTAAAAGCGTCTGACATACCGTGTTCGATTAAACAATCATGTGACATCGGAACTGACGCCGTCTGCTGTTAAAGTAAAATTTACTAAAGCACTTTGCCCGCGACTTCGTCCGCGTGTATTTCGTACTTTCCGTTAAAAATTTCGTAAATGCATGTTTATGATCGTCATCATTTATTTAGATAAATAGGGCCAATATTTCAGTTTATAGATCAAAGGAATCAGCTTTTCACCCTCACAGAGGCGAAATTTTGAAAAATCGTTTAAGATGTGTTCAGAACTTGACTCAAACATTGATTATACCAATTATTGAGTTAATCAAGCCACGCAGTAAAATCCTCCCCTGTAAAATTAACTACCCCTTTTCGCCCCGTAGGGGGTAGATTATCGAAAAAACCTGATACACGTTCTTTATTTTTGCTCTTAAGTATAAATACTGACTTTCGGGTTAATCCGACCGCGCGTTAAATTATTCCATACAAATTTTGGCACCCCCCAATCCCCCTTTAGGCAGTAACTTAGAAAAACAAAAAATGCCTAACTTCATAATTTACTTAGATAAGTATTCGTGCCAAGTTTCAAGTTTATTAACTCAAGGAATAAGATTTTTCATAAAAATGAAATCCCCCTTTTCACCCACTTAAAGGTTGAATTTCCAAAAACCCTTTCTTATTGCTCCCCTACATTATAAAAGGAAGGCGTGTGCAAAATTTCACATTCCTAGTCCTAGTAGTTTCGCGTTGCGTTGCGTTGCGAGTGTTGATATGTCAGTCAGTCAGTCACTTTCTCCTTTTATGTATTTATAAATAGATATAGATACTATAATTTCTTGTTTACAGACTGCCTTCAGTTCATGTCTTGGTCGTGGAGTCGTCGGAAACGGTTGGAATGGCAATGGTTTAATCGGTGACGGGTTTGTTGGCAACGGCTGTGCTGGTAACTGGGCCAACTATGGCTTGATAGGTGATGGCTGCATTGGTAATGGTTTCATTGGCAATGGCTTGGCTCTTGAGATCATTCCCACCAGTGGCGGTGGACTGCCTGTCTCCAGCGTCTCTGCTATCGCTCCCAGTGGTCTCTCCGTAGCGTCTGAGAATGTGTATGAGGGTGCTCTGTCCGTGGCTGGTGAGCTGCCGTTCGTGAGTGCTGTGGCTTTGGAGGGTGTGTTGCCAAGTGGCGGTGCTGGCGCCGTCAGCTACAGCTGCGGTAACGGTATCACTGCTATCGAGAGCCTCGCTCCTTCTGCTGCTGCCTATGGTGCTGCTGGTGCCTATGGGCTCGGCGCTGGCTTTGGTCCTGGCGCTCTTGGACTCGGCTATGGAGGCCACGGCTGTGGATGTCTCTACTAAGAACTTCCCTAAAAATTACTTAGCTCTTTGTCCGAATAATGATTCATTAAAATTATTTGCAATCTATTTTGGTATTTGAATTTACTTAGGTATACCCCATTTTCCCTGTAATGTTAAAGTGTGAAGTTTTATTAAAATAGAGAAACATGTTAAATTCTGTGACAAGCCACGTGCAATGGTCCACTGAAGGACTGAGTACGGAAACCAATATCAATAACATAGAATATAGATTCTGTGGTTAAAGAATTTTGCCGAACTTGACGTTTTATCAAGTGTGTATTTTATTTTAGCTTTAATAATTTTTTTCTAGTATCAAACTACAGCAATATTTTAAACTTTCCATGAGTGATATATTTCAGAAAACTGCACTTCTGGACACGGTTCGTTTTGTTAGGAGATTCCTTTTCCTTTCTCTGGAGTTCTGACCGTCGGTAGCTTGAGCCTTGAGCCCTGTTTCCGGGCCGGTGCCCTGTCAGTTCACCAAAAATTAATTTACAAATTTTTACTTGACAAACAACGATTGGCAAAAACATGATTTGTCATTTCATCATTATACAACAACAAGTTTGCCAAATAATTCACTTTACAAAATAATCACCAGATAAACATTTGTTTAATAACGTGTTATTTAACAAGCAAGTCATTTTTTATTCATTTTATCTCATAAAACAAGGTTTGGAATAAAAACGTTTTACATATTGACTTATCATTACTTACGCAATTTCCTAAAAACCTGCCTGCTACCTGGATCCGAACTAGTTAGATTAGGTTAATTATTAAAAAAAAAATGTTAGGTTAGGCTAAAACTGTGACCCCTACGCACGAGCCGAGCGAGCGAAGCGAGCGGTGCCGCGGCAGCGGCCGGCGAGTGCCAGAAGTGACTAGATTATATAGAAAAAAATACTTGCCTGAGAATTATTTGACCCAAATGGAGAATACCGTCATGATCACTTTGTGACTGGTTTAGAAAATCTTTACATAGTATAAAACAGTCACTCCCGCTGTCTGTAAGCTTAGATCTTTTAAACTACGCAACGGATTTTAATGCAGTCGCTAGTGTATTATAAAATGATATTTTGTATAAATGTTATTTTTCCAAAAGAATCTAAATATCTTTAAGTATGTATATTTACATAATTTAAAAAGCTAACAATCTTAAAATAATAATATGTACAAGTATACAAAAAGGGAGGGAAAATAATCAAAGGGCATAAAAAATTCGTCCGCATCACTCTCAATGGGAAACGTGCCCAAAAGGCTGGCAGCATTGCCACGTTGTATGGCAATGGTGATTCTTTGGCCAAAAAATAGGCCAGCCCTCTGGTCACGTGATGAGTCGACCAACCGCTTGGCGATGTCTCGGAATACAAAGTGGGCACTCGGGCCCCATGGCCCTAGTGTTTCAACCCCAAACGGCTCAAATATGTAAGTTCCAAAGAGATTGAAGTATTTGCGCCGTTTGAGGTTTTCCGCACCTGCAGCAGCCGCCCCAGCACAGCTTACCGTGCTTGGAAGATGGGATGGCGCAAGGTTGTCGACACACGTTGCATCCCACACCAAAGGCCTACCTACCTTCCAAGGCATTATGGTCATCCCGTCTGGTCTCTTACCATCGTTGCGTGCCAAACCATTGGGTTCTAAAACAGCTGGCACCCCAGCGGTGACAAGAGCACGACGGATGATGTCATTGATGCTGGCATGCCGTGCTATCCGGCCTGCGCTTTTACTGCAGGATAAGCCATGGTGTCCGAGGCAGTCGACACCTTCACCGCATTGGCAGCGATGCGGAGCCACGCAAGGGGCACACAGACGCAAACAAGTAGCGAGCCGGAAGGTGGTGTCACCCAGTAATGTGCCTATGTTGGGTGACAGTAGTGCCTGAAGCCAGACTCCCACTCACCCACAGCCAGTAGGCGGGCACGCTCAGCAGTATTGGTGGACGTATTAATAAGATTATTCCGTACCAACCTGCAGAGCGGCTCATCCCACTGCCTCTGGGAAGATAGGTTCGCGGGCCGATCTGTATCCGGGCAAGCCATTTTCCGGGCGTTCTCCGCGTCGGCCAAGCACGGCACTTCAGAGTCAACCAGGGAGGGGGCTAAAATCTTCCCGGTCAACTTTTCGGTGCTGTGGACAGAGGACAGGAACGCCGGTAAGCTAATACTGGTAATTTTGTGGAAATATTAAATGAAAAATGTATAAATGATTAAATATCATCCGTAACATTTGTAAAGAGAAGCATTTGCCAAATAAATGTTTGTAAAGCGAGTGTTTATAAAAATAACATTTGCGGAATGAGTTGTGTGTGAAATAAATAGTATACGAAACATTGGTTGTAAACTAAAAATTTGTCAATGGAGTTTTGGTGAAACATTACTGAACCGTGTTTACTGCCAGCTGCTGACTCAACAAAACAAGACATCAAACAAATCCTCGATTTTCTTGTAGTCGCCAGCAGCAAAAATCGAATAAACAAATTTCCTCGAACATGATTTAATTTTTTGCAACATTGACTTTAACCCACTTACTCATTTCTGCTGAAGAAAAATCATATCATATGTGTATAGCTAAGTTTTGAAGTGCAAGAAACTATTTAAAGCTGACTAAATATATACGTTTTTTGTTGTTTTGATCTTTAAGGTAATAGTACTTAAGTAAACTAGATATAAAATGATGGATTAATAAAAAATTGTCATTATTTCAAGACTTCTAATGTTAAATATTGTTAAGAATTTTATTGTCCTACAATTACCATAAAGTATACTCATGCCGCCTGTGACACAGGTTAATCCTATTACAGGCATCTAACATTATATTTATACCTTTGTAAATAATGTCTAAGACTTTATGTAATAATTTTACCAATTTTAATACTGAATAAAACATTTATTTTGTTGTCGCCTTTATCCTCTCAACATGACCGAACCATCCGAGCATACTCTTTTCGATTTTTGTCACTACGTCGTCGTATAAACCGCAACGTTGTCTGGCCACATTATTCATAGTTACACCACATACACTTTGCAAGGAACGCATTTCCACAGCATATATACTAATGTCATACCCCTTTTGTCACACCCAACATACACTTTCATGCATACTGTTTCTCATTGTATAAAAATTCCTTGTCATCTAATCTAATCGTCTTCACCTAAACAGGTACCTACTCGAAGAAAACCTTCTGTACAAACATTATTCATTCATAAAAAATGAGACTTTATGTTACGGCACGTGCCTTCTTAGAATCGTGGTCAGCAATCAGAACAACAAACGTTTCATAACAGCCAGTCATCGGAGATAGCTTGTTGTACTAGGTCAGGATTGTTCAGTGACAATGAGCACGTTGCTATTTCATACTAACTACCTACTTAGATTTTTTTCTAGACTCACCAGTTTTGGCACTACTTAAGTACATTTGTAATTGTATTCAGAAATGCTGTTGGGTGATTTTAACATTAAATCAAAGATTGACATATTTGCTCAATTCATGATCTTTTATTTTATTGAGGCAGCAGAAAGTACACTTCAGTAGTAAATAGGAGATCCGCAGCCGCAAGCGCAGTGTCCGGAGATAGACACAGCACCAGCAGCGGGCACAGCACCACAGAAATTCACAGCACCCATGATGGGGACCTGACCAGCAACAGCGGTGTTACCGGCGACTGGCAGCTCACCAGCGACCGCCACGTTGCCTTCACCGGCGCCGCCGTAAGCAGCAGTACCACATGGAGCAGCAGGGTAGAGACCAGCGCCGAGACCCAGAGCAGGAGCTATGGCGGCCACTGGACATCCGTAGCCGCACCCGCAACCGAACACATTCTAAGGGATCAAAATAATAAATAAGTACTGATTGGATTTCATTACGAATTACTACACAAACATGAAAAAGACGTTAACAATATAAATGAAGGTAAAACTCAAAAGAAAATAATCATAAATTCCTAGATCACTCACCTGGACCAAGCAAGCTTGGATGCAGAGCAACAGAACAGCGAAGGTAGACATGTTGGATGTTTGTTTGTGTTCAACGAGAAGCTGAAGACTGAATGATGTTCTTACATCGAGACCATTTTTATATACTTAGTGCAAAAGTTTCTTAACATAATAACGTGCTGTTTTTCAATATTCTATTGAAACAAACTTCATACTAAGTATTTCAAGGTTACATCACTTACGAAATACAAGCGTTTTTCCATTTCTCAAGATTGCAAATACTGATAAGGGTATGAAAAATTCATTTCAAAATCCTCAAATTGCAGCAATACAACTAGATAAGGACTACGTTTCAGTATAAATAGTCGATCGATTTTTGGGACAATCATTCTCAAGTTCACTTCAACACAAACTACAATGTCAGCCAAGGTGATCCTCGTCCTCTGCGCTCAGGCGCTCTTCATCCAGGTGAGAAATGGTTGATTATTAAGTATATTGTCTATTATCTTATTTGTGATTTTCCAAAGGGTTGCTCACTGCGCCCTCAGATACAGTTTTGTACAAATTTGTAAAATGCCTTTTGAATCATGATTCTAGCCAATTTTTTACTATCAGAAAATTATATCAAAAGCGTCTAACGCACGTGATCGAATAAAAAACAATCATTAGTGACATCGACACCGACGCCCTCTGCTGTTAAAGTGTACTAACACTATAATTTCATGTTTACAGACTGCTTTCAGTTCATGTCTTGGTCATGGAGCCATCGTCGCTCCTGCTGTTGTTGCCCCTGGATGTGCTGGTAACGGCTGGCAATGGTTTGATCGGAAATGGATTGATTGGTCATGGCTGTGCTGGTAACTGGGCCAACCATGGTTTGATCGGCAATGGCTTGGCTGCTCTTGAGATCATTCCCACCAGTGGCGGTGGACTGCCTGTCTCCAGCGTCTCTGCTATTGCTCCCAATGGTCTCTCCGTAGCGTCTGAGAATGTGTATGACGGTGCTCTGTCCGTGGCTGGTGAGCTGCCGTTCGTGAGTGCTGTGGCTTTGGAGGGTGTGTTGCCAAGTGGCGGTGCTGGCGCCGTCAGCTACAGCTGCGGTAACGGTATCACTGCTATCGAGAGCATCGCTCCTTCTGCTGCTGCCTACGGTGCTGCTGGTGCCTATGGACTCGGCGCTGGCTTTGGTCCTGGCGCTCTCGGACTCGGCTATGGAGGCCACGGCTGTGGATGTCCCTACTAAGAACTTCCCTAAAAATTACTCTTTGTCCGAAGCAATGATTCATTAAAATTATTTGCAATCTATTTTGGTATTTGAATTTACTTAGGTATACCCCAGTTTCTCTGCAAACTTAAAGTGTGAAGTTTTATTAAAATAGAGAGACATGTTAAAATTTGTGATAAGCCACGTGCAATGATCCGTTGAAGGACTGCAGTGTGATTCTGTAAGACCTCATTCTAAAGTTCGAATCTGAATCCGCTGTGAGATGCTTGATTGGCATTCTAAAAACTCGGTTGATACACTAGCGCTACCCTTGCGAGCGTGTCAGCGAGTTGAACTAAATTGACCGTGAGATTTTGACAGATATAGTATGAGATGACATAGGAAGTGGCTTTCTGTAAGGTAATTCCACCGTCACTTTGACGATCACTTCGCATTCGAACTCGATTCAGTGTCAAATAAAAGTATCTATTTTACGAGTGAAAATAGAAGAAATCGTATATAAATAGTGTTAAAATAATATTTTTATGTCACCGTGTTAAAAATAAGTACAATAACTATATAATTTGTGGTTAAAAACTACTACGAAACCAAGGAACACACATTAAACCAAGATTCCTTGCACATTTTAAGTGGTTTGCTTTGAGGAATGTTAAGTGGTTCTAACTAACATTTGTGTGTAGTAAAAAAAAGCGATGCTAACCTTGGTCCACTGCTTATAATTTTTTATTGTACCACCTATACTATTTAGGCACACGGCTAGTTCCTCCCACTGGCGTCGACTTCGCTCTCTGGCATTTTGAGTTCTCAAGAAACCCTTCGCCATGCCAGGGTTTCTTTCCATAAACTCTACTAGAGTTTCAACCTGAGCCGACGTTGGGTGAGAGGAACGTATCTCATTTGGACTGAAACATTATTGTTGGATTAGAAAACAAAACATTTATTAATATTAATTACTTAATATCATTTTTAAACTTCACAACCACATAATTATATAAACTTACTTCGTGATTATTTCATAATTATTTTCGGCACTGAACGATCAAATCAAACACATGAAACACAAACAAAACAACGCAAGCGCAACGCAGTATCAAACAAAATATTGTCATTGTCTGTCTGGCATTTTTTTTTTCGTAAGGGAAGCATAGATTATATTCATGGCACGAATTTAGAGTTTTCTGTTCTTTTACTTATTATTAGCTGCCTCAAATTTCTTAAAATAAGAAAATTTAATTTAAGCACCACATTAGCTAAAATTCTGTGCCAAAACCTCAACAATTGTTTCAAAAAACTGGAATCGATAAATCTCGACTAACATTTTGTTGAGTGTGGTAGTCACTAGTGCCACATTGGTCGCTCCGGAGCTCACTTTACTTCGCAAGAGACTAGGTAATGCTTACAGAATGCAAAATCAAGGTCATTTTGAACCTTATGCGAAGTGAGAGTGAATAGCGAAATGAGATGCGAGTTGTTGTTTGAATTTTACAGAATCGACGTGCTGATCTCTCCCCGGTCGTGTCGAATACCGTCTCATCGGACAAAAGAGAGACTAGACTACAGTAAAGGAACAAAGAGTGCACTTGTGTTTGTGCAGACACCTGTGCACTATAATATCTCCTGCGTACTTAGCTAATCTCCGTTGAGATTGGCCACCGTGGCCGAAATGCGGTAGGGAGGAGTGTTATTAAAATATTTGTGGGTTAATTTGAGGATTTAATCAATCACTGAATTATTTGCTCACTTCACAATCGTTTATTTATTTATATTTTGCCGTCTGAAAAGTATGTCTTAATAGTAAAGAGGAGAACCACAGCCGCAAGCGCATTCTCCGAAAATAGACACGGCACCAGCAGCGGGTACCACACCACCGAAATTCACAGCACCCATGATGGGGACCTGACCAGCAACAGCGGTGTTACCGGCCACTGGCAGCTCACCAAAGACCGCCACATTGCCTTCACCAGCACCGCCGTAAGCAGCTCCAGGAGCAAAGGCACCTCCGTATGCAGCAGCAGGAGCAAGTGCGCCACCAAAAGCACCAAGTCCCAGGGCACCACCACATGGAGCAGCAGGATAAAGACCAGCACCGAGACCCAGAGCAGGAGCTATGGGGCCCACGGGACCTCCGTAGCCGCACCCGCAACCGAACACATTCTAAGGGAACAAAATAATAAAGAAGAATTGATTGGATTTGAATTAAAAATAACTTTACGAACATGAAAAAGCCCATAACAATATAAATGATAGGAAAACAATAATTAATTTTAGATCACTCACCTGGACCAAGCAAGCTTGGATGCAGAGCAACAGAACAGCGAAGGTAGACATGTTGGATGTTTGTTTGTGTTCAACGAGAAGCTGAAGACTGAATGATGTCCCTACTTCTAGACCTCGTTTATATAGTGCAAAAGCTTCTTATCATAATACGTGATTTTTTTAAATGTTCTATTGAAACAAAGCCCTTCATACTTACTAAATATTTCAAGGTTACATCACTTACGAAATACAAGCGTTTTTCTAGTTCTCCATATTGCAACTATTGATATACTGACTATGAAAAGTTCATTTCAAAATCCACAAATTGCTGCAACACAACTAGATAAGGACTACGTTTCAGTATAAATAGTCGATCGACTCTTAGGACAATCATTCTCAAGTTCACTTCAACACAAACTACAATGTCAGCCAAGGTGATCCTCGTCCTCTGCGCTCAGGCGCTCTTCATCCAGGTGAGAAATGTTTTATTACTATTTTACGTTTTCAATAGATATAACATTCTCTTATTTGTGATTTTCCCAAGGGTTGCACTGCGCCCACAGTTACCAAGTTGGTTTTGTACAAAAACGAGAATTTATGCCCATTCCCGATTTCTTTATCCACCCTGAACTGTGTCGGTAAGACCATAAGTCACTCACGATTTTAGTTATTACTTATGTTTTTCACTATCAGGAAATTGTGATTACATTAAAAGCGTCTGACATACCGTGTTCGATTAAACAATCATGTGACATCGATACTGACGCCGTCTGCTGTTAAAGTAAAATTTACTAAAGCACTTTGCCCGCGACTTCGTCCGCGTGTATTTCGTACTTTCCGTTAAAAATTTCGTAAATACATGTTTATGATCGTCATCATTTATTTAGATAAATAGGGCCAATATTTCAGTTTATAGATCAAAGGAATCAGCTTTTCACCCTCACAGGGGCGAAATTTTGAAAAATCGTTTAAGATGTGTTTATAACTTGACTCAAACATTGATTATACCAATTTTTTAGTGAATCAAGCCACGCAGTAAAATCCTCCCCTGTAAAATAATTAACTACCCCTTTTCGCCCCGTAGGGGGTAGATTTTCGAAAAAACCTGATACACGTTCTTTTTTTACTCTTAAGTATAAATACTGACTTTCGGGTTAATCCGACCGCGCGTTAAATTATTCCATACAAATTTTGGCACCTCCCAATCCCCCTTTAGAGGGTAGTTTAGAAAAACAAAAAATGCCTAACTTCATAATTTACTTAGATAAGTATTCGTGCCAAGTTTCAAGTTTATTAACTCAAGGAATAAGATTTTTCATACAAATAAAATCCCCCTTTTCACACACTTAAAGGTAGAATTTCCAAAAACCCTTTCTTATTGCTCCCCTACATTATAAAAGGAAGGCGTATGCAAAATTTCACATTCCTAGTCCTAGTAGTTTCGCGTTGCGTTGCGAGTGTTGATATGTCAGTCAGTCAGTCAGTTTCTCCTTTTATATATTTATAAATAGATATAGATACTATAATTTCTTGTTTACAGACTGCCTTCAGTTCATGTCTTGGTCGTGGAGTCGTCGGAAACGGTTGGAATGGCAATGGTTTAATCGGTGACGGGTTTGTTGGCAACGGCTGTGCTGGTAACTGGGCCAACTATGGCTTGATAGGTGATGGCTGCATTGGTAATGGTTTCATTGGCAATGGCTTGGGTCTTGAGATCATTCCCACCAGTGGCGGTGGACTGCCTGTCTCCAGCGTCTCTGCTATCGCTCCCAGTGGTCTCTCCGTAGCGTCTGAGAATGTGTATGAGGGTGCTCTGTCCGTGGCTGGTGAGCTGCCGTTCGTGAGTGCTGTGGCTTTGGAGGGTGTGTTGCCAAGTGGCGGTGCTGGCGCCGTCAGCTACAGCTGCGGTAACGGTATCACTGCTATCCAGAGCCTCGCTCCTTCTGCTGCTGCCTATGGTGCTGCTGGTGCCTATGGGCTCGGCGCTGGCTTTGGTCCTGGCGCTCTCGGACTCGGCTATGGAGGCCACGGCTGTGGATGTCTCTACTAAGAACTTCTCTAAAAATTACTCTTTGTCCGAAACAATGATTCATTAAAATTATTTGCAATCTATTTTGGTATTTGAATTTACTTAGGTATACCCCAGTTTCTCTGCAATATTAAATAATAATAACACATTTATTTCATATTAAAAATCCATATGTTGTTAGTAAAAGTCTTAACCTAATGTTAGTAAAAAAAAAACACAAAACCACAAAATTGACAAATTGCAAGTGTGAAGTTTTATTAAAATAGAGAGACATGTTAAAATTTGTGATAAGTTACGTGCAATGATCCATTGAAGGACTTCAGTGTGATTCTGTAAGACCTCATTCTAAAGTTCAAATCTGAATCCGCTGTGAGATGCTTGATTGGCATTCTAAATACTCGGTTGATACACTAGCACTACCCTTGCGAGCGTGTCAGCGAGTTGAACTAAATTGACCGTGAGATTTTGACAGATAAAGTATGAGATGACATTAAGAAGTGGCATTCTGTAAGGTAATTCCACCGTCACACTAAGGGGTATTGGACCCTAAAAGCTGGCCAAAACTATTTTTTTTTCATTTTTGGTATTATTGTCACTTGGATGTATCGATTTGAACAAATTACGTTATTTTGTGGTATTTTAGATACAATTTGGGCCATTTCATGACGTTTTATTAAAAAAAAAATATAAAAAAAATGTTATTATTAACTAAAAAATAATATTTTCAAAAAATATATACAAAAGTCAGTCTGATAACAACTCCTACTCTTCTTCCTCTGAAGAATCATCTTTTGTATCAGAAGTTTCTTCGTTATCATTTTCGTCATCACTGTGAATGGGTTCTTCAGGCGGAATCATTAGTTCTCTAGCTTCTTGACTGAAATTATTGGCTTCTTTGCGTGGCCTGGGTCTGATACTAGTAATTTATGGGTCAGAAGTTAGGAGCAATCGATTTAAAATGTCCAAATTGCAATGTTCCCTACAAAATTTCCTGGAGAAGTTCTCTCTATATCGTCGGAAATGTTTGTTTCGGGCCTCTAATGCCTCTTCTGACGAACATCCTATTGGCAATAATTCATGCTATATTACAATGGGGCCGTGAGTCAATATTTTGTACACAGAGGGGTCATTGGGAACCAAGTATAAAGTTCTGCGTACAGTCTTGCTGTTTTATCGCAATAAGTTTGAAACTTATTCAATTAAATTTTTTGCCCGCTTAATATGACCCTCAAAACTGTGGCGAACCTTTTGATGTCCTCAGTGATGATAAAAAATGGCTTTCCGACTTAAAACTTTCACGCCAGAAGTACCTGTTGGCAACAAAATGCAAAGTTTAGTACCATGGCTGCAATACAAAGTTTGTTTGGTACAATCCATAATTATTTGAAAAATCAATAAAAAATACTATAGGCGGATTTCGGCACCTAATTTTGATATAATTAGAAACAATACAAAACGTTATATCAGATAAAGTAGAACAAACAACCGGGCAATGCCCGGCAGTATAACTTTTTTACCAGTATTTGTAATAAAAATAAAAAAAAATCTCCATTTTTAAGGTAGTTGACAAAACTTAACAGTTTGAGAGTACCTGGCATTAAAAATCGAATTGATTGAAAGAAAAGAATTGTACATACCTGGTTGACTATCATCCTTTGCAGCCATCACTGAATAGAACTTGCTTTCGTATTTTAATATCGCTCACGAAAATGAAATATTATTACAATAACTCTGTCGTAATGCACGTACATTTAGTAAAGCTCACAAATGACGACTAACTGGTGATCACCTGATAAGCCTACCGTAAACAAACTATCTGGGTAGTGTGCGTCAGGTCATCAGCTAACGAGATTCACATGTTTTTCTAAGAAATCTGTATTTTGTTTTTTTGTATTTTTGGCCAGCTTTTTGGGTCAAATACCCGTATGTGCGTCACTTTGACGATCACTTCGCACTCGAACTCGATTCAAAGTGTCAAATAAAAATTATCTATTTTACGAGTGAAAATAGAAGAAATCCTATATAAATAGTGTTGAAATAATATTTTTATGTCACCGTGTTAAAAATTTGTACAATAACTATATAATTTGTCGTTAGAAACTACTACGAAACCAAGGAACACACATTAAACCAAGATTCGTTGCACATTTTAAGTGGTTTTCTTTGAGGAATGTTATGTGGTTCTAACTAACATTTGTGTGTAGCAAAAAAAAGCGATGCTAACCTTGGCCCACTGCTTATAACTTTTTATTGTACCACCTACCTACTTATACTATTTCGGCGCACGGCTAGTTCCTCCCACTGGCGTCGACTTCGCTCTCTGGCATTTTGAGTTCTCAAGAAACCCTTCGCCATGCCAGGGTTTCTTTCCATAAACTCTACCAGAGTTTCAACCTGAGCCGACGTTGGGTGAGAGGAACGTATCTCATTTGGACTGAAACATTATTGTTGGATTAGAAAACAAAACATTTATTAATATTAATTACTTAATATCATTTTTAAACTTCACAACCACATAGTTATATAAACTTACTTCGTGATTATTTCATTATTATTTTCGGCACTGAACGATCAAATCAAACACATGAAACACAAACAAAACAACGCAAGCGCAACGCAATATCAAACAAAATATTGTCATTGACTGCCTGACATTTATTTGAAGTGAAAACTTCTTTAGCGGCGTTGAACACTTTTTGTAATGGGTTTAAAATGTTAAACTCGCGTCAGGACATCGCGTCAGGACACGTGACCGTCAGGAGAGATTCCCCCCCCATCTCTTTCTACGGCGGCGCCAACCGAAGTGAACCAAGTGAGACACGATAATGGATGGATGGATGGATGGTGATGGCGATGGCGATGGTGATGGCGATGGTGATGGTGATGGTGATGTGATGTGATGGTGGACGTGGACGCGGACGCGGACGTGGATGGACAGCTGATGGCTCGACCGTCTGTGTAGTAGCCACACTGCTGTGTATTCGTAAAATTCGTGTATGTAAAGTGTTTCAAAAAATGGAAATTGAACAAAGTGCATCGATTAATGAAAAAAGTGACGCAGAAATAGTGAATAAAACTTAGTTATATTAATTCAATTAATAATTGATTTATTTCAACGTTAATATTCAAGTTTTCACTTCTGCCGGCACTCCCGGAGTGCAACCCGTCTTTTTTTTTTTGTAAGGGAAGCATCTTAGATTATATTCATGGCACGAATTTAGAGTTTTCTGTTTTTTTATTTGTTATTCGCTGCCTCAAATTTCTTAAAATAAGAAAATTTAATTTAAACACCACATTAGCTAAAATCCTTTGCCAAAAACTCAACAATTGTGTCGAAAAACTGGAATCGATAAATCTCGACTAACATTTTGTTGAGTGTGGTAGTCACTAGTGCCATATTGGTCGCTCCGGAGCTCACTTCACTTCGCAAGTGGTAATGCTTACAGAATGCAAAATCAAGGTCATTTTGTACCTTATGCGAAGTGAGAGTGAATAGCGAAGTGAGATGCGAGTTGTTGTTTGAATTTTACAGAATCGACGTGCTGATCTCTCCCCGGTCGTGTCGAATACCGTCTCATCGGACAAAAGAGAGACTAGACTACAGTAAAGGAACAAAGAGTGCACTTGTGTTTGTGCAGACACCTGTGCACTATAATATCTCCTGCGTACTTAGCTAATCTCCGTTGAGATTGGCCACCGTGGCCGAAATGCGGTAGGGAGGAGTGTTATTAAAATATTTGTGGGTTAATTTGAGGATTTAATCAATCATTGAATTATTTGCTCACTTCACAATCGTTTATTTATTTATATTTTGCCGTCTGAAAAGTATGTCTCAATAGTAAAGAGGAGAACCACAGCCGCAAGCGCATTCTCCGAAAATAGACACGGCACCAGCAGCGGGTACCACACCACCGAAATTCACAGCACCCATGATGGGGACCTGACCAGCAACAGCGGTGTTACCGGCCACTGGCAGCTCACCAAAGACCGCCACATTGCCTTCACCAGCACCGCCGTAAGCAGCTCCAGGAGCAAAGGCACCTCCGTATGCAGCAGCAGGAGCAAGTGCGCCACCAAAAGCACCAAGTCCCAGGGCACCACCACATGGAGCAGCAGGATAAAGACCAGCACCGAGACCCAGAGCAGGAGCTATGGGGCCCACGGGACCTCCGTAGCCGCACCCGCAACCGAACACATTCTAAGGGAACAAAATAATAAAGAAGAATTGATTGGATTTGAATTAAAAATAACTTTACAAACATGAAAAAGCCCATAACAATATAAATGATAGGAAAACAATAATTAATTTTAGATCACTCACCTGGACCAAGCAAGCTTGGATGCAGAGCAACAGAACAGCGAAGGTAGACATGTTGGATGTTTGTTTGTGTTCAACGAGAAGCTGAAGACTGAATGATGTCCCTACTTCTAGACCTCGTTTATATAGTGCAAAAGCTTCTTATCATAATACGTGATTTTTTTAAATGTTCTATTGAAACAAAGCCCTTCATACTTACTAAATATTTCAAGGTTACATCACTTACGAAATACAAGCGTTTTTCTAGTTCTCCATATTGCAACTACTGATATACTGACTATGAAAAGTTCATTTCAAAATCCACAAATTGCTGCAACACAACTAGATAAGGACTACGTTTCAGTATAAATAGTCGATCGACTCTTAGGACAATCATTCTCAAGTTCACTTCAACACAAACTACAATGTCAGCCAAGGTGATCCTCGTCCTCTGCGCTCAGGCGCTCTTCATCCAGGTGAGAAATGTTTTATTACTATTTTACGTTTTCAATAGATATAACATTCTCTTATTTGTGATTTTCCCAAGGGTTGCACTGCGCCCACAATTACCAAGTTGGTTTTGTACAAAAACGAGAATTTATGCCCATTCCCGATTTCTTTATCCACCCTGAACTGTGTCGGTAAGACCATAAGTCACTCACGATTTTAGTTATTACTAATGTTTTTCACTATTAGGAAATTGTGATTACATTAAAAGTGTCTGACATACCGTGTTCGATTAAACAATCATGTGACATCGGAACTGACGCCGTCTGCTGTTAAAGTAAAATTTACTAAAGCACTTTGCCCGCGACTTCGTCCGCGTGTATTTCGTACTTTCCGTTAAAAATTTCGTAAATGCATGTTTATGATCGTCATCATTTATTTAGATAAATAGGGCCAATATTTCAGTTTATAGATCAAAGGAATCAGCTTTTCACCCTCACAGGGGCGAAATTTTGAAAAATCGTTTAAGATGTGTTCAGAACTTGACTCAAACATTGATTATACCAATTATTGAGTTAATCAAGCCACGCAGTAAAATCCTCCCCTGTAAAATTAACTACCCCTTTTCGCCCCGTAGGGGGTAGATTATCGAAAAAACCTGATACACGTTCTTTATTTTTGCTCTTAAGTATAAATACTGACTTTCGGGTTAATCCGACCGCGCGTTAAATTATTCCATACAAATTTTGGCACCCCCCAATCCCCCTTTAGGCAGTAATTTAGAAAAACAAAAAATGCCTAACTTCATAATTTACTTAGATAAGTATTCGTGCCAAGTTTCAAGTTTATTAACTCAAGGAATAAGATTTTTCATAAAAATGAAATCCCCCTTTTCACCCACTTAAAGGTTGAATTTCCAAAAACCCTTTCTTAATGCTCCCCTACATTATAAAAGGAAGGCGTGTGCAAAATTTCACATTCCTAGTCCTAGTAGTTTCGCGTTGCGTTGCGTTGCGAGTGTTGATATGTCAGTCAGTCAGTCACTTTCTCCTTTTATGTATTTATAAATAGATATAGATACTATAATTTCTTGTTTACAGACTGCCTTCAGTTCATGTCTTGGTCGTGGAGTCGTCGGAAACGGTTGGAATGGCAATGGTTTAATCGGTGACGGATTTGTTGGCAACGGCTGTGCTGGTAACTGGGCCAACTATGGCTTGATAGGTGATGGCTGCATTGGTAATGGTTTCATTGGCAATGGCTTGGGTCTTGAGATCATTCCCACCAGTGGCGGTGGACTGCCTGTCTCCAGCGTCTCTGCTATCGCTCCCAGTGGTCTCTCCGTAGCGTCTGAGAATGTGTATGAGGGTGCTCTGTCCGTGGCTGGTGAGCTGCCGTTCGTGAGTGCTGTGGCTTTGGAGGGTGTGTTGCCAAGTGGCGGTGCTGGCGCCGTCAGCTACAGCTGCGGTAACGGTATCACTGCTATCGAGAGCCTCGCTCCTTCTGCTGCTGCCTATGGTGCTGCTGGTGCCTATGGGCTCGGCGCTGGCTTTGGTCCTGGCGCTCTTGGACTCGGCTATGGAGGCCACGGCTGTGGATGTCTCTACTAAGAACTTCCCTAAAAATTACTTAGCTCTTTGTCCGAATAATGATTCATTAAAATTATTTGCAATCTATTTTGGTATTTGAATTTACTTAGGTATACCCCATTTTCCCTGTAATGTTAAAGTGTGAAGTTTTATTAAAATAGAGAAACATGTTAAATTCTGTGACAAGCCACGTGCAATGGTCCACTGAAGGACTGAGTACGGAAACCAATATCAATAACATAGAATATAGATTCTGTAGTTAAAGAATTTTGCCGAACTTGACGTTTTATCAAGTGTGTATTTTATTTTAGCTTTAATAATTTTTTTCTAGTATCAAACTACAGCAATATTTTAAACTTTCCATGAGTGATATATTTCAGAAAGCTGCACTTCTGGACACGGTTCGTTTTGTTAGGAGATTCCCTTCTCTGGAGTTCTGACCGTCGGTAGCTTGAGCCTTGAGCCCTGTTTCCGGGCCGGTGCCCTGTCAGTTCACCAAAAATTAATTTACAAATTTTTACTTGACAAACAACGATTGGCAAAAACATGATTTGTCATTTCATCATTATACAACAACAAGTTTGCCAAATAATTCACTTTACAAAATAATCACCAGATAAACATTTGTTTAATAACGTGTTATTTAACAAGCAAGTCATTTTTTATTCATTTTATCTCATAAAACAAGGTTTGGAATAAAAACGTTTTACATATTGACTTATCATTACTTACGCAATTTCCTAAAAACCTGCCTGCCACCTGGATCCGAACTAGTTAGATTATTTATTTATTTATTTATCCTCCTACTGGAACGCCATACAGCAATTACACCAACGGAGCAAGAAATTATATCATGTGCTGTTTTCATCCATCCTGTGCGCGGTGGACATCGAACGGGCGGCGATGGAACGCGCACGCTCACACAGGCAGCGTCAGCTCCACAGTTCCACTACTCTATCCAAATTGCGCACATTCTTTGAGACTCAATGAACTTTTGAAAATAAATACATTAAAATTATATAAAAACAGAAAATTTTGATGTGTCATCCTGTCTGACAGATGTCAGACGTACGCCACTATGAATTTATTATGAAGGAACAAGGCTAATGCTGATTGTCTAGCCACCCACCCAAAAATAATTATTATTTTTATTAGGTTAATTATAAAAAAAAAAATGTTAGGTTAGGCTAAAACTGTGACCCCTACGCACGAGCCGAGCGAGCGAAGCGAGCGGTGCCGCGGCAGCGGCCGGCGAGTGCCAGAAGTGACTAGATTATATAGAAAAAAATACTTGCCTGAGAATTATTTGACCCAAATGGAGAATACCGTCATGATCACTTTGTGACTGGTTTAGAAAATCTTTACATAGTATAAAACAGTCACTCCCGCTGTCTGTAAGCTTAGATCTTTTAAACTACGCAACGGATTTTAATGCAGTCGCTAGTGTATTATAAAATGATATTTTGTATAAATGTTATTTTTCCAAAAGAATCTAAATATCTTTAAGTATGTATATTTACATAATTTAAAAAGCTAACAATCTTAAAATAATAATATGTACAAGTATACAAAAAGGGAGGGAAAATAATCAAAGGGCATAAAAAATTCGTCCGCATCACTCTCAATGGGAAACGTGCCCAAAAGGCTGGCAGCATTGCCACGTTGTATGGCAATGGTGATTCTTTGGCCAAAAAATAGGCCAGCCCTCTGGTCACGTGATGAGTCGACCAACCGCTTGGCGATGTCTCGGAATACTAAGTGGGCACTCGGGCCCCATGGCCCTAGTGTTTCAACCCCAAACGGCTCAAATATGTAAGTTCCAAAGAGATTGAAGTATTTGCGCCGTTTGAGGTTTTCCGCACCTGCAGCAGCCGCCCCAGCACAGCTTACCGTGCTTGGAAGATGGGATGGCGCAAGGTTGTCGACACACGTTGCATCCCACACCAAAGGCCTACCTACCTTCCAAGGCATTATGGTCATCCCGTCTGGTCTCGTACCATCGTTGCGTGCCAAACCATTGGGTTCTAAAACAGCTGGCACCCCAGCGGTGACAAGAGCACGACGGATGATGTCATTGATGCTGGCATGCCGTGCTATCCGGCCTGCGCTTTTACTGCAGGATAAGCCATGGTGTCCGAGGCAGTCGACACCTTCACCGCATTGGCAGCGATGCGGAGCCACGCAAGGGGCACACAGACGCAAACAAGTAGCGAGCCGGAAGGTGGTGTCACCCAGTAATGTGCCTATGTTGGGTGACAGTAGTGCCTGAAGCCAGACTCCCACTCACCCACAGCCAGTAGGCGGGCACGCTCAGCAGTATTGGTGGACGTATTAATAAGATTATTCCGTACCAACCTGCAGAGCGGCTCATCCCACTGCCTCTGGGAAGATAGGTTCGCGGGCCGATCTGTATCCGGGCAAGCCATTTTCCGGGCGTTCTCCGCGTCGGCCAAGCACGGCACTTCAGAGTCAACCAGGGAGGGGGCTAAAATCTTCCCGGTCAACTTTTCGGTGCTGTGGACAGAGGACAGGAACGCCGGTAAGCTAATACTGGTAATTTTGTGGAAATATTAAATGAAAAAATGTATAAATGATTAAATATCATCCGTAACATTTGTAAAGAGAAGCATTTGCCAAATAAATGTTTGTAAAGCGAGTGTTTATAAAAATAACATTTGCGGAATGAGTTGTGTGTGAAATAAATAGTATACGAAACGTTGGTTGTAAACTAAAAATTTGTCAATGGAGTTTTGGTGAAACATTACTGAACCGTGTTTACTGCCAGCTGCTGACTCAACAAAACAAGACATCAAACAAATCCTCGATTTTCTTGTAGTCGCCAGCAGCAAAAATCGAATAAACAAATTTCCTCGAACATTGTACGGTTCGTACACTTGCAGAGTTGTTGATGTTGTTGTTGGAGTGTGTGGAGAAAAGATCACGAGGTTGATGGCACGTAAATAAGTTTAATGCACCCAAGTTATGTCCAATAATAATGCAATAATGCACAGTTGGCGATTCCTTTCTCTATGTTGTTTACTCAGTTATTAGCTATATCACACTGCTTGTTAATTAGGTGAAATATGACTTAAATACCTAAGCAAACTGACGCGCGTTCGTTCCGATCGCAGCGTCAGCAAAATGTTATGAACAGCTGAAGACTGTACATCTTGGCAACCCCAAAAGAAAACAACAAAGACAAGGAAAAACCATCACAAAGCAATAAAATTAAAACAATTAATTATCAAAGTTGAACGCAATATTCCTAGTTCCGGTGTTGCTTCGGCGAGATGTCTCAGGGCGAGGCTCCACGCTGCTGTCCTTGCTTTGCGATGATGTTTCAGCAGTTTCCTTCCGACTGTGGTTCCCTTGATGGATGATTTGAAGCTCGACATCCTCATTCTGTTGTCTAGTGGTTGAGTTTCTTGACATGTTTTTGAAACAGTGAAGACAACGCTTCCTCCCAACCGCCACAAGCACAGCAATGATTGCCGATGTCAACAGAAAATAGCAGACGACATATTGATGAATGTCGTGTATTGTAACTGTTGTCTGTTGAGCTTCATTTTCCCTTTGTGTTTTAATCTTGTCTTCAATCTTAGCTATTTCAAGGCTTGTAGATGATGATTGCAGCATGTTTGGCGCGTAGCGATACGTTAAGTTTACGATTTTGTTTATGGATGTGTCTAAAGTAGGAGCTGTCAACTCGTAGTCCATTTTTATGCGACTGTTATACTGACGATGGGCGTAGATTGTTAAGTCTTTAGACTGCAGTACGCATCCTTGAGATAACGTCACTAAGCTTGGTGACGTTACGGTGTAAGTTGTGATGTCATTACTACAAATTGTACGTAATAAACACGTATCGCAGCATATTGCTAGCCAGCTGTTCGATGAGTGTAACTCAATCCATACGTCCTTGCATACGGTGCTCTCTAGGTCGCAAGGTGAAGTGTTTTGATGCGACAGCAGTTTTGCTTCACACGGTGCTTTGCTGCTATGCAAATTGTAAGACGGTAAGTTGTTTTTGCATAGAAAGTTGTTTGACCTTTGTTGTACGCATTGTTTAAAATCGTTTTCTGTCAGTAGGATGTACATGCTCTTGTTAAGGTTGACAGCGATGTACTTGGACGATGTCTGAACCTGCATAGATTTTTTGGCTCCCATAAGTGGTAACGGTATGGTTTGGTAGATAGTGTAGTCTTCGTTAGCCACAAGAGGTATGTGCACCTCGAACAGGAAATAAGTTTTCGTGACTCGAGCCTTTACATTAATTAGCTTGTAGACGTCTTTTATGTTTTCCTTATAATTTTCGATCGGCAATGATACCGTCTTCGGGAGATTTCCAGATATTTCGCCTAGTTGCTTTATCAAATGTACCGGAGTTATTAGATGCACATCTGTGTGTCCTTGGTACACGTTGGTGAGGGTGTTAAACAGCATTTCTTGGAATGTCCTTAGGCTGTTAATCAGTAGGTATACAGTCAAGGAGGCTGAGTTTATGTATGTTGTGGCTGAAATTATTTCTATTTCCGATTCGATGGACGCCAAGTTCATATTAGTTTGGTTGACGAAGCTGTCAATGATGTCAAATTGACGCTTAATGTTTGTTTCGCTTTTCTTCAAAACTTGGTTCTCCAGTTCCACAATAGACGTTTGGTTTTTTATTAGACTCAGAAGGTAATCATCGTTGCTTTTGAGTGATTTAATGTCATTTTGATATTTTTCAGCAAACTGTTGATCCAGTATTCCGAACAAACTGTTAGCTAGATAACCGACTCCATCCACTAAGCCGCGTTTCTTTCGTTCGCTAAGATGTTTATGTGGATTAATCAGCACAAAGTTGTAGTAGCTAAGCAGCTCCATTTCATGGCCCAGTTGTTCCATAGTGGTTCGGCAATGTTGTATCTTTGTCTGGTAGCATGCTTTCTTCACATTCTCGAAAAAAGCTTCCGTTCGATGAATTCCTTCCCAATAGTTAGTTAAGTTATAGTACATGATTAAAGTCCATTCATCATGTACAACTTGCATTTTACCGACCGTGTCGTAGTAAACAGGCCGTTCTGGATTCAAACTTGTAATCTGAGCGCCTGGCGCGATGCGAGCAGTGTCAATGGCCCCATAGGCTCCCGATATACATGAAAGCAATGCTAATGTTGTTATGAGTAAGGTGGAAAGAAGTTTATTTCCTTTTACTCGTTTTGATGTTTTGCTTATATCGTTATCAGTTTCCGCTTGAATTTCGGTGTCCAAAGGCAATGGTGACAGTTTGACTACGGGGCGCTTGATGGTTCCCGATTGTGTTTTGATAGTTGTGACCCGAACGTATCCATCGGATCCAGGGTGGGTTTCCATAACACGTCCCATAGCCCATTTTCCCGGGGGCAAATTATCTTCCTTTACCAGTACTATGTCACCTTCCTTGATATTCTTGTTTGGCCTATTCCACTTACTGCGAGTTTGCAGTGTAGTTAAATATTCGTTAGACCAATTTTTCCAGTACTGATGAAACATATGTTCGCAAAGTTGCCACCTGCGACGTAAGTCAATGTTATCTGCATCGCTGTAATCTGAGAGTGGCAATGATAGTATGGGGCTTCCTGTGAGGAAATGACCAGGAGTCAGGCAGTTGTAGAATTCTTCCGGATCCTCTGTAAGAGGACACAGCGGCCTCGAGTTTAAGCACACTTCTATTTTGGCCAAGAGTGTAGCAAACTCCTCATAGGTTAGTTTCTGGTCACCCAATACTCGTCTCAGATGATGCTTCATTGATTTCACGGCAGCTTCCCAAAGGCCACCTGCACTGGGCCAAGCTGGAGCATTGAAATGCCACTCGACTTCTAGTTTCGCTAACTCGCTGAAGACTTCTGGTTTTAGTACTTGTTTGAATAATTCAAATTCTTCACGGAGTACCCTTGCAGCGCCAACAAAGTTAGTACCGCAGTCCGAGTACATGTGCTTCGGTGTTCCGCGCCTCGCGCACAGTCTTTGGAAGGCCGCTATAAAGGTCTCAGTGCTCAGGTCTGACACCAACTCGATATGGACGGCTTTTGTGGCCATGCATATGAATATTGCTATATAGCCTTTTGATGTTTTGACGCCTCTACCCTTGTTATGTTTGACGTCTACGTGCCCCGAGAAGTCAACACCGGTATGTGTGAATGGCCGGCACGGTGTAATTCTTTGTCGGGGTAAATCTCCCATCAGTTGGTGAGTGTCTGTTCTGCTAAAGCGATGACAGCGAACACATTTCTGGAGTACAATTTTGACTGCTCTGTTCCCTCCAACAATCCAGTACTTTTGCCTTAAGTACATCAACGTAAGTCTAGCTCCTCCGTGCAACGTGCTTAAATGTGCTTGTTCTATCAAAAGTTGAGTGTGTCGTCCCCCATGTGCTACGATAACCGGATTTTTCATCGCAACAGGCAGGTTAGAATTCTTGAGACGACCTCCAACCCGAATAATACCCTTGTCATCCAAATAGGGATTTAGTTTGAAGATTGGGCTTTTTCTTGATATGTCTTCGTTTCGTTTGAGTTGATTATATTCGGAATCGAACTGTAACCGTTGCACATAGCTGACGATACTTATATCCGCTGCACGTAGTTCGCTTGTTGTTAGGTACGAGGTTTCACATTTCGTTTTATATCGCATGTTTGCTATAAAGCGTTGTATCCATGCGACGATGCGTATTATTCGTGTCATTGAACTGTAATTGTTCAACAAGTCACTTATAAAATTTTGCTGATCTTCTTGTTTTGTTATTTTCGTTTCAACATGATTTGCGCAACCGATATTTGTTTGGAATGAGCTTGGTATATTTTTAGATGTTTCTAATTTCCTTATAATTTCTGGACCTTGCCACCATAAGTTGAAGCCCATAAGTTTGCTTGGCAGTAGTCCTCTTGACGCACAATCGGCGGGATTTTCTTCGGACCTCACGTACTCCCATTGAGTTGCAGAGATGATGCGTTTGATTTTCGTAACTCTGTTGGCGACGTATGGTTCCCATCTTGTTGAGTCACCCTGAATCCATGCTAAAACAACTTGGGAATCAGACCAAGCCTGTACAGAAATGGTAAACTCAGATAGTACTTCCTTTGTTTTTTCCATTAGGTCTGCCAATAGTACGGCGCCGCAGAGTTCCAGCCTGGGCAAAGTTGTTTTCTGCTTAACTGGTGCCACCTTTGTTTTTGCGACGAGTAATGTTGTTGTGGGCAGTCCGTGTTTATTCCATACCCGACTGTATATCACACAAGCGTAAGCTTTTTCGCTTGCGTCACAGAAACCGAGTAGTTCTACGCGTTGTTGCGTATCACCTATCCAGCGATCTATCTTCATGTTTTTTATGTAGGTCATTTCTGTATTCAGCTTTATCCATTCTGTTTTTATGTCGTTAGGCACTTCGTCATCCCAGCTAAGTTTACCAACCCAGAGTTTCTGGAATAGTAGTTTGGCCTTGACTGTCACTGGAGACAGCCAGCCTAGTGGGTCGTAAAATTTGGAAATCTCTGAGAGTAACGATCTCTTCGTTAGTCGTTTTGTTTCTTTCACCGGCCAGTTAAAGTAGAAGGTATCGCTTGTATGGTTCCAACCTAGTCCCAATGTTTTGGAAGTTTCTTCAGATTTGAAGTCAAAAGTGTTTTGTCTTGAAATCTGTTCTTCGTTTAGGTTTTCAAGTAAAGCACGATGATTACTTGACCATTTCCGCAAGTTCATTCCCCCTCCTCTCAAAAGTTGTATGAGTGATGCTTGTAGATGTTGGGCTTCCTTGACGCAGTTGTGGCCACTTATGACGTCATCGACATAACATTCTGTCTGCAGTATTTTGGCCGCTACTGGATACTTGTATGCATCGTCAGCAGCAAGCTGTTTTAAAGTGCGCATGGCCAGCCAAGGAGCACATTTTGTTCCGTATGTAACTGTGCAAAGCTGAAAGTCGCGTAGGGGTTCATCTGGTGAATCTCGCCAGACGATTCTCTGAAGGCCTTGTTGCTCTTCTGACATCCATATACAGCGATACATCTTCTCGATGTCAGCAGTGAAGACGTATTTATAGGTTCGCCACTTTAGGATAAGACCCTGTATATCCTGTTGTAAATTGGCACCTTTTTCCATAAGGCTGTTTAGGCTGTAGCCACTTGAAGTTTTTTGCGATGCGTTAAATACAACTCTCAATTTTGTGGTGGTTGAGTTTTCCCTTAAAACTCCGTGATGCGGGAGATAGCATCACGTAGCTGGAACATGAGACGATGGTTTCATATGGCCGAGTTCAATGTATTCACTAATGAATTGCTTGTACATGGCCGAAAGTTTCTCATCCTTTTACAGTCGTTTTTCCATTTGTAGGAACTGTGATACGGCCACTGATTTAGATTTTCCCAGCTTTTCCTCAAAATTAGGAGAAAGTGGCATTTTGACGACGTATGTCCCATCTCGCAAGCGGTTTACGGTTTCCGTGTAGAATTGTTCACATTTTTCGTCCTTAGACATGTTCTTTGAGAGTTGAATGTCTTCCGTTTCCCAAAATTTGGTTACTTCCTCCAAGTTGATCAACGCTACGTTGCAGTTAAATGTGTTCATTTTTCCGCATAAAATCCATCCTATTTGCGTTTGTTGTGCCACGGGGGATTGGTTGCTGCCTTTCAGTACTCCATCCAGAATTATCTCTGAATATACGTCAGCCCCTAGCAGGAGATCAATTTGGTTAGAAATGTTGTATTCTGGGTCCGCGAGTTTTAGGTTCTTCAAATGCGGCCATTCAATTTTCTCAATCGTTGTAGTTGGAAGGTTATTTGTTAGCTTTTTCATAATAAGCGCCTGTGTTGTGAAACAGTAATCGGAGTGAATTGATGTACAGGTGAGGTTCAGTTTTCCCCTGCAATCTCCCGACACAGTTCCAATTCCGGTTACGCATGCGTTGACGTTTAACCGAGGAAGTCGTAGAATTTGAGCAGCATTTTCTGTGATCAAGTTCACCTGCGAACCTTGATCGAGAAGTGCCCGTAGTTTTACATACGTCCCATCAATTGTTTTGACTCTAAGTTGGACTGTAGTTAGCAAGACTTCCGTGTTTCTTGTATTTACGTGGTTAGACGAGTTTTGTTGAGATGTCGACGGAGAAGCTTGGTCATGGTTGGTTTTTCGGTTAGATGTTACGTTTTTCTTTTCTGGATTATGCAACAATGTGTGGTGTTTTAAATTACACTCTTGGCAAGTTTTTGTTGATTTGCATTCTTCGCTACCGTGGCTGAATAAGCAATTTTTGCATAGCTGCAGTTTTGAAATTTTGTTATATTTTTTGCCAATGTCCATGTCTCGGAATTGGTTACAGTTCATTAACACATGACTTCCGTTGCAATGTGGGCATTTTCGCTGCGATGCATAAACGTTGTAGGTTTTGTAATTTGACTTCTTCCGTTTTTGTTGATTGTTAACTTTCGAGTTCGTTGGCTTTTCTGTTGAAGTGGTTGAAATTCCCTTTTTTGCAGACTTCATTGATTCATATGCCATGAATTGGGTTTCGAGAAAGTACAGAAAATCCTGTAAATTCTGAAGTTCCCGATGATCTTGTATTTCTTTCATATAATCGCTCAATGTTTTTGAGTCTAATTTTTGTGACATAATGTGCACGATAATCGGACCCCACGATGTTGTTTCAATACCGATATTCGATATCCCGTTTAAGCATTCCGTGATGACATCATGCATTTTCTTTAAGTTGTAAGAATCCGGGTTCTGTATGACCGGAAGGTTCAGCATGCTGTTCATGAATGATGTAAACTGCAAACGACGATTGTCGTAACGCTGATTGAGGATGTCCCAACAGGAGTTGTAGTTATCAGCTCTAACGCTTAAATGTTGTACCAAGCGCTCAGCTTCACCTCGCAGTTTTGTTTTCAGGTGTTGCATTTTCTGTGCGTTGTTAATCATGGGGTTCTTGTGGATAGTCTCCAAAAACAGATCCTTGAACGAGATCCACTGACTATAGTTGCCGGAAAATTCGGGAACTTCGATCTTAGGAGCCGAGTTCGAGTAGTGGGCGGTGGTCCAAATTTTAGAGTTGAGGCGTTTTTTTATTTCGTCATACTTTTGTTCGACGTCAGCAAACACATTGTAGTATTTTTCATTCGATCCTTTTAGTTGGAAGTCGATTTCCCAATGTAGTTTGTCGATAGGCTCCCATTTTGAGTTTAGCGTGTGAAGGTGATCATCCAGTTCCCATTTTTCAGCAATTGATGCGCTGTTTATCTTTGTCATAACACGATGTATCGCATTAAAGTTACATTCTTGTTTGTTGAGTAAAAGCTGGATTCCATCATCACCGTCACCATATTGGTTGGCGTCTGCTAAAGTCCCGGTTAGATCGAACTTCACCTTCTGTTGTTGTTCTTTCAAATCTGACAGTTTGTTGATAATGTCTGTTTTTATTTTGAGGTACATCTCTTCCGTTTTTCTGTGGATGTTACCCACGAAATAATCAATAGTTTTATCTTCTAGTTCTTGAACTAAAAGGGCATGTCTGCTGTTGAAATCCTGCCATTGGTTTTCTAGCGAGGACAAGCGCTTGTTCAGGTAGTCCGCGGTTTTGCGGGCTGATGAGTCCTTGCGATAGTTGATACACCAGGTCTTGATGTTATCAAAACATGTTGACTGCAGTTCCAGTTTGTCCATGTCGATGCTGATATTTAGCTCGTAGTCTCTTAGTTGACGGCGACCGTAGAGCGTTGCTTAGTTACAGCTACTAGAAGACAGCAGTGTGCAGTTTTCCTCTAGTAGTTGTTTGTTTGTGTAGCCCGTAGTCACGTAGTTGACGGCGACTGTAGAGCGTTGCTTAGTTTGTTGACACGAAGACTTCTTAGTTGCTGATAGTCTTCTCACTTCAAATCTTGAACCCTCGATTCGAAATGGTCGATGGAACTCGGTACCCCTGCGCCTCGATTACAGTATTGTGCGCCTTCTCAATCTAACTGGGGCGACCCGCTTCTGGGAGACCAGCTAGACCGATTCGCTACCGTAAAGAGACACAAGCACCAAGAATCCGGCTCGAAGGACCATTAAATGTACGGTTCGTACACTTGCAGAGTTGTTGATGTTGTTGTTGGAGTGTGTGGAGAAAAGATCACGAGGTTGATGGCACGTAAATAAGTTTAATGCACCCAAGTTATGTCCAATAATAATGCAATAATGCACAGTTGGCGATTCCTTTCTCTATGTTGTTTACTCAGTTATTAGCTATATCACACTGCTTGTTAATTAGGTGAAATATGACTTAAATACCTAAGCAAACTGACGCGCGTTCGTTCCGATCGCAGCGTCAGCAAAATGTTATGAACAGCTGAAGACTGTACAAACATGATTTAATTTTTTGCAACATTGACTTTAACCCACTTACTCATTTCTGCTGAAGCAAAATCATATCATATGTGTATAGCTAAGTTTTGAAGTGCAAGAAACTATTTAAAGCTGACTAAATATATACGTTTTTTGTTGTTTTGATCTTTATGGTAAAACTAGATATAAAATGATGGATTAATAAAAAATTGTCATTATTTCAAGACTTCTAATGTTAAATATTGTTAAGAATTTTATTGTCCTACAATTACCATAAAAGTATACTCATGCCGCCTGTGACACAGGTTAATCCTATTACAGGCATCTAACATTATATTTATACCTTTGTAAATAATGTCTAAGACTTTATGTAATAATTTTACCAATTTTAATACTGAATAAAACATTTATTTTGTTGTCGCCTTTATCCTCTCAACATGACCGAACCATCCGAGCATACTCTTTTCGATTTTTGTCACTACGTCGTCGTATAAACCGCAACGATGTCTGGTCACATTATTCATAGTTACACCACATATACTTTGCAAGGAACGCATTTCCACAGCATATATCCTAATTTCATACCTCTTTTGTCACACCCAACATACACTTCCATGCATACTGTTTCTCATTGTATAAAAAATCCTTGTCATCTAATCTAATCGTCTTCACCTAAACAGGTACCTACTTCGAGAAAACCTTCTGTTCAAACATTATTCATTCATAAAAATTGAGACTTTATGTTACGGCACGTGCCTTCTTAGAATCGTGGTCAGCAATCAGAACAACAAACGTTTCATAACAGCCAGTCATCGGAGATAGCTTGTTGTACTAGGTCAGGATTGTTCAGTGACAATGAGCACGTTGCTATTTCATACTAACTACCTACTTAGATTTTTTTTCTAGACTCAACAGTTTAGGCACTACTTAAGTACATTTGTAATTGTATTCAGAAATGCTGTTGGGTGATTTTAACATTAAATCAAAGATTGAAATATTTGCTCAATTCATGATCTTTTATTTTATTGAGGCAGCAGAAAGTACACTTCAGTAGTAAATAGGAGATCCGCAGCCGCAAGCGCAGTGTCCGGAGATAGACACAGCACCAGCAGCTGGTACAGCACCACAGAAATTCACGGCACCCATGATGGGGACCTGACCAGCAACAGCGGTGTTACCGGCGACTGGCAGCTCACCAGCGACCGCCACGTTGCCTTCACCGGCACCACCGTAAGCAGCAGCACCACATGGAGCAGTAGGATAGAGACCAGCACCGAGACCCAGAGCAGGAGCTATGGCGGCCACTGGACCTCCGTAGCCGCACCCGCAACCGAACACATTCTAAGGGAACAAAATAATAAATAAGAATTGATTGGACTTAATTGAAAAATTACTGCACAAACATGAAAAAAACGATAACAATATAAATGAAGGTAAAACTCAAAAGAAAATAATTATAAATTCGAAGATCACTCACCTGGACCAAGCAAGCTTGGATGCAGAGCAACAGAACAGCAAAGGTAGACATGTTTGATGTTTGTTTCTGTTCAACGAGAAGCTGAAGACTGAATGATGTTCTTACTTCGAGACCATTTTTATATACTTAGTGCAAAAGTTTCTTATCATAATAACGTGCTGTTTTTCAATATTCTATTGAAACAAACTTCATACTAAGTATTTCAAGGTCACATCACTTACGAAATACAAGCGTTTTTTCCATTTCTTAAGATTGCAACCACCGATAAGGGTATGAAAAATTAATTTCTAAATCCTCAAATTGCAGCAATACAACTAGATAAGGACTACGTTTCAGTATAAATAGTCGATCGAGTTTTGGGACAATCATTCTCAAGTTCACTTCAACACAAACTACAATGTCAGCCAAGGTGATCCTCGTCCTCTGCGCTCAGGCGCTTTTCATCCAGGTGAGAAATGGTTGATTATTAAGTATATTGTCTATTATCTTATTTGTAATTTTCCAAAGGGTTGCTCACTGCGCCCTCAGATACAGTTTTGTACAAATTTTTAAAATGCCTTTTGAATCATGATTCTAGCCAAATTTTTTACTATCAGAAAATTACATCAAAAGCGTCTAACACACGAGATCGAATAAAAAACAATTATTTGTCACATCGACACCGACGCCGTCTGCTGTTAAAGTAATATTTACTAACACTATAATTTCATGTTTACAGACTGCTTTCAGTTCATGTCTTGGTCATGGAGCCGTCGTCGCTCCTGCTGTTGTTGCCCCTGGATGTGCTGGTAACGGCTGGGCTGGCAATGGTTTGATCGGAAATGGATTGATTGGTCATGGCTGTGCTGGTAACTGGGCCAACCATGGTTTGATCGGCAATGGCTTGGCTGCTCTTGAGATCATTCCCACCAGTGGCGGTGGACTGCCAGTCTCCAGCGTCTCTGCTATTGCTCCCAATGGTCTCTCCGTAGCGTCTGAGAATGTTTATGAGGGTGCTCTGTCCGTGGCTGGTGAGCTGCCGTTCGTGAGTGCTGTGGCTTTGGAGGGTGTGTTGCCAAGTGGCGGTGCTGGCGCCGTCAGGTACAGCTGCGGTAACGGTATCACTGCTATCGAGAGCAATGCTCCTTCTGCTGCTGCCTATGGCGCTGCTGGTGCCTATGGGCTCGGCGCTGGCTTTGGTCCTGGCGCTCTCGGACTCGGCTATGGAGGCCACGGCTGTGGATGTCTCTACTAAGAACTTTCCAAATAATTACTTAGCTGTTTGTCCGAAACAATGATTCATTAAAATTATTTGCAATCTATTTTGGTATTTGAATTTACTTAGGTATACGCCATTTTCCCTATAATGTTAAAGTGTGAAGTTTTGTTAAAATAGAGAATCATGTTTAATTCTGTGATAAGCCACATGCAATGGTCCACTGAAGGACTGAGTACGGAAACCAATATCAATAATATAGAACATAGATTCTGTGATTAAAGAATTTTGCTGAACTTGACGTTTTATCAAGTATATATTTTACTTTAGCTTTAATAATTTTTTTCTATTGTCAAACTACAGCAATATTTTAAACTTTCTATGAGTGACATATTTCAGAAAGCTGCACTTCTGGATACAGTTCGTTTTGTTAGGAGATTCCTTTCTCTGGAGCTCTGACCGTCGGTAGCTTGAGCCCTGTTTCCGGGCCACTACTGTTATATTTTGAAATCTTTTAATTTTTAAACTTCGTAAGGGAAGCATAGATTATATTCATGGCACGAATTTAGTTTTCTGTTTTTAAAAGCTTTTATTTATTAAAAGCTTTTATTTAACTTGACTTGTATGTATGTGAAGGTGGACTCTTGCAAGTTAAATTTGACCTACTTCCCGGTATCCGATTGAGCTGAAATTTTACATACTGGTCAAGTCCCGATGACAATGCATGTTTATGACAAGCATGACGTGATGCTGCTGCCAGGATTGGCTCCAGACGAGGGAACTCCTCAACGGTTAACAGCAGGGACATGAAATTTTGCACACCCATTGGAATGACAGTTAGCGGATCCACCATGAAATTGCTGCCACCTTCAGGGTTGGCTCCAAACCAGAGAATTCCTCAATGGTCGGCAGTAAGGACTTGAAATTTTGACCCGTTCGGATATGATAGACAGTTGGTGGGTGCACCATGAAATTGCTGCCACATCCAGGGTTGGCTCCAAACCACGGAACTCCTCAACGGTCAACAATAGTAACAGGCATAAGAGGTATACCATGACTGGTAATTTGGTGAGATGGGCGTCAATAGAATTGGTTTGCAACCTGTCTAGGAGACGGAAAACTCCAAAATCAAACCCGGAACGGTGTTTCGTCAGGCATGAGTAAGCTTTAAGCTGAAACAAATGGCGCATATATTACCAAATTACTACCCAAGTCAAGGTGACGCCGTGCCGAGGACTGAGTGGCATCAGGGTATAAAATGATGTCGTGAACGTACCGCCTCAGGGCACCTGGGTGAACCCTGTTGTATATTAGCTCTTTGTATGGCCCTGTTTCCGGAGAGCACAAATGCAGGATACGGACATTCCATCCGTCCGTATCGACTTCGGCTAAGACGGGATTCACCTGATTCAACCGAAGTCTGTGCAATTTCCAGCGAAATACAGCCATGGCACGGCTGAACGCAGAACGTTGCCAATAGTATTATGCTGGGCTTGCACAGTTCATAAAATGCAGGTTAGTACGGTTGACCACGCCGTTGTGTATTTGGGCCCAAAGTTGTTCGCTGCTGGCCAAGCGTACGTGGCCTTTCAATTTTTCCTAATGTAGTAATAAAGATTGGTGATTTTGAGTAGGGTCACATCGATAGAAGGCCTCCTCATAGAAGAATTAGACTGCTCGATATTAACTGGCACCCGCCAATGTAACAATGACGCACTTAATGAAATGAATAGACTAAGACATATATCTAGCGAAAACTAAATAATATAAAATAACTTAATATAAAAAAAAAACTTTTGAAAAAAGCTTTTATTAACGCCCTAAAAGATAAAAATAAGATTTAAATTACATTAAACATATTCATTTAACAATTACGTTACAAAATTTAATTGTAAATATTAAGATTTAAAATTAATTAAATAATAAGATTTAGCCTCAGTGCTGCACGATGTAAATTTGAGTACCTAATCTTTTTCTTTAAAATTTTGACTATCAACTTATAAAGTCATTAAACAAATTATATTATAAATAAAAGCTTGTCGCGAGATTTAAGCACTCGTATTACCTACTTAGTTTGAACGTTTAATTTACTAGTCTACATAGGTAAATCTCGCGACAAGCTTTTATATAATAATTATAAATTGTGTAATGACTTTATAAGTTGATAGTAAACATTTTAAAGGAAAAGATTACTCAAATTTAAACACCACATTAGCTAAAATTCTGTGCCAAAAACTCAACAATCGGGTCAAAAAACTGGAATCGATAAATCTCGACTAACATTTTGTTGAGTGTGATAGTCACTAGTGCCATATTGGTCGCTCCGGAGCTCACTTCACTTCGCAAGTGACTAGGTGATGCTTACAGAATGCAAAATCAAGGTCATTTTGAACCTTATGCGAAGTGAGATGCGAGTTGTTGTTTGAATTTTACAGAATCGACGTGCTGATCTCTCCCCGGTCGTGTCGAATACCGTCTCATCGGACAAAAGAGGCTAGACTACAGTAAAGGAACAAAGAGTGCACTTGTGTTCGTGCACGCAATTGTGCACATATCTCCTGCGTACTTAGCTAATCTATATTGAGATTGGCCACCGTGGCCGAAATGCGGTAGGGAGGAGTGTCATTAAAATATTTGTGGGTTAAATTGAGGATTTAATCAAACATTGAATTATTTGCTCACTTCACAATCGTTTATTTATTTATATTTTGCCGTCTGAAAAGTATGTCTCAATAGTAAAGAGGAGAACCACAGCCGCAAGCGCATTCTCCGAAAATAGACACGGCACCAGCAGCGGGCACAGCACCACAGAAATTCACAGCACCCATGATGGGGACCTGACCAGCAACAGCGGTGTTACCGGCGACTGGCAGCTCACCAGCGACCGCCACGTTGCCTTCACCGGCTCCGCCGTAAGCAGCTCCGGGAGCGAAGGCACCTCCGTATGCAGCAGCAGGAGCAAGTGCGCCACCAAAAGCACCAAGTCCCAGGGCACCACCACATGGAGCAGCAGGATAAAGACCAGCACCGAGACCCAGAGCAGGAGCTATGGCGGCCACAGGACCTCCGTAGCCGCACCCGCAACCGAACACATTCTAAGGGAACAAAATAATAAAGAAGAATTGATTGGATTTGATTTAAAAATAACTTTACAAACATGAAAAAGCCCGTAACAATATAAATGATAGGAAAACAATAATTAATTTTAGATCACTCACCTGGACCAAGCAAGCTTGGATGCAGAGCAACAGAACAGCGAAGGTAGACATGTTGGATGTTTGTTTGTGTTCAACGAGAAGCTGAAGACTGAATGATGTCCCTACTTCTAGACCTCGTTTATATAGTGCAAAAGCTTCTTATCATAATACGTGATTTTTTTCAATGTTCTAATGAAACAAAGCCCTTCATACTTACTAAATATTTCAAGGTTACATCACTTACGTTTTTCTATTTCTCCATATTGCAACTACTGATATACTGACAATGAAAAGTTCATTTCAAAATCCACAAATTGCTGCAACACAACTAGATAAGGACTACGTTTCAGTATAAATAGTCGATCGATTCTTAGGACAATCATTCTCAAGTTCACTTCAACACAAACTACAATGTCAGCCAAGGTGATCCTCGTCCTCTGCGCTCAGGCGCTCTTCATCCAGGTGAGAAATGTTTTATTATTATTTTATGTTTTCAATACATATAACATTCTCTTATTTGTGATTTTCCCAAGGGTTGCACTGCGCCCACAGTTACCAAGTTGGTTTTTTACAAAAACGAGAATTTATGCCCATTCCCAATTTTTTTTATCCACCCCGAACTGTGTCGGTAATACCATAAGTCACTAACGATTTTAATTAAGTACGTTTATCACTATCAGGAAATTGTAAAATTACATTAAAAGCGTCTGACATACATTATGTTACGTGGTTGATTAAACAATCATGTGACATCGACACCGACGCCGTCTGTTGTTACAGTAATATTTAATAATACTATAATTTCTTGTTTACAGACTGCTTTCAGTTCATGTCTTGGTCGTGGAGTCGTCGGAAATGGTTTGATCGGTGACGGTTTGCTTGGTAACGGCTGTGCTGGTAACTGGGCCAACTATGGCTTGATAGGTGATGGATTAATTGGTAATGGATTGATCGGTCATGGCTGTGCTGGTAACTGGGCCAACCATGGTTTGATTGGCAATGGCTTGGCTGCTCTTGAGATCATTCCCACCAGTGGCGGTGGACTGCCTGTCTCCAGCGTCTCTGCTATCGCTCCCAATGGCCTCTCCGTAGCGTCTGAGAATGTGTATGAGGGTGCTCTGTCCGTGGCTGGTGAGCTGCCGTTCGTGAGTGCTGTGGCTTTGGAGGGTGTGTTGCCAAGTGGCGGTGCTGGCGCCGTCAGTTACAGCTGCGGTAACGGTATCACTGCTATCGAGAGCATCGCTCCTTCTGCTGCTGCCTATGGTGCTGCTGGTGCCTATGGGCTAGGCGCTGGCTTTGGTCCTGGCGCTCTCGGACTCGGCTATGGAGGCCACGGCTGTGGATGTCTCTACTAAGAACTTCCCTAAAAATTACTCTTTGTCCGAAGCAATGATTCATTAAAATTATTTGCAATCTATTTTGGTATTTGAATTTACTTAGGTATACCCCAGTTTCTGTGCAATGTTAAAGTGTGAAGTTTTATTAAAATAGAGAGACATGTTAAATTTTGTGATAAGCCACGTGCAATGATCCATTGAAGGACTTCAGTGTGATTCTGTAAGACCTCATTCTAAAGTTCGAATCTGAATCCGCTGTGAGATGCTTGATTGGCATTCTAAAAACTCGGTTGATACACTAGCGCTACCCTTGCGAGCGTGTCAGCGAGTTGAACTAAATTGACCGTGAGATATAAAGTATGAGATGACATTAGAAGTGGCATTCTGTAAGGTAAATCCGCCGTCACTTCGACGATCACTTCGCACTGGAACTCGTTTCAGTGTCAAATAAAAAGTATCTATTTTACGATTGAAAATAGAAGAAGTCCTATATAAAAAATATATATATTTTTGACGTTGAGGAATTCTACGACCTACTGAATAAAGCCTGTGATGAACACCGAGGTACCTGAACATTGGTTATAGGCGACTACAACGCTAAAATTGGTCTACGGACATCTTCAGACAACACCAATGTTCTGGGACCCCACGGCTTAGGACATAGAAGCGAACGCGGTCAACGCCTTCTACAATTCGCTTTTGGTCAGGATCTTAGTGTCAGCAACAGCTTCTTTGTTAAGCACCCTCAACGTCGATGGACGTGGCTTTCTCCTGATAGTCACACAAAGAACGAAATCGACTTTTGTCTATCCTCAAGTAAAAGTATTATTAAAAATGTAAATGCACTCAATAAATTAAATTTTAGCTCCGATCACCGGCCATTACGAATAACAGCAAATTTTGATTTGAAATTACATCGCAATAAACTTATTCAAAGCACAATCAAACGTTTAGATAGATGTACACTAATTGCAAATAAAGAACAGTTTAGCATAAATATTAAAAACACCTTCAGTTTATTAGATACAGATTCAGAGGACGTACAGATACAGTATAAAAACATAAAGGAAGCTATTAAAGTCGCCAGCCAAAAAGTTGTGTGCCTCAAGAAAAAGAAAACAAAACGTACTGACAGCACAACACGTCTTATAGAAGAGCGACAGAATTTAACGTACCAATCTGCTGGCTACAGGGATCTAGACAGAAAAGTAAAGAGGAGCATCAGAAAGGACTTAAGGCACTATAACACACAACTTGTCCATGCTGCATTGACAAACAACCGATCCTTAAGATCAGCTATGCGCGGTATGGATGTAGGCAGGTCTTCAATCACGCATTTAAAAGATAAAAATGGCGTTAAGCAAGGAGATAGGGCAAAAATTCTTGGGATAAGTACCGAGTTTTATAAATCTCTATATTCCAACGACCAAACATCCCAACAAACAACCGAAGTCTATTCATGTCCTGAGGAGGTTCCATTAATATCTGGATATGAAGTACACCAGGCTCTCAGAGGCATGAAGTACAATAAAAGTCCCGGCGAAGATGGTATTACAACCGAATCACTTCGAGCCGCGGAGCCTATCTTGTTGCCATACATCTGCAACTTATTTAATTCAATATTACAAACAGGTGTTTTTTTCCAAGTAGTTTCTGCCACTCAAATGTTATCCTCCTCCATAAAAAAGGTGATAAGACTGACATCGGCAATTACCGCCCCATCAGCCTCATCTCACACCTTTACAAAATATTTATTAAAATTATTGAAAATCGCATTTCTGGCCAATTAGATCGGCATCAACCTCCCGAACAAGCCGGGTTCCGTCGTGGCCTCTCCACTACCGACCATTTACAATCCCTTAATCAAGTTATAGAAAAACATCTAGAATACAACCTACCCTTATACGTAGCATTTGTCGACTACTCTAAAGCATTTGACAGTTTATCGCACAAAGCCATATTTGAATCTCTGCAAAACCAAGACATCGAACCTACATACATTAAGTTACTACAAAAAATATACCAAAATAGCACAGCAGCCATAAAAATAAACACCACAGGACCATCATTCCCTATCCAAAAAGGGGTCAAACAGGGCGACCCTCTTTCTCCAAAGGTCTTCACAGCCACGCTTGAAGAAGTCTTTAGAAAACTAAATAGCAATTGGAGGGACAAGGGCATCATCGTGGGCGATAGAAGACTAACAAATCTCCGATTCGCCGACGATATTGTTCTTTTCTCCTCCACGGCAGCCGAGTTAGGCCTAATGCTCGACCAACTGAGTAGTGCCAGCCTCGAGGTCGGACTCGCGATGAATATGGCGAAGACCAAGGTGATGACCAACAGCACCAAGCGCAACATAGGAATTGGGGGTGTGAGGATTGAATATGTCCATGAGTACATATACCTCGGCCAAATAGTCTCCTTCCAGGCAAGACACGATAAAGAAGTTGCTCGACGCACCGAGAACGCCTGGAAGAGCTATTGGTCGATGAAACAAATAATGAAGGGAACTCTCCCTCTCTCACTAAAGAGAAAACTCATGGACATGTGCATCCTTCCTACCCTCACCTATGGAGCGCAGACATGGTCACTTACTAATCGTCAAAAGTCCGCACTCGGGGTCTGTCAGCGAGCAATGGAGCGCAGTATCCTTGGAGTTAAACTTACTGATCGTATAAGGAACTCGATAATGCGTTCTAAAACTCAAATTGCCGATGTAGGTCACACGGCTGCCAAGCTAAAATGGAACTGGGCTGGTCACATCTGTCGCATGCCGGAGGAGCTGTGGGCTAATGTAACCACACAATGGGTCCCAAACAGCAGCAAACGGCAACGCGGCAGGCCCAGAATAAGATGGCGGGACGATCTCGACTCATTCCACAAGGATTGGCGTGTAACAGCACTAGATAGGGATAAGTAGAAGGAGGGAAGGGAGGCCTTTGCCCTGCAGTGGGACAGAAATGGCTGATAATAAATAATAATAAATAATAAATATATTTTTATGTCACCGTGTTAAAAATTTGTACAAATATCTATATAATTTGTGGTTAGAAACTACTACGAAACCAAGGATGACACTTTAAACCAAGATTCGTTGCACATTTCAAGTGGTTTGCTTTGAGGAATATTAAGTGGTTCTAACATTTGTGTGTAGTAAAAAAAGGCGATGCTAACCTTGGTCCACTGCTTATAATTTTTGATTGTACCACCTATACTATTTAGGCGCACGGCTAGTTCCTCCCACTGGCGTCGACTTCGCTCTCTGGCATTTTGAGTTCTCAAGAAACCCTTCGCCATGCCAGGGTTTCTTTCCATAAACTCTACCAGAGTTTCAACCTGAGCCGACGTTGGGTGAGAGGAACGTATCTCATTTGGACTGAAACATTATTGTTGGATTAGAAAACAAAACATTTAATTAATTACTTAATATCATTTTTAAACTTCACAACCACATTACTTCGTGATTATTTCATAATTATTTTCGGCACTGAACGATCAAATCAAACACATGAAACACAAACAAAACAACGCAAGCGCAACACAGTATCGAAACAAAATATTGTCATTGTCTGTCTGGCATTTTATTTTTTGTAAGGGAAGCATAGATTATATTCATGCCACGAATTTAGAGTTTTCTGTTTTTTTATTTATTATTCGCTGCCTCAAATTTCTTAAAATAAGAAAATTTAATTTAACCACCACATTAGCTAAAATCCTGTGCCAAAAACTCAACAATTGTGTCGAAAAACTGGAATCGATAAATCTAGACTAACATTTTGTTGAGTGTGGTAGTCACTAGTGCCATATTGGTCGCTCCGGAGCTCACTTCACTTCGCAAGTGACTAGGTAATGCTTACAGAATGCAAAATCAAGGTCATTTTGTACCTTATGCGAAGTGAGAGTGAAAAGCGAAGTGAGATGCGAGTTGTTGTTTGAATTTTACAGAATCGACGTGCTGATCTCTCCCCGGTCGTGTCGAATACCGTCTCATCGGACAAAAGAGAGACTAGACTACAGTAAAGGAACAAAGAGTGCACTTGTGTTTGTGCAGACACCTGTGCACTATAATATCTCCTGCGTACTTAGCTAATCTATATTGAGATTGGCCACCGTGGCCGAAATGCGGTAGGGAGGAGTGTCATTAAAATATTTGTGGGTTAAATTGAGGATTTAATCAAACATTGAATTATTTGCTCACTTCACAATCGTTTATTTATTTATATTTTGCCGTCTGAAAAGTATGTCTCAATAGTAAAGAGGAGAACCACAGCCGCAAGCGCATTCTCCGAAAATAGACACGGCACCAGCAGCGGGCACAGCACCACAGAAATTCACAGCACCCATGATGGGGACCTGACCAGCAACAGCGGTGTTACCGGCGACTGGCAGCTCACCAAAGACCGCCACGTTGCCTTCACCGGCACCGCCGTAAGCAGCTCCAGGAGCGAAGGCACCTCCGTATGCAGCAGCAGGAGCAATTGCGCCACCAAAAGCACCAAGTCCCAGGGCACCACCACATGGAGCAGCAGGATAAAGACCAGCACCGAGACCCAGAGCAGGAGCTATGGCGGCCACAGGACCTCCGTAGCCGCACCCGCAACCGAACACATTCTAAGGGAACAAAATAATAAAGAAGAATTGATTGGATTTGATTTAAAAATAACTTTACAAACATGAAAAAGCCCATAACAATATAAATGATAGGAAAACAATAATTAATTTTAGATCACTCACCTGGACCAAGCAAGCTTGGATGCAGAGCAACAGAACAGCGAAGGTAGACATGTTGGATGTTTGTTTGTGTTCAACGAGAAGCTGAAGACTGAATGATGTCCCTACTTCTAGACCTCGTTTATATAGTGCAAAAGCTTCTTATCATAATACGTGATTTTTTTAAATGTTCTATTGAAACAAAGCCCTTCATACTTACTAAATATTTCAAGGTTACATCACTTACGAAATACAAGCGTTTTTCTAGTTCTCCATATTGCAACTACTGATATACTGACTATGAAAAGATCATTTCAAAATCCACAAATTGCTGCAACACAACTAGATAAGGACTACGTTTCAGTATAAATAGTCGATCGACTCTTAGGACAATCATTCTCAAGTTCATTTCAACACAAACTACAATGTCAGCCAAGGTGATCCTCGTCCTCTGCGCTCAGGCGCTCTTCATCCAGGTGAGAAATGTTTTATTACTATTTTACGTTTTCAATAGATATAACATTCTCTTATTTGTGATTTTCCAAAGGGTTGCACTGCGCCCACAGTTACCAAGTTGGTTTTGTACAAAAACGAGAATTTATGCCCATTCCCAATTTCTTTATCCACCCTGAACTGTGTCGGTAAGACCATAAGTCACTCACGATTTTAGTTATTACTTATGTTTTTCACTATCAGGAAATTGTGATTACATTAAAAGCGTCTGACATACCGTGTTCGATTAAACAATCATGTGACATCGATACTGACGCCGTCTGCTGTTAAAGTAAAATTTACTAAAGCACTTTGCCCGCGACTTCGTCCGCGTGTATTTCGTACTTTCCGTTAAAAATTTCGTAAATGCATGTTTATGATCGTCATCATTTATTTAGATAAATAGGGCCAATATTTCAGTTTATAGATCAAAGGAATCAGCTTTTCACCCTCACAGGGGCGAAATTTTGAAAAATCGTTTAAGATGTGTTCATAACTTGACTCAAACATTGATTATACCAATTTTTGAGTTAATCAAGCCACGCAGTAAAATCCTCCCCTGTAAAATAATGAACTACCCCTTTTCGCCCCGTAGGGGGTAGATTTTCGAAACAACCTGATACACGTTCTTTTTTTTACTCTTAAGTATAAATACTGACTTTCGGGTTAATCCGACCGCGCGTTAAATTATTCCACACAAATTTTGGCACCTCCCAATCCCCCTTTAGGGGGTAGGTTAGAAAAACAAAAAATGCCTAACTTCATAATTTACTTAGATAAGTATTCGTGCCAAGTTTCAAGTTTATTAACTCAAGGAATAAGATTTTTCATACAAATAAAATCCCTCTTTTCACCCACTTAAAGGTTGAATTTCCAAAAACCCTTTCTTATTGCTCCCCTACATTATAAAAGGAAGGCGTGTGCAAAATTTCACATTCCTAGTCCTAGTAGTTTCGCGTTGCGTTGCGAGTGTTGATATGTCAGTCAGTCAGTCAGTTTCTCCTTTTATATATTTATAAATAGATATAGATACTATAATTTCTTGTTTACAGACTGCCTTCAGTTCATGTCTTGGTCGTGGAGTCGTCGGAAACGGTTGGAATGGCAATGGTTTAATCGGTGACGGGTTTGTTGGCAACGGCTGTGCTGGTAACTGGGCCAACTATGGCTTGATAGGTGATGGCTGCATTGGTAATGGTTTCATTGGCAATGGCTTGGGTCTTGAGATCATTCCCACCAGTGGCGGTGGACTGCCTGTCTCCAGCGTCTCTGCTATCGCTCCCAGTGGTCTCTCCGTAGCGTCTGAGAATGTGTATGAGGGTGCTCTGTCCGTGGCTGGTGAGCTGCCGTTCGTGAGTGCTGTGGCTTTGGAGGGTGTGTTGCCAAGTGGCGGTGCTGGCGCCGTCAGTTACAGCTGCGGTAACGGTATCACTGCTATCGAGAGCATCGCTCCTTCTGCTGCTACCTATGGTGCTGCTGGTGCCTATGGGCTAGGCGCTGGCTTTGGTCCTGGCGCTCTCGGACTCGGCTATGGAGGCCACGGCTGTGGATGTCTCTACTAAGAACTTCCTTAAAAATTACTTAGCTCTTTGTCCGAAACAATGATTCATTAAAATTATTTGCAATCTATTTTGGTATTTGAATTTACTTAGGTATACCCCATTTTCCCTGTAATGTTAAAGTGTGAAGTTTTATTAAAATAGAGAATCATGTTAAATTCTGTGGTAACCCACGTGCAATGGTCCACTGAAGGACTGAGTACGGAAAACAATATCAATAATTTATAGAACATAGATTCTGTGATTAAAGAATTTTGCTGAACTTGACGTTTTATGTCACCCACGGTGAAGCGAAGAGGAACCCGAGGCGGGGCCGCTCGTCAGGGCTTTTGCCGGTAAGCTGACGACGTAGCGGCCAACAAGTAGGTTGCGGTGCCGCTTGGGCGACATCGCACACACACCACTACACATTCCACACTACACTACACTTCACTACACTACACCACACCACACTACACACTACTCCACTACAACAACAAGTTCAGAAAATGTGTTATTTATTGTAACTTCATTTATCAATTTAATTTGATTTTTTAAGTTTTAATTTATAATTTTTTTATTTTTGCTTTTTATAGTTGACTAGCTGCGCTCCGCGGTTTCACCCGCGTAAATGTCGATCCCGTGAGAATATCGGTATAAAAAGTAGCCTATATGGTAATCCAGGGTGACAGGTACCTCCATGCAAAATTTTATCAAAATTGATCCGGCCGTTTGAGCGTGAAGAAGTAACAAACATATAAACACACACACGCACACACCCCCTCATAAACTTTCGCCTTTATATGTGATGTGATGTAATTAGTGTGATAGTGTGATGTGATTTTTTTATATTTAAGTAATTCATCAATAAAAAAAAAGACGGGTTGCACTCCGGGAGTGCCGGCAGAAGTGAAAACTTGAATATTAACGTTGAAATAAATCAATTATTAATTTAATTAATATAACTCATTTTTTTTTTTTTCATTATTTCTGCGTCACTTTTTTCATTAATAGATGCACTTTGTTCAATTTCCATATTTTAAACACTATAACTACACGAATTTTACGAATACACAGCAGTGTGGCTACTACACAGACGGTTGAGCCATCAGCTGTCCATCCATCCATCCATCCACTTCCACTTCCACTTCGACTTCCACTTTGACTTCCACTTCGACTTCGACTTCCACTTCGACATCCACTTCGATTTCCACTTCGACATCCACTTCGACTTCCACTTCGACTTCGACTTCCACTTTGACTTCTACTTCTACTTCGACTTCCACTTCGACTTCCACTTCGACTTCCACTTCGACTTCCACTTCGACTTCCACTTCGACTTCGACTTCCACTTCCACTTCCACTTCCATCCATCCATCCATCCATCCATTGTGTCCGTGTGTCACTTCACTTCGGTTGGCGCCGCCGTAGAAAGAGAGGGGGGGGAAATCTCTCCTGACGGTCACGTGTCCTGACGCGATGTCCTGACGCGAGTTTAACATTTTTTACCCATTACTAAAAGTGTGCAACGCCGCTAAAGAAGTTTACACTTCATAAAAATAAAGTAAATAATCTTAAGTGTCACATCACATAGTTTATGTATAATACGCCAATGATAAGGAAGAGCGGAGTCTTCTAATACAGGCATTGTTGGCCTCTTTAAAGGGAGGCTCCAAACACGTCTCAATGTATTACAGGCTAATTGTAACAGTAAACGATTTTGTATAATGATCAATGCACACGCGTTTCATACGACGTTTTTCAACACAGTTGCGAGGAAAAAAAACCGGCCAAGTGCGAGTCGGACTCGCCCATGAAGGGTTCCGTAGCAGCAAGTAACATAATATAAAAGTTCTTGTAGTTCGTTGTAACTTTGTGAAAGGTAAATTGCGGTTTTCGATTTATGACGTATTAAAAAAAAACTACTTACTAGATCTCGTTCAAACCAATTTTCGGTGGAAGTTTACATGGTAATGTACATTACATATATTTTTTTAATTTTATCATTCTCTTATTTTAGAAGTTAGAGGGGGGGGACACACATTTTACCACTTTGGAAGTGTCTCTCGCGCAAACTGAAAAATTATATTAGAAACCTCAATATCATTTTTGAAGACCTATCCATAGATACCCCACACGTACTATCACAGCAAGAAGTCCACTTACACCGCAATGACCATTATCGCCTGCGCTATACGAGCTGCGGCGCCTATACACACATACGCATATTTTAATCCGTGTGAGTCATGTATCCAACGCTAACAAATTAACGTCGTGTAGCATCGCACTACGAGTACATAGTCATAGATGTGGTCAACGCTAGACAAGGATGACAATATCAGTAACTTGTTTTTTTTATCGCAGTCTGATTATTTTTTTAATAGTAATGCAAAATTTCAACAGGTGAATATAAGTTAACAATAGCTAGATCGGTAATGAGGCTGCACTCGCTAATGTGATCGGGATAGATGCGGGTTCGAATCCTAGTTGGGCCAGTTTTTTTATGTTTTATATAATTATTATTATTTGTATGTTTTAGTAATTTATTTTATTAAATTACTTTGAACAAATAGATATTATAATAAATGTAATTTATTATTATAATATGATAATAAATGAATCAAATTTTGATATCAACGACAAAAGAAATCCTTTACTATGTTCACCAACCAACAACAGCGAATAGTGGAATAATTTATGTAAACTAGTAAAGTAGTTAAAATATGAGGGTAGATTTACAAAGTGAACTTATCACTTTGTTTCAAATCTACCCTCATATTTTAATAACGACGCTAAGATTGAAAATAATTGTAAAACGAAAGAATCTTCGTTTAGTTGTGGAATATTTTAAAATATTTGTTAGGAACTCGGCATTCTTATTTCACATGTAATACTTAAAAATTATTTTTACTGTTTGATGTGAGACTCGAACCCGAACGCTCGCCATGCGAGGCACAGTGCTAACCACTTTGGCCACCGTAACACTTACTTAACTTATTGAAATTTGTAATAACAATCATAAGCGGGCAACAAGTTGCTAATGTGTTTTCAAACGTTCTTATAGAAGAAGGTCATAAGTACAACAAATAGTCTTATGCCATAGTTTTGTGAGATTGCAAGTCGACTTCTGACTGTGATAGTACAGGTTTGATGAAAAAAAATTTTTGGAGTTTCAGTTGTAAGTATGGGGAACCCCAAAATTTATTGTTTTTTTTTCTATTTTTGTGTGAAAATCTTACTGCGGTTCACAGAATACATCTACTTACCAAGTTTCAACAGTATAGTTCTTATAGTTTCAGAAAAAAGTGGCTGTGACATACGGACGGACGGACAGACAGACATGACGAATCCATAAGGGTTCCGTTTTTTGCCATTTGGCTACGGAACCTTAAAAACAGACTTGTATTGTTAAATATTAACTTGTATGGAAAATAGCGCGCTGGTTTTGTTTTTCCGCGCGCCGCACTAGCACAGAATACGTGCACTAGCGTGCGCGCGGTAACCTGCGCGCGCACGCTAGCGCGGCGCGTGTTTATTTATTTAAAAGCACTGACAAAACCGCTAAACAGTCTATAGAAACAATATAATAAACACAAAATAATGTTTAGACTGATCGTAGTGTTGTCGTATGTAAAATTGTAGTTTAGTTAGTATGGAATTAGAAAGTACCTACTATTGGCATAGAGAAATATACATTAGTTCAGTGAGAATACGCAATGATAGAATGCCAGTCAGGGTCTTCCGTTTGGTTCCGGGAGGGACCACGGACAATTTAAGGTGAATGCGCAGTGGTAGACCGCAAAATTCAAACTTTTCTTATGTTTTTTTTGCAATTTGCAGGTCAGTATCAGGTTGTATCTTGATCAAAATATGATTCGCGACCATTCGCGATCATTTTTATATATTTAAGTTAGATTTGTTCCCTAAGAACTTTTCCATAAGAGATTTCTTTTTATGGAAAAATCTAACTTGGAAAGATGTAGGTATTAATGATTCTAATGATTATAATTCTGTAAATACGTAGGTACCTGTTATAGTCGCGATGGTCGCGAATCATATTTTGATCAAGATACAATCTGACACCGACCTGAAAATTGCAAAAACCTAAGAAAAATGGAATTTCGCGGGCTACAACTGCGCATTCACCTTAAGGTAAATAAATGTTTGTTCATTTAGGGACCAAGAACAATACAGACTATTACAGAAAAAAGTGAAATATTCCTTTTGGCATGAAGTCGCTTTGATGAGATTAAAAAAGAGCAAGTGTGTAGAAAAATATGGTTTACTAATGACAAGCATAAAATATATTGTCACAATTTACATTGGCATAACGAAATTCAGCATAATGATCACTACGCATAATATTATTAGGCATAAATGATTTGCCATAATTTTTATTGCCATAAACACTGTTGACATAATAATAATGTAGCATAATTTTATAAAGCATAACATTATATACGCATAATGATATTTACAAATAATGTTCTTTGGAATAAACATAATAAACCCTATTAAATAACTCCTAACGGCAAGTATTTTTTTCTATATAATCTAGTCGTTTCTGGCACTCGCCGGCCGCTGCCGCGGCACCGCTCACTTCGCTCGCTCGGCTCGTGCGTAGGGGGTCACGGTTTTAACCTAACCTAACCGAACCATTTTTTTTAAATAATTAACCTAATCTAACTAGTTCAGTTCAATTAATTTTTGGTGAACTGACAGGCCACCGAAAATTTGTGATACGTTTTTTGTCAAATGACAGGTCACCCTTTTTATATTTATGGCTCATGATTGTTAGACGAATAAATATTATGCCTTAAAAATGTATGCAACTCCAAATTATGCCAAAACAAATTAAACAAAATGATAGTTAGCGAAAACGCGATGCCAAACAATATTATGCCTAAAAATTTTATGCCAAGAGGGGGATTACCGAAATATACATATAAACATGTCGCATCCGGTCATTCGTTTGACTATTCGGAACGCCAGCGCCATCAGGCGGCGCTTGACAGAGTCTAGCCCGAGTTCGAAGGGGGGTCGACAACAGCGCCCTCTCGGACATTGGACATGCGCTCAGAAACTGTCCCGCGTTCCGTATCTGGTTGTATGGTGTACCTATAGTGTGTGATTTGCTAGTGAGATTAAATTGTTCGTGAAATTATAATCTGATTTGAACTGCAAACCGTTTTTCTATTGCGTAATAACCAACACTATACCCATAGTTCACCCACAGTAGTTAAAATATGGCTGATAATAACGAGACACACATGCCTTCTCCGTTATATGTATTATGTGCGAAACCGTATTTTGCCGAAGTCGACTAATCTGTCAGTATCAATTACCCATCGTAAAGTAGGTGAGTATTATTTAATTATAAATCAAAGTTGTGGGTATTTGTAAATTCATACAACAAAATAAATTGCAAATCAGTTTATTGAATCAATATGTCGTACTATCGGTTTTTAGGAATTATGTTAGAAGTTTTTAATAACGTCCACATCCACAGCCGTGGATGTGGCCTCCATAGCCGAGTCCGAGAGCGCCAGGACCAAAGCCAGCGCCGAGCCCATAGGCACCAGCAGCGCCATAAGCAGCAGCAGAAGGAGCGATGCTTTCAATGGCAGTGATACCGTTACCACAGCTGTAACTGACGGCACCAGCACCAGCGGTGGGCAACACACCCTCCAAAGCCACAGCACTCACAAACGGCAGCTCACCAGCCACGGACAGAGCACCCTCATACACATTCTCAGACGCTACGGAGAGGCCATTGGGAGCAATAGCAGAGACGCTGGAGACAGGCAGTCCACCACCACTAGTGGGAATGATCTCAAGAGCAGCCAAGCCATTGCCGATACAACCATTACCAATTATGCCATCACCTCTCCAGCCATAGTTGGCCCAGTTACCAGCACAGCCGTTACCAAGCAAACCGTCACCGATCAAACCATTGCCAACCCAGCCGTCTCCGACGACTCCACGACCAAGACATGAACTGAAGGCAGTCTGTAAACAAGAAATAGTATTAGTAAATATTACTTTAACAGCTGACGGCGTCAGTATCGATGTCACATGATTGTTTAATCGAACACGTAATATAATGTATGGCAGACGCTTTTAATTCAAGTAAAAGTAATTTCACAATTTCCTGATAGTGAAAAACATAAGTAACTAAAATTGTGCATGACTTATGGTCTTACCGACACAGTTCAGGGTGGATAAAAAGTTGGGAATGGGCATAAATTCTCGTTTTTGTACAAAACCAACTTAGTAACTGTGGGCGCACTGCAATTGCAACCCTTGGGAAAATCACAAATAAGAGAATGTTGTAGGTATCTATTGAAAACATAAAATAATAATAAAACATTTCTCACCTGGATGAAGAGCGCCTGAGCGCAGAGGACGAGGATCACCTTGGCTGACATTGTAGTTTGTGTTGAAGTGAACTTGAGAATGATTGTCCTAAGAATGGAGCGACTATTTATACTGAAACGTAGTCCTTATCTAGTTGTGTTGCAGCAATTTGAGGATTTTGAAATTAACTTTTCATACTCAGTATATCAGTAGTTGCAATATAGAGAAATAGAAAAACGCTTGTATTTCGTAACTGATGTAACCTTGAAATATTTAGTAAGTATGAAGGGCTTTGTTTCAATAGAACATTGAAAAAAATCACGTATTATGATAATAAGCTTTTGCACTATATAAACGAGGTCTAGAAGTAGGGACATCATTCAGTCTTCAGCTTCTCGTTGAACACTAACAAACAACCAACATGTCTACCTTCGCTGTTCTGTTGCTCTGCATCCAAGCTTGCTTGGTCCAGGTGAGTGATCTAAAATTTAATTATTATTTTCTATTAAGTATCCCTTTCATTTATATTGTTATGGGCTTTTTCATGTTTGTAAAGTTTTTTTTAAATAAAATCCAATCAATTCTTCTTTTTTATTTTGTTCCCTTAGAATGTGTTCGGTTGCGGGTGCGGCTACGGAGGTCCAGTGGCCGCCATAGCTCCTGCTCTGGGTCTCGGTGCTGGTCTTTATCCTGCTGCTCCATGTGGTGGTGCCCTGGGTCTTGGTGCTTTTGGTGGCGCACTTGCTCCTGCTGCTGCATACGGAGGTGCCTTCGCTCCTGGAGCTGCTTACGGCGGCGCCGGTGAAGGCAACGTGGCGGTCTTTGGTGAGCTGCCAGTCGCCGGTAACACCGCTGTTGCGGGTCAGGTCCCCATCTTGGGTGCTGTGAATTTCTGTGGTGCTGTGCCCGCTGCTGGTGCCGTGTCTATTTTCGGAGAATGCGCTTGCGGCTGTGGTTCTCCTCTTTACTATTGAGACATACTTTTCAGACTGCAAAATATAAATAAATAAACGATTGTGAAGTGAGCAAATAATTCAAGGATTGATTAAATCCTCAAATTAACCCACAAATATTTTAATAACACTCCTCCCTACCGCATTTCGGCCACGGTGGCCAATCTCAACGGAAATTAGCTAAGTACGCAAAAGATTTTATAGTGCACAAGTATGTGCAAACGATGTTCCTTATTCCAGGCGCTTTTTAATTAAAATCTTGTTTGCATTATATTAAGCACATAACAATCAGTTGCTTAGTGTCTAATTAAACATGATTTTGAATTAAACTTAACCGTTCTTGCTATTGTAAGTGGAATAAATTAAACGAAAAAACTTTTTTTTTAAAAACAAGCTTTTAGTTAAATGTGCTAAATAGAATAAAATAAACTTTTCCTTTAAAACTTTTACAATCAACCTATAACGTCATTAAGTACACAATTAATGTATATGGTATAAAAGCTTGTCGCGAGATTTCAGTACTCGTATTTACTTAGATTGAAAAAATAAAAAATTAAAATCAGTCAGATCAATTAGTTATTTAATTTACTTATTTATCTACACAGGTAAATATCACGACAAGCTTTTATATCATATAAATTGTAATCTGGCAGTTTGAGTAATTTACGCGGCCTACCCAAATGTCCTTTCTTTGGTATTGTTCGTCGAATCGTTGAGCTCCTCAAGTTCTGAGTTGAGCTGCACGATTTTTGACAAATGCGTGCACTGGCTGGACAGGTCCGCTTAATATGTGTGGTTCTTTCCTTAAAAGACTATTTCAGACACCAATCTACACGGTCTTCACATGATCTGACCAAGATTTTGTCTGGACTTTAAAAGAGACTGTGACCTCTGAGTTTGTTTCGGCCTTTCTTCTCAGAGTAGTGAGATAGGAAACGCCGACCTCATCTAGCTTTGAAAAATATGATTGACGTGTAAAAGTATTTGCACAAACCTACTTACAGAAATAAAATCATTGGTCATAACTTTGCTTGGGTCCTTTTAGAATAATCTTAAATAATACGAATTTTTTCCACTTAGTTGATTTATTTCCGTTGGATCCCGCTTTTGAATCCCATTTTAATATTTTTGGCGTTGGATCCCGCAAAACATTATTATGTATTTCCGTTGGATCCCGAATTTAAAAAATGCAAGATAATTACGTTTTATTGTCGTTGAATCCCGAAAAGTATTTCCGTTGGATCCCGAATGCTTAAAAAAATCTGAATGCGGGTACTTTCAACAACAAAATTATTTACAATAAAATGAGGGGTTCACTAATGTTTCACCAAAACTCCATTGACAAATTAGTTTACAACCAACGTTTCGTATACTATTTATTTCACAAACAACTCATTTTCTATACAGGGTGTAAGGAGAATGCTTCCGAAGCCTGGACGTACATTATATACAACCTATATGCAAACGAATACCAATAACCTTTCGCTTTAAATTGATTATTTTCAAGACTTCATATTTTGTAAACGCGCAATGGAAACCGTACAAAACGTGAGGTCACTGACACGCAAAGCGACGACGCGCCACCACGTGACCAAGCGCCCGCACGTCGCGGGCGCCGAGCGCTCCGTACGGCCGAGTCACGGGATTTATACGGAATTTACAAATATCACTTTCAAAATGCCCACCCCTACGACACTTCACAAAATTATGAATTTTAATCGCATTCGTAGCCCACTGTTAAACATTAAAGCTGACAGAGGCATTTTACGTACCTGTCTAAATCCTTTGCGACCTTATGAGGTTTGGCTCGAACTGCGCTCCATTCATTTCAATACACAGCTGGGCCCGTCGCTGTGTGGACCGGTGAACACGAGGCATTAGTGTAAGGTCCTCAACACATTCTTCGCGTAGTTTATTAAAAACGCTCACTATTCTGCCCCGCATTTCGTCAGCACTGTCACATTCCCGATCAAACACTCTTTCTTTCACATACCCCCACAAAAAGAAGTCCAGAGGTGTTAAGTCGGGTGAACGAGCCGGCCAGGCGTGCGGCCCCAGCCTTCCGATCCAGCGGTTACCAAAAAGCTCAGTGAGACGCTCGCGGACAGGGCGCGTAACATGAGGTGGAGCGCCATCGTGCTGGAACCATGCTCGACGAAATTCAGCCAGCGATACATTATCTAGCATATCTTCTAAATGTCCATTTATAAAATTAAGATATGCTGATCCATTGAGTCGCTGCGGTAGAAACACTGGTCCCAGAATTCGTCCATTAAAAACACCAGCCCATACGTTGACGGACCATCTGGTCTGATGGCCGGTTTCTTGAGTAGCGAACGGGTTCACGTCTGACCATACATGGGCATTCCTCCTATTCCACATCCCGTTTCTTGTGAATGTGGACTCGTCCGTCCAGATAATGTGCTCAATGAAGCCAGGCGCACGTTGTTGTTGATCTAGCAGCCAACGACAATACGCACGACGACGAACGCGATCATTAGGTAGCAAAGCTTGTACTTTGTGTATTTTGTAGGGCCGCATTCTGTTCCGGCGCAAGACTTTGTGAACTGTCCAGTGAGAGACGGTCGGTACGCCCCGGCGCCGCAACAATTTCGCCGCACTTCGTGTGCCCAGGCGTGGATTTTGGCGAATTACATTTAAAATACGCTCCTCGGTCTGAACGTTCACTTGTTGTCCACCGCCTGCCGCCATCGGAGCAATCGGTCGATTTTCTAAGACTCGCTGAAAAGCTGCTGTTATCATGCGAGAATCAGACGGATGCCGGACGTTCGGAAATCTGTCTCGGTAAATTCTCAACGCTAGAGAAGCATTGCCACGGGCTTCGCCTAAACACATCAACATGTTGCCGTATTCACGAGCACTGTACACGTATGCCTCAGGCATTGTTTAAAACAACAAAAATAATAACTAAAAAACAATAAAACAGCACTAATAACGTAACAAAAATAATAACTAAAAAACAATAAAACAGCACTAAAAACGTAACAATAATAACTAAAACAAAACAGTATTAAATACGATTCAATAGCGATGGATCGATTAAAAGTAGCGCACGTTCGCTCACGAGTCGAGTCGGAAAGGAACTAAGTAACTAACCTAGAGTCTTAGATTACTAAAGAAGTACTAAGAAGATCAAACATGCCGCCTGCGTTTGTTGCCGGCCGACAAACGATACCGCCGCGCGTACGCCGCCACGCGCCAGCGCGGCGACCATAGCGGTGTCTTTTGATGCGCAAAGATCAACAAATTACAGAGGAGAAAATGTTAAAATAATAGTTATGAAATCAGAAACCAATTGTACTTTAGCTTTATTAAATTATTACAAACTATTGTCATTTTATAACTTTTAAATAAGATTTAACGGGTTTCTTAGATTAAATTAATTTAATTATCCACCTTAAATTGATTGGGTTTACTTACCAAATGAAGGATACAGTTGTTCCAATAAACGACCGCGCCTAATGCGACTCTAATTTCATTGACATAAAGTTCAAATTCAATTTATTCACGCCCGCTAGTTGCTTCAAACTGTACAGACGCCAGCACATCAACCTACTACAATCTGTCAAATTTCTTTAATAGATTTTCAACTTTATCACTAAAACGTAAGGTTCAAAGTTGATTGGGAAAATTTGACAGTTTCGGGTAGGTTGATGTGCTGGCTTCTGTACATGCGATGAAAATGTTTCTGTCAATCACAGCCACAGCTGATGTCGGCGATCTTTTACTTTATTTCATTCACTATCGATTATCGACTTACATACAAAACTGTTTTTAAATGCACGAAACAGTGCATCAATTTAAAACAGTTGACGCATCTGAAATGTTTTTTTTCTTATTTATTTTGGCGGCGCTTTACAAAGGATGCTTATGGTCACAACTCACAGCGGCGCCGCGCATAGCCGTGGACGCCTAGTTCTTTCAAACTAGGTGGCCCGGGTTCAAATCTCGGCCAATACCAATGAATTTTGTGATCATTTACCTTGATTACCAGAATTCGTACGCGCACCGTTTCTCCCCGCGCACCCCGCGCCGCCGCCGGCGCCGGGATCGGGACCGCGATCGCTCGGTCATCCACCGCCCACCGGCAGTCGATAGCCTATGTACTCCGACGGCGAATGCACGCGCAAATATTTCTAAATTAATAATTACGTTTCGCAATCTAGTGTACCTAAATCTCAGTTTTCTCTTCTAATTCTTGATACTGTATTTTCCTAGTGCTTGTTTCTACTCATTCTGTAAACTGTAATTTTAATTTTGTTGCTGTGCAAAATTTTAATGGACGAATTAACAAAGTTGCTTGTAAAGTCAATGTCTTTGTACATAATCAACTTTTTGTACTTTTCTTTCTCAATCACAGTAGGTATCTAATTACCTTCGATATGGGGTCTCAAGGTTAAGCAAAGTAAACTGGATTTTTCTGATTTGTAAGCAAAATTTGCGAACATTCCGATCAAAATAAAATTGTAACCCTGTTCAAGGGGAAAATCATTACGATCCTTGCATGAATGGAATCCGAAAGCACATATCGCACAACTAGGTAGAAGCACAGACTACTTAAAGTACTACGTACTTACAGAAAGGCCACTCCCTTCCCCGCACTAACATCAGTTACTGCACCTCACCCCGCACTTCGGCGTATTCGTCGCAGTTCTTTAACAAGAGCGCTCGCAAACACAAGTACCTCACGCACACATTCATACGTATACAAACGCCATTTTTTAATGTAGAAGTAGTATGTAATTATTTTGCGAGCGTTGTATGGAGTGTCCGGGGTGTGGTAGAAGTGAACTGAAAAGACATTTGCTTCAAGCGATCGAGTAAAAGTTAGGGAGTTCATGAGGATAGGAACACAGCACCGCCCGCGCTGCACAACTAGCCGTCAGCGTGTAGCGCGTCACGTGGACTTGGGGTCGTCGGCCGCGCTGCCGTGGGCGAGCGCGCGCGCACTTTGAACCCGAGGTCATGCGCGAGCGTCAGCTGATATTTATTTACGAATACATTGCTTGTTAGAGTTGTAAAGAAAAAAAATGTGTTTAATCGCAAATAATGGTTGTATTTAACTGTTTTCACAGCATAGTGTACGAAAAATGCTAAAAAAAATTGGGAAAATTGTTCATTTTTTTTTCCTGATTTTTTGATGGTATTGTATCGAGAATCACTAGCCCTATCACCTGTCTTCGTTTTCGGAAGCGTTTCCCTGGCACCCTGTATAATCTAGTAGTTTCTGGCACTCGCCGGCCGCTGCCGCGGCACCGCTCGCTTCGCTCGCTCGGCTCGTACGTAGGGGTCACAGTTTTAACCTAACCTAACATTGTTTTTTTTTTTTTAAATAATTAACCTAATCTAACTAGTTCGGTTCCGGGTACCCCACTGAAAATAATCTCTTTTTATTGTTTGATAAAGGTAAATCACTTTTCTTCTGAAATGTACACATGTTGTTATAATATGGGATTCAACGGAAATAGCAAACGGGATCCATCGTTAATACCTAAAAAATGGGATTCAAAAGTGGGATCCAACGAAAATAAACGTCTTAGTTTATATTGATGATGTTTTAATATCTTCCTGTCACTGATATTCACATAGCAAATAGTTTTATATAAAGTGTGGGGTAGGTACAACTAAAAAGTGAAAAACAAAAACGTTTTACAAAAAGAAAACAAACGGCTTCAAAAAAAAAAAAACACTACACAGTGGAAAATAACTTTAATTTTGGAAGTCAGTGTCAAAAAACAAAAATGCGGAACCGACGACACCGACTTCCGAAATTAAAGTTATTTTTCACTTTGTAGTGTTTTTTTTTTGGATGTCGGTTGTTTTTTTTATAATATAAAGTTAGAAGCAATCTGTTACACCGTTATGGTAATACACTAAATAGATTATTTACAAAGGGGATAAAGCAGTATCTTAAGTCACGGCCGCTATATTGGATCCGGAACGTTACGAAGGATTCTGTGGCTCCCGAGTTCAACGAGGAAGTTCTGAGCAAAGTGACGGAGAATCCTGAGTGCGGCGAGGGATTCAAGCTCGCCCACGGCAAATACACCTTTATTCCCTAGGAGAATACTCTACATTCTTACAACACGCATTTTGTTGAACTGGATATATTTTGTCTATCTAAGCAATCATTTAAAAAAATGGCTCGGAATATTTTGTTTAGCGAGTAGGAATTTTAAGTTAATTTAAGCTAAGCTAAGTAAGGGTCTCCCCATAGGCAAACGGCTCGTTTCGCGCGTTGGTCGGCGGCGTCGCGACGCGTCGTCCGAGCCGAGCCGATGCTAATGGTATTAGTAACACCCTTATTACGTAGACATAAAGGCTTTTTTGAACGGTGTAGCCGATTCCGCGTCGATAAATGTGGGGAGACCCTAACACAGCAATATTGTGGCAGCGATTATTGTATTATTTTTCTTTTTTGCGCTTGTCTAATGTGGACAATGGAGTGGGTTACATGTCTGTTAAATCTTAAGTATTTCGCTGTATTTTGTAGCATGTAACTGTTTTTGTCCCTAATAAATAAATTATGAAATACTTATCGCACTTACTGTAAGGAAATAAAAACCAATTAGCTTTCGAATTAGAAGCTTATCAGCCTATAATGTTCCCACTGCTGGGACACAGGCCTCCTTTCTGTGAGAGGGCTGAATTAGAAGCTTATGCAACTGTTCAATAACTAGGAGTACCTACTTATGTGCAGTTCCAAACACAATTTTATCAAAAACACAAATAATTGTATTCGTAAACTTAATGTGACGATCAAATCCAACATTTTAACGCTAACAGCAACCGATCAGCTGTTGCGATGACATGCCGCCATTACCGCCACAGATAGAAACAGCGGTCGGGCAAGTCAGATTATTCCATCATTTTGGCCTTGCCCGTAATAATCAGAAAATCATTGTTTTCACTGTTGTAGTTATTTTTGTTTTATTTATTTAATTAATAGACATTCATGTTACTTAAATTATTATTCCATTAAAATATATAGATCTATTAAATTTCATTATTTTGTTCATCGATGGCAACTAAAACCTATGAAGTGACAACTCTTTGGTCAAGTTGTACTTTAATAGGAAAAAAGTTTTTTTCGGGGTAAAAGTTTTCATACAATTTATTTGTTAAGGTTCCAGATTCAAATCGATCTATTCACCAGCGGGTCGATAATGAAATCCTGTGCAATATTAATGCCCGGCTAGAGCCTAGGGCTTTTATGATTTGCTTAAGGTGAGGTCTGCATGACATATAATTTGATATTAGCGAGCAGGTGGTGTGAAAAGAAACTATCGCTATTTACAAAAAAAAGTACCGTAAGCTTAACAGAGATTATGGTATTTAAATTCATACATCAAAATATATTGCAACATCATTTTATTCATCACTATATCGAATCATGGGTTGAGTAGGTACCCATTTTTACCGACTTCATCTTTTAAATTCTTAGTAACATCCACAGCCGTGGATGTGGCCTCCATAGCCGAGTCCGAGAGCGCCAGGACCAAAGCCAGCGCCAAGCCCATAGGCACCAGCAGCGCCATAGGCAGCAGCAGAAGGAGCGATGCTCTCAATGGCAGTAATACCGTTACCGCAGCTGTAACTGACGGCACCAGCACCAGCGGTGGGCAACACGCCCTCCAAAGCCACAGCACTCACGAACGGCAGCTCACCAGCCACGGACAGAGCACCCTCGTACACATTTTCAGACGCTACGGAGAGACCGTTGGGAGCGAAAGCAGAGGCGCTGGAGACAGGCAGTCCACCGCCACTGGTGGGAATGATCTCTAGAGCCAAGCCATTGCCAATGAAACCATTACCAATTAAGCCATCACCTATCAAGCCATAGTTGGCCCAGTTACCAGCACAGCCGTTACCAAGCAAACCGTCACCGATCAAACCATTGCCAACCCAGCCGTTTCCGACGACTCCACGACCAACACATGAACTGAAGGCAGTCTGTAAACAAAAATATAGTATTAGTAAATATTACTTTAATAGCAGACGGCGTCGGTGTTGATGTCACATGATTGTTTAATGTATGTCAGACGCTTTTAATGTAATCACAATTTCCTGATAGTGAAAAACATAAGTAATAACTAAAATCGTAAGTGACTTATGGTCTTACCGACAGAGTTCAGGGTGGATATAACAATTGGAAATGGGCATAAATTCTCGTTTTTGTACAAAACCAACTTAGTAACTGTGGGCGCACTGCAATTGCAACCCTTGGGAAAATCACAAATAAGAGAATGTTATATCTATTGAAAACATAAAATAATAATAAAACATTTCTCACCTGGATGAAGAGCGCCTGAGCGCAGAGGACGAGGATCACCTTGGCTGACATTGTAGTTTGTGTTGAAGTGAACTTGAGAATGATTGTCCTAAGAATGGAGCGACTATATATACTGAAAAGTAGTCCTTATCTAGTTGTGTTGCAGCAATTTGTGGATTTTGAAATGAACTTTTCATAGTCAGTATATCAGTAGTTGCAATATGGAGAAATAGAAAAACGCTTGTATTTCGTAAGTGATGTAACCTTGAAATATTTAGTAAGTATGAAGGGCTTTGTTTCAATAGAACATTGAAAAAAATCACGTATTATGATAATAAGCTTTTGCACTATATAAACGAGGTCTAGAAGTAGGGACATCATTCAGTCTTCAGCTTCTCGTTGAACACAAACAAACATCCAACATGTCTACCTTCGCTGTTCTGTTGCTCTGCATCCAAGCTTGCTTGGTCCAGGTGAGTGATCTAAAATTAATTATTGTTTTCCTATCATTTATATTGTTATGGGCTTTTTCATGTTTGTAAAATTATGTTTAAATCAAACTCAATCAATTCTTTTTTATTATTTTGTTCCCTTAGAATGTGTTCGGTTGCGGGTGCGGCTACGGAGGTCCAGTGGCCGCCATAGCTCCTGCTCTGGGTCTCGGTGCTAGTCTTTATCCTGCTGCTCCATGTGGTGGTGCCCTGGGACTTGGTGCTTTTGGTGGCGCACTTGCTCCTGCTGCTGCATACGGTGGTGCCTTCGCTCCTGGAGCTGCTTACGGCGGTGCCGGTGAAGGCAACGTGGCGGTCTTTGGTGAGCTGCCAGTCGCCGGTAACACCGCTGTTGCTGGTCAGGTCCCCATCATGGGTGCTGTGACTTTCGGTGGTGCTGTACCCGCTGCTGGTGCCGTGTCTATTTTCGGAGATTGCGCTTGCGGCTGTGGTTCTCCTCTTTACTATTGAGACATACATTTCAGAAGGCAAAATAGAAATAAATAAACGATTGTGAAGTGAGCAAATAATTCAATGATTGATTAAATCCTCAAATTAACCCACAAATATTTTAATAACACTCCTCCCTACCGCATTTCGGCCACGGTGGCCAATCTCAACGGAAATTAACTAAGTACGCAAAAGATTTTATAGTGCACAAGTATGTGCAAACGATGTTCCTTCTTTCAGGGGCTTTTTAAAATCTTGTTTGCATTATATTAAGCACATAACAATCAGTTGCTTAGTGTCTAATTACACATGATTTTGAATTAAACTTAACCGTTCTGGCTATAAGTGGAATAAATTAAAAGTAAAAGCTTTAAAAAAAAACTTTACAAGCTTTTAGTTAAATGTGCTAAATAGAATAAAATAAACTTTTCCTTTAAAACTTTTACAATCAACCTGTAACGTCATTAAGTACACAATTAATGTATATGATATAAAAACTTGTCGCGAGATTTAAGTACTCGTATTTACTTCGATTGAAAATTTAATAACACTCCTCCCTACCGCATTTCGGCCACGGTGGCCAATCTCAACGGAGATTAGCTAAGTACGCAGGAGATATTATAGTGCACAGGTGTCTGCACAAACACAAGTGCACTCTTTGTTCCTTTACTGTAGTCTAGTCTCTCTTTTGTCCGATGAGACGGTATTCGACACGACCGGGGAGAGATCAGCACGTCGATTCTGTAAAATTCAAACAACAACTCGCATCTCACTTCGCTATTCACTCTCACTTCGCATAAGGTTCAAAATGACCTTGATTTTGCATTCTGTAAGCATCACCTAGTCACTTGCGAAGTGAAGTGAGCTCCGGAGCGACCAATATGGCACAAGTGACTACCACACTCAACAAAATGTTAGTCGAGATTTATCGATTCCAGTTTTTTGACACAATTGTTGAGTTTTGGCACAGAATTTTAGCTAAAGTGGTGTTTAAATTAAATTTTCTTATTTTAAGAAATTTGAGGCAGCTAATAATAAGTAAAAAAACAGAAAACTCTAAATTCGTGCCATGAATATAATCTATGCTTCCCTTACGATAAAAAAAAAGACGGGTTGCACTCCGGGAGTGCCGGCAGAAGTGAAAACTTGAATATTAACGTTGAAATAAATCAATTATTAATTGAATTAATATAACTCATTTTTTTTCACTATTTCTGCGTCCCTTTTTTCATTAATAGATGCACTTTGTTCAATTTCCATATTTTAAACACTTTATAAACACGAATGTTACGAATACACAGTGCAGTGTGTCCACATCCACTTCCACTTCCACTTCCACTTCGACTTCGACTTCGACTTCGACTTCGACTTCGACTTCGACTTCGACTTCGACTTCGACTTCGACTTCGACTTCGACTTCGACTTCGACTTCGACTTCGACTTCGACTTCGACTTCGACTTCGACTTCCACTTCGACTTCGACTTCGACTTCGACTTCGACTTCGACTTCGACTTCGACTTCGACTTCGACTTCGACTTCGACTTCGACTTCGACTTCGACTTCCACTTCGACTTCGACTTCGACTTCGACTTCGACTTCGACTTTGACTTCGACTTCGACTTCGACTTCGACTTCGACTTCAACTTCTACTTCGACTTCGACTTCGACTTCGACTTCAACTTCTACTTCGACTTCGACTTCGACTTCGACTTCGACTTCCACTTCCTCTTCCGCTTCCACTTCTGTTTCCACTTCCACTTCCACTTCCACTCCATCCATCCATCCATCCATCCATCCATACGTTGTCGTGTGTCACTAAACTTGGTTCACATCGGTTGGCGCCGCCGTAGAGAGAGGCTGGGGGGGGGGAAATCTCTCCTGACGGTCACGTGTCCTGACGCGATGCCCTGACGCGAGTTTAACATTTTTTACCCGTTACAAAAAGTGTTCAACGCCGCTAAAGAAGTTTTCACTTCAAAAAAAATGTCAGACAGACAATGACAATATTTTGTTTGATACTGCGTTGCGCTTGCGTTGTTTTGTTTGTGTTTCATGTGTTTGATTTGATCGTTCAGTGCCGAAAATAATTATGAAATAATCACGAAGTAAGTTTATATATGTGGTTGTGAAGTTTAAAAATGATATTAAGTAATTAATATTAATAAATATTTTGTTTTCTAATCCAACAATAATGCTTCAGTCCAAATAAAATACGTTCCTCTCACCCAACGTCGGCTCAGGTTGAAACTCTGGTAGAGTTTATGGAAAGAAACCCTGGCATGGCGAAGGGTTTCTTGAGAACTCAAAATGCCAGAGAGCGAAGTCGACGCCAGTGGGAGGAACTAGCCGTGCGCCGAAATAGTATAGGTGGTACAATAAAAAGTTATAAGCAGTGGACCAAGGTTAGCATCGCTTTTTTTTGCTACACACAAATGTTAGTTAGAACCACATAACATTCCTTAAAGCAAACCACTTAAAATGTGCAACGGATCTTGGTTTAATGTGTGTTCCTTGGTTTCGTCGTAGTTTCTAACCACAAATTATATAGTTATTGTACTAATTTTTAACACGATGACATAAAAATATTATTTCAACACTATTTATATAGGATTTCTTCTATTTTCACTCGTAAAATAGATACTTTTTATTTGACACTTTGAATCGAGTTCGAGTGCGAAGTGATCGTCAAAGTGACGGTGGAATTACCTTACAGAATGCCACTTCTTAATGTCATCTCATACTTTATCTGTCAAAATCTCACGGTCAATTTAGTTCAACTCGCTGACACGCTCGCAAGGGTAGCGCTAGTGTATCAACCGAGTTTTTAGAATGCCAATCAAGCATCTCACAGCGGATTCAGATTTGAACTTTAGAATGAGGTCTTACAGAATCACACTGAAGTCCTTCAATGGATCATTGCACGTGGCTTATCACAAATTTTAACATGTCTCTCTATTTTAATAAAACTTCACACTTGCAATTTGTCAATTTTGTGGTTTTGTGTTTTTTTTTACTAACATTAGGTTAAGACTTTTACTAACAACATATGGATTTTTAATCTGAAATAAATGTGTTATTATTATTTAATATTGCAGAGAAACTGGGGTATACCTAAGTAAATTCAAATACCAAAATAGATTGCAAATAATTTTCATGAATCATTGTTTCGGACAAAGAGTAATTTTTAGAGAAGTTCTTAGTAGGGACATCCACAGCCGTGGCCTCCATAGCCGAGTCCGAGAGCGCCAGGACCAAAGCCAGCGCCGAGCCCATAGGCACCAGCAGCGCCATAGGCAGCAGCAGAAGGAGCGATGCTCTCGATAGCAGTTATACCGTTACCGCAGCTGTAGCTGACGGCGCCAGCACCGCCACTTGGCAACACACCCTCCAAAGCCACAGCACTCACGAACGGCAGCTCACCAGCCACGGACAGAGCACCCTCATACACATTCTCAGACGCTACGGAGAGGCCACTGGGAGCAATAGCAGAGACGCTGGAGATAGGCAGTCCACCGCCACTGGTGGGAATGATCTCAAGAGCCAAGCCATTGCGAACAAACCATGGTTGGCCCAGTTACCAGCACAGCCATGACCAATCAATCCATTTCCGATCAAACCATTGCCAGCCCAGCCGTTACCAGCACATCCAGGGGCAACAACAGCAGGAGCGACGATGGCTCCATGACCAAGACATGAACTGAAAGCAGTCTGTAAACATGAAATTATAGTGTTAGTAAATATTACATTAACTGCAGACGGCGTCGGTGTCGATGTGACAAATGATTGTTTTTTATTCGATCACGTGTGTTAGACGCTTTTGATGTAATTTTCTGATAGTAAAAAATTTGGCTAGAATCATGATTCAAAAGGCATTTTAAAAATTTGTACAAAACTGTATCTGAGGGCGCAGTGAGCAACCCTTGGTGTAGTGTATCTATTAAATAGATATGTAAACACTGTCTCATTCACACAAGCGGGGTAGCTGCTGTCACTTATGTCATCTGTCAGTTACCTACGAGGAATGGCGGGAAACGGACAAAGTGAAGCGGGCTATATACGAAGGCGCTTGGTGTGGTAGTGAGCCAGTGAAGTGATATGTTCAACATAAATACGGAATCAACAGGATTCTACAAGTGGCGACGAGGATAAAGGTCAGATAAAATTAACAATTAGGAGAAATTATATGTAAGTACCTACCGATACGGCTGACCAAGAAAAACAAAACACTAACGAGGTAGGCTCTTGAATATGGAAAGAAACGAAGAAAGACATATATTCGTTAAGAAGTGTAAGGGCACAACAAAAATGACAGAAGTAAAATAATAGAAGAGAATGAAAACACTCGCATGCACTCTGCGTGGTGTCATTGGGCTCGTGTGAATTTGAAGTTGTGTTAAAAAGATCTAAACCCTACACATAATTATAGCATTACATTTCAGCACGACAGTGGTGGTGGTCTAGCCCGACTAAGGTCGTGGGTTCGAAACCAGGCAGGCATTTTGTGTATTATCACTCATCACCACTGTTCATCAACGGTGAAGGAAAACACCGTGAGGAAACCGGCATGTCTGAGAACCAATACTTCGAAGACATGTGACATTACCAGTACGCACTGTTTACGCGTGGTAGATAGGCATCCATTAAATTGGACGCATAGGCATCCATTAAATTGGACGCATGGGCATCCATTAAATTGGACGCAATGGGCATCCATTAAATTGGACGCATGGGCATCCATTAAATTGGACGCATGGGCATCCATTAAATTGGACGCAATGGGCATCCATTAAATTGGACGCATGGGCATCCATTAAATTGGACGCATGGGCATCCATTAAATTGGACGCATGGGCATCCATTAAATTGGACGCAATGGGCATCCATTAAATTGGACGCATTGGGCAACCATTAAATTGGTCGCATTTGACATCCATTAAATTGGACGTAACAAAATGGTGAAGGAAAACATCGTGAAGAAACCAGATGTAACACTCCATTAAAATGGACGTATCAAAACGGTGAAGGAAAACATCGTGAGGAAACCACGTGTAACACGGATGTAACAAAGCGGCGAAGGAAAGCATCGTGGGGGCCGGCGTGTCCTGGAGCGACTACTTCGGGGACGTGTGCTTCTATTGACGCGCGGTGGGCCCGCGTGATGGTTTGTAGCCTACTATTTTATTTTATTTAAACATGAATTCATGTCCCTCACGGAAAGGATGCTTGTGTACCAGTACTGTGGGAGAGGTATATCAATAAAACAATATCTTTCAGATAAAATAATTGTTACGGAATCGTTTCATGTTTTTGACATTTTTGTCCTTGTTGAGTCTTGTTTTAGCTTGTCAGCTAAATCTGACGCCTACTGTTTTCTACCTTCTCAATTCGTATTGGCGTTTTGTTCTGGAGTAATAGGCCATTAACTTGTGGTTACCTGAAGGGTTGCATGCCACAAACCATGATCATAATCTCTACAGTAATTACCTTAAGGGGATGTTATAGGCTGAAAAAAAAAATATTCTGTGGGTCTTGTGTTGTACGGTTGTACCTACGTAACTGTATTATTTACTAAGGTGACCTTGTGACCTGATATAATTATTATTATGAGCTGTTACTGAGGGAGGAACACGTACCTAAACAAAACATTCAAAAGACACATTTTTTTAATGTGGCAAAGCATGTGAAAAAAATGAACGAAAACGCTTTGATAAAGTACCTACTAATAGTCAAACATCGGAAAAAAAAAATTGATAGGTGACCATTATAAAATAATAGACCAAATTATAGAAATATGTACATGTATGTCGAATCCAGGTACGGTGGATTGTGATCAGCCATACTTAGGGACATACATTGTGTCAGATATACAGTCGTCGGCGCAGAATTGGGATACGGGTAAACGAGAGAAATAGCTCCTTTAATTTCTACACAGTTTATTGTTACAGACTCAATTACTAACACTACTGTACTAATTAATACTCTGAACTTAAAAGGAAACAAGGAAACCTAGGCCAGTATGTGTCGCGACCACGTCTACACGATCACTGTCGCTCCATGGCCATAAGGTCCGTAACTCCGTATCGGACACCGTACTTAATCCTAGACTCCGCACAACGCTAAACAAAGGCGCTTGTGTCTCATTTTAAGTGCATACTTATGAAAGATCCGACATATGTATATTTAGTCGTCTGAGTTGCAACTTGCAACAGATGATTACGATAACGGCGATAACGGGCGAAAAAAAAAAAAAAAATTGTTGATGAAAGGGAAACGGATATCGGAGGACAGTAGCTATCGATTTGGGAGTCACACAAGGTGATATGGCTTAGGTAGAGAGGGAAGGATTGAATCCCATTTCACACGACGAAGAAGAAGCTAATGAAAGAGATGTGAAAGATAAGAGCAAGGAAACTGGACAAACGATGAGATTAAATAAAAAGGCCTGGCCCGACATGTTCATAAATGCAGATGATCAGGCTTCTTATGTTTCGGTTTACTTCAATTTATTAATGCTTTAATTTCATTGGCAGTTGATTGCAAAAATGTATAGTTGAAATAAACATGTTTGTGATTTTGATTTTACACGATTGTTTGATAACGTGTTTAGAGTTGAACAAATAAAAAATATAATAAGAAAGGGATGTAGTGTATCTATTAAATAGATATGTAAACACTGTCTCATTCACACAAGCGGGGTAGCTGCTGTCACTTATGTCATCTGTCAGTTACGAGGAATGGCGGGAAACGGACAAAGTGAAGCGGGCTATATACGAAGGCGCTTGGTGTGGTAGTGAGCCAGTGAAGTGATATGTTCAACATAAATACGGAATCAACAGGATTCTACACTTGGGAAAATCACAAATAAGATAATAGACAATATACTTAATAATCAACCATTTCTCACCTGGATGAAGAGCGCCTGAGCGCAAAGGACGAGGATCACCTTGGCTGACATTGTAGTTTGTGTTGACGTGAACTTGAGAATGATTGTCCCAAAACTCGATCGACTATTTATACTGAAACGTAGTCCTTATCTAGTTGTATTGCTGCAATTTGAGGATTTAGAAATGAATTTTTCATACCCTTATCGGTAGTTGCAATCTTAAGAAATGGAAAAATGCTTGTATTTCGTAAGTGATGTAACCTTGAAATACTTAGTATGAAGTTTGTTTCAATACAACATTGAAAAACATCACGTTGTTATGATAAGAAGCTTTTGCACTATATAAACATGGTGTCGAAGTAGGAATAGGTATCATTCAGTCTTCAGCTTCTCGTTGAACAGAAACAAACATCAAACATGTCTACCTTCGCTGTTCTGTTGCTCTGCATCCAAGGTTGCTTGGTCCAGGTGAGTGATCTTGGAATTTATAAATATTTTCTTTTGAGTTTTAGGTACCTTAATTTATATTGTTATCGTTTTTTTCATATTTGTGCAGTAATTCTTTTATTAAGTCCAATCAATTCTTATTTATTATTTTGATCCCTTAGAATGTGTTCGGTTGCGGGTGCGGCTACGGAGGTCCAGTGGCCGCCATAGCTCCTGCTCTGGGTCTCGGCGCTGGTCTCTACCCTGCTGCTCCATGTGGTGCTGCTGCTTACGGCGGCGCCGGTGAAGGCAACGTGGCGGTCGCTGGTGAGCTGCCAGTCGCCGGTAACACCGCTGTTGCTGGTCAGGTCCCCATCATGGGTGCTGTGAATTTCTGTGGTGCTGTGCCCGCTGCTGGTGCTGTGTCTATCTCCGGACACTGCGCTTGCGGCTGCGGATCTCCTATTTACTACTGAAGTGTACTTTCTGCTGCCTCAATAAAATAAAAGATCATGAATTGAGCAAATATGTCAATCTTTGATTTAATGTTAAAATCACCCAACAGCATTTCTGAATACAATTACAAATGTACTTAAGTAGTGCCAAAACTGGTGAGTCTAGAAAAAAACCTAAGTAGGTAGTTAGTATGAAATAGCAACGTGCTCATTGTCACTGAACAATCCTGACCTAGTACAACAAGCTATCTCCGATGACTGGCTGTTATGAAACGTTTGTTGTTCTGATTGCTGACCACGATTCTAAGAAGGCACGTGCCGTAACATAAAGTCTCATTTTTTATGAATGAATAATGTTTGTACAGAAGGTTTTCTTCGAGTAGGTACCTGTTTAGGTGAAGACGATTAGATTAGATGACAAGGAATTTTTATACAATGAGAAACAGTATGCATGAAACTGTATGTTGGGTGTGACAAAAGGGGTATGACATTAGTATATATGCTGTGGAAATGCGTTCCTTGCAAAGTATATGTGGTGTAACTATGAATAATGTGGCCAGACAACGTTGCGGTTTATACGACGACGTAGTGACAAAAATCGAAAAGAAGGAGCAGATTCGCGGGTAGCCTGCTGGACCAGATGGATCTGATGAAATCGGTTGGGACAGTGGGGCCTGCTAGCTGTTGCAGGTGGCGGAGAAATTGCGTGGGCTTCCTGTCTCCCAACTCCTCATGCATAAGCAGTTGCTTGATCTTGCGCTCCTGTGAGGCGGACAACCGTTTGATTAACTCTGCCTTCAGCTTTTCGTACTTGCCGGTGGCGGGAGGGTTAACTATGAGATCGCGTACTTCTGCTGAGTGTTGGGGCTCCAGTTGCGCTAGCACGTAGTAAAACTTTGTGCTATCCGTAGTTATATTGGAGAAAACAAATTGACCCTCGAGCTGCGCAAACCATAATAGTGGATCTTCGGCGTTGAAAGATGGAATTCTAACCCCCACTCGGTACGTCATGAAGAAATCCTTGTCTTCCTCCTTCTTGTCCGTCATGGTCGATGTTCACCAGGCTTCGGGCTTCTAGGCTTCTATCCGGAACGCGAACGCTTGTCGGTGGTCACCAGTGAAGTAGTATAGGACTCCGTGTATATATATAGGCTATATACTACTTGCTATATATGAAGTATGAAGGTGGAGCGATAGGCGATGGAATGAAAGGCTGAGTGAAAGCGCCAAAGTATAATGCAGTTACAAGCTAAGAAGCAGTAATGAATGATCGTACAAAATACATCGAAATTTATAGTAATCATCTCCATGGTAATTAATAATAATAACAGTTCGCACTTGACCGATTTGCGCAGGAGTTGACGCCCACTCGTTAGCGCGGACAATAGCCGGGTCCGCAGCCATCTTGACTCATTAGCGCCCGGACAAAAGATGCGTAGACGCCATGTCAATAAAGGCGGCGCTAAGTTCGGCTGACGTCATAAGGTGGGCGGAGCTTCGCAACTTGTTTTGCACACGGCACGCTCTGACGTAAAATCGCGTGATCCTGTGCTGCGTTGAGTCGTGCGAGTGGACTTGCCTACTCGCTACAGTATGCTCGGATGGTTCGGTCATGTTGAGAGGATAAAGGCGACAACAAAATAAATGTTTTATTCAGTATTAAAATTGGTAAAATTATTACTTTAAGTCTTAGAAATTATTTACAAAGGTATAAATATAATGTTAGATGCCTGTAATAGGATTAACCTGTGTCACAGGCGGCATGAGTATACTTTATGGTAATTGTAGGACTATAAAATTCTTAACAATATTTAACATTAGAAGTCTTGAAATAATGACATTTTTTTATTAATTCATCATTTTATATCTAGTTTACTTAAGTACTATTACCTTAAAGATCAAAACAACAAAAAACGTATATATTTAGTCAGCTTTAAATAGTTTCTTGCACTTCAAAACTTAGCTATACACATATGATATGATTTTGCTTCAGCAGAAATGAGTAAGTGGGTAAAAGTCAATGTTGCAAAAAATTAAATCATGTTCGAGGCCCTTACGTGGCTCCGCATCGCTGCCAATGCGGTGAAGGTGTCGACTGCCTCGGACACCATGGCTTATCCTGCAGTAAAAGCGCAGGCCGGATAGCACGGCATGCCAGCATCAATGACATCATCCGTCGTGCTCTTGTCACCGCTGGGGTGCCAGCTGTTTTAGAATCCAATGGTTTGGCACGCGACGATGGTAAGAGACCAGACGGGATGACCATATTGCCTTGGAAGGTAGGTAGGCCTTTGGTGTGGGGTGCAACGTGTGTCGACACCCTTGCGCCATCCCATTTTCCAAGCACGGTAAGCTGTGCTGGGGCGGCTGCTGCAGGTGCGGAAAACCTCAAACGGCGCAAATACTCCAATCTCTTTAGAACTTACATATTTGAGCCGTTTGGGGTTGAAACACTGGGGCCATGGGGCCCGAGTGCCCATTTAGTATTCCGAGACATCGCCAAGCGGTTGGTCGAATCATCACGTGACCAGAGGGCTGGCCTATTTTTTGGCCAAAGAATCACCATTGCCATACAACGTGGCAATGCTGCCAGCCTTTTGGGCACGTTTCCCATTGAGAGTGATGCGGACGAATTTTTTATTTGATTTGATTATTTTCCCTCCCTTTTTATATACTTGTACATATTATTATTTTAAGATTGTTAGCTTTTTAAATTATGTAAATATACATACTTAAAGATATTTAGATTCTTTTGGAAAAATAACGTTTATACAAAATATCATTTTATAATACACTAGCGACTGCATTAAAATCCGTTGCGTAGTTTAAAAGATCTAAGCTTACAGACAGCGGGAGTGACTGTTTTATACTATGTAAAGATTTTCTAAACCAGTCACAAAGTGATCATGACGGTATTCTCCATTTGGGTCAAATAATTCTCAGGCAAGTATTTTTTTCTATATAATCTAGTCGCTTCTGGCACTCGCCGGCCGCTGCCGCGGCACCGCTCGCTTCGCTCGCTCGGCTCGTGCGTAGGGGTCACAGTTTTAGCCTAACCTAACATTTTTTTTTAAATAATTAACCTAATCTTACTAGTTCGAATCCAGGTAGCAGGCAGGTTTTTAGGAAATTGCGTAAGTAATGATAAGTCAATATGTAAAACGTTTTTATTCCAAACCTTGTTTTATGAGATAAAATGAATAAAAAATGACTTGCTTGTTAAATAACACGTTATTAAACAAATGTTTATCTGGTGATTATTTTGTAAAGTGAATTATTTGGCAAACTTGTTGTTGTATAATGATGAAATGCCAAATCATGTTTTTGCCAATCGTTGTTTGTCAAGTAAAAATTTGTAAATTAATTTTTGGTGAACTGACAGGGCACCGGCCCGGAAACAGGGCTCAAGGCTCAAGCTACCGACGGTCAGAACTCCAGAGAAAGGAATCTCCTAACAAAACGAACCGTGTCCAGAAGTGCAGCTTTCTGAAATATATCACTCATGGAAAGTTTAAAATATTGCTGTAGTTTGATACTAGAAAAAAATTATTAAAGCTAAAATAAAATACACACTTGATAAAACGTCAAGTTCGGCAAAATTCTTTAATCACAGAATCTATATTCTATGTTATTGATATTGGTTTCTGTACCTTTCTTCAGTGGACCATTGCACGTGGCTTGTCACAGAATTTAACATGTTTCTCTATTTTAACAAAACTTCACACTTTAACATTACAGGGAAAATGGGGTATACCTAAGTAAATTCAAATACCAAAATAGATTGCAAATAATTTTAATGAATCATTGTTTTGGACAAAGAGCTAAGTAATTTTTAGGGAAGTTCTTAGTAGAGACATCCACAGCCGTGGCCTCCATAGCCGAATCCGAGAGCGCCAGGACCAAAGCCAGCGCCGAGCCCATAGGCACCAGCAGCACCATAGGCAGCAGCAGAAGGAGCGAGGCTCTCGATAGCAGTGATACCGTTACCGCAGCTGTAGCTGACGGCGCCAGCACCGCCACTTGGCAACACACCCTCCAAAGCCACAGCACTCACGAACGGCAGCTCACCAGCCACGGACAGAGCACCCTCATACACATTCTCAGACGCTACGGAGAGGCCACTGGGAGCGATAGCAGAGACGCTGGAGACAGGCAGTCCACCGCCACTGGTGGGAATGATCTCAAGAGCCAAGCTATTGCCAATGAAACCATTACCAATGCAGCCATCACCTATCAAGCCATAGTTGGCCCAGTTACCAGCACAGCCGTTACCAACAAACCCGTCACCGATTAAACCATTGCCAATCCAACCGTTTCCGACGACTCCACGACCAAGACATGAACTGAAGGCAGTCTGTAAACAAGAAATTATACTATCTATATCTATTTAAAATACATAAAAGGAGAAACTAACTGACTGACTGACATATCAACGCACAGCCGAAACTACTAGGACTAGGAATGTGAAATTTTACACACGGCTTCCTTTTATAATGTAGGGGAGCACTAAGAAAGGGTTTTGGAAATTCAACCTTTAAGGGGGTGAAAAGGGGGATTTTATTTGTATGAAAAATCTTATTCCTTGAGTTAATAAACTTGAAACTTGGCACGAATACTTATCTAAGTAAATTATGAAGTTAGGCATTTTTTGTTTTTCTTAACTACCCCCTAAAGGGGGATTGGGGGGTGCCAAAATTTGTATGGAATAATTTAACGAGCGGTCGGATTAACCCGAAAGTCAGTATTTATACTTAAGAGCAAAAAAAAAAGAACGTGTATCAGGTTTTTTCGAAAATCTACCCCCTACGGGGCGAAAAGGGGTAGTTAATTTTACAGGGGAGAATTTTACTGCGTGGCTTGATTAACTCAAAAATTGGTATAATCAATGTTTGAGTCAAGTTATGAACACATCTTAAACGATTTTTCAAAATTTTGCCCCTTTGAGGGTGAAATGGTGATTCCTTTGATAAATAAACTGAAAAATTGGCCCTATTTATCTAAATAAATGATGACGATCATAAACATGCATTTTCGTAATTTTTAGAGGAAAGTACGAAATACACGTGGACGAAGTCGCGGGCAAAGTGCTTTAGTAAATATTACTTTAACAACAGACGGCGTCAGTATCGATGTCACATGATTGTTTAATCGAACACGTATATAATGTATGTCAGACGCTTTTAATGTAATCACAATTTCCTGATAGTGAAAAACATAAGTAATAACTAAAATCGTGAGTGACTTATGGTCTTACCGACACAGTTCAGGGTGGATAAAGAAATTGGGAATGGGCATATATTCTCGTTTTTGTACAAAACCAACTTGGTAACTGTGGGCGCAGTGCAACTCTTGGGAAAATCACAAATAAGAGAATGTTATATCTATTGAAAACGTAAAATAGTAATAAAACATTTCTCACCTGGATGAAGAGCGCCTGAGCGCAGAGGACGAGGATCACCTTGGCTGACATTGTAGTTTGTGTTGAAGTGAACTTGAGAATGATTGTCCTAAGAGTCGATCGACTATTTATACTGAAACGTAGTCCTTATCTAGTTGTGTTGCAGCAATTTGTGGATTCTGAAATGAACTTTTCTTAGTCAGTATATCAGTAGTTGCAGTATGGAGAAATATAAAAACGCTTGTATTTCGTAAGTGATGTAACCTTGAAATATTTAGTAAGTATGAAGGGCTTTGTTGCAATAGAACATTGAAAAAAGTCACGTATTATGATAATAAGCTTTTGCACTATATAAACTAGGTCTAGAAGTAGGGACATCATTCAGTCTTCAGCTTCTCGTTGAACACAAACAAACATCCAACATGTCTACCTTCGCTGTTCTGTTGCTCTGCATCCAAGCTTGCTTGGTCCAGGTGAGTGATCTAAAATTAATTATTGTTTTCCTATCATTTATATTGTTACGGGCTTTTTCATGTTTGTAAAGTTATTTTTAAATCAAATCCAATCAATTCTTCTTTATTATTTTGTTCCCTTAGAATGTGTTCGGTTGCGGGTGCGGCTACGGAGGTCCAGTGGCCGCCATAGCTCCTGCTCTGGGTCTCGGTGCTGGTCTTTATCCTGCTGCTCCATGTGGTGGTGCCCTGGGTCTTGGTGCTTTTGGTGGCGCACTTGCTCCTGCTGCTGCATACGGAGGTGCATTCGCTCCTGGAGCTGCTTACGGCGGCGCCGGTGAAGGCAACGTGGCGGTCTTTGGTGAGCTGCCAGTCGCCGGTAACACCGCTGTTGCGGGTCAGGTCCCCATCATGGGTGCTGTGACTTTCGGTGGTGCTGTACCCGCTGCTGGTGCCGTGTCTATTTTCGGAGAATGCGCTTGCGGCTGTGGTTCTCCTCTTTACTATTGAGACATACTTTTCAGACGGCAAAATAGAAATAAATAAACGACTTTGAACTGAGCATATAATTCAATGATTGATTAAATCCTCAAATTAACCCACAAATATTTTTAAACACTCCTCCCTACCGCATTTCGGCCACGGTGGCCAAACTCAAAGGAGATTATTTAAGTACGCAGGAGATATTATAGTGCACAAGTGTGTGCACAAACAAGTGCACTCTTTGTTCCTTTACTGTAGTCTAGACTTACTTTTGTCCGATAGGACGGTATTCGACACGACCGGGGAGAGATCAGGACCATTGACTTTACGTGCTATCCCAGGCACGGGCTGCTACTAAGATATTTCTCAAGAAAAAACCCAATGACAAGCCCTACTCGGGAATGGAATCCTGGCCCACACGCTCAGCAGTCGCGCTTGCGACCACGAGACCGACAGGGCAGTTAATTATAATACAAATTTTAAGACCATACTTTTGTTTCTCCTAATTATATTTTCGCATAACGTTATTTACGCATTTTTTTAAGCATAATTTTTCTAATCATAATAATGATTAAGCATAACATTCAAAAGCATTTTGCATGCTCTTTTTATTTACTAACGACGTCGAGTAAACGGAGCCCCGCTGCGCGGGGCTCCTATTTCTGTCTGCAGGTTTTAAAGGATCCTAAACAAACCGAACCTCGGGGTGCACCTGACGTCGTTTAGTATTATGCGAATTAAATTTATGCCAAAACAAATTAGCTTTAAAGATAATTACATATGCCAGCTTGTACTATATGCTAAAAAAATTAGGCAAAGTATTATTATGCCAAAATAAATTATGGCAAAGTATTATTATGCCAAAACAAAATATGGCAAAGTATTATTATGCCAAAACAAATTAAGTATGCCATAATAGTTATGCCAAAGTATATATAGGGTAAAATTGAATTCATGGGCATCCTTTTAAAGGGTCATTGTACTCATCATTATGAACAACTTTTACTATGGGACTAAACTTGAAATCGCGAAAAAAACATCAGCTCTTCCCTACATTTTGACGAATTATGTGAACATAAATGCAAGGAACAGCTGATTTTTTTTCGCGATTTTAGGATTAGTTGTTTTTTTATGTAAAAACTTTTTTACATAAAAAATCAACCGACTTCAAAAAAACAGTCAAAGAGATAAATAACTTTAGTTTCGGAAGTCGGTGTCAAAAAACGAAAATGCGGAACTAACGACACCGACTTTTTTTGAAGTCGGTTGTTTTTTTGGTAAAAAAAAAATCACTTTTTAGTTGTACCTACCCCACACAAATTCAATTAACACTAGTGCACTGAAGAATATGACACCGACTAGAAGAATCATCAAAATTCGCATAGAAATGCCGCAGATGCAGTACATTTATGCATATAACTTCTTACATAAGAATAAAAACCTAACGTATTATATACCAAAGCCTTCTTGAAAGTATGTAGATCACTTTAGTGAAAAGCTTTTTGAGAAAATGGCGGACATACAGACACACATACATACGGGTCGAATACAGCACCTCCTTTTTTGTTTGAAGTCGGTTTAATATAGGTATACATGATAAATCGTCAAGTTCAGCAAAGTTCTTTAATCAGAGAATACTCGTATAATAATGTTCTATGTTATTGATAATGGTTTCCGTACTCAGTCCTTCAGTGGACCATTGCACGTGGCTTATCACAGAATTTAACACGTTTCTCTATTTTAATAAAACTTCACATTTTAACATTACAGGGAAAATGGGGTATACCTAAGTAAATTCAAATACCAAAATAGACTGCAAATAATTTTAATGAATCATTGTTTCGGACGAAGAGCTAAGTAATTTTTAGGGAAGTTCTTAGTAGAGACATCCACAGCCGTGGCCTCCATAGCCGAGTCCGAGAGCACCAGGACCAAAGCCAGCGCCGAGCCCATAGGCACCAGCAGCACCATAGGCAGCAGCAGAAGGAGCGATGCTCTCGATAGCAGTGATACCGTTACCGCAGCTGTATCTGACGGCGCCAGCACCGCCACTTGGCAACACACCCTCCAAAGCCACAGCACTCACGAACGGCAGCTCACCAGCCACGGACAGAGCACCCTCATACACATTCTCAGACGCTACGGAGAGACCACTGGGAGCAATAGCAGAGTAGCTGGAGACAGGCAGTCCACCGCCACTGGTGGGAATGATCTCAAGAGCAGCCAAGCCATTGCCGATCAAACCATTACCAATTATGCCATCACCTAGCAAGCCATAGTTGGCCCAGTTACCAGCACAGCCATTGCCGATCAATCCATTACCAATTAATCCATCACCTATCAAGCCATAGTTGGCCCAGTTACCAGCACAGCCGTTACCAAGCAAACCGTCACCGATCAAACCATTTCCGACGACTCCACGACCAAGACATGAACTGAAAGCAGTCTGTAAACAAGAAATTATAGTATTAGTAAATATTACTGTAACAACAGACGGCGTCGGTGTCGATGTCACATGATTGTTTAATCAACCACGTAACATAATGTATGTCAGACGCTTTTAATGTAATTTTACAATTTCCTGATAGTGATAAACGTACTTAACTAAATCGTGAGTGACTTATGGTCTTACCGACACAGTTCAGGGTGGATAAAAAAAATTGGGAATGGGCATAAATTCTCGTTTTTGTAAAAAACCAACTTGGTAACTGTGGGCGCAGTGCAACCCTTGGGAAAATCACAAATAAGAGAATGTTATATCCATTGAAAACATAAAATAATAATAAAACATTTCTCACCTGGATGAAGAGCGCCTGAGCGCAGAGGACGAGGATCACCTTGGCTGACATTGTAGTTTGTGTTGAAGTGAACTTGAGAATGATTGTCCTAAGAATCGATCGACTATTTATACTGAAACGTAGTCCTTATCTAGTTGTGTTGCAGCAATTTGTGGATTTTGAAATGAACTTTTCATAGTCAGTATATCAGTAGTTGCAATATGGAGAAATAGAAAAACGCTTGTATTTCGTAAGTGATGTAACCTTGAAATATTTAGTAAGTATGAAGGGCTTTGTTTCAATAGAACATTTAAAAAAATCACGTATTATGATAAGAAGCTTTTGCACTATATAAACGAGGTCTAGAAGTAGGGACATCATTCAGTCTTCAGCTTCTCGTTGAACACAAACAAACATCCAACATGTCTACCTTCGCTGTTCTGTTGCTCTGCATCCAAGCTTGCTTGGTCCAGGTGAGTGATCTAAAATTAATTATTGTTTTCCTATCATTTATATTGTTACGGGCTTTTTCATGTTTGTAATGTTATTTTTAAATCAAATCCAATCGATTCTTCTTTATTATTTTGTTCCCTTAGAATGTGTTCGGTTGCGGGTGCGGCTACGGAGGTCCCGTGGGCCCCATAGCTCCTGCTCTGGGTCTCGGTGCTGGTCTTTATCCTGCTGCTCCATGTGGTGGTGCCCTGGGACTTGGTGCTTTTGGTGGCGCACTTGCTCCTGCTGCTGCATACGGAGGTGCCTTCGCTCCTGGAGCTGCTTACGGCGGAGCCGGTGAAGGCAACGTGGCGGTCTTTGGTGAGCTGCCAGTCGCCGGTAACACCGCTGTTGCTGGTCAGGTCCCCATCCTGGGTGCTGTGACTTTCGGTGGTGCTGTACCCGCTGCTGGTGCCGTGTCTATTTTCGGAGAATGCGCTTGCGGCTGTGGTTCTCCACACACGGCTTGCGGTTGTGGTTACTATTGAGACATACTTTTCAGACGGCAAAATATAAATAAATAAACGATTGTGAAGTGAACAAATAATTCAATGTTTAATTAAATTCTCAAATTAACCCACAAATATTTTAGTAACACTCCTCCCTACCGCATTTCGGCCACGGTGGCCAATCTCAACGGAGATTAGCTAAGTAGGCAGGAGATATTATAGTTCAGAGGTGTCTGCACAAACACAAGTGCACTCTTTGTTCCTTTACTGTAGTTTAGCCTCTTTTGTCCGATGAGACGGTATTCGACACGACCGGGGAGAGATCAGCACGTCGATTCTGTAAAATTCAAACAACAACTCGCATCTCACTTCGCATAAGGTTCAAAATGACCTTGATTTTGCATTCTGTAAGCATCACCTAGTCACTTGCGAAGTGAAGTGAGCTCCGGAGCGACCAATATGGCACTAGTGACTACCCCACTCAACAAAATGTTAGTCGAGATTTATCGATTCCAGTTTTTTGACCCAATTGTTGAGTTTTTGGCACAGAATTTTAGCTAATGTGGTGTTTAAATTAAATTTTCTTATTTTAAGAAATTTGAGGCAGCTAATAATAAGTAAAAAAACAGAAAACTCTAAATTCGTGGCATGAATATAATCTATGCTTCCCTTACGAAAAAAAAAATGTCAGACAGTCAATGACAATATTTTGTTTGATACTGCGTTGCGCTTGCGTTGTTTTGTTTGTGTTTCATGTGTTTGATTTGATCGTTCAGTGCCGAAAATAATTATGAAATAATCACGAAGTAAGTTTATATATGTGGTTGTGAAGTTTAAAAATGATATTAAGTAATTAATATTAATAAATAATTTGTTTTCTAATCCAACAATAATGTTTCAGTCCAAATGAAATACGTTCCTCTCACCCAACGTCGGCTCAGGTTGAAACTCTGGTAGAGTTTATGGAAAGAAACCCTGGCATGGCGAAGGGTTTCTTGAGAACTCAAAATGCCAGAGAGCGAAGTCGACGCCAGTGGGAGGAACTAGCCGTGCGCCGAAATAGTATAGGTGGTACAATAAAAAGTTATAAGCAGTGGACCAAGGTTAGCATCGCTTTTTTTGCTACACACAAATGTTAGTTAGAACCACATAACATTCCTTAAAGCAAACCACTTAAAATGTGCAACGGATCTTGGTTTAATGTGTGTTCCTTGGTTTCGTAGTAGTTTCTAACCACAAATTATATAGTTATTGTACTAATTTTTAACACGATGACATAAAAATATTATTTCAACACTATTTATATAGGATTTCTTCTATTTTCACTCGTAAAATAGATACTTTTTATTTGACACTTTGAATCGAGTTCGAGTGCGAAGTGATCGTCAAAGTGACGGTGGAATTACCTTACAGAATGCCACTTCTTAATGTCATCTCATACTTTATCTGTCAAAATCTCACGGTCAATTTAGTTCAACTCGCTGACACGCTCTCAAGGGTAGCGCTAGTGTATCAACCGAGTTTTTAGAATGCCAATCAAGCATCTCACAGCGGATTCAGATTTGAACTTTAGAATGAGGTCTTACAGAATCACACTGAAGTCCTTCAATGGATCATTGCACGTGGCTTATCACAAATTTTAACATGTCTCTCTATTTTAATAAAACTTCACACTTGCAATTTGTCAATTTTGTGGTTTTATGTTTTTTTTACTAACATTAGGTTAAGACTTTTACTAACAACATATGGATTTTTAATCTGAAATAAATGTGTTATTATTATTTAATATTGCAGAGAAACTGGGGTATACCTAAGTAAATTCAAATAACAAAATAGATTGCAAATAATTTTAATGAATCATTGTTTCCGACAAAGAGTAATTTTTAGGGAAGTTCTTAGTAGAGACATCCACAGCCGTGGCCTCCATAGCCGAGTCCGAGAGCACCAGGACCAAAGCCAGCGCCGAGCCCATAGGCACTAGCAGCGCCATAGGCAGCAGCAGAAGGAGCATTGCTCTCGATAGCAGTGATACCGTTACCGCAGCTGTACCTGACGGCGCCAGCACCGCCACTTGGCAACACACCCTCCAAAGCCACAGCACTCACGAACGGCAGCTCACCAGCCACGGACAGAGCACCCTCATAAACATTCTCAGACGCTACGGAGAGACCATTGGGAGCAATAGCAGAGACGCTGGAGACTGGCAGTCCACCGCCACTGATGGGAATGATCTCAAGAGCAGCCAAGCCATTGCCGATCAAACCATGGTTGGCCCAGTTACCAGCACAGCCATGACCAATCAATCCATTTCCGATCAAACCATTGCCAGCCCAGCCGTTACCAGCACATCCAGGGGCAACAACAGCAGGAGCGACGATGGCTCCATGACCAAGACATGAACTGAAAGCAGTCTGTAAATAGTGTTAGTAAATATTACTTTAACAGCAGAGGGCGTTGGTGTCGATGTCACAAATTATTGTTTTTTATTCGATCACGTGTGTTAGACGCTTTTGATGTAATTTTCTGATATTAAAAAATTTGGCTAGAAACATGATTCAAAAGGCATTTTAAAAATTTGTACAAAACTGTATCTGAGGGCGCAGTGAGCAACCCTTTGGAAAATCACAAATAAGATAATAGACAATATACTTAATAATCAACCATTTCTCACCTGGATGAAGAGCGCCTGAGCGCAGAGGACGAGGATCACCTTGGCTGACATTGTAGTTTGTGTTGAAGTGAACTTGAGAATGATTGTCCCAAAACTCGATCGACTATTTATACTGAAACGTAGTCCTTATCTAGTTGTATTGCTGCAATTTGAGGATTTAGAAATTAATTTTTCATACCCTTATCGGTGGTTGCAATCTTAAGAAATGGAAAAACGCTTGTATTTCGTAAGTGATGTAACCTTGAAATACTTAGTATGAAGTTTGTTTCAATAGAATATTGAAAAACAGCACGTTATTATGATAAGAAACTTTTGCACTAAGTATATAAAAATGGTCTCGAAGTAAGAACATCATTCAGTCTTCAGCTTCTCGTTGAACAGAAACAAACATCAAACATGTCTACCTTCGCTGTACTGTTGCTCTGCATCCAAGCTTGCTTGGTCCAGGTGAGTGATCTTGGAATTTATAATTATTTTCTTTTGAGTTTTACCTTCATTTATATTGTTATCGTTTTTTTCATGTTTGTGCAGTAATTTTTTTATTAAGTCCAATCAATTCTTATTTATTATTTTGATCCCTTAGAATGTGTTCGGTTGCGGGTGCGGCTACGGAGGTCCAGTGGCCGCCATAGCTCCTGCTCTGGGTCTCGGCGCTGGTCTCTATCCTGCTGCTCCATGTGGTGCTGCTGCTTACGGCGGCGCCGGTGAAGGCAACGTGGCGGTCGCTGGTGAGCTGCCAGTCGCCGGTAATACCGCTGTTGCTGGTCAGGTCCCCATCATGGGTGCTGTGAATTTCTGTGGTGCTGTGCCCGCTGCTGGTGCTGTGTCTATCTCCGGACACTGCGCTTGCGGCTGCGGATCTCCTATTTACTACTGAAGTGTACTTTCTGCTGCCTCAATAAAATAAAAAATCATGAATTGAGCAAATATTTCAATCTTTGATTTAGTGTTAAAATCACCCAACAGCATTTCTGAATACAATTACAAATGTACTTAAGTAGTGCCTAAACTGCTGAGTCTAGAAAAAAATCTAAGTAGGTAGTTAGTATGAAATAGCAACGTGCTCATTGTCACTGAACAATCCTGACCTAGTACAACAAGCTATTTCCGATGACTGGCTGTTATGAAACGTTTGTTGTTCTGATTGCTGACCACGATTCTAAGAAGGCACGTGCCGTAACATAAAGTCTCAATTTTTATGAATGAATAATGTTTGTACAGAAGGTTTTCTTCGAGTAGGTACCTGTTTAGGTGAAGACGATTAGATTAGATGACAAGGAATTTTTATACAATATGAGACAGTATGCATGAAAGTATATGTTGGGTGTGACAAAAGATGTATGAAATTAGGATATATGCTGTGGAAATGCGTTCCTTGCCAAGTATATGTGGTGTAACTATGAATAATGTGACCAGACAACATGGCGGTTTATAAAAGACGTAGTGACTATAATGGAAAAGTGTATGCCCGGAAGGTTTGGTCATGTTGAGAGGATAAAGGTGACAACAAAATAAATAAATGTTTTCATCATTTTTTCATTTCAGCCGAAAGACGTCCACTGCTGGACATAGGCCTCCCCAAAAAATGTTTTATTCAGTATTAAAATTGATAAAATTATTACATAAAGTCTTAGAAATTATTTACGAAGATATAAATATAATGTTAGATGCCTGTAATAGGATTAACCTGTGTCACAGGCGGCATGAGTATACTTTATGGTAATTGTAGGACAATAACATCCTTAACAATATTTAACGTTAGAAGTCTTGAAATAATGACAAAATTGTATTAATTAATTATTTTATATCCAGTTTTCTTAAATACTATTTAACTTTAAGATCAAAATAACAAAAAGACTAATCTACCTAATTAATAACTCAGTTTTATATAGTTTCTTGCACTTTAAAACTTAGCTAAACGCATATGATATGATTTTACATCAGCAGAAATGAGTAAGTGGGTTAAAGTCAATGTTGCACAAAATTAAATCATATTCGAGGGAATTTGTATATTAGATTTATGCTGCGAACGACTGCAACAAAATCAAGGGTTTGTAGGTCAGTACAGTGTTGTGTTGAGTCAGCAGCAGGCAGTAAACACAGAAGTCTGGCCTTAAATATGACGCTCTAGGCGCCCTCGTAGTCGATAGACTTGATTGATGAAAAGGTATTCACAAAGCAGATATGAGCGGAGACATGGAAGGGCCACACCACACTCTACAAATAAATGAATAATTATTATTATCTTCATTATTTCACAAATACATATAATTATATATGAAGTACATTTTTAAACGGGATTAAATATAATGATGACTAAAAATATATATTGAACACCAAAAAATGAAGTTTAAAATTAATATAGTTCTAGCTGGGTACCCCGAGGTTAGGTTTGGTTAGGTTACTTTAAACCCTTTATACAGAAATAGGAGCCCCGCTAAGCGGGGCTCCGTCGACATAGGATGCAAGAGCGAGCAAATGAAAATACAAATTAATTTTGGTGATCATTTACTACTTTTGGCAGTAAAAAGTGTTTTTTTTTAATGTTATATTTTACTTTATCTGGTGGTAAGTTAAAAATAAGCCTTTTTAAACATCAGGATAGAAAAAAAATCAAAAGATTTCAAAATATAGCAATACTGACCTAGAAACAGGGCTCAAGCTACTGACGGTCAGAGCTCCAGAGAAAGGAATCTCCTAACAAAACGAACCGTGTCCAGAAGTGCCGCTTTCTGAAATATATCACTCATAGAAAGTTTAAAATATTGCTGTAGTTTGACACTAGAAAAAAAGGATTAAAGCTAAAGTAAAATATATACTTGATAAAACGTCAAGTTCAGCAAAATTCTTTAATCACAGAATCTATGTTCTATATTATTGATATTGGTTTCCGTACTCAGTCCTTCAGTGGACCATTGCACGTGGCTTATCACAGAATTAAACATGATTCTCTATTTTAATAAAACTTCACACTTTAACATTACAGGGAAAATGGGGTATACCTAATTAAATTCAAATACCAAAATAGATTGCAAATAATTTTAATGAATCATTGTTTCGGACAAAGAGCTAAGTAATTTTTTGGAAAGTTCTTAGTAGAGACATCCACAGCCGTGGCCTCCATAGCCGAGTCCGAGAGCGCCAGGACCAAAGCCAGCGCCTAGCCCATAGGCACCAGCAGCACCATAGGCAGCAGCAGAAGGAGCGATGCTCTCGATAGCAGTGATACCGTTACCGCAGCTGTAGCTGACGGCACCAGCACCAGCGGTGGGCAATACGCCCTCCAAAGCCACAGCACTCACGAACGGCAGCTCACCAGCCACGGACAGAGCACCCTCATACACATTCTCAGACGCTACGGAGAGACCACTGGGAGCAATAGCAGAGTAGCTGGAGACAGGCAGTCCACCGCCACTGGTGGGAATGATCTCAAGAGCAGCCAAGCCATTGCCGAACAAACCATTACCAATTATGCCATCACCTTGCAAGCCATAGTTGGCCCAGTTACCAGCACAGCCATGACCGATCAATCCATTACCAATTAATCCATCACCTATCAAGCCATAGTTGGCCCAGTTACCAGCACAGCCGTTACCAAGCAAACCGTCACCGATCAAACCATTTCCGACGACTCCACGACCAAGACATGAACTGAAAGCAGTCTGTAAACAAGAAATTATAGTATTAGTAAATATTACTGTAACAACAGACGGCGTCGGTGTCGATGTCACATGATTGTTTAATCAACCACGTTATATAATGTATGTCAGACGCTTTTAATGTAATTTTACAATTTCCTGATAGTGATAAACGTATTTAACTAAAATCGTGAGTGACTTATGGTATTACCGACACAGTTCAGGGTGGATAAAAAAAATTGGAAATGGGCATAAATTCTCGTTTTTGTAAAAAACCAACTTGGTAACTGTGGGCGCAGTGCAACCCTTGGGAAAATCACAAATAAGAGAATGTTATATGTATTGAAAACATAAAATAATAATAAAATATTTCTCACCTGGATGAAGAGCGCCTGAGCGCAGAGGACGAGGATCACCTTGGCTGACATTGTAGTTTGTGTTGAAGTGAACTTGAGAATGATTGTCCTAAGAATCCATCGACTATTTATACTGAAACGTAGTCCTTATCTAGTTGTGTTGCAGCAATTTGTGGATTTTGAAATGAACTTTTCATAGTCAGTATATCAGTAGTTGCAATATGGAGAAATAGAAAAACGCTTGTATTTCGTAAGTGATGTAACCTTGAAATATTTAGTAAGTATGAAGGGCTTTGTTTCAATAGAACATTTTAAAAAATCACGTATTATGATAATAAGCTTTTGCACTATATAAACGAGGTCTAGAAGTAGGGACATCGTTCAGTCCTCAGCTTCTCGTTGAACACAAACAAACATCCAACATGTCTACCTTCGCTGTTCTGTTGCTCTGCATCCAAGCTTGCTTGGTCCAGGTGAGTGATCTAAAATTATTTATTATTGTCTTTTAAGTTTTCCTTTCATTTATATTGTTATGGGCTTTTTCATGTTTGTGCAGAATTCTTAAATCAAATCCAATCAATTCCTTCTACTTTTTTGTTCCCTCAGGATGTGTTCGGTTGCGGGTGCGGCTACGGAGGTCCCGTGGGCCCCATAGCTCCTGCTCTGGGTCTTGGCGCTGGTCTCTACCCTGCTGCTCCATGTGGTGCTGCTGCTTACGGCGGCGCCGGTGAAGGCAACGTGGCGGTCGCTGGTGAGCTGCCAGTCGCCGGTAACACCGCTGTTGCTGGTCAGGTACCCATCATGGGTGCTGTGAATTTCTGTGGTGCTGTGCCCGCTGCTGGTGCCGTGTCTATTTTCGGAGAATGCGCTTGCGGCTGTGGTTCTCCTCTTTACTATTGAGACATACTTTTCAGACGGCAAAATATAAATAAATAAACGATTGTGAAGTGAGCAAATAATTCAATGTTTGATTAAATCCTCAAATTAACCCACAAATATTTTAATAACACTCCTCCCTACCGCAATTCGGCCACGGTGGCCAATCTCAACGTAGATTAGCTAAGTACGCAGGAGATATTATAGTGCACAGGTGTCTGCACAAACACAAGTGCACTCTTTGTTCCTTTACTGTAGTCTAGCCTCTTTTGTCCGATGAGACGGTATTCGACACGACCGGGGAGAGATCAGCACGTCGATTCTGTAAAATTCAAACAACAACTCGCATCTCACTTCGCATAAGGTTCAAAATGACCTTGATTATGGATTCTGTAAGCATCATATCGCCTAGTTACTTGCGAAGTGAAGTGAGCTCCGGAGCGACCAATATGGCACTAGTGCCTACCACACTCAACAAAATGTTAGTCGAGATTTATCGATTCCAGTTTTTTGACACAATTGTTGAGTTTTTGGCACAGAATTTAAACTAATATGGTGTTTAAATTAAATTTTCTTATTTTAAGAAATTTGATGGAGCTAATAATAAGTAAAATAAATTAATAAAAAAAAAACTTTTAAAAAAGCTTTTATTAACGCCCTAAAAAGATAAAAATAAGATTTAAATTACATTAAACATATTCATTTTCCAATTACTTTACACAATTTTATTGTAAATAATAAGATTAAAAATTAATTAAATAATAAGATTTAGCCTCAGTGCTGTACGATGTAAATTTGAGTAATATTTTCCTTTAAAATTTTTACTATCAACTTATAACGTCATTACACAATTTATATTATATAAAAACTTGTCGCGAGATTTACCTGTGTAGACTAGTAAATTAAAAGTTCAAACTAAGTAATACGAGTGCTTAAATCTCGCGACAAGCTTTTATCTATATAAATAAAAACAAAAGGCCTGACTGACTGACTGACTGACTGACTCATCAACGCCCAGCCCAAACCCTTGGACCTAGAACGCTGAAATTTTACACAATGGTTCCCTTTATAATGTAGACAAGGAATAAGGAACGATTTTTCGAAATTCAACCTCTAAGGGAGTTAAATAGGGGATGAAAGTTTGTATGAAAGTCCGTCAGTTTTAAAGTTAGGATCTTCAAACTTTGTGTTTAGGCTGACGATTGAAAATTAATTTATACGTATCTCAGCGTTTTTGAGAATTCCACCCCCAAAAGGTTAAAAATGGGGATGAAGTTGTGTATGAAAGTCCGTCAGTTTAAAAGTTAGGAACTTCAAATTTTGTATTTAGGATTACGATTGAAAATTAATTTATACGTGTCTCAGCGTTTTTGATAATTTTACCCCCAAAGGGGGATGAACACCTGACTGAAATATCAACGCACAGCCTGAACCGCTGATCCTAGGGACATGAATTTTGGAGGGTGTGTTCTTTGTGAAGAGTAGGTATCGTATAAGAAGGGGTTTTTGGAAATTCAACCTTTAAGGGGGTGAAAAGGGGGGATTTTGTTTGTATGAAAAATCTTATTTCTTGAGTTAATAACCTTAAAACTTGGCACGAATACATATCATAGTAAATTATGAAGTTTGGCATTTTTCGTTTTTATAAACTGCCCCCTAAAGAGGTATTGGGGGTGTCAAAATTTGTATGGAAGATTATTAACGCGCTGTCCGATTAACTCGAAACTCAGTATTTATACTAAGAACTAAAAATGAAGAATAACGTGTATCAGGATTTTTCGAAAATCTACCCTTAACTGTGTAAAAAGGGGTAGTTAATTTTACAGGAGAGGATTTTACTGCGTAGCTTTTTGAACTCGAAAATTGGTATAAATAATCTTTGAGTCAAGTTATGAACACATCTTAAACGATTTTTCATAATTCCACCCCTGTGGGGGTGAAAAGCGGGAATACAGTGTATACGAAAAATCTTATTCATTTGGTTAATAAACATGAAACTTGGCACGAATACTTATCTAAGTAAATTATGAAGTTTGGCATTTTTTGTTTTTAACCGACTTCTAAAAAGGAGGAGGTACTCAATTCGGATGTTTGTATTTTTTTTTTATTTGTTCGCGCATAACTCCGTCGCTTGCCAAACCGATTTGAAAAATTCTTTTTTTGTTGGAAAGGATATACTTCCCAAATCGTCCCATGAAAATTTTATCGAAATCGGACAAGCGGTTTTTGAAAAATCAACAAAAAGCTAAAAATTTATCTACATTGTCTACATTAACGATCTTTTCGTTTACTTTTTTGTGGGGTAGGTATAACTAAAAAGCGAAAAATAAAAACTTTTTTACAAAAAAAAAAACAACCAACTTCAAAAAAAAACTTGTGTTTTTTTTTTTGAAGTCCGTTGTTTTTTTTTTTTGTAAAAAAGTTTTTCGAAACTTTTCTAAAAGGGGGATCGGGGGCGTCAAAATTTGTATGGAAGAATTTTAACGCGCGGTCCGATTACCTCGAAACTCGGTATTTATACTTAGGACCAAAAATAAAGAATAACGTGTATCAGGGTTTTCCGAAAATCTACCCCTAACGGGGTGAAAAGGGGTAGTTAATTATACAAGGGAGGACTTTAATGCGTGCCCTGATTAACTCAACAATTCGTATAAATAATCTTTGAGTCAAGTAATGAACACATCCCAAACATCTTTTCGAAATTCCACCCCTGTGGGGTTGAAAAGCGGGAATACAGTGTATACGAAAGATCTTATTCATTTGGTTAATAAACATGAAACTTGGCACGAATACTTATATAAGTAAATTATGAAGTTTGGCATTTTTTGTTTTTCTGAACTACCCCCTAAAGGGGGATTCGAGGCGTCAAAATTTGTATGGAAGAATTTTAACACGCGGTCCGACTAACTCGAAATTCGGTATTTATACTTAAGACCAAAAATAAAGAATAAATTGTATCAGGGTTTTTTGAAAATCTACCCTTAACGAGGTGAAAAGGGGTAGTTAATTTTACAGGGGAGGATTTCACTGCGTGGTTTGATTAACTTGAAAATTGGTATAAATAATCATACTCATACAGTTTATTTGAAAAATCTGATTCCTTTGTTCTATAAACTTAAAAACTGGCCTGAATACTTATTTATCTAAATAAATGATAAAGATCATACCTACATACATTTTCGAAATTTTTAGAGGAAAGTACGAATTTCACGCGGACGAAGTCGCGGGCAGAAGCTAGTATAATATAAATTGTGCAATGACTTTATAAGTTGATAGTAAAAATTTTAAAGAAAAAGATTACTCAAATTTACATCGTGCAGCACTGAGGCTAAATCTTATTATTTAACTAATTTTAAATCTTATTATTTACAATTAAATTTTGTAAAGTAGTTGGAAAATGAATATGTTTAATGTAATTTCAATCTCATTTTTATCTTTTTAGGGCGTTAATAAAAGCTTTTTTTAAATGTTTTTTTTTATATTAATTTATTTTATATTTTTTAGTTTTCGCTAGATATATGTCTTAGTCTATTCATTTCATTAAGTGCGTCATTGTTACATTGGCGGGTGCCAGTTAATTTCGAGCAGTCTAATTCTTCTATGAGGAGGCCTTCTATCGATGTGACCCTACTTAAGGCCACGTACGCTTGGCCAGCAGCGAACAACTTTGGGCCCAAATACACAACGGCGTGGTCAACCGTACTAACCTGCATTTTATGAACTGTGCAAGCCCAGTATAATACTATTGGCAACGTTCTGCGTTCAGCCGTGCCATGGCTGTATTTCGCTGGAAATTGCACAGACTTCGGTTGAATCAGGTGAATCCCGTCTTAGCCGAAGTCGATACGGACGGATGGAATGTCCGTATCCTGCATTTGTGCTCCCTGGAAACAGGGCCATATAAAAGAGCTAATCTACAACAGGGTTCACCCAGGTGCCCTGAGGCGGTACGTTCACGACATCATTTTATACCCTGATGCCACTCAGTCCTCGGCACGGCGTCACCTTGACTTGGGTAGTAATTTGGTAATATATGCGCCATTTGTTTCAGCTTAAAGCTTACTCATGCCTGACGAAACACCGTTCCGCGTTTGATTTTGGAGTTTTCCGTCTCCTAGACAGGTTGCAAACCAATGCTATTGACGCCCATCTCACCAAATTACCAGTCATGGTATACCTCTTATGCCTGTTACTATTGTTGACCGTTGAGGAGTTCCGTGGTTTGGAGCCAACCCTGGATGTGGCAGCAATTTCATGGTGCACCCACCAACTGTCTATCATATCCGAACGGGTCTGCAAAATTTCAAGTCCTTACTGCCGACCATTGAGGAATTCTCTGGTTTGGAGCCAACCCTGAAGGTGGCAGCAATTTCATGGTGGACCCGCTAACTGTCATTCCAATGGGTGTGCAAAATTTCATGTCCCTGCTGTTAACCGTTGAGGAGTTCCCTCGTCTGGAGCCAATCCTGGCAGCAGCATCACGTCATGCTTGTCATAAACATACATTGTCATAGAGACTGGACCAGTATGTAAAATTTCAGCTCAATCGGATACCGGGAAGTGGGTCAAATTTAACTTGCAAGAGTTCACCTTCACATACATACAAGTCAAGTTAAATAAAAGCTTTTAATAAATAAAAGCTTTTAACACTTTCGCGGACAGAACGCAACTGTACGTCATGATTTGAGATTTTGATACGGCACAACGTATGATGACGTTCAAAAACAAAATATTATTTACGGCAGGACGTTGATGCCCGTTGAATTTTAAAGCAAAAATTCGGTATATTGTACCTTGTGTCACAACATATCGAAAACTCAAAACTTTACCGTCACGTGAACTTTATTTTTAACCGTTTTAAAAATGTGCTGTTGATAATGTGCAGCGACACTACACAGATAGGCACAACGTGATTATACGTCCCTCGCGCCTCTCGCGTCCCTACACTCAGTGCGGCAGTGTCACGGTAGCGAGGTTCGCGCGTTCCATCAGCGCGGGATTGGCGAATCGTAATATTTTCAGACAAATAAACATCGTAAGTATTTAGATTATGCTATTATCTTATTATCACTAGGTTGTAAACTAATTCAATTATAACTCTATTGTATGAAAATTGTATGTCATGAGTTATTTTGTTTGTTTTAGATGGATAAGCGCAAGAGAAATCTGATGAGAATTTTTGAAGATTCCGATGGCTCAACCGAGGTGGACTCATTCCAGGATCTGCTGAGGAGTTTGTTGCGCCACTTTTTCTTCCCAGCGAAAGCACTAGACAGTGGTGAAGGGCGGCGTTTTGGGGGACTGTCTTATGTAATTTTGACATTCAAAAAGTGCTGATTCTCAGCCTAATTTGAATAAATGACTTATGATTTTGATGTTTTTTTTTTATCGTGATGGCTACTTTACACATGACTAAGATTTTAACCCTCAAGGATATCTCCTTCTCGACCAGATGTATCCATCTGGTAGTTTTCTCGTATTTGTTACTGCTAGAAATCGTCAAAAACCTCTGCTAAAGTACATTCAAACGATGACGTGATAAGACGTTTCTGTCATATTGTCTTTTAAACATCTAATATCATACAACACAACATATTTAAACGTCAAATATATTTGTATGGCAATTTGTTGTGTCATTCTAGAACACGATTAAAATTGAGACTGTCCGCAAAAGTGTTAAAAACAGAAAACTCTAAATTCGTGCCATGAATATAATCTATGCTTCCCTTACGAAAAAAAAAATGTCAGACAATGACAATATTTTGTTTGATACTGCGTTGCGCTTGCGTTGTTTGATTTGATCGTTCAGTGCCGAAAATAACTATGAAATAATCACAAGTAAGTTTATGTATGTGGTTGTGAAGTTTAAAAATTAAAAGATTTCTAAAAATATAACAGTAGTGGCCCGGAAACAGGGCTCAAGCTAGCGACGCGACGGTCAGAGCTCCAGAGAAAGGAATCTCCTAACAAAACGAACCGTGTCCAGAAGTGCCGCTTTCTGAAATATATCACTCATAGAAAGTTTAAAATATTGCTGTAGTTTGACACTAGAAAAAAAGTATTAAAGCTAAAGTAAAATATATACTTGATAAAACGTCAAGTTCAGCAAAATTCTTTAATCACAGAATCTATGTTCTATGTTATTGATATTGGTTTCCGTACTCAGTCCTTCAGTGGACCATTGCACGTCACTTGTCACAGAATTTAACATGTTTCTCTATTTTAATAAAACTTCACACTTTAAAATTACAGGGAAAAAGGGGTATACCTAAGTAAATTCAAATACCAAAATAGATTGCAAATAATTTTAATGAATCATTGTTTCGGACAAAGAGCTAAGTAATTTTTTGGAAAGTTCTTAGTAAAGACATCCACAGCCGTGGCCTCCATAGCCGAGTCCGAGAGCGCCAGGACCAAAGCCAGCGCCAAGCCCATAGGCACCAGCAGCACCATAGGCAGCAGCAGAAGGAGCGATGCTCTCGATAGCAGTGATACCGTTACCGCAGCTGTAGCTGACGGCGCCAGCACCGCCACTTGGCAACACACCCTCCAAAGCCACAGCACTCACGAACGGCAGCTCACCAGCCACGGACAGAGCACCCTCATACACATTCTCAGACGCTACGGAGAGGCCATTGGGAGCGATAGCAGAGACGCTGGAGACAGGCAGTCCACCGCCACTGGTGGGAATGATCTCAAGAGCAGCCAAGCCATTGCCGATCAAACCATGGTTGGCCCAGTTACCAGCACAGCCATGACCGATCAATCCATTACCAATTAATCCATCACCTATCAAGCCATAGTTGGCCCAGTTACCAGCACAGCCGTTACCAAGCAAACCGTCACCGATCAAACCATTTCCGACGACTCCACGACCAAGACATGAACTTAAAGCAGTCTGTAAACAAGAAATTATAGTATTAGTAAATATTACTTTAACAACAGACGGCGTCGGTGTCGATGTCACATGATTGTTTAATCAACCAAGTTATATAATGTATGTCAGACGCTTTTAATGTAATTTTACAATTTCCTGATAGTGATAAACGTACTTAATTAAAATCGTTAGTGACTTATGGTATTACCGACACAGTTCAGGGTGGATAAAAAAAATTGGGAATGGGCATAAATTCTCGTTTTTGTAAAAAACCAACTTGGTAACTATGGGCGCAGTGCAACCCTTGGGAAAATCACAAATAAGAGAATGTTATATGTATTGAAAACATAAAATAATAATAAAACATTTCTCACCTGGATGAAGAGCGCCTGAGCGCAGAGGACGAGGATCACCTTGGCTGACATTGTTGTTTGTGTTGAAGTGAACTTGAGAATGATTGTCCTAAGAGTCGATCGACTATTTATACTGAATCGTAGTTCTTATCTAGTTGTGTTGCAGCAATTTATGGATATTGAAATGAACTTTTCATAGTCAGTATATCAGTAGTTGCAACATGGAGAAATAGAAAAACGCTTGTATTTCGTAAATGATGTAACCTTGAAATATTTAGTAAGTATGAAGGGCTTTGTTTCAATAGAACATTGAAAAAAATCACGTATTATGATAATAAGCTTTTGCACTATATAAACGACGTCTAGAAGTAGGGACATCATTCAGTCTTCAGCTTCTCGTTGAACACAAACAAACACCCAACATGTCTACCTTTGCTGTTCTGTTGCTCTGCATCCAAGCTTGCTTGGTCCAGGTGAGTGATCTAATATTAATTATTGTTTTCCTATCATTTATATTGTTATGGGCATTTTCATGTTTGTAAAATTATGTTTAAATCAAATTCAATCAATTCTTCTTTATTATTTTGTTCCCTTAGAATGTGTTCGGTTGCGGGTGCGGCTACGGAGGTCCAGTGGCCGCCATAGCTCCTGCTCTGGGTCTCGGTGCTGGTCTTTATCCTGCTGCTCCATGTGGTGGTGCCCTGGGTCTTGGTGCTTTTGGTGGCGCACTTGCTCCTGCTGCTGCATACGGAGGTGCCTTCGCTCCTGGAGCTGCTTACGGCGGTGCCGGTGAAGGCAACGTAGCGGTCTTTGGTGAGCTGCCAGTCGCCGGTAACACCGCTGTTGCTGGTCAGGTCCCCATCATGGGTGCTGTGAATTTCTGTGGTGCTGTGCCCGCTGCTGGTGCCGTGTCTATTTTCGGAGATTGCGCTTGCGGCTGTGGTTCTCCTCTTTACTATTGAGACATACTTTTCAGACGGCAAAATATAAATAAATAAACGATTGTGAAGTGAGCAAATAATTCAATGTTTGAATAAATCCTCAAATTAACCCACAAATATTTTAATAACACTCCTCCCTACCGCATTTCGGCTACGGTGGCCAATCTCAACGTAGATTAGCTAAGTACGCAGGAGATATGTGCACAATTGCGTGCACGAACACAAGTGCACTCTTTGTTCCTTTACTGTAGTCTAGCCTGTTTTGTCCGATGAGACGGTATTCGACACGACCGGGGAGAGATCAGCACGTCGATTCTGTAAAATTCAAACAACAACTCGCATCTCACTTCGCATAAGGTTCAAAATGACCTTGATTTTGCATTCTGTAAGCATCACCTAGTCACTTGCGAAGTGAATTGAGCTCCGGAGCGACCAATATGGCACTAGTGACTATCACACTCAACAAAATGTTAGTCGAGATTTATCGATTCCAGTTTTTTGACCCAATTGTTGAGTTTTTGGCACAGAATTTTAGCTAATGTGGTGTTTAAATTTGAGTAATCTTTTCCTTTAAAATGATTACTATCAACTTATAACGTCATTACACAATTTATATTATATAAAAGCTTGTCGCGAGATTTACCTGTGTAGACTAGTAAATTAAAAGTTCAAACTAAGTAATATAACAGAAATAAATTAACACTATTCTGAATATCAGTGGCTATCACCCATATATTGCCATTTGATTTTGGTAAGGCAAAACATTTTAAAATATTTTTTTTTCAATGAATAGCAATTAATATCCATTTAAAATGACGCCAATTTAGATAAAAATACAAAAATAGACAGCTGGAGGCCTTAATTTATTGAGGCATCCACAGGCAAGCCCGGTTAAGCAGACGATAACCTCAAAGTTAAACTGCGAGATGTCATTAAAAAAATATAAAATAAAATTGGCTTTCTGTGTTGAGATCTGTGCGTTTTTTAACCGACTTCAAAAAAAGAGGTTCTGTATTCGACCCGTATGTATGCATGTTTGTATGTCCGCGATTTTCTCAAAAACTAATGAATCAATTTTGATAATTCTTTCACTAATGTAATCTACTTACTAATGTCATGTACTTTCAGGAAGGTTTTAGTATATAATGCATTAGGTAATTATTCTTATGTTCGGAGTTATATGCATAAATGTACTGCATCTCCGGCATTTCGACGATTCTTCTAGTCAGTGTCTTCAATTCTTCAATGCACTAGCGTTAATTGCATTTGTGTGGGGAAGGTACAACTAAAAAGTAAAAAATAAAACCGTTTTTACAAAAAAACAACCAACTTGAAAAAAAAACACTACAGTGATACATAACTTTAATTTCGGAAGTCGGTGTCTAAAAACGAAATTGCGGAACCAACGACACCAACTTCCGAAATTAAAGTTATTTATCACTTTGTATTGTTTTTTTTTTTAAGTCGGTTGTTTTATTTCTAAACTGTTGTATCGTCATTGAATTACATACAATTACGAATTTTGTAGGTAAATAGGTATTAAAAGAAAATTGTATATCGCCTGAACAAAAACACAAGGCAATATTTTGGTGTTAGCTATTGATTTGGAATATAAAAAATATATATTTTAGCTATATTTAAAATAACAATAAAACTAAGATATGTCTCTTTCGTGTCGGATCTGAGTCACAAATGACCGTTCTTCTTTACATCGTGCAGCACTGAGGCTAAATCTTATTATTTAATTAATTTTAAATCTTAATATTTACAATTAAATTTTGTAAAGTAATTGGTAAATGAATATGTTAAATGTAATTTAAATCTTATTTTTATCTTTTTAGGGCGTTAATAAAAGCTTTTTTCAAAAGTTTTTTTTTATATTAATTTATTTTATATTTTTTAGTTTTCGCTAGATATATGTCTTAGTCTATTCATTTCATTAAGTGCGTCATTGTTACATTGGCGGGTGCCAGTTAATTTCGAGCAGTCTAATTCTTCTATGAGGAGGCCTTCTATCGATGTGACCCTACTTAAGGCCACGTACGCTTGGCCAGCAGCGAACAACTTTGGGCCCAAATACACAACGGCGTGGTCAACCGTACTAACCTGCATTTTATGTACTGTGCAAGCCCAGCATAATACTATTGGCAACGTTCTGCGTTCAGCCGTGCCATGGCTGTATTTCGCAGGAAATTGCACAGACTTCGGTTGAATCAGGTGAATCCCGTCTTAGCCGAAGTCGATACGGACGGATGAAATGTCCGTATCCTACATTTGTGCTCTCCGGAAACAGGGCCATATAAAAGAGCTAATCTAAAACAGGGTTCACCCAGGTGCCCTGAGGCGGTACGTTCACGACATCATTTTATACCCTGATGCCACTCAGTCCTCGGCACGGCGTCACCTTGACTTGGGTAGTAATTTGGTAATATATGCGCCATTTGTTTCAGCTTAAAGCTTACTCATGCCTGACGAAACACCGTTCCGGGTTTGATTTTGGAGTTTTCCGTCTCCTAGACAGGTTGCAAACCAATGCTATTGACGCCCATCTCACCAAATTACCAGTCATGGTATACCTCTTATGCCTGTTACTATTGTTGACCTTTGAGGAGTTCCGTGGTTTGGAGCCAACCCTGGATGTGGCAGCAATTTCATGGTGCACCCACCAACTCTCTATCATATCCGAACGGGTCAAAATTTCAAGTCCTTACTGCCGATCATTGAGGAATTCTCTGGTTTGGAGCCAACCCTGAAGGTGGCAGCAATTTCATGGTAGACCCGCTAACTGTCATTCCAATGGGTGTGCAAAATTTCATGTCCCTGCTGTTAACCGTTGAGGAGTTCCCTCGTCTGGAGCCAGTCCTAGCAGCAGCATTACGTCATGCTTGTCATAAACATGCATTGTCATCGGGACTGGACCAGTATGTAAAATTTCAGCTCAATCGGATACCGGGAAGTAGGTCAAATTTAACTTGCAAGAGTCCACCTTCACATACATACAAGTCAAGTTAAATAAAAGCTTTTAAAAACAGAAAACTCTAAAATCGTGCCATGAATATAATCTATGCTTCCCTTACGAAAAAAAAAAAAATGTCAGACAGACAATGAGAATATTTTGTTTGATACTGCGTTCCGCTTGCGTTGTTTGATTTGATCGTTCAGTGCCGAAAATAATTATGAAATAATCACAAGTAAGTTTATATATGTGGTTGTGAAGTTTAAAAATTAAAAGATTTCTAAATATAACAGTAGTGGCCCGGAAACAGGGCTCAAGCTACCGATGGTCAGAGCTCCAGAGAAAGGAATCTCCTAACAAAACGAACCGTGTCCAGAAATGCCGCTTTCTGAAATATATCACTCATAGAAAGTTTAAAATATTGCTGTAGTTTGATACTAGAAAAAAAGTATTAAAGCTAAAGTAAAATATACACTTGATAAAATGTCAGGTTCAGCAAAATTCTTTAATCACAGAATCTATGTTCTATATTATTGATATTGGTTTCCGAACTCAGTCCTTCAGTGGACCATTGCACGTGGCTTATCACAGAATTAAACATGATTCTCTATTTTTAATAAAACTTCACACTTTAACATTACAGGGAAAATGGGGTATACCTAAGTAAATTCAAATACCAAAATCGATTGCAAATAATTTTAATGAATAATTGTTTCGGACAAAGTGCTAAGTAATTTTTTGGAAAGTTCTTAGTAGAGACATCCACAGCCGTGGCCTCCATAGCCGAGTCCGAGAGCGCCAGGACCAAAGCCAGCGCCGAGCCCATAGGCACCAGCAGCACCATAGGCACCAGCAGCACCATAGGCAGCAGCAGAAGGAGCCATGCTCTCGATAGCAGTGATACCGTTACCGCAGCTGTAGCTGACGGCGCCAGCACCGCCACTTGGCAACACACCCTCCAAAGCCACAGCACTCACGAACGGCAGCTCACCAGCCACGGACAGAGCACCCTCATACACATTCTCAGACGCTACGGAGAGGCCATTGGGAGCGATAGCAGAGTAGCTGGAGACAGGCAGTCCACCGCCACTGGTGGGAATGATCTCAAGAGCAGCCAAGCCATTGCCGATCAAACCATTACCAATTATGCCATCACCTAGCAAGCCGTAGTTGGCCCAGTTACCAGCACAGCCATGACCGATCAATCCATTACCAATTAATCCATCACCTATCAAGCCATAGTTGGCCCAGTTACCAGCACAGCCGTTACCAAGCAAACCGTCACCGATCAAACCATTTCCGACGACTCCACGACCAAGACATGAACTGAAAGCAGTCTGTGAACAAGAAATTATAGTATTAGTAAATATTACTTTAACAACAGACGGCGTCGGTGTCGATGTCACATGATTGTTTAATCAACCACGTTATATAATGTATGTCAGACGCTTTTATGGCGCACTTATGGTATTACCGACACAGTTCAGGGTGGATAAAAAAAATTGGGAATGGGCATAAATTCTCGTTTTTGTAAAAAACCAACTTGGTAACTGTGGGCGCAGTGCAACCCTTGGGAAAATCACAAATAAGAGAATGTTATATGTATTGAAAACATAAAATAATAATAAAACATTTCTCACCTGGATGAAGAGCGCCTGAGCGCAGAGGACGAGGATCACCTTGGCTGACATTGTAGTTTGTGTTGAAGTGAACTTGAGAATGATTGTCCTAAGAATCGATCGACTATTTATACTGAAACGTAGTCCTTATCTAGTTGTGTTGCAGCAATTTGTGGATTTTGAAATGAATTTTTCATAGTCAGTATATCAGTAGTTGCAATATGGAGAAATAGAAAAACGCTTGTATTTCGTAAATGATGTAACCTTGAAATATTTAGTAAGTATGAAAGGCTTTGTTTCTATAGAACATTGAAAAAAATCACGTATTATGATAATAAGCTTTTGCACTATATAAACGAAGTCTAGAAGTAGGGACATCATTCAGTCTTCAGCTTCTCGTTGAACACAAACAAACATCCAACATGTCTACCTTCGCTGTTCTGTTGCTCTGCATCCAAGCTTGCTTGGTCCAGGTGAGTGATCTAAAATTATTTATTATTGTCTTTTAAGTTTTCCTTTCATTTATATTGTTATGGGCTTTTTCATGTTTGTGCAGAATTCTTAAATTAAATCAAATCAATTCTTTTTACTTTTTTGTTCCCTCAGGATGTGTTCGGTTGCGGGTGCGGCTACGGAGGTCCCGTGGGCCCCATAGCTCCTGCTCTGGGTCTCGGCGCTGGTCTCTACCCTGCTGCTCCATGTGGTGCTGCTGCTTACGGCGGCGCCGGTGAAGGCAACGTGGCGGTCGCTGGTGAGCTGCCAGTCGCCGGTAACACCGCTGTTGCTGGTCAGGTACCCATCATGGGTGCTGTGAATTTCTGTGGTGCTGTGCCCGCTGCTGGTGCCGTGTCTATTTTCGGAGAATGCGCTTGCGGCTGTGGTTCTCCTCTTTACTATTGAGACATACTTTTCAGACGGCAAAATATAAATAAATAAACGATTGTGAAGTCAGCAAATAATTCAATAATCCTCAAATTAACCCACAAATATTTTAATAACACTCCTCCCTACCGCATTTCGGCCACGGTGGCCAATCTCAACGTAGATTTGCTAAGTACGCAGGAGATATGTGCACAATTGCGTGCACGAACACAAGTGCACTCTTTGTTCCTTAACTGTAGTCTAGCCTCTTTTGTCCGATGAGACGGTATTCGACACGACCGGGGAGAGATCAGCACGTCGATTCTGTAAAATCAAACAACAACTCGCATCTCACTTCGCATAAGGTTCAAAATGACCTTGATTATGGATTCTGTAAGCATCATCGCCTAGTTACTTGCGAAGTGAAGTGAGCTCCAGAGCGACCAATATGGCACTAGTGACTACCACACTCAACAAAATGTTAGTCGAGATTTATCGATTCCAGTTTTTTGACACAATTGTTGAGTTTTTGGCACAGAATTTAAGCTAATGTGGTGTTTAAATTAAATTTTCTTATTTCAAGAAATTTGATGGAGCTAATAATAAGTCAAATAAATTAATAAAAAAAACTTTTAAAAAAGCTTTTATTAACGCCCTAAAAAGATAAAAATAAGATTTAAATTACATTAAACATATTCATTTTCCAATTACTTTACAAAATTCTATTGTAAATAATAAGATTAAAAATTAATTAAATAATAAGATTTAGCCTCAGTGCTGTTTGATGTAAATTTGAGTAATATTTTCCTTTAAAATTTTTACTATCAACTTATAACGTCATTACACAATTTATATTATATAAAAGCTTGTCGCGAGATTTACCTATGTAGACTAGTAAATTAAAAGTTCAAACTAAGTAATACGAGTGCTTAAAGCTCGCGACAAGCTTTTATATAATATAAATTGTGCAATGACTTTATAAGTTGATAGTAATTTAAAGGAAAAGATTACTGAAATTTACATCGTGCAGCACTGAGGCTAAATCTTATTATTTAATTAATTTTAAATCTTATTATTTACAATTAAATTTTGTAAAGTAGTTGGAAAATGAATATGTTTAATGTAATTTAAATCTTATTTTTATCTTTTTAGGGCGTTAATAAAAGCTTTTTTTTAAATGTTTTTTTTTTATATTAATTTATTTTATATTTTTTAGTTTTCGCTAGATATATGTCTTAGTCTATTCATTTCATTAAGTGCGTCATTGTTACATTGGCGGGTGCCAGTTAATTTCGAGCAGTCTAATTCTTCTACAAGGAGGCCTTCTATCGATGTGACCCTACTTAAGGCCACGCACGCTTGGCCAGCAGCGAACAACTTTGGGTCCAAATACACAACGGCGTGATCAACCGTACTAACCTGCATTTTATGCACTGTGCAAGCCCAGCATAATACTATTGGCAACGTTCTGCGTTCAGCCGTGCCATGGCTGTACTTCGCTGGAAATTGCACAGACTTCGGTTGAATCAGATGAATCCCGTCTTAGCCGAAGTCGATACGGACGGATGGAATGTCCGTATCCTACATTTGTGCTCCCCGGAAACAGGGCCATATAAAAGAGCTAATCTACAACAGGGTTCACCCAGGTGCCCTGAGGCGGTACGTTCACGACATCATTTTATACCCTGATGCCACTCAGTCCTCGGCACGGCGTCACCTTGACTTGGGTAGTAATTTGGTAATATATGCGCCATTTGTTTCAGCTTAAAGCTTACTCATGCCTGACGAAACAACGTTCTGGGTTTGATTTTGGAGTTTTCCGTCTCCTAGACAGGTTGCAAACCAATGCTATTGACGCCCATCTCACCAAATTACCAGTCATGGTATACCTCTTATGCCTGTTACTATTGTTGACCGTTGAGGAGTTCCGTGGTTTGAAGCCAACCCTGGATGTGGCAGCAATTTTATGGTGCACCCACCAACTGTCTATCATATCCGAACGGGTTTGCAAAATTTCAAGTCCTTACTGCCGACCATTGAGGAATTCTCTGGTTTGGAGCCAACCCTGAAGGTGGCAGCAATTTCATGGTGGACCCGCTAACTGTCATTCCAATGGGTGTGCAAAATTTCATGTCCCTGCTGTTAACCGTTGAGGAGTTCCCTCGTCTGGAGCCAGTCCTAGCAGCAGCATTACGTCATGCTTGTCATAAACATGCATTGTCATCGGGACTGGACCAGTATGTAAAATTTCAGCTCAATCGGATACCGGGAAGTAGGTCAAATTTAACTTGCAAGAGTCCACCTTCACATACATACAAGTCAAGTTAAATAAAAGCTTTTAATAAATAAAAGCTTTTAAAAACAGAAAACTCTTAATTCGTGCCATGAATATAATCTATGCTTCCCTTACGAAAAAAAAAATGTCAGACAGACAATGAGAATATTTTGTTTGATACTGCGTTCCGCTTGCGTTGTTTGATTTGATCGTTCAGTGCCGAAAATAATTATGAAATAATCACAAGTAAGTTTATATATGTGGTTGTGAAGTTTAAAAATTAAAAGATTTCTAAATATAACAGTAGTGGCCCGGAAACAGGGCTCAAGCTACCGACGGTCAGAGCTCCAGAGAAAGGAATCTCCTAACAAAACGAACCGTGTCCAGAAATACCGCTTTCTGAAATATATCACTCATAGAAAGTTTAAAATATTGCTGTAGTTTGATACTAGAAAAAAAGTATTAAAGCTAAAGTAAAATATACACTTGATAAAATGTCAGGTTCAGCAAAATTCTTTAATCACAGAATCTATGTTCTATATTATTGATATTGGTTTCCGAACTCAGTCCTTCAGTGGACCATTGCACGTGGCTTATCACAGAATTAAACATGATTCTCTATTTTTAATAAAACTTCACACTTTAACATTACACGGAAAATGGGGTATACCTAAGTAAATTCAAATACCAAAATCGATTGCAAATAATTTTAATGAATAATTGTTTCGGACAAAGTGCTAAGTAATTTTTTGGAAAGTTCTTAGTAGAGACATCCACAGCCGTGGCCTCCATAGCCGAGTCCGAGAGCGCCAGGACCAAAGCCAGCGCCGAGCCCATAGGCACCAGCAGCACCATAGGCACCAGCAGCACCATAGGCAGCAGCAGAAGGAGCCATGCTCTCGATAGCAGTGATACCGTTACCGCAGCTGTAGCTGACGGCGCCAGCACCGCCACTTGGCAACACACCCTCCAAAGCCACAGCACTCACGAACGGCAGCTCACCAGCCACGGACAGAGCACCCTCATACACATTCTCAGACGCTACGGAGAGGCCATTGGGAGCGATAGCAGAGTAGCTGGAGACAGGCAGTCCACCGCCACTGGTGGGAATGATCTCAAGAGCAGCCAAGCCATTGCCGATCAAACCATTACCAATTATGCCATCACCTAGCAAGCCATAGTTGGCCCAGTTACCAGCACAGCCATGACCGATCAATCCATTACCAATTAATCCATCACCTATCAAGCCATAGTTGGCCCAGTTACCAGCACAGCCGTTACCAAGCAAACCGTCACCGATCAAACCATTTCCGACGACTCCACGACCAAGACATGAACTGAAAGCAGTCTGTGAACAAGAAATTATAGTATTAGTAAATATTACTTTAACAACAGACGGCGTCGGTGTCGATGTCACATGATTGTTTAATCAACCACGTTATATAATGTATGTCAGACGCTTTTATGGCGCACTTATGGTATTACCGACACAGTTCAGGGTGGATAAAAAAAATTGGGAATGGGCATAAATTCTCGTTTTTGTAAAAAACCAACTTGGTAACTGTGGGCGCAGTGCAACCCTTGGGAAAATCACAAATAAGAGAATGTTATATGTATTGAAAACATAAAATAATAATAAAACATTTCTCACCTGGATGAAGAGCGCCTGAGCGCAGAGGACGAGGATCACCTTGGCTGACATTGTAGTTTGTGTTGAAGTGAACTTGAGAATGATTGTCCTAAGAATCGATCGACTATTTATACTGAAACGTAGTCCTTATCTATGTAGTTGTGTTGCAGCAATTTGTGGATTTTGAAATGAATTTTTCATAGTCAGTATATCAGTAGTTGCAATATGGAGAAATAGAAAAACGCTTGTATTTCGTAAATGATGTAACCTTGAAATATTTAGTAAGTATGAAAGGCTTTGTTTCAATAGAACATTGAAAAAAATCACGTATTATGATAATAAGCTTTGCACTATATAAACGAAGTCTAGAAGTAGGGACATCATTCAGTCTTCAGCTTCTCGTTGAACACAAACAAACAAACAACATGTCTACCTTCGCTGTTCTGTTGCTCTGCATCCAAGCTTGCTTGGTCCAGGTGAGTGATCTAAAATTATTTATTATTGTCTTTTAAGTTTTCCTTTCATTTATATTGTTATGGGCTTTTTCATGTTTGTGCAGAATTCTTAAATTAAATCCAATCAATTCTTTTTACTTTTTTGTTCCCTCAGGATGTGTTCGGTTGCGGGTGCGGCTACGGAGGTCCCGTGGGCCCCATAGGTCCTGCTCTGGGTCTCGGCGCTGGTCTCTACCCTGCTGCTCCATGTGGTGCTGCTGCTTACGGCGGCGCCGGTGAAGGCAACGTGGCGGTCGCTGGTGAGCTGCCAGTCGCCGGTAACACCGCTGTTGCTGGTCAGGTACCCATCATGGGTGCTGTGAATTTCTGTGGTGCTGTGCCCGCTGCTGGTGCCGTGTCTATTTTCGGAGAATGCGCTTGCGGCTGTGGTTCTCCTCTTTACTATTGAGACATACTTTTCAGACGGCAAAATATAAATAAATAAACGATTGTGAAGTGAGCAAATAATTCAATAATCCTCAAATTAACCCACAAATATTTTAATAACACTCCTCCCTACCGCATTTCGGCCACGGTGGCCAATCTCAACGTAGATTTGCTAAGTACGCAGGAGATATGTGCACAATTGCGTGCACGAACACAAGTGCACTCTTTGTTCCTTTACTGTAGTCTAGCCTCTTTTGTCCGATGAGACGGTATTCGACACGACCGGGGAGAGATCAGCACGTCGATTCTGTAAAATTCAAACAACAACTCGCATCTCACTTCGCATAAGGTTCAAAATGACCTTGATTATGGATTCTGTAAGCATCATCGCCTAGTTACTTGCGAAGTGAAGTGAGCTCCAGAGCGACCAATATGGCATTAGTGACTACCACACTCAACAAAATGTTAGTCGAGATTTATCGATTCCAGTTTTTTGACACAATTGTTGAGTTTTTGGCACAGAATTTAAGCTAATGTGGTGTTTAAATTAAATTTTCTTATTTCAAGAAATTTGATGGAGCTAATAATAAGTCAAATAAATTAATAAAAAAAAACTTTTAAAAAAGCTTTTATTAACGCCCTAAAAAGATAAAAATAAGATTTAAATTACATTAAACATATTCATTTTCCAATTACTTTACAAAATTCTATTGTAAATAATAAGATTAAAAATTAATTAAATAATAAGATTTAGCCTCAGTGCTGTTTGATGTAAATTTGAGTAATATTTTCCTTTAAAATTTTTACTATCAACTTATAACGTCATTACACAATTTATATTATATAAAAGCTTGTCGCGAGATTTACCTATGTAGACTAGTAAATTAAAAGTTCAAACTAAGTAATACGAGTGCTTAAAGCTCGCGACAAGCTTTTATATAATATAAATTGTGCAATGACTTTATAAGTTGACAGTAATTTAAAGGAAAAGATTACTCAAATTTACATCGTGCAGCACTGAGGCTAAATCTTATTATTTAATTAATTTTAAATCTTATTATTTACAATTAAATTTTGTAAAGTAGTTGGAAAATGAATATGTTTAATGTAATTTAAATCTTATTTTTATCTTTTTAGGGCGTTAATAAAAGCTTTTTTTTAAATGTTTTTTTTTTTTATATAAATTTATTTTATATTTTTTAGTTTTCGCTAGATATATGTCTTAGTCTATTCATTTCATTAAGTGCGTCATTGTTACATTGGCGGGTGCCAGTTAATTTCGAGCAGTCTAATTCTTCTACGAGGAGGCCTTCTATCGATGTGACCCTACTTAAGGCCACGCACGCTTGGCCAGCAGCGAACAACTTTGGGTCCAAATACACAACGGCGTGGTCAACCGTACTAACCTGCATTTTATGCACTGTGCAAGCCCAGCATAATACTATTGGCAACGTTCTGCGTTCAGCCGTGCCATGGCTGTACTTCGCTGGAAATTGCACAGACTTCGGTTGAATCAGATGAATCCCGTCTTAGCCGAAGTCGATACGGACGGATGGAATGTCCGTATCCTACATTTGTGCTCCCCGGAAACAGGGCCATATAAAAGAGCTAATCTACAACAGGGTTCACCCAGGTGCCCTGAGGCGGTACGTTCACGACATCATTTTATACCCTGATGCCACTCAGTCCTCGGCACGGCGTCACCTTGACTTGGGTAGTAATTTGGTAATATATGCGCCATTTGTTTCAGCTTAAAGCTTACTCATGCCTGACGAAACACCGTTCCGGGTTTGATTTTGGAGTTTTCCGTCTCCTAGACAGGTTGCAAACCAATTCTATTGACGCCCATCTCACCAAATTACCAGTCATGGTATACCTCTTATGCCTGTTACTATTGTTGACCGTTGAGGAGTTCCGTGGTTTGGAGCCAACCCTGGATGTGGCAGCAATTTTATGGTGCACCCACCAACTGAGGAGCAATCATTCAATTAGTGTTTTGTCCATAAATTAACGAAATACAACTGAGTATGGAGAAATCATAATTACGATCATATTATAATTTCTCCATACTCAGTTGTATTTCGTTAATTTATGGACAAAACACTAATTGAATGATTGCTCCTCAACTGTCTATCATATCCGAACGGGTCTGCAAAATTTCAAGTCCTTACTGCCGACCATTGAGGAATTCTCTGGTTTGGAGCCAACCCTAAAGGTTGCAGCAATTTCAGGGTGGACCTGCTAACTGTCATTCCAATGGGTGTGCAAAATTTCATGTCCCTGCTGTTAACCGTTGAGGAGTTCCCTCGTCTGGAGCCAGTCCTAGCAGCAGCATTACGTCATGCTTGTCATAAACATGCATTGTCATCGGGACTGGACCAGTATGTAAAATTTCAGCTCAATCGGATACCGGGAAGTAGGTCAAATTTAACTTACAAGAGTTCACCTTCACATACATACAAGTCAAGTTAAATAAAAGCTTTTAATAAATAAAAGCTTTTAAAAACAGAAAACTCTAAATGCGTGCCATGAATATAATCTATGCTTCCCTGACAAAAAAAAAAATGTCACACAGACAATGACAATATTTTGTTTGATACTACGTTGCGCTTGCGTTGTTTGATTTGATCGTTCAGTGCCGAAAATAATTATGAAATAATCACAAGTAAGTTTATGTATGTGGTTGTGAAGTTTAAAAATTAAAAGATTTCTAAATATAACAGTAGTGGCCCGGAAACAGGGCTCAAGCTACCGACGGTCAGAACTCCAGAGAAAGGAATCTCCTAACAAAACGAACCGTGTCCAGAAGTGCCGCTTTCTGAAATATATCACTCATAGAAAGTTTAAAATATTGCTGTAGTTTGACACTAGAAAAAAAGTATTAAAGCTAAAGTAAAATATATACTTGATAAAACGTCAGGTTCAGCAAAATTCTTTAATCACAGAATCTATGTTCTATATTATTGATATTGGTTTCCGTACTCAGTCCTTCAGTGGACCATTGCACGTGGCTTATCACAGAATTAAACATGATTCTCTATTTTAATAAAACTTCACACTTTAACATTACAGGGAAAATGGGGTATACCTAAGTAAATTCAAATACCAAAATAGATTGCAAATAATTTTAATGAATCATTGTTTCGGACAAAAAGCTAAGTAATTTTTTGGAAAGTTCTTAGTAGAGACATCCACAGCCGTGGCCTCCATAGCCGAGTCCGAGAGCGCCAGGACCAAAGCCAGCGCCGAGCCCATAGGCACCAGCAGCACCATAGGCAGCAGCAGAAGGAGCGATGCTCTCGATAGCAGTGATACCGTTACCGCAGCTGTAGCTGACGGCACCAGCACCAGCGGTGGGCAATACGCCCTCCAAAGCCACAGCACTCACGAACGGCAGCTCACCAGCCACGGACAGAGCACCCTCATACACATTCTCAGACGCTACGGAGAGGCCATTGGGAGCGATAGCAGAGTAGCTGGAGACAGGCAGTCCACCGCCACTGGTGGGAATGATCTCAAGAGCAGCCAAGCCATTGCCGATCAAACCATTACCAATTATGCCATCACCTAGCAAGCCATAGTTGGCCCAGTTACCAGCACAGCCATGACCGATCAATCCATTACCAATTAATCCATCACCTATCAAGCCATAATTGGCCCAGTTACCAGCACAGCCGTTACCAAGCAAACCGTCACCGATCAAACCATTTCCGACGACTCCACGACCAAGACATGAACTGAAAGCAGTCTGTAAACAAGAAATTATAGTATTAGTAAATATTACTTTAACAACAGACGGCGTCGGTGTCGATGTCACATGATTGTTTAATCAACCACGTTATATAATGTATGTCAGACGCTTTTATGGCGCACTTATGGTATTACCGACACAGTTCAGGGTGGATAAAAAAAATTGGGAATGGGCATAAATTCTCGTTTTTGTAAAAAACCAACTTGGTAACTGTGGGCGCAGTGCAAACCTTGGGAAAATCACAAATAAGAGAATGTTATATGTATTGAAAACATAAAATAATAATAAAACATTTCTCACCTGGATGAAGAGCGCCTGAGTGCAGAGGACGAGGATCACCTTGGCTGACATTGTAGTTTCTGTTGAAGTGAACTTGAGAATGATTGTCCTAAGAATCGATCGACTATTTATACTGAAACGTAGTCCTTATCTAGTTGTGTTGCAGCAATTTGTGGATTTTGAAATGAACTTTTCATAGTCAGTATATCAGTAGTTGCAATATGGAGAAATAGAAAAACGCTTGTATTTCGTAAGTGATGTAACCTTGAAATATTTAGTAAGTATGAAGGGCTTTGTTTCAATAGAACATTGAAAAAAATCACGTATAAATGATAATAAGCTTTTGCACTATATAAACGAGGTCTAGAAGTATACATCATTCAGTCTTCAGCTTCTCGTTGAACACAAACAAACATCCATCATGTCTAACTTCGCTGTTCTGTTGCTCTGCATCCAAGCTTGCTTGGTTCAGGTGAGTGATCTAAAATTATTTATTACTGTCTTTTAAGTTTTCCTTTCATTTATATTGTTATGGGCTTTTTCATGTTTGTGCAGAATTCTTAAATCAAATCCAATCAATTCTTTTTACTTTTTTGTTCCCTCAGGATGTGTTCGGTTGCGGGTGCAGCTACGGAGGTCCCGTGGGCCCCATAGCTCCTGCTCTGGGTCTCGGCGCTGGTCTCTATTCTGCTGCTCCATGTGGTGCTGCTGCTTACGGTGGTGCCGGTGAAGGCAACGTGGCGGTCGCTGGTGAGCTGCCAGTCGCCGGTAACACTGTTGTTGCTGGTCAGGTCCCCATCATGGGTGCTGTGAATTTCTGTGGTGCTGTGCCCGCTGCTGGTGCCGTGTCTATTTTCGGAGAATGCGCTTGCGGCTGTGGTTCTCCTCTTTACTATTGAGACATACTTTTCAGACGGCAAAATATAAATAAATAAACGATTGTTAAGTGAGCAAATAATTCAATGATTCATTAAATCCTCAAATTAACCCACAAATATATATTTTAATAACACTCCTCCCTACCGCATTTCGGCCACGGTGGCCAATCTCAACGTAGATTAGCTAAGTACGCAGGAGATATGTGCACAATTGCGTGCACAAACACAAGTTTGCCGTATGTCATTACTTCCCAGAATTTGATCCCTATTAGGGACACTATCGAATGGTGTACAGTGTGTTTTTTTTTCAAAATCAACAGGTTCGATTCCTAGCTAGAAATATTGATTTTTTAAAAATCCAATGATGCAATTTTAGTTTTCATCAAAATCGAGCCCGCGACTCGTTTGAGTACTTTTCGCTATTTCTTATAGTTTTGAATTTGGCCATCCACGCCCACTTGGAAAATTCAGCCTGTATATTATATACATACAAATTCAAGGGAGAGAGATGTTGAGATGATTCTACACTATTTCTTTAGAAAATAACTCTGCAATTTCAGCTTAAATGCATACCAACTGGTGGCCGTCCTAATATCAAGAGGAAGTGCATTCCACAGAAAAATGGACTGAATATGAAAGGAAGAATGAACAACGTCAGAAGTATGAGAAGGACAGAGTAGGAGAAGATTGTTAGAAGAACGCAGATTCTTAGTGTGAGAAGAACATAGATATTGGAAGTGAGACACGAGATAAGAAGTAGGAGTGGGAGAGTTGAGAAGGGAGAAAAGCGTGGTCAAAGCGCGCAAACTTCTTCTTTGGCGAATGGACATCCATTTGAGCTCAGACCTATAGCTCGACACATGGTCATATTTCCTGAGATTGAATATGAACCGGATACCATTGTTGAGCAATCTGTCGAGCTTATCCAGCAAAACCGATTGTTCGAAAGAAGTTTATCCCGAAATAGTCCCATTTAAATTTCGTAAAGATCTGATGATGAGTTTCGGAGACACACAACGGAACTCTTCAATAAATGCCAGCAAATCAACCGCGATTGCTGCTATCGCTTATGTATGCATTGTTTAAGCATTCACACAACATAACATCACGCCTGTATCCTCTAAAGGGGCCGCAGATGTGTTCGGTATAACACGGTACACCCCCATTTCAGTCAAAGTTGTTATTGGGGTACCTCTAATCTAAAAATTCTCTCATTCTTTAATGGATACGGTATGCTTCAGGGGTGGTCCCATATAAATTTTATGAACTTTGGTTGGGTAGTTTTGGAATTAACTTCAATAATACGATTTTTTTCCACTTTGTTTATATTAATTATTTGATAACTAGCTTCTGCCCGAGACTTCGTCCGCGTGAAATTCGTACATTCCTCTAAAAATTTCGAAAATGTATGTAGGTATGATCTTTATTTAGATAAATATGTATTCGGGGCAATTTTTAAGTTTATAGATCAAAGGAATCAGATTTTTCAAATAAACTGTATCCCCGCTTTTCACCCCCACAGGGGTGGAATTTTGAAAAATCGTTCGTGATGTGTTCATAACTTGACTCAAAAACCCATATACATATACATATTTTCGAGTTAATGGAAGCAAGCAGTAATTGATGAAGTTTTACTATCTTCCTGTCACTGATATTCACATAGCTAGTAGTGTTATATGAATTTGTGTGGGATAGGTACAACTAAGAAGTGAAAAATAAAAACTTTTTTACAAAAAAAAAAAAAAAACAACCGACTTCCAAAAAAAAAAACACTACAAAGTGAAAAATAACTTATAATATAAAGTTAGAAGCAATCTGTTACACAAATATGGTAATACACTAAATAGATTATTCACAAAGGGGATAAAGGGATAAAGCAGTGTCTTAAGTCACGGCCGCTATATTGATTCCGGAACGTTACGAACGATTCTGTGGCTCCCGAGTGCAACGAGAAAGTTCTGAGCAAAGTGACGGAGTTAAGACTAGAATCCTGAGTGCGGCGAGGGATTCAAGCTTACCCAAGGCAAAGACACCTTTATCCCCTAGGAGAATATTCTACATTCTTACAACATGCATTTTATTGAACTAGATATATTTTTACCCGACTACGGCGAAGCAAAAAGGAGGGTTATGATTTTGACGACCGGTATGTATGTATGTATGTTCATCTGTTCCCTCATAACTTATTCACTGTTATAGGCTATGTGACGTCACCTTAAATTCACTCTCTAGCGGACATAAAGTCATGATATAATATTTATTTTTTTAATCATGCTGTGTGGGGTATCAAATGAAAGGGCTTAATTAGCACATTTCAAAAATATAAATATTAATGAAATAAGCCCCAAAAGTGCCTAGTTAAAAGGTGGACAATGGAGTGGGTTACATGTCTGTTAAATCTTAAGTATTTCTCTGTATTTTGTAGCATGCAACTGTTTTTTTGTCCATAATAAATAATTAAATACTTTTCGCACTTACTGCGAGGAAATAAAAACCAATTCGCTTCGAATTAGAAGCTTATGAAACTGTTGAATAACCAGGAGCAGGAGCTTATGTGCAGTTTCCTACACAAATACACAATTTTATAAAAAACACAAGTTGTATTCATATATTATGACGCTCAAATCCAACATTTTAGCGCTAACAGCAACCGATCAGCTGTTGCGATGACATGCCGCCATTACCGCTACAGATAGAAACAGCGGTTGGGCAAGTCAGATTATTCAATAATTTCGGCCTTGTCCGTAATATACAGAAAATCATTGTTTTCACTGTTGTAACTATTTTTGTTTTATCTATTTAATTAATACACATTCATGTTACTTAAATTATTATTCCGTTATAAGATGTCTATATGAGATAAATGTGTAGTTTTAAAATGATAGTTTTGTAGGTAAACATGAAATAATTTAATACACCATCTAGTGGATTAAACATAAGATTTATTAATCATATTCGGTATAAATAATATCATCCAAGAAGGGAGCGGGAGGCTGAATAGGATATTCTTGGTGTCGCGCCCATGTCATGTACCATTATAATACACATCACATGGGAGCAACATCCAAGTGTTCGTTTTCCTACAATCCAATTACAATAGTAGCCAACTATTTTATTCCTGCCTTGCAAATTACTGTCGATCTAGATGCAGACAAAATAAATTCGATTGTATTGGTGTCTTCGAGTGGATTCTGACTCTTAAAAGCCAACTAAGGATTAGAAACGACAATGTTGCATTGACTCAGGTCATAATCGATTTAAATCTAAGAAAAAATTCCTTGAAATATAACTCGAAAACTGAACTGAAAGGTTCAGTTTTCGACTTATATTTCGGTGAATAACTCTGAAACCTGACGCTTTAGGATATTATGTTAAATATTTTTTTTTTGTTTGTATTAGTGTCCTCTATCCAAATATATAACTTTCGTTGTGCACCGCGATTCTGAAAAAAAAATCAAAATGGCGGCCGACGTTAGGGGGCCACCCTCCATACAAAAATCTTCAAACCCCTTTCATTATTTTGTTCATCGATGGCAACTAAAACCTATGAAGTGACAACTCTTTGGTCGAGTTGTACTTTAATAGGAAAAAAGTTTTTTTCAAGGTAAAAGTTTTCATACAATTTATTTGTTGAGGTTTCAAATTCAAATCGCTCTATTTACCAGCGGGTCGATAATGAAATCCAATATTAATGCCCGGCTAGAGCCTAGGGCTTTAATGATTTGCTTAAGGTTAGGTCTGCATGACTTATAATTTGACATTTGCGTGGAGGTGATTTGAAAAAAAGTTATCGCTTTTTACAAAAAATGTACCGTAAGCTTAACAGAGATTATGGTATTTAAATTCATACATCAAAATATATTGCAACATCATTTTATTGAATATCGAATCATGGGTTGAGTAGGTAACCATTTTCTTTTAAATTCTTAGTAACATCCACAGCCGTGGATGTGGCCTCCATAGCCGAGTCCGAGAGCGCCAGGACCAAAGCCAGCGCCGAGCCCATAGGCACCAGCAGCGCCATAAGCAGCAGCAGAAGGAGCGATGCTCTCAATGGCAGTGATACCATTACCGCAGCTGTAACTGACGGCACCAGCACCAGCGGTGGGCAACACGCCCTCCAAAGCCACAGCACTCACGAACGGCAGCTCACCAGCCACGGACAGAGCACCCTCATACACATTCTCAGACGCTACGGAGAGACCACTGGGAGCAATAGCAGAGACGCTGGAGACAGGCAGTCCACCGCCACTGGTGGGAATGATCTCTAGAGCAGCCAAGCCATTTCCGATATAACCATTACCAATTATGCCATCACCTATCCAGCCATAGTTGCCCCAGTTACCAGCACAGCCGTTACCAAGCAAACCGTCACCGATCAAACCATTGCCAACCCAGCCGTTTCCGAAAGCTCCACGACCAAGACATGAACTGAAAGCAGTCTGTAAACAAGAAATTAATATAAGTAAATATTACTTTAACAGCAGACGGGGCGTCGGTGTTGATGTCCCATGGTTGTCTAATCGAACACGTATATAATGTATGTCAGACGCTTTTAATGTAATCACAATTTCCTGATAGTGAAAAACATATTTAACTAAAATCTTGAGTGACTTACCGACACAGTTCAGGGAGGATAAAAAAAATTGGGAGTGAGTATAAATTCTCGTTTTTGTACACAACCAACTTAGTAACTGTGGGCGCACTGCAATTGCAACCATTGGGAAAATCACAAATAAGAGAATGTTATGTCTATTGAAAACATAAAATAATAATAAAACATTTCTCACCTGGATGAAGAGCGCCTGAGCGCAGAGGACGAGGATCACCTTGGCTGACATTGTAGTATGTGTTGAAGTGAACTTGAGAATGATTGTCCTAAGAATCGATCGACTATTTATACTGAAAAGTAGTCCTTATCCAGTTGTGTTGCAGCAATTTGTGGATTTTGAAATCAACTTTTCATAGCCAGTATATCAGTAGTTGCAATATGGAGAAATAGAAAAACGCTTGTATTTCGTAAGTGATGTAACCTTGAAATATTTAGTAAGTATGAAGGGCTTTGTTTCAATAGAACATTGAAAAAAATCACGTATTATGATAAGAAGCTTTTCCACTATATAAACGAGGTCTAGAAGTAAGGACATCATTCAGTCTTCAGCTTCTCGTTGAACACAAACAAACATCCAACATGTCTACCTTCGCTGTTCTGTTGCTCTGCATCCAAGCTTGCTTGGTCCAGGTGAGTGATCTAAAATTAATTATTGTTTTCCTATCATTTATATTGTTATGGGTTTTTTCATGTCTGTAAAGTTATTTTTAAATCAAATCCAATTTTAATAATAATCCAATAATTTTTCTTTATTATTTTGTTCCCTTAGAATGTGTTCGGTTGCGGGTGCGGCTACGGAGGTCCAGTGGCCGCCATAGCTCCTGCTCTGGGTCTCGGTGCTGGTCTTTATCCTGCTGCTCCATGTGGTGGTGCCCTGGGACTTGGTGCTTTTGGTGGCGCACTTGCTCCTGCTGCTGCATACGGAGGTGCCTTCGCTCCTGGAGCTGCTTACGGCGGTGCCGGTGAAGGCAACGTGGCGGTCTTTGGTGAGCTGCCAGTCGCCGGTAACACCGCTGTTGCTGGTCAGGTCCCCATCATGGGTGCTGTGAATTTCGGTGGTGTGGTACCCGCTGCTGGTGCCGTGTCTATTTTCGGAGAATGCGCTTGCGGCTGTGGTTCTCCTCTTTACTATTGAGACATACTTTTCAGACGGCAAAATATAAATAAATAAACGATTGTGAAGTGAGCAAATAATTTGATGATTGATTAAATCCTGAAATTAACCCACAAATATTTTAATAACACTTCTCCCTAAAGCATTTCGGTCACGGTGGCCAATCTCAACGGAAATTAGCTAAGTACGCAGGAATTTTTATAGTGCACAAGTCTGTGCACAAACACAAGTGCTATCGACGTTCCTTCTTGCAGGCGCTTTTTAAAATCTTGTTTGCATTATATTACGCACATAACAATCAGTTGCTCAGTGTCAATTAAACATGATTGTGAATTAAACTTAACCGTTCTTGTAAGTGTAAGTGGAATAAATTAAAAGTAAAAACTTTTTTAAAAACAAGCTTTTAGTTAAATGTGCTAAATAGAATAAAATAAACTTTTCCTTTTAAAGTTTTACAATCAACCTATAACGTCATTAAGTACACAATTAATGTGTATGATATAAAAGCTTGTCGCGAGATTTAAGTACTCGTATTTACTTAGATTGAAACTTAAAAAAATTAAAATCTATCACATCAATTAGTTATTTAATTTACTTATTTATCTACACAGGTAAATCTCACGACAAGCTTTTATATCATATAAATTGTAATCGGGCAGTTTGAGTAATTTACGCGGCCTACCCAAATGTCCTTTCTTTGGTATTGTTCGTCGAATCGTTGAGCTCCTCAAGTTTTGAGTTGAGCTGCACGATTTTTGACAAATGCGTGCACTGGCTGGACAGGTCCGCTCAATCTGTGTGGTTCTTTCCTCAAAAGACTATTTCAGACACCAATCTACATGGTCTTCACATGATCTGACCAAGATTTTGTCTGGACTTTAAAAGAGACTGGGACCTCTGAGCTTGTTTCGGCCTTTCTTCTCAGAGTAGTGAGATAGGAAACGCCGACCTCATCTAGCTTTGAAAAATATGATTGACGTGTAAAAGTGTTTGTACAAACCTACTTACAGAAATAAAATCATTTATCATAACTTTGCTTGGGTAGTTTTAGAATAAGCTTAAATAATACGATTTTTTTCCACTTAGTTTATATTGATGATGTTTTAATATCTTCCTGTCACTGATATTCACATAGCAAATAGTTTTATATAAAGTGTGGGGTAGGTACAACTAAAAAGTGAAAAACAAAAACCTTTTACAAAAAGAAAACAACCGGCTTCCAAAAAAAAAACACTACAAAGTGGAAAATACCTTTAATTTTGGAAGTCAGTGTCAAAAAACAAAAATGCGGAACCAACGACACCGACTTCCGAAATTGAAGTTATTTTTCACTTTGTAGTATTTTTTTTTTTTGGATGTCGGTTGTTTTTTTTACCCGACTGCGCGACGCAAAGGAGTGGTAATGTGTTTATCAGCTTATGTATGTATGTATGTTCCTTTGAAGCACTATACAGACCAAATGCCTGAGCCGATTTTTATGATTCACACGTCAATCGATTCCTCTTAGTCCGGCGAGTGTCACTAAAGATATGACGTTAATGAAAATTCAACAAACTATATCAAGTGGGATATCGTTGGATAGGTCTTTCAAAAATATTAGGGGTTTTGAAATACCGTTTTTTGATTAAGTAAACCGTTCGTGACTTATCAAGCTTTAAAGTACTAGTTTTCGTTAGAATCAAGTGTGTCCCCTGGGTGCGTCTCATATCGTATAAAGTTATTTGATATATTTTCATTTCAATAACGTGCACAAGATATAATAAACGTCAGATATACCAACTGTTGATATAATTTCTTTCAATCAAATCAACTCAGCCTATCGCAGTCCACTGCTGGACATAGGCCTCTCCCAGACTGCGCCACAGCACCCTGTCCTCCGCCTTCCGCATCCAGTCTACCCCAGCCACCTTCTTTAGGTCGTCCGTCCATCTAGCGGGGGGGGGCGTCCTACACTATGCTTGCCGGTACGCGGTCTCCACTCCAGGACTCGTCTGCTCTGCTGGCCATCGGTCAGTAAGAGTCTGACACTCCCTTCGCTCCACCCAGAGCGGGAGGGGTCATTTGATGATTTCCCATCCATAAAAAAAAAGGACTCGCATGCTCCACCGGCCATCAGTCCTTCGACAGACATGGCCAGCCCACTGCCACATCAGTTTGCTTACTCTGCAAGCTATGTCGGTAACTCCGGTTCTTTTCCGGATAATTTCATTCCTGATTTTATCCTTCAAAGAGACTCCGGGCATAGCTCGCTCCATCGCATAATTTCATTATTTTTGTTTTATTTATTGAATTAATAGACATTCATGTTACTTAAATTATTATTCCATTATAATATGGGTATCATTTAAGCTATCACCAATTTAATCAGTTTTGTGTTTCTTAAATAATAGGGTTTGTCCTCCAAATAGTAGATCTGTCACCAAAATGTAGTCACCAAACAATGCAAGTGACCTAACCAAACCGAACCTCGGGGTGCCCTTCGCTCGCTCTTGCATCCTATGTCGACGGAGCCCCGCTTCGCGGGGCCCCTATTTCTGTGTAAAGGGTTTAAAGTAACCTAACCAAACCGAACCTCGGGGTGCCCTTCGCTCGTTCTTGCATCCTATGTCGACGGAGCCCCGCTATCTGAGAACGAAAATATTTCGTGGCGATAGATCTATTTATTAGGTGATACAAATATTTCGTGGCGATAGATCTATTTATTAGGTGATACAACTTGATGACAAATATAAATTTTGGTGATAGAAAATATAGTTCCCTTATAATATATAGATCTATTAAATTTCATTATTTTGTTCATCGATGGCAACTAAAACCTATGAAATGACAACTCTTTGGTCAGGTTGTACTTTAATAGGAAAAAAGTTTTTTTCGGGGTAAAAGTTTTCATACAATTTATTTGTTGATGTTCCAGATTCAAATCGCTCTATTCACCAGCGGGTCGATAATGTAATCCTGTGCAATAATATTAATTCCCGGCTAGAGCCTAGGGCTTTTATGATTTGCTTAAGGTGAGGTCTGCATGACATATAATTTGACATTAGCGAGCAGGTGGTGTGGAAAGAAATTATCGCTCTTTACAAAAAAATGTACCGTAAGCTTACGTAACAGAGGTTATGGTATTTAAATTCATACATCAAAATATATTGCAACATCATTTTATTCATCACGATATCGAATCATGGGTTGAGTAGGTAACCATTTTCTTTTAAATTCTTAGTAACATCCACAGCCATGGATGTGGCCTCCATAGCCGAGTCCGAGAGCGCCAGGACCAAAGCCAGCGCCGAGCCCATAGGCACCAGCAGCGCCATAAGCAGCAGCAGAAGGAGCGATGCTCTCAATAGCAGTGATACCGTTACCGCAGCTGTAACTGACGGCACCAGCACCAGCGGTGGGCAACACGCCCTCCAAAGCCACAGCACTCACGAACGGCAGCTCACCAGCCACGGACAGAGCACCCTCATACACATTCTCAGACGCTACGGAGAGACCACTGGGAGCAATAGCAGAGACGCTGGAGACAGGCAGTCCACCGCCACTGGTGGGAATGATCTCTAGAGCACCCAAGCCATTTCCGATATAACCATTACCAATTATGCCATCTCCTATCCAGCCATAGTTGCCCCAGTTACCAGCACAGCCGTTACCAAGCAAACCGTCACCGATCAAACCATTGCCAACCCAGCCGTTTCCGAAAGCTCCACGACCAAGACATGAACTGAAAGCAGTCTGTAAACAAGAAATTAATATTAGTAAATATTATTTTAACAGCAGACGGGGCGTCGGTGTTGATGTCCCATGATTGTCTAATCGAACACGTATATAATGTATGTCAGACGCTTTTAATGTAATCACAATCAATCAAAAATTGGGAGTGGGCATAAATTCTCGTTTTTGTACACAACCAACTTAGTAACTGTGGGCGCACTGCAAATGCAACCCTTGTTTATTTTTTTCACAAATAAGAGAATGTTATGTCTATTGAAAACATAAAATAATAATAAAACATTTCTCACCTGGATGAAGAGCGCCTGAGCGCAGAGGACGAGGATCACCTTGGCTGACATTGTAGTATGTGTTGAAGTGAACTTGAGAATGATTGTCCTAAGAATCGATCGACTATTTATACTGAAACGTAGTCCTTATCTAGTTGTGTTGCAGCAATTTGTGGATTTTGAAATCAACTTTTCATTGCCAGTATATCAGTAGTTGCAATATGGAGAAATAGAAAAACGCTTGTATTTCGTAAGTGATGTAACCTTGAAATATTTAGTAAGTATGAAGGGCTTTGTTTCAATAGAACATTGAAAAAAATCACGTTGTTATGATAAGAAGCTCTTTTCCACTATATAAACTAGGTCTAGAAGTAGGGACATCATTCAGTCTTCAGCTTCTCGTTGAACAGAAAGAAACATTCAACATGTCTACCTTCGCTGTTCTGTTGCTCTGCATCCAAGCTTGCTTGGTCCAGGTGAGTGATCTAAAATTAATTATTGTTTTCCTATCATTTATATTGTTATGGGCTTTTTCATGTCTGTAAAGTTATTTTTAAATCAAATCCAATAAATTTTTCGTTATTATTTTGTTCCCTTAGAATGTGTTCGGTTGCGGGTGCGGCTACGGAGGTCCAGTGGCCGCCATAGCTCCTGCTCTGGGTCTCGGTGCTGGTCTTTATCCTGCTGCTCCATGTGGTGGTGCCCTGGGACTTGGTGCTTTTGGTGGCGCACTTGCTCCTGCTGCTGCATACGGAGGTGCCTTCGCACCTGGAGCTGCTTACGGCGGTGCCGGTGAAGGCAACGTGGCGGTCTTTGGTGAGCTGCCAGTCGCCGGTAACACCGCTGTTGCGGGTCAGGTGCCCATCATGGGTGCTGTGAATTTCGGTGGTGTGGTACCCGCAGCTGGTGCCGTGTCTATTTTCGGAGATTGCGCTTGCGGCTGTGGTTCTCCTCTTTACTATTGAGACATACTTTTCAGACGGCAAAATATAAATAAATAAACGATTGTGAAGTGAGCAAATAATTCAATGAATGATTAAATCCTCAAATTAACCCACAAATATTTTAATAACACTCCTCCCTACCGCATTTCGGCCACGGTGGCCAATCTCAACGGAGATTAGCTAAGTACGCAAAAGATTTTATAGTGCACAAGTATGTGCAAACGATGTTCGTTCTTTCAGGCGCATTTTAAAATCTTGTTTGCATTATATTAAGCACATAACAATTAGTTATTTTATTTATCTACATAGGTAAATATCACGGCAAGCTTTTATATCATATAAATTGTAATCTGGCAGTTTGAGTAAATTACGCGGCCTACCCAAATGTCCTTTCTTTGGTATTGTTCGTCGAATCGTTGCAGCTCCTCAAGTTCTGAGTTGAGCTGCACGATTTTTGACAAATGCGTGCACTGACTGGACAGGTCCGCTCAATCTGTGTGGTTCATTCCTCAAAATACCATTTCAGACACCAATATACATGTTCTTCACATGATCTGACCAAGATTTTGTCTGAACTTTAAAAGACTGTGACCTTTCTTCTCAGAGTATAGTGAGGTAGGAAGCGCCGACCTCATCTAGCTTAAAAAAAATATGATTGACGTGTAAAAGTGTTTGTACAAACCAGAAAATAAATCATTTATCATTTTAATAAGCCATGTTAGGTACCAGCCTGAAGAGTATTCCACTTTCTGTCTACCTTCTTTAAATTAATACCTGTACGAGTATCTCTCATCATTATTTTGCCAAGGTCCTAGCATTGAACCCTTTTTTTTTTTTTATGGATGGGAAATCATCAAATGACCCCTCCCGCTCTGGGTGGAGCGGAAGGGAGTGTCAGACTCTTACTGACTAAAACCCATCCGTGTTCCTTCCTTAGCCCTTTATGTTCCGGGGTAGCGGTAACCCTTTCGGACAATCCCGCACCGCCGGCAGGCTTCGGCCCTGGCGGGCCCCTTCCTTTATGCTGACATCTCTTTGAGGCGCGCGTGGAACACGTACGCGCCGTCCGGCACGGGCCTGGTCCTGATCGGACGGTGAGCTACCCATTACTCTCCGTCCGCAGGCCCGCGCCTACGGTGGCCGGGAGTCGTCACGCGGCTCCCGACGCCCGTAGCGTCTCCCGCGGCGGCTGGGGTGTGAGGCTCTCTCCCTCAGCCGTTCCGCCACCTCCTTCGCTAGCATGACTGCTTCGCAGAAGGAGGTGACCGCCTCCCACTCCCTCTCGCCCCGGGTAGCATTGAACCCTGAGGTAAGCTAAACTCAAAGTTACATAATTATAATAAAACTATTTTTCGGCCAAAGAGGTAAGCTTGATACCCCTGGCTGTCATGATGACAAGCGTCGCGGTTCGCCAATCGGCGATGAAACAATAGAAAATCAATTGGTTCTCATTAGCGGCGCTTGACAGATAAATAAGCCCTGTTAGGTACCTGCCTATAGAGTAGGTATTCCATTGTCTATCTAACTTCTTTAAATTAATACCTGTACCAGTATATCTTGACATTATTTTGCCAAGAACCTAACATTGAACCCTGAGGTATGCTAAACTCAAAGTTACGATTATGTTTAAATCGCAGTCAATTAACCTGTGCAACGCCTGTAAAATAATCATTATTAAGTGAAATTAAAACAATTATAGAAGTAACACGTTGCTATAATAAATATGCCAGGCGTCTGCTTTTATATTGAATAAGTAAATTAAGCTTAGCATGTAATAGTTATTTATGCAACTGTTGTATAATAATGGGTATAAAAGGCTTATTCCCAGGAGCTCCAAATCTATTGTTCTTCAAACAATTTCACTCCATACATTGATTCCCAAGAGCCCCATCATTTTATTAAAATACCCACTAAAATTTTTCCTATTGCTTTTTTAATTTGGAGCCGCCGGGAATAAAATTATGGAGCGCCTGGGAATAAGCCGTATAAAACCACGAATGTGGGTTTGCCGAGTGTGATAATAGTATCACATGAGTGTTTTAATACCTACTTATGTATGTAAAGTTGCATACAAGACTTTATCTACACTTTTATTCCCATGATATGAATCCTCTATCTAAGGTTTTGAAACCATCGGGTGTTGTACAGTGTTGTAAGAACTCTTTGTAAATTCATGGACAAAACTTGTATCACTCATTTTTTTTTGTAAACAACAAAGTAATACATTTTTGCAATAGATACTAATATCGAACAAAAATGGCGGGATACGACGAGAATTCGAATACCCTATAAGTTTTTTTTTTTAATTACGGCGCTCTGGTAGTGATATGCGCGTGCATGAAAATGTTCTTTTTTTGAAGTTCATTAAGGCATCTGTAGGTACGTTACGATATAAAGTCCCTTTGCTTTAATTTCTAACTAGCAGCGTCCCGCGGATTCACCCGCATAAGTTTCGATCCCGTAGGAATATCGGGATAAAAATTAGCCTATAATGTCTTAATCCTGGTTATAAATATCTGTGTGGCAAATTTGGTCCAAATCCGTTCAGTAGTTTCTGCATGAAGAGGTAACAAACATACAAACACTCACAAACTTTCGCCTTTATAATATTAGTGTGATAAGTGTGATAGTGTAGTAGGTAACGTACAGACGCCTGCACATCAAGCTACCCGAAACTGTCAAACTTTCTCAATCGACTTTGAACCTTATGCATTTGCGATGAAGTTGAAAATATATTAAAGAAATTTGACAGATTGTAGTAGCTTGATGTGCTGGCGTCTGTACAAACGTAAAATTATTTGGTGTTTTATTTTTGTAATTGTTGTTTTTTTAAATGAGTTACCTTAATATTAAAACACCACTGGTACCGAACAATGACACTAACTAGGGATCACAACGACATGTATTGCCTTGTGTACCCATTACGTAAATTCAGGGCAAAGTTAATCATTAGCAAAATAAAATCAACCAGAATAATTACTAAAATTGTGATTTATTAAACACTTAAACCAAGACAACTCAATACTGATACGGGTATTGACCATGGCACCCGCAAGCACAGTTGCCGGCAATGGACACGGCGCCACCTGCTGGAACACCGCCATTGAATCCAATAGCGCCCATAATGGGCACCTGACCTGCAACAGCTGTGGTACCAGCAGCGGGGAGCTCTCCTGCAACTCCTACATTACCTTCACCGGCGCCGCCGTAAGAGCTAAGACCTGGTTGATAGCCGTAAGCGGGGCTTGCGAATCCTGCACCGTAGCTGTTATACGCATTAGAGGCAATGACAGCAGGTCCTGCCAGTCCAGGGCCATATCCGCAGGCAGTAGGAGCAGCTACTACTGGTCCATAGCCGTAATCAGCTCCGTAGATTCCCATGCATTGGCTGAATGCAGTCTGGAAACAAGTAAAGACTGTTAATTACATGTATGGTTAGAGACTTACAGGTTATACGATACCGTGCACTTGCAATGCAATACTATATACTAATACTTTTACTTATACAAATTGAATTGTAATAATGTAATTTAAATATATTTTTTTAATAATTTCATCAAATTTAATAATCATTTAATTTAATCTAATTTGATTTATTTAGTTTAATTAGACTTATGATATTTGTTATTATTTTTCTCTTTTAATTTTGATCACGTCATTTTTTTTTTTCGTCTTTTCATTATTTACCAGTTTTCTTACCTTATGTGCAATTATTTTATAATGATTTTTTTATGGTTGTATTGTTTTAGTGCAATGATACTAAATGTATTTTTTTTTATTTTTTTTTGTAATCTAATCTTAAATATTATGTGTAAATATGTTTTGATAATATTCTAATAATTTAATGAATTGTTACCCTTTTAATGTAAATGTTGTGCATGCCTATAAGTGATGTATTTACACACAATTGCAGACCCGTGATTACCTACCCTTGTAAATATATCGTTGGTGTGCCTTGCTTAATGAATAAATTTACTGAATAGGGTCTTACACTCATTTTTGAAAAGTGTCTTAATTAGATTCTATAGTGCTAATGAACCACTAAAAAATTCACAACATTTTTATTCTATCGTTAAGTGCCATAAAAATGCATTTATGTTTTGCATTTTCAAATTTCGCGCTTAATTTGACGAAAACGCTGGACGCGCGGACGCCATATTGCTCTGTGGTCATGACGTCAGTTGGCTTTGTAAACAAATGCAGTGATATAAAAGCCTTTATAAATTTACCTCCTTACTAATAAACGTATTATATCAGATGAATAGTTACACACCGATTTCTCTCTTTCAGTCGTCAGTAATTTGACTTTCGAAAGAAGAACACAAAGCGTTGTGTAACTATACAGACGTTATACAACGTTTATTAGTAAGGGGGTAAAGGTACGCTGATAGTTTGACAGTTGACACTTCTAAGTTTACATAGCCGTATGACGTAATAACATGGCGACTACTATTTAATGGTGTTATGAAACAGATTATAAAAGCTGAAACCTTTGAATTGAATTTTAAAATTTACGAGTAGTTTGCTATTTTATGAACTCAAACTCAAACTCAAAGCATTTATTTCAATTAAACCAATTACAGGCACTTATGAATGGTCAAGGGGTCGGTCAGTCAGAAAGATGAAGCTAGTTGCCCATTCCAAAGCGTAGGTACCTATGGAGAAGAACGGGCAAGAAACTCCATGGACACTCTTTTAAATCAAAATAATATGGTTACAAAGTCTTGATTACATCATTCATGTTAAAAATTATACATGTGAGAACGATGCAGAACGTTTTCCGACTGATTTTTGCCTAAGCTATCTCATTAATATATTTTTTCTCAAATACCCTATTGTTTTTGGCTTGGATAGTATTTGGCAATATTCGAATAAAAGACTTAAGATTAGCAGAAATAAATTTAGACAACATTGGCATACAGTAGAGCATACCCAGATAACCAGAAGTAAGTCGATGCAGACTGAAAATTAAAATTAAAAAACAGTGGCACTCCGGGAATGCCGACAGAAGTGAAAACAAAACACAAACAGAATACTTTCCCATCACTCACTGACATATCGGATATACATTAACCTTTTAACCGCTTATGTCGGATTAATCCGACATATATTTTCGTGTCAATTCCGCCAGAGTCGTATATATACGACCACATAACACAGCTCGTTTAATCTGTATTATTATTACATCATCACAGCTCGTTTCATCGGTATTTAATTTTCGTTGTTTTTTTTTTTTTTTGTTCGGGCGCTGGGGGCACGATAACTGATATAAAGTCGGGCGGTTAAAAGGTTAAAACCGAGTACATGCCGAGGACAGCCGAACACATCCGAAGCGGTGTCAGTTATGGTAACAGTGGCGCGAATTCACTGGTTTTTTCCCATCTCAAAAAATGCCCAAATACTTGTCACTGACCCAAAAAACTGTGGCGAATAATAATAGAGCTTAATGTTTGTTTGATTTTGGAAACTAAAATCTAACAAGCAAATTCCAATACGTTGATATAACAAATTCTGAATATAATAACTGCGACATAGCTTGCAGAGTAAGCAAACTGAAGTGGCAGTAGGCTGGTCATGTCTGTCGAAGGATCGATGGCCGGTGGAGCAGGCGAGTCCTGGAGTGGAGACCGCATATCGGCAAGCGTAGTATGGGACGCCCCCCAGCTCCGGCAGACGACAAAAAGAAGGTGGCTGGGCTAGACTGGATGCGGAAGGCGGCGGGCAGGGTATTGTGGCCCAGTCTGGGAGAGGACTGTGTCCAGCAGTGGACTGCGATAGGCTGAGTCGATTGATTGTTGATTGATAATAACTGCGATAGCTAATTGAATAGCCTAGACTTGAAAATCCAACAGTACGATGTCGTTTTCTTTAAGCGTCTGACTAAAGAATACGATTTTTAAGAAAACAGACCCCTTATTGACATGTACTTTATAATGCTACAAATAGGTATAGATCTATATACACATAAAATTCAAAGTCCTGACTGACTGACTGATATATCAACGCACAACTTCAACCGCTGGTCCAAGAGACATGAAATTTGGAGGGTGTGTTCTTTGTGAAGAGTAGGTATCCACTAAGAAAAGGTTTTTCGAAATTCCACCCCTAAGAGGGTGAATGGGGGGAGGGTAAAACTTTACGCGGACGAAGTCGCGGGCAGAAGCTAGTTGCTTAGAAAATGAATAACACGACCACAAATATTGGTATTTTCCCTTACCTGGATCAGACAAGCTTGGATGCAGAACAGTAAAACGGTGAATGAAGACATGTTTGATGATTGATTGGTACTGTAGTAAGTGATTTGGATAACCTGTATCTACATTTTATATTGTTAAAGTTACGATATTTTACTTTGTGTGAGCTAATTGTACGTGTTTGTGATTATGAACTGATTGTAACTATTGGTACATAGTGATTAGTTCTATGATTTATTTTTGTATGGTGACATTTTAAGGGAATTTACAGGACCTAAACGCAAAAAAACGCAAGTTTTAGAAGCACTAAAAGTATATGATCGACTACAGTAAAAAAAATCAGAAAATTTTGTGAATCGTTGGAATTTTGTTTTCAATTTAGTGCTGTATTCTTACATTTGATATTACATACGTAAATAGTGATCCATCGTTAAGGATTCGATATACCTACTAGATAATTTATTATAACATATTACAATTTTAACGATTTTTACCCACGGGTTCCGAAAATATATAAGTACTTATTTTTTGTTTTTTATTTACGAAATTTCTACCTTTTGTTTTTACTGACGTCAGTCACCGGTAAATTACAGACGCTATGGCGGTCACCGCCACCGCTCGGTCACCGCTAAAATTTCTAATATTGGAGGAGGAAATAGGCGAGAGCCAAACCTCGAATTATGACTTTTTTCTTAAGCTTTTTCAAAAGTCTCTCCGACCGCATTTTCTTTTAATCAGTTAGCTACTGACATATCATTATCCAACACTCTGAAGGCCAATTCTCGTAATTTAAAACGTTCAAAATCTAGTCGCAGTCTCATCTCGGCGACAAACAAATTTCAAAAACTTGTCAAAATGTAGGGAAATTAGACGTATTTTTGACAGATCGAGACTGAGATCGGACTGTGAACGTTCTTAAAATTACGAGAATTGCCCCTCTGATTGCGTAACACGCTATAAATCACTATCTGAATCATTTTGAAGGATATTTATTTGCTTTATAATTATGTTCGAATAATGTGTCTGCTCAACAACGTAAACAACGCAATGAATCTTGTTGAACTGTCAAAATTAAACCCATTGCTACTGATAGTGTGTTACGCAATTAGGTACTCCGCTGATTCAAAACTAGTGAGAAAGTAAGACTTACGGACTTTCCGGAATAACCGTAACAGTTCGTAATCTATGCTGTGACCGACAGGGTCCATAATTGACAACATTTCATATTTTTAACCTGCATGTATTCTTACGTTATATAAAAGTAAATTCAAATCTAGGGCACCCATATTTTTTCGTTTTTCGAAATTATGTACTTTTCATTCATAATTTAAACTTTGAAATTCGGTGTATTCTAAAAAGACGTAAGTGCCAGATGACGTCAGCCTTACGGTAAAACGGCGATATTACCACAGTATAATATACTTCTTAGGTGACATTGACATGTCTTGTTTGATGTAATGTTTTCAATCAAAGACATTGGAATGCGTAAAGGTAACTAACTACCTCATTTCGCCGTTTATGTGACGTCATCACATGTTTTTTGATTTTTATATTTTTTCTCAGAAATTTGGAAATAAAAAAATAAAATAAAAATATATTTGAACTCAGGATACGAAAATAAAGAAATAGTATTTTTGTTTTAAGGTCGTGTCAGGTTTGAAATGTTGTCAATTGTGACTAATATAATTATTTCTCTACCAACTATATACATTATGGTACGCAATAAAGAATTGAGAATTGAGTTAATGCACAGACGCCAGCACATCAAGCTTTTACAATGTGTCAAATTGTCTTAATAGATTTTCAACTTTATCGCTAAATTATAAGGTTCAAAGTTGATTGGGAAAATTTGACAGTTTCAGGTAGCTTGATGTGCTGGCGTCTGTACAAAGAATAGCAATTTAGAATTGACCTAGTAAATGACTAAGGGCTGATTTTTCCATTTCCAACTTTTATTCGAGAAATAAAATTGATGTTTGACAGTTTTTTTTAATGAAATAACTGTCATTTCAAAATTATTCCTCGAATAAAGTTATCAGGTGATTGAAAATTCAACACTTATTTGAAAAAAAAAAATTGTCAAATCCTTTAATTTTCAAAAATTACAGACTTGTAATAATGTAATTGTACGTGTTAGAAATTATTCAATAAACAAATGCATAGACATCACGCAATGCGTTATCTTAAACTTTACATAACTTAAAACATTTTATTGATAAACTATTTACAAAGGCTTCATATAAATATGCCTGCACAATTTTCAAAAATCATTCTCTTCTTCTACTTCAATCGAAGTTTTGTAAAGTACTAATTAAAATAAAATGGCAGCCAAGGCTATCCTCGTCCTCTGCGCTCAGGCCCTTTTCGTCCAGGTAATTTCAATATAGTTTTTATAAATATTCCTTACTTTGCAGTACTTAGTAAAAATGAATATCCTTTCTTTTTCATTCTGCAAGACCCACCTACATATTCTCGGTTTTTCTCTAGTTTTAAATTGTTATTGGCGCCTATTCCCTTGTTCACAAACTAAACTAAATTTAAGTTCGGTGCATCTTATTCTTTCTATTTCATTAAGAAAAGGACAGAACATAAATATTCATTTAGTCCTGTCAAATCAAGATACTCCATAGACAAGTTTAGACGTGATTAAAAAATTGGCTATAACTAAAAATACGTCAATTTATGCCAGGCGCTGACTAATTTGACAGGACTAAACTAATATTTATGTTCTGTCCTTTTCTTAATGAAATAGAAAGAATAAGATGCACTGTACTTAAATTTAGTTAAGTTTGTGAACAAGGGAATCGGCGCCATTGTTGTTTTTTTTTTTAACTGACAATATTATGTGGGTGTACTAAAAGTACACCTCTGTCTTATCCTTCAGGGATTTAAGGCGTGATGCTATGATTGTATATGTAATTATTATTCCAAAATTATAATTTTTAAGATTTCCTTCAATCTTAGGATATAGAAGAAAAGCAGCGTTTCAAAATTATATTTTTTGTCAGGACAGAGTAACGTAATTCACAAAAAAACATCTTTTGCCTTTTAACACAACCAACATTTTCTCATGTATTCCTTCAACTCCGAACGTCTCGTCAACGTCAAGATATATTAGGTCTTAAAATTTTATGCAAATAGATAGGGAACCGACATCAACGCCTCTACCGGCGGATAATCTCATTTTTTTACGATATGATCACTAATGTTTGGCCATATCACAGGCCACATCAATTCTAAGATCTGGCCACGACATATATTCAGGATCAATTTACTAACAAAATCATTTTTTCTACAGAGAATCTACAGTCAAGCCATTCCTTGTGCCAACACCATCGGAACAGCCCTAGCTGCTGAAGAATACGCTTTAGCTGGCAATGCCTTAGCATTGGGCGCTGGAAGACTAGGTCTGGGAGCTCCCGTAGCTGGCTGTGGCTACCCTGCTATCGCCAACTACGGCTTGGCTGCTAACTCCTTCGTTCCCTCCAGCGGCGGTGGTTTTGTTGTCCAAAGTTATTCCCCCATCGCCCCCACTGGCATCACCGTGGTCTCTGAGAACGCTATCGAAGGAGCTCTCGCTGTGAACGGAGAGTTGCCGTTCTTGAGTGCTGTGGCTGTGGAGGGCGCTTTACCTTCTGCTGGCGCTGGTGGGATCAACTACGGCTGCGGGAATGGTGCTGTTGGTATTGTGAGCGAAGGTGAGTGAGATTACAACAATGAAAACCTATGAAATATTAAAAAAAAATACATGTGCTATTTACAATTCATTCAATACCTTGGACCCATCATAGAGTGAGAACGAGAAGAGAAAGAGTAAGAGAAAGAGTGTTAATTCTCTGTCTATTTTTCTGTCTTTTTTTTATTTTTTTAATGTCTTGAACCATCAAAAGACAAAGAGTATGAGAAAAAGAACAAGAGTGAATATTCTGTGTCTATTTTTAATGTCTTTTTTTTTTCAATTTTTTTAATGTCTTGAAACCATCATAGTGTGAGAAACAGGAGAGAAAGAGTATGAGAAAGAGCGTTAATTCTTTGTCTATTTTTTAGTCTTTATTTTTCATTTTTTTTAATGTCTTGAACCCATCATAGAGTGAGAAAGAGAAGACATGAGAAAGAGTATGAGAAAGAGAACAAGAGTGATTATTCTGTGTCTGTTTTTTACTGTCATTTTCTTAAATTTTTTAAATGTCTTGGACCCATCATAGAGTGAAAAAGAGAAAAGAAGAGAAAGAGTAAGAGTGATAATTCTGTGTCTGTTTTTTTATTTTTTTATTTTCAATAGTTATAGTTTAATTTCCGGTTTTACTTGTAAGAATTCAATTATTCTTAATGTTTTATATTGCACAGTAGATATGTTGCGTAACTACAAATAATAAACATTGACATTTCTCTATTTTGTACATACCTACTTCTTTTACTTACCGTGTATTGACCCACAGTTGCCCAAAGGCGAGAGGCTATCCCCTTTTTACATATTTCTGTTTTATAAGAGTCTTTTCAAGCGAGCCCCGCCATCTTTGCCCATTTCGCTCCTGTAACAAGCAAATAATCAAAATTGTTTTCTCTTCCATTCTCAGGCATCTCCCCTGCTATAGGTGCAACTGCTGCTTACCCAACAGGACTTGGGTATGGCCCTGGTGTACCTGGAGGACTCGGATACGGTGCTGGTCTAGGAGGCCGTGGTCTGGGCCTCGGTCTGGGTGGCTGCAGTGGAATTTACTAAGTTTTCTTTTAAATAAATTGGTTGTTATTTAGTTGTGTACCTAATGATGTTGTTTGATTTTTGAAGATGCACCCCAATTTCGTAGAACACTATCACACATCACAATCCGACAGGTTTTGAAAGAAGATCGTAGCCCATTGCTTTGTTTGCTTCAAAAATACGTCTACTCAACCGCGTAAATAACGCAACGAATGTTGTTGATCTGTCAAACTGAATGCTATTGTGTGTTACGCAATTACCTAGACAAAGTGACATTCTATTCAGCATAATTGGAAACATTCTAATCAACCCGACTCATAATCTACATCTTCTGTAATAATAATAATATCCTCCCGACCGATTTCTCAACGGAGATTAGCCAGGTACGCAGGAGATATTATAGTGCGCAAGTATGTGCGCAAACACAGGCGCACTCTCTGTTCATTTACTCTCATAGTCCGATGGGACCAGTGGCGTGCATTGCATATAGACATATAAGCACTGCTGGTGAAGTTGGATAGCGGCTTTTCGAAGGACCAATAAGCGTTGTGTAATTTAGCGGAAAAATAATTTTTATGCGGGAGCGAATATTGGACGACACAGAAAATTGAGCAAAATGAAAGCATGGGAAGAATATGACCTACTTGGGATCTCCGGATGTGAGGTTGGTGCAACGACTGCCGGCGTGGTGGGCACGCGTTCACTTCACACTTGTCACTTTGTGTCACTTTGTGTCGGCCAATACTTTAAATAGTTTATATTATAATGATGGTACAGCGATTGAGTTAAAGCGGTGTTATGCGGTTGACTGCTTGAAGAGAACAGTGCGAATCCTCATGGCGACCTTCGTCAAGTCACTGCGGCGGAAACGCTTCTCATTGGTGTTGCGGTGTAGCACCTTTTTGCGGCATGGGGGTAGGAATGGAAAGGAAGCCGGAATATGATTGGCTCAATACTGTGGTCCAATATGAATTCTACCCTCAATATGTGAGACGCGTTTGGATACATGATACCAAAATGTTTTATATTGCTAGCTTGCGTAAGCAAGTGCCTATATCGATATACCAACATAAGCCTGTCAATTACGTTTTAGTGTGTGTGCCCCACAGTTAAGAAACTCGTTAAATTATCATACCTAACAAAAAACAAAATCTTCATACAAACACGCGCTGCAGTAGGCAGTCACCGGACGGCCTACTCGGCCCCCGTACTATTCGCACATTGTCATTGGTCTTTACTCGTTCAAGTTAATACGACAAAATTAAAAATACGTACGTCTCACGCGTAATACCATGACGCTTGACCTTCGCAATTTATCACCCTTAAGTAGGCATGCCTACTCAAATAACCACACTTTTGACCTCACTTTTCTTTCTGATTACTGACCGCGTTTGCCTAGACTAGATGCGACCGGCATCCGAATGTGTGCGGAGTGTAGCGTTCAGCCGCTGTATCGAGCTTCCGAAAAGCGACTGAATCGCCGCGTTTGGCGTTTTTAAGTGTGCGGTGTGGAATGCTTGGTCGCTGCATTTAGCTTCTAAAAAGCAGCTGAATCGCCGATCGCTGATGCAAAAAGTAGCGTGTGTGCTTTGGCCCTTACTGAGACATTTTTAATGGAAAAATCCACTAACACTTTGCCCGACCCGCGAATCGAACCCAGGACCCCAGGCTCAGCAGCCGCGCTTGCGACCACGGGGCAGTCACATCTTGTGTATATGAAGATTAACAAAATGATTTTAGAAATGGCCGGAATAGGAGTGAAGAATTCAAATTGTTTGAGAAAGCATCTGAAATTTCACCCTTCACACCATTCATCCTCTTAGGGGTGGAATTTTGAAAAACTCTTTCTTAGTGGATGGCTACTCTTCACAAAAAACACACCCTCCAAATTTCATGTCTCTAGGACCAGCGGTTTAGGCTGTGCGTTGATATATCAGTCAGTCAGGACTTTAGAAGGATGATCAGGATATACACGCGGTCTGGTTGAATGAATGACTGAATTGCACCGATACCAGCGTGGTTAAACCAGACTCGATTAATCGAATGAACCCCAAGATTCGCACTAGCTCACTTTATTCAAATTTTTACCCGACTACGGAGGGTATACGATTTTAACCGGTATGTATGTTTTTCTGTTCCCTCATAACGTCAAAAGTACTTATAATAATTTGACAAATGAGGTATTGTAGAAGCGTATTGACCGTTCGCTAGTGACGTCGCAGTAAAATCAATATGGCGAGACACAAGGAGGACATAAAGTAATGAATTTAAAAATAAATATTTTGGGATTGTGCGTTGTTGGGTATCAAATGAAATGAAAGGGCTTAATTAGCACATTTCAAAAATATAAATATTACTGAAATAAGCCCCCAAAATAATGATATAAAATATAAGTTTGTAAACTAAAACTCGACTACTGAAACTAAAAACTGTCTTTAGTTTTTAAACTTACTTTTTTATTTTAGTTTGGGCCTTAAAATAGGTCCAAACTAAATACCCAGAGAAAATTTTACTGCTACTCATGAATATAAGTAATACAACTTTTAGGTACTATTGGATTACGAAATTTAAAAAAAAATGCAGTTTTATTAATTTTTCTCATGTATCTAATAATAGCACTTTTGTATGGAACAGCGGATTTGATGCTAATAGTACCCTCTTACTTAATATGCCTTTTCCGATTTTCGTTAATCATCAGATCCTGAAAATCGCTTACGGTAGGAGCCTGAATTTGAGCATTCACTTTGTTTATTCTATCCATAAAAACATGGTAGGTATATAAAAATTAATCTGTTTAATTTCAGTAAGACATTTAAAAAATGTTAGCCCAAAATTTGCCGCCCTTAAAATCTGCCGCCCTAGGCTCCAGCCTACTCAGCCTATTGGTAAATCCGCCACTGCTGTATGGGGTAGGCGAGCTGGCGACAACGTTGCGTTGAGTCACGAGTGACGCCGTCAATGAAAGTGCGAGAGTGTGAGTTTGGTTTTAAACCGAATCAAATTAAGAAAAACATAGTGATGTCTTCTAATCTAGCGTGTGTAATATAATATATAAGTATAGGTAGGTATACCTTACATACTTAAGTTTTCGTGTAGTAGGTAATGTAGGTAGGTACTTTCTATTGATTTTCTATAAACTAGGTAATTAAAACGAAACATGACGTCAGGTGACCAAAAATTGCCCACAATGAAGTGTAAAACACAGTTCTTTTATTTTTGTAGGCGAGTTTTCAACCGTTTAAAACGATTTATTTGGGGTTCAAAACGGCATCGGTTGTTTCACATCTGTAGGTACTCCGTCATATCCCTACCTCGGTAAAACCAAGAAAATTTAGGTAGTTATAATGAATAAAAACATAGTCATCAACACCAACCGTTTTAAATCGAAAAAAATGGTTTATTTCGATTTTAAACGGTTTTTTTCGTTTTAAACGGGTTGGTTTCATTGGTTTTAAACCGGCCTTACATCTATAGGTACACCAGACACAGCAGAGTGCCTCTGACACTCAAGGACCAGTAATGAGGTTACGTCTGGCGCGGATTAAAAATAAATATTTTATTTTATTTGCTAATATTTTACATGATATTAAATCCATTTTAATATTTATTTATTTCTGTAACTGCCCGTGACATCACAGCGGCGGGCCCTATCAGAATACCAGCGCTATGACATTTATTTTTTTAAATTGTTGCCGCATCATGCTGAGATAGGAGCCTTTTGGCCTCGTATAGGAGTTTCTGTTTCATTTTTCTTTTTGTTACTTTTTTTTATAACTTGGTTTTTTATTGTTTACTGTGTTTAGCTTAGTTTGTGATCTTCCTGTACGAATCGCAATAAATACTTTTACTTTCTTTAGATAAAAGTTAGTTTTAAAAAACTAGTTCAAAATTTCCTGTACTAGTGCATTTTATTTACAAAGTTTCCAAAATGGCGTCGGAATGGGGGGGCCCAAATGTCGAAGTGCCTAGGGGCCCTGGGTCTCTAAGTCTGGGCCTGTACACATATTAATCTATCGAGCTCCGCTAATGAGACACAATTGTCTATAGTTTCATCGCGAATAGGCGACGCGCGGTGTTTGACCGGATAAATAACTAGTAAACATTCTGATAATCAAAGCTCGCTAATTAAGTGGATGTCAATACCTATAAATGTAGTATTTTATCCACTTTCTAAGACGTGCCAATGTTACAACTTGAATAAATGACGCAGGCATAGATAACAAAATGAAATGAAATAATTATTCACAATCAGCTTGCTGTCGATAAAATGATGTCCAACACGATAATCGATTGTGCAAGTAATCGATATAAAAGACAGACGACATTCGTTTAAAATTATCAGTTATTTGACAAAGGTATCAAAATGTACAGCAAAGGAGTTTTCGCTTTCTGCCTATTCCTAGTTGTTTTGCAAGTAAGTTTTTTCTTTCATATTTTTTCTCTATTTTTATTTAATTATTAATATTTCACCTTTGAAAACACCGTTTTCAATAATGATTAATTAATAACTTTTTAGCAAATGTTACGGTTGTAAAAGCCACTGAACACACACATCACTTTTTTTGAAAAATTTATAACACTTGAGTTTTATCAACTTTGCCTCGTAAACTTTTTAACTTTACCTTCTAAACTTTTCAACATTACCTCAGTAAACTTTTCAACTTTACCTCCTGAAAATTTTCAACTTTATCCCCTAAACTTTTCAACTTTACCTCCCTAAACTGTTCAACTTTACCTCCCTAAACTTTTCAAGTTTACCTCCCTAAACTTTCAACTTTACTTCCTGAAACTTTTCAAACTTGCCTCCCAAATTTTTCAACTTCGCCTCCTGGCCTTTTCTACTTTGCCTTCTAAACTACATTAACCTTCGACAATAAAATCAATGTTTTTTTTTCCAGAATGCCAGTTCCCTGCCCATAGGTTTCCAAGGACCCCTGAACTCTCCAGGTTGCAACCAGCCACTCGTCACAGAACCAATGCCAGGATCACCAGTTATCACCGAAATAGTTCCATCTCTCCAATTCGGTGATATCTCAGTTACTGGGGATTTGCCAGTGGGTGGTAGTATTAAAGTGAAGGGCGTGTTCCCTGTGTATGGCACGGTGGCTATTGATGGTGGGCTGCCATCTTGTGGCTCAGCGGTGGTCAATACTGGTAGCGGAGTGGTCACGCAGGTTATTTAGGCTTTTGTTAAATAAATTATTGTTTTGTTGTTATTTTTGCATTTTATTTTCTGAGATGAATATATAATCATGTCCTTGTATTTATAATGTAATACTAGCAGCGGCCCGCGGTTTCACCCGCATAAGTCTCGATCCTGTGGGAATACCGGAATAAAAATTATCCTATGTGTTAAGTCAGGTTATAAACTATCTGTGTGTCAAATTTCATTAAAATCCGTTTAGCCGTTTTTGCATGATTGAATAACAAACATCCAAATATACTCACATTTATAATATTACGAGTAGTAAGATACGAGTAGGATGGGCCATGCTATATGCCCATTCATAAACTACTAGCTGCGCCCCGCGATTTCACCCGCGTAAATGTCGATCCCGTGGGAATATCAAGATAAAAACTAGCCTACATGTTAATCCAGGGTGTCAGCTACCTCCATACAATTTTTTATCAAAATTGGTCAAGCCGTTTGAGCGTGAAGAAGTAACAAACATACATACACACATGCGCGCGCGCGCGAAAACTATTGAATCTCGGCCATACATATGGGGGTTCAATTTGTTGGATTTTGGCCCCCCTATCAGCTCCTGACGGATATACGTCGAATTGCATTAATTGCAAGTAACCCTGTATGCCTAAAAGATAGTTTTTTTAAAGACAAAAATACTTTACGTGGATTTAAACATACTCGTAACTGGCTAACCCTACGGGGAATATTCACGTGATGATAAGTGTTATGACGAAAACACATTATTTTCAAAAATCAATCTTATACATATTTAAGTTAAAGTCGATTTTCGTGTCGGTCAACGAATTTTGTTGTGATTTTCAACATCATTTAGATAAGTAATTTATTCTGGAAACATAAACCTTCCAAAATATTATCTAAATGATACACAAAATACAGAAACCTGTCTCTATGATTACGATATTTTCACAATTTGACTCCTATATCTGTAAAAATTATACTTTATGTTTTTAATTACCATTAGGATTAAGTTATTAAAATTTCATAGTTTGCTGCGTAGACTCAATTTTTTTTTTTTTTTTGGTTTATTCTAAGCCAAAAATATGTTGTATTTACGCCATAAATGGCAACACATGTAGATCTACCTGTTATTTTAAGACCTTGCACATTTATTTGATGTATACTCATGTTTTTACAATAAATATTATTCTATTCTAGAAAAAACAAAATATATAAACATCCGAATTAAGAACCTCCTCCTTTTTTGAAGTCGGTTAATATAACACAAACAAAATCTTCCAAAAACATTCTGTAGTCGTGGCGACTACGCGGCCGTAGCACAGTGTGAGCTACGGCGTAGCTGAGTACGTAGCACCATAGATTAAAACTTTACAACCTCTTTTGAAAAAACTGTCTATAATTTACCTTAAAAATAATATTATGATATAAACCATAGATATATGAAAGGTTCATTTCTATGATGTAAACGCTTTTAATATCATAAAAAGTTAATTTGAGGTGATAATCAGAAAGAGTATTAGAAATGAAGTGATTTTCAAATAAAAACCTTGTTTTCTTGGAAGGTAGCATTCATTTTATTGATACGAGAAATGCCGTGACAAGCTAAAATAATACAAAGCTAACCTAAGCAATATATTAGGAAGTATCGTACCAGGTTGTTTTAATCGCTCCGGCCCGGCGCGTACCACTGGTGGCACTTTACAATAGTAAATCAATTTATTTATTATTTATTTATTTTAATTTAAAGAAGGCTTACAGACTAACAAACCAATGACTATAGAATGTAATATTAAAAAAGACGGGTTGCACTCCGGGAGTGCCGGCAGAAGTTAAAACTTGAATATTAACGTTGAAATAAATCAATTATTAATTTAATTAATATTACTCATTTTTTTTCAATATTTCTGCGTCACTTTTTTCATTAATAGATGCACTTTGTTCAATTTCCATATTTTAAACACTTTCGGTCTTATTCATAAAAAAAGCCTATTGAAGGTTTAAACCATTCCTTAGTTAAAATGCTCAATAGGCCTTTAAAACATTCGATAAAAATAAACGCTTCATAAACGTTCCATAACTAGAATGTCCTACAACTTTAAATGTTGCCATTATAATGAAGTCATCCAACAAATTGGCCAACACATTAAATCGGCATACGACAATATCTGTCTACGAACCGAATATTTGTGTCCATAGACATTATTACGTATGAAAAACTAATTTATTGTCTACAGTTTCAACAGTTTTGACGCGACAACGTCATGGTCGTCATGGAAACAATATGAATATGTCAATGAATGAATTTGATATTGTATGTGTCAAACTAAAAAACTTTTGAATATTTTTCTTGTATTTAAAATAAATGAAATTAAGACCGGAGACTAGTTGCAACAAAGGGCAAAGAATTGAATATTGGTTGGAGGAGGATAAGGTGTGTACCTACTGTTACAGCTAAAATGTGTTCAAAGTAAGTTATGCTTTGTAAACATTCTCAATTTCTTATACTTATGCTTGCTTTTGCTTCTAATCCTTAAATTTTTTGGAAGAATTGGTCAGGGAGAGGTCTCCATAATAGAAAATAAAAATACTGACACAAGCACTAACGCTAAACAGGGGAAGCCTGGCATGATTTACGAATTAGGTGCCTATCCAATTTACAATTTTACGAAGAACTTCGTTTGCCTGTACAAAACTCATTGTAACAAAAAAAAACCCGCCATAAGAATAATAATGACTGTTATTTTGATGCCGCTACTGATTAATTAAATCAGTATAAATAAGATAATGAAGAGAAAGAATTTATAACATTAGTTTTGTATTTCAGGTCAATAGGACTAGTAAGGATGGTGCTTCACTACGAATAGCAGAAAATGAAACGGCCTACAGAAGAGATGGCACAGATGGCAAATGAAAAGCAAACATTTTAAAAATGTTGTTCTGCTTGCACAAGTTTTAGAAGCCAAATTAGAGTTTAGAGTATTGTTCAGACGTGAACAGGCAAGAGTTACATACGCCAGCGTCAGCATCAAGAGCGACATACATTCGTTCCACATAAATTAGTAATTAGTAAATGAATAAATTAGTCATCAAGCTGGAGTAGAGTTTGATTCATCTTCCATAATTCCTCTCACTATGGCCAAGACACCTTTAGCCATCACCAGTTCTATGAGTCTGTGGGACCGGCAATGACAAAACTATTTCCTGTGTACACATTGCACGACGTACCCAAACCCCTATTCCTACCCAAATTCTGTCTGTTCCCGTAGGTCTCCCGTAGGCTTGTATGATAGGTTAGTTAGGGTGTTAAGATAACTAGGGTGTTAAGCAGTTGCTGTAGGTTTATAATCAGTAGGGTGAGGTAACCATAGATACCAGGCTCAATTGTTACAAACTTAGCCACACTGTATGCATTTGGAATAACAGCCGTACTAAGCTGTAAGTCCCGGTGCGTACAAGTATTATAAAAATAAACTGATATTTGTATACAAGCTTTTTATTAATGAACTACTCCCTAAATTTCTTCTCTTTTACTTTAGATCTTGTTGGCTCAAAATATTGCCACTTCCACGTTGTCGTCGGTGGCAGCGCAGAGGTCACTTTGACTGCATGTTTTGGGTAGGACAAATAAGGCAGGATAGGACGTGGAGCATGTTTTGCAACATAGCTTCACAGCCACACCCTACTGAAGCATCTCCCTGCAGGGTGTAAACTTCCGTGGTCGACACGGAAGCATTGTTTTCACACAAAAGCAGCAATGTCCCACAGTATTTCTTGTTACTATAATGTGCTTCGTTATATTTTTCGTCGCTTCTATTTTGTATTGTAGGTAGGTATATAATAATAAACTAAATTGGTTAAACAGAAGTTCAAAATAAATTAAATACAACTGCGGCTCCTCGAAGTACTATTGTTTACGAAACTGACTTTTCAAACATTTGTACGTCAAATGTCATTTTCTTCGGCCATCTTTGTCGTGTCTCACTTGGTGCACTTCGGTTGGCGCCGCCGTAGAAAGAGATGGGGGGGGGGGGGGGGAATCTCTCCTGACGGTCACGTGTCCTGACGCGATGCCCTGACGCGAGTTTAACATTTTTTACCCATTACAAAAAGTGTTCAACGCCGCTAAAGAAGTTTTCACTTCAATAATTGCTAATAACAAGCCTCCACATACAGGCTGTTACAGAAAGGGTATATCAATACAAACGGGTTGAAGAGTGTATCTGGTCTAGAATCTCTGTACAAAATTTCAGCTCAAAAGCAGTAACTTTGAAAATGCTTAATATTTTTTTATTTCGATAGTTTATTAAATTGAAATCATAACAAACGTGTCACCGCACTACGAGGGTCATTATCGATTATCTGTAGTGTGTCTGTGCGCCTAGTACACGCACATCACGCCGCCACGCGCCAGTGCAGCGCCGTGATGTGCGAAATAAAAATATATTAAGCATTTTCAAAGTTACTGCTTTTGAGCTGAAATTTTGTACAGAGATTCTAGACCAGATACACTCTTCAACCCGTTTGTATTAATATACCCTTTCTGTAACACTCTGTATAGCTAAGGAAATAGTCGACAAAAAGAAAGTTCATACACGATTAATATAATTAGCTGGAGAATAGTAGAAACCAAAACAAAAAACAAATATATAACTATCTTTGAAAAATGACTGTGCCAAAAGCCGTCTTAAGGTCGCCACACTGGTGCAGAACAAATCGACATTAAGGTCCCCAGGAAGCCTATTGAAACTAAGTGCACTTCTTATTGAGAAAACATTCTGCCTGTAATTAGTCATTGCAAAAGGTACATTTACTATCGGCCGCTGACGTAATCCCATCAGATTCGTGCGTAATGAGAATGACAGATTAGCAACGAGTTCCGGACAGTCAATGTGGCCATTTGCGATACCCAACAGTAAACTCACGTCTCCATTGGAGACGTGAGTTTGAGACGTTATATTGGAGACTCTCCAATATAACGTCTCATCTCCAGAGGAAGGAAATGGTACCGTTTGCAGCGGTGCTCGTAGTCAACTGAGTATTGCTGAGCCCTATAATCTAGATACCGTAGAAATTGTGTCTCATTAGCCGGCCTTAACTAGTTAAATCAATTGTTGGGTAATCACTTCACGTGACCAGAGGGCTGGCCTATTTTTAGCCCAAAGAATCAGCATTGCCATCCAACGTGGTAATGCTGCCAGCCTTTTGGGCATTTATCCCATTGACAGCGATGCGGACGAATTTTTTGATACCCAATGAGCTCCTGCTTTTTTCTTTTTCTTCCTTTTTTGAAGTAATAACTTCTTTAGGCGAGTTGGGCATTTTATGAAATGGGAAAAAACAATTGAATTCGCGCCACTATTACCGTAACCAACACCGCTTCGGATGTGTTTGGCTGTCCTCGGGTTGTACTCGGTTTTAATGTATTTCCGATATGTCAGTGAGTGATAGCAAAGTATTCTGTTTGTGTTTTGTTTATATGACGATTCAAAAAATACACACGTAATTTTTCAAGTTTTCACTTCTATCGGCACTCCCGGAGTGCCACTTTTTTCTTATTATATACTTGTACTTGTGTACTTGTTGTGTGTGTTGATATTTTAGTGTTAGCTTGTAAATAGTAGATAATTGTTGTGTCTATGTGAATAAATATTTATGTTACTGTTGTAGATGCTAAAAAACTAATCCAAACGCACGATTGTCGACCATGGTAACAATTCTACCTTGAAAATGGCTTAACAATAATAAAATTGTGTAACAGTAAGTGCTTGGCCAGATTGCAAACGCGGGCGCGGGGCGGTCGCAGCGCGGCCTACTCAAACATAAGAACTTCATTTGAGCGTCCATAGAGGGCACGCGGGCGCGGTGAGCGACACGGGCTGCTGGGCGCGGGGAGCGTGCGGGCAACTCACGTCATAGCTCGTTCATACAAGTGGCCGCAGTGCGTGCGCAAGTGGCCCGCGCGAGGACCGAGGTTCTCAAACTAGTTCTAGCTTTTTTCTAGTAAAAATAAGTCTTCTTCATCCATATTGTATTTTGACAAACACTGGACACGACAAGATTCAGAACAAAGCCGCGCTCGACTGCGGACAGCGCGTCCGCGCTCGTTCTTGCACCCGCGCCGCTCCCCGCCCCGCGCTGCCTGTCTGGCCAAGCACTAAGGGCCCTATCTCACTCGGGCACCATTGGCGGCGCAACCATGGTCGCACTGGCGAAAAATATATGGTTGGTTGCGCATCGATTGGACGCCTGGTGAAATACCCACCATAAAGCTGTACCTATATATTTTGCTGGCAGGGCAACCATGGTTGCGCCACCACAGTGTCCCAGTGAGATATAAGCCTAAGGGCAGGTTGCGTCGTTGTTAAAATTGATGTAAAATAATGTGACACATAGAATACGTGACTTATCAGTTTTAACTCGGTCACAGCGATATTTGTAGGACGCAATAAAAGTAATTACGTTTTTTAAAGAAATATATTTCACACAATGTCAGATATCACAAAAATACATATTTTTACACAACATTTTATAAAATAAGTGCTATCTTATAACTGGCAACATTGGCGTTTCGAAATATTTACACATTTTACTGTTAAAAAGTTACGAAATATTTACAATAAGAAAACACAAGTGAAATGTTTCAAGGATTTAATAAGTACATGAAGTAAAAACGATAATTAACACTGAATTAACAAAAATCTGGAATATTACGATGGTGCAATTCTAAGAGATTTTTGCAAAGTTGCCAGGTATAATATTTTTCTTTGAGCTGGTAACGTTTTAAAATGTCAAAAAAATAACAAATTACAAGTTTTCAATAAATTGTAACAATCGTGTAACGAAATAAATCGTACTTATATATATAATTTTATACACAAAAATTTGAGACAATGACGTATGTTTGTGACTCAGTGAAAATTTTGAAGCCAAATATCTCTCAGCCACAAATATAAGTCAGTCGCTAAAACAATCCTTTCGCGTCATGATTTATTTGACGTTGGTCTTATACAAGTTGTTTGTTAGAAAGATGTTTTTATTGAAAAGGGTGGTCAAGACAAATCACTTGGCCTGACCAAGATTATGTCTGGACTTTAATAGAGCCTATGATTCTATTTCGGTCTTTCATCTCAGAGTAGTCGGTAAGGAAACACCGAACACATCTAGTTTTAAAATATGTTTTAATTTTGACGTGTACAGACGCCAGCACATCAAGCTACTACAATCTGTCAAATTTCTTTAATCGATTTTCAACGTTATCGCTAAAGTCCTGGCGATGATCGCCAACAGACTGGATTGCCTTTACATCCGGCAATGCTGCAGCAGACTAAGGGTCAAATCGCACCGAGATGGCAGCGAAGCGGCGAGTAGTTTCAGTGTCATATAATTTTAAACTTTATCTTCATTAATATAATAAATAGTATCGCTTGAGAAACTTGAAAGGTCGCGCGGCCGCCCGTGGCGCCGCGAGCACTCCGACGACTCAAGTTTCTCAAGCGATACTATGTAATGAAGATAAAGTTTAAAATTATATGACACTGAAACTGCTCGCCGCTTCGCTGCCATCTCGGTGTGATTTGACCCATGTTGTTATATTGTGACAGTGTAGTTGTTAGTGTTTGTCTGTGCTTGTTATCCTGACTACATATGCTTTTGTGTATCTGTTTTTATATGAGTCTTGTTACTTGAATTAAACTAATTTTATTTATTTAAAGTACAAGGTTCAAAGTTGATTGGGAAAATTTGACAGTTTCGGGTAGCTTGGTGTGCTGCCGTCTGTACCCTAAAAGTGTTTTTGTTTACCAATTTAAAGAAATAAATATCATTTATCATTGAACCAGTAGGTACAGCACTAGCCCTAAGTCCAAGATATGATCAAAATTTGTTGTTGAACCAAAATTTAAAGTGTCTTAAAAAAAAACTGGAGCCGTATAGTGAAGTGTTCAGTGGCGTAACTACAGGGTGGCATTGGGGCAAAATGCCACGGGCCCTCAGCCAGAGGGGCCCCCGGTCCGAGAGGGCCATGAGCACAGGAGGATCCTAGCATAAGTTTATACATGCAAACTTTTTTTGAAAATGTGCAACAGAGGACATTATTCAGGTTTTGAACATTTTGTACCTTTTTCCCATTGTTTATCTAATTTTTTGGACAGGACCTCATGCTCAGCAGTAGCGCCCGCGACCACTAGACCAACGAAGCAGTCAGGTGTTAAATTTTGTAGGTGAAAATATGAAATTTACGCGGAAGAAGTCGCGGGAGAAGTGCCAGTAAAAAAAACTATAACGTTGGATGAGCTTCTTTACACTGAGGGAGAGCCCCATCCCTTGAATTTGCCACGGGCCCCAAACGGTATAGTTACGCCACTGGAAGTGTCATCATTGTTCCCGTGCCTGTCAATCTTTCGGTGCGGAAAAGGAATGGCACTATACATCCTCTACAATGTGAAGACAACAATACGAAAACAATTGAAAACACTGACAATACTAATGCTTAAGGTGAATGGGTAGTTGTAGCCCGCGAAATTCAATTTTTCTTACGTCTTTTGCCATTTTCAGGTCAGTGTCAGGTTGTATCTTGATCAAAATATGATTTGCGACTATAATAGACATGTATTTACAGAATTATAGTCATTAGAATCATTAATATATCGCTTTAAGTTAGATTTCTACCATCAACACTTTTCCATACGAGATTTGTTCTTAACGGTAGAAATCTAACTTAGAAAGATGTATTAATGATTCTAATTATTATAATTCTGTAAATACGTACCTGTTATTATCGCGAATCATATTTTGATCAAGATACAACCTGACACTGACATGAAAATTTCAAAAAACGTAAGAAAAATTGAATTTCGCGGGCTACAACTACCCATTCACCTTAAGATTATTTAATTTTTGAAACTATCAAAATAATAAATCCTAACATCGAAATTGAAAACGTGATTTTTGCAAACAAACTAAATACCTATACTCCATAGGTTTAGGCAGTTAAATAAAGGTAAACAAAACAACCACGTGACTTAGTTAACCGACTAAACATAATACCAGTCTATTCAGTTGTCATGCTACGTCACAGTTGTACTCTTCAATTTAGCAACTTTTTTTAATTAACGTTGCTAAAGTAAAGAATACAACTGTAACGTAGCACTACAACTGAATAGACTGGTATTACGTTTAGTCGGTTAACTAAGTCACGTGGTTTTTATGTTTACCTTTATTTAACTACCTAAGCCTATGGAGTAGTGATGAGACATGAGTTGACTATGGACTTTGCCAAACTTTGGCCAGCTATACCTAGTGACTAAACTATTGCATATACATATTTGGTTGAATTTTTGTATGCAGACTGAGGACGTCATTAAACATAATATAGGAAGTAATTTATTGTCGTATTGTCCTCTCCACCTTGTAAAGCTCGTTTCTTTTTCGCACGAGGACTTTTTGCTCCCGTGCAAGAAAGAGATGACAATATATAAAAAGGGGCATCGCTTTTAGAAACGGAACAAGTATATTATGAGACATGGATGTTTGGAGACTTGACTATTTTGCAACTTGGACGTTTTGAGATGTAGATATTTTGCATCTTGGAGGTTTCGAGACTTGGGTCTTATGAGGTTTGAACTTTTTGCTACAATATGTTATTTTGCAACTTGAACGTTATGAGACTGAAGGCAATTATTGCTTTAACACTTCCTACTAAAATCCGCGCGGAACTAGTTGGCCGCTGAGGTGGGGACAAGGGTGGGGTGGCGGGTCCCACCGCTCACATATCTAACACGTGGCCAAATAGTTCCGCGCGGACTATAGCCAGTATAATGATATTTTGGTCTTCCTGTAAAGCGCTCTGATCTTCGAAATCTTATGCTTTGACGTTTGTAACCTCAAGAAATAATGTGCAACGGTTTGGTTTCCTATGAAAACGGCGAAGGTTCACAGAAAAACGGCTGTCTAAATCCAGAGCTATTTTTGACACCTTAACGTCAAATACTGAAAATAAAAATGACAGATGTTCATGACGTCCGTTATAAGATGACGGTCACCGGTCTTCTAGGAAACTGCAGTTTTACTGTACTATAAAGTTATCTTCACTACCCCTTACACAACAAACACCCTCTTACCAGACTTGCAGACCGTCGCAATAACCATCAACCACGTTAGTAGAGGTAGCGGCAAAGTCCGTTGTATCCACCGCATCCACACCCACCACACCCACAGCCATCCCATCCACAGTATCCACACCCACCACAACCACAGCCATCCCATCCACAACCACACCCATCCCAACCACAACCATCGCATCCACCACACCCACAGCCTCCATAAGCCACTGGCACCGGTACAGCGGCTACTACATTAGGGGCCAACGGTAGGCTCTCAGCCAACAGACTGCTGACGGTCAGGAGAGAGAGGGTGTCGGCAAGGCTGGAAGCCACGCTGGGCTGGGCGACGGTGCTGTACAGCACGGGGCCAGGGATTATAGGAGGGCTGCAGTCGCAGGGTCCTGTTCTTAGGACATAAGTGTAAGCGTTCTGGAAGTAATAAAACAAAAATAAGAGTCAGATGTTGCATACTGGTTGGTATAGACGCCAGCACATCAAGCTACTACAATCTGTCAAATTTCTTTAATAGATTTTCAACTTTATCGCTAACGCATAAGATTCCAAGTTCATTGGGAAAATTTTACAGTTTCGGGTAGCTTGATGTGTTGGCATCTGTACCTATACAAGGTCAAATTAAATTAGCTATCGAAACTCCATAGACGTGGTGAGTATCGATATACAGGTTGTCTAAACATAATAAAACAAAAAAATAAATTAATTTGATGACATTTTTGCGGGGTCAACGAGCGCAGTTAGTGTAGACACTTGTAATAATATGTTTAAAAATCTTTTAATTCGAAGTAGGGTGCTAAAATTATTGAGCTCGTTTCGATTACTCATGCAACCTAGGTTCCCTCAATTCTCTCAACCTCCCGTTCTCGTTTTCCCGACGCAACACTTTTTTTTCCACCGGTCAAGCGGCGCGCGTCGCCGATCGGCGACGAAACAATAGAAAATCAATTGTGTCTCATTAGTGGAGCTTGACAGATTAAAATGTCATTGAAAAATAATGAATCCCAAAAACGTCATGCTAGATGTGGGAGATACTCCTTAACTATCTAGCACATGTTCCAGAAATAAATCCTAGATCCGCCCTTGATGCATACATATACAAACGTCACACAATATAAACCCTTACCAACAAAGAGAATTCATATTATTCATAATAAGGTCAATTAGCAAATAAAAATACAATATTAAACATATTTACCTGGACAAGAACAGCCGCCACAACCAGGACGAATGCGAAGGACTTCATTTTTCTTAGTTTTTCTTCAAAAGGAATCTTTGAATGTACTTTCTCTTCGTTTTACCAACCATTTATACTAAATCATTTCATAATAAATTGACAAATTTCATTTTTATCAAGTATTGTAATTAATTTCCTAATTAGTTTGTACTTTATTGTAATAGTGGAGCAACCCTAGTATAGTTCGATAAGGAGTATCTAGGTATTTGCTATTATTCAAGTAGGTACTGCGGAAAACCTCAAGCGGCGAAAATGTAATAACCTTATCAGAAATTATATTTTCGAGTGGGGTTGAAATCTTCGGGCCTTGGGGTCCGAATGCTCATGGTCTTTTTAAGGAAATTTCAAAACGGCTGGTTGACACTTCCCGTGACCCAAGGGCTGGCTTTTACCTTGGCCAAAGGCTAAGCATTGCCATAAAACGTGGTAATGCCGCCATTCTCTTGGGTACATTACCAGTCGACAGCGATGGGAATGAATTTTTCGACGCTATATTTTAGTTTGAATATAATTTTAGTTAAGCTAGGTTTTAATTTTGTTATTTTTGTTAATTAAGGATTTATGAACAAATGAACATTACTTTTACGAATTACCTTTTATAAGTAGGTACTTAGGTATTGCTATATTTAATTGAAAATGAATACGTAGGTATAAAATTAAATGCGAATAAAAAGTCGTCAAAATGTTAATAATGTATTTTAAATTTAAAAAACATTTGTCGACTCCGTACCTACTCTCTTTTTCGGGAATTCGTTATTAAATCACTTGTTTTTCTATACGGAATTGGAATGACGTACGGTATAATTGTATTAGAAAATATATTGTTAAGTAAACCACTCTGCTCGACAGGAGAAACAGGTACCGTAAACCGGGGTTACTTTGAATCACGGGGTTAATTTGATAGAAACTTCTTATCGATATAAAATTGCAAATTGCGTAAAACGGAACAACTTTTGGTACAATTTTTTTTTCGGATGACTACACTGGTAAACTGTCACAATCCTTTTTGCGGGTGCGCTGGTGATGACACGTTGTTTCATGCAAAAAAAGGTAAGTTTTTTATCAATACTGATTTTTACCAGGTAAAATGATTTATTGGGACTACTTTCAGATTCTATGTTAAAAACGGGGGGTTCCAAAGTAACCCCAGAATCATTTTAACTTTTATCACTTTGTTTTATTTTTTTTTTTCTGAAAAACTAATCGATTTTTTTATTATTTTTTTTTACTTTTACAGAGAGAACTATGAAAACCGATTCTTACATTTTTTTATAATTTTTTTAGAATCACACATTCAAAAATTACAGTCAATTAAAGTTCAAAATTGATCAAAGTAACCCCAGTTTACCGGTAGGTATATATAATAGTTATTACGGCTCGTTTTAGATAATAATTGTTAAAAGATAATAATTATTATCTAAAACGAGCCGTTCAACGGAATCACGGAAGTAGGTAATGAGATGAAACTAGATACTCGTAGATATCAGGAGGAAAATTCTCGTAATTTAAAACGTTCAATATCTAGTCGCAGTCTTATCTCGGCGACAAAAACTTGTCAAAATGTAGGGAAATTAGAGGAATTTTTAAAAGATTGAGACTGAGATCAGACTGTGAACGTTCTTAAAATTACGAGAATTGCCCCTCTGTCTGTGACATGCGAACGTTCTTAAAATTAAGGGAATTCTAAACCGACACGACAGTCGACAACCTACGTTTGGATAGTCATGTCAAAAATCACACGTATTTCGGCTAGGGGGCAAATCTAATTGACATTAACCACACACAAACTCCTGGGCATAACATTCCAGGCTACACTGGGTAAGGGGTGCTACAAACTGCCGGGCGGCAATTTTTTTTTTTTTTTTGTACCTAGATTAGATTAGAGAGATTAGATGAGATTTAGATTGTACATAGTAGCTAGCTACTAGGTACAATCTGTCAAACTTTAGTAGATATTTCAACATTATCGCTAAAGCATAAGGTTCAAAGTTGATTGGGAAAATTTGACAGTTTCGGGTAGCTTATGTACGTGCGAGTACAGACAGACGCCAGCACATAAACTGTAAAGTTTTCCCAAGCACCGTAAAACTGTAAAGTTTTCCCAATCAACATTAAATCAAAGTAGGTCATTATTTCAAAGTAGGTATGCACCCTGATATATACATCAGATAAAAAAATAAAAAAATGGTCAAATAAAAGGTGTAAAGTCCGATGAAAAAAAAAAAAATAAGCAGGAATGTGTGCCTCACGGCTGCGACAGACAGATTGAGAGGGGTCTCCCTTGTTTTACCGAAAAGAAATTGCCAAATTATCACTTCCCAAACAAATTTTCGCATAATTTCATTTGCCAAATTATTACTTACCAAAAAATCTCTTTACAAATAATTGTTACGAAAACCTATGTTTGGCAAGTGAACGTTTGAACAATAACTTGTTCACCAACTAGTACTTTTACCATTTTTTATCTAGTCAAATATTTCAGTTGGTATAACATTTATGTATTTTACGCAAAATTAAATAAGCCAAATATTTGGTGTCGTCAATTTTAAACTTACCATTTCTGTTTAGTCGATTGCATAGCCAATGACAAAAATTTTGCATGTATATGTAAGTTGCACAGATTATACAAATTAAATTACAAAGTGTAAATAAGTATCTAACTTTGAAGACGTTTTATTACAAGGGTGCTTTTTCCACTTGGGACAAATTCTAAACAGGTAATAATAATGTAATTAAAATTATATTATTTCTCTCGATAGCCTCCTAAAAATAATCTCTTTTTTCCATATTTTTTTCTATATCCAAATATTACATTGGTATAAAAAAAGGTTGCTAAAATTTGTTTGGGTAATGAAAATTTGGCAAAATCTTTTCGGCAAAACGGCAGGATCCCGATTGAGAGACTGTAGTAGCTTGATGTGCTGGCGTCTGGACATGCGAATTCTTCCCATGGGGATAGGCAGAAACTATAGAACGCCACCTGCTACGATACTTACATACTCCTTTTGTCAAATTATGGACAACCTAGTGTATAAGGGTCTTTCTTCTTTTTTAGTGACAGTGTCTGTCACTCACCTCATTTTGTGTCATATTAGAGTATGTATTCATTGTTTGAATTTGAATTTACATCCTCATCGCTTTATACCTTTTAATACTAAATAATCTACTTTATGTAGCCAATATTTTTTTGCATGTGTTTATTTTTCATTAAATACCGTGACAGAGTAGCAATTCATAATGATGTCCTACCTAAAAAGGACCACTCTGTCACAGTGTTTTCTCGAAAATCGTCATAAAACAAACAACATTATGGGCATGAAACAAAGATTAAATGATCCAAATGAAAATTAAATGCATTTGCAAAAAAATATCTAACACTGAAATCAAAATATTGTTACTCGAAAAACTGAGAAACACCAATTCATTGTCACGAAAAAAGAAAAACGACCCATAAGACATCACAATTGGTAAAATAACAGCCCGTATATTCTGTAGAAAAAAAACGGTCACGTGCGAGCACACGTCAAGTACCTATGTATAAAGTATGGTCCGTACAAAGTATGTACTTATGTAAATAGTTTTAAAATTATTTCTTATAATAATAAGAAATAATTTTAAATGTAACTAATGTAACTACAAATTTACGGTTTTCGGATTTTTTCCTTTACTTGTGCTACATAACATTGCTTCATGCCAAAATTCATGATTCTAGGTCAACGTGAAGTACCCTATAGGTTTTGATTCCGGAACATAAACGCCCGTATCTTTTGATTGCGTTGACTTAGAAGTTTGATTTTTTCACTGCTTCAAGGGACTGCATCCTTGATTATTTGAATTCTGAGTATAATTTCTGAGACAAAGGGTCTTAACTGCCGGATAGACAAACAGACGGACAACGAAGCGATTAAGGGTTCTGTTTTTCCTTTTGAGGTGCGGATCCCTAAAACCAAATCTCACCGTGAGAACTTAGGTGAAGTGAGCTTCAAGTAGGTAAGCTGTATTGCTGATTCCACTTAGATGCTAGGGATTGCAATGACATTCTTCTTCTTAGCGTGTCGATAGCAATCTAAATGTACTCGGCCCAGAATTCGGCCACTTGTTTGGCGCCATCACTAGCGTCCATCAGTTCCTGTAACGTGCAGCTGACAGGACTCGCAGGGCACGATATTAAGTGTCCCATCGTTTGTGGAAGAATTACGTTATTGACTTGATTTGATTCTGTAAAAATGTTAGCGTGAACACTTAGGTGAAGTGAGATATCAATAGTGTCAATCCCTAGCATATGGTGGAATGACGACTCACTTCAAGCTCACTTCACCTAAACTTTCACGTTGAGATTTTTACAGAATACACTGGCTGCTCATTTCAAACTCACTTCACTGTGACTTCACCTAAGTTTTACATGTGAGATTTTTATTTTACTGAAGCTTGGCTGATTATCGGTCGACTCATTGCCTACCTATCTATATTGTTTTTGTTCCCACCCCCCGATAATTTTAAAATGATGTAGGCTGGTAAGTACATTAATTAATATTTGTTTTAAAAAAGCATTTACCTATTAATAGTAACTAAAATTGAATATATTTTAACTATTCTATTAAGAATGATAAGGCTTTCCAATAATCTGATTATAAAATAAACTTACATTTGACTATTATTTGTTAAAATTCCGGTGACATTTTGAATTTTATCATCTGATAGTGACGCGACACAAGTGAATGTTATGTCATATTATTCAAACCGATGATTGTTAGTGCGATTTCGTAATCGATAAATGAAGTATACAAAACCTTGCGATTATAATTGGTTGATGTATTGATAAGTTAATATTAATTGAAGTTTGTTGTGTTTTAAGTTATTTTACGGAAGAAAATGATAATCAGAGTTTTATTATTTGGATTTTGTGTGATTTTAAGTGTGAGTAAATTACTTTATTTTTCTTTGAGCAAATTTTTCCTTAAAACATAGACTTTTATTTTGCAAATAATAGGTGTTATTCACCATTCGCCGTGAACACATTTAGGATCAAATAACTTTTATCTGAGCAATAAATATTGCGGTTTACAGCTTTTGTTCGACAAATATGTCAATCTGTATTAATATTTATTCTTCAGGTAATAATAATTATCTGACTATTGAAAAAACCTTCCTTAGTCAAATAAATTGAAACAAGGGTAGGAAGAGAGGATGATGATTCTTATTGTTTCTGTTTTTTTATTCCCATAGATATCGTTTACTTGCGAATTTTTTACGATTTTTTTTTGGTTCATTTTTTTAATATTTAAAACTTTATCGAGCTCTGGAAAACAAAAAGCTTAAAAAACCAAAATAATCTCTTTCAGCAGGTCTCAACACAAACCCTTGACGATTTAATATCGTCACCAAAGCCAGTGGTCATTCAAGACCCAAAGCCATCACCTTCATCTTCCACTGATTCAAAATGGGAGGAGCTTATGACAGCACTGCAATCACTCAAAAGCACCTCCAAAATTAAAAAAGAAAGACTGTACAAAGTCGTCAAGATAATCAAATTCCTTCTTTCCGATGAAATGGAGAAAAAGGGCGAGGGTAAAAAAATAATGGAAGAATTTAAGGAAAAAATCAAGGAAAGTGGAAGTAGTGACATGTTCCCGGAGCCAACAAAACCAGATCTTGACAGTGTTGTGGAAGAAAGACTGGAGTGTATTAAAGAAACTATTGATGATAGAACCTACATGCTTGACAAAACTGAAGTGAAGAATAAAACAGAAGAAACTGTCAAAGATGAACCCGCACCCAAAAATAAAACTGACTATAGTAAGATTTTTTCCAAAATAACTACAGCTTTAGCCAAATTGAAAGACCAACATAAGGAACCAGAAACTGAGATACCAAAGCTCGTTCCAATATTTAGACCAAAAAATGGTTGCAATAAAAATGATTTCAATCCAACATTGTACGAAAATCCGAAACAATTAGGGAACTTAGTCTCTGGCCAAACTGCAATAAACCCTATGCCAAGTCAATCAATGTTCAATATCCCTTGTCAGAAAGCATCAGACATTTTAGAAGAGACTGCGAATTTCCCTCTGCCACGAGACATGTTTTGTGATAACCCAGCTGTGAATTTGAAGTCTATGGCTAAAAATACTAAGTTGAATTTGGAGAATCTGCCTTTCGAGAATATTGTGCCAAATTCTATAACTTGTGTAGATTCTGATGACTCGATTGCTATAATTTTTAAGCCGAAAACGATATCGCTGGTCCAAGTGTTGGGGAATTTGTTGAAGAAGGTGACAGTCACTGTTCTCGTTCCTTACTATGTTTCTAGATTACCTATCTAAAATTATGTGAGGGACATGTTAGCAATTATGTACTTCTAGGTATTTATTCTATTGTAACTTTATTTAAATTAAAATATGATTTTCTTTCATAACTGGGTATTCATTTGCCTTGACACCCTTTCCTCTCCGCTCAACTGTTGAAAAACAATCATAATTTGATAAATAACAAAAGAAGTTGAATTGTGTCTCATTAGCCACAATTAAGCTAATATATATAGGACTAGCTGCGCCCCGCTGTTTCACCCGCATAAGTTTCGATCCCGTGGGAATATCGGGATAAAAACTATCCTATGTCCTTTCCCGGGACTCAAACTATCTCTATAACAAATTTCATCTAAATCGGTTCAGTGGTTTAGGCGTGAAAGACGGACAAACAAACAGACACACACATTACACTTTCACATTTATAATATTAATAAGTATGGATTATTCTTGAAGTGAAACTTCTTAGGCATAGGATCGATAAATAGACGAGAATAGTAAAATTTCAAGAATGCGTCAAGTTTAGGCATATTTCGTTAAATTCGAGAGAAGAGAGATAAAATTCTCTCTGTTTCTCACATTAAATCACTCTTATTCTTTACTTTTATCACGTGTAAGGCGTTGCACGTGCAATGTTTATGTTTCAAATCTCTGTCTTGGACATGTACAATAATTTAGCGTTATCATTATCCATAACTACACAAAAGCATCCATAATCTGCACTAAATCTTGCACGTTTTCTCCCGCTTTATATTTTTTTCTACAAATAATGCACTTTACTGACATTATCATTGACATCTATTCGTTCTTTTATTAACAGCAAATGTTAAATGTTCACTCGTAAAAGTAACTAAACGCTATAACTATATAAGGAATTCGGAAAGTTACCCCTTTCCAAGTGCCACCCTTTTGCTTGCAGTTTCAAATTTTTGGAGCTTATCCAAATCCATGCCACGCCTTTATACATACTAAAATTCGGAATCTGGTTCTTACTTTATGCAGTAAACCGCAGTCTAAAGTCTATAGTACCTATCTGAAACCGACTTTCTGCTTAAAATTATATATTGTTGCGTTCAGCTGATGTTAAAACAATTTAATTGAGCCCCCAGATTTTAGAGCAGGGGTGGCCCAGTGGGTTCGAACCCAAGTAGACACTTTGTGTAAATTATTTCATCACGACTGCTCTCAAAATGGTGATCACATCGTGTGGAAATCGGCATGTCCTAGAACCAGAAATTCAAAGACATGTGACAAACTGCACTGGGCCCGCGAGAGAGCTTCTCTCTATGCCCGAGCAGCAGGAGTATTACAGGCTGATTATGCTGATGCTATATGCGCAAGATTGAACAGTTATTTTTGATTCTGAGAAGCTGGGTCACTCTTAAAACCCTGAAGACTGTTCATTAATGAAATTTGAAACATATAAATTATATGAGTCACGGAAAGACTTCATATTGCTCCAAGTTGAGAAGCTAAGCAATGATTATAACCTGCCGGGGGTGCGGGATTGTCCGAAAGGGTTACCGCTACCCCGGAACATAAAGGGTTAAGGAAGGAACACGGGTGGGTTTCAGTCAGTAAGAGTCTGACACTCCCTTTTGCTCCACCCAGAGCGAGAGGGGTAATTTTATGAATTCCCATCCAAAAAAAAAAGCAATGATTATAAACATTTCAAACACTGTTGCACCTTACATTGTTGAAATTATTTAGTAACCCGATGCGCGTGAGATAAGGCCTGTTTCTGCTGAGTTGAAATACATAAGCATTTGTTAATTCGTTTTATCACTGTTCAGGTGTGACTAATGCTAGGTTCTAATAACTGTTTGTGTGGTGTTGATGGTAGTGGTAGCTGAGCCCAGAAAAACTGAAAGTTCTCTTTCTGTGTTTTAAAATAAATTAGGTATGTTTCGGTGTCCTTAAAGGTCTTCTTCTTTTCGTGTCGATGGTACTCTTCTTCGATATTTTATATTGTTTGAGCCCAGTAGATGGCCACGTTGACTGCGGCATTAGTGGCATACTTTAAGTCATCCAAGGTGTGAAAGGGCACTTGACGGCGCGTACGTGTTCCACGCGCGCCTCAAAGAGGTGTCAGCAAAAAAGAAGGGGCCTGCCAGGGCCGAAGCCTGCCGGCGGTGTGGGATTGTCCGAAAGGGGTAACCCTTTCGGACAATCCCACACCGCCGGCAGGCCCTTATGCCCTTATGTCCTCACACGAGCTAGAGTCGAGGCGGCGTCGAGGCGCGGGCGCACGTTTTCTATAGGAATAAATACATACCTATATTTACCTATATTTATACTTTAAGTCATCCAAGGAGCAGGTGAAAGGGCACGGGCGCGGGCGCACGTTTTCTATAGGAATAAATACATACCTATATTTACCTATATTTATTCCTATAGAAAACGTGCGCCCGCGCCTCGACTCTAGCTCGTGTGTGCTGACGCGCCTTGGGTATGCTTCCACCATCGTAAATGCATACAAAACTATACATTATAGGTACGTACTACGCATAGTTGTTCATGCGCCACGGCACGGCAGACGGCGGCAGCGCGGCGCCCCTTTCGTAACGTATAATGCACGGTACACTGACCCAATTAATTTCCAGGAAACCAGCCACGTTGCTACATTCAAGATAAATGTAAGCACCCTTCCAGGTGTTTCTCGATTGGCTTCAAATAAAGGATACAAGCAAAATTCAACTTTAAGTTGCTTAAGTACCTACCTAGAAAAAAACCAACGAAATTTTTTTTTGAAACCGTCATCTGCCTAGTCGATCAAATTCCTTTTGTTCTGATGTTGTTTTGTGATGGAAAAATCAGCTGATAGCTCATCAAAGCTAGGTACTAACGCTAGTGCTTACATTCTCTTTACTAAAGAAAACTGAAAGCAATGCGCCATCCATGCTACTATGGTGCAATCGATTTACATAAATCGATTATCGTAAGCCGACTAGATGTCACAAAGGGCATGAAGGGCAAAGATGAAGGGCGAGTCCGAGAGTAAGAAAATGAATGCGTCACGTCACGTACGCCAAATCGAATAAAAAAGTTGCGCATTAGACCTGAGAGATCGTACAATAAAGACTTTTTAGTTAAATTATGTATCTATGTATACCGAAATGGACACTTTTAATTTGACGAAAACGTCTCTCCTTTTTTCGATTATAATAGGTAAGTACCTACTAACTTTTGTTACTGAAATTAGCGTAGCATAATATTTAATTAATTAATTTTTTAAATTTTCTTTATAAGTTTTAGATAAGTAGGTACTATTTGGGTTATTGGGTTCCAGAAAATGTTTCTAGTATTAAATTCGTTAATATTAAAAATAGATTCTTAAATTTTCGTTCACGTTTTAGATTATTACCTATTAGGGTTTTTGAGTTCCAGAAAATGTTACTAAGTTAGTACCTACCTACCTATTAAATTAATTAACATTTCGGTGACATTATGCAAGGTCGAAGTAACGCCTTGTCGCCATGCGGTTTTATGGTTTTTGTACTCAGTAACCTAAGTAGATAAGATACTATCTAATAAAAATAATAGCTAAGTATAATTTATAATATAGGTAGTTAACTAAGAACTCTTTATTTATAAACCTAGGAAATAATATAAGTAGTTAAGTACATAGATTTACTTTAAATTTTTTTTACCAATTTCAAAAAGCCATAAGGACTATAATCGCTCCGCAGACAAAACAATCGAATGTGCGAGAACGGGGGTGTAAACATCGTGACGTCACGAGAGGCTATTGATTGCGCTTGTGCGGGACTTTTCAGGCGGACCACACTAGGTGAACATTAGAAATCGAGATTTTGATGCTAAAAATAGATTTAGCTGGTAACAACTTATCAAATCTGGCAAACAAAGGAATACCATCAACTCTGCACAATAATTGCGTAACACTCTATAAATCACAATCTGAATCATTTTGAAGGATAAATATTGCTAATCCATTGCTTCATTATGTTCGAAAAATTTGTCTGCGCAACAACGTAAAAACGCAATAAATGTTGTTGAACTGTCAAAATGAAAGCCATTCCTAATGTTACAGAACTACCCCGCTGGTTTGGGATTTGGAGATACCTAGGTACCTACCATATTGCTTTTGTCACCTTTCTTGAAAGAGCTTCGCTCGCAAACTACCTACAAGTAGAGAAGAGATATAGCAGACTCTTTTCTCCAGAAAAGAAAACAGTAAAAATAATTTAGCACCGTATGAACTGATTCACTAGGTAAGGCCGGCCGCAAACGTCCGGTTTCCTGATTCGGAATTCAGTTTCGGAATTCAGATTCGGAAACCCGAATGCACGCATTTCATAAAAATGTTCTCACTAGCGCACACGTGCTTAAATTTTCCGTCAGGGTTTCAGAACGGAAAATTTAAGCACGTGTGCGCTAGTGAGAACATTTTGTATGAAATGCTTGCATTCAGGTTTCCGAATCTGAATTCCGAAACTGAATTCCGAATCAGGAAACCGGACGTTTGCGCCCAGCCTTAGACAGAATCTGCCAACACAAAGCCCAACCCTCTAATGCAAGCGTTGTTTTTAAAAAGGCTACGACTGGGTCATGGTTTGTCTGGCCCTCACACACCAATAAGTACAAAGCAACAGCTTATTCCCTGTGGTTTATGGGCGGGTGATACTTATGATGATCCCACGAAAAGTGTTATTATACCTTCTGCTCTTCCTTTATTCTTTTTTGTAAACTAGATTCAGTTGACAGTATTTCCATAAAATAAAATTAAACGGGGTAAAAGCCATAAAAAAATCCACCCCTGTGTCTCATCCCATACTCCTTAAAAATAGAGGGAGGAGGTTGCCTACTTTATACTTATATAGTATTATATCGTAGCTGCGGCGACTAACCCAGCACTAGTCGTGAACACGCCGCAGAGCCTGAATGTCGTTAGCCAGGATCTTACTGAATACTAGAAAAAGTGTAATCGATTTGAAAGTGCTACAAAGTAAACAGACTTCCTAATTTATTTTTCCTTATTTGGAAGCTTTTATTTCGGTGCAGTGTGAATTAAAGTGAAGTTATGACGTTATATGCGGTACCCGCATCCAGTTACATGATAAAAAAAAAGTTAACAAATACTGAGTACCCGACAAGCAGTATGCCATCGTTAATTTCTCCTAATCGGTAAGTTTTTAATCGATTCTCTGTTGTTATGTACGCACTACGGCGCGGCGCAGTCCAATCGATAGTTCTGTGGCTGACTTCACTACGGTCCTTGTTGACGTTTTGTTTTGAAGGAACGGAACGTTATCCATGGCAACTCATGGTTGTCAAAGAAAGAATTGATTTTTATTATTTTGGCGCATAATCGCTCCAAAGATAATAAAAATAAAATATTAGTGTTTAATATTGTTCAATATATTTGATTTATCAAATAATGCCCAATTTTTCTTCAGACAAAAAACGATTGTGTCAACTTTTAATTCAAGTACTCAAAGAAGTCTCTCTGCACGTACAACGGAACGTGATTTTCGAGAATAGAAACGTCACGCATCCGGTGGCCATTATGGAAAAATTATGTTATGCGACCAAATTCAGACGCCTTTCACCACGTGTGTATTGTATGTAAATAGTGAACTTCTTAAATAATAAGCTAACACCTTTCGCCCGCACTTCAAGTTGATTATTCATCAAATCAAACCATACACTTCTTTGATTCGTGTTCGTGCGTACTACGTAATTTGTGCAATCTTTGCGGTCTGACCGTGTTTTTCTTCCCAAGTTATTTCAAGGCTTAATTACGACTTGCCAAGATGACGAAGTTAATACAACAGTTAAATTTTAGTAGTAGTATTAGTAGTAATTACAATAATTACTATGATGTGGTTGGTCTGGAACCCCCCGCTGTTGAGGAGAAGAACTACTAGTAAGTCATTTTAATTTATTTAATTTGCTATTTGTTGTTTACCTATACGTAATTAGGACACGATTACATCGAAACAAATAAGTAAGTAACTGAATAATCGAAATATGGAACGGCCTTCATTACGTATTACACTGTCTTTACATTGTCCTTCTATTTTGATACGTCATCAATGTAATTGGCTGATTATACCATGTCGCAATCTTTTTTGTATTTTTGTCTAACCTTTTTTTCACGTGGAGGTTATCTCCATCGAGGTTTTATTACGATTGATCATTGAATGTGAGTGCTCTGAATTGAATGTTGCAACTTCGAAAATTGCGTATTTTTTATAGTCTGATTATTGATAATAAGCACGATGATTATAAAATCAGATAAATTATTCTCGTTTGTTATTTTTCTAATATTAGATACCGGAACAGGAACTTCTAATGACACAAAACTAAATGCTGGGTAGTTGGAGATAAAACTATTTTGCACTTTTTCTTTTGTGAACTGAATAACCAATATGAGGAATTATCATATTATTAGGAGACATTGTCCAGTCAGTGGGTCTCCTTTACACACTCAAGCATAGTGCTATACCAAATCCGGTCTTCCAATAGATAATTCCAAGGCGAGAAGTTAGGTTGTGGTGCACTTCTTTTGTTTTTGTAAGTCCTTTTTTAACAAACAATCACATGGTTATTTTATGGTTATAGTCATAAACATTTTATGACTTTACGTATGCAGAAACTTAGGCTTTTTTGTGGGTAGATGAACACAGAAACTACAGAATTGTAAAATTCTTACAAAATACTTCTTTAACTAACCTCACAAATTTCATAGAAACCAGCGATTGTTCATAAGAAAAATATACTTAGGTACTCGAAACAACAATTGAGCACTTACACGCAAACAACATTTAAGCACTCATTTGCGAGAAGGTGTTCCTTTCAACAGGTTAACTATATACATCGCTATACAATAAATTTTCCACTCACCGTCTGCCTCATTTTTTCCCATACACTAAACAAAACTGGTCTGTAGATTTTTACATCATTCCGATTATGACTACCAGTCTTACCAAGGGGTAAGACTGGACTGGTAGTCATGGGGAGGTTAGTAAATGTGCTGTGGAGGTCAGATAGGCAGTTGCTCCAAGTAAAATATTGGTACTCAGCTACATCCGGTTAGACTGGAAGCTAACCCCAACATAGTTGAGATAAGGGTAGGCAGATTGATTTTTGAGTTTTCAACATAAATAAGTCTCGTGAACATCTACAGTCGAACATAGAACTCCTAATTGTTCGATTATTTGTTATCAGCGTTCCAATATCAGTTTGATATTGACACCATTTAGTTTAAATAGACAATCATCATTCAAATGATGTTGTCTATTAATAAAAGACAATATGAATTCACCACATTCAAAACATTGCCAAGAAAATATTAAATAAGTTGCCGGATAACAAAAACTAATCCGTGGACCGTGATAATGATACTGGCCACAAGAGTTTCATATTGTAGAATAACAATATTATAAAGAGGTACAATTCATGAGTAATCTTCGGAACTTCTGGTCCGATTCCGAAAATCAGTAATGTCAAGTGTGTAAGGATATATTTCATGTTAAAAAAAAACAAAAAAAAAAACACATGGACTCAATCAAAACATAAGAAAACAAAACAAAAGACTGCTCAGATAGCAAACAGATCAATCATGAATCTGTGTCAGTTTTCTCTCAAAATATGAGGTTGTTGACCTTTAATTAGTAGACAGAATATACAATACAGAAATGGGTTATGGGACTTACGAGTTATACGTCATAGGTTAGAACCCATACATGCGCTATACTTTGTGTAAATTACTCATCACTACTGCTCTCAAAATGGTGATGGAAAACATCGTGTAGAAACCGGCATGTCCTTCTTAGAACCAAAAAATCCAATCGAAGACATGTGACATCTACCAACCCGCACTGGGCCTGTGTGGTAGATTACAGCCCCCTCCCTCTCACCCAGACGAGGCATGTGTCCTAGCAGTGGGAACATTATAGGCTAATTGAAGGAGGAGAGAGGAGGAAAGGAGGGAGGGATTGATTGGTTGATTGATTGTATTCTATTCTATTCTAATACAGACTCGTCTTTAAAAATAACATTATAAAACATCACCCAGTATTTGGTTGTCCCATGTAATATGGGGCTGGCCTATTATCACAGTCTAAAAATCATACAGTCGTCCAACGAAGACGTCTAGACAGGGCAATCGTGCGGGGTGTGAGGGGTGAGACGCGGGTGAGCCGATCCCGAACTGCGAACAAAACGATGTTAGTAGTTCGGGATATATCATTGAGGGCTGACGCATGCTTGTTTTTTATTTGTTTATTTAAAATGGTGCATACGACGTGTGCTGTGACTGATTGTAAGTCTTCATCTCATATAAATAAAGATCTGCGGTTTCATCAACTTCCACGTACAGAAGAAAGGTAAATAAAATATCTATTTTGTTATTGTAGAGTGCATAAATAATTTTATTTGTAATGTCGTGCCATGTTGATAACGCTAATAAAATGGCCGACCGGCGCACGGTAAAAAAAAATAATAGGGTATCACTACGTATGATTCCTATGTTCTGTGTTTATCACACAGAGCATCTGTTACATCATTGATGTCTTTATTATTATAAGTTCAATAAAATTGTTGAAGTTTCGGTAATTGAATTTAAAAACTTAATTAACAAAAATAACAAGATTAAAACCTAACTTAACTAAAACTATACAAAAACTAAAATATAGCGTCGAAAAATTCATCCGCATCGCTGTCGACTGGTAATGTACTAATAATAATATAATTGGAAATCCTACTAATATTATAAATGTGAAAGTATTCGTTTTTATGTTCCATGTCAAGATGGTGGCCTTTTTTATTATTTACTAAGGGTGAATTTCGAGATGGTGGCCGTAATTTTTTATAATAAGATATGAATCTCAATTTTGAGTATAATTGGAGTGCTTATTACGAAAAAGCCATCCTTTTTGAAATCCAAGATGGCGGACGTCATTTTTTTATAATTTGATATGGGTGTCAATTTCGAGTATATTTGGGGTGCTTGTTACGAAAAAGCCATCCTTTTTGAAATCCAAGATGGCGGACGTAATTTTTTTATAATTTGATATGGGTGTCAATTTCGAGTATAATTGGGGTACTTGTTACGAAAAAGCCATCCTTTTTGAAATCCAAGATGGCGGACGTCATTTTTTTATAATTTGCTAAGGGTGTCAATTTCGAGTATAATTGGGGTGCTTGTTACGAAAAAGCCATCCTTTTTGAAATCCAAGATGGCGGACGTCATTCGATTTGCAATAAATAAATAATTATATAAATATTGTTTATTTGTGACAACCCTGGCCGATGCGTTACTGTCTAGACGATGTCGGCATTTTACACGAGATCAAAGGCGTCGTCCTACTGTATGATTTTTATACTGTGCTATTATTATGAGCACCAACCAGGCTCAAATCCAGACCCCGGTCTGGTATTAAGAAATTCCAGATAGATAAACCCAAAAACACTGTTCGACCTGGGAATCGAACCCAGGACCTCATTTTCAGCAGTAGTTGTGCTGCTTATTTTTAAGGAATTTAGTCTCATTGCAGGGACTAAAAGTCCTTTAAAATAGGCTGTTTACATCTAGAATAGCTCATATTAATCTGGTTTAGTCCATGATCTGATAATAACCCATAATTTCATAAAATTTGTACCTAAATTGCATAGAGTTAGAGTTTAAAATGGATAGAATAGATATTTACGAGTATGGTGCAATATTGTAATTTACTCTGACATTATACAAGTCACGTGTTTTGTGATAAATATTTAAACAATAGTATGTTAATGAATTAAAACCACATTATTCGTTAACAAGTATTTTAATTTTGTACAGTTCAACACAAAAACAAGTGACAAAATGAAAATACTTAAGAAATAAATTAATGACTCGGTCATTAATTTATTTCTAAAGTATTTTCATTTTTAACTTCTTACACTAGGATTTCCCAACTATGTTGGGGTCGGCTTCCAGTGTAACAGAATGCAGCTGAATACCAGTATTTTACATGGAGCGACTGCCTATCTGACCTCCACAACCCGGTTACTGGGTAACACGATACCCCTTAATATGACTGGCTCTCAAGACTTTCGGGTTTCTGACTACCCGTAACGACTGTCAAAAATTTACGAATAACGGATTCCCGGGACCATTAGTTTAACCTTGGACCTTCTGTTATCATTTAGCCATTAAAGTTCTTGAAACTTTTTTTTTTCAAACCGTGGCGTGCGACACCGAATGGCGTGACGTCTTTTTATTTCTTGTCATGCAATCCTATTGATGCTGGAACCGAAAAAATAAGTCGATCAAGATTGCATGTTTATTTTGACAGCCAAAAATTGTTAAATAAACGAATGAAAGCATCACAAAAATACTACGCCAACGATGACGCTGGGTCATTTTTTCCCGTTTTGAGTTGACGCACCTGTATCTCGCTGTGTAGGCGGCGCCACCGGCACCGGTCTGAGTAGAGAAAGACCGTACCTTCAGCCACAAACGCGCTAAAATTGCACGGTCGGCGTAAAAAATTATAATGACAGATTCAAGTCGCCCCGGTTTCGTATTAACCAGCGTGATTGGCGCCTGGTTAAAAAACCGCGTCGGGTAAAACTATCTGAGGAGTTTAATTATTACTTAGTTTTCATAGGAATACATCATGTTTTGTGGACTTGGGATTGCCATCGTGGTGAAAGGATTAGCCAATCAGCGAGTACATTTAGATTGCTATCGACACGCTAAGAAGAAGAAGAACATGTTTTGTCCTAACATCATTTGTAACATTTCTACTTCTTTTGTTCACTGGTAGGTACAGACGCCAGCACATCAACCTACCCGAAACTGTCAAACTTTCCCAATCAACTTTGAACCTTATGTTATAGTGATAAAGTTGAAAATCAATTAAAGAAATTTGACAGATTGTAGTAGGTTGATGTGCTGGCGTCTGTACATAGTAATAATAATAGGAATGTCACCATTGGCAGCTACTAATTTAAATCATGCCGTGACGTAGAACATTACTCTCCAAGGCTACACACCACAATAAATGTATCAATCAATAATAATTGTTTGAATGGAATAGACCACGATTTTTAACTAACCGTCAATCAGTCTCCGTTGCCTTTTCCCATAGTATGAAATATGTATGATTTCATGGCGGGTTTCAAAGACTGTATGGCGTTTTTTTTTTTAATGTAAATATTATGTCAAAATCAAAAGTCATTCAAATAAGGCTTTGGATCAGCACTTTTTGAACGTCAAAATTACATAAGACAGTCTACCAAAACGCCCGCCACCTAGTGCTTTAGGCCGGCCGCAAACGTCCGGTTTCCTGATTCAGATTCGGAGACCCCGAATGCACGCATTTCATACAAAATGTTCTCTTTAGCGCACACGTTCTTATATTTTCCGTCAGGGTCTCCGAATCAGGAAAAGGGACGTTTGAGGCCGGCCTTAGCTGGGTTGAAGTGTCGCAACAAACTCCCCAGCAGATACCTAAGCTGTCTTTTTCTTTTTTAGTAAAACTTGATTTTATACAATAGTATGGACAGTAAATAGAACAGTTTAGAAACCAGCAAATAAATTAACACACATTCATTTTGTCGTAGCAGTCAGTATCACTTTTGTTGATTGTACCTGCACATTCCAGAATCTGCTATTATAAAGTATCTACATTCATATAATCATAATATCATTGACGTGCTGTACAATTTATACGTAGTTATGTGAAATTCTCGGTATTTCTGCAACAATAATATCATTTTGCGCTAGTCTCTTGTGCATGTATGTTTATTTAAAGATTACTTTTACTTGGCTGTGTTTAACTGTAATTCTAGCTTAGATAATTGATAAAATGGTCCGTTCGTGATTTTATAGCTTTTATCTTTGTTGTTATGGCGCGAAAATTAGCACTACTTAAAATGGTGGCGTCTGGCGGCCATTTTGGAATACTTAGAAATGTTTACTCGTGCATTTTAGCTTTCGAGAAGCCGAAGTTTTACGAAGCAAAGAAAAATACTCATATTAATTATTTACACTGATATAAACTAAGCTACGCTATTGCCGACTGCCATAAGACATGGTTTATGTTAAAATAGGAGGACAAATTCGCGGGCAGAAGCTAGTACCCACATCTATACTAATATTATAAAGAGGTAAAATGTGTTTGTAAGATTGTATGTAGGGGGTAATCTCTGGAACTACCAGTCGGATTTCAAAAATTCTTCTTGCATTTGATAGCCCAATTCTTGAGGAAGGCTATAGGCTATTTAACGTCACGCTATGACCCTTAGGAACCGAGCAAAAGCGCTATGGGGAAACGAAGTGATAGAGCAGGAGAGGCGGGCAGGTGATGCAATACGACGAGATGGGTCGAGGGAATAAGAAATTTCACGCGACGAAGTCGCGGACAGAAGCTAGTATCTAATAAATCATTACCACGTCCTACCACCGACAAAATGTCACTTTTCCATTATTATGGCTACAAGATTACAGTGTATACTAGATTGCTAAAATGTAAGTACATAATATTTGTACTTACTTCCTAGGCACAGACTATTCATCTAACGAAGCTGAAGCTAGAACTACTGCGAGTAAATTACGTTGGTCTTCCGAAGCCCAACCGTCAACACTTCTTATCTCGTTCTATTTATACCATGCAATAACTATCAACCTATTTACAAATCTAAATATATTTTCCGTGAATATATTTCGTTGTTAGTTCCTCTGTTTATACTTTTTGGACTTTTACGATTCGTGTGGGTTTTGATAAATAAGGCTGGCTAACTCACATTAGCACCAATAATGATTAAGCAATTTTGTGAACTTTCACAACAAGAATACTTAGTTATTTGATAATCTACACCTTACTGGAAAAACCTTAAATAGACTTCGTAGTAGGCCGCAACTAGGGTTACCATCCGTCCGGATTTTTCCGGACATGTCCGGACTTCTAGACTTTTGTCCGGACTTTGTCCGGATTTTCTTCTCGCGAGCGTCTGCTACCATGCCTACCATACCACTGTAACTAAGTGGGTAATGTTTGGATTTTGTGACTAATGTCAGGACTTTTATTGAAATGTCAGGCTTTTTGTCAGGACTTTTCAAATTTCTAAATGGTCTCCACAGACAATGGCTCACCTCCCATCTTGCACCCTGTAACCTGCACACGTGAGGTCCTAATGGCTGCGTCAGCGAACGGTATCCGCGTTGCTGAATTTTAGGCCAGTCAAATTTAATGAACTATATAAATATTTTCCTGTTATTTTTGCCATCGACACGCTAAGGCCGGCCGCAAACGGAACATTTTGTATGAAATGCGTGCATTCAGGGTCTCCGAATCTGAATTCCGAATCAGGAAACCGGACGTATGCGGCCCGCTTAAGAAGGAGACTGGAAAATATGTATAACAAAATTAATGAGGTATGTCCATTTTTTAACCGACTTCTAAAAATGAGGAGGTTCTCCGTGACTCCAAACTGCAGTTTGGGAAAAATAAGTATCGTAATTCGTTCTTATGTCTAGTCAGTGAAATGCTTAAACTTAATCGATTCTACGGAATTGTTAATGGATTAGGTACTTAAATCCCATTTTTAGACTTGTTTGAAAAAGTCCAGAGAGTTCTTTCTTCGCAATCCTCTAAAGAACCTTTAGATGGATTGCCTTCTGTGTAAACCCTTGCGAACAAAAACCTTTCTTTTTTTTATTAAAACCAAGCTATTTTCGTACATCTTGTCATAATTCCTTGACCTAAAAGGAACTTTCACGACCATAAATAATTCGACCACTGCACAGATTTTATCGTTCCGCCAACCGAAGTGACAGCTGTCAAAATGCTCCCGGGAGTCCGATATAGCGTTCTATTTTATGAAAATGTCACAGCAGACACAGGTAACGTCCCATTCAGCCGATATTCAGCCTTTTCAGTGCGGTTGTATTGTCCTAGATATTTATAGAACTGAAAGGATTTGTTGTTCGCATTGTCTGGTAAACTCGGTGAGCATTTGATATTATACCTAACAAGAATTAAAGAGTTTTTGTTTGATAGCGTTGGGGCTTATTTTTTGAAGTGAAAACTTCTTTAGCGGCGTTGAACACTTTTTGTAATGGGTAAAAAATGTTAAACTCGCGTCAGGACACGTGACCGTCAGGAGAGATTCCCCCCCCCCCCCCCCCGCCTCTCTTTCTACGGCGGCGCCAACCGAAGTGAACCAAGTTTAGTGACACACGACAATGGATGGATGGATGGATGAATGGATTGGATGGAGTGGAAGTGGAAGTGGAAGCGGAAGTGGAAGTGGAAGTCGAAGTCAAAGTCGAAGTCGAAGTAGAAGTCGGAGTCGAAGTCGGAGTCGGAGTCGAAGTCAAAGTCGAAGTCGAAGTCGGAGTCAAAGTCGAAGTCAAAGTCGAAGTCGGAGTCGAAGTCAAAGTCGAAGTAGAATTCGAAGTCGAAGTCGGAGTCGAAGTCAAAGTCGAAGTCAAAGTCGGAGTCGAAGTCAAAGTCAAAGTAGAAGTCGAAGTCGGAGTCAAAGTCGAAGTAGAAGTCGGAGTCGAAGTAGAAGTCGAAGTCGGAGTCGAAGTCAAAGTCAAAGTCGAAGTCAAAGTTGAAGTCAAAGTCGAAGTCAAAGTCAAAGTCGAAGTCGGAGTCGAAGTCAAAGTCAAAGTCAAAGTCGAAGTCAAAGTCAAAGTCGAAGTAGAAGTCGAAGTCGAAGTCAAAGTCGAAGTCGAAGTCAAAGTCGAAGTCGGAGTCAAAGTCGAAGTCGAAGTCGGAGTCGAAGTCAAAGTCAAAGTCAAAGTCGAAGTCAAAGTCAAAGTCAAAGTCGAAGTAGAAGTCGAAGTCGAAGTCAAAGTCGAAGTCGGAGTCAAAGTCGAAGTCGGAGTCAAAGTCAAAGTCGAAGTAGAAGTCAAAGTCGAAGTCGGAGTCAAAGTCGAAGTCGGAGTCAAAGTCGAAGTCGGAGTCGAAGTCAAAGTCGGAGTCGGAGTCGAAGTCGAAGTCGGAGTCAAAGTCGAAGTCGGAGTCAAAGTCGAAGTCGGAGTCAAAGTCAAAGTCGAAGTCAAAGTCGGAGTCGAAGTCAAAGTCGAAGTAGAAGTCGAAGTCGGAGTCAAAGTCGAAGTAGAAGTCGAAGTCAAAGTCGAAGTCAAAGTCGAAGTCGGAGTCGAAGTCAAAGTCGGAGTCAAAGTCGAAGTCGAAGTCGGAGTCGAAGTCAAAGTCAAAGTCGAAGTAGAAGTCGAAGTCGGAGTCAAAGTCGAAGTCAAAGTCAAAGTCGGAGTCGAAGTCAAAGTCGAAGTAGAAGTCGAAGTCGGAGTCAAAGTCGAAGTAGAAGTCGGAGTCGAAGTCGGAGTCAAAGTCAAAGTCGAAGTCAAAGTCGAAGTCGGAGTCGAAGTCAAAGTCGAAGTCGGAGTCAAAGTCGAAGTCGAAGTCGGAGTCGAAGTCAAAGTCAAAGTCGAAGTAGAAGTCGAAGTCGGAGTCAAAGTCGAAGTCGAAGTCGAAGTAGAAGTCGGAGTCGAAGTAGAAGTCGGAGTCGAAGTCGAAGTCAAAGTCAAAGTCGAAGTAGAAGTCGAAGTCGGAGTCAAAGTCGAAGTCGAAGTCGAAGTAGAAGTCGGAGTCGAAGTAGAAGTCGGAGTCGAAGTCGAAGTCAAAGTCAAAGTCGAAGTAGAAGTCGAAGTCAAAGTCAAAGTCGAAGTCGGAGTCGAAGTCAAAGTCAAAGTCAAAGTCGAAGTAGAAGTCGAAGTCGGAGTCAAAGTCGAAGTCGGAGTCGAAGTCAAAGTCAAAGTCGAAGTAGAAGTCAAGGTCAAAGTCAAAGTCGAAGTAGAAGTCGAAGTCGGAGTCAAAGTCAAAGTCGAAGTCGAAGTCGGAGTCGAAGTCAAAGTCAAAGTCGAAGCAGAAGTCGGAGTCAAAGTCAAAGTCGAAGTAGAAGTCGGAGTCAAAGTCAAAGTCAAAGTCGAAGTCGGAGTCGAAGTCAAAGTCAAAGTCAAAGTCGAAGTAAAAGTCGAAGTCGGAGTCAAAGTCAAAGTCAAAGTCGAAGTAGAAGTCGGAGTCAAAGTCAAAGTCGAAGTCGAAGTCAAAGTCGAAGTAGAAGTCGAAGTCGGAGTCAAAGTCGAAGTCAAAGTCGAAGTCAAAGTTGAAGTCAAAGTCAAAGTCAAAGTAGAAGTCGAAGTCGAAGTCGGAGTCAAAGTCAAAGTCGAAGTCGGAGTCAAAGTCAAAGTCGAAGTAGAAGTCGGAGTCAAAGTCAAAGTCAAAGTCGAAGTCAAAGTCAAAGTCAAAGTCAAAGTCGAAGTCGAAGTAGAAGTCGAAGTCGAAGTCGGAGTCGGAGTCAAAGTCAAAGTCGAAGTAGAAGTCGAAGTCGGAGTCGGAGTCAAAGTCAAAGTCGAAGTCGAAGTCAAAGTCGGAGTCGAAGTCAAAGTCAAAGTCGAAGTAGAAGTCGAAGTCGAAGTCGGAGTCAAAGTCGAAGTAGAAGTCGGAGTCGAAGTCAAAGTCGAAGTAGAAGTCGGAGTCGAAGTCAAAGTCAAAGTCGAAGTAGAAGTCGAAGTCGAAGTCAAAGTCGAAGTCAAAGTCGAAGTCGGAGTCAAAGTCGAAGTCGGAGTCGAAGTCAAAGTCGGAGTCGGAGTCGAAGTCAAAGTCGAAGTCGGAGTCAAAGTCGGAGTCAAAGTCGAAGTCGGAGTCAAAGTCGAAGTCAAAGTCGGAGTCGAAGTCAAAGTCGAAGTAGAAGTCGAAGTCGGAGTCAAAGTCGAAGTAGAAGTCGGAGTCGAAGTCGGAGTCAAAGTCGAAGTCAAAGTCGAAGTCGGAGTCGAAGTCAAAGTCGAAGTAGAAGTAGAAGTCGAAGTCGAAGTCGGAGTCAAAGTCAAAGTCAAAGTCGGAGTCGAAGTCAAAGTCAAAGTAGAAGTCGAAGTCGGAGTCAAAGTCGAAGTAGAAGTCGGAGTCGAAGTAGAAGTCGAAGTCGGAGTCGAAGTCAAAGTCAAAGTCGAAGTCAAAGTTGAAGTCAAAGTCGAAGTCAAAGTCGAAGTCGAAGTCAAAGTCAAAGTCAAAGTCGAAGTCAAAGTCGAAGTAGAAGTCGAAGTCGAAGTCGAAGTCAAAGTCGAAGTCGGAGTCAAAGTCAAAGTCAAAGTTGTTGGCAAATAAAAGGAACAATGTAATATGTATATTGGCAACACTGCCAGTTAGGCTTTTGTTATTACTCTCTGGAAAAATGGCTACCTTGTGCTAAACTGCTCTTGTACTAAATATGTCTTTTACTGATTAAAACTACAGTTACTTAAAATCATAGCCCTTTCATTTATATAACAATAGGTTATGGGCCCAGACAGACATGTAGGGAAGTACTAGAAATCAAGTAAAAGTCAGAAGATTACTGCAAGTGAAATTACCGGTACGCGGCGTTTGAGAGGTTATGAAAAATTGCGGTCGGGAAGGTGTAAAAGTCAAGGAATTTATTGATCACAAGCAGGAAGGAAGGCAAGAGTAACGATGGAAGGCAATCTTAGCATCACTAAGTTGGAGGGATCCAAAAATTGGAATGTTTGGAAGTTTCAAACGAGAGTCGTATTAAGAGGCCAGGATTTATTGGACGTGGTCGAAGGAAATTTGAAAAAGACAAAAGAAAATGAAAAAGCATGGGAAACTAAAGATGCTAAAGCGCAAATGTTGATAGTCACGCGTATCAGTGACGAAGTTATGATACACATAATTTCATGCAAAACGTCTGCTGAAATGTGGAATAAGTTGATAGCTGTGTATGAACAAAGGAGTGAAACAAACATACATATTATCCAGCAACGTTTCTTTCAATTCAAATACGAAGAAGGAATTCAGATGTCTACGTTCTTATCAAAAATAAAAGAAATGCAAAACGAATTGCAGCAATTGGGGGAGGAAATATCTGAAAAGTTTGTTATCACAAAGGTACTAATGTCATTACCTGATCGCTATAAACATTTCGTATCTGCCTGGGAGTCGGCCCCTGATGATAAACAGACGTACGACAATTTGGTGGCAAGGTTGTTAATCGAAGAAGAACGCATGAAGGAAAAATGTGAAGGAATATCAGAAGCATCAGCGTTTGTTGCGAAGAATACGGTGAACAAAAAGAATGTCAAGTGCTATAAATGTAATAAGTTCGGGCACTATCAATCGGAGTGTAGAAGTAAAGTTAAAGACAGTGACACGGCAAACAGGTTTGGTAAAAGGTGTTTTTACTGTAATAAACCCGGTCATCTCAAAAGTGAGTGTCGATATCGGATGAACAAGGACAGCAATGCATTTGCGGTGTTGGAATCAGTTGATAATTCAGACGAACAGTATACGCATTCCAAGTGGGTGGTAGATACAGGTGCGAGCGAACACATGTGCCGTGAAAGACAATTGTTTACTTCATATTCATGTCTTGATAAGAAGTCAGTGATTGTAGGAAACGGAACGGCAATAAGTGCATTAGGTTGCGGACAGGTGGCAACAGAGGTATTCAATGGACATACGTGGATTGAAACTACGTTAGAAAACGTATTGTATGTACCAGAACTTAAAACTAATTTATTATCTGTGAACCGTGTGACAGAAAAAGGTTATGTCATGAAGACTAATCAAAACGAATGCGATTTCTACAAAAATGAAAGAGTCCGTGCAGTTGCAAATCGTTGTGGAAACATGTATATAATGGACTTTCGTCTCAAATATAGTGCTGCGAATACAACTCAAGTGAAATTGAATCTTAGTGAGTGGCATGAAAAACTCGTGCATCAAAATATTCAACATGTAAAGAAGGTGCTTGCAAACAATCACATTGAGGCAAATGATGATTTCGTTGGACATTGTCAGGGATGTTTGGAAGGCAAAACGCACCGTTTGTCTTTTAATTCGAGTCAGACGACGACTTCAAGGACGTGCGAATTAATTCACGCCGACGTTTGCGGTCCCATGGAGGAGAATTCCATTGGAGGAGCGAGGTATTTTCTGCTATTAAAGGACGACTATTCGAACTACCGAAGTGTCTATTTTTTGAAAGGGAAGCATGAAGTTAAGACTTATGTTGAAAAGTTTATAAAGATGAGTGAAAATATAACCGGTAATAAGATTATGTATTTCCGGAGTGACAATGGTTTAGAGTTTGTCAATAAGGATATGGGGAAGCTGTTTTCCCACTGTGGAATATTACATCAGACTACAGTAACCTATACTCCAGAACAGAACGGCAAAGCCGAACGTGAAAATCGAACAATAGTTGAAGCGGCTAGATCTCTATTGTATGCCAAAAGACTACCAAAGAAATTATGGGCGGAAGCTACAAACACTGCATGTTATGTACTGAATAGAACAGGGTTAAGCTCTGATAAAGTCAGAACCCCATATGAGACCTGGACGGGCAAAAGTTTTGACATAAGAGACTTGAAGATCTTTGGTACACCCGTGTTTGTGCATACTCCGCAGCAGAAGAGAACAAAGTGGGATTCTAAAGGTGAAAATGGATTAATGGTAGGATATGGAGAGGAAACCAAAGGATATAGGATATATTTTGAGAAGAAAAACATAGTTCAGATAAAGAGAGATGTAGTATTTTTAGAAAAGTCAAAAGAAACAAATCACACTGCACCACTTACGTTGTCGGAAAGTAAACAAGAAGAGAGTGAAATACCAAATCAAAGTATGGAAGAAAGTGGTCAAGATTTAAGTGTGATAAGTTCTGAGTGTTCTGACCGTGGTAGCCTGTATGAACCAGAGTTAAGTGAAGAGTGCAGCAGTGATGAACCAGATGAGGCCCCACAGCCCGAGAAGAGGGAGCCTAGTAAGCGAATAAAGAAGAAAACATTGTATTATCAGTGCAACAATGTAGTCTTGGACGAGGATGAACCTAAGACATACCAGGAAGCTATGCAAAGAGAAGATGCTTCAAAATGGAAAGAGGCAATTGAAAGAGAGATGAGCACACTGTTGGAAAACAAAACATGGATTAATTGTGAGAAGCCAGATAATTGTAAGGTAATTACTAGTAAATGGGTATTTAAAATTAAAAATTCCAATGGTATAAAGCTACATAAGGCTAGGTTAGTGGCTAGAGGTTTTGAGCAAAATGATGATATAGATTTAAATGATATTTATGCACCCGTGGCTAAGTTGACCACTTTCAGATTGTTTGTTTCCATTGCAACTATGTTAAAGTTACCTATTCATCAAATGGATGTCACTGGAGCTTTCCTGTATGGGGAAATAAATGAAAATGTATACCTACAATTACCAGAAGGGTTGTTTAATGATAATAATAATAGTATTGTGAAATTAAACAAATCATTATATGGGTTAAAAAAATCGCCTAGGTACTGGAATGACAAGTTTAATACAATAATGTTAAGAGATAACTTTATGAGGTCAAAGTGTGATTCATGTTTATATGTGAAATGTAATGGTAAAGATAAAATATTTGTGTTATTGTATGTCGATGATATTTTAACTTTTGGAACAAATGAAAACAGTGTCAATGAATTTAAAGAAATGCTGTGTAGAGAATTTAAAATGAAAAATTTGGGTTTTATATCAGATTTCATTGGCATTAATGTAAAACAGAATTTAAAGACCGGTGTGACTGAATTGTCTCAAAAGGTATATTTAGAAAATATTTTGAAACGTTTTCAGATGGAAAACTGTAAACCAATATCATCCCCTATGGATAACAATTTTAATATTGATATATTTAGAAATTGTAATGAGAATACAGACAAAACTCTTGAAAACTTGTGTAGAAAAATAATAGGTTGTCTTATGTATGCAGTCTGTGGTACAAGGCCAGATTTGTCTGTAGCTGTATCTATATTAAGTAGGTATCAGAACAAAGCTAATGATACATTACTGTCAGCATTGAAGAGAGTGTTAAGATATATTAAATATACGTTAGATTATAAACTTGTTTATAAATGTGATGATAACAGTAAACTGATAGGGTATTGTGATGCGAATTGGGGTGGAGATTTGTTGGATAGAAAATCCACAACAGGTTTTTGTTTTATGTTTAAAAACTGTCTGATTGCATGGTGTTCTAAAAGGCAATGTTCTGTTAGTCTGTCCTCAACAGAATCGGAGTATATTTCTATGAGTATGGCTGCTAGTGAGGCATGCTGGTTAATAAATATACTGAAAGATTTCTTTCCTAATGAAAGCATGTGTCCAGTAACAATATTTTGTGACAATCAATCTGCTCTGAAAGTAGCCATGACAGATTGTGTTAAAAGGTTGAAACACATTGATATAAGATACCATTATGTAAAAGAATTAATTAAGAAAGAAAAAATTGTTGTTAAGTATATTAAAACAGAGGATCAGATAGCAGATGCATTGACAAAGCCATTAAATGCTAATTTGTTGTTTAAATTTGTTAAAATGTGTGGTTTAGATGGTTAAGTTAGACACATTGCATAGAAGGTTTATATAGTTATGTTAGAAATATTACATAGAAGGTTTATATAGTTATGTTAGAAATATTACATTGAAGGGGGGTGTTGGCAAATAAAAGGAACAATGTAATATGTATATTGGCAACACTGCCAGTTAGGCTTTTGTTATTACTCTCTGGAAAAATGGCTACCTTGTGCTAAACTGCTCTTGTACTAAATATGTCTTTTACTGATTAAAACTACAGTTACTTAAAATCATAGCCCTTTCATTTATATAACAATAAAAGTCAAAGTCGGAGTCGAAGTCAAAGTCAAAGTAGAAGTCGAAGTCGGAGTCAAAGTCGAAGTAGAAGTCGGAGTCGAAGTAGAAGTCGAAGTCGGAGTCGAAGTCAAAGTCAAAGTCGAAGTCAAAGTTGAAGTCAAAGTCGAAGTCAAAGTCGAAGTCGAAGTCAAAGTCAAAGTCAAAGTCGAAGTCAAAGTCGAAGTAGAAGTCGAAGTCGAAGTCGAAGTCAAAGTCAAAGTCGAAGTCGGAGTCAAAGTCAAAGTCAAAGTCGAAGTAGAAGTCGAAGTCGAAGTCAAAGTCGAAGTCGGAGTCAAAGTTGAAGTCAAAGTCGAAGTCAAAGTCGAAGTCGGAGTCGAAGTCAAAGTCAAAGTCAAAGTCGAAGTCGAAGTCAAAGTCGAAGTAGAAGTCGAAGTCAAAGTCGAAGTCGGAGTCAAAGTCAAAGTCGAAGTAGAAGTCGAAGTCGAAGTCGAAGTCAAAGTCGAAGTCGGAGTCAAAGTCGAAGTCGGAGTCAAAGTCGAAGTCGGAGTCAAAGTCGAAGTCGGAGTCGGAGTCAAAGTCGAAGTCGGAGTCGAAGTCAAAGTCAAAGTCGAAGTAAAAGTCGAAGTCGGAGTCAAAGTCAAAGTCGAAGTAGAAGTCGAAGTCGAAGTCGAAGTCAAAGTCGAAGTCGGAGTCAAAGTCGAAGTCGGAGTCAAAGTCGAAGTCGGAGTCAAAGTCAAAGTCGGAGTCGAAGTCGAAGTAGAAGTCGAAGTCGGAGTCAAAGTCGAAGTAGAAGTCGGAGTCGAAGTCGGAGTCAAAGTCAAAGTCGAAGTCGAAGTCAAAGTCGAAGTCGGAGTCAAAGTCGAAGTCGGAGTCAAAGTCGGAGTCGAAGTCAAAGTCGAAGTCGGAGTCAAAGTCGAAGTCGAAGTCGGAGTCGAAGTCAAAGTCAAAGTCGAAGTAGAAGTCGAAGTCGGAGTCAAAGTCGAAGTCGAAGTCGAAGTAGAAGTCGGAGTCGAAGTAGAAGTCGGAGTCGAAGTCGAAGTCAAAGTCAAAGTCGAAGTAGAAGTCGAAGTCAAAGTCAAAGTCGAAGTCGGAGTCGAAGTCAAAGTCAAAGTCAAAGTCGAAGTAGAAGTCGAAGTCGGAGTCAAAGTCGAAGTCGGAGTCGAAGTCAAAGTCAAAGTCGAAGTAGAAGTCAAGGTCAAAGTCAAAGTCGAAGTAGAAGTCGAAGTCGGAGTCAAAGTCGAAGTCGAAGTCGGAGTCGAAGTCAAAGTCAAAGTCGAAGTAGAAGTCGGAGTCAAAGTCAAAGTCGAAGTAGAAGTCGGAGTCAAAGTCAAAGTCAAAGTCGAAGTCGGAGTCGAAGTCAAAGTCAAAGTCGAAGTAAAAGTCGAAGTCGGAGTCAAAGTCAAAGTCAAAGTCGAAGTAGAAGTCGGAGTCAAAGTCAAAGTCGAAGTCGAAGTCAAAGTCGAAGTAGAAGTCGAAGTCGGAGTCAAAGTCGAAGTCAAAGTCGAAGTCAAAGTTGAAGTCAAAGTCAAAGTCAAAGTAGAAGTCGAAGTCGAAGTCGGAGTCAAAGTCAAAGTCGAAGTCGGAGTCAAAGTCAAAGTCGAAGTAGAAGTCGGAGTCAAAGTCAAAGTCAAAGTCGAAGTCAAAGTCAAAGTCAAAGTCAAAGTCGAAGTAGAAGTCGAAGTCGGAGTCGGAGTCAAAGTCAAAGTCGAAGTAGAAGTCGAAGTCGGAGTCGGAGTCAAAGTCAAAGTCGAAGTCAAAGTCGAAGTCGAAGTCAAAGTCGGAGTCGAAGTCAAAGTCAAAGTCGAAGTAGAAGTCGAAGTCGAAGTCGGAGTCAAAGTCGAAGTAGAAGTCGGAGTCGAAGTCAAAGTCGAAGTAGAAGTCGGAGTCGAAGTCAAAGTCAAAGTCGAAGTAGAAGTCGAAGTCGAAGTCAAAGTCGAAGTCAAAGTCGAAGTCGGAGTCAAAGTCGAAGTCGGAGTCGAAGTCAAAGTCGGAGTCGGAGTCGAAGTCAAAGTCGAAGTCGGAGTCAAAGTCGGAGTCAAAGTCGAAGTCGGAGTCAAAGTCAAAGTCGAAGTCGGAGTCAAAGTCGAAGTAGAAGTCGGAGTCAAAGTCGAAGTCGGAGTCGAAGTCAAAGTCGGAGTCAAAGTCGAAGTCGGAGTCGAAGTCAAAGTCGAAGTAGAAGTCGAAGTCGGAGTCAAAGTCGAAGTCAAAGTCGGAGTCGAAGTCAAAGTCGAAGTAGAAGTCGAAGTCGGAGTCAAAGTCGAAGTAGAAGTCGGAGTCGAAGTCGGAGTCAAAGTCGAAGTCAAAGTCGAAGTCGGAGTCGAAGTCAAAGTCGAAGTAGAAGTAGAAGTCGAAGTCGAAGTCGAAGTCGGAGTCAAAGTCAAAGTCAAAGTCGGAGTCGAAGTCAAAGTCAAAGTAGAAGTCGAAGTCGGAGTCAAAGTCGAAGTAGAAGTCGGAGTCGAAGTAGAAGTCGAAGTCGGAGTCGAAGTCAAAGTCAAAGTCGAAGTCAAAGTTGAAGTCAAAGTCGAAGTCAAAGTCGAAGTCAAAGTCAAAGTCAAAGTCGAAGTCAAAGTCGAAGTAGAAGTCGAAGTCGGAGTCAAAGTCGAAGTAGAAGTCGGAGTCGAAGTAGAAGTCGAAGTCGGAGTCGAAGTCAAAGTCAAAGTCGAAGTCAAAGTTGAAGTCAAAGTCGAAGTCAAAGTCGAAGTCAAAGTCAAAGTCAAAGTCGAAGTCAAAGTCGAAGTAGAAGTCGGAGTCGAAGTCAAAGTCGGAGTCAAAGTCGAAGTCGGAGTCGAAGTCAAAGTCGAAGTAGAAGTCGAAGTCGGAGTCAAAGTCGAAGTCAAAGTCGAAGTCAAAGTCGGAGTCGAAGTCAAAGTCGAAGTAGAAGTCGAAGTCGAAGTCAAAGTCGAAGTCGGAGTCAAAGTCGAAGTCGGAGTCAAAGTCGAAGTCGGAGTCGAAGTCAAAGTCGGAGTCGGAGTCAAAGTCGAAGTCAAAGTCGGAGTCGAAGTCGAAGTCAAAGTCGAAGTAGAAGTAGAAGTCGAAGTCGGAGTCAAAGTCGAAGTCAAAGTCGAAGTCAAAGTCGGAGTCGAAGTCGAAGTAGAAGTCGAAGTCGGAGTCAAAGTCGAAGTAGAAGTCGGAGTCGAAGTCGGAGTCAAAGTCAAAGTCGAAGTCGAAGTCAAAGTCGAAGTCGGAGTCAAAGTCGAAGTCGGAGTCAAAGTCGAAGTCGGAGTCGAAGTCAAAGTCGGAGTCGGAGTCGAAGTCAAAGTCAAAGTCGAAGTAGAAGTCGAAGTCGGAGTCAAAGTCGAAGTCAAAGTCGAAGTCAAAGTCGGAGTCGAAGTCAAAGTCGAAGTAGAAGTCGAAGTCGGAGTCAAAGTCGAAGTCAAAGTCGGAGTCGAAGTCGAAGTAGAAGTCGAAGTCGGAGTCAAAGTCGAAGTAGAAGTCGGAGTCGAAGTCGGAGTCAAAGTCAAAGTCGAAGTCAAAGTCGAAGTCGGAGTCAAAGTCGAAGTCGGAGTCAAAGTCGAAGTCGGAGTCAAAGTCAAAGTCAAAGTCGGAGTCGAAGTCAAAGTCGAAGTCGGAGTCAAAGTCGAAGTAGAAGTCGGAGTCAAAGTCGAAGTCGGAGTCGAAGTCAAAGTCGGAGTCAAAGTCGAAGTCGGAGTCAAAGTCAAAGTCAAAGTCGGAGTCGAAGTCAAAGTCGAAGTCGGAGTCAAAGTCGAAGTAGAAGTCGGAGTCAAAGTCGAAGTCGAAGTCGGAGTCAAAGTCGAAGTCGAAGTCAAAGTCGAAGTCGGAGTCAAAGTCGAAGTAGAAGTCGGAGTCAAAGTCGAAGTCGGAGTCAAAGTCAAAGTCGAAGTCGGAGTCGAAGCCAAAGTCAAAGTCAAAGTCGAAGTAGAAGTCAAAGTCAAAGTCGAAGTCGGAGTCGAAGTCAAAGTCGAAGTCAAAGTCGGAGTCGAAGTCAAAGTCGAAGTAGAAGTCGAAGTCGAAGTCAAAGTCGAAGTCGGAGTCAAAGTCGAAGTCGGAGTCAAAGTCGAAGTCGGAGTCAAAGTCAAAGTCAAAGTCGGAGTCGAAGTCAAAGTCGAAGTCGGAGTCAAAGTCGAAGTCGGAGTCAAAGTCAAAGTCAAAGTCGGAGTCGAAGTCAAAGTCGAAGTCGGAGTCAAAGTCGAAGTAGAAGTCGGAGTCAAAGTCGAAGTCGGAGTCGAAGTCAAAGTCGGAGTCAAAGTCGAAGTCGAAGTCGGAGTCGAAGTCAAAGTCGGAGTCAAAGTCGAAGTCGAAGTCGGAGTCGAAGTCAAAGTCGAAGTCGGAGTCAAAGTCGAAGTAGAAGTCGGAGTCAAAGTCGAAGTCGGAGTCGAAGTCAAAGTCGGAGTCAAAGTCGAAGTCGAAGTCGAAGTCAAAGTCGAAGTCGGAGTCAAAGTCGAAGTAGAAGTCGGAGTCAAAGTCGAAGTCGGAGTCGAAGTCAAAGTCGGAGTCAAAGTCGAAGTCGAAGTCGGAGTCGAAGTCAAAGTCGAAGTAGAAGTCGAAGTCGGAGTCAAAGTCGAAGTCAAAGTCGAAGTCAAAGTCGGAGTCGAAGTCAAAGTCGAAGTAGAAGTCGAAGTCGGAGTCAAAGTCGAAGTAGAAGTCGGAGTCGAAGTCGGAGTCAAAGTCAAAGTCGAAGTCAAAGTCGAAGTCGGAGTCGAAGTCAAAGTCGAAGTCGGAGTCGAAGTCAAAGTCGAAGTCAAAGTCGGAGTCGAAGTCAAAGTCGAAGTAGAAGTCGAAGTCGGAGTCAAAGTCGAAGTAGAAGTCGGAGTCAAAGTCAAAGTCAAAGTCGAAGTCAAAGTCGGAGTCGAAGTCAAAGTCGAAGTAGAAGTCGAAGTCGGAGTCAAAGTCGAAGTAGAAGTCGGAGTCGAAGTCGGAGTCAAAGTCAAAGTCGAAGTCAAAGTCGAAGTCGGAGTCGAAGTCAAAGTCGAAGTCGGAGTCAAAGTCGAAGTCGGAGTCGAAGTCAAAGTCGAAGTCGGAGTCAAAGTCGAAGTCAAAGTCGAAGTCGAAGTCGAAGTAGAAGTCGGAGTCGAAGTAGAAGTCGGAGTCGAAGTCGAAGTCAAAGTCGAAGTAGAAGTCGAAGTCGGAGTCAAAGTCGAAGTAGAAGTCGGAGTCGAAGTCGAAGTCAAAGTCGAAGTAGAAGTCGGAGTCGAAGTCAAAGTCAAAGTCGAAGTAGAAGTCGGAGTCGAAGTCAAAGTCAAAGTCGAAGTAGAAGTCGGAGTCGAAGTCAAAGTCAAAGTCAAAGTCGGAGTCGAAGTCAAAGTCAAAGTCGAAGTAGAAGTCGAAGTCGGAGTCAAAGTCGAAGTAGAAGTCGGAGTCGAAGTCAAAGTCGAAGTAGAAGTCGGAGTCGAAGTCAAAGTCAAAGTCGAAGTAGAAGTCGGAGTCGAAGTCAAAGTCAAAGTCGAAGTAGAAGTCCGAGTCGAAGTCAAAGTCAAAGTCGAAGTCAAAGTTGAAGTCGAAGTAAAAGTTGAAGTCGAAGTCAAAGTCAAAGTCGAAGTGGAAGTGGACGTGGACACACTGCTGTGTATTCGTAACATTCGTGTATAGGTATAAAGTGTTTAAAATATGTAAATTGAACAAAGTGCATCTATTAATGAGAAAAGGGACGCAGTAATAGTGAAAAAAAATTAGTTATATTAATTCAATTAATAATTGATTTATTTCAACGTTAATATTCAAGTTTTCACTTCTGCCGGCACTCCCGGAGTGCAACCCGTCTTTTTTTTGTGTTGGCTGTAGGTTACGTGGTTTTCATTTTATTTTGAGACGTACAGACGCCAGCACATCCACCTACTACAATCTGTCAAATTTCTTTAATAGATTTTCAACTTTATCACTAAAATATAAGGTTCAAAGTTGATTGGGAAAATCTGACAGTTTCGGATAGTTGATGTGCTGGCGTCTGTACCTAGTACCTAATGACTATAGGAGATAAATGTCAAATACCGATATAACTTTTAATCCGGGTTCCAATGGAACATTTTCCGACATCCACGCGGGCTAATAAACAATCTGATAAACTCAATAACACTTTCGTCTAGAGTGATCAATCAATGAATCACGTAATGGCATGACATTCCAAGACCTTGAACTAAACTTTCTCCTTATAATCAATAATGAGTGATGACGTGATGACGTACAAAAACGTTAACGCGCGATGCGCATGTCAGTCAGCCTCTGTCTATGGAAAATTTTTGTACGAGGTTGTTTTTTAATGTCAAGGCGAAGCTTAGACTAAAGAAAACACGATAAAACTTTTTCGTGATAAAAATAATCTAGGATTTTATTTCCGTTGAGTGTAAATGCTTCTTAGTCACGGCTACAACATTCAAAAAAAAATTTTTTTCTCGTTTTGTTACGTGAATTAAAAAAAATAATTTCTGTTTGACCGTAGGTGTTGAAAAATGCCTGCAAACGTGCTTTTACACCGATTTCGCGTTTCGCTATTATGTACTTATCAGAAAATTGCACAAATAAGCAAAAATCTGTCTTTATTACAAAAGTTACCTATTTGAATAATTTCTATTATTATGGAAACTCGTTATGCATGTAAACAAAATAGTTATGATGTCAATGTGAAAAAAAAAACACTAAGTAAGTACAAATAAGAAAAAAGTTCAAACATTATTTAGCTGGACCGTACCCAGAAGACAGATTGACGATGACGAGACAATCACGCCCGGCCGGCCGGGATATAAAAAAATAAAACGTAAACAATTTGCGCGCCAATGCGTTCGTGACAGCGCGGTTTGTTTTCGTGTTCTATTTTTGTATTTCCTTAGATTTTCCTTATCAAAAATAGCTTAAAATATTTCATAGAAATGTCTTACTGTTCATACACACGATACGCGTTGATATGACAAAGGCAAGTTCATCCGCTGACACTCGTCGACGACACAAGTGCATCCGCCGACACTTGTCGACTACAAAAGTGCATTCGCCGACACCCGTCGATGACACAAGTGCATCCGTCGACACTCGTCGACGACACAAATTCATGCGCCGAAACTCGTCGACGAAACAAGTGTATCCGTCGACACACGTCGACGACACAAATTCATCCGCCGACACTCGTCGACGAGACAAGTGCCTCCGCCGACACTCGTCGATGACACAAGTGCATCCGTCGACACTCGTCGACTACAAAAGTGCATCCGCCGACACTCGACGATACAAGTGCATTTCGCGACACAAGTGCATCCGCCGACGCTCGCCGACTACGGAAGTAAGTGCATCCGCCGTCACGCGTCGACGGGTGCAGTTGCCACTGTCATCGACGAGTATCGCTCGTGTGTATGCACACTTTATTCTTGTTACTGCATTTACTTTATTATAAGAGGTTTTAGTGTAAAACAGAGGAATCACGTGTCCGTTACAATAAGAAATACGAACGTATGTATTTCAATAAACCCTGTGCATATTTTTGTTGCTGACGATCCTTTAGGAATAAAAACAAAAGAAAAACTGGATCAAACCGGAATGAGAAAGCCTATAGTGGATAAGACAAAATTTAAAACAGAAGACGAACTAGCAGGGGATCGAGGGGGGGGGGGGTCAGGGTATCGGACCGGAATGTCCGGAATAACTCGGATTATCTGTTTTTCCGACGACCTTCAAACATATACCTATTAACAATCCCTTTTAGATCACACTTCAACCTCCTGAGGCCTTACCACGAGCTCTTAACGCGATCCAGTTTAGGCTGTTGGAAAGAGACAGAGCTATACAAGTCGTCTAGCGCCATCTCGATCCCTGAGCGTAAATTGAATCGCGTTAAGAACTCGCGGTAGGCCACCTGATATCCACTGCTGCACAATGCACATACATAAGTCTCTCCCAGAATCGGAATAAATGCTTTTTCAGTGGATTCATTTGGCAATTGGCTTAGTGACTAAACCAGAAGCAATGTTACCGTTAACAATGTTCTTCGACTGAAATAAAGGGATATTCGCCAGAGCCTGTTAGGGCGCTTAATGGATAACTGATTACTTGAGAACTTACTCATAAACAGTTACTGCTTATCTTCTCAGTAATTATCTAACCGTTGCTATAATGAGGTGAGCCCACTCCCAGCAAGCTTAGTTCGAGGTATAATCAGCCTATAATGTTCCCACTGCTGGGACACAGGCCTCCTCTCTTTGAGAGACAACGGAACGTAATCCACTACGCGGGCCCAGTGCGGGTTGGCAGATGTCACATGTCTTCGAATTTTTGGTTCCAGGACATGCCGGTTACCTCACGATCTTTTCCTTCACCGTTTTGAGAGCATTAGTAATGAAATAATTTACATAAAGTAAAGCGCCTGTCTGGGTTCGAACCCACGACTCGTAAGTCGCGGCCGTTACCACTGGGCCACCACTGCTCTCTGCTCTAATTCGAGGGACATACAGGAATACAATCAATGTACACAGTACGATTCCACTGACAGTAATCCAAAAAAAAAAATACCAGAAACAGTTTTTAAAAGGTTTTCCAAATTCGAATCAGAAAATAACACGATAAAAATAAGTAAAAATATTCTTACGTATTTCGGTTGCCAATTGCCATAATAACATGAAATTCCTTTAAAGAGTTATGGCAACGTTTCAAACCAATGACGCAGTGTTTTGACGGTAGTTCTATAATAAGATCGTAATCTTGTTGGATAGAGAAAGTGTACCTACTATTGTATTTCAACACTCGGTATGAAATATTATTACAGCGCAGTATGTGCACATGAGTAGACAAACGGAACAGAGGCAAAGCTTCTTAAGAACGTGCAAAATTGTTACCTATTTTCGTAGGGTTGTCACAATAGGTTAAGACAAATTAAACAAAACATTTGTTAAATAGTTTTATTGTTCAGTATGATTTACAAATTACTTACTCTAATAATTTTCTTTTTTATAATTTTTGTTTTTTAATCATTTATTGCTTCTTTTAATGGTGTGGTAAATGCTTTGAGCTGAAACAAAAATAAAATGGAAATGCGAACCGAACACTATTATACAAAAGACATAGGTAGACCTATATTTTAAAGATTATATAGGTACCTATTTTTTAAATATTTATTTAATTTCAAGACCTACTAGTAGCGAGAAATAAGTACGATGTAGGTATTAATAATAAGTTTCGATTAAAAATGCTTTTTAAACTCGTATTCAAACTTTCATGATCATGCTATTATGGCCGTTGATTATCAAAATTCATCTATCATAAAAATTTCGTGATCGTGCTACTAACCGTTGAAGAGTTCCCTAGTGAGGAGATAATCCTGGGTGCAGCGTCAGGTTATATCTTATTATTGCATTATCACCGAAGTTACGCAGGTATACTAAATTTCAGCTCAATCAGACATCGGGAAGTGGTTCAAACCTTACTTGACATACCAACCCATCCACGTACCTACAAATATATAGTAAAAACTTGTAATCTATACATATAATAAAACAGTAAAAAAACTGTGTCTGTACATTGAATATATTTTAAAAAAAAATATTGAGGGGGGTTTAGAAACAGTAATAGGGCACGAATCAAAAAAAAAATTCTGTCTGTGTGTCTGTTTGTTTGTACACGCTAATCTTCGGAACTACTGGACGGATTTGAATGAATTTTTTATGGTTGTATAGGCATTATGTCTGGGCAACATATAGGCTATAATTTATCTTGGAAACTTGAACACCTGATGCAGAACCGCAACAGACCAGCTAAACTATAAGAGATACAAAAATGGTACCATAGCAAAAATTGTTCCACGTGATTTGCATTTTCTGCTGAGAGAATAAATTTGAAAATCTGAAACACCTGATGTGGAACTCCAAGAGCCCAGCTACACTATACTAGGGCATCCAGTATCGGAAGGTTTTCAATTCCGGAGTTAATTTACGATATTGGGCTCTCAACTCCGGAATTCCGGAATTCCGGAACTGGATCCGAAATAATTAAAAAAAAAAAACAAAAATACCTTGAGTAACTTTTAATCATTTTTAACATTAGTCTTTAACTCAGTCTTGATACGACATTGCCAGTTAACTTTGAGTAAGCCAGTTAACAATATTATTAAAATTAGGAAAGTCTAAACTTTTTAAAAACTTAAAAATTACCAATTTGAGAGCCTTAAAATATTAGTGAAAAATAACATAATTAAATTAACACAAGAAATATCACGCTTTAGAGTAGTTTGGACATTACTAGGTACCGGCAAACTGGGGTTACTTTGATCAATTTTGAACTTTAATTGACTGTAATTTTTGAATGTGTGGTTCTAAAAAAATTATAAAAAAATGTAAGAATCGGTTTTCATAGTTCTCTCTGTAAAAGTAAAAAAAAAAAAAAATCGATTAGTTTTTCAGAAAAAAAAAAAAACAAAGTGATAAAAGTTAAAAATGATTCTGGGGTGACTTTGGAACCCCCCGTTTTTAACATAGCATCTGAAAGTAGCCCCAATAAATCATTTTATCTGGTAAAAATCGGTATTGATAAAAAACTTACCTTTTTTTGCATGACACAACGTGTCATCACCAGCGCACCCGCAAAAAGGATTGTGACAGTTTACCAGTGTAGTCATCCGAAAAAAAATTGTACCAAAAGTTGTTCCGTTTTACGCATTTTGCAATTTTATGTCGATAAGAAGTTTCTATCAAATTAACCCCGTGATTCAAAGTAACCCCGGTTTACGGTAGTTAAAATCAAAATATTAAAATGAGCATTTAAGTCTCTCCTCAGATTTATCATGTTTAACAACAATCTTGACATGACAACATAATCAGTTCACAATTCACATCACAATCAATAAAATTAAACAAGTCTAATTAAACTTTTTAAAACAAATCGACAAATTAAGGGCTCAACAGCAAATACTATAACACTCGTCTAGTTAGTACATGATAGACGCGCAGGAACAATTGCGCGTAAAACGATGAGTTGAAAAATTAAACACATTTTTAAATTAAAAATAATGAATATCGAAATACGATAAATTTAGCCCAATTCCGGAGTTGAAATATCGGAAAAACTATCCGGAATTCCGGAGTTGCGAAATTCCGGAATTCCGGAATGGATGCCCTACACTATACCACACATAGGAATGACGTCTTAGCAAAAGTTGTTCGGTCTGATGGGCATTTCCTGTTGACTTATAAAAATCGAAGATCAGAAACATCTGATGTGGAAATCAAAGCTATCACTAATTTCACTGTATAATTATAAAATAACATAAGCTGGGACTGCTGGGAGTACCTCCACGCGGTGAAGGCGGTAACAGTTTAGGAGTGATTTTCGATGACGATGGTATATCATTGAAAATTTTACTCTACTGGCCAAAACTCCCATTTTTTTTTTTTATCGAATAAATATGCCTTCGGGCTTATGTTATTTGAGTGTTTAATTTCCTTTTCCATTTATCTTCGTGACACGGTAGCCTACCCGGTAACGCAGGGGAGCAGTCACTTAGATTTTAATTGATCAGGTATCTTCACAATAAAACTATAACCATGCCTAGAAAGAGGTCAAATCTTTCCCAATGTTCCAAAGGAGCTAAAAGATTGAGGGTCATAAGATTACAAGGATCTACCAAAGAGCGTCAGGAGAGACTTGATGCTGTTCGAGAACATCAGGCTGCAACTCGCTCCGTGGAAACCTCTTCGGATCGCGAAGCACGCCTGCGTTCTGAGCGTATTTACGCATCTACGTCCAGGTCTCTAGAGTCCAATGAAGAATATGATACGCGACTGACCGCTGATCGTGAACGTCATGCATTGTCTCGCGAGTCGGAGACGTTCACGGGTAGAGAATTGCGCTTGAGTTCTCAGCGTATCTACGTATCTGCTTCTAGGTCTCTAGAGACAAATGCGGAACGTGATGCGCGACTGTCCGCTGATCGTGAGCGCCATACATTGTCTCGCGAATCGGAAACGTTTCCCGACACAGAATCACGCTTGAGTTCTCAGCGTATTGGCACATCTACTAACAGGTGTTTTGAAACGAGTGATGAATGTGATGCGCGACTAACTGCTGATCGAGATTATCATACGTTGTCCCGAACACGCACACAACAAAATATCAGTTAGAAAGTGAGAGAGAAAGAATTGCTGGAGTACGGCATGAAGAGACAGAAGAAGAGCGCAACGAACGTTTGAATTCTAATCGACTTCGACATTCTCTGAACAGAATGTCGATATCATCTGAAGAATCGGATGTGTCTCAAGATATAGCCGTAGAGCATGGCGACCTTCCTTGGGTTGATAAGAAACGTAGTGCATTTACGTATACTCCTAATGATTGACTACGCCACATATTCCGCCATCGAAGGTATGGTTCAAAATTGTACTTCTTGTGAAGCTGTTAAATGGCAAAAAGAAAAAGAACGGTATGTGTTGCTCAGGTGGGAAAGTACATATTGAAATATTACAAAATCCTCCAGAAATATTAAGATCACTGCTAATTGGTGACCATCCACAGTCAAAACATTTCTTGGACAACATCCGTTCGTACAATAATGCCTTTCAAATGACATCTTTTGGTGCGAAACAGATTTCAGAAGGCCCATTTATGCCAACATTCAAAGTGCAAGGCCAAGTTTACCACCTTATTGGTTCATTTTTGCCTGAAAATGACCCCAAGTTTCTCCAAATATATTTCGTATCCAATTGTCAAGATCAGACAAATATTAGAAACCAACCTTTCGGCAATTAAAAAATAGTCCGATTTCACTGCTTCAAAGTATGTTGCATGAAGTAAACCCCTACGTACACAGTTTTAAATCTGCATTAGAATCTATCCCCTGGACAAAGCAACAACTTTATAAATTTGTGATTGATGCTGGTAAACGACCCGCTACTGGACATCGGGGCAGATACAATGCTCCAGTAACAAATGATGTTACAGTGGTTTTTGCTGATCAAGAATGTGAGCGGCGTGACATAGTGTTACGGACACAAGATAATCGCCTGCAACGCATTTATGAAACACATCGATCTTACGATGCATTGCAGTACCCTCTAATTTATTGCCATGGAGATGATGGTTATAACTTGAAGGGGTGGATTATGGGCATTTCCTGTTGACTTACAAAAATGAAAGATCTGGAACGTCTCCAATAGTCTCGCGCATCGCGTTGTTTTCCAGTCCCCGGGCTCTTAGAATTCGACATAAGACGTTTCAGATCTTCGATTTTGACGACCCCGTCGTCGCTGGCATAAGCAACAGGATCCGCGTACGAAGTCGCGGGCAGAAGCTAGTAATAATAATAAAAAGGTAAAAACACACCGTGTACAATTGTCTTCTTATCAAAAAGGTACAGAGGCCAGCACATCAAGCTACCCCAATCTGTCAAATATTCCCAATTGAATATGAACCTTATTACTTTGTAGTAAAGTTGAAAATCTATCAAAGAAATTTGACAGATTGGGGTAGCTTGATGTGCTGGCGTCTGTACTTACTTGAAAAAGAAGTAATCAAATATTTACTTACCTATTGTACTCCTTGGGATAGTTGCAGTATGATATATCTTTATTTTTTCTAGTATTATTCATACACACAGTACAATAAACCACCATTATTAACAATAATATACCGCGTTTTTACATTAAAATATTCAAACTTGGAACTAACAAAACAAACAACGTGCGTCGCACACTCGCACTGACCCTGAGATTGTCAACTAGCTGTGCCAGCGTAAACCGGTTTTTTCCAGTCTCGCCGCGTACGTGACAAGCGGCCAGTGGTCACGCACACATGCCCCGCGTGCTTGTAGTAGTGCAACCGATTCGCGCGGTTGTTTTAAGCTTTGTATCTGTTCCGTTTGTCTAATCATGTGGTATGTGAGCATAACTTTCCGCGATGGTTTTAGATTCACCTTTGAGTAACCTGACGCTTGAGTTCGGAGAAAAAAGACTACGCCCGCTCGTAATGTCAAATCACAATGAATACGGCAAATAGATGCAAAAGCAAAGCCATTAAACGGGGCTGTGTAGCCATCTACTGGACAAAGGTCTTGCCAGCTCGTAATTTCGTCATTGATAAACAGAATCCAACGGAATCCAATAACCATCTAAATGTGGTGATCATTAGATGGTTAAGTTCACTGTGACTCCTGTTCATCAATCAAACTTAATGCATTTATTTCAATTAAACCATTCAAAGGCACTTTTGAATTGTCAAGAAGTCGGTCAGTCAGAAAATATGAAGCTAGTTGCCCAGTCCAAAGCGTAGTAGGTACCTATGGAGAAGAACGGGCAAGAAACAACAACAATTCAGCCGAAATATGTTACCTGCTGGACATGGACCGGAGATGCTTGGGGGACAAGAGTCGCCTTCGCCATCGACTGATCCTGTGCTTGTCGCATCCAGTGGAGTCCCGCAACCAACTTACCTAAGCCCAAGAGAATCACTTCATCATCATTTCAGCCGAAAGGCGTCCACTGCTGAACATACGCCTCCCCCAAGCACCGCCACTTCGACCGGTTCATCCAACGGATTTCTGCGGCCTTCACAAGGTCATCGGTCCATCTCGTAGAAAAGGAGCAATTGACGTTTGTTAACTGTCTTTATGATGATTAGTTGTTACCTCTCCATCCTTCCGTTTCCTCGGGCCATTGCCAGCAGCTATTGACCAGGAAGAAGTTATCGTGAGTCACACCAACAGTTCCTGCATTGTCAATGTGGAGGAATGCCAAATGTTTGTTGTTTGACCTCCGCATTCCTAAGAAACTTAGTTTTCTAAAGTTTTGTTTGTATTCGTGCACACACGAGCTACACGCGTCAGCGGCAGTGGCAACTGCTGCCGTCAACGCGTGTTGGCGGCAGCCGTCGGCTCGTTGGCGACTGCCGGCGATAACATGCCCCTCGTGTATGTGTCATTATCTTGGGATACACTTTGGTCCTTGAGAGTAGTCTCCTAAAATCTGGATGGGTCTTCCTTCATAGTCACAATCAATTCGTGCTTCTCAATCATCAGCTTCATCAAATTGAGGCTCTATTCATGCTGCTTGGCCACGGTTTCTCCCACCCTGATTCACATCAATAGATTGAGATTCTTTATCTTGCAATTATGAAGCAGTGGTAGCCCAGTGGTAACAGCCCTCGTGGGTTCAAACCCAAGCAAGCGCTTTACTTTGTGTAGTTTATTTCATCACCACTGTTCTCAAAACGGTGAAGGAAAACATCGTGACGAAACCGGCATGTCCTAGAACCAAAAATTCGAAGACATAGGGCATGTGTCCGCGTGGTAGATTACAGCCCACTTCTTCTCGAAACGCGAAGGTAGGTATGTGTCCCAGCAGTGGGAACATTATAGGCTGATCATTACTATCTTGCACATTTAGTCCAATACATGAGATATCGTGGCATTATTTTTGTTAAGTCCCATTTGTGACAAGAATTACAGCATTTGAAATATGCACTTAGTGCATTTTTAACCGACTTCTAAAAAAGGAGGAGGTTCTCAATTCGGATGTTTGTGTTTTTTTTTTTTTTTGTGTTTGTTCGCGCATGACTCCGTCGCTTGCCAACCGATTTGAAAAATTCTTTTTTTGTTGGAAAAGGTATACTTCCCAAATGGTCCCATGAAAATTTTATCGAAATCGGACAAGCAGTTTTCGAAAAATCAACAAAAATGTAAAAATTTATCTATATTGTCTACATTAACGTTTACATTTTTGTGGGGTAGGTACTACTAAAAAGTGGAAAATAAAAACTTTTTTACAAAAAAAAAACAACCGACTTCAAAAAAAAACACTACAAAGTGATAAATAACTTTAATTTCGGAAGTCGGTGTCAAAAAACGAAAATGCGGAACCAACGACACCGACTTCCGAAATTAAAGTTATTTATCACTTTGTAGTGTTTTTTTTTGAAGTCGGTTGTTTTGGTAAGATATAACAACCTCAAAACCCATTGATATATAAAAAGTTTTTTATATATCAATGTCTGCATCAAACAAAGATTGACTGGTAGAAAATGCCTATGGCATTAAGTCCGCCTCTGTACATTTATGTGCTTGAAGTATTAAATAAATAAATAAATATAACGTAACCATTCAATTCAAAACATATTTTCATGCTTCCTTCAGTAAACTCTTTATGGATCGAGGCCAAAACTATATTCCTTTTATCATGAATTTTCAATAGAACGGTTTGGCAAGCGCAAGCGCTCTCTTTTATAAAATTTTCTCGAGTAAATACTAGAATTGCTAAATGATAATATTTCGTCCCCATTGCGAAGTGTTTTTATCGGCCGATGAGAATGCAGACAAATATACGAGTGGACGTTTTTATGACCTGCTGTTTCTGATTTGTATGTTTGTATTAGAGTGTGACTACTGACTAGCTGTTTTTTTTGTGGGTAGGTATACAATTTGGCATGCAAAGAAGGTAGCCTGAAAAAAATAATTTAGCAGTCGAACAGGACTTTGGATTAAATAGTTTGTCTGAGGTCTTCTCTTTGTATGTTAAATAAACAATAAGTTTCGGAATAAAGATTTATTCTGCAGTTATTGATCTTAAAGTCTGGAATAAAAAACTCAGGAGACCAATACGAAGTCATCGTATCAGTTTGAAAAGGTTCATTCACTTTTTTATTTTGTTATTTGTATTTTTGTCTTTCACGAACTGTCCAAATAAATTTTTACTATTTCTTTATTTAGATAGATATTTTATGTCTCGTGTTTTATAAACGTGAAAGTAATCACGTCCGAAAGTAAGACTCACCCTATTATTGATCTGTTTTTAGATTCACAACACTAATTCTATTTTTGTATATTGGCAAGGCTCCTCTTTTGGCCGCCGACTGTTTACTGTTTTCGAATTTTGAATCAGTTGCTTCTTGATTCTCGTATCGAACGTACGTGTTGACAAACATAAAAAAAGCTTGTAAAAATAGATTCTATTCTCGTAAACAAACATAATATGCTGTATACGGTATACAGCATAAAGCTATTTTTCAGAAAAGTGCCTGAGAAAAATCGCCTCACGATACCTTAATTTTTTTTTGTAGTTTTTTTTTTAATTGTTTATTTATCGAAACATTCCATTTTTTGTGATATACTTGTTGTTTATAATATTATACGAGGTTTATTTCGTTGTTGCACGTAGAGGATTTATATATTTTTGAAAAATGGTCAGGTTGTACCGGTAAGTCCATTGCATGAAGCCGGTGTTAAAAATGACCGTATGATGAATGGTGTGTTATGAAAGAATGTCTTTCTTAGGCTCTAATATTTTGAGTACCTTTGGACTAAACTTAAAGTATGCCGTCTCTTTCTACCAAGCGTAATAAGAGAGGGAAATAATATGTTCCCTTAATTCACTTGTGCTAACTTTGACATGTTTTAATAGCTACGTATATCCTGAGGTGACATCTTTACGTGTTTAGAAACTATGTCAAATTATCATAGCTGTAATTTTCTTCCATCCCATTCTTAATTCATCAACTAGTAAAGGACAGCAATTTTCAGTTTATTCTGTAAACAATCGACGCCATGGTTGTTGGCATTTACCTAAAACCCGTCACCAAGCCTTTGAAGTACACATCTATAATTCTATACTAATAATAAAGCTAAAGAATTTGTATTTTTATTGAACGCGCTAACCTCTCGAAGGACCAGTCGGATTTCAAAAATGATTTTTGCATTTGATAGCCCAATTCTCGAGGAAGGCTATTTAAGATCACCGCATCACGCTACGACCCATCGTAGCCGAGGAAAAAGAAAAAGAGTCAGAATGAACGCTGAGCGAAAACAAATTAACAGCGCGGGCGGGCGATGGATAGCCCAAGTCTTGAGGAAGGTTATAGGGCTACAGGCCATATCAACAACACGCTACGAGTCTAAGACCCTTAGGAGCCGAGCAGAAAGAAAAAGAAGTCAGAAAGGAAGCTGAGCGATGGTGATGCGACGCGGTGGGTCGGGGGTCGAGGTTGTTTTATAAAAATGTGGCCGTTTACCTACGACTTCGACGCGAACGAAGTCGCGGGCAGAAGCTAGTTAATTTCATAAAATGTCGTGAAAACAACTCTTTTATGTCAAGGTCTCCTAGATTATATCAAAGAAATTCCCTTCGGAAATGTTTCAGCGGTTTTCGAGTTAACTTCGATAAAATAAACATGCAACTGTTGTTGTTGGCATTAGTCCTTCAAATAGTTTGCACACAACACGCTAGGTTTGTTAGCGGGCTCGTGGCTGAGTAGGGTCGATCGATCAGGTTAAGTTACGTTTGCCGCGCTTGGTCCGGGGATGTATGACCATCTTTACATACCGGGACGCCTGTGCCTCGGAAAGCACGTTAAGCCGTTGGTCCCGGCTGTCATTCTTGGATCTTTGACAGTCGTTACGGGTCGTCAGAAACCGAAAGTCTGACAACCAGTCTTACCAAGGAGTATCGTAATACCCACTAACTGGGTTGTGGAGGTCAGACAGGCAGTCGCTCCATGTAAAGTACTAGCATTCAGCTGCATCCGGTTAGACTGGAAGCCGACCTCAACATGGTTGGGAAATGCTTAGGCAGAACATGATAACAATAGGCTAGGTGTACTTACGTATTACCATTAGACTTGTACTTTGGATTCGGGTTCTTTATTATGCGACGGTGAATCGTTTCTGTGTGTAATGGAAAAGTTTTTTCATGTCGATCTTCACTTCTTCTATTCCGATTGAGTTAAAATGTCGCAAATTCAACATATGTGGCGTAACCTGCATAGCTATTCACAGCCGTTCGATACGCTGCCATGTCGAATCGAACATTAATCAATGTTGTCGTAGGGGTGGGTCCTCTTAAAGTTGTTCACAAATCACATCGTTTGTTACCAGGAAGCATTTGGACCAAACGAAAATTACAAGATATCCCGCCCGCATTTCGGTATGCCTTTTGGCATATACCTCCAAGTCCTCCAAGGGGCTGTCTCCACGAGCGAGAGAATCGCGGCGATAGTCTCGCCGTGCCATCAAATTTTCGACGCGATGATGTCGCCGTGTGGAGACACGTTCTAAGAGAGTGTATAGAAATAAGTGGCACGACGATAATATCGCCGCGATTCTCTCACTCGTGGAGACAGCCCCCAACTGTCTCCATTGTGCTCTGTCCTCTGCAACTGGCCCAGTACGACCCCAAAGTTAGACGGATATCGTCTTCCCATCTTGTTTTTGGACCCCCCCCCCCCCCGTTTTCTGGCCTCTTGTACCCAAGCATGACTACATGGCAAGCAGCTTTACAGAAAAGTAAATTCTTCTATTTGACATTAATCAAGGCTTCCAACAAACGGCAATAGCCTTCAAAAATACATTATTAAACCTTCGCGTGCTACATTCTCATCAAGTACTATCGCCCTAATAAATCTATATTTACTGTAAACAAAGATGTTTTTAAACAAAATTATACATTCATTATCATTTCAGGCGAAATGCCAGGAAGTACATATATAACTATATGTACATAATTGTTATAATATTTAATGACCGGTCCAAAACGAAATGAAAACAACATACATAAGTGTCGGTATTTTGGCAGTTACTTTCACGTTTATTTCTGAATTGATTGATTGTCAAAGGAAAGGTCATACTTTCTTTCTGTGGGTTGGCAACTAGGATTGCTTTTTGGTCCTGTCTAATCTTATATCTTGGACCATATTCTGACAAATAATTATTATGATTTTATCAGCATAAAGACTAGCGATAAAGTTAAAAATCTATTAAAGTTTGACAGATTGTAGTAGCTGAACCCTGCCAAAAGACTCAACGATGACGCTCGACCTTAACCAACCTGGCGGCAAGGTCGTGAAAAGATCCCATCCATAGATATAATTACCCATCTCTCCACTAGTCCAATGCTTGCTCTAGGATGCATATCCGGTAGGCTCTTAAATCCTTACCTATCCTTCGGACACGTCTTCCCTACCATTACCGCGCCCCCTGGTCTATGTTGATATGCAATGGTCGCTGTAGCACCATGATCATGAGGCTGCAGGAGCTAGTGCGAATCTTTGGGTTCATTCGATTAATCGAGTCTGGTTTAACCACGCTGGGATCGGTGCAATTCATAAAGAAATTTGACAGATTGTAGTAGCTTGATGTGCTGGCGTCTGTACAGGTTTCATGGTAACTGGTTGCGCGTATACCTGCGTATTTTCAGGTTTCCTTACGTAATTTTCGGTGCACATGCACCTAGATTTCAAGCACAGTATAATATACAGTAAGTTATCTAAGGCCGCCCGCCGAGTTATTAGCCTACTCTTGCGTTGATCCCCAGGGTTGTCACTTTTACTGTTAATATTTTCGAACAAGCAGCACTTGATCTAAATTTATGAAATAAAAAGCATATTATGATTGAATATTTTACTAATTTATAAATTTAGTAAAAATAAAAAGCCTTTATTCACATAACATTTATTATACTAAGTTACAAATTTGATACCGAGAAAATTTTTCTCCTGTTTCTGCACGTCCGGAACGCTTTATTATTATTTGTTAATGTAAAGTAAATTCTCATTCTTATGTAAAGTTTTTGTAAAGCTTTTGGGAAAGCATGGACAGGGCATCTTAAATTCTATATCATTCAGTTGATCGTAAATTGACCGGCCAATTTTAATGTTGATGTGGTCCTTTTCGAACGCTTTGCGAAACACCTGCTCCATCCTTTCTACATTATCGACAAAATCATCAGGTGGGATCATGAGTAAATTTCGATCTTTGCCGTAATTCCTGTAATGGGTGTATCTAGATTCTACACTTAAATTACACGCTCGTTGATTAACGTCGACCTAAAGCAACCCTAAGCGTTAGTCGGTCACATGTTACTGTAATTTTGTTAAGTTAATATTATGATTAAGACACCATATTTGGATTGAACAACACATCAGACAATAGAAAAAAAAATAATTTCAATAGTAATTAATTTGCAATATTAATTATTGTGAAATTGCCCTTATTACAACTATACGCGACAAATACGTTTACCTAAACGATGTTTCGTACTCAATCCTCTGTTTTATAATATAAAAACTTTTTTACAAAAAAAAACAACCGACTTCAAAAAAAAAAAACACTACAAAGTGATAAATAACTTTAATTTCGGAAGTCGGTGTCGTTGGTTCCGCATTTTCGTTTTTTGACACCGACTTCCGAAATTAAAGTTATTTATCACTTTGTAGTGTTTTTTTTTTTGAAGTCGGTTGTTTTTTTTTTGTAAAAAAGTTTTTATTTTTCAATTTTTAGTTGTACCTACCCCACAAAAAAGTAAACAAAAAGATCGTTAATGTAGACAATGTAGATAAATTTTAAGATTGTTGTTGATTTTTCAAAAACCGCTTGTCCGATTTCGATAAAATTTTCATGGGACCATTTGGGAAGTAGGTATACCCTTTCCAACAAAAAAGAATTTTTCAAATCGGTTGGCAAGCAACGGAGTTATGCGGGAACAAACATAAAAAAAAATACAAACATTCGAATTGAGAACCTCCTCCTTTTTTAGAAGTCGGTTAAAAACTAGACTTCTTAAAATAAACTTTAGCTCTAAACATAGTATTCAGAAAGTAAATTTGGGAATACATTTATATGGAAAAATGCGACTCGGCTACGCTCTTAATAAAGCAAATAAACTGTGAAATAAACAATACAATACCACATTTTCTAATAATATTTAAGTATAAGTAGGTACTTACATTTCTGGTTGAGTAGGAACTATGAAGAATGATAAGTCCGGGTTTGCGAAATCATTATTGAGGCACCCGAAAACACTACAATATTTTTTTCCCCTTTTTGAAGTCATGATACTCGTAATTTAAGTGGCCGCCGCCGGCGAGAGTAGACGAACGCAAGCGGTCATGTAGCGTACGCGCGTGCTCACAGTCGCGCTGCACAGCCCGCACTGCCGCCACCTTATTCCCTCATATATTATGCTAGCGTGTGCGTGAAATCGCGTGCCGACATGGCGCGCGACGCGCACGCACACATTCAAACCGAGAGCGGCACGTTTGTATGAAGATGTTCTACTGTATATTATACTGTGTTTCAAGTATCCCCATAGAATTGTACTTTACTTTAAAACGTTACGTTATTACCAGTGTTATCAGTCACAATAACTGTACTATCTTTGTTATCATCTGTTGTTTCAAATGTAAGATAAACAGTCAGATAGTCTATCTAACTGAACATCCATATTGTTATCTTACAAAGATCTACTAACATCTCATTTTAAGGACCTAACTCATCGAGATCGTATCCCAAATTTTTGGACTAAGTACCAAGCTACCCGAAACCACAGAATACTTAAAGTACTACGTACAGAAAGGCCACTCCCTTCCCCGCACTAACATCAGTTACCGCACCTCACCCCGCACTTCGGCGTATTCGTCGCAGTTCTTTAACAAGAGCGCTCGCAAACACAAGTACCTCACGCACACATTCATACGTATACAAACGTCATTTTTTAATGTAGTAGTAGTAGGTAATTATTTTGCGAGCGTTGTATGGTGTCCGGGGTGTGCCGAAACTGTCAAGTTTTCCGAATCAACTTGGAACCTTAAGCTTTAGCGATAAAGTTGAAAAATCTATTAAAGAAATTTTACAGATTGTAGTAGCTTGATGTGCTGGCGTCTGTACATTTAGTTTTTATTTTATTTATTCGGAAGAAAAAGCAATTACACATTATATATTACAAGTTGATAGAACATCAGGAGTTATACAAATGTGCAACCAACAACGTGCTCTACAGATACACAAAAAGACAGAGACAATGTTGATTAAGTTAAAGTCGGACAGAATAGATAAGTTCATGAAATAAAATACACATAAATTACACCTACTAAGGAACACTTAGAGAGATTCAATAATATTCACATAATTTTTGAAGTGAAAACTTCTTTAGCGGCGTTGAGCACTTTTTGTAATGGGTAAAAAATGTTAAACTCGCGTCAGGACACGTGACCGTCAGGAGAGATTCCCCCCCCCCCCCCGCCTCTCTTTCTACGGCGGCGCCAACCGAAGTGAACCAAGTTTAGTGACACACGACAATGGATGGATGGATGGATGGATTGGATGGAGTGGAAGTGGAAGCGGAAGTGGAAGTCAAAGTCGAAGTCAAAGTAGAAGTCGAAGTCAAAGTCAAAGTCGAAGTCAAAGTCAAAGTCGAAGTCAAAGTCAAAGTCGAAGTCAAAGTCAAAGTCAAAGTCGAAGTCAAAGTCGGAGTCGGAGTCGAAGTCGAAGTCGAAGTGGAAGTGGACGTGGACACACTGCTGCGTATTCGTAACATTCGTGTATATAAAGTGTTTAAAATATGGAAATTGAACAAAGTGCATCTATTAATGAAAAAAGGGACGCAGAAATAGTGAAAAAAAATGAGTTATATTAATTCAATTAATAATTGATTTATTTCAACGTTAATATTCAAGTTTTCACTTCTGCCGGCACTCCCGGAGTGCAACCCGTCTTTTTTTGATTGTGTCAAACAATATGTTTCTAAATTTTCCAACGGACGAATAGATTCAAGTTTCAGCCTACCATTTCCCAACTATGTTGTGGTCGGCTTCCAGTCTAGCTAAATACCAGTATTTTACATGGAGTGACTGCCTGTCGGACCTCCACAACACAAAGTTATGGTAACGAGTATCTCGATAAATTGTTTTCGTAATACAATTTCCTTGTGCCACTTTTGCGAATACTGGCGCTGTTACAAATTCTATAAACTCCAAAATTTTTTGGCAGGGGTGACTACTATTTTTCCAAACAATCGTGTTATATATGGATAGAGAAATTGCGCGTTTTATTTTGTCTACTCCTACAATCATCATCACTGGCCTTGTTCTTGCCGAGTCTCTCCCCCTCCCTTTTGTGCCATGTTCTCCTGGTCTGTGCGAGTCTCATCCAGGTCTTCCCTGCGATCTTCTGCAGGTCGTCCATCCATCCTGGCTATTAGTCTGCCAACGCTCCTACCATTTCTCGCCAACCGTTCCGACCTGCCATCACACAACAACTTGTCATAATCTCCTGCAATTACCTCGTCAATTTTTCCCCTTATTCAAACAAAGAAAGATAACACATAATACTCTCATTATTATATTTGCTAGATACTAAAACGTGTCTTAGTTTATACAATATTTACCAAGGCTTGAAACTGAGGAAAACTGACAATTGTTCCCCAATCTTTGAAGGAAGAAGACAGTTTGAATATAAAATGCCTTATTATAATTATTTCGAGAAGAAATCCGGTGATTTGACGTTGTTAAGTGAATATTTGGAAACCGAAGTCATTTTTTTGAGCAAAACTATAGGAAGGTACGAAGGGGGTACTTGAATTTTTAGACGATTTTTATGTTTTATTGTTGGTCTGTTAAGAAGGCTGGCTTGATTTTGTAGTAATTAATTTGTTTGTGAGTGGATTATCAGATTAGTGTCCTGCGTTAACAGTCAGTTTTTAGCAACGGAATTACTTATACCTAATTTAAAAGGCTTCTCTGACTTTTTTAGTTGGCAGCGCGTGTTTCATTTAGTTTCTTTCGCAGCGCTTTATAACGACTGTATTTTATTACAGCATGTATCTGAGTGGTTTCTTACTTTATTTAAAGTGGTTGACAGCGCCACTTTCGACTCTCACTTGAGACAACGCGACTCTTAGCGCTGATTTACCTAATGAATTGTAATAGACAGTCGTTTTAAGCGCTGTCAGCTTATAACGACTATCTTTTGTTACAGCGGCGACAGCGCTTATAACGCCTTTTACACAACGTTTAATACTTTTTAACAGCGCTTAAAACAACTGCTTTTTTTGTTACAGCGGTGACAGCGCCTCGCTGAGTGCTGCCGGGAGCAAGCGCTCCGCTTTGTCGGCTTCGGACGCCGAGTGTTTCTCGCTGTGCCTGGGTGCCGGGCCTCTGTGGTAAGTCTTAGATTTTATTATTTAAATGAAGAGAGAAAAACACGCTTTTATCGCGCACAAAAAATTAATAAATTGAATTCAAGTGTGGATCGCGTGGAGCGCTTTTTGAATTCAATTTTATAGTCACTCACTGCTTGGGTCATCTTGCTGTCTAAAGTGCATACACGACAAAAAAGTAGACACACTAGAACTAAAATTAGTTTACATAGACCACTAGCGGTAAAAATTATCTAGCTTGCTAGTTCTTCGCAAAACCGCATTACGTAAAACTAGCATCTCGTGGATAATGCCTGCAGGGCAATTGCGTAACACATTATCAATCGGAATCGGTTTCATTTTGACAGTTCAACAACATTCATTGCGTTATTTACGGGTTGAGCAGACAAATTTTTCGAACTTATGAAGCAATGGATTAGCAATTTGCGTAACACACGCAATTAGGGTGCTGGTCAACTAAGATTACGTACTTATCTTGTTCACAGACGTAACTAGACTTACCTACTTACGTAGAAGTAATTATTTGAACTTTAGACCCAACATCCGAAGAAATAAGTTCATGCAACTATTTGACCTGTTCATTTATCTAGTTATCACTAGAGGCGCATGCTCTGTGATATCTTATAGTGCGTGTAACGTGACGTATGTGATACGTTTTAACTCTGACTAGCATCTGCCCGCGGGTTCGTCCGCGTGAAACCTGTCGCATCGCATCACCTGCCCGCGTTATCACTTCGTTTTCGCTTAGCGATTTTTCTGACTTTTTTACTTTTGGCTCGGCTCCTAAAGGTCGTAGCGTGATGTTAAATAGCCTATAGCCTTCCTCAAGAATTGGGCTATCAAATGCATAAAGAATTTTTCAAATCCGGCTGGTAGTTCCAGAGATTACCTCCCTACTTACAAACAAACCAATTTTACCTCATTTAATGAGGTATTTGTTGTAATGAGGCTCATTATATATTAGTAGTATAAGGTCCGACCGCATCAGATTTGCCAAAGATGTAAACAACAATGGCCGCTCGAAATTGAATAAAATCGATAAACAAGAGTATTATTTTAAGTATAATGTTTGTTTTCGTCTAGTTAGCTTGGAGATTCAGACGAAAACTAACATTACTTAAAATAAAAACTCTTGTTTACCGATTTTATTCCATTTCGAGCGGCCATTGTTGTTTACATCTTTGGCAAATCTGCCGCGGTCGGACTTTAGATAAAGTGTGTTCACTAATTAAATACTCCGTACTTGGAGTTTTAATTAATAGGTATAGTATTTATACTAAGATTATCAATGAACGCGTTAGTACATTACATGACATACTAGATTTAACGCAGATTCAACTAAGCCGTCGCTCTTTTCACACAAGATAGACGTTCCGTGAACATGTTAAGCTGTCAGTCTTACCCAACTGGTATATTTTGGACAACAGGTAACGAGCTTCATAAAATACCCAAAGTATTACATGAACTCTCATGAACTTTTCTATACTTAATCACATTTAAATTAAATTATTTTTGAGTACGCTGTGCCGGTACAGTGTTATAATAATTGTGTGCTGCACCGGACGACGTCATTACGTCAGCGCCGGCTGTCGCTGAAAACCAGCGCTGGGGCTCTGTCTTGCATATGATAGGGTCGCAGCATTATGCTGAGCGATAGCCGTTTTGCGTGGATGTGACGCATGTTTCCCTTACCTCCTTTTTTTTTTTGTATGTTTATGTTCGTTTTTGCGTCATGTTCACCGCAAATAAACGTATTTTCTTTCTTTCTTTTAACTCCATTTGAATATTAAATTAAACAGTCTGTAGTTGAGTGGTAGTCGCTCTATCATTCTTCCGCCCTTATCTCAATTTATTTGGGGTCGGCGCAACATGTCTTTTCCTTCCATACTTTTGTATTAGTTGTCATCTCGGCAGTCACCCCCTTTCTAACCATATCATCATTCACACAGTCCATCCATCGTTTATTTGGTCTTCCCCTACTCTTATAGCCATCGACATTGACAAGTGGTAGTTGCTCTATAAAAAGAAATGCTGATATTTTGTTCTTTGTATTTTGTGTTTCACAAACTTTGTCCCTAATAAACTTTATTTTTTCTTTCTTTGTAGTTAGCTACATTTGGTTAACCTGAGAGGCAATTCTCGTAATTTTAAGAACGTTCACAGTCTGATCTCAGTCTCAATCTGTCAAAAATACCTCTAATTTTCGCACATTTTGACATTTGTTTGTCGCCGAGATGAGACTGCGACTAGTTTTTGAACGTTTTAAATTACGAGAATTTGCCTTCTGGTAACCACAAACAACCGTACACGCGCTCGATCCGTGGTCTCCTTGTAAGAACTCTTTGCAAAGAGTTACCACAGCCTAGTAGGCTGGTGGAAGCTGTCTCTGAAAATACTCATTAAGTCCAAGATTTTAACCAAATATCCTTCTAGGATACTCATCCAAAGTGGTTGAAGGTTGCTTCTATTAAATTCTAAGTTAAAGCTAAAATGTATTATTCGCAGGTGGTCCTGATGTTCCGGCAACCGGCTCGGCACCGCCCGGAGGGGTGAATGGCGGGGCCGCGAGCCCCGCTAACCCATCAACACCCACCCACGACGACAACAACCGTGAGTATTCCATCTCGTTTTATATTATTAGAGTTTCACAGCACATAACAGCCTTAACCACTGAAGACAAAAATTTGGAAGGAAAAGTTTTTAAAAACGAAGGGTCCTGAGCCCAACAGCTTTTTTTACCAGCCTGCGCAGTCCCACTTTTTTTTTTTGTTAGCCTGTACTGTCCCACTGCTGGGCAAAGGCCTCCTCCAAATCCTTCCAGGAACTCTTTTCCTGCGCCACCTCGAACCAGCCCTCGCGGTACGTGTCCAGGTCATGTCGCCATCTCTTTCTGGGCCGACCTCAGCAGCGTTGTCCTTCTTCAGGCACCCATTGTGTGGAGATTTAATCAGCCCCACTTACGAAGTTTTGATAATTTTTTGAATAAAAAAGAATATTAATCACATTAATATTATAAAGGAGAAAGTTTGTGAGTGTGTGTGTGTTTATATGTTTGTTACTTCTTCACGCTCAAACGGCTGGACCAATTTTGATGGAATTTGGTATAGGTAGAGATAGCTTGAGTCCCGGAAAAGGACATAGGGTACTTTTTATCCCGATATTCCCACGGGATCGAGACTCAAGCGGGTAAAACCGCGGGGCGCAGCTAGTATAATAAAAATTACAAAAAATTGATTCAATAAACGATTCTGTACCAACTACTTTCATCATGTGCATTAATTCAATTACACATTGCATAGTGGCGCAGTCTGTGATCAATGATGCAATATAATCTAGATTTTACTTATCCACTCCTAATTTGAAAACTTCCTGGTTATTGCTGCCGGTTTTCCAATGTCCATGCCCCGTAGGCAGGTGCAACCATATTATAGATGGGCTGCTGAACTGTAAGCCAACTAAACTAAAATCTACATACCGTCGCTTTAGAGTGAAAACCTCGTATATGCGAAACAGACAACTTTACAGGAGCAAGAAGACACTGCGCCATATAAATTTTTTTATACTAACATTAGACTAAGTTATACTAACACTATGCAGGGTGTTACGGAAAGGGTATATCAATACAAACGGGTTGAAGAGTGTATCTGGTCTAGAATCTCTGTACAAAATTTCAGCTCTAAAGCAATAACTTTGAAAGTGCTTAGTATTTTTTTATTTCGATAGTTTATTAAATTGAAATCATAACAAACGTGTCACTGCACTACGAGGGTCATTATCCATTATATGTAGTGTGCCTGTGCGCCTAGTACACGCACATGACGCCGCCGCGCGCCAGTGCAGCGCCGTGATGTCGAAATAAAGAAATATTAAGCATTTTCAAAGTTAATGCTTTTGAGCTGAAATTTTGTACAGAGATTCTAGACCAGATACACTCTTCAACACTTTTTTATTGATATACCCTTTCCGTAACACCCTGTATAGATTTATCCGAAATAAATATATGAATTTGAATTATTACTGAAGCTTTTTCAAATATATGTCTTTTAGCGTGCAATTTAGATACATTTTGAGAGCTTTTCATTCTAAGGTGACGATACTCAACTTTGGTACTGATCAAGCAACTGATCTCTCCACAGGTGACTTGTTGAGTGCCCTACTATGGGCCAGCGCGAGTTCACTCGCAAGCAGCGCGGAGAGCCTCATCACCGAGTCGCAAGCACCGCCGCAAGCTCCCCCAGCCATCCACCAGCAACGCAGAGAACAGGTCAGTAATAAATCAACCTATATTTACCCACTATATTGGGGTCGGCTTCCATTCTAACCAAATGCAGCTGAATACCAGTATTTTACATGGAGCGACTACCTATCTAACCTCTACAACCCAGTTACTGAACAAGAAGAGAAGATATACCTTGGTAAGATTACCCGTAACGACAGGCATCTACGAATGACATCCGGTACCTTGCTCAGTAATAATCACACTAATTATAAAGGTGAAAGTTTGTGAGTGTGTTTGTTACTTCTTCACGCACAAACGGCTGAACAGTTTTGGGTGAAATTTGGCACACAGATAGTTTATAACCAGGATTAACACATAGGATACTTTTTATACCGATATTCCCACGGAATCGACACTTATTCGGGTGAAACCGCTTGGCGCAACTAGTAGCATTATAATATTCCTACATTGTGGAAGCAACATAGGTCTTATAAAACGGCTAGGCTGTCAGACATAGTATTTCTATTATTCCCTTCGCTTTTTGCAATACCGATGAGTAAAAAAGGTTTAAAAGTTAATGAACATAGGTCTTGGCTGTCAAAGACATACGATGTCTTTTCTCTGCAAGATTCTTGAGAAAAAAAATGTTTAAAAGTTAATGAACCGAATTGATAACAAATCGTAAAATAATACGTTATGATGACGTCTTTCTCAATTCGTCATCGGTACCCGAGACTACGACAGAATCTTATCTGAAGTAATATACATTTTTATTTTTTTACAAAATTACTGTTGCCTGGCCGTATCAATTTGATTATTTTAGACACACTAGTAGTTAATTAACTGATGCGTGTGTATCATATAGCTTGGAGATATTTAATCTGTCCAGTCGATTCTTGAAGCAGTTCAGTGTGGGAGCCGTCACAACATTTTCCGGAAGCCTTATTCCATGCTGTTACAACTCGGTTAGACAAGAATTGCTTCGAAGGCTTTTTCTTTGATGAATTTTCCCTTAGCTTTAGTGAATGCCTACGCAAATGTTTGTACGCATTTAGTGTGTAAAGGTCTTAAAGGCTGGGCAGTTTGTAGTATTCTGTAAGTGTCGATGATTCAACCACAGAATACTTAAAGTACTACGTACAGAAAGGACACTCCCTTCCCCGCACTAACATCAGTTAACGCACCTCACCCCGCACTTCGGCGTATTCGTCGCAGTTCTTTAACAAGAGCGCTCGCAAACACAAGTACCTCACGCACACATTCATACGTATACAAACGTCATTTTTTAATGTAGTAGTAGTAGGTAATTATTTTGCGAGAGTTGTATGGAGTGTCCGGGGTGTGATTCAACAACAAAAATAGGTTCAGACGCCAGCACATCAAGGTACTACAATCTGTCAAATTTCTGTAATAGATTTTCAACTTTATCACTAAAGCATAAGGTTCAAGGTTTTTTTTTTTTTTATTGTTTTTGAATTGTGTGGAATGAATAAAGATTTATTATTATTATTATTATAAGGTTCAAAGTTGATTGGGAAAATTTGACAGTTTCGGGTAGCTTGATGTGCTGGCGTCTGTACCATACTTACCCTAAATTTTTACTTGACGAACAAAAACATTGCACACAAAATAACAAATAATTGGTATCATTACAGACGATCAGCAAGATTCTCGAGCGCAAAGACAGGCAACCCGTTAAGGTGGACTTCAAAATCTACCTCACCGAAAACACCATCAACCGCTGGGAAGCTGTAAGTACCATTCACCATAGATAATTATGTTTAAGACCAGGCACTCTAAAATAATTTCTACGCATGAGAGAGAGAGATGAGAGACCGGTTAGACCGCTATGGTGAAAGACGCTAACGTAGTCGTAATAAGGTTGAATACCGCGTGCGCTCTTTGATCGCGTTCGAGCTCGAAACTAAATGTCGTAAGTCTCAATTCTTATTTCGTTTATAACTAAAGTAATAATTGATCTAGAGAAAAAATATCTTGTGGCTGGATAGTAAACTATATTTTCTTACTGTTAACATTTATTTTAGACATAAAGGCCAAGCAATCTTGAAAAAAAAAGTAATAATCTTTAAAAAAGACATGATTTTTGAATAAAATATGAATCGAGCGAAAATGTTACAATTACGTAACTGTCTTGTACATGGAAAGAAAAAGATCCAATGAATCATATACTAAAGTTCCATTTTGATTGTATGTGTGACTGTTTCAGAATATTAATGCAAATTAACGTAAAATTTAGGGAGCCTCCTCTTAAAGTTTTGATCTTCTATCAGTACGAGACATAGACACTCAAATTAACTGTCAAGTTGGCCCACAAATCCATAGTCTAAAATTTATGTGTACACCATTTTCATCACCACTGCTCCTTTCAAAACGGTGAAGGAAAATATTGTGGAGAAACCGGCATGTCCTAGAACTGAAAAATCGAAGACATTTGTGACATCTACCAACCTGAACTGGGCCCGCATCGTAGATTACAGCCCGCTCCCTCTTACAGAGAGGAGGCCTGTGTCCCAGCAGTGGGAACATTATAGGTTACGTAGGTAGGTGGGTAATATATGTTTAGTGTGCGATGTTATCAGTAACTGGACTTATGTATCGAAGTGCAATGACATTATTGATAACCTTTTGATAGTTACAATTACGTCATTGTTGCAATTACAACGTTTATATACTTACCCCCTTTATTATATCAGATGAATAGTTACACACCGCCGCCGTAGACGTATCTTCTCTATACTAATAATATTATAAAGAGATAAAATTTGTTTATTTGTAAAGGGTAATCTCCGAAACGACCAGTCAGATTTAAAAAAATCCATACCAATATCACAGAATACTTAAAGTACTACGTACAGAAAGGACACTCCCATCCCCGCACTAACATCAGTTACCGCACCTCACCCCGCACTTCGGCGTATTCGTCGCAGTTCTTTAACAAGAGCGCTCGCAAACACAAATACCTCACGCACACATTCATACGTATACAAACGTCATTTTTTAATGTAGTAGTAGTAGGTAATTATTTTGCGAGCGTTGTATGGAGTGTCCAGGGTGTGCTAATATTATAAATTCTAAAGTAACTCTGTCTGCCTGTCTGTATGTTACCTTTTCACGCCTAAACCACTGAACGGATTTAGATGAAATTTGGCAGAGAGATAGATTGCATCCCGGGGAAGGACATAGGATAGTTTTTATCCCAGAAATCATCCTTTAAGGAGGGTGGAAGTTTGTATGGGGAATCAATAACCCCTGAACCGATTGGTATGGAGATAGTTTGAATTGTGGGGAAGGATATAGAATAGAGAATCCCGAAATTATCCCTTAAGGGTGTAAAAAGGGCGGTGGAGATTTGTAAAGGGAATCAATAAAAAAGGACTAAGTATAACACTTTTATCGCGGGTGAAACCGCGGGGCACAGCTAGTGAGCTAATAAAAATAAGCTGTCCCAAAATGAGGTCAAAAAATACACTGTGCGTGGGTAAGCGATGCGATGCGACGGGGTGGGTCGGGGCTGTGGTGCCACAAATTTCACGCAGACGATGTTGCTGGTAAAAGCTTGTTTGTCATAAGTAAACTTCACTTTCGAAAGTAATTATTATTGAACATAAGTGCAAACTGATAATGTTATGAACATAATAGTCATTTATGTAATAAATGATAATGTGATAAATAAATAGACGTTTGCATCATGTTTACGATTCATGATAATATTATGGCTAAGTGGGTAATCACGATATTAACCACGTTGTTATTATTCACTTTAACGTGAAGGAAAACATTGTGAGGAAATGCAGAATTCGTGAGATGAAGATACCAACTTGCAATGAGCTAGTTTGGTAGATCAATGCTTTCTCCTCAGTATAAGAAAATGAACAAAAAAAAATCTGCCTGCGTGCGATTCGTACTCGCCCACCGAGTCTAATGTTCTGTTCTACCAAAATGATTACACTTCTTTTGCCATGCTAAAGGTTATTGTAACACGTATTCTTTGAAAACGTCATGCAAAATATTGGTACCTGCATCCGGTTAGACTGGAATTTGAGCCCAACATAGTTGGGAAAAAGCTGGGCAGATGATGATTATGTAAAAACGTTAACTGATTAATAGGCAGATCAGAGGAAAATAAACAGTCCTGGCACTTTTTCATACACTGCGACAGACATCTTTTGGCCCTGACGTTGCGCTGTTGGTAAAAAATTGCCACACATTTAGAAAGAAAATACGTTTATTTGCGGTGAACATGATGCAAAAAAGAACATAAACACAAAAAAAAAGAAGGTAAGGGAAACATGCGTCACATCCACGCAAAACGGTTATCGCTCAGCATAATGCTGCGACCCTATGCAAGAAAGAGCCCCAGCGCTAGTTTTCAGTGAATGACGTCGTCCGGTGCAGCACACAATTATTAGATCACTGTACCGGCACAGCATACTCAAAGAAAAATAATTTAATTTAATTGTGATAGAATAATATTAGTACTAAACAGGAATTAGACATAGATACAGTACATGCTACGAGAATATCATTTCTGCAAATTGTTTAGTGGAATCTAATAACCAAAACAAGATGGCGACGATAGTTCCGATTTTGACCACATGCAAAAATGTCCTTGTACTTAGCTATAGACTGGTTATGTCATTCGTTTTGACCTCCTTAAAATGTATTATTTTCTTGCTTCCCAGGTGGTTCAAGGAGGCACTATGTACCTGCGCATGCCGGGTGTACTCCAGTCAGGCAGCAAGGAGAGCTTCATGCTACTGCTTGACTTCGCTGAAGAGAGGCTCGGTTGTACCAAGTGAGTATTATCTTCGTTATAAACTTCTAGGCCTTCCCTGGACCATTAAACAACCAATCCTGAATCGCGCAAGCAGAGTTATCCGTGCGATTACCATATGTACAGACGCCAGCACATCAAGCTACTACAATCTGTCAAATTTCTTTAATAGATTTTCAACTTTATCGCTAAAGCATAAGGTTCAAAGTTGATTGGGAAAACTTGACAGTTACGTCTGTAAAACACTAACAGTCGGGCAGTAGCCTACCAGATACAACACGAGGATGGGCAACTTTACATCCTGATTTTTATACCTCTATAATGTCATTGGAACGTCCTCATGGCGGGCTGAGGGAGTTTGGAAAGGGAACACGACGAAACCAGTGCAGAAAACCCGTCGGGCAACGAGTAACGCTTTCCAAACTTGCATAGCACAATACTTTGGCTGTATGTCGGTCTCACGCAATGAATCTCTGGGTTTGTGAATGACTGCTCAAGCGTCACACCCTGCTAGCAAGCAGGCTAATCAGGTTGGAATAACCACCGACGGCTACCTTGGCCCACGCACAATGGTCAATTTGAAGGACTAAGTGCAGAAATCAAACCCATAACATAGAACATAGAAGCAGGCTAATCGTTTGCCTTTAATTAAATTTTTTGAACGCCTTTTTAAACTTGAATGGGATAATTTATTGCTACAGGTATTAACAAATAAAGCTTGTCGAAATTAAACAAAGTGTCATGTAACATCCCGTGGGCTGAAAAGAAAATAATAGTATATTACGATACGTGTGACTTAATTAGTTCATTATTGCACGGCGTGCGCACTTAAGTCATACAGGGTGTTACAGAAAGGGTATATCAATACAAACGGGTTGAAGAGTGTATCTGGTCTAGAATCTCTGTACAAAATTTCAGCTCAAAAGCAGTAACTTTGAAAATGCTTAATATTTTTTTATTTCGATAGTTTATTAAATTGAAATCATAACAAACGTGTCACCGCACTACGAGGGTCATTATCCATTATCTGTAGTGTGTCTGTGCGCCTAGTACACGCACATCACGCCGCCGCGCGCCAGTGCAGCGCCGTGATGTCGAAATAAAAAAATATTAAGCATTTTCAAAGTTAATGCTTTTGAGCTGAAATTTTGTACAGAGATTCTAGACCAGATACACTCTTCAACCCGATTGTATTGATATACCCTTTCCGTAACACCCTGTATAAATTCTTGTAATACTGTTTTGGAAATCTTATTTTATTATCTGAATCAGAATTTATAAGATTTTTTAAAATGAAAAGTTAATCTTCAAACGTCGATATAGTAGTTACCCTTATAAAGCCAGAAACAACAACAGTAATCATAACGGAGTACCATTTCTTGACTCTCTCGAATATATTCCAGCCTTCTAAAATCTAAATACTTACCACGATGTTCTCTTTCCAGCTGCATCATCTGCGTGCTGAAGAGCCGTCCGGACCGCGCGACCATTCTCCGCACTTTCATGTTCATGGGCTTCCAACTCCTGGCCCCAACCTCGCCCCACATGCCCAAAGAAATCAACAACCCCGAGTACATATTCCTGCACTACAATATGCAGTAACACTCGGAAATTTCGAGTTTCGTAAAGTCGGAAATTTAAAGCTTTTAATGGTAGATTAGAACTTGTCTTGTAATCTTAGTAAAACCTCGAGCTTGAAAATTTCGAATGGAGTTTAAGATCTGAAGGCGTTGATATAGTTTGGGTTCTCTCGAATTTCGACGTCTTTTTAAAATTTCCGACTCGTGAAACTCGAAAATTTCGAGTTGGACGTCACATGTAGTTTCGTTTAATCTAGAAACAGTATTTTGAAAGTTGCACGTTTTCTCATATTAATGAATATATCACCAGGGCTTGCTTATAGTGAGGCATCAACAAGTCTATAGTATTAGATATTTAGCGTATTATTGTATGACGTATTAATGCGAATTTCTTTTCATTTAGTGCTCAAATTTCGGATTTTCCGAGTTTGAAAATTGGATGTAGCTCAAAAAAGTAGGATTCTATTCTGCTTTAAAATTATTTTTTGCATAAATTAACAACTTGCTTAAATAATTAGTGGATTAATATCTAAAGAGGAATCAAAAGAAATTCGACTTTAAACTAATTCTTTTAATTCTACGATTTCAGCTTTTAAACTGGATATTATAGAAATACTTATATTTTCTTATTATTAATTAAGTAATTTCTTTAACCTATATATTATTATTATTGTAAAACTTAATAATATCGTCGTCGTGTTTAATCATATTCACCCGCTCCGGGTTAGAGCAAAAAAAAAAATTAAAAACAAAAAATACAAAAAAAAAATGTAATTAAGTACTTATAAATAAAAAGATTTTTAAAAATATTTCGGATTTTTACACCATTATTTCACAAGTCTTTATAGCACTTTATTTATATTTTAACATCTTTCACGACAAGACTTGAACTTTTTTTAAAAAAAAAAATAATTTGCTATGAACAACTGTTTAACGTTCGAAATATTTTTTTCTGTCAATCCAACCTTCGCGTTTTTGCGATTTTTACGTGAGAGGTAAAAATCGTAGTCGCGCGTCGTATCTTAGTAATAAGTATAGCTTTAGTTAAGTGGTTTTATTTTAAAATTTTAGTAAGTATTAATATTTGACATATTCTGAAAAAAAAAAAACTATGTAATGTAGAAATTATTCTCTTAAAATTGCGAAATTTTTTGACGGGCATTTTTGAATAAATCGCTACAATTCAATCTAAAAACGATCCCAGATATAAATCGAGATAATGGATGATTATGAAAACCTTTTAAAAAGAAACTTACAAAAAAATATCCAACAAACATGTTTTGCTAAAACTTTTAAATCGTCTTGAACTGTAAAAGATACCGCATAAACTTACAGGCAAAAAGGTATCTAAAATCCATAAAAAAGAGAATAATTTCAACTTTATTTCACCATAGCCTACTTTTACAACGACACGTCCCAAAATTTTCAGTATTTTTCATGTCACCCTTCCACGTCAGATTTGTTCAGGGACGCGTTGTACGTAGGTTTTTTTAAATCATAAGTCTTGTATTAATTAATAAACAATTAAAGCTAATAATAATTAGTTTTGGGGGTTTTATTTCAATTCCTGCCTCATTGGACCGAATATTCCCGATCAGTCACACCCAGGCCGCTTTCCGAATTAGCTGTAATCACTCACATCGTTTCACATGCGTTCCGAGATAACACGATTATGACAGCTGAGGGCTATCAACAATTCGGAACGCTCGTGAACGCGATCACAGTGCTTACATCGCGTCCACAAGCGTCGCGCGATTTGAAAATACGCGCGTAAATCGCGTGCAGTTCGCCAGACTCGACTCGCACTTGATTCGCGCGTATTGCGCGCGAGTCAAGATACTAGAGACTCCTTGTTGCGTCCAGTTGTCGCGCGAACTTCAGAGCGTTTAGAGCTTGTCCAGAAAGGGCGAATTCGCCGCGATTATCTCGTGCGTATTACGCGCGACCGTTACGTCCAGAAGGAGCGTACCAACGCGCGAGTATTTGGGTTCGAATTTCATTTGTCAGTAGAAAACATGGAGTTGAACGATCTGGAGTTCGCGCGTCAACTGGACGCAACAAGGAGTCTCTAGTATCTCGACTCGCGCGTGTTGCGCGCGAGTCGACAGTCTGGCGAACTGCACGCGATTTACGCGCGTATTTTGATATCGCGCGATGCTTGTGGACGCGACGTATTGGCGCTTAGTATCTCGTGAACGCGCGAATGAATTCGCGTGAAACGTTTCGCGGCGAATTCGCCCCTTCTGGACAAGATCTTAAGGTGAATGTGCCATGGTAGACCGCGAAATTTAAATTTTCTTACGTTCTTTGCAATTTGCAGATCAGTGTCAGGTTGTATCTTGATCCAAATATGATTCGCGACTATAATAGACCTGTATTTACAGAATCATAGTCATTAGAATCACTAATATATCTCTTTAAGTTAGATTTCTACCATAAACACTTTTCCATACGAGATTTGTTCTTAACGGTAGAAATCTAACTTAGAAAGATGTATTAATGATTCTAATTATTATAATTCTGTAAATACGTACCGGTTATAGTCGCGAATCATATTTTGATCAAGATACAACCTGACACTGACCTGAAAATTGCAAAAAACGTAAGAAAAATTGAATTTCGCGGGCTACAACTACGCATTCACCTTAACTCCATGTTTTCTACCGACAAATAAATTTGAACCCAAATGCTCGCGCGTTGGTACGCTCCTTCTGGACGCAACGGTCGCGCGTAATACGCACGAGAGAATCGCGGCGATTTCGCCCTTTCTGGACAAGCTCTACCTCAATGTTAAAACGATATTATAGCAGTATTTCTTTTGTATAAACACCACATTTCTTCTTTTTCTTTGTTTAGGTGGCGACTGTCTGCCAGAAGCACAATTTCGAAAATGCCACGTTAGTTTTAAGCTTGCTACGTTTAAAGATCTGATGCATCTCAAAACAAAACGCACTGACATACACGCACTCGCATTTTTGACAGCGCTCACGGTGATATTATTCAAATAAAATCAAAATCGTTTATTTGCATAAAATGTGGTACAAAAGATGATGATAACGTAATATTGTAGTGCTAAGACACATTCCGCCATGTAATGATGGCATGCAAATATTTAATACATGAAGTTGGTATTAACAACATGCAGTAACATAAGATTTCATATCAGAAGACATGGTCGGCGTTATCACAAGATGGCACATGTCATGACGTCATCTATGACGATTTACGGGACATCGTTATCGCTCTCACGCCGGTACCGGTACGGGTTAAGCACGCTCAAATCGATTATATCGATTACATTCCTAACTCGGAACGCACCCCCAGTCGTCCGCACTGTTGACGATCGGGAATTCTTTTCGATTCATCCCGATCAGTGACAATCGAGAAAAAAAAAGTACCGTTCGTCAACACTGGTCGACCGGAACTAATTTTTCCCGCTCGTATATTATGATGAGTTCTAGAGTCAGGGTTTACATTGACGAACGGAACGTCTTTTTCCGATCATCAACAGTGTGAGTTGTGACTGATCGGGAATATTCGCGTTGGTCTAATGGTCGCAAGCACTACTGTTACACGAGGTCATGATAAATTATTTTATTTCTGTAAGTAGGTTTGTACAAACACACGCGTCAATAAAACCTAGATGCGGTCAGCGTTTCCTATCTGACTACTCTGAGAAGAAAGGCTAAAACAAACTCACAGGGTCACGGTCTCTTTTAAAGTCCAGACATAATCTTGGTCAGATCATGCAGATTGGTGTCTGAAATGGTATTTTGAAGAAAGAAACGCACAGATTTTCACTTCAAAAAATATCCCACCGCTGGGTAAAGGTCTCCCCATAGCTTTTAATTCTTCCCTGCATATTGCTTTCTCTGGCCAATCTCCTATAAACGTTTCAAGTCACCATGCCAATGTGTCTTAGGTCATCGAGTACTTGATAGCTTAAGGGTCAATCCCCACTGAAAGAGCAGCGGCTTTTTGAGGCAAAGGAGAGGCAGCGCGGCGCCGCGAGACTGCACGAGCCTTCTAGCGACTAGTCAAAAGAGGAAAGTCACTTGCTCTTACGGCCGCTGCTCTTTCAGCAAGGATTGACCCTAAAATAGAGACGTGGAAAGAGAAAGGGAGTCGGGATATCTTTGCTCTGCAGAGGTTTGATAGCCAATAAAAAACTAGAGTTAAACAACGGGCAACGCCATGTATTTATAAAAATAACAATTTCCAAAAATACAAGCCCAATTCTTCATCATTACAACAACGATGTAAAAAACATTGTAAAAGATGTTAGGTACAGAGGCCGGCACATCAAGCTACCCCTATCTGTCAAATTTTCCCAATTGAATACGAACCTTATTATTTTGTAGTAAAGTTGAAAATCTATCAACGAAATTTGACAGATTGGGGAGCTTGATGTACTGGCGTCTGTACAAGAGTGGAGCACACTAGATAATTATAATTGAGTAGGTAGTTAATTTAATTAACAATTATTTTCCCTGACTACTCTAAAAGGCAAGGTTATATTACCTTATTTAAGGTGAATGGGTAGTTGTAGCCGGCGAAATTTAATTTTTCTTACGTTTTTTGCAATTTTCAGGTCAGTGTCAGGTTGTATCTAGATCAAAATATGATTCGCGACTATAACCGGTACGTATTTACACAATTATAATAATTAGAATCATTAATACATCTTTCTAAGTTAGATTTCTACCGTTAAGAACACATCTCGTATGGAAAAGTGTTTATGGTAGAAATCTAACTTAAAGAGATATATTAATGATTCTAATGACTATTATTCTGTAAATACATGTCTATTATAGTCGCGAATCATATTTGAATCAAGATAGAACCTGACACTGATCTGCAAATTGCAAAAAAAACTTAAGAAAATTTAAATTTCGCGATCTACCATGTCACATTTACCTTAATTTTGTTTATTCTGAAAGGAATTTTATCAGCGTTATGTGGAATTATCTACACTTAATTTTATAGAAAGGGATTAGTAACACATTGGCGCCGATTCCCTTGTTCACAAACTAAACTAAATTTAAGTTCAGTGCATCTTTTTCTTTATATTTCATTAAGAAAAGGACAGAAGATAAATATTAGTTTAGTCCTGTCAAATTAAGATACTCCATAGACAATTTAGACGTGATTAAAAAAATTGGCTATTAAAAATACGTCAATTTACGTCAGGCGCTGACTAATTTGACAGGTCTAAATATTTATCTTCTGTCCTTTTCTTAATGAAATAGAAAGAAAAAGATGCACTGAACTTAAATTTAGTTTAGTTTGTGAACAAGAGAATCGGCGCCATTATTTACTTCTAATAGTGAGATTATCAAAATGTAAGCCCAGGTTTTTTTTTGCGCCGAGTTTTCGAACGCACTGTTTAGCACCAAGTGTTTATTGAAGTAAAAACTTCTTTAGGCGCGTCGGACATTTTTTGAGATCGGAAAAAACCATTGAACTCGCGACACTGTTACCGACACCGCGCTACATTCGGATGTGTTCGGCTGTCCTCGGGATGTACTCGGTTTTTAATGTATTTCCGATATGTCAGTGGGTGATGGACTGATGGCAATGTATTCTGTTTGTGTCTTGTTTTCACTTCTGTCGGCTCTCCCGGAGTGTTTTTTTGGCTGCTATGATTGGCAGATTAAAATAACAACATCATTTGTTTAATCAATGTTGTCCTAATTAGCCTTTCAAAAACCTCGTTTACATTCTCTCGTTTTTCTCCCTTCTTACAACTTTTTGTAAACCCTATAATAGTAGCTGATGTCACCTTCGAGCTGCCTCTCTCCCGGGACCTCCTCCTCATCGACCAAGTGGAACCGTTGCTTGTCAATGTTCGGGAAGAACGTGTCGCAGTCGTACGACTTCTGTATCTCTGTGAGGTAGATCTTGCCGCAGTTGCGATGGGACATAGCGGCCTGGAATGAAGAAAAATAAAGTTTTAAAAAAAAACCGAGTGTGGTTATGACCACATGACTGAAGTGAAACTTCAAACGTATTTGGCTATGAGAGGAAGAGAGAAAGAAAATATGCGCGCGCACTGCTTTCTCTTGCTTATATCCCCCACTCAACTACCGTTCGCCTCGCCCGATCACACTTTTCGTAACGCTTACGTCACGCGTTCGACAGCTTACTCCCCAAGTCAACCGTGCGTAAAGAAGTTTCCTTTCAAAAATGGGTGCAGTCGGGGGAGCCTCATCAAGAACGAAGCTTCGTACCCGATACTCGCACGCGCACACACACACTCATATTATGTAATAGAAAGAGACAGAGAAAGAGTGAATTTAATACGCGTTTTTAACACAGAGCCATCTAACTTGTGGCTAAGTAATAACAGCCGCACGGGTCGATCGATCAGGTGAAGCTACGCTTGCCGCGGTTGGTCTGTGGATGCGTGACCATCTTTACATACCAAGACCCCTCCGTGCCTCGGAAAGCACGTTAAGCCGTTGGCCCTGGCTGTCATTCGTGGATCTTTGACAGTCGTTACGAGTCGTCAGAAGCCCGAAAGTCTCAACCAGTCTTACTAAGAAGGGGTTTTGTATTACCCAGTAAGGGTTGTGGAGGTCAGATAGGTAGTCGCTCCATGTAAAATACTGGTACTCAGCTGCATCCGGTTAGACTGGAAGCTGACCCCAACATATCGCACCTTCGGTGCAACAAAGTCACAACAGCTTATTTTTTAATTTTACAGGAGAGAACTTTTAATTTATTTCCTCATTTTTTCGCATTTTTTTCCTCATTTTTTCGTTTTTACAACCACAAAGGAACCTGCGCCATCTAGTAGAATCTTGAGATACTTTCGCGGATGTTTTTGTTGCCCCAAGTATAGGCATGGTTCAAAGACAATTTGGCATACTTACCTCAATTTTGCAGTTTTGGCTATTTAAAAGAAAAAAAAATACATTTATTTAGCACAGACTAAAGGACACACAATACACCAGATACATCAGATAAAAAAACAAAACAAAGATCAAATAAAAAGCGTAAAGCGCGTTGTGACTTTGTTGCACCGAAGGTGCGATATGTAGTTGGAAAAACGCTAGGCAGATGATGAGCCTTCTAGTCAAAGTTTTTAGAATCTCGGATTTTCATTTTGACCTCACTATCGGCTTCAGCACCCTTGGAAACCATGAAAACGATAGAAAGAGAGAGAGAGAGAAATTCTCATGGAGGCGACATAACGCTTTTTCGTTACGTGTCGATTACTACCAGTTTACTCCCACCGCAAGCTGCGTAAAAGAACTTCGTTCCAAAAACAGTCAGTTAGCATTCAAGGTTTGGAACCTAATAAGTGGGGCAGTTGAGAGCAGTGGTAGCGATGGCGGCCCCGACTTACGCATTGTAGATCGTGGGTTGGAACCCCATGCAGGTACTTCACTTTGTGTAAATAATTTCACCACCACAGATCTCAAAACGGTGAAGGAAAACATTGTGAGGAAACCGGCATGTCCTAGAACCAAAATTCAAAGACATGTGACATCTACCAACCCGCACTGGGCACGCTTGGTGGATTACAGTCCACTCCCTCTCGAAGAAAGGAGGCCTGTGTCCCAGCAGTGGGAACATTATAAGCTGATTATGATAAGTAGGGCAGTTGTATCTACAACGCCACATGCAAACAACTGACGTTACGCAAAATCCTGCATCTCGCAAGCAGAGTTTACCGCGCAATTAGCATAATATACAACGACCCGACTTTAATCATTGGGCAGTTGCCCGCCAGACACAATACCCATCTGGTCGGAGGATCCTCCCTTTTCTATGGAGGATGAGTGAACTTTACACCCTGTTCCTCATACCTCTATATCACAGATAATTATAGATATACCTAGATAACGCAAGTATCACGAACCGTATGAAAACTAAGCGTGCCACTTTTTGACTACCTACTGTGACGTCACAAGCTCGCGCTCTCTCGCTCACGCTCACCCAGCCAGCAGTACGCAGGACTGAGCGCGAAAGTGGCGGCTTATGATTTTCGATCGTAAACTGGTGCGATCTATATCTCTGCTCTATACAGTCAACTGCAGTACCTGATATATTGAAGACCCTCCGATAACCCAGGTTGATTCTATGTCCTTTCGACCCTCGATGTAATTGACTGCTTCATCTAAACCTGCAACTACCACCACTCCTTCAGGCACCTGCAATATTAGACAAAGGACATTAGACTAGTTGAACAATCAATCTATATACAGGGTCCCATTAAAATAGATGGACAAATTTTAACACAGCGCTCACTACGTCTGACCCTTTGGTTATTTTTGCTTGGATATCTTTATATCCAAGCAAAAAAAAAACACTGATTAAAGTGATTTTATTTTAACCTAAAATATTAGGTCCTTACATATGAAATTGGCGTTTTTCGTACTGGCCACTTTAATCACGAATTTCTCCTCTTTGGTAAGGAATTCCAAATTCAAATTTGTACAGCTATTTACTCATGTATTTGTGCTTCGATGACCGTCATTCATTTGTTTTTTTTCTTCTGTTTTTTCTGTTTGCGTCACTCATTTTACAAAATGGAAAATTTAAAATATCGCATTATTTACGAGTACGAGTTCCGCCGTGGCACTAGTGCTGCGGAAACGACTCGAAGGGTGAATGATGTGTATGGCGGTCATGTTGCAAAAGAAAACACAGTTCGTTTTTGGTTCCAACGTTTTCGTTCTGGAAATTTCGACCTGCAGAACAAGCCCCGTGGACGGCCTGAGACCCAAGTTGATAATGGAGAATTGAAGGCTATTGTGGAAGCGGACCCATCGCAAACCACGTCCGAGTTAGCTGCAGGCTTCGATGTTAGTGATAAAACTGTTTTAATTCACTTGAAGCAAATTGGGAAGATTAAAAAGCTTGAAAGGTGGGTACCTCACGAATTGACTGAAGCAAACCGGCAAACGCGCGTCGACTGCTGCGTTACATTACTGAACCGGCACAACAATGAAGGTATTTTAAACCGAATCATTACCTGTGATGAAAAATGGATTCTTTACGATAATCGGAAGCGCTCAGCGCAATGGTTGGATCCTGGCCAGCCAGCCAAATCCTGCCCCAAGCGAAAATTAACCCCAAAAAAGTTACTTGTAAGCGTTTGGTGGACTAGTGCCGGTATTGTTCATTACAGTTTTCTCAAATCTGGCCAGACTATTACAGCTGATGTCTATTGTCAGCAATTACAAACCATGATGGAAAAGCTAGCGGCTAAACAACCAAGGCTGGTCAATCGCTCCACGCCACTGCTGCTTCACGACAACGCCAGACCACACACTGCGCAACAGACGGCTACCAAATTAGAAGAGCTTGAATTGGAATGTCTTAGACATCCTCCGTACTCCCCGGACCTTGCTCCAACAGATTACCATTTTTTTCGCAATTTGGATAACTTTTTGCAAGGGAAAAAATTCAACTCCGATGGGGCAGTCCAAATCGCCTTCAAAGATTTTATTGATTCCCGTCCGACTGGTTTTTTTAGTAAAGGGATCAATGAACTACCTATAAGATGGCAAAAGTGCATTGAAAACAATGGTTCATACTTTGATTAATTAAATATATTATATTAAAAAATATTCGACTTTTTGTTCCTTCCATACAAAACGCCAATTTCATATGTAAGGACCTAATAATAAATTGGCGGCACATTAGTGTATTTTCGTTAGCTGATTATTTTTCTTGTATTATGTTATTTGTAACTTAATATTACAACATGTTTGTCTGGTGGAAAAAATCTTATCTCTTGCTTTGGATGTTGTAAGGGTCATAGAGCTAGGGGCACATTGATAATTTAGTTATAATGATAAGACATTGGTTTCTAAAATTACTAATATTGTGAAATTATACATTCAACCCGTATTTTTTTTCACAACTGAATAAGAAGGTAACAGAAATTAAAATAATCAATAAGTACTTGTCCGGCTTTGAACCCTCAATCTGGTGTGAAGAAGTGGATTTTTAAACATCTGATCCACCACTAATCAGTTCTGGTTTATTAGTTACTAGCTGCGCCCCGCAGTTTTACCCGCGTAAATGTCGATCTCGTGGGAATATCCGGATAAAAAGTAGCCTATATGTTAATCCAGGGTGTCAGCTACATACGGTGGAGGTCTGCCCCGCATGGGCGGAGCACCGCCGTGCCCTCGTAGAGGCGATCGACAGCGGCGGCGACCTCTCGCGTCCGGCCCTGGTTTAAGCCATGGTCCGGGGCGAGAGGGAGTGGGTGGCGGTCACCTCCTTCTGCGAAGCAGTCATGCTAGCGAAGGAGGTGGCGGAACGGCTGAGGGAGAGAGCCTCACACCCCAGCCGCCGCGGGAGACGCTCCAGGCGTCGGGAGCCGCGTGACGACTCCCGGCCACCGTAGGCGCGGGCCTGCGGACGGAGAGTAATGGGTAGCTCACCGTCCAATCAGGACCAGGCCCGTGCCGGACGGCGCGTACGTGTTCCACGCGCGCTTCAAAGAAAAGTCAGCAAAAAGGAAGGGGCCTGCCAGGGCCGAAGCCTGCCGGGGGTGCGGGATTGTCCGAAAGGGTTACCGCTACCCCGGAACATAAAGGGCTAAGGAAGGAACACGGATGGGTTTTAGTCAGTAAGAGTCTGACACTCCCTTCGCTCCACCCAGAGCGGGAGGGGTCATTTGATGATTTCCGTCCGTAAAAAAAATAAAAGGGTGTCAGCTACCTCCATTCTAAATTTTATTAAAATTGGTCCAGCCGTTTAAGCGTGAAGAAGTAACAACCATATAAACACACACTCACAAACTTTCGCCTTTATAATATTAGTGTGATGGCTCTAGGCTAGGATATTCAAATACCTAAAAAAAAAGAAATTCAAGCTTGCTATGAAAACCATCATGTTTTAGTAAGAAAGTACCCATACGTGGCTATTAAATTACATGCATATGAAATAATTTAATTTTGCCTTCACATTGATAAATATGTCATTACCAGTTTAATGCTGGGTTGTTCGTAGTACTTATTTTCTTTTTTGGTAGCCTGTACTGTCCCACTGCTGGGCAAAGGCCTGCCCCAAATCCTTCCAGGAACTCCTTTCCCGCGCCACTTCTTTAGTGTTATTATGAGAAAATATTGGACATTAAAAAAGAATGAGTTTGTATGACCACAAATCATGATAAAAGTGAAAATTTACGACTGGAGCAGAGTATACGCTACTCGTCGTTGCCGAGTGCCGACCGAGTGGAGCCGGACGGTTCAGTTTCATTTCCTGCTCAGAAAAAAGCGCACAATATACTTTAAAGAAGTTTTCACTTCAAAAACAAGCGAAGTCGTTGGTTAAAAAAAAACTTATCAACGACGCGTATTTTGCGTGACAACAAAAGTTATTACCTTTTCTTTCAGGCTATCAACGTGATGTGTCAGCACTATATTGACTCTGTTGTTCAACGGTCTGTATTTGTCTGGTATGCAATCCCACGTCCTGCGGCCCATGATGACCGCATTCACCTTGGAAGGGTCCGACACTTTGGTTGTCATTGTCGTGAAGTAGGCCATTTCTTTCCTGAAATGTTTAATAATAATAATATTATCACCAACCCGCAATGAACCAGCATGTTGACCTGTGTGTCCCAGCAGTGGGAAAATTATAGGCTGATTATAGTAATCATTTATTTAAGCACAAAGGTTTTGTAGTATATGAAGGAGTTCCTTACTACCTAGTAACTAGATTACGCAGGGAGTCGCTCCATGTAACTGGTGCACTGGGGGTACCTGCATGGAGTATGTAAGGATCATGGATACCAGGAGACCCATAGCACAGTTTCACTTAGTATGGGCTCCTGTCTTCCATCTTCAAATTTTTATGAAACATAAACAGTGTACATTTTGAAACTTGTTCAAGAAAATATATAAATTTTATCTTTTACATATCTCGGGACCTTGGGGACCCGGACTTTTGGAAGGCGTACCAGGGGCCAAGGCCAACTCGCAGAGGCCTCTTGCAGAGGCCTCTTAGACAATTTTAAATGATAAGGAGGTACCAAATTTAATTTAATTTTAAATTGTATTATTTTTCTCATAGCAGGCTGCGTTCCGTATTTTCTTCCAAAGCCCATGGGAAGGTGTGATTTTATGCAATGTATTAGCTGCATCCATTTCGATTGAAAGCCATGATAGAGTTGAGAAAAATTATGATGTAGTTGATGCAGTTGAGGCTTAAGGAAATTTTTACTTCACTGAAAGATGGTTTTGAATTCCTCTATAGTAATCTGGAATCAACTGGTGCCAACAGGCTGGCTTCCTATGAGATGAGACTTGAAACATTACTAGCTAAATGAAGATGGACTATTTAGACTTCTGCCTGAGATATACCTAGATTTTAAACTCAATTATTTTAGAATAGAATGCTTCTTGAAAATAAAGGTCCAACAGGAATAACAAAACTGATTCGATTACAGAATACAGGTACAAAGTTCTGAAATGTTTGTCTGCAACCAAAATATACAAAAAACAAAATATTTCGAAGGAAATAAATTTACTACTTAATTACCTAGAATAGGACATTGAATACGTTTCATGCCTCGAAATTCATTCTACGCCGGGCAAAGCCCCAGAAACAGCTAAGTTAACCTCACATACGCAGGAGACGCGGTGAACTTAATAAACTCAGGAATCATTAATTTTTGGGTTTGTAACTGTAATGAAGATGTAAAGACTTACTTCAGACGCCATGGCAACGCTCCGTTAACTCCAATACCCATGTTTTCACAGGCAGCAGCGATTAAATTCAATTTTACTCTCGACATAGTTTTCTTGGCAAATTATTCTAAAAAAAATAATTTCTGTCAGAAATAGGTTAGATAATTAGATAAGGTCACCGTATCGTGATATTAGTCTCGTTTTTTTATGAAATAACGATTATTTCAGTGAAATTTAACAGATTTGTGTACTGCATAATTTACCGCGCTTTTAATTTGAAATGTCAAATTTAGAAGTTTGACAGCTGTGCTGTGAGCTGCTTTAGCTTGATAAGAGGGAAAGAGACACATTTAAAATTACGCTCGCAATGTCGGCGATTCTGGGGCATGGAACGCAAACATCGATAGCGTTGGGAACAGACTTGCCTAATGCCTTAGGATGCTTACATAAAGAAGCGGGTTTTCGATACACTGTACCGGGAGTCGGTTATACCCGTTTCTTTATAGGTGAGCGCATAAGATATCACGGGAATATTATACGTGCACCGATCGGTACCGACCTGCACTGACTCGTCTGCACCGGAAACCTGTTTCTTTGTAAGCACCGTTTGTCTACACTCAGGCTCATCATCATCATCTGCCTAGCCTTTTCCCAGCTACGTTGGGGTCGGCTTCCAGTCTAACCGTGTACATCTGAATACCTACCAGTATTTTTCTTGGAGCGACTGACTATCTGACCTCCTCAACTCAGTTACTGGGTAATACGATACCCCTTGATAAGACTGGTTGTCAGACTTTTAAGCTTCTGACGACCCGTAACGACTGTCAAAGATCCACGAATGACAGCCAGGACCAACGGCTTAACGTGCTTTCCGAAGCACGGCGGGGTCTTGGTATGTAAAGATGGTCACCCATCCACGGACCAACCGCGATAAGCGTAGCTTAACCTGATTGATCGACCCGTGCGGCTGTTATTACTAAGCCACAAGCCCCTTATCTATACTCAGGCTAATGGGGATATAAACTGCCACTTGCTCACTTCTGAAAGCCAATAAAATTCTCGTAAAAAACGTTCAACATCTAGTCGCAATCTCATCTCAGCGTCAATCAATGTCAAAAACTTGTCAAAAATGTAGCGAAATTACAGGTATTTTTGACAGTTTGAGTTGAGACAGATCAAACTACGACAAAGAATATAAACGTTCTCAAAACGTTTTATTTTTGTTTTAATCCTTATGAAATTGAGTTTGCTTCAGTCATTGGCCGTGTTTCGACCAGCTCACCCTCGTCTACACAAAAATGATGTGACTCCTTTCGGGTAAAAATTAAACAGACAAGACAGATCCTGCCCCAGAGAGCCAGCCCCTTGCCCATTTTTACGGCATATTTCCTTTTGCCCATGAAACAAACATAATAGCGGTTATTAAAGGGCTTTATCTGAAACGGAGTTTAACAGTAGGTTCAATAACAGTTGTTTCAGAAACTCTCTGAAAGAGAGAAATGACACATCAAAAACCTAAAAGCAAGGTTTTCAAAATGCCCTTTTATCGCCGTTTATCTATAACGAAAATAAATACTTAAAGATTTTATTACTTACATTCTCCATAGCGACCGTTAAGCCCCATAAATAGAGTTAAGGTCTGTAACTACATTTTAACGTGCCACTTGCAGATACGGACTGCCGAATTGCCAATATCAAGCAAAGGTCAACCTTTTTCTGAGATTCAAAATTGCTCGTAAGTATTTTATGTCTGCCTGTTAAAAGTAGGGAGTTGAAACGTTGCATAAAGTTAAGATACCTTTATATGTCAAAAAATGTAATGTATGGTTAAGTAGTCGCTAATCATTACTTAACTTTTAGCCACGTTTATAAATAAAGGGGCTTAAATCTGTATGTGCTTAAAAATATTGGTTAAAATGCGAAATACAGCAAAAGTGTTGGGGTTTTCCTCGGAAAGTGCATTAGTGCATTACACTGTAGGTTTTTTATTCGTAGGCAAAAGTAAATGTAAGTACGTGAATATTGCTGAACTGTCAAAATGAAACCCATTATTACTTATAGTACTGTGTGTATAAGTGCAATTACCCCACCGTTCAACTCTGTGACCTCGACCTTCTTTTGTTTGCGTTCCAGCAACCACCAAATTTAAGATTTGGAGCATTTAATTAAAAAAAAAAACTCACGCTATGCATCCTCTTTCGAAAGCTTCTGAGCATGTATACCAAAAACGTCACGTCCTACACAACTGTTCGATTCGTTATTCGAGTCGATTGTTAAGATTCTTTAACGGGAAAGCTACAAAATGGTAGTGTATGGTAAAATAAGAGTTAAAACAAATTAAAAAAAGGAAACCATTCATAACGTTTTTATAAAATTAATATCAATTAAGTTTTTCATAGATCGAATAAACTTGCTTTTGAGTCAGATAAGAAAACTATGTAGGGTGGTGTGCAGTACTAAATACAAAAAAATGTAAGGATGTGAGACAGCTCGCTGACAAATTCTTACAAGTTGGAGCGCAGCGACATCTGAAGTGAGCAAGCGGTCATTTTTATCCCCATTGATAATATTAATGCTTGAGGCGTGAACTTAAAGATAAGCCTCCATTCTACGCACAGAGTAGGTAGGTACTATTTTATAGCTGAAATCTACGTTTGAGCTTTTAAGTATTCTTTGGTTTGAGTAAGTTTTATTTAATACCTAGGTACTCTTTAGCTGTTCATTCAAAGCTTGTTTAAAATAAAAAACCTTTATTTTTTAATTAAGTAAGTACATAATCTCTCAATGTAGGTACCTACCTATGTTCTAAAGTAGCACTTCACTTATGTTACGACATACCTAATAATAATAATTGATTTATCACTTATTATCATTTTCTACCATTAAAGATACCATTTTGTAGCGTTACAATCGAATCGAATAACAAATCGAACTGTTGTGACACAGTATTTATACTGTGGTTGTGATCAAGATGGCCACAGATGGCGGCGTTAGTTCAGATTTTTGCCGCGCGCCAAGTGATTCTTGTACAGCTATTACAACCTTCTTCTAAAGAGACCGTAGAGAAAAGGTTTGTTACCTGAGTTGGAATACCAAATGCGTTTCAGCACCCAAAGATGCAAAGGTGACGTATTAGTGAAAGTGACCTATTAGGGATAGCGACGAAATGGCCAAAGTGACGACATAGCCGCTAATCCAGAAATTTAATATTATTTTGGAGCATTTGATTGAATAGCCCGAGATATTCAATTTTTCTTACCTACGTATTTTTTCAATTTTCAGGTCAGTGTCGGTACGTATTTACAGAATTACTTATATAGGTAATCATTAGAATCATTAATACCTACATCTTTCTAAGTTAGATTTGTTCCATAAGAACAAATCTCTTATGAAAAAGGGCTTAAAGAGATAATTATATTAGGTTTGGTAACTTTTTTTTTTTTTTTTTTAACGTGGAGAAATGCTCATGCTTTCTGCACTACCACGGGGAGATAGTGCAGTTATGTGGGACTCCAACCCACTAAAACTCCACGGTGTCCTCCTCTGCCGCTTACGGCGGGAACACGGGCACGCGTTAGCACTCATCCGTGAACCCACCGCGGCTGTCCGTCACCGGACCCTCCTCTGGGGAGTATTCCCCATCACCGGCGCACCAGAACACATAGCACGCCGTGACCACCCCAGGGACCAAACCAGCACATGGGCGCCAGACGACCCCGTGTCTGGGCACCCTTGGTCCCCCTGCGACGGATCAGGTCATTGGCCCCGCCGCCTGCCAATTTTCGGCCGCAGAGGATAGGGAGAGCGGCCAACGTCAGTCAGCGTCAGTTCGCTTCACCGTGGGTGTCCAAGCCACGGCTACTGAGCCCCCCCGCCTCGACAATGCGGGAACCCACCGGGGGGGAGGTTAGGTAACCTTTTTTTTTTTTTTTTTTTTTTTTTTTTAACGTGGAGAAATGCTCATGCATTCTGCACTACCACGGGGAGATAGTGCAGTTATGTGGGACTCCAACCCACTAAAACTCCACGGTGTCCTCCTCTGCCGCTTACGGCGGGAACACGGGCACGCGTTAGCACTCATCCGTGAACCCGCCGCGGCTGTCCGTCACCGGACCCTCCTCTGGGGAGTATTCCCCATCACCGGCGCACCAGAACACATAGCACGCCGTGACCACCCCAGGGACCAAACCAGCACATGGGCGCCAGACGACCCCGTGTCTGGGCACCCTTGGTCCCCCTGCGACGGGTCAGGTCATTGGCCCCGCCGCCTGCCAATTTTCGGCCGCAGAGGATAGGGAGAGCGGCCAACGTCATACCAACACTCCTCTTCCTCTGCGGCCCCACCGCGTCCGCCATCGGACGGTGGCGACCCCGTCAAGGCCGCGGAAGGTAGGGAGAGCGGCGCACCGCAATACCGGCACTCCTCTCCCACCGCGGCCTCCAACCCTCAGCCGCGATGTCTCCGATACGACATCGCGGCTCGCCTCAGCTGCGATGTCGCTCAAGCGGCACCGCAACCTACTTGTTGGCCGCTACGTCGTCGGCTTACCGGCAAAAGCCCTGACGAGCGGCCCCTCCTCGGGTTCCACTTCGCTTCACCGTGGGTGTCCAAGCCACGGCTACTGAGCCCCCCCGCCTCGACAATGCGGGAACCCACCGGGGGGGAGGTTAGGTAACCTAACCTAACCTAATGATTCTAATGACTATAATTCTGTAACAAAATATTATGATTCGCGACTATAGTAGATATACCTATTAGACCTGTTATACCTATTAGGTATAATCGCGAATCATATTTTGTTTAACATACAACCTGACACTGATCTGCAAATTGCATAAAAACGTAGGTACCTACTTAAGAAAAAATTTCGCGGGCTACCCTCGCGTCCCCCTTAAATAATTTTTTTAAGTTCGAGCATAGGTCGGTTACTAATAGGAACTCGGTAATGAGACCGCGTGGCGCGCACGTTATGCCAGTAACGTAATTTACATAATTAGACCATAAATAAACAATAATAATTGCCTACTGATAAACTGCGATCTCTGCAGTCAAAAGGTGAGCATTCTTGGCGATATAAAGACACTATTTTGTACATGCAATCATTAACGGTGTAGTTATAATGTAACTTTTATTCGTCACCGATAGCAATGCCATTATGAAGAGCATACTATTAGTGTTGGCATTGGCACAGACCTTAAAACAAATCAGCTGAATGATCATAACCATAATTTCAGCCGAAAGACGTTCACATCGCCACATCGACCAATCTGAATCATTTTGAAGGATATTGCTAATCCATTGCTTCATATGTTCGAAAAATTTGTCTGCTCAGCAACGTAAATAACGCAATGGATGTTGTTGAACTGTCAAAATGAAAAAGCCATTTTGCTACTGTTACCCCCTTACTAATAAACGTATTATATCAGATTAGCTGCGACCCGCGGTTTCACGCGCATAAGTTTCGATCCCGTGGGAATATCGGGATAAAAACTATTCTATGTCCTTTCCTGGGACTCAAGCTATCTATATAGCAAATTTCATCTAAATCGGTTCAGTGGTTTAGGCATGAAATGGTAACATACAGACAGACAGACAGAGTTACTTTCGAATTTGTAATATTAAGTATGGATGAACAGTTACACGCCGATTTCTCTCTTTCAGTCGTCAGTAATTTGACTTTCGAAAGAAGAAGACAAAGCGTTGTGTAACTATACAGATGCTATACAACGTTTATTAGTGAGGGGGTTAGTATTTAGTACCTATAGAGGACAAGAGGTCATCACTATAATGATGATCACCTCTCTGTAAGATTGTTAAACAGTGTGATAATCATACCACGTCAGACGTAAGCCTGAGTCATAATATTTACGATACAGTACGATGGAAATATCTTACGCTACGATAATTATAAACACGGTAGATTGACTGCGGGTGCAATAAATTAGTATTGCGTATTTACGTTTCGTGGGAAATATTTATACGATAAGTTCGATGGTATACGGAAATACCTATAGAAATTCAGTCTCGTCTGAGTGTTTTTCTCATAGGGAGATGGCTGAGGGAGAGAGCCTCACGTCCCAGCCGCTGCGGAAGACGCTCCGGGCGTCGTCGGGAGCCGCGTGACGACTCCCGGCCACCGTAGGCGCGGGCCTGCGGACGGAGAGTAATGGGTAGCTCACCGTCCGATCAGCACCAGGCCCGTGCCGAACGGCGCGTACGTGTTCCACACGCGCCTCAAAGAGGAGTCAGCAAAAAGGAAGGGGCTTGCCAGGGCCGAAGCCTGCCGGGGGTGCGGGATTGTCCGAAAGGGTTACCGCTACCCTGGAACATAAAGGGCTAAGGAAGGAACACGGATGAGTTTTAGTCAGTAAGAGTCTGACACTCCCTTCCGCTCCACCCAGAGGAGTCATTTGATGATTTCCATCCATAAAAAAAAGGGAGCGAGCCTATTGCCATTAACCGGACAGAAAGCCAGGCCTCAGGTTGGTACTGAGAAATTTCTAATAAAAAATCCAATAACGCTTTGCTCGACCTGAGAATCGAACCCAGCGGGGCAATAGGGTAGTTTCCTGGGTAAAAAAATAATAATTCTAATTAGTCCGTCAGTTAGATTATCGAAAAATAATAGACCCGTATTTTTTCTTTTGTCAATCAAACAAAAAATGACAAAGATAAAGCGCGTCAAAATTTGGGAGTGGGGGGTCGTGACGTCACGCCGTGCGACACTTTTTAGCACGGCGTGACGTCACGACCCCCCACTCCCAAATTTTGACGCGCTTTATCTTAGTCATTTTTTGTTTGATTGACAAAAGAAAAAATAAGGGTCCATTATTTTTTGATAATCTAACTGACGGACTAATTAGAATTTTTTAGGAAACTAGCCTATTGCGTAAAACGCTATCAATCGGAATCGGTTTCATTTTGACAGTTCAACAACATTCATTGCGTTATTTACGTGTTGAGCAGACAAATTTTTCGAACTTATGAAGCAATGGATTAGCAATTGGCTTCAAAATGATTCAAATTCCGATTGATAGTGTGTTACGCAATTAGGGTGCAGGACTTTATGCTCAGCAGTCGCGATTGCGACAACAAGACAAACGAAGCAGTTAAAAATATCAGTAGAATACACATTGGCAAATTAATAATAATAAAAACTAATAAATACCGTAAAAGAAAATCATCCATCTTACCATTATAGAAGTACTAGCTGCGCCCCACGGTTTCACCCGTGTAAATGTGGATCCCGTGGGAATATCGGGATAAAAAGTAGACTATCTGTTAATCCAGGGTGTCAGCTACCTCCATACAAAATTTTATCAATATTGGTCTAGCCGTTTGAGCGTGAAGAAGTAACAAACATATAAACACACACACACACACACTCACAAACTTTTAGTGTGATGGATTAGCATTGATTAGCAATATCCTTCAAAATGGTTAAATTGAGTGATAGTGTGTTACGCATTGAGGGTGCAGATTTGTCCGGGCATGTCCGGCTTTTTGGGTCCCTGTCCGGAAATATAACTTTTTAAATTTCGAAATGTTAACTGTCACGAGATTACTCGTGACCTGACCAACCATCCTTCTCGGTACACACATACCGCATCTATGCAGCCTGTAATGTTCCCACTGCTGGGACACAAGCCTCCTCTCGGTGTTAGGGGGTGGGCCGTAAATCCGTAGGTAATCCACCACGCGGTCCCACTGCGGGTTGGTTCACACCGCATATTCCTGTGAAATTCCCCATTTCTGCCGATGCCAGTATCCGAGTAGGTAATTAAACGCCTGTGTGCACACAGCCTTCTTTGGGGAATATTGCGCTTTGACAACTGTACTTTGACGTTAGTTTGTGGTTGATAACTTGATGCAGTGAACCGCCTATGTGGTGCTACGAAATTCGCCCTTGCTGCTACGATATAAAGGCGCTGTCAATGTCAAATTGTTGTTGTTGTGATTCGGACGAAAAACCGAACCAACCTATCGGAATCCGCTAGGTATAACCTCGGTTTGTGGTAGGTACATTATCCGCCTCTGTTATAATAACACTTGTTCTACGAAATTCGCCCTTACTGCTACGAAATAATGCCCGACATTCACGACTCACGAGGCTAGTTTTTCAAAGCTAGGATTGGAAGCTAGAACCTCTATTTATTTATTTATATAATATACTTTATTATACACCACAAAAATACATACCTACTTAAGTAACATAAAAAAAAAAAAAACGAACATTAAAAATGTATATATAGGGTGTTACGGAAAGGGTATATCAATACAAACGGGTTGAAGAGTGTATCTGGTATAGAATCTCTGTACAAAATTTCAGCTCAAAAGCAGTAACTTTGAAAATGCTTAATATTTTTTTATTTCGATAGTTTATTAAATTGAAATCATAACAAACGTGCCACCGCACTACGAGGGTCATTATCCATTATCTGTAGTGTGTCTGTGCGCCTAGTACACGCACATCACGCCGCCGCGCGCCAGTGCAGCGCCGTGATGTCGAAATAAAAAAAATATTAAACATTTTCAAAGTTAGGTAATGCTTTTGAGCTGAAATTTTGTACAGAGATTCTAGACCAGATACACTCTTCAACCCGTTTGTATTGATATACCCTTTCCGTAACACCCTGTACAATGTGCAAGATAAGCCTGCCCGCGACGTTGGAGTTAAAGATTATATCTCTGCTAGCACTTTTAATCAATTTCGGCATAATGAAGGCAATTATTTACTTTAGGAAACACGGAACACAGCACACTCTCTTGATAAACGACCAGATGGCGGCAAACGATTATTTGCGATTTCGGCCGCGCGCAGACTAGGGTCCGTTCACACAGACCGGATCGGAGAGGGAGCTGATTTTTTATCACGTTTAAAACAGAGTTTTGAATGATTGTAATAAGGTTTATTTTTGCATGTCACTTCTTTTATTATTGAGAATGCTTGTGAGCAAACCTAACGCGCTTAGTGTGAAATAATAAAAGGAGCCGACTGGCTGCCTCTGATGACGTACTCTTCCGCGCTCGCGCAGCCGAATGGCTCCGTTTGCATGCTCTTTTGCGCTCGCGCGGACCGGCTCTGATTGCGTGCTCTTTCACGCTCGCGCGGCCGCTTGGACTGCGCGGAACTGGAGGTATACCACCCTTGTAGAGCACCCGCTCGGCTCCGAGCGCATCCGTCCAGCTCCGAGTGCATCCGCTCATAAACAATGCCCTTCCAGCCGGTCTATGTGAAACAGCTGTCGGCTCCGGCCAGTTCCAAGCGTATAACTCGCGCCGGTCTATGTGAAAAGAAGAGCGCCGGCCGATGCTCTCCGAGCCGGTCTGTGTGAACGGACCCTTATTTTGCTCACACTCTAATTCAGCCTTTATTGACACCTGTCATCACTGCGCTTCGCCAGGTGTCCTGCCCAACTCCATTTGAGTTCCATCTTTTAATTGATCTTAAGGCCAGTTACAAAATATTCTAAAGCCGCTTTATTCGATAAGATATTCAGCTGAATAATTACGAAACGTTGTCAGCTAGTACATTCGCAGGTCGAGCATGAGTGTTTTAATTATCTATCTATTGCACATTTTATAAAGCTTGGTGCACATTCAGGATTCAGTTGTGATTGTGTGTTGTCTATTCGTAGATCTTTGACCATAGATATAAGATATTTCTATGTCTTTGATAGTCGTTACGGGTAGTCTGAAGTCCAAAAGCTTGACAATAAGTCTTACAAAGGGTTGTCATGCGGCCATGGTAGAAGTGACCTTATGTCACATTTTCAATTTGTAGTTTCTAAATAAATTGTGTTGGAGGGCTGAAATTCACTCTATAAGGGGCACGTGGTTAAGTAACTACAACCACACAGTGTCAACTAGGCTTGCTGATTTCGGTCCGTCTATGGGTCCATTACTTACCGCGACCAATCCATGTCTGTCATTTGTAAATCTTTGACAGTCGTTACGGCTAGTTGGGACCCCGAAAGGCTGACCATGTAAAGTACGTAGGTACTTTGACCCGCTGATTACCCGTAGGTAGGGGTAATCAGCTGCATTCGGTTAGACTGGAAGCCGACTCCAGCATAGTTAGCAAATGGCTGGCAGATGATTGATATTCAGTGAGATATGTAGGCAGGAGGCCAGCCCAAATATTTGGAAAAAGGTTGGCGGGTTAACGATTATTTTATTCTTATAGGTATTTCGCATTCTCGCCCGACATTTTCGGCCATTTTCTCGGTTCTCCTTCTTCGTTCGTATCTTCGGTATCTTCAAACTAGCTTCTGCCCGCGCCTTCGTCCGCGTGTAATTTCACCCTCCTCCCATTCACCCCCTTAGGGGTGGAATTTCGAAAAACCCTTTCTTAGTGGATACCTGCTCTTCACAAAGAACACACTCTCCAAATTTCATGTCTCTAGGACCAGCGGTTTAGGCTGTGCGGTGATATATCAGTCAGTCTGCGCGACTGCCGCGACTGCCTATCTGACCTCCACAACCCAGTTACTGGGTTAAGTACAATACCCCTTGGTAAGACTGATTGTCAGACTTTCGGGCTTCTTACTACCCGTAATGACTGTCAAAGATACACGAATGCCAGCTGGTACCAAAGGCTTAACGTGCTTTTCGAGACACGGAGGGGTCTCGGTATGTAAAGATGGTCACCCATCCACAGACCAACCGCGGCAAGCGTAGCTTAACCTGATCGATCGCCCTGTGCGGCTGTTATTATTTAGCCACGGGCCCCTCGTGTTGTCTCCGTATTGGATGTAAAAATAGATACTATCAGATGTTTATTATCTTGTGTGAATCGTAAAAGTCGGGGAAAGGGAAGGGTTTGTTTGTACCTTTGTAGCTTGTACCTAAGTAGGTACCTATAGTAAAAATGCGCAGTGCTGCACACCCCACCCTATTTCAAGTTAAACAAATATCAACTTTATTTCAACGATAATTATTATGCTGATTTCAGAATAACTAGCAGTGTTGAAAAAGTTATAAAAATGTATGAAGTTTTACTGTAAACTGAACTTTATTGTGTAGGAATTAAAGTTATTAAGGCAAAGGCCTCCCGCAAATCCTTCTTTCTAGTCCTACTTAATTGCACAACACACTTTCAATCACGATCTGAATCATTTTAAAGAAAATAATCCATTGCTTCATATGTTTGATTTTTTCTGCTCCACAAGGTAAATAACGCAATGAATGTTGTTGAACTGTCAAAGATTCAAAATGAAAGCTATCGCTACTGTTACTTTACCTATAACCCCGGAACTCATTTCCCGCGCTATGCGCCACATAATCAGCCTATAATGTTCCCACTGCTGGGACCCAGGCCTCCTCTCTGCAAAAGGGAGTGGGCCGTAATCCACCACGCGGGCCCAGTGCGGGTTGGTAGATGTCACATGTCTTCGAATTTTTGGTTCAAAGACATGCGGTTTCCTGACGATGTTTTCCTTCACCGTTTTTCGCTATGCGCCACGCGCCACCTCAAACCAGTTAAATAGTTTCCTAAATAACGTTTTTTTAAACGTGATTAAAAATATGACAATGTTAGTCTTTGTCTGCTAATATGGTGCCAAATGCATTAAGGAAAAAAACATAATTTAATACCGTATTATTATAATAGGGAAAATGTGACATAAATATTTACTTAAAAATAGATGTTAATAACAATAGGTTTTAAATGATTCTCTCACAATACATAAAATACTTACTCATGTTATTCATATACTTACATGGTTCATATTCAGGGTAAAATTAAATTAGTTAGCAAAACACTGCATACGTGATGAGCAGTGGTCGGAATAAGCTGAGTATATTTACCTAAAGTTTAAAGAATAGAGACGGAAATTGGAGACTTCCCTATAACTAAATTAAAAAAAAATAATGGCGCCGATTCCCTTGTTCACAAACTAAACTAAATTTAAGTTCAGTGCATCTTTTTCTTTCTATTTGATTAAGAAAAGGATAGAACATAAATATTAGTTTAGTCCTATCAAATCAAGATACTCCATAGACAAGATGAGACGTAATTAAAAAATTGGCTACTAAAAATACGTCAATTTATGGCAGGCGCTGACTAATTTGACAGGACTAAACTAATATTTATGTTCTGTCCCTTTCTTAATGAAATAAAAAGAATAAGATGCACTGAACTTAAATTTAGTTTAGTTTGTGAACAAGGGAATCGGCGCCAATATTGGTTATTTTATTTATCAAAACATTGATTACGATTTATTAAAGCATTTATAATGTTAATGATAAAATAAGATATAGAAAGTTTCATACTTAAAGTTCCGGTAACCGGTAAAAAAAAATGTAGTCATAAGGAAGTCTCCGATTTCCGTCTCTGTTCTTTAAACTTTTGGTAAATATACGCAGCCCATTCCGATCACTGGTGATGAGTATCGATATCTAAAACACGATAAAATTAAAGTTTTGATAGACACTAATTACCCACTAATAAGTAATTACTGTGTACCTATCGACAAAACTAAAACACTAGCGGAATGTTGCACACTTGTACTGGAACAGGGCGTGCGATTCTCCATACAAATGTATTCCCCTTTTCTCTTCCTGAATACTGCCTAGTCTAGAGCAATTTTTTTTTTTTTTTTCATAAAATCAAGGTCTGCTGTAAACACGTCCGTGTCATTTTCTTTTTTTCAGCTACTAATTATTAAAGAAAATATGACCTAAAAATTATAAAAAAAGCTCTAAAGAAGAAGAGTGGGGCGCGTCTTTGTAGATGGCGTTATCTGTACCTCTGGTACCGTAGTGTTGTTACTTGAAGTACGAACTGAAAGATATCGATATCTACCGATCACGTCTGTGAAGTTTACACAAAGATAAGATTTTTGAAGTGAACGCACGCTTGACTTGGGGAGTAAGCTGGCGAACGCGTGACGTAAGCGTTACGTAAAGTGTGATCGGGCGAGGCGAACGGGAGTTGAGTGGGAGATATAAGCAAGAGAAAGCAGTGCGCGCGCATATTTTCTTTCTCTCTTCCTCTCATAGCCAAATACGTTTAAAGTTTCACTTCAGTCGTGTGGTCATAAGCACACTCAGTTTTTTTTTTAAACTGATATTTCGAGTAAATATCTACACTAAAAGCGGTCGATGACCCCACAAAAAAAAAAAACATACAAAAACGAAGTTTCGCTAGCTAATTTAATTTGACCCGGTATAAACATAATATCACGCCTGTAATCCCCAAAGGGTTATGCAAAGGTAACTATTATAGTTACTACTACTACTACTATAATAGTACTTACACCCACATTTCACTTATCATGTTTTAGCCCTATGGAGGGGGCGAGAATTTTGCTATCAACCGGGCACTAAATAAGAACACTTTGCCGGAACTGGGAATCGAACCCAAGTCCAAACGCGGTTTCACCCGCATAAGTTTCCCCTGGGAATATCGGGGTAAAACTATCCTATGTCCTTTTCCCGGACTCAAACTATCTCTATACCAAATTTCATCTAAATCGGTTCAGCGGTTTAAACGTGAAGAGGTAACAGACAGACACACTTTCGCATTTATAATATAAGTATGGATTCAATAATTTAAAAAACATTGCAGGACGAGAGTCGCACTCGCACACAACCAATGAAAATACCAAATGCGTTTTCTAATAAATATAATGAAAAGTTCATCAAACCGACAACCAGTGGAAAAAAATGCAAATTAACATCTCGACTATGCAGCTATTTATCATAAAATATTACTTACAGTTCGAGCCCAGACATGGAAATGAGAAGCTATAATAAAATTTTCATGTTAATTAAATATCGACATTCAACCTTATTTTCTCCCTGCCAATGTTTTAATTTAAACATCTCACTACATTAGACAGTTACATCCGTTTGCGAACGTGTTCTTATCGAAAATAACTAATAAGTAACAACTAACTAAAATAATCTTCGTCTACAACCGTGATCGTGAAATAGGAATTATAAATAATTTTCCTGTGCCCTAATAATGTCCATGTTATCTGTCAAACCATAAAGATTGATAACCCTTCGCGCCAAAACAAACGTCACTTTCGCCGCCGCGTTCCGTCTAATTAAAAACAAAAACAAGAAAAATTAAGCGCGTTCCAATTTGCGAATAATGAGAGCATAATTCGATATTTTTGTCCGACGTTTTTCGGTTTCAGTGGCCAGGATAATAAGTGAAAGGGACGGATGATACGATACGTTTGAAGTTTGAAAGGGACGGAGCTATTGTGTACTTTCTCATATAGATTTGTTGAAAGCTGCGATAGGGACGTACGTTCAGTTTTCCGAGATCGTTACGCGGGAGAGGTTGTTGCGTTCGTGTTTGTGTGGAAATCTCGCAATTTACTACATGTGATTTATAAGAAAAAAACTAGTCATGTCCCCGAAGGGTGATTTTAGGACAGATACGGATGTAATGAGGGTTCGGTCTCGTTATAATGGTTAAATGTGTAAAAAAAATCGCGTTTGGATATCAAAACAAAGTCGAAACGTTTGATTTGTTGGAATTTTGTGCGCACGTATTTATATTGTAAATATTTGAGCCGTATTTAATTGCTCGAGTGAAACGTTATAAAAAAAATACAAAGTGCAATGTGATGTGTTAAGTTGTTTGGAGGATTTAAATTTTTGAATTTGGAATATTTATTACTGGTGAGTTATCAAAAATGTACTCTATTTTTTTTTAAGTTTCAAATACTTTGTTGTGGATACTCCTTGTGATTTTCTTGTTGAGTTTCCAATTATTTACTCTTTTACATAAACTTTCTGAAGCCGTATTACCATAAATTTTAATTATAAATCCCTGTAACTGTAAGTAATACATAAATTAACATAAAATTATTATTCAGAAACGATCTCATAAATCAAACTTATCGATTTCATAATAGTTTCGAAGCTTGTTCATAATCTATGCCAGATTAAATACGTACCTTTGAACTTTATTCTCTAGTCATTAGTCATAGACAATGTTTTTAGTTTTAACGGAGCAAGGAGGATTTATTAAACCCTATGACGTAGGGACGAAATTCTACCGAAGTGTGTGAAAAAGGAAAGCGTGGTCTTTGCCCAGCCGTGGGATATTACGGACTACACAGATGGATAGATGATGCACTGTTTTTCCACCTATGGGAGGCGTACAAGGCTCATCATCATATACCCTTTCGGCTTAGCATGACTTCTTCTTTCAATTCCATACTTCCCTAGTTGTCATCTCGGTAGTAACCCCCAGTGGCGTAACTATACCGTTTGGGACCCGTGACAAATTCAAGGGATGGGGCCGTCCTGCAATGTAAAGAAGCTCAACCAACGTTATAGTTTTTTTTTTTACTAGTACTTCTCCCGCGACTTCTTCCGCGTAGATTTCATATTTTCCCCTGCAAAATTTAACACCTGACTGCTTCGTTGGTCTAGTGGTCGCAAGCGCTACTGCTGAGCATGAGGTCCTGTCCAAAAAATTAGGCAAACAATCGGAAAATGGTACAAAATGTTCGAAACCTGAATGATGTCCTTAGTGGCACATTTTCAAAAAAAGTTTGCTATTATAAACTTATGTTAGGATCCTCCTGTGCTCATGGCATGGCCTTCTCGAGCCGGGGGCCTCCTCTGGCTGGTGGCCCGTAGCATTTTGCCTCAATGAAACCCTACTAGTTACGCCACTGGTAACCCCATTTCTCGCCATATCATCATTTACACAGTCCATCCATCGTTTCTTTGGTCTTCCCCTAATCTTATAGCCATCTGCATGCAATCATGCATACTCAAAAATTTCCTCACGCCATTTTTCTAAAAAGGCGTAGAGTAGTTCAACAATGTCCTCCTTCTTGTCTGATTATAACAACAACCAGAGTTCACCAATCCAGCAAGCGTGGTGAGTTCCACTTCCCCATTTGACCTTTGATTTTAGCGGTCAATAGGACATTTTGGGAAATAGTAACAGCCGCACGGGTTGTTCTTTTAGATTAGCAACGCTTGCCGCGGTCGGTTCGTGTATGGGTAACCATCCATTGCCTTGGAAAAAATGCTCCTGTACCTTGGAAAGCACGTTACGCCGTTGGCTCCGGTTGTCATTCGTAGATCTTTGACAGTCGTTACAGGCGGTCAGAAGCCGAAAGTCTGACAACCAGTTTTATCAAGGGCTATCGTGTTACCCAGTAACTGGGTAGTTGAGGTTAGATAGGCAGTCGCTCCATGTAAAATACTGGTATTCAGCTGCATCCGGTTAGACTGGAAGACAACCCTAACATATGTAGTTGGGAAAAGGCTAGGCAGATGATGAGCCTTCTAGTATAAGTTTTTAGAATCTCTCATGAAGTTGTCGCCATCTCAGATTTTCATTTTGACCTCACTATCGGCTTCAGCACCCTTGGAAACCATGAAAACTATAGAAAGAGAGAGAAATTCTCATGGAGGCGGCATAACGCTTTATCGTTACTTGACGATTTCTATCAGTTTACTCCTCCCTAAGACGACCCACTGACCGTGAAGGCTGATGAGTATGGATTAACTCCTTGAATGCAACGCGCAACGGAATAATATAGAATGCAACACAAAATCTGAATAATTATGTTTATACGTTCTAAAGTAGTAGGTACTCAAAACCTAGACACATAAACAGCCTATAATGTTGCCACTGCGTCTCAACACAGGCCTCCTCTCGGTGAGAGTAAGTGCGCCGTAATCCACCGCGCGGGTCCAGTGCGGGTTATTGGATGTCACATGTCTTCGAAATTTTGCTTCTAGGACATGCCGGTTTCCTCACGATGTTTTCCTTCACCGTTTTGAGAGCAGTCGTGATGAAATAATTTACACAAAGTCTGCCTGCTTTCATTCGAAATCGCTGCCGTTACCACTGGGCCATTAGTATGTCATAACAAAATTATCACAAACCTTGGGGATTCCCTCATAACAGCGGCACGATAAAAAGCTAATCTAATCACCGGCCACACGAGGGCAACGGCAGCGCCTATCAGCGTATTAGACTGAGTAGAAAGTTATGTACGGAACCCACGAGTAAAAGCTTATCGCATTGATATTGGAAGTTTTAGTGGGACTGTAATGGACTTGGTAGTCTAGTGGCCGCAAGCGCTACTGCAGAGCAAGAGATCCTTTTTTTATGGATGGGAAATCATCAAATGAGCCCTCCCGCTCTGGGTGGAGCGGAAGGGCGTGTCAGACTCTTACTGACTAAAATCCATCCGTGTTCCTTCCTTAGCCCTTTATGTTCTGGGGTAGCGGTAACCCTTTCGGACAATCCCGCACCCTCGGCAGGCTTCGGCCTTGGCAGGCCCCTTCCTTTTTGCTGACATCTCTTTGAGGCGCGCGTGGAACACGTACGCGCCGTCCGGCACGGGCCTGGTCCTGATCGGACGGTGAGCTACCCATTACTCTCCGTCCGCAGGCCCGCGCCTACGGTGGCCGGGAGTTGTCAAGCGGCCCCCGACGCCCGGAGCGTCTCCCGCGGCGGCTGGGACGTGAGGCTCTCTCCCTCAGCCGTTCCGCCACCTCCTTTGCTAGCATGACTGCTTCGCAGAAAGAGGTGACTGCCTCCCACTCCCTCTCGCCCCGGACCATGGCTTGAACCAGGGCCGGACGCGAGAGGTCGCCGCCGCTGCCGATCGCCCCTACGAGGGCACGGCGGTGCTCCGCCCATGCGGGGTAGTCCTCCACCGTCTTTGTGCTCATCGAAATCCGTTCAACCGTTAAGGCGTAAAAAAGTAACAGACACTCAGACAGAGTTTAATAGTATTACTTAGTATCCTAACTAATATTATAAATGCGAAAGTAAGATGGTTTGTTTGTTTGTTACCTTTTCACGCCTAAACCACTGAACCGATCATCCTGAAATTTTGCATGTCAGGTGTTCAGAAACGGACATAGTACCTTTCAACCCGAAAAAAAGTGCTGTTCCCGAGGAAAACAACGATAAAATTATTATGATAACACGACACGTGTCTATTGAACTTTGTCACATTATTTAATTCTGAGGCGGTACGAAGTTCGCCGGGTGAGCTAGTTTATAATATTAGTATGGGTTGTGGTTGTAATATTATGTACACCTCTGCACACCCAACGCAGAATTAAAAACCAATAGCACTTAGCCCTTTCCCTAAAAACCTAGAAAAGTAAAAGGGCTGGCCTAAAAATTAGTCATACACAGCTGATACACTAAAACACAGTGGCACTCTGGGGGTGCCGCTGCCGACAGAAGTGAAAACAAAACACAAACATAATACCTTGCCATCACTCACTGACATATCGGATAAACATTAAAACCGAGTACATCTCGAGGACAGCCGAACACATCCGAAGCGATGTCGTTACGGTAACAGTGGCGCGAATTCAATGGTTTTTTCTCATCTCAAAAAATGCCCAATAACGCGCCAAAAAAGTTTTCACTTCAAAAAATTGGAGCGAAAATATGACGGAAATGAATAAATGGAGCAATTTAGTGACTGGCATTTGTGCCCTGTGATGTGTCACCGGGTTGCGGTCGTCACCGATAAAATTGATGTCACGCGCGAAATAACTGAAATTTCACCTTTGTAACCGGAATTCAAGAATCCTATTTATTTTGCTGTGTTCTGGAACCCTGGCTAAGGCTGCGGTTACACAGGCAATTGTTTCCAGCAATTATTTGCCGGTTGCAGTGGAGCAATTATTTTTTTCAATCATCTGATAACTTTATTCGAGGAATCATTTTGAATTTTTAACAGTTCTCCATACAAAAATTGCCAGACGTCAATCCACGAATAAAAATTATCTATCGATTGTAAAACCAGCCCTATCATCATCTCCCTAGCCTTTTCCCAACTATGTTGGGGTCGGCTTTCAGTCTAACCAGATGCAGCTGAATACCAGTATTTTACATGGAGCGACTGCCTATCTGACCTCCACAACCCATAATCAGCCTATAACGTTCCCACTGCTGGGACACAGGCCTCCTCTCTGTAAGAGAGAGTGGGCCGTAATCCACCACGCGGGCCCAGTGCGGGTTGGTGGATGTCACATGTCTTCGAATTTTTGGTTCTAGGACATGCCGGTTTCCTCACGATGTTTTCCTTCACCGTTTTGAGAGCAGTGGTGATGAAATTTTACACAAAGTAAAGCGCCTGTCGGGGTTCGAACCTACGACCTACAACTTGTAAGTCGCGGCTGATACCACTGGGCCACCACTGCTCTCCACAACCCAGTTACTGGGTAATACGATACCTCTTGGTAAGACAGGTTATCAGACTTTCGGACTTCTGACTACCCGTAGTGACTGTCAAATATCCACGAATGACAACCGGGACCACGTGACGTGCTTTCCGAGGCACGGAGGGTCTCGGTATGTAAAGATGGTCACCCATCCACAGAGCAACCGCGGCAAGCGTAGCTTAACCTGATCGATCGACCTGTGCGGCTGTGTTATTATTTAGCGACGGGCTCTTTAAAAATGACGCACGATCAATACTGCCCAGTGTTATCTAGGAACACCATCTTCATATACAGGGTGGTCCAAAAGTCGTGGATCAAATGAAATAGGGAGATGAAGGAGGTCATTTCCAACAAAAAATCTTTCAACAGCATGGTCATAATTCAATTGCCCTAAAAGTTATGAATATTTGTGTATACCGAGTTCTTTTACAATTAGACGAATTTAAAAAAAATGTGATATAAAAACAATAAAACAAACGGTGTGTTGTATTACTACTAGATAATGTATCAGCACTACAAAGTTCTATTAGGGCTCTGAGTATCAAATTTCAAGAGTAATTTATTTTTTTCCAAAAATTTTGTAACGTTACCAAAAATTATTTTTCACTTTAAAAGCATTGGAAATGACCTCCTTTATCCCCCTACTTCGTTTGATCCACGACTTTTGGACCACCATGTACAGGGTAGAAGGGACATAGACGCCCAATCTGTTACCATAGATTCAGTACATTATTCTAAAAATAAATTCGCTGTTTAGTACGTTTATACCGCGTAGGTGTTGCACTTTTCTGTGAAACAGCAGTTTATTTTTTGATGACTGACAAAAAATATTTACGCTTGGTCTTGAATCATTGTGTTGAATTCATGGTTACAGTTTCCGCGTCGATGTATGCCACCCTGTATAATTATAACCAGCTTCTGCCCGCGACTTCGTCCGCGTGAAATTTCACCCTCCTCCCGTTCACCCTCTTAGGGGGTGGAGTTTCGAAAAACTCTTTCTTAATGGATACCTACTCTTCACAAAGAACACACCCTCCAAATTTCATGTCTCTAGGACCAGCGGTTTAGGCTGTACGTTCGCGTTAATATATCAGTCAGTCAGGACTTTGAATTTTATATATTACTAGCTGCTGCCCGCGACTTCGTTCGCGTGAAATTTCTTATTCCCTCGACCCATGTCGTCGTATTGCATCACTTGCCCGCGTCTCCTGCTCTATCACTTCGTTTCCCCATGGCGCTTTTGCTCAGCTCCTAAGGGTCATAGCGTGACGTTAAATAGCCTATAGCCTTCCTCAAGAATTGGGCTATCAAATGCAAGAAGAATTTTTCAGATCCGACTGGTAGTTCCAGAGATTACCCCCTACATACAAACTGCCTCTATAATATTAGTATAGATCTATAGATTATGGTGTTCAAAATATTGTAAATCATTTTAAAAGAGTATCTATGGAGTTTCTTGGCTATTTTACCGAATAAATGATTTGATTTTGACTTATTGAGTCATTTTAAATGGCCCATGTTCCCTTGAGCCCTGAAGATTTATTAAAAAAAAAAAACAGCAAAGTTCTTATTGTGTGATAACATTTTCGCGACTAAATGAAGTTTCCCATTTGGCGAGCATACCATTGCGGTTAATCACCAACAGTTGCTAAAACATTCGCTGGTGACGTAGTATTAACAACGCAATGTAATCTAAACAGTTTTTAACGACTTGCGTATCCTATAAACTGGAATTATGAAGCAGTAGCCGGCTCCAATTTAATCGTGGTTTGCCATGCATGCACTTTTGTTTTCTGCGTTTTATTTCATCGCCACTGCTCTCAAAACGGCAAAGAAAACATCTAAAAACAAGGTAACTTGAAAACCGAGAAAAAAAAACCGGCCAAGTGCGAGTCGGACTCGCCCATGAAGGGTTCCGTAGCAGCAAGTAACATAATATAAAAGTTCTTGTAGTTCGTTGTAACTTTGTGAAAGGTAAATTGCGGTTTTCGATTTATGACGTATTAAAAAAAAACTACTTACTAGATCTCGTTCAAACCAATTTTCGGTGGAAGTTTACATGGTAATGTACATTAATATATTTTTTTAATTTTATCATTCTCTTATTTTAGAAGTTAGAGGGGGGGGGGGGGACACACATTTTACCACTTTGGAAGTGTCTCTCGCGCAAACTATTCAGTTCAGAAAAAAATGATATTAGAAACCTCAATATCATTTTTGAAGACCTATCCATAGATACCCCACACGTAGGTACAGGTTTGATGAAAAAAAATTTTTGGAGTTTCAGTTGTAAGTATGGGGAACCCCAAAATTTATTGTTTTTTTTTTCTATTTTTGTGTGAAAATCTTACAGCGGTTCACAGAATACATCTACTTACCAAGTTTCAACAGTATAGTTCTTATAGTTTCGGAAAAAAGTGGCTGTGACATACGGACGGACGGACAGACAGACATGACGAATCTATAAGGGTTCCGTTTTTTGCCATTTGGCTACGGAACCCTAAAAACAAAGATATGTGACATCCACCCCATTGGGTCCGCATAGTAGACTATTGATGTTAATGAATGCCCATTCTTTCCCTCAGAGACGCTGAGGCCTGAATCTTAGCAGCGGGAACATTAAAAGGCTAGCTGGCTACCGAATACTAGTACGAATAGGTGTCTAGCAAAATAATGGTTCACCTCTACCGTGTTGGCTTCGACTGAATTTTGTTGACTTAGGTGACTACTACTCATCCGCAAAATATTTCATCCGCGGATGAAACGTTACCCTTATAAAATTGTAAGGCGGCGAATCATCCGCATTGTGATTTTCTGACGAAACTACAAACGCTGATGATAAATTTTATATTATTTTGTAAATTGTTTCAAAAAACCCTTTTTTTACTCGTCAAAAATAGCATACCTAAATATGTTTTTATACTAGAAGAGTTCGCCGTTTCCTAACTGACTACTCTTGAGGAAAGAACCATAATAGAATCGATTAGAGTGGACATGCCCAAGTGTGTCCAGTCGTGCACGTATTTTACAGAAATCGTGTAGCTCCTTCTTTTTGAGGAAATTGGAACCAGGCGCGGACATAGGGACGAGGGGAGGGGGACAACGGGTGCAGTTACCCCCCCTGGGCTTTGACCAAACTAATTCTAAATTAGATATAAACATAGTTTTATAAGCTGTTGTATTTACTTTGTATAAAATATATATTACTAAGATGTAGATAAGTCGTCATCATCGGCACATTCTTGAAATACCGAAAATAGGTGTTTTTAAAGGGCTTTCGCGACTTGAGAAATTCCCCTTTGTCTACTAGAGAAAAAGAGAGAAAGAGGTTTTTGCTCCCGGAGGCACCGGGAGCAAAAACCTAGATTCGCGCCTGATTGGAAGCTCTCAGCATACAGAAAAGAAACGAGCATTGATTTCCACGCTTGCTCAATGCAGGTTGCAGTGGCGTGCATTGCATATATAGGCATATAAGCAGTGCAGTGTAGTAAAATCTTCATACATTGTATGAAGGTTTTGTTTTTTGTTAGGTATGATAATTTGGTGAGTTTCTTAATTCTTAAAAAACACGCTAAAATGTAATTGACAGGCTTATGTTGATATATTAAGGTAGGCACAGCTTAAATGCCTATATGCAATGCACGCCATTGGCAGGTTGGCCAACTCAGATCATTACAGCCAGATTTGCTCACAACTTTAATGACCCGTTGCTGCGGTGCTTAATCCCGGTTTGCACTAACGTCATACTTACCACCTAATTAACAAAAGACATAAACATAGCTTTATTAGCACGGAAATAGACGGTTCCTAAATCAAGCGACATTGGGATTGTGAACCTGAATCAAAATCAAAAGTCATTTATTCAAACTAGGCTGAGAATCAGCACTTTTCGAACGTCAAAATTACAAAAGACAGTCCCCCAAAACGCCCGCCCTTCGCCACTTCCTACTGCTTTCGCAGCCATTTCGCAGCCTGCCTTTTTCACAGCCATTTAAGGATTCGCCTCAGTTTAGTTATCGGCATAGCTTGCAGAGTAAGCAAGCTGGAGTAGCAGTGAGCTGGCCATGTTTGTCGAAGGACCGATGGCCGAGCAAACGAGTCCTCGAATGGGGACCGCGACATCGGCAAGCGTAGTGTGAAACGCCCCTCGGCTAGATGGACCGACGACCTCAAAAAGGTGGCTGGGATAGATTGGATGCGTAAGACGGAGGATAGGGTGTTGTTTGTGGCCTATGTCCAGTAGTGGACTTCGATAGGCTGAGTTGACTTTATTTTAGTTGTGTGGCCACATGCAACTAAAATATACATTGAAATTCTCATACTGGTATGGTCAGCCATTACATAAGGTTCAAAGTTGATTGAGAAAATTTGACAGTTTCGGGTAGCTTGATGTGCTGGCGTCTGTAGGTTCCTTTAGGAAGAAATCGTTGATAGCTACTCGCTTCCTCGGTGAAGGGACAGATCCCTTTAGGTAGCTCACCGTCCGATCAGGACCAGGCCCGTGCCGGACGGCGCGTACGTGTTCCACGCGTGCCTCAAAGAGATGTCAGCAAAAAGGAAGGGGCCTGGCAGGGCCGAAGCTTGCTGGGGGTGCGGGATTGTCCGAAAGGGTTACCGCTACCCCGGAACATGAAAGGGCTAAGGAAGGAACATGGATGGGTTTTAGTCAGTAAGTGTCTGACACACCCTTCCGCTCCACCCAGAGTGGGAGGGGTCATTTGATGATTTCCCATCCATAAAAATAAAAAAATGCTATCGACTAATTTGCCTAGATGTAACGTAGAGATGTAAAACGTCTTTGAACCGCAATCATTTCTTCACATTCTACGTCTCGGAAGGACATTGATTAGATATTCAGTGCAAACCAGAGTTATCTAAATGGCTCCCAACTTTCGCCCTGTTTCTATAGACAAGTTGCTGGTCGATTCGGAACCCGATCACGTACAGGGAATCCTTAGGCGGTTTCGATAGAATATTATGTAAATAATAACAGCTGCAAGGGTCTATCGAAGGTTATGCTACCCTTGTTGTAGTTGGTTTGTGGATAGGTGACCATCTTTACATACCGCGACCCCTCCTTGCCTCGGTCCCAGCTGTCATTCGTGGATCTTTGACAGTCGTTACGGGTAGGTAGTCAGAAGCCCGAAAGTCTGTCAAACAGTCTTACTAAGGGAGAACCAGATTTTCCTGTAACTGGGTTGTGGATGTCAGATAGGCAGTCGCTCCATGTAAAATACTGGTATTCAGCTGCATCCGGTTACACTAGAAGCTGACCCAAACATGCCTAGGAAAATGCTAGGTAGATTGATACTGATTCAAAGTCTCGGAAGGACAACATTGATTTGATATTCAATCCAAACCAGAGCTATCTAAATGGCTCCCAACTTTCGCCCTGTTTCTATAGACAAGTTGCAGGTCAATTGGAACGCCGATCACGTTCAGGGAATCCTCAGGCTCTTTCGGTAGAATATTATGAAGCAAGGCAGCTGTGTGTGTGTGGTTCGTTCTGATTGGTTGTTTAATGTATGAGATTGTTTATCTTTGATTGCTTTTCGTAGGAGCTTTAGTCGTGATTGTGTGTGATTTATAATGATTTATTGAAGAGAGGCAATGATGGCAATAGGCTCGCCCCTGTAGCGGTATCTACAACGCCACATGCGAACAACGCGTCATACTGACGTCACGTACAATCCTGCATCTCGCAAGCAGAGTTTACCGCGCAACTAGCATAGATACAACGGCCCGACATGAATCATCGGGCGGTTGCCCGCCAGACACGACACCTGTCTCTTCGGAGGATCCTCCCGTTTCTATGGAGGATGAGTGAACTTTACACCCTGTTCCTCATATCTCTATACTTACTTGACTTAAACATAACTGGCGAAATGTGGATTTAAAGACGCCAGCGCATCAAGCTACTACAATCTGTCAAATTTCTTTAATAGATTTTCAACTTTATCTCAATTAACATTAGGTTCAAGGTTGATTGGGAAAATTTAACAGTTTCGGGTAGCTTGATGTGTTAGCGTCTGTACTATTAGGAACACCTCAGACTAACCCTTCGTGGAATAAAGCCGTGATAAACAAAACACAAGTCACACAACGACATTGTACTGTGACACAACACTTACAAAACTATTTCATTATCGCCTGTCACATTGATATACTACTGCGTACGCCACAAGGGATGGTATGAAAATAACAAAACAAAGAAGAATAACAGAAAAGGCTGCCAACTGCCACGTCATATCCGATGGTGGCTTCCGATAGATTACACTTTACGGTCAAAGGTTTTTATGTGCGCCATTATCGTGATGAATAAGTATATTATCATTCTGGATGTGTGTATTTTAATGCTGACCACACTATGTTTTTTCTTATCAAAATACAATTGTGTTTTCATCATCATCATCTGCCTGCCTTTTCACGCCTATGCGAGGGTGAGCTTCCAGTCTAACCAAATGCAGCTGATTACCAGTATTTTACATGGAGCGACTGTCTATTTAACCTCTACATCTCAATTACTAACACGATAAGGTAATTAGTTTTACTTTCCCGTGAGATGATATCTGACATCCGCGGGAACGAAGCTGCGGCAGGGCAGATTTTTTTTTCAATTTTTTTTTATTGCTAAATAGTCGCAGATAGTCGAAAATATTATAATAAGATGTCGTCATAATGAAATTACTATAATATATTAGACATGGACAAATGAGGGGCACGTGGCTAAGTAATAACAGCCGCACGGGTCGATCCATCAGGTTAAGCTACGCTTGCCACGGTTAATTCGTGGATCGGTGACCATCTTTACATACCGGGACCCCTCCGTGCCTCGGAAAGCACGTTATGAGGAAATGCGGGTGGTCGTCTCCATAGAAACGCTCTCGCCTGTTTTCTTTCTGGTTAATGACCATAAAGCACTGATTTTTTACAGAATAGTCAATATTAACTACTTGTATGTCCCTATGTTTTCCTTTTTGATGATACAAGTCATTCGCGGAGTCATTGGCTGTCATTTGTGGATCTTTGACAGTCGTTACGGGTTATCAGAAGCCCGAAAATCCGACAACCAGCCAAAGGTATCGTGTTACCCAAAAACTGGGTTGTGGAGGTCAGATACAGTCGCTCCATGTAAAATACTGGTATTCAGCTACATCCGGTTAGACTGGAAACCGACTCCAACATAGTTGGGAAAAGGCTAGGCATATATTTTTATTAGACATGGACAAATGTCACGGACATGGCCCCTCTAATTGGTTCAATAAAGACGGCTCCAAAAATAGCTCTAATCACCGATTGTATGATCTACAGTTCGAATGTCTATGGACGTAATTTGTACGTACCAAGACACCCACATCGCAGCACCGGAAAAGGAATCCTTATACGTATCGTTTGTGATACAAGAATCATTAAGATACTGGCACGTATTGAAAGGCCCGTCGATGAACATCAAGGCTATCCCCACTCAACATTGCCAGCTCTCATAAGTAGGGCTTCCAATCCCACAGACTTTTTTTTTTATGGATGGGAAATCATCAAATGACCTCTCCCGCTCTGGGTGGTGCGGAAGGGAGTGTCAGACTCTTACTGACTAAAACCCATCCGTGTTCCTTCCTTAGCCCTTTATGTTCCGGGGTAGCGGTAACCCTTTCGGACAATCCCGCACCCCCGGCAGGCTTCGGCCCTGGCAGGCCCCTTCCTTTATGCTGACATATCTTTGAGGCGCGCGTGGAACACGTACGCGCCGTACGGCACGGGCCTGGTCCTGATCGGACGGTGAGCTACCCATTACTCTCCGTCCGCAGGCCCGCGCCTACGGTGGCCGGGAGTCGTCATGCGGCTCCCGACGCCCGGAGCGTCTCCCGCGGCGGCTGGGACGTGTGGCTCTCTCCCTCAACCGTTCCGCCACCTCCTTCGCTAGCATAACTGCTTCGCAGAAGGAGGTGACTGCCTCCCACTCCCTCTCGCCCCGAACCATGGCTTGAACCAATCCCACAGGCCACAGCCTAAAAAATAGTTACAAGCGCCAATTTAATTTTGTCTCCAAGATTCTTAATACCTATCTAGGTGTAAAGTAATGACCACATTTCATCAGATTAGCCAACAGATTGTTTGACCGATAAGAGATATTCGACATTAAATAATAAATGGAGCAGTGGTGGCGCATTGGAAACGGCCGCGACTTACGAGTATGTCGTAGGTTCGAACCCTGTGTTACGTTGTTTTTTTGCACCTACAACGGGTTGGTTTAGTAAAGTAGCATTTACCTGAAAACATAAGTAGTACATTACGAGGTTTCCGAGTAACACATTTCATCGTAGTTTTACAATCGGCTTCCTCACAATAAATCACTTTTCTTAATCCTAAAACATATTGAATTGTATTTAGTTGCGTTTGTTTACATTCCAAATGTCATTCAGTCAAACGTCAGTTTCTATCTGTCAAAGGCGACATCTGGTGGTCGCCGATTCACAGTTGTAGTTTAAATCGATATTTTAACATATTGATTGCTAACCATCGAAATAATATCGTATGGAGCAATCCTCCATAATTTTCAGCTTTTAGTAAAAAAAAAAAGTCATAATAAACTAAATAACCATAAACGGAAATTAATTCATTTTTTCTATATAGACTTCTTTCTAGAAACTTCGTGTCAAGTTAATATATTTTTTATCTGTGAATTGTCTTGGACGTAATGTGACAAGCTAATACTTTCTTAATTTCCCAAATTAAGATTCGAGGAGATTTAACATTATCATGACGAGTTTTAGTTTTGGAAATAACAAATAATTTGTTTGTTGGTCTGGATCATGAAGATTCTTATTGTTTCAGCGATTAAACGTCATGTTGTGCAGTTGTTAGTGATTTTCAAGAATTTAAGTATCTCGGTGTATTATTTATCTTCAGTGATTTAATATTATTTTACCCGTAATCGGGGAGAATTTTGGAATGCTCCGTCTAATTCCGGTCTGTGAGTCATGACAGCATTATGGAACAGACTTGGCATCTTTCAGCCCTCAGACACGCTTGAGTGATTCCACTAAACTTGCTACACGTTCTAAAAGGTAAGGATTTGGTTGTAATAGTCTTTGGAAGTGGTCTGTGAGCCCTTCCCTGGTTGTTAGAAAGGGTATTGTCGTGATCCATGGATATTTATTGCAGGATTCCAAATTGCGCATACGCAGGCAGCTTTCCAGCCGGTGAAGAATCTTGCAGTCAAGTGCTTTCTCCCTACGACAACCGTGAGTATTTCACCCGCTGACTATTTGCAACTCATCCCTATTGTCCGACCACTCAAGATTAGGCAAACCGAAGTCGTAGCTCTTTATGGTGTCATTGTAAAAAGGCCTCGTTAACCGGCTAATGTTTTAGCCTTTTAGATTTCCAAGCTCAGTCACCTCAAGGAAGGTGAATTAGTTTCTCTTTATATTATTAGGCCTCCGTATTGTCGATTCCAGGAGAGGCACCTCGAGCGATTCGTCATGCCGCCAGGACCTAGAGGATCGTCTGGGGCCTGGACGCGAGACCCGTTCCTCGAGCACAGCGAAGCCTCGTGTGGAGACGACTGCGGCCGGCATAGTCCGTCTAGCGTTAGCGCTCAGGCGGGACGGTTTTTTTCTTTTACCTACTTTAACTTTTTATTATACCTTATTACGGTTCCCGTAGGAACCAGTTGATTGTCTGGGTCCGGTTTTCGATACTGGAAACCGGCCTGCATCACAATTTAATTTGTGGATCTCGGGTTCGACATCCTACCCCGTCCGGAATAGTATTGGACACCTTCGTCGGCTCCGGGATCCGGGACTCTCAAAGTCCCTGGCGCCCATTTAATAGATTTTAAATTAATCAATAACTGGAAGGTTACTTTCTTCTTTGTTTTGTAATAATTGTAAACTTTTAACTTGAACTCATTTTAAAACGGAACAGTACCGGGTTTATCTCCAACCCCCCACGACCTTCGCTCTCTATTTTCTATTATTAGCTGGCTGGCAACAATTTGTTATTAGTGAACTCATTTTGTTATATTAGTTTACAGTTTTTTAATAAACAGTGTTTGAGATAGTTGTTGTTTCATATTACCATACCCACTAGTTTGTCACTACAGATAAAAAAACATTATTGTAACAGTGGCGACCAACGTGTGTATTGGTTGGAGATAGAGGTTACGTCTATTGCTGTACCTTACAAGCCAGAGTGCTGTTCCGTGGGCCTTCCAGTTATTCTAATTTTAAGAAGAAACCGTCGCGTGGAATCCTTTGTTAACGTGTTCATGTTTATGTTTGTACTGTTTTATACACTTTTATTTACTTTTTACATTTTTTACACTTCTTGCTGCTATATACAATTTACAATTTTATTTTACTTGTGTCCCAAAACATTACACCAGGACTATTGAACTTGAAATTAAAAGCCTGGTATTAAAATTTAAACTTACTCTATAAGACTGCTATTTATGTAACTGTGTTTACTATTGATAATACTTACACTTTGCTCGGTATTGTACATTGTGACAGCCAGTTATAACTTTAGTTCGGTTTCATTTTTTTTTAAATTATTTTTTTTTATTTTTACAAAATGGAACGACCCATTACATTTAATTTACTTCGCAAAGACGAGCTCATATATGAAGTACTGGTCCGAGACGCGAAACCTGCTTCAACCGTAGAGGAACTACGTGTCCAAATTAGGGAACTTAGTAAATTGGTACGTTCTGACGATATAGTGGAGACAAATATAGATCCGAAAACCGAATTACAAACAATTAAGGCCAAGTTGCCAGAAATTGGTGAAGTATTAGATAAGTACCCTTCCAGTTTTAAAAAATTTAACCGCGCTAAGGCTTTAGCATTCCACCTATTTCATCGTTTGAGTAGGGTTACTCCACCAACTAATCTTAGTGCCGTTTACGAAGACGTTGACAAGCAACTTAGCGGTTATTTATTAAAAATTGATTCGGTTAACGCGAGCTTCCATCAGTCGTTTACTTCCGCCGAGGAGACACCAAATGTACCGTCAAGTTTACAGACGAAGGACGTCATCATTTCCTGCAAGAAGGAATCTGTTAAATCCCTAGATCATAAATTTAACGGTACAGGTTGCGTGAAAGCATTTATTGAGCGTCTTGAGGAGCTTTGCGAGGCCAGGGGTATTAGCGAAGCTTCCTTACATCAATCTGCTCTGGATCTTTTCTCGGACGGAGCCTTATTATGGTACCGGGGAATAAAAGCGTCGGTTGGTGATTGGGCGGAACTGAAGAAGCAGTTACTCACAGATTTCGCACCGCCTGATTACGATATGCGTCTCATTTCTGAAATAACTAACAGAACGCAGGGGTCGACTGAGCTGTCTTGTATATATATAGCAGTCATGGAGAATCTTTACAATAGACTTTCTTATAGGGTTCCAGAACGCGATCGTTTAGCACGGATCAAATTCAACATGAGACCGGAATATACGTCGGGGTTGTCAATTTTGATTATCAACACGCTGGACGAGTTAAAAGAGAAGTGTAGACAACTGGAGTTAGGTTTCCATAGCAGGGCACAGTTCCATGAGCCGCCCAAACCAACCTCTTCGTTTGTTGCACCAGACTTAGCATACCAAGCCCCGAAAGGTTCTCAAAGGATTGAAGCCGTGCAAACAGATTCTAGTTCGTCGTTCTGTGTTCGCTGTAGGGTTAAAGGGCACTCGTTATCACAATGCAAATCAAAGGAAATTGTGTGTTTCCGTTGCGGCAAGAAGGGTGTACGTGCACCATCGTGCCCTACGTGCAGTAAAAAGCAGAAGGAGGCGCAGTCCTGTCCAACCTGCATTTCAAAAAACTAAATTTACGGAACTACAGCCAAAATTTTGATAGGTCCGATTGGGACAATTATTTAAAATCTTTAAAATTATTTTTTAATTCACTAAGGGTTGATACAGTACATTATAAGACTACGGACGATAGTCGTCCACATTTAACCGTTTCTATATACGATGAGCAGTATTACGGTTTACTCGACTCGGGTTCTTGCATTTCGGTGTTGGGTTCCGATGTTGTCCAACAATTCATAAGGGCTGGTGCAACTTTACATGCCGATAGACAGTTGGGCAACATTGTAACTGCCAATGACTCGCGGGCATCCGTGGAGGGTTATTTATTTTTACCAGTGACTCTTATGGGAGTGACTAAGGTTATTAAATTCTATGTTATTCCAGACATTACTACACCGTTGATTTTCGGCGTGGATTTTTGGAAGACCTTTAATTTGGCACCAAAAATTTTTAATAAATTGCCATTTCAATATTTAAAAACCAATAGAGGTCATAAATGCGTCTCGGAGGTTAGGCACCTTCAACCGTTTGAAGAATTAACATCGGATCAAAAGAATGAAGCGGAGTTATTAATTAAAGACTTCGAAAAGGTTTCCTTCGAGGCTAAAGGATTGGGTCGTACCCATCTGTTGCGTCATAAAATAGACACAGGAGACGTTCCTCCTATTAAACAGCGTTATTATCCTTTATCACCTGAACGCCTCAAGGAACTTAATCGTCAGCTGGATGAGATGTTAGAGATGGGAGTGGTGGAACCTAGCAGTAGCGCGTGGAACAACCCGGTTTTACTGGCTCCAAAACCTAATGGGGAATGGCGTTTTTGCCTGGACAGCCGAAAGCTGAATGCGGTCAGCAAGCAAGATGCGTATCCACTGCCCTACGTCTCTCACATCTTAGACCAGTTACGGGACGCGCGATACCTTTCATCGATTGATTTGAAATCTGCATTTTGGCAAATCGAGTTGGACTCCGCTTCATCCAAAGAGAAAACCGCGTTCACGGTTCCCGGTCGAGGTTTGTTCCAATTTAAAGTTATGTGTTTTGGGTTGACTGGAGCCCCAGCCACCCAACAGCGATTAATGGACAGACTTTTCGGCCCGGAATTTGGTAATAAGGTGATCGTATATTTAGATGACATCATTATTTGCTCATCAACCTTCGAGGAGCACATTTCACTTCTTAAACGGGTTTTAGACAAATTAAGGCAGGCTAATTTGACAATTAATTTACCTAAGTCCTGTTTCTTTCGACGGGAACTAAAATATCTAGGTTACAGAGTGGACGAGCATGGCTTACACACTGATCCGTCGAAAGTTCAGTCAATTATCGACTTTCCAACCCCTACAACCCGTAAAGAAGTGAAAATGTTTCTTGGAACGGCCTCATACTATAGACGTTTTATTAAAAACTTTAGCTCGATAGCGGCCCCTTTAAACGCACTAACGAGTACTAGCAAAAAAGCGCCACCTTTTAAGTGGACGGCTGAGACAGAGACCGCGTTCTCAACCTTGAAGGAGGCATTGGTGTCTGCTCCAGTATTGGCTTGTCCAGATTTCTCTCAACCTTTTGAGATTCATTGTGACGCATCTAGTTTTGGGATAGCGGGCACTCTGACTCAGGTCATAAATGGAGAGGAGCACCCAATAGCCTACTGCAGTCGTTCGCTTAATCCGGCCGAACGCAATTATTCAGCAACGGAGCGTGAGGCTCTCGCTGTAGTCTTCGCCGTGGAACACTATCGTCCTTACGTGGAAGGCGGCCCTGCGTTCAAAGTGATAACCGACCACTCGAGTTTAAAATGGTTTTTTAATTTAACCAATCCCTCTGGTCGATTGGCCCGTTGGGGTTGTCGGTTATCACCTTATAACTTTACCATTGAACACCGCAAGGGTAGGGACAATGTGGTTCCAGATGCCTTATCTCGTGGCGTTCCGGTGCTGGAAATTAAAGTGTCTGACACTGACACTTGGTTTAAAGGGTTGTGGGATAAATGTGTCAGCACGCCCAGATCGTGTCCAAATTTTATTATTAAGGAGGATAAACTTTACCGTTATTCGAAAAATAAATTCGGGGTGGCTAGTGAATATGATTGGAAGCAGGTAGTACCGGAGGGCAATCGGCAAGAATTATTAAAGAGTCACCATAGTGGCGAATTATCTCCACATTTCGGGGTGTTTAAAACTTATAAACGACTTGCACTCCGATACTACTGGCCTAACATGTATAAGGATGTGATTAGCTACGTTGGTAAATGTGATACGTGTGCCGCTTATAAACACTCACAGTTACCTCCTCCCGGTCTCTTAGGTGACGCGAAAGAATGTTCCAAGCCATTTGAAACCATAAGCATTGACTTGGTAGGTCCGTTGCCACGGTCTAGAGCGGGATTCACATATCTCTTAGTTGTCGTGTGCTGTTTTACGAAGTACTGTTTACTGTTTCCTTTACGTAGAGCTGTTGGTAAGGCTATAGCACAGAAACTAGAGGACGGCGTTTTCCTCGTACACGGTATACCCCGTACGGTTATAGCAGACAACGGGACGCAATTCACGGGTAATGAGATTCGTTCACTACTGGAGAGGTACAAAATACCTCAAGTTCACTTCACACCTCGTTATTGCCCAAGCGTGAATACCGTGGAACGCTATAATCGTACCATAATGACCGCGGTATCAATTCTCGTGGAGGATGATCATCGATCCTGGGATGTTAACATCTCAAAGATCCAATTCGCTATGAACACCTCCACAAATGAAGTTACTCGTTTCACCCCGTTCTTCCTAGTACATGGCAGAGAGGCAGTTAGTAGTGGTGATGTCTTCGGCAATGATACCGTTGATCAGCCCACTCTAGCTTGCGCTTCCCGCAGATCATATGCTAATCAGCTAGAGGCATTGGGTGGTATCTTCAATAAAGTAAAGGACGCGCTCGTCAAATCACATAAACGTAGTGCACGTTATTATAATAGTAGTAGGAGGCACGCGGAGTTTGAGGTAGGCGACACTGTGTGGAAGAAAACGTATCCCCAGAGTGACGCCTCCAAATTCTTTATGGCCAAATTAGCCCCTAAATACGAGAGATGTATAATTAGGAAAAAACTTTCACCCTTAGTGTATGAATTGGAAGGCTGTAGTTCCGGTAAAAACCTTGGCACATGGCATATCAAGGATTTTAAATCACCATGTGGCGAGGAATAATTTTTTTTTAATATTTTATTTGAATTTAAACTAAAATTCACTAATAGTAGTTGGTCGCAGTGACCATTGAGGGCTGTATATGCCTTGTGGTTGTTTATTTTTATTAAGAAACAGTTTGTAGTGGTACACAGGTTTCTACTGTGTCCACATTTGTAAACTATATTTAGAAGTTGTTGGTGGTCTGTGGTTGTTGCAGGATTGACACCCCAGGGAAGTGTAAACCTCCGGATTGCTGGTAAGGCAGCAAAATGATAGTCCTGAGATAGGTGGCCTAAATGGCGGGCGTGTAGGCTGCATTGATGGAAAACGTTTCAGATGGTATTTTTTTTTAAGGCAGATTAACCGTCACATTTTTATTATGGTAGACGGTTAGCCAATGTTCATTAGTTTGTAGCATTTAATTTCTTTTAGTGTATTGTTGGGGTACCAGCTCAGCACTATTATCGGTAGTTATTTAAATATTTTTACTCTTTTTGGAGCTTGTCTTTTACATGTTTGTAAATGGATTAGACTCGCTCTTAATTTCTTTTAGTGTATTGTTGGGGTACCAGCTCAGCACTATTATCGGTAGTTATTTAAATATTTTTACTCTTTTTGGAGCTTGTCTTTTACATGTTTGTAAATGGATTAGACTCGCTCATCTCCAATTATTTTTATTTTCTTTCTCTGTTCTTGTTTTCAGGCATGAACGTTGTAGATTTTTGTAATTGTGCTTGGTCCTTCGGAGTCTGCTTTGACGCTGGAGGGCCAGCGTCGAGATTTGCCCTAGTGGGTCAAATCTCTGGTGGTTGGGGAGGTACTGTTACGTTGTTTTTTTGCACCTACAACGGGTTGGTTTAGTAAAGTAGCATTTACCTGAAAACATAAGTAGTACATTACGAGGTTTCCGAGTAACACATTTCATCGTAGTTTTACAATCGGCTTCCTCACAATAAATCACTTTTCTTAATCCTAAAACATATTGAATTGTATTTAGTTGCGTTTGTTTACATTCCAAATGTCATTCAGTCAAACGTCAGTTTCTATCTGTCAAAGGCGACATCTGGTGGTCGCCGATTCACAGTTGTAGTTTAAATCGATATTTTAACATATTGATTGCTAACCATCGAAATAATATCGTATGGAGCAATCCTCCATAATTTTCAGCTTTTAGTAAAAAAAAAAAAGTCATAATAAACTAAATAACCATAAACGGAAATTAATTCATTTTTTCTATATAGACTTCTTTCTAGAAACTTCGTGTCAAGTTAATATATTTTTTATCTGTGAATTGTCTTGGACGTAATGTGACAAGCTAATACTTTCTTAATTTCCCAAATTAAGATTCGAGGAGATTTAACATTATCATGACGAGTTTTAGTTTTGGAAATAACAAATAATTTGTTTGTTGGTCTGGATCATGAAGATTCTTATTGTTTCAGCGATTAAACGTCATGTTGTGCAGTTGTTAGTGATTTTCAAGAATTTAAGTATCTCGGTGTATTATTTATCTTCAGTGATTTAATATTATTTTACCCGTAATCGGGGAGAATTTTGGAATGCTCCGTCTAATTCCGGTCTGTGAGTCATGACAGCATTATGGAACAGACTTGGCATCTTTCAGCCCTCAGACACGCTTGAGTGATTCCACTAAACTTGCTACACGTTCTAAAAGGTAAGGATTTGGTTGTAATAGTCTTTGGAAGTGGTCTGTGAGCCCTTCCCTGGTTGTTAGAAAGGGTATTGTCGTGATCCATGGATATTTATTGCAGGATTCCAAATTGCGCATACGCAGGCAGCTTTCCAGCCGGTGAAGAATCTTGCAGTCAAGTGCTTTCTCCCTACGACAACCGTGAGTATTTCACCCGCTGACTATTTGCAACTCATCCCTATTGTCCGACCACTCAAGATTAGGCAAACCGAAGTCGTAGCTCTTTATGGTGTCATTGTAAAAAGGCCTCGTTAACCGGCTAATGTTTTAGCCTTTTAGATTTCCAAGCTCAGTCACCTCAAGGAAGGTGAATTAGTTTCTCTTTATATTATTAGGCCTCCGTATTGTCGATTCCAGGAGAGGCACCTCGAGCGATTCGTCTCGCCGCCAGGACCTAGAGGATCGTCTGGGGCCTGGACGCGAGACCCGTTCCTCGAGCACAGCGAAGCCTCGTGTGGAGACGACTGCGGCCGGCATAGTCCGTCTAGCGTTAGCGCTCAGGCGGGACGGTTTTTTTCTTTTACCTACTTTAACTTTTTATTATACCTTATTACGGTTCCCGTAGGAACCAGTTGATTGTCTGGGTCCGGTTTTCGATACTGGAAACCGGCCTGCATCACAATTTAATTTGTGGATCTCGGGTTCGACATCCTACCCCGTCCGGAATAGTATTGGACACCTTCGTCGGCTCCGGGATCCGGGACTCTCAAAGTCCCTGGCGCCCATTTAATAGATTTTAAATTAATCAATAACTGGAAGGTTACTTTCTTCTTTGTTTTGTAATAATTGTAAACTTTTAACTTGAACTCATTTTAAAACGGAACAGTACCGGGTTTATCTCCAACCCCCCACGACCTTCGCTCTCTATTTTCTATTATTAGCTGGCTGGCAACAATTTGTTATTAGTGAACTCATTTTGTTATATTAGTTTACAGTTTTTTAATAAACAGTGTTTGAGATAGTTGTTGTTTCATATTACCATACCCACTAGTTTGTCACTACAGATAAAAAAACATTATTGTAACACCTGACAGGCACTTTACTTTGTGTAAATTATTTCAACACCACTGCTCTCAAAACGGTGAAGAAAAACATCGTGAGGAAACCGACATGTCCTAGAAACAAAAATTCGAAGACATGTGACATCTACGCGCACTGGGTCCGCGTGGTGGATTATGGCCCATTCCCTCTCACAGAGAGGAGGCCTGTGTCCAAGCAGTAAGAACATTACATCGGTTAAGCTTAGGGTTAAAAAAAAATGTTCCATTTCTGACATTTTCAGTATAAATTGTATCATTTAGATAATCAGCCCGAAATTCTGTCCCAATACTACACGACATTCCCTATTGCGGAAGCCTTAGATAAATCTCAAGGCCAAAATTTACACTACCGAAAATCTCACCTCTATCCTCTCACAAATGAATACATACCAGCCACAAAATGAGACGTTAAAACGCTTACGAAATAACAAAAAATAAACAAAGCATTTGAACCACACTGGCACAGACTCTGGCTTGTTATCACAAAACATACATACGACGCTGAAATAATGTTATTTGCGAAGTATTTACGTAATGTTCAAACACAGTCAGCCGAGCTGTTAAAATGTATGATTACACGAATTAAATCAAGTGTTTGATGATCGAGGAAGAATAAAGTTGGAGTGTGTTTAAATATAGCAGTGACTGAGGAACTGACTGACAGATAAAACGCAGCCTAAACCACAGAGCATGGACTCGGACTCGAAAGCAATTGATCCTAACCATATGCATAATAAGCCATCCCGCACTGGGCTCGCGTGGTGGATTACGGCCCACTCCCTCTCACCGAGAGGAGGCCTGTGTCCCAGCAGTGGGAACATTATAAGCTGATTATGATAAGGATAATGAGCCTATACTCTTTACTCTTCAAACTCAAACTCAAAGCATAATATATTATATAATATATCATTTATTTCAATTAAACCATGTACCAGGCACTTTTGAATTGTCTAAATTAAATAGTCGGTCAGTTAGTCAGAAAGTTAAAGCTAGTTGCCCATTCCAAAACGTAGATCTTTATGGAGAAGAACGGGCAGGAAACCCCATGGACACTCTTTTAAATCAAGATATTACAAAATCCTGGGTACATTATTCTTGTTGCTTCTATATGTGAGAAAAACGTAAACAAAACACACAAATGAAGAAACAATTCAAAATATAAGATTAAAAATAAGCCTTGGCAGTTAAGAGATGACCAGTCTCAAATGACGGCGCCCGTTCACGAACATGACTTCCCCCTCCTACTTACTATCTACCACCAAGGGAGCATCTCTCTGCAGGGTGTAACCTTCCGTGGTCCACTTGGAAGTCCCTGAACCGTCTCCGGACACAAGTGGGAAGATGTAAGTCCAACCTGGTAAATTGGGGTTATTTTGACGGAACAGCAGTAGGGTGGGATTGTGGAGCTATATCGCAAACCATGCTCCACCTCCTATCCTGCCCTCTATGTCCCAAAACATGCAGTCGAAGTGACCTCTGCGCTGCTAGTGACCACGCCGTGGAAGTGGAAAAGTTTTTAGCCAACAATATACAATTGAGGACCTTGCAGCAAAAGGGAGGCAAGTCCAAGTTTAAGAAATGTGCCTAGTACATGTATCAAACGATAGTCCTAATTTTTGTTGAAATTGTAGGTGAAAAAAACAGTAGCGGCAAAAATTTGGATCTGCCTCCCTTTTGCTGCAAGGTCCTCGATTGAGTCGTACCAGCGACACGAAGAAGAAGAACATGGGCCTATAACTAGACTTTGCAAACTTCTAAACAGTTGTGATGAAGGGATTATTTGTTGCACTTCAGTTTAATTTAGCCGCCAAGTCCACCAAAATAGATAACCATTATAATGTAACTCACGATTTTCCCAACTATTCGTGTTAAAATTAAACGTTACTTGTGTACTTTAAACTGTGATTTTTTTCATGCTGTGTCTATCGCGCAATATTGTGCACTTGGCTGGTTTTCATTTGTTTTAACCGTGTGTGATTGTAGATAAACCAATAAATAAATAATGTTTCCACTGCTGCGACACAGGCCTCCTCTCTGTGAGACGGAGTTGGTCGCATCGACGACGATGCGGGCCAAGAGCGAACCCTAAAAAAGGATATTCCGAAATTCAAAATGAGGATGGGGTTTGTTTGCCTATATTGTTTTATTACTTAGCTTTTAGGTTTCATCAAAAACGTGAGCGGGGGCCCAGTGGTAAAAGCCGGCGGCCCGGACTTACCAGTTGTAGGTGCCTGTTGCTTTACTTTTGGCCCTGGGTTTTATGAAGAAGCATCCTCGTGTAGCGCAGTTTGTTCCGCCAGTTACTCAACTGAACCGTGCGCGTGGCGCATCCTGGACAGTCTCACCCAACACCTTATTTAACTGGCCAATTCTTCCCTTGCGGTGGTAGGGCTAACGCACGCCTGGTTTGCGACCATCCTCCCACCGGAATTCGGCGTCAAGCAGCCTGCTGTTTCGCCGATGCGTGGTAGTTCCAGTGCCTTAGACATCTTCTGGGCACGCTCGTTCCATCATAGACCTCATCCATCGCTTTCCATCAGGCGTGATCGAGGTCAAGAGCGTGCCCATTCAGCAGCAATAAAAAAAAATTAAACAACACTACTCCCAAAACGTTGAAGGAAAACATCGCGAGGAAACCGGCAAGTCCTAGAATAAAACATTCGAACACATGTGACATCTATCTACCCGCACTGGGTTCTGGGCAGACAGTGTTGCCCTCTCTCTAAAGATAAAAACAACAGTGATAATGATGATGATGAATGAGGTACAAAACCACTTCAATGAATTGCTTTAATTAAGTTTCATAAGCAGGCGCTTTACTTTGTGTAAATTATTTCATCACCACGGCTCTCAAAACGGTGAAGGAAAACATCGTGAGGAAACCGGCATGTCCTAGAAGCAAAAATTCGAAAACATGTGACATCTGCCAACCCGCACTGGGCCCGCGTGGTGGATTACGGCCCACTCCCTCTCACAGAGAGGAGGCCTGTGTCCCAGCAGTGGGAACATACATTTTAGGCTGATTATGTAAGTTTCATAATGCAAAGGATTTAATCGTTTTAATAATGGCGGTTTCCACATTTCGTAGCTAATCTTAGAAAAGGAAAATAAAGACTCAAACGACTTGCTTATCGTATAGCGCAAACCGTAAAATTGACTTAGCATGAATACCTTCGTGGTCACGTTTGTACAGTCACGAGCACCAATATGTCAACACTTGGCAATTTTCAATTGCCATTTTTTCGTGAAATAACGAATGCAACGTTGAAATACGACACTTAACATAAACCTATGGGTTCGAAAATACTATGTTCGTAATAACATAAAATTTCATTCAAAAATAAAGGAGAAAATCGCCTTTGAATAAAGCCAAGTGTATACATACTTATAGACGTGACTGTACTGTGCGAATCTCGAGGAGAGCGTTCTTATTTTGTTGATAAGTCACAGAATACTTAAAGTACTACGTACAGAAAGGCCACTCCCTTCCCCGCACTAACATCAGTTACCGCACCTCACCCCGCACTTCGAGGTTACCGTCGCAGTTCTTTAACAAAGAGCGCTCGCAAACACAAGTACCTCACGCAAACATTCATACGTATACAAACGTCATTTTTTAATGTAGTAGTAGTAGGTAATTATTTTGCGAGCGTTGTATGGAGTGTCCGGGGTGTGGATAAGTCTTGGCCAGTTTCTGGGGCGAGGATGCGTGTTCTACGGTTCGGATAAGATAAGCATAATCAGCATATAATGTTCCCACTACTGGGACACAGGCCTCCTCTTTTCGAGAGAGAGAGGGCTATATAGCTATAATCCACCACGCGGGCCTAGTGCGGGTTGGCAGATGTAACGGCCCGCCACCGCCAGATGGCGCACGGCAGGACTTTCCGCGTCCATGCCTTCTCCACTTCACGCCGCCAGGGGACCAGTCATGGTCGTCGTCTCGTCTTCATCAGAGACGTCACGTCATCGTCATATTAATTAAAGTAAAGCAAATTAAATTCATGAACCATCATCAGTCCATTATTTTCGAAGTATAAACAGCGGCAACAGCCGATATATATTTATGTCCTCGTATTTTTTTTAAACTGAAAGCTGTCATCTGTTTTTATGATGTTATTTAGTTTTTTTTTAAATCACGAACACATTAACCGGTCAAGCGGCGCGCGTCGCCGATCGGCGACGAAACAATAGAAAATCAATTGTGTCTCATTACCGGAGCTTGACAGATTAAAATTAAAATTAAACGTTAATTTGTGCGACTTATAGAATGACCCATTTAAAATATGTATGAGTTATGGATAAGAACAGTGTCTACCATTGGTAAAAGTGCTGATTTAGTGAATGTGGATGCCCCGTTGATAGCAAAAGGCTCGCCCGCTAATACATGAGACCTAAACAGAACAGCCTGGCCACGATTTTTGGCTTAGTGGGAAGCGGCGAGGCAAGCGGCGCGGCGCGGTGGTGCGTTGTGGTATGGTTCATACATTTTTGTATACAGGGTAATTGGAAAAACACCAACAACCTTTTAAGAGGTCATTGTACTCATCATTATGAACAACTTTTACTATGGGGCTAGCACTGAAATCGCAAAAAAAAAAATCTGCTGTGCCCTACATTTAAGTTCGTCTAACTCGTGAAAATGTAGGGAACAGCTGATTTTTTTTCGCAATTTCAGGTTTGGTCCCGTAGTAAAAGTTGTTCATAATTATGAGTACAATGACCTCTTAATAGGTTGTTGGTGTTTTTCCAATAACCCTGTATTTCTTTTTACCGCTCGCTCGCCGCCCCGCGCTACGCTGCCGCTGGTAGCGGCAAGGTCGTGGCCAGGCCATAACTGACGGATCGCTGTCTAACCCCTTGGAAAATACAAGCGCGATGTGGTAGTGTGTCTAAAATACAACAAGTGCGAGCCGGACTCGCACACGAAGGGTTCCGTCAAGTTCCGTACCACCGCACAATATTTAACACTACATAATATAAAAAAATCACGTTTTTTGTATGGGAGCCCCCCTTAATTTATTTTATTTTAATTTCATTATTTATTTTTAAAGTGAATATACAACTAAGTAGCTATTCTGTAAATATTTCAAGCGTCTACCTGTTGCCGTTGTTAATATCGAGCAAAAAACGGCAAAAAAATCACGTCTGTTGTATGGGAGCCTCCCTTAAATATTTATTTTATTTTGTTTTTAGTATTTGTTGTTATAGCGGCAACAGAAATACATTATTTGTGAAAATTTCAACTGTCTAACTATCGCGGTTCTTGAGATACAGCCTGGTGACAGACAGACGGACGGACAGACAGCGAAGTCTTAGTAATAGGGTTCCGTTTTCACCTTTTGGGTACGGAATCCTACAAACTAACAAACTAATTTCACAAGTTAAAGTAGTTAATTCACAACAGACAAACAACATAATTTTACAGTTAAGGATAATAATTTATTCACGTTCCAAGTGCCAAGGCAACATAAATAAATTAGAAGGCGATGTCGAGCTGTCACTTTGACAGGTGACAGTCGATATTGACAGCGAAAGTTTAAGGGTGGATACAGACAGACGAGCGACTGAATTTTGCGACAGTAAAAACTTGCGATATTTTAGCGTGTCGATGTCGGGGCAATTCTCGTATTTTTAAGAACGTTTACGTTCTAACCTCCGTCTTAATCTAACAAAAATACAATAAATAAAAAAAATATTGTAAGTAGTCGCTGAGATGAGATTTAACCGCCGCTAATGACACACAATTGATTTTTCTGTTGTAATGGGCCTTTATCGTGTCACCTTGAAGAACGTTTTTTGAGTAAGTACAGAATTGGCCTTCAGTTGACGGTATTTCAGCTAAAAACTAGACTGAGGGCTGATTCTTGAAGGTTGTCTTTAAAAGATCGCTCTTAGCGATAAGACCGCCCATTGTATCACCCATTGACCCATTGCATTGTTTCTATATTTATGTCTGTAATCTATATGGTGTACATAATAAAGAGTATTCTGTTCTATTCTATTCTTCCATCGCCAGATAACTTAATTTCAAGGAATAAAATTGACGTTTGACAGTTTCTGTATCAAACAACTGTCAAAATTTCAAAATTATTCCTTGACTAAAGTTATCAGATGATTGAGAGAACGATGATAAATGGACGAAGATTTTATTGGAATGTCAGAAGTACTGTCATGAAACGGATTCATAAAAGTGTTGTTGATTAATAATTATTTGTTTTATGTTTTAACCTGAGGGGCAATTCTCGTAATTTTAAGGACGTTCACAGTCTGATCTCAGTCTCAATCTGTCAAAAGTACCTATTATTTCTTAATTTTTTTTATTGTCTGAGATCAGATTGCCACTAGATTTTGAACGTTTTTAATTACGGGAATTGACCTTCTGATCTTTAAAATGGTTTTTTTCTTTTTATGTGTGTTTCCCTATCTTTTAGTTCTGGTGTTTAACCGTGTTAATAAATTAAAGTTAATCTATACTTATAATAAATCTGTAGAAGTGAAAATTCTGCACATTGAAAATATCAAAAAAATAAATGTGATTAAAAAAATTTTTGTCTGTCTGTGTGTTCAGGCATCACGCAAAAACTACCAGTTCGATTACGATGAAACTTGGTATAATTATTCTTTAATATCCTGGGCACCACACTGGGTACTTTTTATCCCGGAAAAGTATCTATCTATATAAATAAAAACAAAAGGCCTGACTGACTGACTGACTCATCAACGCCCAGTCCAAACCCTTGGACCTAGAAAGCTGAAATTTTACGCAAAGGTTTCCTTTATAATGTAGACAAGGAATAAGGAAGGATTTTTTGAAATTAGGATCTTCAAATTTTGTGTTTAGGCTGACGACTAAAAATTAATTTATGTGTCTCAGCGTTTTTGATAATTCCACCCCCAAAGGGTTAAAAAGGGGGATGAAGTTGTGTATGAAAGTCCGTCAGTTTAAAAGTTAGGATCTTCAAATTTTGTGTTTAGGCTGACGACTAAAAATTAATTTATATACGTGTCTCAGCGTTTTTGATAATTTCTCCCCCAAAGGGCGATGAACGACCTGACTGAAATATCAACGCACAGTCTAAACCGCTGGTCCTAGGGACATGAATTTTGGAGGGTGTGTTCTTTGTGAAGAATAAGAAGGGGTTTTTGGAAATTCAACCTTTAAGGGGGTGAAAAGGGGGGATTTTGTTTGTATGAAAAATCTTATTTCTTGAGTTAATAACCTTGAAACTTGCCACGAATACTTATCTAAGTAAATTATGAAGTTTGGAGTTTTTCGTTTTTCTAAAATACCCCCTAAAGAGGTATTGGGGGGTGTCAAAATTTGTATGGAAGAATTTTAGAGCCCTGTCCGATTAACTTGAAACTCAGTATTTGTACTAAGGACTAAAAATAATGAATAACGTGTATCAGGGCTTTTCGAAAATCTACCCCTAACTGTGTGAAAAGAGGTAGTTAATTTTAAAGGGGAGGATTTTACTGCGTGGCTTGATTAGCTCGAAAATTGGTATTATAAATAAACTTTGAGTCAAGTTATGAACACATCTTAAACGATTTTTCAAAATTCCATCCCTGTGGGGGTGAAAAGCGGGGATATAGTTTATTTGGAAAATCTGATTCCTTTGTTCTATAAACTTAAAAATTGGCCCGAATAGTTATTTGTCTAAATTAATTATAAAGATCATACCAACATACATTTTCGAAACTTTTAGAGGAAAATACGAATTTCACGCGGACGAAGTCACGGGCAGACGCTAGTAAATAAATAAAATTAATGGAAAATACCTTTACAGTATTCTTTGCCCTTTATTTGAATCAGCGTCTATGTTTTCAATTAGCCTAGGGTCAAGGGATTTCACTTTTATTTTAAAGTTTTACAACTTTTACGATCATTTCTACCTACATCAAGCAGAACGGTTTACGAGTGCTCATTTCCTTCACTAATAAAAATAAGTGTTCCTCAGTTAATAGTTAAAAGCGAAGCATAAACAACGGAATAAAATCTAACGTCAGATTTTACGTCTCCTTCTGGTACAAAGAGAGAATTAAAAACAGAATGTTTATGCTCGTTCTGGATTTTATTTCGATTCATTGATTCGTTGGATTTACTGTTTTATTTAGTGTTTGTGATGGGTGAGTCTAAAGACTTTTTATCGATGTTGATTCTGTTACGCGCTTCTTCTTTTGTTTGCTAGATAACAGTCGTATGGTTTGATCGGTTCGTGGATGGGTAAATGATAAATGGTTTATTTTCTGCAAGTAGGTTTGTACAAACACTTTTACACGTCAATCAATATTCTTTTAAACTAGATGGGGTCGGCGTTTCCTATCTGACTACTCTGAGAAAAAAGGCCGAAACAAACTCAGAGGTCACAGTCTCTTTTAAAGTCCAGACAAAATCTTGGTCAGATCATGTGAAGACCATGTAGATTGGTGTCTGAAAGGGTATTTTGAGGAAAGAAACCTGTCCAGTCAGTGCACGCATTTGTCAGAATATTCGAGAATAACCGTCGGTTTCTTACTAAACTTCAACTATATCCGACGATCCTGCATACTTGTATCTTTTGTTGACCTGTATACAATAATATGTCACACACAAGAATAGTCACATAACATAATCAGTCTATAATGTTCCCACTGCTGGGACACAGGTCTCCTCTCTTCAACAGAGGCCCAGTACGGGTTGGTAGACACATGTCACAGGTCACATGTCTTGGAATTTTTGGTTCCAGGAGATGCCGGTTTCGTTTTCCGGTGAATAGTCACATGCCACCCAGCTTGCTATAACTACCCACATAAATAAAGTACTAGAACAAATAAATATTATAAATACATGACACGTACACTTGAATTCAACCCGCTGTCTGATTTTATAGTACTTGACATTAATGGTGAGGTGGATGTTATGAGCGAGAGCGATTATAAGGCTGCTGATACAGACCGACTAAAACTTTATAGTGGCTCGGAACATGAGGCGAGTCACTGCGCAGTAACGAATTCACGTGTCAGCGGGGGTGAGGGGTGAGGTACTGCGCAGCGAAGTAGCGCAGTTCAGAGCTGCCACAAAATTTTGAATCGGGCTGTATCAGAGGATTCCAGTTTGAGCACCTATTTTTAGAGCACCAAAGGTATTCCCATTAGAGATCAATATTTTACCGTGGTGCTCAAAGGGGAACAATAAAAAATATTAAACTTTGTTCCCTTTTGAGCACCTACGATGCGGTAGGTTCTAGTGATGGGGTGTATAATAAAACATATCGATAAAAATTGGCAGTACTTTTATTATCATACGCTTCGTCGAGTGAATGTTATTGTTTCATTGTACCGGCACATGACACCGGCAAAATTACATAGGAATTAACGTTCATTTCTTCGTAATAAATTTAATTTTTCGATCATTCGGTAGGCGAGTAAAAGATGCCAAGTGCCAAAATCAAACAAATGAGCCGTTCAAACTTATGCCATGCAACATGAAATGTAACACAATAATTGCAATGTGAATGTGTTTCAATGTGTGTTACATTTCATGTTACGTTTGACCAATCACAGGGCATAATTAATTCATTTTGTGGACCGCCATTTCACTTCTAGTGAAAGAAGTCAATTGAATGACAAGTCATGAACAAAAAGTGTAGCGTCTGATAACAGCAAGAATCTAAAGAGATCCAAATAAATGTTGATAAGTGGGATTTGTGGAGAGCAATTTAAAACTCTTAACAAAGAAAAGGCACACAAGGCTTAAACTTTTAAATATCAAAGGCGCGCTGCCAGTTTCCATGAGACCAACAGGTGGCGATATAATTACAGTCGCTTTCCTCAAGTTCTGAGTTCAGCAACACGAAATTATTACTGGCAAATGCTTGCACGGACTGGACCACTCAAATCTGCGTAGTTCTTACCTCAAAGGCCCATTCAAGAGTTTCGAGAACATTTTAGAGTTTGGTTGACACTTCTTGTGACCTGTGGTGGCTTTTACTTTAGCAGTAGGATTAGCATTGTCATCCAATGGCTGCCAGGTTTTGGAACACGCTAGGAGAAATATGTTGATGCTATCTTGTTTTTTTGTGCTGCGTTGGTAAAGCGCATCACTTGAGAACGGATTTGGCTATTTTTTGTTTTAAATAGTTCGTAATTGTCGTCAAAACTGAAAGTGGTTTTTTCTATGGGTTTTTGTATGAACTCAAGACAATATTAAAATTTTGACAGGATAACGTGTGTCGGGTCAGCTAGTATAACTTTTAAATAAAACGAGTTGATGGTACTGAAACTATTGTATTGTCTAATAATACGATAAAAAAACGTTTTATTTTCGTTGGGTCCCACTTTTGAATCCCATTTTTTAGGTATTAACGATGGATCCCGTTTGCTATTTCCGTTGAATCCCATATTATAACAACATGTGTACATTTCAGAAGAAAAGTGATTTACCTTTATCAAACACTAAAAAGAGATTATTTTTAGTGAGCTACCCGGAACCGAACTAGTTAGATTAGGTTAATTATTAAAAAAAAAACAATGTTAGGTTAGGTTAGGTTAAAACTGCGACCCCTACGCACGAGCCGAGCGAGCGAAGCGAGCGGTGCCGCGGCAGCGGTCGGCGAGTGCCAGAAACGACTAGATTATATAGAAAATGAGTTGTTTGTGAAATAAATAGTATACGAAACGTTGGTTGTAAACTAATTTGTCAATGGAGTTTTGGTGAAACATTAGTGAACCCCTCATTTTATTATAAACAATTTTGTTGTTGAAAGTACCCGCATTCAGATTTTTTTAAGCATTCGGGATCCAACGAAAATACTTTTCGGGATTCAACGACAATAAAACGTAATTATCTTGCATTTTTTAAATTCGGGATCCAATGGAAATACATAATAATGTTTTGCGGGATCCAACGCCAAAAATATTAAAATGGGATTCAAAAGCGGGATCCAACAAAAATAAATCTAAAAAAATATATAATATCTATTTTTAATAACTTTTTTAAAAATAAAAATGTAATATCCAAAATTCTAAACCTAACATATAATATGGCGTCAACAAATTCCCCCGCATCGCTGACAACTGGTAATGTACCTACAAACGGGGTGAATAGGGATGCAGGGGTAAATTGGGACGAAACTTTAAAATGGATTTTAACGTTGAAATAATATAGTTTGTTGTCAATAAGGGCACGTAATTGTTAATTAAATTACAGTAAACACATTAGGGTCCTTTTTGGCTACACAATATATTATTTTAATGTTAAAATCCCTTTTAAAGTTTTGTCTCGATTCACCCCTGTATCCCTATTCACCCCGTTTGACGGTACCAAAGCACTGGCGGCATTGCCACGTTGTATGGCAATACTTAGCCTCTAGACAAATATTTATGTATCATAAAATTAACTTCTTATACTCCCTGCATTAATTAACCAATTATTTATATAATACTATGTACTTTGATAATATCAAAGTGAATGATCAATCGCTAATCGCTCCGCTCATTGCAACAATTACAACTTGCACCATACCAAAAGGTTTTCGATTATAAATATCATTGACTAGCTTCTGCCCGCGACTTCGTCCGCGTAAAATTCGTACTTTCCTCTAAAAATTTCAAAAATGTATGTAGGTATGATTTAATCATTTATTTAGATAATTAGTAACAATAATTAGTATAATCTTAATAATTAGTATTCGGGCCAATTTTTAAGTTTATCTATATAAATAAAAACAAAAGGCCTGACTGACTGACTGACTCATCAACGCCCAGCCCAAACCCTTGGACCTAGAAAGCTGAAATTTTACACGATGGTTCCTTTTATGATGTAGACCAGGAATAAGAAAGGATTTCTTGAAATTCAACCCCTAAGGGAGTTAAATAGGGGATGAAAGTTTGTATGAAAGTCCGTCAGTTTTAAAGTTAGGATCTTCAAATTTTGTATTTAGGCTGACAATTGAAAATTAATTTACACGTGTCTCAGCGTTTTTGAGAATTCCACCCCCAAAGGGTTAAAAAGGGGGATGAAGTTGTGTATGAAAGTCCGACAGTTTAAAAGTTAGGATCTTCAAATTTTGTGTTTAGGCTGACTATTGAAAATTAATTTATACGTGTTTCAGCGTTTTTGATAATTTCACCCCTAACGGGGGATGAACGACCTGACTGAGATATCAACGCACAGCCTAAACCGCTGGTCCTAGGGACTTGAATTTTGGAGGGTGTGTTCTTTGTAAAGAGTAGGTTTCCAATAAGAAGGGGTTTTTGGAAATTCAACCTTAAAGGGGTGAAAAGGGGGGATTTTGTTTGTATGAAAAATCTTATTCCTTGAGTTAATAACCTTGAAACTTGGCACGAATATTTATCTAAGTAAATTATGAAGTTTGGCATTTTTCGTTTTTCTAAACTACCCCCTAAAGAGGTATTGGGGGGTGTCAAAATTTCTATGGAAGAATTTTAACGCGCTGTCCGATTAACTCGAAACCCAGTATTTATACTAAGGACTAAAAATAAAGAATAACGTATATCAGGGTTTTTCGAAAATCTACCCCTAAATGTGTGAAAAGGGGTCGTTAATTTTGCAAGGTCATATTTTACTGCGTGGCTTTATTAGCTGGAAAATTGGCATGAATAATCTTTGAGTCAAGTTATGAACACATCTTAAACGATTTTTCATAATTCCACCCATGTAGGGGTGAAAAGCGGGAATACAGTTTATTTGAAAAATCTTATTCATTTGGTTAATAAACTTGAAAATTGGCACGAATATTTATCTAAGTAAATGACGAAGTTTAGCATTTTTTGTTTTTATAAACTACCCCCTAAAGGAGGATTGGGATGGGGGGTGTAAAAATTTGTATAGAAGAGTTTTAACGCGTGGTCCGATTACCTCGAAACTCGGTTATTATACTTAAGATCAAAAATAAAGAATAACGTGTATCAAGGTTTTCCGAAAATCTACCCCTAACGGGATGAAAAGGGGTAGTTAATTATACAGGGGAGGATTTTAACGTGTGGCTTGATTAACTCAACAATTCGTATAAATAATCGTTGAGTCAAGTAATGAACACATCCCAAACAATTTTTCGAAATTCCACCCATGTAGGGGTGAAAAGCGGGAATACAGTTTATATGAAAAATCTTATTAATTTGGTTAATAAACTTGAAACTTGGCACGAATATTTATCTAAATAAATTATGAAGTTTGGCATTTTTTGTTTCTATAAACTACCGCCTAAAGGAGGATATGGGTGGGGGGTGTCAAAATTTGTATGGAAGAATTTTAACGCGCGGTCCGATTAACTCGAAACTCGGCATTTATACTTAAGACCATAAATAAAGAATAACGTGTATCAGGGTTTTTCGAAAATCTACTCTTAACGGGGTGAAAAGGGGTAGTTAATTTTACAGGGGAGGATTTTACTGCGTGGTTTTATTAACTCGAAAATTCGTATAAATAATCTTTGAGTCAAGTAATGAACACATCCGAAACGATTTTACGAAATTCCACCACTGTGGAGGTGAAAAGCGGGGATACAGTTTATATGAAAAATCTTACTTATTTGGTGAAACTTGGCAATATTTGGGTCATTAAATAATAAAGATAGTCAGTCTTAGATTAAAAAAACCCCTTACAGAGGATTTAGGGGGTGACAAAGTTGATAGGTTAGAAAAATATGTAACTCGCTGTCGGATTACTTGAAACTCGGTACTACTAAAACAATAAATAAAACAAGTATGTGTTTTAGGGTTTTTCAAAAATCAACTCTTACCAAGGTGGAAAAGGGTAAGTAATATAGTTTAAGGGGTGGATATTACTGCTTGCTTCCATTAACTCGAAAATGGGTATGGTTCTTTAAGTCAAGTTATGAACACATCACGAACGATTTTTCAAAATTCCACCCCTGTGGGGGTGAAAAGCGGGGATACAGTTTATTTGAAAAATCTGATTCTTTTGATCTAAACTTAAAAATTGGCCCGAATACTAATTATTAAGATTATACTAATTATTGTTACTAATTATCTAAATAAATGATTAAATCATACCTACATACATTTTTGAAATTTTTAGAGGAAAGTACGAATTTTACGCGGACGAAGTCGCGGGCAGAAGCTAGTAGATCAAAAGAATCAGATTTTTCAAATAAACTGTATCCCCGCTTTTCACCCCCACAGGGGTGGAATTTTGAAAAATCGTTCGTGATGTGTTCATAACTTGACTTAAAGAACCATACCCATTTTCGAGTTAATGGAAGCAAGCAGTAATATCCACCCCTTAAACTATATTACTTACCCTTTTCCACCTTGGTAAGAGTTGATTTTTGAAAAACCCTAAAACACATACTTGTTTTATTTATTGTTTTAGTAGTACCGAGTTTCAAGTAATCCGACAGCGAGTTACATATTTTTCTAACCTATCAACTTTGTCACCCCCTAAATCCTCTGTAAGGGGTTTTTTTAATCTAAGAGTGACTATCTTTATTATTTAATGACCCAAATATTGCCAAGTTTCAACAAATAAGTAAGATTTTTCATATAAACTGTATCCCCGCTTTTCACCTCCACAGTGGTGGAATTTCGTAAAATCGTTTCGGATGTGTTCATTACTTGACTCAAAGATTATTTATACGAATTTTCGAGTTAATAAAACCACGCAGTAAAATCCTCCCCTGTAAAATTAACTACCCCTTTTCACCCCGTTAAGAGTAGATTTTCGAAAAACCCTGATACACGTTATTCTTTATTTATGGTCTTAAGTATAAATGCCGAGTTTCGAGTTAATCGGACCGCGCGTTAAAATTCTTCCATACAAATTTTGACACCCCCCACCCATATCCTCCTTTAGGCGGTAGTTTATAGAAACAAAAAATGCCAAACTTCATAATTTATTTAGATAAATATTCGTGCCAAGTTTCAAGTTTATTAACCAAATTAATAAGATTTTTCATATAAACTGTATTCCCGCTTTTCACCCCTACATGGGTGGAATTTCGAAAAATTGTTTGGGATGTGTTCATTACTTGACTCAACTATTATTTATACGAATTGTTGAGTTAATCAAGCCACACGTTAAAATCCTCCCCTGTATAATTAACTACCCCTTTTCATCCCGTTAGGGGTAGATTTTCGGAAAACCTTGATACACGTTATTCTTTATTTTTGATCTTAAGTATAATAACCGAGTTTCGAGGTAATCGGACCACGCGTTAAAACTCTTCTATACAAATTTTTACACCCCCCATCCCAATCCTCCTTTAGGGGGTAGTTTATAAAAACAAAAAATGCTAAACTTCGTCATTTACTTAGATAAATATTCGTGCCAATTTTCAAGTTTATTAACCAAATGAATAAGATTTTTCAAATAAACTGTATTCCCGCTTTTCACCCCTACATGGGTGGAATTATGAAAAATCGTTTAAGATGTGTTCATAACTTGACTCAAAGATTATTCATGCCAATTTTCCAGCTAATAAAGCCACGCAGTAAAATATGACCTTGCAAAATTAACGACCCCTTTTCACACATTTAGGGGTAGATTTTCGAAAAACCCTGATATACGTTATTCTTTATTTTTAGTCCTTAGTATAAATACTGGGTTTCGAGTTAATCGGACAGCGCGTTAAAATTCTTCCATAGAAATTTTGACACCCCCCAATACCTCTTTAGGGGGTAGTTTAGAAAAACGAAAAATGCCAAACTTCATAATTTACTTAGATAAATATTCGTGCCAAGTTTCAAGGTTATTAACTCAAGGAATAAGATTTTTCATACAAACAAAATCCCCCCTTTTCACCCCTTTAAGGTTGAATTTCCAAAAACCCCTTCTTATTGGAAACCTACTCTTTACAAAGAACACACCCTCCAAAATTCAAGTCCCTAGGACCAGCGGTTTAGGCTGTGCGTTGATATCTCAGTCAGGTCGTTCATCCCCCGTTAGGGGTGAAATTATCAAAAACGCTGAAACACGTATAAATTAATTTTCAATAGTCAGCCTAAACACAAAATTTGAAGATCCTAACTTTTAAACTGTCGGACTTTCATACACAACTTCATCCCCCTTTTTAACCCTTTGGGGGTGGAATTCTCAAAAACGCTGAGACACGTGTAAATTAATTTTCAATTGTCAGCCTAAATACAAAATTTGAAGATCCTAACTTTAAAACTGACGGACTTTCATACAAACTTTCATCCCCTATTTAACTCCCTTAGGGGTTGAATTTCAAGAAATCCTTTCTTATTCCTGGTCTACATCATAAAAGGAACCATCGTGTAAAATTTCAGCTTTCTAGGTCCAAGGGTTTGGGCTGGGCGTTGATGAGTCAGTCAGTCAGTCAGGCCTTTTGTTTTTATTTATATAGATAGATTACTCACGAACGCGCTTCAAACTGTAATGAATCAATTCTGCACTATTTATTTATGTTTATTAATATTGATTTTATGTATTTTTATTTCTAGCGTGATTATTTTTAAATGTAGTTTCCTTAGCATAATCTCCTCTCTTCGAGGAGTGGTCTGTAATCCGCCACGGGGGCCACCCACACGTCTTCGAATTTTTACCCGACTACGGCGAAGCAAAAAGTAGGGTTATGATTTTGACCGGTATGTATGTATGTATGTTCATCTGTTCCCTCATAACTACTAAACTACTTGTAATAATTGGACAAATGAGGTATCGCTGGAAGCGTCTTGATCGTCCGCTGGTTATAGGCTATGTGACATCACATTAAATTGATTACTTATGGCGCTCTCTAGCGGACAAAAAGTCATGATCTAAAATAATTTGTTTTAAAACATGCCTTGTTGGGTATCAAATGAAAGTGCTTAATTAGTACATTTGAAAAATACAAATATTACTGATATAGGTAAGCCCCAAAATAATTAAATAAAAAATAAGTTTAAAAACTAAAACCCGACTACTGAAAAGGATGAAACAAGAAAGTATCTTCCCGTGGTCGCATGCTACCATCCAAACTAATATTAAATGCGAAAGTAACTCTGTCTGTCTGTCTGTCTTTTCTTCACGCCTAAACTACTGAACCGATTTGTGTGAAATTTGGTACAGACATAGTTTGGAACTTGAGAAAGGACATAGGATAGTTTTTATCCCGATATTCCCACGGGATCGAGACTTATGCGGGTGAAACCGCGGGGCGCAGCTAGTAGCTTATAATGTGTTTGTACAGCGGTATGCGACCACGAGAAGGCACTTTATTGTTTCATCCTTTTCAGTAGTCTGGTTGTATTAGTTCTAGGACATGCCGGTTTCTTCACGATCTTTTCCTTCACCTATTTGAAGCTTTCTTCTCAAAACGATGAAGGAATACATCGTGAGGAAATGAGCATTGCCGCAGAAAATGTAACTACCCATTTACTCATTCATTCACTCTCTCAGCACATAACTTGCGCAGAGCAGACCATTTCCGTAATTGCAAGGGTCAAGTTGATACGATGATACTCCATTTAACCGTACCATACATATCACTATAGGTACCATTCCGGTCTTTCTAAACATTTTTTCGCTTAAATCCTGCGGCGGCGCCAAGCAACGGCCCCTTAAGAGCCTATACTACCTCAAATGCCTTAGCGTGATCCTCCGTTATGTCGAAAATCCTGCACCATTAATCTATATATATAAAAATGAAACCCGTTTTCCGTTGTCACGACATAACATGAAAACGGCTGGACCGATTTCGATGAAATTTGGTATAGAGATAGTTTGAGTCCCGGGAAAGGACATAGGATAGTTTTTATCCCGATATTCCCACGGGATCGACATTTACGCGGGTGAAACCGCGGGGCGCAGCTAGTTTTGAAATAAATCTATAGTAAAGTTGAGGATTAATGCTAAGTCCTATGTTAGACGAAAACACGACTCCATAAACATTTCTCCATAGATAAAAAATCCAAAGTTACCTCTAACCCGAACAATAAACCGCTGGTATTAAAAAAATACTTCAAATTAGATCATGAAACTTTGCATACTAACTGAACTTACTTTAAAGCAGGTCTTATGTTATTTATCTTTTTATAATTAAGTACCATGATTTTCACTGTAAAAAGCAAATACCTAAACTATTGGCGCTGCCTGCCGCCCAGCACCGCACTCTGTCTCGCTCTCACACAGTTCGCGAACAGTATCGTATGAGCGAGATAAAGAGTGAATTTTAGCTGAGATAGTATAGGCTCTTAAAGTTTTCGCCTATTAGGAAAGTGCATAAGTGATCTGATAACGCAATTAGTTGCAACCTGCACTGCGCAGCTTAGTGACGCATCACGTGTACTCCTTTTGTGATTTTTACGGACGATTATTTGACTTTGGCGCGGGGCTAGAGAGCGCTTCTATTTTTTGAGTGCAAGCAAAAATGAATTTAGTGGTGGTCAGGCGGGAGTGTCCATCTATCTATCTACAGGGTGTTACGGAAAGGGTATATCAGTACAAACGGGTTGAAGAGTGTATCTGGTCTAGAATCTCTGTACAAAATTTCAGCTCAAAAGCAGTAACTTTGAAAATGCTTAATATTTTTTTTATTTCGATAGTTTATTAAATTGAAATCATAACAAACGTGTCACCGCACTACGAGGGTCATTATCCATTATCTGTAGTGTGTCTGTGCGCCTAGTACACGCACATCACGCCGCCGCGCGCCAGTGCAGCGCCGTGATGTGCGAAATAAAAAAAATATTAACCGATCAAGGACCGCGGGACACCGATCGGTGATCAAACAATAGAAAATCAATTGTGTCTTATTAGCGGAGCTTGACAGATTAAGCATTTTCAAAGTTAATGCTTTTGAGTTGAAATTTTGTACAGAGATTCTAGACCAGATACACTCTTCAACCTGTTTGTATTGATATACCCTTTCCGTAACACTCTGTATAGGTACTAATAATAAAGCTGAAGGGTTTGTTTGTTTGAACGCGCTGATCTCCGAAACTACCAGACGGATTTGAATAATTCTCTTTGCATTTGGTAGCCAAATTTTTGAGGACGGCTTTAGACAATTTAACATTACGCTAGGACGAATAGAAGCCGAGCAAAAGAATAAAAAATCAGAAAGAATGCTAAGTATACGAAAACGAAATAATAGCGAAGAAATGTGTCTGTTATTTTAGTATAGGCATTGTGTATAATACGACTTCCACGCGAACGAAGTCGCGGGCAGAAGCTAGTAATACATTTAACACACGCCCTATTTACCGTCACAAACTGCCCTAACGGCAATAAACCCTATTTGGCAGGTTTAACCACTATAACTAATGAAGACACGTACATAACTGACAAACTCTCTCAGATACGGTTTTGTCTATTAGTAATTCAGTATTTTGTACCTCTGTGTGATGTAAAGTCAACAAAAGAGATAAGTATGCAGGATCGTCGGATATAGTTTAAGTTTAGTAAGAAACAGATGGATGTTGTCGACTGAAATTTAATTTGATAAATGAGCTGTTTGTTTTCTATTATTAAAATTAAATTTTATTCGAGAACATCCATCGGTTTCTTACTAAACAAACTATATCCGACGATCCTGCATACTTATCTCTTTTGTTGACTGTACATATATAATTCATTTGGTTGAGGTAATTCGACCTCTGTCGAGTCAACTAGAAACGTTACTCTCTAACTATTAGGTACTTGGAAATTCGAGGTGTCAAGATTGTGGTTGACATCTGAATCCACGATAATTAACTCGGTGAACCTACTGCTGGGAAACAGGCCTCCTCTCGGCGAGAGGGACAGGGCCGTAATCCACCACGCGGGCCCAGTGCAGGTTGGTAGATGTCACATGTCTTCGAATTTTTGGTTCTAGGACATGCCGGTTTTCTCACGATGGTTTCCTTCACCGTTTTGGGAGCAGTGGTGGCCCAGTGGCACGGCCGCTACTTGCGAATTGTAGGTCTTAGGTTCGAACCATGACAGTCGCTTCACTTTATGTAAATTATTTCAACACCTGTACAAAGGATTTATTTTCGTTGGATCCCGCTTTTGAATCCTAGTTTAATATTTTTAGCGTTGGATCCCGCAAAACATTATTATGTATTTCCGTTGGATCCCGAATTTAAAAAATGCAAGCTAATTACGTTTTATTGTCGTTGAATCCCGAAAAGTATTTCCGTTGGATCCCGAATGCTTAAAAAAATCTGAATGCGGGTACTTTCAACAACAAAATTGTTTATAATAAAATGAGAGGTTCACTAATGTTTCACCAAAACTCCATTGACAAATTTTTAGTTTACAACCAACGTTTCGTATACTATTTATCTCACAAACAACTAATTTTCTATATTATCCAGTCGTTCCTGGCACTCGACGGCCGCTGCCGCGGCACCGCTCGTTTCGCTCGCTCGGCTCGTGCGTAGGGATCACAGTTTTTAACCTACCCTAACCTAACATTTTTTTTAAATAGTTAATCTAATCTAGTGTTTGATAAAGGTAAATCACTTTTCTTCTGAAATGTACACATGTTGTTATAACATGGGATTCAACGGAAATAGCAAACGGGATCCATCGTTAATACCTAAAAAATGGGATTCAAAAGTGGGATCCAACGAAAATAAAAGCTACAAAGCACTATAAAGTGAAAAACAAATTTAATTTCGGAAGTCGGCGTCAAAAAACGAAAATGCGGAACCAACGACACCGACTTCCGAAATTAAAGTTATTGTCTTTTCACTTTGTAGTGTTTTTTTTTTTTGAAGTAGGTAGTTTTTTTTTGTAAAAATGTTTTTTTTTTGTATTAATTATAATTATCAAGTCCTGCAGGGGACTGCTATGCTGATGACGTAATTCCGGTTTAAATTATTAACACGAACACTGTGACACACGTGCAGCCAACATCAAATTAATATGCAAGGTAGTTAACCACTCATATTTAACTCTTGTACCTACGTGTGCTGGGCAGTCAAATAATTTTGATTTCACTCTCCAAAATGTGTGTTACTTTCGCAGATCAGCGTCAGAACAGTTTTCTTCGTAGTAGACCATCATCATCTGCCTAGCCTTTTCCCAACTATGTTGGGGTCGGCTTCCAGTCTAACCGGATGCAGCTGAGTACCAGTATTTTACATGGAGCGACTGCCTATCTGACCTCCACAACCCACTTACTGGGTAATACGATACCCCTTAGTAAGACTGGTTATCAGAGTTTCGGGCTTCTGACTACCCGTAACGACTGTCAAAGATCGGAGAATGACAGCTGGGACCAACGGCTTAACGTGCTTTCCGAGGCACGGAGGGGTCTCGGTATGTAAAGATGGTCACCCATCCACAGACCAACCGCGGCAAGCGTAGCTTAACCTGATCGATCGACCTTCGTAGTAGACCAGCAGGATAATTGTGTGTGGTAGGTATAAAACGTAACACAACATAACATAATCAGCCTATAATGTTCCCACTGCTGGGACACAGGCCTCCTCTCGGTGAGAGGGAGTGGGCCGTAATCCACCACGCGGGCCCAGTGCAGGTTGGTAGATGTCACATGTCTTCGAATTTTTGGTTCTAGGACATGCCGACACAGACAGGCGCTTTACTTTGTGTAAATTATTTCATCGTCACTGCTCTCATAACGGTGAAGGAAAATTGCAAGTTGCTTAAAACAAGCAGTGGATAATTCGATGGTCCCTATTAACAATGTCGGTTTCGCAAAAAGACTACTGTTCAGTAGAACAGTTCAAAGTTTTTGTAGCGATAAAAAAAATATAAGGCCCGGACTCCACTGAAGCGGAGCTGGGCGGAGCGGAGCGGAGACGTGCAGGAATCGACTAGAAGAATCATCAAAATTCGCATAAAAATGCCGGAGATGCAGTACATTTGTGCATATAACTTCGTACATAAGAATAATTATCTAATGTATTATATACTAAAACCTTCCTGAAAGTATGTAGATCACATTAATGAATGAATTAACAAAATTGAATTGTCAAAGATACTACATACATTGTACGTACATGCATACATACATACGGGTCGAACACAGAACCTCCTTTCTTGAAGTCGGTTAAAAACCCAATAACACTGTCCGACCCGGGAATCGAACCGAGGACCCCACGCTAAGCAGTCGCGCTTGCGAACGCGAGACCGTCTGGGCTGCACATTACACAAGCAACAACAACGCAAAATGCTTGCATAGCAAACATGTTTATTTGTAGCCTGCATACTGCAGTCTTTTGTTGACTACACAATAAACAAGGTCGCCTTATCAGCAAGTTTGCTAAACTTAGCAATGTTGATATGTAATGATGACGCGCGGAGATGCGCGGCTGTGCTGATAACGATAGTGTGGTGTAAATAAGGATGCTGAAGTTCAAACATGACGAGGTATCCAGTTGACTTGTTGCTAACTAACGTCGTTATTTAAGAGGACTACATGACCTAAAGCGCGGTCACTGTCGGACTGCATAGAAAAGAAAGGGGAACACCCAAATACTCCGAAATATTTTATTCCGAATTTCGATGTTCCGATTTTCAGAAGTCCGAATTTCACAATACCTAAGAATCATAATGTCTATTATTAAAAATCACGAATTTTATTTTACCGAAAGTCATAAATGCGACTTGTTTGTTTTCCGATTTTCATATATTCGAAGAATATGCTCGATGGGTTCTTGGTCCGAAAAACGACATTCCGATTTTCAATGCTCCGAATTATTTCCGTTACCGTTACCGCACCCGAACTCAACGATCGCAATAGACGGCGTAGGATGCAAGAGCGAGCGAAGGGGCACCCCGAGGTTCGGTTTGGTTAGGTTACTTTAAACCCTTTACACAGAAATAGGGGCTCTATTGTTGGTTTTGTGCCATCTATATTCTTATAATTGGAAATAAGTGTTTATTTGTCTTGCTATTCAGTTTTACAAAGCGTTATTATTTCGGAATTCTAATTAATCGGTATTTTAATGATCGGAATTCGTATTTTTGATGTTTCGAATTATCATTAAGTCGGAATTTTTGTTATTCGATCTATTGAAACTCGGTATTTTGAGAAAAGTAATTATAAACGTTAGGGATATTGAAATTTCGGAATTATTAAAATAGGATGAATGATAAATCGGATTTGTTATACAAGGATTTTTGAACCATTCGGAATTATGAAAATCGGTATTTTGAAATTCGTATTTGTGACTTTCGGAATAAAGTTTTTCGTATTAATGTAGTGTACCCAAAAGAAAGAGAAGCGCGATTACACAACCCTGGTAATTTATTGCAAAATATGAAGCAATTATCTATTTACGAAAAATGTATTGTTTGGACTAAAAAATTAAAACACTAGAGTTTGAGTATGTTGCTTGTAGAACAATATGACAAAAAATCATTATGATTTTATGTATATTAGTATGGTTTTTATTGTAAAAATAAAGTTTTTAGAGGTACCTTCATGATTTTTTTCTATCGTACCAACTAAGTTGTATTATGTTTTCAACACACTATCTACCTAGCATATAATATCCTGAAGAATATCATATATTTTTTTGGGGTACACTACAATAATACGAAAAACTTTATTCCGAAAGTCACAAATACGAATTTCAAAATACCGATTTTCATAATTCCGAATGGTTCAAAATTCCTTTTATAACAATTCCGATTTATCATTCATCCTGTTTTAATAATTCCGAATTTTCAATATCCCTAACGTTTATAATTACTATTATCAAAATACCGAGTTTCAATAGATCGAATAACAAAAAGTCCGACTTAATGATAATTCGAAACATCAAAAATACGAATTCCGATTATTAAAATACCGATTAATTAGAATTCCGAAATAATAACGCTTTGTAAAACTGAATAGCAAGACAAATAAACACATATTTCCAATCATAAGAATATAGATTGCACAAAACCAACAATAGTGCCCTTATTTCTGTGTAAAGGGCTTAAAGTGACCTAACCAAACCGAACCTCGGGGTGCCCTTCGCTCGCTCTTGCATCCTATGTCGACGGAGCCCCGCTTCGCGGGGCCCGTATTTCTGTGTAAAGGGTTTAAAGTAACCTAACCAAACCGAACCTCGGGGTGCCCATCGCTTGCTCTTGCATTCTACGTCGTCTATTGAGTTCGTTGAGTTCGGGTGCGGTAACGGTAACGGAAATAATTCGGAGTATTGAAAATCGGAATATCGTTTTTCGGACCGAGAACCCATCGAGCATTTGATTCTTCGAATATTTGAAAATCGGAAAACAAACAAATCGCATTTATGACTTTCGGTAAAATAAATTTCGTGATTTTTAATAATAGACATTATGATTATTAGGTATTATGAAATTCGGTCTTTTGAAAATCGGAACATCGAAATTCGGAATAAAATATTTCGGAGTGTTTGGGTGTTCCCATTTTTTTGAATTTCAATATTGGACCAATTTAAAAGATATTTCATAAACTGAATAAGAAGGATATATTCTGTGTCCCTTTGTTTTTCTTTTTTCATTAATTGTTGTCAATTTTCTACACTAGGCCTCTGTTGACAGCGGTAATTTTGAGCATTTTTTATGGTTTTAGTGCTTATAAAAATAATGTATCATTAAAAAGGAAAACATAGGGACATGCAAGTAGTTAATATTTATTATTATGTGAAAAATCATTGCTTTATGGTCATGAACCAGAAAGAAAACAGATGAGAGCGTTTCTATGGAGAAAAGACCACCCGCATTTCCTCTTAATGTAACTTGTAATGTTAATGTTTATTCGTGTATTTGTTTCGGGTTTCCTGGTCAGCATCCTAAACGCGTAACACACTCAATCAGAACCAGAAGGGGCTTGTGTGTGGCTAAGTAATAACAGCCGCACGGGTCGATCGATCAGGTTAAGCTACGCTTGCCGCGGTTGATCCGTGGATGGGCGACCATCTTTACATACCAAGACCCCGAAAGAAACTCTGTCTGTCTGTCTTTCTGTATGTTACCTTTTCACGCCTAAACCGCTGAACCGATTTAGATGAAATTTGGTATAGAGATAGTTTATGTCCCGGGAAAGGCTTAGGATAGTTTTTATTCCGATATTCCCACTCGATCGAGACTTATGCGGGTGAAACCGCGGGGCGCAGCTAGTAATATTATAAATGCGAAAGTGTGTCTGTCTGTCTGTTACCTCTTCACGCTTAAACCGCAGAACCGATTTAGACGAAATTTGGTGTAGAGATAGTTTAAGTCCCGGGAAAGGACATAGGGTAGTTTTTATTCCGATATTCCCACGGGATCGAAACTTATGCCGGAGAAACCGCGGGGCGCTGCTAGTGATTAAATAACACGTAGCCCGACCTTGAAATCGAACCCTCAAGGTAAGCAGTAGCTCTTACCACCAACGAGGCAGACCCCTAACCAACTTTCTACCACTTCCGCATATCACCCATCCCTCTTCCACGACCATGATCAAAGTCAAAACTGATTCCCCAAATCGTAAGTCTTCTCCGAAGAACCATCCAACTTATCTAATTAAATTAAACAAAAGGCTCCCAGTTGTTTCTGACCGCTGTATATTAATTATTATGGCCCACAACAAAGACAATTGGAGGGAACTTGATAGCTTCTTGTTAAGGCGACTACACGACCTAAAGCGCGGTCACTGTCGGACTGCATAGAAAAGAAAGAGAAGCGCGATGACACAACCGTGGTAATTTATTGCAAATATGAAGCAATTATCTATTTATAAAAACTCTCAAACACCAAACAAATAAAAACCGTATACTAAAATTCGGGAAATTAAATTGTCTTTTAGATGGTGAAAGTTTTATGAAAATACACCCGATAGTGTTTGCGCGATTATCGTTTTTATGTCCGCGGTAGACATTACTTTACAAATTAATTACACTATGTTAAAAAAATATATTTGCAAATATTCACATATCAAATTACGAAGCAAATGGTCTAGTATAACATTTATTTTTTTTAAAGAAATCAGTCCGGTCGATTAGACGTGATGTTGAATTTAAAATCATTAGAAGTCGTATATCTGCGCCTTAAAGGATTCTGCAGGGAGGGAACGAGGTACCATTGTCTTGTCGAGGAGCAAGTTAACTTCTGAAGTGAAATGTGGATTGATTGGTTTAGAAAGATACGTTAGTTTGCAAGGTCAAATTAAAATAGCTAGTGAAACTACAGACGTGATATACAGGCAGTGGCGTGCATTGCATATAGGCATACAAGCAGTGCCTACCTCGATATATCAACATAAGCCTGTCAATTACATTTTAGTGTGTGTGCCCCGTTAAGAAACTCACTAAATTATCATACCTAACAAAAAATAAAATCTTTAGGGTCCGTTCACACAGACCGGCTCGGAGAGCATCGGCGCGCATTTTTCTTTTCACACAGACCGGATCGTATACGCTTGGAGTTGGTCGGAGCGGAGCTGCCAACTATTTCACATAGACCAGCTGGAAGCTATCTGAAAGCGGATGCGCTCGGAGCCGGTCGGATGCGCTCGCAGCCGGTCGAATGCACTCGCAGCCGGTCGGATGCGCTCGGAGCCGGTCGGATGCACTCGCAGCCGGTCGGATGCGCTCTGAGCCGGGTGGATACACTGCAAATGGCGGTCGGCGTGGGGCGGCGTGCACGCAATCGGAGCCGATTGGCTGCGCGAGCGAGAAAGAGCACGCAATAGGAGCCGATCGGCTGCGCGAGCGAGAAAAAGCACGCAATCGGAGCCGATCGGCTGCGCGAGCGAGAAAGAGCATGCAATCGGAGCCGAACAGCTGCGCGAACGAGAAAAAGTACGCGATCGGAGCCGGTCAGCTCCTCTTATTATTTCACACCAAGCGCGTTCAAGCATTCTTAATGACAAAAGCAGTGCACATGCAAAAATAAACCTTACTACAAATACTAAAAACTCTGTTTTCAACGTGATAAGAATCTGCTCTCCTCTCCGAGCCGGTCTGTGTGAACGGACCCTTATACAAACACGCGCGGCAGTAGGCAGTCGCCGGACGGCCTACTCGGCTCCCGTACTATTCGCACATTGTCATTGGTCTTTACTCGTTCAAGTTAATACGACAAAATTAAAAATACGTACGTCTCACGCGTAATACCATGACGTTCGACCTTCGCAATTTATCACCCTTAAGTAGGCATACCTACTCAAATAACCACATTTTTGACCTCACTTTTTTTTCTGATTAGTGACCGCGTTTGCCTAGACTAGACCCGGCCTTGTGCCTACCTATTCTGAAAACCAATGCACGCCACTGTATACAGGGTCCCATTAAAATAGATGGACAATTTTTTAACACAGTGCTCAGTACGTCTAACCAAAGATATCCAAGCAAAAAAAACACCGATAAAAGTGATTGTCTTTTGACCTAAAATAATAAATTGCCGGCTTAGTGTATTTTCGTTAGCTGGCTATATTTTTCTTGTAAGTATCTAATGCGTTTGTCTTATATATATTTTTTTACCATTGTCCTTATTTTGGTGGTCTGAATGATTTCTAAAAGTTTGTCCACCTATTTTAATGGGACCTTACAATACCTATATAATATTATGTACTTACTTAATCACTATAAAATGAAAACAAAAAAGATATAATGGTTTTTTTTTGGGGTTTGTGGCTAAGAAATAACAGCCGCACGGGTCGTTTCATCAGGTTAAGCTGCGCTTGCCGCGGTTGGTCCATGGATGGGTGACCAGGATGGATGACCATTTAGGTACATACATACCAAGACCCCTCCGTGCCTCGAAAAGCACGTTAAGCTGTTGGTCCCGGCTCTTATTCGTGGATCTTTGACAGTCGTTACGGGTATACAGAAGCCCGAAAGTCTGACAAGCAGTCTTACCAAGGGGCATCATATTATGACCCAGTAACTGGGTTGTGGAGGTCAGATAGGCAGTCGCTCCATGTAAAATACTGGTATTCAGCTGCATCCGGTTAGACTGGAAGCCGACCCCAACTTAGTTGGGAAAAGACTAGGCAGATGATGATGATTTTGCAATAAACTACCAGCGTTGTGTCATCGCGCTTCTCTTTCTTTTCTATGCAGTCCGACAGTGACCGCGCTTTAGGTCACGTTTATAAATAAACCCCTTGATGTTTATGTGTATAAATAATTAAATATAGGTGGTGGTATCTCTTTGATGTCTTTGAAACTACGTTGTAGATGTTTAAGGCTGTCGCACATTTGAGCGAGCCGCACCGCAACGCAAAATCTTCTTACTTCCCTTTCGAACATCTAGTACTTAGCCTGCAGCTTCATCACGAGGTCGGAAATTATCCCACGAGAATTTCTGAAATCCGTTCAGCCTTTTTAGCGTGAAAACGTAACAAACAAACTCACTAATAACAGCCGCACGGGACGATCGAAGGTATGATATGATTATGGAACGGATGGTCACCCATCCACGAACCGACCGCGGCTAGCGAGTAATTCATATCATTAGCATAGCATAGCATTATATATACAGGATGGCAAATATTTCTACGCTAGGGGATCTAGAATCATGTAATGAATTCATTGTTACAATTTCCGCTTCGATGTTCCTGTCACCCTGTATATCCAAAGACTAGCTTCTGCCCGCGACTTCGTCCGCGTAAAATTTCACCCTCCCTCCATCTCATTCACCCTCTTAGGGGTGGAATTTCGAAAAACCCTTTCTTAGGATACCTACTCTCCACAAAGAACACACCCTCCAAATTTCATGTCTCTAGGACCAGCGGTTTAGGCTGTGCGTTGATATAATCAATCAGGACTTTGAATTTTATATATAGAGAGAGACAGATAGATTGCAAAGTTTTCAATGTTTTTGTGTGTGTGTTGTATATTGGCGAGAGACATCACATGGCATGCGCTGACATAATATATGACACAAATTTAATTTATTGATTTGTGTTTCCTAATATTATTTACTTTGCATAGTATAGAACCCAGTTCTTCTAACTGAAGACTGCTGCTGGGGAGTTTGCGCCACGTCTCCCCAGCGAAAGCACTAGGAAGTGGTGAAGGGCGGGCGTTTTGGGGGACTGTCTTATGTAATTTTGAAGTTCAAAAAGTGCTACGAGTAATTCTCAGCCTTGTTTAAATAAATGGCTTTTGATGTATTCCACTCAGAGCACTGATTTCAACCGCACTTGGACGAACCGCACCTGAGCAGTTCCACCAACCGCACTATAATGCGATGCGTTGCGGGCCGTAGCGGGTGTAATGCGCGCTTAGCTTTAGGTCAATTTGATATTGTCATGAATGCAGTTTGGCTCCCGCACGCGTGATTAGCCTGCATCCGTGACATAGCTTTTATTCTTTGATGTTGAGCATTTAAGTACATAGCAGGTTATGTATGTAGTTTATTAGTGATGGTATCTAGGCGGGGGGCGGGGCTAATCCCCGTGTGATGTTTGCATGACAGTGTAAAAACATTAAGAGGAAATGCGGTCGAAGACACTTTTGAAAAATCCTAAGTAAAAATTCGTAAATCAAATCGAAGTATTTATTTGCTAGAATATGGTACATAAGGTGTTACAGTAAATTAGTTTCAGCATATCCTGCCCTAACATGGCGTGCAAATGTATTCACAATAAGCAATGTCAATTAGTCTAACTTACAAATTACGGATTCTATTGACTTGTCTTCTAAGTAGTCCTTAACGGTATAATATCTTTTAATTAATAATAGTTTGAAAAGTTTTTTTTTTAAATGTTGTCAGCGGTAAGTCTTGAAAACTATTTGGTAAATGATTGAAAATAATAATCGACATGCAGTATACATTTTTCTTAAATAATTTTAGTTTTATTGGTGGCAGCCGAAGTCTATCTTTATGCCGTGTTCGGCTATTTGGTCTGTCAGTGCTTGTTTCAAATAAATTGTAGTTTCTCCTAAAGAAAACACATATTTCCCTCTCGCCTATTTCCTCCTCCAATATTGGACCAATTTAAAAGATATTTCATAAACTGAAAAAGAAGGATATAATACTGTGTCCCTATGTTTTTCTTCTTTCGCTAATAGTTGTCAAAGTACACTAGGCCTCTGGTTGACAGCGGTTTTAACCGGACAAGCCTCGCGCGTTTCCGATCGGTGACAAAACAATAGAAAATCAATTGTGTCTCATTAGCGGAGCTTGACAGATTGGGCATTTTTTGAGGTTTCTAGTGCTTGTTAAACTAGTGTATCATCAAAAAGGAAAACATAGGGACAAACAAGTAGTTATTATTCTGTAAAAAATCATTGCTTTGTGGTCATTAACCAGACAGAAAATAAAAAAATTAAAAAAACCCGACCACAACCTTCTACAAAAACTAACTGAAAAGCTAAAAACAAGCCCATTTTAAATTAAATAAATAAAAGTTGGAAGCAGGGCGGGGCCCATACCATTATTATACTTTCAAACTCAATGGGTCCCGCCTGCTTCCAACTTTTATTTAATTTAAAACGGGCTTATTTTTAGCGTTTCAGTTAGTTTTAGTACAAGGTTGCAGTCGGGTTTTTTAATTTTTGAAGTGTAAACTTCTTTAGCGGCGTTGCACACTTTTTTGTAATGGGTAAAAAATGTTAAACTCGCGTCAGGACACGTGACCGTCAGGAGAGATTCCCCCCCCTCCCCCCCTATCTTTCTACGGCGGCGCCAACCGAAGTGAACCAAGTGACACACGACAATGGAAATTGAACAAACTGCATCTATTAATGAAAAAAGTGACGCAGAAATAGTGAAAAAAAAATGAGTTATATTAATTCAATTAATAATTGATTTATTTCAACGTTAATATTCAAGTTTTCACTTCTGCCGGCACTCCCGGAGTGCAACCCGTCTTTTTTTTTTTAATTACTTTTTTATATTTCTATGGCTCTCATTCTTCATGCCTACCTTATATTGTCATAAAACTATAGTAGCAGGTCCGAAATAAATACACCACGGGTCCCGCCATTTTCTGTCCAATCAAACTGAACCCTTTTGTGTCGTATTGTTTTACTCCTAAATCAATATTGAACGATTAGCCCCTCGAGAGGGATCAACATTCATTCCTTATTTTCTGGCTCTGGCACATGCGCGGGCCCGTAGGCCATTTTGTAAAAGGTTGGACCGATTATTAATTTAAACCATTTTGGTTACAAGTGGATTCGGCAAAAACAATTAAATTGACTGTGTGATTTCGGGTTCCAAAAACCAAATACGGTAGGCGTAGCACGAACACACGGAGTCAACGTTAATTCGAATAAAAAAATAAAAAGCTTTACCTTTGTGGGGCGACGTTCGCCAATAAGTCAACTTTGCCTATCGCAGTCCAATGATGGACATAGGCCTCTCCCGGGCTGAGCCACAACACCCTATCCTCCGCCATCTGTATCCAGTCTATCCCAGTCACCTTTTTTAAGGTCGTCGGTCCATGTAGCTGGGGGGAGTCCCAAACTACGCTTGCCATTACGCGGTCTGCAATCCCCGACTCGTCCGCTCCACCGGCCATCGGCTGACGTGTGCTGTGCTGCTGGGGAGTTTGTTGCGCCGCTTCTTCTTCCCAGCAAAAGCACTAGGAAGTGGTGAGGGGAGGGCATTTTGGGGAAATTACATAAGACAGTCCGTCTTATGTAATTTTGACGTTCGAAAAGTGAGTTGAATAAATTACTTTTGATTTTGACGTTCGTACTAATTCGGAAATATAACGAAGCGCAAACCTTTTCTGGTTTTACTGTCATACCTACTCGTGTTCTTGCCGTTAAGTTGGCAGTATGTTTAAATCCCTTAAGCGCTAGTTATTAGCTTGTAAAGAAACAGCTTTCAGTACTTAAAGCTTTAAGTTCATGTTTAATAGCTTTTTTATTACTTAAGTAGGTACCTACCTACGGCCTTGAGTGCAGATTTATAGCTGTTGGGAAAAACAGGTTTTATGTTATGCCTAGGTTCTGACTTTAAGCCTTGGTTGCTTAGAGCTTTCATCATAATCATCTGCGTAGCCTTTTCCCAAATATGCTGGGGTCGGCTTTCTGTCTAACCGAATGCAACTGGGAGCAGTGGTGGCCCAGTAGTATCGGCCGCGACTTACGAGTTGTAGGTCGTAAGTTCGAAGTTCGAACCCAGACAGGCGCTTTACTTTGTGTAAATTATCTCATCACCACTGCTCTCAAAACGGTAAAGGACAACATCGTGAGGAAACCGGCATGTCCTAGAACCAAAAACTCGAAGACATGTGACATCTACCAACCCGCACTGGGCCCGCGTGATGGATTACGGCCCACTCCCTCTCACAGAGAGGAGGCCTGTGTCCCAGCAGTGGGAACATTATAGGCTGATTATGAATGCAATTGAATACCAGTACTTATTTTATTATTGTTTCCAATCGGACTTTCAAAACCAGTTACTGGGTAATGCGATAGCCCTTGGCAAGGCTGCTTAGAACCTTTGTTCGCAAGAGTCCAACTTTCTCAGGAGTCCATCTTTTATAACATCCATACAAGTTTTCGCATGAGTCCAACATTTATTTTTTATGTACTTTTTAGTTCTATGTGACTAAAATGATTAATAAGAAACTGCTTTTATTGATACAGTCACCAAAGGAGATAAGTAACCAGTGTCGTCGGATATAGTTGAATTTTAATAAGAAACCGATGGATGTTTTAGAAAACAAACAGTTCATTTATCAAATTAAACAGTCAAAAACATCAATCGGTTTCTTAAACTTCAACCATATCCGACAACCCTGGTTACTTAACTCCTTTTGGGACCGTGCATGGCTTTTTTTCACGCAATAACGTGCTTTTTAACAAATAGATAGTTTAAAGGCCACCAAATGACAAACTAGCATAAGCATAATTATAGTCAGCCTACAAGGTTTCCCACTGCTGGGACACAGGCCTCCTCGAGTCGAGAGAGAGTGAGCCGTAATCCACCACGCGGGCCCAGTGCGGGTTGGTAGATGTCACATGTCTTCGAATTTTTTGGTTCTAGGATGTTTTCGATGATTTCCTCACGATGTTTTCCTTCACAGTTTTGAGAGCAGTTTTGATAAAATATAATTAACACAAAGTAAACCGCCTGTCAGGGTCCGGACCCACGACCAACAACTCGTAAGTCGGGGTCTGAGCCGCCACTGCTGCACAGCGAGTGAGTTACTAGGCTACTTTTTATCTCGAAAAATCAACGGTTCCTATGGGATATACCACGAGAGCGAAGCCGCGGCTAAAAGTAGGTAATAGTATATCATAACACCTGTATGGAGGAATAGCGCAGCGAACCAAACTGTAACAGAAAAACTATTCAGTTTTAGTTTTCGATTATTTGGTTCTGCGTGTGACACGTCATTTAAAAACAGTCACGTTACACCGAGATTTGTTATTCGCTCGTACGTGTATCAACTCGACTTGGTTCCGTTTCGCTTGTGCTGCAGTACAGTTAAGGGAGATGCAATAAGCAGTGGTGTAGCTACGTGATCAGGGTCCTCGGTGCGAAAAAAAAGTTGGGGCTCTATCCAGCGGGGCAATTGCGTAATACTTTATCAATCAGAATCGGTTTCATTTTGCCAGTTCAACAACATTCATTGCGTTATTTACGCGTTGAGCAGGCAAATTTTTCGAACTTATGAAGCAATGGATTAGCAATTGGCTTCGAAATGATTCTGATTCCGATTGATAGTGTGTTACGCAATTAGGGTGCAGGTCTATCCTGGTCGATAAAAATCGCAGGTGACTGGTTCATTTTGCATCATAATGTCTTCTTTCATCAAATCGATCTTCAGAACATGCAGCGGGCGATCACCTGCGACTTAGCATTTACACAGTCGATTTTAGTCACCCGCCGCATGCGACACATCGCCGCACAACAAAAGTCAAAACCTACTCTACTGTAGAACTTGGCGCTTGCAACCACGATACTGACGGGGCAATCGAATAAATATTTGTTACGGCCCCGACACGACGGATCATATGTAGATCGACATACAACCTAATATTGATCTGAAAATGGCTTTGCATTTCGCGGGCTAACCTGACGCTTGGCATTTAGACATCGTTGTGATCGAATCAGAAATGAGGAGATCCTTAGGAGAACCATGGTAACCAACATAGCCCGAGGAATTGCCAAACTTAAGTGGCAGTGGGCAGAATTGGGCTATCATTAATGTAAAAATAATTTTTCAAATCCGACTGTTAGATTCGGAGATTAGAGCGTTTAAACCACAGATATAGATAGACCTAGATAACGCACGTATCGCGAACTGTATGAAAACTAAGCGTGCCACTTTTTGACTACCTACTATGACGTCACACGCTCGCGCTCTCTCGCTCACGCTCACCCAGCCAGCAGTACGCAGGACTGAGCGCGAAAGTGGCGGCTTACGATTTTCAAACGTAAACTGGTGCGATTTTCGGCACGCGAAGTAGTTGCTCTTGGCGTATCTATATCTGTGGTTTAAACAAACAAACTCTTTAGCTTTAATATTAATTAGTATAGATATCTGTTGTTGTTATTGCAAAGATAACGTAAATAAAGATAAGCTGTTTATAAGTCAACGGTTGACTGTTGAGTAGGTCAGTGGACTATAAACCGACCTACAGTTCGACACAACTTAGATGTAGCATCGGCAAAATTCGTAAAACCGATCACATTCGAACTAAGTGCGCCTTCAAAATCACCAATCTTTATTACTACTTTAGGAAAAATTGATCAATTTTTCCTAAAGTAGTAATAAAGATTTACGAATACGAATTACGAATTACGAACGTTTTACGAATTTGGCCGATGCTACATCTAAGTTGTGTCGAACTGTACCTATCAATCGGCTTAGTCTTTTCTGAATGTTGGGAGCGGTGAATGCTTACGCGAATCCCGTTCCCCCGGCCATGGGTAGAGGTGGAACTCCGAGGTGGTTTTAGCCGGTAAGGGTCCGGCATGCCCCTCTGTCACCCCCACGATAGAGGAAGGAAGTCCATGAGGATTTCCACGCGAGAAAAAAAAAAAGTGTCGGCTTCCAGTGTAACCCGATGCATCTGATTACCAGTATTTTACATGGAGCGACTGCCTATCTGGCCTCCACAACCCAGTTACTTTGTAACAGGATACCTCTTGGTAAGACTTTGTTGTCAGACTTTTGAGCTTCTGCCGACCCGTAACGACTGTCAAAGATCCACGAATGACAGCCGGGACCAACAGCTTAACGTGCTTTCAGAGGCACGGAGGGGTCTTGGTATGTGAAGGTGGTCACCCATCCCCGGACCAACCTTGGCAAGCGTAGCTTAACCTGATCGATCGACCCGTGCGGCTGTAACTGTTATTGCTTAGCCACAAGCCGCTCTTAATCTTATACCAACGTATATCACGAAATAACACCGCGAATCCCGCAGTAACGCCATTTTTATTGCAGCACAGCATGTATTTATTATTATATTATTACATGTGGACGTTTTGATGGCCCATTCGGCGCAGGTGACTCTTATATTGAAGGTATCTACTGGATTAAATGTGTAACATGTGGGGTGGCTTTTGGCTTTCAGTAGGACATTATCTGAGGAAAATATTTAACTGCAGTTTTCTGCAGTGGATCTTTAATAAACTTGCGCGCTAAATATAAAAGATTGAATAGCGCTAACTTATGAGTTTTTATCCAACTAATGGTGCCCAAGACACAGGCTGTGTCTAGTTTGGGACCAACGATACCTCCATATTGTAATTTTGAATTTAAAAATAAACGATTTTACTTTATTTTACTAACTCTCTTAACTAACGCAAATTCATAAGATTTGATGGGTAGCATAATAGATATTCGATCCAAGCAGGCACTTTACTTTAATGTAAATTACTTCATCACCACTGCTCTCAAAACGGTGAAGGAAAATATGGCGAGGAAACCGGCATGTCCTAGAACCAAATATTTTTATTATTTATTTTTTAAAACTTTATGCACAAGTAAAAAACTATACAGAGGCGGACTTAATGCCTTGGCCATTTTCTACCAGTCTACCTTAGGGTGATGCAGAGACAATACACAGTAGGTGCAATAATATTCGAAGGCATTTGACATCTACCAACCTGCACTGGGCCCACGTAGTCGATTATGACCTACTCCTTTTCACAGAGAGGAGGCTTGTGACCCAGCAGTGGAAACATTATATAAATATTTACTTAATCAATTTAGGGTGGGGTATGTCATCATTCTCGGGATCGATGGGATCCGTTACCGAGTCAGCTTAGCGTAGGTTCGTGTATTCGGGTCCATTCGGGGCCGCTTCCGAACTTTACGACTAAGCGGTAATAGTTCTTGGAAACCAGTCCATTTTAGCCACCCAAACCCATAGCCCAACTTTTTATTTTTCCATATCCTGCAATAGTCCTACACGGACCGGGGGTTATCCTTGCTTGGGTGCACTTGCATAGTGCATACAGGGATAATCGTCGGTTGGTGCCGCATTTCATTAAAATTTCCTAAGGGGCCTCTGCGAGTTGGCTTCGGGCCCTCGTACGCCTTCCAAAAGACCGGCGGGGCATTTGCGTAACACTTTATCAATCGGAATCGGTTTCATTTTGACAGTTCAACAACATTCATTGCGTTATTTACGTGTTGAACAGACAAATTTTAAGAACTTATGAAGCAATGGATTAGCAATTGGCTTCGAAATGATTCTGATTCCGATCGATAGTGTGTTACGCAATTAGGGTGCGGGACCCCATGGTCCCGAGATTTGTAAATCAAATATGAATACATGTATTGTTAATATGATTTTAAAAAAAACCTCAATCAGTCCACACCCCATAGATATAATCCATTACTTATCAAAACATATTTTCAAACGGCTTTCCATTACCTACATCACAATGAAGACAATGTATAGAAAAACAACTCCGAAGCGTAAATTATATGCGAGCAAAAACACGCATAATATAAAACGGGTTCACTGTAAAAAGAAGCCCATTAAGAGAAGAAACGGACATTGATCCTTGACCCAACTATAACTGAAAACCATCGCTGGTGCTTTGTCTCTCATAGGGTTGTAACATTATGCTGAGCGATGGCCGTTTTGCGTGGATGTGACATTATATTTTCCCCCTATTTTTTTTTTGTGTTTGTTTTCTTTCTCTGTGTCATGTTTACCGCAAATAAACTTTTTGTTTCTATTTTAGGGTTCCGTATCTCAAAAGGAAAAACGGAACCCTTATAGGATCACTTTATTGTCCGTCTTGTCTGTCAAGACCCTTTATCTCGGGAACGCGTGGAGGTATCGAGTTGAAATTAAAACCATATACTCAGGTCTACAGTCCCTTGAAGCTGCGAATTTTTTCTAAGTTAACGTAAAAAAAAGATGCAGCCGTTTATTCCGCAAAAAATGTATATTTCGACACTCTCAAGGGAATCAAATTTTATAGGGTACTTCCCGTTGACCTGGAATCATGAAATTTGGCAAGAAGCAATTTCATGTAGCACAAGTAAAGGAAAAAATACGAAAACCGTAAATTTGTAGTTACATACCGGTTTTTTTCTTTCTTTGATCGTTTTTCATTGCATTTTGGCGTTTTCAAGCTATTTAGCTTGCATTTTTCAATAATAATGTTGAAAAATTTTCTTTCACCTCTGTCAGTATCTTGGCCTACAATAGAGATAAAAGCATAATAGCATTCCTATTGGGCCACAAGCAAAAGTCGAGCTCCTAATAAAGGAATTCTTCCGCGAAAGCAATACCACCAAACATTGATATACTAAAATGTATAACGAAGGCATTTGGATTTCTTCATTATCAGAATGGTCGCATGATGGGTAACCAGAATAATAGTCGAAATATTTAATAGAGGCATTACATTACAGAAATATTTAATCGATATTAAAGCACTATATAAAAACTTAGTACTATTTATTGCTTCATAATAAGTAACTAACTATATACACTAGATACTAAAATAAATGACTAACTAACTTACAATACAAATATATAAAAATAAAAAACAAAGGACACTTAGGCGTCGAAGTATTCGTCCGCATCGCTGTCATCCGGAAACGTGCCCAGAAGACTGGCAGCATATATTAGCACTATACTAAACTTCACTAATAATTACGGTATACAGGGTTATTGGAAAAACACCAACATCCTCTTAAGAGGTCATTATACTCATCATTATGAACAACTTTTACCAAACCTGAAATCGCGAAAAAATAACCAGCTGTTCCCTACATTTATGTTCGTATAACTTGTCAAAATGTAGGGAACAGCTGATTTTTCTCTTAACCAAACCTTCTGTGCTTCCATTTTCATGTGACACAATTCTCCTTAATAAGGGGGCTCCCTTTGTCCTTGGCATGTTTTCGCAATAATTTCCTTTGTGCGCCCAACAATAGAGATCTAAATTCTTTGAAAGCTTTCTTCATTGTCCTTACAACGCCCGTATGAGAGTAATTACGTCGGAGCGCAATTTTAGCCCCTAATTGAATATTATTTATTTTTGTCTCGTTCAAAAGGTTATAGAATAAAGATTTTGGAATCCGTCGCTATGGTAATGTCGGGAATTAGAAAAGTTTTTATTGTTGTCCCGAAATCCTAATTTTAAATCGGTGGGTAGCTTTTTGGGGTTTAAAACAGCGGGAGAGACTGATAAAAACTTCCCATACAGTTTAGTAGACCATGCATGTCAAACTCAAAGTCATTGGTGGACTAAATGCATAAGGATCGTAGAACCAGTGGGCCGCAAAACCTATCCATAAAGATGATAAAGAAAAACCGGTCAAGTGCGTATCAGACTCACGCACCTAGGGTTCCGTACACATCTGTAGGTATGTAAATAGTTTATCACGGGTTTTTTTTTAATGTAACTACAAATTTATGGTTTTCGGTTTTTTTTATTTACTTGTGTTACATGGCCTTGCTTCTTGCCTTTCATGATTCTAGGTCAACGGGAAGGGGATCCCTTCTTTTCGCATAATGTTCTTTTTCCTAATATACTTTGGCATAACTATTTTGGTATAATTTGTATTGCCATAATAAAACCTTGTCATAATTTTTTTTTGGCATAATTTATGTTGGAATAATTATCTTGAAGGCTAATTTGTTTTGTTATACATTTAATTCACATAATACTAAACGACGTCAGGGGCACTCCGAGGTTCGGTTTGGTTAGGTTCCTTTAAACCCTGCAGACAGAAAAAGGAGCCCCGCGTAGCGGGGCTCTGTCGACCTGACGTCGTTGGAAATAAATCGAGCATGCTAAATTTATGCTATATAATGTTATGCTTAATCATTATTATGATTAGAGAAATTATGCTTAAAAAAATTATGCGAAAATATAATTAGGAGAAAAAAAAGTATGCCAAGTTATTAGGTCTTAAAATTTTATGCAAATGGATAGGGAACCATCGGGAATTAAGTACCCTATAAATTTTGATTCCCTTGAGAGTGTCGAAAAATGTGTTTTTTCGGCATAAACGGCCCTATATTTTTTACGTTAACTTAGAAGTTTGATTTTTTCACAGCTTCAGGGGACTCTAGACCTGAGTATGTGGTTTTAATTTCGCAAACACTAGCCACAATGTAACCTCATCGCAGTGGCTTGCATTGCATATAGGCATATAAGCAGTGCCTACCTCGATATATCAACATAAGCCTGTCAATTACATTTTAGTGTGTGTGCTCCACAATAAAGAAACTCGCTAAATTATCATACCTAACAAAAAACTAAATCTTCATACAAACACGCGCGGACTACAGGCAGTCGCCGGGCGGCCTACTCGGCTCCTGTACTATTCGCACATTGTCATTGGTCTTTACTCGTTTAATTAAAAATATGTGCGACTCACGCGTAATACCATGACGTTCGAACTTCGCAATTTATCAATGCCTGCTCAAATAACCACACTTTTGACATCACTTTATTTCTGATTAGTGACCGCGTTTGCCTAGACTAAACCCGGCCTAGTGCCTACCTATTCTGAAAACCAATGCACGCCACTGCCTCATCGCAACTACTAGCGACAACGGAACCACAACGCAACTGTAAAAAGTTGCAGCGACACTATTCACACGTAAACACTGATTCCCACATTTTGTCGATGCGATTTGGTGTGGTTGCGGTTCGTGGGAATGGGCCTTTAAGTTCACTACGAATCTCAGTAATGGCCGATTCGTATAATTTACGGACCGTTATTGGTTAAAAAGAAGATTTGTATCTTTACCAATAATGAAGGAAAGACCTCATAGCTTTGCGTAGTAGACCCTCCCACATAGAATTAGCTATCACACACAGGTAAAATTAGCTTACAAATCTATTTATACACATGTCCAGTTTGGCAGTAAAAAATGCTACCATCGGTAAGCGAAACGATTCGTTTTTGTTTATGGGAAATGACCACGACGGAATCATTTGTTTTTAAAATAAACCATCGCGAATCGAACTCATTTGTTTTTATAAGTAAATAAATCATCGCGGATTCCCATTTCGATAGCGTTCGGATTTCGAATCGTGATATTTAAAAAATAAAATCCAGAACATACGGTTCAATCAAATTTAATAATTATCTTTGATGGAAAGCTCTGCAAACCGAAGGTATTCAATGATTCACTTTTATGAGTACGCAATTCAATTTGTTCGATTCATCCAGGGCCGGCCATATTAGCCGTTATATAACCGATGACCGTTGGAGTAGACGTGTTTTTTAGTGGAGACTGCGAATCGGCAAACGTAAGCTAGGAGGCCCTCAGGCTGGTGGAGCGACGATCTTCGCGTGGTGGCTGGTAGCAGCTGGATGAGAGTTGCCGAAAATCGAGCTATCATCATCATCATCATTTCAGCCGAAAGACGTCCACTGCTGGACATAGGCCTCCCCCAAGCACCTCCACTTCGACCGGTTTTGTGCTTCTCGCATCCAACGAGTTCCTGCGGCCTTCACAAGGTCGTCGGTCCACCTTTTGGAAGGCCTTCCAACGCTACGCCTTCCGGTACGCGGTCGCCACTCCAGAACCTTTCGGCCCCATCGGCCATCTGTTCTGCGAGCAATGTGCCCTGCCCACTGCCACTTAAGTTTGGCAATTCTTCGGGCTATGTCGGTTACCTTGGTTCTCCTGCGGATCTCTTCATTTCTGATTCGATCCCGCAGGGAAACTCCAAGCATAGCCCTCTCCATTGCCCTTTGGGTGACTTTCAGCCTTCTAATAAGGCCCATTGTGAGCGACCACGTTTCAGTGCCATATGTCATCACTGGCAACACGCACTGGTCAAAGACTTTCGTCTTGAGACACTGCGGTATGTGGGACGAGAAGATATTGCGAAGCTTCCCGAACGCTGCCCAGCCGAGTCGGATTCGACGATTGACCTCTTTCTCGAAGTTGGACCTACCTAACTGGACAGTTTGTCCTAGGTAAATATACTCGTCCACGAAAACGACAAAATCGAGCTAAATGGCGTGCAATTGGAGATGCCTATATCCAGCAGTGGACTGCTACAGGCTGATGGTGATGATCGAAAATTTACTGCAAAGGTGAACCGTCTAAGACTGTCAATCTGTCTAGCATTTGCCTATGTTGGAGTTGGTTTCCAGTCTAACCAGATGCAGCTAACCAGTATTTTACATGGAGCGAATGCCTATTTTATCTCCACAACCCAGTTACCGGGCAACACTTGACTCTAGGTAAGACTGGTTGTCAGATTTTCGGGCTTCTGACAACCCCTAACGACTGTCAAAGTTCTACGAATGACAGCCGGGACCAACGTTTCGAGGAACGGAACGGTCTCGTATGTAATGAATGGTCACCCATCCACGAACCGACCGCGGCAAGCGTAGCCTAACCTTAGATCGACTCGTGCGGCAGTTTTTATTTAGCTACGAACCCTGAAGGAGCACGAACCGCGTAATGCTACTTTAAAAAAAAAAGATACTTCAATAAATCTCGATACATTAGCTTTTTGTACGTTTAGCCCAACTTTAATTGAGTCTAGAATTCAGTCTAGCTTTTAGCTTCTTCCTTCGGAATCCACGAGCTTTTCCCTGAGAGTAATTCGTGAAGAAGGTTCTTAACTCGTTAAATTCGTCTCTCGACGGAAGAGGTTCGATGCTGGAATCCGATTTTTAAAAATCCGATTTTGCCTTGTTGAAACTTGTTTGTGCTTTAATATTGAACTGGTTGGATCTTATGTTGTGCTTATGTTATTGCAAGCATATATGTATAGACGCCAGCACATCAAGCTACTACAATCTGTCAAATTTCTTTAATAGGTTTTCAACTTTATCGCTAAACCATAAGGTTCAAAGTTGATTGGGAAAATTTGACAGTTTCGGGTAGCTTGATGTGCTGGCGTCTGTACTTTTTGAGTTTATCTTGGATACTAGCTTCAGCCCGCGACTTCGTTCGCGTGAAACTTCTTGTTTCCCCCGAGCCACCCCGTCGTATCGCATCACCCGCCCGCGTTCACTCACTTACCGTTCTTATCACTTAACGTTCTTTTTGCCTTTTTTTTCTTCGGCTCCTAAGGGTCATAGCGTGATGTTAAATAGCCTATATATAACCTTCCTCAAGAATTGCGCTATCAAATGCAAGAAGAATTTTTCAAATCCGACTGGTAGTTCCAGAGATTACCCCCTACATACAAACTTACAAACATACAAACTTTACCTCTTCATAATATTAGTATAGATTACTGACATAGGTGTCTGTGTGAACTTGGCACCCGACTTAGAAAAAAAAATGTGTTGAAGGGTTTTTCGGAAGATTTCGATTAGTAGTGAATACTTGAATAAATTGTAGTACCTAAAGCTATTTTCGATCGATAATTCTGTCGCAACTAACCCCAAAAAAAATACAAACCTACAACTCAACTCCCTACTACAAAGTTACTTACATAAAAAAAGACGGGTTGCACTCCGGGAGTGCCGGCAGAAGTGAAAACTTGAATATTAATGTTGAAATAAATCAATTATTAATTGAATTAATATAAGTAACTCATTTTTTTTCACTATTTCTGCGTCACTTTTTTCGTTAATAGATGCACTTTGTTCAATTTCCGTATTTTAAACACTATATAAGTACACGAACTTTACGAATACACAGCAGTGTAGGTACTACACCCACACCAACACCCACACCCAAACCCACACCTAAACCCACACCCACACCCACACCCATCCATCCATCCATCCATCCATTGTCGTGTGTCACTTGGTTCACTTCGGTTGGCGCCGCCGTAGTAGTCTCTCCTGACGGTCACGTGTCCTGACGCAATGTCCTGACGCGAGTTTAACATATTTTACCCATTACAAAAAAGTGTGCAACGCCGCTAAAGAAGTTTACACTTCAAAAAAAACATTACAACATTCTGAATTTCTCACTTACCAACACAAAAACGGACCGTAATTCGTATCCGTTCCGAACAGTAGTTAGTTAAAAAAATAGTCGGTCCTACGCACACTACGCACGGAAATAGATGGAGCAACATTTGACCGAGATCGCGCAGGTAAACACTGGCGTTGAATCATATGCGGTATCGTAGTGCTTGAATTAGAAGCGTAAAAGATACGCTAATGTGAGTTCATTGTGAAGGGCCTCTTCGCGAGGAAGTGCAGCCAGCACATCAAGCTACCCGAAACTGTCAAATTTTCCCAATCAACTTTGAACCTTTTTTAACAAAAATAACAAAATTAAAACATAACTTAACTAAAACTATATACTTACACAAACTAAAATATAGCGTCGAAAAATTCATCCGCATCGCTGTCGACTGGTAATGTACCCAAGAGACTGGCGGCATTACCACGTTGTATGGCAATGCTTAGCTTTTGGCCAAGATAAAAGCCAGCCCTTGGGTCACGGGAAGTGTCAACCAGCCGTTTTGAAATTTACTTAAAAAGACCATGAGCACTCGAACCCCAAGGCCCGAGGGTTTCAACCCCAAACGGCTCGAAAATATAATTTCCGATAAGGTTATTATATTTTCGCCGCTTGAGGTTTTCTGCAGCCGCAGCAGCAGCGTTGGCACTTTGAACCTTATACTTTAGTTATAAAGTTGAAATCTATTAAAGAAATTTGCCAGATTGTAGTACGTTGATGTGCTGGCGTCTGTACTAACACCATACCTATTTCTGCCACCAAGCTGTATTCTAGTTTGACACGCACAAATACTGTATGTGTCATCAGATGGGCTGTTTCCTTTTTTTCCACCATCATCATCTGCCTAGCCTTTTGCCAACATGTTGGGGTCGGCTTCCAGTCTAACCAGATGTAGCTGAATACCAGTATTTTACATGGAGCGACTGCCTATCTGACCTCCACAACCCAGTTACTGGGTAATACGATACTACTTGGTAAGACTGGTTGTCAAACTTTCGGGCTTCTGACTACCCGTAACGATTGTCAAAGATCCACGAATGACAGCCGGGACGAACGGCTTAACGTGATTTCCGAGGCACGGAGGGGTCTCGGTATGTAAAAATGGTCACCCATCCACAGACCAACCGCGGCAAGCGTAGCTTAACCTGATCGATCGACCTGTGCGGCTGTTATTATTTAGCTACTTTCCACCGATTAACATAAAAATAAACTCATAAACTACCTACATCTTTCTTACATAAAGATAAGAATGGTTTATTGATCCATACTTCTTGCACATTCATCATCATCATTTCAGCCGAAAAACGTCCACTGCTGGACATAGGCCTCCCCCAAGCACCTCCACTTCGACCGGTTCTGTGCTTCTCGCCGGTGGCGTGCATTGGTTTTCAGAATAGCTAGGTAGGCACTAGGCCAGGTCTAGTCTAGGCAAACGCGGTCACTAATCAGAAAAAAAAGTGAGGTCAAATGTGTGGTTATTTGAGTAGGCATGCCTACTTAAGGGTAATAAATTGCGAAGGTCGAACGTCATGGTATTACGCGTGAGACGTACGTATTTTTAATTTTGCCGAAAGACCAATGACAATGTGCGAATAGTACGGGAGCCGAGTAGGCCGTCCGGCGACTGCCTACTGCCGCGCGTGTTTGTATGAAGATTTTGTTTTTTGTTAGGTATGATAATTTAGCGAGTTTCTTAATTGTGGGGCACACACACTAAAATGTAATTGACAGGCTGATGTTGATATATTGAGGTAGGCACTGCTTATATGCCTATATGCAATGCACGCCACTGCTTCTCGTATCCAACGGGTTCCTGCGGCCTTCACATTGCAATATGAAAATCAAATCCTTTGATCATTGTAGCCGAAACAGCGCTCCATTCATTCATTTATTTATTTACTCACTCTCCCAAGTTTGTGTTTAGCTTTACAAGTGCTTAGGGCTGTCGACACAGCTTTCAAGCCAACCAATCGTTCACATTAAGTGGTTAGAATGATTGAATGGACGCATCTACACTTCATTTTCGATTGTGAAGACCCTTTTCACACGCTCCGGCTGCCGGAAATCCGGCGCCGGATCTATAAATTACGTCACAAGTCACATTACGTCATGAAATTTTCCGTACTTGTCACAGGTGGTTATTGTATTTGTGTTACCCCCAGGTGTGACGTCACAAACATATAAGTATTGCAATTTTAAATAGATTCTCGCAATAATATTGATAGTTTTTAATTTTTAAATGTTTCGTTGGAGTTGAAGGTTTCAACAACTTTCTCCGTGGGACCAACATTTTTTGTCGAGTTTTTATATATCGACGGTTCCCCGGCTATTTGATCTAAGCGACACTTTTTGCGGAATTGAGTTATATAGATAACTAGCTGCGCCCCGCGGTTTCACCCGCGTAAATGTCGATCCCGTGGGAATATCGGGATAAAAACTATCCTATGTCCTTTCCCGGGACTCAAACTATCTCTATACCAAATTTCATCGAAATCGGTCCAGCCGTTTTCATGTTATGTCGTGACAACGGAAAACGGGATTCATTTTTATATATACTACTCAAAACAAAATAAGAGCCACTTGTTGAATTTTAACACCCGGTCTGATTAAATTATTTTAAAGCGTTCTTAAACGATATATCTTTTGTCTGGTATATCCTGAAGTATTAACAAACATAATGTGAGGATACCACTTGCATAATTTTTAAAGTGGGCTACGTTGATACTTTTTTTGTGACCACTTGAATTTACCATACGCTTGACTCCGCGAAGAGAGCGCGTCGTCACCGCCCGCGCCTTACAAAATCGCTTACGCCAGGCGACCGGTACCCGCGTAAGTGACCAAATGATTAGAAATCGGTTACATGAAGACCAGCAGTTTTCTAGGAGACGCGTACTGCGGATTCCATTGACTAGTGTACACCGTGCAAACCGATTATCATTCGCAAGGCTGCACCTGGACTGGGACATAGTGAATGGAGCTCAGTATTGTTCACTGATGAGTGTAAATTGAAATTTTTTAGTGATTATTTATTTATTTATTTATTTATTAAAACTTTATGCACAAGTAAAAACTGTACAAAGGCGGACTTAATGCCTTAGGCATTTTCTACCAGTCTACCTTAGGGTGATGCAGAGACAATACACAGTAGGTGCAATTAGTAGGTGGTAGGTGTGATTATCGTCGTATTAGAGTATGGAGACGAGAAGGTGAGCGATTTTCGGATGTTTGTATCCATGAAAGTGACAGATTTGGGGTCCCAATGTCATCGTGTGGGGAGGAATCTCTCTATCAGGTCTAACCGAACTCGCAATACTCAGCGGAGGCACGGTAACGGCTGTGCGATAAATTGAGGTGATAATAAGACCTCATGTGATGCCATTTGCACAAAGAATTGTTGCAAGATTCACATTAATGCACGACAATGCCCGCGCTCATACAGCTAGAGCCACTAGAGAAGCCCTAGACGATGCTGGTATACGTGTCTTGCCGTGGCCTACCAACAGTCCGGACCTTAACCCCATCGAACACATGTGGGATTTGTTAAAAAGAAGTGTCCGGGACACAAATCAACCCTTACATAATGAACGACAGCTCATTAACGTGCGAAAGTCAAGTTGGGAACAAATTTCAAAAGAGACATTGCGACATCTGGTGGAGAGTGTGCCATAGAGGCTTCAAGACTGTGTTCGAAAAAGAGGAGGACACATACGATACTAAAGAAGTGCAAAAAAGATAAAAAGCTTTCGACATTTTTGTTTTAACCTCTTTTTTCATTAAATGTATTTTTTTGCTGAAATTGCATTTTTTACAAAAAACCTAATCAGATCTTCTTTTATCTTTCAATAAATCTAATTTTAAGGATTTTGCATTAAAAATTAGCTAGCTAATTCAATTTAATTATTTATCTACCCTCAAACCCAATACAATTATTAGAATACACAAAATACACGGTGGCTCTTATTTTGTTTTGAGTAGTATATATAGATAATAATAATGTTTATTTAAAGTTGACAGGCCTGATGGTCTAGTGGTTAGTGACCCTGACTGCTATGCCGGAGGTCGTGGGTTCGATTCCCACCCAGGACAAATGTTTGTGTGATGAGCACGATCATTTGTTCTGTGTCTGGGTGTAATTTATCTATAATAGTATGTATTTAGAAATATATAAGTATGTTTATCAGTTGTCTAGTACCCATAACACAAGCTCTGCTTAGCTTGGGACTAGATGGTGTTGTGTGATAGTTGTGGAATATTATATTATATTATATATATAAAGAAACTTAGACATAGATTACAAAATATTTTAACAAGGCTAATTTAGGTCACATTTAGTGGTGTGGTCATCTGTAGCCGCACTAGGCAGAGCCTGTATTTCGGCTATCAGTGCCGAACCCCTCGAGTATTGTGCAAATATATAAAAGCCATAACATGATTTCATTTGTATCTTGTACAGACGCGACGCCAGCACATCAAGCTACCCGAAACTGTCAAATTTTCACAATCAACATTGAACCGTATGCATTAGCGATAAAGTTGAAAATATACTAAAGAAATTTGACAGATGGTAGTAGCTAGATGTGCTGGCGTCTGTACATAATCACCTTCATCATCATCATCATCATCAGCCTATAACGTTCCCACTGCTGGGACACAGGCCTCCTCTCTGTGAGAGGGAGTGGGCCGTAATCTACCACGCGGGCCCAGTGCGGGTTGGTAGATGTCACATGTCTTTGAATTTTTGGTTCTAGGACATGCCGGTTTCCTCACGATGTTTTCCTTCACCGTTTTAAGAGCAGTGGTGATGAAATAATTTACACAAAGTAAAGCGCCTGTCTGGGTTCGAACCTACGACCTCTGCCAACCCGCACTGGGCCCGCGTGGTGGATTACGGCCCACTCCCTCTCACAGAGAGGAGGCCTGTGTCCCAGCAGTGGGAACATTATAGGCTGATTATTTATTTATTTATTTATTTATTAAAACTTTATGCACAAGTAAAAAAAATAATACTGTACAAAGGCGGACTTAATGCCTGAGGCATTTTCTACCAGTCAACCTTAGGGTGATGCAGAGACAAAACATGGCAGGTGCAACATATAGGAGAACTAGCTAGGAAATGAATATAAAATACAATATATACACAGATACATACATACATACATATAAACCAGATGAACTCTCAGGGGAAAAATGATCGGTAGAGGAGAAAACGAATCCAGCAAATCAGCGCTGGGATGTTACGGCCAACTTCTGCCGAATATGCTCACGTGCCTTCACTTTAAAAGATAACCGACTGGTTGCCGTCCTGATGTTCAGAGGGAGCGCATTCCATAGAAAGACCGCCTGGACAAAGAAAGAAGAATGAATGAAACCAGAACGGTGAGAAGGACATCGTAGAAGGCGATTGTTGGTTGAACGAAGATTTTTAGTATGGGCAGAGCATAAATATTGAATTTGAGAAGTCATGTAAGAAGGGGCAGTGGGATTGTCAAGAATAGAGAACAACGTAGTCAGCGCCCTCAACTCTCTGCGCTGGCGAATGGGTAACCATTTTAAAAGCCGCCGGTGCTCGGAAACATGGTCATATTTACGAAGATTGAAAACGAATCGAATGCAGTTATTGAGAAGACGGTCAAGTTTATTGAGGAGATCTGCATTCAGGTCATAGTAACACACATCACCATAGTCAATTATGGGAAATATTAGGGACTGTACAAGCATTGCCTTTATGTGTGAAGGGAGAAGGTTTTTCAATCGATAGAGCGACCGCAACGTTCCGGTGACTTTCTGACTAACAGTCGTGACCTGCTTTCGCCAGTCAAGACAAGTGTCGACATGCAGACCAAGATTCTTCACATCAGAGCTAAACGGGATGACTGAGCTGTCGAAGATCACAGGTGGCACAGTTAAGCCATTCAGCTTCCTCGTGCTGTAGGGGCTGCCTACTAAGATAGCCTGACACTTGGTGGGGTTAACCGCCACCCCGAATCGATTAGACCAGTCTTTAACGACATCTAAATCCCGGTTTAGCTCATCAATTGCATCTGATATGTTGTCAACACCTGCCTGGCAATAAAGCTGCAAGTCGTCAGCATAAAGATGATACGCATTATGTGTTATGATGGTCTAAGCCTCATCTATAAAATATGACCACTCCCTGTTTTTCACATTTCTGTGACCACTCCTAATATTATATTATGCTGTATAGATGGCCCCTTACCTATCTCCACCCGTTATTTCGTTATCCGGTTGGTTGAATAGATGCCACTCAAAGCTTCAAAGTCTGAGAGGATTTATAAATCGATGTTCTGTATATTAGTGGTGAGATCTTTGGACAGGGGGGATTATGGTGTTAGCGTTATGAAGTAGGTATGTTGGTTTTAGCTGATATTTATGATTGGAAGAAAAATTTGTATTTTTTTTTTTTCGTGACTTTATAAACAATCTTTTCTTCGAAGGGTTTGGCAGAGGCGTAAAGTATAATAATTTATCACCTGACGTCAGGGCCGTCTTAACCATATGGGGCGCCGGGGTGCGAAAATCAGCCTGCGCCGGGGTGCGAAAATCAGCCTGCCCCCCAATTTTTGTGTTTTATTATATTTTCAAACATCACATTTAATTTTTCCGACCTTAAAATCCCGTTGTGCCGTGTGCACCATCAACGGTGCAGAGGAGACTAATTATTATAGTTTCGTTTGCACCATGAATATTAATACAACTACTTCACCATACTTTTCCCGTATGTACCTTTGACCTGCACCATCAATGGTGCAGAGGACCCGTTGTACCGTATGCACCATTGTCTTTTTAACCGACGAAAAAACGGAGGAGGTTACCAATTCGACGCGTATATTTTTTTTTTTTTTAATATATCGTCTGTTTTGTAATCAACTTTTAAATTAAATAGGTATAGTATACTATAGCCAAATTTGTCAATCTACCTTGACTTGAGAAAAGACCTTGACTTGGGTGTAAAGTTTACTCAACCTCCATAGAAAAGGGAGGATCCTCCGACCAGAAGGGTGTTGTGTCTGGCGGGCAACTGCCCAATGATTCATGTCGGGCTGTTGTATATATGCTAGTTGCGCGGTAAACTCTGCTTGCGAGATGCAGGATTTGCGTGACGTCAGTATGACGTGTTGTTCGCATGTGGCGTTGTAGATACCGCTACACATAGTTAATCGTAAGTAGTTTTTTTATTAATTTAAATTTTGAGCGGGTTTACGCATGGTACGTCACGTTAGTTAGTATAAGGATTGGCTTGCGCCCCCTAAGACTGCGCCCCGGTGCCACGCACCCCTTGCACCCCCGGGTAAAGACGGCCCTGCGTGACGTCACTAAGCGTATGACTCGTCCCCTTGTCACACGATGTCATACTTTGTTAACCCGCTATGAATAGCTCCTTACCTAAACAGTCTCCGCCGATTACAGTGGCGTGCATTGCATATAGGCACATAAGCAGTGCCTACCTCAATATATCAACATAAGCCTGTCAATTACATTTTAGTGTGTGTGTCCCCACAATTAAGAAACTCACTAAATTATCATACCTAACAAAAAACAAAATCTTCATACAAAGACGCGCGGCAGTAGGCTGTCGCCGGACGGCCTACTCGGCTCCCGTACTATTCGCACATTGTCATTGGTCTTTACTCGTTCAAGTTAATACGACAAAATTAAAAATACGTACGTCTCACGCGTAATACCATGACGTTCAACCTTCGCAATTTATCACCCACTTTTGACCTCACTTTTTTTCTGATTAGTGACCGCGTTTGCCTAGACTAGACCCGGCCTAGTGCCTACCTATTCTGAAAACCAATGCACGCCACTGGCCGGTTATTTCATTATATCCGGTTGTCGGACGGTATAAGAAGGAGCTTATATTCACAAGTGTATGCTTAGCTTTACTAGAGCTTACCGCCGTCGACGCGATATCCAATAGACGCCACTCGAGGCTTCGGGACGTCTGAGAGGATTTAAAGATGTTCCGATGTATTAGCTATATCTATGAGCAATATCTATGAGCTGGGTGGGCTTATGGTGTTAGTTATTGATTAGGTATAGCGTGTTGGTTTCAGCTCATATTTATGATTGGGAGAAAATGTGTAGTTTTTTTTTTGTGAATTATTAAAAACTAGCTTCTGCCCGCGACTTCGTCCGCGTGAAATTTCACCCTCCCTCCATTCACCCTCTTAGGGTTGGAATTTCGAAAAACACTTTCTTAGTGGAAACGTACTCTTCATAAAGAACACACCCTCCACGTAACCTACGACAAACTTATAATTTGCGGTTGGTACAGTAATCGGGTCTAGGGATCGAACCGCAAAATTAAGTTTGTTTTTATTGTATAAACTTTTCCGGGATAAAAAGTACCCAATGTGGTGCCCAGGATATTAAAGAATAATTATACCAAGTTTCATCGTAATCGAACCGGTAGTTTTTGCGTGATGCTTGAACAAACAGACAGACAAAAATTTTTTTAATCACATTTTTGGGTTCGGTGTCGGTCTAGTAACACCCCCTGCCATTTATTTTTTTGATATTTTCAATGTACAGAATTTTCACTTCTACAGATTTATTATAAGTAAGTATAGATAACAGTACGTATCTTTTCCTCGAAGTGTTGGATAGATAGATTCCCAGGAGCTCCAAATATATTGTTCTGCAAACAATTTCACTCCATACATTCCCAAGAGCTCCATAATTTTATTAAAAAAATTGTTCCCATTGCTTTTTTAATTTGGAGCCGCCGGGAATAAAATTATGGAGCGCCTGGGAATAAGCCTTGGAATCATTTTGAAGGATATTGCTAATCCATTGCTCCGTATGCTCGAAAAATTTGTCTGCTCAATAATATAAACAACGCAATGAATGTTGTTGAACTGTCAAAATGAAACACTTTGCTACTGATAGTGTGTTGCGCAATTACTCCGCAGGACTGATTAGATTAGGAAAGTTTTCCCACAAAATCTGTTCTAGCGTCAATTTTCTATTGCAGAAGATAAATGTACTGCCAACAAAAGAGATAAGTATTCAGGATCGTCAGATATAGTTGAAGTTTATTAAGAAACCGATTATGTTCTCGAATAAAATTTAATTTTATTAACAGAAAACAAACAGCTCATTTATCAAATTAAAGGACGATGAGTCAGAACGTCCCCCCAACCTTACATTGACCAACAGACTTAAAATGTATCTCATTCGAACCGCCTTAGCAAGCTGATCAATTTTTACTATGACGACATCTCTCAAAAGTGCGGGATATTCCGAGAAAATCATGTTTTAGTATTAATTTCGTCACAACGTCCCCCCAACCCTTACATTGACCAACAGACTTAAAATGTATCTCATTCGAACCGCCTTAGCAAGCTGATCAATTTTTAATATGACGACATCTCTCAAAAGTGCGGGATATTCCGAGAAAATCATGTTTTAGTATTAATTTCGTCACAACGTCCCCCCAACCCTTACATTGACCAACAGACTTAAAATGTATCTCATTCGAACCGCCTTAGCAAGCTGATCAATTTTTACTATGACGACATCTCTCAAAAGTGCGGGATATTCCGAGAAAATCATGTTTTAGTATTAATTTCGTCACAACGTCCCCCCAACCCTTACATTGACCAACAGACTTAAAATGTATCTCATTCGAACCGCCTTAGCAAGCTGATCAATTTTTAATATGACGACATCTCTCAAAAGTGCGGGATATTCCGAGAAAATCATGTTTTAGTATTAATTTCGTCACAACGTCCCCCCAACCCTTACATTGACCAACAGACTTAAAATGTATCTCATTCGAACCGCCTTAGCAAGCTGATCAATTTTTACTATGACGACATCTCTCAAAAGTGCGGGATATTCCGAGAAAATCATGTTTTAGTATTAATTTCGTCACAACGTCCCCCCAACCCTTACATTGACCAACAGACTTAAAATGTATCTCATTCGAACCGCCTTAGCAAGCTGATCAATTTTTAATATGACGACATCTCTCAAAAGTGCGGGATATTCCGAGAAAATCATGTTTTAGTATTAATTTCGTCACAACGTCCCCCCAACCCTTACATTGACCAACAGACTTAAAATGTATCTCATTCGAACCGCCTTAGCAAGCTGATCAATTTTTAATATGACGACATTTCTCAAAAGTGCGGGATATTCCGAGAAAATCATGTTTTAGTGTTAATTTCGTCACAACGTCCCCCCAACCCTTACATTGACCAACAGACTTAAAATGTATCTCATTCGAACCGCCTTAGCAAGCTGATCAATTTTTACTATGACGACATCTCTCAAAAGTGTGGGATATTCCGAGAAAATCATGTTTTAGTGTTAATTTCGTCACAACGTCCCCCCAACCCTTACATTGACCAACAGACTTAAAATGTATCTCATTCGAATCGCCTTAGCAAGCTGATCAATTTTTACTATGACGACATCTCTCAAAAGTGCGGGATATTCCGAGAAAATCATGTTTTAGTGTTAATTTCGTAAGAACGTCCCCCCAACCCTTACATCGACCAACAAACTTAAAATGTATCTCATTCAAACCGTCTTAGCAAGGTGATCATTTTTTACTATGACGACATCTCTAAGTGCGGGATATTCCGAGAAAAATCATGTTTTAATGTTTATTGCCAGAACGTCCCCTCAAGCCTTACATCGACCAACAAACTTAAAATGTATTTCATTGAAACCGTCTTAGCAAGCTGATCAATTTTTACTATGACGACATCTCTCAAAAGTGCAGGATATTCCAAGAAAAATCATGTTTTAATGTTAATATTGCCAGAACGTCCCCCCAACCCTTACATCGACCAACAAACTTAAAATGTATCTCATTCAAACTGCCTTAGCAAGGTGATAAATTTTTACTATGACGACATCTCTCAAAAGTGCGGGATATTCCGAGAAAAATCATGTTTTAATGTTTATTGCCAGAACGTCCCCCCAAGCCTTACATCGACCAACAAACTTAAAATGTATCTCATTCAAACCGTCTTAGCAAGGTGATCAATTTTTACTACGACGACATCTCTTAAAAGTGCAGGATATTCCGAGAAAAATCATGTTTTAATGTTAATATTTTTGGCACAAAATAAGAGTTTGTAAGTAGGTAAACCATATTCTTTGATTTTCAAACCTCTCAAGATCAATTAGGAGATGCCATTTAAAAAACAGAAAACGTCATTCGTTACTCGTCCAATTTTTTCTATTCCTATAGGCAGGCAGTTGTCCCACCGGCGGCGATGAACGATTAGCGAGTAGAACTAGCAACTGAAAACGAGTTGGCGAGCAGCGAGCAGCGTGTGTGTAGTTCCGATAGTTTTGTCGCTGGGCTATCAGCGAGTTTTCGAGTGCGACGGGCGATTACTCGCACCACTCGCTCGGGGCGGTTAGTCTCACAGGGGTTTCTCTCGGCGTGAGCTCTGACCACCAATCGACCATCGCTGAGGGAGTATCGCTAGGCGAGTATTATCTTTGATAGCTCTTGTCGCTCAGCGACAAACCAGTGAAGCGAGTCCTCGGCGGCAGTGTGAACAGGCAGAGATCAACTGTTAATATATGCATCTCTTTTGTTTACACGGAATGTATATCTATTGTACGTTTCTTGAGCGAGAAAACAGCCGACAGTTAGTCGCTTCCTCGCCGGCGGTGGGACAACTGCCATATGCTCGTCCACGACGGAGACGCGGGTGTCTTCGTCTTGGGCGAGCTTGAATCCCTCACTGCACTCAGGATTCAAGTCTTAACTCCCTCGCTTCGCTCAGGAGTCAACTCAAACCTAGAATCCTTCGTTGCGTTCAGGATTCAAAATAGCGCCCGCGACAACAAGACACTACTTTAGCCCAAAATAAATAAAACGATTTTTTATTTTATTTCTAAACCCCATGGATTTTGGAGTTAAAACTGGTTGCTAGTATTTTTATAGATCTTTATGAACCTGATAACACATACAAAAGATCTGTTGCAGGGCGGGGGACGAGCCTAGCGAATTAGAAAAATGAATAAAACGATTTTTTAATTTTTATTTTATTTCTAAGCCCCATGGATTATGAAGTTAAAAGTGGTTGCTAGTCTTTTTACAGATCTTTATGAACCTGATAGCACATACAAAAGATCTGTTGCAGGGCGGGAGACGGGCCTAGCGAATTAGAAAAATTAATAAAACGTTTTTTTAATTTTCATTTTATTTCTAAGCCCCATGGATTTTGAAGTTAAAACTGGTTGCTAGTCTTATTTATAGATCTTTATGAACCTGATAGCACATACAAAAGATCTGTTGCAGGGCGGGGGACGGGCCCAGCGAATTAGGAAAAATTAATAAAACGATTTTTTAATTTTTATTTTATTTTTAAACCCCATGGATTTTGAAATTAAAACTGGTTGCTAGTCTTTTTATAGACCTTTGTGAACCTACTAATACATACAAAAGTTCTGTTGAAGGGGGGGGACGGGTCTCATACAAATATGGTCATCGTTCTTTCAGTCGCCAACATCCATCGGTTTCTTACTAAACTTCAACTATATCCGACGATCCTGCATGCTTATTTCTTTTGTTGATTGTACATGAAGACTATACAAATACAGTAAAATAAGACGTCTTACATTAATGTACAAAATCTCACCACATTTATTGATGAACTAACAACAGTTTCGACACAGTAATCCGCCATCTTTCAGCACACACAAAGAGTACATAAACATAATAAGAAGCTATCTACTCAAGCTGCCATGTAAATAGACTTGCCGCTTTGCATTCTGACCGCGTACCCGCGGTCTCGCCCAGGCCTCCAGGGTGAACGCACGGTGGCTCGGGCGGTAGCGGGCGCGTAATACATAATCAGCCTATACCTAAGGTTCCCACTGCTGGGACACACGCCTCCTCTCGGTGCAAGGGAGTGAAAGAAAGAAAGAAAAGGAAAGTGTGCCTCACGGCTGCGCCAAAAAGGCCCATTTCAGCAATAATGCTAGACAACTGGTGCCTGACGCTGGTTTTCAACTGGCAGTAATCTACCACGCGGGCCCAGTGCGGGTTGGTAGATGTCACCTGTCTTCGAATTTTTTGTTCTAGGACATGCCGGTTTTCTCATATTTCCTTTGCTGCTTTGAAAGCAGCGGATTCCCGGTTGATGACAATAGGCTCGCCCCTGATAAGATGGGACTTAAACATACGTACACCTCTGCCCAGTCCTTCGGTGTTTATAGGTGTGATGTTATGTCTTTAACATGAAGCAAACAAACTTGAACATAATACATAATTTGTATAAAAATCAAAAGTTGTTGTTCTAAGTTGTTTGTTTTTTTTTTGTGTATCTATTACACTACATACAGGTGCGGTTCGGGCAAGTGCGGTTGAAATCAGTGCTCTGAGAGGGGTACCTACCTACCAACATCATAAAAATAAAAATTGTTTATTGTGTCTCAAACGGTTAATAAATTTACAAATGTGAATGAAACAGCCCCAGTAAGTAATTAATAACACTTGTGTTGGCGTTGTCTCGCTCCAACCCTTAATTGACAGTTAACAATATTGAGACTATAAAAATTAAAATTGAGAACAAATTTTTAAAAACTCAAATCTGTTGTTTACATGTCATTAGAATGTTTTTGTCTAATCTGTGGCAGGCGATGCGATGCGACGGTGTAGGTGGTGGTAAAAAGAAATTTCACGCGGACGGATACAGTCGCGAGCAGAAGCTAACGTTTGATATTTATATCGCGCCCGCCTTAGCATCCGCGCAAGCTCCTTACCCTAGACAAGGCCTTAGTTGGTAGTAGGTACCTCAGTCAAATGAAGCACGTGGGTTATTATAGAACCTCTCCCAGGCTGCGCCATGACAGTGTCCTCCGCCTTCCGCATCCAGTCCGTCCCAGCCAACTTCTTTAGGTCGTCTGTCCATCTAGCTGGGGGGCATCCCACACTACGCTTGCCGATACGCGGTCTCCACTCCAGGACTTGTCTGCTCCACCGGCCATCGGTCCTTCGACAAACAGTGCTCTGGTTCTTTTCCGGATAATTTCATTCCTGATTTTATCCTTCAAAGAGACTTCGAGCATAACTCGCTCCATAGCGCGCTGAACGACCTTGAATTTGTAGACCAGCCCGACCGTCAGTGTCCACGTTTCGGCGCCATATGTCATGACGGGCAGGACGCACTGGTTGAAGAACTTAGTCTTCAAATATTGTGGGATAGGCGACGAGAAGATTTGACGGAGTCACTTATTAAATGAAAAAGCCGGAAAAAATCCGAGGGGCCAAATAGCCAAACATGACCTGACAAATCCGAAAGTAATCCCAGCAACATACACTGAATTTTTATTAGAGAAAAGTTTTGTTACGGAAAATTTTAGTTAAATACGGTTTCTACGCCTTACCGAAGATGAATGGTTTCTACTGAAACTAATTGTTTCGTAATTACGGAGATAATTAATATTCTTAACAGCTCCACATGCCTAGGAAAGCGATTACATTACAGGCTTCGCTATTAAAGAAACTCGAGTGGAATGTGTAATTTCGCGCAAAAACTAAATTATACACAGACGTAATTTAACGTAATTTGGTTTTTCGCAAAATTCGTGCTTTTTGTTTTGTATTTACACCCACACAATCTAAAATTAATTCCATCAGCGTGTCAAATTCATCTAAATTGCGGCTTAAACCTACGCGTGATTAAGTAGGAAATATCTCTTAAACCTTACCTTTATAATTTTACCTGCTAGCTTACGCCTGCGTCGGAAATTATCCCATAGAAACGTGCTACCGGGATGAAAAGCTATGTCCCAGGACATTGTTCACCTGTGTGCCAAATTTAATCGAATTGCTTTCAACCACTCATGGCCGATTCCTATAATTTACGGACCTTTATTGGTTAAAATTAAAGGCCTATTCAAATCTAAGCGGTATTCGCTGCCGCTGAGAGTAGAGATACATACCGCGCGGGTTTCGCTCAGGTATTTGTGACTGTTCCTAAATTACCCTAGGCTGATAAAATTTTCGTTTTTCCTAATTATGTTAAATATTAGTGTTTATCCCACAGGTCGACAACCTCGCGAGCCAAGTCAAGATTCTTGATTTGTTCAATAAAGCATTATTATTATAATTAAAAAAAAGGGCCTATACTCTTCCCCCTCCTACTTACTGTCTACCACCAAAGGAGCATCTCTCTGCAGGGTGTAACCTTCCATGGTCCATTTGGAAGTCCCTGAACCGTCTTCGGACACAAGTGGGAAGATGTAAGTCCAACCTGGTGAAGTGGGGCTACCTCGACGGAACGGCAGTAGAGTGTGATTGTGGAGTTATGTCACAAACCATGCTCCACTTCTAATCCTGCCCTCTATGTCCCAAAACATGCAGTCAAAGTGACCTCTGCGCTGCCACTGACAACGCTGTGGTAGTGGCAAAATTTTGAGCCAACAAGATATAAAAATTCAGCTGTGCCAGCAACACGAAGGACACTGTAGAAGTAGCGCAAACTGTATTATCTTACAAGAGACAGCTCATGGACTAGAATAAGTCCTATAAATTCTATTTTCTCGCTCCCGGAAAACCGCAGCAAACGGAATAATTCAATTTTTCCACGCAGACGAACGTTTATAACACAATGTAATATTACGTAGGCTCAGAATCATTGTTGTTTGCACGTAGTCTCGTAAATCGTGGACTAGCTAACATTAGGAGATAGCTACACAAATATTAGTTGTTGTTTAATGAGGAAACGCGGTCAAAAGGTAGTTTCGTATGGAGACGAATGGGCTAAAAACTCCACCGTTACTCTTTTAGAATGTTTTACAATATTTTGTATGTTTTGTGTTTGTTATTATCTATTATCAAATAGCGGACGCTGGCCGCACAGCTGCTGGATTAAAGTGGAACTGGGCTGGCCATATCTGTCGCATGTCGGAGCAGCAATATGCAAAAGCCACCACTCAGTGGATTCCCAATGGCAGGAAACGACTGCGCGGCAGGCCCAGAAAGAGATAGCGGGATGAGCCGAGCTTAAGGCGAAACACAATGCGAGCTCGAACGCAAAGGTGGGCGTGGCCAAAAAGCACGCTGTCTCATCTGGCATCGTGTCTGACAGAGATAGTATCAGTGATGAGCAGTTAGGCGATAGTATACACACACAACGTCTACTTCACAGTCACAAACACCGTTCCGAACTGAAACGACACGTTAGACGATGCACACATGCGCAATAACGCTAGTGTTTACATTCTCATTGACATGCACCGCCGTTCAACAGATATTTCCCGCCGGACGCGCGGTCGGTCGGGCGATTGATATTATTACCTACTGTTTATGCCGTACCTATTAGATAATAAATGTAATTATTATCATTTTAGTTGACTACCTCTATATTGTTTTTAAAATGATTTACCTGTCTTATTTTGTTTATCAATACCTAAACCATTAGGTAAACAATCTTGATTCTTGACACAACTATTTTCATTATCTAAATAAACAGTTTCGAATCTACACTAATAATAATATAATCTACACTAATATGATAATGAGGAAAGATTTGTATTTTTGTATGTTACGAATAAACTTAAAAACTACTGGACCGATTTCAAACATTCTTTTGCCGTTAGAAATCTACATTATCACTGAGTAACATAGGCTATATTTATTACTAGAAATAATTAGAGATCCTTAGAAATCCCTACTAACACCAACCCAAAGTGTAAAAAAATAGCCATGAAATGTCATTCATCGCATGCGCTGCGGAAAGTATTGATTATAGAACAAAAAAATGTTCTACAATATTATAGAACATATCAATATCTACAAAAAACTTCGCGAGACCATATGTCCAACTATTGTAGTTATGTCACTATAACTACTTTTTTACATTGTAAAAGTTGATAGAAATGCCGATCAAAATCAGACTATGTTATCCATATTTTTGTACAAATTCTTATCCAAATAAATTGTTTTGTATTCAAGACTGTATCAATACCTGTTGGTTACTTTTTGAATTATTGAAATCAGACATTCCATTCAAAAGATATTACGAAATTAAAAATGTCAGTAGTTCAAACAAAAAATACACGCCGACGACGCGCCGCGCCGCGCCGCTGTGGCTCCACGCAGCGCAGCGATAAAATTCTCGTGTCCACAGTGTTTGTAACAAAACTCCTCCGAAACGGCTTGACCGATTCTTATGAAATTTTGTGTATATTCAGTAGGTCTAAGAATAGGACGTAAGCTATTTTTTTTTTAATTTTAGCTACTACTATTGATCGTGTAGGGTAGGGTAAGAGTAGGTAAGGGGTAGCGTAGGAGTAAGGTATGAGAAGAGTAGGGGTTGGTGTAGGACACCACTCGCGTGGTGTCCGAAGTCGCGCCGGGCAGCTAGTTAATAATAATTTGAGTATGATCTAGAGATTTATGAATTTCAAAACAAGTAACACATCAAGATGGTTTTCATATAGTATGTACATACTTACCTAAAGTTTTTGGGTATAGGTTTTTAGCGGACAAAGTAGTAGTAACTACCTACATAGATACTCACAGACGTACGCTGAGGTAGGTAGGTACTTGCCTACATTTTAGTGCCCACGACACGAGACGGTTTGTGTTATTTTTGGTGGGGTAAGTAATTATAACAGTAGATAACTACTAGGTATGCAGATAAGTATAATAATAATATTCTATTGGGTAAACTATGATTATCCCACATGATGTTATGTTCATTTATTACGTAAGACGATTTGAGGGGCTTCCCCCTATATAACAAGTCTTATTTTTTCTTACGTGGGGGTGGGAGGGGTCTAGACTGTTCTTAGAAAGATCACAAAAGTAAACAAAAATTATAAGTTTTTAATTTTTTGCTACTTTTTCTACGCAATTTTGGTAGATACTGATCTTACGAAAGATTAAAAAGGGGGGTTCATCCAAGTCTTTTTTTTTTGTTACGTTGGGGGAGGGGGGTCAAAAAGTGGTTAAAATTGTATTACGTAAGAAATGAACAGCCCCATACCTAGGTACTACATCCGTGGCAAGTCATTGACTCCGTAACTCCGTACATCATGTAGGGACGTACCTTTTTTTTTTGTTATCTGGGGACACCTACCTATTGTACTTACCTACCTACTGAAAATTGAATGAAATTAAGTATTTTGCAAGCAAATAGAATGAATCAATGAACCAAGTAGGTAATATACAGCAGGATTTTTTAGAAATGTCGTAGGATGATGGGACATACTTTACGCTCAAAATACCAACTGCCGCCGTTTACGTGCTTTGTGCTTTACGTGATGAAATTATGCATCAATATAAACAACTTTTACTATGAGGCCAACCTTGCCTGCCAGCTGAGTTTTTTTCATATTTCAGGGTTGGACCCATAATGAAACTTGTTCGTATTCATGACTACTTTCAAATCACCTGGTAGGTATAAAAATGACAAACCCTGAGCGTATAATGAGTGTACGGTGTCGCGAGCGCACACCATAGATAATAGGTATGTAGGTACTATGTAGGTAGTAGGTATCAATCTCGTAATGTTGAGTGAGTAGCGGATTGCTACAAGAGTTGTCACTTGCTTACTCAATTATTATAAGGGTGGTTTTGTAGTGTGATAGAGTAGGTTTAGATCGTTTATTGCCCGTGGTCCAACCGCGTAGTTCTACTAGTAGGACCACGGGCATTTTTCTTTTCGGTGGTTCTATCAATCGGACCATGGGCAAATCAAGTTCTATCAGTAGTACTAAGGGCAACTTTGTTTACCCGATATACCTATTAATTAAACACTACTATAAAACAAAATATAAATTTTTATTATCACTAATAATAACAATAGATTTAAAACACTAATAACTAAAATGCGCGGCGTGAAAGAAAAAAAAGAAATGGCATGCATTACATATGCAAATACTTATTATTATGCATTTGGCGTTGAGATTTGGAGCGGAGTGGCGAGTAGTAAAAGTACTCTGCACGTGGTGGCGAGGGCGTCCGAGGGGCACGATCCGTGCGCAGGGGACGCGCCGGCGTGGGCGGCGATCCGATAGTCCTCACGTCGGTGTTCGGCGGTAGGTATATAGGCACGTCAAATTATATTAGCTCGTGTACGCACGGTACTTGTAGAAAATGATTCTTTTTCTCTTTTGGAACCGACAATTGTGATATGAATGATTGTGCAACTTTAGACAGAAATAGGATAGTGAGTATTGCTTATCTATTTCAAAAATTGAAAAATATTTGACATGATCCATTTGAATGTAATTTTGAGCATTTAGAATTTATAAAAGAAAAAAGAATTAGGTTTTACTCACAATTTTATTTTCAAAAGCAAAATCTATTCATTTACCTACTCCAGGAACATTTTGAAATGGTGCAGAAATTGCTTTATGTAGGTTCTGCTCGAATGACTCTAGTGTCGATCTGAAAAAAAAAAACAGAACATATAAGTGAAGACAATTACAAGACCCATCCAACCACACACCATCCCAGACCCATCCTCACAATAAACTGACCCAGTTATAAAACCACTTCTAAAAAAACTAAAACCCGACTAGGTACTGTAAAGGATGAAACAAGAAAGTACCTTCCCGTGGTCGCATGCTACTATAGCTTATATTATGTATGTTAGTACAGCGGCATGCAACCACGGGAAGGCACTTTCTTGTTTCATCCTTTTCAGAACTCGGGTTTTAGTTTTCAAACTTATTTTTCATTTTGGGGCTTATATAATTTTTTTTTTTTTTTTTTTAAACTTTGCCCCACACTAGGAATTTCTCCTGTATTGTGGGTGCGTTTACAAACATTTAAACTCACATACACAAACACCCAGACCCGGAACAACTACTTGTAGGTCATACAAATATTTGTTCCGTGCGGGAATTGAACCCGCGACAAGCAGCGCAGCAGTCACTCGCTTAACCACTACGCCAACCGTGCCGTCAATTTATGTTTTTGATTTTCATTTGTCTAATTATGACAAGTAGTTTTTAAGTTATGAGGGAACAGATGAACATACATACATACTTACATACGTAGATAGATACATACCGGTCAAAATCATAACCCTCCTTTTTGCTTCGCCGTAGTCGGGTAAAAATGTTTAATTTTGGTCTACGTGAATTTGAGGGGATGGTAACGACCTAATATGAGTAATATGTCAATTATACACTCAAAATAATACTTACGGTTGGGACGTATCCGGTGCAGGAGGCACATTTTCTTTATTGAAGAAACATCCCCTCAGTGTTCTTTTGAACTTTTTTTTGCGATGGGCACTTAGTTTTAGGCGCCCCTTTCGTCCCATTCGCCAATTCTCTTTTGGATCTGTTCCATAAAAAAACCAACATTATACATACATATACAGGGTCAAATTAAATTAGCAAGTGAAACTCCGTAGACGTGATGGGTATCGTTATCTAACCATGATAAAACAAAAAAATAATAATTTTATGACTTTTGATTGGAGAGGCACTTGTAAATATAAGTTTAAATATACAGTTTTTTTATGTAAACTTCACAGACGTGTTTGGTATCGATTTCTCAATACGATAAAACAAAAGAAAACAGATTTTCTATGTCATACTTCAAGTAATAACTTTAGAAGCGGTCGTTGACCCCCAAAAAATACATCAAATCTTTTTGACTTTTATTTTATCGTGTTTAGATAACGATACCCATCACGTCTGCAGTTTCGCTAGCTAATTTAATTTGACACTGTAATAATAAAGTAATTTACCTACACACTATTATTTATTTATTTTATAAAAGTAATGCATTTATTCATATACCGTTTTTATTTTTTTTAGTACTAGCTTTTGCCTGCGATTCAGTGGTTTAGGAGTGAAAAGCTTCGTCTTAGTGAAGTCGCGTTCTCGCGCCACACACGCGCCTCACTCAGACGTGAGTGCGAGTCGCTTCAAAGGCAATGACGAATAGCGATGCGCGGCGCGGCGTAAGTATTTTGCTACGTCCTAAGATCAGCTGCTGCCAGTTCGTAGATTTAGTAATCTATAGATAGACATTATATCTATAATGTGGTATAATAGTGCTATATTATAATATAGTTCTACTATAAGTACCTACCGATATAAATATCTATAAGTACCTACAAAAGCTAAAAAGTTTGAATCTTACAAACTAGGTACCAGTTTAAGTTTTTTTTTTTTGTCAGGTAGCCTATTTATTGAGAAAGATTATGTTATAGGTTATGAAACATCACACTGCGACTCATGGGAGCGGAGCAGTAGGATAGGTTCCTACGGGAAAGCGGGTAAAAGCGTGGGGAAAAGCTAGTACAAGTATGCCAATAGCCTAGTACGATAAAAAACCAGCACCCTAATTGCGTAACACACTATCGATCGGAATCTGAATTATTTTCAAGCAAATTGCTAATCCATTGCTTCATAAGTTCTTCAGATTCCGATTGATAATGTGTTACGCAATTGCCCCGCTGGTACATACCTACATACGTTATCAATAGTGTATCGCTTTCACCCGACTGCCACATTGATTTTACGATATATTATTTTCTCACTTTGTAGGTACATAAGTAGGTATAATAAATTTTTGTTACCCACTTAAAATACAAATAATACGAGTTAGGAATAGGTGAGGGATAGTGGTTAGTTATATGTACGGATACCTACTAAATACCTAGAGGTACTACTCGAGCTACCTACATAAAACACCGCGCCGCCGCGCGCCGTCGTCGGCGCCGCGCCCGTGCTAGTGTTTACATTCTCTTTGAAGCCGGCCGCACGCCGCGCCCGCGCCTGTGCCAAGCCCCAAGTCTTAGCTAGCTACAGGCTAGGAGTCTAGGACACTTAGGAGTTGAGTAGTAATAGCGCAGGCGGGCGATGCGATGCGACGGGGTGGTTCGGGGGAACCAAAAATTTCACGCGGACGAAGTCGCGGGCAGAAGCTAGTTATATTACTTATAACAAAAAAATATACTCGAGGAGGTCCCTACATAAATAGATTAGTTATAAGAAATCGTACGACTTACCCATTGTTTATTTGTAGTTGTTCACATCAGCACCCTAATTGCACACACTTGTAACACACTATCAATCGGAATCTGAATCATTTTGAAGAAAAAAGACACAACACACTCTCACAACAACACGTCTGTACACAGTCTGTACAATACGTAAATAACGCAATGAATGTTGTTGAACTGTCAAAATGAAACCGATCCCGATTGATAATGTGTTACGCAATATTGCCCCGGATTTCTTCAATCAACACAACTTCACTAACACAGCGTCCACTCAAACCCACAATTCCAATTTCAAATGAAAATACGGAGTCCAAATTGTAGTGCGAAGTCAAACAGATAATGTAATAAGTAGTATCGAAATCCAAAGTTCAAGCCAGGGGTCAATGTAGTGTTTACGTGCGAATGATAATAATAATTTATAACGCAGGGGAGTTTAGTCCACATACGTACGAACGACGTAGGCCGCAGCTGCAGACTGAGTCGAACGAAATAATTCAAAACGTGCGCGTGACATATTGTGCAAGTGTGCGTGAGCGTCGTCCCCCGCACCGCGCCGGGGGGAACAGTATTCAGTGAAATGCACGATAATTCCATAGCAAAACGAGCGCGTAAAAATTACGAAACGTCCTTTAGAATATCGAGTTTTATGAAAAAACCACTGCATAAATCAATTACAAATAAAGCGTATTGAACTCTTCGATAATTGAACTTTGTCGGTACGGTTTTTGTTTTGAAGATTTTGTCCATCTTTTATTACTTATTTACACCCAAAGTTACGTTAAAATTAGCAAGAAAAACGAAACTTTGTTGGCTCATAACTTTTTAATGGCTTATTATTTTACAATTCTGCTTCCGTACAGACACAATTAATAATTAGACAAAACGATACAATGTTTAACTTTGGACGTACGATGTCAAATAGTGGAGTAATTTTGTCCAGAAATTTGTATGGAAAAATTTCGGTTAAGTGTAACCTTAAAGGATTGGCCCACAATCGCAGTAGACCGGGAAAGGTGGAAAGAGGGAAGGGAGGCCTTTGCCCTGCAGTGGCACAATATATTATCTATTTATATGTGAACAAGAGGATGCATCTAGAATACAAAAGAAAAACAGTGGCACTCCGGGAGTGCCAACAGAAGTGAAAACTTGAACAATTACGTGTATATTTTTTGAATCGTTAGGAAATATTTATTTGGTGTCGGTTACGGTAACGGTAACAGTGACGCGAGTTCAATGGTTTTTTCCCATCTCAAAAAATGCCAACATAGAATAGAGAGGGGAGACAAAGGAAGAAATGGATTGTGTCATCATCTGCCTGCCGTTTCCCAACTACGTTGGGGTCGGCTTTCAATCTAACCGGATGCAGCTGAATACCAGTATTTTACATGGAGCGACTGCCTATCTGACCTCCACAACCCAGTTACTGGGTAATAAGATACCCCTTTGGTAAGACTGGTTGTCAGACTTTCGTGCTTCTGACTTCCCGTAACGGCTGTCAAAGATCTAAGAATGAACAGCCGGGACCAACGGCATACCATGCTTTCCGAGGCAGATCTTGGTAGGCATATAAAGATGGTTACCCATCCACGAACCAACCGCAGCAAGTGTAGCTTAACTTTTAATCGACCCCTGCGGCTGTTATTATTTAGCCACGAGCCCCTCGCAGCTGCAACTGCTTACTATTATTTATTATCATAAACAATATTATACGTATATTAGGTACATGACTCACGTTCTCGCGCTGCGTCCCATCTTCATTGTGTATAATAAAATTATTAAAACGCCTACTCTGATTAATATAAATTTTATTTTTAAACTAATAAACATGCTAGACTGTAATAAGTAGTTTTTAGGGATCCGTACCCAAAGTGTGCCAACAACGGGTCCGTATTACTAAGGCTCCGCTGTCCGTCCGTCTGTCACAGGGCTGTATCTTTTGTACCCTAACCTTTTAACCGCCCGACTTCATATCAGTTGTCGTGACCCCAGCCAGCGCCCGAAAAAAAAAAAACGAAAAATAAATACCTGATAGCATACAGAGTAAAAATAAAAAAGCATATTAAACGAGTTGTGGTATTTGGTCGTAAATATACGACCCTGGCCAAATGGACACGAAAATACTTGTCGGATTAATCGTAAGCGGTGAAAAGGTTAATAGGTAAACACTGGAAACAGAGTGTCTACTATTATGACCGCTATAAAGACAAATAATAAAAATAAAAAGTTAAAAACTAAAGAGGATACTCATACAAGAACTTGTTTGAGATCCCTCTATAGTATTTTTTTTATAAAAAATTTAGTGTTAAATATTGTGCGGTGGTACGGAACCCTTCGTTTTAAGTCCGACTCGCACTTGGCCGCGTTTTTCTGTTTACTTTTACCGTGAGAGGTGAACAGCCGAATATACCAGATTGTTTGAATGCTTTTGATAAGCAATTACTTTTACAAGCATTTAATTTTTTATGATGTTTGTTACAATGTGTTAAAGCCATTTCGTTCAATGTTGAGAACGGCTTGTATCCACGATCCTAATTTCAGAGAACCTAGCGATCATTCTTTTCATTCATCATTCGTTAAGTTTTAGATACCCTAAATCGGTTTCGCGGTTGAAGCGTGGTGAGGTAACAGACACACACACTTTCGCATTTATAATACTAGCTGCGCCCCGCGGTTTCACCCGCATAAGTGTCGATCCCGTGGGAATATCGGGATAAACCTACCCTATGTCCTTTCCCGGGACTCAAACTATCTCTGTACCAAATTTCATCTAAATCGGTTCAGCGGTTTAAGCGTGAAGAGGTAAAAGACATACAGACAGACAGACACACTTTCGCATTTATAATATTAGTATGGATTTTATTTATTTATTACATATATACGCTACCATTACAGTTTAACAAATCGGTAGTGTGTAGTTAATTAACAGTTCATGGAATAATTTACAACATAAGATTTACAAATTACAAACACAATGATCACGTCGTGTAACGTTACCTTTGTGAACTCGCTCAGTGAACATGAGAAAATATATATTCTGTCGGCAACAAAATTTAGTGTGCGTATTAGCATGAGCGAGGATGCGAAGCGTGGAATGTGTGTAAAATTAACCAAAACAACGCTAACTTAGTTCAAGCTATGAAAATTAAGCGATGTTATTGGTTGGGTTCACACACATCCCTTGCTACGCATCCTCGCACATCTCTGCTGGAAACGCAGCCTTATCTAAAAGTTTAATTCGACCGCGCGGCACCGCGACGCGAACAAGTTGGGCCGTCGCTCGTCGGCGATGCACACAGTGCCGGCTTTAGGGGGAGGCGACCAGGTCGCCAGGTCAGTGGCGGATTTACACATTTGCCGCTAGTAGGCTATTCAAATTTTGCCGCCCCTACCGACCTCTACAATAATGTCCCATGTCTTTTGTCTTTTGCTTCGCCTTTTCTTCAAAATGCTTGAAATGTTCTCGTTCATCAGTTACGAAAAACTTGCAAAGAGATTTGTAAAGATCGGCAACTGTGATAAAATCTACGGTAGAAGCCTGAATTTGAGCATTCACTCTGTTTATTCTTTCCAAAAAAACATGGTAGGTATATAAATATTAATCTTTTTAATTTCAGTAAGACATTTAAAAAAAAAATGTTAGCCCCGAATTTGCCGCCCCTAAAATCTGCCGCCCTAGGCTCCAGCCTACTCAGCCTATTGGTAAATCCGCTACTGCGCCAGGTACGACAGGGCACCGCGCGCGCCAGCACACAATTTAATCACTTAATTTGAATACCTACCTATTTTTAACCGACTTTAAAAAAGGAGGTTCTGTATTCGACCCGTATGTATGTATGTAAGTATGTATGTTTGTATGTCCGCGATTATCTCAAAAACTACTAAACCGATTTTGATAATTCTTTCATGAGTATGATCTACATACTTTCAGGAAGGTTTTAGTATATAATACATTAGGTAATTATTCTTATGTACGAAGTTATATGCATAAATGTACTGCATCTCCGGCATTTTTTGTGAATTTTGATGATTCTTCGAGTCGTGTCTTCAATGCACTAGTGTTAATTGAATTTGTGTGGGGTAGGTACAACTAAAAAGTGAAAAATAATAAAAACTTTTTTACAAAAAAAACAACCGACTTCAAAAAAAACACTCCAAAGTGAAAAATAACTTTAATTTCGGATGTCGGTGTCGTTGCTTCAGCATTTTCGTTTTTTGACACCGACTTCCGAAATTAAAGTTATTTTTCACTTTGGAGTGTTTTTTTTGAAGTCGGTTGTTTTTTATCGATCTAAAGGAAAACTAGGCTCAGCGTATTTACTTTTATAGACTTATCTCGTAGGAGTGAGTATGAGTATTCTGTGTCTAACAAACACGAGCTGTCATTTTGTCGCTTATCGTATCCCTCACTGAAATTGCAACTCGTATTAGCCCCTCTGCATTATACATACTTTTCTTTCTTTGCTTTTTACATACTCGTAAGTTCACAAGCAAATCAAAAAACCTGCGGGGCAATTGCGTAACACATTATCAATCGGAATCGGTTTCATTTTACAGTTCAACAACATTCATTGCGTTATATACGTGTTGAGCAGACAATTTTTTCGAACTTATGAAGCAATGGATTAGCAATTTGCTTCAAAATTATTCTGATTCCAATTGATAGTGTGTTACGCAATTAGGGTGCTGAACGTTATCAATAACTTACCTACGAATTATTTATTTATGTACGAATTCAAAATAAGTTTTTTTAATTTAATGAAATATGTATACCTAAAAGGGCGCCAAAGGCATGACTCTCCCGGGGCGCCTAGATCGCTAAGGCCGGCCCTGGATGCACGTAACCATCCGGCGGCACACACAAGCCTCTCCCGGTCTCCCCTAACATAACCAATTATAAACTAGCATCCAACAATACGCTTCTCATCCATCTGTATATTTATCTAATCCCTGAACATCTTTATTATAGTTTGCGTTGAAAGCGCCCACGAATTCTGATATAAAATTATTTTCATTGTTAGTTCGGGATTACGCGGAATCGTATCGATGTCTTGGCCTTTGCGATTATAGTGCTATTATAAAAATGTTTGCTTTGTTGTATTTATTTACAGTTTCATGTTTACCATGCAGGGTTATTTTAAATTAGCTAGCTAAACTCTACGGACGCTATGGAAAGAAAAGAAAGAAAGAAAGAAAAATGTTTATTTGGACACAGTTCGTGAAACACAAAATATAAAATTAATAAAAAATAAATAATGTTTCTGACAACAATAGTGTGTACCTCACGGCTGCGCCAAAAAGGTTCATTTCAGCATTAATGCCAGACAGATGCTGTCTGACGCTGGTATTCTAATGAACCCTTTGGGAAAAGTGACGGGGAGAAATGGGTGTCGATATGTAACGATAAAATAACTCTTCAGTTAAAAACGTAAGCGACACATACAATCTGTGAAACATCTCGTAAATGATTAGTTTTAAGTCAATTTAATGCTCTAAATGGAGACAAACATTTATGTTCGCATAACTCGTCAAAATGTAGGGAACAGTTAATATTTTTTTTCGCGATTTCATGTTTGTTCCCATAGTAAAAGTTGTTCATAGTGATGATTACAATGACCCCTTAAGAGGAAAACGGTGATCAAAATTTCACGGTGTATACAGGGTGTTACGGAAAGGGTATATCAATACAAACGGGTTGAAGAGTGTATCTGGTCTAGAATGTCTGTACAAAATTTCAGCTCAAAAGCATTAATTTTGAAAATGCTTAATATTTTTTTATTTTGACATCACGGCGCTGCACTGGCGCGCGGCGGCGTGATGTGCGTGTACTAGGCGCACAGACACACTACAGATATTGGATAAGATGATTTGAGAGGAACTCTAGAGATTAATATCTAATATCTTTCTGTTTCAGGTAAGCATACCTCCGATCATAACTACCAACTTCTTGATTCAGCATCATTTCAACTGATTGCGAAGTAAGAGGTTCTAGTATTATTTACATTAATTTTATTATTGTAGGCACTATAATAATTTTATTATAATATTTGATTTTAGTTTTCCCTTAATTAGTTAGTTTATTTGTTTGTACAGACGCCAGCACCTACTACAATCTGTCAAATTTCTTTAATAGATTTTCAACTTTATTGCTAAAGCATAAGGTTCAAGGTTGTTTGGGAAAATTTGAAAGTTTCGGATAGCTTGATGTGCTGGCGTCTGTATATTTACCCCCTTACTAATAAACGTTGTATAGCGTCTGTATAGTTACACAACGCTTTGTCTTCTTCTTTCGAAAGTCAAATTACTGACGACTGAAAGAGAGAAATCGGTGTGTAACTATTCGTCTGATATAATACGTTTATTAGTAAGGGGGTTAGTCATGTAGTCTCGATGAGGCTAACTAGCTTAACTGTAGCCAATTTCTACTTTGATTTTATCAAAATATTGTACCTAACTAATGGTACCCATGATACAGGCTGTGCCTAATTTGGGACAAACGATGCCTCCATATTGTAATTTTGAATTATGATATAAAGGTTTTTACTTTACTCTAATAATAGCCTCCTGATCGATTTCGGTCACGGTGGCCAATCTCAACGGAGATTAGCCAGGTGCGCAGGAGATCAAAGAGAATATATTATATAGTGTTTGCTCTGTTCCTTTACTCTCATAGTCCGATGGGACTGCAATCCGACACGACCGGGAAGAGATCAGGCGCAGGACCAACGGCTTTACTTGCTTTCCGAGGCATGGGCGTATTAAACCGCCAACTTCTAAACTCCGGACTGTTACTAAGGAATTCCTAATGGGAAACCCAATAACATTCTGTGCGACCTTGGGAATAAAACCGAGGATCCCACGCTCAGCAGTCGCGCTTGCAACCACGAGACCAAAGAGGCAGTTTACTTTACTTTATTACATGCACATCAAGCTATCAGAAACTGTCAAATTGTCTCAATCAACTTTGAATCTTATGCTATAGCGATAAATTTAAAAATGTATTAAAGAAATTTGACAGATTGTTAGCTTGGTGTGCTGGCGTCTCTACATAGCGCCATTAATACGTCTTGAAAACTTACTAACGCCGTCCTAACTACTACTGTATAAACTATATTTATTTCCCTCTAACATATTTACGTCAATCTATCTATCTCACGAGTGTTTTGTTTCACTAACTGACGTATTGCAGATACATTTATTTTAATTAAACATCAAATGAAAGGTAATGGAAAACAGACAATTCGCAAAATGGGTTATGATATAAACCACTTGTAAACCCACTTTTAATCTGTTTATGATAAACAAAACCAAATGATCTGACCAAGATTATGTCTGGACTTTAAAAGAGAATGTCATCTCTGAGTTTGGGTAGCTCACCGTCCGATCAGGACCAGGCCCGTGTCGGACGGCGCGTACGTGTTCCACGCGCGCCTCAAAGAGATGTCAGCATAAAGGAAGGGGCCTGTCAGTTGCCGGGGGTGCGGGATTGTCCGAAAGGGTTACCGCTACCCCGGAACATAAAGGGCTAAGGAAGGAACACGGATGGGTTTTAGTCAGTAAGAGTCTGACACTCCCTTCCGCTCCACTCAGAGCGGGAGGGGTCATTTGATGATTTCCCATCCATAAAAAAAAAAAAATATCTGAGTTCGTTTCAGCCTTTCTTCTCAAAGTAGTCAGACAACTAGATACGGAACGCGCGACATATGCTGAGCACATGTTGTTCGTATGACGCCCAATGGTCAAGACAGGCTGCGCCCTCGATGCTCCAGCCCTCTCGTCGACTCCCACGAACTCAAGCTAGACTTTGTCAAGCGCCACCAGATGGCGCTGGCGTACCAGATACGGCTTTACCGAGTTTATGTATGTATTTGCTGTATTTATGCTGGCGCACCTAAACCTGCATTGATACAATAAGAGGTCACGGCTACTTCCGCACTCTGCACACAGAGGTAACACGGCTTGCTCTGGAGCCAATATGGCCCAATCCCTCCTATAAGCGTCATGTTCGTCCCGCCATCTACGCCTGAGTTTTCCGCGATGCTGTTAAACTTTTTCAGGAACTCATGTTGTGTTGGTTTAAAAATTTATGAATTACTAGCAAAGCCCCGCACCGTATAAGTTTCGGTCCCGTGAGAATAACGGGATAAAAAGTATTCTATGTGTTAATCCTGATTATAAACTATCTATGTGCCAAATTTAATATAGAGAGAGATACATGATACCTCCATCCATATCCATACTATCCATACTTCCATACTAATATTATAAATTCGAACGTAACTCTGTTTGTCTGTCTGTATGTTACCTTTTCACGCCTAAACCGCTGAACCGATTAAAATGAAATTTGGTATAGAGATAGTTTGAGTCCCGGGAAAGGATATAGGATACTTTTATCCCGATATTCCCACGGAATCGAGACTTATGCGGGTGAAGCCGCGGGGCGCAGCTAGTATTATAAATGCGAAAGTGTGTCTGTTTGTCTGTTACCTCGTCACGCTTAAAGTGCTAAACCGATTTAGATGAAATTTGGTATAGAGATAGTTTGAGTCCCGGGAAAGGACATGGGATAGTTTTTATCCCGTTATTCCCACGGGATCGAAACTTATGCGGGTGATACCGCGGGGCGCTCCTAGAGTGTCATAAACAACAAATTTCACGCGGTCGAAGTCGCGGGCAGAAGCTAGTGGAGTGTACGGACGTAAACAATGCTCCATTATTGTTTTAACTTTTAAAAGTTATGATTTTCTTTTGTTCCTACACAAAGAGCTATCAAAATTGTTTATTTTATACTAAACATTGTGTACGCATGGAGATTTTTATGATTTCAATACGTAAGCAAGATTTTGAGAGGGCAAAAGGTTGGCAACCTTTGGTTTTTGATGTGTTCTAGGTCGCGGGTCCGAATTTGAACCGGCGCGGGGGGCGAGGTAAATGTGTAACACAGTAGAATTGGCTTTCATTTCGACAGTTCAACAACATTCATTGCGTTATTTACATACAAATCCGAACCCCAAGATACAGACTAACTGTCTAGTTTGGGACTCACTAGTAAATAATACAGGTTGAAATAGAAAACATGCGACAAATCGAAATGGGAGATTGTACTCATCATTATGAACAACTTTTACTATGGGACCAAACCTGAAATCGCGAAAAAAAAAAACAGCTGTTCCCTACATTTATGTTCGCATACATACATAATCAGCCTATAATGTTCCCACTGCTGGGACACAGGCATCCTCTCTGTGAGAGGGAACAACACAACAAAACAAAACACAACAACAACAAACACAACTCACAAAACAGCAGCGCAGCGCAGCGGCATGACTCGTAATCCAAAATGATTTATTCTTCGTTCGTCCCGAAGTTTTGTCCCACATTCCAAAAAATTCTTAGTTTGTCCCATATCACTATTAAAGTGGTGTTTCGTCCCAAATTACAAGTACTTCTAAAGTACAGTCAACAAAAAATAATCTATAAATATGTATAAAAGAAGAAACTGACTGACTGACTGAATGACATGACTGACTGACTGACTGACATATCAACGCACAGCCGAAACTACTGGGACTAGGAATGTGATTTGTTTTTATTTTTTTTACTAACCATTTATTTTCAGGTTACATGACCCATAGATACATACCTTAACCTAAGTATACATAATAATATAGTAACAATTTTTTTTTTTAAGTTCAACGTTTATTATTACTGCAAGTTGATTTACATAAAATTACTTCACATATCAGTTTGTCTTGTAAACAATTTTTTTAGTAAATAAAACTTAATAACTATGTGAGTATAATTTTGCACACGGCTTCCTCTTATAATGTAGGGGAGCACTAAGAAGTGATTTTTGGAAATTCAACCTTTGAGGTGGTGAAAAGGGGGGATTTTGTTTGTATGAAAAATCTTATTCCTTGAGTTAATAAACTTGGCACGAATACTTGTCTAACAATGAGTAAATTATGAAGGTTGGCATTTTTTGATTTTCTAAACTGGGGTAGTTAGGGGGATTGGGGTGTGTCAAAATTTGTATAGAAGAATTTTAACGCACGATCCGATTAACTCGAAACTCAGTATTAAGTAATACTTAAGACCAAAAATAAAGAATAACGTGTATCAGGGTTATTCGAAAATCTACTTACTTAAATCTAATTAAAGAACAATGTCAGATGTCCATAGTAACTTTGGCTCAATATTAATTTGTCATGGACAGTGAAAATTCTTACGTTTTTTTGTGTAGTTTAATTTCAAAAGCTTTTCTGTGATTTCCACTTTTACACTGAACTTCTAAAAAAGAAGTTATTCAGACATTTTAAATTGGAGGTTACTGTTGCTCTATCACGCGTCTGATAGCATCTTTTCTTTCTGAACTATTATTTAAGGCGTGAGACTTTACACGATGCAATGAATGACCGCAACCAATACAAAGATTTCGATGCACAATTGATTTAGTTGGCGCATTGCTACTTATTGGATTACTTGTTTGTTTAATTAATAACCAACAGTAATGACAAACAACACTGTCATTTGGAATCTAAAACAAACAAAATACGGTTGTGTAGCAAATTAACATTTAACTTAGTTAAAATAGTTGACATTCTATTAATAAGAATCGTACTTTACCTCAGAAAGTGAAGTCCATTGCCGTAACAATGAACGGACATCGTCAGATTCAACTAAATGCCGTTCCATCCGGAACACATTTACACCACAATTAATACAACGTAGTTGATGGTACATTGTCACAAAATGTGTGGTATGGATATAACACACAAAGTCTATAACGCAAACGCAGATGAATTCGAGAAGGAAACAAACGTACATTTAGAAAAACACCGACAATAACAACAAGATGTTTGAACTGGCGCGCGCGATTTTGACAGAACTGCAAGTTTTTTTTTTATTATTTTAATGGCGAACTGCTGGTTGCCATTACAAGGCGATTAAGGTATCGAATACAGATCAGGAAAATCGATTTCTTGAATTTCGTTCTTATATTCTTTAAAAAATAATAAACGTATTTATAATAAACACGACGAACGCAATATTTAGATAAATAATAATAATAATAAAAGACAATTGTGAGGTGGTAAATAAAAACTAAAGAGTAAATCGCTTTAATTATTTAGAATAATCGATTACAGTGGCAGAACAGGTAGGTACCTGTTCTGCCACTGTCTTTTTTTTAATAAAAAAGTGTCAGGTAACTACCTGACACTTTTTTATTAAAAAAAAGAAAAACCTGGAATTCAAGAACATGATTAGTAATATGATTACTTATTAAAATGATTTTCTTTTCGAACAGTTCTCGAAAAGAAATAAATATTTTTTTAGAAGTTGGAATTTTATATTTAAATTGTTGTAGATAAAAACTTCGTGTCCGTGTGAATTTAGTTTTAAAAGTTGTGTAAGCCGAAACCTGACATTGTTCTTTCTATTGGAAAGAAGTCTGAACTTTATCCGAACTTTTACATCATTTGCACGTTATGTTTATAACAAAATATTCTCCAATATTTGCGTAAACAATATTAATAAAAAAAATACTTTAATTTTTAATAAGTGCAATTAAAGTACTATATATTTTACTGCGCTGGCGATGCGCGCTCGCCCTGGCTGGAGGCCTTAATTTATGGAGGCTTCCACAGGCAAGCCCAGTTAAGCAGACGATGACAACCTCATAGGTTGAACTGCGAAATGCCAATTACAAAGTTAAAAAAAAAGATGCGCGTTCAGTACCGAAATGTAAGAGGGCTCTTAACCGGTTGTATGCCGTAATTACAGACACAATTAAAAAGCCATTGTGTCTCGTGTAGATCTACGTTCCGGCATACGAAAGGTTAATAATACGTAACCCTTTGTTGCCTACTGTACAAAAAAGTAAGTTTGGCATATACAAAAACAATATGGGCCGTAGAAGGAATATAACATAGGACGAAGCGGGAATAAATAATATAAATTATATTTTGGGACGAAGGAAGCATATTGTTTGGGACAAACCAGGATTTTTTGGAATGTGGGACAAAACTTCGGGACGAACGAAGAATAAATCTTTTCTTTCTTTATAATTAATAAAAACAACAAAATTAAAACCTAACTTAACTAAAACTATACAAAAACTAAAATATAGCGTCGAAAAATTCATCCGCATCGCTGTCGACTGGTAATGTACCCAAGAGACTGGCGGCATTGCCACGTTGTATGGCAATGCTTAGCCTTTGGCCAAGGTAAAAGCCAGCCCTTGGGTCACGGGAAGTGTCTTTTCTTCTCATATGAAATAAAACATTGCCAAAACTGCCAAAGAGGCCTCAAGGCTAATAAAAAAGCACGACCTTTTTTAAAAAAAGAAGTGGAAAATTGAGCCCCTTAATAAGGGCCAGACCACAGATAATATAGGCCAAACGAACCCTCCTGGAAGTGTTGCCATGCATAATAAAGAAGGAGTGGTATTGCCCTCCTTGAGCCTCTTTTTAACTTTTAAATTGGTCTCTTGTAATTTCTTTGCGGCGAATTCTCTCAGATTTTTTTTTTTCATGTTTTGTAATAATGGAAAGTGGATAATTGGTGACAATTGGTAATATTCGCTTGGAATTGGAAGTAGTATTGGAGGATTCGATTTGATATATTATTTAAAGCTTTAAGGACGAAGTGGAAAAGACTCTTATAATATCTACTAGCAGCGCCCCGTGGTTTCACCCGCGTAAGTGTCGATCCCGTGGGGATATCAGGATAAAAAGTCCCTTGACTTTTATGGTGTGCCTAGCCTTCTAGGCAGATGATTTAGGGTTCCGTGTCCAAAGGGTGCCAACGGAACCCTATTACTATACCTCAGCTGTCCATCCGTCCGTCCGTCTGTCAGCGGGCTGTATCTAGAAAAAGAAAGAAAATACATTTATTTAGCACAGACCAAAAGACACACAATACACCAGACACATCAGAAAAAAAAAAAAAAAAAACAAATAAAAAGCGTAAAGTCCGATGTAAGTAATTAGCAGGAAAGTGTGCCTCACGGCTGCGCCAAAAAGGCCCAGTTCAACAATAATGCCAGACAACTAGTGCCTGACGCTGGTTTTCAAATGGACCTGATGTGTGAGGTGACGGATGTAAATCAGCTTTACACTGCAACGTGACGTGTGTATGTATACTTAAATAAAATAAATAAAATATATGTCAGACAAAAAATAGTAACAAATAAGTATATACCTACATACATAGTGTGAGTTGAATAACATTTCAAAAATATGCGAGTGAGACGACATGTATAGTATAATATGATATGATAAATTATGATCGTGCAAATGAGGCTGATAAATAAATGAGACGGCCTGATAGACCAAAAACCTGTCTTCCACGTTCCAACACATTGTCGTAAATTAATAATATAATCCGTGCATTTTATCGCACAAGCCGAGCGCGGCGGACTATTTACGGACAGTTTGCAACTTGCGTATTTTAAACTTGACTTTTCTATGGTTTGCATTGGGATTAACCCGATAAGATGGATATTATAATGTCCATAAATTAGTCTGCTAAACATTGTAGCTCATGAGCCGTAATAGGTAGACAGTTGAAAATTTCACAGTGTGTCCTATTGCCGCTATAACAACAAATAATAAAAATAAAATACTTTACCATACAAGAAATGTGTTTTTTTCCGGCGTTTTTGGCTTGTGATAAGGAAACCTTCATGAGCGAGTCGCATAGAATAGAATCCATATTAATATTATAAATACGAAAATGTGTCTGTCTGTCTGTTACCTCTTCACGCTTAAACCGCTGAACCGATTTATATGAATTTTGGTATAGAGATAATTTGAGTCCCGGGAAAGGACATAGGATAGTTTTTATTTATTTATTTATTAAAACTTTAGGCACAAGTAAAAAAATACTATACAAAGGCGGAATGAATGCCTGAGGCATTTTCTACCAGTCAACCTTAGGGTGATGCAGAGACAAAACATGGCAGGTGCAACATACAGGATAACTAGCTAGGAAATGACTATAAAATACAAGAATAGATACATACATACATATAAACCAAATGAACTCGCAGGGGAAAAATGATCGGTAGAGGAGAAAACGAATCCAGCAAATCAGCGCTGGGTGGTTACCGCCAACTTCTGCCGAATATGTTCACGTGCCTTCACTTTAAAAGATAATCGACTGGTTTTATCCCGATATTCCCACGGGAAACTTATACTGCTGAAACCGCAGGTGCTGCTAGTAACATATAATAGTACTGTTCTATTCCGACTCGCACTTTGCCGGTTTTTTTTAATCCCTTACTCCGGTAAGGGATGACAGGATGATCTGTTTTTTCATAGAAAAGGCCGTACAAAAAGGCATCCGATTTTCTGGGAATTAAATATTATTAGGTATTATTTATTTATCCATTTATTTCAGGCATCAAGGCCCATATAAAACACATACAATACAATAACTACTAACTTAAAAATACTATAAATACATACAAAATTATAATCACACTAAGAAACTAACTAAACACGAAGTGTTTGCGTCGTGTTTCGCTGACTGGTGTCATGTAGCCGGCCACGAAACCGGCTATACACAACACCCTTCGGCCAGAACTCTTCCTTGAGCAACTTGTCGAGATGGTGTGTCGGAACACGCACCATGAACGACTTGAGGTTCGTGTTGTGACGCGACTCCAACTTCTCGACCCTCAAAGCATATCTGGCAAAAACGTCGAACCTATTTTCAATATTCATTGCTCTCTGCTCCATTAAATACCGAGAACCCTCCATACCGAGACCCCTCCTCTCGAAAAGCACGTTAAGCCGAGTTATTCCGATCTGATTCCCTCGGCTGTCATTCGTAGATCTTTGACAGTCAATACAGTTAGTCAGAAACCCAAAAGTCTGACAACCAATCTTACCAAGGGATATCGTGTCATCCAGTAACTAGTTTGTGGAGGTCAGATAGAGCAGTCGCTCCATGTAAAGTATTGGTATTCAGCTGTATGCGGTTAGACTGGAAGCCGACCGCAACATAGTTGGAAAAAGGCTAGGCAGATTGTTTGCTGCTCCGTTGCGGAAAACTTACAACCCGATATTACTAATACGATATGTCACATATTTACGCCCAAAAGCACACAGATGTGCATATAAACTGCAAAAACATCGAGACATCAGCTGACTCCCGGCTGTGTGAACGGTACTTACATGCTTATAGTAACGATATAGATTTAATTCCCTGGCACCGTTCCAAAGTCATAAAATGTTCGTGATAAACGAAATGTTTAGGGCATTTTGTGGACTATCCATACTAATACTATAAATTCGAATATATTATAAATTCGAAAGTAACTCTGTCTGTCTATCTGTCTGTATGTTACCTTTTCACGCCTAAACCACTGAACCGATTTAGATGAAATTTGGTATAGAGATAGTTTGAGTCGGGACCCTGGGGACCCGTGAAATATAAAAATAATAATAATAATGCGAAATAAAAAGTTAAGGGGCTATGCCTGCCTAATGGCAGGGGTCATAGTTCTTCCATATTTCTTGGTAACCAGTCCACTTTTGCCACCCAAACCCATAGCCCCTTAACTTTTTATTTTTCCATATCCTGCAATAGTCCTACACCAACCGGGGGTTGCCCTTGGGTGCACTTGCATAGTGCATACAGGGATAATCATCGGTTGGTGCCACATTTCATTAAAATTTCCTAAGGGGCCTTTGCGAGTTGGCTTCGGCCCCTCGTACGCCTTCCAAGGGACCGGGACCCCATGGTCCCGAGATATGTAAAATCAAAATGCGAAAGTATATAATCGTTTTTTTTTTCAGTAATCCCTAAGCCAAGATTGTTTCCTTGCACGTCTTGGCCTTATGAAATATTTATTTGGAAAAAATGGCACGTAGATGTAAAGAGGTTCGCCATCCCTGGACTAGGTCATCTCGGCACTAAATAATCCATAGGTACTAATATCCATACTAATATTATAAATTCGAAAGTAACTCTGTCTGGCTGTCTGTATGTTACCTTTTCACGCCTAAACCGCTGAACCGATTCAGATGAAATTTGGTACAGAGATAGTTTGAGTCCCGTGAAAGGACATAGGGTATGTTTTATCCCGATATTCCCACGGGATCGAGACTTATGCGGTTGAAACCGCGGGGCGATTTATATAATAATATATAGTTTGCGTATGTTACGTTACGTTTTCCTTTTCGATGCTCCGGCTGTCGCGAACGTAATAATTCACATCACTAAATATCAAAATATGTTTACATAAATCGGGAATCTCATAACCGGCGTCTATATTGAAGTCAACGAACCGTTGGTCCGTCAGCCGACATGATTGGACGCGTGAACCTGAAAACATGGGATTAAATTTATCAGGACGCCTTTACAAGGTCCAAAATGTTATTCGGGGTGGTTTTACGTTTATTTTCGTTGGGTTTTTGGGGGCCAAGTACACACAAGCTTCCAAGAGAGGTAGTGGGCCGTAATCCACCATGCGGGCCCAGTGCGGGTTGGTAGATGTCACTCTCCCACCGGAATCAAGCAGCCTGCTGTGTTTCGTCGATGCGTGGGAGTTCCAGTGCCTTTGGCATCTTCTGGACACGCTCTCTCCATCATAGACTTCATTCATCGCTTTCCATCAGGCGTGATCGAGGTCAAGAGCGGGCCCATTCAGCAATAAAAAAAACATGTCTTTGAATATTTGGTTCTAGGATATTCCGGTTTCCTCACGATGTTTTCCTTCACTGTTTTGAGAGCTGCATAATATCATAAAATCAAAACTGAACATAACATCGTAACATAGCATCATAACATAATATCGACATAATACACACTACTGTTACAATAAAATACCTTGTGATATATTGCAATTAAATGAAAGAAAATTTAAAACTCACATTAAACGTACACTTTGTAAACAAGCATACTATAAATTAGAAGATTATATCCAAGATAAGAACGCTTGGAAACATGCTGGTCCTGCTCCATAGGACAATCTAGAGTCTAGACAAAATCAAACTGGTTGCTAATTTAATTGTAAATTTTTTTATTCTTTTTTTTTTACATTTATTACTCACACCCTGACTTATTACTTGTATTTTGTTTTATAATTAAAATCGTTTTGCTTGTACCATGTTTGTAAATATGTGAGCACCATGTATCTATCAGATAATTAATTTATATGTCATGGTTTCGTTTTTAATTCTTTTACCTATTGTGGTATAGTAATTTTATTGTAGGTGCATCGTCCTCACATGTTATTATATAATTAATGTACCCATGCAAAATATTGTACCTAAACATTTTAAAAGAGTAACGGTGGAGTTTCTTGCCCGTTCTTCTCCATACGAAAACTACCTTTTGGAATGGGCGACTAGAATCAATTCTATTTTACGATAATTTTTGACGTTCAAAAGTGCCTTTTATGTGCCTATTTGAAATAAATGCTTTGACTTTGAATAATTTGGGATGCATGAAGAAGCCTCCTCGTGTAGCGCAGTTTGTTCCGCCAGTTACTTAACTGAACCGAGCGCTCGGCGCATCCTGGACAGTCACACCCAACACCTTATTTGACTGGCCAATTCTTCCCATGCGGTGGTAGGGCTAACGCCCGCCTGGTTAGCGACCACCCTCGCACCGGAGTCCGGCGTCAAGCAGCCTGCTGTGTTTCGTCGATGCGTGGGAGTTCCAGTGCCTTAGGCATCTTCTGGGCACGCTCGTTCCACCATAGACCTCATCCATCGCTTTCCATCAGGCGTGATCGAGGTCAAGAGCGGGCCCATTCAGCAATAAAAAAATAATATGCATAGACTTCTTCTGTTCTTCCGAATTCACAAGGCTTGCTTGCAATTACATTGCAAGCAGGCATTGCTTGTAATTTATTATAAGTAGGTACAGTCACCAAAGGAGATAAGTAACTATGGTCGTCGGATATAGCTGTAAAGATAAAGATAAAAAGAAGATAAAGATGCATTTATATGTTTAAACATGTGTAACATGATACATAGTTGATATGCACATTATGGATGGAAAAAGTATTGCTGGTTCATCATGTTTTGCCATATTCGGCATACAAAATAGTTTTAGTTTGTAATAATTAGTTGGAGTTGTAAAACGAAATAATCAAATTATGGTCAAAATATAGTCAAGTAGAAGTAGTAGTATTACTTCTGTTGAAGTTTAGTAAGAAACCGATGGATGTTTTTGAATACAATTTAATTTAGTTACAAACAGTTCACCTATCAAATTAAATTTCATTCGAAAAATCCATCGGTTTTTTCTAAACTTCAATTACTGTATCCGACGCCCCTGGTTACTTATCTCTTTTGGTGACTGTATAACGTACATAGATGTTTAAGGGTAAATAAAAATAAACATTATAACATAAATAATAAAGTCCTTCAGACCGAATTTCGGCCATGGCGACCAATCTCAACGGAGACCAGCCCTCGGCACGGGAGATATTATAATGCACAAGTGTGCGCGCAGACACAGGTGTTCTCCCTCTTCCCTCACTCTCATTGTCCGACAGGACGGCAATTCTACACGACAGAAGAGGGATCAGGTGCTTCCGAGACACGGGGTATCATACCGCCAACTTCAAAACTCCGGGCTGTTACTAAGAAATTCTCAAGATTAGGGAGTTTGAGAAAAAACATCGGCATTTAGATTTGGGTCCTTTTCGGACAATGCCATCCGGAGATGAAGATTCTTGTAGTTATCCAAATAATTTAATTCAACTTCATAAATTCAATTCAAAGTTAAATCTTATAACAGGCTGACAAAATGAGAAAAGTCGTTGACCCATAAATTAATTGATATTATTACGGCATAGAATAGATTAAATTATATTTTATACTAGTTGCGCCCTGCGGTTTCATCTGCGTAAATGTCGATCCCGTGGGAATATCGGGATAAAAGGTAGCCTATATGTTAATCCAGGGTGCCGGCTACCTCCATACAAAATTTTATCAAAATTGGTCCAGCCGTTTGAGCGTGAAGAAGTAACAAAAATATAAACACACACACAAACTTTCGCCTTTATAATATTAGTGTGATGTGATTACTTTGGACGTATTTATGAGTATAAAGTTTAATCAGTTTAAAGAGAGACTTAGCTTGTGTTCACTAACACAAATCCTTTTCGCAGGGCCTACAGCCCTGAGAAAAGGATTTGTGTGATCTTATAACGCGAAGCGATTTTCAACCGCTCCCGCCACAATCCGCAGTTCTGAAGGAGACGCCTCTCGTTCCCTCGCGTTGGAGCAGTCGTGGCCTAATGGTAACGACAGCGACTTACGACTTGTAGGTTCAAACCCTGACAGGTGCTCTACTTTGTGTAAATTATTTCATCACCACTGTCTTAAAACGGTGAAGGAAAACGTCGTGAGGAAGCCGGCATGTCCTAGAAGACGTCATGTGACACCTATAGACCCGCACCTTGGTAGGTATGTAACCAAGACTTTGTAACATTATTATTTTGATTTAAAAGAGTGTCCACGGAGTTTCTTGCCCGTTCTTTTCCATAGGTACCTACGGTTTGGAATGGGCACCTAGCTTCATCTTTCTGACTGACCGACCCCTTGACAATTCAAAAGTGCATGTAGAATAGAATAGAATACTCTTTATTATGTACACCATATACATTACAGACATAAATATAGAAACTAATTAAATTAAAAAAATAACCCCACCACCTATGACCTATGATGGTATGACCTGTAATTGGTTTAATTGAAATAAATGCTTTCAGTTTGAGTTTGAGCATCTACCGACCCGCACTCGGCCCGCGTGGTGGATAATTGGCCCACTCCCTCTCACTGAGAGAAGGCGTGTATCCCAGGAGTGGGAACAGTATAGGCTGATTATGCTACGACTGCGTTCCTAACACGTCATAGCTAAGCGACCCTGATCTTGAAGCTAAGCACAGACAATAGAATCGCCCCATTTAATCTGATGAAAACCGCATCTAATATTAACCACGGCATAATCTTCAGCTCGGAATATGCTAATAAGATTCTACACAATACCGTGTAGCTCTGTTCCGGAATCTCTAATGCAAGTTAAAGGTCGTAGCACACGTATCAACTCGGAAAGGGATCGTCACCGTATCAACTCGAGCCGTTCAGTATTATTTGTATGAAACTCCCTACTGTAACGCACACTAATCGGAATCGTAACGTTATCGCCTCGCCTCGGGACAAGCTCACGAACCGCGGTGCGGTGCGTGGTCGACTTGCAGTTCCCGCGCTTACGGTTCTTCGTACCCTAGCTTACGTCTCTTCGTCCACGCCCCTCCCGCGGTCTTCATCAAGTGCTATGGCAATGATAGCCAACTCACGTATTGTGAACGAAGACATAACCGTGCGCTACACTTAACGTTCGGATTCAAAATGATTGAACTAGTGCCCTCTAGCCGTCAACCAGAGGTCGGCGAGCAGTGAGCGCGGCGTCGCCTAGCCGTAGCCGAGTCGACGTATCGGAGCTTCTGATCCGCTTTGGTTACGTGCTTACGTTAGGTTGACGACTGTTTGACAGCGACGCGAAAGCCGATACGGTAACGATCCCTTTCCGAGTTGATACGTGTATATTGATCAATGCTCATTTTATGTACCTATGATGACCAACACAACTTTATTCTTTGAACATCTACATAGTATTCAATGAGGATTGGATTACGAAGCATAATTATACAGATCGGACTAACTTACCTAGTGACGTCCGATCCTTAATTATGTGAAGTAATCCAATCCTCATTGTATCCCAACCCTTCCCAGATAATCATCCTATACTTTAGGTATATTGGATTGCCTTATTAAACCCCTTCTAGAAGTTGTGTTGTGCTGTATGCCGGGACTATACGATGCCCATGTAGGTCATCGTGAAGTCCCGTTCTTATGCTTTGAAAGAATGATTGACAGATGTCAGGAGACCGCGCCAACGACTGGACCACAGACAACATTTGTTTTTCTTTAGGATGAAAAAATTTGAATTTCATCTTTAAATATTGTGACGTGTGCGCACGAAATGGTGCCTTCAAGGATCCTATTCCCTACCTAATCTCCCTGTGTCGAATGGTCGGAGATAAGGGCGGCTGCAATAATAATTGAATTACGCATGAAATGAATAGTCTGCACCTGCGCACACTATCTCACTCTGGATCGTTTTGAAGGATAATCCATTGCTTCATAGGTTCGAAAAATTTGTCTGATCAACAACGTAATTAACGCAATGAATGTTGTTGAACTGTCAAAATGAACGCCTTTGCCATAGTGTGCTGTCGCGCATACAACCCGAATCTCTTCAAAGTAAGAGTGAACAGGCTTCTGGGTAAGCTCACTCTATTGTCGACTTTGTCTCTGTCACCTCTGACCTAGACTAGAGTCAAGAGCAAAGCCATTTCAAATTAAAAAAAAATAGCCTGCTAAAAGAGACAGACAACTCACTTTTGGTACAGTCAACAAAAGAGATAAGTATGCAGGATCGTTTTCGTCGGATTCAGTTGCAGTTTAGTAAGAAACCGATAGATGTTCTCGGATAAAATTTAATTTTAATAAGTGCTGAGGGCTGGCCTATTTCTTGGCCAAAGAATTAGCATTGCCATACAGCGTGGCAATGCTGCCAGCCTTTTGGGCACTGTTCCTGTTGACAGCGATGCGGACAAATTCTTTGATGCCCTATGATTATTTTGCTTAATAATTTTGCATGATGTATAGCGATGTATGTAGTAGTTTATATGTTAGCTTATATTGTGTAAATATCTATACAATTAAATAAAAATAAGTACTTAGTTACAAAATTTTAATAATAGAAAACAAACAGCTCATTTATCAAATTAAATTTCAGTCGACAACATCCATCGGTTTCTTACTAAACTTCAACCATATCCGACGATCCTGCATACTTATCTCTTTTGTTGACTGTTCCTACCCATTCCAGCGAGTAATCGCTCGTCGCCGTCGCGCACTCGCTGCTCGCCTACTCGTTTGTAGTTGCTAGCTCTACTCGCTTCTCGTTAATCGCTAGCAGTGGGACAGGTGCCTTGAACCCTGTATATGCAAATGCGCTGCTACGCAGTCACTTTCATTTGACATCCGACACGAATGTCAAGGCTATCGCGATTAGCATAAGATTTACATCTTTGTGATAGCGATTTATCGATGTATCTTTGGAGATTTATCCCGTAAAGCAAGGAATATTTGTATCGGCATTAAATGTTTCTTGTATGAACAGAAACATACAAGAACCCAACTGCTCCAGCGTCTGTGGCACTATTGATCTGCGGTCGGGCGACGTGTCGCTAGCTGCGGAAGGTATTCCATAGAAATACATACAAACCAGTAGTGTCGTAGCGACACGTCGTCTGCTGCTGCTGTCTGCGGTCGGCTACGAACTCGTACCTTAAGCCTGCATCATCCCACTGCTGTCCCACCCTATGACTTCCAGCTCTTTCGATCCAGGGCTAAAGTGGACCACTGGTCGTTTGTTTTGTCCAGCTCGTCCCGCCATCTTCTATGGGGTCTGCCGCGACACGTTCTAGCTGTGTCAGGGCTCCACGTGGTGGTAATTTTGACCCACAGCTCATTGGACATACCGAGACGTGGCCAGCCCAGTCCCACTTCAGCTTAGCGGCTTTTTGGGCAACGTCAGTATTCTGTGCAGTGGCGTGCATTGCATATAGGCATATTATAAGCAGTGCCTACCTCGATATAAGTCTGTCAATTACATTTTAGTGTGTGTGCCCCACAATGAAGAAGCTCACTAAATTATCATACCTAACAAAAAACAAAATCTTCATACAAACACGCGCGGCAGTAGGCAGTCGCCGGACGGCCTACTCGGCTCCCGTACTATTCACATATTGTCATTGGTCTTCACTCGTTCAAGTTAATACGACAAAATTAAAAATACGTACGTCTCACGCGTAATACCATGACGTTCGACCTTCGCAATTTATCACCCTTAAGTAGGCATGCCTACTCAAATAACCACACTTTTGACCTCACTTTTTTTCTGATTAGTGACCGCGTTTGCCTAAACTAGACCCGGCCTAGTGCCTACCTATTCTGAAAACCAATGCACGCCACTGATTCTGTGTCTTGGAGCGCAGTGTGGTGTTTTCCAGCTATGAGTGTAATGTAATTTCAGTTGAGGACAGCTAGCCAGCTGTAAAGAAATTCGAAGGCTAAGTTTTAAGTTAGTTAGTAGGATATACGAGTAGTAGTAGTCAGTGCACGAGAATTTAATGAAAATAGGAGAGTATGTCAATTATTTATTTTTACTAGACGTTGGTCGCGACTTCGTTTGCATGCATTCTGTATTTTATCATAATATTACGTCACGTATTTACGTCAACGCCAGCTGTCGCTGAAAACCAGCGCTGGTGCTCTGTCTTGCATAGGGTCGCAGCATAATGCAGAGCAATAGCCGTTTTGCGTTACGTATGTTTCCCCTTACCTTTTTATTTTATTTTTTGTGTTTATGTTATTTTTTCCTTAATCCGGCACCCTAATTACGTAGCACACTATTAAGCTCAATTCAAATCATTTTGAAGGATATTGCTAATCCATTGCTTCGTATGTTCGAAAAATTTGTCTCTACGAGAACACAAATAACGCAATGAATGTTGTTGAACTGTCAAAATGAAAGCCATTGCTACTGATATTGTGTTACGCAATTACCCCGCTGAACTGCAAAATTTCATAAAGGTTTGTTCAGTAATTTAGGCGTGAAAAGTTAACAGACAGACCGGCAGACAGACCAACAGACAGAGTTACTGTCGTATTTATAACTAGCTGCGCCCCGTGGTTTCACTCGCATAAGTCTCGATCCCGTGGGAATATCGGGATAAAAAGTATCCTATGTCCTTTCCCGGGAGTCAAACTATCTCTATACAAAATTTCATCTAAATCGGTTGAGCAGTTTAGGCGTGAAAAGGTAACATAGAGACAGACAGACAGACAGAGTTACTTTCGAATTTATAATATTAGTATGGATGTTAGTTTGCACGTGTGGATGAATAGTATGAATATGGATTTATACAGAACCATTTGAAACTTTAAAGCTCAACATTGTCCGACATTTATCTAAAAAAAAAAATTGTTAAAATGACAAAATGTTCTCGCGCACTTAATCCAAGATTTATGTCTTGTATCTTTTTCTTTTGAAATATTTTATATACTTAATGGCTGGCTGTAAATTAGAATGCTGGGTCTTGTTGATAAATGATCAGAGTAGTTACGATGTTCAGTATAATCTGGTTCACGGAAAAATCAATAGACGCCAATATAGTAAAGCTGAAGTGTTTATTTTTTGTGTGAACGCGGTAATCTCTGGAACTCCCAGTCGGATTTGAAAAAATCTTTTTTTAAATTTTGCGCGTAACATATCTTATGTACAGTACCCGGCGATAAATATTGCACATCGACCTTTGGAAAGAAACAATCGGCTAATTTCGGCTTCGTAGTGCGTTATCTCTGTCACACACTACCTATGTGACGTTAACTGACGTTTTGTCAGTCGTTGTTCAAGTGCGATAGAGTGCGGTCGCGTCCAGTTCAAAATATATATCTAGAGTTGTTAACACCCCCAAATTTAAATAATTTAAAGTTGTACTATGGCATCTTTAGGAAAAATAGGGGAACCTTTTTATTTTACCCCAACCTAAAGCAATAATTTATAGAAAAATTGGTGTATTTTATACAAAGAATAAAAAGAATTATCAAAAGAAGCAAATTATAATTGTTTTAACAGCTCCTAATAGATACCGGACTGTTTGTATTTCGTGCGACAGAGATAACGCTCTACGAAGCCGTAATTAGCCGATTGTCTCTTTCCAAAGATCGATGTGCAATATTTATCGCCGGGTACTGTAATGACTAGCTTCCGTCCGCGACTGTTGTCGCGAGTTTTACCTGTGTAGATAAACAAGTAAATTAAATAACTTGATCTGATTGATTTTAATTTTTAAAATTCTCAAACTATGTAAATACGAGTACTTAAATCTCGCGACAAGCTTTTATATTATATACATTGTGTACTTAATGACGTTATAAGTTGATAGTAAAAGTTTTAAAGGAAAAGATTATTTTGGGAATGGTAATACTCCATATTTTTTAGCGCATTTAACTAAAACTTTGTTTTTAAAAAAGTTTTTTTTACTTTTAATTTATTTTTCTTTTTTCATTGATAGTTGTCATATTTGTCCACTAGGCCTCTGTAGACAGCGGTTTTTAATCGGCATTTTTTTAGGGTTCTAGTGCATGTAAAAGTAATAAATCATCAAAAAGGAAAACATAGGGACATAACAATTAGTTAATACTTATTATTGTGTAAAAAATCATTGCTTTATGGTCATTAACCAGAAAGAAAACAGGCGAAACCGTTTCTATGGAGAAACGACAACCCGCATTTCCTCTTTAATGGTTAGGCTAAATCGGCTTGCTCAAAAACAAACCATAATAACAAAAACAAAAAACTCATTATTTACCCGCTTGGCGAAATAACCACCGCTCGAAACAAAAGTACCAACATTTAATTAGTTTCTCAAAAACGATTACAGATGAAAACTTTACTCATTTGAGTTAGTACTTAGTGAGTACTATTTAATTTGTGGTACAGACGCCAGCACATCAAGCTACCCGAAACTGTCAAATTTTCCCAATCAACTTTGAACTTTAATCTCTAGCAATAAAGTTGAAAATCTATTAAAGAAATTTGACAGATTGTAGTAGCTTGATGTGCTGGCGTCTCGCGTCTGTACAAAGGGATTGTAGAACTTAGTTTAGTGTTTATTGGTTGGTCGATCTACGATAGCATAGATTTACGTCACTAAAGAAGAGGTGTAAGTCATGGGCGGAAGCGATTTTATATTGTTTAAGGGCCCCTTTTCCCGAAAGTCCTCCGTCGATGACGTCCGGCAGGACACCAGCGCGGTGCGCGCGAGCCGTTTTTCACGTATTTATTTAATATAAAAAAAATAAGTGACATATTATAAATCTATCCAATAATATCCCTGTCATACCCGATTAGTAAATGAAATGTTAAATTTTCATAAAAATTGCGTTCCCCCAAGTCTCATACAACTTAAAATACTTTCAAAATCGACTTTACTTCCTGTTTTTTTTTTATCGAGCATAATATTAAATATCGTGTTTTTAACCAAAAAAGTCACTAGATCTCGCATGAATCTATACTATATAAGGTCCCATTAAAATAGGTGGACAAACTTTTAGAAATCATTCAGACCACCAAAATAAGGACGATGGTAAAAAAATATATAAGAAAAACGCATTAGATACTTTACAAGAAAAATAATCAGCTAACGAAAATACACTAATGTGCCGGCAATTTATTATTTTAGGTCAAAATAAAATCACTTTAATCAGTGTTTTTTTTTTGTTGGATATCTTTGGTTAGACGTACTGAGTGCTGTGTTAAAATTTGTCCACCTATTTTAATGGGACCCTGTATATTTTTGAAGTGAAAACTTCTTTAGCGGCGTTGCACACTTTTTGTAATGGGGAAAAAATGTTAAACTCGCGTCAGGACATCGCGTCAGGACACGTGACCGTCAGGAGAGATTCCCCCCCCCCCCACCCCTCTTTCTACGGCGGCGCCAACCGAAGTGAACCAAGTGAGACACGATAATGGATGGATGTACGGACGGACGGACGGACGGACGGTGACGGTGACGGTGACGGTGACGGTGACGGTGACGGTGACGGTGATCGTGGACGTGGATGTGGATGGATGGATGGACAGCTGATAGCTCGACCGCCTGTGTAGCCACACTGCTGTGTATTCGTAAAATTCGTGTATATAAAGTGTTTCAAATATGGAAATTGAACAAAGTGCATCGATTAATGAAAAAAGTGACGCAGAAATAGTGAAAAAAATTTGTTACTTATATTAATTCAATTCATAATTGATTTATTTCAACGTTAATATTCAAGTTTTCACTTCTGCCGGCACTCCCGGAGTGCAACCCGTCTTTTTTTACGACTTTATATATGGTGATTTCTCTGAAAACAACTCGATCTAGAAACGTACATTTCGGAAAAGGGGCCCTTAAAGATGAAATCTCTTCTGTGACCATTGTGACAGAAGGTTTTAAAGGGATGCCTTCTTTTCGCATAATATTCTTTTTCCTAATACATATACTTTGGCATAATTTGTTTTGGCATAATAATACTTTGCCATTTTTTTTTTGGCATACCATTTATGTTGGCATAATTATCTTTAAGGTTAATTTGTTTTGGCATAAATTTAATTCGCATAATACTGTAATAATAATGTTACGCGAAAATATAATTATTAATTACCAATTAGGAGAAACAAAAGTATGCCAAGTTATATTAGGTCTTCAAATTTAATGCAAATGGATAGGGAATCGTTTTTAAATTATTGTGAAAAACGTCTTCACGTCATTTATTCCCTAAATATAATATATACTTGCACGTTGAATTTTCAACTCTCGACGCTGAGGCTAGCGTTCAAAATTCAACGGTGTGCTTTTGTTCAGGCATTACATTTAAGTGCTACCTAGTGTAAGTGAAAACGGGTATTAAACCCAGCTCCAGGAGTTTTCAAACAAAAAAATAACGAAATCTCAGCTCACCTAAATCTAAAAATACAAAGGGGCCTGTAAGCCTCATTGAACGATTATTGGATTGGCTATTCTAGATTATCAAGACACTCGGTAAAGATACTTAGACCCAAATCACTTGAGATGATCCGTGGCTTAAGTTAAAAGCTCATGTTTATTTTTCAATGTTCTGGTGAATAAAAAAACCGGTCAAGTCCGAGTCGGACTCGCACACGAAGGGTTGCGTACCACGTATAATATTAAAAAATACATATAGCGGAAATTTTATTTTGGAGCCGTTTGGGGTTGAAACCCTCAGGCCGTGGGGTGCGAGTGCTCATGGTCTTTTTAAGGAAATTTCAAAACGGCTGGTTGACACTTTCCATAACCCAAGGGCTGGCTTTTACCTTGGCCAAAGGCTAAGCATTGCCATACAACGTGGTAATGCCGCCAGTCTCTTGGGTATATTACCAGTCTTTTACTATCAATCTTAGCTAATATTATCATTCACAATCAGTCGATTGTCTGACTATTTTCGTTTGGTTGATATCAACTCAACCTATCGCAGTCCACTGCTGGACATAGGCCTCTCCCAGGCTGCTCCATAACACCCTGTCCTTCGCCTTCCGCATCCAATCTATCCCAGTCACCTTTAGGTCGTTGGTCAATCTTCGAGTAGCTGGGGGAAGCCCGACACTGCGCTTGCGACGCTTGCTTACGTTTTTGTGTGATAGGTAGTCACCTAATTATGACAAAAATATCCTCTTTCGTAACTGATTTTAGTAGTTTGAAGAAGGAGGAAAATACCTCATATTCCTCCTTTGAAAGGGGGAAACAACCCAACGCGCGACGTGGATGTATCAACCAATCATCACACAATGAACAGAACATTATTTCATCTTCAGTTAAACTTACTACCCTACTTTCCAAAAAAAAAAAACAAAGAAACATTCTCATTAATTGAGCCAATTTTGAAACCTCAACCATTATCCGTGAAAACCGATGAAAATTATAAGAAAATGTTTTCTTTTGAGTTAAAAAGCGAATCGAATGGATTCCGATAAATGGCGCCCGGCAATTGTTTCGATATAACGGCATGCGATCCGACTCTCTGGAGTACTATCGAGATTATTGTGGTGCAAGTGAGGAGGTGGAAGCGAGTTATGTTACTTCCATTATCCTGTTGTAGAATATAATTGAAGTTTAGTAAGAAACCGATGGATGTTCTCGAATAAAATTTTATTTTATTAATAGAAAACAAACAGCTCATTTATCACTCACTGACATATCGGATATACATTAAAACCGAGTACATCCCGAGGACAGCCGAATACATCCAAAGCGGTGTCGGTTACGGCAACAGTGGCGCGAGTTCAATGATTTTTTCTCATCTCAAAAAATGCCCAACGCGACATTCATATTTTATTTGCTAATATTTTACATAACTATTATACATATTTTATTTTATTTTTTTGTGTAACTACCCGTGACATCACAGCGGCCCTATCAGAAATAATCAGAACACCAGCGCTGCAGCGGCATTTATTTTTTAAATGTTGCAGCATCATGCTGAGATAGGAGCCTTTTGGCCTCGTATAGGACTTTCTGTTCATTTTTATTTTTATTACTTTTTTTTATGTAACTTGGATTTTTTTTACTGTGTTTAGTTTAGTTTGTGATCTTCGAATACGAGTCGCAATAAATACTTTTTCTTTCTTTCTACAGAAGTTTTCACTTCAAATATACTGACTACTACACTCGAAACACACTCCACTATACAACTCCTCCTCTCCTCCTCTACAACTTAATAAAAAAACTTTTCCGAAACCGCTGACCGCTCAACACTTGTACCCCACCCATAAATATAATACAAAGATCAAAGAAAACATTAAGACATATGTTTTATGTGCTTTTTATGTTTCCCCGTGTAGAACCGAGATTATTTTGATAAATAATGAGTTATTCTATAATATTTTATACGCTATGGCGGGCTGAGGAAAAGAATATGGTGGAAATAAATTGTATTATTGTGGGTGAGAGTTCCGGTTTCCATGGCAGCTCGTAACCGGGTTTTTGTATTGGAATTTTTTTCCCTAGTAGCCCAGTTTTTGAGCTCAAGGTTACAGGTTTGAGATATGGGAATTTCCAATGCGAATTAGTCAATTTCAAATTAGGTATCTATTAATAATTAAGAAGGGAAATAATCAAAAGGCATCAAAAAATTCGTCCGCATCGCTGTCAACAGGAAACGTGCCTAAAAGGCTGGCAGCATTGTCACGTTGTATGGCAATGCTGATTCTGTGGCCGAAAAATAGGCCAGCCCTCTGGTCACGTGAAGAGTCGACCAACCGCTTGGCGATGTCTCGAAATACTAAGTGGGCACTCGGGCCCCATGGCCCTTGTGTTTGAACTCCAAACAGTATAAGTTCCAAAGATATTGGAATATTTGTGCCGTTTGAGGTTTTCGCACCTGCAGCAGCCGCCCCAGCACAGCTCACCGTGCTTGGAAGATGGGATGGCGCAAGCACTCCCTTTTTATATACTTGTACATCTATGTTAGTATGTTATGGGTTTGGTTTCCGCACTTAGTCCTTTAAACGGACCATTGTGCGTGATATATACTTGTACATATTATTATTTTAAGACTTAGATTTTTAAATTATGTAATTATTTGTATTAATACAAATAAATAAAATTGGAGTGTCTGTTTGTAATATTAAAATAACCGCTTTTTACTAAATGCATATGGATGTATACACGGTACATATAACAAAATATATTTTTTTATCATTTTTGTCTGTCTGTCTGTTAACGTACGTACTGAACGTAAACGAAGCAAAAAAGGAGTATGTATGTACGGATCGTAGCCGGTGGCGTTCGGTAGTTACCGCCTACCCCCATGTAGACAGGCCTGATGGTCTAGTGGTTAGTGACCCTGACTGCTATGCCCGAGGTCGTGGGTTCGATTCCCACCCAGGACAAATGTTTGTGTGATGAGCACGATCATTTGTTCTGTGTCTGGGTGTAATTTATGTATAATATGTATGTATTTAGAAATATATAAGTATGTTTATCAGTTGTCTAGTACCCATAACACAAGCTCTGCTTAGCTTGGGACTTAGATGGCGTTGTGCGATAGTTGTGGAATATTATATTATATTATTATGTAGAAGGCGTGATTTTATATGTTTATGTATGCCTGTTAACTAGTACAGACGCCAGCACATCAAACTACTACAATCTGTCAAATTTATTTTATAGATTTTCAACTTTATCACCAAAACATAAGGTTCAAAGTTGATTGGGAAAAATTGGCAGTTTCGGTTAGCTTGATGTGCTGGCGTCTGTACATCGTTATTCTAATATATTATTTACAAGCATCCATTAACATCTAATACATATATTTCTGGTCGGTGGCGCCGTCAAGACTTTTGACGTCGAACCAAGCTGACGTGATGAGTGACGTCACTACGTTAGTATATCGTCCGGCGCTGTATAATTACATCATGCTCCTCTTTATATATAAGATCGGATCAAAATCACTTTGAACTAAATATGATTTAGGCAAGCTGAAAGGGAGCGGTGAATGCTTATGCGAATCCCGCACCCCCGGCCATAGGTAGAGGTGGAACACCGCGGTGGTTGTAGCCGGTAAGAGTCCGGCATGCCCCTCTGTCACCCCCACGATAGAGGAAGTCCATGAAGACTTTCAACGCGAAAAAAAAATCGGTTATCTGTAAAGTCGGTTTACTGACGATAGTTGAACGTGATAACGTCATAAATGGAACGCCTCAGAGCGAGGTACCGCCGCATGAGTCATGTTTTTTCGTGCGTGCAGCCGGCTCCATCGAATTATAAGACAATGTCACGTCAAAAAAGGCAAGCTGAAAAAGCACTGACGAACTTCAAAGTAAAGGTGTGCGCTACAATTTTGGTTTACAAAGTAGCGTTTTCTTCGGTTTCGGGTTTGCGTTTTGGGCTATGCTTGGAGTCTCTCTGAGGGATGTTTTATCCGCAACGAGGTGATGAGAGGGGGGGGGGGGGGGGGGGTTCAGGGGATTGGACCGGAATATCTCGAAATAATAGCGCGGGCACACGATGCAATGCGATGCGATGAAGTCGGACGGGCGAACAATAAATTTCACGCCGTCGAAGTCGCGGGCAGTAGCTATGTTATTAATATTATGATTCTTATAATTACATTATATTATACTAGCAGCGCCCCACGGTTTCACCCGCATAAGTCTCGATCCCGTGGTCCGCGAATATCTCGGGATAAAAAGTATCCTATATATAAGATGGGCAATCCACCGGGTTTAAACCTGGTGCTTTTGGTAAACACCCGATAAACACCCAATTTTCAGGGTGTTTATCAAAAGCGCCAGGTTTAAATCGGGTGGATTGCCCATCTATAATCCTATGTCCTATCCTATGTCCTTTCCGGGGACTCAAACTATCTCTATATCAAATTCCATCTAAATCGGTTCAGCGGTTTAAGCGTGAAGAGGTAACAGACAGACACACTTTCGCATTTATAATATTAGTATGGATAATTACCACTCTGCCACACATGCCAATCATTTCAAAGCCAGACTTTCAACCTACAGAAAACCTCAAAAAATTACTGCGTGCAGCTTCCCGAAGCACCACAAATAGTATTACAAGACTTCCTGCCCATATTATTATGGTTACGTGCGACATAAAACCCCGAGATGTAATAAAATCTTAATATCTGCTATTTATTTGTCCGGGTTGAACGCACGGGTCAGATGCACTGAAATAGAACTGTGCCACTGTTGAGAGGAGATGAGTAGGTCAAGTCGAAGCAAGAACATAAAGAGTGGAAACTTTAATTAATAACACACAATAACATTTTAAGACAAAGATAGACGTGGCTCAAAAGGCTGCTCAACTTAAATGGGACTGGGCACAGTGGCGTGCATTGGTTTTCAGAATAGGTAGGCACTAGGCTGGGTCTAGTCTAGGTAAATGCGGTCACTAATCAGAAATAAAAGTGAGGTCGAAATTGTGGTTATTTGAGTAGGCATGCCTACATAAGAGTTATAAATTGCAAAGGTCGCACGTCATAGTATTACGCGTGAGACGGACGTATTTTTAATTTTGTCGTATTAACTTGAACGAGTAAAGACCAATGACAACGTGCGAATCTGCAAATAGTATGGGAGTTGAGTAGGCCGTCCGGCGACTGCCTACTGCCGCCGCGCGTGTTAGTACATATGAAGATTTTGTTTTTTGTTAGGTATGATAATTTAGTGAGTTTCTTAATTGATATATCGTTATGTTGATATATCGAGGTAGGTACTGCTTATGTGCCTATATGCAATGCACGCCACTAACTGGGCAGGACATGTCTGCCGCATGCCGGACAAACTGTGGGCCCAAATAGCACAGAATTGGTGCCCTGAGACAGTGAGGCGGGGTCGCGACTGACCATGTAGTAGATGGCGGGACGAGCTGGATAGGTTCCGTTAAAACTGGAGGGAGGACGCGCGGGCTCGCGAAAGTTGGAAGGAATGGAGGGAGGCCTTTGCCCAGGAGTGGCACAGTAAAAACAAAACACGTTAAGAACACGAATTATTCAGAGTAAATGATTGGACTCAAATAAATAGAGAATTCAATCAAAAATTAGAGGAGCAGGAATTCAAAGACAAATAAAATAGGAAGTTAATAGTACAAGACCTGAAGAATAGTATTGTACCTACGATCTTAAATCTTACAATTAGATTAAGCAGAAATAAATAAGTCGTGTAGAGATAACAAATAATCCTTTATACTTATATAGAAAGAATTAGACATTAAAAATAATAGTCAATTCACAACAATCGAATTAACCTAATACGTTCATTACAGATGAGGCACCATTATTTTTATTTGACGTCTTAAAAACATTAGCAAAACATGATCTTACATTTATGTTTGCTGAATTATAGCATAGTTATCAAAATATACTTAGCATAGCTCGATGAAGACTTTAACGACACCAGCCTTGTGTGCACCAGTTTCTTAATCAAATATCGACATTATTCTGTCCTATCACATTTGTTAACCTTCTGCATATATTTGTGCTGTGTCCTCGCCTATATTTAACGCGTGCTATGAATATGGTGCTCTCAATTCATCATGTGATCGGCATCAATATTGATCAGCTGAAGTGAATATTATAATTAGAAGGTTTTTGTATTGAACTGAACTTATAAACGTAATAATTATAACATTGAATCATTTTATAGCCTCCCACACTATAGGTACCCATTAAAGTACACACAGTCACACACACATTGTGTTATTTAATTTTATATTGAGTTCTTTATTTTTCTTCCCTTTAAAAAAATAGAAATAAAATTCATTTATTTCAGGCAAGTTTTTACATATACCTACACCCATAGCATCAAAAATTAAAATTAAATTAAATTTGAAATAGATTTAATTTCATTTTAATTATATTAATTTTAAATTTATTAAGAGATTTATTTATTTTTAAGACAGTTTACGACCTTACACGCATTATTATTAATAGGTTCGCGTATAACCACTATCTCACATCATCTGCGTAACCTTTTCTCAAAAATGTCGGGGTCAGTTTTCAGTCTAAGCGGATAAAACTGAATACCAATATTTTACATGGAGCGACTGCAGCGTACCTGAACTTCTTAACCCAGTTACTGGGTCATACCCCTTGAGAAGACTGGTTGTAAGACCTTCGGGCTTCTGATGACCCGTAACTACTATCCACGAATGACAACCACTATCTTGCCTGCCCGTAAGCAATGTAAGGGTAATTAGTAATTACATGCTCGCCGCAGGAGACGCCCTGGGCGTCGGGAATCGACAGCCGATTCCTGGTCATCGTAGGCACGGGCTTACGGTCGGCGAGCAATGGCCAGCTCGCCGTCCTATAAGGACCAGGTCTGGGTCGACGGCGCGTTGTGTTCCACGCGCGCCTCAAAGAGATGTCAGCACTATTCTGCCCCCGATAGTTAAAAAGACGTATCTAACAAAAAGTAAAAACGAAGAAATAAATGTTTTAATGAATGAAACGGGAAATTAATAATATTTTGTTTTGCTAAAACCGCACTGGAGGAAGTTAGAAAACTGTGCCTTTTTTTTTCTGATTCCGGCAATGTATGTAATTAAAATCTGAAAAAAATGTTAGATGCGTCTTTTTTCCTATCGGGGGCAGTATTAACTGACAGGGTCCGCTAGGGCCGATGCCTGCCGGGGTCGCGGGTTGTTCGAAAGAGATACCGTGGCCCCTGGCACAGGCAACTGAAGGAACACGGGTGGGTTTTAGTCAGTAAAAGTCTGACACGCCCTCTCGCTCCACCCAGAGCGGGAGAAGTTATTTGATTATTTCCCACCCAAAAAAATTACAGGTATGTTACCTCTGCATAGATATGAATACGCCTCCACGTATTTATAAAGTACGATACAAGACAAGAACATTATAATTTACTTCTCATCTTGGATAATGGATTAACATCCTAACTCACGTAATACATCAATATTCACACTGACATCTAACAAGTAATTAAGATGAATACCTACAAGGACATAACGATGTTTTCCTTAAAAATATTATTATATAGGATAAAAAGTGGGATTCCATGTTTATAAATCAGAATAATGGAAATGGGATATGAAAGTATGTTTTTATGTTTTTATGTTCAAATAAATATAAAAAAAATAATTTGATTTGTCACCGAAATATATACTAACTTGTAAGGTTCCAATGTAATATATAAGTATAATTTTTTATGGCATTTTCTGTCTTGTATTGTTATTTCATTTTCATTAATTTATAGGTTTATTTTTGTACTTATAATAATACTAATAAACTAACAATTTTATTACAGTACCTTCCTACGTATTTCTGTATTTTCACAACGGTTTCGTTAATCGGACAAAACCCCACATCCCCTTAATATGACATAGACATTATAATTTAAAATGTTATTAACAATCATTCCGAAGAAAGTATCTTCCAAACAAACTATGAAACCCGCATTGAAATCGCATCATTTGTTTAGGAGCTACGATACCGCAGACACACAGACGGACAACGGCTTTAAGCTTTTAAACGCCTCTTTTAAACTTGATTTGCGGTGGTATGGCGGCGTTTGTGCGCAAATAATTCCACCGCGATCAGTTAAACTCGGCAGTGTATAGTTCACTTTAAAAATCACTCAAGTGACTGCAATTCGACAAAATTTATTTGTAAAAACAAATGAATTTGGTCGAATTGCAGTCGCTATGTTGTTTCCCATATTTGTTGTTATAGCAGCGTACTAGTACGCGCACTCTGTGAACAGTACGGTTCAAAAGATACAGTCCTGTGACAGACGGACGAACGGACAGCGGAGCTAATAGCGGAGTAATAGGGTTTTTACCTTTTGGGTTCGGAACCATAAAAAGAACATAAAGTTGTGACCTAACGAAGGTGGCTGGGGTAGACTGGATGCGGAAGGCGGAGGACAGGGTGCTGTGGCGCAGTCTGGGAGAGGCCTATGTCCAGCAGTGGACTGCGATAGGCTGAGTTGATTGATTGATTGATTGAAAGTTGTGGCAAAACTTGCGTCATCATCATCATCATCATTTAAACCGAAAGACTTCCACTGCTGAACATAGGCCTCCCCCAAGCACTTCCACTTCGACCGGTTCTGTGCTTCCCGCATCCAACGGGTTCCTACGGCCTTCACAAGGTCGTCGGTCCACCTTGTGGGAGGCCTTCCAACGCTACGTCTTCGCCACTCCAGAACCTTTCGGTCTCATCGGCCCTCTGTGAACGTGGTCGCTCACAATGGGTCTTATTGGAAGGCTAAAAGTCACCCAAAGGGCAATGGAGAGAGCTATGGACTTTCCCTGCGTGATCAAATCAGAAATGAGGAGATCCGCAGGAGAACCAATGTAACCGACATAGCCCGAAGAATCGCCAAACTTAAGGCGACTACACGACCTAAAGCGCGGTCACTGTCGGACTGCATAGAAAAGAAAGAGAAGCGCGATGACATAACCGTGGTAATTTATTGCAAATATGAAGCAATTATCTATTTACAAAAACTCTCAAACACCAAACAAATAAAAACCGTATACTAAAATTCGGGGAATTAAATTGCCTTTTAGATGGTGAAAGTTTTATGAAAATACACCCGATAGTGTTTGCGTGATTGTCGTTTTTATGTCCGCGGTAGACATTACTTTACAAATTAATTACACTATGTTAAAAAAATATAATTGCAAATATTCACATATCAAATTACGAAGCAAATGGTCTAGTATAACATTTATTTTTTTCAAAGAAATCAGTCCGGTCGATTAGACGTGATGTTGAATTTAAAATCATTAGAAGTCGTATATCTGCGCCTTAAGTGGCAGTGGGAAGGGCACATCGCTCGCAAAACTTGCGTCACATTCACGCAAATCGATCATCGCTCAGCGCTGATTCCCAAGCGACAGCCTCTGTAAATCTCGCTTACTAATCCCGTACATCCACCGTGATCAGTTGTGAACTCGCCAGTGTATTTAAATCGATTATTCGATGAGTTTGACACAATTACTAGATGCAGCCGGTTGTAATCGTGTTTTACGATGCACCCGAGCGTAGTTCGATTATATTTAGAGTTTATTATTCGCTTGTGTGTCGGTTAGTTTGTAATGTGTCTGGAAACGGTTTGATAATGTAATCATTATAGCGTAGGTGAAGACAGATATTGCATATGATGTTATTTAGTAGCGTCTCAATTTTGACTGTATGTTTGCTTATGAGATAATAACAAAACAGTTAAATATATCTATCTAAACTGTGCGGCATTCCAGGTCTCCTCTCTGTGAGAGGGGTGGGCCATAATCCACCACGCGGGCCCAGTGTGGGTTGGTGGATGTCACATGTCGTTTGTGAGCAGTGGTGATGAAAGTGCAATCTTGGGCTCGAACCCACGACCTACAACTCGTAAGTCGCGACCGTTGCCCCTGTGACTGACGAAGATCCACGAATGACAGCCGGGTTCAACGGCTTAACGTGCTTTCCGGGCCACGGAGGAGTCTGGTTTGTAAAGATTGTCACCCATCCACGGACCAACCGCGGCAAGCGTAGCTTAACCTGATCGATCGACCCGTGCGGCTGTTATTGCTTAGCCACAAGCCCCTCAGAATATTACTATAGTATCAAACAATAATAAGTCTCTAAAGTTCCTCTATCTAATATCTATATCTTTCTTTTTCAGGTAAGCATTCCTCCAAACGTAACGACCTACTCCTTTATCCAGCAACGTCTCAACCGTTTGCGAAGTAAGAGGTTCTAGTATTATTTATTTAATGTACATAGGTTGACGTGGCTCAAAAGGCTGCCCAACTAAATGGGACTGGGCAGCACATGTCTACCGCATGCCGGTCAAACTGTAGGCCCAAATAGCACAGAACTGGTGCCCTGAGACAGTAAGGCGGGGTCGTGGCAGATCACGTTTGAGATGATGATGGATGATGATGGGGCTCCCTTTTCCGCACTTAGATTCCTATTTGGTCCGTTGTGCGTGGGGATTCTGGCTAACAAAACCAGCCTAGCTCCATCCAGAATCACAGAAGCTTCCTGGGAGCTTCGCAGGCTTCACGGAGAGACCTCACTGTTCCGAGGATTTCTTTACGTAGATCACGTTGGATGCGCGATAAGCTGGATAGGTTCTGTCAAAACTGGAAGGACGTGCAGGCTCGTGAAGGATGGAAGGAGACTACAGAGCAATACTACCTCAGTGACGTGCATTGGTTTTCAGAATAAGTAGGCACTAGGCCGGGTCACTAATCTAATCAGAAAAAAAGTGAGTTCAAAAATGTGGTTATTTGAGTCGAACTTAATGGTATTACGCGTGAGATGTACGTATTTTTAATTTTGTCGTATTAACATGAACGAGTAAAGACCAATGACAATGTACGAATAGTACGGGAGCCGAGTAGGCCGTCCGACGACTGCCTAATGCCGCGCGTGTTTGTATGAAGATTTTGTTTTTTGTTAGGTATGATAACTTAGTGAGTTTCACGTCATAAGTTGTGGGGCACACACACCAAAATGTAATTGACAGGCTTATGTTGATATATCGAGGTAGGCACTGCTTATATGCCTATATGCAATGCACGCCACTGTACTACCTACACGTCTTGGTAAGACTGGTTGTCAGACTTTCAATCTTCTGTCGACCCGTAACGACTGCCAAAGGTCTACGAATGACAACCGGACCCCTCCATGCCTCGAAAAGCACGTTAAGCCGTGGTAATGTGCTTTTCGAGGCATGGAGGGGTCTTGGTTTCTAAAGATGGTCACTCATCCACGGATCAACCGCCGCAAGTGTAGCTTAACCTGATCGATCGACCCGTGCGGCTGTTATTACTTAGCCATAAGCCAATGATGAAATCATCAATATATCTCTTGAAATTATATTTGCCATATTTCTTATTCAGAAGCACTCGCCGTTACCTAGCCACCCACAAATTAACATCAAAAAGTTTTCCAATCAGATTTTCTCAACCAAACTCCTAAGAAAACTTCAGGAAGTGTAACATAACAATAGATTCTATTTGCAGCCGCACAACCCATCAGATATAGACACTGACGTCATCACTGACGTCAGCGGTAATACGTCAGATGACATGGCATTGGAAAGAAACATGGCGGATGTAAAGATCGTGGATGATGTCACAACCAACAGTAGTTCAGTCCGTTCGAGTAATTTTACCTCTGACAACAGCAACCTTATTCTAACGAGAATAAAGATCATAATGATTTTGACAGACTTGTCAATGGTAGCAACCCAACAACAACCCTATAAGAATGAGAATAAAGATCAGTGTGATTTGGACAGTGATGTGAATCAGGGATAAAATACCTGTGAAAGGACTGTATTACAGATTTACTTCATCCCTTTGGTGATGTATTCCTCTAAAGGGTCGAGAAACTTACATCTATACACCGTAAGGGCTATTCTTGCTTGCAGCGCTCGGCTGCTATACTAACGCTTGCTCAGATGTGGTCATCGTGTACACGGGATTTAGTTTTCAAATTGGGCAGATTTGTATTATTGCTAAATGGGCCCGCTCTTGACCTCGATCATGCGTGATGGAAAGCGATGGATGAGGTCTATGATGGAACGAGCGTACCCAGAAGAGGCCTAAGGCACTGCAACTCCCACGTATCGACGAAACACAACAGGCTGCTTAACGCCGGACTCCGGTGGGAGGGTGGTCGCAAACCAGGCGGGCGTTAGCCCTACCACCGCAAGGGAAGAATTGGCCAGTCAAATAAGGTGTTGGGTGTGACTGTCCAGGATGCGCCGAGCGCTCGGGTTAGTTGAGTAGGTGGCGGAACAAACTACGCTACACGAGGAGGCTTCTTCATGCATCCCAAATTGAAACCTTTTTGAAGTCGGTTAAAAACAGGTTCAGGGGTGAGGGGTGATGCAATGCAAAACTTGCATGGGATTTACACGATCACATAATACAGGGTGGCACATCAATGCGCAACCTGATACCATGGATTCATTACATGATTCTGAGGAGTTGGCAGTATGGTCTACCCAGTAGCGTGCATTGCATATAGGCATATAAGCAGTGCCTACCTCGATATATCAACATAAGTCTGTCAATCACATTTTAGTGTGTGTGCCCCACAATTAAGAAACTAACAAAAAACAAAATTTTCATACAAACACGCGCGGCAGCAGGCAATCGCCGGACGGCCTACTCGGCTCCCGTACTATTCGCACATTGTCATTGGTCTTTACTCGTTCAAGTTAATACGACAAAATTAAAAATACGTACGTCTCACGCGTAATACCATGACGTACGACCTTCGCAATTTACCACCATGCCTACTCAAATAACCACACTTTTGACCTCACTTTTTTTCTGATAAGTGACTGCGTCTGCCTAGACTAGACCCAGCCTAGTGCCTACCTATTCTGAAAACCAATGCAGGCCACTGGGTCTACCACGCGGGCCCAGTGCCGGTTGGTAGACGTCAAATGTCTTCGAATTTTTGGTTCAAGGACATGCCGGTTTCCTCACGATGTTTTCCTTCACCGTTTTGAGAGCAGTGGCGACGAAATAATTTACACAACGTAAAACGCCTGTCTGGGTTCGAGCTTACGACTTATAACTTGTAACTGGCGGTATTTACCACTGGGCCACCATTCTGCTCTCTCTGAATCTTAGTATTTGAACTGGACAACGTCTGTTGATGAAATTGATTGATGCATGTGGCATATCAATCATTAGAAAATGAACAGCGTCCATTTTAAATCAACAGTAGGTATAAAATTACAAATAGGAATTGTAAATCGAGGCCAACATTTAATACTGCATCGGTGGTCGCAGACGATCGATAGTGTTTTGTTATTCATTTGCATGTACAATGTACAACCAATGAAACGTCGCGTCGCGTTAGTTTACCCTTTGTGGTAATTGTTTTCTTGATCATTAAAGGTTACTTTGCATTGTATAAAATTCTAGATATCTCTGTGTATGTTTGACCCGCTGTGAGTCGGCGGCGGATTTACCAACAAGCTGAGTAGGCTGGAGCCTAGGGCGGCAGATTTTAGGGGCGGCAAATTTGGGACTAACATTTTTTTTAATGTCTTACTGAAATTAAAAAGTTTAATATTTATATACTTACCATGGTTTTTTGGTGAGAATATGTGAATGCTCAAATTCAGGCTTCTACCGTAGATTTGATCACAGTTGCCGATCTTTACAAATCTCTTTGCAAGTTTTTCGTAGCTGAACGTGAACATTTTAAGTATTTTGAAGAAACGGCGATGGAATTAAGCGTGTCGAAGCAGTATACAAAAGAGATGGGACTTAGTTGTAGATTTCGATAGGGACGGCAAAATTTGAATAGCCTTATGCCCGGCACATGTGTAAATCCGCCACTGCTGTGATTCTTTGCAAAATCACCCATGTAGTGTATACCTACATGAGCTCTGACGTCGGGTGTCACTTTGCTTAATCAATAATTTCCTTCCTTTCCTTAGGTTGACTGTTTTACCTTGGCCAGAGACTTGGCATTGCCATACAACGTGGTAATCCCGCCAGTGTCTTGGGTACACTAACAGTCGATAGCGAAGCGGATGAATTTTTCGGCGCTATATTTAAGTTTGTGAATTGTTTTAGTTATATCTAGCTGTGTCCGCGACTTCGTTTGCGTGCGTGACGGAAAACGTTTTAGTTTTTTTGTGCGAAACCCTAATTATTTTTCTAAAATAAAAGTAGCCTAAGTTACTCCTTATTACAACAGCTATCTGCCAGTGAAAGTCCCGTCAAAATCGGTCCAGCCGTTTCAGAGATTAGCCGGAACAAACAGACAGATAGACAGACAAAAATTGTAAAAAATGTTATTTTGGTATATGTACCGTGTATCCATATGCATTTAGTAAAAAGCGGTTATTTTAATATTACAAACAGACACTACAATTTTATTTATTTGTATACAGGGTGTTACAGAAAGGGTATATCAATACAAACGGGTTGTTGAAGAGTGTATCTGGTCTAGAATCTCTGTACAAAATTTCATCTCAAAAGCATTAACTTTGAAAATGCTTATATGTTTTTTATTTCGACATCACGGCGCTGCACTGGCGCGCGGCGGCGTGATGTGCGTGTACTAGGCGCACAGACACACTACAGATAATGGATAATGACCATCGTAGTGCGGTGACCTGTTTGTTATGATTTCAATTTAATAAAATATCGAAATAAAAAATATTAAGCATTTTCAAAGTTACTGTTTTTGAGCTGAAATTTTGTACAGAGATTCTAGACCAGATACACTCTTCAACCCATTTGTATTGATATACCCTTTCTGTAACACCCTGTAGATTAGGTAGGTATTAGTTATTATTTACTTAAATATAATTTTAATGCTAAATAAACTAATAATTTCCTTGATTGCACATACCTACAAGAACTCTGTAAGATCTATGATTACACCGAAATGTTATAGGACGTAAATCATGTTCATCCAACGAAATCCCTCAGATATCTAGTTAGGTCGGTATCTACAATCTATTGACGCAATGATATCAAATGTAATAGCGGCCGATAGTAACTCAATCCCCCTGCGATATAAGATAGCCTTGACTTGAGCAAGATCGATCGGATTGCAAGTCACTATAGAAGGCACTACTAGAAACGAGACGATTATTCCCGATGTCCACCACTTGTTTGGCCACCACTGGGGCACAAACGAAACAACTTTTGAAAATTATTCTCGTTGTCCACATTTGGGGGACAAATTATTGTAACCTAACCTCAAAAAAACTAAAACCCGACTACTGAAAAGGATGAAACAAGAAAGTACCTTCCCGTGGTCGCATGCCGCTGTACTAAATAAGCTATGGTAGCATGCGACCACGGGAAGGTACTTCCTTGTTTCATCCTTTTCAGTAGTCGAGTTTTAGTTTTTAAAGTTTTTTTTTATTATTTTGGGGCTTATTTCAGTAATACTTATATTTTTGAAAAGTGCTAATTAAGCCCTTTCATTTGATACCCCACAAGGCACCATCCCAAAATATTTATTTTTAAATTCATTACTTTATGTCCTCTAGAGGGCGCCATATTGAATTTAGTGTGACGTCACATAACCTATAACCAGCAGACGGTCAAGACGCTTCTAACGATACCTCATTTGTCAAATGATTATAGGTACTTTTTAAGTTATGAGGGAACAGATGAATATACATATATGCCGGTCAAAATCGTAATCCTCCTTTTTGCTTTGCCGTAGTCGGGTAAAAACACTTTAAAGTTGGTTCTGCATCATCTTCGGCGCAGCGGGAAGTGCAACCCCTCCGCCCTTACGTAACAAAGGATAGGCACGCGTGCGAGCCGTAGCCGAGCCGGCTGAGCCAACCGGCGGCGGCAAACCGAAGCTGCGGAGGTGAGCAAACAGACAGACCACGTTCGCACCGTGTTGTTGCGAATATGGTCTGTCAATTTGTCGCTTAGAATACTGCGCTCCATTGCACGTTGACAAACCTTGAGTTTGGACTTTTCAATGTTTGTCAAGGATAAAGTCTGGAATCCACAAGTCAAAATGGGAATGAAGGAAGATGGGAAAAAATGATTAAATTTTAAAATGAACGTTGAACGAACTAGTACAAAACACTAGTGAAACATTAATACTTGGCAACGTCCGAACCCAAAACCTCATAGTCAACAAGCGAATTAAAACTTTAAACTACAAACTTAGGTCAGGCTTTAGGATATCTACTTGTTGAATGGGCCAAGGTGAGGAAGTATTCGCTTGCCAGGTTTTTAATCCGCTACCTGTAGCTGGGGTAACAAGTTAATTAGCCATTTGGCAAGGTGACGGATGAGAATGGCTGAATATTACAGAGAAGAAAATTAAAAAAAAATACGTGTGGCACTCGGGGACTGCCGCGGTAAAGCTATTGCATAGCATTTTTATCAACTTATGCAATTATAATATTTATGCAATATTTTTTTTCTTTGATATTAATTCAAGTTACACTTTTTGAGCATGGTGACTACCACGTCTACCACGTCGTGTTTGTGTACGTGCGACTAGATGTATGCGTGTGCATACGTCTAGTCGCACGCACACAAACACCGTGCCGAAGTCTGCCGAACTGAAACGACGTTAGACGATGCACGGCTTTCAACGTGCCGGTCGGAGTGGGGGGTGTAAGGTTTATTTTCGTTACGGAATTTCTTGATTCGGTCGCCGCGCTCAAAGCCCGCGATAAAAGCTATACAATAGCTTAAAAAGTGTTTGTTCTAAAACAATGATTTTGATGACAATTGGGCTAAGAGAACCACCGATTCGGTCTACCACTGAACGCACGACGCCATCATATAATCAGCCTATTATATCTCCACTGTGGGACACAGGCCTCCTCTCTGTGAGAGGGAATGGGCCGTAATCCACCACGCGGGCCCAATGCGGGTTGGTAGATGTCACATGTCTTCGAATTTTTGGTTCTAGGACATGCCGGTTTCCTCACGATGTTTCCCTTCACCGTTTTGAGAGCAGTGGTGATGAAATAATTTACACAAAGTAAAGCTTCTGTCTGGGTTCGAATCATAGACCTACAACTCGTAAGTCGCGGCCGATACCACTGGGCCACTACTGCTCTTCACCGCTCTCCACGACGCGCGACGCCATCGTCTGAGGGGAATTCTCGTAATTTTAAGAACGTTCACAGTCTGGTCTCAATCTGTAAAAAATACCTCTAATTTCCCTACATTTTCACAAGTCCCCTAATTACGGGAATTATTGGTCTTCAAATATAGGTAACTAGGTCCCTAGTAGGTGCACCTATTACGACTTTAAAAGTTCATGAGAACTGACCTTTACAATTTACAGTAAACAGGCGAATTCGTCAAACTTATGCAATTACCCCACTGGGCTGCTACGATGATACTCTGAAAGTGGAAATTCCTACTATCCTATCTAACTTCCTACTTAATCTGTCAAGCTCCGCTAATGAGACACGATTGATTTTTTCTATTGTTTCGTCGCCGATCGGCGAACCGCACCGCTTGAACGGTTAATATTATAAACGCGAAAGTTTGTGAGGATGGATGGATGGATGTTTGTTACTCTTTCACGCAAAAACTGCTTAACGGATTTTGATGAAACTTTACAGTAATATAGCTTATACATCAGAATAACACATATGATACTTTTTTATCCGGATATTCCCACGGGATCGAAACTTATGGGGGTGAAACCGCGGGGTGCTGCTAGTTACCTATAAGACGTCATGTCTTATGTGTGTGGAGATTTTTTTAACCGACTTCTAAAAAGGAGAAGGTTCTCAATTCGTATGTTTAATACTAATACATTAACGATCTTTTCGTTTACTTTTTGTGGGGTAGGTACAACTAAAAAGTGAAAACTTTTTTACAAAAAAAAAACAACCGACTTCAAAAAAAAAACACTACAAAGTGGTAAATAACTTTAATTTCGGAAGTCGGTGTCAAAAAACGAAAATGCGGAACCAACGACACCGACTTCCGAAATTAAAGTTATTTATCACTTTTTAGTGTTTTTTTTTTTTGGGTTGTTCCACTGCGCTCCAGGAATGCATTCCACTGCGCTCCAAAATAAAATATGTAGAGTCAGCACAAAAGGCAAGCCATAAGTTGTTTGTTATACACAAATATAAATATCGATAGTATTTTTTTACCGTGGATTCATCTCGTGTGGCAAAAATGCTCACAAGCCATTTCGTACTTTATGGCCCTAGTGTGACTGAATAAACATATTTGATATGCATTTTTTTATGATATTTAATATAATGTTTCATGCTTAATTTATTTTTTTGCTAACTCTACTCAACATTTCTTGGAGCGCAGTGGAATCAATGTATGAACATTAAAATTATGAGAACAATGGGTTTTGGAGCGCAGTGGAACAACCCTTTTTTTTGAAGTCGGTTGTTTCTTTTTTTAATATACGTTATTGACCCACAGCTGGGCAAAGGTCTCCCTACTCTCCTTCCACCTCTTTCTGTCGAGAGCTGCTAAGGACCAATCGAGTCCAGTTCATCCCGCCATCTCCGTCTGGGCCTGCCACGATGTCGTTTGCCATTAAGCGGGACCCACTGGGTCGGAAGTTTGGCCCATTAATCGTCTGAAATGCGGCAGATGTGTCCAGCCCAATTCCATTTAAGCATGGCAGCTTTAGCAGTGGTGGCCAAGTGGTAGCGGCCGCGACTTACGAGGTGTAGGTCGTAAGTTCGAACCCAGACAGGCGCTTTACTTTGTGTAAATTATTTCATCACCACTGCTCTCAAAACGGTGAAGGAAAACATCGTGAGGAAACCGGCATGTCCTAGAACCAAAAATTCAAAGACATGTGACATCTGCCAACTCGCACTGGGCTCGCGTGGTGGATTACGGCCCATTCCCTCTCACCGAGAGGAGGCCTGTGTCCCAGCAGTGGGAACATCATAGGCTGATTATGTATGGCAGCTTTCCGAGTGACTCGAAAATTACCTACTTGATTTAATATCATTGAAATATCAATAGTTAGCGCTATGGTTACAATACAATCATACACTTCTTCCTAATTTAGAACCTCCTTTTTTGAAAGTCAATAAAATACTCTTTAACACGCTGTCTACATCTCTTTATTTCTTATCCTATCGCAGGAATGCTAGAAGAGATTTCTTATGAAATAAGCATCACCTTTGTACCTATTTTTCTGTTCTGTTTTTCTTGTCTGTTTATACATGTGTGTACATAAATGGTAAAAAAAAAAAAATAAATAAAGATAAAAATCTTGTAACCTCTTTTAACTTCCTTTTGTCGATTCTCGGGTCGGGCAATGTGTTATTGAGTTATTCTATTAGGAATTTCTTAGTAACCGCGCGGAGTTTGGAAGTTGGCGGTGTGATACCCCAGTGCCTCGGAAAGCACGTTAAGAGCCTATACTACCTCAAATGGCTTAGCGTGATCCTCCGTTATGTCGATTATACTGCACCATTAATTTTGAAATAAATATATGGTAAAGTTGAGGATTAATGCTAAGTCTTATGTTAGACGAAAACACGATTCCATAAAATTTTCTCGATAGAAAAAAAATCCAAAGTTATCTCTAACCCGAACAATAAACCGCTGTTATTAAAAAAATACTTCAAATTAGATCATGAAACTTTGCATACTAACTGAACTTACTTTAAAGCAGGTCTTATGTTATTTATTTTTTTATAATTACCATTATTTTCACTGTAAAAAGCAAATACCTAAACTATTGGCGCTGCCTGCCGCCCAGCACCGCACTCTGTCTCGCTCTCACTCAGTCCGCGAGCAGTATCGTATGAGCGAGATAAAGAGTGCATTTTAGCTGAGGTAGTATAGGCTCTTAAGCCGTTGGTCCTGATCTCTCTCCGGTCGTGTCGGATTGCCGTGCCATCGGACTATGAGAGTGAGGGAAGAGGGAGTGCACCTGTGTCTGCGCGCACACTTGTGCACTATAACATCTCCCGCGCCGAAGACTAGTCTCCGTTGAGATTGGCCGCCGTGGCCGAAATACGGTCTGGAGGACTTTAATTTTTTTATCAGATACTGTCTGGCATTCTATCTATATTATAATATAAAATTCCAAGTCCTGACTGACTGACTGATATATCAACGCACAGCCTAAACTGCTGGTCCTATAGACATGAAATTTTGAGGGTGTGTTCTTTGTGAAAAGTAGGTACCTATCCACTAAGAAAGGGTTTTTCGAAATTCCACCCCTAAAAGGGTGAATGGGGGAGGGTGAAATTTCACGCGGACGAAGTCGCGGGCAGAAGCTAGTTAATTAATAGCTTCGTTAAGCCATTTAGCCTCTAAACCATCTACTTTTAATAAAGTTAATGAACCTGATCTAAAAATACTCTAGTCTGAAAATACTGCCTGATCGATCGTATCGGTGACATTTACATCGGATATAATCCAGGGCAGTAGGTTACTGGTGCAACTAGTACTACCTGTCAATAGTTCATGAGAACTGACCTTTGCGATGTACCGGCGAACCAGTTAGTTGGTACACAGGCAGTTTCTAAATTTTAAAACAATGTTGCAACTTTTAAAACATTGTTGTGAGTGTGCTGAATATAATCCATCCATACTAATATTATAAATTCGAAAGTAACTCTGTCTGTCTGTCTGTATGTTACCTTTTCACGCCTAAACCGCTGAACCGATTTAGATGAAATACGAGAGAGATAGTTTGAGTCCCGGGAAAGGACATAGGATACTTTTTATCTCGATATTCCCACGGGATCGAGACTTAGGCATGTGAAACCGCGCAGCTAATATAACATATCATCACGCCTTTATTCCCCGAAGGGTTAGGCAGGAGGTGACCTATAATAGTACACCCACATTTTGCCAGTTATTTTATTTTATTTACTAGCTGCGCCCCGCGGTTTTACCCGCATAAGTCTGGATCCCGTGGGAATATCGGGATACAAAGTATCCAATGTCCTTTCCCGAGACTCAAGCTATCTCTATACCAAATTTCATCCAAATCGGTTCAGCGGTTTATGCGTGAAAAGGTAACATACAGACAGACAGACAGAGGTACTTTAGATTTTATAATATTAGTACATATATGGATTCGGGAAAATTAATTTCGAATTTTAATTAATTTAGGTACAGCTGGTTGCCACTTCCCGTGAACCAAGGGCTGGCTTTTACCTTGGCCAAAGGCTAAGCATTGCCATACAAAGTGATAATGCCGCCAGTCTCTTGGGTACATTACCAGTCGACAGCGATGTCGATGAATTTTTCGCCGCTATATTTTAGTTTGTGTATTGTTTTAGTTAAGTTATTTGTTTGAACGTGCTATTCGCTGGAAAAAAAATATTTTTGCATTTGATAGCCTAATTCTTAAGGAAACTTTTAACACGCTACGATCCTTATGAGCCGAGGTAGGTGGATGAAACCGCGGGCCACAACTAGTGTGTAATAGGGGGTGTAGTGTATCTATTAAATAGATATGTAAACACTGTCTCATTCACACAAGCGGGGTAGCTGCTGTCACTTATGTCATCTGTCATATACGAGGAATGGCGGGAAACAGACAAAGTGCAGCGGGCTATATACGAAGGCGCTTGGTGTGGTAGTGAGCCAGTGAAGTGATATATTCAACATAAATACGGAATCAACAGGATTCTACAAGTGGCGACGAGGATAAAGGTCAGATAAAATTAACAAAATTAGGAGAAATTATATGTAAGTACCTACCGATACTGCTGACCAAGAAAAACAAAACACTAACGAGGTAAGAACTTGCATAACTATTACCCAAACTAATGTATGTATTGTAAATTGTTAGATTTCGCATCTAGTAACAAAGTATTTCAAGCAGAAGTAAGGATTCTGACGGTGTTTTATTGTAATACACTGTTACTAAAATTGTTACGAAAAAAAAAAAAAAAGTTGAAAGAGATGGATCACTCAGGATATCTATAATTTTATGTTGCATCGTGTTTGGCCATCACAAAATGACTACTACACCCAATATAAAAGTTAGGAAAGAATACAAACCACAGTCATTAAATTACTAGGAGTGCTAAGTACTGCAGTGGGAGTCGTAGCAATGGATGTGCTGACGACATATAACTAAAAGGCGTTAAGCTTTGTATAGTATTTATTGTTTAAGAGAAGCTTATAGTACAACGGTAAATTCAACACTGCTTCTAAAATAAGAAAAAACACTAACAGAATATTTGACACACGCTTGAACGTTCAATTGGAACATGCCTCCAAACATAACCAGCCTGTCCTGCAAAGGTGTGGCTTTACAGCCAGACTCGCTTTACAGCCAGTCTCCACAGTACTTAGGTGCCTACCTACTTATTTGAAACAAAACAAAAAAAAAAAGGAACTTATCCACCTGCAGAATAAACTGGATTTGCTCCCTTCCTTATGGCTGGACAAGGGCAAGAGGATGATGATAAACTTTGTACTTATTTCATATTCATGAATCTAATGTTTTTATTAAATCATTAATTATTATTCTATTTGCTGTTATCAGCGGGCTTGGACAAGGCAACAGCACTCAAACTATATTAGTAGGTACCTTGTAATTTTCAAGAATAAAATGTATATAAGCTAGGTATAACAATGATGATTCCTTTAACTCTGATTTTGGTTTGTAATGTTATCCTACCTATTCATTAAAATAAGAATACTTAATTATATACTTGCCTGAAACGGTATAGGTATCTATGGGTTTATGAAATTGGACACAAATGGTAACAGAAATACAAGCAGTGATCTGGATTAGGTTAAGCCGCTTCAGATCTTTTAAGAAAAAATACATACTAAAGCTGGCTTACTAAAAAAAAAAGGGGGTATTAGGTACTGATTGTAGTAGAAAGTCTCATAGTGTAGATCTGTTCCGCAGAGGATAATTTCCTGCATGTAGCAAGAACTAATGAGTACTAATGATAACGCTTAACATGTATTCCAGTTCTAGGGTGACATAATTTAGATTGGTATCAACAGACTAAGGAAAAGCTATGTAAATTTTACTATAATTAATTAATACTAGTACCAACCAGTAAGTTAAAATAATAAGCATACATATTTACTTTGAAATAAAATGTATGCAAAGTGAAAATAAAAGTCACAATAACAGTAAACTGCTGTTTGATGTTATTGCAATGATTAATTAGAATAACATAATATTTTCTTATGATTGATATGAATGAATAGGTATGTTAATTGGTAAATCAATTTTGTTTGAGAAGAAAAGTTCCCTTCTGTTGGAGTATAACTCCTTAATGTGGTAGGTACCTTCAGAGGTCACTAAGTTACTGGTGCCAATTTACATAATGTGAAACCAAGACATATAACAATAAAGATTACATACATATTCACACATAGATAATTATAAGTAGGTACCTACATAAATGTGTCTGTGAGAGTGTCTAGCTGTTAAGATTTTCATTATCTTAATATTAACTAATTATTATAATTTGTGGTCTAGTGGTTGCAAGCGCTACTGCTGATTGTGGGGTCCTGGGTTCGATGCCCAGGTGGCACCAATGTTATGGGGTTTTTTCCATCAGGAATTTCTTGGTGGTGACGTTGGCCTTAGTCAGAATTTGTGAAAAATTTATGGCTGTAGACTCGCTGTCCCTGTTGCATGGGATCTGGCCAGGACTGGCTAAGGTAAGTTAATTATAAAATACTCTATATCTCTGTCTGGCCCTCTGGTGGGGACAGGCATGATGTTGGGTTATGAAATTATAATTCTTATTTTATCACAAACTTGGTAATACTGCCCTCTGTGGGGTCCTGTTACCAGTATTACAATGGTCTGTGTGAAAGTATTGAAGCCTTTGTTATGCGATCTGCACCATCTTATGTATTGTTTGTCACATTAGGAATCAGCATTTATTGCTGGAAGATTACCTAGTTCAAACTCAAATTAAAATTAAAATGTATTTATTTGTACACATACCTATAGTAAAAGTGCGCACCCCCACCCTATTTCAAGTTGAACAATTATCAACTTTGTTTCAGTGGAAATTGGGTCGATTTCAGAGTGACTGGCTCTAAGGAGGGAGTTGTGGAAGTGTTTGGGGTTGTGGAGTAAGCTGGACTTTGTTGTGTAGGAATAAGTTGCTTCTCCATTGATTTATGTTTGTTTGCATTTTTGGCGAATGGGTCGCGAACACAGATTAGGTATACCATAGTGGTACATGATGGTATAAAATCAAAAACTATGTTGTGTCACCATGTGTTGCCTTGCAAGGCGTGTAAGTATTGCTTACACAGTAGGTAATAGGTGTACAGATCTATATAATTATAAAAATACTCCTAGTTGAACTAACTTCAATGTGTTACTGAATATGCAAAAATTTCAAGAAAACATTTTTATAATATCATGACTTGGGTTTTAGACGTAATTAACAATTGCACAGTTGTTATAGTAGGTAAGTTGGGTAGGATGCAGCTTTACCCAGTATTCTGGAACTTGATACGATTGATATGATTTTTGATGATTCATTGCTTAATAAAATGGAAATTAAATCACAAACGTAAATAAATAATAAGATTATTTTACCTACATGAAGAATATACCTTTGTCCGATTAAACTTCTTGAAGTACCTACCGGAAATGTTTTCAAGTGGTATTGAAGTTGATAAAAATAATGATACTACTGAATTAATTTTAATCCTGAAACGTTCGCATTGACTCGTGTAATATCTTCTTCTACATCAATTATTGTTCAAAAAAAAAAAACAAAGAAGGAAGGAAAGGAAGAATAATTACAATACGCGCATGTTCAGAGATAACTTAGTACTGTAATAGATACACAGTTTACCTAGTTATATTGAAATATTGGAAGCTCTTTAGTACCTACTTCTCGGAAGTTTTAATCAACCGAGTAATTAGAAAATTCTGTATTTTGAATTCAGAATGTCAGATAATTATCAAGTTTTGGTAACACAAACTGAATGTCATACCTTCATGATAAAGTTCAAATTCCATGGCAACTGTTGGGACCATAATATAGTAATACAAGCTGTGAGTCTAAAGGTAACTTAGACTGGTATGACATACCTACAAGGTAATAGTTGATTAACTACATGTGAACTATCTAAGATTGATTATTCAATTACAGGTAGGCTCTTGAATATGGAAAGAAACGAAGAAAGATATATTCGTTAAGAAGTGTAAGGGCACAACAAAAATGACAGAAGTAAAATAATAGAGGAGAATGAAAACCCTCGCATGCACTCTGTGTGGTGTCATTGGGCTCGTGTGAATTTGAAGAAGATCTAAACCCTACACATAATTATAGCATTACATTTCAGCACGACAGTGGTGGTGGTCTAGCCCGACTAAGGTCGTGGGTTCGAAACCAGGCAGGCATTTTGTGTATTATCACTCATCACCACTGTCCATCAACGGTGAAGGAAAACACCGTGAGGAAACCGGCATGTCTGAGAACCAATACTTCGAAGACATGTGACATTACCAGTACGCACTGTTTACGCGTGGTAGATAGGCATCCATTAAATTGGACGCATAGGCATCCATTAAATTGGACGCATGGGCATCCATTAAATTGGACGCAATGGGCATCCATTAAATTGGACGCATGGGCATCCATTAAATTGGACGCAATGGGCATCCATTAAATTGGACGCATGGGCATCCATTAAATTGGACGCATGGGCATCCATTAAATTGGACGCAATGGGCATCCATTAAATTGGACGCATGGGCATCCATTAAATTGGACGCATGGGCATCCATTAAATTGGACGCATTGGGCAACCATTAAATTGGTCGCATTTGACATCCATTAAATTGGACGTAACAAAATGGTGAAGGAAAACATCGTGAAGAAACCAGATGTAACACTCCATTAAAATGGATGTATCAAAACGGTGAAGGAAAACATCGTGAGGAAACCACGTGTAACACGGATGTAACAAAGCGGCGAAGGAAAGCATCGTGGGGGCCGGCGTATCTTGGAGCGACTACTTCGGGGACGTGTGCTTCTATTGACGCGCGGTGGGCCCGCGTGATGGTTTGTAGCCTACTATTTTATTTTATTTAAACATGAATTCATGTCCCTCTTGGAAATTATGCTTGTGTACCAGTACTGTGGGAGAGGTATATCAATAAAACAATATCTTTCAGATAAAATAATTCTTACGGAATCGTTTCATGTTTTTGACATGTTTGTCCTTGTTGAGTCTTGGTTTAGCTTGTCAGCTAAATCTGACGCCTACTGTTTTCGCGTTTTGTTCTGGAGTAATAGGCCATTAACTTGTGGTTACCTGAAGGGTTGCATGCCACAAACCATGATCATAATCTCTACAGTAATTACCTTAAGGGGCTGTTATAGGCTGAAAAAAAAATTCTGTGGGTCTTGTGTTGTACGGTTGTATCTACGTAACTTTTTTATTTACTAAGGTGACGTTGTTACCTGATAGAATTATTATTATGAGCTGTTACTGAGGGAGGAACACGTACCTAAACAAAACATTCAAAAGACACATTTTTTTAATGTGGCAGAAGCATGTAAAAAAAAAATGAACGAAAACGTTTTGATAAAATACCTACTAATAGTTAAACATCGGAAAAAAAAAATTGATAGGTGACCATTATAATAAACCAAATTATAGAAATATGTACATGTATGTCGAATCCAGATACGTTGGATTGTGATCAGACATACTTAGGGACATACATAGTGTCAGATATACAGTCGTGGGCGCAGAATTGGGATACGGGTAAACGAGAGAAATAGCTCCTTTAATTTCTACACAGTTTATTGTTACAGACTCAATTACTAACACTACTGTACTAATTAATACTCTGAACTTAAAAGGAAACAAGGAAACCTAGGCCAGTATGTGTCGCGACCACGTCTACACGATCACTGTCGCTCCATGGCCCATAAGGTCCGTAACTCCGTTTCGGACACCATACTTAATCCTAGACTCCGCACAACGCTAAACAAAGGCGCTTGTGTCTCATTTTAAGTGCATACTTATGAAAGATCCGACATATTATATTTAATCGTCTGAGTTGCAACTTGCAACAGATGATTACGATAACGGGCGAAAAAAAAAAAATTTGTTGATGAAAGGGAAACGGATATCGGAGGACAATAGCTATCGATTTGGGAGTCACACAAGGTGATATGGCTTAGGTAGAGAGGGAAGGATTGAATCCCATTTCACACGACGAAGAAGAAGCTAATGAAAGGGATGTGATAGATAAGAGCAAGGAAACTGGACAAGCGATGAGATTAAATAAAAAGTCCTGGTCCGTCATGTTCATAAATGCAGATGATCAGGCTTCTTATGCTTCGGTTTACTTCAATTTATTCATGCTTTCATTTTATTGGCAGTTGATTGCAAAAATGTATAGTTGAAATAAACATGTTTGTGATTTTGATTTTACACGATTGTTTGATAACGTGTTTAGAGTTGAACAAATAAAAAATATAATAAGAAAGGGATGTAGTGTATCTATTAAATAGATATGTAAACACTGTCTCATTCACACAAGCGGGGTAGCTGCTGTCACTTATGTCATCTGTCATATACGAGGAATGGCGGGAAACAGACAAAGTGCAGCGGGCTATATACGAAGGCGCTTGGTGTGGTAGTGAGCCAGTGAAGTGATATATTCAACATAAATACGGAATCAACAGGATTCTACAGGGGGCGAGCCTGTTACCGTCAACCAGGCATAAATCCAGCCTCAGGCTCAATAAAACTTTGCCCGACCTTCGAACTCTATTGGAACTAAACCTTTTCTTTGAATTATACAGCCCGATTCAAACTTTATGGCGGCTCTGAAGTGCGCTACTCGTTGCGCAGTACCTCACCCCTCGCCCCCGCTGACAGGTGAATTAGTTAGGCTACGGACACGAAGTCAGCGGGCGCGGCGCGACGGAAGCGGCGGCGCGGGGAGCGGCGTGTTTCAATGCATACATTTATATGGAACTGGCCTCGAAGGCAGCGGCGCGGCGCGGGGAGCAGCGTACGAGCGGTGGCGATGCCAGCGCGTCTGCATTGACGTAGTGTTGTGCATTTTATTTTTGCTTTTTTAACGACTGACGTTTCAAAATGTTGTATCAAAAAGATGTCGTCCTCACTGTTTAGACATCTCGTTCTCGAACAAAGATACTAATTTCTCAACACAACACGACGCCGCTCTAGCGCCGCGCGATCTGCCCGCTAGCTTCGAAACCGGCGGGCAATTGCGTAACACATTATCAATCGGAATCGGTTTCATTTTGACAGTTCAACAACATTCATTGCGTTATTTACGTGTTGATTAGACAGAAGTTTCGAACTTATGAAGCAATTAGTTAGCAATTAGCTTCAAAATGATTTAGATTCCGATTGATAGTGTGTTACGCAATTAGGGTGCTGGTCTGCGTTGCCGCTACCCGCGTCGCCGCCGCCGCCGCCCCGCAATCGCTGACTTCGTGTCCGTGGCCTTACTGTGCAGTGGCTCGCCCAATGTTCCGAGCCGCCATAAAGGATGAATCGGGCTGTACCTAGATCCGTTTCTTTTACCCACTTAATTAACCTTCTACTTTTAATAATATGCGTATAGGTCTGGTGTTCTGTGAGAGAAAGTATGCACTGTGCCATGTTAGTTTTAAATTAAACTATATTTCATACATTTATTGTCAACGTAATAATAATTGTCACTATGTTAATAGATGTAATTGGCAACTACCGTTTTAATCTATATCTATACTAATATTATAAAGAGGTAAAATTTGTAAGTTTGTATGTTTGTAAGTTTGTATGTAGGGGGTAATCTCTGGAACTACCAGTCGGATTTGAAAAATTCTTCTTGCATTTGATAGCCCAATTCTTGAGGAAGGCTATAGGCTATTTAACATCACGCTAAGACCCTTAGGAGCCGAGCAAAAAGAAAAAAAGTCAATAAGAAGGTTAAGTGATAGCGCGGGCGGGTGATGCGATACGACGACGGGGTGGCTTGGGGGAAACAAGAAGTTTCACGCGAACGAAGTCGCGGGCTGAAGCTAGTTAACTATAAATAAATAAAATAAAGGTAATAGCACAATAATCGACGGTATCGGTGACATTTACATCAGATATAGAGCAGTAGGTTATTGGTGCACTTAATATTTCACGAGAACTGACCTTCACAATGTACAGGCGAACCAGCTATTTGGTGACCAAGCTGCTAAATTGCATTTAACATTTAAACAATGCTGTGAAGTCAGTTCAAAAAAGGCGTGTATTTAATCGAGCCTCAATCTCAAATACTAAAATATTTATTACACACTAATATAATGATTGCGCCTCTTTTTGTAAACCTCAAATAATTCCTATTTTGGGGTCCTATGGGACCAAACCTGAAATCGCGAAAAAAAAAATCAGTTGTTCCCTACATTTATGTTCGCATAACTCGTCAAAATGTAGGGAACAGCTGATTTTTTTTCGCGTGTTCAGATTGAGTCCCATAGTAAAAGTTGTTCATAATGACGAGTACAATCTCCCATTTCGATTTGTCGCATGTTTTCAATTTCAACCTGTATTTTATGATAAATCAAGATTTACGCGGACGAAGGCGCAGAAACTAGATAGGTACAAATAAAATATTAGACTCACTTAATTTTAAGAGATGCAGACAGTCGTTATAATGCCTATTAGTATGGCATTCACCACTTGAGGGCATAACCAAGACTTATCTAAGCAATCTCACATAATATGAGCCCCGGGGATATGAAATTCCATAGGGTTTGGCTTGAGTCATAGGCCAAGGCGTAGCGAGAGAGGGCAGATTCATAACTTATTAAAATAATGCTGCTATTATTGTAAATATTAGTCCACAGATGAAGGGCCCGTGGCTATGTAATAACAGCCGCACAGGTCGATCGATCAGGTTAAGCTCCCCTTGCCGCGATTGATCCGTGGATGGGTGACCACCCTTACATAGAATAGAATACTCTTTATTATGTACACCATACATACCGAGACCCCTCCGTGCCTCGGAAAGCACGTTAAGCCATCCCGGCTGTCGTTATCTATAAGCACAAAATACTTAAAGTACTACGTACAGAAAGGCCACTCCCTTCCCCGCACTAACATCAGTTACCGCACCTCACCCCGCACTTTGGCGTATTCGTCGCAGTTCTTTAACAAGAGCGCTCGCAAACACAAGTACATCACGCACACATTCATACGTATACAAACGTCATTCTTTAATACATTAAAGAATGACGTTTGTATACGTATGAATGTGTGCGTACAACGCTCGCAAAATAATTACCTACTACTACTGTAGTAGTAGTAGGTAATTATTTTGCGAGCGTTGTATGGAGTGTCCGGGGTGTGCTATAAGTCCAGGTTTCCTCAAAATGTCTTTACTTCACTGATATCGGTAATGTCCAAGATGAACTAAGAAAGGACATAAGAACTGAGAAAGTCGCATCACACACATCTCATCTTCTCCATCATTTGCCTAGCCTTGTACCAACTATGTTGGGGTCGGCTTCCAGTCTTACCAGATGCAGCTGTATACCAGTATTTTACATGGAGCGACTGCATTCTGACCTCCATAACCCAGTTGCTGGGTAATACGATACCCCTTAGTAAGACTGGTTGTCAGACATTCGGGCTTCTGACGACCCGTAAAGGCTGTCAAAGATCCACGAATGACAGGCGGGACCAACGGCTTAACGTGCCTTCCGGGGCACGGAGGAGACTTGATATGTAAAGATGGTCACCCATGCACGGAGCAACCGTGGCAAGCGGACCTTAACCTGATCGACCGATCCTTAGTACTTAGCCAAAAGTGACAAACCCCTCACCAAAATATTGCAAATTAATTTTCTCCCTTGCACCAAACCCCACCCAAACGACATTAAGTTCGGCTCTCTCCGTGTTTTATGGAGACCCATGGTTTTTATATAGCTGGAGTCATGACGTCACCGAGGAATAGCTACATCACTGAATGTTCGACGATTACGTTCACGCTACACGCTTGAGCCAGTGGCGTGCATTGGTTTTCAGAATAGGTAGGCACTAGGCCGGGTCTAGTCTAGACAAACGTGGTCACTAATCAGAAAAAAAAAGTGAGGTCAAAAGTGTAGTTATTTGAGTAGGCATGCCTACTTAAGGGTGATAAATTGCGAAGGTCGAACATCATGGTATTACGCGAGAGATGTACGTATTTTTAATTTTGTCGTATTAACTTGAACGGGTAAAGACCAATGACAATGTGCGAATAGTACGGGATACGAGTAGGCCGTCCGGCGACTGCCTACTGCCGCGCGTTTGTATGAAAATTTTGATTTTTCTTAGTTTCTTAATTGTGGGGGCACACACACTAAAATGTAATTGACAGGCTTATGTTGATATATCGAGGTAGGCACTGCTTATATGCCTATATGCAATGCACGCCACTGCTTGAGGGGGTGAATTGGGGAGGATCAGAGATAGTACTTTGCGTAGGACTTTCTTGAGAGATCAGGGTTTTCTATTGTAATTTCAGCGGGATAATTGCGTAATACAGTATTTATTTATTTAAAGTTTTTGCACAAAAGGTACAAAGGCGGACTTCATGCCTCAGGCATTGTCTACCAGTCAACCAAGGGTGGTGAAGAGATGGGCTTAATAAGAGTTTGTTTCGTTTGTTTGAACGCGCTAAAATCTGGAACTACCAGTCGGTTTTGAAATAGTAGATTGTTATGCAAGGGTCGAAAGGAATCAATTCCTATACGAGGCGAGGGGGCTATAGCCCGAGTAGGAATTGATGACTTTCACCTGTGTTAAACACTCTACTTTTCATTTCGAATATAAGGAAAGTAAAAAGTATTAGTTTTTCTAAAATATTTATTGATAACAATAGCATGCAGTTTTTGAATTTCGGTACAGCTTACAGGGTTAGTATCCCGCCAAATAATACTATTGTCTTTTTTTATTTTAAATATGGAACACACCGCGTCATCGCCGCGGGCTGTCCCGCTTAATAGTTTTTTTTTTTAATTCACACTGGCTGTTTATACACTCACAAGACTGCAGCATTTTTCTTAATTTATGTAAAAAATTTCGTAGCTGACTACAGTTCTATTTTTTAAATTCATTCCCACCCTAAAGAGGGAAGTAATTACTATGAGTCTTTCCCGCCCTGTGGTGGGAAGCAGCGTCTTCCACCCGCTATTTGGATCAAACAAACACTACTTTCCTAGTATGAGAAATGAAAAATCTTTTTGCATTTGATAGACCATAGGTACGCAAAAAGGATCCAACTCACAAAATGACACTTTTGAGACAATGAAGTTTGAAGTTGAAATTGTCTTTGCTCATTGATATACTATTTTGTGATTTTGTTGATCTAGGACATAGTTGTAAAAATTGTTGTCCTTTTTATAGAAACGACAACAATAGTCCTTTTTATAATAGACCATAAAGACTAATTTGGCATACTCAGCTCATTTTCGACCATACTGTGGGTTGGGATCCTTTTTGCGTATCTACGTCCATTCTCGAGGAACAGGTTTAACATAACGCTGGGACCCTTAGGAGTCGAGCAAAACAAAAACAAAAAAAAAACAGAAAGAACGCAAAGCGAAAACGGCACGCGTTGCGGTGCGATGCGACGGGGTGGGTTCAGGAAACAGAAATTTTACGTGAAAAGAAAGAAATAAAATAAGTTTATTTGACCCAGGTAAAGTGAGGCGCTCCGGGCGTCGGGAGCCGCGTGACGACTCCCGGCCACCGTAGGCGCGGGCCTGCGGACGGAGAGTAATGAGTAGCTCACCGTCCGATCAGGACCAGGCCCGTGCCGGACGGCGCGTACGTGTTCCACGCGCGCCTCAAAGAGATGTCAGCAAAAAGGAAGGGGCCTGCCAGGGCCGAAGCCTGCCGGGGGTGTGGGGTTGTCCGAAAGGGTTACCGCTACGCCGGAACATAAAGGGCTAAGGAAGGAACACGGATGGGTTTTAGTCAGTAAGAGTATGAAACTCCTTTCCGCTCTACCCAGAGCGGGAGGCGTCATTTGATGATTTCTCATCCATAAAAAAAGTAAAGTAAGGCACACAATATTCATATCGCAGCCCACTAGTTAAATTAACCGCCTGGCCTTTGGAAGTAGTGCTCGCCTCGCTTCGCTCTCTCGGCTCGCACGCGGTTGATCGTATTTCTAACTTTTTTTTGCATTCTGCACTACCACGGGGAGATAGTGCAGTTATGTGGGACTCTAACCCACTAAAACTCTACGGTGTTCTCCTCTGCCGCTTAATGCGGGAACACGGGCACGCGTTAGCACTCATCCGTGAACCCGTCGATCACAGTTCTAACCTAACCTAATCCATTTGGTCGGAATGCCCTGGCTTAGCTGCGATTAATTCGGCTCGTGGTGATTGGTTACAGTTCCAACCTAAATTGAATATCATTCAGGCCGTTAATTGAACGGCCGCCGTTTAGTTAAAAGGCTAGGCGATTAACTAAACGGCTAATTAAACCAGTTGGCTGCGACATTCACACAAAAACAAAAATAGAAAAATAAATAAAACGTAGACGAAGTCGCGAGCTGAAGCTAGTCTATACTTATAATAAATCTGTAGAAATGAAAATTCTGTACATTGAAAATAGCAAGAAAATAAATGGCAGGGGGTGTTACTAGACCGACACCGAACCCAAAAATGTGATTTAAAAAATTTTTGTCTGTCTGTACGTCTGTCTGTTTGTTCAGGCATCACGCAAAAACTACCGCTTCGATTACGATGAAACTTGGTATAATTATTCTTTAATATGTTGGGCACCACACTGAGTACTTTTTATCCCGGAAAAGTATATACAATAAAAAACAAACTTAATTTTGCGGTTCGATCCCTAGACCCGATTACTGTACCAACCGCAAATAATAAGTTTGTCGTAGGTTACGTGGAGGGTGTGTTCTTTGTGAAGAGTAGGTATCCACTAAGAAAGTGTTTTTCGAAATTCCAACCCTAAGAGGGTGAATGGAGGGAGGGTGAAATTTCACGCGGACGAAGTCGCGAGTTAAAGCTAGTTTTTTAATAAAAGTACAGCGAGTAATCCACTCTGTTCGGTAATGTCTTCACTTCGTGCGAAGGGAGACAATTTCTTATGCCAATGTTCCCGATTTAGAAAAGAAAATTAATTAGAAAGGTTTTCTTGTTAGGGTTCCGTACAAAAAGTGTGCCAACGGGACACTGTTACTAAGGCTCCGCTGTCCGTCTGTCACAGGGTTGTATCTGTAGCGGTATCTACAACGCCACATGCGAACAACGCGTCATACTGACGTCACGGTAAACTCTGCTTGCGAGATGCAGGATTTTCCTGCATCTCGCAAGCAGAGTTTACCGCGCAACTAGCATAGATACAACAGCCCGACATGAATCATTGGGCAGTTGCCACGACACCCGTCTAGTCGGAGGATCCTCCCTTTTCTATGGAGGTTGCGTGAACTTTACACCCTGTTCCTAATACCTCTATATATATATTTTGAACCGTAATAGGAAGAAACTTGAATTTTGACAGAGACTGCAGTACTATGGCAGCTATACCAACAACGAATAAAAAATAAATAAAGTAAAAAGGGAATTGAAGATTTTTATATGGAGCCTGGCATACTAATACGACATTTTGTTTTTTTTTACCCGACTGCGCGACGCAAAGGAGTGGTAATGTGTTTATCAGCCTATGTATGTATGTATGTAAGTATGTATGTATGTATGTATGTTTGTATGTTCCTTTGAAGCACTATACAGACCAAACGCCTGGGCCGATTTTTATGATTCACACGTCAATCGATTCCTCTTAGTCCGGCGAGTGTCACTAAAGACATGACGTTAATGAAAATTCAATATGGCGACTACTAGACGCCATATTGTGAAAATGAAAAAAAATGAAAGTCAAGAAACTATGTCAAGTGGGGTATCGTTGGATAGGTCTTTCAAAAATATCAGTGGTTTGGGAAGGCCGTTTTTTGATTAAGTAAACCGTTCGTGACTTATCAAGCTTTAAAGTACCAATTTTCGTTAGAATCAAGTGTCCCCCCCCCTCTACCAACTAAACGCGGCAGTAGTACCTATATAAGTAAGTGTGTAAGTTTAAAGGGAAACTATCACACTTAAGTGGGATTTACAACTCATAACTAAAAAGAATAAAATAAAAAAATTAAATTTAAAAAATCAAAAAACCCGACTGCGGTAAAAAACTTAAGTTAAAAAAAACTGAAAAGCTAAAAACAAGACCATTTTAAATTAAATAAAAGTTGGAAGCAGGCGGGACCCATACCATTTTTCTATTTTCAAACTCAAATGGGTCCCGCCTGCTTCAAACTTTTATTTAATTTAAAATGGTCTTGTTTTTAGCTTTTCAGTTTTTTTTAACTTAAGTTTTTTACCGCAGTCGGGTTTTTTGATTTTTTAAATTTAATTTTTTTGTTTTTCAAAATGGCGGCCACGCATGTAACCTAATAAATCGATAGCTGACATCAATGTAAACAGAAAACATAATAGGACCAAAGCCCGTAAAACGTCACGTTTCCGAGATATTAGCGTTCTCGGTCACAAATTCAAGGTCGCTCAGCGCGCTATGGAGCGAGCTATGCTCGGAGTCTCTTTGAAGGATAAAATCAGGAATGAAATTATCCGGAAAAGAACCGGAGTTACCGACATAGCTTGCAGAGTAGGCAAACTGAAGTGGCAGTGGGCTGGCCATGTCTGTCGAAGGACCGATAGCCGGTGGAGCAGACGAGTCCTGGAGTGGAGACCGCGTACCGGCAAGTGTAGTGTGGGACACCCCCCAGCTAGATGGACGGACGACCTAAAGAAGGTGGCTGGGGTTGTCTGGATGCGGAAGGCGGAGTACAGGGTGCTGTGGCGCAGTCTGGGAGAGGCTTATGTCCAGCAGTGGACTGCGATAGGCTGAGTTGATAGATTGAACTTTTTCGGCCTTATAGGGTCCCTATACAAGAAACATGTTAAAGCAGTGTTCAATATTTTACGGCGTTACACTTCGTGTGCGACTACGGCTCGCACTTGGCCGCTTTTTTATTTGTAAGTCCAATTGTGCTGCCTTTAGCTAAGAATAGACGGTGTTATTTCAACCTGTGTTGGTGTTACTGTGAGACAGGGACAACTATATGTCAGAAGGCCAATTCTCATTTAAAACGTTCAAAATCTAATCGCAGTCTCATCTCGGCGACAAACAAATGTATTTTTTTTTTTATCAGTTCAGTAACTTGGCAATCCATGAAAAGATCCGCATGAGAACCAAGGTAACCAACCTAGCTCGAAGAATTGCCAAACTTAAGTGGTAGTGGGCAGGGCACATTGCTCGCAGAACAGATGGCCGATGGGGCCGAAAGGTTCTGGAGTGGTGACCGCGTACCATAAGACGTAGCGTTGGAAGGCCTCCCACAAGGTGGACCGACGACCTTGTGAAGGCCGCAGGAACTCGTTGGATGCGAGAAGCACAAAACCGGTCGAAGTGGAGGTGCTTGGGGAGGCCTATGTCCAGCAGTGGACGTCTTTCGGCTGAAATTATGAACTTGGCAATCTGTGTTAACACAAATAAGCCATTCAGATTGTAGTATCTTGATCTATGTCTTGTTAGCAAAAGGAATTCCTATGAATCCCTTTCATCTGGTGTCACAAAATCTCACAGTAAGTGTTGAGACACTATGCCGTTTCAATCGGGAATGTGTAATACTTCCTGCGCCTTCTAGTTTGGATGCCAGTTCATTGACGTGATAAATGTCAATAACTTGTCAAAATTTAGGGAAATTAGAGGTACTTTTGACAGATTGGCACTGAGATCAGAGAAACAATTCTCGTAACTTTAAACGTTCAAAATGTAGTCGCAGTCTCAACTCGGACACAACCAAATGTCAAAAACTTGTCAAAATGTAGGGAAATTAGAGGTAGTTTTGACTGATTGAAACTGAGATCAGACTGTGACCGTTCTTAAAATTACGAAAATTGCCCCTCAGGTAGTTTTAAAAAGCAGATTGTCTCGTGATTTGCAAGATTATTTCATGTAGCCAATCTATGTATAACTCGAGTCCAGTAACTAATCTACTGAGACACTACTCGACTACTGCATTATGCCAGTGCACTCTACCACTGTACTTTACCAGTGCACTCTCCCTGTGTACTCTCCCACTCTACTCGACCACTGCACTTTCCCACTATACTCGACCACTATACTCTCCCACTCTACTCGACTACTGCACTGTCTCACTGCGCTCTCCCACTATACTCGCCCACTACACTCTCCCACTATACTCGCCCACTACACTCTCCCACTATACTCGCCCACCATTCCAATTATTTATCAAATTCTAAGAAAGCTAGTGCATCTCGTATAGCGCTGGTAACAAACACTAGCTATAAAACCGTGACAAGGATAAACCGGGCAAGTGAACGATAGCGGTAACCGGATATTACCGGTTATAACAAGCTCCGGGCAGTGCAGTGACGTCAGCGGGGGAGTGAAGCTAATGGAGTGACTGTTTTTTTTTTATTTAAGATAGTGGACATTCTTTTTTTATCTTTTGTTTATAGGGTTCCGTATTCAAAGGGTGAAAACTGCAATGGGACCCTATTTCTAAACATACTTCTGCCCGTCCATCCATCTCTTTGTCACCGGGTTGTATGTTTTTAACCGTTAAAGATAGCATTAATTAACATAATCAGTCTATGATGTTCCCACTGCTGGGACACAGACCTCCTCTCGGTGAGAGGGAGTGGGCTGTTATCTACCACGCGGGCCCAGTGCGGGTTGGTAGATGTCACATGTCTTCGTATTTTTGGTTCTAAGGGCCAAAACACACACGCTACTTTTAGCATCGGCGATCGGCGGTTTAGCCGCTTTTTAGAAGCTAAATGCAGCGACCAAGCATTCCACACCGCACACTTAAAAACGCCAAACCAACCACCAAATGAAAAGCAAACAAACTTACTGCTCTAAAAGCATACACTGAGCTGAGCACACTGAATTGAAAACAGCATATAATGTTGTCACATGGAAATTACCTCGCCATTTGGGATTAAACGTCATTCAGTAGAATTTATCTTCCATTTTGAATTGTACTTCAACATCTGTCAACATTATTTTATAGATACAACGCATTTCAGAATAAGTAGGCATTAAAATAAATTATCACTGCGATACGGATTAATCCACAATGAACTCAAAAGGGGATTGAAGTATATTTTTATTTTTATATGTAGCTCCGTTTTTCAAAATGCCGGCCCTCACCACTGCCTAGCCTGTCGAGGAATTCAGGCGTCATGTTATGTTGTGTTTAAATAGTATGTAATCCATCTTATGTCAATACAGGGTGTTACGGAAAGGGTATATCAATACAAACGGGTTGAAGAGTGTATCTGGTCTAGAATCTCTGTACAAAATTTCAGCTCAAAAGCATTAACTTTGAAAATGCTTAATATTTTTTTATTTTGACATCACGGCGCTGCACTAGCGCGCGGCGGCGTGATGTGCGTGTACTAGGCGCACAGACACACTACAGATAATGGATAATGACCCTCGTAGTGCGGTGACACGTTTGTTATGATTTCAATTTAATAAACTATCGAAATAAAAATATTAAGCATTTTCAAAGTTACTGCTTTTGAGCTGAAATTTTGTACAGAGATTCTAGACCAGATCATACACTCTTCAATCCGTTTGTATTGATATACCCTTTCCGTAACACCCTGTATATTATTATGTTCAACGTATTTCAGAATAAGTAGGCATTAAAATAAATGATGACTGCGATGCTGATTAATCCACAATGAACTTAAAATGTTAATGATTTTACATCATTCTCTGTTTTAATTAAATAAAGATGTTTTTGTGACCAATTTTTGCATTACCTACAGTTTGCTTTATGATTTAAATTGTAGAATGAAGGTACTGTATGTGAGGAGCTTATGGCTAAGTAATAACCGTCGCGCTGGTCGGTCGGTCAGGTTAAGCTACGCTTGTCGCGTTTGGTCCGTGGATGAGTGACCATCTTCAGTTCACATACCAAGACCCCTCCGTGCCTCGGAAAGCACCCGGTAGTCCCGGCTGTCAATCGCGGATCTTTGACAGTCGTTACGGGTCGTCAGAAGCCCGAAAGTCTGACAACCAGTCTTACCAAGGGGTATCGTGCGTTGTGGAGGTCAGATAGGCAGTCGCTTCGTATAAAATACCAGATTAAGCTGCATCCGGCCGGTTAGACTGGAAGCCGACCCCAACAAAGTTGGGAAAAGGCTAGGCAGACTTCAGCTTTATTTTAAGTAGTGATCAGCTTTACTTCATCATCATCCACAGCCTGAAGGCCAATTCCCGTAATTAAAAATGTTCAAAATCTAGTCGCAGTCTCATCTCAGCGACAATCAATGTCAAAAACTTTTAAAAAATGTAGGAAAATCAGAAGTATTTTTGACAGATTGAGATCAGATTGTGAACGTTATTAAAACTACGACAAATTACCCCTCTGATCCACTGCTGCATAGGCAACTCCTTGTAAACTTTACGTACTAGAAAGCAAAATACCAACACTATTCCCACAATAAAAAAGACAATTAAACCGGTAGCAACCGGATTGATCCAGTAAATTAACAAGCAGACATCGTCCAATAATGCAGGGACACGGATTAATGCATCCCCTGGGAGCGATCGCGGCACGGATACCGGATATTATTGGATATAACTAGTTACGACTGGGTATAGCCGCTCTATTCGCGCCATTGCATTGTCGCCGGGACAATTTATTGGCGTATAGAATTCTTTTTTGCATAGTAATATTTTTTTTTTGTTGTGGACCTTGTTATTGTTATTTAAATAACATTTTTATATTCATCCGCAAGTACTGGCAAACGGCGTCCGTGAAAGCAAATGTTTTTTTTTTTGTGAGCTGGGCAAAGGCCTCCCCCAAATCCTTCCAGGAACTCCTTTCCCGCGCCACCTCGAACCAGCCCTCGCGGTACGCGTCCAGGTCATCTCGCCATCTCCTTCTGGGCCTCCGGCGGCGACGTCCATCTTTAGGCACCCATTGTGTGGAGACTTGTCCAATTTTTTTTGGAAAATCTTTGCTTAACATTAACTTTCTTATCTTTGACTTTCACTGAAAACCTTTGTTTAGTCAAAATCACGTTTTTATTTTGGTAGAGATGAGCTCGTTTTAGCAAACAACAGTGTTAAAGTCATTTGGAATCCAGCCTTAGGCCTCATTTACGGAGACGCGGGGCGTCTCGCGGCGCGTGTGGCGTGGCGTCTCGCGGCGCGTCGGACGTTTTTTTCTGTTTACGGTGGGGCGGCGCGTGAAGCGGCACGCATCATCGCACGCGTAAACACAAACTTATAGCAATATACGACCATGTTCATAGAGAAGCGAGACGGGAAGCGTGGCGGTGCCCGCCGCGGCGCCCGCGGCGGGTCCTCTAGCGTGTAGCGAAGCACGCGGCGGGCATCGCGGCGGCGCACGCTCGCCTCGATCAAATCGACTAGTTTTATGTTGGCGAGAGATGGGAGCGCACGTGTCGCAACTTGCAGCATGATCATATCATACTCCATTGCGACGGTGACTCGTCTGTGTTGCGCGATTTCTAAATAAGACTGACAGAAGATTCCGCCTCGGACATAGCTTCATCGAGAATTGCCGCTGCGTGCGCCGCTGCGTGCGCCGCCGCGTGGGACGCGTCGGTGCCATCCGCGGGCTCGGCCGCAAAAAACGCCCTAATTCAAACAAACGCGTCTAAAATCGCTTCTCCGTAAACGCACTCATACAACGCCATATATTTGAATTCAGTGCGGGCCGCGCCGCTCAACGCGACGCGCGACGCCCCGCGTCTCCGTAAATGAGGCCTTAAGGCCTATTCAAACCTAAGCGGTATTCGCTGCCGCCTGTGGGTTATTATTTATGTGGGTAATTATTTATTTAAAAAATGTCTATTCTTCATTTGTTTCTTCTCCATAAAGGTTTCATAACGTTTCTATTACCTCAATAGTTCAATATGCTTACCTGGAGGGAAAAAAACAAAAAAATCCTTGTTGTTTTCGACTTATATTTTGGTGAATAACTCCGAAACCTGACGCTTTAGGATATTATGTTATATTACATTTTTTGTTTGTATAAGTGTCCTCTATCTAAATATATAACTTTTGTTGGGCACCGCGATTCTGAAAAAAAATCAAAATGGCGGCCGACCTTAGGGCCACCCTCCATACAAAAATCTTCAAACCCCTTTGTATTCGAAGTCTCCTTTTAGGCAGATAATGCCTGTGTTAGAAGGCTCCGCTCTTCCATAACAATGGTATAGGCCTTTAACTTTCTGTTCTGTCTACCTGGGTTCCTTCCCTTGGGTACCCTTCATTCCTCCACGACCAACACACGTTGCTCCAACTTGGTCGGGACGAGATTGCACCTCAGGGACCTATCTGTAGGAAGTCTAGTTCACAGAGTATTATAATATATGCATTATAAGCAACTGTGGTCATTAGCCTACAACTCAACTCAAAGCATTTATTTCAATTAAACCATTTACAGGCATTTTTGAATTGTCAAGAAGTTAGTCAGTCAGAAAAAATGAAGCTAGTTGCCCATTCCAAAGCGTAGGTACCTATGGAGAAGAACGGGCAAGAAACTCCATGGACACTCTTTTAAATCAAAATAATGTGGTTACAAAGTCTTGGTTACATCATTCATGTTAAAAATTAAACATGTGAGAACGATGCAGAACGTTAAAAGCATCCATAATGAAAAGATGAGAAAAAACAACAATTCAAATAATAAATTAAAATAAGCCATGGCAGCAATGAGATGACCAGTCCCTACTGACGGCGCCCGTTTACGAACATGACGCATGCATCAGCACCATTCAGCTCAACCATTTTGAAGGGAGCTAAATGATCCAACACATGCGCCACCATCAGCGAGACATACAGTGCTGGCAAGTAGACTTGAATTCATGTTTAAACTAGCTAGCTAGCAAAATATATCAGCCTACCGTGTCACCCATTGTAAAGTTTCTATATTTATGTCTGTAATTTATATGGTGTACATAATAAAGATTATTCTATTCTATTCCTACCGTGCATTCGCGATTTCTTAGCCAAAAATGTAAACAAATATGAATTAACTAGCTGCACCCCGCGGTTTCACCCGCATAAGTGTAAAAAGTAGCCTATATTATGTTAATCTAGGGTGTCAGCTACCTCCATACAAAGTTTTATCAAAATTGGTCCAGCCGTTTGAGTGTGAAGAGGTAACAAACATATAAACACACCCCCACACACACACTCACAAACTTTCGCCTTTATAATATTAGTGTGATGTGATGGAAAAATAACTTTAATTCCTACAAAATAAAGTTCGGTTTACGCTACAACTGCAAACATTTTTATAACTTCGTCAATAGTGCTAGTCTCACTGAAATCAACTTAATTTTCATTGAAATAAAGTTGATATTTGTTTAACTTGAAATAGGGTAGGGGTGTACTTTAATATTGTTCGCCCACATGGATATTGGAAATCATCCCACCCGAATGTGCAACCGAGACTATTGTTGTGAGTGTGCTGAATTAAGTAATCGGTTTCTTACTAAACTTCAACTATATCCGACGTTCCTGCATACTTATCTCTTTTGTTGACTGTACATATTTTCGTATAGATTTCCCTAACGCAAGAGAATTCGAGATAAATTCAGTACGTATGAAAAAGATACCAAAGAAAATAAAAGTAGACGGAACACGTAACGCAACGCAACTCTGCGTAGCAGGCTGCTACGTAATGGCTGACGTCATGCTACGCCGTAGCTCTCAATTTTGAAAGAGCCAGTGCCTGCCAATTATTGAATGACTAGCAGCGCCCCGCGGTTGCACCCGCGTAAGTTTCGATCCTGTGGGAAAATCGGGATAAAAAGTAGCCTATGTGTTAATCCTGGTTATAAGCTATATGTGTGCCAAATTTCATTCGAATTCATTCAGTAGTTTTTTCGTGATTGAGTAACAAACATCCAAATACCTTCATAAACTTTTGCCTTTATAATATTAGTGTGACTAGCAGTGCCCCGCGGTTTTACCCGCATAAGTGTCGATCCCGTAGGAATATCGAGATAAAAAGTATCCTATGTGTTATTCTGATGTATAAGCTATATTACTGTAAAGTTTCATCAAAATCCGTTCAGTAGTTAATGCGTGAAAGAGTAACAAAAATCCTCACAAACTTTCACATTTATAAAATTATATTAGGTCCTTACATATGAAATTGGCGTTTTTCGTACTGGCCACTTTAATCACGAATTTCTCCTCTTTGGTAAGGAATTCCAAATTCAAATTTGTACAGCTATTTACTCATGTATTTGTGCTTCGATGACCGTCATTCATTTGTTTTTTTTCTTCTGTTTTTTCTGTTTGCGTCACTCATTTTACAAAATGGAAAATTTAAAATATCGCATTATTTACGAGTACGAGTTCCGCCGTGGCACTAGTGCTGCGGAAACGACTCGAAGGGTGAATGATGTGTATGGCGGTCATGTTGCAAAAGAAAACACAGTTCGTTTTTGGTTCCAACGTTTTCGTTCTGGAAATTTCGACCTGCAGAACAAGCCCCGTGGACGGCCTGAGACCCAAGTTGATAATGGAGAATTGAAGGCTATTGTGGAAGCGGACCCATCGCAAACCACGTCCGAGTTAGCTGCAGGCTTCGATGTTAGTGATAAAACTGTTTTAATTCACTTGAAGCAAATTGGGAAGATTAAAAAGCTTGAAAGGTGGGTACCTCACGAATTGACTGAAGCAAACCGGCAAACGCGCGTCGACTGCTGCGTTACATTACTGAACCGGCACAACAATGAAGGTATTTTAAACCGAATCATTACCTGTGATGAAAAATGGATTCTTTACGATAATCGGAAGCGCTCAGCGCAATGGTTGGATCCTGGCCAGCCAGCCAAATCCTGCCCCAAGCGAAAATTAACCCCAAAAAAGTTACTTGTAAGCGTTTGGTGGACTAGTGCCGGTATTGTTCATTACAGTTTTCTCAAATCTGGCCAGACTATTACAGCTGATGTCTATTGTCAGCAATTACAAACCATGATGGAAAAGCTAGCGGCTAAACAACCAAGGCTGGTCAATCGCTCCACGCCACTGCTGCTTCACGACAACGCCAGACCACACACTGCGCAACAGACGGCTACCAAATTAGAAGAGCTTGAATTGGAATGTCTTAGACATCCTCCGTACTCCCCGGACCTTGCTCCAACAGATTACCATTTTTTTCGCAATTTGGATAACTTTTTGCAAGGGAAAAAATTCAACTCCGATGGGGCAGTCCAAATCGCCTTCAAAGATTTTATTGATTCCCGTCCGACTGGTTTTTTTAGTAAAGGGATCAATGAACTACCTATAAGATGGCAAAAGTGCATTGAAAACAATGGTTCATACTTTGATTAATTAAATATATTATATTAAAAAATATTCGACTTTTTGTTCCTTCCATACAAAACGCCAATTTCATATGTAAGGACCATATTAGGATTTTTAACTACATTTCACGCTAAAACGGCTCAGCGGATTTGGATGAAATTAGGCACACATATAGACTTCTTCGTTCAGTCTATCTCTCAGTGGATCTCCCCTAGGAGATCAGGATGGCAACCAACCGATTATCCTTTAATGTTAAGGTTCGCGAGCACATTCGCAGGAAGCTGGCAGTATCATCACAACGGTAATATTTTCTCATTGTTTGTCTTATTTATTTTTAGTTAGTCAGTAAGTATATTCATGCATTTATGTATATTTATTTGTGCTTATATTTTTATGTAATTAGTTATATATTATATTCATAGTTTTAATAGGTTTATCCGTATCTTTATATTTAAAATATTCCTCAATTTTCATGACTGCACCTACCACTGTTTGTCTCTGCATCACCCAAAGGTTGACTGGTAGAAAATGCCTATGGCATTAAGTCCGCCTTTGCACATTTATGTGCTTGAAGTATTAAATAAATAATAAATAGACCGTGACCTGGGGTAAGGACATAGGCTACTTTTCATTCTGTATCGCAGATGAAGTTGCGGGGCAACAACTACTTTATAACATGTATAGAATCCTAAAACAAAATAAACACTACAGAGTGTAAAATAACTTTAATTTCGGAAGTCTTTGGATTTGTATTTTAGTTTTTTGCCACCGACTTCCGAAACTAAAGTTATTTTACACTTTGTAGTGTTTTTTTGGAAGCCTGTTTTTTTTGCTGAAAAGTTTTTATTTCTCGCTTATTGGTGCGTCTACGTGTAATTTATCTAAGTTACAATAGCCTAGTGTCAACTTGCTCATCGCCTTTTACAAAATATTGCTTTTCCCGATGCAGGAACGTTAATTGTTGAGGAGTTCTCCTGGTCCACCATCAGCTCCATTTCAATATTAGTATTGCGACGAGCATAAGTTGCTTAGCAACCATATTAAGGTAATAGAATCGCAACCCGTGAAACACTCATAATTAAGCAGTTCCGGTGGCCATCTGTGGTCTTCGTCATCAGTTCCACTTCACCAAATGGTGCTTTCCGAGAGCAAATGCAAGAGTTCCTATAAAAAAATACCCAAATCGCTATAGGTGTGCCTATAATATTTGAAGAGTTCCTTCGATTTCTCCAGGATCCCATCATCAGAACTAGATTTTGACAAAAATGGAACCAATCTGGAAGTATATCCTTTCAATTAAAAAAAGAATTTCCCAAATCGGTTTAGAAATGACGGCGTACTGAGGTAACAAACATAAAAAAAAAATTACAACCGAATTGAGAACCTCCTCCTTTTTTTGAACTCGGTTAATAATCGAACACGCCAAAAGCCTTACACCGCGCACCGGTGGTATATTGCCAAGCTCTCAAGATAACCCCAATCGTTCCATAAAGTAATTACCAATATTAGGTTTGCTGCAGGGCGCAGGATCTTCAAAGTTAACGAGGTTTGGTTAACCAACCTCCTGTTCACTTAGAGGGATTAAAGGTAGTCGGTTAGGTTGTGGTTTACCGGGTTGTATTTGGTTATTTTTGTTAAAGTGATATGATAATAAAAACTATAAGGAGGGGGGGTTATGTAATCTAATATTTCTACTGCTTACGATACGGTATCTCATACAGACACTCATAGAGATACTCTCATAGAGCACTGGTGGCCCAGTGGTATCGGCCGCGACTTACGAGTTGTAGGTCGTAGGTTCGAACCCAGAAAGGCGCTTTACTTTGTGTAAATTATTTCATCACCACTGCTCTCAAAACGGTGAAGGAAAACATCGTGAGGAAACCGGCATGTCCTAGAACCAAAAATTCAAAGACATGTGACATCTACCAACCCGCACTGGGCCCGCGTGGTGGATTACGGCCCACTCCCTCTCACAGAGAGAGGCCTGTGTCCCAGCAGTGGGAACATTATAGGCTGATGATGATGATCTCATACAGCCTGAACTTCTTCTTCTTCTTCGTAGCACTCTTGTCAGAGCGGTCGTGGTCCTCATATAGCTTCTTCTCTAGGGGCTGATGTGATTCGCCTCACGATTTCTCGCCACCTATTCCGATTTCTGGAATTTTTTGTGCACTCATACATGGGCTCACCCACTGCGGATGTAATTTGGTCAGTCCATCTCATGGGTGAGCGTCCGCGTGGTCTAGTGCCCTTCACTCTACTCTGCACGACAAAGCGTTCAATAGAGTCTCCCTCACGCCTCGAGACATGTCCGAAGTATTTGAGGATGCGCGTTTGGACCGTAACAGATAGACGATTTTTGATGTTGAGTTTTTGGCGTATAGAGGTGTTGGTGCGAAACTCAGTCCACGATACCCCAAGCATTCTTCTCCAGCACCACATTTCCAGAATGTCTATCTTCTTCTTCTCGATGTCTCTCAGCGTCCACGTCTCTGCAGCGTATAGGAAGATAGGGAAAACCAGTGATTGAACAGCCTGAACTACTATATTGATTTTAACAAAAACAATGTTTTTATATTCTTCTATTTCTTTAACGGTTTAACCGCCCGACTTCATGTCAGTAGTTGTGCCCCCAGCGCTAGAAAAAAAAATACCTGATAGAATACAGAGTAATTAAATAAAAAAGCAGATTAAACGAGCTGTGGTATTTGGTCGTAAATATACGACACTGGCGAAATGGACACGGAAATATTTGTCTGATTAATCCGGTGTAAGCGGTTAAAAGGTTAAATGATTCTACAGGGTGTTACAGAAAGGGTATATCAATACAAACGGGTTGAAGAGTGTATCTGGTCTAGAATCTCTGTATAAAATTTCAGCTCAAAAGTATTAATTTTGAAAATGCTAAATATTTTTTTATTTCGATAGTTTATTAAATTGAAATCATAACAAACGTGTCACCGCATTACGAGGGTCATTATCCATTATCTGTAGTGTGTCTGTGCGCCTAGTACACGCACATCACGCCGCCGCGCGCCAGTGCAGCGCCGTGATGTCGAAATAAAAAAATATTAAGCATGTTCAAAGTTACTGCTTTTGAGCTGAAACTTTGTACAGAGATTCTAGACCAGATACACTCTTCAACCCGTTTGTATTGATATACCCTTTCCGTAGCAACCTGTATTGAGGAACTGGGTGTAAAGTTCACTCCACCTTCATAGAAAACGGAGGATCCTCCGACTAGAACCGTAGTGTTGTGTCTGGTGGGCTACTGACCAACGATTGATGTCGGGACGTTGTATAAATGCTAATTGCGCGGTAAACTCTGCTTGCGCGATGCAGGATTTTGCGACACATCAGTAGGATTAGTAGTTCGCATGTGGCGATATAGATGGCGGCACCATTCCTTATCCAAACAGTCAAATACAAACTTATTTATTCTTAATAAACGTCAGTTGACGTTTATTAAAGTAAATAACCAAGTCCCCACCTTTCGAGTTCCGAAGACAAAGCGATGCTTAGAGAAAGTCACAACTAAATTCGGAGTGGCAGACAAAGGTATATTCAGTCCCATAATACTAAGAATAACGCGATAAATAAATTAAAGAAGTAATGGATCTGAAATAGGCACTCCAAAGTTTTGAACTTTAAACAAAGCAGATTCCGAGACGGAAGAACGTTGTATGAAGAACTTTCATATTTGAATAGCATCGAGATGCGAAAGGTTTTTAGCGTTGTGAAAATGTTACTCGAATCATCAGAATCGAGTTAGGGCGAATTTCACCAAACTTTTATACCTAGAATAAGTCTTATCCTGAGAATAAATTTTGATTTTTTTGACAGTTTAGGGTTCCGTAGCTAAATGGCAAAAACGGAACCCTTATGGATTCGTCATGTCTGTCTGTCTGTCCGTCCGTATGTCACAGCCACTTTTTTCCGAAACTATAAGAACTATACTGTTGAAACTTGGTAAGTAGATGTATTCTGAGAACCGCATTAAGATTTTCACACAAAAGTAGAAAAAGAAGTAATAAATTTTGGGGGTTCCCCATACTTAGAACTGAAACTCAAAAAAATATTTTCATTAAATCCATACGTGTGGGGTATCTATGGATAGGTCTTCAAAAATGATATTGAGGTTTCTAATATCATTTTTTTTCTAAACTGAACAGTTTGCGCGAGAGACACTTCCAAAGTGGTAAAATGTGTGTCCCCTCCTGTAACTTCTAAAATAAGAGAATGATAAAACTAAAAAAAAAAATATGATGTACATTACCATGTAAACTTCTACCGAAAATTGGTTTGAACGAGATCTAGTAAGTAGTTTTTTTTTAATACGTCATAAATCGTAAACCGCAATTTACCTTTCATTCAATCAACTCAAATATAAAACTTAAAAAAAAAACATTTTATTAATATACTGTACGGTGGTACAGTCACGTCTAAAAGTATGTATACACTTGGCAATTTTCAATTGCGGTTTTTTCGTGAAATAACGAATGCAACGTTGAAATACGACACTTAACATAAATCTATGGGTTCGAAAATACTATTTGCGTAATAACATAAAATTTCATTCAAAAATAAAGGAGAAAATCGCCTTTGAATAAGCTAAGTGTATACATACTTTTAGACGTGACTGTACGGAACCCTTCGTGTGCGAGTCCGACTCGCACTTGGCCGGTTTTTTCCATACTAGAACCACACCCCGGACACTCCATACAACCTGTGATACAACGCTCGCAAAATAATTACCTACTACCACTACATTGACAAATGACGTTTGAAAAAAACAAACAACAAATGCATGTCCTAAAATCTAAAGTTCGAAGACGTGTGACATCTACCGACCCGCACTGGACCCGCGTGGTGAATTACGGCCCACTCCCTCTCACTGAGAGGAGGCTTGTGCCCCAGCAGTGGGAACATTATAGACAGATCATTCTTATAACTCCTGCCTAATAAAATTCGAATCGGATGTAGATAATCGAGATATTATTATTTTACAATCGAATTATTCAAAAACGCGCATCTCCAAAGTTAACTTTTAACTTTGAAACATTTCTCGTAAATGTCTTAAACATTTTCTTAATGAAAACCAATTACTGCGGTGTCGGAGTACCTACTTGTTGAGCTTCGTTTCGTTATAACACCGCACTGTATTAGGCGAATAGGCGAAGATCTTTACGTTTTAGCCTTTTTAGGAAGCCCCTCATTCAGTGGCGTGCATTGGTTTTCAGAATAGGTAGGCACTAGGCCGGGTCTAGTCTAGGCAAACCCGGTCTCTAATCAGAAAAAAAAAGTGCGGTCAAAAGTGTGGTTATTTGAGTAGGTGCCTACTTAAGGGTGATAAATTGCGAAGGTCGAACGTCACGGTATTACACGTGAGACGTACGTATTTTTAATTTTGTCGTATTAACTTGAACGAGAAAAGACCAATGACAATGTGTGAATAGTACGGGAGCCGAGTAGGCCGTCCGGCGACTGCCTACTGCCGTGTTTGTATGATGATTTTGTTTTTTGTTAGGTATGATAATTTAGTGAGTTTCTTAATTGTGGGGCACACACACTAAAATGTGATTGAAAGGCTTGAGTTGATATATCGAGGTAGGCACCGCTTATATGCCTATATGCAATTCACGGCACTGCCCTCATTACTATTACTTCATTTTATTTCTGGGTTATCTTTTTAAATGTTATTCGCTACATAGCTTTTCCAGTTTTTGCTAGCCCATTCAAGACTCAGGGGTAATTGTGTAACACAGCAACAGTAGCAATGGCTTTAATTTTGATAGTTCAACAACATTCAATGCGTTATTTACGTTGCTTAGCAATAATAAGAATAAGAATCATTTTTATTCATAAGTTCACATATAAATTACATAGAAGTTACATCATTACAAAGTTACATATTAATATTATGAAGAAAATATTAAACTATGACTAAAATAAATCTAGTGTATAACTTATATACACCGTGAAATTTTAATCACCGTTTTACTCTTAAGGGGTCATTGTACTCATCATTATGAACAACTTTTACTATGGGACCAAACATGAAATCGCGAAAAAAATCAGCTGTTCCCTACATTTTGACGAGTTATGCGAACATAAATGTATGCAACAGCTGATTTTTTTTCACGATTTCAGGTTCCTTGTATCTATGCTAGTTGCGCAGTAAACTCTGCTTGCGAGATGCAGGATTTGCGTGACGTCAGTATGACGCGTTGTTCGCATGTGGCGTTGTAGATACCGCTACAGTATAAAGAGCTTAGTTCGCTAAGCTGTCATTTTTGTATAAAGAACTGCATTACTATAGCAACTTTAGGTTCTTAAGTCAATAACTGGCTCGGTGGTTTAAACATTAACTCCAATCCCCGAAATTAAAAACGTTCAAAATCTAGTCTCAATCTCATCTCAGCGACAATCAATGACAATAACTGGTCAAAAATGTAGGTTAACCAAAGTTATTTTCGACAGATTACAAACGCGAGCCAACCGAATAGACAACATACCCAACATAATCCAATTTAACCCAAATCTCAAAAACAAAAACAAATCTTCAATAAGGAAAATATGAAAGAAAAAAAAGAGGAACAATTTGTATGACGTTTTCCTTATCTGTCGTTATTTGAAACCAGTAAGTAGAAGCAGTAAGAAACTGACTCAAAAGTCAGTTCAGAGAATTCGGAGAGTTAGCAAGTTGGTATTAAGTAGAGTCCGACCGAATTTCGTTTTCGGTTTTCGGCAATTTTGTTGGCCGAAATATCCATTTTCGGCTATTTCTGTTTTAGGCCAAAAAAAGTTCTTTTCGATAGTGGCCCAAAAAATGAACTGCCGGCAAATCAATACTTTCAAATAAATTACTCAGAGAAAATCGATAGTTACAACAACTAAAAGGACAATAATCAAGAAACCATAAAAATGCAGAATGATTGCGTTTTCTCGCACTTAACATAATATGGCTTTTAAAAAGTATAGTTTCGGTGTTTTAAGTTTATAATTAATGATTAAAAATGGACGCTGCATTTCTTTTAAGTACTGACTTATATCAAAGAAAAGGCAATTGACAAACAAAACGACGTTGTTATTGTTTTCGGTTTTTTGGCGAAAATACAAATCAGGCCGAATTTCGATTTCGGCTAAAATAATAACCCATTTTCGGTCGGACTCTAGCATTAAGTTACATTTAAACACTTGACTTTTCGTTTTCATGTCTTTTCAGATAAAGTCTTTTTTCTATGAACTCATTAGTATCAGGTTTAAATGCTTTCAGGCTCATATATTGAGGACCGGGATACCTGTTAAAAACCTGGCAATTTCTGAGAAAACATTTCAATATTATAAACTAGTGCCACAGAATATATAATAGTACTACCTAGTGCCCCTGCTTTGCACAGCTTTTCGGGCGAATCGACACTTTTAATTAATATAAAAACAATAATATTTTTTCTGTGGACGATTCGCACGAAGTTGTTCATTTGTGAGCGAGTCGACAACTCCAGAAATGCGTACTAGGCAATTGGCACATTTTAAATTTTATTTACTTATAATTAACTTCGTGCGAATCTATAAATTCAAAGTCCTGACTGACTGATATATCAAAGCACTGCCTAAACCGCTGGTCCTAAAGACATGTTTGGAGAGTGTGTTCTTTGTGAAGAGTAGGTATCCACTAAGAAAGCGATTTTTGAAATTCCACCCCTAAGAGGGTGAATGGGGGGAGGATGAAATTTTGCGCGGACAAAGTCGCGGGCAGAAGCTAGTCGCCTATAGAAAAAATAAAATTTTTTACGCCAGTTTTGGGTGAGTAAATTCGTGTCGCATCTATACTAATATTAGAAATTCAAAAGTAACTCTGTCTGTCTGTCTGTCTGTATGTTACCTTTTCACGCCTAAACCGCTGAACCGATTTCGATGAAATTTGGTATAGAGATAGTTTGAGTCCCGGGAAAGGACATAGGATGGTTTTTATCCCGATATTCCCACGGGATCGAAACTTACGCGGGTGAAACCGCGGTGCGCAGCTAGTAAAAAGATAAAATTTGTTTGTTTGTATGAACGGGGTAATATCCGAAACTACCAGTCGGATTTGATCAATTCTTTTTGCATTTGATAGCCCAATTGCAAGGAAGGTTAAAGGCTATGTAACATCACGCTACAACCCTTAGGTACCGAGCAAAAGGAAAAAGTCAGAAAGAACAATAAGTAAAAACGAAGTGAAAGCGCGGTCAGGTGATGCGACGGGGTGGACCGGGCAAGAAATTTTATAATAATAATAAACCATTTATTTTCAGGTTACAAAGACCCATAGATACATATCTTAACCTAAGCATACATAATAATATAGTAACAATTTTGTTAGTAAATAAAACTTAAAAACTATGTTAGTATCACTTAGTTGCACTAAGTCTCTCGTTCTGCGTTCCAGTGGCACTTGTCCGCGAAAGCGGCGGAATACCACATCCTGCGGCCAAAAGCTTTCTTCCATCACCAGGTGCAAGTAGCATGTTGGTATGCGCACCACAAACGCCTTAAAGTTGACGTTGCGACGCGACTCTAGCAGCTGCACCCTCGGCGCGTACTTCAACCTTTGGCGCACGTACGTCACGATGTCTTCCGCGTCAGTGGTGTAGTGGCGGCGGGAAATATACACCGGAGTATTCGGCTTCGCAGCACGCAGTTTTTCGTTGGGCTCCGTAGGAGCCTTGCCATAGCGGTTCTTACAGCTACTCTGTCGGCGCTTCCTCCTTAGCACCGTCACGAAGCCGTCATCATCAGCCCGGCCCGCTTCCTTTATAGGCACAGGCTCTGCGGGGGGAGCAGCGGGGGTGCTCACAGTGACCAACGGGTCAGATGGTCGCGTCAGTAGGGCAGCGCTACGGGGAGGAGCTGCGGGGACGGGAGCGGGGCTACGAGGCTTTATAGGTTTAAACATTTCAGGGGCGCTGCTAGTCAACCAATAAGCCGCCAAAATACACTAACATAAAAAAGACTTTCCTTAAAAAACAAACAGTAAATAAAAGATATCGCTTAACCATTTTGTTTCGTCTCATGAAGCGACAGTGGCGGATGACGACGAGTCACACAATTACTGGAGATACTCAGACGATATTAAGTTTCATTGATACTCTTTATGTATTTTCTTTCCTTATTTCTTGAGGAAAAAACGAATTCTCATGGTTCAAGGATTTTGATAAGAGAGATTTCCTTAACTTGAAAATGTGGAAGCGGTAAGGGTAGTAATTTAAAACGCAAAAGGCGTTTTAATCTTTTAAGACTTCAAATATTGTGATTTCATGGGACCAATTATTTTGTTAAAAAAATATACAGGGTCCCATTAGAATAGATGGACAAATTAACTCAGCACTCAGTACGTCTAACCAAAGATATCCAACAAAAAAAAAACACTGTTTAAAGTGATTTTATTTTGATTTAAAATAATAAATTGTTTTTTTTATGGTTACTATGACAATGGTGGTTTTTAAATTATTTAACCATTTACCTTAATTAACAAAAACGACAAAATTAAAACCTAACTTAACTAAAACTATACAAAAACTAAAATATATTTTAGTTTTTCTATAGTTTTAGTTAACTCGAAAACTCGACTGGTAATGTACCCAAGAGACTGGCGGCATTGCCACGTTGTATGGCAATGCTTAGCCTTTGGCCAAGGTAAAAGCCAGCCCTTGGGTCACGGGAAGTGTCAAACAGCCGTTTTGAAATTTAAATTGGTTAGCTGATTATTTTTCTTGTAAAGTATCTAACGCGTTTTTCTTATATATTTTTTCACCTGCATCGTCCTTATTTTGGTGGTCTGAATGTTTTCTAAAAGTTTGTCCACCTATTTTAATGGGACCTTATAAGTAGTATATTTGTAGAATTCCATCCAAAAAAATCTACCCATTCTTCGCCAATAGAATTCAGATTATTTCTTCAACACACTGTATGTTTTGTTGAACAAACGCCATCCCGTTTTTCCAACTTTGAAACAAAAATACTGGAACAGTTTCATTGTGACGTCACACCCAGGTATGGCTGTATTATTTGGGTATATAAATCATGACCTGTCATGAACCGGACAAAGGGCTGTATTCTATTGTATTTTATTCTCTTTTAGACCACAAAACGGATTTAAAATGTTTTTACTTCTGTATTTTGGTGGTGTTTTTCGGCACTGTCTCAAAATAATGAAGATTTATAGATTACTAGCTGCGCCCCGCGGTTTCACCTCACCCGCATAAGTATCGATCCCGGGGGAATATCGGGATAAAAACTATCCTATGTCCTTCCCCGGGAATCAAACTATCTCTATACCAAATTTCATCTAAATCGGTTCAGTGGTTTAGGCGTGAAAAGGTAACATACAGACAGACAGACAGAGTTACTTTCGCATTTATAATATTAGTGTGACTAGCTGCGCCCCGCGGTTTCACCCGCGTAAATGTCGATCCCGTGGGAATATCGGGATAAAAACTATCCTATGTTCTTTTCCGGGACTCAAACTATCTCTATACCAAATTTCATCTAAATCGGTTCAGTGGTTTAGGCGTGAAGAAGTAACAAACATATAAACACACACACACACACTCACAAACTTTCGCCTTTATAATAATTGTGTGATTAAGTATGGATTTATTTAGGTTTTTGTATATTTGATAAATAAAGTATCCAGTAGGTAGGTAATAATGTTCACGTGTCTGTTAAGCCAGAAATAGTATTGCAACACTGGACACGATTTATCGCCGCGTGTTCAACGACGCGTTTTCACGTGAACAAATGTGGCCAAATGACACGCGCTGGGTCGCGTCCGCTGCTACAAGTGTATGCTCTTAGTTTTCATTAAATGGTAATTTGAATTTATGTAAGTATCTACTGTAGTGTATTTATGTAGGTCGCTCAGCGCGATGTGGAGCGAGCTATGCTCGGAGTCTCTTTGAAGGATAAAATCAGGAATGAAATTATCCGGAAAAGAACCAGAGTTACCGAAATAGCTTGCAGAGTAAGCAAACTGAAGTGGCAGTGGGCTGGCCATGTCTGTCGAATGGCCGATGGCCAGTGGAGCAGACGAGTCCTGGAGACCGCGTACCGGCAAGCGTAGTGTGTGACGCCCACCAGCTAGATGGACGGACGACCTAAAGAAGGTGGCTGGGGTAGACTGCATGCGGAAGGCGGAGGACAGGGTGCTGTGGCGCAGTCTGGGAGAGGCCTATGTCCAGCAGTGGACTGCGATAGGCTGAGTTGATTAATTGATTGGTATCTACTTTCCTACTATGTTTGGGAGGTAGGTATTTTGTAAAATACAAAAGAACAATGTAAATAGAAAGCCAACAAACTACTATGAGAGCAATCGTGGCTCAGTGGTAACAGCTCCGACTTACGAGTCGTAGGTTCGAATCCAGGCAGGCACTTTACTGTGTGCATCGATATATAACTGTGTGTAAATAATTTCATCACCACTGCTCTCAAACGGTGAAGGAAAACATCGTGAGGAAACCGGCATGTCCGAGAACCAACAGTTCGAAGACATGTGACATCTACCAACCTGCACTGAGCCCGCATGGTGGATTTCGGCCCACTCCCTCTCACCGAGAGTAGGCCTGTGTCCCAGCAGTGGGAACATTTTAGGCTGATTATGCAATGGTCTATATCGCAAAGTAACTGCTGTTTGTAGATCCGATATCAACGGACAAAACAGCTTTGTCTTTCTAAAGAAACATTTCAATTCAATTGTTTATTGCTCAACACAGTACATTATATACATTTCTAGATGTCATGTGAATGCGCAGCCCACTGTGTTGCACCAATTCAGGCATGCAAAATTATCATTAAAAATTATACTATGTCATAAATTGAAATTAATACGTTATACAATTTCATTAATTCAAAATAATACCATAAGCAATGTCATAAATTCAAATCAATAGGTTAAGTACACAATGTCATAAATATCTAATTAAGTAATATCATAAATTCAAATTAATAAGTAAGAAATGTCAGAGTATATAATGTCATCATAATTAATTTTTCATAATTAAACTTTCTGTAATCTATGTATATTTGTGATAGTAGTGAAAGTGAGAAAAGTAGTAGGAAAGGAGAATTACTGAGGAATGACGGTATGTAAAACCTGTGACGTTAAGTTATCGACACCCTTTAAAACCCACATAAAATAAAACTACCCAAAACAACCCTCAGTCCGCTGACGTCACCACCCCACTGGACCACTATAATCGATTCATAGATCAAATAAAACAGCGCGTGACATGGGTAGCAAAACGGATAAGGCACAGGTACGAACGGGGAACGGCAAAAAGGGTCGGTGGACTAGGGTTGGCAACTGTTCGAATGATTTGTTCAAATTTTTGACGTGATAACGTCTGATAAAGCATGACTCATTGTCACGTTCCGCCTGAGCCGAGCGTGCAAGCGAGAGCGCGGAACAAGCGATAGAGAGGCACGATTCGATAGGCCTAAGCGTTCGGCTGGTGACGCATCTATCTGATGTTTTCTTATGACGTTATCACGTAAAATTATCGTCCGTAAATCGACTTTACAGACAACCAATTTTTTATTATTTATTAATTAAGGAACCAAACTAAATATGTATAAACAGAAACATCACAAAAACCTCAATAGGTTTGTCCGCATGTTGACACACTTTTCAACTCAGCCTATCGCAGTCCACTGCTGGACATAGGCCTCCCCCAGACTGCGCCACTACACCCTGTCCTCCGCCTTCCGCATCCAGTCTACCCCAGCCGCCTTCTTTAGGTCGTCTGTCCATTTAGCTAGGGGGCGTCTCACACTACACACACACACTCTTTTAAGCATTCTTCAAGCACTTCACTCGCGGCAGCTATAGTGTAAAGATGTATATTATAGCACGATACATCTCATTACATCTTTCCATAGAAATCGTCAGGAGACCACACACGACAGCTATAATGTATATGTACATTATAGCAGGATATAATGTTCATTACTATACATTATAGCTGCCTTGTGTGAAGCGCTTAATATGGAACTAGCGACCAGCGCCTCGCACGGCTTTTAAGACTTGACAAGACATCGAGATTATTTTTGACAAGGTTGAATGTACATAGTCCTATCACGACGAAAAAGAAGATTCAATTATGTATTTAAAAAAGCATATACAGGCTGAAATTGAAAACATGCGACAAATCGAAATGGGAGATTGTACTCATCATTATGAACAACTTTTACTATGGGATCAACCTGAAATCGTGAAAAAAAAATCAGCTGTTCCCTACATTTATGTTCGCATAACTCGTCTAAATGTAGGGAACAACTGATATTTTTTTCGCGATTTCAGTTTTGGTCCCATAGTAAAAGTTGTTCATAATTATGAGTACAATCTCTCATTTCGATTTGTCGCATGTTTTCAATTTGAGCCTGTAAAAATTTCGCGTTTTGTTTTCCCCCAACTTGTTATTTTTTTGTGTTTGTGTTCTTTTTACGCGTCATGTTTATTGCAAATAAACGTATTTTCTTTATTTTCGCTTCTTTCTTTCATTAAAAATCAAAACTCCATATTGACAGCCCTTAAAAACAGCTCGCACCTTCGTTCCGTCGAGTATCCCAACGTTTACAAGATTACATGGTAAATATTTACCTATTTGATAGTAAACAAGGTTTATTTGGGAGTATATAATTCGATATATTTTCATTACTGTCCAACGGATTAGAAGGGTAGTTATGACAGGTTGTTTTGCGTATGATCACACCCCGGACAGTCCATACAACGCTCGCAAAATAATTACCTACTACTACTACATTAAAAAATGACGTTTGTATACGTATGAATGTGTGCGTGAGGTACTTGTGTTTGCGAGCGCTCTTGTTAAAGAGCCGGCGACGAATACGCCGAAGTGCGGGGTGAGGTGCGGTAAACTGATGCTAGTGCGGGGAAGGGAGTGTCCTTTCTGTACGTAGTACTTTAAGTATTCTGTGGTATGATCCTGTTGATTTCTTCGAGAACACTCCATTTGGTCGGGGTGCTCTAGGTTAGTTACTGCGACCAACAACGGTAAGAAAAGGTCAGAAAGTTAAAAAGAGGCTCATTTATTTAAAAAAAACCGGCCAAATGCGAGTTGGACTCGCACACGATGGGTTCCGTACCACCGTTAAATATTTAACACTACATATATAGACAATCACGTTTTTGTATGGAAGCCCCCCTTAAATATTTATTTTATTTTAATTTTATTATTTATTATTAAAGTAAAAATACAACTGTGTATTTTGTGAATATTTCAAGTGCCTACCTGTTGCCATTATTGATATCGAGCAAAAAAGGACAAAAACATGGCGTTTGTTGTATGGGAGCCCCCCTTAATTGTTTATTTTATTTTGTTTTTAGTATTTGTTGTTATAGCGGCAACAGAAATACATGAAAATTTCAACTGTCTAGCTATCGCGGTTCTTGAGATGCAGCCTTGTGACAGACAGCGAAGTCTTAGTAATAGGGTCCCGTTTTTACCCTTTGGGTACGGAACCCTAAAAAGCATACAACTTTAGAAGGTCAAAAAATATTTATTCATTACTCCATGTTTGATATTGACAACCCTTAAAAACAGCATTTTTACCTATTTGATAGTAAACTAAATTTATTTGAGAGTATACAATTTCGATACATTTTCATTTGTGTCCAAGGTCCAACGGATTAGAAGGGTACTTATGAAAGCCGGTTTTGCCTATGCTTGTGTTAATTTATTTGAGAATGGTGGGCCTAGCATGAACTAGCGGGGTAAACATAATCAGCCTATAATGTTCCCACTGCTGGGACACAGGCCTCCTCTCTGTGAGAGCGAGTGGGCCGCAGCGCGGGTTGGTGGAGGTCACTGTCACATGCCTTTGAATTTTTGGGTTGTAGGACATGCCGGATGGGTGCGGGATTGTCCGAAAGGGTTACCGCTACCCCGTAACATAAAGGGCTAAGGAAGGAACACGGATGGGTTTTAGTCAGTAAGAGTCTGACACTCCCTTCCGCTCCACCCAGAGCGGGAGGGGTTATTTGATAATTTCCCATCCATAAAAAAGGACATTCCGGATTCTTCACGATGTTTTCCTTCACCGTTTTGAGAGCAGTGGTGATGAAATAATTTAGGTACAAAATGTAAAGTGCCTATGTTGGGGTCGGCTTCCAGTTTAACTGGATGCTACTGAATACCGGTACTTTACATGGAGCATGGAACACGATGCCCCGTGGTAAGACTTTTGGGCTTCTGACTACCCGTAACGACTGTCAAAGATCTACAAATGGCAGCCGGGACCTCGGAACGCATATAAAGCCGTTGCTTAATATGCGTTCCGAGGCATGGAGCGGTCTCGATCTCGATATGTAATGGATGGTCACCCATCCAGGAACTGACCGCGGCAAGTGTAGTTTAACCTTAGATCGATCCGTGCAGCTGTTATCAAGGCACGAGCACGGGCTTTCTGTAGGATAAATGCATTTTCGTTAAAAAAATCGTTCGTTTTTATGTTACGTTTATGTCGCTCGTGCGTGTTAGGGCCTCTGGTAAACTTCTGGTAGATGGTTGAGTAGCCATTAGATCTTTGAGAAAAAAAATCAAATCAATCAATCTTTGTCGTTAAATGGCCATTTGTAACGGAGTCTTCAGTATTAATTGGTTATTGACTGTTTTGATCTTGTCAAAACAACTCGATTAAACTGCATTCGCATTTTATTTACCAAAAATGTAAACAAATATGAGTTTATGGAAAAATAACTTTAAATCCTACACAATAATGTTCAGTTTTATAACATTTTTATAACTTTTTCAATAGTGCTAGTCACTCTGACATCAACTCAATTAACATGAAAATAAAGTTGATATTTGTTTAACTTGAAATAACATCAATTGCCTGCAACATAAATTTTAATAGACCTTAGATGTCCTTCCCAATTCCACTTGATGCGCATCGCTGTGTCCCCCTCATAGCCGCTTGATTCGATCAATAACTGTGTTTCTTTTGTTTCCAGATGATGACGGAATCAATAACAACATGATATACTGAGGTCACCAAGATGACTGCAACTAAAGTAAGTATGCTCATTATATTATTTCATACTATACTCCATTTATTATAACATTAGAAAAAAAAAAAAAAAAAAGCTCACAGAAGCAGGAGTACGAAACCTTTTATTTTCAAGTTAAGTTCAAACAATTTTAATAAATAATTTATGTGCTTTTTTTGTAAGTAACAATGTATGGCAATACAATAAAGCATATTCTATCTGTCTGCTCGTCATGATGCTTGGATTGGTACATGAAATGAAACAATTTTTAGTAACAATCAGTTTATTAAAAACAAATTTAAGTATATAAACTTCTGCACTGGGCGATGTGGTCGCTAAGCGACAAAGCCCTTTAAATAAATAAAAAAAAAAAAAAAAAAGTATATAAACCGACAAAATAAAAAAACACGTGCTGCCACAACTTATGAAGGGAATAGGTAACATTTTAGATTTGGTAGAGTTATAGTGACATGAAAAACGTTCCCAGTTCTGTCCGCCCCTGCTTCTTTTCGATTTTAAACATTGACACGACAATATTTTATGTAAAAACTAAATAATATTAAATGAAAGCCTTGTAATTTCAGAAGGTAGATAGGTTATTTAAATTGATTATATTTAACTCCACATCAATCTTGACTGTAATAATGTTTATTGTACTTTTATTACAAAGTGTGCCCCTAAAAGAGCCTTTTTTAACTTCTGTCTAATGCTATAGTAAATGGAGTATAGCTGTGCCTGCGACTTCATTCGCGTGCATATTGGATTTCATGGGTTTTAATTTTTTTTGAAGTGAAAACTTCTTTAGCGGCGTTGTACACTTTTTTTGTAATGGGTAAAAAATGTTAAACTCGCGTCAGGACACGTGACACTGATCGAAAATTCGTAAGACGGATGGAGAGTAGACAGCCGGCGCGGCGTAGGAGAGGAAGTATCCCCCTCGGAAAATGTATGCCTGCTGTTTCGCTTCTGCCGGCACTCCCGGAGTACAACACGTCTTTTTTTTTTCGCGGAACCCTTATTTTTTTTTCTTATTTTTTTTATTATTTAGGTACAGTCAACAAAACAGATAAGTATTCAAGATCATCGGATATAGTTAAAGTTTAGTAAGAAACCGATGGATGTTCTCGAATACAATTTTATTTTATTAATAGAAAACAAACAGCTCATTTATCAAATTAAATTTCAGTCGACAACATCCATCGGTTTCTTACTAAACTTCAACTATATCCGACGATCCAAACCAAGTTATATAAAAAAAGACGGGTTGCACTCCGGGAGTGCCGGCAGAAGTGAAAACTTGAATATTAACGTTGAAATAAATCAATTATGAATTGAATTAATATAACAATTTTTTTTTCACTATTTCTCCGTCACTTTTCATTAATCGATGCACTTTGTTCAATTTCCATATTTTAAACACTTGAATTTTACGAATACACAGCAGTGTGGCTACTACACAGACGGTCGAGCCATCAGCTGTCCATCCATCCATCCACATCCACGTCCACCATCACCGTCACCATCACCGTCACCGTCACCGTCACCGTCCCCGTCACCGTCCCCGTCACCGACACCGTCACCGTCACCGTCACCGTCACCGTCACCGTCACCGTCACCGTCACCGTCACCGTCACGTCACCGTCACCGTCACCGTCACCGTCACCGGCACCGTCACCGTCACCGTCACCGTCACCGTCACCGTCACCGTCACCGTCACCGTCACCGTCACCGTCACGTCACCGTCACCGTCACCGTCACCGGCACCGTCACCGTCACCGACACCGTCACCGTCACCGTCACCGTCACCGTCACCGTCACCGTCACCGTCACGTCACCGTCACCGGCACCGTCACCGTCACCGTCACCGTCACCGTCACCGTCACCTTCACCGTCACCGTCACCGACACCGTCACCGTCACCGTCACCGTCACCGACACCGACACCGTCACCGTCACCGTCACCGTCCGTCCAACCATTATCGTGTCTCACTTGGTTCACTTCGGTTGGCGCCGCCGCCGTAGAAAGAGGGGGGGGGGGGGGGGATCTCTCCTAACGGTCACGTGTTCTGACGCGATGTCCTGATGCGAGTTTAACATTTTTTCCCCATTACAAAAAGTGTGCAACGCCGCTAAAGAAGTTTTCACTTCAAAAAGTAACAAAAAGAAAAATGAAACAGCAATTCCTATACGAGACCAAAAGGCCTCAGCATGATGCTTCGGTATTTAAAAAATAAATGTCGCAGGTATTCTGATAGGGCCCGCCGCTGTGATGTCACGGGCAGTTACAGAAATAAATAAATATTAAAATACTTAGATTTAATATCATGTAAAATTTTAGCAAATAAAATAAAATATTAATTTTTAATCCGCGCCAGACGTAACCTCGTTACTTGTCTATGTCTATTTTGGCCCATATAAAGTCCTCCAGACCGTATTTTGGCCACGCTTAACGGCTTAAAGTGCTTTTCGAGGCACGGGGGTATCACACCGCCAACTTCCATACTCCGGGCTGTTACTAAGAAGTTCCTAACAGAAAAACTCAACAACACTTTGCCCGACCCGGGAATCGAACCCAGGACCTCAGCAATCGCGCTTGCGACCACTGGACCAACGGGGCAGTTGGCCCATATAATAAGTGTCGAGAACCACAACAGGAGTTAACAGAAAGGACCAATTTATAACTCAAGAACGGCTGGACCGATTTTTATGATATTTAATTTGTTGGATTTGTCTCCGCCCCGAATAGCAGCATAACTATAAAAACGGGAAGAAATCACGAAAAAAGTAATAATGTGGATAATCCATTTTCTCGCCATTTATGTTCGTAAGGGAACAGCTAATTTTTTTTTCGCGATTTCAGGTTTGGTCCCATAGTAAAAGTTGTTCATAATGATGAGTACAATGACCTCTTTAGAGGTTGTTAGTGTTTTTCCAATAACCCTGTATATATATAACGGAGAAGGCATGTGTGTCTCGTTATTATCAGCCATATTCAACTACTGTGGGCGAACTATGGGTAAAGTGTTGGTTATTGCGCAATAGAAAAACGGTTTGCAGTTCAAATCAGACTATAATTTCACAAACAATTTAATCACACTAGCAAATCACACACTATAGGTACACGATACAACCAGATACGGAACGCGGGACAGTTTCTGAGCGCATGTTGTTCGTATGATGTCCGATGTCCAAGAGGGCCGCTCCACTTAATTTTTTTTTAATTTGGCATCTCGCAGTTCAACCAATGAGGCTGTCGTCTGCTTAACCGGGCTTTCCTGTGGATGCCTCAAAATTAGGGCCTCCAGGCAGGGCTTAAAACTTACTATACTAAGCGACTACACGCTAAGGGCACCCCCTGTGGGGTACGGACCTCGGCTTAGGGCGTCGCTGGGGGAGGGCAGCAAGGGCCAGGCTGGATCGGAATTATTTAGGGGCGAATTTAATACTACAGGCACAGCGGTGCGGGCTGGCTTGAGCAAGGGTTGGGATGGACAAGTTACGGGACGTCGCGACGGGCGTCCTCGACGGCGAGGACGGAAGGACGGCTGACGGGTCATGTTTTTGTGTCTTCTAAGAGTAGGGCCGCTCCACCGCGCTGTACGCTCTCTTGTACTCCCCACGAACTCAGACTCTGTTGAGCGCCGCCAGATGGCGCTGGCGTTCCGAATAGTCAAACGAATGACCGGATGCGACATATATATTTAGATTAGTATAATATACTTTATGTATTTATTTATTGTATTATGTAAACGGTACACCAACAGTTACAGTATTTGCCTCCCCTCCCCTATTTTAATCCATCCAAAGGTTGTCTTTAAAAGATCGATCTTAGCAATAAGACCGCCCATTGTGTCACCCTTTGTAAAATTTCTGTATAAGGTCCCATTAAAATAGATGGACTAACCTTTAGAAATCATTCAGACCACCAAAATAAAGACGATGGTACCTATAAAATAGAAAAATAATCAGTCAACGAAAATACGAGTCCGCGTATCACTGGTCAGTTTACCTCAGTCGTCAGTTTATTTTTATTTAAGAGGCTTACTAGACCTAAGTGTCCTTGAAAAACGCATGCACACATATGCAGAATCGACGCAAACGCCATCTAACGACGACGCCCATCACAATTATGACATAAAGCATACATGAGATTTAGAAGTAACGGTTTTGTGAGATTACGCCCTAGTATTCTAATAGATGGCGCGGAAACGATGTGCAAATAAGAAACAAATTATGTAGTTATGTGTGACAACATAATAAATTTTATTCGTTTTGAGTGTGACTTGAAAAACTTAAGGATGTGGGTGATTTTGAAATAAAACTGATTCAATGAAATTAAAAACATTTTTAACCGACTTCAAAAAAGGAGGTTGTGTATTCGACCCGTATGTATGTATGTAATGTATGTATGTGTGTATGTTTGTATATATATTTGTAGATTTTCTAAAAAACTGATGAACCAATTTTGATCATTTTTTCACTAATGTGATCTACATACTTCCAGGAAGGTTTTAGTATATAATACATTAGGTAATTATTCTTATGTAGTATGTCCGAAGTTAATATGCATAAATGTACTGCATCTCCGGCATTTCTATGCGAATTTTGATGATTCTTCAATGCACTAGTGTTAATTGAATTTTTGTGGGGTAGGTACAATTAGAAAGAAAAAAAAAACAACCGACTTCAAAAAAAGCACTACAGCGTGATAAATAACTATAATTTCGGAAGTCGGTGTCAAAAAACGAAAATGCGGAACCAGCGACACCGACTTCCGAAATAAAAATTATCACTTTGCAGTGTTTTTTTCTAAAACAATGAATTTTGGAAACATCTAAGAAAGTGCAGTCGGTATTTTCGACTTCACGTACAACTGTCACAGTGACGTATGTGGACGACGTGTAGATTTGTATTCGAGAGTCTCCGGGTTCGATTCCCAAGGTTACGAAATCGAATTTTCTATTTAAATGTCATTTTGAATTTTTAAATATATCTATTAAATATTTTTATAAATAACTAAAAAAAGTCTGCAGGAGAAAGAAAGTCGAAAATATCAACACGGAAATTAGGTACTTATTTCTAATGCGCAAGTACCTACACGTTATCTAAGCTATTACAAAAATAAAAAAAATTCTGACCTAATGTTTTTATTAACCGACCGCGACTTATTGATAATGGGCATAATGAAATAGGTAACAGATTCATCTGAAAATTGCGATGAAAATGATCAAAAGCAAGAAATTAGATTTAAAATTGATTTTGTTTATAATAAAAAGGAATCATAGTTATATATGAATGTTAGGTACCTAATCTTTGAGGCCGTTTACACATTATGCCGCAGCTGCAGCGGCACCGCCGTCGCTGCATCAGTCACCCTTGGATTTGTATGAACACACGGCGCCGCGGCGGCGCGCCGCAAGGGCTTATACAAATCCAAGAGAAACCAATACAGCGGCATCGCCACAGAATATAATAGTATGGCACCGCGGGCGGCGCACAGTGGTCTGAAAATCGAGCTCCATACTCACTCATAGAAACTTAAAGTTCGGAAATAAAAAAACAAAAATTGTAATGGGTCTAGTATACCTCCCTTTACGTAATATTAACGTATGGATGGTATCAGTCGCTCCACGCGTGAGAAAAAAAAGTTTTTTATTTTTTTTTGTATGGGAGAAAACACTTAATGTACATTTTTTTGAAACTGGATGGAACTGATAGGCTGGAGCTCGCACGAGCTATTGTACGATACACGGCCATCAAGATGACATACAATTCATGCACCGTTCGGCGCCGCTTTGCACGTAGCAAATTTTTGAAATTTTGAATTTTCGATACGTGATTTTTCAAATCTTTGACGAGGTTAAATTAACTTGCCGATCGATTTACTTATACTATCGTTAGTTGTAGCCTGCTTATGACCTTTGTGATGACAACAATTAAAAATTATATTGATTATATACGTTTTTTTTTTTATTTCATTCCAAGAACTAACTCATTTAATCACCGTGATTATGGTTGAGTTATAATTATATACTAATGACATGAGCATCAACCAGCTCTAGCAGGGCCAAATGGGCCCTAGTCACAATAAAATTCTATTGTCTGTAATATTAAAGTCTGTAAAACCTAATTAAAGAATAGCGAACGATAATGAGGGTAGTTGTATAAAAACAGGACGTTTGAGCTTACTTTTATCAGTAGCTCTCAGTACTTGTGCGCGCTAACTTATTACGTTATTTTTTTAATTGTGCTGTGATGGAAGGTTGTGATACCAATTTGGACATTGTCATGTTTGTGACAAACAACAATTGTTTTTCACAGCCCAATGTTTTATTTGAAGTTTTTGAGAATACTATTGATTTGTCAGAAAATGAAAAGAGGGTATTGAAACAATTCCGTCAGACTTATGTTTGTTCGTTGAGGAACAAATGGATCTCGTGTAATCTCACGAGACGTACATACATAACAAAGTATGAGACATGGCTGCAAGAGAACATAAAATGGCCTGAGATCATGAAAGGAAAGATGACCCCTTATTTAGTGTCAGTAGAGCAGCAAACCCGTTCCAGTTCTGACTTTGTTTTAAATGAGGGTGCATCAACATCCTACACACCGGAGACGTGCAGTGTTGGAACATCAACATCAGTTGTGAGGCCGAGAAAACCATTTAAAGAGCTAAGCCCGCTACAGAAGAGAAGAAGAGCGGAAGACCTCCTAACGTATAGCACTGAAAGCCTTGCTCATGCAACCGGTTTGAAAGCACATGACAAGAATATAGCAGATATCGTTAAACTAGTCTCGGAGCAAAGAGGCTACAAGGATAAATAAATTGTTAAAGCCCAAGGAAACTGTGCCTATATATTCCGCTGATAAAGCTTTATTTATTTTGACCTCATTGAAGCTTTCGAAGTGGCAGTATATAACATTAAGATCTTGTGCAAAAGAAGAAGGAGTACCACTGTGTCCTTCTTATACTGCCATCCTTGAGGCGAAGAAGGACTGCTGCCCTCCAAAAGTTACCATTGTACATCACGGAAGAAGAGGTAAAAGTAAAGCTAAATTTTGGATAAAACTGTGCAAAGCTTGGAAAATTCCTACGTGTGGAACCTTCGCTGGATGGCAAAGAGTTAACAATTATATGCAAGTATGGCTTTGATGGTGCTTCAGGGCAAAGTTTGTATAAGCAAACTATGGCAGACGAAGACGATTCCAGTATGTTTATGTGTTCTTTTGTGCCTCTGCGCTTAGTTTGTGGCGAAGAAAAGGTATGGGAGAATCCAAAGCCATCTTCCACAATGTTCTGCTGACCAATTTATTTTAAGTTTTCAAACGAAAACAAGTTGAACATCGTGGAAGAACAGGCTCTGATTGAGGCTCAGATTGAAGCAGTATCTAATTATAACTCAACCATAATCACGGTTGTAGAATCCTGTTGATTCCGTACTTATGTTAAACATATCACTTCACTGGCTCACTACCACACCAAGCGCCATCGTATATAGCCTGCTTCACTTTGTCTGTTTCCCGCCATTCCTCGTAACTGACAGATGACATAACATAACTGACAGCAGCTACCCCGCTTGTGTGAATGAGACAGTGTTTACATATCTATTTAATAGATACACTACAACGGTGATTAAATGAGTTAAGTAGTTCTTGGAATGAAATTAAAAAAAAACGTATAGGTACTTATAATCAACATAATTTTTAATTGTTGTCATCATAAAGGTCATAAGCAGGCTAAAAGTAACGATAGTATAAGTAAATCGATCAGCAAGTTCATTTATTCACGTCAAAGATTTGAAAAATCACATATCGAAAACACAAAATTTCAAAAATTTGCTACGTGCAAAGCGGCGCCCAACGGTCCATGAATTGTATGTCATCTTGATGGCCGTGTATGGTACAATAGCTCGTGTGAGCTCCAGTCTATCAGTTCAATTCAGTTTCAAAAAAATGTACATTAACCCCCTTATTCATAAAACTTATCAAACCTATTTTAGTTAAAATGGGGTTTGTCTCTTTCTTACACACAGAAATGACAACGTGACAGATAAAGACAAACGTTCTATAAACCTATTTTAGCTAAAATAGAGATAAAATAGGATTATGAATAAGGGGGTTAGTGTTTTCTCCCATACAAAAAAAAACAAAAATTTTTTTTTTCTCACGCGTGGAGCGACTGATACCATCCGTACGTTAATATTACGTAAAGGGAGGTATACTAGACCCATTACAATTTTTGTTTTTTTATTTCCGTACTTTAAGTTTCTATGAGTATGGAGCTCGATTTTCAGACCACTGTGCGGCGGCGAGTTTTGATAGATCTTATCAAAACTCGTCGCCGCGCCGCACCGCCGGCGGCGCGGCGGCGCGGCGGCGCCGTGTGTTCATACAAATCCAAGGGTGACTGATGCAGCGGCGCCGCGGCGGCGGCGATGCCGCTGCAGCTTCGGCATGATGTGTAAACGGCCTCAAGGATTAGGTACTCGTACCTAACATTCATACATAATTATTATGATTTCTATTTATTATAAACACAATCAATAAAAATTAAACTCTTGCTTGTGATAATTTTCATCGCAATTTTCGGATGAATCTGTGATTTCTTTATGCATATTATCAATAAGTCGCGGTCTGTTAATAAATTTAGGTTTTTTTTATTGTTACAATGGCATAGAAAACGTGTAGGTACTTACGCATTAGAAGTAACTTCCGTGTTGATATTTTCGACTTTCTTTCTCCTGTGAAAGATAATTACATTGTAGACGTTTTTTTAGTTATTTATAAAAATATATTTAAAAATTCAAAATACATTTAAATAAAATTAAATCGATTTCGTATCACTGGGAATCGAACCCGGGGACCCTTGAACACGAACCTGCGCGTCGTCTACATAAGCCAATGTAACGATTGCGTATCTCGTCGAAAAAACTGAGCTTATGCGTAATAAGTGCATTTTCTTAAACTACCAAAATTCATAGCGAAAAAAAATATTCAGTAATAATAAAATGCTCTTACTTTTTAATTTCGTTCATATGTTCGGCGTTTGTTTTACATGAACGTTTTGTAGTCCTCCTAAGGGAATGTTTCACTTTATTTCCCATATTTACAAATGATATAATTGATAGCAAATTATTACGCTATTTTAACTTAAAAGTATTTTATATTTACATGAAATAAAAATATTTACAGAAAGAAGATATGCAAATAGTAATAATAAACAATGAATGTATGTAGGTACAAATAAATAATGCGGCGAAAAGAGCGACGCGTCCGTATAGTATCAGGCCTCGGCCGGCATTATTGCTACACGCACGGGGGTTTACCGTTTACGTACACATGCGCACTTATTATGTTCGGAACTATGAATATTATGCTATTTACAATAAAACTATTGTTTGAACTAAAAAAATAAAACACTATTATTTTAGTATGTTGCTTGTAGAATGATCTGACAAAAAATCAGAATGATTGTATGTATATTAGTATGGTTTCTATTGTAAAAAGAGTTTTTAGAGGTATCTTCATGATTTTTTTCTATCGTACCAAATTAGTTGTATTATGTTTTCAAAACACTATCTATCTAAAAATTCAAAATACATTTAAATAAAATTTAAAAAGAAAGTACGATTTCGTAACCTTGGGAATCGAACCCGGGGACTCTCGAATACAAATCTACACGTCGTCCACATACGTCACTGTGACAGTTGTACGTGAAGTCGAAAATACCGACTGCACTTTCTTAGATGTTTCCAAAATTCATAGTTTTATTGCAAAAATAAAAATATTCAGTTAAAAATAAAATGCTCATACTTTTTACTTTCGTTCATATTATGTTCGGCTTTTGTTTTATATGAACGTTTTGTAGTCCTCCTAACGGAATGTTTCACTATATTTCCCATTTATTTACAAATTATTACCCTATTTTAACTTTGTTAGGTTACGCGGACCACTGCCGGTAGACACAAGTGAAACGCCCGGGAGTTGGGACTCGCCGTACAATAGATGGCGCGCGCCTTGCACCCATACATAACAAACTTAAAAGTATTTTATATTTACACGAAATAAAAATATTTACGGAAAGAAGATAATGCAAATAATAATAAACAATGAATTTACAAATAAAACTTAACAAAAACATAACAATTTTGACGGAAATAGTGCGGCGAAAAGAGCGACACGTCCATATAGCATCAGGCCTCGGCCGGCACTGTCGCTACACGGGCGTTCACGCACACACGCGCACTTTTTATGTTCGGAACTATGAATATTCGATTTACAAAAAAACTATTGTTTTAAATAAAAAAATAAAACACTATCATTTTAGTATGTTACTTGTAGAATAATCTGACAAAAAATCAGAATGATTGTATGTATATTAGTATGGTTTTTATTGTAAAAAGAAAGTTTTTTAGAGGTATGTTCATGATTTTTTTCTATCGTACCAAATTAGTTGTATTGTGTTTTCAAAACACTATCTATCTAGCATATATCCTGAAGAATATCATATATTTTTCTGATTTTGTTTACTGTAGGCGATCATATACTTTTATTGTTTCGAAAACTACCGTTTTTTTGCGTTTAGCTCATGTAAGCGCCTTAATTCGCCAGTTTCGTTGATTAGTCAGTTTCACTGATTCGTCAGTTTTACCGATTAGACAGTTGCGTTAACTCGACAGTTTCCAGTACTAATGTGCCGGCAATTTATTATTTTAGGTCGAAATAAAATCACTTTAAGATGAATGCGCAGTTATAGCCCGCATTTTTGCAATTTTCAGGTCAGTGTTAGGTTGTATCTTGATCAAAATATGATTCGCGACTATAACCAGTACGTATTTACAAAATTATAATAATTAGAATCATTAATACATCTTTCTAAGTTAGATTTCTACCGTTAAGAACAAATCTCGTATGGAAAAGTGTTTATGGTAGAAATCTAACTTAAAGAGATATATTAATGATTCTAATGACTATGATTCTGTAAATACATGTCTATTTGTTGAAATAATAAGCTTAAAATGTTGAAAGAATAAGCTTAATAAAGAAAAGTATTGAATTTTTATTTGAACCAAAGCTTTTATAAAAGAAGAAATAATGAAGTGACAAGAATAGAGAAAAGAGTACAAACCATAACTTTTTGTAACACACCTAAATAAGTATGAATATACAACACTATTATAGTCGCGAATCATATTTGGATCAAGATACAACCTGACACTGATCTGCAAATTGCAAAAAACGTAAGAAAATTTAAATTTCGCGGTCTACCGTGTCACATTCACTTTAATCGGTGTTTTATTTTTGCTTGTATATCTTTCGTTAGACGTACTGAGATGTGTTAAAATTTGTCCATCTATTTTAATGGGACCCTGTATTTATGTCTGTAATATGTTTACATAATAAAGAGTATTTTATTCTATGTACGTGTTTCCTAGCTTTCTTTATTTCTGCCTTTCAAAGACTCGGCAGCCAACACGCCAAATGACCCATTTTATTTCATGATCATGCTTTAAGACGCCTTATTGAAACGCCCTGTCCGAGACCCAAGGCTTTCCAAAGATCGTTTATTATCTCATCCAATAAGTAAATACCGTCCTTCAACGAGCACCCGAAGGTCTCCGAAGGTTCCCGAAGGATTTTTTGTCGAGAACCTTGATCGCTATTTAGAACAACTTTTAACTTGGGATGAAGCACTGACCTATTTGTTTATTAGAGGTCAGTGGGATGAAATAAAAATAATCTTTAATGCCGGAGATATACGAGGCTATTTTCTCAAACCAGCGGGGTAATTTCGTAACACGTGCGTAACACACTAACAACACATACAACACAAAGACAGACAGTTCAACAACATTCATTGCGTGATTTACGAGTACGTTGTTGAGCAGATAAATTTTTCGAACATATGAAGCAATGGATTAGCAATATTCTTCAAATTGATTCAGGTTGTTAGTTTATATTATGTAAATATTTGTAATTATTATTATTATTATTTATTTATTTATTCAGACAAAAAATATCCATCAAATGACAAGCACACACATTTAACACAAACATAAAATATTAAATAACATCTAAGTACTTATACAGAATCAAACAAGATAAAAATAATAAATAAAAATTTAAAACAACAAAATACAGAATATACTTAAAGACAGAATAATTTAAAATAACATTACCGAATACATTTAAAAAAAAATATAATATAGTAATATCTGGTTTCAAAGACTTAAAAACTCTTTAGAGGAGAGTAGCCTTTGAGGATTTGTCCGAAACCCTTTCATTTTTCAAATACCTAAAAATTTGATTAAGTACTGATTACCTACAGATGTCCGTACCAACCAAATGAGATCGAACGGTACACTCACGAAAAGGACGAATCAAAGCGGAAAGGCTGTCAACTCAAAAGCAAGATGGGTTTTATCTGAAAAAAAAAAAAACTGATTCATTTATTTTAAAAGCAAAGAAATTACGTCTGACGTGAAGATTTTCTTAGAGACTTGAGATCAAAATGTAGGGCTCTTTTCTTTATTCTACCGCGTTAGGGGCTCGCCAAACTTATCGGAGAGAAATCTAACGTCAAGGCTGACTCTTATTGCCTTTAGAAAGGAGATATAAATCAGTCTGTATAGTCGTCTTATTGCAGGGCCTGCTTTTGTAGAGAAAAGGGCTTGATTTTATACTAAGACCATCAGCTATTTACTGATATCATTGTAAAAATTCAAATTGCAATTATTTAACCATTAACTTTTTATCAAAAAAAAAAAAACTCTTAAGGGGCCATAACACCATGGCCATGACCTAAAGCGCGGTCTTTGTCGGACTGCATAGAAAAGAAAGAGAAGCGCGATGACACAACGCTGGTAATTTATTCCAAAATATAAAGCAATAATCTATTTACAAAAATACTATTACTACTATATCTATAATTTTGGATATGTATTTATCTGTGTATCTATTTTATTGTATTGTATGCATAATATTTGCACCAACGACAGCCCCATTTTATGTCCAGGGAAATCACTGTCCATTCCAAGGTTGACTGGAAGAGATCGCAGAAAGCGATAAGGCCGCCCATTGTATATTTTGTAGTGTTTAATGTGTTTATTTCATGTTATGTATTTTTGTGGTGTACAATAATGTATATATAAATATAAATAAATAAATAAATTGTTTGGACTAAAAAATTAAACACTACTTTAGTATGTTGCTTGTAGAATAATCTGACAAACAATCAGAATGATTGTACAGACGCCAGCACATCAACCTACCCGAAACTGTCAGATTTTTCCCAATCAACTTTGAACCTTATGCTTTAGCGATAAAGTTGAAAATCTATTAAAGAAGTTTGACAGATTGTAGTAGGTTGATGTGCTGGCGTCTGTACGTATATTAGTGTGGTTTTATTGTGAAAAGAAAGTTTTTAGAGGTATATTCATGATTTTTTCACTTCTCATGCTCTAAAAGTTCGTCTTTATGTTGTGCTTAGGCGACATAAAATCGCTTTTTATGTTCTAGTGCATAAAGTAATTTTTTTTTCTGAGACTAAGGTAATCAGGCCCAACAGCCACACGCACAATAAAACTTCGCAGATTAAAGTCGTGATTTATTTAATTTTCTTTAATTTATACCACTTCCGTGTTTTCTATCGTTAATTTAATAAAATCAGGTAAAATAGTTGTCATTTATTATTTAAAAACGCAAAGAAACGTTTTTATGACTTGGCAGTATGAAGTACCCAAGCCGAATGCCAATGTTGAAATAAAAAAAAAACTTTTAAAAAGTTTCGTGGCGGTATTATCTGTGGTGGCGGGAATTAGCTATGCTTTGCAACATTTTTGATTAATTATGTACTGTATTCTTTATGCCTTTTTCATTTTCTCGCAATCGAAGTGAAAAGCAGAGTGTACAACTCAGGCATAAACGAGCCATTTTACCCCTCGACTTAACTATCCACCCTCGCCTGCGGCTCGCGTGGATATAAACGTCTCGGGGTAAAATAGCTTCTTTAATGCCTTAGTTGTACAATCTACTATTTCCTATCGTATGAAATTAGTTGTATTATGTTTTCAACACACTATCTACCTAGCATATATCCTGAAGAATTTCATATATTTTTCTGATTTTGTTTACTGCAGTCGATCATATACTTTTAGGCATTAAAAAACTTGCGTTTTTTGCGTTCCCTTAAATCAATTTCTCTTTAAACATTTTAATTATCATTTTTATTTTAACTTTATCGCGCATTCTGTGTTCTCCTATAAGTGCGGGAGTACCTACTCAATATCAAGACCTACCTGGCTGACCCTTTACTTTATTCATGTGCCCATGAATTTTGTATAATTATCTTTTGTTGGACATCCTAAATAATTCTAAACTAATATTATACAGAGAAAATATTAGATTTCTTGTATGTTTGGTTGTTACGCTTTCACTTTCACCCTATAACGGCTGAACGGATTTGGATGAATTTGGCTCATGGGTGGTGGACTTGCAATCTAATTGCGTAACACACTATCAATCGGAATCAGATTCATTTTGAAGCAAATTGCTAATCCATTGCTTCATAAGTTCGAAAAATTTGTCTGCTCAACCCGTAAATAACGCATTGAATGTTGTTGAACTGTCAAAATGAAACCGATTCCGATTGATAATGTGTTACGCAATTGGCCTGCTGAATTAGAACATAGGATATTAGATAGCATACTTTTTATCCCGATATTCAATTATCTTAGTATATTGCATTTATCTTAATATTTGTTTCTGTTGCTAAAATGAAAGTGATATTCATAACAAGTGACTTACCCAATTAAGGTGCAGATTTTTCAACGTTGTTGCAGTGTTATTTTCTTACAACGTAAGAAGAATGATTTCCCTACGGCGGAGAAAGTAAATCTAATAAATAAGATAGCCAGCGAGGTAATTCTTAAACACGCTAACAGTAGGAATGGGTTTCATTTTGACAGTACAACAACATTCATTGCGTTATTTACGTTGTTGAGCAGACAATTTTTCGAACATAAGAAGCAATGGATTAGCAATATCCTTCAAAATTATTCAGATCGTGATTGATAGTGTGTTACACAATTAGTGTGCTGGCTCAAAACAACTTTTTACCCGACTGCGCCAGAAGGAGGGTTATGTTTTAGACTTGCTGTTGGGTATGTATTTACTGAAGAGTCACGACCTCATGTAGTTTTTAAATATTATTGACGTGTATAGTGTTAAGGGGACTATAGGACCTAAACGCAAAAAATCGCAAGTTTTATAATGCCTAAAAGTATATGATCGACTACAGTAAATAAAATCAGAAAAATATATGATATTCTTCAGGATATATGCTAGTTAGATAGTGTGTTGAAAATATAATACAACTAATTTGATACGATAGAAAAAAATCATGAAGATACCTATAAAAAACTATCTTTTCACAATAAAAACCATACTAATATAAATACAATCATTCTGATTTTGTGGTAGATTATTCTACTAGCAACATAATAAAGCACTAGTGTTTTAATGTTTTAATCCAAACAATAATTTTTTTGTAAATTAATAATTGCTTCATATTTTGCAATTAATTACCAGCGTTGTGTCATCGCGCTTCTCTATCTTTCCTATGCAGTCCGACAGTGATCACGCTTTAGGTCATGTTTAGTTAAAAATTTGCGTTAGTTTTTTATTGTTTTGTCTGTAATAGAGGCTCCGTGTATCAGAAATATTATTCACTGAAAAAAAATGCACTCCAATCAAGTGACTTTTTAGCTTGATTGACGATATCTTGTTTAGATTAATCAAAGTCTTAGTTAAGTTGATCATCACGACATGATTGCAGCAATACTAGTTCAAATGATTGAACGCTCAAACAAGTTTCTTGATTACCCTTAACATGACATGATTTTAGACGAGTTAGAACAACAAAGTAAGTTAGTTGTGTCAATCAAGCATTTTGATTACTTCAATAAAGATCATTGAAACTTTATTATGTTGAATTGACTTGATAGCATCTATCATTGTAATTAGTTGTATTAATCATACAACTTGATCAAATCTTGCGCTAAATGTTTGCGCTAAATAAGTTCCTTGGTTGTGTTTATCAAATACATCATACAAACACTGGTACACTGATCAAATTAAAGTAGTAGCTTAAATGCGTACCTGTCGTAGGAAAGGGACATTTTGACAAAAGGTCATTTCGGGAAAGGGACATTTTGAGAAAGCGACATTTAGGGAAGGGGGCATTTTGGGAAATGGACGTTTCGGGAAAGGGACATTCTGAGAATTGGACATTATGGGAAGGGGACATTTCGGGAAAGGGGCTTTTTGAAACCGAGGGACTTTTTGGGAAAGGGACATTCTGAGCCTGAACGGCTGTGATAATTGTGCGTGATAGGCTCAGATGCAAACAAGTTACTTAGTCAATCTAAACAAAATCTTTATTGTGGCAACTACTTTTTTTTTTCATTGTTTAAGGGGACAGCCCATAAAACTGAACAACTTTCTCCGTGGGACCAACATCGTAATCGCAAACGCTGTATAGATAAATGAGCCGTAAGATCTATATCTTACGGCTCATTTATCTATACAACGTACGTTGTTCCTATGAACAAGCGACAACTTATGACATATGGAGCCGGTACATTTGCAGCTTACATGACGCCGTGAAAGCCATCCGATCCATCCATCACGCTGTCCGGCCGAGATGTTCCACTTATGTGGTATTAAACTTACCTCGTGTTTGGCGCGGCATTTTCCTTATTTTTCTCGTATTTTTATGTTTATGTTTTTCTTATATTTTGGGATCGCACTAAATGAACTTTTACTTAAAAAGTTTTTGATTGGCAATATTAAGTCTTGCTGTTGTGTCGGTTTAGGATTGTTTTTGTTTTGTAGTAGTTTTTGTTTTTTTTTTTTGAGGTGAAAACTTCTTTGCGACGCGTTGGGAAATTTTTGAGATGGAAAAAACTATTGGACTCGCGACTCTTACCGACACCGGGCTACATTCGGATGTGTTCGGCTGTCCTCGAGATGTACCCTGTAAAGTCTATTCAAACTTATGTTTCAAATTAACATTATTTCAATTTAAACAAATATCAACTTTATTTTAATGGTAATTAAGTTGAATTCAGAGTGTACTACTCTTTATTGAAAAAGTTATAAAAATGTTTGAAGATGTAGCGTAAAGTGAACTTTATTGTGTAGGATTTATTATGTTTCCATAAACTCATATTTGTTTACATTTTTGGCGATTAAATCGCGAATGCAGATTAGGAGTTTTACAGATCTTAGATGACTTTCTATAGTTTCTAAGAAAACACGTATATTATGATCGGTTTCTTACTAAACTTCAACTATATCCGTCGATCCTGCATACTTATCTCTTTTGTTGACTGTACATTATGAGGACATATTTATTTAAACTTTTTACTGTATTGTTCCAGACGGAAATGGTCCACGCGGGCAGCAGCTTCCAATGGGACAAGCTGTCGCCCGCAGAGTTCCAGCAGTTGCAGGAGTTGACCTCGTGTGAGTACCCCCCTAATTGAGCAATCATTATTTATCTGCCTCTATCTTTGTGTGAGCCCCAAACGAACCCGTTGTCATTTGTTTTCCACGTCATCAAGTGCCCTTATCCAAATATATTATATTTGGGGTCGGCGTAACATGTATCTTTCTTCCATACTCCATGCACATGCATTTTTAACCGAATTCATTCTATTAATAGTCTTCTAGGTAGTTACCATATTTATTTATGTATTTAATACTTTATTATTCCGCTTGGGCGCACCTTGTGTTGCTCCGCATCGATGTCAATGCGGTGAAGCTGTCGCAGTCTCGGACACCATGGCCTGTCCTGCTGCAGGAGCGCAGGTCGCATAGCACGGCACGCCAGCATCAACGATATTATTCGTCGAGCCCTTGTCACCGCCGGCGTAACAGCGGTGTTAGAAACAAACGGCTTGTTACGTGATGATGGGAAGAGACCAGACGGCATGACGTTGTTGCCTTGGAAGGTGGGTAGGCCTCTGGTGTGGGACGCAACATGTGTCGATACCCTTGCGCCATCTCATGTTCCTAGCACTGCAGGCTGTGCTGGCGCCGTTGCTGCAGCTGCTGAGACCCTCAAGCGGCGCAAATACTGTAACCTTATGGGCAACTACAGCTTTGAGCCGTTTGGGGTCGAAACTCTCGGGTCATGGGGCCCGAGCGCGCGTCTCCTTTTTAAGGAAATTTCTCGCCGGCTGGTCGATACTTCACGTGACCAGAGGGCTGGGTCGTTCTTTGGCCAAAGAATTAGCATTGCCATTCAACGTGGCAATGCTGCCAGTCTTCTGGGCATGTTTCCGGATGACAGGGATGCGGACGAATACTTCGACGCCTAAGTGTCCTTTGTTTTATTTTTTTTATATTTTTATACATTTGTATTGTAAGTTAGTTAGTCAAGCATATAAATGTACATAGGCATTTTCTACTACCTTTGGGCGATGCAGAGACAAACAGTAGAAATCCACCAAAAAAAAAAACCGTTAAATGTCTATTCCCCAAAGGCAAAGTTTACCTGAGTATTACCCGATTACCTACATCATATCAATCCTCTAATGTAATAGCACGGCTCAGTGTTCCAATTCAATTAGACATATGGCCCACGGGACTATGTTTTAGCAAATTAAACTTTTGCACTTAGTGAATTTCGATAGGGGTGGCACAGTTTCCGGTGTGGTTTGAAAGGTCGCCGCTGTTATTATAGGCAAACAAAAATAAAATAAAAAATTGGTTGTCTGTAAAGTCGGTTTACGGACGATAAATTTACGTGATGACGTCATAAGAAAACATTCAGTTAGGTATCAGACTCATACACGTCACAAGCCGAACGCTTAGGCCGATAGTGCCTCTCTATCGCTTGTTCCGCACTCTCGCTTGCACGCTCGGCTCAGGCGGATTTTTTTTCGCGATTTCAGGTTTGGTCCCATGGTAAAAGTTGTTCATAATGATGAGTACAATGACCCCTTAATAGGATGCCCATGAATTCAATTTCACCCTGTATATCTCTGCACTGTACCTGTGGCTGTACCTTGCTATCCAGTAACAGAGAAATAGTTGATATACTACTCTAAAAACCCTTCAGAATTTCGCAATCTTATTCTTTCTACCCTAGTCCTACTAGATAATTCAATGTTCTTCTTATAAATTATGTCTTTACGGGTATCAAGACAGCTGAATAATTTATCTGGAAGTCGTCGCTTTTACTTATTTTATTATTTATGAACACACAGTAAGATACATTGCGAAGCGACATTAACTTTTGAGTGCAAAGATACTGCTTATTTCCTCCTGTTCCTTATATCTCCACTGGTAGGGATACTTCTTGAGAAAATTTCTTCCGCTTTTCTGATGGTCGTAGATCCAATCTTGCACAATTGCAACTTGTGGTAGTGGCAATTGTGTTGTGCTCCATTTGCGCATTACTTAGTCGGTGCAAATTGTTTTTGGACCGAAGTTCTCTTACGGATCTTGCGGTAGGAGTAAAATGGGAGAGTGACATTTCTCCAATAAGTACCTAATTTTAAAATAACGCTGTTTTGAAAAAGCGTTATGCCCCTCCATGCGACTTTTCATTAATCTAATAGAAAGATACACACAGAGAGAGAGGGAGATAGTTGACATGGTTTTCGAGGATGCTGAAGCCGATAGTGAGGTCAAAATGAAAATCCAAGACGGTGGCTGCAAAATTTTTCAAATTTTTCGTCATTGGTGTCGTTTTCATGGTTTTCGAGGGTGCTGAAGCCGATAGTGAGGTCAAAATGAAAATTCAAGATGGCGGCTGAAAATTTTTCAAACTTTCGCAGCCGCCATCTTGGATTTTTATTTTGAACTTCGGGGTCACACGTTTTTTTTTCTATTCCCTATTTCTGAACTGATATGAAGTGGAAGGGAGTGAATGATAGCATGACGGTTCACAGGGGAGAATCGACCCTAAGTAACATGGAACAAGGGCGATTTCCCTACTGTCGTTATTTAATAATTTATTTTCTTTACATACAGACATCCCTCTCACCATCCATCAGCCCTAAGTGGAATAATACCGAAATAGCACTATTCATAATATACTTTAGGTCCCTACTACAAAACTGTTAGCATATTTATTGAACTTAGTCTGATCAACCTGGACTAATTGGGACTAAAAGCTTTTATATAAATACGACTATATTTGTATATTATCAATTTACACAAGAGCCAATCACTTTGCAAAAGGGCGTGGTACAGTCAGCATCAAAAGTCGATTAACACTATCATTTTTACGTGTTATTAAATTGACAACAACTTTTTTCAATAAACTGATTTTTAGCTTTTCACATAATAGACAAGAGTATATATGTATTCTAAAAAAAATTCTTCTGCTGCAATTTTGAACAAATATTTTGCTCAATAACTAAGATTAAAAAAACTGAAGTGTTAATCAACTTTTGATGCTGACCGCACATGCAAATCTGACCTAGGTTGTCAACTGACAACCGACGACCTGGTGCAGGTCGTAGGGCTCCGCTAACAAAATCACTGCGATACGAGGACGCAACGCATTGGCAACACACGTGTGGCATCGCTCTTAGTGTGGGAAACGCGTACAGGTAGTTGTAGCGATAGTTGGTGCTGGCCCATGTCCAGCAGTGGACGACTTTTGGCTAGGTGATGACGACAATGTCCACTGCTGAACTTGGGCCAGCTTGTTCCTCTTATCTTCGTATCGATGCAAAGTTCAGAGGGTCGCAAGTTAGTGGAGTGGAGTGGTCAGGTCAAAGTGTTAACTTTGACCGTGAGCTAGCCTAGCGTGATTCGGAGATTCAATAGAATAAGAAACCAGCTTAGACTGGTTAATAAATTACTCCAAAAAGAAGAAAATGGTAAGGAATAAAACCATAGACACCGGTTTCTGAAACTGAAGTTAACTTGCACTTTATTTTGGAACGAAGCTCCTTAACGCGGCTTGCGATTAAGAGTTGACTGGTAGAAATCTTCACGTGAGGAAAAAGCGCGTATGACCATCCAAGCCAGTTTCTCTCTCTCTCTCTCTCTCTCTCTCTGTCTCTTTCTATTACACAGGGTGTCCGTGACATCGATGAGCTACCTACATTTGGAAGCATATTGCTAATCTATTGCTCAATATGTTCGAAAAATGTGTTTGCTGAACAACGTAAATAACGCAATGAATGTTGTTCAACTGTCAAAATGAAATTTGCTACTGATATTGTGTTACGCAATTACCCTGCTGCTACCATGAATTCAGCTCATAAATGAAACACTTTTACACGTCAATCATATTTAAAAAAAACCAGATGAGGTCGGCGTGATCCTAGACCCCCTTTTCGGCTTTTAAATCAGCTGCTTCATTAAAAAGTGCAATACTTACGCGGTGTAAATGTATGGAACTGCAATTTTTTTTCATAACCTATGAAAAATTTCAACGCAGAGGTTTAAAATCATATACTGAATTCATGGTCACAATTTGCGCTTTGATATCCCCTCCACCCTGTATATTTCGATTTTTCATGTTTCGACGGCGTTTTAACGTGTGATGACCCGCTCCCGATGCGCAAGTCAAAGAAAAACCGAGTGTGCTAATGACCACACGACTGAAGTGAAACTTCAAACGTATTTGGCTATGAGAGGAAGAGAGAAAGAAAATGTGCGCGCGCACTGCTTTCTCTTGCTTATATCCCCCACTCAACTCCCGTTCGCCTCACCCGATCACACTTTTCGTAACGCGTACGTCACGCGTTCGCCAGCTTACTCCCCAAGTCAAGCGTGCGTAAAGAAGTTTCACTTTAAAAAAAAAAAGTTTTGGTTTTGCTGTCTCAGATGTCTTCATATTATTATAATCTGATCTTTTATTTGCAGATTCAACCAAGAAGCTTCAGGATGTCCTCAAGGAGTTCTGTGAGGTCAAGAAACAGAGTTCAGATGGGGTGAGTCTCTTACGCTATTCTTTATTTTATTCCTGGTTTAATTTCATATCTATTGGAAATTTCCTTGTCAGGTATACGAATATACACGTAAGTAATTCACACACGGTTTTTGAAACTACCAAATCCGTAATAATATTTTAGACAGGTACTTACAAATAACCCCAGACCACGGGGTTCGTGTCTGACACTTTTCGAATGCTTTTTCGATGTTCTCTCCTCACGCCTAGCTATCAACTTTTCGCCCTGAATTTGCTTGCTGAAAAATGGTAGCCATTAATACGTTAACTAATATAAAAACGATTAAGTATTCAAATATCGAGATTCCAAAATTAATGACGATTTATCTATATTTAAATGCGCCGTTAGTCTAATTAATTAATTAGTAAAGAAAAGTAATAAAGTGGTCACAATATCGTAATTATTAGTAAAGAAAGAAAAGAAAATAAGTATGTTTATTTGCGGCGAACATGACGCAAAAAAAAATCATAAACACAAAAAATAAAAGAAAAAAGGTAAGTCAAAATATGCGTCAAATCCACGCAAAACGGCTATCGCTCAGCATTATGCTGCGACCCTATGCAAGACAGAGCCCCAGCACTGGTTACTACTCAGGTGTAAACTCTATTATCAGATTATCAGTGACTATCATAGAGTAAGAACGGTTTCGCACTGCGTCCGATCCGAATCCGAGAAATGCCGGCCCGAAGTGCCCATAGTATTTGTATGAGGGGTTGCGCACTAGATCCAAACTCTATCCGTCAGAATTTAGAACATGTCCCTTTCGGATTGAAGTCGGATCTTTAATTCGGATTCGCACTATTCGGATCGGACTATTAGTATGGATGTTATGGTATTTGACAAAATATGCGTGGAACTCTTTTCAGGAAATTATTAGAGCGATGTTTTGACCTTATCTAGAAATTGCGTTATAGAACAGCATTGGAGTTTTATTGCGATAACAAAGTTAGTGGAACAAAACTTTGTGCTTCACAAACTAATATCGAAATGCATCAGTACTGGATATACTTTGATCCACTACAATTTATTGTTCGACCTTTGTGGGTAAACATTTTATACTATTAAGTTTTTGGTTGAGTGTTTTCTTTCTTCGATATTAGATACTTTTTAACCGACTTTAAAAAAGGAGGTTCTGTATTCGACCCGTATGTATGTATGTATGTTTGTATGTCCGCGATTATCTCAAAAACTACTGAACCGATTTTGATATTTTTTTCATGAGTGTGATCTACATACTTTCAGGAAGGTTTTAGTATATAATACATTAGGTAATTATTCTTATGTACGAAGTTATATGCATAAATGTACTGCATCTCCGGCATTTCTATGGGAATTCTGATGATTTTTCGAGTCGTGTCTTCAATTCTTCAATGCACTAGTATTAATTGAATTTGTGTGGGGTAGGTACAACTAAAAAGTGAAAAATAAAAACTTTTTTCCAAAAAAAACAACCGACTTCAAAAAAAACACTACAAAGTGAAAAATAAACTTTAATTTCGGAAGTCGGTGTCAAAAAACGAAAATGCTGAAGCAACGACACCGACTTCCGAAATTAAAGTTTATTTTTCACTTTGTTAATGCCATAGGTTGCATCATCATCATCATTTGCTTAATCTTTTCCCAACTATGTTGGGGTCGGCTTCCAGTCTAACCAGATACAGTTGAATACCAGTATTTTCTATGGAGCGACTGCCTATCAGACCTCCACAACCCAGTTACTAGGTAAACTCTGGGTGGAGCGGAAGGGAGTGTCAGACTCTCACTGACTAAAACCCATCTGTGTTCCTTCCTTAGCCCTTTGTGTTCCGGAGGAGCGGTAACCCTTTCGGACAATCCCGCTACCCCGGAATACGATACCTCTTGGTAAGACTGGTTGTCAGACTTTCGGGCTTCTGACGACCCGTAACGACTGTCAAAGATCCATGCCATTTTGATAAAAAAAAACAAAATGGCGTACAACAAAACCCTTTCAAGTCGCGGGCAAAGGCTAGTTTGTTATAAGTAAAACTCAATGAGGAATGTCCTACAAAGTTGAGACAGCATTATACCGCATTAGAGTTTATGAACTAATATTAGTTCGCCACAATGTCTGACTGTTGTTGCGAACTCGCTCCTCAGGTACCTACAATGATTATCTAAAGTGGATTGCTTTTTATACCGGGAAATAGACATACGTAACAATGAGGTTAATTGGTTATAGTTTTAACAAAACCCAATTGCTTTTTATTGAGTTTGAAGTTGTGATGGATTCTTTTTTGGATTTTTGGCAGAGATAACGTTCCGTTCGTGTATTGCACGACTTATAATGCAACGCATTAGAGTGCTTTACGATCGAAAAAAAAATTGGCTTCCTTTCTGCAACTGTTTCTGTTATACTACTGCTAGTGCACAGAACTTACTTAATTTATATACCACTAGCTGCGCCCCGCGGTTGCACCCGCATAACTTTCGATTTAGTGGGAATATCGGGATAAAAACTATCTTATGTCCTTTCCCGGGACTCAAACTATCTCTATACCAAATTTCATCTAAAACAGTTCAGCGGCTTAAGCGTGAAGAGGTGACAGACAGACAGACAGACTTTCGCATTTATAATATTATAATATGGATACTCTTGTCATCATCATATGCCTATGCTTTTCCCAACTATGTTGGGGTCGGCTTCCAGTCTAACCGGATGCCAGTATTTTACATGGAGCGACTGTCTATCTGACCTCCACAACCCAGTAACTGGGTAATACGATACCCCTTGGTATGACGGGATGTCAGTATTTTTTGGCTCGACCCGTAACGACTGTCAAAGATCTACGAATGACAGCCGGGACCAACGGCTTGTCATGCTTTCCAAGGCACGGAAGGGTCTCAATATTGGATGGTCACCCATCTGCGAACCGACCGCATCAACCCAAATCAAAGTAATCAAATAATAAAAAGCATCAAATCAAAGTTATTATTTAGCCACGAACCCCTACACTACGCATGACATATCTGGTACTTGAAAAGCATATTAATAAAACCTGCAAAACCGCATTAAAATCGGTAAAATCATTACAAAACCAATATAAATTCGAAGCCAATTTTCGAAATCCACTCGACACTGTCATAATAATGAAATCTGATTAACTGGCGTCCTCGGTAATAATATAGTGGAGCGATAACATTATCTATCACCCCGATATTGGCACCTCATTATATGAGATAAAGTGTTTTATTGCACGCTAGCTGTTGGCGTGGCTTCGGTCGCATGGAAGTCGGAAAATAACGTTATTTTTAACAACATTTTTAGGCTTATTCTCAGGCGCTCCATAATTTTATTCCCGGCGGCTCCAAATTAAAAAAGCAATATGGGAACAATTTCAGTAGGTATTTTAATAAAATTATGGAGCTCTTGGGAATTAATGTATGGAGTGAAATTGTTTGAAGAACAATAGATTTCGAGCTCCTGGGAATAAGCCCATTTTTAATTGTGAGACTTTTAGTAAAAGCGCTTTATTGATAAATGATTTGATTTCTGTAAGCAGGTTTGTACAAACATTTTTACTCGTCAATCATATTAATACTTAAGTAGGTACCTAAGCGTTTCTAAAAAAAAAAAAATTTAATCATGCTGTGTTGGGTATCAAATTTCAAAAATATAAATATTACTGAAATAAGCCCCAAAACAATTAAATGAAAAATAAGTTTAAAAACTAAGGCAGGCCGCATACGTCCGGTTTCCTGATTCGGAATTCAGATTCGGAGACCCCGAATGCACGCATTTCATACAAAATGTTCTCTCCAGCGCACACGTTCTTAAATTTTCCGTTCTGAAACCCTGCCTGAAGGAAAATTTAAGAACGTGTGCGCTGGAGAGAACATTTTGTATGAAATGCGTGCATTCGGGGTCTCCGAATCTGAATTCCGAATCAGGAAACCGGACGTATGCGCCCAGCCTAAAACCCGACTACTGAAAAGGATGAAATAAGAAAGTACCTTCCCGTGGTCGCATGCTACCATAGCTTATAATGAGTTAGTACAGCGGCATGCGACCACGGGAAGGTAGGTACTTTCTTATTTCATCCTTTTCAGTAGTCGGGTTTTAGTTTTTAAAATTGTTTTTTAAAATTTAATTTTAGACCCAATCATTTTTTCTGTGTTCTAAATGTAAGATATTTTTAATGAATACTTCGACATATCAAACCGAATTTTGTAAAACAAAAATCTCGTCATATAAAAATAACACAATAGCATTTACAATACTGCCTACTCTGCGCATCTAGAGACGGTAGATAAGAAAAGAATTCCATTTTTATTCCCGAATACCCATCAAAATAGCCATTATTATGAAAACACAAAAACTTTTTATGGACTTTCATCTATTTACGTACTCCTAATCTGTGTGAGCGAGCCAGCGAATATGACGTCATACCTCCTGTCTCCCTCTCTCTTTATGACGTCACATGCGGCTTGACAATCGATGATAACCTTTTTCCTAGCAAAGAATAACCGACTTTATCCGGATCGGAATAGAACTCAAAATCGAACTAAACCATTCGGATAAGGAACCATGACGTCACAGAAAAGGGGTGTAAAGAAGAAAAATAAATATTTATTACCGATTACACTGTGGACTTTATTACGCTCTTGATACGGTTCGATTTCGTGTGCGGTCTATAAATAAACTTGATGTCCCACTAAAGTTTCGCCAAGGATTCCGAGGCCTATTTGCTTAGAATTAAGTGTTTTCCCTTGTAAAAACCTACGTGGGGATCAAAAGGAGGGAGGGGTGTTTTGTACCTTCCGGGGTTAGTAGAGGTCCAAGTGTCATTATGGAGTTAAAGAGACATTAAGTAGGTAGTTTATAGTTTAAGCTCTAAAGCTTCATTGCTTGGAACTACTTGAAAGTCAAAATAACTCGTGTAGGATGAGATCTTCCAGCCCAAAAAACAAACAAGCTTATCGAAAGATTTTTTGCACTGAAACCGCTGTTCAATATTTTGGACTTTATTTTTATTATGGTCTTTACTATGGAGCCGAAACGTGGACACTCACACTACGACTGGTCCATAAATTCAAGGTCGCTCAGCGAGTTATGGAATGAGCTAGGCTTGTTGTCTCTCTGAGGGATCGAATCCGCCACAAGGTGTCAAAGTCAAAGCATTTATTTCAAATAGGCACATAAAAGGCACTTTTGAACGTCAAAATTTACATTAAAATAGAATTGATTCTAGTCGCCCCTTCCAAAAGGTAGTTTTCGTATGGAGAAGAATGGGCAAGAAACTCCACCGTTACTCTTTCAAAAATGTTTTACAATAATAAAATAAAATTACTATACTATAGGTAAAAGAATTAAAAACGAAACCATGACATGACATATAAATTAATTATCTGATAGATACATGGTGCTCACATATTTACAAAAACGGTGATCCGGTAGAGAACCAAAGTTGTTGACATAGCTCACAGAATAGGCAGGGCCGGCTATATTAGCGGTGGAACCGATGGCCGTTGGGGTAGACGTGTTCTTGAGTGGAGACCACGAATCAGCAAACGTAAGGTAGGACGCCCTCTGGCTAGGTGGGGCGACAATCATCTCCGCAGGGTGGCTGGTAGCAGTTGAATGACAGTTGCTGAAAATCGAGTTGATGGGCGTGCAATAGGAGAGGTCTATGTGCAGCAGTGGAGTGCAGTAGGTTGATGATGATGGTCTTCACTTGGCGACCTTGATCGAAAGGCGGGAAGACATGGGACAAGAATAATCGTGGTCTTTAGTCATTCTTAATAATAGACAGGAGAACGTTTTCAAAGATCAATGAACTCTGGACTCGGAGGGCCTATTCTGTAACTCCGTCAATGAAGGTACGGGCCCGTCCGACAGTAGTTCGATACTTCGGAATGAACCCTACTTCCGATTAATTAACTTTTTCGGTCCGGCAAAAACACATCAGGAGTAAGGACAATTACTGTCAAATCGTCTTGTTTCATACTTAGTTCGGGTCCCGAACTAATCTTGAGTCCGAATACTCCGAATGTGTTCCGGTATCCGTATATGAATTACCCGAAACTTCAGCCGTACGGATTTCGTGCTTTTAAAGAGTCAACCCCCTGGACAGAATGATATAATCCTATAGTCTTGTATTCAGGGTAAGGCTGGGTTAGATTATTTTTTTAACCGACTCAATAAAAGGTTGGGTTTCACCCAAAAATTTCTTTAAATAAATAACATGTATTTTCAGTGATAATTATTGACCACGACCACACCTTTCTGAAGAATCGCCACAATGACTGGTCCCGCTTTAAATCTTCTATGTACTTATCTTTGTATGTTTTTACTCCAAGATCCCTACTATTCACGAGGAAAACAGCATCGGAAAACACCAAAACAAATAAATAAACTAATAAATTACAATGTCTTGTAATGTCTTCCTCAACCATCATTCTTGTCGCATTACGTCTTTCCTGAGTTCCAATCATTCTTGTGACATTAATTCCTGTGCGGCCCATAGCTATGCTGGGGAGTTTGTTGCGCCACTTTTTCTAACCAACTAATGTTTTAGCTATTCGCTTAAAACACGTATGAATATATTCGTTATTTCGTGAGTTGACACAATTCGCATAGTATTGGGGCGGTGACTGCCCGACGATTGATATCGGGACGTTGTATATATGCTGTTTGCGCGGTAAACTCTGCTTGCGCGATGCAGGATTTTGCGTGACGTCAGTATCATGCGTAGTTCGCATGTGGCATCTATATAGATGCCGCTACAGTTTGAAGCCAATTGCGAATGTAACGTAGCTTCGGCGACTTTATGAGGGCGTAAACAATGCAGGGTTTAAATTACATTACTGTATACAAAATGCGTGGGAGTTTGTAGCGCGACTTCTTTTTCCCAGCTAAAGCACTAGAAAATGGTGAAAGGCGGCCGATTTGGGGGATCGTCTTATATAATTTTGACGTTCAATAAGTGCTGATTCTCAGCCTAATTTGAATAAATGATATCTGATTTTGATTTTATTGATGTCGAGGATAAAATTGGCTGTGCAGATTTGTACCTAATCTGCGTTCGCGATTTATTTGCCAAAAATGTAAACAAAATAATGTGAATTGATGGAAAAGTAACTTTAATTTCTACAAAATAAAGTTCAGTTTACGCTGCAATTTCAAACATTTTAATAACTTTTTCAATAGTGCTAGTCACTCTGAAATTAACTTAATTATCATTGAAATAAATTTGATATTTGTTTAACATGAAATAGGGTGTGGGTGGGCAGCACTGCGCACGTTTACTATATGTTTGTTAGGCCTTATCATGTTTTGGTAGGTGGTGACCATTAGTTCAGATCTTGCAAAAATTCCAGTAGCCTTTTTGGTCGAAAATGGTTAACAATCTAAACTAATATTATAAAGAGAAAAGATTTGATTTTTTGTATGATTGTTTGATCACGAACTGGGTTAAAATCAGCCTATAATATTCTTACTGCTGGGACACAGGCCTCCTCTCCGTGAGAGGTAGTGGGCCATAATCCACCACGCGGGCCCAGTGCGGGTTGGTAGATGTCACATGTCTTCGAATTTTTTGCTCTACGATTTGTCCATTTCCGACGATGTTTTCCTTCACCGTTTTGAGAGCCCACCACGAACTACAAAAAGCCAAGACGATGTTCGGAAAAAGAGCATAGTTCGTCCTTCTTCCCCGGACGATAAACGACATAAACAAGTCGATAAATTGCACGGACGCGTCGTAATCCCTCCCTTGTCGATCGTTTGTAGTCACATTAGTCTCCTGAAGCCTATATTTATCGTTTAAATTGCATACTTTGAACGTAAATAGATTTCCGTGATGTTGCCGAAAAAGTCCTTCAAAACTTTGAAGCTCACCGTCCGATCAGGACCAGGCCCGTGCCGGACGGCGCGTATGTGTTCCACGCGCCTCAAAGAGATGTCAGCACAAGGGAAGGGGCCTGTTAGGGCCGAAGCCTGCCGGTAGGGCGGGATTGTCCGAAAGGGTTACCGCTAGCCCGGAACATAAAGGGCTAAGGAAGGAACACGGGTGGGTTTTAGTCAGTAAGAGTTTGACACTCCCTTCCACGCCACCCAGAGCGGGAGGGGTCATTTGATAATATCCCACCTTCAAAAAAAAAAGGGCTCATAACAAACGAGCTTTGATGTGGAGTTACGGACACACCAGCCTGGCCGTCACTACACAATAACTTACCTAAATAAGACCCCAAAATAACAATTGCCCATAAAAGCGACGTTTTTCAAAAGAAAAACCGTACAGTTTGCCTAAAAACCTTATAAAGCTCCTCTATTAGTGTCTTCATTGTGGACAGTAACTGAATTAAATATGACCCCATAGTGTACGAAAGAGTCCGTAATGACGATGTTTCTTCATGAAAACCCTATAGAAAACCTTATTAAATGTCTCCATCGTTGATATAAAAGGCAAAATGCCTGCACTGTACACATTAACTGAACGAAATACGACCCCAATATAATAATCCCTATTAATGCTGTTCTGAAGAGCAATTCTCGTAATTTTAAGAACATTCACAACACTGCTGTGAACGTTTTTAAAATGTCGAGGATATTTATGTTATAGCTAGCTGCGCCCCGCGGTTTCACCCGCGTAAATGTCGATCCCGAGGGAATATCGGGATAAAAAGTAGCCTATATGTCAATCCAGGGTGTCAGTTACCTTCACACAAAATTTTATCAAAATTGGTCCATCCGTTTGAGCGTGAAGAAGTAACAAACATATAAACACACACACACACTCACAAAGGAGACTGTTAAAAAGTGGTCTATGAACCAATAGCGATACTGTTACGATATTTTTGTGGGGATGCCTCAACTATACCCTTGTGCAAAGTAGCATCAAAATCTGACCCGGCAGTTTTGAGAAATATAATATTTTAGAATACATAATTTCAAGATAACTTTAAAAACTGGTCTATGAACCAATAGCGATACTGTTACGATATTTCTGTGGGGATGCCTCAACTATACCCTTGTGCAAAGTGGCATCAAAATCTGACCCCGGCAGTTTTGAGAAATATAATATTTTAGAATACATAATTTCAAGATAACTTTAAAAACTGGTCTATGAACCAATAGCGATACTGTTACGATATTTCTGTGGGGATACCTCAACTATACCCTTGTGCAAAGTGGCATCAAAATCTGACCCGGCAGTTTTGAGAAATATAATATTTTAGAATAAGTACATAATTTCATGATAACTTTAAAAAGTGGTCTATGAACCAATAGCGATTCTGTTACGACATTTCTGTGGGGATGCCTCAACTATACCCTTGTGCAAAGTGGCATCAAATCTGACCCGGCAGTTTTGAGAAATATAATATTTTAGAATACATAATTTCAAGATAACTTTAAAAAGTGGTCTATGAACCAATAGCGATACTGTTACGACATTTCTGTGGGGATGCCTCAACTATACCCTTGTGCAAAGTGGCATCAAAATCTGACCCGGCAGTTTTGAGAAATATAATATTTTAGAATAAGTACATAATTTCATGATGATAACTTTAAAAAGTGGTCTATGAACCAATAGCGATACTGTTACGACATTTCTGTGGGGATTCCTCAACTATACCCTTGTGCAAAGTGGCATCAAAATCTGACCCGGCAGTTTTGAGAAATATAATATTTTAGAATACATAATTTCATGATAACTTTAAAAAAGTGGCCTATGAACCAATAGCGATACTGTTACGATATTTCTGTGAGGATACCTCAACTATACCCTTGTGCAAAGTGGCAACAAAATCTGAACCGGCAGTTTTGAGAAACATAATATTTTAGAATACATAATTTCATGATAACGTTTTTATTTTAAAAACGTTTTAAAGGGTATTTCTGACTTTATAATACTTAATTAATGTGTTTCTTTCCTAGATTTTAGTATTTGTTTCGATTTTAACCGACTTCAAAAAAGGAGGAGGTTCTCAGTTCGTCGGAATTACATTTTTTAAATATTTTTATACTATGTAGTGATATATACGTTTTTTTACATACACCCTTTTTCTGCTGCTACAAATAGAGTTCCTTCTTATTTTTCGTACCTATTTTGGAGTAATTTTTTGTTTTAAGACATATCCTTCCTACATATTTAAAAAATGCCTAAAAATCGGTAAGTACAAAAAAAAAGTTGAGGGGACAAGTGACATTGCCTAGTAGAGAAACACATTAATAAAGTCAGAAATACCCGTTCAAACCTGACCTGGTGACAATGGGAACACTTGGTAAAGTATACCCTTTCAAACAAAAAAATAATTTTCTAAATCAGTCCAGCCGTCTTCAAGAAATCGGTGAGTATAAATATTAAATAATGTTAAAAAGATTCCGACGAACTGAGAACCTCCTTCCTTTTTTCAAGTCGGTTAAAAACGAAAAAAAAAACTGAAATTCAGCACTGTCGAGGTGGTAAGTGTCTTTGTTTAGCAGAAAACCACATTAATTAAGTAGTATAAAGTCAGAAATACCCGTTAAAACGTTTTCAAAATATAAAAATGTAGCAAGAAATGTGAATTTTAAAGTATTATTTTCTCAAAACTGCCGGGTTAGATTTTGATGCCCCTTTGCACAAGGGTATAGTTGAGGTATTTCAACAGAAATACCACTACAATATCGCTATTGGATCATAGACCACTTCCCATACAAATTTTAACAGTCTCCTTTCGCCTTTATAATATTAGTGTGATAGTGTGTTAATTAGCTGCGCCCCGCGGTTTCACCCGCATATCGGGAGGATATCGGGATAAGAAGTATCCTATGTCCTTTACCGGGACTCAAACTATCTCTATACCAAATTTCATCTAAATCAGTTTAGCGGTTTAGGCGTGAAAAGGTAACATACAGACAGACAGACAGTTACTTTCGAATTTATAATATAAACATGGATTTTTGACAGATTGAGACTGAGATCAATCGATCTCAGTCTCAATCTGTCAAAAATACCTCTAATTTCCCTACATTTTGACAAGTTTTTGACATTGATTGTCGCTGAGATGAGATTGCGACTAGATTTTGAACGTTTTTAATTACGGGCCTTTTGTTCTGTTCCATGTGTTTTTCCATTCGGAATTTCTTAGTAGTAGCCTGGAGTTTGCAATTTTTTCCAAAGGAAAACCATGCAGCGATGTTTTCAAAGGGAAATACCATACACCGGACGACGTCATTACGTCAGCGCCGGCTGTCGCTGCTCGCGGCTCTGTCTTGCATAGGGTCGCAGCATTATGCTGACCGATAGCCGTTTTGCGTGGATGTGACGCATGTTTCCCTTACCATCTTCTTATTTTATTTTTTTTGTGTTTATGTTCTTTTTTGCGTCATGTTTACCGCAAATAAACGTATTTTCTATCTTTCTTTCTTTATACAGATCGCCTAAAAACCTTGTAAATGTACTCTATATGTCGCCATCAATTGTACCTATAAAAGGCAAAATGCCTGCATTACGAGTATCTAAAATACATATATAAAATTTGTTTGTAAGTTTGTATGTAGGGAGTAATCTCTGGAACTACCAGTCGAATTTGAAAAATTCTTCTTGCATTTGATAGCCCAATTCTTGAGGAACGCTATAGGCTATTTAACATCACGCTATGACCCTTAGGAGCCGAGCAAAAAGAAAAAAAGTCAAAAAGAACGTTAAGTGATAGCGCGGGCGGGTGATGCGATACGACGGGGTGGCTCGGGGAACAAGAAGTTTCACGCGAACGAAGTCGCGGGCTGAAGCTAGATCACAATAACGGTGTTAAATATGACACCATAGTGAACGAAAAAGCCCATAATGACGAAGTTTCTTCACGAAAACCGATAGAAAACCTTATAAATGTCCTCATCTATATTATAAGAGGCAAAATGCCTGCATTGTAGACAATAACTGAGCTAAATAGGAGAACTTCAGACGATTGAGTCTCGAAGGGGGGATTTCTGGTTCAAGAGCTGACGGGGCAGGGTTGCCACGCGTTTGGAGTTTTATGAAATATTTAGGCAATTGATTTTTGTTGTCCAACAATAAAAATCAACTGAAAGGTTTTGGAACCCATGTCCAAGATAGAAACATAAATTAGTAGGTAAATTGCGAGTTTAAAGCGAAAGTAGATTTTTAATTTAGAAAGAAAAAAGAAAGAAAATACATTTATTTAGCACAGACTAAAAGACACACAATACACCAGATACATACATCAAACAAAAAACAAAAAAAAAAATTAAGGTCAAATAAAAAGTGTAAAAACCGATTTAAAAAAAAAATAAGCAGGACAGTGTGCCTCACGGCTGCGCTAAAAAGGCCCAGTTCAGCAAAAATGCGAGACAACTAGTGCCTGACGCTGGTTTTCAACTGGACCTGAAGGCTAATTCTCGTAATTTAAAACGTTAAAAATCTAGTCCCAGTCCATGGAATTATTATGTACTACGTAATAATTCCATGTCCCAGTCTCATCTCAGCGACAAACAAATGTCAAAAACTTGTCAAAATGTAGGGAAATTAGAGGTATTTTTGACAGATTGTGTTGACGACCAGCAACCAACCTTTTTTATATTAATGTTTGTTTTCTTTTTTATTTAATAATTGCTTCTTATGTTTTTGTCTGCTGTCATTGTGTGTGTAAAAAATAAATATATATGCCAAGAAAATTGTGGTCGTGGTTATTTTAAATCAAAGTTTTAAATGATCATTCAAAGCCATCCTCAACATTGGTGTCAGAAGTAAACGGCTACTTTGAAAATGCCCACCACAAGATCACAGACGCAGGCCGCCATGGCGAAGACTGGTACAGCAGGTATCGTTCCAACAGGTGCTCCTCAGAAGGGCGGTGCCTCCACTGACGGCGCCATCGCGCCGGCCCCGCCCTGCGCCAACCCTAACGAGACCTTGCCACCCGCCAGCAGAACCTCGTCAAGCATCGTACCACAGAGCGCACGGTCAGGCCGCTCTAGCAGCACGTTAAAAGCTCAAATCTTGACCGCCAAGGCGGAGCACGCTCGTCGGCTCGCAAACGCCCAAGCGGAGCGTGACCGTGCGCAAGCGGAGCGTGAGCTTGCGCAAGCGGAGCGTGAGCGTGCGCAAGCGGAGCGTGAGAGCGCCGTTGCTGAGTTGGAACTACAGGCGAAGCTAGCCGCTATTCAGGCTAACTCGTCACATGGAGGATCCCGCCACTCGGGCAACTCCCACAGCTCCCGATCTCCACACAGAGTCGAAGACTGGTTAAATACGATTCCTAAAGCGCATTCATTTGTCGACAGAGGGGCCAACGAGCCGAGGTTTTGTAGTGTGGCCCTGCCGCGTTCAACGCCCGCCACGGCCTACGGAGATGGTCCAGTGACAGTGACACATCCTGTCCTTAACGTTCTGGACCGTGCCCCGACGCGCTCAGTTCCCGCCTGTGCCTCGACGCGCCCTGTCCTCTCCTGTGCGCCTCCCCGCCAGGCTCCTGCTAACTCGCCGATGCATCCGGCCCCCGCCGGTACATCGACGCACCCTGTCCCCTGTGTCTGTACGCTCCCTAGGGGCGCGTACTCATCAGTTGAGCCGGCTGAACACACCCTACATGCACTAGGTTTAGGCACACTTACTAAAGATAACAATTGTTACTACAAAAATAAAATTCTTAGCCCAGATCTAGGTACATCATTTAATCAGCTGGTCGACGCAATTACAGGCACAGGGAAGAAGACAACAAAGGTTTGTGACATCACTAAGTTTGACGGTCACGTTTCGGAATGGTTCCACTTCAAGAAGTCATATGAACAATCCAAGGTACACTTCTCCCCTAGCGACAACATTACACGACTTGGCGCGGCGCTGCACGGAGCTGCCAGAGAGGCAGTCTCCATCAGACTGATATCAGCTGATGACCCGGAGCAGATTGTCCAGGCGCTAGAGACCAGATTCGCTCAGCCGGAAGTCATCGTACTACACCAGATCTCAGAGGTAAAAACCCTCCCTAAAATTAGTATGTACGAGTCTGCGCGAGAGCTGAACATCTTTGCCTGTCGCATCCGCAACTGCGTCGAAATCATCCGCTTGCTGGATTTGCCCGAGCACCTAGCTTCACCGGACCTCCTCAACATCATCATAGGCAAGTTGACTCCACTCCTCAGATCTAAATGGAGGGACTTTGCATCGCCGAGGGTTGGCTCTGGTAAATTTAAATTAGAAATTTTGGCCGATTTCCTCGAAATCGAGGCAAAATTACAAATTAAATTCGATGTCATAGTGCCAGAGCCGACACTTGTCAAAAGTCAATGTCAACACGTCAAAACATCCAGAGACAAGATTTACGCAATTGCGACAACGTCAAACACGCCAAAGCCAAAAAGTTTCTACTCGTGCCAGTACTGCCATGACGGTAAACACGAGGTTAGCGATTGCGAAGTTTTTAAATCTTTGTCTCTGGACGATCGGTGGCAATGGGTGATGGAGAACAAGGTTTGCCGTAGATGTCTAAGAAAAGGATCTCACCAATATCGCCACTGCAAGAAGAAGTGTGAGTTCGAAGGCTGCCCGGTTGAGAAGCGGCACCACACCCTCTTGCATAGAACCCAACCTGTGACGACAGCCCATGTAGAGGTACACTCAGCCGCAGAAATCGCCAACACCAAGGTGCAGAAGCCAAGTGCGTCAAAGGACGAGCAGCGATCGGTCACCGTAGCCCACAACTCTGCTCCACTGAACTCATCTTGTCTTAAGCCACTCTTAAAGGTTATAGCAGTTACTATTTCTGGACCCCTGGGAAGCGTTAACACGTATGCCCTTCTAGACGACGGGAGTTCCGTGACTCTATTAGACCAATCTGTGGCGGACTCGGTGGGAGCTGAGGGCCCTAGGTGTAAGCTAAATATTGACTGCATTGGCGGATTGAGTACGCAGGCTGACGTGAGTTATGTCAATATCAAAGTAAAGGGTCTACATACTGCGGACAGTTTTGACATCAGAGCGCGTTCCATTCCGAACTTGGGCATCAATAGGCAGTCCGCACGTTTATACGACGTCGCCAGGTACGATTATTTATCTGATTTAGTGGACGTCGTGTGTTATGATGATGCGAAGCCCATGTTATTGATAGGTGCGGACAATTGGCATGTGTCACTTCCTTCTGCGGTCCGCCATGGTACTCGTGATCAACCCGCGGCCACTCGCACCGCGCTAGGGTGGGTCCTCTACGGACATATTTCTGGCAGATCCAACGCTGCCACATCCATTAACCATATCTCCGTAACTGTCGACAACGATTCTTCGCTGGACAATCTCATCAAAGAATACTTTCGACTAGACTCTATAGGAATATCAAAGGTAGACTATCGGAGCGCAAGCGAACAACGTGCCTTAAACATTCTACAGGAGACTACCACGCGCCTAGATTCTGGTAGGTACGAAGCAGGCCTATTATGGCGCGATAACATTACATGCGTCCCTAGCAGTCGTGAACTGGCCTTATCTAGATTTGCTAACCTCGAGCGCAAGATGGCTAAGGATGGTGCGTATGCCGATGCCTACAAGCAAAATATTCAAGGTATGATTAGCAAAGGATACGCCGAATTATGTTCGGGTCCACCGTCTGGCCAGGTCCCGTGGTATCTTCCACACTTTGGAGTTATCCACCCACACAAAAAGAAGCTGCGAGTTGTCCACGATGCAGCGGCAAAGTGCGCAGGTGTCAGCCTCAATTCGCTCCTGCTGACTGGACCCGATCTACTCCAGCCGCTTCTTAGCATCGTCATGAGGTTTAGGGAAGGCCCAGTTGCCTTGACGGGAGATATCAGGGACATGTTCCCGCAAATTAAAATCAGACCCGAGGATAGGGACTCCCAACGTTTTTTGTGGAGAGATAGTCCCGATTTGCCGCTTCAGGAATTCCGTATGTCCTCGATGATATTCGGCGCAGCGTCCAGCCCGTGTACTGCGCTATGGGTGAAAAACAAAAACGCTAGTCAATTTCAGTCACGACACCCGGAAGCTCATTACATGGACGACTTCTTAGGGAGTTTTGACAGCATCAGCGAGGCAGCACAGCGAGCCTTTGAAATATGGTCCATACATAAAGCGGCTTGCTTCGAGATGCGTTCTTGGGTTTCGAATTGCAAGGAAGCCTTAGCGCTAATCCCTGCCGACTTACATGCGACAGACGCTATTACCGAGGTGAGCTTAGGCCCGACGTCTCCCTCGCAAATTCGTGTTCTAGGTCTTACATGGAACGTTAGTGAGGACAAGCTTCATTTCGTTAAGACTCTTCCAAAGGTCCCTACTAAATACACAAAACGTTCAGTCTTGTCCCTGCTAATGTCCATCTATGATCCCTCAGGTTTTTTAACTCCCGTTATTATGAAAGGCCGCGTACTATTCCAGAAAACTTGGAAGTTAGGTATTGACTGGGATCAAACTCTGCCGGCTAACTTAATTGTAGGGTGGAAAAGTTGGCTGCTAGAAATTTAAATGTTAAATAACAGTTCCATTCCCCGATGCTACTTTCGCGACACCGCGCGCATTAAGAATACCCAACTTCATGTGTTTGCTGACGCAAGTGAACGCGCGTACGCCTGCGTGGCCTACTGGCGCTTCACAGGCGACGACGATAACGTAAGTTTATCCCTGATAGGGGGAAAGGGTAGGCTAGCGCCTTTGAAACCCGTTTCAATCCCGAGATTAGAGCTCCAGGCCGCCCTGATCGCTTCACGTTTCAGCGCTTATGTGACGGAAGCACACAGACGAAAACCCAATCAAATTTATTTTTGGACGGATTCTCTAACCGTTCTGAAGTGGCTCCGTAGCGACGCTTGCACATATAAAGCCTTTGTCTCGTTCCGGGTGGGAGAGATAGCTGAGACAACAAACATCCAGAGTTGGAAATACGTCCCCACAGCTTTAAACGTCGCAGACGACGCTACGCGAGACATTCACAATTTCACAACTGCCTCACGTTGGTTCACAGGTCCCACTTTTCTTTTGTCTCCACCTTCTGACTGGCCATGCGAACCGACGTGTGCCGTCCCTCCGGTGACCGAAGAACTGAAAAGAGACTCGGAATCGGTGGGACTGATAGTTGCTTCACCGCGACAGCTACCTTTACCGGTAGTTGCGGATCACCAACGCTTTAGCAGTTGGACCCGATTGCTTCGCGCCACAGCGCGAACCCATCAGTGTTTAGACAAGTTTCGATCAGTTTTGCGCCCAAATTCCAAATTTTCTCTAAACGCACTTCGGGATGCTTGCAACCTTTTTGCCCTTTCCGCTGCAGACCTCAACGTTGCTGAGGTCCATTTGTTTCGTAAAGTTCAACTAGATTCCTTCCCCGAGGATTTGACACACGTTTTAACAGCACGTTCCGTTTCGAGTGATAGTAGGCTTCGAGACCTTTCGCTTTTGCTTGATGAAGACGGGCTCCTTCGTCTTTCTGGTCGCACTGCCGCCGTCTCAGAGCATGTAGAGTCACGCCCGATTGTCCTAGATGGCCGACATCCTATCGTCAAGCTACTGATATGCTCCTATCACGTCAGGTACGCCCACGGACATAACGAGCTAGTGGTCAATGAACTGCGCCAGAGGTTCTACATACTAAGCCTCAGACCAGCCGTCAGAGGAACTTCGCAGAGATGCCAGTTTTGCCGCAATCGAAAGGCTAAGCCGGAATCACCACCAGAGGGAGATTTGCCAGATGCCAGGTTAGCACATCACCAGCGCCCCTTCACCCACGTAGGATTGGATTATTTCGGCCCCCTGAGCGTCGCTATTGGTAGACGCACCGCCAAAAGATGGATTGCGCTTTTTACATGCATGACGGTGCGAGCCGTGCATTTGGAAATCGTGGAGCGCTTATCGTCGGACTCTGCCCTGATGGCACTCAGACGGTTCATCGCTAGAAGGGGATGCCCGACAAGGATTTACTCCGATAACGGGACTTCATTCGTCGGCGCAGCAAAGATGCTGCCAGAGCTCTTTAATTTCTGCGCTAATAGAAAAATAGAATGGCGATTCATTCCCCCATCTGCTCCATTTATGGGGGGCTGTTGGGAGCGGCTGGTCCGCTCGGTGAAGAACGCTATCGCCGTGACCTTGAAGGAAAGGACGCCCAAGGAGGAGGTTTTAAACACCCTACTCCTAGAGGCGGAGTCCATTGTAAATTCAAGACCCCTGACACATGTCTCAGTGGATGTGGACGCGGAGTATGCCCTGACTCCCTTTACTTTTTTAATTGGAAGCCCAAGCAGCGAGCCTGAGATTAACGTGTTTGACGACGCAGATTTGATCCGACGTGCTGACTGGAGAAAGGCGCAGAGGCTGGCGGACCACTTCTGGCAGCGCTTTGTACGCGAGTACCTGCCTACGCTCACACCCAGGAGGCAGTTGCAGGAGGCTCGTCCGTTAAGGGTGGGCGATCTAGTTTTTATCGCGGATGGCACACTACCCAGGAACCAATGGCCCCGTGGGCGAATCGCGGCAGTGCACCCGGGTAGGGACGGGGTAGTTAGAGTGGTAGACGTCACAACGAAGGGGGGCGTGCTGCGTCGACCCACTCGCAAGGTGGTGTTGCTGGTCGCCTGCCAGTAAATTGGTGCCTTCACACCGTCGGGGGCCATGTTGACGACCAGCAACCAACCTTTTTTATATTAATGTTTGTTTTCTTTTTTATTTAATAATTGCTTCTTATGTTTTTGTCTGCTGTCATTGTGTGTGTAAAAAATAAATATATATGCCAAGAAAATTGTGGTCGTGGTTATTTTAAATCAAAGTTTTAAATGATCATTCAAAGCCATCCTCAACAGATTGAGACTAGAGATCAGACTGTGAACGTTCTTAAAATTACGAGAATTGCCCCTCTGGTGTGTGAGGTGACGGATGTAAATCAATTTTATACTGCAATTTCCTATATTATCATCATTATCAACAAGTGGCCGAATTCTGGGCCGAGTACATTTAGATTGCCATCGACACGCTAAGAAGAAGAAGATCATTATCATTCATCAGCAACATGTCATTTTCTTCCACACTTATATTTTTGTCGTCATCTCGGTAGTCACCCCCTTTTTATTTTTGGGTGTAAAATTATCAAATAACTTCTCCCGCTCTGGGCGGAGCGAGAGGGCGTGTCAGACTTTTACTGACTAAAACCCACCCGTGTTCCTTCAGTTGCCTGTATCTCTTTCGAACAACCCGCGATCCCGGCAGGCATCGGCCCTAGCGCCCCTCCCCCGCTTTCTAGACATATCATCTTTCACACAGTTCATTCATCTTTTTTAATTATCCATATTAATGTAATAGTAGCGCGCTGGGTTGACGATATCGTCAAAGTCGCGGGAAACACCTGGATGGTAGACGCACAGAACCGGGAAGTATGAAAGGAGAAAGGGGAAGCCTATAAACGCTGTACGTGTCCGGACTGCACCACGAAGGTTGAGGAGATCGTGGAGTACTTGCGTGCGAAGACCAACTGGACTGGAGGGTCGAGAAGTTGAAGTTGCGTCACAATACGAACTTCAAGTCGTTCGTGGTGCGTGTTCCGACACACCATCTCGAGAAGTTCCTCAAAGAAGAGTTCTGGCCAAAGGGTGTTGTGTACCGCCGGTTTCGTGGCCGGCTACATGCACCAGTCAGCGAAACACGACGCAGACACTTCGTGTTTAGTTAGTTACTTCGTGTTTCGTGTAATTATAATGTTGTATGTATTTATAGTATTTTAAAGTTATATTAATACTAGCTGCGCCCCGCGGTTTCACTCGCGTAAATGTCGATCCCGTGGGATTATCGGGATGAAAAGTAACCTATATGTTAATCCAGGGTGTCAGCTACCTCCATACAAAATTTTATCAAAATTGGTCCAGCCGTTTGGGCGTGTAGAAGTAACAAACATAATTATAAACACACACACACACATACACACTCACAAACTATCGCCTTTATAATATTAGTGTGATGTGAAGTGATAAGTGTAGCAATAAATATGTGATTGAGGATTTTGGATAAAAACATACCTTTGTTACTGTTTAAACTCGTGTATAAACTCACCCCTTCTTCCCAAGGGGTAAGCAGAACGCCAGCTACCACCCACGATACTTACATACCTCTTTTGCTTTATTTACGTTCATATATCAGGTCATACACGTATAAATCGTGCCACGAAAGATGAGACTTGACACATCACGTCGTTTGACATGCGCAGTACGCGATTTTAGGTCTCTTTAGCGGTATGAGGTCTGAGCGCGGGACGTTACCGGGCGCCATAGGGGCGGCGGAAGGAGCGCGGGAGGGGGGGTCAAGTCTCATCTTTCGTGGTGCTAACTATACACTGCGGTCTGCATGTACTACGCACCTGGACTTTCTGGAGAATATCATCAATAAGGTCTGAAAACTTGGATGGTGATAAAAAATAAGCCTGTATAGTACAGGCTTATTTTTTTATCACCATCCAAGTTTTTACAGATTGTTCTACCCATGAATATGAACAACTTTCACTATGGGACCAACTCTGAAATCACGCAAAAAAAATCTGCTGTTTCATACATTTTGGTCAAGTAGGTATTGAACTTTTGTATGAAACAGCTGATTTTTTTTCGTGATTTCAGAGTTGGTCCCATAGTGAAAGTTGTTCATATTCATGGGTAGAACACCCTGTAAACATTTGGATGGTGATAGAAAAATAACCCTGTATATGTGTCCTTCTAAAGTGTGACAATCTTACCAAAGGATATCGTATTACCCAGTAACTGGGTTATGGAGGTCACATAGGCAGTCGCTCCAGGTAAAATACTGGTACTCAGCTGCATCCGGTTAGACTGGAAGCCGACCCCAACATAGTTGGGAAAATGCTAGGCAGAGTGTCCTTCTAAACTATATCAAAGTCCAATAAACAACTGTCACCCGCGGTTCTGTTCAACGGTCTTAAGTCTGACCTTCGCTCCCGGATATTGCAAACAGTTTCCATAACTTAACTTGTAAATTCCTCGCCCGGAAGTGTCCGTGGTTTAATATCGGATATATGGTGCGCCTACTCGAGTGGGGGATGAGTGTGCTTTGATTACGAGGCGCCGACACGACGCCGGCAGTGTCACCACGATATCGGAAATTACATCGGGATATATTTTTTTATCTTTTTTAGTGTTAATATGGCTAGTATTTTTGTCACCTGTCAAATCCATGTAGTTTAGTTTGACTTTAGTTTTGTTTATTTTTTTCCTATCGATGAAAGAATATTCTTTATAAATATTTTCTTATTATTTGTCATCCTAGAGGAATGTTGTAGAAATATTTTTTTAATTATCATCAATTTTATTAATTTTAAACGTACAACAACAATAAAGTATACACAAAATTCAAAGTCCTACCTGACTAATATATCAACGCACAGCCTAAACCGCTGGTCCTAGAGGTCTTGACGCAGAACGTCACTTTCGCAAAATGTCATCCTGAAAAATTTAGTCACTTTCGCATAATGTCATTTTCGCAAAACGTCATTTTCTCAAAACGTCATTTTCTCAAATCGTCATTTTCTCACAATGTCACTTTCGCAAAACGTCATTTTCTACCCGATTCTGTAGTGTTAGTATTAGGTCTCTCCTGAAAAAAAATAGCTTGAATGACATTCTGCGAAAATGACGTTTTGCGAAAGTGTCATTGTGAGAAAATGACGATTTAAGAAAATGACGTTTTGAGAAAGTGTCATTGTGAGAAAATGACGATTTGAGAAAATGACGTTTTGAGAAAATGACGTTTTGCGAAAATGACATTATGCAAAAGTGACCACATTTTTCAGGATGACATTTTGCGAAAGTGACGTTCTGCGTCAAGACCGTCCTAGAGACATGAAATTTGGAGGGTGTGTTCTTTGTGAAGAGGAGGTATCCAATAAGAAAGGGTTTTTCGAAATTCCACCCCTAGAGGGTGAATGGGGAAATTTCACGCGGACGATGTCACGGGCAGAAGCTAGTCTAGTATACGAATACAGCTGATATATTATAATAAAGCTGTAGTTGTTTGTTTTTTTTTTTTTGTTCGAACGCGTTTATCTACAACTACCGGTCGGTTCTGAAAAAATATTTTGCAGTTGATAGCGTAATTCTTGAGGAAGGCTATGGGCTATTTATCATCACGCTAAGACCCTTAGGAGTCGAGCAAAAAGAAAAAAGTCAGAAAGAACGCTAAGCGAAAACGGAGTAATAGCGTGGGCAGACGATGCGATGCGACGCGGTGGGTCGGGGGACAAGAAATTTCACGCGGACGAAGTCGCGGGAAGAAGCTAGTTCAATCAATCTGCCTAGCCTTTTCCCAACTATGTTGGGGTCGGCTTCCAGTCTAACCGGATGCAGCTGAATACCTGTATTTTACATGGAGCGTCTGCCTATCTGACCTCCACAACCCAGTTTCTGGGTAATACGATACCCCTTGGTAAGACTGGTTGTCAGACCGGGCTTCTGATGATTCGTAACGACTGTCGAAAGATCTACGAATGACAGCCGGGACCAACAGTTTAACGTACTTTCCGAGGCACGGAGGGTCTTGGTATGTAAAGATGGTCACCCATCCACGGAACAACCGCGGCAAGCGTAGCTTAACCTGATCGATCAACCCGTGCGGCTGTTATTACTTAGCCACAAGCCCCTCAGAAGAAGCAAAAGCTAGTTACTGTATATTTTGTAAAGTAGCACGTCAATAGTGACAACAGGTAAGGTACGCACGGCGCCATATCAAGCTATACACCTCCAGTATAAGCTGACTTCGCTCACAATGGGCCTTATTAGAAGGCTGAAAGTCACCCAAAGTTCAATGGAGAGGGCTATGCTTGGAGTTTCCCTGCGGGATCGAATCAGAAATGAAGAGATCCGCAGGAGAACCAAGGTAACCGACATAGCCCAAAGAATTGCCAAACTTAAGTGGCAGTAGGCAGGGCACATTGCTCGCAGAACAGACGGCCGATGGGGCCGAAAGGTTCTGGAGTGGCGACCGCGTACCGGAAGGCGTAGCGTTGGAAGGCCTCCCACAAGGTGGACCGACGACCTTGTGAAGGCCGCAGGAACTCGTTGGATGCGAGAAGCACAAAACCGGTCGAAGTGGAGGTGCTTGGGGGATGTCCAGCAGTGGACGTCTTTCGGCTGAAATGATGATGATGATGATAAGCTGACTTCTAATTGTTCGAAAAACCTATACAATAATAATAATAATAATCTTTATTTTTCTCTCCTCACAAAGGTTCACATAGTTATAAACAGAGATAAGAATTATAGCGTTACCAACTGCGCCCCGCGGTTTCCGCATAAGTCTCGATCCCGTGGGACTTTCCCGGGACTCAAACTATCTCTATACCAAATTTCATCTAAATCGGTTCAGCGGTTTAGGCGTGAAAAGGAAACATACAGACGGACAGACAGACAGAGTTACTTTCGAATTTATAATATTAGTATGAGAGACTGGCGTCCATACTAGGATACCCTGTGTGACGGATCACCAGGCTCTTACCCCGAATTAAACCCAATTAATATTAACATTACAAAAATCAAAGTTATAACTCTAGACAAATTATGAAGGGAAAAAAAAAGACGGGTTGCACTCCGGGAGTGCCGGCAGAAGTGAAAACTTGAAGATTAACGTTGAGCATTTTTGATATTTTTCATTAATAGATGCACTTTGTTCAATTTTCATATTTTAAACACTTTATATACACGCAAAGGATTTATTCTTCGTTCGTCCCAAAGTTTTGTCCCTCATTACACAGCAGTGTGGCTACTACACCGACGGTCGAGCCATCAGCTGGATGCGCGTGGCACGCTGTAACATAAACACACACGAACATTCGCGCAAGCGCCCTGCGCCGCCTAAACGAAACAGCAGGCATACATTTTCGCCGCGCCGTACAAAGAGAGGGGGATACTTCCTCTCCTACGCCGCGCCGGCTGACTACTCTCCATCCGTCTTACAAATTTTCGATCAGGTCACGTGTCCTGACGGTCACGTGTCCTGACGCCAGTTTAACATGTTTTACCCATTACAAAAAAAGTGTACAACGCCGCTAAAGAAGTTTTCACTTCAAAAAAACATATATGAAAAAATTTTACAAATTAAGCAAAAGAAAACAAATAACAATAATAAAAAAAAAATATAGGTATAGTGTAATGTGTGATGTACGATCAGCTTCAGAGAAAAGGAACCCCTCAAGACTTTAAAGATTATCGCCCGAGCGCGCTCGAGCCCGCTGTCGCTCGTCGCTCGAGCGACGGCGGGCGCGTCACGTGGCTCTGGCCTCGAGCAGCTCCCTCCCCCGCTGCCGCGCGCCGCATCCATCTCTGCCCGAGCATCCACCGATCCCACTCAAATATTATTTGCAAGTTTTTAAATAATTATAATATGGTATTTTTTCGGCTTTTTGCCCGAACCGTATCCCAAGAATAACTTAACTTACAAAAAGACACTTTATGTGCGATTGAGGATACGAACCCGCATCACCAGGCGCCAGCCGATCACGTAGACCGCGCCTTATACCACTAGACTATTGAATCAGTTAGCCATCTTAACGAAAATTTGAATAGCTTTACTCCTTTTATCGAACAAGGTTGATAACGGTCTAATCTTCTAGATGTTAAGGTTTAAATTTCAACGTCCACCACGTATTATAAATACTAACACCTTACCGTCTTGTTTTACAAAATGCAATTCGTAACTCCTCAATTAACTAAATTATAAGGTTGAAATTTGCATAGATTTCTTGTTTGGTTGAATAGAATGTGCTTGATTCCGATTGTTGCCCTACCTACCGTAATTTTAATTTAGAATTCTTCTTCGCCTTATTTACTAAACTGTGATTGAGGGTATAATTACTTATCAAATCGTTTCGTTTTCGTGTCGATCCGCTTGTGCGTAATTATCTTCGTCGCAATATTATCCGATTTATTAAGTTTTTGAACAGTTGATTATATTAACCGATAGTATTGTTCGATTAATAACTTTTTGAAGGCTGGAATTAAATAAACTGACGACTGAGGGAAACTGACCAGTGATACGCGGACTCTAAAATTGTTGTTCTCTGGGAACAGGAACAAAGCATAAAGAACGAGATATGGGCATAACGGTAAGATTTACGTTATACACATATATGTATTTATTGTTGCAATCATGTTGCATTATTACTGACAAGTTGGATTTTTTTATGTATTCCTAATATTATTATTTTCGTTCCAGAGAAAAACAGTTCGTAGATGGATACAAAGGTATCATGCGACTGGTGATGTGAAATGTGATCGCCAAGGCCCTCGCTCAATAATTGTTTACACTAATGAATCGGGGCGACACCGTAATATTGTGGAAGTTCACTCAGTGACACCCTTCAAAACTACGCGTTCAAGTGTGACTTCAAGAAGTGATAGACAGTGACGGCCATCCTCTCCGTTATTAATAGGCAATTTACTCGGCAGATTTATTGTGTAACTGATCTGATAAAATTACATTGGAACGTATGAGCAAGTGTTAATGATTCCCAATATTTGTGGGATCATTAATTCGTAGTTAATCAAAAATAAACAACCTTTATTATTATCAATCCAGATACTTTTGTTTACAAGTAGTCTTGTAGGTAATGTGTGATGCACCATCTGACCTCACATATTTTTATAATTTCTAATGTTGTGTTAAATAAGGGTTATCAGAAAATGTGATAAAAGAGAAAGATGTATATTGCTATACTTTTATAGTTTAGCATGTTGGTTCTTCCTCTGTAATTCACAGGCACAAATGACAACATTTAATTTTTTAATCTTTTTTTCCGATAAGATCATACAAAGTATAAAAAAATAATGTTTTCACAACTTTAAATGAATAAATATTACCTATTGTAGTTGTTTCTAGAAAAATCTATAAATGAACCGTTATCTAATGTTAAACGTTCTAAACCTCACCCAGGGTATCTATTTTGTGTTTAGTTAATATTCTAAGTAAATAACCCCAATTTAACACACATAGAAAACTGTATATTCAACCGTGAAGTGGATTCCATGAAGTCCTAGAAATGTAATTAGAGAAATAAATGAATATTGTTTATGCAACATGCCTAGATTTTCTTACAAACCTCATACCTACTTCAACATTTGATTTCTTAAATAATAATTAACAAAAATCACATAATAACCTATAAAAGAAACTAAAAAAAACAAAAAAAGAACTTCTCGTCCGAGGATTTGAACTCGAGACCATCGAATTGTTAAGCCGCTGTCTTAACCACTAGACCAACACGCCATATACAATACGTTACAAAAAACTTAAATGGGTTTAATGTCATTCCCAAAAGGGGTTCCCTTACTTTGAAGCGGACTGTACAATGTAATAGTGTAATATACAATGCGAGGTCAGCTAAGACTGGAAATATACATATAGCTTGATTAGTCGTCCTGTGTACCTTCTATTAGTCACCGGTCTGGGGCCGTTTGTATATTCTTGCTTATTTAGATAGGAATCTCACAAACTTAATTTATGGGCCATATTTTCAGTTCCAAAATACATTTTAATGAGAATTTATGTATTTCCTAATTACCCTTTAACAGGGACTAGAAATAAGATTGCTCAGATATCCATTATCCTCAATTAGACCTCTGGAATAAATATGAAATGAAATGTTTATTTATTTGTAGATCTTTTAAGATACTTTAACACGTTAATATTTTGTTGATCAATATTTTAGCTGACTGATCCTTGAGAAGAAATGCCGAAACAAACTCAGAGGTCATGATCTCTTGTCAAGTCCAAACATTATATTACTCGTATAAGGATTTTGTGTGAGTCTAACAATGCAAGGCCTTTTGAAGAAAGACCCATTGCAGATTTGAGTTGACCTGACCCAACAGACAGCATGCATGCATGAGCGCATAAGTGTCGATCCCGTAAGAATATCGGGATAAAAAGTAGCTTATATGTTAATCCAGGGTGTCAGCTACCTCCATACAACATTTTATCAAAATCGGTCCAGCTGTTTGAGCGTGAAGAAGTAACAAACATATAAACACACACACTCACAAAGTTTCGTCTTTATAATATTAGTATGATAGATGAACTTTTCGCAGGAATTGGAAACCAAATTCCTCAGATCACCATTTTCTAAACTTTTAAGTCTTTATTAAAATATTCAGTTAATAATATGCTAACAATCTTAAAATAATAACATGTACAAGTATATAAAAAGGGAGGGAAAATAATCAAAGGGCATCAAAAAATTCGTCCGCATCACTGTCAACGGGAAACGTGCCCAAAAGGCTGGCAGCATTGCCACGTTGTATGGCAATGCTGATTCTTTGGCCAAAAAATAGGCCAGCCCTCTGGTCACGTGATGAGTCGACCAACCGCTTGGCGATGTCTCGGAATACTAAGTGGATTAAACCTATGAAATAAATATATTTCAGTTCAACCCTATGTAAAACTGACGCCCGCAGATTTCCATAGATACGTGTATTCCTCTCAATATATTTTTAACCGACTTCAAAAAAAGGAGGAGGTTCTCAATTCGTCGGAATCTTTTTTTTTTTTTATGTGTGTTCCCCGATTTCTCGAAGACCCCTGGACCGATTTGAAAAATTCTTTTTTTGTTGGAAAGGGTATACTTCCCAAATGGTTACATGAAAATTTTATCGAAATCGGACAAGCGGTTTTTGAAAAATCAACAAAAATCTAAAAATTTACCTACATTTTCTACATTAACGATCTTTTCGTTTACTTTTTTGTGGGGTAGGTACAACTAAAAAGTGAAAAATAAAAACTTTTTTACAAAAAAAAAACAACCGACTTAAAAAAAAACACTACAAAGTGATAAATAACTTTAATTTCGGAAGTCGGTGTCAAAAAAACGAAAATGCGGAACCAACGACAGCGACTTCCGAAATTAAAGTTATTTATCACTTTGTAGTGTTTTTTTTAAGTCGGTTGTTTTTTTTTTTCTTTCATTTTTCACTGCCTAATCTTGTTATTTACTCGGTAATCCGAATCTGTCTCATTTGATTTTTTTTAGGATTAAGTCTTGAGATGATACTTGATATTTTTAAAGATAAAGCAAATATGATAAAAAAAAATCTGTAAGTATCTTTTTATATTTTTCTGAGAGCGTGCTAAGCAAAAAATTGCTGTTTTATAAGAATTTTTGTGGAAGTTTTGATAAATAAAGATTATGTAGAGTGTATCGGAGGGGCTTGTGGCTAAGTAATAAAAGCCGCACGGGTCGATCGATCAGGTTAAGCTACGCTTGCCGCGGTTGTTCCGTCGATGGGTGATCATCTTGACATACCAAAACCCCGCCGTGCCTCGAAATGCACGTTAAGCCGTTGGTACCGGCTGTCATTCGTAGATCTTTGGCAGTCGTTACGGGTAGTCAGAAGCCCGAAAGTCTGGCAACCAGTCTTACCAAGGGGTCGTATTACGCAGTAACTGGGATGTGGAGGTCAGATAGGCAGTCGCTCCATGTAAGATACTGGTATTCAGCTGCATCCGGTTAGACTGGAAGCTGACCCCAACATGTTTGGGAATAGGCTAGGCAGACGATGTTATTCTAGAAATGCTACCTACTATACCTACTCTCACCCCCTTCCTTACTAATAAACGTATTATATCAGATGAATAGCTACACACCGATTTCTCTCTTTCAGTCGTCAGTAATTTGACTTTCGAAAGAAAAAGACAAAACGTTTGTGTAACTATACAGACTCTATACAACGTTTATTAGTAAGGGGGTTAGGGTAGAACAACTTAAACTCCGCACCTGGGCCCCCCCGCTGACGCAGAGTCTCCGCCCACAGCTGGTGGAGGAGGTTGTGAGCACTCTGTTCCCTTCACGGGGGGAGCATACTCCCCCGCCTATGGCTCCGCCACTTGCGGTGCCCGAAGCGGACCACGAAGACGACGACGACGACATCCCTGAAGTGACCGGGGTAGATCTGAGAGTGGCGGTAGGCAGGCTGAAGGCCAAAAATACCGCCCCAGGACCCGACGGCTTGCCGGGTAAAGTCTGGGTCCTGGCCTCGAGGGCTCTCGGGCCTCGACTAGATGCGCTCTTAAGCGCATGTATGGAGAGGGGCCAGTTTCCACTCCGTTGGAAGACGGGGAAGCTGGTCCTCATTCAGAAGCCAGGGCGCCCTGCGGACTCTCCGTCCGCATACCGGCCCATAGTGCTGCTCGACGAGGTCGGCAAGCTCTTTGAGAGAGTGATTGCAGGCCGCCTCGTCGGACACCTAGTGAGGACGGGGCCGGATCTTGCGGATAGCCAGTTTGGCTTCCGCAAGGGGCGCTCGACAGTGGACGCCATCATGCGCGTGAGAGCCCTCACGACGGGGGACGCGGTGACCCGGGGTGGGGTCGTCGTAGCGGTGTCACTCGACATCGCCAACGCGTTTAACACCCTGCCCTGGAGCTGTATTGGGGAGGCACTCCGGTATCACCGGGTGCCGACCTACCTCCGTCGAGTAGTTGGGGCGTATTTGACGGACAGAGCCGTCATCTATCCCGGTCGCAACGGGGAGTGGAACCGGCGAGAGATGTCGTGCGGTGTCCCACAGGGATCGGTTCTGGGGCCGCTCCTGTGGGACATCGACATTACGACTGGGTGCTGCGGGCCGACCTCCCTGATGGCGTCAGCGTGGTTTGCTACGCTGACGACACGCTGGTCCTGGCGCAAGGGAGGTCGTATCAGGCGGCGGCCGACGCGATGACACGCGGGGTTGCGATAGTCGTGGAAAGGATCCGGCGGTTGGGTCTCGAGGTGGCATTGCACAAGTCCGAGGCCATGTCTTTCCATGGGCCTCGGAACGGGCCACCATCGGGATCCCAACTAACGGTGGGAGGGGTTCACATCGGCGTCGAGACAACGATGAAATACGTGGGTCTTCCGACGTTTGGCCCCCAAACTGGAAAGGACCGGGGCCGCCTTCAAGCGGCTCCTGCCCAACCTGGGGGGGCCAAACACCTCCTACCGGAGGCTTTACGTGGGGGTCGTGCGGTCCATGGCCCTATACGGGGCCCCGGTGTGGGCGAGTTCTCTGCGGCGGCGAGCCGCCCACTATCTGAACGCGCCCCAAAAGGTGGTAGCCGTAAGGCTGATCCGGGGGTACCGCACGATCTCGGGCGAGGCGGCAAGCCTCCTTGCCGGACTGCTGCCATGGGATCTGGAGGCGATAGTCCTCGCGCGCCTGTATGAGTGGCGCGCGGAAGCACTAAGCTGGGGGGAAACTCCGCTTCCGCGGCAAGTCGCGGCGAAGCGGACAGACCTCCGGCGCGATCTCATGGTGGCATGGAAGGAGCGACTTTCGCAACCCAGCGCAGGGCACGCCACGATAGTGGCGATAAGACCCCTCTTTGAGGAGTGGCTAGAGAGGCGTCACGGCGTCCTCACCTATCGCCTGACGCAGGTCCTCACCGGACACGGATGTTTTGGGAGGTTCCTGCACATCATCAGGCGGGAGGAGACGCCCGGGTGTCACCACTGCGAGGATCGCCCAGAGGACACGGTGGAGCATACGGTGGAGGTCTGCCCCGCATGGGTGGAGCACCGCCGTGCTCTCGTAGAGGCGATCGACAGCGGCGGCGACTTCTCGCGTCCGGCCCTGGTTCAAGCCATGGTCCGGAGCGAGAGGGAGTGGGAGGCGGTCACCTCCTTCTGCGAAGCAGTCATGCTAGCGAAGGAGGTGGCGGAACGGCTGAGGGAGAGAGCCTCACGCCCCAGCCGCCGCGGGAGACGCTCCGGGCGTCGGGAGCCGCGTGACGACTCCCGGCCACCGTAGGCGCGGGCCTGCGGACGGAGAGTAATGGGTAGCTCACCGTCCGATCAGGACCAGGCCCGTGCCGGACGGCGCGTACGTGTTCCACGCGCGCCTCAAAGAGATGTCAGCATAAAGGAAGGGGCCTGCCAGGGCCGAAGCCTGCCGGGGGTGCGGGATTTTCCGAAAGGGTTACCGCTACCCTGGAACATAAAGGGCTAAGGAAGGAACACGGATGGGTTTTAGTCAGTAAGAGTCTGACACTCCCTTCGCTCCACCAAGAGCGGGAGGGGTCATTTGATGATTTCCCATCCATAAAAAAAAAAGGGTAGAACAACTTGATATTATGTTATGACTAGCAGCGCCCAGTGGTTTCACCCGCATAAGTGTCGATCTCGTGGGAATATCGGGATAAAAAGTATCCTATGTTTTATTCTGATATATATATAAGTTATATTACCGTAAAGTTTTATCATCAAAATCCGTTCAGTAGTTTTTGCGTGAAAGAGTAACAAACATCCTCACAAACTTTCTCATTTATAATATTACTAGCTGTGCCCCGCGGTTTCACCCGCGATAAAAGTATTATAGTCCTTTTTATTGATTCGATTTACATATCTCCACCCCCTTTTTTACACCCTTAAGGGATAATTTCGGGGATAAAAACTATTCTATATCCTTTCCCACTACTCAATCTATCTCCATACCAAATTTCATCTAAATCGGTTCAGCAGTTATTGATTCCCCATACAAACTTCCACCCCCCTTTTCACCCCCTTAAAGGATGATTTCTGGGATAAAAACTATCATATGTCCTTCCCCGGGATGCAATCTATCTCTATCTATGAATTATTGAAATCGGTCCAGTAGTTTTTAAGTTTATTCATTACATACAAAAATAAAAATCTTTCCTCTTTATAATATTAGTGTAGATGTAGATTAGTAGGAGATAGGATAGGATAGGATAGTAGATTAGTAGGTTAGTAGGAAATAGGATATTTCAGTTCATTCAAAGTTATAAATCGTACGACAAGATTGTCCGTCAAATCTCAAAAACACGGCCCCACTTCCACAACCCGCCTACAAAGGCCTGCGTCGTCACTGGAGCACTTATTTCGGGACATTTCCTCCTAACATCGGCTTAAGAAGACATTCAGCGAGACGAGTGGCTAATGTCATAATGTCGGGATGCGGTACTGAGAGATGAGGACCAAAGTGAAGATGGTAATAATGTTTAGTTGGTGCTTGTTGACATTTTAGTGAACAGTCATTAAGGTAAGCTAGTTTTGTTTTTTTTTTGCGCGGCTCTACTTTTGGTTACCAAGACGTTGTGAATGTGTATGTAAGTGCAGGGTCTCCCGTTTCCACCGTGAGAAGGCCTGGGTCCCAGCAGTGGGAACATTACTATTATTTCAATTTCGGAAGTCGGTGTCAAAAAACGAAAATGCGATCCCAACGACACCGACTTCCGAAATTAATGTTATTTATCACTTTGTAGTGTTTTTTTTTAAGTCTGTTGTTTTTTTTTGTAAGAGTTTTTATTTTTCACTTTTTAGTTGTATGTACCTACCTACCTACCCCACACAAATTCAATTAACATTAGTGCATTGAAGAATATAAAACACCGACTAGAAGAATCATCAAAATTCGCATTGAAATGCCGGAGATCTAGTACATTTACGCATATAACTTCGTACATAAGCATAATTACCTAATGTTTTATATACTTCAACCTTCCTGAAAGTATGTAAATCACATCAGTGAAAGAATTATCAAAATTGGTTCATTAGTTTTTGAGAAAATCGCGGACATACAAACATACATACATACCTACATACGGGAACCTCGAATACAGAACATCGAATACAGAACCTCCTTTTTTGAAGTCGGTTAAAAAATGATAAAACACATTTTCTCAACTCAAACTTCACGTAACAACAGTACTAGCGGTCGTTGACCCCAATGAAAAAATCATCAAATCTTTTATTTTTTTATTTTATCGTGGTTTAGGTAGATCGATACTATTCGATACCCATCACGTCTGCAGAGTTTCGCTAGGAAATATAATTTGACCCTGTTTTTCCATGGCTACTAATCCTGCCGCCTGTACAAAACCCACGTATTGAAACATATCAGCTCGTAGTACGGTCAGCAACAAAAGTCGATTAACACTTCAGTTTTTTCAATCTTAGTTATTGAGCAAAATATTTGTTCAAAATTGCAGCAGAAGAAAAAAATTTAGAATATAAACTCTTTGCTATTATGTGAGAAGCTAAAAAGCAGTTTATTGGTAAAATCGTTGGCAATTTAATTACATGCAAAAATGACAGTGTTAATCGACTTTTGCTGCTGACTGTACCAGAAATACAACTACCAACGCATATAATGTTATCCTAACCTCTAGAAAATACAAACAGGCCACAGCCCTTATCTTGACTAAGCTATATTTAGCCCGAGGGGCTAAAAGATTGTTTGCCAAGATACAGCCATGGCACTGTCATCTGGGGACGTAGTTATATTGTTAAGGGTTATCTTAATTGTATATGTATGTACCGTGCATACGCGATTTATTCGCCAAAAATGTAAACAAATACGAATTAATGGAAAAATAACTTTAATTCCTACACAATAAAGTTCAGTTTACGATGCAACTTCAAACATTTTTTATAACTTTGTCAATAGTGCTAGTCACTCTGAAATCAACTTAAAATTATCATAGAAATAAAGTTGGTATTTGTTTTACTTGTAATAGGGTAGGGGGTGTGCAGCTCTGCGCACTCTTACTTTAGCTTGAAACATCTTCTCCACACGAAAACTACCTTTTGGAAGGGGCGACTAGAATCAATTCTATATTAAGGTAATTTTTGACGTTCAAAAGTGCCTTTTATGTGCCTATTTGTTGAAATAAATGCTTTGACTTTGACTTTGTGGGGCTCGTGGCTAAATAATAACAGCCGGACGGGTCGACTGACGAGGCTAAGCTACCTTGCCGCGGTCGGTCCGTGGATGGGTGACCATCTTTACATACCCAGACCCGTCAGTACCTGGACAAGCACGTTAAGCCGTTTGTCCTGGCTGTCATTTGTGGATCTTTGACAGTCGTTACGGGTCGTCAGAAGCCCGAAAGTCTGACAACCAGTATTATCAAGGGGTATCGTATTACCCATTACAGGATTGTGGAGGGCAGTGAAGCAGTCGCTCTGTATAAAATACTGGTATTCAGGTGCATCTGGTTAGACTGGAAGCCGGCCTTTGGGGTCGAATATGGACATAGATGGGAAAAGTCTGGACAGATGCCATATTTGTCGTTTATGCTCACTAGTTCCTTCGCGTAGTTCCTTGAAGGAACTACTGAGAATTTTTGGATCAGTAGTTCCTTTAGTATCGAAACAGGAACACAACGCTGTTTCGAATCTTAAGTTCATCATAATCAGCCTATAATGTTCCCACTGCTGGGACACAGGCCTCCTCTCTGTGAGAGGGAGTGGGCCATAATCCACTACGCGGACCCAGTGCGGATTGGTAGATGACACATACCTATCTTAGACTTTTGGTTCTAGGTGAATGCTTATGCGAATCCCGCACCCCCGGCCATAGGTAGAGGTGGAACACCGCGGTGGTTTTAGCCGGTAAGAGTCCGGCATGCCCCTCTGTCACCCCCACGATAGAGGAAGTCCATGAGGATTTCCACAGCGAAAAAAAAAAAAAGATTTAGACAAACGCTTTTTTTTTATGATGAAAACTGGGTGATGTAATAATTTTCACAAAGTAAGGTGCCTGTCTGGGTTCGAATCTATGACCAATCTTAAGATGATAGCCACGAACATCGAATGTATTAACTTATCTTATAAACCAATGGGTTGAAATATGATAATCAGCGGAGAGGTTACCTCCATTTGAACATGGCTATAATTGGATTCAGCATCGTCCCAAAGTAGAATCTACCTATTTTTGCTACTATTACGATATAAAGTAGGTTGTTTAAAATGTTGGCATTCTTCCAGGAGTGAAAGTACGCATATATATGAACAAAATGAACGAATAACGTTTGAAAGTAAACAAAAAAACAGGTCAAGTGCGGGACGGACATTCGCAGCGAGGGTCCCGTACAAATTTGTAAATGATAAATGATTTATTTTCTGTGAGTAGGTTTGCACAAACACTTTTACACGTCAATCATATTTTTTTTTTAATTTAGACGAGTTCAATGTTTCATATCTGACTACTCTGAAAAGAAAGGCCGAAACAAACTCAAAGGTCACAGTCTCTTTTAAAGTCCAGACAAAATCTTGGTCAGATCATGTGAAGACCATGTAGATTGGTGTCTGAAACGGTCTTTAGAGGAAAGAACCACACAGATTGAGCGGACCTGTCCAGTCAGTGCACGCAATCACGCCTTTGTCAAAAATCGTACAAATTTACGGTTTTCGGATTTTTTCCTTTACTTATGCTATATGACGTTGCTTCTCGCCAAATTTCATGATTCTAGGTCAACAGGAAGTACCCTATAGGTTTTGATTCCTTTGCGAGTGTCAAAATAAAATAAAATAAAATATGTGGCATAAACGGAACATTAACGCCCGTATCTTTTGATTGCGTTGACTTAGAAGTTTGATTTTTTCACTGCTTCAACGCAAATTCTGATTGCAGCCCTGAGTATATGGTATTAATTTCAACTTGATAACTCCACGCGATCCTGAGAAAAAGGGTCTTGACAGACGGACAGACGGACGGGCAACAAAGTGATCTTATAAGAGTTCCGTTTTTTCCTTTTGAGGTGCGGAACCCTAAAAACGCAGACATCGGTTATTCTTATTCGTTTTCTCCTAATACTTATTAGTAGTATAGGCACCTAATACCGTCACTTCCAAAGTAGTTTTATCGCTAATACCCGGATGTAGGTACGTCAGTGCCTAATCGAGGGCAATACATCACTGATGTTACGTCACGATGATAATGACGCACATCGTTTGTAGACGTGACGTGAGAATGATGACGTAGTGCAATAGTAGGTAGGCACAGTCGTCGTAAAAAACTAAAACTAAAAGAAGAACGGTCATTTGTGACTCAGACCCGACACGAAAGAGACATATCTCAGTTTTTTTGTTATTTTAAATATAGCTAAAATATATATTTTTTATATTCCAAATCAATGGCTAACACCAAAATATTTCCTTGTATATCGCCTGAACAAAAACACAAGGCAATATAAAGACAAAATTCGTAATTGTATGTAATTCAATGACGATACGACAATTTAGAAAAAAACAACCGACTTCAAAAAAAAACACTACACAGTGATAAATAACTTTAATTTCGGAAGTCGGTGTCGTTGGTTCCGCATTTTCGTTTTTAGACACCGACTTCCGAAATTAAAGTTATGTAAGTATCACTTTGTAGTGTTTATTTTTTTCAAGTTGGTTATTTTTTTGTAAAAAAGTTTTTAATTTTTACTTTTTAGTTGTACCTACCCCACACAAATCCAATTAACACTAGGGCATTGAAGAATTGAAGACACTGACTAGAAGAATCGTCTAAATTCGCATAGAAATGCCGGAGATGCAGTACATTTATGCATATAACTCCGTACATAAGAATAATTACCTAATGCATTATATACTAAAACCTTCCTGAAAGTATGTAGATTACATTAGTAAAAGAATTATCAAAATTGATTCATTAGTTTTTGAGAAAATCGTGGACATACAAACATATATACATACATACGGGTCGAATACAGAACCTCCTTTTTTTAAGTCGGTTAAAAAACGCACAGATCTCAACTCAGAAAGCCAATTTTATTTTATATTTTTTTAATGACATCTCGCAGTTTAACTTTGAGGTTATCGTCTGCTTAACCGGGCTTGCCTGTGGATGCCTGAACAAATTAAGGCCTCCAGCGGTCTATTTTTGTATATTTATCTAAATTGGCGTCATTTTAAATGAATATAAATGCTATTCATTAAAAAAAATATTTTGACTTACCAAAATCAAATGGCAATATATGGGTGATAGCCACTGATATTCAGAATAGTGTTAATTTATTTCTGTTATATTTAATATAACAAAATAACTGAGATACGTTCCTTTTGTGTCGGGCCTGGGTAAATTTTCTATGGGACGTGACCCTTCTTCTTTCTTAGGTTAGGCTGAAGTTTTTAATCCTAATGGTTCACATCCATACATCAAGTCAAAGTCAAAGCATTTATTTCAAATAGGCACATAAAAGGCACTTTTGAACGTAAAAAATTAGCTTAAAATAGAATTGATTCTAGTCGCCCCTTCCAAAAGGTAGTTTTCGTATGGAGAAGAATGGGCACGAAACTCCACCGTTACTCTTTTAAAATGTTTTACAATATTTTGCATGGGTACATCTATCTATTATAATAAATTACTATACCACAATAGGTAAAAAATCAATCAAGAGCAGACTCTTTCATTCACAACGAGAACGAATGAACTAAATGAACGAAACGACATAAAAACGTTCACGAACGGCTGACAGTTTAAACTGAGTTTAGTTTTTGCATTTTTACTTTCTGCTTTTAACTTAGTTATGAAGTAAATTGAATAGCACGATTCGGGTGGAGTTTTTTGGTCCCATTTTTTGTAGGTGTGAATATATTATGTGAACCTAACTTGTATGTTAACTATGTAGATTGTATTTCTCTATCCATACTAATATTATAAATTCGAAAGTAACTCTGTCTGTCTGTCTGTCTGTATGTTACCTTTTCACGCCTAAACCACTGAACCGATTTAGATGAAATTTGGTCTAGAGATAGTTTGAGTCTCGGGGAAGGACATAGGATAGCTTTTATCCCGATATTCCCACGGGACCGACAATTATGCGGGTGAAACCGCGGAGCGCAGCTAGTTTAATCTGTCAAGCTCCGCTAATGAGACACAATTGATTTTCGATTGTTTCGTCGCCGATCGGCGAACCACGCCGCTTGACCGGTTAATCATAATTTTTTTTAACAAAAGTTTGTGCCTGTCACCAGGGGGAAATGCGTTTACGTGTGATTCTAGGTCTATGGGAAGTACAGACGCCAGTACATCAAGCTACCCGCAATTGTCAAATTTTCCCATTCAAATTTGAACCTTATCCTTTAGCATTAAAGTTGAAATTCTATTAAAGAAATTTGACAGATTGTAGTAGCTTGATGTTCTGACGTCAGGCAGTGGTCATTCTAGAGCCTCTTTTAAATGTAAAATTACACTTTTGATTCTTATTCAGAAAACTGGGTTTATTTAAGCCGACAACACAACAGACGATTCGTCACAATACCGCCGATTATTACCGCTCATACAAGCTTTGTCCAATATTCACGCGAATTTGAAGCACATAGCAATGCGTGTGGTCTCCTTTGCCAATCATTGCGCAACGAAACAAATGACATGCTTTGTATTGTGGTATTTGTACGTGGGGGGGGGGGGGTCTTTTTCAGAGTCAAGCAATCTTCGGCATCTACATTGCCACATCCCAACAAGGGTGCGAACATTAATAACGTGAGGTGATTATGGCGATTTTTGGACCCCCCCTCCCCCCTTTGTGAGATATCGTGAGATTAGGCTCGACTCCCTCCCCCTCTCTCTAGTGTCATGTGAGATTGTTCAATATGCGTATTTTCATTGTACGTTAATATGTATATGCTTCAATGCGTTGGATTTAAAAAAAAAAAACTGTTTTGTTTAATTATTTTTATTTAAGACTAGTATTTAAGATTACTAAGATCGTAGTCTAGAGTGAAAAAAATGTTAAATTTTTGCTCAATTCACCCCAGTTTTCTTGCAATTTTACACTATATCTTGCGGAAAAAAAAAATTACGTGATACTTGCCAGAACCCCCCTTTCCCCAGGTGAGATTGGGTGAGAATCAGCTTGACCCCCCCGCCCCCCTAAACGCCTCACGTAATTAATGGATGCCCCCCAACGCATTACACTGACGTCACGCAAAATCCTACATCGCGCTGACAACATTGATGTAATTTTATACATCAATGGCTGATAACCAAAAATTCGAAGACATGTGACATTCAGCTACCTGCACTGGGCCCGCGTGGTGGATTATGGTCTACTCCCTCTCACAGAGAGGTGGCCTGTATCTCAGCAATGGGCAGTGGCGTGCATTGCATATAGGCATATAAGCAGTGCCTACCTCGATATATCAACATAAGCCTGTCAATTACATTTTAGTGTGTGTGCCCCACAATTAAGAAACTCACTAAATTATCATACCTAATAAAAAAACAAAATGTTCATACAAATACGCGCGGTAGTACGGGAGCCGAGTAGGCCGTCCGGTAATTGCACCGGACGACCTACTCGGCTCCCGTACTATTCGCACATTGTCATTGGTCTTTACTCGTTCAAGTTACGACAAAATTAAAAATACGTACGTCTCACGCTTAATACCATGACGTTCGACCTTCGCAATTTATCACCCTTAAGTAGGCATGCCTACTCAAATAACCACACTTTTGACCTCACTTTTTTTTTCTGATTAGTGACCGCGTTTGTCTAAACTAGACCCGGCCTAGTGCCTACCTACTGTGAAAACCAATGCACGCCGCTGGCAGTGGGGCCTCCCACAACGTGGACCGACAACCTTGTGAAGGCCGCAGGACGCGAGAAGCACAGATCCTGTCGAAGTGTAGGTGCTTGGGCCTTCCCAAGCACCTACTAATGTCCAGCAGTGGTCGTCTTTCGGCTGAAATGATGATGATGATGATGCGGTAAGACTGGAAGCCGACCCTAATAAAGTTGGGAAAAAGGCAGGCCGGTTGACGTCATCACGTCAACGCCGACTGTCGCTGAAAACCAGCGCTGGGGCTCTGTCTTGCTAGGCGAGAATCGCGGCAAAAGTCTCGCCGTGCCATCATATTTTCGCCGCGATGATATCGCCGTGTGGAGACATGTTCCAAGAGAGTGTATAGAAATACGTGGCACGACGATAATATCGCAGCGATTCTCTCGCTCGTGGAGACGGGCCCTTAAGGTTGTAGCATTATGCAGAGCGATGACCGTTTTGCGTAGATGTGACGCATATTTACCTCCGAATTTTTTGTGTTTGTGTTCTTTCTCTACGCCATCGCCATGTTTACCGCAAATAAACATACCTATTTTCTTTCTTTCTAAATATATATGAAATTAACTCATGACGAGGTCAAATTAGTGAGTCAGGAAGCTGAATGCGAGCTGACCTTTGTGACCTTGGCTGTCAAACCTTCAGGGGGATGACCCTTGTCAACTGTTCTAATTATAGACCTATGATAATGAAGGCACCGCTTCACAGCAGCCTACGGATAACATGCGTACGTAATCTGCATGCGAGATTTATTTGCCAAAAATGTAAACAAATAATATGAGTTTATGGAAAAATATCTTTAAATCCTATACAATAAAGTTCAGTTTACGCTACAATTGCAAACATTTTTAAGACTTTTTTTAAATAATGCTTGTCACTCTGAAATCTACTTCAATACTACTCAAATCATCATCATCTGCCTAGCCTTTTCCCAACTATGTTAGGGTCGGCTTCCAGTCTAACCGGATGCAGCTGAATACCCAGTATTTTACATGGAGCGACTGCCTATCTGACCTCCACAACCCAGTTATTGGATAATACGATACCCCTTGGTAAGACTGATTGTCAGACTTTCGGGCTTCTGACGACCCGTAACGACTGTCAAAGATCCATGAATGACAGCCGGGACCAACGGCTTAACGTGCTTTCCGAGGCACGGAGGGGTCTTGATATGTAAAGATGGTCACCCATCCACAGACCAACCGCGGCAAGCATAGCTTAACCTGATCGATCGAACCGTGCGGCTGTTATTTCTTAGCCACAAGCCACTCAAACTACTACTCAAATAAGGTTGATATTTGTTTAGCTTGAAATAACATAAATTGGAAACGTAGAATAGACCTGACAATGCTTATATACTCCTTTTGCCTTCTTTACGTCACGTTTACGTTCATACATCAGAGGGCAAATTCTCGTAATTTAAAACGTTCATAATCTAGTCGTAGTCTCATCTCGGAGTCAGTAACAAAATTAGAGGTATTTTTGACAGGTCTGACATCAGAGGAGCAACTCTCGTAATTTTAAGAACGTTCACAGTCTGATCTCAGTCTCAATCTGTCAAAAAAAACCTCGAATTTCCCTACATTTTTGCAAGTTTTTGACATTTGTTTGTCGCCGAGATGAGACTGCGACTAGATTTTGAACGTTTTAAATTATGAGAATTGACCTGGCAATGTGAACTTAGGTGGTAGGTTTCACAAAGACATGATTATTGTGGACCCTATCGGGCACAGCAAACTAGGAATAGAAGAAGAGGACTATGGCAGATGCTGACTACGTATTATTACGTAGGTCTTCCCTGTAGATTAACTGGTAATCTGTGTTCTTGGGCCTCCTTGAATGGACATTTTTATACTCTTTGGCATCTTAAATAAAACACGACAAAAAAATGTAGTAACTTAAATGGGACTGGGCAGGACATGTCTGCCGCATGCCGGACAAACTGTGGGCCCAAATAGCGCAGAATTGGTGCCCTGAGACAGTGAGGCGGGGTCGCGGCAGACCACGCAGGAGATGGCGGGACGAGCTGGATAGGTTCCGTCAAAACTGGAGGGAGGACGCGCGGGCTCGCGAAAAATGGAAGGAGTGGAGGGAGGCCTTTGCCCAGGAGTGGGACAGCGCAGGCTAGATAAAAAAAAAAAAAAGTTAACAGTTAACTTCGGCATTCCATACAGGGAGATTTTTTTATCACCATCCAAATTTTTACAGTGTGTTCTACCCATGAATATGAACAACTTTCACTATGGGACCAACTCTGAAATCACGAAAAAAAAATCAGCTGTTTTGCATTTTGGTCAATTAGCTATTGAACTTTTGTATGAAACAGCAGATTTTTTTCGTGATTTCAGAGTTGGTCCCATAGTGAAAGTTATTCATATTCATGGGTAGAACAGCCTGTAAAAATTTGGATGGTGATGAAAAAATATTCCTGTATGTTAATTTCCAAGACTTGCAGGTATCTGAATGTGCAGTGACCTGTAAAGAGCACTCGCCCATTCCAAATATGACCATTCCAACCGTAGCGCGAAGCAAATATTCGTAGACCGAACGCTACGGCGTAGCCAATTGCTACGAGCCTCTACGAATGCCTATATACTCGTACATATTTATGTGCCAAGGCCACGATATCTGAAGGCCAATTCTCGTAATTTAAAACGTTCATAACCTATTTGCACTCTCATCTCGGCGACAAACAAATGTTAAAAACTTGTCAAAACGTAGGGAAAATAGAGGTATTTTTGGGGTCGGACCCGTGCTTCACCTAGTTTCTCCACCTGGGTGAAGCACAAGGACTACGGTTCCGTGATAGGGTCCCGTGCTCCAACTGATGATCCAGTACATAGATTGAGACTGAGATCGGAGGGGCAATTCTCGTAATTTTAAGAACGTCCACAGTCTGATCTCAGTCTCAATCTGTCAAAAATACCTCTAATTTCCCTACATTTTGACAAGTTTTTGACATTTGTTTGTCGCTGAGATGAGACTGCGACTAGATTTTGAACGTTTTAAATTACGAGAATCGGCCTTCTGGATTGGCAGAAAAAGAAAACAGAAATTCCTGAAAATATGACCATTTTACCCAAGTTACTTTATTAAGAAAATAAAATCAAATTCTTTTCAACGTTAAAATGAATCAGGGAATATCGTTATCAACTCATCTGAATATTATATAGCTAAACCTTTATATACTCCGAGAGCTAAAAATTTACAAGCAAATTCTGACCTTACTCGCTAGCACATAAGGTAGTTATTTACTTCAAATTATACATATATTTTACAAAAACGTCTTTCGTGGTAATTTGGACCTTGTGCTAAAATGAAATAGGGTTCCATTTCCATCAAATTGTGTCAGGAAGAGATCGCCCTAGTGATATTTATGTGACCTATATAAAGGACATTTAGATCGCTGTATGGCATCCGAGGATTTTGATGTGTTTATGGATAAGCAGGGATCAAAGGTTTTAAAATAAATACTTAGTAATCATAAATATTTACCCTTTGACATTAATAGTATTTAAAAATGTATTTAATAATAATTATTATAACAATATTCGGCTGGGCAGCGTTCGGGAAGCTACGCAATATCTTCTCGTCCCACATACCGCAGTGTCTCAAGACGAAAGTCTTTGACCAGTGCGTGTTGCCAGTGATGACATATGGCACTGAAACATGGTCGCTCACAATGGGCCTTATTAGAAGGCTGAAAGTCACCCAAAGGGCAATGGATAGGGCTATGCTTGGAGTTTCTCTGCGTGATCGAATCAGAAATGAAGAGATCCGCAGGAGAACCAAGCCCGAAGAATTGCCAAACTTAAGTGGCTGTGGGCAGGGCACATTGCTCGCAGAACAGATGGCCGATGGGGCCGAAAGGTTCTGGAGTGGCGACCACGTACCGGAAGACCGGAAGACGTAGCGTTGGAAGGCCTCCCACAAGGTGGACCGACGACCTTGTGAAGGCCGCAGGAACTCGTTGGATGCGAGAAGCACAAAACCGGTCGAAGTGGAGGTGCTTGGGGGAGGCCTATGTCCAGCAGTGGACGTCTTTCGGCTGAAATGATGATGATAACAATATTGCTGCTCAATTATAATTGTAATTTTAATTGAAGAATAATACAGTAATCAGTAATTAATTATACAGATCCATTACACTGTGACATGCAGGCATTTAGTACAAGACAAAAACAAAAATCTAACCTCAAACATATTCCTTTATTTTTTCCCACAATATCCAATCCTCTTCCCATATTTTACACGAGCAGCAGCATCTGACACGCGCGGCTGCCCCATTTCAAAACCTAGTAAGGACTTAAAACGAAATTTTACAGGAGAACGCATTTAATATAAGTAGGTCAGCCTATGAAAAGTATTTATGTTAGGTAAAACAAATGCTACTGGTTGTAAAATATACTAAATAATTAACACAGTACTAGTAACATTTTACTTGTGTCTATTACATATTTTAAAACCCTTACTTACTAACTTTGTTTGGTGTTGGTCGTATTTTGGTTCGTATTTGGTCTTGATTTCAAAAACGTAGTAAGGTGCATCGACCATTTAAAAACCAGCAAGTCCAGAGACTTACTAGGTTTTGAATTGGTTAAAGTGACTTACTAGGTTTTAACGTGGTCACGAGGGAGCGAATGGTGCACTTATCTGCTTTTATATGAGTTCAAAACGTTGGTGCTTTTGTATGTGGTAGGGACTTACTAGGTTAATGGGGACTACATGACCTAAAGCGCGGTCACTGTCAGGCGCAAAATACACAGAAGCGATGAAAGATTCGGATACGATGCGGATGTGGATCGGATTTGTTGTCGCTTCAAATTTTATTCGTACAAAATGTATGAAAGAGATGCGTCGTAAATTACACAGAAAGGATGCGGCGCGGATTTATCACTTGAGAATCCGCGCGACCTCGCTTGCAGTTGCGACCGACCGCCGTGCGAAGAGCACGTATCGCTTGTTATACAGTACGAATACAAGTTTGAGCAACCAAAACGAAAAATGCGTGACGATATGGAATTTAATATAAAGTTTTGCGAGATAATTGAACAATATCCTGCTATTTACGATTATACTAATGCTGAATACTGTACAGCACAGCAAACGCATCTTTGTCTTCTGAAGAGGACATGTTTTGCAACAAAGTCAGCCTGTACAATAACGATCTTAAGCAGATCTTTGCCTTTTATATGTAATTTAAGTCGCATCGGTGCCGTATCCGTCTCTCATCCGCATCGTATCCGAATCTTTCATCGCTTCTGTGTATTTTGCGACTCAGACTGCATAGAAAAGAAAGAGAAGCGCGATGATACAACGCCGGTAATTTATTGCAAAATATGAAGCAATTATCTATTTTTTGGACTAAAAAATTAAAACACTAGTGCTTTAGTATGTTGCTTGTAGAATAATCTGACAAAAAATCAGAATTATTGTATGTATATTAGTATGGGTTTTATTATGAAAAGAAAGTTTTTAGAGGTATGTTCATTATTTTTTTTTCCTATCGTATCAGATTCGTTGTATTATGTTTTCAACACACTATCTTAATGATGGGCGATTCCGAGATGTTTTAACAATCGAAAGAATCGGAGTCGTTAAAATAAACCATCGAGTCAACCATCGACTCGCCGTTCTACAAAACAATCGAGATGTTTTTCGATTGTCTCGAGTCAATGGAATCGACCGCTAGTTTTCGACTGTTCGAATCAGTCATTCATCACTCTCACTCACCGAGTCTCGCTCGGTCACCGCAGTCAGTCGATTGCATGCATCAACTCGAGGTGCATGTTAGTTAGAGGTGAGAGCGTGCCACATTCGATGACTCGAGTCGACCGAGCCGCGCGTAATTTGTGAATGTTTACCTTTACTTACGACGACGATTACTTTGCACTGTTTTAATTTTAACTACTTACATTTTATTACCGTCGTGGTATTGATTATTTTCGATTGCTCTTGTTGAAAGAATTAGTTTGGATTCGCAATCATAACGCAAGTCAAAAACTCGCGAAACTAAACCATCGATGAACAACTCTCGAATGAACGCGCCATGCGCCAGTCGCAATACAGCTTAAACAGACCGAGTCGGACTCGAGTTCAAGTCGAAACAATCGAGAACCATCGAGATGTTCGAACAATCGAAACAATCGAATAAAACCTCTCGCCATCGCGCATCGCTACCTATCTAACTAGCATATATCCTAAAAAATATCGTATATTTTTTCTGATTTTGTTTACTGTAGTCGATCATATACTTTTAGGCATTATAAAACTTTCGATTTTTTGCGTTTAGGTCCTATAGTCCCCTTAACAAGACTATGCAATAAAACGATTTTTGTAAAAAGTGTCCCTTACTAGGTTTTGAAATGGGACAGCCGCGCGTTTCTCATTCTTCCCGTCCGCGGAAAGTTCCTACTTCCCTGTTATATATTTACATAAATCAATCTATATTGATTGGTTCGCGCGTAGATGGATATAGTATGTACATATATAAGGTTGCTTTTGCGTTTCTTTTTATTAGGTGTGAGTTCTGCGTTGGTACAAAATAGGTATATCTATAAGTATAGATATAGAAGCCTAGTATAGAAGTCTATACTATGTAATATTATCCATACTATATACATATAAGTATACTATAATATCCATACTAATATTATAAATTCGAAAGTAACTCTGTCAGTCTGTATGTAACCTTTTCACGCCTAAACCACTGAACCGATTTAGATGAAATTTAGTATACAGGGTGTTACGGAAAGGGTATATCAATACAAACGGGTTGAAGAGTGTATCTGGTCTAGAATCTCTGTACAAAATTTCAGCTCAAAAGCAGTAACTTTGAATATGCTTAATATTTTTATATTTCGATAGTTTATTAAATTGAAATCATAACAAACGTGTCACCGCACTACGAGGGAGTATCTATTATCTGTAGTGTATCTGTGCGCCTAGTACACGCACATCACGCCGCCGCGCGCCAGTGCAACGCCGTGATGTCGAAATAAAAAAATATTAAGCATTTTCAAAGTTAATGCTTTTGAGCTGAAATTTTGTACAGAGATTCTAGACCCGATACACTCTTCAACCCGTTTGTATTGATATACCCTTTCCGTAACACCCTGTAGAGATAGTTAGAGTCCCGGGAAAGGACATAAGATACTTTTTAAATCGATATTCCCACGGGATCGAGACTTATGCGGGTGAAACCGCGGTGCGCAGCTAGTAAAAAGATAAAATTTGTTTGTTTGTATGAACGGGGTAATCTCCGAAACTACCAGTCGGATTTGATCAATTCTTTTTGCATTTGATAGCCCAATTCTTGAGGAAGGTTAAAGGCTATGTAACATCACGGTACGACCCTTAGGGTCAAATCACACCGAGATGGCAGCGAAGCGGCGAGCAGTTTCAGTGTCATATAATTTTAGACTTTATCTTCATTACTATAATACATAGTATCGCATGAGAAACTTGAAAGGTCGCGCGGCTGCCCGTGGCGCCGCGAGCACTCCGACGACTCAAGTTTCTCAAGCGATACTATGTATTATAGTAATGAAGATAAAGTCTAAAATTATATGACACTGAAACTGCTCGCCGCTTCGCTGCCATCTCGGTGTGATTGGTGAAATAACTATAACTGAAAACGAAATGAAAGCGCGGGTCAGGTGATGCGACGGGGTGGATCGGGCAAGAAATTTTACTCGAACGAAGCTGGTTGTACATCCATACTAATATTATAAATTCGAACGTAACTCTGTCGGTCTGTCTGTCTGTATGTATGTTACTTTTTCACGCCTAAACCACTGAACGGATTTAGATGAAATTTGGCAGAGAGATAGATTGCATCCCGGGGAAGGACATAGGATAGTTTTTATCCCCGAAATTATCCCTTAAGAGTGTAAAAAGGGGTGGAGATTTGTAACAAGAATCAATAAAAATGGACTATAATACTTTTATCGCGGGTGAAAACGCGAGGCACAGCTAGTAATATTAATAAATCTGTTATTTTGTGACCACCGACAATCCATAAAGTAGTGTTAATAAAGAAACTTAACCGTTCAAGAGGCGCGCGTCGCCGATCGGCGACGAAACAATAGAAAATCAATTGCGTCTCATTAGCGGAGCTTGCCAGATTAATAATATTAATAATATTGTATTTTATGTGTTTCCTATGGGCCTTGATGCCTGAAATAAATGGATAAATAAATAAATAAATAAAACGTATGTTGGTTGGTATCCAAGTTGGTACCTTATGCTGGGTTAGATAACATTTTTTAGGACTTTATGACATTTATTAGTTATCATTGTACATAAGCCAGCACATCAACCTACTACAACCTGTCAAATTTCTTTAATAGATTTTCAACTTGATCACTAAAGTATAAGGTTCAAAGTTGATTGGGAAAATTTGACAGTTTCGGGTTGGTTGATGTGCTGGCGTCTGTACCTACTTAAGTACAACAGCTGTCTGCAGAGTCTCGCGAGCTAATTCAATTTGATATCTAAACACGATAAAATAAAAATGTTTTGATTTTTTTTTGGGGGTCAATGACCGCTGGTAGTGTTGTTACTTGAAGTAGTATATGCTGTGGATAACGGTGTGAGTTTCACATTCATATAATATCTTTGTTTATATTATTTGCGCTGATATAATGTGTTACTGTTTTTTTGTCCCAAATAAATAAATAAATAGTAGTAGTTAGATATCGATGCCAATCACGTTTGTGAAGTTTTCACAAATATTTTATGAGAATACACCAACTGCGGTCGACCACCCCACAAAAAAATCTTCGGTTTTATTTAAAATGCTTAATATTATTTTATTTCGATAGTTTATTAAATTGAAATCATAACAAACGTGTCACCGCACTACGAGGGTCATTAGCCATTATCTGTAGTGTGTCTGTGCGCCTAGTACACGCACATCACGCAGCCGCGCGCCAGTGCAGCGCCGTGATGTCGAAATAAAAAAATATTAAGGATTTTCAAAGTTAATGCTTTTGAGCTGAAATTTTGTACAGAGATTCTAGACCAGATACACTCTTCAACCTGTTTGTATTGATATACCCTTTCCGTAACACCCTGTAGATGTATAAATGTTTAGATATCGATACTCCAGTTTCGCTAGCTAATTTAATTTGACCCTGTATACAGGGTGATGGGGAAACTCGACGTATTCCTTGAAAGGGGTTATACTAGACAGGTCATTAGCAACAAATTAAGTCATTTGTCTCTCCTTCTTCCTTAATCCATCCAAAGGTTGTCTATAAAAGATCGCTTTTAGCGACAAGACCTCCCATTGTGTCACCCCTTGTACCTAACTACATTTATATCTAACTAGCTGCGCCTCGCGGTTTCACCCGCATAAGTTTCGATTCCGTGGGAATATCGGGATAAAAAGTAGCCTATATTTTAATCCAGGGTGTCAGCTACCCCCATACAAAATTTTATCATAATTGGTCCAGCCGTTTGAGCGTGAAGAAGTAACAAACAGATAAACACACACACACACGCACTCACAAATTTTCGTTAATTATTGTGATTTTTTATAGTGTAAGTAATGAAGAGTATATCAGGTATATATCTAAATAAAAATAGAAGCTATTATTCGTTTCTCCAGCCAATAACACTAGAATATTCTAAAATAAACGAACACAGGTAGCCATATGCAAATAAATGCATACGATACTGCGCCGTGTACTCTATAGTATGCATTTATTTGCATATTGCATATTATATCTGTAACGTGGAGCGGCCAAAAGGCCAGCGCACTATAATAGTCGGCGCGGAACTAATTGGCCGCGCCTTGTGCTCTTACACGGGCAATTTTTGAAATGAAAACTTCTTTAGCGGCGTTGCACACTTTTTGTAATGGGTAAAAAATGTTAAACTCGCGTCAGGACATCGCGTCAGGACACGTGACCGTCAGGAGAGATTTTCCCCCCTCCCTCTCTCTTTCTACGGCGGCGCCAACCGAAGTGAACCAAGTGAGACACGATAATGGACGGATGGACGGACGGACGGACGGACGGACGGACGGACGGTGACGGTGACGGTGACGGTGACGGTGACTGTGACGGTGACGGTGACGGTGACGGTGGCGGTGACGGTGACGGTGATGGTGGACGCGGACGTGGACGTGGACGTGGATGGATGGATGGATGGACAGCTGATGGCTCGACCGTCTGTGTAGTAGCCACACTGCTGTGTATTCGTAAAATTCTTGTAGGTATATAGTGTTTCAAAAAATGGAAATTGAACAAAGTGCATCGATTAATGGAAAAAGTGACGCAGAAATAGTGAAAAAAACTTAGTTATATTAATTCAATTAATAATTGATTTATTTCAACGTTAATATTCAAGTTTTCACTTCTGCCGGCACTCCCGGAGTGCAACCCGTCTTTTTTTTTAGCAATAATTGCTTGGCAACACTAATGGATCAATCTGGATCGATTAAGTGAAGCAATCTGGAGCAACAACAATAAAATGCGGCAAGGTATGTGAGCGGCGGGACGGAGGGGGGGGGGGGGGGGGGGGCACTTGCTGTCATTACTCAGTACGTGCGTTGCGAACACTAGGCAACCCGCCGCCTCACCCCCGTCCCCACCTAAGGCGCGACCAAATAGTTACGCGCGGACTATAAAGCTGGTCTTTTTGGGGTTATGTCAGTAAATATGTATGGGAATTGGGAGATTAGACGGTCGATTTTTTAACCGACTTCAAAAAAAGAGGTTCTGTATTCGACCCGTATGTATGTATGTATGTTTGTATGTCCGCGATTTTCTCAAAAATTAATAAACCAATTTTGATAATTATTCTTTCACTAATGTGATCCACATACTTTTAGGAAGGTTTTAGTATATAATACATTAGGTAATTATTCTTATGTACGAAGTTATATACATAAATGTACTGCATCTCCGGCATTTCTATGCGAATTTTGATGATTCTTCTAGTCGGTGTCTTCAATTCTTCAATGCACTAGTGTTAATTGAATTTGTGTGGGGTAGGTAGGTACAACTAAAAAGTGAAAAACAAAAACTTTTTTACAAAAAAAAAAACACTGACTTCAAAAAAAAACAGTACAAATAAAACAGTATAAATAACTTTAATTTTGAAAGTCGGTGTCGAAAAACGAAAATGCGGAACTAACGACACCGACTACCGAAATTAAAGTTATTTATTATCACTTTGTAGTGTTTTTTTTTTTTGAAGTCGGTTGTTTTTTTTTTATGTAAAAAAGTTTTTTGCGAGTCGACTTGCCATAGAGCAGAACTAAACGTAGTGTAGCAACATTTCTATACAACAAGCTGAAAACAGCAACGAGCTATTCATCAACCACTCGATTCGCTTCCGTACCGTATCAAACATCAATCAATGTTATCGTAGGACTCCTCTGAACGCTGTTCACAAGTTCAAAACCCGAAAATTTTGTCAGTTCAAGAGCTGATTTTTCCATCGCCAGATAACTTTTATTCGAGGAACAAAATTGACGTATGACACTTTTATGTTTGTATGAAATAACTGTCAAAATTTTATAATTACAGTGTAAAGTCCACGTAACTTTGTATCGTCACTCGATTTAACGATAACGACAGCAATTTAATAATTTTCCAAAATTAGTAAAAACTGCGCAGCTATGTACGTTCTTTTGTCGCTTTATTATCCTAGCCCGTAATAAACTCGACTATCTGCATTATACATACCGAACTTTCTAAGAAATCCGTTCTTTTGTTTACAAATTGGGATTGCTTTCACGTGTTGACTGTTGTTAGTAGGAGTCATGGATTATCTATCCGTTATCATATTCTTAGTTGCTCACAAACTTTCAAAGTGTAAACATGGCAAGTAAGAAAAAATCACTGTGTATTGAAGAAAAAGTTTTACTGATACGCGCAATAGACGCGGGAGAGAAGATAACTTTTTCTTTTCCTATTTTTCTTCTCTCCATTTAACGATAACTCTCTATAACGTCAAAATATGCACAGTGCCTTGAGGGTCGTTGTATAGAGTTTACACTGTGTTTCTCGAATAAAGTTATCAGATTATTGAAAAATCAGCCTGTAGCGGTTTCTACAACGCCACATGCGAACAACGCGTCATACTGACGTCACGCAAATCCTGCATCGCGCAAGCAGAGTTTACCGCGCAACTAGCATAGATACAACAGCCCGACATGAATCATCGGGCAGTTGCCCGCCAAACACAACACCCGTCTGGTCGGAGGATCCTCCCTTTTCTACAACATTATTTTTAGTATATGCAAAACCCGAAACACTTGTCTAGCATTTTTATGTAAAGAATCTATGTACAAAATTTCAAAACTGTATCATGAATAATCACGAAGTTATAAGCTTGTCATGTTACCTGTTTGTCCGTACAAAAACATGCTCACCCGCGCCGAGCTCGCGTCTTGCGCTCATTGATAATAGTAGGCACCCAAACGTACGGCGCGGCGATTGTATTGTAATTAACTGGTGATAACATTTTCCATCACACTTGCAGGCTTTGGACTGTCGTAATGGTCAAGTGTAGGTAGATATTATAATGTACTTTATTCGTAAATAAATGCAGCCGTAAGCTACGAATAAGTAATTACTTATTCGTAAGCCGTACTTGTGATACAATGTAGTCAATGCGATTTGTTGCACCTTATGTCAACCACTTAAAGTTCAAAGTGGATGAAAAGTGTTAATCATCGCATTACTTAACCACAGCAGGCTGTAGGTACAAATAATAACTTTCTACAATTAACCATCTTGGCGTGTTTAAAAATATTAATCATCACGGCAAAGCATTGTGTTCCACGATACTCTGATGCCGAATTGCTTCTCGTACCGCCGCACTGCCAGGGATACGTTATCACCACAAACCGCTAATGTACGTACCGTTTCTGTGTACTGGACGTTTGTGTATGAGAAAGTCATGGTTACACGACACTTTTTACATACGATAGGTACACGATCAACCGAAACACAACTGTAAGGCCCGCGGCGGCCGCGCGCTCGCGATTATGCAGTTGGACGGGAACGCGACACGTGCGCACGTGCGCGCCAACCTGTAGTACCCGGGCGACTGAAGGGGTTGCTGCACCCCCGCCCCGGTCGCCCCGCTCGCTGTGCGCCCGCGCCGCGCCTATTGTTGTATCTACTTAGTGTCGCTCCTCGAACGCGTCGCTCTCGTGGTGTCTTACTTTTAACCTTTTTTAAATATTTTTGGGCCAAAATATAACATGGGGTAAAAATTATTGGAATCGATTCAGTTACTTATTCTGAACAAACTATATTCAGGTTTCGCATATACTAAAAATAATGTTGTATAGAGTATGAGTGAACTTTACACTCTGTTCCTCGTCATATAGACAACCGCTATTCATCACCTCTGACTATTCTTTCAAGGTATATAGGCGTGATGTTATGTACTAACGTCTTTGTGCCTAAAACCCCCGTTTCAAAAACCTCGTCATCTGCCTAGCCTTTTCCCAACTATGTTGAGGTCGGCTTCCAGTCTAACCGGATGCAGCTGAATAGCAGTATTTTACATGGAGCGACTGCCTACCTGACCTCCGCAACCCAGATACTGGGTAATACGACGATACTCCTTGGTAAGACTGGTTGTCAGACTTTCGGGCTACTGACGACCCGTAACGATTGTCAATGATCCACAATCACGCAACCCAGAAATCCACCACACACACACCATCCACAGTGACAGCTGGGACCAACGGCTCAACGTGCTTTCCGAGGCACGGAGGGGTCTTGTTATGTGAAAATGGTCACCCATCCACGGACCAACCGCGGCAAACGTAGCTTAACCTGATCGATCGACCCGTGCGGCTGTTACTTAGCCACGAGCCCCTAATTCCGGATCAAAAACCTCAGATACCAAAAATCCATACTAATATTATAAATTCGAAAGTAACTCTGTCTATAAATTCGAAGGTAACATACAGACAGACTGACTGTCTGTATGTTACCTTTTCACGCCTAAACCGCTGAACCGATTTAGATGAAACTTGGTATAGAGATAGTTTGAGTCCCAGGAAAGGACATAGGGTAGTTTTTATCCCGATATTCCCACGGGATCGAAACTTATGCGGGTGAAACCGCGGGGCGCAGCTAGTAAACAATAAATACTTTCTATTATTTTATACGCATCTCCGACACCCACGCGAAGACTATTTGTGTCCGACCTCTTCACATAGCTCCTCATAATTTTGTATTACAAAAGTTGTTTTGGACAAAAAGACCTTATTTTAAGGACAAAAATACTATTATCGCTGTAATAAATTTCTATCGAGGTCGTAAAATGTCGAGGGTCGAGCTGGAGTGGGGGTAGGTTCTACAAATGGATGGCTGTTACACAGTAACGAATTTAAGGTTCTTTTTATTATTTATAGGGGTCCGTATCCAAAGGGTACGGGACCCTATTACTAAGACTCCACTGTCTGTCTGTCTGTCACCAGGCTGTATCTCATGAACCGTGACAGCTAGACAGTTGAAATTTTCACAGATGATGTATGTCTGTTGCCGCTATAACAACAAATACTAAAAACAGAATAAAATAAATATTTAAGGGGGGCTCCCATACAACAAACGTGATTTTTTTGCCGTTATTTGTATATAGTGTTAGCTCGCACACGAAGGGTTCTGTATCACTACGTTGGTACGGAACCCTTCGTGTGCGATTCCGACTCGTAGGTACTTGGCCGGTTTTTTTTTATTGCTGATTGGGTCAGCTCTTGTTGGGCGATCATGTTGCTCTATGCTAAAAGTTGCAGATATTTTATCCTTTCTGTCGAGAAGATATTAAAAAAGTGAAAAATAAAAACTTTGCACAAAAAAAAAAACCGACTTCCAAAAAAGGCACTACAAAGTAAAAAATAACTTTAATTTCGGAAGTCGGTGTCGTTGGGTTCGTATTTTCGTTGTTTGCCAACGACTTCCGAAATTCCAAATAAAGTTATTTTCTACTTTGTAGTGTCTTTTTTGGAAATTGGCTGTTTTTTTTTTTATAAAAAAGTATTTATTTTTCACTTTTAAGTTGTACTTATCCCACACAAATTCGTATAACACTACTTGCTATGTAAATATCAGTGACAGGAAGTCATTATAACATCATCAATATAAACTAAGTGGCAAAAATACGTATTATTGAAGCTAACTCAAAAACTACCCAAGCAAAGTTAATAAAATTAATATGGGACCCTGAGGCATACCCCACCCCATTAAAAAAAGATATTTTGAAATCGATTTACAATGACCGAAATTATATCGCGTAACAAACATACATACATCCACTGTTCCATGTTAGTTTTAAATTAATTTATTGTCAACGTAATTATTTTCTCTACGAGTATGTTAATTAATGAAATTGGTATTGTAGGACCGTTTTAATTAACTATAAATAAATATTTTACTTTATTTTGTTTGTCTATTTTTGTGTCCCCTGCTGGGTAAAATACAAAAAAACTACATACATTCGAATTGAGAACCTCCTCCTTTTGAAGTCGGTTAAAAAGCCGGACAAGCGTGCAGACTCACACACGAAGTTTCCGTATTTTTCGTAGGAAAAAAAATGTCAGATTAACAAACACATAGGGAAGTGTGTGTCTGTTATAATAAATTAAGAGAATTAATTAAATCTATACATCTATGCAAATAAATATAAAAAATGTTTGTAATATTAATATAACCGCTTTTTACAAAATGCATATGGGTGTACCTATACACGGTATATTATACATACCTATACCAAAAACCCATTTTTCTGTCTGTCTTTTTGTTCCGGCTGTACCAATTTTGACGGGACTTTCACTGGCAGATAGCTGATGTAACAAGGAGTAACTTATGGCACTTTTATTTTAGAAAAAATGAAATAAAAAGTAAAAGAATTTAAAAAAAAAGTTATTGTTCGTGGGACCCCCACGAACAATAACTTTTTTTTTAAATTCCACGCGGACGAAGTCGCGCGTAACAGCTAGTTAGATCGCGATAGAAAAGCTCGTACAAAATCAAATAAAATGTTGTGACATACATGTGTGTGTGTATGTTGTATTGCGATTAATGAAAAACTAAAATAAATACTCAATAAGTGCGTATTACCCACATTAAAAAAATCTAGAAATAAATGGTATCTATAAGACAAAATCTTAAAAGATCTGCTTACATATAAACATTTCATTTCATTTATATCTGGCGAAATATGGGTGTGTAAATAAGTACTCCTCTGCCTCACCTTTCGGAGATTACTGGCGTGATGTCACGTTATGATATATTAACAAAATGAAAAGATAAGTCTTTTTTACGGCATACTTATTACAGGTGTGCCGTAAAAAAAGAATTTTTAAACTTATTTTATAAGATATTTTATCATATTGGGTGGTCGTTCTCATAATCATGTAACATAACTAGCTTCTGCCCGCGACTTCGACCGCTCCACAAATCACCCTCCCCCCATTCACCTCTTAGGGGTGGAATTTCGAAAAACCCTTTCTTAGTCTTTTAACCGCTCGACTTTATATCAGTTATGGTGCCCCCAGAGCCGCCAGCCAAAAAAAAAAGAAACGAAAAATAAATACCGATGAAACGAGCTGTAATGATGTAATAATAATACAGATTAAACGAGCTGTGTTATTTGGTCGTATATATACGACTCTGGCGGAATGGACAGGAAAATATTTGTCGGATTAATCCGACATAAGCGGTTAAAAGGTTAATGGATATCTACTCTTCACAAAGAACATATGCAAAATTTCATGTCTCTAGGACCAGCGGCTTAGACTGTGCGTTGAATGTATCAGTCAGTCAGGACTTTGAATTTTTTAGATATAGATAAGACACTATTACTGGCTTTTCCCCGCGGTTTCGTCCGCGTGGAGGTCGGAAATTATCCCATGGAAACGTATTACCGGGATAAAATGTATCCTATGTGTTAATCCAGGTTATAATAAATTATATCGTCGACCGTAGGTTCAATTGAGGTAAGGGACAAAATTCTCAAAATGAGTTGAGTATACAGTTTTGTTCAGAATTTTTCGCTCTATCGAATGGTGAATATGAAAAAAATCTATTAAGAAAATGTCCCTTACCTCAATTGAACCTACGGTCGACGATATATCTTTGTGCCAAACTACATCCAAATCCTATTAAAAGCATAATGCTAATGATTGAAATACTATCGTGAATTCATGCAAGCCTAGTACTTTTTGTTAGAATACTGCAAAGAAAGTCGGGAACATATTTCAATCATGATTCGAAAGACACGTAGCACCATCTAGCGTCCTAAAGTAATTGTGACCGTCGAAAGTTATTGTTCTTTTCCTTGGCGACAGTATTTTTTTTTTCTAGATGTAAAGTACCCTATGTCCTTTTCTATACCCCTAACAACGTATATGCAAAATTTCATGATGGTCAGTTCAGTGGATTAGGCTTGAAAAGGTAACAAACAAAACTTTCGCGTTTATAATATTACTAGCTGCACCCTGCGGTTTCAGCCGCATAAGTTTTGATCCCGTGGGAATATCGGGATAAAAAGTATCCTATGTCATTTTCCAGGACTCAAACTATCTCTATACCAAATTTCATCTAAATCGGTTCAGCGATTTAGGCGTGAAAAGGTAACATACAGACAGACAGAGTTACTTTCGAATTTATAATATTAAAGTATGGATAATATAAGCTAACATATAAACTATAAGTAATAATATTATATTACAAGAAACCGGAAAAAGTAAGTATCGATTAGACCCTTATGTGCCATAGCTAAAAACGAGCTTGAATCACGGTACGCCTACAAAACGCTAACCCGAACTATAACGTTGTAAGGCTGGTTTAGAATTACAGCCACGTTCATTTACAAGGTTTAGGTAATTCAATTAACTGGTGAAACTTCAGACATGCGATGGGTCGGATTCTTTAAACAATATAGGATGGCAGGACAATCTACGCACAAACTGTAACCATCAATTCAGCACACGATTCTAGACCCTCTGCGTTAAAATTTGTCGAAGAGCTGACATTTTGCCGTGATAACGTCTGAAAAATCGATGAACGCCGGCTGCACGCACGAAAAAGCATGACTCATTGTCACGTTCCGCCTGAGCCGAGTGTGCAAGCGAGAGCGCGGAACAAGCGATAGAGAGGCACGATTGGATGTTTTCTTAGGACGTTATCACGTAAAATTATCTCTTATAAATTACCTACTTCAAAATTATGAGTAAATAAATATTTTTGTTACATCATTATAAGATCTTGCAGCAGGAGTATATATAGTGGAGCAGTGGTGGCTCAGTGATGACTTACAACTAGCACTAATTGTAAGTAAGAGTTGTAGGTCGTAGGTTCGATTCCAGTGTCGCGCATTTTTTTTTTGTTTGCCTATATTTTCCCACAACTGGGCAAAGGCCTCCCAAATTAATGTTTTTTGTTTTTGTTTAATGAATTTATCGTCTGCCCTTGCACTTCGGTGTAACAGACTCCCCAACTGCCTGTAATGAAGATCGGTGTTCGTTCGAGCCGACGAGGCACCTTCATTTGTTTCAATTAGTTTTAAACACAGCTCTTTCCTTTTTACGCGCGTTTACTACAACAGTTACTTGTTTAAAGGAAGAAGAGTGGACTTCCCCTCCCCCTTTCTTCCTTCTCTTCCCTTTTAATCCATCCAAAGGTTGTCTTTAAAAGATCGCTCTTAGCGATAAGACCGCCCATTGTGTCACCCATTGTAAAGTTTCTATATTTATATCTGTAATTTATATGGTGTACATAATACTAATTTCCCCACTCACACATCAACACCACATTATCTACTTACCGACTCACACACACCTACACACAAAAAATCACATTCGTCTAATTTCATGCATTTCATTCATTTATTTAAAACCTGTAACGTAAACCATTACTCATTTTTTTTCCTTCTGAAGGTAATTTGACACAGTCCACTCATACATAATATCAATTGGAACTTCATTGCGAATCACTGTCTCTTAAGATACAGGATACCCTAGTTTAGGAGACAGAGTTTAATCTATTGTGTACAGATTTCTGCAGCATCCAAATGTTTTTATGTAATTTTCTCTATCTGTATTTTTGGGAAATAAAGATATTTTTTTTTTTTTTTTTTTCAACTATCACACAACGCCATCTAGTCCCAAGCTAAGCAGAGCTTGTGTTATGGGTACTAGACAACTGATAAACATACTTATATATTTCTAAATACATACATATTATAGATAAATTACACCCATACACAGAACAAATGATCGTGCTCATCACACAAACATTTGTCCTGGGTGGGAATCGAACCCACGACCTCCGGCATAGCAGTCAGGGTCACTAACCACTAGACCATCAGGCCTGTCAATTATTAACATAATCAGCCTATAATGTTCCCACTGCTGGGACACAGGCCTCCTCTCTGTGAGAGGGAGTGGGCCGTAATCCACCACGCGGGCCCAGTGCGGGTTGGTAGATGTCACATGTCTTCGAATTTTTGGTTCTAGGACATGCCGCTTTCCTCACGATGTTTTCCTTCACCGTTTTGAGAGCAGTGGTGTTGAAATAATTTACACAGAGTAAAGCGCCTGTCTGGGTTCGAACCTACGACCTACAGCTCGTAAGTCGCGGTCGTTACCACTGGGCCACCACTGCTCCCTTATCCCTTATTATTATTATAATAAAGAGTATTCTATTCATATAAATGTAAAAATATATCTATGATTCTATTCTATTATGTCTATGATTCTATTCTTTGTTTAAAATATGAAGGAAGTTAGGTAGGACTTTGTTCCTGTGGATATATCGCAACCAACTGGTTAAATTAGCCGTTTAGTTAACCGCCTGGCCTTTGGACGTAGTGCTCGCCTCGCTTCGCTCTCTCGGCTCGCACGCGGTTGATCACAGTTCTAACCTAACCTAACCCATTTGGTCTGGGTGCCCTGGCTTAGTTACCGCGACTAATTCGGCTCGCGCGTCATTGGTTACAGACTTCCTACCTAAACTATAATTGATTATCATTCAGGCCGTTAGTTGAACGGCCGCCGTTTAGTTAACAGGCTAGGCGGTTAACTAAACGACCTGCGACAGATACATTGTAATATGTAAATGAATGCCGTAGCTCACTAAATGCGCTGTTGAATTTTTAATACTCCAGCGCCGAAAGTTAAAAGCCAAACAGCGGGCTTTTGTTTAAGCATTTATTTAGGTGTCGTTTAGCGTTAACGAAAACGATTATAACAATGATATATCTTTAGGTCGGGAGTCATTCGTTTGACTATTCGGAACGCCAGCGCCGCCCGTCGGCGCTTGACAGAGTTTAACTGAGTTCGTGGGAGTCGACGAGAGCGCTACAGCCTCTCTTGATCATCGGACATCAAACGTACGCTCAGAAACTGTCTCGAATTCCATATCTGGTTGTGTCATGCATGACCTACAGTGAGTGATTCGTAGTGTTTTTCTATCTTTTTGAATACGCGACCCCTTTAAAGTGGAATGCCTTAAATTTTGCAGTGGAATCTGCCCCACTAAATCGAAAAAGGGATTTAAAGTTTGAAAAATTCTAGCGACCCCCTTCGGCAATAGACAGACAAAAAGTTAGTCTCTATTTCTCTATTTTGTTATCTATATTCATTATTAAGACCTTGCCTTGCCTTTTCCTTTTGCCGGCGACCCCCCGAGTAAGGCTTTGCGACCGCACAGATTGAAAAACACTGCGCTATCTAGTATGACTAACTTGTTCGTAAAATTATATTTTGAGATTTTTTTTTTCTGAAAAGTTTTTGATCTTTATCGTCGTTTTAATAAGGTTGCTACTGGGTTGCTGCCATTGACAAATCTGTCAAAATCACAGTGATCTTTATTTTAGTTACAATAAGGTCGCTATTACGTTGCTGACTTGCTGCGTCAGAGGTAAAATAAATGTAAAAGGACTTACAGCTCAGTGTTTCATAATACCATCAAATTACAGTACTTAAAGTTAAATTACTCGTTTCCAAAGGCAACGTTTCATCTTTTTTTTCATGATTTCATTTGACGAAATCGTAATTTTCCACGATTCGTAAAAAGGTAGTTAAAGTGTGCGCGAAAAAGCTCGTATGAATTTATGAGCCACTTAAAACCGTTCCGTTTTTAGGGTTCCGTACCCGGTGGGTGTTAAGGGGATCCTATTACTAATCCTCAGCTGTCCGTCCGTCTGTCTGTCAGCGGGCTGCAACTCATGAATCGTAATAGGTAGACAGTTGAAATCACAGAGTTTGTATTTCTTTTGCCGCTATAACAACAAATATTTACCCCCTTAATCATAAACGTATTATATCAGATGAGTAGTTGTACACACCGATTTCACTCTTTCAGTCGTCAGTAATTTGACTTTCGAAAGAAGAAGACAAAGCGTTGTGTAACTATACAGACGCTATACAACGTTTCTTATTAAGGGGGTACCCGTTACAGAAACCATGCCTGCTTCATGCAAGCAAGCATGCTCCATGTAAACGAGCTTATCGTCGTCGATGGTTTTAACGCTCATCACCGCTGCTTTCGCCGGCCAGCCTCAGCCGCGATCACCTTCTTCTGCGAAGCAGTCATGCTAGCGAAGGAGGTGGCGGGATGGCTGAGGGAGAGAGCCTCATGTCCCAGCCGCTGCGGGAGAAGCTCCGGGCGTCGGGAGCCGCGTGACGACTCCCGGCCACCGTAGGCGCGGGCTTGCGGACGGAGAGTAATGGGTAGCTCACCGTCCGATCAGGACCAGGCCCGTCCTGGACGGCGCGTATGTGTTCCACGCGCGCCTCAAAGAGATGTCAGCATAAGGGAAGGGGCCCGTCAGGGCCGAAGCCTGCCGGGGTTGCGGGATTGTCCGAAAGGGTTACCGCTATCCCGGAACGTAAAGGGCTAAGGAAGGAACACGGGTGGGTTTTAGTCAGTAAGAGCCTGACACTCCCTTCCGCTCCACCCAGAGCGGGAGCAGTCATTTGATGATTTCCCATACATAAAAAAGGGGGTAAAAATAAAATAATGTAAAAAACTCAAGGGGGTCTCCATTCAAGAAACGTGTTTCCTTCCGGCGTTTATTGCCCATAGTACAAAACCCTTAGTGTGCGAGTTCGACTCGCATTTGGCCGGTTTTTTCTATATTTTTAACGATTCCGATAAAATGTGGATAGCCGTGAGTCAGCTGCTTGAGAGGCTGGATATTTGCCTACACAGCATCGTCGAGCCGACATCAACCGACAGGGTGAAATCAAATTAGCTAGCGAAATTGCAAATGTGGTGGGTATCAATATCTAAACACGATAAAATAAAAATATTTATAAAATGATCTGATGTTTTTTTTGGGGTCAACGACCGCTGGTATTTTTGTTACATGAAGTTTGGTTAAGATATCGTAACCCATCACATCTACTTATAGAGTTTACACAAAAGATAACAATTTTTCTAAACTGATATGACATTTCAAGTAACCCCACAAAAAAACCACCAAATTAATAATTTTTTGTTTTATTATGTTTAGGTAGGTACCCATCAAGTCTGCGGAGTTTTGCTAGCTTATTTAATTTACCCTGAATACTTGGTCTTTTAATCGCATTCATTAGCCTTTTCTTGTTATAAAAACATCTTTGTACCCATGTTTGCAATGTCAAACTGCGATAACGAATCGTGTTTTAACTATAACAAAATAAGATAAACCCTACAAATCTTCAAAAAAACCTCCACAGTGCTCCTACACAAAACTATTTCAATAAGTTTCAATCGTAAAAAGTTGCGCGTTTTATCTTACCCCCGTTCCACACTTGGTCCCAAACAATGTTGGCCCCAAACAGCACTAGTCCAACTTGGTGATTGAGAAATTTGTGTTATATGATATAATTTTATTTCTATAAATAGTCTCCTTTTATTTGAATTTAAAAACTTAATTAACAAAAATAACAAGATTAAAAACTAACTTAACTAAAACTATACAAAAACTAAAATATAGCGTCGAAAAATTCATCCGCATCGCTGTCGACTGGTAATGTACCCAAGAGACTGGCGGCATTGCCACGTTGTATGGCAATGCTTAGCCTTTGGCCAAGGTAAAAGCCAGCCCTTGGGTCACGGGAATTGTCAACCAGCCGTTTTGAAATTTCTGTAAAAAGACCATGAGCACTCGGACCCCACGGCCCGAGGGTTTCAACCCCAAACGGCTCGAAAATATAATTTCCGATAAGGTTATTATATTTTCGCCGCTTGAGGTTTTCCGCAGCCGCAGCAGCAGCGCCAGCACAGCATGCCGATCCAGGAAGGTGGGATGGCGCAAAAGTATCGACACAAGTTGCGTCCCACACTAAAGGCCTACCCACCTTCCAAGGAAATAGAGACATACCGTCCGGTCTCTTGCCGTCGTCGCGTACCAAGCCATTGGGTTCTAATACAGCTGGAACGCCGACGGTAACAAGAGCTCGTCGGATGATGTCATTAATGTTCGCGTGGCGCGCTAAGCGACCCGCACTTCGGCTGCAAGACAGGCCGTGGTGTCCGAGGCTGTTGACATCTTCGCCACAGTGACAGCGATGAGGGGAACAGCAAGGAGTATAAATTGTTTTTTTAAATTTTTTTTAAAGTTTTTTTCGGGCCGTAGGGTCTGAGTGCCATGTTCCAGTGCATGACAATACTAGAGAATGGGCATTTGGGTTAGCCGCATAAAGTACTCAAACAGCCAGACAAACGTTAAAAAGTATCTGAAAAAATAAAATGTCACACATAGTCTTTACATTCATACTACTTAATTAAAATAATAATAATAATATAATAAGTCTGAAAACCAGTCTTACCAAGGGGTATCGTGTTACCCAGTTACTGGTTTGTGGAGGTCAGATAAGCAGTCGCTACATGTAAAATACAGGTATTCAGCTGCCTCCGGTTAGACTGGAAGCCGACCCCAAAATTGTTGGGAAAAGGCAAATTGATTGATATAATACTTCATAAGTAAAATATTTATGTCATTGTGCACAATTATATTCATGTGGATCGCAAAATTAGCCCCAACGCCCCAACGTTGGCCAAAGCTAATTTCTCGAACCACACGTTGGACAAGTAGCGTTGGGGCCAACGTTGGGACCATGGACCAACATGTAGAACCAGCGTGATATTTATTTTCCTTCCAACTTCATCGAATTGCCTGTGGGCGTTCATCCTCCTCCACATATTCTAAAAATGTCATAGATATTGGATATCGCAGTAAACTCCTTTTAAAATGATTTTTAACCGACTTCAAAAAAAGGAGGAGGTTCTCAATTCGTCGGAATCTTTTTTTTTTTTTTTTTTTTTTATGTATGTTCCCCGATTTCTCGAAGACGCCTTGACCGATTTGGAAAATTTTTCTTTTGTTTGAAAGGGTATACTTCCCAAGTGGTTGCATGATCATCAGGTCAGGATCTGATGATGGGATCCCAGGGAAATCGAGGGCAACCTTCAAATTTTATAGGCACATAGTACCATTTTCATATATTTTCTAAAGCTGTTTAAGTATTTGCATCTGATAATCATCATCTCAGGTGGATGAGCTGATGATGGAAGGTACAACTCCTCAACGGCTTGGAGTTAAAAGAAAATTCTTTCAAAATTATTTATAGTAACACTCGTGCATTTGCTCTCGGAAAGCACCATTTGGTGAAGTGGAACTGATGATGAAGACCACAGATGGCCACCGGAACTACTCAATAATATCTCCGTACTATTTCACGGGTTGCGATTCGATACTTTAACATGGTTGCTAAGCAATTTATGCTCGTCACAATGTGAATGGTGATATGGAGCTGATGGTGGACCAGGAGAACTCTTCAACAATTAACTTCCCTGCATCGGTAAAAGCAATATTTTGTAAAAGGCGATGAGAAAGGTGACACTAGGCTATTGTAACTGAGATAAATTATAAGCAGACCCACTAAAAAGCGTGAAATAAAAACTTTTTAACAAAAAAAAACCGACTTCCAAAAAAACACTACAAAGTGAAAAATAACTTTAATTTCGGAAGTCGGTGGCAAAAAACTAAAATGCAGATCCAAAGACACCGACTTCCGAAATTAAAGTTATTTTTCACTTTGTAGTGTTTTTTTGGAAGTCGGTTTTTTTTTGTTAAAAAGTTTTTATTTCACGCTTTTTCTAGAACCTTCTGGGTGTTATTTCGTATTTTTATTTGATATTTGAGGCTTGGTATGGGCGTTTTTATAGACTGGCAGAAAGGGCGCAAAGTGGGTAATAGCGGCTAGTAAGTTGTACTTGTACTGGGACAAACGGTTTCTTATTTAAAAACTTTTTTACAAAAAAAAACAACCGCCTTCAAAAAAAAAAACACTACAAAGTGATAAATAACTTTAATTTCGGAAGTCGGTGTCGTTGGTTCCGCATTTTCGTTTTTTGACACCGACTTCCGAAATTAAAGTTGTTTATCATTTTGTAGTGTTTTTTTTGAAGTCGCGGTGCGATGTGGGTCGGTGTCGCCCACATGATTGATTTTACAATGATTGATTTGACAAAGTAGAATAGAAAATATTTCTAAGTTTATAATAAGGAAATTTAATAAAGCGCTCTTCCTCTCTCTTACTTATATAAAACATTGCTGTGCCCGACAGGGTCCATAATTGTTTCCATTATTTTTATTTACCACCATTGTACATTATGGATTGCAATAAACGATTTGAGATTTGACGGCCAAATGTGGTCCGTGTGAATAAACTGTCCATTGACATGCAATTAGTCTAGGTCACATAATTTTCTTTCTTATAAGTTACTAGCTTCTGCCCGCGACTTCGTCCGCGTGGAATTTCACCCACCCCCCATTCACCTTCTTAGGGGTGGAACTTCGAAAAACCCTTTCTTAGTGGATACGTACTCTTCACAAAGAACACACCCTCCAAATTTCATGTCTCTAGGACCAGCGGTTTAGGCTGTGCGTTGATATATCAGTCAGTCAGGACTTTGAATTTGATATAATTATACAGGGTTAAATTAAATTCATGGGCATCCTTTTAAGGGGTCATTGTACTCATCATTATGAACAACTTTTACTATGAGACTGAACCTAAAATCGCGAAAAAAAATCAACTGTTCCTTGCATTTGTGTTCACATAACGAGTCAAAATGTAGAGAAGAGCTGATTTTTTTTCGCGATTTCAGGTTTGGTCCCATAGTAAAAGTTGTTCGTAATGATGATTAAAATTACCCCTTAAAAGGATGCCCATGAATTAAATTTCACCCTGTATAGATCTCAAGTTTCTAAGTACAGCATGCGTGACACTATTACTAGTAGAGCGTGACTTATTATGTTAGACTACCCACTATGTGGACCCCATGGGAGAGCAGACCAATCCTAACTCCACGCCATCGTAAAGCATGGTTAATCCCGTTTTATGACTAGTGATGGGCGTAAGGCGCGGATATTTTTGTATTTATATCCGCGGGATGTGAGGATATGTCTTAGGATATTTTAGGAAGGCCTAAGTGTAGGTGGCTTTCTTTTCATCATCATCATTTCAGCCGAAAGACGTCCACTGCTGTACATAGGCCTCCCCAAGGACCTCCACTTCGACCGGTTTTGTGCGGTTTGGCTTTCTTTTATTGTGGTCTTTTTCCCTTTATTTGCTTTTTTTACATAAATAGAGAAAAATAATGGACGGAAGGCCGTGTGTCAGCGGTAAAAAAAACAATATAGGTAAGCTGGTAATATAAATTCGATTTTGGCACGATTATAACTAGTCGACTCTCTCTTCTCTCCCGTCCACAGAAATAAGACTTTTGTTAAAATAGGGTAAATTGAAACCCAAATAACGTATTCAAAAATTTTATTTTACCACATACAACTTGACTTGGTTCTAAGCATCGATATCGTATCCATAATAAATATAAAACAAAATTCGGATACAAAAATAACTTACACCCAAATCACTCCAAAATATCCGCAAACTTTCGGAATTTCGGATACACCTTTCCTCACACCCCTACACTGAAGGGTTAATAGTTTGCCCTCCGGCCCCACTCGGGGACCTCTTATAGAAGACTTTTCTTTTGTTTTTCCTTACAATTTCCAGGGAAATAATTTGGACAAAATATTGTGGAGTATTGAAGTATGTTTTGAATAAGTAGATGATTTGTTTTGTTCTAGATTGCTTGGTATTCAATGGCATTTATTTGAAATAACACCGTGAGGAAACCTGAGGGGTAACACACTGACAGTAGGAATGGCTTTCATTTTGACAGTTCACTAACATTCATTGCGCTATTTATGTTGTTGAGCAGACAAGTTTTTCGAATATATGAAGCAATGGATTAGCAATATACTTCAAAATGATTCAGATTGTGATTGATACTGTGTAACGTAGTGTTCCGTGCTTGCCTCAGCCAGAGTGTGTGTTCCGTGTTTCCTGCGACTTTGACTAGTGCTGGCCAGCTAATAATTTAATTTCGGTTAATAATTCTTTAAGGGGTTAAATATAATGACCACCAAAAAATTATACTAAACACCAAAAAATTAAGTCTAAAATTACAATAGTTCTAGCTGGGCACCCCGAGGTTAGGTTTAGTTACTCTAAACCCTTGACACAGAAATAGGAGCCCCACGAAGCGGGCCTCCCCGTCGACATAGGATGCAAGAGCGAGCAAATGAGAATACAAATACATTTTCCTAGTTATTTTACAATAAAATGGAGTTTTAATTTTGGTGATCATTTACTATTTTTGGCAGTGATAAGTGTTCTTTTGATGTTATATTTTACTTTATCTGGTGATAAGTTAAACATAAGCCATTCATTAAAACTATTTTTTATCGACTTCTTTATATCTTTCTACGATCGTTACGTTAAAAAAAGACGGGTTGCATTCCGGGAGTGCCGGCAGAAGTGAAAACTTGAATATTAACGTTGAAATAAATCAATTATTAATTGAATTAATATAACTCTTTTTTTTTCACTATTTCTGCGTCACTTTTTTCATTAATAGATGCACTTTGTTAAATTTCCATATTTTAAACACTATATATACACGAATTTTACGAATACACAGCAGTGTAGGTACTACACAGACGGTCGAGCCATCAGCTGTCCATCCATCCATCCATACACCCACACCCACACCCACACCCACGCCCACGCCCACACCCACACCCACAACCACACCCACACCCACACCCACACCGACAACCACACCCACACCCACACCCACACCCACACCCACACCCACACCCACACCCACACCCATCCATCCATCCATTGTCGTGTGTCACTTGGTTCACTTCGGTTGGCGCCGCCGTAGAAAGAGAGGGGGATACTTAGTAGTTAGGAGTAGTAGTTCTCCCCTGTGTAGTCTCTCCTGACGGTCACGTGTCCTGACGCGATGTCCTGGCGCGATTTTAACATTTTTTACCCGCTAAAGAAGTTTACACTTCAAAAATGTATTGAATATGTCAAGTTAATCACCATTCAAAACATAGTAATGTTAGAACATGACGACTGAAGGAAACTGACCAGTGATATGCGGACTCGTAGAAGTTCATACTCGTGAGATCACATCGCATGAACGCACCCAAATGTATGGGCAAAGATCGTCACTCGGACGCCTGAAGCAAGACATTGCCGTCGAGGTAGACTACCACCAGCTTTGGAACGAAAAAGGGAGGCCTTTGCCCAGCCGTGGGAAAGCTAACAAAAAAAAATCGTAGGAAAACTACACAAAAAAGAAAGTTCTAATACACTATCTCCAGTTATCCTTTTTAGGGTTCCGTACCTCAAAAGGAAAAACAGAGCCCTTGTAAGATCACTTCGTTGTCCGTCTGTCTGCCCATCGGTCAAGACCCTTTTTCTCAAGAGCGCGTGTTATCAAGTTGAAATTAATAGCAAATACGCAAGGCTGCAATCCCTTGAAGCAGTCAAAAAAATCAAACTTCTAAGTCAACGCAATCAAAACATACGGGCGTTTATGTTCTGTTTATGCCGCATATTTTGACACTCGCAAGGGAATCAAAACCTATAGGGTACTTCCCGTTGACCTAGAATCATGAAATTTGGCAAGAAGCAAAATGTCATGTAGCACAAGTAACGGTAAAAATCCGAATACCGTAAATTCATAGTTACATTACAAAAAAAAAAAAAATCCGTGATAAACTATTTACTTTGTACGGAACCCTCGGTACTCGAGTCCGACTCGCACTTGACCGGTTTTTTCCTCTCACCTTACCGTCAACACAAGGTAACTGATACATCAAATATTTCTGCTCGAACGGGAGAAGAAGTAGAAATATTTACAATCTTTATACTGCGAAAATATTTGTTTCAAATAGACGGAGGAACAAGGTATACAACCTGCCGTTGCTAAGGGATTTATTTAAAATGGGTGAGCTTTTGTTAAAGCTATTATGGTCGTGATGGTATTTGTTTAATAATTAAAAAAATGGTCTTGATTATTTTTTCTTAAGTGTATATTAAAAAGCTGTTTTTAGGGTTCCGTACCTGAAAAAATATAAAAAAAAATATGAAAAATATTTTTCCATTATGTTATAGCCCAATTCTTGAAAAAGGCTATAGGCTATTTAATATCAAGCTAGGATCATTGAAAAAAGTATAATTTTTTTGAGTCCTTGTTACTTGTTTTTGAATATAAATAATATAAAAAAAAATAAAAGCTGAGCAGAAACCAAAAAAAGTCGAAAACGAAGTGATAGAGCGGGTAGTCGATGTGATGCGACGAGGTGAGTCAGAGAATAAGAGATTAAAAGCGGACGAAGTCGCGGGCAGCAGCTGATGTACAAATAAAAATAATACTACCATAATCCTTCAAACGAATTCCATATTGTTAGTAGGTAATGCTAACAAAAACTTTTTTACAAAAAAAAAAAAAAACAACCGACTTCAAAAAAAAACTACAGTGATAAATAACTTTAATTTCGGAAGTCGGTGTCGTTGAGTTCGCATTTTCGTTTTTTGACACCGACTTCCGAAATTAAAGTAATTTATCACTGGAGTTTTTTTTTTTTGAAGTCGGTTGTTTTTTTTTTTGTAAAAAACTTTTTATTTTTCACTTTTTAGTTGTGCCTACCCCACAAAAATTCAATTAAGACTAGAGCATGGAAGAATTGAAGACACTGACTAGAAGAATCATCAAAATTTGCACAGAAATGCCGGAAATGCAGTACATTTATGCATATAACTTCGTACATAAGAAAAATTACCTAATGTGTTATAAACTAAAACCTTCCTGAAAGTATGTAGATCACATTAGTGAAAGAATTATCAAAATTGATTCATTAGTTTTTGAGAAAATCGCGGACATACAAACATACATACATACGGGTCGAATACAGAACCTCGTTTTTTGAAGTCGAATTTTTAAAAAAGAGGTGCGATTTTTGTGACGCCGAGTGTACATATTTAAAACCCTTTTAAAAATTGGCAAGAAAACGAGCAGGACGAAAAAAACACAAAATCATAGAACACATAATTTTAATCCGATAAAAACTTAATCCCCCTATTAAACTCCAACGAAGATCTATAATCGGGACAAAGGGAGTTTCCCAGAAAACTCGATATTGTCCAATATCCCCAAATATTCCCCACAATAGCCTTCAATGTTGGTCATAGTCATAATCAGCCTATAATGTTCCCACTGCTGGGACACAGGCCTCCTCTCTGTGAGAAGGAGAGGGCCGTAATCCACCACGCCGGCCAAATACGGGTTGGTAGATGTCACATGTCTTCGAAGTTTTGGTTCTAGGACATGCCGGTTTCCTCACGATGTTTTCCTTCACCGTTTTGAGAGCAGTGGTGATGAAATAATTTACACAATGTAAAGTGCCTGTCTGGGTTCGAACCTACGACCTACAACTCGTAAGTCGTGTCCGTTACCACTGGGCCACCACTGCTCAGTTAGCTCACTTCAATGTTAGAGTTCTCATAATTAATCTGATAACCAATTGTATCGAGTATGGGGTACCTAAGGGCAAAAACACACACGCTACTTTTTCAATCGACGATCGGCGATTCAGCTGCTTTTTAGAAGCTAAATGCAGCGACGAAGCACTCCACACCGCACACTTAAAAACGCCAAACGCGGCGATTCAGTCGCTTTTCGGAAGCTCGATACAGCGGCTGAACGCTACACTCCGCACATATTCGGATGCCGGTCGCAGCGATTTGGCATTTGCGCCAGCATCGGAGCAGTCGCTAAAACGCGCGATTCCGATACCACGTCCGAACGCAGAGAGTCGCCAAAACGCGATGGAGCATCGGAGCAGTCGCTAAAACGTGCGATTCCGATACCCCTACCGAACGTAGAGAGTCGCCAAAACGTGATGCAGCATCGATACAGCCCCAAAATCGCCAATCGCCGATGCAAAAAGTAGCGTGTGTGCTTTGGCTCTAAGGCTTCGTCTAGAGTGAGGTGCTTGCGCGAGTACTAGGGCGGGCGTAAACTATCAAATATTATGAAACCTCCCTTTGCGTCCATACTTTATTTGTCACGGAGCATAGAGGGGCTTGTGGCTAAGTAATAACAGCCGCAAGGGTCGATCGATCAGGTTAAGCTACGTTTGCCGCGGTTAGTCCATGGATGGGTGACCATCTTTACATACCAAGACCTCTCCGTGCCTCGGAAAGCACGTTAATCCGTTGGTCCCGGCTGTCGTTCATGGAGCTTTGACAGTCGTTACGGGTCGTCAGAAGCCCGAAAGTCTGACAACCAGTCTTACCAAGGGGTTTCGTATTACCCAGTAACTGGGTTGTGGAGGTCAGATAGGCAGTCGCTTCATGTAAAATACTGGTACTCAGCTGCATCAGGTTAGACTGGCAGCTGACCTCAACATAGTGGGAAAAGGCTAGGCAGATGATGACAGAGCATGGAGATGCGTCGGCGGCCGCTGCTAGAGGCAGAAGCCTCGGCGGCCGCGGCTAGAGGCAGACGCCTCGGCGGCCGCGGCTAGAGGCAGACGCCTCGGCGGCCGCGGCTAGAGGCAGAAGCCTCGGCGGCCGCGGCTAGAGGCAGACGCCTCGGCGGCCGCGGCTAGAGGCAGAAGCCTCGGCGGCCGCGGCTAGAGGCAGACGCCTCGGCGGCCGCGGCTACACGCAGATGCCTCGGCGGCCGCGGCTACACGCAGATGCCTCGGCGGCCGCGGCTACACGCAGATGCCTCGGCGGCCGCGGCTACACGCAGATGCCTCGGCGGCCGCGGCTACACGCAGATGCCTCGGCGGCCGCGGCTAGAGGCAGATGCCTCGGCTTCCGGTGCTAGAGGAGGCATTATCAATACTTTCCATACAAACCAAGCGTGTCACGACCAAGCGTGTGACGTGTTCTGCTAGCGCAAAATTTCAATCTTGCGCTAGCAGAACACGTCAAATGCTTGAGACTGTCACTGATTTTGACAGTAATGCAAAATCAGAGGTGAAAGAACGAGTCCGCATATCACTGGTCAGTTTCCCTCAGTCGTCAGTTTATTTAATTCGCCAGTTTCGTTGATTAGTCAGTTTCACTGATTCGTCAGTTTTACCGATTAGACAGTTGCGTTAACACGACAGTTTCCAGTTTTCGTCGATTCGTCCGTTTTATTCAAGTCGTCAGCCATAATAAAGTCGGTAGAAAACTGCACATACGTCTGCTAATTTAAATAGATGTACCTACTGTATTGTGGGTGCCTAGCGCGATGCTAGCGGAGCTAAGTGATCGTCTTTTTTTTTACCCTGGTAGAAGTACTTCTAGCCTCTAACGCCCCTTACAACAATCGCAGTTGCGTTGCATTGTGGCCATCTTATCGCGCCCACCAGAGCGCGTGCTACCGCCTTACCGCCTCACTGTGTTTTCTTCCTGGATGCCATGATTATACACCAAACAATATCAAAGGGAAAACATACTGAGCTTACGTTGGATGCAAGGAGGATTGTAGGATACAATGTGGGGGATAAAACGATGTATTCTTGCAGCGTTAGTAGGATTAGGTTGGTCTTAAAGTGTAAGCAAAGGTGTATTATGTTGTTATGGAAAATGAAGCGTGTTGTATGCCTGTGCAGTTCTGAGTAAAAATATTATACAAAACTCTACAAAGCAGAGAGCTGGTGGACCTCGTAGATGGCAAGCTAACCAGACGGTTACTACGTCTGGACAGGATAGGCCTGCGTCTGGTGACGGGGACCAGCACGGGACACTGGTCGCTAAACAAATACTTCCACACAATAGGCATAACCACAGATATAGATACACCTAAATAACGCAAGAGCACCTACTTCGCGTGCCAAAAGTCGCACCAATTTACGATCGAAAATCATAAGCCGCCACTTTCGCGCTCAGTCCTGCGTACTGCTGGCTGGGTGAGCGTGAGCGAGAGAGCGCGAGCTTGTGACGTCATAGTAGGTAGTCAAAAAGTGGCACGCTTAGTTTTCATACAGTTCGTGATACTTGCGTTATCTAGGTATATCTATATCTGTGGGCATAAGGTGTGCAGGGCTTGCATGGCCAGCGCCCTAATTGCGTAACACGATATCAATCACATTCTGATTAATTTTGAAGGATATTGCTGATCCATTGCTGTATATGTTCGAAAAATTTGTCTACTGAACAACGTACATAACGCAATGAATGTTGTTGAACTGTCAAAATGAATACCATCCCTACTGTTAGTGTGTAACGCAAGTAGCCGCAGGTTTTGATTCCCGCTCAGAATAAAGTTATAATTTGTATGGCCAATATGGCAGACGACACAATGCAGGACAAATCTTAGTGTGGGACAATCCAAACGTATTTATTGCTCCTAATTGTACAGACGCCAGCACATCTAGCTACCCGAAACTATCAAACTTTCCCAATCAACTTAGAACCTTATACCTTAGCGATAAAGTTGAAATCTATTAAAGAAATTTGACAGATTGTAGTAGCTTCATGTGCTGGCGTCTGTACTCTTCCTGTATTTACAAACTTGGAAAATATTAACGTAGGTAGGCGAAGCTACGCGCACAGCTAGTATACCATACTTGGTCTTCTTCGTGTCGCTGACTCGACTGTATTTTAGATCTTGTTGGCCTAAAACTTCGCCACTTTCACGGCGTCGTTTGTGGTAGCGCAGAGGTCACTGCATGTATTTTGACAGAGAGTGCCCTCTGTGTCCCAAAACATGCAGTGACCTCTGCGCTACTACAGGATAGGAGGTGGAGCATGGTTTGCGACATGGCTCCACAACCACACCCTACTGCCGTTCCGTCGAAGGGGGGCTACCTTGGCCACTTTATGAGGTTGGAGTTACATCTTCCCACTTGTATCCGGAGAAGGTTCAGGGACTTCCAAGTGGACCACGGAAGGTCACACCCTGCAGCGAGATGCTCCCTTGGTGGTAGATATAGTGGCGTGCATTGGTTTTCAGAATAGGATAGGCACTAGACCGGGTCTAGTCTAGGCAAACACGGTCACAAATCAGAAAAAAAGTAAGGTCAAAAGTGTGGTTATTTGAGTAGGCATGCCTACTTAAGGGTGATAAATTGCGAAGGTCGAACGTCATGGTATTACGCGTGAGATGTACGTACTTTTAATTTTGTCGTATTAACTTGAACGAGTAAAGACCAATAACAATGTGCGAATAGTATGGGAGCCGAGTAGGCCGTCCGGTGACTGCTTACTGCCGCGCGTGTTTGTATGAAGATTTTGTTTCTTGTTTCTTAATTGTGGGGCACACACACTAAAATGTAATAGACAGGCTTATGTTGATATAATATATCGAGGTAGGCACTGCTTATATGCCTATATGCAATGCACGCCACTGGGCAGATAGTAAGTAGGAGGGGAAAGAGTATCCTGCCTCAGTTTGCAACGGGTGTATACCATAACGTAACACAAGTATGTTAGGGGCGTTTTATTTGTTTGTTATCGGTATCAAAGATGGCGTCTATTATAGACGCGCGCGGTGAGCGTTGCTAGGCAACGACCCACCTGAGTATTATAAGCACAATTATCGTAGAGGACACCGGGAGGAAAACACCTGCTTTTATTTGTTGTTTTTCTCGTTAATAGGTTTCATTATTATTTTGTTTTTGATATTTTTTTAATGGTTTATTTGGAATGAGAGCTAATCGGTTATTTAAAGGGTTTTGTAGTTGGGATGAACTTACCTCAAGAACAAATTTAACTATGTAGTTGATTTCTTTTTCTCCCTTATACAATATGTAACAAAAACCGTGTTGTTCCTTTTAGAAACGCATACATTTACCTACAAGCAAAAGGAGACTGTTAAAAAGTGGTATATGAACCAATAGCGATACTGTTACGATATTTCTGTGGGGATATCTCAACTATACCCTTGTGCAAAGTGGCATCAAAATCTGACCCGGCAGTTTTGAGAAATATAATATTTTAGAATACCTACATAATTTCATGATAACATTAAAAAGTGGTCTATGAACCAATAGCGATACTGTAGAGGTATTTCTGTGGGTATTTTTGTGCAAAGTGGCATCAAAATTTAACCCGGCAGTTTTGAGAAAAACTGCCGGGTTAAATTTTGATGCCCCTTTGCACAAGGGTATAGTTGAGGTATCCCCACAGAAATATCGTAACAGTATCGCTATTAGATCATAGACCACTTCCCATACAAATTTTAACAGTCTCCTTTGATGAAATTATAATTTAAAAAAAATTAAGCATTGGTTAGTCGAGAGGTCAAAATCAAATAACTATTAAAATCGACAGATTCAAAAAAAATGTTTTGAGTAGGTATCTGATTTTACAAGTACATCTTTATTTCGCCTACGAGCTTGGCGGCTTTCTTTGACGCGACAGAAGATGCCGCCAAAAATACGTTACGGTGAATTCTCGCCGAAAACGCGTTGATCCTTAGTAGTGACGTCACTGCGCCAATACTGAGCGTGAGTTCGATTCGAGTTATTGGGCTTTTCCATTAGGAATTTCTTAGTAACAGCCCGGAGTTTGGAAGTTATTATTTCTAGTAGCAGAAGTAGCTGAATACAACCACAATGTTTCCACACAACATAATAGCAAAAACACACACAACCGTTAAATTGCTATTCGATTTTAATTAGGCGTCAAAGAACGGGTAAGATTGACTGTCGTCGGATTCAATTGATTTCGAGACTTCGAGAAATGGTGTTCTTTTGTATGAATAGGCTAATTGCTTGGGTACACAACGTCATAAGTTTTCTTCCATCCTTCTCTATTAATTGTCATCTCGGTAGTCACTCCCTTTCTTGCCATATCATCTTTTCCACCCCACAGTCCATCATCAGATACCGAATTGATTGGAGATTTTTTTTTTTTCTTGTCTAAAAAAATGCAGATTCTGATGACAGCGTTCTCTATTGTTTCAGGATATCGACTATGAAGGCTTCCGCTGGTTCCTGGATACCTTCCTCGAGGTGTCCGCCCCTGATGAACTGTCCAGGTAAACTATTGACGAGTAATACTTATAGAGCTATGAGGAACAGGGTGTAAAGTTCACTCATACTCTATAGAAAAGGGAGGATCCTCCGACCAGACGGGTGTTGTGTCTGGCGGGCAACTGCCCAAAGAGTCATGTCGGGCTGTTGTATATATGCTAGTTGCGCGGTAAACTCTGCTTGCGCGATGCAGGATTTGCGTGACGTCAGTATGACGCGTTGTTCGCATGTGGCGTTGTAGGTACCGCTACATACTAATTGCTTCACAAGGGAATTCTGTCTTACACTCGACGTTTACCTACTTACATAAGTATCTATAAAATAGAATTATAGCCGTGGACTTTATACCGTGACAATTAGGTATCAAAAAAAAAATGTTTATTGTCAAAGTCAAAAGTCAAAGCATTTATTTCAAATAGGCACATAAAAGGCACTTTTGAAAGTCAAAAATTTATCTTAAAATAGAATTGATTCTAGTCGCCCATTCCAAAAGGTAGTTTTCGTATGGAGAAGAACGGGCAAGAAACTCCACCGTTACTCTTTTAAAATGTTTAGGTACAATATTTTGCATGGGTACATTAATTATATAATAACATGTGAGGACGATGCACCTACAATAAAATTACTATACCACAATAGGTAAAAGAATTAAAAACGAAACCATGGCATATAAATTAATTATCTGATAGATACATGGTGCTCACATATTTACAAACATGGTACAAGCAAAACGATTTTAATTAAAAAAAAACCGGCCAAGAGCGTGTCGGGCCACGCTCAGTGTAGGGTTCCGTAGTTTCCCGTCCGTCACAATAAGTGTTCCCACGTACAATTCGATAATACCCGACCCAATGTAATAAGTACCTACAGCGCCATCTCTCGGGGAATTGGGTTACTAATTAATACATAGATGTGCCAAAAGTTTTCGGTGGTAATTTTGGATTGCGAGAACCGATTTTAATAATTCTTTTTTTGTTTGAAAAAAAGATACGTTCAGGATAATAAAATATGTAAACGAAGTTAAAAAAAATGCTTGCATATACGATTATACTACGAACTTAGTCCAGAAATGATTTTGTACAAATTTTTGTTTTTTTTTGTACAAAAACTGTTGTTTCTATCAAGTTCAAAATAATTTTCCTAGAAAGTCCTTATAAAGTTCTACTTTTCAGATTTTTTTCATATTTTCTAAACTTATGGTTCAAAAGTTAGAGGGGGGGGACACATTGTTTTTTACTTTTGGAGCGATTATTTCCGAAATTATTGACATTATCAAAAAATGATTTTAGTAAACCCCTATTCATTTTTAAATACCTTTCCAACAACATATCACACGTTAGGGTTGAAATTAAAAAAAAAATCACTTCTCAATTTACATATAGGGGAGCTACCCTAATAAAACATTTTTTTCCAATTTTTATTTTACCACTTTGTCGGCGTGATTGATATACATATTGGTACCAAATTTCAGCTTTCTAGTGCTAACGGTCACAGAGATTAAGCGAGGACGGACAGACGGATGGACGGACGGACAGACAGACATGGCGAAACTATAAGGGTTCCTAGTTGACTACGGAACCCTAACAAAATACAAATAATAAGTCAGGGTGTGAGTAATAAATGTAAAAAAAAAGAATAAAAAAAATTACAATTAATAGCAACCAGTTTGATTTTGTCTAGACTCTAGATTGTCCTATGGAGCAGGACCAGCATGTTTCCAAGCGTTCTTATCTTGGATATAATCTTCTAATTTATAGTATGCTTGTTTACAAAGTGTACGTTTAATGTGAGTTTTAAATTTTCTTTCATTTAATTGCAATATATCACAACGTATTTTATTGTAACATTTAACACAGTACCCCATAAAAGATGTATGTACTTTGGCTAATCTGAAAAATGGTTGATGTATTTTATCTTTATTTCTTGTATTAAAGTTATGTCTATCGCTTATTTTATTAAAAAGATGTAGATTTTCTTACATACATAATATTTTCATAAATGAATTGGCAAGGTACCGTCATAATATTAATCCTTTTAAATAGTTCCCTGAGAGATTCGCGGCGACGTAGATTATAAATGGCTCTGACAGCTATTACATACAAATTAAAACAAATTAGATGGAGATCACCTTTTAAGCAAGAAGATGCTTGTGTTAGGTGAACTCCGCTCTTCCACTTATCATAATAATAAGTATGCAATTGAAAAACGAAACAAAATCAAATTAAAATAAAACAGAAAAATAAAGTAAAAACAAAAATACAAAAAAAGAAAAAGGAGCGCACTTGTGTGATGTATGTGAGTGTATTTTGGGCGTGTGTGTGTGTGTGTGTCTAATAGGGAGTTATTCCGGTGTGACCCCTGAACAGTTCCGAATTAGCCCATAAGCAAATTAAGCAATTGCTTAGGGCATCACGTCTTGGGGGGCACCATAAGGCAGAAACAACACCGAAAAAGTATTTAAAGGCAAGGCTGTTTATCAGCAAGATATTACAAGACCCAAAAGTCACTCTAGAGATGTCCGCCAATTCTTTACAAATCGCTCTTCGATGTTTTTGAATCTTCTTCTTAGCGTGCCGATGGCAATCTAAATGTACTCGGCCCAGAATTCGGCCACTTGTTTGGCGCCATCACTAGCGTCCATCAGTTCCTGTAACGTGCAGCTGACAGGACACGCAGGGCACGATATTAAGTGTCCCATCGTTTGTGGAACAGCACCACATTTACACTCCAAGGCGGAGTCGTCTATAAATTTCCACCTGAACAGGTCCGGAGTCTGATTAAAGACTTCCAGTTTACCCAAGGTAACTCATGTCCAGTTGGGAGGTCCTCAGCGGGTGGAACGAACGGTTTGGGTAAGGAAGCACTGTCTCGCCACAGCCTCAGTCTTTCTTGTGGTAGTTCGCCAGTGAGTGGGACGACACACTTTAAGAAGCTATTTCGGCTTTTCAGCCTTTGTGGCACAAGGGTGTTGTCGTGCAAAGGGTGTCGTGTGTCGGAGACCATTTTGGCCCTTTCGTTGGAGCTTGCCACCGCTCTGCGAACCATGTTGATGTATCTATGCTAGTTGCGCGGTAAACAGCGATGTTTTTGAATAATACGAGGCTAGTGGATAGGGAGGCCTAGAGACGTGGATGGCTTAGGGCATCAAGTAGTCTTAATCCGGCACTGCCCCTGAACCCTTTCCACCCCCATCTTCCATCCCCTGCTAGTTCGTCTTCTGTTTTAAACTTTGTCGTATCCACAATAAGCTTTCTCATTCCGGTTTGGTCCAGTTTTTCTTTGGACATGTAAGGTTCGCATATCCTGTAATGTATACGGTTGAACATTTTTTTGCTACAGTTGAACTATACAGGGTCGAATTATTTTAATTAGCAAAACTGCAGACGTTATGGGTATCGATATTTACATTACACACGATAAAATAAAAAAGATTTGATGTTTTTTCTTAGGGGTCAGTGACCGCTGGTAATGTTGGAACTTGAAGTATGAGTTGGGAAAATGTGTTTTATCGTTTTAAGATACCGATATCTACCAATCACGCCTGTGAAGTTTACACAAAAAAAAACAAATTTTTTAATTGATATTTCAAGTAAATACACTAACAGCGGTCAATAACCCCACAAAAAATATCATCAAATTAATTTTATAATATTTAAGTAGATATCGATACCCATCATATCTGCAGAGTTTCGCTAACAAATTTAATTTGACCGTGTAGATAATTAATCTGCAGGGTAATTGCGTAACACACTATCAGTAGTACTGGGTTTCATTTTGACAGTTCAACAACATTCATTGCGTTATTTACGTTGTCGAGCAGACACATTTTTCGACCATATGAAGCAATGGATTAGCAATATTCTTCAAAATTATGCAGATTGAGATTGATAGTGTGCTGCGCAATTAGGGTGCTGTTGTGAAGTCAAATATTGTAATGGTCTAGGCGACTCTAAGGACAAAATAGGTTCGTATGACTTTCGGAACGAAAAGATCACAAATTCCCAAATGCAACAAAGGATACCTACCACAGATATAAATAGACCTAGATAACGCAAGTATCACGAACTGTATGAAAACTAAGCGTGCCACTTTTTGACTACCTACTATGACGTCACAAGCTCGCGCTCTCTCGCTCACGCTCACCCAGCCAGCAGTACGCTGGACTGAGCGCGAAAGTGGCGGCTTATGATTTTCGAACGTAAACTGGTGCGATTTTTGGCACGCGAAGTAGTTGCTCTTGCGTTATCTAGCTGTATCTATATCTGAGAAACCTACCAAAAACAGTATTTTTATCTCACGATACGACGCGCGCTTTATTTGCGCAGGAGCTCTCGTTACCGTCCAAGACAATGGCGAAGTCAGAAGCGTGTGTGTTTGTGTGTGTGTTATGTGCTGACGATACTCCTCTTAACGCACACATTCACAGCTTGTTGGAACGCTGGTTAAAACAAGTAAAGCGCGCGTCGCTACGTGAATTTAGAGCCTGTCCAGATGACACGTTTTACGCGCGAGTCCACTCGCGCGTTGACGTCGAGATACTAGAACTACATATATCCCGTCCAGATGCCTACGCGCGTTTCCTCATTCGCGCGTAAAACGCGTGCAATGAGCGGAACTCTCGACTCGCCCGTTTAACGCGCGAACGACGCGCGAGTCGAGATACTCGGGTGCCACTGCCGCGTCCAGTGCTACGCGCGAGTCATTTGCCAGTGGACGTTAACTGGCTAGATCCCTCGCAGCATAGAAACGCGCGTAAAACGCGGTATCTGGACGCAATACACATTGAAACGCGCGAGTGGACTCGCGCGTAATACGCCTCATTTGGACAGGCTCTAAAAGAGGCTTATGTTTACGCAGACGCTTGTGTCATTATGAAATACTCGAGACAAGACTTGGTGATACCAAAAATACCCCAACAAAACAACGCCTTTCAGACACCTTTTCCTCTCGTTCGTCCGTCGCGACCGTCGCCCGGCTCTCCGCGAGATGGCAGCAGCGAGCTCCACCGCCGCCTGCGCAGCCGTCACAGCGCACGCTGATCATCAGGTACGGCAGGTATATGAAACAGTATCAATATCTTGTTATTAACATTATTATTCTAGCTTTTGTCCAACATTGTTGGAGAAGACGCTGTGGTGTCTGGACAACATACAGAGGACAGAGAATATCTTCTCCAAAAGTTTGTGAAGCATGTACCTAGCTCCATTTTTGTTTGGCTTACTTATTTCTGTGTAAAGGCTTTAAAGTAACCAAACCTAACCTCGGGGTGCCCAGCTAGGACTATTGTAATTTTAGACTTATTTTTTTGTGTTTAGTATATTTTTTGGTGGTCATTTTATTTAACCACTTTTTCTTTTATCAAGTGCATTTTTCTGTTATACGCTCTTTGAAATAATGAAAAAGGGATTCTACATACATGTCCGGTCGGCACATACGACTCTGTAGTATTTATTTGTTAAACATCAAAGTCGACCCGAAGCAATTTTCTTTCGGCTCGTGCCGATTGGCAAACTCCGTTCGGCATCTACACTCGTTGAATTGTGTTCGGGTTGTTGTGTTCAAGCTAAGCCAAGCAGTTTTCTCGAGCATATATCTGACGGAAAAGGTATGTGTCTCTCGTTATCATCAGCCATATTTTAATTACTGTGGGCGTACTATGGGTAGCGTTGGTTATTGCCCAATAGAAAAACCGTTTGCAGTTGAAATCTGATTATAATTTACGATCAAATTAATCGCACTAGCGAATCACACACTGTAGATACACAACTCAACGATACGGAACGCGAGACAGTTTCTGAGCACATGTTGTCCATACGATGTCCAATGGTCAAGAGAGGCTGCCACACCGCTGCTCAGCGCTCTCGTCGACTCCCACGAACTCAGGCTAGGCTCTGTCGAGCGCCGCCTGGCGCTGGCGACCCTATAGTCAAACGACTGATTCCGACATATCCATATACAGGGTGTCTTGTAATTTGACATATTCTTTCCAGGACCTGATAGTATGGCCCGCAAAATGGGTAACATCATCACGTCCTGGAATGAATACGTCAAATTACAAGACACCCTGTATATTTTATTTACCCGCTTAGCTGTGCCGAATGATGCCAACCCGAACATGTAGCACCCCTAATTCTTATGCAGTTTTAACCAAAATGACAATAGGGTCTTTACAGCTTAAACAGCTTTTTGACGTACAGAAGTGCCTTGATTTTATAAAGTAAGAAAAAGATGCAGCATGCTTAGCTTGATTGAACCTCTTGTATTTTATTTCGTGACGAGTAAAGCAGGATTTATATTACTGTGTTGTGTCGTAACGTAACGCCTTCTGACGCAGTGTTAGCCAATCAAAACTGGTTGTGATTTGACGTAGTCCTGAATAGATTCGTTTGATTGGTGTATCTTGAGTCACGACACAACACGACACAGTAATGATTGTGTCTGTGGCTTAGTTACTCTATTATTTTGTGACAAGTCAAATGCTTACTTTGCCATTTGTAAAAAAAAACCTAGTGTGCTTATGACCACACGACTGAAGTGAAACTTCAAACGTATTTGGCTATGAGAGGAAGAGAGAAAGAAAATGTGCGCGCGCACTGCTTTCTCTTGCTTATATCCCCAACTCAACTCCCGTTCGCTTCGTCCGATCACACTTTTCGTAACGCTTACGTCACGCGTTCGCCGGCTTACTCCCCAAGTCAAGCGTGCGTAAAGAAGTTTCACTTAAAAAAAAATAAGCATGAGGTACTTACCAATTATTCTCTTCTAGCTTACAGCTTCCAACTTACTATAATAATACAGGATCAAATTAAATTAGCTAGCAAAACTCTATAGAGGTGATGGGTATCTACTGATATCTAAACAGGACCAGATAAAAATGAAAAAGATTTGATTTTTTTGAAGTGAAAACTTCTTTAGGCGCTTTCGGCATTTTTTGAGATGGGAAAAAACCATTGAACTCGCGCCACTGTTACCGTAACCGACACCGCTTCGGATGTGTTCGGCTGTCCTCGGGATTTACTCTGTTTTAATGTATATCCGATATGTCAGTGAGTGATGGCAATCTATTCTGTTTGTGTTTTGTTTTCACTTCTGTCGGCAGTCCAGGAGTGACACTGTTTTTTTTTTGAAGTGAAAACTTCTTTAGCGGCGTTGAACACTTTTTGTAATGGGTAAAAAATGTTAAACTCGCGTCAGGACACGTGACCGTCAGGAGAGATTTCCCCCCCCCCCCCATCTCTTTCTACGGCGGCGCCAACCGAAGTAAACCAAGTGAGACACGACAAAGATGGCCGAAGAAAATGACATTTGACGTACAAATGTTTGAAAAGTCAGTTTCGTAAACAATAGTACTTCGAGGAGCCGCAGTTGTATTTAATTTATTTTGAACTTCTGTTTAACCAATTTAGTTTATTATTATATACCTACCTACAATACAAAATAGAAGCGACGAAAAATATAACGAAGCACATTATAGCAACAAGAAATACTGTGGGACATTGCGGCTTTTGTGTGAAAACAATGCTTCCGTGTCGACCACGGAAGTTTACACCCTGCAGGGCATCTCCCTGCAGGGTGTAAACTTCCGTGCTCCAGTAGGGTGTGGCTGTGAAGCTTTGTTGCAAAACATGCTCCACTTCCTATCCTGCCTTATTTGTCCTACCCAAAACATGCAGTCAAAGTGACCTCTGCGCTGCCACCGACGACAACGTGGAAGTGGCAATATTTTGAGCCAACAAGATCTAAAGTAAAAGAGAAGAAATTTAGGGAGTAGTTCATTAATAAAAAACTGATACTTGTATACAACAAGTATCAGTTTATTTTTATAATACTTGTACGCACCGGGACTTACAGCTTAGTACCTACGGCTGTTATTCCAAATGCATACAGTGTGACTAAGTTTGTAACAATTGAGCCTGGTATCTATGGTTACCTCACCCTACTGATTATAAACCTACAGCAACTACTTAACACCCTAGTTATCCTAACACCCTAACCTATCATACAAGCCTACGGGAGACCTACGTGAACAGACAGAATTTGGGTAGGAATAGGGGTTTGTGTACGTCGTGCAATGTGTACACAGGAAATAGTTTTGTCATTGCCGGTCCCACAGACTCATAGAACTGGTGATGGCTAAAGGTGTCTTGGCCATAGTGAGAGGAATTATGGAAGATGAATCAAACTCTACTCCAGCTTGATGACTAATTTATTCATTTACTAATTACTAATTTATGTGGAACGAATGTATGAATGCCGATTTAATGTGTTGGCCAATTTGTTGGATGACTTCATTATAATGGCAACATTTAGAAGTTGTAGGACATTCTAGTTATAGAACGTTTATGAAGCGTTTATGAATACAAAATTTTATCGAATGTTTTAAAGGCCTATTGAGCAATTTAACTAATGAATGGTTTAAACCTTCAATAGGCTTTTTTTATGAATAAGACCGAAAGTGTTTAAAATATGGAAATTGAACAAAGTGCATCTATTAATGAAAAAAGTGACGCAGAAACATTGAAAAAAAAATGAGTAATATTAATTAAATTAATAATTGATTTATTTCAACGTTAATATTCAAGTTTTCACTTTTGCCGGCACTCCCGGAGTGCAACCCGTCTTTTTTAAAAGTTTAACGGTGGAGTTTCTTGCCCATTCTTCTCCATACGAAACTAACTTTTGGAAGGCGCGCCTAGAATCAATCCTATTTTTGAAGTGAAAACTTCTTTAGCGGCGTTGCACACTTTTTGTAATGGGGAAAAAATGTGAAACTCGCGTCAGGACATCGCGTCAAGAGAGATTCCCCCCCCCCGTCTTTCTACGACGGCGCCAACCGAAGTGAACCAAGTGAGACATGATAATGGATGGATGAATGGACGGACGGACGGACGGTGACGGTGACGGTGACGGACGGACGGTGACGGTGACGGTGACGGTGATGGTGACGGTAACGGTGACGGTGACGGTGACAGTGACGGTGACGGTGACGGTGACGGTGACGGTGACGGTGTCGGTGACGGTGACGGTGACGGTGATGGTGTTGGTGACGGTGACGGTGACGGTGACGGTGACGGTGTCGGTGACGGTGACGGTGACGGTGACGGTGACGGTGACGGTGACGGTGACGGTGATGGTGACGGTGTCGGTGACGGTAACGGTGACGCTGACGGTGACGGTGACGCTGACGGTGACGATGACGGTGACGGTAACGGTGACGGTGACGGTGACGGTGACGTTGACGGTGACGGTGACGGTGACGGTGTCGGTGACGGTGACGGTGACGGTGTCGGTGACGGTAACGGTGATGGTGGACGTGGATGTGGATGGATGGATGGACAGCTGATGGCTCGACCGTCTGTGTAGTAGCCACACTGCTGTCTATTCGTAAAATTCGTATATATAATAAAGTGTTTAAAATATGGAAATTGAACAAAGTGCATCGATTAATGAAAAAAGTGACGCAGAAATAGTGAAAAAAAATTAGTTATATTAATTCAATTCATAATTGATTTATTTCAACGTTAATATTCAAGTTTACACTTCTGCCGGCACTCCCGGAGTGCAACCCGTCTTTTTTTTTTTTCAATCATTTCTCATAGTGCTCAAAGACAAATAATCATAAAAAAATACTATCAGGAATTCAGGACTATCTAAAAAATTAAATTTATAGCCCTGATAGTTTCTTTTAAAGATTTTTTTTAAAATCGATTCGATTGCTTTTCTCTTTTTTTTTCTTTTTTTTTCGTTAAAACGTTTGGAAATGCACTTGCCCACGCCCCTATTCTATTTGATCCCTACTTCCAGGGACACCCTGTAGAATAAAGAGGGTAGAGGGACGAGGTGAACTAAGAAAGCTTGTTCGAAACTTAATAACCCTGAGTTGGTTGAGCGGTTGGGGGATTGTTTTTTGAAGTGAAAACTTCTTTAGCGGCGTTGTACACTTTTTTGTAATGGGTAAAAAATGTTAAACTCGCGTCAGGACACGTGACACTGATCGAAAATTCGTAAGACGGATGGAGAGTAGACAGCCGGCGCGGCGTAGGGGAGGAAGTATCCCCCTCTCTTTCTACGGCGCGGCGAAAATGTATGCCTGCTGTTTCGTTTAGGCGGCGCAGGGCGCTTGCGCGAATGTTCGTGTGTGTTTATGTTACAGCGTGACAAGCGCATCCATGGATGGTGACAGCTGATGGCTCGACCGTCTGTGTAGTGGCCACACTGCTGTGTATTCGTAAAATTATTATAAAACAAAAAAATAGCTACTTTACTTTAATTGTCATGTTTGTAGTGTACGATAGCGCAATAAATAAATATTGTATTCTACCACATAAATGATAGTACTTTTATACTGATAAATGATTAAAGCAATTCGTGCAAAATCATTCCCTAACCATTCCAAAATATCAAAAATGCACAACGTTAATATTCAAGTTTTCACTTCTGCCGGCACTCCCGGAGTGCAACTCGTCTTTTTTTTTTTAATAAACAGCTTTCTATTTGCAAGCCAGTTCGAAATTTAAATAAAACCTTTGATAAGTTACCTCCTTGGTTGCCATGTTTCGGAGTAAAAGATCGTTCAATTTTTTTTTTGGGAGGTCAACGACCGCAGCTATTGTTGATACTTGAAGTACTAGTTGAGAAAATCTGTTTTATTTTGTTTTATCGTATTTGGATATCGATAGCCCATCACGGCCTTGAACTTTACACAAAAAATGGACTTTGAAACTGATATCTCAAGTTAGTAACATTACCTAACCGAGGTTGATGAGCCCACAAAAAAAACATCATATTATTTTTTTTTTTCCATTTTGTCATGTTTAGATATCCCATCACGTCTGCGAAATTTAGCTAGCCAATTTAACATAACCCTGTATAGGGAACGGGTACACTACAATAATACGAAAAACTTTATTCCGAAAGTCACAAATACGAATTTCAAAATACCGATTTTCATAATTCCGAATGGTTCAAAATTCCTGTTATAACAACTCCGATTTATCATTCATCCTATTTTAATAATTCCGAAATTTCAATATCCCTAACGTTTATAATTACTATTCTCAAAATACCGAGTTTCAATAGATCGAATAACAAAAAGTCCGACTTAATGATAATTCGAAACATCAAAAATACGAATTCCGATTATTAAAATACCGATTAATTAGAATTCCGAAATAATAACGCTTTGTAAAACTGAATAGCAAGACAAATAAACACATATTTCCAATTGTAAGAATATAGATGGCACAAAACCAACAATAGAGTCCCTATTTCTGTGAAAAGGGTTTAAAATAACCTAACCAAACCGAACCTCGGGGTGCCCTTCGCTCGTTCTTGCATTCTATGTCGACGGAGCCCCGCTTCGCGGGGCCCCTATTTCTGTGTAAAGGGTTTAAAGTAACCTAACCAAACCGAACCTCGGGGTGCCCTTCGCTCGTTCTTGCATCCTATGTCGACGGTGCCCCGCTTCGCGGGGCCCCTATTTCTGTGTAAAGGGTTTAAAGTAACCTAACCAAACCGAACCTCGGGGTGCCCTTCGCTGGCTCTTGCATCCTACGTTGTCTATTACGTTCGTTGAGTTCGGGTGCGGTAACGGTAACGGAAATAATTCGGAGTATTGAAAATCGGAATGTCGTTTTTCGGACCGAGAACCCATCGAGCATTTGATTCTTCGAATATGTGAAAATCGGAAAACAAACAAGTCGCATTTATGACTTTCGGTAAAATAAATTTCGTGATTTTTAATAATAGACATCATGATTCTTAGGTATTATGAAATTCGGACTTTTGAAAATCGGAACATCGAAATTCGGAGTAAAATATTTCGGAGTATTTGGGTGTTCCGAAATATTTTATTCCGAATTTCGATGTTCCGATTTTCAAAAGTCCGAATTTCATAATACCTAACAATCATAATGTCTATTATTAAAAATCACGAAATTTATTTTACCGAAAGTCATAAATGCGACTTGTTTGTTTTCCGATTTTCAAATGTTCGAAGAATCAAATGCTCGATGGGTTCTCGGTCCGAAAAACGACATTCCGATTTTCAATACTCCGAATTATTTCCGTTACCGTTACCGCACCCGAACTCAACGAACGCAATAGACGACGGATGCAAGAGCGAGCGAAGGGCACCGCGAGGTTCGGTTTGGTTAGGTTACTTTAAACCCTTTACACAGAAATAGGGGCCCCGCGAAGCGGGGCTCCGTCGACATAGGATGCAAGAACGAGCGAAGGGCACCCCGAGGTTCGGTTTGGTTAGGTCACTTTAAACCCTTTACACAGAAATAGGGGCTCTATTGTTGGTTTTGTGCCATCTATATTCTTACAATTGGAAATATGTGTTTATTTGTCTTGCTATTCAGTTTTACAATGCGTTATTATTTCGGAATTCTAATTGATCGGTATTTTAATAATCGGAATTCGTTTTTTTGCTGTTTCGAATTATCGTTAAGTCGGACTTTTTGTTATTCGATCTATTGAAATTCGGTATTTTGAGAATAGTAATTATAAACGTTAGGAATATTGAAATTTCGGAATTATTAAAATAGGATGAATGATAAATCGGTGTTGTTATAAAAGGAATTTTGAACCATTCGGAATTATGAAAATCGGTATTTTGAAATTCGTATTTGTGACTTTCGGAATAAAGTTTTTCGTATTATTGTAGTGTACCCCCCTGTATAATAATCTTGCTAATCATTAACATTTACGCTTGGCATCAGCTGGGTGGGTGGGAAGCTCCCGATTACTATCAGTAGTACTCGTAGTCTAATAAAAGAATACCGTCATCTTCCAGGGCAAGATGAGCTTGGCATCCAAGATCCACGGCTTGGCGGAGCGCTTACAGCAGCTCGGCAGGAGTTCGGGAGATTCCGTTGATGGAAGCGATAAGGGATCTAGAAGTCGAACGGGTAAGTTGTGGACACGTTTTTCAAGAGATATTTTCTTGTTGGCTCGATATCACAAGTTCATAACTCAACACCATTTTTACTGTACTTTATCTATACAAATGTTCCAAGCAGAAGTGTTAAGGCTGATTTTTTTTGGTGAATTTGGAGTCAGTAGTATTGACTCCACCGACTCCAAATTCAATTTACACTAGGTAAATATCGAGTCAGCACTGACTTGTCTCGAGTTTGGAGTCAGTTACTTACCCTGTCTAAATCAGCCTTTAAACACATGATCGTCAAAACAGCTGTAAACTTTAAGACTGCGTTTTTTTTTTTTTGGAATACACTGTTCTGGTATCCGGCGACCGCGTTCCGGAACACGTAGCGTCGGAAGGCCTCTTACAAAGTGGACCGCTGACCTAGTAAAGGCCTCAAAAATCCGCTGCATATGAGAAGGACAGAACCAGTAGAAGTGGCGGTGCTTGGGGGAAACCTTTTTTTTTTTTCAATCGCGCTCCCCCGGCATGCTTCGGCCCTATCAGGCCTCTTCCTTTATGCTGATATCCCTTTGAGGCGCGCGTGGAACACATACGCGCCGTCCGGCACGGGCCTGGTCCTGATCGGACGGTGAGCTACCCATTAGTCTCCGCCCGCAGGCTCGCGCCTACGGCGGCCGGGAGTCGTCACGCGGCTCCTGACGCCCGGAGCGTCTCCCGCGGTTGGGGGAAGCCTGTCTCACAGTGGACGTCTTTCGACTGAACTGATGATGATGATGAAACGGTTCTGCTCACGGGCATAGTTCAAAGTGAGCCCAAAAGCTTCAAGTCATCACTTCTTTATCCATCATATTTCGACCCTAAGAGTCCGATCCAACCTTTAATACATAGCACGAGAATTGCATTATATATGCCTCATGCAGACCTTCCTTTCTTATCCGTCGTCGAACTAGCACTGCTAATCATGAAACATCATTCATCAGAGAGGCAATTCCTCTTCGTTAGTTTAAGAACGTATACAGCGTCAAAAATACCTTTAATTTCCCTACTATTTTGAAAAGTTTTTGACATTGATTGTCGTTAAGATTGTGACTAGATTTTGAACGTTTTTATTAATTAGGAGATTCGGTCTTGTGATATCTTACATACCCCGTACATTGTGTGTTCAAGGGAGCGTCCATCCGATGTTCACAGTCACCACGCACCCTTCATACTCCTCCCACGAGCTCTGCCTGGACAGGCGCAACGAGACCAGCCCCAGTCACAGTCAGATGTCTCGAAACTCAAGCCGAAAGAGCAGCAACTCGCTGAGGGTCAACCAGTCCACGAAGATCGAAGGTAATTATGATGAAAAAACTAGCACTCCGGGAGTGCCGACAGAAGTGAAAACAAAACACAAACAGAATACTTTGCGATCACTCACTGACATATCGGATATACATTAAAACCGAGTACAGCCTTAATTCCCGAGGACAGCCGAACACATCCGAAGCGGTGTCTGTTTTTTCCTCATATCAAAAGATGCCCAACGCGCCTTTAGAAGTCACTTCATAAAGTAGCGCCTTGTAGTAGACCACTCTTTTGAGGATATCATTCGAAGAAGTATCTACCCATTTCTGCTGAATACAGCAGTCCATTTCTGCTGTCAGCAGCAATTCAACATCAGCCTGTGATTGCACCGCTGCTGATGGCATTTGGCCTTTTCACTAAGGTCGGTAACTATCTTCAAACCCTTGGCCTTTTATTTTACAGGTCTAGACAGATAGTTGGCTGCTACAGGAGCAATCTGGTCGTTTACGAAAAAAGGTCTAACTTTCGACGATGTTATAATAGCGTTCAATAATTATAATTTGAGAGCAGTTTTGGCCTAGTGGTAACGGACACGACTTACGAGTTGTAGGTCGTAGGTTCGAACCTAGACAGGCACTTCACTTTGTGTAAATTATTTCATCACCACTGCTCTCAAAACGGTGAAGGAAAACATCGTGAGGAAACCGGCATGTCCTTGAACCAAAAATTCGAATTACATGTGACATCCACCAACCCTCACTGGGCCCGCGTGCTGGATTACAGCCCACTCTCTCTCACTGAGAGGAGGCCTGTGTCCCAGCAGTGGGAACATTATAGGCAGATTATGAATTATAATTTTTCGTCTTGGAATTCGCAATTTTTTAAGGATCAATTGGCTCAAGTTCTAATTAAGTTAATGTCGCTGCTGATTACCGTCTTGGGGCGAGATCCTGCAGTCTTCAGACGATACGCACACTTATTATGTTTTTTGTTTACAGATTTCAGGCACCTAATGAGACGGTCTTCAACTCTCGAAGTTCATACAGCCAGGGTATCACTCAAAGACATCGTGTGTTACCTGTCCCTGTTAGAAGCTGGAAGACCTGAAGACAAACTAGAGTGTGAGTAGATATAATCATATATGGTCACGAAACTTCTTTCTTTGGACTTTACTCTCTTTACTGTGTAATGTTTATGGAAAGGCTTCGAATAAAATAATGGACGTAGCGTAGACTGATACAGTCTATTGTATTTAAATTGGAAGTAACAAAATCTGCTAAATTCTGATATAAATCTGGTTATCTAATGAAAAATGAGCGACGTCCGAGATGGCGGGACGGGCGACGTGAGTTATTTTCCTTTAGTTCTTGATTCAAAACATTAGAATTAAATAGTATTAATATTCATATATTTTTTTGCATTCCATAATGTCGTAGAGGTGTTACAATGGCTAAAAGCTACGGTACAATTATGGACACTATAGGGCATAGCAAAAAGTATAAAATTAATTCATAAATTCAGGACGCAGATTAACAATAAGCAAAATTTTCAAATATGTCATTAATATTAAATAAGTAAATATAACATTTTATTTTATTGAAATCAGTCTGCTATAGGTATGTACATAATAATATATAGCATTGCAAGAACTCACAAAGTACTAGATAATGTTTTTGAGCGTTGAAAATCGGTTCAAGTATTTCGAAAGACGATTTAAAATCAGAACCTTATATTCAAATTCCAGTCATGTTTCGTCTTTACGACACTGACGGGAACGGCGTACTAGACACGAATGAGATGGACTGCATCGTCAACCAGATGATGACCGTCGCCGAGTACCTGGGTTGGGAGACTTCGGAGCTTAGACCAGTAAGTTAATAAAACATCATACATTAAATTACCATCCTTTCTTACTGCTTATAGAGCCGTTTGGCCTCGTATAGGACTTTCTGTTTGATTTTTCTTTTTGTTATTTTTTTTAAATAATAATTTGGTTCTGCGCTATTTGGGCCCATAGTTTGTCCGGCATGCGGCAGACATGTCCTGCCCAGTCCCATTTAAGTTGAGCAGCCTTTTGAGCCACGTCAGCTATCTTTGTTTTGGAGCGCAGTATTGTGTTTCGAACACGATCCGTTGATTTAACGCCTAGTATACTGCGCTCCATTGCTCGTTGGCAGACCTTGAGTTTTTTTTTTTTTTTTTTTTTTTTTTTTTGTCTCCTTTTTCTTACAATCTGTCACTATGTATTAGGACATTCAGTAATTCTGATGACGTGTTAGATGTCTTGCTTGGTATGCGTCCTATGACACATCCTACTATTTATGCAGCATCAAGCTGTTTGTCCGATGAAATCCTGTGGAATTTTGTGTTTTAGCCTGCGTATGCCTTGTTCATCCATTAGGTGGTTTGCCAGGTTATTTGGGTGGCGAGTTATTCTTTCTTTATATGACATGATATAGCGTCTTATTTCCTCTTTGACTGTCGGTATTTTCAGATCATGGTGAAGTGCTTCATTTGGTACAAACCATGGCGCATTTGTGATTGTTCTTAGAAGCTTGTTCTGAAATCGCTGTATGATCTCTATGTTAGAGTGTGATGCTGTTCCCCATAGCTGAATGCCATAGGTCCATATAGGCTTGATTATAGCTTTGTAAACAAGGGTTTTATTTTCCAGGTGTAATTGTGACTTTCGACCAATCATCCAGTAGAACTTTCTTAATGTCAGTCCAAGTTGCTTCCGTTTAGTGAAAATGTGCTTTTTCCAAGTAAGACGTCTGTCGAGGTATATACCAAGGTATTTGACATGTTCATCTTGAGGCACTTGTATCCCATTTAACTGTACTGGAGGGCAGGTATCCTTCCTCTTAGTGAATGTGACATTTACCGATTTGGTCTCGTTAGCTTTTATCCTCCACTTTTTGAGCCACAGGGCTATGTCGTCCAAACAGGTCTGGAGCATAGTTGATGCCATTTTATGATCAGTGTGGGACACTAGTACAGCTGTATCATCCGCAAAGGTTCCTGTAGTCGCTAAATTTGATATTGGGAGGTCAGCAGTATGAATCAAATATAAAATAGGTCCAAGCACACTGCCCTGAGGAACTCCAGCAATAATAGGGCATAGTTTTGATACAGCTTCGCCACTCTGCACAAAGAAATACCTATCCCTCAAGTACGACTTCAAGATTAAGAAGACGTTGCTTGGGAAGCCGTATTTTATTTTATAGAGGAGACCTTCATGCCAAACTCTATCAAACGCTTGAGAGATGTCAAGGAATGCAGCAGCACAATACTCCTTATTTTCAAATGTATTGTGAATTTTACTAACTAGCCTGTGGACTTGATCTATTGTGCCATGTCTCTGTCGGAACCCAAATTGATGATCGGGTATTAAATGTTTCTCTTTGATTATAGGCAGTAAGCGTAATAGAAGGAGCGATTCATAAACTTTTGAAGCTATTGGAAGCAAACTTATAGGCCGGTATGACTTCGGGTCGTCATGAAGTTTTCCTGGTTTAGGAATCATTAGGATTTTAGCTGTTTTCCATTGAGGAGGAAAAAAGCAAAGTCTTGACATGGCATTGTAAATAGACAGCAGGAAGGTTAGGCCAGAGTCTGGAAGTTGTTGCAGAATCATGCCAGTTATCAAATCGTAACCAGGGGCTTTTTTAGGTTTTATGTTATTTATAGCTTTAGTTAGTTCTTGCTTCGTAAACGTTATGTCGGGGCTTGTAGTTGAGTCACAATCCAGCAGAACCTCTCTAAGAACTTCTTCTTTGTGTTCTGGGGGCCCATCGTAGGAGTGCGGCTGGAATACGCCTTTTAAGTGTTCGGCGAATGTTGTACATTTTTCTTCATCACTACGAGCCCAGCACCCGTTAGCTTGCCGAAGTGGGGGAGACACCTTTTTAGGGCGCCTTATTTTTTTGGTAGCTTTCCACAGTGAGTAGTCGGTAGCAGCTGTAGCATCAAGGTTGCTCAGGGACACCTGGACACTATTATTTCTGTCCTCGTCCAAAAGCTTTTTGAGTTTCTTGACAGCGTGGTTTAATTTTCTTTTATCATCGGGGCATCTAAATTGTTGCCATTGTTTTCTGAGTCTCCGTTTTCCAGATATTTTATCCAGTATAATATGTGATATAGATTTCTTGTTCTTATTCGATTTGTTGGTAGGAGTAGATTGCCAAGCAGCAGTCTGGACGGAATTATTAAAGTATTCTATTGCTGTTACTATATCATCTTCTGTTTTTAAACTGACTGTAGGCGTCAAAGCCTGATCGACCATTGATCTGAAGGTTTCCCAATCTGTCTTTTTGGTATGAAGAACGCAGGTTTCTGGAGTTTCTTTGAAACGATTCAATAAGGTAACTAAGACTGGTGAGTGGTCTGAAGATAGCTCATAGCTGCTCTGGCACTGAAAATAATTTTTCGAGATACCTTTAACAGTACAGAAGTCAATTAGGTCAGGTACTTTTTTCCTGTCAGTGGGCCAATATGTGGGCTCACCAGTTGAAATGATTTCCATTTTTAGTTTTTCAACAGTCTTCATTAGCTCTCGGCCTCTGGGAAGGGTCAATCTTGAGCCCCAAAAGCTATGCTTCGCATTGAAGTCTCCGCCAGCTATGAACCGATCGCCGAGGGTATTGAAGAACTCGCTAAAATCTTCCTGTTTTATAATGTGTTTCGGTGGACAGTAGAGAGCTGACACAGTAATGGAGCTTACCCAATCTTCAACTATGACAGTTGTTGCTTGAATTGGTGCTTTGCAGTACGATACTGATTCGTAATGTTTTAATTTGCTTCTAATGATGATAGCTGATCCACCATGTGCTTTACCATCGGGGTGTGTGGTATGATAAAGCTTATATCCAGGGAATTCCATATGACTTCTTGAAGTAAAATGAGTTTCCGATATTAACATTATGTCAATATTGTGTTGGTATAAAAAAAGTTTTAACTCCTCTGAGTGGTGTGACAGGCCATTTGCGTTCCAGATGCATAATGTTAATGCATTAAATTTGGAAGCATGGACATGAGATCTCCCAGCATCTTAGTCATTAGCATCATCTGGTTCATGAGTGACTGCATAAATTCTTTAATGTCAGGTAGCTGGTTCGTTTTTGGTTGAGGCAGGTGTGTTGTTGGTTGGGTTTCTTTGGTTGGGATTCTGGATGTTATTTCAGCATATGATTTATTGCCAGTACTTTCATATCGGCTGTATTTGACTGGACCGCCAAGTTTCTCTTGTGTGTCTTTGCTGTGTTGGGTTTTTGGTCTCAGCGGGGGGTACTTAACTTTTTGCAATTCCTTATATACAGAACATCCCTTGTAATTTGCGGGGTGGTTTCCTTCACAAAGTATGCACCGCACATGACGACCTTGAGTTTGGACTTCTGGATGTTAGTCAAAGACCAAGTTTGTGCACCATAGGTTAAGACGGGAAGAATACACATGTCCATGAGCCTGCGTTTCAGTTCCATAGGCAACTCACCCAGAATTGGTGCCCTGAGACAGTGAGGCAGGGTCGCGGCAGACCACGCAGGAGATGGCGGGACGAGCTGGATAGGTTCCGTCAAAACTGGAGGGAGGACGCGTGGGCTCGCGAAAAATGGAAGGAGTGGAGGGAGGCCTTTGCCCAGGAGTGGGACAGCGCAGGCTAGATAAAAAAAAAAAAATTGTTATTTATTTTTGACTGTGTTTAGTTTAGTTTGTGATCTTCCGGTATGAGTCGCAATAAATAGTTTTCCTTTCTTTCTTTCCTTTCTTTCTTTTCTTTCTTTCCTTTCTTTCTTTCTTTTCTTTCTTTCTTTTCTTTTTTTCTTTTCTTTTTTTCCAGGCACATCCATGTTTGCCTCAGTCTTTTTTTTTGACTGTTTTAGCAATTTATTAAAGATTCAAATATTTACATAACTAGCTTCTGCCCGCGACTTCGTCCGCGTGAAATTCGTACTTTCCTCTAAAAATTTCGAAAATGTATGTAGGTATGATCTTTATCATTTATTTAGACAACTAAGTATTCGGGCGAATTTTTAAGTGTATAGATCAAAGGAATCAGATTTTTCAAATAAACTGTATCCCCGCTTCTCACCCCCACAGGGGTGGAATTTTCAAAAATCGTTTGGGATGTGTTCATTACTTGACTCAAAGATTATTTACACCAACTTTTGAGTTAATCAAACCACGCAGTAAAATCCTCCCCTGTATAATTAACTAAATACCCCTTTTCACCCCGTTAAGGGTAGATTTTCGAAAAACATTGATGCACGTTATTCTTTATATTTTGTCTTAAGTATAAATACAGAGATTCGAGTTATCGGACCGCGCGTTAAAATTCTTCCATAGAAATTCCGACGCCCCCAATCCCCCGTTAGTTTAGTAGTTTAGAAAAACAAAAAATGCCAAACTTCATCATTTACTTGTATAAGTATTTGTACCGTAAGATTTTTCATATACACTGTATTCCCGCTTTTCACCCTATAGGGGTAGAATTTCGAAAAATTGTTTGGGGTGTGTTCATTACTTGACTTAAAGATTATTTATACGAATTCTTAAGTTAATCAAGCCACGCATTAAAATCTTTCCCTGGATAATTAACTGCCCCTTTTCACCCCATTAGGCGTAGATTTTCGGAAAACCCTGATACACGTTATTCTTTATTTATGGTCTTAAGTATAAATACCGAGTTTCGAGGTAATCGGACCACGCGTTAAAATTTTGACACCCCCCACCCCAATCCTCTTTTAAGGGCTAGTTTATAAAAACAAAAAATGCCAAACTTTATAATTTATTTAGATAAATGTTCGTACCAAGTTTCAAGTTTATTAACCAAATGAATAAGATTTTTCATATAAACCGTATTCCCGCTTTTCACCCCTACATGGGTCGAATTATGAAAAATTTTCCAGCTAATCAAGCCACACAGTAAAATATGCCCTTGCAAAATTAACAACCCCTTTTCACACAGTTATGGGTAGATTTTCGAAAAACCCTGATACAGGTTATTCTTTATTTTTAGTCCTTAGTATTAATACTGACTGAGTTTCGAGTTAATCGGACAGCGCGTTGAAATTCTTCCAAAGAAATTTTGACACCCCCCAATACCTCTTTAGGGTTGAAATGAGTTTATAAAAACGAAAAATGCCAAACTTCATATTTTACTTAGATAAGTATTCAAGTCAAGTCAAGTCAAAGCATTTATTTCAAATAGGCACATAAAAGGCACTTTTGAACGTCAAAAATTATCTTAAAATAGAATTGATTCTAGTCGTGCCAAGGTTCAAGGTTTTTAACTCAAGGAATAAGATTTTTCATACAAACAAAATCCCCCCTTTTCACCCCCTTTAAGGTTGAATTTCCAAAAACCCCTTCTTATTGGATACTTATACTTTACAAAGAATACACCCTCCAAAATTCAAGTCCCTATCACCAGCGGTTTAGGCTGTGCGTTGATATCTCAGTCAGGTCGTTCATCCCCCGTTAAGGGTGAAATTATCAAAAACGCTGAAACACGTATAAATTAATTTTCAATCATTAGCCTAAATACAAAATTTGAAGATCCTAACTTTTAAACTGACTGACTTTCATACACAACTTCATCCCCCTTTTTAACCCTTTGGGGGTAGAATTATCAAAAACGCTGAGACACGTATAAATTAATTTTCAATCGTCAGCCGAAACACAAAATTTGAAGATCCTAACTTTAAAACTGACGGACTTTCATACAAACTTTCATCCCCTATTTAACTTCCTTAGGAGTTGAATTTTAAAAAATCCTTCCTTATTCCTAGTCTACATCATAAAAGGAACCATCGTGTAAAATGTCAGCTTTCTAGGTCCAAGGGTTTGGGCTGGGCGTTGATGAGTCAGTCAGGTCGTTCATCCCCCGTTAGGGGTGAAATTATCAAAAACGCTGAAACACGTATAAATTAATTTTCAATCGTTAGCCTAAATACAAAATTTGAAGATCCTAACTTTTAAACTGACATACTTTCATATCCCCCTTTTTAACCCTTTGGGGGTAGAATTATCAAAAACGCTGAGACACATATAAATTAATTTTCAATCGTCAGCCGAAACACAAAATTTGAAGATCCTAACTTTAAAACTGACGGACTTTCATACAAATTTTCATCCCCTATTTAACTCCCTTAGGGGTTGAATTTCAAAAAATCTTTCCTTATTCCTGGTCTACATCATAAAAGGAACCATCGTGTAAAACTTCAGCTTTCTAGGTCCAAGGGTTTGGGCTGGGCGTTGATGAGTCAGTCAGGTCGTTCATCCCCTGTTAGGGGTAAAATTATCAAAAACGCTGAAACACGTATAAATTAATTTTCAATCGTTAGCCTAAATACAAAATTTGAAGATCCTTACTTTTAAACTGACAGACTTTCATACAAAACTTAATCCCCCTTTTTAACCCTTTGGGGGTAGAATTATCAAAAACGCTGAGACACGTATAAACTAATTTTCAATCGTCAGCCGAAACACAAAATTTGAAGATCCTAACTTTAAAACTGACGGACTTTAATACAAACTTTCATCCCCTATTTAACTCCCTTAGGGGTTGAATTTAAAAAAATCCTTCCTTATTCCTGGTCTACATCATAAAAGGAACCATCGTGTAAAATTTCAGCTTTCTAGGTCCAAGGGTTTGGGCTGGGCGTTGATGAGTCAGTTAGGTCGTTCATCCCCCGTTAGGGGTGAAATTATCAAAAACGCTGAAACACGTATAAATTAATTTTCAATCGTTAGCCTAAATACAAAATTTGAAGATCCTAACTTTTAAACTGACATACTTTCATATCCCCCTTTTTAACCCTTTGGGGGTAGAATTATCAAAAACGCTGAGACACATATAAATTAATTTTCAATCGTCAGCCGAAACACAAAATTTGAAGATCCTAACTTTAAAACTGACGGACTTTCATACAAACTTTCATCCCCTATTTAACAGGGGTTGAATTTCAAAAAATCCTTCCTTATTCCTGGTCTACATCATAAAAGGAACCATCGTGTAAAACTTCAGCTTTCTAGGTCCAAGGGTTTGGGCTGGGCGTTGATGAGTCAGTCAGGTCGTTCATCCCCCGTTAGGGGTGAAATTATCAAAAACGCTGAAACACGTATAAATTAATTTTCAATCGTTAGCCTAAATACAAAATTTGAAGATCCTAACTTTTAAACTGACAGACTTTCATACACAACTTAATTCCCCTTTTTAACCCTTTGGGGGTAGAATTACCAAAAACGCTGAGACACGTATAAATTAATTTTCAATCGTCAGCCGAAACACAAAATTTGAAGATCCTAACTTTAAAACTGACGGACTTTCATACAAACTTTCATCCCCTATTTAACTCCCTTAGGGGTTGAATTTCAAAAAATCCTTCCTTGTTCCTGGTCTACATCATAAAAGGAACCATCGTGTAAAATTTCAGCTTTGTAGGTCCAAGGGTTTGGGCTCGGCGTTGATGAGTCAGTCAGTCAGTCAGTCAGGCCTTTTGTTTTTATTTATATAGACTAGCTTCTGCCCGCGACTTCGTCCGCGTGAAATTCGTACTTACCTCTAAAAATTTCGAAAATGTATGTAGGTATGATCTTTATCATTTATTTAGATAAATAAGTATTCGGGCCAATTTTTATAGATCAAAGGAATCAGATTTTTCAAATAAACTGTAGCCCCAATTTTGAAAAATCGTTCGTGATCATAACTTGACTCAAAGGCCCATACCCATTTTCGAGTTAATTGAAGCAAACAATAATATCCACCCCTTAAACTTTACTTGCCCTTTTCCACCTTGGTAGGAGTCGATTTTTGAAAAACCCTAAAACAGATAAGTACTTGTTTTATTTTTTGTTTTGGTAGTACCTAGTTTCGAGTTAATCCGATAGCGAGTTACATATTTTTCTAACCTATCAACTTTGTCACCCCCAAAATCCTCTGTAAGGGGTTTTTTTTTAACTAAAACTGACAATTGTTATTATTTACTGACCCAAATATTGCCAAGTTTCATGTTTATTAACCAAATAATAAAGATTTTTCATATAAAATGTATCCCCGCTTTTCACCCCCACAGGGGTGGAATTCATTACTTGACTCAAAGATTTTATTATTATTATCAGCCATTTCTGTCCCACTGCAGGGCAAAGGCCTCCCTTCCCTTCTTCCACTTATCCCTATCCAGTGCTGTTACACGCCAATCTTTGTCGAAAGAGTCGAGTTCGTCCCGCCATCTCATTCTCGGCCTGCCGCGTTGCCGTTTGCTGCTGTTTGGGCCCATTGTGTGGTTATTTTAGCCCATAGCTCCTCCGGCATGCGACAGATGTGACCAGCCCAGTTCCATTTTAGCTTGGCAGCCGTGTGACCTATATCGGCAATTTTCGAGTTAATCAAACCACACAGTAAAATCCTACCCTGTAAAATTAACTACCGCTTTTCTCCCCGTTAAGGGTAGACCTTCGAAAAACCCTGATACACGTTATTCTTTATTTATGGCCTTAAGTATAAATACCGAGTTTCGAGTTAATCGGACTTCGCGTTAAAATTCTTCTATACAAATTTTGACGCCCCCAATCCCCCTCTAGGGGGTAGTTTAGAAAACCAAAAAATGCCAAACTTCATAATTTATAATTTACTTAAGTATTCGTGCCAAGTTTCATGTTTATTAATCAAATGAGTAAGATTTTTCATATACACTGTACTCCCGCTTTTCACCCCCATAGGGGTGGAATTTCAAATAATTGTTTGGGATGTGTTCATAACTTGACTCTAAAGATTATTTATACGAATTGTTGAGTTAATCAAGCCACGCATTAAAATCCTCACCTGTATAATTAACTACCCCTTTTCACCCCGTTAGGGGTAGATTTTCGGAAAACCCTGATAGACGTTATTCTTTAGTTTTAGTCTTAAGTATAAATACCGAGTTTCGAGGTAATAGGACAGCGCGTTAAAATTCTTCCATACAAATTTTGACACACCCCGCCTCAATCCTCCTTTAGGGGGTAGCTTGTGAAAACAAAAACTGCCAACCTTCATAATTTACTTAGATAAATATTCGTGCCAAGTTTCAAGTTTATTAACCAAATGATTAAGATTTTTCATATAAACTGTTATCCCGCTTTGCACCCCTACATGGGTAAAATTATGAAAAATCGTTTAAGATGTGTTCATAACTTGACTCAAAGATTATATATGCCAATTTTCGAACTAATCAAGCCCCGCAGTGAAATCCTCCCCTGTAAAATTAATAACCCCTTTTCACACAGTTAAGGGTAGATTTTCGAAAAACCCTGATACACGTTATTCTTTATTTTTAGTCCTTAGTATAAATACTGAGTTTTGAGTTAATAGGACAGCGCGTTAAAATTCTTCCATACAAATTTTGACACCCCCCAATACCTCTTTAGGGGGTAGATTAAAAAAACAAAAAATGCCAAACTTCATAATTTCCTTAGGTAAGTATTCGTGCCAAGTTTCAAGGTTATTAACTCAAGGAATAAGATTTTTCATACAAACAAAATCCCCCCTTTTCACCCTCTTAAAGGCTGAATTTCCCAAAACCCCTTCTTACTGGATACTTACTCTTTACAAAGAACACACCCTCCAAAATTCATGTCCCTAGGACCAGCGGTTTAGGCTGTGCGTTGATATCTCAGTTAGGTCGTTCATCCCCCTTTAGGGGTAAAATTATCAAAAACGCTGAGACACGTATAAATTAATTTTCAATCGTTAGCCTAAATACAAAATTTGAAGATCCTAACTTTTAAACTGGCGGACTTTCATACAAAACTTCATCCCCCTTTTTAACCCTTTGGGGGTGGAATCATCAAAAACGCTGAGACACGTATAAATTAATTTTCAATCGTCAGCCTAAACACAAAATTTGAAGATCCTAACTTTAAAACTGACGGACTTTCATACAAACTTTCATCCCCTATTTAACTCCCTTAGGGGTTGAATTTCGAAAAATCCTTCCTTATTCCTTGTCTACATTATAAAGGGAACCATTGTGTAAAATTTCAGCTTTCTAGGTCCATGGGTTTGGGCTGGGCGTTGATGAGTCAGTCAGTCAGTCAGTCAGTCAGTCAGTCAGTCAGTCAGTCAGGCCTTTTGTTTTTATTTATATAGATTTAAAAAGCTAAGAATGTTAAAATAATAATAATATGTACAAGTATATAAAAAGGGAGGGAAAATAATCAAAGGGCATCAAAAAATTCGTCCGCATCACTGTCAACAGGAAACGTGCCCAAAAGGCCCTTTCTTTTCTGTTTTTATTTTCTTTCTTATTTGGTTGAACATTGGTGAAATATGTAGATTTCTGAAGGAATGGTGACCGAGAGTAAGCAAATAGACTGTGAAAAGACCGACGCAAGATGAGTCAATGTTATCATTAAACTTGAGGGCAGTAGATAACCAGAAAATAATATAATGTAAAAGAACGGAAAATGGGTTCACATCAATAGTGCAGGGGGGGTTCAGTGAATCAGACTGGAATGACTCGTGCAATTATATTAGAATTCACTCGCAATTCAAACTTGTTTTTGCAGATCCTACAAGACATGATGGTGGAGATAGACTACGATGCTGATGGTACCGTATCGCTAGACGAATGGAAGCGAGGAGGGTCAGTACAAGTTATTTCAATTTTTCTCTAAATCTTTTCAATAGGGCTAGTTTATATACTAAACCAATTCAGTTCGAAAAAAATAAGCCTAAACGAAAAGAATTTTGAACCTCAACAATAATAGATAGTCTTCACAATCCTTTGTTGTTTAGGCCGCGGAGAAGAAGTACCTAGTGCATCTAATTCTTATCACAAAAGACAGGGTGGTCGAAATAGTGACGTCAACAAACCGAGTGTGCTTATGACCACACGACTGAAGTGAAACTTCAAACGTATTTGGCTATGAGAGGAAGAGAGAAAGAAAATGTGCGCGCGCACTGCTTTCTCTTGCTCATATCCCCCACTCAACTCCCGTTCGCCTCGCCTGATCACACTTTTCGTAACGCGTTCGCCAGCTTACTCCCCAAGTCAAGCGTGCTTCAAAAATATTTAGATTCCTCATACCTAGGGGTATCCGAAAAAACCCCATGTATGTTCCGCGATGTTTGATAGTTTAGGAGATATGAATATTATTTTAATTTTTGAGGAAATTCTTCAGGGCCAACTTTAAAAATTTATAAATTTTTTTTCGACATGCTCTTTTCATGATATTTTTTTGCGATGAGACTATTGTGAAATACCCTTTCATGTATAAAAAAAGTTATCTACCTAACATTAGTCCATGATAAAAATAAAAAAAAATTAACGTCACTATTTGGACCACCCTGTGTATGTTAATAGAGCAGTGGTGGCCAAGTGGTAACGACCGCGACTTGCGAGGTGTAGGTCGTAGGTTCGAACCCAGACAGGCGCTTTACTTTGTGTCAATTATTTCATCACCACTGCTCTCAAAACGGTGAAGGAAAACATCGTGAGGAAACCGGCATGTCCTAGAACCAAAAATTCGAAGACATGTGACATCTGCCAATCCGCACTGGGCCCGCGTGGTGGATTACGGCCCACTCCCTCTCACCGAGAGGAGGCCTGTGTCCCAGCAGTGGGAACATTATTGGCTGATTATGTATTATGTGTGTATGTTAATCGAGGAATTTATGCATCCGCTTCTATCCTATCCAGCATTCATTATTTTTTTCGTCCACAGCATGACGACCATTCCCCTGCTCGTCTTGTTGGGCCTGGACACGAACGTCAAGGAGGATGGAGAGCACGCGTGGAGACTGAAGCACTTCAGCAGACCTGCCTACTGCAACCTGTGCCTGAACATGCTGGTCGGGCTGGGCAAGAAGGGGTTGTGCTGTATTTGTTAGTATTGGTTTTAATTTACTGTCAGAGCTGATTAATTTAGTTTGACTAGATTGTACAGTTCGACACAACTTAGATGTAGCATCGGCAAAATTCGTAAAACCGATCACATCTGAACTAAGTGCGCCTTCAAAATCACCAATCTTTATTACTACTATAGGAAAAATTGATCAATTTTTCCTAAAGTAGTAATAAAGATTTACGAATACGAATTACGAACGTTTTACGAACGTTTTACGAATTTTGCCGATGCTACATCTAAGTTGTGTCGAACTGTAACCTTTTATGAAATTTCGCCGGCTATTCTGTTTATCCACTCCAAAAAATCCACCCTAAGGTGAATACGCGGAAACGCATGTCTCAGAATCCACCCTAAGTGCTTGGCCAGACTGCAAACGCGGGCGTGGGGCGGGGGCGCGGCGCGGCTACTCAAACATAAGAACTTTATTTTAGTGTCCATAGTGGGCACGCGGGCGCGGGGAGCGGCGCGGGCAACTCACGCCATAGTGAATTCATACAAGTGGCCGCAGTGGGTGTGCGGGATTCTCAGACTAGTTCGAGCTTTTTTCTACCCGCGCTGCCAGTCTGACCAAGCACTAAGCTTATAAATTCCGTTTATCCGTCGAGCCTAGAGTGGGTTTTTGGATATCGATACCTTAATCCGCAAACCAGCCAATTCCATTTTGCTATAGTTTACAGGAGACACTTAAAACTTTCTAGTTTTCATTTTGACTAAAAAACGACATCATAATATTTTTTTTGACAAAAATGGAGTTGGCTGGTTTGCGGATCAAGGTATCGATATGCGTTTCCGCTTATCCACCTTAGGGTAGATTTTTAGCTAGATATATAAATATAATACTCTTTACTGTACACCATTATAAATTTAATTTAATTTTTTTTAATACTTTTATAGATCTACCCTCTAATCTAATGCCTTCTGCATAGCTATTCACAACCTTACGACAGGCTATCGTATCGAAAACGACACATTTCGATAACCTGTGGACTTTCCCCCGACAACAAATAGCAGTTGGAAGAATAGCGGGCGTCTATTTGATTTAAACTGACAAAATTTTCGGGTTTTGGGCTTGTGAACAGCGTTTAGAAGACTCCTACGATAACAATGATTAATGTTCGATACGATACGGAAGCGTATCGAGTGTTTGTGAATAGCTATACTGTACTCCTACTGATTCTCCCCTCTCCCGGTGCAGTCTGCAAGTTCACAGTGCACGAGCGCTGCGTGCAGCGCGCGCCCGCGTCGTGCATCGCGACGTACTCCAAGTCCAAGCGCGCGCCCGCCACGCTCGCGCATCACTGGGTAGAAGGTATGTGCAAAATAATTGTTTTTCATATCGTTTTAACAGCCGCACAGGTCGATCGATCAGGTTAAGCTACGCTTGCCGCGGTTGGTCTGTGGATGGGTGACCATCTTTACATACCGAGACCCCTCCGTGCCTCGGAAAGCACGTTAAACCGTTGGTCCCGGCTGTCATTTGTGGATCTTTGACAGTCGTTACGGGTCGTCAGAAGCCCGAAAGTCTGAAACCAGTCTTACCAAGGGGTATCGTATTACCCAGTAACTGGGTTGTGGAGGTCAGATAGGCAGTCGCTCCATGTAAAATACTGGTAAGTATTCAGCTGCATCCGGTTAGACTGAAAGCCGACCCCAACATAGTTGGGAAAAGGCTAGACAGATGATGATGATATCGTTTTGACCACAACACATCCTAAATCGAATCCTGGACGAGTTGAAATAAGCTACCTACTCATTTTTAGGGTTCCGTACCTCAAAAGGAAAAACGGAACCCTTGTATGATGATCACTTCGTTGTCCGTATGTCAAGATCATTTTTCTTCGGAACGCTTGGAGTTATGAAGTTGAAATTAATATTAAATAACTAGCTGCTGCCCGCGACGTCGTCTGCCTGAAGGCTCTACAGCACCAAAAATACCTAAGATGCCAGTGTCGCTATAGCATTATAAGTAAACAACTTTTAAAATAGCATTAAAATATAAGTTTTTTTTGCAAGCGAAGCAAGTGAAGAGAGTTATATGGGAGTCCTGCTGAGTTCAGTGTGGTGTGGGGGATGTGACTGAAGGAAATAGAGAAAACAATGCAGGAATACATTCCAGGACACAAAAGAGTAAAAATACGTACAAAGGCATCATACCTTAAAACACTTCCCTATAAACAACGTTGGTAGTTATGCTGCCAGGAGCCAAAATGTAAAGAGAGTCAGGACTGGTGACGCGGGAGCAAGCGACGTACAGTTGTCCGTGTGAGAAGCAACTCGTCCTGAGGTTGACACCCGCTGCCCTCAGTGTCTGCCTCTATTGATGGTTATCGCGAAGCAAACACTCACGGGGAACTGTACGCGCTTGAACTGGAATGGGAAGATATGAGGTATGAGGGGAATGCGTGGTATAAATACTGCCTCGCCAACGCCACAACCCGTAAGAATTTCCGCCTCAATGGTGTGTCTGTAGAGCGAAATGACTTTAGGGTGGGTCCCGTTACACCACTTCAGAGGAGATAGGTTCCGAAGAAGCATAATCGGGACACCGACCTTCAGCTTGATGGTATGCGCTGGAAGTCCACTTGCTGACAGGGAGTTCAGAAATTCCACGGGATAATGTGTGGCGTCATCTTGCTCGACAACAGTGTTTATCGAGGTGTAGACCACTTCATTCCCCTCAATTTCCGAGAGAATGCATTCGTTAATTGCTGCAGCCTGATCATTTTTGGACGTCAAAATAGCCCGCTCACACACCCAAGAATTCTGCAGGTGCAGTATACGACTGATGTCCCCGTACACACAGCAAATGAGTTCTTCTAAGCTGGATACCACTCTACCGAGAGACTGGAAGCACCACCTGTCCACCTCTCTCTTCTGGTAGAGTGCCTTCGCCAAGATTTAGAAGGACATTGGAGAATTCTTGAGCACGTGCATTGCCGCCGAGCCGAGCTCTCATATTAATGGTCAAGCGCAGCGTACGAACTCGTGACCACAACGAAGATAGTTTCAACGAAGCATTCACCTCGTCAGCCCTCGATCCCCGTGTCACCACGGGAAGCGTTTGCCGGAAATCGCCACTGAACAGAACAGCTGTGATACGATGCATCAAATGTTCGTTCCTGCGGATGTCCTGCAGGGTTCCGTCCACGGCCTCAACTGCCTTCCTATTGGCCATCGTACACTCATCCCATACGATCAAAGAGCAATCCTTGAGCACGTGTCCCTTATCGCTGTTACGTGACACACCACAAACAGGCGTTTCGGCGCTCTCTAAATCGATAGGAATTTTAAACATGGCATGTGCTGTCTTGCCACTCGGAAGCAGTGTGGCAGCGATTCCCGACGACGCTACAGCAATAGTAATTTTGCCTTGCCTGCTGACCTCTGCAAGTATGCAAGTGGTAACAAATGTTTTTCCTGTTCCACCAGACGCATTCCAAGAAAAACATTTGACCCTGGTTTTTTCCCAACGCTTTCAAGGACGGTGTCATAAATTAGTTTTTGCTCTGAAGAGAACAAAGCGACATGGTCATTTCGCCCGGATCGTAATTTGTCTCAGCGTTATACTCCCGATTTACACGGTCTTGATGCGGTGATGATTGGGGAGCTGGTAACCCATATTCGATCAGTGGTTTGCCGCCGATAGAAATGACCACATCTTGAAGTGAACTGAGACAGGTGTTCAGCACGCGTTCATCAGTTACTCCGACTTCGTCTCCAGTAGAAACATAACTTTTTTGTAATACTTAACACCGCATTTTTTTTTAATTGTCGTCCTCAACTCTGTTCAAGATTTTAAGGGTTTTGTTGGAACTTGAATTTGTCAAAACGAACTATACGATACATTTTTTATGAAGAAAATGCACATTGCCATCTATGAATTTTAAGATTAACTAACTACTAACCTCGCCAACATGATCAAATTTAAATTATTAATTTCCAAAAAGTGTCAACATGTAACTTGATTTGATTTTTATGAAATCTCATAGATGGCGCTGCTTCAAAATTTTCTTTATACTACTAAAATTCATTAAACTATGTTTTTTCTGCCCAAGTTACTTAAATGGCGTAGTTTTTATAGTGTAAAGCTAGATAATAGCATGGCTTACTGAAAAACAACATTTAAATAACCGTCGTTAGATTACACGCTGTCACAGAATGCGTAAGAAAAATAAAGATTCACAGCTCCTCCCCCATAGGTGATAGCGTGATAATATGTAGCCTATATGTTGACCCGACCTCTTAGTAATATTCATGCAAAATTTGAAGTAAATCCATGCAGTACTTTTTGAGTTTATCCCGGACATACATACAGACAAACAGACAAACAGACAAACAGAAAAACAGACAAACAGACAAAAATTCTAAAAACTATATTTTTGGCTTCGATATCGATTGTAGATCACGCCCCAAGTATTCTTTTAAAAAAATATTCAATGTACCGTTTTGACTTTCCTACGATTTTATTATATGTATAGATGTATTAATATTTTTTTTTTTTTAATTTTTATTTGAGTATTCTATTCTATTCTATTAATATCAAATACTCAGGCCTGCAATCTGCAATCCCTTGAAGCAGTGAAAAAACCAAACTTCTATGTCAACGTGATCAAAAAATAAGGGCGTTTATGTTCCGTTTATGCCGCATATTTTGACACTCGCAAGGGAAAAAAACCTATAGGGTACTTCCCGTTGACCTAGAATCATGAAATTTGGCAAGAAGCAATGTCATGTAGCACAAGTAAAGGAAACAATCCGAAAACCGTAAAGGAGGATGGGCAAAAATGTATGGAAGCCGGTACCCGAAAAATAATGGCAACCAATAAAAATAATATATAAGTATACAGTTTTAAAGGTCTAATAATATAGATCAATAGTCGTTAGGGGGGATAGTCTCATTTCGCTGTCCATTCAGAGATATACAACCTTTCACATTCACATTTTTCTTTCATGTCGCATTTGTTCTTATCATTGTCATATTAATGAGGTTAAATTAAACAACAACACCCCATTGTTCCATCTCGCACCTACGCCGGGGCCGCCGGGGGTCGCATAATGTAGTTACATTGTACGGAACCTTCGCTCGGTGCGCGAGTCCGACTCGCACTTGACCAGTTTTTGAGAATCTATCTACTGTTTGCAGGACACAGATCAGAAATGTGTGATCATATTTAACACATTGAATGCCGAAGTTAACCCTTGTTTTATTTGAGATGCCAAAGAGTATAAAATGTCCATTCAAGGAGGCCGAATTACACAGATAATCAAAATAATAATCTATATTTGACAGGCCTGATGGTCTAGTGGTTAGTGACCCTGACTGCTATGCCGGAGGTCGTGGGTTCGATTCCCACCCAGGACAAATGTTTGTGTGATGAGCACGATCTTTTGTTCTGTGTCTGGGTGTAATTTATCTATAATATGTATGTATTTAAATATATAAGTATGTTTATTAGTTGTCTAGTACCCATAACACAAGCTCTGCTTAGCTTGGGACTAGATGGCGTTGTGTGATAGTTGTGGAATATTATTGTTATTATTATTATATGGAAAGACCTACGTAATAATACGTAGTCGGCATCTGCCATTATTACCAGCTACGTAATATTGCGTAGTTGGCGTTCAATGTGTTAAGGGTGTGGTACAGACCATCAAATCGAACAACTTTCTCCTTGGGGACAGCATCGTGATAGCGAAAATATAACCAGCTGTTCAAAAAGTGCAACAATACCTACACAATCAACATGTATGGAAGAGCTGTTTTTTTTTTTTAAAAACCTATGATTAATTTCAATGTAGTGGGGTTCAGAATCATGCGCTGAATCCATCTATAAGTAGCAATAGGTTTCATTTTGACAGTTCAACAACGTTCATTGCGTTATTTACGTTGTTGAGCAGACACATTTTGTGAACATATGAAGCAATGGATTAGCAATATCCTTCAAGATGATTCAGATTCTCGTCGATGTATCTGCTACCCAGATTATTTGAAAGACAGAAAGAAAGAAATAAAAAGTATTTATTGCGACTCGTACAGGAAGATCACAAACTAAACACAGTAAAAAATAAAAAACCAAGTTATATAAAAAAAGTAATAAAAATGAAACTCCTATACGAGGCCAAAAGGCTTCTATCTCAGCATGATGCTGCGACATTTAAAAAAATAAATGTCGCAGCGCTGGTATAGTGCGTTTCAACAAATATGTAGTTCCTATGCCGTTATGTTGGCAACAATGTACTTATACTACTTCTTACTCTTCACCACTCCTGTTTTGGGCATGATTCTAACACGGACACCCCAGAATCGTCTTCCCATATCTACTATCTTGACAGACATGGGCACAAAACACATATATTTCTAGCGGAGGACAGGGGTGCCAACATTATAACATAGGAACTATTTGTTGAAACGCACTCTATTCTGATAGGGCCCGCCGCTGTGATGTATTTCGACACAAATATCTTCTTGTTAATTTCCAGGCAACTGCCACGGCAAGTGCGCGCGGTGTCGGAAGAAGATCAAGGGCTACAACGGAATCACTGGACTACACTGTCGATGGTGCCATATCACTGTGAGTTCAGTATTTTACAGTAAAAGCTATCACCAATGCAGGCATTTGAAGCTATTACCAATGCAGGCATTTGAAGCTATCACCAATGCAGGCATTTGAAGCTATCACCAACGCAGGCATTTGAAGCTACCACCAACGCAGGCATTTGAAGCTATCACCAATGCAGGCATTTGAAGCTATCACCAATGCAGGCATTTGAAGCTATCACCAATGCAGGCATTTGAAGCTATCACCAATGCAGGCATTTGTACAGACGCCAGCACATCAAGCTACCCGAAACTGTCAAATTTTCTCAATCAACCTTGAGCGATTACAGAGGTATGAGGAAAAGGGTGTAAAGTTCACTCATACTCCATAGAAAAGGGAGGATCCTCCGACCAGACGGGCGTTGTGTCTGGCGGGCAACTGCCCGATGATTCATGTCAGGCCGTTGTATCTATGCTAGTTGCGCGGTAAACTCTGCTTGCGAGATGCAGGATTTTGCGTGACGTCAGTATGACGCGTTGTTCGCATGTGGAGTTGTAGATACCGCTACGCGATAAAGTTGAAAATCTATTAAAGTTTGACAGATTGTAGTAGCTTGATGTGCTGGCGTCTGTACTATTGGTAAACTTCTCTTATTAGTTAGACCACGATTAGATGGAGAGGTATGTTTGGCAACCACAGAGGTGTAATGACGTTAAGCAGTTTCAATCTTAATCTTAAATAATAAAAGAAACCATTTTATTTAAAAAAAAAATCTTCTTTTTCTTTCTTAAGTTTGTCTTTAATAGATCGCTCTTCGCGATAAGACCGCAATTGTGTCACCCTTTAATTTTTAATTTATGTTCTTTATTTTATTATGTAATGGAGAGATCTCGATGAATCCTCTTTCTTGGATGGATGGGTCTATTTGTCATATTTTTAAAGATATAAAGAGATTTGCTCATGTATTTACTATCCCTGGAAATTATGTATTGCACACGGCTCTAGCAAACCAAACTGCCTATGCAGTTCGGGTTGAGTTTGTAACCTGAACTATAAATAAATATCACTTATTCAATTTCAAAAATAAATCTTTATACGCCGTCCGTTTAAAACCGATGCCATGAAGTTCACCCCCCACACTCCTACAGCTGCACAACCGCTGCGTGGGCGCGGCGGGCGGCGCGTGCTCGCTGGGCCGGCACGCGCGCCACCTGCTGCCGCCCACCGCCATCCGCCCGCTCGTGCTGGACCGCCAGCGCTCGCTGCCGCACCGCCCGCAGCAGGACCAGGTCAGTTCCCCCTTCCCCCCAGCTGCACAACCGCTGCGTGCTCGCTGGGCCGGCACGCGCGCCACCTGCTGCCGCCCACCGCCATCCGCCCGCTCGTGCTGGACCGCCAGCGCTCGCTGCCGCACCGCCCGCAGCAGGACCAGGTCAGTTCCCCCTTCCCCCCAGCTGCACAACCGCTGCGTGCTCGCTGGGCCGGCACGCGCGCCACCTGCTGCCGCCCACCGCCATCCGCCCGCTCGTGCTGGACCGCCAGCGCTCGCTGCCGCACCGCCCGCAGCAGGACCAGGTGCCTTCATTCTCTTTTACTACTTTTTTCAAAGACATGTGTTTAAATATGAAGGGATCAGGGAAAGAACCACTTGTCACCTAACGAACAAATTGAGATATTACCAATTAAAAGAACATAGTGTCATTTATACCCAAGGCACTTTAACTGTAATAGGTATAATGGTATAGGGGGTAGGGGTAGGTATAGCTGTCACAGTCGACCACTGACAACGGTTGTTTTTTTCCTGAACGGTCCGGACATTGTATGTTTTTTCCCTGTATCGATATTTTAAAAGCATGAAAGCTCGGAGACTATTGGATGTTATTGCCCTGTAGCTTTTGACAGAACATAGCGACAGGTATAACCAGACTGCATTGCCAGTTGAAAAAAATTAAAAAAGTGACAAAAGTTGTTCTTCCCCTGATCCCTTCATATGAAAGCAGTGTTAGCGCAGTGGCAAAAGCCGCGACTTACGAGTTTAAGTTATAGGTTTGGACCCAGACAGGCCGTAGACTATACTTTGAGTAAATGATTTCATCACCACTGCTCTCAAAACTGGGAAGGAGAACATCGTGAGGAAACCGGCATGTTCTAGTAGAATAAAAAATTCAATGACATATGACATCCACCAACACGACTGGACCCGTTTTGTGGATTACGGCCCACACCCTCTCACAGAAACGAGCCCTGTGGCCCAACATCGGGAACATTGTAGGCTGAATGACGAAATGCCTAGGGCCTAATAGTTGATCACTATTAGAAAAAATACTGTCGAGTTTCATGTTAATCCAGTGTCCCAAATCAAAAAGAAAAAAAAAACTGGCACTCCGAGAGTACAAGTGAAAATCAAACACAAACAGAATACTTTGCCATCACTCACTGACATATCGGATATACATTAAAACCGAGTACAGGCGCCAGCACATCAAGCTACTACAATCTGTCAAATTTCTTTAATAGATTTTCAACTTTATCGCTAAAGCATAAGGTTCAAAAATGATTGGGAAAATTTGACAGTTTCGTGTAACTTGATGTGCTGGCGTCTGTTCATCCCGAGGACAGCCGAACACGTCCGAAGCGGGTTTTTTCCCATCTCAAGAAATGCCCAACGCGCCGCCTAAAGAAGTTTTCACTTCAAAAATCACTTCTATAAACTCTCCAAATCAACTAATAAACTCTTTTTCTATTTCAGCAATCCCTCCCCACCTCAATATCCCTTCCAATTTCAATAGCAGCGACCTCGGAAGAGAAAAAAGAAGAGAAAGACAAACGCGAGACCCGAGCGCCCCCCATCTCCTTCCAGATCACTCCCCCCGACGGCTCCTGTCCCTTACTCGTGTTCATCAACCCCAAGTCTGGCGGGAGGCAAGGGTCTAGGGTGCTGAGGAAGCTGCAGTATATACTGAATCCGAGGCAGGTGCATGATATTGCGAAAGGAGGAGGGCCTACGCAAGGTGAGTTCTTGATAGAATAGTTTTGGTTTGTGGACCATTTATTTATTGTTGTTTTATACCCAAAAATGGTGTACCTTAATATGAAACCCACGCTGTTTGGCTGTCTGCCAAAGGACTGCATTTTTAGAACTGAAATAGCTAGCCTGTTGGAATTTTCACAAAATACGTGTTACCCAATGAGCTGAGGGCGAAAATAACCACCACGTGGAGTTCTGATACAGGCACAGAATACTTAAAGTACTACGTACAGAAAGGACACTCCCTTCCCCGCACTAACATCAGTTACCGCACCTCACCCCGCACTTCGGCGTATTCGTCGGAGTTCTTTAACAAGAGTGCTCGCAAACACAAGTACCTCACGCACACATTCATACGTATACAAACGTCATTTGTTAATGTAATAGTAGTAGGTAATTATTTTGCGAGCGTTGTATGGAGTGTCCGGGGTGTGATACAGGTAGAAGGCGTCGCGGCAGACCCCGTAGAAGATGGCGGGACGAGCTGGACAAAACAAACGACCAGTGGTTCACTTTAGCCCTGGATCGAAAGAGCTGGAAGTCATGAGGAGAGGGCTTTGCCCAGTAATGGGATGATGTAGGCTAACAGTTGTTAACAGTAACGTGTTACTCTGGCTGCTGTTATTACAGATAAAAAAAAGAACCACTCCGGGAGTGCCGACAGAAGTGAAAACAAAACACAAACAGAATACTTTGCCATCACTCACTGACATATCGGATATGTATTAAAATCGAGTACATCCCGAGGACAGCCGAACACATCCGAAGCGGTGTCGGTTACGGTAACAGTGGCGCGAGTTCAATGGTTTTTTCCCATCTCAAAAAATGCCCAACGCGTCTTAAAAAGTTCTCACTTCAATAAAAATAAAAACACATCCAAGGGTTGTTTCTCATATAAAATGTTGATACTTATGCGGTTATAACATTCTAGCTACCAATATTATAGGCAGAAATAGGACTGTTATATCTAAACTAATGTTAATACTTAGTGATATAACATGAGTGAGTGGATGATTCTTCTTCTTAGCGTGTCGATAGCAATCTAAATGTACTCGGCCCAGAATTCGGCCACTTGTTTGGCGCCATCACTAGCGTCCATCAGTTCCTGTAACGTGCAGCTGACAGGACACGCAGGGCACGATATTAAGTGTCCCATCGTTTGTGGAACAGCACCACATTTACACTCCAAGGCGGAGTCGTCTATAAATCTCCACCTGAACAGGTTTTCCTTGCTTCGGCCAACCTGGGTCCGGAGTCTGTTTAAAGACTTCCAGGTTACCCAAGGTAACTCATGTCCAGGTGGGAGGTCCTCAGCGGGTGGAACGAACGGTTTGGGTAAGGATGCACTGTCTCGCCACAGCTTCAGTCTTTCTTGTGGTGGTTCGCCAATGAGTGGGACGACACACTTTAAGAAGCTGGATGAGTGAACATGAGTGAGCGAGTGTTATGGGCACCTTTGCTCCGGGAACGATCAGGGGCGGGTCGTTTTGTGACCTGTGACTGTGTATTTATTTAATTTACACTATCGTTTTATGTTTAGGAATTTATATGTATTAAGTATTAGTTATTATTTGTAATGAATTTATTGATTATCCGTTTTATTTCTTCAGGGTTGCAGATGTTCAAAGACGTGAAAAACTACCGCGTGATATGTTGCGGTGGTGACGGCACCGTCGGATGGGTGCTTGAAACAATGGGTAACTACAAAACGTATTTTCGATGTTTTGACATTACATCTTCAAAGATCTTATCTCCAAAACTGCTGACTCAGAACGTTTTAGATGTGTTAAGCAATGGTTCAATACATGGTCTTGGTTTGCGGATCGTTTTCTTTCTATTGCTAGGCCAATCATATTATATACTATATCTATGCTAAGTATAAACTAAAAATAAATAAAATCTATGGGATAGATGGTCAACGGATCTCCCCTCGACTTGGTTTCAACAAATAAAAATGTTCAACTTGAACCTAAAATAAATAAAGGCACGCGTTTTTGTGTTCCAGACAAGGTCCAAATGGAAACACAGCCAGCAGTCGGGGTGATACCTCTGGGTACAGGCAATGATTTAGCCAGATGTTTGCGATGGGGTGGCGGGTAAGCACATTTAATTATTACGTGTCACAGTAAATTAAATGGGACTGGGCAGCACATTTCTGCCGCATGCCGAACAAACTGTAGGCCCAAATAGCGCAGAATTGGTGCCCTGAGACAGTGAGGCGGGGTCGCGGCAAACCACGTAGGAGATGGCGGGACGAGCTGGATAGGTCCCGTCAAAACTGGAGGGAGGACGCGCGGGCTTGCGAAAGATGGAAGGAGTGGAGGGAGGCCTTTGCCCAGGAGAGGGTCAGCGCAGGCTAGAAAAAAAAAAGTACTTAGCATATAATCAGCATATAGTGTTCCCACTGCTGGGGCACAGGCCTCCTCTCTTTGAGAGGGAGTGGGCCGTAATCCACCACGCGGGCCCAGAGCGGGTTGGTAGATGTCACATGTCTTCTAATTTTGGTTCTAGGATATGTCGGTTTCCTCACGATGTTTTCCTTCACCGTTTTGAGAGCAGTGGTGATGAAATAATTTACACAAAGTGCCTGTCTGGGTTCGAACCTACGACCTACAATTATCGCTTTTGTTATCATATTATAATGATCGCTAATGTGATATTTATGTAGAAAAAACTTGCAGTTTGTCTACTTACAGAACGAATTTAGGTCTCGATAAACTCTGTACTTTTTGGAGGATAGAACGAAATAAAGAATAAGATAAAGAAAGAAAGAAAAAGTATAAAAAAGTAACGAAAAGAAAAATGAAACAGAAAGTCCTATACGAGGCCAAAAGGCTCCTATCTCAGAATGATGCTGCGACATTTAAAAAATAAATGTTGAGCGCTGGTATACACAACCACATTCAGTTCTACACGGAAGACGAGGCGGTATGGTCGAAAGACCATAGCCTGCCCATTGGGCGAATAAAAAAAAAATTAACCACATTCATCTAACTTCACAGATACGAAGGCGAGTCCATCCACAAGATTCTGGACAAGATAGCTCGCGCGAGTACCGTCATGATGGATCGGTGGCACATCACCGTTGAGAATTCTTCCGCGGATGTGAGTTATTAACTTATTAGTTGTATCAAATAATATTATAAACTCAGTCCAGCACCCTAATTGCGTAACACACTATCAATCCGATTCCGATTGATAGTGTTACGCAATTGCCCCGCAGTTCTGAAGAAGCAACTTCTCCTGTTGGTCACCATATTCGCTGGGATAGGAAGGAATCTAATCATACCAAGTCAACTACACCCAAATTACATTCATCTCTAATTTCTTTATTTATTTGTATAGATATTTACATAATATAAGCTAACATTATAAACTATATTAATATTACAATTATATGAAAAAATAAACAAAATAATCATAGGGCATCAAAGAATTCGTCCGCATCGCTGTTAACAGGAACAGTGCCCAAAAGGCTGGCAGCATTGCCAAGTTGTATGGCAATGCTAATCCTTTGGCCAAGAAATAGGCCAGCCCTCTGGTCACGTGAAGAGTCGACTAACCGCTTCGCGAATTCATCTAACCAAATGTGCAAACCTTCCGGCACTAATGTTGGCATTTTGACGTTTCCAGTGCGAACAGCCAACGATGATGCCGGACTCAGCGCCGCACCCCACGGTGGTGCCCTACAATATCATCAACAACTACTTCTCCGTCGGTGTTGTAAGTTGAAAATATTACAGTTTACCGTAAAAACATACAGACTATATTATTTTTAAGTCTACATAGTCCTAACCGATATTCCACATTCGTAAACAAAAAAAAAACCGAGTGTGCTTATGACCACACGACTGAAGTGAAACTTCAAACGTATTTGGCTATGAGAGGAAGAGAGAAAGAAAATGTGCGCGCGCACTGCTTTCTCTTGCTTATATCCCCAACTCAACTCCCGTTCGCCTCGCCCGATCACACTTTTCGTAACGCTTACGTCACGCGTTCGCCAGCTTACTCCCCAAGTCAAGCGTGTGTAAAGAAGTTTCACTTCAAAAAATGTGTACAGATGCCAGCACATAAAGCTACCCCAATCTGTCAAATTTCTTTGATAGATTTTCAACTTTACTACAATGTAATAAGGTTCATATTCAATTGGGAAAATTTGATAGATTGGGGTAGCTTGATGTGCTGGCCGCTTTACATAATAATATAATATTCCACAACTATCACACAACGCCATCTAGTTCCAAGCTAAGCAGAGCTTGGGTTATGGGTACTAGACAACTGATAAACGTTCTTATATATTTCTAAATACATACATATTATAGATAAATTACACCCAGACACAGAACAAATGATCGTGCTCATCACACAAACATTTGTCCTGGGTGGGAATCGAACCCACGACCTCCGGCATAGCAGTCAGGGTCACTAACCACTAGACCATCAGGCCTGTCATGGCCTGTCATGGCCATAATAAATTAAATAGGCATAAATAATTGTCCACACTAAGAGCTGATTTTTCAATCGACAGATAATTTTTATTCGTGGAATAAAACTGACGTCTGACAAATTTTGTATGGAAGAACTGTCAAAAATTCAAAATTATTCTTCGGATAAAATTATCTGGCTTCGGAAAAATCAGCCTTAAAACAAATTAGCCAAACGCCTAGTATTCGACGAATAATAAAAAAAGAGAATAAATTAAAAAGTTGAAGGTTCTATGATCAATTGCTTGATTGAGCCTAATCAACCTTCCTTCCTCAGGATGCTGCAATCTGCGTGAAGTTCCACACGGAGCGAGAGCGGAACCCCGACAAATTCAGCTCCCGAATGAAGAACAAGCTGTGGTACTTCGAGTTCGCTACCTCCGAGCAGTTCGCGGCCAGCTGCAAGAATCTTCACGAGCATATAGATATTGTGGTGAGTCATTGTCATCATATCGAAGACGAAGGTTGAGGAGATCGTGGAGTGCATGCGTGCGAAGACCAACTGGACTTTGAGGGTCGAGAAGTTGGAGTCGCGTCACAATACGAATTTCAAATCGTTCGTGGTGCGTGTTCCAACACATCATCTCGAGAAGTTCCTCAAGGAAGAGTTCTGGCCGAAGGGTGTTGTGTATCGCCGGTTTCGTGGCCGGCTACATGACACCAGTCAGCGAAACACAACGCAGACACTTCGTGTTGAGTTAGTTTTTATTGTAATTATAATGTTTTATGTATTTATAGTATTTTTAAGTTATATTAATATTGTATTGTATGTGTTTTATATGGGCCTTGATGCCTGAAATTAATGGATAAATAAATAAATAAATATCATTAATAAAAATTCCACAAGACATGTGAAGTCTACCAACCCGCACTGGGCCCGTGTGGTGAATTACCGCCCACTCCCTCTCACAGCGAGCAAGCCTGCGTCCTAACTGTGGGAACATTATAGGCTGATTATTATCATCATATCAGTCGAATGGGGACCATTCCTGGAGAGGCCAACTTTTTGAGGGTATACGTAAGTATTTAGGGTTCAATTCTATACATCTAACACTAAGGTTGAGCTAGACCGTAGTATGTGACAGTAGGCTCTCTGTGGCGCCATCTACATCGCCACATGTAAACTACGCAACACACTGACTTCACGCAAAATCCTGCATCGCGCAAGCAAAGTTTACCGCGCAACTAGAATATATACAACGTCTTATCCCGTGAATCCTTTTGGTCCTAAGATATTCAGGGTTTTTATAACATCAAACAAAATGACGTGTAATGTGGGTTCTTTTTTAAAGTGTAACTTTTACATCCCAGTGCGACGGCGCGTCCTTAGAGCTGAGCAAGGGCCCGGCGCTGCAGGGCGTGGCGCTGCTGAACATCCCGTACGCGCACGGCGGCTCCAACCTGTGGGGCTCCTCCGCCGCGCATCGCCGCGGCCGCTTCCCCAACGCGCAGCAAGGTCAGCTGGGGCCCTTACCTTACACTAAATCTACTGTTGGCCATTTCATACACATTTAATTTTATTTATTTTTATCTTAAAACGCCCAAGGCTGTTAAACATTAGTTACACACACACACATTAGTTGTTGGTACAGACGCCAGCACATCAAACTACTACAATCTGTCAAATTTCTTTAATAGATTTTCAGCTTTATTGCTATAGTATAAGGTTCAAAGTTGATTGGGAAAATTTGACAGTTTCGGGTAGCTTGATGTGCTGGCGTCTGTACAATAATCCAAACATACTGACAAGATCTTCCATTCATCCGCGAACACATCACAGTCAGGCTTAGCGTCCAAGAGAGCGTTGAGTGCAGAGAGTGTGCGAGGGAGAGGAGACTGGGCTCGAGCAACGGTTCGTTTCATGTGTCACAAACTACCACAGGTGCAGAATTTCTAAAGACAAAACATCGAGTGGCACGTCGTCAGATGCCTCAAAAAAAACTTTTTTTATTTCTTTTTTTTTTCCTTTGTCTGTGTTAGCATAGCATAATTATTTATTATCTTTCCAAAAAAATGTTTTTCTTTCAGATATTGGCGACAAATTAATAGAAGTAATTGGTCTGGAGAACTGCTTGCACATGGGCCAAGTCAGAACTGGTAAATATTATTACATACGTTATTATGACAATAGATGGCACCACGTGTATTGTTGTTTTCCTCGGGAACCGCACTTTTTTTCGAGTTGAAAGGTATCCTATATCCGTTTCTGTGCATCTGACAACGTATATGCAAAATTTCAGGATGATCGGTTCAGTGGTTTAGGCGTAAAAAGGTAACAAACAAACTTACTTTTAGTTAGAAATAGGATTTCACGCGGACGAAGTCGCGGGCAGCAGCTAGTCGTATATAAAGATTTAAAAAAACGCGCTATTTTAGTTGCCAGAACACGTACAAATGGTTGCAATAAATAATCAAGCCAGCCAAGTCCCAACCCATACTTATCACACTAATATTATAAAGGCGAAAGTTTGTGAGTGTGTGTGTGTGTTTATATGTTTGTTACTTCTTCACGCCTAAACCACTGAACCGATTTAGATGAAATTTGGTATAGAGATAGTTTGAGTCCCGGAAAAGGACATAGGATAGTTTTATCCCGGTATTCCCACGGGATCGACATATACGCGGGTGAAACCGCGGGGCGCAGCTAGTAATATTATAAATTCGAAAGTAACTCTGTCTGTCTGTCTATATGTTACCTTTTCACGCCTAAACCACTGAACCGATTTAGTTGAAATTTGGTATAGAGATAGTTTGAGTCCCGGGAAAGGACATAGGATAGTTTTTATCCCGATATTCCCACGGGATCGAAACTTATGCGAGTGAAACCGCGGGGCGCAGCTAGTAATTAAATAAACTGAGCCAGGACAGTAAAAAAACAATTATAAAAAATCACTCCTTTCATAATACAAATAAAAATAATAATAAATAGCAAAAGAAATCAATGTAAATAAAAAGACACAAACATAAAATGAAAATATGTCAATATATTGCATGCCAACAAGACTAAATAAGGTAACAAATAAGGTAATATCCACTCCTTCAAGTCCAATTCTTGTATCTCCCAGGTCTCCGTGCGTCAGGCAGGCGGCTGGCTCAGTGCAGCTCCATCACGCTCACCACTAAGAAGACATTCCCCATGCAGATCGACGGGGAGCCGTGGATGCAGCCGCCTTGCAAGGTAACTTTCATATTGTACCTAACATGAAAATTATTTACAAATTCTTGACCTAAAACAAAATTGGAGACCTTTTTAAAAATGGAAATATTTAATTGAACCTCTAAAAACTTATTGACCTTCGATGCACACTTTTTTTTTTAAATAAAATAGCCTCGTTTTTAACTTTTTTTTAGAAGGCCCATCACTCAATACATTCATAATCAGCCTATATTGTTCCCACTGCTGGGACACAGGCCTCCTCTCTTCGAGAGGGAGTGGGCTATAATCTACCACGCGGGCCTAGTGCGGGTTTGTAGATGTCACATGTCTTCTAATGGAACAAAAAAAAAAAACAAAATAAATCAAAACATTGAATCAATCCATTGATTTAGCCTAAAGTTGCGCTAGTCTACAAAATTTTTCCAAAATCCTTTTTATTTATAGCCATTCTCTATAGTTTCACGACACCCAGAAATAACAATGAATGTCTTTCACTTTCAGATAACGGTAACTCACAAGAACCAAGTCCCGATGCTGATGGGACCAGCTCCAGAAAAAGGGCGGGGATTCTTCAAACTGTTCACACATTGCTAACTTACACTTCTTCAACCATAAGATTTATCAATCGTATTAATTACAACCAGATTTGAACTGTTCACATCTTGTTGATTTAACAATCTTTTAAGAACTACTCAGATTTTCTTGTAGAAAAGAATTTGATTGAATTTTGAACTTATCTCTCACAACTGTTGTTACTTTTCAACTTACTTCAACTAAGATCCAATCATCCAACTGAATAGTTTGTTGTTTTCAACGTTATTTTACCAATCATTTGATTGACGGCCGGAATAAGGCACATGTGTCATGTGTGTATCATGCATCAACTTTTATTATAATAATATTATCGGTCGGTTGATTGATCAATCAAACGGTTGCTTCAACCAATTTATTGTTTTAAAACTGATTGATAAAATACAAAGTACATTGAAACGAAGTTTATATAATAATAATTATCAACCTATTATATAATAATAATAAGGCCAATTTTTCACGTATTTTCTGACAGAGATTTGATACAAGAATTGAAAATTATAATTATACCTACATAATGATAGCGAATCTTTCGTATTTTCATACATGGAATTGATAAATTTTCAACAACATACTATAAATATATTGTATATCATGTAATTGAATGCTTACAAGCTTTCACCCCTGCATAGAAAAAAAAAAAAAACAAAAATCATACAATAAATAAAAGACAAATTATTTCGCTATGTCGATAAAAGATAGATCACACCTCATATTTTTATCGACCAATACTCGTCGATCGAGAATACAGGGTGGCATCGAGGTGTAAACTAAAACCATGATTCTGGACTCCTAGAGTAGATTTATTTTTTTAGGTTATTAAAAAAAAATCTGCTGTTTCATAGAGAACTGCAATAACGGTACTACGCGGTAAAAATAAGAATAAAGAATAAGAATAATTTTTATTCATAAGTTCACATATAAACTACAAAGAAGTTGCATCTCTACAAAGTTACATATTAATATTATGAAGATAATATTAAACTTTGCCTAAAATAAATCTAGTGTCTAACTTATACAGGGTGTCCCTGGAAGTATGGATCAAATCGAATAGGGGCGTGGGCAAGGTCATTTCCAAACTTTTTGGCAAAAAAAAAGAAGAGAAATCGAATCGTTTTAAAGAAATCTTTAAAAAAAACCATCAGGGCTATCAATTTATTTTTTTTAGATAGTCCTAATAGTATTTTTTTATGATTATTTTCTTTGAGCACTATGCGAAGTGATTGAAAAAGAAAGTAAAAATCGGTCATAACTTTTGAACCGTAAAAAAATTCACTGACATTTTCAGATTACAGACATTCTGTTAAAAAGTTTGGAAATTACCTTGCCCACGCCCCTATTCGATTTGATCCATACTTCCAGGGACACCCTGTATATATCGGTTAAAGGCCTAATGAATACAATAGCGACCTGCCTGATGAAAAAATTTATGGCAGAGGTATTTTTTTTTTAAATTAAATGATGAAAATACGTCATCAAAGGTCATTTATTCAAACTAGGCTGAGAATCAGCACTTTTCGAACGTCGAAGTTACAAAAGATCAAACTTTAATGCAGGGGGGTCCAGAATCATGTACAGAATCTATGGTGACAGGTTGTGATGTCCCAGCCACCCTGTATATAATATCTTATCTAATGATGAAGAGACTTGCCATGTGTTCAATATGGTAGCCTAAATGTATCAAGATTCTCTTTAAAAAAAAATATTATTATTATTATTTAATATCTTCAAATCAACTTAAAAGTACGTTATGTTTATTTTCAAACGAGATAATATTTATATAATAATATGCTGTGGATAACGGTGTGAGTTTCACATTTGTATTATATATTTGTTTATATTATTTGCGCAGATGTAATGTGTTGCTGTTTGTTTGTCCCAAATAAATAAATAAATAAATAAATAAATATAAGCTAACAGTCTTAAAATAATCGTAATAATATGTACATGTAGGTATATGAAAAAAGGAGGGGAAAAATTCGTAGGCATCATAAAATTCGTCCGCGTTGCTGTCAACAGGAAAAGTGCCCAAAAGGCTGGCAGCATTGCCACGCTATGCTGATTCTTTACGAAAAAAACGGAAACTTGAAAAATACGGGCTAGCAAATTTTTCCGGTTACGTGAAAAGATGGCGATGTCTTGAAAAACCAAGTGGGCTCTCGGACCCCATGGCCCCTACTGTTACAACCCCAAACGACTCATACATATAACTCCCTTATCAACTCAAAACATTCTTTCTCGTACAATTGGCAAATGAAAACTTTGATCACACTTAGAACTGTGTCGTATACGATGCAAATGGCGTTATTAAAGACGCGACAGTGTTAAATGTAGTTACAACAATTGATATGTACAATACCCGGTGATAAATATTGCACATCGATCTTTGGAAAGAGACAATCAGCTAATTTCGGCTTCGTAGAGCGTTATCTCTGTCGCACGAAATACAAACAGTCCGGTATCTATTAGGAGCTGTTAAAACAATTATGATTTGCCTCTTTTGATAATTCTTTTTATTCTTTGTATAAAATACACCAATTTTTCTATAAATGATTGCTTTAGGTTGGGGTAAAATAAAAAGGTTCCCCTATTTTTCCTAAAGATGCCATAGTACAACTTTAAATTATTTAAATTTGGGGGTGTTAACAACTCTAGATATATATTTTGAACTGGACGCGACCGCACTCTATCGCACTTGAACAACAACTGACAAAAGTCAGTTAACGTCACATAGGTAGTGTGCGACAGAGATAACGCACTACGAAGCCGAAATTAGCCGATTGTTTCTTTCCAAAGGTCGATGTGCAATATTCATCGCCGGGTAGTGTAACGAGTTTCAATGTGACCAGCCGGAATATTCTGTAAAAATGTCATCGTGAAAAACTTCGGTGACCTGTCATTCCACCTGATACGAGTACTAGGGATTGACACTTTTAAGCTCACTGGGAACCAAGAAGCTTATAGATAAAAGTGGAGGCAACACTCTGAAAAGAAAACTGAAGACATATTTAGTTAACAAAGCATACTATAGCATTAACGAGTTCCTAGAGGAAAGATTTGTATTGACATAGTAGCTTATTTGACTTGATTATTATTATATTTTTTTTAATTTACAATGGAATAGTTTAATTATTTGTTGAATCTTTTAGTATTTTTATCTTTTATTATTATTACTTTCTAATTACTGAATTGATTGTTATTCTATTATTTTAATTAATAATTTTTCTTTACATTTGCACGTCACATCATGTGGCAAACATGCCTGTACCTAATAATGTTGTTACCATCTTGCATGCATGTAATTTCTTGTATGTATCACACATGTTTAAGCAAATAAATATTATCTTATCTTATTATCTTATCTTATCTAAATACCTAAGTGAAGAAGACTGTGGTCGGACACTCTCTTTCTAAATACAAACATAAGAACGAGACAGTGGTATGTGTTTTCTTTGTCATATGTATGTATTTAGAAAGAGAGCGTCCGACCACAGTCGGTTTCACTTCGGTATTTAGAGTGTTGTCTCCATTTTTACCTATAAGTTTTTTGCTAGGAACTCACTTCACCAGTTTTCACAGTGCGATTATAAATTTATAACAGAATAGATCGCAAGGTCCAAAAGTGATTAAAGTTTTCATAATGGCCATATTACACGGTTCAACCAATTTATTTCATTTGAATAAAAAGGCGCAGAAATTAAAACAATTTAGTGACTCGTTTAATTATAAGTTCATATTATTAGGTTGATTCAAACAAATTGAAACTCAAAATGGATTAAGTACTCCGTTGATAGTAATAACCTCGCCCCCTATTATATGGGACTGAAACATAACCGGCGAAATGTGGGTGAGCTATAGGTACACCTCTGCCAAACTCTTCGAGAAATACAGGCGTGATTTAATGTCGTTTTTAGGGTTCCGTAGTCAACTAGGAACCCTTATAGTTTCGCCATGTCTGTCTGTCCGTCCGTCCGTCTGTCCGTCCTCGCTTAATCTCTGTGACCGTTAGCACTAGAAAGCTGAAATTTGGTGCCAATATGTATATCAATCACGCCGACAAAGTGGTAAAATAAAAATTGGAAAAAAATGTTTTATTAGGGTAGCCCCCCTATATGTAAAGTGGGAAGTGATTTTTTTTTTTAATTTCAACCCTAACGTGTGATATATTGTTGGAAAGGTATTTAAAAATGAATATGGGTTTACTAAAATCATTTTTTGATAATGTCAATAATTTCGGAAATAATCGCTCCAAAAGTAAAAAACAATGTGTCCCCCCCCTCTCTAACTTTTGAACCATAAGTTTAGAAAATATGAAAAAAATCTGAAAAGTAGAACTTTATAAGGACTTTCTAGGAAAATTATTTTGAACTTGATAGAAACAACAGTTTTTGTACAAAAAAGACAAAAGTTGTACAAAATTATTTCGGGACTAAGTTTGTAGTATAATCGTATATGCAAGCATTTTTTTTTAACTTCGTTTACATATTTTATTATCCTGAACGTATCTTTTTTCAAACAAAAAAAGAATGATTAAAATTGGTTCTCGCAATCCAAAATTACCACCGAAAACTTCTGGCACGTCTATGTACTAATTAGTAACCCAATTCCCCAAAAGATGGCGCTGTAGGTACTTATTACATTGGGTCGGGTATTATCGAATTGTACGTGGGAACACTTATTGTGACGGACGGAAAACTACGGAACCCTATACTGAGCGTGGCCCGACACGCTCTTGGCCGGTTTTATGTAATTCAATTTGGTTGATTCAACCAAAGAAAAGTACAGTAGAGATAAGTATGCAGGATCGTCGGATATAGTTGAAGTTTAGTAAGAAACCGACAGATGTTGTCGACTGAAATGTAATTTGATAAATAAGCTGTTTGTTTTCTATTAATAAAATAAAATTTTATTCGAGAACATCCATCGTTTTCTTACTAAACTTCAACTATATCCGACGATCTTGCAGACTTATCTCTTTCGTTGACTGTAAATCGTGTAATTTGATTGTATCAGAAAGTAATGTTATTGCCTGCACTCAATTTTCTTTCATTTAAAGGCCTAGTCTGCGTCATTTGTTCCTTTCCTAAGCTTAGCGTCCGTGAAGTATTTTATCTTCACACTTCCTAAAAACGACGTCTGATCTCTTGAACTCAGCATCTTCTATTACTAAGAAATGCGCTAGCAGAAACCCTAACGTCCATTTTTGCTATATTAGACATAAATGTATACATTTATAAATATATTTATATGTAAAACATATTATATTATCTACATTTAAAGTCCAATAAATTATTGAAATTAAATGAAAATGACGTGCCGAATATTAAAAAAAATATATTTTATTTTAGTTATTGTAATTTGAATCTCGCTTCATTTAAAGTCAATCTTGCATCAAGAATATGACTTAAAACTACAAGTTTAATTGTAAGAAACATAACAAAATAATATTACTGTGTAATAAAGCCAAAAGATATCGGCAATATTAGATGAAAACATGCCAAAAGTGATGAGACCTAAGACTTACACCCAAAAACATCTCTAAGTGTCATCTTCGTTAAAATTAAATGAACCGGAAAAAATGATTAAATGAAAGAAGAAAGAATATCAATTTTAAAAATGCAAAAATATTATTAACATAATAAATGAGAAAATTATTATACTGAGTGTCGAGAATTGTGCAATGTATTTCCAAAGAAAATATTATTATCAAACATATTTTAAATAAATGATTTTATATTTTAAGTAATATTAGTTCAAAAGTCATGTAGTGACTGTTACTTTTTAATAAATAGGTATTAAAAAAAGTGTTAAAAATAATCATAATTATTTATTAAATTATTGACTTATGTGCATTTTATTATACGTCCCATTTATTTATAAATAATGATAATTTTCCGTATTAAATGTAAACCTAAATGTAATTGTAACATAAGTTGTAAGCAAATGATTGTGTTTATAATTATGAAATGTTAAACTTACTGTTATAAAATGTTTAAAAAATATTTAAGACATTATCAATGTGTTGTTTTAATTTAAGATATAATATTTTAAGGCTTTTAAATGTGAAACTTGTACTGACATAAAAATTTATTCATTTTAAATGAAAAATGGTGTCGTGTTAAATGTAAATCTTGTGTCGTGAAAATGTTAAAGCTTTGTCGTAAATATGGCATTCAAATTTTTAGTTTTTAGTCATTAAAATAAGTAATAATAAAAACTCCACTACAGTTATAATATAATTTAAATGAATAAGGAACATCAGCGTTTGGCATAATATTTTAAGTTTAGGTTAATTTAATTTCATAATAAATTAGTACAACTTGGTTTAAAAATTCAACTTTGGAGGAATTTTAATGATTAAAAAAAAACTATTATAAAAATAAATTATATCAATGTTGTGCCAAGAAGAAATGGATACGTCCTTAATTCCAACGCCAGCATTTTTGTAAATATTTTTCTATAGGAGATTTTATCCATTTATAGGAAAAACCGATAGATCTATTTATTATAAATATAAATATATAGCGCCATCGCAAACCAGGATCTTTATTTTGAATCGCGATCAACATGCCTCAAAATTAGTAAAATTTATGCCTCACAAAAAGTGATGTTCGCCTTGATTCGAGCAATGGAAAAAAGTGACAGCTTTATCAAAGAATTATTTTTGCTAGATCTGGCCGGATCCAAAACTTACGGGGTGCAAGCGAGGCACGGATTTAAAGCACGAGTCTTTCCATAATTTAACAGGCGTTTAGTTAGACGCCAGTCCAAAAGGCCTAAAAATAACCAAAAAATTGCAGACTTTTTGACCAACCTTCTAAAAGACTTACAAATTCTAGTACTTAAAGCCTATTAAACGACGGGTTGGCACGATAACCCCTTATTAAATCAGGTAGAGACATCACCGTTTTATTTTTGACTGTTTTTTGAAGTGAAAACTTATTTAGGCGCACTTTCTGAACAGTGAACGAAACTGAACCGTCACGCTCGGGTCGGGAAAGCTGAATGGTAATACTCTGCGTTGAATCGTGTATACTTGGCGCTGAATCGCGTAGACTCTGCTCCAGTCGTCAACAGTTTAAAATTAGAAAATCGTATAAGTTTTCACTTCTATTTATTTTCTTTGTCATGTTGATCGCGATAGATGTAAATATGTGTATAATTTGATAACTGTACCACTGTTTGTCTGTGTCTGTGTTGGTGCTTCTAGTATTAATGTGTAGCATATCCTTTCTCTACACTCTATAATAAAAGTTGTGAACTATTCGAGTTTAGTTTGGAAAGGTTATAGTGATGTGAGTTGTCTTGTGCCTCGTAGAGAGCAATTCTTCATAGAAGACCTTTTTATTTTAAAACTATCGTGATTAATTTTTCTATTTTTTCGTGATTGAACTAAAGAATGGAGCCATTATTCATGAGTTACACAGTCCGAAGCTCGAAAGTCTGACAACCTGTCTTACGAAGAGGTATCGTGTTACCCAGGAACTGGGTCGTGGAGGTCAGACAAGGAGTCGATACTGATACTTATTCAGCTACATTCGATTAGACTGGAAGCCGATTCCAACATGGTTGGGAAAAGGCTAGGCAGAATATGATAATGTTATTAAAATTATCATACTTTGCACTGTTAATGCAGCATATCCGGTCACTTATAAAAAATACCGCTAAACCGACTATTAGCACAACCGATATTAAACACTTTTGACCATCCAATCAGCACTTAGCACAAATTGAAAGCAAGCACTATTATAATGATCATAGATGTGAATTGTAGCGTTTTAACACTATTACATTTATTAAAATGTACATCACTATGATTCTTTCTATTGAATACATTGACCTACTACTAGATGGACGGCAGGTCTTGTACCTAATTTACAGTCGGCCTGTAGCGAAAGTGTACAGAAGTATAAAAAACTCTATAACATCCTAATTCGAACCGTATCGTCATTAGTAAACAGCTTAATTTTACCTGTGACAATTTTATCAGCCAATTTTCACTACGCCACGTTTTGTACAGCATTTTTGACGTCTATTGGTCGATGAAACAAAAGACTGGCGCGCGATTGTAACGTTTTTCAATTTGGAACTCTTTTGGCTCGAACACTTTTGAGCGGAGACCCGACGTCCATTTAGTAGTATGTCAAAGATTGAATATTTATATTTGTGGTACTGTTTCTAGCTATTGTTATACTATCGAAACAGAGTTTGAAACAATAGTCTTCATTTAAAAGTCAACATATTTTAAAATCGTCGGCTTATTGCAAGAAGTCATTAACTGCAAAAAAACACTAAATACGTTTTTATGTATAGTGGACTTCTTTTCACACATTCTACAAAAGGCCAAAACTCACTAATTTCTATCTAGTCTAGTCTAGGATAATATGGGCAAATCAACATAACCACTAACTAAATCGAACTAAAATACCGTTTATCTCAGAATACTGAATATGTCACATGATGACTTCTCGCAATAAGCCGACGAAATATGCTAGAATAATTATTTTTGCGCTTAATTATACATTCCACAGAACATAATCTTTTTTACATCTTTTGATCTGACGTAAGTTGATAAAAAGTATTTTTAATTACACAGCATTATTAGATTTTGTACCCCAAGGGCGTTTGTCTACCGCAGCCGTCACCTGGAAATTACTGAGACACGATATTATTCGAACCGATCGTGACGTCCCGGTGACGGCGATCGTGTGTCCACGTGTACGTGTGGTGGACACGCGGCTATAGTAAATGAACCTACGTATCGCTACTTCGGCGCCGTCATCGCGTTCCAGGTGACGTCTCGGTGACGGCTGCGGCTGTGGATGCGGCGCGGCGCGCCCACAGCCGTCACCGGGCCTTTAACCTAACGTGGATCCGCGGGAGACACAATGTTTTTTTTAATTATTTCTATAATTACGGCATTCAACCGGTTAAGTGTGCATACACACGTATACGGGCGACACGCGTCAACGGCAGAGGCAACTGCTGCCGTCGACACCCGTCGTCGTCCGCTGTCAACGCGCCGGTGCGACTACCGTCTAAAACGTGCCGCCCGTGTATTTCGCTTCGTGAATGAACTCTAAATGGCAATTGTTTCAAACTCAACTTAGTTTCAGTCTATCCATGTGGATCTTTGCTCTGTTAAGGTTTCATCTCACTTTGCAAAACCATGCGATGTAAACTAAAATCATAATGTTTGATACTTATTAAATTGTTATAAATATACACACTAAAATAGTATTTTAGAAAATATATGATCGCATTGTTTTGAAAAGGGAGATCATATTAAAATTGGGCTTTTTAAGGAAAACGTTTCATGTGTCTTAATATACAAGGTGGAGACGAAAATAAAATAAACATCGTACGTCTAATGACGTTCCCAGTCTGTATACAAAAATTCTACCAAATATATCGAATAGTTTAGTCACTACAGCTAGTCAAAGATTGGCAAAACCTATAATCGGCCCATCACTACTATTTAGTTTGTTTGAAAAAATAACTTCGATGTTAGGATGTATTTGATAGTTTGAAAATACTCCTATGCATTAGTATTTGCAGTATTTGCATTTATTGTCGTCTCCAAATTGTGTTTAGAATTAAAGAAAAAATATTCGTATGGCACCACATTTATTTATGCCTCTAAGACCTTAAATAGCCCTGTTTTAAATATGTATCTTATACGTTATTGCTGTATTAATATAATTAGTACTGATTTTTATAGTTGCTTTTAACGAGGCAATGTAGATACATTCTGCCTTTTTAGATACAGAGGAATTATTTCCTCTTTCCTAAAACAAAATTATTTATGTTACAAATTAATAACGTTATTTCTAAATATTTTTCTTAAAAGATAAAAAATAGCAGTTCAGCATTGCACCATCTTGCAATATTTGAACGGCACGTTTGTGGATTTTTTGCGTAACTGAAGGCATGCCTCGTTTTTAGTAAATATAATAATCAGTATAATAAACATAGATAGATATACGGAATTATCGAATTATGATATCGGATTAAATAAGAAGCTTAATGCATAGTTCAAATATACAAAGTAGATAGTTTATTATTATTGTTATAATTTAGATATTATTATTTTCTAGATCTGTTGAAACTAACTTACCGTGAGGCCCGTTTAAAAAATATAAATATTATTTCAGCAAAATAAAAATGCAATGATTTTTTTATTAAATATTCAAATACATACACATACTTAATTCACATTTTAAATATTATCATTTGATGTGTTTATTGGTATTAACCGACAAATATAATTTTATGAATATTATTTTTGAAAAAATCATTTTAAATGAAAGTTAGAAAATAAAGACTAAATTGTGCGTTTTCATAATTTCTAACTTGGCGATATTTTCGTGGATGTCGACGTCCATAAAACATTTAGCAATACGTGTACATTATATTGTTATCGTGGATGGAAAAAAGCGTCTTCATATATTTCCATACATTTTACGATAATATCGCCATGTTAAAAACCGCATTATGTGTCCATACATTTCATTTAATTGCAATGTCAATAGGCCTTTAGACTTATTTTCTTAATTAATATGTCAAAGTACTTACTGTTATTAGTAATTATTAAAATAATTTAATTTGTTATTATTATTTAACAATCATGAAATTAGCGTTGCGATAAAAACAAAAGAATATGTGCCAGCTTTAATAGTGTTGTAAGAGATAATTATTATAATTATATTACATTATTAAAATATTATTATTATTGTAACGAATATATGTGCATATGAAAATTTAATTTGGCGTTTTATTTAGTTACTTACATAGTAATTTCTTATGTCCGTTTGGATTGAGGAACCACTTCAAATTTTATAAGGAAACTCACCCGCTTATTTAGTAGGAAAGCAAATAATTTTTAGGCCAAATTAGTAGTAAAATATATCCACAGTTATGTCAATGTAAAAGTGGCTCCTCAATCTAAACATCTGAATAGAGGAGCCATCTGGATCACGGAAAGTATTTAACTAAAATTTTTGATAATGTTGTATCACTTAGGTAGTAAGTACCTAATTGTGTATAGTGCCTACTAGAAATCCGAGTCCAGTACCTACTGTATATATTCAAGAATATACAATACTTTCAATGTGGCTCCTCAATCCTTACGGATATAATTTCTTTACTTATACTTACGTCGACGAAAATTGAGGTTATAAAATTAACCTCAATACGAGTATTGGATTTTTTTGCGGTGGTAGGGCTAACGCCCGCCTGGTTTGCGACCACCCTCCCACCGAGCCCGGCGTCAAGCAGCCTGCTGTGTTTCGTTGATGCGTGGGAGTTCCAGTGCCTTAGGCACTCTTCTGGGCACGTTCGTTCGATCATAGACCTCATCCATCGCTTTCTATCAGGCGTGATCGAGGTCAAGAGCGGGCCATCCAGCAACAAAAAAAAACTAATAACAGTCGCACGGGTCGATCGAAGATTAGAAACGCCGTACTATAGCCGGCCGGCGGTATCTGTGGCCGGGACCAACGGTTTAGCCTACATTCCAAGCCACGAAGGGGTCACGATATATCACCCATCCACGGACCGACCGCGGCAAGTGTAGCTTAACCTGATCGATCGACCTGTGCAGCTGATATTACTTAGCCACGAACCCCTCAAACCTAATTAATTTTACGTTTACTTTAATTAAGTGTAGGTAATGTAAGGTATAATTGGATGATGTTATGAAAGAGTTCGCAATGCTCGTCAATCATATACGTTGCAAGTGTAGTTTCATAAAATAGCGTAAATAAGTAATAGTTAGGGTAATTACGTGCCGAAGATGCAAACTCGAACTCAAAGCATTAATCTACAGGGTGTTACGGAAAGGGTATATCAATACAAACGGGTTGAAGAGTGTATCTGGTCTAGAATCTCTATACAAAATTTCAGCTCAAAAGCATTAACTTTGAAAATGCTTAATATTTTTTTTATTCCGACATCACGGCGCTGCACTGGCGCGCGGCGGCGTGATGTGCGTGTACTAGGCGCACAGACACACTACAGATAATGGATAATGACCCTCGTAGTGCGGTGACACGTTTGTTATGATTTCAACTTAATAAACTATCGAAATAAAAAAATATTAAGCATTTTCAAAGTTACTGCTTTTGAGCTGAAATTTTGTACAGAGATTCTAGACCAGATACATTCTTCAACCCGTTTGTATTGATATACCCTTTCCGTAACACACTGTATACTTATAATAAATCTGTAGAAGTGAAAATTCTGTACATTGAAAATATCAAAAAAATAAATGGCAGGGTGTTACTAGACCGACACCGAACCCAAAAAAGTGATTAAAAAAAATTTTGTCTGCCTGTGTCTGTTTGTTCAGGCATCACGCAAAAACTACCGGTTCGATTACGATGAAACTTGGTATAATTATTCTTTAATATCCTGGACACCACACTGGGTCCTTTTTATCCCGGAAAAGTATATACAATAGAAAACAAACTTAATTTTGCGGTTCGATCCCTAGACCCGATTACTGTACCAACCGCAAATAATAAGTTTGTCGTAGGTTACGTGGAGGGTGTGTTCTTTGCGAAGAGTAGGTATCCACTAAGAATGTGTTTTTCGAAATTCCAACCCTAAGAGGGTGAATGGAGGGAGGGTGACATTTCACGCGGACGCGGAAGCTAGTTTCAAATAAACCAATTACACTCAAAGCACATAGGTATCGATTAAACAATTTACAGGCACTTTTGAATTGTTAAGGGGTCGGTCAGTCAGAAAGATGAAGTTAGTTGCCCATCCCGAAGCGTAGTAGGTATCTATGGAGAAGAACGGGCAAGAAATTGCACATGTTACAAATGATTGGTTAGGTACATCATTCATGTTGAAATTATACACAGTCATGTGAGAGAGATGTAGAAAGACGTGCACGTTAAAACTGTCCATGATAAAAAAAAAACAGTTTAGAAATTAAAATAAGCCGTGGCAGCTAAGAGATGACCCAGTCCCTACTGACGGCGCCCGTTCACGAACATTACGTATGAATCAGCACCATTCAGCTCAACCATTTTGAAGGGAACTTAATGATCCAACACACGCGCCACCAACAGCAAGACAATTTGAGTGACTTGAGTGAGCATGACATACCTACTCTCAGCCGCCAGGGCACATTCAAGTCAATGAAAGACGTACCCAGTAAAGTAAATGGTAGTTTTATACTTTAGGTACCTACATAGTGCTCACACGTCATCATCATCTCTCTAGCCTTTTCCCAACTGTGTTGGGGTCGGCTTCCAATCTAACCGCCTGCCTATCTGATCTCCACAACCCAGTTACTGGATATTACGAAACCCCTTGGTAAGACTGGTTGTCAGTCTTTCGGACTTCTGACGGCCCGTAACGATTGTCAAAGATCTACGAATGACAGTCGGGACCAACGGTTTAACGTGCTTTCCGAGGCACGGAGGGGTCTTGGTATGTAAAGATGGTCACCCATCCACGGACCAACCGCGGCGAGCGTAGCTTAACCTGATCGATCGAGCCGTGCAGCTGTTATTACTTAGCCACTAGCCCCTCACATAGTGCTCACACGAGTGCTAAGCAATATTAAACAAATGTCATGTGTGATGCCTCACTACGATACCTCGCTACCTCGAAGTCACCTCTAGGTATGTAAAACAAATGCAAGCTAACATACTCGCACGCACATGCCTGGCATCGATTAGTGACACCGGTGAAATCGGTTGTGTTGGTATATGTTGCGGAGGACTGAAGAAAATGTCATCAGGACAGTTTTGCGTATGAATGTAGATGCCTATACGAGTATTTTTTTTAGTTCAGGTATGTACAGTCAGGGACATTCATTGTTATGCAAATTGGCATCGTAGGCCAATTTGCCGTGTTATACAACTGTCAAAGAATAATAATAACAATTGAAATTGAAAATACGGTAATTTGAATATACGGGTAATTAGAGTTGGGAGTCAATATGCTTATCAATTTTTTTTTCTGACTTTACCTATGAACTTTATTGACACAACACTCTTACGTTACCTTTTAGATAAAATATCTTATTAATGGTAATGGAATTCAGAACTCAGCATCACTTAAAGTGAATCTTAAGACATCTTTATAAACTTATAAAGAGATAAGAAATACAGTACAAAAAGTTCTTATTGTGTAAGTTGACTTCTCTATACAGCCGGCGCAAACTGAGCCACTATTTTTGTGAAGACACTCTTCTCTGGTAGTTTTAATGATGGTCAGCACCCTAACCGCGTAACACAAATTCAATCAAAATCTGAATCATTTCGAAGGATTTTGCTAATCCATTGCTTCATATGTTCGAAAAATTTGTCTGGCCAAAAATGTAAATAACGCAATGAATATTGTTGAACTGTCAAAATGAAAACCATTGCTAATTGTCCTTGTTTTTTTTTATTAGTTATAGCCATGTAGGTACATATTTAATTATACAACCCATTTGCAATTAGGTATATTTGTAAACATACCTATTTATTTGCTAAAAAAAAATATTTTCATCCGTTATACATATTTATTTCAATTTTATTTTTATTATTTTCTAATTACATTGGACGGTGATGAGATGAGTGAAGGTCGATCTTACTGCGGATCGTATACTACTAAGGGTGCATTCCGAGTTAGGACTGTAATCGATATTATCGATCTGAGCGTGCTTAAACCCGTACCGAATTTGGTTTAAGCACGCTCAAATCGATTATGTATATCGATTACATTCCTAACTCGGAACGCAGCATAAGTTGCCGAGAAGTTGGCGACCACTGTTGCTCACTATGCAGCTGCACTTATTCGAGATTTTAAAACCGAACTCGTAACGAAGGCCTTGACATTCAGAGTTAACTGACGGGGCGTATGATAATGTATAATGTATGGAAATGTATGTGTAGAAGAATGCATGTTATTTTACCGGTTTCAATTATTGGATGGGCGAGTTTGTAAATTGTTAATGTAATATTTTGATATTATTGTTTGTGGCGTTGATTTTGTTGCACTAACTAAAATACTTAACAAAAGTTATGGTATTCAACCTCGTTGGTCCAGTGGTTGCAAGCGCTACTGATGAGCATGAGGTCCTAGGTTCGATTTCCGGATCGGGCAAAGATCTATTGGGTTTTTCATCATGCTTAAACACCATAAAACAAAAGACAAACTGATTTTCTAAAGTCATACTTGACAGGACACGCAGAGCACGTTACAGGAACTGACGGCGCCAAACTTCGGTAATTCACTTATTTCCCATGTTTTATGTTGTTTGTGTGCTTCTAGCTCTTTCTGTTTAGCTTCAGACCAGTCTTCTTGTTTTATAGCTTTTTCATAATTTATAGGAACTTCTAGCATTAATGCATATGCTATATTTGACATGTCATAATCTTGATATCTTATTGGTGTCTTAGTATGTCTCTGTCGTCTGTCTTGTTCTTGATCTACACTCTCGCCTCTCTAATTTGTTAATTCTGGAATGTTATCCTTTTCACACTCTATATATTCTATTTCTTGTTCTTCTGTTTCTTCTTCTTTAGCTAAGCACGAGGTCCTGGTTTCGATTTCCGGGTCGAGCAAAGATTTATTGGGTTTTTCATCATACCTAAACACCATAAAACAAAAGACAAAATGATTTTCTAAAGCCATACTTGACAGGACACGCGGGGCACGTTACAGGAACTGATGGACGTTGGTGATGGCGCCAAAGACGTAGCCGAATTCTGGGCCGAGTCCATTTAGATTGCCATCGACACGCTGAAAAGAAACCTGTCCTTGTTAGCAACGGACTATATTATTTCAATGTTTAAATCCCTTTTAAAGTTTCGTCGCGTTTCACCCCTGCATCCCTATTCACCTTAACATAGTATGCATTCCTGAGATCTACGAAATGTGTGGAAAGTGTAGAATTTCTGTCATTTTACGGTACCTAAGTAACATTATTCAGCTTCAAAATAAAGTTAAGTAAGTACTTAAAAGTCTAATAAATCACTCAGGCTAACAAGAAATAATTAACAATCGCTACTAGGTACACTAAAGTTAGCAATAATTGGCGTGTTTTATAACAAAATTGCTACATATTACATGAAGCCGGTCAATTACATAGACGTCGCCTGCAATCACATATATTTATAGGCTAGGAACTATGCAAGTTGTATTATATCCGTTTATAAAATGAATACATATAAATGGAGAGAGCTATGCTTGGAGTTTCCCTATGCGATCGAATCAGAAATGAAGACATCCATTACGTAGGAGAACCGACATAGCCCGAAGAATTGCAAAACTTAAGTGGCAGTGGGCAGGGCACATTGCTCGCAGAACAGATGGTCTATGGTAAGGTTCTGGAATGGCGACCGAGTACCGGAAGACGTAGCGTTGGAAGGCCTCCCACAAGGTGGACCAATGACCTGGCGAAGGCCGCAGGAATTCGCTGGGTGCGAGAAGCAAGGAACCGATCGACGTGGCGGTGCTTGGGGGAGGCCTATGTTCAGCAGTGGATGTTTTCGGCAGAAATGATGATGAAGATCATGAAATATGGAGGGGCTCGTGGCTCAACTATAACAGCTGCATGGATCGATCGAAGGTATAGCTTACCGCGGTCGGTTCGTCGATAGGTGACCATATACCGTCAAACGGGGTGAATAGAGATGCAGGGGTGAATCGGGACAAAACTTTAAAAGGGATTTTAACAATAAAATAATACAGTTTGTGGCCAAAATGCACCCTAATGTGTTTACTGTAATTTAATTAACGATTACGTGCCCTTATTGACAACAAACTATATTATTTCAACATTAAAATCCATTTTAAAGTTTCGTCCCGACTCACCCCCGCATCCCTTTTTAACCCTGTTTGTAGGTACATTACGTACTGAAATTTTTTGTAAATAGATAATTGCTTCATATTTTGCAATAAATTACCAGGGTGGTGTCATTGCGCTTCTCTTTCTTTTCCATGCAGTCCGACAGTGACCGCGCTTTAGGTCATGTAGTCCTCTTAATCCGTTGGTCCCGGCTGTCAATTGTAGATCTTTGACAGTTGATACTGGTAGTCAGAAGCCTGAAATTTTGACAACCAGTCTTGCCAAGGAGTACCTACCTATCGTGTTACCCAGTAACTGGGTTATGGAGGTCCGATAGGCAGTCGATCCATGTAAAATACTGATTTAAATTAGCAGACGTACTTATGTGCAGTTTTCTACCGACTGTACTTTGGCTGACGAATTAAATAAAACTGACGAATCGTCGAAAACTGGCCAAACTCTGGAAACTGTCGAGTTAACGCAACTGTCTAATCGGTAAAACTGACGAATCACTGAAACTGACTAGTCAACGAAACTGGCGAATTAAATAAACTGACGACTGAGGGAAACTGACCAGTGATACGCGGACTCAATTTATTTCCTGATACCGAACTCTTTTCCCATTCCCGACTACCAACATTTGAGCCAAAAGTAGCAAGTTATAAAAAAGTCTTCCTCATATTGATAACGATATCAAAAAACACGAAGCACTCAAGTCAACAGGAATGAATTATTAAAACATTTCCTTTATTTATCGCGCACTTTATTTTGTCATTAATTTATTATAATTCCTTATTTTGGGGTCATATATATGGTAAGTGTCACATCGAAGATATACAACGCAATTATATTCGAGTGACTTAATAATAATAATTCTTATTCTTTTTGTTCTGGCTAATAGCCAAGAGCCCGACCAACACCTAAGAAAGAGGCTCTCGTTGGGCAGCTGGATCAAGGGCTTGATTCAGAAAGCAGTACTTCTGGACACGGCCCGCATTGTCAGGAGGTTCCTCTCTCTGGAGCCCTGACCGCCGGTAGCTTGGACCCTGTTCCCGATACCTGTGGGCTACTATTTTTTAATGTTTTAATATTTTTTATATTCGAATATTTAAAAATATATTTTACGTCTTCAATAAAGGGAATTCGTTCAGATTCTACGCGAAATACGCGCTAATTATAGCGGTGCCGCTTTATAACGGCCGTCATAATTATAGCGGTGCCGCTTTATGACGGCAGACTTATGTCTTTTACTCATTCAATTATTAGTGCAAAAGGAAAAAAAAAAACAAGTGACAATCCAAGAAACGTCATATAAAAAGACTAGTGTAGAAAAATAATAAAAAATGAACGCATCGACCTTCATTACATAACGTACCGAGATAATCAACAGCATCACATTTAAATAATTGAATTATTTATAGGCGTTAATAGGCATCTTGTATTATTAAGAATTAATTATATGTAAGTAGATACTGTCAATACGTGTTATCTTTTTAATTTAGTATCTACAGGGTGAGCAACATCGCAGCGGCGGCGACCTCTCGCGTCCGGCCCTGGTTCAAGCCATGATCCGGAGCGAGAGGGAGTGGGAGGCAGTCACCTCCTTCTGCGAAGCAGTCATGCTAGCGAAGGAGGTGGCGGGATGGCTGAGGGAGAGAGCCTCACGTCTCAGCCGCCGCGGGAGACGCTCCGGGCGTCGGGAGCCTCGTGACGACTTCCGGCCACCGTAGGCGCCTGCGGACGGAGATTAATGGGTAGCTCACCGTCCAATCAGGGCCCGTTCCGGACGGCGTGTATGTGTTCCACGCGCGCCTCAAAGAGATGTCAGCATAAAGGAAGGGGCCTGTTAGAGCCGCAGCCTGCCGGGGTTGCGAGATTGTCCGAAAGGGTTACCGCTACCCCGGAATATAAAGGGCTAAGGAAGGAACACGGGTGAGTTTTAGTCAGTAAGAGTCTGACACTCCCTTCCGCTCCACTCAGAGCGGGAGGGGTCATTTGATGATTTACCATTGACAAAAAAAAAGGGTGAGCAACATAATAACGTCTAATTCCACCGTCGTCGTCGTTGTCTAGAACTTTAGACTTAGTTGGTCAAGTCCTGGGTTCGATTCCCGGGTGGGTCAAAGTGTTGTTGAGGTATTCTCAAATACTTCGTACCTACTAAAAATCAAATACTTAGATTGTATTAACAGACTGTTTCGTCATTCTTCTCAGGGATCAGCTAGTAAGGAAGTATGTAGGTACCTTCTAGTTTTAAATACTTTTTTTTTCTTTTTCCGTTAGCCTGTACTGTCCCAATGCTGGGCAAAGACCTCCCCCATTTTCTTCCACATTTCCTTGTGCTGTGCCTTCTCCGTCCAGTCGGTTAGGAATGAGTCTAAATCGTCACGCCAGCGTTTCTTAGGCCTGCCTCGGTGACGACGCCCGTCTTCAGGCACCCACTGTGTGACGACTTTGGCCCATCTGTCTGGATGCATCCTATAAGTGTGACCCGCCTATCGTTTTAAATATTAACTAAAAAATTTAAATGTAAAATTGTCTTATAGGATCTACTTATACAAATAAAGAAATTCGAATTAGGAATTTCTTAGTAACAGCCCGGAGTTTGGAAGCTGGTGGTGTGATACCCCCGTGCCTCGGAAAGCACGTTAAGCCGTTGGTCCTGCGCCTGATCTCTCTCCGGTCGTGTCGGATTGCCGTCACATCGGACTATGAGAGTGAGGGAAGAGGGAGTGCACCTGTGTCTGCGCGCACACTTGTGCACTATAACATCTCCTGCGCCGAAGGCTAGTCTCCGTTGAGTTTGGCGCCGTGGCCGAAATACGGTCTGGAGGACTTTATTTATTTTTATACTAATAAAAATCATTTCATTTCAACGATGTGGACGAATTGTTTGATTCGCTATGATTATTTCCTCTTTCTTTTTGTATAGAATAGAATAGAATAGGTACTCTTTATTATGTACAGTCAGCATCAAAAGTCGATTAACACTATCATTTTTACATGTTATTAAATTGACTACAACTCTTTTCAATAAACTGTTTTTTAGCTTTTCACCTAATAGACAAGAGTATATATTCTAAAAAAAATTCTTCTGCTGCAATTTTGAACAAATATTTTGCTCAATGACTAAGATTTAAAAAACTGAAGTGTTAATCAACTTTTGATGCTGACCGTACACCATATAAATTACAGACATTACCTAAATATAGAAACTATAGCATAGTAGCAGTAGTCATAGTAGCATAGTAGTAATAGTAGTAGTGTATAGTATTGTAATAAGCCTATAATATTCCAACAGCTAGGACACAGGCCTCCTCTCGGTGAGAGGGTGTGGGCTCAGTGGGCTGTAATCTACCACGCGGGCCCAGTGGGTGGATGTCATATATCTTAAAATTTTCTGATTTAAGACATGCCAGTTTCCTCACGATGTTTTACTTCACCGTCTTGAGAGCAATGATGATGAAAATAATTTACACAAAGTAAAATGCCTGCTTGAGTTTGAACCCATGACCTATAACTCGTAAATCAGGGCCGACACCACTGAACCACCATTGCTCCTCCATCATTTTTACCACGCCATAAGTTAAGGCTCTCGCAGACAGGCGCGACGGAACTCTAGTAGAACAATTTCTATGAAAACTTCATGGTAATTGTTCTAACAGAATCGCGTCGCACGTCGCGTCGCGCCTGTCTGCGGGAGCTTTTATTCCGAAATATTGCATTGATAATAAAAGCAATATCAGACATTGTATCAGGCCCGAGAAATATTTACCATGTGACGTATCGATAATGAAGATATAACAAGGAAATACTACCCACATAAACTGTTGAACATTACAATACAAGCTTTCACCGAAGTACTTGGCAACGATTTTTAATGCAAAGGGCACATTTACCCGACTCCTGCGCAAATAAAGAGGTATCATGTAGGTAACCTTTATAACAATTCAATTGTTATTGGCAAAGGGAATATAAATTGTGACGTTAGCGTGCAGGAAGCCAAGTGTTGTGTCTGCGTATGATTTTATTGCAAGATTTTTAAGGTCGTTACACAGTGGTAGCGATCATATTTTTATGAGAGAAGCTAGGAATATTATACTGCTCTCGTAATAACAAATGCAGCCGGTCGATTCTGTAAAAATCTCACCGTGAAAACTTGCGTGAAGTGAGCTGTCAGTGTCATCCCACTGATGCTAGGGATTGACCAAGCAAACATTTACAATCATAATCGAGATTTTAATAATAGATTTTATGCTAATTCTATTGATCATTTTATATAATTTCAAAGCTAGTATTTTAGTGGTCAAAACATTAATATTATTATTATTTATTTATTTATATATAGGTACTTTATTGTACACCACAAAAATAATAATAATAATTACAATCATTAATACATCTTTTTAAGTTAGATTTCTATCGTTAAGAACAAATCTCATATGGAAAAGTGTTTATGGTAGAAATCTAACATAAGGAGATATATTAATGATTCTAATGACTATGATTCTGTAAATACATGTCTATTATAGTCGCAAATCACATTTTGATCAAGATACAACCTGACACTGATCTGCAAATTGCAAAAAACGTAAGAAAATTTAAATTTCGCGGTCTGCCATGTCACATTCACCTTAACCGGTCAAGCGGCGCGCGTCGCCCATGATTGGCGAGTGGCGACGAAACCGTAGCCAATGAGCGACGCGCGCGAAGTGATGTTGCCATGGTTACCGTGGAGTGAAATATGGAACATTCCGAATCGCACTGTAATCGATTACAACGTGCTTACACTTTGACCCCAATTATTCTGTATGGTATAAATTACCTATTATTCCCCGCATAATCTTACCATGCCGTACGGTTGTCAAGAGTGGTATTTTGACAGTTCAAACCGGTTTCGTTAAACTAACGTGGCATTTTCGAAATTGTGCTTCCGGCTACAGTCGCCACCTTACCAAAGGATAAGAAATTCGTGGTGTAAAAAAACAAACAAATAAATACTATAATCTAACCGTGAATAAATAATCAAGTGAAATAGTTTTGACTCTCAGCTGCCATAGTGGTGATTTATCTAAATGGGAACGCAAATTATTTATGTGAGAGTTGTGGGCGATGATGGCCTAATTCGGAATGATCCATATTTCACGCAGCGCACTGCGCATGCGTGTCGTCGTAGTCGTTAGTAATTTAGTATCAAGTGAACTTTTTTTTTGCTTTCATGCCATTGACGACCATGTACAACTCGTTTATAGAGAGTAGTATATTCCTTGGTGTAGAATGTACATAAGCCTGTACGTATTCGAGTACAGTGACAATAATTAGTTCCTAATTATTTAATGCTGTTAGAGATTTTAATGTCTAAATCCAACTGTTTTTGTACATCGAAAAAGTCAATTTAGTATGCCTACATTTCAGACAATATAATATAATATAAGAAATCGTGCTAAGCAAGTATTCAGTGATTGGTGTAATGTTCGTTTTCATAAGTACATAATACGTAAAAGCACATATAGGTTTTTTTTTATATCATCTCTAGATAAACTATACAAACCTTATACCATAAATATTTAGGCATATTATTAATCTAGTGACGATTGCTGTTAGGACACACAAATTGCATTATTCATGTATACGCATGTTTTGGGCTGTCTAATTTTAGTTTTGCTGTATACTGTTTACACACTGTGTCTACGTTTCTCAGCCAACTCTCCTGTCGCAGATCTGCTGAAAGAAATTACTAAGTAAATGATGAAAGCAGTTCCTCTATCTTTATGTAGTTTACTTTATTATGTATTTAGTGTGTACATAAATAAATATATTACATTTTTTAATTTGTATCACATTAAAAAAAATTGCTAATACATTTTTTCTACTGAGTCGGCTGCTTCCTGAGATGCAACTTCTTAATGCCGGGAACGGAGGGACATTGGATGTGTGTCGGCTGCACCCCCACTGCAAAAAGCTGGAAATAATGGTAATAATTTGTTACTAAGTATTTGATTTATTTAATTCCTACACATCAGCACATCTGCAGCTAATGTATTTACTTTCAATAAGAATAGCGGTATGATTTATTAAGAACAGCGTCTGATCAAATAAAATCAATTGAATGGGCCAATATTATTACTATATATTTAGAGCACAACGAGTTTCTACATTTCTTAATTCCATGCTCCGTGCCTGTCTGTGTCCCAATTTATTTGTTCCCTATTGTGTTTATCAAAAATAGTGTGTTAAATAATGAATACTTGCCTCAGACCGCCACGCATGACACAGCCGGGAGCGATGTGATCAAATCAAATAGAGGCAGTGTTCTTTTATTGTCTTCTGTCCCTTTAATGACTTAGCAACTGCAGGGTCGATAAGGCTCATCTGCTGAAAGGTAGAATATATCAGATTAATAAAATTCACTTGCTTTTGTGTGCCTATACTTTTGTGTTTTTATTTTAAGTTATCCTATGTTGTCCCACAGCTGGGCACGGTCTCCCCCATACTTTTCCAGTTTTCCTTATGTTGTGCCTTCTTCGGCCAATTGGTCAGGAACGTGTCAGTGACGACGCCCGCCTTGTCTTCAGGCAACCTTTGTTACTGATTGACACACGTCTGTGACATGCCTACGTCTTTTACATTAGTTACATATTATTATCATCAAGTCGGTACTATTTTGGCATACCTGACAGACCACCACTCGTCCTTGCATAGCTAACCACCTGACTGATCATCTAATTCATATACCTAATTATGAACAGTAACACAGGAACTGTGGAGTAGGTAGAGGAATTCATTTATAAATTAGAAAAACTTTCACCAATGGGTACATGCCGACATTATGTCATATTTCTATCACATTCACCATTATAATATCGTGCTAGCCATTGTCACTGAAAAACTAATTCAAAGTAGGTACTAAGATAAAACTTTCATTTGTTTATTTACAATTATTTATTTTGAAACTGCAGACAAAAAGTTTATTTTGTATCGGAAAGCCCCATAGACAGCAGTAGACAGCACATGTTCACCACAGATGATGAATATTAGTTAGTCATTTTTTTCTATCGATAAATAGAAAAGTCACTGACAAACTTTAATCACAGAATACTTAAAATTCAAAGTATGACGACCCACTGACCTAAGTACTAAATTCAAACAAAGAACCAACAGTGTTGTCAAATTTTTTTTGATAAAAGAGACGTTCAATAGATGTATGGGGCTTGGTACTAAAATAATTGAAAATTTAAACAGCTTTCTGAGCTTTATAGGCTGAAAGAGGGTAATTATTTTAATGTCTTATGGCGTTTTTTTTTAAACAAGTGTTGAAAAATAAAATGCTTGCATCATTACATTACAAACCGCTAGATTTACGCGGTCACCGATCGGTGACGACCGGCGCGCACCCGTCAGGCCCCACGGTCACCGATCGGTGACACCCGATTCACGCGGCTTCAACCTCTATTATTACTGTTAATTAAGGTCTAATATCCTGTGCAACAGTTTGAGTCTATGGTCCGGTAGATAAACTAATCGACTAAATGATTCAAAACGAAAAACATGGGTTGGCAATATTGGAAAAAAAAAGTTAAAAATAGACTTTACGATTCTTAATGGCAGCTGCAGTGCGTGCTGTTTTGTTATGATTTTATGATGCTACGTTGTTTATTTTAATAGTTTTTGTGTAAAATCGACGTTAAGTGGATGAATATTCGTTTATAACATATTATACGTCCTTGTAGATAATATTTGCACGAAATAACATCACAATCAATCGATAAACCTTTTTTTTTGGTCAAACAAAATTTTACGTAAGTACTTCAAGAAAACCTTATGATTTTACAATTATAGTGGTATATTTTTACAAGATATAGGTAGTTATCAGTCAATAAAGGTTTATGTAGTATCCTAGTAACACGTTTTTAATTAGAAACAACTCAATATGACAAAGGTTGCCTGAAGACAAGGCGGGCGTCGTCACTGACACGTTCCTGACCAATTGGCCGAAGAAGGCACAACATAAGGAAAACTGGAAAAGTATGGGGGAGACCGTGCCCAGCTGTGGGACAACATAGGATAACTTAAAATAAAAACACAAAAGTATAGGCACACAAAAGCAAGTGAATTTTATTAATCTGATATATTCTACCTTTCAGCAGATGAGCCTTATCGACCCTGCAGTTGCTAAGTCATTAAAGGGACAGAAGACAATAAAAGAACACTGCCTCTATTTGATTTGATCACATCGCTCCCGGCTGTGTCATGCGTGGCGGTCTGAGGCAAGTATTCATTATTTAACACACTATTTTTGATAAACACAATAGGGAACAAATAAATTGGGACACAGACAGGCACGGAGCATGGAATTAAGAAATGTAGAAACTCGTTGTGCTCTAAATATATAGTAATAATATTGGCCCATTCAATTGATTTTATTTGATCAGACGCTGTTCTTAATAAATCATACCGCTATTCTTATTGAAAGTAAATACATTAGCTGCAGATGTGCTGATGTGTAGGAATTAAATAAATCAAATACTTAGTAACAAATTATTACCATTATTTCCAGCTTTTTGCAGTGGGGGTGCAGCCGACACACATCCAATGTCCCTCCGTTCCCGGCATTAAGAAGTTGCACCTCAGGAAGCAGCCGACTCAGTAGAAAAAATGTATTAGCAATTTTTTTTAATGTGATACAAATTAAAAAATGTAATATATTTATTTATGTACACACTAAATACATAATAAAGTAAACTACATAAAGATAGAGGAACTGCTTTCATCATTTACTTAGTAATTTCTTTCAGCAGATCTGCGACAGGAGAGTTGGCTGAGAAACGTAGACACAGTGTGTAAACAGTATACAGCAAAACTAAAATTAGACAGCCCAAAACATGCATATACATGAATAATGCAATTTGTGTGTCCTAACAGCAATCGTCACTAGATTAATAATATGCCTAAATATTTATGGCATTTATGGTATTTACCAAGAGATGATATAAAAAAAACCTATATGTGCTTTTACGTATTATGTACTTATGTATACGAACATTACACCAATCACTGAATAGGTACTTGCTTAGCACAATTTCTTATGTTATATCTTAAATGTAGGCTGACTAAATTTACTTTTTCGATGTACAAAAACAGTTGGATTTATGGTCGGTTTCTGAGGTTTTTAAACGGAGTTTATCCATTCGATAGTGATTATTGGTTCGATATCGTGTTTCTGAACACGTCAGGAAGAATTTAGCTTAAAAGTCGAGTGAATTATTATCGAGGGTTTATCTGAGAACCTCAAAACCGAGCATAAGGAAGGAATTAGCTTAAATAGATAATTATGTCGAATCAACAACTATTGAAAGTTTAAACTCCGTTTAAGAATTCTTCAGAAACCGGGCATTAGACATTAAAATCTCTAACAGCATTAAATAATTAGGAACTAATTATTGTCACTGTACTCGAATACGTACAGGCTTATGTACATTCTACATCAAGGAATATACTACTCTCTATAAACGAGTTGTACATGGTCGTCAATGGCATGAAAGCAAAAAAAAAGTTCACTTGATACTAACGACTACGACGCTTGACACGCATGCACGCATGCGCAGTGCGCTGCGTGATATATGGATCATTCCGAATTAGGCCATCATCGCCCACACAACTCTCACATAAATAATTTGCGTTCCCATTTAGATAAATCACCACTATGGCAGCTGAGAGTCAAAACTATTTCACTTGATTATTTACTCACGGTTAGATTATAGTATTTATTTGTTTGTTTTTTTACACCACGAATTTCTTATCCTTTGGTAAGGTGGCGACTGTAGCCGGAAACACAATTTCGAAAATGCCATGTTAGTTTAACGAAACCGGTTTGAACTGTCAAAATACCACTCTTGACAACCGTACGGCATGGTAAGATTATGCGGGGAATAATAGGTAATTTATACCATACAGAATAATTGGGGTCAAAGTGTAAGCACGTTGTAATCGATTACAGTGCGATTCGGAATGTTCCATATTTCACTCCACGGTAACCATGGCAACATCACTTCGCGCGCGTCGCTCATTGGCTACGGTTTCGTCGCCACTCGCCAATCATGGGCGACGCGCGCCGCTTGACCGTGCATGAAAAATACGGATCTTAGTTATTTAGTATCTATCCATAGATCAACATACTAATATATCTATCTACAATAATGTTATATTTGCACGCGTTACAGGTTAAATAAGTAGTCTGTAACTAGTTAATACAAAATCTGGTTAATTGTTGAAAACAAAATGCACACAACTGACTTTTTAAATGTACAAACACGGTTGGATTTAGACATAATATCTAAAAGCGTTGAAATAAATAGGAACTAATTTCTGAACTCGATTACGAACAGGCTTACGACCATGGTCGTCAATTATAGAAATAAATAAATAAAAACTGAATTTAATATTAATGACAGCGCCTAACGCGCAAGCACTTCACGCAATCCACATCAAAATAATCTACAATGTGATAATGACAGTGACCAACGCGCAAGCGCGGCGTGAAGTGTTCACTTCACTCGATTCACGACATTAAATGTCGTGAATCGAGTGAAGTGAACACTTCACGCAATCCACATCAAAATAATCTTCTATGTGATAATGACAGTGACTAACGCGCAAGCGCGGCGTGAAGTGTTCACTTCACCCGATTCTCGACATTTAATGTCGTGATTCGGGTGAAGTGAACACTTGCGTGACGCGCTCGCGCCTCAGGCTGTATTGACTAGTCAGTCTAGGAAAAAAAGAAAAAAAAAACAACATTGAGTTTCTGGCTAAGTTTCTGTTTTGCTATTTTATTGTAAAACCCCACGAAATATTAATGTTTTGACCACTAAAATACTAGCTTTGAAAATATATAAAATGATCAATAGACTTAGCATAAAATCTATTATTAAAATCTCGATTATGATTGTAAATGTAGGCTTGGTCAATCCCTAGTATCAGGTGGGATGACACTGATAGCTCACTCCACGCTCACTTCGCCTAACTTTTCACGGTGAGACGGTTACAGAATCGCACGGCAGTAATCGACATTTTTATGATTTTCCATTTTTGTCAAAAATGACATGGGGAGACTTCAAGCTATACGTAGAATTTTTTGTTTTTGTTTTCTATGGCTGGAACATGATGAAATTGAAAAAAAATTGAAAAAAAAAAAACACTTAAACGCGTTTTTCTCGAAACCGCCATTTTGCAAGTAAGTACTGCATTTGCTGTTGCGAGGGCAGTATGGTTGTCTTTGACTCTACATCGAGGTCTTTTATGATTTCTAACGTGACGATATTACGATATACGACGATATTAAAATGTATGGAAATACGTGCACGTTGTAACGTTATTGTGGACGAAAATTTAAAAGAGTCTTCATATACACACATCAAAAGTGTCTAGGGATCAAGCATTTTTATGCGGATTTCTTGAGATTGAGATGTGGCTTTGTAATAAATTTATGATTTTATAAATTTATATGGATCCTTTTTGGTGCATTTCATAATTTGAATCAGGAACTGTGAATCAAATTCGAGTAAAAGATGAAAATCAGCTGTCAATATTTTCCCTATAAAAACATACAACGCATTGAAGACATTATTAGTGCTACTGTTTCCCTACTACTGATTAAAACCAACGTTATTATGGAGCGGCGACGTCATTTAAGCAGGGAAGAAATGCTCAGAGCCGTGGGAATGATAGAAGCTGATTCCCGGCAACGTACTGTGGCTTTAGCTCTGAATACAAGTCAGAGTGTTATCAGTCGACTTTGGACACGTTACCGAAGCACTGGTACCGTGGCTGAGCGCCATGGAGGACGGTATCGCTGCACCACACGGAGACAAGACCGATATATTCAAATCTTAACTCGAAGAGCTCCAACAATAACCGCCATGATGTTAGCCGTGAGGCTTCATCACTCTTCAGGGAACTTAATTAGCGACCAAACAGTCAGAAACCGCTTGCATGAAGTGAACCTTCATTCCCGAAGACCGCTACGGGTACCACCTATAGCAATGCACAATCGTAGGATTCGATATCAATGGGCTCTTGAACACAGAAATTGGGCAGAAGAACAATGGCGTTTCGTGTGCTTTTCTGATGAGTCTCGTTTTGGTATGAGACCGGATACAAGACGTATACGACACTGGAGAACCCCTGGACGCCAACAGCGATTAAAATCCTGCCAGGAAGTCCATCCTTATAGTGGTGGAACCATCATGGTATGGGCGGGTATTTGGATCGGCGGAAGAACTGAGTTGATTTGGATCAGAGGCAACCTCAACGCTCAAATTTATGCTGAGACGATTGTATCAGACGTCATCGTTCCTCTACAAGTGCAAATCGGTCCCTTATTTCAGTTAATGCATGATAATGCACGACCGCACACCGCAAGAGTTGTAAGACAGACTCTCGCCGCAGCTAACATCAATGTCCTGCCCTGGCCTGCTCAGTCGCCAGACTTGAACCCGATTGAGCATGCATGGGATATGCTACAGAGAAGAGCTCTGCCGAATATGGAGGGTATCCAGTCGCAAGAAGACCTTTTTTTGTTGTTGCAACGAACATGGGCGGCCATTCCACAGCGTGATTTGGATGAACTCATTTTGAGTATGCCAAACCGATGTTCTTGTGTTGTTAGTGTTCGCGGTAGAAACACGGATTATTAATTGTTTAAGTTACCCAATAAAATTTTAAAGAAAACTGTTATTTCAGTCTTTTTTTCGAACTTTTGTGTTAGTGGTTCAAATGTCAAAAATCCCTTTATTAGGAAAATGGCAAATTTCTTTATTAATGCAAAGGTGACTTGGTTTATCGTTACTGTGACAAACGAAAACACTTTATTTGATGAATCCTTAAAGAAAATTTTAATTAATATCAATCAGGAGAAAAGTTATTGCAAAAATATATGTTGATCCCTAGACACTTTTGATGTGTGTAGTTACAGGCTGTTTGGCGTATGGACCGACACAATTTTATGCGAGGTTGGGAGAGTCATTTGCGAGGTTTCCTCCAAAGACCCCTAAAAGTGTCCTAATTAATTTTGTGCATGGTAAGCCTATGATTGTAACAGTAGCCAATGGTGAAAAATTAGAGACTGCAGGATGTGGCAAGAGCGAAGAGATAACCAGTCCCTACAGACGCCCGTTCACGAACATGACGCACCGCACCATTCAGCTCAACCATTTTGAAGGGAACTGATTGATCCAAGACACGCGCCACCATTCGTGAATCATGCAGTATTAAAATCCGTAGGTACTTATTAATAATACTTCTTAATTAATAGGTAGCGGTTTATTTAAAAATCCAGCTCAACATAAATATGTAGTTTCATCCTCGCAAATCGCCTCGCTTCTTTTGGAGGCCGGTCTTGAATGCGGGCCAATAAATTTAATTTGAATGTCCCAATAACTGTGGGCTGCTGGTGTCGACTTGTCAAACGATCGCCGTTATTATCGTGCTAGCCTTACCGAGGCTGCATTCTGATGTATGTAGGTATGTCGCCTAGTTAGTGATAACGCGAGATTGTGTGCCTGTTTATAAGGTACCATTAAAATAGATGGACAATCTTTTAGAAATCATTCAGACCACCAATAATTATAATGACAATGGTAAAAAAATATATAAGAAAAACGCATTAGATACATACAAGAAAAATAATCAGCTAACGAAAATACACTAATGTGCCGGCAATCTATTATTTTTGGTCAAAATAAAATCACTTTAGTTAGTGTTTTTTTTTTGCTTGGATATCTTTGGTTAGACGTACTGAGCGGTGTGTTAAAATTTGTCCGTCTATTTTGATGGGACCCTGTATACAGGGTGTAAACCTGTAAACTTTTTAACCCTGAGAATGTCGGTGAATTTTTTTTACGGTTCAAAAGTTATGACCAATTTTTATTTTATTTTCAATCACTTCGCATAGTGCTCAAAGAAAATAATCATAAAAAAAATACTATCAGGGCTATCTAAAAAAATTGAATTGATAGCCCGATAGTTTCTCTTCTCTTTTTTAGGGTTCCGTAGCCAAATGGCTAAAAACGGAACCCTTATGGATTCGTCATGTCTGTCTGTCTGTCTGTCTGTCTGTCCGTCCGTCCGTATGTCACAGCCACTTTTTTCCGAAACTATAAGAACTATACTGTTGAAACTTGGTAAGTAGATGTATTCTGTGAACCGCAGTAAGATTTTCACACGAAAATAGAAAAAAAACAATAAATTTTGGGGTTCCCCATACTTACAACTGAAACTCCAAAAATTTTTTTTCATCAAACCTGTACGTGTGGGGTATCTATGGATAGGTCTTCAAAAATGATATTGAAGTTACTAATATCATTTTTTTCTGAACTGAATAGTTTGCGCGAGAGACACTTCCAAAGTGGTAAAATGTGTGTCCCCCCCCCTCTAACTTCTAAAATAAGAGAATGATAAAATTAAAAAAATATATATAATGTACATTACCATGTAAACTTCCACCGAAAATTGGTTTGAACGAGATCTAGTAAGTAGTTTTTTTTTAATACGTTATAAATCGAAAACCGCAATTTACCTTTCACAAAGTTACAACGAACTACAAGAACTTTTATATTATGTTACTTGCTCCTACGGAACCCTTCATGGGCGAGTCCGACTCGCACTTGGCCGGTTTTTTTTTAAACGTTTGGAAATTAACTTGCCCACGCCCCTTTTCGATTTGATCCATACTTCCAGGGACAGCCTATAAAATAAATCATCTAAACGTTTCAGCTTGAAAAGTATGTGTAAATAAAATTACGATCACGTGATTTATAACGCTACCGGACACATCAATTCCTGCAACCTAATTAACACGCACTGCGCACTATCAATCGCAATCTGAATCATTTTGAAGGATATTGCTAGTCCATTGCTTCATATGTTCGCATTGTTCTACTCTACAATGTAAAAAATAACGCAATGAATGTTGTTGACCTGTCAAAATAAAAGTCATTCCTATTGTTAGTGTGTTACTGCTCACTATGCCTGTAGCGCAATACGGCATCCATTTTTATAGATGCTTCTCGTTTTTAATGGTCGGCCTTATTTTTATGGGAGATCATAGGTAGCTAACGTGCCATAAAACAAACATATATGAAAAAAAGAATCAGCTGTTTCAGACATTTTGGCCAAGTAGGTATTGAACTTTTGTATTAAACAGCTGATTTTTTTTTGTGATTTCAGAGTTGGCTCCACAGTGAAAGTTGTTCATATTCATGGGTAGCACCCTGTAAAAATTTGGAACCGGTAAAAAACATCATTCTGTATGTATAGTAAAGGTGCGCATTGCTGCACACCCCCACCCTATTTCAAGTTAAACAAATATCAACTTTATTTCAATGACAATTAAGTTGATTTCAAAGTGACTAGCACTATTGAAAAAGTTATAAAAATGTTTAGCGTAAACTGAACTTTATTGTGTAGGTATTAAAGTTATTTTTCCATTAATTCATAGATATTTCTATACATTTTTGGAAAATAAATCACGAATGCAGATTAAATTGATCCATCGTCATCATCATCATTCACAGCCCAACTTCGTCCACTGCTGGGCAAAGGCCTCTTTTTTTCTTGCGCCAATAACCAAGCTCCTTTGCCAGCCCCATCCAGGTTTTGCCCGCGATGGCAACAATGTCGTCTGCCCATCTCGCCGTCGGACGACCGACATCTCGTCTTCCAGTCCTTAGGCCGCTATCCCACTGGCGTTTAAGGCGATTATAGCCTCGAATGTCCTTGAGCGTTTGGGCGGAGCATAGGCGAACTCAGTGCCTCACCCCGCGCGCCCGCTCACCTCCCCAATGTCAAAGAGTGTCGTACTCATACGTAGCGCATGCAGATGCGGCGGCGTGGGACGCATTTTGTCTTAGGCAGTTTTATGACGCTACCTACTGAGTGTAGATGGATCGAGAATACGTACAATATTTATGTTGTGAGTATGAATGCTATTGTACAGTAAAAATACTGCTTTCTTAGAGACAAATAAAAAATAATAATAATATCAATAAAAAACGTTCATTCAATATACAGTTCGTTTTTTCACGTATACAGATTATAAAAAAATACAATTACAAAAAAAAACTTATGACTAATACCGCTTTTAACAGTGGTAGTTTTTAGGGTTCCGTACCCAAAGGGTAAAAACGGGACCTTATTACTAAGACTCCTCTGTCCGTCTGTCTGTCTGTCACCGGGCTGTATCTCACGAACCGTGATTGCCAGAAGAATACCATTATTATAGTTTCAAACTCAAATGGGTCCCGCCTGCTTCCAACTTTTATTTAATTTAAAATGGGCTTGTTTTTAGCTTTTCAGTTAGTTTTAGCATAAGGTTGCAGTCGGGTTTTTTAAATTTTACTGCTTTTTAGTTTACAAATGTGAAAGATTTCGCAGACGATTTAGTTCTTGGTAGGTGTTTTTTACGATTTGTCACTTTGAATTAGTTTTTACCATATTATAAGTTGTATATATTTTTGTAATCACATTTTAAAACCTTTTATTTTGATACCCCACTCGATAGGTTATGAGAAAAAAAAAATTTTTTTGAAGAAATAATATTGCGCCAAAAATCCGCCATTTTGTATTTTTTTATTTTGATATACCCAGTGTCACTCTCACAGTACATACAAATCTAACGACACCTCTCAAGCTAAAATCCATCGAGCCGTTCAGGCCGTAGAGCGTGCCAAACAATTATACATACATACATAATAATATGTGTTTTCACTTCTCATGCTCTAAAAGTCCGTCTTTATGATGTGCTTAGGCGACATAAAATCGCTTTTTATGTTCTAGTGCATAAAGTAATTTTTTTTTCTAAGACTAAAGTAATCAGGCCCAACAGCCACACGCACAATAGAACTTCGCAGATTAAAGTCGTGATTTATTTCATTTTCTTTAATTTATACTACTTCCGTGTTTTCTATCGGTAATTTAATAAAATCAGGTGAAATAGTTGTCATTTATTATTTAAAAAGGCAAAGAAACGTTTTCATTTTTTGGCAGTATGAAGTACCCAAGTCGAATGACAAATGTTGAAAATTAAAAAAAAAAACTTTTAAAAAGTTTCTTGGCGGTATTATCTGTGGTGGCAGGAATTAGCTATGGATGCAACATTTTTGATTAATTATGTACTGTATACTTTATGTCTGTTTCATTTTCTCGCAATCGAAGTGTACCTAAAGCAGAGTGTATAACTCAGGCGTAAACGAGCCATTTTACCCCTCGACTTAACTATCCACTCTCGCCTGCGGCTCGGGTGGATATAAACGTCTCGGGGTAAACTAGCTTCTTTTATGCCTTAGTTGTACAATCTACTATTATGTATGTATAATTGTTTTTCGAGAGTATACAGGGTGAATTTTTCAAGTGGGCGTGGATGGCCAAATCTGAAACTATGAGGATTAGCGAAAAGTACTCAAAGGAGTCGCGGGCTCGATTTTGATGAAAACTAAAACTGCATCATTGGATTTTTGAAAAATCAATATTTCTAGCCAGGAATCGAACCTGTTGATTTTGAAAAAAAAAAACACACACTGTATTATTACACCATTTGATAGTGTCGCTAATAAGGATCGAATTCTGGGAAGTAATGACATACGGCAAACTAAAGGAAAGAGCTCATTTTTAACAAAATACTTTTTTTTTCTTATGTTAGGTACCTATACCTACCTCATCCATCATCATCTGCCTAGCCTTTTCCCAACTATGTTGGGGTCGGCTTCCATTGTAACCGGATGCAGCTGAATACCTCGGTATGTAAAGATGGTCACCCATCCACAGACCAACCGTGGCAAGCGTAGCTTAACCTGATGGATTGACCTGTGCAGCTGTTATTATTTAGCCGAGCCCGGGTTATGTTACCTACCTACTAAACCTTAACTGATTAATTGTTCAAAATGATGACCATTGTTTTCAATACATAACTGGATTCGACGTCTCAAGGATTGTACTGCATTCAGCATTACAATATTATTGATTCCATTAGAATATTTTCCAGAGATCGTAATAGAAATTTGAATTTCGAACATAATGTTGTGAAGGTGACTGCGCTGCGGGTGTGTTAATAAAAATATTGAGCACCATTTCGAACAAGGTACGTAATGTATGTATGAATACTCTAAAATAAGAAGCAGTTTATTAAAATTCAACATTTTCCTTAAGTTTGCCGTATGTCATTACTTCCCAGAATTTGATCCTTATTAGGGACACTATCGAATGGTGTAATAATACAGTATGTGGTTTTTTTTTTCAAAATCGACAGGTTCGATTCCTGGCTAGAACAATTGAGTTTTCAAAAATCCAATGATGCAGTTTTAGTTTTCATCAAAATCGAGCCCGCGACTCCTTTCAGTACTTTTCGCTATTCCTCATAGTTTAGAATTTGGCCATCCACGCCCACTTGGAAAATTCACCCTGTATATTATATACTCTCGAAAAACATAACCCTTCTTCTGGCTATCACGGTTCGTGAGATACAGCCTGGTGACAGACAGACAGACGGAGAGAGGAGTCTTAGTAATAAGGTCCCGTTTTTACCCTTTGGGTACGGAACCCTAAAAACTACCACTGTTAAGAGCGGTATTAGTCATAAGTTAGTTTTAATTTTTTTTTTTGTACCTAATTGTATTTTTTTATAAACTGTATACGTGAATAAACGAACTGTATACTGAATAAACGTGTTTTATTGATATTATTATATTAGTATTCAATAGACAATAATATAGCGTCCACTCGCAAACAAACTATCACTACTACTAATACTATCAACGTCCAAGCGTAAACGAACAGTCCGAGTGTACTATCTGCGCTATTTAGTCTTTGCCACAAAAATGCAGATCGGAGCGAGCCGACATGCGACACAACCTCCCCGTGCGAACGATCCAGCGAGACTGGCCGGGCGGCTGCTGCCCGCGCCCGTATAGGTAAAACCATGGTGTTATTGATTTTTTCCCACTTAAATAATAATTATTAAAAAAAACAAACTTAATTTTTATAAACCATTAAATTTGCTATAATTTGGTGAAAGAATCATCAAAATCGCTTCAGGCGTTTGAAAGTAGAAAGAAAATTCTTGCGTAAAATAAGAGGATGGATATGATTTTTTGTTGTTAAAACTAACAGTAATATTAAAAAAATCAAACTTAAATTATATTTGTAAACATATGTCACATATCATATATTTTTTTAAATATATTTGGGCTATCCATTTGGGAGGAGTAGGCCTTCAAAGAGAGGTCTACTTTGCAGTTTGGCGTAACCATTCGCCTTAACGAGCGTCGGCGGCGCTTCTCCAACGTCTGCGCAGCGTTAACAAGCGTCGCAAGTTTCTTGCGTTTTTTGGCAACAGGTACAATCACGCCGTACCGGTCTGTCTGTGTGGGCGCGGGTGGGAGTTACCACAGAATCTCGCGACGTTAACGTCGCGTCTGCGCAACGTTGGCGCTGCGCAGACGTTGGAGAAGCGCCAACCCTCGTGAAACGCCAGTGGGATAGCGGGCTTAGGATAGAATAGAATAATTATTTATTTGCATAGAAAGTGTTTTAATCCTTCGATAATACCTTCGCAAGACTGTGTGATATCGACGTAATCCTGTTACCACACAACACAAGCTCGATATCCTCCTAGTTGACGCGTCGACGTTTATCGGCACCAACTATCACTTTTATATAGAAAAAAATTGATCCAGTAAAAAAAGTTTTAAATTTAAATACTTAATGAAAGCATGTTATTAAAAGTCATCTTTTTTTTAATTTTAATAATTTCAAGTCATTTTTACAAGTTTTTACTCTCTGGACAGTCAACACAGCTACTGACTTTGAAGGCTGAATAATCTAGCATGAAAACATGGAGTCTATTCTGAAAAGGGTGGGCGCAACATGCCTCCTGGTTTCCTTTCTTTTGGCTTTTCTTTTCTTGTGCCAATGAATTTAAAGCAAACTATAGATTATTTTTTAGTCTTTTGTGTTTGCGTTTTATTAGTACCTATAGAAGTTTGACACCTGTCAGATTAGTCTCTGGGACTAAAAAACGATCTATAGTCTCAGTCTCATCTCGGCGTCAAACAATTAATGTCAAAAACTTGTCAAAATGTAGGGAAATTAGAGGTATTTTTGACAGCTTGAGAATGAGATTGTGAACGTTCTAAAATTATGAGAATTGCCCCTCAGATGTCTGTCCTCCGGGTCATCCGACATCGTCTTCCATTTCTTGGACGCAACATGCATCACCACGCGGCAATATCAAAGTTCGTTACATAATATTATTTAGTCATCAAGCAATTAAAAATATAAATGAACAACAACCTCCGTGCGTCCTTCCACGTCAGCAGATAATCCCAGCCTACATACATACATACATATCCATACATAATGACATACGTACGTACATGTGAAGTTCTCAATTATAATGTAAAGCCGCCACGCCTGGCGCCGGCATGCGGAAACAACTGATAACCAAGGATTGTTGCGCTATGGTAATGTCAAAATTAAGGGAAAAGAGAAGTATCAATATAAATAGTGGAGTAGCGTTGAAAATGCCGAAAATAACAATTTGTTTTTTTCACGAAATAAAACAAATTGTGTTTTTTTTTCCGCTTTTTTCGCATGTTACATAGAAAAATTAACGGAAGGTATCCTTTGGAAAGAAACAGGATTCTTTCGAATGTTTCGCTTGATGTTTTGAAAAGTTGAAAAAAACAAGTTTTATTGGAATTTTTTTCATTCTACCCTCCATTTTATTAGTACTTACACGTATTATTATTGAAAGAGATAAAGCATAGAATATCTTAAGTTAAATATAGTAAGAACGGATTTGAATAAAAAAACATGAAAGTTTCCCGTTTCTTTCATATTTTTCGTTTTTTTTCGGTTTTATTGAAAAAAAAACATGAAATATATAATGACAAATTTTCTTGAAACTTTCGAATAAAACATTGAAAAAAACAACGGAATTGGAAAGAAACGGGAATTTTTCCTGCTTTTTTCAACGCTATAGCGGAGGCGTCGAAAATTTGAAAGAAACATGAAATTATTAGTGAGTTGTGTGGTGGCTCAGTGTTGGATGCATATGATACGGAGGAATGAGGAAAATTTCGTGAGGAAAGCTTTGACCATAGAGTAAGTAATGTTCATTATATGTAAGAAGAGACGGGAGTCCCATAGAAAAGGATGAAAACGTCGCTTGTATGAAACTTGTACTAAAACTGAATACCAACATAACAAAAATGACACAGACTATGAACAGACTGCACATGTTAGAGTGCGTTTCAACAAATAGTTCCTATGCCGGTATGTTGGCAACAATGTACATATACCACTTCTTGTTCTTCACCACTCCTTAAAATGTCTTGGGCATGATTCTAACACGGACACCTTATAAATCTTAAAAAAAACCGCAGAATCGTCTTCCCATATCTACTATCTTGACAGACATGGGCACAAAACACATATACTCTTAGCGGAGGACAGGGGAGCCAACATTATAACATAGGAACTATTTGTTGAAACGCACTCTAAAGCGAGATAGCGATAGCCGCCATTATGTTTAGAACACGTTTCATAGTTTCTTTTTTTATTAGACAGTTGCGTCAGACTGGCTTTTACTATGAATGATACACGCTATGCTGGCTTTTTCGATGGCCATAAGAGTAGGGGAAGACCAAAAAACGATGGATGGACCGTGTGAATGATGATATGGTTAGAAAGGGGGGTGACTACCGAGATGACGACTAATAATAGAGAAGTATGGAAGAAAAAGTCATGTTACGCCGACCCCAAATTAATTGGGATAAAGGGACTACTGGGACACAGGCCTCCTCAGATGAGAGGGAGCGGGCCGTAATCCACCACGCGAGCCCAGTGCGGGTTGATAGAGGTCACAGATGTCTTCGAATTTTTGGTTCTAGGACATGTTGGTTCCCTCTTGATGTTTTCCTTCACCGTTTTGAGAGCAGTGGTGATAAGATAATTTACACAAAGCAAAGCGCCTGTCTGGTGTCTGGGTTCGAACCTACGACCTACAACTCGTAAGTCGCGGACGTAACCACTTGGCCGACACTGCTCTGCTACTGGTTTAGTCAGTAAAATGTTTATTGAGGATGATATTCTCATAGCATGTACTGTACCTATGTCTATTTCCTGTTTAGTATAATTATTCTATCACTTTTAAATTCAATTATTTTTCCTTTAAGTACACTGTACCAGTACAGTGTTTTAATAATTGTGTGCTGCACCGGACGACGTCATTACGTCAGCGCCGGCTGTCGCTGAAAACCAGCGCTGGGCTCTGTCTTGCATAGGGTCGCAGCATAATGCTGAGCGACAGCCGTTTTGCGTGGATGTGACGCATGTTTTCCCCTACCTTTTTATTTTATTTTTTGTGTTTATGTTCTTTTTTGCGTCATTTTCACCGCAAATAAACCTTTTTTCTTTCTTTAATTCCATTAAATTAGTTGACGATTTTCGACTACGATTAAAAATACCGCATCAACCCGCGCTCAGTTCACTACCAACATCCTTGTCATATAAGGAGTACTTTTTGTGATGCACTTATAAGATCACTATTTTAACAAGTACGTACTAAATATACAGACGTCAGCACAACAAGCTACCCGAAACTGTCAAATTTTTCCAATCAACTTTGAACCTTATGCTTTAGCAATAAAGTTGAAAATCTATTAAACAAATTTGACAGATTGTAGTAGCTGTACAAAAAAAAAACATTGATCACACATTAATGATATGTATCGGAATCACCTTGAATTAGCTTTTATTTGGATTTAATTGATTTATTTGTGATTCCGTTTTTTTACAACCTGGAGTGACGTCTAGATTTATTCATATTCATTAGTGGCTCACCTTACCTACTATAAGCCTACCTAGCCAGACAGAATTGTCTTTTTGAAGTGAACACTTCTTTAGGCGCGTAAGACATTTTTTGAGATGGGGAAAGCCATTGATCTCACGTCACGTTACCGTAACGACAACGCTTCGGATGTGTTCGGCTGTCCTCGGGACGTACTCGGTTTTAATGTATATCCGATATGTCAGTGAGTGATGGCAAAGAAGGCCTCCCCCAAGTCTTCCTCGCAGCACGCATCCAGGTCATCTCGCCACCGCTTTCTGGGCCGACCTCGGCGGCGACGTCCATCTTCAGACACCCACTGTGTGGAGACTCTCATCATCTACCTAGCCTTTTCCCAGCTATGTTGGGGTCGGCTTCCAGTCTAACCGGATGCAGCTGAATACCAGTATTTTACACGGAGCGACTGCCTATCTGACCTCCACAACCCTACTGGGTAATACGATACCCCTTGGTAAGACTGGTTGTCAGATTTTCAGGCTTCTGACGACCTGTAACAACTGTCAAAGATCCACGAATGACAGCCGGGACCAACGGCTTAATGCGCTTTCCGAGGCACGGAGGGGGTCTTGGTTTGTGAAGATGGTCACCCATCCACGGACCAACCGCGGCAAGCGTAGCTGAACCTGATCAATCGACCCGGCTGTTATTACTTAGCCATAAGCCCCTGTGTGGATACTCTAAAGTCTCTAAAGACTCTAAAGCCTCCACACTCCGTATTTTTCTAGCTGATCGTCTCGTCCTAATCTCTCCTGAGTTCAATTCCCTGGTAAGGCAAAGTGTCTAACCAGGTATTATATAGGTGGTTTCCAGCTATTTAGGTTTATTCACCAGGGTACGTAACCATTTTCCCATTATATTCAAAACCGACCCATAAACAAATAATAAATATCCTGCAATTAAATTAACATCGATACCAACTATCGCTCTCATCTATCTACTCCAAAAAAAGTTTAAAAAAGCAACAAAAATCAGGCATTTCCTACCACAAACCCACCAAGGCAAAACCAACTATAAAACTTGATGTCCAAAGTAAAATATCCCTTGGCAAAATACACACATTAATTGGTAGTCGAATTCGCTCGGTTATTAAGGCCGGTTCCAAATATGGCGTCTTCTAAAGGGCAGTCATATTGTGACAATAAGATTACTGCGACGATGATCTGATGCGAAAATTATGGGTCTTTATGGATTCTTTATGTGGGCCAAGTGAGAATTAATCATGTACAAGATAGGGCCTATAATCAGTGAAAATACCGGCGATAATTCGATCATTTATACCCAGCGAGGCAGCGTCATTTTGTTTTAATTTCGGAAGTAGCTACTGCAGGGCAAAGGTCTTTTGTTTCTGCCCGCCTTTTCCAGTCTACTGCGGTTTTGTTTGCCATATTATTAACTTTGTTTTAGGATATTGTAATTTAGCTTTGATAAAATTACAATTTAGTAAAAATTCGTTTTACTAAATCATCATCATCATCATCATCATTTCAGCCGAAAGACGTCCACTGCTGGACAAAGGCCTCCCCCAAGCACCTCCACTTCGACCGGTTTTGTGCTTCTCGCATCCAACGAGTTCCTGCGGCCTTCACAAGGTCGTCGGTCCACCTTGTGGGAGGCCTTCCAACGCTACGCCTTCCGGTACGCGGTCGCCACTCCAGAACCTTTCGGCCCCATCGGCCCCATTTTACTAAATTGTAATTTCATATACCTACCTATTTGATATTTAGTACGCCATCAACGGCAAAACATGCTTATTTTATTTATAACACCAACTTCTACATCTATTTTTAATAAAGGTAACATTTAACTTTGACTTTGTTTTGGGCCAATCCTTTAAAAAGTCCAGGCGATCCCATTATTGTTTTTAGCGATAAGACCGCCCATGAACTGCCTTCAAGAACAGTCTGGACTTTAGATTATATATCTCCAAGTTTGTGAAATTAGTTAGTTTAGCCGCTAGTGTGTCATACCACAAAATAATATTGCCCCGTTGTTGCTACGTCACTAAGCGGTAATGACATCTCCCGGGAATCCATTAGAGTGCAAGTCTAATTTTTTCCATGAAGGTACTTATTATAAAACATTGGTCAGGCAGGGGCCATAATCCTTCCATAGTTCTAGGTAACCAGAAACCCATAATCCAATATCTTTGTTTCCATATCCTGCAATAGTCCTACACCGACCAGGAGTTTTCCTTGGGTGCACTTGCATAGTGCTTACGTAATCGTCGGTTGGTGCATCATTAAATTAAAAGCGTTTAACGGGCCTCGGAAAGTTCACTTCGGCCGCTATAGTACGCCTTCTGCAGGTCCGGGAACCCAGGGTCCCGAGATATGTCAAAGACACTTTAAAAAAATAATAACCTTATTGGAAATTATATTTTCGAGCCGTTTGTGGTTAAAACCCTCGGGCCTTGGGGTCCGAGTGCTCATGGTCTTTTTCAAGAAATTTCAAAACGGCTGATTGACACTTCCCGTGACCCAAGGGCTGGCTTTTACCTTGGCCAAAGGCTAAGCATTGCCATACAACGGGGTGATGCAGCCAGTCTCTTGGGTACACTACCAGTCGACAGCGATGCGGATGAATTTTTTAATGCTATATTTTAGTTTGTGTATAGTTTTAGTTAAGTTGGGATTTAAATTTGTTATTTTTGTCACTTTAAATAATAATAATTGTGTCACCCTGTGTAAAATTTCTACATTTATATCTGTTAAGGTGGCGCACTAGATCCGTATTCCATCCTTCCAAAACAATCTAAAGATATCCTCTCTAGTGTCTAGGCTAGATAAATGACTGATCAGGACACCAGATATTCTTGTGTAACACACACCGAAGTTCGATAAGTTCTAGTTATTAAACGGAGCTGACCTTGCCTGTTGCGTGAAGGACACAGTTACAATAACTTAATATATCGTAATAGGATATATTCAGGAATCGGGTATTATTCAAAAGATGATAAAAAATGCGCTGCAGATGACGAAACATATACACCGTGTTCCGGACGATATACATAAAATTCGACCAGAAGTTCAGACTATGGAAATAAGCATTTTTCATTATGGACACATTAACGATTTTTTATTTTTTGTTAATTTTCACACAAACTAAATACCTTGACGTAAATCGCCCAATATTGCATGCTTCTTTATCCGAATTGGCAAAGATGACGTATTTTCATTTATAAGATTTGGCGGGCTGAAACTTGTCAAAACTGAGTTAAGACCCTTTCTTACTGCATAGCTCAATTAAATTTCACTAAATGAAATTACAATATCTTTGTAACGAAGCCTTTTTAAGTACTACTTCCTTTGTTAGATTTAATGTGTAAAAGCTATATAAGCGTTTGACAAAGTTTATGGTTTATGGATATCGTGAAGAACACGGTGTATATTTTTGTCGGCTTACTGCCCTACGAGGGGTCTAAACCATGGCATGAACTATTTCCTTTCTTCAAAGGCAAATTTTATCGTTAGATTTGCCATACCGTGTCAAAAATGATCACACGTCTGTTTCATTTGAATAGTAGGTACAGTCTCGTTCACTCATACTGAAAAACGTATGGCGTTCCATGCGGAATGTGCCAGCTCACTCTTCTTACGCTGAAAGCACATCTAACGATAGAAATCCTTGGTCAAAGGTTGCTAGACTTTGGTTCAACATAAATGTAGGGAACAGTTTTTTTTTCACGATTTCAGGTTTGGGCCCATAGTAAAAGTTGTTCATAATAATGACCCCATAAGAGGATATCGGTGATTAAAATTACACCCCGTAAAATCACGAGGGGCTTTTGGCTAAGTAATAACACCCGCACGGGTTGATTGAACAGGTTAAACTACGCTTGTCGCGGTTGGTCCGTAGATGGGTAACTATCTTTACATACCAAGACCCCTCCGTGCCACGGAAAGCACGGTAAGCCGTTGATACCTGCTGTCATTCGTAGATTTTTGACAGTCGTTCCGGATCGTCAGAAGTCTGATTACTATTCTTACCAAGGGGTACTTATTATATTACCCGGTAACTGGGTTGTGGAGGTCAGATAGCCTGTCGCTCCATGTAATATACTGGTATTCAGCTTCATCCGGTTAGACTGGAAGCCGACCCCAACATAGTTGGGAAATGAAAAGTTAAAATAAAAAAAAAGTTGACAAAAGCTGCGAAAGTTAGTTTGTTTGTTACCTTTTACGCCTAAACCTGAACTGATCATCCTGAAATTTTGCATATACGTTATCAGGTGTACAGAAACGGACATAGAGTACCTTTCATCTCGAAAAAAAAATGCTGTTCCCGAGGAAAACAACAATAACGTTCTTATGATAATAGATGGCGCCACGTGTCTTTCGGAACTTATGCGTGTGAAACCGCGGGCCGCTGCTAGTCTAATATAATCACCATGGTTGTCAAACGAATAGGTAGAGGTAGATAGATATATTTCAGTGCAGCCTGATGAAGTTCACAGAAGTAGCATTGAAATGCATTGAAAATTTTGAGTACTGATTTTAATTGTATTTTAAATTGTATTCTATTTGTATTTTTTATTGTATTTTAAATTGTTTTAATGATTGTTTTTTTTTAATTGTATTTTTGGGTACCTACTACCTACCTACTTAATGTAAGTTAGATGTATGGGTATCTTTGTAGTAGTAATTAACATTTAGTAGTAACTAGCTGCGCCCCGCGGTTTCACCCGCGTAAATGTCGATCCCGTGGGAATATCGGGATAAAAACTATCCTATGTCCTTTTCCGGGACTCAAACTATCTCTATACCAAATTTCATCTAAATCGGTTCAGTGGTTTAGGCGTGAAGAGGTAACAAACATATAAACACACACACACACACACACTCACAAACTTTCGCCTTTATAATATTAGTGTGATAGTGTGATTATATTCTATTTGTATTTTTTATTGTATTTTAAATTGTTGTTTTTGTTTGTTGTTGTTGTTGTTGTAATTGTTACCTACTTAATGTAAGTTAGATGTATGCGTATCTTTGTAGTAGTAATTAACATTGCATTGGCGTTATAGCTGTTAAGGTGTTATTTACGAAATTTTGAATAATTTTTTTTTTTTTTTAAACTGTGACTGTCACTGTTTAAACATTCTTGCAAAGATCGGCGTAATTTGCTTTGAGGTTTTTGATTTATTTTCCCTTAACTCTTAATACATTTTCATTAAATACGTATATCTCTGCTTACCCCTTCAGCTGATGTAATGTAGACGCGTATTACAATAAGTAATATACGCGCACTATTGCATGAAGAAAGGTCCGACAGGTTGCGCCAACGCCGATCAAAGTATGCGCGAAATACTAAACAATACGTGAACGTCACAATATCAGAAAAATAATTACTTTACTCTACAACTGACTACCTCATCATCATCTGCTTAGCCTTTTCCCAACTTTGTTGGGGTCGGCTTCCAGTCTAACCGGATGCAGCTGAGTACCAGTATTTTACATGGAGCGACGGCCTATCTGACCTCCACAACCCAGTCACTGGGTAATACGAAACCCCTTGGTAAGACTGCTTGTCAGAATTTCGGGCTTCTCTGACGACCCATAACGACTGTCAAAGATCCACGAATGACAGCCGGGACCAACGGCTTAACGTGCTTTCCGAGGCATGGAGGGGTCTTGGACAACTGACTACCTAATATCATGATAATTAATTGCCTCGCTGGTCTAGTGATTGCAAGCGCTACTGCTGAGCAAGAGCATCAGGTCCTGGGTTCGATTTCGGGGTCGGGAAACGGTTATCGAAGTCTGAATTTCTCCTCGGTTGTAAAGAATAGGCTCGCCTCATTACATGGGAGTGGATAAATGTGTGTGTCCTGTAGCACCTACGCTACGAAGGGAACTATTTTACTTGAACGAAACTCCTATTGGCTTTCATAGGATATTATTTTAGGAGTATTTCATCAAATATATAAAATTAACCCTTCTTATTATTACACGTAGGTAAAACTTACGACTCTCATTTGGAACATGCCTTCAAATATTATCGGCGAGTATCTCAAAAGAGGACAGACCTACATCAGCTACGCCCACCTTCGAATAAATGGTTTTGCATAACTCCACCACCAAACAAGACTTTTATTCACACCATTCGAATATCTAAGCCCTACCTGCCTAACCTAACTGTCCCCTATACCCTTCGAGAAGTACAGACGCCAGCACATCAAGCTACCCGAAACTGTCATATTTTCCCAATCAACTTTGAACCTTATGATGTAGCGATAAAGTTGAAAATCTATTAAAGGAATTTGACAGATTGTAGTAGCTTGATGTGCTGGCGTCTGTACAAACCTTAGAAGCAACTACTATCAATCACAATCTGAAGCATTTTGAAAGATATTGCTAATCCATTGCTTCATATGTTGGAAAAATGTGTCTGCTCAACAACGGAAATAACGCAATGAATGTTGTTGAACTGTCAAAATGGATGCCATTGCTCCTGACAGTATGTTACGCAATTACTCCGCAGTCTATACGGGATTGGAACCCTTGGCCAAGCAAACGAGCCGATGGCTCATCAGTCATTAGGTACGCCAACCGTATCATACTGATTTCATAGGTATACAGGGTGAATTTTTCAAGTGGGTGTGGATGGCCAAATCCGAAACTATAAGGAATAGCGAAAAGTACACAAAGGAATCTCGGGCTAGATTTTGATGAAATCTAAAACTACATCATTGGATTTTTGAAAAATCTATATTTATTATTTATTTATTTAATACTTCAAGCACATAAATGTACAGAGGCGGACTTAATGCGATAGGCATTTTCTACCAGTCAACCTTTGGGTGATGCAGCGACAAACAGTGGTAGGTGCATCATGAAAATTGAGGATTAATTTATTCTCAGAATTCGATCCTTAAATAGCGACACTATCGAATGGTGTAATAATACAGTTTGTGTTTTGTTTTTCAAAATCAACAGGTTCGATTCCTGACTAGAAATATTTATTGATTTTTCAAAAATCCAATGATGCAGTTTTAGTTTTCATCAAAATCCATACATTCAACATAGGCCTCCCCCAAGCACCGCCACTTCCACCGGTTCTGTGATTCTTGCATCCAGCGGATTCTTGTGGCCTTTCATAAGGTCATCGGTCCACCTTGTGGGAACCCTGTGTGAAGAACCTTTCGGCCCCATCGGCCATGTGTTCTGCAAGCAATGTGCCCTGCCCAATGCCACATAGGTTTGGCAGTTTAGCACTTAAATCAAAACACATTTAAGTTCAAACTGCCACGTTTTGAACGTAAAAATTACATAAGACAGTTCCCCAAAACGCCCGCTTTTCAACAGTACCTAGTGCTTTAGCTGGGAAGAAGTAGCGCAATAAACTCCCCAGCAGCACAGCTGTCTGTCGGGGGAGCGGTGAATGCTGTTGCGAATCCCGCACCCCCGGCCATAGGTAGAGGTGGAACACCGCGGTGGTTTTAGTCGGTAAGAGTCCGGCATGCCCCTCTGTCACCCCTACGATAGAGGAAGTCCATGAGGACTTCCACCGCGAGAAAAAAAAAAGCAGCACAGCTGTCTGTTCTGTTAGAAAAACTTGATTCTATACAATACTTAGTAGGTATGCAAAGTAATTAACATTATCGACACAGAACATTAAATTAAATTAATTTGCCATATGTCAGCTAGACAATACTGGTACTCAGCTGCATCCAGTTAGACTGGAAGCCAACCCCAATATAATTAGGAAAAGGCTAGGCAGATAATAATTTCAGCTAGCCACGCCAATATACCAACAAATACAATGAAACTACCTCAAGCAACAATTTTTTTTTTTTTTAATCTAAACTAATATTAATCTACATAAAGGTGATTAGCTTAAATAAGCAAAGCCGGATGTTCATGTAGCTGTACCTCATTGCCAGAAAAACCCCAGTGAAAAACACTAACATAGGTAAATAGACACTTTCAAGTTTCCAAAAAAAAAAAAAATTCTTTCAAGTTTATACGAGTCTTTGGTCAACTGGACCCACTCGAACTGGAACCGCGGGTTCAGTCGGCCAAGTCAAATTTTGAATTGGTCAACTGGACCCGCTGTCAAATTTCATCATTAGTACAGTTAAGGAGTAAAGCTGAATCTTTTAGTTTTATTTCTATGACTTAAAATATACATAATATTATTCAATTAGGTACACTTAATTTTTATTTATTTATTTTTACTTACTGTCTGCAATGAGCTAAAACAACGTTACTGGATTTTGAGATGCCGTAGTGAGATCCGGAAGATATCAATCACTAATATATAATAGAATTTTTCCTCTTTATAATATTAGTATATATACTATTTACTCTATATACTCTCAATTTTACAGGAGAGCGCTTTCAAGGCATAAAGACTATTCAACATTGCACCAACCTGTTTTTTTTTTCAGGATTTTTGTTTGAGTGTTTTTTTTTTAAACCTAGACGTCCTAGAACCAAAAATTCGAAGATATGTGACATCTATTAACACGCACCGGGGCCGTATGGTGGATTATGGCCCAATCCCTCTCACAGAGAAGAGGCCTGTCTCCCAGCAGTGGGAACAATAAATTACTATGCTTAAAAAAAAAACTATCTTGAAATATGTTATCAACTGTTTATACATAGGGAGTGTCGATCTATCATGTAACTCCGAATAGCTTCGAGAAACATTACAATACAGTATAACGACGCAAAGCCGACTCCTGCGCCGGTATAAAAGCGCCTGCGCTGCAAACATAAGGCATCAGTCTCACAGTGTTGTCGAGAGGATACACATACCAACTCACTTATCAAAATGTTCGGTAAAATGGTGAGTTTGTTTTTAATTAAATTAGATATTTTATTTATATTCGTTTAAAGATCTCGAGGGAAACACTGATTGTTAGCTCAAAGAACGGATTTTGTAGATTATTTTTATAATATTTTAAATTCTTAGAAATCAAAAATAAATTGTACTTTTTTTAAAAAGGTAAAAACTATAGAGTAAAAAAATCAAAAACCAATTGATACCTACACCTCTGATAAAAAAAAATTCTTAGTGTCTCTTTGTCCTCTCCTTTTGCAGCTAAATTCGCTATTTATTCAATGTTTTTTCTCCCTCCTATTTATTTATTTATTTAATAAAGCGTAAACAATTAACATTGGTGTACAATAGGATTTAAGAATTTTTTTTTTTTAATTTTCTTATTTTAAGTAAGTCGTTTTTGTACGTACTTGAGCTTGTGTTTAAATTTTAAGAAAACATCATAAGCCTATTTAAGGTCCATTAAAATAAAAATTGAAAAATAAATGGAGTTCAACATTTTAATCTGGCTAAGATTATAGGTATAATTTACTAACAATGTATAATGTAAATGTTATTCCGAAATAATAATATAAAGAGACTTCGCTTTGAATCTTGAGTTTGTTTCGCCATTTTCTCAGGGGTAGTCAGAAAGGAAATGCCGACTCCATTTAGCTTATTTTTTTTTTAAATATGGCGTGTAAAAGTGATTCCGATATTATTTACAGAATAAACAATTTCATTTTATTTCCATTTCGATTTTGACAGCTCCAAATTAAATTCTAGTCTAAACCTTTAAAATAAGAACGATTCATAAATACAGATTTTTAAATATTATTTTTTGTTCTAAAACGCTCTCCGCCCCGCGTTATCTACGCCCCGCTCTCACACAGACCACAGCCTTATACCCTAGCCAACAATACATCGGCTGTCAACGTGGGTCTTTATAACGACAAATAATTGACTAAATTGTGATTGATTTGTGAATAAACTCATGCATAAGCAATTAGCATAAACTATTTGACGGTTGTTATGAGTAGTTAGAAGCCCGAAAGCCTGACAAGTGGGGGTGTTTAATATAGGTATGGCATAATAACAGATAGTATAATATTACTTAAAATAACTTTCATATGATATAGAGTCTGGCAAACGAAAGTAGACACTCGAATTATTTGGAGACTTTTTATATGGCAATGTTAGACAAAATGTCAAATTCAATTTTTCAAAACAATTGTACTTGCTCTGTGAAGATGGCGTGTTGTTGTGATCTTGTTGAGCATTTTTCTAGCTCAAAAGTCTCTAAGTCAAGCAGTAGTGTACAAATAATACCGTTTTTCATCAAAACAAATTATTATAAAGTATCAAATTAGGTTATTCCAGGTACGTCATACTAATTTTAGGGTTGCTATACTGATATTTTTTAAATTTGCCGCGCTTTTTCAGTCTCTACTTTCGTTTGCCAGACTATAATTTTCATATGCTATATCTAACAACGTTTGGATAGGTAAACTGGAAGTCAAATAAAACATTTGGAAAATACTATCATAAGAAACTATGATTATTTTATTCATTTTTCATATAATTGTACATAATATTATAGTTTATATGTTAGCTTATATTATGTAAATATCTATACAAATATATTTTACATATGTAATTTCATAAGAAACAAAACAAAGTCTAAGCGAACCGTCTTTTAGCGTTACTGTATAGAACAAAAAAAAATGTCGTATTCAGTATTAAAATTAGTAAAATACTAGCTGCGCCCCGCGGTTTCACCCGCATAAGTCTCGATCCCGAGGGAATATCGGGATAAAAAGTACCCTATGTCCTTTTCCGGGACTCAAGCTATCTCTATACCAAATTTCATCAAAATTGGTCCAGCCGTTTGAGCGTGAAGAAGTAACAAACATATAAACACACACACACACTCACAAACTTTCGCCTTTATAATATTAAGTGTGATTTACATACTTAAAGTGTTAGAAATTATTTATCAAGGCCAAGGATATAGGATAGTTTTTATCCCAATATTCCCACGGGAAACTTATGTGGGTGAAACCGTAGGCGCTGCTAGTTTAGATATACATATATTAAAAAGACAACTTCCGATGCTGATGCATAACTATGTTATTCAAAACAAGCTCAGGAGGTGTAATAATTACAGTGTTTTTTATTCACAAGGTGTAAATTATAATATTTAGTAAATCTCCATACACATTATTTGATACAGTGGGTGCAAGGTAGCATTTTAATTACATGACAAGTGTAGTACGCATAACATTAATTAATTCAGCATTTATTAATATGTATGTGATCATTATCGATCATAATTTGAGTGGTAATTTGTCGGCTGGCAATAATTAGAGGTTGCCATGGTGATATACGTGTTTATCTGTCAATTCTTGTAATTGTAGCTGTCGACTTGTCTGGCACCTATATTTGAATTAAGAATTTGAGATAAATTTCATGTTATGGAACAACAAACTGAATGTCATGCTTAACAAAGTTCGAATTCCATTACAAACTAAAACTTTTTAGGATCTTTTTGTTACAAATGGTCACTCAAAACTCAAATAACTGCTTAACTGGCGATGGAGTGTAAATTATCTGAGATTATGTACACTGCTATAGATGGCATGCGCGGTGCGGGAAGAGTGTGGTGACGTGATGCGAGAGCTCAGTGATTCGTCAACTTGTCTTTGTCAATGTCAACGTCAACAGGACTTTGTAGGCCTTGTAGACTTTAGATCTGTAGATCATTTTTTAACCGACTTTAAAAAAGGAGGTTCTGTATTCGACCCGTATGTATGTATGTATGTAAAAATTACTTTAATTTCGGAAGTCGGTGTCAAAAAACGAAAATGCGGAACCAACGACACCGACTTCCGAAATTAAAGTTATTTTTCACTTTGTAGTGTTTTTTTTTGAAGTCGGTTGCTTTTTTTTGTAAAAAAGTTTTAATAATTTTATCAAATACCTGGTACTTGTTGACAGGCCTGCGCTGTCCTCCCATACCATACCTACTGTAATTTGAAAACATTGTAAAAGCCAATTATTTTTAAAATTTTTCCATAGGAAACGACCAATTGGAACCGTGCACCTAGCTTGTGACGTTTCATAAGTGCCCATTTTTTTTTTTTTTTTGGTTTTTGTTTGTTTTTTAAGTGAAATAAAATATTTTGATTTTGTCAACTGTCACCCCTCCCGCACCCGCGCAGCTACCTCAGGCAACGGTCGGCCTATACCTAGATGATCATCGGAATCGTGAAAAATATTTCACAGCGGATTACATCGTGGTTTCTATCTACTTTCGATTAGTTTTTCACAAAAACCTGATCGAGTTTTACTTTACTTTCATTCAAACTTTTAGCCATGATCACCAACATTTCGATGGGTCCTATGTATAAGGGCCAATGTGCAAAGTTGTCAATTTGCACATTGGCCCTTATACAGGGTCTTACGGAAAGGGTATATCAATACGTAAGAGTGTATCTGGTCTAGAATCTCTGTACAAAATTTCAGTTCAAAACACTTTGAAAATGCTTAATATTTTTTTATTTCGACATCACGGCGCTGCACTGGCGCGCGGCGGCGTGATGTGCGTGTACTAGGCGCACAGACACACTGCACATAATGGATAATGACCCTCGTAGTGCGGTGACACGTTTGATATGATTTCAATTTAATAAACTATCGAAATAAAAAAATGTTAAGCATTTTCAAAGTTACTGCTTTTGAGCTGAAATTTTGTACAGAGATTCTAGACCAGATATACTCTTCAACCCGTTTGTATTGATATACCCTTTCCGTAACACCCTGTATATTGGACCCATCGATTTATACTATACCTTAAGAATAATTTCCTCTGATATGTATGTATTTATGGATGGCAGAGACATCGACAAGCAACCTGTTACCCTGGATTCAGTACATGATTCCGAACCCCATTTGTTGAAAAAATCTGATTTTTCAGAGAAAAGTACAATACCCACGCGGTCAAAATGTATTCCACCTTGTATACTAACTAAGGCCCATACTATCCTGTACCCATATAGCATACTAGCCCACAAAGTAATCTAGAGTTAAACCTGTCAGATTTGATACAAATCTAGTTTTAAATCAAAACCGAAAATGACAAGCCTAAATGCCAGACAAAGCCACTCCTTCACAAAATCGAATCTCAAAATTTGAAGTGAATTATTGCTTTAATAAACAATCGTTAGGTCCCCTGAAACCATGTAATCTGCACAGCAATGTCATTTAATTTGAATATTATCTGCATTCATGCATAATTATATTGTAATTCTGACTAATCGGTATGATAACGCCTACTAGAGTCGGGTTATAGGCAGAATTGGTAGGTAGTTTATTTGCATTCTTGGGGTATGGTAGACAATAAATTACAATTTGGGAAAGGAATTTCAGGATTTACATGTTAAATTGGATTCTAAAATTAATATTGAACTTGGTGTGTTTTACGCAAAATTAAAATAGCACATTTTAAATTAAATATTAAAAAAATACTTATCTACTTAAAAAAAATTAACTTCAAGTTTTTTTTTTTTGTACCTAAAATATTTAAGATAGCTAATTTTATTTGATGGTTGGAGTGTAGTTATGAATAAATGCACTAATTTTATTGGGAAACGGCTAGGCAGGTGATGATGAGTTCAAATGAACATAATTATGGTTTAATTGAACAAATTTTAAATATTTTCTTTTTATTTAAAAATACGTTTTTAATCTTTTAAATCAGCACTTGACCATTAAATATTTTAACATAGCTAATTTTATTCTCAATTAAAAAAACATTGATTTGTATAATTATCCTAACGTTACGATTAAAGACAAGTGATTTTATTAATCTGATTTTAAAATTTCGTTTTAATATGAGACACAATATCTGACAACCAATCTTACCAAGGGGTATCGTGTTACCCAGTAACTGGGTTATGGAGATCAGATAGGCAGTCGCTCCATGTAAAATACTGGTATTCACCTGCATCGGGTTAGACTGGAAGCCGACCCCAACATAGTTGGGAAAAGGCTAGGCAGTTTGATTGACATATTGATGAGACACAAAATAGACCCAATAACAAACAAATCAGAGGGGCAATTCTCGTAATTTTAAGAACGTTTACAGTCTGATCTCAGTCTCAATCTGTCAAAAAAACTTTTTTACAAAAAAAAAAAAAACAACCGACTTCAAAAAAAAAAACACTACAAAGTGATAAATAACTTTAATTTCGGAAGTCGGTGTCGTTGGTTCCGCATTTTCGTTTTTTTACACCGACTTCCGAAATTAAAGTTACCTATTTATCACTTTGTAGTGTTTTTTTTGTTTTGAAGTCGGTTGTTTTTTTTTTTTGTAAAAAAGTTTTTATTTTTCACTTTTTAGTTGTTCCTATCCCACAAAAAAGTAAACGAAAAGATCGTTAATGTGGTGTGTGTGTGTAGATAAATTTTTAGATTCTTGTTGATTTTTCAAAAACCGATTGTCCGATTTCGATAAAATGGGACCATTTGGGAAGTATACCCTTTCCAACAAAAAAAGAATTTTTCAAATCGGTTGGCAAGCGACGGAGTTATGCGCGAACAAACATTAAAAAAATACAAGCATCCGAATTGAGAACCTCCTCTTTTTTAGAAGTCTGTTAAAAATACCTCTAATTTTCCTACATATTTGACAAGTTTTTGACACTGATCGTCGCTGAGATGCGATTGCTACTAGATTTTGAACGTTTTAAATTACAGGAATAAAATGGCCTTCTACTTTCACCCATCAATTAAAAATCAACTAAAAAATTAATGAACACGACAATAAAAATAATTCTCCATATCGTGTCAAACGCACATTTATACCGAAAATTGATTAGTTTACAGTTGCGTTACACTGTCTGTAGTGTTGCCTAAATTACACTGCATTGCAATGCTACCTACATAGCGCGTTACGGCCTGCTTATTCTGACACACAGTGTACTAATCGGCGATACTATAATAAGGGATTATTAATAAATGAATTTTATCTACACCCATACTATAAATCCTCTATAAAAGTTTCTGAAACAGTTAGCTTATTGCCAACATTAAAACAACCAGTGTCATAGTAACCATAATATCATCCAAACGAGTGTTATTATGTTGTACTAAATTTCATTATGCAACTCGTTTTCAAAAATAGAACATTGTCATGCACGCGCGCTTCACTACCACAGCGCAGTAATTTAAAAAAGGAACTTATAGGTTATTCGAATTCACGTCGTATCCCGCCGGCCGCCATTTTTGTTCCATATTAGTGTTGCAAAAAAACTGTTTCAGAACTTTTTATAGAGGATTCATATCATGGGTGTAGATAAAGTCTTGTATGCAACTGTAATAATTAGGTATTAAAACAGTTGCATAAATAACTATAATGGTCTAGCGGTGGTTAGCGTGACGACTGTGTGGGTTTGTGTTTGACCTCCGATTCGGGCATTTTCTGTAAGGAATTTCTAGTCTGGTTAGTGGCAACAGGGTCGCCCTTTATTAAAAGGATCAACATAACTGGTGAAATGAGGTTGGAGGTGCTTGTACAGTCAACAAAAGAGATAAGTATGCAGGATCGTCGGATATAGTTGAAGTCTAGTAAGACACCGATGGATCTTCTCGAATAAAATGTTATTTTATTAATAGAAAACAAACAGCTCATTTATCAAATTAAATTTCAGTCGACAACATCTATCGGTTTCTTACTAAACTTCAACTATATCCGACGATCCTGCATACTTATCTCTTTTGTTGACTGTACACAGTACACAGTACATGCACCTCTGCGACTCCCTTCGTGGAATACTGGCGTGGTGATATGTCTTTCTCTTAAGATGATTTTTTATACCAATTTGTAACGGGGTCGGTGGTTTAAACCTGATCGTAAGAAAAACCTTGTTTTGTAAGAAGGGGGAGAAAGTACATTCGAATTGAAAATAATTGTCATATTGGTACTTACCCGGATTTGAACCCACAACCTCGTGCGTGAGAGGCCTCGTCCTTCACCACTGAGCCATCATGACTCATTTACATTTTACTATTCTTTTTTTTTTTTTCAGTTGATGTTCTTCGCGCTGGTGGCGGTAGCCTTTGCCCGGGAGTACCCCGCCGGTGTTCACCCCGCCGTGTGCCCTAACTACCCCTACTGCGACGCCGACGCGCTCGCCCGCCACACCCCCGACGGCATGCCCATCCCTCAGTGGGGATACAACCCAGCTATCGCCCCTGCTCATCCTGGGTAAGTCCAGGACGATAAGTGACTTTACTTCCTAACTAGGGAATGATTGCTCTCAAAACGGTAAAGGAAAACATTGTGAGAAAACCGGCATGGCCCGACATGTGACAGCCACTAACCCGTCACGGGGAGGTGTGCGGTCGAGGCCTGTCGGGGGAGCGGTGAATGCTTATGCGAATCCCGCAACCCCGGCCATAGGTAGAGGTGGAACACCGCGGTGGTTTTAGCCGGTAAGAGTCCGGCATGCACCTCTGTCACCCCCACGATAGAGGAAGTCCATGAGGATTAAGTCCATTAAGTCCGCCTCTGTACATTTATGTGCTTGAAGTATTAAATAAATAAATAAATTTCCACAGCAAGAAAAAAAAAAGCTACCAACCCGTACTGGGTCCGCGTGGTGGATCACGCCCCACACCCTCTCACCGAGAGGAGGCCTGTGTCATAGCAGTGGGAACATTATAGGCTGTTGATGCTATCTTATGATTTAAAATAGTTTCAAGTATACGTTCTTGACAATTGATAAACGAATACCTACGTGTTTTGCGAATTTGTACTTTATTAGCTACTAGAATTGTCAGGACAGTTGTCACAAACGCATTTTCTCCACGGCCAGACTGTAGATAACACAATAACATTGCCCGTTTGTCCATTCTGTCAAAAAGTGACAATACTATCTGTGGATACTTCGATCAGACTGCCTATTAACGTTTTTTCAAGATTTTCAAGAAACCTCTGCCAATATGCAAGTCCTCGATTGATAATGATCCTACAAACCACCTAGCTTTTCTTTTCAGGATTGCGTTACTTACGAGTATACTAAAAATGCATTTTTCTTTCGACAGGCCCGTCCCCGCTGCCCCGAGGTACCCCGCTGACTTCCCCCCCGCGCTCTGCCCCAACTACCCCTATTGTTGGTGATTACCCAATAAGGCCCCAACTCATTTCCGACAGAACTTTATGACAGCTTGACCCATTAATGTGAAGACGCCGCCATCTTCTTTTTAGAGAGTATCCGAACGCATTTTTTTAATCTGTGCTTAAGTCAAAATATGACACTGTCATCTGTCACAATTTTTTTTTAAATGTGTGCTTATTGTATTGCCTACAGTAAAAAAGTGTTAGGGATCGAGGCGTCTACAAATAATTTTTAAAGCGTCTTCATGTGAACCCTATGCTACGAAAAAATATTCAGTATAATAAAACATTTTGAATTGAAAAAGCGAAGTGGCCACTAAAATCGATGATGCTGATAATATTTTAAGAAAAAAATGTAGTATCGATTAGTCATTAGAATTCAAGCGCCCGTTGCAAATGTTATAATCGGATGCCGTCAATTTTTTCTTAATTCCTCATGTAATTCCCACCTCTATAGAATTTTTTCCTTCATTACAAATTTAACGAGAATAATCATTATCTTAGTGGACATTTCAGCCTGTAAGAAGCTTTTTGTAGTACTAAATTGGGTTTTTCTGCAACAGTTTCGTCATTTTCAACTGACGCACTGCCATATTGTTAAATAAATGTAAATAGACGCATTCCATCTTCCGTCTTCGTAAGAAAATGCTTGTCTGCATTTGTAATTATATTTTTTTTGTAAAAACGTGTAAAAAATTGTAAATAAATATATTTTTTTATAATTATTGTTGTGTTATTTGGTTATCTACCTCTTTAAACAGCTTTATTGATGACTGATTTAGCTTCTAAAATTTTAATATTCTGTACTCAACTTATGTTATTATTCCGTTGTGTCAGATTCACTTAACGCTATCTATACCTAAAGGGTGGCAGAGTCATCCACGCACAAACTGTAACCATAAATTCAGCACATGATCCTAGCTTAAAAATAAATCGAAAAAAAAAAAAAGCATAGAAAAGTGCAATACCAATGCGGTCAAAATGTACTGAACAGCATTTTTTTTTTATAACCTACGAAATTTTTTAGCTCTGGTGTGTTCAGAATCATGCATTGAATCCAAGGTACAGATGCCAGCACATCAAGCTACTACAAACTGTCAAATTTTTTTAATAGAGTTTCAACTCTATCGCTATTTGCATTAGGTTCAAAGTTGATTGGGAAATTTTTACAGTTTCGGCTAGCTGTTCGATGTTCCTGCCAGCCTGTATTAAAATATGTTTGGGTACATTTACTATTTAAACAAAAACAGCAAGAAAATTAAAATTCTCTCAAAATAATAAAATTCTTGACTCATCATTAATATTTTATGCCTTCACAATTCATATCACACTTCATTTACAAATCGATACGTCCCACAAATTAAATCATAATAGATTATTTATTCATGCATCGTATTGTATTGAAACATCCGAACGCATTTGGTATTGCAAGGACGCGGGTGAAAATGTACGTTTTCGCGCTGTCAAGTTGACAGTTGGGCAATCGTGGCGGGAGATATATTGGCTTTTGATATTTTGGCTTTTCTTTACAGTGGTGGATGCAGAATCATTAGAAACCAGAAAAATAAGATCTTCATGTTAATATTATAATTGTTACTGCTGAGACGCAGCCTCGCAAGAGGGAGTGGGCCATAATCCACCACGCGGGTACAGTGCATGTCACATGTCTTCGAGTTCTTTTCTGCGACCACTACACCAACGACGCAGTCAATCGATTTATGAAGGACTAGCAATGCCCCTCGGTTTTATCCGCATAAGTGTCGATCCCGTGAGAATATCGCGATAAAAAGTATTCTATGTGTTATTCTGATGTATAAGCTATATTACTGTAAAATTTCATCAAAATCCGTTCAGTAGTTTTTGCGTGAAAGAGTAACAAACATCCATCCATCCTCAAACTCTCACCTTTATGATATTAGAGTGAAGAGTGATAGAGTGAAGTGATTAGAGTGAAGAGTGATGAAGAGTGATAGAGTGAAGTGATATTAGAGTGATAGAGTGAAATGATAGAGTGAAAAGTGATTAGAGTGACTAGCTGTGCCCCGCGGTTTCACCCGCGATAAAAGTCTTATAGTCCTTTTTTTATTGATTCTCCGTACCACCCCACCTTTTACACCCTTAAGGGATAATTTCGGGGATTAAAACTATTCTATATCCTTCGCACAACTCAAACTATCTCCATACCACATCTAAATCAGTTCAGCGATTATTGATTCCCCATACAAACTTCCACCCCCTTTTCACTTCCTTAAAGGCTGATTTCTGGGATAAAAACTATTTTATATCCTTCCGCACAACTCAAACTATCTCCATAAGTACCAAAATTCATCTAAATCGGTACAGCGGTTTAAGCGTGAAGAGGTAACAGACAGACAGACAGACGAACTTTCGCATTTATAACATTAGTATGTACGAGTATGTATTAGTAGGAAGTAGGATGATAGTAGCAGGGGCGTAGCTACCGCCGTATCTGCCGTATCAATTATACGGGGCCCCGAGCCACGTGCGTAAGCAAAAATTAACAAAAACTTCCTAATTTTTTTTTTTCACAAATTACTAAAGGCAACGAGAGTGTATATTTAATCTATATAAAATATATAAAAATGAAACCCGTTTTCCGTTGTCACGACATAACATGAAAACGGCAGGACCGATTTCGATGAAATTTGGTACAGAGATAGTTGGAGTCTCGGGAAAGGACATAGGATAGTTTTTATCCCGATATTCCCACGGGATCGACATTAACGCGGGTGAAACCGCGGGGCGCAGCTAGTTTTAATATAAAAATTTTAGGAAAAAGTGACAGATAGATAATTATGATGAATAAATATTTCTTTTATTTTTATGCAAACATTTTTCTTTTGTGTTCTCACAAAAGAAAAAAAAAATCTTTACTTACCCTTCCAAAGGGCCCCCAAACAAATGTTTATACGGGGCCCCGCCAAGGCACGCTACGCCACTGAATAGTAGGCTCGCTGCCTATTACATGGGACTTGAAAATAACTAGCTAAATGTGGGTGTTACTACAGGTACACATCTGCCTAACCCGTACAGGATTACAGGCGTGATGTTATTTCATGTTCCTACATTATTAAATCAGAAGACAAAAAAATACGATGTCAATGCAAAAAAGAACCAGACTAAAAAGGGCGAATTAATTTTTATTACGAAAATAAATCACTATTATAATATTTTGTTAAAAGAGATTAATGGACTTTATCGGCCATTAAACATAAAATAGCCGTACATTACTGTGAAGCTATAAATCTCAAGATATATATATAAAAAACAAAGAGTTGAAAGCGACAAATAAATCAATCCATACTATTATTAATATTATAAATGCGAAAGTGTGTCTGTCTGTCTGTTACCTCTTCACGCTTAAACCGCTGAACCGATTTAGATGAAATTTGGTATAGAGATAGTTTGAGTCCCGGGAAGGGACATAGGATAGTTTTTATCTCGATATTCCCAAGGGATCGAAACTTATGCGGGTGAAATTGCGGGGCGCTGCTAGTTGGAAATAAAGTGTTGCACTGTACCTACGTGGGAAATTGTTGTGGAAGGGCTCGTGGCTAAAAGATAACAGCCACACGGTTTGATTGAAGGCTAAGCCACTCATTATATATGGGTAACCATTAATCTGCCTATCATACATTAACATAACCATTCATTACATATATTTATAGAGACCGCTCTTTGCCTCAGAAAACACGCTACATCAGCACCCTAATTGCGTAACACACTATCAATCGGAATCAGAATCATTTTGAAGCAAATTGCTAATCCAATGCTTTATAAGTTCGAAAAAATTGTCTGCTCAACACGTAAATAACGCAATGAATGTTGTTGAACTGTCAAAATGAAACCGATTCCAATTGATAATGTGTTACGCAATCGCCCCGCCGGTTAGACTGAAAGCCGACCCTAACATAGTTGGGAAGAAGCTACGCATATGATGACCTACCCACCTACTTCTTTTGGGACAATACAATTCCATGTTCGCCATAATTTTTCCAAGTCGTGAAATGAACCAGAGAACTTGCGAACGGAAACCACCCCTAGCCCATCAATAATATTTCAGCGGAGACTAGCTATCCACGCACGCGTGAGATATTATAGTGTACAAGTGTGCGCGCAGACACAGGTGCACTCCCTCTTCCCTCACTCTCATAGTCCGATGGGACGGCAATCCGACACGACCGGAGAGAGATCAGGCGCAGGACCAACGGCTTAACGTACTTCCCGAGGCACGGGGGTATCATACCGCCAGCTTCCAAACTCCGGGCTGTTACTGAGAAGTTCCAGATGAAAAAAGTCAACCCAACACTGCCCGACCCGGTAATCGAACCTACGACCCCACGCTCAGGTGCTTGCGACCACGACACCAACGGGGTAGGTAGTTAAAATATTGTAGCAGTGGTAGATTCACCAATAGTACATCCACATTTCGCGTGGCTAAATAATAACAGCCACACAGGTCGATCGATCAGGTTAAGTTACGCTTGCCGCGGTTGGACTGTGGATGGGTGACCATCTTTACATACCCAGACCCCTCCATGCCTCAGAAAGCACGTCAAGCCGTTGGTCCTGGCTGTCATTCGTGGATCTTTGCCAGTCGTTATGGGTAGTCAGAAGCCCGAAAGTCTGACAACCAGTCTTACCAAGGGGTATCGTATTACCCAGTAACTGGGTTGTGGAGGTCAGATAGGTAGTCGCTCCATGTAAAATTAACTGGTATTCAGCTGCATCCGGTTAGACTGGAAGCCGACCCCAACGTAGTTGGGAAAAGGCTAGGCAGATGATGATTTCGCTCGTTGTCCCATGTAATAGGGGGCGAGCCTATTGTCGACTAATATAATCCAGACTTCGATCTGCTACTGACGAATTCTATATGGAAAAACCCAATAACACTTTGCCCGACCCGGGAATCTAACCCAGGACCTCATGCTCAACAGTAGGGCTTGCGGCCAATAGCTCAACGGTAAATGAATGTAATGTCTATATTTAAGTGTCCGTGGCCTGTTGGGCAATTACCGTTTATTTTACTATAAATATTATTTAAAAATGTTGTTGAGTAATAAATAATTCGCAATTAATTGCAGCGCCTTTCTTCACATCTTCCCGCCATCAATCTGAACGCCATTTTTATTTCGGCGGGAAACGTCAGCTTGTGGCAGCCATCTTGAAACTTTGCACGCATCCGTAATTCAACCACTCGGCCTTGCAAGTGATATTATGTGGGAGCAGGTGCCTGGCGGTATGTAGGATGTAACCAGCCAATATTTTTGTTTATTTTATAGGTTTGAGATACTTCCTGCAATCTGTAAAGCATGATGAACTATCGAGTCTCTCGATTATAATCAATGATGATAATTATAATAATAATGCGAAAAAAATCAGCTGTTCCCTACATTTATGTTCGTAAGTATAACTCGTCAAAATGTAGGGAATTTTTTTTTCGCGATTTCAGGTTTGGTCCCATAGTAAAAGTTGTTCATAATGATGAGTACAATGATCTCTTAAGAGGTTGATAGTGTTTTTCCAATAACCCTATATAATTCTTCGTTTCCTTCCTCAGTAACACCATCCACCAAAATGTCACAAATATCAATTGACGTAAAAATCTGGTCGTCGCCGCGTCGGTGCAAGCTTCCTGCAACATCAACTTTTTTATTATTCTTTATTATCTTCTGTGTGACAATTGATTGAGATAAATGTTCGTGAATGAGCTGCTCTTATTTGGGCATAGCCAATTGATGCGGTGGCTAATTAAGGACGTTAAAATTGATGAACTACATCGTTGGTCTAGTGGTAGTATAGTCCGGCGTTTCTTTTGCCAAATATGTAAACAACAATGGCCGCTCGAAATTGAACAAAAACGATATGCAAATGCAAGAACATTTTTGTAAGAAGTAGTGTTTGTTTTCGTCTACTAATGAATGTTCTTGAATATCGATTTTATTCAATTTCGAGCAGCCATTCTTCATTTTAAAGTCATCATCATGCAAAAAACAGTTTGGTGACAAAAACTTCAATGACACAAGCTTTAATTGGTTTGATTAAACTTTTAAAAGTACAATATAAAAGAAACTGTAGGCTGCCTTCCTTCAGGCACTAACACAGGTTGCACCTTATTCACTCTTTTCTTCTTCAAGCTTCTTTCCTTAGCTTTCACCACATTCTTCTCCATTAGCTGTATGCTGTACTGGTCTTCTAGAAGATTCTTGAATATGCTCAAAATGGTGGCAGATGATTCTTCCTCGTCTGTCATGGCGTCGAGTTTGACGGCGATTTTGGTGCAATTTTCTGATGACATCTGTCAAATAACAGATATAGGCATGGAATTAGTATGTACTTTATGGTACAAAGGAAGGATACTTATGGGAATTTAATTGCTCGGTAACTTTTAGGTCAGTTTTCTTCACAAAGTGATACATAAAGATAGAGTAGAATAATAATGAAATAAATACACTTTAGCATTCCATGAACATGCAATATTTATAAAAATCTGAAATAAAAGATTACAAAATGAGAGAAAATTAGTAAACATACCTTTTGAATCATTGGTCTAAGTCTTTCCAAGTCTTTATTAGTTTTGCTGACTTCATTTTGAATAGGTCTTGATGTTAGCCAGCCGTAGTGCTTGGCACTGTGCTGAATGCTCGCTTCTCGAAGTTTTGATTCTTTTAGCAGCATTTCAGCCTGTAATATTATAGAGGTAGATATGAGGAACAGGGTGTAAAGTCACTCATCCTCCATAGAAAAGGGAGGATCCTCCGACCACTCGACCAGGCGGGTGTTGTGTCTGGTGGGCAGCTGCCCGACGATCGATTTCGGGACGTTGTATATATGCTAGTTGCGCGATAAACGCAGCAGCAGTTCGCATAATGACAATGTAGATGCCGCCATAATTATTATTAAATATTAAGGCCCATATTATTGTAATGGTTGCCCCGAGAGCAGCAGAGCCGGCATCCTCTGGACGTAGGTACCAAAATAATATTATTTACAGGATTCACGTTTCATCGGAGATCTTGGAAGTCCCAAGTAGTCCCAACCAGAAGTACAAAGACGGCCCTAGTGTGGTTTTAATCGGTAGATGTCTGTCGAAACCGTTCATCTTCCCCAAACGGATCACCCACTTATGAGGGTTTCCAGTATGAAAAGAGAAGCAATTACTACTGCTGGGACACAAACCTTCTTTGTTTTAGAGGAAGTGGGCTGTAATCCTCCACGCGGGCCCATTGCTGGTTGGTAGATGTCACATGTCTTCGAATTTTTGGTTCTAGGCTTTAGCATACACAGCCTATAATATTCCCTCTGCTGGGACACAAGCCTCCTCTCTCGGTGAGACGGAATGGACCGTAATCCACCACGCGGGCCCAGTGCGGGTTGGTGAATGTCACATGCCTTCGAATTGTTGGTTCCAGACGCTTTACTTTGATTGAGTAAATTATTTCATCACCACTTCTCTCAAAACGGTCAAGGAAAACATTTTGAGGAAACCGGCAAGTCCTAGAACACAAGAATTCGAAGACATGTGACATCTACCAACCCGCACTGGGCCTGCGTGTTAGATCACAGCCTACTCCTCTCTTGAAGAGGCCTGTGTCCCAGCGTGTCCCAGCAGTGGGAATATTATAAAGGTGACTATGCTACGCAGCAGTAAACTAATTTGAAATAACAAACGCAAATTACTTACATATTGAAACAAATCCGTCGGAGAAAAACTGTTTTCTGTGCTCACCATTTTATTAAAGAAAATAGGTGGTGGTGTCTTCTGGTAGCACAAAATGTGCTACCTACCACTGTTGCAGTTAATAGACCAATGACATTGTCCACTCTATTCTCTAATAATAATATGAGCTTTCACAACACGATGGTGTGATATTGTATCAGTAAAATCTATAAGTACTAATATATCCTAACTATATAATAATATTATAAATGCGAAAGTAAGTTTGTTTGTTACCTTTTCACGCCTAAACCACTGAACCGGTCATCCTGAAAATTTGCTTATACATTGTCGGGAGTACAGAAACGGACATAGCGTACCTTTCATTTCTAAAAAAAAGTGCTGTTCCCGAGGAAAACAACACTTACGTTAATATGATAATAGATGGGGCCACGTGTATTGTTGTTTTCCTCGGGAACAGCAATTTTTTTCGGGATGAAAGGTACCCTGTGTCCGTTTCTGTACACCTGACAACGTATGTGCAAAATTTCAGGATGATCGGTTCAGTGGTTTAGGCGTTAAAAGGTAACAAACAAAAAACAAACTTACTTTCGCATTTACAATACATTAAAACGGGGCTACTTTGACAGGCGGGGCTACTTTGACCAGGCCGATCACAACGCTATGACGCGTTCCCCACACCCCGCGCCTCGCGCAATATTACTTGAGGTCACGTACACTTGCTGAGCACACGTGAAAACCGATTTTGGCGCTCTTTCAAAGTAGCTACAACATCTGTCAAAGTAACCCTGGAAGTCAAAGTAGCCCCGTTTTGCGGTATTAGTTAGAAAGTTAGGATTAGGATAGGATAGGATTTTACGCGGATGAAGTCGCGGGCAGCAGCTAGTAATAAAATAAAGCTGAAGAGTTTGTTTGTTTGAACGCTCTGATCTCTGGAACTACCAGTCAGATTTGTAAAATTCTTTTTGCATTTGATAGTCTAATTCTTGACAAATGTTATAGGCTATTATCACGTTACCACCCTTGGGAACGGGTAAAAAGAAAAACTGTCAGAAAGAATGCTAAACGAAGACGAAGTTATAGAGGTATAAGGAACAGGGTGTAAAGTTCACTCATACTCTATAGAAAAGGGAGGATCCTCCGACCAGACGGGTGTTGTGTCTGGCGGGCAACTTCCCGATGATTCATGTCGGGCCGTTGTATCTATGCTAGTTGCGCGGTAAACTCTGCTTGCGCGATGCAGGATTTGCGTGACGTCAGTATGACGCGTTGTTCGTATGTGGCGTTGTAGATACCGCTACAAAGTTATAGCGCGGGTGGGAGATAGAATGCGACGTGATTGGTTAGAGGCCGAGAAAGTTTTATAAAAATGTGGCTGCTATTCTAAAATATATATATATATAATGGAGCAGTGGTGGCCGAGTGGTAAAGGACGCGAATTATGAGTTGTAAGTCGTAGGTTCGAACCCAGACAGGCGCTTTACTTTGTGTAAATTATTTCATCACCACTGCTCTCAAAACGGTGAAGGAAAACATCGTGAGGAAACCGGCATGACCTAGAACCAAAAATTCGAAGGCATGTAACATCTGCCAACCAGTACTGGGTCCGCGTGGTGGATTACGGCCCAATCCCTCTCACCGAAATGAGGCCTGTGTCCCAGCATTGGGAACATTATAGGCTGATTATGATATGATGATTCTAAAATAACAGCCACATTTTTATAAAACTTTCTCGGCAAAATCGGAAAAAAATCGCATTGAAGTCGCGGGCTAAAGCTAGTTCCTGATAAAATGACTGAATACTAACTTAATTAAAAAGAAGAAGCCAACATTTACTAGAAATATATTATGATTTTAATCAATCCAGTTGATAATAGGTAATAATGTTTTGGAAAGGTCCACATGAAACGCTTATCGGTTCGATAATGAACTTTAATTAAGTAAGTATATATCTACTTATCAAAAAGATGATAATATGTAGGTACCTGGGGGGGGGGGTACTATACTCTAATAGTGACAATGGCTTTCATTTTGACAGTTCCACAACATTCATTGCGTTATTTACGTTGTTAAGCTGACACATTTTTCTAACATGCGAAGCAATGGATTAGCAATATCTTTTAAAATTATTCAGATTGTAATTAGTGGGTTACGCAGTTAGGTGTTGTTCTGGGGGTGTAATACCATTGGCGTTAATTCTGACTTGGTATGTTTTTGGACCAATGCATACCTACCTTATTCAATACTAGCAGCGCCCCGCGGTTTCACCCGCGTAAGTTTCGATCCCGTGGGAATATCGGGATAAAAACTACCCTATGTCCTTTCCCGGGACTCAAACTATCTCTATACCAAATTTCATCTAAATCGGTTCCGCGGTTTAGGCGTGAAAAGGTAACATATAGACAGACAGAGTTATAATATTAAGTATGGGTAAGTAGTACGGATTGCATTTCATCTCATTTCATTGTGGACCTCATCCATCAGGCGAGATCGAGATCAAGAACCGGGTGTCTACATTCTAAGTCCGTCAGAATCCGAAGGTAATCCGTCAAAACAAACGTCAAATTTAATTTTTCAGAGGAGCATAAACACGCTAGGAGTAGGAACAACTGTCGAATGGTCTTGTCATTCATTCTTAACCCTCTTCGGTTGTTTCTTAGTAACAGCCCGGAGTTTAGAAGTTGGCGGTGTGATACCCCCGTGCCACGGAAAGCACGCAAAACAAACGCGCGCGCTTTTCATTATGTCGTCATCATCTGCCCAACCTCTTCCCAACTATGTTGGGGTCGGCTTCCAGTCTAAACGGATGCAGCTGAGTACCAGTATTTTACATGGAGCGACTGCCTATCTGACCTTTACAATCCAGTTACCTACTAGGTAATACAACACCCCTTGGTAAGACTGGTTGTCAGACTTTCGGGCTTCTGACGGCCCGTAACCGCCCGGTCACGACTATTGGCTTAGCGGCAAGCGGCGCGGTGTCTTAGCGTTGACGCTGCGTGCGGTGCGTCGTGGCATGGTTCATACATTTTTGTATATGTATTTGTTTTTACCGCTCGCTGCCCCGCGCTAAGCTGCCTCTGATAGCGGCAAGGTTGTGGGGAGACGACTACTGTCGAAGATCCACGAATGACAGCCGGGACCAACGGCTAAGGGATGATTCTCATAAGAGCGGGCCATGCCCGGGGCGGGCCGTGTATGTGGCCCGGAAGGGGCACGGGTTTGAAACGTTACATACATTTTATATGAAGCAGTTTATATTACAGGGTGCATGATCTGGCCCGGATGGCCCGGACGGGACACGGATCATGCACGGTGTATTTGCATTAGATACCTACGCATGAATCCAGTAGTTTCTTCTACAATTTTGTTACAACCTCTTAGCGATACAAAAAAATGTTCTGGTATTCGTAAAAAAATTAACTCGTAAACCATAATATAGAACAATAAACTTCAAACTACTGTCTAGCAACAAAACGTCAAAAGATGCGGTCTGTGATGTTGGCGAAAATGTGCTTGTGGGTCGTAAAATCTAAAAACATAGAATCACGCGATGGAGCTTAGAAAATAATATTAGGATTGCATGTTAAGAATGCCAAATTCAATATTCAGTACAAAATCGAGCACTGCTTCAAAAACCAGCCATAAACGCCATGAAGAGTACAATTCGTTAAGTCAAGCTCTTAAAAATATAGTCAGAAGAATACTTATTTGTTATAAATCCTTATGCTGCTTTCCTCTAGATCAAATCGTACCCACGAAACCCAGAAGGTACAAAAAAGGATTGAACATAAGCCTCAAACCTGGACTATGCCAAACATCAGAGAAAGTTTTAAACGATATAAAAATAATACATATTTTACCAAGATCTGGAGTCTCATTCAACGACCCGGCAAGAGTCAAAAGCGAAATTTACTCCAGAAAACTAGTCAGAAGCGAAATTTCAAACGCAAAGAAAGTTAAAAGCGAGATTTCCCCAGTAAAAAATATTAAAAGCGAACATTCCATATTAAAACAAGTCAATGAAGAACTTCCCCCAGAAGAAAAAAATAAAACGACTAAAACTAGAAAGTTCAAGGAAAAAAGTAAAAAGATTCTTGATTTTGGATCCGGTAGTATAAAAAACTCATTTAAATGCAAAAAGATACCGAGCGGCACATGGAAAAATACGTCTGCCAAATGCATGAAAAAAATCAAAAACGATGTTCATAGCGAAAACAAATGGATCAGAACTAAAAAGATGATAAAAATAACAAACCCAAGCCACTTAAAATGGATCAGACACACAAAACCGCGGAAAAAATTGTCAACTTCAAGCACAGATGCCGAAGAATCCGCAGGGGACGGTCCAGTGACGACCAAAGTGAAAGAAAAAAGTTTTAGTGACCATTCGATTAAAAAGGATGTAGATAAACAGGTCACATTGAAAATTAACTGAATTAAGTTGCAAATGTTTTTGTATAGGTAAGTTTTATAATGTACACGCTTGTATTGTTGCCACACAAATAAAACTTTCGAAAAATTTTGTGTTTTGTTAAATACATCTACGTGTTCAAAACGTTCAAGTGTGCAAGCAGCAACGTAGGTATGGTATTTTATCCAACGAAATGAAGCGCGCTTTATTTGTGGTAACCAAGTTACAAATACGCTGTGAATGTGTAAACGCAACAGCTGTCGGTACAGACGCCAGCACATCAAGCTACCCGAAACTGTCAAATTTTCCCAATCAACTTTGAACCTTATGTTATAGTGATAAAGTTGAAAATCTATTAAAGAAATTTGACAGATTGTAGTAAGTTGATGTGCTGGCGTCTGTACCATCCGAGAGCTACTTCCTGCGTATCAGACAATGGCTAAGTCGGAACTGTATGTTTGTGCGTCTTTCATGACGGGACAAGTAGGATAATATGTCCCACTAGTCCCATGGGACAACTGATACTAACATTCCCACTGCTGGGACGGGACACAAGCCTCCTCACTGTAAGAGGGAGCGGACCACACCAGCCCAGTGCGGATTGGTCGATGTCACACATGTCTTCGAATTTTTGGTTCTAGGACATATGCCGGTTTCCTCACGATGTATTCCTTCACCGTTTTGAGAGCAGTAGTCATGAATTGCTGATTTTACCAAAGCCAGAGATAAGGGGGCGTCCATTAATTACGTGAGGTCATTTTGGCGATTTTATGACCCCCCCTCCCCCCTTAGTGAGATACCGTGAGATTTTGCTCGACTCCCTCCCCCTCCCTCTAATCTCACGTGAGATTGTTCAAAATGCGTGTTTTCAGTGTAAATACGTTAATTATTATGCTTCATTGCGTTGGATTTATTAAAAAACAAAACAATTTGTTTAATTATTTTTGTTTAAGACTAATTAATTAGTTTTTTTGTTTTTTTTTTTTATTCTACCCAGTTTTCTCGCAATTTTACACTGTTTCTTGCAGATAAAAAATTACGTGAGACTTGCCAGGACCTCCCCTCTCCCCCACGTGAGATTGGGTGAGAATCGGCTTGACCCCCTCCCCCCCATAAAAGCCTCACGTAATTAATGGATGCCCCCTAACACTATCGAAGGAGTAATTTTGAATTTTTGACAGTTCTTCCATACGAAAACTGTCAGACGTGAATACTATCCCACGAATAAAAATTATCGTTCGATTGAAAAATCAGCCCTTAGAAAGATGCCTGTCTGGACCTGCCTGTTTTTCCCGCGTTTTCTGGACTCAAGACCGTAACTTGCATACCTGTAAACTGTTTAATTCATACAGTGCCGGGTGACCTCTAAAACGTAGTTGACATTTTCCCACTTCAGCTTTGACACACCACATTAGTATCTTGCCGCGGTTGGTCCGTGGATGGGTGACCATCTTGACATACCAAGACCCTCCGTGCCTCGAAAAGCACGTTAAGCCGTTGGTCCCGGTCGTCATTCATAGATCTTTGACAGCCAGTCTCTTACCAAGAGGTATCGTATTACCCAATAACTGGGTTGTGGAGGTCAGATAGGCAGTCGCTCCATGTAAAATACTGGTATTCAGCTGCATCCGGTTAGACTGGAAGCCGACCCCAACATAGTTGGGAAAAGGCTAGGCAGATGATGATTACGATTAAAAATTCTAGTTCCAAATGTTTGAACTGTACACTATAACGTTTTTATTGACAATTCAACCTATGACTTATCATATAAAACCGGTCACGTGCTACATGAACTTGCTTCTTGCCGATCAACGGGAAGTACCCTATAAATTTTGATTCCCTTGGAATGTCGAAAATGCGTTTTTTGCGGCGTAAACGGCCGTATCTTTTTTCACGTCAACTTAGATGTTTGATTTTTTCACAGCTTCAAGGGACTGTACACTGAGTAAATGGTTTTAATTTCAACTCGATACCTCCACGTGTTCCCGAGACAAAGGGGTCATGATAGACAGACAGACAGACGGACAACCAAGTGATTCTATAAGGGTTCCCTTTTTTCCTTTTGAGGTACGGAACCCTAAAAATAATCAGGTAATACCTCAGGACTGCCTAATTATTTTTTTATTTTAATTTTAAAATCATATTATGACATTACAGCTAAAGTGGAAAAATGTCAACTAAATTCTAGAGACCACTGTATATTACAATGAAAACATAAAATAATTAAAAACATTTTTATTTACCCATAATTAAAAACATTTGTATGTGCACTGGCATTTGGCGAGATAAGAAAAGTAATTTGCATTAAAATCTTTGATACATAACGTAAAATTTAATCTATAGAATCGCATGCTTAATGGAACATTGACCCATTAGTAGATAGGTCAGAATTGAGTTACAGAATTTTTTTTTTTACTCAGATCTCATCAATAATAGACGTTCAAAATACAAGCATTTATGATTAATTAATAATCACATCAAATCAGTTTTAATTTTATGCTTCAACAAGTAGGAATGTCCTCATAGAAAGATCTTTTGCGATGTCCCAAAAATCGTCTCTTTTTTAGTTAGCTCAGTATTCCATTAAGCATGCGTATATAATATTTTTGGTATTATTATAGTAAATGCAACATGTGCAACTCGTTTTTCGTGTTAAATATTCTATACAAACCAATTATTTTGTCACTAAATCGAATATTACGGTCTTTCATAAACGTTTTGTGAGCTCTGTGTCGGTTATTCCGTTTATCCACGCGCTTTTCCGTTTATCAAACACATGTCCGAGAACCCACCCTAACCCCCTTGGGAGCGTTCAAGTATTACGTAACGCAATTTTTGAAGATTTTTGACCCCCCCTCCCCCCACTGTAACGCTCCGTAACGTTTTTCTGTACCCCCCCACCCCCCTCTCTAAAGGTTACGTAACACTCAAGTCATCATTTTTACCCTGAAGTCGCAAAAAGTTGTTATAGTTGGCATTTTTTTGACATACTTGCGCTGGCAAGTCAGCATGAGAGCCTTTATAGGCCAAGAACAGCTGATGATACAAATCTCCTTCTTTTGAGGACATTACAGTATGAACACTATGAACTCACTTTAATAACAGCGACTACAGCAATTTGCTTCTGCATAAACACTAACGAATACTGACAACAAAAACAACATTAAATGACGTACAATACAATCTAGGGATTCCCCGTGAAATATAAACGAAAAGGTTTACCAACATGCGAGAACAAATTAAAAATGGCGACCAGACTAATACAATCGAGAGATTCCCCGTAAAACGTAAACGAAAAGGGTTGCCAATTTGGGAGTTTTATTTCCCTATTTTTTTATATAAAAAAAGAAATAATGTTACGTAACGTGTTGTAAGAAGGACCCCCTCCCGCCCGTGTAACGCATCGTAACGTTTTACGAGACCCCCCCGCCCCCCCAAATTGCGTTACGTAATACTTGAACGCTCCCCTTACTAATAAACGTTGTATAGCGTCTGTATAGTTACACAACGCTTTGTCTTCTTCTTTCGAAAGTCAAATTACTGACGACTGAAAGAGAGAAATCGGTGTGTAACTATTCTTCTGATATAATACATTTTCTAGTAAGGAGGTTAGCTTATAAATTCCGTTTATCTAACTAGGCCTAAGGTTAGTGGCGGATTTACCAATAGGCTGAGTAGGCCTATGGCGGCAGATTTTAGGGGCGGCAAATTTGGGGCTAACATTTTTTTTAAATGTCATACTGAAATTAAAACGATTAATATTTATATACCTACCATGTTTTTTTGGAAAGAATAAACAAAGTGAATGCTCAAATTCAGGCTTCTACCGTAGATTTTATCACAGTTGCCGATCTTTACAAATCTCTTTGCAAGTTTTTCGTAGCTGATGAACGAGGACATTTTAAGTATTTTGAAGAAAAGGCGAATCAGTATACAAGAGACATGATTGTAGAGGTCGGTAGGGGTGGCAAAATTTGAATAGCCTACTGGCGGCAAATGTGTAAATCCGCCACTGCCTAAGGTGGATTCTCGGACATGCGATTTCGCGTATCCACCGTAGGGTGGCTTTTTTGGAGTGGTTAAAGGGAACAAACCCCTCTGTGTCCGTAAAATATTGTAAAAGCACTTTTCGCAGTGAGATAAGTTAAGAGACGTCTCATTATAATTTCACAGCTTCGATATTCTTAATTATACAAAGCGGAGACGACAATAAATTAAACTGCATGTATCTAATAACGTTCCCAGTTTACATATATGAGTAGATACCTTAATTGGCAAACCAGTCAACTCCAAATTTCTTCAAAAATATTTTTTGATTTGATTTGAGTCTACAACAAATATATACAGTTTTAAGTGTCTCCTGAAAAATTTGCTCATATAGGGTTGGCTGATTTGCCAATTAAGGTATCGATATGAAAATTCACTCAAAAATATAGTATCACCCAGGATTCACCACATAGCACTGTATTTTGAGAGATAAGAGTGTAGATTTTTTTTTTTTGCCATGTTGGTAGTCGTGCCCTAAACCTCCGCTATATATCCAATAGTTTAGTTATTGTGACTGCACTATCGGATATATTTGATTGGATTTTAGTAGTCCTATAAATCTATAGTTGGCACATCACTAAAGTTAGTTTGTTTGAAAAAATCACGTTTTCAATTTCGGTGTTAGGATTTATTTGACAGTTTTAAAATACTACTATGCAATTCAAAATCAAAATGTTTTATTACACATAAACCTACATGGGCACTTATGAAACGTCAGAAGCTAGGTGCACGGTTCCAATTGGTTGATTTCAATGGAGAAGAGCCGACAAGAAATTCCATGGTTACTCTTTTAAAAATAATTGACTTTTACAATGTTTTCAAATTACAGTGTTAACCCTTCATTGCATCTTGATGGAAATTTCCATCAAACGGTTCACAGGTTAAAAAAGCACACAAATCAGTGGGCGGTTCACAGGTTAAATTTTTTTTCTACAAGAAGATATTAAATCATGCAATGAAGGGTTAATAATAGGTATGGGAGGACAGTGTAGGCCTGTCAACAATTACTAGGTATTTAAAAAAATAGAAAACGGTCTACAAATCAACCTACAAGCCTACAAAGTTCTCACACTCACAAAGTATAAGTATTGCCAGTGTTTGCATTTATTACAGTATTATCGTCTCCACGTAGTATACATAGTATAAAAAACATATTTTGTTGATTACAAATAAATAAAATAAATAACTATAGCTTTTATTTTGTAAAACATTAAGTATAACATAATTATTTTATTTTAATTTAGGACTTTGTCCTTTGTCATGTTAAATAAATAATAATTTTGGATAGTATCACAGGGAACAGAAATATAAATAAAAGTAAATAAACCCGTAGTTTTGTAAAATAAAAATCACAAACTTGTTAAAACTATTTACAATAATTGACAAGCAGACAGAACTGATTTTATAAAAGGACATCATCCATTTGACCGGTCCGCGGTCCAAATGTACAGACGCCAGCACATCAAGCTGCTACAATCTGTCAAATTTCTTTTATAGATTTTCAAATATTTTAATTTCAAATCTAATTCTAAAAGAAACATTCGGAAACAATATAAATATGATATTAATTTACCGGTTATTAACAATATGATGTATTATAAAAGTACCTATGTTACTGCTATTCGTGTATACAATCAGTTACCACCAGCAATTAAATGGAAATATGTTTAAAAATAAATTGAAAAAAATGTTAATTGATAATGTATTTTATAATCTGCATGAGTTTTTTAATCAAAAATAATATTTGTAAGTAATTTGTATAATTGTTTGTAATTTATTTTTTCTAATTATTTTCTTAAAATACTATTGCATATCCGACTTGGGTAGACTGTTGAAACAAAAAATGTAATGAATATGAACTGAATGTACACAGTTATGCAATAAATATATCTTTATCATTAATAAATAATAAATAAATTCTTTATTTGACCAAAAGCCATCACAAAACTAGAAACAAAAACTAAGTACATATAAGGCTTATAACATTATCAACTTTATCGCTAAAGCATTAGGTTCAAAGTTGATTGGGAAAATTTTACAGTTTCGGGTAGCTTGATGTGCTGGCGTCTATACTTACAAGACCAAAAGGGCTTTGAAGATCCATGGCATACAAGTCCGGCTAAGCAGACGACAACCTCCTACGTTGAACTGCGAGATGCCGTTCCCAAAAAAAAGGTCCGTTGTATTCCATTCCAATTTTTTTTTCGCGTTGATGTCAACTATCAAACTCAAACTCAAAGCATTTATTTCAATTAAACCATTTACAGGCACTTTTGAATTGACAAGAAGTCAGTCAGTCAGAAAAAATGAAGCTAGTTGCCCATTCCAAAGCGTAGGTACCTATGGAGAAGAACGGGCAAGAAACTCCATGGACACTCTTTTAAATCAAAATAATGTGGTTACAAAGTCTTGGTTACATCATTCATGTTAAAAATTATACATGTGAGAACGATGCAGAACGTTAAAAGCGTCCATAATGAAAAGATGAGAAAAAACAACAATTCAAATAATAAATTAAAATAAGCCATGGCAGCAAAGAGATGACCAGTCCCTACTGACGGCGCCCGTTCACGAACATGACGCATGCATATCGATTTATACAGGTTTTCATGAGCGGCCTCAATTTAAAAAAAAAATACTGGTGGTATGCCAGTCTCTAAAAAAAAATCAATGCCCTTCACGAAACTTGGATGATGTCCTTATCGAACATCTTATCGTGCTAATGGAAGATTTAATTAAATGATTTGAAAGCAAAAACAAAATGGCGTTGCAGCTTTTTTTTCTATACCTATTTAAAAATTGATGCGCATCCTTTGCAGTTATTTTTATCAATGTCTCAATATTTGTAACGATATTCATTTGTTTTTTTTTGCGCTAAGGCCTTGGTTCAAGGCCACATCTTTCTAAAGAAGCATTGCACTAACTAACTCTATAATTATAAAAAAATCACTAGGTATGTTTACTCGGCTTCATGTGAACCTAGCTTTAAAAATCTTTCCACTCTGCAACTACTGTCAAGGTTGAAAGTAGCCTCCAAAAAGCTAATATCCAGGCATTGACAAAGTTAGACCATATTACAAGTACTATTTTACAACCCATTCGCGCTAAGTTTGCCAGTTCGTGGGATGCGCATCCCCCTCCCCCAACCGGCCTACTTGATACCCTTTAGGCGCGATTGGTCCAATGTTCAAAAATATGTCCAATTCGCAGTTGGTCCAATTCGCGATTGGTCCAATTCGCGATTGGTCCAATTCGCAGTTGGTCCAATTCGCAGTTGGTCCAATTCGCGTTTGGTCCAATTCGCAGTTGGTCCAAAATGGACAATGTTTCCGAAATTATACAATATATTGTATATGTATGTATACGATTTATAAGATTCTATCAATGATAATATTATAATAAATTTGCACACTGCTGGAGGATTCAGGTCTAGGCTATCGGTTGAGGAGAGGTGGTCAGGTTATATCTCACCTCCTCTACATGGATGACCTAAAACTCTTTGCCCCCAATAATTTGCAACTGATGGAGCTATTGAAAGTAACTGAAACTTTGAGTAGCGCCATCAGGATGGAATTTGGTGTGGACAAATGTGCAGTCATGCATGTAAAGAGAGGAGAGATTGTAGATCCCTGGGAACCCAACTCTCGGATTCCACAAACTTTTGAGCTCTCTCCGCATCCGAAACCTATAAGTATTTGGGTATGTCGGAAGCGTTGGGCATCAATGTTACGGACATGAAGCAATCGTCAAAGGAGCGCTTCTTTGGTCTCCTGAAAATAGACTTAATAATAGTCTTCTATCAGGCTGAAACAAGGTGCGCGGCTCCAACGGTTGGGTCATGCCGGTTTGATGTACGCTTTCGGCATATTCAAATGGACTCAGACCGAAACCGATGCCCTGGATAAGAGGGTCCGTACGCTACTGACTGCAAATCGAATGCAAAAGTGTAGAGGTCGAGGCTTTTTAAACGCTAACACCCACCACAATCGCGAGGTGTGCAGTCTCAGTGAATATATCCTAGAAACCGGCGTGGGGATGCATCGAGATGTGGCCGCGGTGGACAAGGGCCTCACCCCGCTCTCCTTGGCTAAAGAGAACTGGCGCAAGCCAGTAGTGCTTGACATTAATGATCGCATGGAGGTATGGCAGAGTAAGGAGCTTCACGGATGTTTTTTTCGGTCCCAAAATGGACCCGATGTAGATGTACTAGCATCCGTAGCCTGGCTGCGTTTCGGTGACGACTTTGGAGAAACCGAAGGTTTTGTCTTTGCAATTATGGACGAATTTATGATGATGAACAATTATCGGACTTTTATTGTCGGAGTTTAGTCCGATAATTGTTCATCATTTGACATCTATCGGGCATGCCACCGGCCAGGAAAATCAATCAGGCATATTATCTCCGGGTGTTCTCGTCTAGCTAACGGAGAGTACTTGCATAGACATAACCTTGTAGCCAGGATAATCCATCAGCAACTTGCTCTGAAATACAGCCTTGTGGAATCTGAGGTGCCGCATTACAGGTATGTGCCCGACCCAGATCTTGAAAATGAAAATATCACATTGTACTGGGATCGATCCCTCGTCACTGACAGGACTGTTGTTGCCAATAAGCCTGATATAGTGGTGGTGGATCGATCAGAGTGGCACGCAATGATTGTTGACATAACCGTCCCGCATGATGAGAACCTCATGAAAGCCGAGAAAGATAAACTAATCAAGTATCTTGACTTGACTCGCGAGGTTGTCGACATGTGTGATGTGGACTCAGCGATCATTGTGCTGATAGTCGTGACAGCCAATGGGTTAATAGCCAAGAACATTGACCAACACCTGAGGAGGTTCTCGTTGGGCAGCTGGATCGAGGGCTTGATTCAGAAAGCAGTACTTCTGGACACGGCCCAAATTGTTAGGAGGTTCCTCTATCTGGAGCCCTGACCGCCGGGTAGCTTAAACCCTGTACATAAAAATGTGCTATTTTGTTTAATTTTGGTAATGCTTTATATTGGACCAATCGCGAATTGGACCAATCGCGAATTGGACCAATCGCGAATTGGACCAACCGCGAATTGGACCAATCGCGAATTGGACCAATCGCGAATTGGACCAATCGCGAAAAGGTGAATTGGACCAATCGCGAATTGGACCAATCGCGCCTAAAGGCTTGATACTTGGAGTGACGTCACGTCAATGGCAAACTTGACGCGAACGGATTGTACGTCAAAATGTTAGTCAAAATTGTACCTTAAACATACGTACTTTCTTGCAAGCTACTTGCACAGTGGAAACTTTCTACCTCCGGTTTCTTTATGCCTTTTATCTACACCTATGCTGTAAATCCTCTATAACAGTTTCTGAAACAGCTTATTGCCAACATTAAAACAACCAGTGTCATAGTAGGTAACCATAATATCATCCAAACGAGTGTTATTATGTTGTACTAATTCATTATGCAACTCGTTCTCAATAAAAGAACATTGTCATGCACGCGCGTTTCACTACCACAGCGCAGTAATTAAAAAAAAGAACTTATTGGTTATTCGAATGCACGTCGTATCCCGCCGTCCGCCATTTTCGTTCGATATTAGTATTGCAAAAAACTGTTTCAGAACCTTTTATAGAGGATTCATATCATGGGTGTAGATAAAGTCTTGTATGCAGCTGTACATAATTAGGTATTAATTACATTAGCTTGAACAGCAGATTTACTGCTTAGATTTGATTAACCTTTAAAAAACCGGTGGCAGTTAATTTTTCCAATAAAATTACCATTTTTTGGATCAAGTGTTAGTAGAATTAATCTATAATTTTTCTAGCTACATTAATTGACTTAAGAGGCCATTAAAAACTATTTCCTTCGAATAATTAATAATAAACACTAACAGCTCATTACAAACTGAAAGCCTTTGCGGTCTTCCTGAACAGTGAACGAAACAGAAACGTCACGCTCGGGTCGGTGACGCCGAATCGGGTATACTCGGCTCCAGGCGGTCGGCGACGCTGAATCGCGTCCAGTCGCAAGTTTTTCACTTCTACCGCGAGGTCTTAAGCAAACACCCTCTTTTTCCACACGATTTCTATTACGGCGAACTTTTAAAATTTGTGCTACGTACATAAGTACTCAAATGAAGCAAACTCACGCGAATTAGTTCAAAGCGAAACTTGTACAAATGACCATAAGTTCTTTTCAGCTAATATTTCGATCCTATACTTACAATGATGATAACTTACAATATCTTCAAAAGATCCTCCAATAGTAAAATCACAATAAAAACATCTTTAAGGCTCTAATGACTTTAATACCTAAAGCCAAAAGACCTTAAGGCATAAGGCTAAAAAACTTTAAGGCTTTAAGACCTTAACACCTAAAACGAAAAGACCTTTAGGCTCAGGGCCAGAAGACCTTTAGATCCAAGGTCACAAGACCTTGAGACCCAAGGTCAAATCCCTTAAAACAAAAGGCCAAAAGACCTTAAGGTCCAAGGCCAAGGAACCTTAAGACCCAAAGCCAAAAGACCTTTAGACCAAAAAACCTTTAGGCCCAAAGTCAAAAGACTTTAGATCCAATCCAAAAAAACCTTTAGACCTAAAGCCAGAAGACGTTTAGACCCTCGGTTAAAAAACTTTGAGGCCTAAGGCCAGAAGACCTTAGTCTTCTGGCCTTAGGCCTCAAAGTTTTTTCGGGTCTTAAGGTCTTTTGGCTTTGGGTCTTAACCCAAAGCCAAAAGACCTTAAGACCCAAAGCCAAAATACCTTACTCTAATTTATAAACTAAGGTCGAAAGGCCTACTCGACCTTAGTTTTAGCCCCACTAAAAGGCCACATAGCCAGCGTAGGTGTCATTCTCAACAACAAGAAAGGTTTGACAGCTGCCATTACGAACTGTGTAGCATAGTATCTAGTAGCGTCTGCTTTGCACATGTTCTCCTGTATGTGTTGGTAACCCATTAGAACGATGACGGTGGCAAATAATGATATTAGAATGGACCTGTTCTTCGTGTAGTGGCGGTACCTGAAAAAAAAAATTGCGTCGATGAGTTAAAATTTGCCGTTTTTGAGGTTATTTTTTAGTAGACAAGGCCTATTTTTGTTGCCATAGTTAAAAAAAATGGCTAAAAAAGTATAGTATCAATCTTGCTGATCTTTAATTTAAATCGTATCATCGTTTATTTGTCAGAATATGTTACATTATACAGGGATATTTTTTTATCACCATCCAAATTTTTACAGGGTGTTCTACTCATGAATATGAACAACTTTCAATATGGGACCAACTTTGAAATCACGAAAAAAAAAATCTGCTCTTTCATACAAAAGTTCAATACCTACTTGACCAAAATGTATGAAACAACTGATTTCTTTTTTCGTGATTTCAGAGTTGGTCCCATAGTGAAAGTTGTTCATATTCATGGGTAGAACACCCTGTAAAAATTTGGATGGTGATAAAAAGATCTTCCTGTATATTATGGTCTATGGTCTGGTAAACGAACCGAAGACATTTGAACGTTTTTTTCGTAATGGTCCTATACAAAGTTGATTGGACTAGTATAATTAAATTGACTTACTCAGCAACAGCAGGAGTCACACTGAGCGCCCATCCCAGCAGACTGCCAGTAGACACCACTAAGGCATGCATCGGCGTTGTGGACACGCGGATAGTCTCCGGGTTCTCGCACCAGCGGAATGCCTGGAAAAACATGGGCAAAATTATTGTATTGGATATCGATGAGGAATAAGTGGGACTGGAGCAGCGTTGCCAGACATCCCGATTTTGGCGGGACGTCCCGATTTTTTACCGAAAATTGAATCCCGCGCGGGACAGGCACAGTCCAGCTTTTCAGTGATTACTCGACATTTATCTAAGTTGCCAGTACTGTTTTTTATTGTTAAGTTACTAATAGATATGATTTTTGTCTATTACTTTCTTCTCTGTGGTCTCATACTTGTAACAGTGCGGTGTTCACTTGTTCAGTTAAAATAAAACAGCTTGATTAGTAAAAATATCTGCATTTCATTTAAAATAACTTCAGTACGATTTTTATAAGTATTTTAAAGTAAATAACGTATGTATTCTCATCAAAAAACATTTTCTATGGTTAGCAGCAAGTGGCGCCATCTAGTTCCGAAATAACTAGGAACCACAGAAAAGGTGGGAAAAAAGTGACACTGGCTGGTGACAGTCACTCTAGCAGAGCGTCGCATCGATACACACACCGTACTGCACACACCGCACAAAACATTTTCTATGGTTAGCAGCAAGTGGCGCCATCTAGTTCCGAAATAACTAGGAACCACAGAAAAGGTGGGAAAAAAGTGACACTGGCTGGTGACAGTCACTCTAGCAGAGCGTCGCATCGATACACACACCGTACTGCACACACCGCACTGTGTATGTTTCGTTCTTAATTGTATTTTAAGTTTTAATCATAGTGTCACTTTTGAAAAAAAAAAAAATGTTTATTTGGACACAGTTCGTGAAACACAAAATCAATAAAAAAAAACACCACCGCAAAAACCTTTAAGAGTGAGGCCACACGATGCGTTAACGGTGCGCAACGTCATCCTACATACAAATCACTATGCCATGTCACACCGCCGTGTCCGACGCCATGTCACGGCATCGTGGCGCGCCGCGCTTGTGACCTGCGAGACGAGGCGGGGAGGGGTGACGCGCTGCGGCGCGCACCACGGTAAACAGCGTTCTACTGCGGTGCCGCACCGCACCGTTAACGCATCGTGTGGCCTCGCTCTTATTTCGATATGTATGTTTTTCCTTTTTTTATATCGGCACCTTGTTTTTATATTATATTTATGTGGGTAATTGGTTATCATCTAATATTGTACTTTTGTGTGTTGTACTGCCTTTTGTGTGCGCCAAATAAATGTCTCGAATCTCGAAAAACCCGAAATCATGAAAAAAAAAACAGCTGTTCCCTACATTTATGTTCGCGTAACTCATCAAAATGTAGGGATCAGCTGATTTTTTATCGCGATTTCATGTTTGGTCCCATAGTAGGTACAAGTAGTTCATAATGATGAGTACAATGACCCCTTAAGAGGAAAACGGTGATTAAAATTTCACCTTGTATTATGGTCGCTTGAAAAACATTTTTAGACGATAAAAGTTCGTCGCTGACCTATTAATTCATTATACAACTAAATACATTTACAATTGAAGCTAATAAAAGCCACTGACCAGTTTAACAGTCCAATGCGGGTCCCAGCCGACCAACTTGAGACTCCAGTACGTTAACCCCGCGATCAGTACCGCGACTATAGTACTGATCACGTGACACGCCACTGCGCACCCCGTCTCGTACGTCGCGTGGAAGCCGTACTTCCAGATGAACGGGTCTGATACATAGATGCAGAGAGCTGGGGCGAGGAATGCGCCTGGAATGGAAAAATACAAAGTGTAATTTTAAACCCGACTTGATAAAGCATGGTGACCACATATATAGATACACCTAAATAACGCAAGAGCACCTACTTCGCGTGCCAAAAATCGCACCAGTTTACGATCGAAAATCATAAGCCGCCACTTTCGCGCTCAGTCCTGCGTACTGCTGGCTGGGTGAGCGTGAGCGAGAGAGCGCGAGCTTGTGACGTCATAGTAGGTAGTCAAAAAGTGGCACGCTTAGTTTTCATTAACAGTTCATGATACTTGCGTTATCTAGGTATATCTATATCTGTGATGGTGACCAATCCCCGTGCCTTTTCTGTATTCTTGCTCTGCAGTGGGACAATACATAATCAGGCTATAATGTTCCCACTGCTGGGACACAGGCCTCCTCTCTGTGAGAGGGAGTGGGCCGTAATCCACCACGCGGGCCCAGTGTGGATTGATAGACGTCACATGTCTTCGAATTTTTTGGTTCTAGGACATGCCGGTTTCCTCACGATGTTTTCCTTCACCGTTTTGAGAGCAGTGGTGATGAAATAATTTACACAAAGTAAAGCGCCTGTCTGGGTTCGAACCTACGACCCGACTCGTAAGTAGCGGCCTTTACCACTGGGCCACCACTGCTCTTAGTGGGACAATATTAGGGTGGTCATATTTTTATTGAAATAACTCAAAACCTCAAAACGTGTCATTAAAATTATAAGTTTTAACTATATTTGCTACGTCATACAAACCAGAACTCGCAAACAAATAAAATCGGCTGCTCCATTCATTTTATGTTCCCATAATTCGAAAATTGTCCCATAGGCAGTTGTCCCACCGCCGGCGAGGAAGCGACTAACTATAACCGGCTATTTTCTCGCTCAAGAAACGTACAATAGATATACATTCCGTGTAAACAAAAGAGATGCATGTATTAATAGTTGATCGCTGACTGTTCACACTGAAGGTGAGGACTCGCTCTGGTTTGTCGCTGAGCGACAAGAGCTATCAAAGATAATACTTGGCGGTCGAGAGACCAACCGACCGACTGAAACCTCTGTGGGACTAACCGCCCTGAGCGATTGGTGCGAGTAATCGCCCGTCGCACTCGGACACTCGCTGATAGCCTAGCGACAAAACTATCGGAACTACACACTCACTGCTTGCTGCTCGTCAACTCGTTTTCAGCTGCTAGTTCTACTCGCAGCTTTACTTTCTGACGCACAGTTAGAAAGTTGAAACTAGTTGCCCATTACCAACAGTAGGTTCTTACCAGTATAAAGGTATTCTTACCAATCACAGCGCCGATCAAACATTGATGTGGGAAGTGTGCCGCGACAAACAACCGCGCCAATATCACCGACGCTAGCGCCACACCGAACAGCGGGTACACTAGGTACTTCCACCACCAAATGTAGTATTTTCTGTTGATATACGACACAACTATTATTGCGTTAACCTCTCACACATTTTCCCGCCTACCTGTCGAAACACCCCACCCGTCGGAGTAGTCGAATGGGCGCAGTAAAGTCATTGTTTTAACAATGACAATAGAACAATGACACTGTTGTACACTTGGTGTACCGTTGACGTTTCGAGTACTTTCTCTTATGTACACTTGGTGTACATTTGACGGTTGAGGGGTTAAGAGGTAATAAAGAAAGCAAATTCGTTCATGGCATAAATGATTAAACAACAAACTCCTTAGCAGGACCTAAACGCAAGAAAAGCAATAATGCCTAATAATGTCTAAAAGTATATGATCGCCTACAGTAAACAAAATCAGAAAAATGTATGATATTCTTTAGGATATATGCTACTTAGATAGTGTTTTGAAAACAAAATACAACTAATCTAATACAGTAGAAAAAATCATGAAGATACCTCTAAAAACTTTTTTTTTACAATGAAAACCATACTAATATACATGCAATCATTCTGATTTTTTGTCAGATTATTCTACAAGCAACATACTAAAGCACTAGTGTTTTAATTGTTTAGTCCGAACAATATTTTTTTCGACAGAAGCCCGAAAGTCTGACAACCAGTCTTACCAACGGGTATCGTATTACCCAGTAACTGTGTTGTGGAGGTCAGATAGGCAATCGCTCCATGTAAAATACTGGTATTCAGTTGGATCCGGTTAAGGTGAATGGGTAGTTGTAGCCCGCGAAATTCAATTTTTCTTACGTTTTTTGCAATTTTCAGGTCAGTGTCAGGTTGTATCTTGATCAAAATATGATTCGCGACTATAACAGGTACGTATTTACAGAATTATAATAATTAGAACCATCAATACATCTTTCTAAGTTAGATTTCTACCGTTAAGAACAAATCTCATATGGAAAAGTGTTTATGGTAGAAATCTAACTTAAAGAGATATATTAATGATTCTAATGACTATGATTCTGTAAATACATGTCTATTATAGTCCCGAATCATATGTGGATCAAGATACAACCTGACACTGATCTGCAAATTGCAAAAAACTTAAGAAAATTTAAATTTCGCGGTCTACCATGTCACATTCACCTTAAACTGAAAGCCTAGGCTGCTAGGCTGAAAAGGCTAGGCAGATGATGACATGGCTTGTCTTTATGATACACTTACTTGTCGTGCATGACGTGTGATATCCACATGAGGGACAGTACCAGCATCATCGCAGCTGTCATGGAGTGACCGGAGGGACTACCGGGACCCGTCTCACATGTCTGCAGTGTTTGTTGTAGTACAGGTCTTTCGTACTCTGAGTAGAATGTTGTTTCTCGTATCCACCAGTATGGACGGTCTTCGAGGAGCCACCTGAAATTGGTAAAAAACATTTTTGAAAAAATTATCTAAGTTCCGGCCGCGCTAATTTGTCAAAGATGTAAACAACAATGGCTGCTCCAAATTGAATAAAATCAATATACAAGAACATTACTCAATTGATTGTTTTTTTTTTTTTATTTTATTTTATTCATCAATTCAATTAATAAAATGGACATACCATTTCATAACAGCATTCAACCAGCCTCCAAAAGCCAAGCACAGCAGCAGCTGAGCAGCGAATACCGAGTCGATGACAGAGATCAGCGGGAACAGAAACTGAATCGCAAGGTGCGGGTCAAACACATGGTTGACTATCTCAAAGAAGTTGGCGTGGTCTTCAAACCTGCGGATAGAGAATATCATTATCATCGTCATCTAACTAGCCTTTTCCCAACTACGTTGGGTTTTGCTTCCAGTCCAACCGGATTCAGCTATATTACAGTTTTTTATGTGGAGCAACCAGCTATCATGTCTGCCGTATACCCAATGAGCTGTGGTCCGAAATAACCACTATTTGGAACCCTGACACAGCCAGAAAGCATTGCAGTAGACCTGTGGAATATGGCACAGTAACTGCCAATATAACCTCTACTATCCAGGTAGGTAACTGGATTGTGAATTATTACGGTACTAGTTTCTATGTTTTTTTTTTTTTTTTTTTATGTAGGATGCTACTGTGCTAGTTTCCATGTATTTTTAATATGAGGATGTTGGGGTCCACGTCCTCGTATTAAAAATACATAGAAACTGAAGCCACGGGATCAAAATCTGTATCAAAATAAAATATGTTATATTTTATTTTGATATATTTTTTCCCTTGTCTTTTAAATAAATCCTATTGTGATGTGAAGTGTTTAAATAATAGTAAATACTTGTATTGCTGATAACATCGGACTTAGGATACCCTACATGCACTAGAAAACCTAATTAATTATAAAATACCGCAAAAGGGCTGATTTTCAAATTATTTTTACGTACATAAAAGTTTGCAATTGCGTGAGGAATTTGTAATTGGTCGCACAATGCAGTATTTCAAAGAAATAATCAATATTTTGAATACTTTACCAGTATTGCACAAATTCTATGCATGTTACACCAAAAGCGTAGATTTGCTCCATCGTAGCACTGTACATGAAGTTTTACAGAAGCATTATAACATTATGTAATGGAAGTTAGTTTTTTTTTTTGTATATATCTAATTATTTCGATGTTCTAATCAAAATAAATACTATGGTCATTTGGTCAATTTTGATAACGAAACGAATGTCAATTATGTCAAATGTCAATGTCAAAGTCAAACTATGAAAAACCGGAACAATCCTTTTTAATAGAATTATATTTTGAATAAATAATAAATTCTTCTATTAATCTATAATAATTTAGTAAAGCTTTTATTTCTGTCAATATATAATAATTATGAGAAATAAAAATATAAACTATTGTGTTTAAATTATTCTCCTCAGACTACAACGACATCTTGTGGATTAATATTGAGTTACGAAAAATTTCACCGCCATCTAGTGTCGAATAGCAGTAACTAACATTCAAAAATATTCAAAACAATAAACATTGCTACTTAATAAAAGATCGCGCTGTTATCTCAATAGAAAAATATTTCGGAACAGAAACCAAAATATTTCGCCATTCAATTTCATCATGTTAGAACCGTTTTGCCTTTACCTTTGACAAAAAAAACCTTACAGGTCAATACCAAAGTAACCCTGTAACATTTGGGCCGATCCGATACCTTAAATTCAAACCAACCACTGAAATCCTGTAAATCCAGACAGAGCCCGCTAATTATTACGAAGCCTTGCATCTGGGAGCTGACAGCATTTCGGAGAAAGAAGTTCACTGCGGTGTTAATTTCTCGTGTTGCTACCAGCTGCACGAAACTTCTGCTATGTTAATCAGATTTGGCAGTGAGGCCAGTCAGCATATTGCGGCCGCTCCATACCAAAACCCCAGTACCTATGTGCTTCAACCAGTTCAAACTACATTTTCCAGTGGAACGCGAAAATAGCTTAAGTACTAGGTTTTTTAATGGTTCTTTTTTCTTATTTACCTATGTGCGTTACATTACAAGACCATTAAAAAACCGAGTAAGTTCCGAACACTGTCTTGGTTAAAGTGACCTAAGTACTGGTAGAGACCTCTTTGAGAGTTTCTGACCTCCTTGCGGGTCAGGCCGCTGGTTATATTTGAAGTAAGTTCATTTCGAACATTCAAACATATGTCATATAAGAGTCGTAGGTTAGACGTCTTAGAAATAAGTCGATGTGATTATATAAATAGGTACGATAAAAGACTCATAAAATATACCCTAGTAAACTATAAAGGGATTTTATTAAATAACAAACATACGCCCGTGACCAAGGAGTCACATTAGAGTCTGCAGGTAGGTATCTATCTATAGTACCTACGGTAGGTACTAATCTCTTTTATTGATGTTTAGATAGTTGGAAGGCGTGAAGGGAGGCCTTTGCCCAGGAGTGGGACAGAGCAGGCTAGTTAAAAAAAAAGAGGTAGTACATCTTGGTAGATGTTTGACAAGTCGTTAACTCGTTACTGTAGGCTCAAAAGCCTGACAATCAGTCCATTACCAAGGGGTGTCCTGTTACCCAGTAACCGGATTGTGGATGTATTTTGACAGTTCAAACCACGCCATTTTGTCATAGAGAATACGGTTATAGCAGATGTCGTGATTAACTACGGAATTGACGTGGTTTCGAATTTCGAAGTAAGAAATCGTTAAGTGGTCATATAAATGAATTAAAAAAAAAACGCGTGGCACGAAAGCGAGCTATCTCCACCTGAATTCCAAAACAATTTATCATAATTTTACTGATAAACATAATTTACCTATCCTATGTATCCAAAAAAAGGGCTAAAACAATCTCTACCGTAAAAAAAAACAATTTCGTCAGATTACCGAAAGGTTAACGTGTTAAAGCGACGCTAGATGGCGCTGCTCTCTCCCGGGACCTGTGAGGGCGGATTATTGTTTTAATAATTGAATATTATACTATGGTAGCGATACAACCGGCAACACAAGTTTGAAACGAACGGGAGGATGTTTTTGAAAGGTGTAGAATGTAATATTTTTGGACAAAAGAGTTGAATTTGTTGCTCTTGCTTGTAAATTCAATATTTTGAACCTATCGTTTCGTCGCGGATGGTCAAAATCGCAATCGGTCAAGTGACTAATCAATAGATATAGTAATTCCGCAATTTTATTTTTTATATGTTTTGACTTCAAGAACAATCCACAAACTAACCTAAAAAATATCTACTTAAGTACTACTGAAAAAAACTATCTTCAAAAAAAAAACTTGTACAAAAATGAATATCTACGTAGGTACAGAATGAACTGTTGTTGGTAGGTAGGTAGGTACCTATAGACAGGAGGTGAACGAAATGAAAGGAGCAGGATGATCGTAGCATTCGTAGCATATAGGTACCTACCTACCTAGGTACAGGCGTCAGTACATCAACCTACTACAATCTGTCAAATTTCTTTAATAGATTTTCAACTTTATCACTAAATTATAAGGTTCAAAGTTGATTGGGAAAATTTGACAGTTTCGGGTAGGTTGATGTGCTGGCGTCTGTACACAGTGTTCTGAAGTTTCTGCCAATGAAAAATAGTCATAAATCCGACTCAGGAATGTGTCGTAAAGGCTTTTTCAAATCAAATCGTCAAACCACCACTCCTCCACCACTGCTCTCAAAACGGTGAAGGAAAACATCGTGAGGAAACCGGCATGTCCTAGAACCAAAAATTCGAAGACATGTGACATCTACCAACCCGCACTGGGCGCGTGGTGGATTACGGCCCACTCCCTCTCACCGAGAGGCGGCCTGTGTCCCAGCAGTGGGAACATTATAGGCTGATTATGTTATGTTATGTAAATCGTCAAACTAACTAAACCCATCAACACCCCTAACACTAGGTAGTGTTTAAGTTCATAATCATTTATTTTTCAACTAGCTGCGCCCCGCGGTTTTACCCGCATAAGTCTCGATCCCGTGGGAATATCGGGATAAAAAGTACCCTATGTCCTTTCCCGGGACTCAAGCTATCTCTATACCAAATTTCATCAAAATTGGTCCAGCCGTTTGAGCGTGAAGAAGTAACAAACATATAAACACACACACACACTCACAAACTTTCGCCTTTATAATATTAGTGTGATTAGTGTGATATTTTTACAGTTACGGGTACCTACCTAGTGTTAGTCTTAAGCCCCTTTATTAATAAACTTTGCTTAAAGTTAAGTAAGTAGTGATAAGCGACTGTTTAATCATAAATTTTTATTTTTTTATTAAAACTTTATGCACAAGTAAAAAACTGTACAAAGGCGGACTTAATGCCTTGGGCATTTTCTACCAGTCTACCTTAGGGTGATGCAGAGACAATATACAGTAGGTGCAATAACAGAAAGAAAAAGATAAGAAAATATTTATAACTAAGATATATGAAATTTTTGACGTTTGTTCGTCACATAGGTAACTTTTATCATCGTTTATAAATAAACCCATAAATAAGATCTATCTAATCATACACGAAATCTCTTAAGAGGTCATTGTACCTATTCATAATTTTTTACTATGGGACCAAACCTGACATCGCGTAGAAAATTTAGCTGTTCCCTAAATTTATGTTCGCATATCTCGTCAAAACGTATGTATCATCTGAATTTTTTTTTCACGATTTTGGTTTGGTCCCATAGTGAAAATTGTTAGTAAAGAGGTAATGAATTCCTTTATGATTAGATAGACCTTATATTACCTATAAGCTCTATCTAGTCATAAACGAATTCTCATCAATCAAAATGTCTATGTTATAGTCAGTAAGTAATACCTACATAGACATTTTGTTGTTTAAGTAATTAGGTACCTATAAACAAATTGGATTGATCGAGTAAAGAAATGACACTTATCTGTTCCCATTACTAAAAAGACTTGAAACAAATATAATATCCTACCAGCATTAAACACAACGTAGACACAATCTATTGTCTGAACTGTACGCAGATATAAACTTCGCTCAGATTTGGCCAAATTTAATCTTAGCAGCGGCGGCGGAGACCCGGAGTTGAACGGTGGACAGTTCTTGGGATAGATCGCAAGATAAAGTTGGAAAAATAATGAGAAAATATATTATATTCCACAACTATCACACAACGCCATCTAGTCCCAAGCTAAGCAGAGCTTGTGTTATGGGTACTAGACAACTGATAAACATACTTATATATTTCTAAATACATACATATTATAGATAAATTACACCCAGACACAGAACAAATGATCGTGCTCATCACACAAACATTTGTCCTGGGTGGGAATCGAACCCACGACCTCCGGCATAGCAGTCAGGGTCACTAACCACTAGACCATCAGGCCTGTCTGTTGCCGTAGAAAGAAGAAAAGAAATGTCACTCACTTCACTTTGTATAGAAATAGCCAGCCGATCTGTCCTGTAAAAATCTTAATGTTGAAAGTTAAGTAAAGTGATTTTTAACCGACTTCAAAAAAAGGAGGAGGTTCTCAATTCGTCGGAATCTTTTTTTTTTTTTTTTTTTTATGTATGTTCCCCGATTTTTACATAACCAATCGGCTGAGCTATGTCTATTCTTCGTAGAGTTCTAATAGAAGTGGACAGAGTGACCGCTGTGGTGAAGTAGAAGCGGAGTGAAGTGGTTGTTTGTCTTATTTCTCTTTAGTAATATTCGTGAATTTATGTAAATTTATTTGTGATTATATTTATATGTAACTAGCTGCGCCCCGCGGTTTCACCCGCATAAGTCTCGATCCCGTGGGAGTGTCGGGATAAAAAGTATCCTATGTCCTCTCCCGGGACTCAAACTATGTCTATACCAAATTTCATCTAAATCGGTTCAGCGGTTTAGGCGTGAAAACGTAACATACAGACAGATAGACAGAGTTACTTTAGAATTTATAATATTAGTATGGATTAGCTATACATAATTGCAATTATGATATTTATAGTTTTAAATAGGTGTACGCGTATCTTTATATTTAAAAATATTTATTCCGCAATGTTCATGATTGCACCTACCACTGTTTGTCTCTGCATCACCCAAAGGTTGACTGGTAGGAAATGCCTGACGATTAAGTACATTTGTGTGCTTCAAGTAATCCATACTAAAATTCGAAAGTAACTCTGTCTGTCTGTCTGTATGTTACCTTTTCACGCCCAAACCACTGAACGGATTTAGATGAAATTTGGCAGAGAGATAGATTGCATCCCAGGGAAGGACATAGAATATTTTTTATCCCAGAAATCATCCTTTGAGGGGGTGAAAAGGGGGGTGGAAGTTTGTATGGGAAATCAATAACCGCTGAACCGATTTAGATGAAATTTGGTATGGAGATAGTTTGAGTTGTGGGGAAGGATATAAAATAGTTTTTATCCCCGAAATTATTCCTTAAGGGTGTAAAAAGGGGGGTGGAGATTTGTAAAGAGAATCAATAAAAAAGGACTATAATACTTTTACCGCGGGTGAAACCGCGGGGCACAGCTAGTAAATAAATAGATAAATAATAATAAGTGACCATGCTACCTGTGCTGGATATCTCGCGACGTATCCTGCAATCCTGCCCACCGTGCACACTGCCACTCGTAAACGCGGCATGATCACGTAGAATTATTGCGTTAAAATATAATCTGCGCTCAGCTCACACCCGGTGGGACTCGGGAGGGCGGGTGGAGGCTGTAATAAAGGTATTTTCACGCTATTTAGTTGAGGAGCGGGACTGGCAGAGAGGCTGTAGGACTGTGACGTAAATTTTAGGTACTAGAAAGGGTGGAGACGTAGATTTCTGGATTGGTTATGTCCATTTGAGCTTTTTTAAGTGTGGGTCAGAATGACGGGTGTATTTGGTCGTTCGTTATTTTTTTTAGCTAGAAGTCTAGAAGGAGAATCCTGCATACTTATCTCTTTTGTTGACTGTACATTTCCAGTTTTAGCTGATCTCGCATGGCTTTTCGCACAACAAGAAGTCAGCTTATACTCGTACTGGAAATGCATAGCTTGATTTGTCCCCAATAGCATTTGTACCTAACCCCTTATTTAAAACAATGATTGTTGTTGATAGTTCAGAAACATTTTATCGATCGAAATACCAATCAATATGTTAGTACTTAGACATCATCGTCACATGCATTTAATAATTCAAAAAAAAATCAACCGAACTGAGAACCTCCTCCTTTTTTGAAGTCGGTTAAACAATCAAACAAACGCATTTAAAAAGTAGGTATTCTAATTCCAAAAAAAAGAAAACAAAAGAAAGTCACTTCCCATAATAATATCCAACATAATGGAAATCAACCTCTCTATTAACTTTACGACGTAACCAACAAAGTCAGGGACAAACAGAGATATTGATATAAACAGCTTTCTCTTAAAACATTTAATTAAAAGCTAAAAGGCTAATTATAAAAAAGCACTCAGCGACGACACGTAAATGCGAGCAGTATTAATTTCGACGCTTCTGAAAGTTTCAGAATAGTGCTGGGAGTGGGCTGTCGAATAATTAAGTATATCCGAAATATTACCTATAATGCTCATGCAAGTTATGTTTGAATTACTTATCTACTTCATGTAATTTTCTCTTTAGAGTTTTATAAAGGAAATTATGGAATTCTTCAGTATCACTGTCAGTAGGTAGTATCCACAGTTTTAAAAATATTAGTTGAGTTTTATAAACCTAATTACAGAAATAGAAATCTCATATTTTTTATACCGAGACCAAATTAAAAAATCTTATTCTACCTATAAATAAAATCCCTTCACCCAATTGCAATCGGGCTAGCAATATTTTGCCTCCAATACAAATAACTAGCCTGACCCACTCAACAGTCATAAGCATTACGAATCCATTATCTTTTTGTAAGTGGTAGAAAAAATATAAAGGTCGCTTCCACAGCCAATCTTACTAAAAACAAAAGGATAATTAGGTATTATATGAACCATTCTTCATTAATTTTTCAGCGATGTGTGAAACTAGCTCCGAAGTTTCGGATACTCGAATACTAAACAATGAGACCACAATAACAGTTTTATTAATCTTTCACCTAACAATTATCTATGAGTGTAATTTTCGGATACTCGGATACAAAACAAAAAACCGTCGGATATCCACACATCCCTAAATGAATCCACTTAAAAACTGCTTGTAAAGAGCTCCTAATATGTCACAAATAAAGTAGCGACCAATAAAGAAGCAATTAGTTGAAGTTTTTTTGAACGTAAATAGAACAGGGGAGGGTAAATCGGATGCGTTCATTTTGAACGCGACTAAATAACTCGGGTGACAGTTAGTTCATTTTTTTTTTTTAAAGGCTTACCTCAAAATATATTTTTTTGTTGTTTGTTTACACACAAATAAACCTAATATGTATATACAAATCCCGTGTCACAGTGTTGTTATCGAACTCTTCCGAAACGGCTTGACCGATTTTAATTAAATTTTTTGTGTGTACATATTTTGTAGGTTTGAGAATAGATCGTGGCTATTTTTTTTTTTTTTCAAAACGGCGTATGCGGTGTCAGATAGTAAATAATATAATTTTGAGACAGTATTATCAAAAGTATTTTCGTAAGATTAAGTTAAATTACTTATTAGCTATTTGTACGAAAATTTCGAATTATCTTTCTTGTCTTGTGTTGATTGAAATGACAGCTATCTAGCTAAATAATGTCACGTTGACAAAAAAAAGTTCGATCGCAGCTGTCATTTTAGTCTAGCAAAATAAAAGTCAGAGTTTAAAAAATTACTTTTAATCGCTAGCTTCTTTGTTAGAGCAGCAACTAGCTTAAAAACATTCTAAGTGACCGACTCTTTGACAATAATTCAAAAGTGCCTGTAAATGGTTTACCTGAAAAAAAACTTTTGACTTCGAGTTAAAGTAGGTAAGTAAATCGAACAAAAATAAATAAACAACCAGAAAACAATCTAAGCGCACTGTTTGTTCCTTTTTACCTATATGACCGTCGGCGACACATATCATATTTTAAAACTGACATTTCTTCTTTAATATTATCTCCGTAACTTCAAAATCTCACTTTTTTCCAAACAAACAACCCTATCAAGGTTATTCGAACCTATCAACGCCCTCAGCCACATGTGTAATAAACAAATTAAACTACCCTTACAAGCCTGCACCCTCACATAATTCGCAAATCAAAATAATAAACTAACACCCATGTATATCGCAGACAGGCGTTGATTTAGCAGAAAAAACGCCAGTACAGGGCTCAGGTGGCATTTAGCGGCCCCCACCGGCAATTTGACAGACTATTAATCCGGATTTAGCCGGTTTTAAGCGGATTAGGGCGGGTTTATCTCGCTCAAAGTGGTTTAAAGCAGTGTGTGTTTTTGTTTTTGGTAAATTGATTTGTGGCGGTGATTGGTCTTTGTTTTAAGTAGATCACTGTTACTTCATTTCACCTATAAGCTGGTACTTTTATTTGCGTCAGTTTCTCCTGCAAAAAATACGCGTAGACCCATGGTAGTCCTAAGACTTCATTACTTATAACTTAGAAGTAGGTAAGTCTTGTATGGTTTCAAGACAAATGTGTTGAAACATTTTTTTTTTTTATGATCAAAAAAATAAAATAAATAAATTATACTTTCTCACAAGTCAAACCACACAAAAGTAGGCAAACAAAATGCTTATTCGTCTTAACGATTATATTACCACAATAAAAAATATATTGCGTCGTTTTTCTCCAATACCTGACCACAAATTACAAAAAAAAAGTTACAACTTTCTTTCAAGCAGTCCCGAATGAAAGAAGTCGGTATAGAAATATTATAAAAATAACCTCCCCGCCATTCGTCAAGGACGCGTTCATAATAGATGAATAAATGTTTTGTCATTTCTACGTTCTCAAAGTTACCGCCATAAACGAAAGAAAATTAATAGTTTTATGACTACATTCCGATCACTTTACGGTAGTTTTTAATTGTTATATTGCGACCGTGAGTAATCTGTATAGTGTATACTACCGCAACATTGCAAGGGCAGGCATCTTTCTTTGACATTTAGAGAAAATGGCGGCTGCTTTGAGGGTTACTCGTCATAATTTATTTTTAGTTAGTTTATTGGATATTGTAAAAATATGTTAGTAAATTATTATTGGCTCGTAATATTTGTGCCCAAGTGATAATATTCTGGGGTTTGTATACCACAAGATATAATGTAGGGACATTATGCTTATTTCTTGTTATATTATGCTCTCATAACTCTTGTAAGGACTCATAATAATTGAGGCGAAATGATATTCTTTGCTTCTAAATCTACATGTAATAGACAGTGCCTAGAAATGTTGAGCAGCATAGCTGCATGGTCTAATTTTTCATTTGCACACCATTTGTTTAATACTGTCATAAGCACGTGATTAAAAGACTTTAAGAGAAAAAAAGTTCCTAAAAGCTGAATGTATTGGATGAGTGTATCATATTTGCTTCCGTGACGTCTGTGACGAACTTTATATAATTTATTTCAAGCATTGTTCTCATCATGAAAGTGACTTTGTCTTTTTTGAGAATAAAAGTCCCTCTTTAAGAGCCTATACTACCTCAGCTAAAATTCACTCTTTATCTCGCTCATACGATACTGCTCGCGGACTGAGTGAGAGCGAGACAGAGTGCGGTGCTGGGCGGCAGGTAGCGCCAATAGTTTAGGTATTTGCTTTTTACAGTGAAAATAATGGTAATTATAAAAAAGTAAATAACATAAGACCTGCTTTAAAGTAAGTTCAGTTAGTATGCAAAGTTTCATGATCTGATTTGAAGTATTTTTTTAAAACCAGCTGTTTATTGTTCGGGTTAGAGGTAACTTTGGATTTTTTTTCTATCGAGAAAATTTTATGGAATCATGTTTTCGTCTAACATAAGACTTAGCATTAATCCTCAACTTTACCATATATTTATTTCAAAATTAAAGGTGCAGTATTTTCGACATAACGGAGGATCACGCTAAGCCATTTGAGGTAGTATAGGCTCTTAAACCTAAGAGAGATTAGTTGGTACAGACGCCAGCACATCAACCTACTACAATGTGTCAAATTTCTTTAATAGATTTTCAACTTTATCACTAAAGCAAAAGGTTCAAAGTTGATTGGGAAAATTTGACAGTTTCGGGTAGGTTGATGTGTTGGTGTCTGTGCTAATCATAGATTTAAAATAGGTTCGCGCGCTGCGCTTACTAAATCTATGGTGCTAATGGTATGGTATGGTTATCAATTAGGTAAGTATAGTACACCTAGTTAACATGATTTTAAATGAAAATAAATCCTATTAACACCAAAAAAAATCTTACTCAATTTGAATCATAACCGAAATTTATCATTTTAACTACGTCGTGTATTTCGCGGTATCTGTATGTCCCATTATAAACCATATCAATATGTAAACTATACAGTTAATTCAAGCGTATGCCTCTATTGCAGAGGGCAGCACCCTCGCTGCATATCGTGTTAAGTTTAAACAAGAGGGTTCGTAACAGAGACAGGTTGGTTGCCCATCAACCAGGCAATTATCTTGTCAGACAGATTTTAAATGAGTATTTAAAGGGAGAAGGAGATTTTTCATTCAATTTATTACTATACTTAATGTATTTTACCTAGACTATCGATCGAAAAGTAGGTATACTTACCTACCTACAGGCTTTTATATCCTGATTAACTGTTGCCTAACTGTTTAGTTTAGTTTGTGATCATCCTGTACGAGTCGCAATAAATACTTTTTCTTTCTTTCTTTCTTGCCTGCGACTTTGTCTGCGATGCTCTTTTATGCTCTTTTCTAGGTCAGGCCATGTGCCAAATCTTTTTACTTTATAAATTATAATATTAATTTAGATGAGTATCTAAGTACTTTAAACACACCTGGTTTATCGTTTTTTTTGTCTGTGTTTCCCTGCAAAGTATCTATAGGAAAATTATATACCTACCTATTACTTACAGAAAACGTTAGTTGAAAAGAAACTATGTGCTACATTCTATACAGCACCTCTCTTCGCGTGGTCTTCGACACTGAATGTAACAATGAATACAAAGTGTTATTAACTCACCTTTTGAACCAATCAAATAAGATGAAAAAAAAAAAACATACAAACCTCATTGTGTTACAGATCTCCAAAACTCCTCACTACCCATATAAAATTTAACACTGGCGACCCCACTCCGCAATAGCCATTCGTAGCAATAAAAAAGAAACGGAAAAAAAAAGGATTGTCTTTTGATTCCAATTTTGAATTCAATTCGCGCGGGTAGCGCTCCATGATTTTATTTTCATGAGCGTCGCGGGACCGGAGGGAGTGTGTAACGAAAATTTTAATAATAAATGAATTAAATCTTGATATTATATTAGTTGATATCAGCGAGGGATTATTGTTTTTATTTATGATTTGGGGCGCCTCTGTTATGGATTAAAGTGATAAATATTTTGATGTAATTTGTTTGGACTTGATTAATGAAGGTTTATGCGTGGTGTGGCGGAAAGAAAAGAAAATATTTTACAATCGCATGTTACTAACCCATGCTTAATTGTTTTCGGCTTTCAGGAAGATCACACTTATTACGCAGTGGCATTCTGTGAAATTCGGGTATTCAGCTGCTTCTGGGCAGACTGCAAGCCAACCCCAAAAAAGTAGGAAAAACACTAGGCTGATGACGTAGATATAATTGAACTGTGGAAGTAAATCATTTCTCCCTTCTTCATTTGAAACCCCTTTCTTTTGATTATCGAGCTCAAAACAAGGGAGCCTTAAACCGGCTTCATAACAGTATTGCCAGCAGTTAACCACTTTATGCACCCTGATTTCCAAATAACGTACCAACCGTTAAAACAACATAAAAACGCACTCTCATCGACTACCAACAAACTAAAACACCACTATTTCGCAGCACCTATCACACAAAATTAAAGAAAAAAAAGCCGAGCAAATAACCCGACCCGCCCCTTACCTACAATAATATCCCGCCCGGGCCATAACACCTTTACCCGTTTACTTTTTAATCCGGCAAGGTCGTAAACAGCCCGGGCAGGGTATCACGGATATACCGGGCCAATCATCCGGCTATCTGCACTATTTTTTCCCGGGAAAATGTAGCATTGGTCCCTGGAGATGTCCCTTAATATATGTTTTATTTGGAAACTATTGCCGCGCCGTTTTTTTATACGTGTTGGTGACATGGATTTAGGGTTTGGCGTGTGTGTTTTGTTTTAAGCAATGTTTGGGGTGTAATAATGACGCGTGGAAATTTCTGTTTTGGAGCAGTCTTTCATTAGTATCTACATGTTTGAACTGGAAGCTCATTGGCAAGCAAAAATAAGTCCACTCAAGTTTCTAAATGACTAGCTGCACCCCGCGGTTTTACACGCATAAGTCTCAATCCCGTGGGAATGTCAGGATAAAAAGTAGCCTATGTCCTTTCCCGGGACTCAAATTACCTCTATACCAAATTTCATCTAAATCGGTTCAGCGGTTTAGGCGTGAAAAGGTAACATACAGACAGACAGACAAAGTTACTTTCGAATTTATAATATTGGTATGGATATAGTACCTATGGATTAGATTAGGTACCTACTTCTGATATAACTTCACATATGCTAATTATGATAAGCACCGGGGTAGGTAATTGCGTAAGACATTAACACTAACAATAGCTTTCATTTTGACAGTTCAACAATATTCATTGCGTTATTTACTTTGTTGAGCAGAAAAATTTTCCAAATGTATGAAGCAATGGATTAGCAATATCTTTCAAAATCATTCAGATTTCGATTGATCGTGTTGTTACGCATTTTGGCAGCTGAATTAGCAGAAGGTTCTTCACTGATCTATAAATGAAGACTACCACCTACTCTAGATTTCCACACCATTGTAACTCTTTACCAATAAGAAGGTTGATGCATCCTTAAATATAGATACGTTATACCTAAAGTCAACCATATGATAGGTACAGTACCTATGTTAAAAATAAAGAAGGTAAGGTTAGGACTTCATTGAATAGGTACTGAATCCGTTATGGAATAATAATAAGCCTACCTATTTTCATCCAATCGTCCTTAAAAAATACTTTTCTCGAAAGTAAAGAAATGGTAGCAAAAACCCGTCAAATCAAAAACGTTACACCATTGCGAATTCCATGTAGGTACCTACCAAGTAAAAACAACCCTTATTTTGTGTAAAACTTCTCCATTTTACATTTCTTCGTGCGGAACTAAAGTGTTTCGTGTCGCTGTGCGCAATAAACAGCTCAATAGGTAGAAAACAGACAAACTTATTTACACATTAGAATGGCGACCGAAACTAATTATTTGCTACTGGTAGCAAAATAAACAAGCATTACTCAGCGGGGAACGGCCTATTATTGTGTACACCAACCTTTTTTCACGAATTATAAACCATAATTGTGAACGCAACCATAAACATTGCTTCACGAAATGTCAAAATGTTTCCCGCGTTTTTTGTATTTTTTTTTCGGCGGCCTTTATGTGGCATTGTTTATAATCTATTATGCCAGAGGCTGTAAAAGTGTTGAAAGATATATTGTTTTCGAGTGAAATTGTTACAATTTCTTTCCGATCCGTTGTAAAAGTTGTTGGTTCTATGAACTCGTAAGCGTTTAGTGTGACAATTTTTTTCGTGATTCGGAAGGTGGCTTCGGCTTTGTGTATAATTTCTTGTTGGCAACAAAAGTCGTCATAAGGATGGCTATCATAATATAAAGTTAGTATTGCATGAATGGCCAGCAAGATAATTGAGATAAAAATATTTGTGTTTCACTTCATGATCCTCGGAAGGCTGTCAGTCGTAGATCTTTGACAGTCGTTACGGATAGTCAAAAGCCTTAAAGTCAGACAACTACCTAGTCTTAACAAGCGGTATTATGTTACCCAGTTACTGGGTTTTGGAGGTCAGATAGGCAGTCACTCCATGTAAAATACTGGTATTCAGTTGCATCCGGTTAGACTGGAAGCTGACCCCAACATAGTTGGGAAAAAGCTAGGCAGATGATGACTTCATGATCCTACATATTATTTATTTATTTACCTAAAAGAAACAAACGTGTACCTACTTATATGTGTTTTCATTTATATAATAAGTTATCTTTTTAGGGTTCCGTATCCAATGGGTGCCAACGGGGCCCAAATACTAAGCCTCCGCTGTCAGTCCGTCCGTCCGTCCGTCTGTCTGTCAGCGAGCTGTATCTCATGAACCGTAATAGGTAGACAATTGAAATTAACAGTGTGTATTTCTATTGCCGCTATAACATTATGATACCTTTAATTTAGAACTTTTTTTTTTATACAAGAAACGTGTTTTATTCGGCGTTTTTTACCTTGTGATACCTACGGATTACGGAACCCTTCGTGTGTGAATCCGACTCGCACTTGGCAGCTTTTTTTACTGTCATGGTCCCGCAGCAAATTGGTACCTTCATAAAAGTATTTTGTTGAATTACTCTGGAAAATGCTATTGTGATTGAAGAACTAAGCGATTGTCTTTGTAGCCACATTTTATAAAGCAATATCCTTGCGAACCCTGATAGCCCACAGCATAATATTACGGCGAAGAAAACCTGAAATATTTTGATCCATGCCATTTTCTTGCAAACATTCCGCCCGTCGGCGAATTCCACATTCAAAATTCCCTTTAAAATCTGTCATTTAGCCAAACAAATAGTCGGCCATTTTGCGTCGATTTCGCGCCAAAATGTACGTCACAAAAGCGTTCGGATACAGACGCTGAATAAACTGTTATCATTGTCGGTGAACTGGCGGTGGGAGCGACTGTTTTATTATACACCGGTTAAGTCTAAACAGAAAGGGGATGTAACTTGTACCTATAGCAAGGTGGGTAATTGCGAAAAATTGCTATTTTTGACTGGGAATTTGGTGTGAATGTTGAAAACCGGAGGGATAATTACACAACACATAAAGCCGTTGGTCCTGCACCTGATCTCTCCGGTCTCCCCGGTCGTGTCGCATTGCCGTCCCATCTCCCATCGGACTATGAGAGTAAAGGTACAGAGAGTGCACCTGTGTTTGCGCACACACTTGTGCACTATAATATCTCCTGCGTACCTGGCTAATCTCCGTTGAGATTGGCCGCTGTGACCGACATCGCTCGAGAGACTATTAATCAGCCCATAAGGTCCCCACTGCTGGGACACAGGCCTCCTCTATATGAGAGGGATTGGGCCGTATTAATCTACCACGCGGGCCCATTGCGGGTTGGTAGATGTCACATAATGTTTTCGAATTTTTGCTTCTGGACATGCCGCTTTCCTCACTATGTTTTCCTTCACCGTTATAAGAGCAGTGGTGATGAAATTCATTAGTCTTCATCTAGTCTAGTCTCTGTAGCAGTCCTATTAGTCTTCATCTCGGTAATCACCCCCTTTCTAACCAGCATCATTCACACAGTCCATCCATCGTAGATCAAAGTATGTCAAATAGTAGGTATTGTTTTTATCGTTTATTGCCCGTGGTTCGACCGCGTAGTTCTACTAGTAGGACCACGGGCATTATTGTATTTCTACAAAATAACGGTATACCTAACGGTTCCTCTCACATTGAAATAATATTATTTACAACGTTTTAGTTTATTTTTTGGCACAGATCAACGTTATAATTCAAATAAATTATTTGCTAAAAACCGTATAATTTCGTAGGTATTTTATTATTATAACTTTAATTTTTAGAGCGTCGTATCGTACCTATCTATACTTATCTTTACTAATAATAAAAAATTAAAAGTTTGTTTGTTTGAACTTGCTAATCTCTGGAAGTCATCATTCTCCTGCCCTTAGCCCATCCATATAAAATGTTTGTACGTTTATTCTAAGGAGCCAACCCTAGTGGAGCAGAATCCTACAAGATTTTAAAGTAGTGGAATCTGCCCCACTATTTCGACTTAATGGGGCAGATTCCACTGCAAAATTTTAGGCATTCCACTTTGCCCCACCAGTGAGGCGGCCGGTGGGGCAAAGTGGAATAATCCATTTAAACATGTCTTTTTGTTCCATACTTCTCTATTAGTCGTCATCTCGGTAGTCACCCTCTTTCTAACCATATCATCATTCATACAGTCCATCCATCGTTTCCTTAGTCATTCTCTACTCTTTGCGTTAATATCTGGAAGTAACAGTCGGATTTGAAAAAATATTTTTGCGTCTGATAGTCCAATTCTTAATGAAGGCTATAGGCTATATAACATCACGCTAGGACTCTCAGGAGCCGAAAAAAAGGAGAAAAAGTCAGAAAGAATGTTAAGCAAAATCGAAATAAGTAATAGCGACGGGGAGTTTTATAAAAAAGTGGGTGTAATTTTATTTTAGTATAGACATTGGCGCCGATTCTCTTGTTCACAAACTAAACTAAATTTAAGTTCAGTGCATCTTTTTCTTACTATTTCATTAAGAAAAGGACAGAAGATAAATTTTAGTTTAGTCCTGTCAAATTAATCAGCGCCTGACACTATTCCATACAAGTTTAGACGTGATTAAAAACTTGCCTACTAAAATTACGTCAATTTACGTCAGGCGCTGATTAATTTGACAGGACTAAACTAAAATTTATCTTCTGTCCTTTTTTTAATGAAATACGAGTAGAATGAAAAATATGCACTTAGCTTAAATTTAGGTTAGTTTGTGAACAACAGAATCGGCACCATTGTGTATCGTACGACTTCCACGCGAGCGAAGTCGCGGGCAGAAGCTAGTATCTAATTAAAATAAATTAACAGTTTCATTTGCTAAAGAGCGTATAAATTGTTTTTTTATTATTATAACTTTCTTTAGTGTCCTATTTTTTATATTATCTAAGTAGTTAAAAACATATATTTTGCATTAAGCACATTTTTATAGGTGCTATAAAAATTTGTGACCTGCTAAAATTTTTATTGTTTTCCTAGCGCACCAAATGTTATGAATTTCTCTAAAACTTTTAAGGGCTGGTAATAGTTCAGCTAAAATTCAGATTTTGTCCCCACTTCCCCGCGCTATGTATCATTCTATCCCACTCGCACTGACATACTGATTCAGTTAGGGTGAACTGAACTATTGTTGGAAGGATGTCAAGAAATAAAATGATTAAACTTAACATTAATTTATTACATTCACATTTTATGTACAGTATATATAAAATTCTTTTAAATGGGCAGGTAAATAATAAGTAGGTATAACAAAACAAACATGAGACACTCATCATTCGCATAGCAAATACAGTTTACATCGAAATCCGCAATATAAGTACCTACTTCATAAGTGTTCTATGACCGACCAAAGACCATTGCTCTATCGCCATATTTTTGTCACCATAAGACACCGACAGCCAAATAGAGCCGGCGCTCAGCTCACTGACAGCGTGCCACGGCAGGTTGTGCTGCGGCATCCCGCGGCGTTCCGTGGCATCCTGCTAAAAGCCCGCACAGACCGGACTGCGTCCCATTAACCGAAATGACCGCAGCACAAGTTTCAATCTTATTTCAACTAGCATAGCAATCATAATTCCTCGACACAACGTGACCCACACGTCCCGCGGGATGCAATGGCGCGCCGCGGCATTACGTGGAATGAAACGGCATGACACGTCATGCCGCAGCATCCCTGGCGCGTTGCGTCATGCCGCAGCGTCCCGCGGCACGTCGCGTCATTTCCCGGCATCGTGGTATCGAAATAAAGTAACATGAATTCTAAACTCATTGAAATAAGATTCAAAATAACTTGATTAGTAATAAAATCCTTTGCCATGACAAAGCCTTAAAATTACTTTCTTTTTGCTGAATCTTTGGCCAAAAAATAGGCTAGTCCTCTGGTCACGTGAAGAGTCGACCAATCGCTTGGCGATTTCTCGAAAAATTAAGTAGGCACTCGGACCTTATGGCCCTAGTGTATCAGCCCCAAACGGCTGGTACATTGTATATAAGTCGGAATAAGATTAGAGTATCTATTTGCGCTGTTTGAGGTTTTCTGCACCCGCAGTAATCGCACTAGCACAGCCAACCGTAATAGGAAGATGGGGTGGCGCAAGGTAGTCGATACATGTTGCATCACACACCAAAGGCCGACCTAACTTCTTCTTCTTCTAACCTAACTTCTTCTTCTAACTTCTAATTAAAAATATACCATTAAATTTCTGATGCCAAACTGCATTCAGTGATGGATTATTTTTTATTAAATAGTTTTTGTAAATAGATAATAGCTTCATATTTGCAATAAATTACCACCGTTGTGTCATCGCGCTTCTCTTTCTTTTCCTACCGAACCTACGGTCCTGCATGCGGCAGCAGCGGGCAGCATTATATATGTTTATTTCCTTCAAAGGAACTATTTAGTCTCAGTAGTTCCTTCAGCTTTTGCAAAGGGACTACTGATCAAAAAGTTCTCAGTAGTTCCTTCAAAGGAACTGCTAAAGGAAATATCTAGTCTCAGTAGTTCCTTCAGCTTTTGCAAAGGAACTACTGATCCAAAAATTCTCAGTAGTTCCTTCAAAGGAACTACGCGAAGGAACTAGTGAGCATAAACGATATTTTTTACGAAAACAAGTTTTGATATTATAACACAACTTTAAATACCTCCAGGACCCCTGTACAGTTACATGCGGGTGCAAAATTTGCTGTTTGTGGTAGTGCGCATACAGCAAAATTTCACACCAAAAATTAAAGTCGATTTCCAGCAATTACTTTTGTCACAGATCTTTTGTGCAATGTTACTTAGTTTGATGTACGACGGCTATAAGTCTTTTTACACCCTGTATCAATAAATAGATAAAATATTTATAAAAATAGTTTTGCTGAATATATTGAAAACACCATTACACATTGGGAACTGTCTAAAATAGGTACGTTTACCTCCCTAAATTTCTGACAATGTTTTGACATTGACATGAGATTACGATTTTAAACCATTTCAAAAATTATTTTATGAATGAAAACTACAAAATTTGGAAAAAATAAAAATACGAGGCCTTATATTTTACATCTATATTTCATTTTACTTTATTACATAATTTCTTCAGAACATAAAACGTTGTCAATCGGGTCTTTTGAGCGCAAGCAAAGTGACACGGGTTCCCCGTCTGATAGCCGAAGCGGTACTGACAAATACTGAATCGGGGTCCTGTCGGGGGCCGGGCGGCAGAGCGGTTCAAGTATAAAGCTGGATATTGACGAACGCGAGCCGCTGTGTTATATAATAATTTATTATTAAAAGAATTAAGCTATTTTGTAAAATGCAACCACAAATTACTTTTCTCTACGTTATTGCCTTTTTTTAGATATGATTTTTTAGTAGTAAAACATTTATAAACTATGAGTAAAACAAGAAAAACATAAAAAAAATATCGATTAAGCCTGTTTTTCGGATTTTTTTTTGATCGAGTGAAGTTTTCGATATCGTGTTTTGAACCACAAATTGTCAAAATACATAAAGTAAACTAGAACAAGTTTTTTTTTTCGATTTAAAAAATCACGATTTCTTTGTTTATTGTTAAATCAAAGTGATGTAAAATTGGGAATACCTGGCCTTAAAAGACGGATTTGGGTAAAACCCATTTGCTAAGAATATTGTGGAGAATAAAATCTTTATTTGTTGGCAAGTGATACACACAACATGTATTGTAGAGCCGTGGTGTCCCAATGGTAACGGGCGCGACTTTCGACTTGTAGGTCGTAGGTTCGAACCCAGACAGGCGCTTCACTTTGTGTAAATTATTTCATCAGGTGTTCAAAAATTAGGCTATCAAAAACTCTTCAGCCTTATTATTAAATAGTATAGATAATTTCATATTATTTTAAAATAGTTATAAAACGCGAATCTGAAACAGTTACGCTGTATCGCTCCTACCGCCGCTGCACGCCGAATAAAAGCGGGAAAATTACTTCACCAACACCCATACATGAAACATCCTAACCACCACCTATTTACCTCTCCCTCCCACGCGCTTTTCCCTCTACCTCCATCCCTTTCCCACTTACAGGGGAAAAGCAAGCGAGCTAAGCTTTTCCGACTACAAAATACATTCATGAATCGCTTCGGCTTCCATGATGGCTGATTATACAATGCAATACGGTCCGGAATCCCGTGTTCACTTTTCCTCTAGCTCATACGAGAAAATGCTCAGGGACTTTCAGCCCGGTTTGCTGGAGCGAAACGGGCCTTTATCTACGTCCCGCCATTGGCTGTTTCAAAAAAAGTCCGCAGCCTGTGATTGGCCAAAACAAATTGTTAGCGGCGCGTTCTTTATTACAGCGTTATTTGAAAAGTCTTATGTGCCAGTGTTGTTTATGAGAGAATAGTCGTAAGTTCAGTACTAATAGGTGGTGCTTACGGCTCTTTGGTGCTGGAGTGAGATACGACATACGAGTTTGAATTTGGAAGCGGAATGAAATTGCAATATTAGAACAATTATACGAGTTTTTCTTTTTCGCACAGAGTTGTTACGATTAGAGTTGGCATTCATTTTATCTTTTTTTTTTAAATTAAAACTGACTACATCGTTGGTCTGGTGGTTGCAAGCCAAGTGCGACTACTGAGTATCATATGCTGGGTTCAATACCCAGGTCGAGTAAAATATTACCTATTGGTAATATCAGAAAACACCAACCACTTACCTAACTAGGTATAGTAGAGTTCTTTGTAAAGAATCTGATGTAGGGAAGTACAGTCAGGGAAATTAATTGTAAAGCAAATTGACCAACTGCGTCAATTTGCCGTGTTTTACTTTGTTTCCGTCTTTGCTCTGTTCCAGTGGCGTGCATTGCATATAGCCATATAAGCAGTGCCTACCTCGATATATGAACATAACCCTGTCAATTACATTTAAGTGTGTGTGCCCACAATCAAGAAACTCACTAAATTATCATACCTAACAAAAAACAAAATCTTCATACAAACACGCGCGGCAGTAGGCAGTCGCCGGACGGCCTACTCGGCTCCCGTCGAACTAAAGTATTGTCGAAATGAAGACGTGTCGGAGTTCCGTAGTGTCGAAGTAAAATCATGTCGTAGTAAAGTTTGTCGGAGTTCAGTTGGTAAGTCTATTCGTACATTGTCATTGGTCTTTACTCGTTCAAGTTAATACGACGAAATTAAAAATACATACGTCTCACGCATAATACCATGACGTTCGACCTTCGCAATTTATCACCCTTAAGTAGGCATGCCTATTCAAATAACCACACTTTTGACCTCACTTTTTTTTCTGATTAGTGACCACGTTTGCCTAGACTAGACCCGGCCTAGTGCCTACCTATTCTGAAAACCAATGCACGCCACTGCTCTGTTCCGCAGCCTAATTGCTTAGCACACTTTCAAACACAATTTGAATCATTTTAAAGAATATTACCTACTAATTTATTCAAATTAGGCTGAGAATTTTCAAACAAAAATACCTACATAAGACAAGAAAAAAAATAAGAAAGATGTTAAAAAAAAATATGAAAAAAAAAGGAAAATAAAATTATGATCTATGTCAAAATTACATAAGACAGTCCCCCAAAACGACCGCCCTTCACCCATGCTAATCCATTGCTTCAATCAACACAACCTATCGCAGTCGACTGCTGGTCCTCCGCCTTCCGCATCCAGTCCGACCCAGCCAGCACCTTCTTAGGTCGTCCGTCCATCTAACTGGGAGGCATCTACTCCAGGACTTGTCTGCTCCACTGGCCATCGGTCCTTCGACAAACATGGCCAGCCCACTGCCACTTCAGTTTATTTACTCTGCAAGCTATGCGACGCCGCCCGCCACTGCTGGCTGTGCCGGTTGCCAGGACCAACCTTCTCGCCAAAACACCATTGACCCGCGCAATTCGGGTTATTAACGATCTTCACGTGAAGATCGATGTATTTACATGCCATTTGAGTGAACTCGCAAAAATACTGATGTTCCTTTAATGTTATAATGTAGATTAGAGTAGGCTTTAATATGTTGTTGTATTTATTTTGTTATTTTGTTTTATGTTGTGCTATCTATATTTTATTTAGGGAACGTAGTACATGTTAACAATGTTATTTTTTTGATATAATTATAAGTATTACTTAATAGTTTTTACTTTTTTCATAGTTTAAAATTGTAAGTAGGTACATAAGTTAAATGTAAGACCACGCTATCGCATTAGGTATACCTGTAATGATAGTGATAAGGGAGATTTTAATAAATAAATAAATATGTCGCCGCCAACTGTTCAAATTAGCCGTTTAGTTAACCGCCTGGCCTTTGGACGTAGTGCTCGCCTCGCTTCGCTCTCTCGGCTCGCACGCGGTTGATCACAGTTCTAACCTAACCTAACCCATTTGGTCGGGGTGTCCTGGCTTAGTTACTGCGACCAATTCGGCTCGCGCGTGATTGGTTATAGTTCGACGTTCGTTAGTTGAACGGCCGCCGTTTAGTTAAACGGCTAAACGGTTAATTAAACAGCTAATTAATTCGGCTGCGATATATCCATTGCTTCATATGTTCGAATTTGTCTGTTCAACAGCGTAAATTATAACGCAATGAATGTTGTCGAACTGTCACATTGAAACCCATTGCGCTACTGAGTGTGTTACGCAATTACCTCTCTGGTGTGTAGGGTGATTGTTCGGCGTAGTTACAGACACATGAAACCCTTCATTGATTTTTTTATACAAAATCCAATTCAAAACCAGAAAAAAAATCACCAATGACGTCACTGATTCCAAAAACTATAGGTACATCACGTCTTTTAAACAATGTTTGTGTTTAAACAATGGTGAGCGAAACGAATTATCTGCTACTGGTTTTAAGAACCACGGGGGGGGGGGGGAGCAAGAACTATTAGTCAATGAGCCACAGAGTATAAATAACAGTGGAACCAAAACACATACTTTACACAAAAAAAATCTGAATTTTTTTTCGCGTTACGAACTTACGATAAATAAAAAAATATTTTATGTTTTTATACATTATAAGGTTCTTGATGCCTACTGCATCTACACGAGGATTATGGAGAAAACGATAGAAAGTCTCAAATGTTTTTGGCGAATGTTAAAACGAAAATGAAAAAAAAATGTTGACATTTTTCAATATTTTATACGGGCTAAAAACAGTTTTTAAACTGCATAAAAAAAATACAATACAAACGGATCTTGTACAAAAAAAAAAGAGGAAAGGAAGTGATGATTCGCAAAAATCCTCATCATACCACGTCTATTTTCTTTTCATACTATGTAAGATATGAAGTAACATAACCATCACACAATACGTAGCATCACTAGATCCTAGTTACCGAGCACTGATCGAACGCTGAGCGACCCCCGCAGTGCTGAGTGCTGACGACAGAACTTCAAACTTCCTCGGCAAATTTTAATTTTTTTCATTCGAACGTATACGTTTATCGTGTACGGTCAGCATCAAAAGTTGATTAACACTTCAGTTTTTTTAATCTTAGTTATTGAGCAAAATAATTGTTCAAAATTGCAGCAGAAGAATTTTTTTTACAATATATACTCTTGTCTATTATGTGAAAAACTAAAAATCAGTTTATTGAAAAAAGTTGTTGTCAATTTAATAACATGTAAAAATGATAGTGTTAATCGACTTTTGATGCTGACTGTACCTATGCCATTTAATTGTTTGAAGTCGACAGAGACAGAATGATTATTTAAATATGTTTAGTGCTAAACCGCGCGAATATGCAATCGTGGCGTTTACATGTCACTTTTTGTTCGGAAATCCGGAAGACTTTCAGCGCGACCAAGCGTTCTGATCGTGAAGAAATTGTACCAACTGTTATTTTATCATCTAAATCTTAATTTTTATTTCATTGGTTGATATCAGCTTTCCCTTAATTATTAGTACCTAAGTCTATTTGTGTGTACATTTGGATCAGTCCCGATGTGGCTAACTAGCTTAATATTTCGTATAAAATTATCAAAATGTTGTACCATTGTAATGGTGCCCAAGACACATTCTGTGCCTAGTTTGGGACCAACAATACCACAGATTACTAAATAGTTACTTCGTAACAATACCTCCATATTGTAATTTTTAAATATGAAATAAACGATTTTACTTTATTCGAGCGACGATTGCGTATTCGCGCGGCAATCTCTTTCTATTTGGACGCAGGGTAAGAAGTATGAACATGAATTATCATATATAACCATCACACAATACAGTAAGTAGCGTCACTAATTCCTAGCTACCATTCCACTGATCGAACGTAGAACATTGACCCCCGCAGTGCTGACGACAACATTTCCAATATTCCCGGCAACATTTTCTTTTTCTTTCCGTAAGAGCCCGATTTGGACTATTACGAACATTTTAAAACAAAGATTGGCCAAATCGGTCCAGCCGTTCTGAAGTGATGCGCTTACCGACGAACGGCATTTTCATTTTTATTAGGTATACAAGGTGTAACAAAATAAACGGAAGTCCTGAAAGTATTTTGTTACTTTTAATATGGGTATGTTTTTTTTAATTATACGAATATTTTGCTATGCTGACCGCCAATTGAGCCAAAGAAAATAAAGTCTTATTTCAAAGCAATAAGACTCAATTTTAATTGCACAAAGTAATGACAGGGTGACCACGATTTTCTTAGAATATCAAGTATCTTCCTATCATAAACCAGCACACAATAATACAGTAGCGACAGTAATTCCTAGCTACCGGGTGGCTACCGGGCACTGATCGAACACTGAACACAGACCCCCGCGGTGCTGACGACAAAACTTATTCCTAATAATAGGCTGGGAATACTTGTATGGACATGTTTATTATAAGCGTGACTAAATTAGTGAGATTTTGTTTTAATTTTAGAATAAGGTCCTTTGTCCCCGACGCTACTTAAGGGGAAATGCGGTAGGTCTATCCTCCATAGAAACGCTCTAGCCTGTTTTGTTGATAAACGTATTTTCTTTCTTTCTTTTTTTTTCTGGTTAATGACCATAAAGCAATGTTTTTTTACAGAAAAAAAAACTACTTGAATGACCCTATGTTTTCCTTTTAGACGATGATAGTAATTATACCGATGTCATTATTTTTTTATTCACGTATTTTAATCAATTTAACAAGAACAAAAAAAAGTAATTAAAAAAATTAAAAAAACCCGACTGCAACCTTATACTAAAACTAACTGAAAAGCTAAAAACAAGCCCATTTTAAATTAAATAAAAGTTGGAAGCAGGCGGGGCCCATACCATTATTATAGTTTCAAACTCAAATGGGTCCCGCCTGCTTCCAACTTGGAATTAATTTAAAATGAGCTTGTTTTTAGCTTTTCAGTTAGTTTTAGTATAAGGTTGTAGTCGGGTTTTTTAATTTTTTTAATTACTTTTTTTTTCAGCTTTTTAGTTTACAAATGTGAAAAATTTCGCAGACGATTTAGTTCTTGGTACGTGTTTTTTTACGATTTGTCACTTTGAATTACTTTTAACCATATAAGTTGTATATATTTTTGTAATCATCTTTTAAAACCCTTTATTTTGATATCCCACTCGATAGGTTTTGAGAAAAAAAAATCTTTTAGTAGGCATAATATGATGCCAAAAATCCGCCATTTTGTTTTTTTTTATTTTGATATACCCAGTGTCACTTTCACAGTAAATACGAATCTAACGACACCTCTCAAGCTAAAATCCATCGAGCCGTTCAGGCCGCAGAGCGTGCCAAACAATTATACATACCTACATAAATACTCTCGAAAAACATAACCCTCCTTCTGGCGCAGTCGGGTAAAAATAAAACTGTTATAAGAAATTGTGATAGACCCTCTAAGCTCATATTTTAATTCAATAAAAAAAAATATTTAAATCTCCATAACCTTCCAATTTCAAAATTCCTCTAATGCCACGTCTACACACTCCTAACCCAACAGTCGTACATAATGGCGGGCGTCGGTTCCGAGGCAATTTTTCACGTCGTATCTCCATCAGGCGCTAAATAATAGAGCCTGGCTTCATGAAGTTATATTCCATTAGTTGCTGCTGAAACACCATTATTGCGGGCCCTGTAGTTTACAGTTTTATTGCCCGTTTATACAGCCATGCTGGCTTAACCATAGATGGAACCTAGTTTTTTTTTTTTTGTTACATAGTAGGCCATGTTGATTTAGGTAACCATAGATTATCATCTGCCTAGCTTTTTCCCAACTATATTGGGGTCGGCTTCCAGTATAACCGAACGCAGCTGAACACCAGTATTTTACATGGAGTGCCTGCCTATTTGACCTCCACAACCCAGTTACTTGGTAATACGATAGGTACTCCTTGGTAAGACTGGCTGTCAGACTTTCGGGCTTCTGACGACCCGTAACGACTGTCAAAGATCCACGAATGACAGCCGGGAGCAACAGCTTAACGTGCTTTCCGAGACACGGAGGGGTCTCGGTATGTAATGGATGGTCACCCATCAACGGATCGACCTCGGTAAGCGTTGCTTAACCTTGAAGATCGACACGTGCGGCTTTCACAATACCCCACGTCACACTCCAGTGCGCGGGACACGCGCCTTTGATTTCTACATACAAATTCAATAAAAACGCGTTTCAGCGCTGGGCATTTGGCTCCGTTTACCGCGCCCCGTCGCTTTATGCATTGTAGTGTGAGATCCGCCTTAGCCACGAGGCTCGCGTTCCATCGAAACACAACGTTGCTAACAATCCAGCGGTGTTATTCTGTAAAAAGATCACCGTGAGAACTTATGTAGGTGAAGTGAGTTTAAAGTGAGTTGTCATTCCACAGGGAATGACACTATTGACAGCTCACTTTAAGCTCATTTTTTTTCAGTAATGCTATTCTGTAAAAATCTCGCCGTGAAAACTGGGGAGTTTTCACGGCGAGATTTTTACAGAATAGCATTACTGATCAAACTTAAACGTTAGATAAGTCTAAGTTTTACCATCCCATTCTAATCTAAATAACAAAAAAAAACCTATAAAAAGAGTACTCGACAATCTCCATTCGTCCTCCATCATAAACAAGAAAACAAAGAATAAAAATAATCAACTAGATGAGCCAAACAACAATGAATAGTAAGTGCGCACACATAGCGACATATAATAACTGAGTCTGTGTAATGATACGCGTATGATAGGCATCAGTAATATAGCAGCAGTCAGATTGAAATGATAACTGTGCGTAGGCAACATGGATTTGTAGGGGGACCAGTATTCTACAGGAGAAACTGAGACACCGTCTCTCTTAGCTTACTTCGTTGAGGTTTCGATGAAAAATGTCATCCAGGGGAGAAAGGGTCAAAAACAGGGTATAAAAGGTTGATGGAGTAGAAGCCAATGGGAAAGAAATCTCTTTTTTTTTCACAAAGAATAAAAATTGAAATGTCTTTTTTTTTCACAAAAAAAAATTAAATCTCTTTTTTATTTTATATTGAGTCCTTTGATTGAAGCCGGCCGATGGCTTCAATGTCGCCACGAATTTATTGTAATTTCCGCGCGCAGAAGTAGAATTTTTATATTATTTTATCGATTTATTGTTTTTTGTTTTTGCTTTACTATAAAAATTTTACTTCTAATAAATAATAATATTTATTGACAACATTTTTTTAAAGAGATTTCTGTGCTTTATACACAGAAATCTATTTCGTTCTCGTTCTCATTCGTCACTCGTTTTCTACTCCGTTCACCTTTTATACCCTGCTTTTGTCCATATATTTATATTTTGTTACTAGCTGCGCCCTGCGGTTTCACCCGCATAAGTCTCGATCCCGTGTGAATATCGGGATAAAAACTATCCTATGTCCTTTTCCGGGACTCAAGCTATCTCTATACCAAATTTCATCTAAATCGGTTCAGCGGTTTAGGCGTGAAAAGGTAACATACAGACAGACAGACAGTGTAACTTTCGAATTTATAATATTAAGTATGGATAGTAGGTATAGTACTACGACCTGTCGCCGCAGAGTTTTGGAATTTTTCGGTCATATAGCGAGGAAAGATGGCAATAACCTCGAACAACTGATGGTTACCGGCAAGGTGGATGGTAAACGATCATGAGGTCGCAGCCCTTTGCGATGGTCTAACCAGATAAGCTCTTCTCTTGATACGAAATTTCATGATGCGCTTCACTTGGCCAAGGATAGACAGAGATGGCGAAACATCGTCAGGGAAAAGTTGTTTTCAAGGGAGGATCACGACCCTCAGTAATGAGGAGTACGACTTGAGGAGGAGGAGGAGTATGGATTGGCCAAGTCATTTTGTTGGTTCTAATGCGTCATCAATTTTGAGAAAAATCCCGCGTGATTCACATCCCCCAGCCACCCTAGTCTCCTACTCCTATTCCTCAGTAATACGAACATCATTTATTACTCAGTTATCAGTGCCTCGACATACGGCCGCCATATTTGTTATCGAACTATTATTGGCGGGAGTTCTTCTCACAATTACGTAATTTTTATATGTTTCTGTCGGGATTATGTTGTTTTTTTAGACGTTCATGGAATAATATTAGATATTCCGCTTGATCCATACTATTATTATACTATATATCCATACTTCCATACTATATCACACTAATATTATAAAGGCGAAAGTTTGTATGTGTGTGTGTATTTATATGTTTATTACTTCTTCACGCTCAAACGGCTGGACCAGTTTTGATGAAATTTGGGTTAGAGATAGCTTGAGTCCCGGAAAAGGACATAGGGTACTTTTTATCCCGATATTCCCACGGGATCGAGACTTATGCGGGTAAAACCGCGGGGCGCAGCTAGTAATATTAGGTCCTTACATATGAAATTGGCGTTTTGTATGGAAGGAACAAAAAGTTGAATATTTTTTAATATAATATATTTAATTAATCAAAGTATGAACCATTGTTTTCAATGCACTTTTGCCATCTTATAGGTAGTTCATTGATCCCTTTACTAAAAAAACCAGTCGGACGGGAATCAATAAAATCTTTGAAGGCGATTTGGACTGCCCCATCGGAGTTGAATTTTTTCCCTTGCAAAAAGTTATCCAAATTGCGAAAAAAATGGTAATCTGTTGGAGCAAGGTCCGGGGAGTACGGAGGATGTCTAAGACATTCCAATTCAAGCTCTTCTAATTTGGTAGCCGTCTGTTGCGCAGTGTGTGGTCTGGCGTTGTCGTGAAGCAGCAGTGGCGTGGAGCGATTGACCAGCCTTGGTTGTTTAACCGCTAGCTTTTCCATCACATCGAAGCCTGCAGCTAACTCGGACGTGGTTTGCGATGGGTCCGCTTCCACAATAGCCTTCAATTCTCCATTATCAACTTGGGTCTCAGGCCGTCCACGGGGCTTGTTCTGCAGGTCGAAATTTCCAGAACGAAAACGTTGGAACCAAAAACGAACTGTGTTTTCTTTTGCAACATGACCGCCATACACATCATTCACCCTTCGAGTCGTTTCCGCAGCACTAGTGTCACGGCGGAACTCGTACTCGTAAATAATGCGATATTTTAAATTTTCCATTTTGTAAAATGAGTGACGCAAACAGAAAAAACAGAAGAAAAAAACAAATGAATGACGGTCATCGAAGCACAAATACATGAGTAAATAGCTGTACAAATTTGAATTTGGAATTCCTTACCAAAGAGGAGAAATTCGTGATTAAAGTGGCCAGTACGAAAAACGCCAATTTCATATGTAAGGACCAATATTATAAATTCGAAAGTAACTCTGTCTGTCTATCTGTATGTTACCTTTTCACGCCTAAACCACTGAACGGATTTCGATAAAACTTGGCAGAGAGATAGATTGCATCCCGGGGAAGGACATAGGATAGTTTTTATCCCGATATTCCCACGGGATCGACACTTATGCGGGTGAAACCGCGGGGCGCAGCTAGTTTTAGTATAAATATTTTTTTGTTTCAGTCTGTAGCCAAAACTTCGAAGACTTGTGATGTCTACCATCCCGCACTGGGCACGCGTGATGGATTACGGCTTATTCACTCTCACAGAAGGAGGAGGCCTGTGTCCCAGCAGTGGGAACATTATAGGCTGATTTTAACCGTCCATTGGGTTCCTCTGTGTGACTGTCTTTTCATCTCCCAATACTCGTAATCTTGCGATTCTTTTTCTCGATTATTACAATCATTTACCAAATAGTTTTCAAGACTTACCGCTGACAATGTTTAAAAAAATATTTATCAAACTATTATTTTTTAAAAGATATTATACCATTAAGGACTATTTAGAAGACAAACAAACAGAAGCTGTAATTTGCCAGCTAGATTAATTGACATCGCTGACTGTGAATATATTTTCACGCCATGTTATGGCAGGATATGCTGAAACAAACTTACTGTAACACCTTACATGTAGGTATAGTACCTTATTCTAGCAAATAAATATATTCGATTTGATTTCTGACCAAAACTTTAATTTGATCGAAATAACAATCTAGATTGAAACCAACAAGTTTCCGAGACCTATTGATGGATGGGCTTTTTAAGTATTTCAATTGAGTGTTCAGTCGATCGGCGGTGTTCATTTCAGCACCCTAATTGTGTAACACACTATCAATCGGAATCAGAATCATTTTGAAGCAAATTGCTAATCCACTGCTTCATAAGTTCGAAAAATTTGTCTGCTCAACCCGTAAATAACCCAATGAATGTTATTGAACTGTCAAAATGAAACCGATTCCGACAGATGATGTTACGCAATTGCCCTGCAGGCAAAAGAGCAGTTTTTCCATGGTTTAAAAAAGTCAGATTTAAAATCTTTCACGCGCAACGGCCTGCAGTGTTAACTACATTTCCAACTAAAGTATATGACAGTTTGACCCACAAAGATACTTCTCATTTTCCAAAAAAAAACACTCCGGGAGTGCCGACAGAAGTGAAAACAAAACACAAACAGAATACTTTGCCATCACTCACTGACATATCGGATATACATTAAAACCGAGTACATCCCGAGGACAGCCGAACATATCCGAAGCGGTGTCGGTTACGGTAACAGTGGCGCGAGGTCAATGGCTTTTTCCCTTTTCAAAAAATGCCATCGCGCCTAAAGAAGTTTTCACTTCAAAAATACCAGTTTTCCGCTTACAGACTGCCTCTCAGCCTTCCACCCTACCTAATTACCTCACACACAATCAATACACCTACAACACAACACAGGTAAGCCATACATCACTCCCATTAAAGGCTCCGATACGTGCGACCGTTTAATTAACACCCACACATGCACACGACCGAGCCGTGTCGTAGTTGGTGCAGGGACGAATTTGTATACAGGTGATACGGGTGCCGATTCCCATGTTCACAAACTAAATTTAAGTTCAGTGCATCTTTTTCTTTCTATTTCATTAAGAAAAGGACAGAAGATAAAATTTAGTTAAGTCCTGTCAAATTAATCAGCGCCTAATTCGAATGCTGTGAAGATGTGATTCTAAGAGAAAGCAAGAAGAAAGAAAGAAAATACACATCAATATTTAGCACAGACTAAAAGACACACAGTGCACCAGAGACATGCATCAGATAAAAACAAATAAAAAAGTGTAGAGTAAGAAATTAGCAGGAAAGTGTGCCTCACGGCTGCGCCAAAAAGGCATTTATGCTGAACTCATAGTTGAACCATAGTTACCAGGGATATGCTGTGATTGATAACTTCTGCTAACCCTTCCATTTCACTACAAAATGGCGAAGGCCCAGTTCAGCAAAAATGCCAGACAACTTAAAAAAAAAATGAGTTTGCTTTTGAAATCTGAGGCCGAAGAGAAGTGAGAAGTCGTGGTAAAGTTCGACTAGGGTTCATTCGGAATAAACTTAACAACCGACATCAAAAAATAAGCTGCAAAGTGATAAATAACTTTAATTTCGGAATTCGGTGTCGTTTGTTCCGAATTTTCGTTTTTTTGACACCGACTTCCGAAATTAAAGTTATTTATCACTTTGTAGTTTTTTTTTTGAAGTCGGTTGTTTTTTTTGTAAAAAAGTTTTTATTTTTCACTTTTTAGTTATACCTACCCCACACAAATTCAATTAACACTAGTGCATTGAAGAATTGAAGACCGACTAGATGAATCATTAAAATTCGCATAGAAATGCCAGAGATGCAGTACATTTATGCATATAACTTCGTACATAAGAATAATTATCTAATGCATTATATACTAAAACCTTTCTGACAGTATGTAGCTTACATTAATAAAAGAATCATCAAAATCGGTTCATTAGTTTTTGAGAAAATCGCGGACATACATACATACGGGTCGAATACAGAACCTCCTTTCTTGAAGTCGGTTAAAAAATGGCACTACTACGAATGCGGCCCTGTGGTCTTGTGGTCATCCCTCTGTCGTCAGTAACGGGTGCCTTATTAAGTAACAGTGCGACAGAGCTGATGGGTGGCTCGTTATTGAACGGTATACAGGCACAGAATACTTAAAGTACTACGTACAGAAAGGACACTCCCTTCCCCGCACTAACATCAGTTACCGCACCTCACCCCGCATTTCGGCGTATTCGTCGCCGGCTCTTTAACAAGAGCGCTCGCAAACACAAGTACCTCACGCACACATTCATACGTATACAAACGTCATTTTTTAATGTAGTAGTAGTAGGTAATTATTTTGCGAGCGTTGTATGGAGTGTCCGGGGTGTGATACAGGGTCAAATTAAATTAGCTAGCTAAATTCTGCAGGCGTGATGGGTCCATCGATATCTGAACATGGTAAAACGAAAAAAAAACGTATTGATTGTAACTGTTTATGGGGTCGACGGCCTTGGGTAGTGTAGTTACTTGAAATATCAGTTAAAAATCCGTTTATTTTGTGTAAAACTTCACTGATACGTGATACCGTTATTTAAACATGATAATCTATTTATTTATTTTTAATCGTAACATAATGGTCGTAGGTTCGAACCCAGAACCTGCTTTACGTTTTCGCCTATTAGGAAAGCGATAACGCAATATTAGTTGCAACTTGCACTGCGCAGCTTAGTGACGCATCACGTCGTGTACCTACTCCTTTTGTGAATTTTACGGACGAACTATTTGCCTTGGCGCGCTTACTAGAGAGCGCTTTTATTTTTTGAGTGCAAGCAAAAATGAAGTGTCCGCGATAGTACACCTCTGCCTAACCTTTCGGGACTATTACAGGCATGATGTTATACTATGTAATTTGTTTGCATAGAACACTGCGCTGCTTTGTAGCTTGTGGGCAGGTGCTTTGTAGTTTGTAGCATTATACGAGAGAGTATATTTTTGTTTTGTTAACCTATACTGTCCCACTGCTGGCCAAAGGCCTCCCCCAAATCCTTCCAGGATCTCTTTTCCCGCGCCACCTCGAACCAGCCCTCGCGGTACGCGTCCAGGTCATCTCGCCATCTCTTACTGGGCCGGCCTCGGCGGCGCCGTCCATCTTCAGGCACCCATTGTTTGGAGATTTTTGCCCAGCGGTCATCGTGCATACGGCTGATGTGACCCGCCCAATCCCATTTTGAGAGAGTATCTTAGATCCAAACTTCCAAACTAATATTATAAATGCGAAAGTAACTCTGTCTGTCTGTCTGTCTTTTCTTCACGCCTAAACTACTGAACCGATTTCGATGAAATTTGGTATAGAGATAGTTTGAGTCCCGGGAAAGGACATAGGATAGTTTTTATCCCGATATTCCCACGGGATCGAAACCTACGCGGGTGAAACCGCGGGGCGCAGCTAGTATAATAATATCAGTGAAATTAAATTATTAACCTATCAACCAAAAACGTTTTACAGCTTACGTAGCTCGAGTGGTTCTGTCAACTATGCTTTCGTAGCACATTCGTAGCGCGAGCTACGCCGTAGCACAGCGCGTAGCGCATTGACATACGCTGACCTACGCAACTTCCTAGGTCCTTTTTTACAAAAAATATTTAGTTTCCGGATAAACACTATCTACTGGACTATCTACAGAGATTATTAAGTTCGAATTTATCTGTCAGATAAATGTTAACCGGTATACTTATAGGCGGGTGAATACAATTAAGTCATTTATCTTGAAATCTATACATTGTGCTTAGATTAGCAATAACGAATTGGCCAGTAAAATAAGGTGTTTGGGTGTGACTGTCCAGGATGCGCCGAGCGCGAGCGTTCAGTTGAGTAATTGCCGGAACAAACTTCGCTACACGAGGAGGCTTCTTCATGCATCCCAAAATGTAAATGTATGGCAAACCGGCCCCTTAATGACAGCAGCATGATCTTCGGGTGGTTCGCTAAGCTGCACATCAGAACATAGCTCGGGTGACTCGGCCGGAGAATATGATGTCAATTTGTCATATTAGTAGATTCGCATGAATTTACTCGCCCGAAACGGGTGAATCGACACTTTTAAATAATATTATTATTTCTATAGACGACCCGCACAAAGTTATGAAGTTAAGAAAAAAGTGCTAAAACTTTTCACTCCTGTGCGCTAGTGTCCTTTTTAGATACTTTATTACAAATCGCCCACAAATAAATACGTTTTGTGCGAGTCACCTATAGAAAAAATAATATTATTATAAGTGACGATTCACCCGTTTCGGGCGAGTAAATTCGTGCGAATCGACTAACAGCCCTTCAATTTGGTCTCGTGTTGCCCTATCCTGATAAATATTCTATTGATTTAATCTTCAAATATAGTGCTTGCAACTTGATCTCGTTGTTTGTTTATTTTTTTATGTAATCGATCTCATTATTTTGTTAACCTTAGTCATTATTGTAATACTAACATAGTTTTAAGACCTTTGTAACTAACAATTATTATGGATGTACAGACGCCAGCACATCAAGCTACTACAATCTGTCAAAATTCCTTAATAGACTTTCAACTTTATCGCTAAACTTTAAGGTTCAAAGTTGATTGGAAAAATTTGACAGTTTCGAGTAGCTTGAGGAATTTTGTGCGGTTATGAATGTTATGCGACTAGGTTAGGTTAGGCGACTAGAATCAATTCTATTTTAAGATAATTTTTGACGTTCAAAAGTGCCTTTTATGTGCCTATTTGAAATAAATGCTTTGACTTTGACTATGATGAAGATCCAATGATGAGACCAAATTGGATTTTACGATCTGGAAAATATATAAATGATGATTAATCAGTTCCTAAATTAAAAGACCACTTTGTAAGACCGCATGCGGCATGAGTCATTTTACCGTTACCCTGGAGCATTCAAATGGTATTTAGTGACAGAAAAAAGATAAAAAGTTCAGACGAACCTTTTTCGAAAGTAGGTACACCTCGTTCTAACTAAACAGAAGGCCAATTCTCGTAATTTAAAACGTTCAAAATCTAGTCGCAGTCTTATCTCGGCGACAAACAAAAAAACTTGTCAAAATGTAGGGAAATTAGAAGTATTTTTTGACAGATTGAGACTGAGATCAGACTGTGAACGCTCTTAAAATTACGAGAATTGCCCTTCAGATTTTTCAGCACAGTCGGTGCCTTAGCAAAATAAAACAACAAAATAAATGTATATAATAACTTTCTTATTTATTCTTTTCTTTTATATTTTAAAATGTAGGTAATTTTTACAATGTTTCTTACGAACTAAGATATTTTATTTTAAGTAAATGAATTAATTAAACAATTATCTATTTTACTATGAACACTAACACTTATTTCGTTAAACATTAATATTTTACACAACATTTACAATAAAAAGGTTTGATACAAACTTGCGACAAAAAATCGCAGGCTATATTCGCATAAAGTTAGCTGTTTCACTGAGTTCCAAAAAAATTATATCATACGGGGAACGTTTTGATGATAAAATATGTATACTTACTATACCTACGACTAGTCGCAAATCTGTAGGAAACCTACAATCCATTTACAGTAATTTTACCTCTGATTTGATTATATTACATTATCTACATTACTGTCAAAATCACAGTGACCTTTATTCTCTTTAGGCTGAGCGCAGACTTGAGTCACGACTGTTTTAAGACAGTCTTTCCTCACATAGACAAGTCTGCCTTAAAACCAAAACAAAACTGTTTTGTCTACGACGCGTCGCTCACCTAAAACAAAACAGTTTTGTCTACTACGACGACGCGGCGCGCACATCGTTCAATTCTCAACAAGTCTCTTTTCAACCTCGTCAATTAATTTTTCTACGAGTTCTTCTTCTGTAAACATAATGCAACGTGTTTATTCTCTGAACGCTTGGACGAGACTACAAGAGAGGAGTTACGTCGTTCGAATGTTTTGTCGTTGATGTGCGCGCCCGCATACATACAAAAGGGAAGCCGACAATCGTTAGTCAGACTTGTCGCTGTGCAGTTCTTGTGGGTATTAGACAATATTGTCTATGAGACGCTTCGTTTTAAGTTTGCGCGTCTTCATATTTTTTGTAAAGCAATAGTCTGTCTTAAAACTGTCGTGACTCAAGTCTGCGGTCAGCCTTAGAATAAGATTGCTAGTGGGTTGCTGCCACCGACAATTTTGTCAAAATCATTGTGATCTTTATTCTCGTTGGTTTGCTGCTATCAGAGGTAAAATAAGTGTGATAGGACGTCGATGTTTCAATTACCGCCATTGTTGTAAATGGCATACACTCATATGAAATGACATAATATTTTCGATATTGCACTAATATTTACTACAATTTAACATACTTTGGCTTTTTACACATTTCTACAGAAAAAGAAAAACTTTTAAATAACAGTTCTTTGTAAAAAAAAAAAAGTCAAACGTAAAATATGGAAATAATGTTCTACAAATGTAATCCATAGTTATTTTCTTCGAAAGATTGAAAGTGTTTGGAAAATTGTCTATTAAAAACCAATTTAGATTATTCTAAAATAAACCTTACCATAGACAAATCTACTAATTTGGAGCATTTAACATGGAATGAATAATCACCAAAACTTATAAATTACTGTACAATACATTTTTACGTCTTTTTATTAAAATTAAATTATAAAATCATTCATTTCATTCGTTCAAAATCATTCACTCACAGGAATGACCAGCATTCAATAAATTAACTAATAAAAATATTTACAATCATTCTATGTCGTCCAAATGGGTTCTAATTTGGTATTTGTTGGGGTCAAACTCCACCGTACATTTTGACCCCCAACATATAATTATGTTGTTTTTTCTCTCCCAAGTTACAATAGTATCTACGTTATTTTGGGGGTTAAACTCAACTCAGATTTTTGTCCCCAATTATACACAATCATACTTTTTCACCCCCAATAATTGCATGATAATACCAACCCATTTGGCAAACTCCTTAAACGCAACACCCCATCGGGAAAATGAAGCCCCAAAATTATTTATCAACATTCAAGTTGAAGTTCGAATACGCAGGCCTTAGCGACGTCGCCTCAGCGTTTACGGGAGAGGGGGGCGTGGGGGGAATGTAAGGGTAGCGGGGGTACGTGGGGTAGGGGTAGGGGTACCCCGCGGGTAGCAGCTGGGGGTTGTGGAAGGGGGGAATGAGGGCGGGGGAGGGGTATCCGTAAGGTAGGCCTACGGATGAGGCCGCCGCTTGGAGGATTGATGCTGCGAACGCTGGGTCGCTGTAAACGGCTGCGTATGGCCAGGCGACGGCAATGCGTTGTCTCTTGTCTTTCATTCTTCGGTTTTGGAACCATACCTGTTGATGAAGAGATGAGGTTTAGTGGAATGTTGATTGAAAATGCAGATAATGTAGAGGGTTGCAATATTGTTAATATAACTATGAGCCTATACCTATTATTGTCATTTGCAAACATAATGTAGCTGTTTATTGCCCCGTAATAAATAAAATGAAATAGAATAGACAAAAATTTCAATGGTTACTTAAATTTTATAAAATACGAAGAGATTGTAACTGGAAGATTAATGAGCTAGTCCTATTATAGGTTAAAAATAACACCTGCACCCTATTTGCTGACGCACTATCAATCAGAATCAGAATATTTTTTTTTATGAAATGGTCTTGCTCTTGACTCTAGTCTAGGTCAAAGGTGACATGGTGACAAAGGTGAGACAAAGTCGACGATGGAGCGAGCTTACCCAGAATATAAAAAAGAGCTAGTTTTGAAGGATTTTGCTAATTTATTACTTCATAATTTTATGTTCGAAAAATTTGTGCGCTCAAGAACGTAAACAACGCAATGAATAATATAATATAATAATAATAATATAATATTCCACAACTACCTATCACACAACGCCATCTAGTCCCAAGCTAAGCAGAGCTTGTGTTATGGGTACTAGACAACTGATAAACATACTTATATATTTCTAAATACATACATATTATAGATAAATTACACCCAGACACAGAACAAATGATCGTGCTCATCGCACAAACGTTTGTCCTGGAATGTTGTTGAACTGTCAAAATGAAAGCCATTGCTTCTGTTAGCACAGAATATGTGCTGTTAGTGTGATACGTAATTATCCCATTGCTCGGTCTTTGTTTTCTTGTCTTAATCAATATTAAGCGTTTTCATAATCATAGCTTAAAACTCCTTCTAATTTGATCGTATAAAAACTATTTACTTAAGTATTTGTTAAATAGCACACAGAAACCTTTTTAAAGGATCTTTTAAGTATGGCCGAAGGCTACAATTCTCAAGTAGTGCCGTGTTTGACTTTTAGCGCATCTTAGGACAAGGTGACGTATTAGTGAAAGTGACCTATTAGGGATAGCGACGAAATGGCCAATGTGACGAATGGTCATCCAATCCTCTTAATTACCTCACAAAATACATGGCTTTTTTAATAAAAAAGTGTGAATTTAAAACCTGCTTACACAAATTCACAAATTATGCTGATACAGACGGCATTAGCAAATAAAATAGAAATCTGTGATCGGAACCGAACGTCATTATCCTAAGTGCTAATAGAGATAATAAAACGCTATTATCGCAATCGCAATACACGGCGTTTTGAAAGCGAGGAACGAGAATTAACGAATGAATAGTTGGCTAGATTGTTCCATTAAGGTGAATGTGCAGTTGTAGCCCGCGATATTCAATTTTTCTTACGTTTTTTGCAATTTTCAGGTCAGTGTCAGGTTGTATCTTGATCAAAATATGATTCGCGACTATAACAAGTACGTATTTACACAATTATAATAATTAGAATCATTAATACATCTTTCTAAGTTAGATTTCTACCATTAAGAACAAATCTCGTATGGAAAAGTGTTTAAAATTTAAATTTCGCGGTCTACCACTGCGCATTCACCTTAATAATACGGTTTAACTGTTATGAAATTAACTTATCTGTTACTGGATTTTGTTGTGAATGAACTAAAAAAGTAAATGATCGTTTTAAATTTAGTAGGTACCAGGGAATCTCTTTAAAAAAAAAGGTGTAATTGTGTCCCATTCAAAAAAAGGTTCATCTGCTTCGGTCCACAGCGGATTGAACTAAGCTCGACACATCAAGGTTATCTAAAGTACTGCTTAGCGGCACAAAAAAATCTATTACAACCGTAAGTTTTTAGCACTATAACGCTAATTTATTGCATGTTTTCATATAACTGAGTAGTCATAAATAGAACTTAGGTACGTCTAAAATCATTTTATAATAAATGTTTAGACCATTTTTAAAGATTTCATTTATAGACTACCTTCTTTAGCATAAGAAAACTATGATGTTAAATAACAACATGGAAATAGAAACAGGATTTCCTCAGCTCTGAATTTTGAAACATTTTGGAATATCCAGCCTCTTGGCCAACTAAATATTCCATCAACCAGTCAACAAAGCCTTTCTACATTACTCCTCAGCCCGATCCTTCTAAAATCATTAAACACTGCATAATAGCCGCCCTTACAATGTATGTACACAAAGACTTTCCCTCCAAAAGGCGGCCATCTTTGTTCGCAAAGTGTTAATTGGCGGGAACCGCGCGAATGTTCGCACAAAACGACTTTCCTTTAGCGCTTCCAAGAAGATTATTGCATTTTATTGTGCAGAAATAATAAAACAAGGGGCTTAATGGCTTGGCTAAGAGTCAATGCTCAAATATAAAGGCGAAGAACAAACTTCAAAAGTAAATATAAAACCTCTTTCGTTACAAAATCAGAGGAAAAAACAGTAACGTTGACAGATAAACTTGTCGGTTGTTTTTTTTTTTTAATGAACATGCAATGATACACTATTTGTACAAGTCAAAGTCGAACTTCTTAGTTCATTATTTCAAACTACATCAATCAAAGCCGCCAACGACAATCTAAAGCGTTCATTGCGCAACACTAATCTGGAAATTTAAAACCTCTATTCATTTATTGACACGTTACACAGCCTTTACGACAGCAATAAAAATTAATCACAATAAACAAACATACGAATAAAAATCCAGTTTTTTATAACTCATCAAATGGTAGCCGAAAGGTATAATTTAATAGTTTTTAATTGGTATTATCGCGTCATAAAACAGATGCCCATAGACAACCGATGAAGTGTTTTCATTCACTCACTCACTAATGATGGCGGGGCCGAGGCTTTGTTGACAGCGGTGAGCGGGCTTTTTAATCGCTTCGCTTTTGTAAACGCTTCTTATGCCAGTACTTTGACATTCCAAAACAGAAGAACCAACTTACAAAATTCTAATCGCAGGGTTGATTTTTTTTCTTCACAAATAGTCAGTTCAGTCTTTTTTTATAGTTGAATGTTTAATTCTTGAGAAAATAAAAAATCTTACGAATATAAATGAGTAAATATGTAGGTATAGAAAGTGCCTAGCAGAAGCCAATACAATATAGGTTCTAAAACAGGTGTCACAAAACGAAATAAAAACCCAAATACTTGAAATATTATCACACCTTCATCCAAAATTTCTCTACCAGTGGGACCCTGTACTAATATGGTCATTTTATAATCCCAACGTTCCGTTCCCCGCATTAATGTTCATTAGCATCACACAGCTACCGAATAACTCGGTCGGCTTCTTTTAATGCCCATCGACAAATTAGCATGAATGTAAAACTCGAATGAAGCCATAAAAAACATGTTTTTTTTTTTTTTGCTTTACGGTTATTCTTTTTTTTTATTGGAAGTGATAATTGACATTATGACCGAACTGAAGAATTTAAATTTAAATTGGCGTGTAGTTTTTAAAAGTGGAATTTTTATAATTGAAACTTTTTGTTGTTGATGAATATTTTTGTTGGTTTTTTTTTAGAATTGATGTCATTTGGCAGATAAATTGGCGTTGAAAAGTGACTGTTTTTACCTCGCTTATCTGCTAACATTAAAAGCCTAATTTTATACTTCAAACTGTCAAACATTGAACACTGTGTGTAATTTATTATTTAATTTAAACATGCTTAAGCAATGTTAATCGAAAAGGAGTTCCATATATTCCCTGTGTATATTATCATTTTAAAAAAACCCCTTATCAAATGAATATACTAGAAGAAAATACTAATTAGTTTGTACTAATGCAAACCATTTCTTTACAGCCATTAACGCTTATCAATTCTCAATAGAAACCGTTCGATTCTTCGCACATTTGTACACAAATTCTCGCGAATTAGCGCGCATAATAGAGCGTTCGTCTAAGGAAATCATAGAGGATCTAATTGAAGTTTATTGAGGCATCATACACTGTAGTCATGAGTTCTAGTTAACGAATCAGTTGCTCCCACTATTGTTAGCAATCGATTCGGGTTTTGGTATTCAATGTGAATTTTATTCGAATATATTATATCGGTGCACGTTGTTCCTTTGTTTTTTTTGTACCTTTTATGAAACAAGATAAACTAATTATCATTCACTCACATTTCCGGTAACTGAACGAATGATAACACCCTTCACTTTGACATATACGAGTAACTTTTCAAGGCAAAGGAAACATCGTATTATGCCTTACGCAAAAAAAAAAATCACAGCTGTCATCACGATTCGTGTGATCTGGTACTCGTTACTAAGTAACGTTCACTTGTCAATTGATAGTGATGTTACGAAAACAGTTGCCACTTTATAAACAGAGGTCGATTTTATTCGGGACAACTCGTGGGTGGTACGAATGAGATTCTGAAATAATGCCCGTTTTGTATGTGTCACATTGTGGGGGCGGGCTGAAAGCTTAATTTAATTACCTAGTTTTGTTTCGTCAATGTTTCCAAGAGAAATCGTTAGGGTATAATTGGTTGAGTCACTTAGTCAGTACCTACCTACAAATACCTATCTAAGTGTGTCATTGTTTTTTCTGTTAGCCCAAGCCAGCAAGTACCTACCTATTTACTTCTCTAGAATGATGACTAAGGGTTGATTTTTACAACGCCAGACAATTTTATCGGGGGAATTATTTTGAATTTTTGACAATTCTTCCATATAAAAATTGTCAGACATCTATTTTATTCTACGAATAAATATTATCTGTCGATTAAAAAATCAGCCCATAGATAATGTTAAAAAAATAGATAAAAGAATACGGGCCAGCTCCAACAATATTCTAAAAATAAACGCTAGCAGGCTCGATTGCATACCTATACCTACTTCAATCACTGCAGTGTATCCCATGGGATAAAATAAGTTAAAATAAAATAACATAGACAACATAGGTAGTTCTTAAGTTTACTAATACAATGAGACCTTGTTACTAGAATAAAGAAATTTATTATTATTATTAAATTATAGCAGTTACAATCTCCACTTCCCGCTTATTAAGTTTGACGTATATTCAAAATAACAACAAAAACAACCATAAACTGTCATGGCAGAATCAAAATGGAGGCCAAACGAAATTCTAAATCAGCAAGCAATCAGTATCGATCCTTACCTTGATAGTGGATTCCGGTAGTTGCAGCTGTGCGGCCAACTCGCATCGTCGTGGTCTTGAAACGTAGTTCTCTTTCATGAATTCTTTCTCTAACCTAGCTAGCTGTTCTCTTGTGAATGCTGTGCGGTATCTCCTAGAGGACAAGATAAATTTTGTTATAAAAGAAAGAAGAAGTAGGTATAGCCATCAGCTGAAATATTTCCCTAATCTCTATAATACGACTTAGGCCGTTGAAATTTGTAGGTAGGTATATATCCATAATTTATTGTTATATTTTCAGTCAAATACTGCAAAATTTCTGATTTGGTACAGGTACATTGTAAAATGCAAATTCAACAAACCTGATATTCGGGTCTGGCGCTGTTTGGTTGGAGTTTGTCATCTGCTCCGACTGTGGACTCAATGATTCTGTGAACAAAGAAAAAATATGTTAATAAACATCATTTAGCTATTCTTATCTTTTCCAAAGATGTTACCTACTATTCATAGAGCATTGACTCACACGGCTCATTACATAATCAGCCTATAAATGTTCCCACTGCTGGGACACAGGCCTCCTCTCTGTGAGAGGGAGAAACACGACTCATTATTAAATTTCTTTTTGTTTGATTACTATTAATCTTGTACCGGCTGTCATTCGTAGATCTTTGACAGTCGTTACGGGTAGTCAGCGTTGCGAACGTCTGACAACCAGTATTACCAAGGGGTATCGTATTATCTACCCAGTAGGTAACACGTTGTTGAGGTCAGATATACAGTCCCTCCATGTGAAATTGTATTCAGCTGCATTAGATTAGACTGGAAGCCAACCTCAACGTAGTTGGGAAAAGGCTAGGCAGAAAGAGCCTATAGGTAATGGTCCTACTGCTATTACGCAGACTTCCTCTCTGTAAGAGGGAGTGGTCTACACTGCAGAATCACTTTCGATTTTGTGAGAAATCGTGTAGGTACTAAACGACTGAAGCACCCACAAATACAAACAAACAATAATATAATAAATAAACCCCGTCACATTAAAAACACCCACCAGTTAAAAATCTCTCAATAGAGATTTAGAGGACCGATTACGAGATATCTTAACATGCTCTAAAGGGTTGTGAGTACCACTCGAGCGCGGCTGGCTTTATAATTATCTTAATTACAGTAACGTCTAGACGCTTAGACATTAGCTACTTGATCAGGCGGTAGGACACTTGCTCCTTCTGTTTTGTAATAGCCGCTGGAGAATTAATGTTGAGTACCTACATATCGGATGTACCAAGGAAACTGTAGGTATGTCTATGTGTAAAGAGTCGTGATGAAAAACCTCTTTAACATAACATGGCGCCTGTCATCCACGAAGGGTTAGGTGCCTAAGTATATTACACCCACGTTCAACCAGTTATTTTCCCATGACGTAATAGGGGGCAAGTCTATTGCCATCAACTAGGTATTTCAAGTCTATTGCCGTCAACCAGGCACAAATCTAGACTCCAGGCTACTACTGAGAAATTCTTGATGGAAAAACCTGATCCTAACACTTCATAAGGTCTAAAAAAATCCTAAAAGTAAATTCGTATGTCACAGGTGTGGAGTTGTACGATGAAAAGGAAAGCCATGAATGCCTCAATGCTTCTTAAAAACTAATTATTCCCTGAACACGAAATTGACTTGTCGTAAAACAGTAAAAAAGATATAACCGACGCTTCGGTCGGGAACCAGTAGCCCGTAGGTGCTAATTGCGCGCACCCAGACTTTCAAGAGTAACATTAACAGAACAAACACAAATAAGCTATTGTCTAATTAAATATTTTCCCATGCACAGTTTGTCTATTTCATACAAACACGCCACAAAGAGGCCGAAAGTCTCAGTCGATCGCCGCTCAATTTAAAAAAATAACTCAACCAACCAAAATGCCGACTTTACAAATCTGATTAGTCGCTGAAGTGGTTCTAAATTTAAAAGGGCGCGGCAAATGGGAGCGCTATTTGACATGCCCGTTTTGAAAAAAGAACATCGGACGCTTTTAAAAAGTCACGTATTGTTTTAATGGCGGCGTGATTAAGACGTTCATTCCTATTTCCGTTTTGGAATTACATTACCGTCGTCACCTATGTTCAACATAAGTAAATTGAGATGCTAAAATCTTTTTTGGGGTTAGCGACCAATTCACATGCATCGTCAAATAAAAACGTATGTTAAATAAAAAAAATATGACGAAAACTTCAGATGTAATAATTTCGCATTAGAGTAAATTTATTGCTTTCATAAGTGCGTCGGACTAAACGATTCATGATTTTTTTTTAATCGTCATCCGTGGCGTCTGCGCCACTTGAGTCGTTCCCATGCTGGGTGGCGACAGACCACTCAAAAACCAATTTGCAATAGTCTAGCCGGTGGCTTCCTCCCAACAATTTGTTGTCGTACAAACTTTTTACGTTACAACCTCTTTAGTGAGATGTCTATGATCCCCAGCTGCGCTATTATGGCGTGTGTCTTTTCGAAAAGAGAACGAGGAAACGATTAAGATTTAAAAAGTTTCCGTTTAAAAGCTTCCGTTCTATATTTACGAAGGAATCATACTTTAATGCGGTGACATGGAAAGTATTTTACGTTAGTATTTTTTTTTTCGTCAATTTATGTGGCCGGTGCCTATAACACTTTAGTTTGTTCCTGTTTATTAATGATAATAATCGTAAACTAGTAGAACACGAAATACGATGAAATAAAATGAAATAAGTATTATTTCTTTCATCGTATTTCGTGTAGGGAGCAGTGGCCCAGTGACAACGGCCCCGACTTACAAGTGTAGGTCGTGGGTTCGAACCCAGGCACGCGTTTTTCTTTGTGTAAATAATTTCATCACCATTGATCTCAAAACGGTGCAATATAGTGAGGAAACCGGCATGTCCTAGAACCGAAAATTCCAAGACATGTGACATCGACCAACTCGCACTGTAGAACCCACGTGGTAGATTATATAGCCCAATCCCTCTCGAAGAGAAGAGGCCTGTGTCCCAGCAGTACAACATAACATAATGTTCCCACTGCTGGGACACAGGCCTCCTCTCGGTGAGAGGGAGTGGGCCGTAATCCACCACGAGCGCCCAGTGCGGGTTGGTAGATGTCACATGTCTTCGAATTTTTGGTTCTAGGACATGCCGGTTTCCTCACGATGTTTTCCTTCACCGTTTTGAGAGCAATGGTGATGAAATAATTTACACAAAGTAAAGCGCCTGTCTGGGTTCGAACCTGTATGTTCGCCTCGTAAGTCGCGGCCGTTACCACTTGGCCACCACTGTTCCCAGCAGTATATTACAGACTAATTATGCTTACCTATGCTAAGTATTATTTTTCTTCGTAATATTTTTGAATCTGGGAATATTTAACAATAATATCACATAAGTGTTCATTACAAGCTCATGAAAAATGACGTCACCTCCCAATGGTGTCGCTTCGTCAATTTATTTCGAAACCGCATCTTTGTTTCAAAACGTCTGCTAATGGGCAGAACACACAATACTTGGAACAGTCATAACGTTTTAAGGCTGGGTTACACTGTACAGGGATAATTATCGTGAGAGACTTTTCTTTTGTGTAAAATAAGCTTTAGGTATCTACCTACCTAAGTGTTTTTTCAGCCGCATTGAGTGAAAAATAGAATGAGCCATAAAGATGATTCCTTAAAGATTTTTGTAATGTATGAGAAAGACAAAAAAACTAAAAAAAAATCATATTATTAATTAGGTACTCAGATTATAAATCAAACGTATGAAACATAGGAACCTCACATAAATAATCTAGAGATGTTAGAATATAATGCTCAAATATTGGAGGCCTGTTAAACATTAGTCAAAAAGTCAATACCTACCGCCTTCCTTTATCAAAAAAAAGAAAAGGTACCTAGCGTCTCTATTAAAACTATCTTCGAACTTCTAACACGGGTAATGGCGTAACATCAGTACCTAGTAATGGGTTTCATTTTGACAGTTCAACAACATTCATTGCGTTATTTACGTTGTTGAGCAGACACATTTTTCGAACTTATGAAGCAATGAATTAGCAATATCCTCCAAAATGATTCAGATTATGATTAGTAGTGTGTTACGCAATTAGGGTTCAAAACTTCGAACAGTCGTAGCTTCATGTTTGAAAAAGAACGGAACATTTTCAACTCCAAATTCAAAAAATACCGTTCGTTCTTACATCCGGCGGTGTCGTTACAACTCTATCTAAGTAACCTTGGTGTTCCGATAAAATAATGAACTAACAAAACTTCAAGCCATTATTGAAACGTTATGAAACGTGGCGTGTCTCGTCTATTAACATACACACCAAAACCAGCACTCAAATCATTTACCTAATAAATGATACCTAATACGCCACGAGACTTTTTTGGTATTTTAATTAGCACTAGCAACACTGTAATTGGCTGAATACGATCTGATCATAGCCAATTTGTGGTAAGTATCAAAAGTGTTGAGTGTGCCATAAATGACATTACGGTTAAATTATTGTTTTAAGCGTTTTCGAAAACGGGAAAAGTTACAAAAGAAACCCCGTTTTTTCATCGTTGAAACTGAAAAAGCTATGCTCTTTTTATGATAAATTGATACAATCTTCAAGAGAAAAATATCCGTAAATAAACTATTGTTATTTGTTATCCCAAATACATTAACAACAAAATTAACCCATGACACAACATAAATTCAACAAAAGAATAACCCAATAAAACTTCCCATTCACCGACCGACACTAAACGGCTAATTAATCGCGACACCGCTCAATTTGCGAACCAAACTGCCGCAGTAATAGGCGGAAACCGATAGCCCATACATTAACAATTGGATTATCGAGAATTGCCGCCGCCCCGTGCGTGGCACGCTCCAGTAATTGTATTGCCGTGAATGGCTCCCCTTAATACGTTTATTGTCTATGAACACTGGCTGGTTTGATCGTTCTGCTGATTTTGAATTAAAACAATATTAACGTATTATTGGATTTGTAAAGTTTTTGATTTTATCTCGGTTTTCGAACAATAACGAAATCACTATTCGGTAGAAAGGTAGGTAGGTACTAGCTAACCTAACCTTTTAACTGTGAGATAAGATTATGCTAATAAGGATAAAGTAGTTATTTTATATTATGGTCTAAAAATTTCTTAGTCTTCAAGCAAACCAAATGAACGCAAATATTTGTCTCTAGTCAAAAAAAAAACCGGCCGAGTGCGAGTCGGATTCGCACACGAAAGGTTCCGTACGGTTTACGATTTATGACGTATTAAAAAAAAACTACTTACTAGATCTCGTTCAAACCAATTTTCGGTGGAAGTTTACATGGTAATGTACATCATATATTTTTGAAGTGTAAACTTCTTTAGCGGCGTTGCACACTTTTTGTAATGGGTAAAAAATTTGAAACTCGCGTCAGGGCATCGCGTCAGGACACGTGACCGTCAGGAGAGATTTCCCCCCCCCCTCGCTTTCTACGGCGGCGCCAACCGAAGTGAACCAAGTGAGACACGATAATGGATGGATGGATGGATGGTGATGGGATGGGGTTGGTGATGGTGATGGTGGTGGTGGTGGTACTGGTGGTGCTGGTGGTGGTGATGGTGGTGGTGGTGGTGATGGTGGTGATGGTGGTGGTGGTGGTGATGGTGGTGGTGGTGGTGCTGGTGGTGGTGGTGGTGATGGTGATGGTGGTGATGGTGTTGGTAGTGGTGGTGCTGGTGGTGATGAAGGGTGGTGGTGGTGGTGGTTATGGTGATGGTGGTGGTGGTGGTGTTGGTGGTGGTGGTATTGGTGGTGATGGTGATGGTGGTGGTGGTGGTGATGGTGGTGGTGATGGTGGTGGTGATGGTGGTGGTGGTGGTGGTGATGGTGGTAGTGGTGGTGCTGGTGGTGGTGGTGGTGGATTTTCCCTTTTTATACAGGGTGAAATTGAACACATGCGACAAATCGAAATGGGAGATTGTACTCATCATTATGAACAACTTTTACTATGGGACCGAACCTGAAATCGCGAAAAAAAAATCAGCTGTTCCCTACATTTATGTTCGCATAATTCGTCAAAATGTAGGGAGCAGCTGATTTTTTTTTCGCGATTTCAGGTTTGGTTTCTATTATTCTCTTATTTTAGAAGTTTTACACACACATTTTACCACATTGGAAGTGTCTCTCGCGCAAACTATTCAGTTTAGAAAAAAATTATACTGGAAACCTCAATATCATTTTGAAGACCTATCCATAGATACCCAACACGTATGGGTTTGATGAAAAAAAAAATTGTTGAGTTTCAGTTCTAAGTATGGGGAACTGTTTTTTTTTATTTTTATGTGAAAATCTTAATGCGGGTCACAGAATACATCTACTTACCAAGTTTCAACAGTATAGTTCTTATAGTTTCGGAAAAAACATACGAACGGACAGACAGACATGACGAATCCATAAGGGTTCCGTTTTTTGCCATTTGGCTACGGAACCCTAAAAACCCGCTACAACACTAATCAATTTTAACTGCAAGCATAATCAAAACTAAGTCCCATAGGAATTAAAAACAATTTACAACAACAGGCCAGTAGCATAAGACAATTACTACAAATAAACCCAATTGTACACGGTGTCATCCCCTTTCCAAGCTCCCCTAAGTCCCCAACACAATTTACTCGATAAAATCCGTATCTACTAGGAGGTAATGAAGATTAATATCGCTATAGGGAGGCAATAAAAACGAAATCAGTTTAAGCCCATTTGACAAGAAATATAACAAGGTTGACCCTTCGCGAGATCGTTGATTGGTTGACGTTTTGTTAAAGATTATTGAAAAACTAGCTGCGCCCCGCGGTTTCACCCACATAAGTGTCGATCCCGTGGGAATATCGAAATAAAAAGTAGCCTATATGTTAATCCAGGGTGTCAGCTACCCCCATACAAAATTTTATCAAAATTGGTCCAGCCGTTTGAGCGTGAAGAAGTAACAAACATATAAACACACACACTTACAAGCTTTCGCCTTTATTAATATTAGTGTGATGTGATAGTGTGATTAAGAGATACCTAGTGATATTTACTGTTTTACAGGGCCCTAATTCGCTATGACCATTCAATGATTGTTGAATGATTCCTTACTTTACAACCACGTCAATTCCTTAGCTAATCATGCCAATATCGCGTTTATTTCGCGCGGATTAGTTTATTTTGTCATAGAGAATAGAAAGAAAGAAAATAAAATGAATACTTAAATTACATATTCTAAAGAAAATAATGTAAAATACGTGGTTTTGAATCCTTAGTTTATAAAATCTAAGAGTTGGTGATTTTTGTTGCGTAACGTATTTCATTTGACAGTTGAGCTGTGACAGATTGCTAAAACTATTAAGTACCTAACACTATACTAAAATGAAAAAAACCCCGCTTTTTTCTATGGAAAAAAAAAAATAAGTAGTTATGATTGTGTAGTTTATGATATATCATCTCATCTCATCTCTGTTTAAAAGACAACAGAAAAACATAATATGCTAAACATCGTAAATCTACATACCTATTTAGTTTAAGTCCTACTGAACACAAGCTAATTACAATGGCCGAACAGTGCAAATCCTGACGCCCAATTAAAAACACTGTACAGCCATATGCCCATAAAATTAAATTAAATCGAACGGCATTATTTCGCTCCACGTACGCTAAATATGTTCCAGGATTTATTGACATCAATTAAAATGGCCGCTAATTGTTATCTGTCAAATTGTGGCGCGAAATCCACCCACGCTTTCTTTCCATAGACAAGTTATTTAACTTTTGCGGTGGCAGCTGCGGTAAGTTGTATTGGTTTTATTTGACGTTAATTAGCGTTTATTTAATTTATTAGGAATTGTTGGTTTGTGTTAATTGTTATGGCTACTGTTTAGTTGAATTGTAATTGTTAACGGGTTCTCATTTAAATCAGAGTTTTGGAATGGATAATTGTTTTTATCGAATGTGTAAGCGTTTAAAAGTTATTTATCTTCAAGTCTTTATAAATAAACCCAATAAGCCTTTTAATTTGAAAACATTAAATTAGGGTAATTTTCGGATACTAGGAAAGAGATTTTCATTAATATCTATCTAGTGATTTATACACAAATTGCAACATATATAACTTAATAAGGCAATTAGCAAACCAAGAAATAGTGGAAACTTTTTGCTAGATTCGAAAAAAATGTCTAACCTAACGGTACCCCCAGATAACATTATAGCCTAATAAAAATATTTAGGTACCTAACCCAAGACGAACAGAGCTCAAAATTATTTTTAATATTTTATTGACACCAACAACAGAGTCGGCGTTTCTCAAAGACAGTTGTAAAAGGCAATAATTTCCTTTTCAATTTATCAAAGTTACATTTACCGTTCCGAAAACTTAATACAAACTATATTCCGACCTAATAAAGCATATATTTCTGTAGCAAAGTGGTTGTAGGACCGTAAAATGATGATGGTTTGTGTATTACCTGCCAAAATTTGTGTTTATAAAAATGTAGCGACCGTTAGCCGGTGCTTTGTTGATTATTACAAAGGCCGCAACGTTTATTACTGTTATAATAATTATTAATTTAACAACTCATTATGGGGGACGTGTTATATGGCCGACAAAAAATAAGTATTTTAGGATCCAACCAAAGAGTTTGCCAATTTCAATAATTTTAACATTGGTATTTATGACGCGATGTGAGCCAAGCCCGTATTATTATAAACTACCAATATGAACATGTTACTTTAACAGAATAGTTAAAAAAAACTATCATGATAGATCATCTGCATTTCCTAACTTCACAGATAATATAATACTCTCTAACGTTAAGTAAGTCACATAAACTCTGATTTTTTATTTGCTAAACTAAAATGGCAGCTGTGATCGACCTTTTTTGTCAACATGACATTATTTAGGAATAAATTAGCTCTCATTTTGGTCTAGCACATTAAAAATCATGGTGTAAATATTCAGAATCTCAAACTAGGTACAGACGCCAGCACATCAAGTTACCCGAAACTGTCAAATTTTCCCAATCAACTTTGAACCTTATTCTTTAGCGATAAAGTTGAAAATCTAGTAAAGAAATTTGACAGATTGTAGTAGCTTGATGTGGTGGCGTCTGTACCTTTAACAAAAACCCATAAGAGCTATGATTTATAATGATGACAAAAATCACGTCATTGGGTTTATTAATACGCTGGTTGTATAAGCATCAACTTTTGATCAGTGAACGATTGTTCTTCATACATAGATGATCCTTTCATCACATCAATTTAAAAGTTTAAATTAAGTGCAAGTGCACGCGTCAATAGTATATAAAAAGGGAGGGAAAATAATCAAAGGGCATCAAAAAATTCGTCCGCATCACTGTCAACGGGAAACGTGCCCAAAAGGCTGGCAGCATTGCCACGTTGTATGGCAATGCTGATTCTTTGGCCAAAAAATAGGCCAGCCCTCTGGTCACGTAAGTACAAACATATCTATGGTTGAAATCTGAAGGGTAGGTACTGTTCACCTGAATAACCTAACAGGTCGTTTTATAAACCCAGATAGTAATTTGACAGGTGTAATGTCAAACTCCCATAGGTACTAAAAAGCAATGACATAGGTAGGTATAGACTTGAAATGTCAGATTACTATCTGGGATTAAAAAACGAACTTCACATAATTTGAAAAGGAGAATATAGGTACTATTTATTTGAGAATCGATTAGGATGTGAAATGGCAAAAATTACAATAGGTATAACACAAGGAATCAAAACAATGTAAAACCACAAATGTCAAAAGGGTTACAGTCAAACCACATGCTTAGGAATTATAATTAGCTTCACATAATATTTAAATTAAACACATACCTTTGCTCTTAGGCGACGATGGCGGAGTATTCTGAATGCTCAAATCATTATACACATGCCCTTTACCCATCAAATCTACAGTCAACGGCTCCCGAATCGACTTGTGCTTAAACGAATAACTCCTAAAAGCCTCCATCTTAAAAAAAAAATAACAACCTCTCGCTTGTTGCCTTTGCCTTCGATCGAAAAAGTGAACTGTCAACTGTCAGTTTGTTTTCGTTGTACGGCGCACCGCCTCACTAAAAATCTATAATGCGTTGACCAATAACGTTGCTCGTTTTTATCCCCACCAATCAGGGCGGGGCTTCATAATCATTTGCCGTCTCTTTCGCTCATGAGCTTTGTTGAAGCTCGGGTAATGTTAGGTCGGTGGCACAATGAGGCCTTGTTCTAGATTTTTGTCGACAGATTTGTCGCAATTTTCCTCGTTTTAAGTGAGCGTTGGCGGATAAAAATTGATATGACATTGTTTTAATTTTTTGTCGCGCCTTTTAGTATCTAGGTACCAATCTTATGTTGATGAAATTCTTACCAATTGCTGTTATGTTTAAGTGGGTATTAGTACCTTTTATCAGAATACCTATTGTATGAAAGAATCTATATGAATCTGAATTCTTATTACTAAACTAACTTAATTTAACACAATAACTCTACACAAATCTTAATGCCATTAACATTTCTACAATAATTTTCAGAAACTTTTTGTTTTTATTTCTACTTCTACCTACTTAAGTAAGTCCTACTTATATTCAATTGAGTACCTACCTTGTGTAAATTGTGTAATAATTTAATACAACCTATAACAAGCCCAATATATTTAAAAATAAACGACATTATTGCTATAACTTTTTCAACACGATTTCCCTAAAACACATAGATATCCAAAATCCAGTCCCACTTCGCTCCCGACGCGACGCTCTCATTACGCCACCACCCTAAACTTTTAATCATGCGCGCTCATCTTGCATAACGGCGAGCACTGAACATCATGGACCCTTATTACTGCGAACCAGGTTATTAATACACGAACCAGCCAGTTTTGTGATGTATGGCTTCTTGTGAGCACTGAATCAGCGCTAGTCTAGTTGGATACAGTTTATTTTATAGGTTAGGTACGGTGTAGATTTGTTGAAAGAGGTTTGAAATGAAGGAGAAATGGCTGGATATGTGAAAGGTTTATTATGACTTAAAAAGATGGGGTTCTTTTAGTTGAGTGACTCGATGAACTTAACACCAATTACAGATGGCTAACTTAAAAACAGCGGGGCAATTGCGTAACACATTATCAATCGGAATCGGTTTCATTTTGACAGTTCAACAACATTCATTGCGTTATTTACGTGTTGAGCAGAAATATTTTTCGAACTTATGAAGCAATGGATTAACAATTTGCTTCAAAATGATTCAGATTCCGATTGATAATGTGTTACACAATTAGGGTGCAGGTTTATATGACATTATCATTAGTTTTGGTTCTGCCTTAGATTTTTTGCTTTAAGTATTGAAATGAATGGTAAAACGAGCTTTTTTGTTACTGAAATATTTGTGGAAATGATTATTTGAGTGAAGTAGGAACATAAAAAGATGTTCGTCGAATTCGGCCACTATCAATCCATACTAATATTATAAATGCGAAAGTGTGTCCTCTGTCTATTACCTACCTCCTAACGCTTAACCCGCTGAACCGATTTAGATAAAATTTGGAGTCCCGGGAAAGGATTAAGGATAGTTTTTATCCCGATATTCCCACGGGATCGAAACTTCGAGTGAAACCGCGGGACGCTCCTAGTCGTTCATAAAGCATTGTGACTTACAAAATATGAAGGTGCTATACTTATTTAAACAGTTTCTTGACATTTAGAGTGTACTTAATCTTAACCTGACAAGTCATGAAGCACGATGATTAGCAAGAAACATCTGCATTTGGGACTACAAAGATTAATCTCCTAAAATCTAACCTTCAATATTCCGTGGAATCACTGATCATCACGAAATGTCTCCACAAAAACAAAAACAAAAGCTGTAGGTACCAAATTAACTGACCATATCGAACAACCAACAATTATTCTAAGAACTATTACGTATTCACCAAAAATGTGGAAGCAGTAAAACCAAACGTTTATACCGATGACAAGGCTTTAGCGACAGTCGTAAAAGAGAAATTCTCGACTTTCAGTGCGGCCACAATACACCACTCCATAATTGAGCAAAGACAATGCATTATTGTGCCAACATGCACAAAAGAGAACGAACTCTTTACAAATGTATGGCTGCGTTTTGGCGGCAATTTTGACAGACATCACGCTGTGACAGTGTCATAGACAAAGGCTTATTTTTCTTTGAACACGAACAGTAGCTGTTTTGTATAAAATGCTACTGGTCTACCGATGATTTTTCAAAATTAAAGCATGAAGGTTATATCATTGTGTTGTTCTTAGTAGAGGTGTCGTAGGTACCTAAATTGTGAAATAACGGCCCATGTTATGCCAATAGCAAGACATCGCTGATAAAACATGAGTAACCAATTTACGAGTTTGATAGAAGGTAATATGCTGAAAAAATTGACAAATAATCATGCCATTTCAGTAGACAGCTTTTGTTTTTTATCTAAAACTGATCCAACAGACGTTGTCCTGTTCAATACAACACAAAAATCTCATAGAATAAAGGACGTTCTGTGTGTAAAGAAAATTTTCCGGGAATTTTTTCCAACTTTTTCTTTCTATATTATTCGGACTATTGCCAACAGTTAAAAAAAATGCCAAAACGGTCTGGTCGTTCTCAAGTCCAACCGTTTGGTCCGGCCAAACTTACAAAAGTACTTTTGCACGACTCATAATGCGAAGCAATAGAGATTACTTTACGATCGAAAAAAAAAGTTTTTGCCTCCGTTCTGCAACTGTTTCTATTGTTATACTCGTGCTAGTAACTACACGGAACTTACTTAATTATACCATTGTATAGATAATATACCTAAGTAATGGAGATTAATTCTGTAGGTACTTTTCAAAAATTTATCTAATGCAGTAGAAGCGAAAAAAACATCAAAATATTTCTAAAAAAAAATTCCGTCAAACAAGACTTGTGAAACCTGAAAACATTGTAGCTTGCGAAAAAAATCAATTCACTGAGTTTTTTTTTTTTTAATAGATTCGCTTCATCCATAGGAAAAACCTTATAGAAAATGGCTCTTTTATTCAACGTAGTTTAATTATAATTAATTAAAAACTAACTAATTTAATACGATCTATATCTATCTATGGTTTTTTATACGATCAAATGTGCATCGTGTCGTGCACTTTTGGATTTTCCAAATCTTTTTTTTTTTTTTGGGAAAATCATCTCGCAGTTCAATCTATAATTCTATAGGAAGTTGTCGTCTGCTTAACCGGACTTGAAAATGGTTGCCTCAATTTTAAGTCCTCCAGCCAGGGGTAAACCAACGAACAGCATTTAATATTTACTTCTATAGTTAGATAATATCGTTTGCGTGACATCTTTAAATTGGACCACAGTCTTGTCTTCCTGGCCAAGATATAAACGACTTTAAAGAAAATTGCTGGCAATCATATTATGCATAATATGCAGGCAACCAGACCGTAGTACCTAGTCTAAAATACAAGATTGCTATCATGTTTAAATACGAATAAAACAGCAAACTGTATTATTTTTGAGTTCTCTCTATACATAAGTACCTATTGAATGAATGAATGAATTGAACCGATCCCAGCGTGGTTAAACCAGACTCGATTAATCGAATGAACCCCAAGATTCGCACTAGCTCCTGTAGCCTCATGTTCATGGTGCTACAGCGACCATTGCATATCAAGGAATAGACCGGGAGGCGCGGTAATGTTGCATGGATTCATGTGGGCCAACACCTGGCCGGGGGAGCGTGACGAAATGCGCAAGCATTCCAGCACCCCGGCAAAAGGTAGCAGCAGAACACCGTGTGGTTTTAGTCAGTAAGAGTCTGACAGACCCCTCCACCCACCTCAGGGTGGTGGACATCCATGAGGAATTCCACAAGATAAAAAACAAAGGGAGGACGTGCCCGTAGGGTAGCGAAGGATTTAAGAGCCTACCGGATATGCATCCTAGAGTAAGCATTGGACTAGTGGAGAGATGGGTAATTATATCTATGGATGGGCTTGTAACGACCTCGCCGCCGCCACGTTGGTTCATATCGAGCTTCATCGGTGAGTTTTTTGGCGGGGCTATTACCTACCTAAAAATTCTTAACATATCTACTTATGGAACAAAACTACGCCTTTTGCTGAATTAAAACGAAAAAACGTAACAATTATTTTTTTCCGCAAAAAAAAAAACCTTCTTTTTTGATTAACAATTTTTTTTCACTAATAAAAAAGCTGAAGAGTTTGTTGGTTTGAACGCGCTAATCTCTGGAACTGCCAGTCGGATTTGAAACGTTATTTTAACATTTGATAGCCCTATTCTTGAGGAAGGCTATTTAACATCACGCTAACTCACTTAAGAGCCGAGCAAAAAATAAAACAGAAAGCGAAACGAAAACGAAAACGATGTAATAGCGCGGACAGGCGACACGATACGACGAGAACGAAATTTCACGCGAACGAAGTCACAGGCAGAAGCTAGTCTTTTTACAACCCATTTTTTTTTACTAAAAAAAAATCAAATTAAACTATCAAAACAACCATCTAAATCAAATATCTACAAAATATCGCCGGGTTAAAGGCAAAACCGACTATCTGCGATTTTTTTCCGTTTTTCACTTTAATATACCATTCGAATCGGCATTTGATTCTTTATCTAATGGTAAAACCAACTAAGCCGTAGGACTTACCGTTCCCGAGTTACTGAATGTAAAAACCGATAATAAATCGAGAAAGTGTATGTTTAGAGAGTTAAAAACCAAATAATTCGCAATAATTTGTCTGCAATATTTCAAAATATAGATGCAAAAAATACCAAACTTTTTTAGTGGGTTTTAGTCCTACAATAATGTCAAAGAAAGGTCTTAGTCACTAATGGAAAAAAATAATATATTTGATTGGCACATTTTTGTTCTTGAACATTAAAACTAAATAAACATTATATAAATATAGTCGATTTTGGCATTCGGTTTTTCGGTTTCATTTTAGCGAATTGCCTAGAAAAAAACCAGATTAAATTATTATAGTTGGTACTTCCCCGCGCTGTCGCTGTCCCCCTCCCGCTTTACGGTGATTTAGTCGAATCTTTTATAAAGTGCATTTTTCAATTTTTGTGTATTTTTACTATGTGCGTTTTGTGTGTTTGCTGAGGAAAATTATTGCTGAAGAATCAGAACCGACAATAGCTGCAACTCCATAAAGTACACTACACTTTTACAGTGTTAAAATGGTTTTAAATTCTTTATAGAAAAAAAAAACAACACAATTTAATCTCAGATATGCCAAAACTTCTTCTGCAAAACTGTGCATTTCTGCTTCAGTTATGATACGATGGGATTTTACTCTCGAGACTGTGATCCGCGAAGATGACATGAGCCCCAAAACATAACGCCGCTAGAAAAAGATAAAGAAATCCGGCGTCATATCAAATCTTTCCTTATGATGGAAAGCCATTAAAGTGCGCAAAGATATTAAACGCCAATATCTAGACTGTAGTCTGTCAATTACAAAAATGTATGTATTGTATGTGGAGGAGCGTGAGAAGGAGAGCGTTACACCCGCGTCGGAGGCAACTGTCGAAATGTATTTTGCACAGAATTCAACTTGGGGTTTTTGTTCAAAAAAAAGACCGGTTTATTTTGTGCACCAAGTATCGTCGTTTGGATACCATAGAGAAAACTAAAATTGAACAAGAGTATAAACAGCAAATTCAAAGAAAAGATACATACAATAGCGAGAAATAAAGGGAGGAAAGGGGGAGAGCAGAAAAAGAAATGAACTTCACTTCGGCATCCTTTGATTTCCAGGCAATTTTATAAATCCCTAGTGGAGATGTAGGTCTTTTGTATTATTGCAGGAAACTTACACTATACAACCTGACGATTTATGAGAGCGCTTTTCCAAATGAAGACGGAAATTAATGGCAAGAAAGGAAGCTCTGAGATTAGATCGATAATTTTAACTTACTTAAGCGAAATCCCCGATCATATCGACGAGGTTTTGTTATTTTGACACACATGTGGTGGACAAAACAGGAACCAATATGTGGCCGCTGTTTTGTTTTGGGCTGTCCATAAAATCTAAGCACGTCGAGCCAGTCCAAAAAGTTGTCACTGAACAACCACCGCAAGCCACAAATGACCCATGTTTTCCACTGATACTTTACCCGTTATATAAAGAACCATAATGCGTTTCAAAAGCCAAAAAGCTAAACTATTGAAACTTCGTGAAAAAGGAGTCATTCCCGACAATACCGAGGAATATCATGGATGGTTCCAAAGATTGAGAGCTGATGGACAAAAAGTGGATCGTATACCAGAGGGGCAATTCTCGTAATTTTAAGAATCTCAGTCTCAATCTGTCAAAAATACTTCTAATTTCCCTACATTTTTACAAGTTTTTGGCATTTTATTGTCGCCGAGATGATACTGCGACTAGATTTTGAACGTTTTAAATTACGAGAATTGGCATTCTGATGTTACGGTTCCTGAAGAATCAGAAGACTCGGAGAACCCAGATGAATCTGAGTGATTAATTTTTTAGAATTAATTTTTAAACACCAATTAGGTATTGTTTGTTTAGATTATAAACTTTTATGTACGTACAAAGTAATAAAACAATAAAATAAATGCTTTTTCTTGTCACCTGTCTGTTTTATTTTCTGAATGCCTATTTCTCGATGTCCGAATAGCCACTACTTACCGAATAAATTCAAAAATGGAACAAAATTGATTTTTTTATGGAATTTGTATGAAATTATCTGCCAAGTAAGTTAGTATGAACTCAATCGTAGGTGGTGAAACAGGCCCTGATAGTAGGTACACAATTTGAATGATTTAAGCAATGCAAATCAGTAACTTATAATGTTAGTACAATTTTGCATTCTAGATTCAAAGACATCTATTAAGAAGTAGAAAGGCAAAACCAACTACTTTTTCGTATTTTTTAAAATTGTTTCAAAACTAATGTTTCGACAATCAGCCTTACAGGTTAATTATCAAAACAATACTTTAACTCACGTAATTGCGAAGTCTGTTAGAAACAGGACAAGTACTTTTCCAGATATGCTTGTATTTGTACTATAAAGGCAAAACCAACTAAAAGGGGGGGTTATAATTTATTTTAATTTTTTTTTGTACAAAGTAGGTCAATTTTTGTGTTTAGTATGTAACTGTTTGAAACTTAGATAATTATAGAACACGCTCTTACATTTGCGACTAACATAATTTTATTACTAAGGACTTAATTTTAATAGCAAACTTTCAAAATGCGCTTACGGAAAATTTTATATTGACTTTTTTGGACTAAATAATTGGTTTTGCCTTTAACACGGCGATATATCGAAACAAGACACTATCTAAACTAAAACATTCACCCTAAAAAAACCCGGGTGTCAGTCCGTCGGCGCAGCACAAAAGGGACCCTTTTTTTTCTCCCCTTTTCTCTAATAGCTTTATTTTGTAAACAATCTGATGCCCAATTGAGTTTTTATCATGTAAATATTAGTTGACAATTCAGATGTTTTGAGAGGGCCCGATAAATTGTCGGGATTTAAACATCATTCGCGGATTAGCTTGGATAAGACGGATCATTATTAGTTAGGGATGGGTAACTTACTGATGTAAGTACCTACCGATTTTTTTTTAAATTTGGAGTTTAGGTACGCTTAGCAAAAATCGTAATTTTTTTTGTTTTTTTATAATGATAAACGATTTTGTTTCTGTAATTAGGTTTGCAACACACACTGGGAAAAGACTTTCGTCTTGAGACACTGCGGTATGTGGGACGAGAAGATATTGCGTAGCTTCCCGAACGCTGCCCAGCCGACTCGGATTCGACGATTGACCTCTTTCTCGAAGTTGGACCTACCTAACTGGACAGTTTGTCCTAGGTAAACATACTCGTCCACGACTTCGAGTGTAGCGTCTTCAATCTAGATGTGTGATGACACTATGACACTGAAACGTGGTCGCTCACAAAGGGCCTTATTAGAAGGCTAAATGTCACCCAAAGAGCAATGGAGAAGGCTATGCTTGGAGTTTCCCTGCGTGATCGAATCTGAAATGAAAGAGTTCCGGAGAACCAAGGTAGCCGACATAGTCTGAACAATTGCCAAACTTAAGTGGCAGTGGACATTGCTCGCAGAACGGATGGCCGATGGGGCCAAAAGGTTAATCTGGAGTGGCTACCGCGTATCGGAAGACGTAGCGTTGGAAGGCCTCCCCCACAAGGCGGACCGACGACCTTGTGAAGGCCGCAGGAACCCGTTGCTTTGGAGGAGGCCTATGTCCAGCAGTGGACGTCTTTCGGCTGAAATGACGAAGCAGGTTTGTACGTACAAACACTTCTACACGTCAATCATATTCTTAAAACTAGATGAGGTCGGTGTTTTCTAATATCCGACTACTTTGAGAAGAAAGGCCGACACAAACTCAGAGGTCACAGTCACTTGTAAATCCTATATTATGTTCTTTTTTCCCGTTGTTATTGGAAAGATACCTGAAGGCCAATTCTCATAGATACCTAGTACTGAAAAAAATAAACGTTTAAATTCAAGTCGCAATGTCATCTCAGCGACAATCAATGTCAAAAACTTATCAAAAATGGAGGGAAATTAAAGGTATTTTTGAAAGATTGAGACTAAGATCAAACTGTGAACGTTCTTGAAACTTCGAGAATTGCCCCTCAGATCATTTTGTAACTAATTTCTTTAAAGCCTCGTGTTTGAGCTAAATTTTATCATTTTCATGTTCCTTCATGTTTCACCTTCCAACGCGGCGGGCGGCGGCGGCGCGGCGGCGACGGTGAAAAGCTTTTCTTGCGTCGCGACGGAAAATTGAGCGACGGGAATTAGTTATTAGTCTTAAACGAAATGTAAAGTCATTTTAATACTTTGTAAATTGCCTTTCATGTCAGATGCTGAAACCGCGTGAGGCGTTGCCCGGAATGTTACCACTTCATATACTCGTATTTCATGTTTATTTATACCATCTTTTTGTAATGTGGATATTATTTAAGTATTTTATTTCTTACTAACAGCGCCCCGCGGTTTCACCCGCATAAGTTTCGATCCCGTGGGAATATCGGGTTAAAAAGTATCCTATGTATTAATCCTGGTTATAAACTACCTGTGTGCCAAATTTCATCCGAATCCATTCAGTAGTTTTTGCGTGAAAGAGTAACAAACATCCATCCATCCATCCTATTAGGACTTTGGGTTTCAATGATAAACAGAGTTACGCTTGCAGAAATGAATTTATATTATGGAAAATATGGAGACAGCCATTATTGCTAGGTTTTCGTACAAGAGAGAGAGAGTTGCCACTTTTTAAAACTATACATCAAATAATATAAGTGTTGCCATCCTTCATTCTTCAACACATCCATCCTCACAAACTTTCGCGTTTATAATATTACTTAGTAGGTTTTCGATTGTTGTTTTTTATTTCTATCTAATCTTATGCTGCACTGGTTGATGTCATCACGTCAATGCCGGCTGTCGCTGAAAACCAGCGCTGGGGCTCTATCTCGTATAGGGTCTTCGCATTATGCTGAGCGATAGCCATTTTGTGTGGATGTGACGCATGTTTTCCCCCAATTTGTATTTTTTTGCGTTTGCGTTCTTTTTATGCGTCATGGTTACCGCAAATAAACGTATTTTCTTTCAAACCCTTGAATGTAAGATCTACTTACAATACTTATAAGTACAGACGCCAGCACATGAAGCTACCCCAATCTGTCAGATTTCTTTGATAGATTTTCAACTTTACTACAAAGTAATAAGGTTCATATTCAATTGGGAAAATTTGACAGATTGGGGTAGCTTAATGTGCTGGCCTCTGTACAATAAAATGTTTGAGTTTGGAAAATACATCTTTTGATACTTCATCTACATAGTACTTACCTACAGAATTTTTATTTTACGTGGCTGAAGAAGTACAGGTACCAATTCCAAAAAAACAATAACCCTAAAGATGTGAATGAATATCGCCGCATATCGGTTTGCAATGCGGGATACAGAATTTACGCCTCCTACTTACTTAAAAAACTAGATGAGATAATAACGGAATTAGGCAACTACCAAACGGCCTTTTTAAACAACAGATCAACAGACGACCATATATTTACGCCTAAAATGGTCTTAGACGAAGAACGAAGAAAAAATTAAGAAAAATACCGGAAATGAATAGTAGAGAAACCTCTGACGATAACATTGAAAACAGCAACATCTAACACAACGCAGCAGAGCAACGACATACAAAAGAACCGAGAAAGCAGTAGAACCCCGCCAAAAGACTCAAAGATGAAGCTCGACCTTAACCAACCTGGCGGCAAGGTCGTTAAAAGATGCCCATCCATAGATACAATTACCCATCTCTCCACTAGTCCAATGCTTGCTCTAGGATGCATATCCGGTAGGCTCTTAAATCCTTACCTATCCTTCGGGCACGTCTTCCCTACCATTACCGCGCCCCCCGGTCTATTCCTTGATATGCAATGGTCGCTGTAGCACCATGAACATGAGGCTACAGGAGCTAGTGCGAATCTTGGGGTTCATTCGATTAATCGAGTCTGGTTTAACCATGCTGGGATCGGTGCAATTCATTCATTCATTCATTCATTCATACGTGCTAGTGTTTATCGATCGATATTTATTTATAAAGGGAAGGTGGTTACTCTGTTCGCGCACATTATGTCGGGCCGCCCGCAGCGGGACGCGGGGCGGGCCGCATCGCACGCAACCAATATCCGAGGCGGAATATGCAGCCGCTGCGCCGCGCCGGTATAGTGTGCGATAGTTCATATAAAATCACAGAAAAGATTTCTGTGTATAAAATACATACGAGCGTTTTCAGCGGATTTTTGCTCTGCGACCCGACCCGCTGCGTTTCGACATAATGTGCGCGAACCTTTACAAGCCTTTTACCAGATGCTTATTCATTTACAACCATTTATAAGTTAGATATGATTTTACCATTCAGACCGTCTTCAAACAAGTATTTATTGTACGCTTTTAAAATCGTTTTTACTAAGCAAATGTACCGTTACCAAGATTTTTTTTGCTAACCACAAAACAGACAATTCGCTAATAGATATACCTTTTACTAATTTCTAAACAATATGCCACGTTATAGAAAAAAAACAGACATTTAACAGTTGTATTGTAAAACATCAAAGGAAAGGCGACCGGCATCGGGTGGCAAACATAGTCGGTCACTTTGTGTAACAAATGACCGAGAATTACCGTCATTAACTATTTACCGCTACACAAAGTTACGATTTCATTAGCTTTTAAGTTCTGGTAGATGAAAAAAGCAGTGGGAAGTCACTTTGGAATGGCCTCTTTGGTAATTTCTTAATAGGTAGGTAGGTACTGTTTTTAGGGTTATAAACCGTTCAGGTATCTAAGAATTAAATAATTATGTATTTATTATCTACTAGCTTCAGCCCGCGACTTCGTTCGCGTGAAACTTCTTGTTCCTCCGAGCCACCCCGTCTCGTATCGCATCACCCGCCCGCGCTATCACTTAACGTTCTTTTTGACTTTTTTTCATTTTGCTCGGCTTCTAAGGGTCATAGCGTGATGTTAAATAGCCTATAGCCTTCCTCAAGAATTGGGCTATCACATGCAAGAAGAATTTTTCAAATCAGACTGGTAGTTCCAGATATTACCCCCTACATACAAACTTACAAACATAATATTATTACTCTTTTTTGCTAATATTATATCTACTGTCTATACAGTAGATATAATATTAGCAAAAAAGAGTCTCATAAATTTTGGATTGCGTATGCGGAAAACCTTATAAGTTATTATAACGGACAATTTTATTTATTTTGACAGGCTAGGTACTTATAGATAATTTCTTAAAACTTACTTTTATCTACTTGAGTATTGCAAATTGTTCTTTTTTTTGCAATGTAATTTTCAGTCAAATAATATCCGGAAAGTCAGTTACGAATATTTTTGTGTTAATTAGGTACAATATCACTTAAAAACTCAGTGTATTGCAAACCTATTGAGTAAAACGATTACTTACCTACCTACATAGCTTTTCTTCAACTAGGTAGGTGCGTTTCCCTACTTAGAACTAAGTATTGTCCGTTAAAAGAAAAACGGTACAAACCCTTTTCAGACAAAAAAAAACTTATGAGAACCAAATTATAGATACTAATTATAAATTAATAGAATGCAAATAATGCTGACTTCATTCGTCAATTAATATTAATGACGCAAATAATTTTGAATTTGTTCAATAGATTTTTTTAATCGAGCAATTTTAGTTTTTTTTTTTCTTCTAAAATTTTTTTCCTAATTAGAATCGGAACTTAGGTAGACATAAAACTATGTCATCCGTCGGAAATCCGTTCCATATTTCCATCCGTCTGATTAAACGAACTTTTCAGAAATAAGTATCAAACAAAAAATTAAAGAAAATGGAGAAAAGCTTACCATGAGGTCTGTCATCAACTCCATCGCTATCCACCTCACTCCGCACGCTCCCAGGACTTGCCCTCTTCAGTTCCTCCTGCTGCCCTCCCTGTTCACTCTGGAACCCTCCCATCCTTTTATCATAACTCATGAAGAACGGAAAATTCGGAACTCGATTCTGTTGGAAATAGTAACTCATTTTCCCATCCCTAACCTTTAACTCTTCGTCTTCCGAGTGTTCGTTGGTACCAGAATAGTCCTGCGAAATGCTGTTCTCGATATCGATTTCGGGTGATCGTCGCTCGTTGAGCCCGACAATCGATTCAATCGAGAAGTTCTTCGACGGCAGCTTGGTCTGCATTTTGTTTATTTCCGATTCCATCACTACACTAAACACTGGCCACTGCGCGATTTTCGAATTTTTGTATTTGGAACGTCCGAATGTCAGTTGTGTACTGATGTCAGTGCGGTGCCAGTCCACTGTTGAAGACCACGCCTCTATGTGAGGGGAGGTTATTTCATTATCCTTAGTCTTCATCTGAAATCCAACCTTATTGTTCATGTCTTAAAGTTTATTTTATTTTGGCTGGTATCCAAGTCTACCCAAAAGGCAAATTCTGGTTGAGTAATTTCGTCTTTATTTTAAAAGAGATAAAGTGAGTTTTAGAATGACTTAACCTAAATAAATACGTATTATGATCTGGTATAATGCGACAAAAAAATGGCGACCAATAAATAATTTAAATAAATAAGCGCTCGATGATGCGCCGCGTTAACTACTGTTATAAAGGTTTATTTGTTTCAGCAAATATATGGTTTGAAAATAATACGGCGTTTTATTTTATGTTGAACAATGAGAGTTTTATTTGGTAATTTTCTTTGTCATTGCGCTTTGTTGGTGAATTAGGCTGTGTGCAGACTTATCGAATATCTAACACTTCTCAGGTCTGAAATTTCACCGTGAAAACTTAGGTGAACTGTCATTCATTGCACCTGATGCTAACATCAGGTGCAATGAATGACAGTTCACCTAAGTTTTCAGTTGTTCAGTCTCTAAAGACTGACACTCATTTCTACAGTGGTGGCCCAGTGGTAACGGCCGCGACTTACGGGTTGTAGGTCGCAGGTTCGAACCCAGACAGGCACTTTACTCTGTGTAAATTATTTCATCACCACTACTCTCAAAACGGTGAAGGAAAACATCGTGAGGAAACCGGCATGTCCTAGAAACAAACATGCAAAAACATGTGACATCTGCCAACCCGCACTGGGTCCGCGTGGTGGATTGCCAGTCCACTCCCTCTCACCGAGAGGAGGCCTGTGTCCCAGCAGTGGGAACATTATAGGCTGACCCTTTAAGCTCAATTCACCTAAGTTTTCACGTTGAGATTTTTACAGACATTGTTAGACCGGTTTTTGATGAGCTAACCCCAGAGTTTTGAATTTGGCGTTGTGATACCCCCGTGCCTCGGAAAGCAAGTTAACGCAATGAATGTTGTTGAACTGTCAAGATGAAACCCATTGCTACAGATAGTGTGTTACGCAATTACCCCGCAAGTCCTTACGAAGCATATTATAGACTCCAATTTCAGCAAAACCTCCTTCGAAGTGTCACAGCACCTAATATGTCGAAGTACACTACCACACATCGACCAAATTAGATCCGTTTTGGCTTTTTCATCGTCTGATTTCCAATTCGTAGCTTCTCCTATTTTATTTAGATAGTTTTCGTAACTTTTTCCTTGCATATTTCCATTTGCATGTTTCCATTTCAACACAGAAAGCCTTTTATATTTTATATTTTTTTAATGACATCTCGCAGTTTAACTTTGAGGTTATCGTCTGCTTAACCGGGCTTGCCTGTGGATGCCTGAATAAATTAAGGCCTCCAGCTGTCTATTCTTGTATATTTATCTAAATTGGCGTCATTTTAAATGGATATAAATGCTATTCATTAAAAAAAAATATTTTAAAATATTTTGACTTACCAAAATCAAATGGCAATATATGGGTGATAGCCACTGATATTCAGAATAGTGTTAATTTATTTCTGTTATATTTAATATGGCGAAATAACTGAGATGCATTTCTTTTGTGTCGGGCCTGGGTAAATTTTCTATGGGACGTGACCCTTCTTCTTTAATAATGTTTTTAGCTTTGTATATGACTTTTCTTACCTATATTTGTATGCCACAAAGGCCGAACATGACGGATCTCTTTTGGTTATGAACAACCTGCATGCCTTGTATGTATACTCATGTTTCTACAAATAAATGCCTTATCTTATCTTATCTTATCTTATCTTATCATACTAAGCCCAAGCAAGCACGCACGACGCCAACGCGGCAACGACGCGCGATGACGCTGAGCAAGTTAAGCTGTTGGTCCTGCGCCTGATCTCTCTCGGGTCGTGTCGAATTGCCGTCTCATCGAACTATGAGAGTGAGGGAAAAGAGGGAGTGCACCTGTGTATGCGCGCACACTTGTGCACTATAATATCTCCCGCGCCGAAGGCTAGTCTCCGTTGAGATTGGCCGCCGTGGCCGAAACACGGTCTGGAGGACTTTACTTGTACCTATTTACTTGCATACTTCTTCTATCCATTATTTTGTACTAGCTGCGCCCCGCGGTTTCACCCGCATAAGTTTCGATCCCGTGGGAATATCGGGATAAAAACTATCCTATGTCCTTCCCCAGGATGCAATCTATCTCTCTGCCAAATTTCATCTAAATCGGTTCAGTGGTTTAGGCGTGAAAAGGTAACATGCAGACAGACAGACAAAGTTACTTTCGAATTTATAATATTATATTATATAGTATGGATAAGGATCGCCTACATCTGTATTCGTCAGCTATCATAATTCTCTTTGTTGAAGGTTCGACCCTCTCGATCCGCTCGAGGCTCGGTCCAAGAGTGGAGACTGCGCATCGGCAAGCGTAGTGTGGGACGCCCCCCAGCTAGATGGACGGATGATCTTAAGAAGGTGGCTGGGACGGACTGGATGCGGAAGGCGGAGAACAGGGTGTTGTGGCGCAGCCTGGGAGAGGCCTATGTCCAGCAGTGGACTGCGATAGGCTGGGTTGATTGAGGGGCACGATCCTAAACGTATTTGCTCATCGTCGGTCCTGTGCACAAATCATTATTTCGCTGCTTGAAAAATAAATATTACTTATTCCTCTCCAGACTTCTTACTGGATCCACGCTACTCCTATCCACCCTGGGTCTCGTACTTTGGGTGTCTGGGCCCATATCTAATGTAAAATACAAGAAACAAGCAAAATATATTCGTATTTTTTTTACACTTGACAAAAGTAGGTAACATTAGAACATATTATTCATTTTTATTTCAAAACTAGCTTCTGCCCGCGACTTCGTCCGCGTGGAATGTTTGGTTCTCCCGACACATCGCATTGCATCGCCTGCCCGCGCTATTACTTCGTTTTCGCTTGGCGTTATTTCTGACTTTTTTTTTCTTTCTGCTCGGCTCTGAAGAGTCGCAGCGTGATGTTAAATAGGCTATATATAATAATAACTTCACTGCGGGTGACGTAACCTACGACAAACTTATTATTTGCGGTTGGTACAGTAATTGGGTCTAGGGATCGAACCGCAAAATTAAGTTTATTTTCACTTCTCATGCTCTAAAAGTTCGTCTTTATGTTGTGCTTAGGCGACATAAAATCGCTTTTTATGTTCTAGTGCATAAAGTATTTTTTTTTTCTGTGACTAAGGTAATCAGGCCCAACAGCCACACGCACAATAAAACTTCGCAGATTAAAGTCGTGATTTATTTCATTTTCTTTAATTTATATCACTTCCGTGTTTTCTATCGTTAATTTAATAAAATCAGGTAAAATAGTTGTCAATTATTATTAAAAAACGCAAAGAAACGTTTTTATGACTTGGCAGTATGAAGTACACAAGTCGAATAACAAATGTTGAAATTAAAAAAAAAAAACTTTTAAAAAGTTTCGTGGCGGTATTATCTGTGGTGGCGAAAATTAGCTATGCATTGCAACATTTTTGATTAATTATGTACTGTATACTTTATGCCTGTTCATTGCCTGTTTCATTTTCTCGCAATCGAAGTGAAAAGCAGAGTGTATAACTCAGGCATAAACGAGCCATTTTACCCCTCGACTTAACTATCCACCCTCGCCTGCGGCTCGCGTGGATATAAACGTCTCGGGGTAAAATAGCTTCTTTTATGCCTTAGTTGTACAATCTACTATTTTTATTGTATATACTTTTCCGGGATAAAAAGTACCCAGTGTGGTGCCCAGGATAATAAAGAATAATTATACCAAGTTTCATCGTAATCGAACCGGTAGTTTTTGCGTGATGCCTGAACAAACAGACAGACAGACAAAAATTTTTTTTAATCACGTTTTTGGGTTCGGTGTCGGTCTAGTAACACCCCCTACCATTTATTTTTTTGATATTTTCAATGTACAGAATTTTCACTTCTACAGTATTATTATAAGTATAGATTTACTTCATAAAAAAAATTATGTTAATTTATTTTGGGGTCAACGACTGCTGGTAGTGTTGCTACATGAAGTATTAGCTGAGAAAAACAGTGTATTTTGTGTTTAGATATAAACATCACTTCTGCGAAGTTTCGCTAGTAAATATAATTATTTGACCTTGTATAAACTTACGATTTGATTGTTTTTCGTTGTAGGTAAATTAACTTCTTGCGAATCGCCTACAGAAAAAATAATATTATAAAAGTGTCGATTCGCCCGTTTCGCCCAATAACCCGTTTTTTCAGGACAGTACCTTACCTACCTACTTATGTATATTATTTGCCTTTGCATCACCCCACAGTTTGAGTGGTACAATACCTATGCCTTACAGTATTTTTTACTTGCGAAAAATCTGAAAAAAATTGTGCGAATGAGTACATACCTATTAGGTATAAGTTTTCACACTCTATCAGAGCTTCGCCCCGTGGTGAAAAGAGATGCCTAGCCTTTTCCCAACTATATTGGGGTCGGCTTCCAGTCTAACCGGATGCAGCTGGATACCTACCAGTATTTTACAAGGAGCAACTGCCTATGGGGGCCTAAAAACGCCACTTTAAGCAATTCAACCCAGTTACTGGGTAATACGATAGGTACCTCTTGATAAGACGGGTTGTCAGACTTCCGGGCTTCTGACGACCCGTACCTAACAACTGTCAAAGATCCGCGAATGACAGCCGGGACCAACGGCTTAACGTGCTTTCCGAGGCACGGAGGGGTCTTGGTACGTAAAGATGGTCACCCATCCACAAACCAACCACGGCAAGCATAGCTTAACCTGATCGACCGACCTGTGCGGCTGTAATTATTTAGCGAGTGTAAATTAAATATGACCAACAACTGCTGTTATCATGTAGGAACTCAAAAATAGTTAAGGGTCACAAAAACATCCATTTAGGTATCGTCGAGACCGCTTCCGGTCAAAAAGGTCACTCCAAAGGAGACCCGAAGCGAATGGCGAGGGTGTATGTATATTTTTTTTTACCTTTCTTAGCGATTGCCAATCAAATTACAGTTATCACGAATGAGTGATCAAAAGTTTATAGTTATTATTCCAAAAAAGTTACATCGCTGCTGATCCTCTTTACAACAATTGGGTAACATTAAAAATCATGAGAATATTTTTCCTCATAAAGTTAATACTAGTGCTGCCATCTTGTATGGAATAGTTATGACTGACCAACAGCGCCATCTATTGTTGAATAGCAATATATAAAAGTGAGCTTGATTGCTTAGTAGTGTTTAGGAAATAATTACAGATGTCGCTACTTGCAATTTATAATAAAAAAAATATTATATCTGTGGCCATATAAATAACACCACGGACAGCACGCGCCAGGGTATCTGCAGAGCTGAGTACCTAAATACTATGCAATGCGGGTTAATGCTTATTTAGCAGGGTTGAGATAAGTAAAGGTTTGTTTATACTTTCTAAATAATATAAGTAAAGCTGAAGAATTTCTTTGTTTATTTGAACGCAGTAATCTCTGGAACTACCAGCATGTTGATAGCTCAATTCATAGAGCAAGTACTCAATTCTTGAAGAAGGCTACGCTATTTAACAGCGCACTAAGACCCTTAGGAGCCGAGCAAAAAGAAAAAAAAGACAGAAGGAACGCTGAGCGAAAACGAACAAATTGCGCGGGCAGGTGATGCGATACGACGCGGTGGGTCGGGGACACGGAGGAACAAGAAACACGCAGCGAGGTACAGACGCCAGCACATCAAGCTACCCGAAACTGTCAAACCCCGATCAACTTTGAACCTTATGTTTCAGTGATAAAGTTGTAAATCTATTAAAGAAATTTGACAGATTGTAGTAGCTTGACGCTTGCTGGCGTCTGTACAATGCGTGTCACGAAATATGAGACTTGACACACCACGTGGTTTGACTTGCGCAGTACACGATTTTAGGTCTCTTTATTGGTATGAGGTTTGAGCGCGGGACGGGACCGGACGGATGTCATAGATGCGGCGGAAAGAGCGCGGGTAGCGGGGTCAAGTCTCATCTTTCATGGCGCTAACTATAGCTGGCAGAATCTAGTTTATCTATTGATTAGTTTTTAAGTTAAGTAGGTATTAGCAATATGAATTGCATTGCACTGATTGCACATATCTAACTGCGGGATCCCTACACTTTTTAAAAGGCATATGGTAAGTACTCCTGTCCTTCAATAAGCATATTCATGGTAAGTATTCAGCTTAGTCTGAGGGTTCAATAGGATTACCAAAAAAAAATCAAAATCAAAAGTCATTTATTCAAACTAGGCTGAGAATCAGCACTTTTCGAACGCCAAAATCACAAAAGACAGTCCCCCAAAACGCCCGCCTTACACCGACTTCAACCAACCGACTCGACAAGTACCTACTTGCTTATAGTAAGTAGGTATTTGTATTGCTAGATATTATCATTAAAAAGAAGTGCTAAAAAGAAAACGTCAACTTCAGTACCACGACTCTCACACGAGATCACTAAAATGAATCCCTATCTAAATAGAAAAACACACACAATGCGACTAAATCCGCTTAAAACCAACCTTACCATACACTCCACTCATTTACACATTGCTGCTAATACATACTTGATATGACTTTAATTATCACTATAACAGAATATTTGCTAAAGTTAATCAGAAGGCGGAAGGTAGTCTTGAAACACGGTCACGAATCGTGATTTTCAGATCTTTGAACGTGATTTGTTCCAGCACCTTGCGTAAATGGTAACACACTATATATAAATCACACTTTGAATCGTTTTGAAGGATGTTGTGATCCTACGTTCGAATTTTTTTTGTGTTCAACAACGTACCGCAAAACGGGGCTACTTTGACTTCCAGGGTTACTTTGACAGATGTTGTAGCTACTTTGACAGAGCGCCAAAATCGGTTTTCACGTGTGCTCAGCAAGTGTGCGTGACCTCGAGTAATATTGCGCGAGGCGCGGGGTGTGGGAAACGCGTCATAGCGTGTGATCGGCCTGGTCAAAGTAGCCCCGTTTTACTGTAAATAACGCAATGAATGTTGTTATTAACTGTCAAAATGAAAGCCATTGCTACAGAGGAGCAACTCTCGTAATTTTAAAAACGTTCACAGTCTGATCTCAGTCTCAATCTGTCAAAAATATCGCTAATTTCCCTACATTTTGACATTTTTCTGTCGCCGAGATGAGACTCTAGATTTGAACGTTTAAATTACGAGAATTGGCCTTCTGGTAGTGTGTTACGCAATTACCCCGCAGTTACTCGGCTAAATGCTAGGCTATGATAAAAAGGCTAAAGTTTTACTTCTAGGCTTGAAAGTAAGTATTCTAAAACGATGGCCAAACAGCACGTCACGCCAACATCAATGACATTATCCGCCGTGCTCTTGTTGTTTTTGAATCCAATGGCTTGCCACGTGACGATGGGAAGAGACCAGATGGAATGACCATAATGCCTTGGAAGTTAGGTCAGCCTTTGGTGTGGTATGCAAACTGTGTCGACACCCTTGCGCCAACGAATCTTCCTAGCACGGCGGACTGTGCTGGGGCGGCTGGTGGAGTTGCGGAAAACCTCAAACGGCGCAAATATGCCAATCTTGTTGGAACTTATATGTTCGAGCCGTTTGGGGTAGAAACTCTACAGGGTGTTACGGAAAGGGTATATCAATACAAACAGGTTGAAGAGTGTATCTGGTCTAGAATCTGTACAAAATTTCAGCTCAAAAGCAGTAACTTTGAAAATGCTTAATATTTTTTTATTTCGATAGTTTATTAAATTGAAATCATAACAAACGTGTCACCGCACTACGAGGGTCATTATCCATTATCTGTAGTGTGTCTGTGCGCCTAGTACACGCACATCACACCGCCGCGCGCCAGTGCAGCGCCGTGATGTCGAAATAAAAAAATATTAAGCATTTTCAAAGTTAATGCTTTTGAGTTGAATTTTTGTACAGAGATTCTAGACCAGATACACTCTTCAACCCGTTTGTATTGATATACCCTTTCCGTAACAACCTGTAGAGCCATGGGGTCCGAGTGCTCACTTAGTTTTTCGGGACATTACCAAACGGTTGTCGACTCTTCACGTGTACAGAGGGCTGGCCTATTTTCTTGACAAGGAATTAGCATTGCCATACAACGTGGCAATACTGCCAGGCTTTTGGGCAGTTTTCCTGTTGTCAACGATGTGGATGAAAATATACTCGTACATGATATGATTTTTCCCCTCCCTCTTTTATATAATTGTACATAGGTAATTGCGGAAGAGATCCGCAGGAAAATCAAGGTAACCGATATAGCCTGAAGAATTGCCAAACTTAAGTGGCAGTGGACAGGGCACATTGCTCGCAGAACAGATGGCCGATGGGGCCAAAAGGTTCTGGAGTGGCGACCGCGTACCGGAAAACGTAGCGTTGGAAGGCCTCCCACAAGGTGGACCGACGACCTTGTGAAGGCCGCAGGAACTCGTTGGATGCGAGAAGCACAAACCGGTCGAAGTGGAGGTGCTTTGGGGAGGCCTATGTCCAGCAGTGGACGTCTTTCGGGTGACATAGGTAATTATTATTTTAAGACTGCGAGATTTTAAGGGCTGATTTTTCCAACACCAGATAATTTTATCCGAGGAATAATTTTGAATTTTTGACAGTTCTTCTATACAAAATATGTCAGACGTCAATTATATTCCAAAGTCAAAAGTTATCTGTCGAGTGAAAAATCACTCCTAAATTATACAAATATAGCTTCAGCCCGCGACTTCGTTCGCGTGAAACTTCTTGTTTTCCCCGAGCCACCCCGTCGTATCGCATCACCCGCCCGCGCTATCACTTATCGTTCTTTTTTACTTTTTTTCTTTTTACTCGGCTCCTAAGGGTCATAGCGTGATGTTAAATAGCCTATAGCCTTCCTCAAGAATTGGGCTATCAAATGCAAGAAGAATTTTTCAAATCCGACTGGTAGTTCCAGAGATTACCCCCTACATACAAACTTACAAACAAATTTTACCTCTTTATAATATTAGTATAGATTGTACTACAACAATAAACAATGGTCATTTATCATATTCAAGTATGAATCGAGTAAACAGTTGGTTCTCAGATAGTCTAAGCCTGTAACCATTATGTCCTTCAATGCCAATAACATGAGGGTTCTTTGCGAAAAACCGGTCCCACAATCGATAATTCGATATTGTGACGATATGCTGCGTTTGACAAGGTTTAATCTTAAGTTTAATTGGTAAGACTGGTTATCCGACTTTCGGCACAGCCTCCGAGCTTCTGACTGGGTTTACTGCTTGATATCGAATGTCATATGCCCGGTGGCTAACTCCCCGAAGTCATCAGATTGAACGTCCGAATTGCCAAAATTCCATAGCATCGATGTAACCATAATTTCGACAACCCGAAACGACTGTCAAAGATCTACGAATGACAGCCGGGACCAACGGCTTATTGTGCTTTCCGAGACACGGAGGGGTGTCGGTATGTAAAGATGGTCACCCACTGGTAAACTAACTATGAATCTTAATCTGTGAAGCTCCGCTAATGAGACACAATTGATTTTCTATTGTTTCGTCGCCAATCGGAGGTTAAATAAAATAAATAAATAAGTATAATAAAATTTATTCAATAATATACTTATGGACTAACGTTAAATACAGTTTTTCTTAAATCTATGTCAAGTTCACCATGGTTTGTGCCTGAACTAGGTAATCCTGTATTTCAGGCGATTGGAGGTAACATTAATTGATTAAATAATCACTAAATAATTATTAAAACTAATTAAATAATCACATACTTATCATATTTATCTTACTGGTACTTACATATGTAAAAATGTGTATAAAATTATATAATGCAAACAATATTTACTTTGGCACAAGTAATAATTTCTCTATATCTTCATAGGACATAGTTAATAGAGCCTCCATAAGGATTTTCTTGCAGTTACTATGATTTAAGGAGTAGATGTTTGCTTTATCATTTAGCCTGTTATAGAGTAGCGGTCCGTCCGAGGAACATATAAAATTTGGCTGTGAAAGCATGTTTTGTGCTTTTTTGAGGACAAACTATATATTTCCGTCTCCTTTTTGTAAATTCAGTGCAGAAGCGCAGAGCAGTGAATTCTAATAACACACAATCGTTTTTCCTAACGGGGGTAAGCTGAAACTACAAAACGCCACGAGCTACTAACAGTAGACTTGACATCAACTAAACAGGGTGGCGGGGACATCCACCCGCAAACAGAAACCATGTGAATTCAGCACATGTTTCTAGACTGTCGATCGTAGAATTTAAAAAAAAAAATGCTGTTTCATAGATAAGTGCAATACCCACGCGGTTAAAATATAGGTATAGAACAATTTTTTTTTAATAATTGGCGATAAAATTGCAACTCAGGGGCTTCAGAATAGGGTCGAAGCCTGCCGGGGTAGAGGGCTGAAGCCTGCCGGGGTACCGGGATTGTCCGAAAGGGTTACCGCTACCCCGGAAAGTATTATATTATCTGTGCCCGGGCCCCGGAACATAAAAGGCTAAGGAAGGAACACGGGTTGGTTTTAGTCAGTAAAAGACTGACACTCCCTCCCGCTCCACCCAGAGCGGGAGGGGTCATTTGATGATTTCCGATCCACAAAAAAAAATGGTTTAATCCATGGTAAAAGGTTGCGCCTGCTACCCTGTAAAGTACATACTAATTCCATGCGTTACATACAAACCATCCTACCAACCAACTCCTTTTGCTTTATACCTAAGCTAAACGGTGAAACCTTAATCAATGCCAAATCCGTTTATAGACAAATCTTTTAATGTTCAAGCATTACGGTTATGGAATGACTTGCCCATTGCCATTTTCTTTGATTCTGTTTCATGTTTATTATATATATTTAGATTAGTAATAATATACTTTATGTATGTATTTATTGTAAATGGTACACAACAGACTACCTACAGTATTTGTCTTCAAAAGATCGCTCTTAGCGATAAGACCGCCCATTGTGTCACCCATTGTAAAGTTTCTATATTTATGTCTTTATAGACAAAACGTATAGTTTTATTCACAACCTCAATAACACGATCGTTTATCTTCATATATCTTACTATATCTTACTCACAATTCCATAAAACAGAAGCTATTTAAAAACTCTATGTTTTGAAGACAGATATGACACACGCATCTAGAATTCAAATAGGACTTAAAGCGGCTTCACACGGCGATTTCTTGCAGCACTTGAGTAGCGAACTCGCGATACAATATCGATAAAGACGCTTCTTCTTTAGCTTATCAATATATTAGGTCCTTACATATGAAATTGGCGTTTTTCGTACTGGCCACTTTAATCACGAATTTCTCCTCTTTGGTAAGGAATTCCAAATTCAAATTTGTACAGCTATTTACTCATGTATTTGTGCTTCGATGACCGTCATTCATTTGTTTTTTTTCTTCTGTTTTTTCTGTTTGCGTCACTCATTTTACAAAATGGAAAATTTAAAATATCGCATTATTTACGAGTACGAGTTCCGCCGTGGCACTAGTGCTGCGGAAACGACTCGAAGGGTGAATGATGTGTATGGCGGTCATGTTGCAAAAGAAAACACAGTTCGTTTTTGGTTCCAACGTTTTCGTTCTGGAAATTTCGACCTGCAGAACAAGCCCCGTGGACGGCCTGAGACCCAAGTTGATAATGGAGAATTGAAGGCTATTGTGGAAGCGGACCCATCGCAAACCACGTCCGAGTTAGCTGCAGGCTTCGATGTTAGTGATAAAACTGTTTTAATTCACTTGAAGCAAATTGGGAAGATTAAAAAGCTTGAAAGCACGACAACGCCAGACCACACACTGCGCAACAGACGGCTACCAAATTAGAAGAGCTTGAATTGGAATGTCTTAGACATCCTCCGTACTCCCCGGACCTTGCTCCAACAGATTACCATTTTTTTCGCAATTTGGATAACTTTTTGAAAGGGAAAAAATTCAACTCCGATGGGGCAGTCCAAATCGCCTTCAAAGATTTTATTGATTCCCGTCCGACTGGTTTTTTTAGTAAAGGGATCAATGAACTACCTATAAGATGGCAAAAGTGCATTGAAAACAATGGTTCATACTTTGATTAATTAAATATATTATATTAAAAAATATTCGACTTTTTGTTCCTTCCATACAAAACGCCAATTTCATATGTAAGGACCTAATATTAGGTATTGTGTTGGCTCAGAAGCCAACAGCTAAAGAAGAAGCGTCTGTAAATGTGTGCGTTTGGTGCCATCAATAGCGTCCATGAAATCCCGTAACGTACTGCAGGCATCAGGACACGTTGAACACGATATCCAGCGTCCCATCGTTTGTAGAACAGCACCACTTTTGCTCTCCAGGGCTGAGTCATTTATCAATCTCCACCTGAGCAGGTTCTCCTTGCTTGACCCAACCTGTGGTCTGGAGTTCTTTTAAAGACTTCCTGATTACATACAGACCACACACATACAGAATACACACGACACAGGTGCAGATGCGGTCGCTAAACTCCTTTCACAGTTACCTACTAATTTTACCTCTGGTTTTTCATCAGTGTCCAAAACACAATGATCTTTATTCTCGTTACAATAAGATTGTTGTTGGCTTGCTGCTGTCTAAGGTAAAACAATTATGAAAGGACTGTACCTTGCTCGCTTTACCGCTAGTGTCGCGATAAAGTCGCGCATTTGTATCGCTAAAAAAAGTTGCAGTGTGTAACCGCTCTTAGGTTCAATTCTCTTAAAATTCATAACAGTATTTAATTTTTTGCTATTAGGAATTACGCAGGTACAAAATAATGTCCGTCAGATTCAGAATGATTTAAATTACATTAATATTCCGTCTTTTTATCACTAGATTGATATATGATTGCCAAATATATGTATATCGTGGTCCTAAGTAATATACTAACGTGACTGCTGAGCACGGGGTTCTGTGGGGTAATTGCGTAGGTAAACACACTAACAGTTTGACAGTTCAACAACATTCATTGCGTTATTTACGTGGTTGAGCAGATATTGTTTTTCCAACGTATGAAGCAATGGATTATAATTAGCAATATCCTTCAAAATTATAGAGACTGAGATTTAGTGTGTTTTTAAGCAATTAGGGTGCTGGGTTCGATTTCCAGATGAAGCATTCTTTCTTTATAATACTGGGTGAATTTTTCAAGTGGGCGTGGATGACCAAATTCGAAACTATGAGGAATAGCGGAAAAAGTACCGCAAAACGGGGCTACTTTGACTTCCCGAGTTACTTTGACAGATTTTGTAGCTACTTTGACAGAGCGCCAAAATCGGTTTTCACGTGTGCTCAGCAAGTGTGCGTGACCTCGAGTAATATTGCGCGAGGCGCGGGGTGTGGGGAACGCGTCATAGCGTTGTGGTCGGCCAGCACCCTAATTGCGTAACACACTATCAATCGGAATCTGAATCATTTTGAAGCAAATTGCTAATCCATTGCTTCATAAGTTCGAAAAATTTGTCTGCTCGACACGTAAATAACGCAATGAATGTTGTTGAACTGTCAAAATGAAACCGATTCCGATCGATAAAGTGTTACGCAATTGCTCCGCTGGTCAAAGTAACCCTGGAAGTCAAAGTAGCCCCGTTTTACTGTACGCAAAGGAGTCTCGGGCTCGATTTTGATGAAAACTAAAGCTACATGATTGGATTTTTGAATAATCAATCTTTCTAGTCAGGAATCGAACCCGTTGATTTTAATTTAAAAAAAAACACACATTGTTACACCATTCGATAGTGTCCCTAATAAGGATAAAATTCTGGGAAGTAATGACATGCAGCAAACTTAAGGAAAATGTTTGATTTTAATAATAAACTGTTTCTTATTTTATTCATAACATTACCTACTACCTTGTTCGAAATGACGCTCAATATTTTTATTAACACACACCCGCAGCGCAGTCACCTTCACAACATTATGTTTTAAATTCCGATCTTTGGAAAACATTCTACTTAATGGAATCAATAATATTGTAATGCTGAATGCAGTACAATCCTTGAGACGTCGAATCCAGCTATGTATTGAAAAAAATGGTCATCACTTTGAACAATTATTGTTTAATAGGTAAGTAGGCAACATAAGAAAAATAAAAAAGTTTTTGTTAAAAATTAGCTCTTTTCTTTAGTTTGCCGTATGTCATTACTTTCCAGAATTCAATCCTTATTAGCGATACTATCGAATGGTGTAATAATAGTGTTTTTTTTTTTCAAAATCAACAGGTTCGATTCCTGGCTAGAAATATTGATTTTTTTTAAATCCAGTGATGCAGTTTTAGTTTTCATCAAAATCGAGTCCGAGACTCCTTTGCTTCTCCTTTGAGTGCTTTTCGCTATTCCTCATAATTTCGAATTTTGCCATCCACGCCCGCTTGAAAAATTCACCCTGTATATCTCAGTACGAGACCATACATAATAATAAATTAACATAAGACGCTAATTACTAATTAGGCTTCAAACACTACGTAATTATTACTGTAATTAAAACTGATGAGTTTTCCGCGTCCATTGCATACTCCTTTGTGTTTTCTATTTATTTTATTACTTCTCCGTGAAAACTATGTATTTACCTAGATACCTATATATATTTACTAGCAGCGCCCCGCGGTTTCACCCGCGTGGTATCTCTATACCAAAATTTCATCTAAATCGGTTCAACGGTTTAAACGTGAAGAGGTAACAGACAGACAGACACACTTTCGCATTTATAATATTAGTATGGATGGATTTTGACAGGAGAGAATGGAAGAAGGAAACGTGGTGCGCCGACCTCGAGTAATGTAAGTATAGGACAAGGGCAGTACCATCATGTTGATGAAGAATCACTATCATCGCCATTAAAAAAAATGCTTTGCTCACGACAAAAACGCAAGGAGTATCATCATCATCATCATTTCAGCCGAAAGACGTCCACTGCTGGACATAGGCCTCCCCCAAACACCTCCACTTCGACCGGCTCCGTGCTTCTCGCATCCAACGGGTTCCTGTGGCCTTCAAACGGTCGTTGGTCCACCTTGTGGGATGCCTTAAAACGCTACGTCTTCCGGTACGCGGTCGCCACTCCAGAACCTTTCGGCGCCATCGGCCATCTGTTCTGCAAGCAATGTGCCCAGCCCACTGCCACTTAAGTTTGGCAATTCTTCGGGCTATGTCGGTTATCTTGGTTCTCCTGCTGATCTCGTCATTTCTGATTCGATCACGCAGGGAAACTTCAAGCATAGCCCTCTGCATTGCCCTTTGGGTGACTTTTAGCCTTCTAATAAGGCCCATAGTTATTAAGGCAAGGAGTATAATTATTGAAATTAAGTAAGTCGTTTTATAGAAAAGACTAGCTGCGCCCCGCGCAAACATAAGCCGCATAAGTGTCGATCCCGTGGGAATATCTGAATAAAAAGTAGCCTATATGTTAATCCAGGGTGTCAGCTACCTCCATTCCAAATTTTATCAAAATTGGTCCCGCCGTTTGAGTGTGAAGAAGTAACAAACATATAAACACACACACACAAACTTTCGCCTTTATAATATTATAGTGTGATTAGTGTGAAATATACCCTTTTGTGTCCCACATTATAATACCTACATAATAAAATTCATTCAAGCCTGCAAAGAACCTAGCCTGCTGAAGTGGCAGTGGGCTCGCGATGTTTGTCGAAGGATCGGTGGCCGGTTTTGTGGCGCAGTCTGGGAGAGGCCCATGTACAGCATTGGACTGCAATATTATAGGCTGAGTTGATCGAAGCCTGCAAAGACGACTGAAAACAAAGAAATTGACTCTAACTAAACCCTTGTTTTTTTTACCAGTTTCCGAGCCCAAAATCACATCAAAGCTGATGAGTATAAACAGGGTATAGTTTCCACTGCTGGGACACAAGCCTCCTCTTTGTGAGAGGAAACGGGCCGTAGACCACCACGCGAACCATAGATATAAGAACTGTTTTTACATTTCTATGACGCGAACTCAGTGGGCACCATAATTGCGCAACACACAATCTGAATAATTTTGAAGGATTTTGCTGATCCATTGCTTCATATTATATGTTCGAAAATTTTATCTGCTCAAGAACGTAATGAACGCAATGAACGTTGTTGAACTGTCAAAATGAAAGTCATTCCTACTGTTAGTGTGATTACGCAATTATCCTGCTAATCGATGACAAGAAATGGTGGTACGGTCACCAACAAAAGTCGATTAACAGTTCAGTTTTTTTAATCTTAGTTATTGAGCAAAATATTTGTTAAAAATTGCAACAGAAGAAAATTTTTTAGCATATAAACTCTTTGCTATTATGTGAAACGCTAAAAAGCAGTTTATTGGAAAAAAAAAAACTGTTGTCAATTTAATAACATGTAAAAATGACAGATCAGAAATGAAGAGATCCGCAGGAGACCCAAGGTAACCGACATAGCCCGAAGAATTGCCAAACTTAAGTGGCAGTGGGCAGGGCACATTGCTCGCAGAAGAGATGGCCGATGGGGCCGAAAGGTTCTGGAGTGGCGACCGCGTACCGGAAGGCGTAGCGTTGGAAGGCCTCCCACAAGGTGGACCGACGACCTTGTGAAGGCCGCAGGAACTCGTTGTATGCGAGAAGCACAAAACCGGTCGAAGTGGAGGTGCTTGGGGGAGGCCTATGTCCAGCAGTGGACGTCTTTCGGCTGAAATGATGATGATGAAAAATGACAGTGTTAATCGACTTTTGTTGCTGACTGTACGAATTACTTTCCAGCCCTTCTACAACGAGCTCTAATAGGATTTAAGTACTTTCTAGTTAAAAAGCATGACGGAAAAGCGACAAATCACTTAAAATCAAGCACTTTAAATACGCTCTTGAACTTGAAAACACACACCAAATTACCTCAGCTTTTCCGTATACAGGGTGTTACAGAAAGGGTATATCAATACAAACGGGTTGAAGAGTGTATATCTGGTCTAGAATCTCTGTACAAAATTTCAGCTCAAAAGCAGTAACTTTGAAAATGCTTAATATTTTTTTATTTCAATAAATTATTAAATTGAAATCATAACAAACATGTCACCGCACTACGAGGGTCATTAGTCTTTTGAGCTGAAATTTTGTACAGAGATTCTAGACTAGAGCCCTGATTCACAAACATACGACAGGCTATCGTATCGAAAACCTGACATTTCGATAACCTGATTTGACTTCCCTTCAACAGCAAATAGCTGTTGGAAAAATAGCGGGCGTCTATTTGATTTAAACTGACAAAATTTTCGGGTTTTGGACTTGTGAACAGCCTTGAGAAGACTCCTACGATAATAATGATTAATGTTCGATACGATACGGAAGCATATCGAGTGTTTGTGAATAAGGGGGCAGATACACTCTTCAACCCGTTTGTATTGATATACCCTTTCCGTAACATCCTGTATAAAAGTACTCCACAGTACTCTGTGGAGTACTTTTATACAGGCTTTTATATAGACTCTACTGAGTCTATCAAAAAGTACTCTGTGCAGAGTACCTACTTTGATAGACTGGAAGTACCTACTCTTTGCCTCAGCTCAATGACGTAGCAATCGAAAACAAGACAACATCAATTCTTAACTTGTTTACCGACAGCCAACACGCGATCCACTCGCTACATATAAAAGAGGTTCCTATGAAAACACTCATTTCATTTGGCATTACGGCCTTTTTGACGAGTGCTGTGCGAAACGGTTAAAAAAAAACAAGTATCAATTAAATCTGTCAGTGATAAAAATCAAACAAAATAAATAAAATGGATTTATTCAATTGGGGGCGGACGTGATGAATTTATACATTTACTTCATTTCTCTATTAGTCTGTCTAATGGCATTAGAATTTTTGAGATTAGCAAACAAACCAGTAGAAAATTAACAAAATGCAGAAGACTACATGAAAAAATTGCTGTCAGTTGTCACTTCCCTTCCCGCCAAAACCCAAGCATACAGATAATAAATCCTTAAAATCCCGTGAAGACAGGCGAAAGCAATAAGAATGGATTCCAATTGGACCCTGAATCCGCGCATAATGGGGCTGCGGTCCCCAAACCTGACGAATACCACGGTAAACCTTCAGGAGAGCTTCGAAATAGACCTGGAAGACACCAACTGGATTCTGACGTCATCGTTCATCATTTTCACCATGCAGACAGGTATTTACATCAAAATATTTCTCTGCCTCAACTACCTTGTTGGTTAAGCGTGCTGTTTGTTGAGCATGAGGTTTTGGGTTAAATTCCTAGATCAGGCAAAGTGTTACAGGCTACTGGGGTTTTTAAGGAATTTTTCCAATAGCTTGTAGCAGCCCTTACTCTTTTTTTTTATGGGTGGGAAATTATCAAAAGACCCCTCTCGCTCTGGGTGGAGCGGAAGGGATTGTCAGACTCTTACTGACTAAAACCCATCCGTGTTCCTTCCTTAGCCCTTTATGTTCCGGGGTAGCGGTAACCCTTTCGGACAATCCCGCACCCCCGGCAGGTTTCGGCCCTGGCAGGCCCCTTCCTTTTTGCTGACATCTATAGCAGCCCTGACTCTGGGTTTGTCCCAGCAGCCCTGACTCTGGGTTTGTACCCAACTGATGGCTATAGATTCGTCCTCGTCCTTATTAAATAAGACTGAAATAACTGTGCTGATATACATATACAACGTGTTTTTTTTATATCCCATAAATCTAGGATTATAGTCTACTAGCTGCGCCCCGCGGTTTCTCCCGCGTAAATGTCGATCCCGTGGGAATATCGGGATAAAAAGTATCATATGTGTTAATCCAGAGAGTCAGCTACCTCCATACAAAATTTTATCAAAATTGGTCCAACCGTTTGAGCGTGAAGTAACAAACACACACACACTCACAAACTTTCGCCTTTATAATATTAGCGTGATTAGTGTGATAAGTAAAAATAGTAGCAAAAAGTATAATAATATGTGGTGGAATAGTGTAAGAATAAGTGGTCCAAATTCAAAAATGGATAGTTTCGTAGGTATCATGTATGTTCCATTGATAAAATATGAGTAATTCTTTTTCATTCAAACCGATCATACATATTTAAAGTTAAGAAAATGCGACGTTGTCATATTTCACTTATGCGTGACTTTGTCGAATTATTTTGTATGAAAAATGAAAACAAAGAAAATATACTTCATTGAAAAAAAAAAACAATTAAGCCAGTTGATTCTTTGATTGGTTCTCAAATCATTCATACCCTAGAGTTATGGGACATCAAAAGAAACACCTTGTATACATATTGGTGCACTATACAGGGTCAAATTAAATTAGCTAGGTAAACTCGCGTTTTTTTTTTTTTTTCATTCTGCAGCCTAATTGCGGAACGCCAAATCGTCAAATGATTCTGATCAGTTGGCTTCATTTCTATCACAATTGGCTTCATTTTACGATTTTCGAATTGCGAAACTCTAGTTTCTGCGCAGGGCCTTAACGTTCATAATTGGTTTCATAATAAACTAGAGTTTCGCAATTCGAAAATCGTAAAATGAAGCCAATTGTGATAGAAATGAAGCCAACTGATCAGAATCATTTGACGATTTGGCGTTCCGCAATTAGGCTGCTGTTTAGATATTAATAAACATCGCGTCTGTATAGTGTTTCGCTAGCTAATTTAATGTGACCTTGCAGATACAGCATCTACACCTCTTCTACCTACCCCTTCGTTATGTTTAAGAAAGAATTATGAAAATCGGTTCATTAGTTTTTGATAAAATCGCGGACATACATACATACGGGTCGAATACAAAACCTCCTTTTTTGAAATCGGTTAAAAAGTCCCCAACTGTGCCGCAAACCATTCATTACTTACTTGATAAAAGGAAGTGGTTTACCAGTCACAAATATCTCAGGAGTGGGATTTTGTTTGATTAACGACGACCAGTCCTCCCTTTTTCTAAATAAAGAAAGAAGCCAAGAACTCAGTGCTTTGTAGTTCAACAACCAACAACTCGTCATTCTAATTAACTTGGTATCGATTTCTACAAGGAATCTTATCTTTAAAACATGAATAACCAATGGCAGAATATGCCATTGGTTCTTTAGGAAGTGCTAAAGCCTTATGGGACTTAGCTCTTGCCCGCAACAATTTTATTCGTTCCTTCTTATTTTTAACCGACTTCACAAAAGATTCTGTATTCGACCCGTATGTATGTATGTTTGTATGTCCGCGATTTTCTCAAAAATACATGAACCAATTTTGATAATTCTTTCATTAATGTGATCTACATACTTTCAGGAAGGTTTTAGTATACCTATAATACATTAGGTAATTATTCTTATGTACGAAGTTATATGCATAAATGTACTGCATCTCCGGCATTTCTAAGCGAATTTTGATGATTCTTCTAGCCGGTGTTCTCAACTCTTCAATTCATTTGTAATTTGTTAATTGAATTATTTGTATGGGGTAGGTATAACTAAAAAGTGAAAAATAAAAACTTTTTTACAAAAAAAAAAAAAACAACAGACTTCAAAATAAAACACTACAAATTGATAAATAGCTTTAATTTCGGAAGTCGGTGTCAACAAACGAAAATGCGGAACCAACGACACCGACTTCCGAAATTAACGTTATTTATCACTTTGTAGTGTTTTTTTTTTTTGAAGTCGGTTGTCTTTCTTTAGATTCCCAGCCGACGGCCATAGTATCATGATAGGCAGTCAAAGCCTTTTCGATTGTGCTACGAACATCGAAACCCAATGTTTTTTTTTAATTTTGCCTGAATTGCAAATCAAACCAAGGACTTCGCTTGGTAATCGAGTTAGCATTCGGTATCTACCAATTATTTTCGGTACTAAGGATAATAATTAAGTGATTAGTAATCATTTTACCCTTCAAAGTTTTTCCTGTCATGATTACTTATTTACAACATTTTAACAACTAATTAATTAAACTGATATAAACCACAAGTGCAGGGTTTTCCCAACAAAATGGATAGGTCATGATGACGAGGCGGTCATTAACCACTAAATCAATAAGTTCAATAAAAACAACCGGATCTTTGACAAAGCCGTTTTTTCTTTTCAATAAATGTTTATAAACATCTCAAACTGCATTTGTAACAACTTAGCCTTATCCCAACTGTGTTGTGGTCGGCTTCCAGTCTAACCGAATGCAGCTGAATACCAGTATTTTACATGGAGCCACTGCCTATCTGACCTCCACAACCCAGTCACTGGGTAATACGATACCCCTTGGTGAGACTGGTTGTCAGACTTCTGACTACCCGTAACGACTGTCAAAGATCCACGGAGGCACGGAGGGGTCTTGGTATGTAAAGATGGTCACCCGTCCACAGACCAACCGCGGCAAGCGTAGCTTAACCTGATCGATCGACCTGTGCGGCTGTTATTATTTAGCCACGGCTCCTCAATCAGCAGGAATGGCTTGCATATTGACATTTAAACAACATTCATTGCGTTATTTACGTTGTTGAGCCGACAAATTTTTCGAACATATGAAGCAATAAAAAAGTTTTAGGTTTGAAAGGGGAGCAGAGCCCTGATTCACAACCATACGACAGGCTATCGTATCGAAAACCTGACATTTCGATAACCTGATTTGACTTGCCCTCAACAGCAAATAGCTGTTGGAAGAAAAGCGGGCGTCTATTTGATTTAAACTGACAAAATTTTCGAGTTTCGGACTTGTGAACAGCGTTTAGAAGACTCCTACGATAACAATGATTAATGTTCTATACGATACGGAAGCATATTGAGTGTTTGTGAATAGCTAATAATAGCTATGCAGGAACGTAAAAGGTAGCCGTAACAATATCGAAACTAATAATAATTATTATAAATAAAGTGATTCGATTTTTTGTATGTTTGTTTGTGACGCTTTCATGCTAAAACGGCTAAACGGATTTAGATGAAATTTGGCACATGGATAAACCATGACTTGGATTAGGACAGGGGAAACTTTTTGTCACGATATTCTTACAGGATCGATACTTATGCGGGTAAAGCCGCAGGGCGCAGCTAGTAACTCATAATTTGGAAAAACGAGATTTTCCGTCAGTACCCAGACTACTTTAAAGCCCCCAGGAACAATAACCTAATTGCGTAACACACTATCAATCGGAATCTGAATCATTTTGAAGCAAACTGCTAATCCATTGCTTCATAAGTTCGAAACAAAAATCTGCTCAACACGTAAATAACGCAATGAATGTTGTTGAACTGTCAAAATCAAACCGATTCCGAATGATAATGTTTTACGCAATTGCCCCGCAGTATAATTAAGCTAACCTCTTATTCTCTGCCGGGGTTACGGGATTGTCCGAAAGGGTTACCGCTACCCCGGAACATAAATAAATAAATGATAATAATGAAAAAAACAAAAAAAGAAATGACAAAAATGATGATGAAACGATTGATAATAATGTTCAATGTGATGTTGTGTTGTGTGGTAATAATGTGTTCTCTATTGGCGATCCAATAAATAAATAAAGAGCTAAGAAAGGAACACGGGTGGGTTATTTATTTATTTAATACTTCAAGCACATAAATGTACAGAGGCGGACTTAATGCCATGGGTTTTAGTCAGTAAGAGTCTGATACTCCCTTCTGCTCAAACCAGAGCGGTAGGGGTCATTTGATGATTTCCTATCCACAAAAAAAAAACACTTATTCTGCGTACTAAGCCTGCCCAAGGTCAAATTGTTATCATCAAGATGTGGTCATCATCATCATCAGCCTACACCACTCCTCTGCTGCACATAGGCCTCTCTAGTTACACGCCATTCATCTCGATTCTCCGCAACTCTCATCCAGCTGCTACCAGCCATCCTGCGAAGATCGTCGCTCCACCTAGCCTGAGGGCATCCTACCTTACTTTTCGACGTCCGTTAACTCTACAAAATAATATCCCCACTGCAAAGTGGGTTGGCACTTTGCTCCTAACACACGTATGACATGACTTGGCAAACTGGCTCTCTGCCAGCAGAGGCCAACCCAGCCGTTTTACAATATTTACGACAGAAAACATGCTGAATTTTAATCGAATAATTATTGTAAGATTACTTTCTTAATCGGTAAGCTTTGCCAACGAGAGATATTTAATATATTCTTGGTCTTCATTGATCTTACAGAGAAAACTAATGCCTAACTGTTAGCCATACCTACCTAAGTCATTTCACATTTTGCCTTGTGGGTTCCGACCAGCAGGGCAATTGCGTAACATTTTATCAATCGGAATCGGTTTCATTTTGACAGTTCAACAACATTCATTGCGTTATTTACGTGCTGAGCCGACAAATTTTTCAAACTTATGAAGCAATGGATTAGCAATTGGCTTCGAAATGATTCTGATTCCGATTGATAGTGTGTTACGCAATTAGGGTGCAGGGCTTGAAATACCGGTATTTTGGGAACCGGTACCATTAGCCATGTGATGCCGGTATCAGAGTAGCATCTGTACTAGGTACCGGTACCAGACGTAGTACAGACGCCAGCACATCAAGCTACCCGAAACTGTCAAATTTTCCCAATCAACTTTGAACCTTATAATTTAGCGATAAAGTTAAAAATCTATTAAAGGAATTTGACAGATTGTAGTAGCTTAATGTTAGTAGCCAGTACATCAAGGCTTATAGGTTTTTCAACAATAAGAAGTCAGGTTATACGGGTTATGTATAGCTTGACTTACAAACGTTTTATAAACTCAAATTAACCTACCTCTGACTAGGCCAAGGATCGTCTTATAAAGGAAAGACCACATTGTATTATTATTACGATTTTCCCTCTAATAAGTAGAATACATACAAATTGAAGGCGATGACAGTAAACATTATGATTGTATGACAATTTGTAGTTGGCTGCGAAGTCCAGATGATTGACATGAAGAGGTTGCGTGACTGGCATGGCATTCATTTTCTAGCATCCTTAGTTTCACCCGCAGAAATGTCGATCCCGTGAGAATATCGGGATAAAAAGCCTATATGTTAATCCAGGGTGTCAGCTACCTCCATACAAAATTTTATCAAAATTAGTCCAGCCGTTTGAGCGTGAAGAAGTAACAAACATATAAACACACACACTCACAAACTTTCGCCTTTATAATATTAGTCTGATAGTGTGATATAGTGTGATATTGTCATGGTCCAGCCGTTTGAGCGCACACTCACAAACTTTCGCCTTTATAATATTAGTGTGATTAAAAGCACGTGAAGTCCCACTGCAGGGCAAAGGCCCCCCTACTCCCTTTCCACTTCTCTCTTTTTAAATCTTCTGAGCACCAGTTCTTGTAGAAGGAGTCCAGCTCATCCCGCCATCTCCGTCAGCACGCGTAGCATGACCGCCGTAGAAACGGGTTTTGTCGACAGAATCATAGAAAAAATGACAGTTTGTAGAAATATTTGTACGCATTCTACGTGTCTAAGCATGGCAATGTGGCATTTTGTCTATTCTTCCGTCGACAAAACGTCGTCATGCTACGCGTGCTGGGCCTGCCGCGATGGCGCTTGACATAAAGAGGGGACCCATTGGGTCGTAACTTCGTAAGTTTGGCCCATGGGTCGTCTGACATGCAGCAGATGTGTCCAACCCGATTCCATTTCAGCGTGGCAGCTTCGGTTCAGCATCAGCATCAGTTATCTTTGTGATAGAACGGATGGTCGTATTCCTAACCCTTTATGCTTTTATAGTCATAATCTGACTGCTACCTTGGTGTAGTGGTCGCAAGCGCCGACTATTTAGCAAGTTATCCTGGGTTTCATCCCCGGGTCGTTATTGGCTTGTAGCTCACCGTCCGATCAGGACCAGGCCCGTGCCGGACGGCGCGTACGTGTTCCACGCGCGCCTCAAAGAGATGTCAGCATAGAGGAAGGGGCCTGCCAGGGCCGAAGCCTGCCGGGGGTGCGGGATTGTCCGAAAGGGTTACCGCTACCCCGGAACATAAAGGGCTAAGGAAGGAACACGGATGGGTTTTAGTCAGTAAGAGTCTGACACTCCCTTCCGCTCCACCCAGAGCGGGAGGGGTCATTTGATGATTTCCCATCCATAAAAAAAAGGGTCGTTATTGGCTTTAGGGCTGATTTTTCCATCGTCAGATAACTTTTATTCGAGGAATAAAATTGACATTTGACAGTTTTTGGTATGAAATAACTGTCAAAATTTCAAAATTATTCCTCGAATAAAGTTATCAGATGATTAAACAATCAGGCCTAAGTCTAACCACACCCCGGACACTCCATACAATACAACGCTCGCAAAATAATTACCTACTACTACTACATTAAAAAATGACGTTTGTATACGTATGAATGTGTGCGTGAGGTACTTGTGTTTGCGAACGCTCTTGTTAAAGAACTGCGACGAATACGCCGAAGTGCGGGGTGAGGTGCGGTAACTGATGTTAGTGCGGGGAAGGGAGTGGCCTTTCTGTACGTAGTACTTTAAGTATTCTGTGGTCTAACAAAATTCTTAGAAGTACTCCCGAAGTCTACTACGATCGGTGTTCAATTGGTAGAGGCAATAAGCGCTACCCACAGATATAGATACACCTAGATAACGCAAGAGCAACTACTACGCGTGCCAAAAATCGCACCAGCTTACGTTTGAAAATCATAAGCCGCCACTTTCGCACTCAGTCCTGCGTACTGCTGGCTGGGTGAGCGTGAGCGAGAGAGCGCGAGCTTGTGACGTCATAGTAGGTAGTCAAAAAGTGGCACGCTTACTTTTCATACAGTTCGTGATACTTGCGTTATCTAGGTCTATCTATATATATCCATGAGTCCCCTTTTGGGACTTACAGGCAGTGGTATATTTATATTACTTTTTTGTTTCTAGGTTTTGGCATGCTGGAGTCAGGATGCGTCTCCATAAAGAATGAAGCGAATATTATGATGAAAAACTTAGCTGACATTTCGTTGGGTGGTAAGTTTATAAGCATTTTATTTTAATACTAGCTGTTACCCGCGACTTCATCCGCGTGGAATTTAACAGTAAAGTTTTTTTTTTAATAAAAGTAGCCTAAGTTACTCTTTATTACATCAGCTATCTACCAGTGAAAGTCCCGTCAAAATCGGTCCAGCCGTTTCAGAGATTAGCCGGAACAAACAGACAGACAAAAATGGTAAAAAAAAAAAAAATTGGTATACGAGTATGTACCGTGTATCCATATGCATTTAGTAAAAAGCGGTTATTTTAATATTACAAACAGACACTCCAATTTTATTTATTTGTATAGATGTACAGATTACTCGGTGGTAAACAAAAACTCGGCTCACAGTTTTGCCCAGAGACCTTGCTAATATGCCTCAGGCGGAGTCAGGCGGCCGCCGGCACCCATGCCTTAAGTAACATCTAAGTGGAGGTACCACTTAGATGTTACCTAGTTATATTCTTAGCAAAAGCTTGTTAATCATAAAGAGCTTCCGTTATTTTAGCCTCCCTAATGATCGAGGCATGCCCAAACGGAGATGGCGGGATGAGCTGGACTCCTTCAACAATAACAGCAGGGTAATTGCGTAACACTATCAACAATATTCATTGCGTTATTTACGTTGTTGAGCAAACACATTTTTTGAACATATGAAGCAATGGATTAGCAATATCTTTCAAAATGATTCTGATTGAGATTGATAGCGTGTTACAAAATTAGGGGGCTGGTCCTTAGCAGTTTTGAACACAGAGAAGTGGAAAGAGAGTAGGGAGGCCTTTGCCCAGCCGTGGGACATTACTGGCATTTTTTTATTTTTTTTATTGTCATGCTGCTCAACTTAAATGGGACTGGGCAGGACATGTCTGCCGCATACCGGACAAACGGTGAGCTCAAATAGCGCAGAATTGGTGCCCAGAGACAGTGAGGCGGGGTCGCGGCAGACCACGTAGGAGATTGCGGGACGAGCTGGATAGGTTCCGTCAAAACTGGAATGACGATGCGCGGTCTCGCGAAAGATGGAAGGAATGGAGGGCGGCCTTTGCCCAGGAATGGGACAGCACAGGCAGAAAAAAAAATGTCATAACGAACGGCCCTGCGCAAGGTACTTACCTACCTGCTTCCAGTGGATTCTCGCGACCTTCATCAGCGTGTTAATTGCGTAACACACACTGGACAATCGATGGCATATTTGCCTTTAAATTTGACAGTTTGACCAAAATTATTGCCTTATTTAAGATGTTGAACAAACAAATTTTTCAAACCTATGAAACAATGGACCCAGTCAGGCGGTCCACTGTACACCCGCCAACTCACACTAGACAAGCGCGGTGGGTTAATTTATCTAAACCCCCTACTCTCTCATGAGAGAGTAGGGAGGCCTTTGCCCTGCAGTGGGACGTCACAGGCTAATAAAAAATAATAATAATAATGAAACAATGGATTTGGAATTATTAAAATTGTGTTACGCAATTAGGGTGCCGGTCATCGGTTCACCTTGCAATGTCCTCTGCTTCTTCAACAATCTTCTTCTTAGCGTGTCGATAGCAATCTAAATGTACTCGGCCCAGAATTCGGCTACTTATTTGGCGCCATCACCAGCGTCCATCAATTCCTTTAACGTGCACCTGACAGGATACGCAGGGCACGATATTAAGTGTCCAATCGTTTGTGGAACAGCACCACATCTACAATCCAAGGTGGAGTCATCTATAAATCTCCACCTGAACATGAGGATGGTTTCGAGATAGGAATGGTCACAGGCGCGGTTTTTGTGGATCTGTCAGCTGCCTATGATACAGTCAACTTCTTCAACAATGAAAAAAACCTATTTCTTCCCAGGTCTAACCTACTGGATCTTTGGCTACGGTATGTCATTCGGCGAGGGAACCTACTCCAACCCCTTCATAGGCGTGGGAGACTTCCTGCTGGACCCTCCTGTAGGGGACGCTCTGATGGGGCCCGTGTTCGCTTCGTTCTTGTTTCAACTGTCCTTCGCCACCACAGCCACGACGATTGTGAGTGGGGCGATGGCTGAGAGGTAAGATTTTAATGTACAGTCACGTCTAAAAGTATGTATACACTTGGCAATTTTCAATTACGATTTTTTCGTGAAATAACGAATGCAACGTTGAAATACGACACTTAACATAAACCTATGGGTTCGAAAATACTATTTTCGTAATAACATAAAATTTCATTCAAAAATAAAGGAGAAAATCGCCTTTGAATAAAGCCAAGTGTATACATACTTTTAGACGTGACTGTACAAACGCCAGCACATCAAGCTACCCGAAACTGTCAAATTATCCCAATCAACTTTGACCCCTATAATTTAACGATAAAGCTGAAAATCTATTAAAGAAATTTGACAGATTGTAGTTGCTTGATGTACTGGCGTCTGTACATTCATCATCATAATTTCCCCTCCTCCTCGCTCTTTATCCCATCCTCCCCTTTCTTCTGCCATACTTCTCGATTCCGTGAATCTCTCATTCAGGTTTTTCCCATGACTTTGACGATATCGTCAACTCAGCGCGGTTTTGGATGGCCCTGGTTTCTTTTGCCTAACTTTGGCCACCATTCGGTGAATAGGTCACACAATTTTATTGAGACAAAGTAAAAGATTTAAATACCGGTTCTAAGCGAATTAATCACAAGACAAAGTCCAATTGAAAACCTCATCACTATTACTATACCGTACTATTTCAAAAAGAAATAGTACGGTATATAAGGCACTGCAGAAGGAGCAACTATTGCAGCAACTGGCAACTAGCTGTTTACATAAATCTCGGGCTATTTGGTTGTAGTAACTGGCAACTTTTAAAGAAAAATTTCAAAAAGTTTGCCTCAATTAAAGTTGCTCCATATGCAAAGCGCCTAAATGCGAGAAACCGTGTAGAAAATCATCTTGAAAAAAAAAACGACTTAGGCCCCATTTACACCGCCGCGGAACGGAATGGAAGCGACTTTTTTGTACAGACGCCAGCACATCAACCTACCCGAAACTGTCAAATTTTCCCAATCAACTTTGAACCTTATGCTTTAGTGATAAAGTTGAAAATCTATTAAAGAAATTTGACAGATTGTAGTAGCTTGATGTACTGGCGTCTGTACAAAGCATTATTAACTTTATGTCAGTACTGTAACGCACAAATTAGATACACCCATACGCACAGATGGTGCATCTCCTGAAGCATTATCGCGCATTCTCGGGTATTCCCGCAGTAACAAGCTCGTACCTAGTTTGTACGTTAGACAATTGACCTAAAGTTCATTTTGCTATTACGAAAACTTGATTCCACTCCGTTTCGCGGCGGTGTAAATTGAGCTTTATAGTCAACGAGCTTCAGCCCGCGGCTTCGTCCGCGTGAAATTTGTTGTTCCCCTGACGCACCCCGTCGCGACGCATCGCCTGCCCGCGCTGTTACTTAATTTTCGCTTATCATTCTTTCTTGCTTTTTTTCTTTTTGCTCGGCACCTAAGAGTCCTAGCGTGATGTTAAATAGCCTAAAGCCTTCCTCAATGCTCGTGCCTTCTCTGTATGGACCTTTGCCCTGCAGTGGGTCAATATTATTATTCTAAAAGTCAACGACACCATTCTCTTCTCTCCTCAGGTGCAACTTCAAAGCATACTGCCTGTTCTCGCTCCTCAATACGATAGTGTATTGCGTGCCTGCTGGCTGGGTGTGGGGCTCCCACGGGTTCCTCAACAAACTGGGAGCTGTCGACATCGCAGGGTCGGGGCCTGTGCACCTTATAGGTAAGACACCTTGCTATAGAAATAGTGTTTTCTGACTGGTAGGTACCTAAACCTTTAATAAATTCCATTTTATCGCACTTACTAGCAAGATATCATATAAGGAAACGTCTCTGTCGATGGACCTCCTCAAGACAGGCTCTACAATGAACAGTCGAAAAAGAAATAGTTCTTAATACCGATTTAGGAAGACGTTTTGCTGTCCATCTTCTTGACGAAATACGTGTACTTAGTTACATTGATTGACAATTATCTGTGGACAGGTCCATTCCTTTGCAGGAAACCATAGGGTATCTTGCTGTGCCTTAATAACTGTTCTTTCTATTCTTACGATTCTGTCATTATGTACGAGATTACCAATAGTGTCATATCTTTCAATGGAGTGTCAGTGGTTGACCATTGGAAAGTCATAATGACGCCATTATATTAGTAGATTACCAAACTTGTCAAAATCGACAATTATGAAGTCAATGATAGACCATTCTGACACTATTGTAATAGCAGACTTGAGGCCCTGGTAATGCTAAGGTCATAAGACCTAAAACATCATAGGGATTAAAACCCATTAAACTTCATGGAAAACTTGAAAAAAAACGTAATGCAATTTTCCCTTCTACCAGGTGGAGCTTCAGCCTTCGCCTCAGCTCTAATGCTAGGCCCGCGACTCGGCCGCTACGCGAACGGCATAGCGCCACTCCCCATGGGGAACCCTGTCAATGCTGTGATGGGGACTTTCGTGCTGTGGTGGGGGTGGCTGGCTTTCAACTCAGGGAGTACTTATGGGGTAAGATGGAATATACTTTATTGTACACCAAAATGCTAACACAGCTCATTTACAATAGATAAAGAGTGGAACTCTCTACCTGCGTCTGTTTTTCCGAGCGCATACAACCCGAATCTGCTTCTTCTGGGTAAGCTCGCTCCATCGTCGACTTTGTCTCTGTCACCTTTGACCTAGGCTGGAGTCAAGAGCAAGCCCATTTCAAAAAAAAAAAAAAAAGGTATTGCTAATGCTATGTGTGCTCTATGGGTACAGACGCCAGCACATCAAGCTACTACAATCTGTCAAATTTCTTTAATAGATTTTCAACTTTATCGCTAAAGCATAAGGTTCAAAGTTGATTGGGAAAAATTGACAGTTTCGGGTAGCTTGATGTGCTGGCGTCTGTCTGTATATAAACATAACATCACGCCTGTAATCCTGAAAGGGACGTAGACAGACAGGGTTATACTTATAGTTACACATCGGTGTACACCCATATTTTGCCAGTTAGGTATGTTTCAAGTCCCATCTCCTATCGCGGTCACTGCCGCCTGACCACCACTAAGTTCATTTTTGCTTGCACTCAAAAAATAGAAGCGCTCTCTTGTAAGCGCGCGCGCCAAGGTCAAATAGTTTGTCCGTAAAATTCACAAAAGGAGTACACGTGATGCGTCACTAAGCTGCGCAGTGCAGGTTGCAACGTTATCGTTTTCTAAACTTTAAGGTGAATGTGCCATGGTAGACCGCAAAATTTAAATTTTCTTACGTTTTTTGCAATTTGCAGATCAGTGTCAGGTTGTATCTTGATCCAAATATGATTCGCGACTATAATAGATATGTATTTACATAATCATAGTCATTAGAATCATTAATATATCTCTTTAAGTTAGATTTCTACCATAAACACTTTTCCATACGAGATTTGTTCTTAACGGTAGAAATCTAACTTAGAAAGACCTGAAAATTGCAAAAAACGTAAGAAAAATTGAATTTCGCGGGCTACAACTACCCATTCACCTTAAGGACGCGTGTCTTGGTGCCGCCGCGCGCCGCATGATTTAGGCGAAAAAATTGTATTAAGTGATGAGGCGGAAAAGGCCGCGATCTAATAGGGGGCGAGCCCATTGCCATCAACTGGGATGCATGAAGAAGCCTCCTCGTATAACGCAGTTTGTTCCGCCAGTTACTCAACTGAACCGAGCGCTCGGCGCATCCTGGACAGTCTCACCCAACACCTTATTTGACTGGCCAATTCTTCCCTTGCGGCTGTAGGGCTAACGCCCGCCTGGTTAGCGACCATCCCTCCCACTGGAGTCCGGCGTCAAGCAGCCTGCGTTACGTCGATGCGTGGGCATCTTCTCGGCACGCTCGTTCCATCATAGACCTCATCCATCGCTTTCCATCGGGTACACTACATTAATACGAAAAACTTTATTCCGAAAGTCACAAATACGAATTTCAAAATACCGATTTTCATAATTCCGAATGGTTCAAAATTCCTTTTATAACAACTCCGATTTATCATTCATCCTATTTTAATAATTCCGAAATTTCAATATCCCTAACGTTTATAATTACTATTCTCAAATTACCGAGTTTCAATAAATCGAATAACAAAAAGTCCGACTTAACCCTTTAAAGCTCAAAAAAAATATTGCATTTATTTATTATTATTTTTTCATTTATTGTTTATTTAGATCTTACAAGTGCTCAAAAAAATAAAAATAAAAATCTGGTATACATATATATCCAAATATAGTATGTTGTAAATGTGCTACATTGCGAAACACAAGAACATGTACAGGTTGAAATCAGTGTTGTATATTTACAACAGTGCCCACGTTACAGAATAAAATGTAGATATAAATGAAAAACAAAATATATTAAAAAACATATTTTTATTCTACATTATGAAAGTTAAAGAAACTGTTTCTTTTGGGAACTAAACACAAACGTTGTACACATTTTGAACAGTGGATATTTGAATACCCAGTTTTGCAGTATTTGCACCTACCTCGCTGTACAAAAACTGGAAAATGGCCAATTTTATCAAATCTTACAGCATCTGTAGGTCTAGACACAGTAGGCGCAGTAATTTTTTTCTTTAAAGGAATGTCTTTCTCTTGCACACAACCCTGCACTCGATTTTTTTGTAATAATTCCGTAAAAATTTGGAATCGAAACTTTTTCAGCGTCATGCCTTGTTTTTGATTTGGTGAGAGGTTTCTCCTATATAGTAACCAGGCGTTGTTTACGCAGATATATCAATGACTTGTGAAAAGATTGCAATATACCAACGTTTGGTTTTGAAGGTAGATCGATATAAAGCTATCAACATATCAGCGAGATCCACTCCACCCATATAGGCATTATATTGTTTCACAATTTGTGGACAATCAACATCTGCTTTAGTTTTAGTTTCCTTCGACCAGCGTTTTATTTTTACCATGGGATGCGAATCCACAAATGAGCTAGCTAAAGTAACTACCTTGTTGTCAAACCATTTGACAATGGCAATTTTGTTACTATTGCACACAATTTGATGACTGGAACCTCTGCCTTTCTTAGCTAATTTTTTATCTGAAGTTAATAAATCTGCACAACCTCTGAGACGATTCCCTTTGATGGTACCCAAACTAAAAATGCCATAATCCTCGCGAAGTAAATGTATCAACTCTAATGACGTGAAGAAATTGTCAAAATAAACGACAGCGGGCTTGTTGACAATCGTTTTACAGAGGGCTATAACTACTTTGGCTCCTAATCCGAGACTGTCTTCATAATCAGAAAAAGAAATAAATCTGAAAGTATCGTCACCTCCATATGGAAGAAAATCATACACTAAGCCAGAAACTCCAGCCCTTACAAATAATTTAAAGCCCCATTTCTTGGGCTTTTTCGGCAAGTACTGTCGTCTATTTCCTGCTCTAGTGCCTTTGTAAGGAACCATCATTTCATCTATGCTGTATCTTCCTTCTTCTTCTAGTCGTAAACAATTAGTCCTTACTTTTTCTAATATCGGCCGAACCTTAAAATAACGATCGTTATTCAGATCCGAATTATCCACTAAATGCAAATATTTTCTCATTAGCTCGTACTTTTTTAGACTCATCACATCAGCGACAGGAGGGTATCTGAAATCATTACTCCAGTAGTCTCGATATGACGGCATTCTTACAATACCCATCATAATTGTGATAGCTAGAAAATCACGCATATCATCTCTGGTAGCGTTTATAGATTTACCTTCTTTGCTTTGCACAGAATATAAATTGGTGTGTTCCGTAATATAATCTATTATATCTTCTGAAAAAAAAATTAAGAAAATAGTCTAACGGAGATTCTGTTGCGGTACTACTAGTGCTAAGATCAGGCATATCAAACTCTGCTGGATATTTGAATTTCCCACGCTGCCACTTGAAACTAAGAAGAGGTCTCTTGTACTTTTTTACTCTTTTAGCTACAACTCTTGGTTCACAGTTAGCACTTCTTTTTGAGCGAACTCTTTGGCTTAATGGAGTATTAAGTGGTGATAAAATTGACGAAACTGAATTTAAATTTGGGAGCGGATTGGGTGATGTGTCCGAAGGAAAAATACTACGTATTACTGGAGTCAGTGGAACCGTATCTTCATCAGATAAGGTCGAAAAGGTTTCTTCTTGCACTGGACTATCAAGAATAAGATTCAAGTTTTCTAAAGACGAACGAAGGGACCTTGGTTCTGAGCTGAAGTCAGAAGATACATCGTCTTGACGTTCGGTGATGTTTTGAATAATAACTTCGTCTTCAGACGAAGAGCTATCGGTAGACGAGGCCGCTTCTGGTGGAACCAAAGCTAAAATTTGTCTTGCTCGCTGTCATTTTAAGCCTCCCTGGTAATAAGCAAAAAAAACAAACATGCAGCAATCACCAACACCAAACATAAGTTAACAGAAGTTTTAGTAAAAAACGACCATATTAGTAATAGCGATATTCATTCATTATTTAGTAATCTAGCTTACTCGTACATTAGCAAACTTTCAGAACAGTCAATATAAAAACATAATACCGTCAACTCCCATAAATGTAAAAAAAAAACACAAAACCCATACAAAGAAAATAATAATTATTCAGTGTTAGTAAAAGCGCGACGTGGCACCCGTGCAACGTACGAAATTAAAAGTACTTATGCTAAAGCTTCGCAGTGTCGCAAATGTGCAACGTCGGTAAATACGTGCTTATATTTCATAGTAGAATATGAATTTGACATTGGCGTTATATGACACAATTGTAAACACTCATAAACAATAATATTTCAAGTAATAGTTGTCAAGAAATGCATAAAACTATTTATATTTATTAAAACTCACCGGTCGTCCACGAGCGCAGTGTCGACGCGACGCCATTTTGGTCACAACTACGTAATGATGCGCGTGAGTTGGTTCAATATTTGTTTTCATAGATGGCAGCAGTATATCCATTATTAAAATTTATGTAAATAAGAAAAAATAATGATGGTTCTTGCAATATATTTTTTTGTTTGGATAGTTGCATCGGTGCAACGTTGCGAATTAAAGGGTTAATGATAATTCGAAACATCAAAAATACGAATTCCGATTATTAAAATACCGATCAATTAGAATTCCGAAAAAATAACGCTTTGTAAAACTGAATAGCAAGACAAATAAACACATATTTCCAACTGTAAGAATACAAATGGCACAAAACCAACAACAGAGCCCCTATTTCTGGGTTTAAAGTGACCTAACCAAACCGAACCTCGGGGTGCCCTTCGCTCGCTCTTGCATCCTACGTCGTCTATTGCGTTCGTTGAGTTCGGGTGCGGTAACGGAAATAATTCGGAGTATTGAAAATCGGAATGTCGTTTTTCGGACCGAGAAGCCATCGAGCATTTGATTCTTCAAATATATGAAAATCGGAAAACAAACAAGTCGCATTTATGACTTTCTTTTCGGTAAAATAAATTTCGTGATTTTTAATAATAGACATTATGATTCTTAGGTATTATGAAATTCGGACTTTTGAAAATCGGAACATCGAAATTCGGAATAAAATATTTCGGAGTATTTGGGTGTTCCCCTTTCCATCAGGCGCGATCGAGGTTAAGAGCGGGCCCATTCAGCAATAAAAATAAAAAAAGACTTACAAAACACATCGCAATTCATTGAACTCCTTTAAATATACATAATTATATTAGGTACCTAAGTGAAGCCCAAGGTCGAACGGAAAAACAATCAATTAGCCTAAGTGACAACTTGAATAAGTAATGTTAGTATGGGGTACACGAGACAGGAATGGGTCACGCCTCTTCACTTGTAACTTCTGTGTTTGTTGAGCTGAATAGGAAATGTTATCAACTCCTGTCTCGCCTAATTATGAGTGAAATCATTTTGACTGCGACGTTACACGGAGTAAAAAGAATTTGCATACATATATTTATCACTAGCTGCTGCCCGCGACGTCGTCTGCCTGAAGGCTCTACAGCACCAAAAATATCTAAGATGCTAGTGTCGCTATAGCATTATAAGTAAACAACTTTTAAAATAGCATTAAAATATAACCCCCTTATTCATAAAACTTATCAAACCTATTTTAGTTAAAATGGGGTTTGTCTCTTTCTTACACACAGAAATGACAACGTGACAGATAAAGACAAACGTTCTATAAACCTATTTTAGCTAAAATAGAGATAAAATAGGATTATGAATAAGGGGGTAAGTTTTTTTTGCAAGCGAAGCAAGTGAAGAGGGTTATATGGGAGTCCTGCTGAGTTCAGTGTGGTGTGGGGGATGTGACTGAAGGAAATAGAGAAAACAATGCAGGAATAAATTCCAGGACACAAAAGAGTAAAAATACGTACAAAGGCATCATACCTTAAAACACTTCCCTATAAACAACGTTGGTAGTTATGCTGCCAGGAGCCAAAATGTAAAGAGAGTCAGGACTGGTGACGCGGGAGCAAGCGACGTACAGTTGTCCGTGTGAGAAGCAACTCGTCCTGAGGTCGACACCCGCTGCCCTCAGTGTCTGCCTCTATTGATGGTTATCGCGAAGCAAACACTCACGGGGAACTGTACGCGCTTGAACTGGAACGGGAAGATATGAGGTATGAGGGGAATGCGTAGTATAAATACTGCCTCGCCAACGCCACAACCCGTAAGAATTTCCGCCTCAATGGTGTGTCTGTAGAGCGAAATGACTTTAGGGTGGGTCCCGTTACACAACTTCAGAGGAGATAGGTTCCGAAGAAGCATAATCGGGACACCGACCTTCAGCTTGATGGTATGCGCTGGAAGTCCACTTGCTGACAGGGAGTTCAGAAATTCCACGGGATAATGTGTGGCGTCATCTTGCTCGACAACAGTGTTTATCGGGGTGTAGACCACTTCATTCCCCTCAATTTCCGAGAGAATGCATTCGTTAATTGCTGCAGCTTGATCATTTTTGGACGTCAAAATGGCCCACTCACACACCCAAGAATTATGCAGGTGCAGTATACGACTGATGACCCCGTACACACAGCAAATGAGTTCTTCTAAGCTGGATACCACTCTACCGAGAGACTCTGGAAGCACCACCTGTCCACCACTCTCTTCTGGTAGAGTGCCTTCGCCAAGATTTAGAAGGACATTGGAGAATTCTTGAGCACGTGCATTGCCGCCGAAGCGAACTCTCATATTAATGGTCAAGCGCAGCGTACGAACTCGTGACCACAACGAAGATAGTTTCAACGAAGCATTCACCTCGTCAGCCCTCGATCCCTGTGTCACCACGGGAAGCGTTTGCCGGATATCGCCACTGAACAGAACAGCTGTGATACGACGCATCAAATGTTCGTACCTGCGGATGTCCTGCAGGATTCCGTCCACGGCCTCAACTGCCTTCCTATTGGCCATCGTACGCTCATCCCATACGATCAAAGAGCAATCCTTGAGCACGTGTCCCTTATCGCTGTTACGTGACACACCACAAACAGGCGTTTCGGCGCTCTCTAAATCGATAGGAATTTTAAACATGGCATGTGCTGTCTTGCCACTCGGAAGCAGTGTGGCAGCGATTCCCGACGACGCTACAGCAATAGCAATTTTGCCTTGCCTGCTGACCTCTGCAAGTATGCAAGTGGTAACAAATGTTTTTCCTGTTCCACCAGACGCATTCCAAGAAAAATATTTGACCCTGGTTTTTTCCCAACGCTTTCAAGGACGGTGTCATAAATTTGTTTTTGCTCTGAAGAGAACAAAGCGACATGGTCATTTCGCCCGGATCGTAATTTGTCTCAGCGTTATACTCCCGATTTACACGGTCTTGATGCGGTGATGATTGGGGAGCTGGTAACCCATATTCGATCAGTGGATTGCCGCCGATAGAAATGACCACATCTTGAAGTGAACTGAGACAGGTGTTCAGCACGCGTTCATCAGTTACTCCGACTTCGTCTCCAGTAGAAACATAATTTTTTTTGTAATACTTAACACCGCATTTTTTTTTAATTGTCGTCCTCAACTCTGCTCAAGATTTTAAGGGTTTTGTTGGAACTTGAATTTGTCAAAACGAACTATACGATACAACTTTTATGAAGAAAATGCACATTGCCATCTATGAATTTTAAGAATAACTAACTACTAACCTCGCCAACATGATCAAATTTAAATTATTAATTTCCAAAAAGTGTCAACATGTAACTTGATTTGATTTTTATGAAATCTCATAGATGGCGCTGCTTCAAAATTTTCTTTATACTACTAAAATTCATTAAACTATGTTTTTTCTGCCCAAGTTACTTAAATGGCGTAGTTTTTATAGTGTAAAGCTAGATAATAGCATGGCTTACTGGAAAACAACATTTAAATATGCGTCGTTAGATTACACGCTGTCACAGAATGCGTAAGAAAAATAAAGATTCACAGCTCCTCCCCCATAGGTGATAGCGTGATAATATGTAGCCTATATGTTGACCCGACCTCTTAGTAATATTCATGCAAAATTTGAAGTAAATCCATGCAGTCCTTTTTGAGTTTATCCCGGACATACAGACAAACAGACAAACAGACAAAAATTCTAAAAACTATATTTTTGGCTTCGATATCGATTGTAGATCACGCCCCAAGTATTCTTTTAAAAAAATATTCAATGTACCGTTTTGACTTTCCTACGATTTTATTATATGTAGGTATGTATAGATAATAGCCATAGATACTAGAACAAACAGACACAAATAGAAACCTGTCTAAATGGCACTACTTAGTAACAACTGACAATGCTATATGCTTCCCTATTCAGCCTTCTATAAGTAATGTAATAATAGACTTGTCTGATATACAAGGTAGTTAAAATTATTAAGTACTAAGAACAAGACGGTATCGAAAGTTTGTGTGTGTATGTGTTTATATGTTTGTTACTTCTTCACGCTTAAATGGCTGGACCAATTTTGATAAAATTTTATATGGAGGTAACTGACACCCTGAATTAACATGTAGGCTACTTTTTATCCCGATATTCTCACGGGATCGACATTTACGCGGGTGAAACCGCGGGGCGCAGCTAGTATCTTATAAATATAATATGTGATATAATATATAATACACTTAAATTGCAATCGGCTGAGTGCGACTGGCAAATGAGAGGTTGTCATATCGTTGTTAACTCTCGTTAACCCAACCTCGTTGCACTATTATTTTATTTAATAGGTATTATACAGTGTAACCAGCCTATAATGTTCCCACTGCTGGGACACAGATGATCCATCACGCGGGCCCAGTGAGGGTTGGTAGATGTCACATGTCTTCGAATTTTTGGTTCAAGGACATCGGCATGTCCTTCCTTGCATTTCCTCATGATGTTGGAGCAGTGCTATAGGCTGATTATACAAAGTATTAATTGGTATATATATGTATAAGTATACTAGCTGTGCCCCACGCCCCCTTTTTATACCCTTAACCTTTTGAACGCCAGAGTATAAACGTATCGCCGTACTACCCCTGACGCCAGGCCAATTTAACAAAACAACACACACACACACTTAAAACAACAAATTTTTCGATATTGGTGGTATATTTATATTAGTTTCATGCAATACAATATAGACGGAAGCATAAACTTTTAAATTATATAAATAAAAACACACAAAAGTAATGATTAAATTGTTTATTTCATAATAATATGGTGCGACCCGTGCGACGTGTATTAGGATAATATTTTTGGTGAACACAAAAATATTATCCTATTAGGATTAGGACGTGTGTTAGGTTAAGGGATAATTTCGGGGATAAAACCTATTCTATATCCTTTCCCACAACTCAAACTATCTCCATACCAAATTTTATCTAAATCGGTTTAGCGGTTATTGATTCCCCATACAAACTTCCACCTCCCTTTTCACCCCCTTAAAAGGATGATTTCTGGGATAAAAACTATTGTATGTCCTTCCCCGGGATGCAATCTATCTCTCTGTCAAATTTCATCTAAATCCGTTCAATGGTTTAGGCGTGAAAAGGTAACATACAGACAGACAGAGTTACTTTTGAATGTATAATATTACTAGCTGCGCCCTGCGGTTTTACCCGCGTAAATGTCGATCCCGTGGGAATATCGGGAGATAAAAAGTAGCCTGTATGTTAATCCAGGGTGTCAGCTACTTAAATACAAAATTTTATCAACATTGGTCCAGCCGTTTATGCGTTAAGAAGTAACAAACATATAAACACACACACACACACTCACAAACTTTCGCCTTAATAATATTAGTGTGAAGTGTGATAGTATGGATTTCCCAGTAACCTACATTACTATCAGATGCAAATTCCCTTTAGAAAAAGAAAAAAAAATTAGATGTCGTGCATTCATGGCTGTCTAGGTCAGCTCAACTCGTCTACCACCACATTAACTCCATTTAAATATATTCTGTGTCTACATGCGAATCACGTTTCCCCGTCATTGTCCAAGATTGTCGGTAAACGTCGCATTTCAGCAAATTAGACAAATCACCGGTCATTTGAGTTGCATGTCCACTTGTTTGGCTAATTGATCGGATGAATACTTTGAATACGTTATTAGTCTCATTGTGTATGCGGTGCGGTACTTAGAAACGTTTTTATACTTACCTGTAAATGCTGTGTGGTAATATTGGTAACTTGTTTTGACTACTTTTCTGATTTGCAATTTATTTGGAAGCGGCAATATCCCATCGGCCATGGACGCCGGAAGCGGGGTGACTGAAGCCAGGGAGGTGCAAATGCAAGCTGCAGTTGCACCTACCTGGCTTCAAAATAAAATATCTGTATACTTAGGTGTACAAATATTTTATTATATCCAAAAACGCCTAAAATTATAGAGAACTTCGAGTCCGAGAGACCGAGACTAACCTATTCGAGGCAAGATCCAAATATTTTCGAGCTCGCCTCGCTCTCTCTTGCATTCTACAATCCCTCAATTCTAAAACTTTCGTGCATTAGACAATAAAGTACAGAACTCCTATTTCCGAAAATCTAATCGACCCTGGCCTCGGTGGGGTGCTAACATTATCGAGTTTGCTTCGCTCGCTCTTATTGCAACTACGCTTCTTTATAAATATAAATCGAGACAGTTAGACCTTTTTCTGTATGCATGGACAAAATAAAACCTATAATCTCATTCGAGGCGATATATATGCAAAAATTATCGAGCACGCTTTGCTCGCTCTTGTATCCTTTTCTGCATAAGTCGACAAAGTTACCCCATGTATGAATGGACAAACAATAACCTACCTAACACATCCGAGGTGAAGTGCAGCAATGTTCGAGCTCGCTTCGTGGAGCTGAAAATACACCTCACTGAAAATACCTCCACAGACGGTCGGATCGGTCTTCTACAGACTGTACTTCGGAGAGTGTGTGCAGGAGCTCCACGACCTGATCTCACCATCGCTCGGTTACTACCACACTACCAAACGCACTGCAGTGTACCATCCACACTTGGCTTATATCCCGACCAGTCGTACTCAGCGCTTCTCCTCCACATTTATTATGCGCACAGCCAAAGTGTGGAACTCTCTGCCAGCGTCTGTGTTCCCTTCCACATTTAACCCGTCTGCCTTCAAAGCAAAAGTGTACAGGCATCTTCTGGGCACGCTCGTTCCATCATAGACCTCATCCATTGCTTTCCATCAGGCGTAATCAAGGTCAAGAGCAGGCCCTATTTAGCAATTAAAAAATTAAAAAACTTGCCGGCGCCCACGCCAACGGCTGAAGAGTGGCCTAACGACTAGGAGGGTGCGAGTTCGGAATCGAATCGTACCCGCTACACCATTGACGCGATCACGCGAACCCACTCCTAGCCCAATTTTCTTAGCATATTTGGCTTAGCTGGAGGGGTGAACAGAAACATAAGTGGGTTACTAGATCACGGCTATACAGGGTTAAATTAATTTAGTTAGCGAATCTCCGTAGATGTGATGGGTATCGATATCGTAATCAAGACAAAACGAAAAAAAATATATTTAGGATTTTTTTTTTGGTTACGATTACGACCTAATGACCGCAGCTAGTGTAGTTAGTTCAAATATGAGTTTAGTAAATCTGCTTTTGTTTAATCATGTATAAACGAAACGGCGTGAAAACGCGAAGCGGCGCGGAGTTTCGAACTAATTTAATTTGACGCTGTCATTTCTGGCAGGAATCTTGTTTGATGGTTTTCAAAAATTTTATTTTAATTTGTTTCGTTTTGTTTGAAGGTTAGCGGTGCTAAATGGCAGTATGCAGCAAGAGCTGCTGTCATGACAATGATGGGCTCTTTCGGAGGTGGCTGCTTCGGTTTGCTGTAAGTCCAATAATTTATGAAGGAGGAGGCGGAGCGCGTAAGGGACAAGCAATCTTTGCGTCCTCACGCCCCTAGTCGCAGCAGGAGACGCCCTGGGCGTCGGGAATCGATAGCCGATTCCCGGCCACCGTAGGCGCGGGCTTGCGGACGGCGAGCAATGGGCAGCTCGCCGTCCGGTAAGGACCAGGCCCGGGTCAACGGCGCGTTGTATTCCACGCGCTCCTTTAAGAGATGTCAGCACTAACTGACTGGGTCCGCTAGGGCCGATGCCTGTCAGGGTCGCGGGTTGTTCGAAAGAGATACCGTGGCCCCTGGCACAGGCAACTGAAGGAACACGGGTGGGCTTTAGTCAGTAAAAGTCTCACACGCCCTCTCGCTCCGCCCAGAGCGGAAGAAGTTATTTGATAATTTCCCACACAAAAAAACAAGTCCAATAATTTATTTCTATGAGGTTGGGTTTGAGGCCATGGTTTTTGGAGACCATTATTGAAAGGTTGGGTTTCTTCCGTTCGGAGAGAACGTTTAGAACGTTATACAAATTCCGGAGACCAATAATCCGGCTTACGCATTCATTCCACTCCTTTATTGATTGTGTTTTCTTCATAAATGTCAATATCTACATTTGCCGCCATTTGCAAAAATTATAGCATCTTCCGAATGACGACTTTTGCGCCATCTAGCTACCTAGTAAAAAGTAAATCTCAATCAATAAAGGAGTGGAATGAATGACGTGTATTTTGTATCTGTTTTCTTCATAAATGTCAATATCTACATTTGCCGCCATTTGCAAAAATTATAGCATCTTCCGAATGACGACTTTTGCGCCATCTAGCTACCTAGTAAAAAGTAAATCTGATACAAAATACACGTCAACAAGACATAAACAGCTATTAATTAAGACATCAAATAAACATAATCCAATGGCAGACAGAACCAAAGCTTTTCATTCAAACAATTACAGCCAAAGAACATCGGGTGACAAATGTTGCGCCATCTTGTATGTAAGTAGGTACTTAGATTTTTGTTGATTTCGTTGTAAGTAGAGATGGCATTTTAATTTCAGCTTCACACTAGTTAAGAACAAAGGCAAGGCAGAAGTAATGGAACTCATCAACAGCGTCCTTGGTTCACTCGTGTCAATTACTGGTAATTATTTTACTTTTATTTACATTATTCCGTCTGTGTAATTTTTGTTAGTCTGTTCGTGTGTATTTTGACTTCAATATTTTTTTAATGTTTTAATTTGTAGAAAAACTTGGCAACATTTTTGTAAATGGGGATTTTTCCAGCCAGTGTTGCTGTGTCGGAAAAATTACCCAAAAATATGGCTAGTTTATAGTTTTTGGTTTCATCACAGTTTACTGACCGCTGTCTAAAGCATTGTCCAGACTAGACCAATTATCGTAAGCATTTAAAAAAAAATCCTTATATTCCTACTTGCAACAACTCCAACTCTGCAACTTTCCCATACCATACTTAAATGTTAGTGCGGACTTTGCTTAACAATGATGATTATCACAATCACCCTAGATTTTATTTGTCCCCAGCCGGCTGCTTCCTCTATCGCGCATGGGAGTCCCTGCTCATCGGTTTCATCGGTGCCGCCATAGCGTCGGGCTCGTCCCCGCTGTTTGATATGATGGGCATCGACGACCCTGTTGGCGCGTCCGCTGTGCATGGAGCTTGTGGACTTTGGGGTAACATTCATACATTTTGCCTCAATATTCATCGGTGGTCGCCTTACAGGAGCCGGTCCCGGCCAGTGGAAAAACGCCCAATGGTACAACCCGCAAGAGTTAACCTGACACCCTACCCCAAACCCCTGGCGCTGTTACCGCTCTCGCCATCGACACATCAATACCGCGCGCTTTCGTCATCCGTGCGAAGTCTCATGTTAACTCTTGTAACTCTTGTGGGTTGTATTGTATCTAACAGTGTTATTTTATTTTGCAGGTGTAATAGCAGTGGGACTGTTCGCTGATAATCCAATTCCTATGGAAACTACTAATGGCAGATCCGGATTGTTCAAAGGTAATTAATTAATTTATTTATTTATTAAGGATCTCCAACAAAGGATACACATACACAATATAAATTTACAATAATACAAAAGGTTCTTTTACGTGTACTCCTTCAATTACAGGAGACCACAGCATGCACATATAACTAGGAGTAAACACGATAAAAATAGACAAAGTAAATGACTAATGAATACAAAATATAAAAAGTGAAGGAAAAAAATAAAATTAACATGTCAAGAGATTCATTTTGCAAATAGTGTAGACAGGATAAGAATAAAATATTGAGAAACATTGAATAAATTTGAGAAAAATAATAATTATTAAGAATTAAAATGTTGAGATTGAGCATTAATATTACAATTGTATAATTATGTTAGTTTAATTATAATTAATTCACATTTCAAAGAGAAATAACATACACACATCAAAAGTGTCTAGGGATCAACATATATTTTTGCAATAACTTTTCTCCTGATTGATATTAATTAAAATTTTCTTTAAGGATTCATCAAATAAAGTGTTTTCGTTTGTCACAGTAACGATAAACCAAGTCACCTTTGCATTAATAAAGAAATTTGCCATTTTCCTAATAAAGGGATTTTTGACATTTGAACCACTAACACAAAAGTTCGAAAAAAAGACTGAAATAACAGTTTTCTTTAAAATTTTATTGGGTAACTTAAACAATTAATAATCCGTGTTTCTACCGCGAACACTAACAACACAAGAACATCGGTTTGGCATACTCAAAATGAGTTCATCCAAATCACGCTGTGGAATGGCCGCCCATGTTCGTTGCAACAACAAAAAAAGGTCTTCTTGCGACTGGATACCCTCCATATTCGGCAGAGCTCTTCTCTGTAGCATATCCCATGCATGCTCAATCGGGTTCAAGTCTGGCGACTGAGCAGGCCAGGGCAGGACATTGATGTTAGCTGCGGCGAGAGTCTGTCTTACAACTCTTGCGGTGTGCGGTCGTGCATTATCATGCATTAACTGAAATAAGGGACCGATTTGCACTTGTAGAGGAACGATGACGTCTGATACAATCGTCTCAGCATAAATTTGAGCGTTGAGGTTGCCTCTGATCCAAATCAACTCAGTTCTTCCGCCGATCCAAATACCCGCCCATACCATGATGGTTCCACCACTATAAGGATGGACTTCCTGGCAGGATTTTAATCGCTGTTGGCGTCCAGGGGTTCTCCAGTGTCGTATACGTCTTGTATCCGGTCTCATACCAAAACGAGACTCATCAGAAAAGCACACGAAACGCCATTGTTCTTCTGCCCAATTTCTGTGTTCAAGAGCCCATTGATATCGAATCCTACGATTGTGCATTGCTATAGGTGGTACCCGTAGCGGTCTTCGGGAATGAAGGTTCACTTCATGCAAGCGGTTTCTGACTGTTTGGTCGCTAATTAAGTTCCCTGAAGAGTGATGAAGCCTCACGGCTAACATCATGGCGGTTATTGTTGGAGCTCTTCGAGTTAAGATTTGAATGTATCGGTCTTGTCTCCGTGTGGTGCAGCGATACCGTCCTCCATGGCGCTCAGCCACGGTACCAGTGCTTCGGTAACGTGTCCAAAGTCGACTGATAACACTCTGACTTGTATTCAGAGCTAAAGCCACAGTACGTTGCCGGGAACCAGCTTCTATCATTCCCACGGCTCTGAGCATTTCTTCCCTGCCTGTCGCCGCTCCATAATAACGTTGGTTTTAATCAGTAGTAGGGAAACAGTAGCACTAATAATGTCTTCAATGCGTTGTATGTTTTTATAGGGAAAATATTGACAGCTGATTTTCATCTTTTACTCGAATTTGATTCACAGTTCCTGATTCAAATTATGAAATGCACCAAAAAGGATCCATATAAATTTATAAAATCATAAATTTATTACAAAGCCACATCTCAATCTCAAGAAATCCGCATAAAAATGCTTGATCCCTAGACACTTTTGATGTGTGTAGTTATATACTTACCCCCTTATTCATAATCCTATTTTATCTCTATTTTAGCTAAAATAGGTTTGATAAGTTTTATGAATAAGGGGGTTAGTTAGTTATTATGCGTTATTAATTAACTAATAATATAGGTAACCTAGACGTTAAGTTTCTGATATGCACCGTTGGCTATTTTAGAGATATCCAGGACCAACAGTAGACATGGGCGTATTCATTTCGTGTTCATCATATGTCTAGCCTTATCCCAACCATGTAGGGTTCGGCTTCTAGCCTAACTGGATGCAGCTAAATACCAGTATTTTACACAGAGCGACTACCTATCTGAACTTTACAACCCAGCTAATGGATAATATAATACCAAGGGGTAAGGGTCAAGAAGAGTCAAGAGGTTGAGTGTTTGTCAAACTTTCGGGCTTCTGGCAACCTCTAACGACTGACAAATATCCACGAACGACAGCCGAGACCAACCGCTTAACGTGGTTTCCGAGGCAGCGGAAACCACGCGGAAGCAGCGTAGGGTCTCGGTGTGTAAAGATAGTCACCCATCCACGGACTAACCTCAACAAGCGTAGATTACCCTGATCGATCGACCCGTGCGGATGTTATTATTGAGCCACGAGCCTCCTCCTACAAAGATCAAAAAAGCCTCATCATCATCAGCCTATAATGTTCCCACTGCTGGGACACAGGCCTCCTCTCTGTGAGAGGGAGTGGGCCGTAATCCACCACGCGGGCCCAGTGCGGGTTGGTAGATGTCACATGTCTTTGAATTTTTGGTTCTAGGACATGCCGGTTTCCTCACGATGTTTTCCTTCACCGTTTTGAGAGCAGTGGTGATGAAATAATTTACACAAAGTAAAGCACCTGTCTGGGTTCGAACCTACGACCTACAACACGTAAGTCGCGGCCGATACCACTGGGCCACCACTGCTCTCAAAAAAGCCTAAGGCTCTAAAATTACCTTCCATATCCTTCATATGTTTTCTATTCCTATAGGTGGCGGCTGGTACCTCCTTGGCGTACAATCCCTGACCGGTGTATGTCTGATGACATGGGGCATCCTGGTGACCATAACGTTACTCTGGTTCATAGACAAGATCATGCCGATACGAATGGACCCCTACACCGAGCTGCTCGGCGCTGATATCACTGAGCATAGGATTCGACATGGACAGGTAAGACAACATGCTGGATTAATAGAAGTAAATGCGAAACGCTGAGACCTAAGTAATCGTTAGAGACGTTAACTTGGAAGAGGTCTGTTAAAGGATCCCTCTTGATTCTCGCAAACACAGATTTTGACAGGCGACCAGTGGCGTAACTATAGGGTGGCATTGGGGCAAAATGCCACGGGCCCCCAGCTAGAGGGGGTCCCCGGCCCGAGAGGGCCATGAGCACAGGATAATCCTAACATAAGGACAGAAGCAGTCAGGTGTTAAAGTTATTGTAGGGGAAAACATGAAATGTACGCGGAAGAAGTCGCGGGGGAAGTGCTAATAAAATAAAAATCTAACGTTGGTTGAGCTTCTTTACATTGAGAGAGGGTCCTATCCCTTGAATTTGCCATGGGCCCCAAACGGTATAGTTACGCCACTGCAGGCGACTGTAGCTGGCGATTTCAAAAGCACACGTTCACATACACATTTTGACGTTGCTGCGTTATACAGCCCATATCAAAATTTATAAATTTATGGTGGCTCTGAAGTGCGCTTCTCTCTGCGCAGTACCTCACCCCTCCCCGCCGCTGACACGTGAATTTGTTACTGCGCAGCGACTCGCCTCATGTTCCGTTCCGAACCACCATAAAGCTTGAATCGGGCTGTACCTAGCATTAAAATCACATATTATCAGACTTCTATTACACATATTTGAGGAATCGTGAGGAAGTCCTGCTGCCGTCTAATTGTGATATTCCTCGCAACATTTATTACAGAGAATTCACAGTAACTTTTCGCCTTTACAGGTCGGAATATCCCGCGCCGTCTCCGCCCTCCGTCCGTTCCACCGCTCCTCCAGCATTGAGCAGATGGCCACGGTCGGCATGAACACGGGCCACGGCTTCATCGTCGACAAGCTGCACGAGGCTAGTACTTATTTATGATGACGTGTAGGTATCATTAGAAGCTGCTTGTTGCTACAGTCCGGCCGTCTGGAGGATGCGTTCTTGACAGCTGTCAATGCGACAATTCTAGGCGATCAAATTCGCAAAACATGTATTCTTTTGTATGAAACTGACGAGTGTCAAGAACGCATTATCTCGTCAGTCGCACTGTAATCTATCAATCTTCAATTTAAAGATTTGGTTCATTCATACGTCATTTTCTGAAAGCCCGAACTCTACAGGGTTGCTTGTGATTCGACGTATATCCGTCAGGTGCTAATAGGGGGTGAAAATGTAACAAATTGAACCCCCTATAAGTATGGCCGAAGTTCAACAGTTTTCGAGATATTTGAAACATTTTTGAAGCGTAAAATGAAAATATTGGTAAGATAAAATTCTTAAATCGCTCATTATTTTAATTATTTTGTGGAATTAAGTACTTTTAGCTTAATTGAAGTGCCAGCTACAGTATCACTTTTTAATGGTATACCTACATTCAATATGTAGGTTTTTTTATTTGGAATTATATCGAAAAACCCTTAAAATACAAATATCTCGAAAACTATTCAATTTCGGCCATACTCATAGGGGGTTCAATTTGTTGCATTTTGGCCCCCCTATCAGCTCCTGACGGATATACGTCGAATTACAAGTAACCCTGTATAAATCTTTTATAAAAATCCCATGTTTCCGTGTACAATTTATTGTGCGCTTTTATAATTTCTAACGTGACGATATTATCGTGGAGGTCCACGTCACGGCATCACGATAACACAGGGAAATAAATTGTATGGAAACTTAGGAAGACGTTTATAAATTTCCGTCAACTATAATTTTATAAACGTGCACGTATTCCCATACATTAAGGACGATAATATCGTCACATTAGAAATAATAAAGGAACACATTGGTTGACTACACATATAATTATAAAAGTTGACACCGGAGAAGTACCTACCTCATACGGGCCGTTAAGACAAGTCAAATTCTAGTAACCACATTAATGATCATAACACAATTTTATGATAAGTACTAGAAAAAGCAGAATAGCTACATTGAAATTTATAAAGCTACTGCAGTGAAGCATGAAATCAAGAAGCAGTTGACAAACGAAAGAAAATATCGCACATCAGCTTTTTAGACCTATCAACACATCATCCGACTACAGTAAAAGAGACAAGAGACGACGTCTTTAAAATATGTTGATTTTGATATTAATTTATATTTGTTTACAGGCAAAGAAGAAGAATGGCGCCTTCCAAATGTTTAACAACAAAGCATTTGTGAGCGACCACGAACCCTCCGCATCATCATTTACAAACCAGGGATTTTTACATAGGCGACCTGGCAACCCCGAAAATAACCCCCACAAAACTCTAGACTCTATGGTCCACGAAATTAATGATGCCACACTAATAAATAAAGAAATAAGTAATGTTGTTCATGTTATTCCGGAAGAAATTAAAGGGAAAATGTATAAGGATTTGACTCCGAAAGAATTAGAGGAATTAGGACGAATTAGTGCTAGTCAAGATCGATTTAGATATCGGTTTCATGAAGATGATTATAAAAATGATATTGAAAGGAGCGGTATTAGGTGGTTAGACTAATAATTTAAAATAGGACATTTGACGACCTACCACAGAGAAAGGATAGGATATAATTTATGTGAAAAAATAAATAAACCCGATGAAAAATTAAAGGTAAGCTTTCGATTTTTTTTTTAAATTTTCTGTGCTTGTCACACTAAACAGATTTTTGTTTAATGATGTTGCCAGAAATATTGCTTTAGATGTTGCCAGCAACTACAGGTTGTGAAGTGGATGGGTTTTGCTTAATTTTTGTATGGCGGGCGTCACTAAAAATATTAGGTAGATACTTTGAAATAGTATGTAGATTAGACACCAATTTACTTTGGTTACCTATGTGGAAGTATGTAAATATAGTTTAGAGCACTGTGTGACGTAAACCCGCACTTAAGCCATGCTTTTCTGTGACTTAGGTAAGTAGTCCATTTTTACAAAGAAAATCGTGACTTAACTGCGGGTTTAGGTCACACGAGTTATAAAATAGTATACGATTCGTGTGACTTAGTCTATTAATGCACAGTGTTTGGCACCCTCGCCATTTACTTAGGGTCAGCGCAGACAGAGAAGAATAATCCCCGCGCGGTCTCGGACATTTTCTTTACGGATCGCGTATGCTCGTCTGCTCGAGCTTGCGCGCGACCTCGCGAGCCTGCGCGAGTAAACCGTTCTGGGTTACCACTCTACAGTAAACATGCCAGTTTGTCGCGAAAGTTCGTCAACGATGGTGGACTGGGACATGATTATAATTGTGCTTTTGGCGGAAGAAGAAATGGAAGAACATGTTAATAAAATAAGGCGTCAGACAACACTGAAAGTACGCGTACGACGCGGGCGCCGACTCGACGCCGCGCGGGGATTCCCACGTATCTTCGAGGACGCGCGAGCATTTTTTGTCAGGTTCAAGCATTTATGCACTTTATTGTAATCATTTTAAAGTTTATTTTCAAGTGCCTTAATAAAATCCTCTCCGCTGCGCTCCGTTCTGTCTGCGCTGAGCTTTAGGTTACAAGTATCGTAATGTACTATTTTGACTTATTTAAGTAGTTTTGTATTTTTTTTTTGTATAGTTAGTTAATCATTTATTTTAGTACCGTACCTATGTATTGTAAATAGTTGTTGTTAAATATTGTAAAAGTTACTTAAGTATATACTTACTAATAAAAAGACACGTTTTTGACAGATTTTTTGTTTTACAAAGTAATTCAATTAAAATAGTATTAGCATTTGCTACTAACTTATTCCTATTATTTTTTATATTATTTTATACAGGGCCAAATTCAATTAGCTAGCGGAACTCTGCAAACGTGATGGGCATCATCATCATCATCATCATTTCAGCCGAAAGACGTCCACTGCTGGACATAGGCCTCCCCCAAGCACCTCCACTTCGACCGGTTTTGTGCTTCTCGCATCCAACGAGTTCCTGCGCATGTGATGGGCATAATAATATAAAAAAATATTTTCTGTTTTTTTTTTTTTGGGTCAATGATCGCTGGAGTGTGGTTACTATGAGTTGAGAAAATATGTTTTCTATTGTTTTATAGTATTAAGATATTTCAAATTCAAACTCAAATATGTTTTATAGTATTAAGATATTTCAAATTCAAACTCAACTCAACTTTTGTTTGATATGTTTCGATAATTCGATACCCATCACGTCTGGGAAGTTTCGCTAGCTAATTTAATTTGACCCTGTCTAGTTAAATATAAAAAGATATTTATTCTTTTAGAAACTAACTATATACACTAGATACTAAAATAAATGACTAACTAACTTACAATACAAATATATAAAAATAAAAAACTTAGGCGTCGAAGTATTCATCCGCATCGCTGTCATCCGGAAACGTGCCCAGAAGACTGGCAGCATTGCCACGTTGAATGGCAATGCTAATTCTTTGGCCAAAGAACGACCCAGCCCTCTGGTCACGTGAAGTGTCGACCAGCCGGCGAGAAATTTCCTTAAAAAGGAGACGCGCGCTCGGGCCCCATGACCCGAGCGTTTCGACCCCAAACGGCTCAAAGCTGTAGTTGCCCACAAGGTTACAGTATTTGCGCCGTTTGAGGGTCTAGTTAAATTAATTTTGAAAATTCGCGAAACTCGTAACATGTATTATTATTATTGATTTATTTAGCTTACCTCATAATTTAATTAGTGTTGAATAAAGTCTAGTATTTTTGAAACATCTAGTTATTGCAATAAACAGTTACAATCTTAGTTAATTAGACTAAAACACTGAACATTATAGAGTATTAGAAATAAAAGTACAAATTAATATTACATTAGTTTTATTATTTTATTCTTATACATATTCGGTAAAAAATGTCCTGCGCTGATTTCAAAACCATTTCGATCTTTTAGGTTTCTTAACCTTATTTTTCTATTGTTAGCGTTTAAAAGGAGTTTGAAAAAAAATAACACATGAAACCACTTGACTTTCATTTCACCACCAAATGACGTCAAAAAGTAGGCAGAATGGGAATGCTTTCGGTGCCTCCGATGATAAAAAAATCAATTTAAAAAAAATCTGTTGATTTTAATACCTAAATGCTACTAACAAAACATTCACACAACAAAATAAATAAATAAACAACTGATTAGTTTGTGTTGGTAACACTTTAAAAGACATTCAAGTGTGACCAACATAATTAGACTTACAGTGTGACCAGCACACATGACATTTCACTTACAAAAATAAATAACGCCTTTGAAAGTGTTGCCAATAAAACTAAGTGTTGCCATGAAAAAAAAAACATCAAACAACAGAATTATTGAACCAATGATTAATTTCAGTTGGCAAAGCTTTGAAATTCTTCACAGCATCGCTAATATCTTCATTTGGTACAGCTAAAGTGTATAATTTATATTCTTTCTGAACTCTACTGGCTGTGGTGTCAGCGCTATTGTATATTGAGTCTGTGGTTCGTACCGGCATTATGATTTCTAGCTCTTGAAGATGTTCGAAGGCTTTCAAGATGACTGGTCGAGGGACTGTTTGCGTTGAAGAGTTTGAGTTGGCGAATTTTGTGTATCTGTGGACAAGGGTTTAATTGCTTTAGTTCGGATTTAATATAGGTTATGGATTATATGTTTGACCCCTTGATGGAACCTGACCTTAATCTGTAAGGTCATATTCCAATGCCTCAATGTAAAATAATATTGCGCAAACTTAGAATAGTCAGTTTGATCCCCAACTGTTACTTTTTTTTTATTGCTGAACGGGCCCGCTCTTGACTTCGATCAAGCCTGATGAAAAGCGATGGATGAGGTCTATAATGGAACGGGCGTGCCCAGAAGATGCCTAAGGCACTGGAACTCTCACGCATCGACGAAACACAGCAGGCTGCTTGACGCCGGACTCCGGTGGGAGGCGGGCGTAGCCATACCACTCTACTCATCTCGACATCCGTGTGTCACTAACGGGATGCAGCAGAATACCAGCTTCAGGTATTGTACCTGGCATATGCTGAGCTTGACTCCTATTTGGTGCAACCATGAGACACACCGCCCAGTAGTGATCGACCGTTATAAATGTCATATGAGGTGTCTATGGGTCAATTTATCTTTTTAAACTTTGTTTTTTTTTTTTCACCTTTTTTGATGTTTTTTTTTAATGCCTGTGTTGTTTTGTTGCACTAAATAAACGTTGTATCTATCTATCTATTTAGATGAAATTTGGTATAGAGATAGTTTGAGTCCCGGGAAAGGACATAGGATAGTTTTTATCCTGATATCCCCACGGGATCGACACTTATGCGGATGAAACCGCGGGGTGCTGCTAGTAGATTATAAACTAACGGTGTTCGCAATCAAACGGTGACATATTATACAAGTTTAAGCATCATACATCATCATCATTCACAGCTCTACATTACCCAGAGCTGGGCCCGAAAATTGGGATTAAAAACCCAAAAGTATTACCTAAATATTAAATACTAGCAGCACCCCGCGGTTTCATCCGCATAAGTTTCGATCCCGTGGGAATATCTGGATAAGAAGTATCCTATGTGTTAATTTTAGTTATAAACTGTGTGCCTTTCATCCGAATCCGTTCAGTAGTTTTTTCGTGAAAGAGTAACAAACATCCATCCATCCTCACAAACTTTCGCGTCTATAATTTTATTAGGATACTTTATCAGCACTAACCTATGTAGCACCATTTCAAAATTCATAGGCTGTCCATCGAAAATCTCCATGCCATGTTTCATTGCGATGACCAGAGACAATTCGAGTATAGACAAAGATTGTAGAAGCTTCACTCTATGCTCCGGCGCGACGGTCTTGTCTATGATTGATGATAGATCTGATACATCTATGAAAGGATTGTCAGGAGATAGTCTTGAGATTAGCTCGAACTGTAAAGAAGAAATTAAAATTGCAATTAAAGTCTAAGTTTAGTATAAACTAGCTGTGCCCGCGACTTCGTGCGCGCATGACGGAAAACGTTTTAATTTTTTTGTGCGGAACCCTAATTCTTTTACTAAAATAAAAGTAGCCTAAGTTACTCATTACATCAGCTATCTGCCAGTGAAAGTCCCGTCAAAATCGGCCCAGCCGTTTCAGAGATTAGCCGGAACAAACAGACAGACAAAAATTAAAAAAAAATATATTTTGGTATATGGTAACCGCCATGTCCTAAAACCAAATATTCGATGACATGTGACATCTGCCAACCCGCACTGGGCCCGCGTAATGCATTACGGCCCACTCCTTCTCACCGAGAGGAGGCCTGTGTCCCAGCAGTGGGAACAATATAGGCTGATTATGATTATGATGGTATATGTACCGTGTATACATCCATATGCATTTAGTAAAAAGCGGTTATTTTAATATTACAAGCAGACACTCCAATTTTTACCGACTTCACAAAAAGGAGGAGGTACTATGTTCGGCTGTTTGTATGTTTATGTTTGTTCATATTCATTTGTATAGGTAGAGAGTAGTGTAAACTCACCAGCACATTCCTAAAAATCTGCTCATTAACAGTATAATAGCAGAACTTCTCTAGACAATCCGTCACTTTGGAATCCCGTTTCAAGCTCGCAATGTGCTCATTCCAATCTACGACGAAGTCTGGTTCTAAAGCTTGTAGATCGATGCGGGACAGTAAGTGTGGGGGAAGAGAGTGGTGCGTGGTACCGGTGTCTGTTTCCATGTCTTCTGCGGTCACTAAAGTAGAAAAGGGAATGGTCACTCCAGCCGATGTATTTTGTAAATCTCACCGTGAAAACTAAGACGAACTGAGCTTGAAGTAAGCTGTCAATGTTGACAATCCATCAGTGGCGAAGGTACCATACAATTCGATTCCCACCGGCTTCCCTTCGAAAATTAAGAACACAACCACTCTACAGGGCGTTACAGAAAGGGTATATCAATACAAACGGGTTGAAGAGTGTATCTGGTCTAGAATCTCTGTACAAAATTTCAGCTCAAAAGCATTAACTTTGAAAATGCTTAATATTTTTTTATTTCGACATCACGGCGCTGCACTGGCGCGTGGCAGCGTGATGTGCGTGTACTAGGCGCACAGCCACACTACAGATAATGGATAATGACCCTCGTAGTGCGGTGACACGTTTGTTATGATTTCAATTTAATAAACTATCGAAATAAAAAAATATTAAGCATTTTCAAAGTTACTGCTTTTGAGCTGAAATTTTGTACAGAGATTCTAGACCAGATACACTCTTCAACCCGTTTGTATTGATATACCCTTTCCGTAACACCCTGTATAGTCAATTCGTCATGTGTCATTTTTCGCTAATTTGCGTGAAGCTGCATACCTAATAGAAAAGCAGATAGAAATAGGAATATAATGAAACGGTCTATTGACTTTTTTTGACGTTTTTTTTTTGCTCCGACTTTCCTCTGTCATAAATTCACCCTTCGCTACTGCAATCCATAGCATCAGGTAGATAGACCTAGATAACGTATGTATCACGATCTGTATGAAAACCAGGCATTTTTTACTACCTACTATGACGTCGTCTTTTCTTTTATGGATGGGAAATCATCAAATTACCCCTCCCGCTCTGGGTGGAGCGGAAGGGAGTGTCTGACTAAAACCCATCCGTGTTCCTTCCTTAGCCCTTTATGTTCCGGGGTAGCGGTAACCCCTTCGGACAATCCCGCACCCCCGGCAGGCTTCGGCCCTGGCAGGCCCCTTCCTTTTTGCTGACATCTCTTTGAGGCGCGCGTGGAACACATACGCGCCGTCCGGCACAGGCCTGGTCCTGATCGGACGGTGAGCTACATGACGTCGAGCCCTGACACAGGTAGAAGGCGTCGCGGCAGACCCCGTAGAAGATGGCGGGACGAGCTGGACAAAACAAACGACCAGTGGTCCACTTTAGCCTTGGATCGAAAGAGCTGGAAGTCATTGGGAGAGCCTTTGCCCAGCAGTTGGATGATGCAGGCTAACAGTAACTATGACGTCACAAGCACTATTTATTGATGGGAAAATCAAATCGATTCAAAGACGCCGCTAAGGAGGATAAGATAAGCTAGCCGTGAAATATTTTTTTTTTTACGTTTTTTGCAGTTTGCAGGCCAATATGATGCGCGACTGTAACAAATATGGCTTTACAGAATTATAATCATTAGAATCAGAAACATGAGTAAGTGCCCATGTAGGTTTATGTGAAACTAGCTTCTGCCCGCGACTTCGTCCGCGTGAAATTTCACCCTCCCCCCATTCGCCCTCTTAGGGGTGAAACTTCGTTCTTAGTGGATACCTACTCTTCACAAAGAACACACCCTCCAAATTCTATGTCTCTAGGACCAGCGGTTTAGGCTGTGCGTTGATATATCAGTCAGGACTTTGAATTTTATATACAACTAGCTGCGCCCCGCGGTTTCACCCGCATAAGTGTCGATCCCGTGGGAATATCGGGATAAAAAGTAGCCTACATGTTAATCCAGGGTGTCAGCTACCTTCATACAAAATTTAATAAAAATTGGTTCAGCCGTTTGAGCGTGAAGAAGTAACAAACATATAAACACACACACACAAACTTTCGCTTTTATAATATTAGTGTGATGCAATGACGTATAGTTTTATACATCATTGGTGTGATGTGATTAGTGTGATAGTGTGATGTGAAGTGTGATAGATAAAATATTTTGATTTTGATTGACTAGGGAACGAACGAACCCTACGCTCAGGAATCGGGCTTGCGACCACAGGATCAATGAAGCAGTCAGAATAAACTAAAAATTATAGTCGTCCCTTTAAGGGCTAACATCTTAAAGTTATCTTTACCTGTATTCCTCCTGCTCCGTACCTTCTTCTTCGGCGTAGCAACAGTCTTATCTCCCCCGGGCATACTCAGTAACTGTACCAGCATATCTGTGTACTTGTGATGTGGCGCCCTCTGTGATTCGTCTTCATTGGGGAAGATGAAGAGATGTCGGTGGGAGAAGCGGGATTTGACGCGTTTCTCTAGGAGTTCCATTACGTCTATACGGTTTGTTATACCTGCAAACAATGGCGTGCATTGGTTTTCAGAATAGGTAGGCACTAGGCCGGGTCTAGTCTAGACAAACGCGTCCACTAATATCAGAAAAAAAAAAGTGAGGTCAAAACAGTGGCGTGCATTGGTTTTCAGAATAGGTAGGCACTAGGCCGGGTCTAGTCTAGGCAAACGCGGTCACTAATCAGAAAAAAAGTGAGGTCCAAAACTGTGGTATTTGAGTAGGCATGCCTACTTAAGGGTGATAAATTGCGAAGGTCGAATGTCATGGTATTACCCGTGAGACGTACGTATTTTTAATTTTGTCGTATTAACTTGAACGAGTGAAATAGTACGGGAGCCGAGTAGGCCGTCCGGCGACTGCCTACTACCGCGCATGTTTGTATGAAGATTTTGTTTTTTGTTAGGTATGATAATTTAGTGAGTTTCTTTCTTAATTGTGGGGCACACACACTAAAATGTAATTGACAGGCTTATGTTGATATATCGAGGTAGGCACTGCTTATAGGCCTATATGCAATGCACGCCACTGCCTGCAAATATCAACAATGTTTTGAAATCTGGAGTTGTGGAAGACTTACATCACTTATTAATGGACTGTGTTCGATATAAGTCTCATAGAAGTGATCAGAGCCCTGATTCACAACCATACGACAGGCTATCGTATCGAAAACCTGACATTTCGATAACCTGATTTGACTTCCCCTCAACAGCAAATAGCTGTTGGAAGAATAGCGGGCATCTATTTGATTTAAACTGACAAAATTTTCGGGTTTTGGACTTGTGAACAGCGTTGAGAAGACTCGTACGATAACAATGATTAATGTTCGATACGATACGGAAGCAAATCGAGTGTTTGTGAATAAGGGGGCTGGACTGCCCTGCATAGACTGGTATTCCGTTTAGTCGGTTAACCACATCACATGTTTTTTTTGTTTACCTTTATTTAATTACATAAATAAATGGAGTATAGGTACTGTATGGATTCTCTGTGGTTTCAAATAAAGGTTTATTATGATTAGAGCTTCCAACATCTTGATTATTGGAAAAAATATTCATTTTAAGATTTAACATATTGCTCATTTGGAGAAACAGCGACGTATTTTTTCCCAAAAATGAGTTAAATATGCCAAAGCACTTAGAAAGCGTATTTACGTTGGGAAAGCATAGACGTAAAAAAAAGTACCAGTTACGTCGATGTTTCTCCAAATGAGAGATAATAATACGATATATCAACATAAGCCTGTCAATTACATTTTAGTGAGTGCCCAACAATTAAGAAACTCACTAAATTATCATACCTAACAAAAAACAAAATCTTCATACAAACACGCGCGGCGTAGGCAGTCGCCGGACGGCCTACTCAGCTCCCGTTCCCGTACTATATTCGCACATTGTCATTGGTCTTTACTCGTTCAAATTGATACGACAAAATTAAAAATACGTACGTCTCACGCGTAATACCATGACGTATAACGACCTTCGCAACTTATCACCCTTAAGTAGGCATGCCTACTCAAATAACCACACTTTTGACCTCACTTTTTAGGGTTCCGTAGCCAAATGGCAAAAAACGGAACCCTTATGGATTCGTCATGTCTGTCTGTCTGTCTGTCTGTCTGTCCGTCCGTCCGTATGTCACAGCCACTTTTTTCCGAAACTATAAGAACTATACTGTTGAAACTTGGTAAGTAGATGTATTCTGTGAACCGCAGTAAGATTTTCACACAAAAATAGAAAAAAAACAATAAATTTTGGGGTTCCCCATACTTACAACTGAAACTTCAACATTTTTTTTTCATCAAACCTGTACGTGTGGGGTATCTATGGATAGGTCTTCAAAAATGATATTGAGGTTTCTAATATCATTTTTTTCTGAACTGAATAGTTTGCGCGAGAGACACTTCCAAAGTGGTAAAATGTGTCCCCCCCCCCCCCCTCTAACTTCTAAAATAAGAGAATGATAAAATTAAAAAAATATATATAATGTACATTACCATGTAAACTTCCACCGAAAATTGGTTTGAACGAGATCTAGTAAGTAGTTTTTTTTTTAATACGTCATAAATCGAAAACCGCAATTTACCTTTCACAAAGTTACAACGAACTACAAGAACTTTTATATTATGTTACTTGCTGCTACGGAACCCTTCATGGGCGAGTCCGACTCGCACTTGGCCGGTTTTTTTCTGATTATTGACCGCGTTTCCCTAGACTAGACCTGGCCTAGTGCCTACCTATTCTGAAAACCAATGCACGCCACTGATGTAGTTGCTAGAAGACTAGCCTACTAACAACTTACCCAACACACACATGGGAGCCTGCTTGCTGTGCGTGATATCGAACAAGTTGTACAGCAACGTCTGCGTGCGTCCGCTATGACAGAACATGTCAAACTCTTCTAGTATAAACAGCATGCTTTTACAGCGCCGGTCCGCACCACTTTGTAAACAGCTTAAGAGGAAGGCTAGGTTCTCCGCGAATGTACCAAAGACTCGGTCGCCTACTGCGTTTTCTAGTTGCATCTGGAAAAGATTTAATTAATGTTGTAATAATTGAAGTGAAAACTTCTTTAGGCGCGCGTTGGGTATTTTTTGAGATGGGAAAAAACCATTGAATTCGCGCCACTGTTACCGTAACCGACACCGCTTCGTATGTGTTCGGCTGTCCTCGGTTATAATGTATTTCCGATATCTCAGTAAGTGATGGCAAAGGATTCTGTTTGTGTTTCGTTTATATGACGATTCAAAAAATACACACGTAATTGTTCCAGTTTTCACTTCTGTCGGCACTCCCGGAATGCCAGTTTTAAAAATACATAACATAATCAGCCTATCATGTTCCCATTGCTGGGACACAGGCCTCCTCTCTTCGAGAAAGAGGGAGTGGGCTCATAATCTACAAGGCGGGCCCAGTGCGGGTTGGTAGAGTGACATCTACCAACATTACCAACCATCTACTAACACTCAGTGGCGTGCATTGCATATAGGGCCATAGGCATATAAGCAGTGCCTACCTCATATCAACATAAGCCTGTCAATTACATTTTAGTGTGTGCCCCATTATTAAGAAACTCACTAAATTATCATACCTAACAAAAAAAACAATTATCTTAATACAAACACGCGCGGCAGTAGCCAGTCGCCGGACGGCCTACTCGGTTCCCGTACTATTCACATATTGTCATTGGTCTTCTTTTTTTTTATTTTTGCGATTTTAGGTTTAGTCCCATAGTAAAAGTTGTTCATAATGATGAGTATTATGACCCCTTAAAAGGATGCCTATGAATTTAATTTCAGCCTGTATATAAGGTGTAAAAAAATTAACCTTAAAAACTTTAAGAGGTGCTTTAGACCATCGAACTGAACAACTTTCACTATGGGACCAACTCTGAAATCACGAAAAAAAAATGAGCTGTTTCATACATTTTGGCCGAGTAGGTATTGAACTTTTGTATGAAACAGTTGAATTTTTTTTCGTGATTTCGGAGTTGGTCCCATAGTGAAAGTTGTTCAGTTCGATGGTCTAAAGCACCTCTTAAAGTTTTTAAGGTAAATTTTTTTACACTTTGTATATGTAGATTATTATGTGCTACTCAGCTGCATCCGGTTAGACTGGAAGCCGACCCCAACATAATTGCAAAAAGGCTAGGCAGATGATGATGATGATATAGATCATTATGTATTGGTAACTGCTGCTTCCAGGCCTCTGTCCTGCCGTGGATGTCTTTTATCTGTGATGATGATAATGGTGTGCATTCCTCTAGAAGCTGTTCAGTTAACTACTAATACCAACTGGCTAACCTGTGCAGTAATAGACTTGAGAGCAATTTTGTCATCATGATGTATCAGGCCGTTGAGTCTCACGATGATGGCATCATTAGACAGATCCACCTCCTTGCTGATCTGATGCAGCACCGAGTTTATGAGCTGGAACAAATTGATTTCTTTTTATTATTGATAAAAAAAAAAGCTTGTGGCTAAATAGTACCTAACAGTCACACTGGTCGAATGAAGAACTTTATAATAAGGAAAATGAATAAAGCGCTCTTCCTCTCTCTTACTTATTTAAAAAATTGCTGTGCCCGACAGGGTCCATAATTGTTTCTATTATTTTTATTTACCACCTGTAATTGTACATTATGGATTGCAATAAACGATTTGAGATTTTGAGATTTGAAGGTTAAGCTACACTTGCCGCGGTCTGTTTATGGATGGGTCACCCATGAGACCCTCCGTGCCTCAGAAAGCATGTTAGGCCGTTAGTCCGGGATGTCATTCACAGTTCTTTGACAGTCAGTATGGGTAGTCAGAAGCCCAAAAGTCTGACAACCAGTATTACCAAGGGGTATTGTGTTACCTAGTAACTGCGTTGTGGAGATTGAATTGGCAGTCACTCCATGTAAAATACTGGCACTCAGCCGCATCCGGTTAGACTAGAAGCCAACCAGAACATAGTTGGGAAAAAGCAGCTAGATTGATTTTTAATTATTGATAAAACATAAATAAAACAAAGTTGGGTTAGTTACACCATTTATATCTCAAGAATGGATATTTTTTTATTATCTTTGATTTGTTGAATTTGTCTCCTCCCCAAATAGCAGAAAAATCATTAAAACGTGGGAAAAATCCACGAAAAAAATTAAGATAATCTGAGGCGGCACAAGGTTTGCGATGGTCAATACTCAATTCTTTATTGCATTCCATTGTATTACATAGATGGTATTATAAAGTAAAAGATCAATATGGACCATGTCGGGCACAGCAAAATTAGGAGATAGGAAGAGGGCTAAGTAGCGTAATCAATATTATTTTAACTCAGCCAGTTAATCCATACTAGCTGATCGTGTTTAGGCTCATTGAAAAGGGCTTGATGTGTGGATAAACGTACTGTTAATGAGGAACACCGAAGTACATAGAGACCTGATGCTGAGGCCAGGAGCATCAGAAAAAGTACAAACCTTGAAATTACAGCACCATAGTCGTGTTTGGGCTCATTTTAAACAGGACTAAATTTTAAGTTCAATGCAATGTTGACATAAGCCTGGCCAGTTAATCCATACTAATATTATAAATTCGAAAGTAACTCTGTCTGTCGGTCTGTCTGTATGTTACCTTTTCACACCTAAACCGCTGAACCGATTTAGATGAAAATTGGTATAGAGATAGTTTGAGTCCCGGGAAAGGACATGGGATACTTTTTATCCCGATATTCCCACGGGTTCGACACTTACGCGGGTGAAACCGTGGGACGCAGCTAGTAAATAATAAAATTTGTTTTTTGTTACAAAGATGACCTTACAATTATTACATGATTATTTTATCTGACAATATCTTGACAATCAGTTTGTTTGGACAATGGTTCCCAAACTAGTCACCTGTATCTTAGGCAAATACTTCATTGATATTTTTTGGCTCCAAAGCCGCTAAGTAGCAAAATTATTGTGAACTGATATTAGCGATATTGCTGATATTTGGCTGTTGTTGTTTAATTGTTGTAATTGTTTTGTATTTTTTGTTTCACGAACTGTGGCCAAAAAAACCGTTTTTCTTTCTTTCTGCAAGTTTGTTAGACTGTACATACATAAAACTCACGCCTTCATCCCATAGGGTAGGCGGAAACCACAGAACGCCACCTGCTACGATCCATATATACTTTTTTTGCCTTGTTTACATTTATACATTTGGTCATACACGCACGCCAGTTGCGAGAGTACTACGCATCTGACCTAGCCTGTTTATCATTTAAAATTTAGTGCTTACAGTAGTCTTGCCGCTCCCTCGAGGCCCAATCATCAGCGCAGAATGAGATTCACCATGCGCGACTGTACGTTTGAACAAATCATAAACGTGATTCCTTTCCTGACTGTGGCCCCGAAAAGAAACATTGTCAGCCATTATTTTCAGCTTTAAATACTTTCTTATTAGCTTGATTTGCACCGCAAGTGGGTTTTCCGATTGCAGGCCGCACATTTTAGAGAAAATGAATAACATAAACAACAAACGGCAAACCAATAATACGCCGGGCGCGGGGCGGATAATTATGACAATGACATTGACGGCGCCGTTGATAGTGTTGCCAGATGTCTGGCTCGTGTTTCCTCCAAATATTATCCAGAATCCCCTCAAAAATTAGGTTTGGTTTCTTCTTTGATTTACTAAATTGTTTATTACGTCACTATTCCTTTTTTACGGTTCCGTAGCATGAAAAAGGAACAGACATAATACAAACTAATAGAGCTACTTCTTATCCTAGCTTGTTTTTAAAGAATTTTAGAATTAATGCTATTTATTCTAAAATTCAGCAAAAATAATATTAGAACTGAAAGGACCATTACACAAATTAAACCGTTGCAAATGTCTAATATTTATTTAGAGAAAATGTAACTAACCATTTACACTAGATACTAAATTAAATGACTAACTAACTTACTATACAAAAACATACAATGTCAAATTGTTATCATAGACTTGCGTTTTTTTTTTGCTGTATATCTTTCTGATTAAAACAATTTTTCCCGTTACAATGTAAACCCCTAGTTTTGGGGGAATTTGATCTAATCTGGCCACCCTACAACAAATTGTCAAAATGACAGTGACGTATTTGAGTAAACACTAACAGCAAATTGAATGATTGAATTTGTCGATTAGTGTTGTTCCACACAAAAATTTGGAATGAAGCAAATGAATTTAGAACGCGGTATGTTTATCAATAATTTTTAAATCTGTTAGCAACATAATCTAAACTATGAAAGAATACATTTAAATCCGGAACAAAATTAAAATTAAAAACCACAATATGTCAGTGTCACCATATCTTTGTAAAATATGACAGATGTTAAATATCGCGGGCCCTCATCGTTCCGCGCATGTGCTACTATTATGTCTGACCGCGCAACACGGGCGAGCGATCGATAAACGAAGTAGTATGTACACAAGAGATTTGGATCTTGAGATATTTCTATAAGGCAAAAAATATGTTGTTAACTAATTCCTATCAGTCATATTACACTGCTGGTTAATTGGGATCACCTAATAGCATTAATAGGTCAGCCCACTTTCTATTAATAAAAATTGCAAAACCCCGTCTTTTATAAAATTATGATTTGGACTAATTTCGTATATAATTAATCAATTGATCAGGAAATATTATAATTTTTACGAACTTATTTTGGATTAAATGGCATGACTATTTTCGCAAAAAAATATATCCGAAGATTTCTAGCCCGTTTATATTACCTTGATCTTCGCCATACCTCTCTTTCTATCATTTCCTAAAATAGATTTCCTATCCCTTTCCTGACCTTAAACCCTGCAGATTTCATTGTGTCCCACATGAGACACATTTTATGAGTGGTTAGGAATATATAATTTATAAATCTCATAAATCATCTTTTTACACTAAGTTCCAGTAATAATTCGGTGGAATTTTTGAGTGTAGACGCAAAGTGAACAAGTGTGTTGTTATGTAAATTCTATTTCGTGTTCCCCCTTTCTTATCGTGTGACACAGTTCTCATGTCACCATATTATATAGTGTGGCTGAAAATTTGTGAAAATGTTTAATATGAACTACAAATTATATTTTTATTCATATTTATAGTGTTTAACATTAGTGATTGATCAAAAAACTATAACAATGAGTGCTAAACAGTGCATCAGGTTTTGAAATAGTTCAATTATTTATTGCAAATTTTGCACACGACACCAGCCATAATAATCACAATGTAATTTGTATTATATATTTCATACAATTAGCGAACAGCAGTGTGGCACCGCTTTCAGTGTTAATTAACAGTGAAAAGTAATAAGACGCAAAATTGCTTAATGCTTCAAAATTGTAAGTGGTATCGCGTTTCTATGATTGATTTGCATTTTATTCTAAAAGTACCTCTAGATTTAGAAAACAAATAGTTCAAATTCTACGTTCTAGCAAAATTACAAAATGCATGGGATATCAATAACCATCCCAACATTTCCAGGTTGACCAAAAATATGTATATCGTACGATCATGATACTACTTATACGCCTTTATCAGTCCGCTAATGGGGTGATTTAACCATCCCGCCAAATCAATACTTTGACTGGTTCGCGCATTTTCTAGTTCAAGGTTCGAACCATGAAACTATCCCATAGCCACTCTTATCAACCTTTCACCATAATTTGAGTGATTCTGAAAATGTAGGTATTAGCTAATTAATTACCGAGCTACATACGTTATTATGAAGACTTTAATGTTACTTTAAAACCTTTATTTGTTTGATTGCCTTATTTCACATGAAAGTAATTACCGATTGAGTCAAGGTTTTTCACGACTAAATATTAATTTTTGCGCTGTCCTTTGCATGTTTGAGAAAAATTAAAAGCTTGAATGATATTTTGTTACTTAAGTGGAAATTGTTATGTTTAATTTCCGGCTTTTCTTTTATTTGTTCGCTTGTTTACTTGTTAAGTAATAACTTATTAATCTTCTTTACAGATATTTGACAATATGTTAAAAATACCTTTTAATTCATTTCTGTTTATTGTTTTATATCTTCTTTAATATTTTACTTCAATTTAGTTTCTCGACCTTTATAACAGCCACCGCATTTTTTTTTTGTTGTAATCGATTTACGTGATTACATCAAAACATCACTAGTAACAATTAAATCAGTTCATTCAAGCATTAGAAATCATTCATTCTCTGAGACAAACCTACTAAATTATATTGTCAGAAAATTGCTAGGGCAGGTTTATATCTTTCTCTATAATCTGAATGATCTGTTTTAGTAGTAAGACAAGGACAGAATGATCATCAGCTCAAATTACTTTCGATGATTGAATTTAATCGTGTTACTTATTATAAAATAAAATTGTATTGTTCCTCGCTGTGGGTGTTTATATTTTTTATTTTGGATTTTTAATATTAAAAATCTCGCGAATTGAAATGTTTATTTCCCGAAACGGTTAATTAAAGTATATTTCAGTGATTGATAGCTCTGAAAACGTAAGTTGCTTCTGTTTATTTATTTGTCTAGTAAAAATAAATCAAGACTGCACCAATATTTTTTGTAAGCTAAAAATTTATTTGTTATCGGCGTTTCATAATTAGAGCGCTTGTAATAATAAAGTTTGGCTTATCTACAAGTTATCGGGAGTGGTTATTGTTCTTAATTTAAGCGTTGGTAGTAATCATTTGTGTTAATTTGGTCTTCCTGTATTTTATAGATGTGATTCTATCGCGTCTGTTCTTTGTGTTCACAGATGTTTCTGTGATATATCACATAAACATCTGTGCTTCTGCCTGCGACTTCGTACCTACTTCGAAGTCGTTATATACACAATACACTAAACTAATAGCCACATTTTTGTAGCCCCAACGCGTCGCATCGCATCGTCCGCCCGCGCTGTAATTATTATTTTGCTCGACTCCTAAGGGTCGTAGCGTATCATTAACTAGCCTGTAAACTTCCTCGAGAATTGGGCTAACAAATTCAAAAAGAAATTTTCAAATCCAACTGGTAGTTTCAGAGATTAGGGTGTACAAACAAAATGCAAACTTGACTTTTATTATATTAGTATAGATATGTATGTAGAAGAATTGTTCACATAACTATGCCATTTTACTATTGTATTGTAAGATATGGCTATTAAAAATCAATGCTACGGGCTGTGTACTATTGTAATTTGAATGTAAATAATCTGTTCTGTTTATGTAAATATCTAGGTGTTTACTATCATTTTGCTTTTAATACAAAATGGCACTCGTGACTTGAGGTACTTATTTCTCTATCCAATGTATTTTTGTTTGATAAAATAAACTATACACAATCCTCCAAATGGCTTGACGCGCTTTCCGAGGCACGGAGGGGTCTTGATATATTAAGATGGTCACCCATCCACAGACTAACCGCGGCAAGCGTATTTCTTAGCCACAAGCCCCCTAGACCAATTTAGATTTAACTTTTAGACACATTACAATGCCTCCGCCTACGAATCACACTAATATTATAAAGGCGAAAGTTTGTGTGTGTGTGTTTATATATGTTTGTTACTTCTTCATGCTCAAACGGCTGGATCAATTTTGATAAAATTTTGTATGGAGGTAGCTGACACCCTGGATTACCATATAGGCTGCTTTTTATCCCAATATTCCCACGGGATCGCGACTTATGCGGGTGAAACCGCAGGGCGCAGCTAGTAAGTAATAAGGCCTCATCTAGTGCTTTTTCTTTCACTGTATGAAGGGGTATTTGCCCTACAATAGGAAAATTACCAAATGACACAATATGAATACAATCAATATTTACCAATCATAATGTTTGAATAGTTACAATTAACAATAGAAATAAGTTCAACTCGGCTATATTTAGCAAGAATATGGCAATAAACTGATAACAAGCCGGCACCTTTCCGTTAATTACAAATACTTTACACAATGTACTGATAATTAATTATTATGTTTATAATAAAGTATAAACACTACTCGTTATTATTTATTTGTATGTTTGTAACGGTGTATAAAAAAAAAGAAAGAATTGGAATTTAAAGAATCGCATCTCTAATAGTTTGATTATTTTGAAACTGCGTACATAAATACATCTTCTTCTTAGCGTGTCGATAGCAATCTAAAAAGACATTTTTTTTTTCCTTTTTTCGTTCCATTTGCAATTGGTCGAAAGACCATAAGCGAATATGTTCCAAGACGAGATGGCGTTGTGGTGGAGCAGCCAGTGCTGCGCCTCCCACTTATAGAAGGTGGTTCCTCTTCAGTCTTTTCACTGCCGCTGTCGGGTCTAACAGTTCAGTAACTAGTGGGTTTGGATGCAAGGTTAGGCGTGTCTTGTGTTGTTCCTTGTACCGCTCGATTTCATAGTTCACTGTTGGCATTTGTAGATAGTCGTAGATTTCGTCGTCTAAAAAGACATGAAAACTAAAAGCATAACCACTCTTTCCGTAGTCGGGTAAATGATATGACTATAAAATATGGTGTCAGAAAGGAGAGAGTGTATTGTAGCTTTCTGCTTTAATATATTATTTTTCACGTAATTCTAATTTTATCTAATTAAAATTTCACTGCTGAACATAGGCCCACAAAGAGCCTTAGGTACAGACGCCAGCACATCAACCTACAACAATCTGTCAAATTTATTTACTAGATTTTCAACTTTATTGCCAAATTATAAGGTTCAAAGTTGATTGGGAAAATGTTACAGTTTCGGGTAGATTGATGTGCTGGCGCCTGTACAACCACTGGTACAAAAACATTCTATAAAAGGTGAACAGAGTAGAACCCTATGGCACAGATTTTTTTTTTTTTCACAAATCATTAACTATAATTAACTATATCTCTTGTTTTACCTTTAACCAAAGGACTGAATGTCGCTAACAATTCATTAATAATTTCCGCGCGTAAAGAAGGGTGCCTTACGTTTAATGTTCATATTATTTGTTGAATAGAATTATAAGATTTTTTTTTTTTAAATACCGTACGTAATTTTTGTGCCATAGGGTTCTACTCCGTTCACCTTGTATACCCTGTTTTTGTTTAGACGGTAAAAAAAAGTCAGCCGGTATAGACGATGATAATTAACCTTTTGAACGCCAATCACTTGTATACAAGTTCGAGATTTTCGTGCCCTCAGCGCCACTACTTGATTAGAAGTAATAATAGTATAAAATAAATTTACGACTTTTACAAGACCTTTTATTTTGTTTTTATGGAAAATTGCCCTGTTATAAGCCATATTTTAACTTTTTCACACATAATAAGTTCTTGTTTGTTTTATATTCAATAGAAACAAAAACGCTAGAAAATATTTTAATGCCCCCAACGCCAAGTACTTGATATAAAGTAAGCCAGTGATGGGACACGATGCAGACCACGCTATAATTTCATCTCGTCGAAAAGATCATAAAATTACTATTATTGCAAGAAAATGACGTGAATAAATAATATTTTATAAATATTGTAAACTATAAACTACGTTTTATTCACCTTAATCAAGAATAAATAGGTTTTCTAATCATTGTCGATAGTGAAACACCGTTTCAAAAACCCATCCTTACATAGTGGCTAGTTGTCAGTGCGCACAACGCCACGAACTTTTTTAGAAGTAAATCTGTGACGTCATAAGCGGACAGGTTTCAAGGTCATAGTGACTTTGTGCATTTTAGTGTAGTGCAATGTTTACGTTTTGTTTCTTTTTGAGTAGATTCATCATACGAAAAAGTTTGTGAATAATCAGAATTTTGAAATAGTTCGTCGTCTTGACATTCCGTTAAGTCGTCAACTTCCGTTTCAGGAATGTACATACTTCCGTTTTCTATTAGTTTCTAAAAACAAGAAAAATAATTGCTAGTAGGTATTTTGCGACACCTATACCTACCAATAAAAAAAGTATCTGTAACATCTGCGTAAAACAGTCACTTACCCTCCATTTTAATTTTTTTTTAAACACGTAGAAAACCACGTATCTAGCTTCTATTGATTGTATTTGGTTCTATTTGTTGTAAGTAAACGAAATAAATTATGCATGAATCGGTTGAGGTTATGCACGTGTAACTCGACCACAGTGAATAGAAAAAAGAAAAATACCATAGACATCGACATCTAGACATCCTTATGTCAGAAAGGATTATGACGTGCCTCGAGCGCCAACGACTTGATATGAAGTAAAAGGATTACATTTGGAGACAAATAGGGATGTGCCTTCTAGAACACACGTCTAATAAATTTACAATTCTTTTCTTTTATTATGGGAAATATATCCAGGTTTTCATATTGATTTTTTTATGAAATAAAACAAAATATGAAAATACGGTATCAGTTTTTATTTAGCTTCGTAAATTGGTGAATAAACATTAATTTCAACTCATAATATTATTTGTCGATAGGACATTAATCCCATCCCTACGTTTTACTATAGATACGTTATACATTTGTAGCGTGGCGCTGGAGGACACATCGCGTATTATATAGATGGGCGTCGAAAAGGTTAATATAAAAAACTGTTTTTTATCAACCAAAGCTTCTACCACTACTATAACGGTGTAAAGAGCCATCATTTACCAAAGAATTTGATGTTTCACAGATGAATCATACTTGCAACAGCTTTAATTATTCCAACTATTGCCTCTTAGTCAGAGACTGGTTACAGCTTATTAATGCATTTGATGAGGTCTGCAGCTATCCCTTGATTTCCTAGTTTACCCCATGGGCGTAGTCTCCTACAAAGATCCACTTGAAAATGAGCTGTAAAGAAAAATTATCTTTTTTTTGTGAGGAGATCCTCATGGATACCCTCTGTCTGGAAAGACCGGAGGGTTATGTCGGACTCCTACCGACTAAAACCCCACGGTTCCCTCCATTACAATAAGTCGGGGGCCTGGGAGATACTAGTACATTCGCCACACCCCCTACCGGTATCAGCCTGCCATGCCTGGCGGGCCCCATCACCATCAACCATCACAAGCTTCATATTTACAAACGACACTCATTTTAAAATTGCCACTGTGCACTGGAATCAAAGACTGGTACACCCATCTACATTGCCCCTCCAACATCTATCTCTCTCTAACTCATCACATCTTGCAGATGCCTCTCGCTCGCTCTAGCGGACTAGTGACGCGCCTCGCGCACAATGGCGGAGGAGCATGCGTGCCTGGTGCGCGCGCGCTCCGATTCTGAGGGCTCCTCCAAGCATAGCTTTGGCACTATGGCGTACACTGAAGATAGACTTAGCGGTAAGTAACTAATGCGTTAATAGCACCGAAAAGGCTATGAGTTTGCTACTTATGTCATAAGTTATCTGAGACCCGCTGGTGAAAGAAAAAAAAAACAATATCAGGCTGAGAATCAGCTGCACTTTTGATATATTTTTCTTCTTGGCGTGTCGATGACAATCTAAAGGCTGCTGCACACTTGTAACACCCGACGCCATCCCACGCTTACTTATTGGCCTTGGATTAAATGACGAAAATAGCTCAACGAGACGAAAAATGTGGCCAATGAGTAAGCTTCATTGATGTCGCGTAACGTGGCGTGTTATAAGTCTGTTTTCGTCTTTAATGAAGTCGGCTCAGAATTCGGCTTCGAGTATTGCGCCATCAGTAGAGACTTTTTTTTATATCAAAGTCATAAAATCCAGCCACCAAAATGCCCAAATTTTATACATACAGGGTTCATGTGGTGAAGGTAGCCACCACGTACTTTCAGTTGAAAGGACCGAGAATCTTTTTACAGGTGAAGGGTATAATGATTTTTAAATACAGCTCTTATTTTCTTTATAACATCGTATTCTTTGTTCTTATTAATCCATAATTATTGTATGTTCGCAGGCACGGAGAGTGGCGGTGGAGAGCCAGGCAACACAAGCCACATGGCAGCTAGCCCGCCAGACCACACCGCAGACGCGAACGAGAGCGGCGAGCTCCTAGACTATAACGACTCCAGTGTACTGGAGCAGTTCCACGAGGATGCGCTGCGACAGGTCGGCTCTTAGTCTATAATATACATGGCAGGGTCAAATTGAATTAGCTAGCGAAAGTTCATAAACATATTGACGATAATACAGTTTTTTTTATTCTAAACGCGGCCGTTGACCCCACAATCAGATGTAATTACTTGGAAATGTGAGTTTTTTTAACCGACTTCAAAAAAGGAGGTTCTGTATTCGACCCGTATGTACGTATCTATGTATGTTTGTATGTCAGAGATTTTCTCAAAAACTAATGAACCAATTTTAATAATTCTTTCACTAATGTGATCTACATACTTTCAGGAAGGTTTTAGTATATAATACATTATGTAATTATTCTTATGTACGAAGATATATACATAATTCTTCTAGTCGGTGACTTCAGTTCTTCAATGCACTAGTGTTAATTGAATTTGTGTGGGGTAGGTACAACTAAAAAGCGAAAAATAAAAACTTTTACAAAAAAAATAACTGACTTCAAAAAAAACACTACAAAATGATAAATAACTTTAATTTCGGAATTCGGTGTCAAACAAAAAACGAAAATGCGGAATCAACGACAACGACTTCCGAAATTAAAGTTATTTTATCATTTTGTAGTGCTTTTTTTTTGAAGTCGGTTATTTTTTTTGTAAAAAAGTTTTTAATCTTCATTAGATAACAATACCCAACAAGTCTGTGAAGTATCGCCAGCTAAATTGATGTGACCCTGTATAGCTCATGACTTTATCCGCGTGAAAGTCGGAAACCAGCAAAAAAACACTTTATTCCAACCTATAGCGTCCGCGTGGAAGTGGAAAAACAACTAACATTACAACTATAGTCTGTTCCAAAAGTATTTCATGAAAGTGTAAACAAACCCTGTTCAGGTTACATTCTTACGCAATACTCAAACTAAAGGGAATTATTAATATGTCAAGCTCCGCTAATGAGACACAATTGATTTTCTATTGTTTCGTCACCGATCGGTAACGCGATAGAAAATCAATTGTCTCATTAGCGGAGCTTGACAGATTAAAGAATATTTTTTTTTGTTTGTTAACTTCACAGATTTGATCGATATCTTAATACGATAAAACAAAAGAAAACAGGTATTCTGAACTCATACTTCAAGTAAAAACACTGACAGAGACCCTGTATACCTCTGCCCAATCTTTCGGGGAATAGAGGCGTGATGATTATGTTATTCTTTTCGCAGGCGGGATTACAGTCCTGCACCCTAATTGCGTAACACATTATCAATCTGAATCATTTTGAAGGATATTCCTAATCCATTGCTTCATATGTTCGAAAAATCCGTCTGCTCAACAACGTAAATAACGCAATGAATATTGTTGAACTGTCAAAATGAAACCCATTGCTACTGTTAGTGTGTATTACCCCGCAGATCTTAGGGGCAATTCTCGTAATTTAAAACGGTTAAAATCTAGTCGCAGTCTCATCTCGGCGACAAACAAATGTCAAAATGAGAGGTATTTTTGACAGATTGAGACTGAGATCAGACTGTGAACTGTGAATTCTTAAAATTACGAGAATTGCCCGTCTGATGTCATGTAATTCTTTTCGCAGGCTGGTTGTGGTATGTCCCAAGCGCGGGTGACGCTGGCCGTATTCCTAGCGATCTCGGGTGCTTCCCTCGAGCTGTCTGCGATACCGTTTATACTGCCTTCAGCTGAAATTGAGCTGTGCATATTGCCACATGAGAAGAATTGGCTTGGTAAGTCTACAATATACATAGTGTACTGACTACAGTGCGGCCGACGAGGGAATGCGTTTTTGACACCTGTCAATTTCATACAAACGAGTATGTGTTTAGCGAATTTTATCTTTATTAGCTACTAGCTGCGCCCCGCGGTCTCACCCGCATAATATTCGATCCCGTGGGAATATTGGGATAAAAAGTAGCCTAAATGTTAATCCAGGGTGTCAGCTAATTGTGGGGTAACGGGATTGTCCGAAAGGGTTACTTTTACCGCTACCCCGGAACATAAAGGGCTAAGGAAGGAACACGGGTGGGTTCTAGTCAGCAAGAGTCTGACACTCCCTTCCGCTCCACCCAGAGCGGGATGGGTCATTTGAAGACTTTCCATCAACAAAAAAAAAAAATGGTGTCAGCTACCTCCATACAAAATTTTATCAAAATTGGTCCAGCCGGTTGAGCGTCAAAAAGTAAAAAACAGTGTGACTAGAATTGTCGCATTGACAGGTGTCAGGAACGCATTCTTTCGACGGCCGGACTGTAAACGATAAATCATAAATAAAGAACCTTAAAAATAAGTTTCAACTTTCAATTAAAATCCTATAGTTAATTGATTGTTTTACGATCCAATATCAACGTTTGAATTATATTTTGAAACGATACCGGGAACTGTAAAGGTTTCATCAGGAGCACCATTAGAAAAACACCAAAAAAAATTGAGCAACATGTATTGTCATGGAAACAGAACAAAGTTGCGAAAAATCAACTTGATAAGCCTATCATAAGTTTAGGTAGTAAAATGAAGGTAAATAAAAAACCTCGTGACGTGGTTAACCGACTAAACGTAATAATAATATAATTCGTTAATAACGTTGCTAAATTGAAGAGTATAACTGATGTAGCATGACAACTGAATAGACTGGTATTACGTTTAGTCGGTTAACCACGTCACATGGTTTTTATTGTTTACCTTTATTTTACTACCTAAACTAACGGAGACTTTCTTTTGGATTAACTTATTGATGAAGTTGTCTAAAATTAACTTGAAAGAATTCATCCTAACACCAGGCCTCCGTCACTCGCCTATCTATACCTACCGCGGTAAGTGCCTATAGCGCGCGACAACTTGAAGTTGCAAATCAGTCGGGGCCACCACGCGCTTGTGAGTACACGCGTCCCTATACGACGACGACGGTCAGTCGATCATCGTCGCAACGCAATGTTTATTGCTCCAGCAACACTGTACTCTTCTTTATAATGGAGAATCGTAATAAACTAAAACGTATAATATAATATTTTACTATAACCTTTTAAAATTGTTTGTTCGATTTCGAATTTTCGCAACACTGAAATTTAATAATAGGTACTTTAGAGATAGTAAGAAATACATACAACACTACATTAAAGTTAAACAATTGTAAATACAATAAATGCTTCTTAAAATTATGTTGTTATTTATTTTACTTTGCTTGTACAACCCTGACGTTTGAGCTGTGGTGTAGGTAAATTCTGAACACAAAGGAATTGCGCTCTTGTGAGCGTAGTGGTAAGATGCGATTTCGAATGCACCAGGTACATTGGAAATTTTGTAGGCTATTAAAATGGCGGCCTTCTTCGAGATCAAAGGAGTGCAACTTCTGTACTTCTAGTACTATTATACAGGGTGGGCCATATCAGTGTTGGCGATTTAATTCTTCAATTTCTCGGTAACGCGCGGCGCGGGGTGGCGGGGGGATATGCTGTTCGCTGCGCCGCTTCCTGGAAATTTAGTCGCCATGGAGCCGTACACGGGAGTGCAGCGTGCATTTTGTGTCCGAGCGTATTACGAAAACAATAAATCAGTGATTACTGCACGACGTTTGTATCGGCATGAACACGGTTTACGCGATTAAAGTGAAGTTCCAAGCGCCAATGTGTTACGAAAATGGATCAGAATGTTTGAAACAACCGGCTCAACAGTACTAATTACGGCTCGTGGTCGCCCAGTTTCTGCAAGATCAGCCGACATTGTGGAGCGTGTTCGTGTTTCAGTTCAGCGAAATCCGCAACAGTCAACACGTAAGAGAAGTCAGTCTTTGGACGTCAAAAGAACAACTTTGCGACGAATTTTGAAACGTGATCTGCATTTGAAGGCTTATAAGATTCAGATAGTCCAAGAATTAAAACCCAATGATGCCAATAACCGACTTAACTTTGTCAATTTGATGCTCGAGCGGTTCAACAATTTCAACAACGTGATTTTTAGTGATGAGGCTAATTTTCACCTTAATGGCCATGTGAACAAGCAAAATTGTCGGTTCTGGTCCGAGACTAATCCCCGACGCTTGCATGAACGTCCACTTCACAGCCCTAAGCTTGTCGTGTGGGCTGGGATAACGTCAACCGTCATTATTGGGCCATACATTTTTGAGGACGAAAGAGGGCAAGCGATGACGGTTAGAGCTAACAATTATTGCAACATGATAACAGACTTTTTGGTGCCAGCTTTGCAAGAACTTCAAGGCAATACCTCGAGGATGTGGTTTCAACGGGATGGGGCCACATGTCATACGGCTAGGGTATCCATAGAGCTGCTGAAAAATGTTTTTCCCGGAAAACTCATCTCGAAAAGGGGGGATATTGAATGGCCCCCACGTAGCCCCGATCTCTCTCCATGCGATTATTTTCTATGGGGCTACCTCAAATCGGTAGTTTACGAGAATAATCCGACCAATTTAGAGCAGCTGAAGAGGAATATTATTCAGGAAAGTAACAAAATACCGAGAACAACTTTTCAACGAGTTTTCCAAAATTTGCGACTTCGGTTCCAAGAGTGCCAAGCAGCCGAGGGAAGCTATTTGGACAACATTATTTTTAAGTCTTAAAAATTCCTATGCTTCTACTTTTTAACAATACAAAATAATATATTTGTGTCATGTTTCGTAGTTTTTTTTAAATCGAATATTTAAACCGCCAACACCCTTATGGCCCACCCTGTATATTCTGTCTGTGCCTAAACTTATGGAGACTTACTTTTGGATGAACTTATTGATGAAGTTGTCTGAAATTAACTTGAAAGAATTCATCCTAACACTAATAAAAAAGCTAAAAAAAATTCAGTTGTTCAAGTGGCACCCATGCATTTGACTGTTTACAGGCCCAAGGTCCGTATCATTATCATTTGCAGGGCAGTTTAAATATTAGACAGGTCAAGTGGACAGTAATAGTTGCACTGCACATGGTTCAAAATCGCTTGAAACTACGCTTTTTGACAAATATTGACCTGCTTTCAATTTTCGACTTTATTTCAACGCGAGCAATGTTGATATTTGAATGTATAGCAGAATTTTGAATCTGTCCTCAAGTGTAATCTTCTATTGCTAATTAATGCCATACAAGCGCCAAAAGATCCATGTAGTACTCTATAGGCCGATCGCTTAATGTGACATTGCCTGAGGTAGTTGTCACAAGTTGACGAATCACTGAGCTCTCGCATCACGTCACCACACCCCTCCCGCACCGCGCCGCTACCTCAGGCAACGTCTTAGTTAAGCGGTCGGCCTATAGAAGTTTTTTGAAGTGAAACTTCTTTACGCACTCTTGACTTGGGGAGTAAGCTGGCGAACGCGTGACGTAAGCGTTACGAAAAGTGTGATCGGGCGAGGCGAACGGGAGTTGAGTGGGGGATATAAGCAAGAGAAAGCAGTGCGCGCGCACATTTTATTTCTCTCTTCCTCTCATAGCCAAATATGTTTGAAGTTTCATTTCAGTCGTGTGGTCATAAGCACACTCGGTTTTTTTTCAGGTGTCACTAACACACCACACCCGGGTCACGCATACGTTTGTCCTGAGGCTCAGATAACCCTTTCCTTTTTCCACAGTAATGATAAGCCTGGTAGGCGGGTCCCTAGGCGCGGTAGGCTGGGGCGCGTTGTCCGAGCGACTCGGACGAAGACGATGTCTCGTGTCGTGTCTCGCTGTCAACGCCGTGTTTGCAGCCATAGCAGCTTTTATGCCGACTTATGGGACTTTTATGATGGCCAGGTAAATCATCTTTATTTTTTTTCCCATCAGGCCTACGGAGTTTCGCTAGTTAATTTTAATTTGACCTTGTATACATGGTGTGTTTTTGAAAAGGGATTTCTTTGTAAGATACTACGGTGGCAATTAAGTTCCGGGAATTTGTCAATAAAAAAAAGAAAAAGAAGTTTTAGGAAAAGTTTTACTATCGACCTTCACAATAGCCTCCCTCTAACTCTACACATCGATTCCAACGTTTCTCCCATGATTGGAAGCACCCTTGGTAGTCCTCCGAAGTTAGCCCGTTAAGCACCACGGTTACAGCTTCATGGACCTCTTGTACGCCGCCATGATGAGTTCCCTTGAGGTGCGACTTCATCTTGGGGAATAGAAAAAAGTCGTAGGGAGCAATATCGGTGCTATAGGGTGGGTGAGGCAACGTTGGGATGCCTTTTTTTGCCAAAAACTCTTGCACAACGAACGAGGAATGGGCCGGTGCATTGTCGTGATGCAAGATCCAGCCATCCTTGGCGAGTTCGGGTCGCACATGAAAAACACGAGCCCGCAGCGCTAAGGCGACGGTCAGACGTGATCAACATGCGCAAACGATCAACATTCGCGTCGGTACGAGAGGTGACGGGAGCTCCTTCACGTGGATCGTCTTCCACCGATTCACGCCCTTCCTTGAACCGCTTCGCCCATTCAAACACACGCGTTTTTGACATGCTATCGTCTCCATAGACAACCTGCAATTTTCGGAGGATTTCCGACGGTTTTTCGCCAGATTTCACAAAAAATTGAGTCACAACACGTTGCTTGTGTTGCATTTTCACTACGCCACTAAAAAAGTTACTTGCAAAAAATACGCATAAAACACAAACCATACGTGCTATCTACTTCAACTTTGAACTCTAATTAAAAGGAAGATCCCTCCTCTTTGAGAGATGATGACGAATGAAAAATTGTTGCCAGTTTTTAAATTATAACTAAATTCCCGGAACTTAATTGCCACACCACGTATGCCAACTGTTCAATGAGTGTTTTCTGAAATGACGTTCACTAGGTGGCAGCACTAAGATGCCTGGTTCGGGCACTTGTCAAGTGTCAAAACGCCTATATTTTCTTTAGTCGTAACTGAATGATGAATGAATGAAACGAATGATGAACTTCATCATATGCTTTATATTGATTGCCGAAATGGAAGACCTCTTGTCAAAGTGGCATGAATATTCATGCAACTTTAATTGTAATTCGATTCAAATGATAACAAAGAGGCAGCTTATGAAACTGAAGATTGATGATGGCAGGATCGTATCCGCCAAACCTGAGCTCTTGAGAGAGATCGAGAGGTTCTATGGACAGTTATACACGTCAACAAGCAACCCCGTTACGAATCTGGCGAACGACCTAAGAGCTAGATTGACCCGACACTATACCGAAGACATCCCGGAAGTCAGCCTGTACGAGATTAGGATGGCTCTGAAGCAGCTCAAAAACAACAAGGCGCCGGGTGATGACGGAATTACGGCCGAGCTTCTAAAGGCCGGCGGAAAACTCGTTCTTAAGGCCCTTCAGAAGCTGTTTGATTCCGTCATACTCGAGGGTAAAACATCACAGGCATGGAACAGAGGTGTGGTGATACTTTTCTTTAAGAAGGGCGACAATGCCTTCTTATGAATTATAGGCCCATCTCACTTCTGAGCCATGTCTAAGCTGTTTTCGAGAGTCATCACGAACCGTCTCGCGCGCAGGTTTGACGACTTCCAGCCTCCCGAACAAGCCGGATTCCGTAAAGGCTTTAGCACCGTAGACCACTTACATACGCTGCGACTGGTTATACAGAAGACCGAAGAGTATAGCCTCTCTGCTTAGCGTTTGTGGACTACGAGGAAGCCTTTGCTTCGATCGAGACATGGGCTGTACTGCAGTCTCTTAAACGGTGCCAGATCGACTATCCGTACATCGAGGTGCTGAAGTGTCTGTACGAAAACGCCACTATGTCAGTCCGACTCCAGGACCAGACCTCGAAACCTATCCTTCTGGAGCGAGGTGTGAGATAAGGAGACGTTATCTCTCCGAAACTGTTCACCGCTGCTCTGAAGGATGTCTTCAAGGTTCTGAACTGGAAAGGAGCTGGACTGAAATAAATATTTTCAATTAACATCCACGGCGAGTACATAACTCACCTTCGGTTTGCCGACGATATAGTAGTAATGACTGAGTCTATGGAGGACCTCAGTACAATGCTCGATGACCTCAGTAGAGCCTCTGAAAGAGTGGGTCTGAAAATGAACATGGACAAAACGAAGGTCTTGTCAAATGCCCATGTAACACCCACTCTCATGAAGATCGGAGACGCTACACTCGAAGTCGTGGACGAGTATATTTACCTAGGACGAAACTGTGCAGTTAGGTAGGTCCAACTTCGAGAAAGAGGTCAATCGTCGAATCCGACTCGGCTGGGCAGCGTTCGGGAAGCTACGCAATATCTTCTCGTCCCACATACCGCAGTGTCTCAAGACGAAAGTCTTTGACCAGTGCGTGTTTCCAGTAATGAAATATGGCACTGAAACGTGGTCGCTCACAATGGGCCTTATTAGAAGGCGTAAAGTCACCCAAAGGGCAATGGAGAGCGCTATGCTTGGAGTTTCTCTGCGTGATCGAATCAGAAATGAAGAGATCCGCAGGAGAACCAAGGTAACAGACATTGCCCGAAGAATTGCCAAACTTAAGTGGCAGTGGGCAGGGCACCTTGCTCGCAGAACAGATGGCCGATGGGGCCGAAAGGTTCTGGAGTGGCGACCGCGTACCGGAAGACGTTGCGTTGGAAGGCCTCCCACAAGGTGGACCGACGACCTTGTGAAGGCCGCAGGAACTCGTTGGATGCGAGAAGCACAAAACCGGTCGAAGTGGAGGTGCTTGGGGGAGGCCTATGTCCAGCAGTGGACGTCTTTCGGCTGAAATGATGATGATGATGATAACAAATTGTGATTTGATGATAAAAATCCTTCTGGAGTTCTTCATAAAATCTCATGATAAATATGCGAAACTGTTTTAAACATGCCTTGAAGTTTGACGATCCGTAACGAGCCTGAAATTAGTGGGATCCAAACTTTAAAAGAAACGCACGTAAAATTCGAGCTCCCATCTTTTCGCCCTAGATTCTGCTCGTCAATCGGCTCGGGCGGCATCGTGCCCACGGCGTACACGTACTTGGGCGAGATGTGGTGGCGCGGGCGGCGCGCGGCCGGCCTCGCGCTGCTGCCCGCCGCCGCCGCCGCCGGCGCGCTGCTGGCGGCCGGCCTCTCCGCCGCCGTGCTGCCGCAGTCCGGGGCTAGCACGCTCATCGAGAACAAGGAGCACTTCAGTGCCTGGCACAGGTATGTACTCACGGCCTGGCGCTGCTGGCGGCCGGCCTCTCCGCCGCCGTGCTGCCGCAGTCCGGGGCTAGCACGCTCATCGAGAACAAGGAGCACTTCAGTGCCTGGCACAGGTATGTACTCACGGCCTGGCGCTGCTGGCGGCCGGCCTCTCCGCCGCCGTGCTGCCGCAGTCCGGGGCTAGCACGCTCATCGAGAACAAGGAGCACTTCAGTGCCTGGCACAGGTATGTACTCACGGCCTGGCGCTGCTGGCGGCCGGCCTCTCCGCCGCCGTGCTGCCGCAGTCCGGGGCTAGCACGCTCATCGAGAACAAGGAGCACTTCAGTGCCTGGCACAGGTATGTACTCACGGCCTGGCGCTGCTGGCGGCCGGCCTCTCCGCCGCCGTGCTGCCGCAGTCCGGGGCTAGCACGCTCATCGAGAACAAGGAGCACTTCAGTGCCTGGCACAGGTATGTACTCACGGCCTGGCGCTGCTGGCGGCCGGCCTCTCCGCCGCCGTGCTGCCGCAGTCCGGGGCTAGCACGCTCATCGAGAACAAGGAGCACTTCAGTGCCTGGCACAGGTATGTACTCACGGCCTGGCGCTGCTGGCGGCCGGCCTCTCCGCCGCCGTGCTGCCGCAGTCCGGGGCTAGCACGCTCATCGAGAACAAGGAGCACTTCAGTGCCTGGCACAGGTATGTACTCACGGCCTGGCGCTGCTGGCGGCCGGCCTCTCCGCCGCCGTGCTGCCGCAGTCCGGGGCTAGCACGCTCATCGAGAACAAGGAGCACTTCAGTGCCTGGCACAGGTATGTACTCACGGCCTGGCGCTGCTGGCGGCCGGCCTCTCCGCCGCCGTGCTGCCGCAGTCCGGGGCTAGCACGCTCATCGAGAACAAGGAGCACTTCAGTGCCTGGCACAGGTATGTACTCACGGCCTGGCGCTGCTGGCGGCCGGCCTCTCCGCCGCCGTGCTGCCGCAGTCCGGGGCTAGCACGCTCATCGAGAACAAGGAGCACTTCAGTGCCTGGCACAGGTATGTACTCACGGCCTGGCGCTGCTGGCGGCCGGCCTCTCCGCCGCCGTGCTGCCGCAGTCCGGGGCTAGCACGCTCATCGAGAACAAGGAGCACTTCAGTGCCTGGCACAGGTATGTACTCACGGCCTGGCGCTGCTGGCGGCCGGCCTCTCCGCCGCCGTGCTGCCGCAGTCCGGGGCTAGCACGCTCATCGAGAACAAGGAGCACTTCAGTGCCTGGCACAGGTATGTACTCACGGCCTGGCGCTGCTGGCGGCCGGCCTCTCCGCCGCCGTGCTGCCGCAGTCCGGGGCTAGCACGCTCATCGAGAACAAGGAGCACTTCAGTGCCTGGCACAGGTATGTACTCACGGCCTGGCGCTGCTGGCGGCCGGCCTCTCCGCCGCCGTGCTGCCGCAGTCCGGGGCTAGCACGCTCATCGAGAACAAGGAGCACTTCAGTGCCTGGCACAGGTATGTACTCACGGCCTGGCGCTGCTGGCGGCCGGCCTCTCCGCCGCCGTGCTGCCGCAGTCCGGGGCTAGCACGCTCATCGAGAACAAGGAGCACTTCAGTGCCTGGCACAGGTATGTACTCACGGCCTGGCGCTGCTGGCGGCCGGCCTCTCCGCCGCCGTGCTGCCGCAGTCCGGGGCTAGCACGCTCATCGAGAACAAGGAGCACTTCAGTGCCTGGCACAGGTATGTACTCACGGCCTGGCGCTGCTGGCGGCCGGCCTCTCCGCCGCCGTGCTGCCGCAGTCCGGGGCTAGCACGCTCATCGAGAACAAGGAGCACTTCAGTGCCTGGCACAGGTATGTACTCACGGCCTGGCGCTGCTGGCGGCCGGCCTCTCCGCCGCCGTGCTGCCGCAGTCCGGGGCTAGCACGCTCATCGAGAACAAGGAGCACTTCAGTGCCTGGCACAGGTATGTACTCACGGCCTGGCGCTGCTGGCGGCCGGCCTCTCCGCCGCCGTGCTGCCGCAGTCCGGGGCTAGCACGCTCATCGAGAACAAGGAGCACTTCAGTGCCTGGCACAGGTATGTACTCACGGCCTGGCGCTGCTGGCGGCCGGCCTCTCCGCCGCCGTGCTGCCGCAGTCCGGGGCTAGCACGCTCATCGAGAACAAGGAGCACTTCAGTGCCTGGCACAGGTATGTACTCACGGCCTGGCGCTGCTGGCGGCCGGCCTCTCCGCCGCCGTGCTGCCGCAGTCCGGGGCTAGCACGCTCATCGAGAACAAGGAGCACTTCAGTGCCTGGCACAGGTATGTACTCACGGCCTGGCGCTGCTGGCGGCCGGCCTCTCCGCCGCCGTGCTGCCGCAGTCCGGGGCTAGCACGCTCATCGAGAACAAGGAGCACTTCAGTGCCTGGCACAGGTATGTACTCACGGCCTGGCGCTGCTGGCGGCCGGCCTCTCCGCCGCCGTGCTGCCGCAGTCCGGGGCTAGCACGCTCATCGAGAACAAGGAGCACTTCAGTGCCTGGCACAGGTATGTACTCACGGCCTGGCGCTGCTGGCGGCCGGCCTCTCCGCCGCCGTGCTGCCGCAGTCCGGGGCTAGCACGCTCATCGAGAACAAGGAGCACTTCAGTGCCTGGCACAGGTATGTACTCACGGCCTGGCGCTGCTGGCGGCCGGCCTCTCCGCCGCCGTGCTGCCGCAGTCCGGGGCTAGCACGCTCATCGAGAACAAGGAGCACTTCAGTGCCTGGCACAGGTATGTACTCACGGCCTGGCGCTGCTGGCGGCCGGCCTCTCCGCCGCCGTGCTGCCGCAGTCCGGGGCTAGCACGCTCATCGAGAACAAGGAGCACTTCAGTGCCTGGCACAGGTATGTACTCACGGCCTGGCGCTGCTGGCGGCCGGCCTCTCCGCCGCCGTGCTGCCGCAGTCCGGGGCTAGCACGCTCATCGAGAACAAGGAGCACTTCAGTGCCTGGCACAGGTATGTACTCACGGCCTGGCGCTGCTGGCGGCCGGCCTCTCCGCCGCCGTGCTGCCGCAGTCCGGGGCTAGCACGCTCATCGAGAACAAGGAGCACTTCAGTGCCTGGCACAGGTATGTACTCACGGCCTGGCGCTGCTGGCGGCCGGCCTCTCCGCCGCCGTGCTGCCGCAGTCCGGGGCTAGCACGCTCATCGAGAACAAGGAGCACTTCAGTGCCTGGCACAGGTATGTACTCACGGCCTGGCGCTGCTGGCGGCCGGCCTCTCCGCCGCCGTGCTGCCGCAGTCCGGGGCTAGCACGCTCATCGAGAACAAGGAGCACTTCAGTGCCTGGCACAGGTATGTACTCACGGCCTGGCGCTGCTGGCGGCCGGCCTCTCCGCCGCCGTGCTGCCGCAGTCCGGGGCTAGCACGCTCATCGAGAACAAGGAGCACTTCAGTGCCTGGCACAGGTATGTACTCACGGCCTGGCGCTGCTGGCGGCCGGCCTCTCCGCCGCCGTGCTGCCGCAGTCCGGGGCTAGCACGCTCATCGAGAACAAGGAGCACTTCAGTGCCTGGCACAGGTATGTACTCACGGCCTGGCGCTGCTGGCGGCCGGCCTCTCCGCCGCCGTGCTGCCGCAGTCCGGGGCTAGCACGCTCATCGAGAACAAGGAGCACTTCAGTGCCTGGCACAGGTATGTACTCACGGCCTGGCGCTGCTGGCGGCCGGCCTCTCCGCCGCCGTGCTGCCGCAGTCCGGGGCTAGCACGCTCATCGAGAACAAGGAGCACTTCAGTGCCTGGCACAGGTATGTACTCACGGCCTGGCGCTGCTGGCGGCCGGCCTCTCCGCCGCCGTGCTGCCGCAGTCCGGGGCTAGCACGCTCATCGAGAACAAGGAGCACTTCAGTGCCTGGCACAGGTATGTACTCACGGCCTGGCGCTGCTGGCGGCCGGCCTCTCCGCCGCCGTGCTGCCGCAGTCCGGGGCTAGCACGCTCATCGAGAACAAGGAGCACTTCAGTGCCTGGCACAGGTATGTACTCACGGCCTGGCGCTGCTGGCGGCCGGCCTCTCCGCCGCCGTGCTGCCGCAGTCCGGGGCTAGCACGCTCATCGAGAACAAGGAGCACTTCAGTGCCTGGCACAGGTATGTACTCACGGCCTGGCGCTGCTGGCGGCCGGCCTCTCCGCCGCCGTGCTGCCGCAGTCCGGGGCTAGCACGCTCATCGAGAACAAGGAGCACTTCAGTGCCTGGCACAGGTATGTACTCACGGCCTGGCGCTGCTGGCGGCCGGCCTCTCCGCCGCCGTGCTGCCGCAGTCCGGGGCTAGCACGCTCATCGAGAACAAGGAGCACTTCAGTGCCTGGCACAGGTATGTACTCACGGCCTGGCGCTGCTGGCGGCCGGCCTCTCCGCCGCCGTGCTGCCGCAGTCCGGGGCTAGCACGCTCATCGAGAACAAGGAGCACTTCAGTGCCTGGCACAGGTATGTACTCACGGCCTGGCGCTGCTGGCGGCCGGCCTCTCCGCCGCCGTGCTGCCGCAGTCCGGGGCTAGCACGCTCATCGAGAACAAGGAGCACTTCAGTGCCTGGCACAGGTATGTACTCACGGCCTGGCGCTGCTGGCGGCCGGCCTCTCCGCCGCCGTGCTGCCGCAGTCCGGGGCTAGCACGCTCATCGAGAACAAGGAGCACTTCAGTGCCTGGCACAGGTATGTACTCACGGCCTGGCGCTGCTGGCGGCCGGCCTCTCCGCCGCCGTGCTGCCGCAGTCCGGGGCTAGCACGCTCATCGAGAACAAGGAGCACTTCAGTGCCTGGCACAGGTATGTACTCACGGCCAGGCCTCTTTCAGAATCAACACCCACAAAAATTCTGAATATTATAATATGTCGAACAATACGTATTTGAGTTGTGAACAAACCTCTGTCTGTCCTTTGTGTTTTGATTTCGATGACATCCTTAAGGCCGCAAACTTTTAAGCTGTAGTTTTTCACGTAAGTCCCACCCACTCTCTTTACACGCTGTACCACTTTTGACAATAATTGCAGTGCATTGAAACTTCACTAAGGTTGAAACTGTCTAACTGTCACATAGACAAATAGACCTTGTCGTTTTAAGACGTGCAAGGGACATTCAACGTTAGGTTGATAATGCAATTACTGTCAGGCCGCTTTACTGTCACTGTTACTGAGTATTACACCCTGTGTACAGTCAACAAAAGAGATAACTATGCAGGATAGTCGGATATAGTTAAAGTATAGTAAGAAACCGATGGATGTTCTCGAATAAAATTTAATTTTACAAACAAAAAACAACACAACAAACAGCTCATTTATCAAATTAAATTTCAGTCGACAACATCTATCGGTTTCTTACTATACTTCAGCTATATCCGACGATCCTGCGTACTTATCTCTTTTGTTGGCTGTACATTCCGATTCAAACTTTATGGCAGCTCGGAACATGAGGCAAGTCGCTGCGCAGTAACAAATTCACGTGTGAGGGGGGGGGGGAGGGGTGAGGTACTGCGCAACGAGTACCGCACTTCAAAGCCGCCATAAACATTGACGCGAACTATAACTGTCAGTTTTGCTGAGTTTTACCGTTATTTCATACAGGTACCTCCTTCTCTGCACCCTACCGATCCTAGCATCGTTGGTGAGTCTGATCTGGACTCAGGAGTCACCTCGGTACCTACTGGATGTGGGCAGAGAGGTCGATGCTATGGTGGTGTATCAGGTAAAGCAAAATTTATACTAAGCCTGTATTTATTGACGCCAGCACATCAAGCTACCCGTAACTGTAAAATTTTCCATATTTTATTTAATTTTTTTATTTTATTTATTTGGGACAAAAAACAGTTATATATTACAGCATTTACAAAAAGTAGTTATATTACGGTCGAAAAAACGTATAACCCACACTATTGTCCACGAAGTGACATCTGAGTGATAACGAACGCATGTTAAGTGAGAGAAAAAAAGGAGTACTTAGGTATTTAGAAGAAAAACACTATACCAACGAATCGAAGGAACCGGATGACAAGAGCATCCGTCTTATGGGCGACTTGCAAGAAATTGTGAAACCATTCTTTTAAATTAAGATTGCGACAGCGCGAAAATATCAAAAACAATGAATTGTGAGTTATATAGGTTTCTAAAAATCAACTTTGAACCTTATGCCTTAGTGATAAAGTTGAAAATCTATTAAAGAAATTTGACAGATTGTAGTAGCTTGATGTGCTGGTGTCTGTACAGGGTCGCAGGAACATTGACGCGCAACCTGAAGGCCAATTCTCGTACGTAAAAACGTTTAAATTCAAGTCGCAATCTCATCTCAGCGACAATCGATGTGAAAAACTTGTCAAAAATATTTGTAAATATGATTGTATTTTTGACAGATTGGGACTGAGATTAAAATATAAAAAAAATGAAAAATTGTTTATTCACATAAATATTTTTAAACATGACATATTACCTCTGCCAAACTGCAAAGCAGTTTGTTGGCAGACGTAGCTCCTTTTTTTGTACATATTATCATATTAAATAATTTTTTTAATATGACACTTTTTCACATACAAGTTAATAAAACTATTCCTTTAACTATTTCTTAAATTTTAAAAACAGACATACAAATTTATTTATTTCTGCGAACATACACATGTATATTTTTTATGCGAACGTTTTTCAAAATACGAGAATTGCCCCTCAGTTACCATGGATTCGGTACCTACTTGAATCTGGACCCACTGCGTTGAAAAACCGATGAAAAATTTCAGCACAGGGGATGCTTCTAGACAGGATGAAATCAGCACAAACTCAAAGCATATATACATAGCTACAAATTTGTACGGAACCTTCGATGCGCGAGTCCGACTTGCACTTGACTGGTTTTTTACGAATTAATTATTACTAGCTGCGCCCCGCAGTTTCACCCGCGTAAATGTCGACCCCGTGGGAATATCGGGATAAAAAGTAGCCTATATGTTAATCCAGGATGTCGGCTACCTCCTTACAAAATTTTATCAAAATTGGGCCAGCAGTTTAAGCGTGAAGTGGTAACAAACATATAAACACACGCACACACACACACACACTCACAAACTTTCGCCTTTATATTAGGTCCTTACATATGAAATTGGCGTTTTGTATGGAAGGAACAAAAAGTCGAATATTTTTTAATATAATATATTTAATTAATCAAAGTATGAACCATTGTTTTCAATGCACTTTTGCCATCTTATAGGTAGTTCATTGATCCCTTTACTAAAAAAACCAGTCGGACGGGAATCAATAAAATCTTTGAAGGCGATTTGGACTGCCCCATCGGAGTTGAATTTTTTCCCTTGCAAAAAGTTATCCAAATTGCGAAAAAAATGGTAATCTGTTGGAGCAAGGTCCGGGGAGTACGGAGGATGTCTAAGACATTCCAATTCAAGCTCTTCTAATTTGGTAGCCGTCTGTTGCGCAGTGTGTGGTCTGGCGTTGTCGTGCTTTCAAGCTTTTTAATCTTCCCAATTTGCTTCAAGTGAATTAAAACAGTTTTATCACTAACATCGAAGCCTGCAGCTAACTCGGACGTGGTTTGCGATGGGTCCGCTTCCACAATAGCCTTCAATTCTCCATTATCAACTTGGGTCTCAGGCCGTCCACGGGGCTTGTTCTGCAGGTCGAAATTTCCAGAACGAAAACGTTGGAACCAAAAACGAACTGTGTTTTCTTTTGCAACATGACCGCCATACACATCATTCACCCTTCGAGTCGTTTCCGCAGCACTAGTGCCACGGCGGAACTCGTACTCGTAAATAATGCGATATTTTAAATTTTCCATTTTGTAAAATGAGTGACGCAAACAGAAAAAACAGAAGAAAAAAAACAAATGAATGACGGTCATCGAAGCACAAATACATGAGTAAATAGCTGTACAAATTTGAATTTGGAATTCCTTACCAAAGAGGAGAAATTCGTGATTAAAGTGGCCAGTACGAAAAACGCCAATTTCATATGTAAGGACCTAATAATATTAGTGTGATTCTTCCACAGAACATACACAGCAGTAACAAGTTCCGTCTATGCGGCAATGCGCACGTAAGCGCAGCCAATGCCGAATACCGGCTCGGAGAGCTCGCACTGCCGGGCAAGAGGCGCCCGCCGGCCCTGCACCACGTCAGGCATAGCGTGAAGATGGTATGTTTATAAGGCCACCACCCCCTATTCTAAAAAAGAAACTATAGTAAAATGAAAAGAAAAAACGAAATCGAAATTTTACGAAATCGGTCGCGAAAAAAAATCAGCTGTTCCCTGCATTTTGTCGAGTTATGCGAACATAAATGTAAGGAACAGCTGATTTTTTTTCGCGACCAATTTCGTTCATTTTTTGTATATCGTCAGAAAATGCGATAAAAAGTATGTGGTATAATTTATTGCATATAATGTGGATTCCATACTGTATAGTGTATAACATCTTTATTGTCTCGTCCTCAGTTCTGGCAGTCGTTTTTCCAATTGTTCTCGAGCGCGTACAGGAGTACTACTCTCTCGCTTGGAGGGACACTGCTCTTCACTATGGCGATACAGGTAAATAAATTACATGAAAATAATTAATGTCAGTATAGAGTACTAAGAAGTTACTTTTAGCAAAAAAGACTGGTTGCCTGTAAAGTCGGTTTACGTACAATAATTTTACGTGATACATAAGTAAACATTGAAGAAAAATTGCATACGAGATAGATGCGTCACAAGCCGAACGCTTAGGCCGATCGTGCCTTTCTATCGCTTGTTCCGCGCTCTCGCTTGCACGCTCGGCTCAAGCGGAACGTGACAATGAGTCATGCGTTTTCGTGCGTGCAGCCGGCGTTCATCTATTTATAAAAAGTTATCACGTCAAAAACCTGTAAGAGAAGTAGTAATCTCGTGTCTTTCAAAACCCTATAGCTTTAAATATAATTTATTTCAATCAATTAACTCAGCCTCATCATTCTCCTGCCCTTATCCCAATTTATTTGTGGTCGGCGCAACATGTCTTTTTCTTCCATACTTCTCTTTACTAGCAGCGCCCCGCGGTTTCACCCGCATAAGTCTCGATCCAGTGGGAATATCGGGATAAAAAGTATCCTATGTCCTTTCCCGGGACTCAAACTATATACCAAATTTCATCCAAATCGGCTCAGCGGTTTAAGTGTGAAGAGGTAGACTGACAGACAGACAGACACACTTTCGCATTTTATAATATTAGTATGGATTTCAGTCAGTCAACTTTGCCTATTGCATTTCAATTCATTCGTGAAGAATAAATTAATTATCACATCGAATAAAATTAAAAGCTTACCGACTATGGTCTTTTACAAAATAATAGCTACAAATGTAGTGAATTTATTGTTTATTCAACTCTCTCACAAAAGCTAGAAAGTTCTAATTATAACAGTATTTTCTATTGGAAAAGCATTAATAATTCCATTAAAATATCTCTCTCCCCACAGTACTACCTCGCCTCCTACATACCAGCCACTGTCGTAAAAATGGAAAGCGACCTCTACGAAGCGTCCAAACGAACCATCGACAACGAGACATACTCAGACGTGCATTACAATACGACTATGGAAAATGTCGAGTACTTCAACGTGACGTTCAACAAGTGCACCATTCGAGATATGTTGATGTCGCACGTCGCGTTCAAGAACTGCTCCTTCACTAACGTGGCGCTGTCCAATATTAAGACGTCGTTCACTACCTTTGAGGGGTGCTTGTTTGTTAATAGCACGTGAGTAGACCTTTAATAATATGCAAAATATGAAACCACTACACAATATGACAATCTGCCGTGGTATAACTAAAATGCCGTTATCCGACAGGTCGCTTTTAACTTTAGATGCTATTATTTTTGTTAAGAAAAAAAATATCTATCGATCTGTGTTTCCGAATTTTCAATACCTTGGATAACTATTCAAGGTATTGAAAATAGTTTTTTTCTCTCATTAATAATAGCATCAAAAGTTAAAAATCGACCAGATGTTGGATAACGGCATTTTAGTTATACCATCGCAGCAATGACTACAACGCAATAAGAAAATTACACTTTGACAATGACACTACTACACAATAAGAAAATGACTTCGACAATATGACTGACATTATTACAATTTAACAATGATACTACTACACAATAAGAAAATAACACTGACAATGATACTACAATACCATAAGAAAAATAATCTACTGACTAATATTATGACAAATATTGACAAGAAAGTTCCTGTATGTGCTATATTTACGGATATGACTAAGGCGTTTGATTACGTAAGTCACGACGTCCTTTTAAAAAAACTTTACTCCTACGGCATAAGGGGGAATGTCCTGGAGCTAATTACCTCTTACCTTAGTGGCCGAAAACAATACACAGAGATATCTAGAGTATGTTCTAAGACCAAACACGAGATGAAATATACATCAGACAGTAGAGAAGTCAAATGTGGCGTACCACAGGGTAGCGTTCTGGGGCCACCTTTGTTTCTGCTATATATTAACGATTTGCCGCGGCATACGCAACATCCTATGGTTTTATTTGCCGATGATAGTACGGTCATAATAAAATGTAATGAGATAGTAGATTATGAAGATGAGATTAATATAACATTAAAAGGTATTATTAACTGGCTTGACAATAATAACTTAGTTATTAATCTTAAAAAAACAAAAGTAATGCACTTTTACCAACGGACATCACCGCCTAACGTAGTGGTTGGTTATAATGGTCAAAATGTGGACTCAACAGATGTTGCAAAATTCCTAGGTATCTTAGTTGACAGCAGTCTCACTTGGAAACCTCATGCTGAAGACGTTTGTAATAAATTGAGCAAGTCAGCTTATGTGCTGTATAACCTGTCGCATAAAGTAAGCAATGATATACTCCTGACTGCTTACCATGGACTTGTTGCGCCAATATTAAGGTTCGGTGTAATATTTTGGGGAAATTGTAGTGATAGGGAACAGATTTTTAAGGCCCAAAAACGTTGCATAAGATCTATGTCAAACTTGAAAACTACGGACTCCTGTGAGCCTGTGTTTAAGTCGCTGAGAATACTGACCTTCCCGTCATTGTATATTTTAGAAGTGGCAATTTTTGTTAAAATGAACTTAAATTTATTTCCATCACTAGCCGATATTAGAACGCGTTCGGGCACTATGAGAACACAATATAAAAATTTATTACATACAGGCAATTACAAAACAGCACTACTTAGGAAAAATATTATGTCAATGGGCCCTATAATATACAATAAAATCCCGCACAATTTTAAAGAACACCCTATAAGAATATTTAAATCTAAGCTGACTGCATTATTATTAGAAAAATGTTATTATTGTATAAAAGACTTTTTAAATGATAAAAATATATAACAATTAATAAAATTTTATGACATGTCGAGAATTTATATTATATCAGAATGACTTAATTTTATTTTTTGACATTTATGACATTATGCATGATTTTCAAACATCTTTGGTTTTTTATTTTATTTTGAAATGTAAATTCTTAATATTGAGCTAGATGCACACCATATTTGTACGCCTCCGGGCATAACATAGCGTTCTGTACACCAAACTCAAGATCTGTATTTTTTTTACCTGTGTTAACAAATAAAAGTGATTTGATTGATTTGATTGATTTGATTGATTGATTGAAAATGACACTACCACAATAAGACAATGACACTACTACACAATAAGAAAATGACTTCGACAATATGACTGACATTATTACAATTTAACAATGATACTACTACACAATAAGAAAATAACACTGACAATGATACTACAATACCATAAGAAAATGACACTACAACAATAAGACAATGACACTACTACACAATAAGAAAATTACACTGACAATGACACTACTATACAATAAGAAAATGACTCTTCGACAAAGACACTACCACAATATGACAATGACATTATTACAATTTAACAATGATACTACTACACAATAAGAAAATAACACTGACAATGATACTACAATACCATAAGAAAATGACACTAACACAATAAGACAATGACACTACTACACAATATGGAAATTACACTTTGACAATGACACTACTACACAATGACACTACTGCACAATAAGAAAATGGCTCTTCGACAATATGACAATGACAACACCACAATATGACAATGACACTATCACAATTTAACAATGATACTACTACACAATAAGATAAATGACACTGACAATGACACTACAATACCATAAGCAAATGACTTTTCGACAATATGACAATGACACTGCCACAATATGACAATGACAAAATGTCGAATACTACAACGTGATGTTCAACAAGACTATCATTTAGAATGAAAAGACATGCTGCTAAATTGCAACTTTTCTATGACGATGATAAATAAAAAAATTTATGGCTATGACACTATTGCAATGATTCTGACAATGACACTATGGCAATGATAGTATGACACATTACGACAGAAACACTATGCTCCAGAATGACGAACACCACGATGTTTTAAACCCTACGTACTTACATGCTTTCTCTTGTCCACAGAATAATCGACACAGACATGGAAATAGGCAGGGAACTAGACGAATGGTGTATATTTAACAGCACGATAATACGAGGCATGCGCGGCGGCTGCGCAAGACATGCCGACCTGACGTCGAAACTAGGAGGAATGACGTCAGAGCAGAGCTATGTGTCGCACGCAATGTTCCTCGTCACCTTCATAGCGCTGATGCCGCACACCATGAGACCCACCGGTATTTATTATTTTAGCAATAAAAAATATAGCTAAAACCTGTAATACAGTTAAACCAGAAATGGTTTGCGCTCCGGTAATCTTCGTGTTTCCCAATAAGGATGCTGATTTTTTTTATTTTAAATCCAAAAAAATATTTCGTTTGCAAATAGTGCAAACAATACTACAAAAAGCAAAATTGCCAAGTTATAAACGTTTTAAAATAACTGCTAGACAAAGACTGCACTACCATAGAAGTGACGTCACGACTATGGTAGCGTAGCGCCATACATTTTTAGTACCGCGTGACAAGGACGGGAGTAATCCCCACCAAAGATTATGAAAGCGTATAGCTTCACAAATTTTGGTGGGTGGCTAGAAGTAGGTTAAAATTTACTTCTAAGATTTTGTTATATTGTTAGTTAGTTACAAATGAAGCTAATAAAAGCGTGTTAAAAAACCGGTCAAGTGCGAGTCGGACTCGCGCACCGAGGGCTCCGTACAAATTTGTAGGTATGTAAATCGTTTTAAAATTATTATTTTTTGTACTGTAGTAACATTGCTTCTTGCCAAATTTCGTGATTCTAGGTCAACGGGAAGTACCCTATAGGTTTTGACTTCGGAACATATCTTACGCCCGTATATTTTGATTGCTTTGACTTAGAAGTTTGACTTTTTCACTGCTTCAATAGATTGCAGCCCTGAGTATTTGATATTAATTTCAACTTGATAACTCCACGCGTTCCTGAGAAAAAGGGTATTGACTGACGGACAGACAGACAGACAGACGGACAACGGAGTGATCTTATAAGTGTGCCGTTTTTTCTTTTGAGGTACGGATCCCTAAAAACGCTAAATTTTTGTCCAAAGTCGGAATAAAAAAACATTTTCTTTTCTCTTTGCAGTGGCAATGTGTGGAGCGTGCGTATTGCTGTCTCCCTTAGTCTACATAGCGCAGAGCGAGACGGCGCTATACGTGGTGGAAGCAGTGTACAGGGTGTTCATCACGCTAGTTTTCTTCTCTGTGGGATTGAACGTTGTGGATACTTATCCGCATAATTTGAGGTAAGAATTTTATTATTTCCTTATTATAACGTTTTTGAGTTTGTAGGTGTAGCGGTATCTACAACGCCACATATAAACTACGCGTCATAATGACGTCACGCAAAATCCTGCATCGCGCAAGCAGAATTTACCGCGCAACTAGCATATATACAACGGGCAGTTGCCCGCCAGACACGACACCCGATTGGTTGGAGGATCCTCCCTTTTCTATGGAGGATGAGTGAACTTTACACCCTGTTCCTCATACCTCTATATAGGTGTTCTTTTTAGACGTTCAATCAAAAATAAAAAAATAATCTTTAGCCCATCTCTAATAAATTGTTTTCGATCAATTGATTGATTAACGTTATTAAATCATAATTATCCGGTAAGACTGGAAGCCGACCCCAACATAGTTGGGAAAAGGCTAGGCAGATTGATTGACTGTGACTCCACCAACCTAATGATGATTGATTAATATTAAAACGAAGACAACCCGAAGACTTTAATTAAGGTGTCTGTTGTCTTTCAGTAGTTAACTTATTGACATATTTTATGTCAATTTCGATTCGGCAGCGTGAGGCCAGATGAGCGCAACCAGAAGGCCGATTCTCGTAATTTAAAACGTTCAAAATCTAGTCGCAGTCTCATCTCGGCAACAAACAAATGTTAAAAAAGACTTTTCAAAATGTAGGGAAATTAGAAGTATTTTTGGACAGATTGAGACTGAGATCAGACTGTGAACGTTCTTAAAATTACGAGAATTGCCACTCAGGTGTGTGTGGCTTACACCACTCAAAGTGACTAACCCAAAAATGCATTTGTGATATACGCAACACTTGTCGAAAAATGAATTTTCTTTCATAAAAAGTCTTATAATAACAACCGTTTCCGCAAGTCTAGTGCCCCTCTTGGGTGCGTTAGTTTGTCGTTGAAGTTTTGTCCCACAGCAGATCAAATCAGCTGGAAGGAGAGGAGGAGGGAGACCTCCCACTCTCCTTCCAGCCAGTTACTTAATTATAAAACCATTATCCCACAGATGCACAGCGCACGGTCTCATACTATCCGTCACATACATGGGCGGCGCGATAGTGCGTGGCGCGGGCGACGGCGGAGCCATCGTCAGCGCGATACTATGCGCTCTACTAGGCGCCGCGGCTACCGGCTCTGCCTTCGCGGCTAATATACATTAGATACAAGGTATGTGCAGATCTCCTAGGAAAATTATGCGCTTCGGCAATCATCGTCTGTCTTCGCTAAAACATGCGATGATGAGATCTACCCCTTTATCCATAAACGTTGCTTAACGTTAAACAGTGATTAGCGATTGTTAAATCATACATTTTTGACATTTGAACGTCACTTACTTACTTTGAAAATGCTTATTATTTTTTTATTTCGATAGTTTATTAAATTGAAATCATAACAAACGTGTCACCGCACTACGAGGGTCATTATCCATTATCTGTAGTGTGTCTGTGCGCCTAGTACACGCACATCACGCCGCCGCGCGCCAGTGCAGCGCCGTGATGTCGAAATAAAATATTAAACATTTTCAAAATTAATGCTTTTGAGCTGAAATTTTGTACAGAGATTCTAGACCAGATACACTCTTCAACCCGTTTGTATTGATATACCCTTTCCGTAACACCCTGTAGAGCAGTTAATACCATAGTTAGAAAATTAAACATTATCAACTCTATGCAACTCCAAAAAATGTGGCCGTCACGGGACGCCCGGCAGATGTGAAACATGGCGAAGAGGGGGCATAACGGCAGAAGAGAACGTCATGCCGTCACGCCGTATGAGTCAAAATTATCCCCATGGCACTATAACTTTCACATCAAAAACTTTTGAGTGACAGATTCTGATGACGAAGTGCAACCGGAGTAGGTAAGTTGATGGATAGAAAACTTTGTACAAAGGCGCAATTTTAGGTGCATTACTACAAAGCGCGGCAGGACATAAGTTAGAAGCTTTGCCTCTGTGGAAGGTTACTCTCTGGTGCGACGTTCGTGCTAATTCGGAAACACGAAGATTACCGAAGCGCATACATTTTCTGGTTTAACTGTAATTGTGCTGTTGACGCGCCTGGACATTTAACATTTTTTGTAGGTTAATAAGCTTCTAAAGGTGCAACTCGATCACGGTCAGTCGACCGTCGCGTGTCGCCTCATACATCTTATGTCATAAAATATGTCAGATGTCATCGATCAATAACGGTCTGGGCCCTATTTAGTAATACCGACAGGTGCCAGGTGACAGGCGTCAATCTAACGCCTGAAACCCCAAACTGTAACTTTATTGAACAGCACCTGTCGTGAAATTTTGGTATTTTTTTTTACCAATATGTGGCATTGGCAATTCGAGGTGGCGCGGAAAAAAGACTCCCTGGAAGGACTTGGGGAGGCCTTTGCCCAGCAGTGGGACAGTACAGGCTAAACAACAAAACAATGTGGCATTGTTAGTTATATTAAATATGCCCCCGGTTGCACACTAGGCTTCATGTACAGTCAACAAAAGAGATAAGTATGCAGGATCGTCGGATATAGTTGAAGTTTAGTAAGAAACCGATGGATGTTCTCGAATAAAATTTTATTTTATTAATAGAAAACAAATAGCTCATTTATCAAATTAAATTTCAGTCTACAACATCCATCGGTTTCTTACTAAACGTCAACTATATTCGACGATCCTGCGTACTTATCTCTTTTGTTGACTGTACAGACGCCAGCACATCAAGCTACTACAATCTGTCAAATTTCTTTAATAGATTTTCAACTTTATCGCTAAAACATAAGGTTCAAGGTTGATTGGGGTAAATTTGACAGTTTCGGGTAGCTTGACGTGGGTACATGATGCCGGAGCTGGAACCGCGTGTACACAGTTTTAAATAGTAAAACAACGATCACAGTTCAGTAAAGCATTGCCAGCGGTCCGGCTCCGGCATCATGTACACACGGCTGCAGATCAAGCTATACATTTCCAGTTTTTGTTGAGCTCGCATTGTATAGGCTTTTCGTTCAATCAGTAGTCAGTTTATACTGGTTATGTATAAGGGGCTGTCCATTAATCACGTGAGGCTCGAAAGGGGGGGGAGAGGGGTCCATAAAAAATCACGAAATATCACAAAGGGGGTGTAGTAATATATCACGTGTATTTATTTTTCGCATTTCTTTCATTACTTTTATGTCCGTCAAAAACAACCTGCAACCTTTCTGTCTACCTCTAAACGTTATTATTGTAGCCTTAAATTTTCTATAATAAAATCAGATGTACAGACGCCAGCACATCAACCTACCCGAAACTGTCAGATTTTCCCAATCAACTATGAACCTTATGATTTAGTGATAAAGTTGAAAATCTATTAAAGAAATTTGACAGATTGTAGTAGGTTGATGTGCTGGCGTCTGTACTTATACCTGTATTTTATAATTATTAAAAAAAAAATAAGATTCTTTGTAGGTACTAAAAAATACACGTGATATACGGGAGGGGGTAGTCTCTTAAACCTCACCATGTATCACCAAAGGGGGAGGGGGGGTTAAAAAATGCCAAAAAAAAAACATCACGTGATTAATGGACGACCCCTAGCTTGATGTGTAGCCGTGCGTACAAGAAGCCTAACGTCCAAAGGTGGCTCGATAGTAATTTGTATTTCCATCTTTTCAGGTATTACGAGTCCTATGGACTTTAAAATGGGTATTCAGAGGAATCAAAAGAGTTTCACTATGAAATCGACGACACTTTAATTTTTAACTTACAACCAATTAAGTTGTAATAAAAATTGTTAAGCAAATAACTTTAAATGTGACTAAAGTTGGGTTTTACATATTATTTGATTTTACTTATACTTATTATTTCATTTAATTATGGCTCATAGCTCTATTGAAAGTCAAAACTTACAAACATAAGCTAGCATTATTTTTAAAATTAAAATTTCTTTAGGCGCTCGGGTCAGTGACGCTATATCGGATATAACGGATATGTACTCGGCTCCGTCGGTCGTTGACGCTGAATCAGGTATACTCGGCACCAGTCGGTCGGTGACGCTGAATCGGGTATACTCGGCTCCAGTCGGTCGATAACACTGAATTGGATATACTCGGCTCTCGTCGTCAGTTTTCGCTCCTATCGTGTGGTCATAAGGTCGAAGCACACGTATCAAATCAGAAAGGGATCGGCGCCGTATCGCCTTTCGTGAGTGAGGGGTGAGTGGGGCAAGGGTGGACGAAGAGACGTAAGCTCGGGTACGGAGAGACGTAAGCGCGGGGACAACGAGCATCGCGGTTTGTAAGCTTGTCGCGAGGCGAGGCGATTACGTTACGATTCCGATTAGTGTGCGTTGCAGTAGGGAGTTTTATACAAAGAATACTGAACGGCTCGAGTTGATACGGTGCCGATCCCTTTCCGGTTTAATACGTGTGCTACGACCTTTAACCACTTTTTATTTTATTTTACCGAATTCATCAAAAAATTTCTGGAGATTAAGTATTATGAAAAATTCTAATTGTAAAACCTAACCTTGTATTATAAGCGAGAAGCAAATCTTGCCATTTCGATTGAACTACCAAAGTATTGTCGACTGAATTCACTATGTTTTAATATTAACAACTAATTTTGAGTGTATTGTGTAGCTTTGTGATTGTTATTGCGACTTGTTACTTTCTTATTAGCGTTATGACAATTTTAGCCCAGGGCGCGATTTTGCCACGGTGTTTTCTTTTTCTAGCCAACATTGAATGATTCACTTTTACGTTTCAACTATTAAATTGTCATTAGTTGCAAGTGAAAGGGCAGTTACGAATTGCAATCGCAGTTGCAAAGTTACATAAACAGCCCTGATTCAGAACTCTTCGATAATGAACCGATTCGATAACGATTGACTATTATATCATGACAAATTATACCATGGCGAAGACTTAAAATTGCTACAGTACGAAGCATTTATACTTCATTTTTAATGTCAATTTACGTCCATTTTCACTTACTCAACTATCTACCTTAGGGTTGTGTATTCTAAAGTTGATTTTTGAATGACCATTTTTATTAAAATAGGTCCTAAATAAATTTTTGTTGCGATGGAATTTGAACTTTGTTTTGTTTGTCATAGAGTTTATTGTTTCAAAACTTAATAATTATCTGAGATTCTGAATTCAAATATAGACAATCCAATCTATCGTCGATTGAGTTATCGTAAGATTCTGAATCGGGGGGGCTGCACAATACCCTTCTGAGGAATAACTAACATAGAGAAGTGATAAAAGAAACATAAACACTGCAATATCCATCTCTTTCTACGTTTCGAAACTTCTTATGAGTTGGAAAGAGTACGCAACAGGTTTTATTTACTTGCTCTTTTCAGTCGTAGACCGTCGTCATCAGGAAGACGAGAAATGTGTCTTATGTTTAGATGGTCTTAGTACTTTGAGCTGCAGACGAATGTGGCTCCGATTGAAATGAGTGTAAACGGTACAGTGTTACAAGGATATTTTGACGCTTGCATGACATTGACAGCCTCCTGTCAATGTCATACAAGCCTCACGTCAAGCGTCGTTGCGTCGCGTTGTTGGTAAATATAAGTGAAATTATTTCGTTAGTACCGATTTTGGTCACACCCCAAAAGATCTTTGTACAACTACAGAGTCGAATTAAATTAGCTAGTGACAGTCCGCAAATGTGGTGGGTATCGATATCTAAACACGATAAAACAGAGCCTTTTGACGTGATAACGTCTTATAAATCGATGAACGCCGGCTGCACGCATGAAAAAGCATGACTCATTGTTACATTCCGCCTGAGCCGAGCGTGCAAACTCAAAGTCAAAGCATTTATTTCAAATAGGCACATAAAAGGCACTTTTGAACGTCGTAATTTACATTAATTAAAATAGAATTGATTCTAGTTGCCCCTTCTAAAAGGTAGTTTTCGTATGGAGAAGAATGGGCAAGAAACTCCACCGTTACTCTTTTAAAAATGTTTTACAATATTTGGCATAGGTACATTCATTATATAATAATATGTGAGGACGATGCACCTAAAATAAAATTACTATACCACAATAAGTAAAAGAATTAAAAACGAAACCATGACATATAAATTAATTATCTGATACTTAGATACATGGTGCTCACATATGGTGCAAGCGAGAGCGTGGAACAAGCGATAGAGGCATGTTTTTTATGACGTTATCACTGTCATCCGTAAACCGACTTTACAGACAAACAATTTTTATCAAGTAACAACACTATCAATGGCTATTGACCCAAAAAAAAACCAAATATTTTTTATTTTATTGTGTTTAGATACCCATCACGTCTGCAAAGTTTCGCTAGCCTGTGTAATTTGACCTTGTAAATCTATGATAGTTATTATTCTGAAGGAAAGTAATCGATTACTGTATACCAACATTGACATATTAACATCAGCAATAACAACGTATAGCAATGAAAAGACAATTTAGTTTATATATATTTAAATTAAAAAAATATAAACTCGCGGCTGAGTTTATTCTAATTCATGTGTAAATTAGTGTAAATAAATGCTTTGTGCGCGGATTGAGAATCGATTGATAGTGTTGTGCCATTGTCGATTTTAGTCCAGGACTTTTGGAAAATTAGTGATGTTATGCATTTTTTTTTTATTTCTTTATGGGATAGATTGATTTTTATGAATTTAGTTATGGCTCTAAATGTGACAGTCAAAATCTGGGTGTGTTATTGGTACACGTCAACCTAACTCTTCAAGGAATATGCGTGAGGTTACATTTATTAATATTACTAGCTGAACCGGCGAACTTTTTACCACCTCAGAATCAAAAAAGCCGTGAATTTGCCCCTTGTTTTAATCCCCTGTTCCATATATCCCTACTGATGTTTCTCCACTGGTAGGGATACTTGGAGATTTTTTTCCAATTATCGCTACCGGTAGGGATAGATGCAACCTTGTGCTCCATATATCCCTACTGACCCGCACCGGTTGGGATAGTTGGATTTTTTTTCCGTTTATCGCTACCAGTAGGGATAAAAAGTTTTCAAGGGTTTCTTTATGATTAATTATAAAATTTTAAATTAACTTAATTAAATTAATTATATTATTAATTGTTTATTCTTAATTAATTTAAAAATTAAATTAATGAATTATTATTAACCAGTGGAGATACATCAGTAGGGATATTTGGAACAGGGGGTTTTAATAGTTATTCTGCTATTCGGGGCGGAGACAAATCCAACAAACCAAAGATCATAAAAATCGGTCCAGAAGTTCTTGAGTTATAAATGGTCCCGACTTTCTTTTATACAAATACGCGCATTGACGTGGAGTTGCGGACACCAGCTCGTATTACCTATTACCTGTTAAATAGATTAATTCGCCTCGTTGGTCTAGTGGTCACAAGCGCTACGTATATCTGTAATATACAAGTATATAATAAAAAAATAAAGAAAAAAGCAGGAGCATCAACAAATTCATCACTGTAAATGGGATAAATGCCCAAAAGGCTGGCAGTAGTACTACGTTGGATGGCAATGCTGATTCTTTGGGCTAAATATTCGTCAACCTTCTGGTCACGTGAAGAGTCAAAGTCACGAGTGACCCTATTTATATTAAACTAGCGGCCCGCCCCAGCTTCGCACGGGTGCAATTTTTTTTTTTTCGAATTTCCGAAAATTTCTTTCATGCAAACCTTGTCCTGGGATTACCGAACACAACAATAAAAGAATTATCCAATTTGATGCAGTCGTTCGGAAGTTATGTGCGTACATAGATTTCGGCGATTCATTTTTATTTATACAGGGTTATTGGAAAAACATTAACAACCTCTTAAGAGGTCATTATACTCATCATTATGAAAAACTTTTACTATGGGACCAAACCTGAAATCGTGAAAAAAAATCAGCTGTTCCCTACATTTTGACGAGTTATACGAACATAAATGTAGGGAACAGCTGATTTTTTTTTATTTTTTTATTTCAGGTTTGGTGCTATAGTAAAAGTTGTTCATAATGATGAGTACAATGACCTCTTAAGAGGTTGTTAATGTTTTTCCAATAACCCTGTATAGAAAGATCGATGATGTTTTCAATTTATTTTACTATCTTTTCAACAGTTTCAAAATAAGCTGACTGCCATTTTTAAGCATTTTTTTTAATTTGTTTTTAAATTCAGGCTCCTACATTTTTTCATAGTCTTGGACTAAATATGAGTGTCATACGATTTGATATCCGCGTCACTCTCATGCCATAGCTACTACTGCACATATGACTCAAACATATTGATAAATGGATTGCACTGGAATTTACTGACTTATCGAAAATCCTATAACGAAAAAAAAAGTGAAGAATTTTCTTGATTTCGCAAAATGTGAAAGCAGAAGGATAAGTTTGGGTTGGTTAGGTTAGTTTTTGCTGGATTCCAATGAAATAATGCTTCGTATGAAGGCAAAACTGGGCTTATAATATGTCTCTAAGCTGTACGCTAAAAGCACACCCCGGACATTCCATACAACGCTCGCAAAATAATTACCTACTACTACTACATTAAAAAATGACGTTTGTATACGTATGAATGTGTGCGTGAGGTACTTGTGTTTGCGAGCGCTCTTGTTAAAGAACTGCGACGAATACGCCGAAGTGCGGGGTGAGGTGCGGTAACTGATGTTAGTGCGGGGAAGGGAGTGGCCTTTCTGTACGTAGTACTTTAAGTATTCTGTGCTAAAAGTATGAGTCTGGAAGCGTTTAGAGCAAAACTTTTGCTTCTATACGAAGTGTCATATCTTTTCCGAAAGGCTAGTTGACTTTCTGTTTTTTTTTACGGATTATTCAGGGTTATTGGAAAAACACCAACAACCTCTTAGGAGGTCATTCTACACATCATTATGAACAACTTACTATGGGACCAAACCTGAAATCGCAAAAAAAAAATCAGCTGTTCCCTACAATTACGTTCGTATAACTCGTCAAAATGTAGGGAACACCTGGTTTTTTTTTTCGCGATGTCAAGTTTGATCCCATAGTAAAATTTGTTCATAATGATGAGTACAACGACCTCTTAAGAGGTTGTTGGTGTTTTTCCAATAACCCTGTATATTTATTTATTAATACTTTAAGCACACAAACATACAGAAGCGGACTTAATGTTATTTTCTTCCAGTCGACCTTTGGATAATGCAGAGACAAATAGTGGTAAATGCTATCGTGAAAATTAAGGAATAAATACTACGTAAAAAACATGAAATCGTATCAGTTCATTGCCATCCCAAAAACTATGTTTGCCATACCAAAAAAATAATCAGTTATATTTCAGTGCAATTCACATTTTTATAAAGGAAAACTACAGTTCATAATACCTATATAAAAACTAACATTATACCACTATATAAAATAGATTTTTATACATAAATACCTTTTTATAGTAACTTCTTAATCACTGCTTGTAGAAGTCAAAATAATACGAGTTTTTGTAAACGACGTTGTGATTGTGGTAGCTAATAATATTTAATAATATGTAATATAAAAAAACAATTTCATACTTCTCGTTAAAATGTTACTTATATTTTTAATGGTACAAAAATTTGGCCAAATTGTTTTGGGTGGGTTGTTATTAATCTCAAAGATTTTAAGGGCTTCCCCCTTCCTTCAGGGTAGCCCGCAAAATTCAAATTTTCTTACGATTTTTGCATTTTGTAGGTCAGTCAGGTTATATGTTGAACAAAATATGATTCCGGCAGTAATGACTGATTTAGACAGGGTAAGTAACTGACTCTAAACTCGAGACAAGTCAGTGCTGACCCGATATTTACCTAGTGTTAATATCGGGTCAGCACTGACTAGATCAGCCTTTTTTTTTCTTTTTTTTTTTTGGGCGGGAAATCATCAAATAACTTCTCCCGCTCTGGGCGGAGCGAGAGGGCGTGTCAGACTTTTACTGACTAAAACCCACCCGTGTTCCTTCAGTTGCCTGTGCCAGGGGCCACGGTATCTCTTTCGAACAACCCGCGACCCCGGCAGGCTTCGGTCCTGGTAGACCCCGTCAGTAGATCAGCCTTAACAATTGAATGACTATTTGCAATAGTCTTTCAATAGTGTTATGCGAACTTAGATGGTTGTATTGATGAGTTTAATGATTATAATTCTATAAATACATACTTTTTACGGTCGCGAATCATATTTTGTTTATATGATCTGTCAGAAACGACATTTTCTTCTATAATAAGTTTTTATTTTATTGATTTATTATTCTCAACACAACTAGCTTTACATGTTATCCCAAATCGGTAGCGTGGTCTTAAACAATATTTTTTCTGCACATACATTCAACATTACACAAAGTCGTTTATAAAAACTTTTTAGAAGTTGCATGTGCAGTGAAATTGTTTGTATAGCCATTAGAAAAACATTAAAATCTACCATTTTCTGATTATAATTTTCTACGATAGTTCTTATTATATCCATTGCAATTTTATTCAGCATTTTCTTTGAATAACTTGATTTACTTACATTGATTTTGTGTTTAATTCTAGCGGCTATACAACAAGTGTTGCCATATGAAAATATTCGAAAACGAAATGGTAGAAAATTTCCCCCTAATGTAAAACTATTGGTAGCTTTAAATTTAGTATTTTTCAATTATTATTGTTATAATATAAAACGTATGTAGTGTACATACAAGGCTGAACATATCGACGATGACTATAGGAAAAGGTTGTATCTTTATTTTATTTAACCCTAAATGGAACAAACTGGCTGGCTGTACAAGAAATGAGGTTTTGTAACTGTTTTACAAGAACGAAAAAGAAAAATATTGCCTTTATGATACAAAAACTTAATTTTATCAACTATGATATACTTTTTTATTACATCAAGAATTCTCTTGAAATTCCTATATTAACACTAGTCTAAAAAAAAGGCAGCTTCATCACGATCACGACACATTTTTTGTGTAGCCACCCAAAATTGAGGATTTTATTTGAATAAATTAATCAACTATTGTTTACTGAAGATTGAGGTGACAGAATAGTCAACGAATTTAAATAGCTACCCTCAACAATATAACGTTTTGTTGGTACCTTTGTACAGTACCTACTCGGTTGTTAATTTGGCACATCGGATTTAAGGAAAAGTGTTGTGCAAACGACGATGCGGGAGGCGAGGCGACCATTCGCGCGGCATCGTTTGCAGGCCACGGACAGTCGCGTTCGCCGCCGCGACCAGTAGGAAGTCTGTGAGCGAAATGTCTTTATCAAAGTTATCTCGACATTGCTTAGAAAGTAATAGTTTTTTGGTTCAAGACATAATATTTGGAAGAGATCGTTCGCACCGCGCGAATTTTCGCTGCAGCGAATGTCCCGTGGCCAAGCCGTTAGAGCGCCGGCTTTGTTAAGCCTCGGTAGCCTAGAAAAGCGTTGGCTGCCACAATAACGTAAATAATGGCAGCTGGGTTTGTGTTTCACCTTCCCCGTCGTTCCCTCAATGGTGAGGATCGCGACCACATACGACGCGTCCCCAAGTCATGCGGTCTTCCGCAGTGTAGACCGCTCGGTAGATGCTGCCTCCAACAGCCTTCTTGATCGCGTCTGGCCATCTTGCCGGTGCTCTATCTTGAGCGCGTTTTTCATCCACCAGGCCCAGTATTATAAGCCTTTCCAGACCTTGAGACCATGCGTCCGTTGTCAAAAATGATCTCTAGAAAAATACACCAACTTTCTTTAATAAATAACGTTTTAATGACGTCATTCGCCCGTAAATTGCGTTATGTGGCGGCCACCGCTCTTGCAGGAACCGTAGCTTTACTCATAGCTGTAACAGACGATTTCTGAAGATCGATTTGCCATTAACTCCCGGGTATTGAGTAGCAGGAGAAAGAAACTGGTGTTGCCCCATATCACAATGAAATGATGGCTTAGGATTTATATTTATCACGCTTTGATTTTTATTATTATCAGCACAATATCATGACGTGCCATGATGCTCAGTTATTTTAAAAAAGTGATTTTTTTAATGAGGACTTTGTTAAGCTGGATATTTATATTTGCATGTGAAAAAATCGAAGGACTTTTTGTTCGAAACAAAGTATAGAAACAGTTGCACAACATTGTTTCTCGCAACATCAAATGACTTACAATACGGCCGATGTATCATAAATGGGCCGAACTTTGCGCAGAAGGTTGCGTAATAATAATTTTAGAACTAAATGGTGAGATGAGTGTGAGTGAGAGAACATGCGCTAAAGTTCGGAGAGCCTTTGTTCACACCGGCCATGATGCATCGGCCGTATTGTATTAAGTGTTGTTTAACTTGTTTAACATAAAGAAACATTTGCAACATTCTATGTTGCCAGCGACATGTTTCGTACAACACGAAAATATGTTGCTCAAACAATGTTGTACAACTTTGTTTTATGGAATGAAATTGTTTTACATATCAGCATCCTCTTGATCACTTACTACAGTCCGGTTCCAACTTTATGGCGGCTCTGAAGTGCGGTACTCGATGCTCAGTACCTCACCCCTCACCCCCGCTGACACGTGAATTTGTTACTGCGCAGCGACTCGCCTCATGTCCCAAGCCGCCATAAAGTTTTAATTGGACCGTATTATAGATATGAAATTGACTTTTTAAAATAACTGAGTTAGTCTATGAGCGACTGTACTTTCACCTTGCCATTAATATAAAGTTAGTGTTGCCATATCTTGATTTAAGTGATATTATCATAGACTGCTTATTTCCTAGATTAAATTAAAAAGACATTTTTCATATACCCTCATGTGTTAGTTTTTAAATTATGTAATTTAAATATCGATTATATTTGCTTTAAAGAGTGACTGAATTTAATTTTCTTTATCAAAAAAGAAACTACTATTTTTTGTTGTGATGGTAGAATTTAAATATTATGTACATTGGCAATAGTAAATGTGTTTTTGGGAGATTTCTAATCGTCGTTCGGTAGATTTATGAAATTGAATTGTATGTTGTGAAGTTAATTAATAAATAAATTATTATAAGAACAATATTTGTTTATGAACTGTTTTTGTATACTGAAATTTCCCCGAAAAGATGTAAAAATAAGTGTTTTATGTTTATTTCCTTTTTGTAAGTAATCTTACTCAAATCAATAAGAAGGAAACTGGAGTGGTATGGTTTACAGTTATTGATATTTTTATCTGACAGGCACCTGGCTCTTGGAACACAAAACCAAGAATAGCGGAATTTAGCCTTTCGGCTATTCTTGGTTTCGCACTATCCCAATCCTGCCACAAGCATAATCTAGCAGCAGATTGGCATCGAACTCACGATCTCTCGTCAGTCTGCGCGCCTTAACCGTTGGGCTACTGGTGCTTCATTCGAATATAACTGTAAATCATATCTATCTGCAGTTTAAAAATATAATAATAGTTTTGTTAGAAGTCACTTGCCCAAAACAGCTTATAGTAGCGACAGTATATTTTTTGTAATCACTATTTTTAACACATTTAGCACAGTACAGTATTTTATTTTACAAAGCGACGCGCGCTTTTCTTGTGTTTAAAAAGTGCACAAACTCGCTGTGAATGTGTGTGCGCAGGCGCTCTCGGTACCGTCCGAGGCAGTGGCGAAGTCTGAAGCGTGTGTGTGTTATGTACTGACGCTACTCATTAACAGCGTGTTTTGTACTCTTGGTTACCACAAGAAAAGCGCGCGTCAATTCGTGAGATGAAAATACTATACCCGGTCGTAAATATGACAGTTCCCATTTTAAAAAGTTCGGGTTTGTAGAGCGTCTTCTCTTTCACTCATACCTATCTGACAGTCTCTTACGCTCGATATCGTAAGAGATCGATATGTCATATTTACTTCGTTTGGTTTTCATTCCCTTAGATTTCGACTGATCCCTACGTTGAGCCATTATCCTTGGTCATTCTCTGTTTATTAATGAAAAAATAATTATCTCTGTATAGTTAGCGTCAAAAATTTGTGAACACTTTTCATATATACTCCTATATGAGCGTGGACGAAACAAAAAATATGTAAAGATCGTAGCACGTGTCGTTCTGTAGTTTCTACTTATCCCTATTGGCAAAAGGCGTGTATATATATGTCTAAATATTTTTTATATATAATTTTCTCAACATACATCACATAACTAGTCTACAAAAGACATTTATCATGAATTTGTAGGTCACAATGCATGTGCTAACATATTTATGACGCTGACTATTCATCCATAACACACTCTTATTGTATAATACTATTCAGCAGAAATATAATATGGTTCTATTCCCTCCCGTTGCCATTCAAGCCAATCACTGGTCCATACATATTTCAGCCATCACACACACACACACACAAATGCTTTTGCGCAAGTACTGTACCAAATATGGCACATTTTTTATGACTCTCCCATCTTGCATTTCAAAATGAGAGTTCTCTATAATCTTTTCATCTTGCATTTCAAAGGGAGACGTTTAAATGTGACTTATATGGAACGTGAACAATCTGTTTACTGAAAGAATTAATTTAGAAATGTCTATACGTGTATACGCGTCTCGCTCTCAGTGAATATGTGTGAGCGAGAAGCAAGCATACTCGTAGCATAGCAACAGTCCCTTACATTTCTGATTCTTTCTGTAAGCAGGTGCATACTAGAACTACAAATTATAAAATAATTATACATCTATACATACCCGATTATATTTTTATATACACACACATGTCAAGTTTTGTAATAATTTAAATATAATTAATTAAAAATACGCAATATTTAGTTCAATGAATGACTTTAGTTTAAATTTATTGTTCGCTAGAATATAATTATATTGTACTGTAAAAGGTTTGTTGCGATATAAATGATGATAATTTGAGTTGTACCGTCCGTCTTGCATATTATATTATGGATTCTTGCATATTATTATTTATCCGCGCATATTATTGTGGGTTCTTGCATTTGCAAAAATTATATAATTTGTTAATTTCTGATACATATTTATTTTATTATTGTTTTATTAAAAGCTCAAAATATAATAATTTATATCGTTTCAAAGTAATTCATAACAATACGTTGCGCCATACTTGAGGCTAATCCTTTGCGAGACAATGCAAGAAATTTTACATTTGACAGCTGTCAACAATTTCACATTTATTCAATCTTGCATTCTTGCATATCTTAGTTAGGTTTATTGATAAAACCGCCATCTGGCGGCTATGTTCGGCAAGTATTGTTACGGTGCCTTTACACAACGGTCTGTATTGGTTCATTTTCTATAAAACGAATTAATGGAATACATATTTTTACCCTGGAAGTTAGAATAGTGATACCTGTTCAGGGCATTTTGCCCATAGGCCATTATGTAAAGGCATCTTTATGTTACGTGTGGCTAGTAGACGATATAGACTGAAAATTGTATTTGTCATCTGATGTGTGTAAATAAAGATCAAATATGTTCATATTTACGAGTTCTTGTTTTATTTCGACAATCTCCATAACTGTTTTAGGGTCAGCTTCCAATCTAACCGGATGCAGCTGAATACCAGTATTTTACATGACGCGATTGCCTATCTGACCTCCACAATCCAGTTACTGGGTAACACGATATCCCTTGGTAAGACTGGTTGTCAGACTTTTAGGCTTCAGAGTACCCGTAACGACTGTCAAAGATCTACGAATGACAGCCGGGACCAACGGCTTAACGTGCTTTCTTAGGCACAGAGGGGTCTCGATATGTTGTAACGTATAAAGAATCGTTGTGATAATCACTGATCTTTATATTCTCATTATGATAAGGTTGCTGTTACGTTGCTGCCACTGACAAGTCTGTCAAAATCATAGTGATCATTCTCATTATGGTTTATTCTACACTAGCTGCGCCCCGCGGTTTCACCCGCATAAGTTTCCCGTGGGAATATCGAGATAAAAACTATCTTATGTCCTTTCCCGGGACTCAAACTATCTCTTTACCAAATTTCATCTAAATCGGTTCAGCGATTTAAGCGTGAAGAGGTAACAGACAGACGCACTCGCATTTATAATATCACTAGCTGCGCCCCGCGGTTTTATCCGCGTAAATGTCGATTCCGTGGAAATATATAAAAAGTAGCCTATATGTTAAACCAGGGTGTTAGGTACCTCCATATAAATTTTTTATCAAAATTAGTCCAGTCGTTTGAGCGTGAAGAAGTAACACACATATAAACATACACTCACAAACGTTCGCCTTTATAATATTAGTGTGATTCTACATAATTATTATGATAAAGTTGCTGTTGGATTGCTGCCTCGACAAGTCTGTCAAAATCACACTGATCTCTATCCTCGTTAGGGTCAGTTCACACCGCGACGCGACGCGGCGCGTAGTTTTCAAGATAGCAATACAATTATAGACCTTATCTACTACACAAAAAGGTACACATTAGTGAGGAAGGCCGCGCAGCGCCGCGCGGCGTAGCTCGACGTAGTAGTTGCTGTTGCCTGCCAAAGAATTGTGCGGTGGGTAGTATGTAGGTACAGGAAATAAAAATTCAAATTAAACGCAAATTATATTGACAATATAGTGTATATTTCTTAAATAATAATTACAGTTATTTACATACAAGGCCAGTCCTCAGAGTTTAATGGACGTGAACTAATTTATACTTCACTGAAAAAGGGCCGGCGCAGACATGGCGAAGCGCGGTTTTCACTGCCAAACAAATATCAACCTTATGGCTCGTGGAAATAAAGTTGAAAATATATAAACAATCATTAGTTCGAGAGCGCATTAAAGCGAAAAGAGGTGCGCGTCTCTGGTTCTCTAGTCTGGTTATTTTAAAGCGAAATTTAGATTAGCAACAAAACTAACAGAGATTGACATTCGGAAGCAATTCTTAACCTTTTAACCGCTTACATCGGATTAATCCGACAAATATTTTCGTGCCCATTCCGCCAGAGTCGTATATATACGACCAAATAACACATCTTGTTTAATCTGTATTATTATTACATCATCACATCTCGTTTCATCGGTATTTATTTTTCGTTTTTTTTTTCTCGGGCGCTGGGGGACACGACAACTGATATAAAGTCGGGCAGTTAAAAGGTTAACGTGTAAACAATCGCGGTAAGCTCACTTCCGAAAGTTTTCTAAGTAAAAATTGCTTGCGGAAGTCAAATTTGTTTATGTACTTATTAAAGTTTACATTCACAACATTACACAATAGCGATCGTCGATCGAGAATCCCAAGGCGTTGTACGCACGGCTACGCATCAAGCTATACCACAGAAAACTTAAAGTACTACGTACAGAAAGGCCACTCCCTTCCCCGCACTAACATCAGTTACCGCACCTCACCCCGCACTTCGGCGTATTCGTCGCAGTTCTTTAACAAGAGCGCTCGCAAACACAAGTACCTCACGCACACATTCATACGTATACAAACGTCATTGTTTAATGTAGTAGTAGTAGGTAATTATTTTGCGAGCGTTGTATGGAGTGTCCGGGGTGTGGCTATACATAACAAGTATAACCTGACTTCTGATTGTATGAAAAACCTATACAATGTAAGGTCAGCTAAAACTTGAAATTTATAGCTCGATGTGTAGCCGGGCCATTCCGCGCAATTAGGCCGACTTTTGTTTGGAAATGGTAAGGACATTTGGTGCGTGTTGATTGCAATAATAAATTAAATAAAGGTGTTATACTTTTTTAGATAGCGGCGCCATACGTAAAAACATGTAAGAAATGTCATATAAAGTAAAAAAAGAATGCAGCTATGATATTTAATTTATTATTCGCATATATTCGCCGTTATTGGCCATCGCCGCTGGATTTCCGCGGAATGACCCGCTCCGCGTGTACAGTACAATTTACAAACTAAAATGTGACACACATATTAAGTAGTTTAGGTAAAATACACGCAAATTTTAAGGCGACAGGCGCCACGCGATTCTGGTAGAACAATTTCCATGAAGTTTTCAAAGAAATTGTTCTAGGTACAGTCAGCAACAAAAGTCGATTAACACTATCATTTTTACGTGTTATTAAATTGACAACAACTTTTTTCAATAAACTGATTTTTAGCTTTTCACATAATAGACAAGAGTATATATTCTAAAAAAAATTCTTCTGCTGCAATTTTGAACAAATATTTTGCTCAATAACTAAGATTAAAAAAACTAAAGTGTTAATCAACTTTTGATGCTGACCGTACTAGAGTCGCGTCACGTCATGCTTGTCTAAACTTCGCAAAAGGAAAGCAGTGTTGATATATGTTTGGCAATGACAACCGCACTTCGCAAGGACTTTTCTGGCCATAAAGGAGACCTTCTAAGCAAGCGGCTTCCAGGCTTTTCACTTCAACACAAATTACTGCAAGTAATACGATCAAACTTAATGCCCGATCCGGGAAGTCTGTATTGATGCCGTATTATAACGTTTCAATGCCAACATGATTCCGGTGTGAGAGAGAGATGGAGCTAGGCATGACCGATAACGCCATCCCTTTTCCGGACAGGAATCAAGATGGCATTAAGGCCGGCCGCATACGTCCGGTTTCCTGATCAGGAATTCAGATTCGGAGACCCTGAATGCACGCATTTCATACAAAATCGTCTCTAAGGGCATACGTTCTTATATTTTCTTTGTGGAAATATTCCTGATCAGGAAACCGGACGTATGCGGCCGGCCTCAGGTCTCCGAATCTGAATTCCTGATCAGGAAACCGGACCTATGCGGCCGGCCTAATACTTCATAATACGGCCCTATAGTAATTTGTGGTTGTTATCAAGTTTTGACTTTCGACAATAACCGCGACCGCTAGGTATCGCAGTAAGGCATCTTCGACATGTAATTACCCTAAAGCGTTAATATTTTCTTAGCCCTGCACTTATCCGCTCAAATGGACAAGCAGCTTTTGAGCAACTAATAGTTTGCTTCTAAAACCTAGCAAGCAAACAGAGGTCATATTTCCTACGTTAAAGCCATTGTTGATCAATGCTAGAAATAGCTTTAGTTATACAAGGTGAGTAGCGCGCTCTCTTTAGTTACGAGACAATGATGTGTTTAACAGCCTTCTCACACTGGCGATTTGCAAGCGAGTCCAAAGCGAGGCGAGTGCGCAGCGTGGTTTCGAAGTAAGTAATCATTAAGTGGCCATAGTGAATTAGGACCCATTTTTATGACTGGGAAATAGGTGGAGCAGAAAGGAGTGTCAGACTCTTACTGACTAAAACCCACCCGTGTTCCTTCCTTAGCCCTTTATGTTCCGGGGTAGCGGTAACCCTTTCGGACAATCCCGCACCCCCGGCAGGCTTCGGCCCTAACAGGCCCCTTCCTTTATGCTGACATCTCTTTGAGGCGCGCGTGGAACATATACGCGCCGTCCGGCACGGGCTTGGTCCAGATCGGACGATGAGCCACCCATTACTCTACGCCTACGGTGGCTGGGAGTCGTCACGCGGCTCCCGACGCCCGGAGCGTCTCCCGCGACGGCTGGGACGTGAGGCTCTCTCCCTCAGCCATCCCGGCATCTCCTTCGCTAGCATGACTGAATTAGGGCTCTGGAGGCAGGCTTTTGATAAAGATTCAAGGCAAATTCATTTGATCGACAATCGACACGGACACAACGTCTGTATTTTACGTAACGTTTTTATTTGTTAGAACGACGTTCACTCACAAAACTCGATTGAAATAAGATTCGAGAGTTTCAAATGTTTCTCAAATACAAACATTGCAGCTATCGAATCTTATCCCATCAAATTTCAAAATTATGCCAAAACCAACAATATAAATGTTATAAATTAGACATAAAATCTTAATAAAATCGCCCATTACCTGTGAACTGGCCTTAACTTATAACATAGGCGTAGCCGGGTTGCAAATAATCTATCAACTTTAGTAGGTACTATCTACTAGTATAAAGGCTTTACGCAAACTAGAAGAATTTATGTTAACATTGAATAATAAACTTTATAGTAGATACAATAATGTGCAAAATTGTACATCATCAAGTTGACTCGGACATCAAACGGCTCCTCAGGTGTGGTCGCGAGAGCTAGTTTGTACTTTGAGACACTTATAATAAAGTCTATTATTGAATGCTATCCGAAAATCCTCTGTTATGCGTTTCTTGAGCCATAGGCTACCGATAGTCGTATCTACAGTGACTTTTTGGATTATTTAGCGAAACTTCACCCACGTGATGGGTATCGGTAAGTATATAAGGTGTAAAAAAATTAACTGCAAGAACTTTAAGAGGTGCTTTAGACCATCGAACTGAACAACTTTCACTATGGGACCAACTCCGAAATCACGAAAAAAAAATCAGCTGTTTCATACAAAAGTTCAATACCTACTCGGCCAAAATGTATGAAACAGCTCATTTTTTTTTCGTGATTTCATAGTTGGTCCCATAGTGAAAGTTGTTCAGTTCGATGGTCTAAAGCACCTCTTAAAGTTCTTGCAGTTCATTTTTTTACACCTTATATAATAGCAACAAAAGAAAAATAAGAGTTTTATAAAATCATAATCGCCTTCGGGTCGGTTTTTGTAATCATAGTTTCAAGCAAATACACCCGTATTTACTTGAAATTATAATTTAAAAAAATATATATTACTCCATCACTCACCACAACTTTAGCGAAGATTCGCCAATTACTTCAAAAAGGTCCTGTATATATAGAAGTGTAAACAATCGTTCGTTAAATACAATTTTCGCACCACATATAATATTCCGAAAGAATTATATATTAGGTCCTTACATATGAAATTGGCGTTTTTCGTACTGGCCACTTTAATCACGAATTTCTCCTCTTTGGTAAGGAATTCCAAATTCAAATTTGTACAGCTATTTACTCATGTATTTGTGCTTCGATGACCGTCATTCATTTGTTTTTTTTCTTCTGTTTTTTCTGTTTGCGTCACTCATTTTACAAAATGGAAAATTTAAAATATCGCATTATTTACGAGTACGAGTTCCGCCGTGGCACTAGTGCTGCGGAAACGACTCGAAGGGTGAATGATGTGTATGGCGGTCATGTTGCAAAAGAAAACACAGTTCGTTTTTGGTTCCAACGTTTTCGTTCTGGAAATTTCGACCTGCAGAACAAGCCCCGTGGACGGCCTGAGACCCAAGTTGATAATGGAGAATTGAAGGCTATTGTGGAAGCGGACCCATCGCAAACCACGTCCGAGTTAGCTGCAGGCTTCGATGTTAGTGATAAAACTGTTTTAATTCACTTGAAGCAAATTGGGAAGATTAAAAAGCTTGAAAGGTGGGTACCTCACGAATTGACTGAAGCAAACCGGCAAACGCGCGTCGACTGCTGCGTTACATTACTGAACCGGCACAACAATGAAGGTATTTTAAACCGAATCATTACCTGTGATGAAAAATGGTTTCTTTACGATAATCGGAAGCGCTCAGCGCAATGGTTGGATCCTTGCCAGCCAGCCAAATCCTGCCCCAAGCGAAAATTAACCCCAAAAAAGTTACTTGTAAGCGTTTGGTGGACTAGTGCCGGTATTGTTCATTACAGTTTTCTCAAATCTGGCCAGACTATTACAGCTGATGTCTATTGTCAGCAATTACAAACCATGATGGAAAAGCTAGCGGCTAAACAACCAAGGCTGGTCAATCGCTCCACGCCACTGCTGCTTCACGACAACGCCAGACCACACACTGCGCAACAGACGGCTACCAAATTAGAAGAGCTTGAATTGGAATGTCTTAGACATCCTCCGTACTCCCCGGACCTTGCTCCAACAGATTACCATTTTTTTCGCAATTTGGATAACTTTTTGCAAGGGAAAAAATTCAACTCCGATGGGGCAGTCCAAATCGCCTTCAAAGGTTTTATTGATTCCCGTCCGACTGGTTTTTTTAGTAAAGGGATCAATGAACTACCTATAAGATGGCAAAAGTGCATTGAAAACAATGGTTCATACTTTGATTAATTAAATATATTATATTAAAAAATATTCGACTTTTTGTTCCTTCCATACAAAACGCCAATTTCATATGTAAGGACCTAATATAACTAACACCATTTACTATATACTGCCATCCCGTTTCTTTTGAGAGCGAATGACAGGGATAGAACACCTGGATTTCTGAAATTCTGACCGATACGAACTCAAACTCAACTTAAACTCAAAGCATTTGCTTATTTCAATCAAACCATGTACAGGCACTTTTGAATTGTCAAAATTAAATAATCGGTCAGTTAGTCAGAAAGTTGAAGCTAGTTGCCCATTCCAAAGCGTAGATCTCTATGGAGAAGAACGGGCAAGAAACTCCATGGACACTCTTTTAAATCAAGAATATTACAAAATCCTGGGTACATTATTCTTACGAACGAGCTCTTAAACTGGTTTACACTGTGAGATTTAGAACTGATTTTCACCAAAGAAACTGAACGCGATCAGTACAGACGCCAGCACATCAAGCTACTACAATCTGTCAAATTTCTTTAATAGAGTTTCAACTTTATCTCTAAATCATAAGGTTCAAAGTTGATTGGGAAAATTTGACAGTTTCGGGTAGCTTGATGTGCTGGCGTCTGTACAACAAAACTGCTTTCATTCAATAGCTGTCAGTATCAACCCAACAATGGTGACACTGACCTGAACCTTGAACGCGGTTTAGATGTGCTAAACGCGTTCAGTTTCATTTGTGAATGCATTTGGTACGCTTCATTTAACTGGTTACATTCTTACCTAATCACAATGCGTTTTGTAGCGTTAGCAGATTTTAGCCGGTAAGCAAAAATCAATCATTATTCTGGCTAAATAAGGGCGAATTTGAAATGGCCTGATTTATCGATATTAATGAGCTTTTAATTTGTTAGCATTATACAGGGTGAAATTGAAAACATGCGACAAATCGAAATGGGAGATTGTGCTCATCATTATGAACAACTTTTACTATGGAACCAAACCTGAAAACGCGAAAAAAAATTAGCTGTTCCCTACATTTTGACGAGTTAAGCGAACATAAATGTAGGGAACAGTTGTTTTTTTTATTCGCGATTTCAGGTTTGGTCCCATAGTAAAAGTTGTTCATAATGATGAGTACAACCTCCCATTTCTATTTGTCGCATGTTTTCAATTTCACCCTGTAGGTATATATATATATTTTTTTGTTTTAAGTACATCCAAATATTGCAATGTTTACAGCGAACGAACATCAACAAAGACTAGTGTAAATTTACATTTACTCCCTTATAAATAAACCCGAAGTAAAGTTATAAGTACCAAAAAACCTCTCAAAACTCAAAATCAAAACTCGTTACTGTGAGGTTTAATCATTCCTTAACTTTAAACAACGTTTATTAATAAGGAGGTTTAAGAAGCAAGCCATTAAAAATGTGTCTGAAAGCTCTTTCAATTTAAGCGTTTGACGCAGAACTGGGGCGGCGCCGTGAGCGATGCGGGGGTCGTACTGCGCACGGACGGTTATTTTTTTTCCATACAATTTACACGTCGATGGCAGGACGGAGTCGTACTGCCCTCGCAACGATCTCTCTCCGGCTCTGATTCGACTCTCGCTCCGCACACGGCACCGCCGCAGTTCTGCATCAAACACTTAAGAGCCTATACTGCCTCAAATGGCTTAGCGTGATCCTCCGTTATGTCGAAAATACTGCACCATTATTTTTGAAATAAATATATGGTAAAGTTGAGGATTAATGCTAAGTCTTATGTTAGACGAAAACACGATTCCATAAAATTTTCTCGATAGAAAATAAACCCAAAGTTACCTCTAACCCGAACAATAAACCGCTGGTATTCAAAAAATACTTCAAATTAGATCATGAAAATTTGCATACTAACTGAACTTACTTTAAAGCAGGTCTTATGTTATTTACTTTTTTATAATTACCATTATTTTCACTGTAAAAAGCAAATACCTAAACTATTGGCGCTGCCTGCCGTCCAGCACCGCACTCTGTCTCGCTCTCACTCAGTCAGCGAGCAGTATCGTATGAGCGAGATAAAGAGTGAATTTTAGCTGAGGTAGTATAGGCGTATAGGCTCTTAAATTGAAAGAGCCCTAAAATAGAATCATTTCAATAGAGCTATACGTAATATGACAAGTGAAATAGCATTGTGTTGTTACTAAGTCACATATTAGGATAACAAATGAAGTGTTAATAAATGAGAAACATTAATTAGAGAAGTTGGAAAACTCCAATCGCGTGATAGTTAACTAAGGCGTCCCCTTACGGGTAATACTATACTGTCAATAAAAAAAAAAACAATTTAATCGCTGAATCCCCGCTAATAAGACACAATTAACTTTCTATTGTAATGGACCGCTAGAGGCCCGTGCCGGGACGGAGCGATTAAAAAAAAAATTGTATTTGGACGCTGCCGCTATTACCGGACTAGTGTCCGTATGCATAGTATACGTATTCACAAAAAAAAATTGAGATATTTTTTTTAATATGTATAGACGCCATAGTAGTATCGGTTACAGGGTACGCCTTTCATTCATCAACATATTGCAATGCATTTTCAAAGGTATTGCTTTAAGGACTGATTATTAAATAGTCAGATAACTTAAATCTGAAGAATAAATAAGACAGTTTGACATCATTTCTATACAAAAGCTGTCAAACCGCAATATTTATTCCTCGAATAAATAATATCTGAATATTGAAAAATCAAGCCTAAGATCGGTAGACAAAATACTCTTTAAGTACTCTAATAGGTTAGAAATAGAACTTCATTCATTATCTACTCCACGTTTCAGATATTGGCGCTGATTCCCTTGTTCACAAACTAAACTAAATTTAAGTTCAGTGCATATTTTTCTTTCTTTTTCATTAAGAAAAGGACGGAAGATACATTTTAGTTTAGTCCTGTCATACAAGTTTAGACGTGATTAAAAAGTTGCCTACTAAAATACATCAATTTACGTCAGGCGCTGATTAATTTGACAGGACTAAACTAAAATTTATCTTCCGTCCTTTTATTAACGAAATAGAAAGAAAAAGATGCACTGAACTTAAATTTAGTTTAGTTTGTGAACAACAGAATCGGCGCCATTATAACGTTGCACGTAAAACTCACATAGCGCACACATATACATATTAAATACAGATAAATTGGAGCCAACTCCATATTTTCATAATCCACATAAAATCTATACAATATCTTTTCCCGGCTACACCCATAGAGATTTAATTAATTTAATTTAAATATAAATAATTAGTTATAATTATTAAATAAATAGAATAGACCCTTTCCTTACGACTTCTGAATATTCTTTGTAGAGATAATACACACAGTGGGCACAATAAATTGAATATTAAACTTTATTATCAGAGTGGTAAAGTGCAAAGTTGTCCTGACAGCTACGAAGATTAAGCGCCCTCTTTTGCACTTTACGACACTAATAATAAAACTTATAACACAATTTCATTAAGTTTGTATAGATTTATATATGGAGCAGGTTTTCTAACGCAAGGGTCTCGTCTAGGCTAATATGACCCGCGGGGCAATTGCGTAACACATTATCAATCGGAATCGATTTCATTTTGACAGTTCAACAACATTCATTGCGTTATTTACGTGTTGAGCAGACAAATTTTTCGAACTTATGAAGCAATGGATTAGCAATTTGCTTCAAAATGATTCAGATTCCGATTGATAGTGTGTTACGCAATTAGGGTGCTGCACTCGTTATGGGTTACTTTATCTTTTTATCTCTTTACAAGGTCAAATGAAATTAACTGGCGAAACTTCACAGATAGGTTACTTACTAGTTGCAGGTTATAGATTCGAACCCGGACAGACGTTTTACTTTGTGTAAATTATTTCATCACCACCGCTCTCCAAACGGTGAAGAAAAACATCGTGAGAAAACCGGCATGTCGTAGGACCAAAAATTCGAAGACATGTGACATCTACTAACCCGCACTGGGTCCTCGTGGCCACTCCCTCTCATAGAGAGGAGGCCTGTGTCCCAGCAGTGGGAACATTATAAACTGATTATGCTTATGTTATTACATATCGGTACCAATCACATCTGTGAATGATTACCTGCTAATAAAATTTTACCTTTTATAACCAAGACGTTAAGATTCATTTTTGAAGATACAAGGCGTGAAACTCCGTAGCAATGAGCCTTAAATGCAAGCGCATAAGTATCAAAATTTCCTGACAAGTAAACTTTAGACTGAGCTTTAAACTTTTGTGTATTATCTCTATTTATATTTACACCTTACATCTAAAATTTTCTATTTAAAGACGTGTTTGCCTCATTAGGCTAGCTCTGGCGTAGAGCTTAATATTGTCGTCAGCGAATTGTGTTCATAATTCAATGATAACTGTACATATTTGTATCCTGAGTGTAAGTTTGGCGTTGCTTTACTGCGAGTTTTTTGATAAGGCGGCTTTAGTCACTGTCTCATTAAGGTGATCGTATCAACTCGAAAGGGATCGTCACCGTATCAACTCGAGCCGTTCAGTATTATTTGTATGAAACTCCCTACTGCAACGCACACTAATCGGAATCGTAACGTAATCGCCTCGCCTCGGGACAAGCTCACTATCCGCGGTGCGGTGCGTGGTCGGCTTGCAGTTCCCGCGCTTACGGTTCTCCGTACCCTAGCTTACGTCTCTTCGTCCACGCCCTGCCGCGCGCAATGATTGAACTAGTGCCGTCTAGCCGTCAACCAGCGGTCGGCGAGCCGTAAGCGCGGCGTCGCCTAGCCGTAGCCGAGTCGACGTATCGGAGCTTCTGATCCGCTTTGGTTACGTGCTTACATTAGGTTGACGATTGTTTGACGGCGACGCGAAAGGCGATACGATTACGATCCCTTTCCGAGTTGATACGTGTGCTACGACCTTTAGGGGCCAGTTTCTTGAACGAAAATTATCGTAAAATTAATGTGACAAATTGTCAAGCGCGCGTTAACTACTGTTAAACATGATTGGCTGTTGATTAATCATTATTTATTTATTTAAACTTTTCGCACACATAAAAGGTACAAAGGCGGACTTAATGCCTTAGGCATTCTCTACCAGTCCACCAAGGGTGGTGATTTAGGCTCACCAAAATATGTACAGTCAACAAAAGAGATCAGTATGCAGGATCGTCGGATATAGTTGAAGTTTAGTAAGAAACCGATGGATGTTCTCGAATAAAATTTAATTTTATTAATAGAAAACAAACAGCTCATTTATCAAATTAAATTTCAGGCGGCAACATCCATCGGTTTCTTCATAATCAGCCTATATTGTTCCCACTGTGGGATACAGGCCTCCTTTCTTCGAGAGTGAGTGGGCTATAATCTACCACGCGGGCCCTGTGCGGGTTGGTAGATGCCACATGTCTTTAAAGTTTTGTTTCTAGGATATGCCGGCTTCCTCACGATGTTTTCCTTCACCGTTTTGAGAGCAGCGGTGATGAAATAATTTACATAAAGTAAAGCGCCTGTCTGGGTTCGAACCTGCGACCTACAACTCGTAAGTCGCGGCCATTACCACTGGGTCACCACTGCTCTACTAACTATCGGTTTCTTACTTAACTTCCCGACGATCCTGCATACTTATCTCTTTTGTTGACTGTACACAATACATGACACATAAATAAATGGCAATATCAGGTGTTAAGTAGGTGCACTCCTTCACTTATGGGTGATCACAGCATCATTCAACCAATCACAAACATTTACGCGCGTTTGACTATTTGTCACATTAATTTTCCGATCATTTTCGTAAGACAAACTAGTCTTTACTGTCTCGGTCACTGATTAATAATGAATTCTAGGCCTAGTGTGTTTGGGGCTAAAATTACCCAGAATTTGTGGTTACCATATTATTTAACCGACAAAAAAAGGAGAAGGTTCTCAAGTCGACGCGTATATTTTTTTAACCGACTTCATAAAAGGAGGTTCTGTATTTCAGAACGTACTTTATATGCAGGGTGAATTATTGAGACTTGACTATAGGGAGAAAAGGGCTTTGAAAATTTCTCATGCAAGCTGCATAACATTATCAATGTTTGTTGATTATGATGCCACAATTACAAACAAAACTTACACTCACAATACCCCTAGTATAGGTGGGATCTTTACAAATTACTTCGTATGTTATGAAATAATAGCATTTACAATATGAGTGGAGTTGGGGCAGTCAGAAAGTCTCACTTTTGATCCCTCATTTTGTCTCCGTTCATTATTATTCTCGTTTACATTCTAAGATTCCAATAGTTAGTTAATTTGACTAAGGGCTAATTTTTCAATCGACAAGTAAGTTTTATTCTTAGAATAAAATTAACGTCACACAGTTCTTGTATGGAAGAACTGTCAAAAATTCAAAATTATTCGTCCGATTAAATTATCTGGCGTTGAAAAAAATCAGCCCTTACCTATTTAAAATTCCGATAGATAATCTTTTACTATAAACTTGCTGATAAATAAATAATCATAAGGATAAACGAATTGTTAGGTACAGACGCCAGCACATCAAGCTATTACAATCTGTCAAATTTCTTTAATAGATTTTCAACTTTATCGCTAAAGCATAAGGTTCAAAGTTGATTGGGAAATTTTGACAGTTTCGGGTAGATAGATGTGCTGGCGTGTGTACACACGAGGACAAATCAAGGTATACATTTCCAGTTTTAGCTGAACTCGCATTGAATAGACTTTTCGTACAAAGAGAAGTCTGCTTATACTGGAAATGTATACTTGATAATTATGTTGTCGTGCGTACCTCTCCATTTATTATAACATTAAAAAAATAACGGTTATATCGATAAAAACGTATACTAAGTTCCGTTACATAACATACATAATCAGCCTATAATGTTCCCACTGCTGGGACACAGGCCTCCTCTCTGTGAGAGGGAGTGGGCCATGATCTACCACGCGGGCCCAGTGCGGGTTGGTAGATGTCACATGTCTTCGAATTTTTGGTTCAAGGACATGCCGGAGGAGTTCCGTTATTTAACGATAAATATAAAGCAATATAATCGGTTCACCATTCACAATTAAAAATAACTAAAATGCAGTAATTTTCAACAATATTACACAATTACTGTTGTTATTCGGCCGTTATTTTTCTAAAGCTATAAAAAATTGAGAGACGGGTATAACTTTCAGTTACTGAAAACCTATTCAATTAAATTTGTTGTCAAATCGTATGTAACCTTACATGATTGACAGTTGTTTTTTTGATTTGAGTTTCCATACAATTTACAACAGATGAACTAATTAGGCGGGTCACACACTACAACGCGCCACGCGGGAAACGGAGCCAAATTCCCCGCTCGGAAGCGCGTTTTTATTGAAATCGTAATCGTCGCCTCGTCGCGTGGCGCATCATAAGTATGTGATCCGCCGTAAATTCTTGACTTGATTAGATTTCCAGAAATCTGTGAAAAACTGGTATCTTGTAACTATACAACAAAATAACAATCTATCAAGAATCTATTTAGAAATAATTATTATCCAATTCATTTGGTCTGTCGCAATACATTTTTTCTTCCATACATTCTTCTATTTAAAACATGAGACGCAAACATCAAATTATTATTTCTGCATACAATTTTCTTATAAATCTTTGTCGGAATCACATTTGTAACACTCGACGCGATTGCAATGGCAAGCGATCTGTAATTATGTAAATATTTTCTGAAGCTTGACAAAAGCTTATGTAGCTGTTGACAACAAATATTTAATTTCATCAGTTATTAAATCTCAAGCGAAACTATACACATTAGATTGGCTGTGCTGTTTTATTTAACCACTACGTCGCATTATCCTGCAAGAACACCCACTGTCCGGTTTCCTAACCAAAGTGATAGGTCGCGCGAATATGCGATTATCAGTGCGAAGACATGTTCAGGTTCACCGAAAAAAATAGACGCGGCAGCCGCGTGTTCGCGCGACCATCACGGATACGGCCTAACACTTCTCAAATCGCGCCGACTGTTACAAGTCTGTTCTCACCTTATACTATACGCCGTAAGGAAAGAGTACACACGATATTTGAGGAAGATACGCCCTGTATGTTCCTTCTTTGTCTATACAAATAAAAACGCGTCTTGTGTTGGCTACACTCGCGCGATTGAATCTAGTACACAATGACTTATGATTGTTGATACTTTGTAAAGTCAGGGAAATTAATTATCTATTAAATTGACTACCAACATAATTAGCCCATAAGTAAGCTGTCATTATTTGACAGTTGTATAAAATGACACGACGTATAGACGTTGTTTATTAATTTGATAAACAAATTCATTTCCCTGACTGTACATTGCTTCCTTTATATTTAAGAGTGTTTATTTTGGGACAAAATGTTTACGTACGGTGGATACAATGTTATGGAAATGATTCCTTGTCCGTGTTTACATCTTTTTGGGGCTGATTGTACAATGGGAGACGACAATTAAATACGAGAATAAATGCTAAAACTGGCAATACTAATACTAATGTATTGCAGTATTTTAAAACTATCAAATAAATCATAACATCGAAATTAACCGACTATTAGGTTTTGCCAATCTTTGACTTGCCCCCGATAGTTAAAAAGACGTATCTAACAAAAAGTAAAAACGGAGATTGATTCTGGCAATGTATGTAACTCAAATCTGGAAAAAATGTTAGATGCGTCTTTTTTTCTATCGGGGGCAATATTGGATATATTTGGTAGACTGGGAACGTCATTACTTCATTAGATATACGCAGTTTAATTTGTTGTCGTCTCCACCTGGTATATTCAGAAACCGGAGATGGTTTTGCGAAGCACTTTTTAATCGCTTCCACGGACTCCACCGCGACGGACGATACTCCTCTCTGATTAACTTATTGTTTGTCCGGGAAAGTTTTATATTGTTAATAATAACGGCATTAAACCATTGCCCCTAAATAAAGTCCACTCTTTCATTGCTCCCCGCGCTAACATTGGACTTTTTAATCGAAATTGACAATTTAGTAGGTACAATTATTAGGAAGCACGTGCTTAGCTTTCTTTGTCGTGTATTCTATTCCTAGACGAAGCTAATATATAATTATGACACTTACTGTGCCTTGTACAGACGCCAGCACATCAAGCTACTACAATCTGTCCAAAGTTATTTAACCGGTCGCCCATTGGCGACGAAACAATAGAAAATCAATTGTGTCTTATTAGTGGGGCTTGGCAGATTAATAGATTTTCAACCTTATCGCTACAGCATAAGGTTCAAGGTTGATTGGGAAAAAGAGATGACTAAAAAAAAAAACCCAGAATCGCCAGAAACTTCATATATGCCATTTTTATAGGCATAATATGTACAACAAAAATATATAATAATTGCAACTGCAAAAACGACGTGGTATACTAGATATACAGGGTGAATTTTTCAAGTGGGCGTGGATGGCCAAATCCGAAACTATGAGGCTAGCGAAAAGTACTCAAAGGAGTCGCGGGCTCGATTTTGATGAAAACTAAAATTGCATCATTGGATTTTTGAAAAATCAATATTTCTAGCCAGGAATCGAACCTGTTGATTTTGAAAAAAAAAACACACTGTACTATTATACCATTCGATAGTGTCGCTAATAAGGATCGAATTCTGGGAAGTAATGACATACTTACCTCAAACTAAAATAAAGAGCTCATTTATAACAAAGTAAAAAAAAAAATCATATTACTTAAAACATATTAAAAGATGAAGGGTATATTTTTTACATTATTTTAATATATTATCATAATTATACTAAAGAGATTGTGATAAAATAAAAGTCGAGTAATCAATGTAAGTATGAATAACATAAACACACAAAGTATAATAACTTTTTTACTATATGGTTTAGGAGGCTGATTTTTTGAAACCGTACTGGGTTTACTATAGTGAACCCATTTTTATACATTTCGTTGCTGGCGATTCTGGGTTTTTTGTCTATGAACTTTTAGCCATGTCCTTTGACAGTTTCGGGTGGCTTGATGTGCTGGCATCTGTATATTTCTTAACATCACACCTTGTTTGCCCGAAGGGTTGGGCAGAGGTGTAATTCTAGTACACCCACATTTCGCCAGTTATGTTAAAGTCCCATGTAATAGGGGGAAAGCCTATTGCCCTCAACCGGGCACGAATCCAGGCTCCGGGCTGCTACTGCATGTGTCATTGGTATTTTTACCTTTTAACCGCTTACGCTTCGGATTAAGAGGAGGCTCCCTAAATTTTACGTTAATTTGCATTAATATTCTGAAACAGTCACACATACAATCAAAATGGAACTTTAGTATATGATTCATTGGATCTTTTTCTTTCCATGTACAAGACAGTTACGTAATTGTAACATTTTCGCTCGATTCATATTTTATTCAAAAATCATGTCTTTTTTTAAAGATTATTACTTTTTTTTTCAAGATTGCTTGGTCTTTATGTCTAAAATAAATGTTAACAGTAAGAAAATATAATTTACTATCCAGCCACAAGATATTTTTTCTCTAGATCAATTATTACTTTAGTTATAAACAAAATAAGAATTGAGACTTACGACATTTAGTTTCGAGCTCGAACGCGATCAAAGAGCGCACGCGGTATTCAACCTTATTACGGCTACGTTAGCGTCTTTCACCATAGCGGTCTAACCGGTCTCTCATCTCTCTCTCTCATGCGTAGAAATTATTTTAGAGTGCCTGGTCTTAATCCGACAAATATTTTCGTGTCCATTCCGCCAGGGTCGTATGCAGGGTGTTCGGTAATTAATGGATAACCTCTTCAGGGGTCATTGTATTTATCATTATGAACAACTATTACTATGGGACCAAACCTGAAATCGCGAAAATAGAATCAGCAGTTTTTTCCTACATTTTGACGAGTTATGCGAACATAATTGTAGGGAACAGCTGTTTTTTTTTTCGCGATTTCATGTTTGGTTCCATAGTAAAAGTTGTTTATAATAATAAATACCCCATAAATACAATAATAACCCCTTAAGAGGTTATCCATTAATTACAGGACATTCTGTATATACGACCAAATACCACAGCTCGTTTAATCTGTATTATTATTACATCATCACAGCTCGTTTAATCGGTATTTATTTTTCGTTTTTTTTTTTCATTTCGTGCGCTGGGGACACGACAACTGATATAAAGTCGGGCGGTTAAAAGGTTAATGCATATTACCATCTTGAATACAAACTCAGCAAAGACACGAAATACTAACCAGCATAGCCAATTGTGTACTAGAGTCGTTACATCATTTATTTTTTACATCATTTAATTTATATTAAAATGTTATTAAAACTTTTTACCGCCACGTTACGTCAAGACGTCAGGCACCTGAATATAAAATACAAAAAACATTCCGATTTATGAGTATTATTGTTTTTTCTAAAGAAAATCTTTAAATAAATATTTCACAGGTTGGGGATTTATTCACCTCCGAGATGAGGCGAGATTATACCCGTTTTAGTGTGCATACACACGAGCGACACGCGTCGACGACACAGGCAACTGCAACCGTCGGCGACAGCCGTCAACGCGTGTCGGCGTCTGCCGTCGACATTGTGTCACTCTTGTATTTGAGTACGGTGCTCAAATACAGGAGCGGCATGTTGTCGACGGCTGTCACCAACACGCGACGACGGTTGTGGTTGCCTGTATCGTCGATGCGTGTCGGTCGTGTGTATGCACACTTAAAGAACAGCTTTCACTGTGAACGCATATCAAAGTATCAAGAAAAAAACGGATAATATCACCCCTTATGACAGTGGATGTTTGGCAGTGTTAATAATTTCAGATAATTTACATTCCATCGCCATTTAATCAGTTATCTACTTTAGTGCAATGTATTCAAAGTTGATTTTTGAGTGACCATTTATAACAAAAGTTCCTAAATATGTTTTTGGTTGCAATGGAATTTGAACTTTGTTGATTATGACATTCAGTTTGTTGTCCAATAACTTGAAAATTATCTCAATTTTTTTATTCAAAAAGGTGACTAAATCACCATCGTTTATGTGTGGTCGCAGGAGCAGTGGTGGCCCAGTGGTAACTACCCCGACTTACGAGTTGCAGGTCGTGGGTTCGAACCCAGCCAGGCTTCAATTTTTGTAAATAATTTCATCGCCACTGCTCACGAAACGGTAAAGAAAAAACATCGTGAGGAAACCGGCATGTCTTAGAACCAAAAACTCGAAGACATGTGACATCTATCAACCCGCACTGGGCCCACGTGGTAGATTACAGCCCACTCTCGAAGAGAGGAGGCCTGTGTCCCAGCAGTGGGAACATTATAGGCTGATTATGCTATTTGTGATCGATAATGAACCTTCCTTTCTTTATGCAATGTAACACAACAATTACTAGGCTAATTTGTTTCAACGTGTGTTACATTTCATGCTACGTTTTATCGATGTGTACCGTCACCAAAGGATGTAGTTGAAGTTTAGTAAGAAACTAATAGGATTATCAAATTAAATTTCATTCGAAAACGTCCATCGGCTCTTTATTATATTAGCTTATATAAACAAAATGTATTTCTGTATCGCCATATAACTTTTATTTGAGGAATAAAATTGACGTTTGAAAGTTTTTATATCAAAAAACTGTCAAAATTATTCCTCGAATAAAGTTATCAGATGATTGAAAAATCAACCCAAAATTAAAACATCGGCTTCTTACTAAACTTCAACCATATCCGACGACCCTGGTTACTGATCTCTTGTGGTGACTGTACCCGGCACAATAAGGCTCTTTTTAAACCATAACTTATAAAATATTTCAATTGTTAGAGACCTTCTATGTTAAATTGGCGCAAAAGTCAATACACCAGTCTTTTCCCAACTATATTGGATTAAAATCTAATTAGAACTCCAACTATTACAGTTCAGTCATCAAGCGAATGTGTTCCTGACACCTGTCAATGCGACAATTCTAGTAGCAAATAAAGATCAAATTCGCAAAACACGTATTCATCCGTATTAAACTGACAGTGTCAGAACTAAGAAACGCATTCACTCGACAGCCGGTCTGTAGACAAATGTCTAACCGTAAAATATCGGTTATTAAGACTATCTATAATAAGCAAATTGACCCTAATGTATTTAGAAATAGAGTCCGTAAACAATATAAAACCATTTTATGTGACGTCATAACACTTAATTTTTAACTGACACTTAAGCGCTGACGTCTATAAACGTCCGTGGCTGTAAAAAGGTTACAACACGGGGTTTTTACCCGTGCACCTATTACTATGACCCATAGTAGGGCAATGAGAATTACCCGTAAACCCACCACACTACCGCTAGAATTAGGGAGGTGAAAATATCGATAAGAATAGTAACCTTAGTTAGGCAGCATTCGCAACTAGCGTATAGATAGTGCCATCCATAAAGACGCGCCCCAGTCTTCTTACTAATGGCTAGTGGTTATCGCTAGTTAATTTCGCTAGTGTTTTAGTTTTTTGATACACACTAATTACCCACTAATAAGTAATTACTGTGTACCGACAAAACTAAAACACTAGCGGAATGTTGCACACATGTACTGTAAGCGATTAGTAAAAAGAGTGGGGCGCGTCTTCGTGGATGGCGCTATCTGTAAGGCCCGGACTCCACTGAAGCGGAACTGGGCGGAGCGGAGCGGAGACGTGCAGGAATCGTCAAATCACAGACGAGACGAGTGACGCGATGAGGATTTCAACCATTGTGATTGGTCGATTACTGCACATCTCCGCTCCGCTCAGCTCAGCTCCGCTTCAGTGGAGTCCGGGCCTAAGCGTTTATCGAACGTAGACGCTGGGCCAGCGTGACTGAAGTTTGGATACAATAATTTCGACGCCACGTTAACGCAGCGTCTACGCAACTCAAATCGATGGCTCCCTTAGCCCCCTGTTTTACCCGCGGCGATTTTTTGTCGCGCACTGGATTTAACGCGCTGCTTAGCGCCAAGAGTTGAAAATCCAACTGTGTTTTTTTTTGAAGCGCTGTGATGTGCTCTGTTGGATTCTCAACCCTCGTCTCAACACCTAGAGTAGAAAATTCATTGCGCGATAAAATCCCGCCACGATATTTATCCGTCCGTGCGAACATTGGTTAAGGCAGACCGTTAACGCGAGGCAGCAGTTTGACATAAGCTATAATAGAAGCAAGAAAAACAGCTGAACCAGAAAAAAAAATTATTTGCATCTCATTTACACGGCGCAATTAATTGTCTATTCAATGCAAATGCATTGAATAGACAATTAATTGCGCCGTGTATGAACCCGCCGTGAATTATAAACGTGCAAAATAAATATTGTGCACGTTTATAATTTGTAACGTGACAATATTGTCGTGGACCTCCACGTCACGGCATCACGATAACACAGGGAAGTAAAATATATGAAGAATCTTTAATTTTATATGGACCCTGGAATGCCTACTGTCGGCCATTTTGTTTTTTTTTTTTTCAAAAAGGCGGCCACGCGTCTAATCTATACACCGTGAAATTTTAATCACCGTTTTCCTCTTAAGGGGACATTGTACTCATCATTATGAACAACTTTTACTATGGGACCAAACCTGAAATCGTGAAAAAAATATCAGCTGTTCCCTACATTTATGTTCGCATAACTCGTCAAAATGATGTGTGCGAAACCAACCAATAACACCGCTTCATTTTTATAGCTTGAACTAAGTTAGCGTTGGTATTGGTTAGTTTTACACACATCCCTCGCTACGCATTCTCGCTCATCTCTGGAGGAAAGGCACCCTAATGCTATAATGTGCACGTATTTTCGTACATTTTATGGACGTGGACGTACGCGCTAATATCGTCACGATAGCAATGATATTTAAAGCGCACGTTTATGTAATTTTTGGTCCTTATCCATTACAGGTTATAAAACATTGTCGATACATCCAGACTCTAATTCTAACTGTAGGGTAGTCAAAACGGTGGGCATACAATCACAAATCAAAACTATCTAATTTAGACTCGCGCCCACTTCAGAGAAAGTGTATTACTGGCATAGGATTTATACAGGGTTCCATTAAAATACATGGACAAATTTTAACACAGCGCTCAGTACGTCTAACCAAAGATATCCAAGTAAAAATAAACACTGATTAAAGTGATTTTATTTTGACCTAAAACAATAAATTGCCGGCACATTAGTGTATTTTTGTTAGCTGATTATTTTTCTTGTAAAGTATCTAATGCGTTTTTCTTATATATTTTTCTACCATCGTCCTTATTTTGGTGGTCTGAATTATTTCTAAAAGTTTGTCCATCTATTTTAATGGGACCTTATATATCACTACATATTATAAAACAAAGTCCCCTCACCGAGTCTGTCTGTCTGAACGCGCTAATCTCTAAAACTATCTGTCAAATTAAAACTAATGTTTGAACACCAGAAATACAGGATTAAATTAAATTCGTCAGCGAAAGTTCACAGACGCGACGGGTAACATGAAAAAAGTATGATGAAGTATTATTAAATGAAGTCTGTAACCTTTTTGAATATAAATTAAATGTATTACTTATTTATTTATTTTATGATTTTCTTAACTTATTTTTTATGGTCCTATTATAGGTTCTTAAAATTATAAGTTTAAAAAATCATAATTTTTATTTTATCATGTTTTATAATGTTATATATTAACATCGACACCAGTCATTTCTGTGAAATCTCGCTAAAGAATTTAATTTGCTCCTAAATAATTTACATAACCCTTTCACCTAGCGACCACCTAAACAAAATATAACAGTCAACGCTAATTTTGACCATTACCGTTGTACAGCTCATATCAGCAGAAGGGAATAAATAATATTTTTCAAATATAACAGAAACATTTGCTAACTGTCGGCGCGGGTCTACACTAACTTAAACTTTCCGCAATAAACAAAATAACTTAAGATAACATATTTTAGAACTAATTCTTACGATGCTTCATTTCCACCGGTCTCTTGTATATCCTGAAAAGCAGAGAAAATATTTTATTATAAAAATACGTATTATAAAGATGGGAGATATAGGCCGACTACTTAATTGAGACGTTGCCTGAGGTAGCAGCGCGGTGCGGGAGGGGTGTGGTGCGTGATGCGAGAGCTCAGTGATTCGTCAACTTGTGACAACTATCACCTCAGGCAACGTCTCAGTTAAGCGGTCGGCCTATAGTAAAAAACTAAATAATAAAAATTAGCCCGTGTTGTCCCTCTGCAACGCCACCTATTTATTTTTCTACTCAACTTGATCCTGAGCCGACATGTTCAAAAAAACTATAAGCAAGCGGCCCTAACAGACGTTGTCCTGCCCGAACAGCGCCACCTACCGGATCCAATTGTCAATCTAAATCATCCACTCAAACACACAAAAAAATTCATCAAAATCGGTCCAACCGTTTAGGAATTCGGTGCGATGCAGTCGTAAATTTAATTTATTATATCCATAAAGATTACAGATCAGCGTTTATATTACTAATTCAAACTCAAACTCAAGGCATTTATTTCAATTAAACCATTAACAGGCACTTTTGAATTGTCAAGAAGTCAGTCAGTCAGAAAATATGAAGCTAGTTGCCCATTCCAAAGCGTAGTAGGTACCTATGGAGAAGAACGGGCAAGAAACTCCATGGACACTCTTTTAAATTATATTTTTACATAAATATTAGTTACATCATTTAGGTTGAATTTATAATTATATGTGAGAACGATGTAAAAATAAAACGACGTACGCGTTAAAAGCGTCCAGAGTACAGCAAATTGTAAAAAAAACAACAATCCAAAAATAAAATAGTTAAAAATAAGCCGACCGAAAATAATCTATGGTAATCGATACCTCGATATATCGATTCTCAGGAATAAAGTATTTACTTGATTCCTGAGAACCGATATTTTACGTCCATAAATTAAAACAAGAAAAAAAATACTCACACTGTATTCCCAGTACAGTCTTCATTGATCTCAAACGCAACCTTTTTGAAAACGCACGCGAACGGACAATGTTCCTGGCTGACATACTTGACAGCTTGTTCAATGAACTCATTGATAGCGACCAGTTCTTCTTCGGCGAACGGCCCCAAGAACTTGAACTGGGAATACTTCGTACTTTCTGCGAACTCAGTGAAAAAATTCACAATTTTCTTCATAATCTCCGACATTTCCGGCAAAACTTCTGGCGCTTCTGCCACTTCTGGGGCTTCTTTCTCTTCTTGGCATTCGAAATCGGACTTCTTTAGATTCCTCGTTATGCTTATCAAGAAGGGGTTCGTTTCTTCCTCTGGTTCCAATTCTTCTGGAACTTTCGGATCTTCTGGGACTGGAGGCTTTTCTTCTACTTCTACTTCTAGGATCTCTTCTCCGTTCTGCTCAAGGAAGCGTCGTTTGAATTCGTCGGAGAAGAGGGAGTCTTTGTGGTCTTTCAGTTTGTCTGGTACGACGAGGTACACGTGTGGTGGGGCTAACTTGAACAGACTCAGTTGGCTGTAAGGAGAGAGAAGATTTATCGGACCTCTATTTCTATCTAATTGATACTAGCGACAAGTGGTAATTTTGGCGGCTGATTTGAGCTACTACCGTATAGCTTATACAGGGTGAAATTAAATTCATGGGCATCCTTTTAAGGGGTCATTGTACTCATCATTATGAACAACTTTTACTAGAGACTAAACCTAAAATCACGAAAAAAAATGCACCTGCCCTGTTCCTTGCACTTAGGGGCCATTCAAGTATTACGTAAGCACTACAGGGGGGCGTGGGGGTTTTTGCTTTGCTTATTTTTGATGACATGGGGGATGGGGGGTCTGGATATAATTACGTCAGCAGTATTTATTTTTTACCATCTCGGATTTTCTACAAAATTTAGTCGATTTTGGTTTGAACACATATGGCAACCCTACTTGTCTATGCTTGAAAACGAAACGCATTTTCAGGGATTCTACTGAGATTTATAACTGATGCTCCTGAATCAATAAACAAAAATATGAATCATTTGTGTTCGAATTAAATAAATAATAATAATAAAGAAACCAGGACACATTGAAAATTGCATGTACCAATGTTTACGTAAGCATGGGGGGGGGAGGTAAGAGCTTTACTTACTTTTGCTGACGAGTAGATGTATAAAGAACAGGGTGTGAAGTTCACACATCCTCCATAGTAAAGGGAGGACCTTCCGACCAGACGGGTGTCGTGTCTGGTGGGTCCGACGATTGATGATAGATAGAGCAAGCACGCGGTAAATTTTATTTTATTAATTGTTGACTTTATTTCAATGAATGACAGGCCTGATGGTCTAGTGGTTAGTGACCCTGACTGCTATGCCGGAGGTCGTGGGTTCGATTCCCACCCAGGACAAATGTTTGTGTGATGAGCACGATCATTTGTTCTGTATCTGGGTGTAATTTATCTATAATATGTATGTATTTAGAAATATATAAGTATGTTTATCAGTTGTCTAGTACCCATAACGCAAGCTCTGCTTAGCTTGGGACTAGATGACGTTGTGTGATAGTTGTGGAATATTATTATTATTTATTTCCTTTATTTCACTATATACATATTAATTATATTTTTAAATATTAGAATATAAAAAAAAATATATAAAAACATTTAAAAATATAAAAAAAATATTATTTATTATTATTATAATGTTCACAGGGTTGATATTATTTTGGCAGATTAAAACCCGCTATGCTGGGCTTTGTCAAGAACAATAGTGTAGTATATAAGGACCCATCTTTTTGAATGTCCTGAAATGAAGGGTCATTTGATGGCTTATTCCCAGGCGCTCCATAATTTTATTCCCGGCGGCTCCAATTTAAAAAAGCAATGGGAACAATTTCAGTAGGTATTTTAATCACACTAATATTATAAAGGCGAAAGTTTGTGAGTGTGTGTGTTTATATGTTTGTTACTTCTTCACGCTCAAACGGCTGGACCAATTTTGATAAAATTTTGTATAGAGGTAGCTGACACCCTGGATTAACATATAGGCTACTTTTTATCCCGATATCCCCACGGGATCGATATTTACGGGGGTGAAACTAGTACTTTAATAAAATTATGGAGCTCTTGAGAATCAATGTATGGAGTGAAATTGTTTGAAGAACAATAGATTTGGAGCTCTTGGGAATAAACCCATTTGATGAGCGCCTTTTCAAAACAATTGTAAAGTACTTACCGTATAGGATAAGTCCCATAGCTCTGCGTGTGCAAAATATAACAGTTCTTATCGCTGATCTGCAGTACCAAGTCCATTTGAGCAGGATTATCAAAATCGACTGACGCCAAGTCTTCAGCGGCCAGCTTGAACTGGACCAAATGATGGATCTTCTTCCGTTCGTCCTTCCTCAAATTTTTGTCAAAGAGTAATTCGACTTCGGTGTTATTTTTGACGAATTCGTAAATGTTGAGGAGAACGTTCATTTCGTAGAATTGTTTGCAGTCAGCCCTTTTGCTGTGTTTTGGTGATCGCACGTTGCGTTGGATGTGGTTTTGGCCGAAACCTATTTTTGTTTTGGCCTGTAATAGATAAATATCAATGGTTAATTAATCATTCCAATAGGCTCGCTCCTTTATCCTTAACCGATCAAGCAGCGCGCGTCGCCCATTTGCGAAGAAACAATAGAAAATCAATTGTGTCTCATTAGCGGAGCTTGACAGATTAAACATGGCTATTTTTTGTTATACGATGTTCGTAAACATACAAATAAGATTTTCAGGAAAAGAAAAATTCAAAAATGTTACCCAGGAAATCGAAAAATTCTGAAAAAACAGATTTTCTGTATGGGATTTTTGTATTTATTGAAATTCGGATATTTTTGGACAACGTCTGTCGGGTCAGCTAGTTTGGAATAATAAAACTTCCTTTAAATTTAAAATCTCGCTAGGCAAACTTCGGTAGGTTTAATCATAAAATATAAGTAGGTTTTACCACAACCTATATAGCAGACTGATCTCAATAAAATAAAACGTTATATTTACTTATTATTTAATGTTATTAACATATTGTAAAAATTGCTTATTGTTAAGTTGTGTCCTATATTTTTTTTTAAAGAATTAATTTTATACTTTTTGCTGTGCCCTACAGGGTCCATAATTGTACCTTAGCTTTAAGCCATTGTAACACAGATCTACAACATTATAGAATACAAATAAATATATGAATATGAATAAGTATCTAATGATTACTTACATTATTACCAACATAAACAGCGTTGGGTGCGATTGGCTCCACGATGCCGTCCCCACTCCTGCCGAGCGCGCCGCCCTGCCAGCCCATCTTCTGCATCATGCTGCAAAAGGTAAGCAATAGTAAGAAGTAATGTACAGTCAACAAAAGAGATAAGTATGCAGGATCGTCGGATATAGTTGAAGCTTAGGAAGAAACCGATGGATGTTCTCTCATCATCTCTTCGTGCAAGTACTTCAGCGTGACGTGATCATCATCACTCCCGCAAGCTTTAGAGCGGCGAGTCATCCAGCCAGCCAGAACCCACGGCTTCAACGGGTATCCTACGTTCTCTATGGAGGATGAGTGAACATTACACCTTATTCCTCATACCTCTATAGAAGAAAAAGGCATGTTGCGCCGACCCCAGAATTGGGATACGGGCAGGAGAATGATGGTGATGATGATGATGATGATGGGGCTCCCTTTTCCGCACTTAGACTCCCATTTGGTCCGTTGTGCGTAGGGATACTGGCTGACAGAGCCAGCCTAGCTCCATCCAGAAGCACAGAAGCTTCCTGGGAGCTTCGCAGGCTTCACGGAGCGACCTCACTGTTCCGAGGATTTTTTCGCGTTGAGACGCCACAGCCTCGCATTCCAGGATGGCGTGGGCGGCTGATTCCTCGGCGTCAAGGCAGCCCCTGCAAAGGGGGCTGTCCGTGGCGCCTATGTTAAAAAGGTATTTGTTAAGAGGGTTGTGGCCCGTAATTGTACCTATTATTATTCTGAGGTTATTTCTGCTTAGGCTAAGAAGTTTTTTAGTTAATCGCGGGTGTATCATTGGTAAAGCCAATTTTGACTGTCTACAGTCCGTTACCCGTGACCATCTGTTGTTATGGAGTTCGGTCGATCTTTGGCGAATCCATGCACGAAATTGTGAGAAAGGCAGAGGAAGAAGTGGGTACGGGCCTAGCACCTTCATGTCAGAGCCTCTCTTCGCAAGTTCATCTGCAGCATCATTGCCCAAGGATCCACTATGCCCTTTGATCCACTGGAGGGTAATTCGATTGAACGTCGATAGACTCTCCAGGGCTCATAAATTAGCTTGTTGTTAGTTTGTTTGCTCTCTAAAGCCTTGAGTACAGATAGGCTGTCGGATACGAATTTAGGAGAATGATGGTACAGACATAGAAGCTTACCTCTCAGCCTTGGTCATCTTCACAGGTTTAGCGAGCATCTTATCAAGTTTCTTCTGGATATTGTTGGGGCCCAGCACTAGCCGCTTCCGGCCCCTGCTGGGGCCCTGGCCGCCGTCTGGGCACACTTCCGAAGCCTTGTGCCAGTACAAGTGGGTCCAGTCGACAGTGGGGCTTTTGCTGGCGGGACTGTTCTCGCTGAGTATGGAAGTGGGTGGCGGAGTCTCATCTTGAGGGATGTCGTTTGGTCTATGGAAAAGAAATAAAACTTTTTATATAGTGTTTCTTTCTGTTTTTGTATTTAGCTGCATCCGGTTAGACTGGAAGCCGATTCCAACATTGGGAGAAGGCTAGGCAGATCCATACTTTATATTATAAATTCGAAAGTAACTCTGTCTGTCTGTCTAAAGAAAGAAAAGAAAAGAAAGAAAATACGTTTGGAAAAAAAAAAAAAAAAAAAAACACAAACAGCCGAACATAGTACCTCCTCCTTTTTGTGAAGTCGGTAAAAAAGAAGGTAAGGGAAACATGCGTCACATCCACGCAAAACGGCTTACGGCTATCGCTCAGCATAATGCTGCGACCCTATGCAAGACAGAGCCCCAGCGTTAGTTTTCAGCGACAGCCGGCGCTGACGTAATGACCACGTGACGACGTGTGACGTGACGTATCTGTCTGTATGTTACCTTTTCAAGCCTAAACCACTGAACGGATTTAGATGAAATTTGGTATATAGTTTGAGTCCTGGGAAAGGACATAGGATAGTTTTTATCCCGATATTCCCACGGGATCGAAACTTACGCGGGTGAAACCGCGGTGCGCTGCTAGTGATCATATATAGTGTTTCTAACTCACGAAGCGACGCGCGCTTTACTTCTGTTTACCATGTGTGGAAACACGCATAACTTTCGATCCCGTGGGAATATCGGGATAAAAAGTATCCTAAGTGTTAGCGCAGGGTGTCAGCTACCTCCATACCAAATTTTATCAAAATTGGTCCAGCCGTTTTTGCGTGAAGAAGTAACAAATATACAAACACACTTACAAACTTTCGCCTTTACAATATTAGTGTGAAGTGCGATAGTGTGATTCATGTTTGTACAGACGCGAGCACATCAACCTACCCAAAACTGTCACATTTTCCCAATCAACTTTGAACCTTATTGTTTAGTGTCAAAGTTGAAAATCTATTAAAGAAATTTGACAGATTGTAGTAGGTTGATGTGCTGGCGTCTGTACACTTAGTAACCACAACTAAAGCGCGCGTCGCTTCGTGAGATAAAAATACTGTACAAGCAAATTATCGCTTCAGCGTGGCAATAGCGGTCATTGACCCACCTACATTTTATAACATTCTTTATAGGTACAGATAGCGCCATCCACGAAGACGCGCCCCACTCTTCTTCCTAATCGTAATATCGCCACTTAATTCAGCTATTGTTTTGTTTTTTTGATACACTCTAATTTATACCCACTAACTAATAAGTAATTATAGTGTGTATCGAAAAAACTAAAAAAATAAAGGGATTTTGTACACTTGTACTGTAACCCGCTTACTATTAAACGATAGAAGTTTGATTTTTCACTGCTTCAAGGGAATGCAGCCCTGAGTATTTGATATTAATTTCAACTTGATAACTCCACGCGTTCCTGAGAAAAAGGGTCTTGACCGACGGACAGACAGACGGACAACGAAGTGATGTTATAATTTAAGGGTTCCGTTTTTCCTTTTGAGGTACGGAACCCTAAAAACCATACATAGTTTATTGTTTGGGTTACTACGAAGAGATATTAGGAAGAGGGCAATGTCCGGCTTTGCCACGATAAAGCGATTCGTGTGTAGCATACTCAGACTATAATATTGGGAACATTATAGGCTGAGTATGCTATACCCGAATTGTTGCTGGAACAGGCCTCCTCTCGGTGAGAGGGAGTGGGACGTAATCCACCACGCGGGCCCAGTGCGGGATGGTAGATGTCACATCTTCGAATTTTTGGTTCTAGGGCATGCCGGTTTTCTCACGATGTTTTCCGAGCAGTGATGATTAAACATTTTACACAAACTAAAGTGTCTGTCGGGGCTCGAACCTACGACCTACAAACTCGTATGAAAGTGTATACGGTAAAAATAAAAAATAAACGTCTCCGGCTAATCTCCGAAACGGCTGAACCGATTTTGACGGGACTTTCACTGGCAGATAGCTGATGGTATAAGGAGTAACTAAGGCTACTTTGATTTTAGAAAAAAATAGGAAATCAAACGGTATTTATATCACGCGAACAGCATAGCATAATGATCAGTCTATGATGTTCCCACTGCTGGGATTCAGGCCTCCTCTCGGTGAGAGGGAGTGGGCCGTAATCCACAACGCGAGCAGCAGCTAATAAATAAATAGATGAAAAGATGGTGTCGGGGATGAGTGTCTAAACTAATCACACTATCACACTATATCACACTAATATTATAAAGGCGAAAGTTTGTGAGTGTGTGTGTGTTTGTGTGTTTATATGTTTGTTACTTCTTCACGCCTAAACCACTGAACCGATTTAGACGAAGTTTGGTATAGAGATAGTTTGAGTCCCGGAAAAGGACATAGGATAGTTTTTATCCCGATATTCCCACGGGATCGACATTTACGCGGGTGAAACCGCGGGGCGCAGCTAGTATTATATAAAGAGGTAAAATTGTTTGTTTGTTTGAAGGAGCTAATCTCTGGAAGTACAGCATAGCTATTCACAACCACTCGATACGTTTCCGTACCGTATCGAACATCAATCAACATTATCGTAGGAGTCCTCTAAACGCTCTGCTCACAAGTCCAAAACCCGAAAATGTTGTCTGTTTAAATCAAAAAGACGGCCGCTATTCTTTGGACAGCTGTTTGCTGTCGGGGGCAACGCAAATCAGGTTATCGAAATGTGTCATTTTCGATACGATAGCCTGTCGGATGGTTGTGCTTGTGAATAGCTATGCTGATCTGATTACAAAAATTCTTTCTCTGACAGGAAGCTACACTATTGCCAAGTGCCATAAGGTTTATTTTAAGTGAAAATGAGCGGACGAATTCGCGGGCAAAAGCTAACTATGAACAAACAGAGATTGCTCTCCATGATCTACATTAAAGGGTTTGGTTTCCACACTTAGTCCTTCACGTGGGCCATTGTGCGGTGGCCATGGAGGATGTTGGTGGTTATTCCAACCAACCCACCTCCCTCCAGAAGTAGTTTAAGTTTCCTGGTCTGTTTAGAACATCTGCAAAAGATCTGGGTGCCCCGAGGGTTTCTGATCTAATCTGGGCGACGCCTGTGCATTTAAAGAGGATATGCGCAACGGTTTCCTAAGCATCCATGCATGCCCTGCATAGTGGACTGTTTGTTATGCCTACTTTGTGGAAGTGTTGTTCGAAATAAGAGTGACTGATAGAGGACATGGCTGCTGACACAAACAACATCTAAAGGCGAATACAGACATTGCGAGGCATATGCAGCGCACGGCGCTCATCGCATGATCCGCAATGTGTGGACGTTTATATTTGTGGTGAGGCAATTTTGATAAAATTTTGTATGGAGGTAGCTGACACCCTGGATTAACATATAGGCTACTCTTTATCCCGATATTCCCACGGGATCGAAACTTATGCGGGTGAAACCGCAGGGTGCAGCTCAGTGGCGTGCATTGCATATAGGCATATAAGCAGTGCCTATCTCGATATATCAACATAAGCCTGTCAATTACGTTTTAGCGTGTGCCCCAATTAAGAACCTCACTAAATTATCATACCTAACAAAAAACAAAATCTTCATACAATGTATGAAGATTTTACTACACTGCACTGCTTATATGCCTATACGGAATGCACGCTGCTGGTGCAGCTAGTTTAGGAATAAACCACTTACCCCTTTACTGATATTTATGTTGCTTCAACTTAAGGAGATGTTTAAACATCAAAAATGTATGGTTAAACAGTTGCTAATCATTACTTCACTTTAAGCAACATTTATAAATAAACACCCTAAACGCAAAAGTAATTATGCATTTGGGAATTTTAACACAGTACAACTTATTTCACAGTAATTAACTAAATAAATATAATTTTATTAAGAATAACTTACTGCTTCATGGAAATTGTTACATTTCAGTTTAGCTCAGCTTAAGCAGTAAATATAATCAGCAGTACTGCCTTATGGACTATGAAATCTTTATTACAGTTGCATAGCATTGCCATAAAAAAAATATTGCTTAACATTTTTGGCATAGGCCTAGAGAGTAGAGACCAAGCAAAAAATAAATAAAACTTGATAAAATTCTGTTGAATACTTTAAAGATTTCCTGTCGCTCATCATTGCAAGCCAAAACATATCATATATAGTGCGCCACACGACACAAATACAAACAAAAACAACAACAAACTTACGGGGGTTCCTTATTGAATGTTTCAGGGTCTTCGTACAAGGAATCTCGGTCTACGGTCCTCCGGTTGAGCCTGTCCGGCGGCTCCGGGGCTTGCACCACCTCAGCCGGGACAGAAGCCCATCGGGAAGCCTTAAACTCCTGGCTAATCTCACTGCCAATCGTGCCATTGCGATTCGCAAAATTTTGTGGAGACAAGTTCTTTATATCATAATACTTCGAATTCCCCCACAAACTATACGTATTCGCGTAAATATTATCGTGAATAACCTGCTCGTCGCACAAATCACTCATTATTTACTAAGAAAAACACAATATCATAACATTTGTTTATACTTTGTTAGCGAACACGAAGCGCGTGTTTTCACATTATTTCAAGTTAGTTTTCACTGTTTACTCAAATATTATGCTAAGGAATCCTGCCAAAGCCAACGGATGCAATGTTTGTCACGTAATTTAGTTTTTTTACGATTTATTTAGAACAATATTTATTGATTCAATCGATCATGTACATTCAATGACACTCATGCGTTTCAAGACTTCAAGGTTTGTAAAAAGTTCATTCATTTCGAAATCAACAAATAGACTTGAAAATCATATGTTAGAGGAACATAGCTATATAAAATGCTAATATGTAAGAAAAGATAGGAACGCAAATAATAAACTTAACATCCAATTAGCTGTAACCTGAAACGCTGTACGTGCCCTACGCGTAAATGTCAAGTATGTCAATTTTGACATCTTGTAATAACGTTCCAATGTATGTAACATGATCAATTGGATTATGTTCGTAAAGGATTGCATAGACACCATTATCACACTAATCAGTAATCACACTAATATTATTGCCGCGTTCCGAGTTAGGACTGTAATCGATTTGAGCGTGCTTAAACCTAATTTGGTACGGGTTTAAGCACGCTCAAATCGATAATATCGATTATAGTCCTAATTCGGAATGCACCCTATAAAGGCGAAAGTTTGTGAGTGTGTGTGTGTGTGTTTATATGTTTGTTACTTCTTCACGCCTAAACCACTGAACCGATTTAGACGAAATTTGGTATAGATAGTTTGAGTCCTGGAAAAGGACATAGGATAATTTTTATCCCGATATTCCCACGGGATCGACATTTACGCGGGTAAAACCGCGGGGCGCAGCTAATTTACAATATTTTGTTATATGAAATCGAATAAGTATCACTGACTTTGATTGGCATACGTGACTCATTTTTATACCCACTCTGGTGGAATTTCTTTATAGTCCTCTACATGGATGGAAAAAATAAATCCTCCCGATCGAATTTTGGCTACGGTAGCCAATCTCAAAGGAGATTATCCAAGTACGCAGGAGATGTTATAGTGCATAATGCATAAGCGTGTGCGCAAACACAGTTGCACTCTCAGTTCCTTTACTCTCATAGTCCAATACTCCGATGGGACAGCAATCAATAATTAGGCGGTGGATCAACGACTTTATGTGCTTTCCGAGGCATGTGTGTTCCCACACCACTAACATCCAAACTCCGGGCTGCTACTGGGATATTCCTAATGGAAAAAAGGACCACGAGAACCAACTGCAATTCCATTGCTATGGTTATGCAGGATGTTTCCTACATTTCTAAAAACATGCTCTTTTTTCATCTAATCGCGTGGTGGTCATTTCATCACCACTGCTCTCAAAACGGTAAAGGAAAACATCGTGAGGAAACCGGCATGTCCTAGAACCAAAAATTCGAAGGCATATTAAATCTACCAACCCGCACTGTGCCCGCGTGGTGGAATAGGGTAGTTTCCTGGGTAAAAAAATAATAATTCTAATTATAGTCCGTCAGTTAGATTATCGAAAAATAATGGACCCGTATTTTTTCTTTTGTCAATCAAACAAAAAATGACAAAGATAAAGCACGTCAAAATTTGGGAGTGGGGGGTCGTGACGTCACGCCGTGGTAAAAAGTGTCGCACGGCGTGACGTCACGACCCCCCACTCCCAAATTTAGACGCGCTTTATCTTTGTCATTGTTTGTTTGATTGACAAAAGAAAAAATACGGGTCCATTATTTTTCGATAATCTAACTGACGGGCTAATTAGATTTTTTTAGGAAACTAGCCTATTCTCTTTGATTACGGCCCACTCACTCTCCACAGAGAGGCCTGTGTCCCAGCAGTGGGAATATTATAGACTGATTATAATCAGTCTATAATATTCCCAATATATTATTATTAAGTAATATAATATTATCAATATATTATTATAAATACATTACTACTATATATTCTAATATTATAATTAGTTTACCATCGCACTATGTTGGACAGCGGACAGCGCCACAACGTCAGTAAAGATAAAGTATTTTTAATTCAAGAAGCGACGCGCACATTCGTTGTGGTAACCAAGTGTACAACAAACATTAAACACGCTGTGATTGTGTGTGAAGACGAGTAGCGTCAGCACATAACACACACACGCACACTTCCAACTTCGCTATTGTGTCGGACGGTACCGAGAGCTCCTGCGCTTAGAAACTCATTCAAAGCGTGTTTTTACAATTGGCAACCACAAATAAAATACGCGCTTCGCTTCCTGAGATAAAAATACTATACAGCTTTTGGATTCTACTAGCGCAAAAAAGGGCTTGTTATGAATTACTAGCTGCGCCCCGCGGTTTCACCCGCATATGTGTCGATCCCGTGGGAATATCGGGATAAAAACTATCCTATGTCCTTCCCCAGGACTCAAACTATCTCTATACCAAATTTCATCTAAATCGGTTCAGTAGTTTAGGCGTGAAGAAAAGACAGACAGAGTTACTTTCGCATTTATAATATTAGTTTGGATTTTCATTGAGTAAGGCCAAGAAATAATGAAACAAATAGTAAATTTCAACATTTATTACTCTACATATTGATAATAGCTATTTGATTGACAAAGTAAAACATTAGACAAGTTGCTGTATACCATGATTTGTTGATCTGTAACACTGTTAGCTTATAAATAAAATAATTACAATTGTTAAAAGATGATAAAAAACTGATCTAATGCCTTACTTCTGGAGACTGCAGTTGTGTGTGAAAAAGATGCGGAATGGAACGCAATCAGACCCATAGAGCATTTTACGTATTTTTTTAGAATCGTAAACAGTTTTGCTCTTTTTACGTATTGAAATATTCTCCATATGCAGCATATTTCGTTTACATATTTACATAAAATCACACGCAGAACATAAAAATACATCAAAATAAATCCCGCCAATTTATTGAACAGACCTCGTCCCATCTCTTTCCCACACACATAACCACTGTCTATGCGTCTCGCTCACACGGCTGTTGCCGTTTACTCTGTCATCCAGTAGAAGCGAGAGCCGAATCTTGCTGGTTTCTTCTCTGTATCCTCTGGTAACCCTGGTGTTGCATCCGGGTAGACTGCCTTGGGTTCTTCCAAAGGCTTTGGCCTGGAAAAATAATAACAATATTGGTTAAAAATCTTTCTTTGATCTCTTTGGTTGAGAGGGACGTCTAGCAGTAGGGATGTAATTTCAAATAGAAACTCATTCTAGTGTTGTGACTGAAAATTCAGTCTTATGCGTTCACCCTAAGGGCAAGATTCACAAATCCCACTTTGATTTTACTTTGCAAAGTAAACGTTTCACACGAATATGAACCTTATTTTATACGAGTAATGTTCATATTCGTATAAGCAAATGTGAGCAAGCGTTCATAAGGTTCATTTTAATTTGAAACTCACTTAACAAAGTAAAGGCAAAGTGTGATCTGTGAATATTGTCTTAAGTGCGAGAATCGAATCTCGTCTGACGGGACTCGTCTTGGGACTAATTGGAAGGAAATTGCCCTCAGGTGCGACTCCATATCCTACTGAATACACGCGTGCCAGTTGCGAATATTGAGTATAGCCATAAAAAACCAAAGAAACCACGTATTAAGGCTCCCCTACACAGGCGCGACGCACAATAAGCCCACGTACGAAATAATGCGAAAAAATATCGCGGCGGAATTTATCGCGCACTCGATTTTCAAATCTCGGTGTTGAGCCAAGCGTTGAGAATCCAACAGAGTGCAGCCCAGCGCGTTGAAAATTCGCCACGGAGCAGAATCACCCCTGCGAACCTAGGCTAACTCTCGAGACTGATAACCGCGACTCTTGCTTGAGTCGTCCGCCAAAAGGCACGCCTGTGTATAGGGTCGAACGCAATTTCATAGAAAACGTACTATGGAATGATATTGTCACACTGTGTGTGTGTCACTTTAAACATCTTGAAACCATCGAATTGCGTGGTTATACAACATACCTCTTAGAATCATGCACGCGGGCCTCACAGAAGTAGCCGAATGGCGGACGTTCGATGTTCAACTTCTCAAACACGCACTTGTCAAACACACCTTGAGTCTTGCGGCATCTGAAACACACGGTAAAGAATCATTATGTGCACCAAAAGTTGATTAAATTTAGTGCCTGCCCATATTTTTTTTTTTCCACAAAAACAATGCACCTGCCATCTAATCTCTCCACCATGCTTGGTTGACTGGTAGATAATGCCCAAGGCATTAAGGACGCTTTTGCAACTTTTATGTTGCATAACATTTAATAAATATGTAAATAAATAATGTGTCTTATAAATAAATAAATAATAAAATTAGTTTAATTCAAGTAACAAGACTCATATAAAAATAGACACAAAAGGATACAGACAGGATAACAAGCACAGACAAACACTAACTAACAGTCATAATATAACAATATGTCTGCTGCAGCATTGCCGGATGTAAGGGCAATCCAGTCCGTTGGCGATTACTATGCTGAAATTAGCACAGGTGACTGAAAAGTTGTGTGGAAATCGGTTGTCATGGTATGGGCATGCTGCTCTCGAAACGGTGAAGGAAAACATCGTGAGGAAACTGGCCACTATAGGGTTACAGGCTGATTATGCTGGTATGGGAGTGGTGATGCAGAGGAATGAGGACAATCTCACAAGGAATGTTTTGAGTATGAATGTGGATGGCTGGATGATCCAGAGATGCGCTGGACAGAAACCGGTGGAGGCAGATCATCCACTCCAGATGCAACTCCGAAGCTGACCACGATCCTCAGACATGAGGGACCGACTACAGAGAGAGAGAGAGTGTGGATGGCTATAAGAGTAAGAGAACACCAAAGAAATGATGGATGAACTGTGTGAAAGATGATATGGCTAGAAAAGGGGGGACTACCAAGATGATGACTAATAGAGAAGTCATCATCTGCCTAGCCTTTTCCCAATATATTGGGGTCGGCAGCTGAATAGAAGTATTTTACATGGATCAACTGCCTATCTGACCTCCACAACTAAGTTACTGGTGGTAGGTTAGGATACCCCTTGTTAAGACTGGTTGACAGACTTTCAGGCTTCTGATGACCCTTAACCACTGCCAAAGATCCACAAATCACAGCAGGGACCAACAGCTTAACATGCTTTCCAAGGCACGGAGGAGTCTTGGTATGTAAAGGTGTTCTCCCATTCGCGGACCAACCGCGGCTAGCGTAGCATAACCTAATCGATCGACCCATGCAGCTGTTATTACTCAGCCACAGGCCCCTCGTATGACTAGTAGAGAAGTATGGAAGAAAAAGATCATGTTGCACCAACTCCAAAGTAAGGTCAGGAGAATAATGACAATACTAAACTTAAGAGAGAATAACAAAAATCTCACTGTTTCAAGGAAAATTCTCCAGAACTCTTTTCAACGCAGTGGCTGTACTGGTTGAACTCGTCCAGGCAAGACTTCTTTACTTTGCGGAAGAAATCCATTGTGCATGCGGTGACTGCTTTGCCTTCATTGAGGCATTTCCTCGGGTCCTTCTCCTCCACGCGACAGAGCATGTACTCCTGGAAAATGGATGGTAAGAATATTTTAATAAATACATTGAAACAAAAAGATATTTCATTCATAAATGAAGACATTCTGATTTCTGATTCATGATACTTGATGAAAACAAACTTGTTAAATGGACAGAATTAAAAACTAATAAAATAAACCTACTTGCGATGGTAATGCTTATAATGCTCCTTGTAATGCAGGCATAGCTTATTTAAAATAGTTCAACTTTTAGCAATACATTACAGAAGGTCTTGAATTAATATTGCATGTTTCTAAATAACTGACTAAAACATAAATAACACATGGAATAGTGTTTATACTGTCATTCTATTGGCTAGTTCCGTACTAAATCTATAGTGTATTATCCCTTGGCTGATTATGTGAACAGTTTTTGTTTTATTGGATAACATTAGCAAATAACATGGACCAACTAATCGATTATAGACTTTATACTGGATTCTACGTTGCTGATTACTGTAATTATAGTTGCTTCGAAAATGAGAATTTATCGTAAATTTATCATAACATAACCTCAATAAAACTTTGATTATGCAATCAATTTAACTCTAACATACAATAAATGCAGATCTATAACATAAAAGTCATAATAATTAACGTTTAATAAATAACATAATGGTTTTACTCACATTATTAGCCTGTTCACAATATTTTCCTAAATGAAAAGAACCAGCGAACAGAGTTGCTGACGATACATTGAGCTCATCCACCGTCAAATCGGACTCTTCCGGCAGATGAACATCCATGGACACCACCATTTTATCTTATTTTAAAACACACCAGAAATTTAGATGTTATTTTCCAAAATAAATAGTGAAATTTCTTCCACAAAAATTCGTGGAAGAAATTCGAGAGTAATCCGAGAATTTCTGGATGGTCGATTTGTTAAGGATGAAAAGAGATAAACTGTTGCACTTTACACAAGCGCGAAAGAGATAGATAAAAAGAAATGAAGTTTATTAATTACGTAGGGTAATATTCCTTGACATTGACAGAAAGTTGAAGATTACGTTTCAGTCCACGTTCAGTATTAGCTGAAAAAGTTCTAATAAATAAAATAAAACAAAAAGATTGCATGCATGCGTTTATTCATTTACTAACTAAAATTAAGGCTAGAATCAACAAAAATCGTTTAGGATCACAAAATGTTTCATATTATCAGAGGTCCGGTTTATCGTTTCATGTTTTCATAGTGTTTTGAGTAGTAAGCTTCAATCGGCATATTATATTCTTGTTGTTCACCTATAAATGAAATCCATAATTCAGTTACTTACACGTTTAAATATTAAAAAACCAGAGTCTAATAATGAATTCCTCTTTACCTTCATAAACATCAAAGTTTTCTGAAGGCAGCTGATAGAACTTGGGAATGTCAAAGCGGTTTTGCTGTAAAGTAATTGAAAGTTATGATTAGATTATTTTTCTCTCTTATTATTTTTACCGAATCATAATCCTTCTGAGCCCTGATTCACAACCATACGACAGGCTATTGTATCGAAAACCTGACATTTCGATAACCTGATTTGACTTGCCCTCAACAGCAAACAGCTGTTGGAAGAATAGTGGGCGTCTATTTGATTTAACTGACAAAATTTCGGGTTTTGGACTTGTGAACAGCGTTTAGAAGACTCCTACGATAACAATGATTAATGTTCGATACGACACGGAAGCGTATCGAGTGTTTGTGAATAGTTATGCTGATCTTCGGTCTCAGGGCGGCGGCGGAGATGCAACTCCCTTGCCCTTCCCTCACTCTCATATCCCGCTAGTATGGCAATCTCACACGACCGGCAGCCTAATTGCGGAACGCCAAATCGTCAAATGATTCTGATCAGTTGGCTTCATTTCTATCACAATTGGCTTCATTTTACGATTTTCGAATTGCGAAACTCTAGTTTCTGCGCAGGGCCTTAACGTTCATAATTGGTTTCACAATAAACTAGAGTTTTGCAATTCGAAAATCGTAAAATGAAGCCAATTGTGATAGAAATGAAGCCAACTGATCAGAATCATTTGACGATTTGGCGTTCCGCAATAAGGCTGCGGATTGTTTAGGGCCGACTTAGATGATTCAGGCAGACTTTCCTTGCTCATGCTTTCTGAGGCACGAGGTTGTCACAGCATCAGCTTCCTAAACTTCGAGCGGCTTCTGGGAATTTTGGACTGAAAGACTTCCTTTTTGACCCAACCCGGGATCTCACTATCCGCAGGCGTATAAGCTAGTCAATGATGCAGTCAACGTACAGGAATGAGACGTCAAGAACAGGCCCTTTCCATAATTAAAAAATGCCGGAGATGGGGTCACCTGACGAGTCGAATTGAGAATTCGAGAACCTAGTTCTTTTTTGAAGTACGTTATAAAAAAAAAAAAAAATTAAAAAAAATGGACTTACCGAGTCATAGTTCCTTCTGCCCATGCGTGGTATATTTTTATTCGTTTTAATAACATAGCCCATGCTTCCTTGATCGAATGGACTTTCTTCATTACTCCTCCCAACCCTCGGCACATTATTAGGCTTTATAAAAGAGCCTTCAGCCCCACTGAAAAAGTGGATGAGGCAATATGCCATCAATACCGTTGCTAACTTAGAGTTCATTTTAAAAGTTTACAAAAAGGCGGGAGAATTGTAGAGACCCGAAAATTGAATGATGTGGAGTTGAAACAATCAGGTTATTTTATACTAAAAGGTTTCGATTGCTCCCGTATTTTGTTGAGATCTGATCAAAACTCATTTACCTACGCTTTCAGAATAATTAATAGGTGCTAAATTTTATCAGCGAATTCATCATGCGGGTATGAAGATTGTTATCTATGGTAGGTAGAAACAGCGAACTCTCCTTTACACAGTGCTCCATGTTGGACAAACTTTGTTCCCCAGTTCTATCATCCACCACAGAAAATGCCAATTGTTTCTTAAAAGATGCAAAGTATACATCATCATCTGCTTAACCTTTTCCCTTTGTTAAGTATGTTGGAGTCGGCTTCCAGTCTATTTTATTTTTTTATTTTATTTATTTATTAAGGAAAAACAAACAGTAACATATTACAGTGTTACAACAAGGCTTAAATACTAATCTGTGATAAATATGCTACCCACTACGTTTTCCACAGATTACTTTAAATACTTTATAACTAGAGAGACATATAGTATATCATATATATACATATATATGATGTAAACTAAAATTACAGTTAATTATAATTTAGATGCACAATATACAAAACTCACATATAATAAATACAAAACTCATACACAATATATTAAAACCGGGCCACAGTACATATGAACAGATATACATACATTACAAGTTCGACTGCCGATCCTTAAGTATTGCCCGAATTCGCTGCCTAAATATATTTTTACTCAGAAAAAGTATGTCGACTACATTAAACTCACCGTTGTAAGACTCAACCAAGCGATGAAGTGGAGAGCGCGACCCAGCATTGGATTTACAACGGCTAGTAGCAAACAAACGCCGAGCGCGCACTTCACGAATATGTACTGTTCGAGGAACGAGGTAGCATAGATTCTTGACTAAGTCGGGACAGTCAAATTTATTGCGGCACACATTAAACAAAGTCATGACATCCAGGAGCATTCGTCTTGACTGCAAGGTTAGAAGATCGTATTTTTTTAGAAGAAGGTGGTATGAGGCTTTTTTCCGAAAACATCTGTAATTTATAGCACGAAGGTACTTTCGTTGTACCAGCTCCAAAATATCATTATATTTTTTGTACAGAGGGTTCCATATAGGTACTGCAAACTCTAGCTGTGGCCTAATTATGGATTTATATAAATGCAAAAAGGTGGAAGGTCGACGAAATTCCCTGGAAGCCCTCATTACAAAACCAAACATTTGGTAAGCCTTACTAACTATCTTATCTATATGAACATCTAGATGGAGCTTCGAATCCAGCTGGACCCCAAGATCACGGAGAGAAGTAACTTTATCTAGAAATGTATTAGCAAGGCAGTAGTGAAATTCAGTTTTATTTTTCTTTTTGGTGAACGTTATAACATGACACTTCGGAAGACTAAGATGAAGCTTATTGGAGGAACAATAGTTAGAAAAACGGTCCAGATCTTGCTGGAAATCCATGCAATCTTGTTTATTTGAGATTATTTTATAAACCTTTAAATCATCCGCATAAAGAAGAAATGTTGAATGTTGAAAACAGTTTTTAATATCATTAATAAATAAAATAAATAGTAGAGGACCCAGAATAGAGCCTTGGGGGACACCAGACGTGACCTGAATAGAGCTGGACTCGAAGCCATCAACCACTACTTTTTGAGTTCTGTTAGTTATATAAGATACAAACCATCTCAAAAGGTCACCTCTAATACCGTTGTAAGCAATTTTATCAAGTAGTAATTTATGATCAATTTTATCGAACGCTTTCTGGAAATCAGTGTAAACCGCATCAATCTGTTGCCTATCGTCAATACTTTCAAAGAGATGAGTTGTGAAAATGAGGAGATTGCTAATACAAGATCTGTCCCTAACAAAACCATGCTGTTCATTTATTAGCACACTGTGAATAGCCGGATATACCACGTTATGAACAAGTCTCTCAAAGAGTTTGGAAAATGCGGATAGTATAGAGATAGGTCGATAAGTTGCTACATCATGCTTGGGTCCACTTTTGTGAACTGGCACAATATTTGCATGTTTCCATACTTCAGGAAAGACACCATGAGATAAACATTTGTTGAATACGATGAATAAAGGATAGCAAATTGTATCATACGTATTTTTTAAAAAAGCTGATGGAATCCCATCCGGACCCGGACCTTTAGATGAGTCGAGTGATTTTAATTCTTTACGTATAGCATCAAGAGAAAGATGCAGCTTACACAAGTTGATATCATTGTCAGCGCTGTTAATGGGTGGTTTCCAAGAGTTGTAGTCAAAAGTTGACGGCTCGTACACCGAGCGAAAGAATGTAGCAAATAGGTTACAGGTAGTGATAGGATCATTAGATGAGATATGGTTGTAGCGAACCGTTGATGGGATTGTATTTGTAGTTTTTCGGTTGGCAACATATGTCCAAAAGGCCTTAATATTGGTAGCAACACTATCCTCAACAACTTTGATATAGTTATTATAGCATCGGTCGGCTACTTTTTTAAACTTAGTTCTGTTGATGGAAAACGCCTCATAGTCGCTTAAATTCCCATACTTCTTCCACCTAACCCAAGCACGGGTTTTATTTTTAAAAATAGCTATAAGTGATCTGGAGAACCAAATTGGGTAATTCACATTCTTGGATTTGCAAACTGGCGTGTGCAATCGTATAATTTCATAAAGTTTTTCATAGAAAGTAGAAACAGATTCATTAGGCGCCAAGGTGTCAAGTAAAGAATTCCAATCAACATTACCCAAATCGGTATTTATTTCCTTATAGTTAGCTTTGTAATAATTTAATTTCTTATTAGCACTCAATTTAGAATTTTGTGTAGGGTAGGAGAAAGAAATGTGTACATAAAACGCAGGATGATAAGTATCAATTGGTAAGAGGGTAGTATCAGGAGTAAGCGTTACGGTATGAGTGTTACAAAAAAATAAGTCCAAGATGCGACCGACAGAGTTGGATAAATGGTTATACTGTTTCAGAGATTGTTGGGAGCAGAAGTTTAATAAATTGCGAATAACGTTTGTAATTTTATTATTTGTAGCATATTCCATCCACACATCCACACACATTTTTTTTTTTTGTATGTTTGTTACGCGATTACTCCGTCAATTGTGGACCGATTTTCAAAATTATTTTTTTGTTCGAAAGGAGATTCTTCTGAAGTGGTCCCATAGTCACCAAGTCAGGATCTGATGATTGGATCCTGGAGAAATCGAAGGAACTCTTAAAATATTATAGGCACACCTATAGCGATTTGGGTATTTTTTATAGTAACTCGTGCATTAGCACTCGGAAAGCACCATTTGGTGAAGTGGAACTGATGATGAAGACCACAGATGGACACCGGAACTACTCAATAATATCTAAGTATTTCACGGGTTGCGATTCGATTACTTTAATATGGTTGCTAAGCAATTTATGCTCGCCACTATGTGAATGGTAATATGGAGCTGATGGTGGACCAGGAGAACTCCTCAACAATTAACTTCCCTGCATCGGGAAAAGCAATATTTTGTAAAAGGCGATGAGCATGTTGACACTGGCTATTGTAACTTAGATAAATTATAAGCAGACCCACTAAAAATCGTGAAATAAAAACTTTTTAACAAAAATACAACCGACTTCCAAAAGAAACACTACAAAGTGAAAAATAACTTTAATTTCGGAAGTCGGTGGCAAAAAACGTAAATACAAAACCAAAGACACCGACTTCCGAAATTAAAGTTATTTTTCACTTTGTAGTGTTTCTTTTGGAAGTCGGTTGTATTTTTGTTAATTTTTTTTTTTTCTACGCAGTCCGACACTGACCGCGCTTTTGGTCATGTAGTCCCTTAAAATATGAGAGATCAATTTTGAGCTTGATAATTGTTTCATGTTTGATTTGGTCTAAGTAGTTGTTCGTTTGTTCACGAAATTCTGGGTCGGTAGTTATGAAATCTTCAGTAGGTATAAACAGACCAGTACCTCCTATTCAATTGTGCTTGACTCGCCATATAACGTGAACATATCTGGCGAAATATACGGATGTATAGACGCCAGCACATCAACCTACCCGAAACTGTCACATTTTCCCAATCAACTTTGAACCTTATGCTTTAGTGTTAAAGTTGAAAATCTATTAAAGAAATTTGACAGATTGAAGTAGGTTGATGTGCTGGCGTCTGTACACACGGCTACATAATAAAGCTATAGGTACAGACGCCAGCTCATCAACCTACTACAATCTGTCAAATTTCTTTAATAGATTTTCAACTTTATCACTGAAGCATAAGGTTCAAAGTTGATTGGGAAAATGTGACAGGTGTAGGTTGATGTGCTGGCGTCTGTACATTTCCAGTATAAGCTGACCTCGCATTAGTTCGGCTTTCCGTACAAGAAGAGGTTCGCTTGTACTGGAAATTTATAGATTGATATGCCGTATGTACAGGCGCCAGCACATCAACCTACCCGAAACTGTCAGATTTTCCCAATCAACTTTGAACCTTATGATTAAGTGATAAAGTTGAAAATCTATTAAAGAAATTTGACAGATTGTAGTAGGTTGATGTGCTGGCGTCTGTACATCTGTATATTTCGGTCAAGCACATCTGGAGACTGGTCTGGCCCGTGTAGCCCTACGGGAAATACAGACGTGATCTTTTCATCAAAAAACCTTGTTGTGCGCTCTTCTCGGTTTAGCCAAGTTTGAAGAAAAAATGTTTCCTCAGAATCGCACCCATATTCTTTTTCCAAACTGCTTACGTGTTTGTATAAGGCAGCTTCTGCTCTAGTATTGGCACGAACTATACGAGAAATAGCTCATGTCGTGGTTAAAATATTAGCCAGTCACCAAGGTAGCACCTGGATGCTGTTTTAAAACATTATCGTCGCCGTGCAGTAAAAACCTCGTGATTGCAATAAGCGATATCCACTCACGTGTCCCGCACCCCTCAGTGACATCGCCTAGAACGTACCAGAGCCCTGATTCACAACCATACGACAGCCTATCGTATCGAAAACCTGACATTTCGATAACCTGACTTGACTTGCCCTCAACAGCAAATAGCTGTTGGAAGAATAGCGGGCGTCTATTTGATTTAAACTGACAAAATTTTCGGGTTTTGGACTTGTGAACAGAGTTGAGAAGACTCCTACGATAACAATGATTAATGCTCGATATGATACGGAAGCATATCGAGTGTTTGTGAAAAAGGGGGCTGAACATTTTTTTCGGTACGCCACGGGGCGCCTCGCCACTTATAGGTACCGTATCAGTAAGTACACAAAAAATTTATATGGAGCACTAGTAACCTAATGATTGTTTCTTCAAGTGGGCAGACCAGGGTACAGACGCCAGCACATCAACCTACTACAATCTGTCAAATTTCTTTAATAGATTTTCAACTTTATCACTGAAGCATAAGGTTCAAAGTTGATTGGGAAAATGTGACAGGTGTAGGTTGATGTGCTGGCGTCTGTACATTACACAACTTGTTTCGTAACTTTAAATAACTTTGATTTTTTTCAATAATTTGCCCCCCTGCCTCGAAACGAACGTTTAGCCGTTGGTCCTGCACCTATCTCTCTCCGGTCGTGTGGGATTGTCGTCTCATTGGACTATGAGAGTGAGTGCACCTGTCTAAGCACGCAAGTGCGTGCGCAGACAGGTGCACTCACCTGCAGCTGTTCTTGCTTGGAAGAGATCGCAGAAAGCGGTAAGGCCGCCCATTGGAAGTATATAATTGTACCATGGCCCATTGTATGTTTTGAAGTGTTAAATGTATTTTCTGGTGTACTTACAATAAAGTACATAATTATACATATAAAGAATTACTGCTTGCTGTGCAGCTTATCCTAAATATGCATTCCGAATTTTCCAGGTTAAACAAAACAAATAAATAAAATGAAAAATAATTCATTTTATTTTCGAGGTTTTTACTGGACGTTGACGCTATGCACTAAAGCACAGAATACATAATATTACTACGACTAAAGCTACGGCCTCCTAGAGGGCGTTTCCGTCGTGTTTATAACGGACGTTAAGAAAATCTGTTCACCAGTAAAATGCTCTGAATTTGGACATTACGGAATTACGGGCGCATGTGGCAGCCAAGCCAACGCTCTTTATCAAGCTAAAAATGTAGTAGGAAATAAAACAACACACGTTTTTAATAAAAACTCCGTAAACTTTATTTTTATTACTCTTATATTAAAACACTGTAGAAATAATTTAACGTCTATTATTGAGCGCCAGTGTTTCTGGTATAAACACTTGGTACTTCGGTGTGGTACCGCCTTTCTCTATGATGGCGCGAACCAGAGAGAATGGGTCCAGCTTTTTTTTCACGACAAGGAATCTGAAATGAACGAGTAATCTATATAAATAAAAATGGAATGCTGTTTGTTCTTGAGCGCATAGCTTGAGAATGGCTGGACCGACTTGTATTATTTATTTTTTTGAAAATTTCGTACCCGAATAATGTTTTTAAACAAAAAAAAAATTGGAAAAAGTAACGTCCTTTTTCTATATTTTGTACGAATGATTATTACATTTTGAAAAGGACGCCTGTCGGTTCAGCTAGTATTATAAAAAGCTTTGGGTGTAAACAAATTGTCTCATGAAGAACAACGCACACTTGATCAAGGTAGGTACGTAAACTACAGCAACGATTTAATAGCGCTGTCAAGTCAATATCAGAGTGGCAATTCTCGTATTTTTAAGAACGTTCACAGTCTGATCTCAGTCTCAATCTGTCAACAATACCTCAACCCTACATTTTGACAAGTTTTTGACATTTGTTTGTCGCCGAGATGACACTGCGACTAGATTTTGAACGTTTTCAATTACGAGAATTGGCCTCCTGATTGCTATCACAAACTTGCGACTACGACTAGAACGAACGTCTAGCAAATTAGGGTAAATACACAGGGTGGCAAAGACACCGACGCGCAAATTGTAACCATTAATTCAGCACATAGACCGCGTAAAAACTATTCATCGGATATCAAAAAAAAAAAAAAAAATCAGCTGTCATTGAAAAGTGCAATTTCTACGCGGAAGCCATGTAGGTATTGCCTAGCCCTGCCATCCTGTAATTTAATGTGTCAACTGACTCGATCACGTAGACTTAATTAGCCAACCTAGCCTAACCATTCAGAGCATAAAGGGGTTATTTTAGGTCACAAATAATTCAAGGTCAACTAAAATAACAACCTTCTCAGTATCACTCAAGATCAAAAATGTCAGACGTGATATACCGCTGCTTGAGACTCATTGTAGATTCTGTTTTATAAGAGTTGCATTGGATATGAAAATGTCCAATAAAAAAAAAACTCAAGGTCAAACCAACCTCTCATCTCCTTCACCATAACTCCTCGATGCAAGTCCAGACTTCTGCGAAACTTGATGTAATACCGCGCGTTCTTCTTTAGAGAAGTCGTTTGTGAACACAAGGTCAAGGTCAAAAGTGTCGGATGCTATGTAGCGCTGCATCAGACCGTGGGCCGCTCGGCGAAGCATACGGACGTCTTGAGCGCTGCCAAGGCCGGCGCGATTTACCTGTGTAAAAATAGACAAATATAAAATAAGTACTAATTGTGTGCCAATCGAAACTCGGAATCAAAGTTGGCCAAGTGAGAGTCGGACTCAAACACGAAGGGTCCTGTACCGCCGTACAATATGTAACACAACATATATTTTTAAACACGTTTCTTGTATCCCCCATTATTTTTTAAATTGTATTAAAAAAAAAAGAAATACACACTGAAAATTTCAACTGTCTTACTATTACAGTTCATGAGACACAGCCATTTAAAAAAACACGACCCCGATATGGACCCCTTTAATTTTAACTTTTTTTTAATTGTTGTTATAGCGGCAATAGAAATACACACTGTGAAAATTTCGTAACACACTTTCAATCACATCATCATCTTTCTTTCAATCATTTTGAAAGCTATTGCTTCATATGTTCGAAAAAATTGTCAGAACACAAGTTCAACAACGTAAATAACGTAATGAATGTAGTTGAACTGTCAAAATGAACGCCATTGCTACTGTTAGAACGTCATGAAATTACCCCGCCGTTTATCTGGTTAAAAACACACTGTATTATTGCACCATCCGAGTGTTGCCAATAAGGGGACAAAGGTCCGCCGTTCTCACTCTTCGAGTACGGAACCCTAAAATTCTTATAATCTGATCCAAACTCACCATTTGTAAATTAGGTTTAATGGGTTCTGATATGCCTTGCGCGTCGACGCCCAGGCCACCGCCTTGCCAACCCATCATCTTCATCATTCTGGAAAATGAATAAAAAAAACTTATAATGGTCAGCCAGCCCCCAAAACGCCGACCCTTTATCTATAAATACAGGGTTATTTTAAATTGGTTACAACCCCGCAGACGCGATGGGTATCTATACAGGGTTATTGGAAAAACACCAACAACCTCTTAAGAGGTCATTGTACTCATCATTATGAACAACTTTTAATACCATGGGACCAAACCAGAAATCGCGAAAAAAAAATCTGCTGTTCTCTACGTTTTGACGATTTATACGAACAAAAATAAACTAATATGATGTTTTTTTTGTGGGATCATTGACCACAAATATTGTATTCAAACTCAAACTCAAAGCATTTATTTCAATTAAACCATGTACAGGCACTTTTGAATTGTCGAAATGAAATAGTCGGTCAGTTAGTCAGAAAGTTGAAGCTAGTTGTCCATTCCAAAACGTAGATCTCTATGGAGAAGAACGGGCAAGAAACTCCATGGACACTCTTTTAAATCAAGATATTACAAAAACCTGGGTACATTATTCTTGTTGCTTCTATATGTGAGAACAATGTAAAAAAACACACAAATGAAGAAACAATCCAAAAAATAAGATTAAGGTGAATGTGACATGGTAGACCGCGAAAAAATTTTCTTACGTCTTTTGCAATTTGCAGATCAGTGTCAGGTTGTATCTTGATCCAAATATGATTCGCGACTATAATACATGTATTTACAGAATCATAGTCATTAGAATCATTAATATATCTCTTTAAGTTAGATTTCTACCACAAACACTTTTCCATACGAGATTTGTTCTCAACGGTAGAAATCTAACTTAGAAAGATGTATTAATGATTGTAATTATTATAATTCTGTAAACACGTACCGGTTATAGTCGCGAATCATATTTTGATCAAGATACAACCTAACACTGACCTAAAAATTGCAAAAAACTTAAGAAAAATTCAATTTCGCGGGCTACAACTACCCATTCACCTTAAAAATAAGCCTTGGCTGTTACGAGATGACCAGTCTCAACCGACGGCGCCCGTTCGCGAACATGACGCATGAACATATTCTAGGTGGGTTAGAGTATTATTGAGATTCTCCAGCAGAAAATTCCCATTAGCAGGTTGGAGTCCGCCCCCTATTACATGGGACTTCTCTGCCTAAAATACTAACTTCATAGCCACAGTGTTCTCCACCGGAGTCCCGAACACGTCATCTTTTTTCTTCCCGGACACATCGCTGACGCTGATCCTTGCGTCTCCTTGTGCTATAAACTGTTCTTTTATTAACACGCTGACTACTTCGCGCCGTAACCTCTGTGAACAAAGATAACATAATACAGGGTGAAATTGAACACATGCGACAAATCGAAATGGGAGATTATACTCATCATTATGAACCACTTTTACTATGGGACCAAACCTGAAATCGCGAAAAAGAAATCAGCCGTTCCCTTCATTTTGGCGAGTTATGCGAACATAAATGTAGGGAACAGCTGATTTTTTTTTTTCGTGATTTCAGGTTTGGTCCCATAGTAAAAGTTGTTCATAATGACGAGTACAATCTCCCATTTCGATTTGTCGCATGTGTTCAATTTCACCCTGTATAAAATAAATATGAAAAAACTGCCGTGTTGGTCTAGTGGTCGCAAGCGCTAATGCTGAGAATGAGGGTTCGATTCTCAGGTCGGGCTGGATCCTTCCATCAGGAATATCTCAGAGGTCTTGAATTTGTGGCCGGTTGATGACAATATGCTCGCCCCCTATTACATGGGATCTAAACATAACTGGCAAAATTTGGGTGTTACTATAGGTACACCTCTGCCTAACCATTCGGGGATTACACGCGTGATGTTATATTTTCATTTAAAGTTGTGTTGAGACACTTGAGACCGCTCCTCTGAACATTATCGCGCGCTAGCGGCAGTGTACGACTTGCGGCGGCGAGTTAGCCAGCCGAAGGGCCTAGCGATGACGCCCGCACCACACCAGTCAGATGATGCACGCCTCCACAAACGGCTGCGCTTGCGCGTTTTTATTAACTTTCATATTTTTGACGTGACAACGTCTTATAATTCGATGGAGCCGGTTGCACGCACGAAAAAACATGACTCATGCGGCGTTACCTCGCTCTGAGGCGTTCCATTTAAGGCTTGAAGTGCAAGCGAGAGCGCGGAACGACCGACAAAGAGGCACAATCGGCCTCCGTGTTCGGCAGCGTTCGACATGTCTCTCTCTTACTTGAGTGAGCGATGCGTCCGCGTGGACAGCTGCTATACAATAATACATTTACATGTTTTCGTATTTTCTTATGACGTTGTCTCGTTCAACTATCGTCAGTAAACCGACTTTACAGGCAACCGATTTTTTTTTGTTTACCTTTTAATTGACAAATTGTTTTTCATCTTTTTCCACATTATACATTGGTCCCTCGAGTCGGATTTACACAATAACTATGATCTTCTGTCGCGGACATTGGTCCTTCGAGCCGGATTTACACAATCACTACGATTTATCGTCGCGGACATCGGTCCTTCGAGCCGGATTTACATAATAGCTATGATGCTTATGATCTACCGTCGCGGAAATTGGTCCTTCGAGCCGGATTTACACAATATAGTTGGGATTTAATGTTTAATGTATAAAAAAAGTTGCATTATGAAATATAACAAACCTCCCAAGCTATAATTTCGGTCGCATTCCTCGCTTCCACTTTACTCTCACCAGGAGCTTGCGCCAGAAGCTGCTGGTTGATGCACAGAGAGTAAACTTTGTTCTCATACCCATTTGTTAAGTTTACACCACAGACTTGACAGCTGGCTGAAAAATATGGAGTAGGATTATCTTGAAAGAGGGTACTGTTGAAAAAGTTTTTATTGCTAAATAAATGCTGAACGGTCGGCTTTAAGAGAGCAGTGGTGGCCAAGTGGTAACGGCCGCGACTTACGAGGAGTAGGTCGTAGGTTCGAACCCAGACAGGCACTTTACTTTGTGTAAATTATTTCATCACCACTGCTCTCAAAACGGTGAAGGAAAACATCGTGAGGAAACCGGCATGTCCTAGAACCAAAAATTCGAAGACATGTGACGTCTGCCAACCCGCACTGGGCCCGCGTGGTGGATTACGGCCCATTCCCTCTCGCTGAGAGGAGGCCTGTGTCCCAGCAGTGGAAACATTATAGGCTGATTATATAAATGCTGAACAAGCTTTTATTGCCAATTCTATACTGTATACTATACTACAATGTTTTAGGTAGTTAAATAAAGGTAAACAAAAAAGCCATGTGACTTAGTTAACCAACTAAACCAGTCTATTCAGTTGCTCTTCAATTTAGCAACTTTTTTAATGAATTATAATGTTGCTAAATTGAAGAGTACAACTTTGATGTAGCAAGACAACTAAATAGACTGGTAATACATTTAGTCAGTTAACTAAGTCACGTGGTTTTTTTGTTTACCTTTATTTAACTACCTAAACCAATGGAGTATAATATTATAAAGAGGTATTTGTGAGTTTGTATGTAGGGGCAGGGGGTACTCTTCGGAACTGCTGATCCGATTCTGAAAATTCTTTCAATAACACAGCTACAGTATTGTAGTGTCATAATTTCTCGCGTATGAAGTCACAGGTAGAAGCTAGTTGATAAAGAACTAAACCACAACTAAAATAGAGTTCAAAATAGCATGCAAGATGTGATTCCCTGAGGTATGTGTTAGCGCATATTTGCACTCAAAACTTGGCTGCAAAGAAGCATTCAAGCAACACTGTTTCTGCTTGTGATGACTTTTGTTTTGTTTTAGGACTAGCTTCTGCTCGCGAAAATACCTTCCATGCTATTACTTTGATTTTACATAGCATTCTATCTGATTGCTAAAAAAATTTTTCATTTTCGACTGGTAGTTCCAGAGATTACCGCTATCAAACAAACAAACAACAACAAACTTCAGTTTTATTATTAGTATATAGATAGACAGATGATGCAAGATATATCAAGGGCAGAAATTCGGACTATAATATCATGACTTTGTATATTCTTGGTATGACAGAAAATGTTCAGGAATAAAGGCTTTCTACAACTTTATTTTTGATTGGTGTTATAGAGGTATGAGGAACAGGGTGTAAAGTTCACTCAACCTCCATAGAAAAGGGAGGATCCTCCGACCAGACGGGTGTTGTGTCTAGCGGGCAACTGCCCAATGATTCATGTCGGGCTGTTGTATCTATGCTAGTTGCGCGGTAAACTCTGGTTACGCGATGCAGGATTTGCGTGACGTCAGTATGACGCGTTGTTTGCATGTGGCGTTGTAGATACCGCTACAGTGTCAGTAAGGTTTTTTTTTAATTTCCAAAATATGCAAAAGCTCGGTAATCTAAAAAACAGATATCTCAGACTCACTTTGTATATTCCACAGTTTCCTCGCCCATGGTCGAATCAACAGCACAATACGGCCAAACGGAGACTGAAACATATTCTCTCTAAACAATCTCACATCCAAACATTTTATATTGGACATTTCTTTTATATAATCATCTGCATGCATCTGATCTGTGTTCCTCTTTTCACTTGTAGACGTATCCTGGTCTACAGTCTTTGCATTGCCTTCCGTTTCAATATCTTCATCCGATGCCTCATTTTTGTTATGTTCTGTGTCAGAAATGTTCTTTTCTTCTGTTTCCTGGTCTGCTGTTTGACCTTGGGGTACAAATGCAATACGGGCAGACTTTGGTTTGTCATCAGTGACAATATCCCCTCCAACACGTTTGATGCCTCGTGCTCTGTCCTCGGCAGCTGTTGATGCGGAGACAAATGTTCTCTGCAGTTTGGTTTTTTTTTTGTCTTTATATTTTTGGCCAACCTGGAATATTAAAATACAGTGTAACTATTGTGGCACATAACTGGTTAGGCAGAGGGGGACAAATAGTATCCAAACTAATATTATAAATGCGAAAGTAACTCTGTCTGTCTGTCTGTCTTTTCTTGACGCCTAAACTACTGAACCAATTTGTGTGAAATTTGGTACAGACATAGTTTGGAACTTGAGAAAGGACATAGGATAGTTTTTATCCCGATATTCCCACGGGATCGAGACTTATGCGGGTGAAACTGCGGGGCGCAGCTAGTATTAAATAAAATTCATTTAATTCAGGCAAGACCCATCGCTAGTTATGTTTAAGTCCCACATAATATAGGGCCGGCCAATTGCCATCAACTGGGCACCAATCTAAACTCCGGGCTGCTACAAATCATATTGTATAAATTCATTGTTGTTAATGTTTTACAATCTGCAAGTTAACTTAAGACTGGGCTTGGCTGACGTAAGCACGTGGTACTGAGGCGTCAGTGGCGAGAGCAGTAACAGCGCAGGGGTTGGGAGGTCGTGATCTGCCCAGCCTTTTGCCAACTATGTTAACGTCGGCTTCCAGTCTAACCGGATGCAGTTGAATACTAGTACCTGTTTTACATAAAGCGACTGCCTATCTGACCTCCACAATCCAGTTACTGGGTAATACGATACCACTTGGCAAGGCTGTTTGTCAGACTTTCGAGCTTCTGACGACCCGTAACGACTGTCAAAGATCCAGCCGATGCAGAATGACAACCGGGAGCAACAGCTTAACGTGCTTTCTGAAGCACGGAGGAGTCTTGGTATGTAAAGATGGTCCCCATCCACAGAACACAACCCAAGCGTACTTAACCTGATCGATTGACCCGTGCGGCTGTTATAACTTAGTAAATTTTAGAATCAATCACGAGCAAAATGCTACGGAAGTATAAGCAAAATATAATAAACAATATTTTGAGGTTATGTTGTTGTTCTAATTGTTATTATTGTTGTTTGTGGGTTATGTTTACCTCGAAAGATAGTTGAGCCATCTGTTGCATAACCGGCGCAGGATATCTACACCCCATAAACTCAATATTTGTGTAAACACGGGCCAAGCAAATTAATCTTTCTTCGGGGAAATTACTCTTCCATTTTTCCATGAAAGCTTTGCGTAGCTGCCAATGTTCTTCGCATTCGTGTTCATCTCTGTACTTTTCAACATCCCAGTTCACGTCAAAGTCACCTGTAACTGTTAAGTTATTTTCCGCGAAATTACCTACTGTTTTGCTAGTGTTAGACATTTTCGTTTCGGAAAATTCACCATCAAAACATTGATGAGTGTTGCAAACATAAAGGTCAAGTTTTTTACTATTTAGGGTGCATTCCGAGTTAGGACTGTAATCGATATCATCGATTTGAGCGTGCTTAAACCCGTACCGAATTAGTTAAGCACGCTCAAATCGATTATATCGATTACATTCCTAACTCGGAACGCGGCAGTATTTTCAAAATAGTTGCTAGTGCTACAAGCAATGCAAAAATTAACTTGCCATTGCCATTAATTGCCAACGTCTAACATATTTTAAAACAAAGTCCTTCCCATAGACTACTATTATAAACTAGAGATTGAGACTGAGACTAGAATGCGACAAACGTTCTTAAAAATACGGGAATTGTCCCTCAGAGCCCTGATTCACAACCATACGACAGGCTATAATGACGAGTCTTGATATGCGTCAAAAAACTGGTAGAGCTTGGAAAACTGCAAATATAGTACTTATACTTTACTTTGCATATTGATTTGCGAATGTCGTCCATCACTTGCGGGTTCGCGTATTGCGATCAGAAATATAAATATTTTTACTGAAATAGAATTATTATGATAGCTTTTACCTGGCAATAAATTTTATTTATCATATTTGCGTTCCATTGCGAGAAATATTGATTTATCAGACATGCCAAGATTTTGTCTTTTTCATACTACGAAAAAATATATTATGGTGTTTCTTTCTCGGAAGTTTGAAATGCAATAAATCATCATCGAGTAAAATAGCTTATCGATTGATTTTGTTTCAAAAGCGGGGTAGGTACCGAACTGCCGATCGCCGATGGCCGGTTAGTAATATAAACAAAATCTTGGATTTCATTTTGGTTGAGGTAAGTTCTTTGATGAAAACAAATTTTATAATAAAGAAATGTTGAATTTAATTACCTTGTTATAGATATCTAGCCGCATTCTGTAAGTTTATTTTTGTTAAAACTTTCAGAATATTTATTTATTTAATATTTGGGTGCCTGAAGATTTTAACAACGTGTCTTGGTATAATTTTTTTTTCTTGCGGTGGATAATATTCTAATCATAAATTAGAAACAACCAAACACTGTAAAGTAATTGATAACGCCGGCAAAATGTCTTTCGAAACTACCGAAGTTTCACCAAATAACAATAAAGAGAATTCCGAGATTTTTGATGATCCCATGGTGTGTGATGATGATAGCTGTATTGATAATGATGTTGATATGAAGAAGGATGACAATAACCAGTCTATTACTGACGAAGTACTACCTGTGGCGATCTATGCTGTGGCGGTAACTGAGGAAATCCCGCCAAAATATGACACATCATGCTCAGAAGTTCTAAGTACTTTTGCGTCTCCGAAGAGTAAAAAACGAAAGCTTCCAATTCCTTCAAACGAAACCTTCGACGAACTACTAAAAAAATTGCATGCGGCTAACGTATTGATTATGAATTTCACAAAATTACTGCTTTTTTTGGAAAGTAACAACAAGGAATTGACTTTTCCTTTTGTTGTGAAAGATTATGAAAAGTTTTTTGAAATGATAGTGCAGGACATTAACATTTTGAAATCAAAGAGTGTGGATGCCGATTACAGATGTATATGTGATAAAATAATAGTAGCTGCGACTGGTTACTTGCTTACTTGTGTCTATGAATATAGGCAGGATTTCCAAAAGTGAGTTACCTACTAAGATATTGTTCAAAATTTTAATGTAGAGTACAATATATATAGGTATACGAGGTGAAATTTTAATCACCGTTTTCTTCTTTTTTTTTTTGATGTTTGCATGCCTAATTTAAGGTTGATAAATAATTATTCTATTCTATTCTAAAAATTCTTGTCTATTGTTAAATTCAGATATATTTGCATGCACATGTATGTGGACTCCATTGTTCGCACTTAGTTAATCGTTCAGCCTAGTCTTTTCCCAATTGTGATGGGACTGGCTTCCAGTCTAACCAGATGCAGCTGAATACCAGTATTTTATATGAAGCAACTGCCTATCTGACCACCACAACCCAGTTATAAGACCCCTTGGTAAGACTGCTTGTCAGACTTTTTGGGCTTCTGACTACCTGTAATGACTGTCAAAGATCTACAGATGAAATCCGGGACCAACGGCTTAACACACTTTCCAAGGCACAGAGGGGTCTCGATATGTAATAGATGGCCACCCATCCACGAACCGACCCCGGCAAGCATAGGTTAACCTTTGATCAACCGATGTGGCTGTTATCATTTAGCCACGAGCTCCTTAGCACAAGCACTTAGTTGCATGCAGATTTAGAAATTATGAATTTGCAAAAGATTAAGAACTGATAAATGTTATATTTGTGCCTACCTACCTTTTGTTTCTTTATTTACAGAATAGTCATGGTGATTAAAAAAGAACGTAATAATATGATGGATCAGTCTGAAAACGGAATATCTTCATTTTCTTGGTGAGTTATATTAGTTATTTATTTGAAAGTGATAATCTTTTTTAACTAGGTAGGTTAGTCTTAAATCACCATTCATGCAGCACACACCTTGCGCACATAGAAAGAAAGAAAATAAATATATTTGACTTAGATTAACGCATATGAGGCCTCATTCCAGAAGTTGTAGCGTTGGAATGTTTCCCTCTAGGTGGACTGATGACCTTGCGAAACACCGCTGGATACGAAAAGCACAGAACAGGTTGAGTTGCGGTGCTTGTGGGGGGCCTATGGCCAGCAGTAGACGTCTGTCGGCTAAAATGATGTTGATGAATGAGGTTGAAACACACACTATTCACACAAAAAATACAGAAACAACTTTAGAACAGTATTGTGTGCCTCACGGCTGCGCCTTATAGGCTCAATTAAGCATAAATGTCAGACTAGTGCCTGATGCTGGTTTTCAACTGGCCCATAATTTGTTATGAGGATGTCTTATGGATGTATCAGTTCATTTTATACACATTGTTTTTGAACTCTGAAGGCACCATGCTTATTTTTCGGCCCAATGTCGCTGTGCAGGAACGCAGAAAGATGAGGGGGGTGTGAATCAATCAATCAACTCAGCCTATTGGAGACCACTGTTGGACATAGGCCTCTCCCAGGCTGCACCACAACACCCTGACCTCCACCTTCCGCATCCAGTCTGTCCCAGCCACCTTCTTTAGGTTGTCCATCCATGTGGAGGAGTGTGTATGTCTGTGTTATTAAAGGCACATGATGACAACTGCAATACCTCATGTGTCCAAGTGAATTCCGCCATCTGTTTGCCATCCAATAACATAAAAAAAATATGTTGTGTGTGTCTTTGTTCAAGGCAAAAATATGATTCTTGATTTTCCCCTTTCGCCCTTTAAATCCATCCAAAGGTTGTCTTTAAAAGATCATTTTTAAAGGAAAAGAGCTTTGAAGGTCTGTGGCATACCTACCAATCCGCCATTTTTTTTTTTCAAAATGGCGGCCACGCATTAAGCCTAAATAAATGGATAACTGACATTAAATAATGCAAACAGAAAACATAATAAAACCAAACCCCGTAAAATTGCTTCGTTGTTAGGAATAATCACTGAAAGTAATCAAACATCTATGCTACAAGATGTAAGCAAGTTCAAAAAATATGGATGTCACGTGATCAACTACGAACCTTAATATCTCGGAAACGTGACACTACGGGGTTTGGTCCTATTATGTTTTCTGTTTGCATTGATGTCAGTTATCGATTTATATAATAGGTTTCATGAGTGACCGCCATTTTGAAAAAAAAAATTGCGCGACAGTAGGTATGGCGGGCTCAATGTAAATATCTTCAATACCCTTTCTCCATTTATATCTGTAACTAGCTGACCCGGCGAACTTCGTACTGCCTCAGAATCTCATCAAAAAAGCCATTCCATACAAAATGTATGTGAATAAATATGTGTGTGAAAAAAATGTTCGTTATGTTTTTTCGTGAATTTTTCCCATGTAATACTTATTCTGCTATTCGGGGCGGAGTCAATTGTAACAAACCAGAGATCATAAAAATCGAAGCGATAAGTGACTAGCTGCGCCCCGCGGTTTCACCCGCATAAGTGTCGATCCCGTGGGAACGTCGGGATAAAAACTATCCTATGTCCTTCACCGGGATGCAATCTATCTCTGTCAAATTTTATCAAAATCCGTTCAGTGGTTTAGGCGTGAAAAGGTAACCACAGACAGACAGACAGAGTTACTTTCGAATTTATAATATTAGTATGGATTATATATTATATAGTATGGATGTAACTAACCCGACTTTTTTTATTTATATAGATTTGTATGGTGCACATAATAAAGAGTATTCTATTCTTTCAGGTCCATGGAGAGTGTAATGCCTTCATCTCTGACATCAAGCGAAGTAGGCAGCACCGAAGTACTGAGCAGGTCACCATCTCCTGGCCCTATGTCTAGCGGTTTCAAATTACACTGCCTCCGCACAGCACTAGCATTCATAAAGAATGACACCACAAATACAGAAGAATTTTCTGAGTTGAATTTGGAACAAGCACACTTCATGCAATTGTTACTTGAAAGCGTTATAGTTTTCACAGAATTTGATAGTAATTTGGAAATTAAAGACTTGTACAGAGATTTATGGGAGGCCGTCCGAATTTACAGATTGAAATACGAATTTAGGATTAAGTGTGAAGAAAGTTCGGATGGAAAAAAGTAAGTTTACCTCTTACTCGATTTTTACGAACAATTTTATACCGAACTAGCTTCTGCCCGCAGCTTCGGTGATGTCGAAAATTATAACACCTGCTCATTTAAAAGAGTTATGTCCTACTGATGCCGACTGTATTGATGATCTGAGGAATGAGAGTCATCTAGACAACTTTAATTATTGGTCGCAAAAGACTTGGTTTCAATTTTGGAATTGTCTATGGTAATTAGCTGTGGTTGTCAGGTAATAAACAATGTTATTTTCCCGTGAGGTAAAGTTACAAAATTATAATATTGAAGGTATTCTACCTAAAAATTTCTCTTTTTTTCTGAATGTCGTGAGAGACGCATTTTTTACTGTTATTACAAGTGTTAGAAGCGAAAGTGTTTAGTTTTACATTTATTTCTTAAATATAATAATATTAAGTAGGTATTATAAAGAGAAAAGGTTTGATCTTTGTATGTTTATGTCTCTAACTTTGGACTCCCACACTACTGGAGAAGCTGACGCACAGTTAACTTATGCTATGTATGATAATTATGATTTTCAGCCTGTATAAAATTACTTTTCGAAAAAAAAAAGTTTGTAAACTCAAACCCGACTACTGAAAAGGATGAAACAAGAAAGTACCTTCCCGTGGTCGCATGCCGCTGTACTAAATAAGCTATGGTAGCATGCGACCACGAGAAGGTACTTTCTTGTTTCATTCTTTTCAGTAGTCGGGTTTTAGTTTTTATACTTTTTTTTTATTTAATTATTTTGGGGCTCATTTCAGTAATACTTATATTTCTGAAATGTGCTAATTAAGCCCTTTCATTTGATACCCCACATAAGGCACCATCCCAAAATATTTATTTTTAAATTAATTACTTTATGTCCTCTAGAGAGCGCCATATTGAATTTAGTGTGACATTACCTAGCCTATAACCAGCGGACGGTCAAGACGCTTGTAACGATACCTCATTTGTCAAATTATTATAAGTACTTTTTAAGTTATGAGGGAACAGATGGACACATACCAGTCAAACTCATAACTCTCCTTCTTGCTTCGCCGAAGTTGGGTAAAAATAACGCCACTTACCTACCTTTTAAAAAAAATGTAATTTTTTTTAATATGAATCAGACAACTGACTGCCTCGTTGGTCTAATGGTCGCAAGCAATACTGCTGAGCATGAGGTCCTGAATACAATTCCTGGGTCGGGCAAAATGTTATTGGGTTTTTCCATAAGTCTCGAAATGTGGATGTACTATAGGTATACCCCTGCCTAACTCTTCGGGAAATGCGGGCATGATGTTATGTATTGTAAATTTATAAAAAAAAAAAATTGCTTACAGTGTTGTTTTTATATTACAGGAATTTGTTGTTCGAAAAAGTACCAATAAATATACCACCTTTGACTACTGTCAATTCAAACCAAATAATGTAAGTATCATTGCTTTGTTTCACCATCAAACGATTCGTTTTTCTAATTCAAATTCTTTATTGCGAACTAAGTGTACATAATTACGAAGATGTTAACAATAGGTAGGTAGATTCTTAGAACTTAGTTGCCTGTTAGGGCATTGCAATTTAAATGGTTATCAGTGGAGAGCAGTGGTGGCCCAGTGATAACGACTGCGACTTACGAGTTGTAGGTCGTAGGTTCGAACTCAGACAGGCGCTTCACTTTGTGTAAATTATTTCATCACCACTGCTCTCAAACCGGTGAAGGAAAACATCGTGAGGAAACCGGCATGTCCTAGAAACAAAAATTCGAAGACATGTGACATCTACCAATCCGCACTGGGCCCGCATGGTAGATTACGGCCCATTCCCTCTTACCGAGAGGAGGCCTGCGTCCCAGCAGTGGGAACATTACAGGCTGATTATGTAATTAAAAAAGTATAAGTACATACTCATTGTTACAGTTATACAGTTTACATTATAATATATTAATTATCATTAATCATACATTTTATATTATATCATACTATTCTTATAATTTATCTATATATATAAAAATGAAACCCGTTTTCCGTTGTCACGACATAACATGAAAACGGCTTGACCGATTTCGATGAAATTTGGTATAGAGATAGTTTGAGTCCCGGGAAAGGACATAGGATAGTTTTTATCCCGATATTCCCACGGGATCGAAAGTTACGCGGGTGAAACCGCGGGGCGCAGCTAGTATCACAATATAATAAGTATCACAATCATTTTAGTACCTATTAAATAATTATTTTTCTTCAAGGAATTCTTTTACAGAGTAATATGCCTTTTTAATCAGAAAGTCTTTTAGCTTCCTTTTAAATATACCAATTCTATGTAGGTTCCTATTATCTATGGGTAACTTATTAATTTAAACAATTATTTTTTCGCCAGGAATCCAAAGACAGAGGCTACAAAGTCAGAGGCCCCAAAGATGGCAGATCCAATACCAGAGGCATCAAAACCAGTGGCCTCAATGCCAGAGGCTTCAAAACCAGTGGTCTCAAGACCAGACACGTCACAACCACAGACCTTAAAAGCAGTGCCATCAAAACCAGAGCCAGAGACCTCAAAGTCAAAACCTTGGTTTCCAATGCCAGTGGTCCCAAAATTACCATACGTCAGTCAAAACCCCGCACGCGTTACAAAACGTATGTTAAACAAGAAACTAAAGATGGAGAATGAGAATCTCTTCATCAAAAGACTACCCTCTCAGTTCATTTCTGACACTCTAAATACCATCCGTGATTTTTTGTTAGACGAGGACAGACATAAATTAGTTTTGGCGCCAAAAACTTATATAGAACTAGATTTTTATAGGAATTGTCTCACCTGGTGTCGAACCACTTTTGTTGAGTCCAAGTTTGGCAACGAATTTCAAGAGATACATTATCAAATTTCTTGTCTATTATTTCGTGTGAAATGTACCGTAAATAGGGGTTGTTCTAACAAGACCAATGAAACAACTGGAATTAAGTAAGTTAATGTTTTTTATTTCTTTTTAGAGTTCTGTACCGAAAGGGTGCCAACGGGACCCTATTACTAAGACCCCGCTTTCCGTTCGTCATCAATATCATCCCTTTTGTCCATACTAGGAACCTGTGGGGTAATTGCATAACACACTAACAGTATCAACGGCTTTCATTTTGATTGTTCAACAACATTCATTGCGTTATTTACGTTGTTGCGCAAACAAATTTTTCTAACATATTATGAAGCAATGGATTAACAATATCTATCAAGACTTGACTTAAATCGCCTTGTCTTGCACGATGCTATGTGTTACGCAAGAATTAATGACGACGAATGGGACAAATAAAAGGAGCGCCTTTTATTTTTAGTGTGAATATTTGCTGTTTGTAGTAGTGCGCAATGTAACACACGCAACACATTGTGCTTATGGATGCATGCAACGGTACCGGTACCGACCCCTGGGTCGTGGAGGTATTTAAAGTTATGTTATAACATTAAAAAAATGTTTTCTTAAAAAACGTCCGTAAAAGTTGTCATTTTGACCTTCAATATCTCCGTAGCCAGAAGGTTCCCAGGCATGGACCAATAAAAAAAAATTAGAATGACGGGGAGCACAAGTGACTCTCGGATTCATTAAGCTTTTACACCCGTTATACTCAAAAACGTTGAGCTGAATTTATTAATAAAATAATAATATCGTTTATTTCAGACTACATAGTTTGTCCACTTATTGTTAAAAGTAATATAATATTTATAGGCGATCAATTTTGAATTTATTGCTATTATGAATATGCGAAAGAATGCGAATTTCTTATATTTTGATAGCGAATATTTTAAAATCTGTCTGCGGTGAATTCTTTCAGTAACAACAATATAAATTTTAATTTCAAGCGAACTTATCCGGCAGTCGATAAAATGGCTGAGGTGGCTCAAACTATTTTTAAATTGTTACAGGGAAGTGAGTTACATAAAAGAGCGGAAACATGTACCTATCGTGGCTATTCCTGAACCAGCACAGAGGTAAGTTTATAAAGCCATTACCCTACACTATATTTAGAGCCCGATATACAGGGTTATTGTTTTTTTTTTTTTTTTTTTTCTTTTCAATAACTGCTATCAGTCCTTTTTGGACTATTATCAGTTTCGTTGAGTGAATAAAGTGGCGTTTCAGGTACAGGGGCCATTGCCCACTGCTACCTCTTTATATTACTTGACTTCTCTTAAGTCAATTGACAGATTCACTGCTGTCCAGCAATTTAACAGCCAGGGGATTTGGGTGGGTGGCTAGACGATCAGCATAACGCCTTTTATGTTTATCAATTTCCTCAAGTATGGTAGGAGTGTTGAGATGATCATGGATTTCGTCATTCCGTGTGAACCATGGTGCATTTACAATATTCCTCAAGATGGCGTTTTGAGCTCTTTGGAGGCACATTATGTTGCTTTTGCTGGCCACTCCCCATAGTTGGATGCCGAATGACCATATAGGTTTCAATAGTGAATTGTACAGCAGGAGTTTGTTGTCCAAAGACAGGACTGAGTTACATTGGAAATATACCAATAACCTCTTAAGAGGTCATTGTACTCATCATTATGAACAACTGTTACTATGGGACGCGGCGAAAATTTGATGGCACGGTGAGACTATCGCCGCCATTCTCTCACTCATGGAGACGGCCCCTTAGAGGTCCGAAGTAGACCTATACTGTATTAACAAGTTGAAAACGTCGATATTTTGCTCCGATTGCTACAATTCAACTGACTCTCATGATGTGCCGCTACTCGAATCGCGGCAAAATGTAGTAACGTTTCTTAGCGACTGCGTTAAGCGGTTTCCCATTGTTATTTTCGCGGCGCGGGTGTGCGAAGGCCCTAATGTGTTACTTTGATCGCTTTTGGTTAGGACGGGGGTTAACACATATTTTTGTTTTTTATAATCGTTTTTTATGGTTCCGTAGTCAACAAGGAACCATTATGATTTTACCATTAATTGTCTCTCCGCGGCTTACCGCTCGATATATACTCTTAGTACGGTCGAACAAGCTATTTGGTATACAGGCAAAAATATTCATCTTTCCACTACACTGCCAATATTTAGTTTTATTTTGTGCTTTATAACCTTTTCAGCTTATGGCATCCTTAATTATATAGAGTGGTATAAAAGAATTGACTAACCCAGCACACCATTGTTTAAAAGTAGTTGCAAGTTAGCTGCCTGTAAGTATACCAAATAGCATGGGTATACATATCAATCACGTCGGCAAAGGTGTGTAGGTACAGGGAGAGGAGATTAACACATTAGTTTAAATTTTTTGTTATAATTATGTTTTTATTTTTTATTTAGTGCACCCAAGAAGAAGAAAGTTAATATACAAAATGCTATACAGTTAGCGGAGACAGAAAATATTAAGTTAGAGACAGTTATTAACTTAAATCAATGGTATGGCAACACTGCCGTTATAGATGGGCAATCCACCCGATTTAAACACGGCGCTTTTGATAAACACCCAGAAAATTGGGTGTTTATCGGGTGTTTACCAAAAGCACCGGGTTTAAACCCGGTGGATTGCCCATCTATAACTGCCGTTAAATAATTAATGCTTTAAAACAAATTAAGTTAAAAAAAAAAACATTTTTATGTTTTCTTCTACATTGCTTATGATTCTATATTATTTTAAATAGGTTTTTTGATTTTTTTTTAATTTGTTTTCTTTTTTATATTTGTTTTTTTATTTAGCTTAAGAAAGAAAAAACAGAAGAAAGCCAAATTGAAAGCAACAAGGTATGTTGTCCTTTTACAACTTTCAATTGCACACAAAATCATTTACGGAGTGTTTAATCTGAGGCGAATCCCGCGCGGGAAGCGAGCCGATGTCATGTCCCTTAATTGTAAACACACTTTCAAACACAATCTGAAACATTTTGAAGAATATCCAGCACATCTGCGGAGTTTCACTAGCTAATTTAATTTGTCCTTGTATACTTTGCTTAACACCACACTTTCCTCAGTGTCTTGTCTCATTAGGACACCCATAAAAAGCTCTGATTTCAATAAAAATAACTAATTTCATTAAAATAAACCGTCCGTTTGGCGTGGATGTAACGTATATTTGTCCCCAAATTGTTCTTTTTACCCGACTGCGCCAGAAGGAGGGTTATGTTTTTCGAGGGTATGTATGTGTTTGTATGTATAATTGTTTGGCACGCTCTGCAGCCTAAACGGCTTGATGGATTTTAGCTTGTAAGGTGTCATTCGATTCGTATTTACTGTGAGAGTGACACTGGGTATATCAAAATAAAAAAAAAACAAAATGGCGTATTTTTGGCGCCATATTACGCCCACAAAATTTTCTTTTTTTTTTCAAAACCTATCAATTGGGTTATCAAAATATAGAGTTTTAAAAGGTGATTACAAAAATATATACAACTTATACGGTTAAAAGTAATTCAAAGTAACAAATCGTAAAAAACACGTACCAAGAACTAAATTGTCTGCGAAATCTTTCACATTTGTAAACTAAAAAGCTGCAAATAAAAAAAAGTAATTTAAAAAATTAAAAAACCCGACTACAACCCTATACTAAAACTAATTGAAAAGCTGAAAACAAGCCCATTTTAAATTAAATAAAAGTTGGAAGCAGGCGGGGCCCATACCATTATTATAGTTTCAAACTTAAATGGGTCCCGCCTGCTTCCAACTTTTATTTGTATTCGTTTTCTCTGTCATGTTTACCGCAAATTATTATTACTTTTCTTCCTAAAAATCGCTGTCAATTTGCCCCTCAGTGTGGACGCAGCTGTCAAACCGGCGAATCAAGCCAAGACCTGGACTGACGGCTCCAGTAGTAATTGTAGTAGTCGTGGGAGCAGCAGAGATAGATCCAAAAAGGTCGCCCAAGCTCAAAATGTTGCCAAGTAAGTTATAATGACATTTATACTTCAATATACAGGATAGAGGTAGGGGGTGGTGGCGAAATTTGTGTAATATAAACATAACCAAGTACGCAAGGGGAAATTCCAGTATTTTTAAGAACGTGCTAAGTCTCAATCTGTCAAAAAGCTATGAACTTTGCCTTCTTGGAAATGACATGACGTAATTACTCAATATCCCTATTAATTCCAACGAAGCCTTTCGATAGTTAAAACATCAGCAGCACAGTATTTTTATCTCACTAAGCGACGCACGCTTTACTTGTGGTAACCAAGTGTGCAAACACGCTGTGAATGTGTGCGTGAAGACGAGTAGCGTCTGCACATAACACACAAACATTTCCGACTTCGCCTTTGTCAGTTGTCTTGAAAGGTACCGATACTTCCTGCGCTTACACACATTCACAGCGTGTTTGTGTTGGTAAACACAAGTAAAGCGTGCGTCTCTTCGTGAGATTAAAAAAAAAATATAATATCGTGAAACGAAATGATGAAATGTGTGGGTGTACTAGTAGGTACACCTCTGCGCAAGCCTTCGGGGCAACAAGCCGTGATTTTCTTCTAGAATTATTTTAATAAACTAGCTGCGCCCCGCGGTTTCACCCGCATAAGTGTCGATCCCGTGGGAATATCGGGATAAAAAGTAGCCTATGTGCTAATCCAGGGTGTGAGCTACCTCCATATCAAATTGGTCCAGCCGTTTGAACGTGAAGAAGTAACAAACATATAAACACGCACACACTCACAAACTTTCGCCTTTTATAATATTAGTGTGATAGTGTGATAAACTATCTTTTCAGGAGACCTTTGAACGAGATCACCCAAAGCGCTAAGAACACTTTCCAGGGGACGCCGCGTGGTCGGCGCGGCGAAGAGACGATCAGAAAGGAACAACTTAAAGAGGCCCTGTCTGTACCTGTTCAGAGTGATAAGGCCTTAAGGTTAGTACTCCATGCAGGGTCTTTTATAACTGATCTGATGGGTGTATTTTCACGTACAGACGCCAGCACATCAAGCTACCTGAAACTGTCAAATTTTCTCAATCAAATTTTAACCTTATGCTTTAGCGATAAAGTCGAAAATCTATTAAAGAAATTTGACAGATTGTAGTAGCTTGATGTGCTGGCGTCTGTACAAAGTGTAATTATAATAACCGGGAACCTGTTCACCCCTTAAAAAAACCGTAAACGTGATAGAAATGAAACTTTAAAAAAAAAATAAAGAATTAAAGAGATTTAGTGTGAGAGACAGAATTAAGTACATCTTACTTCTCTCTCATGTAACGAAATGTGCCTAAACGTAACGCGTCCTTGAAACTTCACGCTCAATTCTCGTCCAATTATCATATAGCCGCCTTAGGAGTTTAATTTCAAAAAACGAATTCCTAAAATCATAATAACAATGATTTTTTTAAATGATCTCGGGGTCAACGCACACATGTCGCGCGTAGTTTCGTGGAAATTATGATTCAGTTCAATTAATTTAATCATTTTGTTTGTTTTATTGCTTACTAGCAGCGCCCCGTGATTTCACCCGCGTAAGTTTCGATCCCGTGGGAATATCGGAATAAAAACTATCCTATGTCCTTTCCCGGACTCTAACTATCTCTATACCAAATTTCATCTAAATCCGTTCATTGGTTTGGGTGTGAAAAGGTAACATACAGACAGACAGAGTTACTTTCGAATTTATAATATTAGTATGGATTTTTTGTTGCCAATTGTTTGTTGTAGTGACCTTTCTATCTATATTTTTGTATTCAGTTGTAGTTTGTCTGTCATGAACATATAGAGGTATGAGGAACAGGGCGTAAAGTTCACTCATACTCTATAGAAAAGGGAGGATCCTCCGACCAGACGGGTGTTGTGTCTGGCAGGCAACTGCCCGATGATTTATGTCGGGCCGTTGTATCTATGCTAGTTGCGCGGTAAACTCTGCTTGCGAGATGGAGGGTTTTGCGTGACGTCAGTATGACGCGTTGTTCGCATGTGGCGTTGCTACAAACACCAAAAAATAATGCGTTTGAATATAAACGTGCCAGCGTCTAGGACAAACCTACTCAAGTTTGCCCCTATGTCACGAGCTGCACGTATTATTAACATTAGTACAGTATCGGAGGATATATTTGGGCAAAGCCTGCCGAGATTTATTCAAAAGGTACAATTAAGTATTGAAAAAGGTCTGATATTATAATATCAGACGTTTTTTCTATGATTGTCAAACCGTGTGTGCGGGGTTGCAGCAGCGTTATTACGTTGTTGCAATTTTGCTTACATGGCAGGTGATTTTACTTATTTTTGTAATGGAATAGACATTGTAACTTATAACGTCGCCTTGGATGATTCTGTAAAGGTGTTATAATTGTGGTTTAATAAATAAATTTAAATGTGATTTCAGAATGATGCGTGGCATGGGCTGGAGTGGCGGTGCTCTAGGAGCGAGGGGCAACGGCATAACAGAACCCTTGAAGCCAACACTTGATCTAGTAAGTATAAGTATACACTATCATCCACCTGGCAAGGCGCAGTGGTGACAGCTGGAGTAAGGCTGTGACCGAGAGTCCAATACTAAACACCTTTTCCTGTTTAGTATTAAAAATTTTATTCATCTCTTAAATAAATTGCAATCTATAGTTTTGTATAATTTAGAAGCATTTTTTCAAATTTGTAAATGTAAGAACCATGGATCCGTTTATTATGATTTTTTGATGTTGACTTGAAAGAGCATGGCAGTTGAGAATGTGTCATGCTCACTTAAATGTCTCACTGATGGTGGCACGTGCGTTGGATCATTCGGTTCCCTACAAAATGGTTGAGCTGGATGGTGCTGATCCATGCGTCATGTTCGTGAACGGACGCCGTCGGTTGAGACTGGTCATCTCTTAACTGCCAAGGCTTATTTTTAATCTTATTTCTTCTATTGTTTCTTCATTTGTGTGTTTTTTTACATTGTTCTCACATATAGAAGCAACAAGAATAATGTACCCAGGATTTTGTAATATCTTGATTTAAAAAGAGTGTCCATGGAGTTTCTTGCCCGTTCTTCTCCATTGAGATCTACGCTTTGGAATGGGCGACTAGCTTCAACTTTCTGACCAACTGACCGACTACTTAATTTTGACAATTCAAAAGTGCCTGTAATGGTTTAATTGAAATAAATGCTTTGAGTTTGAGTGGCATCCAAGGTCTGGAAAATGAAGTGTTTGTCATGCGGGGGTGAGGTGGGCGGACGGCATCGTTACCATCGCGGGTAGAACCTGGAGGAGGCTGGCACAAGAGCATAGGGGTTGGCACATGAAAAGAGAGCCCTATGCTCAGACTAGGTGAAGTCGGGCTGGCAGTGGCGTGCATTGCATATAGGCATATAAGCAGTGCCTACCTCGATATATCAACATAAGCCTGTCAATTATATTTTAGTGTGTGTGCCCCACAATTAAGAAACTCACTAAATTATCATAGCTAACAAAAAACAAAACCTTCATACAAACACGCGCGGCAGTAGACAGTCGCCGGATGGCCTACTCGGCTCCCGTACTATTCGCACATTGTCATTGGTCTTTACTCGTTCAAGTTAATACGACAAAATTAAAAATACGTACGTCTCACGCGTAATACCATGACGTTCCACCTTCGCAATTTATCACCCTTAAGTAGGCATGCCTACTCAAATAACCACACTTGACCTCACTTTTTTTCTAATTAGACTAGTAGTGCCTAGTGCCTACCTATTCTGAAAACCAATGCACGCCACTGGGCTGTGGATGTTATACTCTCTACTCATTAAACTCAATGTCATACACGCCAAAGTTCAAATTCCAATGCAATCTAATTTAGGAACTGCTATTATTATTACTCTGAGCTTGAACCTACAGTCCAATCAATTTTAACCTTTATTTACAGGCTAGGGGAGCTGGCTTAGGTCACAGTAGGAACGGAAAACCTGAAACAATCGCTAAGAATCCAAGAGAATCAAAAACAGCTCCTGCCTTTGTATCTGAAAACTCTAGCGCATCATCGGAAACGGATAAAATGGAAACTGATGTCATAGTACAAAAGACGAAGCAATTGCTACTCAAAAACCCTACACTTGATACAATAATGACAGCGATGGAATCCAATGTTGAGCTCCCGAAACCTATAAAAGCGAATGTTGAGCCCCCAAAACCTTCAACATTTAACGCTAAGCAACAACTACAACCGCTCATAACGCTAACTGAATCTAGTAATGAGCCCCTAAACCCCGGAAATTCGAATTCGGAATACCGTCTATCCTTTCGCCAAGAAATACTGCATAGTATTTTAGAATTATTCGATTCAGATGCTACATCCAAAATATTGACTTATAAAAACATATTATGTAAGAAACAAAGGAAATTCGTGGCAAACAGTATAAAGGCGATAAAGGATAAAAAAAACTCTGGTATATTCCTAAAGGAGGAACTTGACATTTATAGAAAACTTAATGATAAATGTAAAAAATGTCCTGAAGTTTTTTTTGAGACATTATATTCTTCAGATTTCAAGTAAGTGGATGATTTTGTTCACTCAACTCAGCTTGTCGCAGTCCACTGATGGACATAGGCCTCTCCCAGACTTCACCACAACACCCTGTCCTCCGTCTTCCGCATCCAGTCTGTCCCAGCCATATTTTTAAGGTTCCATCTAGCTTGGGGCGTCCCAGTCCCACACTTGCCGATTTTTGTTACATATTTTAATATTTTTGAGTCATTATAGGTACCTAATAACTGAATTATGGACGTTAAATAGGCTCACTCCATGTAAAATACTAGTATTCAGCTGTGTCCGGTTAGACTGGAAACTGACTCCAACATAGTTGGGAAAAGGCTACGCAGATGATGATAATTTTAAGGACTAACAAAAATTTGGTAAACATTTCGTTGGTCTAGTGGTCGCAACTGCTGAGCATGAGGTCTTTTTCACTAGCCTACGCTGTCCCACTCCTGGGCAAAGGCCTCCCTCCACCACTTCCATCTATCGCGAGCCCGCGCGTCCTCATTCCAGTTTTGACGGAACCTATCCAGCTCGGCCGCCAACTCCTACGTGGTCTGCCGCGACACCGCCTCACTGTCTCAGGGCACTAGTTCTGTGCTATTTGGGCCCACAGTTTGTCCGGCATGTGACAGACATGTCCTCCCCAGTCCCATTTAAGTCGGGCAGCCTTTTGAGCCACGTCAGCTATAAGCTTATAGTATTGTAACCAAAACGCTTATAATAATATGTACTATACAACTAAGCCTTTGAGAATACAGGCGTTATGCAATCTAATAATCTTAACCGCATCATTTCAGGACAGTACAAATAGTAAAAAAGCTTCTAACTGAAATTGAGATAACACAAGCAAAACTGCAAGAAATACCGAGTTTTACGCGATTGTCACTCAAAACAAGCACTGAAAAAATTTCGGAAGAAAACATATACTCGTACATAATGTCATCGGGAACTACTTATGAGACAGAAAGAGCATATGAAGTACTAAAATTCAAAGTACTGTTTCTTTTAAACATACTCAGTTTCGTGAAGTCATTAAATGAAGAAGTTGAGGTTACTTTTAATAAGATTTTAAATCTAAAGCAGCAGACGTACATTCAAAATGTGGTCGATGAAGTAAATATGAGAATAAAATTTGGCTCGTCGCCCGCTGAAACCAAGTTGTATGCAGAAATTAAGAATCATGTCAAAGATGCGTTCTTGGTTTCCATGTTTAATCATCAGTATACGTAAGTTTTTTTTTTTCTTTGTAATATCTTTTAGTCAAGTACCTTCCATCCAGTTGAGCAGTGGTGACCCAGTAAAAAAGGCCGCGGGGTAGATTTTCGTTATTTATCATCATTTCATCATTCATCGCACAATTTTTTTTTTGGTTTGTTTTTTCACTTACATTGAAAATATAGTATATTGGTATTCGTTTGTTATTTCGTTTGACACAATATATGTTGGGATGTGACACGTGCCGCGGTTGTGGTGCGGTGCCGTATTATAAATAATATAATATTAATAACACCTGTAAATGACGATAAATAACGAAAATCTACCCCGCGACATTGTCTATGGCATGGTAAGGCATTTGAGGTCTGCAGATGTTCGTTGACGGCGGTGACCACTTACCATTAGCACACCCCGGACACTCCATACAACGCTCGCAAAATAATTACCTACTACCACTACATTGACAAATGACGTTTGTATACGTGTAAATGTGTGCGTGAAATCTAGTAGGGCTGGCTGGCGCAGTATTGCGTAGGCGGCGCGGCGGCGCTGCCCGAACGTATGCAACAATGGGGCGCCGCGCGCCGCGACACTAGGTACTCACAGAAATCTAATTAATAACATTTCTATTGTATATACTACTTTTCAAGTCGAAGAACGAATAAAACGTGAAAGAAAGAGACATAACTAAGACAATAAAGAGAGAGAGCAATTTGGTATGTTAATATTACGGAAGTTTTAATTGTTCTAAAACGAAGAAAACTTGGAAAATAAATGAATAATAGAGAAAATTATGAAAATAAATTATCACAACACTGGCTTAACTTGTTTGTCTGTAATATACTAGCTTTTATTTTTTATGGGTTTAAAGGATATTTGAGTTGCTGTTCCTTACCTTCTTTCATGTTTCGGGAACCGAAAAAAACTCCTGTCTTTATCGTTCCTCGATGAAGATAAGCATCCAAATAATGCACAATATACAACCATCGTGATTAACACAAAATATAAAACTTTAAAAAAATAATGTGTTCGTGTCAGCAGTAGGTAGGTACAGCGCTGCGGTTCTTGTGTATGCGAGCGCCATTGTTAAAGAGCAGGCGACGAACACATCGAAGTGCGGGGTGAGGTGCGGTAACTGATGTTAGTGCGGGGAAGGGAGTGGCCTTTCTGTACGCAGTACTTTAAGTATTCTGTGCCATTAGGTAGGCCGCCATCTTGGATCAAAAGAGATTTAAGATATTTAAATGTCTTTGGTGCCATCCAGTAATATAAAAAAGGTAATGCCTCCTGCAAAAAGGCATGGTTAGCGCAGTGTCTGAATGATTAGCTTCAGCGATACGAGTTGCCGGTTAGACAGATTAAAATTGCATCTCCACCCGTTGCATCTCTTTATTAAAAGAGTTACCGTGGAGCGTCTTGCCGGCTCTTCTCCGTAACTGGAACCGTGCGGTTCCAATGAGTATTTTCCTATGGCTGCACACCTTGCTTCTGAAACTAATTATTTGTACGAATGACGAGACTAAATGTTTCTTTCTACTTTCAGAGTTGTAACTCTCAGCAAATATTTTCGATTCAAGCGGCTCAACAGACCAGACAACGCAATTAAACGCACATGTGAAACTACAGTTAATCTCGACGCTTTCAGCAGCGAGACCTTCAGTAAACCTAAGTTAAACACAAATGAACCAATTGGTAAAGAAAATAATAACAAAGATGTTGAAAATACTAGTAAAGATGTTGAAAATAATAGTGCTTATGTCGCTATTGAAAATAATGCAGTAGCTTTAGCAGAAGAACCGAAAGTCAACGAATTTGAACATTATGACAGTGACAGCAGTAGTGACGAAGAAAATAATAACTGTACAATACATAAACTACTTCCGGGTGAGGAAGGCGTTATCATATCTAACTTTTTAAATTTATATGACGAAGAAAAGATAGATACAGCTGGTATTGAGAACAATAGTAATATTAATAACGATTCCGCCTCTAAAAATGTGACTGATAATAGAAATAAGAATAATAATAATATTGGTAACGGGAACGTAGTTATTGATAATAATGACAATCAAGTTATTGATATGAAAAGAGACTGTAATACAAAAAATACTGAAGTAGAAAACAACACAGTTGATACAGAAATGGCTGAATATGTAGTGTGCGTTGATTATACAGAAGAAGCAGTCGATAGTGGAGAAATGACAGTTGATGTTAATGAAGAAAAAGAAGAAAATATTACAGACATTAAAAAAGATGGCGAGGAAATTGATCACACAATGAAACATTCCGATATAGTTGTAACCAATGATGTTGTTGAAATGGTGAATCAACACAAAGAAATTGGTATTGATAATATTGAAAAAAATATTGATGAAGGTCTTTCTGACTTGGTCTTTAAGACTGAGGATAAAACTGATCAAAACGTACTAGCTAAAGGAGATTCCGACTCAAATTATTGCACTGACACTAAAGTAAAGGACGAAATACAAAATGATGACAATCTTCCTACGAATGAAAAGGATATCAACGAAGATACAGATGTAATAATGAAAGAAATAGTTGATGAACCGATGGAGGTAATCAGTATTAAAGAAAAATCGTTAGAAGTAATCGACAAACAAGGCTCAGTGAAAGAAATGACCAAAGTCGAATCTTCAAAAGATGTAGAAGTTGGAAAAGGTGAAGAAGTAAATAGTGTTAAACCAAGTGATGACCAAATTGTGAAAGGAGATCTAGAAATTAAGACTGATGGTGATATAATTTTAAAAGAAAAGTTAGTTTTAAGTGAAGAACTTTGTGATACTCATTCAATAGGAATAAGTCTTGTAAAAACTATGGATACAGAAATAAAAACTGTGCGTATAGTACATGCTAATCATCCAATTGAAGAATTAACCAATGAAAATATTAAGGAAATTCAAAGACATATTTCTAATAGCATATTCTTGGCTACACAGTTACCTTTACTCAAGTGTCATGGCGTCCAAAATAGCGCACTAATTTACAGTTGTAATAACAAAAATACTTACGATTGGCTCCAAAATACAATCAGTGTTGCCAGTTATGTAAAAGTGTTGAACACTAAAGAAGTAACAAAAATGGCTTTAAAATTTTATTGTTTTTTCGATTTTGATACTAAGGATTTGTTTAGGACGATTGAATGGTATAACCAAGAGTTATCTACTAAAGATTGGGTTGTCGAAAAGACAGAAAAAGATGGTGATTCTGTAATTTTTATCGTTAGGATGGATAAGTTTTCAATTAAGTTTATACAAAAGTCGGACTTCGCGTTATTTGCAGGTATCGACAAAATTCAGTTCAGTCCCGTTTGGGAATGAATAAACGAATTTGAATCTCAGACTTAGTGTTTTATTTTTCCTGTCGTCAAACAGGACAGATCATTACAGGGTTAAATTAAATTATCTAACTAACATCAACAGAGACATCTCGGCAGGCCCGGACGGAGACTGCTGGATAAGCTAAACTCCAACAGGAACTGGTTCTTAGCAGCTTTAAACGGAGTGGAAAGAGAGTACTTTATATCAGTTGTCGTGCCCCCAGCGCCCGAGAAAAAAAACGAAAAATGAATAAATACCGATGAAACGAGCTGTGATGATGTAATAATAATACAGATTAAACGAGATGTGTTATTTGGTCGTATATATACAACTCTGGCAGAATGGGCACGAAAATATTTGTCGGATTAATCCGACGTAAGCGGTTAAAAGGTTAAATTAGAAATTCCGCAGACGTGTCATGTGAAGCGATATCCATAATTAGACACGATAAAACAAAATATTGATGATTTTTTTCTTGGTCATCGGGCGCTGGTAGATTTGTTAGTTGAGAAAACTTTTTTCCCCGGTTATATCGTATTCTGATATCGATACCCATCACGTCTGTGGAGTTTGACAAAATATCTGAAGAAAACGACAAAAATAATCCGTTTTCCTACATAAAATATTTTCAAAGGGCTAATAAACAAAACTGGATTCACAAATAACTACACTACCAGCAGTCGTAGGCCATTTTTAACCGACTTTAATTTTCTTTTATCGTCTTTGATATACGTCTGCGGAGTTTCGCTAACTTATTCAACCTTGCAGTAGTTACTGCTGCTTTATAAACAAGTATATTGTTTTGTAGACATACCTAAACACATCTAATCGGATCCACGCTCCGGTGCGCGGGACGCGCCGGTTGCGTTATTTGTACGTGTGCAAAATGTCGAGACAATTTCTCTAAAGATTCCAGTTTCTTGAATCTTGTCTATGAATTCAGACAAGAGTAAAGCTCCATTTACACGATCAACTTTTATTGTTGCTTCAACTTATAATAGAATGCCACAGGCAATGAAATCTCACAGTGTAAATCAAACTTTATCGTAAGATGCGCTATAAAATGCAAACATTTGATTGAAAAACTTGGGAGTTTTTGGCAAACATTTCAAAAACGAAGTCCTAGGTCAAAAATAATAAAATTGTGCGGCCAATAGTTCTCTTTCTAGAGAATGACCCATTTTTTATGTCTCTGTGGGTGTACGTGTCTTGTCTATGTCTCTGTGTATTCTCTATGTCTATGCCCTTTCAGCATCGCCGATCCGAGCGTGACCGTTCCATCACAGAGCATGTGACCCCTACACCTCTATAGAGGTATGAGGAACAGGGTGTAAAGTACACTCATCCTCCATAGAAAAGCGAGGATCCTCCAACCAGACGGGTGTTGTGTCTGGCGCGGGTTCCATTTCGTTCACTGTTCAGAAAGAACGCAGAGTGCGATTAGTTTTTACCTCAAAAATACTAGGGCTAGGTTTTCCTAAATATAAAAACACATTTACAGTACAACAATCATTTATTTAAAGTAATGTTATAATAAAAGGAATACTTTAAATCAGTACTTAAGCGAGTGCTTAGACAGCGGCGTCCGGTGCGGGTCGCAGCCCCCTAATACTTAGATCGTACACCACTTCCTCAATCTTCTTCACGTCGTATTTGAGAACGTCGAAGCGCTTGCGCAGGTGATCGTTCTTGAGGTTCAGTAACCTGAAAATAGGAAAAATATAAGGTAAAAAAAAAAGTAAGTAGAAAAGTGCATAAGCTACATGGTCAAAATTTATGGAACAGCAATTTTTTTTTAATAACCAGCTAACAATTTCGATTCAGAATCAAGTACTGAATCCATCCAGTCCCTGCCAGCCTGCATAAATATTTTATTTTTTTTGTCAGCCTATATTGTGTCCCACTGCTGGGCAAAGGCCTCCCCTTTTTTCTTCCAAACCTCCCTGTCTTGTGCGATCTCTGGCCATGTTGGACCTGCGAATGATATTAGATCGTAATAAATAATTTTAGACTTCAAAAATTAATAAAACTCTTATTTACCTGAACCCTGCATTTAACTCCATGACGAACTTTGATATCTGCAGAGGTTTATCATAGTCGCCCCGCGTCACTGAGTTCACTGCCAGACGTGCCTGAAAACGATGAAATAAGGTAAAAGTTAAAAGTTGCTGAAAAGCGGGCTGATATGAAGTTTGTTGGCCCTATCGGACACTGACACAGTGTTTTTATCTCACGCGCGCTTTACTTGTGGTAACCAAGTGTACAAACACGCTGTGAATGTGCGCGTGAAGACGGGTAGCGTCAGCACATAACACACACACTTCCGACTTCACCATTGTCTTCGACGTTACCAAGAGCTCCTGCAACACACACATGCACAGCATGTTTGCACACTTGTCAAAATCTTGAAATTACTGGCTACTGGGTCTAGAACCTAGACCCAGCCAGTAAATTTAGGGTGTGGGATTGTCCGAAAGGGTTACCGCTACCCCGGAATATAAAGGGCTAAGGAAGGAACACGGATGGGTTTTAGTCAGTATGAGTCTGACACTCCCTTCCGCTCCACCCAGAGCGGGAGGCGTCATTTGATGATTTCCCATTCATTAAAAAAAAAAAAAAATTAGATTTTTATCAATTAAATTAAAATATGGCTAAGAAAATGTTTATTACCAACTCTGAGCACAGCTGCAGCAGTCCATTGAGGTAGTCCTCTACATCCAGGTGAAAACCAGCGTTTTCAACCACGCTAACTGGAATTCAAACAAATTTTATTAGATAACAATACAAACAATTTCAAAGTAATACCTACCGAAAATAAAACAGCGTTCAGACACTGCAATACTGCATGGCTAACAATCGAATATTTTTCAGTAACACACCGTCGTCCACACTGTGGACGGAACTTAATTTCCCGATTGTCAACAGTGTTAAAGTTGATTACTGATCGGGAATAGTCGAACAGAATTCCTGTCAATCAAAGATAAAACAAAACTTTTTTTTTTTTAGATTGTAAACAATCAATAAACTTATTTTTTATTTAATTATTTTGGGGTTTATTTCAGTAATATTTATATTTTTGAAATGTGCTAATTAAGCCCTTTCATTTGATAGCCAACACGGCATGATTGAAAAAAATATATTTTAGGTCATGACTTTATGTCCGCTAGAGGGCGCAATATCCAATTTATTGGAACGTTACATAGCCTATTACCAGCGGACGATTAAGACGCTTCCAACGATACCTCATTTGTCCTATTACGACAAGCAGTTTAGAAGTTATCAGGGAACAGATGAACATACATATGTACATACCGGTCAAAATCATAACCCTCTTTTTTTTGCTTCGCCATAGTCGGGTAAAAAGTCTATTCAAGTCCTTATTTCCATTTAAATAAATATTAACTCAATGCCAGTGTAACTTAATTTGAATTCAGAATGACTAGCAGTACTAGAACTGCTGAAAATATCATAAAAATATTTAAAGTAGTAGCGCAAACGAAAAACACATTCATTTGTTTACATGTTTGGAAATTAAACTTAAATGCAGTATAGGTCACAAACTGGCGAGTTTGATAACTATTGGTTGCAATATTGACGTGCATCATCCTTTTATCAAAGCATAGCTTAGTTTTTGGAGGAGTAAACAGGAATACGTTATTCCATTTTACCTTAAAAAAAAATATGGTAACTTACTGCCTAACACCTCAGCAACAGTTTCATGAGTAGCGAGAATGCCAGTTTCCAGCCATACAGTGAGTGCAATCAGAAAACAGTACCTCTGCGTCATGTTACGCCAGTGTTCCTGATATCTGGAAAAATCAAAGTAAAGATTAGATAATATATTATGTATAGTACACCTACAAAAATAAAAACATTTGAATGCAGGATAACATACAAATAATATAGGTTTATACATCAATTTTATTTTATTTTATCATCCCAGCAGTGGGAACATTATAGGCTGATTATGTATGCTGATTATGTATACATCAATTGTGAAATTTATTACAAACTAGCTGCTCCCCGCGGTTTCACCCGCATAAGTTTCGATCCCGTGGGAATATCGGGATAAAAACTATCCTATGTCCTTTTCCAGGACTCAAACTATCTCTATACCAAATTTCATCTAAATCGGTTCAGTGGTTTAGGCGTGAAGAGGTAACAAACATATAAACACACACACACACACATAAACTTTCGCCTTTATAATATTAAGTGTGAAAATTTCACACTAATATTATAAAGGCAAACGGCTGGACCAATTTTGATAAAATTTTGTAAGGAGTTAGCTGACACCCTGGATTAACATATAGGGTACTTTTTATCCCGATATTCCACAGGATCGACATTCACGTGGTTGAGACCGTGGGGCACATATAGTTTAAGGCTATTCAATACATGATCTCCCAGCCACTTTATCGCTAGATGGCGGCACATTCGCACTTCGAACATTTTCAATTTTTACGCCTAACTCAGAAAGCTTTGCGAAACAACTTTATTATATGCGTCAACTAACGCATTAACATAATCTTTTTAGATATTCACTTTGCTTGTTAACTCGTCACATACAAAGATTTGTACCCCTAAACATTTAGCCGTTTCACTTTATATCTTTACTATGTCTTTACACACACATGTACAGTTACACACTACGTGTATAGTTTTACTTGCGATATAACTAGATGGCGTTGTATTCATAAACTTGGTTTGTGAACTTGTTTTCCAGAGGTGGCGTTAATTAAAATAAAATATTTTTACGAAAATATTTTTATGACTGTCCTTCATTCTCTAAAGAAAAGCGTACTTTTTATAGTAAAAACCGAAGAAAAGAATACTTGATTGCTACAAGGGTTGTCAGTTGCTTATTCAATTATTCTAAGGGTGCTTTTGTAGTGTGTTAGGGTAGGTTTAGGTTTAAAAATAATAAAATAATAATAAATCCCCTGACCGATTTCGGTCACGGTGGCCAATTTCAAAGAAGATTAGCCAGGTTTGCAGGAGATATTATAGTGCACAAGTGTGTGCGCAAATACAGGAGAGAGAACAGGCGCAGGACCAACGGCTTTACGTGCTTTCCGAGGCACGGGGGTATTACGCCACCAATTTCCAAACTCCGGGCAAAAAAAAAAAGAAAAAGAGTAAAGAAACTCCTAACGGGAAAAACCCAATTTTAATAACACTGTCCGACCTGAGAATCGAACCCAGGACCCCGAGAACGGCAGATGCACTTGTGACCACGAAACCAACGGGACAGTTAAGATTCTTTGTATAATTAAACGCTACTATAAAACAAAATATATAAAATGTTTATTTGAGTCGTGCGCGAGAGATGCAGCCGGCGCGACGGAATTCCGCGAATTTCGGTCACTCGTAGGTATAATAATAATGTATCATTCAACCGCAGCCCAGCGTGCCCGCCGTCGCAGGCAGTAAGGCAGTGTACAGACGCGTGAAATTATTAGGCCGTGTACACACGGTTGTGGGTATTTAATTATTAGTGTAATTTTATTACTGTTGTGTGTATGTGTATGTATATGTATATAAGTGTTATGTGTAATATGTATTATGTGTTTACTATTTACGTGTGTTTGTATGTTTAGCCTAAAAACCAACAAATTCACATACACCAGCGTCCACTCAAACCAACAATTCCAATTTCAAATGAGAAAATGAAAAAAAATCAGCTGTTCCCTACATTTTGACGCATGATGATACCTATACGAACATAAATGTAGGGAACAGCTGATTTTTTTCGCGATTTCAGGTTTGGTCCCATAGTAAAAAAAATTGTTCATAATGATGAGTACAATGACCATGTTAGTGTTGTTCCAATAACCCTGTATATACTTATACTATATTATATCCATACTAATATTATAAATTCGAAAGTAACTCTGCCTGTCTGTCTGTATGTTACCTATTCACGCCTAAACCACTGAACCGATTTAGAAGAAATTTGGTAGGTATGGGGAAGGACATAGGATAGTTTTTATCCCGATATTCCCACGGGATCGAAACTTATGCGGGTGAAACCGCTGGGCGCAGCTAGTTGCAAATAAAGTTTATTGAACTCTTCTCTCTCTTCGATAATTGAGCTTTGTTGGTACCGACTTTGTTTTGAAGATTCTATACATCTTTTATTAGGTACTTATTTACACCCTAAGTTACATTAAAATTAGCAAGGAAAAACCGGCCAAGTCCATGTCGGACCACAATGAAGAGTTCCGTAGTCGAAATGAATTTATCCCAAGAACAAGCTTAACATTGTAGTTGAAAATCATGTCCTCCCATACATTGCAACTAAAAGTTGGTCGACTATTACTCGTAAAGTCTACTCAGCTGTGATTTTGATTTCGTGACATATAAGTACTACTGCCGTGAATTTTAGTATTTCTTCTAGTATTTCACAAACAATTTAGGGGATATGACATCCCCCTGTATCACCCCCCTGAGCAGTTGGATGGGGCTGGTTTTCTGATCCTGGATCTGGAAAGTCATCGTTGCAGCATCATACAAACATCTCAACACTTCGATTTAGCACCAGTCAATTCGACATCATTGCAGAGAGGCCAGAACTGCCCATACTTCGATGGAATCGAAGGCTTTCTCGTAGTCCACAAATGCCATACACAGTGGCTGACTGTACTCCTCGGTCTTCTGTACAATTTGTCAAACAGTAGGTATGTACCTATATGGTCTACGCTCGTAACTGCGTACAAAACCATCACATCGTCCGGCGTCCGTTCGTCACTGTGGAGCATTCGAGACTGTTTGTTTACCGAGTGTAAACCGAACTCGCGGCGCGTAGGTATGACTCGCATAATAGGTAATATTACCGCGGTAGTAGATTGATGTACTTGCGTCTGTACGTATTGAATTTCATTCATTTTCACCTATTTTTTTTCGCGGAACTTATAACATCAGCTATCTGCCAGTGGAAGTCTCGTCAAAATCAGTCTAGCTGTTTCGGAGATTAGCCGGAATAAACAGACAGAGACAAAAATTAACAACAAATGTTTTTTGTTCAAAGGAGGTACCGTAAATATAAATGACTGTATTCAGATTACTTTATTTGATCAACCGCACAAAACAGAAAGGTAATTTGGTACTTGCACTTTTCATACCTACGCTCGGCGGTCGCGCTGGGGTTGTCAACTTTGGCAAAAAACACACAAAACAAAAAACACAAAAAACTAGTGTAGTAGTGGTACTCGTATCTAGTTATTTGATTCATTGTTGAGAATGAAACAGCAAGAAAGGAAATGATCGTATTTTTTAGCTTATAGGTACTACAATAAGTCCGTCCGTATGTCACAGCCACTTTTTTCCGAAACTATAAGAACTATACTGTTGAAACTTGGTAAGTAGATGTATTCTGTGAACCGCAGTAAGATTTTCACACAAAAATAGAAAAAAAAACAATAAATTTTGGGGTTCCCCATACTTACAACTGAAACTCCAAAAATTTTTTTTCATCAAACCTGTACGTGTGGGGTATCTATGGATAGGTCTTCAAAAATGATATTGAGGTTTCTAATATCATTTTTTTCTGAACTGAATAGTTTGCGCGAGAGACACTTCCAAAGTGGTAAAATGTGTGTCCCCCCCCCCCCCCCTCTAACTTCTAAAATAAGAGAATGATAAAATTAAAAAAATATAGATAATGTACATTACCATGTAAACTTCCACCGAAAATTGGTTTGAACGAGATCTAGTAAGTAGTTTTTTTTTAATACGTCATAAATCAAAAACCGCAATTTACCTTTCACAAAGTTACAACGAACTACAAGAACTTTTATATTATGTTACTTGCTGCTACGGAACCCTTCATGGGCGAGTCCGACTCGCACTTGGCCGGTTTTTTGTTACTCCATTTTTGCACTTCACAGCTACGCGTGTCTCGCGCGGATGGCAGTCTGTAGGTACTCTCTATATTTTGTGCCTGTAGGTACTGCGCGGTACAAGTAGGTACTAGGTATTACATTTATATACGGTACGTACCTACATTTTATACAAGTCCGTTGCCTAATTTCAACTTCTTCAATACGTCTATTGAAGAAGTTGAGATTAGGTAACGGAACGCGGAATTAAGAATTTATTTAGGTAGGTACTGCTACTCTACTCCATAGGTAGAATAAAATTATTTACTTTTACTTTTTCGTACTTTATGGAGGTACTAGATTTTTCCCGCAGCTTCGCCCGCGTGGATGTCGGAGATTATCCCACGAAATCGTACTACCGGAATAAAAAGTATCCTATGTCGTAATCCTAACCCAGCATTCTAATTACCTACGTAACACAATCATTATCAATCTCAATCTGAATCATTTTGAAGAATATTGCTAATCCATTGCTTTGCATTACCTATGTTCGAAACATAATGTATATCATTTCTATGGTTCGAAAAATGTTTTTGCTCAAAAACGTAAATGATGCAATGAATGTTGTTGAACTGTCAAAATGAAAGCCATTGCTACTGATAGTGTGTTACGCAATTACCCCGCAGGTCATGGTCTACCCATGTGCCAAATTTCATCTAAGTAAATCCGTTCAGCTCAGCCGTTTTAGCGTGAAAGTGGAACAAACAAAGTCAATTGCGCATTTATAATATTAGTTAGGAACAAACATAATATGAAAAAGCTAAAGTATTTGTGTATATTATAAATAATTTCCATATAGTCAAAAATAACGCTAGTTCGGTAGGTACCTAGATTGATAAAAATTCAAACACACATCTCCCCGGCGCGGGGCCAAGCGCTTCGTCCGTACTATAGGTATGTAGTTATATGTACCTGCATGCAGAGCAATTTACAAAACTAGTGCATTTATGCGCGCGGCCAAGTAGCGAGGCGCATGCGAGGTGCGATGCGACATCATGAATGAATGGCTAACCCACCCAAGCGCTCCAATCACAGAATAGATATCAATAGTGCCGGCCGGGCCTGCCGCCCAAAGTCCATGCTGCCGCCTGCGAGTGAGCGGCGGAAGTTACCGAACCCGAACCGAACGCCAACCGAGCGTTCAGGCGCTATCTCTCTCTTTTTGCTTTGCCTCTTTTTCAAACAATGCGCTGGATTGAACAACAAAAACAAGCTTAGCTCCGCTAGGGAAAGGTAATAGTGTTCTGTGAACAAGCTTTTGACTATGCCCGCGTTGACGATAGGATAGACGGTCTGGGAACAGTGGGAACTGGGAAGGGCTCTCTCAATAGGTACTTACCAGCCTAATGCAGAAAGATTTTTAATTCAGAAAATTTCTCGAAGACAGTTCAAGTGTAAGTTAGTACATACATTTATGTAGGTACTTAGGTACATAAACTTAGTATGTAGGTACATACATTCAATACAGTAATATCGAACCCAGGGTAGATCGCAAATACTATCAATAAGTAGGTAAAGCATTTTTTCGCACTTCATGATTCAATTGATAAATTGATTTAATATATAACTGCGCGGGCAGAGCCACCGCGCCAGCCTTGTAAGAAATATTGCATACCTACCAACGATTCGCAACTTGTCAAAAAAAACACGCATAATTCAACGATTTATTATAAAATTGGCCAACCTGTTTGACATTGACAAACAACGCCATCTAACGAGCAAGATCAATTGTTGTTGATAACCTTAGCAAAAATTTGTGTTCTGCTTCTCGATAGTTCTTTGAAATATCCTGCAGAGGGCGTGTTCCGGCCGCGCACACATAGAAAAATTTATCGATTTTGTCAGGCCTAGATATCCTGGAAATAGTGTTTTTTTTATAGGTTTTTGTCGATATGCGTCAATAATAAGTCATAACAACTTAATATACGTGCTTTTATTCTGCAAAAATCGTTTATTTTTCGAGATTTGTACCCCGAAAGAATGTATGAAAAAGTGTCAGTATCCAATCACCTTAACATAAAAATAAATATTTCAAAGACACCCCCTAAAATGCATTTTAAGATAAATGGGCCCTAATTCACTATAACCACTCAAACTTCGAAACCACGTCAATTCCTTAGCTAGTCACGCCAACCTCGCGTTCATTTCACGCAGTTTCGTTCATTGTGTCATAGGGCATAATTATGGCCCATGATGATGGCAAATGATAACAGATATTTTATGTAAATTGGTTAAAAAAAAAAACTTTGACATATCAACATTAAATAATGTTTTAAAACTAGATGGGTTAGTACAGTGATCTTGAAGCCAGACTGGCTTTATGGAATCCAACTTTGGGGCAGCGCCTGTAACTTTAGTAATTAATATGGTGTAGATAACAAAGAATGTTCTATCTATTTATTGAACTGTACTTAATTGAAAAATCATAGATGAAAATTTAGATCCTGGAATTAATGACATTTTGTTAAATGAAAAACAGGTATTTAACCTTTTAACCTCCAGACTTTATATCAGTTATCGTGCCTCCAGCACCCGAAAACAAAAAAAAAACGAAAAATAAATACCGATGAAACGAGCTGTGATGATGTAATAATTGTGTTATTTGGTCGTATATATACGACTCTGGCGGAATGGACACGAAAATATTTGTCGGATTAATCCGAAATAAGCAGTTAAAAGGTTAAGCTAATTTAAAATTAGAATTTTCGACTAAATTATTGAAATAATCAAATTGTAGCACTCAATTAGTAAATACCACAACAATCCATTTGTTTACAATTTCGCTACATACTTTTGAAACAGAGCATAGACCGTGTAATGGAGTGAGTAAATAAAACAATATTCATACGAACTTGTAGTAGTCATTGGGGGGCAGAGTCTCCTTCAGTTTCGCGTAACCTTCCCGTGCTTTATCGAACAAATCCCTAGCTTTGCTACAGGCTGGTATCACTGTAATAACATGCAACATTTTAAGTAAAATGGAATAATTATAATCTTGGTTTTAGTTTAATTATTATCAATGCTTACTGGCAGCTTCATTGTGGTGAATAACTTGGAGGATTGTGGTCGCTTCGCGCGATATTTGACCAACATCTTTGCAGATGTTCCGAATAACCTACGAGCGTGTTAAAATTAATTAATTCCTGTAGTTATTTCGGTGGCAATAGCGACAAAAACACTATAGATAGACAAGAAACATTTTGATAACGAAAGTTGTTGTTTATTTTGATGGGTTTCACAACAAAACGGAACAGAAAATACAAAAAAGTGCGGCAGAGGCAGACAAAAAAGTTTTTTGCATCTAAAATTTACAACCTACCTCTCGTATTTCTTGATCCAGATCGATATTTCGTTGGAATTCCGTGAAAATGGTGTTTATTACGTGATTTTCACACATTTTCGCAAATTTTTAATATATTATTATTGGAAAAACAGCGGTAAAAACAATCTTCTTGACAGAAAATACATTGAAAGAATAAAGTAATCTATTGTTTTTTTTACGTCTACTTTTTTTTGAAAACTTGGACGCTCGCCTTTTAAGGTCCAAAATAGCAACTCTATGATCTTGATGTAGAGAGCATACAAAGTGATCTGTATATTTATGCATTGGCAAACAACTTTGGGAAAATTGATCTATTTGAGCTTACAATCTTTTGCAATCATTCCAATGTAACAGAGCCTAAAATACATTTGTTGAGTTGTTTAGGAAAATCCAACTTGGAATACACAAAGATCCCACCAGCCTAGTTATTCACAACCATTCGACAGGCTATCGTATCGAAAATGAAAAATTACGATAACTTGATTTGCCTTGCCCCCAAGGCCCCGACAACAAACAGCTAGGCTGGCGGAATAATAGCGGTCGTCTATTATTTTGATTGCCTTGTAAACAGCGTTTAGAGGACACGTTCTACGATAACATTGATTGATGTTCGATACGATACGGAATCGTATCGAGTGGTTGTAAATAGCTATGCAGAACTGGCATATTTGGCCCATTGACGGAGTGCCGTTGTCGTTGAACAATGAACGGTAATGATATGCAGGAGCGCAGGTGCCACGGTATCAGCCGTATCAGTGATATGGGGCCCCCGACGACGTAATTAAATATTTATAATATCTGCAATACCTCACATTCTTATTTATAAAATTAACGGCCCATAAAACGCTAGATGAATGAATACCAGTCCGACCAAAACGAAAACGAACTTCGGTCGGACTATAATGAATTTTTGTAAGGCTTACAAAGGTTTCAAGTCAAATAATTTAGTTCCTTCAGGACTAGCTACGCCACTGATGGAATGGTGAACCGAGGGTACATTTCTTCTTAGTCTGTGGGTGGACTTAATAAATATTATTTGTTTGAAAGCTCCCCATTTTCGTTACCCAGGTTGGACTAGTTTGTAGCACGCGCTATTTGGAACCATGCCTCACACACATTACGTAAGCTTGCCCCAAGCACAGGAGTGTAAACCGCAGACTAGAAATAATAAATGGTGCAAATCTGGGCGACATGAAGGCTAGGCTTTTATTATTGGGATAATAATCAAATATACTTAAACAAAATCTCTTCGAAAGCATTGTAATCATTGTTTTCATCACTTTATAATTAAAAGGCATCATTTGGTTTAATGCAAAAAAAAACAAACTAATAAAAATAAAAACTAATTTTATTCATAGACGATAATTATGAATAATCCTGGTTCCACACTTAGCCAGGAGGCCACTGCATCTGGCGGCCTCCTAGAATGTGAATATGAAGGTGGTAGACACTCTGTGCTCCATTCTTGCCATCGTTGATGACCAGCCGGAAGCCAGCCTTGTCCAGGCCCTCTGAGTGAGCAACTTTGCGGGCAGCTATCAGCAAGTGCCCTGGAATTTAAAGAATAATATGGAAGCCTGAGTGGCAATTCTCGTAGTTTTAAGAACATTCACAGTCTGATCTCAGTCTCAATCTGTCAAAAAAATCCTTCTAATTTCCCTACATTTTGACAAGTTTTTGGCATTTGTTTGTCGCAGAGATGAGGCTGCGACTAGATTTTGAACATTTTAAATTATGAGAATTGGCCTTCTGATAGAGCGGAGGCCTGAGCAGTGATTTCCTTATGATGTTTATTTCACAGCTGCAATGAAATATGAATAAGATTAAGCAATAACTGACATTCAAACCGTATTACTTGTTAATTTTGTATTAAAAACTATGTTAATCCAGATGCTACTGAAACTATTTTTTCCAGAAAAGCCCGGAAAAGGGCCTTTTAACCTTTTGAACGCCAATCACTTGTATACAAGTTCGAGATTTTCGTGCCCTCAGCGCCACTACTTGATTAGAAGTAATAATAGTATAAAATAAATTTACGACTTTTACAAGACCTTTTATTTTGTTTTTATGGAAAATTGCCCTGTTATAAGCCATATTTTTAACTTTTTCACACATAATAAGTTCTTGTTTGTTTTATATTCAATAGAAACAAAAACGCCACAAAATATTTTAGTGCCCCCAACGCCAAGTACTTGATATAAAGTAAGCCAGTGATGGGACACGATGAAGACCTCGCTATATTTCATCTCGTCAAAACGATCATAAATACTATTATTGCAAGAAAATGACGTGAATAAATAATATTTTATAAATATTGTAAACTATAAACTACGTTTTATTCGCCTTAATCAAGAATAAATAGGTTTTCTAATCATTGTCGATAGTGAAACACCGTTTGAAAAACCCATCCTTACCAAGTGGCTAGTTGTCAGTGCGCACAACGCCACGAACTTGTATAGAAGTAAATCTGTGACGTCATAAGCGGACGGTTTTCAAGGTCATAGTGACTTTGTGCATTTTAGTGTAGTGCAATGTTTATATTTTGTTTCTTTTTGAGTAGATTCATCATAAGAAAGAGTTTGTGAATAATCAGAATTTTGAAATAGTCCTGACATTACGTTAAGTCGTCAACTTCCGTTTCAGGAATGTACTTCCGTTTTCTATTAGTTTCTAAAAACAAGAAAAATCATTGCTAGTATTTTGCGACACCTACACCTACCATTAAAAAAAATATCTGTAACATCTGCGTAAAACAGTCACTTACACTCCATTTTAATTTTTTTTAAAAACACGTAGATAGAAAACCACGTATCTAGCTTCTATTGATTGTATTTGGTTCTATTTTTTGTAAGTAAACGAAATAAATTATGCATGAATCGGTTGAGGTTGTGCACGTGTAACTCGACCACAGTGAATAGAAAAAAGAAAAATACCATAGACATCGACATCTAGACATCCTTATATCAGAAAGGATTTTGTCGTGCCTCGAGCGCCAACGACTTGATATGAAGTAGAAGGATTACATTTGGAGACAAATAGGGATGTGCCTTCTAGAACACACGTCTAATAAATTTACAATTCTTTTCTTTTATTATAGGAAATATATCCAGGTTTTCATATTGATTTTTTTATTAAATAAAACAAAATATGAAAATACGGTATCAGTTTTTATTTAGCTTCGTAAATTGGTGAAAAAACGTTAATTTCAACTTATAATATTATTTATCGATAGGACATTAATCCCATCCCTACGTTTTACTATAGATACGTTATACATTTGTAGCGTGGCGCTGGAGGACACATCGCGTATTATGTAGATGGGCGTCGAAAAGGTTAAAAGGCCCGTCGTAATACAGGGGTTGAATGCATGACGTACATAGGAGTTTTTCAGTCTTATCTGGGTTAAGTTCATAATACTAAAGTAACAACTAGTTTTGAAATGATATGGAAACTGCACTTCACATCTTCTAGTAATTCATATTTTTTTCTACAAGAGAAAGAAAGCTAGTTTCTACACTGACTTAACCTTTTAACCGCCGGACTTCATATCAGACAAAAAAAAAAAAAAGTAACATAAATACCGATGAAACGAGCTGTGATGATATAATAATAATACAGATTAAACGAGCTGTGTTATTTGGTCGTATATATACGACTCTGGCGGAATGGACACGGAAATATTTGTCGGATTAATCCGACATAAGCGGTTAAAAGGTTAAATGATGAGGGACACTATACACCCCCAGACAAAATAACAATAAGACTTCTATTGTGTCTCGCTCAGTTACCTTCAACAGATGTAACTTTTATAAATTAATGCAATCCTTTATGACATACTTGTAAAAGCTTAATTTGTTCACATGCTTTTTTACCATAATATAAATCAAAGTAAAAATGTATTAGAAGCTGGGTTTGTTGAGGTTTTAAGTATTTCTTGTTACCAAGGAGTTGTTCATCATTGTCGTCAGCCTTCGACAGCTGGGAGATCGGCTTCCTCGGTATCACCAAGATGTGAGTCGGGGCTTGCGGGTTCACGTCGTGGAACGCCACACACTAGACAGAAAGGAATACCTTGAATCATAGTGTACCTAACCTAACAAAATACTTTTTTTTATAAGGTTAATCATGAGTATTTTTATAATTTATCAGTTAATGTATAATTTCCATTGAAAAATCGTGAAACCTCGCAATAAATAAGCGAATATTTTCAATAGCTAACATTGCAAATGTCAGCTGGCCGTTTTCATAAAAATTATTGAGTTTACTATGAATAACTTACCTGTTCGTCTTCATAGACGAACTTGGCAGGTATTTCCTTCCTCAATATCTTTCCGAATATCGTATCGCCGGCCGGAGCGGCCGTTTGCGCTTTTTCAACCTCACCGCCAGCCATATTTGTGAAAATTAACGCCGGGCATAAAATTGATAAAATTTTCTCTGCTAACGTCAACGTCATTCTCTTTTGACGTTTAAGTTTTAACGCCGGTTGATCGGTTCTTTTCACGTATAATGAAATAATAAAACAACATGAAAACTAACATACTTTTTACAGTTATTACAGTAAAATATATTTTTTGACATAATTAAAAACTATTGTAAAACTACACTTATATTTCAGGTGCATTCTGAGTAAGAGCATCATTTCCCAAGCTGTCTTTTGAAGGTATTTAGTCCAGCCTGTCTACAGTCTACATCCTGGCCCAACAGGCCACAACATATGATGTAGCGCCCTGCCAAAGACATGAAAAGATCTGAGAGTTTTAGTTTGATGCTCTTCATCAACCATCACATGATAACCAGTTCTGTCAAGACCCCTTTCTATGGCTATCTGTTTAGCTACAAATAGCATGTGGCCTGAAACAAATAAAATATATTTCGGATAACTATAGTTATGCACCAATATCTAATTTTCAACTCTTTGTTTCTCTGCAGCGGAACTGTTGCCAAAAATAATGAAACCCAAAAAGTCTCATCTAAGGATTTCCTCACAGAAATTGCCATGATGTGCCATGGAGAGCCAAGGCCTCCCTATTGTCACTTTAGCTTTGTAGCTGCACTAGTGGCTGTGGCTTATTCAAGGCTTTCAGCTTGCAAAAATAAAACACCAAATGATAAATTGAACTTTATTGTAACTATGAAAACGGCCACCACATCTGCCTTCCGCCAAGAATTTGAACATAAAATTGGTTTACATCCTGACAAGAATGAGGACCTTCATTCATTACCACTCTGAATCCTGTTTTGTCTATGCCTTTGTCTTTGGCGATGCGGCGCGCGACGATCAGTAGATGACCTGTGTTATAATTTTTTAATTAATCAATGTTAATCAATATCACAGAGCATGTAACCTGATCAATATTTTTAGCAATGCTGATTTGGTAACATGCAGGTCAGTCTGGTTAAAATTTGAAAGCGTTAAAATTCTTGGCGTTAGTCAGATAAGCGAAGGATGAAGAAAGAAATAGGTACTTACTCAAATCTAAAATGAGTCGTTATTTCAAGTGATATAAGGATAGCAGCTTGATCATGATGATGTGACAGAAAAACTACTTACAAGTAATTGAATGATTCAGATTAGCTGTTATTCACGAGAATAAGCGTTTGCAATACATTCTAAATTACTAGACGACGAAGTTAATAAGACTGATAACTGTCAGACAGGATCACAGGACGTCATCCGCGTAGCGCTACAAAGTTCTTTTGACGCGTGGCCAAATTCGGAACTAACGTCGCCATCTTGTTTTATATTCAATACATTATTTCGCGAAATATTTGCACAAATGTTTACCAACCATCGCCCCCTGTCAGCGTCATTCGAGCGCCAAAAGATCCTTGTAGCCATGCTTGTAGCGGAGCTGCGGAGCCATAGACTACACTATTTTGAACTAGAGAGGAGCGGAGTACAAAGTCACAGCAAATCGGTCGTACAGAGGCCAGCACATCAAGCTACCCCAATCTGTCAAATTTTCCCAAATGAATATGAACCTTATTACTTTGTTGTAAAGTTGAAAATCTATCAAAGAAATTTGACAGATTGGGGTAGCTTGATGTGCTGGCGTCTGTACCTATTTCACCAAATTCATGTACAATTTTAGACAAAGTTCTGAATCTGAATAAGATTTAAACATTCTAAGAGCGTCATTATTTCTAATTAAAAAAAACATCTTCGCTAAAATTCTTTAGTGACGTCAACTGTAAACGTCACGAGCACGCACGACGCGTCGACTGAAATGGAATATCGCGCAACATTGAAACACAAGGCTATGACCGTGCTCAAGACCTCGCACAAGGCCAAGGTTAGAACCATGAGGACGACCTCAACCTTGTGCGAGTACAAAATGATTCACCTCGACTTTGCACTCATACGAGGCCACCCGCGTTACCTTGTAAATTCGCGCGTCCTTTGATAACGGAAATTGATTTTAATATTTTTATCTTTCGAACAAAATACCTAGTAGTCATTATGATTAGTATTTTTTTTTTAAACTACCTAATATTTATTATGATTTCATAGAGCTTATCTTCGCTTAAAAATAGCGTTATTTCAGCGAATTTATGACTTAACATTTTTGTTTGGTTATCGGCAAAACCAACTTTGAATACTCGCGGATGGGATAACACAAACTAGAGGGACCATTTCAAGGGAATGAGCAGCATCATGTCTGTCCATACTTAACTAAGTATTTTTCACCAGTTCGTCTGAAAATGTGATAATTCCGGCGGACTTTCCGTTAGCGCTTCCCGCACCCCCCAGCGTAAGATAGTCGTAGATTTACCGAAAGGTTTTAGTCTAGCTAAGAGATATGGTACCTGCTAGCTAGCGGAAGTTAGTACCCGAAATATGCCGATGACGTAACGACGGGCATTTGTCTAAAGAACTTCGTCCAGCCAGCCGACTATGTGCTCATACACACTAGCGACACGCACGCGTCAACGGCAGTCGGCAAAGGCAACTGCAGTTGTCGACAACATGCTGCTTGTGTGTATGCACACTTAGTTATTAAAAGCCTTATTAACTAAGCGATATTCAGGGACCCTTTTCTTAAATCGGGATGATGTAATAAGAGAAAGGGAGGAAGGGTCCCTATTAAAAACACATCAACTCGGGCCTTAAATAGGGGTTTTAGACAAGCGCTCGTCGTATGATGATGGTGAGCTACATGACGACGGCGATGATGATGATAAATTTTATGTACTGACCTAATAATAATTCGTTATCCACTGAAGTTTCTATTAGCGAAGGAATAGTTGTTTTGGGTACCACCAGGAAATGTACTGGTGCCTGTTTATTTCTGGTTTCATCGAAAACAACGCACTGGAACATAACAAAAGAAAAATACTGTGTTAAAATTATTAGAAACTTGTTTCTTTAAAACAAAATTGGATTAAAGATATAGTTAATAATATAAAGCACGAGCAAATAGAAAACCATTTCGAAATTGGGAAAACATGGCTTTGTAATACCAAAATCATGATGGTTGAAATAAAACAAGTAAGTAAGTATTTATAGGAAGTATCACTGAATATATCACGGTATCCTGTTGCTAAAAGAAAATAGATGAACACAGTACCTATTGAATGTTTACAAATTACCCCCTTTATTTATAGTTAAAGAGTCGTTAATCATTAACTTTAAGTAACGTTTATAAATAAATCCCTTATTAAAAGTAAGAAAATTGTAATTTCGCGGGCTAACCCACGCTTCCGCCTGATCACAGCAAAATTATAGTAACAGTTGACTTCTACACTATCATCAGAGCCAAATTTTCTTTACAATAAATAAATAAAATTATAATAAAATACCTGCTCATCTTCGAATATAAACTGTTCTGGTTCCTTCCCGCCGTTAAAAATAGCAAAACTTGGTCTCTTTTGTGCCGTCGCGGTAGCCATTTTGATTTAATTTATAAACAATTAAATCTACCAATACGTTTCAAAATGTTATATTGGTTTAAGTATATCAATTAGTAATATCAGATAAATTGTGTGATCTTGTTTGCATACCTATAGGTACGTCGAAAAGATAAAACTGTAATAAAGTATAACTTGTATCAAAATTATTTGCTCTCTTTCTGGCATATACAGAATTCGAAAAAGAAAGAGATGGAAATATCAAGGACACATTGGGCGAGGAAAACAAATGACGAAATTACATCAGAAAATGACAACTTAATGTCAAATGAAAATGTGTTCATTTACGTTCCATTTCACGAAACCAGTATCTTCGACATGAGTTACCTAGGCTTACCTGGAAATCTTTTTAAGGCAGTCTCCGGACTCAGGTAGGCCGAAGCAAAGAATACCAGCACAGGTGGAGAGTCACAGATGACTCCGCCTTGGAGTGCAAAATAAATGTGGTGCTGTCCCATGGATGGAATTCATGGATGAATGGAGTACATAACATCGTGTCCTGTTGCGTTGGACGTTTCTGAAGGTGCCAAGCTCTGGGCTGACTGTATAAAGATTGCCATCGACATGCTAGGAATATGAAAAAGTTTATTCGACTGTTTTTAGTATGTTATGGGACAGGTAAATAAAAAAGAAAACGCAAATTAAACAAAACCATTTAATATATTAAGTTATAAATACATAACTTGGGCTATATACATGCACAATAATATAATACAATGCAGATCACAGTCTTATATGGTATTCAGTATGTTTACATTTATGTATGTGTATGTCGGTTGATGAGAAACACATGGCGAACAGGATACAAATCAATTCAAATTATGTCAATAATTTGATTAATAATTAGGCCCCGTTCACACTGCGCTATTCTGTACGATACTTTACGGTCAAAAGTTGGGATCAAAAGTCAACACCCCACTATTCATTTGGTTAAAAGAAAATTCAAAATGAAACTATCAGTCTGCCTAGCCTATAGAGAAAGTTCACTCATCCTCCATAGAAAAGTGAGGATCCTCCGACCAGACGGGTATTGTGTCTGGCGAGCAACTGCCCATGATTCATGTCGGGCCGTTGTATATTAATGCTAGTTACGCGGTAAACTCTGCTTGCGAGATGCAGGAGTTCATGTGACGTCAGTATGACGCGTGGTTCGCATGTGGCGTTTATAGATACAGCTACAGTACCCGGCGATAAATATTGCACATCGATCTTTGGAAAGAAACAATCGGCTAATTTCGGCTTCGTAGTGCGTTATCTCTGTCGCACAATACCTATGTGACGTTAACTGACGTTATGTCAGTCGTTGTTCAAGTGCGATAGAGTGCGGTCGCGTCCAGTTCAAAATATATATCTAGAGTTGTTAACACCCCCAAATTTAAATAATTTAAAGTTGTACTATGGCATCTTTAGGAAAAATAGGGGAACCTTTTTATTTTACCCCAACCTGAAGCAATCATTTATAGAAAAATTGGTGTATTTTATACAAAGAATAAAAAGAATTATCAAAAGAAGCAGATCATAATTGTTTTAACAGCTCCTAATAGATACCGGACTGTTTGTATTTCGTGCGACAGAGATAACGCTCTACGAAGCCGAAATTAGCCGATTGTCTCTTTCCAAAGATCGATGTGCAATATTTATCGCCGGGTACTGTACAAGCCTTTTCCCAACTATGTTGGGGTCGTCTTCCAGTATAACCGGATGCAGCTGGATACCAGTATTTTACTTGGAACGACTGCTCATCTGACCTCCACATACGCAGACACATTGGTAAGACTGGTTGTCAGACTTTTGGACTTCTGATTACCCGTAAGGGCCGGAACTAACGGCTTAACGTGCTTTCCGAGGCACGGAGGGGTCTCCATATGTAATGGACCGCGGCTACTACGATCGAACAGTGTCGCTGTTTGCATACAAAATTATACAGTAAAATATCGTACTGAAAATCGCTAATAAACGGGGCCTTTACATACAATCATTCATTAATATTATATGGAATGGAATTATTATAATAATTATGGTGAAGATTTATTGCTGATATTTTTTTTTTACCTAAATCAAATTAAAAAAAATTCTCATAAAAATCTGATCATATTAGATGATATTGAAGTTAGAAAGTCCATACAGCTGTTAAGAAATAAATAGTATACACTGTTTTTTTGAATGACACATACTCATCATCTGCCTAGCCGTTTCCCAACTATGTTGGGGTCAGCTTCCAGTCTATATATAGCCGAATGCAGCTGAATACCAGTACTTTACATGGAGCGACTGCCTATCTGACCTCCACAATTCAGTAACGCCACAGCTCTTATAAAAGCTTTAAGAATATGTCATATTTGTCATTATAAAATTATGATGGGCTTGTACAGTCAACTGCACGTCGCGGTGGATGACTTGAGCTGGCTTAGCATAGTACAGTTTCAATTTAATAGGGATGATGACTAATATTAGAAATGTTCGAACAAATAATATAATTTATAAAACAAGATAATCGTAAAAATCTGTAAAATCAATGGAAATATGGAGACGCTTCACGCTTTAAAAGTTTTTGGAGGGGATTATTCCCGTCCTTGTCGCACGGTACGGACAATATGATATGGCGCTAGTATGAAGTTACATAGTCGTGACGTCACTTCTGTGATAGTGCTGTCTTTGTCTAACAGTTATTTTAAAACATTTACAATTTGGTAACTTTTTAAGCTTTTAGACTTTTTATAGTATTGTTTGCACTATTTGCAAATACATATTTTATTGAGTTTAAAATTTAAAAAATGTCATCATCCCTATTAGAGGCAATTTTATACTGGTTTTATTACCACTGACGTACAGGTATTGCTCTGACCATATAATTACTTTTTAAGATAAACAAAAGTTATGTAAATATTTATATTGCACAACGGCGAGTCAGAAAATAAAAGATGAGCGAAAACTTCTTTCGCACTAGAATTAATAGATAAAACTAAATTGTGATCTCTAATATACAATAACTATGGTAGTTTAATGTTAAATAAATGTGATCATAACATCACCCCTTTATTGTCCGATGTGTTAGACTCCTTTACTCTTTAGTAAGACTGGTTGTCAGACTTTCGGGCTTCCGACTACCCGTAACGACTGTTAATGTCAAAGATCTACAAATGACAGCCGGGACCAACGGCTTAACAAGCTTTTCGAGGCCCAGATAGTCATATGTAATGGATGGTCACCCATCCATGAACCGACCGCGGCAAGCGTAGCTTAACCGACCGACCCGTGCGGCTGTTATTATTTGGCCACACACGAACTCCTCTATTGTGTGTTACAATTTAAAATTCTAAATATACAAATGAATGATCACATTCCTTTAACAGAATTACTTAAAACTAAAAAACAAAGAATATTAAATTAATGGAAGATCATTCGTTTAATTGAAAAGTAATTTAGCCTATGTTTGTGACGTCATATGTCAGTAAACAAAATAATATACTTTCTTTGGTAATGCACTATATTCATATTAGACAGCGTAACAAAATGCTCGCGTAGTTTTTCATTGATAAATAGACCCAAAAACAATTAAAAATAGAGTTCAAAACAGCCTGCAAGGGATGATTCCCTGTGATGTGATTGTGCATATTTTGTTTTCGCACAAAACTTGCTAGCCACAAAGCATGCTCAAGAGTTTTGCTTTTCTGTCTGCCCTGACATTTATATTAGAACAAGACAACAACAAGCGATTTTATCGTATGTGCTGTTTTCATCAATATCAGAGGGGCATTTCCCGTATTTTTATAATCAGAAATCAGCAACCAAACAGCAACTTTATTGTAACAAGAATAACGATCACAATGATTTTGGCAGACTTTTCAGTGGCAGTAACCTAACAACACCCTTATCAGAATGAGAATAAAGATCACTTTGCTTTGGACAGTGTTGCAAAATCAGAGGTAAAATAACTGTGAACGGACTGTAAGGAATCATAAAAACATCCAAATTGAGAACCCCTCCTTTTTTTGAAGTTGGTTAAAAACATAGTGCACCACCAAGCATCTTAAAACTAAATTACATAATATTTACAAAATTACCTAAAATCACTTGTCATAGTTTAGTTACTAAAACAACTTACTAAATACCTTAGTTTAGTCGACACGACTTATATTAATGTTGGCATTATCATATTGTTTTCATAGCATTCGCTGAAGCCGCCATTTTGGTAGAATACTTTAAAAGTTACTAACAAAAAGAAATATTGGAAAAATGGAAAATAAACAGGTAAATTACTGAGCTGAATTTGTTTTTCGTAAAAAAAATCTTCAATTTGACTACAAATGACTGAATGAAACCTAAATATGAGTTAACATAACCCGACTATACACATATAGCTGTAATGCTTTTTTTGTTTTGTTTATGGTCATGGAAAAGTTTTCAGGAAAAATATCGCGGGAGAATAGGGATTATTACAAAAAATTTGGACAGGATAACGTCTGTCGGATCAGCTGTTTTAAACTAAAAATGTGACTTCAGTGTTATGCTATTTAGAATGACCAAAGGCTTAATTTCATTCTACGAGCTTGATTTTTCAAACCCATTCAGTTACATTCTAACATTTATAAGTACTAGGGCCATTACAAACGTAAAGTTAGAGTCATAAATCATTTATATCGGACCTCTCGCTCGCACTTACGAGTTTTATGGAGCAGTACTAGTTATAATGTCGTGTGTATTCTGCTTTTGCACCTTTCCAATAATGTAAACAAATATGTGTATTCTGAAAAACAACTTTAAAAACTAAACATAAGGTTCAGTTTCCGCTGCAACTTCAACAAAATATATGACTTTTTCAATAGTGATTATCATTCTAAAATCAACTTAATTTACACTTCCATAAAGTTGAAATTTGCTTAAGTGTAAATGACATCAATTGGAAACCAAATTTTATACATTAAATGTGCTATTGACATAATGATTCATGACCTTGACTTTACGTTTGTAATGATCCGAGTAAAGTCAATTTTGCTATAAGAAACCGCTCGTACAACGAAATTAAACCTTTTCGAACTGAACTAACTTCTAGTAAAGTCCGCCCGTCATTTAAAACTAGTATAGTGTAAATATTCGAAAAGACTCGAGATAAACTCGAATTTATTTACAATAATTATTTAATCTAGCACTATATTCACAAGACAGCCATTCAAACCATGTCTTAATGTAAATAATTTCGATACTCGGTTTCTGAAAACCCAATTCTTCATCTATCGTATTGGCAAGATAAAAGAATCGAGCCGTAGTCAAAATAAATAATAGCTAGTCTCTAAAGTGGGGATGTAGAAGCGGAGTAGAGCAGTGGCGGCCCCGTGGTAATGGCCCCCAACTTACGAGTTGAAAGTCGTGCGTTTGAACCTAGATCGGCACTTTTAACACACCTCGGACACTCCATACAACGCTCGCAAAATAATTACCTATTACTACTACATAACCAAATGACGTTTGTACACGTGCAAATGTGTGCGTGAACTCTAGTAGGGCTGGCTGTCGTGCGCAGCGTAAAAAATGGCGCGGAAAGCGATTTGCGTCAGGCGAACCGAACCACGACGGCGCTTCCCGAACGTGTGCATTATTATGAAGTGATTTTGTAGTTCAATTGTTTATTTATATAGTCGGGTTCGTAATGAAATAAAAACACTAAAATATTTTTGTTTAAACGAATTATTTCTAAATAATCGGTTATTAAATCGAATGGTATTAAAACTGCGAAATCTTACAAATAGTTAATGTAAATACAAATTCTGAAAAGCATCACAATATCCAACCATCGTGATTAAAACTCAAATGAAACTTTTTTGTTGACAGGTATCGCCATTCGAGGAGACTATTGTAGCGTTAGCCAACTTTTAAAATTGGCTGTTGTTATTTCGTAACCAATCATATACGATTTCAAAGTAGAATCATTGATTAACTGGATCAGGCTTTCAGAAACCGAGATTTTTCATTAATTCGTTACCGAGATAGTTTTAGATAATTTTCGTGTTATTTTTTGTCATCTTGAAAATGTTCAGGGTCAAAATAGCTGACTTTTTAAGTCGGTTTAATCAATTGCCATCTGTGGGTGGGTCTTATAAAGTGACTAAATTCTAGAATTGCCTAGCTTGGGGTCCTGCGAGACCCCATGCAGAGTAATACTCGGACTTGACTTTGAGTCGCGAGCTAAATGCGGTTATTTTCTTGACTGTATATTTGAACTCGAATATAAAATGCTCATTCTTGTACTGTGGGGTACTGTAACACCCCGAGCGGAGTATTACGGTACGCCAAGTGGGAAAACTTTGAGTCACTATATTCTTTTATCTACAAATCTAGACTTCAATATAAAATGCTAGTACTCATACTGTGGGGTCCTGTATTACCCCAGATGGGGTCAGACAGTTCCCTAAGTGACACAATAGTTACTCAGTTGGCTTCCAATCTGGATTTCAATATAAAATGCTAGTACCTACACGTACTGTGGGGTCCTGTGTCACCCCAGATGGATTCCGACAGTACCCCAAGTGTCATAATTCCTCTGTAGACTATAAATCTGGACTTCAATATAAAATGCTAGTTCTCATACTCTGGGGTTCTGTATCACCCTAGATGGGAACTGACAGTCACCTACATTGTGTTCAACAGTACCTCAAATTGAGTACGACAGAACCCCAGATTGGGTCTGACAGTACCCCAGATAGGGCCCTACCGTACCCCAAGTGTCACTACAGTTAGTCTGTTGGCTACATATTTGGACTGGTGTACAAAAGGCGGGTACTTCGCTAGCCCCACATGGGATAGTACTTGGTCCACTTGAAGTCGGGCACGAGGTACACTCGGCGGCCGTGCACGTAGCATGTTACTATGCCACGGTATGCCGTGCGGGGTACGCCGCTCTGAGGAAGGAGAAAAATTAAAATGAGAATAATATTAATGCGGATTTAATGAAGACCGAATAGCACAAGCCAATGTGAGCACAAGCATGGCTACAATGAAGTGTTGGGAGCGAGTTAACATTGCTTCGGACACGAATGAATGCAAACGTTTAGAGGAAGGGGGAGCAAGCCAATGTTCACTCGTTATTTTATTGAAATAAACAAAAAGAAACACGACATAGTGAAAAATTACTATAGTGTAATAATTTTTACAATTACTGTTATGTAAACATTAGGGAAAAAAAAAATTAAAAAAAAAAAACTAACGGGCAGTAATAAATTTTTTCGGCGGTTGGTAGATTTGATAGGTTATTTCATCGAACAATGTCAGTGCAAAAAATATTCAAGTAGAAAAAAAAAGATGAAAATTGTATAAATAAATGCGCAGTAAATTAAAACAGAAGAACTAGCAGGAAATCGAGGGGGTGGGAGTGGGGGGCGAGGTTTGGGGGGGTCAGGGGATCAGACCGGAATAAATCTCTAAATTCTAAGTTAGATTTTTGACAGACTAATTCCTATCTCTTAACTGCATACACGTAACTACCCGTTCAGCCATTTTACTGCTCAATTACTTATTCCATTACCCATTTACAGTACCCGGCGATAAATATTGCACATCGATCTTTGGAAAGAGACAATCGGCTAATTTCGGCTTCGTAGAGCGTTATCTCTGTCGCACGAAATACAAACAGTCCGGTATCTATTAGGAGCTGTTAAAACAATTATGATTTGCTTATTTTGATAATTTCTTTTTATTCTTTGTATAAAATACACCAATTTTTCTATAAATTATTGCTTTAGGTTGGGGTAAAATAAAAAGGTTCCCCTATTTTACCTAAAGATGCCATAGTACAACTTTAAATTATTTAAATTTGGGGGTGTTAACAACTCTAGATATATATTTTGAACTGGACGCGACCGCACTCTATCGCACTTGAACAACGACTGACAAAAGTACAAAACGTCAGTTAACGTCATTACGTCACATAGGTAGTGTGCGACAGAGATAACGCACTACGAAGCCGAAATTAGCCGATTGTTTCTTTCCAAAGGTCGATGTGCAATATTTATCGCCGGGTACTGTAAATATTTGTTATGACACATTTTTTTTTTAATTTACTGCTCAGTTTTTCAAGTCGTCCTTGGCGTTGTTGTACATGTACAACAACGCGGACGCGGATTGCTGTCTTGGCATTAACACTACTTAGGGTAACTACTCGACACATACCCTACAGTCGTGCATGAGACCTAGTTTCATGACAGCGCGCTGGTAACTCTTGGCGTTGCAGTAAATGACGCGGACTGCTGTCTTGTCATCAAAACTACTTAGGGTAATTACCCGACACTTACCCTAAAGTCGTGCATGAGACCTAGTTTCTTAACAGCGCGCTGGTAACTCTTGGCGTTGCAGTAAATGATACGGACTGCTGTCTTGTCACCAAAACTACTTAGGGTAATTACCCGACACTTACCCTAAAGTCGTCCATGATACCTAGTTTCTTGACAGCGCACTGGTAACTCTTGGCGTTGCAGTAAATGACGCGGACTGCTGTCTTGCCATCAACACTACTTACGTAACTATTCGACACTTACCCTAAAGCCTAAAGTCGTGCATGAGACCTAGTTTCTTGACAGCGCGCTGGTAACTCTTGGCGTTGCAGTAAATGATACGGACTGCTGTCTTGTCATCAAAACTACTTAGGGTAATTACCCGACACTTACCCTAAAGTCGTGCATGAGACCTAGTTTCTTGACAGCGCGCTGGTAACTCTTGGCGTTGCAGTAAATGATACGGACTGCTGTCTTGTCATCAAAACTACTTAGGGTAATTACCCGACACTTACCCTAAAGTCGTCCATGAGACCTAGTTTCTTGACAGCGCACTGGTAACTCTTGGCGTTGCAGTAAATGACACGGACTGCTGTCTTGTCATCAAAACTACTTAGGGTAATTACCCGACACTTACCCTTAAGTGGTGCATGAGACCTAGTTTCTTGACAGCGCACTGGTAACTCTTGGCGTTGCAGTAACTGACGCGGACTGCTGTCTTGCCATCAACAGAGACCTAGTTCCTTGACAGCGCGCTGGTAACTCTTGGCGTTGCAGTAAATGACGCGGATTGCTGTCTTGCCATCAACACTACTTAGGGTAATTACCCGACACTTACCCTAAAGTCGTCCATGAGACCTAGTTTCTTGACAGCGCACTGGTAACTCTTGGCGTTGCAGTAAATGACACGGACTGCTGTCTTGTCATCAAAACTACTTAGGATAATTACCCGACACTTACCCTAAAGTGGTGCATGAGACCTAGTTTCTTGACAGCGCGCTGGTAACTCTTGGCGTTGCAGTAAATGATACGGACTGCTGTCTTGTCATCAAAACTACTTAGGGTAATTACCCGACACTTACCCTAAAGTCGTCCATGAGACCTAGTTTCTTGACAGCGCACTGGTAACTCTTGGCGTTGCAGTAACTGACGCGGACTGCTGTCTTGCTATCAACACTACTTACGTAACTACTCGACACTTACCCTAAAGTCGTCCATGAGACCTAGTTCCTTGACAGCGCGCTGGTAACTCTTGGCGTTGCAGTAAATGACGCGGATTGCTGTCTTGCCATCAACACTACTTAGGGTAATTACCCGACACATACCCTAAAGTCGTCCATGAGTCCTAGTTTCTTGGCAGCGCGCTGGTAACTCTTGGCGTTGCAGTAAATGATACGGACTGCTGTCTTGTCATCAAAACTACTTAGGGTAATTACTCGACACTTACCCTAAAGTCGTCCATGAGACCTAGTTTCTTGACAGCGCGCTGGTAAGTCTTGGCGTTGCAGTAAATGACGCGGACTGCTGTCTTGTCATCAAAACTACTTAGGGTAATTACCCGACACTTACCCTAAAGTCGTCCATGAGTCCTAGTTTTTTGGCAGCGCGCTGGTAACTCTTCGCGTTGCAGTAAATGACGCGGACTGCTGTCTTGCCATCCACGCTACTTAGGTAACTACTCGACACTTACCCTAAAGTCGTCCATGAGACCTAGTTTCTTGACAGCGCACTGGTAACTCTTGGCGTTGCAGTAAATGACGCGGACTGCTGTCTTGCCATCAACACTACTTAGGGTAATTACCCGACACTTACCCTAAAGTCGTCCATGAGTCCTAGTTTCTTGGCAGCGCGCTGGTAAGTCTTGGCGTTGCAGTAAATGACGCGGACTGCTGTCTTGCCATCAACACTACTTAGGGTAATTACCCGACACTTACCCTAAAGTCGTCCATGAGTCCTAGTTTCTTGGCAGCGCGCTGGTAACTCTTGGCGTTGCAGTAAATGACGCGGACTGCTGTCTTGCCATCAACACTACTTAGGGTAATTACTCGACACTTACCCTAAAGCCGTCCATGAGACCTAGTTTCTTGACAGCGCACTGGTAACTCTTGGCGTTGCAGTAAATGACGCGGACTGCTGTCTTGTCATCAAAACTACTTAGGGTAATTACCCGACACTTACCCTAAAGTCGTCCATGAGTCCTAGTTTCTTGGCAGCGCGCTGGTAAGTCTTGGCGTTGGTGTACATGACGCGGACTGCTGTCTTCTCTGCGCCTATGAAAACCTGTTCCGCTGTCACCTCTGGAAGGCTGTCTACTGTTTCAATTAAGTTTTGGTCGTAATGATCCTGGAAGGGAGAAAATTGGTAATGTTAGATTATGAATTTACATTTTTATTGAGACAATCATTTGTAACGAAAACGTTTTTGTGAATAGGGCGATTTTTGAGTTAAGGCTTGAGGTACCTGAAGTATAAATAAAATTAAATAGAGCATGATTACACGAAAATAGGCTAGTTTCCTAAAAAAATCTAATTAGTCCGTCAGTTAGATTATCGAAAAATAATGGACCCGTATTTTTTCTTTTGTCAATCAAACAAAAAATGACAAAGATAAAGCGCGTCAAACTTTGGGAGTGGGGGGTCGTGACGTCACGCCGTGCTAAAAAGTGTCGCACGGCGTGACGTCACGACCCCCCACTCCCAAATTTTGACGCGCTTTATCTTTGTCATTTTTTGTTTGATTGACAAAAGAAAAAATACGGGTCCATTATTTTTCGATAATCTAACTGACGGACTAATTAGAATTATTATTTTTTTACCCAGGAAACTACCCTATTGCTTTTCCACTTTTTTGTTTGTAAGGGAATTTCTTTTAAGGTGCAAACTCAAACTAAAAGCATTTATTTCAAATAAACCAATTACGGGCCACTTTTGAATTGTCAAGGGGTCGGTTAGTCAGAAAGGTGAAGCTAGTTGCCCATTCCAATGTGTAGTAGGTACCTATGGAGAAGAACGGGCAAGAAACTCCACGGACATTCTTTTAAATCATAATTTTATTTACGAAATATTGGTTACATCATTCATGTTGAAATTATACATGTGAGAACGATATACAAATAGAGACGTGCACGTTAAAACCGTACGTTATAAAAAAAGACGAAAACAATTCAGAAATTAAAATAAGTCAGATAAGAAATGACCAGTTCCTATTTCACTGACGGCGCCTGTATATAATAAATATCATATTTACTAGTATTTACCACAACGTTTACTGTCAAGTCGATTGTAAGATCAAACAATATTTTATAGTCACTTCCCTGTATCTACTCTCATTTCCCTGTCTTCTGCAAATTGAAAAATGCCTATAACTTCTAAATTAATGAATATTTTCACTGACCCTTTCATTTCTAGAATACTTCATCATATTTTATCAGAATAATTAACTTTAAAATTATTTACATTAAAAAAAACGATGGGCCGAAAATAATTCAATTTTATTCCCTTGTCTGTAGAACTAGCCAAAAATGTTATTGAGTAATACACTTCTTTAACAATAAGGGCCTTAGCACACCTCCACCGCAAAAATAATTATGAGAAAACGCTTAGCGAATTCCGCTATGAAACATTACTACATTATAAAGTTAAGTTAGTTAGTTTTTATTGTAAAGTTTCTATATTTATGTCTATAATTTATATGCTGTATATAATAAAGAATATTCTATTCTATGTCGCGATTCAAATAGCGGAATATCGTCAGAGTCAGTTGAATTTAAGCGATCCGAGCAAAATCTCGTCGCTTGCGACTTAGTAAATACAGTATAGGTCTACTTCGGTCTACCTCTTAAATACTCAATTCTAATAAAAATTAAAATTTCTTAGATTAATTTTTCCGCAAAATTCAGCGCATTTTACAAAAAAAAAGTTTCGCTTTTTATAGTTGTCACCTGGCATAGACACGTGCGGAACAAACGCGGCACCACCTGCACCGCAACAAAATAGCGGGCTGAGCGCGGAGGTTTCAACTGGCTTCCGAGCAAAGAGATAGAACCATAATCAAATCTGTGCGTTAGAACAAGCAGTTTCGCTTGTTTCGTTGTCGTACAACCACAGATATAGATATACCTAGATAACGCAAGTATCACGAACTGTATGAAAACTAAGCGTGCCACTTTTTGACTACCTACTATGACGTCACAAGCTCGCGCTCTCTCGCTCATGCTCACCCAGCCATCAGTACGCAGGACTGAGCGCGAAAGTGGTGGCTTATTTTTCTTTTTTTTGGCTTTTTTTTTATTTTCGATCGTAAACTGGTGCGATTTTTGGCACGCGAAGTAGGTGCTCTTGCGTTATCTAGTGTATCTATATCTGTGCGTACAACGGACAAGTCATTTCGGAACTACTGCGGTATTGCCACAGAATACTTAAAGTACTACGTACAGAAAGGACACTCCCTTCCCCGCACTAACATCAGTTACCGCACCTCACCCCGCACTTCGAGGTTACCGTCGCAGTTCTTTAACAAGAGCGCTCGCAAACACGAGTACCTCACGCACACATTCATACGTATACAAACGTCATTCTTTAATGTAGTAGTAGTAGGTAATTATTTTGCGAGCGTTGTATGGAGTGTCCGGGGTGTGGTATTGCTGCAACGGTTTTGCGGCGGAGAGGTGATACCCGCCTTAATAGCAGATTTTTTAAATAAAAGTTTTTACGCTAAGGGACTAGAATCATGTGCTGAATTCATGGTTACAGTTTGCATGTCGATGTTCCCTTACACCATGTGTAAGAAGCAGTGGCATAACTATACCGTTTGGGGCCCGCGGCAAATTCAAGGGATGGGGCCCTCCCTCAATATAAAGAAGCTCAACCAACGTTATAGTTTTTTTTTTTTTACTAGCAGTTCTCCCGCGACTTCTTCCGCGTAGATTTCATATTTTCCCCTACAAAATTTAAAACCTGACTGCTTCGTTGGTCTAGTGGTCGCAAGCGCTACTGCTGAGCATGAGGTCCTGCCTGTCCAAAAAATTAGACAAACAATGGGAATAAGGTACAAAATGTTCGAAACCTGAATGATTTGCTTTGTTACACATTTTCAAAAAAAAAAAAACTCATGTTAGGATCCTACTGTGCTCATGGCCCTCTCGGGCCGGGGGCCTCCCTCTGCCTGGGGGCCCGTGGCATTTTGCCCCAATGCCACCCTATAGTTATGCCACTGTTAAGAAGGCTTACCTTGAGTAAATACGTGTGGTTCAACTTAGTGAACTCCACAAATTCCAGATTGAGCTGTATGTTGCGCAGGTGCATGTCGAAGAACAGCCCTTTACTTACGCCTACCTGTTAAGAAAAATTACATTGTAACTCATCATGATCTGCCGAGCCTTTTCCCAACCATGTTGGGGTCGGACTAGAAAGTCTAAGCGGATGCAGCCGAGTACCATAGTGGAAAGTATAGCTTCAAAAAACAATTATAAAAAAAGGTTAAGGATTTCCAAAGTATACTAACATAACAAATTATCAGATTGTGTTTTTCGGGACTTCAGTGTTTTGGCTTTAACCGGTCAAGCGGCGCGCATCGCCCATTGGCGACGAAACAATAGAAAATCAATTGTGTCTCATTAGCGGAGCTTGACAGATTAAATACTTTTATGGATTATGTGATGTTTTTTGGATGCGTTGTGTGTGTTTTTGGTGTGTGTTTTTGGTGTAATGTTTAAACATCATTATAACAAACACACACACACATTTGTAGGCGTGATGTGGTCCAAGCACACATAACATACATAATCAGCCTATAATGTTCCCACAGCTGGGACACAGGCCTCCTCTCTGTGAGAGGGAGCGGGTCGTAATCTACCACGCGGGCCCAGTGCGGGTTGGCAGATGTCACATGTCTTCGAATTTTTGGTTCTAGGACATGCCGGTTTCCTCACGATGTTTTCCTTCACCGTTTTGAGAGCAGTGGTGATGAAATAATTTACACAAAGTAAAGCGCCTGTCTGGGTTCGAACCTACGACCTACAACTCGTATGTTGCGACTGTTAAACCAAGCACAGCGTTAAGAAATGTTTCATTAAGAAATTCTCAGTAGCAACCTGGAGTTTGGATTCAGTGATAGCAAAGCATGCCTTTAAATTATCAAAATGATGGTGTATAACGCATAAAGAATACATCTTTGTTTGCATCAGTTACAGAAAAGGTCATGTACAATTACCTTTCCAAACGAGTATGTCCTAGATATTTCAGGTCGTATGCACGCTTTGCCGTCAATGTTGACTGGGTTCCGAAGCCAGTCGTCGAAGAAACTGTAACAGAGAATAAATGAAGCGATGTTTTTCGTTAGTTTCACACACATCTCTCGCTGCGCATCCTCGCTCATTTCTGGTAACCTGAGTAACAACTCGGTAACGGGGTTGTGGAGGTCAGTTAGACAGTTACTTCATGTAAAATACGTATATACCGCTCCATCCGAATAGGCTGGATGGCGACCCCAACATAGTTTAGAAAAGGCTAGGCAGATGAAGGTTTGTACTCACGCGACTGGCCACTTCGGCGCCAATTTGGTCCAGGTCTCCTTCCTCAGAAGCCAGCCTAGTCCTGGGAAGAAGTCAGTGCGATGTAGCAGCTCTGGTCGGGACATGTCTATGACCCCCATCTTGCCGTTGTCATTCCACGCTGATATGCACCTGAAAAGAAAAGAGTGTTGAAAGTTACCGACATCGTCCGCGTGAAATTTCACCCTCCCCCATTCACCCTCCTTTTTTTTTTATGGATGGGAAATCATCAAGTGACCCCTCCCGCTCTGGGTGGAGCGGAAGGGAGTGTCAGACTCTTACTGACTAAAACCCATCCGTGTTCCTTCCTTAGCCCTTTATGTTCCGGAGTAGCGGTAACCCTTTCGGACAATCCCGCACCCCCGGCAGGCTTCGGCCCTGGCAGGCCCCTTCCTTTATGCTGACATCTCTTTGAGGCGCGCGTGGAACACGTGCGCGCCGTCCGGCACGGGCCTGGTCCTGATCGGACGGTGAGCTCCTGATCGGACGGTGAGCTCCATTCGCCCTCCGAGGCAAGGAATTTCGAAAAAAAAAAAAAAACCCACCCTCCTAGGGGAGGAATTTCGAAAAATCCTTTCTTAGTGGATGGAATGAACCTAATGGTGGTATAGGGTACCATGACTTGTTTTTCGTAAGTCCAAGCGCGGGGCCCCTATAGCGCGGGGCCTGTAGCATTTGCTACAGCTGCAACGTGGCTAATCCGCCACTGCATGTGGCTTGTTAGATGTAGTACAAGGTGACAGCGACACCGACGCACAGCCTGTGACCATGATTCAACATCTGTTTAACGCAATTTAATGATGACTTTACAAAAATTTTGAATATTAAAAGACTGTTCGGCAGGACGGTGCTATTTTTAATAAACCAGACAAGTGACAATTCAACAATATTGCATACGTTTTCTGTTTATTAAACAGCGCTTGTCGTCTCAATATGTTGCATTGTATATAATAATGGGACATCTCATCAAAACAACACTGTCTGTCGTAGCGTAAGCCACATTGTTACTAACAAGTACTAACATAGGATAATTATATTGTTACTAACATCTTTTATGTATTTTTGTCTTTGTCAGTGCGGACCTTTTGTTGTCCGTCACATAAATAAATAATAATAATTATTATTGTCAGTTTTATTAAACTAGCTGTTCGTTCCCTTCGTTGCCCGGGTGAATATCATGTCAAAAAAAAAACTTTTATCCTCAAACCTTGTCCTGACGATTACGAACACAACGAAAAATATCAGCCAAATCGGTCGAGCCGTTGCGGCATTTGAAATCCATACTAATATTATAAATTCGAAAGTTTCTTTGTCTGTATGTTACCTTTTCACACCTAAACCACTGAACCGATTTAGATGAAATTTGGTATTTATTTATGTATTTATTTATTTACTAAGGTACACCAACAGCTTCTATGTATACATTTTCTTAAGTACTATAATCACAAGTCTCGGTATAGATATAGTTTGAGTCCCGGGAAAGGACATAGGATACTTTTTATCCCGATATTCCCGCGGGATCGATGCGGGTGAAGCCGCGGGCGCTGCTAGTTTATTTATAATTTATAGATAGGGCCCAGAGTCCTTTCTTACAAACTGATGCGCGTGATCCATCGCCGCCCGTTCGATGTCCACCGCGCGCAGTATGGATGGAAAGCAGTACATGAAGTAATTTTTTGCTCCGTTGCCGTTGGTGTAATTGGTGTATGGCGTTCCAGTGTAAGGATAAATAAAACACACTATCACACTAATATCATAAAGGCGAAAGTTTGTGAGTGTGTGTGTTTATATGTTTGTTACTTCTTCACGCTCAAACGGCTGGACCAATTTTGATAAAATTTTGTATGGAAGTAGCTGACACCCTGGATTAACGTATAGGCTACTTTTTATCCCGATATTCCCACGTGATCGACATTTACGCTGGTGAAAGCGCGGTGCGCAGCTAGTAAAATAAATAAACTGGAACAATGATAGTTCTAACAGGTTGTAAAAAAAATATAACTCACCACAGCGTTGAATCCTTGAGGAGCAAAGGATATATGCCGAGGAAGTACTCGAAGAAGTCCGGGGATATGTCTAGGTCATCTGGAAATAAGAAAAAACATTTTTAACACAACACACAAACATTTTTATATCTATTATTATATCTTAGTTATAAGTACTTTTTTTTTTCTTTCTGTTATTGCACCTACTGTGTATTGTCTCTGCATCACCCTAAGGTAGACTGGTAGAAAATGCCCAAGGCATTAAGTCCGCCTTTGTACAGTTTTTTACTTGTGCATAAAGTTTTAATCCAAACTAATATTATAAATGCGAAAGTAACACTGTCTGTCTGTCTGTCTTTTCTTCACGCCTAAACTACTGAACCGATTTGTGTGAAATTTGGTATAGAGATAGTTTGAGTCCCGGGGAAGGACATAGGATAGTTTTGATCCCGATATTCCCACGGGATCGACACTTATGCGGGTGAAACCGCGGGGCGCAGCTAGTCCTGTAATAAACGCGAAAGTATGTGAGGATGGATGAATGTTTGTTACTCTTTCACGCAAAAAATACTAAACGGATTTGGATGAAATATGGCACACAGATATTTTATAACCAGGACATAGGATACTTTTTATCCCGATATTCCCACGGGATCGTAACTTATGCGGGTGAAACCGCGGGGCGCTGCTAGTAAATAATAAATAAGACTGTTTAGCCTTAGGAGCCTGGGTTTGATCCCCGGTTAGGCAAATAGTTATCAGGCCGTTTGACTAAGGAATTCTCAGAAGCAGTCCCTAAGCCGGGTAATTTGCCAATGCAGTTAATGTCGTAATTGACCAGTGTTTTGAGTCCTCGTCTCTCATGTACAGTCACGTCTAAAAGTATGTATACACTTGGCAATTTTCAATTGCGATTTTTTCGTGAAATAACGAATGCAACGTTGAAATACGACACTTAACATAAACCTATAGGTTCGAAAATACTATTTTCGTAATAACATACAATTTCATTCAAAAATAAAGGAGAAAATCGCCTTTGAATAAAGCCAAGTGTATACATACTTTTAGACGTGACTGTACTAGGTTGATCATGATCTGCCGAGCCTTTTCCCAACTATATTGGGGTCGGCTTCCAGTCTAACCGGATGCAGCTGAATACCAGTATTTTACATGGAGCGACTGCCTATCTGACCTCCACAACCCAGTTACTGGGTAATACGAAACCCCTTGGTAAGACTGGTTATCAGATTTTCGGGCTTCTGACGACCCGTAACGACTGTCAAAGATCCACGAATGACAGCCTGGACCAATGGCTTAACGTGCTTTCCGAGGCACGGAGAGGTCTCGGTATGTAAAGATGGTCACCCATCCACGGACCAACCGCGGTAAGCGCAGCTTAACCTAATCGATCGACCCGTGCGGCTGTTATTACTTAGCCACAAGCTTCTCCCACCACCCGTGGTTTCTGCCCACCTCTTTGGAAAAGTAATGAGTGATGCTAGAAAAAACTTTTTTACAAAAAAAAAACAACCGACTTCAAAAATAAAACACTACAAAATGATAATAACTAATTTCGGAAGCCGGTGTCGTTGATTCTGCATTTTCGTTTTTTGACACCGACTTCCGAAATTGAAAGTTATTTATCATTTTGTAGTGTTTTATTTTTGAAGACGGTTGTTTTTTTTTTTGTAAAAAAGTTTTTATTTTTCACTTTTTAGTTGTACCTCACAAATTCAATTAACACTAGTGCATTGGAGAATTGAAGACACCGACTAGAAGAATCATCAAAATTCGAATAGAAATGCCGGACATGCAGTACATTTATGCATATAACTTCGTACATAAGAATAATTACCTAATGTTTTATACAGGGTGTCCCAAAACTCAACGTGAAGCCGAAACGGGGTGACAGGATTGATCATAACCATCACGAGAAAAATCTGAAAAAAAATCTATCCCATGCAGTTTGAAAATTATGGGCATTTTAAGAAAAACCTAGAAATTTGATCAAACTGTACCATTTTTCGGTTATTGTGGTTATTATTTTTTATTTTTGTTCATTTGAACTTTAGAAACGTAATCCTAAATAACATTTCTAGAATCCCAATAAAAAATAATGACACAATTGCCTTAAGTTCCCGAGAATTGAGACTATTTGTTAAACTACGAATTTAAAATTTTCAAGATTCGTCGACTTTGACAGGCCCTCCTATAAAAAAAATGTACTAGAGTGCCTTGGCAAGTAGCATTAAAAGTTGGCGCATTTAATCAGAATTCTAAAATGGTACAATACTTGTTAGTTCCATACAATAGAAAAGAGTAAAAAAATTAAAACCTCAAGTAACCCGATTTTTGCTATCAGATTTTACTCAGTTAAAATGTTTTTAATTCGCACAAGCTCTAGGTAGGTTCTTAATTTTAAGGCAAAATGATGAGAGAGATGGATAATGGGTATGTTTGCCATGAGTGAGCGAGACAGATAGTGACGCCACGCATTGAGACGGAGATGCGTCGTTTAAACGAGTGCGAATGAAACAGATAGATGCTATGGCATCTATCTGTTTCATTCGCACTAGTTTCAGCCAAGCAAATGGCTACGCTACCAGTCCGACACCAACCAGTTAGTACGTTTCGCTCATTCGTCTACTGCGCACGTTCGTATTCGCTTGTGTTGATTTAGTACTGACAACTTTGGCTTCTCTTTTTGGACTTGAATCTTTGTGAATTGGACTTGTTGATAACATACCGGCAACTTTGGCTTCTCTCTGGACTTTTGTGTTGGCATCCTTTTTATCTACCATGCCTACGCGCTACACTTCACAAGAATATGCGAACATGCACCTCATTTATGGAGAATGCAGATGCAACGCAAGTGCTGCCGCTAGACTTTATCGTGAAAGATATCCAAATTTAGAGCGCTACCCGGATCACCGCGTGTTTGTTAATGTGCACCGTTCACTCACAGAGGGCGGCCATTTCCCGAATCAAATACAGGCTGGAGGTAGACCTGTGTTTCCTTTCCAGGAAGAAGTATTGCAAGAGGTCGCACGTGACCGAAGTATTTCCGTACGTGGAATTGAAGAAAGAACGGGAATACCGAAAAGCACTGCTCATCGTATTTTACAAAGAGCCGAAATGCATCCGTTTCACGTACAACGAGTTCAAAGTCTTCTACCTCGAGATTATCAGGAAAGGATTTCTTTTTGTAGAACAATGCTACAGAGGCATAATGAGAATCCCCAATTCATCCAAAAAATTCTCTGGTCAGATGAATCGACATTGAAAAAAGATGGTTACATGAACTTGCACAATTATCACGAGTGGCATGTGGAGAATCCACATTTAATGCGAGAAGATAGATCCCAGTATCGTTTTAAAGTAAACCTGTGGACCGGAATTTTAAACGGTAAAATTATTGGGCCTATTGAACTGCCTGAGAACTTGAATGGAACTAATTACCTACATTTTTTAAGAGAAGATTTACCAACCCTGTTAGAGGACGTACCACTAGCAGATCTTCGCGACATGTGGTTTCAACAAGATGGCTGCCCAGCGCATTTCGCAGTGCAAGTAAGAGATTTCCTTGACCAGGAATATCCGGGAAGGTGGATTGGACGTTCGGGCACTATCTCGTGGCCCGCCCGTTCACCAGATTTAAATCCCCTGGATTTTTTCTATTGGGGAGTTCTCAAAGAAAAAGTTTACTCAAAGCCCATTGAGAACGTAGCCGACCTGCGTGAACGCATTTCTCAAGCAGCTGAGGCGATCAACTCTCGAAGATATGCCCGACTAATAAGTAGATCTTTTTTAAGAAGATGTAGGGCTTGTATTGAGGCTGATGGTAAACAATTTGAACATTTATTGTAATAAAAAACGTTATTTCTCTATCATCAGACTTTTATTCCAACAAACCTAATTATTTTACTAATTTTACTAACTTTTTTTCACTTTGGTAAAAGTGGCGTCACTATCTGTCTCACTCACTCATGGCGAACATACCCATTATCCATCTCTCTCATCATTTTGTCTTAAAATTAAGAACCTACCTAGAGCTTGTGTGAATTAAAAACATTTTAACTGAGTAAAATGAGATAGCAAAAATCGGGTTACTTGAGGTTTTAATTTTTTTACTCTTTTCTATTGTATGGAACTAACAAGTATTGTACCATTTTAGAATTCTGATTAAATGCGCCAACTTTTAATGCCACTTGCCAAGGCACTCTAGTACATTTTTTTTATAGGAGGGCCTGTCAAAGTCGACGAATCTTGAAAATTTTAAATTCGTAGTTTAACAAATAGTCTCAATTCTCGGAAACTTGAGGCAATTGTGTCATTATTTTTTATTGGGATTCTAGAAATGTTATTTAGGATTACGTTTCCAAAGTTCAAATGAACAAAAATAAAAAAGAATAACCACAATAACCGAAAAATGGTACAGTTTGATCAAATTTCTAGGTTTTTCTTAAAATGCCCATAATTTTTAAACTGCATGGGATAGATTTTTTTTCAGATTTTTCTCGTGATGGTTATGATCAATCCTGTCACCCCGTTTCGGCTTGACGTTGAGTTTTGGGACACCCTGTATACTGAAACCTTCCTGAAAGTATATAGATCACATCAGTGAAAGAATTATCAAAATTGGTTCATTAGTCTTTGAGAAAATCGCGGACATACATACATACGGGTCGAATAAAGAACCTCCTTTTTTGAAGTCGGTTAAAAACAACAGAATTCTAGGTTATCGTGCATACTTAATCATTGTTAGCACTCGAGTTGAACTGGATTATAGATGTTATGCGCTTTTCAAGCGTTGCTGATAACATAATATTATGTTCTGTTTAAGCGCTCCAGTGGACTGTGGTAATATTGCTTTTGATTCAGTCATTCAACATCAATGTACTAATTAATGTACAGTCGAGTTCATTAATATATTGGCAGTGACAGTGTTTCAAAATATTGTAAGCGTTAAAATGATCATATAGTTCTATACAAACTTAGACATCAATAAAATGTTTTCATAAGAACTGTTCATAAGTATGTTACGGTAGTGCAGTCAAAAATATCTGACTACTTTTCGGAACATAAATATCTAAATACTCTAGATTTCAATAAATGTGTTACAACCTAGGATTCATAAATATCTATACAGCTTTGAATATTCAACTAAATGGCCTTTACCATTAAATTTATTTTTGCTTGCCGGAGCAGAAGTTCGAATAACAATGCAATATTGCCGTTGAAGGATGTCATAACTGACAACTTCAAATTGATTTTGTTTCAAGATCTTTTTCATAGAAAAATAATTGCATAGATATTTGTGAACCTAACTTTGCGCTAAATAATATGAACAAGGGATTGCGCACAATTTTTAGAATCTTTGTCTGTAGTAATATTATTGATATAATGTAGTCGCATATTTATGATGTCACAGATTGTTTACAATTTATTGTACGGCAAAGCTGTTTAGAGTTTTATGAAACTTAGCATTGCCTATATATTTTTGATTCATGAACATGCTCAGATATTAAAGAACTCGACTGTACCTACTGCGTTTTCGGTACAACCACAGAATACTTAATAGTACTTCGTACAACGGACAATAATGAAATAATATGCGAAAATGTTTAACCCACAAAAACATTTCATGTTAAATGTTGCCAAGACGAGACCATGTAGCTCGCACTGTCAAGAAGTAATCAGATCTCATGTAGAGCCAAGCTTCTAACTCTACACGCCCTAACTCTACAAGGCCTAACTTCGCAAACTCTACACTTTAGTCAAAATATATGGCTTGGCCGTTTCGTTATTACAAGAACCATTGTATAACAGTATGAGAGTTTTTCACCTTACGCTCATGTGAATTTAGCGAAATGGCCAAGCCATACACAGACACACGTCACACACACACGAACCTGCTTACTGTATTACCTGGACAATAAATATTTTCTGTTTTCTATCAAAATCAAAAGTCATTTATTCAAATTAGGCTGAGAATCAGCACTTTTCGAACGTTAAAATTTCATAAGACAGTCTCCAAAACGCCACCCGATCACCGTTGATGATAATGGGGCTCCCTTTTCCGCACTTGAAGACTCCCATTTGGTCCGTTGTGCGTGGGGATTCTGGCTAACAAAGCCAGCCTAGCTCCATCCAGAAGCACAGAAGCTTCCTGGGGGCTTCGCAGGCTTCACGGAGCGACCTCACTGTTCCGAGGATTTCTTCACGTTGAGAAGCCACAACCTCGCATTCCAGGATGATATGGGCGGCTGATTTCTCGGCGTGAAGGCAGCCCCTGCAAAGGGGGTTGTTACGGCCCCGCCACCGCCAGATGGCGCACGGCAGGACTTTCCGCGTCCATGCCTGCGGAGCCATACCGCATCTCCACTTCACGCCGCCAGGGGGCCAGTCATGTTCGTCGTCTCGCCTTCATCGTAGATGTCACGTCATCGTCATATTATTAATTAAAGTAAAACAGATTACAGATTCATGAACCATCAGTCCATTTATTTCGAAGCATAACACAGCGGCTACAGCCGATACAGGGGCTGTCCGTGGCGCCTATGTTAAAAAGATGTTTGTTAAGAGGGTTATATATGGCCCTTAATTGTACCTATTATTATTCTGAGGGTCCATCACCGTTTCCTGGTGCTGTAGTTGGGAAGAACCCTCATAAGGTAAACACGTGTCCTGTTGAGTTACCCTAGTCCATGTTCGCTAATAATAATGCTATTCCTATTGGATGGATATCCAACAAAAGGATGCATTATTTGCGAATTAATTAAATGACTATACAATTACATCGAATTGGATTTGAGGAGCTTTTTGTATCGTAGTCAGGGAACGTATACAGGTTGAAATTGAAAACATGCGACAAATCGAAATGGGAGATTATACTCATCATTATGAACAACTTTCACTATGGGACCAAACCTGAATTCGCGAAAAAAAAAACAGCTGTTCCCTACATTTTGGCGAGTTATGCGAACATAAATGTAGGGATCAGCTGATTTTTTTTTCGCGATTTCAGGTTTGGTCCCATAGTAAAAGTTGTTCATAATGACGAGTACAATCTCCCATTTCGATTTGTCGCATGTGTTCAATTTCACCCTGTAGAGGTATGAGGAAAAGCCGAAAAGGGTGTAAGGTTCACTGATCCTCCACAGAAAAGAGAGGATCCTTCGACCATTCGGGTGTTATGTCTGGTAGTCTACAGCCCGGCAATTGATGTCGGGATGTTGTATATTAATATTGTTACGAGCTTGGGGTTCGTGACAATAAAAACTGCCGATTTAATAACCAAAAATAGACACTTTAATTAAAAACACAAATTGCAACTTAAACACACTAATTATAAATCACAATCGCACTACAGATCACTCTAGTCGCACTTGAAGATCGCTTCGAATGTTATCGCTTGTATCGCTTATCCAAGACTGATTGCCGGCTCGCAGGCACACCGGCCTTATATAGGCCTCGGATAGTTCCAGAACCTTCTACCGTAGAAACATCTAGAATGTTCGAGTACATACCGAACCCGACGGACCAGACGTCGATAGTTCTGGAAAGTTCTATCATCGAAGTTTCTAGAAGGGACCCGAATAATTATAAGTTCTGCTACTCGATACTAGATGGCGCTAGTGGTAGCTAATGTCGCCATCAATTGTGGCGCGCAACACTGCCCCCTCCTAAGACATGCTCGTCCCGAGCATTATTGGCCCCATAATAACGCGCCAGTCGATCCACATGGACGATCTTAGGAGTACCTCTTGCACCTTTCTGTATCCGGTAGGTTACGTCATTGATCTTTGTCACAATCCGGTACGGTCCGTCCCATTTAGCTTGAAGCTTAGGAGATTTCCCTTTGCTGCGGACTGGATTGTGCAACCACACTAGTGATCCTTCGTCGAACCCTTTATTGTTCATTTTGCGGTCATAACGGGTTTTCATCTTCTCAGACATTTGCTGGCCCGATTGTCTGACGTGCTCATAGATGTCATTCATTTTGTTCCGCAAGTCATTCGCATAATCGGTTATACTGCGTGGAGCGTCAGGTGGTATTCCGGTGATCAGGTCTGCAGGCAGCCGTAATTCCCTTCCAAAGTTTGCGAAAGCTGGTGTCACCGATGTACTTTCGTGAACAGCACTTCGATATGACAACAAGAACGGTTGTATGTGCTTGTCCCAATCTCGTTGCCGATTTTCCACAACTTTTGCCAGGTATCTCTCCAATGTCTGATTAAATCGTTCCACCATTCCATCCGATTGTGGGTGGTAAGAAGTTGTTCTCGTTTTATGAGTACCCATAACTCGACAAGTTTCCTGGAATATTTGGGACTCAAAATTCCTTCCTTGATCACTGTGAATCTCTAAAGGTACTCCAAAACGGCAGAAGACTTCATGAACCAATCTATCTGCAACTGTTGAAGCTTCTTGGTTTGGAATGGCGAAGACTTCCGGCCACTTAGTGAAGTAATCCATTACAACCATGAAATACTTGTTACCACTTTCACTTTCCGGAAATGGTCCTGCAACATCCAGGGCTATCCTCTCCCATGGTGCACCAACATTGTATAATTTCAATGCACCTCTACTACGCGTCTGAGGTCCCTTTACAGCCGCACAACTTGTACATTTGCGACACCAGTCCTCGACATCGTCACGACAGTGGACCCAGTAAAACCGTTCTCGTATCTTCAGTAGGGTCCGTTTAACTCCCAAATGGCCTCCTGAACAACCATTATGGTACAGCTGTAGAACATCAGGTACTTTAGCTTTAGGGACAACCATTTGAAAATGACAGCTGTCTCCTCGAGCATTTTACCATTTACGGCACAGGACTCCTTCCTGAATCACCAAGCTGTCCCATTGGGCCCAATAGCTTTTTGTGATCGAACTCATCGCTGAGACGTCGCTCCACGTGGGCTTAGGTGCACCGGCCTTTATCCACTCGAGAATCGGCTTGAGGTCTGAATCTTCCTGCTGGGCACGTTGTAGGGTTTCCTTCCACTCGTTGCTGAGGTCTGTCTTGAGCATCCTCACAGGTACGACTTCTTTACTTTCTTGCCTAGTACAATGCTTGCAGTCTTCAGGACAAGGTCTTCTTGACAATGCATCCGCGTTGCCATGAGATTTTCCGCTGCGATGTTCGACCACGAAGTCGTATTCCTGCAGTAGTTCAATCCATCTCGCAACTTGACCTTCTGGATTTTTGAACTGCAATAGCCATTTCAGTGCAGCATGGTCAGTTCGTAAGTGGAATTTCCGCCCCAGAAGATATTTGCTAAAATGCTGCAATGACTTTACCACAGCAAGCAATTCCCGTCTCGTGACACAATAGTTCCTTTCCGGCTTTGACAACGACTTGCTGAAGTACGCTATTACAACCTCTTGATCACCATTCCGTTGAGACTAGGGCATCCAGTATCGGAAGGTTTTCAATTCCGGAGTTAATTTACGATATTGGGCTCTCAACTCCGGAATTCCGGAATTCCGGAACTGGATCCGAAATAATTAAAAAAAAAAAAAAAATACCTTGAGTAACTTTTAATCATTTTCTTCAAGGTGAATGGGTAGTTGTAGCCCGCGAAATTCAATTTTTCTTACGTTTTTTGCAATTTTCAGGTCAGTGTCAGGTTGTATCTTGATCAAAATATGATTCGCGACTATAACCGGTATGTATTTACATAATTATAATCATTAATACATCTTTCTAAGTTAGATTTCTACCGTTAAGAACAAATCTCGTATGGAAAAGTGTTTGTGGTAGAAATCTAACTTAAAGAGATACATTAATGATTCTAATGACTATGATTCTGTAAATACATGTCTATTATAGTCGCGAATCATATTTGGATCAAGATACAACCTGAGACTGATCTGCAAATTGCAAAAAACTTAAGAAAAATTGAATTTCGCGGGCTACAACTACCCATTCACCTTAACTCAGTCTTGCAGACATTGCCAATTAACTTTGAGTAAGCCAGTTAACAATATTATTAAAATTAGGAAAGTCTAAACTTTTTAAAAACTTAAAAATTTACAATTTGAGAGCCTTAAAATATTAGTGAAAAATAACATAATTAAATTAACACAAGAATTAATATCACGCTTTAGAGTAGTTTGGACATTACTAGGTACCGTAGTTAAAATCAAAATATTAAAATGAGCATTTAAGTCTCTCCTCAGATTTATCATGTTTAACAACAATCTTGACATGACAACATAATCAGTTCACAATTCACATCACAATCAATAAAATTAAACAAGTCTAATTAAACTTTTTAAAACAAATCAACAAATTAAGGGCTCAACAGCAAATACTATAACACTCGTCTAGTTAGTACATGATACACGCGCAGGAACAATTGCGCGTAAAACGATGAGTTGAAAAATTAAACACATTTTTAAATTAAAAATAATGAATATCGAAATACGATAAATTGAGCCCAATTCCGGAGTTGAAATATCGGAAAAACTATCCGGAATTCCGGAGTTGCGAAATTCCGGAATTCCGGAATGGATGCCCTAGTTGAGACAATACACCACCAAGTCCTATGTCACTTGCGTCTGTGTCAACTATAAATTCCTTGCCTGCATCAGGGTACCCCAAAATAGGTGTTTTGCACAGTCGGTCCTTTAACTCCTGGAATGCGATATTGCAACTTTCATCCCAGCAGAAATGTCGCTTCTCCTCGGTTAGCTTGTGCAGGGGTTTGGCTATATCCGCAAAGTTCTTAACAAATCGCCGATAATAAGAGCACAAACCCAAAAATGCTCTGACCTGCGTCTTATCTTTTGGAACTGGCCAATTCTTGACAGCGGCGATTTTCTCTGGATCCGTGCGGATACCTTCTTCCGACACTACATACCCCAAAAAGCTAACTTGTCGTTTGAATAGTGAACACTTCTTCGGACTTAACTTGAGGTTGGCACTCTGGATCTTCATGAGCACGCGTTCCAGATTTTGAAGATGTTCTTCAAATGTACGGCCTACGATGATGATGTCATCCAAGTAGACCAGACAGGCATCGCCAATTAGCCCGGTAAGTACAAGTTCCATCAACCTTTCAAACGTTGCCGGAGCATTGCACAATCCAAACGGCATAACTTTAAATTGCCAAAGACCCTTTCCTGTCGAGAATGCAGTTTTCTCCTTGTCCTTGGGATCAATTTCAACTTGCCAGTAGCCACTTTTCAGGTCTAGAGTGCTAAACCACTTTACTCCAGTAAGCATGTCCAGCGTGTCATCAATTCTTGGCAAAGGATAGCTGTCCTTCTTCGTAACGTCGTTCAGACGACGATAGTCAACACAAAACCGCATGCTGCCGTCCTTCTTCCTTACCAGCACTACAGGTGAACACCATGGACTAGATGAAGGTTCAATAACACCATCCTTCACCATTCCTTCGATCATGGTTTCCACTTCCTTTTCACGTGCTACCGGCAATCTCCTTGGCCGCTGACGGATAGGCAATTCTTCTCCTGTGTTTATTTTGTGTTGAACTAAGCCAGTCTTCCCAATGTCAGCATCGTTTGACGAGAAAACACCGGCGTACTTGAGTAACATCTTCTTCGCCTTGACCATTTCATTTTGGGACAGAGCGCTGCGGCAGTCTTCTAAAAGTGTGGACACTTTCGTTTGTGCATCCTTGCTGAGGGTCCCAGTCGATAGATATTGGCATCGACGTAACCAATCCACTTCCTCGCAAGTACCAACAAGTGTGCCTTTTTCTATAATCTGTTCCTGATCACAAAGGTTCAGCACACGTACCCCTGAGATGTCGGTGGCTCTGACCAAAGTTCGTGCCACTTTCCATGGAAGGTCATTGTCTACCCTTTCCACGAGTACACAACGATTAGTTTGCCCAGGATTCCGAGGAAGACTAACCGGCACAATCGTTTCTGATCTCGGCGGAAGAACAATCTTTTTAAGGCTGTACACATTCCCTGGTAATGCCCCTTCCATAAAAAGTTCCTCTTGTCCACATTTCAGAACACCTTGCTTGACGTCAATCTCGCAACAATTCTTCCTCATAAAGTCAAGGCCTAAGATGCAGTCGTCCATTATATCAGCCACGATGACATTATGCAGGTAGATTCTGTTGCCTAGCTTCAACTCCATCTTCTTCTCTCCATGGACGGGTATACGCTGACCGGTGGCTGTTACCAAATTAATGCGTTCTCGGTTGTATGCGGAGTCCCCAAGGAACCGACTTATAAGTTGGGAACTGACGACCGTACGAGAGGCTCCAGTATCTATGGTCAGCTTACACGGCGTTCCGTTGACCTCGCCCTTGATGATTAAGCTGTTCCCGTCATGGGTTTGAGTGATCGAAATCCTTGGGGCTCTTTGAGCATCAGCCAGCACCCGCCCCGCAGTCCTGGCTATTACTCGTTTCCCTGCTGCTGGTGCTGGGCGGTGCTGTTAGCCGCACTACCCTCTGGAGCTCGGTCTTCTCTTTCTTCAGTTCGCTTAGGGCAACTAGATCGAAGGTGGCCCCTTTCCCCACAGCCATAGCACCTAGGGCTGTATCCTCTGTTGCGGTCGCGAACTGTAGCCGCTGCAACCTCTCTGACGCGATGGGAACGAAGATCTTGCCGCACAGCTTCCACCTCCAGTGCATGGGCCAGGGCGTACTTAAGCGTCCCGTGGTGACCGAGCCTCACAGCAGCTCTAACTTCAAGGTCGCGGATGCCGTCGATAAATACCTGCACCAGGTTCCCATCAATAAGCGCAGGTAAGGACTGGTAAGCTTTACGAACCAGCTTCTCCACTTCCAGGGCCCACTGCTGCAGGGTTTCATTACTGCGTTGCACACGATCCTTGAGCTGCGCACGATACACGTGTTCCAGGTGAGCGTCGCCATACCGAGCCTCCAACGCCTCAAGGAGCTGCTCGTAAGTCACTTCTTTTCCAAGAGCTTCCAGCACAGTTAAGGCCTGGTCGCGCAGGCCCAGGGTGAGGGCAGTCATGGCCTGATTTTTATTCCACCCGTTCGCCTTCATGACAGCCTCAAACTGAATTTTGTAGGCCGACCAGGAAGAAGTTCCGTCGAACGGTGGCACTTTGAATCCCCGTAGCGAAGGTGTTGTAGCTACGGGGGTTGCGATTCCATCCTCAAGTTTAAGGTAATCCAGCGTTTTCTTCACGTCAGCCATTACGGTTTTCTTCACGTCAGCCATCACGGTGTCAACCCGATTATTCACTTGATCGATTCGGGTTTCAGCTTCCAACAGGCGGTTGTCGTGTTGAGCAACCTTATCCTTCACCTCCTTTATGTCTTTCCCGAAGGTAGCGTGAAGTTCCTTCAGAAGGAGCATCTGCTCCTCCTGTCGGCGGGACTGCTCCTGCTGACGGCGGGCCTGTTCCTCCTTATCTTGCTGGAGCTGTTCTTCCAGCCGACGAGCCTGTTCCTCCTGTCGGCGGGCCTGTTCCTCCTTGTCCCGCTGAAGCTGTTCTTCTAACCGACGAGCCTGTTCCTCCTGACGGCGAGACTGCTCCTGCAGCATCATCATCAGAGCAGCAAAATCTGGTGCTGATGATGCTGGAGCAGCTGTGGATGGGCCGGCCTCCGTGATTGGTAGTTGGCCCTCCGACGTCTGTGGCGTTGCTCCACCGAATCGCCTCTGGTCCGTCTCTTGCTGGCGTTGACTCCGGGTACGGATACCCTCCGTGTCGTCCTTCGGTAGAATCGGCATGATTTTAATCCTTTCTTCTGACACCAATTGTTACGAGCTTGGGGTTCGTGACAATAAAAACTGCCGATTTAATAACCAAAAATAGACACTTTAATTAAAAACACAAATTGCAACTTAAACACACTAATTATAAATCACAATCGCACTACAGATCACTCTAGTCGCACTTGAAGATCGCTTCGAATGTTATCGCTTGTATCGCTTATCCAAGACTGATTGCCGGCTCGCAGGCACACCGGCCTTATATAGGCCTCGGATAGTTCCAGAACCTTCTACCGTAGAAACATCTAGAATGTTCGAGTACATACCGAACCCGACGGACCAGACGTCGATAGTTCTGGAAAGTTCTATCATCGAAGTTTCTAGAAGGGACCCGAATAATTATAAGTTCTGCTACTCGATACTAGATGGCGCTAGTGGTAGCTAATGTCGCCATCAATTGTGGCGCGCAACAATATTTATGCTAGTTGTGCGGTAAATTCTCCCTGCGCGATGCAGGATTTTGCGTGACGTCAGTGTTTTGCCGTAGTTCGCATATGGCGATGTAGATGCCGCCACAAACCTATTAATATTTAATTGCGCCTAATTATTTTTTCGACTACAAATACCATAGTCGTAAAACAAAAAATTAGGTGCAAAGGGTTAGGTGCATTAATGAAAATGACAGTTCGAAAAGGTGATATGCGCCCGCCATGTGAGAAAGGAAAAGTTTCGCAGAGAATTGCATACATAACATTTCACACCTTGGCCGTACAAATTGGTTTTACCCTGCAAAACTAGTATTATTTTCCTTAAAGGAGTATCAACTATGAGCCGTCGAGTAGGTATGCATGTAGCCGATAAAGTATTAACATTAAACAAGCTAGTTATTTTCCCCTTATCGTTTTACTGTTACTTCAAGTAAATGGGCAATATTTTAACACGAAACTCTAATCGAACCCTAAAATAAACATTAAACAGTTGCTTACATAGGTAATTTTTTGTTTCGGTTATACAAGAAGTCAAGAACTGACTGCCTGGCGCGTTACTGCCGATCAGGTCCTGTTCCCAGCGGGGTATACAGGGTGAAATTGAAAACATGCGACAAATCGAAATGGCAGATTGTACTACTCATCATTATGAACAACTTTTACTATGGGAGCAAACCTGAAATCGTGAAAAAAAAAACTGCTGTTCCCTACATTTATGTTCGAGTAACTCGTCAAAATGTAGGTATCAGCTGATTTTTTTTCTCGATTTCAGGTTTGCTCCCTTAGTAAAAGTTGTTCATAATGATGAGTACAATCTCCCATTTCGATTTGTCGCATGTGTTCAATTTCAACCTGTATAGGAGCGTAACAAACTAAGGGCGGGTTGTTCGACGTCCACTTGTCGCGTATACGTCAAAAATGGCGCCGACTATCTTCAAACCAATAAAAGCGTTCTTTCAAATTTTAATTACAAAATAATGGCCTTACCGTAAATAATAACGAGTACGTAATGGTTATTATTTGACGTACCGTGAAACCGGCCATCATTGCCCACATTTTTACTTATTTTTGAGATTATGCAAAAAAATATTCACCAGAACGCGTAATGAAGTCGAACATGGTAGCAATTACTATTAAAGGCACAAAATCACAAAATGTGGTGCTTCTAGCATTAATAGAATCCTAGAAAAAAGGCAATTAAATAGCCGGGCAAATCTATACGCACAATCGTCCAACATTGCTCAACCTTATTTTCTCTAAAACTATCAGTTCTAGATTTTCTAAGGGTCTGTAACTTAACTTCGAGAGTCATATATATTATATTATGTTCGATTAATGGAAAGTCGACTGAACGATTGTTCGAATGGAATTTTGTCTGGTAGTCAACGTGTTAATTTAAAGAAACAATTCTGAGTACTTTGAGTTTTTTCAACGTATTTCGGTATACTTCTGTCCATTCTGTTGTGTGTGCCAACCATAGGCGCTAACACTAACAATACTTCACGATTGGTCAACGAGGTCGTTTCGGACGACACATGCGAGTCCACCATTGTATGTTGACATTCAAACGAAGCCATTGAAATGGACTAAATTCTATTTGATACACTTATGACGACCGTGTAATTTTGTCAGTTAGTAATAGAATTATTACAGTCGTATGTTCGGATTACCACTAGACCAACTGCGCGACTGCTGAGCGCGTAGGGGGGGTTTTGGGTTCGATTCTCAGGTCGGGCAAAGTGTTCTTAGTACCTAACAGCCCGGAGTTTGGAAGTTGACGGTTGAGTTACCCCCGTGCCTCGGAAAGCACGTTAAACCGTTGGTCCTGCGCCTGCAACGTAATTTCGTAATACACTATCAATCTCAATCATTTTGAAAGATATTGCTTATCCATTGCTTCGCCATATAATGTTCGAAAAATATATCTGCTCAACAATGTAAATAACGCAATGTATGTTGCTGAACTGTCAAAATGAAACCCATTGCTACTGATAGTGTTTTACGCAATTACCCCGCAGATCTCACTCCGGTCGTGACGGATTGCCGGACTAGAGTGTGAGGGAAGCGAGAGTACACCTGTGTCTGCACACTTGCGCACTAATCTCCGCTGAACTTGGTCGCAATGACCAAAATTCTGGAAGACTTTTTTATGCTTAGGTAAGTTCGACGCTGGAATAAGATCGTACGTATCAAATTCTGCGCCATTTTATTTTTCTCCGACGGTCGGGGCAGAATCAAATGGAGGAGAACACAATGTTTTCAGCATTAAAAAATATTGCCTGTCCCGGGAGTTCGACCGATTAATATAAGTGGATTCCAGTGAATAATCCAACGTGATTCATCATTAAATTTGCACATCTACCAACCCGCACTGGATTACAGCCCACTCTCTCTCGAAGAGGAGAGGCCGGTGTCCCAGCAGTGGGAACATTATAGGCTGATTATGCTAAAAGAAGTATAAATAGAATAGTAAGATTACACGTAGCGTTCTGCATTGCATGCCTTCTTTTAGATAATGTAAGTATGTATGTATTAATTTGCCTAAGAGCTCAAACACATAACCACGTTACGACGACGTAACGTGGCACAGCACAGCACCGTGACGTGGATGTTTACGTCACGGTGCCGCGACGTGGAAATCGATGTCGAGCAACGTAAAAATCCACGTCACGACAACGCAACGTGCCATGTTATTGAAGATGTTTTGTCCCATAGTACGGGAAGCTCCTGAACTACGGTTATTAATTAATCGACTTCAATGTCGTCCGTCATCTTTGATTACTGAATAACAAATGCGGTACAGCTGCAGGAGTGCACGGTGAGATTATGCGTCACGACGACGCGACGTGCTGTGCAACGTGACACGTCGCGTTGTTGTAACGTGATTATTTACGTTGCTCGACGTCGATTTCCACTTCACGGCATCGTGACGTGGACTTCCACGTCGCATTGCCGTGCCGTGCCTCGTTGCGTTGTCGTTACATGTTTATGTGTTTGAGCCCTAACCCGACTACTTCTACGAGTCACACGTGGCTGCTAATCAACGTAAGTGCAAGTTACAGAAAGATTGTTACGTAAATAGGTACGTTCGCTCCACTATTCGTTTCGGTCACTTGTTTATGATAGTAGCAATCAATTTTTTTTTATGCGTCAAGTCAAGATTATAGCTAAGCTATGTGTACTGTGTTCGAGGCCAGAGTAAGTTTTGATGGGATGAAATAAGAAGAAGTTACAGTCAATTTGGAATTGTGGATGTAAACAATAATTACTTTACCCCAAACACAGGGCTATTTTAAACCTATTGGAGGCCCTGGGCACTTTAGGATACTGCAATGGGGAATCTAGGATGCAAGAGCGAGCGAAGTGAGCGTGAAATTTTTAGCACCCTGCCTCTGATAGCCACTAGCTATGACGCTGGCAGGAAAAGGGGGGTCCATGAATCTCGGGGCTCTGGGCACTTGCCCAGAGTGGCCAATGGAAAAGACGGCCCTGCAAATAGTGCTGGAGTATGTCTTGACAAAGTACCTGCATTCGATTTAATACAAAGTCGATACCTATCTAGTGGTATTATCGTTCGTCTCAATGTGCAGGGTAAAGGCCCCTATTCTACATACTACTCATTAACAAAGATGAAGACGATGATAAATCTATAAATGAACTGTCAACATCTTTGCAGCAGAAGATTCTGCCACTTTATTGGCCTGTTGCTGGCGGTTCTGGGACGGACCGATGTCTGCCTACAATCAGGCAGGCCTAACGGCGTACCTCAGACAAAGAAATTGTAGAGGCCTTTGCCTTGAAAATTATACTGACCTTCAACAATAATGACGGCTTCATATCCCAGCGTCTCGAGCACATGGATGAGTGCGAATTTGTAGTATATCTTGTGGGACTCTCTAAACTTGACACATTATTATTATGACCTTGACCTTGAAATTAAACTGACCTTCAACAATAATGACGGCTTCATGTCCCAGCGTCTCGAACACATGGTTCAGCGCGAACTTGTAGTGCCTGGCGATCTTGTAGTACCCTCTAAACTTGACCTTGACCCTGGGCAGCACTATTTCAGTCAGGTCTGGCTGTCTGACCACGGATATGGTCGGGTCCGAGACCGTGTACGATCTAATGACTTCATATGTAGCGTTGTGGCCGCAATCCTGGGAAAAAATTGAAATATTTCAAATAAATATTTTCACATAGACATTTTTCCCCTTTAAAAAGCTATAGTTTCCTAGAAGAGCGCGGAGGCCACATAACGGCCTCGTGTATAACGTTTCAGTGACGTCATTCGCCGGTAAATGCATGCGATATGGCGGCCTCTGATCTTCAAAAACCGTAGCTGTAGTTGCATTAAAAGAGTCCTCAAAGAGTTATGAAACTCGTGGGTAAGTTTGGTGCATACTAGGCTGTTGCCTATCAGTCCACCTAATTGCAGTGTTGGTATGTTACAACCTTGCTTACTAGCTAGTCTTTTATGAGATTGAGTGAGAATACAGTCCGGTTGTCGGAAGAATGCGTTCCTGACACCTATCAGTGCGACAATTCTAGTACCTAATTAAGATCAAATTCGCGAGACACGTATTGGTTTGTATGAAACTGACTGAGGTATCAAGAACGCATTCTCTCGTTGGACGCGCTGGAATAAGTTATTACTAGGGACGGAGCAGTTCCAAAGATGGTACTTAGACATTTTGACTTTCTTTTTTTAGCATCAAGTTGTGGAGTGGAGTTGACATTTAACTCAACTGAAGGAAAACATCGTAACAAGATCTAAATGGGCTTAAATTCTTACCAACACGAGGTAATGACCAAACATTGGTTTGATGTTCGTTTAATCATTATCTAGACTTTTAATCAGAACTGTATTACATAATGCTATATTAGACATACACAGATACATACATAAACTCACGCACACGCTTATACAATTACTACTATAGGCCGACCGTTTAACTGTGACGTTGCCTGAGGTAGCTGCGCAGTGCGGGAGGGGTGATAGTTGTCACAAGTTGACGAATCACTGAGCTCTCGCATCACGTCAGCACACCCCTCCCGCACCGCGCTGCTACCTCAGGCAACGTCTTAGTTAAACGGTCAATCTATAAATGCTTTCACACGGTGTCGTTATAGTCAACGATATCGTCACCGACATTGATTGTCGTGCCGATATCGGCGGACGACACAGTGCGGAGTGAAGCAGATCGTGGGGAGAGTGGCATGGGCAGTCGCCGCCGGCGGCCGTGCGTGGAAGCCACTTGCCCATCGCCGCCCTGTTCACATTTCGTTGCAACAAGAGTTATTGTTTTAATTATTTTTTTATTGTTCACTTCTGCCATTATTACCTCGAGCTCGAATACACTATTACACTTTTGGAATAGCGCAGCGATGTAAGCTTTTTCTGGCGCAATGCGACTATTCGAGACTGCTGTAGCATAGCTACATACCACACGACAATAAGCTGTTGGTTACATCGTGTCACATACCGATATCGTCTCGATATCGTCAGACGATATCGTTGTCGTCCGAGCTGACGATACGATATAGACGTGTCGGTGTCGTTATTGTCGCAGTGTGAAAACGGCCTATCGATATCTAAATTCTAAACACGATGAAACAATAGAAAACAGATTTTCTCACATTATACTTCAAATAATAACAATACCAGCGGTACCCCAAAAACAAAACCGGCCAAGTGCGAGTCGGACTCGCGCACCGAGGGTTCCCTATAAAAATGTATGGTTTTCGGAATTTTTCGGACGAACGGACCACAAAGTGATCCTATAAGGGATCCGTTTTTTCCTTTCGAGGTACGGAACCCTACCCCCTACTGCCTCAGGCATTAAGTCCGCCTTTGTACAGTATTTTTTTTACTTGTGTATAAAGTTTTCAAAAATAAACAAATAAACCCTAAAAATAACAATTCCTTTTAATTAAAATTTTATCGTGTTTGGATATCGATACCCATCAATTTGACCTTGTATTCAAATATAGGTGGCATTCGAAAGTAGGTACTGAAACAGTTGATATTGATAATACAACACAGCTGTATCACGCAAACTATTTCAATGACATCGATAATGCAGGCACTTGTGAATTATTAAGTATCTTTCATGGCGACCATGATCGATTCGTCGAAATAAAACATACAACTTTCTTTGATACCAGCCCGGCGGGGCGCGGGGTAGTTGCGCAACACACTATCAGTAGCAATGGCTTTAATTTTGACAGTTCAACAACATTCATTGCGTTATTTACGTTGTTGAGCAGACAAATTTTTCGAACATATAAATTGCTTTATATATGATCTACGATGGTATTTCCCATCGGCAGAAATGACAATCTGCCTTTAAACCTTTCACCCCATTAGGAGAAGAAAGAATTGGTGCTCTGAGACAGTGAGGCGGGGTCGCGGCAGACCACGTAGGAGATGGCGGGACGAGCTGGATAGGTTCCGTCAAAACTGGAGGGAGGACGCGCGGGCTCGCGGAAAAGGGAAGGAGTGGAGGGAGGCCTTTGCCCAGGAGTGGGACAACGCAAGCTAGTAAAAAAAAAGGAAATTTTTTGAAAATCCATCTTTAGTGCTACTTCCGCACGTTATGCCTTTGGCATGGCTGTCATTCGTAGATCTATGAAAGTCGCATCCCGCTCAAGTAGAAGATACAAAGAAATTATACACTTGCATGCAACAAAATTGGCCCACCCCATGCTCTTAATTTGAGAGACGATATCTCAAAAATCGTAATGAATACAATTTATTATTTTATATTGTGTGAAGGTAGGTAAGGTTCAGTTTATTTGAACGTACACTATATTTTGATAAAAGCATAATCGACTCGATTCTTCAGACGTCCTCATCACTAACTTTCGCTCGGACCAATTGTGACTTTTTTGTCAATGCAATTGACAAACGTTAAATTTTGTTTATTTCTGTTTGTTTAATCAAAATTGAACTTGGTTTTAACGGACTTCAAAAAAAAAAAAAGATTATTCAACACCCATATTTGTAGGTTCGCGATTTTTTCAAAAACTAATGAATCAGTTTCGATAATTCTTTCACTAATGTAATCTAAATACTTTCAGGAAGGTTTTAATATACAATAATATTAGGTTATTGTTAGTAAAACCTGTTGAATTATATTGTTTCAAATCGAAGAGCATGGGGGATTGGGTCGTTTTTTTTGCACGTAAGTGTATAAGTATATTTCTTCTACTCTTCAAATACCTGTCGAATAGCAATAAAAAGGTCTTCATAAAAAAACTTCATTACTCCATATTTTCATTGCGCCGAGTAATAAACCGTAATTTTTTTTATAATCGTCCTTGCAAGGAAATGCAGATGAAAATGTGAATAGAAATTCATACAGGGTGTTAAGGAAAGGGTATATCAATACAAACGGGTTGAAGAGTGTATCTGGTCTAGAATCTCTGTACAAAATTTCAGCTCAAAAGCATTAACTTTGAAAATGCTTAATATTTTTTTATTTCGACATCGGCGCACTGGCGCGCGGCGGCGTGATGTGCGTGTACTAGGCGCACAGACACACTACAGATAATGGATAATGACTCTCGTAGTGCGGTGACACGTTTGTTATGATTTCAATTTAATAAACTAACGAAATAAAAAAATATTAAGCATTTTCAAAGTTACTGCTTTTGAGCTGAAATTTTGTACAGAGATCAGTGGCGTGCATTAGTTTTCAGAATAGGTAGGCACTAGGCCGGGTCTAGTCTAGACAAACGCGGTCACTAATCAGAAAAAAAAGTGTGGTTATTTGAGTAGGCATGCCTACTTAAGGGTGATAAATTGCGAAGGTCAAACGTCATGGTATAACGCGTGAGACGTATGTATTTTTTATTTTGTCGTATTAACTTGAACGAGTAAAGACCAATGACAATGAGCGAATAGTACGGGAGCCGAGTAGGCCGTCCGGCGACTGCCTACTGCCGCGTGTTTGTATGAAGATTTTGTTTTTACTAAGGTATGATAATTTAGTGAGTTTCTTAATTGTGGGGCACACACACTAAAATGTAATTGACCGGCTTATGTTGGTATATCCAGGTAGGCACTGCTTATATGCCTATATGCAATGCACGCCACTGACAGAGATTCTAGACCAGATACACTCTTCAACCCGTTTGTATTGATATACCCTTTCCGTAACACCCTGTATATTCAACAATATTATGCTATTGGTCAGGCGGTTCTGCGGCAAGATAGCGGTAATTACTTACCATAAGTACTTTATTTACTTACTAGCTGCGCCCCGCGGTTTCACCCGCATAAGTGTCGATCCCGTGGGAATATCGGTATTAAAAGTAGTCTATATGTTAATCCAGGGTGTCAGCTACCTCCATACAAAATTTTACCAAAATTGGTCCAGCCGTTTGAGCGTGAAGAAGTAACAAACATATAAACACACCCCCACACACCCTCACAAACTTTCGCCTTTATAATATTAGTCTGTCAAAAACTCATCACACTTCACTGATGAGTTTTTGACAGATTTGCCAAACAAAATAACAAAAACATAACATAACGCTTGTATTCCGCGAACGGTTAGGCACAAGCGTAAGTACCTATAATACGCCCACATTTTGCCAGTATGTTTACGTTCCATCTAATAGGAGGGGGCGAGCCTATTAACGTTAACCGGGCACAAATCCAGACTCCGGGCTGCTACTGAGATATTCTAGATGAAAAAAATCAATAACACTTTGCCCGACCCGGGAACCAAACTCAGAACCCTATGCTCAGCAGTAGCACTTGCGACCAGCAGACCAACGAGGCAGTCCATAAAAACTCTGTCAAAAATCGCAATGGACAGACCATCTCAACATTTGTAAGCCAATAGAATTTAACCCCAGCACCCTAATGATTTTGAAGGATATTGCTAATCCATTGCTTCATATTTTCGAAAAATGTGTTTGCTAGACAACTTAAATAACGCAATGAATGTTGTTGAATTGTCAAAACGAAACCCATTGCTACAGTGCTCGGCACGAAACTTGAGCTCTCGGTTTAAGGGTGGGGATCGGTTTACGTATTGTAAAGCTATGGTAAAAAAGTCCCCACTCTTTCATCGAACGCTCAAGAAGTCAAAGTCAAAGCATTTATTTCAAATAGGCACATAAAAGGCACTTTTTAACGTCAAAAAATATCTTAAAATAGAGTTGATTCTCGTTGCCCATTCCAAAAGGTAGTTTTCGTATGGAGAAGAATGGGCAAGAAACTCCACCGTTACTCTTTTAAAATGTTTTAGGTACAATATTTTGTATGGGTACATTAATTATATAATAACATGTGAGGACGATGCACCTAAAATAAAATTACTATACCACAATAGGTAAAAGAATTAAAAACGAAACCATGACATATAAATTAATTATCTGATAGATACATGGTGCTCACATATTTACAAACATGGTACAAGCAAAACGATCTAATTAAAAAAAAAAAAAATACAAGATTCTTGCCCGTCACTGTATTGATAGCTTGTTACGCAATTACCGCAGGTGTAGGCGTCACCACTACCAATGGACATATACAAAACCAGAGGCAAAGGAGGTGCGTTGCCATCCAAGAGAGAAAGTTGTCATGTATCATAGCATAATCAGCCTATAATGTTCCCACTGCTGGGACACAGGCCTCCTCTCTTCGAGAGGGAGTGGGCTGTAAGCCGTAATTTACCACGTGGGCCCAGTGTCGGTTGGTAGATGTCACACGACTTCGAATTTTTGGCTCTAGGACATGCCGGTTTCCATTCGATGTTTTCCTTTACCGTATTGAGAGCAGTGGTGATGAAATTATTTACACAAAGTAAAGCGCCTGCCTGCCATGGGCCTTATTAGAAGGCTACAAGTCACCCAAAGGGCAATGGAGAGGGCTATGCTTGGACTTTCCCTGCGGGATCGAATCAGAAATGAAGAGATCCGCAGGAGAACCAAGGTAACCGATATAGCCCGAAGAATTGCCAAACTTAAGTGGCAGTGGGCAGGGCACATTGCTCACAGAACAGATGGCCGATGGGGCCGAAAGGTTCTGGAGTGGCGACCGCGTACCGGAAGACGTAGCGTTGGAAGGCCTCCCACAAGGTGGACCGACGACCTTGTGAAGGCCGCAGGAACCCGTTGGATGCGAGAAGCACAGAGCCGGTCAAAGTGGAGGTGCTTGGGGGAAGCCTATGTCCAGCAGTGGACGTCTTTCGGCTGAAATTATGATGAATGATGAAGCGCCTGCCTGGGTTCGAACCCACGACCTACAACTCGTAAGTCGGTGCCGTTGCCACTGGGTTACCACTGTCATGTTTCATGTGAGCATAATTATACCTGCGCCCTATACCTATCCTTCAATCCAGAACACAGCGACGCTGTTTGGCGCAAAATGCTGGATTATAGAAGACCTATGAAAGCAATGAAAATCCTCACTAATAAGATTTTACTAAGAAGTATTAATAATTGTAAATACGAAAGTGATTGTGCCCGTCTGAAGTGTTTTCACGATAACTGCCATTTCGGTGAGAGGTAATTAAATTCACAGCGTGTTTGTACAGATAAAAGTACAGTAGATCGTACTACGTTCGTACACATAAGTACCACCACTCATGGAGGCCATTTTCCTATGATGATGATGATTGCGGATGGACACACCTAGTAATAGCAGGTTCAGTTGGAAACCAGCGTCAGGCACTACTTGTTTTTGCTGAACTGGGCCTTTTTAGCGCAGCCGTGAGGCACACTTTCTTGCTTATTTTTTTTTACATCGGACTTTACACTTTTTATTTGAACTTAATTTTTTTTTTATTTGATGTATGTATCTGGTGTGCTGTGTGTCTTTTAGTCTGTGCTAAATAAATGTATTTTCTTTCTTCCTTTAATAATCCCACAAAAAATACAATTGCAAAAGGCGGAGGAGGAGGATCCATGTTTTTATCAGTTCTAGACCGACGACGTTTTGCGTGGAAACAGTCTATGGGCCAGAGACTGACGAAGGCTACTTTTTATCATGGGAATTCCCCGGTTCCTGTGAGAATCTCTATGCGGACACGTATAAAAAGGAAAGTCCTGATTTACTGACTGACTCATCAACGCCCAACCCAGACCCTTGCACCTAGAATGCTGAAATTATGCTCAGACTTTCCCTTAATGGTAAACAAGGAATGAGGCCGGATTTTTCAACATTTCCTCGGGTAAGGATATACAGGGTGTTACGGAAAGGGTATATCAATACAAACGGGTTGAAGAGTGTATCTGGTCTAGAATCTCTGTACAAAATTTCAGCTCAAAAACAGTAACTTTGAAAATGCTTAATATCTTTTTATTTCGATAGTTTATTAAATTGAAATCATAACAAACGTGTCACCGCACTACGAGGGTCATTATCCATTATCTGTAGTGTGTCTGTGCACCTAGTACACTCACATCACGCCGCCGCGCGCCAGTGCAGCGCCGTGATGTCGAAATAAAAATATATTAAGCATTTTCAAAGTTAATGCTTTTGAGCTGAAATTTTGTACAGAGATTCTAGACCAGATACACTCTTCAACCCGTTTGTATTGATATACCCTTTCCGTATAACACCCTGTATAGGGTGGCCGAAGTCGCTAATAAAGTGCTAGTATACAGGGTGTCAGGGACATGACATCAACGCACAAACTGAAACCTTGAATTCAACACATGATTCCAGACCCAGAGCCCTGATTCAAAACCATACGACAGGCTATCGTATCGAAAACCTGACATTTCGCGATAACCTGATTTGACTTCCTCTCAACAACAAATAACTGTTGGAAGAATAGCGGGCGTCTATTTGATTTAAACTGACAAAATTTTCGGGTTTTAAGATAAGATAAGATTTATTTATTTGTATAAACATGGTATATACATACAAGAGCATGCAAGATTTGGACTTTTGAAGTTTTGGACTTGTGAACAGCATTGAGAAGACTCCGACGATAACAATGATTAATGTTCGATACGATGCGGAAGCATATCGAATGTTTGTGAATAAGGGGGCAGAAGCCCTAGCGAAGAAATTCTTGGTTGGTTATAAAAAAAAAACAGCTCTTTTATAGGAAAGTGCAATACGTAGTCAAAATGTATGGCGGAACTAATTTTTTTTTTAAACTGACGAAAAATTTCAACGACCAGGGGTTCAGAACAGAGACATTTACTGAATGGTAACAGGTTATGCGTTGATGTGACACCCTGCATAGAGCGGTAGAAGTCGCTGGCAAAGTGCTAGTAGGTAATAGGTAATACGGGCTGGTGTCCGCAACTCCACGTCAATGCGCGTATTTTGCGTACGGAAAGTGCTAGTATACTATCATAGACGAAAGACACTTACCTGACTAACTATAATAGGGAAGATCTCCTTGCTAGGTCTAAACTTGAGTAAGTTGTCCAGGCATCGCTTCACGGTGACCCTGTCGCATGCTATCACTAATACGGGCAGGATCGTTTGAGCATTATCTGTAAGAACAAGAGAATGTCTCATTAATAAAATCTTATGTTTGGGCCACCTGCATTTTAAGGTGATTTCCTTGATGTACTCAATTATAGAGGTATGAGGAACAGGGTGTGTATAGTTCACTCATCCTCCATAGAAAAGGGAGGATCCTCCGACCAGTCGGGTGTCGCGTCTGGCGGGCAACTGCCCGATGATTCATGTCGGGCCGTGTATGCTAGTTGCGCGGTAAACTCTGCTTGCGAGTTGCAGGATTTTGCGTGACATCTGTATGACGCGTATACTCTTTCTTCCCTCAGTCTCATAGTCCGATGGGACGGCAATCCGACATGACCGGGGCGAGATCAGACGCAATGGACTCAATATACAGAGTGGCAGGGACTTCGGTGCACAAATTCTGGACCCGTCTGCGTTAAAATTTTTCGCCGGTTATTAAAAAAAAAAAACAGGTGTTTCCTACAAAAATGCTATACCTACTGGGTCAAAATGTATGGAAAAGCTAACTTTTTAAATATAATATAATCTATACATACCTACAAATAAATAAAATTGAAGTGAATGTTTGTAATGTCAAAATTACAGCTTTTTGCTAAATGCAACGGAAGTATATGGCTTATGGCTCGCAGGGATAAAGCTAAGAGCAGATATAAGCGCAGACCTTCAGAGCTGAATCTCTCTTATTACAAATCATTACGTAATCGCTGCAGTAATCTGTGTAAACTTGCTAAGAGACGCTATTTCCACGACCAACTCAATAACCGCAGTTCTTCCGATGTATGGAAATTTCTCAAATCTGTAGGCATAGGCAAGTCACCTGTCAACCAGTGTAAGGATGTGAACCTTAATGATCTCAATACGCATTTCTCTCTCCTTCCCTTTTCTCTTGATCCGTCTGTCAAGGCTGCGACACTCGAGAGTCTTGCTAGTTTGCCGTCACCAGAATATTCTCACTTTAATTTTAACGATGTTACTGAGGATGACGTTAAGAAGTCTATACTTGCGATTACTTCTTCAGCAGTCGGTAATGATAAGTTGTGTTCGAGAATGATAACTCTTATCCTTTCCTCATTACTTCCTGTTCTAACTCACATCTTCAATCACTCATTTTCCTCTTGCTCCTTTCCATCAGTTTGGAAACAGGCTCACATAATACCTTTACCTAAAACTAACAATCCTACTTTATTAACCCACTATAGACCTATTTCTATTCTCCCATTTCTCTCTAAAGTTTTTGAGCATATAGTCCATAGACAATTGTCATTTTTCTTGGCGTCTAACTCGATAATATCCCCTTTTCAATCCGGTTTTCGCGCGGGTCACAGTACTGTAACCGCGCTTTTGAAGGTGACTGACGACATCCGCTGGGCTATGGAGAATAAGTCCCTTACTGTTCTTGTATTGCTTGACTTTAGTAGCGCCTTCAACTCAGTAGATTTCGATATCTTACTAGGTTTCCTTAAATCTATCAATTTCTCTTCTTCCACTTTAGCCTGGTTCAGTTCTTATCTTCGGGGACGCTCTCAGTGTGTTCGCCTGGAGGAGTCCTTCTCTGATTGGTGTAACCTCACTGAGGGTGTTCCTCAGGGTAGCGTTCTCTCTCCTCTTCTTTTTTCAATTTTCATAAACTTTGTTACCAGAGTAATCTCCTCTAGTTTTCATCTCTACGCAGATGACTTGCAGCTTTATCGACATTTTACTGTAGCAAACGCGGATTCTGCAATAGCTGCAATGAATCATGACCTGGCTTGCATCAGCGCTTGGGCTAAGTCATTTGGTTTGCAAATTAACCCAACTAAATCTCAGGCCATGATCATAGGCAGCAGATTCGTTCGCAATGCGGCTGATGTTACATCTCTGATGCCCTTATATCTCGATGGTGTTCGCATTGACTATACTGAAACCGCTAAAGATCTGGGTGTTGTTATTGACTCCAACCTTTCGTGGCGCGCTCAGGTCAACGAGGTCAGCCGGAAGGTACATTTCTCCTTTCATTCGCTGAAATGCCTTCAGGGTCTTCTGCCCTTGAAGACTAAAATTTCTTTGGCACAAACACTTATTCAGCCGATTATAAATTATGCCGACGCCTGCTACCTGGATGCTACTGAAGAGCTATTAAACAAGCTTGAGCGCTTGCAAAACCTGTGCATTCGTTTTGTTTTCGGTCTTCGAAAGTGTGACCATGTTTCTCACCTTCGCAAGGAACTCAAGTGGCTCCCAATCCGCCTTCGCAGGAATACTCGGATTTTATGTCTCCTCTTCAACATCTTACACAACCCGTCTTATCCTTCCTACCTGCGTGAGCGCTTTTCTTACGCTCGCCCTAGCGACGCTCCGTGCAGATCACACCTTATATCCCTTCTTAAATCTCATCCTCATAAAACAAGCTACTATTCTTATTCCTTCTCTGTCCATGCTGTAAGATTGTGGAACTCACTTCCGCCTAGCATTCGTGATTTAAAAACTATTTCTTTATTTAAATGTCGATTAAAAGAGCATTACCTTTCCTCTATACTGTGAGTATATATATATATATTTATATATTTTAGTATTATGTATTTATTTAAGTATACTTATATTATTTTTATTTTATTTTTTGCGTTATATGTGTAGGTTTATTTGATATTTTAGTTTTAGACTTCACACATTCATATTTTTCTCTTCTTGTTCTCACACACTATTGTCTACATTTCTTTTTTTACTTTTCCTTTCGCAGGTCTGCTGGAAGAAATTTCTTAAGAAATAAGCAGTACCTTTGTACTCAAATTGTAATCATGACATATCCTTATGTATTTTACTGTGTGTACATAAATAATAAAATAAATAAATAAAAATAAAATAAATATATATTTAAACGAAAGTGTATACGATACTTATAACAACAAAAAAAAAAAACAACTTTTGAAATGTTTGTTTATTTGTTCCGGCTAATCTCCGAAACGACTGGACCGATTTTGACGGAGCTTTCACTGGCAGATAACTGATGTTATAAAGAGTAATTTATGAATAGTTTATTTTAAAAAAAGAATTAGGCTTCCGCACAAAAAAATTAAAACCCAATTTGTTTTTCCGACATGCATACGAACGAAGTCGCGGGCACAGCTAGTAATTGTTTATTATAATAACATTATTATTACGTATGGTCATCGACGGAAAACTGTAATTTTAGATGATTTGTTCAGTGGTTTAGGCGTGAAAAGGTAAAAAAATTACTTTCGCATTTATAATATTAGTTAGGATTATGATTCATGTTGAGTTCAGTTGAGCTTGAGACTTAAAAATAACAACAAAGTATGGCATCTACATAATTATGATAGCAGATAATAACCATCACCTAATTGTCATAATTAAAAACTCCATTTAACAAAAATAAACTCTACTCCAACCACAAGGTTGAAACGCCCCTTATCCAACGATTACACTGTAGGCCAACAAAAGGCAGGTCACACTAGACTAATGATAAAACAGTGATATTGAGATAAAAACTTCATCTGGCGGGCATGTGGGAGATAAACATGTGAATTGGTGTTAATACTTTTACTGATAAGATTGTTGGAAGTGTAATTATTAGAGTTTAGTACCCAAGGGGTGCCAACAGTGAACGGGATCCTGTCACTAAGGGCGTTTGTGCACTACAAGGAACTTTACTGTATGCCAGTCCGATTTTTTACGGTCCTAGTTTGTGCACTTAGTTAAAAAATTGAACTTCCGGACAGTAAAATTCCTTGTAGTGCACAAACCGTTGCTAAACTAATTAAGTGACGTAACTGATTTGAAGCATATATTACAGTACAGTATTAAGAAAAAAAAGAAAATATGTTTATTACTACTATTGTTATCGTGTTAATATTGTTTTAATAATAAATATTTTAACAGATACATCACATTTTTTATGATTCATTTTGTCCTGATATCCGCACGGATCAAGACTTATCTGGGTGAAACTGCGGGGCGCAGCTAGTTATTTATGTAGAAAAATAGTTTGAAGCTATGAAACTAGGTTTAAGTAAAGATATAATTTTGAGTGAGGTTCTTTAATATGGGTCATACATAATCATATGACTCATAAGACTTACCATAACGAATGAGGTTAAGGCTTAAAAAAGCCTTTTGTCTTATTTCACAAAGGAAACAAATAATAATATTCTAATTTGAAACAAATGTGAAGACATTAATTTGGTTTAAAACTTTCGGTCAGAGGGATGCCTTTTGATCATTCTATTTAATTAGCTACATTTAAAAGAAAAATATAGAACTTACTCTGCAAGACCTCTAAGTCTTTAGCACTTTCTTCTTCTTCCATTTCTTGATGGATTGCAGTCTTCTTCATTTGCTTCTTAACATTTTCTAGAAGTTTATTGCTATCAGCAATCTGTTCTTGCATCTGTTTTTGTAGTTTCGTTATCTTATTTTCTATTTCTGCGGTATCTCTCTGCCTAGCATACCTTGGCACTTCTATTACGAATCCGTAAGTTATCATAAGCCATAAAAAAAACACAAAACCGATGACAATAGTTACTTTTTTAACATTGAAACGCATCTTGGATCACTATATTTTACGAACGTTTAAGTAAGAGATTGAGAGTCATGAACCATTCATCGCGTCCATAGTCCCGTAAGGTATGCTCCCGATATCCGGTGGACGCAAAAGTAAACAAGAAACATCACTAATAATGATCCGATCAGATATATTCGAGTACGATATAGTTGCACTCCGTTCACTCAGCTAATCCCGTCTCAAACATCGTTATAACGAAAGAAACTTTATTATACCCATATATTAACAATTCTACTGTAGATAAAGCGCATGAATTGTAATTTGATAATTGAAAAATTACGATTTTTTCCTTCTAAATACCAAAACAAACACCGTTCGAACGTGTGTACACGTCAAAAAACAAATGACGGATTGACAGTTGACTTGACCGGCTGACAGCGCGGTGTGACCAGTGCTCGTGTGATTTTCGTACCACAACAAAAATTTAATTTACGGTAGAAATCGTAATCAGTCGTTCTGTCCCACACCTTTAACCGGTCAAGCGGCGCGTCTCATTAGCGGAGCTTGACAGATTAAAAACTAAAAGCTCGTCATAGGTGAACACTTGAACAGTACAGCAGTGCTATTCTGTAAAAATATCACCATGAAAACTTAGGTGAAGTTAGTTGGATGTGAGCTGTCATTCCACGTGATGCTAGGGATTGACACTATTATTGACAGCTCGCTCTACGCTCACTTCACCTAAGTTTTCACAGTGAGATTTTTACAGAATAGCACTGCTGTTGTCCGTCAACAAACCACCATCGTTGTGTATGTGTTCACTAATGTGTCGAAGGTGTCCTAAGTTAGTAAGTAGGTAGGTAGTAGTTAGTACTGACCTAAGTTTTCACTGTATAATAATATCAGGGAACTTAAGTGGAGGCCTTTTCTCAGCAGTCAGCACTAAAATATAGACTCCCATTTAAAAAAAAAATATCCCACAACTTCCCTCTTTTTACCCGACTGCGCCAGAAGGAGGGTTATGTTTTTGGAGAGTATGTATGTATGTATGTTTGTATAATTGCTTGGCACGCTCTGTGGCCTGAACGGCTCGATGGATTTTAGCTTGAGAGGTGTCGTTAGATTCGTATTGACTGTGAAAGTGACACTGGGTATATCAAAATAAAAAAAAAAACCAAAATGGCGGATTTTTGGCGCCATATTATGCCTTTAAAAACCTTTTTTTTTTCAAAACCTATCGAGTGGGGTATCAAAATAAAGTGTTTGAAAAGGTGATTACAAAAATATATACAACTTATATGGTTAAAAGTAATTCAAAGTGACAAATCGTAAAAAAACACGTATCAAGAACTAAATCGTCTGCGAAATCTTCCACATTTCTAAACTAAAAAGCTGGAAATAAAAAAAAAGTAATTAAAAAAATTAAAAAACCCGACTGCAACCTTATACTAAAACTAACTGAAAAGCTAAAAACAAGACCATTTTAAATAAAATAAAAGTTGGAAGCAGGCGGGACCCATTTGAGTTTGAAACTATAATAATGGTATGGGCCCCGGTTCACTAATGTTTCACCAAAACTCCATTGACAAATTTTTAGTTTACAACCAACGTTTCGTATACTATTTATTTCACAAACAACTCATTCCGCAAATGTTTTATTTTATAAACACTCACTTTACAAACATTTATTTGGCAAATGCTTCCCTTTACAAATGTTACGGATGATATTTAATAATTTATACATTTTTCATTTAATATTTAGATTCTTTTGGAAAAATAACGTTTATACAAAATATAATTTTGTAATACACTAGCGACTGCATTAAAAACTGCATTAAAATCCGTTGCGTAGTTTAAAATGTCTAAGCTTACAGACATCGGGAGAGACTGTTTTATACTATGTAAAGATTTTCTAAACCAGTCACAAAGTGATCATGACGGTATTCTCCATTTGAGTCAAATAATTTTCAGGCAAGTATTTTTTTCTATATAATCTAGTCGTTTCTGGCACTCGCCGGCCGCTACCGCGGCACCGCTCGCTTCGCTCGCTCGGCTCGTGCGTAGGGGGTCACAGTTTTAACCTAACCTAACCGAACCATTTTTTTTTAAATAATTAACCTAATGTAACTAGTTCGGTTCCGGGTAGCCTACTAAAAATCATCTCTTTTTTTCTTCTATTAGCGCAAGTCGTTTCTGGCACTCATATTTTGTGTAAAAGTAATTTTTTTCTATATAATCTAGTCGTTTCTGGCACTCGCCGGCCGCTGCCGCGGCACCGCTCGCTTCGCTCGCTCGGCTCGTGCGTAGGGGTCACAGTTTTAACCTAACCTAACCGAACCATTTTTTTTTAAATAATTAACCTAATCTAACTAGTTCGGTTCCGGGTAGCCCACAAAAAATAATCTCTTTTTTTCTATTAGCGCAAGTCGATGAAAGAAAGAGTTTCATTTTTAGGAAATTGCGTAAGTAATGATAAGTCAATATGTAAAACGTTTTTATTCCAAACGTTGTTTTATGAGATAAAATGAATAAAAAATGAATTGCTTGTTAAATAACACGTTATTAAACAAAAGTTTATTTAGTGATTATTTTGTAAAGTGAATTATTTGGCAAACTTGTTTTTGTATAATGATGAAATGACAAATCATGTTTTTGCCAATCGTTGTTTGTCAAGTAAAAATTTGTGAATTAATTTTTGGTGAACTGACAGGGCACCATGGGCCCCGCCTGCTTCCAACTTCTATTTAATTTATAAAATGGGCTTGTTTTTAGCTTTTCAGTTAGTTTTAGTACAAGGTTGCAGTCGGGTTTTTTAATTTTTTTAATTACTTTTTTTGTTCCCTATAACTAAGTTTAATTTGAACTAGTTAGTGTTCCGTAGTAAAACAATGAAACCCAAAAAACCCCGAAAAGTTTAATTCAGAGACCCTTTGGTACTAAAAGCTGAGAGGCCTACAAAGTTCAATAAAATCATAAAACATTTTTTTAAAGAAAAGCTAAGCACGCCTAATAATGTCAATATTACTTTGTATATTTACATAATTTAAAAAGCTAACAATCTAATATGTACAAGTATATAAAAAGGGAGGGAAAATAATCAAAGGGCATCAAAAAATTGGTCCGCATCACTGTCAACGGGAAACGTGCCCAAAAGGCTGGCAGCATTGCCACGTTGTATGGCAATGCTGATTCTTTGGCCAAAAAATAGGCCAGCCCTCTGGTCACGTGATGAGTCGACCAACCGCTTGGCGATGTCTCGGAATACTAAGTGGGCACTCGGGCCCCATGGCCCTAGTGTTTCAACCCCAAACGGCTCAAATATGTAAGTTCCAAAGAGATTGGAGTATTTGCGCCGTTTGAGGTTTTCCGCACCTGCAGCAGCCGCCCCAGCACAGCTTACCGTGCTTGGAAGATGGGATGGCGCAAGGGTGTCGACACACGTTGCATCCCACACCAAAGGCCTACCTACCTTCCAAGGCATTATGGTCATCCCGTCTGGTCTCTTACCATCGTCGCGTGCCAAACCATTGGGTTCTAAAACAGCTGGCACCCCAGCGGTGACAAGAGCACGACGGATGATGTCATTGATGCTGGCATGCCGTGCTATCCGGCCTGCGCTTTTACTGCAGGATAAGCCATGGTGTCCGAGGCAGTCGACACCTTCACCGCATTGGCAGCGATGCGGAGCCACGCAAGGGGCGCCCAGACGCAAAGAAGTAGCGAGCCGGAAGGTGGTGTCACCCAGCAATGTGCCTATGTTGGGTGACGGTAGTGCCTGAAGCCAGAGACCCGACTCCCACTCACCCACAGCCAGTAGGCGGGCACGCTCAGCAGTATTGGTGGACGTATTAATAAGATTATTCCGTACCAACCTGCAGAGCGGCTCATCCCACTGCCTCTGGGAAGATAGGTTCGCGGGGCGATCTGTATCCGGGCAAGCCATTTTCCAGGCGTTCTCCGCGTCGGCCAAGCACGGCACTTCAGAGTCAACCAGGGAGGGGGCTAAAATCTTCCCGGTCAACTTTTCGGTGCTGTGGACAGAGGACAGGAACGCCGGTAAGCTAATACTGGTAATTTTGCGGACGCCGAGGCCACCAAAGCGGATGGGTAGTGTGGCTTGCAGCCACCCTCGGTCGTCCAAGGCCACATTTGGAATTGATGTTAATGTGCTGCGAATAATTTGGTCAATTTTGTCCAAGAGGTGTGGCTGCTTCCATAAAGGGGAAGAGCGTAGAAAATAAATAAAATTTGGGCCAAAACAACAGTATCTAATTAGGGTGAATGCCGAATGTAGATTAATTTTGGAGTCTGTCCGAAATGTCGTTGAACTTTTTAGTTTTTTCATCGATGAAAGGAGGAAAACTATCTTCCAAAATTGGAGAACCTAGGAGGTGCATTGGAGAACCTAGGAGGTGCACGCCTAAGTGGGCTCTACAACTTAAAATATGTCTGATAAAACTTTTAAAAAGTACCTACCCAAATAAGTATTTCATAAAATTTCGAATTATTCTTTAAAACCTAGATTCCTACATTATAACTTTGTAATCATAAAAAATAAACATCTAAGCTATGGGTTATTATCTGAAAAAAAAAAAAAAACTAAATACTGCTATAACTTTACGCTTTCCTTTGTGGGGGAGGGCGGGAGGCAGAGATTCTTGGATCCGGATCCCTCTCAACTGTGGCAAAATCGAAATTTGTTTTATAACGAAAAAAAAAACAAACGAAAAAAAAAACGAAAAAGTAATTGTGTAATTGTCTCATTAATCCTAGTTGAGCTCATAATTAAAAATTTTATGATGTTTTTAAGTGACTTTGCTATTTAAATCAATACTTTGTGGGTTTTGTCGGTTACAATAATAACTCTGTTGGAATAACTCTGCTTTTTCATATTTTTATCGAAAAATACTTAAATATTTTTGCAGTTGATAACAATACTATGCATGCGTAAATATTCATCCCAACTACGAAACCCTTCACTGTGGTTGTTCCGAGACACACTTGTCCGGTTTGTAATGAAAATGGAGTTCAGAAGTAGGTAGGTACCTAAGGAGTATGAATGTCGATGGCTATAAGAATACGGTGAATACCAAAGAAACGATGGATGGACTGTGTGAAAGATGATATGGCTAGAAAGGGGGTGACTACTAAGATGACGACTATAGGCCGACCGCTTAACAGAGACGTTGCCTGAGGTAGCAGCGCGGTGCGGGAAGGGTGTGGTAATGTGATGCGAGAGCTCAGTGATCTTGTGACAACTATTACCCCCAGTGACGGATTAAGACTACTTGATGCCCTAAGCAATCCACGCCTGTGGGCCCCCCTATCCGTATGTCAACTAGAATCGGTCTTTAAACCTTTAAGTACCGCCTAGAAACATTAGTTTTTTGTAAAACAAGATGATGAGATGTAACGTACCTACCGTTTATTTTCGTTGGATCCCACTTTTGAATCCCATTTTTTAGGTATTAACGATGGATCCAGTTTGCTATTTTCGTTGAATCCCAACAACATGTGTACATTTCAGAAGAAAAGTGATTTACCTTTATCAAACACTAGCTTCTGCCCGCGACTTCGTTCGCGTGAAAGTCGTAAGACACCACAATATTGTAAAGTAACAGCCGCATTTTACAAAACATCCCTGTACACTTGTACGTTTGTAGTTTTGGTCTCAGCAGCCAAAATATATAGAGAGTTAGGACTGGTGACGCGGTAGCAAGCGACATAATAATCAATCAATCAATCATCAATTTATCAGTTTAGTTTATAAGTTTAAGTATATTATACTTAAACTTATAAACTAAACTGATAAATTTTGGTTTAATAACGTGTTATTTAACAAGCATTTCATTTTTTATTGATTTTATCTCATAAAACAACGTTTGGAATAAAAACGTTTTACATATTGACTTATCATTACGCAATTTCCTAAAAATGAAACTCATTCTTTCATCGCCTTGCGCTAATAGAAAAAAAGAGATTATTTTTAGTGGGCTACCCGGAACCGAACTACACACATCAAAAGTGTCTAGGGATCAAGCATTTTTATGCGGATTTCTTGAGATTGAGATGTGGCTTTGTAATAAATTTATGATTTTATAAATTTATATGGATCCTTTTTGGTGCATTTCATAATTTGAATCAGGAACTGTGAATCAAATTCGAGTAAAAGATGAAAATCAGCTGTCAATATTTTCCCTATAAAAACATACAACGCATTGAAGACATTATTAGTGCTACTGTTTCCCTACTACTGATTAAAACCAACGTTATTATGGAGCGGCGACGTCATTTAAGCAGGGAAGAAATGCTCAGAGCCGTGGGAATGATAGAAGCTGGTTCCCGGCAACGTACTGTGGCTTTAGCTCTGAATACAAGTCAGAGTGTTATCAGTCGACTTTGGACACGTTACCGAAGCACTGGTACCGTGGCTGAGCGCCATGGAGGACGGTATCGCTGCACCACACGGAGACAAGACCGATACATTCAAATCTTAACTCGAAGAGCTCCAACAATAACCGCCATGATGTTAGCCGTGAGGCTTCATCACTCTTCAGGGAACTTAATTAGCGACCAAACAGTCAGAAACCGCTTGCATGAAGTGAACCTTCATTCCCGAAGACCGCTACGGGTACCACCTATAGCAATGCACAATCGTAGGATTCGATATCAATGGGCTCTTGAACACAGAAATTAGGCAGAAGAACAATGGCGTTTCGTGTGCTTTTCTGATGAGTCTCGTTTTGGTATGAGACCGGATACAAGACGTATACGACACTGGAGAACCCCTGGACGCCAACAGCGATTAAAATCCTGCCAGGAAGTCCATCCTTATAGTGGTGGAACCATCATGGTATGGGCGGGTATTTGGATCGGCGGAAGAACTGAGTTGATTTGGATCAGAGGCAACCTCAACGCTCAAATTTATGCTGAGACGATTGTATCAGACGTCATCGTTCCTCTACAAGTGCAAATCGGTCCCTTATTTCAGTTAATGCATGATAATGCACGACCGCACACCGCAAGAGTTGTAAGACAGACTCTCGCCGCAGCTAACATCAATGTCCTGTCCTGGCCTGCTCAGTCGCCAGACTTGAACCCGATTGAGCATGCATGGGATATGCTACAGAGAAGAGCTCTGCCGAATATGGAGGGTATCCAGTCGCAAGAAGACCTTTTTTTGTTGTTGCAACGAACATGGGCGGCCATTCCACAGCGTGATTTGGATGAACTCATTTTGAGTATGCCAAACCGATGTTCTTGTGTTGTTAGTGTTCGCGGTAGAAACACGGATTATTAATTGTTTAAGTTACCCAATATAATTTTAAAGAAAACTGTTATTTCAGTCTTTTTTTCGAACTTTTGTGTTAGTGGTTCAAATGTCAAAAATCCCTTTATTAGGAAAATGGCAAATTTCTTTATTAATGCAAAGGTGACTTGGTTTATCGTTACTGTGACAAACGAAAACACTTTATTTGATGAATCCTTAAAGAAAATTTTAATTAATATCAATCAGGAGAAAAGTTATTGCAAAAATATATGTTAATCCCTAGACACTTTTGATGTGTGTAGTTAGATTAGGTTAATTATTAAAAAAAAAAACAATGTTAGGTTAGGTTAAAACCGTGACCCTTACGCACGAGCCGAGCGAGCGAAGCGAGCGGTGCAACGGCAGCAGCCGGCGAGTGCCAGAAACAACCAGAATATATAGAAAATGAGTTGTTTGTGAAATAAATAGTACTTATACGAAACGTTGGTTATAAACTAAAAATTTGTCAACGGAGTTTTGGTGAAACATTAGTGAACCCCTCATTTTATTATAAACAATTTTGTTGTTGAAAGTACAGTACAAGTACAATTCAGATTTTTTTAAGCATTCGGGATCCAACGGAAATACTTTTCGGGATTCAACGACAATAAAACGTAATTATCTTACATTTTTTAAATTCGGGATCCAACGGAAATACATAATAATGTTTTGCGGGATCCAACGCCAAAAATATTAAACTGGGATTTAAAAGCGGGATCCAACGAAAATAAATCGCCAGGCGGGGGGCCCGCGGGAAGGGGTGGTTTGCGATTGGCTGGCGCAATTCCGGTACATTCAAATTGCCGAATGCACTAGCGGCCAGCAAGGGGGCAAGCGGGAGCGGGGTTATGACTAGGTCGGACTATGTCAACTTAAACCGCGCGAATTTTCAAATTAGTCCTAGAAACTTTTTTTGGTGTGGTTTTTGGTGACGTGAGAGTGAGACGTGATGCCCTAAGGACGGATTTTTTTTGTGCTTCTTCTGGTGCCCCCCCAGACGTGATGCCCTAGGCAATTGCTTAATTTGATTAAGGGTTAATCCGTCACTGATTACCCCTCCCCACCGCGCAGCTACCTCAGGCAACGTCTCAGTTAAGCAGTCGGCCTATAACAGAGAAGTACCTATGTAAGAAAAATACATGTTGCGCCTACCTACCCCAAATAAATTGGGATAAGGGCAAGATAATGAAAAGAGCATGAGATTAAGATCTCCAAAGACTCCAAAAGCTCACAGGCTCTTACTTGCGCAAGACCTCATTCCGAAACCACGCAGCAAAAAAAAAAAGATCAGCGAAGGTATTCACAACCATTCGAAAGGCCTTCGTATCAAAAATGATACATTTTCTGCCTTGCTTCCAACGGCAAATCGCTGTCGGAAGAACGGCGGCCGTCTATTTGATTTAAACCGAAAAAAAATCGGGTTTAGGATTTGTCAACAGCCTTTATACAGCCTGAAAGCACGGAAGACTATCGAACGCAAATCAAGTGCAAATCTACATTACTAGTATTATCTATTAATATTTAGAAGTTCAACTTATTCGTACTTACGAGTCATCATAATATTTCCTGCAGCACTTGGAGTCATTTTAAAGGTAAGCACATCAATATCATTATAATTATTTTTATCATTAGAATCTATTAGCAGAAAGTACAATGAAGATACACAGAACAGCAAACATGTTACTCGAAGTGACCAGAAGCCACCAGTCCATCTTTTGCAAGTACTATACCACCTCATTTCTTAGGCACACTTTGCGCTATTTCTGAACAGCGCTCGGGTCGGCGGCGCTGAATCGGGTATACTCGGCTCCAGTCGGTTGGTGATACTGAATCGGGTATACTCGGCTCCAGTCGGTTGGTGATACTGAATCGGGTATACTCGGTGCTGAATCGCGTATACTCGGCTCCAGTCGGTACCTAAGTTTTCACTTATATCGTGTGCAGTGTCATCAGCACAGACCCTCTTTTTGACACGAGGATTGCGAGCGAATTTTCAAGGTCGCGTCACGTCTAGGCACATTTCGTTACATGAGAGAGAAGAAAGATATTATGACTCTCTCTTTTTCTCTCACACTAAATGTCTCTTATTCTTTATTTTTTAATAAGTTTCATTTCTATCACATGTACGGTGCTGCTCGCGCAATTTTGTTTTTATAAAGACATGTATTTTTAAGCACTAGGTAGGTACTTGAGATTGTTTTTCACTCACTGTAGGTACACTGGATGACTGGACTATCCTAAGTTGTGTTAGGTACTGAAATTCGATTTAGAAAACACGTTAAAATTGAATAACAGTAAAATAAGAGTTTATAACATTTTTTCTTTGCTTTGGAACGATAATTCGAAAATTTAAAAAATAATCTGTTTATTGAGTTAACACTCGTGTCTCGTTCAGGGTCCTTCAACCGATTAACTTCAATTATTAATGCACACGTTCAACGTAAAATGAACTAGTTTTTAATTATTATCAATTCGTTTTACTTATATTCTTCTCTTCTATACAGTGTTTCGACTACTACACTTCAACGTCGGTCCATATAGTACTGAATTAGGTATTAATGTAGTAGGTACCTATCTGTGGTTTACGAGCAGTGGCGGTTGTTATCACGGTAACCAATAAACAAAGCAATCGAAGTAGTACACTTCGTAGCATTTTTATCGTGAACTTTTTGAAGCATTTACCTACTAGGTATATATAGGTACATTACACCCTAATTGACAACATTTCAAACCTGACACGACCTTAAACAAAAATACCATTTCTTTATTTTCGTATCCTGAGTTCAAATATATTTTTATTTTATTTTTTTATTTCTAAATTACTGTGAAAAAATCAAAAAACATGTGATGACGTCACTTAAACGGCGGAATGAGGTAGTTACCTTTGCGCATTCCAATGTCTTTGATTGAAAACTTTATATCAAACAAGACATGTCAATGTCACCTAAGAAGTGTAACTAGAAAACAACTAAAAAACTGAATTAAATTCAACAATATTTTTTCCTATCAACTCGACACGCTGCTTACTGTTAATATTATCAATTTTTGATTGATATTTCGCCAATAAAATGGATCCCAATGAAAAATATACGCCAATGACGGAACCAAAACAACGACTGAGACAAGTGACATCTAACAGTTTTTTTGACGGGTCACAATAAAGCAAAGGTAATATCGCCATTCTACCGTCATCTGGCACTTACGTCTTTTTAGAATACACCGAATTTCAAAGTTAAAATTATGAATGAAAAGTACATAATTTCGAAAAACGAAAAAATATGGGTGCCCTAGATTTGAATTTACTTTTATATAACGTAATAATACATGCAGGTTAAAAATATGAAATGTTGTCAAAATTTGCGTAATATTTAAAGTATCTATCTGAATCATTTTGTAAGATATTGCTAATCCAGTGCTTCATATGTTCGAAATATTTGTCTGTGCAACAACGTAAATAACGCAATGAATGTTTTTGAACTGTCAAAATGCTGCTGTTAGTGTTTTACGCAATTACCCCGCTGTTCCCTCCAACCTATTTTTACCGACTTCACAAAAAGGAGGAGGTACTATGTTCGGCTGTTTGCATGTTTTTTTTTTTTTTTTTTTTTGTATGTTTGTTCATCGAATACTCCGCCAATTGTCGACTGATTTTCAAAATTCTTTTTTTGTTCCAAAGTAGATAGTTCTGAAGTGGTCCCACTGTCACCAAGTTAGGATCTGATGATGGGATCTTAGAGAAATCGAGGGCAACCTTCAAATTTTATAGGCTCACTTATTGTTTTTCGCATATTTTATGAAGTATCTTGTGTATTTGCGTAGGTATGGTTGTCACCATCTCAGGTAGCTGGGCTGATGATGGAAGGTGCAACTACTTAACATTAAGAAGTTACTCGAACAGGCAAGGACTGTTTTAGTAAATTGTTTTCGGGATTGGTTTCCCCATTTAGTCCTTCAAGTGGAGCATTGTCCGTGGGCCATGGCAGCCGTCGTTGGTGCTTCCAACCAGCCAACCTTCCTCCAGAAGCAGCGGAGTAATTGCGTAACACCCTATTATCAGTAGAAATGGCTTTCATTTTGACAGTTCAACAACATTCATTGCGTTAATTACGTTGTTGAGTAGACAACAATTCCAAAGGAGGCACTGTGCAGGAAAAGTAGAGGCACAGTGCTTTCTGAGGCACGGATGGGTCTTGATATGTAATGGATGATCACCCATCCACGAATCGACGGCGGCAAGTGTAGCTTAATCTTCGAGCGTGTGGCTGTTATTATTCAACCACGAGAACCGCATTTCCATCCTAACGTTTTTTCGGGTAACCAATGAAAATCAGCGCTGTGCTGTCAGTGCTGTGGGTCCTCCATAGCACAGCATCATGCTAGTGGAAGCCTTCTTGTCACAGTCATGACGTGCAGCTGCCGACTATTTCTGTTTTGTGCTCGTGATTTGAAAATCTATTTTGTTTTTACCCGACTACGGCGAAGCAAAAAGGAGGGTTATGATTTTGACCGGTATGTATGTATGTTCATCTGTTCCCTTATAACTTCTAAAGTTTAGAAGTTATACAAAACAAATAGTTTAGAATCTAAACTATTTGTCATATTTAGACAAATGAGGTATCATTGAAAGCGTTTTGATCTTCCGCTGGTTATAGGCTATGTGAAGTCACATTAAATTGAATATGGCGCCCTCTAGCGGACATAAAGTCATGATTTAAAAAAAAAAGTTTTAATCATGCCGTGTGGGGTATCAAATGAAAGGGCTTAATTAGCACATTTCAAAAATATAAATATAACCCAAATAAACCCCGACATAATCAAATAAAAATTAAGTTTAAAAACTAAAACCCGACTACTGAAAAGGATGAAACAAGAAAGTACCTTCCCGTGGTCGCATGCCACTGTACTAACATATTATAAGCAATGGTAGCATGCGACCACGGGAATGTACCTTCTTGTTTCATCGTTTTCAGTAGTCGGGTTTTAGTTTTTTTATTATTCTGATTACTTACTCGAGTCAATCATCTTTTTGCATGCACGTCTTTCTGTGACAAATAAACCCATTTTTATTTCATTCTTTCTTACAGAATAGACCAGCAAGTATCGGTCCGCCGTGAATTTCTTATGTCACTTTCTCTGCATACCTATTGATCCCCAAGCCATAAAAATACTCATCAAGCAGTAATACTAAATTTAAAATAACTGAGCTAAATATTTCTCGCTACGGTTTGTTGCCAAATGTTTATTGAACAATGAAGATCGATTACGCGTGCCAATGCGATTGTCATGAGCTCGCTTGTTGACAAAACACGCCTAATTGCGTGGTCGTAACAGATTGCTGACGGCTTTATGTGATTAATTTAAATATTTCGAGTTTTGTAGCTGTAGTTAGTACTTGGAACTCCATTCGGAAGGGTTCCAAAATATCAAATTCTAAATGTGAGTCATGGGTGATATATGTATGTATCTCTAAAGTTACGGTTTCCTGGAAAAGCGGTTCTATCATATTATACGCCCGGTCGTCATAAAAATCTGCCATTTTCTCCAATATAACATGTATTTTATCATTTCAGCCGAAAGACTTCCACAGCTGGACATGGGCCTCCCCCAAGCACCTCCACTTCAACCGGTTCTGTGCTTCCCGCATCCAGCGGGTTCCTGCGGTCTTCACAAGGTCGTCGGTCCACCTTGTGGGAGGCCTTCCAACGCTGTGTATTTGTATACTGGATAGCCGTTATTGTGTGACCGTTGTCCACTTTTTTAGGAAACGCTTCCATACACTGGCTACACTGCTTTAGAAAGCTTTACATAAACGACGTCGGCACACCAGTGTAGGCATGTAAGCTATCACATATCACACTAATATTATAAAGGCGAAAGTTTGTGAGTGTGTTTATTACTCTAGGCTTTCACGCAAAAACTACTGAACGGATTTGAATACTTGGCACAGAGATAGTTTAACTGGACTAACACAATAGGATACTTTTTATCCCGATATTCCCACGGGATCGAAACTTATGCGGGTGAAAATAAAAGTGATTCTTTCTTTCTATATTTTTTATTGAATGATTTGCTCAAAATTCATTCAGAATCGTCAGATATTTGCTACATGGTATTTTACGAAAGCATGCATTTCCATAGTGTGAAGTCGTTTGTCTTTTTGTGTTAAATATTTTGTGTGCCGTTATGAGATTCCATAAATTCTTCGTTTCGTACAAAAACTGCCTTTATAGGTTCCGCACAGTTCCGCATCATAAATGTTTGACAGTTAGGTTTTTCTGGAGGAAGTTAATTGGTGTTGCCATAAACAAAAATTCGGATGATTTAAGTAGAAATATGCCACGCTTTTTATCGTCACAGGATGTAAGCAGCTCAATTTCAAGAAGTACCTAATAAGCTCAGAACTTGAGTAGTAGCGGTGTCTATTTAATTATTCAAATGACATCATCTAGTGATTTGTATAGAATAGAATAGCATTTATTTGCAAATATGGGTACCTACTACATAAGTAGATATTAGTAGGTATAAATCAGAGTTCTGCCATATTTCACCATTCGGCATGCAAACATTTTCTTTATACAATTGTTTTTTTTATTTTAAATTCTCATTAAAACATTAATTAAACATGAAAATGGACGATTCGGGAAAGGGACATTCTGGGAAATGGACATTCTGGGAAAGAGACATTTCGGGAAAGGGACATTCTGAGCCCGAACGATTTCAGCAACTTCACAAAACAATTAAATTAATAATTACATTCAATAAATGGAATTATTAAAGTTCAAATTGTCATTAAAACATCAACTTAATTATTACATAAAAAAAAAAATATTAAAAATCAAATTGTCATTAAAACATTAACTTTTAATTACTTATTACATTAAAAAAAATAAAAATTGTTTGTCATTGTAGTTACGACAACAATGTTGTTGTTTGTTATTGTAGTTGTAGTTGTAACATACCTTACATAACATCACGCTTTGTTTCTCCGAGGGGTTGGGCAGAGGTGTACCTACATATGTACACCCATATTTCACTAGTTATGTTGTAAGTCCAACGTAATAGGGGGCAAGTCTGTTGACATCAACCGAGCACAAATCCAGAAGACTCCGGGTTACTACTGAGAAATTCTAGAAAGAAAAAACCCATTAGCACTTCGCCCTACCCGGGAATCCAACTCAAGAGCTCATGCTCTGCAGTAACGTTTGCGAACACTAGACCAACGAGATGTCCATGCCATGTACAATCTTCTTCTAAACACCGTTAAACCGTAACCAAATACAGATCAATTAAAAATAATACCCTTACCAAATTATAAACATTTTAGAAATAAACTAATTAAGCGGTAACCACGCTCATCCGTACACGTGTTTATTGATGGACGACGCGACGTCGGCTCCCGCGCATCGTAGGAAAAAAAGGTTCAGAAGTCACACTCCTATGGAAGTCACGCTCTCGCAGATTAAAATTGAACAAACGATTAAATACAAAAATGTACAAAAGAAAGAAAGAAAAATGTTTATTTGGACACAGTTCGTGAAACACAAAACACAAAATTAATAAAAAAAAAAATAACTTTTAATTCCATTAAAAGGCGTGTTTTTAACAAGCGTAGCAATCAAGGACTTACAGGTTCAAATTAAATTAGCTAGCAAAATCTCGGAGAAGTGATGGGTATCAACATGATCTAAACACGGATTTTTTTTTTTTTTTATTCTTAACTCAATCTTCATGCAATACACTACAGCAATCGTTGACCCCAAAAATATCATCAATAATTATTTTTTTTGTTTTTTCGTATTTACATATTTACTAACTGTGCCCGCGACTTCGTTCGCGTGCATGACGGAAAACGTTTCAATTTTTTTGTGCGGAACCCTAATTCTTTTTCTAAAATAAAAGTAGCCTAACTTACTCCTTACTACATCAGCTATCTGCCAGTGAAAGTCCCGTCAAAATCGGTCTAGCCGTTTTAGAGATTAGCCGGAACAAACACAGACAGACAAAAATTAAAAAAAATGTTGTTTTGGTTACCGTGTATACCTACATCCATAATATGAATTTAGTATAAAAGCGGTTATTTTAATATTACAAACAGACACTCTAATTTTATTTATTTGTATAGATAACCATCATAACTGTGGAGTTTAGCTAGCTAATTTAGTTCAACCCTGTACCTATATCAATATACCTTTGATCCCTACTGCATGGTTGTTAATAATTTTGAAGATTTCAATAAAACAATGAAGGGAGCTGGGACACTGCTCACAATAACATTTGCAAACAATTATTTACGTTACCCACAGAAACAGGGAGCTTGTCTATACTATTTGGCCACATTAACGACGAATGAAACTTCTGTCACTTTTTATTGTGCATCAGCTATCCTGCGCGAGCACATACTGTAGCAATTTAGATCATTTAGATGTTGGGATCGCATGCCGCAGTCAAATATGCGGAAACGCAACAGTGTGGAGTTGTTGAAAATTAATTCACGGTTTAGAGTGCTGTGGGGGATAAGAAAACCGACCCCGCATATTCTTAAAAAAGTTTGCTATAGTTAATTGGACATCAATTTAACAGGAAACTTAAAAAGCTAAGCGGTCAGCAGTCATTATTTAACCACAACTAACAAACACTTTTCTACCACATACGAATAAACGAGAAAAATACCTAAAATTTTTAGAATAAAAAATTATGGATGGCGTACCTATGTATTTACTTTTTATGCCAATATAATACAACAGTAAAAACTGAACGACAGTAGCAGTAAATTAACAATGTAAAATTACAAGCTACGGAACCCTCCTGAGTCCTGCAGCAGACTATAATTTTTTAAGTGGGAACACCGCATTCATCATTTGGTAGAAAAAATTAAGAAAAAAATGCGAAGCGCCACCGAGCTCAGCCTAATTATGACAATATACGTCGGTGGTTTGAAAAGGCGACAGGACCGATTTTTTTTTTTCTTATTTATTGCTTTTATTATGGTTTGCATTTTTGTTTGACGAATTGTTTTTTTTTTTAATTCGGAACTTTCGAAAGACAAGTTTGTTTTATTGTCCGACTTTTACGTAAATAGTGTACCTAGATAGGTACTTACTTATTTACGTAAAAGTCGGACAATAAAAAAATACATGGAATACAGAAATACAGAATACGCAAGGGGCTAAAAGAGAGGCCCGTGGCTAAATAATAACAGGGTGACCATCTTTACATGATACCGAGACCCCTCCGTGCCTCGGAAAGCACGTTTTATAGGTAAGCGGTTGGTCCCGGCTGTCATTCGTGGATCTTTGTCAGTCGTTACGGGTAGTCAGAAACCTGAAAGTCTGACAACCAAACCAACTAAGGGGTATCGTATTACCCAGTAACTGGGTTGTGGATGTGGAGGTCAGATAGGCAGTCTATCCATTGAAATACTGGTATTCAGCTGCATCCGGTTAGACTGGAAGCCGACCCCAACATGTAGTTGGGAAAAGGCTAGGCAGATGAAATGGAGTACAGAATACATTTGACAGCTTTTATTTTAGAAAAATGCATGTAATTAAGTAGTAGGTAAGTACTATTCAGCTCCTTGAAAAATGTCTAAAACCATATTTATTATTCATACATGAAAGTTATCTAAAGATTGAAAGAAAATCACACAAAAATTAACTTTCAAACTGTCAAGCGCGCGTAAACTTCAGTGTTTGGTTGAATGTACATATTACACTGACCATACATTGGTCAGTGACATATTAACAATAACAACAGTCAATCGCATGATCTCTGGACTTGCGTTTAATTTTGACGTGTCGATAATGGTTCCAAAAACCGGGCGTAAATGTACAATTAGCTACCCAAGTGTAAAATAATGCTGATCCCCTATTTAAGCTGTTTATCTTACCTACTACGCTGACTCATCACCATACCAAGCAAATCGTGCAGGCACGCTTTTTCAGTGTTTCCCGCCATTCGTGATGAACTGACAGTGACAGTTGACATTAGTGACAGCTACCTCACTACTGTTGTGCATGAGATAGTGTTTACATATCTATTAAATAGATATGTAATGATGCAGTACACAAGTGTTCGATATTTCTATTCGAATGGTGTTTCATCGACGGTCGTTAACTGATTTTTTTTTTTTTGTACTTTGATGGCACTTTCAATCTATGACTTCGTGAAACGGTCCCTAACCCTGAGGTGATGATGATGGGGCTCCCTTTTCCGCACTTATTGTTAGACTCCCATTTGGTCCGTTGTGCGTAGGGATTCTGGCTAACAAAGCCAGCCTAGCTCCATCCAGAAGCACAGAAGCTTCCTGGGAGCTTCGCAGGCTTCACGGAGCGACCTCACTGTTCCGAGGTTTTCTTCACGTTGAGAAGCCACAGCCTCGCATTCCAGGATGACGTGGGCGGTTGATTCCTCGGCGTCAAGGCAGCCCCTGCAAAGGGGGCTGTCCGTGGCGCCTATGTTAAAAAGATGTTTGTTAAGAGGGTTATGGCCCATAATTGTAACTATTATTATTCTGAGGTTATTTCTACTTAGGCCCTAAGGTACCTGTCCCATCGCTGGCGATTAACGAGAAGCGAATAGAGCTAGCAACTCAAACGAGTAGGCGAGCAGCGAGTGTGTGACGAGGATTACTCGCTGGTATCCGTATGAAGATATACAGGTTGTTACGGAAAGGGTATATCAATACAAACGGGTTGAAGAGTGTAGGTATCTGGTTTAGAATCTCTGTACAAAATTTCAGCTCAAAAGCATTAACTTTGAAAATGCTTAATATTTTTTTATTTCGACATCACGGCGCTGCACTGGCGCGCGGCGGCGTGATGTGCGTGTACTAGGGGCACAGACACACTACAGATAATGGATAATGACCCTCGTAGTGTCGTGACACGTTTGTTATGATTTCAATTTCATAAACTATCGAACCTTGTCGCCTATACATACATACCTATATTTATTCCAATAGAAAACGTGCGCCCGCGCCTCGTCGCCGCGCCGCGGCCGCCTCGACTCTAGCTCGTGTGGGCGACACGCCTTACACCCTGTATACGTACCAAGCGTGAGTCTCTCAACAAGAGTGTTCTGCCTGCCAAGCAAGCGTCGCTGAGCGAGTAGTTACCTGCTCTCTTTGGTAGGTCTTGTCGCTCCGACAAATGGTCTGAAATCGCCAAGTCGCAATGAGCAAACTTCAAACGATTCATTTTCTGCATAAGGAGAATAATTTGCCGAATATCCTAAGCTAAGCTTACCTACCTAGTTACCTACATTAACAACAGAGCTCCCACCCCAAAGAATAATCAAATTCATATTTAAAGGAAAAATTACCCAAAACATTAATTTACCAATTCCAAAACTCAAAAACAATTAACGAAAAAATTAAGAAGTTATAATCAAAACCGAGTCGACAGCCATAACGGAGGCCAAGACAATAAATCAATGGAGTCGCCACTCCGTTCTATAAGCGACCATCTGACTACTCCAATTAAATGAACTAACTAAATAATTATCAGAATTAATGACTCCACACATATATCAGCAGACTCCTTAAATAAATCTCCCGTTTGATGTACAAGGAGTGCGCGAGCGCACGCTTGAGACGACGGCCACGCCTCTTCACAGTGATTGGTCCAACTCTAATTATAACTTTGTGGATCTTCATGAGCTATTTGCATCGTTTAAGTATCTGCAACTAATTATATACCCTGTTTGGATAGTATAGAGCTGAGACTTGAATGTGGTTTGGTAAAGAATACTGTCATCCAGAAAGACGCCCATTAGTAAAGACTCTCAATCTTCATTCGGATCAGTCGCACCACTGCCAGATATAACTAATTTGATAATTAAACAATTTTCAACCTTAACGCTCTCATAATAAGGGAGATAGAAGCTAAAATATGTTGAGATACGATTATGTTTTTCAAAAGAGGTAGTTAACATTCCGTCCCCAGACGTTTCAGCGAACGAATTGACAAAAACGCATCGTGGAACTTTCTTATTAGTTTAAATTATGGCCCTGTGTGAGATACTACACTTTGAATAGTTCAGTGCTTAAATTGTGATTCAAAATGTACCTCAAGCTGCTACAGTGAACACGTTGATTAAATAATAATCTAATAAATAATTAAGAAAATACAAAATGGATCCCGCAGAATCAACAATGGACGTTGAAGAAATAAAAACAGAAAAAAACGAAACAAAACTTCCGTTTTCCATAGAGAATTTATTGGCTGATAAATTCGAAAAACAAAGTTGTAATGATTTTACAAATGATGCGAACGCGTCTACTAGTGGTGTGACCTGTGATTTAAAAAGTAATTTCGTTAGTGATGTGACTGATACTATCGATTCGGACGATGACGATAGAGCCAGTAGCAACAGTTCGGAAAATGTCGACGTCGAAAGTTCCACCGTCGGCGATGCGCAAGAGTTCCTTGATTTAAAATCTACTGATTATGGACAATCAGGTAATGTTATATTTTATTTTGTATCAGACACAATTATAATCTACCGGCCACCGGGATGATAAAGTTATAGAACCAAGCTGAAAGACAAAAAAAAAATCCCATTTTTTTTTCTCCAATTGCATTTTATTATGAAATAAATAATTCTAAAATCAAATGCTAGCTAAAATTACACCAACTGACCAATATAGTTCTCTTCATTCTTTAATTATTTTTTTAGATATTAAGCCCACGGATATCGATAATGATCTATGGATTTAAGCCCGACAATGTCTCGTATTAAAATAATTGTCTTTTTTTTCATATACAACTAATTTGGCGTAAAGTAGATACCTACTGTGTTTTGGAAATAGGGCTTATTCCCATGCGCTCCATAATTTTATTCCCAGCGGCTCCAAAATTAAAAAGCAATTTATTATTATAGAATTGTCATTTGAATATTTACATAATTTAAAAAGCTAACAATCTTAAAATAACAATATGTACAAGCATATAAAAAGGGAGGGAAAATAATCAAAGGGCATCAAAAAATTCGTCCGCATCACTGTCAACGGGAATTGCCACGTTGTATGGCAATGCTGATTCTTTGGCCAAAAAATAGGCCAGCCCTCTGGTCACGTGAAGAGTCGACCAACCGCTTGGCGATGTCTCGAAATACTAAGTGGGCACTCGGGCCCCATGGTCCTAGTGTTTCAACCTTAAACGGCTCAAATATGTAAGTTCCAAAAAGATTGGAGTATTTGCGCCGTTTGAGGTTTTCCGCACCTGCAGCAGCCGCCCCAGCACTATTATTATTAAATAAAATCCTTTCCATGAGGTCCAAAAATTTTTAAGTACAAACTGCAAAAAAAATGTATAAATTTACGATAAAATTAATGTATGATTCAACAAACAAATTATCCGTAAAGGAACATATTCGCATCAAAAATAATAGGTAGGTACTGTTATATGTATAGTAATCACTGTATTTATTGATAAGCATAGATTAAGCAGTCCCAACATAGCAATCCAACATACCCAACATACAACGTACCGAAGTACCTAGTTGTAATCCGCCTTTAATCATTTCGCATAGTCCCGGGTCCCGGCGCGGCGCTATAAAGGCATAATTTTGAATATGAGGCTTCTACACGCAATGCCTTGTTATCAAAGGTATCCATCCAATGCCAACAGTATAACCACTTTAAAACCCACAGAAGTTTCGTCGACGTCGTTGATTGGTAAAAAATATCAAGTGTGTTAACAATTATTATTATATTAGTTGCAAATCATGGGCTGCAGTGGCAATAGGTGCCGTCGGTTCATACCGCGACGCGACGCGGCGCGCAGTTTTCAAGATAGCAATACAATTATAGACCTTACCTGCTACACAAAAAAGTACATAATTCTGTGTGTCTACCAAGTCGAGCTACGCCGCGCGGCGTCGCGCGGCCCTCTTCACTGATGTGTACCTTTTTGTGTAATGGATAAGATCTATAATTGTATTGCTATCTTGAAAACTGCGCGTCGCGTCGCGTCGCAGTGTGAACTGACCCTTACCCACGATTTTCTTGCACGAAGCAATAACGGACATCATATTCATATCTTACAACAGCTAGAATTTTTCGTAAACATGGTATTAAATAAGTTTGATAGAAGAAGGAAAAAGGGGAGGCCTGTGCCCTGCAGTGGGACACGAAAACCCAATATAGGCTAATAAAAAAAAATGAGAGTCAGTTGATTCGCCAAACTTCTTGATAGAGCAACGGTCCCAGCCCGGCGTGGGCTTAGCTTATAGCAGTTGTGGTGGCTAGCCAGCTAGAGAGCACTGAGCAGCCTCTACGAGAAGCGACTGGACGTCATGTCTCCAGCACATGTTGTGATGGACCTCGAGAACGGCGATTTTATGTAGGCCTACCGTTAGTTAGAGCGTTTATGCACTGCGCCCGATCTAAAATACCGATCCGCAGTAGTAGTATTATTCGTATGGGGGGATAGATCCGTGATTCCTTCCGTCTGAACTCTGAAGATCGGCACACTAATTGCGTAACACACTATCAATTTCAATCTGAATCATTTTGAAAGATATTGCTAATCCATAGCTTCATATGTTCGAAAAATGTGTCTGCTCAACAACGTAAATAACGCAATGAATGTTGTTGAACTGTCAAAATGAAACCCATGTTACGCAATTACCCCGCAGATCTTGCAATTCGGATTCGGATAGGACGCAGTGCGAAAACGATTTTACGATTTCACTGCTCCTCATCATAAATTATCATTATGCCGTTGGACTTATGGTGTTTGATTTCCGCACAAGACTTAGTCGTTCAGGTGTTCGTAACCAGACCAGCCCACCTCCTTCAGAAGTAGATTACATCTCCTGCATAGCTCCAACCATTAGATACGCTTCTGTATCTTAGTGAATATCAATCAATGTTATCGTACGAGTTCTCTAAATGCTGTTCTCAAGTCCAAAACCCGAAAATTTTGACAGTTTAAATCAAATAGAGGACCGCTATTCTTCCGACAGCTGTTGTTGTAGTCCGTGTATCTTGATCACTGGCTTACTGCTGGAGCATTCAGTGCATGCCTGGCGACTGCTTGACCGCACGATGAAATTTCACCGCGCTGCCAACTGCCCCAAGCAGTCGCTACTGCTCGAGTGGTTCCGTGTATGTGTGTACGTAGCAGACTGTAGTTTGCTATGCAGTCCCTGCTTGAAGCAGTCGATACTGACTGCTTCAAGCTGTCCGTGTATGGCCGGCCTTAGCCGTCGTAACCCGTGGGCAATTTTTCCTTGTCTTTTTAACTTGCTTTTCAACGCACTGTTTAGCGCCGAGAAAAAAAAGGTTAGATTTTCACAAACGACAGGCTTGTGACTATGTAATAACAGCCGCACGAGTGGATCGATCAGGTTAAGCTACACTTGCCGCGGTTGGTCTGTGGATGGGTGACCATCTTTACATACCAAGACCCCTCCGCGCCTCGGAAAGCACGTTAAGCCGTTGGTCCCGGCTGTCATTCTTGGATCTTTGACAGTCGTTACGGGTCGCCAGAAGCACGAAAGTCTGACAATCAGTCTTACCAAGGGATATCCTAACCCACCACCAGTAACTGGGTTGTGGAGGTCAGATGGTCGCTCCATGTAAAATACTGGCATTCATCTGCATCCGATTATTTATTTATTTGCTCTCATGTACATCACACATTTTACATAGATAATTACTGTCGGTTTTTGTACATGAACCCTGTCAGGGCGCTGCAAAGTAATGTTGGTTTGCTGCTGAGTTCGTGGTCATAATAACATAAATTAAGTAATTAACATAAATTCAGTCAACAAATTACAATTCAAATACAAGTAACCTCAGAAATTGTAGTCTAGACGTCGTTAAGATGTCCAATTAACAGTAATAAACAAAATACAATAAAACAGATAGTCATAATTACGTCAGATGATATTAATTTAGCAGGTAGATAGGAAAAATATAATAATAATAGGTAATAGTTACAATCAAGTCATGTCAATTCATTGTTAGTAATGTACAAATTAGACTGATAGCTGACCCCAACTCTTATGCGAGGAAAAAGGCTAGGCAGATGATGATGGTTGGATTTTCACCAACAGTGTGTTTCTTTGACACGCTGGGATGCGATCAGTTGAATTCTCAATTCTCGGCTCAATACCGAGAGTTGAATATCCAGTGCGCCATAAATACAGGGTGTTACGGAAAGGGTATATCCATACAAACGGGTTGAAGAGTGTGTCTGGTCTAGAATCTCTGTACAAAATTTCAGCTCAAAAGCAGTAACTTTGAAAATGCTTAATATTTTTTTATTTCGATAGTTTATTAAATTTAAATCATAACAAACGTGTCACCGCACTACGAGGGTCATTATCCATTATCTGTAGTGTGTCTGTGCGCCTAGTACACGCACATCACGCCGCCGCGCGCCAGTGCAGCGCCGTGATGTCGAAATAAAAAAATATTAAGCATTTTCAAAGTTACTGCTTTTGAGCTGAAATTTTGTACAGAGATTCTAGACCAGATACACTCTTCAACCCGTTTGTATTATGTACCCTTTCCGTAACACCCTGTATACGCCCGTGCGAACTAAACTAATGCATGGAATCGGTCAAATCAAGAGCTACTGATTTAGCGAGTCACTGATCTCATGAGCGAAATGGATCGAAATAATTTGGAGCAAGTTAAATGTAGCTAAGGCCATGGCCACAGTGTAATAAAGTAAGCAGTATTACGTCTCGGTAGTGTGCACGAAATAATTACCTACGGCCGCTCGGTAGATATAAACAAGCACTAAGGTTGCTTACTGACTGGACTGTGTCTCTTGGGTTGTAACTATAATAAGTCCGACAAAGGACAAATATTGGCGTCGTACCTAAAAAAAAGTTATTAGCATTATGAAATAGGTACGCCTGTGTGTGTTTTATGCCCTCAGGGAGTAGCTTAATTAATCCTAAGAAAGCACATCTGCACCCTAATTGCGTAACACACTATCAATCAGAATCAGATTCATTTTGAAGCAAATTGCTAATCCATTGCTTGATAAGTTCGAAAAATTTGTCTGCTCAAGCCGTAATAACGCAATGAATGTTGTTCAACATGTGTTCAACTGTCAAAATGAAACCGATTCCGATTGATAATGTGTTACGCAATTGCCCTGCTGAATTCACATGGAGAAAAAAGATATACTGTGAGGAAATTAGATTGATTTAATAAAGGGAAATATTTAATGTATCCTCTAAAAACTTATTGACCTACTAATGCACTTTGTGAAATGAATGAACCTTTTAAAAAAAATTTAGGCTTAATTATAAAGATGCAATTTTTTTTTAATAATCAAGCCTCTTTTTAACTTTCTGGCCTTTTGTCACACTGGGTTGCAGACGTTGCAATAAGTAGTAGGAGCGCAAAAAGTGTTTAGAGGGTCGTTAATTTCTAAATGAAATATAATTTCCCTTTTTTATATCAATGTAGATTCCTCACATCCCTATGAGTGTGTGTGTACTTACTTATCCTTTTTCTACAAATAGGATTAATTAAACTACTCCTAGAGGGCAACAAAGATCGAGATAGATCATAATAAAAAATAATAGTAATAAATCGTTTATTTATAAAAAGGGGTAGGTACTTACTTACATTCTACCTTATTCGTAGCTTACATTAGGTACTACAATTAACTTTCTGTCTGGGTACGAGTATTATTATCTGTGGCTGAACATTCTTTTTTAAAAGCTTGCGTTTTGTTACTTATAATAATTATTACGTACTTAGTTCTAATCTTAAATAAACAACCATCTCTGACTATTACTTAATCATGAACGTTATTTCAAAAATCTATAGGTACCGTTTAGGCAAAGCTTAAAAAAATTTCTCAACTTCAAAACTTCAACACAAATAATTACTCCTTCCGGCGACAAAATAAATAAAAAGTATACGATTTCAAAATGGATACCTATTTGAAACAAACAAATAAATCACAGAAACGCGAGCTTGTAATTTGAAACAACATAATTAATGAAAAAAGATAAAAAGTAAAGCAATTGACGCCTTCCCGCGCCATTTGACTTCACGCAACGCTCCCGCGCTTCGTGTATTTTTGGCGCCAATTAATCTGTTGGTTCGTTCGGATATCTTGACTTTTTTAATGACACTACTAAAATTGAAAGGACACGAAATTAATCATTAGAAAAATTAATTGATTGGTCAAACGTTACACGGTATGTGGACACGGAAAGTTTCTGAAATGTAAAGTCTACTTAACTAAGCATGTTTTAAATGGCATTGGCATCGGGGCCATCGGCATCGACTACCTACGAAAAACTTGAGTGTAGGTAATTAACCATTTTTGCGATTTTTTAATAATTAAGCCTCTTTTTACCTTTCTGGCCTTTTGTCACAGTGCCCCGATATTCCCACACGGGATCGAAACTTATGCGAGCGAAACCGCGCGGCGCAGCTAGTATTCATAGAATTATTTATTTTCGACAACAAACTAACATTAATTATTGTTATATGTATAAATAATAATAATTCGGTTTTTAGTTTAATTTTTGGCTGTTTGGCGCATTGAAATATTTACATTTACATGTAGATATATGTAGATATTTGGTTTGACGGCTACGACTGCTAGCTATGCTACGAGTGAGGCAATTGTGTTAGAAATCGTCGTTAAAATACCCATTATTTGGCATTGTACACACTTGCAACAAAATTTAAGAACTTTATACAATAGTAGGTACATTTTGATGGAATTCGTAAAAACGTACTAAGTATTCTTTATCTCGACATTTCAATGCAGTAAATGAATAAAACACTTTACCTAAGAAAAATAGTAATCAGTGTTAAACAGGATTCCAGTCAATAATTTACAGCAGAACATGTCGTTTCTTTCATTAAACTGTTACAAACGCAAGAAGACAGCTGACACCGTCCGTTTTTCATCGATTCTGAACTCTCTCAAAATATTTTGATTAATGATTTTCTTGTTTACAAAAAACATTCGTTACAACTTTTTTCACGTGTGGTCCAGTCCATGGCCACCTCATTTTTCTTCCATCGTAATTTCGGCTAAATTAACAATGAGGAATTGAGGAACCCTAGCAGTCAGCAAAAATCTAACACTTACGTTTGACCAAAATTAATAGTCTACTTATCATTTTAACATGTCAAAGTTTATTTTCTCTATTTTTATCCTATTTACCTACACATGATGAATGTGTGCAATCTATGGAAAGAGTGATGGGGTTATGGAGAAATGTCTTGACGCTGCGTGAGCGTGCGTGATCCATTGCCACTCGTTCGATGTCCACCGCGGACAGCATGGATGGAAAGCAGCAGATGAAGTGATTTTTTTTACTCCGTTGGTGTAATTGCCGTATGGTGTTCCAGTGTGAGGATAAATAAATAATATATAAATAAATGATGGCAGTGACATCGACGACGCACAAACTGTTACCAGGGGTTCCACATACAATCATGATTCTGAACACCCTGCGTTAAATTTTTTTGTCAGTTATTTCTTTTTAATCTGCTGTTTCATAGAAAAGTGCAATACCTACGCGGTGAAAAAGTATGAAAAGGCTATATTTTTTTTAATTGCTACGCTCCCTTACGTAGATTTTTGAAGTGAATTTTTTTTGTATTTTTTGGGATGGGAAAAAACCATTGAATTCTCGCCACTGTTACCGTAACCGACACCGCTTCGGATGTGTTCGGCTGTCCTCGGGATGTACTCGGTTTTAATGTATATCCGATATATCAGTGAGTGATGGCAAAGTATTCTGTTTGTGTTTTGTTTTCACTTCTGTCGGCACTACCGGAGTACCTATTTTTTTTTGTCTAGAATTATTTATGCTGAATTCATGGTTTTAGTTTGCGCATCGATGTCCCTGCCGCCATGTATGTGCATGCTAGTCTCCGTAATTGAAGAAGCACACATAAAAGAACCTTTTCTCAAACATGCTTGGAAAGGGGTTTGAAGGTTTTGGCCCTAAAATCAACCGCCATTTTGATTTTTTTTTCAGAATCGCGGTGCACAACAAAAGTTATATATTTAGATAGAGGACACTTATACAAACAAAAAATGTAATTAACATAATATCCTAAAGTGTCAGGTTTCGGAGTTATTCACCGAAATATAAGTCGAAAACTACTAAGATTTTTTTGTTGTTTTTTTCCTTCCAGGTAAGCATATTGAACTATTGAGGTAATAGAAACGTTATGAAACCTTTATGGAGAAGAAACAAATGAAGAATAGACATTTTTTTAATAAATAATTAAACACGGCAATTTATAGTTCGTTTTTTTAATCCCAGAGACTAATCTGACAAGTGTTATGTCAAACTTCTGTAGATACTAAAAAAAACGAAAACACAAAAGACTTAAATGTCAGATTAGTCTCTGGGATTAAAAAAAAAAAGGATCAATAAATTGCCGTGTTTAATTATTTATTAAAAAAATATCTATTCTTCATTTGTTTCTTTTCCATAAAGGTTTTATAACGTTTCTATTACCTCAATAGTTCAATATGGTTACCTGTAGGGGAAAAAAACAAAAAAAACCTTGTTGTTTTCGACTTATATTTCGGTGAATAACTCCGAAACCTGACGCTTTAGGATATTATGTTACATAACATTTTTTGTTTGTATAAGTGTCCTCTATCTAAATATATAACTTTTGTTGTGCACCGCGATTCTGAAAAAAAAACAAAATGGCGGCCGACCTTAGGGCCACCCTCCATACAAAAATATTCAAACCCCTTTGAGCATTATTTTGACAACCTTCTTCGAGATAAATCGAAATTGCTGTACTGGCCAAATACATGAGAGCAGCAGCCGGCAATAGTTGTATGAAAATCCATATCTGTCGTGGTTTAGCGGCCAAATAAATTACATATCTCATATCTGTCGTGTAATTTAAAAATGGAACGATCTTTTACTCCGAAACATGGCAACCAAGGAGGTAACTTATCAAAGGTTTTATTTAAACGAACTGGCTTGCAAATAGAAAGCTGTTAATTGAAAAAAAAAAACAAATGAACACTTTAACGCGGGAAAAATTATTGTTGTTCTTCATTGATTTTGAAAAGTAATTGTATTTGACAAAAAAGTTCTGCCTGGGTACTACTTAGTTTTAATTTCCGCGCGTTATTTGAGAAAAGTACTATACAAGGCTTGGCCACAACTAGGCATTGATGGACTTACGTACATGTGCCTCGGCTTCGCCTCGGCCCACATTTACACGTTCGTCCATCAATGCCTCTTTTGCTGGCCGCTGCAGTAATGTACTATTTTTAGTATTGTGATAAATATTGTATCTGTGTATCCTTTTTGGAGAACTCGAGGAATAAATAAATTTGACCGAACCGTTTCAAATCGTATGTCTCTGCATAACTGTGTATTCATTGATAGCTCTGCTTGATGTATTTTAAATAATTTTGTTACTTATATGTTTATTTTTTTACAAAATGTCTATCATTTGGGAAAGGCCTCCTTCCATTGAGCTCATTGCGAGCCATTTATCAAGTTGTCCGCTGTCAGTTCTTATTCTTCCCCTTTCTCGGGCACCGTATCTAGGAGGGTATCAGTCTCTAATACGATCTAACACCATAATATTGGTTCATTGTGAGACGACTTAATAATAAGTAAGTAAAGTAAATGGTTCGTCACGTCGAATAGTTTGAGACACAAATTCTATACAGGGTGGTCCAAAAGTCGTGGATCAAACGAAATAGGGAGATGAAGGAGGTTATTTCCAACAAAAAATCTTTCTACAGTATGGTCATAATTCAATTGCCCTAAAAGTTATGAATATTTGTGTATACCGAGTTCTTGTACAATTAGACGATTTAAAAAAAAATGTGATATAAAACAATAAAACAAACGGTGTTGTATTACTACTAGATAATGTATCAGCACTACAAAGTTCTATTAGGGCTCTGAGTATCACATTTCAAGAGCAATTTATTTTTTTCCAAAAATTTTGTAACGTAAATTATTTCTCACTTTAAAAGTGTTGGAAATGACCTCCTTTATCCCCCTACTTCGTTTGATCCACGAGTTTTGGACCATCCTGTATTGCGTTGTCCGTGCATCGGAATCGCTTTCTGTGCAGGAGTTAGGGCAATTTTAGATCTATTCAGTCGGGCCATCCCAGATGCAACAGATTTTAACGCTATTATTATTAGGCTATTATTTATTCCCGTTTTGCAGGTTCATTCCTTAGGTACAGTCAACAAAAGAGATAAGTATGCAAGATCGTCGGATATAGTTGAAGTTTAGTAAGAAACCGATGGACGTTTTCGAATAAAATTTAATTTTATTAATAGAAAACAAACAGCTCGTTTATATGAAATAAAATATCAATCGACAACATCAATCAGTTTCTTACTAAGCTTTAACTACATATATCCGACGATCCTGCATACGTATCTCTTTTGTTGACTGTACATAATCAATCGCTATGTCGGGGTCGGCTTACAGTCTAATCGAATGCAGATTTACATAGAGCAACTGCATGTCTGACCTCCAAAACCCAGTTGCTGGGTACTACGATACCCCTTGGTAAGACTGGTTGTCAGACTTTTGGGCTTCGGTTTTTGACTAGGTACCTGTAAGGACTGTCCATTATCTATGCCCGGATGACGGGTACATAGGTCCACCTTAATCCTGTTCTGTATCTATAGGGAGGACACTCCAGTCTAGCCTAATTATCTGGCTGATGTTATAAAATTGTGCTATGCCACACTGAGGTGTGTTTTTCCTTCCGTAGCTTCAAATTAGATAGTGCTGTATTATCCATGGAATTTGCTCATGTTTTGGATTATGATCTTGTGGTGGCATAATTATGTGGTTTTTTTTGTTGTATGTAGGTATCGTATATTAACAAAGAAGCTTAGTGTCTGCTATATTAGTTGAATGCTTATTTTCTTAAAATATTTTACTTTCCTCTACTCTACTTTTATTTCATACTTAAATTAAATAAAAATATCCATATCACACATTATATCGGGCAATAAAATACAAAAACATAAATCGTACTTTATAGTAAAAACATAATAAAAAAAAATATCACAAGGTTTTTTTTCAGTGACAATTGCCAATAACTCGTTGTTACGAGTTTTACGCAAAAAAAAACATCATAAAACGCTAATTTATTTACGATCTGCCAACTATAAAGCGCCTCTGGACATTTTTGTTCGAGCAATTGCGGCTCGAATTAGCCGTTTGAATTGGTTTCCCGCGTTCCACTCACACACGCAAATGGGACCATTTAAATTTACTCACACACGCTCCGATAGGGACGACACTCTCGTATTTGTCGGATAACATTTAAATATTCGGGCATTTCGTAAAATTTTATTTATTTAGCTGCCATGTCGTCGGCTCTTCTACAAAAATTAATGTCTCAATCATTGTCTCTTCAAGAGAGGATTTAAAATTTTCAAAAAGATTTTTACCCACCAGACTTATTTAAATTTCAAAAATATTTAAAAACAATTTTACATAGTCTCAATTTGACATACGTAACATTCTTTCAAGTCTCAGATAGGTGTAGAGTTTTTGAATGATATATCACAAAACAAATCAATTCCTAGCCGGCAATTAATCACCGAGTTCATAAAATGTCAAATATTTTCATAAAACTGACAGCCCTACACTTATACACCCGTTAACCGCGCAGTGATGTCTCATTTTCTAAATTTGTTACGAAAAGATAAATCTCCACGCATCCCGGCTCTCGTTAGCTAAATCTTTCTCCCCCGTAATTATTCACCCGTTAGAAAAAAAAGGAAATAAACATGAAAAGAAACGTCCCACAACTGAAATTTAGTAAGTGGCCTGAGCTCATTAAAAAGCTGTAAAATTCTATTACCAGACAACGGATGGGTGTGTATCCGAACGAGTCAAACGTCATACGGGACCAACCACTTTATTTTTATCGTTTGACAGCTAAACGTCATTTGAAAAGAGTCTTTATGTCGACGGTTTATGAGTGTTAAATAAATGATTTGTCAGAAAATAAAATAGTGTGGGGTTTACAATGGCGGGAAACAAAGACGTGAAGCGTTGACAAGCGAGGATAAATTGACATTAATTGCCTTACCACTGTCAGAGTGGTTTGCAAGCGTGTTACGTGGTCGTTTTTGACGGCAATAGGATTATTTTAGGCGCTAATTAATTTACTTACTACATTATTGCGGGCGATTTGATGTATTGTGTCTGGAAGCCTGTTTGGTGTTAGACATGTTTGATGTTGGACGTTTAGATGCGTTCGGATACATTTATTAGTAAACAAAGGATTTAACAACACATTTATCCTGATCAAGCTTGAATGTACTTGAGATTCTTCGTACTAGGCTATCGTTACAATATTAGCGCTTATTTTAGGCCAGTAGTGTCTCGTTAGTCGTTGGTCCATGAGCATGCATGAGGTCCTGTGTTCGATTCCCAGGTTGGGCAAAGTGTTATTGAGTTTTTCCATCTGGAATTTCTCAGTAGCAGCCTGGAGTCTGGATTTGTGCCCGGTTGACGGCAATAGGTTCGCCCCCTTTTACATTGAGACTAAAACATAACTGGCGAAATGAGAGTGTACTGTAGGTACACCTCTGCCTAACCCTTCGGGGAATACAGGTGTGATGTACAGACGCCAGCACATCAAGCTACTACAATCTGTCAAATTTCTTTAATAGGTTTTCAACTTTATCGCTAAGGCATAAGGTTCAAAGTTGATTGAGAAAATTTAACAGTTTCGGGTAGCTTGATGTGCTGGCGTCTGTACACAACACACAATAATGACAGTTTAATTATTGTCTATTAATCCACAAAGCGAGGTAAGACTCCCGGGAGTCCCGCAACACCTGATAATAATAATAATTGTGTCTCAGTCAGTAGTCGACGATTGATAAATTAAATCTATACTAATATTATAAAGAGGTAAAATTTGTTTGTAAGTTTGTATGTAGGGGGTAATCTCTGGAACTACCAGTCGGATTTGAAAAATTCTTCTTGCATTTGATAGCCCAATTCTTGAGGAAGGCTATATTAAGTACAAGACAACCAATTACCCGATTTAGAGCGGTTCTGCACTACATCCGATCCGAATTCGAGAAATGCCGCCGGTCTGAAGTGACATTATTTTTATGAGGGGTTGCGCATTAGATCCGAACTCTTTCCGTCGGAATTTAGAACATTCCCAATTTGTCTGCTCAACACGTAAATAAAGCAATGAATGTTGTTGAACTGTTAAAATGAAACCGATTCCGATTGATAATGTGTTACGCAATTGCCCCGCGGATCATTAATTCGGATTCGGATCATGTAGTGCGAAACCGCTCTTGCTCAGTACCTGAACGGCTGGCATTTCAGTTTAAGGTTGCGAGTACGATTCCACTGCACACATTATAAGCATGCTTTAGATAACAAGCTTCTGCCCACGACTTCGTCCGCGTGAAATTTCTTGATACCCTACGACATTCGGCAATACCGTAGAAAGCTATTAGTGAAAGAATTTTTCGAATCAGATCAGCAGCCTAATTGCGTACCACACTATCAATCACAATCTGAATAATTTTGAAGGATATTGCTAATCCATTGCTTCATATGTTCAAAAAAACTTTATAACAAAAAAACAACCGACTTCAAAAAAAAACACTACAAAGTGAAAAATAACTTTAATTTCGTAAGTCGGTGTCTTTGGTTTTGTGTTTACGTTTTTTGCCACCGACTTCCGAAATTAAAGTTATTTTTCACTTTGTAGTGTTTTTTTTGGAAGTCGGTTGTTTTTTTTTGTTAAAAAGTTTTTATTTCACGCTTTTTAGTGGGTCTGCTTATAATTTATCTAAGTTACAATAGCCAGTCAACTCGCTCATCGCCTTTTACAAAATATTGCTTTTCCCGATGCAGGGAAGTTAATTGTTGAGGAGTTCTCCTGGTCCACCATCAGCTCCATATCACCATTCACATCTTGGTGAGCATAAATTGCTTAGTAACCATAGTAATCGAATCGAAACCCGTAAAATACTTAGATATTATTGAGTAGTTCCGGTGGCCATCTGTGGTCTTCATCATCAGTTCCACTTCACCAAATGGTGCTTTCCGAGAGCAAATGCACGAGTTACTATAATTTACTTAGGTACTTACTTACTAAAATACCAAAATCGCTATAGGTGTGCCTATAATATTTAAAGAGTTCCTTAGATTTCTCCAGGATCCCATCATCAAATCCTGCCTGACCAAAGTAGTGGGACCAATCTGGAAGTATATCCTTTTAAATAAAAAAATAATTTTCCAATAGATACCTACAGACTCACCTACCTCTTTATAACATACTTGGATAGACTGATTAGACATCTTGTAAGGCAATTATTTGTACCACGCGAAGAACGTTGATAAATTGTTGATGGAGATCAAATAAGTATTATTTAAAAATTATAAAAATGTTCCAAATATTTTTCAGGAAGAATATTTTTAAACATGATACCATTTGAAAGATCACGACGCCACTTATCAAATCGTTCTAAAGATTTATTTTATCATCACTGATCATATCCGACTCGTTATTTCTGTGATAAAATTGAATTATATTTTATTTCTATAAAATTGTTGATGAAGAATTTATTTGATTCTATGAAGTCATCAACGTTCTGCTCCACTCAAATTTTAAAGAACACCGGTGTTTTCTGTAAAAATCTCACCGTGAAAACTGAGGTGGAATGAGTTGTCACTATTGTCAATCCCGTCACTTCATCTAAGTTTTCACGTTGTTTTTTGAGATTAGACTGAGAGGACCAATAAGTATTACCTATCAATCCTAAAATAGCGTTCCTAGAACTTAATTATTATTCGAAACTGTAGTATCCTATAGACAATAGAACAAAAGAATTTATCCAGATACCCGAGCAGCCTAAACTCAGCTAAGCCTAGACAGCAATTATAGTTAATTTGGGATTTTCTCAAGACTTCTCCAGATTTTTCATAAGGACAAGTCACATTTATTTATAACATAACCATTTAATTGGCTGCACAGTTTATAAAGTCACAACTCCCGAATAAAAAAAATAAAATGACATTTATTTTGGCGCGCTAATTACCGCGTTCGGATAGTCAGTGTGGCGCTGAGGAGTCAGTTCCAAGATGGCGGCCCGTCTGGCTTGACATGTTGATATATTACCACTAATTACTCAAAGCGGGGAGGTGTTTATTGAAAATAGCTGTAAGGTGACGACGAGTCGTGTCTGCTACGATTTCTATGTCCGCTCAGAACGACTTCCGTAATAAATTAAGTGTAGCTACCATCGTTTTACTAAACTAATTATAAAATTAATGAAGAGACGGATAATTGTCGACATTATGGACGATGGACACAAGATTTTAAATGGCGAAATTAGTCTACTGAGCTCAGAGAAGTCGTAAAACATGCGTCTTGCCAAAAGAGCGAATATTTGGCTTGTAACAGCAATCGTAATCGATCAACGCTTAAAGATAACAATTCGCAAGTGTCAGTCTTCTTTCGTTACGACTATCTACGTATTAAGATCGTTACTAGTCTGGTGAGTGACAAGTCATTCACGAGAGAGTTAGTCCATTGAAGAGCTGCAAAACTGTTGATTTCTTTGATCAACTTTTGCCAACCTCGTAGTCGCTGTCATCTTGTTTTCATTGGAGTGGTAGGAGTTAGACACACTGAGCATTTTCTCGAACATTTCCATGTAACGTAAAGGTCTTATGAATGGTATAATACAGGCAACAGCTCAGCTTCCGAAAGCATTTCCATGTAATATAATGTTCCTGTGAATGTTTGATGCTGCGTTCCACGCCACGTAATGCTCACGTACCGGTAACATTTCTTCCTACCTTGCGTTCATTGTTAATGATTCTGTGTTCTTGCGCTAGTGCTTTTGCCTCGATAAAATGTGACACCAATACGCTCGTTTTTTTTTTTTAAAAGCAGGTTGTAACAAAACATCGTGCTTCGCGTTCGAAGTGCGATTCGATAAAGTTTATTAACAGCGAGTGCTCGATGTCTGTGTACCCTTTCTTCTCAGAGTAGTCGTTTAGGAAACACTGAGCTCGTCTCACTTTGTACACGTCAAAATAAATTAATATAAAAAAATCAAAACAAACTTTGATAATCAAAATCATTTAAATGATTTGTACCTGGCCTATACAAAGCTGTCTTGACTGTAGTCGTGACCACACGCAGAGTTTATTAAAAAACACTACTAATAGCGATCCTCGCAAGACCACAATTATTCTTACTTAAAACAATAGGAATATAGATATATATCAAGGGTTGTTGCTATGGATACTGAAGAATCCATGCAAATCATATTCTCATACTAAAACAACAAAACTTTCTTCACAGGATCATGCTCATCTCGAGGCAAGCGAGCTCGGACCGCGTTCAGCGCGCAACAGATCAAGAGCTTGGAGGCAGAATTTGAGAAGAACCGCTACCTATCCGTGGCGGCACGAGGCAGACTCGCCAGGCAACTTAGACTTACTGAGACACAGGTTAGTTGATAACTTGATAATAAATTAGACTTACATTAGTTAGTCGTAAATGTCGTAATAAAGGGCGCAAAGTATAAATAAACCGCCTCTACTAGCAACGGTTTGTACTAAGTGTTCATCCAATGCATCCAGACTTCCAGACCCAAAGCAACTACTACTAGCAACTGATTTTGCTAATTCACCGAAGAAACATTTACTTAGGTAGATAGATATCACAGATAACACCAACACCGCCCATTGTCACCCAATGTAGTTTCTACATTTTTATGGCGTGCACTATACGAGTAGGTATTCTATCTATCTAACTATAAAAATCACACGTATTCAACCAGCCAGTCCATAAATTATTTTGTTTCTTCCAGATAAAGATATGGTTCCAGAACCGACGAACGAAATGGAAACGAAAATACACAAACGACATCGAACTTCTGGCACAGCAGTATTACAGCAGCCTTGGCATCGTCAGTCCTCGACCAATGTTCGTCGGCGACCGCCTATGGATCTTCAACTACCCTAACAGAGTCCCACCCACACAACAACAGCAATGGATGAAGTCCCTAAACACAATGAACGCACAAAACCAAATTATAGACAGAACAAACATGTTTCGAAATTTACCAAAACCTGACGTTCCATTCTTGAATCCTACAGCTGTGTATCCGAACGAAAGAGTTTTCATGGACCGCGGTTTAAATATGGCGGGAAATGTCAATGTCAAAATTCCCGCCCAAACGCGAATTTTGCCCAGAGAAGTTTACAATAATATGGCGCAAAGAAGTATGGATGTTTATAAAAATAATATTTTAAGCCACAGTAGCCCACCGCAAGAGTCAAGCGTTGATCATTTGAGGAGATTGGAGGAGAATTTCAGTATTTAAGACAGGACTTCGTTTTTATTTATCATTAGGTTTAATATTATTTGTAAATAAAGTTTTGGTCGTGATTATTTTTGTGTTTCAGTATCATTTCTTCCCTTTCAGTCATAGTTGCCGAGACGGGTCTTAGAAGCGTGAATTTTGAAGTTTTTAGGGGAATCCTTCCGAAAGCCTGGTAGGTACTTACCTAAAAGTCCGAGGAGGAGATTACTTTTAGGAGTAGATTAGCAATTCGAACGAAATGCTTCGCTTCAACATTAAAAAGTCAGACAGAAGAAGAAGACACATGCACAAGCGTAGAGGTACCCCGGTACGTTCAACCACATGACAGTCCACACGTCAGTAAGGGCCCCTTACTGACGCGGACGTGTGGTTGACCGTGCAAGTGTGTGGATTGGCAAGATTCAGCTTAGCCGGGAGGAAATATCTAAAGGCCTAAAGGCTGATTTAGACAAAGGCTGAATTTGGAGTCAGTAGTACCACAGAATAAATAGTACGTAGTACTGACTCCATATAAATTTACACTAGGAAAATATCGGGTCAGCACTGACTTGTCTCGAGTTTGGAGTCAGTTACTTACCCTGTCTAAATCAGCCTTAATTTTATAAAATCGTTTATTTATAAAAGGGACACGATTTACAATAAATAAGTATGAAAGCACAGCACAAGGAGAAGTGGAAGAAAATGGGGGAGGCCTTTGCTCAGCAGTGGGACAGTACAGGCTAACGGAAAAAAAAAAGTATGAAAGCGGGAATGAGCTGTTTCAAAATGAGGTAGGTACCTAAGTACCATCGCGGACACTGGCGGTGGACCACTTTTCAACCTCATGCTCTTGGTCCGCGGCAGTACCTACTCACCTCTTTTCGTAGGTTTTTAATAGGTTGCAGTAAGTATCTAGTTGGAAGTGATGATAATAATAATAATATAATAATATTCCACAACTATCACACCACGCCATCTAGTCCCAAGCTAAGCAGAGCTTGTGTTATGGGTACTAGACAACTGATAAACATACTTATATATTTCTAAATACATACATATTATATTAGGTCCTTACATATGAAATTGGCGTTTTTCGTACTGGCCACTTTAATCACGAATTTCTCCTCTTTGGTAAGGAATTCCAAATTCAAATTTGTACAGCTATTTACTCATGTATTTGTGCTTCGATGACCGTCATTCATTTGTTTTTTTTCTTCTGTTTTTTCTGTTTGCGTCACTCATTTTACAAAATGGAAAATTTAAAATATCGCATTATTTACGAGTACGAGTTCCGCCGTGGCACTAGTGCTGCGGAAACGACTCGAAGGGTGAATGATGTGTATGGCGGTCATGTTGCAAAAGAAAACACAGTTCGTTTTTGGTTCCAACGTTTTCGTTCTGGAAATTTCGACCTGCAGAACAAGCCCCGTGGACGGCCTGAGACCCAAGTTGATAATGGAGAATTGAAGGCTATTGTGGAAGCGGACCCATCGCAAACCACGTCCGAGTTAGCTGCAGGCTTCGATGTTAGTGATAAAACTGTTTTAATTCACTTGAAGCAAATTGGGAAGATTAAAAAGCTCCACGCCACTGCTGCTTCACGACAACGCCAGACCACACACTGCGCAACAGACGGCTACCAAATTAGAAGAGCTTGAATTGGAATGTCTTAGACATCCTCCGTACTCCCCGGACCTTGCTCCAACAGATTACCATTTTTTTTCGCAATTTGGATAACTTTTTGCAAGGGAAAAAATTCAACTCCGATGGGGCAGTCCAAATCGCCTTCAAAGATTTTATTGATTCCCGTCCGACTGGTTTTTTTAGTAAAGGGATCAATGAACTACCTATAAGATGGCAAAAGTGCATTGAAAACAATGGTTCATACTTTGATTAATTAAATATATTATATTAAAAAATATTCGACTTTTTGTTCCTTCCATACAAAACGCCAATTTCATATGTAAGGACCTAATAGATAAATTACACCCAGACACAGAACAAATGATCGTGCTCATCACACAATCATTTTGTCCTGGGTGGGAATCGAACCCACGACCTCCGGCATAGCAGTCAGGGTCACTAACCACTAGACCATCAGGCCTGTCTGATGCAAGTACAGACGCCAGCACATCAACCTACTACAATCTGTCAAATTTCTTTAATAGATTTTCAACTTTATCACTAAAGGGTAAGGTTCAAAGTCGATTGGGAAAATGTGACAGTTTCGGGTAGGTTGATGTGCTGGCGTCTGTACAAGAGCGCAGCGTGGACATTGGCACAAGGCCTATGTCCAGCAGACAGCTGTGGGTGAAGTTGGGCTGTGGAAGATGAAAAAGTATCTGTCTACTTCGTGATTAAGCTTCAAAGGTTACCTACTACCTATCAAGTTCTCTCAAAAAATATAGTGGGTAAGTAAATAGAAAATTATAATTATGATCTTCGATGCCGATGTGTGAAAATATAAAATGTTTTGAGCGTTCCCGTCGGTTTTTTAAGCACAGGCAATAAAATATAAGGTAAAGACATGGAGAAATAGTAAACTGTACAGCGTCCGAGGTGCATAAAAAAAGCTTACACTAATTTACCAAACGTCCTCAATTTCTTCAAAAATGTGGAACGCTTCACGATTTTGCGTGTCATCCTTGCGCAGGGGCCATGCTAATCTTCTCTGTATCGTTCCAATTTTAGTATATGTACTGCCGAAGCAAGTACACTTGTAACGCTCAAAATATTTTGTATAAGCTGATAAAATGGAAATCTTTGATAGCGCGACATAGGACTTATAGAAATATTTTCTATAACATTAACAATATTCGGATGAAACTCACTTTTAGTCGTAACACTTATTATTAGAATTATTTCAATGATCAAAAAGGTTGAAATATTCAACGCCATTATTAGTTATTTTCCAAAATTCCATCTTTCAGTCTGATAAACTACATCAGCGCCATCTATGTTTTACACTGGGACTAAAACATGACACGTGACGACTTGTTTGGCGTTTCCATCCAAGAACTATTTAAGAATATAGATGGCGCTGATCACGACGGATTCGTTTTTTAACTTTTGACTACCAGATGTCTCTACTCAACCTTCACGCTTGAACCGTATTTATGGTGGGCAGAAATATGAATGACCCGTAGTTCTACCTCGATTGTAATATTGGTGGTCTGCAAATGTCTAAGACATTTTATATACGCTTACTATTGGATGCGGCTGTACACCTAATACACAGCGTACATTACGCGTATCTACGACTGTGTTTCACAAACTAGAACAACTAACAACTGAACTACACTATTTATCACTACTATTTGTATGTGGTACTGGTACTTAGCCCTTTCACATTGATTTTACCTCTAATTTTGTATCACTGTCAAAATCGTTGAACTTTATTTTCGTCGCAATAAGGTTGACGTTGCGTTGTTGCCACTGATAAGTCTGTCAAAATCAGTGGTCTTTATCTACGTTATAATAAGGTTCCTATTTCTGCCGTCCTTACGAAAAGTGCAATAACTCGAGTTTTGCGCCGAATCGAGATAAGTCCATATTCGGAATTTGCAGAACGAGATCTATTATATTCTTTTTAGACACTTTTTACGTATCTATGACGAAGCCGGTTTTAATACTAAGCCTAACTGCAATATCTAGGTCGGTGCTTTATGATTTACATATCCAGACCGAAATCTCAATTCGGCGCAAAACTCGAGTTTTTGCACTTTTCGTAAGGACGGCAGTATTGGGTTGCTGCTGACAGAGATAAAATATCTGTGAAAGGACTGTACTAGATCTATGCTCGATTGCCGTCAATTTGCTGCTTCCAACCACGGATTATATCTAAACAGACGCTCTTGCAAACTACGCAAGACTGCTTTAGCTTTCTTTAGAAGAAAGTAGCATGTTTCTGCAAAAGACGTCCTTTGTGTAGATCTGCATTGATGCTAGTATCTCCAGCTGCCATTGCCAGGATCCATCTGAGTTTTCTAAATGAAAAAGAACACGACACGAGAAAAAATTCGAAACATTTTCCAAACAGTGGTAGTTTTGGTTATAGACTAATCACAGATATAGATACACCTAGATAACGCAAGAGCAACTACTTCGCGTGCCAAAAATCGATGTACGTTTGCCCAGCTAGGCCCCCCAGAATTTGCGATTTAGGTATACACCAATGCAATGTACTCGCCTCTAGGAGTATATGTAACGCTTTCTTTTTCAATGTACCTCTGTACTTTTGAAGAAATATGCAAAAAAAGGGGGCCGTGCCAGCCAAACGTTTTCAGCACGACCCTCGTGTAACTTGAAAAATATATAGCGTATTAAAAAGTTTCATAAACTCAAGGAATGTACTTTATTAACACGTTCTATGTACCGTAACAGATATTGTGAATTCGTAATAACAAATAATATATAGACGTGGATAGGGGGCCGTGCTGGAAAAAAAAGAAATGAGAAAATATCTAAAAAAGACAAAACAACCTTAGCCAAAAACTATATAAAAGTAATTCATGTTTGGCAAGTAACATATGTACCGCATTGGTTTCTCATACAAACTTGCTAAATTCAAAAAATAAACCAATTTTAGTTTATTCAGCACGGCCCTCTATAGTTGCCTATATCTTTTTAAATATGACATGTTTGTTTACAAAATTCGACTTCCTGAATTATGTATAGGAGTACATTCGTTCCAAATAAATTGCGATTATGGTGTATTAGTATTTTAAAAGATAAATTGGATCAAAAATATCGTAACATGCAACTGATGGGGTGACCATGGTTCCATAAATTAGGTTGATATATTCTATACTTACCTATATTAATGAAATTATGTGACTACATTGAAATAAACATTCTTTTTTTACAATTTGTTTTTTTTTTCTTCAAAATTAATATTAGCGATGACATCAGGGAATTAAATCAGTTAAAACTTGTTGTGTGCGGTCGCTATTAATTCACTAGTTAAGGTTCAATCAATGTGATTTGTTGGAAACGTATCTGTAATTTTTTAAGCCTTTTAAGCTCTGTAGTCAAAGTGAAAGCATTTATTTCAAATAGGCACATAAAAGGCACTTTTGAACGTCAAAAATTACCTTAAAATAGAATTGATTCTAGTCGCCCCTTCCAAAAGGTAGTTTTCGTGTGGAGAAGAATGGGCAAGAAACTCCACCGTTACTCTTTTAAAATGTTTTAGGTACAATATTTTGCATGGGTACATTAATTATATAATAATATGTGAGGACGATGCACCTAAAATAAAATTACTATACCACAATAGGTAAAAGAATTGTAGTGTTCGTGACACATAGTTTTTCTGCGATTATTCCATAGGTAAACGTAACTAATCTGTGAAATGTACCGAAACTGTAATTTTATTGTAATGTACTGTACATCAATCCGTGTGATTTATTGGAAATAATATATGTGATTTTTTTAAGCCTTTTGAGCTATTTAGTCTTAACGACACTTGTTGTTTTGTTCGATTTGCGACTTACTACTTACTACTATTATAGTTATCGTTAATAGTTAAAGATTACGATATTTTTGATTTTTTTATTTTATTAAAGATTTACTCAATTTATGCAGAAGTTTTTTTATCCATTCTCACGTGGAATCATGGTCACCCCATCAGTTGTATGTTAGGATATTTTTGATCCAATTTAACTTTTAAAATACTAATACACCATAATCGCAATTTATTTGGAACGAATGTACTCCTATATATAATTCAGGAAGTCGAATTTTATAAACAAACATGTCATATTTAAAAAGATATAGGCAACTATAGAGGGCCGTGCTGAATAAACTAAAATTGGTTTATTTTTTTAATTTAGCAAGTTGTATGAGAAACCAATGCGGTACATATGTTACTTGCCAAACATGAATTACTTTTATATAGTTTTTGGCTAAGGTTGTTTTGTCTTTTTTAGATATTTTCTCATTTCTTTTTTTTTCAGCACGGCCCCCTATCCACGTCTATATATTATTTGTTATTACGAATTCACAATATCTGTTACGGTACATAGAACGTGTTAATAAAGTACATTCCTTGAGTTTATGAAACTTTTTAATACGCTATATATTTTTCAAGTTACACGAGGGCCGTGCTGAAAACGTTCGGCTGGCACGGCCCCCTTTTTTTGCATATTTCTTCAAAAGTACAGAGATTGAAAAAGAAAGCGGTACATATACTCCTAGAGGCGAGTACATTGCATTGGTGTATACCTAAATCGCAAATTCTGGGGGGCCTAGCTGGGCAAACGTACATAAAAATCGCACTAGCTTACGTTCAAAAATCGTAAGCCGCCACTTTCGCGCTCAGTGGTGTGTACTGCTGGCTGGGTGAGCGTGAGCGAGAGCGCGAGCTTGTGACGTCATAGTAGGTAGTCAAAAAAATGGCACGCTTGGTTTTCATACAGGTCGTGATACTTGCGTTATCTAGGTCTATCTATATCTGTGATAATAATGCTTTGGTTTTCTAAGGGTAATTACATGTCTGGCATGTGCGTGAGTACCTATTAGCATGCATTTGTTTCACATGGAGGTGCCATCGAGGTAGCAAGCTATCGCGAACGCGAGGTATCGTAGGGAGCCATGTTCGACGTGTAATTACCCTAAGGGGCCGTCTCCACGAGCAAGAGTATCGCAGCGATATTATTGTCGTGGCACGTATTTCTATACACTCTCTTAGAACGTGTCTCCACACGGCGAAAATTGATGGCACGGCGAGACTATCGCTGCGATTCTCTCGCTCGTGGAAACGGCCCCTAAGAAAGCGATGACACGGCAACGGCTGTCCACATACAGCGCGTTCTTTGACACCTAAATGTCAAATACTGGTAAAATTTACAGATTTCGGCGACGGAACCACTTTCCTCGGAAACTCAAAACTTTAAAAGCAATCCGTGTCTATGAAAATATACAAAGATTCATATACTTAGCCTTAGAACTACTGTTACGATACATAAATAAAATAAACATTAGTTTTAAATACATAATTTATTTCTATGGTACAAGATATTTCCAATGATTTGCCGTTACAGAATTTATAATTGCAATTTCAAAACAAAATGTACAATGTTGTTAACTGGAGCGCTTTGCTTTGTTTACCCAATGTTTCTCAATTTTTATAACAATTTCGTTTAAATATAAAATTCTATACTCCACGCTTGGTTTATTGATTATTAACACTTTAAATCATCGGTTCTGTATATAAATAATTCCACCAATTTTTTTTTCCCTAAATGTCCATTTCCACGCATACGAGACACATTTTTTTAATATTTATTTATCAATATAAACATAAAAAATAACAAGTCGCACATTCATTTCTTGCTTTTACACTTTTTTTAAAGACAGTTGCCAGAATGTTGTACAAAGTATTCCTAAAATGAGTGTTTCTTTCATGTTATGTTCCGAAAGCACTTTAGGCGTTAATTTATTGTCTACAATCCATACGAAACGGACTTCGTCGAAACGAATCGATTACGGGCAAATCGATTTAAAATTACTGGCTTAACAAATAACAGGACTGAAGAGAAAAAAAAGGAATTCAAACTTGGAACAGTGTTGGTAGCAACTGTCTGGCCACCATAGAGTGGGTCTAGTATGGGGCTACATATGAAATGCATGTTGTTCTTTCTGTTTGAGTGTGTTGTATAGGTAATATATTGTTTATGCTATGCGCCAGGCTTCGCTTACAAGTCCATATTGACACTTCACTTTACTGCAGCGTATCACGTTGTGGGTTTGTGTTACCTGGAAACAAAATTAAGATTGTGAGATGTGTAATACTTCAGTTATTACAATTACAAAATGCGAATGACTGAAGGCAAGGGCGAGTTGGACACACGAGGGCTTTCGTATCACAGTACAATATTACCGCATAAAAAAACGTTTCTTGTAAATTACACCTTTAATTCTTATCTTCATTTTATTTTTATTATTTGTTGTTATAGGGTCCATAGTGTATACTATCAGTAAAAATTTCAAGTGTCTACCTAATATGGTTCCAAAGGTACAGTCCTGTGACAAATGGACGGATGGACGGATAAACAGCAAAGCCTTATCAATAGGGTCCCATCACGTCTTTAATCCCCGAAGGGTGCAGATGTGTACCATACATCCACATTTCTCCAGTTGTGTTTATTTCCCATGTAATAGACCCCTCAACCATGTATTACAGTCGTTTTTCCAAATGCAAATATTTCTTACACATACGTTTGGAAACGCGCAGATATACGACTTCTAATGATTTTAAATTCAACATCACGTCTAATCGACCGGACTGATTTCTTTGAAAAAAATAAATGTTATACTAGACCATTTGCTTCGTAATTTGATATGTGAATATTTGCAATTATATTTTTTTAACATAGTGTAATTAATTTGTAAAGTAATGTCTACCGCGGACATAAAAACGATAATCACGCAAACACTATCGGGTGTATTTTCATAAAACTTTCACCATCTAAAAGACAATTTAATTCCCCGAATTTTAGTATACGGTTTTTATTTGTTTGGTGTTTGAGAGTTTTTGTAAATAGATAATTGCTTCATATTCAAAAGATTCCATATCGGTCAGCCGATTATCTTGCACTTTGTAAGAAGTATCATCTGCTGCCACTGGTAGATCGACGTAAAATTGCAGACTGTTTATTCTTGTTGAAAATCCTCAATAACAATATTGATAACCCTGAGTTATTGTCAAAATTTTATTTTAATGTGCCAAGTAAAGCACTTCGTTTTAATCCACCCATACGTGTGCCTCACACATCCTCGAATTATAGGCAGAACAGTTACATTGTGCGAGCAAGCAGAAATTTCAATGATATATGCAAGGAATATGATTTTGATCCATTCACAATAAGTGTGAATTCGGCCAGAAGGTGCTTAAGCCTCAAATTTTTCAAGTAGTGTTAGGTTATATTATTTGTTTTTGTTATTGTATTATTTATGTTACTTGTTACTTTAATTTAGGCGGTGTTTTTATTGTTTTTGTGCTCACACCTTAAATAACTATTATAAGTCTATACGTGAGGATTTGTAATTGGCTTTCTGGTGACCATGGTTTTCTTTTTTGTTTGTTTTTATTAGCTGTAAGTCCTCCATGTACTAAAATAAATAAATAAATATTTGCAATAAATTACCACGGTTGTGTGATCGCACTTCTCTTTCTTTTCTATGCAGTCCGACAGTGACCGCGCTTTAGGTCGTGTAGTCGCCTTAATAGCATACGCAGCATACCTGGCTAGCTGTCGTCCTGCAGCGAGGTGAAGCGGTTCCCGAGCGCGAGCGGCTGGCGCGGCGCGGTGGGCTCGCGCGCGGCGCCGGCGCCGGCGGTGCTCCAGCCGCCGCCGCCGCGCTTGGCGCTCGCGCCCAGCACCGGGAAGTAGTCGTCGTTGTGGATGTCGGGTGCGTGTTTCTACAAATAAGAAAAGGGTCTAAGTCAGTAAAGTCCACATACAGGGTGAAATTGAACACATGCGACAAATCGAAATGAGAGATTGTACTCGTCATTATGAACAACTTTTACTATGGGACCAAACCTGAAATCGCGAAAAAAAAATCAGCTGTTCCCTACATTTATGTTCGCATAACTCGCCAAAATGTAGGGAACAGCTGATTTTTTTTCGCGATTTCAGGTTTGGTCCCATAGTAAAAGTTGTTCATAATGATGAGTATAATCTACCATTTCGATTTGTCGCATGTGTTCAATTTCACCCTGTATACATACATACATACATAATCAGCCTATAACGTTCCCACTGCTGGGACACAGGCCTCCTCTCTGTGAGAGGGAGTGGGCCGTAAATCCGTAATCCACCACGCGAGCCCAGTGCGGGTTGGTGGATGTCACATGTCTTCAAATTTTTGGTTCTAGGACATGCCGGTTTCCTCACGATGTTTTCCTTCACCGTTTTGAGAGCAGTGGTGATGAAATAATTTACACAAAGTAAAGCGCCTGTCGGGGTTCGAACCTACGACCTACAACTTGTAAGTCACGGCTGATACCACTGGGCCACCACTGCTCCACATATATCCACACATATATATATATGTAAGGCCACATATATTTCATCTTTATACCATCTTTTCGTAATGTATATTTATTTTATTTCTTTTAATCTGATACTCTAATATTATAAAGAGGTAAAATTTGTTTGTAAGTTTGTATGAAGGGGGTAATCTCTGGAACTACCAGTCGGATTTGAAAAATTCTTCTTGCATTTGATAGCCCAATTCTTGAGGAAGGCTATAGGCTATTTAACGTCACGCTATGACCCTTAGGAGCCGAGCAAAAGCGCTATGGGGAAACGAAGTGATAGAGCAGGAGACGCGGGCAGGTGATGCAATACGACGAGATGGGTCGAGGGAATAAGAAATTTCACGCGAACGAAGTCGCAGGCAGAAGCTAGTATTATATAAATTATTAATCGTATGCTGCGTCAACGCCGGCTGTCGCTGAAAACCAGCGCTGGGGCTCTGTATCGTATTGGGTCTAAGCATTATGCTGAGCGTGACCGTTTTGCGTGGATGTGAATTGTGACGCATGTTTTCCCCCAAACTTGTTTTTTTTTTTTTGTGTTTTTGTTCTTTATGCGTCATATTTCCCGCAAATAAACGTATTTTCTTTCTTTTTAATTACTTCATAATTGCATAATATTCTTGCAAACTCTAAGGGTGCCACCAAACCGTGGTCAATCGACGACACGGTGATAATATATTTTAAGAAGATTATGAGGTGACAAATTTTGAATTGGCGATCTACGTCGATAGACCGCGTTCTGAATACAGGCCTCAACCTGAAGCTACTGTTTGTGTAAACTTAATTCTTCTAAACTAAACAATTGATTTTGATAAGGTTGTCACCATCATTTAGAGAATTTATTCCAGAGGAAGAATTTTCTAAGATATATTCCCTAAAGGCGCACATTCTCAACAGGGCGCTGACGGAACGACGGCAGCACGTACCATCGAGGAAACTTTCATCTATACACCGTAAGGGCTATTCTTGCTTGCAGCACTCGGCCGCTATAGTAACGCTTGCTAAAAGATGTGGTCATCGTGTACACGGGATTTTGTTTTCAAATTGGGCAGATGTAAGTTTCGACACTTACCTCTATACACCGTAAGGGCTATTCTTGCATGCAGCGCTCGGCCGCTATAGTAACGCTTGCTAACAGATGTGGTCATCGTGTGCACGGGATTTTGTTTTCAAATTGGGCAGATATAAGTTTCCTCAACAGTACGTCATTGGTTTACTTTCAAGCGGCTTAGGCACTTCAACGAATACCAGCGCAGCGTCATTTAAAAATAAATGACGCAGCATCATGCTAAAATGCACATCTCTTACCGTACCGTGGCACCGTGTTACCTAGTACCAGTTGTGGGGATCAGATAGGCAGTCGCTCCATGTAAAATACTGGTATTGAGCTGCACCTGGTTAGACTGGAAGCCGACCCCAACATAGTTGGGAACAAGGCTAGGCAGATTGATTGACTTACCGTACTCCTGCGCACATTCTCAACAGGCCGCTGACGCGACGCTGGCGGCACGTACGCCGCTGGCTTACTTTCGCGCGGTTTCGGCTCCTCGACTGGTGGCGGTGCTGGAGTTTCAGCTTCCGGTTGATGCTGCAATTAAATATGGCAACGTTTAAATCGTTAATCTATTTAAATTAATTCAAGAATTCCATAAAGAATTGAGAACCTTCCAGGAAAAAGGAGGCAGATCCAAATTTTTGCCGTTACTGTTTTTTTCACCTACAATTTCAACAAAAATTAGCGACTATCGTTTGATGCACGTACGAGGCACATTTCTTAAACTTGGACTTGCCGCCCTTTTGCAGCAAGGTCCTCAATTACTATTCGTAGTAACTGTCTTTGTGTAAAACTTTCAAGTTGTATGGTAAAATCAAAACTTATTTAAATTAGGCTGAGAATCAGCACTTTTTAGGGAAGGTTCATATCTGACGGAACATGCGTCGCGTATTATCGGTCGCGTAACGCCAGAACATACCAATGTATAGAAAAACACTTGACCGTTCACACTCAACCGATGATGCGTTAGTGCGTCGAGTGTGAACGGTCAAGTGTTTTTCTATACATTGGTCTGTTCTGGCGTTACGCGACCGATAATACGCGACGCATGTTCCGTCAGATATGAACCTTCCCTAAAACGTCAAAATTACATAAGACAGTCCTTGTAAAACGCCCGCCCTTTATCGAATCTCTTCGTAAATCGTTCAACTATTTAAATTATAAATATACACGAGAAAAGACTAAGGACAATTTTTGATGTATTTTATTCTGGCACGATAAAACTGAACCTTTCTCACCCAGAACAGTCTTTTTTAGTATTTGTGTTTGTGATATTTTGCGTAAATATTTAATGAGCAGAATATATATTACAGCATTTACAGCTGCTACTGCAGTCTTAACAACGCTGCCGTACGTGCGGTTCCATATCGAGCGTGCATTCAACTGAATTTAATGAAGCTAAACCGTGGATCGGCACAGGAGCGCGCGCCAGGATCGCGGGTTTCCTAAAACGGATCGTCCAGTGCGGACCCAGCTATCAAAATAGCCTTTATGAGAGACTATTATTACATGTTGTCCGTCACGCCGCATTATAAACATAATCATAATCAGCCTATAACGTTCCCACTGCTGGGACACAGGCCTCGACTCTCTGTGAGAGGGAGTGGGCCGTAATCCACCACGCGGGCCCAGTGCGGGTTGGTGGTGGATGTCACATGTCTTCGAATTTTTGGTTCTAGGACATGCCGGTTTCCTCACGATGTTTTCCTTCACCGTTTTGAGAGCAGCGGTGATGAAATAATTTACACAAAGTAAAGCGCCTTTCGGGGTTGGAACCTACGACCTACAACTTGTAAGTCGCGGCTGATACCACTGGGCCACCACTGCTCTCCACCGCCGCATTATGCAGCCTACAATTAGTCACAAAACCAGACAAACCCTCTGGTTTTTGTGGAACTTTACTGGGGAATCTGGGGATTAAAGATCTGTCCACTTTTGATTAAGGAACAACCCAACCACAGCAACTCTTGTGAACCAGAATGTACAGTGCAAATAAAACCAGAAAACGTGATACATTTTCAGCTGATGCCAAATATACTTACAGGCTTATTCCAGGGTCCCTTGACCTTCCCGCCCTCAGGACCCGCAGTGTCCTCGGAGGCGGAGTCGCGGCCCGAGTCCGACTGTTGGTTGCCTCCTTGCAGCACCTGGATCTTGAGGCCAGTGTAGTCCTTCACCGGCTCCTCGTACTCCTTCCATTCTTCTTCGTCCTGAAAAGATTGGAGATGATTTGTTCAGTAACATGATTCATGTAAAAGGGGAATTTTAGGAATATGTTTTCATCGTAGCTGAATAGTTCAATTGTGATCTTGGAAGACTGATAGGGGTGATTACAGTCTCCTATGATAAGACTCTCACTATAGTAGAGTACAGGATTACTACGGTAGCCTACCTTTGGATAGGCAGCCAGCAAAAGCGACTAAGAGATACCTTTAAGGTGAATGGGTAGTTGTAGCCCGCAAAATTCAATTTTTCTTACGTTTTTTGCAATATTCAGGTCAGTGTCAGGTTGTATCTTGATCAAAATATGATTCGCGACTGTAACCGGTACGTATTTACAGAATAATAATAATTAGAATCATTAATACATCTTTCTAAGTTAGATTTCTACTGTTAAGAACAAATCTCGTATGAAAATGTGTTTATGGTAGAAATCTAACTTAAAGAGGTATATTAATGATTCTAATGACTATAATTCTGTAAATACATATCTATTATAGTCGCGAATCATATTTTGATCAAGATACAACCTGACACTGACCTGCAAATTGCAAAAAACGTAAGAAAATTTAAATTTCGCGGTCTACCACTTCACATTCACCTTAAGAGGATTGCCTTATTGACCTATTCGCGGCACTCGGAAGGAGTCATTTTTTGCGTCTTTTAAGGACAAACAAGTGACAAGCGTTGGTCTTTTCGTAGCTGCAAACCACGCAGAATACAATGATACTCCTAAAGGTGCTTCCTCACAGGTATCATTCGCCTGTTCACCCGCGACCCAGCCGTGTTACTTCTACCCATTCATTTGTATGTATTAACCTATTCCGCTGGTTCCAAATCTAGGTACACTAGAAGTTGATAGCCTGCGTAGTCTACTTGTAAAAGCTGTGGAATCTTAATTGTGATATTACAGTCGAATGCTTTCGGTAAGGGAGCGCCTTAAAATAGAGCTAAAAAAATCGACATTTCAAAAAAGTTCGTTTAGCGTTACATAACGAATCGTTTCGTTTGAAATTGAAGCCGTGTTCTCAGTAACCTAGATCAATTATGGACAGTTAAATGGTTCTGTCAAGTCGAGGGATTCCCCGAACCACGAGGGTCAACGTGAAACGAGTATATATATCCGTCATAGAAATATAAAAACATATATCTATGATATCCGTCAATTAATGGATATCCGTCAATAAAATATCAATGACAATAAAATTACTAATCAGAGAAATATTATAAATAAATGACTAGCTGCGCCCCGCGGTTTTACCCGCATAAGTCGCGATGGCGCGCCAATAAAAAGTATGCTATGTCCTAATCTAGCTCCTGGTCTACCCATGTGTGTAAATTTTATCCAAATCCGTTCTGCCGTTTTAGCGTGAAAAAAAAACGCCAAACAAACATACAAAAAATCACATTTTTTCTCTTTATAATATTAGTTTAGACAATGACAGATACATTATAGAGATGATAAATGAATGATTTTAGTTCTGTAAGTAGGTTCACTTTTACACGTCATGTTTTAAAACTAAATAAGTTCGGTGTTCAGGTTATCTGACTACTCCGAGAACAGAGACCAAAAAAACTCAGAAGTCTATTTTAAAGTCCAGACATAATCTTGGTTAGCTGTCGTATAGCTAATCCGTCGAACTCTAGAATATGACGAATCCACGAATCAGTCGAGTAGCGAATCTGCCGAACTAACTAATCTGTCCAATCCAAGAATCTGTCCAGTACCGAACAAAGGGATCATGTGAGGGCCAGTCTGTCTGCAATGGTCTTTAGATTTGAGAGTTGTTTAAAGTATGATATTATATGCTGAGAATCCTATGCTGAATGCTCAGTAGCTGCCGGGAGTCTGGATGTGTGACCGGTTGATGGCAAGAGGCTCGCCCATATTACATAGGACTTGAACATCATCTAGCCATTTCCTAACTATGTTGTTGGGTTGTTGGAACAGCGGGTCGAGCCCTGTCGGGGGAGCGGTGAATGCTTATGCGAATCCCGCACCCCCGGCCATAGGTAGAGGTGGAACACCGCGGTGGTTTTAGCCGGTATGAGTCCGGCATGCCCCTCTGTCATCCCCACGACAGATGAAGTCCATGAGGATTTTAACCGCGAGAAAAAAAAAGGGTCCAGTCTAACCGGATGCAGCTGAATACGATTATTTTATATGGAGCGATAGCGTTTCTTACCTTCACAACACGCGGGGCAATTGCGTAATCGGAATCGGTTTGATTTTGACAGTTCAACAACATTCATTGCGTTGTTTACGTGTTGAGCAGACAAATTTTTCGAACTTATGAAGCAATGGATTAGCAATTTGCTTCAAAATTATTCAGATTCCGATGGATAGTGTGTTACGCAATTAGGGTGCTGGTTACGGCGTAATAGACCTTCGGGCTTCTGGCTCTTGGGACTTAACCATACAAATGTAAAAAACTTCTTTCTTATATTATCTATGGACTTGAACATAACTGACGAAATGTCGGCGTGCTGTTTACCCGTTTTGGGAATACAGGCGTCATGATTTTTTGTTATTATTCGTTCGAGTACGTAACTAGTCGGACATTCCGGAACCAAATACGACAAAACACAGACACGTAAAAATAGAGGTTAGTAATAACAGCACGGGCCGATCGATCAGGTTAAGCTACGCTTGGCGCGGTTGGTCCGTGGATGGGTGACCATCTTTACATACCGAGACCCCTGTGTCTTTCATGGATCTTTGATCTTTGAATCCCGAAAGTCTGACAAACCAGTCTTACCAAGGGGTATCGTCAGTAATTGGGGTGTGCGGGTCAGATAGGCAATCGCTCCATGTAAAATACTGGTATTCAGCTACATCCGGTTAGACTGGAAGCCGACCACAAGTCACAACATAGTTGGAAAAAGGCTAGGCAGATGATGGTGACGTAAAACTAGATTCATTTCTAATGACTGCAACCAAATCAACTATGAACAAGGTCACCTATCTAGTTTATCAGAAATGTTAGGATTTAGATACTATTATACTATCTTGCATAACAAGAATGTATTTAGAAACCATTCAGTCTCTTTATTAAATATCGATTTGTCTATACGGAGATAGCGGCGGGATAAGCTGGACTCCTTTAGTAAATATTGGTCCCTGGCAGCTCAGAAGGTGGAGAGTAGAGAGGTCTTAGCTCAGTAGTGGGACATGAAAGGATAGTAAAATAAAAACATTGGTTGTCTGTAAAGTAGGTTTACTGACGATAATTTTACGTGATAACGTCATAAGAAAACCATCCGATCGTGCCTCTCTATCGCTTGTTCCGCGCTCTCTCTTGCACACTCGGCTCAGGCGGAACGTGACAATGAGTCATGCTTTTTCGTGCGTGCAGGCGGCGTTCATCGATTTATAAGACATTGTCACGTCAAAAAAATTGGTTGGTCTGAAGGCGGATAGAGTGGCAACGGCCGGCAGGGGACACCCTACCGCCCGGCCACCACTTTTGGCTTGGCGGCAAGCGGCGCGGTGTCTTAACTGCTAGCGTTGACGCTGCGAGCGGTGCGTCGTGGAATGGTTCATACATTTTTATATACAGGGTGAATTTTCCAAGTGGGCGTGGATGGCCAAATTCTAAACTATAAGGAATAGCGAAAAGTACTCAAAGGAGTCGCGGGCTCGATTTTGATGAAAACTAAAACTGCATCATTGGATTTTTGAAAAATCAATATTTCTAGCCAGGAATCGAACCTGTTGATTTTGAAAAAAAAAACACACTGTATTATTACACCATCCGATAGTGTCCCTAATAAGGATCAAATTCTGGGAAGTAATGACATACGGCAAACTTAAGGAAAATGTTGAATTTTAATAAAGTTCTTCTTATTTTAAAGTATTCGTACCGACATTACGTACCTTGTTCGAAATGATTGAAAACAATGGTCATCATTTTGAACAATTAATCAGTTAAGGTTTAGTAGGTAGGTAACATAACCCGGGCCCGGCTAAATAATAACAGCCGCACAGGTTCAATCCATCAGGTTAAGCTACGCTTGCCGCGGTTGGTCTGTGGATGGGGGACCATCTTTACATGCCTCGGAAAGCACGTTAAGCCGTTGGTCCCGGTTGTCATTCCTGGATCTTTGACAGTCGTTAGTCAGAAGCTCGAAGGTCTGACAACCAGTCTTACCAAGGGGAAGGGGTATCGTATTACCCAGTAACTGGGTTGTGGAGGTCAGATAGGCAGTCGCTCCATGTAAAATACTAGTATTCAACTGCATCCGGTTAGACTGGAAGCCGACCCCAACATAGTTGGGAAAATGCTAGGCAGATGATGATGAGGTAGGTAACATAAGAAAAATATAAAAAGTACCTATTTTGTTAAAAATGAGCTCTTTCCTTTAGTTTGCCGTATGTCATTACTTCCCAGAATTTGATCCTTATTAGCGACACTATCGAATGGTGGGATAATACAGTGTGTTTTTTTTTTCAAAATCAACAGGTTCGATTCCTGGCTAGAAATATTGATTTTTCAAAAATCCAATGATGCAGTTTTAGTTTTCATCAAAATCGAGCCCGCGACTCCTTTGAGTACTTTTCGCTAGTCCTCATAGTTTCGGATTTGGCCATCCACGCCCACTTGAAAAATTCACCCTGTATATTTGTTTTTACCACTCGCCGCCCCGCGCTACGCTACCGCTGATAGCGGCAAGGTCGTGGCCAGGCCGTTAGGAGGACGATTTTGGTGATGTTCTCTAGAAAGTTGAAACAGCATGTGTGTATGAACAGCATAAGCAATATCAAGAAGGAGTATGTAAAGATCATATAGCAGGCGTTCTGTAGTTTCTGCTTATCCCCGTGGGAAGATGGTGTGAGTCCATTTATGTGTATTTGTCTGAGTTGTTCTAACTGATGATGTCATTTAATATCAGTAGCTTAATTCCATTTAAATTAATGTTTAATTATGTTACTAATTTGGTAATACCAGAAAAGCTATTGATAGGATAAGACAGCTTGGGGCCCGTGGCTAAATAATAATAGCCGCACAGGTGGATCGATCAGGTTAAGCTACGCTTGCCGCGGTTGGTCTGTGGATAGGTGACCATCTTTACAAACCGAGATCCCTCCGTGACTCAGAAAGCACGTTAAGCCATTTTCCCGACTGCCATTCGTGGATCTCTGTCAGTCGTTACGGGGAGTCAGAAGCCCGAAAGTCTGACAACCAGTCTTACGTATTACCCAGTAGCTGGCTTGTGGAGGTAAGATAGACAGACACTCCGTGTAAAATACTGGTACTCAGCTGCATCCGGTTAGACTGGAAGCCAACCCCAACATAGTTGGGAAAAGGCTAAGCAGATTGACTTTGAGTTCAGTCAGTTTGTGTCAGTCTTTCAAGTCAGTTGCTAAGAAACATGCCTGATCAAACAGAGGCTCTTATCAGGCAAAATCTGCCCTACCAGAGCCTCCCTCTAGTCAGGCAGGTTTCTTACCAGCCATCCATTGCTTTCCATCAGGAGTGATCAAGGTCAAGAGAGGGCCCATTCAGTAATAAAAAAAATGAAAAATAACTAAATTAATGGATTGATTGTGTGAAAGATAAAATGGCTAAGAAGTGAATTTGGAGGTGATGGGTAGTAAATATGTATGGAAGAAAATGATGTACTGCACCAACCCCAAAAAATTATGGTTAGAAATCTGCCTTCATATTATGTTCATATATTTGATTTTGTGTATGAAATTAAAGCTGTCTTTAACCAGAACCACACCCTTTGATGTACTATCAAGGAAACTTACATCTATACACCGTAAGGGCTATTCTGGCTTGCAGCACTCGGCCACTATAGTGATGCCTGCTAACTGATGTGATCATCTGGTGCATGGGATTTTGTTTTCAAATTGGGCAGATATAAGTTTCCTTGATGGAACATGCCTAAACCTAAATAAAACTAGAAACTATTTAACATGTTTAACATTTGTCATTTTTACAATGATATTAGTGTAATATTAGGTGAAACTAAAACAGTTGTGTTTGTTTCGGTCTTTCTTCTCAGAGTAGTCAGTGAGGTAACACCAAACTCATCTAATTTTAAAACTAAAGTCATTTTTGCCATGCAAAATTGTTTTTTTTACCATTTTACTAAAATAAATATCATTTATCACAATTATAGTACCTACCTACTACTTGACAAAAAAAATTAAACTTAGTTTTTGCATAGTACCCGCCCATTTCAGTATGTCTGTTATAATATGATAAAAATTATGTAAAGAACATTCCAAGTCCAATATTGTTAAAAATAACATGTTATTATCAAGTATTATTGTTTTCCTTAAACCCTACATAAATAAGACCGTCGGAATTGTTACAATTGTCAATATACATAAATTATAATTGCTTAAGTTGTTTACATTTTCTTGTTTATTATTGTACCATGTGAAGTTAAGATTATGAGAATTTATGAAAACAAAGTAAGAAAGTTCAAAACATATTTGGCTGTATTCAGTTTACCTTGACATAACAGAAATTAGTGTATTAAAAAATTATGTTTTGTGTCTATGGATTGCCTATGAATATTATTTCAAGAGGACTGTTCTTTACTTTCTTAGATGTTTTATTTGAAGAAAGATGACAAAATGTGCATACAATAATTGCAAGTCTAAGCTATTTTGATTAGGAATATATTACAATAATTTTGCACAAATCTTGAGTCAAACAACTTTCTTCTAAAAAATGTTAAACATAACCTAGCATGTTTCTCACCATGAATGACATTGCATTACAAGTATCATCTGTGGAGACACGTCTGCCGCTAGAGATACGTATTACATGGAAAGTACCCTTGACAATCATGTTGATTGCAAAAAATTAGGCTAAAAGATTGACGACCTACTAAAAAAAAATTGCTAGATTTTCTTACGAAACCAGGTCAAACATTAAACAGTCGCGAGAAGTGATCATTAGTCACTGTGAAATAAAACAGGGCTTCACTAATCGTCAAGAGTGACCGCACGAATCGCCCCCGACACAATGATTGTCAGGATGTTGTGTTAAAAATTTAATGTTTAGTATCAGAACTCACCCCTGCTCGACCTCCTTCCTCTCCTTCCTGAACCGGCCGCTCCTTCTTCGGCCTTACATCTGATTTCTGTTTTGGGTCATCCAATTTTTTGGTCAACTCATCGGCTGTGGCGAACTTTTTCACTGCCTTCGACTTTTTGCGATCTTTTTTCGCGAAGAAATCGTCCAAGTCGGCCATATCTAATTTTTACTTACGATTTAAAGTTTTACTCTGGTAATGAAGTAATTACAGCAATATTGGAACTAAACGTAAAGGGGAAAATAGGCCCCCGAAAAGTGAAATGATTTCTGTAGCAAGCGTGGCCGACTGTTTCTTTTTTTTAAAATGGCAGATCCTATGTTGCCATTTTCGGACGCAAAAACGTCATTCGCAAATTGCCATTGCAATAAATGAAAAAGCTACTATTTTCTCCACTTGTGTTCTCGTATGATGTGAAAACCCGAGATGATTTATTTATTATAATGATGATGGATGATTTATTATTTTGAAATATCGCAAAGTCTATAAATAAATATTAGTTCCTATTATTAGAGTTATGATCAAAATGAAAAAACGGAAACGGAACGGAAGATCACTTTGTTGTCCACCTGTCTGTCTGTCAGTCTGCCAGGTGCCTTTTCTCTGGAACGCGTGCAGGTATCAACTTGAAAGTAAAATTAAATACGTAGGTCTAATAGAGTTCTAAAAAAAATCGAATTTATAAGTCATGCATGGCATAATATAATACCGTACTTACAAATAAATCAAGACCTATAGGGTACTCCCCGTTGACCTAAAATCATGAAATTAGGTAAGAAGCTACTAACTCACAAGTTCTAACAGCACAAGCGTAGGTACTTGGTAGTTTTTTTTGACTCATGTGTTTTTGGAGAAGATTACTGCATAATATGGGCATAATAACCTTGCAATATAGGTGCAAACGTATAAAGCTATAAAACGATAACGAAATTCAAGGAAAAGTTTCCAGAAAATAAGTCACAGCTAATTGTTACAACAACTTATACGCATATTTTATTCAGTTTATCCTTCCTGAAATGAGCAACGGGGTATGTTGCAGGAAATTCTTTATTTTAGAGTTTTTGATAAAAAACTGACTACAAATTAAAACATTTCAAAAAAAAACTTTGCTCGTTGACTAAAATACCTCCGATAAAATAGGGTTACAAATCGAAAAACCTGGATTTTTAGAAAAGTTTTATACATTTTTTGTAAACAGTATTTCTGCATCGTTAACTCAAAATTTGACTTTTCGAGTTGTAATCCTATTTTATCGGAGAAGCGATATATTCTTGGCAAAACAACCATCATCGCGATCGCGGGTAGAAACTGGATAAGGCTGTCACAGGAGCGTGGAAATTCGCATAAGAAAAGAGAGGCTCAGCACTGGGTAAAGTTGGGCTGTGAATGATGATGATGAAACCCTTGACCTTGACCTTGAATTTTGAGGAGATAGGTTTCATTCTCTCGATCACTTTTAGATAAAAGAAAAACTGTTTTATTATCACAGACATATGAGCAGAAAAACACATTATGAGTGCTGGACCCGCCAATCCCTAAACTCCACTAAATTCAACTAAAAACCTCGAGTTTTCAAAATTTTGAGTACCTAGAGCTGCAATATTCCTATGCTAAAATATAGGAAAAGAGGTCTTAAAACGGTAGAAACCTATCCGGATTCCAAAACCAGAATGATCCCAATACATACCAACACAGGGGCCTCTCGTACTGTGATACACAGTACTATATGCTGACACAAGGGGCTACAGTTTTTGTTAGTATATTGGCGTGTGATAGCTGACATATGGCAAATAATTGATTATTTTGTGTTTCGTAATGTTAATTACTAACTATTGCGTACATAATTTAGGTACTAAGAATCAAGTTCTTCTAACGGAACAGACAGCTGTGCTGCTAGGGAGTTTGCTGCGCCACTTCTTCTTGCCAGCTAAAGCTCTGGGAAGTGGTGAAGGACGAGAGTTTTGGAGGACTGTCTTATGTAATTTTGACGTTCAAAAAATGGTTATTGTGATTCTCAGCCTAGTTTGAATAAATGACTTTGGATTTTTGAGTTTTGCTATCTTTCGAAGTAATTAGGTATGCTACTACTTCCAATTTCCAATGCCTCCAATTTGAAATCATTTATCATAAAAATCAGCAAAATAGTAATTTCATTATGTACCCGTTTTCTTCAACACCCACAAATTACAATCCAATCACTTTTAAAAGGCTCACATTCGCACTCGAATACTATACACACACTGCCAATACCATATCGACGGGTTATACCAACGTATTCGTTTGCTTTACTTCAGTCTAAGCTTATCAGCCCGTCGTCCGGTCAGTATCCACCGATAACCAATACGACTATCTTATCTACCTTTATACCTGGCCATTTTGTTGAGTTTTGTCAGTAAAGAAAAAGAAAAGTCAAAATGTTGGGTCCACTAGCCAGGATTTCAAACCAGTCTGGAAGAAATGTGATGAGAAGTTTTATTAGGAATGGATCAAATGGAGGTGTCCCTGGAGAGGTAAGTCCAGACATTTTATTTAGTTTGTTAATTACGTAATTGGGTACGTATTTTTCGAATCGAGTACGTTTTTTGCCTTTTCAAAGGCGTGCCTAGTTCTTATTATAGGTATTGTTAATGAGTGATTATGATTACTCAGTAAGCCTATAATATGGGTCCTTGTTTGCGCATATAAGTATAGTACCGTATTTGATTAGATAAAAGTCGTTGCATGGGTAACATTTTTGCATATAGGTACTGATTCTTCATAACTGGTACCGAATTGGTTCAGTTGAAAGAAAAATCGTTTAATTCTTTTCGTTGTTCTTGTTCCCCTATCACCAGTAGGATGTAATCCCCAGTTGTACTTTTGCCTTAGATAGTGCAGTTTCTAATAAGGATTGATGTCAAAACATGAGAGGGAATTAGATTCTAATGAAAAGAGGTAGCCTTTTTTATAATAAAGGTTAACAGAGTCCAGGACGCCCCTGACCACGTTACAGAAAGGGGTCGGGCAGAACTTGAGAAAGCACCGAATGTTATTACTCATATTGGCTAAACATATGAAGATGAACTTATGTAAACTACGCTGCTGTCCTCTTGATATCTTGTTTAAAGTTCTTCTAACCTCCCAGCTAAGTACGTAAGTACTAGGAAGTGGTGAAGGGGGGGCTTAATGGGGGACTGTGTCATGAACTTTTCACGTTCAAAAAGTACTAATTCTCAGCTTAATTTTAATAAATGTCATTTGATTTGTTAGACGTCCATCACGATGTTTTTTTATTTTAGGGTTCCGTAACCAAATGGCCAAAACAGAACGTTTATAATTATCTTCGTGTCCTTTCGGTCCGTCTATTTTACTACCTACTGATAACAAATAAACGGGCTAGAAAAACTCCGTTATGCACTATGTGTTATTGGCAGCCATGTCCGGTGTGCACTATGAGTACCAAAATTTTCTTTCATCCTATTTAATCTCATTTTAACGTCATACGAGAAGCTGCAGTCAGAAGATATCTAATACCTACCTATTTTTGCATTTTATTTGATGAGCACAACCGGTCTTTATGTACACATAAGTCATAACATCGACGCTGGCTGAATGCATGTTTACAAAAGCCACGATTGTTCGTAAAACCACACATACTCGCGAAATATAATTATAGGTAAGTAGATACCACTAGTGTCCCGCCCCTACTTTACACGGTCTGTACGACTTATCAGGGTACCAAGATTTCTTTATTAATTATATGCAAGTTTGATATTAATCACACTAATATTATAAAGGCGAAAGTTTGTGATTGTGTGTGTGTGTTTATATGTTTGTTACTTCTTCACGCTCAAACGGCTGAACCAATTTTGATAACATTTTGTATGGAGGTAGCTAAAACCCTGGATTAACATACAGGCTAATTTTTATCACGATATTCCCACGGGATCGACACTTATGCGGGTGAAACCGTGGGGCGCAACTAGTGTAATACAAAAGGTTCTCCAGACTGAATTTCGGCCCTGGCAGCCAACCTTATCGGAGACCAGCCTTCGGCGTGGCAGGTATTATATAGTGTGCCAGTGTGTCCGCAGAGATAGGTGCACTCTCTCTACCCTCACTCTCATTGTCCGATGAGACAGCAATCCTACACAACCAGAGAGAGATCAGGTGCGGGTTCAACGGCATGATGTGCCCCGTTGGTCTCGTGGTCGTAAGCACGACTGCTGAGCGTGCGCCCCTGGGTTCGATTCCCGGGTCGGGCACAAAAAAAGTGTTATTGGGAAATTCCTAGTAACAGCCCGCAGTTTAGAAGTTAGCTGTGTTATACCCCCGTGTCTCGGAATTAATGTACTTACACATAAGAATAAGGGCAGGAGAATGATGATAATGACTAAAAAATCTGTGGGGAAAATTATGATGATGAAAACAGCATCAAAATTTGTTGCGTAATTTAAAAGAACAACGCATTCACACAGACAGACATGATAACCGACTTGAATTTACAGCTTACACACAACTCACTTTCAATTATTGTGCGAAATGCGCATATCTTTTGTGGAAATAGTCGTAAAAATGTAATCCAATCAAGAAGGCTTCGAATTACTTCGGTATTCACTATGTCGGGGTAAGGAAAATACAGTTTCGGTTCTAGTAAATAGAAGCTGCGAAACAAGATTTTTAACTACCAAAACAGTGTTTTTGAATGCTGCATAAATCACACATAAGTGTAACCTAGTGATTCCTCTTCTGGCATATCATCACGGGGCGAATTTTGGCCATCCCTTACTGTGGACGTCTTTTGGCTGATATGATGATGATTCATATTATTAGCGTTTTTAATGCACCCCATATCTACTGAATATCCAAGAGATTAAAACAAAATGCCTTTTTCGATTCCAGAACCTTCCATTTAACATCCACAACCGCACGCGTGTGACCCTCAATTTCTTCTGGTTCGTCGGCACCGGCATCGCGGCGCCCTTCGTCGTGCTGTGGTACCAGATGAACAAGAACTAAACTTGGTAAGTTTTGTGAGCTCCTATTCTCGACATTTATGAGGACTGTCTCCCCCTCCCCCCTCCCTCCCCATAGGTTTAGGGCTGCAAAGCTGTAGTTGGTTACCATGTGGTAGTATCTGCAGTCTCCTTGAGCTTGAGCGTCCAAGAGCAGGACGAATTTTCATATTTGGATAAGGGAGACAGGGCTAATGGGCACTGGGCACTTAATTTTGAAGGTCAGAAGCATTCCTAGTCTATTCAAACTTATGTTTAAAATGAATATTATTTCAAGTTAAACAAATATCAACTTTATTTTAATGGTGATTAAGTTGATTTCAGAGTGACTAGGACTATTGAAAAAGTTATAAAAAAGTTTGAAGTTGTAGCGTAAACTGAACTTTATTGTGTAGGATTTAAAGTTATTTTTCCATAAACTCATATTTGTTTACATTTTTGGCAAATAAATCGAGAATGCAGATTGTATGCGTATAGGTTTGGCTTTGGTCGTAATAAGACCTTTAACACCACCGGTGTCACTGGACACCGGTGGTGTTAAATACAGGGTGAAAGTAGTCGGTATACCAGCAGTTCCTACTGCTGGTGTAGATGCATTGATTAGAATTTCGCTTTCATGTAAGTTTAGAGTAAAATAACTAACAAAACGAACACCATAACTAACAATAAGTATTGTTTTCCAAAACACCGGCACCATCCACTCTACGTGGAAGCTTTCTCCTGTTTCTATATTAGTTATCTATTATTGAGATTTCTAATGAGCAAATTGCACGACAACCTACTTTAATTTATTAGCACTACGCCTAATTAAAGTGTCATTCCGTCGTTCTATTAACAGAAATACAATGTTATTTAAAGCACTTAAGTTATATTTAATTAGTGCTAATTGATTGGTACAGATAGTGCCGTCCACGAAGACGCGCCCCACTCTTCTTCCTAATCGTAATATTGCCAGTTAATTCCGCTATTGTTTTGTTTTTTTCGATACACGCACACCTATTGCACGCGAAGAGAGAGAGAGAGAGAGATCTGCCCCTAAGACGACCCACTGACCGAGAGTGCTTTTTAGTGTGTATCGAAAAAACTATCAGGATGTTGCGCACTTGTACCACAGAATACTTAAAGCTTGTACTGTAAGAGATTAGGAGCGTCCCCGTGAATGGCACTATTGTACTGAGGTGTCGTGCAAGTCCACGAGGTAATTGCGTAACACACTATCAGTAGCAATGGCTTTCATTTGGACAATCCAACAACATTCATTGCGTTATTTACGTTGTCGAGCAGACAATTTTTTTCAACATATGAAGAAGTGGATTAGCAATATCCTTCAAAATGATTCAGATTGAGATTGATAGTGCGTTACGCATTGAGGGGGCTGGTTAAAACAATGAGTTAGGGAGTAACTCTCAGCAACCAGCTGCAAATCAATCGTCTGTCCAGAAAAGACATAAAAAAAAACTATCGAATTTATTTGTCTTCAGCCTGATGAAACAAGGTTATTAGCGAAATTAGTAGATTTGCCCCTAAGTACACCTATCATTGTACACACTCAGGTTAAGGACTATTAAACTTTAAAATAAAAAAAGCCGCCAAGTGCGAGTCGGACTTGCACACGAAGGGTTCCATACCACAAAGCAAAAAACGCCGAAAAAATACGTTTCTTCTCTGGAGACCCACTTTAATTTTTTTAATTACTTATTCTATATGTTTTATTTGTTGTTATAGCAGCAATAGAAATACACGCTGTGATCATTTCAACTGTTTACTACTTCATGTTCTTGCGCTATGTGTGCTTGTATTTATTTATCTTGTTTGCACATCATTCACTAGTGTAAATACCTCCTCAAGTTTTATAGACATCGTAACAAGTTCATTAAATATCTGATATACGTCGCATATTCTTGTGACAGACCACCATTTAAACTTGACTCCATATTGTTCATAAATTCTGACTCGACCACAACCACGATGACATTCTATGTAGGTCTATAAGAATATATGTAAATACTTTATTTATTGCTCATTGTCTTAAAAACGTTGATATTGTATCTTTGCTAAACCTTCGTCGTGTCGTGTGTTTAATTTAAGTATATTCCCTTCCAAGGTACGCAAGAAGTAATCTACGCATCCTCAGAAGGGGTAGGCAGGCTTAAAAATCCATTCATACCAATCCCTTAAGGCGAATGGATAGTAGTAGCCCGCGAAATTCAATTTTTCTTACGTTTTTTGCAATTTTCAGGTCAGTGTCAGGTTTTATCTTGATGAAAATTTGATTCGCGACTATAACAGGTACGTATTCACAGAATTATAATCATCAGAATCATTAATACATCTTTCTAAGTTAGATTTCTACCATCAACACTTTTCCATACGAGATTTGTTCTTAACGGTAGAAATCTAACTTAGAAAGATGTATTAATGATTCTAATTATTATAATTCTGTAAATACGTACCTGTTATTGTCGCGAATCATATTTTGATCAAGATACAACCTGACACTGACCTGAAAATTGCAAAAAACGTAAGAAAAATTGAATTTCGCGGGCTACAACTACCCATTCACCTTAATATAACTGGGTAATCCGGTATGTATATACATACCTCATACCGGAAGTCTACATACCGGATGAAGTCGGTTAAAAAGCTAGAAGGGGATGGTTCTGCTATTTCAATTAATAACCCGCAAAGCTGTGCTTAATTGCTTATTTTATTTTGGCTACCGAGTATGAAGTATATGCTCTGTAGCCAAAGTCTGCACGTCAGCACTGCTGCATCATGGGTCATTAAATAATATCGTATATAATTTTGTTGCAGGTACTTACAGTGAATGAAAGTTAAACTTAATTATTTATGAAATAATTTTGTTACTAACTATGTAGATAAATCTCAAATATAACTCATAGAAAATACAAGATGCAGTTTCATTTATTTTCACAGTTACAGATGCGTTCATTTAAAAAAACTACCACGAATTCCAAACAATGGGAACGCAGTGGTAGTTTTTGCAAAAACTTCATTCCTTTTCGTGAAGGAAATCGAATTTTCTGTTTTTCACGAGAATTGCCGAGGAAAACTTGAAATAACAAAATGTTTGCTCCCTTAGCTCGTGTTTCTAACAAATTGGGCAGGAATGTGATGACCACCATGGTGAGGAACCACTCACATGGAGGTGTCCCTGGCGAGGTAAGTTCTTAATTCAAAATTTTACGTCATTACATAATCTAATGCGTCAGTCAATTGTTTTTTATTACAGAAAAATTTACTTTCGTTAATCTCGCTCCAGTTTTTCCATTTCTAATAACTGTAGAGAATCCTGGTAAAGATTTACCAAACATAAAATCTTACCATCAAAACGTTATAGGTTATAAAAAATATGTTCTATTCGAGTCAAAAACCATTGATTTGCATTTTTTGGAGATACGTAGAGCACTAAAGACACTAAACATGTTTCTGTGTAAATTTTATAGAAATGGTTTGTCATAATGCGCATTTTATTCAAAGTAAACAGAAAAACAAACATTCAATCAACATAATAATGTTTGATTTTATGTAACCTCAATAATTCTACAGCATTATAATCAAACTGTTTCAGAACCTGCCCTTCGACATCAGCAACCGCTACAAACTCACAGTCTACTTCATCGGATTCTTTGGCTCCGGTTTGGCTGCCCCCTACCTGATCTGCCGTCATCAACTCCTCAAGAAGTAAATATTTTCTTTTAATTACTCTACAGCATGTAAAACACTTGTGTGGCTGCATCCGGTTAGACTGGAAGCCGACTCCAACATAGTTGCGAAAAGGCGAGGCAGATGATGACTTAATAAAGTTTCAGTGAAGGTGAACATACTAACTGATAAAGCAAGTCATTAAATAATAGAATTTTAAGAATAACAGTCCTTGGAAGTCATCACTTTAACTTCACCATCTTCCTGCCCTAGTCCCATGTTACTTCGGGTCAGTGCAGCATATTTTCTTCTTCTATTCTACCCTGTCAACCGTCACACTATCATTCACTCCCTTTTCTATTTCAAACATTCCTCATTAAAAAGAAGATGGGTTGGGATGGGAGTTGCGGACACCAGCCCGTATTACCTATTACCTAAGAGAAGATGGATATCTTCTCTTTGACTTGATGAAGTCTAACAGCCGAACCCAATAACCTATTGACAGATTGATACATATTATAACTGCCAGTATAATACAATCATACAGATTGTTACTGATTTTAATTATTGGGACGTTAAAACGAGAGATAGATTGGTTTTTCTACTTCCAGTATACCAAAACTGGTCAATACTGAGTATGTCAGTGTGAGGGCACGTAAACATTTTAGACATACAGTCCGTTCAGTTATTTTCCTCTAAATTTTGCATCACTGTCCAATCCAATCACAGTGACCTTTACTCTCTTAACCGGTCAAGCGGCGCGCGTCGCCGATCGTCGACGAAACAATAGAAAATCATTTGTGCCTCATTAGCGGAGCTTGACAGATTAAGTTTACTGCCATTGACAAGTCTGTCAAAATCATTTTGATCTTTAATCTTGTTACAATAAGGTTGCGTCAGAGGTAAAATGACCCTAATAATTAAGTTATGTTTACTTTTGTTCAATTTATTATTATATTGTTCTTTCTAACAACTAGTAGATCTGTTTAGTAATATGTGGATAACATTGTGAGTAGTGTATTTGTTACCTCTATTATTAATTTCTAACCTATGTTAACTTATTATTACACTACTGTTTGTTGTCCCTAGCTAATAGGTAATACAGGCTGGTGTCCGCAACTCCACGTCAATGCTGCACGTGAATGATTTTGCGTTTGTTTTCCCTAAATAAATAAATAAATAAACTGCGAATGGACAGAACTTAGCACAATCACCAACCAAAAGCAGGTTTCACAGAACCATATTAAAACCTACTAGTTGTCAATATGGATTAAGTGATTTTGGTTATGTAGAATAATCATTGTAACTCAAAGCATTTATTCCGATGAAATCAATCACTGGTACTTTTGATTTGTCAAGGGGTAGTAGGTCAGTCAGAATTATGAAGCTAGTTGCCCATTCCAAAGTGTAGTGGGAAAGAACGGGCAAGAAACACTTTCCCCAAACTTTTACCCAGCCCTTGAAAGAAAAAGAAAAACGAGTGTGCTTATGACCACACGACTGAAGTGAAACTTCAAACGTATTTGGCTATGAGAGGAAGAGACAAAGAAAATGTGCGCGCGCACTGATTTCTCTTGCTTATATCCCCCACTCAACTCCCCTTCGCCTCGCCCGTAGCCCGTAGACATGAATCGTACTTGCAAAATCGAGTACCAGGGCTTCCAAGTACGTCCACCTTAAGAAACCAGGCCCTAAAACCAGGGCTCGAGATACTTTCAAGTATTTTCTATCTGCATCAAAAATTGATCTATAACTTCATACAAATAAGAAGTACAATCGCGTAATCAAACAAAAGCCCAGTTGGAAGTAAAAAGTACTTGCATAGGAAATTGACCCGTGAATTCCTATAAATAAGGAGCACAATCGCGTTTACAAATAAATACTTTTACAAACCATTAAAGTAAAAATACTTGCATACGAAATTGTTCCGTAGACTCTTACGGAGTTGTATGGAGTGTCCGAGGTGTAGTAAGAGTCTTACCACACCTCGGACACTCCATACAACGCTCGCAAAATAATTACCTAGTACTACTACATAAACAAATGACGTTTGTATACGTGCAATGTGTGCGTGAAATCTAGTAGCGTAAAAAAAAAGGCGCGGTAAGCAATTTGTGTCGAGGAACCGAACGGCGACGGCGGCGGCGGCGCTGCCCGAACGTGTGCATTATTATGAAGTGACCATGTAGTTCAATTGTTTATTTATATAGTCGGGTTCGTAATGAAATAAAAACACTAAAATAGTTTAGTTTAAATGACTTGTGTGTAAATAATCGGTTATTAAATCGCATGTTATTAAAAATGCGAAATCTTACAAACAGTTTATGTAAATACGAATTCGGAAAAGCATCACAATATCCAACCATCGTGATTAAAACTCAAATAAAACTTTTCGTGTCAGCAATACATCGCTGCGGTTCGCGAGCGCCCTTGCTAAAGAGTCGGCGACGAATACCTCGAAGTGCGGGGTGAGGTGCGGTATCTGATATGAGGGCGAAGAAGGGAGTGTCCTTTCTGTACGTAGTACTATTAAGTATTCTGTGCTCTTACTGATAAGGAGCATGATCGCATTTGCGAAAACAAACGCGGTTGTTGAACTATTTGAGTACCTACGTACTCGAACGTCGAGCCACGACGGAGCGAGATACTTTCAAGTATTTTCTATCTGCATAGAAAATTGATCCATAACTTCATACAAAATCAAAATCAAAAGTCATTTATTCAAACTAGGCTGAGAATCAGCACTTTTCGAACGTCAAAATTACAAAAGACAGTCCCTCAAAACGCCCGCCCTTATACAGATAAGAACTACAATCGCGTATTCAAAAGCCCCGTTGGAAGTAAAACTACTTGCATAGGAAATTGATCAATGACTTCCTATAAATAAGGAGCAAAATCGCGTTTACAAATAAATACTTGCAAACCATTAAAGTAAAAAACACTTGCATACGAAATTGTTCCGTAGACTCTTACTGATAAGGAGCATGATCGCATTTGCGAAAACTAACGCGGTTGAGTACCTACGTATTTGAGCGAGTAGTCGTATAAGGTACTTTATAGTCTTGCAAGTATTTTGAGTCGGTACCTGGTGTGCGTACTTGGAAGCAAAAACCTGGTCAAGTAAATACGTACCTTCCCTACTTGCCCGATCACACTTTTCGTAACGCTTACGTCACGCGTTCGCCAGCTTACTCTCCAAGTCAAGTGTGCGTAAAGAAGTTTCACGTAAATAATTTTGACACAACAAAAATCGAATTTGACAATCGCGACTCGTCGACACGTGGTACAGACGCCAGCACGTCAACCTACCCGAAACTGTCAAATTTTCCCAATCAACTTTGAACCTTATTCTTTAGTAATAAAGTTGAAAATCTATTAAAGAAATCTGACAGATTGTAGTAGGTTGATGTGCTGGCGTCTGTACTTATTTGCCCTAACCCCGTGTATTGTTTTTTAGAGCCGCAGGCGCGGAGGGGGCGGCCTTGGCGTGTTTTTTAAGGAATTTTTCACTTTTTGTATGGAAAATATGAAAAATGATTACCTACATGTTGAGTTTTAGGAGTTTATGGGTATCATAAAGGGGGTCGAAAATTTCATTATTTTTGCGATAGGACGCACCATTTTCGAGATATAAGCAAAAGAAAAAAAACTTAATACGTATTTGGCTATGAGAGGAAGAGAGAAAGAAAACGTACGCGCGCACTGCTTTGTCTTGCTTATATCCCCCACTCAACTCCCGTTCACCTCACCCGATCACACTTTTCGTAACGCGTTCGCCAGTTTACTCCCCAAGTCAAGCGCGCGTAAAGAAGTTTTCCTTCAAAAACATACAAACAGCCGAACATAGTACCTCCTCCTTTTTGTAAAGTCGGTAAAAATTACTTGCATACGAAACTGTTCCGTAGACTCTTACTGATAAGGAGCATGATCGCATTTGCGAAAACTGACGCGGTTGAGTACCTACGTATTTGAGCGAGTAGCCGTATAAGATAGGTACTTAATAGTCTTGCAAGTATTTTGAGTCGGTACCCGGTGTGCGTACTTGGAAGCAAATACCTGGTGTAAAAACCCGGTCGCATATTTATGCGACCGGGACCGGGTTTTTACACCAGGTATTTCCAGCTATTTTTTACGTACCTTCCCTACTCGCGATCACACGTTTTCGTAACGCATTCGCCAGTTTACTCCCCAAGTCAAGCGCGCCTAAAGAAGTTTCACTTCAATTAACTAAATTGTTCTTATGCCGCGTTCCGAGTTAGGACTGTAATCGATATTATCGATTTGAGCGTGCTTAAACCTAATTCGGTACGGGTTTAAGCACGCTCAAATCGATAATATCGATTTAAGTCCTAACTCGGAATGCACCCTTAGTGGACCCCTAACAATTTACTTTGTTGTCAGTTTGTGTTTTAATTTTTTTTTCTTTTTTTACAGGTAAGCTTCTAGCATCAGGTGTCACCGCATCAAAATGTTTTAGGTTTAAGCTAGCAAACTGTACATGTTATCATAAATTATGATTTAATAAATTCCGATTTAGAGTTACCCGTTAGTTTGTTTTGTTCCATAGCTCCTTTTTTGTAGAGTATCCTGCAAATGATAACTATGTAAGATGAATCAGGCCAGCTTCGTGACCCGAAGCACAAACAGCAGTGCTATTCTGTATAAATCTCACTGAGAAAGCTTAGGTGAAAGAAGCTTGAAGTGAACTGTCATGCATGACGCTAAGGATTAACTGTGTTCACTTCAAACTCACTACACCCTCGTTTTCAAGGTGATTTTTTTTTTACAGAATTGCACTTCTTTCTCTACGAGTTCAGATTGACTGTTAGAAACATTTTATAGGAATATTTGTTTGGAGGTATTGTCTGCGCGATCGATCATATGTAATATGGATATATATAACCAGATCGTAAGATGCAGTTGGATGGAAGCTACATGCGGAAAACAGAACCGGTCCAAATAGTAGTGCTTGATGGAGGCTTGTGCAGTAGTGGACTTTGGCTGAAATGAAATGAAAATGAAGGTGCAGTTCGGTTTCTACCGAAAATACTGTCCTAGAGTAAATAAAGTACAAAATATATCCCAATCAAAATGTGTGAATAGACCATAAGTTATGATAAAGGTTTATCACATTTATTGATAGTAATGCAAGGTACACACGCAGTGACTTTATTCGCTGGCGATGTCATAATTATTCTCACGCACAAATTATAGCATAGCAGATTTGCCGCTAGCGATTTCAAAATAAAATGCGGACGTCAGGTGAGTCGCTTACGACTAAAGTTACTGCGTGTTACAGCATTATAGTCACTGGCCTCTATTAAACAGGCCAGTGATTATGGTCTATTCACCCATTTTCTGTCGAACCGAGTCTAAAGAGAATGTATTTCTTTGATGCAGTATTTAGAAATCTTTGGCTCTTCCTTTGAATACAATATTTATTGCCAGGATAAAATTTAGGCAACTTAAAAGTTGAGTATTCAAGTTTAGCTTCAGAATCGGATTTAAAAAACAAGTAAACGTCAAATTGACATTTGTTTTGTTTTGAAGCGTAGGTTCTGATGTCGATTTTTTGTTTTCATTAAAAAGATAAATTCAATAAGTTATCCGTAAAAATTGAATTCATTCAGCAAAAATGAGTGTTAAAAAGTATTTCTCAACGTAACAGCACTTTTGCGTCAGGTATTTTCCACCGGTAACCTTAAACTGAACCACAAAAATGAGCGAAACTTCATGTTATATCCTAGACAATGGGGGCTACTCAGCCAAAGTAGGGTTCTCCAATAAAGAGCCGAAAGTGGTCCCTAACTGCATCATGAAAGCGAAGTCAGAAAGACGACGTGCATTCATCGGGTCGCAGATCGATGATTGTCGAGACGCATCAGGACTTTTCTACATCCTACCTTTCCAAAGAGGTTTTTTAATCAATTGGGATACACAAAAAACCATATGGGACTACATGTTCAGTAAAGAATGCTGCCCTGTCAACTTTAATGACACCCCTTTGATTATAACCGAGCCATTATTTAATTTTGCGTCCATTCAGGAAGCAATAACAGAAATTTTCTTTGAAGAATACGAATGTACTTCCTTACTACGTATAAACGCTACAGATTTGGCTGATTACAAGTACCGTAAAGACCACAAGAATAAATGCACACTTGTAGTAGACACTGGTTACAGTTTTACTAATATAGTTCCATATATCAATGGTAAAAAGTACAAGGATGCCATAAAAAGGATAGATGTGGGTGGTAAAGTAATGACTAATCACTTGAAGGAGGTCACGTCATACAGGCAGTTGAATGTCATGGATGAGACATATGTTATTAATCAGGCGAAGGAGGATTCATGTTTTGTGTCACAAAACTTTTTGGGGGATATGGAGATTGCTAGGAAGATAGGTGAGATTTTTTATTTTTAATTAGGATGTTTAATTCATCATTTTTAGGGTTCCCTACCTCGAAAGGAATAAACGGAACCCTTATAGGATCACTTTGTTGTCTGTCCGTCTGTCAAGAGCCTTTTTCTCAGGAACGCGTGGAGGTATTAAATTGAAATTCATATCAAATACTCAAGAAGCGGCAAGCGCTTTACTTGTGGTAAGCAAGTGTGCAAACACACTACATCCCTACATTTATGTTCGCATAACTCGTCAAAATGTAGGGAACAGCTGATTTTTTTTTCGCGATTTCATGTTGGGTCCTATAGGTAATAAAAGTTGTTCATAATAATGAGTAATGACCCCTTAAGAGGAAAACAGTGATTAAAATTTCACCCTGTATACTAAAACCTTCCTGAAAGTATGTAGATAACATTAATGAAAGAGTTATCAAAATCGCTTCATTCGTTTTTGAGAAAATCACAGACATGCATACATACATACAAACCGGTCAAATACAGAACCTCCTTTTTTGAAGTCGGTAAAAAATGCTACACATTCAAGCTTTTAGTGTGCTTTAGGGTTTTGGTGAAACAGGAATTAAATATCCAAGGATGACGAACTTATGGATAGAAAAGCCACCACGTACAAAAGTACGCGAGACCAGAGTCTAGGGCCCTTTGTTGTGCACACACGTTTTTTTGACGTGAAAAACGACGATTTATTCGCCGTGGATACCTAGTGTTGCGTAATTTACATTCAATATGATAAGACATGTGACATCTGCCAACACGCACTGAGCCCGCGTGGTGGATTACGGGCCACTCCCTCTCACCGAGAGGAGGCCTGTGTCCCAGCAGTGGGAACATTATAGGCTGATTATGATAATATGGCAAATCGTTCAAGACTATGCGGCTAAAGGCTTGCTAGCTTTGCTTCAATCGTCAAAGAACCCAATACCTAAGTTTCCAAATCTATTATGTCGTTTCAAATTACCCCTCCATCCAGGTCTTCGCGCCATCTGGAACATTTGTACATAATTAATCTTACGCTAAACGGTAAAAATAGAAATGTACATAATATACGTATACAAATAAGTATCTTGCTAACATAATGATCTCGAAAGCTACCTAAACCACCTACTGGCTGCTTGCAAGAGTTAACTTAGACCCGAGAGTCCCCTCCCGAACCCCGCTCTGTTCCTGCTCTTGCCATCGACGCCTCAGTACAGTAGCGTGCGCTTACGTCGTCCGAGCGAAGTCTCAAGTTAACTCTTACGGGTTGAATGTATCTTACATTCTTACGTTTTCCGAACCATCGCACAATGTGGAATAACGTCTCATGGTTAAATACTTTCATCTTATTACAGGTTCAGAAAACACGATAGTCAAAGACTATGTTCTACCAGACTACACTTCAATCCGTCGCGGTTACCTTCGGGACATAGTGAAACCCGACGAAGACTTGGAACAGCAAACTCTCCGACTAAGCAACGAAAGATTTGCCATTCCAGAGTTGCTTTTCCATCCATCAGACGTGGGAATACCACAGATGGGGATACCAGAAGCCATAATGCATTCAATTAGCTGTTGTCCTGAAGAAACTACGGAAAGTTTGTTAGAAAATATCGTATTGTACGGCGGTAATGCCATGTTCCCTGGTTTTCGGGATAGAGTGTACAACGAAGTTCGTTCTTTGGCTCTAGATCATTTCGATGTCAATGTAACCAAACCAGACAATCCTTTAACATACGCCTGGGAAGGCGGGAAACAGATCTTTAGGGATCCGGACTTCTATTCCTTCTGCGTTACGAAAGAAGAATATGAAGAAGAAGGGAAGTCTTTAGCGTTCGAAAGATTCGATATTTAACGGCGAAAACGAGCGCGGAAGTCTTCAGAATAAGATTCTTCGCTCGGTAAAAGTTACGCATTGATCGGACAGTGTGGACATTAAGAACAGTGAAATTGTGAAGGATAGCTCATTTAAGTTCCATGTTTTATGAATAATGATGTATTAATTACAATGATAGCAATATAATCATATATTTGTGTATTTCGCAGTTTTTATTTACGTTTTTTTTAGAGTAGCTTGGCTTAGCAAACGCCGCTACGGGATACAGACAGGATACTCCCTACATACACTAACTTACCTACCCTAAGAGATGCCAAGTGAACAATAGACAAAACTGTTTTGTGGCCCTTTTTGTGTCTTACCAACACTCAACATTGGTTACCTACCTACCAATATAATTATCTCAAAATCTCAGCACACTTTACGGGCTGCTTTTGAATTACATACAAGTCGAAATAAAACCATTCAGCAGCCTGAGAACTCGCGACCTGACTGTAGGTTGCATAGCGTGACTTTTAATAATAAGGTGCTAACTGCTAACACAACACGTGGCAAGTTCCAGTATTATTATTATACTCTTTGGTGGCCAGTCAATAAAATAATAAAAAAAACAGCAGGCCACTAGGAAATAAAGGGTTTGAAAAAAAAATTAACCGTCAAAAACTCAAATGTCTATCAAAGTTATTCGTTTCAACAAACTGATTCCGAACAGATCAAATCACAGACTACAATTTATATAAGATCAAATTATTATTATTATGTTACTCAGAATTATTGCAAAATATCTTCGGCGAGGCCGAGCCATTTCTACATCGCCGGCTTTGTTTCAACAGAGGAGCTTAATCAAATTGAAGAAATTACAGCAAGATTTTCAATGCGAAGATGGGCGCCCCGTATTTTTGAAAGGAGGCTTGTGTGATAGACTTTTGTATGTTACTACTCTTGTATTGTGCGTGGCTGGTTTATTCTTAGTTCTTACTTGTATCTATGAACATGCTAAACCAATTTCATGGAGAACCGTATGCCACTAAATATTAAACACTGAACAACATGCTGCTATTTCAAAATAAATTATATTAAATAAATATTTTGTTTCAACTTTCATATATCTATGGTTTCAATATAAATAATTTAATGTCTTTGGTTTCAATGATATTGTAAGAACACGGACTGCTTCAGCAGTAAGCCAGTGATCAATATACACGGACTGCTCGACCTGTCGACTGCTTGAACCACAGAGGAATTTATCGCACGATGAAATTTCACCGCGCTGCCGGCCGCCCGAAGCAGTAGCGACACTAGCGACTGCTCGTGAGCATCAAGATGGAGGGACCAAACCGCCAATGTCTGTCCTACATATCTGAAAAATTAATACCATTAATCTACTATTTGCTACCTTTGCTATAATTTTAGCTACCTCATCATATACATAATATTTTAACAAAATGCTTGGTCCCTCCATCATGATATCAAGATGGAGGGACCAAACTGATAGACTACTCCCTGGAATATTCTACCTACTTAGTGTTATAGTACCTTAATTCTACCTTAATATTATTGATTTTGGCTGCCCGAAATATATATCGTTTTAAAGATATCGATTATATAAGTTGGTCCCTCCAAATTGACGATTCAATTGTTTAGTGCAACTGGTAAATGGTCGGTTTATTTTCGATCTTCGAAGGATACATATTTAATACCTATTTACTACCTTCTAATCGTGCAAAATTTCTTACGATAAAGTTTATTTTAAACTAGCCAAACAAAAATAAAGAAATAAGTAGGTACAACGTACAAATTTTGACAAAATTTTGACATATGACCATTGATATATATGCATGGAATTATTATGTACTACGGTTGTACGTAGTACATAATAATTCCATGTATATATGTCAATGCATATGACACACCAGCTGACTCGACGGGGTGTTGCGAATTACGTCATGATAATCAGGAATAGCTAATATAAAATGTATCTTTAGTTTTTAATTATTACTATTTATTGGTTTATTTTATTTTATTCTCGTAATACTGGTAAACAAAGAAAAATATTGAAAGCGGTCTACACACCAAAGCCGCTGACCCGGCGGCACGGATCGCCGGCCCAACCCGCCGGCCTTATTTTGTACAATCATGCCGCCGGCTTGCGCCCGCGCGGGCAAGCCGGCGGGGCAGCATGCCGATGCCGACGGCATCCCTCTCCACTCACTGTCAGTTGCCCGCCGGCTTTCATAGAGTAGTGACAATTACTAGAACACCACATGCCGCGGCTGTCGTGCCGCCGGCATTGCCGCCGGCAAAGTCATTCGGCTTGGACATTCTGAAGCCTCCGGGATCCGTGCCGCCGGGTCAGCGGCTTTGGTGTGTAGACCGCTTTCAATATTTTTCTTTGTTTACCAGTATTACGAGAATAAAATAAAATAAACCAATAAATAGTAATAATTAAAAACTAAAGATACATTTTATATTAGCTATTCCTGATTATCATGACGTAATTCGCAACACCCCGTCGAGTCAGCTGGTGTGTCATATGCATTGACATATATACATGGAATTATTATGTACTACGTACAACCGTAGTACATAATAATTCCATGCATATATATCAATGGTCATATGTCAAAATTTTGTCAAAATTTGTACGTTGTACCTACTTATTTCTTTATTTTTGTTTGGCTAGTTTAAAATAAACTTTATCGTAAGAAATTTTGCACGATTAGAAGGTAGTAAATAGGTATTAAATATGTATCCTTCGAAGATCGAAAATAAACCGACCATTTACCAGTTGCACTAAACAATTGATCCGTCAATTTGGAGGGACCAACTTATATAATCGATATCTTTAAAACGATATATATTTCGGGCAGCCAAAATCAATAATATTAAGGTAGAATTAAGGTACTATAACACTAAGTAGGTAGAATATTCCAGGGAGTAGTCTATCAGTTTGGTCCCTCCATCTTGATATCATGATGGAGGGACCAAGCATTTTGTTAAAATATTATGTATATGATGAGGTAGCTAAAATTATAGCAAAGGTAGCAAATAGTAGATTAATGGTATTAATTTTTCAGATATGTAGGACAGACATTAGAGGTTTGGTCCCTCCATCTTGATGCTCACGACTGCTCGAGCGGTTTCGTTGTGGGTTTCGTGTATGTGTGTGCGTAGAAGACTAGCACAGAGATAATTGTATCATGGCACAGAGCATGTAACGACTGTAGTTTGTATTTGTATGCAGTAGCTGAAGCAGTCGAGATACTTTCAAGCTGTCAGTGTATGGCCGGCCTTTTTACTTCGCCGATCTTCTGTCAGTCAGTCTCATTCTCATCTCATACATAGAGGAAAAATTTTAATTTTTTAAAAGGTTAGATCACTGACCTCAGTGACCTCTATAAAGCATACTTATTTAATAGAGGCCAGTGGAAGAAGGTATTCTATCCAGTCTATCCTCAGTGCTTTGAGATGGATAGGTATTCATCAAAGAGAATTAAAAAGAGGTTGTATAGTCATTGGTATTCATCAACAAGTTTGTGTGATGTTGTAAGGATCTTGGCGACAAAAGATTAAAAAAAAAAAACGTATGCGGTCGGGGGACCTTCCGTCAGGAACCCTAGTGTCCGTCCAGACTGGGACGCAAGGCGGGTGCGGGAACGCGCGCGGGCTGCCTGTCCGCACTGGGCGCGGCTGCGTTCTGCGTGTTGTCGTGTCCAGTGTTTGTCAAAATATAATATGGATGAAGAAGACTTATTTTTACTAGAAAAAAACTCGAACTAGGTTGAAAACCCCGGACCCGCGCCGAGCCGCCCGCGCTGCTCACCGCGCCCGCGTGCGCACTATGGACACTCAATCTCAAAGGAAGTTCATATCGACGGTTCCCCGGCTAATTTGATCTAAGCGACATTTTTTTGCGAAATTGAGTTATATACATAATTGGAATCAGAAAAATTCTCTGATTCCAATTATGTATATAACTCAATTTCGCAAAAATGTCGCTTAGATCAAATAGCCGGGGAACCGTCGATATGATTGACTTCGCCGCGCCGGCGGCGGCGCCCGCGCCCGCTTCCCAGCCTGGCCAAACACACGCGATACTCGCACGCACACATGCACCCTTATATAATAGAAAGAGATGGATAGAGATAGGAAGTCGCATGAAGACGACTCCTACTCCAAAAACCACGTTTATAACTTGCCAACAGTTTTATTTTGATAAGATTTCTACGTGAAACAGAATATTCCGCTATAGTCTATCTGTGGTCACAGGCTGAATTGTCAAATTCAATTTATAGAACTGTCATTTGGTTTTTGTTTCGATTTTGGTGGAATCTATGAAACTAAATCTGCTTTCATCTTGAGTTTGTGAAGTGATATTATAATAAAAAATGGCTCTGTTCCCCGGAGCGGTAGCCTTCGACGAGTATGGTCGTCCATTTATCATTTTAAGGGACCAAGATAGGCAGAAACGGCTTACCGGTATCGATGCCTTGAAGGTAATTTATTTCGTTTTTTCTACGTTTCCTGATACAATAACAACTAACAAAGTGCATTTTAGGGCCTCGCTGACTTCTCCTAGCAGTCTCACAGCAACAACTATCTAAATTACTCCAGAAATAATGACTAATAAATGCATAACCTAAACATGTCAATAAAAAATCGAATAATCGAGAATGATTGAATAAAAACACAATTTTATAAATAAAACTTGCATTAATATTGTAATTTATCCCTGCCTAAAACAGATTAGACTCGCAAGTTTAAGATTTAATGCAATTTTATAAAGTTACACGCATTCTTAGAATCAGGTGTTGTGAATCACATGATTTGAAGTTTGGCAACCTGTACGATTTTTATCAAGATATCATCTCCATATCATCTTCAAATACCTCTAAGTTCCAATATAAACCACTATTATATAGAAAAATAGAAGTTTTAATTTAAATTCTCTTCAAATAATAACTTATTTAGATTTTTCCATTGTTATATTAAGTTAACCTATTTTCTCTTTGTTCAGACACTTAATATTGTCCTATATGCCTTTGAAGTAATATAAAAGTGATAACTTATAGGTACCAATCATTGTCTGAATCGTTATAATATTTCAAGTATTTTAATAGCAATTTCTTTATTTATTCTCTCTGATGACCCTCTGACCCACCTTATATCTAAATTAGCTTAAGAAGGTCTCTAATGAAAACAAAACTTTATTTAATCTGTCAAGCTCCGCTAATGAGACACAATTGATTTTCTATTGTTTGTTCGCCGATCGGCAGACCGCGGTCCTTGACCGGTTAAACTTAGTTTTGGTTTGCTTAGCATAATACTCCCACTGCTGGGACACAGACCTCCTTCCTGTAAAATAAATTGAATGGTGATGTGCTTGTAATAGTCAGAATAACAACCATGACAAGGAATCTATGAATTTTTTAAAAACAACTCATCCAGCTGAAATAATACGGTAACAAAATATTAGCATTATCAGAATACAACTCACATAGTTTTGTACTTTAATTAAAATACGCCTCGTGAGCTCTCAAGCTTGCACAGGACTGTTTCTATTTTCACTTAGAAAAAATATATAATTTTGGTTTTTGTGTTTTTATGATTGTTTAGTTTGTGAGTCACAATAGTTTTTCTTTTTTCGAGTTTATACATGTTAAAGCATAACCATAATCAGCTAATCCTAACTAATATTATAAATGCGAAAGTAAGTTAGTTTGTTACCTTTTCACGCCTAAACCACTGAACCGATCATCCTGACTATTAACATTATTATGACAATAGATGGCACCATGTTTATTGTTGTTTTCCTCGGGAACAGCTGAAAAAAAAGTTTTTTTCAAGGTGAAAGGTATCTATGTATGTTTCTGTACACCTGACAACGTATATGCAAAATTTCAAGATGATCGGTTCAGTGGTTTAGGCATGAAAAGGTAATAAACAAACTTACTTTTAGTTAGGATAGGATTTCACGCAGACAAAGTCGCGGGCAGCAGCTAGTAATCTATACAGGGTGAAATTGAAAACATGCGACAAATACTCGTCATTATGAACAACTTTTACTATGGGACTAAACCTGAAATCGCGAAAAAAGTCAGCTGTTCCCTACATTTATGTTCGCATAACTCGTCAAAATGCAGGGAACAGCTGATTTTTTTTTCGCGATTTCAGGTTTTGTCCCATAGTAAAACTTATTCATAATGATGAGAATAATCTCCCATTTCGATTTGTCGCATGTTTTCAATTTCAACCTGTATTAAAATATAAAACAAAGTCGGGTTAGTTACACCATTTATAACTCAAGAACCGCTGGACCGATTTTTATGATAATATGATATTATTAATAGCAAAATGATTATTAAAACATGAAAAACAAAAACAAAAAAAAATTGAGGTGGTACAAAGTCGTCCGGGTGAGCTAGTTAATGAAAAAAAAAAAATTCTGTAATTATAGCAGCAACACGTTCCTGTAAATAGGGAATGGCAATGTTTTTCAATTTTCCAAATGTTCATAGATGACATATTATATCTCTTCCACAGTCTCACATCTCAGCCGCCCGCCAAATCGCAGGGATCCTCCGCACCTCCCTTGGTCCACGTGGTCTCGACAAGCTGATGGTCTCCCCTGATGGAGATGTGACTGTCACCAACGATGGAGCCACCATCCTGAAGTTGATGGACGTGGAACACCAGATCGGCAAGCTCTTGGTGCAGTTGGCACAGAGTCAAGACGATGAGATCGGTGATGGAACTACTGGAGTTGTGGTGTTGGCTGGTAAGTTGAGATACTGATATTTATTTATCATCAAATATATAGGTAATAGGTAATACGGGCTGGTGTCCGCAACTCCACGTCAATGCGCGTATTTTGCGTACGGGTGGGAAAATCGATTATTCGATCCACCCCAGCTCCTCGAGGAAGGCCAGCAACGCCTTGATGTTACTGACCGTCTCACGTAGGGTACCTGGGTTACCGAAGTACTTTGCCCTGTACGTGGCGACCACCGGGCAGTTTCGAAGCACATGTGCCGCTGTCTCGTCGTCCTCCATGCAGGCCCTGCACAGCGGACTGTCTGTTACTCCTATGACAAAGAGGTGTTTATTAAATGACCCGTGGCCAGTTAAAGCTGCAGTAACTATACGCAGCTTTTGTTTAGTTAGACGGAGAACCTGTTTCGTGAGGTGGCCATCCAATGCGGGAAATGCTTCCCTGGCCTGCCTGCAATCTCCTTGATCCGTCCAAAGTTTGCCATGTTGGTCTCTGGTACGTTTCCTTACCAGAGTGCGTATATACCCAAAGGGGAGTGGCGCTATGGGCTCAGGGCCCACTGGTGCCATGCTCGACCCCCTTCTAGCAAGCTCGTCGGCTGCATCGTTGCCCCGCGAACCGCTGTGTCCTTTGATCCATTGAATGGTTATTTTATTGAGTGTACCCACCTGGTTGAGGCGCTGGTGACACTCGTATATTAACCCAGAGTCAGCTGTATAACTGTCCAGCGCTTGCAGAACAGCCATGCTGTCTGAGAGTATGCGAATTGAGTGATCCTTTACTTTCCTGGCCATAATGGCTGAAGCATCATATCATCAAATATAAAATTACGTTTTTCTTTTTTGCGGTAATCATGACACGGAGCACCATGCAAAATGGCTATCGCTCGGCATGATGCTATTATGACCCTATGCGATACAGAGCCCCAGCGCGGGTTTGCAGTAAAAACAAAATCGAATTGAAACAAATGTTTTTGCATGAAATAGCCAATTTTAAAATTATTTAGTTGAGTATGCCCTTTGTTTTCCCACAAACCCATTAAAATAGTTTTTTTCTTGCACACTTGTGGTAGTTTCAACAAAACCAACTTGTCAAGGGATTGTGTCGAGAAGATAGGAAGTTGTACCGTTCCATCGTGTTGTTTGTACCGTTTCTTTCATGAAATCGTCATTTCCAGTAATGACATCCAACTGCGACATTTTTATCATAGCGGTTTCCATTTATCCAGTCGTTAGCTTCGGCCTGCAACTATGTCCGCGTGAAATTTCGGCCTCGGGCCCACCTCGTCGCATCCCATCGCCCGCCCGCGCTTTTTCTTTTTTTCTGTTTGCTCGTCTCCTAAGGGTCGTAGCGTGATGTTAAATAGCCTATACCTTTCCTCAAGAGTTATGCTATTAAATACAGGATTTTTTTTTCAAATCCGACTGGTAGTTACGAGAGAGAGAGAAAGAGAGACCAGAGATTAGCGCGTCCAAACAAACTCTTCGCTTTATTATTAGTATAGATTGCAACCACATTCAGCAGATGTACACAAAATGAAATAATCCTTATTTTATGTCCTCCACAGGTGCCCTCTTGGAACAGGCCTCCATCCTCCTAGACAAGGGTATCCACCCCATCCGTGTGGCTGATGGCTTCGAGATGGCCTCTGCCACCGCACTCGCTCATTTGGACAGCATCAGTGAGGCATTCCCTGTAAACAGAGATACTAGGGAGCACCTGATCAAGGTTGCCATGACAACACTGGGCAGCAAGGTGGTTGTGAAGTGCCATCGATTGATGGCTGAGATTGCTGTTGATGTAAGTTTTAGTTTGGTGTTTTTAAACTATGCTCTTTTGAGTTAAAACAGATTCTTGTAAACATAGATCAAATATTGATGAGCTCTCACAAAAAACCAGGTTTCTAATTGTGCATTTGTATATTAGGGTTCCGTAGTCAACTAGGAACCCTTATAGTTTCGCCATGTCTGTCTGTCCGTCCGTCCGTCCGTCTGTCCGTCCTCGCTTAATCTCTGTGACCGTTAGCACTAGAAAGCTGAAATTTGGTACCAATATGTATATCAATCACGCCGACAAAGTGGTAAAATAGAAATTGGAAAAAAATGTTTTATTAGGGTAGCCCCCCTATATGTAAAGTGGGAAGTGATTTTTTTTTTAATTTCAACCCTAACGTGTGATATATTGTTGGAAAGGTATTTAAAAATGAATAGGGGTTTACTAAAATCATTTTTTGATAATGTCAATAATTTCGGAAATAATCGCTCCAAAAGTAAAAAACAATGTCCCCCCCCCCCCCTCTAACTTTTGAACCATAAGTTTAGAAAATATGAAAAAAATCTGAAAAGTAGAACTTTATAAGGACTTTCTAGGAAAATTATTTTGAACTTGATAGAAACAACAGTTTTTGTACAAAAAAGACAAAAAGTTGTACAAAATCATTTCTGGACTAAGTTCGTAGTATAATCGTATATGCAAGCATTTTTTTTAACTTCTTTTGCATATTTTATTATCCTAAACGTATCTTTTTTCAAACAAAAAAAGAATTATTAAAATCGGTTCTCGCAATCCAAAATTACCACCGAAAACTTCTGGCACGTCTATGTATTAATTAGTAACCCAATTCCCCGAGAGATGGCGCTGTAGGTACTTATTACATTGGGTCGGGTATTATCGAATTGTACGTGGGAACACTTATTGTGACGGACGGAAAACTACGGAACCCTACACTGAGCGTGGCCCGACACGCTCTTGGCCGGTTTTTTTTTAAATGTAAGACCACAGAAATATGCAAATACCAGATTTTTTATAAATTACTTTAAAAAAAATAGTCAGTCTAAATATAATTAAGTACTAGATAAGCCTACTTAATCTATTTAAATGCTTGCGCCTTCAACCTCAAAAATAAACATACATAATAATACATCTTTATCCCTCCCCAGGCCGTCCTCTCAGTGGCAGACCTAGAGAAACGCGACGTCAACTTCGAGCTCATCAAAGTAGAAGGCAAGGTCGGAGGCCGCATGGAGGACTCCATGCTCGTGAAGGGAGTCGTCATCGACAAGACCATGAGCCACCCGCAGATGCCCAAGACGCTGAAGGTGAGTTAATTGGACAAAAAGTGAACAAATACTAAAACATCTCTTGCAAGTTTTAAGCAAAATTAAAGTAATAATGGAGTTTATTTTTTGCCTGTTCTTCTCCATAGAAAATAGGCTTGCATTAGAACACAACAACACTGTTTTTAACACTGTAACTTTAGTATCAACTAAAACAAACTGTATAAAGGGGATTGAAGATTTATATGTAAATTATCGGCCACTCATGATGCTTGACACCATTTTGAAAAAAAAAAAAAAAAAAAAATGGCGCGACAATACGTATGCCACGGATCTTCAAAGCCCTCTGACACTAAAAATATTCAAGTCTAGTAAAAACTATAAAATGACTTTTTAGTGTTGAGTCCTATAAATTGCTCAGAAACTTCATTATTTCTGAAAATGTAACCTAACAACATAACGACGTGAGTCTGTCTAGCATTTACCAAGACAGACAGATCAAGGCACAGGGCTTAGAATAATCATCTTTCAATTATTTCATAGGAAAATCGATTAATGGCCATAATTTACGGCCCGCTATTGTTTAAAATTAAGACTTATGTCGTTATCAATAATGAAGAAAAGACCTCGTAGCTTTGCATAGCCCTCCCATATGGAAGTGGCTATCACAGATAAAATTAGCTTACGAATCTATTTATACGCCCAGTTTGGCAATAAAATGCTGCCATTTGGTAAGCAAAACGATTCGCTTTTTGTTTATAGGAAACGCGTATTAGTATTACTAGACAAAATATGGTACTAATCTCACTATGTTATTTTCTACAAAGGACGTGAAACTCGCCATCCTCACCTGCCCGTTTGAGCCGCCGAAGCCCAAGACCAAGCATAAGTTGCACGTTGGCTCCGCCGACGAGTACCGCGAGCTGCGCGCGTATGAACACGACAAGTTCTTGGAGATGGTCAAGAGAGTCAAGGTAAGAAATCCGCACTAATAATTATATTTTATAGTATCTAAAATAATATTATAAAGAGAAAAAATTATATTTTTTTGTGTATGTTATGTTTTCACGCTAAAACGGGTAAACGGATTTGGATGAAATTTGGCACATGGGTATACCTTTTTATTTATTTTTTTTTTTCGGGGGGAAACCTTCAAAAGGCACCTGACCTCCGGGGAGGGAGGTCGGGGAGTGTGGGATTTTTACCTCACTAAAATCACCCCGGTGATCACCATCAGCACAAAGGGGCGGTCCCGGTTCCTCTTAAAAGACCAATTCCGGAACCCCCCCGTGCAACACTTGTAAGGCACATCACTAGGGAGACTGTAAAGGGGCCTCCCCTGAGCCTCGATATGCACGGCAGCACGTGATCACTGTGCCACCGTCTTCCCTGGAGTACATGGATATACCTAGATTAGGACATAGGATACTTTTTATCCCGATATCCCCACGGAATCGAGACTTATGCGGGTGAAACCGCAGGGCGCTGCTAGTACCTGTACAATAATACTACGTATTTAGTTTTATGTAGAACTAGCTGCGCCCCGCGGTTTCACCCGCATAAGTGTCGATCCCGTGGGAATATTGGGATAAAAACTACCCTATATCCTTCCCCGGGAGTCAAACTATCTGTATACCAAATTTCATCTAAATCGGTTCAGGCGTGAAAAGGTAACATACAGACAGACAGAGTTACTTTCAAATTTATAATATTAGTATGTATGTTAATTAATTATTTTTATGAAAAAGTGGCCCTATGATAACAGAATTAAATTTATCATGTCAAAGCCGTCACCATTACTCATCAGTCGTGTACCATACCTCAAAAAACAAATAACCTTTATTTCTTATCTCTAGGACGCCGGCGCAACTCTCGCCATCTGCCAATGGGGCTTCGACGACGAGGCGAACCACCTTCTCCTCTCCCAGGGTCTGCCAGCCGTCAGGTGGGTAGGAGGACCCGAGATGGAGCTGATCGCCATCGCTACTGGAGGTCGCATCGTGCCCCGGTTTGAGGAGCTCACCCCGGATAAGTTGGGATCTTGTGGACTTGTGAGGGAACTTAGTAAGTTGATTTTATATTTAGCTAAAGTAAAAGATTAGATGAGTATTTTGTTAGATAGGTCTTTGAAAATGACACAAGTCACTTTTTTCTTCAGGTGTATATATTTTTGTGAGATAATTATGACTGCTGCAACTTCTGCTAGTCCCTCTTACTTTCCTATTTTGTCACAAAAAAATCAAGCTTTTCAGCATGCTGTAGTTAGCATGTTAGCCACTTTCAACAAACATTGTTATAAACAATGTTTCAAAAGCTTATCCATAGTTCTAAGGTGACCTCAAAAATAACTGGTTCACAATAATTGTTTCATTTGAAATCCAAACTTACGTAATTTAATTCTTACGTAAGATCACAAAAGTAAGCAAAATGTATAAGTTTTTCAAATTTTTGCTACTTTTTCTTTGTAATTTTGGTAGATACTGATCAGACGTAAGATTCAAAAGGGGGAAGGGGGTTCATTCAAGTCTTATTTTTTCTTACGTAGTGGGGAGGGGTCAGAAATCGGTTAAAGTTGTCTTACGTAATAAATGAACAGCTCCAAACCTGTCAGGAAGTGGAGTATTTTTTTATTTTATTTTATTGGGACATAAAACAGTTACACGTTACAATTATGGTAAATAACAAACTAGATTGATGGAGGTGAACATGTAACCCACACCAATGTCCGCGGAATAAACTATTATGAAAAAATAAAACTAAGCCACACATCCATTGATGCATAAAATTATTTTATGCATCAATGCACGCATCTACTGGAGTAGTATTACTAATATATTTTTCTCGTCTCCAGCATTCGGCACATCCAAAGAAGAGATGTTGGTGATCGAGGAGTGCTCCAACAGCCGCGCGGTCACCGTGCTCATGCGCGGCGGGAACCGCATGATCGTGGACGAGGCCAAGCGCTCCATGCACGACGCGCTGTGCATCGTGCGCAGTCTCGTGCAGGTGACGATAATCTTCAGCATATTTACCGGGAAATTACAGTAGTAGCTCAACTGTCACCAATGAGACACTATTACTTTTTCTATTGTTACTGATCTCTAGTAGATTTCTTGACAGTTGAAGGGATATCAACTCCAAAAATTGTTATTCTGCGCTGCCAACGATTAAGGTTCCGATTCGCTGCCGTTGTGGGTACATACCCGCGCGGGTTTCGCTCAGGTATTTAATATCAAGTTCCGCGGCTAGAGCGGAAAAGTTGGTGCCCTAGTACTGCATAGGTATTGTTTCGCTTGTTGGGCGAAACTTCGAACTACTATTCTACCCACAAGGATAGCGAAATCCGCTTTGGTGTGAACAGTAATATTACCGCATACCCGCATATACGCGTCTGCGGTAGAGAAAACCGAGTGGTTTTCTCTACTATACAATTCCAATTTTTATTACAATAATATTTATATTTAATTAATTTCAAAATCAAAAGTCATTTATTCAAACTAGGCTGAGAATCAGCACTTTTCGAACGTCAAAATTACAAAAGACAGTCCCCCAAAACGCCCGCCCTTCGCCACTTCCTAGTGCTTTCGCTGGGGAGAAGAAGTGGCGGAACAAACTCCTCAGCAGCACAGCTGTCTGTTCAGTTAGAAAATAATTAATTAATTTTATACAATACTATGTATGCAAAGTAATTAACATTACAGGACACAGAACCTTAAATTAAATTATTTGCCATAGGTTAACTAGCCACGCCAATATACCAACAAATACAATAAACACTATACGTACTCAAGCAAAAAAAAATTAAAAATATAACCAAAAATAAACTTACTGACCAAATAAAAGCCTCCAGGTATAAAGGGCGTGACAGCTTACATATGTATGCAATGCTGGGTTCTGTTTACATAGCTGTCACTTGATTCGTATATAATAATTAATAGGTTAATAAATGAGCCTTCATTCGTAAATAAATATTTGTACGCCATAGTATGGCAGGATATGCTGGAACCAAAATTATAATATCTATTGTACCATATTCTGACAAATAAACATTATTGATTGATTACCGCAGACGGTAGCGAATACCGCTTAGGTTTGACTAGGCCTTAACCCTTTGACCACTTGTGTCGCATTTATGCGACACATATTTCCGTGCCCCTACCGCTCGTGTCGTATTTCTGCGACAGAGAACATGCATGATTTTTTTTTCATTCTATTTTCGTCCTATTAACTGCGTGGAACAACTAGAACCATAATTAAATAGAGATTAAAACTTTTTGACTATTTTTTAATCGATACAACTATTTCTCCTCCTTATTTATTGTAGGTATTATTTTATCATGATTTTATCGATTTGTAGCCGCGCGCTAGGGGCACGGCAATTGATATTTAGCCAAGCGCTTAGAAGGTTAACGCCGTGGAAGTGGCAAAGTTATGGGCCAACAAAATTTGAATAACTGTTGTGCCAGCGACACGTAGAAGAAGTTGACAGAACAATATTAAATATCCTTCTCCTTCCACAGGACTCCCGCGTAGTCTACGGCGGCGGTGCGGCCGAGATCTCGTGCTCTGTAGCCGTCGCTCGCGCGGCCGAAAAGGTGTCCTCACTGGACCAGTACGCGTACCGCGCCTTCGCCGACGCGCTCGAGGCTATCCCCCTGGCGCTGTCTGAGAACAGGTGAATAACATAACATACCATAGCTATTATTAATAAAATCTTGTTGATCATAGTAGTACTTTATGCATTTAAAATTGAGACTTATTACCTTGAAATAAGATTTAATTTTCTTTGGCTTAATCGGCGGACAGTATGGCAAAATACATAGTTTTTTTTAAAACGCTTGTAATTCATGATAAGTTAGGCAGAGGTGTACCTTCAGTACACCCACATTCAAAACAACAGGTGAATATATCGCATTATAGTGTAAATAAACACTTTTTGTGTGTTTAAAAGCTTGAATGAAAAATTTTGCCACGACAGTATTTTTGTTTGTCGGCGAAACTTTACAGAAGTGATGAATATTGATATCTGACAATAACAAAAAAGAACTGGTAATTTCAAGTCGCGGAAAGCGTAAACTGCGGGGACCTGTTAACATCAGTAAACTGATCCCCCCTTTTTACAAAACAAGGTTTTAGTGTAGATCAGGTTTAAACCACCAAGCCAGTTATTGAATTAAGAACCTAACTGTTATAGAAATGCAGTTCTTTATACAAAAATGACTGCTTAGTTCGGTGCTAAGTTGTCATCATTGTACTATTGAGAACTTTGCCTAAACGAAATAAAGTTTGAAATACTAAGTCAAAGGTTTAGACTAGAATAATTGTGATAAGACGGATCATGTCTGTGTGTTTCGCCAACTAATAATTTATTTGGTCCAGACTACTAGTAAATGAGATTAATTTACGCAGCAAATAATGTCCCCTTCGATAACCGCATTTTCAACAGTGGCACTCCAGCATAGCTATTCACAAACACTCGATGCGCTTCCGTATCGTATCGAATATTAATCATTGTTATCGTAGGAGTCTTCTAAACCCTGTTCACAAGTCCAAAACCCGAAAATTTTGTCAGTTTAAATCAAATAGACGCCCGCTATTCTTCCAACAGCTATTTGCTGTTGAGGGCAAGTCAAATCAGGTTATCGAAATGTCAGATTTTCGATACGATAGCCTGTCGTATGGTTGTGAATCAGGGCTCAGGAGTGCCGACAGAAGTGAAAACAAAACACAAACAGAATACTTTGCCATCACTCACTGACATATCGGATAAATACATTAAAACCGAGTACATCCCGAGGACAGCCGAACACATCCGAAGCGGTGTCGGTTACGGTAACAGTGGCGCGAATTCAATGGTTTTTTCCCATTTAAAAAAATGCCCAACGCGCCTAAAGAAGTTTTCACTTCAAAAAATTGTTGTCTTTTAGCATTTTAATAATTTTTATTTAATTTCCACAGCGGTCTGTCCCCCATCGACACTCTGTCTGAGGTGAAGTCGCGGCAGGTAACCGAGAGCAACTACAACCTGGGCATCGACTGCATGGGCAATGGTAAATGTTTCATAAATTCATACTAAGGGGCAGCTCTGTGTTGGGCTTGTGGCTAAGTCAGCCGTACAGTTCGATCGATCAGGTTAAGCTACGCTTGCTTCGGTTGGTCCGTGGATGGGTGACCATCTTCACATTAACATACCAAGACCCCTCCGTGCCTCGGAAAGTACGTTAAGCCGTTTGAAGAAACTTTTTAGGCGGCAATTCGATAAATACACGAGAATTGAGAGTGAAATTTCAAGGACGCGTCACGTTTTGGCACAGTTCTTTACATGAGAGAGAAGAAAGATATAAGTCTCTCTCACACAGAATCTCTCTTATATTATTGTTGTATAAGTTATGCTAAAAGTTTTTATGCATTTCAACACATTAATTTGTAAACACAGTATTTAGTTTACAAACAGGTTACTACTCATATAATAATATCTAAAACCCAATGTGCCATTTGAAAAGTGCATCATTAGCTGTACATATTTGAGCTTTATCAAGCTCAGAGTAAAAGGCTTTTATTCAATGTCATCAGAAGACCGGTACCTAAGCCACCTTTCGATAAAAGAGCGACCAAACCTGCACCCTAATTGGGACATTGCTAACCCATTGCTTGTAATGTTAAGTCATTGCTAATGTGTGCTATGCAATTACCCTGTTGTATAGTTTTTAACACCATTGTCTCCATTCCCAGGTTCAAATGACATGAAGACGATGAACGTCATCGAATCCCTTCACTCCAAGAAGCAGCAGATATCGCTCGCCACACAGCTCGTGAAGATGATACTCAAGATTGATGACGTCCGCTCCCCAGCTGACTCTATTGAGTAAAAGTATTAATTGTAACTCTTATGTACTGTTATATCTATGATCTTTTATAATTAAACACGCCTAATGTTACGTCCTTTGTATATGCACTACGAGAAACTACTATAGTATAAGCCAATGTTTGTGTCAAACGCGTTCATGAAATGCGGGAGCGAGATGGCACCAGTCTGTCCTACTCGCACTGTGTATGACTGCGGCTGTCAAGAGTCTTGGCTTTTAGCATAGTTGAGGAATAGATTGCAAGCTGCCGTCACTACAAGACGCTGGCAGAATAGTCGACATCAGCTCAGTTGCCAAAAAGAAAAAAAAATAGATTTGCAAGTAATACTTCGCATTTTGGCAATGGGATGTTTGTGCATATGTGAGGGGCCAGTAAAATAGATATTATTTAAATGTGGAGTTTAACAGTGTTGCTGGATTTTACTTGAAAAAAATAATAATCCAGGACACTAGCAAATACAAACTTATCAAATTAAAATCACAAATGTACATATTTTATAATATGTAGTATGGAACCACATGATAGAATTTACTTGTTTTAATATTTTAACCTTTCAATGCTAGAACGGAGTCGCTAGATATCCTGAGAAGAGCTTACTTTAAAATCTGTCTCAAAAACCAACCCGTTTTATGTAAATGGCGTGAATATGTGTTTTGACGTGTATTACGTACGATGTACGGGTTAGATTGTTAGAACTTTGAATGCTAATAACGGTATTATTTCATTACTATTATTTACAAAGCGACGCAGGCCCCCGGGAGTCTTGTAACAATAGATCCACAACAACAGTCTTCATGGATAGTCAGACAACGAGTTTTACCAGGGGTATCATTGGGTTGTGGTCAGATAGGCAGTCGCTCCATGTAAAATACTGATATTCAGCTGCATTCGGTTAGACTGTAAGCCGACCCCAACATAATTGGGAAAATTCTATATAGATGATCTATCTTTTATAAAAATATTGTCTTTATTAGCATTAAAAGTGAAAATTATCTATTTTTTCACACGCTTAGCCGCGCTAAGCCTCTCGGACTTGGCAGTAATAATATTATTTTAATTACAAATTAAGTCGATGCATTTCCCTGTATGCGAGCGGTTATACCAAACGTAATGGATGCCTTATTGCACTAATAAAATAATAAGCTAATTTACTTGTTGGAGTTTTATTTCTTTGCTGCTTTTCATTTTATACCCACACACGGCGCCGGGGTGCCCTCTCGCCGCTACGTGTAACGGCTGGCGCTCACTGACGGCACGGCAAGGCGTGTCATGGCAAAAGATATTTCAATGAGTTTAGAATTCATGTTACTTTATTTTAATGCCGCGACGTGCCGCGGGATGCTGTGGCATGACGCGGCATGCTGCGGTATGACGTGTCATGCCGTTTCTTTCCACGGGTTGCTGCGGCGCGCCATTGCATCCCGCGAGGCGTATGGGTCACCTTGTGTCGAGTAATTATGATTGCTAAGGCAATTCTCACATTGCACCGCATCACGCAGCGGGGCGCAGAACACGCACCCACGCGCGAGATTTTTTACATACAAATTCAATAAAAACGCACGCGCGTGGAATTTGGTTCCGTTTCACACCGCTGCATGAAACGCAGCAGTGTGCCAATCGCCTAAGCTTGTTGAAATAAGGTTGAAACTTGTGCAGCGGTCATTTCGGTTAATGGGGCGCAGTCCGGTCGGTGCGGACTTTCATTCAGCAGGATGCCACGGAACGCCGCAGCACAACCTGCCGTGTCGCGCCGGCCCTTACACACGTAATTACACAAATTAAGGCGACTACACGACCTAAAGCGCGGTCACTGTCGGACTGCATAGAAAAGAAAGAGAAGCGCGATGACACAACCGTGGTAATTTATTGCAAATATGAAGCAATTATCTATTTACAAAAACTCTCAAACACCAAACAAATAAAAACCGTATACTAAAATTCGGGGAATTAAATTGTCTTTTAGATGGTGAAAGTTTTATGATTTTATGAGATTTTATGTCCGCGGTAGACATTACTTTACAAATTAATTACACTATGTTAAAAAAATATAATTGCAAATATTCACATATCAAATTACGAAGCAAATGGTCTAGTATAACATTTATTTTTTTCAAAGAAATCAGTCCGGTCGATTAGACGTGATGTTGAATTTAAAATCATTAGAAGTCGTATATCTGCGCCTTAAGGGAAGGTTCATATCTGACGGAACATGCGTCGCGTATTATCGGTCGCGTAACGCCAGAACAGACAAATGTATAGAAAAACACTTGACCGTTCACACTCAACCGATGATGCGTTAGTGCGTCGAGTGTGAACGGTCAAGTGTTTTTCTATACATTTGTCTGTTCTGGCGTTACGCGACCGATAATACGCGACGCATGTTCCGTCAGATATGAACCTTCCCTAAGCAGCAACTTTGATGATACCATCCCGTTATACCAACCACAAGGAAATAACAAACGCGGAATTTCACGCGAACGAAGTCGCTACAGTCGTAAACATGAAGATCACAGAAAAAAAAAGACAAAAAATAGTATAACCATAATTTTATTGTATTGAAGTAAGCCTATATACATTCCCGTACCGTACAAAACAATTCTATCGTCGACATCGACCTTTGGATTCTTCAGTTTGTAAGAGTGCGAGCGAAAGGCGACTACATCTATGTCACTCCCGCTCGCGTGGAGAGTTATCGGAGACTTAAAGCTAGGAAGTTAACATAACTTGACTGTGCTCAGGAACTTTACATAGTCAGCTCCTGCAAAAGAAAGAAATAAGGAATTAGTGTTAGATTAAAACATTACCATCCTTTTCGCTTCCGCAGTCGGGTAAAAAACAAAAAAAAGGAGCAGTTTTCTCAATGTCTAAAATGGTCAAGAGTGGGGGTGGGTATTCTTCCCATAAGATTCCTCAGAGCCTTGGCAAGGCATGTTAAACCTTCATTGAATGCGTTTGTGATAGTTCAGGCCTGCTGAAAGTGATGAATGTCTAAACCCGTCTAAAGGTCATGTAGAACGATAGTAACTGGTGCCGACAAATGCTGGTTATCAATGCTGGCAGTGTTCATACTTTTTGCCAAATCACGCACTAACACGCGATGTCAATGTAGCGTGCTCATTGGTCACATTGAAAAATTGTGAAGCTACATTTCGTAATTTGACCAATGAAAATGCGTGTTAGCGTGTGTTGCGACTTTAATAATAATAATACCAGCCTGTTATTGTCCCACTGCTGGGCAAAGGCCTCTTCACGAGCATTGATCACCACGCTTGCTCAACACGGGTTGGGGATGTCTGACTTATACAGGGTGGCATCGACGCGCGAACTCACGAAAAATATCTGCTAGGTGTATGTGTAATCATGTGCTGAATTCATGGTTACAGGTTGCGCGTCGGCTCCATGTAAAATACTGGTATTCAGCTGCATCCGTTTAGACTGGAAGCCGACCCCAACATAGTTGGGAAAAGGCTAGGCTGATGATGATGAGGTTGTGCGTCGGCGTCCCTGCCACCTTGTATCAACTATAAATTCAGGTTTTCTCAAGATGTTTTTCCTTCACCAATATCAGTGATGTCCAAGATAAACTCCGATACCGTGTCTGATCGCGGCCTTTAATGATAGATAAAGCCTGTACATACCATAATAGCATTGACGATATCCGATTGGTTGTTCCGGAGCGCGCGCACAGCCCGCGCTCGCGACACGTTGGCTTGGGACATGACTATCTCCACGTCTTTCTCGTCCACTCCAGTCTCGTCGACACCTTCCTCATCTTCTTCCTCTGCTATGGGTGCCACCGTCTGGAGAATGTGGAGAAATTTGGGATTAGTATAATGTCAGGATTGTTTGTGAGTGACCATTGAATAAGTTGTTGGTAATTTTTATGGAGCTATTTTTTTTTTGTGTTCAAGCCTCTGGATTGGAAACAAATTGAGAACTGTTTCCCGCAACCTGAAATGCTGCACAACTGCTATTTTACCATGGATAAGAAGATACTTCTTGGCAGTTGGGTCAAAAACATTCACATGCTGTAAGCAACACAAACACTTGTTGCTCAATTTATAATGGGATTTAAACAAGTCCATGATACAAGAGAAGTTCATAGTGTAGGCCAACTATGAGTAAAGTCCAAATTAATGATGTATTAGACTGTTGGACACTTCAGACACAGCCAAGGTAGATTTCATAATAAATCAAAACTATTGTGTTTGTATCATCATTAGTGTCCAAACAACGAAATAGGAATCATGTGTAACATGTTACAGTTAACCCCTCAAGCGTCAGGCGTACACCAAGTGTACATAAGAGAAGGTGTTCGAAATGTCAACGGTACACCAAGTGTACACAACAGTGTCATTGTTCTATTGTCATTGTTAAAACAATGACTTTAGTGCGCCCACTCAACGATTATTACATAGTTAACACCATTTTCAATAACACCTTATTACTTCCTGATTCTCATTTCAAAAAAATATTCAAATAAAACATCTTAAACATACCGTGCCCGCAGCAGCAGCATCGTTGCCGGCAGCAGCGCTCTCAGGTGCCTTGAACCTCTCAGCAGCAGCCATGGTAGCCTGTTGGGACAGATCCTCGATCTTGGCCTCTCCGAACACGATGTAGGTGTCCGAGTGAGGGTTTTTGTACACGTCTGGGGAGTTGATCACGAACAGGATGTTCTTGGATTTCCTGATTGTGACCCTGTTGACGCCTTGGACCTGAAAGAGTGATTGAAAAATGTAAACAACACTGTTTTTGAGTATCAATTGGATCTTTGTAAAATGCAGTCTGAATCATGGTTTATGTGAACAGCAGTGGAAGTTTAGGATCCTGAAAACAGAGGGGTAATTGCGAAACACGCTAACAGTAGGAAAGGCTTTAATTTTGATAGTTCAACAACATTAATTGCATTATTTACGATGTTGAGCAGACAAATTTTTCGAACATAAAAAGCAATGGATTAGCAATATCTTTCAAAATGATTCAGATTGATAGTGTGCTATGCAATTAAGGTGTTGGACATTTTTATCAGCCGTACTATAGTTGAATGTTTGCAGCTGCGGTCACATTGTCACATGATAATGTGAAATGAATGTCTATAGGAAACCACAAAATGATGGGAGGCGACTAACAAAAACATATTAGCACAATTTTGATTGCGCTTTAGTTCAACTTGAAGACCAAATAAAATTTCTGTCCATAATGTATATGCATAAACAGCGCAAACTTTTTTTTTTTGAAAATTTTAGCAAATATTTTTTGTCATCTCTCATCTCTCCTACGCTACCTACTCTGACAACTATACAACAGCATTTAAAGTTATTTTTATCAACTAAGGTAGAGCCCGATTCAAAGAGTCGCTGCGCAGTAACAAATTCTTGTGTCAGGGGATTGTCCGAAAGAGTTATGGCTACCCCAGAACATAAAGGGCTAAGGAAGGAACACGGGTGGGTGAGTCTGACACCCCCTTCCGGTCCACCCAGAGCAGGAGGCGTCACTTGATGATTTCCCATCCACAACAAAAAGGGGGGGAGGAGGGGTGAGGTACTGCGCAGCAAGTAGCGCACTTCAGAGCCGCCATAAACTTTGACGCTATGTTCTATGTTATGGGTTTGGTTTCCGCACTTAGTCCTTCAAATGGACCATTGTGCGTGAACTTTGACGCTTACTATAACAATACTTACAGGCTTAAGTCCAAGTTTGCTCATGATCTTGCGCGCCTTCTTCTCACCGCGAGACTGTTTCGCCTTCGACACGATGTCGATACCAGCGATAGGGTTAGCGATGCCTCCAGTGCCTGGTGCACCTGTTAAATAAACATAATTTTCAAATTCCGTTTAGCCTCGTTAGATTTCTCAAAGTTGTACAGACAGCGTCAGAGAAAAGGAACCCCCTTTGGTTACATACCAAAGGGGACTCATTACCAAAGGGGGTTCCTTTTCTCTGATGCTGTCCGTACCTGACAAAGTTTGAATTACATTGTTACAAAAAAAAAAAAAAATAATAAAGGACCTAATTCAACTGAGGTACATAACACAGTAGATTGTAAATTCAAGTATAGAAAATACTCATATTAGGCTAATAGGGTGGTGACTATCACATCACACTAATATTATAAAGGCGATAGTTTGTGAGTGAGTGTGTGTTTGTTACTTCTTCACGCTCAAATCAACGGACCAATTTTAATAAAATTTTGTGTGGAGCAACCATGGATAGCATTGATATAAAAAAACAGAGCTTCATATTTTATCTTACCAGCATCTTCCAATTCTGGGATAGTGTCATCGGAGTCGCTGTCCGAGGAGGCAGTCTCCTCCTTGCGCTTCTCGGTCATGGAGGCAGTGGCCTTGTCCAGCTCGGTCAGTTCTGGCATCTTGGTGTCTGTGCTAGATGTTATCTTGCGTTACGGAAGAATTCCTGTTGGGGAAGATAGGGAAACATGGTTTAAATAAATATTACCTTTTGATACACCTTGGGTCAGATTAGCAGTTGCTCCATGCAAAGTACTGGTATTCAGCTGCATGCCGTGCGACTGGAAACTGGCCCCAAAATAGTGTTGGGAAAAAGCTACGTAGAGCGTACGTCAAGCGGTCAAGCGTCGCCGATCAGCGACGCGGTCAAGCGTCGCCGATCAGCGACGAAACAATAGAAAATCAATAATTGTGTCTCATTAGCGGAGCTTGACAGATTAAGATTCTATTTTCTAATTTTCTGGATTACTAATTTATATTTTAGTCAACCCTAATACAATCTACTATGGAAGAGGTGTTTCAGAGCTAAAATTTTAGAGTTAAAATGAGTATGAATCAAGATAGCAGCAATTCCACTTGATTAGGTTCTCAGAAATGGGATAAACAGTCCATATCCATATAAATAATCTAAAGGAAAGGTAAGTAGAGTATCAAATTACTCACTGATATACTACACACAAAGTAACAATTTTGACTTTTTTATACTAAATGGCAAAGTTCAAATAGATAAGACTAAGGAGGTTTCAAGTTACACATTCCAGAAAAATTTTCTATGCACTAAAAAATCAATAACTCCATGGAGTAAAACAATATGACTGTAAAATAAAGACTAGTGCTACATTTTAGAGTTTCTCGAGTGTAAAATTTAGGCTTAGATTTCAGTAATTTGCATTAAAATGAAACCTAGATTTCAAAGAATGTCATACAGGCCACAACAATAGTTTAATAGTTTTATATGTAGCTAGATCATAAAATGTCGTAGGTCTCCACCTCCAGTGCGCAAACGCATAACTACAACCTAACTATATGCACTATCTGTGGATACAGCACTTCCAATCGTCAATATTGATGATACACTGACCATAAATTGACCTTAATAGAGCATAGCAGTCATCGAACTACTCAATAAGTTATAATCCCGAAATTTCAGACAATCGCCGGAAAAAATAACCAAGCAAATGGACTAAAATGGCATGAATACATGGCCGTGAGCTGCATTAGTAAAATTATTTAGCAAAGAGCTCCGATTTACAGCGTTCACACTTTCATTGTTTTGTATTGTGAAACACAAGTCATTTAAACACATAATATCACTAGAAACGATGAATATTAGAACACTTGTGCGAAAATAATATGGGCGCGGGTTTCGCCAATACACCGAACAAAAATATTGAAATAACAACGCAAATTTGTCGCGATTACACCTCTGTACACTATAACATTTTAATGTTACACTTAAACACTAAGATTTCGTTAAAAACTATGGATTAATTACCTTTATTTAGGAATAATCGGTACCGAGGAATCAAGGAGATTCACTTCAATTTGACAAGAGCGGAAAGGCAATTTTGTTAACAGATAAAATATAGTAAAAATATTATTGAAATTCCCGTCAATTTCTGTGTGTATCCGATCAGAATGTTGGGCCACAAAAGGGATGAATGCAGCTGAGACAGAGATGGAGAATGTTCATCTAAAGCCGGCTGTACACATGGGGCCAAGGTGTTGGGCCAACATGTTGGGCCAAAGTGTAGAGAGCTACCTGGCGGTATGTTGGCTTAATTGGTCTAGTTGGCGCCAACGTTGGCAGGCCATCCGAATAGTGTCGGTTTTTTGTGCACACATCAAAGGATCTTGGCGCGCTCCGCAAACAGCGTTCACACGTTGGTGTCTTGTTCAGTTCGTTGTTACTCGTCAGCGGAGACAGTATCGTTGCGTGTGAGTGAAATTTACGTTCCCATGTTCCGATAGCAAAATTATTATCACCCTGTATATCAATAATAACTAATAACACATTTACCTCGTTCTATTCCGTGACAGTGACATGTGACAGTTAGGTGTAGGTTGATGTGCTGGCGTCTGTACGTAATAATTAAACGCACTATATAAATAAATTGCCGCGGCTGCAAGAACTTCTACGTCCATCTTTGAAGCGCCAATGCAGAATGATCAGTCGGCCAATGTGTGAACAGCAATCTTGGTTATCCATCATTTTTGCCCAACACGTTGGCCCAACACCTTGGCCCCATGTGTACAGCCGGCTTAACTATGTGAGAATGCTACAATACGCAAATGGATAGAATTTCCGCATTTTCCGCCCGGCCACGACTTTTGGCTTAGCGGCAAACGGCGCGGTGTCTTTGTCAAATGCACTGCTACTGCTAGCGTTGACGCTGCGAACGGTGCACGGTGCATCGTGGCATGGTTCATACATTTTCGTATATTTGTTTTTATCGCTAGCCGCACCGTGCTAAGCTGCCGCTGATAACGGCAAGGTCGTGGCCAGGCCGTACATCTCGGGCGTCGTCACAGAGGCAGAGGCCTAAAACGCTAGCGGCGTGATGATTTGGACTCGTTTCTGACTGACTGGCCGGAGAAGGCACAACAAAAAGAAGGAAAAGTATGGGGAAGATGGAAGACCTTTCCCCAGTAGTAGAACAAATTATTATTTTTTATTATTAAAAAATAAGAAGAAATTTGACAGTAGCACCACAGAATAATAGTATTACAAGTGTAGCACGGTGGATAAAAAGTTGTGTGTAAATTAGTAGTCATGGTAAGGGCATGTGAATGCGGAGGAATGAAGAAAATGTCGTGAGGAAAGATTTGAGTATGAATGTGGAGCACTGGAGTAGGGGAAGACCAAAGTAACGATGGATGGACTGTGTGAAAGATGATATAGCTAGAAAGTGAGTGATTACAAAGATAACAATTAAAGAAAAGTATGGAAGAGAAAGACACGTTGTGCCGACGGCAACGCCAAAAAAATAGGGATAACAGCGAGGGCAGGAGAATGATGATGATTCTGTGTGTATCCGAACGTTTTCATCATTTAATTATTTTTTACTTTTGGCAACATTATGATGATATGTCAACCATCAGTAGTGATGCCGCAATAAAATTGAATCGATATCGATAAATTATTATCGCACTGTACAACAGAGCAAAGATAAAGATGTTTATTTTATATTTTACAATGAATGGCTATCGTTTGACAACTTTTTGATTGCACCTTGCTTTGAAATCCGTGTTCATAATAATTCACTTAACGCAATGGATATTGTTGAACTGCATCTGCCAAAATGAAAAGATTGCCTATTATAATATGATAAATTACTGATAATCAGCAGAAGTAACAGTACACTATGAGTTTTCTTGATATTGAGCTCATCCACAAAATTTATCGATATCGATGGTTATTCTGGTAGTATTCAAACACCCCTTATCTACATAATGTCAATATTGTCAAATCAAATCACTCGCGTTCATTTTTCATTCCGCTCGAAGGCGGTGCTATTCATTCTGCGCAGTTTTTGTTCGTTTCCATCACTTTTCATCAAAAATACTGTTGCTGTAAATACGTCACGAAGTGTCGATTACAAATAAATATTTATTAAGAGTGACTGTGTCGAAAACATGTCGTTAATCGTGCAGTGATTTGGTGTTTTATTATCTCACCAATTATCAAGTCCAAAGTGCGTGTTGTTTTCAAATTAATATTTTGTGTTTGTAGTCACAATTGATACGTGCCAAAACCCAAAAATGTCTTTGGAAGAGAAATTCAACGCTGCGGTAAATGTGATCCGGAGTTTGCCGAAGAGCGGTGAGTTGTTCTTTTTTAATTTTTTTTTTCAATGCATTGTTATTTTATCGATTGCTCCGTTAAGTCTGCTGTAAGATATTACATAAAAGCGCGGTTAATCTCTTTCTAATGATACCAGAAACGAGATGTGTTGCAATCGTCTATTAAGATGCGTGTCGTACATTGTATGGTAATGTAAACATGTAGGCAAGTGATTAGTTGCCATGGACATCATTGATTGTATAATAAGTAGGTCTCTTTTTCAATGATTTTATTATGGTATTGATATCTCCCCGGGCATGTTCTCTACTATGTATCATTCTTTGCACTGGAGCAGCTCCAATGGAGTGTAGCAGGCAGGTAACACATGATAATTCAGGTGTTCAAGGGCCAACTAAGGATGAAAACAGTTTTCAGGAGGGAATTCAATCTGGATCCCTGAAAAAAGTTATGGTAGTCACAACAAGCAGTTAAAATCATAGATAATAGAACAAATGTCTTTTGCCATTTATTATTCTAACAGCTGTTGGCTTTCTTGTTTGTTTCCTTCAATATCCTTGTTCAAGCTTTTCCCAATCCTTTAAGCTTACCATCATATCAACAAAACAAATTCTTATCAATCTCCTGATAAGAAATTCGTATTGTTTAGGTAGATTACCTATACAAAACAAATGAATAAAATTGAAGTGCCTAATTATGTACTAAATGCATAATTATGTAAGTGTAAGGGACGATTCACACTGGAACGGCAGAAGCCGGCAGCGGCTGTCGACGCGAACGGTCGCGTCGCCGCGGGCAGTACCTCTGACAAGACGCGCGTTTCACTGGCAGATAGCTGCTGTTATAAGGAGTAACTTAGGCTACTTTTATTTTAGAAAAAGAAACAAATCAAAGGTAATAATGACACATGAACAAATTCCCAGGCAGCAGCTAGTTTTTAATCTTTTAACCACCACAGTCATGTATAAATGACAAACCAAAATGTGCCCAGCACACCACAGTCACGACTACATGACAAACTTCTGGCACCGAGGGCACATATTCGCATTTTTTGATGTGGCGGTCAAAAGGTTAATAAAATTTAATTATTTAAATTGATGATTATTTTATTCGAAGTCAAAGTCAATTCATTTATTTCAAATAGGTACATAAATAATAAATGGGCAGTGGTGGCCCAGTGGTCACGGCCGCGACTTACGAGTTGTAGGTTCGGACCCAGACAGGCGCTTTACTTTGTTTAAATTATATTATCACCACTGCTCTCAAAACGGTGAAGGAAACTGGCATGTCCTAGAACCAAAAATTAGAAGATATCTGACATCTACCAACCCGCACTGGGCCCGTGTAATGGATTACGGCCTACTCCCTCTTACAGAGAGGAGGCCTGTGTCCCAGCAGTGGGAACTTAATAGGCTGATTATGTAAGCACATAAAAGGCACTTTTTAATGTAAAAACTTACAAAAAAATGGAATTTGTTCTAGTTGCCCCTTCCAAAAGGTAGCTTCTTATGGTGGAGAATGGGCAAGAAACTCCACCTTTACTCTTTTTAAAATGTTTTACAATACTCATTTTGTATACTTAGATTAATAATAATTATATGTGAAGACAATGCACAAACTTAATTATTATCTTAGACCATTATTTGTTTGATAAAGCACATTTTGAAGGTAGGTAGTGTGGCACAATAAATCCTAGACATACTTGTATCATTATTCGTTTTTTATTCAACTAGCTGCGCCCCCCGTTTTCACCTGCATAAGTCTCAGTCCCACTGGAATAATGGGATAAAAATAGTCCTAATCCAGGTCAAGAGGTGTAAGGAGAGTAGAGAGGCCTTTGCCCAGCAGTGGGTATTAATAGCTAATAAAAAAATCCAGGTTTTGGTTTACCCATGTGCCAAATTTCTTCCAAATCCGTTCAGCTGTTTTAGCGTGAAAGCGGAACAAACAGAAAATAAAAACCTTCTTTTTTATAATAATATTAGGTCCTTACATATGAAATTGGCGTTTTGTATGGAAGGAACAAAAAGTCGAATATTTTTTAATATAATATATTTAATTAATCAAAGTATGAACCATTGTTTTCAATGCACTTTTGCCATCTTATAGGTAGTTCATTGATCCCTTTACAAAAAAAACCAGTCGGACGGGAATCAATAAAATCTTTGAAGGCGATTTGGACTGCCCCATCGGAGTTGAATTTTTTCCCTTGCAAAAAGTTATCCAAATTGCGAAAAAAATGGTAATCTGTTGGAGCAAGGTCCGGGGAGTACGGAGGATGTCTAAGACATTCCAATTCAAGCTCTTCTAATTTGGTAGCCGTCTGTTGCGCAGTGTGTGGTCTGGCGTTGTCGTGAAGCAGCAGTGTCGTGGAGCGATTGACCAGCCTTGGTTGTTTAGCCGCTAGCTTTTCCATCATGGTTTGTAATTGCTGACAATAGACATCAGCTGTAATAGTCTGGCCAGATTTGAGAAAACTGTAATGAACAATACCGGCACTAGTCCACCAAACGCTTACAAGTAACTTTTTTGGGGTTAATTTTCGCTTGGGGCAGGATTTGGCTGGCTGGCCAGGATCCAACCATTGCGCTGAGCGCTTCCGATTATCGTAAAGAATCCATTTTTCATCACAGGTAATGATTCGGTTTAAAATACCTTCATTGTTGTGCCGGTTCAGTAATGTAACGCAGCAGTCGACGCGCGTTTGCCGGTTTGCTTCAGTCAATTCGTGAGGTACCCACCTTTCAAGCTTTTTAATCTTCCCAATTTGCTTCAAGTGAATTAAAACAGTTTTATCACTAACATCGAAGCCTGCAGCTAACTCGGACGTGGTTTGCGATGGGTCCGCTTCCACAATAGCCTTCAATTCTCCATTATCAACTTGGGTCTCAGGCCGTCCACGGGGCTTGTTCTGCAGGTCGAAATTTCCAGAACGAAAACGTTGGAACCAAAAACGAACTGTGTTTTCTTTTGCAACATGACCGCCATACACATCATTCACCCTTCGAGTCGTTTCCGCAGCACTAGTGCCACGGCGGAACTCGTACTCGTAAATAATGCGATATTTTAAATTTTCCATTTTGTAAAATGAGTGACGCAAACAGAAAAAACAGAAGAAAAAAAACAAATGAATGACGGTCATCGAAGCACAAATACATGAGTAAATAGCTGTACAAATTTGAATTTGGAATTCCTTACCAAAGAGGAGAAATTCGTGATTAAAGTGGCCAGTACGAAAAACGCCAATTTCATATGTAAGGACCTAATATTAGCAGATATCGCACGCTGAGAACGAAAGTGACCGATTTCAAAATTTTGGTTAAATGAGTTAAGTATACAGAATGACCTTAAAAAGTATATTCTATCATAATTATATTAGAAAACTGGCCAATAAAGGTAAGAAAAGGATAGAGGTAATTACCTCTATCCTTTTCTTACCTTTATTGGCCAGTTTACTTAACTCATTCAACCAAAATTTTGAAATTGGTCACTTTCGTTCTCAGCGTAATCGGTCACTTTCGTTCTCAGCGTGCGATATGTTATTACACAAAGTGAACAAACATGCAATTCTGCCTTTTTGTATGAAAAGAAGCCTTTGCCCTCTAGTGTGGCAATTACGGGCTAAGTAATTAAATTCGTGCCATACCTAAACATCTGTTTGTTGCAGTAATGAGTCCAACACAGTATCATTTTGTAATATTTCAAATAAACGCATTGAAGTAACCTCTTGACAGTAAAACCTATTCAAATGCAACCTATGCAAATTCATTAACTTTGTTTTCATAGTCTATGATTCATTGTGACGATGCTAGAACCAGAGTGATCTAAGTGACATTTTTGGGCAAAAATGGTTTTTTTACACAATTGCATGGAAAAATCATAAAAATCATAATTCTTGTAAAAAAACCATTTTTGCCAAAAATGTCACTTAGATCACTCTGGTTCTAGCATCGTCGTTTATGCTAACATTATGAAACCAAAGAGTTCTGACTAGTTACCAGTATATTAAATATAGTATAGTATGTACAAACATACATAAACTCACGTCTTCTTCCCATGGGGGTAGGCAGAAACGGCTTTCATTTTGACAGTTCAACAACATTCATTGCGTTATTTACGTTCTTGAGCAGACAAAGTTTTCGAACATATACAGCAATGGATTAGCAATATCCTTCAAAATGATTCAGGTCTACAGTTACAGTAGGTGCTGGTCATACACGCACGCCGGTTGCGAGAAACGCACCTGACCTTTCCGAAGAACATCACCACTAGGATCACTATGTCCCTTTAGAGCGTCCCCTCCCGGAGTTTCCACTCACGTTTGGAGGTCTACTCCGTAGTTTCGAAGTAGTCTCCAAAGTTACGGGCATTTACTACTTCGTATTACCTACGGACATACGATTACTTTGGTGACGATTTAAGAATGAATGACAACACTAGTTGACTTGACAGTTGTGGTTATTCCCGATTTGTTTTTACCCGTCCGAAAAAGTGAAGTAATCGGGAGTAGGGTTCACTCCGAAGAATCTAACTACATTCGGACGAGCCCGTATCTTAGTTGACGGACTTAGAGTAGATGCTTTGCCATTAAACCGACTTGAAAATCAGGTTTTAAGAAAGAAGTGGCAGTTCAAGAATAAATCACGTCAACGCCGCCGGCTGTCGCTGAAAACCAGCGCGCTGGGGCTCTTTCTCGCATAGGGTTGTAGCCTCGTAGCATTATGCTGAGCGATGGCCGTTTTGCGTGGACGTGACGCATATAACTTTTTATTTTTTTTGTGTGTTCAAATAAACGTCTTTTTCTCCGTCATGTTTACCGCAAATAAACGTATTTTCTTTCTTTCTATTTAAATGATTAAATATTATTATACTTGTTGTTTATAAAAACTTTATTGACAACCTCCTGCTGTATTAAAATAAGAATGACCTCCTGATAAAGAACTGGTGAACTGTGACGAATAAATTGTTTACAAATTCCGTTCCAGTTTTCTTTTTATCAATTATAAATAAAACAAAGTCGGGTTGGTTACACCATTTATAAAACTCAAGAATGGCTGGACCGATTTTTATGATTTTTGAATTATAGTTGGATTTGTCTCCGCCCCGAATAGCAAACTATTAAAACATGAGAAAAATTCACAAAACAATAATAATGAAAACAATTAATTTTCTCGTACATTTTGTATGGAAAGGCTTTTTTTTATTTTGAGGCGGTATGAAGTTCACCGGGTCAGCTAGTTTAACATAATATTCACCCCTGTATTCCTCTAAGGAATACTGGCGAACAAATTCCTGGTCTTCAATCAGTGCGTCTTGACCGTCATGACATAATTATGTTGCCAAAACGTGGACACTGACGGTCGGGCTGGTCCACAAATTCAAGGTCGCTCAGCGCGCTATGGAGCGAGCTATGCTCGGAGTTTCTTTGAAGGGTAAAATCAGGAATCAAATTGTCTGGAAAAGAACCGAAGTTACCGACATAGCTTGCAGAGTAAGCAAACTGAAGTGACAGTGGGCTGGCCATGTTTGTCGAAGGACCGATGGCCAGTGGAGCAGACGAGTCCTTGAGTGGAGACCGCGTGTCGGCAAGCGTAGTGTAGGACGCCCCCAGCTAGATGGACGGACGACCTATAGAAAGTGGCTGGGACGGACTGGATGCGGAAGGCGGAGGACAGTGTTGTCGCGCAGCCTGGGAGAGGCCTATGTCCAGCAGTGGACTGCAATAGGCTGAGTAGATTGATTCTGCAAAGGATTAGGTAGAGGTGTACAGTCACGTCTAAAAGTATGTATACACTTGGCAATTTTTATTTCACTAAAATTGAAAATTGCGATTTTTTCGTGAAATAACGAATGCTACGTTGAAATACGACACTTAACATAAACCTATGGGTTCGGAAATACTATTTTCGTAATAACATAAAATTTCATTCAAAAATAAAGGAGAAAATCGCCTTTGAATAAAGCCAAGTGTATACATACTTTTAGACGTGACTGTACCAACCTACAAATAGGACTGCTGCTGAGAATAGGCCTCCTCCTTTTTGTGCCATGCTCCCCTGCACCCTAATTGCGTAGCACATTATCAATCTCAAACATTTTGAAAGATATTGCTAAACCATTGCTTCATAAGTTCGAAAAATGTGTCTGCTTAACAACGTAAATACCGCAATGTATGTTGCTGAACTGTCATAATGAAACCCTTTGCTACTGATAGTGTGTTATGCAATTATCCTGCTGGTTTGTGCGAGTGTCATCCTGGTCTTCGCCGCGATCTTCTGTACGAGTAGGTCGTCCTACCTGGCCGCCTGGTTCTATAAATGCACCGAATGAATAAGTCCTAATGAGTCGTCACCGCCGGGCGCCGTCAATACCGCTGACCGCGCATGCCTTGCGATTATGAAGTATTGTGAAACAGACATTTGTGTCCAAGGTTTTAACGATCGTTAGTAATTGGTAATCCATAGGAAGGAGTTTTAAATGCGTTTATTGTTTTTTTTTTGTTGATAGGAATACTTTATTCGACGATATCTTCTGGGGGAGGGCATTACTGGCAGGTTGACCGCGCCAAAGTTGGTGTGACGATCTAAATTTCAGGGCAAACGTGATGGAATACAGTAGATATGGTACCTACATACTCATGAGTCTTCACGTCAATCTTACCCCATAAAAAAGTATAGTTCTCTGATTTGGAACTTTGTACTTCGAACTGTTTTCTTTCGTTTCTATTACAACATTTTAGAGCCCTTAGGAAATATCCCTCTAATTTACCTCTAGTGGTGATCACACAATACAAAAAAAAATACATCTAGGAAAGTCGTTAAAACATAAAAACCGTAACCGATTCTACATAGCCATCACTCACCTAACACCATAGTATTTCTAAACAACGCATCCAAAACAATTAGTTCTAATATTATCCAGCGGTACTGTAAAAGCAAGTTAATAATTACCTCCACGGCGTCCATTATACAAGAAAGGAAAGTGTTCACGTAAGAACTTTTCCCTATATTCATGACCATACAAAATGTATGGGTTTAATGAGTATGGAAAACGTTAGAGCGTTTTGTTTAGTCGAAAGAAACTGTTTTTCGCGTAGAGAGAAAGTATCCTGGCGAGGAATGGGCTATTTCTGAAGCTTTGGGTGTCGTAAAAGGAGATTATGGAGATTGTGTCAAGGGTATGGCAAACACCTGCCAAGCAATTACCAACCACTAGCTAGAATTTGGCACCTGACCAAAAAAGGCGTCGAGACAACAGAGCACAAGTGAGGGGACACAGGTCTCCCAGAAAAAAATGGTGAAGCAAGGAAGGATAAATGGGTAATAGCATCCTCTCGCTTATCAACTTATGCTGTTCCCACTGTTAGGATATAAAATATAGGCCACCTCTCTATGATAATGAATGGGCCATAATCCTCCACGCGGGCCCAGTGCGGGTTGGTGGATGTCACATTTGTATTCGAATGATTTATTTCTAGGACATGCCTTCGCTATCTCGCGATGTTTTCGTTCACCGTTTTGAGAGCAGTGGTGATGAAAGTAAATACACAAAGTACAAAGGTCAGGGGTACAAGAAATTTCACGCTTACGAAATCGCGGGCTGAACCATTATCATAAGGCGATTTTGAAGTTTCAACGCATTTTAGTTGTAGCTCATCTAAACCTCTGAGTAATTGAATCAGCAATTCGCTCCCTGTCTAAAGATCTTTAAATTATTTCATCACCACTGCTCTCGAAACGGTGAAGGAAAACATCGTGAGGAAACCGGCATGTCCTAGAACCAAAAATTCGAAGACATGTGACATCCACCAACCCGCACTGGGTTCGCGTGGTGGATTACGGCTCACTCCCTCTCACTGTGAGGAGGCCTGTGTCCCAGCAGTGGGAACATTATAGGCTGATTATGATACACTTACCGGCACGGAAACGGAAACTTTTGCTGATTTTTTTTATTTTTATTTTTTTATTTGAAATGGGCTTGCTCTTGACTCTAGCCTAGGTCAAAGGTGACAGAGACAAAGTCGACGATGGAGCGAGCTTACCCAGAAGAAGCCTGTTCACTCTCACTTTAAAGAGATTCGGGCTGTATGCGCTCGTAAAAACAGACGCAGGTAGAGAGTTCCACTCTTTTGCTGTGCGCATTATAAACGACATTTGCAAACGCTTAGTGCGAATTGGTGGAACAGCAACCAGGTAGGGATGGTAACTTACAGTGCGCCTGGATGTCCGAAGGTAGAACTTATTTGCATAAAAAAAAATGCATTTGCATTTATGACAATAAATTAAGGATAAGTGGCTTTAATACGTGTCTCTTATGCTTTAAGAACTTACAAATTAAAAGATTACCTCACCAATAAATCAGTTTTTAAAATCACGCACTTTCACTGAAATTAGGAATTTTTCACTATAAATTTAAAAACACTACAAAATAAAAAATAAGGTCTTTTTCCTTATTGTCTATGCGTTTTAATATCGGGTGTTTCCTCCTCTAGCCCTGATAACTCCCTGCATTCGATCTGGCATACTTAGGATGATGTTTCGGACATCAACTTGCAGTATACTGCGCCAAGCGGCCAGCGCTGCAGTTCGGAGCTGGTTTAGAGTTTCCGGCGGGTTGGAGCTGGACTTTATCTTTCTTTTGAGCATGTCCCAGATATGCTCAATTGGGTTTAAGTCTGGGCTACGAGCTGGCCATTGCAATTTTTGTATGCCAACCTCTTCCAGATATTCTTCAACGCAATGTGCAACGTGTGGGCGTGCATTATCGTGCATTAGGAGGAATTGATCGTGTCCAATGAACCCCGAATATGGCATTACGTGTTCCTGAAGAACTTCCTCGATGTATCGAACAGCTGTTAGCCTATTATCGACGATAACCAACTGTGTACGTGCGTCGGAACTTATACCTCCCCATACCATTATTGAGCCTCCATGGAAACTCACTGTTTGAGTGGTAGTAATGGGTAAAAACCGCTCTCCTCTTCTTGGCCACACTCGTTCTCGACCATCTGGAGAACGTAAAGCTATTCGACACTCGTCTGTGAACAGTACTCTAGCCCATTGCTCGTGGGTCCAGTTAACGTGTTCTCGTGCGAAGTGAAGTCTCGCTACTCGGTGCTGTCTGAGAAGTTCTGGACCTCGGGCTGGTCTACAAGCTTTTAAATTGACTTCCTCCATTCGTCTTCTCACCGTACGCTCACTAACATTAACGCCTCTCACAATTTGAAGCCGCTGGCGTATCTCAACAGCGGTCAGGTAGCGGTTTCTCAAAATCTCCAGGACAATAAAGCGGTCGTCTCGGGCCGATGTGCACCTTACGCCTCCACTGTCTGGCCTGCGGGTGTATGGGCCCGTCTCCTGGTATCTTTTAAGGGCATACTGCATTGATGACCGTGGTACGTTAAGAGCAATAGCAACTTCACGCTGTGTCAGCCCTTGGTTAATTAACGCAACGGCTTGTGAAACCTGTGCTGGTGTTAGAGGCATTTTTATTGCTTTTAAAGCACCTTTACTTATTGAATTAAAAGCATAAAATCACAATAATTCAAAAACCGAACAGTAAACTTTTCACAACACACAAATTTAAAACGTGAACTTAGTCGCTCAAATGACCTGTTTCAACTGTAAATTAATAGTTTCGTCGTGGACTCGTGGTGCACTTCAACGTAATGGATTACCCTCTTGAACTAAAAGTAAACAATTTTTGACATACATATCTGCACAACAAACATTCATCAGAAACACTTAAAACTTTTGCTATCGCTCTTAGCGATAAGACCGCCCATTGTGTCACCCATTGTAAAGTTTCTATATTTAGGTCTGTAATTTATATGGTGTACATAATAAAGAGTATTCTATTCTATCGCGAGATAAGCGCTTGGCCAAGATTCCGTGCCGCTGAGTGTATCTAAGTAATTTAAAGATGTCAATCAGATGAACAGAACTTGCCACACGCCAGATTACGCATCCAAGTATGAAAAATCACAATAACACTCGAGTTAAAGTCTGTAATTGTGATACCATGATAAAAGATTACACTAAGCGGCTAACGATGGAGATAGTGACTTATCTGAGACAGATAACTCGTTGATAATAATAATGCTGATTTATTGTTAAATGGATCGTGTGCGAGCTACTTATTGTGGTTTGAAGGTTGTCTTAATAGGTCGTTCACCTGTTTTTAGTTATTTTAGGGATTTGTCCATGAGAGACTAATTTCATGAGGTTTCTTAAAGCAGTCATAACGAGTTTGAGTTTGAATTTGGATGGTTATAAAAGAAGGGAAAGACCAAAGAAACGAAGAGACGACTGTGTGAAAGATTCGGTTGAGAAGAGAGTGAAAAAAAAAAAGACGGGTTGCACTCCGGGAGTGCCGGCAGAAGTGAAAACTTGGATATTAACGTTGAAATAAATCAATTATTAATTGAATTAATATAACTAAGTTTTTTTCACTATTTCTGCGTCACTTTTTTCATTAATCGATGCACTTTGTTCATTTTCCATTTTTTTAAACACTTTATATACACGAATACACAGCAGTGTGGCTACTACACAGACGGTCGAGCCATCAGCTGTCCATCCACGTCCGCGTCCGCGTCCGCGTCCACCATCACCATCACATCACATCACCATCGCCATCACCATCGCCATCGCCATCACCATCGCCATCACCATCACCATCCATCCATCCATCCATTATCGTGTCTCACTTGGTTCACTTCGGTTGGCGCCGCCGTAGAAAGAGATGGGGGGGGGGGGGGAATCTCTCCTGACGGTCACGTTTCCTGACGCGATGCCCTGACGCGAGTTTAACATTTTTTACCCATTACAAAAAGTGTTCAACGCCGCTAAAGAAGTTTTCACTTCAAAAATGAAGACGGCTGACAAAGATAATAAGAAAGAAGATGAATCACAAATAAATTGGGGCAAAGGCAGGCTTGAAGATAATGAAGTCATAACAAGTCTGCTGAATATAACATTAATGTTCTCTTCGAGTTTCGTTTATGCCTTTAAGGCACAGCAAACATTAAAACCCAGCCAAAGATGGTTATCAGTCTACATTTTATCAAATTGGAAAACCTCTATGACACCGTTCGCGATTTATGTGCCAAACATGTAAACAAATATGAGTATTTGGAAAAATAAATTTAATTCCTACACAATAAAGTTCAGTTTACGCTACAACCTCAAACATTTTTATAAATTTTTAAATACTGCTAGTCACTCTGAAATCAACTTAATTGCTACTAAAATAAAGTTGATATTTGTTTAACTGACATACTTTATTTCTTTAAATATTTACATAATGTAAGCTAACATTTAAAATAATAATATGTACATTTATATGAAAAAATAAGCGAAAGAATCAAAGGGCATCGAAAAATTCGTCCCCATCGCTGTCAACAGGAACAGTGCCCAAAAGGCTGGCAGCATTGCCACGTTGTATGGCGATGCTAATTCTTTGGCTAAGAAATAGGCAAGCCCTCTGCTCACGTGAAGAGTCGACTAACCGCTTGCGATATCTCGTAAAATCAATTGGGCACTCGGACCCCATGGCCCTAGTGTTTCAACCCCAAACGGCTCGAACATATAAATCCCAATCAGGTTGGAATATTTTCGCCGTTTGAGGTTTTCTGCACCTGCAGCAGCCGCCCCAGTACAGCCCACCATGCTAGGAAGATGGGATGGCGCAATGGTGTCGACACATGTTGCATCCCACACCAAAGGTCTGCCTAACTTCCAGGGCATTATGGTCATTCCATCTGGTCTCTTCCCTTCTTCTGGTTTCTTCTGACTCTTACATACTCCTTTTGCCTCGTTTACGTTCATATATCTGGTCATACACGCACGCACGCCGGTTGTGAGTACTACGCAGTTGACCTTTCTGAAGAACGTCACCTATAAAGTCCCTAGGACGTCCCCTCCCGCCGATTCCACTCACGTCTGCCTTGTAAATACCTTTCGTTAGTCGCCTTTCATTCATCCTCTCAACATAACCAAACCAGCTAAGCATACTCCTTTCAATTCATTCAAATTCTAGCTAGATAGTAGGATCATTTTCTCTGACATCCGTCGCAGTGGGAACTGGAGCTAAGTATCTAGAGCCTGAACAGTTCTGAACAGCTCATCCACGTTTGCACATCATTCCCATTGTTAGGGGCGTGGGATAATATCACAATGGAGTAATGAATACAAAGCATTGTCGAGGAATCTTTGTGAAAGAATAAACTTGCTGGTATGGAATGCTATGATTTTGACATTGAGCGGATTATGTTTTGTAATCAACTTTGCCTTTGGAATCCCCTGTATTATGTTTTGATTGGAAAGAATCTCAATGTCCTTCTGACCCAATGTGACCGTTTGTGTTTGGCATAAGTGTACCTACATAGTATACCCACATTTTTAAATCCCATTTAATGGGGGGCAAGCCTATTGCCATCAACCAGGCACAAATTCCAGATGGAAAGACCACCTGCCAACTGCCTAATTCCGTCAAAAATGGTCCGGAATTCCTGGAACTCCTTCTAAATTGACTGATTAATGGGTTCTTCTTTTGGTAAGGCACTTGTCCCACCGATTAACGAGTAGCAAGTAGATCTAGCAACTAAACACGAGTTGGCGAGCAACGAGCAGCGAGTGCACTGCGGCGACGAGGGATTTCTCGTTGGTATGCGCATGTACCAAGCGTGAGTCTCTCAGCGAGTGTTCTACCCCCAAGCGAGTACTCTCTTTGATAGCACTTGTCGCTACGACAAGTATAATCTATTGTAAGCTTGAGCGAGAAAATAGTTGCTAGCTGGTCGCTTCCTCGTCGGCGGTGGGACAGGTGCCCTAATCATTTTAGACAACTCATTGACAATGTTTTTATTCGTATCTAAATCAGACCCGTTCGTGTATGGAGTATTGCAGCCACTTATGGGATAGCTCAGCAAAATACCAGCATGCTGCACTTGACGCAGAAGGAGGCTTATAGGCAGCGAGACGTTGCTAGCTACGCTTCACAGCCTAGCTCATCGGCGTAATGTTGCTTGCTTGCTTGCCTGTCGGTCTTCTACAGACTGTACTTCGGAGAGTGTGCGCTGGAGCTGCACGACCTGATCCCACCATCGCAATTTTACCACCGGACTACCAGACGTACTGCAGCGTACCATCCACACTTGGTTGATATCCCGGCGAGTCGTACTCAGCGCTTTTCCTCGACGTTTATTATGCGCACAGCCAAAGTGTGGAACGCTCTGCCGGCATCTGTGTTCCCTCCCACATTTAACCCGTTTGCCTTCAAAGCAAGAGTGAACAGGCATCTTCTGGGAACGCTCGTTCCATCATAGACCTCATCCTTCTCTTTCCATCAGGCGTGATCGAGGTCAATGCGTTATCTCCAAGAGCCGGTCTGAAATTTAGAATGACGTAATTTATTGCAACGGATCTTTGTTTTTATCCGTTTTACAATGTTGCGTGTTTGCGTAATATTATACAGCTACTTTGTATCGACGTAGAACGAGCAACGGTTTTTGTTTCACGCCACTCTATTTGGGCTATTAATGTAGTAAGTATTGCACTTTTAAATTACATATGAACGTACCTAGTCGTAGTTTTTTGAACTTTTTGTGTTACGAAAATAGAACTTTAGAGTGTAAAATTTGTACATGCAAAGTGTGCAACGGTAAATGTGTAATTTATGCATGAAAGGGGACTGTTAGAAACTTGTATCGCGTCCACGAGTGACGAATTATAACTTGAAACTCTACAGACTGTACTTCGGAGAGTGTTCGCAGGAGCTCCGAAGTACAGTCTGCCTCTCCAACCTCTTCTCAATTTTTCTCATTCACTACCGGACTACCAGGTGTACGGCAGAGTACCATCCGCACTTGGTCGATATACCGACTAGTCGTCCTCAGCGTTTCTTTTCCTCATTTATCATGCGCACGGCCAAAAAGTGGAACACTGCAGGCGCCTGCAGAGCAGTCAAAAATCTACTGTGGCGTAAAAGGCGTCTGTATTCCATTCCACACGCAGGGTGGACGGGACATCGCACAGCCTGGTACCATGAATTCTGTACATGATTCCGAATCTTGAAATTTTTCGTCGGTTAAACAAATTTCTACGCTACGTCTAGAATCATGTGCTGAATTCATGGTTAAAATTTGCGCGTTGGTGTCAAAGCACGAATGAACAGGCATCTTCTGGGCTCACTCGTTCTATCGTAAACTCCATCCATCGCTTTCCACCAGGCTAGATCGAGGTCAGAGCAGGACCACTTCACAATCCATACTAATATTATAAATGCGAAAGTGTGTCTGTCTGTTACCTCTTCACGCTTAAACCGCTGAACCGATTTAGATGAAATTTGGTATTGAGATAGTTTGAGTCCCGGGAAAGGACATAGGATAGTTTTGCGTTTTTTATGCGGGTTCAACCGCGGGGTGCTGCTAATTATAAATATAAGCACAAACAAATAGACATATAATTAGGTATAAATATCATATAATATGTGTTTTGTTTGTTTATTTTGTTTAATAGGTATATATTGTATATATACAAAGGCGGATTTAATAGCATAGACATTTTCTTCCAGTCAACCTTTGGGTGATGCGGAGACAAACAGTTGTAGGTGCAATAAATATTGATTTACATAAACATATAGTTAGGTGCAATAAATATTGATTTACATGAATATATGGTTATGTAAATCAACATTTATTGCACCTACCACTGTTTGTCTCTGCATCACCCAAAGGTTGACTGGTAGAAAATGCCTATGCTATTAAATCCGCCTTTGTACATAAATTGCTGTGCTTAATGTATAAAATAAATAAATAAAGATGCTATAACAACACGATAAAGGGCTTAAAACAACATCTCTAATTAATGACGTCAGAGCAAATCTGTTCGATGCTGCTAAGAGCGGAATTTTACTCGTTTATGTCGATAACCTCTAAAACAAGTTCGTGTATCTAGGTGAATGCTTCGCGCCTTAATTTTGTATCATTCAATTTTGATGCACCTGCTTATTTTTGGACACCATGGTGGCGCAACCATGGTCGCGCTGCCAGAAAAATATACACAGCTTTATGGTTGATAGGTCTAATTAGGCGTCCGATCGGTTGCGCAACCAACCGTACATTTTGTGGTAGTGCAACCACGGTTGCACCGCCACTGGTGTCCTAGTGAGATAGGACTATAAGAGAGTGATGAATATAGATGTTGATAGATGGAGGGGAAGAAAGACACCAAAGAAGTGATGGATTGGGTGATAGATGATATGAATGAAAAGAGAATTAATGATAACGTAACAGCTAAAGGGGATGGATGAGGAAGACATTTAAAACCGACTCCAAGAGAGAGTGATGAATATAGATGTTGATAGATGGAGGGGAAGAGGGACACCAAAGAACTGATGGATTGGGTGATAGATGATATGAATGAAAAGGGAGTGAATGATAACGTAACAGCTAAAGGGGATGGAAGAGGAAGACATTTGAACAATTAAAACCGACTCCAAGTAACATTTGTGATGGGCAGGCAGAAGAAGAACAGTTGGGAACAAGTCAAGTCAAATAATTTATTTCAAATAAGCAATTTAAAGGCATTTTGCACCAAAACGTATGAAGAAGATTGGGTAAGAAACACTCCTTTAAAAACCAAAGAAACAATGGATGGATTTTGTGAAAGATGATATGGCTAGAGAGAGTGTAAATACTGAGATAACCACTGATAGAGATGTGCTATAAGAGTAGTGGAAGACCATAGAAATGATGGATGAATTGTGTGAAACATGATACGGCTAGAGAGGAGGTGAGTAGGTGAGTATGAGTACTGAGATGACGTCTGATATAAACATTTATGGCAGAAGAAGACATGCTGCACCAATCTCATATCAATTGAGATGAGAGCAAGAAGATTATTATTTGAAGACTTAGAGTAGTTATGGTGTATTTATCGACGAAGGAATTGCTGAAAACGCCCAGCAACGCCTGCCTGACTATTACACCTGGATTCCGGATGAAGCTTTAAAACATATTATATTATAGGTTTGAGGTGGCGCGGGAAAGGAGTTCCTGGAAGGACTTGGGAGAGGCCTTTGCCCAGCAGTGGGACAGTATAGACTAAACAAAAAAAAAAATTGTATTTACCATCATTCAATGCGTCGTACGTAAATTCAAGTAACACCAGTCGTGAAAGCTATTTTCATGTAAATCATCGAAAAAATCTCATTACAAATTCGTGAGTGAAATACAAATAGTGAAAACTTTAATCTTTGACCTCTGAACCTTCCGATAGAACATACGTCATTGATACATACAATTGTGTATGTGTTACATGTATTTAACTATACAGCATGTTTATGAAAAGTGTGGTCACAGATATAGATAGACCTAGATAATGCAAGTATCACGATCTGTATGAAAACCAAGCGTGCCATTTTTGACTACCTACTATGACGTCACAAGCACTTTAGTGATAGGAAAATCAAATCGATTCAAAGACGCCGCCGCGTGCTACACCCGTCTCGTCCCACCCCCGGGCACATTCTGTGCCCCGGGGCCTTTCGCCAGCGCTCACGCTCACCCAGCTAGCAGTACTGAGCGCGAAAGTGGCGGCTTACGATAGTCGAAGTCGCGGGCAGAAGCTAGTCCTACCACTTCATCAAAGGCAAAAGTTTGTGAGTGTGTATGTATGTGTGTTTATATGTTTGCTACTTCTTCACGCTCAAACGGCTGGACCAATTTTGATAAAATTTTTAGCTGTCACTCTGGATTAACATATAGGCTACTTTTTATCCCGATATTCCCACGGGATCGACACTTATGCGGGTGAAACTGCGGGGCGCTGCTAGTTGTTTTATAATAAGAACTTTTTTATGTGCAAATGGTCACAGGAAATAATGGCAATTTTTTTTCCAGACCCTTACATATGACCACATCTTTCTAATACATGCTGTATATGTATTTAATCATATAGTAAGCCTACAAGTCATTGTACTGTATTGCATACAATACATTGGAACTAGTAATTAGATTACCTGGTTGTGGAACATTGCTACTTTTTCATAGGGTTATATTTTTATGGAAAAGGCTGTGTATCCTGAGTACAACGTCCTGCAGTAGTCTAGAATTCTAGATAGACTCAATCCATGGACTGATTTATATTATATAGGGAGGGTCAAAGGGTAACGAAATCATTTTGAATAGGAGTGAAAGTGCTCGATTTCAACTTTTTGAAAAAATAGCCTGGTGCCGATGCCGTAGCAATTTCTGCAGATCATCGATATCTATCGCTAGAGGTCAAAGGATGACGAAATCATTTTGAATAGGAGTGAAAGAGCGAAAGTGCTCGATTACAACTTTCCACGTTTTGATAAATTAGCCTGGTGCAATTTCTGCAGATCGATATCTATCGCTAGAGATGATAAGTAAAGAATCACGAGGGGCAATTCTCGTAATTTTAAGAACGTTTATTTATTTAATACTTCAAGCACATAAATGTACAGAGGCGGACTTAATGCCATAGGCATTTTCTACCAGTCAACCTTTGGGTGATGCAGAGACAAACAGTGGTAGTTCACAGATCGTTTTAATCTGTCAAAAATACCTCTAATTTTCCTAGATTCGTGACTATTTTTTTTGACATTAATTTGTTTGTCGCTGAAATGAGATTGCGCTTAGATTTTGAACGTTATTTAACCGACTTCAAAAAAGGAGGTTCTGTATTCGACCCGTATGTATGTATCTATGTGTGTATGTTTGTATGTCCGCGATTTTCTCAAAATCTAATGAACCGATTTTGATGATTCTTTCACTAATGTAATCTACATACTGCCAGGAAGGTTTTAGTATATAATACATTAGGTAATTATTCTTATGTACGAAGTTATATGCATAAATGTACTGCATCTCCGGCAATTCTATGCGAATTTTAATGATTCTTCTAGTCAGTGTCTTCAATTCTTCAATGCATTAGTGTTAATTGAATTTGTGTAGGCTAGTTACAACTAAAAAGTGAAAAATAAAAACTTTTTTCAAAAAAAAACAACCGACTTCAAAAAAAATACTACAAAGTGAAAAATAACTAATTTCGGAAGTCGGTGTCAAAAAACGAAAATGCGAAATCAACGACACCGACTTCCGAAATTAGTTATTTTTCACTTTGTAGTATTTTTTTTGAAGTCGGTTGTTTTTTTTTGAAAAAAGTTTTTTAATTACGAGTTTTGGCTTTCAGATGACATTTGCCAGTTTCCATACTTGAAAATCTTCAGAAACTGGTTTCGATCTAAGCATAATGACGTTAATTGCACAAATGGTAAATGGACACTTTGATTAGATCTAATCTAGAATTGGCCTGGTCCATTACATAAACAAAATAACGTAGTTCTATATATATCTATATCTACCTAGATTAAAATATAGCGTCCAGATAAACATTGCACAAATACGCTTAGTTACAAACTACCCAACAATGCTGCAATCAGCGCATTTAGTATTTGAGTGCCACAGTATAAATTTTCTGTAGAATTTAAGAATTTTATATCATGCCTACAATGTCCGCCACTTTGATTTTTTTTTTCAAAATGGCGGCCACGCATTAAATCTAGTCTACGTTTCCGAGAAATTAACGTTCAAAGTTGATCGCGTGACAGCCATATTTTTTTTTAGCCTTTATAAGCAATTTCAAAACTAGTTTTACAATTTATTTAAATTAATAGTCAACATCAATAGCTAAGCTAATAGCATAAAAACATTTTAATTTCAATTTCAAATCTAGCCTTTATTAGCAATCTTAAAACTAATGTTACAATTTATTTAAATTAATAGTCCACATCAATAGCTAATAGCATAAAACATTTTAATTTCAATTATCCTTTATTAGCAATCTTAAAACTAATGTTACAATTTATTTAAGGTGAATGCGCAGTTGTAGCCCGCGAAATTCAATTTTTCTTCCGTTTTTTCCAATTTTCAAGTCAAGGTCAGGTTATATCTTGATCAAAATATGATTCGCGACTGTATCAGGTACGTATTTACAGAATTAAAATCATTAATACATCTATCTAAGTTAGATTTGTACCATAAGAACAAATCTTTTCATAAGAGATTTGTTCTTATGGTACAAATCTAACTTAAAGAGATATTTTAATGACTATAATTCTGTAAATACATATCTATCATAGTCGCGAATCATATTTTGATCAAGATACAACCTGACACTGACCTGCAAATTGCAAAAATAGAAAGAAAATTTGAATTTCGCGGCCTACCACTGCACGTTCACCTTAAGGCGACTACACGACCTAAAGCGCGGTCACTGTCGGACTGCATAGAAAAGAAAGAGAAGCGCGATGACACAACCGTGGTAATTTATTGCAAATATGAAGCAATTATCTATTTACAAAAACTCTCAAACACCATACAAATAAAAACCGTATACTAAAATTCGGGGAATTAAATTGTCTTTTAGATGGTGAAAGTTTTATGAAAATACACCCGATAGTGTTTGCGTGATTATCGTTTTTATGTCCGCGGTAGACATTACTTTACAAATTAATTACACTATGTTAAAAAAATATAATTGCAAATATTCACATATCAAATTACGAAGCAAATGGTCTAGTATAACATTTATTTTTTTCAAAGAAATCAGTCCGGTCGATTAGACGTGATGTTGAATTTAAAATCATTAGAAGTCGTATATCTGCGCCTTAAATTAAAAGTTAACATCAGAATTCTCCAGCACCCTAATTGCGTAACACACGATCGATCACAATCTGAATTATTATGAAGGATATTACTAATCAATGAGTGTTGTTGAACTGTCAAAATGCCATTGCTATTGATAGTGTGTTACGTAATTACCCCTCAGATTGCTTTGATCGTGAGTTTTTGTCCTCGCATGTCCCTCTCTCAATAGTTTCATCCCAGTGCCCATCTTCCGTTTTTATCCCTGCACCCGAATTACGTAACACACTATCAATCGGAATTTGAATAATTTTGAAGCAAATTGCTAATCCATTGCTTCATAAGTTCAAAAAAATTGTCTGCTCAACACGTAAATAAAGCAATGAATGTTGTTGAACTGTCAAAATGAAACCGATTCCGATTGATAATATTGTGTTACGCAATTGCCCCTCTGATGACATGACCTGCCTATTTCCATTTCATAGTTTTTAATTGTGTAGGTAAGTCACGTCTGCTAAGTTTTGTTTTTCTTATTAAAATATTAAGTAAACCTTTTTCTTTCATAGAAAAGCGTTATTGGCCTATAATGTTCTCACTGCTGAGAGTCTGGTACACAGGCCTCCTTTCTGTGAGAAGGAGTGGGCCGTATTCAACCACGTGAACCCACTGAATGTCACATGTCTTCAAATTTAGGCTTCGAACAGCACATGGCGTGGTAAAAATATTAGCTAGTTAACAGGGTAGTAGATGGCGGTCCAGGGTTCGGCGGACATACAGTCAATCGCGACATGTGGAGATTGCAACGCCATTATGTCGTAGCAGTAGGGGCGGATTTCAAGTTCAAGTACACGGATATGCAGTAGGCTGTACAAAAAACTATTGCCACTTTCTTGTGGAAACTATTTGCATGTCAGGGTGTGGATGGGTGACCAATCCTCGCATATGTTTTGTAAATCGCGTCAGACGGTCACATCCAGATTTATACCTGCGGTAGTTTCCGATATTCAATGGGTTGGAAATGTAATCTAAGCTTGGGATATCGGTATTTCCAAGTCATTGGGTTGCAGAAACTAAATGGCATTCCAGGTAATGACGGTTTGAACTAAGCGTAGGTAAGTACACCGTACAGCCTACAGTAACAACATAATATACAGACGTAAGAACTTGCTTGTCCCTTGTGTATCCCTTGCATATATTTCGGTAGTCGCGTCAAAGGGTCAGGTTCCAGAGGATATGCCTGCAGAAGTTTTATCGGATATTCAATGTGGTGGCCCAGTGGTAACGGCCGCGACTTACGAGTAGTATCATAGGTGCATATGTGGTCGTAGGTTCGAACTCAGAGAGGCCCTTTGTGTAAATTATTTCATCACCACTTCTCCCAAAACAGTGAAGGAAAACATTGTGAAGTAACCGACATTTTCTAGAACCAAAAAATTCGAAGACATGGTGGATAACGGCCCACTCCCTCTCACCAAAAGCCTGTGACCCAGCAGTGGGAACATTATAGGCTGATTATGCAATAGGTACAGTAACAAAACATTCAACGTAAGATCTTGCATTCATGCATTGTAATGTGTGGACTTAGATTGCTTTGCTTAAAGTGCATTTGTAAATACGAGCTCGACCCATTGCTTGAAGCTGTAAGAGCTTTGGCAATAGGCCAGTAAAGATTAGGAACATTTTCTTTCTTAAGTATTTGCCAGAAAACGGGATTAATGTATTTATTTATTTGCAATATTCTGGCGGCAATATTTTGCTAGTAAACTATTTTTGACCAACGACGTAACGTGCATTATTAACTACTAGCTGCGCCCCGCGGTTTCACTCGCGCACATGTCGATCCCGTGAGAATATCGGGATAAAAAGTAGCCTATATGTTAATCCAGGGTGTCAGCTACCTCCATACAAAATTTTATCACAATTTGTCTAGCCGTTTGAGCATGAAGAAGTACCTAACAAACATAGAAACACACATACACTAACAAACTTTCGCCTTTATAATATTAGTGCGATTAATTTGACACTGATATCTAAAACCAATCCAAAGTAATTGGCTCGCTCCAGGCATTTCTCTATCGAACTATGCTTAATGAAATAATTACATCTCCCCCTTCGTATATCTTCGGCTATCTTCGGGGGTCGTCGCATCGGCAATCACATTTAAGGTGCTTATTTCATTATAAGGTGTAAAATCGAAAGTGGGCGCAACCAGTTTGGGTAAATTCCGTTCAGGTCAGACTGGTTTGAAGATTTGTATTGAAATTTAATTTGGGCTTTAATTTTTGTTTATATTGTTTGACAAATTGGACTGCTCACGATGACTTTAAAGATTGTCATTCAAATAGTACGGAAAAGACTCCGTACTTGGTCATTTATTTACATACACAATCCATATCCATACTAATATTATAAATGCGAAAGTGTGTCTGTCTGTCTGTTACCTCTTCACGCTTAAACCGCTGAACCCATTTAGATGAAATTTGGTATAGAGATACTTTGAGTCCCGGGAAAGGACATAGGATAGTTTTTATCCTGATATTCCCACGGGATCGAAACTTATACGGGTAAAACCGCGGGGCGCTGGTTTAAAATAATAAATATTAAATTACTTAGTCGGTTCTCAAAATAACTTGGATGACTAAGATAAAGTTGAATAATACAGGTTTGATTAGCGTTGATGTTTGTGACGTGTCTATTAATAGAATACTTGGTTTTTTAATCGGTAGCTAATATGTAGGTACATATGATGGAACGAATAAGCAATTGTTTTTATGGCTTTTTTATGTATTTATTTTATTTATTTAAACTTTTCGCACAAAAAGGTACAAAGGCGGGCGGACTTAATGCCTTAGGCATTTTCTACCAGTCAACCAAGGGTGGTGAAGAGATTAGATGGCAGGTGCTTTGGTTGAGAGGATACAATGATAACAAAAAACTTAAAATTAGGTACACAAATACATAAATAAGTTATATACACATACATACTATTTACTATGATAAATACTTATAATATATATATATATACATACAAATTCAAGGGAGAGAGATGTTGAGATGACTCTGCACTATTTGTTTAGAAAATAACTCTGCAATTTCCACATAAATGCATACCGACTGATGAAATTATACTGGTGTATTTTCTTGAATTAACTTTCAAGTTATTGCCTGAGCTTTCTAAATGCGTTATCTTTTCAATCTTAATAAATTGTGCCGTTCTTTTTAGCTTGGATACCTATTTTTGGCAGTAGACTGTTGAATTATTGTTGAACATAACCAGTAGTGTCTGTTTTGTGTCATCATTTTGTGGTTCTTCTTGATAAATCAGTCGTTACGGGTAGTCGGACTCAGAAGCCCTAAAGTCTGACAACCAGTCTTACCAATAACAGATAGGCAGTCGCTCCGTGTAATTTTTTTTAGTGATTCCATACCGTTCCGTCTTATAAAGCTACAGTTATTCTTCTCTCCTATCTTCACGACAAATATTAACCCATTGAATATCGTAATTACAGACACAATTAAAAAGCCATTGTGTCTCGCGTAGATCTACGTTCCGACAGACGAGAGGTTAATGAAAATAGTTATAGTTATAGTAAATAGTACGTACGTTTAAGTATCACCGCTTTTAGAGGCTATTTTAATACACCCCAAAGCTCAACATCATCATTCTCTTGTTCTTATACCAATTTATTTGCGGTCGGCGCAGTATGTTTATCAGTTGTCTAGTACCCATAACACAAGCTCTGCTTAGCTTGGGACTAGATGGCGTTGTGTGATAGTTGTGGAATATTATTATTATTATGTACTTTCAACGCACCCCCAAAGCTATGATGCCTTAAAATTGAACCCAAGTCAGATCCCTACAGCTTACACCCTACTCTCCCCATAGGTATAAAATATGGTCAGACAACTAAAATATATGATCAAACAACATCAACAGTATAGAAAGGGCGTCCCATCCACTAAGATGTCTGCCCTTGTGAGTAAGCTGTAATCTACTGCGGTTTGTACAGCCGAAATGATTGTAATTTGCGGTTTTGAAAGCACTGCGCTGTAAACGATATAATCACGGTCATGATTTAGACTGCACAACGTATAATTTTTGTTAAAGAACTGATTTTCTTTCCAAATGTGTTTAATTGGAGAACAAGTTGTAGGAAATTGGGACAATTTGGTTTATTAACGAAAATCTCTTGGTTGACTACTATCTGATGTTAAGCGACGATGAGCTCTAAGATGGTGAAAATAGAAAACAAGAAAAAGTATTTATTGGGACTCGCACAGGAAGATCAAAACGATAGCATAAAATAATAAAATAGTCCTGTACGAGGTCAAAAGGCGTTTCAGCATGGTGCTGCGATATTTAAAAATGAATGTCGCAGCGCTGCACGCCGGTATTCTGATGGGGTCCGCTTTGATGCCACGTGCAGATACGGAAATAAATAAATAATAATGAATACTTACATATAAATTGACCGAGGAGGAGGGAATTAAGGGAGGAGTAAGTGAGACCTTTACCCAAGAGTGGGACAGCGTGGGCTAGTAAAAAAATATAAATTGACCAAGCGTGGTGATCCATGCTCAAGCCTTCTCTGTATGAGAAAAGGCTTTTGCCCTGGAGTGGGACAGTAACAGACTGGTTTTATTTAACGTTCAACACATAAAAATGAAATATAAATAGTAAGTAATACAAATAAAAAGAAGTCCACATGTCAATGCCCGACGTAGCCTCATTATTTGTCTATGGCATCACTATCTAGAAGCAATTTATTTCATGTTCGAAGATTCCCAGGTAATAGCTATCGGGAAACTTAGAATCAAGTTCACATACAGGTGTCAAAACCACTCTCGCCCGAGATTGTCAGTTCATCGAAGCGGAATGGAGCGGAGAAATGCAAACGTTATCTAATGGAATACTGCGGACTGCAGTATATTCCACGTCATGTGAATTTAATGACCTCCAAAAGTTAGTTGACAGAAAATAAATCCATTATTGTACTTCATTCTGACATACATTATGATTTAAAATTCTAGTGATAAGTACAAATGTTTGAACTGCTGTAACATTGTTATTGACTGACTAGCAGCGCCCCGCGGTTTCACCCGCATAAGTGTCGATCCCGTGGGAATATCGGGATAAAAACTATCCTATGTCCTTTCCAGGGACTCAAACTATCTCTATACCAGATTTCATCTAAGTCGGTTCAACGGTTTAAGCGTGAAGAGGTAACAGACAGACAAGACACACTTTCGCGTTTATAATATTCGTATAGATTTAACTACAGTTTGACTTATTATAAAAAATAATCAAGTAATCCCTTAGGACTACCTGATTATTTTTTTATTTTAAATCATAATGTGTCATCACAGCCACAGCTAAAGTGGAAAAATGTCAACTTTTGGGTGCCACTTTATGAATATCAAATTATTAACATTATCAACTCGTACTGGCCCCGCGTGGTGGATTACGGCCTCTCACAGAGAGGACGCCTGTGTCTCAGCAGTGGGAACACTAGGCTGATTAAGCTGTGCAAACAATAGGATTCCTCATCGGCCAAAAATGAAGATTTTCCATACAAACTTTCATCCCCTATTATCCTCTTTAGGGGTTGCATTTCAAATATCATCAAATATCTTGCCTTAGCGCTCATTTTCGTTATAAAATAAACTTTTAAAATCTAATGCTTTTAGTGATCAAGGGAGCGGTGAATGCTTTTGCGAATTCCGCACCCCCAGCCGTAGGTAGATGTGGAACGCTGCGGTGGTTTTAGTCAGTAAGAGTCCGGCATGCCGGGTAAGGGTCCATGAGGATTTCCAATGCGCACCAAAAAAAAAAAAGACCTAGTGGTTTAGGCTGTGTGTTATCTATTATTGAATTTATTGTTATGTAGATAATATAATCATCATCATTTCAGCTGAAAGTCGTTCCTACGCGGTCGAACCGCGGCCGGTAATGGAATGAATGAAACAGAGGGAACGCGCGCGGTGGCGGCGCGGCGGCGGCGCGGTGGCGGGCTTCGCGCGACTCGTATCTACAGTGTAGTGGCGCGGCGGCGGCGCGGCGACGGCGCGGTGACGGCATCGTGTGCAGGAGCGCTTACACTGTAGATACGAGACGCGCGAAGCCCGCCACCGCGCCGCCGCCGCGCCGCCTCCGCGCGCGTTCCCTGTTTGATTAATTCCATTACGCGTACGAACCGCGGCAGGTAATGGAATGAATCAAACAGAGGGAACGCGCGCGGCGGCGACGCGGCGACGGCGCGGTGACGGCATCGTGTGCAGGAGCGCTTAGAAATCAAGATGTTATTGTATTATCTACTGGAGATGATCTTCACACGATTAACAACTTGATTATCACATTTTGATTAGTTATTCAAACACACATAAAGTACAGACGCCAGCACATCAAGCTACTACAATCTGTCAAAGGGTTTAGCCGTCCTTCCATAAGCAAACTGCCCCCGATAGGAACCTATATCGTAACCTATGTTATATTGTAGAGGGTACTAATAGTAGTTCATCGCGTAGATATTAGCTCTATATCTTAGGTAATTCAGGAGCTATTTGAAAAAAAGTGTCCGGAGACGACTTTTTTTCAAAGTAATATATCTCTGTTGATTTCAAAGCTAGAAAAATAAAACCAATTCCAGTGTTTATGGTACACTTTACAGTTTATTTTATATAAATTTTCATGAGCCAAGCTTAAATAAAAATATAAAAAAAATGCAAATAATTTTTTTTTTATTGATTTCTATCTGATCGAATTGAATTACCACTTTGAAAAAAATATATAATAATTGTCTATACCTTGCCTAACAGCATGCTAAGTTTCATTAAAATCCATAAGGTGCAACATGATGAAAAAAAATAATAAAAGTAATTGGACCACCTAATGACCACTTTGTTGACGCTTGCCAAGCCTTGGCAAGCGGGAAAAGGTACCTCTAATAATATTTAACAAAGTAGGGTTTTGACAGTTTATAAAAAGTACATTAACGATTGGTGGTGTCATTAGCCTATCACAATATTTTGTCGATCTACTTTTATAGTGACTAGATTATCAAAGTACTCGCGCGTGCATGTTCCTACATGATCACAGTGCATAGTCGTGGTACGCTTTCGCTGTTATTATTTGCGCAGTTTTACAAATTCCTAATTCAGGGACGTATTGTTTGTTCATGTTTAAAAATATATATATAATAACAAGTGAATGCAGTGAATAAGCAGTGAATAAACCAGTGACCTAAAAATATATTGGCTATGTCTGGAAAATGTAATAATTGTGACTTTAAGTAAGAGCTCTTACACACGAGCGGCATGTTCCCAATGGCAGAGGTAACTGCAGCCGTCGACGCGCGTCGGCGGCAACCATAGATTTAAAATAGGTTCGCGCGCTGCGCTTACTAAATCTATGGCGGCAACCGTCGACGTGTCGACGGCAGCCGTTGACATTTCAACTTCGAAGATCAAGTGTCGCTATAGGTCGACGGTTGCCGCCACGCGCGTCGACGGCTGCAGTTACCTCTGCCGTTGGGACATGCCGCTCGTGTGTAAGAGCTCTTAAAAGTGCAAGTACAATCGCGACACATTAATAGCAAAACCTACAGATGTTACATTGACTACAACCCCAATGGAAAAAGCCGCGAAGATATTCGGCGTTATTGCTGTAACTGTGCAAATAGAAATCGAACAGTTGGGTGTTGCTCTCACGTGGCAGCAATTATACAGGGTTATTGGAAAAACACCAACAACCTCTTAATAGGTCATTGTACTCAGCATTATGAACAACTTTTACTATGGGACCAAACCTGAAATCGCGAAAAAAAAAAAACAGCTGTTCCCTATATTTTGATGAGTTATACGAACATAAATGTAGGGAACAGCTGATTTTTTTTTCGCGATTTCAGGTTTGCTCCCATAGAAAAAGTTGTTCATAATGACGAATACAATGACCTCTTAAGAGGTTGTTGGTGTTTTTCCAATAACCCTGTATATTATTTATCAAATGCAAGATATAAATCGCATATAGTTCGCCCAGCAGAAATATTATCCAGTGTTTTTTCTATAAATAAAGATCACGTTGTAATTAATGAAAATAATGACGATGACTAATAAAAGCTATTTTTTATTAATATGGATTTAACTATTACTGAGAAAAAATCCTTCTATTTTGCTTTTAAACCTTTCATGCCCAATACGCTTAAATGCGCAATACGATTTAATTAAATACTAGATTATTGAAAAATTAAAAGTTAAAAGCGTCAACAAAGTGGTCATAAGGTGGTCCACTTACTTTTATTTTTTTTTTTTTCATCATGTTGCACCTTATGGATTTTAATGAAACTTGGCATGCTGTTAGGCAAGGTATAGACAATTATTATATATTTTTTTCAAAGTGGTAATTCAATTCGATCTTATAGAAATCAATAAAAAAAAAAATATTTGCATTTTTTTTTATATTTTTATTTAAGCTTGGCTCATGAAAATTTATATAAAATAAACTGTAAAGTGTACCATAAACACTGGAATTGGTTTTATTTTTCTAGCTTTGAAATCAACAGAGATATATCACTTTGAAAAAAAGTCGTCTCCGGACACTTTTTTTCAAATAGCTCCTCAATTACCTAAGATATAGAGCTAATATCTACGCGATGAACTACTATTAGTACCCTCTACAATATAACATAGGTTACGATATAGGTTCCTATCGGGGGCAGTTTGCTTATGGAAGGACGGCTAAACCCTTTCTTTAATAGATTTTCAACTTTATTGCTAAAACATAAGGTTCAAAGTTGATTGGGAAAATTTGACGGTTTCGGGTAGCTTGATGTGCTGGCGTCTGTACATAAAGTCTTGCCAAACTGTAAAAACAATCGGCTTCCCGGATGCAGCTGAATACCAGTATTTTACATGGAGCGACTGCCTATCGGACTCCCACAAGGCCACAACTCAATTACTTGGTAACATCCCTTGGTAAGACTGGTTGTCAGACATTCGGTTCTGAATGGGTTCTAACTACCCGTAAAGACTCAAAGATCTACAAATGACAGCCGGGACCAACGGCTTAACGTGCTTTCTGAGGCACGGAGGGATCGCGATAGTCACCCATCGACGGAGCGACCTCGGCAAGCATTGCTTAACCTTGAAGATCGAACCGTGCGGTTGTTATTATTTAGTCACGGGCCCTTGCCCATCTAACAATGTATTGTTATTTTTTAAATTTGAAAATTAATATTCTAACTGCTAACATAACCTAACCTAATTATGCAAATTAAACGAAAATAAATGTACCTACAGTCGATATAAAAAATCTTACAATATAAAAAAAGGTATTTTCACCAACGTGAGGTTTGTTACGAACATGACTAAGTAGTGTATGCTTTGCAAGTCATTGGATTATTAACCCTTGATTTTAATTAACATTTTGACATTACTGACATTGATTTAGGTGTAATTTCAAGGTTATCAACGAAATTAAATTTTCATGTAAATCAAATCAGTCAGTCTGGCTAGCCTTTTCCCCAATTACGTTGGGGTCACCTTCCAGTCTAACCGGATGCAGCTGAATACCATTATTTTACATGGAGCGAGTGCCTATCTGACCTCCACAAACCAGTTACTGGGTAATACGATATTCCTTGGTAAGACTAGTTGTCGGATTTTCGGGCTTCTGACTACTCGTAAAGACTGTCAAAGATCTCCTAATGCTAGAGACCAACGGCTTAACGTGATTTCCGAGACACGGAAGGGTCTCAATATGTAATGAATGGTCACCCATCCACCCACCGACCGCGGCTAGTGCAGCTTAACCTTCGATCGACCCACGATTGTGATTAAGCCACGATCCCCTCTATATAATTTCAAGGTTATCAACGAATATCAATTTTCAAGTGAATGTGCAGTTTTTAATAAAATCTTCGGTCAATTTAATGTATTGAAGATGTGAATATTTCAATTATACCTACCCGCATAAAGCATAATTAGGCTATAATGTTGCCACTGCTGGAACGCAGACCTCCTCTCCGTGAGAGGGAGTGGGCCGTAATCAACCACGCGGGCCCAGTGCGGGTTGGTAGATGACTGACATGACTTCGAATTTTTTATTCAAACCATTTATACCCGTCATCATTTTCCATTAATACCCGCATTGTATGTAAATATTGTGGCATGTATTCAGTTGCGTAAGGTAAGGACTTTTATATTTTACTAGCTTCTGCCCGCGACTTCGTCCGCGTGAAATTTCTTGTTTCCCCAACCCACCCCGTCGCATCGCATCGCCTGCTCGCGCTATCACTTCGGTTTCACTAAGCCTTCTGTCTTACAAATTTTTGTTTTTGCTCGCCCCTAAAGGTCGTAGCGTGATTTTAATTAGCCTAGATTTATAGCCTTCCTCAAGAATTGGGATATCAAATGCAAAAAGATTTTTTCGAATCCGAATGTTAGTTCCAGAGCTTTATTATTAGTATAGATTTATCTCTTTGAATGACGTTTGCACTGAACAGACATAGTACGAGTATTAAATAATATATGTTAATTCATCGGCGTCATCATCTATGCAGGAAAATACTTCAAAAACAGGTATTACAACGTTTTTTATTTTCATATTTTCGTTTTGTGGTAGTAAATGACGACTACGAACACTACGGCCATGCTCATAACCTAACTTCGCAAACTCTACACCTTAGTCAAAATATGTGGCTTGGCCGTTTCGCTACCGTCACATGGGCGTAAGGTGAAAAATTTATTCACTGTTCACTTTTCTATATACTTTTCTGTTATAGGTACAATAGTTCTTGTTGTAACGAAACGGCCAAGCCTCATATTTTGACTAAGGTGTAGAATTTGTGAAGTTAGGGCTTGTAGAGTTAAAAGTTTGGCTCTACATGAGATCTGATAACTTTTTACAGTGCGAGCCCCAAGGTCTCGTCTTGGCAACATTTTACATGAAAATGTTTTTGGTGGGATCCACTTTGTCACTAAACTAAATCGCTCCACCATCACTTCCGACAAACCGAGGGAACAGGTTACAGTAAACGTTAACGTGAAAGTTACGTAAGAAAGCAATCTTAAAGATAATTTGCGTAATCGTTTCTCGGTCACGGGTGCACCGACTCGTTGCGAGTGATTGTATCTTTGTATCCATGCATGTATCTTTTTATTTTTATAGAAGAATTTTGGTTGGTTTAATTGGAAAAGAACTCGTGTGATACGCAATGTTCATTATTAATCATTTGGTTTTGATGTTTAGGTTATATGTATTTAATAGCTTTGTGACCAGCGGGGTAATTGCGTAATACACTATCAGTAGCAATGGCTGTCATTTTGACAGTTCAACAACATTCATTGCATTGCATTTTTATTGCCTGGAAGAGATCGCAGAAAGCGATAAGGCAGCCCATTGTATGTTTTGTAGTAATATGTGTATTTTCTGGTGTACAATAAAGTATATATAAATAAATAAATATTTACGTTGTTGAGCAGACAAATTTTGCGAACATAATAATTATGATGCAATGAATTAGCAATATCCTTCAAAATGTTTCAGGTTGATAGTGTTTTATGCAATTAGGTGCTGATCTATTACTGCTTTAAAGAAGTGCGATTTTTAGATAAATACAGTGTTTCTCTCACGATTATTCATAATGTTGGGATCATATACCATCATTATCTTAACCTGAACGAGGTCGACACAAATTATGTTAGAAAATCTAACTTGCTTGGCTCGACTTAGTTCAGAGCTTTCATCAGATGCAAATAGGTTCTCTTTGAATATTTGTCTTTCAATTTAACTTCCTTATCATGTCTGATAAGTCTAGTCGAATGTTTAAGTTAACTAACAAGAAATTCATGCCCAAAATATGCCAACTTCACTTCCATACCCAGGTACGTCCTGGCACAACATATCGTCCAAATATATGCATTACCCATCCAATTTCATTTTACGTTCATTTTAATAACAGTTAAATAGCATGATGGCATGAACGTTGTCTTATAAATCGATCCGTGCCCTATTTGTGATATTGGGTCGACGACGTACTGAAATGCTACCAACAATTGTACTTTCGTATGTGCTCTACGCAATTTGGACTGCTATGATAATAAATTTATTACCTTTGTGACTACTTTTTGAGCCAAATATGGTTCCAATTACCGCTTAGTGTTCGGAAGCACGTTTCTGTATGGTGTGTAAGTAATTTAGTGAAGTCGTGTTGATTTTGACATCTTATGTCTTACCTAATCCTTTGTCTAGTTTTTGCTGGTGCTGACTTTTATGAGATTCTACGTGAAATGATTCAGTTGTCCTTGTGCAAGGCAAGTATAGTAGAAGCCTTGCACGTTACGAAAAATGGGGTTAATCATGTTACCAGCTAGTAAGCATTCACTTTCTTAACACACAACTACAATATCATCGAGAAAGATAATAATAATCACTATGCTTGACACACATTTGGTTGGAATGTGTGTTGTTGATCATACTAACATGTTGTCAGTGTTATTGTTGTTGATTAATATGTTTTTTTATCGATGTGTCTAAGTAGTTTCTTGCTGTATTTTTCCAAAACATTTACGACGTGTTGGTCCAACTAGGTTTCCTTACACCGTTTGTCCACTGCCAGTGTCAACAGGACGTCAACACGAAACGAGATTATTCGAACCGAGCGTGACGTCCCAGTGACGTCGTCGATCGTTTGTCCACCGCGACCGGACTCGGTAGTTCAGTATGTTATGAACTTATGACTTATGTTATGATAAACAAAATAAAAGCCAGGCAAACGGCGCCGTAGTGCAGCGCAAGTGTATGGAAAAGATCTAATGTGCTTTGTATGGCCTGTCACAATCACGGGCCGAGTTCTAGCAGTCGCGCCGAACTACTCGAAACGACGGATGTGTGGTGGACACGCGGTCGTAGTAAATGTATGTATCGCTACTTTGGCGCCGTCATCTCGTTCTCGTTGATGTCCCGTTGTCGGAGCCGGTGGACAAACGCCCTTACATACGATATTGTCCTTCTCCGCAGTTTCTAATATTTTTTCTTTCTTTTCCTTTGTTGTTTCCTTAATGGATGTGCAAGTCCCCATTACTCAAGACCTATTTAAAATTCACTACGTATTCTTTGATCACTTACTAACCACTCGTGGCAAGCATGACAATGGGCAATACAAGGTTTTCCGTTGATAAATGCGGTAGGTACTGCTGATTTCTATTTCAGGTACTTTATATCGATTAGCTTTTAAGTTGGAAGTTATATTGTGTTTCGATTAAAACTTGAGGTTTCTGCGTCATCAGTTTCTTGTCGTCTGTCTCGTTTTTATGATCTACTAGCTGACCCGGCAAACTTCGTACTGCCTCAGAATCAATAAGAATTACTGTATGAGAAAATGAATAATCTTCATAATTAAACTCTAAACTCAGTTTCTAATATATAATTCAATCATGATTCGAAAGACACGTGGCGCCATCTATTATCATAATAACGTTCTTGTTGTTTTCCTCGGGAACAGCACTTTTTTTTCGAGATGAAAGGTACCCTATGTCCGTTTCTGTACACCTGACAACGTATATATGCAAAATTTCAGGATGATCAGTTTAGTGGTTTAGGCGAGAAAATGTAACAAAAAGTTACTTTCGCATTTATAATATTAGTTAGGATTAGGATTTGGGGCCTCTGATCTTTTTCTTTCTCTTATATCATTATTGCAGACATAGCATGGTTCTGGTCAGCTTTAGAAGGTCTCACTACGTTACACTACGTCTGGTCTAGCTACGACGATGAATTGGCTTCTGTATTTCTTAGCGATATTTCAGAAAGAGTTATTTCGACCAGTCTTTGTATCATCATCATTCTCCTGCCCTTATCCCAATTTATTTTGGGGTCTCAACATGTCTTTTTCTTCTATTCTTCTCTATTAGTCGCCATCTCGGTAGTCACCTCCTTTCTAACCATATCATCATTCACACAGTCCATCCATCGTTTCTTTGGTCTTCCCCTGCTCTTATAGCCATCGACATTCATACTCAAAACTTGTATCAATTAAAATTAACTGTCATAGAATGAACAACCGCTGAAAGAGTGTGATAGTTATGCAAGCGATATACTCGTGGAAGCAAACATCGACGAAAACATTTCGGCAATATACTATTCCGCAGTAATCAATTAATGATCTAGTAAGATGGTGTATTTAATAATGTTAATTTTTTGCAAGCTTAATGTCCTGGATAGTCATGGAAATATCAATATTAAACCGCAGCATGACCACTCAATAATGAACGGTTAGTTCAAGGTCCATTCCACGTAAGTGCAAGACCGGTGTAACTGGAGAACTAGTTTCTGCTTGTGTACAATTAATGGTTCGAGTGTCCATGTTAATTACTGTTGATTTACAAGTATTTTAAAAGTAGCCAAGTCTTAAATTTTATAAAAATATAGTAGTAAATGAAGGGAAGGGACAGACTCTTTGTCAAGGGATTTATAAGATGAACATACTGTTGTAATTGCAAAATTTCCTGCTATAAAAACAACAATATGGTTACATTCCTTGCTAATACTATAATTGATATGGTAAATAATAGCCTATAAAAACTTTACTTGTAATAAAAGTAACGACATTTAAGGCTATTATTTACAATATCAATTCCTAACAAACAAATAAAAAACTTGAATATAGTTTTTAAATGGATCTTACTCGACCACAGATAAACTAAAGGCGTACGACATTGCGGTTTGCCACCGTAATGGCCCTAGTAGTGCAGCCTTTATTAAAATTAAAGAAAATATATTTTATTTACATATACAAGAATAAACATGAAACAAGAGCAAGGAGGTGTTCAGCTATACTGATATGTGGTAGCGGAGTTGACTGCTCCTGCCTGCGTTCATCATATATCACCAATTCACCAGTCGCCACGCGTGGTGGCTGTTTTGAATGTAGGGTAGTGGAACATTTGAAGAACATTCTACAGACGATAAAAAAGTTTGTTTACCAACTATGTATTAAGAAAGTACGTTCGCGTCTATCTATCAAAACGTCTATGATGTATCACGAACTTTCTCTTTAGTGCGGACACTGTCAAAATTATGGAACGCATTGTTGTTATTATAATTTGAATGTTCATGTGGTAAGCGCAGACAACCATAGGTCCACACCTGTCATAAAAATACAAATTTAAAATCTTTTTTATTTTGGACCTAGGCTGTCCATAATTTTTGATCTCGATGCCCTTCTTTTTTTTACAATATTGTTACCACTGCCTGTATTTAGCGATGCATTGTCATGCTTGCCATCATCTGACCTGTCATCTGGTCTACCTGTGATTGCAGCTGCATCATGTACCCTTCAGATCAGCGCCATAATTTCGTAACACACTATTAATCAGAATCTGAATAATTCTGAAAGATATTGCTTATCTATTGCTTCATAATTAAGTTCGAGAAATGTGTCTGCTCAACAATGTTGTTGAACTGTCAAAATGAAAGCCATTCCTACTGATGTTACGCAATTATCCCGCAGTTCAGTATTTAATCACACAGCAAAGGCGTACGGTAGAAATTAGCAAATTATAGATACTCTTTGGTATGGATCTCCATACCAAAGAGTATCTATAAATTGCTGCAGTGCAGTGTTAGATATCATGTAGATCTCTACATGATATCTAACACTGCACCACCAAGTACCAGCAACTTGCTGTCGTGTTCAGTGTTTTTTACCCGACTGCGCGACGCAAAGGAGTGTTTATCAGCCTATGTATGTATGTATGTTTGTATGTTCCTTTGAAGCACTATACAGACCAAACGCCTGGGCCGATTTTTATGATTCACACGTCAATCGATTCCTCTTAGTCCGGCGAGTGTCACTAAAGACATGACGTTAATGAAAATTCAATATGGCGACTACTAGACGCCATATTGTGAAAATGAAAAAAATGAAAGTCAAGAAACTATGTCATGTGGGGTATCGTTGGATAGGTCTTTCAAAAATATCAGTGGTTTGGGAAGACCGTTTTTTGATTAAATAAACCGTTCGTGACTTATCAAGCTTTAAAGTACAAATTTTCGTTAGAATCAAGTGTCCCCCCCTCTACCAACTAAACGCGGCTGTAGTACCTATATATTACGAAGTTTAAAGGGAAACTATCACACCTAAGTGGGATTTACAACTCATAACTAAAAAGAATAAAATAAAAAAATTAAATTTAAAAAATCAAAAAACCCGACTGCGGTAAAAAACTTAAGTTAAAAAAAAAAACTGAAAAGCTAAAAACAAGCCCATTTTAAATTAAATAAAAGTTGGAAGCAGGCGGGACCCATTTGAGTTTGAAAATAGAAAAATGGTATGGGTCCCGCCTGCTTCCAACTTTTATTTAATTTAAAATGGGCTTGTTTTTAGCTTTTCAGTTTTTTTTTTTAATTAACCAAATGTATTTTTTATTATTTGATTTTGTTAACCTAAAGCCGTGTCTCTTGCGCGTGTTTTTTTGAAACATCACACAAAAACATCGAAACAAAGAGGCGTGGTCATACACATTTGTATACGCAAACACGATGTTTTGGTTTTCCGAGCTGCATGGAAAACATATCCCGCGCGGGTGAAGAGGGGAAGACTGTTTCATTTTAACATCTAGTCATATCACATCTGCACATCGGCCCTGATAAGTAAAACCAGTTCTTCAAAATCGGTTTCAGAAACACGAAAGAAATTGCCCAAGTAATATAAGTCAATGCCCAATCCAAACCGCAGCCTAATTGCGGAACGCCAAATCGTCAAATGATTCTGATCAGTTGGCTTCAATTCTATCACAATTGGCTTCATTTTACGATTTTCGAATTGCGAAACTCTAGTTTCTGCGCAGGGCCTTAACGTTCATAATTGGTTTCATAATAAACTAGAGTTTCGCAATTCGAAAATCGTAAAATGAAGCCAATTGTGATAGAAATGAAGCCAACTGATCAGAATCATTTGACGATTTGGCGTTCCGCAATTAGGCTGCCGGTCATCAATCGTAGCTCTTGATAAATGTCAAAATTTCGAAATCGTAAATACGGTCTGACTTGAAATCTGTCTTCTTGATATTGAGTTTATAATTGCTAAAACTGATTACACGTCTTCCTCGTCGCAACTCATACCTATATCTACACAAAATGTGTTATTTAGTAATCTATATTTTATTACGCAGGATGTCTCCTGCGTGTCCTTGTGTATGAAAACAAATGTTTATGTGTTAGGTTTTTTGTGTAATGTTTCCAAAAAAACACGCGCTGGAGACACGGCTGAAGACTAACCTACCGGCTACCTTCTAAGTACCGGTCTCGTGTCATTGTATAATAATATAGATAGATACATAAAACGTTTATTTAGTGCAACAAAAGACACAATACAGGCAATAAAAAAACATCAAAAAAGGTGAGAAAAGAAAATCAAAGATTTAAAAAGATAAATTGACGTATAGACTAGACACCTCATATGCAATATGAACTTGACAGTCACTGCTCATATGTAGATAGTAAGCTTCTATAAAATTCTGCCGCTCCAAACTTTTGTTTTGCACTTTGCAATTATTATTGACTGACAACATAATTAAGCCCATTGTCTTCCAATCTATCTTTATGATCAGATTTGAAAACCTTTTTGGTAGATCTAAATCCAAATAATTTTTTTGTCTACTAGCATAGCATAATGATTGGCCGATTACCCTTTCTTCTTCCAAAACTCGGTGTTTTTTTTTTGCGATTATGCAATACAAAAAATGTCTATGTTGCTACTTTTCCACACAATAACCATGGCTGAAGCTGGTAGCTTACAAAAACACTATGACATGAATCATACTTTCTCTTCTCTATGGTCGCTGCTTAAAACGGAACGTTATTATATTAAAGTAGCTTTAGTTTTGGCGTTCCGTAGATTTAATTGAAGAACGGAAGCTCCTGAGATATCGTAATGCCAGCATCCATAACGTATTTTTCTTTCTTGTTTGTTAATTATTTATCGGGCTGTTTCTTGCTCAAGCAAACTTAATCATTTCTGAGCTTCCTAAATTACCGCCAGCTACTGAACGATTGGAGAAAGATATAGTAACTATATGATCCCCCTAAACTCCACTTGTTCCTAATGAATGAACAGTAATTGCCATGATTAGCATACCTACTCTGGAATTAGGCTAGACCATTGATATATTATATGAAAGAAGGAGATATGCCCGGTAGTTGAAAATTTATCAGAACCCGATGTCGCTAGGTTGGCCCCACCACCGCGCCACTACTACACAAATACCCAGTAACTGGATTGCGGAGGTCATACAAGAGGTTGCTCCATGTAAAATACTGGTGACCAAGATGGCTGGAAGCCGACCCCAACATAGTTGAGAATAGGCTAGAGAGATTGATTGTGTGTGAGAGTGAAAGAGACTGGTATACTTTAGTGTAATCCTACACAAGCAAAGTTTTTATTTATTTCAAGCACAGTTTCTAAAGGAGTCTACACACCAAACCCGCCGACCCGCCGACACAGCCCGTGTCGGCGACCCAAACCCGCCAACCCGCCAACATGTGTCATGGGGCTGTGTCGGTGAGTTAGTCGGCGGCAAGAAATCAGTACAACTTTTTTAGTTACGCTGGAGTGTCGGCGGGCAACTGAGCGCGTACGCAAGTCGCCGGCCATGCCGCCGACTTGCACGCGCGGGTACGAGTCGCCGACATGATTCTTGAAGCAAAGTCGCCGACACCAAGCCGCCGGGCTGTGTCGGCGGGTCGGCGGGTTTGGTGTGTAGACTCCTTAAGACAGCAACAAATTATCAACATTCGACTCTGTCTTGACGATATTTATCTAAATCACGACTTTTGGAGAGCCGCAGGCGCTTAGAGTTATCAACTTATCATCTACACTGGCAGAGCCGGGCAATCTTATGTTTTTAACCATAGATATGTTACATTTCTATGTTTTTGACCGACTTCCAAAAAGGAGCAGATTATAATGTTCGACTGTAAGTCTGTTTTTTTTATGTAGGTATGTTCACTGATTTCTCCATCAATTGTGGACTTACGTTTTTTTTTTTTTTGTTTGAATGGGTATACTCTCGAGGTGGTCTCATTGTCATCAAGTTGGAATCTGATGAGAGGATCCCATGGAAATCGAGGGAAACCCTCAAATTTTATAGCGATTTGGGTATTCTTTAAAGTAACTTGAGCATTTATATTATGATATTTCGTCCGATACGGTCGAAACAGGAATTTCATTTATGTCGTAGACACTGTTGTATATGTTTTGGCTTAACATTCTACTATCAAATCCATTTACTTTTCAAAATAAACATTGTAATGTTATGATTTTGTGTAAATAAAGCTATAAATATTATACTGTTTTATCATATCGACATGTATGTACATTAAATCAAATTGTAGACATAATACAGACTGGTAGGGTCAAAAGTTCAACTTTGTTGTAACAAAGAATAGTTACTGCAGCGTTAAATATACTTTATCTCTATAAACATAAGGTAGATTTTATTACTGTTAGTTTTATCTATGTGGACAGTATGACGATTTGCGACAAGTACCTCGTTTATCATATTTGCAAACTATATTGTATTGCGAATGTTTTTTATAGGTCGAATCCGTCGAATCATCATCATTCTGCCGGCCTTATCCTAATTTATTTCGGGGTCAGCGCAACATGTCGTCTTCATCCATACTTCTCTATTAGTCGTCATCTCATTAGTCACCCCCACCCCCATATCGCTCATTTGGAGAAATATCGACGTAAGTGTATTTTTTCCCAAAAAAAAAAATGAGTTAAATGTGGCAAAGCACTTGGAAAGCGTATTTACGTTACGTCGATGTTTCTCTAAATGAGCGATATTATCTTTATCACATAGTCCATCCATCGTTTCTTTGGTCTTATAATCTCCCGCGCCGATGGCTAGTCTCCATTTATGATCGGATCCAGCATGTCCCTTGCTGTCCGCCCGCTAGCAACGCCCTAAGCTATGCCGAGGTCCGTACCCTACAGCTACAGGGGATGCCCTTAGCCTGTAGTTGCTTAGTTTAAAAGTTTTGTAGCGTGGCTGGAAGCCTTAATTTATTAAGATATCCACAGGATAACCGCTTAAGCATAGCCGACAACCTCCTAGGTTGACTCGCAAACACCCATTCATATAAAAAAGGCTAGTTTTTGCTGAGATCGCCCGCCATCGCCGAAATTCGGTTTGGACTGTGGTGTGATACTGTGTTGATAATTGTCCTCCAGAGAGGACTATTTTAACGAAACTTCATACACGTGATGGGTACTTATCACAAAAACAAAGCAATAAGATTTTTTAATAAATTAGTGTTTTATAAAAGACTTTTTTTTGACAGGCCTGGTGGTCTAGTAGTTAGTGACCCTGACTGCTATCCCGGAGGTCGTGGGTTCGATTCCCACCCAGGACAAATGTTTGTGTGATGAGTACGATCATTTGTTCTGTGTCTGGGTGTAATTTATCTATAATATGTATGTATTTAGAAATATATAAGTATGTTTATCAGTTGTCTAGTACCCATAACACAAGCTCTGCTTAGCTTGGGACTAGATGGCGTTGTGTGATAGTTGTGGAATATTATTATTATTATTATATTATAAAAGATAATGATCTAGGTTATTCTAGAAAAATCTGTAAAAAAATGCTATGCAAAGAGATCTGTTTAAATTAAGCCTTGACACACGAATCTCATTTCAGTGAACCGGATAATTAGTTATGTATTTTGCAATTAGGTCTATGTATGTATACTGTTATGTATCTAACCTTGTACATATTGGAGCCAGTTATGCGTAAATAAGTGCTAAAACTCGGTTAAAACGTGCATTGATTAGCTGATTTGGCGATTATACGTAGTCGAAACAGCGTTGATCAGCTGTTTGAAGTATAGTGATTTGGAATTTGGATGGCCTCATTGGACTTGGTCGCAAGCGCTACTGATGAGCATGAGGTTACTCCATCTGGAATTTCCCAGTAGCAGCCCGGAGTCTGGATTCGTGTCCGGTTGATGGCAATAGGCTCGGCCCCTATTACACGGGACTTAACATAACTGGCGAAATGTGGGTGTACTATAGGTATACCTTTGCCTAAACCTTCGAGGATTACAAGCTTTATAATATTCTTCTACTTCATCATATCGATGATTCCGTTTACCTGTTATAAATAAGCTTCGACCAGGATTCGGTTACTTCGACTCATAATATTAGTATCTAAGATATACAGGGTGCCCCTGGAAGTAAGGATCAAATCGAATAGGGGCGTGGGCAAGGTCATTTCCAAACTTTTTAACCCTAAGAATGTCAGTGAATTTTTTTACGGTTTAAAAGTTATGACCGATTTAATTTTTTTTTTCAATCACTTCGCTTAATGTTCAAAGAAATTAATCATAAAAAAATACTACCAGGGCTATCTAAAAAAAAAAAAATGATAGCCCTGATAGTTTTCACGAATTCGATCTTACTTCTCTTTTTTTTTAGTTTTTTTTTTTTTTTTGCTAAAAATTTTGGAAATGACCTTGCCCACGTCCCTATTCGATTTGATCCATACTTCCAGGGATATCCTAAATGTTATCGAGGCGTATCGATCGAATCACCTCTAGCCGTCCTATGCCTTATTTATTTAAACATAAAACGATCAAGGCCAATTTTATTAGTTAAAGACACGAACAAATAAGTACAATAACGAATAGTAAACAACTACTCGACAGTCATACACTCGTCACAAGACTCCAAACATACTGACAAGATCTTCCATTCATCCACGAACACATCACAATCAGGCTTAGCGTCCAAGAGAGCGTTGAGCGCATGATGAAAGTGGACGAAAATTAAATTTATTGTGCCCTCCCAATCCCAACGTTCACTCAACGAAATCCATCCGATAAAGCATCAATAGACTTGGTTTAAGGCTCTTTGAAGTTATCAATGTGATTCTTAGCCGGTTTCTCGATTGTCATACGCAAGAGACGATCGTAGGTACGCTTACTGTGGTCAGTTCGTGGGTAGGTGACCATCCATTACCTATCGAGACCAAGGCTCGGAAACCGGTTGAAATTCTTAACCGGTTATGGTCATTGACCCCAAACCGAAATCAATTTAGGTTAAAGGTTGCACTTTACCGGTTTTTACCGGTTTATGCGACAAACCGGTTTTTCATGAATTTTGGTTTTGATAGTGAAAATTAACCGGTTAAAACCAAGTTTGAACCCCCCCCCCCGGCCTCCGCCACTCTCGCGGGCACGGTCTGGACGTTGCGATGTCAACTTATTGTCACTAGAACTTGTTGGAAGCGTTAAAAAGTAGACGAAAAAAAATTACGAATTACGGAATTAACCGGTTAATTTGGGTGTCAAAACCGTTTGAGCTTTGTAACCGGTAACCGTTATCTTTTGGGTTACATAAGAACAGTTCACTTGTTTAACCGGTTAATGAAGGAACGATATATTTACCGGTATTTAATCGAAATTAACCGCTCTTTTTAAACCGGTTCAGAGCCCTGATCGAGACCCCTCCGTGCCTCGGAAAGCACGTTAAGCCCTTGTACCCGGCTGTCATTCGTAGACCTTTGACAGTCATTATAGAAGCCCAAAAGTCTGATAATCAGTCTCCAAGGGGTATCGTGTTGCCCTAGTAACAGGGTTGTGGAGGTCAGATAGGCCTTCGCTCCATGTAAAGTACTGGTATTCAGCTGCATCCGTTTAAACTGGAAGCAGACCCCAACATAGTTGGGAAAAGGCTGTTAGTTAGAAAGGGTAGTTAGATGAATATTAGTAAGGATGCATTTTATGTATGCGTATCGATCGAATCACCTCTAAGCGTCCTGTGATGAAAGGGTAGGAAATTTAATTGTGCCATCCCAACGTTCACTCAGCGTTCATCCGATAAAACTATGAAAGGCTCGGTCCAAGGCTTTGAAGTTATTAAGAAGATTATTGGCTTTCTCGATTGGCTTAATTGCTGGCCTAGTGGTCGCAAGTGTTACCACTGAGCATGCGGTTCTGGGTCGTGTGACTTGATGGAAAAACGCAAAGTGCTATTGCGTTTTTCCATCAGGAATTTCTCGTTGATGGCAATACTGGCAATATGAGCATATTGCCACCAACGATCCTGGTTTGCTGCCAGCAAACCGGGCGAGCGGCCCAATTACATGGTATTTAAACATAACCAGCAAAATTTGGGTGTACCTACCTACCTACTATGATGCGTATACAGGGTGTTACAGAAAGGGTATATCAATACGAACGGGTTGAAGAGTGTATTTGGTCTAGAATCTCTGTACAAAATTTCAGCTCAAAAGCATTAACTTTGAAAATGCTTAATATTTTTTTATTTCGACATCACGGCGCTGCACTGGCGCGCGGCGGCGTGATGTGCCTGTACCAGGCGCACAGACACACTACAGATAATGGATAATGACCCTCGTAGTGCGGTGACACGATTGTTATGATTTCAATTTAATAAACTATTGAAATAAAAAAATATTAAGCATTTTCAAAGTTACTGCTTTTGAGCTGAAATTTTGTACAGAGATTCTAGACCAGATACACTCTTCAACCCGTTTGTATTGATATACCCTTTCCGTAACACCCTGTATAAGGTGCTATAAAAATATCTGCCACGGCTTCAACGGGAGACAGTATTTTGTATATAATAGATTACAGCGGTGAAGAAATTTTGTGCCCCGGAATAGTTAAATCAATTTGAGAAAATAAAGTAATTAAATAAACATTTACTCTATTCTGCATTCAAACACAAACTACGCGCGATGTGTCGCTTCGTCACAATTTGCGAAATGAAAATTAAATGACGGTGCGACAACTGCTAATTACTATGTGACGGTTTCAAGCAACTAAATCAATTCTTATACGCACATTTTTTTGTATGAAAAAATTTATGACATAGGATCAATAATGTATCTTTACTATTGTAATCTATGTACAGAGTACTGTCTCCCATTGAAGCCGTTGCAGATATTTTTATAGCACCTTTTATTTACCGGAAGGTGTTGACACAGGCCATTTATCTTCTAATTAATTTTCAAACATGTGATTTCCCAAGTCTTTGAGGTTTTAATTTAAACAATGTCATTTGTAATTACATAATATAACGAAAACGAAACTTTAACCAGCTTATTGTCCTTGACTTACAAACTTATGACGTGTAAACGTGTTCTTGATTCGTCTCAGCTGTTGAATCACGTGATTATGAACCCTCTAAGTGCTCCTACACACGAACGACACCGTTGACGTTAACAAAATTACGAGAATCGCCCCCAGATCGTACACGCACGCCGATTGCTATGGGTCAAATAAAAAAAAAAGACTCGCATCCATACACATACTACAACTAATACAAACAAGACGACGACAAGATAATTTGATAAATAATAATAAAGTATTTTCTTTCTTCCTCAGGATCATACCAGCCGAGCAATGAGTTGATGTTGCGTTTCTACAGCTACTTCAAGCAAGCGTCGGAGGGGCCCTGCGACAAGCCAAAGCCTGGATTCTGGGATGTAGTCAACAGGTAAGATATTTTGTATAAGTTATTAATATCAACAGGGACCGTATTACGATGTACTCGTATTAATGCCATTATGATTCCAGTGCGAAAAAAGGATGGTGCTATCGGTCATGTATAGCTCCGTCTCTCTCTTACACTGGAATCATGATGTCATAAAACTGTCATAATACGGCACCAGAACCCTGTTGTTTGTCATTTTGTTGACTAGCTAATTTTTTTACCACGACATGAGCATATTATTGTAGCTCCTATATACCTATAGGTAATAGTAGGGAAAGTAAAAAACAGTATAGAGTCCACACCAAAAAATTAAAGGTTACTTGATATGATGCCAAATTTGAATACCACTCTTATGTGATTCTAGAGCAAAATGGGAATCCTGGAACAAATTGGGCAACATGACGAAGGAAGAAGCAATGCAGGCATACGTCGCAGAATTACACAAGGTAAACTAAACGATGGTCTTTCAAAGAATATAGCTTAATAGTATGACAATAACATTGAAATTTCAATGATAATCATCGTAGGTACAAAAACGAAGCTGCGGTATGCTCATGCGTGCCGTGTCGGCAGCGTTCGGAATGCCTCGGCATCCCTCGGGATGCTTCGGGAGCCTTCGAGATGCCGAGGCAAGGTAGGGCATAAGGCAGCACCTGCGCCCCGCGTCGTCATTAACTTAGGTTCGCCTAAGGACGTCGCGGCTTGCATAAGGATACCGCGGCATCGTAGCCGTCAGAATGCGCTTGCATGTGTGTGCTTGCTTGTTTGCTTGTGAGTATGCCGAAGGATCCCTTGCCGTGCCGTGTCTCCAGGCCCTTAGATGGGTTCCTCTAGAATTGGCGAGAAAAACACGTTATCGAGAGAAAGGAATGAACGGAATGAAGAAAGAATTTTGGGAGGCCTTTGTCTAGGCGTAAGACTATGCAGGTTATTAAATAAATAAAAGCACCGTACAAATTAAATATGAAAAAAAAAACGAGAAAGGAAGGTTGCGACAGAGGATGGAAGTTTTGACAGGGATAGTCCTGAAAATTTGATTATGCATTAATCAAATGCATTTGTATGTAAGACCATTACTTAAATATTGCTTTTAAATAAGCTTATAATTATTTAGTTAATTTACCTTTTTGGTTATTATTTTTTTCGTTAGCCTCCCCTTTTTCCTTCCAAACGTGTCTTGTACGATCTCTGGCAATGTTGGCCCTACAAATCTGATCAGATCGTTGCACCACCTTCGCCGTGGTCTACCTCGAAGCCGATGTCCGCCCTCAGGCGGCCAGTGAGTTGCGATCTTTGCCCGTCTCATCGGGTGCATTCGTGTGACGTATCCGGCCGTTTTATCAATATGCATGTCTCACAATAGCAACCAACACACAGGGCCACATAACTTCAATTAGAGTTATGTATTAGCACTTTTGAACGAAGTAGGTAAGTCGTCCTAGGTTGTGGAGGTGCTAACTTGACAAGTGTTGTGGTAAATAGCATGGTGTCATATATTTTGTAATACTCATGGCTTTTTGACATTCTGATATGTACCAAAAACAATGTCCAAGGGTTAGGAACTTCAATCAAATATAAGTGAGCATTGCATACACACGAGCGACATGCGTCGACGACAAAGGCATTAGCAACCGTTGTTGATAAGTTTATTTGAGTACGGTGCTCAAATACACGAGTGGCATGTTGTCATGTGTTGACGCGTGTCGCTCTTGTATTTTAGCCGGCGACGCGACACGTCGGCAACGCCTCGTCGGTTGTCGCCGACATGCGTCTACGCTGTATGCGCACTAAGTCATCATCATTCTCTTGCCCTCAGAACCAATAACATTATTTCCTCTGTGTAAACATATTTCTATTTTGACATTGACAAGATTCGTGACAAGAAGCGGAAGGGTTCGTGGCTAAATAATAACAGCCGCACTGGTCCAACGAAGTTTGAAGAACTACGCTTGCCGAGGCTGGTGCGAGGATGGGTCGCCATTCCATATCGAGACCCTTCCATGACCCGGAAAGCACGTTAAGCCGTTGTTGTGTGTGTCATTCGTGGATCTTTGACAGTCGTCAGGAGCCCGAAAGTCTGACAATCAGTAAGGGGTATCGTATTACCCAGTCAAATATTATCGTCAATAGGTTAAGAACATTTTTTGGCGGGTCTCGATGTGTTGTAAAAATCCAACTTAATCTCTGAACTCTATTTGAGAACTTTAAGAGGTGGATACCTGGATAACCGCTGCAATATTTAGTCTGTTACTAGTTGAATGCATGAACAATTACAGTATCTGTTATTAGTATCTTCACATGTGGGTATTCTTAGATTGAGATCCTCACTGAGAGACTGGTTTTGTTAATACAAAAGCATATGTAATTGGTTTTTAATGTATTTAAAGTGAGCAATTTCTTATTTAGCCAAATGGCTTCTTACACCATACCCATCTCAGCTTTAAGTTTCATATCTTGCCAGGAGTTCATAGAGAAAATGACAGACGTATCATCGGCGTAAGAGAAAACTTTGCATTATTGAAATGCATGTTTTAAAAATCATTTAAATATATCAGGAATAGTGTAGGGCCTAGTACGCTGCCCTGGGGTACGCCGTATGTGACCTCAGCGTCACTACTTCAGCGTCAGTTCATCCACCTTAGCCGTTTGCTTCCTAGACGAATGATAGTTTTTGAGCAACTTCAGAGGGGTTTTTCTTATTCCAGCTTTTTGCAGTTTATTCACAAGGAAAGGGACAGAGATGGTGTCAAAAGCTTCATAAGATCCAGGAAAACAGTCAGGCATTTATTACCATTGTCTAGTTGTTCAATTAGACAATTATGATTAGGATGTCCTCAGTGGATTTGCATATTGTTTTCATGCCTAGCATAGGCTATTAATACACAACTTCCCAACAAACGCATTTTTTTTATGCCTTGAGGCATCCTTTCTGGGTAGGGTTCTTGATATGCATTAATGAGGGCTGCTGCGATTCTAAAGGTATTCATTGCATTCGTCGCTGTTTTGTTAAAATATTATTGTGTTATTAGCTCTCAGTGGTTTTTGTGGTGCACTACCTATCTCTTTTAGACCATAGGAAACTCTTGATTCGACGCTTGCAAAGTTGCAATGTGGCCGTTTATGTACGCTCTAGCGCTTATGGTTATTATTTTGCGAGAAATAATTTCAAATATATGTGTATGCTATCGTACATATAAGTTTTATTTTTTATCCATGCTGAGTTTTTGGGCATTGTTTTTCTTTAGAGATATAATATTTTATTCGTCTATTATTTTCTTAATTTTTTTCAGTATTTTAGAAATGGATGGCAAAACAGATATATAGGCTTGTAGTTGTTGACATTATAAACGGGAGTAAGTAATAATAAAATGTTTCAATAGGTCAGGGAAGATGCCGCTTTGGAAGCAGAGGTTTGCAAGGTGAGTTATTAATGGAATGACTTCCTTTCGTATGTGCTTAAGGATTTTTTTCGAGACAACCGGGAGCACTATCAGACCCATTAAGATTCGATCAACTTAACGATTTGATTTTTCAACGTAAAAACTAGTGCGATTTTCTTTATTTCTGAACGTATGCGTCTGTGTAGCTTCAAGTGACTCTTGAAGACCATACATACCAAGGCCAATGGTACCGTTTCCTAAAAGTTCCGATATTTCAAGTCCTGCTTCCGCTTACTATTTCTATAAATCGGGGATTGAAAACCGGTACGATTTTGAGTTCCGGTTCTTCACTTCGGTTCTTAAAAAGGTTCTTCTTTTCGGTACGGTTCCGGTTTGGTTTTGGTTCCAAAGTATCGGTTCCAAATAAAGGTTCCAATATACCGGTTTCGTATCATCCGTTTTGAAGGTTCTCTAAGAGAAAAGGGTTAAGTTTAACGCGTGTCTGGCGTATCTTTTCTTTCAGTTCGCCTTCGATATACAACATTATTTTTAGTATATGCGAAACCTGAATATAGTTTGTTCAGAATAAGTAACTGAATCGATTCCAATAATTTTTACCCCATGTTATATTTTGGCCCAAAAATATTTAAAAAAGGTTAATAGTTGGACACCCCGAGGAGCGACTAAGTAGGTAGTTATCTACCATACGCGCACAATGGCGCGGCGCGGACGCACAGCGAGCGGGGCGACCGGGGCGGGGGTGCAGCAACCCCTTCAGTCGCCCGGGTACTATAGGTTGGCGCGCACGTGTCGCGTGGGTCCAACTGCATAATCGCGAGCGCGCGGCCGCCGAGTTGTGTTTCGGTTGATCGTGTACTTACCTATCGTATGTAAAAAGTGTCGTGTAACCATGACTTTCTCATACACAAACGTCCAGTATACAGAAACAACGATAACAGTGATAACGTATCCCTGGCAATGCGGCGGTACGAGGAGCAATCAGAGTATCGTGGAACACAATGCTTTGCCGTGATGATTAACATTTTTAAACACGCCAAGATGGTTAATTGTAGAAAGTTATTATTTGTACCTACAGCCTGCTGTGGTTAAGTAATACGATGTTTAACACTTTTCATCCACTTTGAACAAATCGCATTGACTACATTGTATCACTTACGGCTTACGAATAAGTAATTACTTATTCGTAGCTTACGGCTGCATTTATTTACGAATAAAGTACATTATAATAACTACCTACACTTGACCATTACGGCAGTCCAAAGCCTGCAAGTGTGATGGAAAATGTTATCACCAGTTAATTACAATACAATCGCCGCGCCGTACCGAACGGCACGCGGTGGGGGAGACCATGTTTTTGGACGGACAAACAGGTAACATAACAAGCTTATAACTTGGTGATTATTCATGATACAGTTTTGAAATTTTGTACATAGATTCTTTACATAAAAATACTAGACACGTGTTTCGGGTTTCGCATATACTAAAAATAATGTTGTATTGGCGAGTGGAAGTCTGTACTGTACAGTGTCAGCAATTATTGACAGTAATTATTTAGTGGTTTGAATAATCTACACTTACGGATAATATATTAAATATGAAATGGACAAAGGTGAGTTTCATCGTATTGTATTCGTAAATCATTGTGATGTTTATTCTTATTACAATAAGGTTGCTGGCTGTCAGAGGTAAGATAACTATGACCAGACTGTAAGACAGTTGTCCCACCGCCGGCAATGAACGAGTAGCGAGGAGAACTAGCAACTGAAAACGCGAGTTGGCGAGCGGCGAGCAGCGAGTGTGTAATTCCGATAGTTTTGTCGCTATAATATCAGCGAGTGTCCGAGTGCGACGGGCGGTTACTCGCACCACTCGCTCGGGGCGGAGATATTTGTAGCGGGCGTGTGGTCTGACCGTCAAGCGAGCATAGCTGAGCCATTATTATCTTTGATAGCTCTTATCGCTCAGCGACAAACCAGTGGAGTAAGTCCTCGCCGGCAGTGTGAACAATCAGCGATCAACTATTAATATATGCATCTCTTTTGTTTACACGGAATGTGTATCTATTGTACGATTCTTGAGCGAGAAAATAGCCGATAGTTAGTCGCTTCCTCGCCGGCGCGGTGGGAAAACTGCCTGAACGAATGCCAACACGACTTGACAGTTGTCTCTACTCGCGATGTTTTAATCCATTCGAAAAATTGAATTCGTCACTTGTTTTGACGAATCTACTACTTACGGACGGGACCGTATAGCTTCATTGACGAACGTAATGTTTTGTCTAGAATAAAACGCTACCATTCTATTTGTCAACAGATAGTAGAAACGATGTCATACAACCAAGACGTTGCGTCATTCCTGTCAATGGACGAGGATGACCAAGGTTTCCCGAACAACGACCTGGAGCTGGTCGCAGGTGACGTGCTGCGGAGGGTCAGGTCTGGTCAGAACAGTCCTGTGTGTGAGTACGACCGTATTTAAACAGTTGATACAATTTCTTGGACTCATTTTGAGCGGCTTAAAATCAGCACCCTAATTGCGTAACACACTATCAGTAACATTCTGAATCATTTTGAAGGATATTGCTAATCCATTGCTTCATATGTTCGATACATTTGTCTGTTCTACAACGTAAATAACGCAATGAATGTTGTTGAACTGACAAAATGAAAGCCTGTATTGTTAGTGCGTTGCGCATATACCCACAGGGCTCATTTACACAAAGGGACTTTCGCGACTGTCACACTCATTTGAAAATACGTAGTAATGTCATCTGAGACTCCAAGCGAAATAACAAACCCGATTTAAAACCGCGCTCTATGCGATTTTTAATTTATTTACAGGGACACAGGCGCTGATTAATTTGACAGGACTAAACTAAAATTTATCTTCTGTTCTTTTCTTAATGAAATAGAAAGAAAAAGATGCATTGAAACTAAATTTAGTATAGTTTATGAACAACAGAATCAGCACCACTATCAATTTGATAACCTGTAGCGATTCTATTCTTTCCAAATCGCCTATTCAAGGCAAAAAAAACTCCTCGTGTAACTAACCCACCATTATGATCTTCTGGTTCCTATCTTACTTCATCTTTAAGGCCGGTTTATCCAACAAAGCGGGGAGAAGACGATGTCTCGAAAAGCTAGTTGGCTTTATTTTCACATCATTTAGCTTCAACGTAATACAATAATCTATTTCGCGTTCGTACTAGGGCATCCAGTATCGGAAGGTTTTCAATTCCGGAGTTAATTTACGATATTGGGCTCTCAACTCCGGAATTCCGGAATTCCGGAACTGGATCCGAAATAATAAAAAAAAAAAATACCTTGAGTAACTTTTAATCATTTTTAACATTAGTCTTTAACTCAGTCTTGATACGACATTGCCAGTTAACTTTGAGTAAGCCAGTTAACAATATTATTAAAATTAGGAAAGTCTAAACTTTTTAAAAACTTAAAAATTAACAATTTGAGAGCCTTAAAATATTAGTGAAAAATAACATAATTAAATTAACACAAGAAATATCACGCTTTAGAGTAGTTTGGACATTACTAGGTACCGTAGTTAAAATCAAAATATTAAAATGAGCATTTAAGTCTCTCCTCAGATTTATCATGTTTAACAACAATCTTGACATGACAACATAATCAGTTCACAATTCACATCACAATCAATAAAATTAAACAAGTCTAATTAAACTTTTTAAAACAAATCAACAAATTAAGGGCTCAACAGCAAATACTATATATAACACTCGTCTAGTTAGTAGGTACATGATACACGCGCAGGAACAATTGCGCGTAAAACGATGAGTTGAAAAATTAAACACATTTTTAAATTAAAAATAATGAATATCGAAATACGATAAATTGAGCCCAATTCCGGAGTTGAAATATCGGAAAAACTATCCGGAATTCCGGAGTTGCGAAATTCCGGAATTCCGGAATGGATGCCCTAGTTCGTACACCGCCAGGGCAGTGACAAGATAAAATTTCGAAGCTTCGCCTTATCCCTACTAGTTTCGGCAAACAACCAACCTATAAGTGTTTGCGATTATTGGAATGGGTGCTGTTCCACAAACGATGAGACACTTAATATCGTGTCCTGCGTTTCCTGTCAGCTGCATGTTACAGGAACTGATGGCGCCAAACGAGTAGCTGAATTTTGGGCCGAGTCCCATTTAGATTGCCACTCTAAGAAGATGTGTTTACGAGACATCTCTCCGCTTTGATGGATACCAGCCCTAAGATATCTAAGACCACCTTCATCCCAAAAGCCCTAACTCTACGTTCACCCTAGATTCGCGCTCAGTGTCCGGCGCATCGTCCCCGGTGCGAGGCCAGTCGCCGCCGCCGCCGCCGCGTCAGCGACACGACTCCGAGGACGAGTACATAGACACTGTAGATGTTAGTGTAGTACGTATGTCTTGACTAATACCTTGGTTTTGGGTACTAACTTGCTTTTGTGTGTGTGTAAAGACATGTTTGACTAGGAGACAAATATCGGGTGACATCGAATACGGTGGTCGTGAGACGAGATGCGATGTCTCAAAAGACACTTTTAGCAAGACATATTTGTCTCCTCGTGAATACATGGCTTTATAAAGAGTTTTTGTAAAAGTTTTTTTTTTTAATTAGATTTTAGTTTGTAGTTCAATGCTGGATTACTTATCCCCGGATTTAAATTAAAGACCGAGTTCGAATAGGGAAGTTTTAATACCGAAAAAAAAAATTTTGTTTCGCGAAAAAGAGATGACGCTATTAATCCTGTATAGCTTCATCTCATTCACGCACTGGAATTGCTGTACTAAATTTTTCTGGGCCTTTCCTACATTAGCACCTCAATGCTTACAGAGCGAGCCAGAGGTACCTCCACAGCGCAGGGACTCAACGCAGCAGAGGCAGACCGCACAGAGGCTTAGCAATGGACACGCGCATCAAATAACTTCGCAGCTCACACGTAAGTCAAAAACATCAGCCTGTATACCCCAAAGGAGTAGGCAGGTGTACCTTTAGGACACCCACATTTCATTTCATTAATGGATAACCTCTTAAGGGGTCATTGTACTTATCATTATGAACAACTTTTACTACGGGACCAAACATGAAATCGCGAAAAAAAAACGGCTGTTCTCTACATAACTCTTAATTTTCGTTGAGATTGGCCGCCGTGGCCGAAATACGGTCTGGAGGACTATTGTCTGTCTTGAAAGAAAGTGATCCCTGACTTGGTTTAAAAATGCGAGCTTGATAACGAGCTCCGTAATTAATATTATTTCAGACATTTCTCTTTGCAGATCTTCTGGAAATACCAGAGGGGCAGTTCTCGTAATTTTAAGAACGTTCACACAGTTCACAGTCTGATCTCAGTCTTAACCTGTCAAAAATGCCTCTAATTTCCCTACATTTTGACATTTGTTTGTCGCCGAGATGAGACTGCGATTTTGAACGTTTTAAATTACGAGAATTGGCCTTCTAATTGTCTTAATACTCATGTTAACGTTCCAGATCTGAAGGTACTGGAGCAGTTGCCCGGTACTCTGGCGCGGCTGGAGGCCGACGTCGCTGCTCTCAGGAAAGCCGTGGAGGGAGACCGCAGGATACTCGATGTGAGTACTTTTTTTGAAGTGAAAACTTCTTTAGCGGCGTTGAACACTTTTTGTAATGGGTAAAAAATGTTAAACTCGCGTCAGGGCATCGCGTCAGGACACGTGACCGTCAGGAGAGATTTCCCCCCCCCCCCCCATCTCTTTCTACGGCGGCGCCAACCGAAGTGAACCAAGTGAGACACGACAAAGATGGCCGAAGAAAATGACATTTGACGTACAAATGTTTGAAAAGTCAGTTTCGTAAACAATAGTACTTCGAGGAGCCGCAGTTGTATTTTATTTAATTTATTTTGAACTTCTGTTTAACCAATTTAGTTTATTATTATATACCTACCTACAATACAAAATAGAAGCGACGAAAAATATAACGAAGCACATTATAGCAACAAGAAATACTGTGGGACATTGCTGCTTTTGTGTGAAAACAATGCTTCCGTGTCGACCACGGAAGTTTACACCCTGCAGGGAGATGCTCCAGTAGGGTGTGGCTATGAAGCTATGTTGCAAAACATGCTCCACGTCCTATCCTGCCTTATTTGTCCTACCCAAAACATGCAGTCAAAGTGACCTCTGCGCTGCCACCGACGACAACGTGGAAGTGGCAATATTTTGAGCCAACAAGATCTAAAGTAAAAGAGAAGAAATTTAGGGAGTAGTTCATTAATAAAAAGCTTGTATACAAATATCAGTTTATTTTTATAATACTTGTACGCACCGGGACTTACAGCTTAGTACGGCTGTTATTCCAAATGCATACAGTGTGGCTAAGTTTGTAACGATTGAGCCTGGTATCTATGGTTACCTCACCCTACTGATTATAAACCTACAGCAACTACTTAACACCCTAGTTATCCTAACACCCTAACCTATCATACAAGCCTACGGGAGACCTACGGGAACAGACAGAATTTGGGTAGGAATAGGGGTTTGTGTACGTTGTGCAATGTGTACACAGGAAATAGTTTTGTCATTGCCGGTCCCACAGACTCATAGAACTGGTGATGGCTAAAGGTGTCTTGGCCATAGTGAGAGGAATTATGGAAGATGAATCAAACTCTACTCCAGCTTGATGACTAATTTATTCATTTACTAATTACTAATTTATGTGGAACGAATGTATGTCGCTCTTGATGCTGACGCTGGCGTATGTAACTCTTGCCTGTTCACGGCTGAACAATACTCTAAACTCTAATTTGGCTTCTAAAACTTGTGCAAGCAGAACAACATTTTTAAAATGTTTGCTTTTCATTTGCCATCTGTGCCATCTCTTCTGTAGGCCGTTTCATTTTCTGCTATTCGTAGTGAAGCAACATCTTTACTAGTCCTATTGACCTGAAATACAAAACTAATGTTATAAATTCTTTCTCTTCATTATCTTATTTATACTGATTTAATTAATCAGTAGCGGCATCAAAATAACAGTCATTATTATTCTTAAGGCGGGTTTTTTTTTTGTTACAATGTGTTTTGTACAGGCAAACGAAGTTCTTCGTAATTGTAAATTGGATAGGCACCTAATTCGTAAATCATGCCAGGCTGCCCCTGTTTAGCGTTAGTGCTTGTGTCAGTGTTTTTATTTTCTATTATGGAGACCTCTCCCTGACCAATTCTTCCAAAAAATCTAAGGATTAGAAGCAAAAGCAAGCATAAGTATAAGAAATTGAGAATGTTTACAAAACATAACTTACTTTGAACACATTTTAGCTGTAACAGTAGGTACACACCTTATCCTCCTCCAATATTCAATTCTTTGCCCTTTATTGCAACTAGTCTCCGGTCTTAATTTCATTTATTTTAAATACAAAAAAAATATTCAAAAGTTTTTTTAGTTTGACACATACAATATCAAATTCATTCATTGACATATTCAATTATTCATATTGTTTCCATGACGACCATGACGTTGTCGCATCAAAACTGTTGAAACTGTAGACAATAAATTAGTTTTTCATACGTAATAATGTCTATGGACACAAATATTCGGTTCGTAGACAGATATTCTCGTATGCATATCTGTCTACGAACTATATATTCATTATAATGGCAACATTTAGAAGTTGTAGGACATTCTAGTTATAGAACGTTTATGAAGCGTTTATGAATACAAAATTTTATCGAATGTTTTAAAGGCCTATTGAGCATTTTAACTAATGAATGGTTTAAACCTTCAATAGGCTTTTTTTATGAATAAGACCGAAAGTGTTTAAAATATGGAAATTGAACAAAGTGCATCTATTAATGAAAAAAGTGACGCAGAAATATTGAAAAAAATGAGTAATATTAATTAAATTAATAATTGATTTATTTCAACGTTAATATTCAAGTTTTCACTTCTGCCGGCACTCCCGGAGTGCAACCCGTCTTTTTTTTTGTTGAGGTTGTGTAATCATCAAATGACTCCTCCCGCTCTGGGTGGAGCGGAAGGGAGTGTCAGACTCTTACTGACTAAAACCCACCCGTGTTCCTTTCATAGCCCTTTATGTTCCGGGGTAGCGGTAACACTTTCGGACAATCCCGCTAACTCGATGTGAGTACTTAGATGGCCATATTGAATTTGTCTATAATTTTGGGCCATATTTCTAAGTTTTAATTTTTACTTCACAAGTGTAGCATCCTGAATATTCCTCAATAAAGAACTACTTGTATTATCATTCATCAAACTCAAACTAAAAGCATTTATTTCAAATAACCCAATTACAGGCACTTTTGAATTGTCAAGGGGTCGGTCAGTCAGAAAGATGAAGCTAGTTGCCCATCAGATCTGATACAAGACTTAGGGCCTTTTTCTATTTAGAAACAGGCCCTACCATACCTATAACTAGGATAATCTATCATTATAGTACTGGCTTCGTTAGACTATGTTTATTAAATTCATATTCCTTTGCATTCCAGCAAGTGTCCCGCGGCTGGCGATGGCCGTGGCAGGAGCTGAGCGCGCCGACGCTGGCGTTGCTGATCATCTGGCCCTTCATCGCGTACAGGATCGCCGCGCGCTCGCAGCGCAGACGTACGTAATGTGAGTATAGAAAACTTAGTACTTACAGCCTGATTCAAAGTTTATGGCGGCTCGGAACCAGTGGCGTGCATTGCATATAGGCATATAAACAGTGCATACCTCGATATATCACCATAAGCCTGTCAATTACATTTTAGCGTGTGTGCCCCACAATTAAGAAACTCACTAAATTATCATACTTAACAAAAAACGAAATCTTCATACAAACACGCGCGGCAATAGGCAGTCGTCAGACGGCCTACTCGGCTCCCGTACTATTCGCACATTGTCATTGGTCTTTACTCGTTCAAGTTAATACGACAAAATTAAATATACGTACGTCTCACGCGTAATACTATGACGTTCGACCTTCGCAATTTGTCACCCTTAAGTAGGCATGCCTACTCAAATAACCACAATTTTTACCTCACTTTTTTTTCTGATTAGTGACCGCGTTTGTCTTGACTAGACCAGCCTAGTGCCTACATATTCTGAAAACCAATGCACGCCACTGCTCGGAACATGAGGCTCGTCGCTGCGCAGTAACAACTTCACGCGCATCGAGAAGCGCACTTCAGAGCCGACATAAAGTTTGAATCGAGTTGTAAAACATGTATAATTTAAGCATTTTAGCCAGTGCAATTTAAACGTTATGCCAATGCAATAAAAGTCAAATGGCGCAGTCATTCACAGCGTGTTTGTACACTTGGTTACATGTAAAGAGTCTCTTCGTGAGATAAAAATACTGTACACCTCTGAAGGCTGGGGTCCTTCACGACATAAAAGCGTGAAGTTATAATAATAATAATAATAATAATAATAACTTTATTGATACTAAAATATATGTATTATACTAGCTTTTGCCCGCGACTTCGCCCGCGAGAAGTTTTTGTTCCCCCGACTACCTATACGCCGTCGGATCGCGCCGCGCTATTACCTACTTCGTTTAGCCTTAGCATTTTATTACTTTTTTCTTGTTACCCGGCCCCTAAGGGTTTTAGCGTGATGTTAAATAGCCTATGTCTTCCTCAAAAATTGGGCTATCAAATGCAAAAAGACTTGAAGTGAAACTTCTTTACGCACGCTTGACTTGGGGAGTGAGCTGGCAAACGCGTGACGGAAGCGTTACGAAAAGTGTGATCGGGCGAGGCGAACGGGAGTTGAGTGGGGGATATAAGCAAGAGAAAGCAGTGCACGCGCACATTTTCTGTCTCTCTTCCTCTCATAGCCAAACAGGTTTGAAGTTTCACTTCAGTCGTGTGGTCATAGGCACACTCGATTTTTTAGATCCGACAGGTAGTTTCAGAGATTAGCCCGTTCAAACAAACAAACTCTTCAACTTTATTTTTAGTATACAGGATGTCCCTGGAAGTGTGGATCAAATCGAATAGGGGCGTGGGCAAGGTCATTTCCAAACTTTTTGAACCCTGAGAATGTCAGTGAATTTTTTTACGGTTCAAAAGTTATGACCGATTTTATTTTTTGAAGTGAAAACTTCTTTAGCGGCGTTGAACACTTTTTGTAATGGGTAAAAAATGTTAAACTCGCGTCAGGGCATCGCGTCAGGACACGTGACCGTCAGGAGAGATTTCCCCCCCCCCCCCATCTCTTTCTACGGCGGCGCCAACCGAAGTGAACCAAGTGAGACACGACAAAGATGGCCGAAGAAAATGACATTTGACGTACAAATGTTTGAAAAGTCAGTTTCGTAAACAATAGTACTTCGAGGAGCCGCAGTTGTATTTTATTTAATTTATTTTGAACTTCTGTTTAACCAATTTAGTTTATTATTATATACCTACCTACAATACAAAATAGAAGCGACGAAAAATATAACGAAGCACATTATAGCAACAAGAAATACTGTGGGACATTGCTGCTTTTGTGTGAAAACAATGCTTCCGTGTCGACCACGGAAGTTTACACCCTGCAGGGAGATGCTCCAGTAGGGTGTGGCTATGAAGCTATGTTGCAAAACATGCTCCACGTCCTATCCTGCCTTATTTGTCCTACCCAAAACATGCAGTCAAAGTGACCTCTGCGCTGCCACCGACGACAACGTGGAAGTGGCAATATTTTGAGCCAACAAGATCTAAAGTAAAAGAGAAGAAATTTAGGGAGTAGTTCATTAATAAAAAGCTTGTATACAAATATCAGTTTATTTTTATAATACTTGTACGCACCGGGACTTACAGCTTAGTACGGCTGTTATTCCAAATGCATACAGTGTGGCTAAGTTTGTAACGATTGAGCCTGGTATCTATGGTTACCTCACCCTACTGATTATAAACCTACAGCAACTACTTAACACCCTAGTTATCCTAACACCCTAACCTATCATACAAGCCTACGGGAGACCTACGGGAACAGACAGAATTTGGGTAGGAATAGGGGTTTGTGTACGTTGTGCAATGTGTACACAGGAAATAGTTTTGTCATTGCCGGTCCCACAGACTCATAGAACTGGTGATGGCTAAAGGTGTCTTGGCCATAGTGAGAGGAATTATGGAAGATGAATCAAACTCTACTCCAGCTTGATGACTAATTTATTCATTTACTAATTACTAATTTATGTGGAACGAATGTATGTCGCTCTTGATGCTGACGCTGGCGTATGTAACTCTTGCCTGTTCACGGCTGAACAATACTCTAAACTCTAATTTGGCTTCTAAAACTTGTGCAAGCAGAACAACATTTTTAAAATGTTTGCTTTTCATTTGCCATCTGTGCCATCTCTTCTGTAGGCCGTTTCATTTTCTGCTATTCGTAGTGAAGCAACATCTTTACTAGTCCTATTGACCTGAAATACAAAACTAATGTTATAAATTCTTTCTCTTCATTATCTTATTTATACTGATTTAATTAATCAGTAGCGGCATCAAAATAACAGTCATTATTATTCTTAAGGCGGGTTTTTTTTTTGTTACAATGTGTTTTGTACAGGCAAACGAAGTTCTTCGTAATTGTAAATTGGATAGGCACCTAATTCGTAAATCATGCCAGGCTGCCCCTGTTTAGCGTTAGTGCTTGTGTCAGTGTTTTTATTTTCTATTATGGAGACCTCTCCCTGACCAATTCTTCCAAAAAATCTAAGGATTAGAAGCAAAAGCAAGCATAAGTATAAGAAATTGAGAATGTTTACAAAACATAACTTACTTTGAACACATTTTAGCTGTAACAGTAGGTACACACCTTATCCTCCTCCAATATTCAATTCTTTGCCCTTTATTGCAACTAGTCTCCGGTCTTAATTTCATTTATTTTAAATACAAAAAAAATATTCAAAAGTTTTTTTAGTTTGACACATACAATATCAAATTCATTCATTGACATATTCAATTATTCATATTGTTTCCATGACGACCATGACGTTGTCGCATCAAAACTGTTGAAACTGTAGACAATAAATTAGTTTTTCATACGTAATAATGTCTATGGACACAAATATTCGGTTCGTAGACAGATATTCTCGTATGCATATCTGTCTACGAACTATATATTCATTATAATGGCAACATTTAGAAGTTGTAGGACATTCTAGTTATAGAACGTTTATGAAGCGTTTATGAATACAAAATTTTATCGAATGTTTTAAAGGCCTATTGAGCATTTTAACTAATGAATGGTTTAAACCTTCAATAGGCTTTTTTTATGAATAAGACCGAAAGTGTTTAAAATATGGAAATTGAACAAAGTGCATCTATTAATGAAAAAAGTGACGCAGAAATATTGAAAAAAATGAGTAATATTAATTAAATTAATAATTGATTTATTTCAACGTTAATATTCAAGTTTTCACTTCTGCCGGCACTCCCGGAGTGCAACCCGTCTTTTTTTTTCAATCACTTCGCTTAGTGTTCAAAGAAGTTAATCATAAAAAAATACTATCAGGGCTATCTAAAAAAAAAAAAAAAAATTGATAGCCCTGATACTTTTCACGAATTCAATCTTTCTTCTCTTTTTTTTAGTTTTTTTTTTTTGTATTTTTTTTTTTGTTAAAACGTTTGGAAATGACCTTGCCCACGTCCCTATTCGATTTGATCCATACTTCCAGGGACACCCTGTATAGTTGAATATAATTTTTGTGTTACAGGTAGCAAAGCTGCAAACCTAGCTGATAAGGGATCACTCGATGTCAACACAACCGTTCACGCGACCCGGTCATTGTCAACAATAACCGCGCTCGTGGCTAAACTAGATATTTTGGTGTATTTTATTATAACTGGTTTCATTGTGTATTTTATTCTGAAAATTATTCTCAAAACCTTGAACAGGCGACCTCGTAGTTGCTATTTTGGTGTACAGACGCCAGCACATCAACCTAACCGAAACTGTCAAATTTTCCCAATCAACTTTGAACCTTATGCTTTAGTGATAAAGTTGAAAATCTATTAAAGAAATTTGACAGATTGTAGTAGGTTGATGTGCTGGCGTCTGTACAATAAAGCATAGTGGCGATATGTAGTTTCTGCCTGTCCCCCATGGGAAAAAGGTGTGAGTTTATGTAAAGTCGATTCAAACTTATGTTTCAAATTAATATTATTTCAAGTTAAACAAATATCAACTTTATTTTAATGCTAATTAAGTTGATTTCAGAGTGACTAGCACTATTGAAAAAGTTTTAAAAATGTTTTAAGTTGTAGTGTAAACTGAACTTTATTACGTAGGATTTAAAGTTATTTTTTCATAAACTCATATTTGTTTACATTTTTGCCAAATAAATCGCGAATGCAGATTATGTAAAGCATCTTCTATCTAGAGGTTGTTTTCAGTTATTTTTACCTTGAACAGCGGCAACCTAATAGCAACTTTATTTGTAACGAGAATTAAGATCACAATGATTTTGACAGACTTGTCAGTGGCAGCAACCCAAAAGGAACCTTAGTAGAATGAGAATAAAGATCATTGTGATTTGGACAGTGACGCAAAATCGGAGGTAAAATAACTGAAAGGACTTTTTCTTTGTAATTTCTGTCAATATTTTTATTTTATTTTTCCTCAGTCAGAAAATTGCTGGTTTTTTTCTTTAACGTCATAATAAAATACACTATGGTATTTATTGTCAATGCATATGTATGGGTTGGTCCATTTATATCAAAGTCCGTGATTAATTTGTAATATTATCATGCAATTAATGTTCTCAAAGCGTACTCTCGTTCGTAACGCTGTGTCGAGCTCGAAAATTTTCGGTCCGAAAGAAAACGGAGACTTTTCGGACTTGAAAAAGTAGATTTGTAAAATGAGAAGTAATTTTATTTATATGTTAGAATACAGGGTGGCTGGGACATCGGCGCGCAAATTGTAACCATGAACACATGATAGCGAATAATTTATTTATGAGTTAGGGGCCGTCTATTGATCAAGTAATGTTTTTTTTTTGGCATTTTGTAACCCCCCCCCCCCCCCCTGCTCCTTGGTGATATATGGTGAGGTTTATAACGCGTTTGACGAAAAAATAAATACACGTAACCCCTGTTGTGATGTTTCGTGATTTTTTATGGACCCCTCCCCCTTTTCGAGCCTCACGTGCACAGCCCCACACAGCCCCTTATCAAAAAAAAAAAATGCTGTTTCATAGAAAACTGCGATACCTACGCAGTCAAAATGTATGTACGGACAAGCAATTTTTTGTTATAACCGACGAAAAATTTCAACCTAAGGTGTATTCAAAGTTATGTTGGTAATGGATGTTATTTCCAGTTTAACAAATATCAACTTTATTTCATTGGGAATTAAGTTGATTTCAGAGTGACTATAGCACTATTGAAAATAAAAATGTTTGAAGGCTTAGCGTAAACTGAACTGTATTGTATAGGAATTAAAGTTATTTTTCCATTATTTTAATTCATATTTGTTTACATTATTGGCAATTAAATCGCGAACGCAGTTTTAGGTTCAGAATTATGTATTGAATTCATGGTAACAGATTGCGCATCGATGTGCGTATATATTATGTATTCTTAAAATGAGTTTTAAAAATATCACAAATATTGCATTTTCAATATTTTAAGCGAGAGGCTGAGCGATTTTATGAGTATGGGAATATGGTCTAGGTATTTTAAGTTATTATTTTTTCCAAAATTTTTCTTTTTTTTTATAGGTACAAAAATGAATTGTAAAACGTTATGCCTCGACCAAAGTTGAGACCTCGCATATCTTTGACAAACTTGTAAAAGACAAATAATTATTGATTGTTGTATATATTTTAAAGTCTTGAGGTGTTATGCCTCGATTACTCAAAGCGAGGCATTCAAGAATGTGTCAAACGAATGTTGTGGGTGTATAATATTATGTATACCTTTTAATATTGTAATCTTATATCTTTAAGAGTATGAATAAGACAAGCTGAAATGAATTTACGTCAATTTACGCCTCTCGTCGATTTATTACTAAAATCGAGGCATAAATTTGGTTTTTGCCTCGATGAGAGGCGATACTAAAATGTACGATCAGAGCATCCTGGGCAGTTAGCCACGCTCCACGATCAATACACGGTATGAAGTTTTCATATTCCGTTCTTGCCGATACAAGAGAAGAATTTCATTTGACTCTTTAGACATAATCAGCCTATAATGTTCCCACGGCTCGGACATAGGCCTCTTTTCGGTGAGAGGGAGTGGACCGTAATCCACCACGCAGGCCCAGTGCGGGTTTGTAGATGTCACATGTCTCTGAAATTTTTGGTTTTAGAATATGCCGGTTTCTTCAAGATGCTTTCCGTCACCGTTTTGACTCTTTATAGCTTGTCTGATTTGTACTCTCAACCTTATACCACATTAATATAAACGTGATATTTAACACAATGTTAGTCTGTCGGGTTTACCCCGAGTTACGTTAGTTTTTTTACCACTTTTAATGTATAGGGGAGGTTTAGCTTTACTTAGAAATGATGAAGGAAAAATGGGGTTGCCAGAGTAATAATGCTTTTACATAATCCAGCCTATAATATTCCCACTGCTGGGACGCGGGTCTCCTCTCTGTGAAAGGGGCTGTAATCAACCACGCGGGAGCAGTGCGGGTTGGTAAAGTTGCTTTATTTTCATGAAAATGAAATAATTTAAAATGTATCTTGTGTCCTTGTAGTAAAAGTTAGTTTTACTCTGACGGTCTCAAATGTGAAGAACTAAGCGAGTGTGTTTTATTTTTAAACAAACTAAATATTTACATTGGACTAGCGTCAATGAAATAATGAAATCAATGATTTACTTTTGAATTTTAAATAAATGCCTCGCGAAAAGCAATTTTTTATATAAATTGCTTTTGACGAGGCATTCATTTAAAATTATTTTAAAGTATTTATTTGTTTTGCTCAAATCTGATTCTCGAGAAAAAGCATAAGGTAGGCTTTTAAATAACTCAAAACTGCCTTCAAAAAGTCGTTCAAAAAACAAGAGTTGCTTTTTTCGAGGCACACAAAATGGTGGCCAACTCGCTTTTGTTCCAAGAATTTAAACACATTGTTACTTATATTTTTAGTTTATTGAAATGAATGGTTTTTAATTTCATATTTTAATATATAATTTTGTTTTAAGTTAAGTTTATTTTATAAGTGGTAATTTAGTTAACACTGTTGGTAATTTTTATGTGATATGTAGTCTAGGGTAATGTGCGCAGATGGCAATGTTAAATGTATCTGTAAGTTATTTCTTTACTCTCAATTTTATATTTATTTTATTAATTTCAAATTATTATTTTCACTAAAATAAAGGTCATAGGCAAGGACCCCGGAGAATGACAAAAAAAAAAAAATATTGTAGCGTTGGATTGAAAACTTACTCCTGAATAGCTATTCACAATTATCCGACAGGCTATTGTATCGAAAATGACACATTTTGATAACGTTGTTTGCCTTGCCCCCGACAGCTGTCAGAATAGCGGTCATCTATTTTAGGGCTAAGATAAGTTTATTTGAGGAATAATTTTGAAATTTTGACAGTTATTTCGTACAAAAACTATCAAACGTCAATATTATTCCTCGAATAAAAGTTATCTGGCGATGGAAAAATCGGCCCTTAAACTAACAAAATTTTCGGGTTTTGGACTTGTGAACAGCGTTTAGGTGGACTCCTACGACAACATTGATTGATGTTCGATACGGCACGGACGCGTATCGAATGGTTGTGAATAGTTATGCTGTTGGTTTTTGTCGATAACATGTATTTAGTTCTCCAAACAATTAATTTCTTCTATCATCAAATCACAATATTTTTTCAAATGTATATAATTATTATTATTTACATTCGAAACAGTGCTGACTGCGCATATATTATTAATTTCTTACAGATATTCCACCTTACGGGCTAAGTCAGATTCATAATACGGTTAGGTTTAAATAAATCGATGTTTTAACCCCCCATTCAGAAATAATCTCAGTTTTTAAAAGCCAAGTCAATTTCAGGCAATGTCAAATCTCAACTCGATCTCAATTCCACAGCAAGGTTGTACGAAACCGGTCTAAGAAGGACAGGAGGGTCCGTACGCCACCCAAGAGCAACTTCCCTAGGGACATGCAGCGCCCACAGAATGTGCAGAGGAAGTGAAGCGGTAATCAACTTGAACTAAGCACACATGACATCCGCGTCGGGCCCTAGCGCAACGTATTTCAATACAAAAAAAAAAAAAAGTTGATTCCTTCACTTTCTTACAAACAAATACATATTCAGATGAACCTGATAACGTCGCCTTAGAGTGAAAACCTCGGGAATGCATTTGCATAGTTTTTTGTATGAATACTTTGTAAGTAGCATTTAATGCATTTCGGTCAATCTTCGAGAATATGGCTGTTCTGGATATGAAAGCGGGTTAAATTTACCTATAAATTAACAAAAAAAACATAAAAGACGCCGTACAAAAATTGTACAGCACGCAGTTATATCTTCCTCCTGAAAAATTACTCCTTTTACACTTAAGAGGTTTTCACTCTAAGGCGTCGATAAGCGTGTTAAGAACTGCGATGGTTCATACAAAATGAATGATGTAGGAGGATTTTTGCATTGCGGTGCGGCTGTCCCAAGTTTGCTGCGACAGCCTTTATTTGATTGGCTCAACCAATGACAACACCTAACATGAGATTTGGCAGTAGATTTACAAATCAGACTTTTAGAAACTGGGGTTCATTATCACACTATAGAGATGATATCGCTCCGTCTTATCATGGCTGAGTGCTGAAGGCAGCTTACTACTCTACCCGGACCCGGAGCGGAGCGGTATTCTTTCTATAGTATTGTAGCATAATATTAGCCCATTCAAATAATAAATGTTGTAGAAGAATACTTAATCAATCAATGTATATCACTATAAAAAGGTTTCGGTGTAACGGCGACATTCACTTTATATACAGATAGGGGTCAGGACACATTGCTCGAAGGCCTTTCGCACTTTGCCGATTGAAAAGGAGCACACATGCTCCTTTTTTTTGTATGGACCAGCCGTCGATCGCCGCCCGGAGCGAGTTCGTCGCGTCGATGCGAAAGGATGCGTACGTCGTTCCTTACTTAGCTCTCTTTTTGTATGGACAAACCGTCGAACGCCGTCGATCAATGTGTCCTGATCCTGAAGCTACGGTTTCCTAGAAGAGCGGTGGCCGCTACATAACGGCCGCAGCGACGGCTGTCATGAAAAAACAGCAAACTTTACGGTGTCAAAAAACCCTTTAGGAAAACACAACAACTTAGTTGCAACGCTTCGACGGCAGCCACCGACGCGTCGACGACTGCAGTTGCCTCTTTCATTGACATGTGCCGCTCGTGTGTATGAACACTTACTTTCATAAAGTTTCAGTGACGTCATCCGCCACTCTTCTAGGAAATATTACCTACAAACGGCGTGAATAGGGTTGCAGGGGTGAATCGGGACGAAACTTTAAAATGGATTTTAGCGTTGAAGTAATATAGCTTGTTGCGGACTAGGGCACTTAATCGTTAATTATAATACAGTAAACACATTAGAGTCCTTTTTGGCAACAAACTATATTATTTCAATGTTAAAATCCCTTTTAAAGTTTCGTCCCGATTCACCCCTGCATTCCTATTCGCCCCGTTTGACGGTAATAATTTTCTATCTACCACATAGTCTTTGATGCCGTATCTGCAAATATTGTCAGCAACTTTAAAAATATCGCGGCGGGATTTTATCGCGCACTGGATTTTCAATTCTCGGTGTTGAACCGAGCGTTGAGAATCCAACACAACGCATCTCAACACGTAAAAAAAACAGTTGGGTTTTCATCTCTCGGCGCTAACCAGTGTGATGAAAATCCATTGCGCGAAAATGGGCTTATACATATTTTCTGTTTCTTTCGTCTTTTCAAGGCAGATCGTCGTTTCTCCGAAATCCTATAAAATTGTATTTGATGTCTAAAATATTGGAACTTTCGTCGGATACATGTCGATAATTAATTATGTATGAACATTTATTTGTTATTGTAATTATGAAATAAAGGGGATTTTTTACTGATGTTCTGTATTTTATTTTTTGTTCTTGCTTTTATAGACCCTAATTCTATAAAGATAGCCAACAAACTGGCGTAATTCCGCCGTGTAAAATGAGTGGCGCAATTTTCGTTAACAGAGTCGCGTAATTTACGTTGCGCAAAATGAGTCGCGTGACTTTCGTCTTGATCATGGATCGTAATTTTGACGACTGATTATGTATGAGCGACTAAAATTATAATAAAAGGTGTGTCAAGGTAGGTAATCAAATAAAACGGCACATTTATAAAAACATATTCGTTATATTCGGTGTCCGACGTGGTCAGTTACAATAATATCAACAAAGCTACGTGAAAGCTGCGACATTGCCTTTGTACACTCACATACGGCACTGCAGATGATGAAAGAATGCATTTTTGATGTCGGATTCCGTAAAGGGATACACCCCGTATCTTTGACAGTCGTTACGAGACGCCCAAAAAGTCTGACAACCAGTCTTACCAAGGGGTATCGTGTTACACAGTAACTGGGTTGTGGAGGTCAGGTAGGCGGCGCTCCATGTAAAACACTGGTATTCAGCTGCATACATAGAGGACTTAAACATAACTGGCGAAATGTGCCAGCACATCTGTCAAATTTTCCCAATCAACTTTGAACCTTATGCTTTAGCGATAAAGTTGAAAATCTTTTAAAGAAATTTGACAGATTGTAGTAGCTTGATGTGCTGGCGTCTGTACAACAGCCTAACCCGTTCGGAAAATGAAATTCAGCATAATGATTCTAGACGAACGATTCTAGCGAAGAAATCTTTCGTGAGTTATCAAAAAAAAAAAAATCTAGTTAAAAATATGTTTCATAGATGGACTGCAATACCTACGCGGATAAAATGTGTGGAACAGCTTTTTTTTTAATAACCAAATGAAAAAAAATAACGCTTGGGTGTTCAGAATGCTGAATACATGGTAACAAGTTGCGCGTCCCTACCACCCTGTATGCACCTTTCTTTAAAATGCATTATTCCACCACGTATTAGCCGCAACACTATAATATCGCTCTATCATCTATTGGTATACTTTTACAACGTTATTGGTGCGGCCCGTACACGTATTGACACAAAAAGATGTAAACACAGATTGCTTAGTGATTTAGCTACGAGAGCAGCGATTCACCCAACAAATCGTTGTACCGTGTAATATTCAACTATGATATACAGGGTGTCCCTGGAAGTATGGATCAAATCGAATAGGGACATGGGCAAGGTCATTTCCAAACTTTTTAACCCTGAGAATGTCGGTGAATTTTTTTACGGTTCACAAGTTATGACCATTTTTTTTTTTCAATCACTGCATAGTGCTCAAAGAAAATAATCACAAAAAAATACTATCAGAGCTATCTAAAAAAAATAAATTGATAGCCCTGATAAGCCCTGACAGTTTTTTGTTAAGTTTTTTTTAAAACGATTCAGTTTCTATTCTCTTTTTTTTTTTTTTTTGTTAAAACGTTTGAAAATGAATTTGCCCACGCCTCGATTCGATTTGATCCATACTTCCAGGGACACCTGTATAGCTAGCTGTACAAGGATCCTTGGGCGCGTTGTCAAAGTCGGAACTAACGGCGCCATCTTGTTTTTCAAATTCACAGAATCTCAGCGCCTCCCTGTTAACGTCATTCGAACATTTGAGCCCTCGTACCCACCGGCGATTTTTATTGCCGCGACTTAAAAAATCCAAGAGTGTATTATATTGACGCGCTGGGACGCATTTTTTGTATTCTCAAAGCTTAGCTCAACTCCGAGAGTTGAAAATCGCTTGCGCGTATCTGGGTTCAAAGATAAATGCAGTTAATATTTTTTTTGCGTCAATACGTATACGGTATGTATAATTTAAAAGATACACTTTATTTTAAATAAATTTCTTATCAACATGTTTATAGTTTGTTTTTTATGAATTTTATATGAAGTCGTGATTTTAAAACCTCTTTCCTAATTAAACATTTTTCTACAACACCGAGAAACATTATTTTCATTTTTTTAACAATTACCTACCTTTTAAAATCACGACCTTTTTAATTTTAAAACAGTTTTTAACGTGATTTGCTTACGAGAATGTATTTTTAAGATTCTGCATAGGTACTTTGTAATATCTTCTTTGCAATATAATGGAATGAATAAATGTATTTCTAAGATTAACCGGTTAAAGTCCGAAAAAGTAAGTAATGTACCAATGTTACCCTTTGTTTGTAGGGTTCTGTACCCAAAGGGAGCCAACGAGACCCTATTACTAAGGGTTCCGCTTTCCGTCCGTCCGTCTGTCTCAAAGCCGTATCTTTTAACTGTAATAAGTAGACACTTGAAATTTTCGGACGGTATGAATGGCCGCTACAACAACTAATCCATACTAATATTATAAATTCGAAAGTAACTCTGTCTGTCTGTGTGTTATCTTTTCACGCTTAAACCACTGAACCGATTTAGATAAAATTTGGTACAGAGATAGTTTCGAGTCCCGGAAAAGGACATAGGATAGTTTATATCCCGATATTCCCACGGGATCGAGACTTATTCGGCGCTGCTAGTAATAAAATAATTAAAATTCAAGGGGCAACCCCTTGATTTTTTTCTTTTAAGAAACTGTTTTTAACCATATAAGAAACTGTTCTTTTTCGTGTGCGTTACTCCAGCGGAATGTTGTCGCTTTTCAGGATTTCGGCTTGACAGAAATTAGTACCCCATCTCGTGTAATTGTGCCCGAAATTAATAATTTGTGCGTCCAGCCGATCCAAAGATATTCACGAAAAACAGATTCCGCTGGAGTAACGTTACTGCAGCGGCATGTTTTTTTACCAGTGGTCGTAGCTGAATACAAACTAGCTAATTAGATAGATATAATTTGTGCCTAATTGTGCCCAAAAAATATAATTTGTGCGTCTTGAGGTTTCAGAGTTATTCAAGATGCCGCTGGGGTAAATTTTAGCAAATTACTGTATCTCTTAAACGGCATGACATACAACTACGATTTTTTTTACTACGGTGGGTCGTAATTTGTGCTTAATTTGTGCAATTTTATTTTTTCTATAATCGACACCTTTGGAAAATTAGAATTTTTTTTTCAAAAACCCTAAAGTCGATCCTCGCGCTTCAATGAGAAACCCTAGAAACTTACCAATTATGGTGGTTTGTACCTTTCATGAAGTCAAAGCATCATGTGAAATTCGATGTTTCTATTCCAACTCCTTAGAGAGTTATTCCATTTGAATTAAAATCTGGCTACGATATAATGTAACGCTCCAATACACGAGTTATTATTAAGTGACTGTAATTATGATTATACTAATAATTAGTACCTTTATCAAATTATTTATCCTTAAAGTTTCAGCTGAAAAAACCTTCTAATTACTTAGATATGAGAAAAAAACGATAGGAAAAGAAATCACACGATTAACCGAACAATTTCGAATGACTACATAAAAGCGGGCTCACAGTACATTGTGCCAACCTTCTTAAATATGTAGTACAACAGTTCGTTTTTTGAAACAGTCTCTCACAAAAGTGTTACTTATAATTTATTGTTTTGTAAAACACGTATTACGTACGTAGTACATTATAACTCAATGGGTATTACGTACACACAGTGTGTAAGCCATAAATGATATTGAGGATTTGCAAACCTTTAAACTCTCAGTCAAATGTTAGTGAGTACAACAATCTAATAAAGACCAAAGGTTTATTTGACGAGAAAGTTTATTTTTATTGCCAAAAAAATAAAAGAAAAAATACCCTTTAAGTATAGATTTAGTTTTGAATTTAAATAAAATAGCATGATTGATACCTCTGTAAAATTTTGTTTTATTATTTAGGTACCTACTTAATAGAAATATTCACAAATTGAGGCAAGTGGATGTCTAATTGTCTATCTCAGCCAATTCGTCAATCGGAACTATTACACTCACACATATAAAATACATCTATCCTATGCTATGACGTCAGAACGACCGGGATAATAAAACATGTCAATGAAACGCACTTTTAGTTCGGTTCGGTGTTAACTTTGTTTGACACGAGTAATTGGCCGCCAATCTCGTGTGTGAAGAGCGTGTGCGCATTATCTTTTTCCCAGTAATTCAAGAAATTGTGTGTATAATTTCGGCTGGACAATACGCATTGGTTTTGTGGTATGTACATTGGTGAAATAAATTAACTTTTCAGTGACAAAGAAGATCGACACACATGTATTTTCTGTGCGTTAGAGTAAATAAATAGTTACCTAATTAAACCATTTGTACGCACCTGTACCCATCAAAATTCAATTATAATACTACCAATTTAAGAAGGTGGGCATAATGTACTGTGAGCCCGCTTTTATGTAGTCATTCGAATTTGTTCGGTTAATCGTGTGATTTCTTTTCCTATCGTTTTTTTCTCATATCTAAGTAGTTAGAAGGTTTTTTCAGCTGAAACTTTAAGGATAAATAATTTAATAAAGATACTAATTATTAGTATAATCATAATTACAGTCACTTAATAATAACTCATGTATTGGAGCGTTACATTATATCGTAGCCAGATTTTAATTCAAATGGAATAACTCTCTAAGGAGTTGGAATAGAAACATCGAATTTCACATGATGCTTTGAGTTCATGAAAGGTACAAACCACCATAATTGGTAAGTTTCTAGGGTTTCTCATTGAAGCGCGAGGATCGATTTTAGGGTTTTTGAAAAAAAAATTCTAATTTTCCAAAGGTGTCGATTATAGAAAAAATAAAATTGCACAAATTAAGCACAAATTACGACCCACCGTAGTAAAAAAAAATCGTAGTTGTATGTCATGCCGTTTAAGAGATACAGTAATTTGCTAAACGTTACCCCAGCGGCATCTTGAATAACTCTGAAATCTCAAGACGCACAAATTATATTTTTTGGGCACAATTAGGCACAAATTATATCTATCTATGTAGCTAGTTTGTATTCAGCTACGACGACTGGTAAAATAACATGCCGCTGCAGTAACGTTACTCCAGCGGAATCTGTTTTTCGTGAATATCTTTGGATCGGCTGGACGCACAAATTATTAATTTCGGGCACAATTACACGAGATGGGGTACTAATTTCTGTAAAGCCGAAATCCTGAAAAGCGACAACATTCCGCTGGAGTAACGCACACTCTTTTTCGGCGGTTTTTGCTCGATAGTTTAAAATATTGTACGGATACGAAACCCTTCGTGTGCAAGTTCAACTCGCGCTTGGCCGCATTTTTTTAATGTCAACTTTGTAATAATGACGAGTATTTCGCACATTAACCAGTTAATACAAGAAACAACTGCGCATTAACCGTAATATCTTAAACACACCACAAATATAAAATGTAATAATAATAATATCGAATTCACGAAGAATACGGAATATTTACAAAAATATTAAAGCTAATTGGAGTAAGATATCTAAAAACTATGTGTTTTTTAATAATAATAAACGTTATTTAAAACAAAAACATAATGTTTGTCAATGTAGTGAACTTAAACTTAACAAGTTAAAAAAAAAAAAAACAAATAAAAAAAAAAAACATGGCTTCCGATTATTAATAGGAACTTAAAACTATGTACAGACGCCAGCACATTAAGCTACTACAATCTGTCAAATTTCTTTAATCAATTTTCAACTTTATCGCTAAAGTATAAGGTTCAAAGTTGATTGGGAATATTTGACAGTTTCGGGTAGCTTGATGTGCTGGCGTCTGTACAAATATCTTATAAGTAAACAATAATAATTTACGCGTTCTACAAATACATAGTACTCGGGCCAAAAACTTGCTGTTTCCATTTATAAGTAACTAGCTTCTGTCCGAAACATTGTACGAGTGAAATTCTTGTGCCCCGTCCCACCCCGTGGTGGCTTCGCCCGCTTTTTTTTATTGCTAAATGGGCCCGCTCTTGATCTCGATCACGCCTGATGGAAAGCGATGGATGAGGTCTATGATGGAACGAGCGTGCCCAGAAGATGCCTAAGGCTTGCGCTTGCACTTCGTTTTCGTTTAGCGTTCCAAATAGACAAGTACTTCCATGGTTGTAACCAAGAAGCTTATAGAATAAGCTTTTTGGTTGTAACAGCTCTATATTCGCGTTCGTATTTCCGACGATAGACGATGACTCCCGAAGCGTATATATTTTTTAGAATATTTTTATTAGTAGAAGTCTTTTACATTCGTCGTATTAAGCTATTTAATCAAATGGACAAACGAGATTATTAATAGTCATCAGTTCCCAAAGACTTCAATTTGACATTGTATCCGCGCAAATGATTACCATCAACATATAAAATAAATAAACCTAAAACAGAAGTACTGCAATCATAACCTTACCCTTAAGGGGGGATGCGCTAAAGTAACCCGTGAAATTCAAAGGGAATTGAAGATTTTTGATGGGGCCTGGCATAACTACCTGTCCGCTATATTGTTTTTTTTTTTCAAAATGGCGGCCACGCTTGAAACCTATACAAATCGATAGCTGACATCAATGCAAACATAATTGTACGAAAATCACGTGATTTTGAACGTTATTATCTCGGAAACGGGACGCTCTACGGGGTTATGTTTTGTGTTTTGAAAAAAAAAAAAAAAAAAACAAAATAGTGGACAGGTGGGTATGCCTTCTTATATTTTATGCAAATTGCAGGTCAGTATCGGGTTGTATGTTGATTAATCTGTCGAGCTCCGCTAATGAGACACAGTTGATTTTCTATTGTTTCGTCGCCAATACGAGACGCGCGGTGCTTGACCGGTTAAACTGATTCGTGACCGTAACAAATGTTGTGTGTGTGTGTGTGTGTGTGTGTGTGTGTGTGTGTATGTGTATGTGTGTGGTGTGATGTGATTAGAATCAGCAATACAACTTCTTGAGTGAGAATTGTCCTTACATTTTCATGAAATAGTCATTTAATAGGGTAATATATTGATGATTTTTATAATTGGAATTCTATAAATACTTGTTACGGCCGCGAATCAACAAAAAACCTGATATTGACCTGCAAATTGGAAAAAAAAATGTAAGAAAATTAGAATTTCGCGGGCTATCAGACGCTTTCGCCTTAAAATTACCTTATTTAAAATGCGTTAAAAATATACAGATATTATAAGGAATAGCCGGATAAACTGGAAAGTATGTTATAGGAATAATTGGCATGCAAATAGTAGCAAATTTTAATTTAAATGCGAATAATTATATTAAAAAAAAATTTTCGTTCGACGTAAAAAATTTTAAATTATTTTTTAATATTTATTTGATAAAAGCCACGGATGTTATATAATATTTAGATTAATTTTATACTTCATAATTTCAACGTGAGGTAACGATTTCTATAAAAGCAACTTGCTTTATTTATAGTGAATGTTTCTGCTGACTATACTTATTTAAATGCATTAGGAAATGACACTTTTTTATAGGTTTACAATCTATTGTAATATTTAGTTTTTTCTTGTTGTCTAGTCGACCTCGTAATTGCTTTACCATCCTAAGTTTAAATGTCACTTTTTTTCTTTCCACCTCTCTTTGTCCGGAGCTGCCAAGGACCAATCTTTATTAACGGACTCCAGCTCATGCTGCCATCTCCGCCTGGGCCTGCCGCGATATCGTTTGCCACCCACTGGGTCTAAGGTTTGGCCCATTGATCGTCTGACATGCGGCAGATGTGTCTAGCCCAATTCCATGTAAGCGTGGCAGCTTTCAGAGTGACATCGGAATGAATGACACTTGCACGTTATTAAACGACAAGGTCATTTGTTTCTGTAACAGTTAGATATATTCCACCTTAGTGTACGCTAGTGACGTCCTAGAAGAGTGGTGGCTGCCACATAGCGTCTGCGTTTGGCAAATTGTTTGAACTAACACAAAGGGCTGGAGTAGGTAAGTTCCGGGGATTGGCTCTTAAAAGAGCCGTTTGGGATGGGTCTTGGCAGAGACCGGTTCGTGCCAATGCGGTGAAGTTATGGGCCAACAAGATCTAAAATGTAGTCGTGCCAGCGACACAAAGAAGAAGACCGGCGAATGACGTCACTGATACGTTATTGATCAAAGTAAGTTGGTGTAGTTTTCTAGAGAATTTTTTGACACCGTAAAGTCAAACCGCGGTGCCATCATTTTCATGACAGCTGTCACTGCGGCGGTTATTTGGCGGCCAGCACTCATCTAGGGAACCGTAGCTTTTGTGAAGTTTCAATTCTATGGGAACTTTTGCCGAAAGTGGTAATACAATTACAAGGTCGAATATACTTTAACCATAGTACAAAACATACGAATCTACGTTAACTTATCGACACGCATTTTTCGATAGCTAGTGTTCAAATAACTATACTTTAATGCCTGCACGCACTTTTTTTCACACTTAACATATTAATAGAAAATAACATTAAAATAACGAATCCTTGTGATGACGTCACCTTATAAGTGTGTTTGGCTGTTATAATAATAATTACCTACAAACGGGGTGAAGTTTTATAGTGGATTTTAACGTAGAAATAATATATTTTGTTGCCAACAAGGGCACTTAATCATTAATTATAATACAGTTAACACATTAGAGTCCTTTTTGGCAACAAATTATATTATTTCAATGTTACAATCTCTTTTAGTTTTAAACCAATTCACCCCTGCATCCCTATTCACCCCGTTTGACTAGCAATTTCACAAAACGCATACCAGTTTTGTTAGAGTACCAAGTAACATTAAAAAGGAAATATTGGATTGTATCTAGCATATCTAATCAGGTATCTTAAATAACTCAAAGAATTATAATTATGCCCGTTTGCACTCAAGTCTCACTGGGCAAGCCCTATTAATTAATTAAAGCAACCCGCACTGGGCCCGCGTGGTGGAATACGGCCCACTCCTTCTCACAGAGAGGAGGCCTGTGTCCCAGCAGTGGAAACATTACATTCTGATGATGTAAATTAAAGTAACACACATTACATATTAATGTACCCATGCAAAATATTTTGAAACATTTTAAGAGAGTAACGGTGGAGTTTCTTGCCCATTCTTCTCCATACGAAAACTACCTTTTGGAAGGGGCGACTAGAATCAATTCTATTTTAAGGTAATTTTTGACGTTCAAAAGTGTCTCTTATGTGCCTATTTTTTAAATAAATGCTTTGACTTTACAGTATTTTTATCTCACAAACCGACGCGCACTTTACTTGTGGTAACCAAGTGTACAAACACGCTGAGCATGTGTGCGTGAAGACGAGTAGAGTCAGCACAAAACAAACACACGCACACACACTTCCGACTTCGCCATTGTCTCAGACGATACTGAGAGCTCCTGCGCACACATTCACAGCGTTTTTATACACTTGGTAACCACAAGTAAAGAGCGCGTCGTTTCGGTAGATAAAAATACTACACCTTGGTTTGCACGCTAATAGGCGATTCCTAAAGTTGCAACACTGGTATTGTGAAATGCCTAAACTTAGACGAAGCCTATTTTGAGTGCAAACGGTCATCATTTACAGTATGGAAATAAATATCTGTAACTGGGCATTTTGCGTAACATTATGTAGTAGCCCTTTGTAGTATTTATTTCGACTTTTACACTAACCCATAGTATAATATAATCAATTCACAGTATTATCAGCACGACAATATAGGTCTTAATCCCTCGTAATTACACCCGAATTCTCAAACACAATTCAATTTTATGTTACCGGTAAGTCTCATATTGTCTCTGTCAGTTTAAGGTGCATTGACGAGACAGAAGACTTTAAAGAGCGTTTATAGCCCGAATTCATTAAGAAGCAAAGTTGTCGAAAATTGTTTCAGCATTTTGTAAACCAAAGTTCGGCATTACATAGCTTTGCCCCTGCTGGGGGGGAGGGGGGTAAGGCCCTTTACACGGCACGGTTCCTTTCAGGTACGGCGAATAAACGCGCCGTAGAAAAAACGCGTCTGTCAACAAGCTTCCATAGAGGTTCATACAACAATGACGACCGTGCCTACTCACGGCAAATAAACCGTAGTTTATAACGGCAAAAAAAATGTGTGTGCAAAGGGCCTTACACTGTGGCGCAACGTTTGTATTAATTCGGAAATGAGAACATTACCGAAGCACAAATCTTTTCTGGTTTACCTGTACCGTATTATGTACATTTGCAGAACTGTTTCTCAACTGTGTTTCCAATGTTTTCGCGGCTTTAAAGTGTAGTTTGAAAATTCGGTGGTACAGTCAGCATCAAAAGTCGATTAACACTATCATTTCTACATGTTATTAAATTGACAACAACTTTTTTCAATAAACTGATTTTTACCTTTTCACATAATAGACAAGAGTATATATTCTAAAAAAAATTTCTTCTGCTGCAATTTTGAACAAATATTTTGCTCAATAACTAAGATTTAAAAAACTGAAGTGTTAATCAACTTTTGATGCTGACCGTACGTGTCAAATACCATTTCAGCAAAGCTACAAACTATTACCAAACATCATCCTGTCATCGTAAAGACTCAATCTGTTGCTTTCACTCGCCCGTCCCTTCTGAAGCGCCCTGTCTCTTCTTGCCCTTCTGACAGCTACAGGAAGATCTCCAGGCGTTTTAACCCTTCCTGCCGGGTTCAGAAGATTAATGTCGCCGGCAGAAGAGAATATTTCAGACACCTGTTCTAGAGAATGCTGTCTTTTTATCGCTAGGTTTTTTAAAGTCGGTTTTGGAGAGCGGTTTCCAGGGTACTTCAATTCTGCTGTATCGATTTCGCCGTTCAAAGCGGCTAGGTAAACAGGATTATCCCCACTGTAACCGTTTACTAAATTCTCCTTATCATTCGGATCGCTAAATTCGTTATCAAAATTAGTATATTTATTCTGGAATTTGTTGAACGTGAAATCAGTAACTTGACTGGATTCTTTTAAGACTTCATTTTGGTATATTTTTTTCTTTTCCGCGTCTGTTTTTGGTATGGCTTGCATTGTGATTTTTGACCCTCCATTCTCGGATAAGAGCATTAAATGCTCGTCTTCACTGCTCGAGCAGTCGGAGTTGATGTCAAAGGGGCTTATGTTGCCGTTGTAATTGTCTTGTGTGTCTATGTACTGAAGTTCTAAGTTGATACTCGCTCTAGAAGAACTACCGCTGTTTATAATCCTATTGTCACAACTTAGTCGTTTTTTAACAGTCGAGTCTTCAGATTCAGAATTAGATTTTAAAATACTTTGTGACGAAAGTGATGTTTTGACAGATCTTTTATTTAAACTCTCCGAACTACCTTTTTTATTCTTCATCTCGATCAAATCAGGGGGTTTCGCTTTCGGGACTATAACTGCGAAAATTTGGTTCGGCGTTCGTGCTTCGTTCTCTCTGTTCGGCAGCTCTTTGAACCCAAAGACTTTGTTATCAGACTCCAACATCATGGTCGGTGATAGGGTTCTGTTCGGCGGTGATAGGGTGCAGGGTCCTTCGAAGTTATAAGGGGACCTATCTTGGTTTATTGTCAGATTTGAAGGTCGGTCCCTATCAGTAATATTAGAAGGCTTGTCAACAATCGAAGTCATGGTTCGTTGAGAATTCTCAGCTAATTTCACTTCGGTCTCTTTCCTGTTTAATTTCTCGAAGAATTTCTTAATGCCCCATTTAGGCTTTTCTACTTTAACATCTTGGAGTAGGTTAGTTTGTTTCGGAGCCCTATCAACGTCATGAGCTGTCACATCATTCTGTACATAATCTAACGGTCTTTGGTAAGACCTAATTTCGGTTAGACCGGAGTTTTCGAGTAGAGGAATTCTTGTATGGCTTGAAACGCGAGCTACAGATAGGCAATTTTCTTCTATATTCGGTACTCGAAGTGTTTCTACAGGAGCTGTGATGTCTTTAAGGGATTTGTGTATTAGTTCGACGGTGGCTTGTTGTGTGTTTGTATGTGTGTTGCGTTCTATGCACGCGTTACGACCTATGTGCGGTTGAGGGTACAGCAAAGGTGTGTGAACGTCACAGTTTTGGGTTGTAGTACAGTTTGAGTTTTTGTCGGATTCCGGTGGGGGGTGTACGTTGGAGTCCGCTGTAAAAAAAGAAAAAATATGTTAATGATTTTGTTGATTTACCATTCACACATCATAATGCTTGTATTTAATTGATTATCCAATGATTTCCGTCTGTGACTACAGTTGTTTTTTTAAATCAATTATGTTGAATTGTAAACTAACTGTGAGCTAAAGATAACATACTGTGACGATCAACTATGTTAAAAGTAGGTATGTATTTTTTTATAAAACTTCTACAGATTAAAAAAAAAAGTCAATTTATGCCATCAAACCTCACAACCTCTACTCATTGCTTGAAAAAAACATTTTATTTTGTAGTTTTAGGACTAAATCAGATATGACTCGATTAGTATCAAACTGAGTATAATCAACTGCGAATAGATTCTGAATTCGTAAAGTTTTTTTTTTTAATTATTTGTTAATATTAATGGGACTGCTCTTGATCTCGATCTCGCTTGATGGAAAGTGATGGATGGGATATGGGGGTAGCAAGCTTGATATATCTGTTTTGTTATTATTATTTTTTTTTTTTTAAAGATCTCGGGTCCCCGTGGTCCCGGTCCTTTGGAAGGCGTCCGAGGGGCCGAAGCCAACTCGCAGAGACCCCTTAGGAAATTTTAATGAAATGTGGCACCAACCGACGATTATCCCTGTATGCACTATGCAAGTGCACCCAAGGATAACCCCCGGTTCGTGTAGGACTATTGCAGGATATGGAAAAATAAAAAGTTGGACTGTGGGTTTGTTATTATTATTATTAAGTATGTGTTGTCACCTATTTCTATGGTAAACACTTTCACTATCCAGCACCCGGCTCCCGGGTCGAGCGATAAATTCGTTCGTTCGTTAATATCTTTTGTACTTACCACCAGGTTGTTGAGGATGTAGATTGTTGTCGTGTATGAGCGGCCCTTGAGCGTGTAACATCTGCTTCAGTTCAGCCATGCGCTCTTCTACACAAACTGCAGTAAGTCTGGGGACAAGATATTTCAGTCCGTTAGCTGGGTTTGACGTAAACAGACTACAGAATCAAATATAAACTGTCAACAATTGAAGAAGTATCATTGTGTATCGCCGAAGTTTTTCTATTTTTTACAAGCCGTTGCCTGCAGTTTCATTCGGATCTTAGGAGTACTATCGAACCGACGGTCGGGTCAGGCAGTGTAATTGAATTTTTCCATTAGAACTATTACGTCCGACGTAAAACCGTATCGTGCCACTACGACGTCGGCAGGCGGAGCCGGGGGAGCTCGCGCAGCCTGCACTACACATCATCGAGTCTCGCAAAACGATCACTACAAGAACTCACCCACGCGCATCAATGTACGCGTCGTAATAAGTTTGTGAATCACCATCATCATCTGCCTAGCCTTTCCCCAACAATGATGGGGTAGGCTTCCAGTCTACCCGGATGCAGTAAGTCAAGAAGAGGAGTTCATATTTCACAGGCGGTTTTATTAATTACCTGGCCTCAGCATCATGATCCCAGCATTCATCGCAAGTGTCGGCAGCTATCTTCAATGCCCGGGACTGTTGTACCGGCCCCTTTGGTAGAGGCGGCCGTGCTTTGTTGCGGGATACTAGGCTCTGTTGGAAGAGAAAAAGAGTTTAAAATATATTTTAACACAGTTTCATCGAAACATAACCTTAAAAATGAAATGATTCTCGTATATTGTATGCGCTTGCGTGATACTGATTCTCGCTTGCTTAGAATTAATCTAATCACTCGAGACTTCTAAGATTCCTAGGTTGTAGCATAGATAAAGAAATAATACTTCATATATGAAAGCAAAATTGTAGTTGTGGACATATCATACGCCCCCAATCTGCAAGTTTGTGCAAAATCTTTTTTCTCTGTGGTCCTTGAAAAGTTATACTATTTTTGTTTGTTTTTATTCTTTATGCGCCATGTTTAGTGCAATTTTCTTTTAGTCTTTCTTTCCTATACTACCCACCTGCATCATAGCCAGACTCGGGCGCGGCGGCAGGCTGTGGTGCTGGTAGGGCGGCGCGTAGGGCGGCACGGGCCCCGCGTGGGCCCCGCGGGTGCGCCACAGCATCTCCCACAGCACGAGCCCCAGCGCGAACATAGTACCCACCTGCATCATAGCCAGACTCGGGCGCGGCGGCAGGCTGTGGTGCTGGTAGGGCGGCGCGTAGGGCGGCACGGGCCCCGCGTGGGCCCCGCGGGTGCGCCACAGCATCTCCCACAGCACGAGCCCCAGCGCGAACATAGTACCCACCTGCATCATAGCCAGACTCGGGCGCGGCGGCAGGCTGTGGTGCTGGTAGGGCGGCGCGTAGGGCGGCACGGGCCCCGCGTGGGCCCCGCGGGTGCGCCACAGCATCTCCCACAGCACGAGCCCCAGCGCGAACATAGTACCCACCTGCATCATAGCCAGACTCGGGCGCGGCGGCAGGCTGTGGTGCTGGTAGGGCGGCGCGTAGGGCGGCACAGGCCCCGCGTGGGCCCCGCGGGTGCGCCACAGCGTCTCGCACAGCACGAGCCCCAGCGCGAACATAGTACCCACCTGCATCATAGCCAGACTCGGGCGCGGCGGCAGGCTGTGGTGCTGGTAGGGCGGCGCGTAGGGCGGCACGGGCCCCGCGTGGGCCCCGCGGGTGCGCCACAGCATCTCCCACAGCACGAGCCCCAGCGCGAACATAGTACCCACCTGCATCATAGCCAGACTCGGGCGCGGCGGCAGGCTGTGGTGCTGGTAGGGCGGCGCGTAGGGCGGCACGGGCCCCGCGTGGGCCCCGCGGGTGCGCCACAGCATCTCCCACAGCACGAGCCCCAGCGCGAACATAGTACCCACCTGCATCATAGCCAGACTCGGGCGCGGCGGCAGGCTGTGGTGCTGGTAGGGCGGCGCGTAGGGCGGCACGGGCCCCGCGTGGGCCCCGCGGGTGCGCCACAGCATCTCCCACAGCACGAGCCCCAGCGCGAACATAGTACCCACCTGCATCATAGCCAGACTCGGGCGCGGCGGCAGGCTGTGGTGCTGGTAGGGCGGCGCGTAGGGCGGCACGGGCCCCGCGTGGGCCCCGCGGGTGCGCCACAGCATCTCCCACAGCACGAGCCCCAGCGCGAACATAGTACCCACCTGCATCATAGCCAGACTCGGGCGCGGCGGCAGGCTGTGGTGCTGGTAGGGCGGCGCGTAGGGCGGCACGGGCCCCGCGTGGGCCCCGCGGGTGCGCCACAGCATCTCCCACAGCACGAGCCCCAGCGCGAACATAGTACCCACCTGCATCATAGCCAGACTCGGGCGCGGCGGCAGGCTGTGGTGCTGGTAGGGCGGCGCGTAGGGCGGCACGGGCCCCGCGTGGGCCCCGCGGGTGCGCCACAGCATCTCCCACAGCACGAGCCCCAGCGCGAACATAGTACCCACCTGCATCATAGCCAGACTCGGGCGCGGCGGCAGGCTGTGGTGCTGGTAGGGCGGCGCGTAGGGCGGCACGGGCCCCGCGTGGGCCCCGCGGGTGCGCCACAGCATCTCCCACAGCACGAGCCCCAGCGCGAACATAGTACCCACCTGCATCATAGCCAGACTCGGGCGCGGCGGCAGGCTGTGGTGCTGGTAGGGCGGCGCGTAGGGCGGCACGGGCCCCGCGTGGGCCCCGCGGGTGCGCCACAGCATCTCCCACAGCACGAGCCCCAGCGCGAACATAGTACCCACCTGCATCATAGCCAGACTCGGGCGCGGCGGCAGGCTGTGGTGCTGGTAGGGCGGCGCGTAGGGCGGCACGGGCCCCGCGTGGGCCCCGCGGGTGCGCCACAGCATCTCCCACAGCACGAGCCCCAGCGCGAACACGTCCACCGCGCACAGAGCCGCGCGCGCACCGCTCAGGTCCAGCGCGCCCTCTAGTGCTTCTGGGGACAGGTAGCGGAGAGTACCGGCCTGGAAGAGAAAGGGTGCAGTTCTAGTATGGCGGCAAGGATGCCATTTCTTCGGAGAGGAATAAAAAAGTTAAGCAATTTTTGCATAACCATAATCAACCTAAAGTCCGGCCGCGCTAAATTTGCCAAAGATGTAAACAACAATGGCCGCTCGAAATTGAATAAAATCGATACACAAGAACATTTATTTTAAGAAATGTATGTCTCGTCTAAATCTCCGAGCTAACTAGACCGGACCTTATATTGTTCCCACTGCTGGGACGCAGACTGCCTTTCCGTTAGAAGAAGTAACCAATTTTATTTTATTTAAATTTTAACCTCATTTTCGGTATAAGCACCCCGAAAACCCTTCTAACTTATAACTACAATTTATTAATTGTCACAAAAAATATTAACATGAGAACAACCATATTGTGCAAAAAATTGTAGGCTACAATGGAAATAATACATGGGAGCATCTCTGCAGCTAAACTAGGTGAAAAACCTGTATCCATACGCATACAGTGCCATGTCCCTCTTATCAGACTGGAATTTTTTTTGCCAATATTTACGATTTTGTTAAATTTTACGGATTTTTATTTTTTATTTTTACAGTATTTTTGTATTAAAAGAGAGAGAAACTGATTACACCTAAATGAGTTACGAGACTGTGGACGGGAGAAAAGCCTTTCTGTTTAAGATTTAAAATTGCTTAAACAAAAAAAGCTAAAACTTGTTCCCACAAAACAACTTAATTACATATCTCCAAAAACAGGGCTTCCTCTCTCCTACCCTTTTTGCTGTGCCCTACACGGTCCATAATGATCTAAATTATATAGTTACCACCTAAGTACACATTATGGTAAAGCAATAAAGATATTGAGCATTGAGTAAAAAGAAAAACAAAAAAAATAACTACAAATTTAACAATATTGCTTGTTAATTGCTTACTGGTTACGATAGTACGATTAAAACTTTCTCTGACTCCCCATAAGATAGTGTGAAAAAATACTATTTAACCCAAATGTTATTTATAAATTACAATCAAAATCAAAAGTCATTTATTCAAACTAGGCTGAGAAAAAGCACTTTTCAAACGTCAAAATTACAAAAGACAGTCCCCCAAAACGCCCACCCTTCGCCTCTTCCTAGTGCTTTCGCTGGGGAGAAGAAGTGGCGGAACAAACTCCCCAGCAGCACAGCTGTCTGTTCAGTTAGAAAATAATTGATTTATACTAATTATGCAAAGTAATTAACATTACACGACACAGAACATTACATTAAATTATTTGCCGTAGGTTAGCTAGCCACGCCAATATAGTACCAACAAATACAATAAACACTATACGTACTCAAGCAAAAAATTAAAATTAAAAATGTAAACAAAAAAAAAACTTACTGACCAAATAAAAGCCTCCAGGTATAAAGGGCGTGACAGCTTACATATACTACTCAAAACAAAATAAGAGCCACTTGTGAATTTTAACATCCGGTCTGATTAAATTATTTTAAAGCGGTCTTAAACGATAAATCTTTTGTCTGGTATATCCTGAAGTATTAACAAACATAATGTGAGGATACCACTTGCATAATTTTTAAAGTGGGCTACTTTGATACTTTTTTTGTAACCAATTGAATTTACCCTATTCTAAGACGAATACTTAAGTCATTTAAATTGTGGATTCTTTTAGGAACAGTCTTACATTTGCTAAGTCACAACGTGGATAAACATTTTGAAAGCGCTATGCCGAGGATCCGAAGACATATGGACCTGCAAAGCGCAACTATAGCCATCACATTGATCCAAGAGGGACATTCGCAGCGTTCTGTAGCTTTACAGCTTGACTTTTCAAGGCAAGCGATCCAGAATGCTTGGAATCGATTTCAAGAGACTGGGAGTGTAACCAGAAGACGGTTATCTGGCAGGAATCGAGCAACCACCTCGCAGGAAGACCGCTACATACGTTTGACTGCGCGAAGAGAGCGCGTCGTCACCGCCCGCGCCTTACAAAATCGCTTACGCCAGGCGATCGGTACCCGCGTGAGTGACCAAATGATTAGAAATCGGTTACATGAAGACCAGCAGTTTTCTAGGAGACGCGTACTGCGGATTCCGTTGACTAGTGTACACTGTGCAAACCGATTATCATTCGCAAGGCTGCACCTGGACTGGGACATAAGTGAATGGAGCTCAGTATTGTTCACTGATCAGTGTAAAGTGAAATTTTTTAGTGATGATCGTCATATTAGAGTATGGAGACGAGAAGGTGAGCGATTTTCGGATGTTTGTATCCATGAAAGTGACAGATTTGGGGGTCCCAATGTCATCGTATGGGGAGGAATCTCTCTATCAGGTCGAACCGAACCCGCAATACTCAGCGGAGGCACGGTAACGGCTGTGCGATAAATTGAGGTGATAGTAAGACCTCATGTGATGCCATTTGCACAAAGAATTGGTGCAAGATTCACATTAATGCACGACAATGCCCGCGCTCATACAGCTAGAGCCACTAGAGAAGCCCTAGACGATGCTGGTATACGTGTCTTGCCGTGGCCTACCAACAGTCCGGACCTTAACCCCATCGAACACATGTGGGATTTGTTAAAAAGAAGTGTCCGGGACACAAATCAACCCTTACATAATGAACGACAGCTCATTAACGTGCTAAAGTCAAGTTGCGAACAAATTTCAGAAGAGACAGTGCAACATCTGGTGGAGAGTGTGCCATCCAGGCTTCAAGAACATGTTCGAAAAAGAGGAGGACATACACGATACTAAAGAAGTGCTAAAAAGATAAAAAAGCTTTCGACATTTTTGTTTTAACCTCTTTTTTCATTAAATGTATTTTTTTGCTGAAATTGCATTTTTTACAAAAACACTAATCAGATGTTCTTTTATCTATCAATAAATTTAATTTTAAGGTTTTTGCATTAAAAATTAGCTAGCTAATTCAATTTACTCAAACTCAAAGTCAAAGCATTTATTTCAATTAAACCATTACAGGCACTTTTGAATTGTCAAAATTAAGTAGTCGGTCAGTTGGTCAGAAAGTTGAAGCTAGGTGCCCATTCCAAAGCGTAGATCTCTATGGAGAAGAACGGGCAAGAAACTCCATGGACACTCTTTTTAAATCAAGATATTACAAAATCCTGGGTACATTATCCTTGTTGCTTCTATATGTGAGAACAATGTAAAAAAACACACAAATAAAGAAACAATACAAGAAATAAGATTAAAAATAAGCCTTGGCAGTTAAGAGATGACCAGTCTCAACCGACGGCGTCCGTTCACGAACATGACGCATGGATCAGCACCATCCAGCTCAACCATTTTGTAGGGAACCGAATGATCCAACACACGCGCCACCATCAGTGAGACATTTAAGTGAGCATGACACATTCTCAACTGCCATGCTCTTTCAAGTCAACATCAAAAAATCATAATAAACGGATCCATGGTTCTTACATTTACAAAATTGAAAAAATGCTTCTAAATTATACAAAACTATAGATTGCAATTTATTTAAGAGATGAATAAAAATTTTAATACCAAACAGGAAAAGGTGTTTAGTATTGCAGCATTAGCAATTAAAACATGATTGAATAAAATAAAAATAAATATTAAGATCGTAATGTCAGAAACACTAAAAAAGAAAAAGGGAAGCACCTCTTCCAAATATTGAAATTTTAACTAGTAAGCTCAAGTGCCTGTGGAGCAGGACCAGCATTTAGCCAAGCATTTTTATCTGCAATATAATCATCCAACTTATAATATGCTTGTCTACATAGTGTGCGTTTAATGCATGTTTTAAATTTCTTCTCATTTAGTTGAAGAATATCGAGTGGTATTTTATTATAACATTTTACACAGTAACCCATAAAAGAAGTTTTTACTTTAGACAATCTGAAACGCGGTTGATCTAATTTGTTCCTATTTCTTGTGTTAAAATTATGCCTGTCACTTATCTTACTAAAAAGATGTAGATTTTTTCGAACGTACATAATGTTTTCATATATATATTGACAAGGAACCGTCATGATGTTAATTTTTTTAAACAGTTCCCTTAGAGAATCACGCCTGCTGAGCTTGTATATGGCTCTGACAGCCCTCTTCTGCAGGATGAAGTTAGAATCAATATCTGCAGCCCGTCCCCACAACAAAATACCGTAAGACATGATGCTATGAAAGTAACTAAAATAGACCAGTCTCGCGGTATCCACGTCTGTTAATTGGCGGATTTTCCAAACAGCGTAAGCGGCTGAACTTAGCCGCCCTGCAAGAGATGTTAAGTGCGGACCCCACTGCAGCTTTGAGTCAAGCGTAATCCCCAGGAAAACCGTATTTTCGACGAATTCAAGTATTTCCTTATTCAATACAACGTGACATTTACTACTTCTAACATTTGGTAAAGTGAATCTAATGCATTTAGTTTTTTTTTCATTTAATACCAAATTATTTACAGTAAACCAATTATGGACCAAAAGCATAGCGTTATTTACGTCGTCAAGCTCCTGTGCACGTCTGCTTACTTTAAAAATCAGAGATGTGTCATCAGCAAATAACACCATTTGTGATCGGTTTATCAGTAAATGAGGTAAATCATTTTTAATTTAATTATTTATCTACCCTCAAACCCAATACAATTATTAGAATACACAAAATACATGGTGGCCCTTATTTTGTTTTGAGTAGTATATTTATGCAATGCTGGGTTCTGTTTACATAGCTGTCACTTGAAGTCACAAATGATAAACTACGACCATCGAAGTAAAATAAATAAACAAGTTATTACTACTAATAACAACAATAAAACCATGGTCAGCATACCTCAGTGATCCTGGTAGGCGTGGCTCGGTCCCTGGCCGCGTGCAACAACTGCGCCAGTCCCAAGTCCGCCAGGCGCGCCTCGCCGTTAGCTGTCACGAGGACGTTACTGCTGTTTACGTCGCGATGTACCACGCATGGTTTACTGCCAGCTGCGGAGAAACATTTAAAATACATTTCTAGTTTCTGTCCAAAAATAGAATATGATTCACGACATTAACTCAATATTTTTATCATAGTCACTAGCCATACTATAAATCAAATAGCTTATTTGTGATACATGGGTTACAAACAGGTGTTCATTAAATAATTATATACTTAATAATGTTCATTCCATGATCAGCCACTTGGGCATACAAATTATTAAATGGTATAATAAAAATATGATTATAAAGTTTTAATGATTTGATTATTTATTAGATTATATTGCTTTGTATTTTATAATACATACAGGATGCAAACTTAATCTGTTTCTATCATTAGATGCCTAACTTTTATTTGCTCACAAACTAACTATATATATATACACTAGATACTAAAATAAATGAGTAACTAACTTACAATACAAATATATAAAAATAAAAAAACAACGGACACTTAGGCGTCGAAGTATTCATCCGCATCGCTGTCATCCGGAAACGTGCCCAGAATCCCTTACTTTTTAAAAACACCAGCATAGATCTTATTTTCTTTGTATCAACTTTTTTTTTTAAGTAACTGACGAAAAATTTCAACATTGTGGGTCCAGAATCATGTACTGAGCCAACGGTAATAGGTTGTGCGTCGATCTACTTGCACCCTGTATAGCAATATTCTGATAAATAAATGAACCAATACTATATTTCAATCGCGTTTATGCTTACTTTGAATGTTCTCTAATCCCAAAAATAAAATCAACTCTGCATAACATCCCAAAAAATAAACCTGTATACGGATTTTATGCCTAACCCTTTGCTAATGCGAAATGAACTTCATTTGAATAGATATACGACGTTATTGGAAAAAACAACCTCTTAAGAGGTCATTGTACTCATCATTATGAACAACTTTTACTATGGGACCAAACATGAAATCGCGAAAAAGAAATCAGCTGTTCCCTACACATTTTGACGAGTTATATGAACATAAATGTAGGGAACAGCTGATTTTTTAGTTTAGTTTAGTCCCATAGTAATAGTTGTTCATAATGGTGAGTACAATGACCTCTTAAGAGGTTGTTGGTGTTTTTCCAATAACACTGTATAGAGTTTATTTTCTATTGTCCAAATAAGTACCACAAATATTTCGACAAATACGCCAAGTGAAGTGCCAGCAAATAACTTACTGGGAGTGTGCAGGTGAGCGAGAGCGGATGCGAGTCCATGAGCGATGTGAGCGAACTCGAGCCACGCGAGCGGAGCGCTCTGCAAGCGAGCGCGGAGCGTGCTCGTACATAGTTCTACTACTATGAGATGTTCGCGGCCGCCTTCGGTTAGGGTAGCTCGACTATCACTGCCTGGAAAAAGAAAAATAAAATTTATTCTTTAACTTACACAAAGTGGTGCAAATGAGCTATTCTATCTAAAACGACAAGAATATACGGACACTATCCCTCTTATTACAAAACAAGGTATTTCTTTAGATCAGATTTAAACCACTGAGCCAGTTATTGAGTTAAGAACCTAACTTTTATAGAAATGCAGTTCTTAATACAAAAATGACAGCTTAGTTCGGTGCTAAGTTGTTATTTTACTATCAAGAACTTTGCCTAAATTGAGATAAAGTTCAAAATACAAAAACTGGCTCAAAGGTTTAGGCTAGAACTAAAGTAAGATTTCGTTTTGTAATAAGACGCTATATGTCTCTACTTTATGCCTCTCTCTGCCAGTTGGAGTATAGTTTGACAACTTATCTTTATACTCCCGTTCTGGGTACTACACATCGGCAAAGTTTGCATTTCTTACGAAAAAGGCTGAATCTCCTAATTGCACAGTTTGCAATCAAATCGAGGACGTGCAACATTTGCTGATGGAGTGTGCTCAAGACGGAGTAGAACGCGAGTTGTTCGTGAAGGATTTTAAATGAAATAAATTTGATATAGGCATAATCCAATCCATCTTATTTGTACCATTTTCGGACATTATTAAATAGTTGTGCCATTTAATTATGGTCCTCCACGAATAACTTTTAACTATTAAGAATATTATAAACTAATACTGTTTAAGTAAGCCAATTAATGTAAAAGGGTACTATGGGGCTTACATATCTGTGATAAAAGCCCCTAAACAAAATTAGATAAAAAAAAAAACCGAGTGTGCTTATGACCACACGACTGAAGTGAAACTTCAAACGTATTTGGCTATGAGAGGAAGAGAGAAAGAAAATGTGCGCGCGCACTGCTTTCTCTTGCTTATATCCCCCACTCAACTCCCGTTCGCCTCGCCCGATCACACTTTTCGTAACGCTTACGTCACGCGTTCGCCGGCTTACTCCCCAAGTTGAGCGTGCGTAAAGAAGTTTCACTTCAAAAAATCTTTATCCTCACCATAATATCTCAGTATGTTGGGGTGCGCCAGATGCGGCAGAGCATACACACAGGCCTCTCTCTGCCACGTGCTGCAGTTGGAGTATAGTTTGACAGCTACAGGAGTGTTCCCTAAGCTTCCGCGCCATACTGAGCCGAATTTGCCTTGACCTGGTTGAGAAAGTAATATTTTACATGAGTACAGGTCAACCAGAAAAGGTATGCGCTTCGGTAATCTTCGTGTTTCCGAATTAGTGAGAACGTCGCTACACAGAGTAGCAAACCTTATAAGTTTTGTACTGTGTGTTTTGTAGTGTCGCACCTTGTAAAAGTTTTTGAAATTGCATAGTTTTGTTAATCTCAACTGTTATAACCATGATAATACTAAATAGGTTAGTACTTCAAGAATTGTAATAGCTCTATATAAGATCTCAAATACGCTCGTTCATATTTCCGAAGATAGACGATGATTGCCGAAGCGCATACTTCTGCTGGGTGATCTGCATTTATTATTCAATTTATAATAGTTCTATCTATTTCTTATCGTAGTTTCAGGCTATGGCGTTTAAATGTAGCCAGCGAAGTCTTCAGTTGGACCGTTTTTTTTTACGAATTTAACACAGACTTTCACAATCGTTTACAGACGATAGCGTCAATTTATTAGGTAACAATCGATGCTCGCCACTTTGCCCAATGTAAAAGTAGGTAAGGTGCCACTATTCGATATTTTTTCCATACAAATTTCGGGAGAGTATTACTCCACTGTTTGACATTTTATATCCAAAGTTAAACGTTGTATCGTTTTGTCTAATTATTAATTGTGTCTGTACGGAAGCAGAATTGTAAAATAACAAGCCGTTAAAAAGTTATGAGCCAACAAAGATTCGTTTTTCTTGCTATTTTTAACGTAACTTTGGGTGTAAATAAGTAATAAAAGAACTGAAAAATATTAAAAATTAAATCCGTACCGACAAAGCTCAGTTATCGAAGAGTTCAAAAAACTTAATTTGTGATTGATTTATGTAGTGGATTTTTCATAAAACTCGATTTTCCAAAGCACTTTTCAAATATTTTTATGCGCCTATCAGTTCCGAACGGTGTTTCTGTGCGTGAGAACTAGATATTGTGCGTGTAGATTAGCGTCTAACTGCTCATCACTGATACTAGCTCCGTCAGACACGAAGCCAAATTAGACAGCGTGATTTTGGCCATGACCACCAGTGAGTTCGAGCTCGCGTTTAGTTTACTCTTAAAATGTATAGTCTTGGACAGTTCTAAAGAATAAACGGTTAGGTTAGAATAATGATAGCACTTACCTATATGTTCAATAAGCGTAAGATTATCGACACAAGATAGTCCAGTCGCCAAAGCATCCGGTCCACTACCCATCACATCTCCTGCGAAAAAACAACAATTATTGGAGATACGACTCCTACGCTTGCTGTTACAGTATTTTTATTTCACGAAGCAGCACGCGCTTTACTTGTGGTAACCAAGTGTACAAACACGCTGTGAATGTGTGCGTGAAGACGGGTACTGTCAGCAAATAACACACACACGCACACACCTTTCGTAGCTTGTTTGTACACTTGGTTACCACAAGTAAAGCGCGCGTTGCTTTGCGAGATAAAATTACTACGACATAGTGACAGACTAGTGTTATACTTCTGGGCGTATCATACGCCGCATGGCAGTAGAGTAAAAGCGTGATTATGTTTTTTTTTGAAGTGAAAACTTCTTTAGCGGCGTTGCACACTTTTTGTAATGGGTAAAAAATGTGAAACTCGCGTCAGGGCATCGCGTCAGGACACGTGACCGTCAGGAGAGATTTCCCCCCCCCCCCTCGCTTTCTACGGCGGCGCCAACCGAAGTGAACCAAGCGAGACACGATAATGGATGGATGGTGATGGTGATGGTGGTGTGGATGGGGATGGTGATGGGGATGTGGATGGGGATGGGGATGGGGATGTTGATGGGGATGGGGATGGGATGGGGGTGGGGATGGGGATGGTGATGGTGGTGGTGGTGGTGATGGTAATGGTGGTGGTGGTGGTGGTGGTGGTGGTGGTGGTGGTGGTGGTGGTGGTGGTGGTGGTGGTGGTGGTGGTGGTGGCGGTGGTGGTGGTGGTTCTTCCCTTTTTATTTACTTGTACATATTATTATTTTAAGATTGTTAGCTTTTTAAATTAATAATTGATTTATTTCAACCTTAATATTCAAGTTTTCACTTCTGCCGGCACTCCCGGAGTGCAACTCGTCTTTTTTTTTTAAGTTCTTTCTCTTTGGTAAAGTGTAATCTGAATTTAGTATTTTTTTGTTGTACACAGTGTTTTTTTTTTATGCGAAGACACTTCAACGCGATAGTTAATTGCTTTGCAAAAAAGATGAGTTTTTTAACATCAATCGTTTCTGAGTCGAATCTCATTTGTTTTACTTACCTTTCTCAATATGTAATGTATCAGTATCACTATGCGGGTGTCTGTTACTGCGACAGTAGAGCTTGGTCAGTAGCAGCGCCATGATCAGTATAGCTACTAGCGCGAGTACGGAAGAGGCGAGTATGTTTGACGCGGCCACCATGTTCTGGGCGCCACTGTCCATTGTGGATTCGGCTTTCATAGTGACTGTTTCTTCTTTGAGTGTTACTGGGGAGAGAAAATATAAATTACTAGCTGCGCCTCGTGGTTTCACCCGCATAAGTCTCGATCCCGTGGGAATATCGGGATAAAAACTATCCTATGTCCTTTCCCGGGACTCAAACTATCTCTATACCTCTAAATTGGTTCAGCGGTTTAGGCGTGAAAAGGTAACATACAGACAGACAGAGTTACTTTCGAATTTATAATATTACTAGCTGCGCCCCGCGGTTTTACCCGCATAAGTCTCGATCCCGTGGGAATATCGGGATAAAAAGTACCCTATGTCCTTTACCGGGATTCAAGCTATCTCTATACAAAATTTCATCAAAATTGGTCCAGCCGTTTGAGCGTGAAGAAGTAACAAACATATAAACACACACACACTCACAAACTTTCGCCTTTATAATATTAGGTCCTTACATATGAAATTGGCGTTTTTCGTACTGGCCACTTTAATCACGAATTTCTCCTCTTTGGTAAGGAATTCCAAATTCAAATTTGTACAGCTATTTACTCATGTATTTGTGCTTCGATGACCGTCCTTCATTTGTTTTTTTTCTTCTGTTTTTTCTGTTTGCGTCACTCATTTTACAAAATGGAAAATTTAAAATATCGCATTATTTACGAGTACGAGTTCCGCCGTGGCACTAGTGCTGCGGAAACGACTCGAAGGGTGAATGATGTGTATGGCGGTCATGTTGCAAAAGAAAACACAGTTCGTTTTTGGTTCCAACGTTTTCGTTCTGGAAATTTCGACCTGCAGAACAAGCCCCGTGGACGGCCTGAGACCCAAGTTGATAATGGAGAATTGAAGGCTATTGTGGAAGCGGACCCATCGCAAACCACGTCCGAGTTAGCTGCAGGCTTCGATGTTAGTGATAAAACTGTTTTAATTCACTTGAAGCAAATTGGGAAGATTAAAAAGCTTGAAAGCACGACAACGCCAGACCACACACTGCGCAACAGACGGCTACCAAATTAGAAGAGCTTGAATTGGAATGTCTTAGACATCCTCCGTACTCCCCGGACCTTGCTCCAACAGATTACCATTTTTTTCGCAATTTGGATAACTTTTTGCAAGGGAAAAAATTCAACTCCGATGGGGCAGTCCAAATCGCCTTCAAAGATTTTATTGATTCCCGTCCGACTGGTTTTTTTAGTAAAGGGATCAATGAACTACCTATAAGATGGCAAAAGTGCATTGAAAACAATGGTTCATACTTTGATTAATTAAATATATTATATTAAAAAAAATTCGACTTTTTGTTCCTTCCATACAAAACGCCAATTTCATATGTAAGGACCTAATATTAGTGTGATGATATTACTCTGATATAGTATGGATTATGATGGAGGGGATAAGTAATCTAATATAATGTGTTTAAGAATAAGGTGAATTTTTAAAATAGGATTTCAGGGCCGCATGGTGAAAACGGAAACTATGATAAATAGGGCAAAGTGGTCAATGCAACCATGAGTTCAATTTTGTAGAGAAAACTGCATATTTGTCTATTGAAAAAATGTATTATTCTACTCAGGAATCGGCCCTCATCCATTTTTGCAAGTAAAATCCTGTATAATTATACTCAGTTTTGAAACTAATATTATATGCAGAAATGGATCCACGTTAATTTTGCTATCATCATCATTTCTGCCGAAAGATGTCCACTGCTGGACATAGGCCTCCCCCAAGCACCTCCACTTCAACCGGTTATATGTTTCTCGCATCCAACGAGTTCCTGCGGCCTTCACAAGGTCGTCGGTCTGCCTTGTGGGAGGCCTTCCAACGCTACGACTTCCGGTACGCAGTCGCCACTCCAGAACCTTTCAGCCCCTTCGGCCATCTGGCCAATTTTCCCATAGAAATAGTTTATGAGACAATGGCGCCGATTCCCTTGTTCACAAACTAAACTAAAAATTTCAGTGCATCTTTTTCTTTCTATTTCATTAAGAAAAGGACAGAAGATAAATATTAGTTTAGACCTGTCAAATTAGTCCGTGCCTGGCGTAAATTGACGTATTTTTAATAGCCAATTTTTTAATCACGTCTTAATTGTCTATGGAGTATCTTAATTTGACACAACTAAACTAATATTTATCTCCTGTCCTTTTCTTAATGAAATAGAAAGAAAAAGATGCAGTGAACTTAAATTTAGTTTAGTTTGTGAACAAGAGAATCGGCGCCATTGACATGACATAGACAACTTTGTATTTTGGAGAAATACATGCTTTCTTTGTGGTAGACTACGGCCGCAGTTAAAGCTATTCAGATTACAATAGAGAATGACTTACAGAAATCAGCATTGCAGTAGGTATTGGTGCAGCAACAGAACTTGGTGCCGGGCAGTCTTGGAGCCGAGACTCGCGTGCACCTGTCGCAGGAGCTGCGCCCTTCTGTCTGAGATGAGCGCCAGCATCCTATAAACATACAATCATATAGTTGGACTTGATGAATGAGACCTGTCTGAGTTTTCTAGATTCTTCTTCGATCTTCAGTAAGGGGTCGGCAGAAACAAAAACACCGAATTCTCGCGCCATTCAAACTAAGTCTTAGGACAATTTAAATAAGGTTGTGTTTCAAACTTAATAGATTTTTAGTTTCAGATGTTCCTGTATTTTATGACAGATTGCCAGCCCTAGATTTTAAAATGGTGGTCATCATCATTTCAGCCGAAGAATGTCCACTACTGGACATAGGCCTCCCCTAAGCACCGCCACTTCGACCGATTCTGTGTTTCTCGCATCAAAACGATTCCTGCGGCCTTCACCAGGTCATCGGTCTACCACCTCGGTACGCGGTTGACAGCCATAAAACTATTTTGGATGGTTGTTGGTTGGTTACTGTTTTTGTTGTCAAATCAAGTAATATACTTCAAAACTGTTAAAAATAGTACAGTTTGGGAATTATTGTTATCAAGAATTACACTGATAAATAAAGATATTTTTACCGTCTCACCTTGTCCAAGTACAGTGATATTCGCATCCTTGTCTTGATGCCAGAGAGTATAGCAAGAAGCCCTGGTGTCGGTGCACTGTTCCACCTGAGCCACCTCACCATTGGGCAGCGTGGTCTCTGATATGGGGCCTGTTTCTGAAGCAACAGCTGCGGTCAATAGGATTAGAAGGGAAACTAAGAGTTTGGATAATAGTGTTGAATCTTAGCCTAATTTGAATAGGTAAATGATTTTTTGATTTCATTTGACTTATTTAGCCCCACAGATATAGATACGCCTAGATAACGCAAGAGCAACTACTTCGCGTGCCAAAAATCGCACCAGCTTACGTTCGAAAATCATAAGCCGCTACTTTCGCGCTCAGTCCTGCGTACTGCTGGCTGGGTGAGCGTGAGCGAGAGAGCGCGAGCTTGTGACGTCATAGTAGGTAGTCAAATAGTAGCACGCTTAGTTTTCACACAGTTCGTGATACTTGCTTTATCTAGGTCTATCTATATCTGTGTTTAGCCCACATTCGAACAGGACGTTTTTTAAAGCGTCGTTTTTAAGCGCGCACTCAATTTTTAACTCTCGCCGTTGGGCAGAGCATTGAGAATTCAACAGGGCGCCGTTTTAAGGAGATGAACACGCTTTTAAAATGCAGGCTTTTAATGAAACTGTATTGTGTCTAAGGATACTGGTGTTTTTTATGTTTAGAAGAGGCCCAAGAGGTTCAAAGAGGCATGAATCATGATTGGAAAATCTCCATGAAATCAGGCAGTGCAGAGTGTACCTATCACAATTTCACAGCAGATCTGTGTGATGTTTGCTTTCCAGGTCTACAGTATTTTTACATGTATGTGTGTTACATTCAAGCACATCCATTTATCACATTTCTTTTAGTTTTAGAGGATTCCCTGGTCCATTATTCTGCCACTCTAGCGATATCAGCAATAAGTGCAATTTTTGACAAAATGAGTTAAATATTGATTCATAAATAATTATGATCATTGCGCTGTTGCGGGATCAATATTTTAACTCATTTTCAAAAATTGCATTTACTGCTGTTATTGATAGCGCAGCAGTATTGAGGCCTAAACATTTCAAGATCGCCAAGATACACTATGTATACAAACATAGTAGCAGGTCAATGAACTTTCAAGGCAACATTTCAGTTTTAAATACTGTACAGCTAAACATTTCTGTGATAACAACAAGAACCTTATCTTCTACTACATTTTATTAAATACTTCATTTCGTATTCAGTAACAAGTTATACATACCAAAACTATCATTTTCCACCATCAGTTGAGCGTTCCTTTCATCTGCATATGAAGGAGTGACACTCATTGCCACACTGTCATGAATTTTATACAAACATGAGATTGTGGGTCCCATTGTTGTAGTCTTTTCGGTTGGTCTCATAGCCGCCTTCACTTTATACATCTTTATATCATTGGACAGACCATTCTTTCCTTTATTCTCTTTACCAGAACTTATAGCCTTTTTCTCAAAAGAGCTAACAATGTTATCTCTTACAGCGTCAGAGGTGAACTGTCTGGGCATAGTCGGCATCTCGTGGGAGCTGCCCACAAACTCATTTGAATTTGGAATCTCAAGGCTTCTTTTTGAAATTTTTGTGTGCTGTACTGGCCAGTATTTATGCTTGAGAGTATCTTTAGCAACTCTTTTGAGAATATCATCAGGTATGCTTCGTTTTTTCAATAATTTTGCATGTTGATACACTTTAGAAACACCTCTGGCTTCTACATATTTTGGAACAGGATCGGCATTTCTTTTTCCTATAACTCTTGGCTGGTCATTAATAACTGGCCATTCATTATTCAAATCTTGCTGATTATTCCACTGTATTGTCCTCCTATGGTGGTATTTAGTGAAAGTTCTTACATAGTGTGAAGGCTTTAGGTGTTGAATGCCATTCCTTAGGTCCTGAGATTCTTGAGGCCGAGAAGTGAGTACCTTTGCCGTAAAAATAAACAGGAACAACACTATGCATTTCAGTAGTGGTGTCACTCTGTTGGATATTATTCCTTCCATCATCTTTTTAACGGAATTTTGTAACAGAAACTTTGTTACTCACGTCATATTCAAGAAAATTTTATTCTTATGCGTTTATGTTGCACTGCATACGGTAACTCACAGCCTAGCAACGGAGACACTGCAGAAATATCGATTTTTCTGCCTTCACTATCATATGGCCCGATGCAGTAATTTAACACGAATTACACCAGGTTTTTTATTATTTAACTGATTATAAACATTTCACACAGTGTTCTTTCTATTTAAAATTAGAAATAGAGCATGAATGATAAAATAATGATTATTTTTCTGTCGCAGTAAGCGAGCTTTTGTGAAAGTATCAATGTTTACATGTTTTCACGTCTATTCGCACTTTGTTAGTGACTCAGAAGTGGTTAATTAAATTAATGACGGATTGAGATTGATTTTATGTTGTGTTGATTACTTAACTTGATTTTATTAATATAACAAGAAAAATCAATAGAATGTTGACAAACACATTTTGCCCGACATATTGCGGCACGTTTCGTTTCCTTGTTGTCTTGTCTCACATCGGAAACATTCTACGTTTAGTTTCGTCGATAAAGGAAAAAATTAAACAAACAAATATTTTTGTAGTTGTAACGTTCATTAGAAATTCGAGTAGTTTTATTTCTTCATAACTCTGTATATTCAAATAAGTTACTATCTAGTAATTAGTTAGTTACATTTTTGGTTATAGTTACCACGAGCTTCTGTATGATAGTAATTTGAATCAAATCGATTGAGCAATCGAGTCTTATCACTAGATTCAACTTGCATACATTCAGACCAGACACATCAGACACATGCAAGTCGTAACTAGTCGTCTCGCGCTATATCAAAAAGTACTCTGTGGTCTCGCGACTGGAACTGGAACGTCACTAACATCTGTCGCATAGATCAACATACTAATAATCTGTCGATCTTCCGTCATTCGAAAGGCTTGGTCGCTCGCTAAATTTACAAAAAAATATACGAATTCTTCATATTCCTAACGAATTTGTGCTTCCATTTTTAACCGACTTTAAAAAAGGAGGTTCTGTATTCGACCCGTATGTATGTATGTATGTATGTATGTATGTATGTATGTATGTATGTTTGTATGTCCGCGATTATCTCAAAAACTACTGAACCGATTTTGATAATTCTTTCATGAGTGTGATCTACATACTTTCAGGAAGGTTTTAGTATATAATACATTAGGTAATTATTCTTATATGCAAAGTTATATGCATAAATGTACTGCATCTCCGGCATTTTTATGTGAATTTTGATGATTCTTCGAGTCGTGTCTTCAATGCACTAGTGTTAATTGAATTTGTGTGGGGTAGGTACAACTAAAAAGTGAAAAATAAAAACTTTTTTACAAAAAAAACAACCGACTTCAAAAAAAACACTACAAAGTGAAAAATAACTTTAATTTCGGAAGTCGGTGTCAAAAAACGAAAATGCTGAAGCAACGACACCGACTTCCGAAATTAAAGTTATTTTTCACTTTGTAGTGTTTTTTTTGAAGTCGGTTGTATACTATCCATTAATTTAAGACTTGTTGAAAAACTGTGTGTGCGAAATAAACTTCCAGAAATGTCTTCTACATCAGCAGCGGACGAAATTGATGAGGCAAAAGAGCGAGAGCACTTTCGCGCCGTTGTCACCGCTTTCAAATATTATAAGTAAGTAATTATTCAATTTATACGCGTATAATACGCCTTTTAAGCCCTTGGAAATCGTTTGTGGTGGATCTATAAACAATTTGAGGCGAGAAACAAAGTTCGAATTCTGGGTAGCAACTAGTTCTTTGTTTGAGCAAATCGTACGATCTAATTAACCTATTTAGATAGAAACCAAAACTCCTTTGTTTATATCCTCTTTGCCGTAGTGTAGCCTCTATGGTGCTGGGCTATAAGGGTGGGATTTTCGCGGTATCACTTTTGGTATATTTATTGAGTGTAAAACTGAAATTACATTTTCAATTCATTTAGAAGTATGATTGCTGTAGTGTATTGTGTATCACTAAATAGTAAAGTGAAATACTTGTATTGGTTTGCTTACACCTCTTCACATTAACGCAGATGTTTGTTGCTATAGGTCTTTTTTTATAGAATAAAAAGAGCCATTTTTGTTAAAAGTGATTTTGGCCATGATGAAAATGTGAAGGTATGTCAGTTATCTATTGAATAAAGATACTATTATGACTATTTCCTCTTTTGAGTGTTCATGATAGGCTCAGTAATTTATAGGACAATCTTGAGGATTGTATGTCTAAGGCTTATTTAGGATAATAATGTTACAATCTATACTAATATTATAAATGCAAAAGTGTGTCCGTCTGTCTGTTACCTCTTCATGCTTAAACCGCTGAACCGATTTAGATGAAATTTGGTATAGAGATAGTTTGAGTCCCGGGAAAAGACAAAGGATAGTTTTTATCCTGATATTCCTATGGGATCAAAATTTATGTGGGTGAAACAGGGTTCTGCTAGTTAATAATTATAGGGGGTACATTTGTTTGGTTTTTTAATCTGAAATTACCCTCAAATTAATGTTGTAAATAATCAAACCAAGTAATAACATTTTGTAAATTAATATCTGAAACTGTTTCCAAAAACTTACTACAATAATATTATTACACAGGAAATAATATGAACATTCAATTTACAAATGTGTACTAAAATGGGTGATAATTACATTTGGTTATCATGAATGGTTAACAGTATTTTCTGGCTGACTGCTAGGTTAAAAAAAAACTAAATTTGCAGGGTTTGCATTAGAATCCAGCCACTGCATGTGTTTGGAATCTATTTAATGAACCATCATCTGCCTAGCCTTTTCCCAACTATGTTGGGGTCGGCTTCCAGTCTAACCGGATGCAGTTGAATACCAGTATTTTACATGGAGCAACTGCCTATCTGACCTCCACAACCCAGTTACTGGGTAAAACGATACTCCAATGGTAAGACTGGTTGTCAGATTTTCGGGCTTCTGATGACCCGTAATGACTGTCAAAGATCCACGAATGACAGCCGGGACCAACGGCTTAACGTGCTTTCCGAGGAGAACACCCAAATACTCCGAAATATTTTATTCCGTATTTCGATGTTCCGATTTTCAAAAGTTCGAATTTCATAATACCTAAAAATCATAATGTCTATTATTAAAAATCTCGAAATTTATTTTACCGAAAGTCATAAATGCAACTTGTTTGTTTTCCAATTTTCTTATGTTCGAAGGATCAAATGCTCGATAGGTTCTCGGTCCGAAAAACGACTTTCCGATTTTCAATACTCCGAATTATTTCCGTTACGGTTACCGTACCCGAACTCAACGAACTCAATAGACGACATAGGATGCAAGAGCGAGCGGAGGGCACCCCGAGGTTCGGTTTGGTAAGGTTACTTTAAACCCTTTACACAGAAATAGGGGCCCCGCAAAGCGGGGCTCCGTCGACATAGGATGCAAGAGCGAGCGAAGGGCACCCCGAGGTTAGGTTTGGTTCGGTCACTTTAAACCCTTTACACAGAAATAGGGGCTTTATTGTTGGTTTTGTGCCATCTATATTCTTACAGTTGGAAATATGTGTTTATTTGTCTTGCTATTCAGTTTTACAAGGCGTTATTACTTCGGAATTCTAATTAATCGATATTTTAATAATCGGAATTCGTATTTTTGATGTTTCGAATTATCATAAGTCGGACTTTTTGTTATTCGATCTATTGAAACTCGGTATTTTGAGAATAGTAATTCTAATTATAAACGTTAGGAAAATTGAAATTTCGGAATTACTAAAATAGGATGAATGATAAATAAGGAATTTTGAACCATTCGGAATTATGAAAATCGGTATTTTGAAATCCGTATTTGTGACTTTCGGAATAAAGTTTTTCGTATTAATGTAGTGTACTCCTTTCCGAGGCACGCAGGGGTCTTGGTATGTAAAGATGGTCACCCATCCACAGACCAACCGCGGCAAGCGTAGCTTAACCTGATCGATCGACCCGTGCGGCTGATATTACTTAGCCACAAGCCCCTGTAATGAACCCTTCGGGGTAAATAGGCTGGGTTGCTAAGGGTTAAACAAATCAGGTAGGCAACATTTTATATGAGTCTTTAATCTGTCACGCTCCGCTAATGAGACACAATTGGTTTTCTATTGTTTCGTCGCCGATCGGCGAACCGCGCCGCTTGACCGGTTAATAAAAACTAAACATCTCCATGGGAGGTAATGGTCCTGCCTGATAGATAGTCATGCCTTTCCATGTACCCCTTCGAACTCCTAGTGCTGCTGGATTATTTTACAACCAAACCAATCCTTTTCAAAAGAGTAACCGTGGAGTTTCTTGCCGGCTCTTCTCCATGGGACACAACCAATATTTAGTTTCATGAGTGCCCATGTAGGGTTATGTGAAATTTTTATTTTTTTATTTTGGGACCCCAATTTCCACGTCCAAAATTGATTTAGCCTGGTCCGCAACGTAAATCAGAAATTCGGTTGAGCATCTTAACTGAAGCAACAAAAAAGATATTAGCATACTGTAAAATATACTACAAAGGCTCTTCTGCTGAGCAGTAGGTTCTGCTGCTCCTGGGTTTCGATTCCCAGGTTGGGCAAAGTGTTATGGGGTTTTTCCTGCGAACTATTCTAGTATTATGCCTGGTTGATGTACTGAATTTGTGGTTACAGTTAGGGCATTCTGCGACTCTGTGTACCGTTGCCTAAACCTTTGGGGAAAATAGATCTGGTGTTATGTTTGCAAAAGATATTGGTCCAAGGTCTTTTCAAATTCACGTTTCCTGTTGATTTTATTTCAAGCTAAACAAATATCAACTTTATTCTAGTGAGAATTAAGTTGAGTTCAGAGTGACTAATACTATTGAAAAAGTTATATAAAAATGTTTGAAGTTGTAGAGTAAACTGAACTTTATTGTGTAGGTATTAAAGTTGTTTTTCTAATAACTCATATTTGTTTACATGTTTGGACATTAGAAAGCAGATTAGTTACATTGTCATACACCATTATTAACCAATACATTATCTAAATTGAAGAACTCATAAATGTTTGTCAAGTACAATAGAATATTGGATGACGCAACTTCTTAACTATATTTATCATTTACATTGTATTGGAGTAAAATTTATATTTGTTGCATGCTTTTACCTTATGACGTGAATTGGCATGTGTCGAGGATTCGTCATCTCGGAATCGTGGGTGAACGGTTATTGAGGAAATAATATAGATTGGTGTATTGAAGAATCGGCCTGCGATTCCCGTCCTCGTGGATGTCAACGATAGAGTGACAGGGACGCGAAAACTGTAACCATGAATTCAGCATATCATTCTAAATCTAGGGGGTAATAAAAAGACGGGTTGCACTCCGGGAGTGCCGGCAGAAGTGAAAACTTCAATATTAACGTTGTGCATTTTTGATATTTTTCATTAATAGATGCACTTTGTTCAATTTCCATATTTTAAACACTACACGAATTTTACGAATACACAGCAGTGTGGCCACTACACAGACGGTCGAGCCATCAGCTGTCACCATCCATGGATGCGCGTGCCACGCTGTAACATAAACACACATGAAAATTCGCGCAAGCGCCCTGCGCGCGCCGCCTAAACGAAACAGCAGGCATAGATTTTCGCCGCGCCGTAGAAAGAGAGGGGGATACTTCCTCTCCTACGCCGCGCCGGCTGTCTACTCTCCATCCGTCTTACGAATTTTCGATCAGGTCACGTGTCCTGACGCGATGTCCTGACGCGAGTTTAACATTTTTTACCCATTACAAAAAAAGTGTAAAACGCCGCTAAAGAAGTTTTCACTTCAACAAACTCGTTTCGTAGCAAAGCGCAATACCTACGCGTTCAAAATGTAAGGAACAGGAAATTAAAAATAACCGACGAGAAATTTCAACGCGGAGGGGTTCGGAAACATGTACTTACTACTACTTACTACCCGTGCGCGATAAGTTGGAACCTTCTAGGAATGCGACTCCCCGCCCGCTTCCCCGATGGCGCCCGTATTGTACCGGGCGGTACAAACACGCCACTGTGCCGGTGATTCATGGTAACAGGTGCCCGTCGAATGTCCCTTGCCGCCCTGTATATCCTGCGGCACTCAGCAATAGTGTACAGACCCCAGCACGTCAAGCTACTACAATCTGTCAAATTTCTTTTATAGATTTTCAACTTTATCGCTATCAGCATTAGGTTCAAGGTTGATTGGGAAAATTTGAAAGTTTCGGGTAGCTTGATGTGCTGGCGTCTGTACATAGCTCTCTGTCAGTGGAAATTTTTTTGCCATTCCATTAATTTCCAGCACACACGATCAATAACAATATGAATCATTTTGAAGGATATTGATAATCCATTGCTCCATATGTTCGAAAAAAAAATTGCTCAACAATGCAAATAACGCAATGAATGTCGTTGTACTGCCAAAATGAATGCCATTCCTACGATAGTGTGTTACGCAATTACCCCGCTGTTTTTATTTAATTTTGGAATGCATGAAGAAGCCTTCTCGTGTAGCGCAGTTTCTTCCGCCAGTTACTCAACTGAACCGGCGTATCCTGGACAGTCACACCCAACACCTTATTTGACTGGCCAATTCTTCCCTTGCGGTAGTAGGGCTAACGCCAGCCTTGTTTGCGACCACCCTCCCACCGGAGTCCGGCGTCCAGCAGCCTGCTGTGTTTCGTCGATGCGTGGGAGTTCCAGTGCCTTAGGCATCTTTTGGGCACGCTCGGTCCATCATAGACCTCATCCATCGCTTTCCATCAGGCGTGATTGAGGTCAAGATTACAGATAATACCATCCACGAAGACGCGCCCCATTCTTCTTCCTAATCAGTTACGGTACAAGTCGCATGCTTAATGGAACATTGACTCATTAGTAGATACTAGATAGGTCAGAATTGTGTTACAGATTTTTTTTACTCAGATCTCATCAATAGTTAATCATAGACGTTCAAAATACAAGCATTCACGATTAATTAATAATCAAATCAGTGTTAATTTTATGCGTCAACAAGTAGGATAAGTCCTCATAGCAAGATCTCCTTTTGCGATGTCCCAAAAATCGTCTTTTTTGAGTTAAGTCAGTATTCCATTAAGCATTCGAAGTGTGCAACATTCCGCTAGTGTTTTGGTTTTGTCAATACACACTGATTACTTATTAGTGGGTAATTAGTGTGTATAAAAAAAAAGAACGCTCGAAGAATTAACAAGCGATAACCACTAGCGATTAGGAGGAAGAGTGGGGCGTGTCTTCGTGGATGGCGTTATCTGTTCTGAATCATATTTTTTTCCTTGTTTTCGTTTACACGTGGCACCAAGTACTTACTATTAGTTATTCTGTGACGTGGGCGTTAAGATGAGATTTAATTATGCATCGCACGTCATTGTTGCGTCGAACAAGGAGCTGGGTGGAGACACATTGTTGTAGTACCTATTTACTAATTACAGGGTCAAATGAAATTAGTTAGCAAAACTCCGCGGATGAGATGGGTTTAAATATTTCAAACCAAAAAAAATTTACGATTTGATTTTTTTTTTGATCTACGAACGTAGGTAGATTAGTTACTTGAAATATCCATACTATACAAAGTGTAAAAAAATTAACCTTAAAAACTTTGAGAGGTGCTTTAGACCATCGAACCGAACAACTTTCACTATGGGACCAACTCTGAAATTACGAAAAAAAAAATAAGCTGTTTCATACATTTTGGTCGAGTAGGTATTGAACTTTTGTATTAAACAGCAGATTTTTTTTCGTGATTTCGGAGTTGGTCCCATAGTGAAAGTTGTTCAGTTCGATGGTCTAAAGCCCCTCTTAAAGTTTTTAGGGTTAATTTTTTAACACCTTATATCACACTATCACACTAATATTATAAAAGCGAAAGTTTGTGAGTGTGTGTGTGTGTTTATATGTTTGTTACTTCTTCACGCTTAAACCACTAAACCGATTTAGATGAAATTTGGTATACAGATAGTTTGAGTCCCGGAAAAGGACATAGGATAGTTTTTATCCCGATATTCCCACGGGATCGACATTTGCGCGGGTAAAACCGCGGGGCGCAGCTAGTCAGTTTATAAATTGTTTTTATTGTGTAAACTTCACATACGTAATGGGTATCGATATCTAACACGATTCAACAAAAGAATATAGATTTTCTCAACTCATGCCTCAATTAACATACTACAAGCGGTCGTTGACCCGCCAAAAAAAAAAACATGTTTTTTTTCATTTTATTTTAAGTATCGTGTTTAGTTTCCCTTAGACCCTTTATTTATATTCCATCTTTGTTCCAGGCTATGCAGTTTAGATAGAATCCACAAATCAGAGAAGATAATATCGATACTACCTCAAAGTCACCAACGTCGGCTTGAAAAATACAAGACTTACCTCGCTAAATTCAAGAAATGTCTCGATGTAAACAATAGTGTGGTGCACCTAATTATAAAGGACGTTGACACTATGTTTGAAAACGTTGACCATACGGTCACGGACACGTCCGGGACAAATGGAACTGAAAGTTTTGGGTGTAATTATAATAATTGTGAAATTGCATCGCAGAAGCAGCATAAAATGCAGCATGATGTTGAAAAGGTATATTTTTTACTTTTTTATTTTAACTATCAAAACTACGAAAACAGCCTTTACAGCTACGACATAAGGACACTGTCAAGTCCTTATCATGGACTTTCTTTGACTGCAAAGAATGGAGTATGACGTGGATGTCACGAGTCACATCACAGATTAACGCAACAGCAACTACTTCGCGTGTCCAGTTTAGGCTAGTCCCCGGGGGTGGGGCGAGACGAGTGCCGCACGCGGCGGTGTCTTTGAATCGATTCGATTTTCCCATCACTAAATAGTGCTTGTGACGTCATAGTAGGTAGTCAAAAAATGGCACGCTTGGTTTTCATACAGATCGTGATACTTGCGTTATCTAGGTCTATCTGTGGGTCACATCCATCGGCTGTGAGCACGTGAGACAAGAACCTTGAATTTTCCTAGTAACTTCGTTTTGATTGAAAGGGAGCTCCTAGGAAAATTAATCAAGTCCAGCCGCCGTCGTTACTAGATAGTTATAGGTTTTGAAGTCGACTAATCCTTGAGACGGTAGGTTTACCGTCTCGTATACTGAAGGGTTTTCAGTATACCTATTTAGATCCAAATACGAGTAATATCTGACAGCATCTTCCATTCCGAGATACAACCGTCGTCGCTTCCGTAAATAATGATTCATCATCATCAGCCTATAATGTTCCCACTGCTGGGACACAGGCCTCCTCTCAGTGAGAGGGAGAGGGCCGTAATCCACCACGCGGGCCCAGTGCGGGTTGGCAGATGTCACAAGTCTTCGAATTTTTGGTTCTCGGACACGTCGGTTTCCCCACGATGTTTTCCTTCATCGTTTTGAGAACAATGGTGATGAAATAATTTACACAAATTAAAGCGCCTGTCTGGGTACGAACCTACGACCTACAACTCGTATGTCGCGGCCGTTACAACTTGGCCACCACTGCTTTAAAATAATTATTAAAAACTGCAAAATCCTAATCCTTGTTGAGGATGGATGGATGTTTGTTACTCTTTCAAACAAAAACTACTGAACGGATTTTGATGAAACTTTGCAGTAATACAGCTTATACATCAGAATAAGACACAGGATACTTTTTATCTCAATATTTCCACGTGATCGACACTTATGCGGGTGAAACCGCGGGGCGCTGCTAGTTATTCATAAATATTTTATTGCTGCAATGTAGAACTCCATTGGCACTATCTTCTCACTCTGTAAAAATCTGTTACAGGTACAATCCGTTTTAAAAAACATAGTGCGTGACTGGAGCGTCATGGGCACAGCGGAGCGGGAACAGTGTTACACGCCTATATTGGACGAGATGGAGGAACGGTTCTCATTGGATGACTACAGGTAGGACGTGCTAGATCTTAGGCAAGATGGCTGCTGTTTCATACAAAAATGAAATATATTCATTTCATTTTTGTATGAAACCCTTTGAAAATGTATGAAACAAATGCTTTTTTTGTCGCTTTTACTTGTTTGGAGTTTGGACCCATAATTAAAGTTTTTATACACATTCACGACCTGAAAAAATTGAAAATAACATTCTGCTTCAACCAAATTTTCTTTTATTGCGATTGTTCATTTGGTTGTTGCAATGAATGCAATGCCGCCAATTTTTCTTCAGGCTTACCTTTTTCACTCAGTCACAAATTGAGCAATGATGACTAAAAGAAACGGTAATTTACTCATATTTTCAGGACGTTTCCAGAGAATTTTATATACAGGGTGAAATTAGATTCATGGGCATTCTTTTAAGGGGTCATTGTACTCATCGTTATGAACAATTTTTACTATGGGACTAAGCCTAAAATCGCGAAAAAAAATCAGCTGTTCTTTGCATTTATGTTCACATAACTCGTCAAAATGTATGGAAGAGCTGATTTTTTTTTCGCGATTTCAGTCTTGGTCCCATAGTAAAAGTTGTTCATAATGATGATTACAATGACCCCTTAAAAGGATGCCCATGAATTCAATTTCACCCTGTATAATCTAAATTTCTATGTAAGTCAGCCAATGACTAAGAATTAACACTTTTCGAAAGCCAAAACATGCAAAAGGTAGCCAACATTCCTTTCTCTCTCTCTTCCAGCGACCGCTCACAAGTCCGCGTGCTAGTCCCGGGCGCGGGACTGGGCCGCCTTGCATGGGAAGTGGCTGCGCGCGGCTACACGTGTCAAGGCAACGAGTTCTCGCTGTTCATGCTGTTCGCGAGCAACTTCATACTCAATAGGTGTACTGAGGTAGGTTCCAGGCAGACTAGTCTTTGTCGGAAAGGTGTACTTAGACAATTGTTTTGTAAAGAAAGTGTCAATTAATCAATCAACTCAGCCTATCGCAGTCCACTGCTGGACATAGGCCTCTCCCAGACTGCGCCACAGCACCCTGTCCTCCGTCTTCCGCATCCAATCTACCCCAGCCACCTTCTTTAGGTCGTCCGTCCATCTAGCTGGGGGACGTCCCACAATACGCTTGCCGGTACGCGGTCTCCACTCCAGGACTCGTCTGCTCCACCGGCCATCGGTCCTTCGACAGACATGGCCAGCCCACTGCCACTTCAGTTTGCTTACTCGGCAAGCTATGTCGAAAAGAAAGAAAGTGTGATTGAAAAAGAAACAAACTACTATTCAAATCCTTGTAACCAATTGACGTTATATCCACTTGAATAGATACCAACTTTACGCTAGTGTAAATTAGGTTGATTTTAGAATGACTATTGAAAATGGGATCCCTTCTTTTCGCATAATGTTCTTTGTCCTAATATACTTCGGCATAACGATTTTGGCACAATTTGTTTTGGCATAATAATACTTCGGCATATTTTTTTAGGCATACATTTTATGTTGGCATAATCATCTTAAAGACTAATTTGTTTTGGCATAAATTTAATTCGCATAATACTAAACGACGTTAGGGGCACCCCGAGGTTCGGTTTGGTTAGGTTCCTTGCAACCCTGCAGACAGAGACGTCGACCTGACGTCGTTAGAAATAAAACGAGCATGCTAAATTTATGCTTTAGAATGTTATGCTTAATCATTATTATGATTAGAAAAATTATGCTTAAAAAAATATGCGTAAGCTGTTATGCGTAATTAATAATTATATTATGCGAAAATATAATTATGCCAAACAAAATTATGCTAAGTTATATTAGGTCTTAAAATTTTATGCAAATGGATAGGGAACCATTGAAAATGCTGAATATTGAGCACATATAAAAGGAAACGTGAAAGCAGTTTTTGAAAGTTTGCTTCGTGGTTGCGCTGCAGTTACAACCCGATTCAAACTCTATGGCGGCTTTGAAGTTCGCTACTCGCTGCGCAGTACCTCACCCCTCACCCCCGCTGACATGTGAATTTGTTACTGCGCAGCGACTCGCCTCATGTTCCGAACCGCCATAAAATTTGAATCGGGCAGTACCTTAAATTAATTGTAAAATTTTTTGTTTTTATATTACAAGAATATTCCTGATTTTCTTTTTTTTTTTATTTTCCAGATAAACAAATACACAGTCCACCCGTGGGTACATCAGTACGTGAACAACATAACCTGCGAACATCAGTTAATATCAGCCAAGTTCCCCGACGTGTGTCCGTCGGGCAACAGACCTAATCACAACTTCTCTATGACGGCCGGCGACTTTCTCAAAGTAAGTGCTTTATTACTCTATAGAGGTATGAGGAACAGGGTGCAAAGTTCACTCAACCTCAATAGAAAAGGGAGGATCCTCCGACCAGACGGGTGTTGTATCTGGCGGGCAACTGCCCAATGATTCATGTCGGGCTGTTGTATCTATGCTAGTTGCGCGGTAAAGTCTGCTTGCGCGATGCAGGATTTGCGTGACGTCAGTATGACGCGTTGTTCGCATGTGGCGTTGTAGATACCGCTACAACTCTAATGTGAATATTACTTGTGAACATCAGTTAATTAATGGCGCCGATTTTCTTGTTCACAAACTAAACTAAATTTAAGTTCAGTACATCTTTTTCTTTCTATTTCATTAAGAAAAGGACAGAAGATAAATCTAATCGAATCAAAGCGGATCAGAAGTTCTGATCCGTTTTGGTTACGTGCTTACGTTAGGTTGACGCATTTTTTTTATGGTTTGGGAATCATCAAATGAAGGGGTCATTTTCCCGCTCTGGGTGGAGCGGAAGGGAGTGTCAGACTCTTACTGACTAAAACCCATCCGTGTTCCTTCCTTAGCCCTTTATGTTCCGGGGTAGCGGTAACCTTTTCGGACAATCCCGCACCCCCGGCAGGCTTCGGCTCTGGCAAGCCCCTTCCTTTTTGCTGACATCTCTTTGAGGCGCGCGTGGAACACTACGCGCCGTCCGGCACGGGAAAAAGTCAACGTCACGTGGTGTTCCCAGGCGGTCACCCATCCAAGTACTGACCACGCCCGATGTTGCTTAACTTCGGTGATCGGACGAGAACCGGTGTATTAACGTAGTATGGACGTTGGCTAGGTTGACGCCTAGCGCCTGTGTGACGGCGAGGCGAAAGGCGATACGGTGACGAACATTTTCCGAGTTAATATGTGTGCTACGAGCTTAAAACACCCATTTTCTAATTTCAGGTTTACACAGAAGCAGACGAATGGTCCTGCGTAGCAACTTGCTTCTTCATCGACTGCGCACCCAACGTTATCGAGTTTATAGAGAGAATATACATGATATTGCAGCCCGGCGGCTACTGGATCAACCTGGGCCCTCTGCTGTACCATTACAGGTGAGAAAAGTCACGGTAAATGAGACTAAAATTTACCATCTCATTCGTCTTTTTAGCGTGTCGATAACTCGATAGCAATCTAAATGGACTCGGCCCAGAATTCGGCTACGTGTTTGACGCCATCACCAGCGTCCATCAGTTCCTGTAACGTGCAGCTGACAGGACACGCCGGACATGTTAATAAGTGTTCCATCGTTTGTGGAACAGCACCACATTTCTGCCCTCGTAATAGCAAATGCAGTAATCGACATTTTTACGATTTTCCATTTTTGTCAAAAGTGACATGGGGAGACTTCAAGCTATACGTAGAATTTTTTTTTCTATGGCTGAAACATGATGAAATTGAAAAAAATTGAAAAAAAACAGATTGAAAAAAGAAACACTTAAACGCGTTTTTCTCGAAACCGCCATTTTGCTAGTACTGCATTTGCTGTTACGAGGGCAGATTTACACTCCAAGGCGGAGTCGTCTATGAATCTCCACCTGAACAGGTTTTTCTTGCATCGGCCAACCTGGGTCCGGAGTCTGTTTAAAGACTTCCAGGGTTATCCAAAGTAACTCATGTCCAGGTGGGAGGTCTTCAGCGGGTGGAACCATCTCATTCATCATTAAATAAATAAATTAATTAACAAATATGTTAATGTGTTTTTAGTGACATGCCAACGGAGAATAGTATCGAGCCGCCATACGACATACTACTGGAGATTATTAGAGATATAGGATTTGATATATTGGTGAGTTATTTTTATTCCAAACCCACAACTGGCAATATTTTTTAACAACAACTGTGTTTACAAGACCTAATTTTAACTCTAAACTCTGTGCCTCCTGTGATAAGTGATACAAGTCAAAAAACGTCATTTTACAGGACAGCAAAAACAAAATCCCTAAAACAGCCAAAATCCCTATAGTTGTATCACTTTGCACAAAATTATCTCCGAAACTATAGCAGATAGAAGAACGTGAGTTAGACCAAAAAAGACGTATTTTTTTTTGATAATGCTCATGTGAAAATCACAAAAAGGGTACAACTCGAGTTATATCACTTATCACAGGAGGCACAGAACTATCGTAAACCCTATTCTGGGTCTGTGTAGTTTGTCTTTGATTGAATTAAATTATAATTTTAAAGTTTTGGTGGCTTCAGGGACTTTATATAACGACGTAAATCCGGCCTTAATTTTCTTGAAATGATCATTTCGCAGTAATCTTGTTACCTTTCCAAGTCTAATCTACACCATCGACCATGTAAATAATAATATATTTATTTATAGACAACAAATAAAGTCCACTGTGTTAGTAACAATATTATTTAGCCTATGTTAGTACTTAATAACTAAAACTGATCGATCGGCCAACGCCCAGACAAGCGAGCTATCTGCCCGGGCGGCTATCGAATGCAGAGTGGTGTTGGGACTGTCACGCAACCTCCGAAGTAATGAGGCAGATTTCTTGCGCCAAACGCAGATAATATAATATTTTTATTTCTAGCCTACCGGAGACCTCACCCAAGTACTTCCAGGCACTCTTTCGCCGCTAAACATATTTAATTAAAATAAATTATATTTTGTTCACAGAAAGACCAAACGGGCGTGAAAACGAAATACGCCCAGAACCCCCACTCCATGATGCAGCACGAATACGACTCAGTGTTCTTCGTGTGTCGCAAACCTTACTGTATGTAGCCACGTAGCCAGTTATAAGTTATTTATTATGTAAACCGTTTTATATGTAGTTAACGTTAGAATCTACGGAATTTTTGTCATTTTTTGTGGGCAACTGTTGGCCTATTGTTGCGCTGCAGTTGTGACACTTTTTCGGTTAACAAAAGTTGCGCGACATAGTTGCTATAAAATGTATTTGAGTTGCTGTAAATTTAGCTGGTAGTTTTTCAGGCAACTTTGCTATGTGTATGAAGTCTCCGTTTACACGGGCAACTGAATTGCTCATTCTCGGCAATTTTGGTCAAATAAGACGGCAAAAATGTAGCAAATGATGATAGAGATACCACCGTACCATATTAAGCGATATGGAGCAATTTTTTCAACTAAATTGCTCCAATACTTATGTCAATAATTGCTGGAAAAAATGTCCGTGTAATCGAAGCTTGAAATATGTTTCCAGCATCAAAAGATGTTAAGCAACTTCTATTTACCTTAAAACGAGAATTTAATCAACTGTCGCATATAAAAGTGGCGCCACAGTTGCGCCACTATTGAAATAAGCACAAAACCTTTAAGAAGTAACATGGATAATACTTGTTTGTGTAGCTACGTAGTACATATAAATGTGTTATTTATTGTTATACCACGTGGGGACGATAATACGACAATAAATGAAAGTGCATTTGAAATCTTCCAAAACCTACCTCAATCTAAACATCGAAATTTACAAAAAAAAACTAAATATTAGTGATGGGCTGTATATGGGTTTTGCCAATCAGCCGACTAGCTATAGTGCCTATAAAATATTATACAGGTAGGCAGGGGCATCGATGCGCAAACTGCAACCATAAATTCGGCACATAATGCTAGACCTCCTGGAGTAGAAACTTTACTCAGGCTACCAAAAAAAAAAAAAAAAAATTGCAGTCTCAAAAAAACACAAAAAATATTTTTTTTTTGAAAAATTTCAACGCCGGGTGGATCAGAATCATGCACTGACTCAAAAACTAAAACATTTATTTCAATTAAATTATTTACAGGCACTTTTGAACTGTCAAAGAGTCTGTTAGTTAATCAGAAAGTTGAAGCTAGTTGCCCATTCCAAAAAGTAGATCTCTATAGAGAAGAACGGGCAAGAAACTCCAAGGACACTTAATTCAAGATATTACAAAATCCTGAGTGAATTATTCTTGTTCCTTCCATAATGTAAAAAATAATAATGAAGAATCAATTCAGAATATAAGATTATAGATTTATAAGAGACTTCATCCTCCGCCAACCAACTCCTTCAACCTTCTTCGAGGTGGAATTTCGAAAAACCCTTTCTTATTGGATACCTACTCTTCACAAAGAACAGACCCTCCAAATTTCATGTCTCTAGGACCAGAGGTTTAGGCTGTGCGTTGATATATCAGTCAGTCAGAAATTTATATATAGATGACCAGTCTCCATGACTGAATCCATGGAACAGCGATGTCCCTGCTACTTCATAGATTTTTTGTTTGTAGACTAAGAACGTAATTACTTAGACATACGAAGTTTAATTTATTGTCGTATTTGACGCCCCCACTCTATATTAAACATATTGAAGGACGAAAGATCTTGAAATAATGGTTTGGGAAAAACTCGTATAATTTTGATCATTATGTGGACCTAAATTCTGGCCTACACGCTTTAGTTTTGTCGTTACAAGCAAGACTGGTATTAAATATTGTAAGATAGTAAGTAAAAACCAAATGGCTTCCCGTTTTGGAGACTTTCCTCAAACTATTATTTCAAAGATTGGTTTAGAACAGCGATACTCAACCTTCTTAGGGCAGATTTGATAATGAAACCGAACGCGAACAGCACAACTAAGAGCGATGCTACACGGGCGTTGCCAATCATAATCTTCAAATCTCAATTTTTTTTTTTTTTTTTTTTTTTTTTTTTTTTTTTTTTTTTTACTTACCCATATGGATGCTGCTTATCCGAAATAAAGATTATTTTATTTTTATAATCATAAAGTTTATTTGTGAAACAGGTATACAATGGGTCATACATATAAAATAGTACGCTATGTTTTGTCTTAACCCCTTTTACCGATGACGGCAATATACGTGCCACCATCTAATAGGCATATTAATTAAAGCTTAATTTTGGTAAACCATACCCCAAATTTTATTTTTATTTTGCTGCTACACTTGGATCCTTCTGCTGGTAAAAGGGTTAAGACATACAAATATGGTAACATGCAAAGTCAATAATAATATGCTAAAAAAATGTCATTAATAAGAATAATATGCTAAAAAAAAATAAAAATAATAAACATTCTATTATTCATAAAAAAAAAATACAAATGTGAACATTTTGCGTCATCGCAGCGCAGTGACTTCGACGCAGTCAAGTGAGTGCTACACGAGCGCTGCGAAGTTTATATAAAAACATTATTGAGCAACATAATAAGGGCGTGATTCAAAAAACCACACTTTGATTTTACTTTCCTAAGTACAGTAAGCGTTTCATACGAATATGAACATTATTTGTAGAAAGTTAAAGTTCATAATCGTATGAAATGCTTAAAAATAAGGTTATACGAATATGAACATTATTCGTAAAGATTTAAAGTTCATATTCGTTTGAAGTTAGTATCGTTGTTCTAAAATTACAGGGCAGCTGTAAGCCATGTTATAAACGAAAGATCTCTACGGCACAAGATAAAAGAAATAGGACAATATAATAGTGATTTGAGGTCAGTAATGGCGACAGTAATATAATATTAGTTACAGTAAATAGCTCTCATTGTAATATGTTTTGTAGCCAGTATGTTGGTGACGGATGGACAGATCTATCTGAATTAGAGAGGAGGCCTGTGTCCCAGCAGTGGGAACATTATAGGCTGATTATACAATCTGCTAATTATTAAATTAGCTAAAGAAAAAAAAATCATATACATACTCGTGTTGCAGAACTCTTGACATACTGACTTGATTGTCTTTCATTGAATCGCGAACTCTTCGCAATATTTCACTGTATATGTCCCTCCGTCTCAACAAACAATATAACTTTATTATTTAAGTCACTTTTTGTTTACGAACGCTAGTACATAAGCTGTTATCACAAAGTATTTTTTTTTGTTGTTTTAATTCTTGTAAGTCACTAAAAAACGCGGAGAATTGTTTCATTTTTGCTGGCTGGTCGCCATAGCCGAAGGGTACCAGATCCATGGACGGTGGAGGCTTAGTAATAGGAAACCCTATTACTTACGTTGGCACCTTTTGGGTACGGATCCCTAAAAAGCATTTTATCCGGATAATACCGTGTTTTATGTAGGCAATTAGTCTAGGTACCATCTTGCTTATTGGCTAAAGGCACAGAATACTTAAAGTACTACGTACAGAAAGGACACTCCCTTCCCCGCACTAACATCAGTTACCGCACCTCACCCCGCACTTCGTCGTATTCGTCGCAGTTCTTTAACAAGAGCGCTCGCAAACACAAGTACCTCACGCACACATTCATACGTATACAAACGTCATTTCTTAATGTAGTAGTAGTAGTAGGTAATTATTTTGCGAGGGTTGTATGGAGTGTCCGGGGTGTGCTAAAGGCTTGGGCCGAATCGTATCAGCACGAAATGAAATGATATGCTGATACGATTCGCGCTAAAACTTCAACAAAAGAAAAAAAAAAATTAACAACGAAAACTAAGAACCAATATTTTTTTGTCATTTCCAAATTCGTTTATTTTTAGTGACTCGCAAGAATTATTTAATCATCGCCAACGCGATTGCGACTGAAACGTAATAGATTTTTTTTTTCTAAGTAATAAGGAGGTTTAGGGCCTATAATTACGTACACATCAATACATATTACTTAATTTCTTTTTTTTTCAAGTAAAATTATAGACATTTTATAAAAAAAAAAATAAACAATGATGTAAGAAGCAGAAGGCCAATTTCCGTAATTAATCTGTCAAGCTCCGCTAATGAGACACAGTTGATTTTCTATTGTTTCGTCGCCGATCGGCGACGCGCGCCGCTTGACCGGTTAATAAAAACGTTTTAGGGAAGGTTCATATCTGACGGAACATGCGTCGCGTATTATCGGTCGCGTAACGCCAGAACAGACAAATGTATAGAAAAACACTTGACCGTTCACACTCAACCGATGATGCGTTAGTGCGTCGAGTGTGAACGGTCAAGTGTTTTTCTATACATTTGTCTGTTCTGGCGTTACGCGACCGATAATACGCGACGCATGTTCCGTCAGATATGAACCTTCCCTTAAATCTAGTTGCAGTCTCATCTCAGCGACAATCAATGTCAAAAATGTAGGGAAATTAGAGGTATTTTTGACAGATTGAGACTGAGATCAGACTGTGAACGTTCTTAAAATTACGAGAATTGCCCCTCTGGTCTTTTCGATACGGCCCGCATCGAAAGAGGTTAGCTAAGGTCTGGAGCTTTGGATAACGGTAGCTTGAACACTGATACTTGATGATAAATGCAATTTTTTTTTTATTGGTACTGTAATATGTATTGATGTGAACACGAAAGCCAAAACAAGAGCCGACGCTGATATCTTTGTAATGATACGTATGTGTCAAGTTTTTTCTTAATACCATAGATTCATTGATCCATTCCATAGACACCCGAATTCGTCAAATTATAGGTATAAATATGTGTCAGGTGCTTATGTAGGGTTTGGTATGGACAACTACAGTCCGTTCATAGTTATTTTACTTGTCACAGCAGCAACCTAAAGGCAACCTTATTCTGACGAGAATAAAGACCACAATGATTTTGATAGATTTGCTAGTGACAGCAACCCAACAGCGACCTTATTGGAATGAGAATAAAGATCATTGTGGAATTGACAGACAAGTCAATGGCAGCAATCCAACAGCGACTTTATTAGAATGAGAATAAAGATCACTTTGCTTTGGACAGTGATGCAAGATCAGATGTAAAATAATTGTTAAATAACTGTAGCTTCAATTTTCTGACTTTTGAAAGCCCTATTTATATGACGCAAGTTTTTTTTTCTGTGGCATAACAATAAAATTGAAGCAACAAATGACAACTTTTATTGTTGTTTGAACTTATTGCATTCAAATAGGGAATTACATTGCACCATGTGGATCAGTCCTAAGGGTAGGTAGGTAGTCTGCGCGAAATTCGCGGCCGTAACAAATATAGCTTTACAGAACTATAATCATTCGAATCAGCAATAGAACTCATTGAGTTAGAATTGGTCTCGAACACAGATATAGATACACCTAGATAACGCAAGAGCATCTACTTCGCGTGCCAAAAATCGCACCAGCTTACGTTCGAAAATCGTAAGCCGCCACTTTCGCACTCAGTCCTGCGTACTGCTGGCTGGGTGAGCGTGAGCGAGAGCGCGAGCTTGTGACCTCATAGTAGGTAGTCAAAAAGTGGCACGGTTAGTTTTCATACAGTTCGTGATACTTGCGTTATCTAGGTCTGTCTATATCTGTGGCCTCGAATGTCATGATTTCAAGAATCAGAGTAATATGAACTTAGAGAGTTGTATTGTTGATTTTTATAATTATAATTCTATAAATAAATATTTGTTACGGCTGCATATTTAGATCGACATGTAACAGCCAGAGGGCCAATTCTCGTAATGTTAAGAACGTTCACAGTCTGATCTCAGTCTCAATCTGTCAAAAATACCTCTACTTTCCCTACATTTTTGACGTTTCTGATGAGACCGCGACTAGATTTTGAACGTTTTAAATTACGAGAATTGGTCTTCTGATACTGACCTGAAAATTGCAAAAAAACGTAGGAAAATTTATTTTGTATTTCGCGGGCCGCCCCGACACTTTCGCCTTCAGCATAGTTTTTTTTTTTTTTACACTTACACGTATTAATACAAAGAAAATGCAGCTCGGCTACGTACACACGTCCGCATATAAGTGATAAATAGTCATAATTGTTTTTAATATAAATAATAAACTAAACATAACGTGCAGTCCATTCAGATTTATTTTACCAACCTAAGAACCACCGTATTATAACGAGAATAAAGATCACAATGATTTTGACAAACTTGTCAGTGGCAGCAACCCAAAAGCAACCTTATATAATGACAATAAAGATCATTATGATTTGGACAGTGCAGCAAAATCAGAGGTAAAATAATTGTGAACGGACTATAGTTTCTAACGTACAAGGGGAATCTAAAGTTGAAATAAAAGTTTAATTTAGGGAAATTGTTTAATTGTATAATTATGTTTTTTGTGCGTTGAGTGGTTGACTGGTTAGGAAAATTGAATGTCTTGTGAAATATGTAGTACGTGTTATTGAAAACTTTTGAAACGAAAATCACAACATAACGCTTGTTTTCCTGAAGGGTTAGACCATAGATATACCTAGATAACGCAAGAGCACCTACTTCGCGTGCCAAAAATCGCACCAGTTTACGATCGAAAATCACAAGCCGCCACTTTCGCGCTCAGTCCTGCGTACTGCTGGCTGGGTGAGCGTGAGCGAGAGAGCGCGAGCTTGTGACGTCATAGTAGCTAGTCAAAAAGTGGCACGCTTAGTTTTCATACAGTTCGTGATACTTGCGTTATCTAGGTCTATCTACAGGGTGTTACGGAAAGGGTATATCAATACAAACGGGTTGAAGAGTGTAACTGGTCTAGAATGTCTGCACAAAATTTCAGCTCAAAAGCAATAACTTTAAAAATGCTTAATATTTTTTTATTTCGACATCACGGCGCTGCACTGGCGCGCGGCGGCGTGATGTGCGTGTACTAGGCGCACAGACACACTACAGATGATGGAAACTCGTAGTGCGGTGACACGTTTGTTATGATTTCAATTTAATAAACTATCGAAATAAAAAATTATAAAGCATTTTCAAAGTTACTGCTTTTGAGCTGAAATTTTGTACAGAGATTCTAGACCAGATACACTCTTCAACCCGTTTGTATTGATATACCCTTTCCATAACACCCTGTATATCTGTGGGTTAGACAGAGTTGTATCTAAAGTTCGCAGGCGTGTTTACAATATTTTATTTTTCTAGGCAGTCAATCAAAGAAAAGAAAGAAATATTATGTATTAAAGGTTCTAATCGAGCCGATATATTTTATTTGTAAAGGCTCGAAACAATGCTTTATTATAGAATTAATGTATTTGACGTGTAGTGTAGGTACTACATTTTTGTAATAATAATTATGCTCTGTTCATTTTATGATGATTCGTTAGGCATAAGACGTCTGCTGCCCGATTCAAACTTCATGGGGGCTCGGGACATGAGGCGAGTCGCTGCGCAGTAACAAATTCACCTGTTAGAGGGGGTGAGGGGTGAGGTACTGCGCAGCGAGTTGCGCACTTCAGAGCCGCCGTAAAGTATCAGTCGGGCTATACCACTGGATATAAGCCTCCCCTTTGAATCGCCACAACGACCAGCGCCCGAATTGCCCATTCACATTTATTTTACTTCTGACAGCAGCGACCTAACAGGAGCCTTATTAGAATGACAATAAAGTTCACTATAATTTGGACAGTGGTGCAAAATCAGAGGTAAAATAAAACTCTTTCAATCACAATCTGAATCATTTTGAAGGATATTGCTAATCCATTGCTTCATATGATCGAAAAATCTGTCAGCTCAACAACGTAAATAGCGCAATGAATGTTGTTGAACTGCCAAAATGAAACCCGTTGCTACTGATGATGAGTGTGTTACGCAATTACCCCTCAGTAGTGTAGGTGTTGTCTGTCATTAGTTTACGGTTGGCTGGCACTATCGCTGCCATCACCTTAGAAATTATACCTTAATAGTAAGGGTCAAGTCACACCGAGATGGCAGCGAAGCGGCGAGCAGTTTCAGTGTCATATAATTTTAACACGTTAACAGTGCAGCTACTAAATGTGAGAGGAGCCCCTCACGTGCAAACACGTTCTTTTTTTTATAGTTTATTGTTCACACGTGTATTAAAAAAAATCAAAATAAATCACACGTGTAAACTATAAAAAGGCTTCAAATTTGTATGGAGTCGTGACCCAAATGTGGTGCACGCACGTGTCAGAGTGACCTCACAGTGACCCACATGTGGTGCACGCACAGGGAACGTGTTAAACTTGAGTCGCCAGAGTGCTCGCGGCGCCGCGGGCCGCCGCCCAGCCTTTTCAAGTATCTCAAGCGATACTATGTATTATAGTAATGAAGATAAAGTTTAAAATTATATGACACGGAAACTGCTCGCCGCTTCGCTGCCATTTCGGTATGACTTGACCCTTAGTCTTAATTACAGTCCGTTATCAGTTATTTTACCAATGACAGCAGCAGCCTTATTGCAACGAGAATAAAGATCACAATGATTTTGACACACTTGTCAATGGCGGCAACCCAACAGCAACCTTATTAGAATGACAATAAAGATCACTATGATTTGGACAGTGGTGCAAAATCAGAGGTAAAAATGTTTATTTTTTTTAATCTGTCACACAAGTCATCGCAAAATGAGCCGAGTATAAAATCCCTATGATCTTCATTTTGATCTATTTAACATGTTATAAGTCAATATATCTATCTGTTGATCCGAGATTTGTTAGTGGTCTGTTGACAGTGGCGCGTATGTGTCAAAGCAGAGGAGATATATGGAGAAAGAGATGCAACTCACAACACATTGGAGTATTATATAGTTATTTTACTTCAATTCGTACTGTAGTGCCGATAATAATGGTGTACAGACAGCATCAGAGAAAAGGAACCACCCCAAGACTTCATGATGTCATTACCAAAGGGGGTTCCTTTTCTCTGAAGCTGACTGTATTTTCATATGATTTTTGCTTAACCAAAACTAGTAAAACTGGTGCTCCCAAACTCCCCAAAATTGTTAATTTCAAAAGATCAATTTTGAGATAAAAAATTCTGGGAGAGTTGGAGTTTTGATTTGTGGCAGCGGTTCCGTACGTTGTATTAATATTGGTTGATTCAATTAGCTAAATATAATAGACAAGCATACGTTTAGTTTACTTTCCAAGGGCAAAATTCACAGATTATACTTCGAATTTACTTTTTTAAATTAAGGTTTCATACGAATTAGAACCTTATTTTTGTGCAAATATGTGAGTAAGAGTTTCATATAGAACCTTATTCTTATATTTATACAGTTGATATTTGTATGAATCATCTACTTAGCAAAATAAAGTAAAAGTCCGGTCTTAGAATCTTGCCCTAAACGTTGGTGACGCGTTCTTTGCAAACATCTAATTAGTGATTAGTTCAGTGTTAGTTTACACTGTGAACAACTGATTTTCATACGTGGCGGCATCTACATCGCCACATGCGAAATACACTGACGGCACGCAAGATCCTGCATCGCGCAAGCAGAGTTTACCGCGGGACTAGATACAACGTCCCGACATCTATCGTCGGGCAGTTGTCCACCAGACACACCCGTCTGGTCGGAGGATCCTCGCTTTACTATGGAGGAAGAGTGAACTTTACACAGTTTACGCCCTCTTCCTCATATCTCTATATATATTTCGACGGTCCCTATTAACAAAGTCGGTTCTGCAAAAAGACTACTCTTTAGTAGAGCAGTTCGAAGTTTGAAAAAAAAAAATTAAATTAAAATGAAAAAAAATTAAGACTGGATGTTAAAATTTGCACTGATTGTTACCTGACTGCGCCAGAAGGAGGGTTATGTTATTTTAATGTATTGTTATGATGTACTGACATAGACAAAATATAGAATTGCTAAAAGTCTTTTTGCAGAAATTATTTCTTTTTTATTGGCACTACAGCACGAATAAAGTAAAAATACAAACGAAAAGTATATTATACGTATTATATTAGTTTTTGCCCACAACTGGGACCAGCTGGGCTAAAGTATTAAATAAGGTACTGATTTAAATTAAAATTAGTTATTGGTTGCATGTTGTAAACAGTTTTATTGTGAGACTTTGTAATGTGTATTATAGAAATAGTAGGACAATTTGAAACAATAGTTTAATTTTTTATTCTCGGAGTGGCGCCGATTCTCTTGTTCACAAACGAAACTAAATTTAAATTCAGTGCATCTTTTTATTTCATTAAGAAAAGGACAGAACATAAATATTAGTTTAGACCTGTCAAATTAGTCCGTGCCTGACGTAAATTGACGTATTTTTAATAGCCAATTTTTTTATCACGTCTAAATTGTCTATGGAGTATCTTAATTTGACACTAAACTAATATTTATCTCCTGTCCTTTTCTTAATGAAATAGAAAGAATAAGATGCACTGAACTTAAATTTAGTTTAGTTTGTGAACAAGCGAATCGGCGCCATTATCAAAGTGATGCTATAGTAATTGCGTAACATACTATCAATCTCAATCTGAATCATTTTGAAGGATATTGCTAATACATTGTTTCACATGTTCGAAAAATTTGTCCGCTCAACAACTTGAATAACGCAATGAATGTTGTTGAACTGTCAAAATGAAACCCGTTGCTACTGATAGCGTGTTACGCAATTACCCCGCTGTTAAAACTTGTGTCAACTTATATAATCGTTTTTGTTGTATTGGTTAGTCAATAAATGAGATTTCACTGCAGATTTACTGCTGATCCGGCCTTTACGACAGCAAAATAGTTTATCAAATAATATAAAAGTGACAATAATAATTATTTAAATGAGGCAAAAGCATATATTCAAATAAGGTACTACATTATTTTAAGTTGTAAAAAATGTGTATAGATATTGTTCTATGTTGTCCTACTGTTTAAAACGCACTGTTGTTAATTTGTTAAGCGAAGAGATTAAAACAATGATTTATTGGTTATGTTTTCCTTTTAATTTCGTATTCCTGTTAAAATAGGTATGTATGCATGACTACACATCAAGCTATACATAAACAGTAAAAGCTGCCTTCTGATTGTGCGAAAAACCTATACAATGCGAGGTCAGCTAAAACTGGAAATGTATAGCTTGATGTGTCTCCGTGTGTACTTGGAAATATTTTTCTGCATAATACAGAATACTTAAAGTACTACGTACAGAAAGGCCACTCCCTTCCCCGCACTAACATCAGTTACCGCACTTCGGCGTATTCGTCGCAGACGTCGCAGTTCTTTAACAAGAGCGCTCGCAAGCACAAGTACCTCACGCACACATTCATACGTATACAAACGTCATTTTTTAATGTAGTAGTAGTAGGTAATTATTTTGCGAGCGTTGTATGGAGTGTCCGGGGTGTGATAATAGGCAGACTACTTTTTGTTAACTTGCATAATCACAAGTCAGCCTTTTGTGATGGTTGTCAATAAAGTTCCTCAAACTGTGATAAGAAAATCATTGACTTCTTTTCGACTTCGCCGCAGTCAGGTACAGTCCGATTCAAACTTTATGGCGGCTCTGAAGAGCGCTACTCGCTGCGCAGTACCTCCTACCTCCCCCCCCCCCCCGCTGACAAGCGAATTTGTTAATGCGCAGCGACTCGCGTCATATTCTGGGCACTAAGGGCCGGCGTTCATTGGCGGCACGGCACGGCGTGTCATGGCAAAGGATTTTATTACTAATCAGGTTATTTTGAATCTTATTTCAATGAGTTTAGAATTCATGTTACTTTATTTTAATACCACGATGCCGCGAAGTGACGCGACGTGCCGCGGGATGCTGCGGCATGACGTGTCATGCCGTTTCATTCCACGGACTGCCGCGGCGCGCCATTGCATCCCGCGAGACATATGGGTCACTTTGTGTCGAGGAATCATGATTGCTAAGCTAGTTGAAATAAGGTTGAAAATTGTGCAGCGGTAATTTCGGTTAATGGGGCGCAGTCCGGTCGGTGCGGGCTTTCAGCAGGATGCCGCAGCACAACCTGCCGTGCCACGCCGTCAGTGAGCGCCGGCCCTTATTCTCTATATCGTCAACGTGTCTTGTTAACGACAAGGAATCGAAATATCAACCGTACGGACAAAATGTATTTTGACAGTTCAAACCACGCCATTGTGTCATACAGAATACGTTAATAGCAAATGTCGTGATTAATTATAGTCCGCGCGGAACTAGTTGGCCGTTTAGGTGGGGACAGGGGTGAGGCGGCGGTTCGCAACGCACGTATTGAGTAATGCGCCCCCGCCCCTCCGTTCCACCGCTCACATAGGTACCAAAGGCGCGGCCAACTAGTTCCGCGCGGACTATAAGGAATTGAAGTGGTTTTGAAGTAAGGAATCCAGTGATTATGGGCCTAGTGGCTCCATAAAGGTTGAATCGGGCTGTACTTAGTAGTTAGGTCATAGTGTGGTTACTCATTCAAGGCAGATCAATCGAGCTCCCGATGTTGTATACTTTCACCAGAATTGGAAATAAAACAACTACGTAATCTATTAACGTTTTATTCAAATACTGTATATAATATCTCCCAATTTTATTTATATCTTCATTTGAATGGTTCATTTTAGCATACGTAAGGAATTGCCGTCTCAACTTCAGCAGTTTTTGTGGGTTTACAAACTGTGTGTAGCCTGCTTCTAGGATACATCCGGGGTAGTCGGGGAATTTGACTTCGCCGTCCATGTTCAGTTGTTTTGCCTCGAGAATCTGTTTTGATATTGATTGCGTGACTTTGTCCAGTTCGTAGAGGAAGTTTGTTGACGTTAGTGGTGCCTGAAAAAAAAATATTAACATCCGAATTAAGAACCTCCTTTTTCGAAGTCTTTTAAAAATGGAAAAATGGTGGTCAGTTAGGTAATTAATGGCTGAATTTAGATAGTAGCTTTTTATTGGTGATCGATTTTTACAGTGAAGCCAGTGAAGGGCAGTGAAACGGAGTCTGTAATTGCTAGTAATGAAAGTCGGTTGGTGTGGTTTTTAGCCTTTTGAACACCATTGTCACATATATGTGACAAACGAAATCTTACCCTGAACGCCAACGTCACAAATTACGACTAAATACACGTCGCACGGGTCGCACCATTATGAAATAAACAATTTAATCATTACTTTTGTGTGTTTTTATTTATATAATTTGAAAGTTTAAGCTTCCGTCTATATTGTATTGCATGAAACTAATATTAATAAATCACCAATATCGAGAAATTTGTTGTTTTAAGTGTGTGTGTGTGTTGTTTTGTTAAAGTGGCCTGGCGTCAGGGGTACGGCGATACGATTATACTCTGGCGTTCAAAAGGTTAAAATCATCAACTTTTACATAAAATTCTGAAAAGCAGTGTAAAAAAATACTCTCCATACTAGGGCATGGGCAATACAAAATATACCTAAATGATAATAGAAATAACGTTAATTTTGTATTAACAAAATAACGCAAATATGCCAATTGAAGTGTCCAGTGTTAATAATTTTACTTGCTAACCAAACATTTTCATCACCAAACTATTTTTTTATTAAGCATGGTTGAGAAGTATCTAAACATGTAGATACAAACAGTGCTTTTTATAGGTAAAACTAGCTGCGCCCCGCGGTTTCACCCGCATAAGTGTCGATCCCGTGGGAATATCGGGATAAAAACTATCCTATGTCCTTCCCCGGGACTCAATCTATCTCTACAGGGTGTTACGGAAAGGGTATATCAATACAAACGGGCTGAAGAGTGTATCTGGTCTAGAATCTCTGTACAATATTTCAGCTCAAAAGCATTAACTTTGAAAATGCTTAATATTTTTTAACCAACTTTAAAAAAGGAGGTTCTGTATTTTATTTCGACATCACGGCGCTGCACTGGCGCGCGGCGGCGTGATGTGCGTGTACTAGGCGCACAGACACTACAGATAATGGATAATGACCCTCGTAGTGCGGTGACACGATTGTTATGATTTCAATTTAATAAACTATCGAAATAAAAAAAAATATTAAGCATTTTCAAAGTTACTGCTTTTGAGTTGAAATTTTGTACAGAGATTCTAGACCAGATACACTCTTCAACCCGTTTGTATTGATATACCCTTTCTGTAACACCCTGTATACCAAATTTCATCTAAATCGGTTCAGTGGTTTAGGCGTGAAATGGTAACATACAGACAGAAAGACAGAGTTACTTTCGAATTTATAATATTAGTATGGATAGAAAAAAAAACACTCGTCATCCAATAGTAGATAGTGTTACAATACTTACATTCTGTGTACTCATATTAGGGGGCGGAGGTTTCTTCTCAAACAGCACTTTGTACACATCTTCTAAGTTCAGCTCATCTGTCGGCAGCACAGTGAACAGTGGGCTATCCCATCTGTTGTTTGAGTTTGGCTCTTCAAACCTACAATATTTGAAAAAAGAATTAGAGTTGACAAGCGCTGCAAAGACAAGGGGTACTAAAAAGGCCACTTTGGCAGAATCATAAAAGGATAACACTATGAATCATAATAAAAGTCGTAAAATGGTCACAAACTGACAATTCATAATATTATTTGCGTAAAATTTCATATCACGCGATTCATTTGTTTGACAGTTTAGTATGGAGATTTGTAAAATGGTCCACAAGATATGAATTGCTTTAATGTCAAATAATATTATGAATTGTCTGTTTGTGACCATTTTACGACTTTTATAGATAAGTGTGACTTAGGTGCGGGTATAGGCCACAGAGTGCTATAAAATTATCTAATAAGTATATACTTTTGCATCCCATACCTTAACCTAGTCAAAGCATTAAATACTTCTTCAGTATAAGGAACACAATCCCTCTGTGTCTCTGTATTATTTCCTTCTGTAGCACTCTGCCTCTTCAGATTAGCTTCCCACGCTTCATCATGGTTTCTGATAGTGTACACTGTGCATTGTGTTGACTTTGATGCTTTTGAAGCACAGTAGAGTTCATAGCGGTAGCCTGTAAGATAATGATCATTAATGTTGGCAACATTTTCATACTGCCTATCAGTGGTGGATTTACACATTTGCCGCCAGTAGGCTATTCAAATTTTTCCACCCCTACCAACCTCTACAATAATGTCCCATATCTTTTGTATACTGCTTCGCCTTTTCTTCAAAATACTTAAAATGTTCTCGTTCATGAGCAACGAAAAACTTGCAAAGAGATTTGTAAAGATCGGCAACTGTGATAAAATCTACCGTAGAAGCACAGAATACTTAAAGTACTACGTACAGAAAGGCCACTCCCTTCCCTGCAGTAACATCAGTTACCGCACCTCACCCCGCACTTCGAGGTTACCGTCGCCGACTCTTTAACAATGGCGCTCGCAAACACAAGAACCGCAGCGCTGTACCTACCTACTGCTGACACGAATACATTATTTTTTTAAAGTTTTATATTTTGTGTTAATCACGATGGTTGCATAATTGTGCATTATTTGGATGCTTATCTTCATCGAGGAACGATAAAGACAGGAGTTGCTGTCGGTTCCTGAAACATGAAAGAAGGTAAGGAACAGCAACTCAAATATCCTTTAAACCCATAAAAAATAAAAGCTAGTATATTACAGACGTTGTGATAATTTATTTTCATAATTTTCTCTATTATTCATTTATTTTCCAAGTTTTCTTCGTTTTAGAACAATTAAAACTTCCGTAATATTAACATACCAACTATTAAATTATTGCTCTCTCTCTTTATATTTCTCTTTCTTTCACGTTCTATTCGTTCTTCGACTTGAAAAGTAGTACAATAGAAATGTCATTAATTAGATTTCTGTGAGTACCTAGTGTCGCGGCGCGCGGCGCCCCATTGTTGCATATGTTTGGGCAGCGCCGCCGCCTACGCACTACTGGCCGAGTACTGCCAGCCAGCCCTACTAGATTTCACGCACACATTTACACGTATACAAACGTCATTTGTCAATGTAGTGGTAGTAGGTAATTATTTTGCGAGCGTTGTATCGAGTGTCCGGGGTGTGGTAGAAGGCTGAATTTGAGCATTCACTTTGTTTATTCTTTCCAAAAAAACATGGTAGGTATATAAATATTAATCTTTTTAATTTCAGTTAGACATTTAAAAAAAATGTTAGCCCCAAATTTGCCATTCTTAAAATCTGCCACCTTAGGCTCCAGCCTACTTAGCCTATTGGTTAATCCGCCACTGCTGCCTATGACTAACTTGCACTGCAACTGCCTCTTTGGTTGAGTGGTTGAAAGCACTACTGATGAGCATGAGGTCTTGGGTTTGTGCGTATGAATACAAGTGTGACGTTGTATGTTATTTTCATACTTTATTTAAAAAAAAAAACTATTTCTCTTTCTGTTTATCTGTACTAACAGATAAACAGAAAGAGAAATAGTTTTTTATATTGTTGGTATTCTAACGCCATGCCCACTAGTGGGCATGGCGTTAGAATACCAACAATATAATAAACTTGTTAAAACTAGCGCTGGTTCAGTCTTTTACCTTAAGGTAATAGGTAATACGGGCTGGTGTCCGCAACTCCACGTCAATGCGCGTATTTTGCGTACGGAGTCTTTTACCTTATAACGTTTTTAGAAGACACCCTATTTTAAAACATACTTTGAAGGACGAAGAATCAAGAAAAAGAAAAGTTTTGAAGTGGTAAACTAAGAATAGTAGTAGTAAATGGTTATAGAATTTTTGAAAATATTTTCTAGACACTCCTACGCTATCTAGAATCTTACTTCTAGTTATTTAAACAAGTATTTGCATAAAAATATAGTACAACAGATGGTCTACTTTAGTGTTTTTTTTACCTTTAATATAGTTACTTCCATCCAATATAACGACATTGTCCTTTCCAATAAGCTTCAATACCTCTGACTTAAGGTATCCTCTCACCCTTTTCTCTTTCTGTGAGTCTAAATATGTTGAGTTTTTCTCATAACCTAACTTTACAATAGCTTCGTCTTCAGATACGATTTCCACTTTTTTTCCGTGTTTATTTACAAAGAAATCTTTCAATTCTGTTGCTCTTGATGTTTTGCCACTCACTGGTGTACCACAAATTAATATCAATGGCATTTTTAATGGGTTTAAATGATTCAAAACTGTGGTATGAAAACAATGTCGTATTGTCAATGTCAAAATCAATGTGTGTCAAAAAGTTGCCGTCATTCGCGTTTTGTTATGCGTAGTGCGTAGTAGATTCGTAGGGTTTTTGATTTCATAATGAAAACTGTTTTAATCTTATTGTCCGTGTCTAAAGGCCTAGTAAAAGCAATGATGTTGATGTGGCGAATTAAATTTTGCTGTCGTTTTAATAAACGTTCACATAGAAAAAACTTAAGTTGTGCAAACAACAAGATAACAACAACAACAAGACAACAACAGAACAAGTTTTAGGAAAAGAACTAATAATAAAAATACAATTCATTATTAACAATTTATTTTTTTAAACAATTGCACATTACTTAACTTTATTAAAAACAAATAAATAAATTAAAAGGGAGATCAAATCAAGAGATTATGAATTTTACAATACATCAGAATGGAAATGGCAAGTCAGGTATACTCACAGCGCGATCAGGGAGCTAACATGAATTCTTTTAATTGTCAGGCAGTAAGATCGTTTTTTCTTTTACTGCAATCAATCGAATGGCCAACGTGATGGACTCAGTGCTGGATTAAGACTACTTGATGCCCTAAGCAATCTACGCCTGTGGGCCAAAAGTCGCCAAGTGTTTTTTCTAAAAAATCAACGAGCGATTTGTTAATATGGTGCACGTCTCCAAAGTGACTTCCCGGACTTGTAATTTCTTGCTGTCAAACAGCCTTGCCTTTCATGTGCCAGATAATTTGTTTTTCGGTGCTGTTTATGACTTCGTGGTGCCCTCGAGACATGCCCAAAGCACATGCCTCATTTGCTTAGGGGCTAATCCAGAACTGGGTGGACTACGACCCAAACCCTTTCACAGACAGAAGGCCTGAGACCCAGCAGTAGAACCATTTTAGATTGTTTATGTAGACGGTTACTGCCTGGCAATTACAGTTCATAGTAAGCCCCCAGCGTCGATTTGATCAAGCCTGATCGCTTACTTAAGATATAACACATTAGTTTAAAATATACAGTCAAAAAATAACATTTACAGTTTAAATTAAAGTAATAATTTACAGAATTAAAAATTTTTATAGAGCAGTGGTGGCCCCGTGGTATCGGCCGCGACTTACGAGTTGTAGGTCGTTGGTTCGAACCCAGATAGGCGCTTCACACACGAACGACACGTGTCATGCCGCTCGATTTGAGCTCCGTACTCCAATAGGTACACGAGCGGCACGTTGTCGACGGCTGTAGTTGTCTATGCCGTTGGCGTGTACTGCTCGTGTGTATGCACACTAATGGGCGTTTTCCCACTGCTGGCATTGATTTACTGCAGTGGAAAACGTCCATTCTGGAAGCCTACTCTCTAAGTCCGTCGACGAGGATACGAAACAATTCGAAACGGCGGAGTGAACCCTACTCCCGTTTAATTAACTTTATGGGCGAGCAAAAACACATCGCGAGGAACAACTGTCATGTTGTGTTGTCATTCATTCTTAGTTCGGATTCCGAACTAAACTTTCGTCCGTGTTACGGTGAATGACAAACCCGTTTCTTCGGCCGAAACAACGGCTCACGCGAGGGAGTAGACCCAGGCCTGTATACTCTTTTGGCCCCTCTTAGAAGTCGATATAATTTATATGCTCGGACACAACTCCTCGTATCCAAGTGCTGGTGACCTTCACGTTGTGGTAGATGCCAGGCTGGTGGTCTACTCCGCAGCCGAAGCCTGCAGACGTGATGCCGACTAAGTAGTAGCGGCCGTTATCTGACACTATTAGGGGGCCGCCGGAGTCTCCTGGAAGATGAAAAAACAATATTAGTTAGGCTTAACTGAGTTTTAGATATTAGAAGCTCTGGGTTATTTTTAAGACCCGCTGCAACTGGGATCAATACTCCCGCTCGAAGACCAAGGCGTAACTGCTTCGACAAATTTTCCCCCAGGCCATGTCAAAAGCGCAACATACATAGGCCTGTCGGCCGGTACAGACACCAGCACATCAAGCTACCCGAAACTGTAAAAGGGGTTTGAAGATTTTTGTATGGAGGGTGGCCCTAAGGTCGGCCGCCATTTTGATTTTTTTTCAGAATCGCGGTGCGCAACAAAAGTTATATATTTAGATAGAGGACACTTATACAAACAAAAAATTTAATATAACATAATATCTTAAAGCGTCAGGTTTCGGAGTTATTATTGTAAGGTTAATATTGTATTTTATGTGTTTTCATATGGGCCTTGATGCCTGAAATAAATGGATAAATAAATAAATAAATAAGGTAGACTGGTAGAAAATGCCCAAGGCATTAAGTCCGCCTTTGTACAGTTTTTACTTGTGCATAAAGTTTTAATAAATAAATATCGGGATAAAACTGTCCTATGTCCATTCCTGGGACTCAAACTATCTCTATACCAAATTTCATCTAAATCGGTTCAGTACATTAAGCTTGAAAAGTTAACATACAGCAGAGTTACTTTCGAATTTATAACATTAGTAGGTATGGAAGTATGGATAGATTGTTCGTGGCTCTATTGGGATTCAATTGTGGGTCAATAACAGAAGATTACCTAAGCAGGCATCCTGGTGCCCGTCCGAGTGGCCTGCGCAGATCATCTCGGAGTGAATCTCTACCGAGATCTGTTTACTCCTGTGCCAGTTGATGCATTGTTCTTTACCTGTAAATAAAATATTTCGTTAACTAGTTTGACGAAGAAAAACTGTCTTACGAATGGCTAGTTAGGACGTACAGCCTAGTTTAAGTGATGCGAAAGATCCCTTGATTAAATTAGTCATGTTTCCAGAATCTTTTCCCTTATTGGGGATGACAGTCCAGCAGAAAGAATGCATTGCTCGGTAAAGGTACTACATAGAGTTTAAAATCGACTTAGGAAGTGAACATTTTATATTCATAGCAGACTAGCTGCGCCCCGCGGTTTCACCCGCGTAAGTTTCGAGTTTCTAAAATAATTCAATCATGATTCAAAAGTCACGTGGCGCCTATTATCTTAATAACGTTATTGTTGTTTTCCTCGGGTACAGCACATTTTTTTGGGATAAAAGGTACCCTATGTCCGTTTCTGTACACCTGACAACGTATATGCAAAATTTCAGGATGATCGGTTCAGTGGTTTAGGCGTGAAAAGGTAACAAACAAACAAACTTAGTTACTTTCGCATTTACTCGTATAATATTGTTTAGGATTTGTATCGCTTTCTCGAGAAACGGGTCCAAAATTTTCGTAAAAGTAAATTAGAATGTAAACACTTACTAAGTATAGGCACCGTCGCAGACCTCAGCATATTAGTCCCAGTATGTCCCGTGCTGGCGTCAGTCTTTCCCCAGCCAGCGATCACACCGGCCCTGCCTCTTAGCTCCATGTCTCTCTCCGGCAGACATATCGGCAGGATATGGGTAGTATAGGTGATAGGTCGCGACAGTTTGAGTAGCGCTATGTCGTAGCGGTCAGGTTGCGTCATACGGAATTGGAAGAGCGGGTGGAGGATTTTTTGGACGACCCTGTAAGGAGAGAAATGGTTTTAATAATGCTGCATTGACTAAGTTCTAAGCATCGTATGGAACTTCTAAATATTTCGGTAGGTAGGTATGTTATATGTGTCGTCTTGAGTCTGAATTTCGGAGACATAGGGACACATGTCCTAGAATAGAATGTCCTACTAGGAGGTGGTGACATCCGAAGTATTTCACTTGCAGTCACAACTGTTACATCAATACTGTGATATCAATTGTTATCTCATTACTTAGACCACAGGTTCTCAAAGAGGCCGATAACGTCCCCTTGTGGTTTGGTACTTTCAGGGTAGCAGTAGAAAGTAGAAGACCCAGAGAAGAATTATATGTCCTACTTACGTTTAAATACAGGGTGAAATTGAAAACATGCGACAAATCTAAATGGGAAATTGTACTCATCATTATGAACAACTTTTACTATGGGACCAAACCTGAAATCGCGAAAAGAAAATCTGCTGTTTTTTTTTCGCGATTTTAGATTTGGTCCCATAGTAATAGTTGATCATAATGATGAGTACTATCTCCCGTTTCGATTTGTCGCATGTTATCAATTTCAACCTGTGTAATCGTGGCAATAGCTGTTTCAGGTTCACGACAGACGGTATGTAAAAAAAATTGGGGGATCTAGAAAAAAATATTCTCAAAGTGGACGGTGGGCAAAATTATGGTTGAGAACTTATGGCTTAGACAATCCTTTTACCCTTTTAATGACTGACGCAGTCAGATATCTACTTCATCTTGATGTCAGTATCGAGATAGTTTTCCCTGCATCAGCCAAAATAAATGAAGAATAAAAAAAAAGAAGATTTGGTAGCTCACCCCAGTTTCCTAGCAGTATGGGCACCGGCGCTGGTATCCAAAGCGCCCAGCCACACAGTAATGTCACGAGGACGCGCTCGAGATACACAGTGGGCTGCTGTAGCGACGTACCAACGAGACACTGAAATATTAAGTGATGAGGAGCTAAATTTTATAGTCTGCAAGGGGACTGACTACAAGCTCTGCTGCTACCTTACAAACTGAATCTATACGGTGCAGTTCATGTTAATATGTGAGAAGGCCTACAAACCCTGGGTCTGGGTTTTAAGATCATCACACTAATAGTATAAAGGCGAAAGTTTGTGAGTGTGTGTGTGTTTATATGTTTGTTACTTCTTCACGCTCAAACGGCTGAACCAATTTTGATAAAATTTTGTATGGAGGTAGCTGACACCCCGGATTAACATATAGGCTACTTTTTATCCCGATATTACCACGGGATCAACACTTATGCGGGTGAAACCGCGGGGCACAGCAATATAAAGAAAGTCTCTAAGTTAGTATTGGATGTTATAGTACTAATAGTTATTCTGTGGTATTGGGCTCAAATGTCATGACTACATACTCGTAAAATAATCATTCAATAGGGTAATTTGAATTTAGAAAGTTGTATTGATGATTTAATGATAATAATACAGTGACATGTGCGATGTGGACTCGGCGATCATTGTGCCGATAGTCGTGTCACCCAATGAGTTATTATAGCCAAGAGCTTCGACCAACACCTGAGGAGACTCTCGTTTATCCCGATATTCCCACGGGATCAACATTTCCGCGGGTGAAACGCGGGGCGCAGCTAGTTGAGAATAAAAATATGGTGTTGGTTTTATTAAAACATAAGAAGTTCATTGAAAGTCAGACTTTAGATTGTCTTAGCGAGTAAGTTTTTTTTGGCAAGCCCAACATTTTTGGTTTTTATCCACTGAAATAACCGGTACCAATAATAATTATCTATCTATAAAATTCAAAGTCCTGACTGACTGTATCAACGCACAGCCTAAACCGCTAGTTCTAGAGATATGAAATTTGGAGGGTGTGTTCTTTGTGAAGAGTAGGTCCTGTATTCACTAAGAAAGGGTTTTTCTAAATTCCACCCCTAAGAGGGTGATTGGGGAGGTGAAATTGCACGCGGACGAAGTCGTGGGCAGATGCTAGTTGTCCATAAAAATTCAAAACTCGGCTGAAAATGTCAAACCTATTATTGACTACACCAGTTTTCAAATACATAACAAACATACCCAGCACTCCACCACACTGAAACTCGGAGATCCTGACGTGTGCCTGCCAGGGGAACTCCGCGAACCTCGCCTCTCTGCCGCCGATGATCCTCTTCTGTATCATCTTCGTTGAAGAAAGGCCGCAGTCCACCTGGAAACCAATGGGGAAGGTGTAAGGTCTTCGTTGCGAGAATACCTGCTTTTATTTAGCAATGTTTGTTATGAGGTCCATCTAAACCGCTGATGGCTGTTGCCTGACTGCTGACACCTGACGGCTGAGTAGTACCTAAGTGATAACCATTATATTGACATTACCACAGAATACTTAATAGTATGTACTACGTACAGAACGGACACTCCCTTCCCCGCACTCATATCAGATACCGCACCTCACCCCGCACTTCGAGGTATTCGTCGCCCACCTTTTAGCAAGGGCGCTCGCGAACCGCAGCACTGTACTGCTGACACGAACACACAATTTTACGATTTAAAAGTTTTATTTTACGATGGTTGAATATTGTGAATAATTGTGATGCTTTTCCGACTTTGTATTTACATAATCTGTTTGTAAGATTTCGCATTTTTAATACCATGCGATTGAATAACCGATTATTTAGAGATACGTCATTTAAACGAAAATATTTTAGTGTTTTTATTTCATTACGAACCAGACCATATAAATAAACAATTGAACTACAAGGTCACTTCATAATAATGCACACGTTCGGGCAGCGCCGTCGTCGTTCGGACGCAAATCGTTTTCACGCGCCATTTTTTACGCTAAGCACGACAGCCAACCCTACTAGAGTTTACGCACACATTTGCACGTATACAAACGTCATTTGTTTATGTAGTAGTAATAGGTAATTATTTTGTGAGCGTTGTATGGAGTGTCCGGGGTGTGACATTACATAATATACTCGAGGATCTTAGAACTAAAGTTGTATAATATAGCCTACCAAATAGCCTCAAGTTATATTTTATTTTTATATTGCTGAACTAGCTTCTTGAGGGACCCGTGGCTAAATAATAACAGCCGCACAGGTTGATCGATCAGGTTAAGCGACACTTGGCGTGGTCGGTCTATGGATGGGTGACCATCTTTACATACCGAGATCCCTCCGTGTCTTGGAAAACACGTTAAGCCGTTGGTCCCGGCTGTCATTCGTGGATCTTTGACAGTCGTTACTGGTAGTCAGAATTCCAAAAGTCTGACAACCAGTCTTACCAAGGGATATCGTATTACCCAGTAACTGGGTTGTGGAGGTCAGATAGGCAGTCGCTCCATGTAAAATACTGGTATTCAGCTGTATCCTGTTAGACTGGAAGCCGACCTCAACATAGTTGGGAAAAGAAAAAATAATAAAAAATAATAATACAATTGGATAAATAAATAATAAAAGGCTTGGCACCTTGCTCTTTAATTTGAAAGGTAGGTATGGGATGATATGGGATACGGTTTCCAAAAGAAGGATAGTTTTTAGAATCAGAACTTTATCGTTTTATTTTTCCAATTATTTCTGAGGCTCGGTAACTATCTTCAATGACAGATATTAAATGTAAGCTTTAGGTTTTTGTTGACGGACCCATCATTCAATATATAGATGAAGATGTTTAACTATTTAATCGGCAAAATCGAAGTACCTACCTACCGTCAATTTTTTTATAGTTAGCGCCACGAAAGATGAGACTTGACCCCGCCTCCCGCGCTCTTCCTGCCGCCCCTATGACGCCCGGTCCTGTCCCGCGCTCAGACCTCATAGGTACCGCTAAAGAGACCTAAAATCGTGTACTGCGCAAGTCAAACCACGTGGTGTGTCAAGTCTCATCTTTCGTGGCGCTAACTTTACCCACTTACTTTCCTAAATAGATTAAAGTCAGCAAGTTTACCTGCGGCACATCATCATCAGCTCGTCTCCGGAACACGTTGGCCGGCACCACGCTACGCTGTGGCACTTGGCGCAGCTGCGGAGGCACCACCTTGTACTTCCAGTCTGATGCTGGGATGCTGGAAACATACAGAATTTAGATGTAACTAGCTGCGCCCCGCGGTTTCACCCGCGTAAATGTCGATCCCGTGGGAATATCGGGATACAAAGTAGCCTATATGTTAATCCAGGGTGTCAGCTACCTCCATACCAAATTTTATCTAAATTGGTCCAGCCGTTTCAGCGTGAAGAAGTAACAAACATATAAACACACACACACACTCACAAACTTTCGCCTTTATAATATTAGAGTGATAACGAATTTAAGACCTGCATAGGTATTCACAACCACTCGATACGCTTCCGTACCGTATCGAACATCAATCAATATTATCGTAGGAGTCCTCTAAACGCTGCTCACAAGTCCAAAACCCGATAATTTTGTCAGTTTAAACCAATAAGACGATCGCTATTCTTCCAACAGCTGTTTTCTGTCGGGGGCAACATCCGACAGGCTATCGTATCGAAAATGACAGATTTCGATAACCTGATTTGCCTTGCCCCCGACAGAAACAGCTGTCGGAAGAATAGCGATCGTCTTCTGCAAATACCTAAATGATTCTTATTCCATTCTTGTTCTTAAGTAAAAACAAAAAATACGGGTCGAATTGAGAAAATCCTTCTTTTTGGAGAGTACAGACGCCAGCACATCAAGCTACTACAATCTGTCAAATTTCTTTTAATAGATTTTCAACTTTATTGCTAAAATATAAGTTTCAAAGTTGATTGGGAAAATTTGACAGTTTCGGGTAGCTTGATGTGCTGGCGTCTGTACATAAAATTTAATTTTGCTTTGTAATCCGGTAGTTACCTGTTATCCAGCACATCATTCCTAGTCGGCTCATTGGACACGCAGCAAGAGAACAGCCAGCTCCCGCCACAGCCCCTGACCCTGGTGCCTCCTCGAAGCCAGCATGTCAGCGACAAGGTACAGGGTCGCACTTCCGAGCCCAAGTTACAGGTACTAGGGTAGCCCAGGATAGAGGCTAGCATACGACTTGTTAGGGCTGGAAAAAGAATGTGTGTAAGTACATACATATATGGTAAAATAAAATAAATTAGCTAAAAAAAAAGAAAAAGAATTATTATATTTTATATCTTCATTTTGTGACAGGCTTTTAGAAAAAAATCGGGATTACTTCTTAGGAATTGAAGTACAAAAGTTGGGCGTGTACTTATATTTTTCTATCTTTTTATGCATTTGTTACCTCTAAAATAGGTTAGGGGTACTATACACATACTGAGCTCCAATTGTGCCGACCTGAACATGGTTAAGCGAGGGTAGATACCAAACAAAGTTATCTAATTATCTAAACGACATGATTCGGAAGAAAGCCAAAAACGTGTAGGTAGTAATTAGTTCAGCATAGCTATTCACAAACACTCGATAAGCTTCCGTATCGTATCGAACATTAATCATTGTTATCGTAGGAGTCTTCTAAAAGCTGTTCACAAGTCCAAAACCCGAAAATTTTGTCAGTTTAAATCAAATAGACGCCCGCTATTCTTCCAACAGCTATTTCCTGTTGAGGGCAAGTCAAATCAGGTTATCGAAATGTCAGGTTTTCGATACGCTAGCCTGTCGTATGGTTGTGAATCAGGGCTCTGGTCGACATTGTTGGAAAAAAAACTGTAGAATCGAATGTGTTAAACCAAACATGTGTGTAGCGTCTCTGATCTATTTCAGTATATAATTATATGACATAAAAAAATTCGTAGACAACGACAGCGGTTGGAATATGGTCTATCAAATTGACAGACCATATTCGTAACACCACACTGCGTTCCAAAACACAATTTACTGATGTTGCTCAAAAAGCCGCTAAGCTGAAGTGGGACTAGGCTGGCCACGTCTGCCGTATGCCCAATAAGCTGTGGGCCAAAATACCCACCACGTGGAGCCCTGACACAGGTAGAAGGCGTCGCGGCAGATCCCGTAGAAGATGGCGGGACGAGCTGGACAAAACAAACGACCAGGTGGTCCACTTTAGCCCTGGATCGAAATAACTGGAAGTCATGGTCATGCCTTTGCCCAGCAGTGGGATGATGCAGGCTAACAGTAACAGCGGCCATACGGCGGCAAGACAGCGGTAGCAATATGTTCAGAACCCACAATATTTATAGGTCCTTAATTTGGTCCTTCTCTCCTAACATTTTCTGAGCCTATGATTATGGAACTCCTCTTTTCAACTTATTTGAGTAAAAAAAGGGTTTCATCTTCAAAAATTCAGTTCAGTTTCAGTTCGGGAAGCTACGTAATATCTTCTCGTCCCACATACCGCAGTGTCTCAAGACGAAAGTCTTTGACCAGTGCGTGTTGCCAGTGATGACATATGGCACTGAAACGTGGTCACTCACAATGGGCCTTATTAGAAGGCTGAAAGTCACCCAAAGGGCAATGGAGAGGGCTATGCTTGGAGTTTCTCTGGGTGATTGAATCAGAAATGAAGAGATCCGCAGGAGAACCAAGGTAACCGACATAGCCCGAAGAATTGCCAAACTTAAGTGGCAGAGGGCAGGGCACATTGCTCGCAGAACAGATGGCCGATGGGGCCGAAAGGTTCTGGAGTAGCGACCGCGTACCGGAAGACGTAGCGTTGGAAGGCCTCCCACAACGTGGACCGACGACCTTGTGAAGGCCGCAGGAACTCGTTGGATGCGAGAAGCAAAAAACCGGTCGAAGTGGAGTTGCTTGAGGGAGGCCTATGTTCAGCAGGGGACGTCTTTCGGCTGAAATGATGATGATGATGATCTTCAAAAATATCATAAATATCAATAATACCTACATTCACCAGCAACAGTTCCCGACACATTCAAAATAACGAGCGGAATCAACCATTTGCTGAGCTGCCATCTTGTTTCTGGCGCATTCTTCCTCCTTTGTGTGTCGTTAAACTGTCCTCTATGTTTATGGTACGTTTGGCGCCATTGTACCTCATGTTTCACCGTTGACATGGCGCTATTGACTGGCAGTGGTAGGACATAGCGTGTGTTGTGGCTGCGCTTCGGTATAAGAGGTTAAATCTGGAACAATGGGATATCGGTTAAATATTGCATAATCAATTCGTTTATTTTGCTAATGTTAGGATACAGACCACCGCTCTTTGGGAGGAAGTAGCCCATAATCCACCACGCGGGCTCAGAAGGGCTTGGTAGATGTCACATGCCTTCCAATTTTTGTTTCTAGGACATGCTGGTTTTTTTATACTGAGGGTATTCTGTTATGTATGTAATTGTGCTCCTTCAAAAGTTAACATTTTTTTGCCAAACTTAGTTCAATATTAATAACATCGTTTTAAAATTAATACCATAACCAAGTTGTTTATAATCAGTGTTCACTTTGTATTACTTAGTACAATTTGAAATCAACTTTCATATTCGCGTTGATAGCATAATGACAGCTGTAACAAATGCCTGCGTCAGTTCAGACGGGTCGAGTCCTACAAGACGAGCGATGCGTGCGACTTTCGCTACTAATTAACGCAAGCGACGCTTAGAGGCTTAACTGTTTAATAACACTTGAAATTAAGACGTTGGTGTATTGTATTGTCAACCAAAGGAAAGAAACAAAAACATTTTATTTAGAACACGCGCAGGAAATACAACAATAGTCAACAAAAGAGATAAGTATGCAGGATCGTCAGATATAGTTGAAGTTTACTAAGAAACCGATGGATGTTGTCGGCTGAAATTTAATTTGATAAATGAGCTGTTTGTTTTCTATTAATTTCATTAAATTTTGTTCGAGAATATCCATCGGTTTCTTACAAAACTTCCACTATATCCGACGATCCTGCATGCTGATGCTTATCTCTTTTGTTGACTGTACATATAGTACAACCATATTTCGCCAATGATGCTGGGGAGTTTGTTCCGCCACTTCTTCTCCCCAGCGAAAGCACTAGGAAGTGGCGAAGGGCGGGCGTTTTGGGGGACTGTCTTTTGTAATTTTGACGTAAGTACAGACGCCAGCACATCAAGCTACTACAATCTGTCAAATTTCTTTAATACATTTTCAAGTTTATCGCTAAATATACTTTATAGGCTAGGCAGATGATGATGAGGTAGGTAACATAAGAAAAATAAAAAAGAGTATTTTGTTAAAAATGAGCTCTTTCCTTTAGTTTGCCGTATGTCATTACTTCCCAGAATTTGATCCTTATTAGGGACACTATCGAATGGTGTAATAATATAGTGTGTTTTTTTTTTCAAAATCAACAGGTTCGATTTCAAAAATCCAATGATGCAGTTTTAGTTTTCATCAAAATCGAGCCCGCGACTCCTTTGAGTACTTTTCGCTATTCCTCATAGTTTAGAATTTGGCCATCCACGCCCACTTGGAAAATTCATGCTGTATAAAATATGTATTGTGATTTTTTATTATTTTTCCCTTTATCTGGTTACTGCAATAAATACATTGATGTTTATTTTAATTTAATTTGGAAAATCAGGCTTCTAAGGGTTGTCCCTTATAGGGGCGAGCCTATTGTAATTAACAGGGCACAAATCCAGACTCTGGGCTGCTACTGAAAAATTCCTGATGGAATGAATGTCTTTGAAAAATCGAAAATCTACGGACGACCATCCATAATCCATGCTTATAATATTATAAATTCGAAAGTAACTCTGTCCGTCTATCTGTCTGTATGTTACCTTTTCACGGCTAAACCACTGAACGGATTTCGATAAAATTTGGCAGAGAGATAGATTGCGTCCCATGAATGGATATAGGATGGTTTTTATGCCGATATCCTTACGGGATCGACACTTATGCGGGTGAAACCGCGGGGCGCTGCTAGTTTTACCATAAGTACCTACCAATTACGTAAACAAAATTCTCACCTATTGAAAGTGACTATTCAACAAGTTTTCAAAACAGACTGACATTCAAATTAACTCATTTGTAATGTTAATTAGTTTTCACAAATCGTCATAAAGAAGAAAAAAAAAAATAAGCATACATAGACAAAAGACTTCGTCTTCTAACTTTTTAGTTAAACTTTCTACTTACACTGCATACAAAAGTCAATAATATTATAATAATATATTTTCATAACAATTATTAATAGTATTATTTTTATTTACTAATATTATTATTATTTACTGACAGCTCTTGAACGCAGTATGGATGTATGTACTGGTCGCGTTCACTTTCATTGGTGAAATTGGCACTTAGGCTCACTTCTGCCACAGAATACTTAAAGTACTGCTTCTGCCACAAATCACTAGATGCATTTAACGCCAAACGTATATCATTTATTCTCTGTCATCTTCAAACGATTGACAGAAATAGAACGATGTTTTGAATTCGTGTCAGTGTCAATATTACACAGAAATGATGACACTAAAAGCTCTTGAACGCAGTTTATATGTGATCGCGTTCAGTTTTATTGGTGAAATCTGCTTGTAGTCTGTTATTTCGCTTGCAGAAAAAAAAAAGACGGGGTGCACTCCGGGAGTGCCGGCAGAAGTGAAAACTTGAATATTAACGTTATGCATTTTTGATATTTTGGAATGGTTTGGGAATAATTTTGCACGAATTGCTTTAACTATCAGTATAAAAGTACTATCATTTATGTGAAAGAATACAATATTTATTTATTGCGCTATCGTACACAAACATGACAATTAAAGTAAAGTAGCAATTTTTTTGTTTTATAATAATTTTACGAATACACAGCAGTGTGGCCACTACACAGACGGTCGAGCCATCAGCTGTCACCATCCATGGATGCGCGTGTCACGCTGTAACATAAACACACACGAACATTCGCGCAAGCGCCCTGCGCCGCCTAAACGAAACAGCAGGCATACATTTTCGCCGCGCCGTAAAAAGAGAGGGTGATACTTCCTCCCCTACGCCGCGCCGGCTGTCTACTCTTCATCCGTCTTACGAATTTTCGATCAGTGTCACGTGTCCTGACGCGAGTTTAACATTTTTTACCCATTACAAAAAAGTGTACAACGCCGCTAAAGAAGTTTTCACTTCAAAAAACAATCCCCCGTTCAACCAACTCAGCCCTCGCCCGGCGCCCCTCTACCCTCTTTATTCTACAAAACATTGCGTTGTCTATCTATTATCTATTTTTTGTCTATCTATTATCTATATATCTATTTCGCGGGCTACAACTACCCATTCACCTTAAACATTGTCATTGTATTTTCTTTGCTCCTGTTTCATGTTTGTTATTATGTATATAACAAACATGAAACAGATATATAGATTAATAGTACTTTATGTATGTATATATTGTATTGTGTAAATGGTACACCACAGACTACCTACAGTATTTGTCTGTCCTTCCCGTTTTTAATCCATCCAAAGGTTGTCTTTAAAAGATCGCTCTTAGCGATAAGACCGCCCATTGTGTCACCCATTGTAAAGTTTCTATATTTATGTCTGTAATTTATATGGTGTACATAATAAAGAGTATTCTATTCTATTCTATTCTATCAATCAACAATCTAATATGTTTAATTTCTACTTTCTAACTTAATCTTCAAGGAAATCTAGATTAGGATACTGAACACGCACGAGGAAGCGTCGTAATTAATATGCATTCCAACTCATAAAATACTGATAAAATGGAAACTGTTTACTGGCAACTTCCACCGTTTTGGGACCACGAAGAAAGAGAATAATTCAATTATCGGTCCATTCTTACAAAATGTATTAATAAAAAATAATGTATGCTTATTGTATTAAAGAGAATGCAAAGAAAGAAAATACGTTTATTTGCGGCAAATATAACGCAACAAAAAATACAAACACAAAAACTTTTTTACAAAAAAAAACAACCGACTTCAAAAAAAACACTACAAAGTGATAAATAACTTTAATTTCGGAAGTCGGTGTCAAAAAACGAAAATGCGGAATCAACGACACCGACTTCCGAAATTAAAGTTATTTATCACTTTGTAGTGTTTTTTTTGAAGTCGGTTGTTTTTTTTTGTAAAAAAGTTTTTATTTTTTACTTTTTAGTTGTACCTACCCCACAAAAAAGTAAACAAAAAGATCGTTAATGTAGACAATGTAGATAAATTTTTAGATTTTTGTTGATTTTCAATTCGACGCGTATATATATTTTTTTTTTTTTCAAAAACCGCTCATCCGATTTCGATAAAATTTTCATGGGACCATTTGGGAAGTATACCCTTTCTAACAAAAAAAGAATTTTTCAAATCGGTTGGCAAACGACGGAGTTATGCGCGAACAAACACAAAAAAAAAAAAAAAAAAATACAAACATTCGAATTGAGAACCTCCTCCTTTTTTAGAAGTCGGTTAAAAAAATAACAAGTTGGAAAAAAACATGCGTCTAATCCACGCAAAACGGCCATCGCTCAGCATAATGATAAGACCCAGGTCTGTATCAGTTTGTGAAAATATGATTCGTATCAGTTACAACACACACTTATTTATGTATACAGCATTATTATTTCCTTTATTTCATTATTTACATATAAATTATATTTTTAATTATTTGAATACCCAAATATATAAAATTCAAAGTCCTGACTGACTGATATATCAACGCACAGCTTCAACCGCTGGTCCAAGAGACATGTTTGGAGGGTGTGTTCTTTGTGAAGAGTAGGTATCTACTAAGAAAGGGTTTTTCGAAATTCCACCCCTAAGAGGGTGAATGGGGGGAGGCCATGTCCAGAATTATCGCTTTCTCAATCAAGCCCTTGATCCAGCTGCCCAACGAGAGCCTCCTCAGGTGTTGGTCGAGGCTCTTGGCTATTAACCCATTGGGTGACACGACTATCGGCACAATGATCGCCGAGTCCACATCGCATATGTCACTGTATTACTTATTATCATTAAATCAACTCTCTAAATTCAAATTACCCTATTGAATGACTATTTTACGAGTATGTAATCATGACATTTGAGGCCAATACCACAGAATAACTAACAGTACTATAACGTCCAATACTAGGTAAGTTAGAGACTTTCTTTGTATTGATAACTAGCTGTGCCCCGCGGTTTCACCAGCACAAGTGTCGATCCCGTAGGAATATCGGCATAAAAAGTAGCCTATATGTTAATGTAGGGTGTCAGCTACCTCCTTGCAAAATTTTATCAAAATTGGTCCAGCCGTTTGAGCGTGAAGAGGTAACAAACATAATTATAAACACACACACTCAATCACAAACTTTCGCCTTTATACTATTAGTGCGATTCTAATGATTACAATTCTGTAAATCCGTATTTATTACGGTCGCGAATCATATTTTTATCAACATAGAACCTGACACTGACTTGCAAATTGCAAAAAAACGTAAGAAAATTTGAATTTTGCGGGCTACCTTGACGCACCACTGCTCTCAAAACGGTGAAGGAAAACATCGTGAGGAAACCGCTATGTCCTAGAACCAAAAATTCGAAGACATGTGACATCTACCAACCCGCACTGGGCCCGCGTGGTGTTACGGCCCACTCCCTCTCACAAAGAGGAGGCCTGTGTCCTAGCCGTGGGATTATTATAGGCTGATTATGCTTTGTCAAAATGATTACTGTTGAGATTGTGAGTGTGTTACGATATTAACCCGCTAAATGGCCACTTTACAGACGCCAATACATCAAGCTACTATCTGTCAAATTTCTTTAATAGATTTTCAACTTTATCGCCAAAGCGTAAGGTTCAAAGTTGATTGGGAAAATTTTACAGATCGGGTAGCTTGATGTGCTGGCGTCTGTACATATGCAAATGGACCTCTTATCAGCACCCTAATTGCGTAACACACTATCAATTGGAATCAGAATCATTTTGAAGCAAATTGCTAATCCATTGGTTCATAAGTTCGAAAAAAAAAATCTGTTCAACACGTAAGTAACGCAATGAATGTTGTTGAACTGTCAAAATGAAACCGATTCCGATTGATAATGTGTTCCGCAATTGCCCTGCAGGGTGTAATCCTTAAAGTTAGGTCCTGGGGAATCAAGATCCCGGTAAAGACCGCCATATTTAATTTCCTTCCTGGATTTAGAGTCGTTGCATTTATTTGTATTCAAATCAGCGGGTAATTGCGTTACAGACTATCAAGTAGCAATGGGTTTCATTTTGACAGTTCAACAACATTCATTTCGTTATTTACGTTGTTGGGTAGACAAATTTTTAAATCATATGAAGCAATGGATAGTGTGTTACGCAATTAGGGTGACGTTTATTATGTACAGACGCCAGCACATCAAGCTACTACAATCTGTCAAATTTCTTTAGTAGAGATTTTCAACTTTATCTCTAAAGTATAAGGTTCAATGGAGGCTTGCGCGAGGCGCGACGCACCACGCACCCGAGGCAGACCCAGGCGCCGGTGAAGCGATGATATTATGGCCGTGACTGGCCCCACCTGTACTAGAATGGCCCAAGACAGAGAGGAATGGAGGGCCATTCCGCGCAATTAGGCCGACTTTTGTTTGGAAATGGTAAGGACATTTGGTGCGTGTTGATTGCAATAATAAATTAAATAAAGGTGTTATACTTTTTTAGATAGCGGCGCCATACGTAAAAACATGTAAGAAATGTCATATAAAGTAAAAAAAGAATGCAGCTATGATATTTAATTTATTATTAGCATATATTCGCCGTTACTGGATTTCCGCGGAATGACCCTGGAGAAAGATGGAGGAGGCCTTTGCTCGTAAATGGGCACCCAATATTATTGAACATGAAATTATTTATTTTATTTTATTCAATTTATTAAATCAATTTATTTATTTGTTAAAATGCATGATTCAATTATTATGATAAAAAATTATTTAAGTTAATATTGTAACTAATTATAAAAGTTTTTTTTTGTATTTTTTGGGAATTAAAAGGCTTAAATAATAATAAAATAAATAAGGTTCAAAGTTGATTGGGAAAATTTTACAGATCGGGTAGCTTGATGTGCTGGCGTCTGTACAAGGCAACAATTTAATAAACTCACTCTAGCTAGTAAGATTAAAAACTCTAAAATGGACAAATATTCATAAAACATGGTATGGCTAGCTTCAAGCATTACTTAGTCAAAACTTTCTACACTAACCTTTTGTTATGTTAATTTCTGAAAAAGAAATTAGTTGCTGTCATCAGTCAAAATAATGAATAACCATCCGTTAGCGGCAATAGCTCAACAGTTATGTTATGACGTCAGACTTAGCGAGTGAGAGGTCGTGCATTTGAACCCTGCCCGTTGCATTTATGAAGCTAAGAAAAATAATTTCTGTATCAATAATGTCCATAATTATCTATATATTTTTTTAAATTATGCTTTGATTTGAATTTATTAAATTAACTTTCTCGTTATTATTAATAATAATTTATTTTCTAACGGTCAAATTAAATTAGTTAGCGAAACTCTACAGCCGTTATGGATATCGATATCTAAATATTGTAACATAAACACAAAAAAAAAAAAAAAAAGTTTTTTTTTGGGTTCGACGACCGCAGGATGTTTTGTTACTTGAAGTATGTGTTGAGGAAATCAGAAGAGCAATTCTCGTAATTTCACAGGAAGAACGTTCACAGTCTGATCTCAGTCTCAATCTGTCAAAAATACCTCTATATTCCCTAAACATTTGACAAGTTTTTGACATTTGTTTGTCGCCGATATGAGACTGCCACTAGATTTTTAACGTTTTAAATTACGAGAGTTGGCCTTCTGTTATTTTTAGTCTTTTCGTGTTGAGATATCTCGTCTGTGAAGTTAACACAATAAAAAGCAGGATTTTAAACTGATATTTCAAGTGACTACACTAACCAAAGTTGGCGAACCCCCCCAAAAAAAAAAAATCAAATGCATTTCTTTTTGTTTTATCGTGTTAAGATATCGATCATGTCCGCGGAGTTTCGCTAGCTAATTTAATTTGACCCTGTATATACCACATGATTCAATTTATTCGCATTGCTAATAAAAGAGCAGTTTTGCGATAAATCTAATATTAAAAGTCATCGGGTCAATTCGATCGACGGTATTTTGTAATATCAATACGTAACTTGATTTAAAAGAGTGTCCATGGAGTTTCTTGCCCGTTCTTCTCCATAGAGATCTACGTTTTGGAATGGGCGACTAGCTTTCAGACTAACTGACTGACACCTTGACAGTTCAAAAGTGGCTGTAAATTGGAATAAATGGTTTGAGTTAATGGTGTGGAATTAGCTTTATCACAAGGAAGATCATGTTGGTCCTACCACTTTATTTAATTTATTTGTGAATAGGCCCGCTCTTGATCTCGATCACCCCTGATGGAAAGCGATGGACGAGGTCTATGATGGAACGAGCATGCCCAGAAGATGCCTAAGGCATTGGAACTCCCACGCATCGACGAAACACAGCAGGGAGGCTGGTCGCAAACCAGGCGGGCGTTAGCCCTACCACCGCAAGGGAAGAATTGGCCAGTCAAATAAGGTGTTGGGTGTGACTGTCCAGGATGCGCCGAGCGCTCGGTTCAGTTGAGTAACTGGCGGAACAAACTGCGCTACACGAGAAGGCTTCTTCATGCATCCCAAAACACTTTAGAAATGCATTGTAATCATTTTTTAATTATTTATGTTCCTTTGTTGATTTAGTTAACTACGTTATTAGTATATTACTGTACGTTACTCAACTTATATATCTACTTCATGACATGAACCATAAAGTGTACTATGAAGTGAAATATTTAATACATGAAGTTCATGTAAGTATTAAATATTTGCATGCCATCATTACACGGCGGGATGTGTCTTTGCACTGAAATATAAAATCATCTTTTGTACCAACCACATTCTATGCAAATAAACGATTTTGATTTGATTAAAACAAACGGATTTTCATACGGTTTCCATCAATGAACGGAGTGATTCATGAAGAAGGTTTAGGTGTATAATTCATTAAGCTTTTATGTAAATTGGCTGAAATATGATGATGATTGTTGAAGGTGTTGGTGGTCGGTGTCGCCATCATGCCGGCTGGAAGCTTTACTGGCGTGCGCCGCGTAAACTAATTAATACAGTTACTTATATGAAAACAATGTATTACGGAATTATTTCTCTTAGGCCGGCCGCATACGTCCGGTTTCCTGATTCGGGATTCGGAGACCCCGAATGCACGTATTTCGTACAAAATCTCACACGTTCTTATATTTTCCGTTCGGAAACCCTGACGGAAAATATAAGAACGTGTGCACTAAAGAGAAGATTTTGTATGAAATGCCTGCATTCGGGGTCTCCGAATCTGAATAAACAGATCTATTAAACGTAGTATTACGATTCAGTGGGATAACTTCCTCCACGCGGGCAAACGCTAGTAAAGAATAAAATCTAGAGGAAGATTTTTTTATCACTATCCAAATTTTTACAGAGTGTTCTACCCATGAATATGAAAAACTTTCACTATGGGACCAACTCAGAAATCACGAAAAAAAATCAGCTGTTTCATACAAAAGTTCAATACCTATTTGACCAAAATGTATGAAACAGCAGATTTTTTTTCCTGATTTCAGTTTTGGTCCCATAGTGAAAGTTTTTCATATTCATGGGTAGAACACCCTGTAAAAATTTGGATGGTGATAAAAAATCTTCCTGTATATGTATAAAAATCAAAGTCCTGACTGACTCATATATCAACGCACAGCCTAAACCGCTGGTCCTAGAGACATGTAATTTGGAGGGTGTGTTCTTTGTGAAGAGTAGGTATCCAATAAGAAAGGGTTTTTCGAAATTCCACCCCTAAGAGGGTGAATGGAGGGAGGGTGAAATTTTACGCGGACGAAGTCGCGGGCAGAAGCTAGTAAGCACAGCAAGCAGCAGCTAGTCCACACTTTGTCGAACCCCGAACCTAGTCGCGCTTGCAACCACTTCACCAACGAGAAGGGTTACCATCCGTCCGGATTTGTCCGGCTCTTTAATTTGTCCGGATTTTTTGGCATAGATGGGATACGAGTAATAAAACTTATAAGAACTTAATACCAAATAAGTCTTTAATATTTATCAACTTCTCATTCATCTAAAAACTAAATATACTTCTTTATCAATCAACTTAACGAGATCAAACAATAAATCTTGTATTGATGCAAACAAGGGATATCGCCAAGCGGTTAGTCGACTCTTCACGTGACCAGAGGGCTGGCCTATTTCTTGGCCAAAGAGCATTGCCATACAACGTGGCAATGCTGCCAGCCTTTTGGGCACTGTTCCTGTTGACAGCGATGCGGATGAATTCTTTGATGCCCTATAATGATTGTTTATTTTTTCATAAACTTTTACATATTATTATAGTTTATATTTTAGCTTATATTATGTAAATATTTAATTTTTGGACAAATAAAAAAATATTACTACGAATATACTACTGAAAAACATATTTTTTTTTCTAAATAAAAATAGTTTTACGTAAAATAATCAAACTTAACTCTAGTTTCTGGTATGGGTATTAATTTTTATATTTTTCAGCGTACTTTTTACCACTAAGTGGGTAAATATTTGGATTTTGTGACTAAAATGTCCGGAATTTTATTGAAATGTCCGGCTTTTTGTCAGGACTTTTAAAATTTCTAATTGGTAACCCTACCAACGAGACAGTTTTCTTAGTCTGATTAATCTGTCAAGCGCCGCTAATGAGACACAATTGATTTTCTATTGTTTCGTCGCCGATCGGCGAACCGCGCCGCTTGACCGGTTAATATAACCGTCGCTAACTTTCTACCAAAAATATGCGATCGCTATCAAGTAACAGCTGATTGATGGCCGAGTTCAAGGTCACAGTAATGTTAGTTAAGATCAAATGACCTTTCTGTTATAATTAGAGATCGGATATTCGGATGCATATTTACCTAAAGTGAATTTCTAGCACTGAAAGTATGGAAGCGGCTTCTTAAAATATTTTTTCTGTAAAAACATCGCGGGATGACAGGAAAACCGGGAATGCATAACTAGTCGGGTGTATAGTATGGAAGGAAGGAACTAAATCAATAATTTTTTTTAAATATATGTAGTTATCTTGACGTTGTTTGCTATTGCAGTTTGGTATCTACCTACCTAATTTACAATATTAGGTAGGTAGATATGCATCCGATTATACATAATATTGAGAAAAAAAAACACAAAATTCCGAAATCGCGGGATTTTAACGATCGATACAAAAGTGCATTCCATATAAGCCAACATTAGAAAGTAAGTAAATAAACATCCAATTCTATAATCAGAAACCTTTTCTCGATCCCGGAATCGCGGGATTTTTTTGATACAAAAGCGCATTCCATAATAGCCAACATCTCAACTTTAGGTGAATATGCATCCGAATATCCCATCTCTAGTTATAATATTAAGGTATGAGAGTATTTGGAAGCTTTCTTTTTGATTTTATTTAGTGTTGGCGGCCGTGCTTGGGGGATGCCTATGTCCAGCAGTGGACGTCTTTCGGCTGAAATGATGAGGTGACCTGACGGTTATAACATAACATAACATAATCAGCCTATAACGTTCCCACTGCTGGGACACAGGCCTCCTCTCTGTGAGAGGGAGTGGGCCGTAATCCACCACGCGGGCCCAGTGCGGGTTGGTGGATGTCACATGTCTTCGAATTTTTAGTTCTAGGACATGCCGGTTTCCTCACGATGTTTTCCTTCACCGTTTTGAGAGCAGTGGTGATGAAATAATTTACACAAAGTAAAGCGCCTGTCGGGGTTCGAACCTACGACCTACAACTTGTAAGTCGCGGCTGATACCACTGGGCCACCACTGCTCCTATCCGACGGTTATAAGGAGTCAGATATTTGAAAGCTTTCTTCTTTTTTATGTTTGTTTATATTTTTTATACTTAGGTACTTTGCACCTTCAACAAAACAAAAATTACACAACTAATTAACTAATTATGCATATAAAAAAGCAAGAGGACTTTCTTCTTGATTTTAAACGATATAATTTGTTGTTAAAAAGTTGACGAGTCATCAAAACAAATTGCTTACCAAAACCTCTTCTTTTCAAGTCAACACGAGCTATTCAAGAATACCTCATTCAAGTGGTTTATGGATTAGTCAATAAGGTTGGTAACGGGCTGAAGGTTCCGGGTGTGCCCTAAGTTTTCGGGGTTTATTTCAATTTTTCTCTATGGCAATGGTGCCGATGTCGACAATTCTGCCAATGTCAGATGTGAAATGAAAAAAACGGGGTTTATTTATAAACGATGCACGATGATTCAAGTGAAGTGACGTTTAAACGTCAAAAATGTATGGTTGAATAGTCTCTAATTACTACTTAACTTTATTAAGCAACGTTTATGAATAAAAGGGCTAATGTCAGCTACGGAGGTTTTTTTAAACCAAGCCTCCATTTTTTTTAAATGTTATTTGAGAGTCATAGTAATCTATTTTTGCATTGTTATTTATAATTTATACTAACTTAACTTAAGACTAGATGCAATTTTTGGACTTCGTGCATTATAGTAAAAAAGTTCCAACAAAAATAATGTTTTTGTTTACATTTTTTTTCCCAGACAATTGATCATCAAAAAGGCTTCAACCAAGCCTCAAACCCCGTCCAAAGCGTGTAAGCACTCAATAACTCGAACTAGGCCACTGGACACGGTCAAAGCATCTTCGTACTACCATTTCTCCGCATCTAACCAGATTAAACTAAACACGATTTCGAGGACCCTACACTCACCTGATGCCCGACGCCTTTCACTTTTCGATAAGAAATCACTTTCACTTAACAAAACTCAACTAGATCTAATATTAAAAACCCACTTAATTCAATTTTGCTTAAAATTACAACTAAAAAAGCGACCTCCTGCAATGAGATCCTCTTTAAAAATGACCGCGTTCGTGAAAACGTTCGATTTTTGAATTTGATTTGTTCTTTTTTTAACGCGCCGTGTTGTGGCGACGGTGGATGGTTGTATACTGCCAGTACTGCCTTGTTTTCTCGAAACCAGTCGCAGGCAAAGGCAGGCGGTCTGTCGGTCTCGCTGTCGCGATTATTATAGCCCTGGTTTTAAGGTGATATTTCACGTTTTCGCATCGTATCGGAAAGTATGTTGTTGTGGAAAAATTTAATAAATAGTGTCGAAGCGATGATTATTTGTTAGAGATCCGCTGATCTTGTTTGTAATCGATTATAGCGATTGATTGCGATAGTCTTTAATCGGTGGACGTGACTTTTTCTTCGGAAGTTAATTTCTGTTATTTTGTAGGATATTGATAACTTTTAGTTTAATCAGCGTTATGATAGCTTAGTTCTAGAAAAACTACTTTCTTCTGATTCAAGTTTTGCGCGAAATCTAAGGATGTATTCGTGGGAACTTACATCTGAAGTAAAATAAGAGACGATTTTTTTTACATAGGCAGCTGTTTATTCCACCTATTTTTGTTTTTATATTGTTACACAAATGTGTACCGTCCAGGCACAAACTTTTTCTAGTTCCGACAAATTAAGTTGATTCGTTATTGATTATTTATTAATTTATAGTCAGCATTAATCAAATTCTAAGAGAAATCAATCAATCATAATTATACTTTTGGTCAATAAACCGCAACATTTTGCTACTACACTTACGTTCGAAGAATTATTAATATTAATTGTGAATGAGTGAGATTTGAAATGCTCGTGCATAACATAATCAGCATGTTCCCACTGCTGATACACAGGCTTCCTCTCAGTGAGAGGAGTGGGCCGTAATCCACTACGCGGGCTCGTCTGGTAGATGTCACATACACACACAGTCTTGGAATTTTTGGTTCCAGGACATGCCGGTTTCCTCACGATGTTTTCCTTCACTGTTTGGAGAGCAGTGGTGATGAAATAGATACCTGTGCTTTGTGGTTAAATCGTAAATGGCCAAATAATAGCCACATGGGTCGATCGAGCGACGAGGTTCAGCTAAGCTTGCTGCGTTCTGTGCGTGGATGGGTGACCGAGAGTTTCTGCGCTTACACACACATTCACAGCATTCTTTTACACTTGGTATTTTAATTTTCCCACTGCTGGGATACAGGCCTCCTCTCTTCGAGAGAGACTGGGCTGTAATCTACTACGCGGGCCCAGTGCGGGTTGGTGGATGTCACACGTCTTGGAATTTTTGGTTCCAGGTTTCCTCACGATGTTTTCCTTCACTGTTTGGAGAGCAGTGGTGATGAAATAGAAAGGTGCTTGCGTTTAAATCGTAATGGGCCAAACAATAACCATATGGGTCGATCGAGCGACGAGGTTCAGCTAAGCTTGCTGCGTTCTGTGCGTGGATGGGTGACTATACTGTATCGGACGGTACTATAGAAGTTAACTACAGAGGGAGCTATTTTATTTAAATTAAACTCCTATCGGATTTCATAAGATACTAGCTTCAGCCCGCGACTTCGTCCGCGTGAAATTTCACCCTCCCCCAATCACCCTTTTAGGGGTAGAATTTCGAAAAACCCTTTCTTAGTGGATACCTATTCTTCACAAAAAGCACAACCTCTAAATTTCATGTCTCTAGGACCAGCGGTTTAGGCTGTGCGTTGATATATCAGTCAGTCAGTCAGGACTTTGAATTTTATATACAGGATGTTACAGAAAGGGTATATCAATACAAACGGGTTGAAGAGTGTATCTGGTCTAGAATCTCTGTACAAAAATTCAGCTCAAAAGCAGTAACTTTGAAAATGCTTAATATTTTTTTATTTCGATAGTTTATTAAATTGAAATCAGAAAAAACGTGTACCGCACTACGAGGGTCATTATCCATTATCTGTAGTGTGTCTGTGCGCCTAGTACACACACATCACGCCGCCGCGCGCCAGTGCAGCGCCGTGATGTCGAAATAAAAAAATATTAAGCATTTTCAAAGTTAATGCTTTTGAGCTGAAATTTTGTACAGAGATTCTAGACCAGATACACTCTTCAACCCGTTTGTATTGATATACCCTTTTCGTAACACCCTGTATATAGATTATTTTAGGAATTTTATACATAAAATTAGCCCATCTTATTTTTACACGTCAAACTTCATCTCATTCAATGACACACGCTTAAAGGTTCGAATGGAACATGCCTTCAAATATGACTGGCCTGTATTTCAAAAGAGAGAGAACCTCTACAGTACCGAGATCTCCTGCACTAACACACACATTCACAGCATGATAAACACTTGGTGACCACAAGTAAAGCGCGCGTCGCTCCGTGAGATAAAAATACTTTACGCGGTTTTTTAATACCCTGCCTTTGCATGTTTATACGAATTATTCTTCGTTCGTCCCCAAGTTTTGTCCCACATTCCAAAATGTTCGTCCCATATCACTATTGAAGTTGTGCTTCGTCCCAAATTCCAAGTCATGTACTTTAAAGGTACAGTCAACAAAAAAAAAAGTACTTATTTGAAATTTTTGAAAGGATAATTCAATAATAAAACAATCCTAAACATACATACAAACTGTCCAATAAAATTGGCTATAAATCTTTACCGTTAGCCATTAATAAGATACTACGTACCTCTTGACATGTTGTTGCATGGTTTATTGGTCAATATCTCTTGTTACCGCTATGTGTGATAATTCGCATGTGTCTTTTGAGATAGCTCATAGTATAATCAGCCTTATAACGTGCCCACTGCTGCGATACAGGCCACCTCTCTCGTAGAGGCGATCGGCAGCGGCGGCGACCTCTCGCGTCTGGCCCTGGTTCAAGCCATGGTCGGGGGCGAAAGGGAGTGGGAGGCAGTCACCTCCTTCTGCGAAGCAGTCATGCTAGCGAAGGAGGTGGCGGGATGGCTGAGGGAGAGAGCCTCACGTCCCAGCCGCCGCGGGAGACGCTCCGGGCGTCGGGAGCCGCGTGGCGCGGGCCTGCGGACGGAGAGTAATGGGTAGCTCACCGTCCTATCAGGACCAGGCCCGTGCCGGACGTCGCGTACGTGTTCCACGCGCGCCTCAAAGAGATGTCAGCATAAAGGAAGCATAAATAAAGGAAGGGGCCTGCCAGAGCCGAAGCCTGCCGGGGGTGCGGGATTGTCCGAAAGGGTTACCGCTACCCCAGAACATACAGGGCTAAGGAAGGAACACGGAAGGGTTTTAGTCAGTAAGAGTCTGACACTTCCTTTCGCTCCACCCAGAGCGGCAGGGGTCATTCGATGATTTACCATCCATAAAAAAAAGGCCTCCTCTCCTCGAGAGGCGGTGGATTATAATCTACCACGCGGCCCCAGTGCGGGTTGGTAGATTTCACATGTCTTCGAATTTGTGGTTCTGCATAGTATTCTTACGATGTTTTCCTTCACCGTTTTGAGCTCTCAAAACGGTGTCTCTCAAAGTGGTGGTGAAATTATTTACACAAGTAAAGCGCTTGCCTGGGTTCGAACCCACGACCTACAACTCGTAAGTCGGGGCAGACAGAGAACCTAAGTAGTCAATAGAACCCACACAGTATGCAAACTGAAGTGGCAATAGGCCGGATATTTAAGGTCTATTTATTCATACACGAAATCTCTTAAGGGGTGGAACCAAACTTGAGGGGCAATTCTCGTAATAAAAACGTTCAAAATCTAGTCGCAATGTCATCTCACAGATAATCAATGTCAAAAACTTGTCAATTAATATTTAGGGAAATTAGAGGTATTTTTGACAGATTGAGACTGAGATGAGAGGAGCAATTCTCGTAATTTTAAGAACGTTCACAGTCGGATCTCAGTCTCAATCTGTCAAAAATACTTAAAATGTCGATACATTTTGACAAGTTTTTGACATTTGTTTGTCGCCGAGACGAGACTGCGACTAGATTTTGAACGTTTTAAATTACGAGGATTGGCCTTCAGACTGTGAACGTTCCTTAAATTACGAGAATTACCCCTCAGAAATCGCGAAATAAAATCAGCTGTTCCCTACATTTATGTTCGCATAACTCGTCGAAATATATGGAACAGCAGTTTTTTTTTTGTGATTTCACGTTTTGTCCTATAGTAAAAGTTGTTCATAATCATGAGTGCAATGACCCCTTCAGATATTTCGTGTATGAATTTTCATAAAATAACGGTGGTGCTACCCTCTTCCTGATGGAAGAGGTGTCCCTAGGGTGCATTAAAATTGTTCACCTAAAAAAAAACACAACAAAAAACATGATAAATAACTTTAATTTCGGAAGTCGGTGTTGTTGTTTTTGTAAAAATGTTTTTAATTTCCACTTTTTAGTTGTACCTACCCCACATAAATTCAATTAACACTAGTGCATTGAAGAATTGAAGACACCGACTAGAAGAATCATCAAAATTCGCATAGAAATGCCGGCGATGCAGTACATTTATTCATATAACTTCGTACATAAGAGTCATTACCTAATGTATTATATACTAAAACCTTCCTGAAAGTATGTAGATCACATTAGTGAAAGATTTATGAAAATTGGTTCATGAGTTTTTGAGAAAATCGCGGACATACAAATAAACATACATACATACGCGTCGAATACAGAACCTCCTTTTTTGAATTCGGTTAATAAAAAGGTGCGTGCCTTAAAGGCGCTTCCAACTTGATGATTAATCTACATTTCTACCGTAGCGTACCTCTCCTCATATAATTCATGCCTACACGAAAAAAGAAGCAAAAAAACGTTGTCAAAACATAAAATCTTAAAAGTGAACCACAAATAAAACAAGTTTGTAAATGTTCTCAAGTTAAGATGACGTCAGTGGCGCCGGCGCATCAAAAACGCGTTAGCAAAGTGAAAACAATTCACACGCAAATGAGGAAGTGAGGTTTCTGATGAATTTGATACTTGAAAGACGGTATGGAACTGGTTTTTGGTGTATATATTTACATATCTTTCTATTTATCAATATTAATAATGAAGTTGAAATGTTTATTTGTTTGTTTTTAAACGCGCTAATCTCTGGAACTACGATTCAAATTTGAAATTATTTTTGCATTTGTTAGCCTAATTCTTGATGAAGGCTATAGGCTATTTAACATCACGCTAGGACTCTTAGGACCCGAGCAAAAAGAAACGAATTCAGAAAGAACGTTAAGTGAAAACGAAGTTATTGCGCGGGCAGATGGTGCGATGGGTGGGTCGAAAGAACATGAATTTTCACGCGGACGAAGTCGCGGGCAGAAGCTAGTATAGGGTATGATCAAAATCTTAAATTCATTTATTCACTGACAGACAAAACACAGCCAAAACCTCCGTTATTGTGGCCATATCGTCGGCTTATTGCAAGAACTCATTAACTGCAAAAAAATCACTAAATACGTTTTTATCTACAGGGTGAAATTGAAAACATGCGACAAATCGAAAAGGGACATTGTACTCATCATTCTGAACAACTTTTACTATGGCACCAAACATAAAATCGCGAAAAAAAAAAATCAGCTGTTCCCTACATTTATGTTCGCATAACTCGTCAGAATATAGGGAACAGCAGATTTTTTTTTTCGCGATTTCAGGTTTGGTCCCATAGTAAAAGTTGTTCATAATGTTGAGTACAATATCCCATTTCGATTTGTCGCAAGTTTTCAATTTCAACCTGTAGTGGACTTCTTTTGACACATTCTACAAAAGGCATAAACTCAGTAATTTCTATCTAGTCTAGTCTAGGATAATATGACTAAATCGAACTAAAATACCGTTTATCTCAGAATACCTAGTGAATATGTCACATAATGACTTATACTTCTTGCAATAAGCCGATTTATGTAAAAACTATTTTGTATCAAGACATTCCAAAACCTATCAGATGACTCAAGATGCAATCACACGCATTCAGAATACATCACAGTCAATTTACTCTGCGAGTGAATATATTTACATGCATATAATATGGAAAGATCTTTATATCACGGATTAGCGACCCAACCCTGCTTCACAGGGTGCAATCTACTCATGTGGCGACATGTCCAAACATCGAAATGGTTAAATATTAATACTCGTATATTATATACAACACATAAACAACGTGAGAAAGGGATAGAAGCGTCCGTGGCTAAATAATAACAGCCGCACAGGTCGATCGATCAGGTTAAGCTACGCTTGCCGCGGTTGGCCTGTGGATGGGTGACCACCTTTATCTACCGAGACCCCTCCGTGTCTCGGAAAGCACGTTAAGCCGTTTGTCCCGGCTGTCATTTGTGGATCTTTGACAGTCGTTACGGGTAGTCAGAAGCCCGAATGTATGATAAACCAGTCTTACCAAAGGGTATCGTATTACCCAGTAACTGGGTTGTGGAGGTCATATAGGCAGTCGCTCCATGTAAAATACTGGTATACAGCTGTATCCGGTTAGACTGGAAGCCAACCCTAATATAGGTAGTTGGTAAAAGGCCAGCATGTCTTAGAACCAAAAATTTGAAGACATGTGACATGATAACAACTAACCCACCTGGGTCCGCGTAGTGGATTACGGCCCACTCGTTCTCTCAGAGAGGAGGGCTGTGTCACAGCAGTGGGAACGTTGCAGGCTGATTATGTTATCTAAACCTTCCGTAATAAATTATCGAAATGATAGCGCAAACTAAATCAAAACCTATTGTGTAATTTAGATGAAGCGGACACATGAAATCATACTTAATATTATAAAAGGCGAAAGTTTGTGAGTGTGTTTGTGTGTGTTTATATGTTTGTTACTTCTTCACGCTCAAACGGCTGGACCAACTTTGATAACATTTTGCACGGAGGTAGCTGGTACCCTGGATTAACATATAGGCTGCTTTTTATCTCGATATTCCCACGGGATCGATATTTACGCGGGTGAAACCGCAGGGCGCAGCTAGTTATCCATAAAAAAACCGGAGTTACCGACATAGCTTGCAGAGTAAGCAAACTGAAGTGGCAGTGGGCTGGCCATGTTTGTCGAAGGACCGATGGCCGGTGGAGCAGACGAGTCCTTGAGTGGAGCGTATCGGCAAGCGTAGTGTGGGACGCCCCCCAGCTAGATGGACGGATGATCTAAAGAAGGTGGCTGGGACGGACTGGATGCGGAAGGCGCAGGACAGGGTGTTGTGGCGCAGCCTGGGAGAGGCCTATGTCCAGCAGTGGACTGCAATAGGCTGAGTTGAAGCGGACACACAGGCAGATACGGAAAGCGACTTTATTTTATACAATACTAGCTGCGCCCCGCGGTTTCACCTGCATAAGTTTCGATCCCGTAGGAATTTTGGGATAAAAACTATCCTTTCTCCTTTCCCGGGACTCAAACTATCTCTATACCAAAGGAGACTGTTAAAATTTGTATGGGAAGTGGTCTATGATCCAATAGCAATACTGTAGTGGTATTTCTGTTGGAATACCTCAACTATACCCTTGTGCAAAGGGGCATCAAAATCTAACCCGGCAGTTTTGAGAAAAATAATACTTTAAAATTCACATTTCTTGCTACATTTTTATATTTTAAAAACATTTTAACGGGTGTTTCTGACTTTATACTACTTAATTAATGTGGTTTTCTGCTAAACAAAGACACTTACCACCTCGACAGTGCTGAATTTCAGTTTTTTTTTCGTTTTTAACCGACTTCAAAAAGGAAGGAGGTTCTCAGTTCGTCGGAATCTTTTTAACATTTTTTAATATTTATATTCACCGATTTCTCGAAGACGGCTGGACTGATTTAGAAAATATTTTTTTTTTAAAGGGTATACTTTACTCGGGAAATTATGTATTCTAAAATATTACATTTCTCAAGATTGCCGGGTCAGATTTTGATGCCACTTTGCACAAGGGTATAGTTGAGGCATCCCCACAGAAATATCGTAACAGTATCGCTATTGGCTCATAGACCACTTTTTAAAGTTATCATGAAATTATGTATTCTAAAACATTATATTTCTCAAAACTGCCGGGTCAGATTTTGATGCCACTTTGCACAAGGGTATAGTTGAGGCATCCCCACAGAAATATCGTAACAGTATTGCTATTGGTTCATAGACCACTTTTTAAAGTTATCATGAAATTATGTATTCTAAAATATTATATTTCTCAAGATTGCCGGGTCAGATTTTGATGCCACTTTGCACAAGGGTATAGTTGAGGCATCTCCACAGAAATATCGTAACAGTATCGCTATTGGCTCATAGACCACTTTTTAAAGTTATCATGAAATTATGTATTCTAAAACATTATATTTCTCAAAACTGCCGGGTCAGATTTTGATGCCACTTTGCACAAGGGTATAGTTGAGGCATCCCCACAGAAATATCGTAACAGTATCGCTATTGGTTCATAGACCACTTTTTAACAGTCTCCTTTCATCTAAATCGGTTCAGCGGTTTAGGCGTGTAAAGGTAACATACAGACAGACAGACAGAGTTACTTTCGAATTTATAATATTAGTATGGATAATGGTATATGACGTTATAGGCATCAGAAACGCATTAGCGAAGTGAAAACGTTTCGCAGATGACGAAACTGAAATGTAATCTTTACTAATTTGTAATGGAGTGCGGAGGGATCATTTTCAATGAGGCAGTTGGCTGAACTGAATAACTGAATAAAGAGTTTGTAAGGCTTTACTGGAGGGCTTTAGTGGAGTATACTAGGTGTCAAACTCACAGACCGCATTAAGAACTCTGTACTTCGTTCGAAAACACAAATAGCGGACGCTGGCCGCACAGCTGTTGGATTAAAGTGGAACTGGGCTGGCCATATCTGTCGCATGTCGGAGCAGCAATATGCAAAAGCCACCACTCAGTGGATCCCCAATGGCAGGAAACGACTGCGCGGCAGGCCCAGAAAGAGATGGCGGGATGAGCTGGACTCCTTCTTAAAGGATTGGCCCACAATCGCAGTAGACCGGGAAAAGTGGAAAGAGGGAAGGGAGGCCTTTGCCCTGCAGTGGGACAATACAGGCTTATAATAATAATAAGGCTTTCAGTAGTGGCAGCACTCGTAGTGACCCAGTAGTAACAGCCGCTTATTAAGAGTCGTAGGTTCTAACCCAGGAAAGAGCTTTACTTTGTATAAATTATTTCATCACCACTGCTCTCAAAACGGTTAAGGAAAAAACTTCGTGTGTTAACAACATGTCCTACAATCAAAAACTTCGAAATTTCTTTAGTAATAACGAATTTTTTCTCTTCTTTTCTTCTTGTCTGTTTAGATAAATCAACGTCCCAATATTTCATTCAGAAATACAATGGTATAACATAATCAGCCTATAATGTTCCCACTGCTGGGACATAGGCCTCCTCTCGGTTAGAGGGAGTGGGCCGTAACCCACCACGCGGGCCGAGTGCGGGTTGGCAGATGTCACAAGTCTTCGAATTTTTGGTTCTAGGACATGCCGGTTTCCTCACGATGTTTTCCTTCACCGTTTTGAGAGCAGTGGTGATGAAATAATTTATACAAAGTAAAGCGCCTGTCTGGGTTCGAACCTACGACCTACAACTCGGAAGTCGCGGCCGTTACCACTTGACCACAAATGGCATATAAGCTGCTAATTTGTAGATTTTGTTCCGTTTTGAGAGAAAGAAAATGAACGCCATAATAAATCTCTAGAATTCCATAAAGCCCATAATCTTTCATTCGCATATTACGTATGTAAATACCACTCATCAGTTGGTGACGTCACCGGCGCCGGCGCATCCAAAGTGAAACTATGCGAGAGAGATTTTTTATAATTTAGTGGAAGCGCCGTAATTGTGCTGTGTTGATTCGAGGAAATTGAAGAGTTTTCCTGTCGCGAAATAAATATTATGGATATTGTAGTTTAAAAAGCTAACAATCATAAAATAATAATATGTACAAGTTTATAAAAAGGGAGGGAAAATAATCAAAGGGCATCAAAAAATTCGTCCGCAACACTGTCAACGGGAAACGTGCCCAAAAGGCTGGCAGCATTGCCACCTTGTATGGCAATGCTGATTCTTTGGCCAAAAATAGGCCAGCCCTCTGGTCACGTGATGTGTCGACCAACCGCTTGGCGATGTCTCGAAATACTAAGTGGGCACTCGGGCCCCATGGCCCTAGTGTTTCAACCCCAAACGGCTCAAATATGTAAGTTCCAAAGAGATTGGAGTATTTGCGCCGTTTGAGGTTTTCCGCACCTGCAGCAGCCGCCCCAGCACAGCTTGCAAGATGCATGCTTGGAAGATGGGATGGCGCAAGGGTGTCGACACACGTTGCATCCCACACCAAAGGCCTACCTACCTTCCAAGGCATTATGGTCATCCCGTCTGGTCTCTTACCATCGTCGCGTGCCAAACCATTATATTGTTATGTGCAAAAGGATGGAGGCATTCTCTCAGTGGTTATTTAATTTTTAAATTAATTAAATATATAAAAATAAAAAACAAATACACTTAGGCGTCGAAGTATTCATCCGCATCGCTGTCATCCGGAAACGTGCCCAGAAGACTGGCAGCATTGCCACGTTGAATGGCAATGTTAATTCTTTGGCCAAAGAACGACCCAGCCCTCTGGTCACGTGAAGTATCGACCAGCCGGCGAGAAATTTCCTTAAAAAGGAGACGCGCGCTCGGGCCGCATGACCCAAGCGTTTCGACCCCAATCGGCTCAAAGCTGTAGTTGCCCATAAGGTTACAGTATTTACGCCACTTGAGGGTCTCAGCAGCTGCAGCAGCGGCGCCAGCACAGCCCGCAGTTATTTAATTCGATAGATTTTATAAAATCATAACGCGTATCAAAGTTCGGCCTGCCAGGCAGAGATGAATCAACTCAGCCTATTGCAGGCTACTGCTGGACATGGGCCTCTCCCACAGCACCCTGTCCTCCGCCTTCCGCATCCAGTCTACCCCAGCCACCTTCTTTAGGTCGTCCGTCCATCTAGCTGGGGGGCGTCCCACACTACGCTTGCCGATACGCGGTCTCCACTCCACACTCGAGAGCTGAATCCACTCCAGAGCCGGATAGTGTACCCAAATTTCACCCCTGTACAAGGGGAATCTAATAGTCATAGTCAATTTATTTGTCAGAATATTGTTACAGAGTTGTTACATACTTCGTAATATTCTGCCGTTTCCGGCGTACAAAAACATTTTCAGGGTTTTGGTTATTTTGTTAGATATAAAATTGAATTAAATAAATTAGAATAACATTCGAATTGCAAATTAGTCAAATATTAAGAATGAGCGGATAAGCGAAGAGGAATGAGGGGATGACCCTATTGCCAAACCCAGTTCGGGACGCGTCTGTGTAATATCATAACGTAATATCACGCCCATTTTCCCCGAAGTGTAAGCAGAGATCACCTATTCTCCTTCATCTTCCCATTATTATGAAGTGGTAAAGGGCGGACTGTCTTATGTAATTTTGACGTTCGAAAAGTGCTTATTCTCAGCCTAGTTTGAATAAATCATCATCTGCCTGCCTTTTCCCAACTATGTTGGGGTCGGCTTCCAGTCTAACCGGATGCGGACCAGTACTTTACATGGAGCGACTGCCTATATGACCTCCACAACCCAGTTACTGGGTAATACGATACCCATTGGTAAGACTGGTTGTCAGACTTTCGGGCTTCTGTCTTTGTTAAAACCAAGTTACAAAATAATCATAATTTATCATGTAATAGGGGACGAGCCATTAAATAAACCAGGTGCAAATACAGACCCCGGGCTGGTAAACTTTGTCCATCCTGGGAATCGAACCTAAGAATGTTCCTAGATCCAGCCAGTCAATGTCGTCTTGCGACAACAAACCAAGAAAGCAGTCTTAATTGGCATATCTTACTTCACAAAGGAAAACAAATAAAAGAATCTCACGAATCAACAAAATATTTATTTCCTCAAACATACACAGTGACGACTCACTCACCAAATTATAATTTCTCTCTCGTGAACAGTTTCACTTCGGATGCGCCGGCGCCGGTGACGTCATCACTCATCGAGTTGTAAGTGAAGTGTAATGGGACTTGCTAATTGATTTTCAGTGTTTCTTTTTGGGTATTTATATTTACGGACCTACTTTTAAATATTTGCTCAGTCTTTGTTCAGCCACTTCGACTGTCTTACTGGTCTTATGGTAGCAATGCGACTGGGCGTGGTTTCCTGGGTTGAGCAGTGTTTTTGGGATGAGACATTTTCCAAAAAAAATGATATGTCGTTCAAAATCAAAAGTCATTTATTCAAACTAAGAGGTGCCCGTGGCTAAGTAATAACAGCCGCACTGTTCGATCGATCAGGTTAAGCTACGATTGCCGCGGTTAGTCTGTGGATGGGTGACCACCTTTAAACGAAAGCACGTTAAGCCGTTGGTCCCGGCTGTCATTTGTGGGTCTTTGATAGTCGATACGAGTCGTCAGAACCCCGAAAGTCTGGCAACCAGTCTTACCAAGGTGTATCGTGTGACCAGTAACTGGGTTTTAGAGGTCAGCTATCAGTCGCTCCTTGCAAAATACTGGTATTCAGCTGCATCCGGTTAGACAGGAAGCCGATTCCAACATAGTTGGGAATAGGCTAGGCAGACGGGTTTGAACAAACATTTCTACAAAAAAATATTTTTCAAGTCGGTGTTTCTTGTCGGATTACTCTAAAAATAAATTCAGAGGTCACGTGGGACACATAAAAACCAGTGATATGTAGGTGTGATGCGTATATCACACCAAGGGGTAGGCAGTGTCGTAACTCTGACTACACTTATATAGGCTGGGATGCATGAAGAAGCCTCCTCGTGTAGCGCAGTTTCTTCCGCCAGTTACTCAACTGAACGCTCGCGCTCGGCGCATCCTTGACAAAGTCAAAGTCAAAGCATTTATTTCAAATAGGCACAAAAAAAGGCACTTTTGAACGTTACAAATTATCTTAAAATAGAATTGATTCTAGTCGCCCATTCCAAAAGGTAGTTTTCGTATGGAGAAGAATGGGCAAGAAACTCCACCGTTACTCTTTTAAAATGTTTTAGGTACAATATTTTGCATGGGTACATTACTTATATAATAACATGTGAGGACGATGCACCTAAAATAAAATTACTATACCACAATAGGTAAAAGAATTAAAAACGAAACCATGACATATAAATTAATTATCTGATAGATACATGGTGCTCACATATTTACAAACATGGTACAAGCAAAACGTTTTTTATAAAAATAAAAAAAAATACAAGTAATAAGTCAGGGTGTGAGTAATGAATGTAAAAACTAATAAAAAAAATTACAATTAAATTAGCAACCAGTTTGATTTTGTCTAGACAGACAGTCTAGACAGTCACACCCAACACCTTATTTGACTGGCCAATTCTTCCCTTGCGGTGGTAGAGCTAACGCCCGCCTGGTTTGCGACCACCCTCCCATCGAAGTCAAGCAGCCTGCTGTGTTTCGTCGATGCATGGGGAGTTCCAGTGCCTAAGGCATCTTCTGAGCACGCTCGTTCCGTCATAGACCTCGTCCATCGCTTTCTATCAGGCGTGATTGAGGTCAAGAGCGGGACCATTCAGCAATAAAAAAAACAGGCGACATAATATGATGCGGTAATGAGTTATAGCATACTCTGTCACAAAAAATATATTTATTAAAATAGTGTTCATACAAAAGACATCAACGCGTTTCTGTACGCGTTGATGTCTTTCGTTTGAAGTTTACTGGATATAGCAAAATCACGTCAAATTCATTGTACAGACGCCAGCACATCAAGCTACTCGAAACTGTCAAATATTCCCAATTAACTTTGAACCTTATGTTTTGGTGATAAAGTTGAAAATTTATTAAAGAAATTTGACAGATTGTAGTAGCTTGATTTGCTGGCTGTTCATTTTTTGGCTTTCGAGTTAGTCGACACCCTGTGGTGGTCTACCGTAGTGGGTCTCTGATGAGCATATAACCTGCCCGTAAATCTACTGGTTTTAGTGAAACAAAACGTAAACTGTTTCAAAAACTTTATGTGTTTCTAGTTTCAATTAAACCAACACCATATTGTTTAAAACACACTCATATGTTTATTTGCATTCCATAATGTAATGTTTGCTTAAAGCTAAGGTAGAATTACGGACCCTGTGACAGCAAAAAGTATAAAATAAATTAAAGAAATAAAAATAAAATTAGGAAAATAAATAAACAATCTACATTTTTTAAATAATTAACTAACTTTTTTTAACATTACTAAATATTCAGTCCGCTTACGCATACAATTCTAATAATAAGAGACATCTCTGGGCTCTACATAGTACCGATCAATAAAGAGAGAGCCTCCACTTTGCCACAATTCTACGAAGAGAAAGGCTTTACACAGTTTTATATTTATAAAGGTAGATGGCGCTGCTTTGCTACATGTTAACATCACGCCTGTATGCAGAGATGGGGTAGTCAGCAGTGTGTATCTATGGGTCTTTGTTACCTGAAAATAAATGGTTTATTATTATTATATTCTCCTTTATTTATTTTAACACAGGATAAGTATTAGGTCTTATATTTAAAGTGTTTACATAATTTAAAAAGCTAACAGTCTAAAAATAATAATATGTACAAGTATATAAAAAGAGGGGAAAAATCAAAGGGCATCAAAAAATTCGTCCGCATTGCTGTCAACAAAAAGCCTGGCAGCATTAACATTTTAACACATAATTATTACCTTTTTAATCACATATAAAAACATTTAAAAATAGGAAAATAGTAGCCCACCGGTATCGGGAACAGGGTGCAAGATACCGGCGCTCAGGGCTCTAGAGAGAGGAACCTCCTAATGATAAGAATCGTGTCCACCTATCGCTTATTTTAATTATTAATATTTTTTTAATGAGGAAGCGTACATTCCACTTCCAACGTCCCTGACACGAATGGTGTCAATCAATCAAATAATTGATGTGAAAAAACATCTATTTTTTGTATGAAACTCGTAAAAATTAGTAATTAATTACTAAAGACATACACGCGAACTAAGTAGAGGTTTTAGGCTTTAAAATATTTTTTGGTATATACGACGAAACAGTCCACTGCATGGACTGTTTCGTTGGTCTAGTGGTAGCCAGCGCGACTACTGAGGATGGGGTCTTAGGTTCGATTCCCGGTTCGAGCAAAGCATTTTAGGTGAACCTATTGCCACTAATCAGGCACAATTGTGTGACTCCAGGCTGCTTCGTGCAAAATTCCTGGTGGAAAAACCTAATAACATTTGAACTTCAGGAATGTTCTTTATATGAAATTACGCATGGTACATACCATGCGTAATTGTCTGTAATGCGTACACGAACATAAAAAAAAATCTTTATTTAATTTTGTAAAACGTGAAACGTTTATTTTCTCTCGACTGTACTTACCTGTCAAAAAGAGTAACCTAGCATAAAGTGGATAAGACAAAGATTAAAACAGAAGAAGAACTAGCGGGGGATCGAGGAGGAGGGGGGAGGGGGGGAGCGGGTCAGACCGAAATAAATCGATTATATTTTTAGTACTTCTATTCTTTATCATCTGCCTATTCTTTTCCTAGTCATGTTCGTGAACGGGCGCCGTCAGTAGGGACTGGTCATCTCTTTGCTGCCACGGCTTATTTTAATTTAATATTTGAATTGTTTTCTTTTTCTCGTCTTTTCATTATGGACGCTTTTAACGTTCTGCATCGTTCTTACATGTATAATTTTTAACAGTAATGATGTAACCAATACTTTGTAACCATATTATTTTTATTTAAGAGTGTCCATGGAGTTTCTTGCCCGTTCTTCTCCATAGGTACTGTAGAGGTCGGCTCTAAATCAAGCCTGGCTGGAAAGCCACACCTCTACAAAACTCGATGGTTATATTTGTATTAAGTTCCTTTCGAATATTCAAGCAGATGTCATATGAGAGTCATAGGTTTGACGTCTAGAAAATAAGTCGAAGATTATAATTAATATGTAAATGGGATGAAAGTCTTTTTTAAATATATCCTAAACAAATAAAAAGGAATTTGATTTGATCCCGACGTCGCCGAACTGCGACATTTGGTGGAGTGCGCCGTGTTTAGCAGGATTTTCGCTAAGCTTGCGAAATAGTTTTTGTTTCAGCACTCATAGAAGTGAATATTATATATACCTCTTGCATGCCAAGCGAGGCCTCAAAGTATACTGTGAGTATTTATTAGATGTGAAGAAACGTCGCCAGGAGAAAAAGCTAAGTGGCTATATGTATTTGTTAATATAAAAAGAGTAAGATGGCTCAAGTTTTTACGGGCACGGACGGTGTATGCCTGGAAGATTTTCTTAGGCGATTTGAAGTTGTTGCCGCCTATATAAATGGCGTCAGAGCGACTGGGCGCTCATATTAATGGCATATCTTGAGGGTGCTGCCCTAGCAGTCCATAAATGGAAATATGAGGATGACATGTCATTTGAGGCTATATGTGATGTGTTATGGGAAGAGCTTCCATGCAAATGTCACAGAGACAAAAGAATTAATAAGGTGCAAGTAGTCGAGATGGCACAAGATCTGTCTGAGGAAAGCAGACAGGAGAATGTTGTAGATATTGTAAATGTAGATAATGATGCTTCTATATCATTTAGTGGAAGACAAGATGACCCGCTACAGAACGAGCAGTGCTGCCTAGAAAGCAGCGTGGAAGTTGGCAGTGATGGAGATGAGGACGAGCGCAGCAGCGAGGCGTGCATCCTCGCAGAGGAGGAGAAGAAGCCGATGGAAGTGTTCGAGAGCGAACACAATGATGAAAACAATGAATCGGGTCAGTTCTGTCCAATTATTAACGTAATTAGCAATGTTTCAGAGCCACAGAATGAGCACGATGATCGCGATGTGGGAATAATTAAAATTAACATCGCCGCTGATCATTTTGATGTGGATAATGTGTCGATCGATTCGTCCGAAATAAAGGAGAATGGTCATTTCGATTTTTCCGAAATAAAGGACGATGGCCATTCCGATTTTTCCAAAATAGAGAAGAAAGATCACTTCATCATCGACATGAATAATAATGATAAGATGATTAGTGATGAGTTAGTTGAGGATGATATGAACGTGGATGCGGTCAGAGATGAAGATGCAGCGTCGAACAACTCCGCACAGTTGATAAACTCATTTAGTTTTCCTACGGATGAGGTTGTAGTTCTTAGTTGTAGTGATTTTATATTACATTATGTAGATATCCCCAAAATAAATAAGGTTTTTTCGCAATGTGCTGCAAACAATAAAAGAAAAGCACGAAAGAAGAAAAGAATCCCATTGATTAAAAAAGCGAAAACTAAAATATTATTTCCAAAAAGTTTTTTGATAATTGATAATTTTATAAAAACATTTTTTGTAAAGAAACATCATTTTATAAAGAAGTTTTCAATTTTAAAATATAAATTCAGAAAAAGAAAGTTTAGAGATAGAAACCTTTTTAATTCAGTTTATTTAATTAAAACCTTTTCATACTAGTATGTTAATAGTTGTTGTTTTTTTTTTAATTGTCATGTATCTTGTCATGTAATGTAAATATGTCACTTGAATGTAAACATCATATTCTAATGCATTATTTTTGTTTGGATAATATGTTACAATTTATTAATATGTGTCCATTTGTGTGTTACATATGCTGTGAGAAAATACATCGGACGCGGCCGGGAGCGTGTGAGGTATCCGCACCTCCCAGAGGGCTGTGAGGTGCGCCCTCACACCTGCAACGGGTCAAAGGGAGGCCTGAATAGATTGTCGATTTCAACGTGATTACAAGTAGGCCTAGGACATGTTTCGTACTCCAGTATTTAATGACGCGAGTGATAGGAGGATAGTTATTGTGAAAACTGTGGTCACTCCTATAGAAGGGGGGGTGACAGACACTCAGCATAAGTTGTCACCGACTTTGCTAACAGGGGTATAACCCTTGCAAAGTGTGTTTGGTTGACACTTTTGGTTCAACTTGTGTTTGAGGACACACAGTTCTATCAGCATTGACTGATATTTAATGATATTAGAATTTTAGAGAACGTAGTAGGAGTTTAAAGTTTTATTTCTGGAGTACGAGCATAATATATTAGTTTTTTTATTGAACCCTGGCCTCTTAAACTTTTCCCTCCCTCTGGCTCAATCCCGTCCGATGGAGTTAAAAGAATCTGATGCTAAGATCGTTTAATTCTCTTAAGCCTCTTCCAGGTCGATGTGAACTCTCACATCAAGTATTATTAATAATTAGGAGGCCGCGTCGCGCCTTTTACCGAGGTTTTGGCACGACGAGGTTTAAGCATGACGACGTTAGTTTGTATGGGTGCATATTGGCACATATAGATGTTAGCTTGCTTGACACTTAACGTGGTGTTGGATTCGCGATTCGTGCGTCCTGACTTAAGCTTACTCTTGCAAGAGACGGACCTCATCTTGTAAATTTCTTCCTCGGATTTAGGTAAACTCATAATAGGATAGGTAGATAGAGCTTGGAAATTCGAATGGTGTGAATAAAAGTCATGACCTATGCCCAGACTGTTATTCAAGGGTGGGCGTAGCTCATGTAGAGGTCGGCTCTAAATCAAGCCTGGCTGGAAAGCCACACCTCTACAAAACTCGATGGTTATATTTGTATTAAGTTCCTTTCGAATATTCAAGCAGATGTCATATGAGAGTCATAGGTTTGACGTCTAGAAAATAAGTCGAAGATTATAATTAATATGTAAATGGGATGAAAGTCTTTTTTAAATATATCCTAAACAAATAAAAAGGAATTTGATTTGATCCCGACGTCGCCGAACTGCGACAGTACCTACGCTATGGAATGGGCAACTAGCTTCATCTTTCTGACTGACCGACCCCTTGACAATTCAAAAGTGCCTGTAATTGGTTTAATTGAAATAAATGCTTTGAGTTTGAGTTTTCTAACTATGTTGGGACCGGCTTCCAGTCTAACCGGATGCTGCTGGACACAAGTATTCATCAAATAATAATAATAATAATAATAATAATATCGTTTATTTATAAAAGAGGATACATTTGCACTGAAAAGCTTAACAATTAAAATAGAAATAAATGTCTATTAAATCAATCTCATCAACACGGAACCCAGTTAGGAATATGATTTCGATTTTTCTTCTATTTTCTGTATTTCTTTCTAAATGCCTTGTTTGAGCATCAAACCTACAACCGTACATAAGCGGAAACATATGTATATTACATTATACTACTATTATGCAATGTGGCTAAGTAATAACAGCCGCACAGGTCGATCGATCAGGTTAAGCTATGCTTGCCGCGGTTGGTCCGTGGATGGGTGACCATCTTTACATACCAAGACCCCTCCGTGCCTCGGAAGGCACGTTAAGTCGGTGGTCTCGGCTGTCATTCGTAGATCTTTGACAGTCGTTACGGGTCGTCAGAAGCCTGAAAATCTGACAACCAGTCTTACGAAGGGGTATCGTAGTACCCAGTAACTGGGTTGTGGAGGTCAGATAAAAAAAATACCAGGTATTCAGCTGCATCCGGTTAGACTGGAAGCGGACCCCAACATAGTTGGGAAAAGGCTAGGCAGATGATGAAGTAATTAGTGTTTATCGAAAAAGCTATAACACTAACGGAATGTTGCACACTTGTACTGTAAAGTCAAAGTCAAAGCATTTATTTCAAATAGGCACATAAAAGGCACTTTTGATCGTCAAAAATTATCATAAAATAGAATTGATTCTAGTCGCCCATTCCAAAAGGTAGTTTTCGTATGGAGAAGAATGGGCAAGAAACTCCACCGTTACTCTTTTAAAATGTTTTAGGTACAATATTTTGCATGGGTACATGGGAACATGTGAGCGATTAGGAGGAAGAGTGGGGCGCGTCTTCGTGGATGGCGCTATCTGTTGTACTATTATGCAATGTGTAGGGTCACCAACCCATCCAACCCACATTGTACACCATAACCCATGGGTTTCTATTCTTCTTTATAGCTTCTTCGTGAACATAAAAGATGTACATTCTTTGCTTTTATGGTGGTCGTGGGGCAAACGAATGGATTTGTTAAAGATTTCTTTTCGAATCCGTTTTGTATAGAGTTCGTTTTTGGAGTGAAAGAGGTATGGAGAATATGCTAGTTTTTTAAATGGAAGATGAGTAATAATCCATACTAATATTATAAATGCGAAAGTGTGTCTGTCTGTCTGTCTGTTACCTCGAATCGTTTAACCAGTTGAATGCCGTAATTATAGACACAATTAAAAAGCCATTGTGTCTCGCGTGGATCCACGTTTAAGCATACGAAGGGTTAAACCGCTGAACCGATTTAGATGAAATTTGGTATAGATATAGTTTGAGTCCCGGGAAAGGACATAGGATAGTTTTTATCCCGATATTCCCAGAGGATCGAAACTTATACGAGTGAAACCGCGGGGCGCTGCTAGTAATAAATAATGCGTACCGAACTGCGAGCGAGTAATAAGCATAATATCAATTCGTTAAGATGTTACCATCGACTGCCTTTTTAGAGCTTTCCCACCGTTGTTGACTTGTTTTCACTGGAGAATTGGTGTTATCGTGAGCATATCATTAGACTAATCGGCCTATAACGTTCCCACTGCTAGGACACAGGCCTCCTCTCTGTGAGAGGGAGTGGGCCCAATGCGGTGACATATCTTCAAAGTTTTGGTATTTATGGTTAGGCTACACATAATTGAAATCTGAGTCTATTTTGGTCTTTTGAGAGTTTACTGGTCCTTTAAGCTTGGTTCCTGGTCGCGTACCGGAAGGCGTAGCGTTGGAAGGCCTCCCACAAGGTGGACCGACGACCTTGTGAAGGCTGCAGGAACTCGTTGGATGCGAGAAGCACAAAACCGGTCGAAGTGGAGGTGCTTGGGGGAGGGCCTATGTCCAGCAGTGGACGTCTTTCGGCTGAAATGATGATGATGATGATGACTGGTCCTTTGACAATTTATCATTGTGTTTGGAAATTACTTAAAAAGATACAATTTTATATCGCTAAGTATTATATTTTTATTGTTATTGACATTCCACAGACCAGCTACGCTGGCCGCGGTTGGTCTCATCCAATACGCTCATACGATTAATTTTCTTTCAATTCAATTATGGCTTAATATATTACACATGCTCGTCACATTATATGTACAATAGATTTTTATAAAATAGCAATAATATCGAAGTCTATAAATAATAATAAAAATAAATTACAACGATGAATTAATTAATACGTAGAATAAAATGTCAGTTTAGTGTCAAAAAATAACAATAAAAATCATCATCTGCCTAGCCTTTTCCCAACTATGATGGGGTCGGCTTCCAGTCTAACCGGATGCAGCTGAATACCAGTATTTTAAATGGAACGACTGCCTATCTGACGTCCATAACCCAGTTACTGGGAAACTGGGTTACTGGGTTTTGTGCCTTTAGTAAGACTGGTTGTCAGACTTTCGGGCTTCGTAACGACTGTCAGAGATCCACGAATGAGAGCCGGGACCAACAGCTTAACGTGCTTTCCGAGGCACGGAGGGGTCTTGGTATGTAAAGATGGTCACCCATCCATGGACCAACCACGGCAAGCGTAGCTTAACCTGATCGATCGACCCGTGCGGCTGTTATTTCTTAGCCACAAGCCCCTCGCAAGCGTGATAATTATAATGTTACAACAAAATATTTTTTTTCCTGCTATTTTATCTACAGTAAGGTTTCATGTCAGAACGTATATCGAAACAAACTTTCTTCTTTGTTGAATAAATCGATGATGTCATCTGTGTTAAACGTTTGACCTAAGATATTATGTAAATATCCAATATAAAGCTCTATTTCAACCGAAAAACTACAATCACCAATGTTTTTGTAGAATTTGTGAACAGATATTAAATTACATCTTCTAGTTGATAGATCTGATGAGAAAGGACCAGATTTTGAATCAATAATTTAATATTTTCCAAAGTTTTGCAAAATAATGCTAAACGATTTTTTTTGTTCAGAAAAAACTTTTCTAACGTATCAATCGTTACTGAAAATATTAAGGTTTCAATAAAACACACGGAACTGAAACGCACAAACAACCACAAAATCTGAAAGTACCACTTTCAGGTATCCCCAAACAGAGTTGCCAAGCAACGTACTATCACTAATCACCAACATTACATAAACGAAACGTCACTATCATGCATTTTTATATAACGCCAGTGGCACGCTACCACCAAGCCTCGCGACGAGCCAGTCCCCCGCTGTCAACAGCCCGCGCCACACGTCCCGTCAAACAGAAATGAAACTCGACCAAAAGGACCAAATTTAAAAACCGCGTACCCCAAAACATGTACTAAACATCCTCAAAAAAATAACCAAAAAATTCACCCTTTGTAACATAAGAAATGAAAGTGAAAACAACAGTGCACTGACCGAGGCAACATGTTCAGCGAAAATAGATGGAAAGTTATACTGTTAGTGGTGGCGTCGGTCGCCGCTGTCGAGCCGAGCCGCGCGCTGAGCCTAGTTTACCAGAAGCCGTATAAAAACGTCATGTTTGTGCCCAAGAATCTGTATCGGAGGACCAGAGCGAGACAATCCAGAGTGCTGTTTTTGGATGAAGACGAAAACCATCAGCCGTTCGGAAAGGGTGAAATAGATCTGACTTTAGACAAGAACTACTCAAAAATCAAGTTTGATGATCAACCAGATTATGAGTTCACGTCTCCTGAGGATGGTGAAGTGCCGAAGAAGTTGAATGAAGACCTGCCTTCTGGGAACGAAAGGTTTTATGAACCGTTGTCTCGGTTTCGGCCTTATTCAAATCATCCTCATTACTACCAAGGGCGGTTTGGTCGGACTTATGCTCCCAATTACGCTTTCGATCCTTATCCCGTCGCTCCCTTCGCTCCGTCGGTCCGGAACGGGTACTACCCTGGCTGGAAGCCCAGGAGTCCTCGAGTGGTCTTTCCATACGCGTCGGAAAGTGTAAATTCAGTTCAGACGAATTCTCACGCCGGGCCTGGTGGATTTAATGATAATGTAGTGTTTCGTGATCAAAATTTCGGTTTGAATGACGTTGGTGATGAGCAGGCGTTGCAGGATCTTGGAACGGGATCAGGATCTGGTGATGGATTTGCTGAAAGAGGTGAGTGGTCCTTTTGACATATTTTATACTAAGAGATTTGTAAAGACGTTATGTAGGACACTGGTTGCGGTTGTTAATATTTTGAATTCGGAGAAAGGATTAATGGAGTAACTGAATATATCAAACGCTTGAGTGAAATCTCTTTTAAAGATATTTATGTTAAACGCGATATGGTAAAGGTTTGCGTTCAAAACAAATCGAAAGTTTTTGTAACGAAACGTGTCATTTAAAGACAATTTTTGCGCAAATTCAATTAATAGTAATCCTATAAATAGCTATGAAATTAGGGACACCTCGTGGTTTTCAACGGTTTGCAAATTTTTTCTGATTTTCTTGAGGTTCGTTTGCGAAATCCCCGGGAATCTGGTCCTAATCTTCTGCGAATGCTAGCAGATTTTCAATCGCCTTAAGAATGTTTTAAATTGGATCGTTATTTGATATAAATAAGCACATCTCTGTATTACTTTCTTTTGTACATAATTATGTATGTGTGTAAATAATAATAATTAGGATGCAATGCGCTGGTCTGGGAGAAAAATAAATAAATAAAGTTCGTTGAATATTTCTCTACACGCCAAGTTGGCTAACTCTCAAATAAAATTTAAATCAATTGTTAAAGTTATGATTACTTTTTGTTACTTAAAGATTTAAGCTAAATATACGAATTCACGAAATACCATAATGATTTTTCAAGTACTTTTGTTGATCAACAATATTATTATGAGCGAAATAGGTGTAGATATGCATTAGCACATATAGCATTTTAAAATTATTTATAGTGAACGTAACGTAACGAACATCTATCTTTTGATTTTTTAAATTGACCTGGTTTGTTATATCAACGTAAGGTCCGCAGATTTTTGTTTTAGTCTGATTTTATTTTATAAGTTTTCTGATAACTAACTGCTCGGCATATATACAGGATGAAATTGAAAACATGCGACAAATCGAAATGGGAGATTGTAATCATCATTATGAACAACTTTTACTATGGGACCAAGCCTGAAATCGCGAAAGAAAATCAGCTGTTCCCTACATTTTGATGAGTTATGCGAACATAAATGTAGGGAACCGCAGACTTTTTTTTCGCGATTTCAGTTTTGGTCCCATAGTAAAAGTTGCTCATAATGATGAGTGAAATCTCCCATTTCGATTTGTCGCATGTTTTCAATTTCATCCTGTATAGTGCTTGATAACACGAATATGGCGCATTACCAGTTTTCACAAATAGATCACTTACTCTCCCAATTTAACAAATTGAGAAAATATTTTGCCTGTAAAGCAACACTGCAAAGGGAAAGGCTTTTGCCCAGCAAAGCCCTCCGTCCCTTTTCCACAAACGTGTGTCCTTTTCCATTGTAAGATAAAAAAATAAAATATAGAAGATACCTCAATACACTAAGGACCAATTCTAATGCCAGTTTTCACTAACACTAGGGGACACCCAAATGACTACGTAAATAAAAGCACGTTGTTGGATTTTCAACCCTCGGCTCAGCACCGACAGTTGAAAATGCAACAGCACGATTATGCAAGATATGATTTTTCGCAACTCCATTATGCTTCGTAATCCAATCCTCATTGTATTACTATGTAGTCGCACCATTTCGTGCGCACACGTCACAATATTTAAAGATGAAATTCAAATTTTTTCATCCTAAAGAAAAACAAATGTTGTCTGTGGTCCAGTCGTTGGCGCGGTCTCCTGACATCTGTCAATCATTGTACTTTTTTGTGCCGCGCACTGATCACGTTTTCGTATATAAAAGTTCAGAAAAGTTTTAACAAGATGGGAAAACAGAAGAAAACGAGACGATGGAATGTAGGAGCTGACCGTACGCCTGCGAGAACTGGAAAATCGCTTGAAAAAGCAAAGCGGAGCCGTCATCGAAACTCAGTTGTCGGCAATTGAAATCAAAGACTATTGAAATCATGCTCCCTATTAAAGGGATGCCGTTATACGCACAGCAGTCTCTAGAGTTTTCACTGTGAGGTCAACCATGAGAACGTAACTGTGCCGTATACTTACACAAGAACGATACCACATGAGCTACCACGCGATGCTAGCCGATGGTATACGTTCAGTGTTCGGAGGATCTTTGGCCGACATAGGATGCCGTAATACACACAGCAGTCTCTAGTTTTCACTGTGAGGTCAACCATGAGAACGTAACTGTGCTGTATACTTACATAAGAACGACACCACATGAGCTATCACGCGATGGTAGCCGATGGTATATACGTTCAGTGTTCTGAGGATCTTTGGCCGTCTCTAAGTGTTCTCACGCGAGGTGAACCATGAGAACATTCAACTGTGCCATCAACTCCACACAGACTCACGAGAGGTTAGTCAATGTTCTATAATAATAATCCATTTATTTCAGGTTAAATCAAATAAAATCAGATATAAACCAGTCTATACGTCCAGTGTTAAAAACACATCCCTCCTGCATTCCTAGAGCTATCACGTGAGGTTAGCCATGGATTTAGATCTAAGCAGTCTGGGACCTAACTCTAATTAGTCTTCGTAGATGAGTACGGAGCCCTCTTCCATGGAAGACTACAGTTGGACTGTGTGTTATGTGACCGAAGCCAACGCAGCCGGATTGGGAATACCCATACTCAATGCTGTTAATTATAATCTAATTCCAAAATACTTTATATTCTAGATGTTAATATACATACATAACACATAATCGGCCTATAATGTTCCCACTGCTGGGACACAGGCCTCCTCTCAGTGAGGGTGTTAATATACAATTTAACTTATATAAGCTATGTTAGTACTTCAATTCTACTAAAATACAGCCGAAAGGAGGCTGAGAGTGGAACGATATACATACCCAACGTGAAGTCCTAAGTTCAAGTATTGAAAATCTACTTGTGAGATGCTGGGGTACAGTTAGCTACTTTACCTGTAGAACTGCATGGCAGTCTGGCCACACGGTGGTCAATTATGATAATGGACTAAATGTGGAGATGAAGTTAAACATTTAAAAGAAGTATGAAACATTCATAATTTGTAGCCTATTGAACCCACCAAAATTTAAAAAGGAAGGGTGACAGCAGTAAATGGAAGTGGAATCAAATGGGACCACACAATCAGGGGGCAGCGAACTACAGTGGCCGCACTATTACATTCATTGGGAAAAGTTCATAACAGTCTAATAGCCTCCCAAGCGTTTGTATAGTGCGGATCAAATTGAAACATTAAGTTACTGAGCTAGACTGAGTGTGACATTAATTTATCATGAAAATTGCAATAATCTGAGATCCTTAATCCTACCTAGCCATGAGGAAATTCAAGATTTGATGTGAGTAAACACCAATATCAAAATACCTATTCTACACACCAATTCAGAATAGCTATCTATAAGCTTCAAGATAAATCCAATGCCAACAACCGTTGCCAGAACCAGCATCATCACTAGCTCAGGTACAGACTGGTAGATTGCAATATTTCTCTGAAGTATGGTATTACTACTAATCCAACCATACCTGAGTGGATCAAGGGTTATAAACTACCTTTTACTGAGTTTCCAATTCAAACCTCTGAATAACAACTTCATTCAGAAAGAAAGCAATCTATCCCCATGGAATAATCTCTTACATTAGGTGCTATAGAAACATGTGCTCCTGTCAAATAAGTAATTTTATCTGGTATAATTGTACCAAAATCGCATGGTGCTTGGAGATACATATTAAATAAAAACTTAATATGTAGTATGTTACTAGGTATATAAGTTTTTTGCCTACAATATTACATTGATTTAAAAAATTCATATCAATTATCTATATGAAAATATGTCAGGAGATATCCCCAGTTTCGATTTCAAGATATGTTATAAGTTATAACAGTTTACATGCCTCGTATTTGGACTTAGCACCGCTCCATATTATGTATTCACAAACATCATAAAGCCAGTTGTCTGTCACCGGAGGTCACTAGGGTTGCTTTTTGTCATACATCTTGACAATTATATTCTGTGCCCTGCCGATCCATATGCAGTGTTTAGAAAATATGTCTGATACTCAAACTGTGTTAAATATCTAGGATTTATTATTAAAACTGAAAAGAGTGCCCAGACAGTGCTGCCAATGTCTAGGATATTAGTTGGGTTCAGTCCAGTTTGCCATTTCACTTCCTCAGGAAAATATAGACTTTACCCTGTAGTCCATAAAGAATATTAAGTCTGAAATGAGATATAAATAATAGAGTGTGTCTAATTACTAGGTATTCTAGTAGCTGCATCTGTATATGAATATGGTTAACTTTATACCAAACTAGGTTAAAAATCACTGATTTACAAATACAACAGAACTAGAAACAAATTAAAAATCATTTATTTGCAGAGATTGTTGGTTACCTTACATTTCAACAAACCACAATAGAATTAAACAATTTGATTTTGTTCTCGAAATATTGTCCCAAACTGACTGGGGTCTGGTATGTAATGATATCAACATCCACAGGCACTGGACAGTTAATGTTGAAAAGTTCCTTACCTTACCTTGAACTATTAGCAGCATTTATGGGGCTCAAAACATTTGCAAGCAAACTCAGTTACTGTGAGGACTTAGAAAAGATATCACAACGGCCATATCCTGTGTCAGTAAGATGGGTGGTACTCATTTTACTCATCTGAATAGCTTGACTTAACAATCTTGGCAACGGTGCAAGGAATGACAAATACGGGTTTATGCATTTTATATTAGTTCCAAAGAAAACAGTATGGGAAATTGAATCTAGGCTTCCTAACATAGAAATTAAATGGAAGTGATGTGATATAGCCTACAAGTCAATTGTTGCAAAAAAAAAAAAAAAAAAAAATTGCAGCAACTTGTACAACTTTGAAACCCTACATAGGGACCTACTTCTAAGTAAAGATATACCTATGCAAGCAGGGGGCGGGGGGTGTGCTGTACTGGGCCAGCCCCCAATTGACCTGTTTACAATCAGGTCTAATACTAATTATCAACGTATCATGGCTCCCTGATCCAAGTATGTTCTGTAGATCTATTCACTGTCAAATGGGATCTCGACACCCAATGCACAGGAGTCACTGTTTGCTGCCATATTATCAGGGACGCTTTCCTGATAGGAGAAAGACTGATCCCTCAATTAATATAGTGTTAGCTTTGCTCTAGATCAGTAGACTCTCTTCTGTTAGACACAAGACATTGACCCCTAGGCTCAGTCATGATAGTCATATAATTTTTACCACTAAGTTTAATGATGTATGATATCCTAATGGTATTGAGTGAGCTATATAATAATCAGCAAATTCTTTAGTTTTTGGCCGCCACATTGACACAAAAATGACAGAGCGACAAGGTTTCTCACGGATATATTTATATTAAGACCAAAGAATCCCAAATATGAAGTTAGTGGGACCCTAGTATCGTTTTGCATTATTTAACCGGCCAAGCACCGCGCGTCGCCTGTTGGCGACGAGACAATGGAAAATCAATTGTGTCTCATTAGCGGAGTTCGACAGATTAAATTATTTCCCAATCAAACCCTTGGTTTAGAATTTCTAACCAAACAATTAGTAACGATAATAGCTCTTGTAACTGCACACAAAATTCAAACCTGGTCACTCATTAGTACACTTCTTATAATGAGGACAATATTAACATAAAAATCCAGATATAATTAAAACCTGGTAGATCCGAACTCAACTTGATTCTACCATTTTTTAAAGATAATTTATCTTTCTGTACTGCCACAACCCCTAAATTGTCCTATCTAGATTTTACTAGGTAAGAGTATAAGACAAAATTATAAATCATTAATTATAACTATAAGAAAGCCTTATGATGCAACCTCTACTGTAACCAATAATAGATGGATAAAACAAATTTCAAGTAAGAGTGGAATAGATATTATTATTTCTAAATTCACATATACAGACATGCCTCTACTTCAAAGGGCTCTGAAGAAGGTGTCATTATGCTGGTTGGACCACAAATTTCTCAACCCTTACTCGGTTTTATAAGAGACCTTTTTATTAGTGATTCTAATGCTTTTGCACCAGCTGTGTGCTCTATAGAGTGGTTGTACATAGAACTTATTACATGTCAATGTTAATTGTCTGATTATAAGAAATTGATGTGTGCCATATGGGATTATTAATTAAACTAGTTGATTCAAAACTGATTATATTTCCAGAATCTAATAGTAATTAGAGAATTATAAATTAAGTTAGGTAACTATTTACCTTAATGGTACACTGATTCTTAATAGAAATGCATTACAATTAGTAAGTACCTAACAAACATAGAATAGCATGTTAAGTTACAATGTTCAATTATTGAACAATTCTCATTTTATGTACCTATGATGACCAACACAACTTTATTCTTTGAACATCTACATAGTAATACAATGAGGATTGGATTACGAAGCATAATTATACAGATCGGACTAACTTACCTAGTGACGTCCGATCCTTAATTATGTGAAGTAATCCAATCCTCATTGTATCCCAACCCTTCCCAGATAATCATCCTATACTTTAGGTATATTGGATTGCCTTATTAAACCCCTTCTAGAAGTTGTGTTGTGCTGTATGCCGGGACTATACGATGCTGATGTAGGTCATCGTGAAGTCCCGTTCTTATGCTTTGAAAGAATGATTGACAGATGTCAGGAGACCGCGCCAACGACTGGACCACAGACAACATTTGTTTTTCTTTAGGATGAAAAAATTTGAATTTCATCTTTAAATATTGTGACGTGTGCGCACGAAATGGTGCGACTACATAGTAATACAATGAGGATTGGATTACTTCACATAATTAAGGATCGGACGTCACTAGGTAAGTTAGTCCGATCTGTATAATTCTTTTCACAAGCCAAACTGAGGGATAACCTTTTGTAGGCGAACAAAGTCGCGGGGAACAGCTTGTACTGTGTTAAGTAATGAAGAATGTAGAAGAAAATTTGCTTGTGCGCAACACAATGCAGTGAAATCAGTCACAGTCAATGTCATACAATTCGTACATAATATGTTTATTATGAAAGGATGTTGGTAAGTATCTAAAGATTTTGGAAAGTGCTACCTTATGTAAGACGTTATGTTTGCTATTCATGTGAAACCCACCTAGATTCTTATCTGTTTTGCTATTAGTTGTGTATTTTTTTGTTATATTCTCGCAGTTTGTTGGGTCGGCAGGAAAGTAGGGTGTTTTAATTTTTTTACCGACATTTTTGTGAAGAAAAATAATTACGTTGTGTGTAGTTTTTAGGGGCTATTATTTCAATCATAGTCGAAAGGTGTATCTCTTGATTGATTTTAAACTAGGTCATAGACAAAAATGAAAAAAAAAGAGAGGTGAAAAATACTACTCGATACTAGATGGTTCTGTTCTGTAAGTATGAAGTATTTCATCAACTGACAGCAGGCTTTGAAAAAAAGCAATGATACCTATTGTCATTGATCAGATTTTCACTGTAAGAAACATTTTTCAATTACTTTTGTGCGTGCGCGGGGCCCTTAGCCAATGCGGGGCCCCTAGGCAGTTGGCTACTCTGTCTAATGGTTAATCCGGCCCTGTACGTACCCAGTTTTTCCAAAATGAGTTCATATGAGTGCGTGTATTACCCATACACGCACTCCATATGTAATGGTATGTTGACATGCGATTACCACATGCAAATACAGGTCTTAGTGAGAATTCAGAGCCTATAATTGTTTAATTGTGCGTTTTACGGTGTTGTGAAAATATGGAGGACAGTTGCGTGAAATATGTTTGTTTCAACACTGAAAAAAATAATTTTTTAATACAACACATTAGAGCAATTTAATTAAGACTTGCTGACTTTATACAGTAAGAAAGGCGTGATGTTAAATGGGATCCCTTCTTTTCGCATAATGTTCTTTTTCCTTATATACTTTGGCATAACTATTTTGGCATAATTTGTTTTGGCATAATAATACTTTGCCATATTTTTTTTGGCATACAATTTATGTTGAAAAAAAAATATGGCAAAGTATTATTATGCCAAAACAAATTATGCCAAAATAGTTATGCCAAAATATATTAGGAAAAAGAACATTATGCGAAAAGAAGGGATCCCATATCCGATATCTCAGTGAGTGATGGCAAAGTATTCTGTTTGTGTTTTGTTTTCACTTCTGTCTCCCGGAGTGTCAATATTTTTTTTTGTTTTGATTGTCCGTTTGCCAGTCGGCGAAGGATTTCTCCAGCCTTCTTCATTCCTGTCTCTCTCTGGACATTTTGGCCCATGTTGTTCCAGCGGCCTGTCTGATTGCATCAACCCACTCAAACATTACTTTACGAAACACATTGATTTAGTCGAATATACATAACTTTATCAAAACGTTGCTCAAAGAAAGTAGCATGTAACTTTTAAAATACTGTCAGTTTACATACATACATATGTATATGCATGCATACTGATTGATCTATTATGTACAATAATACGTACATACACGTAATTACATTTCGATATTTCCTTGAATTTAATAGCTGAGTTATAACTTAACTCAGCTATTAAATTCAAGGAAATATATATAAAATTAAATTCTATGTTATAACTTATAACATAGAATTTAAAGTACCAAGTCATGAAATTTTAAAACATAATTATATCGTGCACTTTTTTATTTTATTGCATTTCTTTTGGCCTTTGCGCCAATTCCCGTAATTAAACAAGAGCGAGTCGGACTCGTCCACCGAGGGTTCCGTAGAAATTTGTAGAAAAGAGGTATAATAAAATATGTTTACATACAAACACAAATCCAACATTTATCTATAGGTAAAAGTAATGATCGTATAGTATCATGTCAAAAGGAAGTAACTAAATACATTGAAAAATGAAACAACACACACTGAAAATCACTGATTTATGTCCTATTAAAGAAACAATATAGGTTTTTCAACTATCAAATAAATAACATGATTGGTTGCTATTATATCGAACAAACGGACAGACACGCGAACGTATCCATAGTAGGAAAATGATAGGTTTTTCAGAACTCTGTTAATCTTTTACGTGGATGTGACGCATGTTTCCCTTACCTTCTTTTTTTGAAGTGAAAACTTCTTTAGCGGCGTTGCACACTTTTAGTAATGGGTAAAAAATGTTAAACTCGCGTCAGGACATCGCGTCAGGACACGTGACCGTCAGGAGATATTTCCCCCCCCCCCCTCTCTTTCTACGGCGGCGCCAACCGAAGTGAACCAAGTGACACACGACAATGGATGGGTGGATAGATGGATGGATGGATGGATGGATGGATGGATGGGTGGATGGACGTGGACGTGGACGTGGACGTAAAATGAAAAAAGTGACGCAGAAGTAGTGAAAAAAAATGAGTTATATTAATTAAATTAATAATTGATTTATTTCAACGTTAATATTCAAGTTTTCTCTTCTGCCGGCACTCCCGCAGTGCAACCCGTCTTTTTTTTTTGTTAATGTTCTTTTTTGCGTCATGTTCACCGCAAATAAACGTATTTTCTTTCTTTCTTTCTAAACTACATAACTTACGTATTTCCGTAAAAGATAAGAGGGAGTAAAAACTATTGTTAATTAGACGAAACTAACTTCTTGTGGGTTTAAAACACAGATCGACGGTGAAGTGTCAATATCTAATAACTAACATTTTAGCGATTTTCACTTTATTGCATATTCGTAGGTAAAATATGAAATAGCTCATGTTTGCAAAGACATAAGGTCTTGAATCGACGTCGACGTTTTCTACTATTTGTTTAATATAAGTCACTTTTTTATTAAAATAATACAAAAAAGATAATTTCGTGATTTTTTTTAGGGTCATCAATCGCCTGTATTGTTGTCACTTGAAATATCACTTAAAAAAAACTGTTTTTTTTTTTGTGTAAACTTCACAGACATGTTGGCATTCGACATCTAAATATGCAAGTCTTTTCCTGTTTAGATATCGATACCCACTATATCCGTGAAGTTTAGCAAGCTAATTTAATTTTACCCTGTATATCATTTCAGCCGAAAGACGTCCACTGCTGGACATAGGCCTCCCTGTATAACAAGAACTTATTTTGTACGCACAATGACATAATATCAAGATAAGTATCTATTCCAGTTTAAGCCGATCAACTCTCATAGTACGGAAAGCCTTTACAATGCCGAGTCAGCTTGAATTGGATCAGTATATAGCTTGATATATCGTGTGTAGGTACACAAACACACCGCACGTATCATTAACTGGGAAATCATGACACAGCTGCGCGTGCGACGTTTTTAAGCTTAGTATTATCACACAATCGGTAAAAGTCTTATTGTGCTGACAATACCAGCGAGTCTGAGGCCACTGGAATCGGTAGGAGCGTGGTTATGTCACCATAATTCATAGTGACTAATAAAGTGACATTGTTTAGTGGGTTTGATTTATGTATTTCAATTGTTTTTTTATTACTTATACATAACATATATATTTACATAATATAAGCTAACACATAAACTATAATAATATGTACAATTATATGAAAAAATAAACATAATAATCATAGGGTATCAGAGAATTCGTCCGCATCGCTGTCAACAGGAACAGTGCCCAAAAGGCTGGCAGCATTGCCACGTTGTATGGCAATGCTAATTCTTTAGCCAAGAAATAGGCCAGCCCTCTGGTCACGTGAAGAGTCGACTAACCGCTTGGCGATATCTCGAAAAACCAAGTGGGCACTCGGCCCCCATGGCCCTAGTGTTTCAACCCGAAACGGCATTTATGTATTAATGTTACTTAGGGCTAAAAAGTGAAATTATTTTGTAAACAAAAGTGTTATCCTTTGGTTTGGCGCTGTGTAATCAACTAAAGGCCCATTTTTCGTAATTGAAAACGTTCAAAATCTAGTCGCAGTCTCATCTCAGCGACAAACAAATCGCACCTTCAGAACAGTAGTGACGTATCTCAAAAAAATATTTTTTTGGGAAAACGAAAACAAAGTTTTGAACGTTTGTTTTGTATAATTGATAGATTTTCATAAAAAAAATAATTAAATCAGTTCAAAGTTGATAGTTTGCAGTTTCAAAACTTTATTTTCGTTTTCCCAAAAAAAAATTATCTTTTGAGATGCGTCACTGCTGTTCTGAAGGTGCGAAATGTCAAAAATGTAGGGAAATTAGAGGTATTTTTGACGTATTGAGACTGAGATCGATGAATGATGAATATAGTAGGTGCTGGCTGACTTGTAACTGTACGTGTTGTAAACAAAGTTATCCCTGGATAGTAGTAGTACCTACTATTTGAACAATGTCACCTTGGATGACCTAAATAATGCCGCTGATGCCGCAATCAACATGGCCACTTATAGGACACAAACTATACAAAGAGTACCATCGATAAGAAAAGAAGAAGTACTATTTTGATGATTACCTCCTTACCACATCTAGTACAGCTATATCCATATAAAACTAAACGAACGCGTGAAGGAAGGCGGCGCAAACGCAGCCGACGACATCGAAGCATCGCTCAAAACGTACCGCGACGAAAAAATACGACAACCGACACTTTAGTCATTAGTGAATGTATTGTGGAATGGAGGAGTTTCAATGAGTTTCTATGTGCGCAAGAGTGGTTATGGAATGTTCTTTTATATTTCCATGGTTTATATTGAAGTGTGTTTGTCATTGATCATAACAGCGGATAGATAGGCACTATTCCTATATTTATAAATAACTAAATACATCATCGAGTATTTCGATTAATTTGGCTTTTGTAAAATCTTTTCTTAGCGCACCAAACCTCCTTTCTGAAACCAATATTATTAACTTATTTTATTGTGTCTTTCGATATTTAAACTGTGTTGTGTTGTCACTGGTCAGTCAGTAACGGAAGTCATGCATATTTATGAGAAATTTTTTTGGTCAATAAAGATTTTAATCATTACTTAAAATCAAGCTTGAACTTCAATTTCCAAATGATCAATTCGATAACCCAAGGTGATAGAAAATGGAAATTTCCCCTTTGACCATTCCACATTCTTAAATCACAACAATATTATTCAAAAACACATACAAATCTTAGTAAGAAAATGTGTGATTTTAAGATAATAGTTTCCTTCCAACTATGAGTCGTGACTAGTTAGCAGCCCGACTTGCAAGAGTGAGGTACAGACGCCAGCACATCAACCTACCCGAAACTGTCACATTTTCCCAATCAACTTTGAACCTTAATCTTTAGTGATAAAGTTGAAAATCTATTAAAGAAATTTGACAGATTGTAGTAGGTTGATGTGCTGGCGTCTGTACCTTAACCTTTCCCCTGACTCGACATTCACGAATTAATTACATTAGAAATGACGGTTTTTACTTACTTTTACTTGGTTTTATCACGATTATTAAAATGTAGGCAGAAGTAAACTTAGATTAAAACTAGCTGCGCTCCGCGGTTTCACCCGCATAAGTGTCGATCCCGTGGGAATATCGGGATAAAAAGTAGCAGCAGTATGGGGGTGTCATACAAAATTTTATCGAAATTGGTCCAGCCGTTTGAGCGTGAAGAAGTAACAAACATATGAACAAATACACACACTCACAAACTTTCGCCTTTATAATATTAGTGTGATGTATAGACAGAGAGACATAACTAGCTACATAGGTACAGTTCATTACTAGCTTCTGCCCGTGACTTCGTTCGAGTGAAACTTGTTGTCCGACCTATCCCATCGCATCGCCTACCCTCGCTATTAGGTAGGTACTTCGTTTTTGCTCAGTTCTCCTTCTTACTTTTTTTCTTTTTGCTTGGCTCCTTAGAGTCCTAGCGTGATGTTAAATAGCCTATAGCCTTTCTCAAGAACTGGGCTATATGAAAAGCAAAAAGATTTTTTCAAAACCGACAGGTAGTTCCAGATATTAGCGCGTTTAAATTAACAAACAAACTCATCAGCTTTATATTTATTATTAGTATAGATAATATGCGTTTTCGGACACATCGGCACTTTGCAGGTAACCCCACAAAATTTTCTAAATGCTATTGCTAGATTCTGTTCATCATAATTGTCCTGCCTCTTGCCTGTATCTTTATTTATCGGGTTCGGCGCAGCATGTTTTCTTTTTCCATAAAAATCTCCGTTATCTCAATGTTCACCCATTTTATAGCATTTCATCTTTCACACAATATATCCATCGTTCCTTTTGTCTTTGCCTGTTTTTATATCCATCTATATTTACACTCAAACCTTTTTTCACAGGACGGAATCCTTTGCATTCAAAAAAAAAAAACTAAAAAAAAATATGGTCCTCTTGGACCTAGGGTGTTGTTTCATAAAAGATCTATTCTAATGATAGTCATTTGTTTGCTAGAGATTTCACAGTTTGCTTGCACAATACCATAGCAAAAGAAATTCCATAAAAAAGACGGGTTGCACTCCGGGAGTGCCGGCAGAAGTGAAAACTTGAATATTAACGTTGAAATAAATCAATTATTAATTTAATTAATATTACTCATTTTTTTTCAATATTTCTGCGTCACTATTTTCATTAATAGATGCACTTTGTTCAATTTCCATATTTTAAACACTTTCGGTCTTATTCATAAAAAAAGCCTATTGAAGGTTTAAACCATTCATTAGTTAAAATGCTCAATAGGCCTTTAAAACATTCGATAAAATTTTGTATTCATAAACGCTTCATAAACGTTCTATAACTAGAATGTCCTACAACTTCTAAATGTTGCCATTATAATGAAGTCATCCAACAAATTGGCCAACACATTAAATCGGCATACGAGAATATCTGTCTATGAACCGAATATTTGTGTCCATAGACATTATTACGTATGAAAAAGTAATTTATTGTCTACAGTTTCAATAGTTTTGACGCGACAACGTCATGGTCGTCATGGAAACCAAAAAGTACTCTGTGAAACTGACTTTTCAAACATTTGTACGTCAAATGTCATTTTCTTCGGCCATCTTTGTCGTGTCTCACTTGGTTCAATTCGGTTGGCGCCGCCGTAGAAAGAGATGGGGGGGCGGGGAAATCTCTCCTGACGGTCACGTGTCCTGACGCGATGCCCTGACGCGAGTTTAACATTTTTTACCCATTACAAAAAGTGTTCAACGCCGCTAAAGAAGTTTTCACTTCAAAAAACTATAAACAATTTCTTAATTTACAATTCAAGTAATAAATCTGCAATGATAAACAAAACGTTCAAGAGTTTCTTTCCGCAATGCTGCCAACTTTACAGCCATAAACTAGCGCTAGTGTTGCCAATACGAAAAATTCAACTCAGGAAATTTTTGCTGTTAAAAAGCCGTTGTATATTTTGTGTATCGGAATGATCTAAGTTGTGGTGATTTGTTAATTGATTTGTGATACTATTTTCTTGTAGTTAAGGTATGTATTTCTTTGTGTTTGTAGTGCACTCTCAGTTTTCCTTGCGTGCTGAAATGTAGCGTGTGTATATTTAAATGAAGGGTGGGCTTCAATAAAATGGTGTCGGGTATTAAGACTTGCTTTTACCGCGTTATGTTTTGTGATACTCTAGTTGAATTGGGTGTTTTACATAGTGGCGAAAAGTTGAACACGTTTTTGTCCGCTAGACTTATTATAATGATTTCGATTTATTTTATTCTAAGTACCAGTAGTCAGATTAAAAATGGCTTACTGCTTTGTTTGTCGCAAGCATTAAGGCGGAAACAGACTTATAACACGCCACGTTACGCGACATCAATGAAGCCTACTCATTGGCCACATTTTTCGTCTCGTTGAGCTATTTTCGTCATTTGGCCAATAAGTAAGCGTGGGATGGCGTCGGGTGTTACAAGTGTGCAGCGGACTTTACTGCTTAGAATGGGTTCTGGGTTCGATCCTCAGGTCGGACACAGTGTTATTTGACAAAGGGTTTTCCATTAGGAAATTCTCAGTAGCGGCCCGGAGCCTAAATTTGAGCCCGGTTACTAGCATAAGGCTCGCCCCGCATCAATTTTTTTTAAATTGCTGAAATGGGCCCGCTCTTGACCTCGATCACGCCTGATGGAAAGCGATGGATGAGGTCTATGATGGAACGAGCGTGCCCAGAAGATGCCTGAGGCACTGGAACTCCCACGCATCGACGACACACAGCAGGCTGTTTGACACCGGACTTCGGTGGGAGGGTGGTCGCAAACCAGGCTGGCGTTAGCCCTACCACCGCAAGGGAAGAATTGGCCAGTCAAATAAGGTGTTGGGTGCGACTGTCCAGGATGCGCCGAGCGCTCGGTTCAGTTGAATAACTGGCGGAACAAACTCAACATCATCATAGTCAGCCTATAATGTTCCCATTTCTGGGAAACAGGCCTCTTCTCTTCGAGAGGAAGTAGGCTATGATCTACCATGCGGGCCCAGTTGGTAGATGGCACGACATGTCGTCGAATTTTGGTTTCTAGGACATACCGGTTTCCTCATGATGTTTTCCTTCACCATTTTGATAGCAATTAAATTATTTACACAAAGTAAAGTGCCTGTTCTGGGTTTGAATGAACCTACGACCTAAAACTCGTAAGTTGGGGGTTACCATTGGGCTATCACTGCCCTATCACATAGGACTTAAAAAATGTTGGAAAAATGCTAGGTGTACGACATAACTCTGCCTGCACTGTGAGGAAAATAGGCGTGAAAATCACATCACACTAATATTATAAAGGCGAAAGTTTGTGAGTGCGTGTGTGTTTATATGTTTGTTACTTCTTCACGCTCAAACGGCTACCAATTTTGATAAAATTTTGTATGGAGGTAGCTGACACCCTGGATTAACATATAGGCTACTTTTTATCCCGATATTCCCACGGGATCGACATTTACGCGGGTGAAACCGCGGGGCGCAGCTAGTACATTATAATGTGAAGGCTGCAGCAAGTCTGTACCATTTTTTATCTACACACAAGTCATATTGAATTAAGAGAAAGAAGTTGAAAGATGTTCATGACCTCCATACTCGCTCTTGCATTAAGTTATTGCAAATTAAAGATTCTACAAACTAGTCAACAAAGAGAAAACTGAATAGAACGTCTTTTATGACCTGTTCCACCGTCTCCGGATAATTTAACTGGCAGATAATGTCTTATACCATGTAAGTTTCATTGTTGAATTTATCTGGTGGAAAGTCCCAATCCGGACATTGAAAAAGCCTCTTATGCAATTACTAGTACCTACCTAGGCTCATTCTCCACAATTAGAGGCTTTGGTCTCGAACTGATTTCCAAAAGTGGTTGGTTAAAATCGAAGCCAATATAAAAAGGCCAGAAAAAATATAAAACTCCTTTTCGAAATAAAACAAAAATCCGGTCAAGTGCGAGTAAGATTCCGAGAGAGGGCTCCGTACAAAGTTGTAGGTAAATAGTTTTAAAAATATTTTTTTTTTGTAAAGTAACTACAAATTTACGGTTTTCGGATTTTTCCCTTTACATGTGCTACATGAAATTGCTTCTTGCCTTTCATGATTCTAGGTCAACGGGAAGTGCCCTATAGGTTTTGATTTCGGAATATAAACACCCGTATCTTTACGCAAGATTATGTCTGGGCTATAGAACTGAGGTTGTTTCGGTGTTTCTTATCATGGTAGTCGAATTGGTAACACCGAACCCATTTTTAAATATTTTTTTATTATTGACGTGTAAACGTGTTTTTTATAACATACTATAGCTGTTCGTGGCTGGGGTCGCCCGATTGAATTTCATCTCTCTCTCTATCTTCAGAAATTTTCTTTTATACAAACCTTCTCCTGACAATTACGAACACAACAAAACAAACAACTGCCAAATCAGTCGAGCGATAATCCTTCATACACACGGCAATGATTTTTAAAAGAAGTTTTTTGTGATACAACTGTGTATATCGATTGGAAGGTGTGGTCTATTTATTAATAAGTACCTAAGCAAAAAATAAAATTGGAGTGTCTGTTTCTAATATTATAATAACCGCCCTTTACTAAATGCATATTATGGATGTATACACGGTACGTATACCAAAATAACATTTTTTACAATTTTTGTCTGTCTGTCTGTTTGTTCCGGCTAATCTCTGAAACAGCTGTACCGATTATGACGGGACTTCCACTGGCAGATAGCTGATGTAATAAGGAGTAATTTAGGCTTTTATTTTATTTTAGAAAAAGAAATAAAGGGTCCCACAAAAAAAAAATTAAAACCCATTTTTTTTTTAATTCCACGCGAACGAAGTCGCGGGTAACAGCTAGTTAATTCATAAAAATAACAAAATTAAATCGTAACTTAACTAAAACTATAAACAGACTAAAATATAGCGTCGAAAAATTCATACGGCAATTGATTTTTATTTATAAAGAAGATTTACAGAAATAAATCATTTATTTATTAATTCTGACCTACTTCAAAATCTCTTTAATCTCTCTCACAAGACTTCCAGATTTCTCTTTTCACTAAAAACATCAAAATCATTAAACCACACATCCAATTTGGCACCACAATAACCAAACCAGAACGACCTCAAACATCGATAGAATAGTGATGTGACCCAACGCATCTAAAGATCGAATCGATGTCGATTACATCACCGGTTACATGAGCGCAGTTCTGTCAAGGAAGCCTGCGCTTGCGCAATCTTGAAAGCAGTAGAAAGTACCGGAGCCGACCGTTTGGTCTGTATCCGAGACTGTGCGGATAAATGTTAATTAGTTATGTTTTTAGTGAAGGAAAGCTAGGTTTGAACTGTGGAATGGTACAGTTTAGAGATGGCGGGTCAAATTTTTAATCCTCTATTCATAAACGTTGCTTAAACTAAAGTAATGATTAGCGACTGTTTAGTCATTAATTTTTGACAGTTAAACGTCACATTACTTTAATCATCGTTTTAGATAAGCCCCATAGTGTTCTGGGGAAAACGGTGGGCGTATAGATTTGGAATTAAAAAATTGGTCCTTTGATCCGAGTGTAAAATTAGATTAGTCGGAAGTCATGAATTATGTATTTATTATGTTGCTGGCTCGCTATTTAATGGCGATGATGTGGGGAAGATTTGCGTGAAAGTAGGTCGTTTTATTCTTTTATAACGTTTATAAAGCGAGATAAAAAAAAAACTTGGTTACATTAACTTAAAAAAAAAACAGTCTCTTGGGTACATTACCAGTCGACAGCGATGTGGATGAATTATAGTTTTAGTTAAGTTAGGAAATAATTTTGTTATTTTTTATTAATTAATTAGGTATTCATTTTTATTTGCTGACATATTTTTACTCTAAAAAACTTGAATTAGAATCAAAATAAAAAACCGGCTTTTCACCATAGGAAACGACCAATTGGAACCGTGCACCTAGCTTCTGACGTTCCGTAAGTGCTCATGTGGGTTTATGTGAAATAAATTATTTTGATACTAGCAACGTCCCGCGGTTTCACCCGCATAAGTTTCGATCCCGTGGGAATATCGGGATAAAAACTATCTGATATGTCCCTGGACTCAAGCTATCTCTATACTAAATTCCATCTAAATCGGTTCAGCGGTTTAAGCGTAAAGAGGTAATAGACAGAGAGACACACTTTCGCATTTATAATTTCAGTATGGATTGATTTTGGCCCATCTTTTCTATTTCCTTTTCAAGGTCGCCTTTGTTGACATTGATTTGAAATCTACAGAGGGGGAATTCTCGTAATTTTAAGAACGTTCACAGTCTGATCTCAGTCTCAATCTGTCAACATTTTTGACGCTGATTGTCGCTGAGATGCGATTGCGACTAGATTTTAAACGTTTTTATTTACGGGAATCGGCCTTCAGATATACAAAATTAATTATGTGACAGATAACATGTGATTAAACGTCACGGCACTTATAGCGCACTCTCAAACATGTGTGCAAATTTATTATGTTAGGCACTCAAGAGCCGTGGAGTGGAGGGGCCCGTGGCTAAATGACAACAGCCGCACAGGTCGATCGATCAGGTTAAGCTACGCTTGCCGCGGTTGGTCTGTGGATGTATGACCATCTTTACATACCGAGATCCCTCCGTGCCTCGGAAAGCACGTTAAGCCATTGCCGTTGGTCCCGGCTGTCATTCGTGGATCTTTGACAGTCGTTAAGGGTAGTCAGAAGCCTGAAAGTCTGACAACCAGTCTTACCAAGGGGTGTCGTATTACCCAGTAACTGGGTTGTGGAGGTCAGATAGACAGTCGCTCCATGTAAAATACTGGTATTCAGCTGCATCTGGTTAAACTGGAAGCTGACCCCAACATAGTTGGGAAAAGGCTAGGCAGATGATGATAAAGAGCCGTATAGTACGTCTACATCACGCCAGGTCCCACGTAACAGCAGGAGGAAAGCCTATCGCCATAATATACCAAAGCATATTACTAGTTCCTCATTAAACTATAAATTCCTTATTAGTCCATCTAGCTATAAGGAATTTATGCCTTTGCTATGTGGATAAACTTCATCTGATAACTCTCTGCACGCAGGTATTAATTTCACAAGGCTTACGACATCGCCACTTAGCGCAATTTTCCTTTCTTCCACTATACAATTAAATACATCAATATAGAAATAAAACAATATGTCAAGCCAGAACAAATACATAACATAACATAATCAGCCTATAATGTTCCCACTGCTGGGACACAGGCCTCCTCTCAGTGAGAGGGAGTGGGCCGTAATCCACCACGCGGGCCCGGTGCTGGTTGGCTAATGTTACATATCTTCGAATTAGTGGTTCTAGGACATGCCAGTTTCCTGATGATGTTTTCCTTCACCGTTTTGAGAGCAGTGGTGATGAAATAATTTACACAAAGTAAAGCGCCTGTCTGGGTTCGAAGCTACGACCTACAACCCCAGAACAAATATTCTGTAAAAATATTAGCGTGAAAACTTAGGGGAAGTGATTGAAGTGTGCTGTCAATAGTGTCAAAATCTCGCACCAAGTGAAATGACAGCGCAGTTCAAGCTCACTTCACCTACGTTTTGCCGGTGAATTTTTTGCAGAATAGACCGACTCGTGTAGTAAGCAGAGCAATTTATACAATTTATTAACTGAATGAATGCACAGCAAGAGAGTTACCGAATAGATTTCAGTCATTTTGAATATACAGGGTGTTACGGGAAGGGTATATCAATACAAACGTGTTGAAGAGTGTATCAGGTCTAGAATATCTGTACAAAATTTCAATTCAAAAGCATTAACTTTGAAAATGCTTAATATTTTTTTATTTCGACATCACGGCGCTGCACTGGCGCGCGGCGGCGTGATGTGCGTGTACTAGGCGCACAGACACACTACAGATAATGGATAATGACCCTCGTAGTGCGGTGACACGTTTGTTATGATTTCAATTTAATAAACTATCGAAATAAAAAAATATTAAGCATTTTCAAAGTTACTGCTTTTGAGCTGAAATTTTGTACAGAGATTCTAGACCAGATACACTCTTCAACCCGTTTGTATTGATATACCCTTTCCGTAACACCCTGTATAGGGTTCTTGGAAAAACACCAACAACCTCTTAAGAGATCATTGAACTTTTTACTTTTACTATGGGATCAAACCTGATATCGCGAAAATAAAATCAGCTGTTCCCTACATTTTAACAATTATGCGAAAATAAATGTAGGGAACAGCTGATTTTTTTTCGAGATCTCTTTTCTTGTGTTTGTGTCTTTTCTTGCGTCATGTTTTTACCGCAAAAAAACTTAAATTTTCTTTATTTATTTTCATCAAAATAAATAAAATTCTTGTACAATTCGCTAATTGTAATTAACTGCGTGTACTAACACTTTCTTAGGAGACAATACAATACTCCCAGGCGTTATCTCAGTTTTTTGTTGCACATCAGTGAAACTAGCATTTTCACCTGACTCCGTTTGCTCCCACGATCATGAGATGTAGAAATTACTTATTGTTTACTAAAGGTTTTTGTTTAAAATGGTTTATTTTTAATATTGCGCTTGGGTGTTGTGTGGCAGTAGGTATTTAGTGAACGTACTAGGAGAGTGTAATCAGCTGGTCGGTGGCTCGTTAGCTTGATGAAGATTTATCTCGATGTTGGACTGTCGATGTCGTTCGAGTGTTTATTATAGAGATTGCGTTGTCTCTGGTCGTTAGCTTTATTTGAAAGGTTGTATTTTGTTTATCAATGTTTATTTTGATTTAAAAGAGTGTCCATGGAGTTTCTTGCCCGTTCTTCTCCATAGGTACCTACGCTTGGAAATTGGAATGGGCAACTAGCTTCATCTTTCTGACTGACCGACCCTTTGACAATTCAAAAGTGCCTGTAATTGGTTTAATTGAAATAAATGCTTTGAGTTTGAGTTTGAATGTGATTGGGTTGAAATAACACACCTCCTTTGTTTTTTTGGTCCTAGTTAGTAATCAATTACACACGTCACGTTGCAGTATAAAACTGATTTACATCCGTCACCTCACACACCAGGTCCAGTTGAAAACCAGCGTCAGGCACTAGTTGTCTGGCATTTTTGCTGAACTGGTCCTTTTTAGCGCAGCCGTGAGGCACACTTTCCTGCTTATTTTTTTTTTTTTTACATCCGACTTTATTTGACCTTTATTTTTTATTTTTATTTTTATCTGATGTATGTATCTGGTGTATTGTGTGTCTTTTATTCTGTGCTAAATAAAAGTATTTTCTTTCTTTCAATTCGTTCAGAAATGATGGGGCTATACCTATCATTATTACCTATCGTCATAGGTAATAATGATTGACCCATCGATCAAGCCCCAGAAAAAAACCAAAATAAAAACCAAATACAAATACCAAAATCGAGGTCAAGAGCCATTCAGCAATAAAAAAATAAAAAAAACAAAAGTTGATGTTTATGATGTTAGTAATAAAGTCCTAGAAGGTTGTTAGTGTTTTACCAATAACCCTGTATATGTCCACATAATTATAAACGCTTGGTCCGGCATTATTTACACGATGCACATAAGCTATGTGTTGGTACCAAAACATGCACAACTGCATACGTTACACAATGCATCGTATATAAGCATCATTAGTTGAATCCAAATTCGCTGAATTAATCCGGGTGGGCTAGAATGCGTGCGTGGTCAAACGTGCGTGAATCGAATATATTTTGCGGATAGAACGACCAGTAAATTTAAAAAAATCGACATATATTAGAACTTTACATGGGGCAATCGCCTATCTGACCTCCACAACCCAGTTACTAGGTAATACGATACCCCTTGGTAAGACTGGTTGTCAGACTTTCGGGCTTCTGACTACCTTTAACGACTGTCAAAGATCCACGAATGACAGCCGGGACCAACGGCTTAACGTGCTTTCCGAGACACGGAGGGGTCTTGGTATGTAAAGATGGTCACCCATCCACGGACCAACCGCGGTAAGAGTAGCTTAACCTGATCAATCGACCCGTGCGGCTGTTATTACTTAGCTACAAGCCCCTCCACCAAAACTACTCTACTACAAAAGTGTTTGGTGTTGACCTCCTTTTTGTCACTTGCCATGGAAAGGGCCTTAATAACACGTATTTTGTGAATATTTCAACTAGCCACCTTTTACGGTTAAAAAGACACGTGCCAGTCACAGGCGGCGTAGGTTTAGTTGGTTACGGAACCCTAAAACCCATTTCTGTCTACCAACAACCAAAGGTTACAATAGCATCATCGGTAACCGTTAACCAGTTTCTTCGGTTGCGCAAGCGCAAGGCTTATGCAACAAGATGGCGCCGCCGTTATCATATGTTCGGTAGAAATGTCAAAGATTTAAACTGTTGTGTAATGCTTTAAATGTTGTTATTGTATTAAGTTGTTGAGGATAAAACTTCCGGTATGTTTATTGATGTGCTGGCATACGGATTGTGGACAAGGTTTTTTAGGTAGGCAGAATTTACTAGGTACTCTTTTTTTATTTATTTCTTCAAACAATTTACATCGTGTTCGACTTTTACAAAATAATTACATTTCAGCCATAACAGAAGCAATAAGTAATCAAATAATAACAAAAATAATTTAAAAATATTACTATGTCATCAATCAAAAACCGTTTACATGTCAAACCATAAAAAGCACAAAACAACCATGTCTATTCCATTTTACGTAATTCAACTGAGATTTAAATATCAATTAAATTACTGTTTATAATATGTCACAACCAATGGATATGGTACATGGTAGGCATAATCAGCCTATAATGTTCCCACTGCTGGGACACAGGCCTCCTCTCTGTGAGAGGGAGTGGGCCGTAATCCACCACGCGGGCCCAGTGCGGGTTGGTAGATGTCACATGTCTTCGAAATTTTGGTTCTAGGACATGCCGGTTTCCTCACGATGTTTTCCTTCACCGTTATGTTTTCCTTCACCGTTAGTTACACCATGTTAGGAAAACCTAATGTAAAAATTAAATGTCAGTTAGATGTAAATTAAATGTCAACTAAATCTCATTTTGCTAAAACTCATTTTGCTTCGTTTATGTTCATACATCTGGTCATACACGCACGCTGGTTGCGAGTATTACGCACCTGAAGAAATAAATATTGTTAAAACATTGTTGTTTAAACTAAGTTTATAAGTTTTTTGGTCCTTGCATTTGAATTACTTACCAAATTCAATTTGTATCAATAATATTGTGTACAGACACCAGCACATCAAGCTACTACAATCTGTCAAATTTCTTTAATAGATTTTCAACTTTATCACTAAAGAATAAGGTTCAAAGCTGATTGGGAAAATTTGACAGTTTCGGGCGATTTATTGTCACTCGATATGCTGTTTTGAAGGCCAATGAGATCTGTCAGCATCTTACAGATTTGATATCGATAATAAGGTTAAAATCGATCATCACTAAACTTGTTGATTGAAAAATCGATACAAAGGGGCGATCAATAAAAAATAAAAGGTCAATTTGGTTTGATAACACGTGTCGATCGTCAAAAGTCGAGAAAATCTGTAGCATCCGTACTAATATTATAAATGCGAAAGTGTGTCTGTGTGTTATCTCTTCACGCTTAAACCGCTGAACTGATTTAGATGAAATTTGATATAGAGATAGTTTGAGTCCCGGGAAAGGACAAAGGATAGTTTTTATCCCGATATTCCCACGGGATCGAAACTTATGCACAGGTGAAACAGCGGGGCGCAGCTAGTATTTAATAAAGCCGACAGGCGACAGGTGGCAAGAGATTATCTGACATTTTTAGAAGTTTCTTTGATACATTATCTGCTTTATTGAACAGCAACTGTCATGAATTTGTGTCAATTATGAAATTTTTTGACAAATATGTCAGTTTTATTTAATAAGAAGGCCCCGAAGACCAATTCCCGTAATTAAAAACTTTCAGAATCTAGTCACAACCATCTCATCGACAATCAATGTCAAAAACTTGTTAAAAATGTAGGAAAATTCAAGGTATTTTTGACAGATTGAGATTGAGATCCGAAGGCCAATTCTCGTAATTTAAAATGTTCAAAATCTAGTCGCAGTCTCATCTCGGCGACAAACAAACGTCAAAAACTTGTCAAAATGTAGGGAAATTAGAGGTATTTTTGACAGATTGAGACTGAGATCAGACTGTGAACGTTCTTAAAATTACGAGAATTGCTCCTCTGGTGTATGTATATGAGAGGGGCTTGTGGCTAAGTAATAACAGCCGCACGGGTCGATCGATCAGGTTAAGCTATGCTTGCCGCGGTTGGTCAGTAGATGGGTGACCACCTTTACATACCAAGACCCCTCCGTGCCTCGGAAAGCACGTTAAGCAGTTGGTCTCGGCAGTCATTCGTGGATCTTTGGCAGTCGTTACGGGTCGTCAGAAGCCCGAAACTCTAACAACCAGTCTTACCAAGGGGTATCGTATTACCCAGTAACTGGGTTGTGGAGGTCAGATAGGCAGTCGCTCCATGTAAAATACTGGTATTCAGCCGCAACCGGTTAGACTGGAAGCCGGCCCGAACATAGTTGGGAAAAGGCTAGGCAGATGATGCTCCTCTGGTGTATCGCCGTTTTACCGAAAAAACCCGACCGATCCCGAAGCCTGTGCTCAAGCAATTTCTTACAAAGTTACCCATACTTCCTTATTAAGATCTTAGGTCACAGCACAGCCATATAAAACCAATTTAAGATTATTTATGTAATACCACGTTCTCGTCTGCGGAAACTATTTGGCACCATCACTTCCCGTTTATGTTGTAATCGATATAAAGCTATAATCGGTGAAATGAGTGGCTGACTAGTAAGATATCGCACGGTCGGCGATTAAGGGTCAGTTCACACCGCGACGCGACGCGACGCGCAATTTCAAGATAGCAATACAATTATAGACCGTATCTACTACACAAAAAACTTTTTTACAAAAAAAACAACCGACTTCAAAAAAAACACTACAAAGTGATAAATAACTTTAATTTCGGAAGTCGGTGTCGTTGATTCCGCATTTTCGTTTTTTGACACCGACTTCCGAAATTAAAGTTATTTATCACTTTGTAGTGTTTTTTTTGAAGTCGGTTGTTTTTTTTGTAAAAAAGTTTTTATTTTTCACTTTTTAGTTGTACCTACCCCACAAAAAAGTAAGCAAAAAGATCGTTAATGTAGACAATGTAGATAAATTTTTAGATTTTTGTTGATTTTTCAAAAACCGCTCATCCGATTTCGATAAAATTTTCATGGGACCATTTGGGAAGTATACCCTTTCTAACAAAAAAAGAATTTTTCAAATCGGTTGGCAAACGACGGAGTTATGCGCGAACAAACACAAAAAAAAAAAAAAAAAAAACATCCGAATTGAGAACCTCCTCCTTTTTTAGAAGTCGGTTAAAAAGGTACACAATTCAGTGAGGTGGTGTCTACTACGTCGAGCTACGCCGCGCGGCCCACCTCACTGAATTGTGTACCTTTTTAACCGACTTTAAAAAAGGAGGTTCTGTATTCGACCCGTATGTATGTATGTATGTATGTTTGTATGTCCGCGATTATCTCAAAAAGTACTGAACCGATTTTGATAATTCTTTCATTAGTGTGATCTACATACTTTCAGGAAGGTTTTAGTATATAATACATTAGGTATATATTCTTATGTACGAAGTTATGTGCGTAAATGTACTGCATCTCCGGCATTTCTATGGGAATTTTGATGATTCTTCGAGTCGTGTCTTCAATTCTTCAACGCACTAGTGTTAATTGAATTTATGTGGGGTAGGTACAACTAAAAAGTAAAAACTTTTTTACAAAAAAAAACAACCGACTTCAAAAAAAAACACTACAAAGTGAAAAATAACTTTAATTTCGGAAGTCGGTGTCAAAAAACGAAAAACCCGGAACCAACGACACCGACCTCTTGAAAATTGCGCGTCGCGTCGCGGTGTGAGCTAGCAACTTATAGTAAAAGTACACAGTGCTGAACACCCCCACCCTATTTCAAGTCAAACAAATATCAACTTTATTTCAATGTATTTAAGTTGCTTTCAGAGTGACTAGGACTATTGAAAAAGTTATACAAATGTTTGAAGTTGTAGCGTAAACTGAACTTTATTGTGTAGGAATTAAAGTTATTTTTCCATTAATTTATATTTGTTTTCATTTTTGGCAAATAAATTGCGAACGCAGATTACACACGAATTGGCGAGCAACGAGCGATTACTCGCTGGTATGCCTATGTACAGACGCCAGCATCATAAAGTTGAAAATCTGTCAAATTTCTTTGATAGATTTTCAACTTTACTACAAAGAAATAAGGTTCATATTTAATTGCGAAAATTTGACAGATTGATAGCTTGATATGCTGGTCTCTGTACGAGCAATGGTGGCCCAGTGGTAACGGCCCCGACTTACGAGTTTGTAGGTCGTAGGTTCGAACCCAGACAGGGGCGCTTTACTTTGTGTAAATTATTTCATCACCACTGCTCTCAAAACGGTGAAGGCCTCCACTCTGTGAGAGGGAGTGGGCCGTAATCCACCACCTGGACCCAGTGCGGGTTGGTAGATCAGAAGTCACATGTCTTCGAATTTTTGGTTCTAGGACATGCCACGTTTCCTCACGATGTGGTTTACAGTTATGTGAATAAACATTTTCTATTCTATTAAATTCTATTTTGCCAGTTATGTTTATTTCCCATGTAATAGGGGCGACCCTATTGTCATCAACCGGGCATGCATCCAGGCTGCTACCAAAACAATTCTATTGGAAAAATCCGACTAACACTTTGTTAGAACTGGCGATCGAACCCGGTACCTCAAACTCAGCGGTCGCGTTTGCGATCAATAGACCATCGAGACATTTTGACCACAAGCAATTATGTTGGGGTCGGCTTCCAGTCTAACCGGATGCAGCTGGATACCAGTATTTTATTTTATCTGACCTCCACAACCCAGTTACTGGGTAATACTATACCCCTTGGTAAGGCTGGTTGTCAAACTTTCGGGCTTCTGACTACCCGTAACGACTGTCAAAGATCCACGAATGACAGCCGGAACCAACAGCTTAACGTGCTTTCCGAAGCACGGAGGGGTTTCGATATGTAAAGATGGTCACCCATCCACAGACCAACCGCGACAACCGTAGCTTAACCTGATCGATCGACCTGTGCGGCTGCTATTATTTAGCCACGGGCTCCTCACATACAATGTCCACACCATATGAGTTAATAAAAATATCTCTAGTAAAAATGCTTTCTGTACGAGGCCCTTGAACCTACCTCTTCAGATGTTGGTCGAGGCTCTTGGCCGTAAGGCCATTGGCCGTTCCGACTGTCGGCATAATGACTGGCGAGTTTACATTCCACATGTCAACCACCTCAGTGTTTTTCATCAAGATTATCAAATTGTCTTGTTGATGTAGTGGTTGTTAACACTACTACTGACTGGTCCTGGGGGGTAATTGCGTAACACACTATCAATAGCAATGGGTTTAATTTTGACAGTACAACAACATTAATTGTGTTATTTACATTGTTGAGCAGACAAATTTTTCGAACATGTGAAGCAATGGATTAGCAATATACTTCAAAATGATTGTGGGTTCGATTCTTGGGTCGATTAAAGTGTTATTGGGTTTTTGCATTAGTCAATTCTCGCCATATTTGTGCACGGTTATTGGCAATAGGCCACAAACATAATAACTATTACATGGGATAGGACACAAACATAAATGGCGAAATAAGATTGTACTATCTTTACCCCTGTCGAAAGCTACAAGCGTGATGTTACTAACGATATTGATAACAAATGTTAATTTTCAAATTCAGTCAAGCAGTTTCGGAGTTTCAACCACAAAAACAAACTTACAGTCTCTTCGTAAGTCTTCATTATTTCGATCGATGTAATAAAAGAATGCATACATTCAACAAATAATGATTTATGTATATTTCCTTCTTCCATAATATTGCATAAACTGTTTCGTTAATCTTTTCATTGGTAACCGTTATGTGCGTTTGCGTGTGTATGCGTTTGCGCAAATGTGTGTGTGAGTGCATATTGTAACGGTTTTTATTGGTCAATGCGTGCATGCTGCAACTTAAGGCGAAGGTAACTCGTTGTAATGTGACATAAGAAAATTTAGATTCGGGCTGTGCGTGTAAAAAGAGAGAATTTTTAAATGGTAGGTGTGTGCCAATTTGTGCGTTGTCAATCTCAAAAATCAACCGTGACCTCAATTTATATTGACCAATATTAATCATATTGTCCTTGATTTTGTGTACAAAATAAGTAAACCGTTGCTATCTTATACCCTAAGAAAATTCCAAGCCTTCATTTAGAAAAACAAACAATTAAAAATATAAAACTTGATTTGATCAGGTCTAGATTAGACATCATCATCTTCCCTTTCTTCTTAAAACGGCTTCTTCTTTCAGAAATTCAATATTTTTTTACTCTTTTGTTCAAGACATCGCATCACACATACACAAACACACACACACCCGTTGTTCGTAACATGCTGTGCAGAGTAGAGACCTGTCTTCACACTGTTTATTTCGACTATGGGTATTTGTTTCTAAAGACCCGCACTGGACCCGCGTGGTGGATGGCCTACTCTCTCTCACAGAGAGGAGGCCTGTGTCCCAGCAGTGGGAACATTATAGGCTGACTATGCATTTGTTTCTTTTTGCCTTGCCAAACTGTGTTTCGCTTATAAACAAAAAGCTATATACTTATCCACCATAATCACTGATCAAATCTAAAATAGGTCGTCGCCTTAATAAAAAGATTTCACTGCTGCGCTCGCCAGCATGTGACGGCACACACAAAAATATGTCCGTCTCTGTCACACCCACACATAACGCACTAATATGTGTCCTTTTCCCGCATTTCTATGTCATTGACATTGCATGTTTCTTGCATAGGGTTTTCCGAACATTCTGTCGAAAGGAAATGTTGAAGAAATGTTGGAATTTGGACGTGTGTTTCCCGGGGTAAGCAGAACTTTAAGGTGTTGCAAAATGATGGTTATTAAAGATGCATTAGACTATACAGGGTGTTACGGAAAGGGTATATCAATACAAACGGGTTGAAGAGTGTATCTGGTCTAGAATCTCTGTACAAAATTTCAGCTCAAAAGCATTAACTTTGAAAATGCTTAATATTTTTTTATTTCGACATCACGGCGCTGCACTGGCTGGTGTGCTGGCGTCTGTACATAACACATAACATATCATCACGCCTGTTTTTCACAAAGCTCTAGGCAGAGGGGTAACTTTAGTACATCCACATTGCGCCAGTTATGTTTAAGTCCCATGTAATGGGAGTCGAGGCTATTGCCAGCAACCGGGTGCAAATCAGGTACAACCGGGTAATAGTTAGCCCGGCTTGGGCATCGAATTCAAGACCTCATGTTCAGCAGTATCGCTTGCGATCTCTAGACCAACAAGGCTTTCGACATTATTTTCTAAATTTGAAAAGGTTAAAGTTCAAAATAGGTACAAAAAACTTTCAAAAGTTAGAACCTGTTTTGAAATCAAACGGTATGAGTTACAAAACGACATTATTCAATCCTATCAATTTCCTATATGTATAGTCCCCGTCATGAGAAGCTATACATTTTGTAAACACACATTCAGGAGTTCGCAACCTTTGAAACAAATAAAAAAAAAACAGTTGTGAAATGATTTATATTTTTATATAGGGATATAAATATGTTAACACATCCAATTACTGTCGTTAGATGATTCCGAGTATTCTGCATCTGCATTTTGCAGCATTGACCGCGTCAGCGTGAACTTACTTGAAAATGGTGGCCCAAATGTTTACGTTCCATGAGTCAGACGCGTTCCAGTACCACAAACAAAACAAACAGCGCTTTATATCGCTGAATAAAAACCGACCAAGTGAAATTGCTCGTTAGTTTCGTATCAGACGTATGTTACTTCGAGTTTATTGAATTTGGGATCATTTGTTGTTGATTGAATTGCCGCTACTTAACTTAGTAGAAGTTTTTTATTTACAAAATGTATAGCTTCTCGTGACGGAGACTTTAGACTATATCACACAGTAAATACTCGATTCTTATCCTTATCATCATCATTCTGCCAAAAGACGACCACTGCTTAACATAGGCCTACATCAAGCATCCCCACAACGCCCTGTCATGTGCCTCCTGCAACCAGCGGATTCCCAGGATCTTCATCAGCTCTTCGGTCTACCTGGTTTTCATGTCTTAGGGGGCATCCATTAATTACGTGAGTCGTTTAAGGGGGGCCCTGGGGCCAAGCCGATTCTCACCCAATCTCATGAGGGGGAGGTCGTGGCAAATATATACATATATATAGTATAGTGTACATAATAAAGAGTTTTCTATCTATCAATCTACCAACAAGGCAGACAAATTACAATGATTCTCAAATAAAGCCCTCCTCCCACTAGACCATTATAAAGGTAGGTAGCCACTAGTACTAGCAGGTAAATAAACAAATAACAACAGTGGTTGAATAACGTTACGTGTAGTGTAACGTACAGGGATTTGTGAAAGCGATACTGTGGAGCGTCAGCAAAATAATGTGGAGAAGTTTTTTAAATATTCATTATTTTTTGTATGTTCCCATTTTCATAAATGGTTTTAAACACACATATTTTGCGGGACACTAAACTCCCCCAGACGTAATACCAATTGAACTTCTATTGTGTCTCGTTCAGTGTTCTACAAGGGACACTCTTTGTAAAATGCCATCTCCATTGGAAAACATTAATCTGTCAAGCTTCACTAATGAGACACAATTGATTTTCTATTGATTCGTCGCCGATCGGCGAACCTTTTGCGACTTAAGCGATTTTTTTTATCAACATACAAATTTTACAGAGTGTTCTACTCATGAATATGAACAATTTTCACTATGGGACCATCTCTGAAACGAAAAAAAAAAATCTGCTGCTTAATACAAAAGTTCAGTACCTACTTGACCAAAATGTATGAAACAGCAGATTTTTTTTTTCGTGATTTCAGAGTTGGCCCCATAGTGAAAGTTGTTCATATTCATGGGTAGAACACCCTGTGAAAATTTGGATGGTGATAAAAAAATCTTCCTGTATACACTGACTGGATAAACATAATAAGTAATAAATAAACTATCAAATAAAAATATTATTATATAAAACTAAGTTTAATGAAATACATAAAATAACACCTAGAGCGAAACGTAGAACCATGGAAGACAAACAAGAGAATTTGAAAGAACAAAACTGCAGCGCAAACAAAATTGTTTTAGTAAAATGATTTACGATGACATAAAACACTTCAAAACTTCTTTAAATTTTCTACCTTCTCTTAAAAACGTGCGTAAAATAATTCCACACAAAATTGCGAAACCACAAAATAAATATTGAAAAACCAATTTTGTTACTCAATACTTAAACCATTTAATCCGAACGTTTTATTTTCTCTGCTGACCGTATGCTCCACTTACTGTCAGACTAAGGCGACGCTTGCGCAACTACTTAACGATAAAGATGTCTTTACCGATTGGTATCGATATTTATGGCGATGCTTTATCGATACGAGCAGCGGGTTACGATTCGTTTTGTTGTGGTTTCGGTTTTTGAGACGGGGACCCTAGGAAAAATATTAAGTAAATGGTTTAGTCAGCGTTTTCCGTTTCGCCATTGACTTATTATAAAAAATATAAGATAAGTTGAATATAATTATAACAGAATATAATAGAATGATACTCTTTATTATGTACACCATATAACACAATGGGTCTTATCTCCAAGAAAAATCAGCCTATAATGTTCCCACTGCTGGGACACAGGCCTCCTCTCTTCGAGAGGGAGTGGGCTGTAACCTACCACGCAGGCCCAGTGCGGGTTGGTAGATGACACATGTGTTCGAATTTTTTCATACCACATACTTGTATTCGCCTTTTCTGACGATAGACAAACAATGAACGAAATCGGTCGCGAAAAAAAATTCCGCTGTTCCCTAAATTTATGTTCGCATGACTCGTCAAAATGTAGGGAACAGCTGATTTTTTTCGCAACAATAACAGGTCACCCATCGGTGACTTGTGACTGTCGCGAATCATATTTTGTTCAACATACAACCTGACAATGACCTGCAAATTCCAAAAAAAACGGAAGAAAATTTAAATTTCGCGGCCTACCCTGACCCGGAGAGAGCAGTGGTGGCCAAGTGGTAACGGCCGTGACTTTCGAGTTGTAGGTCGTAGGTTCGAATCCAGACAGGCGCTTTACTTTGTGTAAATTATTTCATCACCACTGCTCTCAAAACGGTGAAGGAAAACATCTGAGGAAACCGGCATGTCCTAGAAGCAAAAATTCGAAGACATGTGAGATCTGCCAACCCGCACTGGGCCCGCGTGGTGGATTACGTACGGCCCACTCCCTCTCACTGAGAGGAGGCCTTCTGTCCCAGCAGTGGGAGCATTATAGGCTGATTATGTCGGCTATGCTGGTCATTACCTCTTAACAGAATTACCGAAGTGCTCGCATTATACCAATGACTCAACTGTAGGAAATGGGTCGCTATAATATTCATACGCCTCGCACGTCCGATGCAATGCTATAATACTTCCGTACAAGTAGTTCATGTAACAGTTAAAGGAGCGAAGGTAATTACTACGCTGTGTGTGCGTAGCCTTGAGGCTTGAGTTATGTATGTTAGGGATGAAATAGTTTAGGACTTCCCTACGATTGTGTAAGGGATTCAGATTAACCGAATTTGACCCAATTTTGAAATATTCTGGGAGTGTTCGGCTGATGTTTTTGGGGGTTTATTTATAAATAAACGTTGCTTATATAAATGTAATGATTAGCGACTGTTTAACTGTACAGCGTGGTCAAAAAGTCGTGGATCAAACAAAATAGGGAGATAAAGGAGGCCATTTCCAACGCTTTTAAAGTGAGAAATAATTTTTGGTAACGCTTAATTTTTTTTGGAAAAAAATAATTGCTCTTGAAAAGTACCCAGAGCCGCAATATAACTTTTGTAGTGCTGATACATTATCTAGTAATAATACAACACCATTTGTTTTATTGTTTTATATCACATTTTTTTGAAATTAGTCTAATTGTAAAAGAACTCGGTATACAAAAATATTTATAGCTTTTAGGACAATTGAATTATGGCCATGCTGTAGAAAGATTTTTTGTTGAAAATGACCTCCTTTATCTCCCTATTTTGTTTGATCCACGACTTTTTGACCAACCTGTATAAGTATGACGTTTAAACGTCTCTTAACTTTGTAAGCAACATTTATAAATGAAGGGGTTAGTCATAAATATCTTTTCGAGTGACATGAGACTGATTGTCAGTCTCTTAAACGTCACTGGTAAGCAACGAATGACTTGCATCGTCTAAATACAGTTTTGACGGTGCAACTTGCATGTTGCTTTAATTTAATTTATACCACAGGCCATTGAAAGGCTTTAGGGCGAAACCAAAACTATGATAAATTGATCAAAACGGTCGACGGAATCATGAAATCGATAAAAAAAAAAAATTGCGTTCTTTAAAAAGATCCAGCACCAAGAAGAATCTTCGCCAAAATCACTAGGCTAGTGTTTCACTCGCTACTCAAACAAAACACATGTAATATGTAGGTTACGTCATCACACGTTTCCCCCATTACGGCCCTAGACGGCGAAACGAAAGCCGAACTCTGCTCGCTTTCATCAACATTATTGTGTTCATAATTCGACTATTTCGACATCTGACGTCAATTTGCGCGGGTGATATTTTTTTAGGTTTGCACCTCGAGCTGGTTTTTAGGTTGGTAGTGTGCGGATTTGAATTTGCCATACGATTAATGTACAGTCAGTGGCAAAAGTGGTTCAAGGATTTTTTTTTGTGAACCCCGTTCAGTGATTTATTGGGAACAAGTTCTAGATGTTCCTTCTTAAATTAAAAACCCTAATTTACAACTGAACTAAACGGGTAACAGTTTTTGACCTACGTTTAGGCTAATCACTTACCCCCTTACTAATAAACGTATTTTATTAGATGAATAGTTACACACCAATTTCTCTCTTTCAGTCATCAGTAATTTGACTTTCAAAAGAAGAAGACAAAGTATTGTGTAACTATACAGACGCTATACAACGTTTATTAGTAAGGGGGTTAGAGCATGCTTGAAATTCTTTGAAATAAAGTGTGCGGTTTACGATCCATTCTATAATATCTAGGTTCTAAGCTACAGTTTGTACAAAACTGCGCGCTTACTCTTGTTTTCAATTCCGATCGATCAACATTGGATAGTTTCGTACTCTTGAGTTCGACGCTAGCGCCAAATTGTATTTAAATTGCGTGTCCATTTTGGGGAACTAAGTGGAATCGGGATCGGGCTTGGCGTGCGGTAAATGATACTCTTTAGTAATTATATATTGACAGCTGTGTATTGCGCCAATATTACGTTTGGGATTGTTTGTTGACAGTTTTGCTTAAACTCTAGCTTGGTAAATTAGATGCTACAGAATTGACCCTGAATTGCACACTTTATTTAAAGGAATTTAAAGAATTTTCTATTGCAGTTTAGCCGTGTTACCGTATCCAATCGGCAGACACAGAGAGACTCTCTTTCTCAATAATATAATGTTAAGTAGTACGGACTACGTGGATGTCGCGTGTCTAGTTTATGCACGGGTCTGGTGTTTGACCTTCGAGCTTCGTGAAGAAAGCAAACATCCGGTGTTTAGAAAGAGGAAATGATCGAGACATGTTGACAGTCTTCGTAATAGTTACAATGGTCATAAATTATCAGGAATGTTATGCTTAAGATGATAATAAAATAAATTAACTTACTGTACCCTCGACGACGTAGCAAGCTATAGATTTCCTGTTTTAGCTTACCTCGCATTGTATAGAATTTTCGTACAATCAGAAGTCAGCCGATACTGGAAATGTATATAGGTACTGATATTTCGTCGTGCGTACTAAAAACATTCATAAATTCAAAGAAAAATATTTACAAAAAAAAACCTACCATTTATAATAAAATAAAATGTATTCAAAAACATAAGGACTAACGTTAAATACAGTTTTTCTTAAATGTATGTCAAGTTCACCCGTGATTTGTGTCTGAACTAGGTATTGTAATCCTGTGTTTCAGTATCATAAATCATATAAACAGCCAGTAATGTTTTTTTTTTCAACTATGTTCGGAAAAGCAGTCAGCCTTACCAGAGATTTTTATTTTCGGAGATATTTACTGTCATAACACAGACTACCGCTTTGGTAACTACCGGTGCAGTGGTCATACCAGACATGCCGCCATATACAATTTATAATAATCGAAATCATATTTTTTTTTGTGGAACACAATACATATAGCGTACTATTTTATATTACATATAAAATAGTACGCTATGTTTTGTCGTAAGACATACAAATATGGTAACATGCAATTAAATATGCTAAAAAAATGTCATTAACAAAAAGTAACATTCTATTATTCACAAAAAAAAATTACAGATGTCACAAGTTTAAATACAGCATTAATAATTTTATTATAACTCTTTATCGTTTAAAAACTCGTTTATTGTTTAGTAGCATTTGTCAAGAAGAAGTTTCTGCAGTACGATTTTAAATTTTGACAGTGGCATTGTCTTTATGGAATTAGGAATGTTATTATATATTGGGTATCATTTAAGCTATCACCAATTTAATTAGTTTTGTGTTTCTTAAATAATAGGGTTTGTCCTCCAAATATGTAGTAGATCTGTCACCAAAATGTAGTCACCAAACAATGCAAGTGACCTAACCAAACCGAACCTCGGGGTGCCCTTCGCTCGCTCTTGCATCCTATGTCGACAGAGCCCCGCTTCGCGGGGCCCCTATTTCTGTGTAAAGGGTTTAAAGTAACCTAACCAAACCGAACCTCGGGGTGGTGCCCTTCGCTCGTTCTTGCATCCTATGTCGACGGAGCCCCGCTATCTGAGAACGAAAATATTTCGTGGCGATAGATCTATTTATTAGGTGATACAAATATTTCGTGGCGATAGATCTATTTATTAGGTGATACAACTTGATGACAAATATAAATTTTGGTGATAGAAAATATAGTTCCCTTATATATTCTAGGAGCAATAATTATGTAAATATGCGAAATATTTTTACTATGTATCCAATTCCTTACAAACCGTAACACGATTGTGTAATATACAATTATTTGTGAAAGTTTGTCGTTGTTATTTAATCATATCTCGGAGGAATCCACGACAACACAGTTCGAATGGACTTTACACGATATCAAAGTGGGTTCATTTGTTAACCGACTTCTAAAAAAGGAGGAGGTTCTCAATTCGAATGCTTGTATTTTTTTTTTTGTGTTTGTTCGCGCATAACTCCGTCGTTTGCCAACCGACTTGAAAAATTCTTTTTTTGTTAGAAAGGGTATACTTCCCAAATAGTTCCATGAAAATTTTATCGAAATCGGACAAGCGGTTTTTGAAAAATCAACAAAAATCTAAAAATTTATCTACATTGTCTACATTAACGATCTTTTTGTTTACTTTTTTGTGGGGTAGGTACAACTAAAAAGTGAAAAATAAAAACTTTTTTACAAAAAAAAAAACAACCGACTTCAAAAAAAACACAACAAAGTGATAAATAACTTTAATTTCGGAAGTCGGTGTCAAAAAACGAAAATGCGGAATCAACGACACCGACTTCCGAAATTAAAGTTATTTATCACTTTGTAGTGTTTTTTTTGAAGTCGGTTGTTTTTTTTGTAAAAAAGTTTTTATTTTTTTATCATCAGTATGTTGGACACACGACGACACATCAAGATATACATTTCCAGTTTTAGCTGTCGCATTGTAGGTATAGGATTTTCGTACAGTGGGAGTCAGGTTATAGTGGAAATTTATAGCTTGATATGTCATCGTGCGTATACAGGGTGTGGCGTAAATAGTGGTGCACCGTTAAGGATTCGATTTACCAGATAATTTAATACAACATATTACAATTTTAACCGTTTTTACCCAAGGGTTTCGAAAGTATATATTTTTTTTGTTTTTTATTTACGAAATTTCTACCTTTTGTTACAAATTTGGTTGTAGTTTCAACAAAAACCATTATTTTTTCATTTTGATTTCTGTTAATTACTGCTAAATTCTAGGGCTATCGTGTAATATTATGGTTGTTTATGTAAATTTAGAGCTTGTGAAGAAAAAGTCAATTCTTCTCTATTTTAACCCAAAATTTGAACATGATCGTGCCAATTTAAGAGCGATATTTGTAAAAAAAAAATGTACTACTAAAATGTTTAAAATTGTAATATGTTATAGTAAACTTATCTGGTATATCGAATCCTTCACGGTGGACCACTATTTACGCCACATCCTGTATAAAATAATGTTGGCATGATTACAATATCGTGCGATAAATAGTTAATATTATGCTCGTTGTTGGTACATTTGTGATGATACAACTTACAATCTTATTACCTACTTTGAAGGCTATTGCTAATCCATTGCTTCATATGTACGAAAAAAATGGTCCGCTCAACAACGTAAATAACTCAATGAATGTTGTTCAACTGTCAAAAAGAAACCCATTGCTACTGTAGTGAGTTACGCAATTACCCTGCAGACGGTATCTATGCTTATCCTGCTCTAATATACGATCAAAAGGTGCACTAAACTAAATTGATTTCATACTCTTTAACATTGTTTCATCTGATACGACCTTTTTCTCTGAGAATCTCATCTTTATCTATTGTTTTACCTTTTTCATTCATTCTCCCAGATCAGTATGCAAAAACAACCCACCATTCACTCATTCATTCGATGCAAATATTTCATTCAGCTTCATCCATTCACCGTATCCGAAATGACCTTCTTTTTTTTAACTTATACAGATGCCAACGCACCACATCGAGCTCAATTCGAGACCACAGACTATAAAATTAAAAGAAAAAAGCATGTCTTAGAGAAACCAATGTTTATACAGACAGACGTACGAACACCCATGAAAAGAGTCGATTTTTACGGATTCCCTAACGTGACAAACAGATTGGCTGATCTGCCGAAATTCAAGCCGATTTCTGACGAGCAAATGCTAAAGATAAATGAGATACTTGAAAATCTGCCTTCAAGATTACCCAGAAGAAAGGGCAAAGTTTTGAACACTCCTCAAAACGTGCTCCTAAATGCCCCAGTTGTGACCACAGAAAAGTCGATAGAATCGAACGACAGACAAGACGGAAAACGATGTCCACAGGGTGGGACATGCGAATTTTTTTTCTACTGTTGGATGGTCGGTGGTTTGTTAGATGGCTCTTGCGGAAGTCTTTTGAAAGGATGCTGTCACAGAGTCGCTAAAGCCGGAATCCTGGGTGTACAGGACTCGAATAGTCTTGATGCTAGCAGCGAAGGCTTGAGTTACGGACCTGTAGTCAATGATGAAAGTAAGTGGACCTGATGGCACGCCAAAGCGTAATTTGAGGGTTTTAGAAATGTTTCTAGATAACTTTTGCACGCTTTTTGTAGCACGTTTACTTATAATTTGTTAGTTTTTGAGAGATATTTTAGTTTGTATCGGTTTTTTGCCTAATGTTTGGAGTAGCATGTCTGTTCCTTTTATTATTTTGTAGTCTTTGTTTAGTTATGTGCATGAAAAAAGTAGGTAATTAAAAGACTGCACGTAAGTATTATATTCTAGTATTTTTAACGTATTGTTTTTATTTTATTATATTTTTTTTTTGCAAATTTTTATTTGTTGTTTCAAAAAGTTTTCTAGAAACCGTTTTTTTCTTAAGAATTTAATTATTTGAACCATCAATATTACGCTTTAGTGTGATAGACATCAGAGCAGCGCCATCTACAGTCAAATAAACGTACTAACAGAGCTCAGATGTGGTCGTTCGGCAAGACATAGCTAGAATTAGCCATTTAGCCATTTTATCGTTCATATCCGGATCCGGTGACGTCATCAGGTATTGAAAACTTATTGTACATATACTATGTGATATATTTTTCTGTTGTATATTCTTATTATAATTTTTTCTAAATATTCCGCCTCTTTATTCTAACTATGTCTTGCTTTCTTACTATACATACTGATTTTGTATATATATATTTTTGTCAATATATTATTTACTAACATACTAACTAATTATATAAAATGTATAATGTTCCTTTTTCTGCTCTAGAAGATAAAAGGTAAGTGCTTCTGTTTGTTTATTACTACGTATTTTTAAAGCCCTATAATCAAATGTATACCTATACATATTCATTATTTTATTTATTTAGGTAACTTTTAACTTTAGAGAATTTAGTACCATGTAAAAACAAATAATTAACGCAATAAGTTTGTTAACGTAATGAAACATCCTAGTTTTCTAATAAGGCAACCTACCTTTTAACAAAAAAAAAACAGTGGCACTCCGGGAGTGCCGACAGAAGTGAAAACTTGAACAATTACGTGTATATATTTAAAAGCATAGTAAGTAATTTTATAAATATGTTTGAAGGTCATTCTCCCCAAAGACAATGAACCGCACGTTGATGTCTTTATAATGGGCAAAACTTAAAACAGAGGTGTCGGTAACGGTAACAGTGTCGCGAGTTCAATGGTTTTTTCCCATCTCAAAAAATACCCAACGCGCCTAAAGAAGTTTTCACTTAAAAAAAAAAAAACTTCTTGATAACTCGTAGTTGATAACAGAGGGACAATCCTCGTATTTTTAAGAACGTTCGCATTCTGATCTCAGTCTACATACATACATAATCAGCCTATAATGTTCCCACTGCTGGGACACAGGCCTCCTCTCTGTGAGAGGGAGCGGGCCGTAATCTACCACGCAGGCCCAGTGCGGGTTGGTAGATGTCACATGTCTTCGAATTTTTGGTTCTAGGACATGCCGGTTTCCTCACGATGTATTCCTTCACCGTTTTGAGAGCAGTGGTGATGAAATAATTTACACAAAGTAAAGCGCCTGTCTGGGTTCGAACCTACGACCTACAACTCGTAAGTCGTGACCGTTACCACTGGGCCACCACTGCTCTCAGACTATATCTGTCGAAAATACAATCAATATTTACATACCTAAATTTTTGACAAGTTTTTACATTGACAGTCGCTAAGATGAGAATGCGACGTGAATTGGAACGTTTTTTGAGTACGAGAATTGGTTTTTAGTACAGTAATAATTATAAAAAACTATTCACAAAACTTTTGACGACGACTGTATCGGTCAGCTGATTGATTGTGTTACGCAATACTTTTAGTTGTTAGGTTTTATAATAAAGTAGGCTACTGCTCTCTTTAAAATTAACGGCAATTGGTCTAAGCATCAAACGAACTTACTTTTCTTTTCTATAGTCATTTATTTTCGAAAATTCTGTAAAAAAAAAATATTGAGAAAAAAAAATATTTAAAATAGCCAGAAGAGGAGATATAATAGACTTACCCCCTTACTAATAAACGTATTATATCAGATGAATAGTTACACACCGATTTCTCACTTTCAGTCGTCAGTAATTTGACTTTCGAAAGAAGAAGACAAAGCGTTGTGTAACTATACAGACGCTATACAACGTTTATTAGTAAGGGGGTAAAAGCAAAATTTGCATACTCGGTTACAGATTGGTATGCAGAAAAAATCAGTAATTATTATTATTATTTCCGAGACATCGCCAAGCGGTTGGTCGACTCATCACGTGACCAGAGGGCTGGCCTATTTTTTGGCCAAAGAATCAGCATTGCCATACAACGTGGCAATGCTGCCAGCCTTTTGGGCACGTTTCCCGTTGACAGTGATGCGGACGAATTTTTTGATGCCCTTTGATTATTTTCCCTCCCTTTTTATATACTTGTACATATTATTATTTTAAGATTGTTAGCTTTTTAAATGCTGTGTAAATAAATGTTCCTAACAAATAATAATTATTATTCATCTTTATTTCAATTTCCAAGATAATATTTACATTAAAAAAAAGAGAGAGGGGAAATAGAACATAGGGCACCAAAAAACAAAAGAAAACTTGTACCTTTGTACTCAAATTATAATTATAACATATCCTTATGTATTTTACTGTGTGTACAAAAAATAATAAAATAAATAAGAAAACAGAAAAACAAAAGAAATGAATTTGAAACATGAAACGTTTATTTTCTCTTGACTGTACTTACCTGTTAAAAAGAGTAACCTAGCATAAAGTGGATAAGCCAGAGATTAAAACAGAAGAAGAACTAGCGGGGGTTCGAGGAGGGGAGTGGAGGGGGGGGGGATCAGACCAAAATAAATCGTATTATTTAACACTAGCTGCGCCCCGCGGTTTCACCCGCATATGTTTCCATCCCGTGGGAATATCGGGATAAAAATTATCCTATGCCCTTTCCCGGGACTCAAACTATCTCTATACTAAATTTCATCTAAATCGGTTCAGTGGTTTAGGCGTGAAAAGGTAACATGCAGACAGACAGACAGAGTTACTTTCGCATTTATAATACTAGCTGCGCCCCGCGGTTTCACCCGCATATGTTTCGATCCCGTGGGAATATCGGGATAAAAATTATCCTATGCCCTTTCTCGGGACTCAAACTATCTCTATACCAAATTTCATCTAAATCGGTTCAGTGGTTTAAGCGTGAAAAGGTAACATGCAGACAGACAGACAGAGTTACTTTCGCATTTATAATATTAGTATGGATTATACAGGTTCTAAGAAAATTTTTACCATTCAAAACAGATGCTTCGCCTAGCCTCGACCTAGCTGTTTCCGATGTAAGGCCTCGTATCTAATACGCATAGGATGAATATTGTGAAAGCGGATAAATTAACTTCATCGTTGAAGATTCACAAGGCCGAGCTGAGTCGAGTATGTAGATTGAAATGTTAGGGCGCCCACGAGCAACAATTGTGTCTTAGCAAATAATTTGTCGCTCACATCAAGGGTCCGTTCACACAGACCGGCTCGGAGAGCATCGGCGCGCATTTTTCTTTTCACACAGACCGGATCGTATACGCTTGGAATTGGTCGGAGCGGAGCCGCCAACTATTTCACATAGACCGGCTGGAAGCTATCTGAAAGCGGATGCGCTCGGAGCAGGTCGGATGCGCTCGCAGCCGGTCGGATGCACTCGCAGCCGGTCGGATGCACTCGCAGCCGGTCGGATGCGCTCGGAGCCGGGTGGATACACTACAAAGGCTGTACCAGTATTCCACGCAGTCCAAGTTTTGTTTGGCGGCGTGCACGCAATCGGAGCCGATTGGCTGCGCGAGCGAGAAAGAGCACGCAATCGGAGCCGATCGGCTGCGCGAGCGAGAAAGAGCACGCATTTGGAGCCGATCTGCTGCGCGAGCGAGAAAGAGCACGCAATCGGAGCCGATCGGCTGCGCGAGCGAGATAGAGCATTTAATCGGAGCCGAACAGCTGCGCGAACGAGAAAAAGTACGCGATCGGAGCCGGTCAGCTCCTCTTATTATTTCACACCAAGCGCGTTCAAGCATTCTTAATGACAAAAGCAGTGCACATGCAAAAATAAACCTTACTACAAATACTAAAAACTCTATTTTCAACGTGATAAGAATCTGCTCTCCTCTCCGAGCCGGTCTGTGTGAACGGACCCCAAATCGCACTTTGATACAAACCCGTAGACTTGATGTGAGAGACATTAAAAGTTGTTCGTGCCCCCCCTTTGGCAGATACCTGGGGCAATCTTTTTTCTTTTTTTTAGGTACTTATACGTGTTAAAGTGTTTTTTGGTCATACAAGGTGAAATTAAATTCATAGGCATCCTTTTAAGGGGTCATTGTACTCATCATTATGAACAATTTTTACTATGGGACTAAACCTAAAATCGCGAAAAAAAAATCAGCTGTTCCTTGCATTTATGTTCACATAACTCGTCAAAATCTACATTTTCACGAGTTAAAATCGCGAAAAAAAGTCAGCTCTTCCCTACGGAAGAGCTGATTTTTTTTCGCGATTTCAGGTTTGGTCCCATAGTAAAAGTTGTTCATAATGATGATCACAATGAGCCCTTAAAAGGATGCCCGTGAATTCAATTTTACCCTGTATGACCCAAAAACACTAATTAAAATAAAATAATTCTGTCTTGTAATAACATAATAACATCATAATTTATGAGCGTTTGGCTTGCTTAGGGCGAATTTAACTAAACTTTTTATACCTAGATTATTTCGTCTTATTCTGAGCATACATTTTGAATTTTTGACACATGACAGTTCTTTCATGCTAGAACTGTCAGACGTAAATATTCCACAGATAAAAGATAATTATCTGACTCTGGTAAAATCGGCCCTTAATCTGTCAGGTTCCGCTAATGAGACACAATTGATTTTCTATTGTTTCGTCGCCAATAGGCGACGCGCGGTTTTGAGCGACGAAGTATTACTTAATCATTTCTTTGTAGCCGACCAAAAAAAAAACGGTTCACAAGTCGACGCGTATATTATAATTTTTTTTAAAGTATTATCTCGCATAACTGTTTTTTGCAACAAGTTACTTTTTTATTATTTTTACGTAGTAAACATCAATTTCTTTGTCCACCAAATGGACAGCGGATGCGAAAAAATAAATGCACACTCACAAACAAGAAAAAATAACAGAAAAATCCCACATGTTACACAAAAAGGTGTTGTAAACGTAAACGACTCATCACATAGCGCCGCGACCACAGAATGGAGGGCCGCAGAAGGTCTGCTCCATACAGCGAGCGAAAACGCACGCACACATAGACACTAGTGATGGGCGTTGAATCAACGAACTAGTTGAATCAACGTTGATGTCTCTTCAACGGGATTAACGTTGACCATAAACAAATCAACTCGTTGAATTCGTCAACGAGTTACGAGACAACGACGTTTATGAATTCAACTCGTTTAACGAAACGAGAATATGAACTCAACGTTTTGTTATTTTCAATGTACGTAAATTGTATTTATATTTACAAAACTCCCGCTACGACGCCATAGTCATGACAATAATTTGAACTCTAAATAACGAATAAAAGATTTGATATTTATTTAGTAATTTGATGTTTATTATTATTTAGTAAAACTAGGTAGGTAGTAGGTAAAGTCATCATAAAATGTTATCCAATTTCATTTGGTAAATTGCATCAAATTGTTTGTAAATTAACAGCGTACGTTAATAAAAGCGTTAAGGCGTTTATCGTTCATGCAAATTGACGTTCGTAACACGTTAACTCGTTGACGAAATTAACTAGTTGATCAACTAGTTGACAAACGCAATTCAACGTTAACGTTTCGTTGACGGAAAAACCTTATAACGACCCATCACTAATAGACACGCTTCACGTACAGCAAGTGCAAGCGCACTCGCGAAGGGCATTCGACCGAGATTATATAGTCATCATCATCATCATTTCAGCTGAAAGACGTCCACTGCTGGACATAGGCCTCCCCCAAGCACCTCCACTTGGACCCCGTCAGTTAGTGCTGACATCTCTTTGAGACGCGCGTGGAACACGACGCGCCGTCGACCCGGGCCTGGTCCTTACCGGACGGCGAGCTGCCCATTGCTCGCCATCCGCAAGCCCGCGCCTACGGTGGCCGGGAATCGGCTATCGATTCCCGACGCCCAGGGCGTCTCCTGCGGCGACTAGGGGCGCGAGGGCGCAAAGATTGCCTCTCCCTCACGCGCTCCGCCTCCTCCTTCGCGAGCATTACTGCTTCGCAGAAGGAGACAACGGCTTCCCATCCACCACTTCCACTTCGACCGGTTTTGTGCTTCTCGATTATAGATTATACCGTATCTCGGTATAATCCCAAATAAAATATGCCAACGAAAGACCCAAATATAACGAGTGTAAAAAAGATGTTTAACGCAGCCGAGAGTCACTTGTATTCCCGTCACGTATTGTGATATTTTTTTGTAGTGTACCATACTTGGGAAACCTTTTGGTTACCGAGACATTGAAGATCAAAGTTGCAACATTTTTTGTCGTTTTTTTTTTGACGAAAACCAGCTTTAAATTGTTTATTTTTATACCTCTACGACTTCTGTACCGTTGAATATAGGTACCCATCCACCCATATGCACAATGTTTTGCGTTCATTGCTTTGCACGCTACCGTATTCAGCGATTTTTAAGACCAAAAATATGTCATTTCCCAGCAATTATTTTTGTACAATGTCACTTTGTTTGATGTACAATTAGTTCCACGAAAGATAAGACTTGACACACCACGTCGTTTGACATGCGCTGTACACGATTTTAGGTCTCTTTAGCGGTATGAGGTCTGAGCGCGGGACGGAACCAGGCGTCACAGGGGCGGCAGAAAGAGAGCGGGAAGGGGGGGGGGGGTCAAGTCTCATCTTACGTAAATGACAACTATGATGATGTGCGTTTTCGCTTTGTGTGTGGTTCTGACCTTCTGTACTGTTTTGTGACATGATTGTACCGCACAGCTGATTCTTACGCAAGCGCACTTTCTCCTCGACTCGGGCGCCAGCGCATACAGTCGCGCACACAAGTTAATGTCACACTGTTATAATTATTTTTACATGTTATTTAGTGAAAAAAACTTGTGTGTGATGTATAACTTTTTTGGACGACGTTAGTAGAATTAATAAGTTCATAGAGACACGTGCATAAAAAAGATACTTAATAATCTCGAACAATAAAGAAAAATAAAAACAAACAAATCAATTATTTAATACCAAAGACAGAGTTCCTATTTAATTCCTAGATTAAATAACACACTGTAAGGCTGCGTTTCCAACAGAGATGTGCGAGGATGCGAGGGATGTGTGTGAAACCAACCAATAACCTCGCTTCATTTTTATAGCTTGAACTAAGTTAGCGTTGGTATTGGTTACTATAATCACGAGCACAAACCAGAAAAAGTCGGCAACTGCACGTCATGACTGTGACAAGAAGGCTTCCACTCAGCATGATACAGATAGCGCCATCCACGAAGACGCGCCCCACTCTTCTTCCTAATCGCTTACAGTACAAGTGTGCAACATTCCGCTAGTGTTTTAGTTTTGGCAATACACAGTAATTACTTATTAGTGGGTAATTAGTGTGTATCAAAAAACTAAAACACTAGCGGAATTAACTAGCGATAGTAAGAAGAGTGGGGCGCGTCTTCGTGGATGGCACAATCTATACTGTGCTATGGGGGACCCACAACACAGTGCTGAATTGTTACACTGCTTATTCAGGAATAAAAATAAACCAGTACGCAAATTGTAACCATGAATTCAGCATATGATTCTAAGGTCCGGCGTTTCTGAATTTGCCGAAGATGTAAACAACAATGGCCGCTCGAAATTGAATAAACTCGATATACAAGAATGTTTATTTTTGACTAGTTAACTCGGCGATTTAGACGAAAATAAACATTAATTAAAATAAATGTTCTTGTATATCGATTTTTTTTTTCAATTTATTTACCTCTGTAAAATCTATTTATGTTTGCATACCTCTCTGTTAGCTTAAATTATTGTCAAAGTATATGTTTTGTGAATAAAAGTTATTATTATTGTTAAATTGCGCTAGCGATCACTAGATTAACGAGGCAGGCATACTGTAATAATATTTTGTAATATCATTCTGTAAAGAAACATAGTCATTGTGCATTGCAGCAAATATTTTGTAACATACTGAATCATTTTATAAATAATATACAATTGAAACACATCATGTTTTGTCCGCGTTCTTGCGTTAAAGAATTTTGAAAGTATTTTTATTGTATTGCTATAGTAATGTAAAAATAATGTGGTCTTACTGTGTGGTCATTTATTGTAGGGGTATGAGTTAAGAATTAGCCGAAAGATAGATTATGATGTCGTGATGGCCTAGTAATTAAGGCTTCGTAATTTATTTCTTATCTTTATTCCTTATCTTGTTTTTGTCTAGTTTATTATTCTTTTACCTTGTTTATTTTATCAGAGGGGCAATTCTAGTAATTTTAACAACGTTCACAGTCTGATCTCAGTCTCAATCTATCAAAAATACCTCTAATTTTTTTTACAACTTTTTGACATTGATTATCGCTGAGATGAGATTGGGACTAGATTTTCAAAGTTTTTAATTACAGGAATTGGCCTTCAGATCTTCGAAACTACTGATCCGATTCCGAAAATTATTTCACTATAATGAAAAGCTACGTATTGCTGCGTGTCATAGGATATATTTTATGTTAAACAAGACATGCGGAAAAAGTCGCGGGCAGAAGTTAGTGCCTACTATACAGGTTGAAATTAAATTCATGGGCATCCTTTTAAGGGGTCATTGTACTCATCGTTATGAACAACTTTTACTATGGGACTAAGCCTAAAATTGCGAAAAAAAAAATCAGCTGTTCCTTGCATTTATGTTCACATAACTCTTCAAAATGTATGGAAGAGCTGATTTTTTTTTCGCGATTTCTGTCTTGGTCCCATAGTAAAAGTTGTTCATAATGATGATTACAATGACCCCTTAAAAGGATGCCATGATTTCACCCTGTATAAATATATAGATTTGTGAGAAAAGAATCGACACTACAGTACCCGGCGATAAATATTGCACATCGATCTTTGGAAAGAGACAATCGGCTAATTTCGGCTTCGTAGAGCGTTATCTCTGTCGCACGAAATACAAACAGTCCGGTATCTATTAGGAGCTGTTAAAACAATTATGATTTGCTTCTTTTGATAATTCTTTTTAATCTTTGTATAAAATACACCAATTTTTCTATAAATGATTGCTTTAGGTTGGGGTAAAATAAAAAGGTTCCCCTATTTTTCCTAAAGATGCCATAGTACAACTTTAAATTATTTAAATTTGGGGGTGTTAACAACTCTAGATATATATTTTGAACTGGACGCGACCACACTCTATCGCACTTGAACAACGACTGACAAAACGTCAGTTAACGTCACATAGGTAGTGTGCGACAGAGATAACGCACTACGAAGCCGAAATTAGCCGATTGTTTCTTTCCAAAGGTCGATGTGCAATATTTATCGCCGGGTACTGTAGAATAATATTATGGAGAAAATCACTTGTTAATAATACATATAATGTAAATCTCTTTTGAAACTGTGAACAGACAACCTCATTTCTAAATCTAAAGTCCGGCTACATTAACTCATAATCTGCTTATTACCCGTTAAAGTACTGCATTAAAGCACTTTTTAAAGAGTTAATGCCGCATTTAAAAAATGGTTTGACGCGTAAAATTTCGTTACAAATTGTAATGGAGGTTTTAGTTAAAATGCGGCTTGTTAGCACTGCTTTTACACGTGGGCAAGTAAATTAAATCCCTGACGAAAATATCTACATGAAAAAAAAAATGGGTTAGGGGGGGCAACTGGCCTCAAACTCAAATTCAAAGCATTTATTTCACTTAAACCATTTACAGGCACTTTTGAATTGTCAAGAAGTCAGTCAGTCAGAAAAAATGAAGCTAGTTGCCCATTCCAAAGCGTAGGTACCTATGGAGAAGAACGGGCAAGAAACTCCATGGACACTCTTTTAAATCAAAATAATGTGGTTACAAAGTCTTGGTTACATCATTCATGTTAAAAAGTATACATGTGAGAACGATGCAGAACGTTAAAAGCGTCCATAATGAAAATATGAGAAAAAACAACAATTCAAATAATAAAATAAAATAAGCCATGGCAGCAAAGAGATGACCAGTCCCTACTGACGGCGCCCGTTCAAGAACATGACGCATGCATCACCTCTAGACCGCGGCCCACATTACCTACACGGAGTAGGAACAACAGTGGAATAGTTGGCCGAATGCGTGGGCCAGAATACCATGGGAAAAAAGTATCGTAGTTAAATCGAACCATTGGGACTTAATTTCATTAAAATGAAAAAAAAGGTGCGAAATAAAACGTAACTATCAAAAATTAACCAATGCGCAAATTGTAACCATGAATTCAGCGTATGATTCTAGACGAAAACATTTATTGAGGGTTATAAAAAAAAAATCTGCTGTCTCATAGACACGTGCAATACCTACGCGGGCAAATTTATTTATTTATTATTTACATAAACACATAGGTTACCACTTATAAAAAAAGACGGGGTGCACTCCGGGAGTGCCGGCAGAAGTGAAAACTTGAATATTAACGTTGTGCATTTTTCATATTTTTCATTAATAGATGCACTTTGTTCAATTTCCATATTTTAAACACTTTATATACACGAATTTTACGAATACACAGCAGTGTGGCCACTACACAGACGGTCGAGCCATCAGCTGTCACCATCCATGGATGCGCGTGGCACGCTGTAACATAAACACACACGAACATTCGCGCAAGCGCCCTGCGCCGCCTAAACGAAACAGCAGGCATACATTTTCGCCGCGCCGTAGAAAGAGAGGGGGATACTTCCTCTCCTACGCCGCGCCGGCTGTCTACTCTCCATCCGTCTTACGAATTTTCGATCAGGTCACGTGTCCTGACGCGATGTCCTGACGCGAGTTTAATATTTTTTCCCATTACAAAAAAAGTGTACAACGCCGCTAAAGAAGTTTTCTCTTCAAAAAGGTATGGAACAACTAATATATTTTTGTATAATTGCTGAGATTGGATGCAAAAGGTAGTGGGGTCAAAAGTCCTATAAGAATAAAGTACCTTGTCCCAAACTAGGAAAATCCTGTATCTTGAGACGCAGTGACTTCGCATTACATTAAGGTCGATTGTTGTGAACAAACAACACTTTTTCTTTGCAATTTTGATAGACTTTGATCTTACGTAAGATTAAAAAAAGGGGGAGGGGTTCATCCAAGTCTTATCTTTTCTTACGTAAGGGAAGGGGGTCAGAAAGTGGTTAAAATTGTCTTACGTAATAAATGAACAGCCCTTTATGAACTGTGTGTTGTGACTTTGAAGACCCCATTTCTTTATCTCATCTTCCATAATCATCATACTAGCTTTTACTTGGCAAAAAAACCGCAAGGTTATGTCACATATTTTATGCAATAAGTTAATGCGTTATTTCCATAGACAACCATTTCAAAATAGGCCTACGAGGTTGCTTTGAAAAAGGTATTTCCATTTAGAGAAATTAAGAAATATAGGATATGTTGTCAGATTACCATCTTGTTTGAGTTATGTTGCTATCTGTTAAAATTGCTGGGTTTTTTTATTGGCTAACTAATTACTTATAATCAAGTCTAATTGACAGTATATCTCCGTTTTCTGAAAGTCTTAACCACAATTATTAATTCATAATCTGCATCATTTGCCTAGCCTTTTCCCAACTATGTTGGGGTCGGCTTCCAGTCTATCCGGATGCAGCTGAATACCAGTATTTTACATGGAGCGACTGCCTATCTGATCTCTACAATCTAGTGACTGGGTAATACGATACCCCTTGGTAAGACTGGTTGTCAGACTTTCTGGCTTCTGAAACGTAACGTAACGACTGCCAAAGATCCACGAATGACAGCCGGGACCAACGGTTTAACGTACTTTCCGAGGCATGGAGGGGTCTTTTTATGTAAAGATGGTCACCCATCCACAGACCAACCGCGGCAAGCGTAGCTTAACCTGGTCGATCGGACTGTGCGGTTGTTATTACTTAGCCACAAGCCCCTTCTTAACTACAATTAATTATCTGAGGATAGGCCCATTTTTATGGATGGGAAATCATCAAATGACCCCTCCCGCTCTGGGTGGAGCGGAAGGGAGTGTCAGACTCTTACTGACTAAAACCCATCCGTGTTCCTTCCTTAGCTCTTAATGGTTCGGGGTAGCGGTAACCCTTAGGGACAATCCCGCACCCTCCGTAGGCTTCGGCCCTGGCAGGCCCCTTCTTTTTTGCTGACATCTCTTTGAGGCGTTCGTAGAACACGTACGCGCCGTTCGGCACGGGCCTGGTCCTGATCGGACGGTGATAGGTTAGGCCCTAAGTTAATATTGAAGGGCTGTGGCTTGCTTCAAGTTTCAGAAATTAATTATTGTTAATTCATATGTGGCGACATCTACATCGCCACATGTGAACTACGCAACAAACTGACGTCACGCAAAGTTCTGCATCGCCCAAGTAGAGTTTACCGCGCGACTAGTATATACAGGGTCCCATTAAAATAAATAGAGAGAGAGAGAGAGAGACTTTTTGGTACCGCTTTTGGTCATTGTCCTTTTAACACAGCGCTCAATACGTCTAACCAAAGATATCCAAGAAAAGAAAAACTATTTTGACCAAAAATAATAAATTGCCGGCACATTAGTGTATTTTCGTTAGCTGATTATTTTTCTTGTAAGTATCTAATGCGTTTTTCTCATAATTTTTTTTTACCATCTTCCTTATTTTGGTGGTCCGAATGATTTCTAAAAGTTTGTCCATCTATTTTAATGGGACCATACAGGTGTACATACAACCGAATCACAATACCGGAAACGTATAAAAAAAGGATGTAAACAAAATAGAATCGGAAACACTTAATCATTTATTTATATAAGTAATTTTTAGCACAACAAATTATTCAGGTGAATCAATTAATCCGTAACTGAATCGAACTTTAGAGATGCAACCTACTATCGATATCGACTGACTGAGTAGTTACGAGTACATCTCTAGTTCTTATGTAAAGTCTAGACTATCGATAGCGTGTTATATTGTAAATTAAATAATTACACGTTTCTTATAAAACCAACCTAATGGATAACCTCTTAAGGGGTCATTGTACTCCAGGCCCGGGTCGACGGCGAGTTATGTTCCACGCGCCTCAAAAAGAGATGTCAGCACTAACTGACGGGGTCTGCCAGGACCGAAGTCTGCCGGGGTCGCGGGTTGTTTGAAAGAGATACCGTGGCTCCTGGCACAGGCAACTGAAGGAACACAGGTGGGTTTTAGTTAGTAAAAGTCTGACACGCCCTCTCGCTCCGCCCAGAGCGGGAGAAGTCATTTGATAATTTCCCACCAAAGAAAAAAAGGGGTCGTTGTACTTATTATTATGAAAAACTTTTACTACGGGACCAATAATGAAATCGCGAAAAAATCTGCTGTTCTCTATAATTATGTTCGCATAGTTCGTCAAAATGTAGGGAACTGCTGATTCTTTTTTCGCGATTTCAGGTTTGGTCCCATAATAATAGTTGTTCATAATGATAAGTATATCGCAGAAAGCGATAAGGCCGCCCATTGTATATTTTGTATTGTTTAATGTGTTTATTTCATGTTATGTATTTTTGTGGTGTACAATAAAGTATATATAAATAAATAAATAAATAAATAAGTACAATGACCCCTGAAGAGGTTATCCATTAATTACCGGACACGGCGGACACCCTGTATATTTTGAAGAGAACAAAAACTAATTGGTTGACATGGTTTTGATATTACCTACATAATGGTTAGTTTTATGTATAAAAACATAACTTCAAGCCTGCTTTTTCCCCGCATACATAGGCAGAGGTGTGGGTGTGTATGCACCCACATTTTGCCAGATATTATAAGTAAGTCCCAAAACGACAGTAAAGCTGACGTTTCTGGAAAGTTCTCATTTTTACTACTTTTTCCTTTTCTACTAGTTGAAATTAATTAATAATAATACTGATAGAGCAGTGGTGGCCAAGTGGTAACGGCCGCGACTTACAAGTTGTAGGTCGTAGGTTCGAATCCAGACAGGCGTTTTACTCTGTGTTAATTATTTCATCACCACTGCTCTCAAAACGGTGAAGGAAAACATCGTGAGGAAACCGGCATCCTAGAACCAAAAATTCAAAGACATGTGACATCTGCCAACCCGCACTGGGCCTCGTGGTGGATTACGGCCCACTCCCTCTCACTGAGAGGAGGCCTGTGTCCCAGCAGTGGGAACATTATAGGCTGATTATGAATCATCATCATATTTAAAAAACTACTTTTGTATACAATGCTTTATGTCAACATGTTCACTTCCCGTGACCCAAGGGCTGGCTTTTACCTTGGCCAGAGGATAAGTATTGCCATACAACGTGGCAATGCCGCCAGTCTCTTGGGTACATCACCAGTCGACAGCGATGATGGGAAGGAATATTTCGACGCCATATTTTAGTTTGTTAATACATAGTTTTATTTAGGTTAGGATATTATATTTTATTTCGTACTAGCTGCGCCCCGCGGTTTTACCCGCATAAGTTTCGATCCCGTAGGAATATCGGGATAAAAACTATCCTATGTCCCTTCCCGGGACTCAAACTATATATCAAATTTCATTTAAATCGGTTCAGTGGTTTAGGCGTGAAAAGGTAACATGCAGACAGACAGACAGACAGAGTTACTTTCGAATTTATAATATTACTAGCTGCGCCCCGCGGTTTCACCCGCATAAGTTTCGATCCCGTAGGAATATCGAGATAATAACTATCCTATATCCTTTCCCGGGACTCAAAAACTATCTTTATATCAAATTTCATCTAAATCGGTTCAGTGGTTTAGGCGTGAAAAGGTAACAGACAGACAGACAGAGTTACTTTCGAATTTATAATATTAAGTATGGATTAGAAGTTTGTTAGCTTACCTATATATTATGTAAATATTATATTCTGAAACATGTTCTCAATTCTTAAGTTGAAATTCTGAAGCGACAGTTTCTGAAAAAGTCACCTGTGTCGCACAGACAGGCAACAGTCTAGTTAGGATGCATTTTTTTTTAATAATCTTGCTATAAACAGGACATACATTACGATATAAACAAAAGAACATCAAACCTTCTTAATTTCAAACCAAAAATTCTTTCGAAACTTCACCATCTTTACGCCAATTAAAATAATAGTTTGGTCAGATCTTTAGCAAGACGTATTTTCCGTTTATGGATCCGAGAACTGATTGTAATACCACCTTTATTGAGAAAGATAAACGAGTGCGAATTGCAATGCCGGATCTAGTGTGTGAAATCTCGGTGTCCTATGTGGGTTACCGTTGCGATGCGACGCGATTGCACGAATTTAAAAAATAAAACAATAGAATGTCAACCTCCATGTATGTAAGGATCGTTGCAGGTGGCGTTCTGTAGTTTTCTGCTTACCCCCATGGGAAGAAGCCATGAGTTTATGTGTCAATGTAAACAAATAATTAAACTACCCGGGAATAGGAGGACAAAGATATATAGGCACCTTAAGAGGAAATGCGGTCGGAGAGACTTTTGAAAAAGCCTAAATAAATAGTCATAATTCGAGGTTTGGCTCTCGCCTATTTCCTCCTCCAATATTGGACCAATTTAATAGATATTTCATAAACTGAATAAGAAGGATATAAACATTGTCACTTTGTTTCTTTTTTCATTAATAGTAGTCAAATTTGTACACTAGGCCTCTGTTGACAGTGGTTTAAATCGGCATTTTTTGAGGGTTCTAGTGCCTCTCTATCGCTAGTTCCGCGCTCTCGCTTGCACGCTCGGATCAGGCGGAACGTGACAATGAGTGATGCTTTTTCGTGCGTGCAGCGGGCGTTCGCGATTTATAAAACGTTATCACGTCAAAAAAAAGGGGTGTACTAATCACTTTCTCTTATCCCTTCGAAGTGAGGCGTGATGTTATACTAATACAAAATCGGGGCCACAGATGATATAAATCCACTTCCCATTTAATTTCTCACGTAGGCCGCTGACTAATTTGTATTTATGACGAGGATGCCTTAATCACTTCTTTGGCAACCGACTCGGAGATAGCCGCTGACGTCATTAGTATACCTCCGCGAATGAAAGTCGGTCAAAATGTGACTAGAAGTGTTAAGACAGCAATCACTGATATGTATATAACACACATAATTATTTGTGTTATGTATATGTGTCATCTGCCTAGCGTTTTCCAACTATGTTGGGGTCGGCTTTCAGTCTAACCGGATGCAGCTGAGTACCAGTATTTTACATGGAGTGACTGCCTATCTGACCTCCACAACCTTACTGGGTAATACGAAACCCCTTGGTAAGACTGGTTGTCAGAATTTCGGGCTTCTGACGATCCGTAACGACTGTCAAAGATCCACGAATGACAGCCAGGACCAACGGCTTAACGTACGTTCCGAGGCACGAAGGTCTTGGTATGTAAAGTTGGTCACCCATCCACGGACCAACTGCGGCAAGCGTAGCTTAACCTGATTGATCGACCCATGCGGCTGTTATTACTTAGCCACAAATACCTCCCCCTCCAATAAGGTTGTATACATATATGTATGTATACAACCTTATTACTGTTTAAATACCTCCGGTTTAGGAACGCCCGATGAGTTAATATATGTTGTCAAATCTTATGTAGGTTTATTTTGTACAAGTTGCCTGCGACTTCGTACCTGTGTGCGGTTTGTATTTCATAATTTTTAATACAATCCAGGATGAAAAGTAGCCTATGTTTTTTCCAAGTCCAAGACCTGGTCACCTGGTCAAGGGTTGGGCAGAGGTGAACCTACTTTTAAAATTATCCCTTTATCAATCCTGCTGCTAAACGGTTAAATTGACTGCTTCTACACTTCAGATCACGGGATCATTTCACGAACAAAGCAAATGTTTCTGTTATTTACAGTTTCTCCATGTATGTAAGACTTTTATCTACAAACACACCCACGATACAGGAGAAATTGAAAAGAGGGCGTTTTTCTATTTAAAAAATACTAAACCATTTTTTTAAAGGGAGTTCCTTTGTTGATTGATGAATTGCACCGATCCCAGCGTGGTTAACCACGCTGGGATCGGTGCAATTCATTCATTCAATTAATCGAGCATTCATTAATTAATTCCCCAAGATTCGCACTAGCTCCTGTAGCCTCATTTTCATGGTGCTACAGCGACCATTGCATATCAAGGAATAGACCGGGGGGCGCGGTAATGGTAGGGAAGACGTGCCGTAGTAGGGTTTAAATGAAAAACTGGATCAAACCGGAATGAGAAAGCTTATAGTGGATAAGACAAAGTTTAAAACAGAAGACGAACTAGCAGGGGATCGACGGGGGTGGAGAGGGGGGGGGGGGGGTCAGGGGATCAGACCGAAATAACTCTGTAAAAATATGGCCGAAAGATAGTCAAAAGTGGACAAGACACGCACAACCACATAGTAGTTATTTTGTCGGCTGTCTGTCCGTCCATCCATCCGTTCATCCGTGAATATGTAACTATAATAATAGTTGTCATTGGCCACTGCAGCAGTGTAAACACGGTGAAAGGTGTGGACGGGCACGGTGCAGGTGGGGTAGTGCGGAAACTACGCGCCGCCGCGCCTGATTACAAGCTGATGGTGTGTGGTACAAGATATAAGATGTAGCAGTTGGGATAATACTTACAGAAATGGTAGTAGGTGCTGTAAAAGTTGTCTGCTAAAGTCGACTTTATGTAGCGCAGGCTGGAAATAAAGTACGTTTACGGTAGTTTGATAAAGTACGTTTACGTGTTATAAGTGAGAATTATCATAATTTAAGTAATATTCGTAAATACGAAAGACTAAAGTCGCTGCGTTGTTTGACATACTTACCTACATTTATCGACCCTAAATCTAATAATGCATGTTACCATCATATATGAATGATTTACCTATGGAAATCTGCAATGTGTTAAATGCGAATAACTGTTCAAAGGTATTAAAAAAATATTTTCTAGATTGCAGTGCGATCTAGAAAAAAAAGAAATTGTGATACGTTTAAGTGTTCAACAAAAATTTGTAAACTGTTCTTGTTTTGACTAATAAACAACAAAAATTAATAACTCTGGTTACATTCGATTCGAACAGCAAGTCCAAAGAAGTGTTCTGGTTGCAAGTTTAGCGGTATTAGGTTTTTGTTTGGAAGAAAATAGTGATAGTATAGCAGGAATTATGGAAAAACGTTCGCTAAACGAAACGTATTTTAAATGCAGTCTATTACAAACTGCTTTTATAAAATGCTCTGTGATTTCAAATGTCTCTATTTAATAATTAAAATCTTCTTTTTTTTATTAAACATAGACGTATTTGTATTATTAGGTAGTATACGAATTTACTACTACTACTTACTATCTACTACTATTACTACTACTATTACTATTACTACTATTACTATTATTATTACTATCTACTATTTTATTTTGTAGTTACTTATTTTTAAACGGCTTCCAAAAAAGAAGGGGGTTATTCCTTCGAAAAGCCTTTTTTAGACTTACTTCTGCTACTTTATAGCGTCCAACAAGGGAACTTGATGTGAAATGATTAATGAATCATTTACATCGGTTCATATCGGTATATAATCGGTTTATATCGCTTGGGATACCAGACTCGGTGAACCGGTTAATGTAAATACCCGCTCCCGCGACATCCTGTAACTCACACCACGCATGAAAAGCAGCGCGTTCAGTGAAGCCAGTCGTCTTCCGTTGCACGACTCAGCACGATAATCAAGGGTCCTTAGCTTCCGCACGATTATCTGAAGACAGTTTCATGTATTGCTAAATCTTATGATTTATACGATTATCGTTTGAAAATGGTATGCGTTGGTTTATAAATTACAGAGTTATTTTGTCATATGTGTTGAATGGTGGTGAAATGACTTAGCAATTCTTACAGTGATTTTACGAATATAAAGATTTGGGAATTTTTTAATTAGCCTAAAATGTTCCCACTGCTGGGATTCAGGTACCCGCGGTGCAGTGCCCAGTGCGGGTTGGTAGATGTCACATGTCTTCGAATTTTTGGTTCTAGGACATACCGGTTTCCTCATGAAATTTTCGTTCACCGTTTCGAGAGCAGTAGTGATGAGGTGCTTTACTTTGCGTAATAAATTACGCTAAGTGAAGCAGCTGTCTGGATTTGAACCCACGACCCACTCGGAAATTTTAATGTACAGTGGTTGCCCAGTGGCCCCTCGTTACCACTGGGCCGCCACTGTACATTAAAGGCCGAAAGTTTTTCTTTAGACTTGGCAATCGGTTGGTCATAGGTGATAACCATTTTGTGGTTCTTTTTATAACTTATTTCTTGAATTTATTTATCTACTTAGCCAATAATTTCCCAATGCTGGGAAAAAAAGTCCTCTCAGTCCTTCCAGTTTATAGAAAAGCTACGTTTAAATCTTGTGTGATTCTTTAGGTAATATAAATTAAAGCAGTTAGTATATAATTTATACTACCTTTGAAAGTGTATTACGCAATTAGGGTGCAGACCCTAATTGCGTAACACACTTTGGATCGCAATCTGAATAAATTTGAAGGATATTGCTAATCCATTGCTTCATTAGATCGAAAAATTTTACTGCTCAATGACGTAAATAACGTAATGAATGTTGTTGAACTGTCAAAATGAATTGCTAATGCAATAACCTGTTACAAAGTTACTCTGCAGGACTAAGTGGATGATGTACGACTGTCTTAAAATCAGCAATTTTTTTTTTCCGCTAACATGACATAACACGCCGTATTCCCCAAATAATTAGGTTGAGGTTCATCTACATTAAGCCAGTTATCTTTAGTAAGCATGTAAGTCCCGTTACCTACTGGGAAAAAACCAGATTGTATGACTAATCAATCATCAATACAATTAAACCCGCTACCGCTTATAAGCCTTAGTCATTATCGCTTCCGCTCATAACTTGTACCATACGACAAAGCGGCGCGTGCGCGGCCGAGCGTCACTTCCGGCGTGTTGCAATCAAGGGCGCACTACTTCCGGTCGAATATCTGAAGATACGTTATTTAATGATAGGCTTATGAAAAACAGGACTTTCATAAATGTACGTTGAAGGCTTTGTTTATTTTATTAATAGACGATTCGCCTGTTTTTTTAATATGTAGACTCTGGGCTTTGATTTGATTATAATGTTACTTTGAAGACGGCCACCGGTAAAAAACGTATTTCCCAATGATAAGTAATTTTTAGGGTTCCGTACCTCAAAAGGAAAAACGGAACCATTATAAGATCACTTCGTTGTCCGTCTGTCAATACCCTTGTTCTCAGGAACGCGTGGAGTTATCAAGTTGAAATCCCTTGAAGCAGTGAAAAAATTAACCTTGTAAGTCAACGCAATCAAAAGATACGGGCGTTTATGTTCGAAATCAAATAATATTTTGATACTCGCAAAGGAATCAAAACTTTTAAAGTACTTCCCATTGACCTAGAACCAAAAAATTCGGCAAGAAGCAATGTCACGTAGCACAAGTAAAGGAAACAATCCGAAAACCGTAAATTTTAGTTACATACCTACAAATTTGTACGGAACCCTCGGTGCGCGATTCCGACTCGCACTTTACCGGTTTTTTTCATAATTACCACGGTTGGAAAACCAGTTTGCGATTGAAATTTTTGGCCATTCATATTAAATTAACTTTATCGATATAAATGCAGGAAAGTGTATTAGGTAATAAGAATTTAGAGAACGTAGGATGCAAGAGCGAGCAAAAGCTCAACATTTTTTTATGTCCTTCAATAGGTTAGATTTTTTTTGCCCATCTATACAGGGTGTTCGGCAGAACGTTGAATACACGAAAATGGGACATAGATGGGGTTGTCTGCTACCTACTCAGCCCAAAAAAAAATACCTAGGCCCCATAGTTTTTATTTTTATAGCCGATTTTACTAAGTATTTGCACCAAACAATAATTTTAGATGAATCTACCAATAGTCGAGACAAAAACAAAAAAAAAGTGTTGCCAGTTTCGTCTATCCTACATAAAGTTATAGGCCTTCAAACTTTTAAAACTCATGAATTTCGGTGATAAAAAAAATAAAAAAAAACTATGGGGCCTGTGTAATTTTTTTAACTTTAACGGGTACTATGTCTAGCTTGTCTTTGCTCTACAGTTTCACTTCACTTCTGCTCAACTCCTCGGGGACTGCAGGTGTGAGATTACGTATGTTATTTATTACACAATACAGTAAAACTACAACAAAGAAGTACTCAAAACCGTGGCTAGTATTTCATATACTTTCTATGTTTTTTGACAATGGCATTCGAACCCATTGTGAAGATTGTAAAACAATGGACTAACGAAACTCTAATTTATACGACGTCTTTATCTTGAATATTTTAAGCGAAAGTGATACATTTCTGTATGGTTTTTAAGGTCGACTGAGTTCCGTTTTTTTTAGGAGATAATGAGGCTTTATAAGAAAATAGTATTGATCACTACGTTTGGTTAGCGTCTTACTGAACGTTTTTCGCGATGGTTTTTTTTGAACGGAAATACAGTTTTGTCCAACTTGTTTAGCCTCCAAAAATCCATTTTTCTGACGTTTTTAGCAATCTGCTAAGTCAGTATAGTATGTATTTATTACGAACTAAATGTACATTATGAATTTACTAGTAAAAACTTCTAATAATATATCCTAAATAACAAAATTAAAACCTAACTTAACTAAAACTATACAAAAATTAAAATATAGCGTCGAAAAATTCATCCACATCGCTGTTGACTGGTAATGTACCCAAGAGACTGCCGGCATTACCACGTTGTATGGCAATCATTATGATTTGTATGTTGATCAAAATATGTAAAATTAAATAATAATAATATGAACTTTTACTGACTGACTAAAACCCACCCGTGTTCCTTCAGTTGTCTGTGCCTGGGGCACTGTAACACTTTCTAACAACCCGCGACCCTGGCAGATGTAAGGATTGACCTCAAATGTTATGATTTAATGAAATAGTCATACAAGAGGGCAACTGGACTGTATTGCAAGTCTCAGTGCCTGCACGACTGGAGCAACACTTCTCTGAAAAAGAAACGTTGAAAGGTGTTACATTGGTCATTCAGTGTCACTGGATTCCAGAGCTGGATCAATGTACCAGAGTTTAAGGCACCCATAGCTCAGCATAATGCTAAATGGAAGCCTTCTTGTCACAGACTATTTCTGCTTTGTGCTAGTGATTATGTAGATCTATTTTATTAGATCTGTTTACTTACTTGAGCAAATATTGTTTTGTATGCACGTGTTTCTGAGACAAATAAACCTATTTTTCCTTTAATCCTTGTAAATGAGCCTTTATGTAAGTATTTATTTATTTCGTACGAGACTTTTCTCCTAAATTGACTCTTATAAGTAACTATTCAGTAATTTCATGCCATAACCGTCCACTATAATGGCCGTATTTAAAGTTAAACGCTCACTAAACCGTTTTAATGCTTTTCCTATAAACGTTCATGTAAAACGAGAGAGAATTTCTAAGGAATGAAAGTGAAATAAAATTCGTCCTACGCAGCAACCTAACCAAATAAATCGATGGACATTTTAATAGTATTCGTGTATGGGACTTTTAAGTTTTCCAAACACCATAATGATCGTATTAAAATCCCATAAGTTTTAAAGTAAATGTTTATTTTATAGTTTTGGGCATTTAAAGTGGAACGTGGGTGTTTATTGCTATTGGATTACCATTAACCGTTTAAATCAAGATGGTTGGATGGCTTGGGGATCAAAGAGCACGTATACGTTATATCATTTAAATGGTGGCGTTCTTTATTATAAATAATCAGCCTATAATGTTCCCACTGCTGGGACACATGGTTCCTCTATGTGAGTGAGAGGGAATGGGCCGTAATCCACCAAGCGCGCCCAGTGCGGGTTGTTAGATGTCACATGTCTTCGCATTTTTGGTTCTAGGACATGCCGGTTTCTTCACGATATTTTCTTTTACCGTTTTGAGAGCAGTGGTGATGCAATAATTTACATAAAGGAAAGCTATTTGAGACAAAAATCCTGTTTATTTAGGACTGAAGACATTTGGGATAGCATTTTTTAGAGGTAGATTCGTGCTTAAGTTTTGGATATGGCTTTTTGATATTTAAGAGTCAATGTAAGGCGGATTACACACTACAATGCGCCAAGCGGCGGACGGGGTGCTGGAAACGGAACCAATTTATATTAAAAAAAAAACAGTGGCACTCCAGGAGTGCCTACAGAAAAGAAAACAAAGCACAAACAGAATGGTTCCCGATCCATTTGCATAAAATTTTAAGACCTAATATAACTTAGCATAATTTTGTTTGGCATAATTATATTTTCGCATAATATGATTACGCATAACAGCTTACGCATATTTTTTTTAAGCATAATTTTTCTAATCATAATAATGATTAAGCATAACATTCTAAAGCATAAATTTAGCATGCTCGTTTTATTTCTATCGACGTCAGGTCGACGGAGCCCCGCTGCGCGGGTCTCCTATTTCAGTCTGCAGGGTTAGGAGGAACCTAACCAAACCGAACCTCGGGGTGCCCCTAACGTCGTTTAGTATTATGCGAATTAAATTTATGCCAAAACAAATTAGTCTTTAAGATGATTATGCCAACATAAAATGTATGCCTAAACAAATTATGCCGAAGTATTATTATGCCAAAACAAATTGTGCCAAAATCGTTATGCCGAAGTATATTAGGACAAAGAACATTATGCGAAAAGAAGGGATCCCAAACAGAATACTTTGCCATCACTCACTGACATATCGGATATACGAGTACATTAAAACCGAGTACATCCCGAGGACAGCCGAACAAATCCGAAGCGGTGTCGATTACGGTAACAGTGGCGCGAGTTCAATAGTTTTTTCCCATTTAAAAAAATGCCCAACGCGTCTAAAGAAGTTTTCACTTACACTTGAAAAATGACGCGTGGGTTCGCGTTATCTATCTATCGTTCGTGGCGCGTCGTAGTGTGTGATCTGCCTGAGGTTTTCCCCAGAGAAAAAACCTAAATTCCTTTACGGAAGAATTCAAAGCTAATTGCTAGCCATTTATCGCCTAGGGAGCTAATACCGTCATAAGCTAACAAGACACACCTCTACAACACTGGAGGACTACTAATAATGTTTACACACGTGTGTGCACTTCTTATGAGTTGAGTAACATTTAAAGTGGCACATTATGTCATCGTGTGACACTTTTGAAGTACGGGTTTGAGTTGACAGCTTCTTTTTTTCTTGTATAATCCTTCGCTTGATTAAGGGGCTTGTAATAACAGCCGCACGGGTCGATCGATCAGGTAAAGCTACGGTTTCCTCGGTTTGTCCGTGGATGGGTGACCATCTGCCTCGGATAGCACGTAAAGCCGTTGGTCCCGGCTGTCATTCGTGGATCTTTGACAGTCGTTACGGATCGTCAGAAGCCCGAAAGTCTGACAACCATTCTTACCAAGCGGTATCGTATTACCCAGTAACTGGGTTGTGGAGGTAAGGTAGGCAGTCGCTCCATGTAAAATCCTGGTATTCAGCTGCATCCGGTTAGACTGGAAGCAGACCCCAACATAGTTGGGAAAAGGTTAGGCTGATGATGATCCTTCGCTTGGTTATCTCTGGCCGAGGGGTGAGACTGGTTTGCAGAGTAATCATCACCCCCGGCAGGAATTAAGGCAAGCCCTGTCACTCTCCGTGGCCAGTCACTAACTGTGCCAGTCACCCTTTGCGACCGACAACGTGTGTGAACTTCCATCCATCCATCCATCTAGAGTTCACCCACATTTTGCCAGTTATGTTCAAGTCCCATGTAGGTAATAGGCGCGAGCCTGTTGCCATCAACCAGGCACAAATCCAGACTCCGGGCTGCTACTGAAAATTCCAGATGGAAAACTCAATAACCCTTTGCTCGACCCGGGAATAGTATCCAGTACCTCGTGCTCAGCAGTAGAGTTTGCAACCACTAGACCAAAGATGCAGTAAATGAAGTCGGTTGTTTTTTATGTAAAAAAGTTTTTATTTTTTACTTTTTAGTTGTATGTACCTACCCCACACAAATTCAATTAACACTAGTACATTGAAGAATTAAAGACACCTACTAGAAGAATCATTAAAATTCGCATAGAAATGCCGGGGATGCCGTACATTTATGCATAATATAACATCATACATAAGAATATTTACCTAATGTATTATATACTAAAACCTTCCTGAAAGTATGTAGATCACATTAATAAAAGAATTATCAAAATTGCTTCATTCGTTTTTGAGAAAATCGCCGACATACATACATACAGGTCGAATACAGGACCTCCTTTTTTGAAGTCGGTTATCTTTTCTGAAAACTCAAAACCATAAACACAATCCAATTCAGCTCAGCAGTTTCCGAGAAAGCCACACACAAACGCAATCCCATTACAATTGCAAAGTAAAAGGCATCACCACGCGATCGAATCCGCGAACAAAGCTTGTATTACGTAACAAACACACAGACAAACAAACATGACACACATAGGTACTCATATTGAATTAAAATCAATCAAAGTAAGGTGACATACTTAAATGATTTATTTATGTATTCTACACATAGAGTTTTGAGACCTTGAATATTTTAATGTGCTTTTAAAAATGCGGCGTGATGTTTCGGAGGCAATAAAATCTCCATAAGGGCCTAAGCACCATAGCATTTTCTTAAAGCTATTCATCGCTATCACGCGCGTATACGCGATAAAAACGTATTTTTTAGGGTTCCGTACTTCAAAAGGAAAAACGGAACCCTTTTAAGATCACACTTTGTCCGTCTGTCTGTCCGTCACTTGATTGTCGGAAAACGAAGTGATTTTATAAGGATTCCGTTTTTCCTTCCATCCCGGGAAAGAACATAGGATACTTTTTATCCCGATATTCCCACGGGATCGAGACTTATACGGGTGAAACCACGAGGCGTAGCTAGTTATTATTTCCGGCCATGTGTCACGTTCATTTCAGACCTCCTTTAGCTTTGTAAACGCAACTAAGTACAGACGCCAGCACATCAAACTACCCGAAACTGTCAAATAATATCCGACTTCGTTGGCATACCTACACCGTCCGCCATTTTGGAAAAAAAAAAACGGTTTTGGCGGCCAGCGATGAAGCATCTGTCAATCGACAGAGTAAGTAACTGTCAAATTTTCCCAATCAACTTTGAACCTTATGTTTTAGCGATAAAGTTGAAAATCTATTAAAGAAATTTGACAGTTTGTAGTAGCTTGATGTGCTGGCGTCTACATACATAATAATATCGGGTCCATGACACTGCCCTTCTTATTACGAGTACATGCCTTGTTTACACTTTCTACCGTTTAAATATAACTCACTTTAGTTATTACGTTAACTTCTATGTTATATAATATAATTATGTTAGTTAGGTTATAAGATACTAGCTTTTGTCTGCGGCTCTGCCTGCGTTGATGTCGGGAGTTATCCCACAGAAACGGGGTAAAAGGTATCCTATGTCCACCTGGGTCATGGTGTAGCCGTTTCCTAAATTTTATTACGTCACAAAGCGTTGTAGTCGTATAGTATTGTAGGCACAAAACCAATTTAGCTATATGATCTTTTTGTGATTGCCACAACGCATCTTGAGCGTTTTCATGAGACCTATAACACAAATTTAGCTAAGGTCTGGCGTTTCTAAATTTGCCAAAGATGTAAACAACAATGGCCGCTCGAAATTGAATAAAATCGATAAACCTACTTACACAAAAATTTATTTTAAGTAATGTTGCTGGACTCCTTCAACAAGAACTGGTCCTTAGCAGCTTTGAACAGAGAGAGGTGGAAAGAGAGTAGGGAGGCCTTTGCCTTGCAGTGGGACGTCACAGGCTAATAATAAACATTTCATTAAAATTTCCTAAGGGGCCTCTGCGAGTTGGCTTCGGCCCCTCGTACGCCTTCCAAAGGACCGGGACCCCATAGTCCCGAGATATGTAAAATCATAAAAATAATAATAATGTTTTTTTTCGTCTAGTTAGCCCGGAGATTTAGACGAAAACAAACATTACTTAAAATAAATGTTCTTGTTTATCGATTTTATTCAATTTCGGGCGACCATTGTTTTTTAAATTTTTGGCTTTAGAAACGCCGGACCATACGTGTTCTTTTTGTGATTGCCACAACGCGTCTTGAGCGTTTTCATAAGAGGCATAATACGAATTTCACGATGTGGATGTTTTACTATGACCACAAGTCATTGTGAGTTGTTTTTTCACTTAACACCTTAGCTGCGGCAAAAAAATCATAAACTTTCATCTGGTGCGGTGGCGGTCGAAATGCACCATCCATCGACCTTTTAGACAGTGCGTATCAGTCCTTTTTGACCTGACAACACTAGGATAGATTAAAGCGCTATAACTTTGCGAATACATGATGTACACTGTTTTTTTTTATACTGTTAAAATGATCCTGAACCCAGTTTCTTTACGTTCGTTTCGCCCCTGGATCTGCCAAACAGGAAATGAGAAATCAACCAAGGAAAGTGTCAGGCCGATTACGACCGATACCGCACTAGAAAGTACTTTTTTATAGTGATGGGACAGATAAAAATATAGGGTTATCGAAAATAAAACAGAATTATAAGAAATAAAAAAGTGTGTATTTAGTAAATCACATAATCCAGACAGAAACAGTAAACTAATTTGGTACGTGTCTTTCTTTATAACACTGCACGCAAAGGGATTGATTGCATTTGTTGCAAAATGTTTTAATTTTCTTAACTTTCTTTTTTGCTTCTTTGCACTCTAATGTCTGTCGAAGCTTTTCATAGCACCGTACACAATTTCTTCTCTTAGAAAGAATTCTTCTGACCTGTCGATGAAATAACGACACGCACACGTAGGTACGGTCTTGTAGAGAGCACAACACTGACTGGCGGCTCGAAGCGTGCGCGCGCGCTCCGTGCGGCAACAGGTCGGCATCGGTCATATACCACAATAGGCCCGCCGCCGCAGGGAGCGGGTGTTTTTCACCGTCAGTGCGATGGTGGTCGAAAAGGGCCCGCCACGATGTTTTAATGCCAAATACCTACATTTGTAACCACGAGCCGAAATCTATATTTGTCTTTGTCGAACTCCTACAAATACCGAAGATAATCGTTCCGCACCAGCGAGAAAGATATAGTTTTGACCGTGCGCACCAACACAAAGCACCGTATCGGGCCGATTTTGGGTGATCCGCAGTGAACGTGTTAATGGGCGCTTTCGGTCTTTGGGCGTTAACATAATGCGCTACACCACCAATAACATTAAAAAAAAAAAAAATGAGGCCACGAAAAGTAAACACAGACAACTTACAAAAATCACGATAATTACCATAACAGCCAAGACACGGAAACCCACAGGAAAGACCAGTTAATATTTAACTTAGTAGTTACGTCACTTGACGTAACTTATGTTAAAGTTGGTCAAGCGGTCGGCTTTCACGTGACATAATATGTTATGTTAGCCATGGGTTACTTCGTTGTGGCTGTCCGAAGTCGGAACACGTTTTGTAAACAATCTTTAGTGTTGATTGGTTTGGCATTCCTTTGTGCGCTTTTATGTATAACTAGCTGCGCCCCGCTGTTTCACCTGCATAAGTGTCGATCCCGTGAGAATATCGGGATAAATTAACTGAATAAAATAGTTAGGAAATACAAAGGGTGGACACACCCCGTCCCTTCATTGTTCCTTTGGTCTTCCCCTAATCTTATAGCCTTCGACATTCATACTCAAATATTTCCTAAGTTTCTTTTATCAAGCTACTAGCTGCGCCCCGCGGTTTCACCCGCGTAAATGTCGATCTCGTGGGAATATCGGGATAAAAAGTAGCCTATATGTTAATCAAGGGTGTCAGCTACCTCCATACAAAATTTTATCAAAATTGGTCCAGCCGTTTGAGCGTGAAGAAGTAACAAACATATAAACACACACACTCACAAGCTTTCGCCTTTATAATATTAAAGTGTGATGACAATATCCTTTTGTTAAGGAATTCTCATCCTTATTAAATATCAAATTAGAAAGCTCTTTAATACGATGACAACTGCCCAACATATTCAATTTCCTTTGTCCACACGACGGCATAATATCAAGCTAAACAACTCTAATACAGCTGACCTCGCATCGTATAACCTTTCCGTGGAATCAGAGCTCAGGTTATACTGGAATTGTACCTACGCGTGCCTTCAAAAGATTGTTTTTACAACTGAATCATTCGGTCCAGAATGCGGATCTTGTTATGCAAGGAAGTTATGCAATGTGTAAGAGATTCGGAAATATGTTGTTTATATTGAGGTTTACTGCAATTTGCATCCTTAAGAATGCTGTTATGATGATAAGTGTATTTTAGAATGTAAGAAATGATTATGTGACTGCAAACCCGGGATCACACAGTGGAAATCGAGGTGGAAAAATCAACACGAAAAGTCATTTATTCAAATTAGGCTGAAAATCAGTACTTTTCGAACATCAAAACTCAAACTCAAAGCATTTATTTCAATTAAACCAATTACAGGCACTTTTGAATTGTCAAGGGGTCGGTCAGTCAGAAAGATGAAGCTAGTTGCCCATTCCAAAACGTAGGTACCTATGGAGAAGAACGGGCAAGAAACTCCATGGACACTCTTTTAAATCAAAATAATGTGGTTATGAAGTCTTGGTTACATCATTCATGTTAAACATTACACATGTGAGAACAATGCAGAACGTTAAAAGCGTCCATAGTGAAAAGATGAGAAAAAACAACAATTCAAATATTAAAAAAATATTAAAAAAACAATTAAAATATCAAAATTACACAAGACAGTCCCTCAAAATGCCCGCTCTTCACCACTTCCTAGTGCTTTCGCTGGGAAGAAGTGGCGCAACAAACTCCCCAGCAATGGAAAGTTCCTCATCCTCCATTGAAGAGGAAGGATTCTCCGCCAAGACAAGTGTTGTGTCTGGTGGGCAAGGCTGTTATATTTATGTTAATCATCATCTGCCTAGCCTTTTCCCAACTATGTTGCAGTCGGCTTCCAGTCTAACCAGATGCAGCCGAATACCAGTATTTTACATGGAGCGACTGCCTATCTGACCTCCACAACCCAGTTACTGGGTAATACGATACCCCTTGGTAAGACTGCTGACTTTCGGGTTTCTGACGAACTGTAACGAGTGTCAAAGATCCACGAATGACAGCCGGTACCAAGGGCTCAACGTGCTTTCCGAGGCACGGAAGGGTCTTGGTATATGAAGATGGTGACCCAGCCACGGACCAACCGCGGCAAGCGTAGCTTAACCTGATGGTCGACCCGTGCGGCTGTTATTACTTAGCCACAAGCCCCTCTGTTGTATTTATGCTAATGTCGCGGAAAATTCTGATATCACAATGGAGGATATTTCACATATTTCAGTACCTAATTGTAGTTCGTAAGTATGTGGCGATTCCGACGTTGCCATAATTCTGTATTTACAACTGATAATCCCATATGCAGGAGCAGTGGTGGCCCAGTGGTAACGGCCGCGACTTACTAGTTGTAAGTCGTGGGTTCGAACCCAAACAGGCGCTTTACTTTGTGTAAATTATTTAATTACCACTGCTCTCAAAAGGATGAAGGAAACAGTGTGAGGAAACCAGCATGTCCTAGAACCAAAAATTCGAAGACATGTGACATCTACCAACCCGCACTGGGCCCACGTGGTGGATTACAGCCCACTCTCTTTCGAAGAGAGGAGGCCTGTGTCCCAGCAATGGGAACACTATAGGCTGATTGTATCGTTTAACTCTCAATGAAATTGGGATTAATTTGCGTTTTTTCTTTTCGACCATTACACTACCGTTCCTTTCTTATATTTTTGCAAAGGTTGTGTTTCGCGTGCTAAAGCAGAGTTTGACAAGTTGTCAAATTCAAATTCTCAATTCAGAATACCACTCTTTTTTTTTTTTATTTTTCGCTGAGAAATGCATTACGCATCCCCGCTCGTGGGGGACGAGACAGGGTATGTGGGACTCCTGTCGGAATGACACCGACAGTATACCCACTAAAACTCAGCGGTGTTCCCACATCGCCGTGATGGCCCTCCCGGCCATGGGAAACCTGCTCAGCCTTTACTTCCACAACCCTCCCGGCGCATGCCCGCCTAGCTGGCGGGCCCCGCATGCCCCCCAGGCTGGGGGGCTACGGGAATAGCCGGGAGCACCTGGCCATTCCAATTCAGAATACCCGAACCTAACCCTGGCCATATCTGTCGCATGTCGGAGCAGCAATATGCAAAAGCCACCACTCAGTGGATCCCCAATGGCAGGAAACGACTGCGCTGCAGGCCCAGAAAGAGGTGGCGGGATGAACTGGACTCCTTTTTAAAGGATTAGCCCACAATCGCTTTAGACCGGTAAAACTGGAAAGAGGGAAGGGAGGCCGTTGCCCTGCAATGGGACAACACAGGCTTATAAAAAAAACCGGCCAAGTGCGAGGCGGACTCGCGCACCGAAGGTTCCGTACAAACCTGTTTAAAATAATTTTATTATATGATGTAACTAAAAATTTACGGTTTTCGCAATTTTTCCTTTATCTGTGCTATAAGACGTTTCTTCGTACCAAACTTCAAGATTCTGAGTTCACGGGAAGTACCCTGTAGGTTTTGATTCCTTTGCGAGTGTCGAAAATTTGCAGAAATTTGCGCCATAAACGGCTGTATCTTTTGATTCCGTTTGTTTAGAAGTTTGATTTTTTTCACAGCTCCAAGGGACAGTAGACCTGAGTATTTGATATAAATTCCAGCTTGATACCTCCACGCGTTCCTGAGAAAAGGGTCTTGACAGACAGACGGACGGACGGGCAACAAAGTGATCCTAGAAGGGTTCCGTTTTTTCTTTTCGAGGTACGAAACCCTAAAAATTTCAGAAACCGGTGTGAGTCGTGATGCTTCGATCTTTTCTTAGGTGAGCAACGAGCGAAATATTAATCGAATGCCAGTCAGCGTGAGTTATGCTTTGCTTACTGATATCTCCGCGATGGTGATTTATTTTCGCTATGGAAATGCCACGCCTTTCTATTTGGCGCGGTGATGTAGTGGAATTATCTAATATCCGGATAATCTGTCAAACAACGTTGTTTAGTTAGTCAGCGAGTAGGCAGTCGAAGATCATACTTGGAATTTGACCTTTTTTGTCTCATAGAACCTTTAGTATAGTGATAAATTATTTATTTCTGTAAGATAATTTTTTATTTATTTGTATAGATATTTACATAATGTAAGCTAACATATAAACTATAATAATATGTACAATTATATGAAAAAATAAACAAAATAATCATAGGGCATCAAAGAATTCGTCCGCATCGCTGTCAACAGGAACAGTTCCCAAAAGGCTGGCAGCATTGCCACGTTGTATGACAATGCTAATTCTTTGGCCAAGAAATAGGCCAGTCCTCTGGTCACGTGAAGAGTCGACTAACCGCTTGGCGATATCTCGGAAAACCAAGTGGCACTCGGACCCCATGGCCTTAGTGTCTCAACCCCAAACGGCTCGAACATATAACTCCCAATCAGGTTGCAATATTTCTGTAAGTAGGTTTGTACACTTTTACACGTCAATCATATTTTTTAAACTAGATGAGGTCGGCGTTTCCTGTCTGACTACTCTGAGAAGAAATTAAATAGTATACAATTACTCGACAGTCATACGTTCATCTCACACTGGCCTCTGTCCGCGACTTCGTTCGCGTGAAACTTGTTCCCCCGACCATCCCCGTCGCATCGCATCACCTACCCGCGCTATCACTTCGCTTTCGCTTAGCGTTCTTTCTGAATTTTTATTCTTTTCGCTCGGCTCCTAAGAGACATAGCGTGATGTTAAATAGCCTATAGCATTCCTCAAGAATTGGGCTATCAAATGTAAAAAGAATTTTTCAAATCCGACTGGTAGTTCCAGAGATTACCCCCTACATACAAACTTACAAACAAATTTTACCTCTTTATAATATTAGTATAGAATACTCCAGACCAATTGGTCAAATTTCAATTGGTCCATGGAGCACCGACGGACAAGATCTTCGTCCATTCACCCGCGAACAGTTCACAGTCAGCCTAAGCGTCCAAGAGAGCGTTGAGCGCAGAGAGTGTGCGAGGTACAGGAGACTGGGCTCGAGCGATGATATGTTATATTATTGGTTATGTTATATTATTGGTTATGTTATATTATTTAACTTATAATAAGGACGCCTCTGCCTATAGAAGGAATCCTCCTTCTACAGGGTGAAATTAAATTCATGGGCATCTTGTAATCATCATTATGAACAACTTTTAGTATGGAACCAAACCTGAAATCGCGAAAAAAAATCAGCTGTTCCTCGAATTTCATCATCATCATCATTTCAGCCGAAAGACGTCCACTGCTGGACATAGGCCTCCCCCAAGCACCTCCACTTCGACCGGTTTTGTGCTTCTCGCATCCAACGAGTTCCTGCGGCCTTCACAAGGTCGTCGGTCCACCTTGTGGGAGGCCTTCCAACGCTACGCCTTCCGGTACGCGGTCGCCACTCCAGAACCTTTCGGCCCCATCGGCCATCTGTTCTGCGAGCAATGTGCCCTGCCCACTGCCACTTAAGTTTGGCAATTCTTCGGGCTATGTCGGTTACCTTGGTTCTCCTGCGGATCTCTTCATTTCTGATTCGATCCCGCAGGGAAACTCCAAGCACAGCCCTCTCCATTGCCCTTTGAGTGACTTTCAGCCTTCTAATGAGGCCCATTGTGAGCGAATTTATGTTCACATAACTCGTCAAAATGTAGGGAACAGCTGATTTTTTTTTCGCAATTTCATGTTTGGTCCCATAGTAAAAGTTGTTCATAATGATGACTACAATGACCCCTTAACCTTTTAACCGCCCGACTTTATATGAGATGTCGTGCCCCCAGCGCCCGAAAAAAAAAAGCGGAAAATAAATACCGATGAAACGAGCTGTGATGATGTAATAAAAATACAGATTAAACGAGCTGTGTTATTTGGTCGTATATATACGACTCTGGCGGAATGGACGCGAAAATATTTGTCGGATTAATCCGACGTAAGCGGTTAAAAGGTTAAAAGGATGCCCATGAATTCAATTTCACCCTGTATAGGCAGATGCGTCCTTATTATTTGGGTATCCACCTAAAGAAGCATAGAACCTACCACGGATATCGAGGGATATGGCATGGAGGCGTGGCGCACGTCGCCTCTATAAAAGGCCATAACTGGCCATAAGTTGTAATCTGGCCGTATGTTGTTACGCGCGACGGCGGTAAGCGCCGTAGTCATATGTTTGTATCGAAACGTGTAGTGTCATTTCGTATTTTTACAAAATGCCGAATTGTTCCGTCCTTATTTGCAAAAATAGAACAATCACAACAAACCTTAAGACCAGTGGCGTGTCCTACCACCGGTAATTAAAAAATCATTGCACTAATTATATTATTTAAGGATTTTACAAATATTTCATTGTGAAATATTTTTGAAATAACATAAGAAAATTGCCTAGCAACGGACCCATGTCAAATGATGCACTAGTGATGCATAGCGCTGAGATATGGCTATCGATAAATATTGTTAGTCTGTCTAAATACGAAATTAGAACCTATTTTACAAAAATTAATACATTTAATTTCAATTTCCCGAAAGATCCAGAAATGAAAAATAAATGTATAGATGCAACAGACAGGGAAAATAATTGGTTTCCGTCAAACCAAACTGTAATTTGTTCTGTATACTTTAAAGAGAATTGTTTTAAGACGTATCTACACATGCTTTTTAAGTAGGCTGTACCTACACTCAAATTAAGATACATACCTATATGAAACCGTAAGTTAACTATTATTAGTACAGCTACGTGCAAAAGCATTATGCATGTTTACTTCATAATAAAAACAAAAGATAGGAATTCCAAGATCTTTTATGGTGGAACACGTATTTTCGTACTTTTTTATTTTTTTAAAGGGGATTGGAGATTTTTATATGGAGCCTATTTGTATATCGTCCTATCAGGCTTATCTATACAGGGTGAATTTTTCAAGTGGGCGTGGATGGCCAAATCCGAAACTATGAGGAATAGCGAAAAGTACTCAAAGGAGTCGCGGGCTCGATTTTGATGAAAACTAAAACTGCATCATTGGATTTTTGAAAAATCAATATTTCTGGCCAGGAATCGAACCTGTTGATTTTGAAAAAAAAAACACACGCTGTATTATTACACCATTCGATAGTGTCGCTAATAAGGATCAAATTCTGGGAAGTAATAACATACGGCAAACCAAAGGAAAGAGCTCAAAATACTTTTTTATTTTCTTATGCTACCTACCTATTAAACCTTAACTGATTAATTGTTCAAAATTATGACAATTGTTTTTGAATACATAGCTGGATTCGACGTCTCAAGCATTGTACTGCAATTAAAAATTTGAATTTAGAACATAATTTTGTGAAGGTGCCTGCGCTACGAGTGTTTCGGGTGTAAAAATATTGAGCATCATTTCGAACAAGGTATGAAAAACGAAGCAGTTTATTAAAATTCAACATTTTCCTTAAGTTTGCCGTATGTCATTACTTCCCAGAATTTGATCCTTATTAGGGACACTATCGAATGGTGTAATAATACAGTGTGTGTGTTTTTTTTTTCAAAATCAACAGGTTCGATTCCTGGCTAGAAATATTGATTTTTCAAAAATCCAATGACGCAATTTTAGTTTTTATCAAAATCGAGCCCGCGACTCCTTTGAGTACTTTTCGCTATTCCTCATAGTTTAGAATTTGGCCATCCACGCCCACTTGGAAAATTCACCCTGTATATCCTATGTAAATCGGTGAAACTGACTAATCAACGAAACTGGCGAATTAAATTAACTGACGACTGAGGGAAACTGACCAGTGATACGCGGACTCGATGTAATATGTATCCTATATACAGTGTGTCAGGTTAAACGAGGGACATACTTTAAGGGAGTGGAGTAGATGCTCATGAAAATTAACAACTTTTAATATGGGGCGGACTCAAAAATATGAAAAAGAAAAAAAACAGCTGTTCCCTACATTTTGTCCAGTTATGCGAACATAAGTGTATAGAGCGGCTGGTTTTATTTTTTCGATTTCAGTGTTGGTCTCTTAGTAAAAGTTGTTAATTTTCATGGGTACTACACTCCCTTAAAGTATGTATCTCGTTTAACCTGACACACTGTATATATCGATTTATATAGGTTTCATCGATAATTAAATAGTTTTAATTTTACGTAAGAGAGAAACTAAAGAAACTACTTATTTACTTAAATGTCATTTGCAAACAAATATATTATATTTTTACGTGTTTCGGTTTTATTGGTTTTTAATGTACTACCTACCACATCGAAAGCAGAAAAATAAACAATAAGTACAAAATACACCCAAAACCCAAAAAACCTTTCTCTTTTTTGTAGTTGAAATCCATCGATATTTTTATCGATCAAATATTTATATTGACCCATCTTCCCTAGTTGATGCTAGAGTTGCATGTGTGCATTCAGTGACTGTGTCTATACTTTCTAGTGCCCGCCCCTTTTGAGCATGTGTGCAATAAGATAGCACAAAAGTGTTACGCTTATTTTCTTGTGTGTGTGCCAAAAAAGCCGCCCAATTTGATCATGTGTGCCGTATCTATTTCTTTTGTTTTTGTGTGAGTTTCCGGAGTGGGAAAAATGTGGCGACACTTGAACTTGAACAAATATGCAGTGAAGGCATATCTCTCGGATATCTATGGTTGGCCTCGATATCGAACGATCAATAATATATGGGACGCGATCGTCACATGTTTCTGCAACCGACTTGCGACAACGGACACCCATCCAAGGTTCGACAGCCAACATCACTTAACCTCGTCATCAATTATACATTCTACCAGATCAGCATACAATACTCAAGTCTCAGGGTTCCCCTGTCTCATAGCATTGTACCCAATGTGTACCTACCGTGTAATGATACAGTATACATCGTATGCGTATGCGCAATGTCCTCAGTAACGTACAATTTTACCCAATATTGCGACAGCAGTCTTGGTAGATGAGACTGCAATTTTTGCAAGCTACGAGTATGTTACAGTACCCGGATATTAAGATAACACATCGCGGCTTAAAAAGAGATCGTCACACAGTAGGGGAACACATAACATCACGCCTTTATACCTCGAAGGATTAGGCAGAGCTGCAACTAATAGTACACCGACATTTCGCCAGTTATGTTAAAGTCCCATGTACCCTGGGTAGCGGGATTGTCCGAAAGGGTTACCGCTACCCCGGAACATAAAGGGCTAAGGAAGGAACACGGGTGGGTTTTAGTCAGTAAGCGTCTGACACTCCCTTCCGCTCCACCCAGAGCGGGAGTGGTCATTTGATGATTTCCCATCAAAAAAAAAAAAGGGGTCGAGCCTATTGCCATCTATCGGGCACGAATCTAAACTCCGGGAAGCTACTAAGAAATTCGTAATAAAAAACCCAATAACACTTGGAAATAAGAACGAAGATATGAACGAACCATAGAACGAACGATAAGTAAAAACGAAGTAAAGGCGATGGCGGGCGATGGGATACGACGCGGTGGATTGGGGTCCGAAGTTTCACGCGGACGAAGTCGCGGTCAGAAGATACTTAGTTAGATATAAAATTCATTGAACTTTTTATGATTTTATAATGTAACTAGCAGTGCCCCGCGGTTTCACCCGCGTAAGTCTCGATCCCGTGGGAATATCGGGATAAAAAGTAGCCTATATGTTAATCCAGGGTGTCAGCTACTTCCATACAAAATTTTATCAAAATTGGTCCAGCCGTTTGAGCGTAAAAAAGTAACAAACATATAAACACACACACACTCACAAACTTTCGCCTTTATAATACTGATAATTATAGTGTGATAAAATGGAAAATTATAGAAATGGATACCATCAAAAATCGTTCAGCCGTTAAGGCGTGAAATGGTAACAGACAGATATAAGTTACTTTCGCATTTATAATATTAGTAGTATAGGAGTAAAGTATGGATTCAAAGTCGAGGTGACAATGTCAGGAAATCTAACGCGAAACGATTTCTTAACCACAAACCTACCTATCTTACCGCAAAACGCGAAAGTTCAAGTTAATACAACACACAAAATGGTTTACTTAGAATTGTCACTTCTAGTAGGTTTCATATTCATGTCAGCCAAAAGATGTTCACTGTTGGACATAGGCCTTCTCCAAGCAACGCCATGTTAAAAAAGACTGTAAGTCTTTATAATTACTTATATATGTTACCGGCCAAACTTGATATCAGGACAAACTAGTTTAGCCTAGGCTAAACTGGTTCTTCCTATGAACCTCGGGGTGCCCTTCGCTCGCCCTTGGATCTTATGTTGACGGAGCCCCGCTTCGCGGGGCCCCTATTTCTGTGTAAAGGGTTTAAAGTAACCTAACCAAACCGAACCTCGGGGTGCCCTTCGCTCGCCCTTGCATCCTATGTCGACGGAACTAGTTTAGCCTAGGCTAAACTAGTTTGTCCTGAAATCGGGTTTGGCCGGTAACATATATATAAAATAGAATAAATTGGTCATAAAAAGAATCGGCTGTTTCATAGTAAAGTGACGCGGTCAAAATGTATGGAACAGAAATTTTATTTTTTTAACAATAGACGAAGAATTTTAAAGCAGGAATCAGAATCGTGCTCAGACGCCAGCACATCAAGCTACTACAATCTGTCAAATTTCTTTAATAGATTTTCAACTTTATCGCTAAAGTATAAGGTTTAAGGTTGATTGGGAAAATTTGATAGTTTCGGGTAGCTTGATGTGCAGGCATCTGTTAATAGGGTGAGCGTCTATGGCCCTGCCACCCTGTAATTCTTCTGTACGTGTGTATGTCACTGAACTCCTAAACGGCTGGACCGATTTTGATGAAATTTTGTGTGTGTTTGAGTGGGTCCCTTGATGGTTAAGAATCACAGTTGGACCCGGCACGTGGCACTGCGATCGAGATTTAGGACGCGGGCGACGCCGCTGGCAATAGCTAGTCTTTATTATAGTCTAAATGGATATCAACTTGAACTTTCGCAACTGCGGTTCTAACTGAACTGTGGTTAGGAAGTTGTTAACTTAACATTTACTGTCTCGTTGGTTTTGTGGTTGCAAGTGTGGCTTTCGAATGTGAGTTCCTGGGTACGATTCAAAGGTCGACATCTATATCGCTATACCAAAGAAAAGACATTTGGGTAGGCCACATAAGGGTAGTTCTTCAGGGACAAAATTTTCGATGTCTGTGGGTATATTTCTGTAACCAACGAACAAAACGGCATGTAATATTTTTTTTTGTACAGTTTAGCTTTATCCCTTACTAGGACAAATGATATTTTTTAAATATTTGCTGTCTAGGTACAAAATAAAAATATTTGAAGTACGTTCTTCTGATTCATATAAGGCGTCCGTTTGCCATTTTCCGGAACAAAATGGTCGATGTCGCATTTTCCCTTTGATTCATCAATATAAATTATAATTATATCGAAAGGAAATGAGTTGTCCTTTTACAAAAAAAATAAGTATTAGTTATAACTACGTTAGTTTGTTTAGAAATAAGTAAATAAGAAGTGTCCGGCGTATAATACTGATTAATGTGGCGTAAGCTGCACTTGACCGTACTTGATCGGGTAATAATAATGAGAGTCTGGCTTCCCGCGCGGTGGGAGCCAGTGGTGCAACGGACAAGCTAGAAGGCGGACGTACGGCTGGTTGGCTTAGATCCTGGAGTTACAAAGGAAAACATCTGATTCATCTGTGTTTGGTTCAGGTGGCACTCTGATTACAATGCCTACCTTATAAAATTTATTTAATTGTTTTCAAACTTTAATCTATGTTTCGTGTGATGCTTTTGGGTTATAGATTCGTGTAGCAAAATGACAATAATGAAGTCTGTATGTATGATGAGTTATGCATGATTGTAGGCAAAATTCTGATACATCTGTGCCTGATTCGTATGGTCAATACCCCATATAAATAATAAAATAAATTAGATTTCCCCTCTCCAGCACGAAAAGAGTGCTTTTATTGCATTATAATGTCCAATTTTTGACCGTGTAGAAGTCTAGTCTAGTCTAGAGTTCTAGTCTTATTTATTATTATTTACCCTTTTGAATAATTAAAAAATTATAGGAGTATAAACTTGGTCTAAATATGGCACTTTTGATATGTCTTAGTCTTAGTTAAGAATTAATAATTATTGTTTAGAATTAACAATCATAACTAACGGTGTATTTATTACTTTTTATTTCTGTTTCTGATTCATCTGGGCACAAAATAATCGAACGTCGATATCTTGAAAACTACATTATAAAAACGAGTCCCTCATACAAACATATGTTATTTGGTATACCTTTTTTCATATGAACATGTGTTACAGAGCTGAAAGTGAAATTAAATTTTGGCCATATGGATCAGTCGAAGAATCAAATTTCGAAGAACTACCCATAAATTACTCAAATTGTCAGACCATGACTAAAACTAACTGAGAATTAGCTTTTGAGAAAATCGCAGACATACAAACATACATACATACGGGTCGAATACAGAACTTCCTTGTTTGAAGTCGGTTAAAAAAGGGCCCGCATTGTCAGTTTGTTACTCAATTTCCCCGTTGATCATAAATAAGAATAAAATCTACATAACCAATAATATTACCAGCTGACTCAAATGTCACATCACAAATGTCAAATGTCAAAGTTTTGACAGTCATTTATACAATACAATTTATCTTAATAGGATTCGATCTGAACTTGCAAGTCACTGTTTTTCGTAATAACTGTTTCATACAAACGTATGTTTGTAGTCATTTAATAATATTATATTAACATACTTTCTCTATTTTATTGAGTTAGTAATATTGTTATATTGTTTGATGATTATAATGTGCATTTTATTGGTAATTGGCCATCGATCACTGTGATCGATGTAATTGGCATATTATTTGTTTTAGTGTTATGAGGGGCAGTATTTGTTTAGTGTTATCTGACGGTTATTTGGGTCTTAATTTTTGTTTATATTCTTTTGATTTTAGGCCATACCGATACGTCAATAATTTGTCTTTTCTGTCTGCTATATACAGGATGTATTTAAATATTTTTCTGATAACTATTATGACTTGGCCTATTACCCGATTCCGGCTTGACGTCGACTTACGGGGCACCCTGTATAGGGTTTTTAGATAGGGATGACTATATTATACACGGCAAAAAAAAATTGAGTGGTTACGTAACCATTCGGAAGCCGGGTCATAGGTACAGTCAGCATCAAAAGTCGATTAACACTATCATTTTTACAAGTTATTAAATTGACAACAACTTTTTTCAATAAACTGATTTTTAGCTTTTCACATAATAGACAAGAGTACATATTCTAAAAAAAATCTTCTGCTGCAATTTTGAACTAATATTTTACTCAATAACTAAGATTAAAAAAACTGAAGTGTTAATCAACTTTTGATGCTGACCGTACCTACAAACGTTGTGTTTTAGTGGCCTAAGGCTGGACTATAGCGTACGTTTTTTGACAGTTCGGCCATTTTCGCCCTCCCATTGTCGCAATGACAAAAAATGTATGATTGGTTGCACAACCAATTAGACGCCAGGTGACCAGCGGGCCTAAAAAGGCCACTTTGGCAGAATCATAAAACGATAACATTATGAATCATAATAAAAGTCGTAAAATGGTCACAAACTGACAATTCATAATATTATTTGACATTAAAGCAATTTATATTTTGTGGACCATTTTACGAATCTACATACAAAACTATCAAATAGTTGAATATGAAATTGTACGCAAATAATATTGTGACCATTTTACGCAAATAATATTGTGACCATTTTAATAATATAGTGACCATTTTACGACTTTTATTATGATGATAATGATTATTATGATGATGTGGTCATTTTAATTGGCAGCGTAACCATGGTGTTCCATGAAACACCATAGGCTTACAGAATATAAAACGTTGACGTCACATATTCAGCTATATTTTCAAGCTTATTAAGCATTTTTAAGATTCCTGAAAAAAATTAATTATCATCTGTTTAAAAAAAATGTATAAATGCATGCAAATGAGGAATTTTGTTCTTTATTTCTTTTTAACCTCGGGTTTATACATTATGTATGTTGTGTGTATGTATGTAAATTAATTCATTCATACTATTGAACAGCAGTTCCCTCAGTCATAAACTCGAATAAACCGGTAATATACGATTTCCTGAAAGGAAATTCCTCGGAAACGTTATGTACATAGAGCATTATGTAAAGAAAACCGTTCCAACTTCAGTCGATAAATATTGTTATGTACTGAAACACGCGTTTATTTAAAGTAGTTAAAAAATAATTTGAGAAAATTGTGCAATTTTGACATAATCGGTGCAATTTAATTTAAAGAAAATTGGTGCAATTTTAGTTTGAGAAAATCGGTGCAATTAAGGTTCAGAATTTAAATTGAATTTGTTGTTCAAGTGTTGTAGTGCTAATGTTATCGTATTTTTTCTTGTAATTGTAAGGAAGCCATAAAACTTTTTTGGTGATCAAAATATTAAAAGCAAAAAAGTGCTATTATAAAATGTGACATCTAACTGAATTATATAAAATACTTTTAATCTGTCAAGCGCCGCTAATGAGACACAATTGATTTTATATTGTTTCGTCGCCGATCGGCGAACCGCGCCGCTTGACCGGTTAAAATGACAAGTAACAAGTAATAAACCGTGAATTTTAAAATGAAGTTCATTTTAATAATATTGGTTCTAAGTTCATTAGTAACTTTGACTGTTGAGAAGAAAAAAAAGAGTAAAAATAAGAAAACTAAAGAGGAATACGCGACATTTCCAGCCAGATCTCAGAACTGGACTTATGGAGGTAGGATTACTAATAGGATCAGTTTCTATTAGAATAGAATACTCATTATTATGGACACCATCTCTCCATCTCTCTGTATTAGAACTAATATTTTATAAAGTTTATAACATAGTTCTCTCATCGATATTCTACAAGCAACATACTAAAACTCGTGTTTTAATTTTTTAGTCCAAACAATTGATTTTTATAAAATAGATAATTGCTTAATATTTTGCAATAAATTACCAGAGTTGTGTCATCGCGCGTCTCTTTCTATTCTATGCAGTCCGACAGTGACCGCGCTTTAGGTCATGTAGTCCTCTTAAAAAGAAAGCTGAATGAAACCTTGTTTCTAACTCCATTATTCTCTTTTCTTTCCAGGCTGTGGAATAGCGGTTGGCAAGCAGACAGCACAGCGGCGTATTGTCGGCGGCGACGATGCTGGGTTCGGCACCTTCCCCTGGCAGGCCTACATCAGGATCGGATCCTCAAGGTTATACAGTTCTGTACCCGCTGGCACGATTGTGGCCAGCTTTTGTTTCAAGTGGCATTCTATATGGCCAGACTTTTATGAGAATATGGTACAATTTTGGCCAGTTTCATGATGACATGGTTTAGACGCCGCCAGCACATCAAGCTACTACAATCTGTCAAATTTCTTTAATAGATTTTCAACTTTATCGCTTAAAAATAAAGTTCAAAGTTGATTGGGAAAATTTGACAGTTTCGGGTAGGTCGATGTGCTGGCGTCTGTACAACGTCTTTATGTCGCAGTTGTAGTTAGTTTTGACTGTGATGGCACGATTCTGACATAATTCTGACATTTACAAACATTACGATGTCAAATACTCACAATGAGTGCACAACATAACACATTGATTTAATTTCATACATTATTATTTTGCTACACAATGAGCAGTGGTGGCCAAGTAGGTATTAGCGGCCCCCGACTTACGAGTTTAATTTACTTTGTGTAATTAATTCATCACCATTGCTCTCAAAACGGTGAAGGAAAACATCGTGAGGAAACCGGCATGTCCTAGAAACAAAATTTCGAAGACATGTGACATCTACCAACCCGCACTGGGCCCGCGTGGTGGATTAGGCCCACTCCCTCTCACAGAGAGGAGGCCTGTGTCCCAGCAGTGGGAACGTTATAGGCTGATTAGTGTTGCCACACATTACTAACGATTAGGTATGTTGTGACCAATGATGTAATAACCATCCTCGATTCACCTTCTATTTATACATTGTACTGTATTTATTTTATAAGTATATGTCGCAGTTAACTGGTTAAATTAGCTGTTTAGACCAAGGCTCGGAAACCGGTTGAAATTCTTAACCGGTTATGGTCATTGACCCCAAACCGAAATCGATTTAGGTTAAAGGTTGCACTTTACCGGTTTTTTTGTTTTTACGAAAATTAACCGGTTAAAATCAAGTTTGAACGACCCCCGGCCCCCGCCACTCTCGCGGGCACGGTCTGGACGTTGCGATGTCAACTCATTGTCATTAGAACTTGTTGGAAGCGTTAAAAAAGTAGACGAAAAAAATTTACGAATTACGGAATTAACCGGTTAATTTGGGTGTCAAAACCGTTTGAGCTTTGTAACCGGTAACCTTTATCTTTTGGGTTACATAAGAACAGTTCACTTGTTTAACCGGTTAATGAAGGAACGATATATTTACCGGTATTTAATCGAAATTAACCGCTCTTTTTAAACCGGTTCAGAGCCCTGGTTTAGACCGCCTAGCAGTGGCGAAGGGTGAATTTATGACAGAGGTAAGCCGGAGCAAAAAAAAATGCCAAAAAAAAATTCAATTATGAATTGACTATAGTGTGTTTATGTTCTGAATTTTCGAAGGGAAGCCGGCGGGAATCGAGTTGTATGGTACCTTCGCCACTGCCGCCTAGCCTTTTGACCCCACCCCGGACACTCCATACAACGCTCGCAAAATAATTACCTACTACTACTACATTAAAAAATGACGTTTGTATTATACCTACGTATGAATGTGTGCGTGAGGTACTTGTGTTTGCGAGCGCTCTTTGCTAAAGAACTGCGACGGTAACCTTGAAGGGTGGGGTGAGGTGCGATAACTGATGTTAGTGCGGGGAAGGGAGTGGCCTTTCTGTACGTAGTACTTTAAGTATTCTGTGCTTTTAACTAAACGGCGGCTGTTCAACTAACGGCCTGAATGATATCCAATTATAGTTTAAGTTTAAGGTCTGTAACCAATCACGCGCAAGCCGAATTGGTTGCAGTAACTAAGCCAGGCCACCCCGACAAAATGGGTTAGGTTAGGTTAGAACTGTGATCTACCGCATGCGAGCCGAGAGAGCGAAGCGAGGCGAGCACTTCCAAAGGCCAGGCGGTTAACTAAACGGCTAATTTAACCATTTGGCTGCAACATATACATTGTATATTTATGTATTATATTTATATCTATACCTACCTATAACACACCACCACAGATATAGATATACCTAGATAACGCAAGTATCACGAACTGTATGAAAACTAAGCGTGCCACTTTTTGACTACCTACTATGACGTCACAAGCTCGCGCTCTCTCGCTCACGCTCACCCAGCCAGCAGTACGCAGGACTGAGCGCGAAAGTGGCGGCTTATGATTTTCGATCGTAAGCTGGTGCGATTTTTGGCACGCGAAGCAGGTGCTCTTGCGTTATCTAGGTATATCTATATCTGTGCACAACACATTTCCCTTATCTTCACAATCATGTTTTTGGCCAAAATAACTTAAGGTTTCTGGAAGTCTTCAATTTAATCTGCTGTTAAATCTCAATGTTGGTCAACCAATCAAATACAGGGTTAAATTAAATTACCTAGAGAAACTGCAGAAGTGATGAGTTTCGACATCGAAACATGATAATACAAAACATAAATTAATTTTATGGTCTTTTTTTGTGGAGTCATCGACCGCAGTCAGTTTAAATATCAGTTCAAAAAATCTTTTTTTTTTGTGTTAACTTCACAGACGTGATGAGTTTCGATACCTAAATACGATAAAACAAAAGAAATCAGATTTTCTTAACTCAAACTTCAAGTAACAAAACCACTACAACAAGAAACAAGAGTGTCCATGGAGTTTCTTGCCCGTTCTTCTCCATAGGTACCTACGCTTTGGAATGGGCAACTGGTTTCATCTTTCTGAGTTTTCTGACTGACCGACCCCTTGACAATTCAAAAGTGCCTGTAATTGGTTTAATTGAAATAAATGCTTTGAGTTTGACTAGCGTTCGTTTACACCCCCAAAAAAAAAACATCAAATCATTTTATTTACTATTTTATCGTGTTAAGTTGATACTCATCCCGTCTGCGGAGTTTTGTTAGTTAATTTGATTTGATATTACCTAGTTTATATGAGGTTTGGCAGCAGATTTAGGTACAGTCAACAAAAGAGATAAGTAAGCAGGATCGTCGGATATAGTTGAAGTTTAGTAAGGAACCGATGGATGTTCTCGAATAAAATTTTTATTTTATTAATAAAAAACAAACAGCTCATTTATCAAAATAAATTTCAGTCGACGACATCCATGGGTTTCTTACTAAACTTCAACTAGGTATATCCGACGATCCTGCATACTTATCTCTTTTGTTAACTGTACCTACTGATCCTTTAAACTGCGGATAAGTGAAATAAGCCACCACACTACGAATCCATTTCCAATAATTATCTCACTTTGTAGTGCTATTCTCTAAAAATCACTCGAACGCTGTCTCGTTATGAATCCACGAGTCTTTGGTCAACTGGACCCACTCGAACTGGACCCGCGGGTACAGTCGACCAAATCAAATTTTGAATGACTAACTTTAAACACAGATGAGTTCGATTTCGAATGGTGTACTGCCGACCTAATCAGTAAAAATCTCACAAAGAAAACTTAGGTGCAAAGAACTGTCTATACAGGCTGAAATTTTAATCACCGTTTTCCTCTTAACGTGTCATTGTACTCATCATTATGAACTACTTTTACTATGGCACCAAACATGAAATTGCGAAAAAAAAAAATCTGCTGTTCCCTACATTTTGACGAGTTACTTAAACGTAAATGTAGGGAAGAGCAGATTTTTTTTCACGATTTCAGTTTTGGTCCCATAGTAAAAGTTGTCCATAAGGAGGATGAGTACAATGACCCCTTTTTTAAGAATGGGAAATCATCAAATGACCCCTCCCGCTCTGGGCGGAGCGGAAGGGAGTGTCAGACTCTTACTGACTAAAACCCATCCGTGTTCCTTCCTTAGCCCTTAATGTTCTGGGGTAGCGGTAACCCTTTCGGACAATCCCGCACCCCCGGCAGGCTTCGGCCCTGACAGGCCCCTTCCTTTATGCTGACATCTCTTTAAGGCGCGCGTGGACAATGACCCCTTAAGAGGAAAACGGTGATTAAAATTTCACCCTGTATAGTGTCAATCCTTAGCATCAGATGGATTTATAATTCACTTCTAGCTTATTTCATTTAAGTTTTCTGTGTGAGATTTTTACAGAAAAGACCGGCACTCACTAATAGAGGGGCCCGTGGCTTAATAATAACAGCCGCACAGGTCGTTCGATCAGGTTAAGCTACGCTTGCCGCGGTTGGTCTGTGGATGGGTGACCATCTTTACATACCGGGACCCCTCAGTGCCTCGGTCGGAAAGCACGTTAAGCCGCTGGTCCCGGCTGTCATTCGTGGATCTTTGACAGTCGTTACGGGTAGTCAGAAACCCGAAAATCTGACAACCAGTCTTACTAAGGGGTAGCGTATTACCCAGTAACTAGGTTGTGGAGGTGAGATAGGCAGTCGCTCCATGTAAAATACTGGTGTTCAGCTGTATCCAGTTAGACTGGAAGCTGACCCCAATATAGTTGGGAAAAGGCGAGGCATGATGATGATTTCGGCGCTCACTTGAGTGAGGTTCCAAGTGCAGTTTACAGAATAGCATTACTACCACAGATATAGATATACCTAGATAACGCAAGAGCACCTACTTCGCGTGCCAAAAATCGCACCAGTTTACGATCGAAAATCATAAGCCGCCACTTTCGCGCTCAGTCCTGCGTACTGCTGGCTGGGTGAGCGTGAGCGAGAGAGCGCGAGCTTGTGACGTCATAGTAGGTAGTCAAAAAGTGGCACGCTTAGTTTTCATACAGTTCGTGATACTTGCGTTATCTAGGTATATATATTATTATATATATATTATATTTGTGATTACTACACACAGTACACACGAATGTCGCCCATGATTGTCACAATTATCTACCTAAAACTAAGCCAATATTCTCTGTACCATTTTGTATGAAAAGCACAGAATGCTGCACAGTACAGACGCCGGCACATCAACCTACCCGAAACTGTCAGATTTTCCCAATCAACTTTGAACCTTATGCTTTAGTGATAAAGTTGAAAATCTATAAAAGAAATTTGACAGATTGTAGTAGGTTGATGTGCTGGCGTCTGTACATTTACATCGAATTAACATTGTATAAATTATTAACGCACTAATTTACTAAAAATGTTACTAATTGAGCGTTTTTTTATGTTGTATTTGGTTCACGCAAATAGTTATCATTTGATTTTAGTAATACCTCTCGCGCCAAATTACAAGGGACTAAGGGTGAATTTCACCAATGAAACTGAACGCGATTAGCACGTCTAAAAAATGAGGGGTTGCCCATCGCTACGCGACAGTCTGTAATAAGTTAATAACAAACAACTGCGAGCGGCGCCGCTCCGGCTCCGCTCTGCTTACACCCCTCCCCGCCTCGTCTCGATTCCGATGCGCGCGCGGCGCGGCGCCGGAGCACACCGCACGGCGCCATGTGGCTACAATGCATTTTTGTATTAGAAAACCGCAGCGGCGCCGCTCAGGCGCCGCGCCGCAGCCGCGCCGCCCGTGTGGTTACACCCTCAGCCAGGGTCGCGGGTTGTTCGAAAGTGTTACCGTGGCCCCTGGCACAGGCAACTGAAGGAACATGGGTGGGTTTTAGTCAGTAAAAGTCTGACAAGCCCTCCTTCTCCGCCCAGAGCGGGAGAAGTTATTTGAAACAAAAAAGAGCTGTCAGTATCATCATTGCTGCGGAATATTTGACACTGACTTTTGCGTGATGATTTGCGTGGACTAAATATTGACTAAATTGTGTAAATATTGAGAGTGGAAATAATAATGAATCTTAAGTAAAACATTTGAAGTATAAATTAAATTTTATTTAAAAAAAAATATTCTCTGTCGACGGTTATGAAAAAAGTTCATGTGCTACATAAAATCTTTTTTTTTGTAAATCTTTTTTGTAATTTTTATTATTATTATTATTTCCTCTCAAAATCATGTCCACCAACAACAATAACTAATTATTAATAATAATTAATGTATTAACATGAATTAATAATTAATTTTACAGATGCAACATGCTTATGTCGATATTCGAGCTTATCGGTTGGAAGCAGTGTTGGATAGAGAGGTAAATGTGCGAAAGAGATAGCATGATGCCCAGCAACTTCTACCTTTTTACTCTGTAGTGGGTTTAGAAGACATGTTTAAGTTACGTTGATATGAAAGACGTCACAGGAACGTTTGGCGAGGCAGGGACTAATCTGTGCGGAAAAACGCAACGAAAATTCGCGCGCGTTTTTCCGCCGATTGTGGCAACACGCGTTTTTTTGTCCTAATATGGCACTTGCAGAACAATAAGGCCGAGATTGATAAATATTAAAAAATAATAATTTGTAAATTGGTTAAAATTGTACAGACGCCAGCGCATCAAGCTACCCGAAACTGTAAAATTTTTCCAATCAACTTTGAACCTTATGCTTTAGCGATATGGTTGAAAATCTATTAAAGAAATTTGACAGATTGTAGTAGCTTGATGTGCTGGCGTCTGTACTTCTACACGTAATTTTTTGATAAAATCTAGATGAGGTCGTGTTTCCTAGCCGACTACTCTGAGAAGAGACATCGTAACAAACTCAGAGGCCAAAATCTCTAGATATAGATAACGTCTATTCAAACTTATGTTTCAAATAAATATTATTTCATGTTAAACAAATATAAACTTTATTTTAATGGCAATTAAGTTGATTTCAGAGTGACTAGCACTATTGAGAAAGTTATAAAAATGTTTGAAGTTGTTGCGTTTTTGTGTAGGACTTAATGACATAAGTATTTGTTTACATTTTTGGCTAATAAATCGCGAATACAGATTAGATCCTAAGAGTACCATGATTAATAAACGTTAAAATGACTTTCGCACAACTGTCAAACTAGAAGTGCAGGATAGAGACGGAACCATGACTAAAATCACAGTTTTCTAGAAGAATTAGTGGCTATCATATTCATTTTAAGGTGTCAAAATACCTTCTGTATTTGGAGTTTTGGACAGCCGTGACCGACCGCTTTCTAAGTCAACGAAAGCTTTACCCAAAACATGTCCTAAGTCACATTTATTAGTATCTGCCTAAAACTTAGTCCGTCTTATTACAAAACGAAATCTAACTTTGGTCCTAGCCTAAATCTTTCGGCCAGTATTTGTAATTCGAACTTTATTTCGATTTAGGCAAAGTTCTAAACACTTAAATGACAACTTAACACCGAACCAAGCTGTCATTTTTGTTTAAAGAAATGTATTTCTATAATAGTTAGGTTCTTAATTCAATAACTAGCTCGGTGGTTTAAACCTGATCTAAAGAAAAATCTTGTTTTGTAATATGTTGGAGCGTTTTTCCGCATTTAACAGTCCCTAAGCCTTAGGTCAAGCATGAAATTGCATGAATATTAAGTATGTTGTTTCTAAAAAGTATGTAAGTAAGTATAGGTTTGCCAAAATTGAGTGGGATTTTTAATAAACTTTGGGTTGCTTAATGAAACTATTTAACTTTTCATAAGAGGTATTCTTTCTATTGATAGAATTAAAATTCAATTATAATGTGGGAAATTAAAATAATATGAAAAAAAAAATATTTTGTGGCGTAACGTAACTTGAATATGTCTATTTTTCTATAGTAATGTAAAATACTTATTTAAAGATTCGAATTTTTAAAATATATAATGATTTTTTAAATAAAATTATTTTAAATATTCGAATCATGTCAGTAGTTTTTATTATGAAATCTTCTCTCTCTCTCTATCTTTACTTAGTAGATATAGCGAAAATATAAATAGTAGTGAAATTGGTAATCTCACCCACTTTTTCGCACATTCCTCTTCTTTTTGAGTCGAATATTAAGTTTTTTTTTGCTAACAATTATTATTAACTGAATAACCAATTAACTACATATTTTATATAATATTTTTTGTTTTTTTTTTTTTTTTATAATTACAGAGGTAAGTGTTTTTATTTAATTTATTTAGATATTGAAGCATGATGCTTTGCATGTTTCTTTAGTAGCGTAAAAGTTTAAATTTTGATTTTAAAATAAGTTATAGAAAAAAATGAAGTATGTGGTAAAATTGACACCTCGTATCATTATTTTAAAAGGATAGGTTTTCTTTTTTTTTGAACTATCTACCCTAAGAAGGTCATACCCAGTGTAACTCGCTTAGGGACTTAGGGTAGACGGTTTATAAGTGGCTAGTATGTGGAATCCATACTTACTATAATAATAATAATATTATAAATTTGAAAGTAACTCTGTCTGTCTGTCTGTATGTTACCTTTTCACGCCTAAACCGCTGAACCGATTTAGATGAAATTTAGTATAGAGATCGTTTGAGTCCCGGGAAAGGACATAGGATACTTTTTATCCCGATATTTCCACGGGATCGAGACTTATGCGGGTGAAACCGCGGGGCGCAGCTAGTAATATTATAAACTTTTTACCCCGTGTCCTATTCAAAGCGACCGTCACGCGCGTACGCGTGTCGTTTGTATGCCCCGTTGGTCTCGTGGTTGCAAGCGCGACTTCTCATTGTGGGGTCCTGGGTTCAATTCCCCGGTCGGGCAAAGTGTTATTGGGTTTTCCCATAGGAATTTCTTAGTAACAGCCCGGAGTTTGAAAGTTGGCGGTTTTATACCCCTGTGCCTTGGAAAGTACGTAAAGCCGTTGGTCCTGCGCCTGATCTCTCTCCGGTCGTGTCGGATTGCCGTCCCATCGGACTGCGAGAGTAAAGGAACAGAGAGTGCACATGTGTTTACGTACACACTTGTGCACTATAATGTCTCCTGCGTACCTGGCTAATCTCCGTTGAGATTGGCCACCGTGACCGAAATCGGTTAGGAGGCTATTATATTATGAGTTATGATGTATAGAGGCGAGCACATCAAGCTACCCTGATCTGTTAAATTTTCCCAATTGAATATGAACCTTATTACTTTGTAGTAAAGTTCAAAATCTATCAAAGAAATTTGACAGATTGGGGTAGCTTGATGTGCAGGCGTCTGTACAAACGCGACTTGATTGATCGCGCGTGTACATCATCCATACTAATCCAAACTATCCATACTTAATATTATAAATGCGAAAGTGTGTCTGTCTGTCTGTTACCTCTTCACGCTTAAACCGCTGAACCCATTTAGATGAAATGTAGTATAGGGATAGTTTGAGTCCCGGGAAAGGACATAGGATGGTTTTTATCCCGATATTTCCACGGGATCGAAACATATGCGGGTGAAACCGCAAGCGACGACCGCATACTCGCGCGACAATCGTTTTGGATTAGGACGCGGCCTTTACACTCACCACTGTATGAGTAGGCTGCACGTCAGGGGTAACTAAAAGAAAAGAAAGAAAGAAAGAAATACATTTATTTAGCACAGACTAAAGGACACACAATACACTAGATACATCAGATAAAAAAACAAAACAAAGATCAAATAAAAAGCGTAAAGTCCGATGTAAGTAATTAGCAGGAAAGTGTGCCTCACGGCTGCGCCAAAAAGGCCCAGTTCAGCAATAATGCTAGACAACTAGTGCCTGACTAACTAACTGAGTAACTAATTCTATTGAAACTCCGTACTCCGATAGGCCAGCACAAGGTCAAAATGTTACTGCTGATGCGTAGCTTACTGTACGTGGAGAGGGCAAACTTAAGGTGAATGCGCAGTTGTAGCCCGCGAAACTAAATTTTTCTTACGTTTTTTGCAATTTTCAGGTCAGCGTCAAGTTGTAACTTCAAGATTTTTAATGATTCTAATGACTATAATAATTGGAATTAAGTTAAAATGATAGGTACAAGGTCATTGGAACATTTAAGCACAATTATTTTTGTAATATTTTCCATATTTTATAAAAAGCATAATTGAAGTAGTTTGAATCATTATACAAAAAAAAAAAATTACACATATCAGGGCAACCAAGAAAAAATGCAAAAATGATTCAAATAGCTTGAAACACTTATGCATTATAAAAAATGATGTTTGCCATGACAGCTGTGGGTTGGACCATACGGATTTTCGTCAATTATTAACATAGAGTTCTGAGTCTTTGATATGTTAAAATATACCTTATTTGGAGTACATAGGTCACAAAAACTCGAAATTGTCGAGGTTGTGGGTTGGATCATTTTTGCTTAAATCGGTCCAATTTTGTAAATACATATCTATTTTAGTTGCGCATCATTTTTTGGTCAAGATACAATAGGACACTGACCTGCAAATTGCAAAACACGTAAGAAAATTTGAATGTCGCTTGCTACCCTGAGGCTTTCGCCTTAAGTAGACATATTTGTTACCAGATTGATTGATTTAAGTAGTGGTCGCTCCAGCCGCCGCCGCGCCGTAAACGCATACGCCTTAAGGCCAACTCACCAAAACCTTGTTATTTTTATTTTGTTTAGACGATTGTTTCATGCTACCTTACTTCAATTATTTTTAAAGCAAATATTGACACGAAGAAGAACAGCTTGATCGGCTTTCACATCTATCTCTTCCCCCATTTGAAATCTACAACCCCCAAATTTAATCTTACTCCCCCATACATTTAATCTGGATTCCCCAAATGTTTCCAATAAATCCGAATCCCCCAAATCAAATTTCGAACTTAACCGAAACCCTGTTACGTTTCAGATGCGGTGGCTCCCTAATATCGAGGCGCCATGTGGTGACAGCTGGGCACTGCGTGGCGCGTGCACAGCCACGCCACGTCCGCGTGACCCTCGGTGATTACGTCATCAATTCCGCAGCGGAACCGCTCCCCGCGTATACGTTTGGCGTGAGGACGATCAAAGTGCATCCCCTGTTCAAGTTTACGCCACAAGCTGATAGATTTGATGTAGCTGTGTTGACGTTAGATAGAAATGTGCACTACATGCCTCATATAGGTGAGTATGGGACTTTAATTTGTTTATTTATGCAATGGCTTCGGTGACAAGGATTAAACTAGGGGTTAAATTTTATTAAGAACAAATGCACTACTCAACATCCAGCGTTTTGTACCAACACTAATCGTCATTTCGAGCCTTTTCAGGAAGAAGATCGTAACCGCCATTTTGCATATTTTGCAGAAGGTTTTTTTTAAATATTTATAGCATCAATTTGAAATTTTTACTTAGTGTTTTACTTTGAACTCTAAAGTAAGTGACATAAGATGCAAAATCAGTTGATCTGGCGGTTAATATAAAAACAGTTTTTTGGGATTTTTGGCGCTTACGATGTTCTTCCTGAAAAGGCTCGATTTGATTGGTTGAAACTAGTTTTAATTAATGCTTGAGTTTTGACTGAGGTTCTGTAATAAGGGACTAAGAGCTCCAGTACATAGAATCCAATCCGATCGGATCTGATGAGCAGTATGCGGATGACCTGTACCTACAGATCAAATCGCATTGCGGTAAGCTCTTAACTAGCATGCAGGGAAGTTGATAAGCAACGCTTAGATGTCCAATAGAAAGTAAACAAATAACCCGTAAATAACCGTTTTTTTTTTTCGTGTGGAAATCCTCATGGATGTCCACCACCCCGGGGTGGGTGGAGGGGTCTGTCAGACTCTTACTGACTAAAACCACAGGGTGTCCTGCTGCTACCTTTAGCCGGGGTGTTGGAGTGCTTGCGCATTTCGTCAATAACCCTACTGAAATGAATACGCCACATAGACTACCCGCGTATTTTAGATTTTGTTTTTAGTACATGGACAACTGCAGACATTGTTTGAAAAAAGAGCTACAAGCCAGAAGTAAATATAAATTGACCAATGAGGCACTGCTTACCTTCTAGACGAAGCCATAGACAAGCACAGCAGCTTTATATAAATATCACTTACGAGTACATAAATTAACATCAGCTCGACGCACAAAACTTCCAAAATCTCATACAAATTATTTAACACGTTCAATTTCTTCATTTCAGCCCCAATCTGCTTACCGGAGCGAGGGTCCGACTTCTTGGGGCAGTACGGCTGGGCAGCGGGGTGGGGTGCTCTAAGTCCAGGGTCCAGGCTGCGACCACGGACACTGCAGGCGGTGGATGTGCCTGTACTGGATAATAGGGTCTGCGAGAGGTGGCACAGGGCTAATGGTATGTTTCTATTTCATTTTCTTTACTAAAGTTTTGCAAGATTCAGTGACTATTCATTTTTGACACCAGAGGCTGGGTTATGACGTTTTTGGGCGCCTTCATTGTTCAGCCATCTTTCTTTAACTCTTGTGCAAGAAAAAGATGGAGCTATTCAGGACGTATGTATAGCGCCATCTCTTTTCGCAACGGAACAATTATGCCTTTAATTCGTTATAATACGCGACTAGACCCTTTCTGTTTGAAATCTAGACGAGTGTTTAATCTAATGTAACTTCTTATTTTTAAGTTTATAAGTTAGCTTAGAAGTTAGTGCGCTTCTGCCAATCAATAGTTTATACCAGGCTCGTAGGCCACAACTGATTTATTTCTTAAATTGTAATTATTAATTTTGGTGATAATCATAAAAAATATGAGAAGCTCTTGCATACTGGAGTCATATCCAGACACAGCCAATTCATAATCAACTGATTAAAAATCCTGTGCATTTCATTCAAGCACATTTTTTTAACAGCCTCTTTCTCAAATTCCAGGTATAAACGTGGTGATATACCCCGAAATGCTATGCGCGGGCTATCGGGGCGGTGGCAAAGACTCCTGTCAAGGGGACAGTGGAGGGCCGCTCATGCTCGAACGGGCAGGACGCTGGTACCTCATAGGCGTCGTCTCCGCAGGGTATTCCTGTGCCAGCAGGGGCCAACCGGGCATATACCATCGTGTTGCCCACACGGTAGACTGGATATCCCATGCCACAACACTGTCATAGCATCGAGATAAGTGAAGTGATAACGAAACTTTTAGAGTGTTTGCCCAAAGTGTCTCTATGGAGCTAGTGTGGTTAAAAGTTAGACTAAGACTTAAATGGAAAGGCTTGAATGAATTTGATTGGCTACTAAATTTTGTGCTAAATTTTAAGTAGTGAAATTTTTATTGTTAAGCCGTTTGGTTAACTTTTAGGCACAGTGGCGCCATTTAGAGTGGTATTTTTTTGGAAATGAAGGTCGATTTTTTTAGACTAGTTTGTTTGACGGCTCACTGAATATAGTTAGGGCTAAATATAGTTTAAATGTCACTGTCAGTTTCTGTTTTTTTTGGTAAATGATAGACACAGTTGAAATATTTTAAATTATATTTAGTGTTAATTAAATTATATTCAGTGACTCGGTGTGAAAACGCCTTGAACATTGAAAATTTCAATGTAACGATTGTGTCGTATTTTGTAAATCAAATGTCGTAGACATTTATAAATTGACCTTTTGTCGTAATTAATGACAGATTTGATATTCAAAGGGTTTAAATTCAGCAAACGGAAAAAAATAAGTAGCACAAAATGAAAAGAGATTATATTTTTCAATTTAATGTGTATATATTATTACAATCCAATGCTTTAATTTTAGTCGTAAATAACAATAAAAAACTTTGTCTTGAAATTCAACCATGTAAAATGTAGAAATACTTTGCAAAAGTACTGAGTATAAATAAAACAATACCCTCCTTTTGGGCTCCACCACAGTCGGGTAAAAATGTGTATCTATTATAAAATAATTGTGTGTTTATATAAAATACACTGCAGGAAAAAAAAACAACGAAAGAGACCAATTGTCGTACTGAATACGACAAAAAGTTTATGTCAATATTTGTATATTACCAACGACTTACGTTTAGTAGATAACCCTATTCCACCAAATAGTCAATAGAATTACCATTTTTATATTATTTTTCTGAAAAAATGTCTATCCAAAAAGTCACCTGTTTTCTAATCTCCTTTATATTTAAGGTTTTATTGTGATAAAATATTAAATTCATTGAGAAACATTGTTGCATACTCGCTAAATTGCAATACATAATATGGAGTTATAATAATAGTGCCTTATTTAAAGCGCGGAGATTGGAGTTGTTTTTGGTCACAAACATTTTGTGCAATGCGCGTGCCCAAATTAGTGCAAACTTCATGCATAGATCTGTGCAAAGCTCGTGGACAGGTATGTGCAAAGACTTTGCCCATAATTGTGCAAAGATTTTGCCCATAGTTGTGCAAAATTTCCAAAGTGAATAAAGAATACAACTTCTTATTTAATTTCAGAATAGGTAACAATATTTGATTTAAGTACTCTGCATGATTTAATAATGCAGTGATATAATAATCTGCGTAGTCTGTTTGTGAACAACAAGTTTCTTCATTCTCTGTCGTTTTAAAAATATCTTACGCCTTTTGTAAATATCCTGCTATGTGTAAATACGTAACAAAATATTTTTACATTTTCTACCATTTTTTAAATGTAAATAAATTAATTAAGCATTAATTTAAAAAGTGCTTGAAGTAAGTTATTCTGCTTTTAATTTATTTTGTACCATTTTTTTTCTATTTTTTTGTTAAAAATTAATTTTAAGGTTTTTTTTTTATTAACGGAGACAAAAATCGTTAATTATTTAATGTTAATTTAATAAATTGTATTTATTGTTAATTTAAACAAGTGTTTTATTAAAGTTTACAATACACCGTGTTCTTCACGTTACCCATAAAATGTATCAAACGCTTCTATAGCTTTTAAAATTAAATCTAACATAGGAAGTACATAAAAAGGCATCGTTACAAAGATATTTGTAATTTCATTTTTGAGCTATGCAGTAGGAAAGTGTCTTAACTTAGTTTTGACAAGTTTCAACCCGTCAAATCTTATTTAATGAAAATACGTGTCGTTGTCAATTCGGATAAAGAGGCATGCATAACGGGTGATTTACGTCAAGGTATTTAGTTTGTATGAGAATTAACAAAAATATAAAAAATAAGAATTCATTAATGTGTTCATAATGAAAAATGCTTATTATCATGGTCTGAACATCTGGTCGAAGTTTATGTTACACATCGTCCGGAACACGGTGTATAGTGTTACTCTGTTTTACAGGATTTTTAACAACTAGTGATATTAATTGTAATTACAATAAATAGTTCTATTAACACTATTCGATCTTTAACAAAATAAATTTACAAAGGCTGCGTTTCCACCAGTGCGAGGATGCGTAGCGTGGAATGTGTGTAAAACTAACCAATAACAACGCTAACTTAGTTCAAAGAGATGTCAGCAAAAGAGAGGGCTGCCGGGGGTGCGGGATTGTCCGAAAGGGTTACCGCTACCCGGAACATAACGGGCTAAGGAACGAACACGGATGGGTTTTAGTCAGTAAAAGAGTCTGACACTCCCTTCCGCTCCACCCAGAGCGGGAGGGGTCATTTGATGATTTCCCATCCATAAAAAAAAATTTCAAGACTAGATTATTCACAAAATTCCTGACTAGGTAGATAAAAGTAACAAATCAATCATTAAAAATAAAAATAAATTAGAAAAATAAACCAGCAAATCACCAGCCAATAGGAACGCGGTGCGTGCGAACAAATTTCTCTAATAAATCGTATAGAGGGCGGTAGTATCGGTTGAGGGCTGCTGCGGATATGTCGTGTTCTCCTGTAGATGCTTCCAGGATTTCACTCCAGTGCTGCGAGTGGCCTCGGGACATGAAATCTCTGTAAATATGAAACAAATGAGGTGATAGTTGGCTGGTAGCTAAAATCTACCGTTCAAATTGATCTGCAAGGTTTTAAACGTATGGCTTGCTTGATAGGTGAAAGTTCTTAAAACGTTGACATCCAAACCTCTCCACGACTTGCCAGGACTTTGAATTTTATATTATATATTATAGATTATCAGCGTATAATGTCTCCACTGCCGAGACAAACACCTCTTTTCTGTGAAAGGAAGAACCCTAATCCACCACATGTGTCCAGAGCAGTTTGATTATTTGATTCTAGAAAATGCTGGTTTCCTCACAATTAAATTATAAATCCACTAGCACCCGCGTAAATGCCGGTCCCGTGAGAATATCGGGATAAAAAGTAGCCTATATGTTAATCCAGGGTGTCAGCTACCTTCATACAAAATTTTATCAAAATTGGTCCAGCCGTTTGAGCGTGAGGAAATAACAAACATAATAAACACACACACATACTCACAAACTTTCGCATTTATAATATTAAGTGTGATAGTGTGATTCTTACGAAGAGTACACGTACTTCAATATTTTCCCAGCAGCCTTAGACCCGTATATGTCGCATCTGGTCAAGCTGATGGTCTCTGGAATAGGTCCCTCGGCACTGCGGCGGCCGAAGACGGCTGCTTTACATAACTTCTCGAAGAGCTGGTGTTGGAGGTAACTGCTTAGGAAGTAACTGCAAAAAGATGCGTCAATGGGTTATATATATTTCAGAAGAACCAACGATCACGTCAAAAGCTTAGCAGTTTTATCAAATTACATTATATCGTTGAAAATAACCTTGAAGGAAGAGTACTGAATTGAACACGCATAAAAATAACCGGTAGAACAAAAAATAGACATACTAATTTAGGCTCACTTGTAACAGATACAAATATTAAAAATAATGTAAATAGCAAAGAAAACCCTAAAGAATTTATATTTAACTAGCTGCGCCCCGCGGTTTCACCTGCGTAAATGTCGATCCCGTGGGAATGTCGAGATAAAAGTAGCCTATATGTTAATCCAAGGTGTCAGCTACCTCCATACAAAATTTTATCAAAATTGGTCCAGCCGTTTGAGCGTGAAGAAGTAACAAACATATAAACACACACACACACTCACAAACTTTCGCCATTATAATATTAGTGTGATTATTTACTTTATTAAAGCACAAAGAGTGAATTATTCCACTTTGCCTCACCGGCCGCCCCACTGGTGGGGCAAAGTGGAATGTATGTTACGAACGCAGGTGGCGTTTTGAAGTTTCTGCCTACTCTCACGGGAAAAAGGCGTGAGTTTTTGTATGTGTCGCAAATGCATTGTCGAATCTGCTGTTTTACATAATCGCTCTAGCTGTTTTACAAGACAGCTTCGTTATGTAAAACAGCTGAACGACGTTTAGCAGATTTCCATAATTACTGAACTGAACTGAGAGCAGTGGTGGCCCAGTGGTAAAGGCCGCGACTTACGAGTTGTAGGTCATAGGTTCGAACCCAGACAGGTGCTTTACTTTGTGTAAATTATTTCATCACCACTGCTCTCAAAAACGGTGAAGGAAAACATCGTGAGGAAACCGGCATGTCCTAGAACCAAAAATTCGAAGACATGTGACATCTACCAACCCGCACTGGGCCCACGTGGTGGATTACGGCCCACTCCCTCTCACAGAGAGGAGGCCTGTGTCCCAGCAGTGGGAACATTTATAGGCTGATTATGTATGTTATGTACTGAACTTTAACACGCAGAATTGCATAAGTAAACGTTTTGTATTTCTCAATGCAGCGAGTTAACGATTAGAGGTTATGTAAAACACCGTGAAAAGAAACGTCAGATTTTAGTTCTAAATTTTGTCACACGTGGCTCTTTGCGTAACCACAATAATGGCGCCGAAACAGAAAAAATAAATAAAACGATTATTAAGAGTGAAAATGACACTAACTCAGGTGAAAACAGTGATTTTTATGATAAAATAGTAATTCCTTTAATGTAGTAAACTACTATTCCTGACATTTTAATACAGCAGGACCGTTTTGATGAAGAGAAGGAAAAATTAAGAAATATGATGCTTGCCTTTGAATGCTCTTCGCTTTAAGAACTTCGAGGGCTATATACTTATATTGGACTTAAATCGACTAAAACCAGCTGTCTTCGCTACATTTTATAGATCATTAGATATTGGGAATCTTATCCATACTAATATTATAAATTCGAAAGTAACTCTGTCTGTCTGTATGTTACCTTTTCACGCCTAAACCACTGAACCGATTTAGATGAAATTGGGTATAGAGATAGTTTGAGTCCCGGGAAAGGACATAGGATAGTTTTTATCCCGATATTCCCACGGGATCGAAACTTATGCGGGTGAAACCGCGGGGCGCAGCTAGTAGAAAATAAATACGCACAAGCTAATGACAAATACCTGATATACGGCGTATTATCCGGTACATGAAACTTCGCTCCTACATCAAAATACTCTTCTCCCCTAAAACCAGGTGGCGCTATTCCTTGCAGTTCCATAGCCATAGCCCAGAACTCTTGATTATCTCCCTTCAGACTACTCTCAAAATACCTCCACCTGTATTCATCTATTAAAAGGGAAAATGGTATTTGTGGGAGTTTATTTAGAGCTTGTTTTAGTAAAAGTATTGTGTCGGTAGTTACATCTTTGTCGTCGAATAATTTTGGTGGATCTTCATTGATTTTATGATTTTGTTCTATAAATGGTATGTCTTCAGCTTTCAATTTGTTAACAATATCATAATATTCTTTTGTATTTACTGTTCTTATTAGATCTGTAATTATTTTTTCTCTCCTTTCGTCTTCTATGTCTGTCTCTTTTCTATCTTCTTTTATATTATTTTTTTTATCATTCTTAGAATTTTTATCAAGAACATTATTTGCGTCATCATTATTATATAAGTTTTCAGTGACAGGACTTTCTGAAATGTCATAATTAGATGTGTATAGTAAAGAGTCGTTGATAAGACCCAGTCTGTTCAAGTGTTGTGGTGTTAGTACTCCGTACATTATTGTGTCTCCTATAGTTTCATGGAGGGCTGTGTTGGCTTGCTGTAAAAGAAAGGATATCAATTTCGCATGCTGACTTAACACTTTAACGAGGTTAAGGAAAGAAGCTACACAAAAGACAAAAAAAAAAGTAAAAAGACAAGAGTATAAGAAATAAAAAACCAGACAAGAAAAAGAAAAGGAAAGAAACAAAAATGAAAAAAAAAAAGAGAAGAAAATATTCTATTCTATACCTAGTGATTATCTTTCAAAATTGAACACAGCCAGTAGCGTCAACATTGCTGTAAACTCTACCAGAACTTTCTTCGAGATAATTTGAATAATGGACTGTTTGCGTTTGTTTTTGTAGCTCTAAGGGCCAAAGCACACACACGCTACTTTTTGCATCGGCGATCGGCGATTTTGCGGCTGTATCGATGCTGCATCGCGTTTTGGCGACTCTCTGCGTTCGGACGCGGTATCGGAATCGCGCGTTTTAGCGACTGCTCCGATGCTGCATCGCGTTTTGGAGACTCTCTGCGTTCGGACGCGGCATCGGAATCGCGCGTTTTAGCGACTGCTCCGATGCTGCATCGCGTTTTGGCGACTCTCTGCGTTCGGACGCGGCATCGGAATCGCGCGTTTTAGCGACTGCTCCGATGCTGCATCGCGTTTTGGCGACTCTCTGCGTGCATCGGAATCGCGCGTTTTAGCGACTCCTCTGATGCTGGCACAAATGCCAAATCGCTGCGACCGGCATCCGAATGTGTGCGGAGTGTAGCGTTCAGCCGCTGTATCGAGCTTCCGAAAAGCGACTGAAACGCCGCGTTTGGCGTTTTTAAGTGTGCGGTGTGGAATGCTTAGTCGCTGCATTTAGCTTCTAAAAAGCAGCTGAATCGCCGATCGCCGATGCAAAAAGTAGCGTATGTGCTTTGGCTCTAAGTATCTATAGAAATCTAGCATTATGACAGCATTAAAATGGGCTGAAAATTACGCATCATCTCAGTCCAAATTAAGCAGTAACTGTTAGCTTCTTGTTAATAATTTTAGAGATTACAATTTTTTTGTACTCACCCTAAACAAAGCCGGTTGATTTTCATACGCCATGTAATATTGAATATGACCAAATTCATGATGCAGCACATAAAAATCTTCCTTTGACGTGTCTGAGCAATATAACAGTCTGAAATTGATACAAAGGTTAGTTACTGGTGAATTACGGTAGGTAGTTTAAGAAAATCCACATAAAATGTAACTGCAACTTTTCTGGCAATACTAACCGATAGTCGCCATCTTGAAACATGTCTGCCGCAGTGCCGTGACAGCGCGTGTCACTGTTGTTTTCCCGCGCAAACACCGATTCGCGCCAAAACGTATCTGTCATGGCAGGCAAGCCAAGTGACTGATAGAAATCTTCAGCTCTTTTTGCCTGAAAAAAAGGCACAATCCACTTTTAGATGGTATCCACTTTTTTGTCGTGTAGAATATTAATATTATTAAGCATAATATTATCGATTTAAATCATATGAAGTAATTATTACACATACCTAATTAAGGCTGGCATAAGGAGGAAGGAGCAGCTTATTTTTAAGTAATGGTTCGATATAACTAATATTATTTTACTATAATGAAGAGAAGAGATTTGATTTTTTGTATGTTTCTTTTTTACTGATTCACGCTAAAACGTCTAAACTGATTTAGATGACATTTGGCACATGTACAGATCATGACCTGGATTAGGGATGGGATACTTTTTATCTCGATATTCCCACGGGATCGAGACTTATGCAGGTGTAACCGCGGGGCGCAGTTAGTAATGTATAACTTACCATGTGCATTACAGTCCAATTCATCTTCTTAATACTCTCATCTAAATCTATAGTCTGTGGTAACAGAAGATCCGCCAAAGGTTCCCAGTTCTGCGACCAGAGATCACCTGAAACAATTTAAATCACGAAATTAAATTACAGTTCTTTGCAAGATCAAAAGTAATTAAGAATTCCTATTGTTTAATGTTCCGTGTGATTCTTGAAAAGTAATGGACTTTTCTGTCACGACAGCGAAAAAAGCCCATTAACGCATAATTTTAAGGAGGTTTCAGGTTTCTTCAAAAAGGTCAGGTGCATAGTACTATGGGGACAACGGTAAGGAAATTTTATGACTTCTCGTTGTCCCCATAATGGGGACAGCGTCAATAGGGACAACGGGAACAGGGTGCTTACTCTTGAATTTAATTCCGATAGATCGACATTAGAATTATGACGTTTCGTACTTTTGAGTTCGGTTTAATTAAACTAAAAGGTGAAATTGGATGATTGATTTTGGAGCCCGGCCCTAATTTCCACTTAGTTCACCAAAATGGACACCCAATTTTACCTTTTAGTTTAATTAAACCGAACTCAATAGTACGAAACGTCACAATTCTAATGTCGATCTATCGGAATTAAATTCAAGAGTAGGCACCCAGACCCTCGCAACCGGCGTGCATCGTCATCTAAATCGGTTCAGCGGTTTAAGCGTGAAGAGGTAACAGACAGACACACTTTCGCATTTATAACATTAGTAGGGATGCGAAAGTGTGTCTCTCTGTCTGTATGTTACCTCTTCACGCTTAAACCGTTGAACCGATTTAGATGAAATTTGGTATAGAGATAGTTTGAGTCCCGGTAAAGGACATAGGATAGTTTTTATCCCAATATTTATTTATTTATTAAAACTTTATGCACAAGTAAAAACTGTACAAAGGCGGACTTAATGCCTTAGGCATTTTCATTTTCATTTTTTTTTTTTGGCATTTTTTTCCTTTTTTTTTCTTTTTTTGTTTAATATTCCCACGGGATCGAAACTTATGCGGGTGAAATCGCGGAGCGCTGCTAGTAAATAATATGAAGCAATGGATTAGCTATATTCTTTGAAATGCTTAAGAAAATGATTGATAGTGTGTTAGGCATTATTTGGCATTATAGAGGCCATTCTTACAAGTATTCTTTGAGCAACTGGACTCCTTTTTACCCTCGGGTAAAAAGATACAGCTCTTTATCGTACAAACAGACGACGTAGGCCTCGTAATAGGGTATCCCTTGGCAATCCTTTGGTATCTACGACACCCTAAAGCCAAGCGCACATTAACCTTATGACTTTATACGTTTATTACCGTTGGATCCCGTTTTTTGATCCCGTTTTTTAGGTATTACCGATGGATCCCGTTTGCTATTTCCGTTGAATCCCATATTATAACAACATGTGTACATTTCAGAAGAAAAGTGATTTACCTTTATCAAACACTAAAAAGAGATTATTTTTAGTGGGTTACCCGGAACCGAACTAGTTAGATTAGGTTAATAATTAAAAAAAAAACAATGTTAGGTTAGGTTAGGTTAAAACTTAAAACTGTGACCCCTACGCACGAGCCGAGCGAGCGAAGCGAGCGGTGCCGCGGCAGCGGCCGGCGAGTGCCAGAAACGACTAGATTATATAGAAAATGAGTTGTTTGTGAAATAAAAATTTTTGCCCGATATCCACGAAAACCTATTACACCTCTATACCCGCCGTTGCGTAGAACGGTCTTGGGTGCTAACTCGCCGATTTCACGCATGTGTAAAAATGTAAATGTTTGCAGCGATGTTACGGATATACACCATGACAGCATCGGAAAATTTTATAAAGTTATCATTGAGCATTATTCTCACAATAAATGATCTCACTGTTAATGAAATTTTATGTTACCTATTTTAATATGAATGTGATTTGAATTATTTGTATTGTTAATGTTATCTATTGATCTGTTTTTAGTTTTTATTTTTTAATTATTAGAATTGTAATATTTATAATGTTTGTAGTAATATGTAAAACCGTAAATGGTGCATGTGGTGTTAGCCTATAAGTAATTGTTGCACTTATAAATGTATTATTTAGGGAAATTATTTGAAAAATGTATTGTGTAAACAATTGTTGGCTAACCTAAAAATAAATAAAAAAAAAAAAAATAAATAAATAGTATACGAAACGTTGGTTGTAAACTAAAAATTTGTCAATGGAGTTTTGGTGAAACATTAGTGAACCCCTCATTTTATTATAAACAATTTTGTTGTTGAAAGTACCCGCATTCATATTTTTTTAAGCATTCGGGATCCAACGGAAATACTTTTCGGGATTCAACGACAATAAAACGTAATTATCTTGCATTTTTAAAATTCGGGTTCCAACGGAAATACATAATAATGTTTTGCGGGATCCAACGCCAAAAATATTAAAATGGGATTCAAAAACGGGATCCAACGGTAATAAATCACTTTATATCAGTTATCGTACCCCAGCGCCCGACAGAAAAAAAAAAAAAAAAAAAAACGAAAAATAAATACTTACCGATGAAACGAGCTGTGATGATGTAAAAATAATACAGATTAAACGAGCTGTGTTATTTGGTTGGTCGTATATATACGACTCTGGCGGAATGGACACGTAAATATTTGTCGGATTAATCCGACGTAAGCGGTTAAAAGGTTAATGCCGCAACGGACCGTAGCACAAGGCATTTTTACCCGACTTCATAAAGGAGGTTCTCAATTCGATTGTATGTTTGATTTTTTTTGTATGTTTGTTACGCGATATCTCCGGCAATTGCAAAGGAAAGAGGGAAGGAGGGAAGGGAGGGAAGAAGGAGGGGTGTATTGCTCTAGAAAACTAGCTTATCAGAAGTAACAGGGCGAACTATCCAGGGTACTCTGGCACTCTAGCTTTTTCCTCATAGATATATGAAAGAAGTGATTCCATGAGATACGAAGTTTTTATTTTGACTTCGGTTTTTACAGGAAACCACGGAACAACTCGGCATTTTTATATTTTATCACGATCACGGTCAAAAGCGCACTAGTTCGCGGAGACGGCCATTTGCCAAGTACTGGCCCATGTTGCTCATGACGCGTGTACACAGACACGCCCCCTTGCCACTTCTCCTGTTTTTTTATATTTCTATGTTTTTTCCTACATTAAAAGATAAATAAAATAAAATTCCTCCGTATTTCGGCCACGGCGAAAAATCTCAACGGAGACCAGCCTGCGGCGCGGGAGATTTTATAGTGCACAAGTGTGCGCGCAGACACAGGTGCTCTCTCTGTTCCCTCACTCTCATAGCCCGATGAGACGGCAATCCGACACGACCGGGGAGAGATCAGACGCAGGACCAACGACTTAACGTGCTTTCCGAGACACGGGGGTATCACACCGCCAACTTCCAAACTCCGGAAAAGGAAACTCTCCATAACACTGCCCGACCCAGGAATCGAACCCAGGACCCCACGCTAAGCAGTCGCGCTTTGCGACCACGAGTACCAACGGGGCAGTTAATTTTCTACATTACGTACGCAGTATTTAGAGTACTTCATGGATCTTGTGGTGCCTGAATGACATTGACGAACAGGCGTTGATGGTAAAAATTTGTAAAATTCTGCCATAGAAATTAGTGTATTGACAAAACGTCGCCATCTATAGTCCGGCGTTTCTAAATTTGCCAAAGATGTAAACAACAATGGCCGCTCAAATTCAATAAAATCGATATACAAGAACATTTATTTGAAGTACCTAATGTTTGTTTTCGTCTAAATCTCCGAGCTAACTAGATTTTATTCAAATTGAGCGGCCATTGTTGTTTACATCTTTGGCAAATTTAGAAACGCCGGACCTTACGTTAGTTCTGATTTTGGCCTCGCGCCAGAATAACCTTGTAACGTTATACGTACCCAACAAATGTGCAGGAATAGGTCCACGTTCAGGCACAATGTCACCATAAAATCTTCGCAGATAGAATCTCACCACGCCATGCAGTAGATTGTATAGAGGGACCACTCCGTTGTAGAGATGGCGGCAGACCTGGCGTAGTCTTGGGATCTCGAGCTCATCTCGCCAGGATACACCAATGTTTGAGTACCCTGGAATGTAAGGTAAAATATCATCACGCGCATACTCTACAAAGTGCTTGAAAACGTTGATAAGCGGGTGCGGTGGCGGGCTCGGTGGCGGGCGCGGTCACGAAATATCAAACACACAGCATAGTATGCAATTGTTCACAACAAACAAACCTATAATGATGCTTGTGTGTGTTCAGGTCGAACTAGCGGCGGAGCGCGCGATTCACTCGCGACGTCAGATAAGTTCAACCATATCGAACTTACTTATCGCGCAAACGCCTGGCGGCCAATGTGAACAGTTGAACACGAACTCGCCAGTTCACCGCGCCCGCAGCCGTCACCGCGCCTGCGCGTTCCTACGTGAACAAGCACAAAGGGGTAGACAGAAACGTTGCACAATTTATTTATGCATCCTAATTTTGCCAGTTGTGAGTCCCGTGTAGGGCTAAAGGAAATAATAAGATACACATATTATTTATAAGGGCTTGTGGCCAAGAAATAACAGCCGCACGGTTTGATAGATCAGGTTAAGCTACGCTTGCCGCGGTTGGTCCGTGGATAGGTGACTTTCTTCATATACCAAGACCCTTCCGTGCCTCAGAAAGCACGTTAAACCGTTGGTCCCGGCTGTCATTCGTGGATCTTTGACAGTCGTTACGGGTCGTCAGAAGCCCGAAAGTCTGACAATCAGTCCTACCAAGGAAGGGGTTTCGTATTACCCAGTAACTCGGTTGTGGAGGTCAGATAGGCAGTCGCTCCATGTAAAATACTGGTATTCAGCTGCATCTGGTTAGACTGGAAGCCGACCCCAACGTAGTTGGGAAAAGGCTAGGCAGATGATGACATATTATTTATAATGAAGTACCTAATTATAGCACCGTTTATCCTAATTAACTACCCTGGTTAATTATCCTGATTGTAGAAATATTTTCAGGTGAAAACAAATAAGAAATTAAACCAAGCCGATATTTTCAGTATAAGCAAATATCACAATTGATCCACATGTTTGCTGCTGCAAGCTACATCCTGCAAAAATATTTGCTCTAGACAGAAAGGGTCTTCACACTAGCGGTTTGCGAGCGGCTGCGGGGCGGGGCGAGCGCGCAGCGAATTCGTCGCGAACACGCCGCGGCTGCACAGCAAAGACGTCGCGGACGCGTGGCAAATTCGCAACGTTTTCGTCGCATGTTTGTAGCAAGTTAACGACGTACAATACACACAGTAACAATGGCGTCCACACACACACGCACAGTAACATTCGCGGCGATCGCTGCGCATGCGACGCGTGTTCGTTGCCCGACCGCTCCGCTTTGAGGACGCTCGCAATCCGCTAGTATGATAAGGCCCTTAGGGGAAGCATTACCTACCATTACGCCTAGCAGCTTTATTTTCAAAAGCAACCAATCTTTTATAAGGTTCCTTCATAGGTGGCCCCACTTTCTCCCTCCAAGCTAGCCATAACCATCTCAATACCTCTTCATTCCTCGAAAAAGCCATCATTTTATCAAAGTCTCCTTCGCCTTTCAAACAAAACATATCTTTTTCTTCAATATAACGGTTCACTGCAATTTTGGCGGCAAAATGAATTGGATCTCCATGTTCGGAATTGAAAATCTGTTTGAAGTTTGACAGATAATTCAAGATGGCGTCTTCGATTTGTGTTAGGTTATTAGTTGATATGTTTGCGTCACTTGGAATGCATAATTCGGCATCTGAATAGATTGATTGTAGTTCTTCATAAAGATTGCTTGTATGTCTGCAAAAAAATATTGTAATAGTATATTCACTACTAGAAAAATCAGAAAAAGGGAAAGACATTAGGCGAACAGATTACTGTCGTAAAAAAAAGCTGAGCTTAGATACACTTAAAATTGGAAGATACGGTACGCTCCAAATTCTTTCTTTCTTTTCTTTCAAGCGATGCGTCGCATCGTGCCTCTCATGGGTATTAATAACTCGCTCTTACAAAAATGGCGAAGCAAACAATAAAAAAAATTCAACAAACTTGCTCTTAAAAAAATAAAAATATAATTTTCAACAAACTAACATTTTTGGTTGTGCTCACGCAAGTAATCTCGTGTGTCTTATTTTTCTTTCTTGAGTGACTAGAACACTTATTAATTACACAAGCAGGCATTTTGATGCGTATTTATATTAAAAACACTAAAATTATCGACATGCGCAGTTTAGACGATGGTCCGTATGTGATTGAGAGTAAGTACCGTCAAACGGGGTGAATGCAGGAGTGAATCGGGACAAAACTTTAAAAGGGATTTTAACATTAAAATAATATAGTTTGTGGCCAAAAAGGACCCTAATGTGTTTACTGTAATTTAATTAACGATTACGTGCACTTATTGACAACAAACTATATTATTTCAACGTTAAAATCCATTTTAACGTTTCGTCCCGATTCACCCCTGCATCCCTATTCACCCCGTTTACTCCGCCCCTAAGACGACCCACTGACCCCCTGTTTGTAGGTATGTTCATTGGACTTGGATCAGTAGGACCGCGCGCTGTGATCAAGTAACGTATCTCCCGCATTACGTTTATCTAAGGCCTTAAGTCTATCTATTAAAATTATCTAACAGTTATGATATTATTCGAAAAAAATTAATAAAAAGGTAAAGATCCTATTATAATTTACCTGGTTTCATCATAAGTAAATTTCGGTCCCCTACACAACAAATAGTACTGCCTTCGTTGAGTGTTGTTCAACGACTGATGCTTATACAGTGTTGCCAATTCACTGCACGTTTGGTCTTGCCAGATTATTCGATTTTTCTGATATGTAGCTGAGAGAGCCGGCAGTTTAGGATTGCCAGGGTTCATTGAAGACTCCCATGCCAGATGTGCTGCTATGGTGCTAAAGTTGCCAGTTTCATCATTTATTTTTCGAAACAGCTGGTCTAGGTTTTGGCTTAGGCATGTTTGGACTAGAAGGATTAAGAGAAAATACTTGGTGATGCCCATGTTCCTTTAATTTGACATTGCTGATTTGGATAAAGTGTGGGAGAATCTGAAAAAAATAATCTTCCTTGTATATTTTTGGACACAAAGATGCGTCAAAATATCAATAGTCTTTAAAGAATTTCTGGAAAGTCATCAATTATTAAATACTATTTATTTGCAGGTCAGTAACAAAAAAAATAATAAAAAAGAAACTATGAAAACGGCACACACCACAAACAAAAGTTAAAATCAAACCAAATCGAAAAGTATTGTCTAGATATTTTTTCTCCATAAATTTTACCATCACATGGTTATGCAAATAGTATAATACAATTTAAAACTAATATCAACTAAATTCAATAAATCACAATTCTAATAAAAACAATTAAAAAATATTTAAAATAAATTGATAATAACTAACTTAAATAATAATAAATAATACACTAACAATTAAATTCAGAATAATCAATATTAATTATGTTCAAAATAATAACCAAGTAATGATTTTTCCTAACATAGTAAATCAGTTGTAGCAGGCCTAGCATCTTTCATTTACTCATTAATATGATAATAACATTTCACAACTAAAAACTCGTGTATTTTTTTGGTTTTAAATAGATCTAACCAAGACTTTGTAACCATATTATTTTGATTTAAAAGAATGTCCATGGAGTTTCTTGCCCGATCTTCTCCATAGGTACCTACGCTTTGGAATGGGCAACTAGCTTCATCTTTCTGACTGACCGACCCCTTGACAATTCAAAAGTGCCTGTAATTGGTTTAATTGAAATAAATGCTTTGAGTTTGAGTTATATCTTTAATTTCTATGATGTGTTTAGGCAGTATATGGTAAATTTTGGGTGCCATAACTAAAAGATTTGTATACAAAATACCTAGCTTTTTCACCCGACTGCGCGACGCTAAGGAGTGGTAATTACCTATGTGGTGTTGCGTATGTTTTATTTTTGTGTCGTAAACTCTTTGGGTGGTTATAAAGGTGTATATTTGCTTACATAGCTTGATACTTCGTAAATGTAAAAACAGGAAAGTATAAGTAGCTGAAACTTTCGGAAATGTGGCTTACAATTGTCTGTGCTTTGAATGCCACATACTGCCCTTATGCATTTATTTTTACCCGAATACGGTGAAGCAAAAAGGAGGGTTATGATTTTGACCGGTTTGTATGTATGTATGTATTTATTTTATTTATATTTTATTTGTCATAATTAGACAAATAAGGTATCATCGTCCGCTGGTTATAGGCTATGTGACGTCATATTAAATTGAATATGGCGCCATCTAGCGGATATAAAGACATGTAACATATTATAAGCTATGGTAGCATGCGACCACGGGAAGGTACTTTCTTTTCTTGTTTCATCCTTTTCAGTAGTCGGGTTTTAGTTTGTATGTGCTTTGAATACCATTTCTCTATCTGTCGTCGAGATCCCCCAAAACATAAGTCTGTATAGCAATGTTGAAGACAAAACATTCCATAAACATGAATGACACCGCACAATCTACCGATCCCTCTAAAATAATATTGTAATCAGCGCAAATTGAGTACTCATAATATCACGTCCTGATAACAAGCAGGATTATCTACTGAATAATCTGAAGGGCCTCCGGAGCCTCGATTAGATACCGAGAGCTTTCATCAGGGCTCCGGGTTATTCCGATTAGATTGAAAATAGTGTGGTGTGTTTTGCTTTCTCATTGATATGGGAGAAAGTAGCAGTTTTGCTTTGTCGGGGTTTTCCGATAATGGTAGGATTTAACATCATGTCATGCTCACTTAAATGTCTCACTGATGGTGGCGCGTGTGTTGGACCATTCGGTTCCCTACAAAATGGTTGAGCTGAATGGTGCTGATCCATGCGTCATGTTCGTGAACGGACGCCGTCGGTTGAGACTGGTCATCTCTTAACTGCCAAGGCTTATTTTTAATCTTTTTTCTTGTATTGTTTCTTCATTTGTGTGTTTTTTTTACATTGTTCTCACATATAGAAGCAACAAGAATAATGTACTCATGATTTTGTAATATCTTGATTTAAAAGAGTGTCCATGGAGTTTCTTGCCCGTTCTTCTCCATAGAGATCTACGTTTTGGAATGGGCAACTAGCTTCAACTTTCTGACTAACTGACCGACTACTTAATTTTGACAATTCAAAAGTGCCTGTAATGGTTTAATTGAAATAAATGCTTTGAGTTTGAGTTTATCATATAAAATATCATCATCTGCCTAACTCTTTCGAATCTATATGTTGTTGGGGTCCGGTTTCAGTACAACGGGATGCAGCATTTTACATGAAGCTACTGCCTCTACCTTCACAACCCAGTTACTGGGTAACACGATACCCCTTGGTAAGATTGGTTGTCTGACTTTTGGGCTTCTGACTACCCGTAACGGGACAACATCATCTGCCTTTTAACAACTATTCTTGGGGTGGGCAGATATGGATTTCTAAACTAACTTTTCCGGTCGCTGCTCGCATGTATTTGACCAGCAGCAGCATTTGTGCAACATTTTCGATTTATCTCGAAGATGGTTGTCAAAATAATGCTCGAATTTCCAAGAATTTTTGAGAAAAAAAAAAAAACTGGCAACTTACCTTTTAAACCTAAGATCTTTCCCCGAAGATAGTGGTTAATACAACAAATAAATTATATTATAAACAATAAAACAGTTTATCCCAATGGTTGAATGTGGACGCTAGTAGCGGCAAGCGATCCCGAGCGCGACTGAAATCACATCACCTCTAGTCGTGCGTATATTATTGTTGGGGTTCCGTAGATGGGATGGGAAAACCCTGGTTCCTGTGGGTGCTTGCATAATGAAGCGCGTATCGAGTGGGGTCTTGAGTGTTATAAAAAGAGATCACGACGTTCATTGCGCTGTTCTAAGTCCAACCATTAGTGTTTCAGGGTATACAAAGGGTACTATAACTATTAACAAACATCCGACAGGCTATCGTATCGCAAATGACACATTTCGATAACATGATTTGCCCTGCCCTCGACGATTTAAACTGACAAAAAGTTTTTGGGTTTTGGGCTTTGAACAGCGTTTAGAGGACTCCTACGATAACATTGATTGATAGTCGATACGGACATCCATCCATACATCCTTACAAACTTTCGCGTTTATAATAATAATAATAAGTAGAACAGACAATGAGATAGTAATGAGTAGTGAGTTTGTGTTTCACGAACTGTGTCCAAATAAACTTTTTCTTCCTTTTCTTTCTTTTCTTTCTTTTCTTTCTTTAGAAAACTAGAATTGTCGCACTGACAGGTGGCAGGAACGCATTCTGTAATCTGTAGACGACCGGATCATAACTCATCATCATCATCATTTAGCCGCAATATGTCCACTAATGGACACCACACTCCTATATATGCTCCTCGCATCCAGCGGATTCTCGCAGCCTTTACCTGGTTGTCGGTCCACCTTATGAGAACCTACTTATTTTTGGCAATTATCCGGGCCATAATATCGCTCATTTGGAGAAACATCGACGCAAATGTATTTTTTCCCAAAAATTTGTTAATGCCAAAGCACTTAGAAAGCGTATTTACGTAAGGAAAGCAAAGATTTAAAAAAAAGTATCTAGCAGTTACGTCGATGTTTCTCCAAATGAGCGATATGTTACCTAGATTGACTCAAATTCAAATATTTTTATTTATAGAACATAGGTAAACAAAAAGCTATGTCTTGCCGACAACGGCGTACGAATATTCTAATTACTTATTTCATACAAATTCAAACTCAAAGCATTTATTTCAATTAAACCAAATACAGGCATTTTTGAATTGTCAAGGGGTCGGTCATTCAGAAAGATGAAGCTAGTTGCCAACTCCAAAGCGTAGGTACCTATGGAGAAGAACGGGTAAGAAACTCCATGGACACTCTTTTAAATCAAAATAATATGGTTACAAAGTCTACAGAACTCTTCTATCTAAACTACCGGTCGCACTTGCCACATTTCCTTCACTTTCACAGATAAAGCCGTGAGTACACCGCGTGGGCGGGTGCGACGCCATCAATTATCGCTTCAAGTTATCATTTTACATTAATCATTTGTTATAATGGAGTATGGACGGAGGGTTTCATATCATGTAATTATAATGAGCTATGTGTGTGTGTGATTCATTTTTTTTCCATGAACTGCGGTGAATGAAAATATATTGGGCTCGTCGACAGTGACAATCCATACTTACGTACAGACGACCCTCGATGTTATGTTACAACCTGATTTTAAAAACCAACGAGCGCGTAGTGGTGTAACATTATATCGAGCAAAGGCACGAACGCAAGAACGCACAATCACCAACAATGAACGCAAGGCAAAAATAAATGTTACAGGGAACGCTCACTCACCGTGCGTGAGCATTACTTTGAGCGCAGCGTCGAGCATTCGCAGAAACGTTACATTACATGGAAATGCTTTCGGAAACTCGGTTTTGCCTGAATTGTACCATTCGTAAGAACGTAACATTAGGTACAGCCAACAAAAGAGATAAGTATGCAGGATCGTCGGGTATAGTTGAAGTTTAGTAAGAAACCGATGGGTGTTCTCGAAAAAAAATTTTATTTTATTAATAGAAAACAAACAGCTCATTTATGAAATTAAATTTCAGTCGACAACATCCATCGGTTTCGTACTAAACTTCAACTATATCCGACGATCCTGCCTACTTATCTCTTTTGTTGACTGTACATGGAAATGTTCGAGAAAATGCTCAAGTGTGACTTTTAGGAAAGATGTACAGACGCCAGCACATAAAGCTACCCCTATCTGTCAAATTTCTTTGATAGATTTTCAACTTTACTTCAACGAAATAAGGTTCATATTTAACTGGGAAAATTTGACAGATTGGGGTAGGTTGATGTGCTGGCCTCTATACTTCACTATCATCGCTCCCACTGTCACACAGACCCATCCTAGTAAAGCAATAAGGATAAGCCCCTCAGATCGCCCTCTGACAATTCCCTCCATCTTAATTTGTACTACAGATATACACTGCCCACTCCCGTTTTATTTGTGGCGTTAATATAAATGTTGGAACGACAGGAATTAGAGTTAAGTTAGTAGAAAAATACGAGATTTGAGATAATATAATCTAAATTGAGTGATATTATTAGGAGTAGGAGTTTTGCAAAGCTTTGTGTGGATTTTCTTTGCGTTTTATTTTTGGAATTAATTTTGCTAATATTTTTGAAAATTTTGGTTCTAGGACATGCCAGTTTCCTCACGATGTTTTCTTTTATCGTTTTGAGAGCAGTGGTGATGATATAAATTACACAAAGTAAAGTGCCTGCCTGGGTTTGAACCTACGTCCTACAACTCCTAAGTCCTGCTCAGTTTCCACTAGGTCGACAAAGATCTAAAGACAAAACTGTTCTTGATAAAATAGCGTTCACTAAAATATTTTGTATGGTGTTGCCCATATCTCCAAATTAAATAAAGCGTTTTTTTGCTAGAAATACATTGTTTTGGTAAAGATAAGTTCCTATTACCTAAGTATTATTGTATTCTGCCTGCAAGCAAGCGTGCAAATACTTTCGCCATCTTTGCCAATACTTAACTTTTGTTTATTCATCTTTTTTATCAACACTCAAAAGAAACTCGCTCAAATAGAAACGGTTTATTAACTCCGACCTTAGTTTACAAATCGCCCCTCGGCGGCTCAGTAAGAAAACATCTTTTATCTCAATTTGTTCTGCAAATACGCAACAACGACCCTCTTTTGTTTTTATTTGGGTTCAGACAATCTTGCCTGAGTTGGTGTAATCTATCTTCTTATCTATCCAGCGTGGCAGGGACACGGACGGGCGAACTGAAACCATAGATTCAGTACATGATTCTAGATATCATCATCATTTCAGCCGAAATACGTCCACTGCTGGACATAGGCCTCCCCCATGCACCTCCACTTCGACCGGGCAATTGCGTAACACATTATCAATCGGTATCGGTTTCATTTTGACACTTCAACAACATTCATTGCGTTATTTACGTGTTGAGCAGACAAATTTTTCGAACTTATGAAGCAATGGATGGATTAGCAATTTGCTTCAAAATGATTTAGATTCCGATTTATAGTGTGTTACGTAATAAGGGTGCTGTTCTGTGCTTCTCGCAACCAACGGGTTCCTGCTGATTCTAGATGTCCAGATGTCCTAGCGTAGAAATTTTTCGTTGGCAAAATAACTGCTGTTTCATAGCAAAGTGTGCCAAAATCGTGTGTAAAGTGTACGCGGTCAAAATGAGTGGTATCATGGCTTTTCCCCAAGATAAGTTTTCAATTTGACAAAGACGGACTTTTTATTAAAAAATTAGTAATAAATTCAATTTTGGTCATTTATTAAAACCTTTAACACCATAGCCTCGCTTTTCATCGTTCCTTATCGTGTTGGTCGCAACTTGTTGGTCTACCCATCCATCTAGCAGCCATGAGTGGCTACTCATCCACCATCTGTCTATTGTTGAGAATTTTTAGTCTAACAAGCCTGTTAGATTAATCGTTTTCAACACCACACCATGGAAATTAATAAAACTAAAACTAATAGGAGGCCTATCAGCTCGGAGCTGAAACGATATACCTACAAGTACAACATTAAAATAAAAAAAACAACCGACTTTCAAAAAAGACACTACAAAGTGGCAAACAAAAAAACACTACAAAGTGAAAAATAACTTTAATTTCGGAAGTCGGTGTCTTTGTATCTGTATTTTAGTTTTTTGCCACCGACTTCCGAAATTAAAGTTATTTTTCACTTTGTAGTGTTTTTTTGGAAGTCGGTTTTTTTTTTGTTAAAAAGTTTTTATTTCACGCTTTTTAGTGGGTCTGCTTATAATTTATCTCAGTTACAATAGCCTAGTGTCAACTTTCTCATCGCCTTTTACAAAATATTGCTTTTACCGATGCAGGGAAGTTAATTGTTGAAGAGTTCTCCTGGTCCACCATCAGCTCCATATCACCATTCACATTGTGACGAGCATAAATTGCTTAGTAACCATGTTAAAGTATCGAATCGCAACCCGTGAAATAGTACGGAGATATTATTGAGTAGTTCCGGTGGCCATCTGTGGTCTTCATCATCAGTTCCACTTCACCAAATGGTGCTTTCCGAGAGCAAATGCACGAGTGTTACTATAAATAATTTTGAAAGAATTTTCTTTTAACTCCAAGCCGTTGAGGAGTTGTACCTTCCATCATCAGCTCATCCACCTGAGATGATGATTATCAGATGCAAATACTTAAACAGCTTTAGAAAATATATGAAAATGGTACTATGTGCCTATAAAATTTGAAGGTTGCCCTCGATTTCCCTGGGATCCCATCATCAGATCCTGACCTGATGATCATGCAACCACTTGGGAAGTATACCCTTTCAAACAAAAGAAAAAATTTCCAAATCGGTCCAGGCGTCTTCGAGAAATCGGGGAACATACATAAAAAAAAAAAAAAAAAAAAAGATTCCGACGAATTGAGAACCTCCTCCTTTTTTTGAAGTCGGTTAACAACGAAAATGCAAACCCAACGACACCGACTTCCGAAATTAATGTTGTTTTTCACTTTGTAGTGTCTTTTTTTGGAAGTCGGTTGGATTTTTTTTTGTAAAAAAGTTTTATAAGTATTAATTATTTTATCTACAACGTGAATGTGGGTTTATCGATAAAGTCTCGATGCAAATGAAATCTCAGCCCACCTGCAGTATCAGTTATAAACTCGCTCTACATAAGGATATAACGTAGGTCTGTATCGTTTTATGAAATTCCGATACACATAACATTATATCCTGTGAGAATTTATTCATATCTTAAGAATGTGGAGCGTTATCTAGGTGCACTGGGTAAATGGTATTTGCAAGGGTTATTACTTACAGTTATACAAATCGAAATAGAAGGTGCAGTAAGGTATGTTGGGGTAAGATCGTTGCTGGGGTAAGACCGTAGGAATCAAATTCTTTGCCTGTAAAATTAAATTTTGCTCTGATCTTCGTCGTAGTAGAATAAAAATAATGATGGAAAACATAATGTTTATTACTATCTGTCAAGCTCCGCTAATGAGATACAATTGATTTTCTATTGTTTCGTCGTCAATGGGCGACGCGCGCCGCTTGACCGGTTAAAAACATTGCCACATTAGGTGGGAATTTGATTCATACGGTCTTATACCAGTGCCGATTTTAACCCAAGATACTGTTACATAATCATAATAGATTGTCATTTTCAAATTCTAAGATCATGAAAAAAAATCGTGTAATTGTCGTCTAAGAAAGTGCAAACTAAGTTATTCAAGTAGACACGAATTATCGTCGTTTGAGTATTTTTTTTTTTTTCAAAAATATCAAAACTATTAAGGAAATTAAAGCAAGTATCAATTTTAGCGCGCACCCGATAAGCAATCCATTCATCGCGGAGTTCAAACCATTTCAATGTGGCAACGTATTGAACTAGCGGTATAAAATTTACCTAATATTGCCCATTTTCTAAAAAAATAAAATAAAAATTAAATCCTTTTCTTTCCCAATCGGTGATCCTAATTCCCAATATGGCGTCCACAGGATGCTTCTGACCACTCCGTAAAATATATACAGCGTGAATTAAAACAAAAAAAAAAAAAAACGCTCCAAAATTATCATTCGACCGTGTTTCCTTATACCGTCCAATTACCGCGAAGTTTGACATTCTGTGAAGGTAACGGTCAGTTTGGTTGTCACTGTACAAAGAGATGACAGAAATATAAGGTCCAAATAATGTACAGACGCCAGCGACATCAAGCTCCCGAAACTGTCAAATTTTCCCAATCAACCTTGAACCTTAGGCTGTAGAGATATAGTTGAAAATCTATGACAGAGTGTAGTAGCTTGATGTGCTGGCGTCTGTACCTGCGGGGTAATTGCGTAACACATTAACAGTAGCAATGGCTTTCATTGACAGTTCAGCAACATTCATTGCATTGTTTACGTTATTGAGCTGATACATTTTTCGAACTTATGAAGTAATGGATTAGCAATTTCCTTCAAAATCATTCAGATTGCGATTGAAAACATGTTACGCAAATAGGGTGCAGGCAGGGCTCGAACTCATGACCTCTCGCTAGCCGGTACGACCATTCAGCCATTGGGCTATATTACTGATTAGTACCTTAGAAAGTATCTAATTAGTAATTAAATACTTAATGGGTAAATTAATAATTACATTACATTACTAAGTAATCTTTTTATTTATTGTTTAACCATTTACCTTAATTAACAACTAAGTAATTACTTGCATAATTATTAAGTTACGAAATACTATTGAAATCATTAGTAAATGACCCATCAGGTCATTTACTAATAATTTCAATAGCATTTCGTAATTAAACTTCCTCCTAATTACTTGCATAGTGGCAATGTTAATGTACTGTTACTGGGGAACATTGAAGTTGAGCTTTATAACAAGTATATTAAGTTTGACATTTGTATAAACTTTTAAATGACTGTGTTTATTTGACGTGACAATCTGACCAACAACAGTGTTGCCAACGTATAAATTTTCCCTAAAATTCGGTTATTTATGGTCATGTTCGTGAATAAGACCTAATTTTGCTGATATCTTTTTTTTTTGCAGAAATCGAAGTTATCGTTTTCCCATTGCATCGAAGTAAAATCGACGAAAAAAGTTGGTTGTAAAATGGGTTTAAATGAGATTAGTCCGTCATTATCATCATAAATTATGTTTTGATTAAATTCAAAATTTACATCAAGAAAAAATTATAAGTAATTGAAGAAGATAACGCAAATTTAGTTTTGGATTCTTCACATGACTGATTAGATAACATATTTTATTATTCTTCCTGAAAATGGCAAATTATTATTTCCCAATCGTGGAAATTCTCCACCGTAACTTGGCAACACCAAAGCCCCACTCACCATAACCCGCGAGCGCGCATGCGTCGCGCCACAGCTGTGACATTTTGAATTTTTAAAAAGAAACTGTATAAACTTTATTGAAAGTTTGAAACGAATGGTTTTAAGTTATAAATAAATAGTTTTCTGTGATAATCAAAGTGTATTTTAGTTAAAAATGAAAGTTTTATGTGTTGTTTTATCCTTTGTTGCGGCCGCAATGTCTGTCTCCGGACAAACCTTGGCAGGTAAAGTGAAAGGTGTTTTAAAAATTGTATATAAAACTTGTTTTTCGGGCGCCATATTGTGTTTTGTGTCTTAATTCACGACGATATCGTTCTAGTATCAGCAGACGTAATTGTTGAAGTAATTTAGAAGTATTTTATCTTGATTTTTGCGGTTTTAAGACGAGAAAAGTGTGGAAATAATGTTAGCGGGTCAATTCGATACGTTGGTCTACTTTTCCTTCTTAGCGCTTTCCCGGACTGTTGTGGTCCGTTTACATCGATACAGTTTCATTGGTTTGTAGTCTAATACTGCTGGGGCCTTATTTTCTATGAGTTTATGACACAATTAACGAAACCGCGCGAAATAAATGTAGATTGGCGGGATTAGCCAAGGAATTGACGTGGTTTCGAGTAAAGAATCGTTGAACTGTGGTCATAGTGAATTAGGGCCGGTCGGTTTTAATTAAAATGCTGCTGTCAATTTCAATGTGTACCTATCCAAATTAAGAGCTAGTTAATTCAAAATTAAAATCAAATGAATGAATGAATGAATGAATTGCACCGATCCCAGCATGGTTAAAACAGACTCGATTAATCGAATGAACCCCAAGATTCGCACTAGCTCCTGTAGCCTCATGTTCATGGTGCTACAGCGACCAAATCAAAAGTCATTTATTCAAACTAGAGAATCAACACTTTACGAACGTCAAAATTTACAAAAGACAGTCCCCCAAAACGCTCGACCTTCACCACTTCCTAGTGCTTTCGCTGGGGAGAAGAAGTGGCGGAACAAACTTCCCAGCAGCACAGCTTATTAGCACAGCAGCAATTATTAGCAAAAGCATAATCAGCCTATAATGTTCCCACTACTGGGACAAAGGCCTCCCCTCTGTGAGAGGGAGTAGGCCGTAATTCACCACGCGGGCTCAGTGCGAGTTGGTAGATATCACATTATCTTCGACTTTTTGGTTCTAGGACAATGCTGGTTTTTGACGGGTAGTCAGAAGCCCGGAAGTCTAACAACCATTCTTAGCAAGGGGTATCGTATTACCCAGTAACTGGGTTGTGGAGGTCAGATAGGCAGTGGCTCCATGTAATACTTATACTGGTACTTATTCAGCTGCATTATACTGGAAGCCGATCCCAACATAGTTGGGAAAAGGCTAGGCAGATGATGAAGTAACTCCACCGCTAGTACTTGGACTATTTACTCGACTAAAGTAAACGCGTCCTCAAAGAATATTTTCATTTGGTAATAGCTAGTACCTACTGCATATCGTATGTAGATAAGTACATACCTCGTTTTCCTCTATTAACTCTAAAACCAATTTGTAACCGCTTTCGTAACTATTAATAAAACATAAAAGGTTTCCCTATTATTACCGACTTGTTGTGACACGGTCCTTGATTCGATTCTTCGGTAGGGCAAAACACTGATTGATGGCATTGAAACAATTTGAGACTGTCAAACTCGAACTCAAAGCATTTATTTCAAACTAGCAACGCCCCGCAATTTTACCCGTATAAGTTTCAATCCCGTAGGAATATCGGGATAAAAAGTATCCTATGTGTTAATCCTGATTATAAACTATCTGTTTGCCAAATCTTATCCAAATCCGTTCAGTAGTTTTTGCGTAAAAGAGTAACAAACATCCATTCACCCATCCTGACAAACTTTCGCGTTTATAATATTAACTAGCTGCGCCCCGCGGCTTCGCCCGCATAAGTGTCGATCCCGTGGGAATATCGGGATAAAAAGTAGCCTATATGTTAATCCAGGGTGTCAACTACCTCCATACAAAATTTTATCAAAATTGATTCAGCCGTTTGAGCGTGAAGCAGTAACAAACATATAAACACACACACACTCACAAACTTTCGCCTTTATAATATTATATAGTGTGATAGCATATCATAAGAGAGGAATTGATATCACAACCAAGATCAGATTGATACGAGTCCTAGTATTCCCTATCTTCCTGTATGGAGTAGAAACGTGGACGATTTTGGCCCGAGAAAGACAAAGGATTGATGCATTTGAGATGTGGTACTGGAGACGAATGTTGAGAATACCGTGGACTGCCAAACGCACCAATGCATCGATCTTAACCCAGCTTCGAATAAGGACCCGCTTGTCGACCATATGTCAACAACGCATTCTCTCCTATTTCGGCCACATAGTACGCAGAGGCGATGAAAGTTTGGAAAAACTGATTGTGGTTGGGAACACCGAAGGCAAACGATCGCGCGGTCCTTCACCAACACGATGGACCGATCAGGTGAAGGAATCATCGTCCTCTAAATTCTACACGGTGGTAAGAGATGCGCTGGACAGAAACCGGTGGAGGCGGATCATCCGCTGCAGATGCAACTCCGAAGCTGACCACGATCCTCAGACATGAGGGACCGACTACCTAGAGAGAGTGATAGCATAATCGGCCTATAATATCCGCACTACTGGGACACAGTCCTTCTCTCTGTGAGAGGGAGTGGGCTGTAATCTACCACGCGGGCCCAGTGCGGGTTGGTAGAAGTCACAGTCATGTCTTCAAATTTTTGGTTCTAGGACATAATTACATTTTATTACAAGACGAAACGCCTGAATTGGAAGTGGTCAGTCATTTATAAACTACACACATAGCGATCCGTTTTACAGGTCCGTTATTTGATAGCGTAGGTATGTAGTTTTATGAGCGAGTTCACACACAAAACAGTATACCGGATTCAGTACCTAATCATGTACTCCGGCCAATTCTGATCCGTTAAAATGGATCTAGTAAAAACGGACCTGTATGTGTACGAGCCGTAATTTGAATCAGTCTATTCAGACGTGCTTCTCTCCTACATGTAGCAACCTATAGACACTGTGTTCATCGCAACCAACCTGCTTGCTTATGCACAGCAGTAGCTTACATGACGTCATAGGGTCGGGTACCGAACAGATAGCCTGTCACCAAGCGTTACATGTCCAGTATAAGATAACCTACCAATGTATAGGCTTTCTGTACAATAATTATAACATCTAGGACTCTGTTCTTGATGCCGATGGGCTACTAGTTTTAATTTAAGCGCGTTGGGCATTTTTTGAAATGAGAAAAAAACATTGAATTCGCACCACTGTTACCGTAACCGACACCGCTTCGGATGTGTTCGGCTTTCCTCGGGTTGTACTCGGTTTTAATGTGTTTCCGATATGTCAGTGAGTGATGGCAAAGTATTCTGTTTGTGTTTTGTTTTATGACGATTGAAAAAATACACACGTAAAAAATTGTTTTTTTTTTTCAAATTCAACAAACTGAAACACTTTTTGTATGGGACCAATATCGTAATCGCGGAATAATAATCAGTCATCCCATAGTTCTATAGTACGACTTCACAGTTATATGTATAGGGCGACTGTTTGGCAGATGTCACCATATCTTCGAATGTATGTTTCTAGGAGCCGATTTTCTAACGATGTTCTCTTTCACTGTTTTGAGAGCAGTGGTGATGATTGTGATGGGTAGCTCACCGTCCGATCAGGACTAGGGTGCTTACTCTTGAATTTAATTCCGATAGATCGACATTATTAGAATTGTGACGTTTCGTACTTTTGAGTTCGGTTTAATTAAACTAAAAGGTAAAATTGGGTGTCCATTTTGGTGAACTAAGTGGAAATTAGGGCCGGGCTCCAAAATCAATCATCCAAGTACGAAACGTCATAATTCTAATGTCGATCTATCGGAATTAAATTCAAGAGTAAGCGCCCAGGCCCGTGCCGGACGGCGCGTGCGTGCACCACGCGCGCCTCAAAGAGATGTCAGCAAAAAGGAAGGGGCCTGCCAGGGCCGAAGCCTGCCGGGGGTGCGGGATTGTCCGAAATGGTTACCGCTACCCGGAACATAACGGACTAAGGAAGGAACACGGATGGGTTTTAGTCAGTAAGAGTCTGACACTCCCTTCCGCTCCACCCAGAGCGGGAGGGGTCATTTGATGATTTCCCATACATAAAAAAAAGACGGGTTGCACTCCGGGAGTGCCGGCAGAAGTGAAAACTTGAATATTATTAACGTTGAAATAAATCAATTATTAATTGAATTAATATCTCATTTTTTTTTCACTATTTCTGCGTCACTTTTTTCATTAATAGATGCACTTTGTTCAATTTCCATATTTTAAACACTTTATATACACGAATTTTACGAATACACAGCAGTGTGGCTACTACACAGACGGTCGATCCATCAGCTGTCCATCCATCCATCCATCCACATCCACGTCCACGTCCATCCATCCATCCATTGTCGTGTCACTTGGTTCACTTCGGTTGGCGCCGCCGTAGAAAGAGAGGGGGGGGGGGCAATCTCTCCTGACGGTCACGTGTCCTGACGCGAGTTTAACATTTTTTACCCATTACAAAAAGTGTGCAACGCCGCTAAAGAAGTTTTCACTTCAAAAAAAGTGGTGATGACTAATGAAGTTTTACACAAAGTAAAGCGCCTGTTTGGGGGACATTATCACTTGGCGACCGTTGCTGCTCGTGGTGAATAACAATTCAGCCGTCCCATACGTTTAGGTCGAGTAGGTATTGAAGTTTTCTATGGGACAATTGAGAAATTTTTCGCGATTATGATATTGGTCCCATGGAGAAAGTTGTTCATTTTGATGGTATAGAGGTATGAGGAACAGGGTGTAAAGTTCACTCAACCTCTATAGAAAAGGAAGGATCCTCCGACCAGACGGGTGTTGTGTCTGGCGGGCAACTGCCCAATGATTCATGTCGGGCCGTTGTATATATGCTAGTTGCGTGGTAAACTCTGCTTGCGCGATGCAGGATTTGCGTGACGTCAGTATGACGCGTTGTTCGCATATGGCGTTGTAGATACCGCTACAATGGTCTGTACCACACTCTTAAATTTGGATGGTCTTTGAAAGTAAACCCTGTATAGTACAGACGCCAGCACATCAAGCTACTACAATCTGTCTTTCTTTAATAGATTTTCAAATTTACCGCTAAAGCATAAGGTTTAAAGTTGATTGGGAAAGGAGAAACCCAAACTCCATAGAAACGTGGGCCTGGCGTTACAGGGCTGAAATTTGGCCATAAATTAGGGCATTTAGTAAGGTTTCATGAGCCTAATTTTCACGTCTCCCAGCAAATGGCCAAATATATAAAATCAGACAATGTTTACATTTTAGGTTATTTTTATTATTTGAGTTATTTATGTAAATTAAAATGATATTTTCGAGGCTTTGTTTCCTACGTAAATCTGGAAGGCCCATGTGCTGTGCTGCAGCGTACTTATCACGATGAGGTTTTAGGTAAGTAGGTATATAAAAAGCGCTTACGGGGCGACTTCAGATTTATCTGATTGATCTTACTTAAAACCTCAGCTGAAAACTATGTTTATTAGACAAGGCCCACTTAAGTACATAACTACTGGCTTGCATTTGTTAATATTGTATATACTAGGATTTGAAGCAATCTCGTATTACAGTAATCTGAGATTGCAATAATATATTAAAATAAAAAACACATTTGTGTTAAATGTTTTTATTAATCACCTTCTTCATTCGGATTATCATAACATAATAATACAGTATCTAGAAACTGTGCAGGAGGCAATTGACTGCCCTGGTGCCGAGCCCAACCAAGATACCATACCATATATTATATACTCTTATAACTTCGTGTATTCTGCGTTCTTGCATTGTACCAGTCCTAAGTTTATGGCATCGAATTCTTCTCAGAAGAGAACGTCCACAGTGAATACACACGCGCCGGTGTCCAATAGGTGTCTGTTCACTCTCTTCTGGTCTATTTTCATCAAGAGATAAAGCTTGCATGATTCCAGCAAGCTTGGCAGATAAAGTCATTTTCATTTACCTGAAGCAAACATTTAACATTTGACTATTAGGGTCTAGCACTAGCGTTTAGCAATAAACATCTGAGTGGCATATTTGGGTAAACATAAGCGCCCTTATTACATTCCCACTGCAGGGACACAGGTCTCCTGTCTGAGAGAGGGAATAAGCCGAAATTAACCATGAAGGTTCAGTCTGCATTAGCGAATTGCGATGGCGAAAGGTTTTATTTAATTCTTTCGATTGTTAAAACCTCTCGGAATCGCCCATCGCTAGTCTGGATTGGTGATGTTGAATATGAATTTGTTGCACATTATGGTATCATTTTATAAAATAAAATACAACTATCAACAGACAACTAAACGTAAGCGATAACGCGTTACGTTAAATAGAAATATCGGATACTAACCGTTTGAGGCGCGACCCATTCCTGTACAATTGAAAGAATCATTTCGTCTTCCGATCTTCGCCTTCCTATTGTATTGCAGCGGCCCGTTGCTATTCCGCAATTAATGCACAGACTCATGATGTTATAGGCCGTCGTCAAAAGAGCAAAATACAGATCCGGTTTTCCAGCAAAGGTCAGCAGGGGTGGCAGGGTACGGTGTCCAATGTTCAAGCGAGGGTCAGTCAGAAGGCAATCAATTTCGGAGTCCAGTATTCGATCAAAGGTCTTATGATATAATAAATCTCGAGAAATACGGAAAAACACATTCACTTGCGCAAAAATACGAAAAGCGAATGACAATAATGACATTGACAAATATCAAATATGACAATTGACAGACGTTGACAGTATCAGTGCATTCCGTGGTGCAGCCGATTTTATCGATAATATATTTCTTTAATTTTTTAATATTGCTTACGTTAAAAACCAATTAGATTCCGGATTTTTATTTTACTACCTATTAAAACAAACACACTAACACAATGGAGTATTATTTAATTATTTGTAACAGTATCTATTTCCACTAGACCTTATTTAGCAGTAATAATAGAGGTTGAAGCCGCGTCCGCCGATCGGCGAACGCGCTGCCTGACGGTTGGGGCCGGGTGTCGCCAATGTGGGGAGCAGCTGCTATATCGGTTAAATGTTGGTTACGTTAAAAACCAAATAGATTCCAGATTTTTATTTTACATTTATTTTAATACCTATTAAAACAATCACACTAACACAATGAAGTATTATTTAATTATTTGTAACGGTATCGATTTCCACTACATCGATCATATTCATTTCGTAGGGTACGCTCTATTGATATAATGACAGCGTTTGTGAAGTTAGTGACATATAATGAAATAAGTGTTGTAACAGTTTACAAAGCTTGTTTAGAACAATAAAATAGAAATCTACATTTTTTCTACACTTGGCCATTGCTAATGAAGCTAAGATTTAAATGGGTTAATCAAGCAAAACCGACGATTTTTTTGGTACATATCTGATTCGTGGAACAGCTAGGCCCAGAACCGGGTTTCTCCTTTTTACAGTTTTGGGTAGTTTGATGTGCTGGCGTCTAGACGTAGGTACTCGAATACGTATGAGGCAGTGGCGTGCATTGGTTTTCAGAATAGGTAGGCACTAGGCCGGGTCTAGTCTAGAACGCGGTCACTAATCAGAAAAACAAGTGAGTTCAAAAGTCTGGTTATTTAAGTAGGCATGTCTACTTAAGGGTGATAAATTGCGAAGGCCGAACGTCATGGTATTACGCGTGAGACGTACGTATTTTTAATTTTGTCGTATTAACTTGAACGAGTAAAGACCAATGACAATGTGCGAATGGTACGGGAGCCGAGTAGGCCGTCCGGCGACTGCCTACTGCCGCGCGTGTTTGTATGAAGATTTTGTTTTTTGTTAGGTATGATAATTTAGTGTGTTTCTTAATTGTGGGGCACACACACTAAAATGTAATTGACAGGCTTATGTTGATATATCGAGGTAGACACTGCTTATATGCCTATATGCAATGCACGCCACTGCCATGGTGGTTCAGTTTGATGGTCTGTAGTACCACACCCTTAAATTTCGCTGCTATTTAAAAATAAACCCTGTACAGTACAGACACCAGCACGTCAAGCTACATTTTCAACTTTACTGCTAAAGCATAAGGTTCAAAGTTGATTGGGAGAATTTTACACTTTCGGAGAATGGGTAGTTGTAGCCCGCGAAATTCAAATTTTCTTACGTTTTTTGCAATTTTAGATCAGTGTCAGGTTATATCCTAATCAAAATATGATTCGCGACTATAACCGGTATGTATTTACAGAATTATAATAATTAGAATCATTAATACATCTTTCTAAGTTAGATTTCTACCGTTAAGAACAAATCTCGTATGGAAAAGTGTTTGTGGTAGAAATCTAACTTAAAGAGATATATTAATGATCCTAATGACTATGATTCTGTAAATACATGTCTATTATAGTCGCGAATCATATTTGGATCAAGATACTACCTGACACTGATCTGCAAATTGCAAAAAACTTAAGAAAAATTTAATTTCGCGGGCTACAACTACCCATTCACCTTAAGTATTCTGTGGTTTCGGGTAGCTTGATGTGCTGACGTCAATACGTAACCGAAGACGTATGAGGTGCCCCAGTGTCAGTAACAACAAGGGATCAGCTTATACTGGTTTATAGCATGATATTATCAGTGGCGTAGCGTGGCTTGGCGGGGCCCCGTATAAAAATTTGTTTGGGGGCCCTTAGGAAGGTTAAAGATTACTCACAAAAGAAAAAAAAATGTTTGCATAAAATTAAAAGACATATTTATTCATCATAATTATCTAGCTGTCATTTTTCCAAAATTTTTTACAAATAATTCAAATTAAATACACACTCTCCTTGCCTTTTTTTCGGCAAACTGATTTATTAAATCGTTTATAGCTGATTTGCTTTTTTTTTACTTTTCTCATATGTGAAAAAAAAATTACGCACGTTTGGGGCCCCAGTGGCCCGGGGGCCCCGTATAATTGATACGGCAGATATGGCGGTAGCTACGCCCCTGGATATTATGTCCAAACAGATTGGCTGTCATCAAGGCTAAGTAACAAATTCGGACCTTGGTTTTGTCATTGCTGATTGCACATTGAGACCTTTGTCTGTGCCTTGGATGGAATAAATAGTTGGTGATTGTTGCTGGGTGAATATCTATGACTGGTATTATACAGGGTGGCAGGTGACGCCAGCACATCAAGCTACTACAATCTGTCAAATTTCTTTAATAGATTTTCAACTTTATTGCTAAAGTATAAGGTTCAAAGTTGATTGGGAAAATTTGACAGTTTCGGGTAGGTTGATGTGCTGCCGCCTGTACATGGACGTGCAACCTGTCACCATGGATTCAATATATGCTTCTGAACCCCTTTTTTTATGGATGTGAAATCATCAAATGACCCCTCCCGCTCTGGGTGGAGCGGAAGGGAGTGTCAGACTCTTACTGACTAAAACCCATCCGTGTTCCTTCCTTAGCCCTTTATGTTCCGGGGTAGCGGTAACCCTTTCGGACAATCCTGCATCCCCGGCAGGATGCTTCTGAACCCCTGCGTTGATATTTTTAGTAGGTTATTTTGAAAAAAGTTACTGTCCCAATGTTTGGTGATTACTCATCTGCAAAATGTTTCATCCGCGGATGAAACGTTACCCTTTTAAAATTGTAAGGCGACGAATCATCCGCAAGTTCGGGTGAGTCTTCGCATAACAAATTGTACAAATTCTAATCGGCAGAATTTTTTGTTCTAGGACATGCCGGTTTCCTCACGATGTTTTCCTTCAGTGTTTCGAGAGCAGTGGTGATGAAATAATTTACACAAAGCAAAGCGCCTGTCCGGTTCGAACCTACGACCTAGAACTCGTTAGTCGCGGCCGTTACCACTGGGCCACTGCTGCCCAAAGTGGATTGCCACCGCTGCACAAAGTGGACCCATTAGATTGTGTCACCTTATGTAAATATTCTAGATTTTTATCTGTAATTTTTCAATTATTGAAATTTTAATCACCGTTTTCCTCTTAAGGGGTCATTATACTCATCATTATGAACAACTTCTACTATGGGACCAAACCTGAAATCGTGAAAAAAAAAAATCTGCTGTTCCCTACATTTATGTTCGCGTAACTCGTCAAAATGTAGGGAACAGCTGATTATTTTTTCCGCGATTTCATGTTAAAATTTCACGGTGTACTCTTAGTTCTAAAGCTTAAACAAGACTGTCTTGAAATCTTATCCGTTCATAAGGACCTGAAAAAAACAAATTATATGCTGACATATGAGATTGAACACGATTTATTTAAATGGCCTTAGGAACAGGCAGATATTCATCTGCATCTGGTTACACTAAGAGCTGACTGCAGCTTGGAGAAAGGCTAGAAGTCATTGACCTTACTTTGCGCAATCTAAGCTACGCCTGACCGCGTTTAGCTAGATATTGCCGATCTGCTGAGCAAGATCTTCCCTCCCTTGCAAGTTGCAACATGCTTCTTTGGCATATTTCCAGAGGTATACAGGGTGAAATTGAATTCATGGGCATCCTTGTAAAGGGTCATTGTAATCATCATTATGAACAACTTTTACTATGGGATCAAACCTGAAATCGCGAAAAAAAATCAGCTCTTTCCTTCATTTTGACAAGTTATGTGGACATAAATGCAAGAATCAGCTGATTTATTTTTCGCAAGTTTAGGTTTAGTCCTAATAAAAGTTGTTCATAATAATGATTACAATGACCCCTTAAAAGGATGCCCATGAATTCAATTTCACCCTGTAGAATGATATAGACTCGACTAAAATGATAAAGAGAGCAGCGGTGGCCAAGTGGTAACGGCCGCGACTTACCGAGGTTTAGGTCGTAGGTTCGAACCCAGATAGGCGCTTTACTTTGTGTAAATTATTTCATCACTACTGCTCTCAAAACGGTGAAGAAAAACATCGTGAGGAAACCGGCACGTCCTAGAACCAAAAATTCGAAGACATGTGACATCTGCCAACCCGCACTGGGCCCGCGTGGTGGATTACGGGCCACTCCCTCTCACCGAGAGGAGGCATGTGTCCCAGCAGTGGGAACATTATAGGCTGATTATGTTATGTTATGTAAATGATAATGGCTGGTTATGGCTATAAAAACAGCCGCACAATCAAACGTTACCAGTATTTTACATGCAGCGACTGGCCTATCTGACCTCCACAACCCAGTTACTGGGTATGACGATAGCCCTTGATAAGAGTGGTTGTCAGGCTTTTGGGCTTCTGACTGTCAAAGATCTACGAATAACAGCTAACACCAACGGCTTAACATGCTTTTCGAGGCACGAAGGGGTCTCGATAATGCATGGTAACCCATCCACGAACCGACCGCGGCAAGATACACTGTGCCTTCGTGTCCAAACACACTATGCCAAAGGTACGCGACCGAAGTTCTGCGGCTGATTTTACTATACGCTATAACGCAACGTAATTTTGGCATAATGTGTCGTCAGTAATTCAAATAGCGTTGCAGGCGTAATCATGCCGAATTTCGGTCGTGTACCTTCGGCGTAGTGTGTTTAGACACTTACACACACAGTCCTATTCCTATAGTCCGCCAGTCCGAATTTCGGCCATGGCAGACTATCTCAACAGAGACTAGCCTTCGGCGCGAGAGGTATTATAGTGCACAAGTGTGTGCACAGACACAGGTGCACTCACTCTTCCCTCACTCTCATAGTCCGATGGGACGGCAATCCGACCCGACTGGAGAGAGATCAGGCGCAGGACCAACGGCTTAACGTGCTTTCCGAGGCACGGGGGTATCACGCCGCCGACTTCCAAACTCCGAACTGTTACTGAGAAAGTCCTAATGGCACCCAATAACACACTGAAAAAAAAGTAGTTGCCACAATCAAGATTGAAAGAGATCAGGCGCAGGACCAACGGCTTAACGTGCTTTCCGAGGCACGGGGGTATCACGCCGCGCCGCCGACTTCCAAACTCCGAACTGTTACTGAGAAAGTCCTAATGGCACCCAATAACACACTGAAAAAAAAGTAGTTGCCGCAATCAAGATTGAGAGAGATCAGGCGCAGGACCAACGGCTTAACGTGCTTTCCGAGGCACGGGGGTATCACGCCGCCGACTTCCAAACTCCGAACTGTTACTGAGAAAGTCCTAATGGCACCCAATAACACACTGAAAAAAAAGTAGTTGCCACAATCAAGATTTTGTTTAGATTGACTAAGTAACTTGTTTGCATCTGAGCCTATCAAGCAAATTGATCACAACTACTACTTTTATTTGATTGAGATTTGAAACGGGATCTTGATTGGAGTCATCACAAAACCTATTTGCAGCAATCAAGTTGATCAAGTTGCTTGATTGACACAACTAACTTTGTTGTTTTAACTCTTTTACAATAATGTCATGTTAAGGGTAATCAAGAAACTTGTTTGAGCGTTCAATCATTTGAGTATTGCTGCAATCATGTCGTGATGATCAACTTAACTAAGATTTTGATTAATCTAAACAAGATATCGTCAATCAAGCTAAAAAGTCACTTCATTGGTGTGCATTTTTTTCAGTGCACTTTGCCCGACTTTGGAATTTAACCCAGGACTCTCAGTAGTCACGCTTGCAACCACGAGACCAACGGGAGAGTTCACAATCCTATAGAAACGTAACGATTACACATTGTTGAAGAAGCAGGTTGGTTGACCTCAGGGTCGACTTATCGACCCGTAACGCTTCACTATTGTTTTAAATTTTAATACACAGAATCTACAGAAGATATTAAGGGGGATGCGGTATGGTAGCCCATGAAAATTTACGTTTTTTTTACAATTTGCTGGTCAGTGTCGGTTGTAGGTTGATTAACATATGATTCGGGATCGAATGAAGAATGGCTTTGCAGAATAATAAATCATTAGAATCAGCAATACAACTACTTAGGTTAGGATTGGCCTCAAATGTCACGATTTCATGAAATAGTCTTTCAATAGGAGAATGAGTTACCTTGGGTAACCTGGAAGTCTTTAAACAGACTCCAGACCCAGGTTGGCCGAAGCAAGGAAAACCCGTTCAGGTGGAGACTTATAGACGACTCCGCCTTGGAGTGTAAACGTGGTGCTGTTCCACAAAAGCGTGTCCTGTCAGCTGCACGTTACAGGAACTGATGGACGCTAGTGATGGCGCCAAACAAGTGGCCGAATTCTGGGCCGAGTACATTTAGATTGCTATCGACACGCTAAGAGGATGAGTAGGAGAATATGAACTTAGAGAGATGTACTTATGATTTTTTTATGATTATCCTAACTTTCTACCTAACTAATATTATAAATGCGAAAGTAAGTTTGTTTGTTACCTTTTCACGCCTAAACCACTGAACCGATCATCCTGAAATTTTGCATATATATACGTTGTCAGGTGTACAGAAACGGACATAGGGTACCTTTCATCTCGAAAAAAAGCGCTGTTCCCGAGGAAAACAACAATAACGTTATTATGATAATAGATGGCGTCACGTGTCTATTGAACTTTGTCACATTATTTAATTCTGAGGCGGTACGAAGTTCGCCGGGTCAGTTAATAATTCTATAAATAAATATTTGTTACGGCCGTGAATCATATTTAGATCAACATACAACCTGATACTTACCTGTAAATTGCAAAAAAAAATTAGAAAATTTGAATTTCGCTGGCTACCTGACTCTTTCGCCTTAAGTCATACATATTTGTTCCGGGTCTGGATGTCTGTTGATCATGCTATGATAAACAAACAAAGGTATGACGGTACTGTTACAACATTGTGACTTTGTGAAGTAAGAGAGTTCGTGTATTGTGTTTTAAATGAAGACGTGACAACCATGGACTAGAAGTGAGAGGGATTTATTTATTTGTCGTGCTTTTAAATGCGTGGCATTGGCCTGCTAGAAGTGGTTAACGATTTTGTTACCCATGTCCAGTGACTTCAACTAAATTTCTGTCAAAATAGTTAAATAAGCACTATACAGAATGAATTTTTCAAGTGGGCGTGGATGGCCAAATCCGAAACTATGAGGACTATCGAAAAGTACTCAAACGAGTCGCGGGCTCGATTTTGATGAAAACTAAAACTGGATCATTGGATTTTTGAAAAATCAGTATATCTAGGTAGGAATCGTACCTGTAGATTTTGAAAAAAAAAAAAACACTGTATTATTACACCATTCGATAGTGTCGTAATAGAAATTTGAATTTAGAACATAATGTTGTGAAGGTAACTGCGCTGTAGGTGTGTTAATAAAAATATTCATTTCGAACAAGGTAAGTACTACGTAATGTAGGTATGAATACTTTAAAATAAGGAGAAGTTTATTAAAATTCAACATTTTCCTTAAGTTTGCCGTATGTCATTACTTCCCAGAATTTGATCCATATTAGGTGTCCCTATCGAATGACACTATCGAATGGTGTAATAATACAGTGTGTTTTTTTTTTCAAAATCAACAGGTTCGATTCCTGGCTAGAAATATTGATTTTTCAAAAATCCAATGATGCAGTTTTAGTTTTCATCAAAATCGAGCCCGCGACTCCTTTGAGTACTTTTCGCTATTCCTTATAGTTTAGAATTTGGCCATCCACGCCCACTTGGAAAATTCACATGGCAATCTCAGATAAAAACTAATTGCTCAATCAATCAGCCTAGCCTTTTCCCAACTATGTTTGGGTTGGCTTCCAGTCTAACCGAATGCAGATGAATATCAGTATTTTACATGGATCAACAGTTTATCTGACCGTCCACAACCCAGTTACTGGATAACACGATACCCACGGTATCGGACTCATGGGCTTTCTGAATACCCGTAACGACTGCCAAAGATCTACGAATGACAGCCGGGACCAACGGCTAAACGTGCTTTTCGAGGCACGGAGAGGTCTCGAATTCTCGATATGTAATGGATGATCACCCATCCACGAATCGACCGCAGCAAGCGTAGCTAATAATCCTTGTGTCCTACTATCCTATCCTATCCTACTTCCTACTATCCTATCCTACTATCCTATCCTACTATCCTACTGTCCTACTATCCTATCCTACTTTCTACTATCCTACTATCATATCCTACTATCCTATCCTACTATCCTATCCTACTTTCTACTATCCTACTGTCCTACTATCCTATCCTACTGTCCTACTATCCTATCCTACTTCCTACTATCCTATCCTACTTCCTACTATCCTATCCTACTATCCTATCCTACTATCCTACTGTCCTACTATCCTATCCTACTTCCTACTATCCTATCCTACTTCCTACTATCCTATCCTACTGTCCTACTATCCTATCCTACCTCCTACTATCTTATCCTACTATCCTAATGTACTACTATCTTACTTCCTACTAATATTTTAAATGCGAAAGTTTGTGAGGATGGATGGATGTTTGTTACTCTTTCACGAAAAAATTACTGAACGGATTTGGATGAAATTTGGCACACAAATAGTTTATAACTAGGATTAACACATAGGATACTGGCGCCGATTCCCTTGTTCACAAACTAAACTAAATTTAAGTTCAGTGCATCTTATTCTTTCTATTTCATTAAGAAAAGGACAGAACATAAATATTAGTTTAGTCCAGTCAAATTAGTCAGCGCCTGACATAAATTAACGTATTTTTAGTAGCCAATTTTTTAATCACGTCTAAACTTGTCTATGGAGTATCTTGATTTGACAAGACTAAACTAATATAATTATGTTCTGTCCTATTCTTAATGAAATAGAAAGAAAACGATGTACTGAACTTAAATTTAGTTTAGTTTGTGAACAAGGGAATCGGCGCCACTTTATCCCGATGTTCCCATGAGATCGAGGATGCGGGTGAACCTGCGGGGCACAGCTAGTGAGTAATATTGCTAACATCTAAGTATGCAGAGAAAGTAGCGTGCACGCTAGTACAGTAACATTCCCGCGCCACGCGCCAGCACAATGGAATGAGGCATCGAATGGTGCAGTATTGTTATGAAAATAATTACCTAGGTGAAACTTTCAACATGATTCACTGATTAAAAAATGTAATATATATGTTTCATTACTTCTTGTAAATGACGTAGTATTTACATAATATAAGCTAACATAATTATAAACTATAATAAGTAATATGTACATTTATATGAAAAAATAAGCAAAGTAATCATAGGGCATCAAAGAATTCGTCCGCATCGCTGTCAACAGGAACAGTGCCCAGTGGCTGGCAGCATTGCCACGTTGTATGGCAATGCTAATTCTTTGGCCAAGAAATAGGCCAGCCCTCTGGTCATGTGAAGAGTCGACTAACCGCTTGGCGATATCTCTCTCTAGTGTTTCAACCCCAAACGGCTCGAACATAGTACTATTTAGTGAATGACAACATTGTGAGGAAACCGGCATGTTCTAAAACCAAAAGTTCGTAGACATGACGACATCTACCAACCCGCACTGAGCCCGTGTGGTGGATTACGGCTCACTCCCTCTCACAGAGAGGAGGCCTGTCTCCGCAGTGGGAACATTATAGGCTGATTATGTATTTTGCACCTTATAAGACACTAGTTTTTGACCGCGACGTGTCGCGTTGTAAATGCTGCCAGCTTTTGGGCACTTTTCCAATTGACAGCGATGCGAACGAGTTTTTTGATGTCCTATAATTCTTTCCACTCTTTTTTATATACATTTTAAGACTGTTAGCTTATATATTTCATCATCATCTGCCTAGCCTTATCCCAACTGTGTTGGGGTCGGCTTCCAGTCTAACCGGATGCAGCTTAATACCAGTATTTTACATGGAGCGACTGCCTATCTGACTGAATTAAGAACATTCCCAATTCGGATTGAAGTCGGATCTTTTATTCGGATTCGGATCGGATGTAGTGCAAAACCGCTCTTTGTAATAGGGTCCTGTTTGCATCCTTTGGGTACGCGGAAGGTATTTCGATTTAAAAATCGTTAGAAATAATGTTACCTATATGTTTACTTCACGCGTTCTTGCTAGGGAGTCATAACTTAGGTAGACCGAGTCACAGGCTGACTCATGTAACAGAAAGCCTTTGTATATTAACATTTTGAAAATAATATTATAAAGTTTAGCATGAGTCAGAAAGTGTGGGATTTTGGATTTCGTAAAACGAGTTTGTACTGTTATTTTAAAATGTCTTGTTTGAAAGGACCGTTTTATAAAGAGGTAGTGGATTTTTCTGTAAAATAAAATAAGTAAAAATAAATTTTAAGTTAAACGGTTTTAATGAAATGATGTAGGTAATGTACTAAAAGCTAAAAAATAATTCGGTAGATCCTAGGTACCAGTTATAACACCACTTTCATCCATGGAGTTTCTTGCCCGTTCTTCTCCATACAGATCTACGTTTTGGAATGGGCAACTAGCTTCAACTTTCTGACTAATTGACCGACGCGACTATTTAATTTTGACAATTCAAAAGGCTGCTCAACTGAAATGGGACTGGGCAGGACATGTCTGCCGCATGCCGGACAAACTGTGGGCCCAAATAGCGCAGAATTGGTGCCCTGAGACAGTGAGGCGGGATCGCGGCAGACCACGCAGGAGATGGCGGGACGAGCTGCATAGGTTCCGTCAAAACTGGAGGGAGGACGCGCGGGCTCGCGAAAAATTGAAGGAGTGGAGGGAGGTCTTTGCCCAGGAGTGGGACAGCGCAGGCTAGAAAAAAAAAAAAAAAAAAAAAAATCAAAAGTGCCTGTAATGGTTTAAATGAAATAAATGCTTTGAGTTTGAGTTTTAATTTATGGCATTGATGAGACAAAAAAAATCGTATCGTTTTTAATATTGGTTCCTAAAAATAATATTTCTGTGGTTGCACTTTTTCGCTTGACTAGGTATACTTAATTTTTTAATTTCGTTGGGAATCGAGAATGTAATTGAAATATATTTTTATTATAACTACCGGGGAAACAAGAACGGGGGGAATCGGTACTAACCCGAACACACAGTTGTCTAGTACCCATAACACAAGCTCTGCTTAGCTTGGGACTAGATGGCGTTGTGTGATAGTTGTGGAATGTTATTATTATTAAATTATGATTCGTGCCCGGAACAATTATAGTAAAAGTGCGCCGTGCTTGCTTCACACCCCCACCCTATATCAAATTAAACAAATATCAACTTTATTTCAATGACTATTAAGTTGATTTCAAAGTGATTGAAAAAGTTATAAAAATGTTTCAAGATGTAGAGTAAACTGAACTTTATTGTGTGGGAATTAGAGTTATTTTTCCATTAATTCATATTTGTTTACATCTTTCGCTAATAAATCGCGACCGCAGATTAGGTACGTTGTTACAGAATTATAATCATTAAAATCATCAATATCATATACAACCGTTTAAGTTCATAATATAACCCTATTTTATTGATATTTCATTAGCCATTCAATAGGGTTTTATGAATTTAGACGGTCCGATCCATAATCCAGGTTCGGCTGGATGCATTCCACCAGTTTCTATGACAAATCTTTTACTATTCAAGCAGTACGGTTATGGAATGATTTGCCCGTATCGGTAAAGCGTGTTCAATATTTGTCCACTTTTAAAATTATTATATATACAGGGTGACTAAATCAGGACCCGCCATAGCAAATTCGCATGTAGAGGAGGTCATTTTGCTAATTATTAAACCTTATTTTCCCTAACTAAAGTTTTATAGTTTAGGAGATATGTCAATTTTTACTAGCATTCTTAACTTCAGTTTTTTTTCATTATTTTAGTATTTTGATTTTATTATTTGTTGGTATTCGTAAACATTTGTGAAATACGTCGGAAAGTCCCTCAAAATAGGGTTAAAAAAATAAAATATTACGTTCAAAAAAAAAAAAAAAACATGAAAAAAAGGAGAGCATGGTTCAATCGTTAGTAAAATGATCTCCTCTATATGCGAATTTGCTATGGCGGGTCCAGATCCAGTCATCCTGTATTTAGATTAGTACTTATAATATACTTTATACAGGGTGTTACGGAAAGGGTATATCAATACAAACGGGTTGAAGAGTGTATCTGGTCTAGAATCTCTGTACAAAATTTCAGCTCAAAAGCATTAACTTTGAAAAGGCTTAATATTTTTTTATTTCGACATCACGGCGCTGCACTGGCGCGCGGCGGCGTGATGTGCGTGTACTAGGCGCACAGACACACTACAGATAATGGATAATGACCCTCGTAGTGCGGTGACACGTTTGTTATGATTTCAATTTAATAAACTATCGAAATAAAAAAATATTAAGCATTTTCAAAGTTACTGCTTTTGAGGTGAAATTTTGTACAGAGATTCTAGACCAGATACGCTCTTCAACCCGTTTGTATTGATATACCCTTTCCGTAACATCCTGTATATGTATCTATTGTATTTATTATGTAAATGGTGCACTACAGTATTTGTCTCTCCTTCTCCTTTTTAATCCATCCAAAGGTTGTCTTTAAAAGATCGCTCTTAGCGATAAGACCGCCCATTGTGTCACCCTTTGTAAAGTTTCTGTATTTATGTCTCTAATGTAATTTACATGGTGTACATAATAAAGAGTATTCTATTCTAACTTTTCTCACAGCCGAAGCCATTGCACAAGAATTCGTATTTCGAAACAATGCCATTACATTCATTAATTAGATAATTTAACAACCAATGACCAGTTTAACCTGTTAGGTATCTTCATTACAAATGCTTAAGTTACTTATCATTAAACAGACAGGTATATTTATATCATCGCACTTCGCTTGCTAGTACGCGGTCTGGACTCGTCTGCTTCACCGACCATCGGTCCTTCGACAGACATGGCCAGACCTCTGCTTCCTCACCGTTGCTTACTATGCAAGCTTTGTCGGTAAATAGGTTTTTTTAAGGATAAAAATACAATTTCTTTTTTTTAGAGGGGCCCGTGGCTAAATAATAGCAGCCGCACAGGTCGATCGATCAGGTTAAGCTACGCATGACGCGGTTGGTCCGTGGATGGGTGACCATCTTTACATACCAAGAACCCTCCGTGCTTCGGAAAGCACGCTAAGCCGTTTTGTCCCGGCTGTCATTCGTGGATCTTTGACCGTCGTTACGGGTAGTCAGAAGCCTGAAAGTCTGACAACCAGTCTTACCAAGGGGTATCGTATTATCAGAGTAAATACAAATGGTATTACCCAGTAACTGGGTTGTGAAGGTCAGGTAGACAGTCAAACCATGTAAAATACTGGTATTCATAGTTGAGAAAAGGCTAGGCAGATGATGACACTACGCTTGCTGATACGCGGTCTGGACTCGTCTGCTTCACCGACCATCGGTTCTTCGACAGACATGGCCAGACCTCTTCTAATTCAGGTCGCTTACTCTGCAAGCTTTGTCGGTAACTCCGGTTCTTTTACGGATAATAACATTTCTGATTTTATCCTTCAAAGAAACTTCGAGCATAGGCTGCTCCATAGCGCGCTGAGCGACCTTGAATTTGTGAACCAGTCCGATTGTCAGGTTTCGGTGCAATATGTCATAACGGCCAGGACGCACTGGTTGAAGACCTTAGTCTTGAAACAAGTGGTGAATAGTGCGTGTGTGACGCCCCCCAGCTAGATTAATGGACAAACGACCTTAAAAAGGTGGCTGAAACACACTGGATGCGGAAGGCAGAGGATAGAGCGACTGCTTATATGACCTCCACAACCCAGTTACTGAGTAATACGATACCCCTTGGTAAGACTGGTTGTCAGACTTTCAGGCTTCTGCCCCGTAACGACTGTCAAAGATCCACGAATGACAGCCGGGATCAACGGCTTAACGTGCTTTCCGAGGCATGGAGAGGTCTTGGTATATGAAGATGGTCACCCATCCACGGACCACCCGCGGCAAGCGTAGCTTAACCTGCTCGATCGACCCGTGTGGCTGTTATTACTTAGCCCCAAGTCCCTCCCAATGTCAATATTTTGAAAGAACAGACACCTGAGCGTGGCTTCGTTGTGAAAAACGTTTCCCAAGCCATTGTTTTAAGTTTTGTTTGAGGTAAAATTCTCAGGTGTTAGGAAAGACGACTATGTTATTTATAACATAACAAGGTGACGTATTAGTGAATGTGACATAGGTAATACGGGCTGGTGTCCGCAACTCCACGTCAATGCGCGTATTTTGCGTGAATGTGACCTATTAAGGATAGCGACGAAATGGCCAATGTGACGAATGGTCATCATATCCAGGTCGGCAGGTGCTTCTTAATATTGTAATCTTCAATCCGTCTACCGAAGCATTTTATTGAAATTTGACAGTTGGCAACGGCAATAGGTTATCTTATGACATGAGAATTATATAACAAAATTAAGTATTTGTTCGTCAAAAAAGGATAGTCAAGTTTTTTTATTTTTTACTTAGCTTTTTATTTTATATAATCGGGAAGGGAGGCCTTTGCCCTACAGTGGGACAGAAATGGCTGATAATAATAATAATAAATAAAGTGCGCGCGATTTGATTTCCCATCTACAAAAATTACAAAATTCCATACAAAATTTCTTTTCGTTCTTTCAAAAGAGGGGTATTTTGAATGAATGCATACAAAAAAACAATATCGCAGTCGGGATTTTTTGTTTTTTTAATTACTTTTATTAATTTCGTTTTTTAAGTTTTGTCACTTCGAATTACTTTTGACCATATATATGTTGTATATATTTTTGTAATCACCTTTTAAAACCCTTCATTTTGATATCCCACTCGATGGTAAGTAGGTATAAGAAAAAAAAAATTGAACTCCACAACCTAGCACCCCAAATCCGCCATTTTACTTTGTTTTTGATTTTCATGTAGCCAGTGACACTCACCCCACCAAGACGAATCTCTAAGTTGTGTAATTTATCGAAATTCGTTTAGGAGTTACGAGGGAACAAAGAAACGGACATACATACAGGTCAAACACATAACCCTCCTTTCGGGCTTCGCCGCAGTCGGGTAAAAAGCCAGTCACTGTTTTATATGCATCCGTTTACTGAGCAAGCTTTTTGTGTTTAATTGTGAGTGAACTGATTTCATCCATTGTTTTACGGTTAACGACAGTTTTTGTCTGTTTGTAACTGTATTTGATGAGTGTACTCACTCTAAATGTGCAGCTAACGTGAACTGGGGCCGGTAGGGACTGTGAACGTTTTGATTATTTCAATGATATTATTTTCATAAGTTTTGTTTTTCTTTTATTTGAATATTTTTAATCTGTCTTTCATTTTAGGCACAATTTTCTTCATAATTGACCCTGTCAATTAATGTTACGAAAGGATCACTCATTTCGATAGGCAAAAAAATAAAGCTAGCAAGAAAAAACACCTACTGTTTTCTTATTGAAAATAACATCTAGAAAATGTTTTAATATTACAATAAAAATGTCTAATAAAAATTAAACCCCAGCTGTTATTTGAGGTTGAAAAAAAAAAATTTTTATTTCAAATGTTTCTCCTAACATTTAAAAAATACCGATTTATATAATTGAAAATAACACCAGTACCTACTCAATCGAATCGAAATCGAATACCAAAAATTTTATTGTGTTGTTAGTTATTACACGATACATTTTTTGGCATTCGATTTCTAGCTCTCAAAAATACATACTTAAATAAATGCTTACTGCATTTAAGTAGTATGTTAAGTAAGTTCCTTCTTTTTTAGGGTTCCGTACCTCGAATGGAAAAAACGGAACCCTTATAGGATCACTTTGTTGTCCGTCCGTCCGTCCGTCTGTCTGTCTGTCTGTCTGTCTGTCAAGACCCTTTTTTCAGGAACGCGTGGATTTTTAATTATACGGAACCCTCGGTGCGCGAGTCCGACTCGCACTTGGCCGGTTTTTGAGTAGGTACTAAACTACAGCAGTTTTCCAATTTTCACTCCACTAATTGTATTTTTTCCGCATCCTGTATAACGTTGTTTTCGACAGCCTCCCAAAACAAGTACACTTCAACGCTTGCCAGCATTTCAACAGCAAACACAGATTCAGTGCAACAGACTCCATAAAAACCTGTTACTTTTTTAAGCCATAAGATAGAGCAGTGGTGGCCAAGTGGTAACGGTCGCGACTTACGAGTTGTAGGTCGTAGGTTCGAATCCAGACAGGCGCTTTACTTTGTGTAAATTATTTCATCACCACTGCTCTCAAAACGGTGAAAGTAAACATCGTGAGGAAACCAGCATGTCTTAGAACCAAAAATTCGAAGACATGTGACAACTGCCAACCCGCACTGGTCCCGCGTGTTGGATTAAGGCCCACTCCCTCTCACTGAGAGGAGGCCCGTGTCCTAGCAGTGGGAACATTATAGGCTGATTGATTATGTTATGTAAGCCATAAGATGAAACCAACGACATCGTGTGATAATACTTCTTTCTTGATATCAAGCCGGTTTACACCGGTTCACCTTCGACCAACGGCCTTAACATCTTCATCAACTAAATATTGACCTAAGGTGTTGAATGAATAAATTAATTTATTATTTGACGTCAACGAGTTTCGGTTGATCGGCATTGAATAATCTTCGTAATCCAATTGTAAATGAGTGAAATACTGATTAATTCGTTCGAGTATGGTCATTTCTATCGCTATAGGGGTAAATGCTCATACAAAAGTGCGACACGTGTCGGTCGAAGACAGAGGCGTCTGCCGTCAACAACATGCCGGTAATGTATTTGAGTACCGTACTTTTTATCCGACTACGGCAAAGCAAATTAGAGGAAGGTTATAAATTTGACCGGTATGTATGTTCATCTGTTCCCTCATAACTTCTAAACTACTTGTCATAATTAGACAAATGAGGCATCGTTGGAAGCGTCTCGATCGTCCGCTGGTTATAGGCTATGTGACCCAGTTTTTAGGTAATACGATACCCCTTGGTAAGACTGGTTGTCAGATTTTCGGGCTTTTGACGACCCGTAACGACTGTTAAAGATCCACGAATGACAGCCAGAACCAATTCCGGAGGCACTGAGGGGTGACCAACCAAGATGAACATACATACATACTTACATTACTTACATACATACCGGTCAAAATCATAACCCTCCTTTTTTGCTTCGCCGTACTCGGGTAAAAATGGGGTTTGACTTCCCGAACATAGTAAAACATCACGCCTGTTTTTTGTCGTGTATGTAGAGGTGCGCCCACGTTTCGCCAGTCCGGTTTTTCTGGTCTAAATAGGTTATTCTGTTTCCAGGCAGATTTTATCACAACCATTTAGGTGAGCTCCACCCGTATTAAGTGTTGTATTTTCCTCAATGCGTTTTGTTCTACCTAAAGCAAGTCTAAACATGTTTTAAAACCTTGACGGGTCAGATCGAGTTATTTTAGGGCCTTTTTCTAGAACGCTTTGTACGGTCGTACAAACTATTTGGTATACAGGCAGCTAACTTGCAACTACTTTTAAACAATGATGTGCTGAGTTAGTAAATTATTTTATAAATCCTCTAGTTTCTGAAACAGTTAGCTTATTGCCAACATTAAAACAACCAATGTCATAGTAACCATAATATCATCCAAACGAGTGTTATTATGTTATACTAAATTTTATTATGCAACTCGTTTTCAAAAAAAGAACATTATCATCCACGCGCGCTCCACTACCACAGCGCCATAATTAAAAAAAAAAGAACTTATAGGTTATTCGAATTCACGTCGTATCCCGCCGGCCGCCATTTTTGTTCGATATTAGTATTGCAAAAAACTGTTTCAGAACCTTTTTTTAGAGGATTCATAATCATGGGTGTAAATAAATTCTTATATGCAACTCTAAATAATTAAGTATTAAAACACTCATGTGATACTATTATCACATGTTCGTGTTTTAATATCCCTTATTATAAAACAGTTGCATAAATAACTATTATACTTACCTCTATTTAATTAAGGATGCCATAAGCTGAAAAAGTTATAACGCACAAAATAAAACTAAATATTGGTAGTGTAGTGGAAAGATGAATATTTTTGCCTGTATACCAAATAGCTTGTTCGACCGAGTACGGCATTTTATACAAACATTCAAGCCCTTGTTCTTCGAAATGAATGAAATAATTTTAATGAAACTTCGTACGCATAGATAAGCAGGATACAAAGGTCTAAAAAGTTAGTTAAGAACATTTTCGAAAAATAGTGTTACAGCCAAATTAGACCAAGTTTAAAATTTTCCATACAAACAGAGATTTCCAGTTACAGTTTTTTTAAATAAGTCATTTCGAAAATTTTCTTTCGCGGTTGTAATTTATATGGCGTACCTACATAATAAAGAGTATACTATTCTATGTCGGGATAAAAAGTAGCCTATAGATATGTTAATGCAGGGTGTCAGCTACCTCCATACAAAATTTTATCAAAATTAGTCCAGCCGTTTGAGCGTGAAGAAGTAACAAACACAAATTTTCGCCTTTATAATATTAGTGTGATTTTAAACTTTTGTACTTGTCCAAAACTTATATACATAGACAGTTTCGAATAGTCTCTTTAAACCACCTTTTCCATCTTTCAGGACCCAAACACGACAAAAAGGTGGTCTGCTACATAGCCTCCTGGGCGGTATACCGGCCAGACCCTGGCAAGTACACCATCGAAGACCTGGAGCCAGCGCTGTGCACCCACCTTGTGTACTCCTTCGCGGGGCTGAACGAGACTTCAAATACTATTAGGAGTCTTGGTATGTATATTTTTTAATACCTACTTACCTTCTAGGGTTACAGTATTTTCATCTCACGAAGCGAGGCGCGTTTTACTTGTACCACTGCTTTTTTTGTGGATGGGAAATCATCAAATGACCCCTCCCGCTCTGGGTGGAGCGGAAGGGAGTGTCAGACTCTTACTGACTAAAACCCACCCGTGTTCCTTCCTTAGCCCTTTATGTTCCGGGATAGCGGTAACCCTTTCGGACAATCCCGCACACCCGGCAGGCTTCGGCCCTGGCAGGCCCCTTCCTTTTTGCTGACATCTCTTTGAGGCGCGCGTGGAACACGTACGCGCTGTCCGGCACGGGCGTGGTCCTGATCGGACGGTGAGCTACCCATTACTCTCCGTCCGCAGGCCCGCGCCTACGGTGGCCGGGAGTCGTCACGCGGCTCCCGACGCCCAGAGCGTCTCCCGCTCCTTCCTTAGACCCTTTAGGACAATTCCGCTACCCCGGGTGGTAACTATTGCTGAGAATGTGTGCATGTAGACGAGTAGCGTCAGCATATAACACACTTCGGACTTCGCCATTGCCTCAGACGGTACCAAGAGTTCCTGCGTTTATAATGCCCCTGACCGATTTCGGTCACGGTGGCCAATCTCAACGGAGAATAGCCAGGTTCGCAGAAGATATTATTAGTGCATAAGTTTGTGCGCAAACTCAGGTGCACTCTCTGTTCCTTTATTGTCATAGTCCTACGGGACGGCAATCCGACACGACCGGGGACAGATCAGGCGCAGGACCAACGGCTTTACGTGCTTTCCGAGACACGGGGGTATCACACCACTAATTTCCAAACACCGGGCTGCTACTGAAGAATAGAAAAACCCAATAACACTTAGCCCGACCGGGGAATAGAACCCAGGACCCCAAGCACAGCAGTCGCGCTTGCGACCACGAGACCAACAGGGCAGTTCTGCGCTTACACACAGATTCACAACGTGTTTTGTGCACTTAGAACACACAAGTAAAGTGCGCATTGCTTCGACAGGTAATAAAAATACTATAACTGTGTGGCCATAGAAAAGTGTGTGCGCGACTTTGTATCTATTGCTTTTACTGAACTACATGTGTAGTAGTAGCGCGGTGGTGGGGCCAACCTAGCGACATCGGGTTCTGATACATTTTCAACTACCCGGCGTATCTCCTTCTTTCATAATTATATCTATGTGTGCGGCAGTATCTTTCTAAAATTCAACGCGCCAAATTAACGCACTGTCCATTGCCGTTTAGTCCACTCTCGGCCCCTCGACCCCCAATAAATAATGTGTCCACTGGACCCCTAACTACAGTTTACTCTCGACCCTTGGGGGTCGAGAGTGGATTTTATTTTCCAGCCAAGTTTTAGTTTCCTCTCGACCCCCAAAGTACAGTTACGATGATAAGTCATCAGTCTACCCTATAGTTGCATACTATTTTACTAAAATACCCTAATATAATTATAATAAACTGGAAGGTTGGCATGCTATGCTAAATAGAAAATTAGCAAAAACCACGAACATTATACAGTTTTTGAAAATTATAGAAGATGATTCCAACTATCAAAAACTTGTTAAGATGATATCTTCAACACAATCTAAACGATGATCAGACGATATTGACGACAACAAACGTATTAGTTATATTCTGAATAAGTTTGTTACTAAAGAAATACCATTTAGTCTTTGTTTAGAAAAATGAAGACCATTTATTTTTGCAGATAATAAAAAAAGTAATTAAAAAAAATAATTTTGCTTAGGCGACATAAAATCGCATTTTATGTTCTAGCGCATAAAGTAATTTTTTTTCTAAGACAGGTAATCAGGCCCAACAGCCACACGCACAATAAAACTTCGCAGATTAAAGTCGTGATTTATTTCATTTTATTTAATTTATACCACTTCCGTGTTTTCTATGGTTAATTTAATAAAATCAGATAAAATAGTTGTCATTCATTATATAAAAACGCAAAGACACATTTTATGACTTGGCAGTATGAAGTAACCAAGTCGATTGACATATGTTAAAAATTAAAATAAAAAAACTTTTAAAACGTTACGTGGAGGGCTAATTCCGCTAAATAATTTTAGTTTATTGTTATAACGTTGAATATTTTTTGTTGTTTTTTTTTATTATTATAGCATTTTTCATTCCAAATTTCATGTAAACATACAAGTTGCATAAATTTTTGCAAGCTATTTATGAAACTCTTTATTTTGATACCCCACTTGATAGGTAATACGAAAAAAAATCTTTTTTGAAGACCTAATATGGCGCCAAAAATCGGCCATTTTAATTTTTTTCAATTTTGATATACCCAGTGTCACTTTCGGCACCTCTCAAGCTGAAATAGATCAAGCCATTTAGGCTACAGAGCGTGCCAAAGAACAAACACTCGAAAAACATAACCTTCCTTCTGGCGCAGTCGGGTAATAAAGAATTATTGCTCGTTGATTTACCTTTTTGTACCTTACTGTACCAAAATATAAATTTTAGATACTTACCGAACTAGGGGTCGAGGGTGGACGAGGTATGCCTGTGCTTTGTATGAAAATTCAGTCTCACCCCCTGGGGGTCGAGTGTGAACTATGTTTAAGGGTCGAGAGGAAACAAATGAACAAATAATTTTTTAGGGGTCGAGGGGCCGAGAGTGGACTAAACGTCCATTGCTTGGAATGGACAGTTTTTGCTTCTACTCCTATCCTATCATACAATCAGCCTTTCGAAGCTGCAAATGTCAAGAACCACATTATTCAAGACATACCAACACGGTGTTCAAGGATAATGAAATTATAAAATAATACTTAATATTCAATAGATTACTAAGTACGTGAGTTGCGCTGTAGGTATTCTTGTTCAGGCGGCACCCCGACCAAAACCGCGTTTTTCTTCGTTATTCAGAGGTTATTAACTCAATAATTGTGAGAAATAAACTACATCTGAAAGCATATTATTAATGTTCGATATCCTATCATCACATTGCACGTTATTATTTGTTTTTATATGTTACTAATACATTTAAAACCTCCTTTTGAGAAAGTGACTAAAATTATTGATTGCATGCATCTTTGGCTAAAGTTGATGTTCTATTAATTTGAGGATTTCACCAATGGATAGATAATTTAAAAATCTAAATAATCCATGTTTTAATGTATTTAAAAAGATCGCTATTCTTTTTTTTATTAAAATAATTCCAAAAATTGTGCGAGTTCTATGATAAAGAGGCGTGCGCAGGGTGCGCTGCATCCCTTTCGTACGAGGAAGTCGTGTCGCTCTCTGTCTCTGTCGCAATGCTCAAGGTTATTTGGTCAGAGTACCGCCTTAACCTATGCCGAATAGGATGGAATAGGAGGCCGGGGTTCAAAGTGCCGGAGGTAAGATGTACCACATCAAATAGTGCAACGGTCGGATTCGAAATCACGACCTCTTGCTCTCCAGTCGTCACTTTTGCCATTGGAAATTTGGTTTTCTCATAAATGCTTGGAAATTCGATCATTATTCTGTCAACCTTCTTCGAGATAAATGGAAAATGCTGTACTGGAAAATACATGCAAGCAGTGGTCGGCAAAATTAGTATGAAAATCCATATCCGTCATGTTTAGCGGCCGAAGGAAGTACAGTACCCGGCGATAAATATTGCACATCGATCTTTGGAAAGAGACAATCGGCTAATTTTGGCTTCGTAGAGCGTTATCTCTGTCGCACGAAATACAAACAATCCGGTATCTGTTAGGAGCTGTTAAAACAATTATGATTTGCTTCTTTTGATAATTCTTTTTATTCTTTGTATAAAATACACCAATTTTTATATAAATGATTGCTTTAGGTTGGGGTAAAATAAAAAGGTTCCCCTATTTTTCCTAAAGATGCCATAGTACAACTTAAAATTATTTAAATTTGGGGGTGTTAACAACTCTAGATATATATTTTGAACTGGACGCGACCGCACTCTATCGCACTTGAACAACGACTGACAAAACGTCAGTTAACGTCACATAGGCAGTGTGCGACAGAGATAACGCACTACGAAGCCGAAATTAGCCGATTGTTTCTTTCCAAAGGTCGATGTGCAATATTTATCGCCGGGTACTGTAAGTATTTTACGCACAAACTTACCTTAATTTTATTGGAATTATAATCTTTATTTTCTGTTTATACAGAGTGAAATTGAAAACATGCGACAAATCGAAATGGGAGATTGTACTCATCATTATGAACAACTTTTACTATGGGTCCAAACCTGAAATCGCGAAAAAAATCAGCTGTTCAATACATTTATGTTCGCATAACTCGTCAAAATGTAGGGAAAAGCTGATTTTTCTTTCGCGATTTCAGGCTTGGACCCATAGTAAAAGTTTTTCATAATGATGAGTATAATCTTCCATTTCGATTTGTCGCATGTTTTCAATTTCAACCTGCATAAGGTCCCATTAAAATAGATGGACAAACTTTTAGAAATCATTCAGACCACCAAAATAAGGACGATAGTAAAAAATTATATAAGAAAAACGCATTAGATACTTACAAGAAAAATAATCAACACTAATGTACCGGCAATTTACTATACAGGGTGTTACGGAAAGGGTATATCAATACAAACGGGTTGAAGAGTGTATCTGGTCTAGAATCTCTGTACAAAATTTCAGCTCAAAAGCAGTAACTTTGAAAAAGCTTAATATTTTTTTATTTCGATAGTTTATTAAATTGAAATCATAACAAACGTGTCACCGCACTACGAGGGTCATTATCCATTATCTGTAGTGTGTCTGTGCGCCTAGTACACGCACATCACGCCGCCGCGCGCCAGTGCAGCGCCGTGATGTCGAAATAAAAAAATATTAAGCATTTTCAAAGTTTATGCTTTTGAGCTGAAATTTTGTACAGAGATCCTAGACCAGATACACTCTTCAACCCGTTTGTATTGATATACCCTTTCCGTAACACCCTGTATTAGGTCAAAATAAAATTACTTTAATCAGTGTTTTTTTTTTGCTTTGTTATCTTTGGTTAGACGTACTGAGCGCTGTGTTAAAATTTGTCCTGGGACCCTGTATAGTTTTAATGTGTATTTATTTTGCTGTAATAATGCCAATAAACGCATTTTTTCTTTCTTGCTAAGCACTTCAATTTCTACATGCAACGCGTGGGTTGAATGTCCCCGTGTAAGTCGCGTGCATTTGGACAAATTATCCTCTAATCGTTGTATGATTTCTTAACTTTCTTTGCGGTAATATCAGCCGTAAATAACTGTTTAGATTTTATGATAAAACTAGCATCTGCCCGCGACTTCGTTCGCGTGGAAGGCGTAAGATACACAACACAATATACTTATAAAAATAACCGCCTCATAAATAAATCTCCCTCGGACCCTGATCCAACGCGTCGCATCGCATCGTCTGCCCGCGCTTTTACTTCGTTTTCTTAATTTTTTTGCGTTTTTTTATTTTTGCTTGGCTCATACGGGCTGTAGTGGCGTTAAATAGCCTCCTCAAAAATTGGGCTACCAAAAACCAAAATATTTTTTTTAAATCCGGCTGTTAGTTCCAGAGGTTAGTTCGTTCAAACAAACAAAACAAACTCTAACGACATTACAAGGAATATAAGGTTTGAATTCGGATCTTTTAAAAGAGCCATAGAAAAATTTAAGTACCTAGCTAAAACGGTTAACGAGCCTTTTCGGATCGCCATTCATACCGCTGAACAAAAAAATAAATACTTTCCTCTCTAAATTATGATTATAATGAGTAGGTACATCTAATAAGATACTTAGGTTCTTAGGAAAAAAAAAACTTTTTTTGTAGTCGGTTGAAAATACATGCTAGATTTGAAGTTTACCAAGATTGCATGAAGAAGCCTCCCGGTGTAGCGCAGTTTGTTCCGCCAGTTACTCAACTGAACCGAGCGCTCGGCGTATCCTGGACAGTCACACCCAACACCTAATTTGACTGGCCAATTCTTCCCTTGCGGTGGTAGCCTAACGCCCGCCTGGTTTGCAACCACGCTCCCACCGGAGTCTGGCGTCAAGCAGCCTGCTGTGTTTCGTCGATGCGTGGGAGTTGCAGTGCCTTAGGCATATTCTGGGCACGCTCGTTCCATCATAGACCTCATCCATCGCTTTCCGTCAGGCGTGATCGAGGTCAAGAGCGGGCCCATTCAGCAACAAAAAAAATTACCTATAGGTTGTCCAATGACCCATTGAATAATTGATTTCAGTCAGTAGTCTCGCCAATTCTTAAAAAAAAAACGGACATTTAAGATAAATTACTTACCAAAATCTTCTCCCTTTCCAGATCCCTGGCAAGACCTGGAAACAGACTACGGCAAGGCAGGCTACAAGCGTCTAGTGAACCTTAAACAGAAGTACCCACATCTGAAGGTGACCCTAGCCATCGGGGGGTGGAACGAGGGGTCCCCTCGGTACTCCGCCATGGCCAGCAAGCCAGAAACCAGAGCTGTTTTTATTAAAAGCGTCATGTTGATGTTGAAGTGAGTACAAATCCATCCATACTAATATTATAAATTCGAAAGTAACTCTGTCTGTCTGTCTGTCTGTATGTTACCTTTTCACGCCTAAACCACTGAACCGATTAAGATGAAATTTGGTATAGAGATAGTTTGAGTCCCGGGAAAGGACATAGGCTACTTTTTATCCCGATATTCCCACGGGATCGAAACTTATGCGGGTGAAACCGCGGGGCGCAGCTAGTAATATTATAAATGAGAAAGTAACTCTGTCTGTCTGTCTGTCTTTTCTTCACGCCTAAACTACTGAACCGATTTAGATGAAATTTGGTATAGAGATAGTTTGAGTCCCGGGAAAGGACATAGGATAGTTTTTATCCCGATATTCCCACGGGATCGAAACTTACGCGGGTGAAACCGCGGGGAGCTGCTTGTGTTCTATAATTTTGAGTTATACCGGGGATCCGGTCTGAACCCCTGAACCCCCCCCTTCCCCCCCTCCTCAATCCCCTGCTAGTTCTTCTTCTGTTTTAAACTTTGTCTTATCCACTATAAACTTTCTCATTCCGGTCTGATCCGGTTTTATCTGCCTAGCCTTTCCCGTAACATTGAATTATTTGCTACTAGCAGCGCCCCGCAGTTTCACGCGCATACGTGTCGATCCCGTGGGAATATCGGGATTAAAAGTATCCTATGTGTTATTCTGATGTATAAGCCATATTACTGCAAAGTTTCATCAAAATCCGTTCAGTAGTTTTTGTGTGAAAGAGTAACAAACATCCTCACAAACTTTCACATTTATAATATTAGTAGGGTAGTAGGATAGGATAGTAGGAAGTAGGATATTAGTAGGATATGTCAGCTAGCCACACTAATATACCAATAAATATACAATGAAAAGAATATTTAACATAACCTTTGTTGAATCAAAAGTAATTGAGACTTTATCAGAAACCCGAGAGTAGGTTTTAAACTCATTTGGTAGTGACTCATTGTTTTGAATTTAATTCTAGAGACAACAATTTATTATTAATATTGTTTTAATGGCATTGAACTTCGTGTGATAAGTTTAAAATAAACGACATTAATTCGACGACCGTCCTGTTAGGTATTTTGTTCCCCAGTAATTTGATAAGAGGGACAATTCTCGTTATTTTAAGAACGTGCTCTCGTTATGTTGTATGGGTCTCGTGGCTATGTAATAACAGCCACACGGGTCGATCGATCAGGTTACGCTATGCTTGCCGCGGTCGGTTCGTAGATGAGTGACCATCTTTACATACCGCGACCTCTCCGCTATTGGTCCCGGCTGTCATTCGTGGATCTTTGACAGTCGTTACGGGTCGTCAGAAGCCCGAAAGTCTCACAACCAGTCTTACCAAGGGGTACCGTGTTACCCAGTAACTGGGTTGTGGAGGTCAGATAGGCAGTTCAATCAACTCAGCCTATCGCAGTCCACTGCTGGACATAGGCCTCTCCCAGACTGCGCCACAGCACCCTGTCCTCCGCCAGGCAGATAGGCAGTTGCTCCACGTAAAATACTAGTATATTCAGCTGCTGAATAGTTTTTTTTTTTAAGCTGAATAGTTAGGAAAAGGCCATGCAGATGATGATGTGTCTCGTAAAGTTAATTATACAGGGTGTTACGGAAAGGGTATATCAATACAAACGGGTTGAAGAGTGTATCTGGTCTAGAATCTCTGTACAAAATTTCAGCTCAAAAGCATTAATTTTGAAAATGCTTAATATTTTTTTATTTCGACATCACGGCGCTGCACTGGCGCGCGGTGGTGTGATGTGCGTGTACTAGGCGCACAGACACACTACAGATAATGGATAATGATCCGCGTAGTGCGGTGACACGTTTGTTATGATTTCAATTGAATAAACTATCGAAATAAAAAAATATTAAGCATTTTCAAAGTTAATGCTTTTGAGCTGAAATTTTGTACAGAGATTCTAGACCAGATACACTCTTCAACCCGTTTGTATTGATATACCCTTTCCGTAACACCCTGTATAGGTACTTTGTATACTGACTATTGTATAGAATAAAATTTTCCTTACTGAACAGACAGCTGTACTGCTGGGGAGTTTTTTGCGCCACTTCTTCCCAGCGAAAGCACTATGAAGTGGTGACGAGCGGTTTGGGGGACTGTCTTATGTAATTTTGACGTGACTGATTCTCAGCTCTTTGAATAAATAACTTTTGATTTTGATTTCGAAGTTCAACCTAATGCAAGTAACCACGATTCAAGTTTCTTGCCTGTGGCATACAATAACATTTTAGCAACATAATAATGATTTTTTGATCTTCTTTTTGAGTGAGCTCTTGAATAATAATGTTGCCTGGCAACTACGAAATAAGTTTTTGCCCGACCTGGGGGATCGAACCCCTGACACCACGCACAGCCTAGCTAGGCGTTCGTCTAGCAGTCACGTCAACTAAGCTGTATAAAGTGCCGACTGCCTCGTTGAACTCGTCGTCCTGGGTTCGATTCGCGGGTGGGACAAAGTGTTATTGGGTTTTCCAATGGGAATTTCTTAGTAAAAGTCCGGAGTTTGGATGTTGGCGGCTTAATACCCCTGTGCCTCGGAAAGCACGTAAAGTCCTGCGCCTGATCTCTCCCCGGTCGTGTCGGATTGCCGTCCCATCGGACTATGAGAGTAAAGGAACAGAGAGTGCAGAGTGCAGATAATATATATCCTGCGTATCTGGCTAATCTCCGTTGAGATTGACCACCGTGACCGAAATCGGTCGGGACATGCTCTACGTTTTTAACTTAAAATAATTTCTCCTCTTTTCAGTAACTACAAGTTTGATGGTCTGGACTTGGATTGGGAGTATCCCACAAAAAGAGACGGCAAGCCGTATGATAGAGAAAACTTCGTTCTACTTGTAAAGGTATGGCATTTTCTTTTTAACCGCTTCAAAAAAGGAGGTTCTGTATTCGACCCGTATGTATGTATGTAGGTTTGTATGTCCGCGATTTTCTCAAAAACTAATAAACCGATTTGATAATTCTTTCATTAGTGTGATCTACATACTTTCAGGAAGGTTTTAGTATATAATACATTAGGTAATCATTGTTATGTACGAAGTTATATGCATTAATGTACTGCATCTCCGGCATTTCTATGCGAATTTTGATGAATATTCTAGTCGGTGTCTTCAATTCTTTAATTCACTAGTGTTAATTGAATTTGTGTGGGGTAGGTACAACTAAAAAGTGTTTTTTTTTTTTTACATTTTGTTTTGGGTGGAAGCTTAGATCAAGCTCTCGGATACCTGACTAAAGTCGCCACTGTACTCGCAATAATATGACCAATACATACAATATCGGTATTGCGAGTGTGTGGGCGATAAAAAGCATCTCCTGATAAGTCTGCTCGCCTAGTACGATGCTTCACAAAATGTTAATTTGGTATTGTGATATTTTTCTAATCACAATAAGCACTTCTAGCGTTGAGTGTACTTTAGGTAGAACGGCTGGTGCGGGATTGTTCGAAAGGGTTACCGCTGCCCCGGAACATAAAGGGCTAAGGAAGAAACACGAGTGGGTTTTAGTCAGTAAGAGTCTGACACTCCCTTCCGCTCCACCCAGAGCGGGAGGGGTCATTTGATGATTTCCCATCCATAAAAATAAAAAAAAAGGTAGAACGGCTGTAACGCGACTGATCCGAGAAAAAAATGCATCCTCGATAATACAATAGGGCTATAAATGGACGTAATGCGTAGCGTGACTCCCTCCCCTACCCTACGACGATTTACTCCGATCTGACCCCCCTCCCCCTCCACGCCCCCATGTACAGTCGCCAGCAAAATTGCATGGGTACCTTAGTGTCTATTTTCCCGTGAACGTTTGAATTCAAGTTTTCGAAAATAAACTAGATGGCGTTGGTTTCTTCACAACTATGACTAATTTACGAAACGTAAGTAAGGAGTTAGGAAGAAACGTATTAAGTAGGATTGAGCAAGGAGTTACAAAGCTAAAACATTTACACAATTATTACATTACATTTACCAGCATACGTAGCTTAAAAGATAAAAATAATAAAAGAAACCGATAGGAATATATTTATTAATCTAACGAGTGGATATTTTAATAATTAATTTAATATTCGAATTGGTAGTTACTTAGCAACAGGAAAAAAGAGCAGATTCATTGCAGTAAACATTACAAGAAACTATTAATTATAAATTGTTTGAATGTTTGAAGAGACAAAAAGAAACTACAAAAATATTTTATCAATAAAGCAAAGCAACGCCATCTAATAACATTTGTCGTTAAATGGTTTTACGCTAGATGGCGTCATTTCTCGCTTCATACGATTTTGTTTCTGTACTACTCATGCACTTTTGCAGCCTATCGTACATCCTCCCCTCCTCCTCCCCCTCCTAGATCCCCTGCTAGTTCTTCTTCTGTTTTAATCTCTGTCTTATCCACTTTATGCTAGGCTACTGAGAGCTCCCGATCCTATGATTAACTCCATCTTTTCCTTCTAGGAACTAAGCGAAGCCTTCGAACCTTACGGCTACATCCTCACAGCAGCCCTCGGAGCCGGCAAGACCACGATGGAGACAGCATACGACCTGGCTAAGCTCAGCAGATACTTGGACCTCATACATATGATGTGCTACGATTACCATGGAACCTGGGACGGCGTGCTAGGTGCTAATGCTCCGCTGAAGGGGATTAATGATAATGATACCCTGAGCGTGGTAAGTGGAACAACCTTACATAATACATAATTAGCCTATAATGTTCCTACTGCTGGGACACAGGCCTCCTCTCAGTGAGAGGGAGTGGGCCGTTATCCACCACGCGGGCCCAATGCTGGTTGGTGTATATCACACGTGTGTGCGTAAACACAGGTGCACTCTGTGTTCCTTTACCCTCACAGGGGTGTTAAGCCGCCAACTTCCAAACTCCGGGCTGTACTAAGAAATTCCTAATGGAAAACCCAATAACACTTTGTCCGACCCGGGAATCAAACCCAGGACCCCAAGCTCAGCAGTCGCGCTTGCAACCACGAGACCAACGGGGCAATTGGGACAGCTTAGTTGACGTGACTGCTAGACGAACGCCTAGGTAGGCCGTGCGTGGTGTCAGGGGTTCGATCCCCAGGTCGGGCAAAAACTTATTTCGTAGTTGCCAGGCAACATTATTCTTCAAGAGCTCACTCAAAAAGATGATCAAAAAATCATTATTTTGTTGCTAAAATGTTATTGTATGCCACAGGCAAGAAACTTGCATCGTAGTTACTTGTCTTAGGTTAAACTTCGAAATCAAAATCAAAAGTAATTTATTCAAAGAGCTGAGAATCAGCAGTTTTCGAACGTCAAAATTACATAAGACAGTCCCCCAAACCGCTCTTCACCACTTCCTAGTGCTTTCGCTGGGAAGAAGTGGCGCAACAAACTTCCCAGCAGCACAGCTGACTGTTCAGTTAGAAAAACTTACATAATCAGCCTATAATGTTCCCACTGCTGGGACACAGGCCTCCTCTCAGTGAGAGGGAGTGGGCCGTAATCCACCACGCGGGCCCAGTGCGGGTTGGTAGATGTCACATGTCTTCGAATTTTTAGTTCTAGGACATGCCGGAACATTAAGTATAAATATTCTTCTTAGGTTCAAAAAGCGCAAAGCTTGAGGAAATAGAGATAGCAGGACATCTTAAAGGTTTAGATACCACAGCCGATGATGATACAACTGTTCTATAAAAAGATTTCTTGTAGGTTTGCTAGCCTTGAAAATTTATTAAACTCAACTGGAACAAAAGAATAATCTTCTTCCAAAATAAATATGTTGGGGTGGACATCAGAATAGAATAGAATAGAATACTCTTTATTATGTACACCATATAAATTACAACAGCAGCAACAGCAGCAACAGCAACAGCAGTGTCCAAAAGGAGCTCAGACAAAACCAATGTCGTCGAAGAAGACTCATTACTCAATACTATATTTGCATTCCACAATGTGTATTTAGGTTGGAACTCGTTGGATGCGAGAAGCACAAAACCGGTCGAAGTGGAGGTGCTTGGGGGAGGCCTATGTCCAGCAGTGGACGTTTTTCGGCTGAAATGACGATGATGATGTGTACTTAGGTGGTATGTGATCATTATGGACCCTGTCGGACGCAGCAAAATAATAGGAGAGAGGTAGCTTTGAACAGAAGAGAAGGCTGAAGGAACCGGTGTAACAAATTAAAGTTTTCAGTACGCACTTACTCTCTTACTAATAAACGTTGTATAGCGTCTGTATAGTTACACAACGCTTTGTCTTCTTCTTTCGAAAGTCAAATTACTGACGACTGAAAGAGAGAAATCGGTGTGTAACTATTCATCTGATATAATACGTTTATTAGTAAGGGTTAGGTTAGTTTTTGCTCCACAAGAAGTCATGATGACTGCATACTCTCAAGATACTTTAATTTATATTCTAACATTAATTCGAAATAGATTTTTATTTATTTGTATAGATACTTACATAATATAAGCTAACATACAAACTATAATAATATGTACAATTATATGAAAAAATAAACAAAATAGTCATCAAAGAATTCGTCCGCATCGCTGTCAACAGGAACAGTGCCCAAAAGGCTGGCAGCATTGCCGCGTTGTATGGCAATGCTAATTCTTTGGCCAAGAAATAGGCCAGCCCTCTGGTCACGTGAAGAGTCGACTAACCGCTTGGCGATATCTCGAAAAACCAAGTGGGCACTCGGACGCCATGGCCCTGGTGTTTCAACCCCAAATGCCTCGAACATATAACTCCCAATCGGGTTGCAATATTTTCGCCGTTTGAGGTTTTCTGCACCTGCAGCAGCCGCCCCAGCACAGCCCACCGTACTAGGAAGATGGGATGGCGCAAGGGTGTCGACACATGTTGCATCCAAAGGTCTGCCTAACTTCCAGGGCATTATGGTCATTTCGTCTGGTCTCTTTCCATCGACGCGTGCCAGGCCGTTAGGTTCTACAACAGCTGGCACCCCTATTCTAACTATATCTCTTCTTTTTACTTCCTCAGGAATGGACAGTGGAATACCTCCTCTCCCACGGCGTCAGTCCCTACAAGATGGTCCTAGGTCTGCCTATGTACGGCCGTACCTTCATACTGCTGGACCCAGCGACCAGGGTGCTGGAGTATGGGACTACCCCTGTCGGAAGTACTGGGTTCAAGGGACCCTATACTGGTGAAGCTGGTTTTATGGGCTATAATGAGGTGAGATTGTGTTTTATTACTTTTAATGATATAACATTTTAACATTAATTTGATAAATACTAAGGTCTGAGGAACATGGTGTAAAATTCACTCGTCCTCCATAGAAAAGGGAAGATCCTCCGACCAGACGGGTGTTGTTAGGACGTTGTATATAATATGCTAGTTGCGCGGTAAACTCTGCTTGCGCGATGCAGGATTTTGCGTGACGTCGGAGTAGTTCGTATTTGGCGATGTAGATGCCGCTACAGTACTATCACCATACCACCATACCAGATTTTCCAATGGTATGGATATACGCCTGTCTTTAATGACAAATTAAAAATGTGACATAGAGGAGCGGAAAATATTTCTTTGAATTGTTTCAAAATATAAGGCGGAATACTGTCAGGTCCTATGGAACTTCTGGGTTTTAATTTAATCGATACTGTACTGGACATCATCGAGAGTAAATTGGAAAATATTTATGTAATTACTGTCGGAATTAGTTTCATGATAATTAATTAACACATGCTGAATTTAATTGTGGTATTTCAGGCAGAAACGCGTCGTGTGCGTTGACGTTTCGACATATACGTACGCTTTTTTTTCAGTCAACCAAAGCTCGACTTCAATTAATACCACTTTTTCTTCCAGATATGCGTGGAAACAACGAACAAATCCTCTCCCTGGGTGTACCACTGGCACGAACAGTCCTCCACTCCTTACATCCGAGACGGCGAGAAAGTTATCTCGTACGACAACGGACGATCTATTGCGATTAAAGTCAAGTAAGTCACTGTCGAGAAGTTGAAGGTTGTTGCTTCTTAAGAGCCTATACTACCTCAGCTAAAATTCACTCTTTATCTCGCTCATACGATACTGCTCGCGGACTGAGTGAGAGCGAGACAGAGTGCGGTGCTGGGCGGCAGGCAGCGCCAATAGTTTAGGTATTTGCTTTTTACAGTGAAAATAATGGTAATTATAAAAAAGTAAATAACATAAGACCTGCTTTAAAGTAAGTTCAGTTAGTATGCAAAGTTTCATGATCTAATTTGAAGTATTTTTTGAATACCAGCGGTTTATTGTTCGTGTTAGAGGTAACTTTGGATATTTTTTCTATCGAGTAAATTTTATGGAATCGTGTTTTCGTCTAACATAAGACTTAGCATTATAATCCTCAACTTTACCATATATTTAGTTCAAAATTAATGGTGCAGTATTTTCGACATAACGGAGGATCACGCTAAGCCATTTGAGGTAGTATAGGCTCTTAAGCACTATGCCTACGCATTCCACAACTTTCCTTGATAAATCCTTTACTGTCCAGCTATGCTATTCTCTAAGGATACAGCCTTGCGTGCAGCGCTGTCGCAGCTGTGAAACTTAGTTTGGCATTCGCTAAACTGCGTACAGCTACACTAGCGCTCAAGGCTGTGACGGCCGTGAGTTAAACTACCCAACGGCACAGCCACGGGAGGGCAAATTGACAGTTCTTCATACATTTTGGCATTCCGTAAAAAAAAACAGCGTCGAAGTCGCTTACAGCCTCGCCCACAGCCTCGATTCTAACTGTCAAATCCAAAAGCTCTAAATATTCGTGCGTATCTTGACGAAAATAATAAACCGTACTCGATTCTTTTAATACTTATTTGAAAAAATGGCAGCTCAGTGAATTATAAAGCTACATTTATTAGAAGAAGCCAAGAAAAGTGATGATTTGAAGAAAGCTCGACAGGCGAAACAACTAAGAAAGTTTAAAACAATACCCCGTGATACAGACTTTATCCATATTTACAGGCATTCTATGGGCATCCTGAGGATTTAATTAATATATTGGAAAATTATCTAACTACATGTATGCGTCCGCGAGTTCGTTCCAGTGGTTTAACCAAGAGGCTAAAGGTTTGTTTACAGCTAGGTTTCTTGTGATATGTTAAGTATAATGTACCTAGAATTATATATATGGATAATGTAGAATTATAAAGAATCCACATAGGTAGGTACTTACCTACAGTATGTAATTATTATACTTATTTCAGATTAATGATGCTGATCTGAACATCTTGCATGTGGATGTGACTTGGGGGTGCAACACAATGATAGTTTTCTTTTTTCAAACAGTAAAGGAGCATTTGTAAAATTTAAATAATGAAGAAATTGTGTACTTGGTAATTTATTATGTACAATACAATGATAACTTAAACACAAGTCAAGATTGTACTTAATTCCAGCTTCATTAATTGATTTCAGGTGACTCAGGATATCCTCAAAGGCCTTATTTAATGACCTGGGACTCCAGAGAGCCATAACAACAATTTGCACAGTAGTGCAAGGAACAGTGTGGAGAGGACTATTGGAATACTGAAAGGGCAATTCTGATGTTTATTAGTTCATAGGGTATTGCACTATGATCCTATAACAGTGGGGAAAATTGTGATAGCTTGCAGTTTTACACAACATGTAATCGAGCCGGGCTACCAGCTCCTATGTTAGACCAATGTGACTTAGATGAAGAATCTAGGTTACTTAGAATCCTGACACATCAGGCTTCAACACAATATGGTGACTTAGGGAGTGGGCTGATAAGTAGGCGAGATTTAGTTAATCAATTATGGCGAGCATGTCATATTTAAAATGTATGCTTTCCTATCTTTCCCTTTCCAGATGTGGAAAACATGTTTAAATAGAACATACTCACCATTATTGATTAGATACACTAAATAAATGACAGTATAATTTATGAATGTTGAATGTAGAATAAGTGCATAGATGATAATTATAATTATGTCATAATATGGTGTGTGTTTAAAGTATGGTGTTTAAGGTGTATATGATTGGTATAATATCAAAAATTATTAGCCTTAAGTGCATATTTTTATACTTACTGTTGTCTCTATTTTTACTACTTGTGTATACAGTATGGGGCATGAGAAATTAAATAAATATCTGCATAATAATATTTTATTTTTTTATTTACAATTCAAAACAATCAATCAAATCAAAATTTATGTATTCAAATTAGGCTGACAATCAGCACTTTTTGAACGTCAAAATTACATAAAACAGTCCCACAAAACGCCCGCCCTTCATTTAGCTGGGAAGAGGTGCTGCAACAAACTCCCCAACAGCACAGCTGTTGGTTCAGTTAGAAAAACTTGATTCACGCAAAATACGCGCATTGACGTGGAGTTGCGGACACCAGCCCGTATTACCTATTCTTACAATAGTAGGAATGCAAAATAATTCACATTATGAGGAACAGAACATTAAATTAAATTGTTTTTAATTGTTAGTCAGCTAGCAGATGCCAATTATACCTAACAAATACAATGAAAACTACTCCAGCAAAAAAAAATGTAAACAAAATTAAGTAAGTACATACCTAAATAAAAGCCTGCAGGCATAAAGGGTGTGCCCACTAACAAACATTTACTACAAAAAACAGTTTTTACACTTCAAACATTTAAATTTCTTAACATCTATCATAAACTTAATATCTAAACATATTATATTAAAAATCTGTGGTAGATCCATGTTTCAGGGACTCCCTCGTCTGATGGATGTACATAAATCCTGCAGTGCCTGGGTCTGCCTTGACCATGACTCACTTATTTCCTTAAGTTTTTAACATCCTCTGCTGGTTGTCCATAACAAGTCTCTCATTTTCCAAATGCTTCTCTTCAATGGCGACAAAACTTTCAATGAGGTTCGCCATTTGTGATTGACTTTGAGAAGGTGATGAGCGCTGGATCAGACGGCGGCGTGCCATCCGACGCCTACGAGGTACTGTGAACATAAAAAATGCAACAAATTACTAAACAGAAGTAAAACAAATATAAAGACCATTATGTATAATATGTGTGTATATTATGTGTATCTCTCTGAAGGAATAGATATAAGAATGTAGTATACATATTAGATGTACTCTATATACATGTTGATTGAATAAGGGCTGCTGTTGAAAAAACCTACAGAAAATCCCAACCAATTAGCCGAACCTGGGAGTCAAAAGTGAGACCACGTCTACTACATATGTAGTTTTTTTTTACACTAAACCAATAATTAACCAAATTATAATTAAATTAACCTTACATGAGGAGGCAATTGGGGCATTACTCCTATGAGGCAGTGCAGGTGGTGATCTTAAAACAAAAAAAAAGTTACCTGAATATCCATTATGTCCTATGTTATAATATTAGACCCAATGTACATAGGTACTGGCTATTTAACTTTGTTCTTAAAGAAACAGTCAAAGTACGCACGCCAAGTGTGCAAGCTGACGAAGCACACCAGTAATGCAATACCTAGGTACATGTTGTTAACAAACCTTTGGCTATTGCTTCCAACTTTGAATGCAGCCACATCCATCACTGTTTAGCTTGCCAGCTACTTCTTGCCATGCCGATGTGATGTCCGAGAGTGCCCTGTGGCAAGCCAACGTCGCTCTTCCAAACTCTATTAACATCTCTCTCTACTTGCGCACTTGGGTTAGCACTTCTTGGCATGCTTAAAATACACAATGTTACGTTATAACAATAAAGTTATAGGTACATATTATTGTAAAACATTAGTTAAATAAGTAATTAACTTAAATTTTAGTAATAACTCTTGTAATATCATACAATATTATTGAGAAACATTAGTATTATTATCCATGTAATAACAGTGAAAATATCATAATACTCACATTAGGCACAGAAATACCTATGTTCAAAGCACTCGCTAGGTAATACAAATAATAAATATCGTATGATTCGTATGCATAATGCACCCAAAAGTTTAAAAACTAGAAATTCAAGTGGTTTTGTTGACATTTTGATGATTTGACATTGTTGTGAGTTGACTTTTTATTCATCGCCGTCGCGTTGCTCGAAAAGAGCAAAGGAATCGTCATTCAGCCTTAAAATGTAATAAGAAATATGCAATAAACCATTTTAAATTATGATATTGGTTATAGTTTTACTGTATTCCTTAAAATACTTAAAGATAGACCTTTAATATATATTTTAAACCCATAAAACTCTCAGTCGAGATTGATCGATTATAATTTATAGAATTTGTTGCAAGCCCTACGTTCGTCTGCGAAACAGCGACGGGAGGTTACAGCCTTGGGTTCGACGACGACCACAATGACGCTACTGAATACGGTTTGAATCAGCGCTGCGCGCTCGGTCGATCTCAAGGCTGTCTCGTCGACGAGCTCGTCGCAGCGTACAGCCATGAAATTGTCTTTTAGAGAATAGCACTGGGCCGCTCGTTTGTGGAATGCATTGCCAGTATATACAATGGGCGGCCTTATCGCTTTCTGCGATCTCTTTCAGGCAACCTTGGCAAGGACAGTGATTTTCCTGGACATAAAATGGGGCTGTCGTTGGTGCAAATATTATGTATACAATACACCACAAACAGGCGTTTCGGCGCTCTCTAAATCGATGGGAATTTTAAACATGGCATGTGCTGTCTTGCCACCCGGAAGCAGTGTGGCAGCGATTCCCGACGACGCTACAGCAATAGCAATTTTGCCTTGTACCGGATGACAGCGATGCGGATGAATACTTCGACGCCTAAGTGTCCTTTGTTTTTTATTTTTATATACACACATCAAAAGTGTCTAGGGATCAACATATATTTTTGCAATAACTTTTCTCCTGATTGATATTAATTAAAATTTTCTTTAAGGATTCATCAAATAAAGTGTTTTCGTTTGTCACAGTAACGATAAACCAAGTCACCTTTGCATTAATAAAGAAATTTGCCATTTTCCTAATAAAGGGATTTTTGACATTTGAACCACTAACACAAAAGTTCGAAAAAAAGACTGAAATAACAGTTTTCTTTAAAATTTTATTGGGTAACTTAAACAATTAATAATCCGTGTTTCTACCGCGAACACTAACAACACAAGAACTTCGGTTTGGCATACTCAAAATGAGTTCATCCAAATCACGCTGTGGAATGGCCGCCCATGTTCGTTGCAACAACAAAAAAAGGTCTTCTTGCGACTGGATACCCTCTATAATCGGCAGAGCTCTTCTCTGTAGCATATCCCATGCATGCTCAATCGGGTTCAAGTCTGGCGACTGAGCAGGCCAGGGCAGGACATTGATGTTAGCTGCGGCGAGAGTCTGTCTTACAACTCTTGCGGTGTGCGGTCGTGCATTATCATGCATTATCATGCATTAACTGAAATAAGGGACCGATTTGCACTTGTAGAGGAACGATGACGTCTGATACAATCGTCTCAGCATAAATTTGAGCGTTGAGGTTGCCTCTGATCCAAATCAACTCAGTTCTTCCGCCGATCCAAATACCCGCCCATACCATGATGGTTCCACCACTATAAGGATGGACTTCCTGGCAGGATTTAAATCGCTGTTGGCGTCCAGGGGTTCTCCAGTGTCGTATACGTATTGTATCCGGTCTCATACCAAAACGAGACTCATCAGAAAAGCACACGAAACGCCATTGTTCTTCTGCCCAATTTCTGTGTTCAAGAGCCCATTGATATCGAATCCTACGATTGTGCATTGCTATAGGTGGTACCCGTAGCGGTCTTCGGGAATGAAGGTTCACTTCATGCAAGCGGTTTCTGACTGTTTGGTCGCTAATTAAGTTCCCTGAAGAGTGATGAAGCCTCACGGCTAACATCATGGCGGTTATTGTTGGAGCTCTTCGAGTTAAGATTTGAATGTATCGGTCTTGTCTCCGTGTGGTGCAGCGATACCGTCCTCCATGGCGCTCAGCCACGGTACCAGTGCTTCGGTAACGTGTCCAAAGTCGACTGATAACACTCTGACTTGTATTCAGAGCTAAAGCCACAGTACGTTGCCGGGAACCAGCTTCTATCATTCCCACGGCTCTGAGCATTTCTTCCCTGCTTAAATGACGTCGCCGCTCCATAATAACGTTGGTTTTAATCAGTAGTAGGGAAACAGTAGCACTAATAATGTCTTCAATGCGTTGTATGTTTTTATAGGGAAAATATTGACAGCTGATTTTCATCTTTTACTCGAATTTGATTCACAGTTCCTGATTCAAATTATGAAATGCACCAAAAAGGATCCATATAAATTTATAAAATCATAAATTTATTACAAAGCCACATCTCAATCTCAAGAAATCCGCATAAAAATGCTTGATCCCTAGACACTTTTGATGTGTGTATTTGTATTGCCAGTTGAAATAAAACGCGCGCAGTCGTTACATGTGTTCAAAAGACTCGTAAAGGAATACTACTTGTCGTTGTGATCTTGTTGTCCTAACTGCAATCATCTACTGTCTTCTTTTATTTTCGGTGCTTATAATTATTTAGTATGTATTTAAGTATCAATAATTTTGGATATGTATATAATATCTGTGTATCTATTTTAGTGTATTTTATACATAATATTTGCATCAACGACAGCCGCATTTTATGTCCAGGAAAATCACTGTCCTTGCCAAGGTTGCCTGGAAGAGATCGCAGAAAGCGATAAGGCCGCCCATTGTATATTTTGTAGTGTTTCTGTGTTTGATGTATTTTTTTCATGTTATGTATGCTTGTGGTGTACAATAAATTATATATAAATAAATAAATGGGTGGTTTCAAATAAGTACCTATAGACACTGTAATTTAAATGACTACAAATTCCATAGCCAAATTATTTCGTGCCTACAATGTACTCGAAGAATAGAATAATAATTATAATAGAAATAATGTACCCAGGATTTTGTAATATCTTGATTTAAAAGAGTGTCCATGGAGTTTCTTGTCCGTTCTTCTCCATAGAGATCTACGCTTTGGAATGGGCGACTAGCTTCAACTTTCTGACTAACTGACCGACTACTTAATTTTGACAATTCAAAAGTGCCTGTAATGGTTTAATTGAAATAAATGCTTTGAGTTTGAGTTTGAATTTGACGATCAGTTTTGACGAAGTCTGTATGAAGAACTGAACTGCATGAAACTATTTCTTACAGATCAACTCGATTTAACCGTTTATCGTTCCTGACACCGGTTAACGATAGACAAACATCAACGCTAAAATTGACCCACACGTCGTAGACATCTCCTTAGCTGATTTATCGATCGACAAAAAACATTCACAGAGTTTGGCAAAGCATTCCATGTGGATCGTCTTGCTTGCTTGAAGTAAATGTGTAAGCTACTTACACATTTACTTCAAGCAAGCAACGGACGTCTAAAATAGGAATTGGCCCCCACTTTTCATAACAAAGAAAGAAAGAAAATACATTTATTTAGCACAGACTAAAAGACACACAATACACCAGATACATACATCAAATAAATACAAAAAGTAAAGATTAAATAAAAAAAGTATAAAGTCCGATGTATAAAAAAAATAAGCAGGAAAGTGTGCCTCATGGCTGCGCTAAAAAGGGCCAGTTCAGCAGAAATGCCAGACAACTAGTGCCTGACGCTGCAACAGTTTCTTGAGTGACTGGTATTCTTGCAAAAAAAACGATAGGCTAAGGCTATTGGCACACTGCACCGCATTACGCAGCGGGACGCAGATAACGTGCCTCCGCGCGTGATTTTTTACATACAAATTCAATAAAGACGCGCTTCCGTGCGTGGATTTTGGCTCCGTTTCACGCACCCCGCTGCCTAAACTACCACAGATAATAGAAATAATGTGTTCCATAGCGAATTTCAAGGATAATTTTAATGAGAATCAATGCCTAACTGATGAAACAGCTGATGTTTGGCGAACTACAGCAAGTGTCTTTATTTCTTTTGTTTTCTTTACAGAATGGCGATCGACAAAGGCCTGGGCGGAGTGATGGTGTGGTCCATAGACACGGATGACTTCAAAGGCAACTGCAACGAGACTGACGCGTACATCGACTTCGTGGAGAGGCACAAGAGGATGGTGAACGATCCGCTTGTCGCTAAGGCTGTTAAGAACTTGAATATTCCTGATGGTAAGTTAAAAAGTTTGTTTTAGAAGGTTTTGAGGGTAGGTTTAAAAAAGGGGATAACATGTTTCCGACTGAACTTCAGTCAGGGTGTCCAATCTCAACGGAGACTAGCCAAGAAAATAGTATCCCACCGGTATCGGGAACAGGGTCCAAGCTACCGGCGGTCAGGGCTTCAGAGAGAGGAATCTCCTAACAATGCGAGCCGTGTCCAGAAGTACTGCTTTCTGAATCAAGCCCTTGATCCAGCTGCCCAACAAGAGCTTTCTCAGGTGTTGGTCGAGGCTCTTGGCTATCAATCCATTGGCTGTAACGACTATCGGCACAATGATTGCTGAGTCAACATCCCACATGTCGACAACCTCGCGAGCCAAGTCAAGATACTTGATTTGTTTATCTTTCTCAGCTTTCACGAGAAAGCAGGAGATTTTGTAGTGCACAAGTGTGTACGTAAACACAGGTGCACTCTCTGTTCCTTTACTCCCGTTGTCCGATAGGACGGCAATTCTCGTAATTTTAAGAACGTTCACAGTCTGATCTCAGTCTCAATCTGTTAAAAATACCTCAAATTTCCCTACATTTTGACATTTGTTTGTCGCCGAGATGAGAGTGTGACTAGATTTTGAACGTTTTAAATTACGAGAATTGGCCTTCTGATCTCTCTCAATCTGTCAAAAATACCACAAATTTCCATACATGTTAACAAGTTTCTGACATTGATTGTCGCTGAGATGAGATTATGACTAGATTTTGAATGTTTTTAATTACGGGAATTCGCCTTCAGGTGCCTGATCAGGACTAACGGCTATACATTCTATCCGAGACATGGGGAATTCCTAATCAATCAACTAACTCAGCCTATCGCAGTGCACCGCTGGACATAGGACTCTCCCAGGCTGCGCCACAACACCCTATCCTCCGCCTTCCGCATCCAGTCTACCCCAGCCACCTTCTTAAGGTCGTCGGTCTATCTAGCTGGGGGGCGTCCCACACTACGCTTGCCGAGACGCGGTTTCCACTCCAGGACTCGTCTGCTCCACCGGCCATCGCTCCTTCGACAGACATGGCCAGCTCACTGCGACTTCAGTTTGCTTACTCTGCAAGCTATGTTAATAACTCCGGTTCTTTTCTGGATAACTTCGTTTTTGAATTCCTAATTGAAAATCCCAATTACACTTTCCCCGACTAAGGAATGCTCAGCAGTTCTTTGCGCTTGCGACCACGAGACAGACAGAGCAGTCATCATAATATGTAGGTACAGATAGCGCCATTCACGAAGACGCGCCCCACTCTTCTTCCTAATCGCTTACAGCACAAGTGTGCAACATTCCGCTAGTGTTTTAGTTTTGTCGATACACAGTAATTACTTATTAGAGGGTAATTAGTGTGTATCAAAAAACTAAAACACTAGCGGAATTAACTAGCGATAACCACTAGCGATTAGTAAGAAGAGTGCATTATCTATCCTACTAATTACTTTACTTTACATTACTTTACTAATATTATAAATGTGAAAGTTTGTGAGGATGTTTGTTACTCTTTCACGCAAAAACTACTGAACGGATTTTGATGAAACTTTGCAGTAATATAGCTTATACATCAGAATAACACATAGGATACTTTTTATCCCGATATTCTTACGGGATCGACACATATGCGGGTGAAACCGCGGGAACACACACACACACACACTCACAAACTTTCGCCTTTATAATATTAGTGTGATTAGTAGGGTAGTAGGATTAGTAGGAAGAAGTATCAGCCATTTGCGTCCCATTGCAGGGCGTGGTGGCCCAGTGGTGGTAACGATCCTGACTTACATGTTGTAAGGCCGTAGGTTCGAACCCAGACAGGCTATTACTTTGTGTAAATAATTTCATCACCACTGCTCTCAAAACTGTGAAGGAAAACATCGTGAGGAAACCGGCATGTCTTAGAACAAAAAAATACACCGACCCGCACTGGGCCGGCGTGGCGGATTATGGATGGCCCACTCCCTCCCACTGAGACGAGGCTTGTCTCTCAGCAGTGGGAACATTATAGGCTGATTATGATTGTTATGTAAGCCATAAAATGAAACCAACGACATCGTGTGATAATACTTCTTTCTTGATATCAAGCTCGTTTACACCAGTTCACCTTCGACCAACGTCTTTTAAAACATCTTCATCAACTAAATATTGACCTGAGGTGTTGAATGAATAAATTTATTTATTATTTGAACCCGCACTGGGCGGATTATGTCCCACTCCTTCTAACGGAGAGGAGGCCTGTGACCCAGCACTGGGAACATTATTGGCTGATTATGATGATGATAAGCAAGATGTTTAATTACTTTCTTTTGTCCACAGTATCCCTCGTAGGCTCAAAAGGCCCAGCCTACGTCATCCAAGACTCAAAACTCCATCTCCGTTTACCCCAACCGAAATACACGAATTACGCGCTAATGCAGACCATCAACGACGCTGTAACACTCGCTATAGAAGAAAAACGGATCTTAGACGAAGTGAAACGGCTCGAGGGTGACAATGAAGTCAAAACGGATGATGATAAGGGAGGTAGTAGTAGTCTTAGAAGTAGTTTGGTTGGAGTAGCTCTCTGCGTTCTGGTGCTGTTGCAGTTTTGTTAACATCTAGGTTTCTATGTGATAAGTGGCACGGAGTATTTTGGGAATGGAGTGTTAGCCGTCGTTCGATCAGGTGATTTTTTAACCCAATGTTTTTTGAAGTGAAAACTTCATTAGGCGTGTTGGGAATTTTTTTGAGATGGGAAAAAACGATTGAATTCGCGCCACTGTTACCGTAACCAACACCGCTTCGGATGTGTTCGGCTGTCCTCGGGATGTACTCGGTTTTAATGTATATCCAATATGTCAGTGAGTGATGGCAAAGTTTTCTGTTTGTGTTTTGTTTTCACTTCTGTCGGCACTCCCGGAGCGCCACTGTTTTTTTTTTGTCGCTCACTGTGTTTTCTCTCTTGGTATTGAGCCGAGCATTTAGAATGCAACAGATCGCATCCGTTAAAAAAGCGCAATGTGGGATTTTATATTCTTGGCGCTAAGAAATGCAAGTAAACGTAACAGTATACATCTTTTTCTGAATGCCTGATCAACAATAAATTTGCTGTCAAGTATAATGATAATTTTTTTCACAATTATTTCATTTGACATGAGATTTGAGAACGAAGAAGAGATTCAGTTAAATAGGCTTTTAACCACAACGGTTACAAGGGTAATGATGATGGCAATTTCCCTGTTTGACTGTTCTTTATAGCGGTCATACGAGTACTCCGAGATTAATTTCAAATTAAGATTTAAATGTTTTCGTTGTGAATTAACAATTTGTTTTTGACGTGAAACTTTAGAATGTGCTTAGGTCGGTACTCCATTTATTAAATACTCCGTGACGTGGAAGTGAAATAAAGATAATGGTCTCAGATTACGTTTTCGGTAAGGAATATAGGAATATGCTCATTTTAGGAGTTTAGATAAGGAATTGAAAATACAGTAATTTTATTTTTTTAAATCCCTGACTGCCCCGGTAAGAGGGTTATGTTTTTCTGAAAATTTGATCAAGTTTTAGTGTAAAATCCTCAGTCGAGTCTCATGGTAACTTGGGATTGGCCGGCCAAATAAAAAAAAAAAATATAGGTACCTACAAACGGGGTGAATCCCTATTCACCTCGTTTGTAGGTACCTATAATTTTTTTTTTCAATGTAAAGTTTCGTCCCGATTCACCCCTGCATCCCTATGCAGGGGTGAATCGGGACGAAACCTTAAAATGGATTTTAACGTTGAAATAATATAGTTTATTGTCAATAAGGGCACGTAATCGTTAATTAAATTACAGTAAACACATTAGGGTCCTTTTTGGCCACAAACTATATTATTTTAATGTTAAAATCCCTTTTTAAAGTTTTGTCCCGATTCACCCCTGCATCCCTATTCACCCCGTTTTTCAGTACCTAAATTATGAGACTTGAGTTATATCGCTCATTTGGAGAAACATCGATGTAAATGTATTTTTTCCCAAAAATGAGTTAAGTATGCCAAAGCACTTAGAAAGCGTATTTACGTTAGGAAAGCAAAGAAGTAAAAAAAAAAAAGTTTTGTCGATGTTTCTCCAAATGAGCGATATGATAACAGATTGAAGGCTTTCAGAAATCGGAGATAAATCATATTTTAAGTAAAAAGACTCCGACAAATACAGAACCTCCTCCTTTTTGAAGTCCGTTAAAATCAACTGAATTAATTTTGGACACTGCCACAAGGTTTGATATAAAATATAAATAAATCTTCGATGTAAATATAATTATTATAAGAATTTAACATTTTGATAAGTACTTAATTATTTTTATAGATAGGTATGTACTCTTGTGTGATGTTTTTATTATTATAATCTTTGACAATAATTTATCGAAATTATGTACCTACCTACTTACGTAAAGTCGGTTAGCGACGACCTTTATCAAAGAATTTATGTATTAAATACGAGTACTTAGTTTTTTATGATTTTTTGTGTTTTTTTTACATTTATAAATAAAATATACTGCAAAAAAATATTGTTTTTCTTATATTTCATTCAACCCTACCTAACCCTGTGTTATTTTCACAAAAAAACGAGCCTTAGCCACCGGTAGCTTGGACCCTGCTCCCGAGTCCCGACATCCGCGGTTCACTATTTTTTTTTAAATAATTTTGAATGTTTTTTATATTTTAAGAAATATTTAAAAATGTAATAAAATAAGAGAAGAGACAAATAAACGAAATAATACATAATAATAATAAAAGAACATGAAATTAATTAGGTAAATAAACATATTTAATTTAACAATAAAAATAATTTACAAATCTTCGTAAGGAGATCCACAGCGCACGTTGTAGAAGTGATCACATACCTGCAAATAATAAAACAATGGTTAGCTATTTCCATACTCTCCGTACTCTGAATATGAAGTCGAAAGTTTCCCCCCGAACCCAAAAGTGACCCCGTGTCGAGTGCGCGAGTACGCGATCGACGCGACCTTGAATAATAACGTATAAACGACTTGTCTGATCTCCCGAGTACGTCATATTATTACTAGCTTATTCTGCCCGCGACTTCATCCCCGTGAAATTTCACCCTCCCCCCATTCACCCACTTAGGGGTGGAATTTCGAAAAACTCTTTCTTAGTGGATACCTACTCTTCACATAGAACACATCCTCTTTTCATGTCTCTAGGACCAGAGGTTTAGGCTGTGCGTTAATATATCAGTCAGTCAGGACTTTGTTTTTTTTTATTGCTGAATGGGCACGCTCGCGTGTAATATCGCGTCGCATTACGTCGCGTCGTGTTTCGTCGCTCACGCAGGACACCGCGTCATTTTTAGTCTAACAAGCCAGTTAGACTAATAATTTTCAACACCAGACCATGGAAATTAATATAACTAAAACTGATAGGAGGACTATCAGCTCGGAGTTGAAACGAGATGATGAAAATATTTGAACAAAACGAATGGTTACACATACACACATAATCAGCCTATAATTGTCCCATTGCTGGGACACAGGCCTCCTCTCAGTGAGAGGGAGTGGGCCGTAATCCACCACGCGGGCCCAGTGCGGGTTGGCAGATGTCACATGTCTTCGAATTTTTGGTTCTAGGACATGCCGGTTTCAAACGAATGGTTACTCACTTGAAATTGTTCATTGAAGAGTGTGCCGTTTGCACAGAGATCAGTGCTCACCAGATGTTGGCGCCAGCAGTAGTGGAATGCCTGGAACAGAAAGAAAAAAATTGTGTTACGATACATTAACACCATTTTCCACGTTCATTATCATCTGCCTAGCCTTTTCCCAACTATATTGGGGTCGGCTTCCAGTCTAACTAGATGCAGTTGGATACCAGTATTTTACATGGATCGACTGCCTATCTGACCTCCACAACCCAGTAACTTGGTAATACGATACCCCTTGGTAAGACCGATTATCAGACTTTCGGGCTTCTGACTACCCGTAACGACTGTCACAGATCCATGAATGACAGCCGGGACCAACGGCTTAACGTGCTTTCCGAGGCACGGAGGGGTCTTGGTATGTAAAGACGGTTACCCATCCACGGACCAACCGCGGCAAGCGTAGCTTAACCTGATTGATCGAACCATGCGGCTGGTACTTCTTAGCCACAAGCCATTTTCCACGTTATTAAGTGTATAACAAGCAGGTAGTCCACCTGATGGTATGATCAATACCGCTATAGTCATCTGCAATATCCAGAGGACAAAGGGATTGCAGATGCCGCTGAAAAAAGCTGAAATCGCTGTCTCATATAAGCTTCTTCTTCTTAGCGTGTCGATAGCAATCTAAATGTACTCGGCCCAGAATTCGGCGACTTGTTTGGCGCCATCACTAGCGTCCAACAGTGCGTAGTCTCGATTAACAACGAAGGGTTTTCTCGAGACAAATCTGAAATTCTTTCTGATGTCTACCGCAAAACTCACTGCGACATTCTTTGCGTTCAAGAGACCCATCGAGATGAAACCCAAAGCAGGCCACACATCCCTGGACTTACGCTTATCGCCGAGATCTGTCTCCCGGCGTAAGCATACTATCCACCAAGTGGTCATATAAGCTTGTAATAACACTCGCACTCATACCCTACAAACCGGGGCAATGCTATTTGATGGCAGAAATACCGAAGGACCGCGTGATGATACCTCACATAATTAAGTACACATTTGTTCTTACGCCTCAAGACTAGAGGCATACTGTATAGGACTCAAGCCTCTTGAAGTCCTTTTCAGCCATTTACCGTCCTTGAATACAGAAACTTAATTTATTTATTTATTTTTATTTATTTATTTATTGGTTCACCAACGATTGAGTACACAGGTTGTATGCTAAAAGTAACATGCAAAAATGTAAGTGCAATAGTGCAACAATCACTTAAAGGTAAACTCCGCATGCAAAAAGAAGTTGTACAATGTATAATTTAAAACATTAATCTAATTTTAAATAATTCCATTTATCTGGAAGTTTAAAAGTGTAAAGGTCTAAATAATTAATATAACAGCATAAGGTACTTATTATACGTAACCACATTACTGGTCGAAGGAGATAATGAAGAGTCAATCTATTCAGCAAGATGCTTAGAAAAATTGGCCCTCAATTTACCCAAACTTTCAAAGTGCAGATCGATTTGATCACTGCAACTATTTACAACCTTGCATAACCTAGCATAGGGGGAATTGGCGCCTAGAATCGTTCTTCTCTGCGGCGGGCAGAGTGGTGTAATTGCACTGCGAGGAATTCTCGAGGGGGCACGGAAGTTAAAGGTGTGCAGTATTTGTGGGCAGTCAATTTTGTGGTGCATTACTTTGCACACAAACATTGCGTCATTAATGAGTCGGCGTTTGTCCAGCGAAACCATTTTAAAGTGCTTAAGTCTGTTCCTGTACGAGCGTACTTTTCTAGTTATTCCACAAGAAAACGCCAGGTGCCATAGAAAACGCTTTTGAACGCGTTCCAGACGCAACGAGTGTGAGGCATAGTGTGGACGCCAGATCACGCTACAATATTCTAATATACTTCGTATTAAGCAATTGTAAAGCATAATTTTAGTTTTACAACACCTAAACTGTTTGGAATTTCTAATAACAAATCCCAGCATCTTAGAGGACTTTTTTATTATATTGTCTATCTGTGGGATGAAAGTTAACTTCCGATCGAACATAACACCTAGGTCTCTTATTGTATCAAGTTCCGCAATCTTTACTCCATCGATATAATAGTCTTGGTCTATCAGATGATGTTTTCGCGAGAATTTAACATGGTAGCATTTACTTGAGTTTAGATGCATCTTGTTGGCTTGACACCATTGTACAAGCCTCTTTAAATCGCTCTGTAGTGCAGATGCATCATCTTTAGATTTAACAATTTTAACAAAAAAAAAATGAGGAAGACTTTAATTTAACCTGGCATCTAGCCTGCACGTCAGCATAGTATCCTCTCGGTCTACCGTCATACGTGAAACTAGTGCGTGGTGCAGTCACCAACACTAGGTGCAGTGGAGGATCGTGTGGTAGATGCTTACATCTACCACACAACCCTCCATGTCTTAAAGTGGTACACCACACCGCACCGGTAACCCAGATCACATTGTCAAAGATCAAGGTACCTCACCACCATCCTATTTTTTTTTTTATTCGGCGTTTTTAAATGCTTAACGCATACTACGCCGTCCGTGGAGACGTCATGGTTATGTGGGGCTTGCATCCACTAAAAACTCCGCCTGTGCACCTACTTTTGCCTTGATGGGTGGACCGAGAGAACTGCTGCGTATAACATTCGCGATCCATCCGGCCTGGCCCACTTCTGGGCTCCGTTTTCTTGGCCCGCCTCCGGGCTCCATCCTCCTTCGGCGATATCCGAGTGCACTGGGACATTACCACAACTCCAAGGACCGTGCAGCGTGGACGATAGAGTCCCCGGTCTATTATCCACTGGCCCCTCTTTTGTCGGCATCAAGTTCGTATTTTACCACCTGCGCCGTCCTGCCCTCCTGCGGCGAATCGGTTCAGCGAAAGATTCTGCCTCCATGACCCGCTCCGCCGCGTCACCACCACCTTCCTCAACTTCAACCTCAGTTAAGGTCCCTTAAGTCTTTTCTATTCCGTGCCAGGTCGTCTGCACTCTTCATCTACCGTCCTCAAGAAATTAAGAAGGCCAGCATCTGAGTATAAACCTTCAAATTCCTATGCCATATCATCAGCTCTTTTAGTTTGCCGCTCTCAAGAAAGCAGAATTGTAGAAAGGAGATCCCAAGGAAGACAGGACCTTAAAGGGCATATAATAAAGCTCTAATTTACCTGGCATCCAGCCTGCACATCAGCATAGTACCCCCTCGGTCTTCCATCACAGGTAAAGCTGGTGCGTGGTGCAGTCACCAACACCGGGTGCAGTGGAGGGTTGTGTGGCAGGTGCAAGACGTGGTAGTAATCGTGCGGCTGCTGGCTGTAGACCGTGGCCAGGGCTGAAGAGAAACAAAACAAGGCTTTAAGAATAAAAAAAAAAACCGGCCAAGAACGAATCGGACTCCCACACAAAGGGTTCCTTATAGTTAGCGCCACGAAAGATGAGACTTGACCCGCCTCCCGCGCTATTTCCGCCGCCCCTATGACGTCCGGTCCCGTCCCGCGCTCAGACCTCATACCGCTAAAGAGACCTAAAATCGTGTACTGCGAAAGTCAAACCACGTATATGTCAAGTAGCGGATCATCTTTCGTGGCGCTAACTATACCACAAGGTCAAAAAAAACGAAAAAAACACGGAACTATATTTTCTATCACCAAAATTTATATTTGTCATCAAGTTGTATCACCTAATAAATAGATCTATCGCCACGAAATATTTGTATCACCTAATAAATAGATCTATCGCCACGAAATATTTTCGTTCTCAGATAGCGGGGCTCCGTCGACATAGGATGCAAGAGCGAGCGAAGGGCACCCCGAGGTTCGGTTTGGTTAGGTCACTTGCATTGTTTGGTGACTACATTTTGGTGACAGATCTACTATTTGGAGGACAAACCCTATTATTTAAGAAACACAAAACTAATTAAATTGGTGATAGCTTAAATGATACCCAAAAAACACATATCTTGTGTAGTTCCGCTGTATTTCTGTTGAGAAATACACACTCTGTGAAAATTTTAACTATCTATTACGGTTCATGAGATACAGCCTGCTGACAGACAGACGGACGGATGGGCGGACGGACGGACAGTGGAGGCTTAGTAATAGGGTTTCGTGGGTACCCTTTGATTACGGAACCCTAAAAAGAAGGAAGAGGAATAATTCAGTAATCGGATTTTTTGTAAATTGTATTGATGAAAATGTATTATTAAATTTATCTTTTCCTGGAAAGGATTTTGATTTGCATGTTCAGATTTTTTTTATTGAAGTAGGGTGGATGGACAGCATACATTACAAGGAAAATCATTTTCAATTATTTCATCGCAGTAAGTAGTACTTACCTACCTATAGTAAAAGTGCGCCCCCACCCTATTTAAAGTTTAACAAATATCAACTTTATTTCAATTACATTTAAGTTGATTTCAGAGTGACTAGCACTATTGAAAACGTTATAAAAATGTTGGAAGTTGTAGCGTAAGCTGAATTTTATTGTGTAGAAGTTAAAGTTATTTTTCCAATAATTCATATTTGTTTACATTATTATCAAATAAATAGCGATCGCAGATTAGGTATTCACACACCTGAATTTTCCTTGCGCTTGATGAAGGTTCCCCAAAAAAATCGCAGAATTTAACTTTTTTTTTTTGTTTAAAAAAAAGTTACTTACTAAAACGTTCATTGGTTCATTGGAAGGTTTTTATCTTGCCAACAGTTTTTTTTTTATAATTTGTCCGTTAAATCTTAGAGCGCATAATTTTTTTTTTCAGCTGACTCAGCAGTATGTATCTCCTAGCGAAAGCTTTAAATACTGTCTGGTAACTCAATAAAAATCTCAAAAAAAAACACCTCTATTTGGTCTCTCAGGGTATTGTGGGAGGCCTATGTCCAGCAGTGGACTGCGATAGGCTGAGTTGATTGATTGATTTAACTCAATAAAAATATAAGCACGCTATGGCCACTTAAGTAAATCTCCATCACCACATAAATTATAATAATTAAATAAACTGTTCCCTAAATTCGTCATTAAAAAAGTATTCACGACATACCCAAAAAAATCACAGCCAAAATCTTGAACATGGTGAGCAAAAAATAAAATAAATAAACAATAAATAAATAAGCACTATAAAATAAATAAATAATAAGCGCCAGGTCGATGGCCGCCTGCGCGCGCGCGGATCACTCTACTAAATCAATTGAGGTAATCCGAATTGGAATAAGTATGGGTACTTATTGATCTAAGGGACTTGATTATGTAGTAGGTTTAAAGCAAATAGATTTTTTTCTTGCCGTCGTACAGTGATTTGACGGTCAGTAAGTAGTGGTTAGACGAGCAATGGGCCAAACTTACGACGCAGTGGGTCCTGCTTTTTTTTTTAGATGGGAAATCATCAAATGACCCCTCCCGCTCTGGGTGGAGCGGAAGGGAGTGTCAGACTCTTACTGACTAAAACCCACCCGTGTTCCTTCCTTAGCCCTTTATGTTCCGGGGTAGCGTTAACCCTTTCGGACAATCCCGCACCCCCGGCAGGCTTCGGCCCTGGCAGGCCCCTTCCTTTATGCTGACATCTCTTTGAGGCGCGCGTGGAACACGTACGCGCCGTCCGGCACGGGCCTGGTCCTGATCGGACGGTAAGGTACCCATTACTCTCCGTCCGCAGGCCCGCGTCTCCGGTGGCCGGGAGTCGTCACGCGGCTCCCGACGCCCGGAGCGTCTCCCGCGGCGGCTGGGATGTGAAGCTCTCTCCGTCAGCCATTCCGCCACCTCCTTTGCTAGCATGACTGCTTCGCAGAAGGAGGCGACTGCCTCCCACTCCAGCGTTTACGACGTACGGTATTTCATACAAACTTTCAAGCCCTTGTTTTTCGAAATGAATGAACTGATTTTAATGAAACTTCGTACGCATAAGCAGGGTACAAAGGTCTAAAAAGTTAGTTAAGAACATTTTCGAAAAATAGTGTTACAGCCATATTAGGCCGGTTTTAAATGCTCCATAGAAACTGAGATTTCCAGTTACGTTTTTTTTTTTTTTAAATAAGACATTTCGAAAATGTTCTTTACTAATTTTTTAAACCTTTGCATCCTGCTTATGCGTACGAAGTTTCATTAAAATCAGTTCATTCATAAATCGAAAAACAAGGGCTTGAAAGTTTGTATGAAATGCCGGACGTCGTAAACGACATCGCGGCAGGCCCAGACGGAGATGGCGAGATGAGCTGGACTCCTTTAAGGGCTTGTAATAGTTCAGCTAAAATTCAGATTTTGTCCCCACTTCCCCGCGCTATGTATCATTCTATCCCACTCGCACTGACATACTGATTCAGTTAGGGTGAACTGAACTATTGTTGGAAGGATGTCAAGAAATAAAATGATTAAACTTAACATTAATTTATTACATTCACATTGTATGTACAGTATATATAAAATTCTTTTAAATGGGCAGGTAAATAATAAGTAGGTATAACAAAACAAACATGAGACACTCATCATGCGCATAGCAAATACAGTTTACATCGAAATCCGCAATATAAGTACCTACTTCATTAGTGTTCTATGACCGACCAAAGACCATTGCTCTACCGCCATATATTTGTCACCATAAGACATCGACAGCCAAATAGAGCCGGCGCTCAGCTCACTGACAGCGTGCCACGGCAGGTTGTGCTGCGGCATCCCGCGGCGTTCCGTGGCATCCTGCTGAAAGCCCGCACAGACCGGACTGCGTCCCATTAACCGAAATGACCGCAGCACAAGTTTCAATCTTATTTCAACTAGCTTAGCAATCATAATTCCTCGACAAAACGTGACCCACACGTCCCGCGGGATGCAATGGCGCGCCGCGGCATTACGTGGAATGAAACGGCATGACACGTCATGCCGCAGCATCCCTGGCGCGTCGCGTCATGCCGCAGCGTCCCGCGGCACGTCGCGTCATTTCCCGGCATCGTGGTATCGAAATAAAGTAACATGAATTCTAAACTCATTGAAATAAGATTCAAAATAACTTGATTAGTAATAAAATCCTTTGCCATGACAAAGCCTTAAAATTACTTTCTTTTTGCTGAATCTTTGGCCAAAAAATAGGCTAGTCCTCTGGTCACGTGAAGAGTCGACCAATCGCTTGGCGATTTCTCGAAAAATTAAGTAGGCACTCGGACCTTATGGCCCTAGTGTATCAGCCCCAAACGGCTGGTACATATAAGTCGGAATAAGATTAGAGTATCTATTTGCGCTGTTTGAGGTTTTCTGCACCCGCAGTAATCGCACTAGCACAGCCAACCGTAATAGGAAGATGGGGTGGCGCAAGGTAGTCGATACATGTTGCATCACACACCAAAGGCCGACCTAACTTCTAAGGCATTATGGTCAATCTGTCTGGTCTTTTCCAATCGTCGCGAGCCATTGGGTTCTAAAACAGCTGGCAACCCAGCACTGTCAAGAGCACGCAATGGTTATAACGCATAATAATACGTCATCGGAATGAATGATGTCAATTATAAAGTTTCATAAATTTTGGCTTTAACGGAGGTTTGGAATATAACGAATTTTAAAATAAGTTGTTTTTAATGAAAACATTTAAATTACAAAAACTTTTTAAGAAAAAAAAAAACCGACTTCCAAAAAAACACTACAAAGTGAAAAATAACTTTAATTTCGGAAGTCGGTGTCTTTGGATCTGTATTTTATTTTTTTGCCACCGACTTCCGAAATTAAAGTTATTTTTCACTTTGTAGTGTTTTTTTGGAAGTCGGTTTTTTTTTTCTTAAAAAGTTTTTATTTCACGCTTTTTAGTGGGTCTGCTTATAATTTATCTAAGTTACAATAGCCTAGTGATCATCGCCTTTTACAAACAAAATATTGCTTTTCCCGATGCAGGGAAGTTAATTGTTGAGGAGTTCTCCAGGTCCACCATCAGCTCCATATCACCATTCACATTGTGACGAGCATGAATTGCTTAGGAACCATATTAAAGTAATCGAATCGCAACCCGTGAAATACTTAGACTATATTATTGAGTAGTTCCGGTGGCCATCTGTGGTCTTCATCATCAGCTCCATTTCACCAAATGGTGCTTTCCGAGAGCAAGTGCACGAGTTACTATAAAAAATACCCAAATCGCTATAGGTGTGCCTATAATATTTGAAGAGTTCCTTCGATTTCTCCAGGATCTCATCATCAAATCCTGACCTGATGTTTTTAGACTGATAATCCTGGCTGCAGCATCAGGCCAGACTTATGTCAACATTGCATTGAACTTAAAATTTAGTCCTGTTTAAAATTAGCCCAAACACGACTACGGTGCTGTTATTTCAAGGTTTGTACTTTTTCTGATGCTCCTGGCTTCAGCATCAGGTCTCTATGTACTTCGGTGTTCCTCATTAACAGTACGTTTATGCACACATCGAGCCCTTTTCAATGAGCCTAAACACGATATATCTGCTGTTAGTTGTCGAGGAGTTAGGTACTCTGCAGACTATCCTGACTGTAGCATCAGGTCATGACTTGATGATCATGAGACCAAATGTGACAAATGCCCTATCAAACATCAAAACAATTTACTAAAACAGTCCTTGCCTGTTTGAGTAACTTCTTACTGTTAAGGAGTTGTACCTTCCATCATCAGCCCAGCTACCTGAGATGGTGACAACCATGCGCAAATAAACAAGATACTTCATAAAATATGCGAAAAACAATAAGTGAGCCTATAAAATTTGAGGGTTGCCCTCGATTTCTCTAAGATCCCATCATCAGATCCTAACTTGGTGACAATGGGACCACCTCAGAACTATCTACTTTCGAACAAAAAAAGAATTTTGAAAATCCATCGACAATTGGCGGAGTATTCGATGAACAAACATACAAAATAAAAATAATAATGATGATAATAAAAAACATACAAACAGCCGAACATAGTACCTCCTCCTTTTTGTGAAGTCGGTAAAAAAAAAGGAATCAAGAGGAGGAGAATGACGAAAGCAAGAACATTTATGTGAATTCCCTTAAATCCCTAATTTCCACATACCTACATGTTGCCAGAGTTATGTGATACCAGCACATAACTCTGGCAACATGTAGGTATGATGGATGAGTAAAAATTTGTTAATTTAGGTCTCATGAATTTTGCCCAATAATGATCGTCTTTCTGTATAATTTCAGTTTTGATATGATTTTTACATCCCGATCATACGCCAAAAATACATGTTTTTCTACCAGTTATGTGTAGTTGTCCCTGCACCTGAATGTACCAAGGATGTTTCAAATTTATGGAAAGTCCATCTTTCGTTTTCCTCCAAAACCTTATTTTTTTTAATCTATTGCATCGTCCAACGAAGTTCTGAATGCAGAAATTGGACACTTTATTTCTACTATTGTGTCTTCTCCCTGCACAACTCCGTCCGGAGTTGCACCTAGAAAAGGTAACTCTTTATCAATAAAAAGACCACAAGGCTCTATTTTTTTAATATTAAATTGTGATGGTAGTTGTTCCATGGTAGTTGTTTCACTTTCTATTCCATGTTTTATGGACGGCACATTACATACATTTTTTGGATATATAAGATTTTTAACTAAAAATAACTTTAATTTCGGAAGTCGGTGGCAAAAAAGTAATATACAAATCCAAAGACACCGACATCCGAAATTAATGTTATTTTTCACTTTGTAGTATTTTTGGGAGTCGGTATTTTTTGTCAAAAATTTTTTGAAGTGAAACTTCTTTAGGCGCGCTTGACTTGGGGAGTAAACTGGCGAACGCGTTACGGAAACGTGTGATCGGGCGAGTAGGGAAGGTACGTATTTATGCGACCGGGTTTTTACACCAGGTATTTGCTTCCAAGTACGCACACAAGTACGTAGGTACTCAAATAGTTCAACAACCGCGTTTGTTTTCGCAAATGCAATCATGCTCCTTATCAGTAAGAGCACAGAATACTTAATAGTACTACGTACAGAAAGGACACTCCCTTCCTCGACCTCATATCAGATACCGCACCTCACCCCGCACTTCGAGGTATTCGTCGCCGACTCTTTAGCAAGGGCGCTCGCGAACCGCAGCGCTGTATTGCTGATACGAACACACAATTATGCGATTTAAAAGTTTTATTTGAGTTTTAATCACGATGGTTGGATATTGTGATGCTTTTCCGAATTCGTATTTACATAAACTGTTTGTAAGATTTCGCATTTTCATTTGTTTATGTAGTAGTAATAGGTAATTATTTTGCGAGCGTTGTATGGAGTGTCCGAGGTGTGGTAAGAGTCATGGAACAATTTCGTATGCAAGTATTTTTACTTTAATGGTTTATAAAAGTATTTTATTTTTAATTATAATTAAAAATATACCATTAAATTTCTGATGCCAAACTGCATTCAGTGATGGATTATTTTTTATTAAATAGTTTTTGTAAATAGATAATAGCTTCATATTTGCAATAAATTACCACCGTTGTGTCATCGCGCTTCTCTTTCTTTTCCTACCGAACCTACGGTCCTGCATGCGGCAGCAGCAGGCAGCATTATATATGTTTATTTCCTTCAAAGGAACTATTTAGTCTCAGTAGTTCCTTCAGCTTTTGCAAAGGGACTACTGATCAAAAAGTTCTCAGTAGTTCCTTCAAAGGAACTGCTAAAGGAAATATCTAGTCTCAGTAGTTCCTTCAGCTTTTGCAAAGGAACTTTTACAAAAATTCTCAGTAGTTCCTTCAAAGGAACTACGCGAAGGAACTAGTGAGCATAAACGATATTTTTTACGAAAACAAGTTTTGATATTATAACACAACTTTAAATACCTCCAGGACCCCTGTACAGTTACATGCAGGTGCAAAATTTGCTGTTTGTGGTAGTGCGCATACAGCAAATTTTCACACAAAAAATTAAAGTCGATTTCCAGCAATTACTTTTGTCACAGATCTTTTGTGCAATGTTTCTTAGTTTGATGTACGACGGCTATAAGTCTTTTTACACCCTGTATCAATAAATAGATAAAATTATTTATAAAAATAGTTTTGCTGAATATATTGAAAACACCATTACACATTGGTAACTGTCTAAAATAGGTACGTTTACCTCCCTAAATTTCTGACAATGTTTTGACATTGACATGAGATTACGATTTTAAACCATTTCAAAAATTATTTTATGAATGAAAACTACAAAATTTGGAAAAAATAAAAATACGAGGCCTTATATTTTACATCTATATTTCATTTTACTTTATTACATAATTTCTTCAGAACATAAAACGTTGTCAATCGGGTCTTTTGAGCGCAAGCAAAGTGACACGGGTTCCCCGTCTGATGGCCGAAGCGGTACTGACAAATACTGAATCGGGGTCCTGTCGGGGGCCGGGCGGCAGAGTGGTTCAAGGTATGAGTGGTTATAAAGCTGGATATTTCGGATCTCATCTTTTTACGTTAAATTTAACGATTAAAAAAATAAAAACGAACCTATGACACCTGCTTTATGCATAGTTCGATTAGCTTGCAAATTTTCATGGCCTAATTTGAAAATTTTCATTGAATATTCTCCTTTTATTTTGCGGTTTAGAGGTAACTTTGAGACTTCTTTGTATCGAGAAAATTGTATGCAATCGTGTTTTCGCAACCGATGACACCTCGCAGTAGTCCTCATCTTTATCGTATATTAATTTCAAAGTGAAAACTGCAGAACTGTTGGAACTACAGCCGTTAATGCTAAGGCAATTTTCGCAATCTGAACTAGTATCGGTCCTTAATAAAGATTGGTCCTTGGCACCTCTGGATAGAGAGAGATAGAAGGAGAGTATAATAGGGAGGAAACTACCGAGCAACGCATACATATAAAACGCTTCATTGAATAGTTCGATATTGAGATAGACTCATGAGTTTAAACCTTAGTGGTTTTTGTTTGCTATTTAATATGAATAATCCTGTATTCTTTTGTATAAATGATAAATAAATAAAAATAAAATAAAATTACTAAAAAATGTCTGCCTCTAACATAACACCATCCAGTCCAAGAGTATAACATTTCGCGCACGCTCAGAAGGTCGCTAAGCTGCGCAGACGCACTGACCATAATGTGTAATCAACCTGTTACATATTATCATAGTGTAACTACCTGAGTTAACATAGATCTGCCTATTAGATGTGTTGACATTAATTTATACTGTTTTATCTGACAAGATTTAAAAAAGCAGAAACTGTTAAATAAATAGGTATGTACCGTCAGCAATATTATGTGGGGGTGATAAATAATAAAATATTATATTTATTCCGTTTATTCCAAGGAAAAGTGTTTACCTACATCTACACGCCTCACTCATGTTTTTCGAAACATAACCTAATCAAATTAATTTGAAAGCTAATTCAAAATTCGCTTTATGGTCAATAAATAATCCCACAAAAACATTTCATGTCAAATGTTGCCAAGACGAGACCATGTAGCTCGCATTGTCAAAAAGTAATCTGTAGAGCCAAGCTTCTAACTCTACACGCCCTAACTCTACAAGGCCTAACTTCGCAAACTCTACACCTTAGTCAAAATTATATGGCTTGGCCACTTCGCTACATTCACATGAGCGTAAGGTGAAAAACTCTCATACTGTTATACAATGGTTCTTGTAGTAACGAAACGGCCAAGCCATATATTTTGACTAAGGTGTAGAGTTGTTTAAATTTCAGGAGTAAAAGTCCGTAACACAAAACCGGCACCTAATTTTGGTTATATCTATAAAAGTAATTTTAAAGAATTTTTTGTTACGACACTATTTCTGAGAAGCGACGATATGAGTTCGAAGTTTCCTAACCGATCACCCTGAGAAGAAAGACCAAATCAAACTCAGAGGTCACAGTCTCTTTTTAAGCACCTTTGGTCTTTTTTTTGTGTGGGTGGTAAATCACCAAATGACCCCTCCCGCTCTGGGTGGAGCGGAAGGGAGTGTCAGACTCTTACTGACTAAAACCCATCCGTGTTCCTTCCTTAGCCCTTTATATTCCGGGGTAGCGGTAACCCTTTCGGACATTCCTGCTACGTATCTTCGGTCGTCTCTGATAAATTAAATATTCTTCTCCCGGATCTTAAAAAATTAAATACTTTACAGATCGTGGTCTATTTAAAAGCAATAGCCTATGTCGTGTCAAGGCTCAAGGAAGTAATGCATGTAATGTCAAGGTACTTGTAACGGATATCTATAGTAAGTCTCAGGTATAGAAGGAAGAATATAGAGTACAAGTAAAGTACACACGACGAATGAAATTGGTTTGCAGGCAATGACTACAACATCTACGCACTATGCAGATTTTTTTATAATCATTGTTGTGTATTTAGTTGCAGCTAACGACTATGCTCGTAGTGGGGGGGCTTACAGTAGGTCGATTTTCGCCGTCCCGCTGGTCACTTCACAAGCCGAATCGCCACCCCGTTTACACAGGTCGATAAAAATCGCAGGTGACTGGTTCATTTTGCATCATAATGTCGACCTTCAGAACATGCAGCGGGCGATTACCTGCAACTGAGCATTTACACAGTCGATTTTAGTCACCCGCCGCATGCGACCTATCGCCGCACAACAAAAGTCGAAACTTCAGGTATGATTCCGATCTCGGCAGCACGCAGCAGTGCTGCCGCGGCAGTGCGGTCGCAGCACTAGTGGTCCTCATACATTTTCTATAGGTTTATATGAGATTACATTCCGAGCACGGCAGCAATAATGCGCGACATTCCTATAGAGAATATATGGGGACCAGCAGTGCTGCGGCAGCATTGCTGCGTGCTGCCGAGATCGGAATCATACCTTTACTTTAGAGCTTGCGATTTTAGTCAGCCATTTAGACAATCATGCTGCTATAGTCACGTGGGTAAACCCCACAAACAGAATTCAACTCCAGTTACCTCTACTGAAATGTTAAGAAGAAAATGGCGCCGATTCCCTTGTTCACAAACTAAACTAAATTTAAGTTCAGTGCATCTTTTTCTTTCTATTTCATTAAGAAAAGGACAGAAGATAAATATTAGTTTAGTCTTGTCAAATCAAGATACTCCATAGACAAGTTTAGACGCGATTAAAAAATTGGCTACTAAAAATACCTCAATTTATGTCAGACACTGACTAATTTGACAGGACTAAACTAATATTTATGTTCTGTCCTTTTCTTAATGAAATAGAAAGAATAAGATGCACTGAACTTAGGTAAATTTAGTTTAGTTTGTGAAGAAGGGAATCGGCGCCAATATGTTTTATTACTAATGCAAATACTTTTATGTGCGTACGTTTATGTAAGTACGAATTTGTTGGTAAATTACTACCTACATTACCTACAAGGAACTCGGTCGCTCGCTGTCAAAACTAGAAGTTAGCTCTGCCTGCCAACCAATCTGTTTTGCCCAATGTACCTATGCAGTAAATAGCCTATAAAAATATTTAAGCGATGAGAGCATTTACATCGAAGAGCAATTTAAAAGTCGTGTCGTGATGTTGCTGTCTGCTTCAAGTTCACTTATTATTAAGGATAAACTGTATAATTACTGTAAAACTGTAACCATGAATTCAGCGCATCTTTCTAGCCTAATTTCTACCCTAGGGGGATCTAGGGTAGAAATTTACATCCATACTAATATTTTGTTTTTTAGTGTAATGTATATGTATATGTTGGCATTCAATAATAATATACTAACATAGTTATAAGTATGATTTACTAACAATGTATGGAATATTTTTTGATTCTGAAATAAATGAATAATAATAATAATATTATAAATTCGAAAGTAACTCTGTCTGTCTGTCTGTATGTTACCTTTTCAAGCCTAAACCACTAAACGGATTTCGGTAAAATTTGACAGAGAGATAGATTGCAGGGGCGGGCATTGGTTTTCAGAATAGGTAGGCACTAGGCCGGGTCTAGTCTATGCAAACGCGGTCACTCATCAGAAAAAAAATGAGGTCAAAAGTGTGGTTATTTGAGTAGGCATGCCTACTAAGTGATAAATTGCGAAGGTCGAACGTCATGGTATTACGCGTGAGACGTACGTATTTTGAATTTTGTCTTGAACGAGTAAAGACCAATGACAATGTGCGAATAGTAAGGGAGCCGAGTAGGTCGTCTGGCGACTGCCTACTGCCGCGCGTACGTGTTTGTATGAAGATTTTGTTTTTTGTTGGGTATGAAAATTTAGTGAGATTCTTAATTGTGGGGCACACACACTAAAATGACCTAATTGACAGGCTTATGTTGATATATCGAGGTAGGCACTGCTTATATGCCTATATGCAATGCACGCCACTGATAGATTGCATCCCGGGGAAGGACATAGGATAGTTTTTATCTCGATATTCCCACGGAATCGACACTTATGTGGGTGGAACCGCGGGGCGCAGCTAGTATCCGATATGTCAGTAAATGATGGCAAAGTTCTATTTGTGTTTTGTTTTCACTTCTGTCGGCACTCCCGGAGTGCCACTGTTTTTTTTTACGATAGCCTTTTATTCGATAAAAAGTTTAATGAATTTATTCATTAAAATTTTCCATTAATTCATTCATTAAACATTAAAGCTTAAAGAATTTATTCATTAAACTTTTAAAAGTAGACACTTTGAGTTTTATTAACAAACGCTGCTTATTATAAGAAAGCAAATAAAATAATAGTAGCTAAGCTAGTTACTCCAATTTCAAAATACAAAAATTCAAATTTGGAACTTTGGAATTCGGCCTCGGTGTCGGCGGTCAACATGCTCATTGCTCAGGCGCAAGGCGCCACTCACTCAAGAGGGTTGCCAAAAGAAGACTGAATAAATGTTGCAAAGGTATGAAGAAAGATTTGAGTTTTAAGTCTGACCACCAGTCTTACCAAGGGGAATCGTTTTACCCAGTAACTGAGTTGAGGAGGGCAGATAAGCAATCACCCCATGTAAAATATTGGTATTCAGCAGAATCCGGTTAGACTGGAAGCTGACCCCAACAAAGTAGGGAAAAGGCTAGGCAGATGATGATGAAGTAAGATTTTATGACAAAAATAAAAAATATAATAATAAATGATTAATAAATATTTAGGAATAAAGGGAAGGAATTAAGAGATTTAAATATTCGACTATTGCAAATAACTGGAACACGGTAGCTCAGTGGGTGAAAAGCGAGCGATGGTCAGAGGTTGCAAGTTCGAGTCTCGTTCGTGTTAGTTGTTGTTGATGGCAAAGTAATTTTTTTCAAGAAAAGCTAACAAAAATTGAGACATTCTTGGTTTTAGGAGTGAGTGGAATCAAGCGAACCAAAAAAAAGGTACTTAGGTATTACCTACTTAAAAAAAAAACAATATCTTGTATTTATCGTTAAAACGGCAATTACTACATACCATGCATATATTGAATCAGTTTTAAGTTACGGGCTTGTTATCTGGGGAAACAGTACGGATAAAGACAGAGCGTTCATTGCACAAAAAAAGTGCATCAGGGCCATTTGTGGTCTTCGTCCTGACGAATCCTGTCGGCCGTTTTTTAAAAAGCTAGGTCTGTTACCACTTCCTGCACTTTATATATACGCAATCTGTAACTTTGTCTACAGTAATAAGGGATTGTTCAAGAAAGCTTATGAAATAATCCCTCGTCCAAAGGATCCACACAGACTTGTAATAAAGGATACTCCAAAATCAGCCAAGTATGCTAAAAGCTGCTTTGTGATGTGTGTACGCATTTACAACAAAATCCCGAAAGAATTAAAATGTTTAAATAATGTAAATTCATTTAAGAACAAACTGTATAAATGGCTGAATGGACATAATTTCTATGACATTAATGATTTCTTTGACATAAAATTATAATATTATATTGACCTATTAATTTGAAATAATGTTGTTTTGACCTAATAATTATTATTTTGCATGCAATTGACACATATTCTGTGTAGCTAAACATGTGAACATTGTATTTAAATAAGACTAACACCATTATACCATGTTTAAGGCAAATAAAGACTTATCTTATCTTATCTTATCTTATCTTCAGTTGCAAGAAGTTAGTATAAAAAAAAATGGTTTAGGGCAGCCCTACAACCAACCTGTTCAAACAACGGTCAAGCTTGACGCCTGTCGGTTGAGTAGTAGATCACATATCGCTACTGACACACGTCTATGTAATTATATGCGGCGACGATATATTGTTAGTGCTGTTTAGCATAATAATAGTTATTAATGATACGAGTAGGTAGAGAGGCCCGTGGATAAATAATAACAGCCGCACAGGTCGATCGATTAGGTTAAGGTACGATTCCGATCTCGGCAGCACGCAGTAGTGCTGCCGCGGCAGTGCGGTCGCAGCACTACTGGTCCTCATACATTTTGTTTGGGTTCATATGAGATTACATTCCAAGCACGGCAGCAATGCTGCGCGACATTTCTATAGAGAATATATGGGGACCAGCAGTGCTGCGGCAGCACTGCTGCGTGCTGCCGAGATCGGAATCATTGCCGCGGTTGGGTGACCGTCTTTACATACCAAGACCGTTCCGTGCCTCGGAAAGCACGTTGAGCCGTTGGTTGGTACCGGCTGTTATTCGTGGATCTTTGACAGTCGTTACGCAGGAGCCCGAAAATCTGACAACCAGTCTTACCAAGGGGTATCGTATTACCCAGTAGGTGGGTTGTGGAGGTCAAATAGGCAGTCGCTCCATGTAAAATACTGCTATTCAGCTGCATTCGGTTAGACTGGAAGAAGACCCCAACATAGTTGGGAAAAGGCTAGGCAGATGATGATGATAGATGCAATATTATCTGTGACAACGTTTTGTAGTTAATACTGATGATACCTACTGCTTTTGTTTAGACTGTGCGCCGATCGATCATGGTAAAAGGTATCACACGAGGCGATAAGAACTGCAATTAATTCTTATCATCTGTTTAAGTTCTTTAGAAGAACCGGAGCTACCGACATAGCTTGCAGAGTAAGCAAACTAAAGTGGCAGTGGGCTGGCCATGTCTGTCGAATGACCGATGGCCGGTGGAGCAGACGAGTCCTGGAGTGGAGACCGCGAACCGGCAACCGTATTGTGAGACGCCCCCCAGCTAGATGGACGGACGACCTAAAGAAGGTGGCTGGGGTAGACTGAATGCGGAAGGCGGAGTCCCATAGTACTTATATAAAAGTTGTTCATAATGATGAGTGCCCTAGAGTTATAGGACATAATTTAAAAAAACAAGTCCTTTAGCCCAAAGTTCAGCTGCGCGAACTTCTGATTCGGACTACTGTCCGCAACAGCTATCATACCAAAGTCAAAGCATTTACTTCAAATAGGCACTTTTGAACGCCAAAAATTACATTAAAATAGAATTGATTCTTGTCGCCCTTTCCAAAAGGTAGTTTTCGTATGGAGAAGAAAGGGGCAAGAAACTCCACCGTTACTCTTACAGATGCATCTTCATGTACAGACCTATATTTTCAATTATCAGAAGACCACAGCCTGAAAGATCCAAATGTAAGGCTTTGAGTCTCTGAATCCTGACCAAACATGTTTTTTTACAATTCTATGGTCCAGACAGAACTTTTTGGGATCTTAGCGGTTGATAACTTAATATTCAGTTCACAGTTTAAACACTGGGCTATTACCGATATCAATTAACTTTTAATAGAGCCCATTTAAAAGCCAATTAAACCATTAAAATGGGTCCCTACACCTGATCAAATAAACAAGTAATAAAAATAAGAAATATTTGGCGCATGAGTGTTGAACTAGCTTGAGATGACATTGAGACGTCGTCGTGCGGAGGTCGGTGGCTGATCGATTAGGCGTTTGATCTGAATAGTTTAAACCGGTTAGGGTTCCGCAGGGGAAATGGAAAAACGGTAATAAAATGGGCCAATGTGGATATTTCTACGGCATCGTTCACTATTGTCGTCGTTTCATTTTGTTTTCCTAGATGTTAGTTGTTTTTGGTTCCAAATTAAATGATTATTATATTGTACAGATATCTGGATATAACTGGAACATGGTCTGAACGCTATAACTACATCTGTTGGCTCGATTTAAGTCGTGCAAACGTCTTACTGAGCACCAAATTAAGCAATGATTTTAATTAGACAGATGATTTAACTAACTTCTGAAAAATTAAAATGTCGGTGATGTGTAGACTTCTAAGGAGAAGAACTATTATGAATCTCGCAGAGGAAGAGCTAGCTTGCTGCGTGATTTCCTGTTTTATACGGCCCTTGTGAAGGCCGCAGGAACTCGTTGGATGCGAGAAGCACAAAACCGGTCGAAGTGGAGGTGCTTGGGGGAGGCGGGAGCCCTATGTCCAGCAGTGGACGTCTTTCGGCTGAAATGATGATGATGATGATGACGGCCCAAAGAATAGAATAGAATAGAATATTCTTTATCATGTAGGTAGAGATAAACCATTTTAAAAATGAACGCCCATCCACTGCTTGTTGCATTTAACCATTTCAAATGTATGTATAGAAATTTTAGTGGAGGGGCGTGCATTTTTAAAATGGTTTATCTCTACACCATACAAATTACGCATTCATTAATCTTCTTTTTCGATGCCCAAAGCCCGCACAATGCAAAACAAATCTCTTGTGTAGGACAACGTTCAACAAAATATGCAAATAGAGACATTAGTTTTATTTTATTGTATTATGTTTTTTTTTTGATAATTGAATATTTGACAAGTTTGTATGTAACTCCTATCTATTTCTATATGAACTAATTATGTAATCAATCAATTTATTTACTTATGTCAGCATTGTCAATGTTTAATGAATGTTATAATTACTATTTTGTTTTAGTTTTTAAAATTATATTAATATTTGCACACCATGACAATATGGTAAACATGTACACAGCACAGCACAACTCCATGTACTTATAAAACCCTGCATGCATTGTAATGTATGTACGTGTGTACATACATTACAATGCATGCAGGGTTTTTCAAGATTCAGATAATTTTATTTGCTCAAACATGTGTATGTTTGAGCAAATAAAATTATCTGAATCTTAGACATTTTATATCCGTACGAAACGGCGGAACCCACCCAAAAATATGGAGCAGAAAAACATTAACATGACAGGTTTTTAAAACACAGATAAGCCAATAATTGATTAGCGCAATGGTTTTGGCGACTATCTATTTGTTAGCCACTGGCTAGGTCAGCTGTGTGTGTGTCAATAGGTCGGAGTTTTCCATACAATGGTACGTGGTCTTCTAGGCTATGTGGATACAATCGTGATTTCCTATGTTTACTTCCTGTGTTGTATAGGGCTTGTGGCTAAGTAATAACAGCCGCACGGGTCGATCGATCAGGTTAACTGTTAAGCTACGCTTGCCGCGGTTGGCCCGCGGATGGGTGACCATCTTTACATACCAAAACCACTCCGTGCCTCGCTGTTGGTCTCGGCTGTCATTCGTAAATCTTTGACAGTCATTACGGATCGTCAGAAGCCCGAAAGTCTGACAACCAGACTTACCAAGGGGTATCGCATTATCCAGTAATTGGGTTGTGGAGGTCAGATAGGCAGTCGCTCCATGTAAAATACTGGTATTCAGCGGCATCCGGTGAGACTGGAAACCGAACGCCAACATAGTTGGGAAATGGGTAGGCAGATGATGACATCCTGTGCTGTAAGGATATTAAATTTGTTGCCAGGCACAGTTTATAAAAGGGGCTCGTGGCTCAATTGCTATGCTACGCTTATGTTGTTATTTTGCATGCTAGTTTAAAAAAAAATTTTTAGAAACTGTTATAGAAACCCGAGTATCTGTAATTTACAGACGCCAGCACATCAAGCTACTAGAAACTGTCAAATTTTCCCAATCAACTTTGAACCTTATGTTTTAGCAAATAAAGTTGAAAATCTATTAAAGAAATTTGGCCTTGATGTGCTGGCGTCTGTACCTACTACAATTCTTGCAAATAAATTCCATTTCATTACATTTTCTTGCCGCGGCCAGTTCGTTGATGGGTGACCATTAATTACATACAATGACATATTGAAACCCGTCCGTGCCTCGGAAAGCACGATAAGCCTTTGGTCCCGGCTGTCATTCGTAGATCTTTGACAATACGGGTTACGGGAACTCGGAAGCTCAAAAGTCTGACAACTGCATTATTGTCAAAAGTATCGTATTACCCAGTCGCTTGTGGTGGACGTCAGTAGGCGTGTTAGGTGTGTAGGCAGTCGTTCCAAGTAAAATAATGGTATTCAGCTGCATCCGGTTAAACTGGAGGCTGATCCAGGGCTCCAGGCACAAATGATTAGGAAGCGTCTGCGTAGCGCCCCGTTTTGACACGGTAGGGTGAATCTACCGATTTAAATCTTTACCACTGCTGTTTACACTGACAGTCACCCTTTCGTCATGGTTGACTGGCAGGAAATGCCTATGGCATTAAGTCCGCCTCTGTACATCTATGTGTTTGAAGTATCAAATAAATAAATAAATAATGAGCTCCTCGTCAAACTGTTTACTTTTAACATTATATTTTTATTGCAGGGGTTATAAAAATATTGTAAATGCCTGAATATAGGTAGGTACTCTTTATGCACCCAAGAGTATAAGAATTAGAATTCCAACTTCTCTAAGCATCTTTATTTTTTTGTACAAATCCTGCCATGACTCTTTAGTTTACCATTACTTGACATGTTTCTTATACGCATAAAAAGCCACATACCATGAACGAGTCCATATTACCACATAAGACACACGGCCTTTAGTTGGGGTCACATTTGCAATAAATTGGATATGCAATGGTCTGTAACGTTCTATTACATTTGTATAAATTAAATACTTACTTGAAAATTAATGCAAAGTTAGGAGTAAAGAGTCCTTTCGAGCTATGGGTGTCGCTAAAAAGAACATAGGGAACAAAGAAAATTAGGCCGGCAACTTCCTTAGAGAACGCTTTGTGATGATAAAATAAAAAAAATTAAGTACCTAGGTAAGTACAGCGGTACCTATATAGAGAAAATAAATGGTAAAATAAAAGCAATGGCAATTTTGCAAAGCATTTGATTTTTGCAAGGAACTTTCTATCAGACAGTAAAAAAAAAACCCGACTGCGGTAAAAAACTTAAGTTAAAAAAAACTGAAAAGCTAAAAACAAGACCATTTTAAATTAAATAAAAGTTGGAAGCAGGCGGGACCCATTTGAGTTTGAAAATAGAAAAATGGTATGGGTCCCGCCTGCTTCCAACTTTTATTTAATTTAAAATGGTCTTGTTTTTAGCTTTTCAGTTTTTTTTTAACTTAAGTTTTTTACCGCAGTCGGGTTTTTTGATTTTTTAAATTTAATTTTTTTATTTTATTCTTTTTAGTTATGAGTTGTAAATCCCACTTAAGTGTGATAGTTTCCCTTTAAACTTACACACTACTTACTTATATAGGTACCTACTACTGCCGCGTTTGGTTGGTAGAGGGGGGGGACACTTGATTCTAACGAAAATTGGTATTTAAAGCTTGATAAGTCACGAACGGTTTACTTAATCAAAAAACGGTCTTCCCAAACCACTGATATATTTGAAAGACCTATCCAACGATACCCCACTTGACATAGTTTCTTGACTTTCATTTTTTTCATTTTCACAATATGGCGTCTAGTAGTCGCCATATTGAATTTTCATTAACGTCATGTCTTTAGTGACACTCGCCGGACTAAGAGGAATCGATTGACGTGTAAATCATAAAAATCGGCCCAGGCGTTTGGTCTGTATAGTGCTTCAAAGGAACATACAAACATACATACATACATACTTACATATATACATACATACATACATACATACATAGGCTGATAAACACATTACCACTCCTTTGCGTCGCGCAGTCGGGTAAATAGAGTTCACTTATTTTTACTTCTCTTTTTCTTCTCTTCAAGACAAAAATCAATCATTCTGCTTTTATCAGCTCTTGTAGAAGTCTTGTAGGTTCCTAATCGTATGGCCAAAGTGACGACATAGCCGCCAATCCTATAATCCAAGGCACCTTGTGAGTTTGAAAGTCAGTATATTTCTACGCTAAAAAGACGTGGTTTCATGAGATAAAAATACGTAGATCAATATCAAACGTCAAAATAATGTCACATTTTGATCCTGACATTTCATAATTTTGTTTTGTTTAGACCGAAAAAGATAAACCGATGGTTATTTTTATGAATAAAATGCTTTAAATGTATTTTGTATATACAAAAAAGTAGTTTCTAAGATAGTGCTCGTGTAAGATACAAAATGAGTAACATTTATATCCAAGAACCGCCTGCATTAGGCAAGGTAACTATGAGTTAGACTTTCATGAATAATTGTTGAGTTTCACTCTATTTTACTCTATTTAATTCCATTATTCCGTTGTATAGATGAGGATATGTGTATTTATTTTCTTTTTTACTGTATTTTCCGTTACAATTCATTCAAATAATTACATTAAAAGTGTTAATTGTAACTATAAAGGTTATATTTTCTATCATACATTGCTCATTGATAAAATGCATTCCAAGTGCTTGTAAAATGTTTTTCAGTTTATTAGAGTCTTGATAGATGAAAAACATTTTTTTAATTTACTCATTTCTAGATCTAACCAATATTTATGTAGTAACAATATTTTGATTTAAAAGTGTCTGTGGAATTTCTTGCCCGTTCTTCTCCATATAGGAACCTATACTACGCTTTAGAATGATCAACTAGCTTCATCTTTCTCACTCACCGACCCCTTCCTGTAACTGTTTTATCACACTAATATTATAAAGGCGAATGTTTGTGAGTGTGTGTGTGTGTTTATATGTTTGTTACTTCTTCACGCTCAAACGGCTGGACCAATTTTGATGAAATTTGGTATAGAGATAGCTTGAGTCCCGGGAAAGGACATAGGGTACTTTTTATCCCGATATTCCCACGGGATCGACATTTACGCGGGTAAAACCGCGGGGCGCAGCTAGTTTGAAATAAATGCTTTGAGTTTGAATAACGAGATTTTAAAAACCCTATTTACACCAAATTGTTTAAAAATTCTTTACATGTCCCACCAAGTTTCTAACCGTTGTTTTGATCATAGATAATACAAATGCACCTTTTAAATTACAGGTGCTATTAAAAACTACAGCAGGAGAGATAGATATTGAACTATGGACAAAGGAGGCTCCGAAGGCTTGCCGCAACTTCATACAGTTGTGCATGGAAGGATACTACAATGGTAAGTTATGAATCTGTATTTCAGGAAACCATAAAAACAGTAATCATAATCAGCCTATAATGTTCCCTCTGCTGGGACACAGGCCTCCTCTCGGTGACCGTAATCCACCATGCAGGCCCAGTGCGGGTTGGCAGATGTCACATGTCTTCGAATTTTTGGTTCTACAACATGCCGGTTTCGATGTTTTCCTTCACCGTTTTGAGAGCAGTGGTGATGAAATAATTTACACAAAGTAAAGCACCTGTCTGGGTTCGAACCTACAACCTACAACTCGTGAATCGCGGCCGTTACCACTTGGCCACCACTGCTCTCAAAAAAAAAAAAAAAACAGTAAAAACCTATCAAATAATGATGATTGTGGGGATCACTGAATATCTAGCACACTGCCTTTATTCTTATTTATTTGTGATCTTTGTTTCTTTACCAAGGGGTACCTATTGTAATACCCAGTAACTGGGTTGTGGAAGTCAGATACGCAGTTGCTTAAGCGGCTTAATGCCATAATTACTGAAACAATTATAAAGCTAATGTGTCTCTCGTGGATCCACGCTCATAATAATATGAAGGGTTAATATCAAATACTGGTATTCACCTGCATCCAGTGAGACTGGAAGCCGACCCCAACATTGTTGAGAAAAGGCTAGGCAGATCACTTTGTATTTTTTCAAGAATCTTTGTTTACCGAAATCGAATATGGCTAGAAATAGGGTGTCTACTACACCCTATTTCTAGCCATATTCTCTTTCACTCAAACCGTCAATAGTTTCTATAAAGTTGTTGGATGATTTGACATCTTTTTATTCGTTTTCAGGAACAATATTCCATAGAGTGGTGCCAGAGTTCATAGTGCAGGGTGGTGACCCAAACGGTGATGGGACAGGCGGAGAGTCTATCTATGGTGCACCTTTCAAGGTATGTGTTACACTGATGTATAGACGGATAGACCAATGCTTGTCTGTCTGACCATTATTATAGTCATCATCATCCAGTGGCGTGCATTGCATATAGGTATATAAGCAGTGCCTACCTCGATATATCAACATAAGCCTGTCAATTACATTTTAGTGTGTGCCCCACAATTAAAAAAGTCACAAAATTATCATACCTAACAAAAAACAAAATCTTCATACAAACACGCGCGGCAGTAGGCAGTCGCCGGACGACCTACTCGGCACTCGTACTATTCGCACATTGTTATTGGTGTTTACTCGATCAAGTTAATACGACAAAATTAAAAATACGTACGTCTCACGCGTAATACGATGACGTTCAACCTTCGCAATTTATCACCCTTAAGGGTCCGTTCACACAGACCGGCTCGGAGAGGAGAGCAGATTCTTATTACTTTGAAAACAGAGTTTTTAGTATTTGTAGTAAGGTTTATTTTTGCATGTGCACTGCTTTTGTCATTAAGAATGCTTGAACGCGCTTGGTGTGAAATAATAAGAGGAGCTGACCAGCTCCGATCGCGTAATTTTTCTCGTTCGCGCAGCTGTTCGGCTCCGATTGCATGATCTTTCTCGCTCGCGCAGCCGATCGGCTCCGATTGCGTACTCTTTCTCGCTCGCGCAGCAGATCGGCTCCGATTGCGTGCTCTTTCTCGCTCGCGCAGCCGATCGGCTCCGATTGCGTGCTCTTTCTCGCTCGCGCAGCCAATCGGCTCCGATTGCGTGCACGCCGCCCCACGCCGACCGCCATTTGCAGTGTATCCACCCGGCTCCGAGCGCATCCGACCGGCTGCGAGTGCATCCGAGCGGCTCCGAGCGCATCCGACCGGCTGCGAGTGCATCCGACCGGCTGCGAGCGCATCCGACCGGCTCCGAGCGCATCCGCTTTCAGATAGCTTCCAGCCGGTCTATGTGACATAGTTGGCGGCTCCGCTCCGACCAACTCCAAGCGTATACGATCCGGTCTGTGTGAAAAGAAAAATGCGCGCCGATGCTCTCCGAGCCGGTCTGTGTGAACAGACCCTAAGTAGGCATGCCTACTCAAATAACCACACTTTTGACCTCACTTTTTTTCTGATTAGTGACCGCGTTTGCCTAAACTAGACCCGGCCTAGTGCCTACCTATACTGAAAACCAATGCACGCCACTGTCATCATCTGCCTAGCCTTTTCCCAATTATGTTGGGGTCGGCTTCCAGTCTAACCGGATGCAGCTGAGTACCAGTATTCCGACCATTATTATAGTACTCTAAAAAAATAGTTGTTGAGTGCCATCAAAATGGCATAACAAGGTTGTAAACTGCTTCTGCAATATTCTTGAAAAATTGCCTCACTAAGAATTCTGCTGCAGGTATTATTAGATTTCTAAGCAGATTTATATTGTCCATGCAAAAAGTTTCTCCATGGATTTTGCAAATAATAACCTATGAATTTGAGTAGTTTGTGATAAATATTGCCCTGTATACCATACCAAGGTTTAAGGTTGGGCTTTGCATAGTATGCCATTTTAAAGATTTCAGTAGGTTATAAGAAACTTCTCTCAGGTGAATGAATGATTGATTGAGTTGATTTTTTCTTTAATTAACAGGACGAATTCCACTCCCGTCTCCGTTTCAACCGTCGAGGGCTGGTGGCCAGTGCTAATGCTGGTAAAGATGACAATGCCTCACAGTTCTTCTTCACCCTGGCTCCTACACCGGAGCTGCAGAACAAACATACTATCTTTGGGAAGGTTACTGGTCAGTACCGCTTTCAAAAACACCTTGTTTGATATACTGCTAGAGAATGCCCAGTGCACTTATTAAATACTAGCTGCGCCCCGCGGTTTCACCCGCGTAAATGTCGATCCCGTGGGAATATCGGGATAAAAACTATCCTATGTCCTTTCCCGGGACTCAAACTATCTCTATACCAAATTTCATCGAAATCGGTCCAGCCGTTTTCATGTTATGTCGTGACAACGGAAAACGGGTTTCATTTTTATATACAGGGTGACTGGAAATTAGTGGCGGAGCCGTTAAGGGGAGGTAGTCTAGGGTTATTCCGACAGATATCACTATGAGACCTACCGTCCTTACTTAACCCTTTCCAAGATATTCCTACATAAAGAGTGTAACCCAAAAATTCGTCCAAAAAATTTTCAAATAGTAATAAATCCTAAAAAAAAGTGATTTTGGCCTACTTTTTTTTGTTTTGCAACAAAGATATTCTAAATAAGTAATATTAATTGTAAAATTTCCGCAACTGTCATTATTTTATGCAAAAACTGCTAAACAAAAACGAAAAATGTAAAAAAAATTCTTTGATGGCTGATAAAACATCAATTTTCTTTAAAAAGTCACCCTTTATTATTACGTACAAAATAATTAAAAAACTTCTACGTTTTGTTCCCTTTCGAACTAGATATTAAAGTCCAAAATCGGTTGAGGAACAATGAAGATATGGTCAATGGAAAAAAACCCGTCGAACCCGTGTAGAGCCCTTTGTTCTGAGAACAAAGGACTCGGTCGACGCGCACGAGTCGAGCTTGCCCCTCCCTCTTGCTCAGTCCGCTCTTACGGTTTACTGTGTTCGGATGTGCTTACTTTTTCTCAGTTTTGATTTTTCTAACGACTTGGCTTTTTCCTGGACTTTTGTATTTGATTCTCTTCCCGACAACTTGGATTGTGCCCTGTTTTCTGTGACTCCTTACGATTTGGCTGTGTGGTTTATCGGACCAATAATGGCAGGAAGAACATCGTTTAGTAACGAAGAATACGCAGATATTCTTTTTTATTACGGAGCTGCCAGAGGAAATGCTGAACAAGCTCGTCGTGAATATGGCGAAGTATTCCCTAATCGTCGACTGCCTGATGCCCGCGTATTCTCTCGAACCTTCCGGCGGGTGCGAGAGCGCGGTACCGTCGTAAGATACCAAGGTAAGAGAAAGTTATTAATATTAAAGCATGTTCAAACCAGAGATTTCTCCATACAAAATGTAGTTCCTTCCTGTACAGGCCGCTCTACATTACTGCGCCGCCGCTAGTTTCTAAACTTTTTTGTTTTTAGGTGATGCAGGTAGACCTCGACTGGATGTCAGGGACGACGAAGAGGAAATTTTAAATTATTTCCAAAGAGACCCTACGCTGTCTACACGAATGATAGCTCGCCGTATGGGACGCTCTCAATGGAAGGTGTGGTACACTCTTCACGAAAATGACCTCCATCCTTACCATTACACACCTGTTCAGGCCATAGAAGAAGGGGACCCATTAAGAAGAGTGCAGTTTTGCAGATTTTTAATAAATGCGGACGTTGAAGATAGGAATTATCTCAGAAAAATTTTATGGACTGACGAGTCCAAGTTTGATAAGGACGGCATTACGAATTATCATATAGACTAGCTGACCCGTCGAACTTCGTACCGCCTCAGAATTAAATAATGTGACAAAGTTCTATAGAAACGAGGCGCCATCGATTATCATAATAATGTTATTGTTGTTTTCCTCGGGAACAGCAATTTTTTTCGGGATGAAAGGTACCCTATGTACGTTTCTGTACACCTGACAACGTATAATATGCAAATTTCGGGATGGTCGGTTCAGTGGTTTAGGCGTGAAAAGGTAAGAAACAAACAAACCTACTTTCGCATTTATAATATTAGTTACGATACATACTGCATATGCGTTTTTAAAATAGAGCCATCTAGTATAAGTTTTTAGAAGCTCTTCATAAATTTGTCGCCATCTTAGATTTTTTTTCATTTTGAACTCACTATTGGCTTCAGCACCCTCGAAAACCATGAAAACTATCTTGCAGAAAGAAAAAAAAAACAATTTTTTCTCGAGAAAGTCTCAAGGAGGTGCCGCCGGAGTGTAACGCCTTTTCGTTACGTGACAAACTCAAACTCAAAGCATTTATTTCAATTAAACCAATTACAGGCACTTTTGAATTGTCAAGGGGTCGGTCAGTCAGAAAGATGAAGCTAGTTGCCCATTCCAAAGCGTAGGTACCTATGGAGAAGAACGGGCAAGAAACTCCATGGACACTCTTTTAAATCAAAATAATATGGTTACAAAGTCTACCAAAGACAATTCTACCAGTTTACTCCTCGTTCTAAAAACCAATAAAAAATTAATGCTTTATTTATTCCCAAACAGGTGAAACAATATACAACGTCCTAAAACTCTCCGAGGGTCTGATAGGCCCGGACGACCGACCCGAGCATCCCCACAAGATCACCAGTACTACGGTGCTCATCAACCCGTTCACTGACATCGTGCCGCGGGTACAAGAGATCCAGGAGGACGAGAGGCCGAAGAAAAAGAAGAAGGAACGAGTGGGGGTCAAGTAAGTGATGGTATACAGGGTGTAGACGCAAGTCCTGAAAGTAGTCTGTTCATAATTGACTACTGAATCGATTTCTACTAGCTGGACCCGCGACTTCGTTCGCGTGCATGACGGAAAAAGTTTTCATTTTTTGCGCGGAACCCTAATTCTTTTTCTGAAATAAAACAAAATAATATGAGTTTGCAAAAGTAACTTTAATACCTACACAATAAAGTTCAATTTACACTACAACTTCAAACTTTTTCAATAGTGCTAGTCATTCTGAAATCAACTTAATTGTCATTTCAATAAAGTTGATATTTGTTTAACTTGAAATAACATCAATCTGAAACAAATTTGAATAGACCTTAGTGTTTGCCTGATGGACGAGGCACCATGCTCAATCATAAAACAGGAAGACATATTATGTTGTTTGCACTACCAAGAGAAAGAAGGGAATCATATTTTATTAGATGGCAAACATCATCCTTATATCTGAGTGTTCTTTGATTAGATGTTAGCTGCCAGCTGAGATTGTGATAATTAATTCACTTAATCAGTATGCTTGACAAATAAACTAGTGACTAGATTAACAGAGAAGAATAGGCTGCTTACCCTATTTTGAGACTTATATGAGTAATCATGCTTATCTCATCTTTTTCGTCACCTAGAGTTACTATAGCTAGCATTTTTTTTTGTGGATGGGAAATCATCAAATGATCCCTCCTGCTTTGAGTGGAGCGGAAGGGAGTGTCAGACTCTTACTGACTAAAACCCACCCGTGTTCCTTCCTTAGCCCTTTATGTTCCGGGGTAGCCGTAACCCTTTCGGACAATCCCGCACGCCCGGCAGGCTTCGGCCCTAACAGGCCCCTTCCTTGGGCGCGTGGAACACATACGCGCCGTCCGGCACGGGCCTGGTCCTGATCGGACGGTGAGCTACCCATTACTCTCCGTCCGCAGGCCCGCGCCTACGGTGGCCGGGAGTCGTCACGCGGCTCCCGACGCCCGGAGTGTCTCCCGCGGCGGCTGGGACGTGAGGCTCTCTCCCTCAGCCATCCCGCCACCTCCTTCGCTAGCATGACTGCTTCGCAGAAGGAGGTGACTGCCTCCCACTCCCTCTCGCTCCGGACCATAGTTTGAACCAGGGCCGGCCGCGAGAGGTCGCCGCCGCTGCCGATCGCCTTTACGAGGACACGTCGGTGCTCCGCCCAAGCGGGGCAGACCTCCACCGTATGAGCTAGCATGTTCTTACCCCTCAGAAATTGAATCACCGCATACCCTTTTGTAACAAAAACCCTCTCCACCAGAAACTTCGGCCTCCTATCTTTCGGCGAGGAAGCTGAGGAAGACGAGGGAGAAGCCCAAGAGTACCGCGGCAAGCCAAAGTCTACCCACGACCTGCTGCAAGACCCCAAGCTCAGCAATAAGACAGCTGCAGGTAAAAATCAAACAAGACTTACCAACTGAATTTCGACAAACTGTAATACGACAAGATTTAATTTCGACACTATGGTACTCCGACACGTCTTCATTTCGACAATACTTTTAGATTAGATTATTTATTTATTTCTCTCACAATGTTTTCGTGGCACTTTACAGTTTTTAAACTATATAAATTCACATTGTGAGAGCTGGTGCCTGAAGTAGGTTTAAGAAAAAACCTGTATTACAGGTCACCAGGCCCCACATAGTGGCATCATACAATTAAGGAGGCATAATATGTAATTCCACTAAACAAATAACACAAAAAAAAAATAGAAGAAAATAAAGAAATTATATAACAACAAAAACTTTATTTCGAAAAACCTTAAGTCCGACACTACTGTACTCCGATAAAGCGTTTCTTTGACATGACTTAACTAGGAAAAGATGCGATTTCGACGACATGCTTCTTCGACAACAATGGTATTCCGACATGACAAAGTCAGACTATTTTTTTTATTTTAGCCTCCTCGTGTAGAGCAGTTTGTTCCGCCAGTTTCTCAACTGAACTGAGCGCTCGGCGCATCCTGGACAGTCGCACCTTATTTGACTGGCCAATTCTTACCTTGCGGTGGTAGGCTAACGCCCGCCTGGTTTGTGCTAAGAGCTAATAAATACATACAAACTTCTAACTCTTATATCTCATTTCGGACTGAGCTTAGAGATATGCATGTCAAACAAGTTTCCTTTGTTACACTATTCTGTAGTAGAAAAAAAAGATTTGGTTATGGCCACGAAAAACAAAAAGACGTCACCTTCCATACTAAAATCGCCATGGACTTTAGTAAACATTTTTATAATTTTTGATCAGCACATCCATCTTCTCCTTTCTTTTAGAATTAGAACAAGAAGCAGAAGAGGCTCAGAATAAAGAATTAACGCAAGAAGAGCAAGAAGAGAAATTAAAAGAAACTGCAGCGGCAGTTACCAATATAAGAGATAAACTAAGCTCCAAGAAGAGAGGTAAGAGTCCAGAAGGAGACAGCAAGAGGCAGAAGACAGAAGAGAGTAAGAAAGAAGAGTTTAAAAAGCCAGAAGAAAAGGAAGAGGCAGAAGATAGTGAGAGCTCAGAAGCTGAAGAGTATTATATTGGAAAAGAGAGAGATGATGCTAGGAAGAAGGAAAAGTGAGTATTTTAAGTTGAAATTAGAATTCGAAATTTATTAAGGCCCGGCCGCGCTTTTGCCAAAAAATGTTTGTTTTCGTCTAGTTAGCTCGGAGATTTATACGAAAACAAACATTACTTAAAATAAATGTTCTTGTATATCGATTTTATTTAAAGGGGTTTGAAGGTTTTGGCCCTAAAATCAGCCGCCATTTTGATTTTTTTTCAGAATCGCGGTGCACAACAAAAGTTATATATTTAGATAGAGGACACTTATACAAACAAAAAATGTAATAAACATAATATCCTAAAGCGTCAGGTTTCGGAGTTATTCACCGAAATATAAGTCGAAAACTACTAAGATTTTTTTGTTTTTTTTTTCCAGGTAAGCATATTGAACTATTGAGGTAATAGAAACGTTATGAAACCTTTATGGAGACGAAACAAATGAAGAATAGACATTTTTTAAATAAATAATTAAACACGGCAATTTATAGTTCGTTTTTTTAATCCCAGAGACTAATCTGACAAGTGTAATGTCAAACTTCTATACTAAAAAAAACGAAAACACAAAAGACTTAAATGTCAGTTTAGTCTCTGGGATTAAAAAAAGGATCTATAAATTGCCGTGTTTAATTATTTATTAAAAAAATATCTATTCTTCATTTGTTTCTTCTCCATAAAGGTTTTATAACGTTTCTATTACCTCAATAGTTCAATATGGTTACCTGTAGGGGAAAAAAACAAAAAAAATCCTTGTTGTTTTCGACTTATATTTCGGTGAATAACTCCGAAACCTGACGCTTTAGGATATTATGTTATGTAACATTTTTTGTTTGTTTAAGTGTCCTCTATCTAAATATATAACTTTTGTTGTGCACCGCGATTCTGAAAAAAAATCAAAATGGCGGCCGACCTTAGGGCCACCCTCCATACAAAAATCTTCAAACCCCTTTCGAGCGGCCATTGTTTACATCTTTGGCAAATTTAGCGCGGCCGAACCTTAAATACTTTGCTTTGTCTCTAAGATGGCAACACGCCTGTGACGCCTCTGGTATTGCAGATGCTTCCAAACAATGGGACACTTAATATCGTGTCCTGCGTGTCCTGTCAGCTGCACGTTACAGGAACTGGTGGACGTTGGTGATGGCGCCAAACAAGTAGCCGAATTCTGGGCCGAGTCCATTTAGATGGCTATCGACACGCTAAGAAGAAGAATGGCGAATTGTTTTCTATATTTCAGAATTTGGTCTTATAGTAAAACTGGTTCTTTATTATGAAAAACTTATTTTTTATAATGAATTATGCTAATAATAGTGCATTTTAACCTCTGGAAATTTTCACTTAGAGGTCAGATAGGCAATTACCATGTAAAATGCTGGTATTCAGCTGTATCCGGTTAGACTGTAAGCGGATCCCACATAGTTGTGAAAAGACTAGGAAGATGAATAATATGTGCATCTAAATAATATTTTATATTGTTACAGAGAAAGGATCCAAAACGAAATAAAGCAACTACGCAAAGAAATGAAGAATTCTAAAGAAGAGAAAGTAAAAGAACAGACACTTAAAGAACAGAGTGCTAAAGAAGAAGCTAAAGACGCTAAGAAGGCAGAAGAAGAGAATGAAATGTATAAGAAGTACATTGAAGAGCAGGAGAAGTATCGGAAGATGAAGGAGAAATTGCCTAAGAAGGGGGCAGCCAGGTAAATTCTTTATTTATTTATATTATTTTCTACTAGCAGCGCCCCGCGGTTTCACCCGCATAAGATCCCGTGGGAATATCGGGATAAAAAGTACCCTATGTCCTTTCCCTAGACTCAAACTTTATACCAAGTTTCATCTAAATTGGTTCAGCGGTTTAGGCGTGAAAAGGTAACATACAGACAGACATACTTTCGCATTTATAATACTAGCAGCGCCCCGCGGTTTCACCCACATAAGTGTCGATCCCGTATGAATATCGAGATAAAAAGTATCCTATGTGTTATTCTGATGTATAAGCTATATTACTTTAAAGTTTCATCAAAATCCGTTCAGTAGTTTTTGAGTGAAAGAGTAACAAACATCCATCCATCTTCACAAACTTTCGCCTTTATAATATTAGTGTGATAGTGTGATGTGATTATTGTGATAGTGTGATGTGATGTTATTCTAGCGCCCTTCTTTTTGTCTATTTTTTTTTCGTAGTCATTTACGATTTAAGGTCATTAGTAAAATCCCTTCTACCGCGCCTATATTATATTTCTTAAAAAATTTACAAACTCTTGCCTTTTTGTTTGTGCAAAAGAGAAAAAGTGTTATTTAAATCAAGACGCAAGAATCTCTAACTCGAGACCGTCTTTCAGAAACGGACGACCCAAGCCGACCCGAAAAGTAATCAGAAGAAAACCCTGGGTAAAAAACCTATACGAAAACCGAGAATACCCGGATAATCACACCGACCGGAAATTCCTTCAAGAACTCCGCAAAAACTTGAAAATTGAAAAAGTCACCTTACCCGAAGCTATACAAGGCTCATTTCGCGTTGTCCTAAGACTATGTATATGTGTTTTATACGCTGTCATTTTCGTGTACATGTATAACGATTGGGTGCATACATATACTGTTATATATACATCGATTATTACTACATTACTCAGTTACTTACTGTATATAACGTTTGCAGGAAGCGCAGTACTAAGGCATTTGAAAACTGTACTAGTATATGTAACTATAGGGTACCTCCTATCTCCTATACTACATACCTTGACTGACACGGTCAGTACTGACACGATATATGCTTGGGCAGTTATAATGATGGTTATACACATGATATTTTTCGACTACAATGTACCAGCTGCTCTAGTATCAAATTCTCTATCAATAAACGCTGCAATTTTTGCTTCTGTATGCCTAGTATCAAGATTATCAACTCCTTTCGATGCTTTTGTCTTACTGACAATATCAGTCATATTATTTGTTTTAAGCCCTCAATTATTTAAGTCAATTTTACACACGAAATTATTTAATTTAATATATTTTTTCGTCCTAATACTGACGATAGTATGTTTGTATTCTGTTTCGAATACTTTGTTATGTTATTTTATATTAATTGTTTTTATTTTGAGTGGGTATTGCCCGTTCTTGTTTGTTTATTGGCAGAAGTATAAAGATAATAAGTATGGGCCGTGGGATGAGGCTGTTATCAATGATTCTGATGATTTGGAAGAATTGTTGGATGTTGCATAAGGAGTAGGAAAAGGGGTTTGAAGTTTTTTATATGGAGCTAGGCATGCCTAACTGCCCGCCATTTTGTTTCTCTTTTTTTCAAAATGGTGGCCACTCATGCAACCTATAAGTACAGGGTTATTGGAAAAACACCAACAACCTGTCAAGAGGTCATTGTATTCATCAATATGAACAGCTTTTACTATGGGACCAAACCTGAAATCGCGAAAAAAAAATAAACTGTTCCCTACATTTTGACGAGTTATACGTACCTATATAAATGTAGAGAACAGCTGATTTTATTTTATGTATGTCATGAGTGGCCGTCATTTTGGAAAAAAATCAAAATGGCGGACACGTAGGTATGCCACGGACCTTTAAATACCTACGTTAATACATTTATTATGCGCGTGAGCACATTAGTATTGTAAGCAATGCCAATAATATTCCACTCTTATTGATCATAGCGTGATGTACAGACGCCAAGCACATTAAGCTACCCGAAACTGTCAAATTTTCCCAATCAACTTTGAACCTTATGCTTTAACGATAAAGTTGAAAATCTATTAAAGAAATTTGACAGATTGTAGTAGCTTGATGTGCTGGCGTCTGTAACTAAAATAGCTTCTTAAAGTAATGTACAAGTAATAATTTTAAGTAATGAATGTATTTTTGTAGGTTTTCCTCAAATTAACGCAGGTGAAACCGCGGGGCACAGCTATTGAGAAATATTTGCACGCAACATTGGAATTGACAGTGATTTTCCTGGATATAAAATGGGGCTGTAGTTAGTGCACATATTATGTATACAATACACTAAAATAGATACACAGATATACAACTTAATATTGCTGACGGTACATACCTATTTATTTAACAGTTTCTGCTTTTTTAAATCTTGTCAGATAAAACAGTATACAGGGTGAATTTTTCAAGTGGGCGTGGATGGCCAAATCCGAAACTATGAGGAATAGCGAAAAGTACTCAAAGGAGTCGCGGGCTCGATTTTGATGAAAACTAAAACTGCATCATTGGATTTTCGAAAAATCAATATTTCTAGCCAGGAATCGAACCTGATGATTTTGAAAAAAAAAAACACTGTATTATTACACCAATCGATAGTGTGCCTAATTAGGATCAAATTCTGGGAAGTAATGACATACGGCAAACTAAAGGAAAGAGCTCATTTTTAACAAAATACTTTTTTATTTTTCTTATGTTACCTACCTCATATTCATCTGCCTAGAATTTTCCCAACTATGTTGGGGTCGGCTTCCAGTCTAACCGGATGCTGCTGTATTTTACATGGAGTGACTGCCTATCTGACCTCCACAACCCAGTTGCTGGGTAATACGGTACCCCTTGGTAAGACTGGTTGTCAGACTTTCGAGCTTCCTGACTACCCGTAACGACTGTCAAAGATCCTGGAATGACAGCTGGGACCAACGGCTTAACGTGCTTTCCGAGGCACGGAAGGGTCTCGGTATGTAAAAATGGTCACCCATCCACAGACCAACCACGGCAAGCGTAGCTTAACCTGATGGATTGACCTGTGCGGCTGTTATTATTTAGACGGGCCCGGGTTATGTTACCTATACCTACCTAATAAACCTTAACTGATTAATTGTTCATAATGATGACCATTGTTTTCAATACATAGCTGGATTCGACCTCTCAAGGATTGTACTGCATTCAGCATTACAATATTATTGATTCCATTAGAATATTTTCCAAAGATCGTAATAGGAATTTGAATTTAGAACATAATGTTGTGAAGGTGACTGCGCTGCGGATGAGTGTACTACGTGAGCTCGACAAATGGACGTGCGATTAACGCTTATGCGACAAAACTGTACTGCGACTCACCATAGTTCGAATGCACGCTTGTGCGACACACTGAAGATCGACATCACGCTAGTGTGACAAACGATTGCGCGACAATAGTTCGACACTACGGTAGTGCGACACTACGGTAGTGCGACAGTACTGTAATTCGACAGTACGTTGGTGCAGTATTACAGTAGTTTGACACTACCCTAGTGCGACAAACGATTATGCGATACTGCCTTCTGTAGATATTAAATGAAAAATAAGAAAGCATTAACTTCATCTACATAAATAAAAATGAATCGCCGAAATATAAGTCGAAAACTGAACCTTTAGTTTCAGACAACCAGGTACTTACTACGGCTACGGCGAAGTTGAAGAATTATATCGTTATAAGTGCTAGCAAGTTTTAGGGAAATAATAATGGTTCCGAAAAACAAATTAATCTCCAGTGGCGATCTGTGGCCGACTAAAAAAAAGTGGCGATCTGTGGCCGACTAAAAAAAATTAATCTTCGAATAACAAAACTAAACTTCCGAATAAAATACTGAACCTCCGACAAAATTACTAAGTTACAAACAACAGAGGTTTTGTCAAGGGCACCCCGAGGTTCGGTTTGGTTAGGTTACTTTAAACCCTTTACATAGAAATAGGAGCCCCGCGAAGCGGGGCTCCGTCGACATAGGATGCAAGAGCGAGCGAATGAGAATACAAATACCTTTACCTAGGTATATATCAAAACGTAATTTAAGCTGGTAGGAAAGTATTATAGCAATAAACAGTCATGTTTATTTTTGGAAGATTTCAGTATCTCATTCGGTCGTTTCGTCATTTTTATTCGGACAAAGTAGTCGGAAAGTTAGTATTTTAGGCAGTAGATTTAATATTTTTAGTAAGGACAATTCTTATTTTTTTGTCGGAGCTTTTATTACTATCTCAAGTTTTATAACCCGTAATCGAATCCGGGAACATGACCAAGAGTTTGTAACTAACTAAGCCATCAAGGTCATCATATAATATACATATGATTATGAATACAAATGTGTCTTCATGTCGTACTAGCGTGATGTCGATCTTCAGTGTGTCGCACAAGCGTGCATTCGAACTATGGTGAGTCGCAGTACAGTTTTGTCGCATAAGCGTTAATCGCACGTCCATTTGTCGAGCTCACGTAGTACACTCGCTGCGGATGTGTTATTAAAAATATTGAGCATCATTTCGAACAAGGTACGTAATGTAGGTATGAATTCCTACTTTAAAGTAAGAAGCAGTTTATAAAGATTCAACATTTTCCTTAAGTTTGCGCTATGCCATTACTTCCCAGAATTTGATCCTTATTAGAGACACTATCAAATGGTGTAATAATACAGTTTTTTTTTTCAAAATCAACAGGTTCGATTCCTGGCTAGAAATTTTGATTTTTCAAAAATCTAATGATGTAGTTTTAGTTTTCATCAAAATCGAGCCTGCGACACCTTTGAGTACTTTTCGCTATTCCTAATAGTTTAGAATTTGGCCATCCACGCCCACTTGGAAAATTCACCCTGTATACATATCCAAAATTATAGATACATATGTTACCGGCCAAACCCGATTTCAGGACAAACTAGTTTAGCCTAGGCTAAACTAGTTCTTCCTATACGCGATAGGGGGTGCCCTTCGCTCGCCCTTGGATCTTATGTCGACGGAGCCCCGCTTCGCGGGGCCCCTATTTCTGTGTAAAGGGTTTAACGTAACCTAACCAAACCGAACCTCGGGGTGCCCTTCGCTCGCCCTTGCATCCTATGTCGACGGAACTAGTTTAGCCTAGGCTAAACTAGTTTGTCCTAAAATCGGGTTTGGCCGGTAACACATACATACTAACCCCCTTACTAATAAACGTTGTATAGTGTCTGTATAGTTACACAACGCTTTGTCTTCTTCTTTCGAAAGTCAAATTACTGATGACTGAAAGAAAGAAATCGGTTTGTAACTATTCATCTGATATAATACATTTATTAGTAAGGGGGTAGGTAATAAGGTAATAGGTAATACGGGCTGGTTTCCGCAACTCCACGTCAATGCGCGTATTTTGCGTAGTAAGGGGGTAAATACATATATAAGCAACGAAAATAAAAGAAGACTGCAAATGATTGCAGTTAGGAAGACAATATAACAACGACAAGTACTGTTCCTTTACGAGTCTTTTGAACACGTGTAACGACTGCGCGCGTTTTATTTCAACTGGCAATGCATTCCACAAACGAGCGGCCTGGACAGCAAAGAATTTCTTAAGGAAAATTTTGGAATGGGTAGGCATTTTGAGCTTTTAAGTCCTTCTAAATATCACTTGCGGACTTAATATTAATCCGGAGCCCGAACTAAGAATTAATGACTTCACTATTTGACAGTTGTCCCTAATACCCACTTAGGGCCAAAGCACACACGCTACTTTTTGCAGCGGCGATCGGCGGTGTTGCGGCTGTATCGATGCTGCATCGCGTTTTGGCGACTCTCTGCGTTCGGACGCGGTATCGGAATCGCGCGTTTTAGCGACTGCTCCGATGCTGCATCGCGTTTTGGCGACTCTCTGCGTTCGGACGTGTTATCGGAATCGCGCATTTTAGCGACTGCTCCGATGCTGGCGCAAATGCCAAATCGCTGCGACCGGCATCTGAATGTGTGCGGAGTGTAGCGTTCAGCCGCTGTATCGAGCTTCCGAAAAGCGACTGAATCGCCGAGTTTGGCGTTTTTAAGTGTGCGGTGTGGAATGCTTGGTCGCTGCATTTAGCTTCTAAGAAGCAGCCGAATCGACGATCGCCGATGCAAAAAGTAGCGTGTGTGTTTTGGCCCTTTGGTGTTTGTGCCCGTCCGATAAACATAATTCGTCACTTGTTTTGACGGTTCGTCTACTTTCAGACGGACCCGTATCGTCTATGACGGACTTAGGCTGCGTTTCCACCACAAATGAGCGAGGATTCGTAGCTGGGGATGTGTGTGAAACAAACCAATAACATCGCTTCATTTTCATAGCTTGAACTAAGTTAGCGTTGTTATTGGTTAGTTTTACACACATTCCTCGCTACGAATCCTCGCTCATCTCTGGTGGAAACGCAGCCTTCGACCCTCTTTTGACACGGCAGGGCGAATCTACATTTGTAGTCTTTGTTTCCATGTTAATGTCGTGGCCAGATCATAGAATTGATCATTTCATGAAAAATGGTTGTGTATCACGAAATGGCCAGCTATAAGATTGACCATATCTTTTTTTTTTTTTTTTTTTTTATTGCTAAATGGGCGCACTCTTGACCCCGATCACGCCTGATGGAAAGCGATAGATGAGGTCTATGATGGATCGAGCGTGCCCAGAAGATGCCTGTTCACTCTTGATTTGAAGGCAGACGGGTTAAATGTGGGAGGGAACACAGATGCCGGCAGAGAGTTCCACACTTTGGCTGTGCGCATAATAAAAGTGGAGGAGAAGCGCCGAGTACGACTCATCGGGATATCAACCAAGTGCGGATGGTACGCTGCAGTACGTCTGGTTGTCCGGTGGTAAAAGGGCGATGGTGGGATCAGGTCGTGGAGCTCCTGCGCACACTCTCCGTAGTACAGTCTATAGAAGACCGTCAGGCAAGCAACATTACGCCGATGAGCCAGGCTGGGAAGCGTAGCTACCAACGTTATCGTTTAAAAGACAACGTTTAATGATATATCATTCGACGAAAATATAATTAGGAGAAACAAAAGTATGCTAAGTTATATTAGGTCTTAAAATTTTATGCAAATGGATAGGGGGGAACCCACAGAGGAAACCGACATCAACGCCTCTACCGGCGGATATTCTAATTATTTTACGATATGATCACTAATGTTTGGCCACATCATGAATTAGTCGTGCGTTTAACTGTTCATATCGTCAAACGTTGAGTTATCATTGATCTGGCCAGACCACATCATGATGTGGCCAATAGACAGTGAAACATTTCATGAAATGCGACCATTTCATGAAATTCTCGAGCATTTCATGAAGTGAGCTACATGAACTAAATCTACGATAATTGGCCACGACATTAACATTATACAGAGTTGATATGACAGAGGGGATATTAAATTACACTACGTAACTATAGGTGTTTAGTATTAATTCAATACGGTCTAAAAATAAAAAGCGCCAAAAATTAGTTTTTTTTTTTCAAACAAACTAAATAGCTTACAAATTAGAGTAAAACGCAACAGCCTTTGTAAATAAAGTTGACCGAACTTAGATACCTGGGTAACAAAAGTGGCAACGTCGCGCGCGCGCCGGAGCGCGGCGTGTGTTATCCGGGAAGCCCCACTTACCGATCGCAAGGATCATCTAGGATGCAATAGCAACACACTGACCTATTTCTATTTCTTTTACGCGCGGGATGTTTTGCTATGATTGTCACTCTCGTAATGAAAGTGCAAGTGTGTGTGTATTTATTGCTTCCTTGTTTGCATTGCCAACTTTTTTGTGAAATATTTGGTTGTACTTGTGACTTGCGTCAGAGCGGCAACAACGTATTGTAGATTATACTCAGATTTATCGTTTTAAGGTGCATGACCTATGCGTTAGACATACTCAGCTGTTACGAAAGATACATCGTGTTCAAACGGGGTAAAAACTTAAAAAATCATTTGCGACTAAACTACTGCTGCTATTTAATTGATTTTTGGTACAGAGCTTGAAAATGGTACCTAGTATAGGCAGTTTAAAGGAAAGCCCCTCTGTCGTATCAACTCTGTATACTTTCTTAGTAATTCTCAAACAATTTGAATGAACATGAAAAGGTGTAGGATTTATTTAACATTGTTACCAACAAGTCATTAGTTAATAACTATAATGTGATTATTATTCCATACTATGTAACTAGATTATTATATTAATAAATGTGATATCAGAAGATTATTTTGTTTTCTTTTAATCGTAGTCCGTTGAACATACACATACATACAACCATATCATTTTTATAAAAAATGCGATGACCGAAAAATGGGCTTCTTAAAACGCGGTATAAAATGAGATACAAAATTACAGAAAAAAAAATGTACACACGTTGACTGAATTATCTTAAATCTAAGCTAATATTATAAAGCGGTAATAGTTATTTATGCAACTGTTTTAATACCTACCTAATTATGTACAGTTGCATACAAGACTTTATCTACACCCATGATATGAATCCTCTACCTAAAAAAGGTTCTGAAACAGTTTTTTGCAATACTAATATCGAACAAAAATGGCGGCCGGCGGGATACGACGTGAATTGGAATGGGAACTATATTTTCTATCACCAAAATTTATATTTGTCATCAAGTTGTATCACCTAATAAATAGATCTATCGCCACGAAATATTTGTATCACCTAATAAATAGATCTATCGCCACGAAATATTTTCGTTCTCAGATAGTGGGGCTCCGTCGACATAGGATGCAAGAACGAGCGAAGGGCACCCCGAGGTTCGGTTTGGTTAGGTTACTTTAAACCCTTTACACAGAAATAGGGGCCCCGCGAAGCGGGGCTTCGTCGACATAGGATGCAAGAGCGAGCGAAGGGCACCCCGAGGTTCGGTTTGGTTAGGTCACTTGCATTGTTTGGTGACTACATTTTGGTGACAGATCTACTATTTGGAGGACAAACCCTATTATTTAAGAAACACAAAACTAATTAAATTGGTGATAGCTTAAATGATACCCAATTGGAATAACCTATAAGTTCTTTTTTTAAATTACGGCGCTGTGGTAGTGAAGCTCGGTTCTTTTTTTGAAAACGAGTTGCATAATGAAATTTAGTACAACATAATAACACTCGTTTGGATGATATTATGGTTACTATGTCACTGGTTGTTTTAATGTTGGCAATAAGCTATTCAGAAATTTATAGAGGATTTATAGCATGGGTGTAGATAAAATTTATTGTATGTTTGTAAGAGGTAGTCCACCTCTGGAATTACTGTTTCGTTACAAACATTATTTCACTGATAGGAATAGCTACAATATTGCTAAATGCTTGAGGATAATTATTAGGTTTAATATTACAATACGCGGACGAAGTCGCGGGCAGAAGCTAGTTCAGTGTAAAGTCAATTCAGTCTGTCCGTTTGAAAGCGCTAATCTCAAAAACTGCTGAACACAATTCGCACCCGATTTTATTTTTGACAAGTGATAAATGTCTAGTTCTTTTTATTTTGTTCCAGGGAAGATTTCACATTACAACTACTGGCTAAGTTCAAGACTAAACTTCACGCTATCAAGGAAAAGGCGGAGACAGAGGGCGAGCCGTCTGCAGAGAAGACAGGAGAAGGAGAAGATAATGATGAGAACTTGAACTCTGATGATTGGTAAGATACCTTGATTATTTACACAATGATTTCACCTTTTACCTGGGCCCGTACCATAAATATTTGTTGGGCAGTTCAAGGGCAAGATTAATAGACGTCACCTTGCACAAGCATAATCAGTCTTTCATGTTCCCACTGCTGGGACACGGGCCCTCTGTATGAGAGGGAATGGGCCGTAATCCTCCATGTAGGCCCAGTGCGGGGTGGTAGATGTCACATGCCTTCGAAATTTTTGGTCCCAGAACATTGCTTCCTCGCGATGTTTTCCTTCAAGGTTTTTGAGAACAATTAAATAAATTAGGTTTAGGTTTAAAGATATTTATTCTCAAAAAAAACACAAAGTCACTTACATGAGAACAATGCTTAAAATATAAATTATATAAAGTTCGTCACAGACGTCACGGTAGCAATATCAGATACACCCATCAAACGCATTCAGCTTTTAGGAAGGGCGTTATTTGTGATTAAATAAGCAGCTAGTTGAGTTTTAAATGCATTAAATGAGTGCAACTTTTTTATACATGAGGGTATTTTGTTATATAATTGTGCTCCTTCAAAAGTTAACGTTTTTTTGCCAAACTTAGTTCTCATCTTCGGTAGTATCAGAAAACTAGCTCGACGACTGCTACGTTGGGTTAATTGTTTTACTTTAGTAAACGATAGGTTAGTCTGTATACTTTTGTTAAGTGCCTTACGAATGGAAATGCATGTATTGTAGATATATAACTGCCTAATAAATTACACAAAGTAAAGCTATACCATACTCGTGACATGCATGTTTACATACATGCCATACTCAGAAGGAGAGCGGCGACATTGCTTAGTCGGGTCCGTGGCAGTGGCAGCAGCATTCTTACCTCATTATGTGTAGTTATGTCTGTAAGAACAGCTTGTAACAGATCACATCTATTTAATTCTATGATGTGAGTCGCTGCTGTAAGCTGTCCACCTCGGTGTTAGGTGCGTGGCAGTGATTCACATATATTCATACCCCCTTATTCATAAAACTTATCAAACCTATTTTAGTTAAAATGGGGTTTGTCTCTTTCTTACACACAGAAATGACAACGTGACAGATAAAGACAAACGTTCTATAAACCTATTTTAGCTAAAATAGAGATAAAATAGGATTATGAATAAGGGCCATAGTTTTTAGGCTAAGTGATTAGAGTAGGAATACTAACATAGGGGTATGGAATATTGTCACTAACACAAATGAGTCATGTTACTTGTTCAATAAATATATTATTATTATAAAAGCGCCTGTCTGGGTTCGAAACCACGACCGGACTCGTGAGTCGGGGTCGTTATGTTATGTTATGTTGCAGTGGTGGCCACTGGGCAACCATACTACGAAACATAACATTTGACATCTAGAAGGCCATTTACACCAGTTTTAAACCTATCCATCACTAGTTTTAATCTTATTCAGCCAGTGGCGTAACTGTACCGTTTGGGGCTCGTGGCAAATTCAAGGTATGGGGCCCTCCTTTAATATAAAGAAGCTCAACCAACTTTATAGTTTTTTTTTACTGGCAGTTCTCCCGCGACTTCTTCCGCGTAGATTTCATATTTTCCCCTAAAAAATTTAACACCTGACTGCTTCGTTGGTCTAGTGGTCGCAAGCGCTACTGCTGAGCATGAGGTCCTGTCCAAAAAATTAGACGAACAATTGGGAAAATGGTACAAAATGTTCGAAACCTGAATGATGTGCTTTCTTGCACATTTTCAAAAAAAGTTTGCTTTTATAAACTTATGTTAGGATCCTACTGTGCTCATGGCCCTCTTGGGCCGGGGGCCCCCTCTGCCGGGGGGTCCGTGGCATTTTACCCCAATGCCACCATATAGTTACGCCACTGTATTCAACCCAAGTTTTAAAACTTTCTTTTTTATAATTCAGGTTGGGCCACACGCTACGCTTCGAAGAGAAAGGTCCATTGCTAGCGAAGGACGCGTCCACTAAAGGAGACGACTGGTTCGACATCTACGATCCACGGAACCCTATCAACAAGAGAAAGAGGGAGAATTCTGATAAAAAGCAAAAGAAATAAAGGATATTTTGTTAGTACATACATGTTTCGTTTTTATTAAACTAGCTGCGCCCCGTGGTTTGACCCGCGTAAATGTCGATCCCGTGAGAATATCGGGATAAAAAGCCTATATGTTAATCCAGGGTGTCAGCTACATCCATACAAAATTTTATCAAAATTGGTCCAGCCGTTTGAGCGTAAAGAAGGAAAAAACATATAAACACACACACTCACGAACTTTCGCCTTTATAATATTAGTGGGATAGCCTTCATCTAAACGTAACGTAACAATATCTCGCTAGCGGAGTAGTTACGTAACACACTCATCAGTAGCAATGGCTTTCATTTTGTCAGATCAACAACATTCATTGCTTTATTTACGTTTTTGAACAGACAAATTTTTCGAACATATGAAGCAATGGATTAGCAATATCCTTCGAAATGATACAGATTGTTATGTGTGTGTGATTGAAAGAGCTGTTTTCCCGAAAGGGTAGAGGTGTATCTATAGTGCACCCAAACTTCGCCAGTTATGTTTTAGCCCCATGTCTGCCCCCGATAGGAAAAAAGACGCATCTAACATTTTTTCCAGATTTGAGTTACATACATTGCCGGAATCAGAAAAAAAGGCGCATCTGCCTGTATCTTTAATATTTTTCTAACTTCCTCCAGTAATTAATTTCCCAATCAACAGCAATTAATTTCCCATTTCATTAATTAAAACATTTATATCTCCGTTTTTACTTTTTGTTAGATACCTACGTCTTTTTAACTATCGGGGGCAGATGTAATAGCGGGCGAGTCTATAACCATCATTGGGTACAAATCCAGGCTCCAGACTTCTAATTGAAAATTCCTGATGGAATACCGACCTGGGAATCGAATCCACGACTTCATGCCCAGCAGTATTACTGGCGACGACTAAAGCAACAAGGTTCTAATCCAGACTGTCATATTTATTGTACAGACGCCAGCACATCAGACTACAACAATCTGTCAAATTTCTTTAATAGATTTTCAACATTGTCGCTAAAGCATAAGGTTCAAAATTGTTTGGGATAATTTGTCAGTTTCGGGTAGCTTGATGTGCTGGCGTCTGTATGTTGTGAGTTCCTCGTGGCGTTGGTCTAGTGGTCGGCAGAGCGATATGAACTTGGCGCCCTGGGTTCGATCCCATTCCCTAAGTGTCCACACATAATCAGCCTCTAATGGCCTACACACAGGCCTCTCGGTGAGAGCACCGAGAGGAGGCCTGTGTTTATGGGCGCGTCCCTCTGGAGTAGAGAGAAGGCCACGCGAGCCCAGTACGGGTTGGTAGATGTCACATGTCTTCGAATTTATGGTTCTAGGATATGCCGGTTTCCTCACGATGTTTTCCCTTAGCGTTTTGAGAACAGGGGTGATAAAATAATTTACACAAAGTAAAGCGCCTGTCTGGATTCGAACCAACGACGTAATCTGCGTTCGCGATTTATTTGCCGAAAATGTAAACAAATATGAATGAATGGAAAAATAACTTTAATTCCTACACAATAAAGTTCAGTTTACGATACAACTTCAAACATTTTTATAACTTTTTCAATAGTGTTAGTCACTCTGAAATCAACTTAATTATCATTTAAATAAAGTTGATATTTGTTTAACTTGAAATAGGGTGGGGGACTGCTGCACTGCGCAATTTTACTCTACAACTCGTCAGTCGCGGCAGTTACCACTGGGATACAACTGCTCCCTAAGTGTCCACAACAAGCAAATGCGGTAATCATCATTTACACTACACAGCACAATTTCCCCCTTGTTAAAGAAAAAAAAAACAGGCGTTTGCTTATTTTGCACTGCTGTGGGACAATTCAACACCAGTCGGTTGCAGTCCACTGCTGGACATAGGCCTCTCCCAAGTGTTTCCACAGGCCACAACTCCTGCACCCTAATTGCGTAACACACTATCAATCGGAATCAGAATCATTTTGAAGCAAATTGCTAATCCATTGCTTCATAAGTTCGAAAAATTTGCCTGCTCATTCCGTAAATAACGCAATGAATATTGTTGAACTGTCAAAATGAAACAGTTTCCGATTGAATATGTGTTATCCTGCATGTTTTCGTATCCAGTATGTACAGACGCAAGCACATCAAGCTACTCGAAACTGTCAAATTGTCCCAATCAAGTTTGAACCTAATGCTTTTAGCGATAAAGTTGAAAATCTATTAAAGAAATTTGACAGGTTGTAGTGGCTTGATGTGCTGGCGTCTGTGCCAGCCGTCTTTAAGGTCGTTAGTCCATTTGAGGGCGTCCCACGCTACGTGCAATCTGAATAATTATGTTCTAGTAGGACAATAATTAAGTTAACACACTTATATAAGAATGCGGCGAAATAGAGAACTAACTTGAAACGTACTGGATTCGACAATTGTTCGACATTTCCCTTGACAAGCAGCGCCACCGTGACATGCAAAAATATCTTTGTCAGTAGTTTATAGGCTAGTCTTAGAAGATTCTTAGAACAGTTGACAGCTGAGAGGGCGGGGACATCACGTCGCTGCGATGACGCTGTCAGTGGAGGGGGTGACACACCATGAGCCGGGATCCTGCCGTTTTGCCGAAAAGATTTTGCCAAATTTTCACTACCCAAACAAATTTTAGCAACCTTTTTTTTATACCAATGTAATATTTGGAATAATTTTAGTACGCACATTTTCATTTGGTCAAATGTTTACTTGGCAGATTGTTACCAAGGAAAATGTCATTAAGGCTTTTGGTCTTTAATCAAATGATTTATTACAGCAAACAATATTTGGACAATAAACGTTTAGTCAAATGATTTGTTATGACAAAAAATATAAAGGCAAAAATAAGATTTTTTTGGGAATTGTATAATTAAAAATGCAATTTTATTTTAATATAGGTAATCATTTATTAACGCGAGTACAAAATAGCAAAAGCTAGTACAAAATATTTGTAACTTACAATTTTTTTTTTTTTTAAGCCAATAAACATTTTACTTGTTTGTTAAATTTGATGTCATTTGCGTATTTCTTTGTAAGCTTATGTGCTTGAATTTGTCTGAAACAAGTCAAATTTATGGTTACTAGACATTAGGTTATTTATGGAACTAGTTACAGTAGGTTATTAATTAAAAAAAAATGGTTAGGTTAGGTTAGGTTAAAACTGTGACCACCTACGCACGAGCCGAGCGAGCGAAGCGAGCGGTGCCGCGGCAGCGGCCGGCGAGTGCCAGAAACGACTAGATTATATAGAAAAAAATATGGAAAAAAGAGATTATTTTTAGGAGGCTATCGAGAGAAATAATATAATTTTAATAACATTATTATTACCTGTAAAATTGACGACACCAAATATTTGGCTTATTTAATTTTGCGTAAAATATGTTATACCAACTGAAATATTTGACTAGATAAAAAATGGTAAAAGTACTAGTTGGTGAACAAGTTATTGTTCAAACGTTCACTTTCCAAACATAGGTTTTCGTAACAATTACTTGTAAAGAGATTTTTTGGTAAGTAATAATTTGGCAAATGAAATTATGCGAAAATTTGTTTGGGAAGTGATAATTTGGCAATTTCTTTTCGGTAAAACAAGGGAGACCCCCATGAGCCGCACGCTCACTCGCCTCTGCCACTTTTTTGCTGCGGAGCTCGGATAGGACGGACGCTTACTATTAATCGTAGAAATATATTGTTGTAACGGTTTTTCTAATTTAAATAAATAGTCGTAGGACGTTTCGTGTTTTCTTTTTAAAAAATTAATTAGGCTTCTGATCCCTAAGATCAGAAGTGGGATAGGTTTAAATTACACGCGATTTAGATCGTTCGCCATCTTTTTAACCGGAAATAGTGTTTTTGAGACTGTTTAAATTTTTTTTTCACAACGTGTTTTTGATTTTGTCCGTGATTAGTTTCTGTGCATTTTAACGTGATTCGCTACGTGTTTCTACTCGATTAGATTATATTTCGTGCGTGTTTTTGTAGTAAACAACCACGTGATAATTATTTTATTTCGCGCTTTGTTGTTCACGTAGTGGTGATTTACGTTGCCTGTAGTTTTAATCATGTCGAGTCGTGAATGCACGCCACTTGAGGCGCCGCCAAGGCGTAATTCTCGGGAAAACGATTCGCATAATAGTCGTAATGCTCATAAAAGGCGTCGTGACCGTTATCGTCAATCACGTAGTAGATCTTCTAGGCGTCGTCGTGATAGATCAGAGTACTCTCAAAGTTCGCGTAGGCGCCGGGATAGTTCGTATGGGCGTCGGGATAGCCCTCGACGTGACCCTTTAAATGAAATACTGGTTCGATTGAACGCTTTAGAGGAACGTTTGCCTTTAAACTCTATACGTACGTCTACTCCCATGTCGTCACATCCGAGTGGCACTCCGCCGCTGACAACTTCGGTGGTTATCGAGGCACCTGTTACCGCTAACACGGAAACACGTGCTACGGATAGAACCGTGACCACTGAGACATCGCGGGAGGCTGACGCTGCGGACAGGATTGTGGGGGCACTTTCTTCCCTAATTCAAGGAAGATCTAAGCATTACTATATTTCCAATTTTGACCCCAATGTGCATGACTTTGATATGTGGTGTGCGGAAGTCGATCGTGGGCGCGAGATATGTCAGTGGGACGATCGGGAATGCCTGGGACGCATTGGTGGGTGCTTACGCGGTGATGCTAAGACGTGGCTCAACGATTGGGTGACCAGTGATCGGTCGTGGTCAAATTTTAAAATTGAATTCCGATCATTGTGCCCACGCGAAGTTGATATGGCTACTGTGCTATATGATGTCATGAGTACGAATTCTAATAAATTCGCTACTTATGCTGAGTATGCGCGGAAGTCCCTGTTGCGACTGAACATTGTTAAGGGGCTTTCAGAGGAACTAAAAACCGCTATTGTGATCCGTGGCATCTCCGATCCTCAAGTGAAGGCCGCGACCGCCAATGCTAAGCTACAGTCAAAGGAATTAGTAGAATTTTTGTCAGTGTACTTAAAGCCTAAGGGCGCGCCACCTGTTAATAACAATCCTGTTCGGACGTCAAACGAAAATTCTTCTGACCCGCGTAAACGCAAGGCCCCGCAGTATGATCGATTAGCGTGCTTTTCATGCGGAAATGTAGGTCACAAACAGGCCGTTTGCCCTAAAAAATCAGAGAAAATCAATGCGGATTCTGATAAATCTTTATCAAAAACCGAATCGACTGGCTCAAACTCTCAATCAACAAAATCGAATAATAGTTCTAAACCCGTTAAGACTTGCACATTCTGCAAAAAGATTGGGCATTCAGTTGAAACTTGTTTTGTTAAGGAACGTGTCGAATCAAAATCAAATAATAAAAATAATTCGAGTAACGTAAATTTTTGCACGGAGTCTCCTCCAGACAAAACAATGTGATGTCCGCGGTCATACAGAACGTACCTGTTGACGTTTTAATTGATTCTGGTTCTGATATTTCGCTGATTTCTGATTCCGTTTTAAAGCATTTTAGTTTAAATAAAATTCCCACTTATCGCCGTATGCGTGGTATTGGAAGTCAAGATATAGAGTCCACTTCGTATGTAAGCACTCTTATCGAATTTCCCGAATTATCTTTAGAAGTAGATTTGTTTGTTATTCCCCCGGATTGTATTCAGGCTCCGGTTTTGATTGGCACTGATGTTTTAAATCGTAGCGGAGTTACGTATACTCGAACAAATAACTCTCAACGGTTAGTCAGGGTTTCGCATGTAAACAACGTGTCGACTGTAGAGCCCCCTAAGATAAGGACGCCCTTAGTAGGTGACGAAAAAGAGTGTTTGTTAGCTCTGTTACACGAGTTTTCTGATACGTTTACTACTGGTACAGCGACCTCTACAGTAAACACGGGTTGTATGGAAATAAAAGTTAATAGTGACATCCCAATTTGCTATCGACCTTATAAACTCTCCGTAGACGAAAAGCGTCGCGTTCGCGAGATAATTAATGATTTGATTAGTAAGGGAATCATTCGCGAGTCGCAGTCTAATTACGCGAGTCCTATCATCCTCGTTAAGAAAAAGGATGGGTCTGATAGGATGTGCGTCGACTACAGAGCTCTAAATGCTATCACTATTAAAGAGCGATTTCCGCTACCGTTAATCGACGATCACATTGACAGGCTGGGCAGTTTTAAATTCTTTACAAGTCTCGATATGGCAACAGGCTTCCATCAGGTGCCGATGAAGGACGATGACTCTATTAGTAAGACAGCATTCGTAACGCCTGAAGGGCATTACGAATATTTGAAAATGCCTTATGGGCTCGCTAATGCACCTATTATCTATCAAAGAGTCATCTCCAAAACCCTGAAGCACCTGCTGGATACCGGTAAGGTGTTGATTTATATCGACGATGTATTAATAATGTCGAATTCTGTCAGTGACGGTCTGAAAACATTGCGAGAGGTATTAAGGACACTTACTGACGCGGGATTTTCAGTAAATCTAAAAAAATGCACGTTTTTAGACACCGAGTTAGAATACCTAGGTAGGCTTATTGGTCATGGTCAGGTACGGCCGAGCCCTAGTAAGACTGAAGCTTTAGTGAAGTCTCCTAAGCCATCTAATGTAAGAGGTGTTCGTCAATTTTTGGGTTTGGCGGGCTATTTTCGGAGGTACATTGCTGGGTACGCTTCTAAAACTGCTTGTATTGCCAAATTACTTAGAAAAGGTCAGCCTTTTGTATGGGGCGCGGAGCAAGACTTAGCACGTGATTTTGTTATTAAAAGTCTTACTGAGGAACCCGTCTTAGTAATATTTAATCCCAATCTGCCTACTGAGCTTCACACGGACGCCAGTGCAATCGGCTATGGTGCAATCCTATTGCAGGAACATGAGGGTAAACGGAAGCGAGTTGTCGGCTATTTTAGTAAATCCACACAGGGTGCCGAGTCCCGCTACCATAGTTACGAACTCGAGACGTTGGCAATCATTCGCGCATTACAACACTTTCGGCATTATTTAATAGGCATAAACTTTAAAATAGTAACCGATTGTAATTCGTTGAAATTGACTGAGCGTAAAAAGGACTTGTTGCCTCGTGTGGCCCGTTGGTGGGTTTACATGCAAGACTTTCGGTTCACGCTTGAGTATCGAAAAGGTTGCCTCATGCAACACGCAGACTTTTTAAGCCGACAGCCCGCTACTGTTCTCCAAATTCGAAATCCGCGAAATTGGGCGAAGATTGCTCAGACGGCTGATTCTGAAACTCAAAGCTTGATGCAAAAGCTGAGAGAGGGACAATTGGATCCTACAAGGTTTTTCATAAGGAACGATTTGTTGTTCTACAAGTATTCACCAACTGGTGAAGACTCTCGTCTTCTTTGTTTTATCCCTAAAGGGCATAGGCTTAGTTTGTTAAGGGTATTTCACGATGATCACGATCATATAGGCATAGACAAAACTACTGAGCTTATATTGCGTCATTTTTGGTTTCCTGGGTTAAGGGCTTTTATTAAGAAATATGTTGGTCACTGTATTGTTTGTCTGTCACATAAGAAAGTCCCTCGCGCTCCTAGGCAACCCATAGAATCTTGGACGAAGCCTGAGGTACCCTTTTCAGTGGTTCACACTGACGTCCTTGGTCCCCTAACGGAGTCAAACGGTTTCCGATACATACTCCTCGTGGTAGATGCTTTTACTAAGTACTGTCTGTTGTACGCCCTGTATAGACAAGACACCGCCGAGTTAAAACGTGTATTTTCCAATACCATTTCACTATTCGGTACTCCGTCAACAATTGTGTGTGACCGTGGCAGAATGTTTGAAAGTGCATCCTTTCAAAACTGGGTTACTGAGCTAGGCTGTAACATACACTTTATCACGCCTGAAATGCACCGTGAAAACGGGCAGGTCGAGCGTTATTGCAGGACGGTCCTCAACATGTTGCGGATAGAGGCGAACAACAAGGGTGCGCAGTGGTCCGATGCGTTATGGAAGGTGCAACTCACCTTGAACATAACGAGGCAAGCCACAACCCGCACCTCGCCTCTACAGCTGCTGACTGGCGTTGAAGGGACTACTCCAGTGCTGAGGTCTCTTGTGCGAGACGTCGCGCTGAACGACTCGCCTCCTAACCGAGAAGCTCTTCTGACGCTGCGAAGACAGAGGGCGTCCGAGTTGCTTGCTGAAAATCAGCAGCGGCAGGACGCGTACGTCAACGAGCGTCGCCGTCAGCCGCGTACATTTGTCGTCGGCAGCTTCGTGTTCGTGAGCAAGGGCTCGCAGAGCACGGGGAAGCTGGACTCCGGGATGCGTGGCCCGTACAAGGTTGTACGAGCGCTCCCACATCACCGGTACGAGCTCGAGCTGCTTGCTGGCTCATACGGCAAGAAAACCCAGACCGCCGCAGAACATATGGTTCAGTGGCGTGGTGAGTGGACCCCGGATGCTTGCGAAGTATTCTTCGATCACCATGGTGGTGGTGAGTATACCCCGGATGCTTGCGAAGTATTATTCGATCATCTTGGAGGTGGCGAGTAGAAGCAGCATTGTGGCAGCTTCTTACTCATGGCCAGGTGATTCTGATCACTGGAACCCCGATAGTGGTTGCCAGGTGATTCTGATTACTGGAACCCCGATAGTGGTTGCCAGGTAATGTTGATCACTGGAACCCCGATAGTGGTTGCCAGGTGATTCTGATCAGTGGAACCCCGATAGTGGTTGCCAGGTGATTCTGATTACTGGAACCCCGATAGTGGTTGCCAGGTGGTTTTGTTATTGTTTCAGTAATGATTGAGGTCCGGAACTCTTTCATTGGTGTAACGATAACCTATCTGCTACCCATTTTGATGTTATTGCTGGAAGTTGTATTAAAACGCTTGTAGTTTCATTGCAATGGGAAGCTCCAAGTTAAGCTTTCAGACTGCTGTGTTAATTTTTTTTTGTTGGTATGTTTTAGATGACGAATCAAACGATGACCAGGCGCAAGGAAACCTACCATTGGATAACCCATCCAGTGGTGGCCAGACGGACGAGGAGCTGAATCCAGGAAGCCAAGCTGACGAGGACGTTCAGCTGTCAGGAGAGGCCGTCTTAGAAGATTCTTAGAACAGTTGACAGCTGAGAGGGCGGGGACATCACGTCGCTGCGATGACGCTGTCAGTGGAGGGGGTGACACACCATGAGCCGCACGCTCACTCGCCTCTGCCACTTTTTTGCTGCGGAGCTCGGATAGGACGGACGCTTACTATTAATCGTAGAAATATATTGTTGTAACGGTTTTTCTAATTTAAATAAATAGTCGTAGGACGTTTCGTGTTTTCTTTTTAAAAAATTAATTAGGCTTCTGATCCCTAAGACTAGTATAATTACGTTTTTTTGTTAGGCCTAAAGCCCTTATTACTTACTCTAAAAAGAGGTTGGTGACGTCTTATGAACTTACTAGCAGTCCCCGCGGTTTCACCCGCATAAGTTTCGATCAGATGGAAACATCGGGATAAAAACTATCCTGTGTCCTTTACATAGGATAGTTTTTATCCCGATATTTCCCGGGACTCGAAACTATCTTTATACCAAAATCAAAATCAAAAGTCATTTATTCAAACTAGGCTGAGAATCAGCACTTTTCGAACGTCAAAATTACAAAAGACAGCAGTCCCACAAAACGCCCGCCTTACACCACTTCCTAGTGCTTTCGCTGGGGAGAAGTGGCGGAACCAACTCCCCAGCAGCACAGCTGTCTGTTCAGTCAGAAAGTAATACCAAATTTCATTTAAATCGGTTCAGCGGTTTAAGCGTGAAGAGGTAACAGACATACAGACAGACACACTTTCGAATTGGAAAAAGTATGGATTGGTGATGTTCTTCAGAAAGGTCAGGTGCGTAGTACTCCCAACCGGAGCGTATGACCAGATGTATGAACGTAAAAGAAGCAAAAGGAGTATGTTAGAAAACTGTCAAAATTTCTCAATCAACTTTGAATCTTATTTTATAGTGATAAAGTTGAAAATCTATTAAAGAAATTTGACAGATTGTAGTAGCTTGATGTTCTGGCGTCTGTATGTATAGGTTGACGACTTCTTGATACCCGCCTCCTTTGAGTCAATACCTTTTTAAATTTGGCTTTTCGTGAAAAAATACGCTACAGTTAAATTTAACGCATCGTTAACTTTAATCACCTTGTTACAGACATAGGTTATATCTGTGGTGTTTTGTTATCTGTGGTAACATCGGACAATGGTCAGTTTTGGCTGTATGGCGATTTGTCTTTTCTGTGGCGCGAAATTGTTTTTTGAATGATAAATGATTTTATTACTGTAAGTAGGTTTGTACAAACACTTTTACAAGTCAATAATATTTTAAAAACTAGATGAGGTCGGCGTTTCCTGACTACTCCGAGAAGAAAGGCCGAAACAAACTCAGAGATCACAGTCACTTTTAAAGTCCAGGCATAATCTTGATCAGATCATGTGAAGACCAAGTAGATTATTATTTATTATTTGAAATGGGCTTGCTCTTGACTCTAGCCTAGGTCAAAGGTGACAGAGACAAAGTCGACGATGGAGCGAGCTTACCCAGAAGAAGCCTGTTCACTCTCACTTTAAAGAGATTCGGGTTGTATGCGCTCGGAAAAACATTGGTGTCTGAAATGGTATTTAGAACAAAGTACCACACATATTGAGTGGACCTGTCCAGTCAATAACGCATTTGTCACTATCGTGCAACTCGACGAACAATACCAAAGAAAGGACATTTAGGTAGGCCGCATAAAGTACCTACTCAGACTGCTTGATTCTCATTAAAAACGGAAAGAGAAAAAAAAATTACCGACATACTTAGTCCTCACATTCACAATAATCAAAATGATTATAATAATTATTATTCTTCACAAAGCATTAATGTATGTTCTCGCCTTAACGGCTAAACGGATTTCGATGAAATTTGGCAAACAGGTAAACCATAATCTGGGTTAAGGCTTAGGATATAGGTAAATAAAGAAAGAAAAAATATTTATTTGGACGCAGTTCGTGAAACACAAAATACAAAATTAATAAAATAAAAAATAATGTTTCAGACAACAATAGTGTGTGCCTCACGGCTGCGCCAAAAAGGTTCATTTCAACATTAATGCCAGACAGATGGTGTCTGACGCTGGTTTTCCAATGAACCTAGGGAAAAAGGTACAGACGTCAGCACATCAAGCTACCCGAAACTGTCAAATTTTCCCAATCAGCTTTGAACCTTATGCTGTAGCGACAAAGTTGAAAATCTATTAAAGAAATTTAACAGATTGTAGTAACTTGATGTGCTGGCGTCGGTACCTATGATATTTTTATATCGGTTCCGACCAAATTATCTTAATACTATAAAAATAGATCAATTTCAATCTCCACGCGAACGAAGCCGCAAGCAAAAGCAATGCAAAGCAAATTCCAATATTGCTTAAAGCAGCTTGAAAACCCCGAAGTTTTAAGATCCTAATTTATAATTACAGAGCCCGAAAATCTGACAACCAGTCTTACCAAGGGGTATCGTATTACCCAGTACCTGGGTTGTGGAGGTCAGATAGGCAGTCGCTCCATGTAAAATACTGGTATTCAGCTGCATCCGATTAGACTGGAAGCCGACCCCAACATAGTTGGGAAAAGGCTAGGCACATGATGATGAGAGTCAAAACCGTAAACCAGTGCAGTGGTATGTTTTCACATCCATACAAATAAATAAAATTGGAGTGTCTGTTTTATATACACACATCAACACGGTCTAGGGATATTTTAAAAAAAGCGAATTACTATCAATGTGTTAATTATTTATATGACATGTATATATTTAAAAGATACGTTATTTAATATTCTACCATTTTTTAATAATGGTTAAGGTACTTAGATTAAAATTTCACGATTTTATGGAAAAAAAATGAAGCATAGACGGAAATCGTATATGAATGAACTTTTAATTTGTGAGTAAAAACTGAAAAAAATAGAAAAATCATTTAATTTGTGTTTATAAACTTGAAGTTAGTAGTCTGAGAAAGCGCCCATGATGTTCATAACACATCGGCAACGATTCGGCATGCTCAGAACAAGGTTGTCAATGTCTTGCTGCGGAATATTGTCCCATGTCCTTCTGAGGTGCGCAAAAAGTTGATCTTCTGTAGCCAGATTTTCAGGAACTTCCTTCAGAGCTCTTCTTTGCAGCATATCCCACGCATGCTCAATGGGATTTAGATCTGGCGATTGAGCAGGCCAGTCTAAGGCCCTAACATTATGTGTATGTAACCAAGCTGCTACCGTTCTCGCCGTGTGTGCCCGGGCATTGTCGTGCATGAGCAGGAAATCTTGCCCCATTTGTGTTCTGTGGGGCAAGATTACGGGCCCCAGCACCTGTTGGACGTATCGTTCTGCCGTCATATTGCCCCGCACCCAAACGAGATCCGTCCGTCCTCCAAGACGAATTCCTGCCCAAACCATAATTGTTCCTCCTTGGTATGGGTGAACTTCCTGAGGGTTCTGGAGACGGCTCCATCGTCCAGGAACTCGCCAAACACGCGTCCTTCGTGAATCTGGATGGAAGCCGAACCTGGATTCATCCGTGAACAGCACATTGGACCATTGCTCACGGCCCCAGTCCACGTGGTTCCGAACCCATTCTAATCGTCGTCCACAATTGCCTCTCCGTAAAGGTGGGACCCGGAGTGGTCTACGAGAGCGTAGATTGCTTTCATGCAGTCGCCTTCTTACAGTTTGGTCACTCACAAGCACTTGGTGTTCCACTCGCAGCCTTTGGACCAATTGAGTCGCCGTTGCATTTGGTTGTGCTCGCGCAGTAATTTGCAAAAATCGGTCTTGTCTGGGGGTAGTGATGCGACTTAGCCCCCGGTGCCTCTCCGCTACTTCACCTGTGGCACGATAGCGTGTCCACAGTCTTGAAATTACATTTTGATGGGTCCCTATGGCCTCAGCAACATTACGCTGAACAGATCCAGCTTCCAGCATTCCCACAGCTCGTAACATCTCCGCCCTCGTCAAATGTCGGCGTTGCATGGCTACAATACCTCAATTTTAACTTTATCTTTCGTTTAAAAATGAAAAAAAACTGTAACTAAACGTAATTCGTATTGTTTTCTAAATTTCGCACAAATGAAAATTCCCTCTCCTATACATCAATACATTTTTTGCCACCGAAACAAAAGAATTTTCAAAAATTTAAATTTGGAATTAGTCTGAGATAAATTACAAACAAATCGGTGTATAAAAGATTCCAATGCGGCCAGTACTTTTCGAGTTATTTAATTGAGTATGAAATATCCCTAGACCGTGTTGATGTGTGTAATATTAAAATAACCGCATTTTACTAAATGCATATGGATTAGGGGGAGGGCGATTTGGGGGAGGGCGCTGCGATCGCAAAGTAAACAGTTCAAATTCACGCAAGTCCTTGCAAAATATTGTAATTAAATAAAAAAATCGAAGCGATTCATAATACAAACTACATTAATATCATAAACATCTAATAGTCCAGTGATAACGTTTGCTAAGCGAAATGCTAACTCAGTGATACTTAAAAACCTTGTTATGTGTGTGACTCAGTGTTTTTTTCAAAAAAACTCCGTTAAAACAATAGTGGCTCAAAATCTATTATAAACCTCATTACTTTAAATAAGTAAGACTTTTTCGACTTAAAAACTTAACAAACCGTGCAAACAAATGCAATATCAGTGCCAAAACAGAAAAAGTGGACGTTTTATTTAATTTTCAAAACAAAACATCGCGTTCCATGTCAAAACACTGTGCTTAACGCCATCCTAAGCATATGTCTGCGCGTTCCAGTTTCACCTTAAGAACATCTTAAGCATTATTATTGTTTACATACTTTTGGTTAATATTATAGCCTAAAAATGGATGAAATCTGCTGTGGATGTTACGAAACACTATCTGAATCTCAAACAATTAAGTGTACTAGCTGCTGTGGCGAATTCCACCTGCAATGTGTGAATGTACTGCAAAATGATTATCAAAAGATTGTTCATAAATGGAAATGCCCGACTTGCAGAGCAAAAACTCCCAGAGGCGACAACACAAATACATTTGTGCGACCGACAAATACTATGCTGGACGACACTATGAATGTTAACACGCAGCCGCGTTCCCGAGGTGCCTTTCCAGAATCACCCATTCCTACTCTTGATAGTGATTCAAACGCCCTTAATTCACTAACCCGTGAGATACGCATGATGAGACAGGATATGTCACAAATAAAATCCCAGCTGAATGAGTTAACCACAAGCATAAAAACATGTAACAATAGACTTGATAGCTTTGATGACAGAATCACCCAGTCTGAACACAAAATTTCCGCTCTAGAGACTCAAACCAATAAGCAGATACAAGAATTAAACGACACCATTTCTCAGCTCCAAGACCAGCTAAATACACAGGCGCAGGTGGCAATGTGCAATGAGATAGAAATTATGGGCTTAAGCGAATCCGATAATGAAAACCTGAAACATACGGTCCTACTGACTGCATCCAAAATAGGGGTGAACTTAAAAGAAGATGATGTTGACTGGGTGACTCGGACCGGAATCGCTCAGAAACGTGCTTCAGGGGATACCGACGCAAAAATGCCACGGCCGATCATTGTACGACTTTTGCGACGATCTAAAAGAGATGAACTAATTAAGGCCGCAAAAACTAGAAAGAATTTAAATTGCAAGGATATTGTCTCAGAAGGTTCGCCAGGAAGAGTGTTCATCAACGAGCATCTGACGAAGCAAAATCGGCAGCTTTTTCGTGAAGCGAGAACAAAAGCGCAGGCAAAAGGATTTAAGTTTTGCTGGATCCGAAACGGACAGATTCTCATTCGCAAAGAAGAAGGCATGCGAGCCACAAGAATCCAGAACAAAGCCAATATCTACCAGTTTCTCGGTCCTGACATACCAGATAATAGCACCGATCCCGGATTTCTCCCTAAAATACCCGCTGACTCCGATAAATAAGAGAACTTTGTATCCCTTTTGTTCCTTTAGAAGGACGAGACTTATAATTTGTCTATTAATTATGTTACATTTTCTTAAAACACTCTATAACGTGACAAAAAACGCTGACACACACACTTATCCTAACACAACACTTAACGAAACCATAAACAAATACACTCAACCTCACACACATACTTACTCATATTTGACACATAAACACACCTACAAAGAAATGGAAAAAAATGTAATTAAATTCCTCAAAATGCGAACAATTATAATGCAGTTATACAAAATAATAAGTGACAATATTAGCCATACCCCATCCCATATTAAATTACTTTCTTTATCGTGGATAACTTAGAAGTATTTGAAAGCATTGATGAAACCCTTAGTATAGATTGTCACTTACTCGATGACCTCAAAGTATGTGAAAAACATGTCAACTGCGATTACAACTTCAAAATGCTAACGTTTAACATAAGAAGTGCACAGTGTAACTTTGACAGTTTTTTAGTGGCGCTAAAACTTTTAAATATTGAATACGATGTTATTGTACTTACTGAATGCTGGCTGCATGAGAGCTCTGTTATCAGACAAATGGAAGGCTACAACGTTTTTAATACTACTCACCACAAAAACAAGGCAAGTGGAGTAATAATGTATGTGCGCGACTCTATCACGGTGTCGGTATCGGAACCAGACATGGATGACGCGGACTGCTTGTTGGTAAGTATAAATGGTTTTATGCAAATTCTTGGAATATATCGCTCCCCTTCTACCGCTAGTTTGGATAAATTTTTAGTATCTCTCGACTCTAATTTAAGTAAACTCAAGGAAAATTCCAGATTAGTACTACTTGGAGACCTAAATATAGACTTACTTGCGGTAAATCCAAACTCTGATAACGTAGCGTATCAATGTTTGATGGCGCAACATGGCTTACTTCCCGCCATTACAAAGCCTACAAGGGGACACAGCTGCTTGGACCATATTTTTGTAAAAAGTAAAGACTCTTTGGTAGGTGTGGTCAGTAAATGTGCGGTAACAGATCATGACGTTGCTATGGTCGGCCTCAACACATCAAACGATAAACCAAATAGAAAAAAAAGGATAATCTTGAAGACAAATTTTGAAGCTGTATCTGCTGATCTACAGAAGGTCGATTGGACCAACGTTACCAGCAAGAGCGATGTAAATGAGGCGTTAGAATGTTTTAATAATATAATCAGTTCTGCAGTAAACACTCACACTCATCTCATTAAAAGTAGCCGCTCGAAGTACAACCTAAAGCCATGGATCACTCCCGGTTTGATGAGATGTATGCGTCATAGAGATAGTTTGCACCGCCAGGTAAATATGGACCCTAAAAATGACACTCTTAAACTTTCGTATACTAGGTACAGAAACTTCTTTATAGACATTCTAAGAAAGGCGAAGAAAGACTACGAAAGCAAAGCCTTAGAAGACAACAGAGGAAACTCAAAGAAATTGTGGACTACAATAAAAGAAATATGTGAGATACGTCAGAAAAGAAATGACTCAGCTGATCTACTAAAAGCGAAAACTACACCACAGGTATCGCTTAATTACTGTAACGATTATTTTACAACAGTGGGCAAGATCCTGTCTGAGCGGATACTTCAGCGACTTTCAACTTCTGAAGAGGCACTATCTGCTGATATCGACACCAACATCTCACCCGTTGATTCAATGTTCACGACGCCTACAGATATGTATGAGGTCGACTCTATTATAAGAAACCTCAAACACGATAGTGCACCTGGTCTAGATGGAATTAAACCGTCTCTAATCAAAGTGATAAGGACTATCATTTTGGAACCTTTCACTTATATTTGCAATCTCAGTATGTCGTCAGGAGTTTTCCCAGAACATTGGAAAGTAGCTCTTGTCTCTCCGATTCATAAAGCTGGTCCTAAGAACTCCCCGGATAATTACAGACCTATATCTCTGCTTTGCATTTTCTCAAAAGTCCTGGAGAAACTTATGAATATCCGTTTAGTTAATTACCTAGAAAATCACTCACTTCTCTCAGAAAGGCAATTTGGGTTTAGAAAAGGAAAATCGACCACTGATGCGGTCGAATTGCTTACGAACATAACAACCAAACATACAGATGATGGCGAACGTTGTCTAGGAATATTCTTAGACCTTGCTAAGGCGTTCGACACCATCTCTATTCCAATCCTTCTTAGAAAACTTGAAAGGTTAGGAATAAGAGGAACAACACTTGACTGGCTTCGTAGTTACCTAAGCAACAGGCGGCAATGTGTCAGAATTGATAATCTAGTCAGCGATGAACAGAAAATCAGCTTTGGAGTCCCACAGGGGAGTATACTTGGCCCAACACTATTTACTATATACATGGACGATATACTCAAAATTACCGTCCCAAACGCTGACCTCATTTGCTACGCAGACGACACTGTGATACTATTTCATGGAACCGATTGGGAAGACTTGTACAAAAAAGCAGAAGCAGGAATGATCAGGATCGCTAAATGGCTCAACAAAAATTTGCTGACACTAAACGTCAAAAAGACTAAATACATAGCCTTCAGGAAAACACTGGCTACCAAAGTACCATTATGGAATTTAAAGATTCACGAAGAAGATTGCCATAACACATTTACTAACACCAATACTCAATGTTCATGCAATGACATCGAAAGAGTAGATGAAATAAGATACTTAGGAGTTATAATAGACCAACACCTATCATTCAAACCACAGATCAGGGAACTTGTTAAACGCGTTCGGAAGCAAATTTACATAATGAAAATGATACGAGACAGTGCATCGGTGGATGTAAAAAAACTAGTCTATATAGCTTTATGTCAGTCGCTAATACAATATTGCATTGTAATCTGGGGAGGAGCGTCAAAATCTCATTTAATAATCCTCGAAAGAGCACAACGCGCAGTCCTCAAAACCCTGTTACATAAACCATACCGTTTTCCTACAGAAATCCTGTTCGCAGAAGCTTCCCTGCTGAGCATAAGAAAATTGTATATCCTAAACGTAACTACGAATACCCACATCAAAATTTCGAAAAGAAGTGACTTAAATAGTTTACAGGCCAAACGCAAATTCAGAGTTCCAAATCCCCCAGTAAAATCCGCATACGCACAAAGACTCCCACTTTTTCTTCATGTACATGTCTACAACACAGTTATTAAACAGTGCAATATAAGAAATTGTACTCGCAAACAAATAAAAAATACCGTAACATCCTGGTTACTAAACTTGTCATATGACGAAGCAGAAAAGGTTATTACAGTGGTTAAATAGTTTCTGCACACATACAATTCTTTAGTTTGTCTCACATACACATACTCACGCTAAACACTCAAACTCACCATCACATGATCACACACACTCACACTCACTCACAACACATGATCACACTCACTCACAACTCATGATCACACACACTCACACTCATTCACAACATATGATCTCACACCTTAACATAATAATAGTGTTTAACTTTTTTATAGTTTTATTATTATTTTCCTTTGATTCTCGTTTCGATTGTTATGTTTTCTTTAATTTTAATTTTGATTCTCAGATTTTATTTAGTTTTTTTGTAATTTGAAGCAAACATTTTACTTTTATTACAATACCGAACATGTTTTTTAAAAATAAATGTTTAAATGGTAAACCCTCCATATTGGTGCCCAAGATACAGGCTAGCCTAGTTTGGGGCCAATGTAAAATCTCCGTATGTAATTTTTGAGTAATAAAGTTTTATTATTATTATTATTATTATTATTAAACACGGTACATTACCAAAATAACATTTTTTACAATTTTTATCTGTCTGTCTGTCTGTTTGTTCCGGCTAACCTCTGAAACGACTGGACCGTTTTTGACGGGACTTTCACTGGCAGATAGCTGTTGTAATAAGGCTACTTTTATTTTAGAAAAATAAAAAAAATAAAACGTTTACTGTCATGCACACGAACGAAGTCGCGGGCACAGCTAGCTAGATAACGGCACAGCATCTGCTTGTTCCACTCGGAACAAAGGCGTGAAGTACAAATGCTAATAAAATCTTAGGTCAACGACTTATTACTTGTATAATTGTAGGTCTTTATGAAGGAACGATGTTTTTGTTATCAATTTTGCGATCAGGAAACGTGTAGTTTGCAAGGTGTTTTAAATGCGTATATTTATGTGAAGACTTGATAGCAGTTGTAGCCCAGTGGTAATGGCCGCGACTTACGAGTGTAGGTCGTAGGTTCGAACCCAGACAGGCGCTTTACTTTGTGTATATTATTTCATCACCACTGCTCTCAAAACGGTGAAGGAAAACATCGTGAGGAAACCGGCATGTCCTAGAACAAAAATTCGAAGACATATGATATTTACCAACCCGCACTGGGCCCGCTTGGTAGATTATAGCCCACTCCCTCTCGAAGAGACGAGGCCTGGGTCCCAGCAGTGGGAACATTAGCAGTCGACCAGTAGCCAGCTAATTGTCACTGTGGTTAAGTGAGTAACCACCTACGCCGACTCCATAATAGACAAATGTATTTCTAATTTTATTTTGAAGGTTTTAAATGACGTCCATTTTTTTTTTGAGCAGTTTATTCAGATTGTTTTCTTCAAAGTGTAAAACATCGGTCGTTGACTGTAGGAAGTGATGCTGGCTATCTTCAAAGTGATCAGTGCGGTCAGAGTTAACAAGCCACTGAGCCAGAATAGTGCTGGGACGTTGTTATCGATAAATGAACACAACACAACATAACTTTATTCGAATCACTTGAATCTTTTAACATTCTGCACTGTGACGCTTTTTCTGCCACTGCAGGATGCACCTACACTCTGATTTTTAATTTGCTAGACTAAAATGACAGCAGTCATGAAAACTATCAATCCATACTATCCACGTGTCTGTCTGTCTGTCTGTATGTTACCTTTTCACGCCTAAACCGCTGAACCGATTTAGATGAAATTTGGTATAGAGATAGTTTGAGTCCCGGGAAAGGCCATAGGACACTTTCTATGCCGATACTCCCACGGGATCGAGACTTATGCGGGTGAAACCGCGGGGTGTAGCTAGTATAACAAAAAAGTCGATTGCAGCTGTAATTTTGGTCTAGCAAATTAAAAATCAGAGTTTACAAGATTCAAATTTTGGTAAAAACTGCTAACATAACTTGATCGCGCTTGTATTCTCCATAAGGTAGAGGGTAGGCAGATTTGTTTAATACACCCACATTTTGCCAGTTATATTTAACTAGCTGCGCCCCGCGGTTTCACCCGCGTAAATGTCGATCCCGTGGGATTATCGGGATAAAAAGTAGCCTATATGTTAATCCAGGGTGTCAGCTACCTCCATACAAAATTTTGTGGCACTCACAAACTTTCGCCATTATAATATTAAGTGTGATTTCTCATAAAATTGGGCATAAATCCAGGCTTTGAACAGTAAAAAAACAAAATAATTTTGCACGACGCCATGATCAGCATTCGCGTTTTAGACCCCCCGATCAACGAGGTGGTGCAACTGCTACAATCGTAGTTTCTGATGGAAACATATACTCGACTTTCACAATACCTGAATAAATTGTTTTTTCTTCCTTTCTTTCTATTGCTAACTGAACAGACAGCTGTGCTGCTGGGGAGTTTGTTGCGCCACTTCTTCCCAGCGAAAGCACTAGGAAGTGGTGAAGGGCGGGCGTTTTTGGGGACTGGTCTTATATAATTTTGACGTTCGAAAGGTGCTGATTCTCAGCCTAATTTGAATAAATTACTTTTTATTTGATTTCATATACCCACGTTATAGAACAAGGTAGCTTATTCTTTGCTAGAACAACCTTAAAGTGGGAACATCGACATGATACCAACTCCAAACATCGACACCCCACGTCACTACCAAACATATTATTAATTTAATAATAAATTGGCACTGCTCGTCTGCTGATTGCGCGATAAGGACTTTGCTAATTATCTCATTCATTGTTGTGTGTGGCTTTTAGGTGAGGAGTTAGTGTGGACGAGGATGAGTCATAGTTTTAGTTAAGACTAGTTGAAGATCCCGACTTTACCTACTTTTGGTAGAATTCATCCGCCTACCCTTTTCAGAACGGGGCTTGTGGCTAAGTAATAACAACCATACGGGTCGATCGATCAGGTTAAGTTGCGCTTGCCGTGGTTGCTCTGAGTATGGGTGACCATTTTTATCCTCAGTGCCTCGGAAAGCACGTTAAAAGCCGTTGTTTCCTGCTGTCATTCGTGGTTCTTTGACAGTCGTTACGGGACGTCAGAAGCCCTAAAGTCTGACAACCAGTCTTACCAAGGGGTATCGTACTACTCAGTAACTGGATTGTGGAGGTCAGATAGGCAGTCGTTCCATGTAAAATACTGGTATTCAGCTGCATTCTGATAAATTGAAAGCCGACCCCGACATAGTTGGGAAAAGGCTAGGCAGATGATGATGATGACCCTTTTCAGAACATTTTCTCATTACGATACCTAAGTAATTACGAACGTTTGGGTCAATCACCAATTTAGCCTCCAGTCTTAGCCATATCCAGCCCCGTGATGACAAAACGTTTAGATAGTGAACTCTTACCTCCGAAATAACGATTAATGCCTTTGGTTTCTTTAAGGCTTCTGATTTTCGTACAGACCAGTATTTCCATTATTTTTAGACAATTGGGGGCACTGATAGTTTGAAGGGTAGCTAGAATAATTATGGTGATTTGTAGTTGATATTCAAAAAGACAACGAGGTGAGCCGGCAGAGAACCAAAAGTGTCGACATAGCTCACAGAATAGTCACGCTGAAGTGGCAATGGGCCAGCCATATTAGCAGTAGAACCGAAAACCGTTGGGATAGACGTGTTCGCGAAACGGCAAACGGAAGGTAGGACGCCTTCAGGCTAGGTGGAGCGACGATCTTCGCAGAATGGCTGGTAGCAGCTGGATGAGATTTGCCGAAAATCGAGTTGAATGGCGTATGAGGAGATGCCTATGTGTCCAGCAGTGGACTAATAGAGGTATGAGGAACAGGGTGTAAAGTTCACTCATACTATAGAAAAGGGAGAATCCTCCGACCAGACGGGTGTTGTGTCTGGCGGGCAACTGCCCGATGATTCATGACAGGCCGTTGAATCTATGCTAATTGCGCGGTAAACTCTGCTTGCGAGATGCAGGATTTTGCGTGACGTCAGTATGACGCGTTGTTCGCATGTGGCGTTGTAGATACAGACTGCTGTATGCTGGCGATGATGATGATGTGAAAATAGTGTACCAAGTTTTGAAGTCGAAGACTCTTGAAAATGTAACAAAAGGACCGTCATATCCACACAATTTCTTTCAACCACAAATTGCTGAAATTCGTATATTAACCCAGTCAGTTTCCACTTTTGTTCAGTATTACATTTTCTAGCCAAAATCTGTCGTGGGATAGTTCAGGTACTTACTTAGGCTAGATTGCTCGTTTAGATCTGTCTTACGAAAAGATTAACTAGACCGCTAGTTAACTGAAATAGCGTACAGTTCGTTTTATTTTAATTGTAAGATGGATGTTGACGTGTAAAAGTGTTTGTTAAAACCATCCTTTATAAGTCATTATCGAGATTTCGTCTACCATCATCTGCCTAGCCTTTTCTCAACTATGTTGGGGTCGACTTCCAGTCTAACTGGACTCAGCTAATACCAGTATTTTACATGGAGTGACCAGTGACGGATTAAGACTACTCGATGCCCTAAGTAATCCACGCCTGTGGGCCCCCCTATCCGTATGTTAACTAGAATCGGTCTTTAAACCTTTAAGTACCGCCTAGAAACATTAGTTTTTTGTAAAATAAGATGATGAGATGTAACGTCGGGGGGCCCGCGGGAAGGGGTGGTTTGCGATTGGCTGATCGCAATTCCGGTAAGTACATTCAAATTGCCGAATGCACTAGCGGCCAGCAAGTGGGCAAGCGGGAGCGGGGTTATGACTAGGTCGGACTCTATGTCAACTTAAACCGCGCGAATTTTCAAATTAGTCCTAGAAACTTTTTTTGGTGTGGTTTTTGGTGACGTGAGAGTGAGACGTGATGCCCTAAGGACGGATTTTTTTTTGTGCTTCTTCTGGTGCCCCCTCCAGACGTGATGCCCTAGGCAATTGCTTAATTTGATTAAGGGTTAATCCGTCACTGGGAGTGACTGCCTATCTGACCTCCACCACCCAGTTACTGGGTAATACGATACCCCTTGGTCAGACTGGTTGTCAGACTTTTTCATTTTCAGGTCTTATCGTTAAAAGCAATCTTTTAAAGACAATCTTTTTATGGATTTTAAAGGGAGAAGGAAAGACAATACCTTCCTTTCTTCTTTGTTCCTTCGGTTTGAGAAGAGGTCTTTGCATTTCAAACAGTTAAAGGCTAACATTACGCATAACATCGTTTGATAATTATATGCGTATGTGTTTCTTTGTCCGTCAAATACTCGGAAACCACTGAACCAATTTCAATGAAACTTTTTTTTTTTTGTGAGCACACAAATCAAGTTCTGCTACACGACGCAAAAAAAAACAGAATAAAATTTTCGACCAAGCAATTAAAAAATACAAAAACCGCTCTTGGGTTTTGTTATAACGAACGAAAACTTACAGTTATTCGGTTATTCTCACATTAATCTTTATTAGAAAACAAAGCAGCTTGTAATTCGCGGGATTCTCATAGAATTCGTGAAATCGCTCTCTTGTACAACGTGCAATTATTTGATATGAATCCTAGATAACGGAGAAAAAAAGACCGGTAGGTTGTTGATGTTTTGGGTGCTGCTGGGTTCCTTAATTTTGTTATTAAAAACGGCAACCAAAACCGATTAGGAAGAAATACTGAATTTTTTTCAAGGTCAAAGGTTGGGTTAAAGTCTTCTTTCAGACGAGAGGGAAACCGGCCCATGCCATGAAAACGCCAAATCCAAGTGCTGAGCACACGGGTTATTATGGAAAAATCAACCTTGTACCAAAGATATACCTAGCAATAATCATAATCAGCCTATATTTTTCCCACTGCTGGGCAAAGGCCTCCCCCAAATCCTTTCAGGAACTCTTTTCCCGTGCTACGGTTTTTAGTCTAACCGGATGCAGCTGAATATCAGCATTTTATATGGAGCAACTGCTTTTCGGACCTCCACAACCCAATTACTGGGGAACATGATAGGTACCCTTTGATAAGACTGGTTGTCAGACTTTCGGTCTTCCGATGACCCGTAATGACTATCAAATGCCGGGACCAACAGCTTAACAAGCTTTCTTATTGACCATCTACCAATAAGCCTATTGACCATTTACCACCAAAACACATTCGGTTACTTGTCTTATTTAAGCAAATGCGTACAGTTCGTTTTATTTTAATTGTAAGATGGATGTTGACGTGTATAAGTGTTTTTTTAATCTGTCGAGCTCCGCTAGTAAGACACAATTGATTTTCTATTGTTTCGTCGCCAATAGGCGACGCGCGGTGCTTGACCGGTAACCATCCTGTCTAAGTCACTAGCTGACTCAGCAAATTTCGTACCGCCTCAGAATCAATAAGAAAAAACGTATGAGAAAATGAATTATCTTCATTATAAAATTCGTGGATTTTTCCCATGTTTTAATAGTTATTCTGCTATTCGGGGCGGAGACAAATCCAACAAATCAAAGATCCTATAAATTGGTCCAGCCGCTCTTGACTTATACGGTGTAACTAACCCGACTTTGTTTTATGTACTTATATAGAAGATTATCGAGATATCGTCTAACGTGACAGTTTGACAAGTTTTGAGACTGTGAACGTTCTTAAAATTACGAGAATTGCCCCTCAGATATTAAATGTAGAAAAACACAAGGTGACACATTTTCCTTATCGCTAAAAGCGATCTTTTAAAAACAATCTTTGGATGGATTATAAAGGGAGAAGGAGAGACAATACCTTCCTTTCTTCTTTGTTCCTTCGGTTTGAGAAGAAGTCTTTGCATTACAGACAGTTAAAGGCTAGGTACTAATACTCATAACATCGTTTGAAATAATTTAATTAATGCTTATGTGTTTCTTTGTCCGTCAAATACTCGGAAACCACTGAACCGATTTCAATGAAACTTTTTTTTGTGAGCACACGAATCAAGTTCTGCTTACACGACGCAAAAAAAAAACACAGAATAAAATTTTCGACCAAGCAATTAAAAAATACAAAAACCGTTCTTGGGTTTTGTTATAACGAACGAAAACTTACAGTTATTCGGTTATTCTCACATTAATCTTTATTAGAAAACAAAGCAGCTTGTAATTCGCGGGATTCTCATAGAATTCGTGAAATCGCTCTCTTGTACAACGTGCAATTATTTGATATGAATCCTAGATAACGGAGAAAAAAGACCGGTAGGTTGTTGAAGTTTTGGGTGCTGCTGGGTTCCTTAATTTTGTTAAAAGCGGTAACAAAAACCGATTAGGAAGAAATACTGAATTTTTTTCAGGGTCAAAGGTTGGGTTAAAAGTCTTCTTCAGACGAGGGAGGAAACCGGCCCATGCCATGAAAACGCCAAATCCATGTGCTCAGCACACCGGTTATTATGGCAAAATCAACCTTGTACCAAAGATATACCTAGCAATAACCATAATCAGCCTATATTTTTCCCACTGCTGGGCAAAGGCCTCCCCCAAATCCTTTCAGGAACTCTTTTCCCGTGCTACGGTTTTTAGTCTAACCGGATGCAGCTGAATACCAGCATTTTATATGGAGCAACTGCTTTTCGGACCTCCACAACCCAATTACTGGGGAACATGATAGGTACCCTTTGATAAGACTGGTTGTCAGACTTTCGGTCTTCCGATGACCCGTAATGACTATCAAATGCCGGGACCAACAGCTTAACAAGCTTTCTTATTGACCATCTACCAATAAGCCTATTGACCATTTACCACCAAAACACATTCGGTTACTTGTCTTATTTAAGCAAATGCCTCTTGTCATGTCATACAAAGAAAGATTGAGTATTGATCACCATTACCAGTCACTGCATGTTGGCGATTTCAGACCATTAAAAGCCAGTTTTCTGCACAATCTATACTAATATTATAAAGAGGTAAAATTTGTTTGTAAGTTTGTATGTAGGGGGTAATCTCTGGAACTACCAGTCGGATTTGAAAAATTCTTCTTGCATTTGATAGCCCAATTCTTGAGGAAGGCTATAAGCTATTTAACGTCACGCTATGACCCATAGGAACCAAGCAAAAGCGCTATGGGGAAACGAAGTGATAGAGCAGGAGACGCCGGCAAGTGATGCAATACGACGAGATGGGTCGAGGGAATAAGAAGTTTCAAGCGAACGAAGTCGCGGGCAGCAGCTATGTTTGATATTTTCGGACATGAAGGTATCCCTGGGCTTTTAACCACGAACTTCCGGAACCCCCAAGTGTGAAATTCATGTACGTATCTCCAAAAACGTTGTACTCATGGAACTGCCAAAATATTTTTTGCTCAAATTAATAGTTTGGTAGGTACGTGGACTATATCATTCATTATATTGCGCGTGTAACATGATGAGCTATGATAAAAAAACCTGCTACTGTATTTGGTTTTAAGTTCGAGAACAAAAGCTTTCCACTTATTTTGTGACTGACTAAAACAATAAACGGATTATTCTACAGCCAAAAATATATTATAGAACGTATTTTTAGGTCGGAAATTATCCCACAGGAGCCAGAGTTAATAGTATCTCATATCCTGACAAATCGCCGACGTCATCCAAAAATGGTTGGGGTGCATGAAGAAGCCTCCTCGTGTAGCGCAGTTTGTACCGCCAGTTACTCAACTGAACCGAGCGCTCGGCGCATCCTGGACAGTCGCACCCAACACCTTATTTGACTGGCCAATACTTCCCTTGCGGTGGTAGGGCTAACACCCGCCTGGTTTGCGACCGGCTCCCACCGGAGTCAGTAAAGCAGCCACCAATATTTTCATTTTACACTTCAAAAATGATTCAAATATCTCAAAAAATATTGAATTTTGGCCATACATGGGGGTTCAATTTGTTACATTTTGGCCCCCCTATCAGCTTCTGACGGATACACGTCGAATTACAAGTAATCCTCTATAGCATCAGGTGGAATAACAGCTCACTTAACCTAAGTTTTCAGAATAGACCGACTGGTCATGGTCTACTTTGTGTACCAAACCACCTTTGTTTGACCAGCTCGAGATGTTACCACGCGGCACGAAGTGCAATGCAATCGACTGTACCTAGATATAATGTCAATGTGAAAGTCTTTTGGATGAAAAGCTTTTTGAAAAAAAAAATACGAAAAAGAGAAATTAATAAACAAAAGCTTATAAACACAAAGGATTCTTAACAAACATGAGAAAATTCTTTACTTTTTATAACTAACTGCAAAAAATACACAAAGAAACGGGACATTTTATGATGTCATCAGTCAGAATGTCGATTTCTTATACCTAATCCTTATACATAATTATGTAAGGAAGTGTCTTGTAGTGTGTTTATAATGAAGACGGATAAACCGTTGTGGTTCGGTCAAGCGGAGAAAATTAATGGGGGACGATCTGAAAGAGGGATATTTTTGTAGGAATTGTAAGCACGGCGTCGCATAGCCGTAGCCGAGTGGACGTATCGGAGCTTCTGATCCGCTTTGGTTACGTGCTTAAGTTAGGTTGACGCCTGTTTGACGGCGAGGCGAAAGGCGTACGGTAACGATCCCTTTCTGAGTTGATATTATGTGTGCTACATAGAGTACATTATAACCAAAACTACTATGATGGTATGGTTCAGTCCAACCACAGATATAGATACACCTAGATAACGCAGGAGCAACTATTTCGCGTGTCAAAAATCGCACCAGCTTATTTTTGAAAATCATAAGCCGCCACTTTCGCGCTCAGTCCTGCGTACTGCTGGCTAGGTGAGCGTGAGCGAGAGAGCGCGAGCTTGTGACGTCATAGTAGGTAGTCAAAAAATGGCACGCTTAGTTTTTATACAGTTCGTGATACTTGCGTTATCTAGGTCTATCTATATCTGTGAGTTCAACCCTACCCCCAGGGGTATGGTCAGAGGCATGGTAGGTCCAGAGTGTAATGTTTCACTGCTGAGAAAGTTGAACAGTGGTGTCCCAGTAGTAATAGATCCGACTAACGAGTTGTAGGTTGTGGGTTCGGACCCAGACAGGCGCTTTACTTTGTGTAATTATTATTAATAAATAAATATTAATTATTATTAAATATTATTTATTTCATCACCATTGCTCTCAAAACGGTGAAGGAAAACATAGTGAGGAAACCGGCATGTCTTTATAGGAACTAAAATTCGAAGATAATGTGACATCTACCAACCCACATTGGGTCTGGTGGATTACAGCACAGTGCTTACTCCCTCTCACACAGAGGAGGCCTGTGTCCCTTGTATGTATAGTAAAAGTGCGCAGTGATGCACACCCCCACCTTATTTCAAGTTAAACAAATATCAACTTTATTTCAATGACAATTAAGTTGATTTCAGAGCGACTAGCACTATTGAAAAATGTTTGAAGTTGTAGCGTAAACTGAACTTTACATAACATACATAATCAGCCTATAACGTTCCCACTGCTGGGACACAGGCCTCCTCTCTGTGAGAGGGAGTGGGCCGTACCTAATCCACCACGCGGGCCCAGTGCGGGGTGGTAACTGAACTTTATTTTGTTGGAATTAAGGCGATTATAGCCTCGAATGTCCTTGAGCGTTTGGGCGGAGCATAGGCGAACTCAGTGCCTCACCCCGCGCGCCCGCTTACCTCCCCAATGTCAAAGAGTGTCGTACTCGTACGTAGCGCATGCAGATGCGGCGGCGTGGGACGCATTTTGTCATAGGCAGTTTTATGACGCTTCCTACTGAGTGTAGATGGATCGAGAATACGTACAATATTTATGTTGTGAGTATGAATGCTATTGTACAGTAAAAATACTGCTTTCTTAGAGACAAATAAAAAAAAATAATAATATCAATAAAAAACGTTCATTCAGTATACAGTTCGTTTTTTCACGTATACAGATTATAAAAAAATACAATTACAAAAAAAAAACTTATGACTAATACCGCTTTTAACAGTGGTAGTTTTTAGGGTTCCGTACCCAAAGGGTAAAAACGGGACCTTATTACTAAGACTCCTCTGTCCGTCTGTCTGTCTGTCACCGGGCTGTATCTCACGAACCGTGATTGCCAGAAGAATACCATTATTATAGTTTCAAACTCAAATGGGTCCCGCCTGCTTCCAACTTTTATTTAATTTAAAATGGGCTTGTTTTTAGCTTTTCAGTTAGTTTTAGCATAAGGTTGCAGTCGGGTTTTTTAAATTTTATATTTCCTGCTTTTTAGTTTACAAATGTGAAAGATTTCGCAGACGATTTAGTTCTTGGTAGGTGTTTTTTTACGATTTGTCACTTTGAATTAGTTTTTACCATATTATAAGTTGTATATATTTTTGTAATCACATTTTAAAATCTTTTATTTTGATACCCCACTCGATAGGTTATGAGAAAAAAAAAATTTTTTGGAGAAATATTATTGCGCCAAAAATCCGCCATTTTGTATTTTTTATTTTGATATACCCAGTGTCACTCTCACAGTACATACGAATCTAATGACACCTCTCAAGCTAAAATCCATCGAGCCGTTCAGGCCGCAGAGCGTGCCAAACAATTATACATACATACATAATAATATGTGTTTTCACTTCTCATGCTCTAAAAGTCCGTCTTTATGATGTGCTTAGGTGACATAAAATCGCTTTTTATGTTCTAGTGCATAAAGTAATTTTTTTTTCTAAGACTAAAGTAATCAGGCCCAACAGCCACACGCACAATAGAACTTCGCAGATTAAAGTCGTGATTTATTTCATTTTCTTTAATTTATACTACTTCCGTGTTTTCTATCGTTAATTTAATAAAATCAGGTGAAATAGTTGTCATTTATTATTTAAAAAGGCAAAGAAACGTTTTCATTTTTTGGCAGTATGAAGTACCCAAGTCGAATGACAAATGTTGAAAATTAAAAAAAAAAACTTTTGAAAAGTTTCTTGGCGGTATTATCTGTGGTGGCAGGAATTAGCTATGGATGCAACATTTTTGATTAATTATGTACTGTATACTTTATGTCTGTTTCATTTTCTCGCAATCGAAGTGTACCTAAAGCAGAGTGTATAACTCAGGCGTAAACGAGCCATTTTACCCCTCGACTTAACTATCCACTCTCGCCTGCGGCTCGGGTGGATATAAACGTCTCGGGGTAAAATAGCTTCTTTTATGCCTTAGTTGTACAATCTACTATTATGTATGTATAATTGTTTTTCGAGAGTATATAATATTATATACTCTCGAAAAACATAACCCTTCTTCTGGCTATCACGGTTCGTGAGATACAGCCTGGTGACAGACAGACAGACGGAGAGAGGAGTCTTAGTAATAAGGTCCCGTTTTTACCCTTTGGGTACGGAACCCTAAAAACTACCACTGTTAAGAGCGGTATTAGTCATAAGTTAGTTTTAATTTTTTTTTTGTAATTGTATTTTTTTATAAACTGTATACGTGAATAAACGAACTGTATACTGAATAAACGTGTTTTATTATTATTATATTAGTATTCAATAGACAATAATATAGCGTCCACTCGCAAACAAACTATCACTACTACTAATACTATCAACGTCCAAGCGTAAACGAACAGTCCGAGTGTACTATCTGCGCTATTTAGTCTTTGCCACAAAAATGCAGATCGGAGCGAGCCGACATGCGACACAACCTCCCCGTGCGAACGATACAGCGAGACTGGCCGGGCGGCTGCTGCCCGCGCCCGTATAGGTAAAACCATGGTGTTATTGATTTTTTCCCACTTAAATAATAATTATTAAAAAAAACAAACTTAATTTTTATAAACCATTAAATTTGCTATAATTTGGTGAAAGAATCATCAAAATCGCTTCAGGCGTTTGAAAGTAGAAAGAAAATTCTTGCGTAAAATAAGAGGATGGATATGATTTTTTATTGTTAAAACTAACAGTAATATTAAAAAAATCAAACTTAAATTATATTTGTAAACATATGTCACATATCATATATTTTTTTTTAATATATTTGGGCTATCCATTTGGGAGGAGTAGGCCTTCAAAGAGAGGTCTACTTTGAAGTTTGGCGTAACCATTCGCCTTAAAGTAATTTTTTCATTAATTCGTGTTTGTTTACATTTATGGCAATTAAATCGCGAACGTAGATTAAAACTACAGTCCGTTCACAGTTATTTTACATCTGAGTTTGCATCACAAAATCACAGTGATCTTTATTGCCTTTCCAATAAGGTTGCCGTTGGGTTGCTGCCATTGACAAGTTTTTAAAATTCAAAGATCTTTAAAATCGTTTCACTAAGTTTGCTATGGGCCTTATTAATGGGCCTTGTTAGAAGGCTGAAAGTGACCCAAAGGGCAACGGAGAGGGCTATGCTTAAAGTTTCCCTGCGCGATCGAATCGGAAATGAAGAGATCCGCAGGAGAACAAAGGTAACCGATATAGTCCGAAGAATGACCAAATTTAAGTGGCAGTGGGCAGGGCACATTACTCGCAGAACAGATGGCCGATGGGGCCGAAAGGTTCTGGAGTGGCGACCGCGTACCAGAAGACGTAGCGTTGGAAGGCCTCCCACAAGGTGGACCGACGACCTTGCGAAGGCCGCAGGAATTCGTTGGATGCGAGAAGCACAAAACCGGTCGAAGTGGAAGCGCTTGGAGGAGACCTATGTCCAGCAGTGGACGTCTTTCGGCTGAAATGATGATGATGATGATAAAGGCTGCTATTGGCTTGCTGCTGTAAGAATTCTCTATCAAAGGACTGTATGAAAAAATCTTACAACAATGTCGGATTGTCGCCTGTCAGATTTACTAAGTAGGCTTCAGGTCCTAACCGTCATCTTAAGAAAATCGAAGGGTCAAGCTTCTTACGAAAATAATCAAGAGAGAATGTTACATCCAGCCCGGGGAGCGAAAAACAATCTGATACAGGGTTACTTGTAATTCGACGTACATCCGTCACTCCGTCATGAGCTGATAGGGGGGCCAAAATGCAACATGTTGAACCCCCCATGTATATAGATATTTGAATTTTAGAGGTATTTCCAAATAAAAAAAAAATATATATTGAATGGGTATCATTATAAAATAACTAGCTGCACCCCGCGGTTTCACCCACATAAGTGTCTATCCCGTGGGAATATCGGGATAAAAAGTAGTCTATATGTTAATCCAGGGTGTCAGCTACCTCCATGCAAAATTTTATCAAAATTGGTCCAGCTGTTTGAGCGTGAAGAAGTAACAAATATATAAACACACACACACACACTCACTCACAAACTTTCGCCTTTATAATATTAGTGTGATATTGTAGCTGGCACTTCAATTAAGTAAGCTATGAACACAAATAAAAAGTACATACTTAGTTCAACAAAATAATTCAAAATGATGAGCGATTTATGAATAATATCTTACCAATAATTTCATTTTACGCATTAAAAATGTTTTTTGAACCGTAAGGGTTCGAAATTCCACCCCTAAAAGGGTGAATTGAAAGGGGGAAATTTCGCGCGGACAAAATCACGGGCAGAAGCTAGTTGTTAAATAAATTTACCTAGCATAATGAGTTTTTAATAAAATGTTAATTGATTTTTTGTGATCACAGGACGTACATATTTTCGTAGAGCTGTTTATTTATTTTTATTAAATAATCTTAACGGTCAAAAAGATAACGTTAATTTACATAAAGAAAACATTAACCATATATTGTCTATGTCTTCCGTTTACCTGTATGTTTATTTTATTTTATTAAACATTATGTGGCGTGATTAAAATCAAATTAAAAACACATAACATCATGCCTGTATTTCTCGAAGGGACAGGCAGAAGTGTACCGACATTTCGTCAGTAATGTTTTTATTAACATCAAAATCAAGAATAAGTAAGTATTAAAAACTTTTTTCCAAAAAATAAGTTTAAAAAGTAAAACCCGACTACTGAAAAGGATGAAACAAGAAAGCACCTTCCCGTGGTGGCATGCCGCTGTACTAACATACAAAGCTATGGTAAATAAAAATAAGTTTAAAAACTAAAACCCGACTACTGAAAAGGATGAAACAAGAAAGCACCTTCCCGTGGTGGCATGCCGCTGTACTAACATACAAAGCTATGGTAGCATGCAACCACGGGAAGGTACTTTCATGTTTCATCCTTTTCAGTAGTCGGGTTTTAGTTTTTAAACTTATTTTTATTTAATTGTTTTGGGGCTTATTTCAGTAATATTTAAATTTTTGAAATGTGCTAATTAAGCCCTTTCATTTGATACCCAACAAGGCATGATATTTTTTTTTTTTATATCATGACTCTTGTCCGTTAGAGAGCGATTTAATGTGACGTCACATAGCCAGCGGTATAATCAGTGCGTTGCGATGCGCGGTCGAGTACGTTCGCGTTTGCGCTGCACAGTACGAATATTATATTCGCGAATTGCGCGGCTATAGTCGCTGCCCGTTTCCGCTATGAGTTCCCAAACTCTCATAGCCAACGAAGTGTTGGCATTCATCAAACATGCCATCGATTACATGGACGAGATCAGCATCTTGCAGATCTGCAAGTCATCCTACAAGGAGGAGGAGATTAGCAGTGCCAAGTTGCTGCTGTTCACAACGCTCGGCAAAGTCAGCCAGATGCCGTCTCGTCGAAGGGACGGTACAGAGAAGAGTCTCCAGGACATCGTAACGCTGATGAAGGAGACCGACCCGGACGACGTGCCTGATTTCGTGGCGAAGGATCTGCACAAGCTGCCTCCCGTCATGTTTGACCACGTAGACGTCACCAGGCTGCTGAAGGACATTACATTCCTGAAGCAAAGCCAGGCCGAGATGCAGCTAAAGCTGGAGGTGTCTAACAACACCATCAGTGATCTACGGGCCGAAGTAGTGCACTTGCGCAACGCAATTTCTGCAAGTAGGTCACCAACCGACGCGGACGCCGCAAATGTGAACACGCGTCGCGGGGCACAAAACGCCTCCATCTGCAGTTTTGAGTCGGCGAGCTCGAATGCGTCACCAGCTGCCGAGAATGCATGCGTTGCAACGCGTGCCGTGGCCGTCCCTGCCTCGACACAGGTGGAGACAACGTCGTGTGTAGGTTCGTCGACCCCCAATCGAGCCTACGCAGCAATAGTAGCCGCTAACAAGCCTGCTGAGTCGCAAAACTCACAGGTAAAACTAGCGGAAAAACTAAAAGGGGGTAAACGGAGCCGGTCGAAACCCAACAAGGTTTTGAAAAAGCAGGATCCAGAGAAGGACACGTGCGACAAGGATGGTTTCATCAAAGTGGAGAAGAAGAAGAAGAAGAAACCTCCTTGTCGGAACCAGTGCGGCACCGCGCTGGCAGGACCCAACATGCTGCTGCGTCCAGCAATCCCGACGACGCAGCTGTACGTGTCCAGACTGCACCACTCCACGAAGGTTGAGGAGATCGTGGAGTACTTGCGTGTGAAGACCAACTGGACTTTGAGGGTCGAGAAGTTGGAGGCGCGTCACAGCACAAACTTCAAGTCGTTCGTGGTGCGTGTTCCGACACACCATCTCGAGAAGTTCCTCAAAGAAGAGTTCTGGCCGAAGGGTGTTGTGTACCGCCGGTTTCGTGGCCGGCTACATGACACCAGTCAGCGAAACACGACGCCGTCACTTCGTGTTTAGTTAGTTACTTTGTAATTATAATGATGTATTTATTTATAGTATTTTTAAGTTATATTAATATTGTATTTTATGTGTTTCCTATGGGCCTTGATGCCTGAAATAAATGGGTAAATAAAAAAAAAAAAAAAAATAACCAGTATGGCCAGCAATATAACCAGCGGACGATCAAGACGCTCCCAAAGATACCTCATTTGTCTAATTATGACAAGTAAATTAGAAGTTATGAGGGAACAGATGAACATAACATACCGGTCAAAATCATAACCCTCCTTTTTGCTTCGCCGTAGTCGGGTCAAAAAAAACAACCGACTTCCAAAAAAAACTGAACTGCCCCGTTGGTCTCGTGGTTGCAAGCGCGACTGCTGAGCGTGGGGACTTGGGTTCGATTCCCGGGTCGTGCAAAGTGTTATTGAGTTATTCCATTAAGAATTTCTTAGTAACAGCCCGGAGTTTGGAAGTTGGCGGTGTGATACCCCCGTGCCTCGGAAAGCACATTAAGCCGTTGCGTTGGTCCTGCGCCTGATCTCTCTCCGGTCGTGTCGGATTGCCGTCCCATCGGACTAAGAGAGTGAGGGAAGAGGGAGTGCACCTGTGTCTGCGCGCACACTTGTGCACTATACTATCTCCTGCGCCGAAGGCTGGTCTTCGTTGAGATTGGCCGCCGTGGCCGAAATATGTACAGTCTGGAGGACTTTATTTAACTGGTAAAACATGGACAATCATAAAGTTCGCTACCTCTTCGAAGAATGCAGGCGTAATGTCATAGTTTCTTTTAGAATTAATCCAAGCAACGCCAAGTGGAGTCACAGTATAAGCTTGTTATAATTTAGACAGGAACCTGACACAATGCGGTGTTAAAGCACACCCCGGACACTCCATACAACGCTCGCAAAATAATTACCTACTACTACCTTAAAAAATGACGTTTGTATACGTATGAATGTGTGCGTGAGGTACTTGTGTTTGCGAGCGCTCTTGTTAAAGAACTGCGACGGTAACCTCGAAGTGCGGGGTGAGGTGCGGTAACTGATGTTAGTGCGGGGAAGGGAGTGTCCTTTCTGTACGTAGTACTTTAAGTATAGTGAAGATTGGCTACGAAATGTGGAATATTAAATATTTTTTTATCAAAGTATGTTCCTATTTCTTTAGCTATGGCGGGCAGACCGTGAACTCGAGTAGATTTTTTGTTTCAATTAATTATGCTATGCTGTGAGGAAATGTCTGTTTGTTGTTATGAAACTAAGCCATTTTTGCCTAGTTTCCTATTATTTTAATGCATACCTACTTATAACGGAGGCCCGTGGCTAAATAATGAGAGCCGGACAGGTCAATCGATCAGGTTAAGCTACGCTTGCCGCGGTTGGTCTGTGTATGGGTGACCATCTTTACGAGTACATACCGAGACCCCTCCGTGCCTTGGTTGGTTCCGGCTGTCATTCGCGGATCTTTGACAGTCGTTACGGGTAGTCAGAAGCCCGAAAGTCTGACAACCAGTCTTACCAAGGGGTATCGTATTACCCAGTAACTGGGTTGTGGACGTCAGGAAGGCAGTCGCTCCATGTAAAATACTGGTATTCAGCTGCATTTCACTGCTGCTATTCGAAATGCTGCATTTCAAAATATTTGATAATAAATGGCCAATGCAAGCAAACCTGCGGTTCAAACCTAAAGCTACCTGCTAACCACCTACCTGCCCGATTAACAAACTTAAAGGTTCACATGAGATGCCAAGGAAGTGTTTTCTGGGCATCGAACCATGACACAAGGCACACCCAAGCATTTGCGCCATAATATTTGCAAAACTAAACCTGCATGGACGTGCGCCTTTGCTAACTTTCGAAAAAAAAAGTTTGAAACTTTTGTTTTATCTGTGGGAAAAATTTGAGCGGGATAATTTCGGGTTTTGTAATTCGAATTGTGACGTCGAGGTGTTGTTTGTTTCTTTTGCTCGCAGTGTTTTGAGATGAAGTGAAAGAGATAGATGTAGTTTTGTTTATTCGTCGTGATTATAGAATGTACTAAGAGGGTGCTGAAATAATTGTTAAAATTTTATTCGCTTTCCATTGCGTCGTTTGTTTATTATTTAAAACAAATCAGTTCTTTATAACAGGCAATGAAGTATGGACACAACAATATTTGTATTAATTTAAACTACTCCAATATTATGAAATATCAATGAACAATGAAGAATTAAGATTTAAGATCTAAAAATACGTGTAACTAATTTTATGGACCTTTTAAATTAAAAATGGACGTTTAAAACTTGTGTTATTATTATGTTAGTAAAAATGTTAAACATACTAGTTTTGTGCCCGGTGTTACTTGCTGCTGGGGTGCAAACACTGACCATCGATTCGCAGCTTGGAACCTCTATTGAAGGTAAGAATCTTTGTTCTATCAAAAAAAAACATTAAAAAGGGCAACACACACACACACACACAATATTAAATTAATCAGCGCCTGATACTACTCCATACAACTTTAGACGTGATTAAAAACTTGCTTACTAAAATTACCCACGTCTATTTACGCCAGGCGCTGATTAATTTCACAGGACTAAACTTTTATGTTCTGTCCTTTTCAAAATAGAAAAATGCATTGAACTTAAATTTAGTTTAATTTGTGAAAAACAGAATCGGCACCAATGTTTAGGTAGCCCTACTAATTTATTTCGGCATCTCCTGAACCCCCCCTCCACCCCCTCCCCCCCTAAATATAACGTACACGTTCACGTTCGTAACGTACGAATTCTCCAATAAATTAATTGCTTAGTCACAAATATACAGGATGAAATTAAATTCATAGGCATCCTTTTAAGGGGTCATTGTACTCGACTTTATGAACAACTTTTACTATGGGACTAAACCTAAAATCGCGAAAAAAAATCAGCTGTTCCTTGCATTTACGTTCACATAACTCGTCAAAATGTAGGGAAGAGCTGATTTTTTTTTCGCGATTTCAGGTTTGGTCCCATAGTAAAAGTTGTTCATAAAGACGAGTACAATGACCCCTTAAAAGGATGCGGGCCCATGAGTTCAATTTCACCCTGTAGATTTTTATGCTAATAATATTTTAGTGGAGAAATCCAACAACACTGTCTGACTAGGGGATCGAACCCAAGACCCCGCGCTCAGCAGCCGCGCCTACGTCCACAAGACCAAGGAGCCAATAATTTATGTAATAAGAAGCACATCAAGCTACCCGAACTGTCAAATTTTCCCAATCAACTTTGTACCTTATGCTTTAGCAATAAAGTTGAAAATCTATTAAATAAATTTTGACAGATTGTAGTAGCTTGATGTCCAGCTGGCGTCTGTACAATGCTCGTAATTTAAAACGTTCAAAATCTAGTCGCAGTCTCATCTCATCGACAAACATTAATGTCAAAATTGTAGGGAAATTCGTGTTAAGTATTTGTGGCAGATTGAGACTGAGATCAGACTGTGTGTTGGATCATTTAGCTCCCTTCAAAATGGTTGAGCTGAATGAAATGGTGCTAATACATGCGTCATGTTCGTGAACGGGCGCCGTCAGTAGGGGCTGGTCATCTCTTTGCTGCCATGGCTTATTTTATATTAATTTAATATTTTAATTGTTGTTTTTTCTCATCTTTTCATTATGGACGCTTTTAACGTTCTGCATCGTTCTCACATGTATAATTTTTAACATGAATGATGTAACCAAGACTTTGTAACCATACTATTTTGATTTAAAAGAGTGTCCATGGAGTTTCTTGCCCGTTCTTCTCCATAGGTACCTACGCTTTGGAATGGGCAACTAGCTTCATCTTTCCGACTGACCGACCCCTTGACAATTCAAAAGTGCCTGTAATTGGTTTAATTGAAATAAATGTTTTGAGTTTGAGTTTGACTGTAAACGTTCTTAAAATTACGAGAATTACCCCTCTGTTATAATTATAGTTTTTGGTGCAGTTTCTACCTAAAATATAACTTAATTCTTCGTCACACTTCAAGTAACATAAATGCACCTCACCCACCCAAATTCTGTCAATGTGTCGAAACTATTTGATAATAATTCCAACTGTTTCCAAATGTATCCGCTGTGTTGCATCCATACCATAGCAATAACAAATAATGTTACATGTAATAAAATTATAATAATGTAACGAGTAATTTAATAAGTAAAGTATCTTTGTTTGACATTCTTACGAATGTTTACACCTACTTTATGCAATGCTTAGGAGAAAGACATTCTCATTGGATCTGCTTAGTAGTCGTTAATGCAACTGTTGAGAATGGGGTGATGGATTTGATCCCCGGGTTGGGCAGATTAGTATTCAGCATCTCCATAAGAAAATTTTCAGTAGGTTGCAGCCCGGAGTCCTAGGTACTTACCTCTTTATTAATAGACGTTGATTAATTTTAATTTTTGAAGTTTTGAAGTTAGAGCAACGTTTATAAATAAACCCCCTGTAGGTGAAATTGTTAGATAAGTGTGTCAAAATGTTGAAATCAGTCAGAATATTTTGTGTATTAGCATTCATTTTAATTGCTGTAAATCGAACACAAATCCGGAATTAGATGAGTATTGATAATTTTCTCTAATTAAACCTATCACCTCTAATTATTTTAATAATCGTTTATTTATAAAAGGGACACATCAGTTCAACATTGTTCGACCCGGGGTTCGAACGTCCATCCTTGGTCAAATTGGTCGTTGCGATTGTGACTATTAGCACAGAATACTTAATAGTACTACGTACTATTAGTCCAACGAAGCAATAATTTTATTTATTTTCATAATTTCCAGACTGTTTCGAAAGAATATCGATTGGCGAGCAGCTGCCTCCTGACGCCATCTACCGAAATGTGACTGAACTAACAACGCGAGAGTGCGAGCAGATTTGCAAGCAGGACAAACAGTGCCAGAGCTATGACTATGGGTACGTATTGTTGAATGTAGATGGCGCTACTAGTTATAAAGTAGAATCTGATTATATCCACTGTATGTACATTTGGTACTCGGTAGAGTGTCTCAGTAGTGCTGTAGTAATGTGATTGACTTTTAAAGATAACCATAGCGGGTTCGAATCCCATGCAATGAGTAATTTAAAAATCTAATAGATAACTATTCTACATATTTTAATGTGGAGTTAATTATTTAAACAGCAGCCTTGGTTTTTTGTTAATAATATACCTATGTATAATATATGCCCTATGTCATTGTTTCTAGAATGTTATCCTTGTCTTCTTGTATTTACTGTTCAACTTCTATCAATATATTTAATTCCAGTGTCGGCGCAAAAGGCAACGCAACCTGCAACCTAAGCAACAACGACGAAAAGTCACTCAAAGAGAAGAGTCTTCTTCTCAAACACCCTGACTATGACGTATACGTGCGTCGGTTCCAATGCGAGCAGTCCCCCCCTTCCCCCATCCAAGGACAGTTCGATGACCCTTCAGATGGACCTGGACCCACACACAGACCCGTTTTCAGACCCGTAGATGACCCTAAACAACCGTTTACTGATGACTACCTCATATCTGGGGACTTAGAATCTTACGGTGTATCAAGACCAGTGTACAAACCTCAGTATGATGAAAGACCTGATGATTATTCGAATGCTAAGCCTGATTTTGATATGGGACCAAGTTATGGTGCACATAAGCCCCAAGATATGCCGTATAGACCTGAAAAACCAGCTCAAGATGGGTCTTATAAACCAAGGCCGGATCCTCACGATGTTTTACAGCTTGAAGATCCTTATAGACCTAATGATAGGCCAGGGTATCCTGTTAATGATTATAATAGGCCAAGACCACCTCCGTATGAGCCAGAAAAGCCTGAGTACAACTACATCATCAGGCCAAATAGAAAGCCCAGACCTCAGGCAGATACTGGTTATAATAAACCTACAAATGATTATCCTGCTAGACCTGGTTATGGTCAAGAAGACCCTGGTTATACAAAGCCTACTAATGATTATCCCAGGCCAGGTTATGGTCAGTCTGAACCTGGATATGTACCAGCTCAAAGACCATACCCAGATAAAGACTCATACAATCGTCCAAGGCCTGGATACCAGGGACCAGCGGGCGGTTATGGTCAAACCTCCCCATACAACGATAATTCAATTCATGTCGAAATCCTCGACCCTCCTAGGCCTTACAAGCCTCCAAAACCAACTTCCGGGCAAGGAATCTATGGTTACGGAACCTATTCGAGTCAAAATTCGTATTCGCAGTCGCAAAGCAGTCAATCCCACCATTATGGTTCTGTTGCAGCAGACAGTGGTTATGGTAGCCCCTATAGACCAGATCCTAGACCTGAAAGACCAGGTTATGGAGAACCTAGTGATACTGGATATGGTGGTGGGTCGAAGCCACAAAAACCTAGCAATGAACGACCAACTTATGGTGCTGAAAAACCCTCATATGGTACTGAAAAACCAGGATACGGAAATGACAAACCATCTTATGCTAATGATAGACCATCTTATGGTGCTGAAAAACCTTCGAATGATTATGAAAAACCTTCATACGGGAATGATAGGCCATCGTATGGAAATGACAAACCATCGTATGGTAATAACAGGCCATCGTATGGAAGCGACAGACCATCAAATGATAGGCCATCATATGGATCTGAAAAACCAAGCTATGGGAATGATAAGCCTTCATATGGAAATGACAGGCCATCTTACGGAAATGACAAACCATCGTATGGGAACGACAGGCCATCGCATGGGAATGACAGGCCATCATATGGAAGCGACAGGCCACCAAACGACAGACCGTCTTATGGTGCAGAAAAACCCTCAACAGATAGTGGTTATGGTTCTAACCCATATAGACCAGATCCTAAGCCAGAACGACCTGGTTATGGTGAACCTAGCGATACCGGCTATGGTGGAGGTTCAAAACCACAAAAACCTATCAACAACAGACCGTCTTACGGTTCTGACAAACCCACTTATGGTCCTGAAAAACCTGCCTACGGCAGCCAAGTTTCCTATGGCAGTAACCATGAATCATTTAGCAGTCAGAGTGCATATAACAGTTACCACGCCAGTTACGGCAATCAATACTATGGTAATAAGCCTTATGGTCAACAAGACTCTGGTTCTGGGTTGCAGAAACCTACCCATGATTATCATAGGCCTTCCTATGGAACTGGGTCTTATGGGGGAAGTCAGGGGGGATATGGCAATAATCAGAGCTTGTATGGTGGTGGACATGGATCGATTGATAGTGATCAAGGAGCCTATGGGGGACAGGGAGGCTATGGTGGAAGTCAGGGGTCCTATGGAAATAGCCAAGGATATGGGAGTGGGTCTTATGGTGGAACACAAGGGTCTTATGGGGGAAGTCAAGGTTCTTACGGGGGTAGCTCATATGGCGGCTCGCAAGCTTCATATGGAAACACGCAATCTTCACAAAGCAGTAGCAGCAATTCTTACGGAAGCCATGGATCTTTTGGCAGTCACAATCATTTTAACAGCGGATCTTATGGTGGTTCCCAAGGGTCTTATGGAGGAACTTCAGGGTCTTATGGCAGCAGCCAGGGGTCTTATGGAAGCAGTACTGGGTCCTATGGGGGTGCTCATGGGTCTTATGGTACTCAAAATAATCAGAATCGACCCTCGTATGGTAGTAGACCATCGAATGATAAGCCTGCTTATGGAAAGCCGCAGAAACCGAAACCTTCTTATGAAAATGATGACGCTGATACAGGTAAAACTCTTAATTTACTTTAAGAGCTAGTACTATTTATTTATTTAATACTATAAGCACACAAATCTACAGAGGTGGACTTAATGCTATAGGCATTTTCTACCAGTCAACCTTTGGGCGATGCAGAGACAAACTGTGGTAGGTGCAATCATGAAAATTGAGATATAAATATTTTTAAATATAAAGATACGCAAAAACTTATTTAAAACTATGAATATGATATATACCTAATAAAATAGGAATATAAGCACTAATAAATATACTTAAATACATGAATATACTAAAAATAAATAAGACTAACAATGGGAAAACATACTTACCCCTAGCGTGGACCAAAAAGTAGTCTAATAAATAAAATATTATTGGTATTAAAATTAGGTCATTCAGCACACATATTGTGGAAGCTATTATAGAATATTGTAATTATTGTCAAAACAATGGGTACGTACGTCACAAATATTTTTCTCAAATAAGGTTTCTTTTTTCCTTGATTTCCTTCGATTAACTGAAGATGTAATCCTTGATTACAAACAAAATGAGAATAAAGAGTATTTATTGGGTCTAGAGGTATTGGGTTGAGAGGATCGGTGGCCCAGTGGTAACAACCGCGACTTACGAGATATAGGTCGCAGGTATGAACCCTAAGAGGCGCTTTACTTTGTGTAAATTATTTTATCACCACTGCTTTCAAAACGGTGAAGGAAAACATCGTGAGGAAACCGGCATGTCCTAGAACCAAAAATTCGAAGACGTGTGTCATCTACCAACCCGCACTGGGCCCGCGTGGTGGATTACGGCCCATTCCCTCTCACAGAGAGGAGGCCTGTGTCCCAGCAGTGGGAACATTATATGCTGATTATGTATTGGGTCTTGCCCAGGAAATTGATATTTTACTTCAATACTTAAATTAAAAAAAAAAAAAATATATCGCGTTCGAGGCCAAAAACACTCGATAGTGAAATTTTCACAATAACATAGTTAATGTTAAAATACCTCTCTGGTTTACACAAGCTGCAACATTAAATTACATTCATTTCCTACAGGTTACGGAAAACCACCAGGTTTCGACGAAAACCGCCCCGACTACATGAACCCAGACGAACCAGGCTACGATAGCGACTCAGACAAACCAGCATACGGTAACGAAAAACCAACCACTACCGGGTACGAAAAACCGAATGTCAAACCGGTTTATGAGTACGAACTGGACAAGCCTGGAAATGTGCCTAGTTATATAGCTAGGCCGGGAGGAGAAGTGATTACTTCGAGGCCGATGGCGGTCAGTGAATATGAAGATGCTTATGGCAGGAATCCTGGGAAGGAGATTTATAAGGGTAAGTGATTTTTGTGTTCATTTTAAGTTGGACATACTACAGATAAGTTCAAAAGTCTGTCAACCAGTCTTATCAAGGGGTAACTGGGTTGTGGAGGTCAGATAGGCAGTCGCTGCATGTAAAACATTGATATTTTATTAGGTATATTTATTATGGACAATAAACGGCTACAATATGTCGCTCATTTGGAGAAACATCGACGTTAGCTTTACGTTTTTTTTACGTTTTTGCTTTCTTAACGTAAATACGCTTACTAAGAGCTTTGTCATATTTAACTCATTTTTAGGAAAGAATACATTTACGTCGATGTTTCCCAAATAAGCGATGTGTTGGAAGTGTTGGAACAGAGAAAAGGTAATACAATATTAACAATATTGCAGCATTTGCAGCCCACTACATTATCCGCGATTTAACAAAAGAAAATGTATGATTATGAGTGTCACTAGATAGGTAATAAATAATTGATTAATCGCTTGTATTCAGCTGCATCTGTTTATTTTGAGAGTCGACCCAATATAGCTGGGAACAAGCTAGGTAGTATAGACGGAAGCTTTGAGAGGCTCATGTCCAGCACTGAACTCCTTTAGGATGGTGATGAGACAATAGCATAAATGTCTCAGTGACTAAACAATTGGCTACTGCACTACGGGTTGAGAGTTTATTTCCCCCCCTTTTTTATGGATGGGAAATCATGAAATGACCCCTCCCGCTCTGGGTGGAGTGGAAGGGAGTGTCTGACTCTTACTGCTTAAAACCTTCCGTGTGTTAATTCCCGCTTCGAAGCAAATAATGTATTTGTATGCACTGAAAAAAAAAGTAGTTGCCACAATCAAGATTTTGTTTAGATTGACTAAGTAACTTGTTTGCATCTGAGCCTATCAAGCACAATGATCACAGCTACTACTTTTATTTGATCAGTGTACCAGTGTTTGTATGATGTATTTGATAAACACAACCAAGGAACTTATTCAACGCAAACATTTAGCGCAAGATTTGATCAAGTTGTATGATTAATACAATTAATCACAATGATAGATGCTATCAAGTCAAATCAACATAATAAAGTTTCAATGATCTTTATTGAAGTAATCAAGTTGCTTGATTGACACAACTAACTTACTTTGTAGTTTCAACTCTTCTACAATGATGTAATGTTAAGAATAATCAAGAAACTTGCTTGAGCGTTCTATCATTTGAACTAGTATCGTGTGTGGCTTACAGCTGGTCTCTTCTGTAAATATCTCACCCTGAAAACGGAGCCGGCTAGCCTTCTGACGCTATTGACAGCTTGACAGCTCACTTTAAGCTCACTTCACTTCTGTTTTCACGGAGAGATTTTTACGGAATACACCCGGCAGATAAATAAACCTATCTATAGTTGTTCCGGGTCTGTGTATGCGAAATTTGTACGAAAATACAACCACGAATAGTATAATCAGCCTATAATGTTCCCACTGCTGGGACACAGGCCTCCTCTCGGCGAGAGGGAGTGGGCTGTAATCCACCACGCGGGTCCAGTGCGGGTTGGTAGATGTCACATGTCTTCGAAATTTAGGTTCTATGACATGCTGGTTTCCTCACGATGTTTTCCTTCACCGTTTTCATAGCATTCGTGATGAAATAATTTAGGTACACAAAATAAGGTCTGGGCTCGAACCTACGACCTAAAACTCGTAAGTCGCGGCCGGTACCACTGAACCACCATTGCTCTCACGAATAACAACAAGAAATTCTTAGTTAAAAAAAAAAAAAACAAAACAAATAGCATTGCAAAACAAACAATAAAACGTATTTAGCAACGGTATTTATACATACTGGTATATGTTTAAACAATACGCAATTAATTTAAACTATTGAAGGAATACGGAAGCCTTTTTTGTTTTGGTCTGCTAGTCGAATGGTTTTTGAACAAATGATTGTAATGTGCGTGGACCTTAGGATCTAGCGAGAATTTTATGGAGATATTGAGACGTTTTCGTAGTTTTTCGTGAAACTGAAATTTAGTTTGATTTTCTATTAATAAAATTAAATTTTATTCGAGAACATCCATCGGTTTCTTACTAATCTTCAACTATATCCGACGATCCTGCATAATTATCTCTTTTGTTGACTTTACTAAAGTTTAAAATTTAGTCGTCCCCACCGTAAGTATTTCTGATTCGGTAGCGGTGAAGACCGGACACTCGCGGTCATTTTATTATTGTACTAGCAGCACCCCGCGGTTACACCCGCATTAGTCTTGATCTTGTGGGAATATCGGGATAAAAACTATCCTATGTCCTTTCCAGGGACTCAAACTATCTCTATACCAAATTTCATTTAAATCGGTTCAGCGGTTTAAGCGTGAACAGGTAACAGACAGACAGACACACTTTCACATTTATAATATTATTATGGATTATGGATTTGGGGTGTGTGTTTTATTAGTCCTTTGCCTAAAGCCTGGTGAAAACAGGTGTGCTGTTAAGCATATATGTAAGAACATTAGATAATCTAAAACCTTTACACACAAAATTTGATGAACCCCATAACTCCATTTAACAATCAAAACCGACCATGGGAGAGTAAGGTCATGAAACTACAAACATTCAGATGCAAATGATATTAATCCATGATAGCGGCGAAAAACAATGGAAGTCCGTCCCGAGGTTGCAAGTGACGCATTTTGGGCATTTACAAAAGGTCATTATTATGGTAACTGGCTTTAGTTTTGATGTGGATTAAATAAAGTAGCATGTAATGGATACATTTTGTGGTGATGTATTTCTCGAACGCATTAGAGTCATCATTTCAGACGTAAGACGTCCACTGCTGGACATAGGCCTCCCTCAAGCACTTCCACTTCGACCGGTTTTGTGCTTCTCGCATTTAACGAGTTCCTGCGGCCTTCACAAGGTCGTCGGTCCACCTTGGGGAGGCCTTCCAACGCTACGTCTTTCAGCAAGAGTGCTGCTGTCAAAACCACGGTCAACGCCGCGCACTATATTTTTGGGTCTGGTTACCGCGACGAAAGTTCTCCTAATCCTTATTTATTCACGTAAAAGTTAGTGAAGATGTAAGTAGAAACTCAATCAGGTATAAATGGCATAATGGATTTGATTCGCACTCAGATATATCACGTCTTGGATTAATATTTATTACCAGCTTCTGCCCGCGATTTCGCGTGAAATTTCACTATCCCCCCATTCACCCTCTTAGGGGTGGAATTTTGAAAAACTTTTTCTTATTGGATACCCACTCTTCACAAAGAACACACCCTCCAAATTTCATGTCTCTAGGACCAGCGGTTTAGGCTGTGCGTGATCAGAACTTCCACTTTCAGGTTGATCGTCAGGACTTTGAATTTTATACAGGGTGTTACAGAAAGGGTATATCAATACAAACGGGTTGAAGAGTGTATAGATCTAGTCTAGAATCTCTGTACAAAATTTCAGCTCAAAAGCAGTAACTTTGAAAATGCATAATATTTTTTTATTTCGATAGTTTATTAAATTGAAATCATAACAAACGTGTCACCGCACTACGATGGTCATTATCTGTAGTGTGTCTGTGCGTCTAGTACACGCATATCACGCCGCCGCGCGCCAGTGCAGCGCCGTGATGTCGAAATAAAAAAATATTAAGCATTTTCAAAGTTACTGCTTTTGAGCTGAAATTTTCTACACAGATTCTAGACCAGATACACTCTTCAACCCGTTTGTATTGATATACCCTTTCCGTAACACCCTGTATGTAGATGAATACTTTTATCCGGCTATGTCAAAAAGTTCACCTAGGATTTGAGTGAATCTGCAGACAAGAGACAACCTAGCATCATAAGCGATCATGATTTTTGAAAGCGTAACCTGCAGGGTCTGTCAGAAAAAAAAATGACGTGTGTTAGAATTTCCGTTGCCAAAATCTTTCTGATTCATTGCTAATTTGCGCAGCCATCTCCTCACTCCGAGGAGGGATCATTGTGTAACTGTTAGCCAATATCATCCCACGGCTGGGCAAAGGCCTCTCCCCATGACTTCCCGCTCTTTCTATCCAGAGCTAATAATAATAATAATATATTTATTTAATCTGACTACATTGGTACACAAACAAACTTATCAAGTATGTGTTTCTGGTCGTTTGATTTCTCTAGCTCGTCTCGCCATCGCCCCCAATCATTGAAAGAAAGAAAAAGTAGTATTTATTGCAAGTATTGCAACTCGTACAGGAAGATCACAAACTAAACTAACCATAGTATAAAAAAATAAAAACCAAGCTATATGTAAAAAAAAGGAACAAAAAGAAAAATGAAACAAAATCCTATTACGAGGCCAAAAGGCTCCTATCTCAGCGTGATGCTGCGACATTTAAAAAATAAATGTCGCAGCGCTGGTATCCTGATAGGGCCTGCTGTGGTATCGCGGGCAGTTACAGAAATAAATAAATAATAAAATAGCTTTTAATATGTAAAATATTAGCAAATAAAATAAAATATTAATTTGTGTATTTCATTGTGTGCACAGAAGATATTAGAGAAGGAATGCAGGACAATCAAATCAATCAGAAACAGGTCTGGATCGTTTCAAGCCAGCCTTTTTTTTGTATGGGAAATCATCAAATGACTCCTCCCGCTCTGGGTGGAGCGGAAGGGAGTGTCAGACTCTTACTGACTAAAACCCCTCCGTGTTCCTTCCTTAGCCCTTTATGTTCCGGGGTAGCGGTAACCCTTTCGGACAATTCCGCACCCCCGGCAGGCTTCGGCCCTTACAGGCCCCTTCCTTTATGCTGACATCTCTTTGGGGCGCGCGTGGAGCACTTACGCGCCGTCCGGCACGGGCCATCAGGGCAATTGCGTAACACGTTATCTATCGGAATCGCTTTCATTTTGACAGTTCAACAACATTCATTGCGTTATTTATGTTTTGAGCATACAAATTCTTCGAACTTATGAAGCAATGGATTAGCAATTTGCTTCAAAATGATTCAGATTCCGGTTGATAGTGTGTTACGCAATTAGGGTGCTGGTCCTGATCGGACGGTGAACTACCCATTACTCTCCGTTTATGCCAGTCCAACGTGTTTCTTACATAAAGACGGAAAGAAAAGCATTACTAATGTAGCATTTACTGCCCCATCTCAAAAATACACCCCCTCCATCAATCAACTCAGCCTATCGCAGTCCACTGCTGGACATAGGCCTCTCCCAGACTACGCCACAGCACCCTGTCCTCCGCCTTCCGCATCCAGTCTACCCCAGCCACCTTCTTTAGGTCATCCGTCCATCTAGCTTGGGGACGTTCCACACTACGCTTGCCGGTACAACCAACATACTTACCCACCCATACGGCCCTCCATACTTAGCTGCAATAGAGTATACCCACCATAATATACGAAAAAATAGTTAAACTGCAATATGACATTGACATTACAGCTCATACCGAAACGGAAAAAGACCGTAAAGATAATGCCCAAATTCCGTGAACCCATATCATAATGGTGTTTAAACCATGTCATGCGCAGCCGCGATGTGTAGCCGCCATGATGGTCAAACGAAGGCTAATCGTATTATGTCATTTCAAGCTTTTTGTGGTGATCTAAGTGGTACATCCTTTGGGCAATTAAGTGGTATGCTTGTGGGATCATGCTTAGATGGGTAAGGGTTTGAATGGACTTTGTTTATGATAAAGAGAGAAGAGGTATTGTGTCACGTTTGATGGAAAGTTGTTACTGGCGCTTATAGGCACGAATACGAAAGTTTGGTCTGCCAAATGTGTTGCTTACTTAAAAACATATTTAGGTAAATAAATATGGTTTTAAAGTAATTTAATAAAAAAGTGGCACTCCGGGAGTGCCGACAGAATTGAAAACTTGAACAATTAAGGAGTACCGACAGAAGTGAAAACTTGAAACTAAGGCGGTACCCCGACCAAATAACCTTGAGCATTCGCGACAGAGACAGAGAGCGACACGACTTCCTCGTACGAAAGGGATGCAGCGTACCCTGCGCACGCCCCTTTATCATTTAACTCGCAAAATTTTTGGAATAATTTTAATAAAAAAAGAATATCGATCTTTTTAAATAAATTAAAACATGGATTATTTCGATTTTTAAATTATCTATCCATTGGTGAAATCCTCAAATTAATAGAACGTCAACTTTAGCAAAAGATGCATGCAATCAATAATTTAGTCACTTAAAAGGAGATTTTAACGATATTAGTAACATAATAAAAACAAATAATAACGTGCAATGTGATGATAGGATATCGAACATTAATAATGTGCTTACAGATATAATAGTTTATTTCTCATAATTATTGAGCTAATAGCCTCTCAATAACGAAGAAAAACGCGGTTTTGGTCGCGGTACCGCCTTAATAACAAACTTTTCTGCAAGGAGCTACTATGGCGGGATGCAGTATTTGTTACAGAATTTGGCAAAACTATAATAAGTTATGATTTTGACCGGTATGTATGTATATGTATGTATGTTTTCACTTCTCATGCTCTAAAAGTTCGCTTTTATGTTGTGCTTAGGCGACATAAAATCGCTTTTTATGTTCTAGTGCATAAAGTAATTTTTTTTCTGATACTAAGGCAATCGGACCCAACAGCCACACGCGCAATAAAACTTCGCAGATTAAAGTCGTGATTTATTTCATTTTATTTAATTTATACCACTTCCGTGTTTTCTATAGTTAATTTAATAAAATCGGGTAAAATAGTTGTCATTTATTATTTAAAAACGCAAAGAAACGTTTTTATGACTTGGCAGTATGAAGTACCCAAGTCGAATGACAAAAGTTGAAATTAAAAAAAAAAACTTTTAAAAAGTTTCGTGGCGGTATTATCTGCGGTGGCGGGAATTAGCTATGCTTTGCAACATTTTTGATTAATTATGTACTGTATACTATATGCCTGTTTCATTTTCTCGCAATCGAAGTGAAAAGCAGAGTGTATAACTCAGGCATAAACGAGCCATTTTACCCCTCGACTTAACTATCCACCCTCGCCTGCGGCTCGCGTGGATATAAACGTCTCGGGGCAAAATAGCTTCTTTTATGCCTTAGTTGTACAATCTACTATTATCTGTTCTCTCATAACTTCAAAAGTGCTTATAATAATTTGACAAATGAGGTATCGTTAGAAGCGTCTTGACCGTACGCTTGTTATGGGCTATGTGACGTGACACTAAATTCAATATGGCGCCCTCTAGAGGACATCAAGTAATGAATTTAAAAATAAATATTTTGGGATGGTGCCTTGTGGGGTATCAAATGAAAGGGTTTAATTAGCACATTTAAAAAATATAAATACTAGATACTGAAATAAGCCCCAAAATAATAAAAAAAAAAAGTTTAAAAACTAAAACCCGACCTTTGACAGTCGATGGTTACGGGGACCTAGTCAGATCCCAAAAGTCTGACACCCAGTCATAACAAGGGATATCGGGTTACCCAGTAACTGGGTCGTGAAGGTCAGATAGGCAGTCGGCAGCCAAGCTGGTCTATTCTGTAAAAATATCACCGTGAAAATTTAGGTGAATTGAGCTTGGAGTGATCTGTCATTCTACATGCCGGTCTATTCTGTAAAAAACCTCACCGTGACATCTAATGTGAAGTGAGCTATCATTCCACCCAAGAAGCTTAATAGATAAAAGTGGAGGCAACACTGAATACCTAAGTGAAGACGACTGTGATCGGACACTCCCTTTCTAAATACACACATAAGAACGAGACAGTGATATGTGTTTTCTTTGTCATATGCATGTATTTAGAAAGAGAGCGTCCGACCACAGTCGGTTTTACTTAGGTATTTAGAGTGTTGTCTCCATGTTTTACCTATAAGCTTCTTGATTCCACCTGATGCTTATGGCATCGCTAGATGACAGCTCACTTCAGCTAAGTTTTCATGATGAGAATTTTACAGAATCGGCTGGCAGATGTTAGGGATGAACAATATTGACTGCTAACTTTAAACTCACTTCATCTTCGTTTTCACGGTGAGATGTTTACATAATAGCACTACAGGCCCCCAGAGTACGCTAGACGTATCTCAGAATAGTTTTACATTGTGGCTCTTATTTAAATGCATTCAATTTTCCGCTTATATATTTCGAAGGTCGTCTCCATAGTTGTGCTGTATATCATCTCGTGTCCGGGCGATACCTTAAGTTTTTACTCAATAATGGCACATAATGGAAGGTCTAAACAATTTGCCCAAGCCTACCGTTTGCAATTTACTATGGGGTATGGAGCAAGTTAAAAGCAAAGTAATCAAAATTGAGACTCGTTTATTCAAAACAGAGGGAGATTCAACAGTTTTCTATATTCAAATTTTTTTTTATAAAAACGCGCTTTAAATTAACTTCCCAGCGATGCATAATAAATTAGATACACCGCCTAGGCCCTGCTAGGATGTTGGCGCCGCGGATCGCTAATGTGACGCTGTCAATGTCATCAACGTCAAGTGTCATCGAGATGTCAAAAGACCCGCGAGTGCCGGCCGGTGCTTCCCGCGCTATTCCGTTGAAGAAATGATGAAATGTGTTTCCGTGTCAGTCTTTTTCTGCAATTTTTCTTATTAGGTACTCATTGTAAAGTTGCTGATTAAACTTCAAATCATCAAAACAACAAGGAATTCGTTATTAAACTCCCAAACCTATGTCAAACTCAAACTCAAAGCTTTTATGGAAAACTAGCCTCTGCCCGCGACTTCGTTCGCGTGAAATTTCTTATTCCCGACCATCCCCGTCGCATCGCATCACCTACCCGCGCTATCACTTCGCTTAGCGTTCTTTCTGACTTTTTATTCTTTTCGCTCGGCTCCTAAGAGACATAGCGTGATTTATTTATTTATTAAGGTACACCAACAGTTTCTATGTATACATTTTCTTAAGTACTATAATCATAAGTCTCGGTCTTACACAGTCGCCAATTACAGGTTTACCAGCACTCTCGGAAATAAGTGATTACAGATAACAAAACTAAAGGCTAGAATCCAAATTGTATGTCTCTAGGACCAGCGGTTTAGGCTGTGCGTTGATATATCAGTCAGTCAGGAATTTGAATTTTATGTATAGTATAGATATTGCTATACTTACCCAAACCCAGTTAAAGATCGAAAGAAAGAAAAGGAGCTTTTGTACAGCGGCTTCCATTCGTATCATACCTCCATCTACAAACGCTAACTCCCTCTCTACCGCCAAGCCATAACGTGACATTTTTGTTGGGAACTATTGCAATTATAAGCACCTCTTCCACGTATTCAACTTCGTCTGCAACGTTGGCTACGTGGAATGCCTTTGATGCTGCAGGTTTCAGTAGTGAGATCACGTACAGTCACGTCTAAAAGTATGTATACACTTGGCTTTATTCAAAGGCAATTTTCTCCTTTATTTTTGAATGAAATTTTATGTTATTACGGAAATAGTATTTTCGAACCCATAGGTTTATGTTAAGTGTCGTATTTCAACGTTGCGTTCGTTTTAAAATTGCCAAGTGTTGACATATTTTTAGACGTTACTGTACCACCGTGGTATAATGGGGTGGTGGACCGTCAGATTCGAAATTCCATCGCTCGCTTCATCTTTCGTTTTAAGACAAACCTTTACAAGATAGAGATCAGATATCAAGATTCTTTGAATCATTGTGTACGAAACTTATTGTTAATGTTATATCATACAGCCATTAGAGGTGGCCTTCGCCATTGTCTTTTGTTTTAAAAACCTATAAAAAATTAACAAATCTTCATATAAAATTTGGATAGAGTTATTTTCATGGTGAGTTGAGAAAAGAATATATATCTTGCAGCTGTTAGTACCTATGTAGCATAATCAGCCTATACTGTGCCCACTGCTGGGACAAAGGCCTCCTCTCTTGTGTGAGGGAGTGGGCACTAATCAACCACGCGGGCCCAGTGTGGGTTGGTAGATGTCACATGCCTTTAGTTTTTTAGTTCTAGGACATGCCGGCTTCCTCACGGTATTTTCCTTCACCGTTTTGTAGGTACTTATGTGATATATTACATGTATGTATGTACAAAAAGAAGTCCTCCAGACCAAATTTTGGCCATGGCGAGCAATCTCAGCGGAGGCTAGTCTTCGGCGCGGGAGATATTATAGTGCACAAGTGTGCGCGCAGACACAGGTGCACTCTCTTACAAAGTATTTCATTAAGACTCTGGTTGTGGTGATCCTTAGTTGTTTGGTAGTTTTTTAATTTATTTGACTTGGTTACCCCTTAGATATGTTATCATTACATCAGCATTGTAGTATTTGAACGGTCCATCAAAATCTACACTGTCCCAAATAATGTGTTAAGAATGGAACTGACCATTTATTAACACACTAGCTGCGCCCCGCGGTTTCACCCGCATAAGACTCGATCCCGTGGGAATATCGGGATAAAAACTATCGTATGTCCTTTTTCGGGACTCAAACTATCTCTATACCAAATTTCATCTAAATCGTTTCAGTGGTTTAGGCGTGAAGAAGTAACAAACATATAAACACACACACACACACACACACACAAACTCACAAACTTTCGCCTTTATAATATTAGTGTGATTATTTGAGACACGGGTTGACGAGAATGTTTTTGACAGATGTGTTCATAGATTTATATAATGATATGAAAAAAACTTCTTTCTATATATCTATGGTCGTGATTGTAGGTAGCTAGAAGTTTGATTTCTGGTCAAACCCAAGTAGGATGCCCAGATACTTAGTTCATAACAAAAAATATCAGATCGATGTCACTAACAAAAACCAGAGGAGTAATTCCCATATTTTTGAGAACGGTCGCATAATAACATCAGTCTCAATCCATCACAGATACGTCTAAACTTCCATTCTTGACAGTGATTATCGCTTAGATAAGGTTTCAACCAGGTATTAAGGTTTTTGAATACGAGAATTGCCCCTTCACATTAGTTCTATTTATCTATGGCTGATTTTTCCAACGCCAGATAAATTTATCGGAGGAATAATTTTGAATTTTTGACAGTTCTTCCATACAAAGACGACAATTTTATTTCACGAATAAAAGTTATCTGTCGATTGAAAAATCACCCCTTAGACAACTTGCATGGCAACTTGTTGCAACATAAAGAAAATCTATTTTTTCCGTCCTACATTTTAGATTCATAATTCTAAATTGTACAGCCTTTCATTCGGACTTTTCCAAATTTAAACAAAAAAATAAACAAAACAGAATCGCTCGATCTAAATTACGAGTCGGTAATTCACAAAAATTCTCTACAGAATGATGTAAGAGTGAAGTGTTATCATTTATCTTGTCCATTGTGCTGAAGCCTTGGCTTTCGGCGGCACAATGATAGGAAGACTTGGTCTTAATTGGCAAGGGTAGTCACTGTTGAGTTATTATTCTAATGGTTTATATTTAGAAAAAAAAAGAACTAGAATTAGGGAGAAGAATTTGTGTTGATATTCAAATGGATTTTATTTTAGAAACAAATACTGGAATTTGTGATACATTGGTTCAGAAGTCAGTGGCAAGAAAAACAAATAGTCAAGTTAATAGGAGTTGTAGAGTGCGCGAGCAGGGACCATAGACATGTAAAAAACTTCTTTCATATATCTATGGCAGGGACCTAAGAGATTATTTCTTTCAGAAACTTGTGTGCTTCAGGAGGGAACATACTAAAACTCTAAAATTCATTGACTGAACTAAAAGTAGGGAAATCAAAGACACCGAAAAAAAAATCGGTTGGTAATAACAGAATTTCAGAAAAAAAAAATTAAAGCAGTTAATTTTTGGTATTATGAAGCCTTTACATTCTAGATAGCTTATTCAATTTAATTTTTGTCGTATCTCATCAAAGTTCATATGAAATCGTCGAATAAAATCGTGTACTATCAGGTATCAGGCATAAGTATTCGTTTCTAGAGTCACTAGGAAGCCTAATCAAGTCGAAACCATGCCACAAACACAACTGATTCGGTTGGTTTTTGATACATACTTATTTTGGCTAATATTAGTAATGTTTTTCTGAAAGGTCAGGTGCGAAATGCTCGCAACCGTCGTGCGTGTATGACCTTACTTCCTCCATCGTAAAAATACAACAATGTTACAATTAAGATTTTTTTACCTGTAGTGGCCAACTATTGGGGATGGTAATAAGAAACAACAACTATCTCAAACACTGTATATTAACAAACTGGTACCTATTAACAAAATAAGTTTACTCTACTAAAAACAAATTGGTGACAGAGGGGCATGCCGGACTCTTACCGGCTAAAACCACCGCGGCGTTCCACCTCTGCCTATGGCCGGGAGTGCGGGATTCGCATAAGCATTTACCGCTCCCTCGACAGGCCTCGACCCGCTGTTCCTCAGCGGGTCCCACCTCCACGTGCGGCCATTCCCATAATGGCAGCACCCACTCTCGAGTGGTGCGTGTGGAACACTGCGGCGCCAACTCGGGCCTGCCTGGTCGGACGACGGACACTCCTAGTCCGCCGCCCCGCGCCCGCAGGGTGCGTGTATGACCTGATATATGAACGCAAAGAAAGTATAGCAAGTGGCGTTCTGGCTTCTGCGTACTTCTATGGGAAAAAGGTGTAGGTTCATGAAAGTATGTATGATAGCTGACATGAGATTTATCATGGGGTTTTTCGGTAAGGAACTAAGAGATTCCAAAGTCAAACGGACATATTGTTTATTAAGACGATTGTCTATCGTATCCATCAAGGATGAATGTTCTAAAAGCTTAGTCTCATTGTTTTGAAGAAAAAAAAAAAAAACGTTAAGTTTATTTTTGAAACTTTTTCATGGTTCCGTAAGAGTTATCTTTTATACAGGATGTAAAAAACCCATCACATAGCCGTCAACTACGCATTCTGTAGGTACATCGAACTAAGTAACATTACACAACAATTATTATTTCTGGGGAAAGACTTTTATTTTTGGTATGATTTGCTGGTTTCAGTAGTGCGAAATGTAAACACACGTTAAAAAAGTGTCCTTTTACACCCGTTGTAGTTGTTTTGTACTTATTTTTCTCATGAGGTAGTGAGCCTAGATGCATAGCTTTATTTGTGTTTTAACTGTTTATTTACAGTAATCTGAGCAAATAATAATGATTGATCTAAATATAGAGGCGCCCGTGGCTAAATAATAACAGCCACACAGGTCGATCGATCAGGTTAAGCTACACTTGCCGCGGTTGGTTCGTCGATGGGTGACCATCTTTACATACTAGGAGGTGGCGGTCAAGTTGTTTCTCTCTACCCCATGGGAATAAGGCGTGAGTCTGTTTTATGTGTATGTCATCATTATTAGGTACAGACGCCAGCACATCAAGCTACTACAATCTGTCAAATTTCTTTAATAGATTTTCAGCTTTATCGCTAAAGTGTAAGGTTCAAAGTTGATTGGGAAAATTTTATAGTTTCGGATAGCTTGCTGTGCTGGCGTCTGTACAAAGAAAAAACACACAACATTAGACATGAGACTGCGACTAGATTTTGAACGTTTTAAATTACGAGAATTGGCCTCCTGAGCTCAGTCTCGATGTGTCAAAAATACCTCCAATTTCTCTACATTTTTGACAAGTTTTAGACATTGATGAGATTCCGACTAGATTTTGAACGTTTTTAATTAGGGAAATTGGCCTTCTGATCATACACCCATTATGTCGTGTTTTTCAGTACCTGAAATGCTATTTCTCATCTCGTAAGTATTCTAAAAACCTTCACTATTTAATTAACTAGTTAAGCAACCCATAACTTTTTTACAGCACTTCGTTTTTCAATCACCCTCACGGAACCCTAACAAATAAATTGCTTTTAAAACGTCAGTAGGTACATTAGAATAGTCTTTGCCGGATACCCATAATTTGTTGAATTACACGGAAGACTTTGGTTTCGACGGCTGAGCTCTGACGTTCTTTGTGCATCCATCTTGGATTAGCATTGTCTTTGTCACTATGGAGAATGACAGAAGTATTTGAATCTGAATTTTTAATTGTTTAGTAGAAATAATGTGCCTGTTAATTTGTATGAGGCCACTAAGTGATGGGTACTGGTGACCTTACAGGTCACGTGTGTGACCTTAAAGGTCATGTCACATGTTGCGCTGACACCAAACGGAGTGGTATAAGGGAAGGAAAATGATGATGACCCTATGGCCACTTTATGTAAACGTTAATAAATATAATGAGTTTTACAGAACGCTTACAGCAAAAGCGAGGAATACCTCAGCACTGTAGGGATTATCAGGGGGAAATTTAGACTTTTTTTTAGATTCCAGTTTTCCTCCTTTTTTATGGATGGGAAATCATCAAATGACCCCTCCCGCTCTGGATGGAGCGGAAGGGAGTGTCAGACTCTTACTGACTAAAACCCATCCGTGTTCCTTCCTTAGCCCTTTATGTTCCGGGGTAGCGGTAACCCTTTCGGACAATCCCGCACCCTCGGCAGGCTTCGGCCCTGGCAGGCACCTTCCTTTTTTACTGACATCTCTTTCAGGCGCGCGTGGAACACGTACGCGCCGTCCGGCACGGGTCTGGTCCTGATTGGACGGTGAGCTACAGTTTTCCCCCTTGGGGTGCATTTTCGGGGCAGATCTGTGGAATAAGTATTTTTATCGATTCTAGTTTTTCCCCCTAAGGGGGATTATCAGGGGAGAATTCCAGATTTTCTTTTAAAGATTCCACTTATCCCCCTTCAGGGGGACTTTCAGGGAGGAATAAGCCCAAAACAGCACAGCAAACAAAGTGCGAATCGCCACAATTTTTTTTTGTGTTTTTATTTTGTTTTTTTTTTTTTCGTGATGTTATTTTATTCATAACATCACGCCTTGTTTCTCCGAAGGGTCATGTAGAGGTATACCTACAGTTTCCATGTGTTTATTATTATTGTATTTTTATTTTTTTATGGATGAATTATTTTCGTGGCTATAAATCCAAATCTAATGCGAACCAATCATTTTATTTTTATCACGATTTTATGCAAAACCATTTAAACCACCCAAAAACTACAAATTGCATGCATTAATTTATGAAACCATTATAAAAACACCATGATATTATGTTAAATATTCTCATGGGACGTACAATGGTAGGATATGTTAGGCTTTTTGCCACAAATAATCCTTTTTTAGAGACAATAGGCCGGCTGCCAATTTTATCAGATGTAATGAACATGACGTTGGGTTTGTGTGGATATGACTTTTGAATATAAATCTAATCTAACTAGTCTGTACTGTCCCACTGCATGGCAAAGGCCTCCCTCGCCGTTTTCCACAAAAAATATAAATATAAGGTTATAAATATAAATGATAAATAATCTGGCTTCACAAATACATGAAAAAAATTGGTTGTCTGTAAAGTCGGTTTACGGACGATAATTTTACGTGATAACTTCATAGGAAAACAATGCGTCACAAGCCGAACGCTTAGGCCGATCGTGCCTCTTTATCGCTTGTTCCGCGCTCTCGCTTGCACGCTCGGCTCAGGCGGAACGTGACAATGAGTCATGCTTTTTTGTGCGTGCAGCCGGCATTCATCGATTTACAAGACGTTATCACGTCAAAAATCGGCCAAGTGTGAGTCGGTCTGTCAAAATTTCAACTGGCTAGCTATTACGGTCCACAGGTTTAGTATGACAGACAAACGGACAGGCAGACAGACAGACGGCATGCAGCTTAGATTTAGTAAGGATCTCTAATAAATAAGGTGTTTTCGAAAGTATTATGTACAGATCCGCCCTTTATCTTGCATCACTGAAATTGCACGTGATTTAAACGAAGTCCAAATCAATCGTATGTTTCGTTGATTGTTACTCAATAACGCCAAAACGGCTTGCCGGAATGAATTGGGGTAATTGGGGCTAATGAGCCTGCTGTAAGTATACCTTGCATGGGCAACTCAATGACGCAGCTCGCAGGCCCGCCCTACAACAAAAAAGATAAAGACAACTATAAAAGTGATCTCAAAGTCCTGACTGACTGATATATCAACGCACAGCCTAAACCGCTGGTCCTAGAGACATGAAATTTGAGGGTGTGTTCTTTGTGAAGAGAGGGTATCCACTTAGAAAGGGTTTTGCAAAATTCCACCCCTAGAAATTTCACGTGGATGAAGTCGCGGGCAGAAGCTAGTTATGAAATATAATAGAGTACCTAAGGGTGTTAGGTGCAGCGTAGGTACAACACCTCGACCCTATTTACGTTAATTTTAAAAAGGTACTGTCGCCTTAGGAACTTTTTTTCTCCAATCATCATTCTATGAACACCTACCTATAGGGCAGTATACTATAGAGCTTCGTCTATCGCTAACAACGTTGCATTACCATCCCATTGTTTACTGAAAAGTCTTATCCACACAATTCTACCCTCAATTTTCCATTCACATATAAGCTTATAGCACACAATGCCTCTGTTCAGTTGCACTATGTTACGCGGCGCGATCTCATTGACCCATAAAGAAACATTCATGCATATTTTAAAACAAAAACTCGTTAATTTTCAACAATTATTCAATTAATAAAACGATAAAAGTTGTTATTCAAATAATATCGTCATAAAATAACAATTGAAACACAATGTTCTAATTTTAAAATTACGGTGTGATTAAATTTTGAATTAGTTTGAAATTGGAATGGAAGCGAGTGTGTATTTAATAAATTGAATAAAATAAAATAATATTGGTTATTCAATTAATAACAATTATGAATTGTTGTAATAAAAGTGAAGTGTGTAAAAGTGCATGTATTGGATTTATTGGATGATGCAAATGAAAAAGTGCTGTGAAAATGAATTTGTGGACTACAATATTTTTGTTTTGTCATTTTGTGTGTGTTGCGATTGGATCCAGAGTCATACTCGTGGAGAATGCACCAAGTATGTACATATTATAGCTATCATCTATACTAATAAAAAAGCGCCCCAATAGCACGTTTTCGTGGGATAAGTTCCGGCATCCACGCGAGCGAAGCCACGGGCTGAAGCTATTTCAATATATTGTTAAATTCTTAGACCGTCATATATTATAATTGATCGCTGTTATTTTCGTTATATACTATGACAAAAATAACTAGATATATTAACATTAGGTACATATTTGAAAATTTTTTTTCCTTATCCTATACAGAATGATTTTTTTTACCGGTTCCAAATATTTACAGGGTGTTCTACCCATGAATATGAACAACTTTCACTATGGGGCCAACTCTGAAATCACGAAAAAAAAATCAGCTGTTTCTTACATTTTGGTCATGTAGGTATTAAACAGCTGATTTTTTTTTGAAAATATTGTTAAAATTTGGAACCGGCGCACTACTGGGCAAAGCTCTCCCCCATATTTTCCTACTTTTCTTTGCCCTTTGCCTTCTCCGTCCAATCCCTTAGAAACGAGTCCAAATCGTCACGCCAGCGTTTTTTAGGCCAGCCTCTGTGACCATGTCCGTCTTTTTTTTTTTTGTTTGGGAAATTATCAAATAACTTCTCCTGCTTTGGGCGGAGCGGGAGGGCATGCCAGACTTTTACTGACTAAAACCCACCCGTGTTCCTTCAGTTGCCTGTGCCAGGGCCACGGTAACTCTTTCGACCAACCCGTGACCTTGGTAGGCATCGACCCTAGCGGAACCCATCGGTGACGACGTCCGTCTTTAGGCACATTTATCCTACTTAAAAGAGATTCCCTTCAAGTTTTCAGTAACTTATAGAGATGTTTAACAATAATACCTTTGTTCATTCATTCCGAGTTCGTAGCCAAAGCAGCCACAATCTTTTGTCGTGTCTTCGACACGCTCGGGTGACGATGATGTGACTTATTCTTAGCAGAGGTCAAAATAACATTAAGACCTTTTAAAATTCTAAGAATACTGTACCTAGTTAAGATTCTAAAGATTATGTCTTCTGTAATTTTGCCTTATCTATACTTATACTTAATATTATAAAGAGGTAAAATTTGTAAGTTTGTATGTTTGTAAGTTTGTAAGTTTGTATGTAGGGGGTAATCTCTGGAACTACCAGTCGCATTTGAAAAATTCTTCTTGCATTTGATAGCCCAATTCTTGAGGAAGGCTATAGGCTATTTAACATCACGCTATGACCCTTAGGAGCCGAGCAAAAAGAAAAAAAGTAAAAAAGAACGTTAAGTGATAGCGCGGGCGAGTCATGCGATACGACGGGGTGGCTCGGGGGAAACAAGAAGTTTCACGCGAACGAAGTCGCGGGCTGAAGCTAGTCTATGGTAAATCTGTTGTCTTGATGTTATTAGAAACGGCCTTGCTTGTTATCGCTGCTGAGTGTAATAAGTTTCCCTCTGGTTCGATAATTCTCATCAGAAGGGCAATTCCTGTAATTTTAAGGACGTCCGCATTCTAATTGCTTATTGTCAGAGTTTTTACACCGGTAGTCTTTGGGCCAACTACTCGAAAAAGGTCGCTGGATGTCCTGCGCGTCCAATATAATAATGTTTTTAGTATGCTGTTGCGACTGCCTCGTTTTTGCAGTGCCTCAGAAATGTTCGCGGTAACCCATACCGATGGATTTCATGCCATCATCCGCAAAAAAACGGCCTCACTCCTGAGCAGAATAAGAGGCAGTCGCAATAGCATCCTGAAGGCTGTGGCGACAGATACTTCCTCCGCCATAATAAGGCAATTTGTGAGAAGACTTGTTCCATAGTTTCTGGGTGTCAAGTTGTTGGGTGGTCTTCTCACTCTTTCGTCTTTAGTTTAAGTTACTTACAATAGTATTTTAAGTGCAAAACTGTTACTAACAAGTTATGGATCTTATAGTTGTCCGAAATAACATGATTATAATTATTATTCTAAACTCAGTCTCGATCTGTCAAAAATACCTCTAATTTCCCTATCCGGGTTGAAATTGAAAACATGCGACAAATCGAAATGGGAGATTGTACTCATCATTCTGAATAACTTTTACTATGAGACCAAACCTGAAATCGCGAAACGCACCAAAGCCTTTTAAGGCACACCACCTGGCAACAATCATTTAGTCTAAACTAGGTGCTTCATTCTTTAGAGAGAGAGATGGAGCCAGGAGGCTCCATCTCAGGGTAGCTCCCACATTGCATTTGACGTTCCATGGTCTTCTTTTGCAGAAGACCATGTCTTCTGCAAAAACTGCTTCGGCTGACAAATCCTATTCTACTGCCACTTATACACGGCGAAATTTTAATCACCGTTTTCCTCTTAAGGGGTCATTGTACTCATCATTATGAACAACTTTTACTATGCGAAAAAACCTGAAATAGCGATAAAAAAATCAGCTGTTCCCTAGATTTTGGCGAGTTATGCGAACATAAATGTAGGGAACAGCTGATTTTTTTTCGCGATTTCAGGTTTGGCCCCATAGTAAAAGTTGTTCATAATGATGAGTACAATCTCCCATTTCGATTTGTCACATTTTTTCAATTTCACCCTGTATATTTGACGCATTTTTGACATCGATTGTCGCTGAGATGAGGTTGCGCCAAAATTTAGAATGTTTTTAATTATGGGAATTGGCCTTTTAGGTCATTGTCAATCTTGATTTGAACTCCATCCTTTCCATTGCTGGTTATTTCCTGTTATTGAAAACAAGTAACTGATTTCGTTTCTGAGATCTCCATCAAAGTACCATACAATTATTCAACCGGAGTTGGATTCTACAAGCCCATCTGAAAGTTGGTATTTTCTATCATTGACAATATTTATTTAAAGACTAGTTGTGCCCGCGACTTCGTTCGCGTGCATGACGGAAAACGTTTTAATTTTTTGCGCGGTACCCTAATTTTTTTTCTAAAATAAAAGCAGCTTAAGTTACTCCTTATTACATCAGCTATCTGCCAGTGAAAGTCTCGTCAAAATCTGTCCAGCCGTTTCAGAGGTTAGCCGGAACAAACAGACAGATAGACAAAAATTGTAAAAAATGTGGTTTTGGTAGATATATGTACTGTGTATACATCCTGTGTTTGCATTTAATAAAACGCGGTTATTTTAATATTACAAACAGACACTCCAATTTTATTTATTTGTATAGATATGGCACTAACAGATAACCTTCTTGTATAACGACTCCCTCACTAAAGCTACACAAACAAAAATTGCTTAGATACTGTTTGAGGTATTGTGAATTTGTCACTTACAGAAGTGCACCAGCAGAGAAAAAAATTACTAAGTGTGATTTTCTGTTATCTTAATCGTGATTCGTGGGGAGCTCCCAATATTATATTAAGAGGAAATGCGGGTGGTCGTTTCTTCATAGAAACGATCTCGTCTTTTTTCTTTCTGGTTAATGACCATAAAGCAACGATTTTTTTTAATCTAGCCTGCGCTGTCACACTCCTAGGCAAAGGCCTCCCTCCACTCCTTCCATTTTAGCGGCCAAATTGAGCGGCAAAATCCAAATTGAGCGGCCTTTTGAGCGTTTTTTACAGAATAATTAATATTAACTACTTGTATGGCCCTATGTTTTCATTTTTGATTATTTTTATAAGCACTAGAATCCTAAAAAAATGCCGATTTAAACCGCTGTCAACAGAGGCCTAGTGTACTTTGACAACTATTAATGAAAAAAGAAAAACATGGGGACACAGTATACATCCTTCTTATTCAGTTTATGAAATATATTTTAATTGGTCCAATATTGGAGTAAGAAATAGGCGCGAGCCAAACCTGGAATTGTGACTTATTACTTGGACGTTTTCAAAAGTCTCTCCGACCGCGTTTCCTCTTAAGATAAAACCTTCTTCGTAAAGTTGTGGTCCAGTGGTAACGGCCTCGACTTATCATGAGTCGTGTGTTCGAACCCAAGCAGGGACTTTGCGTTATTTATTTCATCACCTTTGCTCTCAAAACGGTAAAGGAAAAAATCCGAAAATAGTGGGAAACCCGACATGTCCTAAAACCAAAAATTCTAAGACATGTGACATCTACCAAACCGCCCACTCCCTTTCACAGAGAGAGGAGGCCTGTGTCCCAGCAGTGGGAACATTATAGGAGGGTTTCGTTTAAATGCTTGTGCTACTTCTGTGAATCCTCTAACTAATTATCTCAGTAGGTCATATTTATTTATAATTCTGACTTAACGGATCTTCATCAAGGTTGCAATTCGCGTATTTTTTGTCAGTACGTTCTAAGGATTTATTGTTCCTGATGTAATTAAGTTTAACTAATGTTTTGTTTGGGTAGGTACTAATATACTAGCGTATAGTATGACGTAAGCTTTTGTTAGAATAATAATCCTACCATTAAATAAATTAATGTCTTCCTTTTGTGGTACTATAGAGGTATCAGGAACAGGGTGTAAAGTTCACTCATCCTTCATGGAAAAGGGAGGATCCTCCGATCAGACGGGTGTCCTGTCTGGTGGGCAACTGCCCGACGATTGATGTCGGGACGTTGTATATGCTAGTCGCGCGGTAAACTCTGCTTGCGCGATGCAGGAACTTGTGTGACGTCATTACGATGCGTAGTCCACGTGCGGCGGTGTAGATGCCGCCACACACGTAATTAATTATAAAATTAATTTAATTTAATATTTGAATTGTTTTTTTTTTCGTCTTTTCATTACGGTCGCTTTTAACGTTCTGCATCGTTCTCACATGCATAATTTTTAACATGAATGATGCAAACAAAACTTTGTAACCATAATTATTTTTATTTAAAAGAGTGTCCGTGGAGTTTCTTGTCCGTTCTTCTCCATAGGTACCTACGCTTTGCAAAGGGCAACTAGCTTCATCTTTCTGACTGACCGACCCCTTGACAATTCAAAAGTGCCTGTAATTGATTTAATTGAAATAAATGCTTTGTTTGAGTTTTGAGTTTGAATAACCATCTCTACGAATCTCCTTCTGAAAACAGAGGGGCAATTCTCGTAATTTTAAGAACGTTCACAGTGTGATCTCAGTCTCAATCTGTCAAAAATAACTCTAATTTCCCTCATTTTGACAAGTTTTTGACATTTGTTTGTTGCCGAGATGAGACTGCGACTAGATTTTGAACGTTTCAAATTACGTGAATTGGCCTTCTGATGTTTTATCTTTTCAGTAATAAGTAGGTAGTATGTTCCCATAACCAGTCTTTATTGCATATCTCCTGACTTTTAAGCTTTCTTCTTTATAAAAAACCTATTTACAAAAAAAAAAACAACCCACTTAAAAAAAAAACACTACAAAGTGATAAATAACTTTAATTTCGGAAGTCGGTGTCGTTGGTTCCGCATTTTTGTTTTTTGACACCGACTTCTGAAATTAAAGTTATTTTTGACTTTGTAGTGTTTTTTTTAAAGTCGGTTGTATCTTTTCAGTAATAAGTAGTATGTTCCCATAACCAGTCTCTATAGCTCCTGACTTTTAACCTTTTTTCTTTATAAAAACAACTAAGTATCTACAATAAGTCTTTTTTCCACAGCATGTTTCCGTCGCGTTCTAGCCGGGAAGCGAGCCCTAAGAAGTCACGTCAGAAAAGTAGTCCCTTGCGAGAGGCTAGAAGACTGCAGGGTAGAATGTGCCACAGAAAAGCGGTTCCCTTGTGAGAGCTTTAATTATAGGTAAGTAAATTTTATTTGCTTGTGGCTAAGTAATATCAGCCGCACGGGTCGATTGATCAGGTTAAGCAACGCTTGCCGCGGTTGGTCCTTGGATGGGTGACCATCTTTACATACCAAGACCCCTCCGTGCCTCGGAAAGCACGTGAAACCGTTGGTCCCGCCTGTCATTCGTGTATCTTTGGCAGTCGTTACGGGTCGTCAGAAGCCCGAAAATCTGACAACCAGTCTTACCAAGGGGTTATCGTATTACCCAGTAACTGGGTTGTGGAGGTCTGATTGGCAGTCGCTCCATGTAAAATACTGGTATTCAGCTGCATCCGGTTAGACTGGGAGCCGACCCCAACATGCTTGGGAAAAGGCTAGGCAGATGATGATGATGACCTGATTATTTTTTTATTTTAAAACTTTACGACATTATACTGGTTTATGTTTTTTATTTCAAGATAACTAAAACTATACACAAACTAAAATATAGCGTCAAAAAATTCATCCGCATCGCTGTCGACTGGTAATGTACCCAAGAGACTGGCGGCATTGCCACGTTGTATGGCAATGTTTAGCCTTTGGCCAAGGTAAAAGCCAGCCCTTGGGTCACGGGAAGTGTCAACCAGCCGTTTTGAAATTTATACTAGAATAATATTGACAATTTAGAATTTATAATCTTGGAACTCAAGTTCTTGCGTTACTAAAGCTTCTTGCGATATTAGAGCTATTTATGTGATAAATGCACTCTAGAGTTCATGTTTATGAATAAATGAATTCAAAAATTAATGAATGAATGAATCACTGTTCATGATTCCATGGTAAATTGTCATTGACACGAATTTATTAAACAGCCTAATTTCTACCTACTCGCAGGGCCGTTTTTACCCTGGGTTCCAAGGGGTGCGTTGCACCCGGGCGCAGGGTCTTAGGGGGCGCAAGCCAATCCTTATACCTACCTACACGTACCATGCGTAAACCTTCTCGAAATTGAAATTAATAAAAAAAAAGATGGGTTGCACTCCGAGAGTGCCGGCAGAAGTGAAAACTTGAATATTAACGTTGTGCATTTTTGACATTTTTCATTAATAGATGCACTTTGTTCAATTTCCATATTTTAAACACTTTATGCACACGAATTTTACGAATACACAGCAGTTTGGCCACTACACAGACGGTCGAGCCATCAGCTGTCACCATCCATGGATGCGCGTTGCACGCTGTAACATAAACACACACGAACATTCGCACAAGCGCCCTGCGCTGCCTAAACGAAACAGCAGGCATACGTTTGCGCCGTGCCGTAGAAAGAGAGGGGGATACTTCCTCTCCTACGCCGCGCCGGCTGTCTACTCTCCCGTCTTATGAATTTTCGATCAGGTCACGTGTCCTGACGCGAGTTTAACATTTTTTACCCATTACAAAAAAAGTGTACAATGCCGCTAAAGAAGTTTTCACTTCAAAAACTACTTACATTATTAACTATGACTCAAGTCAAGATAGATTGACTTTGGCTATAGTATACCTACCTATCGAGTTTATTACAAAGTTTATTACAAAACAGACGATATCATAAAAAAGATTGCCGATTTTAAAGCCGGAAAAATTAAATTTGATGTTTGAAAACGTACCTAATTTTATTGTAGAGTAAGTATAAAATAAAATAAAAAATTTGGGCGCAGGCTGATTTTCGCACCCCGGCGCCCATTATGGTTAAGACGGCCCTGCCTACTCAGATATTCAAACTAAAACAAAGTTGCTAACACAGATATGACAGATAATCAGTAACAAAAATGAAGTCAAATGTGTTTATAGTGTTCACACGGGCCGTTCGCACTATTGTGTGCGTTTCCTGATCTTTGGCGACCTTAATATGTTAATTGTTACAACATTTTGGTAGATACTGTGATTTGACAATACTTTATTATAGTATTTTTTTTTGGTGTTTAGTTGTGAATTTTGTTAGAATTGTAAAGGTCGTCTCGGTGTTGGTTATCCCTTCTCTGCCCGTAGTTTTTTTTTTCTATTTATTTAATTTAGGAACTTTTGTATAAAATACATGACAGTCCCATCGTACCTTATTACAACAATAACACAAAGAATCTATCTAAATAATTTCTTAGACCAAACATCCACTCAATCAGTAGACTTAAAACGAAGACTTACAAATCTAAAAAGACTTTTAGCAGCGTCAGACAATGGCATAGACAAAATCTTGCCCGCAGTTACTTTTATCTTAAACATTTATCCTCGGTTTCGTGTGTACCCACTCAGAAAAGCTCTCAAAAGCTACCTACTTATTGATGCGACAAAGTTATTTAGGAATTAAGGGAAATTTTAGAAACGAGTCAAGACGTAGAACCAGTAGCACTAGGGGCAATTGTAGTCTCAATCCGTCAAAAATACCTCTAGGTAATTTCCCTACATTTTGACAAGTGTTTGACATTTGTTTGTCGCTGAGATGAGACTGCGACTAGAACTGTCGCCCTAACATTTGTAGCGTATTTGTTTGTCACAACTTTGATGCAGAGTCAGATTTTGAACGTTTTTAATTACGAGAATTGGCCTTACTATGGAACTGATACATATGGTTTGTAAGGTTTAGGAAAAATAATAATTAGGTATGAACTTAGCCAAAATATGTCTACTGCAATTCAGGACGTAGAAATCGGTGAAATTGTATACACTTAAGTAATCACAAGAGGCCTTAAAAATTAATTTTATAAACCTTAAAAAATTCTCAACTAATGAAATATCACAAATTAAAAACTGAACTGTGGATTTCTTTTTCTCCTACGTATAATATATGATTATTTTCTACCACCAAAATAAATAACTGTTTTTTTAAATTTTTAAATTTCGAGCATGTGGTCTGCGCGCTTGTGTTGCGCGCGCGCTACCTGTTGATAGACTTGATTGTTTTTTTTTTATCACAGGCAAAGGCCTCGTATATGTAATGCACAAGTAAAATGTCCAAAAACCGAGTCTTTTGAAAAGGCAATGAAGGCAGCTTATGCCAAAATATTGATTGATGCATGGCCGTAAAAATAACTTTAATTTCAGAAGTCGGTGTCGTTGATTCCGCATTTTCGTTTTTTGACACCGACTTCCGAAATTAAAGTTATTTATCACTTTGTAGTGTTGTTTTTTTGAAGTCGGTTGTTTTTTTTGTAAAAAAGTTTTTATTTTTCACTTTTTAGTTGTACCTACCGCACACAAATTCAATTAACACTAGTGCATTGAAGAATTGAAGACACCGACTAGAAGAATCATCAAAATTCGCATAGAAATGCCGGAGATGCAGTACATTTATGCATATAACTTCGTACATAAGAATAATTACCTAATGTATTATATATTAAAACCTTTCTGAAAGTATGTAAATCATATTAGTGAAAGAATTATCAAAATTGGTTCATTAGTTTTTGAGAAAATTGGTCGTACAAACATACATGCATAGGTACATACGGGTCGAATACAGAACCTCCTTTTTTGAAGTCGGTTAATAAAAGATATGGTGTTTAGTCAAAAAATATACATACGTCCTTTTCCATAACCATAATCAGGCAAAACCATTTCAGGTCAAGTCCCTTCATAATCTTCATCACACGATCTTGTATCGCTCATAATCTCCGTGTCTTCAACAGTAGTCTTCTCAGATGGTTCAGAACAATTTAATCTTACAATCTACATAATAGTATGAATACTGGTACCTACCTATGTACTATTTACCAAAGGCCCTTCTCTATATGGTTGGTGAGCAACTAGGTTGGGACAGGGTTGACTCTAGTATTGTATTATGTTTGCTATATTTTTTATTTATTTAGTACATTTGGGAAAACAAACAGTAGTATATTAAGTATAAACAGTGTTGTCTTAAAATTAAGCTTAACAAATATACCTACTACCCACAACATTGTCCACAGATTACTTTAGTATACAGGGTGTTACAGAAAGGGTATATCAATACAAACGGGTTGAAGAGTGTATCTGGTCTAGAATCTCTGTACAAAATTTCAGCTCATAAGCAGTAACTTTGAAAATGCTTAATATTTTTTTATTTCGATAGTTTATTAAATAGAAATCATAAAAAACGTGTCACCGCACTACGAGGGTCTTTATCCATTATCTGTAGTGTATCTGTGCGCCTAGTACACGCACATCACGCCGCCGCGCGCCAGTGCAGCGCCGTGATGTCGAAATAAAAAAATATTAAGCATTTTCAAAGTTACTGCTTTTAAGCTGAAATTTTGTACAGAGATTCTAGACCAGATACACTCTTCAACCCGTTTGTATTGATATACCCTTTCCGTAACACCCTGTATAAAAGACAAGCTGTTAGCAATCAAGCTGTTATGCAGCAGGGCTAACTCAATGAGAAAGATGTCAAAAAAGATAAATTAAAAAAAGATAAAGATAAACTAAAAAAAAATATTCTATAGGTATAAGTTGTAAAAAACATAAAAAAATTAAATAAAATAAAAAATCATGTGTGATGTTATCATACAGGTCCCTATCCTATTAATAATGATACCTACATTGTGTAAAACCTATGGAGCCTACTGATTATATAATTTGTTATTTGTCTTACCGAGGCCTCTATTCCTCTAGCCTTAAGATTTAGAATATTTTGAACGCTTAGAGAAGTCAGTATGATTTTAAATAATTGAGTCGATTGGTATCAAAATTGGTCAAATCCATGATTGTGTTAATCGTTTGATGTCTCCTAATGCTGAATGAAAATGATGCAAATGAGAAGAATGGATTACATTCTCCAGATGCTCTTCATCTGTAATTCAATCAAGATATGGGCTGCGTATGAGTCGTAGTAATTGGTGTTCTTGAATTATTTTATGAAGTAAAATCATGGTTAAGAGTGGGATTATTCTTTCGGTAATCTTTTCAGGGGTTGTCTTGAATGTTGACTGATGACATTTAGACGATGGACACCAGATGCTGATATCACTTCTGGCGTATAAATTTTGGTCACCTGGACTATTGTAAATTTTGACACCCTGCCCAGGATTTCCAGACACGTACAAAAATTATAAGCCGCCACTGTTGCGCTCAGTCCTGTGTACTGCTGGCTGGGTGAGCGTGAGCGTTGGCGCTAGGTCCCGGGGATGGGGCGAGACGGGTGCCACACGGGGCGTCTTTGAATCGATTCGATTTTCCCATCACTAAATAGTGCTTGTGACGTCATAGTAGATAGTCAAAAAATGGCACGCTTGGTTTTCATAATATACAGATCGTGACACTTGCGTTGTCTAGGTCTATCTATATCTGTGTTTATAACCTATTTATGTAATTGTGTACCTAGTTTTAGTAGTTTTTTTTTTATCATTGTTCCTCTCAACGAAAGAACCTGCCATCTAATCTCTTCACCACCCTTGGTTGACTGGTAGAGAATGCCTAAGGCATTAAGTCCGCTTTTACACCTTTTTGTTCGAAAAGTTTAAATCATAGATATTATCGTTTAAATAAAAGAGACTTCGTTCCAAAAATGTGTCAATACATTCAACCAGGTTCAACCCAACTACTTAACATAATATAGTTTGCTATAGTGTACTACGGCGCTAACTACTTGGTCGTAATCCATGACGTTAACCTCGGTTCAGTTATCAGAGGCATCAGCATTGTGTGCTGTGGCAGGGTTAATGTTAGATCTGCTGTTTCATATAACGTCTAGAATTGTTTAAATAACTTTATATGAATAGCTGTCAGATTATTTTGAAATTAATCTTATTAAATTCCAGTCATAGTAGCTATTTATTATCTACATTTGGTAAAAATATATACACTGACTCAAAAGCGCTCTAAAGAGCGGAGTCTCCTAATACAGGCATTGTTTGCCTAAAGAGACGCTCCAAACACGTCTTAATGTATTTATAGGCTAATTGTGACAATAAACGATTTTGTATTTGTATTTGACTGGATAAACTGACGATGCGGAGGAGTATTTTGACGCCATATTGTTGTTTATTAATAGTTTTAGTTAGGTGGGTTAGCATACTATTCATTGCATTTTTATTTAAATAGAACCGTTATTTTCAAAAGTAAGATGGATTACTTCAATAATGGCAAACACTTGGTTCCCAAATATTCCTAGGAGTAAGGAAAGCTTAAAAAAGGTCCAAACTTTAGAACTGTGCTACGAATGCCCAGAGCTGTCTTGTGTTTGTTGACTATTGACTAGCATCGAATTGTAATAGTTCTTAATGTTAGCTTGTATTAAATAATACTGTGTTTTAATCTCTTAATTCACATATTTATTATCTGAACACAACGTCGCACTATCGGCCGTATATACGTAATAATACGGACGTCCTCTGGATAGGTTTAATTGGTCCACGCGAGCGAAGTCATGAGCACGGCTTGTCTAACTCGCAAATACAGAAAACTCCCTTAGATATCACATTAACCAAAAAAGAGCAAAACTATCCATTAATCACCTTCACAGACGAAACACATGATCAAAATCCAGCACACAATAATTTGCATAAAAGATGATGTGAATCGTCTACATATAAATAATAATGGCGTACATTTATGTGAATTGAAGTGACATAATTGGGACGCCACCAAGGTTACTTGTAGTACCACTAACCATTGTGCGAATGAGATCGCGAGACCAACAGGGTATGACGAAAAAATTAAGTGCGAATGACGTTAGAATATTTGATGATGAAGGGCTCGGACCGATTATTATGTATGAACTTATGAAGTCAACAGAGACTTGTCTTCGGCGCGGGAGATATTATAGTGCACAAGTGTGTGCGCAGACACTGAGGCACTCTCTTTTCTCTCACTCTCGTAGTCCGGCAATCCGACACGACCGAAGAGAGATCAGGCGCAGGACCAACGGCTTAATGTGCTTTCCGAGGCACGGGGGTATCACATCGCCGAGTTCCAAACTCCGGGAAATTCCTAATGGAAAAACATAATAACACCTTGCCCGACCTGTGATTCGAAACCTGGTCCCCACGCTCAGCAATCGCACTTGCGACCACGAGACCAAAGGGGCAGTTATTTACTTTTTTTAATAGACAAATGCTACTATACAATTGACGAATTTCTTGCTGACAAAATTTCTTGTGAATGATCCTGTATTTACGACTTATGATGATTATTCCTACCATATTTTTAATTTATTAGAATTGTATCGTAGGTACTTATAATTATAATGTTTTATTTAATTGCTAATATTGTTAAATTAACAGTGTATAGTAAAGTAGTAGTTGTAAATTAATAGTAAAGGGTAGATTTTTGAGTTTCTGTAAAATATCTGTGAGACCTGTTTTATCGCCAAAACTCGCAATAATAAATACTTTGACTTTGAAGGACCAAGGCAAGGTCGTGAAAATATTCACCAATTAGTTTGAGTGATTCCCCGAGATCACTATCTCTCATTTCTATAACATATTATCCAATTATTCAATTGAAGGGCCCGTGGCTAAATAATAACAGCCGCATAGTTCGATCGATCAGGTTAAGCTACGCTCGCCGCGGTTGGTCTGTGGATGGGTGACCATCTTTACATACCGAGACCCCTCCGTGCCTCGGAAAGCACGTTAAGCCGTTGGTCCCGGCTGTCATTCGTGGATCTTTGACAGTCGTTATGTGTAGGTAGTCAGAAGCCCGAAAGTCTGACAACCAGTCATACCAAGGGGTATCGTATTACTCAGTAACTGGGTTGTGGAGGTCAGATAGGCAGTCGCTCCATGTAAAATACTGGTATTCAGCTGTATTCGGTTAGACTGGAAGCCGATCCCAACATAATTGGGAAAAGGCTAGGCAGATGACGATTATCCAATTATTCAATTACGTTTTCCAATTCAAGTTATTTCTTGTTACATGTCTCGTTTTCTGATTTATTTATCTACCTACATAAACAAATTTCTAAAGCCTTGTATGCATTAGGTGCCAATTTTATATAACGTTTGTTTAACAAACACACACAAACAAACAACAACAACAAACTTAACAACAACAAACAACAACAACAACAAACTTTACAACAACAACAAACAAACAAACTTTATATAAAATTAAAGGTTCGTTTTGTTACCACAATCTCTTGGTCTTAGTGATCGCAAGCGCTACTGATGAGCATGAGGTCCTAGATTTGATTCCCGATGATTCTTTTGTTTTTTTATTTTCGATTCATTTTCTCACAAAATTTTGTAGTTATTGATTCTGAGGCGGTACGCAGTTCGCCGAGGTCAACTAGTTCAAAATAAATGCTTTGAGTTTGAATTTTGAACTGCCGACTTATGATTGCAGTTTCACACTAAGCGAATTCTTCAGCAAACGCTTGCTTAGTATTAAAGTGACCGAATTAAAAAAACTAGCTTTTTGGCAAATCGCATAAAACGTTTTGCAATCAGGACTTCGGTTGTTTATTTGAACATAAATGTTACAAGATGTTAGTTGCATTGTTATTTTTATTTTTTTATGATAGAATATGAACCACATATTTCACAGATGGCGTTGAATTAAAGATGACGGTGTATCTAACTCATTTATGACTAATTTTGAATTCGGTCACTTTAATACTAAGCAAGCGCAAAGTCGACGCAAATCGCTGTATATTTGTCGCCTAGTGAGTTCAAGGCTTTAAGCTATTTATCCACATGACTTATGGTGAAAATCAAATTAGCATTTCCTCTATACTCGTCAGTCTAGTATGATTATCATTTGATAGGTTGTAGAGGAAAACTGGGCCATTACCATTAGATATAACTATATAGCCTAGTTTAGCTAAGTGAAATTTTATTAGCGACAATTGTCATGTGCTCGGTGGGATTTCTCATCGGCAAAAATGTAAATTGCCAGGATGCCTGTATACGAATTTTCCCCGACTTTGACTGCTCCGTTGGTCTTGTGGTTGCAAGAGCGGTAGTGGAGGAAGCCTGTGTAGGCTTCCTCTTTTCGAGAGGGAGTGGGCTGTAATCTACCACGCTGGCCCAATGCGGGTTAGTAGATGTCACATGTCTTTGAATTTTTTGCTTTATGACATGCCGGTTTCCTCACGATGTTTTCTTTACCATTTTGAGAGCAGTGGTCATCACCACTGCTCTCATTATTGTAAAGTAAAACACCTGTCTGGGTTCGAACCCAAGGCCTACAACTCGTAACCCTTACCACTGCTCTCGTCAAAATCCACTTAATACATATCAATGGCAAGACGGGTTTGTGGTTAAGTAATAACAGCCGCACGGGTTGATCGATTAGGTTAAGCTACGCTTGCCGCGGTTGGTCCGTGGGTGAGTGACCATCTTAACATACCAAGACCCCTCCGTGCCTTGGAAAGTACGTTAAACCAGATCCAACGATCTGGCTGTCATTCGTGGATCTTTGACAGTCGCTACGGGTCGTCAGAGGCCCGAAAGTCTGACAATCAGTCTTACCATGGGGTTCCGTATTAGGAACTGGGTTGTGGAGGTCAGATAGGCAGTCGCTCCATGTAAAATACTGGTACTCAGCTGCATCCGGTTAGACTGGAAGCCGACTCCAACATAGTTGGGAAAAGGCTAGGCAGATGATGATGATGACATATCAATGGCAACGCACCTGTGACTATAATTTTTCCGCCTCGTTGGCTAGTTAGTGATCGTATGGACTCTATACTGAGCAGTTCTCAACATGGAGTCCATCAAGAAATTCTCAGTAGCATTCCAAAGCCTGTATTTATGCCCTGTTGGCAACAGGCTTGTCCCCTGTTACATGGGACTTAAACACTATGTTTCCCATGTCAGTCCCATGTAGTAGAGAACGATATTTGGACATACTATACACTTCTGTATATCCCTTCGGCAAATACAAGCGTGATATTATGTAACGATATCACACTTTAATCATCACATCACACTATCACACTAATATTATAAAGGCGAAAGTTTGTGAGTGTGTGTGGGCGTGTGTGTGTGTTTATATGCTTGTTACTTCTTCACGCTCAAACGGCTGGACCAATTTTGATAAAATTTTGTATAGAGGTAGCTGACACCCTGGATTAACATATAGGCTGCTTTTTATCTCGATATTCCCACGGGATCGACACTTATGCGGGTGAAACCGGGGGGCGCAGCTATTATGTAACAATATTAATTTATAAAACCTCTCTTTACAGATTAGACCGAACATTCCGCGGAAAAGGTCTCTGCGAGTTAATGACAAAACCTATTGAAGCTTTCGACTTACGAAGAGACTTCGTCGAAGATAAAGACTTTGATTTTTTCGAGCTCGACCGAAATAGCCTGGAACCCAACTGCCCAGACACCTTGAGAGGACCAGGGGTCTTGCATTCTGGTTTTTTATCCTCAAAGACTAATAGGATACCAGATGGGGATGGGGCTCAAACTGGGTGGAGGGACAGGTATGATGAGTTTGATGGAAGACATAGGGATCGGTTCGATGGGGATAGAAGAGGGCCATATGGGAATAGGAGAGGAGGATATGAAGATAGGTACTTTGTGCCTTATCAGATTAATCAAGGTGAGTTTTGTTAGATAATGTAGATTTTTGATATACTAGCCTCCTTACTAATAAACGTATTATATCAGATAAATAGTTACACACTGATTTCTCTCTTTCAGTCGTCAGTAATTTGACATTCGAAAGAAGAAGACAAAGCATTGTGTAACTATACAGACGCTATACAACGTTTATTAGTAAGGGGGTAAGAATTTAACGAGTTACAAAAAAACAATGTGCTTTGTTTTGAATATTGTTTAATCTGGTATAGGGTTCAAGATTTGATAAGTTTTTGGTGATCTAATGCCCAGAGGTCCAGCTTTTCGCTTTTAGTGGCTTTCACTCGTGAATTCAATGATGGTGGGCAATTTTTTTGTACTTGCTCTATATTTCAATGCCTGAAAATAATTGTAAACATTGGAGTATTTTATTTTTTTCCTGAAAGTGCGTTTATTCTTATAAAATACATGCTATCTGTTCAAATTGAGAATTAATGGTAGCCAGTAGATAAACGAGCTTTTTCGCAAAATACCGCTCTTTTCAAAGGCAAAAAAATATGCCGGACACAGCGTCTATAAAGTACAGAGGTTAGCACATCAAGCTACCCCCATCTGTCAAATTTTCCCAATTGAATATGAACCTTACAACTTTGTAGTAAAGTTGAAAGTCTATGTTCGAGTTTTAATCGAACACTAAGCGAAAATGCATAATTGAATCGAACGCAAGTATGCACATTCGCTCGGCCACCAAATTGTGGGCCAGTTCGCGTTCAGATCTCATAAGAGACACCACGTACTCAAAACCATTATCATTACCATTGTCTTGTAACTAAGTGTTATAGTGATTTAATACACTGCTATTTCCCTTACAATTCGAGACCATGACTTTTACCATGTAAACCATATCCTATCAATACGAGAAAGGAGTGTTAGGCCACCATAACGTCTAGCACTACTTTTTACAGTCTATGAAAGAAATTTGACTGATTGGGGTAGCTTGGTATGCTGGCGTCTGTACGTAATTCATCTTTTTTTTATATCTTGTCTTCCAGGCCTAGCTCGCAGCAACGACGACCAAGAAAACTGGGGCAAATATGGCGGAGAATACGGTGGATACGACAGATACTACAAAGACAGGAATGACTACCACAAATCCATCAGCCACTGGCAAATATCCACCGACGTCGAACGACCGTCCTATGGAGTCAAACCTCACTCAAACACCAATTTTGATTACCACAGTCTGGGCAAAAGTGGGGGGACTTTCGACTACCATAGTCTAGGCAAAGATGGGGGAGCCTGGGCTGGAAACAGATATGGCTATGGGTCTTGGAAAAGGGGCCGGTGGAATAACTCTGGAAGTTCAGGGGGTCAGAATGGGTTAGATTATGGGGAATCAAATTTTTATAAGCCGAAGCCGCATCACCATGATTCTATTGATCGGAGTGATGACGGGAGGACTAAAGGTAAGACTTGATAACTTTTTTATCATTTGTGATAAGCGGACGGTTTTTTTCTTAGAGCAGTGGTGGCCAAGTTGTAACGGCCGCGACTTACGAGTTATAGGTCGTAGGTTCGAACCCATACAGGCGCTTTACTTTGTGTAAATTATTTCATCATCACTGTTCTCAAAACGGTGAAGGAAAACATCGTGAGGAAACAGGCGTGTCCTAGAACCAGAAATTCGAAGACATGTGACATCTGCAAACCCGCATTGGGCCCGCGTGGTGGATTACGGCCCACTCTCTCTCACAGAGAGGAGGCCTGTGACCCAGCAGTGGGAGCATTATAAGCTGATTATGTATGTTATGTGACGGTTTTTGTGAAGTGTTTTCTTTGGAAAGTAACTTCAGCTTTCTTTACAAGTGCCAACTCATAGTATATTCAAACAATGCTTGTAGATTACTTTGACACTCTGCTCGCCATCTTTTCAGCATCTTTATTCACATGATATGAAATAGAGAAGAAAGCAAGAGAGTAAGAAACACGATTTCCTTGTGCATGGCAATATTTGGATTATATTTCATTGTCCTTTAAATGACAAATACTATATAAACCTCACAAAAAAAAAAATATAAGCGAACATTTTTACCCAAAAACTCCATGCAATATGTCCCCAAGTCAGGCCCCGCTATTAATTTTGGCGACGACAGTTTTTTCTTTCTGAATTTTTTTACTAGGTTGCGTAGATAAATACAAGAGTTGCCTCAGTCATTCGGCTCGGCAATGGCTCGGCTATTATAGGATTGGGCGCACGGGGAGGTGGGACCCGCTGAGGAACAGCGGGTCGAGGCCTGTCGGGGGAGCGGTGAATGTTTATGCGAATCCCGCACCCCCGGCCATAGGTAGAGGTGGAACACCGCGGTGGTTTTAGCCGGTAAGAGTCCGGCATGCCCCTCTGTCACCCCCACGATAGAGGAAGTCCATGAGGATTTCCACCGCAAAAAAAAAAGGCAGCCCAGCTGTCAATTTCCCTAAAATGACTGCAACGTAAATCTGCTTTACAATAATGAATGAATTTTCCAGACTGTTCTTCCCGCCGTCGTCCAGGCATGTCCTTAGGTACCGGAGCTATCAGAAGAGCCCTAATATCTCGCAACGTGGTGGAGTGTGAAGCCGCGTGCTTCAGTGAGCGGGAGTTCAAATGCGTTTCTTATAGTTATCGGTAAGTAGCGATATTGGTGGAGAAATAATGCTTTTTGAAATCTTGATGATGAGCTAGTTTGTTTTAGTTTTCATCAAAATCGAGCCCATGACTCCTTTGAGCACTTTTCGATATTCCTCATAATTTCGGATTTAGCCATCCACGCCCACTTGGAAAATTCACCCTGTATAGGTGATGAGAATGCAGGCAGTGTAGACTCGGATGTCTATTGGCCATATTTGATAGAATTCTAAGTCCAGCATAGGACTTAAGAAGGCCTGATTGAGTTTTAATAGGTAAATCTAACACTTTTTCACCCAACAGCTGGAAATCTCTTTTTAACCATACAATTTTCAGGTATTCAAACTCCCACGGCACAGACAACTGCTTCCTCAGCGAGCGACCTTACAGAGGTCTGGAGATAACAGCTGATAGCAGTTCCGATGTCTACGCTATGCCACAAGACCAGGGCTGTGTGACTATCAACTATAAACCTTGGGTGGAAAGCGGTAAGGTTTAGTTTTGTATGTTTACTGGATTTGTAGGGCTCCATGTCTTTGGAGAGGATCTTCAAGATGTGAGAAGTAACTTTGGATTTTGGTTTGGAAGAAATAAGGTTTGATATTGTATAAGCCTACCTACTAGGATTTGGAAGTACTTAATAGTAATTTTGATGTTTGTCAATCGGTTCAACATCAAACTACTTACGATAAAAATTGAGCACAAAAAAAAAAAAAAATTGAATCAACTACAAAATGTGATTTTAATTAAGTTTTGTGACTCCCAAGAGTTCCTGAAGAAACAAGCTTTTTATATGACAAGGAATATGGATAACATAGCCAAACAAATCTTTGTAATGGTTCCATAGTTGTTGATAGTTCACACGAAAATTAAACCATAAGGCCAGTTACTGTTTCGCATCAGCTGGCAAATATTTAGTCCACAGATGACATTTACAACTCATTTTCTTTCTTTTTTTTTTATTAATAAATGGGCGTGCTCTTGACCTCGATCACTCCTGATGGAAAGCGATGGATGAGGTCTATGATGCAACGAGCGTGCCCACAAGACGCCGAAGGCACTGGAACGCCCACGCATCGACGAAACAGCAGGCTGCTTGACGCCGGACTCCAGTGGGAGGATGGTCGCAAACCAGGCGAGCGTAAGCCCTACCACCGCAAGGGAAGAATTGGCCAGTCAAATAAGGTGTTGGGTGTGACTGTCCAGGATGCGCCAAGCGCTCGGTTCAGTTGAGAAACTTGCGGAACAAACTGCGCTACACGAGGAGGCTTTTTCATGGATCCCCAAATTTTCTATTTTTTTTTTTTAGAATGTTTCTGGCACGTCCGTTCCGGAGCTGCAGTGAGTGACACCGCCGTACGAGCCGCATTGACAGTGGCGGGTCTCGGAGCCTGTGAGGCTGAGTGTATCAGAGCTCATGCTTTCTTCTGCAGGGGGTTTAGTTTTAGGTAAGTTTTAGCGAAGTTAAAGTAGAAATAATTTAAATATGTCATTGATATACCTACTTAGCACAGAAAGTTAGTATACAGGGTGAAATTTTAATCACCGTTTTCCTCTTAGGGGACATTGTACTCATCATTATGAACAACTTTTACTATGGGACGAAAACCTAAAATCGTGAAAATAAATCAGCTGTTCCCTACATTTATGTTCGCATAACTCGTCAAAATGTAGGGAACAGATTTTTTTTTTTCGCGATTTCATGTTTGTTCCCATAGTAAAAGTTGTTCATAATGATGAGTAGAATGACCCCTTTTTGTGGATGGGAAATCATCAAATGACGCCTCCCGCTCTGGGTGGAGCGGAAAGGAGTGTCAGACTCTTACTGACTAAATCCCATCAGTGTTCCTTCCTTAGCCCTTTACGTTCCGGGGTAGCGGTAACCCTTTCGGACAGTCCCGCTGACCCAAGGCTAGTATTAGATGGGGTTGATTTTATTTTCAGTTCCAATACCCAAAAACTATGAATCAGCAATCGAACTTCAGTAGTTTAGATTTCGTATGCTAGTCTCTGCCGAAGCAGTTTTTGCAGAAGACCACGGAACGTCAAATGTAGTGTGGGAGCTACCCAGTTAGATGGAGTGAGGATCTAAAGAATGAAGCACCTATGCAGTTTACACTAAATGATTATTGCCAGGTGTTTTGTCTTAAGAGGCTTTGGTTCTGCAGTGGTTCTAATTATAATGATGTGAATTAATGTGCCAAATGTATAGTTCTTCCTGCCGGGGTTGCGGGATTGTCCGAAAGGGTTACCGCTACCCCGGAACATAAAGGGCTAAGGAACGAACACGGATGGGTTTTAGTCAGTAACAGTCTGACACTCCCTTTCGCTCCACCCAGAACGGGAGGGGTCATTTGACGATTTCCCATCCATAAAAAAAAAAAATGTATAGTTCTTATGAGAGTGTCTATTTCTTTTTTTTATTACCGTTAAAATACAATGCACAGCCAATTGTAGTTTTCTTCAGGATAGGAGAAGTCTATTTACGCATTATTGAATCTCACTTTAAAAAACTGTTTTGTTTTATTCATAGATTCGACTCCCCAACAATAGGCGATGACTTAGAAAACTGCATCCTAACATCATCACCACCGACCTCCTTAGAGAAAGGGCGTGGGCTCCGTCCCAACAGTGGGCATGAGTTGTACTCGAGAGGCAACTACGGAAGGGGCTGTGAACCTGCGTTGTATGATGATGTGCAGAATAAAGATGAAGGTGAGTTGAAAGATAAATAATATTTTTGAAGTGAAACTTCTTTACTCACGCTTGACTTGGGGAGTAAGCTGGCGAACGCGTGACGTAAGCGTTACGAAAAGTGTGATCGGGCGAGGCGAACGGGAGTTGAGTGGGGGATATAAGCAAGAGAAAGCAGTGCGCGCGCACATTTTCTTTCTCTCTTCCTCTCATAGCCAAATACGTTTGAAGTTTCACTTCAGTCGTGTGGTCATAAGCACACTCGGTTTTTTTTGCCGTAGAACGATTTGTACGAGTACAAGCTGGAAAACCGCATTGGATTTGATGTCGGATGTGAAAACTTGACAGATTTTTTAAGACAAGGAAGAGTTGTATTTTATTGGAATGTTAATGATGACGTAGTTACAAAAACCAAGATTCCATGAGTTGTAAGAAATTATGAGTACATTAATAACATTTTGCAAAAAAGTTGGATCTTTCTTCTGCATAATTTATTTATTTTTATTTACCTATTTATTTCAGGCATCAAGGCCCATATAAAACACATAAAATACAATATTATTATAACTTAAAAATACTATAAATACATACAAAATTATAATCACACTAAGAAACTAACTAAACACGAAGTGTCTGCGTCGTGTTTCGCTGACTGGTGTCATGTAGTCGGCCTCGAAACTGGCGGTACACAAAACCCTTCGGCCAGAACTCTTCCTTGACGAACTTCTCGAGATGCATAATATCCTGACCCCCTTACTAATAAACGTTGTATAGCGCCTGTATAGTTGCACAACGCTTTGTCTTCTTCTTTCAAAAGTCAAATTACTGACGACTGAAAGAGAGAAATCGGTGTGTACTAATCATCTGATATAATACGTTTATTATTTAGGGGGTAAATCTTTATTTTTTACCCGGTTGCAAAGAAGGTTACGTTTTTAACTTCTTATTCTCAGCAAATAAAGTGAGACCATCATCAACAGTCGCTAAGTCTAATTAGATATTTAGTTACAAAGGTTTCTTTAGTAATTGAAAGAGGTGTATATTTGAGCTTATCTTAATTTGAATAGCATGTAAAGATATTCAGTTGGAGAAAATGTTAAAACACAGCCCATGGGCTTAGCAGCACAAAAATCTCAGGAAGTTGAAAGGCTCACTTTTAATATCAATTCATCATAGGGGTGCAGTGGTGGCTAAGTGGCGACTTACGAGTTGTAGGTCGTAGGTTCGAACCCAGACAGGCGCTTTACTTTGTGTAAATTATTTCATTGCCACTGCTCTCAAAACGGTGAAGGAAAACATCGTGAGGAAACCGACATGTAATAGAACCAAAAATTCGAAGACATGTGACATCTGTCAATCTGCACTGGGCCCGCGTGGTGGATTGCGGCCCACTCCCTCTCACAGAGAGCAGGCCTGTGTCCCAGCAGTGGGAACATTATAGGCTGATTATATACATCATCATTTCATTCCAGAATGCTACCTCCAATACGACAAAGCAGCCAAGTTGACAGGCCCTTCCATCCGCGGTCAGGCGCGCGTCAAAGATGAACAGGCGTGCGGGCACGCGTGCAACGAGGCGCCGTTTAGATGTCTTAGCTTTTCTTTCAAGTAAGTGATTTAATATGAGTTTTTGGAATGAAGTTCTTTAACACAGCTTGCGGTAGAAGTAAACTGGTAGAAATAGTCACGTAAAGAAAAAAACGTTATGTCCCTCTATGCGAGTTTTTCTTGTACATATTATAATAGAAATAGACACAAAGAGTGACAGATAGTTTTCATGGTTTTCGAGGGTACTGAAGCCGATAGTGAGGTTAAAATGAAAATCCAAGATGGCGACTGAACATTTTCACATTTTTCGTTATGGGTGTCGTTTTTATGGTTTTCGAGGGTGCTGAAGCCGATAGTGAGGTCAAAATGAAAATCAAAGACGGCGGCTCCGAAATTTTTCAAATTGTTCGTCATTTTGGAATTTTCGTTGCCACCATCTTGGATTTCAATTTGAACTTCGTTCCTGCCGGGGGTCCCCCGACCCCTCACGTTTTTTTTTCTTGTTAATGGGTGGAAAACAGGCAGGTGGTCTGCTTGGTGGTAAGTGGTCATCGTGGCCTAACTGAAATACCAGAGGCATTCCAGAGTCAAAATGTCATATGTCTTTAATTACCTTTAATTACCTATACCAATAACTTCGACACCCATATGATAACTTATTTAGAACATAATTTGATAAAAAGTCTGTCGCATTTTTTTATTTATTTGGAATTTTTGATAATTTAATTTTCTGATGGTTCATCATTTTGCTTTCATAGTTATTTTATCTGACAGACACAAATGCAATTTAAAAAATACCTATCCAATTATTCCTTATAGTCCAGAATTAATCACAAAACAATGTCACAAAACAACGATTTTATTTAAATTTTCAGCAACAACGCGCCCCCAAAAACAGATAACTGCCTGCTTTCCGAGATCCGGCTCTTTGATCTTCAACGAGGAGTAGACTATGTGCACTCAGCAGACGACTGGCTGTTCGCGTTTGACCTTTTTAATGGACAATGTTGGAGGAAGGTCCATGCTGGAGACTACGAGTAAGTAGAGCAGACTCTTCATTTTTAGAAACCGATTTTTGATGTAAATTTCTAGACACCAACCCCCTTATTCATAATCCTATTTTATCTCTATTTTAGCTAAAATAGGTTTATAGAACTTTTGTCTTTATCTGTCACGTTGTCATTTCTGTGTGTAAGAAAGAGACAAACCCCATTTTTACTAAAATAGGTTTTGGAGTCAAAATTGATCACGAATAAGTATATGGCAGCTGTACTAGTAGTAAATGTTTGGTATAATTTACAATCACATACTTTTGAATCACTTCGACGCCACACGACAGACACGAACTCCGTTCATTAGTATTGAATTTCTGATTTTTATCATCTACTTTTGCTGTTGACTGTACAATATTAAAACCCAAAAAAAAAACAACGTGAACTAATACAAAACTTAAATACGTATAAAAAACCAAAAAAATAACTAAATAATATGAACCATACTTTCAGCACTTTATCTACTACTATACTACAAATAATTTTTCTCACAAATAAAACTGAATAACATACAAATCTGTTAATTCCAGTGAACCAGCCCACGAAATACCTCGTCCCCTCTCCGCGCCTCACTTAGAAGAGCCGTACTCCATATCAGGTCCATCTGGCCCGCCCGGACCTCCGGGTATCAGTGGACCATCAGGTCCTTCCGGACCCGGGTATCTGCCTGAACATGATCATAACGGTGAGTTAGGGGACTTGAAAAATTTTGGCTGGTGCAGATTTGTAAATATGCTTTTGCTTGCGTGCTTTTGCATTTAAAGAGCTATTTTTGATATTATTCTTCCTCTTCTTTTTTTATCTGCCCTAGTACTAGGTGACTTAGATGTCGACACATACGAGTATAGCTATTATGAAACAAAAACGTTGATATTTCTATTTTTACAACATCAAAAAAATATATACCTAGCAATGTTCTGAAAGCCAAGGAGTATCTAATTAAAAACGTTAAAAATCTAGTCGCAATCTCATCTCGGCGACAAGCAAATGTCAAAAACTTGTCAACAATGTAGGGATTTTAGAGGTATTTTTGACGGATTGAGACTGAGATCAGAGGGGCAATTCTCGTAATTTTAAGAACGTTCACAGTCTGATCATCAAAGTGTGAACGTTCATAACATTACGAGAATCTCTCAGATGTTGTATAGCATAGACCCAACAGGTTGCAATCGTTATTTTGATAGGCGTTACGACTTTACTATCTTAGCTGACAATAACAATGAAACACGATGTCAAGACCCGCCGCAGTCAACAAGATAAAAGTAAAAGAAATGACCAAAAAAAAACTCTTGCGTTAAATATTTGCTAGATACTCATCCCATTTCTATAATAATTTCCTTTAATAAAAAAAAAGACGGGTTGCACTCCGGGAGTGCCGGTAGAAGTGAAAACTTGAATATTAACGTTGAAATAAATCCATTATTAATTGAATTAATATAACTCATTTTTTTTTTCACTATTTCTGCGTCACTTTTTTTCATTAAGAGGCTTACTAGACCTAAGTGTCCTTGAAAAACGCATGCACACATATGCAGAATCGACGCAAACGCCATCTAACGACGACGCCCATCACAATTATGACATAAAGCATACATGAGATTTAGAAGTAACGGTTTTGTGAGATTACGCCCTAGTATTCTAATAGATGGCGCGGAAACGATGTGCAAATAAGTTAAAGATCTAACAAACAAATTATGTGGTTATGTGTGACAACATAATAAATTTTATTCGTTTTGAGTGTGACTTGAAAAACTTAAGGATGTGGGTGATTTTGAAATAAAACTGATTCAATGAAATTTAAAACATTTTTAACCGACTTCAAAAAAGGAGGTTGTGTATTCGACCCGTATGTATGTATGTAATGTATGTATGTGTGTATGTTTGTATATATATTTGTAGATTTTCTAAAAAACTGATGAACCAATTTTGATCATTCTTTCACTAATGTGATCTACATACTTCCAGGAAGGTTTTAGTATATAATACATTAGGTAATTATTCTTATGTAGTATGTCCGAAGTTAATATGCATAAATGCACTGCATCTCCGGCATTTCTATGCGAATTTTGATGATTCTTCAATGCACTAGTGTTAATTGAATTTTTGTGGGGTAGGTACAATTAGAAAGAAAAAAAAAAACAACCGACTTCAAAAAAAGCACTACAGCGTGATAAATAACTATAATTTCGGAAGTCGGTGTCAAAAAACGAAAATGCGGAACCAGCGACACCGACTTCCGAAATAAAAGTTATCACTTTGCAGTGTTTTTTTCTAAAACTATGAATTTTGGAAACATCTAAGAAAGTGCAGTCGGTATTTTCGACTTCACGTACAACTGTCACAGTGACGTGTGTGGACGACGTGTAGATTAGTATTCGAGAGTCCCCGGGTTCGATTCCCAAGGTTACGAAATCAAAGAAGAACGGTCATTTGTGACTCAGACCCGACACGAAAGAGACATATCTCAGTTTTTTTGTTATTTTAAATATAGCTAAAATATATATTTTTTATATTCCAAATCAATGGCTAACGCCAAAATATTGCCTTGTGTTTTTGTTCAGGCGATATACAATTTTCTTTTAATACCTATTTACCTGCAAAATTCGTAATTGTATGTAGGTAATTCAATGACGATACAACAATTTAGAAAAAAACAACCGACTTAAAAAAAAAACACTACAAAGTGATAAATAACTTTAATTTCGGAAGTCTGTGTCGTTGGTTCCGCATTTTCGTTTTTAGACACCGACTTCCGAAATTAAAGTTATGTATCACTTTGTAGTGTTTTTTTTTTTCAAGTTGGTTGTTTTTTTGTAAAAAAGTTTTTACTTTTTAGTTGTACCTACCCCACGCAAATCCAATTAACACTAGTGCATTGAAGAATTGAAGACACTGACTAGAAGAATCGTCCAAATTCGCATAGAAATGCCGGAGATGCAGTACATTTATGCATATAACTCCGTACATAAGAATAATTACCTAATGCATTATATACTAAAACCTTCCTAAAAGTATGTAGATTACATTAGTGAAAGAATTATCAAAATTGATTCATTAATTTTTGAGAAAATCGCAGACATACAAACATACATACGGGTCGAATACAGAACCTCCTTTTTTGAAGACGGTTAAAAAACGCAGAGATCTCAATACAGAACGCCAATTTTATTTTATATTTTTTTAATGACATCTCGCAGTTTAACTTTGAGGTTATCGTCTGCTTAACCGGGCTTGCCTGTGGATGCCTCAATAAATTAAGCCTCCAGCTGTCTATTTTTGTATTTTTATCTAAATTGGCGTCATTTTAAATGGATATAATTGCTATTCATTAAAAAAAAAAAAAAAAATATTTTGCCTTACCAAAATCAAATGGCAATATATGGGTGATAGCCACTGATATTCAGAATAGTGTTAATTTATTTCTGTTATATTTAATATAACAAAATAACTGAGATGTGTTCCTTTTGTGTCGGGCCTGGGTAAATTTTCTATGGGACGTGACCCTTCTTCTTTTCTATTTAAATGTTATTTTGAATTTTTAAATATATCTATTAAATATTTTTATAAATAACTAAAAAAAGTCTGCAGGAGAAAGAAAGTCGAAAATATCAACACGGAAGTTAGGTATTTCTAATGCGCAAGTACCTACACGTTATCTAAGCTATTACAAAAATAAAAAAAATTCTGACCTAATGTTTTTATTAACAGACCGCGACTTATTGATAATGGGCATAATGAAATAGGTAACAGATTCATCTGAAAATTGCGATGAAAATGATTAAAAGCAAGAAATTAGATTTAAAATTGATTTTGTTTATAATAAATAGGAATCATAGTTATATATGAATGTTAGGTACCTAATCTTTGAGGCCGTTTACACATTATGCCGCAGCTGCAGCGGCACCGCCGTCGCGTCATCGCTGCATCAGTCACCCTTGGATTTGTATGAACACACGGCGCCGCGGCGGCGCGCCGTAAGGGCTCATACAAATCCAAGAGAAACCAATACAGCGGCATCGCCACAGAATATAATAGTATGGCACCGCGGGCGGCGCACAGTGGTCTGAAAATCGAGCTCCATACTCATAGAAACTTAAAGTTCGGAAATAAAAAAACAAAAATTGTAATGGGTCTAGTATACCTCCCTTTACGTAATATTAACGTATGGATGGTATCAGTCGCTCCACGCGTGAGAAAAAAATGTTTTTTGTTTTTTTTTGTATGGGAGAAAACACTTAATGTACATTTTTTTGAAACTGAATGGAACTGATAGGCTGGAGCTCACACGAGCTATTGTACGATACACGGCCATCAAGATGACATACAATTCATGCACCGTTCGGCGCCGCTTTGCACGTAGCAAATTTTTGAAATTTTGAATTTTCGATACGTGATTTTTCAAATCTTTGACGAGGTTAAATTAACTTGCCGATCGATTTACTTATACTATCGTTAGTTTTAGCCTGCTTATGACCTTTGTGATGACAACAATTAAAAATTATATTGATTATATACGTTTTTTTTTTATTTCATTCCAAGAACTAACTCATTTAATCACCGTGATTATGGTTGAGTTATAATTATATACTAATGACATGAGCATCAACCAGCTCTAGCAGGGCCAAATGGGCCCTAGTCACAATAAAATTCTATTGTCTGTAATATTAAAGTCTGTAAAACCTAATTAAAGAATAGCGAACGATAATGAGGGTAGTTGTATAAAAATAGGACGTTTGAGCTTACTTTTATCAGTAGCTCTCAGTACTTGTGCGCGCTAACTTATTACGTTATTTTTTTTATTGTGCTGTGATGGAAGGTTGTGATACCAATTTGGACATTGTCATGTTTGTGACAAACAACAATTGTTTTTCACAGCCCAATGTTTTATTTGAAGTTTTTGAGAATACTATTGATTTGTCAGAAAATGAAAAGAGGGTATTGAAACAATTCTGTCAGACTTATGTTTGTTCGTTGAGGAACAAATGGATCTCGTGTAATCGTACGAGACGTACATACATAACAAAGTATGAGACATGGCTGCAAGAGAACATAAAAAGGCCTGAGATCATGAAAGGAAAGATGACCCCTTATTTAGTGTCAGTAGAGCAGCAAACCCGTTCCAGTTCTGACTTTGTTTTAAATGAGGGTGCATCAACATCCTACACACCGGAGACGTGCAGTGTTGGAACATCAACATCAGTTGTGAGGCCGAGAAAACCATTTAAAGAGCTAAGCCCGCTACAGAAGAGAAGGAGAGCGGAAGACCTCCTAACGTATAGCACTGAAAGCCTTGCTCATGCAACCGGTTTGAAAGCACATGACAAGAATATAGCAGATATCGTCAAACTAGTCTCGGAGCAAAGAGGCTACAAGGATAAATAAATTGTTAAAGCCCAAGGAAACTGTGCCTATATATTCCGCTGATAAAGCTTTATTTATTTTGACCTCATTGAAGCTTTCGAAGTGGCAGTATATAACATTAAGATCTTGTGCAAAAGAAGAAGGAGTACCACTGTGTCCTTCTTATACTGCCATCCTTGAGGCGAAGAAGGACTGCTGCCCTCCAAAAGTTACCATTGTACATCACGGAAGGAGAGGTAAAAGTAAAGCTAAATTTGGGATAAAACTGTGCAAAGCTTGGAAAATTCCTACGTGTGGAACCTTCGCTGGATGGCAAAGAGTTAACAATTATATGCAAGTATGGCTTTGATGGTGCTTCAGGGCAAAGTTTGTATAAGCAAACTATGGCAGACGAAGACGATTCCAGTATGTTTATGTGTTCTTTTGTGCCTCTGCGCTTAGTTTGTGGCGAAGAAAAGGTATGGGAGAATCCAAAGCCATCTTCCACAATGTTCTGCTGACCAATTTATTTTAAGTTTTCAAACGAAAACAAGTTGAACATCGTGGAAGAACAGGCTCTGATTGAGGCTCAGATTGAAGCAGTATCTAATTACAACTCAACCATAATCACGGTTGTAGAATCCTGTTGATTCCGTACTTATGTTGAACATATCACTTCACTGGCTCACTACCACACCAAGCGCCATCGTATATAGCCTGCTTCACTTTGTCTGTTTCCCGCCATTCCTCGTAACTGACAGATGACATAACATAACTGACAGCAGCTACCCCGCTTGTGTGAATGAGACAGTGTTTACATATCTATTTAATAGATACACTACAACGGTGATTAAATGAGTTAAGTAGTTCTAAAAAAAAACGTATAGGTACTTATAATCAACATAATTTTTAATTGTTGCCATCATAAAGGTCATAAGCAGGCTAAAAGTAACGATAGTATAAGTAAATCGATCGGCATGTTCGTTTATTCACGTCAAAGATTTGAAAAATCACATATCGAAAACACAAAATTTCAAAAATTTGCTACGTGCAAAGCGGCGCCCAACGGTGCATGAATTGTATGTCATCTTGATGGCCGTGTATGGTACAATAGCTCGTGTGAGCTCCAGCCTATCAGTTCCATTCAGTTTCAAAAAAATGTACATTAAGTGTTTTCTCCCATACAAAAAAAAACAAAAAACATTTTTTTCTCACGCGTGGAGCGACTGATACCATCCATACGTTAATATTACGTAAAGGGAGGTATACTAGACCCATTACAATTTTTGTTTTTTTATTTTCGTACTTTAAGTTTCTATGAGTATGGAGCTCGATTTTCAAACCACTGTGCGGCGGCGAGTTTTGATAGATCTTATCAAAACTCGTCGCCGCGCCGCACCGCCGGCGGCGCGGCGGCGCGGCGGCGCCGTGTGTTCATACAAATCCAAGGGTGACTGATGCAGCGGCGCCGCGGCGTTGGCGATGCCGCTGCAGCTGCGGCATGATGTGTAAACGGCCTCAAGGATTAGGTACTCGTACCTAACATTCATACATAATTATTATGATTTCTATTTACTTATTATAAACACAATCAATAAAAATTAAACTCTTGCTTGTGATCATTTTTTCGCAATTTTCGGATGAATCTGTGATTTCTTTATGCACATTATCAATAAGTCGCGGTCTGTTAATAAATTTAGGTTTTTTTTATTGTTACAATGGCTTAGAAAACGTGTAGGTACTTACGCATTAGAAGTAACTTCCGTGTTGATATTTTCGACTTTCTTTCTCCTGTGAAAGATAATTACATTGTAGACGTTTTTTTAGTTATAAAAATATATTTAAAAATTCAAAATACATTTAAATAAAATTAAATCGATTCCGTATCACTGGGAATCGAACCCGGGGACCCTCGAACACAAACCTGCGCGTCGTCTACATGAGCCAATGTAACGATTGCGTAGCTCGTCGAAAAAACTGAGCTTATGCGTAATAAGTGCATTTTCTTAAACTACCAAAATATTCAGTAATAATAAAATGCTCTTACTTTTTAATTTCGTTCATATGTTCGGCGTTTGTTTTATATGAACGTTTTGTAGTCCTCCTAAGGGAATGTTTCACTTTATTTCCCATATTTACAAATGATATAATTGATAGCAAATTATTACGCTATTTTAACTTAAAAGTATTTTATATTTACATGAAATAAAAATATTTACAGAAAGAAGATATGCAAATAGTAATAATAAACAATGAATGTATGTACAAATAAATAATGCGGCGAAAAGAGCGACATGTCCGTATAGTTATAGTATCAGGCCTCGGCCGGCATTATTGCTACACGGGGGTTTACCGTTTACGTACACATGCGCACTTATTATGTTCGGAACTATGAATATGCTATTTACAATAAAACTATTGTTTGAACTAAAAAAATAAAACACTATTATTTTAGTATGTTGCTTGTAAAATGATCTGACAAAAAATCAGAATGATTGTATGTATATTAGTATGGTTTCTATTGTAAAAAGAAAGTTTTTAGAGGTATCTTCATGATTTTTTTCTATCGTACAAAATTAGTTGTATTATGTTTTCAAAACACTATCTATCTAAAAATTCAAAAATTTAAAAAGAAAGTACGATTTCGTAACCTTGGGAATCGAACCCGGGGACTCTCGAATACAAATCTACACGTCGTCCACATGCGCCGGTGTGACAGATGTACGCGGAGTCGAAAATACTTACCTTATGCATTTTATTGCAAAAATAAAAATATTCAGTTAAAAATAAAATGCTCATACTTTTTACTTTCGTTCATATTATGTTCGGCTTTTGTTTTATATGAACGTTTTGTAGTCCTCCTAACGGAATGTTTCACTATATTTCCCATTTATTTACAAATTATTACCCTATTTTAACTTTGTTAGGTTACGCGGACCACTGCCGGGAGACACAAGTGAAACGCCCGGGAGTTGGGACTCGCCGTACAATAGATGGCGCGCGCCTTGCACCCCATACATTACAAACTTAAAAGTATTTTATATTTACACGAAATAAAAATATTTACGGAAAGAAGATATGCAAATAATAATAAACAATGAATTTACAAATAAAACTTAACAAAAACATAACAATCTTGACGGAAATAGTGCGGCGAAAAGAGCGACACGTCCGTATAGCATCAGGCCTCGGCCGGCAGTGTCGCTACACGGGCGTTCACGCACACATGCGCAATTTTTATGTTCGGAACTATGAATATTCGATTTACAAAAAAACTATTGTTTTAAATAAAAAAATAAAACACTATCATTTTAGTATGTTACTTGTAGAATAATCTGACAAAAAATCAGAATGATTGTATGTATATTAGTATGGTTTTTATTGTAATAAGAATGTTTTTTAGAGGTATGTTCATGATTTTTTTCTATCGTACCAAATTAGTTGTATTGTGTTTTCAAAACACTATCTATCTAGCATATATCCTGAAGAATATCATATATTTTTCTGATTTTGTTTACTGTAGGCCATCATATACTTTTATTGTTTCGAAAACTACCGTTTTTTTGCGTTTAGCTCGTGTAAGCCCCTTAATAGATGCACTTTGTTCAATTTCCATATTTTAAACACTTTGTATACACGAATTTTACGAATACACAGCAGTGTGGCTACTACACAGACGGTCGAGCCATCAGTTGTCCATCCATCCATCCATCCACGTCCACGTCCACGTCCACGTCCACGTCCACGTCCACGTCCACGACCACGTCCACGTCCACGTCCATTGATCCATCGATCCATCCATTGATCCATCGATCCATGGATCCGTCGATCCATCCATCGATCCATCGGTCCATCCATCGATCCATCGATCCATCCATCGATCCATCGATCCATCCACCGATCCATCGATCCATCCATCGATCCATCGATCCATCCATCGATCCATCGATCCATCGATCCATCCATCGATCAATCCATCGATCCATCGATCCATCGATCCATCCATCGATCTATCGATCCATCCATCGATCCATCGATCCATCCATCGATCCATCGATCCATCCATCCATCCATCGATCCATCCATCCATCCATCGATCCATCCATCCATCCATCGATCCATCCATCCATCCATCGATCCATCCATCCATTGTCGTGTGTCACTTGGTTCACTTCGGTTGGCGCCGCCGCAGAAAGAGAGGGGGGGGGGGAATCTCTCCTGACGGTCACGTGTCCTGACGCGAGTTTAACATTTTTTACCCATTACAAAAAGTGTGCAACGCCGCTAAAGAAGTTTTCACTTCAAAAATGTGATTATTCAGAAACAAACGAATAAATAAATTCCCCTATTTACAGAACCACCATTCATCTCCGCATCTGGACCACCGTCTGGACCCGGATACAAGCCGTATGCACCCGGACCAGAACCTCCCGGTTATAAACCCGGATACTCCGATACTTCCGGACCTGATTACAAACCAAACTACCCACCAAGTGGCCCACACAAACCTTACTCAGAACCATCTGGACCCGACTTTAGACCTGGATACCCGGGTCCTAGTTACAAACCGGGATACTCTGGTCCTTCGGGACCGGGTTACAAACCGGATTACCCAGGACCAATTGGTCCTAGCTTTAAGCCTGGATATCCACCGCCAGTTAATCCTAATTTAAGACCTGGATATCCAGCTGAACCTAGTGGTCCAAGTTACAGACCTGGGTATCTACCTGATTCTGATTTAAAACCAGGTTTCCGTCCTTCAGTGCCGCCACAAAGACCAGTTTATAGACCAATTTCGGATCCGCCCGAATACTTGCCAGGAAAACCCGGATATTTACCAGAAAAACCGGGATATTTGCCAGAACGTAGGCCGGGGTATCCGGGACCGAATAGGCCGATTTATGATGAACCGAGACCGACTAGGCCAGGCAGACCGGGTCTAAAGCCCGGGTATCCGGATAGAGTTGGCGATGAACCAAGTAAGTGATTACCTACTTATAAAAATTATTTCGTATCAATTGAAACTCTCTTATTATTCCAGATTCTATTTGTTTTTCTTTAATTCCAAAATTTATAAGTGACTTTTATCAGATTCTGTTCTTTTGTTTTTTTTTTTTTATTTATTAAGTAACAAAAGAAGATTCTTTTTTGTTTTTTTTTTTGACAGCACGGTTTTGGGTCCGTGGCTTACGCCCCCAGTGGTCGAGGCACCTGTGGCCGACGCCCCCGATTCGATAAATTTAATATCTTTATTTTTTTGTGCTTTTCCACTTAGTACAGTAAATGAGAAAAGTGTTTCATCATAATAATAAAGTATTTTGCCTTGCTAAACAAAAGCTATCTATCAAATAGCAGAGAGAATAGATCGACACTTAACCCTACACACCTTTTTCTCCATTAAAAGCATATTTATTATGTACAAACATCCAAAAAATCAAAAATAAGTAGGTACTTCATATAAAATGTTAGTGAATGTTGTTAATAAACATTTATAATAAATTAGGTACCATTATGGAAATTTTATCTTTCAACTTCAACCAACTCGTCAACTAACTGAGCCTAACCAATTATTGATAACAATAAAAAGTCCGTCTTTTTGTTCACAAAATTGAAAACAATAAGGAAGTATGAATAAATATTATATCTATCTCTTTCATACCAGAGTCAAGTTATTGAATATTGCAATATGCAACAGATTAGAAAGTTTAGTGTGTCATCTCACAATGACGAGCGAAGGTCCTTCCCAAGGGCTCGTGCGAAATAATTACAATATAGTTAAAAATAGAATTGGTGAAAAAAAAGTTGTGCCTGACAGTACATTTGATCAAAAATTGCTTTAAATTAAATTAATCGAATCGGGGGCGTCGGCCACAGGTGCCTCGACCACTGGGGGCGTAAGCCACGGACCCACGGTTTTCTTTATTAAAGTTATTAAATAATTGACTTATTTAAATTATTTCTTACAGGTTTTGAATTACTTTTTCTTTCATTTTCAAATCATTTAGTTAGACAAACAGTAGACTTTACTTTGTTTTGCACAGCCATTTTTATAATGCACAGTCATCGAAATTAACATCATAATGCACGCAGTAACCTCAAAATAACCTTAGGTGTATGAGTTTTTTTTTCCTTTGAATTGCTTTATAAAAAGAAAAAAAATTTAACGATAAATAAAGTCTAAACCAATACCATAAATTAAGTCTTATTAAAAATTAAAGATCTCTAAAGTGATTTAAAATGCGGACTCAGGAACGACAGAAAAACTTTGTTTTATTTACAAACAAGACACTTTCATAATAATAATTAATAATTTCATGATTTGGCGGCCATCAATAATAATTATATTATATCTTTAAAGTACACAATAATTATAACCCAAAGTCGTCAAAGTCGAGAACAATTTGGATTCGGAGATATATTAATATACCTATATTTGGAGGAGATCGTTGTATGTATATCTTTGTTCTGAAATTCATTACAGTGTTGTCGCCATACAAATAAATGTTTCTACTACTGCGACCATTCAAATATAATGTAGGTAATTCATTCCTGGCCGCCGACTTTTTATTTTTTAAACGCCGAACAAAATGGGTGATCTCCTTTGTATAATCGCCAGGAAAATATATTTACTAGGCACGTATAATAATATTAATACGTCTCTCCCATTTTCTCCCTTTACCCAGTTTCAGTATCATGGCGTCACTACACAGTATCCGGGTTCCCGTGCCGAGCTGGTACCACTTGCGCGCAGAACACCGTCGCAGGACATTGGGCATGTGAGCCTGAAGGCGGAGAGATCGGTCAGTATCTCAGTATAGTCCAGTTTTGGTAATAAATTTTTCAATTCTTTCTCGTTGTGGACCTAAAATGTGGCTCGTGGCTAAGTAATAACAGTCAGATGGGTTGATCAAGGTAAAGTAACGCTTGCCGAGGTCAGTCCGTGGATGGGTGACCTGCGTCCATTACATATCCAGACCCCTCCAAAGGCTCCAAAGTACGTAAAGCCATTGGTACCGGATTTCATTTGTAGATCTTTGACAGTCGTCTAGATTTAAGCAAAGGGTATGGTTGGTATCGTGTTACCCAGTAACTGGGTTGTAGAGGTCAGAAAGACAGACGCTCCATGTAAAACACTGCTATTAAGGTGCCTCAGGTTAGACTGGAAGCCGAGCAAAACATAGTTGGAAAAAACAGATGATGAGTTCATTATTTATTATGATTTTAGGTTCTTGGGACTACTGCTGCTCACCAAAACACAGATGTGGTTATAGCGAGGGATTCCATAAACCATGGTAAGTACTTAGCCAACCCGAACTGGGCCCGCGTGGTGGATTACGGCCCACTCCCTCTCGCAGATAGGAGGCCTGTGTTCCTGCAGTGGGAACATTATAGGCTGATTATCAGTGGCGTGCATTGCATATAGGCATATAAGCAATGACTACCTTGATATATCAACATAGGCTTCTCAATTACATTTTGTGTGTGTGCCCTACAATTAAGAAACTCACTAAATTATCATATCTAACAAAAAACAAAATCTTCATACAAACACGTGCGGCAGTAGGCAGTCGCCGGACGGCCTACTCGGCTCCCGTACTATTCGCACATTGTCATTGGTCTTTACTCGTTCAAGTTAATGCAACAAAGTTAAAAATACGGACGTCTCACGCGTAATACCATGACGTTCGACCTTCGCAATTTATCACCCTTAAGCATGCCTACTCAAATAACCACACTTTTGACCTCACTTTTTTTTGTGACCGCGTTTGTCTAGACTAGACCTGGCCTAGTGCCTACCTATTATGCAAACCAATGCACGCCACTGCTAGTTATGGAGCACTTAGCTTCACATTTTTAGCTATCCCAAAGAAGTATGGTGTTCTGATTATTTATTTCTATTTCAGGTGCTATGTAGGACCTAATGAAGACCAATGGCGTCCTTGCAGCGAGAAATACTACCCGTACCATCAGCATAAGGTTCCTCACCCGTCACAAGCACACCAGCATTCACCTGGACATCAGCTGATACCGGGACAAAGAGGTAATATTAGTTTCACCATAGAAAGCGGGACTTTTTACATTTCCTCTTTTAATTAGTACCTATTAAGAATATAAAACCCTTCAATTTTCTTCACAGAAGAACTACCTCTCCGGCCAGTCAGCTCCAGACCCTGGCAAGGCAGGCCAGGGTACCCTGACAGACCCGGACCCATATCTGGACCTCCTGGATCCATACCTTCAGGACCGCCCGGACCATACCTATCGGAAGGAGATAGGAAATATTGGGACGATCTGTACCAGAATGGACCTCAAGCATATTATGATAAATATGGGAATCCTTTGCCAGGTGATAATGATTGAATATTTTCGATAGTATTTACTTAATAAGGAGGTTTTATCTTTTCCTGTGTTGGCACGAGGTGTATTTGGTCGTCTCGTGGTTTAAATATTAATTTTGACAAGATGAATGTTCAAAGCTCTCGTGCCTAGTGAAAACCAATCGTTCAGTCTTTATGATGTAACCTTTGGCTTTTGATTGGTAAATTGGTAAGATATCCACGAGATTCAACAAAGAAAAAATAAGATTGAAAGCAATTTTCTACAATAATTATTTATTCAAACCAGGGGGCCTGATCCGAAAGATTAATCCTGGTAACATTGATAAAAAGATGAATTAGGCTATTTTAATAATGTAGGTAATTACTTTACTAAGAGATCCGCAGGAGAACCAGGGTAACCGACATAGCCCGAAGAATTGCCAAACTTAAGTGGCAGTGGGCAGGGCACATTGCTCGCAGAACAGATGGCCGATAGGGCCGAAAGGTTCTGGAGTGGCGACCGCGTACCGGAAGACGTAGCGTTGGAAGGCTTCCCACAAGGTGGACCGACGACCTTGTGAAGGACGCAGGAACTCGTTGGATGCGAGAAGCACGAAACCGGTCGAAGTGGAGGTGCTTGGGGGAGGCCTATGTCCAGCAGTAGACGTCTTTCGGCTGAAATTATGATGATGATAATGAGGCGAAATAACCATTTGTTCTGATCCGGCATTATTTTTTATTTTCTGCTTTAATACTTTATCCCCTTTCTAGGCTACTCCCGCGTGCCTACAGAATCCCGTCCCCACATCAAAGTGAGTCACAACTACCCTCGTCCTGGTGGCGGCACCTGGTTGCCTGTGGAGCCAGCACTAGGGCGGGATGGTTCACCACCTAACGGATTAGGAGCTCCAAGGTATGTTGCGCTTGGTTTATGCAGTCAATCAGATCACAAGTGAAGCCTAATATTTCGACGCTATATATCCATCATTGTCATTTACCGCTGTAAACAAAATAGAAAGATATCAGAAAAATACATAACAGGGGTCCGTGGCTAAATAATAACAGCCGCACAGGTCGATCGATTAGGTTAAGCTACGCTTGTCGCGGTTAGTCTGTGGATGGGTGACCATCTTTACATACCAAGACCCCTTCCGTGTCTCGGAAAGCACGTTAAGCCGTTGGTCCCGGCTGTCATTCGTGGGTCTTTGACAGTCGTTACGGGTAGTTAGAAGCCCGAACGTCTGACAACCAGCCTTACCAAGGGGTATCGTATCACCCAGTAACTGGGTTGTGTAGGTCAGATAGGCAGTCGCTTCATGTAAAATACTGGTATTCAGCTGCATTCGGTTAGACTGGAAGCCGACCCCAACATAGTTGGGAAAAGGCTAGGCAGATGATGATCAGAAAAATAGATAAACTGAACTTGGAAGTAACTTTCAGCTAACAATTCTAGGATACAGTTAATGATGATAATGAAGAAGGGTCTTTTGTAGAGCGGTTAAAACATATCGCAGCACATGAAACTGAAACCATGGTAACTTATATTCTTATATTAAAATTTTACTTCCAGATACTGGCCTGTAGCCTACCTGCACAAAGGCCCACCACCCAACACAACGTACTTCCGCTACAACGAGTCCCAACAACCGTCAACAACAACAACAACAACAGAACGTTACACAACCGAGCAACCATCAACAGTCCCACCCCGACCCGACCATACAGACAAACACAGAGACGAGAAGAAACGAAATATGAGTGATTATGACGATGTACTGGATACTAGTACAGTCCGACAAACGACCCCTACAGTTACATATAGACCTACTAGTACAACTACTATCCAACCAGATGAAGTGACAGAAAATGTTACAGAAGTAGAATTGGTCAAACCAGAAACTGTCAAAATTAAAGATAAAATTGAAGGCATTGATGACAAACTAGATGATTTCTCCAGTTCCATTGAAGTCATAGACTTAGATGATGTTAAAGGAGATAAAACGTCGGATTTGAAGATGTTGGAAGCAGAAGAGAGGCAGATTGAGGAAATAGGTCGAATTCTAGCGGCGTCTAGGAGAGGTGGGAAACTTGTTTTAGATAAACATTCCCAAAAGGATTTAGAAGCAAAAAGTATAGCGGTAGATAAGGATTTGATAGATTTTAATTTTGGAAACAGGTTTAATGTTGAAAGGAGAGGGAAGATACAGAAGGTGAGTAAGGATGAGATAGAAAGAGAGAGAGTTGATAAGAGTTTAGAAGTAAGCGAAACAACATTCGTTCGACCACCTAGAGTTTTATCAACTACAGATAATATTAGAAAAGCTATTGTCAATGGAAAAGTTTTTTACGATGCAACTATAAGGGAGCAAAGAGATACATTTTTAAATAATTCCACAAGAAAAAGTAAAAGTTTGAGATCAGGAGATGACTCTAAACTTACTAATCTAGCTTCTTCTGCTTCTTTTGGTAAGAAGATTATAAAACCGAGGAATGTTAATCCCGTAAGAAGAGTCAGAAGGGTTTACAGGAAAAGGTATAATCCAGAAGAAGTGAGAAGGAGATTGTTGGAAAGAGAAAAGAGTAAGCAGGACAGTAGTACAGATAATTCGAGAAAAATATAATAAAAATACTTTAAAAAAAATGTTATTTTTGTATTTTTAGTACATATTTTTCTTGCAGTATTTTAATAATAAAAATTAAATATAATTTAAAGGAAGAAATCATATTGTAATTTAAATGCATGATGTAAGAATATAAGTATAAAATTGAAATAAGTGTTTTTTATAACATTTAATTTTATATATTTTTAAGTAAACGGATTGGTGCTTTAAATAAATTGTCAGTTTGACTTTAAAATATCTTAATTAGGGTTGAATTGACGATGCGTATTCAAAATTTTATAAAAAATAATAAAATATTTCTAAGATTTATATTTATTTAAAAGTTAAATAAAACTTGATCATGACTGTAATGAATAAGGATTATTTTTTAAATATGAGTTTTAAAGAAAACTTTATTTGTATTTCTCGTACTACTTTTTTAATCAAGGCTTTTTCTTGTGTATTTAATTATATTTTTGTGATAATTATTTTGTATTTATGTAGTTACCAAATCGAAATAAGTTACCACGAAGAAATTGATTGCAATACTTTTAGAAACTGTAACTTTAAATAATTTAGCACTTAGTTAACGATTTTTGTAAGACTAAAATTAAATGCATTTCCAATAATTTTGCGTTTTAATTTCTTCATAATTATAATTTTATTTAAAAAATACAATAAAAGTCACCCCCATTGTTTCCCGAAACAAATCTAAGGGGCAATTCTTGTAATTTTAAGAACATTCACAGTCTGTTACGCTCCGCTAATGAGACACAATTGAATTTCTATTGGTCCGTCACTGATAGGTGACGCGCGGAGCTTGACCGGTGGCAACATTTTCGTGCCTCCTCTACTTTCGTATTATAAGAAAACCACTTAAAAACCTACGTTTTCTTCCACTACGAAAGCTCATAAGCGACATATTATGTATGCAAAGTGGCCTTTGTTCAACTACCCACCTACTTTAAATGCCGCAGCTGAAGTAAAGCCCAAGGGACCACTTTTACTTTATTTTCTAAATTGCACTTTCTCACTGCAGACTGCACTAAATGAATATGCTTACATTGTATCATTTCACTTTCTACTAAGTATGTATTTTGTTTATTTTATGGCCCAGTGGTAACGGCCGTGACTTGCGACTTCAGGTCGTAGGTTTAAACCCAGACAGGCGCTTTACTTTGTGTATATTATTTCATCACCGCTTCTCTTAAAACCATAGATGCTTAAAACGGTGAACATTGTGAGGAAAAATCAAAAAAAATGTCCAAGAACCAAAAATTCGAAGACATGTGACATCTACCAACCCGCACAGGGCCCGCGTGGTGGATTACGGCCCACTCCCTCTCTAAGTCTTAGAGTCTAAGAGAAAGCCTGTGTTCCAGCAGTGGGAACATTATTGACTGAAGGGGTAAGTAATAAAAATAAGGGATGAACGTTTTTATGGAAGTTCGTCATGTTGTCCATGCGAAATCCCATCGGCCACACGGCTTGCGCCTAAATAAAAGCGAACTGATGGATTTCAGCGCTCGGCCTAAACAGTGCTTTTCATTCTTTCTGCTTGCACAAAAACGCACAAAAATATTAAAAGGAGACCCGACTACGCAACTATCTTAAACAAAAGAAACTACAGAATCCCAACACCTGACAGCACCTCATTGCTAGCAAGACGCTCCCCGGCCTACTCTCTCATTAATACATACAACAAAGTCTGCAAACTCTGCGAAATTAAAAATACTACCTCATTCGGCTGCAAAAAAATTGTAAAAGAAACTCTGCATAACACTGGTTATGATGACTCTGAACTATTAGTATAAAGACCCTGACCTGACACCAAATCAAATGAAGCACAATGGAACAAACACACACACTTACACAAACGAACCAGACGCTCACACAACACTCACACATCACACACACACACCACACAAACATCACACATACATACACACGTAAGAACCATACCACACCTGAATTCACCTTTCTAGTCTCCACTCTGGAATTCGTACTCCGAGCCCCAAGATACAGACTAACTGTCTAGTTTGGGGCTCACTAGTTAATAATAATATATCATATTTAAGCTACTCATGTCGTCCGAACTTAATGTTAACAAGTGAATCCTGCTTAATGTGTATTACCTGGACAATAAATATTTTTCTATTTTTTTCTATTTTCTATTTAGGCGTTATTTTTTTGCGTTTTTATTTTTTCCCAACTTGTTCTATTTGTGTTTTCTCTGCGTCATAATTGCCGCAAATAAACGTATTTTCTTTCTTTTTTCTATCTTTCTTTCTTTTATTTCCTTTCTTTCTTTTCCTTATTTTCTTTCTTTTCTTTCATTTATTTATTTAGGTGTTTCTTACTCTTAGTGAAAACGGGAATATGACGGAAAGATCTCACCCATCTACAGACAAACTATGGTAAGTGCAGCTTAACCTTTCAGAGATCTTGGACCATTGATTCATGCAGCTATTATAATGAGCCCTTCTAATCCAAACTAATATTATAAATGCGAAAGTAACTCTGTCTGTCTGTCTGTCTTTTCTTCACGCCTAAACTACTGAACCGATTTAGATGAAATTTGGTATAGAGATAGTTTGAGTCCCGGGAAAGGACGTTTTTATCCCGATATTCCCACGGGATCGACATTTACACGGGTGAAACCGCGGGGCGCAGCTATCCAAACTAATATTATAAATGCGAAAGTAACTCTGTCTGTCTGTCTGTCTTTTCTTCACGCCTAAACTACTGAACCGATTTAGATGAAATTTGGTATAGAGATAGTTTGAGTCCCGGGGACGGGCATAGGATAGTTTTTATCCCGATATTCCCACGGGATCGACACATATGCGGGTGAAACCGCGGGGCGCAGCTAGTATCAATATAAAAGACAAATTTATTTACCATTTAAATCCCAACAGTATTATTCATGAAAACGTCAGCCGTTAGTATAACTGTCCAACATTATAATGACAAAGGAAAGCAAATTGGATTTATAAATTACTAGCTTTTGATCGCGGCTTCGCTCGCGTGGAGGTCGGAAATTATCTCACGGAAACGAACGGGATAAAAAGTATCCTATGTGTTAATCCAGGTTATAATAAACTGTGTGCCAAATTTCATCCAAATCCTATTAACAGCTTATTACTAACTAGCTTCTGCCCGCGACTTCGTCCGCGTGAAATTCGTACTTTCCTCTAAAAATTTCGAAAATGTATGTAGTATGATCTTTATCATTTACCTATTTAGATAAATATGTATTCGGGCCAATTTTTTAGTTTATAAATAAAAGGAATCAGATTTTTCAAAACAACTGTATCCCCGCTTTTCATCCCCACAGGGGTGAAATTTTGAAAAATCGTTCGTAATTTGTTCATAACTTGACTCAAAGACCATACCCATTTTCGAGTTAATGGATGCAAGCAGTAATATCCTTCCCTTAAACATTATTACTTGCCATTTCCATTTCCATTTACCTTGGTAGGAGTCGATTTTTGAAAAACCCTAAAACTCATACTTGTTTCATTTTTTATTTTAGTAGTACCGATTTTCGAGTTAATCCGACAGCGGGTTACACATTTTTCTAACCTATCAACTTTGTCACCCCCTAAATCATCTGTAAGGGGTTTTTTTTAAACTAAAAGTGACAATCTTTCTTATTTACTGATCCAAATATTGCCAAGTTTCATGTTTATTAACCTCTCGAATGTCTTAAGTTCCACTGTGGTACAGAAGAAAAAATGCTCCAAGTGTCTTAAGTCGCACAGTGACACTTAAGGGCTTGGTCAGGATTGGTCGCTAAATATCTGAGTTGTGTTGCAAGTAGCAATATGTTCTATATTTATATGAAAGAAATGGTTCATTCACTCTTAATTTTAATATTTTTCAACAGCAGAAACATTATTTTGAACGAACTAAAAAATAAATACATTCATCTGACATTTCACTCACGGCCAACGTCAAAGAGTATAAATTTGTGCGAAACGAACGGAGAAATAAACGATGAATAGAGGCAGCAAACGTTAAGTTTTCTTATAAAAATCTATATAGAATTATTGAAAAATAAGTCTAGATTCCGTATTGAGTAATTGTTTTTCAAAAAGTAATGATTATATAGGCGAAAAAAGTAACGAAAGTTTAGACACGTATTGTGATAAAGTGTGTAGGTTATGTGAATGAATATTATCAAAATGAAAACATATCACGTCACTGCAATGTCAGGTCAGTTTTATTTCACTACGTAGCTGTTTTATTAGATAGGAAAACTAATGAGGATTACGGGAAGGTATCATTTATAATTTGTTATTATCGATTTAACAGTATAATCTTCCTTTTTCTGAAGGCCTACCTAAAGTTATTACTCGTACGTAAAAGCGTTGACATTTACGTAATGTGCGTGTACGGAGCGTCGACACCCGAAAGGTTAAACAAATAAATAAGATTTTTCATATAAACTGTATCACCGCTTTTCACCCCCACAGGGGTGGAATTTCGTAAAATCGTTTGAGATGTGTTCATTACTTGACTCAAAGATTATTTGTACCAATTTTCGAATTAATCAAACCATGCAGTAAAATCCTCCCATGTAAAATTAACAACCCCTTTTCACCTTAGATTTTCGAAAAACCCTGATACACGTTATTCTTTATTTATGGTCTTAAGTATACATACCGAGTTTCGAGTAAATCAGACCACGCGTTAAAATTCTTCCATACAAATTTTGACGCCCCCAATCCCCCTTTAGGAGGTAGTTTAGAAAAACAAAAAATTCCAAACTTCATAATTTATTTATACTTATAAGTATTCGTGCCAAGTTTTATGTTTATTAACCAAATGAATAAGATTACACTGTATTCCCGCTTTTCACCCATAGGGGTGGAATTACGAAAAATTGTTGGAGATGTGTTCATTACTTGACTCAAAGTTTATTTATACGAATTGTCGAGTTAATCAAGCCACGCATTAAAATCCTTCCCTGTATAATTAACTACCCTTTCCACCCCGTTAGGGGTAGATCTTTGGGAAACCCTGCTACACGTTATTCTTTGTTTTTGGTATTTAGTATAAATACTGAGTTTCGAGGTAATCGGACCACGCGTTAAAATTTTTCCATACAAATTTTGATGCCCCCAACCCCCCTTTAGGCGGTAGTTTATAAAAACAAAAAATGCCATACTTCATAATTTACTTAGATTAATATTCGTGACAAGTTTCAAGTTTATGAACCAAGTGAATAAGATTTTTCATATAAACAGTATTCCCGCTTTTCACCCCTACATGGGTCGAATTATGAAAAATTGTTTAAGATGTGTTCATAACTTGACTCAAAGATTATTTATGCCAATTTTCAAGCTAATCAAGTCACGCAGTAAAATCCTCCCCTGTAAAATTAACTACCCCTTTTCACACAGTTAGGGGTAGATTTTCGAAAAACCCTGACACACATTATTCTTTAATTTTAGTCCCTAGTATAAATACTGAGTTTCGAGTTACTCGGATAGCGCGTTAAAATTCTTCCATACAAATTTTGACACCCCCCAATACCTCTTTAGGGGGTAGTTTAGAAAAACGAAAAATGACAAACTTCGTTTATTACTTAGATAGGTATTCTTGCAAAGTTTCAAGGAATAACCTTGAAACTCAAGGAATAAGATTTTTCATACAAAAAAAATCCCCCCCTTTTCACCCCCTTAAAGGTTGAATTTCCAAAAACCCCTGCTTACTGGATATCTACTCTTCACAAAGAACACACCCTCCAAAATTCATGTCCCTAGGTCCAGCGGTTTAGACTGTCCGTTGATATCTCAGTCAGGTCGTTCATCCCTTTGGGGGTGAAATTATCAAAAACGCTGAGACACGTATAAATTAATTTTCAATCGTCAGCCTAAACCACATGATTAGACAAACGGAACAGATACAAAGCTTCAAACAACCGCGCGAATCGGTTGCACTACTACAAGCACGCGGGGCATGTGTGCGTGACCACTGGCCGCTTGTCACGTACGCGGCGAGACTGGAAAAAACCGGTTTACGCTGGCACAGCTAGTTGACAATCTCAGGGTCAATGCGACTCACGTTGTTTGTTTGGTTAGTTCCAAGTTTGAATATTTTAATGTAAAAACGTCGTATATTATTATTAATAATGGTGGTTTATTGTACTGTGTGTATGAATAATACTAGAAAAAATAAAGATATATCATACTTCAACTATCCCAAGGAGTACAATAGGTAAGTAAATATTTGATTACTTCTTTTTCAAGTAAGTACCTTTTTGATAAGAAGACGGTTGTACACGGTGTGTTTTTACCTTTTTATAATTATTACAAGTTTTTACTATACATTTGTAGGTACGTGGATGGGTTGGTAGGTATGTGTGTTAAGTTTAAATATTGCAAGTAAGATTTGAACCACTTCCCGATGTCTGATTGAGCTGAAATTTTGTATACCTGCGTAACTTCGGTGATAATGCAATAATAAGATATAACCTGACGCTGCACCCAAGATTATCTCCTCACTAGGGAACTCTTCAACGGTTAGTAGCACGATCACGAAATTTTGTATGATAGATGAATTTCTATAATTCGACACGATATTTATCATGAACTGCTGCTGCAGCCAGCATTGACTCCTTACGAGGGAACTCTTAAATAAAGGTTAGTAGCATGGAAATGAAAGTGAAACTTTTTATTTAAATTTAATTTTGCTTGCTAAACATGATCTTCACCATAGACTGCTGCTGCAGACAGGTCTTCTCAAGAGGGAACTCCTCAACGGCCATAATAGCATGATCATGAAAGTTTGAATACGAGTTTAAAAAGCATTTTTAATCGAAACTTATTATTAATACCTACATCGTACTTATTTCTCGCTACTAGTAGGTCTTGAAATTAAATAAATATTTAAAAAATAGGTATATAATCTTTAAAATATAGGTCTACCTGTGTCTTTTGTATAATAGTGTTCGGTTCGCATTTCCATTTTATTTTTGTTTCAGCTCAAAGCATTTACCACACCATTAAAAGAAACAATAAATGATTAAAAAACAAAAATTATAAAAAGAAAATTATTAGAGTAAGTAATTTGTAAATCATACTGAATAATAAAACTATTTAACAAATGTTTTGTTTAATTTGTCTTAATCTATTGTGACAACCCTACGAAAATAGGTAACAATTTTGCACGTTCTTAAGAAGCTTTGCCTCTGTTCCGTTTGTCTACTCATGTGGCCTAAACACAAAATTTGAAGATCGTAACTTTTAATCTGACTGACTTTCATACAAAACTTCATCCCCCTTTTTAGCCCTTTGGGGGTGGAATTATCAAAAACGCTGATACACGTGTAAATTAATTTTCAATCGTCAGCTTAAACACAAAATTTGAAGATCCTAACTTTAAAACTGAGGGACTTTCATACAATCTTTCATCCCCTATTTGACTCCCTTAGGGGTTGAATTTCAAAAAACCCTTCCTTATTCCTTGTCTACATTATAAAGGGAACCACCGTGTAAAATTTCAGCTTTCTAGGTCTAAGGGTTTGGGCTGGGCGTTGATGAGTCAGTCAGTCAGTCAGTCAGTCAGGCCTTTTGTTTTTATTTATATAGATGATTGAAATACTTTCGTGAATTCATGCAAGCCTAGTACTTTTTTGTTAGAATAATGCTCAGAAAGACGGGTACATATTTCAATCATGATTCGAAAGACACGTAGCGCCATCTAGCGTCCTAAAGCAATTGTGACCGTCGAAAGTTATTGTTCTTTTTCGCGGAAACAGTATTGTTTTTCGGGATAAAAGGTACCCTATGTCCTTTTCTATACCCCCGACAACGTATATGCAAAATTTTATAATGATCGGTTCAGTGGATTTGGCGTGAAAAGGTAACAAACAAACAAACTTACTTTCGCGTTTATAATGTTGGTTAGGAACATTATAACACAAGGAGAGAGTAAGTTCGTGACCTTAAACCAAGTTATGCGAAACTGTAAACCTGGAAAGTCAAGCACTAAACTTAGTTTATTAGGTTTTCACTTAGATGCTTACCAAGTGAAATATGGGTAATTATTATTAACTGATGTCGTGGTGGCGAAGGTACCATACAACTCGATTCCCACCGGCTTCCCTTCGAAAATTATGAACACAACCACTCTATAGTCAATTCATCATCTGTCATTTTTCGCTAATTGGCATGAAGCTCATACCTAATAGAAAAGCAGATAGAAATAGGAATATAATGAAACGGTTTATTGACTTTTTTTGATGTTTTTTTTTTTTGCTCCGGCTTTCCTCTGTCATAAATTCACCCTTCGCCACTGGTAGGTTTCATATCCTGGAAAGTATCAACGTCAATTTTTTATTTGCCAACGGAACCCTATTACTATGCCTCCGCCGTCCGTCAGTCCGTCCATCCGTTTGTCTGTCAGTGGGCTCTATCTCATGAACCATAATAGGTTGAAATTTTTACAGCATATGTATTGCCGCTATATCAACAAATAATAAAAAGAGGGTCTCCATACAAGAAACGAGTTTTTCCGCGTTGTTTGCCTTGTGGTACGGAACTCTTTGTGTACGAGTCCGACTCGCACTTGGCCGCTATTTTTTTTTTAATTCATATGTACGGTCACCAAAGGAGATAAGTAACCAGGTCGTCGGATATAGTTGAAGTTTAGTATGAAACCGATAGAGGTTTTCGATTAACGTTGAATTTAATTAATAGAAAATTAACAGTTCATTTATCAAATTAAATTTCATTCAAAAAAGAAAGAAGAAGAAAGAAAGAAAATACATTTATTTAGCACAGACTCAAAGACACACAATACACCAGACACATACATCAAATAAAAACAAAAAGTAAACTTTAAAAAAGAAAAAAAAGTATAAAGTCCGATATAATAAAAAAATAAAAAATACGCAGGAAAGTGTGCCTCACGGCTGCGCTAAAAAGGGCCAGTTCAGCAAAAATGCCAGACAACTAGTGCCTGACGCTGGTTTTCAACTGGACCTGTGTGTGAGGTGACGGATGTAAATCAGTTTCATACAGCAACGTGACGTGTAAATAAAAACAAATAATAAAAATTTCAGATAAAACAATAATGAATATGTATACTTAACTAGTGTGATATTGAAAACATTGCAAAAAAAGAAATAAATAAACAAGTAAAAAAAAAACAAATACCTACTGATAAATAAATAAGTGAGATGGCCGCATGCTAGACCTACGCAAATAAATAAATTCTTCGAAACGAGTCAGAACAAAAAAAAAACCTGTTTTATACGATGCCTGACTTCCACGTTTCAACGCATTGCCATAATAATAATTTATTTATCCGTGCACTGTGATGTCATCGCACAATACGCTGCAAGCAGCCGAGCACGGCGGACTATTTTCGGTCAGATTTCAACTTGTGTGTGTTTTGAACTTGTCATAGCTCTTGTTTTCACTGGGATTATTAACTAAATAACGTCTATACATAAGTTAGCTAAAACAATTTTGGCGAAAGTGGAAAAGGAAATAAAAATAGATGCACAAAATAAACGAAAAATATAAGGATGAAAGGTAAGCGCTAGTTGATAATAGAAATCTTTGTGTAATGAATAAAATAATGAATTCTTGTTTAATGTGAAAATGTGAAAACTACCCACTTATAATTTCCCGCCTCCTTTCTACAGTCTCATGGATGTCAAATCACAAAAGCTGCACAGACGTTCGCCCACTGCCAGATCTTGGTGAAGGATGAGTGAAATGGCGCCATCCCGACATCGTCTATCATCAACATACATCTATCTGTTTCTTACTAAACGTCAACTAGTTATATCCGATGACCCTTTAGTGAGTGTACTTACTTACTGACATCGGTGAAGGAAAAACATCCAGAGGAAACTTAGAATTAAAGAAATCGCTAATCCGTCTCGAGCAAGCGTGGTGATCAATGATTATAAATGATAAACTGGCAAAATACGGGTGTACGGTACAGTCAACAAAAGAGATAAGTATGCAGGATCGACGGATATAGTTGTAGTTGGACTGCGCCGTGAGGCACATTTTCCTGCTAATTACTTACATCGGACTTTACGCCTTTTATTTGATCTTTATTTTTTGTTTTTTTATCTGATGTATCTGGTGTAGGTATTGTGTGTCTTTTAGTCTGTGCTTAATATAGTAGATTGTACAACTAAGGCATAAAAGAAGCTATTTTACCCCGAGACGTTTATATCCACCCGAGCCGCAGGCGAAGGTGGATAGTTAAGTCGAGGGGTAAAATGGCTCGTTTATGCCTGAGTTATACACTCTGCTTTTCACTTCGATTGCGAGAAAATGAAACAGGCATAAAGTATACAGTACATAATTAATCAAAAATGTTGCATCCATAGCTAATTCCCGCCACCACAGATAATACCGCCACGAAACTTTTTAAAAGTTTTTTTTTTTTTTAATTTTCAACATTTGTCATTCGACTTGGGTACTTCATACTGCCAAAAAATGAAAACGTTTCTTTGCCTTTTTAATAATAAATGACAACTATTTTACCTGATTTTATTAAATTAACGATAGAAAACACGGAAGTGGTATAAATTAAAGAAAATGAAATAAATCACGACTTTAATCTGCGAAGTTTTATTGTGCGTGTGGCTGTTGGGCCTGATTACTTTAGTCTTAGAAAAAAATTTTACTTTATGCACTAGAACATAAAAAGCGATTTTATGTCGCCTAAGCACAACATAAAGACGGACTTTTAGAGCATGAGAAGTGAAAAATGTATTTTCTTTCTTTCAAGTTTAGTAAGAAACCGATGGATGTTGTAGACTGAAATTTAATTTGATAAATGAGCTGTTTGTTTTCTAATAATAAAATTACATTTTATTTGAGAACATCCATCGGTTTCTTACTAAACTTCAACTATATCCGACGATCCTGCATACTTATCTCTTTTGTTGACTGTACACCTATGCCTAAGCCTTTTGAGAATACAAGCGTGATGTTATGTTATTTTGCCATAAACTATAGAGCTGCTATGAGGCAAAGAGTCTGGCATTTGTACAGTCAACAGCAAAAGTAGATGATGAAAATCGGAAATTCAATACTAATCAACGGAGTTCACGTCAGAACTGGCAATACTAGTAGTAAATGTTTGGTATAATTTACAATCACTATACTCTTGAATCACTTCGACGCCACACAGTTCTGACGCGAACTCCGTTCATTAGTATTGATTTTCTGGTTTTTTATCATTTACTTTTGCTGTTGACTGTACCATAACATAGCATAACATACCTGTACCTACCATAACATAGTTAAATTGCGTTGTAACTTAATATTACAGTTAAATGATGATATAACTTAAAGCGTGCGTTTAGTGGCCATTAGCACAGAATACAGAGAGTACCATTAGTTTTGTACACGGAGTGTTATTTTTTTGGCTCAATCGATATAATCGATCGGAGTTTTCTTGATTTTTGTTCTAATGAATTAAGGATTAGCTACAACTAGGTATGTCATTGTTGACGGGTCCTGCCTTCTTGGATATAACACAATAATATATAATATAATACTTACAATACAATAAAATATAAAACTATATAACTTACTAAATATTTAACTAATATTAAAATTTATCATAATAAACACCCAGTGTTCTTCTTCCTCTCTCCTACTATCTATGCTGTGCCCGACAGGGTCCATACCTAATTGTGACTAGTATAATTATTTCTCTACCAACTATATACATTATGGTACGCAATAAAGAATTGAGAATTGGATATTATGAATTTAAATTTATCACTTTTGCGCTTATTGCAGAGACTAGCATAAGAAATCTAAACTACTGAAGTCCGATTGCTGATCCATAACTTTTGGGTATTGCAACTGAAAATAAAATCTACAGCTGTTCTTTTTCAGAAGCGCAACCCCATCTAAGACTAGCCTTGGGTCAGGGCTAAGGAAGGAACACGGGTGGGTTTTAGTCAGTAAGAGTCTGACACTCCCTTCCGCTCCACCCAGAGCGGGAGGGGTCATTTCATGCCTTCCCACCCTCAAAAAAAAAAAAAAAAAAACTAGCCTTGGAAACTTTCTTATTTGTAGATTTTGAACTAGATCTCTTTCGGTCGCCGCGTCAGCCCTTACTTTTTCAATTACAGAAACCAGAAACGGTGTTCTTCAACCATGTCTTATAGTGGAATCAGTCCTGGATTTGTCAATAGGCCGTATAGGCCGCGGCCTAGGGGTGGCAGCGTCCTAGGGGCGGCAGATTTCAGAGGACGTCCACTCGATTTCATAGGATAAAAGTCAAACAAGTTCACTGGTTTTCTTTTCTCATAGTTTTTTATACTAATACGTTAAATCCCTAAACAAACTCATTCCTATCAAATATTATCAATCCTAGGTACCTACTGTTATTTTACCTATTTTATCTATATTACTGTGTGAGTGATGGATGAGAGCGGCGGGCAGCAGTGGCTCAACGTAACCACCTCCGCTTCCCGCCCGCACTCACCGATTTTGCTATTAAAAAGTCCTGTAAAAATAGTAATTCTTGTTTCTTTTTACGCTCTTTCTTAATGACTAATTTTAGAAAGGTACATGTATGGGGCGGAAATAAAGTGGCCTACACTCATAAAAAATATAAATCCGGCACTGAGTGGAATGCATTCTTTAGGTACCAGAAAGTATAAATTTAAAACAACACCCCATACCTACATTTCGAAAGCGACATGAAACATTCAAAATCAAAAGCGTAACAGCCCAATATTATGGAGCGAATATAATTGGAGCACCGGTAAACATGGAAACGCGTAATTGGACACAATTGCGTTACAGACTTTCGCTATTTACTTTAAAACCGCGAACGTAAAAGTTTTAACGTTACTTTAATTTTTACGGTTTGCGTTATCGTTTCACTTGACATTATGATGAGAAAATTGCTGCCTGTAATTGCTTGTGGCTAAGTAATAACAGCAGCACGGGTCGATCGATCAGGTTAAGCTACGCTTGCCGCGGTTGGCCTGTGGATGGGTGACCATCTTCACATACCAAGACCCCTCCGTGCCTCGGAAAGCACGTTAAGCCGTTGGCCCCGGCTGTCATTCGTGGATCTTTCACAGTCGTTACGGGTCATCAGAAGCCCGAAAGTCTGACAACCTGTCTTGCCAAAGGGTATCGTATTACCCAGTAACTGGGTTGTGGAGGTCAGATAGGCAGTCGCTCCATGTAAAATACTGGTACTCACCTGCATCCGGTTAGACTGGAAGCCGACCACTTACACATTGACTAACATATACGATTTCTGATCCATTTGTTTACCTTTTCAACAAATACTTTTAAAAATGTAATAAAGTTTCATGTTTAAAACTTGCCAATAATTTTGTTTGGAAAGTGAATCTAATAATAATTTACATCGTATCCTGCTAAGGAGTTTGTTGCGCCAATTCTTCTTCTCATAGAAAGCACTAGGAAGTGGTGAAGGGTTGGCGTTTTGGAAGACTGTCTTATGTAATTTTGACGTTCGAAAAGTGCTGATTCTCCGCCTAATTTGAATAAATGACTTTTGATTTATTGATACAAACTAAATTCCGATAGAAAAAAAAACCGATACGAATGCAAAATTGACACAGTTGTGGCTGAATCTAGTTCAAACATAATACCAATTAAGACCAATGAATTCTATTAACATCGATATTAAATTAATATATTCCAAAATTTGCATAAACTTCTGCTACCGACTCTACATTTAAAACCAAAAATACATAAACGATTATATTATTATTATTATTTATTTATTACTAGCAGCACCCAGCGGTTTCACCCGCATAAGTTTCGATCCCGTGGCAATATCGCGATAAAAAGTATCCTATGTCCTTTCCCGAGACTCAAACTATCTCTATACCAAATTTCATCTAAATCGGTTCAGCGGTTTAAGCGTGAAGAGGTAACAGACAGACAGACACACTTTCGCATTTATTATATTATTAAGTATGGATAGGCTGATTATGTACGAACATAATCAGCCTATAATAAATAAATAAAATAAAGAATGTTCCCACTGCTGGGACACAGGCCTCCTCTCTGTGAGATAGAGTGGGCTGTAATCCACCACACGGGCCCAGTGCGGGTTGGTAGATGTCACGTCTTCGAATTTTTGGTTCTAGGACATGCCAGTTTCCTCACGATGTGTTCCTTCGCCGTTTTGAGAGCAGTGAATTTATACAAAATAAAGCGCCTGTCTGGGTTCAAACCCACGACCTACAACTCGTAAGTCGCGGCCGTTACCACTGGGCCACCACTGCTCAAAAAACCAAAAATACACATCGATTTTTTCTGTCTACTCTACTCAATGTAATGGCAAAAAAAATGCATCGACTTCTGCTGTCAACTATGGGTGCATTCCGAGTTAGGACTGTAATCGATAATATCGATTACAGTCTTAACTCGGAACGCGGCATGTATCTGACACAACCTGTCATTGCAAATCAATCAAAATATTACAGTAATGCCCAGAAATAATATGCTTTTTCTGTAAGCTCTACACAAACTGAGGGGCGATTCTTGTAATTTTACGACGTTCATAGTCTGATCTCAGTTTCAATCTGTCAAAAATACCTTGAATTCCCTCCATTTTTGATAAGTTTTTGACATTTATTGTCGCTAAGATGAGATTGCGACTAGATTTTGAACGTTTTTACCCGACTGCACCAGAAGGAGGGTTATGATGTCTTTCGAGAGTATGTGTGTATGCATGTTTGTATGTATGTATAATTGTTTGGCACGCTCTGCGGCCTGAACGGCTCGATGGATTTTAGCTTGAGAGGTGTCGTTAGATTCGTATTTACTGTAAGAGTGACACTGGGTATATCAAAATAAAAAAAAACCAAAACGGCGGATTTTAGGCGCCATAATATAATGCCTTAAAATTATTTTTTTTCTCAAAACCTATCGAGTGGGGTTTTCAAAATAAAGGGTTTTAAAAGGTGTTTACAAAAATATATACAACTTAATGGTTAAAAGTAATTCAAAGTGACAAATTGTAAAAAACACGTACCAAGAACTAAATCGTCTGCGAAATCTTTCACCTTTGTAAACTAAAAAGCTGGAAATAAAAAAAAGTAATAAAAAAAATAAAATACCCGACTGCTTCCAACTTTTAATTAAATTAAAATGGGCTGGTTTTTAGTTTTTCAGTTAGTTTTAGTATATGGTTGCAGTCGGGTTTTTTAATTTTTTTTTTACTTTTTTTTTAATTACGTGAATTGGTCGTCAGATGTCAAAAAAATATGCATTGACTTTTTCTGCCAACTATACCCAAGGCTCAAACCTGACACCACCTGTCATCGTACGTCAATTAAAATACTACAGTAAAATCAAATACCTCTACAACATATAAAATTGCAAGCTTTTCACACTATCGGATATCAGAAATCCATACTAATATTATAAATTCGAAAGTAACTCTGTCTGTCGGTCTGTCTGTCTGTCTGTATGTTACCTTTTCACGCCTAAACCGCTGAACCGATTTAGATGAAATTTGGTATAGAAATAGTTTTAATCCCGGGAAAGGACATAGGATACTTTTTATCCCGATATTCCCACGGGATCGAGACTTATGCGGATGAAAGCGCGAGGCGCAGCTAGTAATAAATAAATAAATAACAAAGGTCTATATCAAATTCGCGAGTACCCGGGGAAAGTGACTTTCACCACGCAATGAGTAAAAGTGAGCTAACGTGGGTAATATCGGCGAAGGTCAGTGAACTGTTGACCGACTGCGCGGGCGCAGGTGTGGCTGACCGAATGTTGAAGGTGGGTTGTGTGTTAAATACATGTCATGGTCGTGAAGATGTGTGTGAAATATAGGATGGACGGAGGTGCTACGCGAATGAAGTAGAAGATTTCTATTTTGGTTGGCGCAAATATACTGTAAGTGGGGGGGCTAGATAACCAGGAGAAGATGGAGAATCAAGAAATGAAAACAAGGTGGTCAGCGCCCTTAGCTCTCTGCGCTGGCGTATGGGCAACCACTTTAAAAGCGACCAATGCTTGTGCCACCGATCGATGTGCGATGTTAACGCCGCGTCCTTTCCAGTTCAGCGTCTTAACACATCCTCCAATAATACTAGAGAACAATCCACCCACGAACAATCCAACCTATCCACGTAAAGAAGTGAGAACTTCTTTACGTGGCACTGTATTTATGTGGTCTATTGTGCTGTATCTTCCTCGAAAGCCGTCTGATCCGGTGGCTAAAATCGGTAGAGTTCAGTTCTTTGCGCTAGAAGATTCGTGACGATGCTTGAAAACAATTTATAGATACGCTACTAAAAATTTTAATGGGTCTGTACTATCTAAACATAGTAATACAAAATAGTCAAGTACTTATAGAAGAACGTGTTCGACAACCAATTTGAGAGTTGTCAACTGATCGACCAATTTGAGAGTTGTTACAACTCTATATTAGGTCTCATCATCGCGCGTTCGTAGTATACAAGTTAGAAGATGATTTCCGAAGTGCCTACTTTTTGTTGGGCTTCTGTACGTAGGTTACCTTGGCAAATTAGCAAAATTATTCATTAGTACATTATATATTAACTATTAGCTGTTGAATTATAATGTACTAAAGAATAAAACTTTTTTCACTATCAAAATAATTCCATTTTATTATATACAGAAGACGTCGATTTCGTATATAATCATAATTTAGTAATTTATTTCCAAGCCTACGTCCATCAACAATGTAGTTCACCCTAACTGAATCAGTATGTCAGAGCGAATGGGATAGAATGATACATAGCGCGGGGAAGTGGGGGCAAAATATGAATTTGAGCTGAACTATTACAAGCCCTTAAGACAAATAAAATAACATGGGGTCTGAGACTTACCCTTTTTTTTCTTTTTTTTAATGGATGGGAAATCATCAAATGACCTCCCGCTCTGGGTGGAGCGGAAGGGAGTGTCAGAATCTTACCGACTAAAACCCACCCGTGTTCCTTCCTTAGCACTTTATGTTCCGGGGTAGCGGTAACCCTTTCGGACAATCCCGCAAGGCAAGCGTAGCTTAACCTGATCGATCGACCCGTGTGGCTGTTATTACTTAGCCACAAGCCCCTCCAATATTGTGACACCCATTCGTGTGTAAATAATCATTTGACGGGAATACTTTTAAGGAAAGTTACCTACTTTGTCATTAAGGATACAATGACAGCATTAATTCTTGGCAAGCAAATCGCTGAATCGTACTATTTTATTAGGACACAGGTGGACACTACTTTCTAGACCTTACGGCCGCATCCTGAAACATAATAAGCTTTCGAGCTTTCATTTTCCTATAACCTTATTTTGTGTCTTCGTCAAGTCACGATTAAAATATTTAGAAAGAAAGAATTGTTAATTCTGCACGAACAAAACGCACATTACAAAAAAAAAAACAGAATAATACAGATACAAAGTATTCAAAAGCCTCGTACTCCAACAATAAATGGTTTTGGTTTTGGAGTTTGTATGCACAGACCTTATAAAGGGTTTCTTATGTCATTGATGCCTTCACTGTTTTAAGAGAAGTGGTGATGAAATAAATTACACAAAATAAAGCGCCTGTCTGGTTACGAACTCACGACCGACGACTCGTAAGTCGGAGCCGTTACCACTGGGCCAAACAGCTCCCTAGCCAGTGGCGTGCATTGCATATAGGCTTATAAGCAGTGCCTACCTCGATATAATATATCAACATAAGCTTGTCAATTACATTTTACTGTGTGTGCCCCACAATTAAGAAACTCACTAAATTATTTTCATTTTGAACTTAGTTCCTGCCGGGGGTCCCCCGACCACACGTTTATTTTTCTGATTAGTGACCGCGTCTGCCTAGAATAGACCCGGCCTAGTGCCTACCTATTCTGAAAACCAATGCACGCCACTGTCCCTAGCAAAAGTACTACAGGGTGAAATTAAATTCATGGGCATCCTTTTAAGGGGTCATTGTACTCATCGTTATGAATAACTTTTACTATGGGACTAAGCCTAAAATCGCGAAAAAAAATCAGCTGTTCCTTGCATTTATGTTCACATAACTCGTCAAAGTGTAAGGACTGATTTTTTTTCGCGATTTCAGTCTTGGTCCCATAGTAAAAGTTGTTCATAAAGATGATTAAAATGACTTCTTAAAAGGATGCCCATGAATTCAATTACACCCTGTATATTAAAAGTTAATTAAAGTTTCTAGGTAAGCCCTCTACACTTAAAGATATCTAAGGAACGTGCGACACTCTAAAGTGTGTTACAACCAAGACATTTGTTGACACATAAGGCAAAAAACCACTCTTAGACTTTCGTACGACAAGTCGCAAGTGTGTGCTGATTCTTAATAAGCTATTGTTTTAGAGAAACTTGGGCCCACGGCCTTAAGTTAACTCATTCTGTTTGCGTTCAATTTCAGGTTAACGGATGCGGGTTACCTATGTGGGTAAAGATTACAACTGGGAGATTTATGTTTGGTGCTTATGCTAACGATGTTGCAAAGAAGCTGGATGACTGACAATGAAGTTTTTGAACTACAAACTTCATGTGGTCATGAATCTGCCTAGCCTTTTTCGTTTATTACCGTTGGATCCCGTTTTTTGATCCCGTTTTTTAGGTATTACCGATGGATCCCGTTTGCTAATTTCCGTTGAATCCCATATTATAACAACATGTGTACATTTCAGAAGAAAAGTGATTTACCTTTATCAAACACTAAAAAGAGATTATTTTTAGTGGGTTACCCGGAACCGAACTAGTTAGATTAGGTTAATTATTTAAAAAAAAAACAATGTTAGGTTAGGTTAGGTTAAAACTGTGACCCCTACGCACGAGCCGAGCGATCGAAGCGAGCGGTGCCGCGGCAGCGGCCGGCGAGTGCCAGAAACGACTAGATTATATAGAAAATGAGTTGTTTGTGAAATAAATAGTATACGAAACGTTGGTTGTAAACTAAAAATTTGTCAATGGAGTTTTGGTGAAACATTAGTGAACCCCTCATTTTATTATAAACAATTTTGTTGTTGAAAGTACCCGCATTCATATTTTTTTAAGCATTCGGGATCCAACGGAAATACTTTTCGGGATTCAACGACAATAAAATGTAATTATCTTGCATTTTTTAAATTCGGGATCCAACGGAAATACATAATAATGTTTTGCGGGATCCAACGCCAAAAATATTAAAATGGGATTCAAAAACGGGATCCAACGGTAATAAATCGCCTTTTTGCCCAACCATTATATTCAAAATTAATACTTTATTACCACTTTGACTGACTGTACTGAAAAAAAAAATGTAGGTACTATGCGAGTTTGGCAAGTAACAGTAAAAGTTGGCGCATTTAATAAGCATGCCAATTTTTTTTCTAAACTTATTTTTTTTTTTATTCAAAAGTTTTTTTTTATATTTTTCTGATAACTATTATGACTTGGCCTTTTTTTTTTGTTGTCGGGGGGAAACTTCAAAAGGCACCTGACCTCCGGGGAGGGAGGTCGGGGAGTGTGGGATTTTTACCTTACTAAAACCACCCCGGTAATCACCATCAGCACATAGAGGTGGTCTCGGTTCCTCTTAAAAGACCAATTCTTGAACCCCCCCGTGCAACGCCTGTAAGGCACATCCCTGGGGAGACTGTAAAAGGGCCTCCCCTGAGCCTCGATATGCACGGCAGCACGTGACCACTGTGCCACCATCTTCCCTGGGGTCACTTTGTGGGCGGACAGAGTCCCCACTCGGTGCGCCCGCGACCCTAAAGGTCCACCTACCTTATTTGGTAAGCGGGTTTCAGCGTATTAGGCGCCAAGGCGGTTGCCACCCCGACGCCTCCTTCTCCGAGCAGGATCAGCCCTCTCCCGATCCCGCTCGGCGGCCTCCTTCTTGACCATCACGGTCTCACAGAAGGAGGCTACTTCCGTCCAATTTTCTGTTTTCAGCCAGCATAGGCAGAGACAGAAAATTAAAATGGCCTATTACCCGATGCCAGCTTGACGTCGACTTACGGGACACCCTGTATAAACGTGACTGTGATAATGGACTTTCGTTGCGAAACATACATCTGGCGCACCCTGGACTTTCAGCCTAACAAATATTTTCACCATGACATCATCAGCTATGTTCATATAGCATAAAATAGTCTAAAATATTTCATATCTATGGTAACAAATACGACAATTTATATGCGTGTTGTGATCGCATTTCCCAATTTTATACACTTTCCCTCTCGTTATGCGTCAGCGATTGAATTAGATACAGTTGCGTTTATTATTGTTGTTGTAGCAATATTCATTTGTTTTATTGTTTCATCTTTCATAGGTATTATGAGAAAAGATTAGATAGTCAGCAACCAAGCTGTGCAGGGCTTTCTTAAGGGAGATCCCTTGGTTTCTTCCTTGGTTGCTGGTTATCGAATTTTTGAATATTTGAATTCGAATTTTGCAATTTGCAGGTCAGTGTCAGGTTGTAAGTATGTTTAAAAAAATTAGAGATTTTTTTTGGCCAAAGATTCAGCATTGCCATACAACGTGGCAATGCTGCCAGCCTTTTGGACACTTTTCGTGTTGACAGTGATGCGGACGAATTTTTTGATGCCCTATGATTATTTTCCCTCTCCTTTTTATATACTTGTACATATTATTATTTTAAGATTGTTAGCTTTTTAAATTATGTAAATACTTATATGATGGAAAATGATAAAAAAAATTAGAGGATTGTATTGATAATTCTAATGATCATAATTCTGTAAAGTCATATTTCTTACGCTCGCGAATCATTTTTTAAACTGTATTCAACATAACACTGACCTGAAAATTGCATAAAACGTAATAAAATATGAATTTTGTGGGCTATCCTGGTACCCGGGCTATGCTTGGAGTCTCTCCGAGGAACCGAATCTGCAACTAGGTGGTCCAACAGAGAACCAAAGTTGTCGACGTAGAACACTCTGTATAGCCATTAATAAAAACAACCGACTTAAAAAGAAAACACTTCAAAGTGATAAATAACTTTAGTTTCGGAAGTCGGTGTCGTTGGTTCCGCATTTTCGTTTTTTGACACCGACTTCCGAAATTAAAGTTATTAATCGGTTCATTCGTTTTTGAGAAAATCGCGAACATAGAAACATTTATACGGGTCGAATACAGAACCTCCATTTTTGAAGTCGATTAACCCATTGAATGTCGTAATTACAGACACAATTAAAAAGCCATTGTGTCTCGCGTTAGATCTACGTTCCGACAGACGAGAGGTTAATAAAAACATGCAGTCACAAAACGACCTCCACATGTTTCAAGTTGACTAAAAAGATTATTAACACCACACATATTTGAAGTTACGAAATAAAAGAAATTGTCATACCTAGCTGTTATAAGTTTGTTTACGAGAAAGTAAATGTCAACTTAGATGATGTCATTATGGTAATGTCACAAGGAATGAAAGTATACTTATTTATGCACCTGTTTTATAATAAGGGGTATTAAAACACGAATGTGGGTTTATCACATGAGTGTTTTAATACCTAATTATGTACAGTTGCATACAAGACTTTATCTACACCCATGATATGAATCCTCTATAAAAGGTTCTGAAACAGTTTTTTGCAATACTAATATGGAACAAAAATGGCGGCCGGCGGGATACGACGTGAATTCGAATAACCCATAAGTTCTTTTTTTAAATTACTGCGCTGTGGTAGTGAAACGCGCGTGCATGGTACCATGTTCTTTTTTTGAAAACGAGTTGCATTATGAAATTTAGTACAACATAATAACACTCGTTTGGATGATATTATGGTTACTATGGCACTGGTTGTTTTAATGTTGGCAATAAGCTAACTGTTTCAGAAACTTTATAGAGGATTTATTGCATGGGTGTAGATAAAAAATATTATACTTTAATATACTTTAAAAATATAAACTTCAACTATATCCGATGATCCTGTATAGGTAGGTACTTATCTCTTTTGTTGACTGTACCTGCTTAGGTTCGAACCCACGACCTACGTTGTAATTCTGATTACCACTGAGCCACCACTGCCTCTCCAGAGTTAATTGAATCTGAAGCACGAAAGGATCTCTTTATGTAAAGAAAAGTTATGTTCACCCATCTACTAACCATCCTATACTTGCACACATCGAGTTTGTTATTTAACCACGCGCACCTCCACTTTGCATATAAACGTTAGTTTCAACATGCGAAAGTGATATTCTCTATCTAAATGTTACAGTGGTGAAATGGCCACTTTCTGTCGTGAGGGTCGCGGGTTCAAATCCCACCTGAGGACAGATGGCCTACTGATAGTGCCGAGTCAGGGTGCTTGTGCATGAAATTTGTAATTAATTATAGATGTCTTCGTGTGGAGTCAAACGTAACATCACGCTTTTACCCCTCAAAGGGTCATGCAGAGGTGTACCTATAGTAAACCCACATTTGATGTTTTAGATGTTATTTTTTTTTATTTTTAGGGTTCCGTACCTCGAAAGGAAGAAACGAAACCTTTATAGGATCACTTTGTTGTCAGTCCGTCCGTCCGTCTGTCTGTCTGTCAAGACCCTTTTTCTCAGGAACGCGTGAAGGTATCAAGCTGGAATTTATATCAAATACTCAGGTCTACTGTCCCTTGGAGCTGTGAAAAAATCAAACTTCTAAGCCAACGCAATCAAAAGATACAGCCGTTTGTGCCGCAAATTTGCGACACTCGCAAGGGAATCAAAACCTACAGGGTACTTCCCGTGAACTCAGAATCTTGAAATTTGGTACGAAGCAACGTCTTATAGCACAGATAAAGGGAAAATTGCGAAAACCGTAAATTTTTAGTTACATCATATAATAAAAATATTTTAAACAGGTTTGTACGGAACCCTCCGTGCGCGAGTGACATTGACATTGTAACTTATTTTATTGAATTTGCTTTTATTTTATTATTTTATTGCTGTTTTTATTATTTTGACATTTATTATTTATAATTTATTGTACTTGAATTTTTAATTATTATTGGTTTTATTTACTTTTCAAAATGTATTTAATGAATTTTATTTTAATTGCAAATGTAATACGTTATTTTTTAAATTTCAACACAATGTATTTATATTGTTATGAAATAAATGACTTACTTACTTACTTATGAGTCCGACTCGCACTTGGCCGGTTTTTTTTTATTTCGTCATTTATGTTTAAATCCCATGTAAAAGTGGGCGAGAATATTACCATAATCATCTCATCATCATCTGCCTAGCCTTTTCCTAACTATGTTGGGGTCGGCTTCCATTCTAACCGGATACAGCTGAATACCAGTATTTATCATGGAGCGACTGCCTATCTGACCTCCACAACCCAGTTACTAGGTAATACGATACCCTTTGGTAAGACTGGTTGTCAGACTTTCGGGCTTCTGACAACCCGTAACGACTGTCAAAGATCCACGAATGACAGCCGGGACCAACGGCTTAACGTGCTTTCCGAGGCACGGAGGGGTCTCGGTATGTAAAGATGGTCACCCATCTACAGATCAACCGCGGCAAGTGTAGCTTAACCTGATCGATTGACCTGTGTGGTTATTATTATCGGGCATAAGTCTAGATTCCGGGATTTTACTGAGAAACTCTACACGGAAAAACTCAATATCATTTTGCTGATCCGGGAATCGAACTCAGGACCACATGCTCAGCAGTCGCGCTCGTACAGACGGCAGCACATCAAGCTACCACAATTTGTCAAATTTCTTTAATAGATTTTCAACTTTATTGCTAAACCCTAAGGTTTAAAGTTTATTGGGAAAATTTTACAGTTTCGGGTAGCTTGATGTGCTGGCGTCTGTACATATGACATGTGTACGTGTATGTGTTTTTGTTTTTTTTGAGCTTGGAAAGTTATCAAATGAACCCTCCCGCTCTGGGTGGAGCGGAAGGGAGTGTCAGACTCTTACTGATTAAAACCCATCCCTTTTCCTTCCTTAGGCCTTTATGTTCCAGGGTAGCGGTAAACCATTCGGACAATCCCGCTGAACGTGTTTGAGCTTAAGATGATTCAAGCTTAACTTGAATCTATCTATATTCTATATCGAATCAGAAATGAAGAGATCCGCAGAAGAACCAAGGTAACCGACATAGCCCGAAGAATTGCTAAACTTAAGTGGCAGTGGGCCACATTGCTCGCAGAACAGATGGACGATGGGGCCGAAAGGTTCTGGAGTGGCGACCGCGTACCGGAAGACGTAGCGTTGGAAGGCCTCCCACAAGGTGGACCGACGACCTTGTGAAGGCTGCAGGAACCCGTTGGATACGAGAAGCACAGATCGGGTCGAAGTGGATGTGCTTGGGGGAGGCCTATGTCCAGCAGTGGACGTCTTTCGGCTGAAATGATGATGATGATATTCTATATACTAATAATAAAGCTAAAGAATTTGTTTGTTTGAACGCGTTAATAGCTCTGGAACTAACAGTCGGATAAGAATTTTTTTTTTTTAATTTGATAGCCTAATTCTTGAGGAAGGCTATAAGGTATATTAACATCAGGCTAGGACCAATAGGAGCCCACCAAATAGAAAAAAAGTTAGAAAGAACGATAAGCGAAAAGGAAGTAATAGCGCGTGTAGGCGATGCGATGCGACGGGGGTGGGTCGGGGGAACAAGAAATTTCACGCGGACGATATTAGATATTACAAAAAAAACAACCGGCTTCAAAAAAAAAAACACTACAAACTGAAAAATAACTTTAATTTCGGAAGTTGTTGTCGTTGGTTCCGCGTTTTCTTTTTTTGACACCGACTTAAAGTTATTTTTCAGTTTGTAGTGTTTTTTTGAAGTCGGTTGTTCCTACCCCACACACAAATTCAATTAACACTAGTCCATTGAAGAATTGAAGACACCGACTAGAAAAATCATGAAAATTCACAAAGAAATGCCGGAGATGCAGTACATTTATGCATATAACTTCGATTCGTACATAAGAATAATTACCTTATGTATTATATATTAAAACCTTCCTGAAAGTATTTAGATTACATTAATGAAAGAACTATCAAAATCGGTTCATTAGTTTTTGAGAAAATTGCGGAAATACAAACATACATACAGGTCGAATACAGAACTTCCTTTTTTGAAGTCGGTTAAAAATATCATGAATCAGCTTAGGGAAATCAGATATTAAACGGTCAAACGACGTGACAGCCACCTGATCTCTTGACTTGGCACGCCCCTGACCGAACTGACCCCCTTTTGTGGAGCCGAATGCCTCACTTAGTATTCTGCAATGAAGATGTTTTGATTTCTCTACGGAATTCGGAGAGGATCTATCAGAATTAGAGCCTTTAGTATTTTAAGTCAATTTTACAAAGATAAAGATATTATTAGGCCAATTCCCGTAATAAAAAAAGATGGGTTGCACTCCGGGAGTGCCGGCAGAAGTGAAAACTTGAATATTAACGTTGAAATAAATCAATTATTAATTGAATTAAGATAACTAAGTTTTTTTTCACTATTTCTGCGTCACTTTTTTCATTAATCGATGCACTTTGTTCAATTTCCATTTTTTTAAACACTTTATATAGGTACACGAATTTTACGAATACACAGCAGTGTGGCTACTACACTGACGGTCGAGCCATCAGCTGTCCATCAACGTCCGCGTCCACGTCCACCATCACCATCACATCACATCACATCACCATCACCATCGCCATCGCCATCGCCATCACAATCGCCATCACCATCACCATCGCCATCGCTATCACCATCGCCATCGCCATCGTCATCGCCATCACCGTCACCATCGCCATCGCCATCACCATCACCATCCATCCATCCACCCATTATCGTGTCTCACTTGGTTCACTTCGGTTGGCGCCGCCGTAGAAAGAGATGGGGGGGGGGAATCTCTCCTGACGGTCACGTGTCCTGACGCGAGTTTAACATTTTTTACCCATTACAAAAAGTGTTCAACGCCGCTAAAGAAGTTTTCACTTCAAAAATGTAAATAAAAAAAACAAAAATGAATGGAAATAAAGGTATTAGGTATTTTTGGCACTGGAACTCCCACGCATCGACGAAACACACCAGGCTGCTTGACCACGGACTCCGGTGGGAGCCCGGTCGCGAACCCGGCCGGTCGCGCGGGCGTGAGCCTACCTCAGTCCAAAGCTGGAGTACTTTTTTATTTAATTTGAAATGGGCTTGCTCTTGACTCTAGTCTAGGTCAAAGGTGACAGGGACAAAGTCGACAATGGAGCGAGCTTGATATAGGTACCTTCCAAGTTGCGCCATAGAACCCGGTCCCTTACTTATTCATCTAGTCTATCACAGCCTACTTTTCAAGGACATCGGTTCATCTAGTTTAGTCCATGCTACGCTTGACGATCACTCAAGGAGTAGTATGCTCAGAGCGACTGTCCACCTGTTATGTTTCTTAAAAACACTCCGGGAGTGCCGACAGAAGTGAAAACAAAACACAAACAGAATACTTTGCCATCACTCACTGACATATCGGATATACATTAAACCGACTACATCCCAAGGACGGCCGAACACATCCGAAGCGGTGTCGGTTATGGTAACAGTGGCGCGAATTCAATGGTTTTTTCCCATCTGAAAAAACGCTCAACGTGCCTAGAGAAGTTTTCACTTTAAAAAAAACAGGAAGGAGAATGGCTTATACAACTGCAAAGAATACGCAGGAAACGAAAAAAATACAGCTAAATTGTGACGGTGTAATCTCTCCTTTACAAATCAGTGTATACGCACCGTAACGATGCATTCAACCTCCGATACCTGTCGCCTATTATAATGTTACAATAACGTACCGTCCGCAAAAAAAGCTAGCCTTTAATATAAAACATTGTTATTTGTGGTTTTAACGTTCAATGGCTGGAAGGTCAGCAAAAAATGACCGTGATGAGACGAAAAAATTAAAGTTTTTTTTTGTTGTAAAAGTACAGATGTTTTATTTTTATTCATAAAGACACAACAATTACAATTTAAAACAAGCTAACACTAATCAAGTATATAATAAATTAAAAAAAAGGAAAATTAAGTATTGTATTGCGTAGTTTTTGCTTATCAATAACTCTTTAAGAACTTTTCAGTACCTAGTTCTTCTCGTAACTTTTATATGTTCTTGTGTGTGGTATGTTGCGGTGGTCAAGGAACGGTTTGTAATTAAGCTCTAGCTAATATTTGACTACTTTCTATTTATCACTAGAAAACTGTGTGTTTTTGAAGTGAAACTTCTTTACGCACGCTTGACTTGGGGAGTAAGCTGGCGGACGTTTGACGTAAGCGTTACGAAAGGTGTGATCGAGCGAGGCGAACGGGAGTTGAGTGGGGGATATGATATAAGCAAGAGAAAGCAGTGCGCGCGCACATTTTCTTTCTCTCTTCCTCTCATAGCCAATTACGTTTGAAGTTTCACTTCAGTCGTATGGTCATAAGCACACTGTCTGTTTTTCTCACCAATCGCAATCATATAAATACTTCTTATTCATGTAGTTATGTTTATTCAATATTCATAAACAAGGATATTACTGATTTAGACAATTTACAAAGCTATTCAAGATGAAACATATTTCACAGTTAAATTAGCTGAAATTATCTAGGCTTAACTTGATTTCGAAATTCATCTAATAGAGCAAAAACTACGTAAAATTTTATGAAAAAATCTGCCAAAATTCTAGTGTGGATAGAAGCCCTATTTTTGCATTGAAACTAGGTACAGACGCCAGCACATCAAGCTACTACAATCTGTCAAATTTCTTTAATAGATTTTCAACTTTATCCCTAAAGCATAAGGTTCAATGTTGATTGGGAAAATTTTACAGTTCCGGGTAGCTTGATGTGCTGGCGCCTGTACTTCAAGTTAATTTTGAAGAATGAAGTTAACTTTGGCTAATTTAAAAGAATGAACCAATACAATTGCTATAAGAAAAATGTATCTTACTTTCTCCATATCCCTTGAACATCATCATCATCTGCCCAGCTTTTTCCCAATTATGTTAGGGTCGGCTTCCAGTCTGAACGGTGTAGCTGAATACCTGTATTTTACATGGAGCGACTGCCTATCTGGACTCCACAACCCAGTTACTGGATAATACGATACCCCTTGGCAAAACAGGTTTTCAGACTTTCGGGCTTCTGACGACCTGTAACGACTGTCAAAGATCCACGAATGACAGCCGGGACCAACGGCTTAACGTGCTTTCCGAGGCACGGGGGGGTCTTGATATGTCATGTATAGATGGTCACCCATCTACGGACACACCGTGACAAGCGTAGCTTAACCTGATCGATCGACCCGTGCGGCTGTTATTTCTTCGCCACAAGCCCCTCGTCTCCGTATCCCTTAAACATACACTGATAAAGGATTGTAAATCAGTACCCATTATTTATACCACTCAAACTCAAAGCATTTATTTCAATTTATTAAACCATTTACAGGCATTTTTGAAGTGTCAACGACTCGTTCAGTTAGAAAGTTGAAGCTGTTTGCCCATTCCAAAACGTAGATATCTATGGAGAAGAACGGGCAAGAAATTCCAAGGACACTCTTTTAAATCAAAATATTACTAAATCCCATCTCAAAACCTTATTCGTATTATCACGTACTTGCCAAATCCTTTTCAAATACACCAAAACTTAAATATCAATGTATTCTTGTTAAATCCCAAATGTCTACAAGTAAAAATTATCTAAAAGCCTCCTATTCAAATCCGTCTCCAAAACCCACGCAAGTAAACAAAAAAAAGTTAAACAATTATTTATCTTTTTTTTGCTGACGCTACGTCAATATCGTACACAAATAAACTTTCTATTGTGCCGGGCTGTGTCGAATACTTTATCGATAATAGCTAGTGATGTGCTTGTAGTGATTTATCGATAGTATAATAGTGTTTTATCGTGAGGTGAATGGTTGTTTGTAATTTATGGGTTTTGGGCTTCATATTTTATGAATTATAGTGTTATTAAAGGTTTATATGTAATGTAAGGAATTACTGAGACAAGAGTTGAATGGTTATTTTAAGGAAGATTTAATCATTTTCTTTTTAATACTGAATGATTGATGAATTTAGAATGTATTATTAAATGTTACCTTTGATTAGTAAATATAAGAACCATGGATCCGTTTATTATGTTTTTTTGATGTTGACTTGAAAGAGCATGGCAGTTGAGAATGTGTCATGCTCACTTAAATGTCTCACTGATGGTGGCGCGTGTGTTGGATCATTCGGTTCCCTACAAAATGGTTGAGCTGGATGGTGGTGATCCATGCGTCATGTTCGTGAACGGACGCCGTCGGTTGAGACTGGTCATCTCTTAACTGCCAAGGCTTATTTTTAATCTTATTTCTTGTATTGTTTCTTCATTTGTGTGTTTTTTACATTGTTCTCACATATAGAAGCAACAAGAATAATGTACCCAGGATTTTGTAATATCTTGATTTAAAAAAGAGTGTCCATGGAGTTTCTTGCCCGTTCTTCTCCATAGAGATCTACGCTTTGGAATGGGCAACTAGCTTCAACTTTCTGACCAACTGACCGACTACTTAATTTTGACAATTCAAAAGTGCCTGTAATGGTTTAATTGAAATAAATGCTTTGAGTTTGAGTTTAATATTGATAAGAAACATAATTTTAAATTACCGTATCAGGTAATTTGTTAAGATACGTATAAGAACTTTATATTGAAAATATCACAATAAAGACAACTTATTGTACCGTTGTTATCGTTCATTCAGCCATCATGATATTCAGGGCCACAAAGGAATACTTAATTCGAGACAAAATTCTACTTTTAATGAAACGATAAAAACTAAAGAGTCGATAAAAACTATCGATATCATCATTGCACATCCCTATTCACCTAGACGTGACCTCCAAGCGAAAGTCCACGCTGTCAAGGAGGCTAGTGATGTGCATTATAGTCGGTAAAATCACGCATCGATATCTTACGACAAAAGTTTAAAACCTTTGGAATTGGCACACTTAAATCGAGAAAATGAAAGTTGTTAAAGTTACTATAGTTTTAAATTATATGAGTAACGGTGGATGAGTCAGCCTTATTTGTTCCAAATCTTATTGATTGGTAGACATTTTTTCTGACGTGTTTAATTAATGACCTATATATTTTTTTAATTCATTGAAAGCCAACGAATTATTACTGTCGATAAGAAAAAATAAGTCAGTAAATCGTATCTTTGCTATTGGTGCCGATTCTCTTGTCACAAATGCCTCTGAACTAGACTAAACATCACCAAAATTTTGTTTATTCCTGTCAGACGACGATTTTCCATTCTAAAATTGAATAAAGTGACACAACTTAACTATATTTTAGCTTGACAGCACTAAGACGGCACTGAGTTATTAATATATTGAAAATGGCAATATTGCTATTCTGAATTTGACGTTTTTCACCTAAAATTTTGATTGTCTAACTAAATCTGATTATTTTTAATCGCGATTAAAAAAGTGTGGAATAAAATTAGTTGTCATGAACCAGCACCTCGACTTCAGGCGCAAAAACAGTACTGTATCTTTTTTCTTTTCTTTTGCTTATAATATCTCGAAAATGGTGTGTCCTATCGCAAAAATAATGAAAATTTCGACCCCCTTTACAGAACGCATATATGAACTCCTAAAACTCAACATGTAGGTAATCATTTTTCATTATTTTCCATACAAAAAGTGAAAAATTCCAAAGCTGGAGGCGCACAGGCGGGCCCAGCGTGCCTCCGGCTCAAAAAAAAAAATTCACAAGGTGGGGCTAACATGCAGGTAAAATTATTTTTTTAGAGAATTATTTTTTGCAGGTTAACTTTAAGATTATCATAGCCAAAAGTAAGGAATTTTAGTGATAGTTTAGTTCGGTGTACAAGAGAATCGGCACCAATGTCAATCAATTTTTTAGGTGTTCATCAATCGAATGTACCTATTATAAAATCCATAGGATGAAACACAAAATAACAACGCATTTGACAGATGCCGCCAAAACAACATGGCCGCCATAAACTGTCAATATCGACCCGCCCTATATGAAAGACCCTTTACAATCCATACGTTGAAACACTTAAAAAATTATACAAAACATCTTAATATTCCTTCTTGACTATCCTTTGAACAAATATTCCTAGCAAATATCCCTTGTTGACTATCTAGTCAGCATAGAAAGTGACGAAACTGACCCAATACCAGCTCAACCATGAAAATAAAAGAAAACTTCCGTTATTACTTCATTCCCCGATCTAGTAAGATAACGAAAGAAAATATTCATCAGCTCCATGATTATTTTACCGTTTGCATCGAATTAGCTCAATTAGCTATCATTTCGACGCAAGAGTCGATCTACCGTGCAATGACGCAATGTTAGAATTATGGTCGTCTCTTTTACATGTACTGGTTTAAATTCTATCTGTCTCCCTCTTTACGGTTAATAGGGGGTTAATGAAGTTTGTTTTATTGATTTATTTATAAGCAGATTTAGATGGGAGATTCTAGGTGCTGTTTGGTTTCCTTATAGCTAAGACTCAGGAAAATAGGTTTAAATACTTTTCTTCCCTAGTATAATCAACAGTCTTTTTAGGTGCAGTTCCTTTTTCCATCATTAAAATCAAAAGTCATTTATTCAAACTAGGCTGAGAATCAGCACTTTTCGAACGTCTTTACAAAAGACAGTCCCCCAAAACGCCCGCCCTTCACCACTTCCTAGTGCTTTCGCTGGGGAGAAGAAGTGGCGGAACAAACTCCTCAGCAGCATACCTGTCTGTTCAGTTAGAAATAGAAATCATCATAATCTATACTAATATTATAAAGAGGTAAAATTTGTTTGTAAGTTTGTATGTAGGGGTAATCTCTGGAACTACCAGTCGGATTTGAAAAATTCTTCTTGCATTTGATAGCCCAATTCTTGAGGAAGGCTATAGGCTATTTAACGTCACGCTATGACCCTTAGGAGCCGAGCAAAAGCGCTATGGGGAAACGAAGTGACAGAGCAGGAGACGCGGGCAAGTGATGCAATACGACGAGATGGGTCGAGGGAATAAGAAATTTCACGCGAACGAAGTCGCGGGCAGAAGCTAGTTATTTATAAAATCCTCTGACTAAAGGTCTACTAATGGTTTTTCATCTTTTAAAGAAATATGCGGCCAGTTATCCATTGGTATCTTTCAGCCTTTTCTTCAAGTCAGCTTCTAGTCTAAATTCCTGGGCTATACTTACATTCTGAGGTAAGACCAGCAAGTCTAGTCTGTAAAAATCTGACGGTGAAATTTTACGTGAAGTGAGCTGTGATTCTAACTGGAGCTAGGCTCTAACGCTATTGACATCTGATAGACGGAATAGATTGGCAGCTATCAGACTTTCAGGCTTCGAACTAACTCTATTTAGATCATAATACGTCACGCTTTAGAAGACTCTTGGGCCTTCAGCCTCCTGCCAACATCCATACTAATATTATAAATTCGAAAGTAACTCTGTCTGACTGTCGGTATGTTACCTTTTCACGCCTAAACCGCTGAACCGATTTAGATGAAATTTGGTAAAGATATAGTTTGAGTCCCGGGAAAGGACGTAGGATAGTTTTTATCCCGATATCGGTTTATATGGGTGAAACCGCGGGGCGCAGCTAGTCAGACTAATATTATAAAGGCGAATGTTTGTGAGTGTGTGTGTGTTTATATGTTTGTTACTTCTTCACGCTCAAACGGCTGGACCAATTTTGATAAAATTTTGTATGGAGGTAGCTGACACGTTGGATTAACATATAGGCTACTTTTATCCCGATATTTACGCGGGTGAAACCGCGGGACGCATCTAGTATAATATAAAAAATTGTGATCTTCACCTACATCTTTTGCCCTCAATAAGTTCAAAGAATCTACTATGGTTCAGAGATATTGTTACAAATCTACACACATCTTCATTTCTACCATCCGGTGTAATCAGACAAAACAGTTACGATTTCTTCTATAAGCATGTAATACAATCCTACTTTTTTATCTAAAACACGTGCACGGTGATCTAAAATAGTGGTTGGTTTAAAACTAGTTTTTTTTTTCTATAATTATGTCATTTGATGATTTAGAAAAAAAGTGATATGATGTCTCTGGCTTATCTTGTTTGTGCTGACGCTACTTAAACTTTGAACTGCTTCCTTATTACGTTACACATTATCAATCACAATCTGAATCATTTTGAAGGATATAGCTAATCCATTGCTTCATATGTTCGAAAACTTAGTCTGTTCAGCGACGTAAATAACGCAATGAATGTTGTTGAACTGTTAAAATGAAAGCCATTCCTGCTGTTAGTGTGCTGGATTGATTTGAATTAAGAAATCGAGAAGCGAATGACATGTGTGGTCGTCATTTGTTTTTTGCTTAGGACTATGTTTGAATGTAATGAGATAGTTTGTATACCCCATAGCATAATCAACCTATAATGTTCAGTCACGTCTAAAAGTATGTATACACTTGGCTTTATTCAAAGGCGATTTTCTCCTTTATTTTTGAATGAAATTTTATATTATTACGAAAATAGTATTTTCGAACCCATAGGTTTATGTTAAGTGTCGTATTTCAACGTTGCATTCGTTATTTCACGAAAAAATCGCAATTGAAAATTGTTAAGTGTATACATACTTTTAGACGTGACTGTTCCTACTACTGAGATATAGGCCTCCTCCAGAGAGGGCGGGTTTGTTCATACAGCCTAAATTACTGGACCAATTTCAGTCAATGAGGTGCAATTGGGGTATTCGTCTTAGACGCTTGATCCGATTTATTCCTGATCCCTTGAACCCCCCCCCCCCCGCTCCTCATCGATCCCCTGCTAGTTCGTCTTCTGTTTTAATCTCTGTATTATCCACTTTATCTAGGTTCTTCTTTTGACAGGTAAGTACAGTCAAGAGAAAATAAACGTTTCATGTTTTAGTTATGTAAACAACTGTCATGTTTTATTTTTTATTGGTCTGTTTTCTCCATGTATTTAAGTTTGTGTACAGACACCAGCACATTAAGCTACCCGAAACTGTCAAAATTTCCCCATCAACTTTGAACCTTATGCTTTAGCGATAAAGTTCGAAATTTATTAAAGAAATTTGACAGATTGTAGTAGCTTGATGTGCTGGCGTCTGGACCTACATATTTAGTTAATTATTTTGGGGAAGTAAAAATGATTTTGGCCATACTCAGAGACAGTTTAAAATAAGATGTCATGTTTAAATAAATAAATAAACTTCAAAGTGTTGTTTTTCATGAGTTGGCCAATATTTTATATGTAAGTACCTAGGTCATCTAATGTACGAGATGAAGATGACCTAGATGCCTACCGCGAGGACTGGTTCGAGGTGGCGCGGGAAAAGACTTCCTGGAAGGACTTGGGGGGGGGCTTTGCCCAGCAGTGGGTCAGTACCTACAGGCTAACAAAAAAAAAAACGAATGTACTGCAAATTATTTTTTATTTCTTTATATTCTGTATATTTAATTTGCCCAATTAAATTTTAGTCAGACTATAGAAATAAATAGAAATACTTATTACACCACGAACAAACGAGACTAATTCCTAACTACCTCATTCCTACTTTAATCTTTGACCAGATAACAAACCAGGATACCATTATCTCTGATAAATACCTCATCGATGATCAGACCACATTTCTAAAGTTCTCAGTTTCACCAGTTGAACCATAAAAAGAAATGTCTGTCCATCTCTTTCACACATAATATGTCTATCTCTCACAATTTCTCATTTCACCGTTCACTTGTTTAGCAAGTCGGTACTAAATGTGACCGAGTTGTTTCTGGTATCACCAGCCATGATATTTTGAGTCTTGGAATTAGAAAGGTAGAGTTGACTTTCAGGTGACAAGAGAAAGTTATATGGGACTTTCTCAAAGTAAATTCTTGCTAGTAATATGTATGTTTCTTATTTTACAGTGTTAAGTTGGTCAGTTGGCTAGTAGGTTCGCAGTTCTGACGACGGGCAGACGTCTCGATAAACCAACAAAAAATATTACGAGAAACATGTCGAGAAAATCTTGTGGATGCCGCTAAAAAAAATATGATTTAAAAAATGTGAATGTGATTAAAAATCGAACGTCAAAAATAAGTTTCGATTTTTTTGCGCGCGCGATTTTAAACGTCAAAATGACAGTTCGAAAGTGGTTTAAATTTGGAAAATCTCTGCAGAGTAGTGATGTGAAAATGATGTTTTTAATTTTAGTGATTTTATCTGTTCTGGACAATTTGCCCTTAACTTGTAAGGGGGAAGATTTTAATAGAGGTAAGCTTATTTTGTTATAAATATTAATCTTAAAAATCGACATGATTTTTAGGTGACTAAATATTTCTCAAAATATTTTAATGAACTTTGTCATTTACCTAGTTTACAACAAAGTTAACCTTGAAGTGTTGTTTCGTAGATAAATATTTGGGGCATTACAAATTCACCTTAATAATGGTTAAAGAAAACAAGTTCATAACGGCTAGACAAGAAGGCATCCAAAATAAAAAAAGAAATTAACACGATGACCAAATAAAAACAAAACTGTTCCAAATTCAAACAAACACACGATCATAAAAAAACAAAAGAATCTCACCGTCATGCTCGTAGTAAAAAATCTATAGACAAAAATCATAGTGTAATACCTGTTTATCATGGCGCGAAAGTTGTGACCGGTGTGGGAAATATGCCACTGTTACGCTAGGCATAGACTAGCCATCTTTAATAATTAATATTTATGCACTTTCTTGTAGCCCGTTTACTATACCTACATGACTGTAATTCATTTACGAAGAGTTTATAAATAAGTTCTGTTGTACAAATGACGGTATAACTTTGGTTTCTTGTATTCAGAAAAAAATCCTGGTTGACCCAAAATAACAACAAATTAACAAATGAATTGATACGAGATTTTATAACAGAGGGACAATTCTCGTAATTTTAAGCACGTTCACACTGATCTCAGTCTCAAACTGTCAAAAATATCTCTAATTTCCCTACAATTTTGACATTTGTTTGTCGCCGAGATGAGACTACGTCTAAATTTTGATGAGTGGTTAAATTACGAGAATTGGCCTTCAGATCTCGTTTATCCCTACATTTTTGTGAAGTTCTTGATATTAATTGTCGCTGAGATGAGTTTGCGACTAGATTTTGAACATTTTTAATTGGAATTTTGGAATTGGCCTTCAGATGAAATTGAAAAAAACCTACAAGTAATTTAATTATCCAAAAATCTCGTGAGAGATCTAAAATTACGCTGACAATTTATCTCGAGTAATATTCAAGAGGTAGTGTTTGTAGAAAGTGACCTTGTACGAAGGTATATGCTAGGTATGTCATCAGTTTTCCTATTTGGACGACATCAGCATCATACTAATAGCTTGAAAACGTCTACTGTTGTTGCTTTAGACTGAGGTTATTGAACCTTAAGTGGTCTAAGGTTACAGCAGTCGAACGTCTTCAGCCTAATAACACGAATATATCAATCAACGCGTTATCGTTTTCTACATCGTCATAATTTCTGTTGAAATTAATAATACATACTTATAATATTATAAAAATGCAAAAGTGTGTTCGCCTGTGGATGGGTGACCATTTACATACCGAGAACCTTCCGTGTCTCGGAAAGCACGTTAAGCCGTTGGTCCCGACTGTCATTCGTGGATCTTTGACAGTCGTTACGGGCAGTCAGAAGCCCGAAAGTCTTACCAAGGGGCATCGCATTACCCAGTAACTAGGTTGTGGAGGTCAGATAGGCAGGCAGTCGCTCCATGTAAAATACTGGTATTTAACTGCATCCGGTTAGACTGGAAGCTAACCCCAACATAGTTGGAAAAAGGCAAGGCAGATCAGCCCCCGATAGTAAAAAGTATGTATCTAACATTTTTTCTTAAATTGAGTTACATGAATATTGCCGGAATGAGAAAAAAAAGACGTATCTGCTGTTATATAACATAACATAATCAGCCTATAGATAATGTTCCCACTGCTGGGACACAGGCATCCTCTCTGAGAGAGGGAGTGGGCCGTAATCCACCACGCGGGCCCAGTGCGGGTTGGTAGATGTCACATGTCTTCGAATTTTTGGTTCTAGGACATCCTGGTTTCTTCACGATGTTTTCCTTCACCTTATTTGAGAGCAGTGGTGATGAAATAATTTACACAAAGTAAAGCCCCTGTAACTACAACTCAGTCGCGGCTGTTACCACTGGGCCAAATTTTTTTTTATCTCATTTAGTTTTGGATTTACCACTAATAATGACAATAGTTTTTCCTTGACAGACCCAAACTGTAAGGCACCTAACAGTAAAATATAAAGCCTTAAGACACGTTAACTTTCATACCAAAAAAAAAAACCCAAAAAAAAATAAAAGTCACCCATTTTAACGACCATAAACGTAATAAAGGATACTTGCACTGCATAAACTAACAGTCACTGAAAGCCGAAACCGCAAACGGTACACAGTTTTGTGGTCTACCGAAGCCATTTAGCACATAGTGTGTTCTAGTCTTAACCACAACAAACCATGTTTGTTGTGTGGTCATGCGAGGACCATTAGATACGTGGTCAAAAGATTTGAGTGGCAAAAAGGTTGGTTGTTTGGAAAGGGACTGGATAAGGTGCGAAGTCCTTACATACTTTATCATTATTTGCCTAGCCTTTTCCCAACTTTTGTGGGGTTGGCTTCCAGTTTAACCAGATGCAGCTGAATACCAGTATTTTACATGGAGCGACTGCCTATCTGACCCTCATGAAGCCTGCCATCCTTTTTTAGGGTTCCGTAGCCAAATGGCAAAAAACGGAACCCTTATGGATTCGTCATGTCTGTCTGTCTGCCTGTCCGTCCGTCCGTATGTCACAGCCACTTTTTTCCGAAACTATAAGAAATATACTGTTGAAACTTGGTAAGTAGATGTATTCTGTGAACCGCAGTAAGATTTTCACACAAAAATAGAAAAAAAACAATAAATTTTGGGGTTCCCCATACTTACAACTGAAACTCTAAAAATTTTTTTTCATCAAACCTGTACGTGTGGGGTATCTATGGATAGGTCTTCAAAAATGATATTGAGGTTTCTAATATCATTTTTTTCTGAACTGAATAGTTTGCGCGAGAGACACTTCCAAAGTGGTAAAATGTGTGTCCCCCCCCCTCTAACTTCTAAAATAAGAGAATGATAAAATTAAAAAAATATATATAATGTACATTACCATGTAAACTTCCACCGAAAATTGGTTTGAACGAGATCTAGTAAGTAGTTTTTTTTAATACGTCATAAATCGAAAACCGCAATTTACCTTTCACAAAGTTACAACGAACTACAAGAACTTTTATAATATTTTACTTGCTGCTACGGAACCCTTCATGGGCGAGTCCGACTCACACTTGGCCGGTTTTTTTTTTTTGGATGGGAAATTATCAAATAACTTCTCCCACTCTGGGCGAAGCGAGAGGGCGTGTCAGACTTTTACTGACTAAAACCCACCCGTGTTCCTTCAGTTGCCTGTGCCAGGTGCCACGGTATCTCTTTTGAACAACCCGCGACCCTGGCAGCCTGCTGTCCTTACATCTGTACTATCTATACTAATATTATAAATTCGAAAGTAACTCTGTCTGTCCGTCTGTCTGTCTGTATGTTACCGTTTCACGCCTAAACCACTGAACGGATTTCGATAAAATTTGGCAGAGAGATAGATTGCATCCCGGGAAAGGACATAGGTTAGTTTCTATCCCGATAAGTGAAAACTTCTTACGTTGGGCATTTTCTGAGATGGGAAAAAACCATTGAATTCGCGCCACTGTTACCGTAACCGACAACTCTTCGGATGTGTTCGGCTGTCCTCGGGATGTACTCGGTTTCAATGTATATCCGATATGTCAGCGAGTGATGGCAAAGTATTTTGTTTGTGTTTTGTTTTCACTTCTGTCGGCCCTCCCGGAGTGCCACTGCTTTTTTTTTTCTTATTTGACTGGTAATCGGTGGGTGTACTATACATAGATATGTGCCTAGCCCTTCTGGGAAGACAAGCGTTATAATAATCATGCTTTCTCATTGCGTGTTGATGATTTCAGACACTATTAAGTCCCGGTTTCCTAACGCTATATAATATTTTCCTTTACTGTAAGTAATTTGTATTACCAACTAGCTGACCCGGCGAACTTCATACCGCCTTTTTTTTATGGATGGAGCGGAGGTAGTGTCAGACTCTTACTGACTAAAACCCATCCATGTTCCTTCCTTAGCCCTTTATGTTCCGGGGTAGCGGTAACCCTTTCGGACAATCCCGCACCAACTTCGTACCGCTTCAGAATAAAAAAAAACCTGATCCATACAAAATCTATGAGAATATCTTATATTTTATTTTTCTTTGCGAATTTTCCCCATGTTTGAATAGTTATTCTGCTATTCGGGGCGGAGACAAATCCAACAAACTGAAGATCATCAAAATTGGTCCCATGGTTCTTGAGTTATAAGTGGTGTAGCTAACCCGACTTTCTTTTATATAAATAAATAATAAATCTTAAATAATAATATTTCTATTGTATAAATAGAAGTAACAAAAAAAAAATACAAGAGCCATATTAGTACGTGCTAAGGGAGGGGCTTGTGGCTAAGTAATAACAGCCGCACGGGTCGATCGATTAGGTTAAGCTACTCTTGCCACGGTTGGTCCGTGGATGGGTGATCATCTTTATCCACCAAGACCCCTCCATACCTTGGAAAGCATGTTAAACTGTTGGTCATGGCTGTCATTCGAGGATATCTGAAAGTCGTTACGGGTCGTCAGAAGCCCGAAAGTCACCACCAAACCAACCAGTCTTTCCAAGGGGTATCGTATTACCCAGTAACTGGGTTGTGGCGGTCAGATAGGCAGTCGCTCTGTAGCGGTATCTACAACGCCACATGCGAACAACGCGTCATACTGACGTCACGCAAATCCTGCATCTCGCAAGCAAAGTTTACCGCGCAACTAGCATATATACAACAGCCCGACATGAATCATCGAGCAGTTGCCCGCCAGACACAACACCCGTCTGGTCGGAGGATCCTCCCTTTTCTGTCGAGTATGAGTGAACTTTACACCCTGTTCCTCATACCTCTATACTGGTGACCCCGAACATGAACGTCAGCGCAGCCTTCGTACAAATACTTCAGCGTGACGTCATCATCATCACTCCCGCAAGCTTTAGAGCGACGAGTCACCCAGCCAGTCAGCACCCACGGCTTCAACGGGTATCCTGACCACCAGCATGCAACGACCGCATATCTGGTCATGCTCCATGTAAAATACTGGTATTCAGCTGTATCCGGTTAGACTGGAAGCTGACCCTAATACACTTGGAAAAAGGCTAGGCAGATAGATTATGACGTGCTAAGCTCCCATCCCACCAATAACATACTAAAGAAGCTTTCCTATTAAGAGCCTATACTACCTCAAATGGCTTAGCGTGATCCTCCGTTATGTCGAAAATACTGCACCATTAATTTTGAAATAAATATATGGTAAAGTTGAGGATTAATGCTAAGTCTTATGTTAGACGAAAACACGATTCCATAAAATTTTCTCGATAGAAAAAATATCCAAAGTTACCTCTAACCCGAACAATAAACTGCTGGTATTCAAAAAATACTTCAAATTAGATCATGAAACTTTGCATACTAACTGAACTTACTTTAAAGCAGGTCGTATGTTATTTACTTTTTTATAATTACTATTATTTTCACTGTAAAAAGCAAATACTATATAATAATAATAGTTTAGCTATTGGCGCTGCCTGCCGCCCAGCTCCGCACTCTGTCTCGCTCTCACTCAGTCCGCGAGCAGTATCGTATGAGCGAGATAAAGAGTGAATTTTAGCTGAGGTAGTATAGGCTCTTAACCTTTTAACCGCCCTAGTATAAAATGTTTAATCATTTATCAGAAAATTTCATCGATCACAAAGTTCGTTTATAGAAAACCTCACTTAAAATTGACATTAACTAAGTACCAATCAAGTGCCACCTTGACACATAGCCCTATAAAGGCTGGCACTAAATTTATAGCCGCTGATTAACGGGTTGATTTATGTGTAAAGATGGCACTTTCACCTCAATAGCTAGTTAATGCGTTTATGCATTATGGTAAGTATATGGAACGTTGTCTATGGGTCAAATTGTTTTTGAGTTAATATAGTGTTGTAGAAATGATCCTGTTTGTAACTAATAATTTTTCCACTGCATTTTATAAAGCTATTCATATGGAAGACAAAATAAAAATGCTGTGTTCGAAAAAGATGGTATAGAGTTACAAAAAATCTCTAAAGAAAATCTTTAAAATTCCATATTTCCATTTTCTGTAGCTGTGTTTTTGTCAGTCTGTTAGTCAGTCACAAAACTGTGTGTGTGTTTATATGTTTGTTACTTCTTCACGCTCAAACGGCTGGACCAATTTTGATAAAATTTTGTATGGAGGTAGCTGACACCCTGGATTAACATAAAGGCTACTTTTTATCCCGATGTTCCCACGGGATAGACACTTTGCGGGTGAAACCGCGGGGCGCAGCTAGTATTATAAACGCGAAAATTTGTGAAGATGGATGGATGGATGTTTGTTACTCTTTCGCGCTAAAACTACAGAACGGATTTTGATGAAACTTTACAGTAATATAGCTTATATATCAGAATAACACATAGGATTCTTTTTTATCCCGATATTCCCACGGGATCGACACTTTTGCGGGTGAAACGCGGGGCGCTGCTAGTTATCCAATAATAATAAAAAATCCTTACGCATTTTCTAATCATAAAAGCGTTAGTAATTTGCAAGAATAAAACTTATATTATGCGCAATAAACTTATCATTTCAGTAATAAATTTAAATTGAATGGAAAGTATTTTATTTGCGTTAATTTGCGAGCTAACCAGCCTATTACATATGGACCTACTTCCTACACAAATTGCCATGGGATTCTCGACATTATTAACATGACAGTATACGTTACTGCTTCCGATTTCGTCAATGGAACTGCGTTCAACAGCTGTCAGTCATAATTATTCCGCAACAATAATGACACGAACGTGGTTTATGAACTAATCGCATCGTTCATTGGTGGAATTCCACATAAGTTCGCCTCTACAGGGTGTTACAGAAAGGGTATATCAATACAAACGGGTTGAAGAGTGTATCTGGTCTAGAATCTCTGTACAAAATTTCAGCTCTAAAGCATTAACTTTGAAAATGCTTAATATTTTTTTATTTCGACATCACGGCGCTGCACTGGCGCGCGGCGGCGTGATGTGCGTGTACTAGGCGCACAGACACTCTACAGATAATGGATAATGACCCTCGTAGTGCGGTGACACGTTTTTTATGATTTCAATTTAATAAACTATCGAAATAAAAAAATATTAAGCATTTTCAAAGTTACTGCTTTTGAGCTGAAATTTTGTACAGAGACTCTAGACCAGATACACTCTTCAACCTGTTTGTATTGATATACCCTTTCTGTAACAGCCTGTATAAGGGTAGGCACGTACGAGCCACCGATCACAACCACAGGTGGCTGTCGCCTCTTGCTGCGGTGTTGAGTACATGTTGCAGCGGGTGGCAGTGGCGAATTATACCGTTTGGGGCCCGTGGCAAATTCAAGGGATGGGGCCCTCCCTCAATGTAAAGAAGCTCAACCAACGTTATGGTTTTTTTTTAAGTGTAAACTTCTTTAGCGGCGTTGAACACTTTTTGTAATGGGTAAAAAATGTTAAACTTGCGTCAGGGCATCGCGACAGGACACGTGACCGTCAGGAGAGATTCCCCCCCCCCCCTCTCCCTTTCTACGGCGGCGCCAACCGAAGTGAACCAAGTGAGACACGATAATGGATGGATGGATGGTGATGGTGATGGCGATGGTGATGGTGATGGCGATGGCGATGGTGATGGCGATGGCGATGGTGATGTGATGTGATGTGATGGTGATGGTGGACGCGGACGCGGACGTGGATGGACAGCTGATGGCTCGACCGTCTGTGTAGTAGCCACACTGCTGTGTATTCGTAAAATTCGTGTATATAAAGTGTTTCAAAAAATGGAAATTGAACAAAGTGCATCGATTAATGACAAAAGTGACGCAGAAATAGTGAAAAAAACTTAGTTATATTAATTCAATCAATAATTGATTTATTTCAACGTTAATATTCAAGTTTTCACTTCTGCCGGCACTCCCGGAGTGCAACCCGTCTTTTTTTTTTACTAGCACTTCTCCCGCGACTTCTTCCGCGTAGATTTCATATTTTCCCCTACAAAATTTAACACCTGACTGCTTCGTTGGTCTAGTGGTCGCAACGCTACTGCTGAGCATGAGGTCCTGTCCAAAAAATCAGACAAACAATGGGAAAAAGGTCCAACAAGTTCGAAACCTGAATGATGTCCTTTGTTGCACATTTTCAAAAAAAAATTGCATTTATAAACTTATGTCTTTTTTCTTAGTACCATCAAAATTCGTTCAGCCGTTTCGGCGTCATTAACTCATAATCATTAACTCATCATCTGCCTCATCTGCCTAGCCTTTTCCCAACTATGTTGGGGTCGGCTGCCAGTCTAACCGAATACCAGTATTTTACATGAAGCGACTACCTATCTGACCTCCACAACCCGTTACTGGGTAATAACATACCCCTTGGTAAGACTGTTTGTCCGACTTTCGGGCTTCTAACTACCCGTAACGACTGTCAAAGATGCACAAATGACAGCCGAGACCAACGGTTTAAGGTGCTTTCTGAGGCACGGGGGAGTCTCGGTATGTAAAGATGGTCACCCATCCACAGACCAACCGCGGCAAGTGTGGCTTAACCTGATCTATTGACCTGTGCGGCTGTTACTAACAAACAAAGAAAAAAATTAACATTCCAAGTTAATATAGTGAGGATGTAATTAACAATAATTAACCGTTACAAGCGCACCCTGACAAACCAATAATTAAAGTTCCTCTATTAATTTTAATTGAATTCATTATAATAAAATATATAATTACTTATTAACCTTTCAAGAGAGATTCAATCATTCCTTTCCATTATTAACTATTACTAGCAGCGTTCCGCGGTTTCGCTCGCATAAGATTCGATCCCGTGGGAATATCGGGATAAAAAGTATCATAAAATATCTGTGTGCCAAATTTCATCCAAATCCGTGCAGTAGTTTTTGCGTGAAAGAGTAACAAACATCCATCCATCCATCCGCACAAGCTTTCGCGTTTATAATATTAAGAAGTGTTTAGAAGTGGATAGTCTAGAGGTATAAAAACCTCTATTAGAGGTTTCGCGTTCAAAACACACTTTGGATTTTGAAGGAAATCGCTCAACCAATATATTTGAAAAATTCGTCTGGTCGACAATGTAAATTACGCAATGAATGTTGTTGAATTGTCTAAATGAAAGGCATTGCAATTACTAAGTATAAATCAATATGACATTTTCAAATTATCATAGATATTTACTTTCTTTACGTTTATGTGAGATGCCATCACGCCAATAAGCAGTCAAGGAAAACATGGTCAGGAAACAAGGGCAAGACAAGTGGCAATCGCTTCGCTTTCGCCAGGGCCGAAGCCTGCCGGGGGTGCGGGATTGTCTGAAAGGGTTACCGCTGCCCCGAAACATAAAGGGCTAAGTAAGGAACACGGATGGGTTTTAGTCAGTAAGAGTCTGACATTCCCTTCCGCTCCACCCAGAGCGGGAGGGGTCATTTGATGATTTTTCCATCCATAAAAAAAAAAGTGACAATCGCTTTCAAATCGGTTCGTATCGACTTTCAACAGGATTTACATAAGCTTTTAGAGGTGTGAGGAACAGGGTGTAAAGTTCACTCATACTCTTATGAAAAGGGAGGATCCTCCGAACAAACGGTTGTCATGTCTGGCGGGCAACAGCCCGATGTTTCATGTCGGGCCGTTGTATCTATGCTAGTTGCGCGGTAAACTCTGCTTGCGAGATGCAGGATTTTGCGTGACGTCAGTATGACGCGTTGTTCGCATGTGACTGTGGCTTTGTAGATACCGCTACGAGCTTTTCGGAAGTTTTCGTCAGTCCTATACTTTTTAACATTTCTTTTTTCAGGAAATAAATCGACTGAAATTTCTAACACGCGGTGATCAAGAAATCGATGGTCTTTGTTACTTTTCTCTATACGTCAAAGTCAAATCATTTATTTCAAATAGGTATTTATAAGGCACTTTTGAACGTCAAAATTTACAAAAAATAGAACTGATTCTAGTCGCCCCTTCCAAAAGGTAGTTTTGTATGGAGAAGAATGGGGAAGAAACTCCACATTTACTCTATTAATTTTTTTTACAATATTTTGTATATATGTCGCAGCAAACTGGTTAAATCAGCCGTTTAGTTAACCGCCTGGCCTTTGGAAGTAGTGCTCGCCTCGCTTCGCTCTCTCGGCTCGCACGCGGTTGATCACAATTCTAACCTAACCCATTTGATCAGGGTGCCCTGGCTTAGTTACTGCGACCAATTCGGCTCGCGCGTGATTGGTTACAGACTTCCAACCTAAACTATAATTTAATATAATTCAGGCCGTTAGTTGAACGGCCGCCGTTTAGTTAACCGTCGTTTAGGCTAGGCGGTTAACTAAACGGCTAATTAAATCACATTAATTATATAATTATATGTGAAAACGATGCACCTAGAATAAAATTACTCTACCACAAAAGGTAGTAAATAAGTATGAGAAGAGGCCTTTGCCCTGATGTGGCCGCCCAAGTGAAAATTACAGACTATTATATTAATTATGTTTAATTAAAATCATAATTAAAGCCTGCAGGAAGTAAGGGAATAATTACATAATCATTAAAATTCCCTGCTGAACTAAAAAATAACTGTAAAAATAAGTGATGATTGTACTTTTGAAAGCATATATGAACTAATCCAACTTGTTTTATTTAAAAAAGCATACCGAGGACTTTAGGTAAATGTATTATTTGTGACACTAATAATAATTTTTTTTTTTTTGTTAGCCTATTTTTGTGTCCCACTGCTGGGCAAAGGCCTCCCCTTTAATAATTCCTATTAATTAAAAAAAAAACTTAGACTTTTTGCTGTAATAGTAAGACACAAAAAAAATTATTTGCCATTCGTGTCTGACTTCTAGGCAAAGGCCTCCCTACTCTCTTTCAAAAAATAATTTAGGCACACAAAAGCATCGCGCCTGTTCTCTCGAAAGATTTGGTAGAGGTATACTTATCTGCACCCACATTTCGCCAGTCAAAAATAAATAATTATCCTGTTAAAAAAAAGTCCGATAAAAAAATTTCGTCGTACCGAATAGTCGCCTCACTATTCGGGCCGCGTTACCAAAAACCCGGTCAGGTGCGTACCGAAACTGGTATCGGTACCGACCGGTCGCAACACTAATGGGGCTACTTTTTCGTTGGCCCAAAAAGAGGTTGATTAATTCGAGTTAAGGTCGGCTCAGACGTTAACGGACTGGCTGTATGGTATGATACATAACTTTTTTTTATGTTATTATACCTATTTATTTTTCATGCGTTGCATTTCTCTTTTTTTTTTCCCTCTCACAGAGAGGAGGCCTGTTTCCCAGCAGTAGGTACATTATAGTTTTTAAGAACTATGTTTAATAGTTTTTAAGAACCATGTTACTAACAATTGGGCCTAGTTGCCATCAATAAACAAATATTTAATTTAATTATAGGCTGATTATGTTATGTTATGTATTTCTCTTCACTTTATTTTGTAAAAAAAAAAAATTAAATATCTGATTTAAGTAGTTAAGGAATTGATGATAGCGCATTGCGGCAACAAATAAGGTTCAAAAGATGCGTTTGATATTTGAATTTTACCGTTTGAATTAAATTAAAATATACCTACGATAGTTTACGCTCAAAATTATGAGAATTATAGGTACAAAGAAAATTTTTTGTTGATCTTTGTTTTACGATTGTTTTATTAACCGACTTCAAAAAAAGGAGGAGGTTCTCAATTCGTCGGAATCTTTTTTTTTTTATTTTTTATGTATGTTCCCCGATTTCTCGAAGACGCCTGGACCGATTTGGAAAATTTTTCTTTTGTTTGAAAGGGTATACTTCCCAAGTGGTTGCATGATCATCAGGTCAGGATCTGATGATGGGATCCCATGGAAATCGAGGGCAACCTTCAAATTTTATAGGCACATAGTACCATTTTCATATATTTTCTAAAGCTGTTGAAGTATTTGCATCTGATAATCATCATCTCAGGTGGATGAGCTGATGATGGAAGGTACAACTCCTCAACGGCTTGGAGTTAAAAGAAAATTCTTTCAAAATTATTTATAGTAACACTCGTGCATTTGCTCTCGGAAAGCACCATTTGGTGAAGTGGAACTGATGATGAAGACCACAGATGGCCACCGGAACTACTCAATAATATCTCCGTACTATTTCACGGGTTGCGATTCGATACTTTAACATGGTTGCTAAGCAATTTATGCTCGTCACAATGTGAATGGTGATATGGAGCTGATGGTGGACCAGGAGAACTCTTCAACAATTAACTTCCCTGCATCGGTAAAAGCAATATTTTGTAAAAGGCGATGAGAAAGTTGACACTAGGCTATTGTAACTGAGATAAATTATAAGCAGACCCACTAAAAAGCGTGAAATAAAAACTTTTTAACAAAAAAAAAACCGACTTCCAAAAAAACACTACAATGTGAAAAATAACTTTAATTTCGGAAGTCGGTGGCAAAAAACAAAAATACAGATCCAAAGACACCGACTTCCGAAATTAAAGTTATTTTTCACATTGTAGTGTTTTTTTGGAAGTCGGTTTTTTTTTTGTTAAAAAGTTTTCATGATACCTACCTACTTAGTTTTTTATTTTTATGAATTACTAGTTGCGCCCCCCGTTTCACCCACATAAGTTTCGATCCCGTGGGAATATCGGGATAAAAAGTATTCTATGTGTTAATCCTGGTTATAAACCATCTGTGTGCCAAATTTCATCCAAATCCGTTCAGTAGTTTTTGCGTGAAAGAGTAACAAACATCCATCCATCCTCACAAACTTTCGCGTTTATAATATTAAATACACACATCAAAAGTGTCTAGGGATCAACATATATTTTTGCAATAACTTTTCTCCTGATTGATATTAATTAAAATTTTCTTTAAGGATTCATCAAATAAAGTGTTTTAGTTTGTCACAGTAACGATAAACCAAGTCACCTTTGCATTAATAAAGAAATTTGCCATTTTCCTAATAAAGGGATTTTTGACATTTGAACCACTAACACAAAAGTTCGAAAAAAAGACTGAAATAACAGTTTTCTTTAAAATATTATTGGGTAACTTAAACAATTAATAATCCGTGTTTCTACCGCGAACACTAACAACACAAGAACATCGGTTTGGCATACTCAAAATGAGTTCATCCAAATCACGCTGTGGAATGGCCGCCCATGTTCGTTGCAACAACAAAAAAAGGTCTTCTTGCGACTGGATACCCTCCATATTCGGCAGAGCTCTTCTCTGTAGCATATCCCATGCATGCTCAATCGGGTTCAAGTCTGGCGACTGAGCAGGCCAGGGCAGGACATTGATGTTAGCTGCGGCGAGAGTCTGTCTTACAACTCTTGCGGTGTGCGGTCGTGCATTATCATGCATTAACTGAATTAAGGGACCGATTTGCACTTGTAGAGGAACGATGACGTCTGATACAATCGTCTCAGCATAAATTTGAGCGTTGAGGTTGCCTCTGATCCAAATCAACTCAGTTCTTCCGCCGACCCAAATACCCGCCCATACCATGATGGTTCCACCACTATAAGGATGGACTTCCTGGCAGGATTTTAATCGCTGTTGGCGTCCAGGGGTTCTCCAGTGTCGTATACGTCTTGTATCCGGTCTCATACCAAAACGAGACTCATCAGAAAAGCACACGAAACGCCATTGTTCTTCTGCCCAATTTCTGTGTTCAAGAGCCCATTGATATCGAATCCTACGATTGTGCATTGCTATAGGTGGTACCGTAGCGGTCTTCGGGAATGAAGGTTCACTTCATGCAAGCGGTTTCTGACTGTTTGGTCGCTAATTAAGTTCCCTGAAGAGTGATGAAGCCTCACGGCTAACATCATGGCGGTTATTGTTGGAGCTCTTCGAGTTAAGATTTGAATGTATCGGTCTTGTCTCCGTGTGGTGCAGCGATACCGTCCTCCATAGCGCTCAGCCACGGTACCAGTGCTTCGGTAACGTGTCCAAAGTCGACTGATAACACTCTGACTTGTATTCAGAGCTAAAGCCACAGTACGTTGCCGGGAACCAGCTTCTATCATTCCCACGGCTCTGAGCATTTCTTCCCTGCTTAAATGACGTCGCCGCTCCATAATAACGTTGGTTTTAATCAGTAGTAGGGAAACAGTAGCACTAATAATGTCTTCAATGCGTTGTATGTTTTTATAGGGAAAATATTGACAGCTGATTTTCATCTTTTACTCGAATTTGATTCACAGTTCCTGATTCAAATTATGAAATGCACCAAAAAGGATCCATATAAATTTATAAAATCATAAATTTATTACAAAGCCACATCTCAATCTCAAGAAATCCGCATAAAAATGCTTGATCCCTAGACACTTTTGATGTGTGTAGTAGGAAGTAGGATTTTTAAATAAGTCATTTCTTTGACAATACACAAAAATTTTCTGCCCTGTAATATGTACCAATACGCCTAATTGTGTGACAAAAAACTGAACGTTTTACGATGTCTACCTTTGGGCAGGGCAGCGATTTATAATTAACTAACTGCGCCCCGCGGTTTCTCGATCCCGTGGGAATATAGGGATAAAAAGTATCCTATGTCCTTTCCCGAGACTCAAACTATCTCTGTACCGAATTTCATCTAAATCGGTTCAGCGGTTTAGGCGTGAAAAGGTAACATACAGACAGACAGACAGTTACTTTCGAATTTATAAAATTACTAGCTGCGCCCCGCGGTTTCACCCGCATAAGTCTTGATCCCGTGGGAATATCGGGATAAAAACTATCCTATGTCCTTTTCCGAGACTCAAACTATCTTTATACCAAATTTCATCTAAATCAGTTCAGTGGTTTAGGCGTGAAGAAGTAACAAACATACAAACACACACACACACTCACAAACTTTCGCCTTTATAATATTAGTGTGATGTGATAATATATAATACCTAAATATAGAAAAGGATTTTAAGAATTATTATTATCCTTTCTTATTGCACCTTTGAACCTTTGAGAAACATTAAAACATTTACACGACATCCAAAATTATGTTATGTGGGTTATACTACACAGCTTAGCCCGCTCTGCGATGTCTGTCGGGCAGTCAGTCTGTCACTCAATCAAACAGTCATAATATAACTGTTTTTCTTCTGGCTCTTATGATGCAGGCAGGACCTCCTGCCACATCAAACTACTACAATCTGTCAGATTTCTTTAATAGATTTTCAACTTTATCGCTAAAGCATTAGGTTCAAAGTTGATTGGGAAAATTTGACAGTTTCGGGTAGCTTTATGTGCTGGCGTCTGTACAAGAGTTAGGGCTACACTGATGTTTGTGTCTTAAAGTGAAAATAAATAAATTATTATTAGTTTATGTCTTACATCAGGGCCCTAATTCACAATGGCCACTTAATGATTCCTTATTTCGAAACCACGTCAATAATAATTCCTTACTTAATCACATCTGCTATTAACATATTCTCTATGACACAATTGACGAAACCGCGCGAAAAAACGCGTAGTTGAAGTTATTTGAACTGTCAAAATGCCATGTTTTTTTTTTATGGATGGGAAATCATCAAATGTCCCCTCCCGCTCTGGGTGAAGCGGAAGGGAGTGTCAGACTCTTACTGACTAAAACCCATCCGTGTACCTTCCTTAGCCCTTTATGTTCCGGGGTAGCGGTAACCCTTTCGGACAATCCCGCACCCCCGGCAGGCTTCGGCCCTGGCAGGCCCCTTCCTTTTTGCTAACATCACTTTGACGCGCCGTCCGGCACGGGCCTGGTCCTGATCGGACGTGAGCTACCCATTACTCTCCGTCCGCAGGCCCGCGCCTACGGTGGCCGGGAGTCGTCACGCGGCTCCCGACGCCCGGAGCGTCTCCCGCGGCGGCTGGGACGTGAGGCTCTCTATCTCAGCCATCTCGCCACCTCCTTCGCTAGCATGACTGCTTCGCAGAAGGAGGTGACTGCCTCCCACTCCCTCTCGCCCCGGACCATGGCTTGAACCAGAGCTGGACGCGAGAGGTCGATGCTTGACAACCGTACATGGTATGCACCACAAACTACTTAGAGATACTACGTATGTTTGCACGTAAGATTACGTGGGGAATAATAATTGGGGCCCAAACTTTTAAAGTGATGCTGTCTACTTTGGTGGTTTTTTGCTATCTCTTCGTCTATAACTTCTTTAACTTAAAGTCTGATTGTTTTAAGTTGAATCAAATTAAGCACAATTTGTTATATACAAAATGATCCAATGACCCATGTGTGTCGACCCTTATTACCTTTAAAATTGCTTGAGTATTTTCTCGCCAATTTATTGTCATTGTTTTCTGTAATGTTCGGAAAAATAACGGTTTTTGGTGGGTGAACGTAAGATTGATAGGTTTTTAAACAATTTTCTTTACAACAGAGGCAATTCACGTAATTTTAAGAACGTTCACAGTCAGAAGGCTTATTCTTGTAATTTAAAACGTTCAAAATCTAGTCGCATCTCGGCAACAAACAAATGTCAAAAACTTGTCAAAATGGCAATTAGAGGTATTTTTGGCAGATTGAAACTGAGATCAGACTGTGAACGATCTTAAAATTACGAGAATGGCTCCTCTGATCTCCGTCTCAATCTCCATAATCAGCTCTAAAAATCTAAAAACAGGTAGCAACATAATCCATTTCACTTTTAAACCAGGCCGAAGACAGGAAAAGAAATCAAAATCTTTAGGACACGACACAGACACAATAAATTAACGTGTCCTTTTGAGGTCAAAATACAGTTTAAAACATGCTCGAAATTCCTCAGTTATCAGATCGCCCGTATTTTAAACTCGAACTGACTCATGTTTTTAACGATTTACGAGTATAGGTAATCAGTTTAACTACCCTTTGTGGTATGTTTGGGTTCGAATTTTCGGTTAGTAACCGATTTATGTGCTTCAGAATTGGGAAGAATAAATCGTGGTATTGTGCTGGCTGTGGTGACCCATGACTTACGCGTTGAAGGTTCGAAAATGGCGTCTTGTAAAGGATGATTTCCACCAAACGGCTCGTATTGCATCGAATCGGAACGGATTTTACAATCTTTTAACAAAATTAAGTCGTGTACACAGTATTTAAAGTCTATATTACCAAGTCGCGCACAGCAGCTTGACCGCAGACGTCTTCCGCGACACGCGATCGTAGCCGAAAGTATGCTGCGGCTCCATTCGCCAGTCGTCGTATCCGATCGACTCCTTTCGGCTGTCGTCCAAATTTTTCATTTCCTCTTCTATGTTTTATGATTATTTTCTTCTGCTTCTACTCGTCATGCAATAAGCCAATAATATTACGCAATTTCAACCATTTTGAAAAATTAGAAGACGTTAATACGGTAGGGATGAAAATATTTGAATAGGCGCAGGATCTGATATGTTCGCAAGCGAAGGTACGGAGCTGATCGTATGTGTCGACATCCTGCCGGACGCGACGGGCTGTCGCCGCATCCGTTCCTATCCGTTCGTAATTCTTTTTCGATCCGATGCGACACGAACCGTCTGGTGAAAATCATCCTTTACTGTTCCATTGCAAGCCAATGGCCTGTTCTCAAATACATTTGATGAAGAAACCAGTACCTATCTATTGATCTCCACGTTAGCTCACAGCCCATCAAACCACCTATCATTCAATTGGCAATTGGTCCAGATTTTCTCACGATACATTCCTTAACCACAAGTGATCGCTTACAAGCGACTTACAAGTTGTAGGTCGTAGATTCAAACCAAGACAGGCGCTTTACTTTGTGGAAATTATTGCATCACCATTGTTCTCAAAATGGTGAAGGAAAACATAGTGAGGAAACTGGCATGTCTTAGAGCCAAAAAATCAAAGACATGTGACATGTATAGACGCCAGCACACCAAGCTACCCGAAACTGTCAAATTTTTCCAATCAACTTTGAACCTTATACTTTAGCGATAAAGTTGAAAATCTATTAAAGAAATTTGACAGATTGTAGTAGCTTGATGTGCTGGCGTCTGTACCAACCCGCACTGGGCCCGCGTGGTGGATTACGGTCCTCTGAGCTACTCCTTGGGGTCGGCGCAACACGTTTTCTTCTTCCATTCTCCCCTGTCAACCGTCACGCTATCATTCACTCCCTTCATTCATTCATCACTGGAATTCTGTAAAGTTCACTTGAAACCTCACTCAAGTGACCGCACCCAATTTAAAAGCGAACTCATTTGTTTTTAAAGTAAATCATCGCGTATTCACAACGAGACGCCTCACCGTTCGAATTTTAAATTCAAATTCATTTGTTTATGGAATGTTATATCGAATCCGCGTACTCGCGAGAGGCTCTGAAAAGCGAACTCATTTGTTTTTATTAAAGTAAATCATCGCGTATTTACAACGAGACGCCTCACCGTTCGAATTTCAAATTCAAATTCATTTGTTTATGGGATGTTACACCTCGCGGGCAGCTCTGAAGTTCGCCACTCGCTGCGTAGTACCTCACCCCTCACCCCCGCTGGCACATGAATTTGTTACTGCGCAGCGACTTGCCTCATGTTCCGACCCGCATTAAAGTTTTGTTTGTTTCGTGTTTTGTTTTGTAGATTGGTAAGTAAATAACGGCAATGAGCACAGCGGGATATTAAAATCATCCAGGCATAAAACAATAGATATCAGAGAAGTAATCTCGACAGTTAGAAATCTAGACAAATGGATTGATAAATGATTCCGTCATGATATCGTCCACTTTCCATTTTCTATAGAAAGTGATCCATTTACTTATGTTAAATGCGCAGGCATCCTTGCCATTAAATGCGAAAGTTGGTATGTATGTTAGGTATGTTTTGCTGAATCAATTTTAATGAGATTTGGCTTATAAGAAACTTTTCTTACTTTGTGTATACAAAAGGATACGTTAATTCGAATAAACAATAAAATAAAGTGACTTGATATCGATAATGAACGAAAGAGGGCTATTTTCATCATCAGCTTGTTACAACATAGGTATTCCATATCCCATGGTTGTCGTTATTATTTTAATTTTTGTATTTAAAGCGTAAATTGCTACCGAAAATCCCGGGATTTCCAAGGGTGTCTCGGGATTTTTCGGGATTCCTCAGTACCTTTAAAATGTCCCGAAAACTGCAACCAACATAGATTTTACTTACTAAACAATAAAGTCCTTTCACATTCACACAAACTCTCCTCAACAACACATACCCAAAAAAAAATATCACAATCAAATCTTAAAATCGAATCAGTTCACAAACTGCCGACTCGGTACGGTTCTTCGAAAGTAAGCGCGCGGGTCACAGAAAGTGAAACCTCATAGAATAGAACGAAACAGGTGTGCAGGTGTACAACTAGGTTTATAGTGTCGTTTGAGGAGGGTTTTATAGGTTGCGTAAGGTTTTGGGGTCATGACCGGTTGTTGAACGGGAAATTAAATAGGTCAGCAGGATAATTTCCTTTACATTCAAAACATTAATTACGTAATTTTCGTTGTCGAACAGACAATTTTTTCAAAAACGAATTAACTGCGTGTATTATGTATTTCATCATTAAAATAGTCGATTGGTATCAAAATTGGTTGTCAGACTTTCGGGCTTCTGACTACCCGTAACGACTGTCAAAGATCCATGAATGACAGCCGGGACCAACGGCTTAACCAGTCTTACCAAGGGGTATCGTATTACCGAGTAACTGGGTTGTGGAGGTCAGATAGACAGTCGCTCCATGTAAAATACTAGCATTCGTATTTGTATAATTGCATAGCACATGTGTGAGTACTATGTACACACTATAAAGCTACCATCTACTGGGTACGTCTTTCATTGACTTGAATGTGCTCTGGCGGCTGAGAGTATGTCATGCTCACTCAAATGTCTCGCTGATGGTGGCGCATGTGTTGGATCATTTAGCTCCCTTCAAAATGGTTGAGCTGAATGGTGCTGATGCATGCGTCATGTTCGTGAACGGGCGCCGCCAGTAGGGACTGGTCATCTCTTTGCTGCCATGGCTTATTTTAATTTATTATTTGAATTGTTGTTTTTTCTCATCTTTTCATTATGGACGCTTTTAACGTTCTGCATCGTTCTCACATGTATAATTTTTAACATGAATAATGTAACCAAGACTTTGTAACCACATTATTTTGATTTAAAAGAGTGTCCATGGAGTTTCTTGCCCGTTCTTCTCCATAGGTACCTACGCTTTGGAATGGGCAACTAGCTTCATTTTTTCTGACTGACCGACTTCTTGACAATTCAAAAGTGCCTGTAAATGGTTTAATTGAAATAAATGCTTTGAGTTTGAGTTAGAGATTCAGCTGCATCCGGTTAGACTGTAACACGACCCCAACATAGTTGGGAAAAGGCTACGCAGATGATGATGGTATCAAAATTGGTTAAATCAATGATAAATTAGCAGCTCTATTTTTCATGATGATGATGATGACACCATTTCCAGACTACGTTGGTACAGCCCTGTGGCTGACGGAATCAGTGGTAACAATTTGATAGCGCGTTGATGCAGATGTCGTCGCAATAAGGGTGATTTTCGTATAGTGCAAGTGTTGTCACTGATAAAGTAATAAGCGCTTGACGCTGACTGTACAATGGTATAGCAAGATGGACGCTAAATCTATAATATTGAAAAGTCCTTTCAATTTATATTACGCCATATTTTTGGAATGTCATTATCAATCACCGAAAAATGACCACAATATAAGCACATGATTAGACAAACGGAACAGATACAAAGTTTCAAACAACCGCGCGAATCAGTTGCACTACTACAAGCACGCGGGGCATGTGTGCGTGACCACTGGCCGCTTGTCACGTACGCGCGAGACTGGAAAAAACCGGTTTACGCTGGCACAGCTAGTTGACAATCTCAGGGTCAGTGCGACGCACGTTGTTTGTTTTTTTAGTTGCAAGTTTGAATATTTTAATGTAAAAACGTGGTATATTATTGTTAATAATAGTGGTTTATTGTACTGTGTGTATGAATAATACTAGAAAAAATAAAGATATTATATCATACTTCAACTATCCCAAGGAGTACAATAGGTAAGTGGGTGTAATTTATCTATAATATGTATGTATTTAGAAATATACAAGTATGTTTATCAGTTGTCTAGTACCCATAACACAAGCTCTGCTTAGCTTGGGACTAGATGGCGTTGTGTGATAGTTGTGGAATATTATTATATTATTATAAGTAAATATTTGATTACTTATTTTTCAAGTAAGTATCTTTTTGATAAGAAGACGGTTGTACACGGTGTGTTTTTACCTTTCTATTATTATTACAAGTTTTTAATATACATTTGTAGGTACGTGGATGGGTTGGTATGTAGTAGGTATGTGTGTTAAGTTTAAATATTGCAAGTAAGATTTGAACCACTTCCCGATGTCTGATTGAGCTGAAATTTTGTATACCTACGTAACTTCGGTGATAATGCAATAATAAGATATAACCCGACGCTGCACTCAGGATTATCTCCTCATTAGGGAACTCTTCAACGGTTAGTAGCACGATCATGAAATTTTGTATGATAGATGAATTTTGATAATTCGGCACGATATTTATCATGAACTGCTGCTGCAGCCAGCATTGTCTCCTTACGAGGGATCTCTTTAACGGTTAGTAGCTTGGACTTGAAAGTGAATCTTTTTATTTAAATTTAATTTTGCTTGCTAAACATGATCTTCACCATAGACTGCTGCTGCAGACAGGTCTTCTCACGAGGGAACTCCTCAACGGCCACAATAGCATGATCATGAAAGTTTGAATACGAGTTTAAAAAGCATTTTTAATCGAAACTTATAATTAATACTTACATTGTACTTATTTCTCGCTACTAGTAGGTCTTGAAATTAAATAAATATTTAAAAAATAGGTATAATTATCATCTTTAAAATATAGGTCTACCTATGTCTTTTGTATAATAGTGTTCGGTTCGCATTTCCATTTTGTTTTTGTTTCAGCTCAAAGCATTTCCCACACCATTAAAAGAAACAATTAAATGATTAAAAAACAAAAATTATGAAAAGAAAATTATTAGAGTAAGTAATTTGTAAATCATACTGAATAATAAAACTATTTAACAAATGTTTTGTTTAATTTGTCTTAACCTATTGTGACAACCCTACCAAAATAGGTAAAAATTTTGCACTTTCTTAAGAAGCTTTGCCTCTGTTCCGTTTGTCTACTCATGTGATATAAGCGAGAAGTGAAAAAGTTTTATGAACTAAGTTTGAAGAAAAATATCCTTAAATCAACCCGTTTCTTTTATTTACTGAGTCTTTATTTCTTTTCCTTTTATCCATCCATCTTTTTTACGGCTGTCTCGAAAACCGGACGGATTTTGGAGAAACTTTCACTCACAGTATGTTGCATTCCGTGAACATTTGTCATGCCATACATCATGCAACGCATTGGACTTGGATTGGGGGGAGATTTCTATTTGAAGCATTTTTTAAGCTTATGCTTTAGATGAGTAAATTCCGGCCGCGCCAAATTTGCTTTGACTTCCAGGGTTACATTGACAAGGCCGATCACAACGCTATGACGCGTTCCCCACACCCCGCGCCTCGCGCAATATTACTCGAGGTCACGCACACTTGCTGAGCACACGTGAAAACCGATTTTGGCGCTCTGTTAAAGTAGTTCCAACGCCTGTCAAAGTAACCCTGGAAGTCAAAGTGGCCCCGTTTTGCGGTAAACAACAATGGCCGCTCGAAATTGAATAAAATAGATAGATAATTTGTTTTCGTCTATTTAGCTCGGAGATTTAGACGAAAAGAAACATTACTTACTTATTTTCGTCTATTTAGCTCGGAGATTTAGACGAAAACAAACATTACTTCAAATAAAAACTCCTGGATATCGATTTTATTCAATTTTGAGCGGCCATTGTTGTTTACATCATTGGCAAATTTGGCGCGGCCGGACCTTAAGTAATCTATACTATAGATATTAATAAAACAAGAGTTTGTTTCATTCTTTGAACGCGTTAATCTCTGGAACTACCAGTCGGGTTTTCAAAATGCTTTAGTATACATGGTTTTTGGAAAAACACCAACACAACAACAATCTTAAGAGGTCATTGTACTCATCCTTATGAACAACTTTTACTATGGGACCAAACCTGAAAACGCGAAAAAAAAAAAACAGCTGTTTATGTTCGTATAACTCGTCAAAATGTAGGGACCAGCAGATTTTATTTTTTCGCGATTTCAGGTGTGATCCCTTAGTAAAAGTTGTTCATAATGATGAGTACAATGACCTCTTAAGAGGTTGTTGGTGTTTTCCCAATAACCTTGTATAATAGGCTATTTATTATACAGTATGGAAACCACACAATATATGCAATAAATTATACCACATATTTTTTAACGCCTTTTCTGACAATATTCAAAAAATTAACGAAATCGGTCGCGAAAAAAATCTGCTGTTCCCTACATTTTGGTTTATGTATATAGTTTCATTGAATACTGGAATATTGTTCACCAATATGGGTAGGCCACAAACAGTGGGCTGGTTTAGCAGTGGGAACACGATACGCTAAATGGATGGCTATGGGTGGCGGGATATCAAAGACTGTAGAAGATAATAGGTACATATATAACGATGTTTGAAGGTTCCGTACATTGAAAGGAAAACAGAACCGGATAAGATCACTCCTGCGTTTGTCGGTTCGTCTGCCACAGACGTTTTTCTTGGAAACTACGTGACAAAATAATTGATTGTATGTCTTTTGAAAAGGATTGACGTTTTTATTTTGACCTAATTAGTTAAACTTTTTTAGCATTGACTACAATGGAACCTGGACTTTATGCTGACTTTAATTAATCCGCATATTAATTGCGTAACACACTATAATCAATCTCAATTTGAATCAGTTTGAAGGATATTGCTAATCCATTGCTTCATATGTTCGAAAAATGTGTCTGTTCAACAACCTAAATAACGCAATGAATGTTGTTGAACTGTCAAAATGAAACCATTGCTACTGATAATGTGTAACGCAATTATTACGCTAGTGTGGTGAGGTATGTTTGTTTCCCGGCCTTTGCCGTACAATCAGACTGTTTTCTGCTCATATTTTTTTGTCTCATACCTCATCAGCTGTCAAGCCTTTTCCCAACTATGTTGGGGTCGACTTCCAGTCTAACCGGATGCAGCTGAATAACAGTATTTTACATGGAGCGACTGCCTATCTGACCTCCACAACCCGGTTACTCGGTAATACGATTCCCCTTGGTAAGACTAGTTGTCAGACTTTCGGGCTTGTGACTACCAGTAACTGGGTTATGGAGGTCAGATAGGCAGTCGCTCCGTGTAAAATAATGGTATTCAGCTGCATCCGGTTAGAAGACCTTAACATAGTTGACAGGCCTGATGGTCTAGTGGTTAGTGACCCTGACTGCTATGCCGGAGGTCGTGGGTTCGATTCCCACCCAGGACAAATGTTTGTGTGATGAGCACGATCATTTGTTCTGTGTCTGGGTGTAATTTATCTATAATATGTATGTATTTAGAAATATATAAGTATGTTTATCAGTTGTCTAGTACCCATAACACAAGCTCTGCTTAGCTTGGGACTAGATGGCGTTGTGTGATAGTTGTGGAATATTATTATTATTATAGTTGGGAAAAGGCTAGGCAGATGATGAATGCTGTTATTCTTTAGCATAAGTTTAGAGAACCAAATTCTCAACCCACAACGGTTTCGTCAAAAAAAAAATCTCCCTACCAAGCAAATATGAAATATCACACATTTTTCTATTTGTCTTAAATCTTAAACATACCCACACTTTATTAAACAGTTCCACTTTTTACAAATTTTGTACAAATAACGTTTGTTTGATTATTTTCTAAAACTAAAACCTCAAAAAAAAAAATCTCGGGTTCCTTCACCATAGATTATACAAGCATAAGCATCAGCAATCACCCTATAATGTACAGACGCCAGCACATAAAGCTACTACAATCTGCTTTAATGGATTTTCAACTTTATTGCTGAAGAATAAGGTTCAAAGTTGATTGAGAAAATTTTACAGTTTCGGGTAGCTTGATGTGCTGGCGTCTGTACGGTGGTACATAAACCTTACGTGTGCGAATTCGACTCCCATTTGACCGTCTTTTATAAAAACCGGTTAAATGCGAGTCGGACACTCGCACAGAGGATTCCGTATAAATATTTGGGTATGTAAATACTTTATCACGGGTTTTTTTTTTATTTTAATGTCGCTACATATTTACAGTTTCCAGATTTTATCCTTTACTTGTGCTACATGACATTGCTTCTTGTCAAATTTCATGATTCTAGGTCAATGGGAAGTACCCTATAGGTTTTGATTCCGGTACATACACGCCCGTATCTTTTGATTGCGTTGACTTAGAAGTTTGATTTTTTCAATGCTTCAAGGGATGGCAGCCTTGAGTATTTGATATTAATTTCAACTTGATAACTCCACGCGTTCCTGAGAAAAAAGGCCTTGACCGACGGACAACGAAGTCTTAGTGATCTTATTTATAAGGGTTCTGGTTTTCCTTTTGAGGTACGGAACCCTAAAAATTAAGATGGCGGATCTTAAACGTGCTACAGTGTTCATTTACAAGCCCATGACATTAACTGTTAAAGAGAGCGAAAAAATAAAAACACATCTCCATTTACGCGCATTTCGTAAATATTACATGTTGACATTTATAGGAGGTCAACCGTGCAATGTTTACTTTTGACTTCGACTAGTGAAAGTTTAGAAAATGTCGCATTCAAATTGAATTATCTTCTCGCACGTGACATTGTAATTGCAATCGTTGACATTGACAAAGATATTCTGTCAATGTCAACGATTTTTGTCACATTATTGTCATATTTCATTGTTTGTTTACAAAATGTATTTATATCCATACTAATATTATAAATTCGAAAGTAACTCTGTCTGTCTGTCTGTATGTTACCTTTTCACGCCTAAACCACTGAACGGATTTCGATAAAATTTGGCAGAGAGATAGATTGCATCCCGGGGAAGGACATAGGCTACTTTTTGTCTCAAAAATATCCTTAAGGGGGGGGGAGGGATATAGGGGATGTTTGTATGAGAAACCTGTTATTTTAGTTTTAGTAATATTATAAAGAGAAAAGATTTCATTATTGTATGTTTGCTTGTTACATTTTCACGCTAAAACGGCTGAATGGATTTGGATGAAATTTACCATATGGGTAGACCATTACCTGGATAAGGACATAAGGTACTTTTCATCCCGATATTCCCATGGGATCTAGACTTATGTAGGTGAAACCGCGGGGCGTAGCTAGTAAATAAATATAAACAGATGACCACCAAGGCTTATCAAGATGGAGAAGAAGACGAGGAATCGTGATTGTCGTAAAGAGTGCGGTACTGCCACCAACAGGACCTAATCATCGGCTCTCAGAATGCTATAATGATAAATGATTTTGTAAGTAGGTTTGGTTTATACTAACACTTTTACACGTCAATCATATTTTAAAAACTACCTACTCGTAGATGAGGACGGCGTTTCCTATCTGAATACTCTGAGAAGAAAGACCGAAAGCCTCTTTTAAAGCCCAGACATAATCTTGGTCAGATAATGTGAAGACCATATAGATTGGTGTCTGAAATGGTCTTTTGAGGACAGAACCACATAGACTATTGGAGATTGGGTGGAGTTTCTTGCCCATTCTTCTCCATACGAAAACTACCTTTTGGAAGGGGCGACTAGAATCAATTTGACGTTCAAAAGTGCCTTTTATGTGCCTATTTGAAATAAATGCTTTGACTTCGACTTTATTTGGACCTGTCCAGTCAGTGCACGCATTTGTCAGTAATCATGCAACTCGATTCGGAGCTCAACGATTCGACGGACAATACCAAAGAAAGGACATTAGGGTAGGCCGCAATCACTCAAACAGCCAGAAAAACTCTCAAAATGAAATCTTGGGTTTCTTTACTATAGATCGTACAAGTTTAAGCATAAGCAATATGCCTATATAGCGTTCCCACTGCTCGGAGACAAGCTCAGTGCGCGGGAGTGGTAAATATTTACCTTTGACTTCTGCCAGTGAAAGTTTAGAAAATGTCGTATACAAATTGAATTACATTCTACTATGTGCACTCAAATTACGACAACTTTCCTTGTTACTGAAGTGTGGAGAAAATGGGAGGTCATGCGTTTGACTGCATGTGTGTATTGTTTCGGAAATGTTAACCGATCTTCGTTTTTTTTTTTTCGTGTTTAAATTTTTTTTTTTGGTGGAGGGAAATGGCGGCTTGTTGGATAATGGTCACAGACACTTAAGGATATCTACAATTAGATTCTACATGTGACTTCTTCCGCGTGGAATTTCTTGTTTTAACATAAAACATTTATACTATAACACTTGGCAATACTGCAGCTTCCGATTCGTAAAAGAATTTACAAAAATTGAAACTTCTGTTCGGGTATTTCGTGTTTTTATTGAATTTGTATGTAAAATAAACGGTCAAGTGCGAGTCGGGCTCGCGCACCGAGGGTTCCTCAAATATATGAAGCAATGGATTAGCAATATCCTTCAAAATGATTCAGATTGTGACTGATAGTGTGTTACATAATTAGGGTGCATTATTTATTAACACCAATTTTTTATTAACCGACGAAAAAACGGAGGAGTTTATCAATTCGACGCGTATATTTTTTTTTATGTAAGTCGGCGCTAAACAATCAATGAACAAAGATCACTAAATTATCTTTAATTTAAAGAAATAACCAAATCAAATTAATAATGCAACGTGAAATCTCCAGCGATAAAAACAAAAAATGTGCTCTCCGCACGACCACTCGCAACGATATTAAGTTGCTTGTTTGGCGCTGACTCAAAATTTCTTAGGTATACTTGCATAAGTTTAAGAACTTATTTATTAAGGTAAAATAAAAAAGGTTTTTATATTTTGCTTTTCAGTTTTTTCGGAGGTTTATTTTTTTTTGTTAAAAAGTTTTTATTTAAAAGAAACTCAAGAAAAACGAGCCAGAAACACCACCTTCGCGCTTGTTCCTTTCCATAGGTACAGTCAGCAAAAGAGATAAGCATGCAGGATCGTCGGATATAGTTGAAGTTTAGTAAGAAACCGATGGATGTTCTCGAATAAAATTTAATTTTATTAATAGACAACAAATAGCTCTTTTATCAAATTAAATTTCAGTCGACAACATCCATCGATTTCATACTAAACGTCAACTATATCCGACGATCCTGCATACTTATCTCTTTTTTTTACTTTACCTAATACGCTTTGGAATGTGCAACTAGCTTCATCATTCTGACTGACCTAGTCCTTGACAATTCAAAAGTGCCTGTAATTGGTTTATATGAAAGGAATGCTTTGAGTTTGAGTTTGAAGTACGTATGTACATATTACTAAGTACTAGTACTAAGTACTTAGTACTACTAGTTTAGTTTAGTTTATTTATTCATAATTATTAAACTACATGTCTATAAACAAAAAGCAGACAAATACTCAAATTATAATTAAATCAGTTATCTAAAACCATTCTTTTAGGTCATATAATACCTGGTCGGTTAACCAGCCTTTAAGTTTTGCTTTGAAAGCATTGTCAGACGTTGCGCTTACAACTTCATCTGGTAGCCGATTGTATACCGATGGACCCATGATATGAATTAACTTTCCAGATTTAGGCAGAGTGTGTGGGCAGCCGGCTAATTTATCTCTACCACGAGTACAGTAGTTATGCCTATCTCCGCGTTTATTATATTCATTTAAAATCTGTCTAACGTATACCGCCACCTGTAATATTATCACCATAGCGGGAACAGTCAATATTTTTAATACTTTAAAAAGTGGTCTCGCGGTTGCATCCCATTTTGATTGCGTAATGGCCCTCACTGCATGCTTCTGCATCCTCAAGGCTATACTAGTATGGTGTAGTAGTGTACACCATACACCAAACCTTTTTAACGCTAGAAGCATTATTTTGTTCCGGTTTGAAGGGCATGCGTGCCGTTGTCATTACAGGCACATGAGACATGAGACATTTGAACTTTGTCTCACGCATCGGAGCATGTTTTTGTGATATTATTGTTAGTTTGTGAGCTCGTAGCTAAGTAATAACAGCCTCACGGGTCGATCAGGTTATGGTACGCTTGCCGAGATGGGTCCGTGGATCGTGGAGTGACCATCTTTACATTACCCCTTCGTGCCTCGGTTGGTCTCGGCGGTCATTCGTGGATTTTTGACAGTCGTGACGGGTCGTCAGAAATCCGAAAGTCAGTGGGGATCGCATTATCCAGTAACGGGGTTGTGGAGTTCAGATAGGCAGTCGCTTCATGTAAAATACTGGTATTCAGCTACATCCGGTTAGACTGGAAGCCAATCTCAAGATATATGGAAAAGACTAGGCAGATGATTGTACGTATCTACAGGCTTATGTATTTACCTACCAATCCATACTAATATTATAAATGTGAAAGTGTGTCTGTCTGTCTGTTACCTCTTCACGCTTAAACCGCTGAACCGATTAAGATGAAATTTGGTGTAGAGATAGTTTGAGTCCCGGGAACGGACATAGGATAGTTTTTAACCCGATATTCCCACGGGATCGACACTTATGCGAGATGAGACCTCGGGGCGCTGCTAGTTAATAAATAAATAAGAAAATACTTCATTAACTTTAATTAATAGTTTGTGAGTTGAATTAAGCCATTTTGGAGGGAGATTAAGTTCATGATTTTATTTAAATAAGTAATAAGAAAAAGTCACCTTAAAACAATCGGATCATTGTGTTAAATTAATTAATTGTATTCACAGTTCGTTGGGAACTATGTTTCTTTTACAATAAAAGTTAAAAAAAAAATCTCATCCATAGACAAGGGAACTCAATGTAGTATGTGGTAGTATTATAAACAGTATGCCTATTGTATTAAACCTGTGTTAACTGTAAATGTAGTTTAATTTACATATTCTCATGTAAATTAGGTGAGATGCCCATCTTCCGAATAATTCGCTAAAAACGAAAATCTTCGCAAGCAATGGGAAATTGCTGTTGAAGGCTGCGGGTGTCGACCATGTACTGTCTCTGCAACATAAGGTCCGGCCGCGCTTTTGCCAAAGATGTAAACAACAATGGCCGCTCGAAATTAAATAAAAACGATATACAAGAACATTTATTTTAACCTTTTTGAACGCCATTGTCACATATATGTGACAAACGAAATCTTACCCTGAACGCCAACGTCACAAATATATGACAAAATACACGTCCCACGGGTCGCACTATATTATGAAATAAACAATTTAATCATTACTTTTGTGTGTTTTTATTTATATAATTTAAAACTTTAAGCTTCCGTCTATATTGTATTGCATGAAACTAATATAAATAAACCACCAATATCGAGAAATTTGTTGTTTTAAGTGTGTGTGTGTGTTGTTTTGTTAAAGTGGCCTGGCGTCAGGGGTACGGCGATACGTTTATACTCTGGCGTTCAAAAGGTTAAAGTAATTTTTTTTTCGTCTAAATCTCCGAGCTAACTAGACGAAAACAAACATTACTTAAAATAGATGTTCTTGTATGTCGATTTTATTCAATTTCGAGCGGCCATTGTTGTTTACATCTTTGGCTAGCGCGGCCGGACCTTAGACTCGCAAGTACGACTGCTGAGGGCTCCTGTTTTTTTTTCTCAAGTTTATTTAAAAGTGACTGAGTTTTTCCTATACGTAAATCCATAGTATAAATAGTATAAAATTTATTTATTGAGGTAGCTAATCCAACAATTTTTTACACAATACATACAGGCTAACACCACATGCGACAATATTTTATAGTTAGACAACACATTATACATATCTACTTATCTATAAAAACTTTTTAACAAAAAAATTAAACCTCCGAAAAAACTGAAAAGCAAAAAATAAAAACCTTTTTTATTTTACCTTAATAAATAAGTTCTTAAACTAATGCAAGTATACCTAAGTAATTTTGAGTCGAGATATGTCCAATAAAAAAAGAATTATCAAAATCGGACTACCTGTAAAAAGTTATGCGTGGTCATACATTACAATCAGTGAGTGAACAATCAATCATCCCCTGTTTTCCTACCCTTAGGGTTGGATTTTTTTTCCAAATATTGTATGGGACCAACTTCGGAGTATATCCCTTCCAATCAAAAAAGAATTATCAAAATCGGACTGCTCTGTAAAAAGTTACGCGTGATCAAAAAAAATAATATATAAACGCGTCGAATTGATAACCTCCTCCGTTTTTTCGTCGGTTAAAAAAAAAAATATACCCGTCGAATAATTCGACGCGTTTATATATATTTTTTTTTATGTGTGATAACGTGTAACTTTTTACAGATTATTGATAACCTCCTCCGATTTTCGTCGGTTAAAAAGGATTATTTAAGATTAATTAGCGTCATTCAGGGTGGCAGGAACATCGGCGCGAATACATGTGACCATGAATTCAGCACATGATCTAGTCCCCGCAACGTAGAAATTTTTCGCAGGCTATTTATTATGAAGAGAAAACTTTAGCCGCGATGGGTATTTTTTGAGATGGGGAAAAAACCATTGAATTCGCGTCACTATTACCTTAACCGTCACCGTTTCGGATGTGGTCGTCTGTCCTCGGGATTTACTCGGTTTTAATCTATATCCGATATGTCAGTGAGTGATGCAAAGTATTCTGTTTGTGTTTAGTTTTCACTTTTGTCGGCACTCCCGGAGTGTTTTTTTGAAGTGAAACTTCTTTACGCACGCTTGACTTGGGGAGTAAGCTGGCGAACGCGTGACGTAAGCGTTACGAAAAGTGTGATCGGGCGAAGCGAAAGGGAGTTGAGCGGGGGATGTAAGCAAGAGAAAGCAGTGCGCGCCCATATTTTCTTTCTCTCTTCCTCTCATAGCCAAATACGTTCCGTATATCTAAGCACAGTGCAGGCCTATTGTCTGTATCACAGTGTAGGAGCAAGAGAGAGCAGTGAGCGCGCACATTTTCTTTCTCTCTTTCTCGAAGTTTCACTTCAGTCGTGTGGTCATAAGCACACTCGGTTTTTTTTTTCAAATATCTGCCTTTTTTATAGAAAAGTGCAATGATTTTTGATCGTGTTTAGATATCGATACCCAACACGTCTACTGAGTCTCGCTAGCTAAATTTATTTGACCCTGTAGAACAACAGTACAAGAACTAAATCTATTGGTACAGTCAGCATCAAAAGTCGATTAACATTGCCATTTTTACATGTTATCAAATTGACAACAACTTTTTTCAATAAACTGATTTTTAGCTTTTCACATAATAGACAAGAGTATATATTCTAAAAAAAAATTCTTCTGCTGCAATTTTAAACAAATATTTTGCTCAATAACTAAGATTAATTTTGTCTCCTTTACTCTTTAACACGCTGTCTACATCTCTTTATTTCTTGTCCTATCGCAGGTATGCTGGAAGAGATTTCTTATGAAATAAGCATCACCTTTGTACCTATTTTTATGTTCTGTTTTTTTCTTGTCTGTTTATATATGTGTGTACATAAATGGTAAAATAAATAAAATTTAATTTAAAAAAAACTGAAGTGTTAATCGACTTTTGATGCTGACCGTATAACTAACCTAACCCAATGAAGTCTCATAGCTATACAATTATGATCGTATCGTGAGACTGTATCGAGTATGCGTTTCTATCACGCTCTGATTAGCAAATAGGCCCGCTTCCGTCTGCAGCGAGTAGGGTGAGAGGCACTGTTGTCATCCCTCTGGAATTATTGTTTAAAATGCTGAGTTATGTTTGAAGATATTGGTCGAGCTAGTGTGGATGAGAATTTATTTATTTATATATTAATCACAAAATCCACAGCTCTTTGAAATTTTCTCTTAAGATGCTAGTCTTACAGCCAATTACGGATTTACAGTTTAATAACTATACATACATGCAACAGAAACAAAAATACAGAATGACGTGAACTGCTAGGCACCATAATAAGAGATTATGGGCTTAAAACATGGTATTGCCAACAGTATAAATACTCTTTTCAAGTTTTTTAACATCTTTAAATTTTTGCGAGGGCAAGCATCAACCTCCGTTCCGTGCCCTTATTCCAGTTTATCTAACAAAACCGTTATCTCAAAATTCACTTACTTCCAAGTTACTCGTATCCATACTAATATTAAAAATTCGAAAGTGTGTCTGTCTGTCTGCTACTTCTTCACGCTTAAACCGCTGAACCGATTTAGATGAAATTTGGTATGGAGATAGATTGAGTCCCAGGAAACGACATACTCGACATAGGATACTTTTCCCCGATATTCCCACGGAATCGAGATTTATGCGGGTGAAACCGCGGGTCGCAGCTAGTATCATAATAAAAGCGTGGGAAAATCGTCAGGAAACCTGAACTTGATGCTCTCAAGTCATAATGCACTGAGCTAGCGGTTGCAATTACAGTGGTAATTATAACCACAAAGAGTTTACAAGTCATTGCGTTTGTTTATAGTGCTTATTTGAGGAAGATAATTATTTATTAATACTAAACTAATAGTTAATTTATTTATAATTTTAAGTAAAGTATTGGAAAAAGTAACATCGGTATTAATTAGCGGGGTAATTGCGTAACACACTAATAGTAATGGATTTAATTTTGACAGTTCAAACAACATTCATTGCGTTATTAACGTTGTTGAGCAGACTAATTTTTCGAACATATGAAGCAATGGATTAGCAATATCCTTCAAAATGATTAAGATTGTGATTGATAGTGTGTACGCAATTAGGGTGCTGATCAGTTTTAACACTTTCCTACACGAAAAAAAGAAAAATAATTGAAAAAAAAAAAAACGGTATAAACTGCATGGACGAGAACCGGTGACTTCACCTCGCTTTGAAAGATGAATGAGCATGTGCGGATTGCAGATGATACAAAGTAGATATATTACACATAGCATTGACTATTTACCTGCAGGAGATCTTAAACTTAGGGGTTTATTTATAAACGATGATTAAAGTTAAGCAACGTTTATGAATAAAGGGGTAAATTTTAAAAGAGCCTCCATAAGTGGCGATGCAGTAATAATCTACCTAACATAACATCACGCCTGTAATTTCTCGAAGGATTATGTAGTTGTAGGTACCTCAGTACACCCACATTTCGCCAATTTGGTACCTATGTTTAAGTCCATTTTCGAAAAATAATTTTACAGCCAAATTAGACCGATTTTATTAAATTTTCCATAGAAACAGAGATTTCTAGTTATCTTTTTAGGGTTCCAACAAGGCAGTTGCAATGTATGGGAGAACATGATTTTCAACTACAATTTTGTTTGTTCTTGGGATAAATTCATTCCAAATACGGAATTCATTTTGCGTGGTCCGACACGAACTTGGCCGGATTTTGTTTTTTTTTCAGTAAGACATTACGAAAATGTTCTTTACTAACCTTTTAGACCTTTGTATCCTGCGTATGCGTATGAAGTTTCATTAAAATCGGTTCATTCATTTCGAAAAACAAGGGCTTGAAAATTTGTATGAAATGCCGTACAGTCACGTCTAAAAGTATGTATACACTTGGCTTTATTCAAAGGCGATTTTCTCCTTTATTTTTGAATGAAATTTTATGTTATTACGAAAATAGTATTTTCGAACCCATAGGTTTATGTTAAGTGTCGTATTTCAACGTTGCATTCGTTATTTCACGAAAAAATCGCAATTGAAAATTGCCAAGTGTATACATACTTTTAGACGCGACTGTACGTCGTAAACGCGGATTATTCCACTTTGCCCCACCGGCCGCCAAACTGATGGGGCAAAGTGGAATGCCTATAATTTTGCAGTGGAATCTGCCCCACTAAATCGAAGTAACTACTAGGGCAGATCGCAGATTCCACTACTTTAAAATCTTGTTGGATTGTGCCCCACTAGGGTTGGCACCTTAGAATAAAAGTACAAACATTTAAGCGGACCGCTGTATTGCTAGAAGAGCATTTCCGTCTTACTTATAACGGACTGTCATTTCCACCAGTATTTGACGTAAAGGTGTCAAAAACGCTCTGTATTTGGGCATTACGGCCGCATGCGGCGGTCACCGGTTTTCTAGGAAACCGTAATAATGATAATTTTATCTTCTCCTTAAAAAAAACTGTGTCTAGGTATGACTGGTGTTTTCTATCTGACTACCTGAAGATTATGACTATCACCATGAATACTTGAAAACAAGAATAGTGGTGGCTCAGTGGTAACGGCCCCGACGAGTTGTAGGTCGTGGATTCAAACCCAGACAGGCACTTTACTTTGTGTAAGTAATTTCAACACCACTGCTCTCAAATCGGTGAAGGAAAACATCGTAAGGAAATTGGCATGTCCTAGAACCAAAAGTTTTGAAGACATGTGACATTTAGCAACCCGCACTGGGCCCGCGTGGTAGATTGTGGCCCTCTGAGACACATGCCTACCTTTCACAGAGAGGAGGCATATGTCCAAACAGTGGACTGATTATCATGGGATTATTCCACTTTGCCCCACCGGCCGCCCCACTGGTGGGGCAAAGTGGAATGCCTAAAATTTTGCAGTGGAATCTGCCCCACTAAATCGTTGTAGGGGGCCAAATTTCACTACTTTAAAATCCTGTGTAGTTGAACCCCGTTACAAACCTTGCTGAGTAGGTAACTAATCTTTTTACCACGACAAAACTGGAGAAAGAGAGAAATAACTTACTAAGTAATCTAGTTTAAAACAGATTAAAATCTGTCAGTTCAACGAAATTCCTTTGTTTCGTATAATCATTGTAAAAAAAAAAAAGCTGTTACACTTTCCATAGACTTAACTTTATCTTTTTACGACAAGCTCAGTAACAGTTGTGTACAGCGAAAACTTTCATTGTTTTTAATTAAGAAAAAAAGATTCGGTAATTGGTTGTCCATGGTCTTGTGAGCAGGAAAGGGAAACGGTGTCATGTGCTTCTTTTTACTTTTGATTTATAAAAGTTATTAAAGATAAGAGATCTTTTACGGTTCTTGGAGAACAAGGTGGTCGTTTCGGGGAATCAGAGTCGTGAATGGCCAACAAATTGTATGGCCTACTTGTTAATAAGATTCATATGTGTTTTACACTTAAGACCTACTGTTTATAATACCCCTGTAACCTACTATCCCACTGCAGGGCAAAGATCTCTTCTCATTCATTTTTACACGTGCAGCCTGTGGGCTAGATATTCGCGAAGATCGTACAGCGCTCTCCGGGTGCAATATAACAATTCGTTTAGGATACTGGTGGGGCTGCCCCGTTTCTGTAGTGCGTCAGGGATGTTCGCAGATCAGATGCGCATGTAGATTGCTTTTACGCAAAAATGCGTAAAAGGTGCGCTTCCCTGGTGCGCAGGGTGTGGGGTGTGGCCCCAACACATGGTTGCGAGTCGCTTAGACTGTGTTTACGCGGGTCACTGTTGTGCCGTCTCTCATGGGATGTCGCAACGGTGACCAACCGTTATTTCTTGTGTTTTGTTTAATGTCTGTATTTACTAACATAGTCGTATTGATGACAATGGTTGAGTATTTTTTTTACCCTCTTCAATACGAGGTTCTAGAATCCCTTTTGAACCTACTTGCAGAACTAAATAAAATCTTTTATCATTTACGTACTTAGCTGTCATTCGGAAATGTTTCACAGTCGTTACGGGTAGTCAGAAGCTGGGTCTGTCTTACCAAAGGTCAGATAATCAGTCGGTCGCTCTACTAACAATCTTGTCCTGCGTCTTGGTTACTCTAATAAAGAAAAATTCTATTCTATTGTTACTCGCCAAAAACATCACCGATTTCCGCAATCGATTTCCTTACAAAATTCTTCCAAAAGCTCTTCAAAATTACATAAAGCCACAACAAATTGGTCATTTTGAATCCGTGACTTAGTGAAAATGAGAGTGACTTTCTCCGAGTGACGTCACGTCAAGTTTTTGTCGATTACTGTTAGACATGTCATCGGTTTTCTATAGTTCGTTTAAATTGCTTTGGAGTTATGTCATTGAGTCTGTTTTGTTGGGGTAAGCAGAGTGTGAAGCGGTAGTGAGAATAGAATATAATTTATTTCTGAGTATATGGTACAGTCAACAAAAGAGATAACCATGCAGGATCGTCGGATATCGTTAATAATATCGATAATCACAAGCATTCGAGCGTATGAGGCAGTGAAAATGTTTTTCGAAACAGCGTCTTTCGCGACTACTTCATTCGAGTCCATGAGCTTTCGAACCTGTGAGGCAGTGGAAAAATAATTCGCAACAGCGTGTGTCGCAACAGCGGCGTTCGAAACATCATAGAGGACCCGGAAATCCCACGCATCAACGAAACGCAGCAGGCTGCTTGACGCCGGACTCCGGTGGGAGGGTTGTTGCAAACCACCCGGGCGTTAGCCCTACCACCGCAAGGGAAGAATTGGCCAGTCAAATAAGATAGATATCCATCTTAGATAGTCATCTAGGATGCACCGAGCGCTCGGTTCAGTTGAGTATCTGGCGGAACAAACTGCGCTACACGAGGAGGCTTCTTCATGCATCCCAAAGCACAAACATTTATAAAATATGTTATAAAGAAATCACGATGATTTGTCAAGTCGTAAAACTGTGCGAAGCAGGGGGGCGCCGCTAGTTTTTTTTAAGTTTTGAAGCCGAACCTACAATTTCACGCATGAGCCAAGAAATTTCTACTTGGCTATCACCTGCAAAAGATATTCTCTAGGCAAGGAAACACTTAAACATAAAGGATACTATTACATGGCATTTCGCCAAAACCGAGCTTTCTCAAAACCCATTGAACTTGACTCGATTGTAAATATGTCCGAATACTGGATTCGAAAGTAGCGACTCGATTTGAATTTTAATTCGATCATTATCTACGCGTCCAATACAATAATGCATTCAGGGTGCTGTTGGGGCTGCCTTCGCCCAGCGATTTGACTGCCAGTAGGTACATGTATCACTGTGACATGGTACATGTACGGGCGAATGTGGAAATATTGTTTTAATTGTTTATGTATATATTGTGTATATATATAGTGTATTTTTATTTTTGTATTTTTATTTTATTTTTGTATTGAAATTGTATTTGTATTAGTTTATTTTATAATTGGTCCGTGTTGGCTTTTAATTCAATAAATAATAATAATAATTATTATTTGGAACGAAGCCTTTACCTCGAGGTTTTCGAAGCATAGTTGCGGGTTGATGTAAATCAAGGAAGTTTTGTGTTAAAATCAAAGATAAAGCATATCCTGAACATGGAGTCCACTCGGCTCTTCTTCAGCGTGTGAATCAGCACGAACTCTTCTTCGAACGAAATCTTATTATCATAATTAAAGGGCTTACAGGACCTAAACGCAAAAAACGCAAATTTTCGAAACAATAAAAGTATATGATCGACTACAGTAAACAAAATCAAAAAAATATATGTAATTCTTCAGGATATATGCTAGGTAGATAGTGTGTTGAAAACATAATACAACTTATTTGGTACGATGGAAAAAAATCATGAAGATACCTCTTAAAACTTTCTTTTTACAATAAAAACCATACATACAATCATTATAATTTTTTTGTCAGATTATTCTACAAGCAACATACTAAAACTCTAGTGTTTTAATTTTTTAGCCCAAACAATACAGGGTGTTACGGAAAGGGTATATCAATACACACGGGTTGAAGAGTGTATCTGGTCTAGAATCTCTGTACAAAATTTCAGCCCAAAAGCAGTAACTTATTTCGACATCACGGCGCTGCACTGGCGCGCGGCGGCGTGATGTGCGTGTACTAGGCGCACAGACACACTACAGATAATGGATAATGACCCTCGTAGTGCGGTGACACGTTTGTTATGATTTCAATTTAATAAACTATCGAAATAAAAAAATATTAAGCATTTTCAAAGTTACTGCTTTTGAGCTGAAATTTTGTACAGAGATTCTAGACCAGAGCCCTGATTCACAACCATACGACAGGCTATCGTATCGAAAACCTGACATTTCGATAACCTGATTTGACTTGCCCTCAACAGCAAATAGCTGTTGGAAGAATAGCGGGCGTCTATTTGATTTAAACTGACAAAATTTTCGGGTTTTGGACTTGTGGACAGCGTTTAGAAGACTCCTACGATAACAATGATTAATGTTCGATACGATACGGAAGCGTATCGAGTGTTTGTGAATAGCTATGCTGATACACTCTTCAACCCGTTTGTATTGATATACTCTTTCCGTAACACCCTGTATATTTTTCGTAAATAGATAATTACTTCATATTTTGCTATAAATTACCAGCGTTGTGTCATCGCGCTTCTCTTTCTTTTCTATGCAGTCCGACAAAGACCGCGCTTTAGGTCATGTAGTCCTCTTAAGATATACTTATAAGAGCAATGGTGGCCCAGTGGGAACGACTACGATTTATGAGCTGAAACCCAGGCAGACACTTTACTTTGCATAAAAAATTCCCTCACCACTGTCCTCAAAACGGTGATGGAAAACATCGTGAGTAAACCAGTAAGTCCTGGAACCAAAAATTCGAAAACATGGGACATCTAACAACCCGCGCTACGCCCGCGTGGTGGATTACAACCCACTCCTTCTTGAACATTATAGGCTGATTATGCTACTGCATATTTGACATAATTATCTCCGCATATTTGTCAGTTCGCAATGAGGTAAAGGGGCTCACTCAAAATTGCCTGACATTTATGTGTCATTACTCGTTCTAAAAAAATTAATCATAAATGAGGAGATCCGCAGGAGAACCAAGGTAACCGACATAGCCCGAAGAATTGCCAAACTTAAGTGGCAGTGGGCAGGGCACATTGCTCGCAGAATAGATGGCCGATGGGGCCGAAAGGTTCTGGAGTCACGACCGCGTACCGGTAGACGTAGCGTTGGAAGGCCTCCCACAAGGTGGACCGACGACCTTGTGAAGGCCGCAGGAACCCGTTGGATGCGAGAAGCACAGAACCGGTCGAAGTGGAGGTGCTTGGGGGAGGCCTATGTCCAGCAGTGGACGTCTTTCGGCTGAAATGATGATGATGATGATGATGACTCGTTCTAATAAGGAAATGACCTACTTTTCATACGTACCTTAACTCTGAGCCAAAGTTCATCGAAATAGTAGTAAAGAAAAATGATAAACACCTTGAACATCTGTTATAAGAAGCCTGACCCTTGTGTAGTCAAGTTCAAGCCTCAAGGTTACATAAAAGTAAACTGTTGCATAAGAAGTGTTTCCACAAATTTAAATATTTATTTGCTCGAATATATACAAGTTGTTTTGTGTTTTGCGAAACATGGCGTGCAAATACAAACGTATACGTGCGGGGTAATTGCGTAACGTACTATCAGTAGCAATGGGGTTTCATTTCGACAGTTCAACAGCATTCATTGCGTTATTTACGTTGTTGAGCAGACACATTTTTCGAACATATGAAGCAATGGATTCGCAATATCCTTCAAAATGATACAGATTGAGATTGATAGTGTGTTACGCAATCAGGGTTCTGTTAACATGGATTCCTTACAAATGATTCTGAACACCCCTTTTTTTTTGGGTGTGATATTATCAAATAACTTTCCCCGCTTTGGGCGGAGCGGGAGGGCGTATCAGACTTTTACTGACTAAAACCCACCCGTGTTCCTTCAGTTGCCTGTGCCAGGGGCCACGGTATCTCTTTCGAACAGCCCGCGACCCTGACGTTTGTGCTCACTAGTTCCTGACAGTCATCGGCCCTTGTGGACCCCGTCAGTTAGTTCTGACATTTCTTTGAGGCGCGCGTTCCTTACCGGACCGCGAGCTGCCCATTGCTCTCCGTCCTCAAGCCCGCGCCTACGGTGGCCGGAAATTGGCTATCGATTCCTGACGCCCAGGGCGTCTCCTGCGGCGACTAGGGGCGTGAGGGCGCAAAGATTGCCTCTCCCTCACGCGCATTACTGTTTCGCAGAAGGAGGTGACGGCTTCCCATGCACTCTCGCTCCGTACCATGGCCTGGACTAGGGCCGGACGCGAGAGATCGCCGCCGCAGATCGCCGCCGTGATTCTGAACACCCCTGAGTTGAAATTTTTCGTCGGATATTAAAGTCAGTAAAATTTCTTCGCTTGGGTGTTTAGAATCACGTGTTGAATTCATGGTTACAATTTGCGCGCCGATGTTCCTGCTACCCTGTATACTTACGTCCAGAGCACTCTGGGAACAGTCAATCAAACAATAATTTTAATTTTTTTATTGATGAATGGGTTCGCTCTTGTCCTCAATCACACCTGATGAAAAGCGATGAATGAGGTTTATGATGGAATGAGAGTGCCCAGAAGATGCCTAAGGCACTAGAACTTCCACGCATCGACGAAACGCAGCAGGCTGCTTGACGCCGGTCTCCGGTGGGATGGTGGTCGCAAACCAGGCGGGCCGGGCGTTACGTTAGCTCTACCATCGCAATGGAAGAATTGGCCAGTCAAATAAGGTGTTGGGTATAACTGTCCAGGATGCGCCGAGCGTTCGGTTCAGTTGAGTAACTGGCGGAACAAATTGCGCTACATGAGGAGGCTTCTTCATGCATCCCAATAAACCATTTTGACTTCAAATAAAGTCATCACATCATGAGTTATTCATAGTTATCTTGAAAATAGGAACACTTTCGTCACAAAACAAAAGACGGACGCGTTCTGATTACACACACAAAGTTCACGGTCACCCACCAGCAAATGACCCAAATATAATCTCTTAAAATGCACTAAGATACAAGTCCGATTCGAAAGTGTACAAGTGTCGATTAGAATTTGAAATCGATTCGGACAGTATCGATTAGTATTCGAGTCTTGTTGTGATCGACACACATTGTGTCCTGATCATTTTTTACGATCCTTCCGGCTTCGAAACGTGTCAGTATGTTGGGTTTTAGAGCTGACGAGACGAGAATGTGACGATTGATAAATGAAGGTCGGAAAAATCGAATTGGATGTGATGCGAAACTATCACATCAATTCGTTTTCTTCGACATTCGCAGTTCGTTTTCTGACGCAAAAAAAAATTACTAACCCATTTCTAGTGGCGAAACTATAGGGTGGCATTGGGGCCAAACGCGACGGGCCCCCAGCTGGGGGCCCACGGCCCGAGAGGGCCATGAGCACAGTAGGTTCCTAACATAAGTGTAAAAGCAAACTTTTTTTGAAAATGTGCAACAAAGGACATCATTCAGGTTTCGAACATTTTGTACCTTTTTACCATTGTTTGTATAATTTTTTGGACAGGACCTCATGCTCAGCAGTCGCGCTTGCGACCACGAGACCAACGAAGCAGTCAGGTTTTAAATTTTATAGGGGAAAATACGAAATCTACGCGGAAGAAGTCACGGGAGAACTGCTAGTAAAAACAAAAAACAAAAACTATAACGTTGGTTGAGCTTCTTTATATTGAGGGAGGGCCCCATCCCTTGAATCTGCCACGGGCCCCAAACGGTATAGTTACGCCACTGCCCATTTCTAGCCATGAGTTTCGTAAAAAGTAACGAACAAATGATAATAATAATTATTATCAATCAACTCAGCCTATTGCAGTCCACTGCTGGACATAGGCTTCAATAATAATAACCCCCGGCCTGGCCTCTTTATTAATTTTATTCAGGATCAAATCATATTCTTCTTTTCTTGTTTTCACCAGTGGCGTGCATTGGTTTTCAGAATAGGTAGGCACTAGGCCGGGTCTAGTCTATGCAGACGCGGTCACTAATCAGAAAAAAAAAACGTGTGGTCGGGGGACCCCCGGCAGAAACTAAGTTCAAAATGAAAATAATTTATTGAGTTTCTTGTGGGGCACACACACTAAAATGTAATTGACAGGCTTATGTTGATATATCGAGGTAGGCACTGCTTATATGCCTATATGCAATGCACGCCATTGGTTCTTACACACTGTTGTCTACATTTATCCTTTCGCAGAAAGGCTAGAAGAAATTTCTTATGACATGGTAACTGGGTTGTGGAGGTCAAATAGGCAGTCGCTCCATGTGAAATACTGGTATTCAGTTGCATCCGGTTAGACTGGAAGCCGACCCCAACATAGTTGGGAAAAAGGCTAGGCAGATGACCTTTTTCTTTTTACAACAGTCATTGCCAAAGTGGTCGTATCGTTAACGTCTCGTGAGTAGTAAGTAACCATTTTCTACCTATCATTAACATCTATTAGACAGCGAGCATGTCAAATTCTTGTCTATATTAAAGTACTAGCTGCGCCCCGCGGTTTCATCTGCGTAAATGTCGATCCCGTGAGAATATCGGGACAAAAGTAGCCTATGTGTTAATCCAGGGAGTCAGCTACCTCCATGCAAAATTTTATCAAAATTGGTCCAGCTGTTTGAGCGTGAAGAAGTAACAAATATATAAACACACCCCCACACGCACACACACAAACTTTCGCCTTTATAATATTAGTGTGATGTGATTAGTGTGATAGTATATATAGTATTATAGTATGGATATGGATTATTATTATTTTATAGTTACTAATTTAAGCTATAAATCGCTGATATGATTCATCTGGACATTCCTTGGAATGAAATAGAAAGTTATAGTAAAATGTCTATGAATAATAGACCGGAAGGCATCGCCATATTTTTCAAATTATGCCACTTATGACTTTTGTGGATTTATAGACACGGAAATTCAATTTTTACACACGATTTAATTTGCGTGAAAATATGCAGTTAATCAATTACTAAGACTTCTTTTTTTTTAATTATACCACAGAATAAGTTTACTGTCTCGCTGGTGAATTTATAGACCAACACGGAATTCAAGTTTTACACTGTATGTGAATTGAATTCCGGGAATGTTAGCACGGAATCAATCACCAATGCGACAATTGACTCGTGTTTTTTAGGAGCAAACCTTCGAATTACGTTTTTAACTGACTTTCTTATCTATTTATTTATTAAAACTTTATGCACAAGTAAAAACTGTACAAAGGCGGACTTAATGCCTTGGGAATTTTCTACCAGTCTACCTTAGGGTGATGCAGAGACAATACACAGTAGATGCAATAACAGAAAAAGAAATAAGAAAATATTTATAATTAAGATATAAGAATAAATACATATACGAGTACATACATACATACAACAAAATATAAAACAAAAAAATTAAAAAAGTTATTAGAGATAAACCAGAAACCGTACAACAACTTAATTCTGAGACGAATCTGCCAACTTCGACAACTTACTTCTACAACTTCTTTTTTCTTTCTTACTCTGTGAACTCATGATACCCACAATCGCTAAGCTAGCTAGCTTAGCGGCTATGGATCATGAGTCCACAGGTTCGAATCCCGGATCGGGCAAAAAAAGCAATTGTGTTTTTCAGCCGGTGTTAGCGTTAGGCGTTGTTATATTCCCGCGGCTCGGAGAGTATGTAAATCCATCGGTCCTGCGTCTTCTCTCTCTCTCTGCAATTCGCATCTGTGGTTGCGCACACAGTTGTGTTTGCCTATACAAGACGACGAAGCACAATTATTGTCTTATGGGTGTTATTCCTTTGCTAGAGTATTTTGGGGTCTATAGTCCGCGCGGAACTAGTTGGCCGTGCCTTAGGTATGTGAGCGGTGGGACGGAGGGGCGGGGGCGCATTACTCAATACGTGCGTTGCGAACCGCCGCCTCACCCCTGTCCCTACCTCAGCGGCCAACTAGTTCCGCACGGACTATAGACTCCAAATTACTCTGGCAAAGGAATAACACCCATAAGACATTTCCGCTTCGTCTCTGAGATGGAAACACATCAACAATGTCTCTGGTATTGCAGATGTCCGACGACGGCGACTTACTTATCATCAGGAGGGCCTTTCGCTTGTTTGCCATCCAATAACTTGAAAATATGATACTTTGAAATATAAGTACCTATTGTGAAAATGCGCAGTGCTGCAAACCCCCACCTTATTTCAAGTTAAACAAATATCAACTTTATTTTAATGACAAATTAAGTTGATTTCAGAGTGACTAGCACTAATGAAAAAAGTTATAAAAATGTTTGAAGTTGTAGCGTAAACTGAATTTTATTGCGTAGGAATTAAAGTTATTTTTCCATTAATTCATATTTGTTTACATATTTGGCTAATAAATCGCGAACGCAGAATAGTCTACTTAGACATTAGGCCTGTAAAATGTGGAACAGTTTCGTATCGTTTACGAATCTTCGTTTTATGCAAAATTTTGTGTGTTGCCTCCGTAACGGTTGACCTCTATACTTGCGAATTTAGGAAGTTAGGTGCGTTGCACATCACGTATTGTGGGTGAAAGCGATAGTGAAGCTAGGTGCCCATTTTGGGTTAACTTAGAAAGAAGACACAAAGAAAGAAAAATTGTTAATTGTTCTATTTCCCTTGAAAAAGACATATACTTAGCCTTAGTATAAAAATTTTGAGTAAAAACAAACATTGTTTGTCTGTAAAGTCGATTTACGGACGATAATTTTACGTGATAACGTCATAAGAAAATATCCGATCGTGCCTCTCTATCGCTTGTTCCGCGCTCTCGCTTGCACACTCGGCTCAGGCGGAACGTGACAATGATTCATGCTTTTTCGTGCGTGCAGCCGACGTTCATCGATTTATAAGACGTTATCGAGTCAAAAAACTTTTTTAAAAAAAAAAACAAGCTTTTACTTAAATGCGCTAAAAAGAATAAAATAAACTTTTCCTTTGAAACTTTTACTATCAACTTATAACGTCATCATTACACAATTTATATGATATAAAAGCATGTTGCAAGATTTATGTACGAGATTTTTATTGTGTATGATTTAAAGTTATTTTTCCATAAACTTATATTTGTTTATATTTTTGACAAATAGTAAATCGCGAATGCAGTTTAGATGGACGTCAGTCAATGTGCGCTTTTAGAAAGAAAGAAAGAAAAAAAAGAAGGAAAAATTGTTTATTCCGCACAAACAAAACGCACATTACAAATAAAAAAAATACATAATATATACACATATAACGTAGTCAAAAGCCTCTTACTCAAGCTTAAAAATGTTGACAGTAAAATTAAAAAATAATAATTTTATTTTAAAATTTCTAACGAGACTATATTTTCGTGGATGTCCACGTCCATAAAATGTATAGAAATACGTGCACGTTATAGGTACCTACTTAACTTTATCGTTAACGGAAATTTAAAAGTGTCTTCATTTATAAATTCGAAAGTAACTCTGTCTGTCTATATGTTACCTTTTCACGCGGATCACGGATTTAGATGAAATTTGGCCGAGAGATAGATTGCATCCCGGGGAAGGACATAGGATAGTTTTTATCCCAGAAATCATCCTTTAAGGGGATGAAAAGGGGCGTGGATTTTTGTATGGAGAATCAATAACCGCTGAACCGATTTAGATGAAATTTGGTATGGAGATAGTTTGAGTTGTGGGGAAGGATATAGAATAGTTTTTATCCGTGAAATTATCCCTTAAGGGTGTAAAAAGGGGGGTGGGGTCTTTTAAAGGGAATCAATAAAAAAAGGACTATAATACTTTTATCGCGGGTGAAACCGCGGGGCACAGCTATTTAGCTATTTTTTAGGACCCTGTCTTCTTATGATGACGTAGACGCCCACGACAATGATTATCGTCACGATAAAAATTATAAAAATGCACAATCGTCTCGTTTATATTTCTCTATTACCATGCAAAATGTTCTCATCGCTTTGACTACTCTTTCATTAATATGACACACATGCGAGCTTATTAATACACGTACGATAATTTTTACGACCCACGATTGATACACATCCGACGAATTCGTGTTTAATAAGTACATTGAGGTCAGTAGTTCAGAGAATACCGGTTTATGGTTACGTTGCAGACTTATAAATCATCATAAAATACAACATATATCAAGCATAATTCTGTGTACAGACGCCAGCACATCAAGCTACTACAATCTGTCGAATTTCTTTAATAGATTTTCAACTTTATCGCTAAAGCATAAGGTTCAAATTTGATTGGGAAAATTTGACAGTTTCGGGTAGCTTGATGTGCTGGCGTCTGTACCTATCAATTTTCACAATCCCTCTCCTGCATGTGTAACATGACCACCATAAGAAACGGATTTCGTCGATGGAAGAATAAACAAAATGGCAGATGGAATAGAAAAAAATTATGACAAATGGATGATAGAATGAGATTTCTTAAGAGGAAACGCGGTCGAAGAGACTTGAAAAAGCCTAAATAAAAAGTCATAATTCGAGGTTTGGCTCTCGCCTATTTGCTCTTCCAATATTGGACCAATTTAAAAGATATTTCATAAACTGAATAAGAAGGATACGTACTGTGTCGCTATGTTTTTCTTTTTTCATTAATAGTTGTCAAATTTGTACACTAGGCCTCTGTTGACAGCGGTTTAAATCTGAATTTTTTGAGGGTTCCAACTTGTCCACTTGTGCAGGGCAATTGCCTGTCGTCCGATTTATTAGGACCTTCGGCAGATTCTTTATCGGAAGTGGTTCTACTATGGCTCTCGCTCGCATGTCGGGTAGCCAAAAACATTTGGTCCACTCCGGTGCATAAAAATTATGTATCATCAAAAAGTAAAACATAGGGACATACAAGTAGTTAATATTTATTATTCTGTAAAAAATCATTGCTTGCTACCTACAGTATTTGTATGTCCTTCCCCTTTTTAATCCATCCAAAGGTTGTCTTTAAAATATCGCTCTTAGCGATAAGACCGCCCATTGTGTCACCCATTGTAAAGTTTATATATTTATGTTTGTAATTTATATGGTGTACATAATAAAGAGTAGGTATTCTATTCTATTCTATGGTACTGGAAATAAAACAGGCGAGAGCGTTTCTATGGAGAAGGCCGTAGTTCCTCTTAAGAAATTTTCCACATTACAATCTCTCATTTTGTCTATTCTTCCGTGGAAAAAACCCGTTTCTATGGTGGCCATGCTATGCATACTGGACATATTCCTTTTACTAAGCCGGCACTTTGCCAATCGCCATAGATATGCTAATTGCATACAGCACCCTAAATTCGTAGGACACCAGTAATAACCATAACTATTTTTAATTTTAACAATACAACAAAATAATTAATTGTTATTTTGCGACTGCATTAAAAAGGATGAGCTAGATAGCCCGCGCGCGTAATTCAAATTTTCTTACGTTTTTTGCAATTTGCAGTGTCAGTCTCAGCTTGAATTTTGAACAAAATATGATTTGCGACTATAATATACTGGGTGAAATTGAAAACATGCGACAAATCGAAATGGGAGATTGTACTCATAATTATGAGCAACTTTTACTATGGGAACAAACCTAAAATTGCGAAAAAAAAATCAGCTGTTCCCTACATCTATGTTTGAGTAACTCGTCAAAATGTAGGTAACAGCTGATTTTTTTTCTCGATTTCAGGTATGGTCCCTTCGTAAACGTTGTTCAGAATGATGAGTAAAATCTCCCATTTCGATTTCTCGCATGTATTCAATTTCAACCTGTATAATGTATTTACAAATTATAGTCATTAGAATCATTAATATATCTCTTTAAGTTAGATTTGTTCCTTAAGTACTTTTCCATAACAGATTTATTCTTATGGAACAAATCTAACTTAGCAAGATGTATTAATGATTCTAATGATTATAATTCTGTAAATACGTACCTACGTACGGGCTTGAGTCCCAGCAGAGGGAACTTTATAGGCTGATTATGTTTGAAAATGAAAATCCATGATGGCGGCTGCGAAAATTTGAAAATATTCGCAGCCGCCCTCTTGGATTTTCATTTTGATCTCACTATCAGCTTCAGCACTCTCGAAAATCATGAAAACGATACCCATGACGAAAAGATCAACATTTTTGCAGCAGCCATCTTAGATTTTCATTTGACCTCACTATCGGCTTCAGCACCCTTGAAAACCATGAAAGCTATCTCTTTCTCTTTCCGATTTCTCTATTATATGTAATAAAAAGTCGCAGGAAGTGGGCATAACGCTTTTTAGAAACGTGACGATTTCTCCACTTTATCCCTAACGCAAGCTCCGTTAAAAACCTTCGTTCCAATAAACCAACAATTACTAAAAATTTTATCCACTAGTAAGTGATAAGAAGTATCCTTTTCCTTTTTAAGAATAAAGATTCTTCCCGCAAATATCCTTGTCCAACTCTAACGAACAAAATTAGAAACATGCACAACAAGATTCTCGCAAGTCATGTAACAGCATCCGATTTGGCCCACGACGGGTGAAACTATGAAAGTGTCACACACATAGTAAGCTACAATTTACTTAGATGGGGAAATCTAGGCAGCTGGCAGACTCTCGCGTGTCTAGATTTTAAACACTGTCTTTTGAGCTTAGAGCTGACAATGAAGGCAAGATGTACGGAGCTTTTTAGTGGTGTTTTGCGTTTTCTAAAACATTGTTTTGGTGTAACATGTAGTCTCGCTAAGTGCTGTACATTTATGTTATTATGATCTTCTCATTACATATCGCACTGCTTAACAAGACTGTATCAACTCAAAAAAAGACAAATTAACTCATTCTTCATATGTAAAATTCGTAAAAAATAAATCGTTTTTAGATTTTATGTATTTTTTTTTGTCTCCTTTACTCTTTAACACGCTGTCTACATCTCTTTATTTCTTGTCCTATCGCAGGTATGCTGGAAGAGATTTCTTATGAAATAAACATCACCTTTATACCTATTTTTCTGTTCTGTTTTTCTTGTCTGTTTATATATGTGTGTACATAAATGGTAAAATAAATAAATAAATTTAATTCTCTCTCATAATTAAAGAAACCCCTTAATTTTATCACTAATTTTAAAACAGTGTTCACTTTTTACAATCGTTAACAGGAAACGAGTAATCAGTTTTTTATCATTTCTGAAAAAAGCTTCATTTTGAGTTGATACAGTCTTGTGTTAGCAGTGCGATATATGTAATGGGAAGAGGGAGAGGTGCTTTGTGTTAAGTATGCTTAACAAAAAGCAATTTCATCGTAGCTTTTTGATCTCTTATGCTGCTACCCAGATCCGTAAAAATGGAAAATAATAATGGGCCTTATGGCATTCGTAGCCAGCTTAGTTTTATGTATTTATTACTAGCTGCGCCCCGTGGTTTCACCCGCGTAAATGTCGATCCCGTGGGAATATCGGGATAAAAAGTAGCCTATATGTTAATCCAGGGTGTCAGCTACCTCCATACAAAATTTTATCAAAATTGGTCCAGCCGTTTGAGCGTGAAGAAGTAACAAACATATAAACACACACACACACATACACACACTACACCCCCTCTCGCAAACTTTCTTCTTATTCTTATTAGCCTGTGACGTCCCACTGCAGGGCAAAGGCCTCCCTACTCTCTCATGAGAGAGTAGAGGTTTAGGCAAATTAACCCACCGCGCTTGTCTAGTGCGGTGGGTTAATTTTCGCCTTTATAATATTATATTGTGATAAGCCTGTATTTTTCCACTGCAGGGCAAAGGTCTCCCTTACCTCTTTCCACTTTTCCCGGTCTACTGCGATTGTGGGTCAATCTTTTAAGAAGGAGTCCAGCTCATTCTGCCATCTCTTATTAGCCTAGTTATCAATCAATATTCTGAGCACAAAATCAATATTCTTGCGTCGTAAAACATCATGTTTATACGGTTTAAGTAGCCTAAACCGAGACCTTATGACAAATTCTGTATTCCCACGTTTTACATAATTATAAGGTCTCTTACAAACTTACTTTTAATTAAATCTATACCCCGTTAGGGGTTGAAAGACTAGGGCCGTGGGGTCCGAGTGCCCACTTGGTTTTTCGAGATATCTCCAAGCGGTTAGTCGACTCTTCACGTGACCAGAGGGCTCGCCAATTTCTTGGCCAAAGAATTAGCATTGCCATACAACGTGGCAATGCTGCCAGCCTTTTGGGCACTGTTGCTGTTGACAGCGATGCGGACGAATTCTTTGATGCCCTATGATTATTTTGTTTATTTTTTCATATAATTGTACATATTATTATAGTTTATATGTTAGCTTATATTATTAAATCTATTGCAATAAGGACAAAACAAGATCAAACTATTTTATTTAACATAAACTTACATGGGCACTTATGAAACGTCAGAAGCTAGGTGCACGGTTTCAAAAATAATTGGCTTTTATAATGTTTTCAAATCACAGTGATAACAGGTATGGAAGGTGTAGGCCTGTCATTGTCAACAAGTACCAGGTACTTAAAAAAAAAGAAAATGGTCTACAAATCTACGGTCTACAAGGCCTGCAACGTTCTCACGTTAAAACATATTTAAACCAATGGCATGATAGTCATTACAAACGAATCTAAATGAATGTCCTGCTCACTAAAGCCATTAATAGATTTATATAAAACAAAATTAATCAACAATCTTTTCTCTCTCTTCCACAGAATCAAGAAAACTCTTCGGCGGCTATCGAATAACCCCCACCTACTGCAAAGCGTCGCGCGCCGCAAAATACAACAGAGGAAACACAATATGCATGTTCAACCACGAATGTTACCAGCGAGGGGGGGAGGTAGTGGGGGCTTGCATGGACGGGTTCCTCTTCGGGGCTTGCTGCCAACTCAAATCTGACAGCCAATCACACATTCCCAAAGGCCCTGGAATCGTCATGACCAGTTACCTAGACTATCCAGAAGCAACAGAAGGTGACGATTACGATGCAGAAGAATTAAGTGCTTGGCATAACAGTTATAAACCTGTAGTTACACCTGGGTATAAACCTGCAGATAAGACGTCAGCTACAACGGTCAAACCAGAAGACTTGAGCACGGAAGGAGAACATGCCGAGATGATCTCTGAAGGTTTAACTCAAATTACGAATACGTTACTCAGCTCGCCTCCTAAAGATAGTAACGGTGTTATATATATGAAGCCAAAACCTGATTATTATACACATAGCAGTATTGATCATGGTGGGCCAGATACTATTCTAGTACATACTAATGGGTCTGTAGTTGATACGGTGGTCAGACCTTCGGATTTCAATATCCAACTGTCTTCCATGCAGACGAAGCCTACGGTAACTCCAAGCACCTCAACAACGGAGGCTCAAAAGACAGTATCAACTCATCGACCTATCAAACCGATCTTCAGGCCAAAGCCTGTTACGTCAACAGAAAATTACGTCATAATTTCAACAGCGAGCAATGACACGCAAAAACCACCAGAGGTGTCGTCAATTAACAGTATTATTCAAATGCTTAATGATAGTACGCCAAGTATGAAGGACGATGTAACCCCATCAATTGATGTTATGGAAACAAAATCTTCACCAGCTCCGTCATACTCCTACACGTATCCAAGTTTCTCATCCACCGGTCACTACGTCACTCTGAAACCTACATCATTGTCAACGTATTTGACAAGGAAACCAGCGCCAAGCAAAAAGCCGTCTTATGACTATATATATACGACTCCAAACAGCTTACCACAAGATGATAAGCCGTCATCGTACTTCTCTTCACCGAGCCCTAGTCAGTCTACTAGTCAAGCTATTGATACCTTCAATAGATATCCTACGGATCCCACTGATTTTGGTGACTTGTCTACCTTCAGTTATGTTAGTTCTACAACCACGCCAAGACCAACGACTCCTAAAAAACCTCCGTCTACCAGCTATGTTACTGGAGCTAGTCCCATTCGAAGACCAGCAGTTCCTCAAAATGTAGTAACCACCTATGATGCTGCTGACTCCAGTGACACATTCTCAAGTGTGACACCAACTGTCATAGTTCTAACTGATATCCACACAACAAAGACACCTCTAGAGGCTGATGAACCTCAATTTGTTGAAATATCTCAAGAACCTTTCAAGAAACCAATTAGCCAGATTACTGTTAACAACCATATTGCTGCTACTAATAACATTTATATGGGAAAACCAACATACCCATCTACTTCTTCACCTACAGTAGTTATTACGCCCAAACCTGGATTAGTGACTACTCCTTATCCAATCAAAGCTTCAATAGGTACAAGGCCTGCTCCTATTCTGACTAGTCCTATTATGGAATTCACTGAAGCACCAACGACGAATAAACCAGAAATGCAGACATCACCTGATGATCTGATCAACTTCCCACCGGTAAGGAACCCGATGCTGAATGCCTCTGGGTCAAATCCTGCTCTATACAATACTAGTATTTCAATGTCGGACAATGAACTAGATATTCTCCACGACGTAGAATTCACAACACCATCGTGGGAAATGGATGAAAAACTAAACGAAAAAATGAATGTTTTCGTCAACAAAATCGTTGGAAACCTTCAAGGTACATTCCAGGAATTACACGATATAGTAATATTAGGTAGAAAACCAAACGAAACAGCAATAAAAACGACCACGACAAAGCCGAAAAGGACCACGACAACCACGAAAAGACCTTTTCTGACGACCACAAAAAAGCCACTGAGGTTGACCACACCGAAGGTGACCACGCGAAGGCCGCCGGTGAAGACGACTAAGAAGCCAGTCCGGCTGACCACGCAGTATCGACGGCCAACCACAACGCAGCCGCCGACCACAACTACTGCCGCTACCAAAAAGCCTGTAAGCCAATTCTATAAAAAAAAAGATTCTCGTTTTTCTTAACATTTGTATGAATTGAATTGCTTGGGAAATATTACAAATTTTTAATTAATTTTAGCTCTAACTAAAGATCAGTTTCCCATCACCTACAGCTACTAAGCATTATAATTTAAATTCGTCATCCAAAAATTCTATAAAAACAATACAATACTAATATAATATCTAAACACGCATTAGTCTCGTAAAACTAAGGTACCCGCAGAGCCTACCTAAGTTACAAGTTTCTTAGAAACAGGTGCGTCGTCTTTTAATCCCAATATTTTCAGGTGACGACCACAAAAAAGCCGAAGCCGACAAGGAAAGTGACGACGACCACACAAGCAGCCACCACGACCACGGAACTGGCAGATGAACTGACCACAGAGAACTATATTGAACGGCCTGTTGATTATAATGATAAGAATTGTGAGTATTTGAACTTTCACCATAATATCTATACTAATAATAAAGCTAAAGAGTTTGTTTGAACGGGCTAATTTCTGGAAAAATAATTTTTCGAATCGGACTGTTATCAAAAAAAATATATATATTTGCATTATTTAAGGAAGGTTTTAAGATCGCGCTATGACCCTTAGCCGCCGAGCAAAAAGAAAGAAAAATACAGAAAGAACGCTAAGTGAAAATGAACAGGCGATGCGACGAGGTAGGTCGAGGAATACTAAATTTTACGCAGACGAAGTCGCGGGCAGCAGATAGTGAAATAACATATTTAACGGGCACGTCTAAGGATCATGGATAAATGATCATCCCTTCAACACATCCGGCTGAGTTCCGTTTTACTTTTAAAGAAGGATAATTCTTATACTTACATACAGGGTGTTCGGCAGAACGTTGAACACACGAAAATGGCAGATAGATGTGGTCGTCTGCCACCTACCCAGCCCAAAAAAAATTACCGAGGCCCCATAGTAGAATTTGTTTTTCTTCTTTTCGGTGTATTTGTCTTTTTGCAATTTACAAATTACTTCTTCTCGATACCAATGCGTCTAATTATTCCATTCCATATTTCTAGTGTGTGGCGTCCGTCCCCTCTCAAAGACAGGCCGTATCGTCGGCGGCAAGAGCGCTGCGTTCGGCGAGTGGCCCTGGCAGGTCCTGGTCCGAGAGTCCACCTGGCTCGGTCTCTTCACCAAGAACAAGTGTGGAGGCGTCCTTATCACCAATAAGTTTGTTACTACTGCTGCGCATTGTCAGCCTGGGTGAGTTTCACTTTTTACCCGACTACGGCGAAGCAAAAAGGAGGGTTATAATTTTGACCGGTATGTATGTATGTTCATCTGTTCCCTCATAACTTCAAAAGTACTTATAATAATTTGACAAATGAGGTATCGTTCGAAGCGTATTGACCGTCCGCTGGTTATAGGCTATGTGATGTCACACTAAATACAATATGGCGCCCTCTAGAGGACACAAAGTAATGAATTTAAAAATAAATATTTCGGGATGGTGCTTTGTTGGGTATCAAATGAAAGGGCTTAGTTAGCACATTTCAAAAATATAAATATTTCTGAAATAAGCCCCAAAGTAATTTAATAAAAAATAAGTTTTAAAACTAAAACCCGACTACTGAAAAGGATGAAACAAGAAAGTACCTTCCCGTGGTCGCATGCCGCTGTACTAACTATACAAAGCTATGGTAGCATGCGACCACGGGAAGGTACTTTCTTGTTTCATCCTTTTCAGTAGTCGGGTTTTAGCTTTTTATCAGCAGATTTTTAAATATTTTGAAGCAAGAGATGTGATTTAATATTATGTAGACCATGTGACAGGTTTATGAAAGCTTTACATAAAACTTTGATTTTAATAAGATCAAAATCAAAAGTAATTTATTCAAATTAGGCTGAGAATCAGCACTTTTCGAACGTCAAAATTACAAAAGACAGTCCCTCAAAACGCCCACCCTTCACAACTTCCTAGTGCTTTCGCTGGGGAGAAGAAGTGGCGGAACAAACTCCCCAGCAGCATAGCTGTATGTTCAGTTGAATTTAATCGCCTGCGGGATTCCTTTAAAATTGCAATTCACCAATATAAAGAAAGAAAGAAAATATTTTGTTTGGGACACAGGCAATACAAATAGTAAAAAAGAAGCATTTAAAACTAACAAAAGTACACTAAAAACAACCATAAAAAAAAAGACTTGTACGAGGCCAAAAAGGCTCCTATCACAGCATAATGCTGCGATATTTAAAAAATAAATACCGCAGCACTGGTATTCTGATAAGGGCCGCTGTGACAATCCTAAACAGCGACTTGTCTCACTTTCTTTGCATTTGTACATACGCCAGCACATCAAGCTACCCGAAACTGTTAAATTTTCACAATCAACTTTGAACCTTATGAAAAAGTTGAAAAGAACGAAAATAGTAGCTTAGAGTAGTAGCGAAAGAACGAAAGAAGAAAGTAGTAGCTTGATGTGCTGGCGTCTGTACTTCACAGTATTTCTATGTCATCATCATCATTCTCCTGCCCTTATCATCCCAATTTATTTCGGGTCGGCGCAACATGACTTTTTCTTCGATATTTCTCTATTAGTCGTATTTCTATATATAAAACTAATAATTTCTTTGCCCCTCTTTCAGGTTCCTAGCATCCCTAGTAGCTGTATTCGGAGAAAACGATATATCCGGAGACTTTGAACCAAAGAAGCCAGTATCGAGAAACGTGAAGAAGGTCATCGTGCACCGGTCTTACGATGCAGCCACCTTCGAGAATGATCTTGCGCTTTTAGAACTAGAAGCACCTATCAAATTTGATGCTCATATTGGTAAGACTTTAATGGTATTTGCGATGTAACTGCCTTGTTGGTGTCATGGTCGGAAGCGCGACTGTTGAGTCTAGGTTTTGGGTTCGATTCGGGAGTGAGTTATTGGCTTTTTTACATTAGGAATTTCCCTGTAGCCCGGAGTAGTGGAGACAGCACACCTGCTATACAGGGTGTTACGGAAAGGGTATATCAATACAAACGGGTTGAAGAGTGTATCTGGTCTAGAATCTCTGTACAAAATTTCAGCTCAAAAGCAGTAACTTTGAAAATGCTTAATATTTTTTTATTTCGATAGTTTATTAAATTGAAATCATAACAAACGTGTCACCGCACTACGAGCGTCATTATCCATTATCTGTAGTGTGTCTGTGCGCCTACTGCACGGACATCACGCCGCCGCGCGCCAGTGCAGCGCCGTGATGTCGAAATAAAAAAATATTAAGCATTTTCAAAGTTAATGCTTTTGAGCTGAAATTTTGTACATAGATTATAGACCAGATACACTCTTCAACCCGTTTGTATTGATATATCCTTTCCGTAACACCCTGTAGATCTAGCCTGATCTATCACCGGTCTTGTCGGATTGCGGTCCCATCGGATAATCGGACTATGAGAGTAAAGAAACAGAAAGTGCACCTGTGTTTACGCACACTTTTGTGCATTATAAATGTCTCCTGCGTACCTGGCTAATCGCCGTTGAGATTTCGTAATTTGGTCGGGAGGATTTTAAAATCGTCTAATTATTATCAGAAGGAGAAATTGCAGGCAAGTAAAAAAGGGCGACAGCTAAATATGCTGTTATTATGATCAGTCATTAAGTTCCGAGCAGTACCTTTATGGCTTATAAGAAAGCTCTTGGTCATTTACTGGTGAGGCGCAGTGATGACAAGTAGAGTGAGGTTGCGACGGAGTGGCGTCCAAGGACTAGAAGACGAGAGGTCTGTCGTCCAGTGGCGAGATGGGCAGACGGCATTTTTTTACATATTTTTTTTTTATTGCCTGATCGGCACGCTCTTGACCTCGATCACGCCTGATAGAAAGCGATGGATGAGGCTAAGGCACTGGAACTCCTACGCATCGACTAAACACAGCAGGCTGCTTGACGCCGGACTCCGGTGGGAGGGTGGTCGCAAACCAGGCGGGCGTTAGCCCTACCACCACAAGGGAAGAATTGGCCAGTCAAATAAGGTGTTGGGTGTGACTGTCCAGGATGTTCAGTTGAGTAACTGGTGGAACAAACTGCGCTGCACGAGGAGGCTTCTTCGTGCATCCCAAAATTGCATTGTTACCATCGCAGGCAAAACCTGGACAAGGCTGGCACAGGAGCGTGGTGATTGGCACAAGAAAATAGAGGTTTATGCCCTTCAGTGGCTGATGATGATGGTCATATAAGTGTCAATCGTCCCCTGATAACCAGAAGATACTAGGCTACCACCATGCTAGTGTTTGTCCATCTCAAAAACTACGAATTTGGCAGAAATGTGGCCCGAAGTTATCAAACTCTGCCTTTTTTTTTGTCAGGGGGAAACCTTCAAAAGGCACCTTACCTTCAGGGAGGGAGGTCGGAGAGCGTGGGATTTTTACATCCCTAAAACCACCCCGCTGATCACCATCAGCACATAGAGGTGGTCTCGGTTCCCCTTAAAAGACCAATTCCGAAACCCCCCGTGCAACGCCTGTAAGGCACATCCCTGGGGATACTGTAAAAGGGCCTCCCCTGAGCCTCGCTATACATGGCAGCACGTGACCCGTGTCTTCCCTGGGGCCACTTGGTGGGCGGACAGAGACCCCATTCTGTGCGCCCGCAACCCCAAAGGTCATCAACCTCTGCCTAGGCTTTTCCCAACCAAGTTAGGGTCTCAACTTCAAACCCGTTAAGACTGCCTCCGGTTGGATGCAACTGAAGTCTGGTGTGAAGCCCAGGGTGGTAAAATACTCTTTATTTCTAAATTCCAGTGCCAATTTGCATGCCGCCTGACGAAGCTGACTTCACGGGCCGTGTAGCAACCGTCACCGGCTGGGGACGACTCAAGTACGGAGGCTCAGTGCCGGCTATATTGCAAGAAGTACAGGTATATACATATTTTCATTGATTTTGTTTAGTTTTACTTTGGGTTCCTGCTTCGATAATATACGAACAGCGGGGCAATTGCGTAACACATTATCAATCGGAATCGGTTACATTTTGACAGTTCAACAACATTCATTGCGTTATTTACGTGTTGAGCAGACAAAATTTTCGAACTTATGAAGCAATGGATTGGCAATTTGTTTCAAAATGATTCAGATTCCGATTGATAGTGTGTTACGCAATTAGGGTGCTGCTTTTGCTTAATGAGGTCTTCGCTTCATTTCGCATCTTTTGATCTGAGTTTTAAGCCTGGGTATTTCTTAATCTTTTATTACGTGGGTTTCAACCTACCAACCACTGCTTCGTCCTTTTTCTGTTATACTAATATGACTCGCCTTATGGTTTTGGGAGCCATTAACATTCCAAGACTGTAGAATTCTTTATTATATTCATTTAAAATTAATCTGTCAAGCTCCGCTAATGAGACACAATTGATTTTCTATTGTTTGGTCACCGATCGGTGTCCCGCGGTCCTTGAGCGGTTAATTATGATGATAAAGCTCGCCCTTTGTAAAATGGTACTTAGAACAACTGGCGAAATCAGACGGCACATCAAGCTACTCCAATCTGTCAAATTTCTTTAATAGATTTTCAACTTTATCGCCAAAGCATAAGGTTCAAAGTTGATTGGGAAAATTTGACAGTTTCGGGTAGCTTGTTGTGCTGGCGTCTGTACAAAAGTAGAGGTGTACCTCGAAAATACAGTTTTGATGTTATTTCAATGTTTTCCAGGTGCCTGTAATAGAGAACAGTGCTTGCCAAGACATGTTCCAGACGGCTGGTCACTCCAAGAAGATCCTCAACTCTTTCATCTGCGCAGGATACGCTAACGGCCAGAAGGATTCTTGTGAGGTAAGTATTGTAAATACTATTGATGGCGGGTGGACGCTACTGAAGGTGTCAACTCTCGTAACCAAATTCTAGGCCAGCTCAATTTAGATTTCCATCGTCATGCTAAGGAGAGACTATCAATGGTACATACAGTCGAAGCGACAGGCCTACGGCTAATCTGCCTGGCTGTACGATAGAACTACACGGTTCGGCGGGATGACTTCTTATTTTCGCAGAATAGTCCTAGAAAACCTTTGGGGCTTGTGGCTAAGTAATAACAGCCTCACGGGTCGATCGATCAGGTTAAGCTACGTTTGCCGCGGTTGGTCCGTGGATGGGTGACCATCTTTACATACCAAGACCCCTCCGTGTCTCGGAAAGCACGTTAAGCCGTTGGTCCCGGCTGTCATTCCTGGATCTTTGACAGTCGTTACGGGTCGTCAGAAGCCCGACAGTCTGACAACCAGTTTACCAAGGGGTTTCGTATTACCCAGTAACTGGGTTATGGAGGTCAGATAGGCAGTCGCTCCATGTAAAATACTGGTACTCAGCTGCATCCAGTTAGACTGGAAGCCGACCCCAACATAGTTGGGAAAAGGTTAGGCAGATGATGAGTCCTAGAAAACCTTTGGTCATAAGTGTGATCAGTGAGATGACAGTCAGCCTGTTGATTATAACTCCGTCTCGAAGATATAATTTGGAAGCGTTCCTCCTCGTAACATATCTACTGACGAAAAGGACATGTTTAAAATAAAAGTGTAATATTATGGATTAAATAAATAAAATAAAAAACAAATAAAAAAAGTTTTTTTTGTGAAAATTTCTTTAGACGCGTTGGGAATTTTTTTGAGATGAGAAAAAGCCACTAAATTCGCACCACTGTTACCGTAAACGACACCGCTTCGGACGTGTTCGTCTGTCTTCGGGATGTACTCGGTTTTAATGTATATTCGATATGTCAGTGAGTGATGGCAAAGTATTCTGTTTGTGTTTTGTTGGCATAAAGACATCAACGCGCGGTACATTTTCTATGGGAAAAATGAATTTCTGTATGTACCTCAATTTTTGTTAAATAAATATTATTATAATGACCTTCAAACATATTTATAAAATTACTATGCTTTTATGATTAAATAACTGACACCTGTGTATATAAGTATGTACATATATTGTGCATGTACGTACACGATTAAAAAAATACACACGTAATTGTTCAAGTTTTCACTTCTGTCGGCACTCCCGTAGTGCCACTGGTTTTTTCATTAAATTATGGTTATGGTTGAGAAACAAGTCGAGTTCTACAAACTCCGAGTTCAAAAGGGGAAGATGATGATTGACATACCTACAAAACAACTCCACGCCTTGTTACACCGAAGAGTTGGGCATACCTACAATCAGTGGACAGAAATATGATATCTTAGAGATTATTTCAGACTAGCTGCGCCCCGCGGTTTCACCCGCCTAAGTTTTGATCCCGTGGGAATATCGGGATAAAAACTATCCTATGTCCTTTTCCGGGACTCAAACTGTCTCTATACCAAATTTCATCTAAATCGGTAGAGTGGTTTAGGCGTGAAGAAGTAACAAACATATAAACACACACACTCACAAACTTTCGCCTTTATAATATTAGTGTGATCAACGCGCGGTACATTTTCTTTGGGAAGAATGACCTTCAAACATATTTATACAATTACTATGCTTTTATGATTAAACAACCGACACCTCTATTATAAGTATGTATAATACCCGGCACGTAAGTTGGCAAGATATTTTGTAGTGGGGGAAGTTACTTATTTTTTATTTAATTGTTTTGAGGCTTATTTCAGTAATATTTATATTTTTGAAATGTGCTAATTAAGCCCTTTCATTTGATACCCAACAAGGCACCATCTCAAAAGATTTATTTTTAAATTCTTTACTTTGTGTCCTCTATAGGGCGCCATATTATATTTAGTGTGACGTTACATAGCCTATAACCAGCGGACGATCAAGACGTTTCCAACGATACCTCATTTGTCAAATTATGACTAACTGTTTAGAAGTTATGAGGGAACAGATGAACATACATACATACCGGTCAAAATCATAACAAAAAAAAATACACGTCTTTTTCTTCTTTTTCTAGGGTGACAGTGGCGGCCCCCTCGTCCTTCAACGTGACGATGGAAAATGGCAGCTGGTTGGCACGGTGTCCCATGGAATCAAGTGTGCAGCCCCCTTCCTACCCGGAGTGTACATGAGGACCACCTTCTATAAGCCATGGCTAAAGAGTATTACTGGTGTTCATTGAATTTAGAATGAATTTTGAAATTGACAGGATGAAATTTGCGTCGAGAAATTGGATTTTGAATGTGTGTGTGATTGTGACTTTTGTGTGTGTAATTGTTGTTGTATTGGTACACGAAATTAATCAAGTATGTGAAGAAGAATGTTTATATTTATAGGAATTCTTACGATTTTTTTATTATTTCATCAAGCATTGTGAAAAAATACAATATCACTAGTATTCTTACTAAATCAGCATCATCTGCCTAGCCTTTTCCCAACCATGTTGGGGTCGGCTTCCAGTCAGACTGGATGTAGCAGTACAGTATTCAAACTAAATGGTTTATGATATAATTTTTGTTTCTGTGAAATATAAAAAAAAAAAACAATATTTTTCATCCTTTTGGAAACTTTCGTCTTATTTAGACTTGTATTGTTTAAACTTCATCATCAAATCAGTTTAATTAGTTATAAAAAAAATGGAGAAATATTTTGTTTCCCCGATTATAATTCATTATTCAAAAGATTAGGAAGTATTTTGTTTCCGCAATTATTATTAATTTTTTATAGCATCCTACTTTGCAATGTAGTCGTTCTGAAAATGTTTTCAGCCCTTATTTTATATTGGAATTTGTATAAATGTTACAGCTCTCTATTGAAAAAAAATGTCTATATTCTGATATAATTAAATTATTTTAATATTGTTTTAGAGAACAGTCAAGCCCTGTTTTATTATTAAATATTAAATAAAATGTATATTTTTCAATACAGGGGTATTGTCAATTATATTAGGTACTTGAAAAATAAAATATTTGATGTGACTTACGCCATTTCCATTTTGGCGCCAAAAATCCACAAAATGGGGTTTAATAATTAAATAAATTTTGTATATTGTCCTAGTATTGTAATATTGTAAATTATTAAAGAAAATGCATTTATTTATTGTTATTTATAGATTTAATGTTAGCGTTTAAGACTGAATTGTAGAAATTATAAATTATTTATTATAATTAATTTATATTAATAATTATAATGAGCTTTTTTAGTTTGCTCAAGTAGCAAAGTATCTGTTATTGATTACCATGATACGGGCAAAGAACGCTAATATATTTCATGCAAGTATTATAATTATTCTTGATATTATTTTAAGCTTAAGTAGTAAAATTATTGCAAATAAATAAATATTAATTGAAAAACATGAATTCTATATTAAAATAACATTTAATATTTTAAGTATAGCGTATATTTTATTTATTTATTTAATTACTTACCTGTTGTGGGATATGAGTTACCTATATAATATTTTTGAAAAATAGATGATTCTCATCATTTTAAAGTTCCATCTTTACTTTGATATTTTTGCTTATTTATAATTATTTACGCATAATGTAATGATTTAAATTTTATTAACAGTCCACCTTTCTGCTTGGAGTGCTTGTCAACTCACGTATCACTTGTTTTGCATTTTTAATATATTTATTTAATATCATTAAATGATAAATAATGATACTAAGGCACCTGTTTCACTGACGACGAGGAATCCACTAGCTATGAACTATTTTCTCGCCCTTAAAAGACACACAAATAATTTTACAACATTAGCTGGTGACAGGAGAAATATATTTGTACTATACGTACACCTCTGCCCAGCCCTTCGGTGTTTATAGGTGTGATGTTATGTCTTTAGCATGAAGCAAACAAACGAGAACATCCATACTTTATTAATCACACTAATATTATAAAGGCGAAAGTTTGTGAGTGTGTGTGTGTGTGTGTGTGTGTGTGAATACTTCAACGCTGACTAATCATACCGCGCGCGAGTACTCGTTTATCGCAGTGACTAGAGCTATAAGGCTCAATTTACACCGCCGCGGAACAGAGTAGAATCGAGTTTTCGTAATAGCAAAATGAACTTTATGTCAATTGTCTAACGTACAAACTAGATACGAGCTTACTGCAGGAATTCCCGAGAGTGCGCGATAATTCTTCAGCAGCTAATTTGTGCGTTACATTATTGATATAAAGTTCATAATGCTTTGTACAAAAAAACCGAGTGTACTTATGACCACACGACTGAAGTGAAACTTCAAACGTATTTGGCTATGAGAGGAAGAGAGAAAGAAAATGTGCGCGCGCGCTGCTTTCTCTTGCTTATATCCCCCACTCAACTCCCGTTCACCTCGCTTGATCACACTTTTCGTAACGCTTACGTCACGCGTTCGCCAGCAGTTTCAGCTTACTCCCCAAGTCAAACGTGCGTAAAGAAGTTTCACTTAAAAAAAACCGCTTTCATTCCATTCCTTAAAGAGAGAACTTGCTCAGCGACGCTCGCTTGGCAAACAGAACACTCATTGAGAGACTCACGCTTGGTACATATGCATCACCGTTTCTAGATTCGGTTCTAATTGCTAGCTCGACTCGCTTCTCGTTAATCGCAAGCAGTAGGACAAGTACCTAATCCTTTTAACCCACACTTCACTATCCACATTCCCTGCGAACTCTGCCCGTAACAACCACGAAATGTAGTAAAAATATTAAATAAAAATGCTCAAATATAATAGGAAAATGTTAATACTGACGGTTATGTATTTATTAAACATTTTAAGTATTACTGTGACGTTTTATTTTACCGCAATACTATAAAAAAATTGAGATATAGGCTGAGATGTTGCCATTTTTTATGGATGGGAAGTCATCAAATGACCCCTCCCGCTCTGGGTGGAGCGGATGGGAGTGTCAGACTCTTACTGACTAAAACCCATCCGTGTTCCTTCCTTAGCCCTTTATGTTCCGGGGTAGCGGTAACCCTTTTGGACAATCTCACACCCCCGGCAGGCTTCGGCCCTAACAGGCCCCTTTCTTTATGCAGACATCTCTTTGAGGCGCGCGTGGAACACGTACGCGCCGTCCGGCACGGGCCTGGTCCTGATTGGACGGTGAGCTACCCATTACTCTCCGTCCGCAGGCCCGCGTCTACATACGACACGTTGCCTGAGGTAGCAGCGCGGTGCGGGAGGGGTGTGGTGACGTGACTCAGTGATTCGTCTACTTCTGACAACTATTACCCCTCCCGCACCGCGCAACTACCCCAGGCAACGTCTCAGATAAGCGGTCGGCCTATAGAGATCTTTTAGAAATATATATTTTTTTAAATATCATAAACTTACTTAGCGCCACTGCTTAAAAGATAAATGATTTTATTTCTGTAAGTAGGTTTGTACAAACACTTTTACACGTCAATCATATTTTTTTAAAGCTAGATGAGGTCGGCGTTTCCTATCTGACTATTCTGAGAAGAAAGGCCGAAACAAACTCAGAGGTCACAGTCTCTTTTAAAGTCCAGACAAAATCTTGGTCAGATCATATGAAGACCATGTAGATTGGTGTATGAAATGGTCTTTTGAGGAAAGAACCACACAGATTGAGCGGACCTGTCCAGTCAGCTTACTGCTGAGCATGGGATTCTGGGTTCGATTCCCGGGGTGAGCGTTTACTGGGTTTTTTTCCATCTGGAATTTCTCAATAGCAGCTCTTACTCTGGATTTGTGTCCAGCTGATGGCAATAGGGTCGCCCCCTATTACATGGGATTTAAACATCTGGCAAAAATGTGGGTGTACCTACTATAGGTACAACTCTGTTTATCCCTTAGGAATACAGGCAATATACTATTAATCCATACTCTAATATTACAAGTTCGAAAGTAACTCTGTCTGTCTGTATATTACCTACCTTTTCACGCCTATACCGTTGAACTGATTTAGATGAAAAGAGAACGGGCATTCTAGCCTACGAACCAATAGCAACATGCGATATATCGCATGTCATTGGAAAGGTTTTTTCACGTACTGTAACTATTGTTCTGGTGAAAAGTCCCAAATTGCTGTGTGGAAAAAGTTATTGCACAATAAAGCCAGACTTGAGCAAAAGTTTTGTTTTTCAGCCTTTTATCATAAAATGGTATCACAACAAGCAATACCTTCTTTTATGTAGGTACAGGCAGGTAGCCAGTACTGACAAAAATATCAAACTGTGTCATTAAGTCAAAATCTACAACTGTCTGCAAAATGTATTCTAACCGTAACTTGTCTGTACCACTGGTTTCTTGTGTTTTTCCATACCGCGTCGTTTTCCACCATTTTCATTTGTCATTATTATTATTTGACTACGACCTTTGGTTTTGTTTATCTCTTTTTATGATGTTTTAATCCTCGATAGAGGTTTTCGTGATTGTGTTCCGGGTTTAGAAGCTTGCGGTTATGAAGTTCATTTGCCACCATCAAAGGACAGAAATGACACTCAACTGTTTACCGAACAGGCCAACAAATCGAGTCATGTTACTTTATGTCGGTGGGTAGTTGAGGTCATTAATGGTCGTTTTAAACGCGACTTCAAGTTACTGCGTCAAGACTCAAGATTATTTTAATACAACACTACGGAATCTGTTTCCCGATTTTAAAATTGCAGGTGCCCTTATTAACTCTTTTCGTGAACCTGTGACTGATAATATAGACGCAGAAATTATATTATATTCAATTAAATAAAGGATCAACATATCAAATCTTTTATATAATTACGTAAATGACAAGAATCTTAATAGACAAAGAATCGCGTTTATGGTGATAGATGCAAACCAACAATTAGATGACTTTCCTCGTTTGACACCAAGTAATTTAAAGCTTTTCACTCTGGGATCATATCAGCTTAAACTAGCCAAATCATATTGTGCAGAGCATTTGCACAATGGCCTATTATAATTGAAGTGAAAAGAGACAAATTAATTGGGGATTTGCAACGGTGCAATATGCCTCAAAATGTCTTGTCGCTAAGAGGCCGTATACCTACAGTCTTGCCATGTAAGGGCAAAATATATTTATGTTACCTTTTGGTTATTAGAGACGTGATTGGTATTAGTGCGATAGCACAATATTATTGCACTTGCTTAATAGGGCGCCGGAAAATAGGGAGTTGTGCCCATATAACCTCTATTGACTGGTATCTAGGTGTAGGAAGGCATGAGCCGTTTAATCCAGATGGAGATTTAACTAGTATTATAATTGATGAAGATTGAAAAGGAGTTTTGTTATCTTACTGTAAAACTTTAGTATTATCTGACTAATAAAAATTATTTACAAAAAAAAAACAACCGACTTAAAAAAACAGTACAAAGTGATAAATAACTTTAATTTCTGAATTCGGTGTCGTTGGTGCCGCATTTTCGTTTTTTGACACCGACGTCCGAAATTAAAGTTATTTATCAATTTGTAGTGTTTTTTTTAAGTCAGTTGTTTTTTTTTTTGTAAAAACGTTTTTATTTTTCACTTTTTAGTTGTACCTACCCCACAAAAATTCAATTAACATTAGTGCACTGAAGAATTGAAGACACTGACTAGAAGAATCATCAAAATTCGCATAGAAATGCCGAAGATGCAGTACATTTATGCATATAACTTCGTAAATAAGAATAAATACCTAATGTTTTATATACTAAAACCTTTCTGAAAGTATGTAGATCACATTAGTGAAAGAATTATCAAAATTGGTTCATTCGTTTTTGAGACAATCGTGGACATACATACATACATACGGGTCGAATATAGAACCTCCTTTTTTGAAGTCGGTTAAAAATAATATGTATTTGATTTATTAATGTATTTTTATAAGTGTGTGGGCGCGATGGAGTATTAATACTTTTGTTTTCCTTTTAAATCCTTTTACTTGTATCTATTGTCACTAATGAGCGTGTCAAAGTTTTGTTTAGCCAAGTTTAATATTATAAAACGTTTAAATTCATTGTTATTGATGATAAATCTCATAAATGATTTTTTTTCCACTTTTTGTTTTATTTTCTAGAGCAAGATCTTAGGTCCCCCAAAACTTACTTAGTTTCTCAGAAATAAAATGTCTTGGATAAAGAAGTTTTAGTATGTAGGTATGTAGGTAGATACTTCGAGTTTAAGCATACCAGCACCTGTAGCATGAGAAAAGTGAGCCTTGGCCAAAAGTATTAGGCACCCCTATAAAACAACTGCAAATAACAAAGTATAACAATAACAGAACTATCTGTTAAACAATACTCCACGCTATGGTCGTTGCTCCACGCAGTGTATTCAAACATAGATATGGTATTTTGAGGTGCCATAGAACACCTGGTCCACAATTAATGAAACGGAAATGGAAATGGCATTTTTGCATTTTTGTGAATTAAGTCGAGCTTTGTTGCGCCATAACTTTGTCCACACAGCGATTTGAGACTTCCCGCCATAACATTAGTTGAAGTACATAAAAAAACCTTTCCAATGATATATCGCATGTTGTTATTGGTTCCTAGGCTGGCTTCCATACATTCTTGCCCGTCCTCCTTTGGTATAGTGATAGCTTGAGTCCCGGGAAAGGACATAGGATACTTTTTATCTCGATATTCCCACGGGATCGAGACTTATGCGGGTGAAACAGCTGGGCGCAGCGCAGCTAGTAATTTATATATCTCGGGACCATGGGGTCCCGGTCCTTTGGAAGGCGTACGAGGTGCCGAAGCCACCTCGCAGAGGCCCCTTAGGAAATAATGAAATGCGGCACCAACCGACGATTATCCCTGTATGCGCTATGCAAGTGCACCCAAGGATAACCCCCGGTTATTGTAGGATTATTATTAATAATAATATTATTATGATACCGTTATTTAAAAAAAAAACACATAGTTCAATGCCTCATAAAGTCATAACATATTTATTGCACATTAAAATTAAAACTGGAATACATTTTTTTTTCATACATTTTGTGTCTACTTGCCTACAGCCTAAGAGTACGTATATTACAGTATTTATGTATTTAAGATATAAAGCTAATCGAAGAATATATAATAATAATTATATCAACTTATTTTTAATTTCCATAGTAACTGTATAAAATTAAAGTTTACATTGTTTTAATGCGTGAATATGTAAATAATAAGAGATCTTTTTTACCCGACTACGGCAAAGCCAAAGGAGGGTTATGATTTTAACAGGCTATGTTTGTATTACTTATTTATTTATTTATTAAAACTTTATGCACAAGTAAAAAAAATACTGTACAAAGGCGGACTTAATGCCTGAAGCATTTTCTACCAGTCAACCTTAGGGTAATGCAGAGACAAAACATGGCAGGTGCAACATATAGGAGCAGGAGTATTATGCAGCTGTTCCCTCATAACTTCTAAACTATCGTATTTTGACAACCGAGGTTATACGAAAACAGAAAAAAGTCGACACCGATATCTATTCTATCTATTGTTTATGAAAGAAGAAGCAATACAATGCTGCCAGCCTTTTAAGCACTGTTCCTGTTGACAGTTGGATTTTTGATGTCCTATGATTCTTTTGCTTCTTTTTTCATATACATGTACAGTATTACCCATATTTGCAAAATAAAATTCTATTCTATTCTATAGTCAACAAAAGACAAAAGTATGCAGGATCGTCGGATATACCTAATTTAAATTTAATTTGATAAATGAGCTGTTCGTTTTCTATTAATAAAATTATATTTTATTCGAGAACATCCATCGGTTTCTTACTAAACTTCTACTAAATCCAACGATCCTGCATACTTACTTGTCTCTTTTGTTGACTGTACATATTATTATTTTAAGTGTTAGCTTTTTTGCGTATTTGTCGCAGTCGGGTTGTAGGTTTAAATTTTATTTGAATAAAGGAAAGCTTATAATTGCGTCCACTTCACTTCGATTGGATACACTATAGAAGTAGTTACAAAAGTTAATAAATTCAAAACAATTAGACAAAGTCAAACTAAAGTAGAAAATGATAAAATTATATTCTAATGATCCTATACACTTTTGGGGCTAACGACATAAACTATCCAAGTTGAAGACAATACGACAGTAAATGAAAACACTGACTAATAATTTAGAGAAGTTTTTTGAAACTATCAAATAAATTCTAACATCGAAATTGAAAACGTGATGGGCCGACTATGGGTATTGCCACAGATATAGATAGACCTAGATAACGCAAGTATCACGAACTGTATGAAAACCAAGCGTGCCATTTTTTGACTGCCTGCTATGACGTCACAAGCTCGCGATCTCGCTCACGCTCACCCAGCCAGCAGTACACAGGACTGAGCGCGAAAGTGGCGGCTTACGATTTTTGAACGTAAGCTAGTGCGATTTTTTGGCACGCGAAGTTGCTCTTGCGTTATCTAGGTGCATCTATATCTGTGGGTATTGCCAATCTTTTAGTAGCTATACTGACTAAACTATTTGATATTTTTCGTTTAATTTTTTATATGCAGACTAGGAACATCATTACATACATATACGAAGTATAATTTATCGTCGTATTGTCATCTACACCTTTTATATTTATAAATCTCAATATAACATTAAATATATTTATAATATTGATTGTAACATGGATATAATATTTTCTACTGCATTTTTTTAAAGCGAGACCTTACATTTTTATTGATATTGCACAGCAGTTTATTTGATCATTTAAATACTAAACTCTCAGATACATAAATAGTTTGATTTGATATGAGCTACGATTTCTGCCTCCGTTCTTTCATTTTTTTTTCAATCCTATCATTTTTAACGTCATAGATATGCACTATATCTTTTCGAATTCTAGGCATCAATTTTAAATATTTTCTACATACATAATATCGAAAAATCTTGAGTTGTATTATATAGCAAGTTTAAGATATAAAATATTTAAGCAATTTTTTTTTTACAAACTATTTTTATCTACTGATTTTTATTATACTTACTATTTTAATCTAAATTAATTTATAATACAAGCGAAAGTCGAGATTTCTAAAATATATTTTAGCTATAATTATTTACGTTTTTCAGATAATATTATTTCACTGAATTAAACCTCGATATATTTTTTCTTTTTTTTTCTTTCCTAAGTTAACTTAAAATAACTAATAACGGTGTATAATATATTACAAAACAATAATTATTTAATATAACAAGCAAAGTATTGTGCAATAACTTAAAATACAATTATCCAACACCGTTTTAGGAAATGAAACATTTCAGGGGTATAGAAACAAAACTGGTTATGTCCTTAGAAAAAAAAATCACAGTAGGTATATAAAAAAAAACGTATCATTTGTATTCCCAACGCTTTACTGCCACATATTAAATTTAAAACGTTAATTTTACGTTTTATAAAATTGGTGGACACAACCAGTTTTGATTCTACAATTTGACAACCACGTTAATAAAAAAAAATAAACTTTGAAAACAATCTAAATGGCCCGAAGAATAACGGTCATTCATTCACATCTAATTTTGCCAAGTCGAATTAGAAAATCCGAACTCAAATTAACATTTTGAAGACAGAGTACAGAAAAATGAGTAGTTATAATATTCATTTTAATCATAGGAGTTATAATAGCGCCAATCTTCAATTAAAAAATCAATCAAACATTTTTCAGGCCTGCAGCGTCATCTTACTTAGAAATCTTCCCCTTATAATGCAAGCATTTTTTACAAATAGCGTCGGCTTTATCCTTAATAGTTTGAGTATGAGTAGACATAGCCCTGTCTACTTCGGGTTTAGGATCCTCTCCTTCGAAGGGGCCCTCGCTAAACTGTTGAATCAACTTCTTAATATAACTCCCAGGACCCCTAATCGTCAATTTAGTATTACAATCTTCAGTTTTCTCTACGTTATTCTTATATTCGCTCAACATTTGAAAACCATCTTGGAAATTTTCAAACGCTTGACTAATTTTGTCGCCAATATTTAATTTCTCTTCGATTTCACTGAAATTGGATTTAGAACAAGACATTTCTTCAGCTACGTCTTTAGAACCAGTAGGTGTAATAATAATTTCATTATTTTTAACATCGATAGTGACTGTAGCGTCATCTAGTGAGAGCCCGGAGAGTGAGACGTCGACGGATTTTGACCTGTATTGCCTAGATGGCGCTAGTGGAACTTGGAGTTGATTCGTGTCTGTGTTTTCTTGCTTGATGGTGCCAATAGATGTCACTGGTGATGATGAGAGTGATGACTTGTCTCCCGGGCTTGATCCTGGAGTTTAATTAACTTTGTAAAGGAAAGAGAATTTTCGTTTTAATTATTTATGGTTAGAAAGTAATTAATATTATAGTAAAACTATTAGGGAGAATTTAGTTAGTTATTTAGTGTCTGAATTTAAAAGTTAGTTTATACCGCCACCAAAATATTTTGGTTGAATTACCTCTTATTTATAACATTGGCGCTTCAGTATTTGCTCCTAAAAACAGATTTACTTAATATTACAAAAGTTTTTTCGACCATACAACCGGGTAAAATCCCAAAATAAACGGTCTAAGAATTATGGCTTTAAGGAGTTGTGCCAATTTAGATACACAGTGCGGACCAACACATGTCAAGAGTTTACATTAAGGGGGATGCGCTAAGGTCACCCGCGAAATTCAAATTTACTTACGTTTTTTGCAAATTGCAGGGCAGTATCAGGTTGTTTGTTGATCAAAATTTATGATTCGCAACCGTAACAAATATGACCTTACAGAATTATAATCATTAGAATTAGCAATACAACTCCTTGAGTTACAATTGGCCTCAAATGTCATGATTTCGTGAAATAGTAATTGAATAGGGTTATAGAGATATTAGGAACAGGGTGTAAAGTTCCCTCAGCCTCCATAAAAAAGGGAGGATCCTCTGACCAGACAGGTGTCGTGTCAGGCGGGCAACTGCCCGATGATTTATGTCGGGCCGTTGTATCTATGCTAGTTGCGCGGCAAACTCTGCTTGCGAGATGCAGGATTTTGCGTGACGTCAGTATGACGCGTACCGCTACAGGGTAATTATGAACTTAGAGAGTTGTATTGATGATTTTTATAATTATAAGTCTATAAATACATATTTGTTACGACCCTGAGTCATATTTAGATTAACATACAATAAGACACTGCCATGCAAATTGCAAAAAACGTAAGACATTTTGAGTTTCGCGGGCTGCCCTGACGATTTCGCCTTAAGATAAAGATAACAGCTGATTTGCAAACTATGGACAGGATATGGTAGGTATACTAGAACTGCAGTCACAAAGTCAGACACTGCAATATACTCTACCCACCGTTAGACACATTATCCTCCCTCTCCTCCTCACAGCACTGTGGCAGCGACTGTTCCACCATCATACCCTGCACCATATCCATGCAGGAGTCCAAAGAGAACTTCTTGCCACACATCTTGATGCCTCGGATGCGGCGACGCATTTCTGTTAGTGAGTTAGTGGTGAGTGAGTGTGGGGTTGAAGAAAGTTGTGGGGTGGATGGTGACGATGGTGTGGTTAGTTGATTAAGGTTTTACAAGATGTTTGTGATGAAGATGGAAGCTAAGTGAAGAAAAGCTAAGAAATTGTATAGTACTGTAGAAATAATGTCCATTTATAAACATATAATCGATCTGAAGTAGACCTTGGTAAAAGTTTGAATAAAATGAGGTCTTACTTAAATACTTAAAAGAGAAATGAAAGATAACTATAATATGTGGAAACAAGCAAAAAAACATACATATGCACACACGATCTGAGTGAAACAATAAAATGATAAAAGCAAATGTATGAAATGCTATAGGTATAGCTGATGACGTGGAATAAATATTGATATTATGACACATGAAATAGATGAAATGACAAATCAAGCACCCGGTTCCTAGTCAGTAAATCTGATGTCACATCTAATTTTGACTGTTGTGATTGGTTAAATGCAATACCAACTGCCATTAGAACAAAGATTTGACAACAGTATACAAAATACTTTTAGAAACTGCCAAACACGATATTGTACTCACCAGGACTATCCTTCGGCTCCATCTTCAACTGCGCGAAGGTTTGCGCGCAGGAGGTGAGCACCTGTTCATAATCGCAGATAGCAGCGTGAGTACCGTTCACTATCTTAGGACTCATGGGACTGTTGGCTAAGAGGAGGCTGGTGCCGAACGTTGCGTTCAACTCGCGAGTTTCTGAAACATTTTGTTCGTGAATGACATAATCACAAGAATGCCAGAGGCGAAAAGCAAAGGACAAAGAGACTGACACTGATACTATAGAACTGGCAGTGATAGCAGAAATATTTAAGAGGGGGGATAACATGCTAATTTAATCATTATAGTTTATGAAAAAAATTATGACCATGGGCATTAAATTTAAAACATGGAAAATAATGTATTTATTGATGATCTCCAACAAAGGATACACATATACAATAGAAATTTACAATAATACAAAAGGTTCTTTTACGTGTGCTCCTTCAATTACAGGAGACCACAGCATGCACATATAACTAGGAGTAAACACGATAAAAATAGATAAAGTAAATTATGAATGATGAACACGAATTATAAAAACAGAAGGAAAAAATAAAATTAACAGCTTGAGAGATTGACAATTTTAATCGAACGAATGAGATGAAAGATCAGAATAGTAGTTTATCAGAATAATTGTACATGCAAAGCAAAAGTTTCGTCTCCTTTTTCAGTATAGGTTTCATCTACGAATGTTAGGGAATTGAGTCACAGATGCGTGTCTAAAATCTCGTGAATGTCCTCAGAGTTTGGCTTAAATATTTTTGTCTACTGCGATAGGCCTTTAGAGTTCAATTTTACAAATAAATCAGTCAAAATGTTACCTTTGAGAGAGATCCTGGGTTTCTTGGACACCACAATGTTACCATTCTCAGAGCCGAACACGTCCATCAAAATTTCCTTGGCCACAGTTTTGATCTCATTCCAATCCTCTGAAATACATAGAATATTATTTAGCGACACTAAAAATAAAACAGCTAAATTGCAACTAAACTTCGATTAGACAAGATTTCCCTATGTAAAGATTACGGGTAAGCTTTTGAAAAAAATATTTAAAGTACAGACGCTAGCACATCAAGCTACCCGAAACTGTGAAATTTTCCCAATCAACTTTGAACCTGTACAAAAAATCAGTGGTTTTCAATCTCCATTTATTGCAGATTAAATTTCTAAAGTTTAGCTATGAAATCATATTGTGATGATGTTACAATACCCAATCTTATCTAGAATTTGATTTCCACATTCTGACCATATTTAAACAAATTTAAAATTATGAAAAGTAGAAACTTTATGGTCTAATACACAACAACCTAGTTAGTGCATTTATATGTATCTAAGTATCTACTCTAAGATGGTATCGAAATATTCCTCCACATCGTTGACGACTGACAATCCCAAAAGACTGTCGGCACTGCCACGTTGCATGACTGTAAAGCTTTTGGCTACATATTAATATGCTTTGTTGCAATCATCTTACCCAAGATATCCTGGTTGGTGGTCCTAGACGAGGTAATGGTGAACCTGATGACGTAGATGCCCTTGAAGCATGCTGGAACAGCGTGGATGTAGCCGCGTCCATTCAAGCGCTTCAGCAACCGCTCGGTCAAAGCGTTGTCGCCTTTGAGACGGAAGGCTACCATTCCTGGAATATTGAATTAGGATTTTATACTCGTAGATATATGACTCTTTATTTGTGAATGCGATACATGAAAATTAAACAAGAGCTGGTAAGGTTTCTTCAATGGTTGCTCCGATTATTATTAACATTAGTAGTTATTAACTGTATTAATCGGTAATCAAAAACTAATGATAAGGGACCTATCTTATTTAATGTAAGTCTGGCAGCACTAAAAGCCAAGGCAGACACGACACTAGTTCACCAATCGCCAATACTTATATCAAACTCAAACTCAAAGCATTTTTTTCAATTAAACCAATTACAGGCACTTTTGAATTGTCAAAGGGTCGGTCAGTCAGAAAGATGAAACAAGTTGCCCATTCCAAAGCGTAGGTACCTATGGAGAAGAACGGGCAAGAAACTCCATGGACACTCTTTTAAATCAAAATAATATGGTTACAAAGTCCTGGTTACATCATTCATGTTAAAAATTATACATGTGAGAACGATGCAGATCGTTAAAAGCGTCCATAATGAAAATAATGAAATGATAAGAAAAAACAACAATTCAAATATTAAATTAAATAAAATAAGCCATGGCAGCAAAGACCAGGCCCTACTGACGGCGCCCGTTCACGAACATGACGCATGTATTAGCACCATTCAGCTCAACCATTTTGAAGGGAGCTAAATGATCCAACACATGCGCCACCATCAGCGAGACATTTGAGTGAGCATGACATACTCTCAGCCGCCAGGGCAAGTCAATGAAAGACGTACCCAGTAAATGGTAGCTTTATAGTATGTACATAGTGCTCACACATGTGCGTATCGTAAGTAGTTTAAGTATCGTGTCTGCTAAATCATTTTAAATATTTTGAGCCACTCATTTGTACAGAAGAGGAGTGGTAAATCGAGCTCGAAGTATCGTATTAGGTTGGGGAAAAAGTCTTTTCGCATTATAGTATGTATGAACTTGTAATAAAATCTCTTTGGCTATACTATTTGTATCTGGCTGGTTTTGGTATCATTGAAAGTTTAAATTTTAAAGAACATTATTCCAAATTCAAATTAGGAAAATGTGTGATTTTCATTTGTTTTTCGTACTGTCAAGATGAGTGAATCTAATGACGAAATTCGATACATTTTAAAATTTTACTACAAAAAAGGTAAAAATGCATTGCAAGCCGCGAAAAAAATTTGCGATGTTTATGGACCTAGTGCAGTGTCTGTGAGAGTAGCACAAATTTGGTTTAAGCGTTTTCAATCCGGAAATTTTGATGTCAAAGATGCACGTCGCTCTGGTCGCCCTATTACGGATAAAATGGATGCCATTTTTTAAAAAGTGGAGCAAGATCGGCATATCAGTAATTACGACGTAGCTGAAGAACTGGGAATTGACCACAAAACAGTTTTGGCGCATTTGAAAAAAACTGGGTACACAAAAAAGCTCGGTATTTGGGTACCTCACGAGCTCACTGAAAGAAACCTAATGAACCGTGTACTCATTTGTGATTCTTTATTACGACGTAATGAAACCGAACCATTTTTGAAGAAGCTGATAACTGGTGATGAAAAGTGGATCATGTACGACAAGAACGTGCGAAAAAGGTCGTGGTCAAAGGCCGGTCAGGCTTCACAGACTGTGGCGAAACCCGGGTTAACTCGCAACAAGGTGATGCTGTGTGTGTGGTGGGATTGGAAGGGCATTATTCATTATGAGCTGTTACCACCAGGCAGGACCATCGATTCTGAACTCTACTGCGAACAACTGATGAGATTAAAGCAAGAAGTTGAGAGAAAGCGGCCGGAATTAATCAACAGAAGGGGTGTGGTTTTTTATCATGATAACGCTAGATCTCACACATCTTTAGCCACTCAGCAAAAATTAAGAGAGTTTGGCTGGGAGGTGTTAATGCATCCGCCGTACAGTCCTGACCTTGCACCTTCAGATTTCTACCTGTTTCGGTCTCTTCAGAATTCTTTAGGCAGTGTCAGGTTAACATCACGAGAGGACTGCCAAAACCACTTGTCGCGGTATTTTGATCAGAAGTCCCAAAATTTCTATAGCAATGGGATCATGTCCCTACCTACAAGATGGCAAAAAGTTATCGAACAAAATGGTACCTACATACTTTAGTTAAATGTAAATAAACTATATTAAAAAATGTTTTGAATTTTCTTAAAAAATGCGAAGAAACTTTTTCCCCAACCTATTATAATGATTAATTATTTCCTTTTGGGCACGTTTCCCGTTGACAGTGATGCGGACGAATTTTTTGACGCCCTTTGATTATTTTCCCTCCCTTTTTTATATACTTGTACATATTATTATTTTAAGATTGTTGGTTTTTTAAATTACATGGTTTTCTTGTGTTAAAGTTAAATAAAAAGATTAATTATTATTTAATCCTTTTTGTAGTTTTCCTTGACTTCTTTTTGGTGAACGACCAAAAAATGTTTTAATTATATGCATACCTAATCAAAATAATAAGGCAAACCTAAATTCCTTGGTTGAGGTATCTCAAATCGTTGATCAGCCAGCACGAGAGCTTCAAACTTCTGCGCCAAACGAACTCCCTGAAAACACACAAATAAAAACATGTAGGATACGAGAAATAAAGTAAACGAACTTTATGAATAACAAACAAATTAAAATATGTAAATGTGTGGCTTCAGTGAACTATAGTGGTAAAGCAGAAAAAGGTTGAAGAAGCAATTTTTCTACTGGTGTTAAAGTATTTTTAATTAGAATCTGGAGTAGTAGCTGATACAGCATATATTCCGAACAAGATTTTATTACAGGCCAATAATTTGGCGACTTGAGAAAGAGAGAGACAATATGCAGTAGTACAGACGCCAGTACATCAAGCTACCAATCTGTCAAATTTCTTTGATAGATTTTCAACTTTACTACAAAGATATAAGGTTCATATTCGATTGGGAAAATTTGACAGACTAGGGTAGCTTGATGTGCTGGCCTTTGTACATGCAGTGCTGGTTGGCATCACCAGTAATTGAAGTGGCCATGAGCCGAATGTTGCCTCATCGGTTATTCAAAGCAAAATTAATAATGGGTTATACGTATTTTCATAGAACCATTGACGGTTTGCCATTCCATTGAATTTAGGTACGAAATAAGACATACAGGGTGTAAAAAGACACATCACATATCCGTCAACTACGCATTCGGTAAAACTGAACTAAGTAACATTGCACAAAAATAATTGCTGGGAAACGGCTTTTATTTTTAGTATGAACATTTGATGTTTGCGGTATTGCGCGATGTAACACACGCAAAACATTGTGCATCCATCGGTACTGCAGGGGTCGTGGGGATATTTAAAGTTGTGTTTTAACATTAACAACTCGTTTTCTTAAAAAAAAAAGTCGGTAAAAGTTGGAATTTGACCTGCAACAGCTCCGTAACCAGAAGGTTCCGTATGGTCTAGTACAAACAAATATTACAATGACTGGGAGTACAAGTGACTCACGGCTTCGTTAAGTGTCTTTTTACACCCATTATTATAAATTCAAAACATGCGACAAACCGAAATGGGAGATTGTACTCGTCATTATGAACAACTTTTACTAAGGGACCACCCTTAAATCGCGAAAAAAAAACCAGCTGTTCCCTACATTTATGTTCGCATAATTCGTCAAAATGTAGGGAACAGCTGATTTTTTTCGCGATTTCAGGTTTCGTCCCATAGTAAAAGTTGTTCATAATGATGAGTACAATCTCCCATTTCGATTTGTCGCATGTTTTTAATTTCAACCTGTATGTACCTATGTTTTTTAATTAATATTTTTAGCTTACCTCACGAATATGCTTCTGAATTCCAGAAACGCCATAATTACGGAGAACGAACCATAACTTCAGCGCCCTGAAGCGACGACTCAGTGGTATTTGCCAATGCTGCAAATAAAACCAGATTAGTCAGTAGGAGAAAAGTATTGTATTAAAAAGCAATAAATGATACTTGGTTTTCAAGAATAATAACTGTTGCCATGGCATTCATAGTCTTTCTGATTCTGTCCTTTCACTGTCGCCTTCGCTCTTGCACCATCACCAGGCTAAAAATAATTACCGCTAATATAAATGGCTCAAATATCTTCAAAGTAAGACACAGCACTGTGATCTTAAAGTTTTAGATTCAGCCAAATCCCATCACCAGAATTCCCACCATCACCAAAAACCACCACCTAATAAAACTCTTACTAGTAGCTCTTTCTTATTGGGGTCTTCGAGTTGAATATTTTCACCACATCCCGATGATATTTTGTTATAACCGTGAAGGTTTCCATCATCATCATCGTCATAAAAATCATCATCCACATCACGATTTTTGAGATCACCGTTTGGTAAATCACCATTTGGTAAATCATTATCTTTGTGATCACCATTTGGTAAATTTCCAACAATATCGCCTTTTGTGTGATCACCATTTGGTAAATTTCCAATCTTTGGTTTATCTTTCTTAACAATTGTGTTTCCGTCATCACCATTCATTTTGTCATCACCGTTGATTATAATTTTTGGGTGATCAATACCTTTTAGGATATTGTTTATCTTTCTCATTTTCTTCTTTATGTATGTTTGTTTGTCTCCAACCTAATTTAAAATATCAGTTAAGTTTGGTTCCCTTATTATTATGGAAAGAAATATAAAATAAAATAAAATGTTATTATATTAATTCATAAACACTTTGGGCACTAAAAAACAATAAAGATATTAAAAAAAAATCTTACCATGTAATCAATAGCTTTTCCTGAAATAAAAGAACAACAAATCAATAAGTGATGCTTTTCAAAGTTGCCAATCTCAAAATGCTTAAAAATATTCACCTGAATTCTCATGCCTCAAGTAAATAGGGTTCACGTTGAAAGTCCTGTGAAGAGCTGTGCTGTCTTTTACCCTGAAAAGTAAATATTTTTTTAATGGAAACATCAGAGATGAGAATGAGTTTATTTATAACTAGCTGCGCCCCGCGGTTTCACCCGCGTAAATATCGATCCCGTGGGAGTATCGGGATAAAAAGTAGCCTATATGTTAATCCAGGGTGTCAGCTACCTTCATACAAAATTTTATCAAAATTGGTCCAGCCGTTTGAGCGTGAAGAAGTAACAAACATATAAACACACACACATACACACAATCACGAACTTTCGCCTTTATAATATTAGTGTGTTATTTAGTGTGTATTATTAAGTATTTATTATAGTAAATAGTATGTATGTGTACATATAACTTATTTATGTATTTGTGTACCTAATTTTAGGTTTTTTTTTTTTCATTGTTCCTCTCAACCATAGCACTTGCCATCTAATCTCTTCACCACCCTTGGTTGACTGGTAGAGAATGCCTAAGGCATTAAGTCCGCCTTTGTACCTTTTTGTGCGAAAAGTTTAAATAAATAAATAAATATTAGTGTGATAGTGTGATAAAAGCAGTGGATCTCATTCTTTTTCCTCGTGTCCATGGCTCGACTGTATATTATATCCTGTTGGCCCAAAACTTTGCCACTTCCACGGAGTTGCCATTGGCAGCGCAGAGATTACTTTGATTGCATGTTTTGGGAGGAGCCTCCCCGAGTGAAATTAGAAATTGGTACCCAATCCCACAAACGTCCGGCGCACCCTGGACATCTAGCACACGGTAACATAAAGTCTACGTGACTAATCCCTTCACCTTGATGGCACGAACCGGTCTCTCTCAAGACCCATCCCAAACGGCAATTTTAAAAGATCCAGATCTTAACTACTCCAGCCCTTTGTGTTATTTAATCAATATCTCATTGAGGCGAATAATCCGAACTTTGGGCAAAAGTATCTTTTAAGATAAATCTCCATAGTACCCATCATACTATTATTTTTAACTTTCTTAGGCCCATTCCTGTACAACAGATTAAATAGAAAACTAAGTATCTACAGGGTGTTACGGAAAGGGTATATCAATACAAACGGGTTGAAGAGTGTATCTGGTCTAGAATCTCTGTACAAAATTTCAGCTCAAAAGCAGTAACTTTGAAAATGCTTAATATTTTTTTATTTCGACATCACGGCGCTGCACTGGCGCGCGGCGGCGTGATGTGCGTGTACTAGGCGCACAGACACACTACAGATAATGGATAATGACCCTCGTAGTGCGGTGACACGTTTGTTATGATTTCAATTTAATAAACTATCGAAATAAAAAAATATGAAGCATTTACAAAGTTACTGCTTTTGAGCTGAAATTTTGTACAGAGATTCTAGACCAGATACACTCTTCAACCCGTTTGTAGTGATATACCCTTTCCGTAACACCCTGTATAACCTAAATTACTATAGCTGTAAAAAAATTATCACACTAATATTATAAAGGCGAAAGTTTGTGACTGTGTGTGTGTATAATAAACAAAAAATAATAATAGACCATTTCTTTTTTGTTTTTTTTTTTTTTATATGTTTGTTACTTCTTCACGCTCGTACGTCTGGACCAATTTTAATAAAATTTTATACGGAGGTAGCTGACACCCTGGATTGACATATAGGCTACTTTTTATCCCAATATTCCCATGGGATCGACCCTTATGCGGGTGAAACCGCGGGGCGCAGCTAGTACTTAAATATTTATTAACCATCGACTATGCACAGACAGAAGACCTACTTATTGTCTGCAAATAGAACTGATAACTATTTTACTTTTATTCACCTAAGTTTTAATTTAGTTTTTACGTTATACTCAATGTTCATTTATTACATTAAGTATTTATGCACTTTCTAGCCTGAGGCACAGGTTCAACCTAGTTCAGGCAAATTAGCAACTGTGCGCTATTTTAATTGTTAAGGTATTCATTGTAAATGTATCTTTTTATAAATAAACGATTCTCATTATTATTAATTAGTTCTTACCACATAGCAGTACAATCGAAATTGACCATCAACCATTTGGAAGGGTTGAAAGCGAAAGAATCCGCCATCTCGACGCCATCCAACCAGTGCCTGTAAATATGGACTATATTAGTATCTTTGTCAATCTGTGAGTAGCAGAAAATGCAGGAGAACCAGAACCAGATAGACAGATATTTTTTCCTTATGATGTTTCATCAGTCATCAATAAGGAACAGTGGTGGCCCAGTGGTAACGGCCACGATTTACAAGTTGTAGGTTGTGGTTCGAATCTAAGCAAGCGCTTTGTTTTTTATAAATAATTTCAACACCACTGCTCTCAAAACGGTGAAGGAAAACATCTTGAGAAAACCGGCATGTCGTAAAACCAAAAATTCAAAGACATGGGTCACATGTCTTCGATTTTTTGGTTCTAGGACATGCTGTGTGAACGTCAATCCATGAACCAGCACTGGGCCCAAGTGGTAGATTACGGCCCACTCCCTCTCACAGAGAGGAGGCCTATGTCGCAGCAGTGGGAACGTTATAGGCTGATCATGTATACTATAAGTTGAAGCAAGAAGAAAAGTTGCATCGTATGAACAGTGCTTAGACGACGCAAGTCGACGCAGTCATTTGTTGCTTCAATTTTATTGTATGTCATAGACAAGAAGCTTGCATCGGGCCGTATTCATCATCATCTACCTAGCCTTTTCCCATTTAAGTTGGGTTCGTCTTCCAGTCTAACCTAATGCAGCTGAATACCAGTATTTTACATGGAACGACTGCCTATCTGACCTCCACAACCCAGTTACTGGGTAACACGATACCCCTTGGTAAGACTGGTTGTCAGACTTTCGGGCTTCTGACGATCCGTAACGACTGTCAAAGACCTATGAATGACAGCCGGGACCAACGGCTCAACGTGCTTTCCGAGGCACGGAGGCATCCATCCACAGACCAACCGCGGCAAGCGTAGCTTAACCTGATCGATCGACCTGTGCCGCTGTTATTATTTAGCCACTGGGGCCGTATTACGAAGTATTATCGGCATGTATAGCTCCGTCTCTCTCTTACACGGGAATCATGATGGCATTAAACCGTCATAATACGGCACCTGACATATTGTTGCTTGATTTTCAATAGTTTTTTACCTGTACTCGGGGCATGTAAATGCGCTGCCAGCATAGGCAGCGTCCACATGAAGCCAGGCGCCGTGTTTCTCGCAGACAGCTCCGATCTCACGAAGATTGTCGAAGGCTACCGAACCCGTAGTGCCCAGGGTTGCGCATACCTGGACAAAAGGTTGAAGTAAGTAACACATTAGGTAAAACATAACATCAGGTCAGTTTGCCTCGAAGGGTTGCAGAGGTGGCCTCTAGTGGCAGTCACGAGCACTAATTATGCTACGTAATCTCATCCTCATTGTATAGGTACTATGTAGTCGCACCATTTCGTGCGCACACGTCACAATATTTAAAGATGAAATTCAAATTTTTTCATCCTAAAGAAAAACAAATGTTGTCTGTGGTCCAGTCGTTGGCGCGGTCTCCTGACATCTGTCAATCATTGTACTTTTTTGTGCCGCGCACTGATCACGTTTTCGTATATAAAAGTTCAGAAAAGTTTTAACAAGATGGGAAAACAGAAGAAAACGAGACGATGGAATGTAGGAGCTGACCGTACGCCTGCGAGAACTGGAAAAATCGCTTGAAAAAGCAAAGCGGAGCCGTCATCGAAACTCAGTTGTCGGCAATTGAAATCATGCCGTAATATACGCACAGCAGTCTCTAGTTTTCACTGTGAGGTCAACCATGAGAACGTAACTGTGCCGTATACTTACACAAGAACGATACCACATGAGCTATCACGCGAGGCTAGCCGATGGTATATACGTTCAGTGTTCGGAGGATCTTTGGCTGACAAGGGATGCCGTAATACACACAGCAGTCTCTAGTTTTCACTGTGAGGTCAACCATGAGAACGTAACTGTGCTGTATACTTACATAAGAACGACACTACATGGTATATACGTTCAGTGTTCTGAAGATCTTTGGCCGTCTCTAAGTGTTCTCACGCGAGGTGAACCATGAGAACATTCAACTGTGCCATCAACTCCACACAGACTCACGAGAGGTTAGTCAATGTTCTATAATAATAATCCATTTATTTCAGGTTAAATCAAATAAAATCAGATATAAACCAGTCTATACGTCCAGTGTTAAAAACACATCCCTCCTGCATTCCTAGAGCTATCACGTGAGGTTAGCCATGGATTTAGATCTAAGCAGTCTGGGACCTAACTCTAATTAGTCTTCGTAGATGAGTACGGAGCCCTCTTCCATGGAAGACTACAGTTGGACTTTGTGTTATGTGACCGAAGCCAACGCAGCCGGATTGGGAATATCCATACTCAATGCCGTTAATTATAATCTAATTCCAAAATACTTTATATTCTAGATGTTAATATACATACATAACACATAATCAGCCTATAATGTTCCCACTGCTGGGACACAGGCCTCCTCTCAGTGAGGGTGTTAATATACAATTTAACTTATATAAGCTATGTTAGTACTTCAATTCTACTAAAATACAGCCGAAAGGAGGCTGAGAGTGGAACGATATACATACCCAACGTGAAGTCCTAAGTTCAAGTATTGAAAATCTACTTGTGAGATGCTGGGGTACAGTTAGCTACTTTACCTGTAGAACTGCATGGCAGTCTGGCCACACGGTGGTCAATTATGATAATGGACTAAATGTGGAGATGAAGCTAAACATTTAAAAGAAGTATGAAACATTCATAATTTGTAGCCTATTGAACCCACCAGAATTTAAAAAGGAAGGGTGGCAGCAGTAAATGGAAGTGGAATCAAATGGGACCACACAATCAAGGGGCAGCGAACTACAGTGGCCGCTACTATTACATTCATTGGGAACAGTTCATAACAGTCTAATAGCCTCCCAAGCGTTTGTATAGTGCAGATCAAATCGAAACATTAAGTTACTGAGCTAGACTGAGTGTGACATTAATTTATCATGAAAATTGCAATAATCTGAGATCCTTAATCCTACCTAGCCATGAGGAAATTCAAGAATTGATGTGAGTAAACACCAATATCAAAATACCTATTCTACACACCAATTCAGAATAGCTATCTATAAGCTTCAAGATAAATCCAATGCCAACAACCGTTGCCAGAACCAGCATCATCACTAGCTCAGGTACAGACTGGTAGATTGCAATATTTCTCTGAAGTATGATATTACTACTAATCCAACCATATATGAGTGGATCAAGGGTTATAAACTACCTTTTACTGAGTTTCCAATTCAAACTTCTGAATAACAACTTCATTCAGAAAGAAAGCAATCTATCCCCATGGAATAATCTCTTATATTAGGTGCTATAGAAACATGTGCTCCTGTCAAATAAGTAATTTTATCTGGTATAATTGTACCAAAATCGCATGGTGTTTGGAGATACATATTAAATAAAAACTTAATATGTAGTATGTTACTAGGTATATAAGTTTTTTGCCTACAATATTACATTGATTTAAAAAATTCATATCAATTATCCATATGAAAATATTTCAGGAGATATCCCCAGTTTCTATTTCAAGATATGTTATAAGTTATAACAGTTTACATGCCTCGTATTTGGACTTAGCACCGCTCCATATGTATTCACAAACATCATAAAGCCAGTTGTCTGTCACCGGAGGTCACTAGGGTTGTTTTTTGTCATACATCTTGACAATTATATTCTGTGCCCTGCCGATCCATATGCAGTGTTTAGAAAATATGTCTGATACTCAAACTGTGTTAAATATCTAGGATTTATTATTAAAACTGAAAAGAGTGCCCAGACAGTGCTGCCAATGTCTAGGATATTAGTTGGGTTCAGTCCAGTTTGCCATTTCACTTCCTCAGGAAAATATAGACTTTACCCTGTAGTCCATAAAAAATATTAAGTCTGAAATGAGATATAAATAATCGAGTGTGTCTAATTACTAGGTATTCTAGTAGCTGCATCTGTATATGAATATGGTTAACTTTATACCAAACTAGGTTAAAAATCACTTATTTACAAATACAACAGGGCTAGAAACAAATTAAAAATCATTTATTTGCAGAGATTGTTGGTTACCTTACATTCCAACAAACCACAATAGAATTAAACAATTAGATTTTGTTCTCGAAATATTGTCCCAAACTGACTGGGGTCTGGTATGTAATGATATCAACATCCACAGGCACTGGACAGTTAATGTTGAAAAGTTCCTTACCTTACCTTGAACTATTAGCAGCATTTATGGGGCTCAAAACATTTGCAAGCAAACTCAGTTACTGTAAGGACTTAGAAAAGATATCACAACGGCCATATCCTGTGTCAGTAAGATGGGTGGTACTCATTTTACTCATCTGAATAGCTTGACTTAACAATCTTGGCAACGGTTCAAGGAATGACAAATACGGGTTTATGCATTTTATATTACTTCCAAAGAAAACAGTATGGGAAATTGAATCTAGGCTTCCTAACATAGAAATTAAATGGAAGTGATGTGATATAGCCTACAAGTCAAATGTTGCAAAAAAAAAAAAAAAAAAAAAAAAATTGCAGCAACTTGTACAACTTTGAAACCCTACATAAGGACATACTTCTAAGTAAAGATATACCTATGTAAGCAGGGGGGGGGGGTGTGTGCTGTACTGGGCCAGCCCCCGATTAACCTGTTTACAATCAGGTCTAATACTAAATATCAACATATCATGGCTCCCTGATCCAAGTATGTTCTGTAGATCTATTCACTGTCAAATGGGATCTCGACACCCAATGCACAGGAGTCACTGTTTGCTGCCATATTATCAGGGACGCTTTCCTGATAGGAGAAAGACTGATCCCTCAATTAATATAGTGTTAGCTTTGCTCTAGATCAGTAGACTCTCTTCTGTTACACACAAGACATTGACCCCTAGGCTCAGTCATGATAGTCATATAATTTTTACCACTAAGTTTAATGATGTATGATATCCTAATGGTATTGAGTGAGCTATATAATAATCAGCAAATTCTGTAGTTTTTGGCCGCCACATTGACACAATAATGACAGAGCGACAAGGTTTCTCAGGGATATATTTATATTAAGACCAAAGAATCCCAAATAGGAAGTTAGTGGGACCCTAGTATCGTTTTGCATTATTTAACCGGCCAAGCACCGCGCGTCGCCTATTGGCGACGAAACAATAGAAAATCAATTGTATCTCATTAGCGGAGTTCGACAGATTAATTTATTTCCCAATCAAACCCTTGGTTTAGAATTTCTAACCAAACAATTAGTAACGATAATAGCTCTTGTAACTGCACACAAAATTCAAACCTGGTCACTCATTAGTACACTTCTTATAATGAGGACAAAATTAACATAAAAATCCAGATATAATTAAAACCTGGTAGATCCGAACTCAACTTGATTCTACCATTTTTTAAAGATAATTTATCTTTCTGTACTGCCACAACCCTTAAATTGTCCTATCTAGATTTTACTAGGTAAGAGTATAAGACAAAATTGTAAATCATTAATTATAACTATAAGAAAGCCTTATGATGCAACCTCTACTGCAACCAATAATAGATGGATAAAACAAATTTCAAGTAAGAGTGGAATAGATATTATTATTTCTAAATTCACATATACAGACATGCCTCTACTTCAAAGGGCTCTGAAGAAGGTGTCATTATGCTGGTTGGACCACAAATTTCTCAACCCTTACTCGGTTTTATAAGAGACCTTTTTATTAGTGATTCTAATGTTTTTGCACCAGCTGTGTGCTCTATAGAGTGGTTGTACATAGAACTTATTACATGTCAATGTTAATTGTCTGATTACAAGAAATTGATGTGTGCCATATGGGATTATTAATTAAACTAGTTGATTCAAAACTGATTATATTTCCAGAATCTAATAGTAATTAGAGAATTATAAATTAAGTTAGGTAACTATTTACCTTAATGGTACACTGATTCTTAATAGAAATGCATTACAATTAGTATGCATGTTATGTTACAATGTTCAATTATTGAACAATGCTCATTTTATGTAGGTACCTATGATGACCAACACAACTTTATTCTTTGAACATCTACATAGTACCTATACAATGAGGATGAGATTACGTAGCATAATTATACAGATCGGACTAACTTACCTAGTGACGTCCGATCCTTAATTATGTGAAGTAATCTCATCCTCATTGTATCCCAACCCTTCCCAGATAATCGTCCTATACTTTAGGTGTATTGGATTGCCTTATTAAACCCCTTCTAGAAGTTGTGTTGTGCTGTATGCCGGGACTATACGATGCCCATGTTGGTCATCGTGAAGTCCCGTTCTTATGCTTTGAAAGAATGATTGACAGATGTCAGGAGACCGCGCCAACGACTGGACCACAGACAACATTTGTTTTTCTTTAGGATGAAAAAATTTGAATTTCATCTTTAAATATTGTGACGTGTGCACACGAAATGGTGCGACTACATAGTACCTATACAATGAGGATGAGATTACTTCACATAATTAAGGATCGGACGTCACTAGGTAAGTTAGTCCGATCTGTATAATATGTCAACACTTGGCAACTTTCAATTGCGATTTTTTCGTGAAATAACGAATGCAACGTTGAAATACGACACTTTACATAAACCTATGGGTTCGAAAATACTATGTAACATAAAAATTTATTCAAAAATAAAGGACAAAATCGCCTTTGAATAAAGCCAAGTGTATACATACTTGTGCTCGTGACTGTACACCCCTTGGCCAGTTATGTTTAAGTCAGTAATAGGCGGCGACCTTATTGCCATCAACTGAGCACAAATCCAGACTCCAGGCTGTAATTGAGAAATTCCTAATGGAAAACCTGATAAATCTATAGAGGTGAGGAGCAGGGTGTAAAGTTCACTCATACTCTATAGAAAAGGGAGGATCCTCCGACCAGACGGGTGTTGTGTCTGGCGGGCAACTGCCCAATGATTCATGTCGGGCCGTATCTATGCTAGTTGCGCGGTAAACTCTGCTTGCGAGATGCAGGATTTGCGTGACGTCAGTATCACGCGTTGTTCGCATGTGGCGTTGTAGATACCGCTACAAAACTGCCCGACCTGAGAGTCAAACCCAGGTCCTTATGCTTAGCAGTAGCACTTGCGACCACTAGACCAATAAGGCAGTCAGCACCCATCATCTGCCTAGCCTCTTCCCAACTATGTTGGGGTCGGCTTCCAGTCCAACCGGATGCAGCTGAGTACCAGTATTTTACATGAAGCGACTGCCTATTTGGCCTCCACAATCCCTTACTATATTAGTAAGGGGTTGTGGAGGCCAAATAGGCAGCGAAACCCCTTGGTAAGACTAGTTGTTAGACTTTCGGGCTTCTGACGACCCGTAACGACTGTCAAAGATCCACGAATGACAGCCGGGACCAACGGCTTAACGTGCTTTCCAAAGCACGGAGAAGTCTTGTTATGTAAAGATGGTCACCCATCCACGGACCACCCGCATCGACCTTTGCGGCTGTTATTACTTAGCCACAAGCCCTGGACCCACGGTACACAAAATCAACTTTTTAATATCAAAATCAAAGTAATTTATGTAAATTAGAATGTTTTGGCAATGACACTACCAGCCGCACTACCAGTAGTGTCGTTTACAATTAATGATACTACCAAGCCTATTTTTGATTAATCTGTCAAGCTCCGCTAATGAGACACAATTGATTTTCTATTCTATTTTCTTTTTTTCTATTTTCTATTTCGTCGCTAATGGGCGACGCGCGCCGCTTGACCGGTTAAATTGTACAGTCAAGACAGCAAGTTCAGTAATAAAATTCTTTATTTATCACTAAGTAAATAAATCATGAAAATATCTTTGTTTTGGAGTGCAGTACAAAGATAGCTGACGTGGCTCAAAAGAGTGCTCAACTTAAATATAAGCACATTCTTATCGTCAAAATTACATAACACTAGGGAATGCAACCTCGAGTACTCGGCCATATTTACCGAGATTAATCTCAGTCAAAAATCGGACAAGATCTCGCGAGATTAACGAGATTGCGCAGGAGCATAAATACATGTGTTTTTCGACAGACGACGACAAAAAGCATAAAATCTATAAACAGTCAGACGACTCTTTAAACATTTTATGCTTTTTGCGAAGTTATTTTCAAAATTTTGACGACTGTACTTTATTTTTTTAAATACCTAAAAAAGAACTCTGATTATTTAATTAATGAAAACTTGTAGAAATAAATGATTATTAAATATTACATCTATTATTTCCCTATCAAAAACCCATTATTGTGACAATTCGTATATAAAAAGTTAAACAAATTCACCAATCTCGCGAGATCTCGTAAATAGCGAAATGTCGCGAGATTGCATTCCCTACATAACACATACCCCAAAATCGCGCGCCCTTCACCATAGGGATTCCTTCATATTAATAGAGAAAGTAACTGCTCTACATACTCACAAACACAACTGCACTATAATACGGTGACAAGGTAACGCGTATAAAATCATAATGCACTTAGGATGCCATTCGCATGGAAGCAGGAAGAGCCGGTGGGCTTTATTAAAATTTGATCGAAACTGAAGAGTATGGGAGCTGTGTAATTAGGTGTTAAAGATGCAGGGAGGGGCTTAAAGCGACAATTTGTCTTATACACCGTGTTCTTCACGATATCCATAAACTTTGTCAAACGCTTCTATAGCTTTTACAAATTAAATCTAACAAAGGAAGTAGTACTTAAAAAGGCTTCGTTACAAAGATAGGTATTTGTAATTTCATTTAGTGAAATTTAATTGAGCTACGCAGTAATTTTTTTGTTCCTGTTGTCAACAATTGTTGGCAGGTAAATAAAATGAATAAATAATTAGTCATTATTATTCATTATGTTGTTATATTTCCCTAAAAACTAAACATCTGAAATATTAACATGAATTCCGTAAAACAAAGTTTCCTACTGTTACAATTTTATACTGTGACGCAAAATTTTTGCACTCCGGGGTCAGCGAGTTCATTTGAACTGCGCGTCCGCGGGACTTGCCACGCGGGGAAGGTGGCAACGTTAAATGCCTACTGCGCTCGAATATCCTGGCCTTAACTCAGTTTTGAAAACTTGCAGCCCGCCAAATCTTATGAATGAAAGTACGTCATCGTTGCCAATTCAAATAAAGAGGCATGCATTTCGGCCGATTTGCGTCAAGGTATTTTGTTTATATAAAAATTAACAAAAAATAAGAATTCACTAATGTGTCCATAATGAAAAATGCTTATTTCCATAGTCTGAACATCTGGTCGAAGTTTATGTATATCGTCCGGAACACGGTGTATAATCTGACTGCATGACGGCAAAGACAGGGTTATGTTTTTCTGCGTTATACATAATATTTTTGTAATCATTTTTAACCATATACCGTTTAATATACTCTTTCAGAGTTATACTTTAATATTATTTATAAATATATATGTTTCTTAAACGTGTCTATAATTTAATTTTCTCACAGATGCGCAGCGTTTAAGAGGACTACATGACCTAATGCGCGGTCTTTGTCGGACTGCATAGAAAAGAAAGAAAAGCGCGATGACACAACGCTGGTAATTTAAAAAAAATCTATTGCTTGGACTAAAAAATTAAAACACTACAGTTTTAGTATGTTGCTTGTAGAATAATCTGACAAAGAATCATAATGATTGTATGTATATTAGTATGGTTTTTATTGTAAAAAGAAAGTTTTTAGAGGTATCTTCATGACTTTTTCTATCGTACCAAATAAGTTCTATTATGTTTTCAACACACTATCTACCTAGCATATATCCTGAAGAATATCATATATTTTTCTAATTTTGTTTACTGTAGTCGATCATATATTTTTATTGTTTCTAAAACTTGCGTCCTGTAAGCCCCTTAAGGTACAGGCTTTTTTAGCCGTTAAAAGACACAAAAACTCTTACATTTCAGGCCCATATAAATCAAAAACTCTCACTTAATACTTAAGAATTTACTCAACATACTTAATTGAAAATTGCCTTGGCAATGGCAATCCCTTTGCCCAGTAGGAGGACAGATTAGGCGAAAAAAATATATAAGAGTCAAAGTATAAGTTAATTAAATTCTTTTTTATTAGGTACCTTTATATTCAAAATGTTAAAAGTTATCAACACTGATTCAACACAGGCGCGTCGCCCACACGAGCTAGAGTCGAGGCGGCGTCAAGGCGCGGGCGCACGTTGTCTATAGGAATAAATATAGGTATGTATGTATAGGCGACATACCTATATTTATTTCTATAGAAAACGTGCGCGTTTACGACGTACGGCATTTCATACAAACTTTCAAGCCCTCGTTTTTCTAAATCAATGAACAGATTTTAATGAAACTTCGTACGCTTAAGCAGGATACAAAGGTCTAAAAAGTTAGTTAAGAACACCCGCTCTACGCGCCGCTGCCTTTGAAGCCAGTTCCATAAAAATCTATGCACTGAAACGCGCTGCTCCCCGCGCGGCCGCCACCGCCGCGCCGCGCCCGCTGATTTCGTGTCCGTAGCCTAACATGGCGCATCCTAGCGCGTCAAAAAAGCACACTGTTGAAATTCCAACTCTCGGGTCTAAGCAGTGCGTTGTTAATCGATTGCGGGGAAAAAAATCGCCGCGCGAAAAACGCCCGTGAGAACCTGGGCTAACTCGGAAAACAATAGCAAATCGAATCAATTAAAAACGATTCTAAGTTTACAAATTATGTTAAGTTATAGTACAATACAATTTATAGTTCGTAAATATAATGATATAAAGTCGACCTCGACATCGAATCAAATCCACTAAGTACTCGTACGTAAATCGATTTAATATACTTATGTAAGTACTTACATTTGCTTCGCCATAAAAGAACATGATAAATGATTGTATTTCTGTAAGTAGATTTGTGCAAAGAATTTTAAACGTTACCCATATTTTTTAAATTAGATGAAGTCGGTTTGTCATATCAGAAGGCCAGTTCTCGTAATTTAAAACGTTCAAAATCTAGTCGCAGTCTCATCTCGGCGACAAACAAATGTCCAAAACTAAAAAATAAAAAAAAATAAAATGTAAGGAAATTAAGAGGTATTTTTGACAGATTGAGACTGAGATCAGACTGTGAACGTACATAAAATTACGAGAATTGACCCTCTGACTACTCTGAAAAAAAAAGGCCAAAACAAACTCAGAGGTCACAGAAGTCCAGATAAAATCTTGGTCAGATCATGTGAAGACCATGTAGATTGGTGTCTGGTGTCTGTCTGGTTGGTAAATGGTCTTTCGAGGAAAGAACCTCACAGATTGAGTAGACCTGTCAAGTCAGTGCACGCAATTTTGTCAGTAATAGTGCAGCTCTACGGGGCTCAACGACTCGACGAACAATACCTACAAACGGGGTGAATCGAGACGAAACTTTAAAGTGGATTTTAACGTTGAAATAATATAGTTTGTTGTCAATAAGGGCACGTAATCGTTAATTAAATTACAGTAAACACATTAGGGTCCTTTTTGGGCGCAAACTATATTACTTATTTTAATTGTTAAAATCCCTTTTAAAGTTTTGTCCCGATTCACCCCTGCATCCCTATTCACCCCTTTTGACGGTACCAAAAGAGGACATTTGGGTAGGCAGCATAAAGTACTCATTGGCATAAATTATTAGTGATTACCCTGATGATAATTTATTTATTTATTTATTACTTTTAAGAAGGCTTACAGACTAATTACAATTGATAGGTAACAACAACACATTATCAAGTTGCTAATAACAAGCCTCCACAGATATATAACATATCGATTACTTAAAGCCTAACAATTAAAGTACATTGTGTACCTACACAAGTAAGTAGGTTAAGTTAGTTTAATTAATTATTTTTTGTATTTATGTTACTACATATGAGTTTAACAACTACTAGAAGGCGTATCGTTCGCAAAAAATGATTTGGCTAATAGCGTCCTTACTGTGCTTATCTTAGTGCAAAATAAGTCAACATCGTGTTCAGAAGATACATCATTGAAACTTCGAGCGCTTCTCATAAGAAAAGCATTACTCCTATAATTAGTAGTGGCAGAAGGCACACCTAGAAGCGGCCTTTTACGTAATCCAATAGTGTTAGTGCGAAATGCTAGCTTTGCCAATAGTTCAGGGCAGTCAATCAAGCCATTCGCTATTTTAATCAAAAAACACACATCATTAATGAGTCGCCTACGATCCAATGGCAGAAAATGGTACCTCTTGCAGCGGTGACTGTAATCTATGGATACTTGATGCGCTTTGTAATCAAGATATCTCAGAAACTTTTTCTGGATACCTTCAATGCGCGAATTGTAGATCCCATAGTGAGGGTTCCAGACTTGCGATGCATACTCTAAGTGGCTGCGCACGAAAGAACAGTACAAAACCTTGATCGGCTTCAGAGAACGGAAACAGGCTGAGGCTCTGATTATAAATCCTAGTGCTTTCGAGGCCCTGCCCACAATGCTGTCAATGTGTTGATCAAATAGTAATTTGCTATCCTGTATAACACCTAAATCTCTAATGCTGTTAACTTTGCCCAAGGTTAGTTGGTTGAGACTATAGGTTGAATTTACTATAGTCTTCTGGCGCGTGAAGGTCATTTGAAAACATTTAGAGGCATTCAATTGTAGCAAGTTATGTTTGCAATATTCTTCAAACCTATTAAGATCAGCCTGCAACTGGTTAGTATCATTGATATCACGTATAATCTTATGAACCTTCATGTCATCAGCGTATAGCAACACGTAAGAGTGCTTGAAGCAGTTTACAACATCAGCAATAAACATAGTGAAAAGCAAGGTCCCCAAAACTGAACCCTGTGGTACACCCGAGGGGACCGAAGTCCAACCCGAAGTGTAACCTTGGAGAACCACAGCCTGACTCCGATTCTCAATGTAAGACGAAAACCATCTATATAGGTCGCCACGTATACCGGCTTTGAACAACTTCTCCAGCAGCAGACGATGGTCAATACGGTCGAAGCACTTGCTGTAGTCAGTATAAATGACGTCGACCTGCGCGCCCTGCTCCATACCACCCGATATAAACTCATGCGATAACACCAAATTAGACGTAGTGGATCGCTTTTTAAGAAAACCATGCTGTTCCTCCACGAAGTTACTTTCCATAGCCGCATATACATCATTATACACTATACGCTCAAGGATCTTTGAGAACAGACATAATTTAGATATCGGGCGGTAGTTCGTAACATCAGATTTGTTTCCTTTCTTGTGAACAGGGGTGATGAATGCTGATTTCCAGATTTTAGGAACTATGCCCTCAGAAATAGATCGATTGAATAGGATACATAATGGGGCAACCAAACTATCAGCACATTGTACTATAAACACCGGGGGTATCAGATCCGGGCCACCTGATTTAGAAAGATCCAAGGACTTGAGCAACTTCAATACTCTACAATGAGATATTTCCAATGTACTGATAAATGCAACACTATCAACACCAGTATAAGTCTGCGAAGATGTACAAGGGACTGGAACAGGTTCCTGGAAAGTGGAGTGGAAGTACGCCGCAAATAAATTACTGATTTCCGCACCACTACTCGCGGTGACGTCACCGTACTGCATGAACTTAGGCATTGCATTAGAGATTCTCTTACTTTTCATATAAGACCAGAAAGATTTTGGATTTTTCACTATCGATGATTCTATTTTATCCATGTATATATTAAAACATGTCTTTTCCAAGTTAATAGCTCTACTCCGTAAGACGGAAAAAGAATGAAAATCAGAGATATTACCATACGTTTTGTACTTACGATGATACTTATATTTCTCTTTCAATACTTTTATTAGAGCAGAACTGTACCATAGTGGATACGAAGATTTTGTAACACACTTAAGAGGGATGTACTTGTCCCTAAGTTCATATAATTTACTGTAAAATATTTCAACAGCGCTGTCCATTGACTCCGAATTTAAGAGGCCAGTCCAGTTTATTTTGTCCAATTCAGATCTAATGGCCACATAGTCACCCCTAGAAAATATATATCGTCGTGTTATGTTGTCCGCCAATTTATGAATTTCGACAAAATCAGCTCTAATTGATAGCGGTTTGTGATGTGAATCCACTGGCAAAGCTAATGGATCATGACATTCACTAACACTCAGAGAGTCATTAGAAAAAACTAAGTCCAATACCCTTCCGTTAATATTCCTCTCACCATTATACTGAGACAAGTTCGAAGTAAGGGCGGCATCAAAAAAATCACTCAGGTGTTGACACTTAACGTTTTGCGAAATCAATTCATTGCTACCAGCGTCAGCACTCACTATCCAGTCTACACTATTTCCGAAATTAAAATCACCCAATATTATGAATTTGTCCAACGGGTGTGTTAAAATTAAATGTGTCATGTTATCAGTGAAATTATTTAATTGAATGCTATATGAATTGCCAAGATTCTGCTTACAAAGATAAAGGGCACAAATGTGCAACTTATAAGTAATAGCCGGTCGAGACCTCTTGAGAGCAAGCGATACCCAAATGTCCTCAGCAGAACTACACCAATCACGTCTCTCAACTACAGCAAGCTCGCTTCTCACCGCTATTAAAACACCCCCACCGCGCTGCTGAGCAGTACGAGAGTAATCACGATCCCGTCTCATCACTATGTATCGACCATCAAACATCTCACTGCTGAATATATCACCTACCAGCCACGTCTCGGTAAAAACAATAACATCATATGAACTAAGTAGTATTTTACGAAAGATATTGTTCGTTTTCGTGCGCAGGCCACGTACGTTCTGGTAATATATATTAAGAGTAGCCATTTCGCAATCTAACTATAATAAAGTAGATATTAAAAACTATTAAATTGTATAGTAAAAACGCAAAAATTGTTTTTACCATAAGAAATAAGTAAACTAAGAAGGTAGAAGCTAATGACTCGCAATAATGTAATAGGCACTGTAATGCACAGTGTCCAACAAATAGTATGTTTAAATTTACACCGATCGCCTTATGAATAGAATCATAAGGTGACGATCGCAAATGAGATAAGAAACGCCCGGGACAAACGGCATTAACAAACACGATGTTACATTCAAAATTATGCCGTAACACAGTTAGCAAAAGATCATAATTACATTGGAACAAATTATAAACGTAAAAATAATATTTAAAAGACTTACTCATTAGCACTATGCAATGACACAATGTCATTAGGAAAACACTAATAGCACGCTGTTTAATGTGGTTCTCAAACTGTACATGCAATGAAATATATTTTAAGCACTTTATGGAGTGTTCCAGCTGAGTTATACAATTTTCGTGAGATCCTTTTCCGATTTGACAAATATTACCGGAGAAGTGTCCATTTTCCTCGCGTGGATTTTTGCATGCTTGACCCATACGTATTGAAAATCCATATCCGCCGCCATTTTTTTGGTTTTCGATAACAGGAGCTTATTTTTCGTTGTAAGGTGGTCATTAATGAATACTCTTTGATTCCCAGATAGACCAAATTGGCTTGCCGTTATAGGCGAAGTCTTGATAACGTATCTCGCAGCAGCAACAAAATCCTCCTTCACATAGCGATTACAGAAACAAACTATTATTGGCTTTGTACGATCTTTTTCTCTCGCCGGCACCCTGGTAACAAAGTTGATTTGTGTCTTGGTAATGGGATAATTTATTTTGGCTCCAATTGCGGTAATAATTTCAAATAGGTTTTCATTATTCACTTGTGGCAACCCTTTTATTTCAACGTTATTCGATCGCGACCATTGATCCCTAATATCAGACTCTTCTTCCAACTTGTCCAGACGATCTTGAAGTCGATTCACTTGTTCCTTAACTGTTTCCATCACGACCAGACGCTGTTCCATTTCGCAGATTTTATGCCGAAACTCATTGACCGTGTCTTCAAACTGCTGGTGTAAGGACGATTTTAGTTCAGCGAATTCAGTTCTTAGTGCCAAAATCTCCTCTTTTAGACCATCCAAAGGAGCAAGTTTCGCAGCCAACGCTCTTATCTCTTGTAAGACTGTGGATTCCGTGTCCTGTCTTGGCAATTCCGGTTCAATTGTCATAGGTGATCGAGGTGCGCCAGTCGGATTGACAGTAACTGGAACTGCGTCAGGTGGACGAACAGCTCCTGTCTGCTTACAGTTCATGCACCTCCAAGTGAGTTTTCTATCACCAAGCTTCCGGTAACCGGCCTCTGTAATGCCTGCGCATTGAAAATGCAATTCACGACCACATACCGTGCAAGGCACCCCATCCGACATAGATTCGTCACAGGCTCCACACATTCGTGCTCCCTCCATTGCGTACACGGTATGTAAATAGTTTGTTCAAAACAATAAACAGCAACAGCTCTAAACTTTGAGAAACACTGATCAAGCTTTAGAAATCGTTAGTAGTTTTAACCTATGCACGACCGTAAACAACAGGGTCTACGACCAGACTGATAATGATGATAATGATGTTAAACTAACATCACATCAATATGACAACTCGCTTTGCATGTAATCAATATTTTATGTCAAGTGCAAGCCGATTTAATTTCAATGAAACATTTCCATTTCCACAATAGAGCTATTTAGCTTTCAGCTAATATTTACACAAGGGAAATTACAATAAAAGATTCTACAATGTTATTGAAATGAATGCTCGACAAGATTATTAAGAAGGTTTTAAAACAAACCCAAGACACTACAAATTGCCGTACTCAAAACTGGGGTGTGGTACAAGTTACGAGATGATGCTTTATTCAGTGGTGGCAGTGTGCAGTGGTAACAGCCGCGACTTACGAGTTGTAGGTCGTAGGTTCGAACTCAGACAGGGCCTTTACTTTTTGTAAATTACTTCATCGCCAATGCTCTCAAAAACGGTGAAGAAAAACATCGTGAGGAAACCGGCATGTCCTAGAACCAAAAATTCGATGACGTGTGACATCTACCAACCCGCACTTGGCCCGCGTGGTGAATTACGGCCCACTCCCTCTCACAGAGAGGAGGCCTGTGTCCCAGCAGTGGGAACATTACAGGCTGATTATGATTATGCTTTATTACAGTCTGGCGTTGAGAGAATGCGTTCCTGACACTTGTCACTGCGACAATTCTAGTAACTAATAAGCATCAAGTTTGCAAAACAACGCGAACGCGCGTTTCGTTTGTACGAAATTGACCGGTGTTAAGAACACTTTCTCTCGTGAGCCGCACGGCGTACGGTATGTTCTGTCTTCACGATTCTCAAGGAAACTTAAAAGTAGGTAGGAAATATTTATCCTGAATTTTAAAACTAAACAAGAGCATAAGAAACTTTGTGTTAAATCATCATTCTCCTGACCGTATTCCAATTTATGTAGGTTCGGCGTAACTTATCTTTTTCTTCCATACTTCTCTATTAGTCGTCATCTCGGTAGTCACCCCCTTTCTAGCCATATCATTCTTCCCACAAACGGTTAAATAGAAAGTTACATTGGAATTAAACGAAGAAGCGATAAATTGAGAAAAATATTATTCAATGTGTATTTTTTACCTCAACTAACACAGGTAGTGTATTTTTTCTATTAATTTTCATTTGGTATTCCAATATTATTAAAATAACCTCAATGCATAACATTAGTTAAGCACCTCCGAAAAGCAATCACCACTTTACAGTGCATCTGCAATATGATATAACGTTTAGACTCTTTTCTAATTTCAAACAAAATACTGTCACAAAAATAAAACGCCAAATGAACAAACTTCACTTCTCCGCCAAATCGCTTTCGCTCATAACTTACACCACATTTTAAAGTCCTAAGCAGCTTCCGCAGAATCTGTGAAACATCACAAATTGGTCCCACCGCGGCCGATGGGACTTAAAAATGGTCCCAACTAATCTTCAAATAATGAATGTTTTCATAAGGATTCTGCAATATTTCTTACGTCTCCAAGGAGTTGGGTTAAATTAGAGACAGGATGAATAAATATTAGTATTAATAATCTTGAAGAACGTAGCTATATTACTCTTTAATTGGTCCCAAGAATCTTGTTGTCGTCTTAATAAATGCCTCTATTGAAGACTGCTACAATGACGGTCAAAACGGAAATTATTCCATTTTTCACATAATAAGCTTATAATGGTCCCACTGCTGGGACACAGCCCCCCTCTCGGTGATAGAAAGTGGGCCATAATCCACCACGCGGGCCCAGTGGATGGATGTCACATGTCTTCGAATTTTTGATTCTAGGACATGCCGGTTTCCTCACGACGTTTTCCTTCTCCGTTTTGAGAGTAGTGGTGATTTGTTGATGAAATAATGTACACAAAGCAAAGCAAAGCGTAGACTGACGACTTGTAGGTTCAAACCCAGACAGGCGTCTGGGTTTGAACCTACAAGTCGTCAGTCCCAACCGTTACCACTGGGCCACCACTGCTCTATTTTGTGCTCTATTTCACTTTTGCTAAGGCCTAATTTCACCAAGCTCTGTTAGAATATTAGGTAAATGACATGTTAAAGATTTTTACGGACTGTTTTTCATAGTAAGTCAAATAAGTTTACAGAACATTTAATAACTAACAGAATTTAGTGAAATCAGCTCTTAGTTTGATAATTTTCGAATAACTAACTTTTTACCGATATTTTTTTTGATAGATAAATATTGGCACCTCATTTTTTTTCACCTCGTCGTAATTTTAAGCCCGATTAGCTGATTTTCTTAAAAATTAAATATACCAAATTAAAACGCTGATTCTAAAATATTATTTTCGAATATGAAATTCAAATCATCATAGAATGAACAGCGTAGTGAAATGCATCATACACAGCGTTTTGTAACAAAAAAAAAATCTTTGAGAGAAGAAAAAAGAAAAGATATTTAATTTAGCACAGACTAAAAAACACAAAATACACCCAGATACATACATCAGATAAAAACAAATAAAAAGTGTAAAATCCTTCTTCGTTTCACAAAGCGAGTCACTTCCGAGCCGGTAGTTATTTTTTGCAATGTTTGAAATATTATGAAACTCGCCAGACGGAATGTCGTCGCTCCAGCCTGGAGACCGAATAACTCGCTAAAACGGGCTTACACGAGGGTAGCTTTTCAAGCTAGGATAGCAGACCAGTAATATCCTGGCTTAGCATATGCTAGAGCTGAACCCTTATTGTGTATTTTGATTTAAAAGAGTGTCCATGGAGTTTCTTGCCCGTTCTTCTCCATAGGTCCCTACGCTTTGGAATGGGCAACTAGCTTCATCTTTCTGACTGACCGTCACCTTGACAATTCAAAAGTGCCTGTAATTGGTTTCATTTAAATAAATGCTTTGAGTTTTGAGTTTGAACAAAGTAATAGAGCGGGCGGGGAATGTGGCTGTTATTTTAGTATATTGTGGTGTTTTACGACTTCTACACGAACGAAGTCGCGGGCAGAAGCTAGTCAAAGTTCTGACCCAGTCTAGCGACAGCCCTAATTTTATCTTTTTGTTGAAAATTTACATCCAATGTAATGTTTGTGGAACAGCACCACATTTAGGTACACTCCAAGGCGGAGTCGTCTATAAATCTCCACCTGTACAGGTTTTCCTTGCTTCGGCCAACCTGGGTCTACTCATGATGGTCAGGGTGTGAGTAATGAATGTGAATCAATGTAAAAAAAGAATAAAATTTTAGAATTAAATTAGCAACTAGTTTGATTTTGTCTAGACTCTAGATTGTCCTATGGAGCAGGACCAGCATGTTTCCAAGCGTTCTTATCTTGGATATAATCTTCTAGTTTATAGTGCTGATTCTCAGCCTAATTTGATTAAATGACTTTTGAATTTGTAAGGATAGCACGGTAGAAGATACAGGTACTGTTTATAATAATCTGTAAGGTTATAGATGTAAGGATAGTAATGTAGGAGACTTACCCAAAAGGGGACCAGTCCCTTCTCCTTGTCACTGGCGATGGCCTTCTCCAGTTGATCACCTCGCATGCTCTGTTGCTCATCAGATTCAATATACCGCATACGAACCAGACCTGGACAACAAAAACAAAAATCAAAACAAATAAGTACGAGCATATACGAGATATGGAAAATTCAAACCATTCCTTTTCTCAAATAGAATAGGTGATATAGAATATATAAACAAATCTGAGAGGGGCAAACCGCTCCATAAGGGTCTCCCCACATTTATCGACGCGGAATCGGCTTAAGCCAAGTGCGTATCACCAAACTACTCGACTTATCGCCGAGCTAATAGGCAAACGGCTCGTTTCGCCGTCGGTCGGCGTCGCGACGCGTCGTCCGAGCCGAGCCAAAGCGAATGGTATTAGTAACACTCTTATTACGTAGACATAAAGGCTTTTTTGACCGGCGTTAGCCGATTCCGCGTCGATAAATGTGGGAAGACCCTTATTCGTTAGTTTCACACACATCGCTCGCTACGCATCCTCGCTCATTTCTGGTGAAAACGCAGTCTAACTTTTGAAGGTAAAAAACATAAACTGAAAAAAAAAATTGTTGCCGCAATCAAGATTTTGTTTAGATTGACTAAGTAACTTGTTTGCATCTGAGCCTATCAAGCACAATGATCACAGCTACTACTTTTATTTGATTGAGATTTGAAACGGGATCTTGATTGGAGTTATCACAAAACCTGTTTGCAGCAATCAAGTTGATCAAGTTGCTTGATTGACACAACTAACTTACTTTGTTGTTTTAACTCTTCTACAATTATGTCATGTTAAGGGTAATCGAGAAACTTGTTTGAGCGTTCAATCATTTGAGCTAGCATTGCTGCAATCATGTCGTGATGATCAACTTAACTAAGATTTTGATTAATCTAAACAAGATATCGTCAATCAAGCTAAAAAGTCACTTGATTGGTGTGCATTTTTTTCAGTGTAGTGATCAACTAGTTTATTACTCACCAATAAGCCCAGCTTTCTCCACCGATGAGTGAGCCTGGTCGGAACAGTAGCAGATGAGGTGGCCTAGCAGCTCGGCTGACTGCACCTCGGGGTTTAGCTTCGACAGCTCCATCAAGGCTCTAGTGCGAGCTGCTAGTAAGCTGACGAGGGTAGCTTCACTTGCTGTTGTCTGGTGGAGATGTAATATAATAAAAAAAATGTGTACAGTCAAAAAAAGAGATAGTATGCAGAATCGTCGGATATAGTTGAAGTTTAGTCAGAAATCAATGGATGTTGTCGACTGAAATTTAATTTGATAAATGAGCTGTTTGTTTTCTATTAATACGAGTAAGATTAAATTTTATTCGAGAACATCCATCGGTTTCTTAATAAACTTCAATTATAAAAACACTGAAAACAACTAGTATGTGTTGTGTGTGGTGTGTGTGTGTTGTTGTTTCTATAAATACTTTTTTTTTCTTCCTTTCTATATCCGACAATTCTGTATACTTATCTCTTTTGTTGACTGTACTTAATTAATTAATTTAATTCCTAATGACTAGATACATCTTGACCTGTACATAAGAATAATCAGTAGTTCAGATTTATCTGACCTGTATTACTCCACCGCCTGGACTATCGTTCTTCTCGTTGAGAAAGCAATCTGGCAGGCCTAGCAGCTTGCCCAGCCAGTTCATGGCTATGGTCTCCAGCTCCGTGCCAGCAGGGGATGAAGCCTGAACAAAAAAAATGTTTAGATTGTTAAGCTCAACAGCCATGCGACTGAAAAGTGCTGGGGGCCTAAAAAGGCCACTTAGGCCACTTTGGCAGAATCATAAAAGGATAACATTATGGATCATAATAAAAGTTGTAAAATGGTCAAAAACTGACAATTCATAATATTATTTGACATTAAAGCAATTTATATTTTGTGGACAATTTTATGAATCTCCACATAAAACTGTCAAACAGACGAATTGCGTGATATTAAATTTTACGCAAATAATATTATGGATTGTCAGTTTGTGACCATTTTATGACTTTTATTATGATTCATAATGTTATCCTTTTATGATTCTGCAAAATTGGCCTTTTTAGACCCCCTGATAGTTTGGCAAATAGGCCAATGAATTACACTAAAAAGATTGTTGATGCATTACAAGCAGCAAATCTCTCATAATATTATGTAATGTCGTCCTTTAAACAAGACGTTATGCCTAAAATAGATAGATGTATAGAGGTATGGGGAACAGGGTGTAAAGTTCACTCATCCTCCATAGGAAAAGGAGGATCCTCCGACCAGACGGGTGTTGTGTCTGGCGGGCAACTGCCCAATTACTCATGTCGGGCTGTTGTATATGTGTTAGTTGCGCGGTAAACTCTGCTTGCGAGATGCAGGATTTTGCGTGACGTCAGTATGACGCGGAGTTCGCATGTGACGTTGTAGATACCGCTACAGCTGTATGTATTGTGAACTTGCATCCCATTAAATAATAATATACACTTCTTGCTCACAATCAAAGTTACACCCTATATATGAAGGGATCAGGGGAAGAACCACTTTTGTCACCTAATGAACAAACTGAGATATTACTAATTAAAAGATAAGATCTTAATAAAATAGTGTCATTTATACCCAAGGCACTTTAACTGTAACAGGTATAATGGTATAGGGGGTGGAGGTCCGGACATTGTATGTTTTTTCCCTGTTTCGATATCTCGGAGACAATGGATGTTATTGCCCTGTTGTTTTTGACAGAACATAGCGACAGGTATAACCATTCAGACTGCATTGCCAGTTGAAAAAAAATTAAAATGTGACAAAAGTTGTTCTTCCCCTGATCACTTCATATTTTAATGCCTTTGTAACAGATGGGAATAAACTTTATTCAACCTGATATGGATAGCTAAAAACTTACCCAAGTAAAGCAGAGTACGTTTAGAGCGCTGGATAACATTTCACCCATGATGGACGGATATGACGTCAGAGCTGGAAAGTACGCGTGCATGTGGGGGCTCTGCCAGTGGACCAGCTGTAGAAGAAGTATTTGTTAAGACACAAGAATATAAACTACACTACACTATTATGACTTACTAGCTGCGCCCCGTGGTTTCACCTGCGTAAATGTCGATCCCATGGGAATATCGGGATAAAAAGTAGCCTATATGCTAATCCAGGGTGTCAGCTACCTCCATACAAAATTTTATCAAAATTGGTCCACCAGTTTGCGCGTGAAGAAGTAACAAACATATAAACACACACACAATCACAAACTTTCGCCTTTATAATATTAGTGTGATGGAGCCGAAACATGGTCACTCACGGTAGGTACGGCTGGTCCATAAATTCAAGGTTGCTCCGCGAGCTATGGAACGGGCTATGCTTGGAATCTCTCTGAGGGATCGAATCCGCAATGAGGTGATCCGGCAGAGAACGACAAAGTTGTCGCCATGGCTCACAGAATAAACTGATTTGTTGGATTTGTCTCCGCCTCAAATATCAGAATAACTATTGAAACACGAGAAAAATTCTCGAAAAAAAATTAAGATTCACCTAAAAAGCATCACACTTGTTGAATTGAATTTTTCTGTTTTGTTTTTTTTTTTCTTGATGGTAAATGGAAAAAATAAGATTCATTTTCTCATACTTACTGATTCTGAGGCGGTACGAAGTCGATAGTTTTACATTATCGATATTATGACAATGACAAGATTGTTCGGCTTATCATAGCCTAGCAACATAACTGGCTTACTTGGCTTAGTTGAGAAAAACTTCTAATAATTCTTCAATGACCAGATCTTTAAATTTTATTGCTTCTTAATAAGTAACTAACTATATACACTAGATACTAAAATAAATGACTAACTTACAATACAAATATATAAAAATAAAAAAAAATAAAACAAAGGACACATAGGCGTCAAAGTATTTGTCCGCATCGCTGTCATCCGGAAACGTGCCCAGCAGACTGGCAGCATTGCCCCGTTGAATGGCAATGCTAATTCTTTGGCCAAAAAACGACCCAGCCCTCTGGTCACGTGAAGTATCGACCAGCCGGCGAGAAATTTCCTTAAAAAGGAGACGCGCGCTCGGGCCCCATGACCCGAGCGTTTCGACCCCAAACGGCTCAAAGCTGTAGTTGTCCATAAGGGTACAGTATTTGCGCCGCTTGGCTTTGGCCAGATTGGTTTTTGGACTAATTAGAAATACAAGGCTTTTGAACTTATTAAAAGGACTCACCCCCGGCATAATATGCTCATCAACATCCTTAAAGATGTCATCCCACTGCTCCGGCGTCTGCGGTGCTTCCTTGGGCAGCAATTTGTGCAGATACCCTGGCTGGACGCTCGGGTACACGCGCCGATCGCGAATGTTCTCCAGGTAATCAGCTATGTAATCTACCATCTCCTTGGCTGGATAGGACAAAAATAAGAACAAGTTCAGTTATGTTGCAAAGCAAAAACAGTTATCATCTTCATGCATTTCTGGGGGATGTCACATATATACAGGTAGAAATTGAAAACATGCGACAAATCGAAATGGGAGATTGTACTCATTATTATGAACAACTTTTACTATGAAGAAGGGCGAAGGGCGGGCGTTTTGGGGGACTGTCTTTTGTAATTTTGACGTTCGAAAAGTGCTGATTCTCAGCCTAGTTTGAATAAATGACTTTTGATTTTGATTTTGATTTTATGGGACCAAACCTGAAATCGCGAAAAAAACAAATCAGCTGTTCCCTACATTTATGTTCGCATAACTCGTCAAAATGTAGGGAACAGCTGTTTTTTTTTTTTGAAGTGTAAACTTCTTTAGCGGCGTTGCAAACTTTTTTGTAATGGGTAAAAAATGTTAAACTCGCGTCAGGACATCGCGTCAGGACACGTGACCGTCAGGAGAGACTACACAGGGGAGAACTGCTACTCCTAACTACTAAGTATCCCCCTCTCTTTCTACGGCGGCGCCTACCGAAGTGAACCAAGTGACACACGACAATGGATGGATGGGTGTGGGTGTAGGTGTGGGTGTGGGTGTGGGTGAGGGTGTGGGTGTGGGTGTGGGTGTGGGGGTGGGTGTGGGTGTGGTTGTGGGTGTGGTGTGGATGTATGGATGGACAGCTGATGGCTCGACCGTCTGTGTAGTACCTACACTGCTGTGTATTCATAAAATTCGTGTATATAGTCACAGTATAAATATACAGTAAAACATCTTCATACAAACGTGCCGCTCTCGGTTTGAATGTGTGCGTGCGCGCCGCGCGCCATGTCGGCACGCGATTTCACGCACACGCTAGCATAATATATGAGGGAATAAGGTGGCGGCAGTGCGGGCTGTGCAGCGCGACTGTGAGCACGCGCGTACGATACATGACCGCTTGCGTTCGTCAACTCTCGCCGGCGGCGGCCACTTAAATTACGAGTATCATGACTTCAAAAAGGGGAAACAAATATTGTAGGTAGTGTTTTCGGGTGCCTCAATAATGATTTCGCAAACCCGGACTTATCATTCTTCATAGTTCCTACTCAACCAGAAATGTAAGTACCTACTTATACTTAAATATTATTAGAAAATGTGGTATTGTATTGTTTATTTCACAGTTTATTTGCTTTATTAAGAGCGTAGCCGAGTCGCATTTTTCCATATAAATGTATTCCCAAATTTACTTTCTGAATACTATGTTTAGAGCTAAAGTTTATTTTAAGAAGTCTAGTTTTACTATAAAACAGAGGATTGAGTTCGAAACATCGTTTAGGTAAACGTATTTGTCGCGTATAGATGTAATAAGGGCAATTTCACAATAATTAATATTGCAAATTAATTACTATTGAAATTATTATTTTTTCTATTGTCTGATGTTGTTCAATCCAAATATGGTGTCTTATACACCCATTACAGGAATTACGGCAAAGATCGAAATTTACTCATGATCCCGCCTGATGATTTTGTCGATGGAGGATGGAGCAGGTGTTTCGCAAAGCGTTCGAAAAGGACCACATCAACATTAAAATTGGCCGGTCAATTTACGATCAACTGAATGATATAGAATTTAAGGTCCATGCTTTCCCAAAAGCTTTTTACAAAAACTTTACATAAGAATGAGAATTTACTTTACAGTAACAAATAATAATAAAGCGTTCCGGACGTGCAGAAACAGGAGAAAAATTTTCTCGGTATCAAAGAACAATGTCAGATTTCGGCTCACACAACTTTTAAAACTAAATTCACACGGACACGAAGTTTTTACCTACAACAATTTAAATATAAAATTCCAACTTCTAAAAAAATATTTATTTCTTTTCGAGAACTGTTCGAAAAGAAAATCATTTTAATAAGTAATCATTTTACTAATCATGTTCTTGAATTCCAGGTTTTACTTTTTTTTAAATAAAAAAGTGTCAGGTAGTTACCTGTTCTGCCACTGTAATCGATTATTCTAAATAATTAAAGCGATTTACTCTTTAGTTTTTATTTACCACCTCACAATTGTCTTTTATTATTATTATTTTTTATCTAAATAATACGTTCGTCGTGTTTATTAAAATACATTTATTATTTTTTAAAGAATATAAGAACGAAATTCAAGAAATCGATTTTCCTGATCTGTAATCAACCAGCAGTTCGCCATTAAAATAATTAAAAAAAAAAGATTTTGCAGTTCTGTCAAAATCGCGCGCGCCAGTTAAAACATGTTGTTGTTGTCGGTGTTTTTCTAAGTGTACGTTTGTTTCCTTCTCGAATTCATCTGCGTTTGCGTTATAGACTTATTGTGTTATATTCATACCACACATTTTGTGACAATGTACCATCAACTACGTTGTATTAATTGTGGTATAAATGTGTTCCGGATGGAACGGCATTTAGTTGAATCTGACGATGTCTATTCATTGTTACGGCAATGGACTTCACTTTCTGAGGTAAAGTACGATTTTTATTAAATATAATGTCAACTGTTTTAACTAAGCTAAATGTTAATTTGCAACACAACCGTATTTTGTTGGTTTTAGATTCCAAATGACAGTGTTGTTTGTCATTACTGTTGGTTATTAATTAAACAAACAAGTAATCCAACAAGTAGCAATGCGCCAACTGAATCCATTGTGCATCGAAATCTTTGTATTGGTTGCGGTCATTCATTGCATCGTGTAAAGTCTCACGCCTTAAATAACAGTTCAGAATGAGAAGATGCTATCAGACGCGTGATAGAGCAACAATAACCTCCAATTTAAAATGTCTGAATAACTTCTTCTGTAGAAGTTCAGTGTAAAAGTGGATATTACAGAAAAGCTTTTGACATTAAACTACACAAAAAAACGTAAGAATTTTCACTGTCCATGACAAATTAATATTGAGCCAAAGTTACTATGGACATCTGACATTGTTCTTTGTAACTTAGTATTATAAATGTTATGTGAATAAAGGCTTTTTATTTTTACTAAATTTATAAATTGGTAAAATATTCAATCATAATATGCTTTTTTATTTCATAAATTTAGATCAAGTGCTGCTTGTTCGAAAATATTATATTAACTAAAAGTAAAAGTGACAACCCTGGGGATCAACGCAAGAGTAGGCTAATAACTTGGCGGGCGGCCTTAGATAACATACTGTCTATTTATACTGTGATATAGTGTTAAAAATATGGAAATTGAACAAAGTGCATCTATTAATGAAAAAAGTGACGCAGAAATAGTGAAAAAAAAATGAGTTAATAATTGATTTATTCCAACGTTAATATTCAAGTTTTCACTTCTGCCGGCACTCCCGGAGTGTAACCCGTTTTTTTTTCTGTACTGTAAGCGATTAGTAAGGAAAGTGGATTGCGCTATCTGTAGCTAATTAAATTACCAAATGTTACTGAACTAGTTATCACTTTTAACCGACTTCAAAAAAAGGAGGAGGTTCTCAGTTCGATGGACTCTTTTTTTTTTACTAAACAGGAAAATGACATAAGTTTTTTAAGAACACAAAACTTTGTAACAAAGAACCCAGGAAGATTTGAAAGAATCTGTTCCTCAGAATCCTATCAGCGTGTACAAAGAAGTCTTTGATTAAAAGGTACCGGACAATCGGACACTTGTGCCCGTCCAACACTCTTAAAGGACTTTAATTGTATACTTTTCTCGTAAACCAGTCACATGGGATTGATTTTTTTTGCCATCTCTATCTGGGAATCTGAGAAAAACTATGCATGGAGACAGTGGCGTGCATTGGTTTTCAGAATAGGCACTAGACCGGATCTAGTCTAGGCAAACGCGGTCACTAATCAGAAAAAAAGTGAGGTCAAAAATGTGGTTATTTGAGTAAGCATGCCTACTTAAGGGTAATAAATTGCGAAGGTCAAACGTCATGGTATTACGCGTGAGACGTACTTGTTTTTAATTTTGTCGTATTAACTTGAACGAGTAAAGACCAATGACAATGTGCGAATAGTACGGGAGCCGAGTAGGCGGTCCGGCGACTGCCTACTACCGCGCGTGTTTGTATGAAGATATTGTTTTTTGTTAGTTATGATAATTTAGTGAGTTTCTTAATTGTGGGGCACACATCATCATCATCATCATCAGCCTATAATGTTCCCACTGCTGGGACACAGGCCTCCTCTCTGTGAGAGGGAGCACATACACAAAAATGTAATTGACAGGCTAATGTTGATATATCGAGGTAGGCACTGCTAATATGCCTATATGCAATGCACGCCACTGCATGGAGATTAATTTCCTATCAGGTCTAGTATTCTGACAAAAGCTATAATTATTCCTCTTTACTTAGAAACGTTGCTAGTAACGTAGTCAAGTTATGATTAACAGCTACTAAACCATAATATTTTGACATTTTACTTTTCTTAACTGTATACTATTATTATCTAATATTTACAAAATTCTTATCCATAACTATCCATACCTACAAATATTATAAATGCGAAAGTGTGTCTGTCTGTTACCTCTTCACGCTTAAACCGCTGAACCAATTTAAATGGGTATAGAGATAGTTTGAGTCCCGGAAAAGGACATAGGATAGTTTTTAAAACTTATGCGGGTGAAACCGCAAAATAAATTCATGAGGAGTGAGGAAACTCATGTGATAAGGAGGGAGGGAACTCATGTGACTAAAACAAGTATGAATATAAATTTTGGATGGAGAGGAAGAGGAAGACCAAAGAAAAGATGGATGGATTATGTGAGGAATGATATGAAAGACAAGGGAACATAAAGGGCTAAGGAAGGAACACGGGTGGGTTTTAGTCAGTAAGAGTCTGACACTCCCTACGGCTCCACCCAGAGCGGGAGGGGTCATTTGATGATTTTTCATCCACAAAAAATAAAAAGGGAACGGTTGACAGGGGGGAATGAAAGAAGAAAATGTGTTGCGCGGAAGGCAAGGCCAGGAAGTTGATGTCTTCATAATCAGCCTATAATGTTCCCACTACTGGGACACCTCCTCTTTGTGAGAGGTAGTGGGTCGTAACCCACCACGCGGGCCCAGTGCCGGTTGGTAGATGTCACATGTCTGACTTACCAACTGAATTTCGACAAACTGTAATACGACAAGATTTTATTTCGACACTATGGAACTCCGACACGTCTTCATTTCGACAATACTTTTGACCTTCGAATTTTTGGTTCTAGGACATGCCCGTTTCCTCACGATGTTTTCCGTCACCGTTTTGAGAGCTGTACCTAGCTTTTGACGTAATAAAAGTGCCCATGGAGGTTTGTGTGAAATAAAATATTAGGTCCTTACATATGAAATTGGCGTTTTTCGTACTGGCCACTTTAATCACGAATTTCTCCTCTTTGGTAAGGAATTCCAAATTCAAATTTGTACAGCTATTTACTCATGTATTTGTGCTTCGATGACCGTCATTCATTTGTTTTTTTTCTTCTGTTTTTTCTGTTTGCGTCACTCATTTTACAAAATGGAAAATTTAAAATATCGCATTATTTACGAGTACGAGTTCCGCCGTGGCACTAGTGCTGCGGAAACGACTCGAAGGGTGAATGATGTGTATGGCGGTCATGTTGCAAAAGAAAACACAGTTCGTTTTTGGTTCCAACGTTTTCGTTCTGGAAATTTCGACCTGCAGAACAAGCCCCGTGGACGGCCTGAGACCCAAGTTGATAATGGAGAATTGAAGGCTATTGTGGAAGCGGACCCATCGCAAACCACGTCCGAGTTAGCTGCAGGCTTCGATGTTAGTGATAAAACTGTTTTAATTCACTTGAAGCAAATTGGGAAGATTAAAAAGCTTGAAAGGTGGGTACCTCACGAATTGACTGAAGCAAACCGGCAAACGCGCGTCGACTGCTGCGTTACATTACTGAACCGGCACAACAATGAAGGTATTTTAAACCGAATCATTACCTGTGATGAAAAATGGATTCTTTACGATAATCGGAAGCGCTCAGCGCAATGGTTGGATCCTGGCCAGCCAGCCAAATCCTGCCCCAAGCGAAAATTAACCCCAAAAAAGTTACTTGTAAGCGTTTGGTGGACTAGTGCCGGTATTGTTCATTACAGTTTTCTCAAATCTGGCCAGACTATTACAGCTGATGTCTATTGTCAGCAATTACAAACCATGATGGAAAAGCTAGCGGCTAAACAACCAAGGCTGGTCAATCGCTCCACGCCACTGCTGCTTCACGACAACGCCAGACCACACACTGCGCAACAGACGGCTACCAAATTAGAAGAGCTTGAATTGGAATGTCTTAGACATCCTCCGTACTCCCCGGACCTTGCTCCAACAGATTACCATTTTTTTCGCAATTTGGATAACTTTTTGCAAGGGAAAAAATTCAACTCCGATGGGGCAGTCCAAATCGCCTTCAAAGATTTTATTGATTCCCGTCCGACTGGTTTTTTTAGTAAAGGGATCAATGAACTACCTATAAGATGGCAAAAGTGCATTGAAAACAATGGTTCATACTTTGATTAATTAAATATATTATATTAAAAAATATTCGACTTTTTGTTCCTTCCATACAAAACGCCAATTTCATATGTAAGGACCTAATATTTTGATTTGATTTAATTTGTATATAAGTACTGACTTTATGCAAAGATCTAGCACAGAAGTCTGATACGAACTAAATAAAACATAGCACAATGTATTTCTCCACCAATCCCCGATCCCCATTTGTTTCGAAACAAAAGACATTACCAACTGTTATCAATAAAGAGACACAACCATAAAAAGGATTTACACTAACCGGCATAAACCAATATATTGCAGAATAGACCAGTATAAACTGGTTTACACCGGATCGAACGACTCAATAACAGGACATGCAAATCCGAAATGAGGGTAGGAATCAGTGATTTTATGTTATTCGTTTGATAGTATAAATTGTAATGTAGAAGCATGGTAGGGGATTCATTCAGTGAGGAGTGAATAGTTTTACGGGAACGATTATTGAATAGTTTTGTAAAACTAATAGTTACTGCTGCAGCTGCTCCGTAAGAAGAACAAACCAACAAACAGACTGTCGCTTACTACGAAGGATAGTTTTAAATATTATCAATTGGCTTTCACATTATTTAAAGATCCGGCTAAATATGGCTAACCCTTCGAGAAAAACAGGTGTGATGATACACACACACGATTTTTTTTTTTTGTAATAATTTTGGCCTGAAGTTCAAAAGCATTTCTTTCTTCCTATTTTGGTGAAAACTTTTTTTTTGTGCAATGGTGGCTCAGTGGTATCGGTCCCAATTTACAAGTTGTAGGTCGTGGGTTCAAACCCAGATAGGCGCTTTAGCATAAGCACAATTAGCCTATAATGTTCCCAGTGCTGGGTCTTCGTATTTTTGGTTCTAGGACATGCCGTTTTCTTCATGATGTTTTCCTTCGCCGTTTTTGAGAGCAGGGCTGATGAAATAATTTACACAAAGTAAAGCCCCTGTCTGGGTTCGAACCTACGACCTACAACTCATAAGTCGCGGCTGTTACCACTGGGCCACCACTGCTCTCACAGGCGCTTTACTTTGTGTAAATAATTTCATCACTACTCTCAAAATGGTGAACGAAAACATCGTGAGAAAACTGGGATGTCCTAGAACCAAAAATTCGAATACATGTGACATCTACCCCCGCACTGGGCCCGCGTGGTGAGTTTCAGTTTCCTTCTCGAGGAGAGGAGGCCTGTGTCCCAGCAGTGGGAACATTATAGTCTAATAATTATGCTATTGGTCAAAAAAATCAATTATTTCTTTAGATTTTTCTGATGATTGGATTGTTTATTTCTGTTATTCTGATTGTACGATAATACCTAGACATACAATCATAATTAAATATATTTGCAGCAGTAAGTTACCATGGAAATAACCATAAAAGAGGACATTCAACAATAATTTCAATAACACTACTTAATATTCAGAAAACGTACAAAATAAATATAATGTAATTATATCAGTCGTTGTGTCCTATAATAATTATATCATGATACTTCATGATTGTAATATAATTGTAGGCTGAAATGTACTTGCTATTAATTGAAGGTTGTATACTAAATAGTGTCTTTGATTAATAAACTGTTGCTACTGTTTTTTCTGAACTTAAGCTTTGATCCAGTCAGCCCCGTTACCAGCTTGCTGACTAACTAAAATTTTGACCACGACATGAGCCCTTTGGAGCAACTGGACAGATTCGCAATTGGACAGATTCTCAGCTGGACAGTTTCTCAGCTGGACATATTTGCAACTGGACAGAACGTGTACCTATAGTTCGTGTCGATATGAGAGGTCAAAAAATATTAGAAATAAATATTTCTTTTTCCTACATCACGAACACGATTTTTTACATCACTTCTTCCTTGTAAACTTGAGTACTTCTTTAGGTTTCAGGCACTTTGTTTCGTTCTTTTGAGCGCCTGAAAAATTCCGTTTATTTTCGTTGGATCCCACTTTTGAATCCCATTTTTTAGGTATTAACGATGGACCCCGTTTGCTATTTCCGTTGAATCCCATGTTATAACAACATGTGTACATATCAGAAGAAAAGTGATTTACCTTTATCAAACAATAGATATTCACTATTTATATTTCAAAATCCGCTAGTAATATCGCCCTTAATCAGTAAATTAATATTATACTAACACAGTGAAAAAATACAAAAATCCGAAGTAGCTCAAGCATAGTTTTCAGTAAATATTTTTGCATCCTATAAAGAATTAATGCAACATGGTATCTATTAAGACAAAATATTTCTCACCCTTCACGCGGAACTCCGTGTGCTCCATTTCGTCTATGGATTATAGATGTTTTTGGTGAAAACCTGTAACAAAAGAGGTGGATGATAAATAATATGTAATTTTAACAGGTTTTTGTAGGATCAGCAGGAAATGTTGTCTAAGGTTGAATCTATGGGTTAGGTTAGATAGATTTAGATGAAGCTATAGATAAACTCACTCGTTTATTTCAAGTTTTCGACATACATTGACTGTGTTGGAGTTAGCTAGATGCGGCTGAAATTCAGTGCGTTTCAGGGGCGGATTTACACATTTGCCGCCAGTAGGCTATTCAAAAGTTTCCGCCAGAGGCTATTCAAATTTTGCTGCCTCTTCCAACCTCTACAATAATGTTCAATTTCTAGATAATAATTATAACCCAACGATGTCAAGATTGCACAAGAAATATTTTTGGGTACCTATCTGTATTTCTGGGCTCATAAAAGCTTGAATTATGTACTACTAATAAGGCGGACTTACACAATAATGAACATTCTTTGCCGCCCCTCAAATCTGCCGCCCTAGGCTCCAGCCTACTCAGCCTGTTGGTAAATCCGCCACTGGTGCGCTTTGGTCGGTTCAGACCAAAACAACCGAATACACACGCAGACAGACAGTTTTTGTGTAAACAGAGAGCATTTATCGTGGGTCTATCCACAAGAGAAAGACAAGAATATCAAGTAAGCAAAATAAGTCTCTGACTGCAATCATTTCACCCGTGTAGAATACCGAGTTCAAAATTTGATTGCCTATGAATCTAGATCTGTAAGGGCTAATCTCCACAATTTTTCGGGCATATCTGCAAAACTACTGAACCGATTTGAACACAATTTCCACCAACCAAAAGAACGAAAAACCTATAACATTTTGGCGAAACCAATTCTTTCCATGGCCTTCTTACAAGCCAGTTATTCATCGCTCTTCCCCTTGTCCTATATAAAACACGTGAACAAGTAATAAACCCATCGAATTCGGTTAAGTTACCGTAACCGCAACGTATAATACGGTAATCCGGCTCGCCAGACGTTTATGAAGCCTTAGTAAATGCGTCGATACTACCACGCTAAGGTTCTATAGGTAGGCAGGGACAAATTGGAAGTTATTCACTACCTACTCATCATAGATAGATAGATAGATAAACCATTTATTTGGCGCACACAAAAGACAGCACAACACACAAAAGTACAACATTAGATGAAACCAATTACCCACATGAACATAATATAAAAACAAGGTGCAGATACAAAAACAAAAAAAAAAAGGAAAAACATACATATCTAAATAAAAGTGACACTATGAGTCTATGACGAATACTTAAAATAAAATTAGCACTGAAACACAGTGCGGTGTGCGTCTCAAGGTTGCACCAAATGGGAATCCAGCTCAGCATGTGTCAGGCAAATGTACCTGACGCTGATATTCATTATAATATCATCTGCCTAGCCTTTTCCCAACGGTGTCAAGATCGGCTTCCAGCCTTTTTCTATGTTCCGGGGAGGAAAATCCTCATGGATGTCCTCCGCCCCGGGCCGAGCGGATGGGTCTGTTAGACTCTTACTGGCTAAAAACCACCTAAGAGTTCCCTTCCCACACTTGAACTGAGGATCATGTGAACTTGTGCACCTTCCACGAACTCCGCCTGAGCCGCTGGCCATCTCAGGCCCGCGAGGGCAGTGAAATGTAAAACTACTCCCGCGACTTCCAAGGGACGCGCGTGGAACCCGACTTCATACAACTGAATACCAGTAATAAGCAGCTGAATACCATGAGAATCATCATCTGCCTAGCCTTGTCCCAACTATGTTGGGGTCGACTTCTAGTCTAACTGATCTATGCGTCATGTTCGTGAACGGGCGCCGTCAGTTGGGGCTGGTCATCACTTAGCTGCCTCGGCTTATTTTTAATTATTTTATTTTTGGATTGTTGTTTTGTTACTATTTGCTGTACTCTAGACGCTTTTAACGCGTACGTCTTTTTATTTTTACATCGTTCTCACATATAATTATAAATGCAACATTAATGATAGTAACTAATATTTTTGTAAAAATATCATTTAAAAGAGTGTCCATGGAGTTTCTTGCCCGTTCTTCTCCAAGGTACCTACGCTTTGGAATGGGCAACTAGCTTCATATTTTCTGACTGACTGACTTCTTGACAATTCCAAAGTGACTTTTTTTTATGGATGGGAAATCATCAAATGACCCCTCCCGCTCTGGGTGGAGCGGAAGGGAGTGTCAGACTCTTACTGACTAAAACCCAGCCGTGTTCCTTCCTTAGCCCTTTATGTTCCGGGGTAGCGGTAACCCTTTCGGACATTCCCGCACCCCCGGCAGGCTTCGGCCCTGGCAGGCCCCTTCCTTTATGCTGACATCTCTTTGAGGCGCGCGTGGAACACGTACGCGCCGTCCGGCACGGGCCTGGTCCTGATCGGACGGTGAGCTACCCATTACTCTCCGTCCGCAGGCCCGCACCTACGGTGGCCGGGAGTCGTCACGCGGCTCCCGACGCCCGGAGCGTCGTCTTCTGTAAATGGTTTAATTGAAATAAATGCTTTGAGTTTGAGTTTTTCTGCATGTAGCTGATTATCAGTTTCTTACATGGAGCGACTGCCTATCTGACCTCCTAAACCCAATTGCTGTGTAATACGATACTCGTTGGTAAGACTGGTTGTGAGACTTTCGGGCTTATACTAAGGATCTACAAAAGACAGCCGGAACCAACCGCTTAACGTGCTTTCCGAGACACGGAAGAGTCTAGATATGTTAATGAAAATTATTTAAGAAAAATGTATACTGCATGTCGATTATTATTTTCAATCATTTACCAAATAGTTTTCAAGACTTACCCCTGACAATATTTAAAAAAATACTTTTCAAACTATTATTAATTAAAATATATTATACCGTTAAGGACTACTTAGAAGACAAGTCAATAGAATCCGTAATTTGTAAGTTAGACTAATTGACATTGCTTATTGTGAATACATTTGCACGCCATGTTAGGGCAGGATATGCTGAAACTAATTTACTGTAACACCTTACCTATGTACCATATTCTAGCAAAGAAATACTTTGATTTGATTTGATATGAGAGACGATATCTGAGACGTTGCCTGAGGTAGCTGCGCGGTGCGGAGGGGGGGGTTGATAGTTGTCAAAAAAGCATCTACAGTCTGGCCGACGAGAAAATGCGTTCTTGACAGCTGTTAGTTTCATACAAACGAATACGTGTTTTGCGAATTTGATCTTTATTAGTTACTAGAATTGTCGCACTGACAGGTCTCAAACTCAAACTCAAAGCATTTATTTCAATTAAACCATTACAGGCACTTTTGAATTGTCAAAATTAAGTAGTCGGTCAGTTAGTCAGAAAGTTGAAGGTAGTTGCCCATTCCAAAACGTAGATCTCTATGGAGAAGAACGGGCAAGAAACTCCATGGACACTCTTTTAAATCAAGATATTACAAAATCATGAGTACATGATTCTTGTTGCTTCTATATGTGAGAACAATGTAAAAAAAACACACAAATGAAGAAACAATACAAGAAATAAGATTAAAAATAAGCCTTGGCAGTTAAGAGATGACCAGTCTCAACCGACGGCGTCCGTTCACGAACATGACGCATGGATCAGCACCATCCAGCTCAACCATTTTGTAGGGAACCGAATGATCCAACACACGCGCCACCATCAGTGAGACATCACAAGAACGCATTCTCTCGACGACTGTAACATTTCCTTTGACACGCCTAATAACAATTTCACAGATTTCGTACCTCACACGACTATCGAGCACATTGGAAATTAATCTACGGAATTCGACAAAATATTATGTGAAAAATGTCGTTCTGACTTTTTTCAAAAAGGTTAGGCTACAGGGCAAACCCTTAACCTGTCTTTGTTTTAAGCTCGAATTGTAACTGACAAAATTTTCCAGAGGAGTTTTTCTCAAATTTTTTATATCATTCTTCGTTTCCAAAATATCGATCGCCAAAATCAAAAAATTTTTTTTTCACTTTTTCGGCCATAACTTTTTTAATTTTTGACTTTCTCGAATAAGTCTTTTTGCACCTTACAGCTCCCATGAATACGCGTCTTTTGAGCATTGTTTTTTAATATATCTTCACAACTCTCCAAGATATAAGGGATCGCACTTTTTCGTGAAATCCGAGCCTACACTGGAGCAGACGAAAAGACATTTCCAATGTCAAAACAAATATAAATAACCCGCTTATAGCAAGGCTAAGTTAGCCTTTCTAATAAAAATAAAGGTGTTATAAAAATAATATCGAGTACAGTCGGTGACGGATTGTGACGCATCGGCTTTGTTGCGGTCAAAGTAAACAGTAATTATTGGTGTTAGTTTGTTCCGCCACTTCTTCTCCCCAGCGAAAGCACTAGGAAGTGGTGAAGGGCGGGCGTTTTGGGGGACTGTCTTTTGTAATTTTGACGTTCGAAAAGTGCTGATTCTCAACCTAGTTTGAATAAATGACTTTTGATTTTGACACATACAATCACAATTTGAATGATATTGCTTATCCATTGCTTCATATGTTCGTAAAATTCGTCTCCTCAACAATGTAAATTACGCAAAGAATGTTGTTGAAAAAAAATTTATGCAAAATATTGTAAAACTTTTAAAAGAGTAACGGTGGAGTTTCTTGCCCATTCTTCTCCATATGAAAACTACCTTTTGAAAGGGGCGATTAGAATCAATTCTATTTTATTGTAATTTTTGACGTTCAAAAGTACCTTTTATGTGCCTATTTGAAATAAATGCTCTGACTTTGACAAATGATAAATGATTTATTTTCTATAAGTAAAATCTGTAATTTGTACAGACACTTTTACACGTCAATCATATTTTTTAAAGCTAAATGAGGTCGGCGTTTCCTATCTGACTACTCTGAGAAGAAAGGCCGAAACAAACTCAGAGGTCACAGTCTCTTTTAAAGTCCAGACAAAATCTTGGTCAGAACATGTGAAGACCATGTAGATTGGTGTCCGAAATGGTCTTTTGAGTAAAGATCCACACAGATTGAGCGGACCTGTCCAGTCAGTGCACGCATTTGTCAAAAATCGTGCAGCTCAACTCAGAACTTGAGGAGCTCAACAATTCGACGAACAATACCAAAGAAAGGACATTTGGGTGGGCTCGTAAATTACTTTGTTGAAAAGTCAAAATGAAACCCATTGCTCCTGATAGTGCGATACGCAAATACCCCACAGATACTAATACTGTCTCTTACGACGACTTTTTCAGTCAAACCTTTCAGGACCGATGTGAGCAGTTACAGCCTACCCATACGTTTAGAAATTTGAATGAAAAGGCGTATTTCCATTTACATTCAACCAAGATAGAGTCGGGTCACTTCTTTCAAATGAAACAGTTAATCTGCGTATAAAATCTTCACGCAAGAAAATTTTATTTTAATTTCCTTGCTAATGGTTCAAAAGTGTTCATTTTTATCCGACTACGGCGAAGCAAAAAGGAGGGATGATATTGATCGGTAGGTATGTATGTTCATCTGTTCCCTCATAACTTCTAAAATACTTGTTAACCATCAGATAGCCAAAGGCGCGGGTTTATCTATTACTAATAATAAAGCTGAAAAGTTTGTTTGTTTGAACACCCTAATCTCTGGAACTACCAGTCGGATTTGAAAATTAGTAGCCCATTTCTCGAGGAAGCATCATCATCATCATTTCAACCGAAAGACGTCCACTGTTGGACATAGGCCTCCCCCAAGCGCCTCTGCTTCGACCGGTTCTGTGCCCCTTCCGGGGATTCTTAGCACCCCTTGCCTCACCGTGGCCTTGGCCGCTACCGTAGCCAAGGGTAAGCGGACCACCGGTTACTAGGGGCCATGTGTTTTTTGTGCTTGGCTTAGTAATACCAGCCGCACGGGTTGATCGATCAGGTTCAGCTACACTAGCCGAAGTTGGTCCGTGGATGGGTGACCATCTTTACATACCAAGATCCCTCCGTGCTTCGGAAAGCACGTTAAGCCGTTGGTCCCGGTTGTCATTCGTGGATCTTTGACAGTCTTTACGGGTAGTCCGAAGCCCGAAAGTCTGACAACCAGTCTTACCAAGGGGTATCGTATTACTCAGTAACTGGGTTGTGGAGGTCAGATAGGTAGTCGCTCCATGTAAAATACTGGTATTCAGCTGCATCTGGTTAGACTGGAAACCGGTACCCCAACATGGTTTGGAAAAGGCTAGGCAGATGATTGAATGTTTTATTTAAACAAAGGAAAACAGATGAAGATGTTTTTGATTAATAAAATTAAGTTTTAAACTATAATATCTAGTCCGTTTACCAATAGAAGTTTTGAAATCTCTCCATAACAATCTAACCCACTATTAAACTTCTTGAGAATCCAAAAGAGGTTTTAATTGAAAGGAAAACGGATTGAGTTTGTGTTTAAACCCTTGTTAGTATTTCTAAGAATGTATCCTTAAGAAGACTACATGGCCTAAAGCGCGGTCACTGTCGGACTGCATAGAAAAGAAAGAGAAGCGCGATGACACAACGCTGGTAATTTATTGCAAAATATGAAGCAATTATCTATTTACGAAAAATCTATTGTTTGGACTAAAAAAATTAAAACACTATAGTTTTAGTATGTTGCTTGTAGAATAATCTGACAAAAAATTATAATGATTGTATGTAGGTATATTAGTATGATTTTTCTTGTAAAAAGAAAGTTTTTAGAAGTATCTTCATGATTTTTTTCGTATTCATATCGTACCAAATAAGTTGTATTATGTTTTCAACACACTATCTACCTAGCATATATCTTGAAGAATATCATATACTTTTTTCATTTTGTTTACTGTTTAAAACGCGTTTTTTGTGTTCCGGTCCTGTAAGCCCCTTAATACATATCTTTATATTATCAACTAGCTTAAGCCCCCGACTTCGTCCGCTTGAAATTTCTGGTATAACCGACCTACCCCGTCGCATCGCATCGTCTGCCCGCGCTAGTACTTCGTTTTCGCTTACGTTGTTTCCGACTTTTTTCTTTTTGCTCGTCTCCTAAGGGTCCTACCGTTATGTTAAATGGCATATAGCCTTTCTCAAGAATTCAGCTCATAAGGAGTCCTAGCGTGATCTTAAATAGCCTATCCATACTAATATTAGGTCCTTACATATGAAATTGGCGTTTTTCGTACTGGCCACTTTAATCACGAATTTCTCCTCTTTGGTAAGGAATTCCAAATTCAAATTTGTACAGCTATTTACTCATGTATTTGTGCTTCGATGACCGTCATTCATTTGTTTTTTTTCTTCTGTTTTTTCTGTTTGCGTCACTCATTTTACAAAATGGAAAATTTAAAATATCGCATTATTTACGAGTACGAGTTCCGCCGTGGCACTAGTGCTGCGGAAACGACTCGAAGGGTGAATGATGTGTATGGCGGTCATGTTGCAAAAGAAAACACAGTTCGTTTTTGGTTCCAACGTTTTCGTTCTGGAAATTTCGACCTGCAGAACAAGCCCCGTGGACGGCCTGAGACCCAAGTTGATAATGGAGAATTGAAGGCTATTGTGGAAGCGGACCCATCGCAAACCACGTCCGAGTTAGCTGCAGGCTTCGATGTTAGTGATAAAACTGTTTTAATTCACTTGAAGCAAATTGGGAAGATTAAAAAGCTTGAAAGCACGACAACGCCAGACCACACACTGCGCAACAGACGGCTACCAAATTAGAAGAGCTTGAATTGGAATGTCTTAGACATCCTCCGTACTCCCCGGACCTTGCTCCAACAGATTACCATTTTTTTCGCAATTTGGATAACTTTTTGCAAGGGAAAAAATTCAACTCCGATGGGGCAGTCCAAATCGCCTTCAAAGATTTTATTGATTCCCGTCCGACTGGTTTTTTTAGTAAAGGGATCAATGAACTACCTATAAGATGGCAAAAGTGCATTGAAAACAATGGTTCATACTTTGATTAATTAAATATATTATATTAAAAAATATTCGACTTTTTGTTCCTTCCATACAAAACGCCAATTTCATATGTAAGGACCTAATATTATAAATTCGAAAATAACTCTGTTTGTCTTTCTGTATGTTACCTTTTCACGCCTAAACCGCTGAACCGATTTAGATGAAATTTGGTATAGAGATAGTTTGAGCCCCGGGAAGGGACGTAGGATAGTTTTTATCCCGATATTCCCACGGGATCGAAACTTATGCGGGTGAAACCGCGGGACGCAGCTAGTACTTATATAAATCAGATTAAAATATTTTCAAGGAGCATTTCTTTAGTTACCTCTATCTACTGTTCGTTTTTACATTTAATCCCTCCAAATAACTCCATGGTAGAAAGACAAAAAGAAAAATGCGGTTAATGGCATATTGGACCAATAAACACCTTTACTCTATAAAACGGAAAGAACTCGTTGCTTATATGTATAAAAACTGCATTCACATTAAATTATTAAACCGTCATAAAACAACCCTCAATTTTAAAAACGTTTAAAAATTTTTCCACGAAAAAAAAAGAAATCAAATCAAAAATGTTTTATTTCATTATTACACGTTTTACATCATACAGTTGGTAGCGTCCCCTTTTAAGCATATAAATGCCTGTGCCAGGAGGCGCCGCTCTTTCATTATGTCATGTAATTAGTGTAACATGTAAACGAAACAAAGGTAACAAAAAATTAATTATTCTTATTTATTAGCCTGTTGGTATATGAGTGTGTGTGTGAGGAATTGCATCGGAAATAGATATTTTTACTTTAAGAATAATATTATGTTCAAGTTACTTCAAAATTCAAACTGACACGTAATATTTTTCCTTTTTTTTTATAAGGCGATATCTGAAGACCTATTGTCGCAATTAAAAACGTTCAAAATCTAGTCGCAACCTCATCTCAGCGACAATCAATGTCCAAAATTTGTCAAAAATGTAGGGTAATTAGAGGTAGATATTTTTGACAGATTGAGACTGAGATCAGACTGAGAACGTTCTTAAAATTAGGTATGAGAATTGCCCCTCTGATACATAAGCGTACACACAGAACTATAGTACATAAGGAATGACAAAAAATAATCCCTTGCAGAAGTACCTTTTCATTCAAAAGTCATTAAAAATTCAAAAAACTTTTTCATCAAATAGAGGAACCATTTCATAATAATAAAACTATTTCTGCAATAATAATAATATGTTCTACTTACGTGAAAATTCAAACTGACACTTTTTGTTTTTTCTTTATTTTTTTTAAAGGCGACAACTGATACACAGGGTGCGGAGATACTGTCCGGTCGCAGTCTACTGTATCGTTTATATAGGGGGTGTAGTGCCGCGAAGCAACGCGGTGAGGGCTGTTTGATGAGCGGAGCGGGCAGATGAGCGATTTTAGTTAAAGTTTTTTTTATTGATTTTCTGATATTGCCAAGTAATTATGACTTTTAAAATGTAATACATTAAGTTTTTTTTTTTGTTTAGGTTTAATTTTCGACTGCAGTTTTCTGGGTTCGATTGCAACTGAAGTTAATTTGAATTAGCCTTATAGAAAACAGCAAAAGCCCTTTTTTTGGAGTTGGTATTTGAGCCTGGGCTACGCTGATAGTATCCCCTTTAATCGACTGACTAGCCTTCCAAAATAAATTATCTAAATGATGGTGAAAATCTTATCAAAATCCGTTGCGTAGTTTAGAGGAACAACGCGGTCACAGACAAACACGAAAAGTGACTTTAATGTATAATATGTACTAGCTGAGCCCCGCGGTTTCACCCGCATAAGTTTCAATCCCGTAAGAATATCGGGATCAAAACTATCCTATGTCCTTCCCCTAGACTCAAACTATCTTTATACCAAATTTCATCTAAATCGGTTCAGTGGTTTAGGTGTGAAAAGGTAACATACCGACAAACAGACAGAGTTACTTTCGAATTTATAATATTAGTATGGATAGTATGTATAAAAAATAAGAATCACGCAAAAAGCGCCTCTGCTCACCCTCCACGCAATATAAGCTTGATGTTATTTTTGTTAGGTGTAGAATAATACTATGTTAGTCCCATAGATTTTTGGCACTTTTGACCTTATCTTAATTTGGTTAACATGCGAATAATGTAATAGGCTGCAATATTGTTAATACTACTTATGAGCCTATATTATTGTTATTTGTAAACATTTTATATTGTAGCTGTTTATTGTCCCATGGTAAATAAAATAAAAATTGTTGTCCTTACAATCGTCCTCACCTAACCAAAAAGCCTTCACCACGTCTCCGCTACAGCACACTTTGACGGCAAAAACCTTAGTGGAACTACTCCTGCGCATTTTATCATTTTATTCATAATTATTGCATAATAGTTTTGCTATTGTTAATATGTGATTAACTGATTAAGAAGGGATACAACATCAATCGCTAAAAAACTCTATTGTGTTGCGATTAGCGTAGCCAAAAATGAGGCGTGGCGAAAAGCGTAGCATTTCATAGCGATCGATTTCAAACAAAAATTACACAATTTTTCCAGTTGTGTTAAAGTCCCATGTAATAAAGGGAGTGACCAATTAACGGACATATGTAAGTACATACAATCACGCCATCTAATCATGAGGGTAAGCAGAAATTACAGAACGACACCTTTTTTTTTTTTTTGCTTGGTAATCCTCATGTATACCCTCCGTCTGGTAAGAACAGAGGGTTATGTCGGACTCCTACTAACTAAAATCCAACTTTTTTTTTTGCTGAATGGGCCCGCTCTTGACGTCGATCATACCTGATGGAAAGCGATGGATGGGGTCTATGATGGAACGTGCGTGCCCAGAAGATGCCTAAGGCAATGGAACTCCCACGCATCGACGAAACGCAGCAGACTGCTTGACGCCAGACTCTGGTGGGAGGGTGGTCGCAAACCAGGCGGGCGTTGTTAGCCCTACCACCGCAAGGGAAGAATTGGCCAGTCAAATAAGGTGTTGGGTGTGACTTTCCAGGATGCGCCGAGCGCTCGGTTCAGTTGAGTAACTGGCGGAACAAACTCCGCTACACGGGGAGGCTGCTTCATGGATCCCAGACTACGCGCCATTCGACGCCCGGCTGCTCTTCTGGTGCGGATGAAATAAGAGGTATACTCTCTCTTCCTCTCCGCAGCCTCCTTTGCATGCATCAACTCCTCGCAAAAAGAGGCCACAGCATCCCACGCGTTTTCGCATCTGAACATGGACTGAACCACGGCCGGAAGTGAGAGGTCACCCGCACCAAGTGTCGCGACGAGCTGATGAGCACTCCTCCAGCGTATGTTGCTCCGTGTCCTCGTGGCAGTCCACGCAGTAATGACAAGCTGGCGTCCGCTCCCGACCTATGTGATGCAGGTATGTCCCGAAACATTGTTACTGCCTCGTAGGAGCCGTACGGTATCCTCTTATCACCCTAACAGCCATAATGTCGCTCTCTGCGGCCTTCGCAATATTGCGGTGTTGCGGGCCGTTAGGGACAAAACGCCACCTGCTACGATCCTTACGATTCATTTACGTTCACAACTGATAAAGAAGTATGGAAGAAAAACATGTGGCGCCGACCCCAAATAAATTGGGATAAGAGAAAATAAGATTACCCCTCAAGCGTCAAGTGTACACCAAGTGTACATAAGAGAAAGTACTCGAAACGTCAACGGTACACCAAATGTACACAGCAGAGTCATTGTTAAAACAATGACTTTACTGCGCCCATTCAACTACTCCGACGCGTGGGGTGTTTCGACAGGTAGGCGGGCAAATGTGTGAGAGGTTAAATAAAGGCAAGAGAATCATAATATTTATTTATTTCTTCTTACAGGATCAGGTTCTTCTTACCGAAGAGACAGCTGTATCAGCTGTATTATTACGTCAGCGCCGGCTGTCGCTGAAAACCAGCGCTGGGGCTCTGTCCTGCAAAGGGTCGCAGCATAATGCTGAGCGATAGCCGTTTTGCGTGGATGTGACCCTTTTTATTTTATTTTTTGTGTTTATGTTCTTTTTTGTGTCATTTTCACCGTAAATAAACGTATTTTCTTTCTTTCTTTCTGTGCCGCTGGGAAATTTGTTGCGCCACTTCTCCCCAGCGAAAGCACTAGGAAGTGGTGAAGGGCGGGCGTTTTGAGGGTCTGTCTTAGAATCTGCACATTTTGAGCGTTAAAATTAGACGCTCAAAAAGTGTTACTTTTTTAATGAGAACATGGAGTGCCTAAGTTATTATGCCACTAGTTTCTGGTTTGATTCCTGAATGGAAAAAAAACTTTTTTACAAATAAAAAATCAACTGTCTTCCAAAAAAGACACTCAAAGTGAAAAATAAATTCAGTTTCGGATGTCGGTGTCGTTGGGTTCGCATTTTCGTTGTTTGCCATCGACTTCCGAAATTACAGTTATTTTTCACTTTGCAGCCTTTTTGGAAGTAGTTTTTTTTTAGCTACCACGGTCCACGCGAGCCCAGTGCGGGTTCTACGCGTGGTAGATTATACATCGTCGGCCGTCACATGACTTCAAATTTTTAGTTCTAGGACATGCCGGTTTCCTCACGATGTTTTCGTTTTAAGAGCAGTGGTGATGAAATTATTGGCACAGAATAAAGCGCCTGGCTGGGTTCGAACCCACGACCTACAGTCTCGTAAGTTAGGGACGCTACCTCTGGGTCACCACTGCTCTCAAGTCAAATCCCAATGGCATCATTTTCATGACAATCTTCACCAACTATGTTGGGGTCAGCTTCCAGTCAAACTGGATGCAGCTGAATACCATGGAGTATCTTACATGGAGCGACTGCCTGCCTATCTGTCAAAGATCCACTAATGCCAGCCGGGACCAACAGCCTAACGTGCTCTCCGAGGCACAGAGGGGTCTCGGTATGTAAAGATGGTCACTCATCCACAGACCGACCTGTGCGGCTGTTATTATGTAGCCACGGGCCCCTCGAACCAACCAAATCGTAGTTTTAAGGATGTTTTATAAAATCGCTGCCGCTTATCATTATGCTGCGACCACTAAGAGGATGTAAGAACGAGAATAAAAATTCATTCGCACATACTTTTAATAGATTTTCCGGAATAACTTCAAATTATCGATCGTTATCTCACGTCGATATAATGATCCTTGGTTCAATGTTGATATTTATATATCGCTCATTTGGAGAAACATCGACATAACAGCTACTTTTTGTCTGCTTTCCTAACACCATACGCTTTTTAAATGCTTTGTCATATTTAACTCATTTTTGGGGAAAAATACATTTACGTCGATGTTTCTCCAAATGAGCTATACATGGTGTCCCTGGAAGTACGGATCAAATCGAATAGGGGCGTGGGCAAGGTCATTTCCAAACTTTTTAACCCTGAGTATGTCAGTGATTTTTTTTACGGTTATAAAGTTATGACCGATTTTTATTTTTTTTTTTCAATCACTTCGCTTAGTGCTCAAAGAAAATAATCATAAAAAAATATTATCAGGGCTATCTAAAAAAAATAAATTTATAGCCCTGATAGTTTTCACGAATGCGATTTTTCTTCTCTTTTTTTTAGTATTTTTTTTTAGTTTTTTTTTAGGTTTTTTTTGTTAAAAGTTTTGGAAATGACCTTGCCCACGTTCCTATTCATACTTCCAGGGACACCCTGTATACAATCTAAAATTCAAAGTCCTGACTGAGTGATATATCAACGCACAGCCAAAACCACTGGTCCTAGAGACATGAAATTTGGAGGGTGTGTTCTTTGTGAAGAGTAGGTATCCACTAAGAAAAGGTTTTTCGAAATTCCACCCCTAAGAGGGTGTATGAGGGGAGGATGAAATTTTACGCGGACGAAGTCACGAGCAGAATCTAGTTTGAACATATTGAAGGACCCTGAAAGAGACACAATAGAAGTTTTTCGTTGAGGGGCGTTACGTGTCCCGCAAAGTGTTAAAGTGTAACTAACTGTAAATGCAAGCCGTGCCGCTTTTTGCTCGACTTGGCGGGGGCACTACCGTGCCCCCAGATAAGAATACTCTAAAAACATGGACGTAATTCATCAACTCGTCCTACATGCCTTTTTATATGGATGTGAAATCATCAAATGACCCCTCCCGCTCTGGGTGGAGCGGAAGGGAGTGCCAGGCTCTTACTGACTAAAACCCACCCGTGTTCCTTCCTTAGCCCTTTATGTTCCGGGGTAGCGGTAACCCTTTCGGACAATCCCGCAACCCCGACAGGCTTCGGCCCTGACAGGCCCCTTCCTTTTTGCTGACATCTCTTTGAGGCGCACGTGGTACACGTACGCGCCGTCCGGCACGGGCCTGGTCCTGATCGGACGGTGAGCTACCCATTACTCTCCGTCCGCAGGCCCGCGCCTACGGTGGCCGGGAGTCGTCACGCGGCTCCCGACGCCCGGAGCGTCTCCCGCGGCGGCTGAGACGTGAGGCTGTCTCCCTCAGCTATCCCGCCACCTCCTTCGCTAGCATGACTGCTTCGCAGAAGGAGGTGACTGCCTCCCACTCCCTATTGCTGGCCAGGGCCGGACGCGAGAGGTCGCCGGTCCTACATGCCTGCGGCCCATTTAGGACGACTTGCAGAAAATCATAATCACACTAATACACACATCAAAAGTGTCTAGGGATCAAGCATTTTTATGCGGATTTCTTGAGATTGAGATGTGGCTTTGTAATAAATTTATGATTTTATAAATTTATATGGATCCTTTTTGGTGCATTTCATAATTTGAATCAGGAACTGTGAATCAAATTCGAGTAAAAGATGAAAATCAGCTGTCAATATTTTCCCTATAAAAACATACAACGCATTGAAGACATTATTAGCGCTACTGTTTCCCTACTACTGATTAAAACCAACGTTATTATGGAGCGGCGACGTCATTTAAGCAGGGAAGAAATGCTCAGAGCCGTGGGAATGATAGAAGCTGGTTCCCGGCAACGTACTGTGGCTTTAGCTCTGAATACAAGTCAGAGTGTTATCAGTCGACTTTGGACACGTTACCGAAGCACTGGTACCGTGGCTGAGCGCCATGGAGGACGGTATCGCTGCACCACACGGAGACAAGACCGATACATTCAAATCTTAACTCGAAGAGCTCCAACAATAACCGCCATGATGTTAGCCGTGAGGCTTCATCACTCTTCAGGGAACTTAATTAGCGACCAAACAGTCAGAAACCGCTTGCATGAAGTGAACCTTCATTCCCGAAGACCGCTACGGGTACCACCTATAGCAATGCACAATCGTAGGATTCGATATCAATGGGCTCTTGAACACAGAAATTGGGCAGAAGAACAATGGCGTTTCGTGTGCTTTTCTGATGAGTCTCGTTTTGGTATGAGACCGGATACAAGACGTATACGACACTGGAGAACCCCTGGACGCCAACAGCGATTAAAATCCTGCCAGGAAGTCCATCCTTATAGTGGTGGAACCATCATGGTATGGGCGGGTATTTGGATCGGCGGAAGAACTGAGTTGATTTGGATCAGAGGCAACCTCAACGCTCAAATTTATGCTGAGACGATTGTATCAGACGTCATCGTTCCTCTACAAGTGCAAATCGGTCCCTTATTTCAGTTAATGCATGATAATGCACGACCGCACACCGCAAGAGTTGTAAGACAGACTCTCGCCGCAGCTAACATCAATGTCCTGCCCTGGCCTGCTCAGTCGCCAGACTTGAACCCGATTGAGCATGCATGGGATATGCTACAGAGAAGAGCTCTGCCGAAGATGGAGGGTATCCAGTCGCAAGAAGACCTTTTTTTGTTGTTGCAACGAACATGGGCGGCCATTCCACAGCGTGATTTGGATGAACTCATTTTGAGTATGCCAAACCGATGTTCTTGTGTTGTTAATGTTCGCGGTAGAAACACGGATTATTAATTGTTTAAGTTACCCAATAAAATTTTAAAGAAAACTGTTATTTCAGTCTTTTTTTCGAACTTTTGTGTTAGTGGTTCAAATGTCAAAAATCCCTTTATTAGGAAAATGGCAAATTTCTTTATTAATGCAAAGGTGACTTGGTTTATCGTTACTGTGACAAACGAAAACACTTTATTTGATGAATCCTTAAAGAAAATTTTAATTAATATCAATCAGGAGAAAAGTTATTGCAAAAATATATGTTGATCCCTAGACACTTTTGATGTGTGTATTATAAAGGCAAAAGTTTGCGAGTGTGTATGTTTGTTACTCCTTCACGCTCAAACGGCTGGACTAATTTTGTTAAAATTTTGTATAGAAGTAGCTGACCTGATCGACCCGTGCGGCTGTTATTACTTAGACACCAGCCTCACCAGTATAAACATAACTGGCAGTATAATAAATATAATCATACAGATCTCTACTGTTATAGATTATTGGGACGTAAAAATCAAAGATAAAGAGGTTTTTTTACCTCCAGTATGCCAAAAAGTATCTATCTATACAGGGTGAAATTAAATTCATAGGCATCCTTTTAAGGGGCCATTGTACTCATCATTATGAACAACTTTTAATATGGGACTTAACTAAAATCGCGAAAAAAAATTCAGCTGTTCCTTGCATTTATATTCACATAACTCGTCAAAATGTAGGAAAGAGTTGATTTTTTTTCGCGATTTCAGGTTTGGTCCCATAGTAAAGGTTGTTCATAATGATGATTACAAAGGATGCCCATGAATTCAATTTCACCCTGTATAGCAAAGATGTTTGAGAATAAAGTCCCCAGACATAGATTCTCTCTTGTGTCGTAGATGCGTTTATGGACATAATTCTCTCTTGCACAAATACTCACCCCGAACAACTATCTGTAGGCAATACAAATATTTACTGTTCCTTAAGGGAATCGAGAACCGGAGTTACCGACATAGCTTGCAGAGTAAGCAAACTGAAGTGGCAGTGGGCTGGCCATGTCTGTCGAAGGACTGATGGCCGGTGGAGCAGACGAGTCCTGGAGTGGAGACCGCGTACCGGCAAGCGTAGTGTGGGACGCTCCCCAGCTAGATGGACGGACGACCTAAAGAACTGAAGACCTAAAGAAGGCTGGGGTAGACTGGATGCGGAAGGCGGAGGACAGGGTGCTGTGGCGCAGTCTGGGAGAGGCCTATGTCCAGCAGTGGACTGCGATAGGCTGAGTTAAAAAGAATCGAGAGCAGGGGAGATCAGTAGTAGCCAAGTATTGTGTCATGGGTTCGAACCCAGACAGGCGCTTTACTTTGTGTAAATAATGTCATCGCCACTGCTCTCAAAACGGTGAAGGAAAACATCGTGAGGAAACCGACATGTTCTAGAACCAAAAATACGAAGACATGTGACATCTGCCAACCCGCACTGGGCCCGCGTGGTGGATTACGGCCCACCCCCTCTCACTGAAAGGAGGCCTGTGTCCCAGCAGTGGTGCGTTTAGTGGGACCCAATAGGTGGTTCTCTTAGCCCAATTGTCATCTGACATGCGGCAGACATGTCCAGCCCAATCCCACCTTAAGTTTAACGGCTTTCTGGGTAACGTCTATTATCTTGGTTTTGGCGCGCAGTATTGTGTAATTAAGTATATAAGTGAATAAATTGCGACCATTTTACCTACCAAAGTAAGTATTAATTTATAGTGTACCTAGAAAATCAAGGGACATTTGCGACACAAACTTCAAACTGTATGACGCACTGTCGGTCCGTATATCAAAATTTATGATTTGATAAACACATCAAAACTTATCTAAAAGGACATCTTACATAACACAAATTAATATTTTTTATATGAATTATAATATTAAATCGATATAGCACATCCTGTTGCTGTGAAAATGTTTGTTTAAGGTAAGGTAATGTTTCAAATCATTATGTAATATAAAAAACGAAACTATAAGAGGAAATGCGGTCGGAGAGACTTGAAATACCTAAGTAAAAAGTCATAATTCGATTTCGAGCATTTTTTTAGGGTTCTAGTGCTTATAAAAATAATGTATCATCAAAAAGGAAAACATAGGGACATACAAGTAGTTAATATTTATTATTTTGTAAAAAAAAAATCATTGCTTTATGGTCATTAACCAGAAAGAAAATAGGCGAGAGCGTTTTTATGGAGACAAGGCCACCGGCATTTTTATTTAACATGGGGCATCCCCGTCTTATCTCAAGAAATATAAAGGACGCCATCTTTCTTTTTTTACGAACTGCTTCGTTGGTCTAGACTTAGAGGTCGCTACTGCTACTGCTGAGCCTGAGGTCTTGGCCTAAATTTTCAGGTCGGGAAAATTGAGGGAGAGAGCCTAACGTCCCAGCAGCCACCACGGAAGACGCTCCGGGCGTCGGGAGCCGCGTGACGACTCCCGGCCACCGTAGGCGCGGGCCTGCGGACGGAGAGTAATGGGTAGCTCACCGTCCGATCAGGATCAGGCCCGTGCCGGACGGCGCGTACCTACAAATTCCACGCGCGCCTCAAAGAGATGTCAGCATAAAGGAAGGGGCCTGTCAGGGCCGAAGCCTGCCGGGGGTGCGGGATTGTCCGAAAGGATTACCGCTACCCCGGAACATAAAGGGCTAAGGAAGGAACACGTATAGGTTTTAGTCAGTAAGAGTCTGACACTCCCTTCCGCTCCACCCAGAGCGGGAGGGAAGGCGGGGGTCATTTGATGATTTCCCATCCATAAAAAAAAAATCAAAAGATCGGGAAAATTGTTATTGAGTTTTTCCATCAGGGATTTCAGTCTAGATTTGTACCCGATTGATGGCAATAGGCTTGTCCAAAAGGGGCTTGTTGTTGTAATAACAGCCGCACGGGTCGATCGATCAAGTTAAGCTACGCTTGCCGCGGTTGGTCCGTGGATAGGTGATCTTAACATATCAAGACCCCTCCGTGCCTCGGAAAGCACGTTAAGCCGTTGGTCCCGGCTGCCATTTGTGGATCTTTGACAGTCGTTACGGGTCGTCAGAAGCCCGGAAGTCTGATAACCAGTCTTACCAAGGGGTATTACCCAGTAACTGGATTGTGGATGTCAGATAGGCAGTCGCTCCATATAAAATACTGGTATTCAGCTGCATCCGGTTAGACTGGAAGCCGACCCTAACATAGTTGGGAAAAGGCTAGGCAGATGATAATGAGGCTTGTGCCTTGTTAAAATAACTGGCGAACTATGGTTGTACTATAATAGGTACATCTCTAACCACACCACATCTAACCTTTCGAAGAAAACTGGCGTGATGCTAACTTGAAAAAAATAAATAAAAAAATCAACCTCCCAGTTAGTAATATTCTGAAAAGTTCACTTGGAACCTTACTTAAGCGACCGCACACAATTCGAAAGCGAACTCGATGCATTTGCCGTTGAATGCTAATGCGAATCCCGCACCCCCGGCCGTAGGCAGAGGTGGAACACCGCGGTGGTTTTAGCCGGTAAGAGTCCGGCATGCCCCTCTGTCACCTCTACGATGGAGGAAGTCCGTGAGGATCTCCACCGCGCACCAAAAACAAAGGGGGTCATGTGCTGGATTCATGGTTAATAATAAAATAATATTAGCCCCCGACTGATTTCGGCCACGATGGCCAATCTCCTAATAAGAAATTCCTAATGGAAACTCAATAACACTTTGCCCGACCTAGGAATCGAACGCAGGACCCCACGCTCAGCAGTCGCGCTTGCAACTACGAGACCAACGCGGCAGTCAACTTCAAACAATCAATCAGTCAATTCATTCATATATTATGATATCTGAAGGCTAATTCCCGTCAAAATCTAGTCGCAGTCTCATCTCAGTGATAATTAACGTCAAAAATGTAAGAAAATTCGAGATATTTTTGACAGATTGAGACAGATCAAACTGTGAATATTCGAATTGCCCTTCGTGTATTAGGAAGTCATTACACTGATCTTGACTTTAAAAATATTGCATTTGAATCAGGAACCTACGATGCGATTTAGAGGAAATGACAACGCACTTATCTCAGACATCTATAATAATTATACTAACATGATTTTTATACCAAAACTCTGTAAAAGACAAGTAGCCGGCGGCTATCATTAGTCTAATTAAGTTATTGATATAATTTTTAGATAAGCGTTGTTTATAATTTTTATAGTAATATTTCATTAAAATGTTCTTACCTACATACGTAGTATTTTAAGACGAAGTTTATTATGTTAATGCGCTGATGGAGAGGCTCAGCACTACGCGAATTGGTTGCCATATTGGAGGCGTGTCAGTGGCGTGCATTAGTTTTCAGAATAGGTAGGCACTAGGCCGGGTCTAGGCTAGGCAAACGCGATCACTAATCAGAAAAAAAAGTGAGGTCAAAATTGTGGTTATTTGAGTAGGCATGCCTTCTCAAGGGTGCTAAATTGCGAAGGTCGAACGTCATGATATTACACGGGAGACGTACGTATTTTTAATTTTGTCGTATTAACTTGAACGAGTAAAGACCAATGACAATGTGCGAATAGCACGGGAGCCGAGTAGCCCGTCCGGCGACTGCCTACTGCCGCGCGTGTTTGTATAAAGATTTTGTTTTTTGTTAGGTATGATGGGGCACACGCTAAAATGTAATTGACAGGCTTATGTTGATATATCGAGGTAGGCACTATGCCTATATGCAATGCACGCCACTGACGCGTGTCATCATCATCATCAGCCTATAGCAGTTCCTCCTGGACATAGGCCTCTTCTTTTAAGGCGAATGGTTACGCCAAACTTCAAAGTAGACCTCTCTTTGAAGGCCTACTTCTCCCAAACGGATAGCCCAAATATATTTTAAAAAATATATGATATGTGACATATGTTTACAAATATAATTTAAGTTCGATTTTTTTAATATTACTGTTAGTTTTAACAATAAAAAATCATATCCATCCTCTTATTTTACGCAAGAATTTTCTTTCTACTTTCAAACGCCTGAAGCGATTTTGATGATTCTTTCACCAAATTATAGCAAATTTAATGGTTTATAAAAATTAAGTTTGTTTTTTTAATAATTATTATTTAAGTGGGAAAAAATCAATAACACCATGGTTTTACCTATACGGGCGCGGGCAGCAGCCGCCCGGTCAGTCTCGCTGTATCGTTCGCACGGGGAGGTTGTGTCGCATGTCGGCTCGCTCCGATCTGCACTTTTGTGGCAAAGACTAAATAGCGCAGATAGTACACTCGGACTGTTCGTTTACGCTTGGACGTTGATAGTATTAGTACTAGTGATAGTTTGTTTGCGAGTGGACGCTATATTATTGTCTATTGAATACTAATATAATAATAATATCAATAAAAAACGTTTATTCAGTATACAGTTCGTTTATTCACGTATACAGTTTATAAAAAAATACAATTACAAAAAAAAAATAAAGCTAACTAATGACTAATACCGCTCTTAACAGTGGTAGTTTTTAGGGTTCCGTACCCAAAGGGTAAAAATGGGACCTTATTACTCGTACTAAGACTCCTCTCTCCGTCTGTCTGTCTGTCACCAGGCTGTATCTCACGAACCGTGATAGCCACAAGAAGGGTTATGTTTTTCGAGAGTATATAATATATACTCTCGAAAAACAATTATACATACATAAACACATATTATGTATGTACACACATCAAAAGTGTCTAGGGATCAAGCATTTTTATGCGGATTTCTTGAGATTGAGATGTGGCTTTGTAATAAATTTATGATTTTATAAATTTATATGGATCCTTTTTGGTGCATTTCATAATTTGAATCAGGAACTGTGAATCAAATTCGAGTAAAAGATGAAAATCAGCTGTCAATATTTTCCCTATAAAAACATACAACGCATTGAAGACATTATTAGTGCTACTGTTTCCCTACTACTGATTAAAACCAACGTTATCATGGAGCGGCGACGTCATTTAAGCAGGGAAGAAATGCTCAGAGCCGTGGGAATGATAGAAGCTGGTTCCCGGCAACGTACTGTGGCTTTAGCTCTGAATACAAGTCAGAGTGTTATCAGTCGACTTTGGACACGTTACCGAAGCACTGGTACCGTGGCTGAGCGCCATGGAGGACGGTATCGCTGCACCACACGGAGACAAGACCGATACATTCAAATCTTAACTCGAAGAGCTCCAACAATAACCGCCATGATGTTAGCCGTGAGGCTTCATCACTCTTCAGGGAACTTAATTAGCGACCAAACAGTCAGAAACCGCTTGCATGAAGTGAACCTTCATTCCCGAAGACCGCTACGGGTACCACCTATAGCAATGCACAATCGTAGGATTCGATATCAATGGGCTCTTGAACACAGAAATTGGGCAGAAGAACAATGGCGTTTCGTGTGCTTTTCTGATGAGTCTCGTTTTGGTATGAGACCGGATACAAGACGTATACGACACTGGAGAACCCCTGGACGCCAACAGCGATTAAAATCCTGCCAGGAAGTCCATCCTTATAGTGGTGGAACCATCATGGTATGGGCGGGTATTTGGATCGGCGGAAGAACTGAGTTGATTTGGATCAGAGGCAACCTCAACGCTCAAATTTATGCTGAGACGATTGTATCAGACGTCATCGTTCCTCTACAAGTGCAAATCGGTCCCTTATTTCAGTTAATGCATGATAATGCACGACCGCACACCGCAAGAGTTGTAAGACAGACTCTCGCCGCAGCTAACATCAATGTCCTGCCCTGGCCTGCTCAGTCGCCAGACTTGAACCCGATTGAGCATGCATGGGATATGCTACAGAGAAGAGCTCTGCCGAATATGGAGGGTATCCAGTCGCAAGAAGACCTTTTTTTGTTGTTGCAACGAACATGGGCGGCCATTCCACAGCGTGATTTGGATGAACTCATTTTGAGTATGCCAAACCGATGTTCTTGTGTTGTTAGTGTTCGCGGTAGAAACACGGATTATTAATTGTTTAAGTTACCCAATAAAATTTTAAAGAAAACTGTTATTTCAGTCTTTTTTTCGAACTTTTGTGTTAGTGGTTCAAATGTCAAAAATCCCTTTATTAGGAAAATGGCAAATTTCTTTATTAATGCAAAGGTGACTTGGTTTATCGTTACTGTGACAAACGAAAACACTTTATTTGATGAATCCTTAAAGAAAATTTTAATTAATATCAATCAGGAGAAAAGTTATTGCAAAAATATATGTTGATCCCTAGACACTTTTGATGTGTGTATGTATAATTGTTTGGGCTCAGGCGCAAAACGTCTCTTTCGCAAAATGTCCCCTGGTCGTAAAACGTCTCTTTCGCAGAATGTCTCTTTCGTAAAATGTCTCTTTCGCAGAATGTCTCTTTCGCAGAATGTCTCTTTCGCAAAATGTCGCGCCAGGGACTTAACAATAAAATTTTGATTTTCAAAACAAAAAATCATTTATTAAAATTATAGTGCAATTATGATGTTAAAATTTTGGTACTTTTTACTTAAGTATGTATTCCAAATAAAAACAATATCAATAGGTATCAAACATTTTACACACATTCAAAATTTAGATCAAAGGAGTCAATACTGTTAGTAAACATATCCACAGATAATATAATAGGAGCTATTACTAATAGTAACTAAAAATTAACTAAGTATTGCAAATGAAAATATTTTTTATACCATTTTTAAAATGATTAAAAAATATATATTTAATATTAAAATGTCAAATAAATAAATTTTGGCATTATAATTTACTTGAGTTATTATCAAGTATTGCATAAAAAAAAATCATTTTCATAAATGATTAACATAACATTATTGATAAAAAGAAAATATAAATATATGACATATCAAATGAAATTATATCTTAATTGTGGCACTGAAATTAACTTTTGTTATCATTTTCATAAATGATAAAAAAATTAAATCTTCGCACTACAAACCTTGGTTATTAATTAAAGGGGTTTGAAGGTTTTGGCCCTAAAATCAGCCGCCATTTTGATTTTTTTTTCAGAATCGCGGTGCACAACAAAAGTTATATATTTAGATAGAGGACACTTAAACAAACAAAAAATGTAACATAACATAATATCCTAAAGTGTCAGGTTTCAGAGTTATTCACCAAAATATAAGTCGAAAACAACAAGGATTTTTTTGTTTTTTTTTCCCTCCAGGTAAGCATATTGAACTATTGAGGTAATAGAAACGTTATAAAACCTTTATGGAGAAGAAACAAATGAACAATACACATTTTTTAAATAAATAATTAAACACCGCAATTTATAGTTCGTTTTTTAATCCCAGAGACTAATCTGACAAGTGTAATGTCAAACTTCTATACTTACTAAAAAAAAAACGAAAACACAAAAGACTTAAATGTCAAATTAGTCTCTGGGATTAAAAAACGAACTATAAATTGCCGTGTTTAATTATTTATTTAAAAAATGTCTATTGTTCATTTGTTTCTTCTCCATAAAGGTTTTATAACGTTTCTATTACCTCAATAGTTCAATATGCTTACTTGGAGGGAAAAAAAAACAAAAAAATCCTTGTTGTTTTCGACTTATATTTTGGTGAATAACTCTGAAACCTGACACTTTAGGATATTATGTTATGTTACATTTTTTGTTTGTTTAAGTGTCCTCTATCTAAATATATAACTTTTGTTGTGCACCGCGATTCTGAAAAAAAAATCAAAATGGCGACCGACCTTAGGGCCACCCTCCATACAAAAATCTTCAAACCCCTTTGCTACATAAATTATTATTTTCGTAAATGATTACGAAAATAAATCTTTCATTAAGAAAAAAAAAACTTAAATGTACTTATTTTCATTCTGGAATGTACATTACTTGCTAATGAAGTATTGTAAACCAAAATAAACATTGATACCTACTCAGCAAAAAACCTAAATTTAGCTATTTGAAAATTTGTAAAAAAGTAATCTTTTTTAAGAATTGTGGAAGCGTCAGTTCCTTACGCTCTAATTGTTTCAACAGTTTTTTGTATTTAATGTCAAAGTCCATATATTTCTTCTGTCTGTTTTTTGTTTCTGTAAATAAATTATCAGTTATTTTTCTGTTCCAATATTTACTTTCTTTTCGCAATTTATCTATGAATATGTATAAACTTGGATTTTTTGGTATGCGGCCTGCATTTATACGCCGATGCCACCCTTCTAACGCGTTAGTTGTGCGGTGTCGTTGGTAGGCGCAACTTAGTAAGGATGGTGGCATTTTTGGGTACCATTGGTTTTCGTAATAACCTCTAAAATTCATCATGTATTGAGTATCTGGAGCTATAATTAAAATGTACCCCCAAGCTGCAGGGATTTGTTCAGCCGGTACCAGTGCTATTATTGCAGCCATTCTTGCAATATTTCTCCAATATAAAATTAAATATAAAATAATAAAAAAAAAAAATAAAAAAAATAAAAAAAAAAAAAAAATATTTTTTTTTTATTTGGAATACATTCTTAAGTAAATTTAAGTACCAAAATTTTAACATCATAATTGCACTATAATTTTAATAAATGATTTTTTGTTTTGAAAATCAAAATTTTATTCTTAAGTCCCTGGCGCGACATTTTGCGAAAGAGACATTCTGCGAAAGAGACATTCTGCGAAAGAGACATTTTACGAAAGAGACATTCTGCGAAAGAGACGTTTTACGACCAGGGGACATTTTGCGAAAGAGACGTTTTGCGCCTAAGCCATTGTTTGGCACGCTCTGCGGCCTGAACGGCTCGATGGATTTTAGCTTGAGATGTGTCGTTAGATTCCTATGTACTGTGAGAGTGACACTGGGTACATCAAAATAAAACATACAAAATGGCGGATTTTTGGCGCAATATTATTTCTTCAAAAATTTTTTTCTCTCATAACCTATCGAGTGGGGTATCAAAATAAAAGGTTTTAAAAGGTGATTACAAAAATATATACAACTTATAATATGGTAAAAACTAATTCAAAGTGACAAATCGTAAAAAACACCTACCAAGAACTAAATCGTCTGCGAAATCTTTCACATTTGTAAACTAAAAAGCAGGAAATAAAAAATTTAAAAACCCGACTGCAACCTTATACTAAAACTAACTGAAAAGCTAAAAACAAGCCCATTTTAAATTAAATAAAAGTAGGAAGCAGGCGGGACCTATTTGAGTTTAAAACTATAATAATGGTACTCTTCTGGCAATCACGGTTCGTGAGATACAGCCCGGTGACAGACAGACAGACGGACAGAGGAGTCTTAGTTATAAGGTCCCGTTTTTACCCTTTGGGCACGGAACCCTAAAAACTACCACTGTTAAAAGCGGTATTAGTCACAAGTAAGTTTTTTTTTTTTTTGTAATTGTATTTTTTTTATAATCTGTATACTTACGTGAAAAAACGAAATGTATACTGAATGAACGTTTTTTATTGATATTATTATTATTTTTTATTTGTCTCTAAGAAAGCAGTATTTTTACTGTACAATAGCATTCATACTCAAAACATAAATATTGTACGTATTCTCGATCCATCTACACTCAGTAGGTAGCGTCATAAAACTGCCTAAGACAAAATGCGTCTCACGCCGCATCTGCATGCACTACGTACGAGTACGACACTCTTTGACATTGGGGAGGTAAGCGGGCGCGCGGGGTGAGGCACTGGATTCGCCTATGCTCCGCCCAAACGCTCAAGGACATTCGAGGCTATAATCGCCTTAACTCTCATCCAGCTGCTACCAGCCATCCTGCGAAGATCGTCGCTCCACCTAGACTGAGGGCGTCCAACCTTACATTTACCGATTCGTGGATTGGAGGTATGTGCCTAAACATTATCAGTTATGCTAATGACATGGTGCTGCTGAGCGCCTCTTTCTGTGGCGTGTCTGAGGTATTGTTAAACTTTCTGTTTTACGAATTCTTGTCTCCGAAAAGACTGCAAAGAGAAGATTCAAATACAAGATATTTTATCTTATGAAACGTCAGAAGCTAAGTGCACGGTTCCAATCGGTCGTTTCTTATGGAGAAGAGGTGGCAAGAATTTCCATGGTTACTCTTTAAAAAAATATTGGCTTACATACAACGTTTTTAATTGGGGTTAAATATAATGATCACCACAAAAGTATATTGAACAACAAAAAATGAAGTCTAAAATTACAATAGATCTAGCTGGGTACCTCGAGGTTAGGTTTGGTTAGGTTACTTTATACCCTTTGCACAGAAATAGGAGCCCCGCGAATAGGATGCAAGAGCGAGCAAATGAGAATACAAATAGGTACATTTACCTATCTATTATATATATAAAAATGAAACCCGTTTTCCGTTGTCACGACATAACATGAAAACGGCTGGACCGATTTCGATGAAATTTGGTATAGAGATAGTTTGAGTCCCGGGAAAGGACATAGGATAGTTTTTATCCCGATATTCCCACGGGATCGACATTTACGCGGGTGAAACCGCGGGGCGCAGCTAGTTTTACAATAAAATGGAGTTTTAATTTTGGTGATCATTTACTGTTTTTGGCAGTAAAAAGTGTTTTTTTGATGTTATATTTTACTCTATTTGGTGATAAGTTAAACGTAAGCCTTTTTAAAAGGCCTATCAACCAAGGCCAACAAATCGAAATATCTATGACTCCACAATCTAAGCAATTGCAATATCTAACAGGACTTCGTGAGGGTAATCTATAGGTACCTATTGTAAACACTAAGCACTATACGAACATGCGCAGAAGCTCTCTTTTGCTATATTCTAATCTTACCGATTCAACCCAAGGATTTTTACAAAACAAAACAATTAATTAACATTCAAAATATAAACAAAAAATTTAATGAGTCCATAATGACGCATATCCTCAGAAATCCAGTGTTTCCAAATGAAATGAAATGGAAAATGAGGTCAATTTGGTATAGATAGAAAGAGACAAAAAACCGGCCAAGTGCGAGTCGGACTCGCCCATGAAGGGTTCCGTAGCAGCAAGTAACATAATATAAAAGTTCTTGTAGTTCGTTGTAACTTTGTGAAAGGTAAATTGCGGTTTTCGATTTATGACGTATTAAAAAAAAACTACTTACTAGATCTCGTTCAAACCAATTTTCGGTGGAAGCCTAGTTTACATGGTAATGTACATTATATATATTTTTTTAATTTTATCATTCTCTTATTTTAGAAGTTAGAGGGGGGGGGGGACACACATTTTATTTTTGGAGTTTCAGTTGTAAGTATGGGGAACCCCAAAATTTATTGTTTTTTTTTCTATTTTTGTGTGAAAATCTTGCTGCGGTTCACAGAATACATCTACTTACCAAGTTTCAACAGTATAGTTCTTATAGTTTCGGAAAAAAGTGGCTGTGACATACGGACGGACGGACAGACAGACAGACATGACGAATCCATAAGGGTTCCGTTTTTTGCCATTTGGCTACGGAACCCTAAAAAACAGGTATTTACAATTTTTTTCAATTTATCAGATTTAGAGTGACTTGTAGAATCATTATTGATTAATTATGAAAATCGTGACTGACTTTTGTAGGTACTAACTATCTAGTATCTAATTAGCCCAGCTGGATTTTCAACGGGTTATTCTGTTTATCTATTCTAAAAAAAATCACCCTAACGTGGATACGCGGAAACCCATGTCCGAGAATCCACCCTAGCCCTAGTTGGATAAACGGCTTAAGGTGGATTTTTTTTTGGGGTGGAAAAATGGAATAACCGTTTTGAACTCTCGGTGTTAGACAGAACATTGAGAATCAAAGAAAGTGCATCTCATTGCGTCAGAAAACACACTATAGGATTTTCAAGAAACAATACATATTTCTCTTGCTTGCAGATAATTGTTCCGGGACGACGGACCGACGGACGGGTTGTTGGGACGACCTAAAGAAGGTGGCTGGGGTAGACTGGATGCGGAAGGCGGAGGACAGGGTGCTGTGGCGCAGTCTGGGAGAGGCCTATGTACAGCAGTGGACTGCGATAGGCTGAGTTGAGTTGTTCCGGGTAAGTCTTTGTGCAAGAGAGAATTATGTGTATAAACGCATCCAAGAGTGAATATATGTCACCATCTGCCTTTTCCCAACTATGTTGGAGTCAGCTTCCAGTCTAAACGGATGCAGCTGAATACCAATATTTTACATACAGCGACTCCCTATCTGACCTCCACAACCCAGTTACTGGGTAATGCGATACCCCTTGGTAAGACTGGTTGTCAGACTTTCGGGCTTATGACGACCCGTAACGACTGTCAAAGATCTACGAATAACAGCCGGCGCCAACGGCTAAACGTGCTTTCGTGAGGTACGGAGAGGTCTCGATATATAATGGATGGTCACCCATCCACGGTCTGACCGCTGCAAGCGTAGCTTTGCCTTCGATCGACCCGTGCGGCTATTATTATTTAGCCCCGATCCCCTCATTCAAATAAATATAACACAATATGACTTGTTAAGACTGGTTGGTCAAATGCTTCAAGGTAGGTACTGACTTTTTAAAATAATCTATGATAAAAACGAAAGTAAATACTAATAATTCTTAAAAAAAATATTAATAAGTATAAGTTTCGATGAAAAGCTTTTTATAAAATAAAACATAATAATAACCATAGTTTCAGCCCACCCCCATGGGAATCAGGCGTGATTTTATGTAATATGCATTCGCGAATCATTTGCCAAAAATGTAAACAATTAGATATGAGCTAATAGAAAAATAACGTTAATTCCTACACAATAAAGTTCAGTTTACGCTACAACTTCAAACATTTTTATAACTTTTTCAATACTCCTAGTCACTCTAAAATCAATTTAATTAATACCTATTAAAATAAAGTTGATATTTGTTTAACTTGAAATAATATTAATTTGAAACATAAGTTTGAATACATTTTATGTAATATTTTCTCATTTTTACTCGAATAAGTATTTGTTTCATGCTGGGTTGTATTCTAACTCAATTTGAATTGTTACTGAATAAATAAATTGATTGGAAGTGCGTGTACAAAATCACATATTGTAAGCAAGTGTATATAATAATTTTAAAATTAATATAATTATAGAGAGCAGCGCCACCTATCATACTACGTATTTGCAAACTTCACTCCACTCAACGCGCCTACCAATCAACGCCATCTATCGTCTATACAAAAAATTAATTCGCACTTGTCAAGTTTACTAAGTTATACGTACTCGTAGCTCTAACACACTTAATTAGCATTAACTTGTGTAAAACACAGATGTCACTGTTAATACATATCGCACTTGTACGAAAGGTAAGCAGTGATGTAAGTATGTTAAGCTATAGTTCCCTAGAAGGGCGGTGGCCGCCACATTTGCGCGGGCCGTAATCCACCACGCGGGCCCAGTGCGTGTTGGCAGATGTCACATGTCTTCGAATATTTGGTTCTAGGACATGCCGGTTTCCTCACGATGTTTTCCTTCGCCGTTTTGAGAGCAGTTGTGATGAAATAATTTACACAAAGTAAAGCGCCTGTCTGGGTTCGAACCTACGACCTACAACTCGTAAGTCGCGGCCGTTACCACTTGGCCACCACTGCTCTACGCTCAATGGCACGCTGGAAAACCTCGAGCTTGGACCTCTGGTGAAGTGTCAAAGACGTTTGAGTACCATATGTGAGAATGGGGAGAGTATACAAAATTATCCATAATTCTCCGTTTGACACATAGTGGTAGATCTCCTTTTGGAAGATCTTTCATTGACCAATAGCTCTTCCAGGCGCTCTCGGTGCGTCGAGCAACTTCTTTGTCTTGTTGCAAGAATGTAAACCACAAACGATTCATTATCGCTAATTGTAAGTGACAAGATTACCGGATTTTATGCAAATGAATGATTGCATTATGCATTTTCATCATATTTTGGCATTTTTTTTAGGTTGCTTTGTTCACCTAAAATCTGCTGATTGTGCATGTATTCTATAATACTAACTAGAAAAATACAAAAATGCATTAAATATAAAAAAGGGATAGAATGCATGATCTTACTACATTTGAAACAGGACGTTCGTTTTCAAGATCAAAAATGATAATATCTAATTAAAATGTAGCAAGTCAAGTAATTTTTTTGTAGTCATTTTTTTGAAGCCTTTGCTTTTATTGTATTACCAATTAATTTAATATAGGTATCTAATTTGATAATGTGGATTTGTTTGTTCAATTGTAAGATGTACCTATGCCTTGTTTTATTATCATTCAATTTTTTTTTTATTACCTAAGTAATTGTAAAAATAAAAAATCTATAATATAAATAAAATAGTGCATGTTGTGTTAGCCTGTAAGTGATTGTTGCACTTATAAATGTATATCGTGTACTTACTTGTAAATGAAATGTAAAGTGTAAATAGGTGTAGGCTAACCTTAATAAATAAATAAATTTTACTTCGAAGGGCTGATTTATCAATCATCTGAAATTTTGACAGTTATTTAATACAAAAACTATCAAACGTCAATTTCATTCCTCGAATAAAAGTTATCCGGCCGATGGAAAAATCATCCAAGTCTTATTAAGTACAGACGCCAGCACATCAACCTACCCGAAACTGTCAGATTTTCCCAATCAACTTTGAACCTTATTGTTTGGTGATAAAGTTGAAAATCTATTAAAGAAATTTGACAGATTGTAGTATGTTGATGTGCTGGCGTCTGTACCTACCTAACTCAAAAAAACATCGTTTTGTTGTACCTATTTACAAAAAAATTATGTTGCTTATTTTGGCACTTTTTGCCGATTTTGTTGCATATTTCGAGCATTTATGAAGCATATTTGCATGCATAGTTCGGCCATTTTAATTTGCATAATCTGCGGAGCAATTGCGTAACACATTATCAATCGGAATCGGTTTCGTTTGACAGTTCAACAACATTCATTGCGTTATTGGCGTGCATGAAAGGAGCCTCCCCGAGTGACGTATCTACAGAACCACTATACGTCCGGCGCACCCTGGGCAATCAGCGAGTTACCCACGCTGATTGGCTAATCCTTTCACCACGATGGCAATCCAAAGTCCACTTATAAAACCGGCTCTGTGCGTAGTCTCGATTAACATCGAAGGGTTCTCTCGAGACAAATCTGAAATTCTTTCTGATGTCTACCGCAAAACTCACTGCGACATTCTTTGCGTTCAAGAGACCCATCGAGATGAAACCCAAAGCCGGCCACACATCCCTGGACTTACGCTTATCGCCGAGATCTGTCACCCGAAGCACGGTAACGCAGTGTTTGCTGCTCCCGGCGTAAGCATACTATCCACCAAGTGCTCAAACGAGAACGGCATAGAAATCATCACCGTTGATGTTGGTAACTGCACCATCACTTCCGTTTACAAACCACCTGGCACCACATTTAATTTCGTCCCACCGGAGAATTTCAACAGCGAACCAATTAAAGTTATAATCGGTGACTTCAACAGCCGTAGCTCCAACTGGGGCTACAATGACACGGACATTGGCGGAGATGCAGTCGAGAAATGGGCGGAGACGAATGATTTGACGCTAATACATGACGCCAAACAACCGGCGTCGTTTAATAGTGGGCGATGGAAACGCGGATACAACCCCGACCTAATCTTTGTCAGCTCGTCTATCAGCTCACATTGCACCAAAGCGTATGTTCGCCTATCCCTCGCACCCAGCACAGACCTATTATGTGCTGCATCGAACCAGTGGTCCAACCTATAAATGTCCCATTTAGGCGCCGATTTAACTACACCAAGGCCGACTGGGAATCGTTCACGCAGTCGATTGATGACGCCCTCCTGAAGGTCTTGCCAACTCCACAAAACTACGACCAATTTGTTGAGATTGTGTCAACTATTTCCCGAAGACACATACCAAGGGGCTGCAGGACTTCCTATATTCCAGGGCTGTCAACAGAAACCAGTGATATACTGAGCCGATACGAAACACTGTATAACACCGACCCCTTTTCGGAAGAAACCACACAGGCTGGAGAAGAGCTGCTATCAAAACTAGGTGAAATCAGACGGGAGAGATGGATAAACACTGTTACTAATATCGACATGACCCATAACAGTAAAAAGGCATGGAGCACTATAAGAAAGCTGACCAGCGAGTCCCCTCAACCAACTCCGCCAAGCCAAGTCACCGCTAACCAGATAGCCCACCAACTGCTTGTTAACGGTAAACCAACTCGCCGTTCCAGCAAAGTCCCTAAGGCACAAAAACCCGATGGCGCTTGTGACGATATCAGTAAACCGTTCAACCTTTCTGATATCGTCGCAGAATTAAGAGAGAGATTAAGGGTCTTAAGTGCGGTAAAGCCTCTGGAGTGGACGACATCTCAGTTGAGCAAATCAAACAGCTTGGCCCAGTTGCTGTGTCGTGGCTGCTGCGTCTATACAACATCTGTCTGGAATCAGCCTCAATACCCCGTCTCTGGAGAAAATCAAAGGTCATAGCAATTCCGAAGCCAGGTAAAGCAGCGGACGATCCAAAAAACTTTCGTCCAATATCTCTGCTCTGCCATACGTTCAAACTGTTTGAGAGAATGCTGTTGAACCGACTAACGAGTGTTATTGACCCGAAGTTAATCCCAGAGCAAGCTGGTTTCAGACCCGTCAAGTCTTGCTGCAACCAGACCCTCAAACTCGTTCAACACATTGAGGATGGTTTCGTAATAGGAATGGTCACAGGCGCGGTTTTTGTAGACCTGTCAGCTGCCTATGATACAGTCAACCTCAAACGGTTGCTTTGGAAGGTGGAGACATTGATTGGCGATCAGAACTTTGTCCGAATACTCCGAGAACTTCTCCACAATCGTCGGTTTCAGGTCCACCTTCTCTCGGAAAGAAGTCGTTGGAGAGCGCAGAAAAACGGCCTACCTCAAGGTAGTGTCATGGCACCGCTTCTTTTTAATATTTACACCAACGACCAACCGTCCAGCCCCAACACGTCCCGCTTCCTCTATGCAGACGACCTTGCCCTCACGTCCCAAGCCACCACCTTTGAGGAGGTTGAGGCCCACTTGTCAGACGCTCTTGGTGATTTAGCCACATACTACTTCACTAACTCACTTAAGCCCAATCCAAGCAAAACCCAGTCTTGCGTATTTCATCTCCGCAATAGAGAGGCGGGCCGCAAACTTAACATCGTTTGGGGTGGGGTGTCTATCGAGCACAGCAACTCCCCTAAATACCTTGGTGTTACTCTGGACAGGTCTTTAACATTCAGCAAAAACTGCAAGAACATCAAGCAGAAGGTGCACACTCGCAACAGTCTTCTTCGCCGACTGGTCTCATCGAAGTGGGGTGCTTCGCCTGACGTTATGCGGACTACTGGACTGGCGCTGTCCTTTTCTGCGGGAGAATTCGCGTGCCCCGTGTGGAGTCGTTCTGCCCATGCAAAGCTAGTGGATACAGCTTTGAACGAAACGTGCCGGATCATCACTGGTTGCCTAAAACCGACCCCGGTACAAATGCTGTATCCGCTAGCAGGAATAGCGCCACCAGTGGTTCGCAGAGCGGTGGCAAGCTCCAACGAAAGGGCCAAAATGGTCTCCGACACACGACACCCTTTGCACGACAACACCCTTGTGCCACAAAGGCTGAAAAGCCGAAATAGCTTCTTAAAGTGTGTCGTCCCACTCACTGGCGAGCTACCACAAGAAAGACTAAGGCTGTGGCGAGACAGTGCTTCCTTACCTAAACCGTTCGTTCCACCCGCTGAGGACCTCCCACCTGGACATGAGTTACCTTGGGTAAACTGGAAGTCTTTAAACAGACTCCGGACCCAGGTTGGCCGAAGCAAGGAAAACCTGTTCAGGTGGAAATTTATAGACGACTCCGCCTTGGAGTGTAAATGTGGTGCTGTTCCACAAACGATGGGACACTTAATATCGTGCCCTGCGTGTCCTGTCAGCTGCACGTTACAGGAACTGATGGACGCTAGTGATGGCGCCAAACAAGTGGCCGAATTCTGGGCCGAGTACATTTAGATTGCCATCGACACGCTAAGAAGAAGATTGCGTTATTTACGTGTTGAGCAGACAAATTTTTCGAACTTATGAAGCAATGGATTAGCAATTTGCTTCAAAATGATTCTGATTCCAATAATTGATTTGTGTTACGCGGATTTTACATATAAATAACAAAGTAAAAAAATGCTCTTATATAATTAACCAGGAAGAAAACAGAGGAATACGTTTGTTTGAAACCAATGCAAACGACACGTGATCGCGTTTCCTCTTAGTAGGAAAAATAATGAGTAACTTAGACTAACAAAGAATGTTACTTGTTTTCCATTATTGACACTTCTAGTTAGCGATAATGAATCGTTTGTGGTTTACATTCTTGTGAACCTTGTTACATAAGTATCTATTAGTAGTAAGTACCTATAATTTGACGCAAGTATGTACAGTCAACAAAAGAGATAACTATTCAGGATCGTCGGACATAGTTGAAGTTTAGTAAGAAACCGATGGATGTTCTCGAATAAAATTGACTTTTATTAATAGAAAACAAACAGCTCGTTTATCGAATAAAATTTCAGTCATCAACATCCATCGGTTTCTTACTAAACTTCAACTATATCCGACAATCCTGCATACTTATCTCTTTTCTTGACTGTACATTAGAATTTGCGTACTTACCTATGTTTAGTTAGATGAGTTGGTATCATTAAGAAGATGTTACCAAGGGCACAGATAATATAATACACTACGCCAAGGGGTATCCTGTTATCAAAGTCAAAAGTCAAAGTCAAAGCATTTATTTCAAATAGGCAGATAAAAGGCACTTTTGAACGTCAAAATTTATATTAAAATAGAATTGATTCTAGTCGCCCCTTCCAAAAGGTAGTTTTCGTATGGAGAAGAATGGGCAAGAAACTCCACCGTTACTCTTTTAAAAATGTTTTACAATATTTGGCATAGGTACATTCATTATATAATAATATGTGAATCAAGCACCTAACTGAGTTGTGGAGGTCAGATAGACAGTGGCTCCATGTGAAATACTGGTATTTAGCTGTATCCGGTTAGACCGGAAGCCAACCCCAACATAGTAGGGAAAACTCTAGGCAGATTATGATCATTAAGAAAATTTCTAAGAAAGAATAAACAAGTTTGCTGGGCACAGCAAAGGTGGTCGTCAGTCCTCTACTCTGACTGAGGCTCGGACTCCACTGAAGCGGAGCTGGGCGGAGCGGAGACGTGCAGAATTCGTCCAATCACAGACGAGACGAGTGACGCGATGAGGATTTCAACCATTGTGATTGGTCGATTTCTGCACGTCTCCGCTCCGCTCCGCTCAGCTTCGCTTCAGCGGAGTCCGGGCCTAACTAATATTTTCACCACAGCAAGGCCTATCCTTTCATTATTCTTCTACTAGCAGAACCCCGCGGTTTCACCCGCATATGTGTCGATCCCGTGAGAATATCGAGATAAAAAATAGCCTATGTGTAAATCCAGGGTGTCTTCTACCTCCATATCAAATTTTATAAAAATTGGTCCTGCCGTTTGTGCGTGAAGAAATAGCAAACATACAAACACACTCACAAACTTTCGCCTTAATAATATTAGTGTATGATAGTATTGGCACGAAAAATTCATGATCAAGTCTTCAAATTAATCCCGGATTGGGTAAAGTTGTACTTGGGTTTTCCATTAGAAAATTCTTAATGGTAGCCTTTTTTTTTGGGTGGGAAATTATCAAATAACTTCTTTCGCTCTGGGCGGAGCGAGAGGGCGTGTCAGACTTTTACTGACTAAAACCCACCCGTGTTCCTTTAGTTGCCTGTGCCAGGGGCCACGGTATCTCTTTCGAACAACCCGCGACCCCGGCAGGCATCAGCCCTAGCGGACCCCGTCAGTTAGTGCTGACATTTCTTTGAGGCGCGCGTGGAACACAACGCGCCGTCGACCCGGGCCAGCACCCTAATTGCGTAACACACTACACTATCAATCGAAATCAGAATTATTTTGAAGCAAATTGCTAATCCATTGCTTCATATCTTCGAAAAATGTGTCTGTTCAACACGTAAATAACGCAATGAATGTTGTTGAACTGTCAAAATGAAACCGATTCCGATTGATAATGGCACCGATTCCCTTGTTCACAAACTAAATTAAATTTAAGTTCAGTGCAACTTTTAAAGTTCTATTGCAGCTCTGGGTCCCAATTTTCAAGAACATTTTTTTTTTTTTTCAAAAATTTTGAAGCCTTGCGCCCTGAGCCCCCCTCCAGCCCCCCCCCTCCTCGATCCCCTGCTAGTTCTTCTTCTGTTTTAATCTCTGTCTTGTCCACTTTATGCTAGGTTACTTTTTTTAACAGTCAAGAGAAAATAAATTCTCACTTTAAGAGCCAAAGCACACACGCTACTTTTTGCATCGGCAATTGGCGATTTTGCGGCTGTATCGATGCTGCATCGCGTTTTGGCGACTCTCTACGTTCGGAAGCGGTATCTGAATCGCTCGTTTTAGCGACTGCGCCGCTGCTGCATCGCGTTTTGGCGACTCTCTGCGTTCGGACGTGGTATCGGAAGCGCGCGTTTTAGCGACTGCTCCGATGCTGGCGCAAATGCCAAATCGCTGCGACCGGCATCCGAATGTGAGCCGAGTGTAGCGTTCAGCCGCTGTATCGAGCTTCTGAAAAGCGACTGAATCGCCGCGTTTGGCGTTTTTAAGTGTGCGGTGTGGAATGCTTGGTCGCTGCATTTAGCTTCTAAAAAGCAGCTGAATCGCCGATCGCCGATGCAAAAAGTAGCGTGTGTGCTTTGGCCCTAAAAGCGTTGGAAATGAACTCCTTTATCTCCCTATTTCGTTTGATCCACGACTTTTTGACCATAAGTATCATTGTGTATGGTAGACTATACAGGATAGTCTACCATACACAATGATACTTATTTGGAATGCTCCATTATCACATAGAACATAATGTAACGCACTTAGCGCCTCACTCGGTCAAGGTTTTAAGCGAAGCGTACCTTAATTAAACTATGATGTGCAAATAGTTTTTGCATCTAGTTATTATCACCGTCTCAGTGAGTATGTGGGTTAAAAAGATTGTCATAGAGAATTGTTTTGACGTTTGTAACGTCACGACTTGTCCTTGAGGACAATTTTTCTAGTATAACCATAGATATAGATACACCTAGACAACGCAAGAGCAACTACTTCGCGTGCCAAAAATCGAACCAGCTTACGGACACAAAAATCGTAAGCTGCCACTTTCGTGCTCAGTCCTGTCCTGAGTACTGCTGGCTGGGTGAGCGTGAGCGCTGGCGCTAGACCCCGGGGGTGGGGCGAGACGGGTGGTCTTTGAATCGAATTGATTTTCCCATCATTAAATACGTGTGACGTCATAGTAGGTAGTCAAAAAGGGCACCCTTGGTTTTCAATCGTGATACAAGACTTGCGTTATCTAAGTCTATCTATATCTGTGAGTATAACCTCTTGTCGGTGATTATATTTTCGAGCCGTTTGGGGTTAAAATCCTCGGGTTCAGAGTGATCATGGCTTGTTCAAAATAATCTTCAAACGGCTGGTTGACATTAGGACTTATTGGGGCGACCCTATTGCCATCAACCAACCGGAAGATCGGCGCCTGCGAGCTTTTACTTGTCACAGCAATGCCACAGAGCACCAAAGTGCCTGTGACACTCAAGGCATAGACAAGTAATGAGGTTACGTCTGGCGCGATTTAATTTTATTTGCTAATATTTTACAGGTTAAATCTATTTTAATATTTATTTATTTAGGTATTTCTGTAACTGCCCGTGACATCACAGTGGCGGGCCCTATCAGAATACCAGCGCTGCGACATTTTTTTTTTAAATGTCGCAGCATCATGCTGAGATAGGAGCCTTTTGGCCTCGTATAGGAGTTTCTGTCTCATTTTTCTTTTTGTTACTTTTTTTTTTTTTTATATAACTTGGTTTTTATTTTTATTTTTACTGTGTTTAGTTTAGTTTGTGATCTTCCTGTACGAGTCACAATAAATTCTTTTTCTTTCTTCTCTTTAACCAGGCATGAATCCAGACTCCGGGCTGCTACTGAGTCATTCCAGCTCTAAAAACCCAATAACGCTTTACCCGACCTGGAAATCAAACCATGGACCTGCAGGGCAATTGCGTAACACATTATCAATCGGAATCGGTTTCATTTGGAGAGTTCAACAACATTCATTTCGTTATTTACGGGTTGAGCAGACAAATTTTTCGAACTTATGAAGTAATGGATTAGCAATTTGCTTTAAAATGATTCTGATTCCGATTGATAGTGTGTTACGCAATTAGGGTGCTGGTGTACTTCCTCGTTGGTCTAATGGCCAACGATGCAGTTCACCAGAGCTATACACGTTCTATCCAGTTGCTAATCTATCCAGCTGAAAATCTGTCCAGTTGCTCCGGAGGGGATATGTCGTCTCCAATCCTTCTTATGAATCCAAGCAGATTCCAGAGGGGCAATTCTCATAATTTGAAGAACGTTCACAGTCTGATCTCAGTATGAATCTGTCAAAAAATACTTCTAATTTCCCTACATTTTGACATTTGTTTGTCACCGAGATGAGACTGCGACTCGATTTTGAACAATTTAGATTACGAGAATTCGCCTTCAGGTGTGGAAAACCTTAATGTAAGGAATGAATCTCTCATGTTCTTGTTGCATCCATCATCATCATCTGCGAATCTTTGTCTTGCGAATTTGATGCTCAAACTACTAGCATTGTCGCACTTACAGGTGTCAGGATCGCATGCTCTTGACGGCCGTATTGTAGAGTTTTTTCCCGGAAATAATCTCAATTCTAGGCGAAAGTTTGTGAGTGTGTTTGTATGTTTGTTACTTCTTCACGCACAAACGGCTGCACCAATTTTGATAAATTTGGTATGGAGGTAGCTGACACCCTGGATTAATACATAGGCTACTTTTTATCCCGATAATCCCACGAGATCGAAACGTGCGGGTGAAACCGCGGGGTGCAGCTAGTAATTTTACAAGACAAGATGTAATAAATTATCTCAAATAGAGAATATTTTAATGCTGAATAATAAGCATACTTTTCAGTTTTACAAATGACTGAATATATACATTTTTTATTATTTTAATTGGTTGAAAGACCCTGAACGAGTCACGATAGAAGTTTTAATTTTACGTCTGGGAGCATTTAGTGTCCCGCAGTGTTCAAATTGACAACATACTTGTACTATAATGGGCCTAGCCTTTTCCTAACTCCTTTGGGGTTGGCTTCCAGTCTAACCTGCGGGGTAATTGCGTTACACACCAACCACCTTACTAATAAACCTATTATATCAGATGAATAGTTACACACCGATTTCTCTCTTTCAGTTGTCAGTAATTTGACTTTCGAAAGAAGAAGACAAAACGTTGTATAACTATACAGACGCTGTACAACGTTTATTAGTAAGGGGGTAACAGTAGAAATGGCTGTCATTTTGACAGTTCACCAACATCCATTGCGTTATTTACGTTGTTGCGCAGACAAATTTTTCGAACATATGAAGCAATGGATTAGCAATATCCTTCAAAATGATTCAGATGGTGATTGAAAATGTGTTACGCAATTAGGGTGCAGATGCAGCTGAATACCAGTATTTTACATGGAGCGACTGCCTATCTGACCTCCACAGCTCAGTTACTCGGTAAAACCCTTTGATATAATCTGAAGTCAAGCAGCCTGCTGCGTTTCGTCGATGCGTGGGAGTTCTAGTGCCTTAGGCATCTTCTGGGCATGCTCATTCCATCATAGGCCTCATCCATCGCTTTCCATCAGGCGTGATCGAGGTCAAGAGTCAAAAATATACTAATTATATTATTCTAAATGAACTTAAACTGAAATTTATCATCAACTAAATCTACGAGCTACTCACTTTTCAATACAAAGACTGCAGTTCAGAGTTCAATCTGATGGCACATTAAGATACCTTCGACACGCATTCAGTTTCAATCTTTATTCAGTTTGTAGTTTAATGCCATCTTTAATCTAAAGGAATAACCAACTTTGTTTAAAAATCGTTTGGTAAAGTAAAAGGGAACTGATTGTCAATGCAATTGCAATTATCATAGACTCCAGGATCCTCTTCACCTCTACTTACTATTTACCACCAAAAGAGCATCTTCATGCAGGCGGACTATGGGCGTCCGTCGTCCGACCAGACAGGCCCGAGTTGGTGCTGCAGTGTGCCACGCGCGCCACTCGAGAGTGGTTGCGGCCATTATAGGAATGGGCGCAAGGGGAATTAGGACCCGCTGAGGAACAGCGGGTCGACGCCTGTCGGGGGAGCGGTGAATGCTTATGCAAATCCCGCATCCCCGGCCATAGGTAGAGGTGGAACACCGCTGTGGGTTTAGCCGGTAAGAGTCCGGCATGCCCCTCTGTCACCCCCACGAAAGAGGAAGTCCGTGAGAAATTCTACCGCGAAAAAAAAATGGTGTAACCTTTCGTGGTCCACTTCGAAGTCCCTGAACGTTCTCCGAACTCAGGTGAGAATATGTAACTCCAACCGTAAAGTTGAGCTACCTCGATGAAACGGCAGGAAGGTGTAGATGTGAAGCCGTGTCGCAAACTATGCTGGACCTCCTATCCTGCCATCTGCGTCCCAAACCATGCTGGACCTCCTATCCTGCCATCTGCGTCCCAAACCATGCTGGACCTCCTATCCTGCCATCTGCGTCCCAAACCATGCTGGACCTCCTATCCTGCCATCTGCGTCCCAAACCATGCTGGACCTCCTATCCTGACCTCTGTACCCCATAACATGCACTCAATGTGACCTCTGCGCAACAATTAACCGACGCTGTCGTGAAAATGGCGAAATTTTAGGCCAACAAGATTTGAAATAGGTACTCTCGTGACAGCGACACTAAGAAGAAGATCAATCAACTCAGCCTATCGCAGTCCACTGCTGGACATAGGCCTCTCCCAGACTGCGCCACAGCACCCTGTACTCCGCCTTCCGCATCCAGTCTACCCCTGCCACCTTCTTTAGGCCGTCCGTCCATCTAGCTGGGGGGCGTCCCACACTACGCTTGCCGGTACGCGGTCTCCACTCCAGGACTCGAGAAGAAGATAGACGTGGATATTACCCAGTCACCGAGTTGTACTCAGGATGTTTGTCGCTCTATGTAAAATACTGGTATTTGATACTCGTAAGACTCCGGAAAAGAACCGGACTTACCGAAATAGCTTGCAGAGTAAGCAAGCTGAAGTGGCAGTGGGCTGGCCATGTCTGTCGAAGGACCGATGGCCAGTGGTGCAGACCAGTCCTGGAGTGGAGACCGCGTATCGACAAGCGTAGTGTGGGACGCCCCCAGCTAGATTGACCGAGGACCTCAAAAAGGTGGCTGTTACAGACTGGATGCGGAAGGCGGTGGACAGTGTGTTGTGGCGCAGCATCGGAGAGACCTGTTTTTTTATTTTTTTTTATTGCTAAATGGGTGCGCTCTTGACCCCGATCACGCCTGATGGAAAGCGATAGATGAGGTCTATCATAACCTGAGGGTTATGATAGACCTCATCTATCGCTTTCCATCTATGTCTACGATGGAACGAGCGTGCCCAGAAGATGAGTCTTCTGGGCACGCTCGTTCCATCATAGACCGTCTATGATGGAACGAGCGTGCCCAGAAGATGCCTGTTTACTCTTGATTTGAAGGCAGACGGGTTAAATGTGGGAGGGAACACAGATGCCAGCAGAGAGTTCCACACTTTGGCTGTGCGCATATTAAAAGTGGAGGAGAAGCGCTGAGTACGACTCGTCGGGATATCAACCAAGTGCGGATGGTACGCTGCAGTACGTCTGGTTGTCCGGTGGTAAAAGGGCGATGGTGGGATCAGGTCGTGGAGCTCCTGCGCACACTCTCCGAAGTACATTCTGTAGAAGACCGTCCGGCAAGCAACATTACGCCGATGAGTCAGGCTGTGAAGCGTAGCTACCAACGTCCCGTCGCCTATAAGCCTTTTAGCTCTGCGTTCCACCGAGTCAAGTGCAGCAAGCTGCCCAGCAGTGGACTGCGATAGGTTGAGTTGATTGAAGTAAGGCTAGAAAAGGCTAGATGGATGATGCGATGTATGACTAAGAAATACTTTATCAGAAAAATTAAAATGTTGCACCGTCACGCCATCTCAGACGACGTAGTTTTAGGGTGTATTTATTTTGATGTAATGCTAATAAACGCATTTTTCATTCTTTCTTTCTTTCAGACAGGTTTCAAGGTAATGAAACAACATTTTTTATTGTAAAAAATTATAATATTTTTTAATTATAACTTAACTACAGCAATATTGTCAAAAATTAATATTCCATGATAATTACAGTACATAATTCTTATTAATATTAATAAACTTCTAATAATTACATGATCTGAACAATGATGATTTTATAACAATAATAATATATTAGATGCGTTTTAATTATTTTGATACTTAGATTAATTTGCTTATTATAAATGGAAGACACGAGCAAAATAAACTTAAAAACTTAGCGTAGAAAACGTGCGAATCTACTCTCATACATAAAAGTTTTTGTATAATTTTTGATATTTTAACATTCTCAAAAAGATTTTGAAAACAATGTCATAAAGATGTACTTTATGGCATTGTTTTCAAAATCTTTTTCAATTAAAAATATAGATATAGAAAAATTGCATCATCATACTAGCTACCTGCCTCTGCTTCGCACGGCTGCTTGACAAAACTTGAGATTTTATTACTAGCTGCGCCCCACGGTTTCACCCGCATAAGTCTCGATCCCGTGGGAATATCGGGATAAAAAGTATCCTATGTCCTTTCCCGGGACTCAAGCTATCTCTATCCAAATTTCATCAAAATCAGTTCAACGGTTTAGGCGTGAAAAGGTAACATACAGACAGACAGTTACTTTCGAATTTATAATATTAGTATGGATGTGTAAGAGTAATTACATGCCGAAAATGTTCCCGTTCGCGGTTGCTATCTCAATACCTGGTTGTCGACACGACACTCGCTATTTCTTCATGAGCGGCGGTGCGGACACGTCGATTCATTCGCATCTGAAAGCACAGTTGCCCAGTCCTGTGTTTCTGCTGTAACCTACTCCAGACGAACAAGTTGAACCGATTTGACCAATCACGAGCCAGATCACATCGATGCTTGCCGTCGAACGCGATGTAAAAGTTGTTTTCACGTAGGCATCGAGGTAAACCCCCCAAGCAGCCCGCGACGTATCGCAATGTATAGCATGTGTCATGTCAAGCTGTTGTGTATTTTTTTTTTATATATAAAGTGTAAATGTGGTGCTGTTCCACAAACAATGGGACACTTAATATTGTGTCCTGCGTGCCCTGTCAGCGGCACGTTACAGACGTTGGTGATGGCGGCAAACAAGTAGCCGAATTCTGGGCCGAGTCCATTTAGATTGCTATCGATTGAAATAGACACAAAAAATCATCAATATACAATGCTTCACTTATCCCGATGCGGGAATCAAAACCTAAACATACTCAGATACTCAATTCATTCTCTTATCCCAATTTTTTTGGGGTCAGCGCAAAATGTCTTCTTCTACCATACTTCTCTATTAATCGTCATCTCGCTAGTCACCCCCTTTCTACCCATACCATCTTTCACACAGTCCATACACTCAGATTCTCAACTCTAGTACCAAGAAAACCCCTTAAAAAGTATTAATCAATTTCTTAATCATATCTACAGACTCATTTTGTGCAAGTCCTTCAATATATTCCGTAGCCTTCTTAGCATGTTCTTCATACAGCCTCTGAGTTTTGTCCACAGCGTCAGTCTTCAAAATATTAAACTTCAGATCTTCATAATCCACATCTTTAACATCTTTCTTTGACTGTGTTATTATTTGATATAAATTGGGATTGCTGTCTAAAGCGAAGAGGACAGGTGCACTTGCTAAGCAAAACTGTTCTTTACTCTCTGAAGTTAGCTGCTGTATTTCAGTGGCTGCTTGCCAAGCTAAGCCGACATGACAACCAAATTGGTAGGCAAGGTTTTGTGTTTCTCTATTCTGTCTGTCCAGTACCATAGCAGATTGGCAACCCCTGCCTAGCAAGCTAACACCATTGTATACAGTTCTAGCAGTCCATTCCTTTCTAGGTTTACCCAAAACTTCATTAACAGCAATAGAATTAGTATCGAAAGTAATTTCATAATCCTTAGCTGTAGGTTTAGGCTTTCCAGGAATTGGCATGTTTTGCTCATCTCTTTCGCCAAAGAATTCGCCTTCAGAAAGGTCTTTTAAAGCTGTTGAAATTATATATGACACGTCTGAGTTTCTGAGGTTAGCTAGCATACCGTTTGCAGTTACAAGGAGATAGTCTCCGAGCAGGATAGCTATTTTGTTGCCGAAAATTGCTGAATCAGTGTCCTTCGATCGCTTAGCGAAAGGCACGTTGACAATGCCTCTATGAATCAGATGACCAGTTCGCATCATCTCTGTCAGTTCAGCTAGCACTCTAGTTTGTTCTTCATTCTTCTTCATTTGAGGGGTGTAAGTTGGAGTTTTGACGGATTTCGAGAGGAGAAGAATGATGAGGCCCCAGGGTTGAAGGTTCTTGGAGTCTCCGTAGAGGACGTTTTTTGCTGTCTGCATAACGAGGTGGTTGCTGCCGACCTGCGGACAAGAAATGTAAAACAAATTACACATGTGTTGGATTCGATTGTCGCAGTGATGCAGCATTCCAGAAATAATTATGTTACCGCGCTTATTTTATACAATTATAAGTTTGTGGCAACTATCTTTAATTATATGCTGAGGTCACTCAAACCTCGTCAGTCTACTGCGAAAGTTGTATAAAATACTCGTAGATATATTACTACACCTATCCAAAAAGTAGGCTACTTAAAATTGTAAATTCGCTTAAAATATGTACATAAACAACCTACTCTTTGCTGTAATTTGCAAAAAGGAAAAATAAAGATTCATTCTGCATTTCTTTTTAATTATTATTGCTGATTGGGCCCGCTCTTGACTTCGATCACGCTTGATGGAAAGCAATGGATGAAGTCTATGATGGAACATGAAATCGCGAAAACAAAATCAGCTGTTCCCTACATTTTGACGAGTTATGCGAACATAAATGTAGAGAACAGCTGTTTTTTTTTTTTTTCAATGATTTCAGGTTTGGTCCCATAACATAGTAAAAGTTGTTCATAATGATGAATACAATGACGCACTAAGAGGAAAGGCGTGATTAAAATTTCACCATGTATAATAATATACTAATATAATGAAGCTGAAAAGTTTTTTTTTTGTTGTTTTAACACCCTAATCTCTGGAACTTCCAGTCGACATTTTGAAGCAAATTGCTAATCCATTGCTTCATAAATTCGAAAAATTTGTCTGCTCAACCTGTAAATAAAGCAATGAATGTTGTTCAACTGTCAAAATGAAACCGATTCCGATTGATAATGTGTTACGCAAATGCCCCGCTGATTTCAAAAATTCTTTTTGGTTTTAATAGCCCAATTCTTGAGGAAGGCCATTGGCTTTTAGGTTATTTAACATCACGCTACGACGCTAAGCGGACGAGCAAATAGAAAAGTCAGAAAGAACGCTGTAAAAGCGCGGGAGCGATGCGATGAGACGCGCTGGGTTGGGGCAACGAGAAACTTCACGCGAACGAAGTTGCGGGCAAAAGCTGGTCTTAAACAGCACCCTAATTGCGTAACACAATTTAAATCATTTCTCAATTCAAATCTTTTTGAAGTATATTGCTTATCCATTGCTCCATATGTTCGAAAAATGTGTCTGCTCAACAACGTAAACAACGCAATGAATGTTGTTGAACTGTCAAAATTAAACCCATTGCTACGGATAGTGTGTTTCGCAATTACCCTGCAGTTTCGAATTCATGTCACCTACATAGCAGTTATGTACAGTCAACAAAAGAGATAAGTGTACAGGATCGTCGGATATAATCGTTTGTGGTTTACATTCTTGTGAATCTTGTTACATAAGTGTCTATTAGTAGTAAGTACATATAATTTGACGCAGGTATGATAAATGATTTTATTTCTGTAATTAGGTTTGTACAAACACTTTTACACGTCAATAAAAGATGTGTACAGTCAACAAAAGAGATAAGCATGCAGGATCGTCAGATATAGTTGAAGTTTAGTAAGAAACCGAAGGGTGTTCCCGAATAAAGTATAGAAAACAAACAGCTCATTTATCAAATTAAATTTCAGTCGAAAACATCCATCGGTTTCTTACTAAACTTCAACTATATGCGACGGTCCTGCATACTTATCTCTTTCGTTGACTGTACAAATCAAAGTAATAACACTTAAAGCATTATCCGGTATGTCTGACATTAGAATAATTTCGAAATCCGTAATATACATTTGTCAAAAACGACCTCCAAAAGTTTCAAAAATCCCTTTCACAAAACCAGCCAAGCATTTTCTGACATAGGTACTAATAACAGCCTCGCGACCGATTTCGGTCACGGTAGCCAATCTCAACGGAGATTAGCCAGGTACGCGGGAGATATTATAGTGCACAAGTGTGTGCGCAAACACAGGTGCACTCTCTGTTCCTTTACTCTCATAGTCCTATGGGACGGCAATCCGACACGACCGGGGAGAGATCAGGCGCAGGACCAACGGCTTTACGTGCTTTCCGAGGCACGGGGGGTTATTAAACCGCCAACAATTTCTATGAGTGATTGAAGCCGTATAGGCGGGGTTGCAGCAGCGTTATTAAGTTGTTGCAATTTTGCTTACATGGCAGGTGATTTTATTTTATTTTTGTAAAGGAATAGACATTGTGACTTATAATTATAACATCGCCTTGGATAATTCTGCAAAGGTATTATAATCGAGGTTTAATAAATAAAATAAAGAAAAACCGAGTGTGCTTATGACCACAGAACTGAAGTGAAACTTCAAACGTATTTGGCTATGAGAGGAAGAGAGAAAGAAAATGTGCGCGCGCACTGCTTTCTCTTGCTTATATCCCCCACTCAACTCCCGTTCGCCTCGCCCGATCACACTTTTCGTAACGCTTACGGCACGCGTTCGCCAGCTTACTCCCCAAGTCAAGCGTGCGTAAAGAAGTTTCACTTCAAAAATAATAAATAAATAAACTTCCAAACTCCGTAACTAAGAAATTCCTAATGGAAAACCTAATAACACTGACCGACCTGGGAGTCGAACCCGGGACCCCACGCTCAGCAGTCGCACAACCACGAAACCAACGGGGCAGTCAACTGAGAGTCTAACCAACAATATAAACAAACAGTTAGGTATATTATGAACGAGGTAATGTCGTGAAAGTGAACCTTTACTTTCTATACGAACAAACCGGTATTTTAAGTTTTTGCCTTGAGCTAAATTTATTTAGGATGAATCAGACTGCTTATAATAAAATGCGAATAAATTACGGTACCCAAAATAGTGGCGGTTTTCTTTTTTTACCCGACTCCGGAACTTAAAAGGAGGGTAATGTGTTTCATGTGTGTGTATGTTTGTTACTGCAAAGATCGTTTTAGGCATCTACGAGGTAGGCATTTGTGTATTATGCATGTAATCTAATCAACATATCAACTTGAGATATTATAATAGTATTTATAACGAGAACCTATTCCTTGTAAAAATAGCCTAATAAGGTTTGTCATCATCTGCCTAGCCTTTTCCCAACAGCTATGTTGGGGTCGGCTTCCAGTCTAACCGGACGTAGCTGAGTATCAGTATATTACATGGAGCGATTGCCCATCTGACCTCCACAACCCAGTTACAGGATAATACGAAACCCCTTAGTAAGACTGGTTGTCAGACTTTCGGGCTTCTGACGACCCGTAACGACTGTCAAAGATCCACAAATGTCAGCCGCGACCAACGACTTGGTATGAAAAGATGGTCACCCATCCACGGACCCGTCGATCGTTACCTTTTCACGCCTAAACCGCTGAACCGATTTAGATGTGGTATAGAGACAGTTTGAGTCCCGGGAAAGGACATCGGATAGTTTTTATCCCAGAAATCATCTTTTAAGGGGGTGAAAATGGGGGTGGAAGTTTGTAAGGGGAATCAATAACCGCTGAACCGATTTAGATGAAATTTGGTATGGATATATTTTGAGTTATGAGGAAGGATATAGAATAGTTTTTACACCCGAAATCATCCCTTAAGGGTGTAAAAAAGGGGGTGGAAATTTGTAAAGGGAATCAATAAAAGAGGCCTACAATACTTTTATCGCGGGTGAAACCGTGGGGCACAGCTAGTAATCTTAATAAATTATTCCCTCTTTAGTGGATCTTTGCTCCGGTATTCAGGTCGCCGTGAAATCGAGATCAACGCACCTAGTTTTTCTGGTTTCATAACAGATTCTTAACATACTACCTACTTATGAGAATTGCAGCTCTATTCTGTAAAAACCTCACCGAGAAGACTGAGGTGAAGTGAACTTGAAGTGCCCTGTGATTGTACCAGTCAGTTTATTCTGTAAAAAATTTACCTTGAACATTTAGGTGAAGTGAGCTAGAAGTGAGTTGTCAACAATGTCAGTCCCTAGTATCAGCATCAGGCGTGATTAATATGTAAGTATATATCTATGCCAAATTATAGCTTTCTAGTACGAAGTATGCCTACAGTGTATTCTGTCCTATTTCGGCTACATAATGCGAAGGGGAGATAGCAGCCTTGAAAAGCTGGTTATTGTTGGCAATACCGAAGGAAAGAGAGCAAGAGGCCGGTCGCCAACACGATGCTCCGACCAAGTAAAAGAAGCTACGTCCTCAAGCCATTTTCAGCAGGTGGTGATGGCAACTTTGGACCGGAGTAGATGGAGGCAGATTGTCCGTTTGAAAGGGTCCAGTGACCACGATCCTCAGTAATGAGGGACCGATTGAAGAAGAAGTACTAAGTCTCTGAAGCAAGCCGCGGACGTCCGAACGGACAGACGGACGTTGCGAAACTATAAGAGTTCCTTGTTAACTTAAAAAATCGAGGAAAAATCTCAACACAGGTTCAGAATCGTGTGTATTGAATCCATGGTAACAAGTTCCGCGTCGCTGTACCTGCCACCCTGCCTGTACGTGTAAAGTCACACTAATATTATAATGGCAAATGCTTGTGAGTGTGTTTATGTGTTTGCTACTTCTTCACGCTCAAACGGCAGGACCAATTTTGATAAAATTTTGTATGGAGGTAGCTGACACCCTGGATTAACATATAGGCTACTTTTTATCCCGATATTCCCACGGGATCGACATTTACGCGAGTGAAGCCGCGGAGCGCAGCTAGTTCTCTATAAAAGTGCAATGACTTGCAAATAATAAAATTGACTGTTGACCTTTTCTATAAAGTTGCAAATCAAGACCTTTTCTCAACTCTGTTGGGGTCAACTTTCAGATGACTTTCAGTCTAACCGGATTTAGCTGAATACCAGTATTTAGTATTTGGAGCGAATGCCCGACCTCTACAACCCAGTTATTGAGTAACATAATAATTATAATAGGTGTTATCCTTGGTAAAGTTACGGTTTCCTACGTGAGTGGTGACCGCCACGTAGCGTCGGCAATTTACCGGCGAAAGACGTCACTGAAACGTTGTTTATGAAAGTAAGTTGTTGTGGTTTCCTAGAGACCGTTTTTTGACACCGTGTAAAGTCAAACCCCGGTGTCATCATTTTCATGACAGCGGTCATTGCGGTCATTTTGTGGTGGTCACCCCTCTTATAGGAATCCGTTGCTAACAACTGGTTTTCGACAGAATTTCGGCCTTCTGATTACCCGTATAAGAGGGACGAGGAACAGGTTGTAAAGTTCACTCATCTTCCATAGAAAAGGGAGGATCCTCCGACAAGACGGGTGTCGTGTCTAGCGGGTAACTGCCCGATGATTCATGTCGGGCCGTTGTACATTATTATGCTAGTTGCGCGGTAAACTCTGCTTGCGAGATGCAGGATTTTGCGTGACGTCAGTATGACGCGTAGTTCCCATGTGTAGATACCGCTACACCCGTAACGACATATAGTTACAAATATCATAGCCTAGATAATGTTCCCACTGCCACAGGAGACAGGACACAGGCATACTCTCTGTTAGAGGGAGTGCCAGTGCGGGTCGGTTAAAGTCATATGTCTTCGAATTTTTGGTTCTAAGATGTTCCGGTTTTCACACGATGTTTTCCTTCACCGTTTTGAAAGCATAATCAGCCTATAATGTTCCCACTGCTGGGACACAGGCCTCTTCTCTGTGAGAAGGAATGGGCCGTAATCTACCACGCGGGCCCGGTGCGGGTTGGTAGATCAAGTTTTGAGAGCAGTGGTGATGAAATAATTTACATAAAGTAAAGCGCCTGTCTAGGTTCGAACCTACGACCTACAATTGTCAACTATAAAGTCGCAGCCGTTACCACTGGGCCACAACTACTCTGAGTTACAAATAAGCTCTTTTAAAAAATACATAATGTTTAGAATCTGATACGCCGGTATAATAAGATTTCTTTTCACTTCTCATGCTCTAAAAGTCCGTCTTTATGTCGTGCTTAGGCGACATAAAATCGCTTTTTATGTTCTAGTGCATAAAGTAAAATTTTTTTCTAAGACTAAAGTAATCAGGCCCAACAGCCACCCACACGCACAATAAAACTTCGCAGATTAAAGTCGTGATTTATTTCATTTTCTTTAAATTTATACCACTTCCGTGTTTTCTATCGTTAATTTAATAAAATCAGGTAAAATAGTTGTCATTTATTATTTAAAAAGGCAAAGAAACGTTTTCATTTCTTGGCAGTATGAAGTATGAAGTCGAATGACAAATGTTGAAAATTAAAAAAAAAACTTTTAAAAAGTTTCGTGGCGGTATTATCTGTGGTGGCGCGGGCGGGAATTAGCTATGGATGCAACATTTTTGATTAATTATGTACTGTTTACTTTATGCCTGTTTCATTTTCTCGCAATCGAAGTGAAAAGCAGAGTGTATAACTCAGGCATAAACGAGCCATTTTACCCCTCGACTTAACTATCCACCCTCGCCTGCGGCTCGGGTGGATATAAACGTCTTGGGGTAAAATAGCTTCTTTTATGCCTTAGTTGTACAATCTACTATTTCACTTTCCTTTCTTGAATGGCAATCATTAGCTATAGGATAATTTATAAAGATTCGAATATATTTTTTAAACCGGATTTCCTTATGTAAGCTTTCACTCTTCATTGCTTATGCAGGTTATGTTAATGAAGCCTTAAATCTAGATTCTAGACAGGACCCCTGCCTTTAAAAGTTTTTTTGCAAAAGCTGTGTTCTCACCCGATTCCACACAAATTTTCTTCCTTTTAGGGGATGAATTTTCAGAATTCTTATCTGAGTGCTCACCTTTTTTATTAATTAAAAAGGAACTCTTTTGAAAAATTTCATGCTTTTAGACCCAGCGTTTTAGGGCCTCATCACACTGGCGATTTGCAAGCGTGTCCAAAGCGAGGCGAGCGACTTTTGCCATGACCGCATGCGAACTAATGAATAGTTTTTATCCATAATTCATACAGGGTCAAGGGTGTCCCGTAAGTCGGCGTCAAGCCAGAATCGGGTAATAGACCAAGTCATAATAGTTATCAGAATAATATTTAAACAGATCTTACAATAAGTTGTGTATTTTCATAGAAATGTCTATGTGTATTTTTAAAATTATTGGCATTCAAATGTCACTTTTTGTCCAACCAAATTCAAAATTAATACTTTGCCAAAGTTTGACTGTACTGAAAAAAATGTACTGTGCGAGTTTGGCTCGTAACATTAAAAGTTAGCGCATTTAATAAGCATTCCAAAAAATTTTTTTTTTAATTTATTTAAATGGTTTTTTTTTTTTAATTTTCTGATAACTAGGTATTATGACTTGGCTTATTACCCGATTCCGGCTTGACGTCGACTTACGGGACATCCTGTATGATTTATGGATAAAAACTATTCATTAGGTTGCATGCTGTTATGGCAAAAGTTACCTTAATGACTATTTTGGAGGCAATAATTACTTTTAATTAGTTATAATAAGTATAGCTCGTTATAACTATGACTCTAACCAAAGACTTTCTAGAAGCTATTCAAATAAATTAGGTACATCACGGTTAAAATTCAAACATTACAAAACATCACGCCTGTAATTCACGAAGGATAAGGCAGAGGTGTAGCTATACAGGGTGAAATTTTAATCACCGTTTTCCTCTTAAGAGCCTATACTACCTCAAATGGCTTAGCGTGATCCTCCCTTATGTCGAAAATACTGCACTATTAATTTTGAAATAAATATATGGTAAAGTTGAGGATTAATGGTAAGTCCTATGTTAGACGAAAACACGATTCCATAAAAATTTCTTGTTTGAAAAAAAATCCAAAGTTACCTCTAACCCGAACAATAAACCGCCGGTATTCAAAAAATACTTCTAATTACATCATGAACCTTTGCATACTAACTGAACTTACTTTAAAGCAGGTCTTATGTTATTTATTTTTTTATAATTACCATTATTTTCACTGTAAAAAGCAAATACCTAAACTATTGGCGCTGCCTGCCGCCCAGCACCGCACTCTGTCTCGCTCTCACTCGGTCCGCGAGCAGTATCGTATGAGCGAGATAAAGAGTGAATTTTAGCTGAGGTAGTATAGGCTCTTAAGGGGTCATTGTACGCATCCTTATGAACAACATTTAATATGGAACCAAATATGAAATCGCGAAAAAAACCTCAGCTGTTCCCTACATTTTGACGAAATATGCGAACATAAATGTCGGCAACAGTAATTTTTTTTTCACGATTTCAGGTTTGGTTGTTCATAATGATGAGTATAATGACCTCTTAAGAGGAAAACGGTGATTAAAATTTCACCCTGTATAGTACACCCACATTTCACCAGTTATGTTTAAGTCCCATGTAACTCAGGGTAAGCCTATTGCCATCAACCGGGCAAAAATCCAGACTCCGGGCTGGTACTGAGAAATTTCAGTTCGATAACCCATTAATACTTTGCCCGACCCGGGAATCAAACCCAGGACCTCATGCTCAAAAGAAGCGCTTGCGACCACTAGGCCAACGAGAACTTATTAAATATTAATTTATAAAAAAATATTAAGATTCCCCCGACCCATCCTGTCGCATAGCATTACTTTCCCGCTCTATTACTTCGTTTCCGCTTAGCGTACTTTCTGACTTTTTTTCTTTTTGCCCGGCTCCTAAGGGCCATAGCGTGATGTTAATATACAGGTTGTCCCAGGAAACCTGTACGAGAGAAGCTGATAGCTAGCTGATTCTGAGATACTAGTAGTTCAGAATTTGATCACAAGTTTAAAATTTCTGTTGAAGAGAAATTTATAATTTCATTTTATTTTTTAATTTTAACACTACAAAATATCGCGGAACATACATAGAACTCCAATCGATGGGTATTAGTGTCCCCTGAACACAGACCTTCGCTGGTACAGGTTTCCTGGGACATCTTGTATATAACCTAAACCTATAGGTTTCCTCAAGAATTGGGCTACAAAATACAAAATTACTTTTTTAAATCCGACTGACAGTTCCAGAGATTTCCCCCTATATACAAACAAACCTCTTTATGATAAACAGCATTTATGAATTTAGGGTCCATATTTAGTAGTATACGTTTCCGTGCCGGTAGGAACTCACAAATATTTTTACGCAGCGGGAATCGAACACACGACCTTATAATATACACTCACCACTGAACCAGGAAACTCAAAAATTCAAAGATTATGATTAGATATTCCGACGAAGTTTTTGATAAACAACAGGAATCGAACCCACGACCATGCACAAACACCGACTCAGTCAGCCATGTATACAAGAACTGAAGGGCAATTCCCGTAATTAAAAACGTTCAAAATCTAGTCCCAATCTTATCTCAGCGATAATCAATGTCAAACATGTAGGGAATTTGAGGTATTTTTGACAGATTGAGACTGAAATCAGACTGTGAACGTTCTTAAAATTACGAGAATCATCACCTGCTTAGCCTTTTCCCAACTATGTTGGGGTCGGCTTCCAGCCTAACCGGATGCAGCTGAATACCAGTATTTTACACGGACCGACTGCCTATCTGACCTCCCAAACCCAGTTACTGGGTAATACGACACCACTTGGTAAGACTGGTTGTCAGACTTTCGGGCTTCTAACTACCCGTAACGACTGTCAAAGATCCACGAATGACAACCGGGACCAACGGCTTAACGTGCTTTCAGAGGCACGGAAAACAATAAAAATTACGAGAATAGCCCTCTGATTTCTTAAATTTTACGTCTAAAATAGAAAATAAAATTACTTACCAACTTCCGCAAATAAAGAGCCATATTAGCGAATTCGTCACTCAGCAAACACCGCAGATTCATGAACGAAGTCGGATACCCGACGACTTTCTCTGCATCTCTTATAATATTGCTCCAATTCGTAAATGGGGGACGCAATAATATTAAAATCTCATCCTTTGTCAAACTCGCGACAGTCGATTCCAATCTTTTTTGGTAAAAGAAAGGGGACGCGCGCTTCAGAACGCGGGAAACCGCGTAGGACACCGCCATGACAGTTCAACTTTTTAAAGTTTTTTTTTTTTTTCGAGGCACAGGTTGCGTCCGCGCGAGTGGACGAGTGTAAACGCAATGGTGTTGTTATGTGAACCGATTGCGGGGAAGGCTGTATTGAATTTTGAATTTGCCTGATTTTTGTATTTAGTTTATTATGGAGGTCGTCTGAAATATGTCCTTTGGTTTTTTTCATGTCATTTATCATGTCGTTTATTTTATTAGTATTGTTTAGAATTACGGTAAAAATATTTTTTTTAAATATTTATGATGCATAATTTTCTACACGAATTTATTACACATAATATACATAACATCACGCCTGTAATCTCTGAAGGGTTAGGCAGAAGTGTACCTATAGTAGGTACACCGACATTTCGTCAGTTATGTTTTTAAGTCCCCTGTAATAGGGGACAAGCAGACTCCGGACTGCTACTGAGAAATTGATGGAAAAACCCATTGACACAGCCCGACCTGGGAATCGAACCCAGGACCTCAAGGTCAGCAGTAGCGCTTGCAACCACTTGAGCAACGAGTCAGGCGGTTTTATTTATAAAATAACTAGCTGCGCCCCGCGGTTTCACCCGCATAAGTCTCGATCCCGTGGGAATATCAGGATAAAAAGTATCCTATGTCCTTTCCCAGGACTCAAGCTATCTCTATACCAAATTTCATCTAAATCGGTTCAGCGGCTTAGGCGTGAAAAGGTAACATACAGACAGACAGACAGAGTTACTTTCGAATTTCTAATATTATAACCCCCTTATTCATAATCCTATTTTATCTCTATTTTAGCTAAAATAGGTTTATAGAACGTTTGTCTTTATCTGTCACGTTGTCATTTCTGTGTGTAAGAAAGAGACAAACCCCATTTTAACTAAAATAGGTTTGATAAGTTTTATGAATAAGGGGGTAAGTATATAAGTACTTATATAAGTATTATAAGTATGGATACTAGCTGCGCCCCGCGGTTTCACCCGCATAAGTCTCGATCCCGTGGGAATATCGGGATAAAAAGTATCCTATGTCCTTTCCCGGGACTCAAGCTATCTCTATACGTAAGTTAGTAAGTTACTTTCGAATTTATAATATTAATAAGTATGGATGTGTATAACTTAACTTTCAGTGTATGTATATTGACATGACATGAATTCGACATGACAACATGACTTACTTTTCTTGCTTATTTATAACCTTTAGTCTTAAAAGAAAACACTTGAAACAATAATTTTTTTTACAACATTCAAGGTATTTTTTAAAACTATTTAATTTTCCCTCATACAGTATGAAGGAAAACTTATGGAATAACTCCCAGCTATCTGGTAAAAATTATAAACTGGTAACACTGATGTTCTTGACCGTGAAGTGGAAAGTAGCGTTGGACTAGTCTCGAAACCACGCTCCATTTACCGTTAACACCCAACAGCACACTCAAATCTCAACCATAAATCATTGACCTAAGAATCAAAACAAACTTTCTCAGCTACAGAAGAAATTTGTCAAGGCGTGGTTTAGCCAATTTAGGTAAGACCTCTGTTTTCGTAGTTTATAAGCAAATAGATAGTTCAAGTTATACTGGACACAACGGATTCTTTCGACTACTCTTTTTATTGCGATCTTGAATGAATTTCTCCTTTCCGGCTTTGAACTAACGTGTTTAGTAAAACTTTGTTTGGGTCGTGTTCGTAGTAAGAGTGCTCAATTTGAGTCAATCAATTAATTGTTTATTGTTAATTAAAATGGTAACACCAATAAAATTACATTAATTAACATAGAGATTTAAACAGGTATGATATGCAAAAATATTTCATGTACTAAAATCATGGAGCACAACAACCAGTGGAGAGAGCATCGGCACGTTTTTCTTCTAAATCAAAGTCACTAAACAACGGCGGGGGGAGAGGTAAGCTTCGCCCGCTGTGATTGGGTGATGAATTGACAACCAAATGACAACTGATTTTTTAGGGATTCCAAAAAGGTAATTAAAAAAATATCGATATCGATAATAATTTGACTTATTAGTAGTTTATGGATTTGTTTGCGATACAGAGATTACGGGTTCGATTTTGTAATAAAACCTGAAATTAGAAAAAGTCAAAAATAAAATAATCATTTTTATTTGTGAATATTACCGTGCTTTTGGAAGATTCATCTTTTAATAGAGACGATTGATATTGGGTGTTTCTTGGTTGTTGTGCTCCATGACTAAAATAATAATAGAGGACACCCTAGCATACTTCTTCTCACAAAACATCAGACATACCTACACGCATAATACTACTCCATTCATCGGCAAACAGATCACATTCAGGATTGGTGGTCAGAAGGTCAAATGAGCGAATTATTTATTTTTAGGGTTCCATATGGGTATCAGGAATGAAATTATCGGAAAACCTGAGACTAGAGATGCCGATGCATTCCACTAGTTTCTATGATAAATCTTTTACTGTGCAAGCAGTACGGTTATGGAATGACTTGCCCGTGTCGATAAGGCGTGCTCAATCTTTGTCCACTTTTAAGACTATGATAAAAAAGCACTTTCTCTCTCCTTAAACATTGTCATTGTATTTTCTTTGCTCCTGTGTCATGTTTGTTATTATGTATATGTATATATTTATATAGATTAATAGAACTTTATGTATGTATTTATTGTATTGTGTAAATGGTACACCACAGACTACCTACAGTATTTGTCTGTCCTTCCCGTTTTTAATCCATCCAAAGGTTGTCTCTTAGCAATAAGACCGCCCATTGTGTCACCCATTGTAAAGTTTTCTATATTTATGTCTGTAATTTATATGGTGTACATAATAAAGAGTATTCTATTCTATTCTATTATCCGGAAAAGAACCGGAGTTACCGACATAGCTTGCAGAGTAAGCAAACTGAAGTGGCAGTGGGCTGGCCATGTCTGTCGAAGGACTGATGGCCGGTGGAGCAGACGAGTCCTGGAGTGGAGACCGCGTACCGGCAAGCGTAGTGTGGGACGCACCCCAGCTAGATGGACGGACTACCTAAAGAAGGTGACTGGGACGGACTGGATGCGGAAGACGGAGGACAGGGTGTTGTGGCGCAGCATGGGAAAGGCCTGTTGTGCCACAAGCACAGCAAGGGAGAGGCCTATGTCCAGCAGTGGACTGCTAGAAGCTAAGCTGATTGACAGCCGTATCGGATAATGTTAGCACAATATTGACAAAATACAGGGTGAAATTTAACACATGCGACAAATCGAAATGGGAGATTGTACTCATTATTATGAACAACTTTTACTATGGGACCAAACCTGAAATTGCGAAAAAAAATCAGTAGTTCCCTATATTTTGATGAGTTATAATATGCGAATATAAATGTAGGGAACAGCTGATTTTTTTTTCGCGATTTCAGGTTTGGTTCCATAGTAAAAGTTGTTCATAATAATGAGTACAATCTCCCATTTCGATTTGTCGCATGTGTTCAATTTCACCCTTTAGAAGACGAGAGAGCGCTCCTTACACTATTGACAAGTGACACAACTATGTATTAGATTGCTTTGATAATTGACGCAGGCGTCCATACTTTTATCACTTTCTAGTTGCGCCCCGCGGTTTCACCCGCGTGAATTTTGATCCCGTGTGAATATCGGGATAAAAACTATCCTATATTTTAACGCAGGATGTCAGCTACCTCCATACAAAATTTTATCAAAATTGGTCCAGCCGTTTAAGCGTGAAGAAGTAACAAACATATAAACAAACACAATCACAAACTTTCGCCTTTAAAATAATTAGTGTGATTAGTGTGACTAGTTTCTGCCCACGACTTCGTCCGCGTGAAATTTCTTGCTCCTTCGACCCATCCCGTAGACCACGGCGAATGTGGTGTGACGATCTGACGAGGTTGGCAGGGCCAACATGGCCAGAGATCGCTCAAGACAGGGAGGTTTGGAAGAAAAAAGGGGAGGCATTTGCCCGGCAGTGGGACAAAATATAGGCTAAAAGATTTTCGTCAAACAAGCAACTACTGTAATTTGGTTGTTCATATAAGAGTATTTTGTAATACCCTATGATGATTTTCCCTCCTTTTTTCGTGCATTGCACATAAGGTCCGACCGCGGCAGATTTGCCAAAGATGTAAACAATAAGTACATGGCCGCTCGAAATTTAATATAATCAATAAACAAGAGTATTTATTTTAAGTAATGTTTGTTTTCGTCTAGTTAGCTCGGAGATTTAGACGAAAAATAACGTTACTTAAAATAAATACTCTTGTTTATCGATTTTATTCAATTCCGAGCGGCCATTGTTGTTTACACCACAAAACATCAATATCTTCTATTTTTAACACACTTTCTGATTTTTTTCTCGTGACCCGTGTACCACTGAGTTCAGGGCCCACTGCGCATAATATATGACGGGCAGGTAAGCTAATACAAAGAGGAAGAAGAAGTAGAAGATTATGGATCCCGACATGACGCCAAATATGGGGTACACCCAGACCCCTCTGATTGCGTGGACCATGAATAACCTGGAAAGAATAAAAAATATATAAATACTACAATATAGCATCATTTCTATGTTCTCCTGAATTTTAAATCTTAGCAAATATGTAATTGAGCGAACGATGAATAATGAAAACATCTTTATGGTGCATTCGCTCCGTCGCTTTATATCATATTCTCGAAAGACTACATTCGTAAAACATCACATTCGTAAAACACGATATTCGCAAAACATCATATACTCATAATATCATATTCTGAAAACATCATAATCTCCTAAGACCATTTTCGCAAAACACAATATTCTTGTGTTACCACATTCCAAGTACAGTAATTGTACGCATTATGAACAACTTTAATTAATATATTTAAAATAAAATGCCGCCCAACCCCTGCGTCACATTGCTCAGACAGCAAACATTCTCTGCAAGAATATTTGTAAACAAAGGTGATTTTTCTAGCCATGTGAGAGCCCATGATAGACGCCAGTAGGTTGATGAAGAAAACGGCCACGAAAGGATTATTATAAAGAGCATTAAATACTTACACCCTAAAATAAACGATTGCCACCATTAGTACTCCCAAAACATGCCACCTATGGTTCCTCGGTGGCTTCCGACTCCTGAACATGACTTCCCATAAGGTGGCCGGGAATATATATGTGTGCATGATGTGGTTAGAAGTGCTGGTGATGACCAGGTCGATGTCCTTGGGGAAGAACAGGTTCCGATCGTAGGACCAGAAGGACCAGAAGAATGTGAAGACTAGCTGCAAAGAGGGGAAAAAAATTGGTTTAATGAACATATAATTATCTGTTTTAAAAGTTATCTTGAACAGAAAATAAATAATGAGTGAATAGCTGTTCTTATTTTTAGATTCAAACAGGAAAAACGAAGACTGCTGGACATAGGCCTCCCCCAAGCACCGCTACTTCGACCGGTCATCGATCCACCTTGTGGGAGGCCTTCCAAGTTCCAACGCTACGTCTACGGTTGACTCACGCATATAATACGCGCCACGAAAGATGAGACTTGACAAGTGGGGAGCTTGCGCAAGTCGTGTACGGAATAGTTACCCATAATGTGTATATCTATTAATGAATTTATCGATGACATTCAGATTAAAATTCTTAACAAAATTATAATATTTATTACGAAATAATAAAGTTTAAGATAAAAGTCAAGTCTCGTCTTTCGTGGCGCGTATTGTCCTGGCTAGTAATCGCTCATCGCAGTCGCGCGATCGCTGCTCGTTACTCGCCAACTCGTTTTTGGTTGCTAGCTCTGTAGCGGTATAATTGTATCTACAACGCCACATGCGAACAACGCATGACGCGTTGTTCGCACTGACGTCACGCAAATCCTACATCTCGCAAGCAGAGTTTACCGCGCAACTAGCATAGATACAACAGCCCGACATGAATCATTGGGCAGATGCCCGCCAGACACAACACCCGTCTGGTCGGAGGATCCTCCCTTTTCTATAGAGTATGAGTGAACTTTACATCCTGTTCCTCATACCTACCTCTATAGCTCTACTTTTGCTTCTCGTTAATCTCCGGCACCGGCGGTGCCTTAAAATCTGACTGCCTGTTTTAAACATGGCCACTATTGGCCACTATTTACTATCCACAGGCTTGAAACGAGTTGCCAGCGACTTTATGTGCATTTGGACGGCAATAAGGCCTAGCCACTCCTCCGTTTTCGTTATTTTAGCTTAAACGACTTGACACTTCTTCTTCTTAGCGTGTCGATAGCAATCTAAATGTACTCGGCCGGCCCAGACTTCGGCTACTTGTTTGGCGACATCACTAGCCTCCATCAGTTCCTGTAACGTGCAGCTGACAGGACACGCAGGGCACGATATTAAGTGTCCCATAGTTTGTGGAACAGCACCACATTTACACTCCAGGGCACTTCCAGGTTACCCAAGGTAACTCATGTCCAGGTTCCCGGTCTTCAGCGGGTGGAACGAACGGTTTCGATAAGGAAGCACTGTCTCGTGTATCATGTACTACAATCAAATATTTGAACTGTACAGCCCGTGGCCATCACTAATTACTGAACTGTGGACTAATTGCTGACACTTAGAGATAATTATACATAGTGTGTGTCTGACGACCCTAATAGGCCGTAGTTTGATAGCAGACTCAGACTAGCAGCTTTGCAAACTGGGAGTGACAGTCACTCATCTGTAACCAAATCAAAATTGAAGACACTTATCAGTGTTTCATTTAATTGTTTGTTTTGTTTTCACGTGTCAGGTTGTCGCGGTCAAGGTTTCTGATTTTATTACAACATTTGAATTACTTATGTATTATTTATTTTATTTTCGTCAACGCTACACGTGTGATTGGTTTATATATAAAACTAGCACTTCCCAAGCGACTTCGTTTGCGTGAATTTCGTATTTTATTCTACAAATTCTAAAACCGCTTCCACCCCTATAAAATAAAATATATTTTTTTTTTTCAGTTTCTGACTTTTTTTCTTTTTGCTCGACTCCTAAGGGTCGTTGCGTGATGTATGAGGTTTAGATTGAAGGATTTTATAATTGAATATATGTTAATTAATTAATGGATAAGCGAGGTGCAGAGATATTGTGACCGCACTATAAATAGTTATCAGTTTTTAAATGTAGCAGCATCATGCCGAGATAAGAGCGTTTTGGCCTCGTATAGGACTTTCTGTTTCATTTTCCTTTTTGTTACTTTTTTATACTTATATAATTTAGTTTTTTTTAATTTTGGCTGTTTAGTTAAGTTTGTGATGCACAGATAGGTATAGATATACCTAGATAACGCAAGTATCACGAACTGTATGAAAACTAAGCGTGCCACTTTTTGACTACCTACTATGACGTCACAAGCTCGCGCTCTCTCGCTCACGCTCACCCAGCCAGCACTACGCAGGACTGAGCGCGAAAGTGGCGGCTTATGATTTCGTATCGTAAACTGGTGCGATTTTTGGCACGCGAAGTAGGTGCTCTTGCGTTATCTAGGTATATCTACATATATCTGTGTTGTGATGTTCTTGTACGAGTCGCAATAAATACTTTTTCTTTCTTTCTTTACACAGTGAATAAATGTCGTAACATATTAAGGCGTAATATAATACCATTCAAATATGAAAAAAAAAAATGAAAATGTTTATTCACATAAATAATTTTAAACAAGATATATTACCTTTGCCAAACTGCAAAGCGGTCTGTTGGCATAGTTAGCTCCTTTTTTGTACATATTAACATACTTATTATACACCGTGTTCCGGACGATATACATAAACTTCGACCAGATGTTCGGACCATAGAAATAAGCATTTTTCATTATGGACACATAAATGAATTCTTATTTTTTATTTTTTGTTAATTTTCATATAAACTAAATACCTAGACGTAAATCGCCCGATATGCATGCCTCTATATCCGAATTGGCAACGATGACGTATTTCCATTGATAAGATTTGGCGAGCTGCAACTTGTCAAAACTGAGTTAAGACCCTTTCTTACTCTAATAGTACATTATGATACATGTGTGCTATGTTGATCATTAAACTCGAGGCGGTATTATTCGCGCGAGCCGTAGGCGAGCGCGATAAGGAAGCCGAGAGTATAATGATCAATGCACACGCGTTTTATACGACGTTTTTCAACACACTTGCGAGGAAAAAAACAGGCTTGTATTGTTAAATATTAACTTGTATGAATAATGGCGGGCTGGGTTTGTTTTTCCGCGCGCCGCGCTAGCGTGCGCGCGCAGGTTTACCCATAGAGTAAGTAATGGCGCGCGTTTATTTATTTAAAGGCACAGACAATACCGATAAACAGCCTACAGAAAAAATATAGTAAACAAAATAATGTTTAGACTGATCGTAGTGTTGTCGTATGTCAATGGAATCAGTGAGAATCCGCAATAATAGAACGCCAATGGTCTTTTCCGTTTGGTTTCGCGAGGGACCACGGACAATTATTATAAGGTGCATCCACACAGAGCGAGGCATGCGCCGCAAGTGCTTTTTTTTGTATGTTAGATGCCTCAGCCTGAGGCAACAGTACATATAAAAAAAATCGTTTGCGGCGCATGCCTCGCTCTGTCTGGATGGCACCCTAAGGTGAATGCGCAGTGGTAGACCGCGAAATTTAAATTTTCTTAAGTTTTTTGCAATTCGCAGGGCAGTATCAGGTTGTATCTTGATCAAAATATATATATATATAATAGATATATATTTACAGAATTATAGTCATTAGAATCATTAATATAATATACCTATTTAAGTTAGATTTGTTCCCTAAGAACTTATCCATAAGAGATTTGTTCTTATGGAACAAATCTAACTTAGAAAGATGTATTAATGATTCTAATGATTCTAATGATTATAATTCTGTAAATACATACCTGTTATAGTCGCGAATCATATTTTGATCAAGATACAACCTGACACTGACCTGAAAATTGCAAAAAACGTTAGAAAAAATGAATTTCGCCGGCTACAACTGCGCATTAATCTTAACGTGAATGGGTAGTTGTAGCCCGCGAAATTCAATTTTTCTTATGTTTTTTGCAATTTTCAGGTCAGTGTCAGGTTGTATCTTGATCAAAATATGATTAGCGACAATAACAGGTACGTATACAGAATTATAATAATTAGAATCATTAATACATCTTTCTAAGTTACATTTCTACCGTTAAGAACAAATCTCGTATGGAAAAGTGTTGATGGTAGAAATCTAACTTAAAGAGATATATTAATGATTCTAATGACTATAATTCTGTAAATACATGTCTATTATAGTCGCAAATCATATTTTGATCAAGATACAACCTGACACTGATTTGCAAATTGCAAAAAACGTAAGAAAATTTAAATTTCGCGGTCTACCATGTCACATTCACCTTAAGGTAAATACATTTTAGTTCATTTTGGGACCAAAGACAATTCAGACTATTAAAAAAAAGTGAAATATGGCTCGCGGATTCCTTTTGGCATGAAGGCTCTTTGAAGAGATTAAAAAAAAACGCACTTCTCCGACCTCCGACTAGTAAATTAAATAGTTATCTGTGGAAATAAAACACAAGTACCGTAACGTAAAGAGAAAGCACGCGTTTGTAATACACTGCATTATGGTCCTAAAAGCGGTGCATTAAGAGCCATTTTACGAGCAAGTGTGTTGAAAATGAAATTACAAATATCTTTGTAACGAAGCCCTTTTAAGTACTACTTCCTGCGTTAGATTTAATTTGTAAAAGCTATAGAAGCGTTTGACAAAGTTTATGGATATCGTGAAGAACACGGTGTATAGGTATTACATATCATATTATTATTATATACTTACAACAGTAGAAGGCCAGATGAGTATACTAAATAAGGCATCTCTGCTGTCAACCAGAAATTTTGGTACTTCATAGCCAGCAGACTTGGAATTCTTGAGCGTTAGGATATCCGTATATAGTCCGAATATTGCGTATATTGTCTGGAACATCTGGAAAAAGAAATAAATTCCAAATACATTCTACATACTTTCATCGCTAAGTTCTGTAAACGGCTTTGGCAAACGTGTCATCGGAAAACCTGAGACTAGAGATGCCGATGCCTTCCACCAGTTTCTATGACAAATCTTTTACTGTTTAAGCAGTACGGTTATGGAATGACTTGCCCGTGTCGGTAAGGCGTGCTCAATCTTTGTCCACTTTTAAAATTATGATAAAAAAGCACTTTCTCTCTCCTTAAACATCGTCATTGTATTTTCTTTGCTCCTGTTTCATGTTTACTGTTATATATTTATTTATGTTTATGTAGATTAGTATAATATACTTTATTTATATTGTATTGTGTAAATGGTACACCACAGACTACCTGCATTATTTGTCTGTCCTTCCCCTTTTTAATCCATCCAAAGGTTGTCTTTAAAAGATCACTCTTAGCGATAAGACCGCCCATTGTGTCACCCATTGTAAAGTTTCTATATCTATGTCTGTAATTTACATGGTGTATATAATAAAGAGTACTCGTATTCTATTCTATTCTATTTGGCAACTTCTTATAAAAGCGGATGCTGTTTATATGAAATGTCTAGCTCGTTTTAGTTAATCTAAATATTAGGTATCACAATTTAATTTTTACTAGGTACGTGTACTTATATTATGGAAATCGCTTCTTATTTTGAAAAGTCCTAAATTTTTGCGAACATACAAAATACCTTCTAAGATATAAAGAGAAGGCAGTACCTATAACTGTGTTCCAGTGTGGCAATAAAATTATATTTTCGCAGCAGCGCCAACGCAGCATGCCGAGCCAGGAAGATGGGATGGCGCAAGGGTATCAACACAACATGCGTTCCACACTAAAAGGCCTACCCACCTTCCATGGAAATAAAGACATGGCGTCCGATACAGCACATAGGCTTTATGCCACCAAACCATTAGAAACAAATTAAAGAGTGTTGTACTTCGTAGCACGACCATAAACGCATTCATTATAACTTTTGATGATAATAAAATCCTTTTAATTTATACTATTTTATACCAGTAATTACACATTTTATACTTCTAAATTATCCTAGATATACAGGTCGTGCTGGGAAGATTCCTTCCTAGCACGACCACGCTAAAATTCCAGCTGGCATAAAAGTTGATGAAACGGGAGCATGCCTAAAAATTTTTACTCTTTATTTACTCCTATTTCATTACTGGGGGCCTAAAAAGGCCACTTTGGCAGAATCATAATACGATCCTGTATATCTAGGATAATTGAGAGGTATAAAATGCCTAATTACTGGTATAAAATAGTATAAATTAAAAGGATTTTATTAACATCAAAAGTTATAATGAATGCGTTCATGGTCGTGCTACGAAGTACAACACATTAAAGATGGAGTAACACTTACAAAAGTCCAACAGGTAAAAAAGAAGCACTGCATCTCGCTGAAATGTCGCACATAATCGTTCTTCATGGGCTCCCCGTGGAAGGAGCTCATCATGACCAATATGTTGGTCACGTGCATCGTGATGGTGACCACGTAGCCCAGGATACGGAAGTAGATTTGGTGGGACATGGTGCTGAAAAATGTGGAAGAAAATAAAGTTTTAGTAAAACATTACCCCCGGGTGGGGTTTGGCTAAGTAATAACAGCCGCACGGGCCGATCAATCAGGTTCCCCCCTACCTTTTTATTTTTTGTGTTTATGTTCTTTTTTGCGTCATTTTCACCGCAAATAAACGTATTTTCTTTCTTTCTTTGTTTAGCTACGGTTGCTGCGGTTGGTTCGTGGATGGGTGACCATGTTCACATACCAAGATCCCTTCGTGCCTCGGAAAGCACGTTAAGCCGTTGGTCCCGGCTGTCATTCGTGGATCTTTGACAGTCGTTATGGGTCGTCGGAAGCCCGAAAATCTGACAACCAGTCTTACCAAGGGGTGTCGTGTTCTGGGTAACACTTTACCCCCTTGGCAATACTGGTTAACTGGGTTTTAGATGTCAGATAGGCAGTCGCTCCATGTAAAATACTGGTATCAGCTGCATCCGGTTTTACTGAAAGCCGACCAACATACCTAGTTGGGGAAAGGGCTAGAAAGATTGATTTTCTATTCCCAAAAAAGCCATGCCTAAAAGCCATTTCCTAAAAGAGTGTCCATGGAGTTTCTTGCCCGTTCTTCTCCATAGTTACCTACGCTCTGGAATAGGCAACTAGCTTCAAATTTTCTGACTGACTGACTTCTTGACAATTCAAAAGTGCCTGTAAATGGTTTAATTCAAATAAATGCTTTGCGTTTGAGTTTGCCCCATTAAGTCGAATAGCTTGGATAAAAAGCCCTTAACGACAGTCAAAGATCTACGAACAGCCGGGACCTAGGGCTTAACGTGCTTTCCGAGGCTGACCCGTGTGACTGTTAATATTTAACCAGAAGCGCCTCCACCATTTAGTTTTCAACAACTTGTTTATGTAGTACAACTTTATTACAAAAGGTGTGATTAAAATTCAAATTAACTTCATAATTAAGTAATTTTCACGGTCAACTATGATTTAACAAGTAAATTACATGTTATTTTTAACTATCAACTAACTAGATTTCTTGAAACAATTTTCTTTCTTTACTTGTTTTCCTTCTTTATTACCTACATAATTGTTTAACATGTATCAATCTATGTATATTAATCATAAATCTGAAGAGTTTCTAAGGAGTTTATGTATTCAAATATTCAATGATGAGAGCTGATACTGGTTTCAATAATTTATTCCCGAAAATCCTACTTCCTAATTCTTACTATCATACTTCCTATCCTACCTACTTGCTACTAATATCCTACTTTAATTATAAATTAATTAAATAATTTTTAATTATTATTATCACATTATTAATTAATATTATATACGTATTTATATTAATATCACATTAATATTATAAAGGTGAAAGTTTGTGAGGATGTTTGTTACTCTTTCACGCAAAAACTACTGAACGGATTTTGATGAAACTTTACAGTAATATTGCTTATACATTAGAAAAACTTTGTGTTTTTCTGTGGATACTTTTTATCCCGATATTCTCATGGGATCGACAATTATGCGGGTAAAGCCGCGGGGCGCAGCTGGTACAATAAATAAAAATGACTTGATGTGCGCAATGCTCGAGGAAGATGGTCGTATGTATCGCCCCCCCCCCCTTTCTTTTAGGAACTGGCATCTCGTAGTTGACCTTGAGAGGTCGTGCTATGTCGCCCCCGCCGCGGTTCTGCCTTTTTAAATGGAGATGACCGGCGGCGGCGCGGGCGGCTCTTCGCCCGCGGCCCGCTGCGATGTGCGGTGTGCACACTGCACAGCGCAGCTATAAATGCTTTGACTAAAGCATTTATTTCAAACTAGCTGCGCCCCGCGGGAGGCACCGGCGATCCAAAATCCTAACTAATATTATAAATGCGAAAGTAACTTTGTTTGTTTGTGCCGATCATTCTGAAATTTTACGTATACGCAGTCAGTACACCTGAAAACGTATGTGCAAAATTTCCGGTTGATCAGTTCAGTGGTTTAGGCGGAATAAGGTAACAAACAAACAAACTTACTTTCGCATTTATAATATTAGTTAGGATTTTGCGTCGCCGGTGCCTCCTCCGCCGATGTCATCAAACAAGAATGTTCTAAACAAGTATACTGGTTTGAATAGTTTTTTTTTGTTATTTGTTAGTCCAATTCTTGAGAAAGGCTATTAAACCAGCCAAGCCAGGCAAGGCTATTTAACATCACGCCTGGACTTTTAGGAGCCGAACAAAAAAGAAGTCAAAAAGAACGCTAAGCACAAACTAAATACACAAAAACATTATCTAAATGACATTGATAATCGAAGTTTAAAATAACTAAGCAGTCACACACGACCGACACGAAAATTGACTCTGTTTCATAATATTTATTATATACTAGCTGCGTCCCGCGGTTTCACCCGCATAAGTCTCGATCCCGTGGGAATATCGGGATAAAAAGTATCTTATGTCCTTTCCCGGGACTCAAACTATCTCTATATCAAATTTCATCGAAACCGGTTCAGCGGTTTAGGCGTGAAAAGGTAACATACAGACAGACAGACAGAGTTACTTTCGAATTTATAATATTAGTATGGAAGTATGGATAGATGAGACCTTTATGGTTTACTTTGAAAGAAAACATCACGAGAAAAATTACACATAATGGTATGAAATTGCCAACCCGCAGCATGCAAGCCTGCGTTACTCTCTGTATTTTATGCCTGCATGCACTGTACCCATAATCATAAGTTACTATCATGTCACCCTTTTCGGTGGTTTTATAGTATTAAAGTGGACTAATGACCTGCACCCTACTTGCATAACAAACTATCAGTCTTAATCTGAATAATTTTGAAGGATATTGCTAATCCATTGCTTCATATGTTCGAAAAATGTGTCTGCTCAACCACATAAATAACGCAATGAATGTTGTTGAACTGTCAAAGTGAAAACCATTGCTAACACACATTTACCATGCGCCATATATTATTACCTGGCCTTGTTTAATAGATATTGCAAAATTAATTTAAGTTTTTGTTTTTTATAATTGTAGGTATACACTTGTTTCTGTGGCAAGAAACAGAGAGGCAATTCTCTCGTAATTTTAAGGACGTTCACAGTCTGAATGCAGCATGGAAGTCCATGGATCTCAGTCTCAATCTGTCAAAAGATACTTCTAATTTCCCTACATTTTGACAAGTTTTTGACATTTGTTTGTCGCCGAGATGAGACTGCGACTAGATTTTGAACGTTTTAAATTACGAGAATTGGCCTTCTGTTTTCTTTTCTACATTATGGGAATTTATAGAAGGACTAGCTGCGATATCGGGATAAAAAGTATCCTATGTCCTTTCTCTATCATCTAAATCGGTTTAGCGGTTTAGGCGTGAAAAGGTAACAGATAGACAGACAGAGTTACTTTCGAATTTATAATATTAGTATGGATGAGAAAGATAATTTATTTACTTACATAAAATAAAACAAACGGCTTTAACACACCAATATTATAAAACTCCCATTATTTAAAATTATTCACTTTTACTTAGAACAAACTTTGCCCTTCACTGGCCACAGATAATTAATGAAAAACATGCGTCACTATAAATTAAATATGCATGTAAAAACACACACACGTTTGAACCCGGTCGGATCTCAGGCAACACTGGTGCTTATCATGATTACAAAATGTTTTATTAATGTCTATACTAACGAAAATAAATTACAGATTGTTAACATAATAAATCCTCTGACCGGTTTCGGTGACGGTGGCCAATCTCAACGAAGATTAGCCAGGTACGCAGGAGATATTATAGTGCATACTTAAGTGTGTGCGTAAAAACAGGTCCACTCTCTGTTCCTTTACTCTCTTACGGATGGGACGGCAATACGACACGACCGGGGAGAGATCAGGCGCAGGATCAACGGCTTTACGTGCTTTCCGAGGCACGAGGGTATCAAACCGCCAACTTCCAGACTCCGGATTGTTATTAAGAAATTCCTAGTGGAAAAACTCAATAACACTTTGCCCAACCCGGGAATCCAGGATCCCACGCTCAGCAGTCAGGCTTGCGACCACGAGGCCAACGTCAGTCATTAACATAAACTATTGATAAATCATTACACACATACACATACATATCATTTACTTGTTTAAAGGGTTACCATCCGTCCGGATTTGTCCGGACATGTCCGGGCTTTTAGACTTGCCCGGCTCTTTAATTTGTCCCGATTTTCTTCTCGCGAGCGTCTGCTACCATGCCTACCATACCACTGTAACTAAGTGGGTAATGTTTGGATTTTGTGACTATAACGTCCGGACTTTTATTGAAATGTCAGGCTTTTTGTCAGGACTTTTCAAATTTCTAAACGGTAACCCTACTTGTATAATAATCTGTGGAAACTGTTTCTGGATTGTGTTGAACTAATTGTACCTATAGGTATTGTGTACGCCACGATATGCGACTGAATATTTGAACTTTTATGTACCCCACTATCAGTGGCGTGCATTGCATATAGGCATATAAGCAGTGCCTACCTCGTTATATCAACATAAGCCTGTCAATTACATTTTAGTGTGTGTGCCCCACAATTAAGAAACTCACAAAATTATCATATCTAACAAAAAACATATCTTCATACAAACACGCGCGGCAGTAGGCAGTCGCCGGACGGCCTACTCGGCTCACGTACTATTCGCACATTGCGTCTCACGCGTAATATCATGACGTTCGACCTTCGCAATATATCACCCTAAATTAGGCATGCCTACTCAAATAACCACACTTTTCACCTCACTTTTTTTTCTGATTAGTGACCGCGTTTACCTAGACTAGACCCGGCCTAGTGCCCACCTATTCTGAAAACCAACAAATAAAATTTACTTACTTATGTTTGTTATTGCAATCTGTTAGTTTCCCAAATAAAATATAATGAAATAAATCATCTGCCTAGGCATTTCCCAATTCCCACGTGAACATATTCGGCAGAAGTTGGCCGTAACATCCCAGCGCTGATTTGCTGGATTCGTTTTCTCCTCTACCGATCATTTTTCCCCTGAGAGTTGATTTGGTTTATATGTATGGATGTATGTATCTATGTATATATTCTTGTATTTTATAGTCATTTCCAAGCTAGTTATCCTGTATGTTGCACCTGCCATGTTTTGTCTCTGCGTCACCCTAAGGTTGACTGGTAGAAAATGCCTCAGGCACTAAGTCCGCCTTTGTACAGTATTTCTTTTACTTGTGCATAAAGTTTTAATAAATAAATTATGTTGGGGTCGGCCTCCGGTCTGCGAGTATTAGTAACGCTACTAAAATCCGTCTCACGAAAGAAGTCCCGCGGCAATAAGTGGAACTAATTATTTTTATCTAGTTAGCAACATTCCAACAACAACCCTCATATCTCACACACCTTCCTCTATTTAAGATTGTTGATTTTATTAACCAGTGTCTATAATAATATTACTTATAATCTTTAGGGTAAATAAATAAATAAAGATTTATGATTCCGTTGCATGCACGTGGCGCCGCGTCTGCGAGACTCCTTTCGTGAAATCCGCTCTAGTTACGCAATCAAAACAGTAGGTACCTAAGTAAGTAATTAAACTATTAGGTGGACCTTATAACCTGACTTTATTTCCATATCTAACGACCTAGGTAAACGGTTCTGCGGTGGTATAATTTAGTTCAATAGAGCTTGTATTGTATTAAGTATACTAGCAGCGCCCCGTGGTTTCACCCGCGTAAATTTCGATCCCTTGGGGATATCGAGATAAAAAGTATCCTATGTCCTTTCCCGGGACTCAAACTATCTCTATACATACATACATACATAATCAGCCTATAATGTTCCCACTGCTGGGACACAGGCCTCCTCTCAGTGAGAGGGAAAACTATCTCTATACCAAATTTAAATCTAAATCGGTTCAGACACACTTTCGCATTTATAATAATAGTATGGATAAAGAAATCTTTACGTTTTTCCATGGTATAAAAACCGTTCGAAGCAGGGGCTGGTCATTAGTTCAATAATAAGGTAGATATCTATAAAAGTTGAATAGCACTTGATTAGTCCAAGGTCTCTTTAATCAAGACTAGAGGTTCTGTCCTAATTAGAAAGTTTATCTTAGCTTGATAAACCCAGATACAATTATTATTTTCAGCCAAAAACATGCCTCAAAATGAAATCAAATCAAAATATTTTATCAATATTAATAATAATTTATATTTTTAGGGTTCCGTACCTCAAAAGGAAAAAACGGAACCCTTATAGGATCACTTTGTTGTCCGTCTGTCCGTCCGTCCGTCTGTCAAGACCCTTTTTCTCAGGAACGCGTGGAGGTATGAAGCTGAAATTTATATCAATTACTCAGGTCTACTGTCCCTTGAAGCTGTGAAAAAATCAAACTTCTAAGCCAACGCAATCAAAAGATACAGCCGTTTATGCCGCAAATTTCTGCAAATTTTCGAAACTCGCACGGGAATCAAAACCTACAGGGTACTTCCCGTGAACTTACAATCTTGAAATTTGGTACTAAGTAACGTCTTATAGTACAGATAAAGGAAAAATTGCGAAAACCGTAAATTTTTAGTTACATCATATAATAAAAAATATTTTTGAAAATTTTAAAGTTACTTCTTTTCTCATGAACGCGTATAGGTATTAAATTGAAATTAATATCAAATACTCAGGTTTATAATACCTTGAAGCTGTAACAAAATGAAACTTCTATGTCAACGCAATCAAAAGAAACGGCAATTTAAGCCGCATATTTTCAAACTCGCAACTACTCGCAAGGGAATCAAAACCTAAAGGGTACTTCCAGTCGACCTAGAATCTTGAAATTTGGCATGAAGCAATGTTTTATAGCACACATAAAGGAAAAATTCCGAAAACCTTAAATTTTTATACGGAACCCTCGGTGCGCGAGTCCGACTCGCACTTGGCCGGTTTTTTCACATAAACCTACATGGGCACTTATGAAACGTTAGAAGCAAAGACATTAAAATTATATGAAGCTAGGTGGACGGTTCCAATTGGTCGTCTCCTATGGAGAGCAGTGGTGGCCCAGTGGTAAAGGCCCCGACTTACGAGTTGTAGGTCGTAAGTTCGAACCCAGACAGGTGCTTTACTTTGTGTAAATTATTTCATCACCACTGCTCTCAAAAACGGTGAAGGAAAACATCGTGAGGAAACCGGCATGTCCTAGAACCAAAAATTCGAAGACATGTGACATCTACCAACCCGCACTGGGCCCGCGTGGTAGATCATGGCCTACTCCCTCTCACAGAGAGGAGGCCTGTGTCCCAGCAGTGGGAACATTATAGGCTGATTATGTGTGTTATGTACTTATGGAGAAGATCTGGCAAAAAACTCCACGGTTACTCTTTTAAAAATAATTCTATAATATATATCATAGAAATGTAAAAAAAATCGATGGTATAAATATTCAATGTTTTCAAATTAAGTACGTGTTTTTTTTTCGAAACATAACACAAAAAACCTTACACATAAACATTTGTTTTCATACACAAGCTGTCTCCTGCGTATTAAAATATTTTTAGATTAGTGTCAACTATTCACAAGACAATTATTATAACTTCAAAACTTTGTCAGTCGGAATTGAGCTTTCAAATAGCTAAATGCTAGACTTGCGTGGTGCGCGTGACGGTTGAAAATGAAACAAACCCTTCCCCTCTTCCCCCGCGCAGGGAATCTTTTCCATGCAGCTCAGAAAACAAAAACATCGTCTTTTTATACACAAATGTGTATGGTTTTCGCGGGCTGTCAGCGCCCTACGGGTCCAATATAATAAGGATGTTGATGGGTCTGCCCCGTTTCTGCACTGCATCAGGTATGTTTGCACAAGCACACGTCGATGGCTTCCACGCAATTGTCAGACGGAAATCTGCCTCTTTGCTCTGCAGAGTGCGGGGGAGCTCCAACTCCATCCTGAAGAACATAGCGTGGAGGTGCGAGTCTCCGCTATTAGGTGATGTTGTACGAAGATGTTTTTCGAACAACAGCCTTGTTTTCAAATAGATTAGTTTACTAACATAGGTATAAGTTATCTTTTTGTTTTTTACTAACCTAAATGGATGCTGCTTATCCGAATTAAAGATTTTTTTTTCGGCTTAACAGGTATGGAAGGACAGTGTAAGCCTGTCAACAATACTAACAAATTCACTCTTTCAGTATGGACACTTTTTCGCGTGACTAAGAGGGCAATTCTAGCGATTTAAATCTTGGGCAGCAGGGTTTGACTTTACACTCATTAAGAAAACACAGCAACTTACTTTCTTTACCGGTAAATTGCGGACTAAGGCGTTTGTCCAACGGTCGCGGTGGACACACGATCGCCGTCACCCGAACGTCACCAAGAAACGAGATTATTTGAACCGGACGTGACGTCCCGGTGACGGGCCACTGTCCACGGTAGCGATCGTGTGTCCACCGCTACCTAACTCGACAGCTAGAACATAACAAAAACAAAAACTTTATGCAGAGGTGATAAAATATAATAAAACAAAAAATAAAAATTAATTAGAAATCCGTATAATTACTTGTAAAATTTTTAACAATTAAAAAAAAGAGAGCTCAAAAAACTCATTAATTAAATAAATTGATCTAATTACTTCACTAGGATCATTTGACTTTTTTCTCTAATTTCGTCTTTTTCTTTTCAGCCTTTTTCTTTGAGCCGTGTATCATGTTCGTGATTGGCCATTGTATATAATAGAATGTGAAAAAAACAACACCCATGGCTGCTAGGGCCAAAAAGAAGTAAATTGTCCCGAAGAGTTTCCTGAAGATAGGGTACAGCCATACCCCACGTTCGATGTAGGTGAAGTACATTCTGGAACAAAGAATACTACATTAAGTAAATACGAGTACAAGGTGTAGGTATTTATTTGGTACAAAATAAATGCCTTTTCCCTAAAGCAGTGGTGGCCCAAGTTGTAAGTGGTAGGTTCGAACCCTTAGGCGAACGCGCTTTATTTATTTATTTTTTTACTAGGTGCGCTTCGCGGTTTCACCCGCGCAAACGTCGATCCCGAATTTCGGGATAAAAAGTAGCCGATATGTTAATCCAGGATGTCCGCTAACTCCATGCAAAATTTTATCAAAATTGGTCCAGCCGTTTGAGTGTGAAGAAGTAACAAACATATAAACACTCGCGAACTTTCGCCCTCATAATATTAGTGTGATTATAATATTAGTGTGATTATAATATTAGTGTGATTAAAAGTCTGTGATGTGCCACTGCAGGGCGAAGGCCTCCCAAGCGCAAAGCGCATAAGTAAGAGATTACTCTTTCCACTTAAGTAACGTGCTTTATTTTGTGTAATTTTTTTTTTGGTTCTACCATCTGATTTATTCCAAAAATTAAATATTTACATAATATAAGCTAACATATAAACTATAATAATATGTACAATTATATGAAAAAATAAACAAAACAATCATAGGGCATCAAAGAATTCGTCTGCATCGCTGTCAACAGGAACAGTGCCCAAAAGGCTGGCAGCATTGCCACGTTGTATGGCAATGCTAATTCTTTGGCCAAAAAATAGGCCAGCCCTCTGGTCACGTGAAGAGTCGACCAACCGCTTGGCGATGTCTCGAAAGACCAAGTGGGCACTCGGACCCCATGGCCCTAGTGTTTCAACCCCAAACGGCTCGAACATACAGAGTTGATATGACAGAGGGGATTTTAAATTACAGTACGTAACTATAGGTGTTTAGTATTAATTCAATACGGTCTAAAAATAAAAAGCGCCAAAAACTAGAATTTGTTTTTTTCAAACAAACTAAATAGCTTACAAATTAGAGTAAAACGCAACAGCCTTTATAAATGAAGTTTACTGAACTTACATACCTGGGTAACAAAAGTGGCAACGTCGCGTCGCGTCGTCCGACGCCGGCAGTGGCGCGGTAGGCAGCTTTTATGTTAGGTAAGGTTTTGAAGTACGCGCAAAACAACAATCACAACAAAAACACTAAATTTTTAAATTCTCGATGTGTCCTCCATTCACATTAATGCACAAATCATACCGACGGAGAAGATTGTTATTTATTTTTCTAATTAAATCACTGTCCGTCGCTAAGAATGCTAAAATAATCCTATTTTTTAGTTCAAATACTGTCTTAAACTTATAATTTAGTGTCCTATCACAATAACTAAACAAAATCACAATAATAATTGTCAGCGCGCGAGTTCGGCAAAACGCGAGTTCGTTCTTCCGTGTTACATAACGCACCGCACATTCCGGAAGGGTGGCGTCGGCGCGCTGAAAAAACATGTTTTTTAGAGGTCGGGAAGCCCCACTTATCGATCGCAAGGATCTAGGATGCAATAGCAACACACTGACCTATTTCTATTTCTTTTACGCGCGGGATGTTTTGCTATGATTGTCACTCTCGTAATGAAAGAGCAAGTATGTGTATTTATTGCTTCCTTGTTTGCATTGCCAACTTTTTTGTGAAATATTTGGTTGTACTTGTGACTTGCGTCAGAGCGGCAACAACGCATTGTAGGTTATACTCAGATTTATCGTTTTTAGGTGCATGACCTATGCGTTAGACATACTCAGCTGTTACGAAAGATACATCGTGTTCAAACGGGGTAAAAACTTAAAAAATCATTTGCGACTAAACTACTGCTGCTATTTAATTGATTTTTGGTACAGAGCTTGGAAATGGTACGATCAGCTTCAGAGAAAAGGAACCCCTCAAGACTTTAAAGATTATCGCCCGAGCGCGCTCGAGCCCGCTGTCGCTCGTCGCTCGAGCGACGGCGGGCGCGTCACGTGGCTCTGGCCTCGAGCAGCTCCCTCCCCCGCTGCCGCGCGCCGCATCCATCTCTGCCCGAGCATCCACCGATCCCACTCAAATATTATTTGCAAGTTTTTAAATAATTATAATATGGTATTTTTTCGGCTTTTTGCCCGAACCGTATCCCAAGAATAACTTAACTTACAAAAAGACACTTTATGTGCGATTGAGGATACGAACCCGCATCACCAGGCGCCAGCCGATCACGTAGACCGCGCCTTATACCACTAGACTATTGAATCAGTTAGCCATCTTAACGAAAATTTGAATAGCTTTACTCCTTTTATCGAACAAGGTTGATAACGGTCTAATCTTCTAGATATTAAGGTTTAAATTTCAACGTCCACCACGTATTATAAATACTAACACCTTACCGTCTTGTTTTACAAAATGCAATTCGTAACTCCTCAATTAACTAAATTATAAGGTTGAAATTTGCATAGATTTCTTGTTTGGTTGAATAGAATGTGCTTGATTCCGATTGTTGCCCTACCTACCGTAATTTTAATTTAGAATTCTTCTTCGCCTTATTTACTAAACTGTGATTGAGGGTATAATTACTTATCAAATCGTTTCGTTTTCGTGTCGATCCGCTTGTGCGTAATTATCTTCGTCGAAATATTATCCGATTTATTAAGTTTTTGAACAGTTGATTATATTAACCGATAGTATTGTTCGATTAATAACTTTTTGAAGGCTGGAATTAAATAAACTGACGACTGAGGGAAACTGACCAGTGATACGCGGACTCTAAAATTGTTGTTCTCTGGGAACAGGAACAAAGCATAAAGAACGAGATATGGGCATAACGGTAAGATTTACGTTATACACATATATGTATTTATTGTTGCAATCATGTTGCATTATTACTGACAAGTTGGATTTTTTTATGTATTCCTAATATTATTATTTTCGTTCCAGAGAAAAACAGTTCGTAGATGGATACAAAGGTATCATGCGACTGGTGATGTGAAATGTGATCGCCAAGGCCCTCGCTCAATAATTGTTTACACTAATGAATCGGGGCGACACCGTAATATTGTGGAAGTTCACTCAGTGACACCCTTCAAAACTACGCGTTCAAGTGTGACTTCAAGAAGTGATAGACAGTGACGGCCATCCTCTCCGTTATTAATAGGCAATTTACTCGGCAGATTTATTGTGTAACTGATCTGATAAAATTACATTGGAACGTATGAGCAAGTGTTAATGATTCCCAATATTTGTGGGATCATTAATTCGTAGTTAATCAAAAATAAACAACCTTTATTATTATCAATCCAGATACTTTTGTTTACAAGTAGTCTTGTAGGTAATGTGTGATGCACCATCTGACCTCACATATTTTTATAATTTCTAATGTTGTGTTAAATAAGGGTTATCAGAAAATGTGATAAAAGAGAAAGATGTATATTGCTATACTTTTATAGTTTAGCATGTTGGTTCTTCCTCTGTAATTCACAGGCACAAATGACAACATTTAATTTTTTAATCTTTTTTTCCGATAAGATCATACAAAGTATAAAAAAATAATGTTTTCACAACTTTAAATGAATAAATATTACCTATTGTAGTTGTTTCTAGAAAAATCTATAAATGAACCGTTATCTAATGTTAAACGTTCTAAACCTCACCCAGGGTATCTATTTTGTGTTTAGTTAATATTCTAAGTAAATAACCCCAATTTAACACACATAGAAAACTGTATATTCAACCGTGAAGTGGATTCCATGAAGTCCTAGAAATGTAATTAGAGAAATAAATGAATATTGTTTATGCAACATGCCTAGATTTTCTTACAAACCTCATACCTACTTCAACATTTGATTTCTTAAATAATAATTAACAAAAATCACATAATAACCTATAAAAGAAACAAAAAAAAACAAAAAAAGAACTTCTCGTCCGAGGATTTGAACTCGAGACCATCGAATTGTTAAGCCGCTGTCTTAACCACTAGACCAACACGCCATATACAATACGTTACAAAAAACTTAAATGGGTTTAATGTCATTCCCAAAAGGGGTTCCCTTACTTTGAAGCGGACTGTACCTAGTATAGGCAGTTTAAAGGAAAGCCCCTCTGTCGTATCAACTCTGTATAACTCCCAATCAGGTTGCAATATTTTCGCTGTTTGAGGTTTTCTGCACCTGCAGCAGCCGCCCCAGCACAGCCCACCGTGCTAGGAAGATATATGTATAAATTATTTCATCAAAATTGTTCTCAAAACGGTGAAGGAAAACATCTTGATGAAACCAACATGTCCCGGAACCAAAAATTCGGCGAAGATATGTGACATCTACCAACCCGCACTAGTTCTGCATGGTGGTACGGCCCACTTACCGAGAGGAGACCTGTGACCCAACAGTGGGAACATTATAGGCTGATTATGCCGTATGCTATTGATTCTTTATGGATCATGCTGTGACTTTTCTAGGGAGTCCTATGTCCAGCAGTAAACATCTGTTGTCTGAAATTCTTATGACTGAGTTTCTGTATGTTAGTAGACATAAATAGATACTCACACGCTCACATAAACACATAGGTGCAGAGTCAGCTGACTCACATTCCTGGCGTGATTCTCCGGCTCTTTCCTGGGTCTCATCACCACCTCCCACAGCACCACAGGAACGATCATGGTATGTATGATGTGGTTCGAAATGGGGGGTATCAAGGCGTCAAGAAATTCTGGGAATATGAGGGCTCTGTCGTAACTATAGAGACCCCAGAATACTGTGAATACTACCTGGAAAGAGAGAGAATAATTGTTAGACAGGGACACAAACACGGATATTTTTACTTTATAGTGGTATGAGGAACAGGGTGTAAAGTTCACTCATACTCTATAGAAAAGGGAGGATCCTCCGACCAGACGGGTGTTGTGTCTGGCGGGCAACTGCCCGATGATTCATGTTGGGCTGTTGTATCTATGCTAGTTGCGCGGTAAACTCTGCTTGCGAGATGCTGGATTTGCGTGACGTCAGTATGACGCGTTGTTCGCATGTGGCGATGTAGATACCGCTACAACTTATTTAATGAATTTCTTCATAAAATTTTCTCTTTGAAAGAACTTACCATGGAGCTAGGCCACACGAGACCAGCGAACAGAATCTCCCTGAAGTCACTGACAGGAGATGGCAGCTCGTAGTTCTTCTTCTTGGCGTTCTTCAAGATGAAAAGGTCGCAAGTCAGGGCGTAGATGGCGTAGGCTATTTGTAGTATCTGGAAAAGACAAAAATGGGAAATTAGCTTAGTTATAATTTTATTATGACGAACAGGGTGTAAAGTTCACTCTATAGAAAAGGGAGGATCGTCCGACCAGACGGGTGTTGTGTCTGGCAGGCAACTGCCCAATGATTCATGTCGGTCTGTTATATATCTATGCTAGTTGCGCGGTAAACTCTGCTTGCGAGATGCAGGATTTGGGTGACGTCAGTATGACGCGTTGTTCGCATGTGGCGTTGTAGATACCGCTACATAATGATCACGATATTGTTCGATCACGGAAATATCAGCTAAGGCCTTTTTTTTTGGGAGGTAGCCTTCAGAAGGCGTCAGGGCTTTGGGGCAGTAGCGCTTGCGAGCACTAGAATGATAGACAGTCAATTTAAAGATTTTAAGCCAACAAATATTAAAAACAATAGAATAAAAATTCAAGGCCGCTCAGCGCGCTATGGAGCAGGCTATGCTTGGGGTTTGAAGGATAAAATCTGGAATGAAGTTATCCGGAAAGGAACTGGAGTAACCGACATGGCTTGCAGAGTCAGCAAACTGAAATGACAGTCGACTGGCCATGTTTGTCGAAGGACCGATGGCCGGTGGAGCGACGAGTATTGGTAAGCGTAGTGTAAGACGCCCCCCAGCTAGATGGACCTACGACATTAGGAAGGTCGCTGGAACGGACTGGATGCGGAAGGTGGAGGACAGGGTGTTGTGGCGCAGCCTGGGAGAGGCCTATGTCCATGCGATAGGCTTAGTTGATTGAATAGATTACAATGGGTTTTAGTGTCAGACACTTAGAGCAGTGGTGGCCGAGTGGTAACGGCCGCGACTTACGAGTTGTAGGTCGAATCCAGACAGGCGCTATACTTTGTGTAAATTTTTTCATCACCACTGCTCTCAAAACGGTGAAGGAAAACATCGTGAGGAAACCGGCATGTCCTAGAACCAAAAATTGGAAGACATGTGACATCTGCCAATACGCACTGGGCCCGCGTGGTGGATCAAGGCCCACTCTCTCTCACTGAGAGGAGGCCTGTGTCCCAGCAGTGGGAACATTATAGGCTGATTGATTATGTATGTTATGTACTTACAAAAGTCCAAGTCGTAAAGAATCGAAACTCCAGACTCTTGAATTGTTTCACTTGTTCGTTGTCTGTTGGGTTGCTCTTTTTAAACCAGCCCATGTACAGGATGTTTGAAACGTGCATCACTATTGTGGCGACGTAGCCCAAGATACGGAGGTTGATCAGTCGGGACATTGTGCTGGAAAAGAAAAAGGTAATTTGTTAGTAAAAATTTAACAAGACGAGTCGTAGCTATTTCCACTGGGCCAGAAGAGATTTTAGGCAGGCATTTTTTTTTTTTCGTTGATATATGTCCCAAAGGCCTCCCAGTTTTCCTTCCAATCCTTCCTGTCTTGTGCGATCTGTGGCCATGTTGGCCCTGCAAACGTCATTAGAGCGTCACACCACCTTCGCCATGGTCTACCTCGACAGCGATGTCCTCCAGGCGTCCAGTGAGTGACGATCTTTGCCCATCTCTCCGGGTGTATTCGCGCGACGTGTCCGGCCCACTCTCACTTCAGCCTGGCTGTTTTTGCTCCGACATCTGTTTTGTCCATAGAAATGTATCTATGGTTTTGTCATTAGGCTAAGAATATTTACATTGGGAATGGCAGGCATTTTACGCTGTGTAAATTATTTCATCACCATCGCTCTCAATAACGGTGAAGGAAAACATCGTGAGGAACCGGCTTGTCTTAGAACCAAAAATACAAAGAAATGTGACATCTAACAACCCGCACTGGGCCCGCGTGGTTGATTATGGACCATTCCTTCGAGGCCTGTGTCCCAGCAGTGGGAACATCTTGTCTTCGACCTTATAATTAGGAATTAAACTAGTAAGTATCTGTACAACGAATGTATGAGATGAGAATCGACAATGAGACATATTTCAAGATTGTAATGATGGTTTAGTTTACTTTGATCTGTCCCATAGTTTTTCTAATGCCTAAAACAGCATAGTTTTATTCATACAAGAGATAGTTTACCAAGTTTATAAGATGATACGTTACGGATAGTCAGAAACCCAAAAGTCTGACAATCAGTCTTACCAAGGGTATCGTGTTACCCAGTAACTGGGTTGTGGAGGTCAGATAGGCAGTCGCTTCATGTAAAAAATACTGGTATTCAGCTGCATCTGGTAAGACTGGAAGCCTACCCCTACAAACTGGCAAAAGACTAGGTAGATTGAGTGGCGATCGATAAAAAATACGTATTTAAGTTTAAAAACTTACTTGCTCATAAAATTATACATATATATAAAACTACGTATAGCTGACCTGGCGAACTTAGTACCGCCTCAGAATTAATAAATTCAATGTTCCCTAATTTTTTTTTCGTGAATTTTTCCCATAATTTATTAGATATTCTACTATTCGGGGCAGAGACAAATCCAACAAATCAAAGATCATAAAAATCGACCCAGCCGTTGTTGAGTTATACAGGGTGAAATTGAATTCATGGGAATCCTTTTAAGGGGTCATTGTAATCATCATTATGAACAACTTTTACTATGGAATCAAACTTGAAATCGCGAAAAAAAATCAGCTCTTCCCTTCATTTTGACGAGTTATGTGAACATAAATGCAAGGAACAGCTGATTTTTTTTTTGCAAGTTAGGTTTAGTCCCATAGTAAAAGTTGTTCATAATGATGAGTACAATGACCCCTTAAAAGGATGCCCATGAATTTAATTTCACCCTGTAAATGGTGTAACTAACCCGACATTACATAATCAGCCTATAACGTCCCCACTGCTGGGACACAGGCCTCCTCTCTGTGAGAGGGAGTGGGCCGTAATCCACCACGCGGGCCCAGTGCGGGTTGGTGGATGTCACATGTCTTCGAATTTTTGGTTCTAGGACATGCCGGTTTCCTCACGATGTTTTCCTTCACCGTTTTTGAGAGCAGTGGTGATGAAATAATTTACACAAAGTCAAGCGCCTGTCGGGGTTCGAACCTTCGACCTACAACTTGTAAGTCGCGGCTGATACCACTGGGCCACCACTGCTCTCACCCAACATTGTTTTTTTTTATTGGTGATACCTAAGTACAATTGGTAACCGATAACTCTTATCTCTAGCGCCTTATCTACTTCATTCATAATGATTTAACAGTTCATCTAAATAGGTCAATGATTGATAAGACTTTTTTTTAAATTACATTTACAAAATGAATAACTAATTCTTCAAACCACTAATCCACCAACAACCAATCCTTCTTCTTGTACAGTCAACAAAAGAGATAAGTATGCAGGATCGTCGGATATAGTTGAAGTTTAGTAAGAAATCGATTGATGTTGTCGAGTGAAAGATAAATGAGCCGTTTGTTTTATATTAATAATAATAAAATTCGAAAACATCCATTGGTTTACAGGGTTACACCATGCACAGACGCCAGCACATCAAGCTACCCGAAACTGTCAAATTTTCTCAATTAACCTTGAACCTTATAATCCAAACTAATATTATAAATGCGAAAGTAACTCTGTCTGTCTGTCTTTTCTTCACGCCTAAACTACTGAACCGATTTGTGTGAAATTTGGTACAGACATAGTTTGAGTCCCGGGAAAGGACATAGGATAGTTTTTATCCCGATATTCCCACGGGATCGAAACTTATGCTGGTGAAACCGCGGGGCGCAGCTAGTGTAGCGATAAAAGTGAAAATCGATTAAAGGAATTTTGACAGATTGTAGTAGGTTGATGTGCTGGCATCTGTACATGGTATATGGAGTTAACTATAATACTTACATCTAATAACGGATAAATCACCATGTCAATTCTGTAAAAATCTCACTATGAAAACATAGTGGAGTGAGCTTGAATTACGATGTCATTCGACCTGATGCCAGGGATTGACAATTGAGGGGCCCGTGGCTAAATAATAACAGCCGCACAGGTCGATCGATCAGGTTAAGCTACGCTTGCCGCGGTTGGTCTGTGGATGTGTGACCATCTATACATACCTAGACCCCTCCGTGCCTCGGGAAGCACGCTAAGCCATTGGTCCCAGCTGTCATTCGTGGATCTTTAACAGTCGTTACGGGTAGTCAGAAGCCTGAAAGTCTGACAACCAGTCCCACCAAGGGGTATTGTATTACCCAGTAACTGGGTTGTGGAGGTCAGATAGGCAGTCGCTCCATGTAAAATACTGGTATTCAGCTGCATCCGGTTAGACTGGAAGCCGACCCCAACATTTTTAGGAAAAGGGTAAGCCGATTGATATTGAAAACTTATGTGAAGTGAGCTTGAAGTACTCTGTCATTCGACCAGAAGGTCAATTCCCGTAATTTAAAACGTTCAAAATCTAGTCGCAGTCTCATCTCAGCGGCAAATAAATGTCAAAAACTTGTCAAAATGTAGGGAAATTAAAGGCATTTTTGACAGATTGAGACTGAGATCAGACTGTGAACGTTCTTAAAATTACGAGAATTGCCCCTCTGATGTACGCTGTGATTGAAATTATTGCCAAAATTTAGCTATCCCGTTGATCTCGTGGTCACAAGCGCGACTGCTGAGCGTGGGGTCCTAGGTCGGGAAAGTGTTACTAAGTTTTTTCATAGCTAATTTCTCAGTAACAGCCCGGAGTTTGGAATTTGGCGGTATGATACCCCTGTGCCTCAGAAAGCACGTTAAGGTGCATCTAGACATGCCTCGCTCTGTCTGGATGTAAGCCATTGACCCTGCGCCTGATCTCTCCCCGGTCGTGTCGGATTGCCGTCCGATCGGACTATGAGAGTGAAGGAACAGGGAGTGCACCTGTGTCTGCGCGCACACTTGTGCACTACAATATCTCCCGCGCCGAAGGCTGGTCTCCGCTGAGATCGGTCGAAATTCGGTCTGAAGGATTTGTTTTTATTGACAACTAGCTGTGCCCCGCGGTTTCACCCGCATAAGTTTCGATCCCGTGGGAATATCGGGATAAAAACTATCACATGTCCTTTCCCGGAATGCAATCTATCTCTCTGCCAAATTTTATCGAAATCCGTTCAGCGGTTTAGGCGTGAAAAGATAACATACAGACAGACAGACAGAGTTACTTTCGAATTTATAATATTAGTATGGATTTTTGGTATCTGAGGTTTTTGAACCGGAATTAGAGGCTCGTGATTAAGTAACATAACAGCCGCACGGGTTGATCGATCAGTTTAAGTTACGCTTGCCGCGGTTGGTCCGTGGATGGGTGACCATCTTTACATACCAAGACCCCTCCGTGCCTCGGAAAGCACGTTAAGCCGTTGGTCTCAGCTGTTACTGTGGATGGTGTGTGTGTGTGTGGTGGGATTCTGGGTTGCGTGATTGTAGATCTTTGACAGTCGTTACATGTCGTCAGAAGCCCGAAAGTCTGACAACGAGTCTTACCAAGGGGTATCGTATTACCCAGTATCTGGGTTGTGGAGGCCATGTAGGCAGTCGCTCCATGTAAAATTCAGCAAGTAATATTAGACAGTAATATTAGTAAGTATCAAGTATGGATCAAAGTCAAAGTCAAAGCATTTATTTCAAATAGGCACATAAAAGGCACTTTTGAACGTCAAAAATTATCTTAAAATAGAATTGATTCTAGTCGCCCATTCCAAAAGGTAGTTTTCGTATGGAGAAGAACGGGCAAGAAACTCCACCGTTACTCTTTTAAAATGTATAGGTACAATATTTTGCATGGGTACATTAATTATATAATAACATGTGAGGACGATGCACCTACAATAAAATTACTATACCACAATAGGTAAAAGAATTAAAAACGAAACCATGACATATAAATTAATTATCTGATAGATACATGGTGCTCACATATTTACAAACATGGTACAAGCAAAACGATTTTAATTAAAAAACAAAATACAAGTAATAAGTCAGGGTGTGAGTAATAAATGTAAAAAAAAGAATAAAAAAAATTTACAATTAAATTAGCAACCAGTTTGATTTTGTCTAGACTCTAGATTGTCCTATGGAGCAGGACCAGCATGTTTCCAAGCGTTCTTATCTTGGATATAATCTTCTAATTTATAGTATGCTTGTTTACAAAGTGTACGTTTAATGTGAGTTTTAAATTTTCTTTCATTTAATTGCAATATATCACAAGGTATTTTATTGTAACATTTAACACAGTACCCCATAAAAGATGTATGTACTTTGGCTAATCTGAAAAATGGTTGATGTATTTTATCTTTATTTCTTGTATTAAAGTTATGTCTATCGCTTATTTTATTAAAAAGATGTAGATTTTTTCTTACATACATAATATTTTCATAAATGAATTGGCAAGGTACCGTCATAATATTAATCCTTTTAAATAGTTCCCTGAGAGATTCGCGGCGACGTAGATTATAAATGGCTCTGACAGCTCTCTTTTGCAAAATAAAGATGGATTCAATGTCAGCAGCTCGACCCCATAGTAAAATGCCGTACGACATAATGCTGTGAAAGTAGCTAAAATAGACTAAACGCGCGGTTTCTACATCTGTTAACTGTCTTATCTTTCTAACAGCATAAGCGGCCGAGCTAAGCCGCCCCGCAAGAGATGTTATGTGAGGTCCCCATTGTAATTTCTTGTCTAGCGTGATTCCCAGGAAAACCGTTTGATCAACAAATTCTAGTTTTTCTCCATTCAGTATGATGTCACATTCGCTACTTCTAACATTTGGTAATTTAAATCTAATGCATTTGGTTTTCTTTTCATTTAGTACCAAATTATTTACCGTAAACCAATCTTGGACCTGAAGAATAGAGTTATTCACGTCGTCAAGATTTTGTGCCCGTCTGTCTATCTTAAAGATCAATGATGTGTCATCTGCAAATAACACCATCTTCGGTTGATTTTGAAGTAATTGTGGTAAATCATTAATGTAAACTAAAAAGAGGAATGGACCCAATATCGAACCTTGAGGAACGCCCATTGCCATTTCAGACCCCAATGAGTTTACGCCGTTTACTTGAACTTTAAGCTTTCTATCTTTTAGATACGACTTTAGTAAATCAAGAGCTAAATTCCTAATCCCATAGTGCTCAAGTTTCAGCAGAAGTGTCTCATGGTTGACGCAATCGAACGCCTTTGAGAGGTCTCAAAAGATTCCAATGGCATCTTGTGCTTCTTCCCAGGCGTTAAAAATGTTCTTTATTAGGGTGACACCGGCGTCAGTGGTACAACGCCCTTTGGTGAAACCGTACTGTTGTTCATGAAAGATGGAATTTTTATTAAAGTGGCGTAACATTTGATTGAGCATCAACTTTTCAAACACCTTACTGAGAACTGGCAGAATTGACACAGGCCTATAATTGTTGGGTTCTTTACTATCACCGGCTTTGAATAAAGGAACTACTTTACTGTGTTTCATGAGATCCGGAAAGACTCCTTGGTCTATACTGATGTTAAATATGAAAGCTAAATAGGGCGCAATCGTTTCAATGATAGATCTACAAACTTTTACAGACATTCCCCAGAGATCTTCTGTTGATTTAATTTTAAGATCTTTAAAAGCTTTTATAACAGCCTGGGGGTTCGTATGTTGAAAACTAAACTCCGAGGGGCATGCCTTAACATTCTTTCTAAGTAAATCAGCAGAACGCGCGGGTGAGGAATTTAAAGCTTCAGTAGTTTTAATGGGAATATTAGCAAAAAAGTTTTCAAATTCCTGAGCAATTTCTACATCTGAGTTTATGGGGCCATGTGCAGTTTCTAAATTAAATTCAGTATTACGCTGTTTTTTCCTACCTGTTTCATTATTTATTATTTGCCAGGTAGTTTTTATTTTATCATCGGCTGATTTTATTTTATTGCTAATATAAAGAGCTTTAGCTATTTTGCATACACTTTTAAAAGTCTTAGAATATGTAGCAACATACTGATGAAAGCTTGTGTTATTCATATGTTGCTTTAGGCCATAAAGTTCAAAAAGATAGATCAGCTGTTTAATCACATTCCTACTAGGTGTTAATATCATTAAGATTACGTCTCATAAATCGTTCATTAACAATGAACTTTGAACCAGTGTTATCTAATTGCCTGATCGGAATTATAGTTGATAGCACTCGGCGCGCGAGTGGCGTTGAGATGACTAACAATTATATAATTAATCTGTAATTAAACCTATATCTATACATAGTACTAAACTACTAACCGCCTCTAGTAGCAGTAGTTCGGTTGTTAGTCCGGTTGACCGAACTATTGAAACTTTCAGTTGCCATAGTTCGGTTCTAACAAAGCACCGAACTACTGAATCTTAAACATGTACCCTCCCTCCCTTTAGTTCGGCAAATAAACTAGGCATATAATATAAACAAAATAATATCTTAGAACAGAGATACCTATGTAGAAGTTGCATTGCAAGGTAATCTGGAATCATTGGAATAATTTTATGCCTAGTTTATTTGCCGAACTAAAGGGAGGGAGGGGTACATATTTAAATTCCGTTCTGAAAGTTTCAGTAGTTCGGTCAACCGGACTATCAACCGACCTACTGCTACTAGAGGACTAACCGTGTCTGTCTGTGTTAACGCTTAGATCTCCTAAACTACACAACAGATTTTGATGTGATTTATTCCGGAATATTTATTCCGCAAAAATATCTCATTGTTTTGACATTTCGCCATTGCACCCATGCAAACCAATGGCACGTCGCATAGCAATATAATGTATAAAATGTCTGCTACTATGTCCAAACACAAATGTATAAACATTAGGTAACACTCTTCTTTGGCAATCGGCACACTTTCAATCACAATCCAAGTCATTTTGAAGTATATTCCTAATCCATTGCTTCATATGTGCGAAAAATTTGTCCGCTCAACAACGTAAATAACGCAATGAATGTTGTTGAACTGTCAAAAATGAAAGCCATTGCCTACTGTTACTTTGTTACGCAATTACCCCGCAGATAATACTTATGAATTCATTTATTGGAGATCACAAGGGCCAGAGAAAACAGTTTCAAGAGTAAGAGACACAGTCAGAAAGACAGTCTGCATTCAAAGCATTCCTACTAGATAAATGTCTCTTGACGACATGTAATATTATTATGACCATACCAACCATGCGCCATCAGTGGTACGCAGAGCGGTGGCAAGCTCCAGCGAAAGAGCCAAAATGGTCTCCGACACACGACACCCTTTGCACGACAACATCCTTGTACCACAAAGGTTGAAAAGCCGAAACAGCTTCTTAAAGTGTGTCGTCCCACTCATTGGCGAACCACCACAAGAAAGACTGAAGCTGTGGCGAGACAGTGCTTCCTTACCGAAACCGTTCGTTCCACCCGCTGAGGACCTCCCACCTGGACATGAGTTACCTTGGGTAACTTGGAAGTCTTTAAACAGACTCCGGACCCAGGTTGGCCGAAGCAAGGAAAACCTGTTCAGGTGGAGATTTATAGACGACTCCGCCTTGGAGTGTAAATGTGGTGCTGTTCCACAAACGATGGGACACTGAATATCGTGCCCTGCGTGTCCTGTCAGCTGCACGTTACAGGAACTGATGGACGCTAGTGATGGCGCCAAACAAGTGGCGGAATTCTGGGCCGAGTACATTTAGATTGCTATCGACACGCTAAGAAGAAGATTATGACCATGCGTTTTTCTCCTGTCAACTTGTTATGTTACTAGAGCCGACTGAAATTATTGTTTTATGAATGACTAGCTTCTGCCCGCGACTTCGTCCGCGTGAAATTCGTACTTTCCTCTAAAAGTTTCGAAAATGTATGTTGGTATGATCTTTATAATTAATTTAGATAAATAAGTATTCGGGCCAATTTTTAAGTTTATAGAACAAAGGAATCAGATTTTTCAAATAAACTGTATCCCCGCTTTTCACCCCCACAGGGGTGGAATTTTATAACTTGACTCAGTTTATTTATAACAATTTTCGAGCTAATCAAGCCACGCGGTAAAATCCTCCCCTTTAAAATTAACTACCTCTTTTCACACAGTTCGGGGTAGATTTTCGAAAAACCCTGATACATGTTATTAATTATTTTTAGTCCTTAGTATAAATACTGAGTTTCAAGTTAATCGGACAGGGCGTTAAAATTCTTCCATACAAATTTTGACACCCCCCAATACCTCTTTTATAGGGGGTAGGTATTTTAGAAAAACGAAAAATTCCAAACTTCATAATTTACTTAGATAAGTATTCGTGCCAAGTTTCAAGGTTATTAACTCAAGAAATAAGATTTTTCATACCAACAAAATCCCCCCTTTTTACCCCCTTAAAGGTTTAATTTCCAAAAACCCCTTCTTATTCGATAGGTACCTACTCTTCACAAAGAACACACCCTCCAAAATTCATGTCCCTAGGAAGGACCAGCGATTTAGACTGTGCGTTGATATTTCAGTCAGGTCGTTCATCCCCCTTTTGGGGGAGAAATTGTCAAAAACGCTGAGACACGTATAAATTAATTTTTAATCGTTAGCCTAAATACAAAATTTAAAGATCCTAACTTTTAAACTGACGGACTTTCATACACAACTTCATCCCCCCTTTTAACCCTTTGGGGGTAGAATTATCAAAAACGCTGAGACACGTATAAATTAATTTTTAGTCGTCAGCCTAAACACAAAATTTGATGATCCTAACTTTAAAACTGACGGACTTTCATACAAACTTTCATCCCCTATTTAACTCCCTTAGGGGTTGAATTTCAAAAAATCCTTCCTTATTCCTTGTCTACACAACAAAAAAGAAATGAAAATAAAGCTGAAACGCCTGTGCAATAAAACTAACTAACTAACTAAAACTACTTTAATTAATAAAAGTACCTACGCTTAATAATTTTTAATTTGAACGAATATTTAAACACTACCAAAACAACTCATAGGTACCTATTTTACAAAATAACAACAAAAGAAATTCAAATAAACTATTTAAAGACTAAAAGTCGCGCTGATAAGCACGGTTTCTCAATATCAATAAATTATTGTCTGTCAATAAGGTCGAACGCTCTGAACGCATCAACAGCCAAATATTGAATGAAGCTCGCTCCATAGGCTCGCTCTCGGACCTCCCGCCTTTTTATACCCGCCGCGACCTGTGTCGAGCGCGGCAACCGTTACACAAAAATAATCCTTATAACATGATTCAGACGTGCGACGGCGCGATGGCTTATTTCATGTATAAGTTTGGTGTTTCTATACCGATTTCTATGATTCTTTTTTTATTGAATAGGTAATAATGTTAACTTTTTTAAATTAGGGATGAGTGAGAGTATTATAAACGCAAGAGTAAACAAATATAATCAGAATGCTCCGAACTGCTAAGCTATCAGGAGTTACACGTGTTATTGTGAGTCAACCATAAAAGATAGACATATGCTGTTGTGGGATATTTTTTTGACAATTTTATGTAGAATATTTCCGTCATACATGATTTCTATGTAACTTTAACCATTAAGGCTGCACACACGACGGAAGCTTAAAAAATGGAGTAACTTCTCCCGTTTTCCCAACATTTCCCTTCACTACTCTGCTCCTATTGATTGTAGCGTGATGAAAAGTATACTATAACCTGCCCAGGAGTATGAAGAATAATTGTACCAAGTTTCGTTAAAATCCGTCGAGTAGTTTTTGTTTCTATAAGGAACATACAGACCGACAGACAGACAGACAGACAGACAGACAGACAGACAAAAATTTTACTGATTGCATTTTTGGCATCAGTATCGATCACTAATCACCCCCTGATAGTTATTTTGAAAATATATTTCATGTACAGAATTGACCTCTCTACAGATTTATTATAAGTATAGATATGGACATTATTTTTATACGACAAATGTATTATTATTCCTATTATTGCATACTATTTATTTATTTTATTTTTTTGTTACTTATAATTTTTAAATGATTTCTATTTCTAATCTAATCTTAAATTCTTAATGAGTTAACATTGAAAATTTTATTGTGGGTATTTTTTTTGTTTTGTTTTATCACGATGTTAATTTTGATGAAGATAATGTGAGTTTGTGAGTTATGTTGTTAATTTTTAAATGTGTTAGGTACTTGTATTTTGAATGTTATTTTTTTATTATTTTTATCCTATGGATAATTTCAAACACAATGTGAATTGTTTGTGAAATAAATTGAATTGAATTGTCTTCAGTCTCTAGTTTGTATCAGATAATAGTCCCTAGTCTAGACTTAACTTACAGACGCCAGCACATCAAGCTACTACAATCTGTCAAAATTCTTTAATAGATTTTCAACTTTATCGCTAAAGCATAAGGTTCAAAGTCGATTGGGAAATTTTGACAGTTTCGGGTAGCTTGATGTGCTGGCGTCTGTACAAGTTTGTAGCCGACTGCAGACGACAGCAGCAGACGACATGCCGCCGCGACACTACAGTTTTCTATGTAGCATAAGCATAGCATAATCAGCCTATAACGTTCCCACTGCTGGGACACAGGCCTCCTCTATGTGGGAGGGAGTGGGCTGTAATCTACCACGCAGGCCCAGTGCGGGTTGGTAGATGTCACATGTCTTCGAATGTTTGGTTCTAGGACATGCCGGTTTCCTCACGATGTTTTCCTTCACCGTTTTGAGAGCAGTGGTGATAAAATAATTTACACAAAGTAAAGCGCCTGTATGGGTTCGAACCTACGACCTACAACTCGTAAGTCGCGGCCATTACCACTGGGCCACACTGCTCTCTATGTATTTCACTGGTTTCTATGTATTTCTATGAAATACCTTCCGCAGCTAGCGACACGTCAGCTGCCACGTATTTAATAGAAATAATTATAGAAGCCACAACCAGAAGTGTCTTGACATGTCGCCTGCAGCTGTCGTCTGCGGTCGGCTACGAACTTGCACCCTTAAGAAGGTGGCTGAGACAGACTGGTTGCGGAAAGCGGAGGACAGGGTGTTGTGGCGCAGCCTGGGAGAGGCCTATGTCTGGTCTGACCCCCGGTTAAAGAACAGTAAGAGTAAGTAGGAGGTATTTTTAACCGACTTCAAAAAAGGAGGTTCTGTATTCGACCCGTATGTATGTATGTTTGTATGTCCGCGATTTTCTCAAAAACTAATGAACCGATTTTGATCATTCTTTCATTTATGTGATTCACATATTTTCAGGAAGGTTTTAGTATATAAGACGTTAGGTAATTATTCTTATGTAGGAAGTTATATGCATAAATGTACTGGATCTCCGGCATTTCTATGCGAATTTTGATGATTCTTCTAGTCGGTGTCTTCAACTCTTCAATGCACTAGTGTTAATTGAATTTGTGTGGGGTAGGTATAACGAAAAATTACAAAAAAAAACAATTGACTTAAAAAAAAGACACTACTAAATGATAAATAACTTTAATTTCGGAAGTCGGTGTCAAAAAACGATAATGCGGAACCAACGACACCGACTTCTGAAATGAAAGTTATGCTTCACTTTGTAGTATTTTTTTTTAAGTCAGTTGTTTTTTTTTTTTGTAAAAAAGTTTTTTAAACTACTTAGATTGTAAACGTAGGTACCCTACATGCATACATATGGTGCTGGCCGTTTCTACCTTCACTTTTAACCCGGAGAAAGTTACTGCGGTAAACCTACTTTACTACAAGCTGTGGGTAATTTCATATGAGTAAATTTTGGTATAGGAACAAAACAGAAATCGCAAAAAAAAAAACAGCTGTTCCATACTTTTTGTCGAGTTATGCGATCATAATGTACGGAGCAGCAGATTTTTTATTGCGATTTCTAGTTTTTCCCTTTACCCAGTAAAAGTTATACACTTGGAGTTTTTTCTATGCTCAGGTTCCCAGACAAATAAAACACATAGACCTAAGTAGCCTTTTATGAAACTGCAATTACCGTCTAAACTTTTTAAGCGGAAAAAAAGGATGCACAGTTCACCGCATTTTCGGCTTTCGTAGATTCGTAGGTATCGAAAAGATCTAAATCCCAATAAGTAGTTAGTTACTTTCGAATACCTATGAGTCGCCGAAATATAATAGATATATACGGGCATAACTTCCAAACGACTGCACCAAATTGGATAATTCTTTTTTTGTTATGTTCGGTATTGCAAGAACAAGGTTTGTATGAAAGAAAAATTCGGAAATTTGAAAATTAAATTGCACACGTACGGAGCTGGGGCGGGCCGCTAGTATATGATAAGTTCCTAAACTCTGATTTTTAATTTGCTAGACCAAAATGACAACTAAATAATGTCATGTTGACAAAAAAGTTCGATCGCAGCTCAAATTCTAGCAAATTAAAAATCTGAGTTTACCTACAGAAATAAGTAAATATAAGTAGGTAATACTATGGACTATTGTGTTAATAAAATAATAGATACCTGCAGAAAACGACCGCGTTATTATGTTCAATTATATGTATATAATAATAACACTATGGATGCATTATCTTCAATTATAATTAATGCAATCACCATGGATTCATTGACACGGAAAAAAATAATTGTTTGTCCAATGCAATTATAAACAATACCTACCTAACATTATTAGCTTAGCATAAAAACACTAGCACAACTTGACATAAATACAAGCCGGTTTTGACGTCACACAATAATTTCACTCCCGCCATTGGCCGACGATGACGCGGCAAAAATGACAGATCACATAGGATTTAGGAAACAATTTTACCGTTCTGCACTTCAAAAACACCGTTTTTAAATCAAAATTACACATGAAGCTACACTTATTGGGGTTAAGTTGTATAATTTATTGAATAGGTAATAAAATATTATGTAGTTACCTTGATTTTCCGTATGTAAAGTTCGTAAATAGAGAGTATTTTATCGTTTTTATCAACACTGACACACAACCGGCCGGCCCAACGGTTGGGACCGTTATATCAGTCAGTTCCTCGATTCTAGGCGCTGGAAACAACATTTTTAAGTTATCATCACGCTTGTACCTATTCCCTGAAGAGGTAGACAGAGGTGTTAAGAGGACTACATGACTTAAAGCGCGTTCACTGTCGAACTGCATAGAAAAGAAAGAGGAGCGCGATGACACAACGCTGGTAATTTATTGCAAAATATGAAGCAATTATCTTTTGTATTATTGGAGTAAAAAATTAAAACAATAGAGTTTTAGTAAGTTGCTTTAGGGGGCCATTCAAGTATTACGTAAGCACTACAGGGGGGCGGGGGGGACTTTGCTTTGCTTATTTTTGATGACATGGGGGATGGGGGCGGGCTGGATGGTGATTACCTCAGCAGTATTTATTTTACTTTTCCGATCTTCTACAAAATTTTGTCGATTTCGGTTTGAACGCAATATGGCAACCCTACTTGTCAATGCTTGAAAACGAAACGCATATAAGTGCTGCTTATCTATACTAATATTATAAAGAGGTAAAATTTGTAAGTTTGTAAGTTTGTATGTAATGGGTAATCTCTGGAACTCATAATCCAATTCTAACAATTTTTTAACTGGCAGAAAGCTACATTATTCCTGAGTGCTATAGGCTATAAATTGTTTCTATAGCATGTATATTAACCGAGCTATCACAACTTTTGTCTAGCAAGTCGGAAAAAAATACCACATAAAACAGAATTATTTGCGTGCGCTGCCTAAACAGTTGCTTAAAATGAAAAACAATGTATGGCTACCTGGTTCGTCTTCATTATTTCTACAAAAAAGTCCGCGATACCATATCTCTATCTTTTATATTTTATCTTTTATACTTCTTTTATTGCATTAAAAAAATTTTTTTTCGGTATACTTACGTTTGGTTGATTATTTGAGCAACAAAATATTAATTCTTATGACAATAAATTATTTCAGTATCACAAGAACATCATACAGATAAGATTTCCCATTTACAGTATATCAATTGGTCATACAGTTTCGGAGATAATATAAAATTACTAAAACGCAAAATGCCCCTAGCATAACTTTCATTGTGCAGACGTTTTACCTATTTGCCCATAGATGGCGTTCTGCAATTACGTCATTTTTCTGAATCGCGGTGTTAAGACTTTCCGTGGATTGATGACCCTCTCGAATTTTTATGCCCACGTTGTCGTTAGTTGGATTGGAGTTCCATACGAACGACGATTCGATTATGAGCACGGAGCTAATGAGGTATGGTATCTCTATCTATTATCATATTCGAAAATATCGTAATTTCGTTGTACGATTGTTTTCATTGTTTTGTATGTTCGTAGTTTCGTACTTCGTTCTATAGTAATAATCGATACGAGTTATTCGATATTACGATTGTTTTGTTTTGTAAAGGCGGACGGTGTTCGAGTCGCTCTCCCTTTGTTCGTAATTGTTTTCAAGTCTGTGCGTAGTTTGTCGAGAGCATGCCTAAAAGGAAATCTCAACTGTCCCGGCAGACATCACAGACAAGAGCCGCTCGAGTACGCCGTACGGAAGAATCTGCCCCTGAAAATGAGCAGCGCCTCTCGAGAAATAGAGAAAATATTTCGCAAGCACGCGCTAGAGAATCTAGCTCCGAGCGCTCACAGGGCCTCGCTAGCCAAAATGTGAGGACGTCGCGGGCCCGTGCTCGAGAATCTAGCGCTGAACGTGCGCAGCGTCTATCTGAGTTAAGGCAGCATGTCTCTGAGACAAGGGATAGGGAGACTAGCGCTGAGCGCTCGCAGCGGCTCGCTAGGCAAAATGCCATAACATCACAGGCCCGCGCTCGAGAATCCAGCGATGAACGTGCACAGCGTCTATATGTTTTAAGGCAGCATGTCTCTGAAACAAGGGATAGGGAGACTAGCGCTGAGCGCTCGCAGCGGCTCGCTAGGCAAAATGCCATAACATCGCAGGCCCGCGCTCGAGAATCCAGCGATGAACGTGCACAGCGTCTATCTGAGTTTCCAATAAAAACATCATTTGCCCTGACTATTAACAAGTCCCAGGGACAAACATTCTCTTTGGTTGGCTACGAAAAGAATGTTTTTCCCATGGGCAATTATATGTTGGTCTATCAAGAGTGGGATCATCCGAAAAGCAGATTATTCTGTTTCCGGAAAATAAAACAACCTCAAACATTGTATATAGAGAAGCTTTAAATTAAATAGATACCTAACTTAAATAAATAAAATAAGTAAAAGGCGACCAAGGGTTAAGTTACCTTGAGCAGAAAAGAGAACTTAGGTAATCTTTGAAGTTACTGATCTGATTCCAAACAATATTTTACTAATAAAATTAAATACAGTAATATCAATCGAGTGTTATCTTATGTTAAAACAAGAAATTTTCCGCGGACGAAGTCGCGGGCAGAAGCTAGTGAAACAATAAAGAAACCAGAACACATTGAAGAATGCAAGTACCAATGTTTACGTAAACATGAGGGGTAAGAGCTTTGCTTACTTTTGCTGACGAGGGGGGGGGGGGGTTAATAATTGCCAAAAAATCTGCTTACGTAATACTTGAATGGCCCCTAGTAAGTAGAATAATCTGACAAAAAATCATAATGATTGTATGTATATTAGTATGGTTTTTATTGTACGAAGAAAGTTTTTAGAGGTATCTTCATGACTTTTTTCTATCGTACCAAATAAATGGTATTATGTTTTGAACACACTATCTACCGCATAATATATATCCTGAAGAATATCATATATTTATTTGATTTTGTTTACTGTAGCCGATCATATACTTTTATTGTTTCTAATACTTGCGTTTTTTGCGTTTAGGTCGTGTAAGCCCCATAAGTAAGTATAGTCTTTATTATGTCCCACGTTTTCAACATTTCAATTTATTTATTCAGCAACAATTCACATTACGTTCGAGTATAATCCAGCATGAAACAAGATCCAGCAAGCGTTAATATAGCGGCCGAACGCTGCAAGCAAGAATAGCCCTTACGGTGTATACATATATGTAAGTTTCCTCGATGGTCCTTCTTCCCATGGAGGTAGGTCGAAACTAAATTCAATTCAATTAAGCCCCTAAGACGACCCACTGACCAAAATTAGAAAATACGATTTAGATTATACAGGGTGTTATGGAAAGGGTATATCAATACAAATGGGTTGAAGAGTGTATCTGGTCTAGAATCTCTGTACAAAATTTCAGCTCAAAAGCAGTAACTTTGAAAATGCTTAAAAAAATTTTTATTTCGACATCACGGCGCTGCACTGGCGCGCGGCGGCGTGATGTGCGTGTACTAGGCGCACAGACACACTACAGATAATGGATCCTCGTAGTGCGCTGACACGTTTGTTATGATTTCAATTTAATAAACTATCGAAATAAAAAAATATTAAGCATTTTCAAAGTTACTGCTTTTGAGCTGAAACTTTGTACAGAGATTCTAGACTAGATACACTCTTCAACCCGTTTGTATTGATATACCCTTTCCATAACACCCTGTATAAAAAATTATAAAATATATGTGCCCGACCCTGTTCCTGAAAATGACCGTATCACGTTGTACTGGGATCGGTCTATCATTACTGACAGGACTATTCTGCCCTCGTAACAGGAAATGCAGTAGGTACTTGCAAAATGGCGGTTTCGAGAAAAACGCGTTTAATTGTTTTTTTTTTTAATTTTTTTCAATTTCATCATGTTCCAGCCATAGAAAAAAAAATCTACGTATAGCTTGAAGTCTCCCCATGTCATTTTTGACAAAAATGGAAAATCGTAAAAATGTCGATTACTGCATTTGCTATTACGAGGGCAGTATTGTCGCCAATAAGCCTGGCATAGTGGGGATAGATCGATTAGCGCGCCGTACAATGATTGTGGATGTTACCATTCCACATGACGGCAACCTCGTGAAAGCTGAGAAAGAGAAACAAATTAAATATCTTGACTTAGCACACGAGGTTGTTGACATGTGGAATGTGAGCTCGGCTGTCATTGTGCCGATTGTCGTATCGGCCAATAGCCGGATGGGCAAAAGCCTCGATCAACATCTATCGAGGCTCTCGTTAGGCGGTTGGATCAAGGGCCTGATTCAGAAGGCAGTACTCCTCGATACGGCTCGCATTGTGAGGAGGTTCCTGTCTCTGGAGCCCTAACCACCGGTAGCTCGGATTCTGCTCCCGATACCGGCGGACTAATCCATACTAATATTATAAATGCGAAAGTATTTCTGTCTGTCTGTTACCTCTTCACGCTTCAAACTCAAACTCAAGCATTTATTTCAATTAAACCAATTACAGGCACTTTTCAATTGTCAAAGGGTCGGTCAGTCAGAAAGATGAAGCTAGTTGCCCATTCCAAAGCGTAGGTACCTATGGAGAAGAACGGGCAAGAAACTCCATGGACACACTTAAATCAAAATAATATAGTTACAAATTCTTGGTTACATCATTCATGTTAAAAATTATACATGTGAGAACGATGCAGAACGTTAAAAGCGTCCATAATGAAAAGATAAGAAAAAACAACAATTCAAATATTAAATAAAATAAAATAAGCCATGGCAGCAAAGAGATGACCAGTCCCTACTGACGGCGCCCGTTCACGAACATGACGCATGTATTAGCACCATTCAGCTCAACCATTTTGAAGGGAGCTAAATGATCCAACACATGCGCCACCATCAGCGAGACATTGTTTTAACCCTACAATTTTCTATCAAAATTACCGTTTTTCCTTCAGAGCCAATAATTTATCAATAAATAAGGTTATTATTCAATAATTTACCCTCATTGTAAAGGTTATTAAATAAGCTCTTAGGCGATATATGTTTTGAATTGATGCGTTCCATACCTAATACCAAAAATAATAACCATTATACGTGAGAAAAGGAAGTGGCTCGATTTATTTTCTCCCAAGTGTATATCCGACGATCCTGCATACTTATCTCTTTTGTTGACTGTACTTAATTTTTCTTTACGGTCTTTATATTAGGTACTTACTGAAGTTCTACAATTAATGATCGGTAATCAAATTGTGTGTTGCGCCCGCGCCGCATGTTTCACGAACAGCAAGAATACTTCATTCATCCTTACATTGCTAAGTTCACTTGAATAGCATATCTTATCATTATATTTAACTGCCCCGTTGGTCTCGTGGTTGCAAGCGCGACTGCTGAGCGTGGGGTCCTGGGTTCGATTCCCGGATCGGACAGTGGTATTAGATTTTCCATTAGGAATTTCTTAGTAACAATCCAGAGTTTGGAAGTTGGTGATTTTTAATACCCTCGTGTCTCGGAATGCACGTAAAAGTCGTTGGTCCTTACCGTGGCCCCTGGCAAAGGCAACTGAAGGAACACGAGTGGGTTTTAGTCAGTAAGTAAAAGTCTGACATGCCCTCTCGCTCCGCCCACAGCGGGAGAAGTTATTTGATAATTTCTCACGCAAAAAAAAAAGCCGTTGGTCCTGAGTGTGATCTCTCCCCGGTCGTGTCGGATTGCCGTCGCATTGGACTATGAGAGTAAAGGAACAGAGAGTGCACCTGTGTTTGCGCACATACTTCCCTACTACTCCGGACATGTCCGGATTTGTCCGGACATGTCCGGAGTATTCTATTCTTCTGTTCTATTCTATTCTTCTAGACTTTTGTCCAGACTTGTCCGGCTCTTTAATTTGTCCGGATTTTTTGGCTTGCAATTAGATTGAATACGAGTATTAAAACTTACTAACTATACCGATCGAAACTTCTAACCATCTCGGAGTCTCGAGAAACCAGCTCGGAGTCTCGAGAAACCAGCTCGGAGTCTCGAGAAACCAGCTCGGAGTCTCGAGAAACCAGCTCGGAGTCTCGAGAAACCAGCTCGGAGTCTCGAGAAACCAGCTCGGAGTCTCGAGAAACCAGCTCGGAGTCTCGAGATACCAGCTCGGAGTCTCGAGAAACCAGCTCGGAGTCTCGAGAAACCAGCTCGGAGTCTCGAGAAACCAGCTCGGAGTCTCGAGAAACCAGCTCGGAGTCTCGAGAAACCAGCTCGGAGTCTCGAGATACCAGCTCGGAGTCTCGAAAAACCAGCTCGGAGTCTCGAGAAACCAGCTCGGAGTCTCGAGAAACCAGCTCGGAGTCTGGAGAAACCAGCTCGGAGTCTCGAGAAACCAGCTCGGAGTCTCGAGAAACCAGCTCGGAGTCTGGAGAAACCAGCTCGGAGTCTCGAGAAACCAGCTCGGAGTCTCGAGAAACCAGCTCGGAGTCTCGAGAAACCAGCTCTGAGTCTCGAGTCGTCTGTGCGACACGTGCAACCCATTAGTAATTGTATTTAAGTACTTCCTTCCCCTCCTTTACCAGCCTTCTTTTTGTTGTTTAATTATTATTGTATTTTCGATCCTATTTGTGAACACTGCTCATTTCAAATATAATTTTTACTTTAGATTATAGCTTTTAAGTAATTCAACGTATTTCTGTGCTAGTGCTGTGCACTTCTGTAAGTGACGAATTCACAATTTCTAAAACTGTACGTGTTCTTAGTTTGTGTAAGTCTTAGTGAGTAAGTCGTTGAAGTGCCATATTAATAAATAAATAAATAATTACTTAATATTAAAATATTTATTAAGTTCTCATTCATCTAAAAACAAAATATAGATACTTCTTTATCAATCAAGTTAACGTGATCAAACAATAAATCGCAAACAATCAACTAGTTAAAACATAAAAATTTTCTTCGAAATAAAAATATTTTTACGTCAAATAATCAAATTTAACTCTAGTTTCTGGTATAGGTATTAATTTTTATATTTTTCAGCGCACTTTTAGCACTAAGTGGGGTAAATGTTTGGATTTTGTGAATAAAATGTCCGGACTTTTATTGAAATGTCCGGCTTTTTGTCAGGACTTTTCAAATTTCTAAATGGTAACCCTTGTCGGGAGGGTATAAAAATATTACAGTCTATTCTTTTAAGTTGTCTTATTATGTAAACAAATATGGTATACAGTCAGTAATAATTTGACTTTGACAGCGCCTCTATCCCTAACAATAAGGGCGGTTTTTGCAGTTCATGTGTTAGGTACTACTGACTTCAGGTTGAATGCGAGAAAATAAATGTGTTTTTTTTATCTTTATTTTTATTTAGGTAATTCAGTCTCCCGAATCTTTTGTTTCTTGCAAGCGTTCATTGACCAAAAATATTTAATTTTAATCTTTCGAAAAGGTTTTTTATCACATGGCGAATACCTACACGATCGAAGGTTTCGTGCAGTTTTTTTTTTTTTTTTTATGAAATAAGGTATGCAAAAAAAATTACACTGTGGGAACTATAGGCAGGGCCGGATCATCCATTAGGCAGAGTAGGCAACTGCCTAGGGGCCCCGCATCGGCTAAGGGCCCCGCGCGCGTACAAAAGTAATTGAAAATGTTTCATACAATGAAAATCTAATCAATGACAATAGGTTTTATTGCTTTTTTTCAACGCCTACTGTCAGTTGATGAAATACGTCTTCATACTTACAGAACAGAACCATCGAGTATCAAGTAGTATAACTAATAATATGAACCATTTTCGATACTAGTGATTGAAAATGAATGGTGTATTGGAAAAGGTCAACTTTCAAGATGCTATGAACGATTTTGTATCCAAAAAAGTTAGGAAAGTTAATATTTAAACTTAATGTACTGGACAAAAATATTTTCTTTCGTTTATTGTTTTTATTGCATTTAACAAGAAAAAGTTAAAATTAAAAGACCCGCGTTTTATTTTTCTTTCCTGCTCCATCATGAGGCCGTACCTAAGTGAGACGGTATCATCTCATATACTATTCCTAATAAGACCTGGATCATCACTTATCTGTAAACTATCCATTAAGACCATTTCGATGAGCCCAAATAATCTTTTAGTGAAAAATAAAAACTTTTTTACAAAAAAAAACAACCGACTTCAAAAAAATTACTAATAAGTGAAAAATAACTTTAATTTCGGAAGTCAGTGTCATTGGTTCCGCATTTTGTTTTTCGACACCGACTTCCGAAATTAAAGTTATTTTTCACTTTGTAGTAATTTTTTTGAAGTCGGTTGTTTTTTTTGTAAAAAAGTTTTTATTTTTCACTTTTTAGTTGTACCTACCCCACACAAATTCAACTAACACTAATGCATTGAAGAATTGAAGACACTAACTAGAAGAATCATCAAAATTCGCATTGAAATGCCGGAGATGCAGTACATTTATGCATATAACTTCGTACATAAGAACAATTTTTTAATGTATTATATACTTAAACCTTTCTGAAAGTATGTAGATCACATTAGTGAAAGAATTATCAAAATCGGTTCATGAGTTTTTGAGAAAATCGCGGACATACAAACATACATACATACATACGGGTCGAATACAGAACCTCCTTTTTTGAAGTCGGTTAAAAATGTAAGCAACTAGGTTGTTATGTTTATATGGAAAAATAACTTTTCAACCTACACATAAGGTTCAGGTTGCGCTACAACTTCAACAAACATAAAATCAACTTAATTTAGAAAAATAAATCAGCTGTTCCCTACATTTATGTTCGAATAACTCATCAAAATGTAGGGAACAACTGATTTTTTTTTCGCGATTTCAGGTTTGGTCCCATAGTAAAAGTTGTTCATAATAATGAGTACAATCTCCCATTTTGATTTGTCGCATATGTTCAATTTCACCCAGTACCTATAAAGTTTATTACCTTACTTGAACCTTTCTAGTTAGACAGATTGTTTATATTACATATACTCATAACATAACATAATCAGCCTATAATGTTCCCACTGCTGGGAGCCTGGGACACAGGCCTCCTCTCAGCGAGAGGAGACCTGTTATTTATACTCAAAGAATAATATAATTATCAGTCTGTTACGAAACAGGGTGCCGGGCAAACGTGGTTAAATATTCCGGTAAAAGAGTACAGTTGGAATATTACTTACAACATTATGCAAATCTTATAATTTAATTAGCTATTGTTTCACTAAAAGCAAAATAATAATTAAGTAACAATTTTTTTTTTTTTAATTATAATTTTTCCAAAAAATATGAAATCTTCGATCATTCATTTTGTTTAATGTGTTTTAAGACTGACGTTAATTACTAAGGTAATGTTTGAAAGAGTTCTCAAATTAAAACAAAAGAAACATAACGCAGTGCATTTTGAAAATGTCGTCTACAGAAGTATCAAGCCGGTAAGTTTTATTTTTCTTTTTGAGCGAGTTCTTTTTTTTTATTAAAAAATTCAATCCGCCTTGCCTTTTCCTAACTATGTAAAGGTCGGCTTCCGATCCAACCAGATGCAGCTGAATACCAGTATTTTACATGGAGCGACTGCCTATCTATCTGACCTCTAAAACCCATTTACTGGGTAATACGATACCCCTTTTTTATGGATGGGGAATCATCAAATGACCCCTCCCGCTCTGGGTGGAGCGGAAGGGAGTGTGAGACTCTTACTGACTAAAACCCATCCGTGTTCCTTCCTTAGCCCTTTATGTTCCGGGGTAGCGGTAACCCTTTCGGACAATTCCGCACCCCCGGCAGGCTTCGGCCTTGGCAGGCCCCTTCCTTTATGCTGACATCTCTTTGAGGCGCGCGTGGAACACGTACACGCCGTCCGATACCCCTTGGTAAGACTAGTGGTCAGACTTTCGGGCTTCTGCCATGACTGAACATTGTAGGCTCATTATGATGACACAGGTGGCAGGCACATCAAGGCGAAAACTGTAACCTTGAATTCAGCACATGATTCTAGATAGTCTAGAAGAGGTTAGAAATTTTTCGCCGGTTATCGAACTGTTTCATAGAAAAAAACGGCTTCAAAAAAAAAACACTAAAAAGTGACAAATAACTTTAATTTCGGTAGTCGGTGTCGTTGGTTCCGCATTTTCGTTTTTTGACACCGACTTCCGAAATTAAAGTTTGTCGCTATGTAGTGTTTTTGTTTTTTTTTGCAAAAATGTTTTTATTTTTTCACTTTTTAGTTGTACATACCCCACAAAAATTCAATTAACACTAGTGCATTGAAGAATTGAAGACATCGACTAGAAGAATCATCAAAATTCGCAAAGAAATGCCGGAGAAGCAGTACATTTATGCATATAACTTCCTAGATAAGAATAATTGCCTAACGTATTATATACTAAAACCTTCCTGAAAGTATGTAGATCACATTAGTGAAAGAATGATCTAAATTGGTTCATTAGTTTTTGAGAAAATCGCGGACATACATACATACGGGTCGAATACAGAAAACCTCCTTTTTTAACCGACTTTAAAAAAGGAGGTTCTGTATTCGACCCGTATGTATGTATGTATGTATGTATGTATGTATGTATGTATGTATGTTTGTATGTCCGCGATTATCTCAAAAACTACTGAACCGATTTTGATAATTCTTTCATGAGTGTGATCTACATACTTTCAGGAAGGTTTTAGTATATAATACATTAGCTAATTATTCTTATGTACGAAGTTATATGCATAAATGTAGTGCATCTCCGGCATTTTAATGTGAATTTTGATGATTCTTCGAGTCGTGTCTTCAATGCACTAGTGTTAATTGAATTTGTGTGGGGTAGGTACAACTAAAAAGTGAAAAATAAAAACTTTTTTACAAAAAAAACAACCGACTTCAAAAAAAAACACTACAAAGTAAAAAATAACTTTAATTTCGGAAGTCGGTGTCAAAAAACGAAAATGCTGAAGCAACGACACCGACTTCCGAAATTAAAGTTATTTTTTACTTTGTAGTGTTTTTTTTTGAAGTCGGTTGTTTTTTTTTGAAGTCGGTTAAAAAGTAGTCAAAATGTATGGAAGGGCATTTTTTTTTTAATAACCCGCGAAATATATCAACTCTTGGTGGTTCAGAATCCATGATAACAGAGCGTCCATTCTCGTAATTTTAAGAACGTTCACAGTCTGATCTCAGTCTCAATCGCTCAAAAATACCTCTAATTTCCCTACATTTTTGACAAGTTTTTGCGATTGATTGTCGCTGAGATGAGATTGCGACTAGATTTTGAACGTTTTTAATTACGAGAATTGCCCCAAACAAATACTCGATACGCTTCCGTATCGTATCGAACATTAATCATTGTTATCGTAGGAGTCTTCTAAACGCTGTTCACAAGTCCAAAACCCAAAAGTTTTGTCAGTTTAAATCAAATAGACGCCCACTATTCTTCCAACAGCTATTTGCTGTTGAGGGCAAGTCAAATCAGGTTATCGAAATGTCAGGTTTTCGATACGATAGCCTGTCGTATGGTTGTGAATCAGGGCTCAGGTTGCGTATTGTCTCTGCCACCGTGTATTGTTAATCAAAATCTACATGATCTTCACATGATCTGACCGAGATTATGTCTGGACTTTAAAAGAGGCTGTGCCCTCTGAGTTTGTTACGGCTTTCGTCTCAGAGTAGTCAGATAGGAAACGCCGATCTCATATAGTTATAAAAAAATTTGATTGACGCGTTTGAACAAACCTACATACAGGAATAAAATCATTTATCATTTAATCAAAATCGTGCAAAATGGTCTTATTTTCTTTCTAGGTACGCTCACTGATTGCAATGTAGGTCTAGGCAACCTAATGACCAATTACACGTAATCTTGTCTCACGAAGCTTATATTTAGAGCTGTCTAATTTGTCCACCCAAATACATAACATAACATAAAGCCTGTATAGCTGAACAAGGTTGCCAGAGGTTTATAGTAGGTACAAATATTTCGCCAGTTACACAGTCAAACAAGATTGGAATACCGGATTATATGGACTGAAAAAAAGAACAAATTGCATTGGGTCCAGTATATTTTTAGATTTTATTTTAATACCAAACAAGTTTTAAAAACAGTCTGTATGTTTATAGTACTATAAAAACATTCTTTTTTATAAAAATGCAACCGATGGACCGCCTCTGTGCAGTGGCGCCGCGTAACTATAGGGTGGCATTGGGGCAAAATTCTACGGGCCCCCAGCCAGAGGAGGCCTCCGGCCCGAGAGGGCCATGAGCACAGGAGGATCATAACATAAGTATATAAAAGCAAACTTATTTTAAAATGTGCAACAAAGGACATCATTCAGGTTTCGAACATTTTGTACCTTTTTCCCATTGTTTCTTGGACAGGACCTCATGCTCAGCAGTAACGCTTGCGATCACTAGACCATCGAAGCAGTTAGGTGTTCAATTTTGTAGGGGAAAATATGATATCTACGCAGAAAAATTCGCGGGAGAAGTGCTAGTAATAAGAAAAACTGTTTAACCGCATAGAGATAATTTCTTAAAAAAACCACGGTCGTAATGTTCACTGTTTAAAATTGTTTATTCACTCGTCACTAGATGGCGTTGTACCATTTTGATCGATTTTTACATCGCGGTGTCAAGATTCTCCGCCGATAGTATAAGGTCTTAGCATTAAGAACGTTTTTTGATTAACCACCAATATTCTACGGTGTAATCACTACATCCATGAATAAAACTAGCTTGAGGTCGTGTCGGTTACTTGTCCGCACTCCCAAGTAAAAATTAAAAGGGGTCTTTCATTCAAAAACCCCAGTTAACTAACCCCACGAAGTCGAGGGTTATTCAAAAACTATAACGTTGGTTAAGTTTCTTTACATTGAGGGAGGGCCCCATCCGTTGAGTTTGCCACGGGCCCCAAACGGTATAGTTACGCTACTGCCTCTGTGTTTTCACTTGTGCACAAAGCTGGAAAACTGCTTATTCAATTTACGTGTTTTATTTTTATCTAGCTTTTGCCCGCGACTTCATTCGCGTGAAATTTCTTGTACCCCCGACCCACCCCGTCGCATCGCATCGCCTGCCCGCGCTATTACTTTGTTTTCGCTTACTGTTCTTTCTTACTTTTTTCTTTTTGGCCGGCTCATAAGGCTGAGGCTACATTATGCCGCGACGCGACCTGCGACACATGAGCGATTAAAACAAATAAATGAATGCTCACGTATATTACTACACTGTTCATCAAATATTACTAGCTATCTATGATTTCTTTATGCGGTAGGAACAACATTACTGAAATCACGGTATCGGCTACATCAACATATCAGCGAAATTGAAGCGAATTTATTAGAAAATTTCTCACTTGCACGACTGGTTCAATAGTGCTACTAAATATGCGTGTGGCTACATTATGCGTATAGTAAACCGCGATGGGTGATTTGATAGCATGTGTACCGTAGCCACGTCATCGCCGAATATACGCCGGATTTTCGCTTATAATGTAGCCATACCATGTTTATCTCGTTTCGCTCTTCCAGTCGCATCGCAAATCGCTGCCTACTATAGCCTCAGTCTTAGAGTCCTACCGCGATTTTAAATAGCCTTCCTCAAGAATTAGGCTATCGAATGCAAAAGATTATTTCAAAGCCAACTGGAGATCAGAGATCCACAGATTAGCGCACTAAAACCACAGATATAGATATACCTAGATAACGCAAGAGCACCTACTTCGCGTGCCAAAAATCGCACCAGTTTACGATCGAAAATCATAAGCCGCCACTTCCGCGCTCAGTCCTGCGTACTGCTGGCTGGGTGAGCGTGAGCGAGAGCGCGAGCTTGTGACGTCATAGTAGGTAGTTTAAAAGTGGCACGCTTAGTTTTCATACAGTTCGTGATACTTGCGTTATCTAGGTCTGTCTATATCTGTGGTTAACACACAAAGAAACTCTTCAGCTTCGTAGAATGTTCTCTGGATAGGTTTACGCAGATTATTAAAAACAAAACAATGACGGGATTTAAATGATTAATAACTAAAAAAAAACACACAAAAATAACCTTGAAATGACCTCTAAAACTTCACTATTTTATACTAAATAAACTAGTCTTGTTAATTTTAATAATAAGATATTTATTACAATAACTTTAAACAATGTGCCTTCGTGGGAAAATGGTTCGTTTTAACAAAAAATCTGTAACATACGTCAACGTCGCATTTAAAAACCAAAAAAAGATATATAGAGCTGTTAACTACACCCACAGTTCCACTATTAATCTATACTATATATATATACTATATTATAAATTCGAAAGTAACTCTGTCTGTCTGTCTGTCTGTATGTTACCTTTTCACGCCTAAACAGCTGAACCTATTTAGATGAAATTTGGTATAGAGATAGTTTGAGTCCCGGGAAAGGACATAGGATACTTTTTATCCCGATATTCCCACGGGATCGAGACTTATGCGGGTGATGAGATGTTAAGGGAAGACTGAAGTGAAGGAGTAAAGACCGCGTATCAGCTTAGTGTGGGACGCCCCCCAGCTAGATGAACCGACGACCTTAAAGAGGTGGCTGGGACAGACTGGACGCGGAAGGCGAAGGACAGGGTGTTGTGGGGCAGCCTGGGAGAGACCTATGTCCAGCACTGGACTGCGATAGGCTCAGTTGATTGTTTGATTGAAGGGAAAATCTATTGCTAATTAAAAACCGTACACAAATCCTGAGGATAAGTGAAGAGAAAAAAACTTGCCCGACACAATGACAGAACATGTATACATCTCTGACTGCCCTGTTTGTAAATAAGTTTGAACATAATTAGCTTATAAAGTTCCCAATCAAAATCAAAAGTCATTTATTCAAACTAGGCTGAGAATCAGCACTTTTCGAACGTCAAAATTACAAAAGACAGTCCCCCAAAACGCCCGCCCTTCACCACTTCCTAGTGCTTTCGCTGGGGAGAAGAAGTGGCGGAACAAACTCCCCAGCAGCACAGCTGTCTGTTCAGTTAGAAAATAATTAATTTTATACAATAGTCCAACAATGCCCCAGCATTCCCAACACAATACAGCCCCAACACAGGCCTCCTCTCTGTGAAAGGGAGTGGACCGTAATCCACCACGCGGGCCCAGTGCGGATTGGTAGATGTCACATGTCTTCAAATTTTTGGTTCTAGGACATGCCGGTTTCCTCACGATGCGCGAATTTTTCCTTCACCGTTTCGAGAGCAGTTGTGATGATATAAATTACACAAAGTAATGCGCCTGTCTGGGTTCGAACCCCGACTTACGGCTCGTAAGTCAGGGACACGAATGCAGTTAAATACCAGTATTTTAAATGGAGCGACTGCCTGTCTGACCTCCACAACCCAGTTACTGGGTAATACGATACCCCTTGGTAAGACTGGTTGTCAGACTTTCGGGCTTCTGACTACCCGTAACGACTGTCAAAGATCCACGAATGACAGCCGGGACCAACGGCTTAACGTGCTTTCCGGGGCACGGAGGGGTCTCGGTATGTAAAGATGCTCACCCATCTACAGACCAACCGCGGCAAGCGTAGCTTAACCTGATCGATCGACCTGTGCGGCTGTTATTACGGGCACTTTTCCAGTCTCAAGCAGTTTTCTTCTCAATTTCTTCCTCTTAGCATGTCTGTATAATTTCAGGTACATCCTAACACCGATATACCCTCGAATGCTAGGCTATGCCGTCAGCCTGGCTATGCACATCACCAACGCAGTTCACATGACTAATACCTTCAAAGGAGATGTGTTGAAGGATCCTGATGTGAGGAGATTCAATGATGACCAGTTCAAGTTCTTGACTGTTTGGAATGTTGTGAGTATCACTGTCTTCTGTTCTGATAGGAATTTCTAGTTAATGAGCCAGGTGGACTCCAAGAGTACAAGGTGTTGTTTTTTTACTTTTAGATTCTCCAAGAGTTATACATGAAACATTAAACCGAAAATACACAATTTTCTCATTTATTTCAGTACATGCAAATGTTCTACTCAGCTCTCGGGCTATCGTGTGACCTTCTCTCACTCGCAAACGAGGCGAAAGACAGCTTGCTCCTCAAGACACTGAAGAGAATCAGGGATCCTTTGTTCTCTAGCCTGATCTGTCCGTTCGCCTTTGTAAGTATTCTTGTGCTAAGTGTTATTTTTTTTTATTTTTTAAATGTCGAAGCATCATGCTGAGATAGGAGCCTTTTGGCCTCATATAGGAGTTTCTGTCTCATTTTTCTTTTTGTTACTTTTTTTTTTTGAGAGCAATGGCGGCCCAATGGTAAAGGCCACGACTTACGAGTTATAGGTCGTAGGTTCGAACCCAGACAGGTGCTTTACTTTGTGTAAATTATTTTATCACCACTGCTCTCAAAAACGGTGAAGGAAAACATCGTGAGTTCGTGAGGAAACCGGCATGTCCTAGAACCAAAAATTCGAAGACATGTGACATCTACCAACCCGCACTGGGCCCGCGTGGTGGATTATGGCCCACTCCCTCTCACAGAGAGGAGGCCTGTGTCCCAGCAGTGGGAAAATTATAGGCTGATTATGTATGTATGTACTATAACTTGTTTTTTTTTTTATTTTTTACTGTGTTTAGTTTAGTTTGTGATCTTCCTGTACGAGTCGCAATAAATACTTTTTCTTTCTTTCTTTCTTTCTTTAAGCCGACATAGCCCAAAGAATTGCCTCACTTAAGTGGCATTGCTCGCAGAACGGGTAGCTGATAGGGCCGAAAATTTCTGGAGTGGTAGTGAATTTAGAGTTTTGCCAAGGTCGCGAGTTGTTCGAAAGAGTTACCGTGGTCCCTGGCATAGGCAACTGAAGGAACACGGGTGGATATTAGTCAGTTAAAGTCTGACACGCCCTCCCGCTCCGCCCAGAGCGGGAGACGTAATTTGATTTTAAGCCAATCGTCCACGACTACGCATCGATCTACGATCAGCTACGAAGTCGTAACCAGAGTTTGTTGTTTGTACTTTTGAGTAGCGTCATGAACGACGGGCCTTACAATATTTACGTTCTAACATTATTTTATTCTCCAATTTCAGACAGTATCCTTCGTATTCTGGTCAGTCTTCTCTTACGAACGGAGCCTAATACTGCCTCCGAGCGTGGACAAACTCCTCAGTGGCACAGCCAACCACATCATTCACACAGCTATAGTTCCTGTTGTTCTATGGGAGATTCTATTCAGACCTAGAAAAGGCCCGGAATCTCATGTGCCGAATCTAGTTCTTATGTATAGCTATGCTACTAGTTATTTGGTTGTGTAAGTATTTTTGAAGTGAAAACTTCTTTAGCGGCGTTGTACACTTTTTTGTAATGGATAAAAATGTTAAACTCGCGTCAGGACACGTGACCGTCAGGACACTTGACCAGATCGAAAATTCGTAAGACGGATGGAGAGTAGACAGCAGCGCGGCGTAGGAGAGGAAGTATCCCCCTCTCTTTCTACAGCGCGGCGAAAATGTATGCCTGCTGTTTTGTTTAGGCGGCGCAGGGCGCTTGCGCGAATGTTCGTGTGTGTTTATGTTACAGCGTGTCACGCGCATCCATGGGTGGTGACAGCTGATGGCTCGACCGTCTGTGTAGTGGCCACACTGCTGTGTATTCGTAAAATTCGTGTATGTGTTTAAAATATGAAAATTGAACAAAGTGCATCTATTAATGAAAAATATCAAAAATGCACAACGTTAATATTCAAGTTTTCACTTTTGCCGGCACTCCCGGAGTGCAACCAGTCTTTTTTGTAACATAATTATATCACCATGCCTGTATAAAAGCCTAGGAGATAGGCAGATGAGATTTCGTCAAATAAGTTTGCCAACATAGAACATGTGTAAAAGTAGAAAAGTAGACCCTCACAACATCGTTAGCATAAAAACTTCAAGCTTTTTTCGGGGACGGACCCGTGCTTCACCTATTTTCTCCACCTGGGTGAAGCACGGGGTCTACTGATTCTTGGTCGGGTCCCGTGCTCCAACTGATGATCAAGTACAGTCAAGTAATTAATAAGAGCCTATACTACCTCAACTGGCTTAACGTGATCCTCCGTTATGTCGAAAATACTGCACCATTAATTTTGAAATAAATATATGGTAAAGTTGAGGATTAATGCTAAGTCCTATGTTAGACGAAAACACGATTCCATAAAATTTTCTCGATAGAAAAAAAATCCAAAGTTACCTCTAACCCGAACAATAAACCGCTGGTATTCAAAAAATACTTCAAATTAGATCATGAAACCTTGCATACTAACTGAACTTACTTTAAAGCGGGTCTTATGTTATTTTTTTTTATAATTACCGTTATTTTCACTGTAAAAAGCAAATACCTAAACTATTGGCGCTTCCTGCCGCCCAGCACCGCATTCTGTCTCGCTCTCACTCAGTCCGCGAGCAGTATCGTATGAGCGAAATAAAGAGTGAATTTTAGCTGAGGTAGTATAGGCTCTTAACAAAACACTGAATCACACTTGTCCGCTTTTTATAATAACGCCATTTTGTTTTTCTGTTTCAGCCTGGTCACCTCCTACATCACCCTAGGCGTCTGGGTATACCCGATACTAAATCTCTTGAACGGTACTATGTACCTGTACTTATTCCTAGGCGCTACTGTCGTTTTGATGCAAATCTTCTATTGCCTGCAATGGTACCTGACTGATCTCATTTGGGGCAACCGTGAATATATGAAAAAGTTAATTAAATATTCTAAGTTGATTAAGAAATGATTTTCTGCTGGGTAATTGTGTAACACAGTACGAATAGCTTTCATTTTGACAGTTTAACAACATTCATTGCGTTATTTACGTCGTTGAGCAGAATTTTTTTTCGAACATATGAAGCAATGGATTAGTAATATCTTTCAAAATGATTCAGATTGTGATACGCAATTAGAGTACAGGTTACAGTTAGGACAGAGTAGGGTACAATTTTAATTATTCAAACATAATTTTTTATGTCACCTGAAATACTGGGTGAGATTTTAATCACCGTTTTCTTGGGGTCATTGTACTCATCATCATTATGAACAACTTTTACTATGGGACCAAACATGAAATCGCGATAAAATAAAAAAATCTGCTGTTCCCTAAATTTTGAGGAGTTATGCGAACATAAATGTAGGGAACAGTTAATTTTTTTTCACGATTTCGGGTTTGGTCCCATAGTAAAAGTTGTACATAATGATGAGTACAATGACTCCTTAAGAGGAAAACGGTGATTAAAATTTCACCCTGTATATAAAAGTAAATAAATAGTGTTAATATTATCTTTACAAATTAAATTCGTAAACTAGTTCTGAATAATATGAAGCAATGGATTATTAGCAATATCCTTCAAAATGGTTTAGATTGATAGTGTGTTACGCAATTAGGGCAAGGTAATGTTATTGATGACCTTACCGTGATTAGGGTGCTGGTACTTGTGGGTATTTTTGTGATATTTGTATGGTCCGATAAAGATTTTTGTTAGCACTGTATTGGTATTTTTGTGATATTTGTATGGTCCAATAAAGATTTTTGCTAGCGTCAGAATGGCTGGTTGCTTATGGCAAGCGGCTCTGAAAGTATATTCAAGAATTGCTTATATTTGCTACGTTTCTTCAATAATTGCTACATATGATACATTCAGAGAAATATGAACTTTTTTTTGACCAGCCATTCTGATGTCAGGATGGATGGTGGTCTCCGTGTTCAGCATGAAGGACGCAGAATTTCTAAAAGTTTGTTGTATCAATAATTGCTACTTTCACTTATTTGCTATGTGCTGTGTTTTGCATAGGCGCAGATATACGACTTCTAATGATTTTAAATTCAACATCACGTCTAATCGACCGGACTGATTTCTTTGAAAAAAATAAATGTTATACTAGACCATTTGCTTCGTAATTTGATATGTGAATATTTGCAATTATATTTTTTTAACATAGTGTAATTAATTTGTAAAGTAATGTCTACCGCGGACATAAAAACGATAATCGCGCAAACACTATCGGGTGTATTTTCATAAAACTTTCACCATCTAAAAGACAATTTAATTCCCCGAATTTTAGTATACGGTTTTTATTTGTTTGGTGTTTGAGAGTTTTTGTAAATAGATAATTGCTTCATATTTGCAATAAATTACCACGGTTGTGTCATCGCGCTTCTCTTTCTTTTCTATGCAGTCCGACAGTGACCGCGCTTTAGGTCGTGTAGTCGCCTTAAGGAGAATGCCGTGGGACCGTACCAACTTGCGAGGGAGCGTGTCACAACCAAATGTAGTGCATAAAATTACTCCTATTTTTTAAATTAGATTTACGTTTTTGTTATGAAAAATATTCCAGGATTTCGGACACAAAAATAAAAGTATTTTTATTTACTTTTGTACGTACTTTCTCTTATGTCACTGCCATTGCACTTCCTTTCCGAATGTTGCTACTACGTAAAAAATATAGGTACCTGCCAAGAAACAATTAAATGAAGAAGATAATTTGTAAGTACCTACCGACACCGATTTACTATTTAAGTACTTATAACATTAGGTATATTTTTATGTGTGTCAAAAAATCTTTAGGTCACGCGTTGCGTCGTATTAATTTAAATGATTATTTTGTAATACATTTTAAGTAATTAAAGAAAAGAGCACCGATTAAAAAAAAAGTAACCGTTTTTATTGTGATGTATTGCATTTTTGTTCTGTTGCGCCGACACGGATAACGTTACTTTTAATATTCAATATTGGTTTCATCTGAACTATTGCAAATTGAAATCCTTAATAACGAAAACGTTAAGGTGCTTTTTCATTTAACGTTAACTTTGAGTGATAATCCTTAGCGATGCCTCAATCATTCATAGTCATTTTCTCGAACGTAACCTCAAAATTAAGTAGGTAAATGGCAAATAAATACGAATTGCGGGAATCCATGTATAAAATAGTTAGCAATATAGGAGGGGCATTAAATTCTCCTCCAAATACATTAGGTCTGGTTGTGACAGCGGACTTTTTCGTTTGGTACAGAGCGCCCTATATTTGACGGCATTCTCCTTTTGATTAGTTATTTATATTGATATTAGTATTTTAATAGTCGCGCTTGCGACCACGAAACCAGAAGGCCAATTCTTGTAATTTAAAACGTTCAAAATCTAGTCGCAGTCTTATCTCGGCGACAAACAAATGTCAAAAACTTGTCAAAATGTAGGGAAATAGAAGTATTTTTTGACAGAATAAGACTTGAGATGAGACTGTGAACGTTCTTAAAATTACGAGAATTGTCCCTCAGGGCAGTTAAATGGATACAATAATGTTGAGTCAAACCCCATACGTTGCAGTTTTGCCAATCTGCCATTGTCAGTGTATTGCCAATCTTTCTTTGTATACTTTGTTGAGGTTTGATTGAGTTACAAAGCCACTTGTAAAGGGGCCACTGCCCTTTCGCTTAAAGGCTCCCGCAGACCGACTCTAGCAGCTTTTTTTTTAGAAGTTTTCATATAAATTGTGCTACTAGGGTCGCGTCGCACCTGTCTGCGGGAGCCTTAACAGACAGATGTGTTACTGAGCAGTTTGTTAAGGTGAATGTGCCATGGTAGACCGCGAAATTTAAATTTTCTTAAGTTTTTTGCAATTTGCAGATCAGTGTCAGGTTGTATCTTGATCCAAATATGATTTGCGACTATAATAGACATGTACTTACAGAATCATAGTCATTAGAATCGTTAATATATCTCTTTAAGTTAGATTTCTACCATAAACACTTTTCCATACGAGATTTGTTCTTAACGGTAGAAATCTAACTTTGAAAGATGTATTGATGATTCTAATTATTATAATTCTGTAAATACGTACCTGTTATAGTTGCGAATCATATTTTGATCAAGATACAACCTGACACTGACCTGAAAATTGCAAAAAACGTAAGAAAAATTGAATTTCGCGGGCTACAACTACCCATTCACCTTAAATGAGAAACTATATTTATTTTAAATTGATTTCAACAAACACTTTTATTCGTCCAAATTAGATGACATCAGTGTTCTATCCGAGACTACTCTAAGATGAAAACTAAAACTCAGAGGTCACACTCCCTTTTAAAGTTAGACATAATCTTGGTCAAATCATATGGGGACTGTGCAGATTAGTGTCTGAGATAAGTAGTCGCCGACCTCATCTAGCTTAAAAAAAATATGATTGACGTGTAAAAGTGTTTGTACAAACCTACTTACAGAAAATAAATCATTTATCATATTTTATCATTAATTAATCATTGTCTTTTGAGGAAACACCCGAGTATTCCCGTTCGTCCCACTGTGCGACGATCGGGATAAAAAGTATCCTATAAATTAATCCAAGGGTGTTAATCCAAGTTATAAATTTCTATCTGTGTGCCAAATTCCATCCAAAACCTATTAGAAGCATTTAATACTAATAATAATTGAAATACTATCGTGAATTCATGCAAGCTTCTTGATACTTTCTGTTAGATTACTGCTGAGAAATTGAGCATAACGTGTCGTGAACAGAATACCGTCTTTTAAGAGGGACGTTACCATAGAGAAGTGGTTATATACACATGCGACAAATCGAAATGGGAGATTGTACTCATTATTATGAACAACTTTTACTATGGGACGAAACCTGAAATCGCGAAAAAAAAATCAGTTGTTCCCTACATTTTGATGAGTTATGCGAACATAAATGTAGGGAACAGCTGATTTTTTTTTCGCGATTTCAGGTTTGGTCCCATAGTAAAAGTTGTTCATAATAATGAGTACAATCTCCCATTTCGATTTGTCGCATGTGTTCAATTTCACCCTGTAGTCTTTGGACGCTACCTAAGGAACACTATGGGTACGGTAGCGCCCGAGTCGTAGCTTCGTGTTGCCACTAAAGGGGCTTACAGGACCTAAACGCAAAAAACGCAAGTTTCAGAAACAATAAAAGTATATGATCGACTACAGTAAATAAAAGCAAAAAAATATATGATATTCTTCAGGATATATGCTAGGTAGATAGTGTGTTGAAAACATAATACAACTTATTTGGTACGATAGAAAAAATTCATGAAGATACCTCTAAAAACTTTCTTTTTACAATATTACTATACATAGGTACTAATATACATACAATCATTATCATTTTTTGTCAGATTATTCTACAAGCAACATACTAAAACTCTAGTGTGTTAATTTTTTCGTCCAAACTTAAAACTTATTTTGATTATCGTCAATAGATAATTGCTTCATATTTTGCAATAAATTACCAGCGTTGTGTCATCGCGCTTCTCTTTCTTTTCTATGCAGTCCGACAGTGAACGCGCTTTAGGTCATGTAGTTCTCTTAAGAGTGCGTTCCTAACTAACTTATAAATACTTATGTGAACATAATACAGGTGATGCCACATATTCTGAGGTGCGTTCACAATGCACAATACGTGACGCCACCAATTCTTTCAGATGTTTTTAGCGTGAAAGCGTAACAAAAATACTCACATTCGCATTTATAATATTGTTAGTTAAGATAAACAAGTTTTTTTTCAACTCTGAACAAGACACCAGACTCAAATTCGTAGATCAGTGGGACGAACGGGAATACACGGAAAGTCCCACACAGATTTTTGAGGACCTACCTTAAGTAGTATGGAAGAATGGATACAGCTGCTTTTTGGGATGCATGAAAAAGCCTCCTCGTGTAGCGCAGTTTGTTCCGCCAGTTACGAGTACTCAACTGAACCGAGCGCTCGGCACATCCTGGACAGTCACACCCAACACCTTATTTGACTGGCCAATTGTTCCCTTGCGGTGGTAGGGCTAACGCCCGCCTGGTTTGCGACCACCCTCCCACTGGAGTCCGGCGTCAAGCAGCCTGCTGTGTTTCGTCGATGCGTGGGAGTTCCAGTGCTTTAGGCATCTTCTGGGCACACTCGTACCGTCATATACCTCATCCATCGCTTTCCATCTGGCGTCGAGGTCAAGAGAGGGCCCATTCAGCAATAAAAAAAAAACTAACATTAATCCATACTAATATTATAATTTCGAAAGTATACTGTCTGTCTGTATGTTACCTTTTGACGCCTAAACCACTGAACGGATTTCGATAAAATTTGGCAGAGAGATAGATTGCATCTCGGAGGATGTCTGGGTGTAATTTATCTATAATATGTATGTATTCAGAAATATATAAGTATGTTTATCAGTTGTCTAGTACCCATAACACAAGCTCTGCTTAGCTTGGGACTAGATGGCGTTGTGTGATAGTTGTGGAATATTATTATTATTATTATTTATTATTATAGAATAGTTTTTATCCCGATATTCCCACGGGATCGACACTTATGCGGGTAAAACCGCGGGGCGCAGCTAGTTTATAATATACAACGAAAGAAGGTCGACGTCAGATGGGATTTTAAACTATCAAATTAACATGAGTGGCAGAAATGCTGGTTCATATAATGTTGACATTCCTACGAGATACATTTATTTATAATTATAAAATAATAATAGCAAATTCTTGGGACGTCATAATAGCATGACTGTTACGCGAGAATGACTAGACTCTATGTTGCAACTGCACTCTATAAACAAAGATACATAACCTTCTTTTCTGAGGTCGGTTAAGGTGATATGTTGAAAAGAATGTGGTTTTTAACCGACTTCAAAAAAAGGAGGAGGTTCTCAATTCGTCGGAATCTTTTTTTTTTTTTTATGTATGTTCCCCGATTTCTCGAAGACGCCTGGACCGATTTGTAAAATTTTTCTTTTGTTTGAAAGGGTATACTTCCCAAGTGGTTGCATGATCATCAGGTCAGGATCTGATGATGGGATCCCAGGGAAATCGAGGGCAACCTTCAAATTTTATAGGCACATAGTACCATTTTCATATATTTTCTAAAGCTGTTTAAGTATTTGCATCTGATAATCATCATCTCAGGTGGATGAGCTGATGATGGAAGGTACAACTCCTCAACGGCTTGGAGTTAAAAGAAAATTCTTTCAAAATTATTTATAGTAACACTCGTGCATTTGCTCTCGGAAAGCACCATTTGGTGAAGTGGAACTGATGATGAAGACCACAGATGGCCACCGGAACTACTCAATAATATCTCCGTACTATTTCACGGGTTGCGATTCGATACTTTAACATGGTTGCTAAGCAATTTATGCTCGTCACAATATGAATAGTGATATGGAGCTGATGGTGGACCAGGAGAACTCTTCAACAATTAACTTCCCTGCATCGGTAAAAGCAATATTTTGTAAAAGGCGATGAGAAAGTTGACACTAGGCTATTGTTACTGAGATAAATTATAAGCAGACCCACTAAAAAGCGTGAAATAAAAACTTTTTAACAAAAAAAAAACGACTTCCAAAAAAACACTACAAAGTGAAAAATAACTTTAATTTCGGAAGTCGGTGGCAAAAAACTAAAATACAGATCCAAAGACACCGACTTCCGAAATTAAAGTTATTTTTCACTTTGTAGTGTTTTTTTGGAAGTCGGTTTTTTTTTTTGTTAAAAAGTTTTTTCTATTTCGAGTAACTTGTTAAGTATGTGGAGTGGAATAGGGATTTAACATTTTGGTATATGTTTTTTACTATATTTTTTTTTACTTGTGCATAAAGTTTTAATAAATAAATAAATGTGCTGGATTCTGTACCTACATAATATGAATTGAAAAAGTCACATTGGTCTTGCCCGGATATGAACCCAAAAACTCGTGAATACATCAGCCGCACGCAGTCCACCTCTGGACATAAGCCTTTCCAATTGCATGCCATTCAACTCGATTTTCGGCATCTCTCATCCAGCTGCTACCAGCCAGTCACTTGAAACCTAAAAAAAAAATATCCTAAGCTTCGTGCATGGCAAAACAAAAGCACACTTTTGATCTAAAAGCGTCTATGTTGAGATGGTCTATGATAAAACAGTAAAATATCAGAAGACCACATAAAGCTAAATACAGAAGGTCAACTCCATACAGTGAGCGAAACACACGCACACATATTATTTGTATTTATTTATTTATTGGATTGCCAACAGAGGCCACAGTTACATGCATGTTAACATGAACAAATAAAAGTTTGCGCTTCCAATTATAGGCGACCACATCATTCACTTAACATCTAGGTAGGTACAATAAGTTTGACAAGGAATACATATACGAAAATAATATAAAGAAAACAAAATTAAAAGCTAAAGCAAAAACTAATTTCAAACAAGTTCAAATAAAATAAACGAATTATTAAAGAATAACCATAGATCAACAGAAATAAAAAATATGATTACTTGGATACTAGGACTTTTAGGTCTTTTTTAAACTTTGATAGTTTGCATATAATATCCAATTCATTGGAGTGCATTTGCAATTGGCATTCCCATTATCCCAATCAACCAAATTTTATGATTGCATGTGTAATTTGTCACTAATATTGACCGATAATTTGTATTTGTGATGAAAACTGTAAATATAAGTTGGTAATATTTTGTGGTTTTAAACACGAAAATATTTACAATATGACGAGTTTAGAGGCAAGTATTAAGCGTGACCCAGTGATCGTCAAAAAAGTACTTAAAATGACGAGATTTGGGTCATGTAGGAATGTATAGGTATACTAGATACGTGTATATGTATGCGTGCGCCTGTTTTAACTCGTTGTTCGGAGCTGACCTTCTGTGCTATTCTGTGACAAGACCGTCTCGGTCTTGACCATGCCGTTATCTGCCTATTAAAGCAGTGTGCCGGCGTGATTAGCGAGGTTCAAACGCGCCGTATTGCTGGCAATATTAGTAGTGAATAGAAGTGATTTTTGTTTAACTTCTCAGGCTATTAAGGTGAGTTTTGATGTGTATTTTGTGTTAGGAAAAGGCAGGAGTTTATTGTTTTGCGGTTAAGGCAGATATTGAAATATTTAGGGCTTATTTTTCTATAGCCATTAAAAGAGTATACAAGCTCAAAATCAAAATTACAAAAAAAAAAAACAACCGGCTTCAAAAAAAAAACTACAAAGTGATAAATAACTTTAATTTCGGAATTCAGTGTCGTTGATTCCGCATTTTCGTTTTTTGACACCGACTTCCGAAATTAAAGTGATTTATCACTTTGTAGTGTTTTTTTTTTTTTAAGTAGGTTGTTTTTTTTTAGTTTTTATTTTTCACTTTTTAGTTGTACGTACCTCATACAATTTCAATTAACACTAGTACATTGAAGAATTGGAGACACCGACTAGAAGAACCATCAAAATTCGCATAGAAATGCCGGAGATGCAGTACATTTATGCATATAACTTCGTAGATAAGAATAATTACCGAATGTATTATATACTAAAACTTTCCTGAAAGTATGTAGATTACATTAATGAAAGAATTATCAAAATTGGTTTATAAGTTTTTGAGAACATACAAACATACATACAGGTCGAATACAGAACCTCCTTCGAAGTCGGTTAATAAAGCTACATGGGCACTTATGAAACGTCAGAAGCTAAGTGCACGGTTCCAATAGGTCGTCTCCTATGGACACAGGGAGACTGGAGAAGAGCCGGCAAGAAACTGAACGGTTATTCCTTTAACCGGTCAAGCACCGCGCGTCCAGTGGCGTAACTATAGGGTGGCATTGGGGCAAAATGCCACGGGCCCCCAGCTAGAGGGGGCCCCCGGCCCGAGAGGGCCATGAGCATAGAAGGATACTAACATAAGGGCAGAAGCAGTCAGGTGTTACAGTTTTTGTAGGGGAAAACATGAAATGCACGCGTAAGAAGTCGCGGGAGAAGTGTTAATAAAAAAAAAACTAACGTTGGTTGAGCTTCTTTACATTGAGAGAGGGCCCCAAACGCTATAGGTAATTACGCCACTGCGCACGTCGCCTATTGGCGACGAAACAATAGAAAATCAATTGTGTCTCATTAGTGGAGCTTGACAGATTATAAATATTTGGCTTTTACAATGTTATCAAATTACAGTAGGTATGGGAGGACAGCGTAGGCCTGTCAACAAGTACCAGGTAATTAATAAAATTAATAAAAAAACTTTTTAACAAAAAAAAAACCGACTTCCAAAAAAACACTACAAAGTGAAAAATAACTTTAATTTCGGAAGTCGGTGTCTTTGGATTTGTATTTTAGTTTTTTACCACCGACTTCCGAAATTAGTTATTTTTCACTTTGTAGTGTTTTTTTGGAAGTCGGTTTTTTTTTTGTTAAAAAGGTTTTATTTCACGCTTTTTAGTGGGTCTGCTTATAATTTATTTCAGTTACAATAGCCGAGTGTCAACTTTCTCATCGCCTTTTACAAAATATTGCTTTTCCCGATGCAGGGAAGATAATTGTTGAAGAGTTCTCCTGGTCCACCATCAGCTCCATATCACCATTCACATTTTGACGAGCATAAATTGCTTAGCAACCATGTTAAAGTATCGGATCGCAACCCGTGAAATAGTACGTAGATATTATTGAGTAGTTCCGGTGGCCATCTGTGGTCTTCATCATCAGTTCCACTTCACCAAATGGTGCTTTCCGAGAGCAAATGCACGAGTGTTACTATAAATAATTTCGAAAGATTTTTCTTTTAACTCCAAGCCGTTGAGGAGTTGTGCCTTCCATCATCAGCTCATCCACCTGAGATGATGATTATCAGATGCAAATACTTGAACAGCTTTAGAAAATATATGAAATTGGTACTATGTGCCTATAAAATTTGAAGGTTGCCCTCGATTTCCCTGGGATCCCATCATCAGATCCTGACCTGATGATCATGGGACCACTTGGGAAGTATACCCTTTCAAACAAAAGAAAAATTTTCCAAATCGGTATAGGCGTCTTCGAGAAATCGGGGAACATACATAAAAAAAAAAAAGATTCCGACGAATTGAGAACCTTCTCCTTTTTTTGAAGTCGGTTAAAAATGGTCTACAGATCTAAAGTCTACAAAGTACAAGGCCTACAAAGTCCTTACATTTACAAAATATAAAAGAATACATAATATAGAAAACCAAGTTTTGAATTGTCAGGGGGTCGGTTCTAGTCAGAAAGATGAAGCTCGTTGTCAATGGACAACGAGCTTTGGAATGCCAAAGCACACACTACACACACACACACACACACACACTACACGCACTACATTTTGACGAGTTATGTGAACATAAATGCAAGGAACAGCTGATTTTATTTCGCGATTTTAGGTTTAGTCCCATAGTAAAAGTTGTTCATAATGATGAGTACAATGACCCCTTAAAAGGATGCCTATGAATTTAATTTCACCCTGTATAAATAATATAATTAAATATATTAAGTTAGAATTAGGATTTTATACTTCAAAGAGACTGCGAGCATAGCCTATGCGAGAGATCTATGCACCATAGGAATTTAAATTTTGGTATAATCACAGAGTAAAGAATCGCTATAACTCATGTGGTATAATAATGTTAGGTCTTGATGGCGCGCAGACCACCAGACAAAGATCGAAACAAACAGACTATTTACCTTTTTCCTCTAATGAGAGTCGTCGTTTGATAAAAAAAAAACCGGCCAAGTGCGAGTCGGAGTCGCAAACGAAGGGTTCCGTACCACTGTACAATATTTAACACTACAAATATAAAAAAATTACGTTTGTTGTATGGGAAAATTAAATATTATTAAATATTTATTTTATTTTAATTTTATTATTTATTATTAAAGTAAAAATACAACTGAGTATTTTGTGAATATTTCAAGTGTCTACCTGTTGCCATTATTGATATCGAGCAAAAAAGGGCAAAAAAATCGCGTTTGTTGTATGGGAGCCCCACTTAAATATTTATTTTATTTTGTTTTTAGTGTGTGTTGTTATAGCGGCAACAGAAATACATAATTTGTGAAAATTTCAACTGTCTAACTATCGCGGTTCTTGAGATACAACCTGGTGACAGACAGACGGATGGACAGACGGACGGAGAGACAGCGAAGTCTCAGTAATAGGGACCCGTTTTTACCCTTTGGCTACGGAACCCTAATAAAAGTCGAAGGACATAGGTGTGGCTTTTCCTCAACACTCGGAATGAGGATAAATACACCCATTGTAATATTTTACAACATAAAATCAACATAAAAAAAAACAGTTGCACTCCGGGAGTGCCGACAAAAGTGAAAACTTGAACAATTACGTGTGTATTTTTTCAATCGTCGTACAAACAGAATACTTTGCCATCACTCACTACACATCGGAAATGTATTAAAACCGAGTACATCCCGAGTACAGCCGAACCCTTCCGAATGTAGCGCAGTGTCGGTGACAGTGTCGCGAGTTCAACGGTTTTTTCCCATCTCAAAAAATGCCCAATGCCTAAAGAAGTTTTCACTTCAAAAACATAAATTCTAATTAACATAACATCACGCCTGTAATCCTTGAAGGTTCAGGCAGAGAAGTACCTATAGGTACTAGGAAAATGGGCGAAATATGGTTTCGTGACCTACACCCACATTTCGCCAGTTATGTTTAACGAGCTGCATAAGTTTCGATCCCGTGGGAATATTGGGATAAAAAGTAGCCTATATGTTGTTTAAATTATTCGAACGTGGCTAAGCTATATTTTCCTCTTGGACAAAATTTACCAAATTATTCGCAGCACACTAACATCAATACTAAATGTGGCCTTGGACGACCGAGCGTGGCTGCAAGCCACACTACCCATCCGCTTTGGTGGCCTCGGCGTCCGCAAAATTACCAGTATTAGCTTACCGGCGTTCCTGTCCTCTGTCCACAGCACCGAAAAGTTGACCGGGAAGATTTTAGCCCCCTCCCTGGTTGACTCTGAAGTGCCGTGCTTGGCCGACGCGGAAAACGCCTGGAAAATGGCTTGCCCGGATACAGATCGGCCCACGAACCTATCTTCCCAGAGGCAGTGGGATGAGCCGCTCTGCAGGTTGGTACGGAATAATCTTATTAATACGTCCACCAATACTGCTGAGCGTGCCCGCCTACTGGCTGTGGGTGAGTGGGAGTCGGGTCTCTGGCTTCAGGCACTACCGTCACCCAACATAGGCACATTGCTGGGTGACACCACCTTCCGGCTCGCTACTTGTTTGCGTCTGGGCATGCCAGCATCAATGACATCATCCGTCGTGCTCTTGTCACCGCTGGGGTGCCAGCTGTTTTAGAACCCAATGGTTTGGCACGCGACGATGGTAAGAGACCAGACGGGATGACCATAATGCCTTGGAAGGTAGGTAGGCCTTTGGTGTGGGATGCAACGTGTGTCGACACTCTTGCGCCATCCCATTTTCCAAGCACGGTAAGCTGTGCTGGGCGGCTGCTGCAGGTGCGGAAAACCTCAAACGGCGCAAATACTCCAATCTCTTTGGAACTTACATATTTGAGCCGTTTGGGGTTGAAACACTAGGGCCATGGGGCCCGAGTGTCCACTTAGTATTTCGGGACATCGCCAAGCGGTTGGTCGACTCATCACGTGACCAGAGGGCTGGCCTATTTTTTGGCCAAAGAATCAGCATTGCCATACAACGTGGCAATGCTGCCAGCCTTTTGGGCACGTTTCCCGTTGACAGTGATGCGGACGAATTTTTCGATGCCCTTTGATTATTTTCCCTCCCTTTTTATATACTTGTACATATTATTATTTTAAGATTGTTAGCTTTTTAAATTATGTAAATATACAAAGAATAAATAAGCTGTATTCAATTTTTAGCCTTGAAGTTCAAAACATTTATTGCCTGCATAATGGGCGGAACAGCTATACGAACATAATTGCATAAATATTAACAAATAACTCTGTTTATTTAATTGTTTTTATTTTTATTACCATTTATGTACACACATATATAAACAGACAAGAAAAAACAGAACAGAAAAATAGGTACATAGGTGATGCTTATTTCATAAGAAAATATTTAATAACAAGTAATAAAGTCACTTACATATGTACACACAAACTAAAATATATATATACTATATACAAATGATAATAATAATAAAAGAAAAGACAGGAGTTCATTGGGCATCGAAAAATTCGTCCGCATCGCTGTCAATGGGATAAGTGCCCAAAAGGCTGGCAGCATTGCCACGTTGGATGGCAATGCTTATTCTTTGAGCTAAAAATAGGCCAGCCCTCTGGTCACGCGAAGAGTCAACCAAACGCTTGGCGATATCGCGAAATATGCGATGAACACTCGGACCCCAAGGCCCTAGCGTTTCAACCCCAAACGGCTCAAACATATAGCTCCCAATAAGGTTGTTATATTTGCGCCGTTTGAGGTTTTCTGCTCCTGCAGCAGCCGCCCCAGCACCGCCCGCCGTGCTAGGAAGATGGGATGGCGCGAGGGTGTCGACACAGGTTGCATCCCACACCAAAGGCCTACCCAACTTCCAAGGCATTATGGTCATTCCATCTGGCCTCTTCCCATCGTCACGTGCCAAGCCATTGGGTTCTAAAACAGCTGGCACTCCGGCGGTGACAAGAGCCCGACGGATGATGTCGTTAATGCTGGCGTGCCGTGCCATCCGACCAGCGCTCTTGCTGCAGGATAGGCCATGGTGTCCGAGGCAGTCGACTGTGACACCGCATTGACAGCGATGTGGAGCTCCGCAAGGAGCGCCCAGACGCAAACATGTAACGAGCCGGAATGTGGTGTCACCCAGCATAGTGCCTATGTTGGGTGACGGTAGCGCCTGAAGCCAGAGGCCCGACTCCCATTCACCCACAGCCAGCAGGCGGGCACGCTCAGCAGTATTGGTGGACGTATTAATAAGTTTATTCCGTACCAACCTGCAGAGCGGCTCGTCCCACTGTCTCTGGGAAGACGGGTTTTCGGGCTGAACCGTGTCCGGGCAAGCCACTTTCCAGGCGTTCACCGCATCGGTCAAACACGGCACTTCAGAGTCAACCTGAGCAGGAATCAAGATTCGTGTGGTTAACTTTTCTGTGCTGTGGACCGAGGATAGGAACGCCGGTAGGCTTACACTAGAATTTTTTCGGACGCCGAGCCCACCAAAACGAATGGGTAGTGTGGCTTGTTGCCACGCGCGGTCGTCCAAAGCTACATTTAAAATTGATGTAAGAGTGCTGCGAATAATATGATCGATTTTGTCCAAAAGGTGTGGCTGCTTCCATAAAGAGGAAGAGCGGAGAAAATACATGAAATTTGGACCGAAACAACAATATCTGATAAGGGTGAAAGCCGAATGTATATTAATTTTAGATAGTCTATCCGAAATATCGTTAAAATGATTAATTTTTTCGTCGACGAATGGAGAAAAACTGTCTTCTAAAATTGGGGAACCTAGGAGGTGCAATGAACTTTTTTCCAAAACTTTGATGTCTGGGGCTATTGTGTTAAATTTCTGTATAGTCGATTGTCTGTCAGTATTGTCACAAATGAAAATTTCACATTTTGAGTAGTTGAGGTCAAGGCCGATAGATTGGAACTGCTGCTTTAGGAATTGAAGATCTTGTAGAACGGTGTCTACGTCACCTCCTAGTGTTCCATCATCTAAATACCACACATTGAATTTTGAATTTAGTTGTTGTATTATGGGATGGATAGCCAAACTAAAAATGACTGGCCCGAGAGGATCACCTTGCTGGCACCCGACTGCAGATTCCAAAACGTTGTCTTTATACAATAATTTTGAAGGGTGCCTGTAGCACTGCCACATGAAGCCGTAAATTTCTGGTAACTCTTTTTTTACTTCAGCCAACAAAGTGTCCCTGTTGACAGAGTTGAAGGCGTTCTTAACGTCAACCTTGAGGATGACCTCACCTTTATTGGCATTTAAAAAACTAGATAGGGCGTGTACGGCAGCCTCGCAGCCCCCTTTGGAACCAAAGCCAAGCTGTAGGGGCTGGAATTTATTCGGCAAAATGTCGCCATACAGTTTGCAGCATATTTTGGCTGCCGTACGCCTGTAAGTGCACCCAACGGCAATGGGACGAATGCCGCCGTCCCTCTTGCGCAGGGCGCATAAATTGGCCCCGTACAAGACATCGACGACGGCATCATTCACACCGCCGTTGAGCATCAGATTAATTAGAGCCGCAAGCTCCTTCAAAAGCGACTCGCCAGCTTCCCCGGCGCCTGAACTCAATAAATCTTTTAAATGCTGAGGAGTCAGGCCGTCGAGGCCGCCGGCGGAACCACTTCGGAAGGAGCTCACGGCTGCAATTAGCCGGGGGGCAGTAACATTAAAAGGCGTTGAATCCGGGTCAAGAGGGAGGGGGGATTGGGAAAGGTGAGACCATCCGCAGGCGCTGGATGTTTACTCTCCAAGGCTGAAAGGGTTTCTGGAGAGTAGGGCGCCACCACATCGCTACTGAAAAGTAACCTGGCCGCTCCCCTGATATCACTTTCGCTTAATTTGGATTCTACATGTGAACATAACCCTCTTCCTGAAAGGTTATTGAAAACAGGTAATTTTGAATCCAAAATAAGAGTCGAATTATTGCAGTTGTCTTTAATTTGGGTTGTCAATGTTTTTTTAGTTGCCAAATTTTTTTGGACATGCAAAATCCTATAAGGGAAGGTGAGTAATTGTTCCCAGGCACTTTCTGAGTTCTCCTGGGTCGCAAGACGGAGACATCGTGCCAAACTCAATGCAACAGACCGCCTCGCGCCCCGGGGAACTCTATTTAATACTGGGGTTGAATTTTTGAATTTTGCCAACGTTTTCCACAAACTTTGGTCCGGAGATGTTGTTGTTGGGGATGTGGGTGGGGGGCACAAAGGTACACTATGAGGTTTGTGAACCTTGCCATAGTGTATCCGTAGCCCCCGTTCGCCTTTAAAGAAGCGTGGCTGGGAGCAATGGGGACGTCTCACCTGGACATCGAGCGATGTGGCAGGTTGACTGGCACTAATTCCGGCATCGCTACAGCCGGCATTTAACATAAGTATCTACACTTACCTAAAAGTAAAATATTTAAAAACACACTACACGAAAACACTTAAATTACTATTTACATTGCCAAAAAACACATATAAAAAACCATAATAAATTAGACTGTCACGTCACTTGGTGACATACGAGCTTGACGGCTTCGGCGCACTGGCGCAGACAGGAGCAGAACGACGCAGACGCGCGGGCCTAGGGCGCCGCGGCGCGCCGCGCTTTCAATAAGATTCGCGTATGTTAGGGCCAAAGCACACACGCTGCTTTTAGCAACTGCGATAGGCGATTTAGCCGCTTTATAGATACTGAATGCAGCGACCAAACATTCCACACCGCATACTTAAAAACGCCAAACGCGGCGATTCAGTCGCTTTTCGGAAGCTCGACACAACGGCTAAACGCTACACTCCGCACACATTCGGAAACCGGTCGGCATGGAATTTCGGCTGTACAACTAGGGTTTCTTGAACAATACGGTTGTTGCGTATTGTAAAGTTTGCGAAATGATTTTCACATCAATTTCATATTTTTTATGGAAAAGTGTTTTGCATACCCTGTAATGTCGAGCCAGCAGTGACCTCAAAAATCATCAAGTAATAAAGGATTCAAATATGTTACTAAGCTTAAGGGGCCGGCGAACCACGCATGCTAATGCGTTGTTCAAACAAACGTAATACAAAAATAATTTGTAAATCAAACATATTCTTAATGTAGTGTGTATTTATTCCGATTGGATTACAGAATATCTAGGTTCCTAAGTATATATTTTGAAAGGACTCTGATATAAAGACGAGATATGAGGGATTTCAAATTTCTATAAAAAACTTATTTTTCTCATAACTCGTCTTTAAATCAGTGTACATTCAAAATATTTATTTGGGAACCTAGATATTCTGTAATCCAATTGAAATAAATACACACTACATTAAGAATATGTTTGATTTACAAATTATTTTGGTATTACGTTTGTATGAACTACGCATGCTTCGCCGCCCCCTTTACATACACAATTACCCTAACACCTCAATATTGTTCATGCAAAACCCTGCTACAAGCTCAACACCGATGTGGAAAGCTTGCAGCAGCGATTCACATACAAGCAGTCCAGTCGGCTCGCGATACACCGCAATATAATGTTGGGGCTGGCCCGCACCCGGGCGGCGCACCAGGGAGGCGCATCTTTTTGGCATCGTAGCGTAGAATCAATCGACACGACCTTCAGCAAACAACCGAAAGCTGTTTAGACGATGCAACTTTTATTTTTCGTTGCTTCAACTTATATTATCTCACAGGCAATTCAATCGCTCCGTTTTCATTAGACTTCAACGACTATTATTATTATTAGCCTGGGACGTCCCACTGCAGGGCAAAGGCGTCAAGACAAAAACAAATTAACCCACCGCTAGACAACTAGTAAGTGATGGTCGCAAAGGAGGCGGCGGAAAGGGAGAGGGAGGATACAACCTCCCTTCCAATCCGTAGTAGACGCACCGGGCGCCGGAGCACGCGGAACGATCTCCGGCCGCCTTAGGGTGAGGCCTGCAGGCAACAGACTTGGGGAGTTTGTTGCCTGAACAGTGATAGGCCCGAGACGGCGGCGTGCCGTGTTCCGCGCGCGCCTCTCTCTAGAGGAATGGTGGCCGTTTGCGGCCGCTGAGGGTGACGGGGTCCGCATGGGTTCATGCGGGCCAACACCTGGCCGGGGGAGCGTGATGAAATGCGCAAGCACTCCAGCACCCCGGCTAAAGGTAGCAGCAGGACACCGTGTGGTTTTAGTCAGTAAGAGTCTGACAGACCCCTCCACCCACCCCAGGGTGGTGGACATCCATGAGGATTTCCACACGATATTTTTTTTTTTTGGTGGGTGTACAGTGGACCGCCTGACTGGGTCCGTGGGCGCCGCCTTTGACGTGCTAGATGTTCATCAGCCGCCGCCCTGAGTAGATATCCTGCACTAATATCGACTGTTCCATCCGAGCCTATTTGGATGTATTTATTCCATAGCCTACAGATGGCGTTCTACATTTAGTTCAATACTAAATGCACGACAGTTTAAAGTCACATCGAGGCAAAGACTGCAACAACGACTGCGCATATTTAAATATTCACATAATAATATACGCTACTTAAAATAATACTATGTATGTGAAAAAAGAAGCAAAAGAATTACCTATAGGGCATCAAAAGATTCGTCCGGATCGCCATCAACAGGAACAGTGCCCAAAAGGCTGGCAGCATTGCCATGTTGTATGGCGATCATTTTTTTTTTTCGTAGGTATTAATATTTCTTCTCAATTTTCAGATCATGTCCTCCTCAATCTATTACCGGCTTTTTGGCCAGGTTGTGACCCTCAGCCTGCACGCTGGCAACTCAGTCGTCATGTTCCTCTCCATGCAGAATGAGGAGCTGATGAAGGATAAAGACATCAACATTATGACCTCGATGCAGAGTCGCTACCTGACTGTTTGGAATATTGTGAGTTGCTGTCATCCTGCTGTTCTTACCGTATCCCTTTTAACCGGTCAAGCGGCGCGCGTCGCCCATTGGCGACGAAACAATAGGTAATCAATTGTGTCTCATTAGCGGAGCTTGACAGATTAAAGTATCAATCAATCTGATTAGCCTTTTCCCAATTATGTTGGGGTCGGTTTTCAGTCTAACCGATTGTAGCTGAATACCAGTATTTTACAAGGATCTGACCTCTATAACCCAGTTACTGGATAACACGATACCCCTTGGTAAGACTGGTTGTCAGACTTTCGGGCTTCTGACTACGAATGACAGCCGGGACCAACGGGTTTACGTGCTTTCAGAAGCACGGAGGCACAGTATAAATATGAATCTTTCTACTGTGACGGAGGGGTCTCGATACGTGCTCAACATATTTACAAATATTGTGAAATAATAATTTATTGTGTGAGTAAAGTAATCACAAAACAAATGGCATAAACCTATGTCATAAAAATTATAAGTAACTAGCTGCGCCCCGCGGTTTCACCCGCGTAAATGTCGATCCCGTGGGAATATCGGGATAAAATGTAGCCTATATGTTAATCCAGGGTGTCAGCTACCTCCATACAAAATTTTATCAAAATTGGTCCAGCTGTTTGAGCGTGAAGGAGTAACAAACACATAAATACACACACTCACAAACTTTCGCCTTTATAATATTAGTGTGATTGTGATAAAATTAAATTACCAACCAGTTTGATTTTGTCTAGAGAAGTCCTATTGAGAAGAACGGGCAAGAAACTCACTGGTCAATGCTCTTCCTTTTTCGCTTTTAAGGCTGCCTGCTCACCGGAGCGGAGCGAGGCTGCGGAGCAGAGAAACGGAGAAATATTCACCAATAGAAAAATTGAACAGAAGAGGAGCGGAGATTTTGTTCAATCCTATTGGTTAATGTTTCTCCGTTTCTCCGCTCCTGTGGACAGGCAGCCTAAAAGCGGCCAAGTGCGAGTCACGAAACGTTCCGAAGCGTTCCGACTCGCACAAGAAGGGTACCACCGTACAATATTTAACACTACATATTTTTTTAAACACGTATCTTGTATGGGGACCTTCTTTTTATTTTTCTTTTGTTTTTCAGGCCTTCCAGATGTCATACTTCTCGCTAGCATTTGCCTGTGACTTCCTGACAGTGACAGGCAGGGACAACTTGATACCAAAAAGCATCAGGAGGTTTAGACAGACTTTTTTTAATTCTATCGTCTTTCCCGTGGCTGTGGTGAGTTACACTTTACTAATGATGATAAGTTATATACGTACTGCTTCGTTGGTCTCGTACAACCACTGCTGCTGAGCAAGAGGTCCTGGGTTCGATTCTCAGTACGGGCAGTGTTATTTATTTATTAAGAGGCCAGCGAAGCATGCGTTGTTCATACGAACGTAATAGCAAAATGTAATTTGTAAATCCAACATATTCTTAATGTTGTGTGTATTTATTCCGATTGGATTACAGAATATCTAGGTTCCCAAATATATATTTTGAATGGACGTCGATTTAAAGACGAGTTATGAGAAAAATAATTTTTCTATAGAAATTGGAAATTCCTCATATCTCGTCCTAAAAAAACACTGCAAAGTGATAAAATAACTTTAATTTCGGAAGTCGGGGTCGTTGGTTCCGCATTTTCGTTTTTTGACACCGACTTCCGAAATTAAAGTTATTTTATCACTTTGCAGTGTTTTTTTTTAAGTGGTTGTTTTTTTTTTGTAAAAAAGTTTTATTTTTCACTTTTTAGTTGTACCTACCGAACACAAATTCAATTAACACTAGTGCATTGAAGAATTGAAGACACCGACTAGAAGAATCATCAAAATTCGCATAGAAATGCCGGAGATGCAGTACATTTATGCATATAACTTCGTAGATAAAAATAATTTCCCAATGTATTATATATTAAAACCTTCCTGACAGTATGTAGATCACATTAATGAAAGAATCATCAAAATCGGTTCATCAGTTTTTGAGAAAATCGCAGACATACAAACATACATACGGGTCGAATACAGAACCTCCTTTTTTGAAGTTGGTTAAAAATCTTCAGAAGTCGCTTCCTCGTCGGCGGTCGGACAGATTTAGAAAATGACACTATCATATAACTGGCAACTGATAAAACGTTTTTCATTTGTTTCAGCTAATATTCGCTATATTCTGGCCAATCTTCATTTACGACAGAGAGCTACTATTCCCCGCGTTCATAGACAAGATATTTTCTTTTAAATCTAACTTGGTCATGCATTTTATCATACTGCCTGCTGCTTTATGGGAACTGGTATTCCTGCCGAGACCCGTTCAGAAGTCACATCGTCTCAATATTGGGATCATTGTGGTTTTATACGTCCTGTATATTTCTTTGTAAGTATTATTTATTTATTCAATTTTTACATTGTGTCGAATGTTAAACATAATTTTACCTTAAAAAATACAGAAAAAAAACATAATGCCACTTAATTACTATGAGGAAGAGTAATAATAATAATAAATTAAGGTCATTTAAATAACTAGAATAATAATGCTATTAATAATTAAAAATGTTCAATGTCAATTACTTACGAGTACTTATATGTAATAAATGTAAAAGAACAATAGAAGATTTTTGGACTAGTAGCACAGAATACTTAAAGTACTACGTACAGAAAGGCCACTCCCTTCCCCGCACTAACATCAGTTACCGCACCTCACCCCGCACTTGTTGTTGTTGTTCGTCGCCCGTTCTTTAACAAGAGCGCTCGCAAACACAAGTACCTCACGCACACATTCATACGTATACAAACGTCATTTTTTAATGTAGTAGTAGTAGGTAATTATTTTGCGAGCGTTGTATCTGTGGTTGTATGGAGTGTCCGGGGTGTGCTAATAGTACCTGACAAAAATAACAATCATGATAAATTTCTAGTATAATATGTATGTTTACAATTTAAATATCATTAATAAAATAATAGCAGCCTTTCAGTAGGTAACGGTTCAATTTAGCCTTGAAGTCCCTTTTGTAAAGTGATAATTTTATATCAACGGGAAGTTTATTGAAGATTAAATTATTTATTGATTAAATACTATATTGTTCAACAAATACTGCCAAATATAATGTGCCGACACTAAAATGTCTGTGACACCCCTAACAACTCTACCTATACGCTCGGGAAATGCAGTCGTGCTGTCATATACAAAAAAACAAATGACAGTTCAACGAAAATGATTTCATAGCACTGTCACGCTTTTCTGTGAATTTTCTTTTAACTATTTATTATACATTATTGTACACCACAAAAATACATAACATGAAATAAACACATCAAACACTACAAAATATACAATGGGCGGCCTTATCGCTTTCTGCGATCTCTTCCAGGCAACCTTGGCAAGGACAGTGATTTCCCTGGACATAAAATGGGGCTGTCGTTGGTGCAAATATTATGTATACAATACACTAAAATAGATACACAGATAAATACATATCCAAATTATAGATACTTAAATATATAAGCACCGAAAATAAAATAATAAAATAAGACAGTAGATGATTGCAGTTAGGACAAAATCACAACGACAAGTAGTGTTTCTTTACAAGTCTTTTGAACACATGTAACGACTGCCCGCGTTTTCTTTCAACTGGCAATGAATTCCACAAACGAGCGGCTTGGACAGTAAAGGATTTATCGAGGAAAGTTGTGGAATGCGTTGGCATTTTGAGCTTTAAATTATCTGATGACCTTAAAAATTTCGTGTGGGAGTCACAAAGAAACTAAAAACGTTTCTTGAGATAGAGAGGGGTGAAAGGGGAAAAGAGAACATTGTACAAAAGGGAAAGAATATGATAAGAAATCCATTTTACACAGAAAAGTGTGACTTAAGAGCAGGTTTACGTCACACGAGCTATAAAATAGTATACTATACGTGTAAGTAAGGTATTAATTCCGATCCAGCCTGTCACTTACTGCCCTTTTCTTTCCTATATGGCGTCTCGTAGTTGACCTGGAGAGGCCGGCGAAGCATGCGTTGTTCATACACACGTAATACCAAAATAATTTGTAAATCAAACATATTCTTAATGTAGTGTGTATTTATTCCGATTAGATTACAGAATATCAAGGTTCCCAAATATATATTTTGAATGGACACTGATATAAAGACGAGATATGGGGAATTTCAAATTTCTATATAAAACTTATTATTTCTTATAACTCGTCTTTAAATCAGTGTCCATTCAAAATATATATTTGGGAACCTTGATATTCTGTAATGTAATCGGAATAAATACACACTACCTTAAGAATATGTTTGATTTACAAATTATTTTGGTATTACGTTTGTATGAACAACGCATTAGCTTGCGTAGTTCGCCGGCCCCCCTGTGGTTGCCTTTAGTAAACTTAAAGCCTCCAGCCAGGGCGAATATCTAGTATACTAAACGACTACACGCTAAGGGCTCCCCCTGTGGGGTACGAACCTCGGCTTAGAGCGTCGCTGGGGGAGGGCAGCAAGATGGGACAGGCTGGATCAGATTAATATTATTTGAGCTTGATGAGGTCGGCGTTTCCTATCTGACTACTCTGAGAAGAAACGCCGAAACAAACTCAGAGGTTCTTGCTGCTCTCTCCCAGCGATGACCTAAGCCGAGGTCCGTACGTGTTCCACGCGCGCCTCAAAGAGATGTCAGCAAAAAGGAAGGGGCCTGCCAGAGCCGAAGCTTGCCGGGGGGGTGCGGGATTGTCCGAAAGGGTTACCGCTACCCCGGAACATAAAGGGCTAAGGAAGGAACACGGATGGGTTTTAGTAAGAGTCTGTCACTCCCTTCCGCTCCACCCAGAGCGGGAGGGGTCATTTAATGATTTCCCATACATAAAAAAAAATTAAAAAAGCTGAGGTCCGTACCCTGTGGGGTACGGACCTCGGCTTTTTTTTTTAAACTTAAAAACTAAGTGTAGTCGCTAGTGTAGTGTTAAGTTTTTTAAGCCCTGGCGGGAGGCCTTAATTTATTGAGGCATCCACAGGCAAGCCCGGTTAAGCAGACGACAACATCATAGGTTGAACTGCGAGATGCCATTTATAAAAAAAAATGTAACTTAAGAGGAAATGCGGGTGGTTGTTTCTCCATAGAAACGCTCTCGCCTGTTTTCTTTCTGGTTAATAACCATAAAGCAATGATTTTTACATAGTAATACATATTAACTACTTGTATATTCCTATATTTTCCTTTTTGATGATACATTATTTCTATAAGCACTAGAACCCTCAAAAATGCCGATTTAAGCCGCTGTCAACAGAGGCCTAGACAACTATTAATGAAAAAACATAGGGACACAGTATATATATCCTACTTATTCAGTTTATGAAATATCTTTTAAATTGGTCCAAAATTGGAGGAGGAAATAGGCGAGAGCCAAACCTCGAATTATGACTTTTTACTTAGGCTTTTTCAAAAGTCTCTCCGACCGCAATGATTGCACGGCGTGATAGCGAGGGTGCTAAACGCCGTGCAATAACACACTTAGGGTCTCCGCATGGGCCACCGGCCACAACCACAAAATGTCGCCAAACGGCATATTTCCTGTAGTTTTCATACATTTTATATGGACTCGCCGCACACGGTTGACGCCGCGCCGGTGCACGGTGGCCGCCACACGCTACAAATCGTCGCTGCTCGGTAGCTTCTCGTGGCGGCGTTTGTAGCTGTCTCGTGTGGCCCGTGTGCGGCGACCCTTAAGAGCCTATACTACCTCAAATGGCTTAGCGTGATTCTCCGTTATGTCGAAAATACTGCACCATTAATTTTGAAATAAATATATGGTAAAGTTGAGGATTAATGCTAAGTCTTATGTTAGACGAAAACACGATTCCATAAAATTATATCGATAGAAAAAAAATCCAAAATTACCTCTAACCCGAACAATAAACCGCTGGTATTTAAAAAATACTTCAAATTAGATCATGAAACTTTGAATACTAACTGAACTTATTTTAAAGCAGGTCTTATGTTATTTATTTTTTTATAATTACCATTATTTTCACTGTAAAAAGCAAATACCTAAACTATTGGCGCTGCCTGCCGCCCAGCACCGCACTCTGTCTCGCTCTCACTCAGTCCGCGAGCAGTATCGTATGAGCGAGATAAAGAGTGAATTTTAGCTGAGGTAGTATAGGCTCTTAATCATGTTTTTTATTGTTTCAGTGTCCTGCACACATACAGCCAACGCGGGTTATTCCCATACCCGATTTTCACAATGACCTACGGAACGATTTACTTCCCAATAATTTTAACTGCCGCATTTTTCCTAGGACTAGCCATATATTTATCACAATGGAAACTGTATTCTTTAATTTGGGGTCAAGAAAAATCACGAAATGTGGGCAAAGATAAGTTTTTGTAATTTTTTTGTTAGGTTAGTTATAAATCTGTGGTTACAATGATGACTAGTTGAAATAATTTATATTTAAATGTAACACGTTCCCTGTCCAATGACTCCAAAGGAATCACATTTGAACCAAACTCATATTATGTCCATGACTCTAGTTGGGGTCATAATCCAAAAATAAATTTTATGTTTTTGAAGTGAAACTTCTTTAGGGGAGTAAGCTGGCGAACGCGTGACGTAAGCGTTACGAAAAGTGTGATCGGCCGAGGCGAACAGGAGTTGAGTGGGGGATATAAGCAAGAGGAAGCAGTGCGCGCGCACATTTTCTTTCTCTCTTTCTTTCATAGCGAAGTTTCACTTCAGTCGTGTGGTCATAAGCACACTCGGTTTTTTTATTAGACTGGACGTATGAATAAGAGGAAAAAGATTCTCATGAACGTATGGTTTTTAGGCCGTATTAGTATAAATGTAATCCCTTATAATGATTATTGTCAAGTTAGGGCGAGATTATTGGTGGACGTACGGTCGAACAAGCTATATTTGGTATACAGGCAGGTAACTTGCAACTACTTTTAAACAATGGTGTGTTGAGTTAGTCAATTCTAATACTACTCTATTTAATTAAGGATGTAGTGGAAAGATGAATATTTTTGCCTGTATACCAAATAGCTTGTTCGACCGTACTATTACATTTTATAACTTTGTACTGGTACAGGGAACGTGTTAAGGAGCGTGTTAAGGGTATGAGGCTTTTAATTTATATAGCCTGGAACCTGTTGGCGGCGAATCACACTAATATTATAAAGGCGAAAGTTTGTGAGTGTGTGTGTTTATATGTTTGTTACTTATTCATGCTCAAACGGCTGGACCAATTTTGATAAAATTTTGTACGGAGGTAGCTGACACCCTGGATTAACATATAGGCTATTTTTTATCCCGATATTCCCACGGGATCGACACTTATGCGGGTGAAACCGCGGGGCGCAGCTAGTATAATCTAATTTTACTAATGGTTTTGTAATCTAATTTTACTAATGGTTTCTTTTCTTCATGGTGTCAGCAAAATCTACTCAAGGTCCAAATTCTAAAGGTATAAAAGGCAATAGAAATAAAACACAAACGCATTTGCAAGTGATTCGAGAATAATAATAAAAACAATAACATTTATTTACTATTGGTTCTCAAAATTCACCATTATCTACTTTAGGTACATAGGTACAATGTTTTTTTGTATTTGAGTTCATAAACCAACAAAGCTCATGCGCAACATCATCGAAAAAGGCTCAGCCCACAGTTTCTGAAAAAAGTAATGAGTATAGAATTGAGAACCTCCTCCTCTTTTGAAGTCGGTTAAAAATGATATTTTTTACATTTTATTTTTTCTTATGTCACAATTTTCGATCATACCGCGCAGACAAAATATGTTTTTTAATATATTCTGTTCTTTACATAGATATATTATTATGTATTTTTTTATATTTGTAACTCTTCATATGTTCAGGTAATGTGTAAAAATACTTAATTATTTCATTAACAAATTAATATTTTTGATAATATAAATCATCTCATAGAAAAACAAGACTTACAAAAATTTTATTATTTTTATTTCTTTTTCACTATTTATAATGATCTCAGATACCCATAAATTCGTAGGTACCGTTTTACAAAATAGAAACTCTTAGAAAAGAATTAAGGGCCAAAGCACACACGCTACTTTTAGCATCGGCGATCGGCGATTTTGCGGCTGTATCGATGATGCATCGCGTTTTGGCGACTCTCTGCGTTCGGACGCAGTATCGGAATCGCGCGTTTTAGCGACTGCTCCGATGCTGCATCGCGTTTTGGCGACTCTCTGCGTTCGGAAGTGGTATCGGAATCGCGCGTTTTAGCGACTGCTCCGATGCTGGCGCAAATGCCAAATCGCTGCGACCGGCATCCGAATGTGTGCGGGGTTTAGCGTTCAGCCGCTGTATCGAGCTTCCGAAAAGCGACTGAAACGCCGCGTTTGGCGTTTTTAAGTGTGCGGTGTGGAATGCTTGGTCGCTGCATTTAGCTTCTAAAAAGCAGCTGAATCGCCGAACACCGATGCAAAAAGTAGCGTGTGTGCTTTGGCTCTAAGGATTAATGAAAAAAAAAACATTTTACGATTCGAACCAATTTTTGTAAAAAAAAAATTCACAGACACCCGTAACCGACTATTCCCATATTTTATCATGCTTGCTTTTTCCAAAATACATTTTTTTATATACTATCCTTTACGTGTCCAAATCTATATTAGTTTTTTAGTGAAAATTTAGCAAAACATAGTACAAAAGTTTTAGAAATACCTACTAAAACTACCCAGCAAGTAAAACGTTTACCCTATGTACTATCACTATCGCACTGACACTCAAACGCATATGTGCGAAAGAGAGGCAAGATGCTCCTCTCTTCACCCTTCGATTTGCACCAATCAAGTCTAAGTTTTGCTCGAATTTATGGACACGGCGCTGTTTAGGATGGCTGCACACTTGCGACTTTTTGTTGCGATTATTTGATGGGACTTAAACATAACTATCGAAATTTAAGTGTACTATAGGTACATCTCTGCCTAACCTTTCGGGGAATATATGTGTGATGTTTTATTTGGTGAATAAGTTTTGCTGAAATTTCACGAAGAAAAGACACAAATTCTTTGAACGCTTGACTAAGAACCCTATCTTGGTCCCAAGATAAAGCGACGAAGATTAACACTGCTCACAAAATTTATAAAATGGAAATAAAGATGAAGTCAGATAGGGACTCGGTCGGTCAAATCATTAGAATATTGCCTTGGAGAGTGTGTTAGCGGGCCGAAGCCGACCCCAACATCATTGGGAAAATGCTAGGCAGATTGTTTGAGTCTGTTGGCAGGTCAAAAAATCAATTCGGAACAGACAAAGGCCTGAAGTAACGGGAGACAGCTTTAGTATCTATAGTTAGTTTAAATTCAGCCTTTTTGTCGAAGATGGCGACAATACAACGTCAATTTGAGATGATGGTTGTAGTTGGTTTTCTCAACCACACTTGAACAGTGTTTGGTGACAGATATATGTAGATATTATACAGCCAGGATGACAATACAGCCAAACTCCCATATGTTATATCCCTCAAAAGAGATCGATGCTGTAGATACAGCTTTGTGACTTGTCAAAAACATTTACAGCAAATTAGACATAGCGGCATAAGGAGTATGTAACGATTGCAGTAGGTGCCATTCTGTAGTTTCAGCCTACCACATAAGAAGAAGGCGGGACTTTATGTATGTCAGACAGACATAATAAGTCGCAAAGTCGCAAGTGTGTAGCACATATTCTTCCAATAATTTTATTGATTTATTTTTCAAAATAAATTCGTGATACATGGCCGGTCTCCAACAGTTAAATATCTGAATCAGAACATTCAGGAAATTGCTGAAAATTGTTTTCTTTTTTGCAATATTTTTATTATGATTTTTTTTTCTGTTTAACCAGGTTGTTAAGCGAAGGTAATAGGTTTTTCAGCCAATTTTTCAGTCTTAGTGCTCTAAAACGTTTTCTCCAATATTTCGTTTCTTTACTAATTTTATTTTGTAAACCTTCTTGGGAAATGTCCAATTGTAGTTGAAAGTTATGAAGAAAATACAGAGCAACATACTTTTTCTAAAAAAAAAAAAAATACATGGTGTTTTTTTTTTTGTGTTTGCTAACATTCTTTAAACGTTGCGAATTGATTCACACTTTGAAGTATACATAATGAAGTAATGAACTGTTATAAAACAATACATAGTATACATTTTTTGGAATATTATTACAAAAAAAAATATTTTTACAAAAAAATAATTATTTACAAAATAATTTTACAAATTGGACATTCCCATATCGAAGCTAAACATAATGACTAAACAATCTAAACGTGTGCGCCTAGGTTTTTACATTTTTATTTATATTTTTGCGAAAAAAGAGTACACTCTTTGAAAAACTGTATTGCATATACTAATAGTTGTGGAAATATTAAAAATTAATTATTTCTACGTATATATCTGAGTTTTAATAAAAATTAAAATATATCATGTTTAAAAATTAACATTTGAACCACCCGTATGTTTTTTTACTATTATGTATGATCTCACTATATAATTATACCTATTTATCAGTTATAGAAAATAATAAAAAAAGGAAAACAGGAAATAAAAAAAAATAAAACCAAACTAGACAATAACAGATTGCTTTATTTAACAAAAAATATATAATATATAGAAAGGAAAAAAACAACATTTTTCACATGATCTGTCAAGCATGCTCGGAGTCCATCTTGAAAAATTTGTTTCTTTTATTATATTTTTTTAATAGAATGTAAAATTAAAGATAACCCATCGAACCTTATGATATTTAATATAAAATACATATGATTAATAACTATTTACAAAATACAAGTTAAGATTTATACTTTTTTATTAACATTAATATAATCCAGTCTATAGTAAAGGCTATTCGACAAACTTAGCGTAAATGTTAGAAAATTGATGGTTATTTTAATAATTCTAATTATTAGTAGCAGGCAATTTAAATTAAAATATAAATATACGTATAAAATCGCGTCAAGCTAAAATAAAAAAGGTAAAAAAATAATTTACGTATTAACGGATTAAAATACAACAGTTTATTTATTATGCGAAATTGTGTTTTTCATTTTTTTGTTTTTGTTTCATTTTATTATGCAAAATGTGACATAATTCCATAGATGGCACCCAAGCAAAGAATATGAAAAAAAAATGAGATCAATTTACTCTACACGCGAGAAAATGAAAAAAAAATAAAAATTGCCTGCTAAATATTACAAAAATGATTTTTGTCCGTGAAAATTTGATTATTCATTCCTGAAAAGTTCATTCTCATTTGATAATTTTGTTCAACGCACGACTGTTAATCGACTTAAAATTACATTTAATTATGATTTGCATTTTTCCATCGTTAACATATTTGACATATATGTACTTCTTTATTTAATTAAAAACAACGAAAAAAATACAAAAAATGGGCAGTATCATGTATTCCTATATTACAACTTAAATCGAAAATCTACAGAGGCGAAAAAAACATCAATAATAATAATAATCATTTGAAATAAATAACAAGTTACATTCTTTAAAAAAAACTGTTAAAATTAATAAAAAAGAGTCCTATTTAAAATAAGTTCCGTTCAATTGAAACTGTGTGATCTTTTACTTGCTACACCTTTATAACTTTTTTATTTATTTCTTAATAAAAACTCTATTCCTATTATTATATCTTTATATAATAATTATTATTATTTCTTCATTCAGAGTTAGATACACTTTACGATAATTATATTACGATATTCCTTTGTATACAATACACAATCAAACATACATTATGTCTAATTATGTATTAAATAAACCACAAAAATGTGTGTAACGCTACATATTTTTTGTTACGAAAAAAATACTAAGAGATTTCCATAACAAATGAAAAAAAAAAATCATATATTCTGAGATTAAATGTAAAACTAAACGCATTTAAATGTAACTAGAATCGAATTAAATAAACCTCCTTTTAATTATTGTACGTACATACTTTTAAGTAAATATTTTAACAGTCTCAAGGTACATACATACAATTATAAATATATTAACAAATGATTTAGATGCGTTTAGTTTTGCGTAGGAATTAATAAAAAAAATAGCTGTCAAGCTGTCAAGAGTCTTTGAAAAGGTCTCAAAATGCCACCGTCCAGCTATATTGGGCAAAAATGAGATCGTTCTAACGCAACCTGATAGAAACCTGTGGGTTCAGACCTGGGGCAGGTGCAGACCTAGCCGTGCGTGTAGTCCAGTACACTATCCAGTGAGAACAGCTCCTTGTAGAGCGCTGGGAACACGTGGTGAGGGTGCGCCGCCTTGAAGCGACACAGCGCCTCGAGGTGCATCAGCGATAGTTCTCTGTAATTGAAGAATTGTTAACATTAGTATTTGTACTCGGAACCGGGGTGTCCGGCTCGAAGGACCAAAAAAAACTATGTAGGGTGCTTCCCTAACATAAGTAGGTAATGTCAGTGCAAATGTAAAATGTCAGATATAAACTTAAATGCAGAAAATATTAGTGAATGCTCAACGGGATGAATCTAAATAAAAATGCAAGTTGTCCGACTCAAACCACGTTTAATTGAACACTCAAATGTAATATACATAAAATGCATAGAACCATGCAATATGTCAGTGTCAATGCACTGCCAAATGTAGGTCGCGTCTAAAGTGCAAATACGCGAGCCTACTGACTAAATTATTGTAATAAATATATTTTTTTTTTTTTTTTTGTGTACGCGCACCGTACACGGGGTACGTGTTTGACCAGGTGCCGTATTACGAAGTACTAATGCCATCATGATTCCAGTGTAAGAGAGAGACGGAGCTATACATGACCGATAGCACCATCCCTTTTTCGCATGGATTCATAATGGCATTAATACTTCGTAATAAACGAGGCAAAAGGAATATGAAAGGATCGTAGCAGACGACGTTCAGTAGTTTCTGCCTACCCCATGGGAAGGCGTGAGCTTACATATGTGTATTTCCTATGGAAGGGTTTTTTTTAGCCTATACCACACCCCGGACACTCCATACAACGCTCGCAAAATAATTACCTACTACTACTACATTAAAAAATGACGTTTGTATACGTATGAATGTGTGCATGAGGTACTTGTGTTTGCGAGCGCTCTTGTTAAAGAACTGCGACAAATACGCCGAAGTGCGGGGTGAGGTGCGGTAACTGATGTTAGTGCGGGGAAGGGAGTGTCCTTTCTGTACGTAGTACTTTAAGTATTCTGTGCCTATACTGTCCCACTCCTGGGCAAAGGCCTCCCCCAAATCCTTCCAGGAACTCTTTTCCTGCGCCACGATTACTCTTTTAAAAATAATTGTCTTTGCTTTGAAATTATAGTATTGAAAGGTATGGGAGGACAGTGATTTAGATACTATACATACCTGAAGGTGGGTATCTTAGCCAGCAGTGTGTCTAGAACAGTGACGTCACCCTTGAGGGGCGCGTGGTTAGTCTCGATCTCGTGCCGCATCGCCGCCATCGACATATTGAACAGGCACTGGATCTCAGGGTTGCCGCGGACACCGTGCCGTTCTGCGGAGGATTATGTAGGAGGTTAGAATTTTAATCAAACTCAAAGCATCTATTAAATTGTCAAGGGGTCGGTCAGTCAGAAAGATGAAGCTAGTTGCCCATTCCAAAGCGTAGGAACCTATGGAGAAGAACGGGCAAGAAACTCCATGGACACTCGTTTAAATCAAAATAATATGGTTACAAAGTCTTGGTTACATCATTCATGTTAAAAATTATACATGTGAGAACGATGCAGAACGTTAAAACCATCCATAATGAAAAGATGAGAAAAAACAAATATTAAATTAAAATAAAATAAGCCATGGCAGCAAAGAGATCCCTACTGACGGCGGCCGTTCACGAACATGACGCATGTATTAGCACCATTCAGCTCAAACATTTTGAAGGGAGCTAAATGATCCAAATCATCTTTATATTCTTCTACAATATTCCGGATCATCCCTAGTTGCTGAGTAAATGTATAAATAGCCACAGAGATGATATAACATGAAGAGTGATTCATCTAGAAGTCAAGCTCTTATAGTTAAGCTGCTTTCATTCAAGAGTTTTTTTTTATTTCACGGGATTTACATTTTTTTTTTCTTTTGTGATAATTATGTATTGAATTAAATACCAGATTTTTTAACAAGTATTTTCATAGTATTCTAAGGACCATAATAAAATTATTACATTTATTATGGACACATAAAATAATCATTTACAAACACGAGTATTATTTTATGGGTTTTCATGGCAACTTCTAAGGTATAGGCATCTAATTTCTTTTGTCAGTTTGTTCACTAGCTATAAAGTTATGTTTCTTACCTGGCCACAATAGCACAAGGCTCTGGTAGAGCGCAAGTTCAGTCTCAGTCAGTTTGAGTCGCGCGATTGTCTTCGCCGCGTCAAATATACCCACCACTAGCGCCACATCGCGGGGATCACTGAAATTATATAAACATTTTTATATAGATGTGCAACAGACACACAACTTATTTTTGGAGTTAGTAATACGGATTCTTTCATGTCAAATTCTGTTATTAAATGTAACTTTTCCACCAGATTAACATTCTTTATTCTCAAGATTTTCAAATCAAATGTAACTTTCTTGCATTAAATGTATCTTTTTCAAATTAAATGTAACTTTGTCAAATTAAATGTAACTTTGTCAAACTAAATGTAGCTTACCGTGCATGCACGCACTCCCTGATGGGCAGCACCACATCTCCATACAACACCTGGTCTCGGTTCACGTCGATCAGCCGCGAAAGTCGGACGATGGCTAACTCAAACGAGCCTACAAGAGAAATTGTTTATTTAGATGATTTGTTGGTAAATATTTGTTTTGGAAAGTATTATAGTGATAGATGATGATGATTATTTGATACTAAATGGACTGTTTTATTTAAAATTTATTATTATGTTAAAAAACACATTCATTTAATACTTATACTTTTTGTCAAAAAGGTAAGGTATGTAAAGCGTTCTTATGTTATTCTAATAAATAAATTAATGCAAAAGTGTTGCGTCTCATCAATTTAACAAATATTTTTTTATATTCTGCACATAATACATAGATATATATTTATAGTAAAACATAAATCATCGAAAAATACTGATACAAAAAATTCAATAATATCTCAGAACCTCCTAATTTTTTCTGCTGTTCCACTCCTGGTCAAAGACTCTCAAAATTTGAAACAAAAAAAAACCTAATTCGTCGATGAATGATTTATGGATACTATACTCACCAGACTTTAGCAGCAGTATCTGATCATCTTGTGTAAGTTTCATAAATCCAGGGATAAGTTTCGCGAACTCAATAATATTCTGGATCATCCCAGTCAGTTTGTCTGCACAATCCAGCCACATCTCCTCGTATGTCATTGAGCTATAGTATAGTAGCCTGAAAAACAAGGTAGGGTTAGTAACTCGGCAACATAACGTAACAAAAACCTAAAGGCCAATTCTTGTACTTGAAAAACGTTCATGAAAATTCAAGTCGCAATCTTGTCTTGGCGACAATGTTAAAAATTTGTCAAAAATGTATTTATTTATCATTTATGTACACACATGTATGTGAATGGATTGTATTTGTCAAACAAACACAATCAACTATTAATGAATGCGAACGTTATAAAAAATACGGGAATTACCCCTCAGATCATCTGCAAAACTCGATCTCATTACATTTATTTGATTGGTATCTTTGAAATAAATGTAATGAGATCGACTCCATTACATTTATTTCAAAGATACCAATTACAGGCTCTTTTGAATTGTCTAGGAGTTGTCAGAAAGATGGAGCTCGGAGCCCATTCCAAAAGGTAGTAAGTCCTATGGAGAAGAACGGGCAAGAAACTCCACGGACACTCTTTTAAATCAAGTTATTTATACAACATTTTGTTTCTGCCTAGCCTTTTCCCAACTATGTTGGTGTTGGCTTCCATTCTAACCGGATGAAGCTGAATACTAGTGTTTTACATGGAGCGACTGCCTATCTGACCTCCACAACCCACTTACTGGGTTACATAACACAAAATTACGACTTTAGACCCTGAAGGGGTAGGCAAAGTTGTATATTTCACGCTTATTTTGCCAGTAAAGTTAAAGTCCCATATAATAGGGGGCGAGAGTCTATTGCCATGCATCGGAGACAAGACAGGATTGACTGATATCGAAGAATTGCTCATTGAAAAACCCCAATAACACTTTGGCTGTCCAGGGGATCGAAACCAGGACCCCACGCTCAGCAGTCTCGCTTAACTAAACAAATGAAGCGAAGGTGAGCATAAAAAAACCGAGTGTGCTTATGACCACACGACTGAAGTGAAACTTCAAACGTATTTGGCTATGAGAGGAAGAGAGAAAGAAAATATGCGCGCGCACTGCTTTCTCTTGCTTATATCCCCCACTCAATTCCCGTTCGCCTCGACCGATCACACTTTTCGTAACGCTTACGTCACGCGTTCGCCAGCTTACTCCCCAAGTCAAGCGTGCGTAAAGAAGTTTCACTTCAGTAAGTATGAAAATAGAACTCGAAAATAGTAGCTTAAGTTGGGAAATTATATATTAACTTTTTTATATCAACCCGTTGCGGCAGCAGCTGCAGCGGTTCGGGTTTCGATGCCTGGGTTGGGCAGTGTGTATGGGGTAATCTGTTACAAAAATTTGGGAACATTTTCAGTTTGTCGTAACAACGGGCTCGGCTCCTACGATATGCGACCGAAACTGGGTTATTTTAAAAAGACGAAGAAGGGCATAGATGCAGGTAAACGCTATACGCTAATTTTATTTGATTACTCCTTATGAATTTAATTAATTATGGAAAATAATTTAGTGACACAAGTAGTAGGCCGTATTATAAAAGTTCAAGAGAAGGTTTCGATAACTATAATTTATGTCCCGTAATTGAAGAACCAGTATACTCACTTGGAAACATCTTGTGGCTTTCTGAACATCTCGTGAATGAACTCCAGCTTAGGGTTGGTATTCGCGTGTGCTTCGGCCAAACTCTTCACAAGGACCTTGCTGATATCGCCCTCCGCTGTAAAAGAACAAAAGGTTAGCTACTCGCCGATAGATAGCAGTGTTTTAAATTTAATGCAAAGAGTTCTACATATAAAAAATAAAATAAATAAACACTTTCATGAAAATAATAGTGAAATTACTACAAACAATTTTAGCAAGCATTCATAAGCATTTTTTTGCCTTTTTAAGCTAAATAACAAAATCATACAATTAATAAGTACAACAATATAATATTTATGAAAGAAACAAACCAAAAAAAAGAAACTATTGTTTATTGCAAAGACATTAAAATTATCTATCTTAAATCTCTTTGGTTTATTGACATTTGACAATACCTATCAAATTAGAAATTAAAAATTAATAATCATTTATTTGGTTAAAATCATAAAGAAATTGTGAAAAAAATCACAGTTATGGAGCCACTAACTTGCTGTTTATTATGCTCATGTTGTTGTTGTTTATGTTGGCGTAAGTATACCCAATCGAATTTTCATTTTCATATTGGCTAGTACGCTAAAGTTCAGTCCACCCAAAAGAAAGACCAAACCTATATCTATATTATATATAATTCAAAGTCCTGACTAACTGACTGATATATCAACGCACAGCCTAAACCGCTAGTCCTAAAGACATGAAATTTGGAGGGTGTATTCTTTGTGAAGAATAGGTATCCACTAAGAAAGGGTTTTTCGAAATTCCACCCCAAGAGGGAGATTGGGGGAGGGTGAAATTTCACGCGGAAGTATTCGCGGGTTGAAGCTAGTTCAGTATGTGGAACAATCATGGAAGACTAGATAAAGATACTCTTCTATATGCAAGAATAATAACTTCTACTTAAAACTTTATTTTTATAACTAAATTCCTTACAGGAGACGAAATATACTTTATCAGCGACTGCACGTCTGGTACAATCTGAGTTATGAAAACCACTAGTGCTGCGAAATAAAGTCGCAGCACCAAAGTCCAAGTGTTACCACATTTTCCGGATGTTTGGTTGACGATACTATGAGGGCTTGGGTTCGATTCCCGGATCGGGAAAGTGTATAATTGGAATTTTTCAGTAGCAGCCCGGAGTCTATAATTGTGCCCGGTTGATGGCAAAAGGCTCGCCCCTATAACATGAGACTTAAACATAACTGGCGAAATGTGGGCCGTATTGTACACCTCTGCCCTTCGAAAGTTACAAGCGTGATGTTATGTTATGTTTGGTTCCAGGTGCATACAAAACGGTGTGCTAATACATAATCAGCCTGTAATGTTCCCACTGCTGGGATACAGGCCTCCTCTTTGTGAGAGGGCTAATACTAATACTACACCTAAGTCTATCTCTTTTTGTCTAACCATAGTGCAATTTTTAATTATATTATTTCTAATTATTAGCCGCTTTGTTATTGCCATTTTGTTTGACAATGCCGATACCAATTATAATAATAAGACATCCGGATTTGAACCAATATGGGGTAAATCAACAATACAATAATGATGACCCCGGTTTGAATAACGTAAGTTTCATTTATATTTGAATAATCAGCCTATAATATTCCCAGTGCTGGGACAGAGGCCTCCTCTGGGTGAGAGGGACTGGGCCGTAATCCAACACGCGGGCCAAGTGTGGCTTTGTGGATGTCACATGTCTTCGAATTTTTGATTCTAGGACATGCCGGTTTCCTCACGATGTTTTCCTTCACAGTTTTGAGAGCAGTGGTGATGAAATAATTTACGCAAAGTAAAGCGCCTGTCTAGGTTCGAACCTACGACCTACAACACGTAAGCCACGGCCGATACCACTAGGCCACCACTGCTCCTTCCGTTTATAAATTTTACCATCAAATTATGCAGGCTGGCAGGAACATCGACCCGCAAACTGTAATTATGAATTCTGCACATGATTTTAGACGTAGCGTACAAATTGTTCACTGATTATCAAAAAAAAATCTGCTGTTTCATAGAAACGTGCATTACTTATGCGGTCAAAATGTATGGCACAGCTAATTTTTTTTTTTATAATAACCGACAAAAAATTTCGACGCATGGGATTCCGAATCATGTGCTGAATCTATGGCAGCAGGTTGCACGATGATGTCCGTGACACCCTGCATCATTGACAGAAAATATGAAATTGGAATCGTCAACCCACAATGGCCAGGCGTGGTGATCAAAACTCGTTCCTTCCCTGAATGAGAAGAGACCTTTGGCATGTAGTCTAAAGAATGTAATCACAAAAACCTGTGAACGAGGTAGTCTATTCCTAACAGTGGGTAAAAATTGATAACGTAATAAGAAAAGCCTAAAAATGCCCTTTACTGAAATTAGGTATTGACTTATAGTTTCTGCCTAGCCTTTTCTCAACTATTTTGGGATTTGCTTCCAGACGAAATGCAACTGAATACCAGTATTTTACATGGAGCGACTGCCTATCTGACCTCCGCAACCCAGATACTGGGTAACACTATAACCCTTGGTTCTTACCAAGCTAGGACAATAATTTGATATTTAATTTCTTTCCAGCTACGAAGCAGCCTCCGATTCTTTCCATTTAATGGCTTCAATGGTGCTACCCCTGGTACAGGCCTCACTACTGATCCACGGTTTATCTTTTTGTGGGACAATAACGATATAAATATTACGAAACGAGACGAGCCTCAATGACTTGAAACTGTTGTTGTGGAATTAAATATTTATAAAACTTTCATTAGCCTCTTTTTATAGATTCGTAAAAGACAGGTTTTGACAAAATAGTAGCTACGGATGCCCATAGACACCTGCAAAACAAAAAGGCTTTTCGATACAATTCTAACCTAGGAGACTCAAGTTAAAATCCAGAAATACTCCTTGGAAGCAGACGTATATGTGGGGTTGAATTTCCCCGAATTTAGGTACTGTTTTAATGCGGATATATGCAAACTAACTAAATTCCTGTCTATTCCTATAATAGCATCGTTCGAATCAAAATGACACTCCTCATAAATACAAAAAAAAAACTGAAAAAGAAATACTACATACGAAAACAATAAACGAAAAAAAAAAACTGGCAAAATAATCTGGTAGCGTAACCGAAACAATCCAACGTCATCCACTTACAAGGCAAATCATCACTCGAACTATGACTGGACCCCTGATGTCTTCTGTTCGACACAGCATTAGGATTCACCATGCCCATCCCAGACATATTCATATTTAGCGGGTCCATCAACCTTCCGTGCCCACTACTGGACGTCAGGTCATCCGGGCTCAAATCTTCACTTGTCAAGGACACCGAACTTTGCCCGCTCACCAACACAGAATTCTGGATGTCCATAGGACTATGTTGGATGTTCGAGGGACTATGCAAGAACGTAGTAGAGTCCACATAACTGGCAACAAGATTATCAACCCCCATTGATGTTTCTGGTTTAATTTCTTGCTTAATATTTATCACGCCGCTTGAGATTGAGGCGGGGGACTGGATCCTGTCTTGGTCGTAGCGGTCGAATTCTTGTATTCGCGTCCTCGGGAGCTCGTTTATGGATGACTGTCGCATGGATGTTGTGGATGTCGTGGCTGTTGAAGTGGATGTTGAGCCGGATGGCCGGACTATTGTTGTCCCTTTTTGCTGATCGTCTACAGGTAAGCTTGGTGTTAGTGGGTGGTACTAACAATACTACTGTAGCTAAAGTTATACTCCTAATTACTATCATTTAATTTCTTAAACAAGGTACTTAGGTATGAAAAATCTGTCGGTAGTGAGTCGGATTTTATTTTGATGGTGGCTTGACCGACAAAAATTTAGCGCATTCATGCAAGACGATTTTTGGCATTGCGATTGTTTCGCAAGCAACAGATGGCCCATTTGGTGGTAAATGATTACTGCTGTCCAAGGACAATACATTACATTGCAGTAATAGACATAGTATTCATATTATCTTCCCATACAAGTCCTTATACTGCTTAATGGGAATGCGCTTTGGTAAATTCTAATTATCTTACGTTTGTTGCAATGTGCAGGTCAGTATTGCAAAAAACCGTAAGAAAAATTGAATGTCGCGGTCTCATATGGCACTTTCGCCTTAATAAAACACAAAGAAGATCCAAAATACATACCATGACTGATAAAGTCAGGGTCCAGGAACCCTCCAGTCTGTTTCGGCTCGTAAGCTGTGGTGGAGTCGACGTAGTCTGCGGACACATCGTAAGGTTGTTGCTGGGGCGGCTGCGGCTGGATCCCGCCCATGTTGGATGTGAGGGCTGGACCCGCATTGTTGTACCCATATGAGGACAGCGGGGATCCGTAGCCGGGGTAGCTGTTGATGATAAAGTTGGTTGGTTAAGTTTGGATATTGATTTGGTAGCTTTCAAATATGGAAGCTGATTGGCTGTTGGTATCCTGTATTTCTGATGATGTAAATGGATTTATGTTAATAGTTCAAAATTTGTAATGCAAGAAATCAATATGGTCGTAATCTAAATAATTTATTATAGGTTCTTTTAACCGTTCATAAATTGGAAAAGTGGTTCAAACGTTTTCTTGAGTAAGTTGTTTTTCTCAAGTTAAGTTTTCTCGCTGAATGTACATAAGCCTCTCATTAAATACAGTAGCGTTAATGTATTTAATTTCCTAGAATATTAACAGTAGTCCTGCATACCGACGACAGGTGCTCGGCTTAACAGAAATACTAAAAGTCACATAAAACTCCTATCAAGCAACAAGCTATTAATTATGATGAGTAATTGAAGTATCCCACTTCACAGCAAAAACTGTCGCGTTAAGAATTTTCCCCTCATTCCTTAACTACTGTTTACTGTTAAATCCAATGAAAAACAAATCGTAAATCTACACTATATCTACAGACATCTCAGATGCGCAATAATAAAAACAACGCCATCTATCATTCTTAATGAGAAACGCTTAGTACCGCTACTCGATCCTAGGTGGCAGTATTTACAGTTTACCGTTAAGCGCCATTCAACTTCGTCACGACAGTATACCGTTGGACGCTTACAATAATGACAGCGTCTGATGCACCGCTGACACAAATTGAAGTCCGTGCAGTAATGAATTACAACGGTGACGGTAAACTAGAAAGCTCGGAGTTCTAACGAGTCATAGTTTTGTCGTTTGACTGCCAACCATTAAGCATTTTATTGCCAAGTTGCATGAATAACATATTATATATATATTGCACGTTTGGCATAAGATGTAGAACGTAATTCATTACAGTCTTGAAGGGCAGTATTTTTCAATTTTAACATTCTACATTCCACGAATAGATAGGTAGATAAGTACAAAATATTAGGACATGGATAGCTGACGAACAATGCTTTTATTAGGATAGGTTTAACAGTTTTTCAATTTACTATTGTAACTGCTGCACAAAATTAAACAAATTACGAGAGGAAAATCGCAATAGCATTTTCATTGTTTCACTTTTCGATAATAGATGGCGTTACTTACCCATTATAATGACCATGGAACTGGTCGCTTGAGCTCGGCGTCTGTTGCTGGGCGTCGTACACCGAATCAGGCGCTGTATCAGTCTGCGCTCTCATCTGTGCACGATGGAACCGCACCTCATCCTCCACCTTCTCACGTTGCTTTTTCGACATACGTCCGAACTTCACCGCTGAAAACGAAGAATTAAATTGTTAGTTTAGTTCCGCCACTCACCGCCACAAGCGCTCGCGTCGCGCACGAAAAACTAATGACACAAATGACATAACAGGGAATCCGATATTCGCATCGTTCCCATGCCTCTTAATATTCACACGACGAAAAAAACGCAGCTAAAATCGGCGAGCCTAACAATACAATGCAATTATGTTCTCAATGACACCTAGCTTCATCGCTTAGTTACTCAATACCTGCACACATAGGTCGGTGTAGTGTGCGAAACACGAACGAAACGCGTTCTTTCGATAGTGTGCGTGAACAAACGGGTGTTGATTGGTTGTGTGTGTAGGGTGCGCGTTCGTGTGTGTCCGGGACACTTCGGCCGTTGGCACACTGCCTAGTAGAACAACGAACTCGCGAACTCTGACGTATGTATGTATAGTACGTGCGAGTGACGTATTCTTGCTACGTAACTCGGCGCGATCCCGTTGGGCGGCAACGCGACCGATTTGAATTACGAACGCGGTTCGAACACCGAATTCCTCATGAGGTGCCTTTTTAATTTCGTTGCATAAATTATTTTTCAAGGAATAGATTTTGTGTTTAGAATTCGTCTATGAATTTTCTTAGTGAGAGAGGTTCGATGACTTTTACATATCCAGTTTAGGTTGACCCGTCTTTGTGAGCAGTTTGTTTATCTAGACGGGTCTTGAGTTTTGGTTATTTTTTCTACATGTATTTAGGAATACAGTCGCTCCATAGTTTGCCGTCCCAGATTTTTGTAGAAACAATTAAATTTGTAACAATAGTTGTTTGTTCACCAAAAACAAAGAAAAGTCGTTGAACTGTATGTGTGTCGAAAAATATTTATTTTTGGTCTTAAATCAATAGGAGAGGCTCGCTTGGGTATGCGGAAGGATTTAGCTAACATGGTTTGCTAGCTGCGATGATATCATAGCCACATTGCAAATATAAACTTAATACGCAGGTAGTTAGGTAGATAAATAGAGATTTGAGATTCAAAACTGGCATTAGGCTCGTTCACCCTTCCACTCATTCGAAGCCTGCCGGAGATGGGACAACCCTATACCTATCCAGCACAACTTTGTTCATTATTTTCTACTTTCCCTGGCAAATATTACTCAAGTAAAAAAAAACACAAAATCTCAAGCGAAACCACGTGCAAACGTAACACCTAACATTGTAAAATAATAATGTACTAGTCTTGAATTAGTGCATGTTACATAAAGCCGTCCTGTGTATGTGTCTGCGTTGTGTTCGCGTAAGAAACTGTGTGTGTCGCTGTAAAAACTTGAATATGTTAATGTTACGCTTCATGACTGCTATATTGTGCAATGTGTAGGGTTGGGAGTTGTCGATGATTTGGGGTTGTCGATGTTTTTTATTAATAAAAGTTTTTTGTCAATTGAAATTACTTGTCATTTTTAAATAGATTAAGACTTCAGAAACAGTTGCTGATTCTAATTATATTAGGCCCAATTCCTGTTAATAAAAATCAAGTCAACAAGTTTAACTAATTATCACTGTGTAGTTAGGTACACTTAATACTTAAATGTTTTTGAGTTAAATTACTATTGCAATTAATGGATTAGTTAAGAGACATTTTGTCTTCTCTATTTGTCTATGAAGGAGCATTATTTGACACTTGTGGCCTCCTCCCCTTCTACATAACTCAGAATTTTCTTACATAATAATATTCTATCACAAACCACCAGTATATCGACATAACTACCAACTATCGACAACCGCGCATCTAGCCAGTAACCAGTCATTGCGCAACAAGTCGTATGCGCACGCGTCGCCGGTATCGCGTTATGTATGATCTATGATCTACAACGTGACATGTTATGCAGAAGTAGTATTGTACTTAGACAACTAGGGATTAGAATGGGAACTAACATACGAGTAGCATGATTTGTAGATTACACAAAAAACAATGCTGCGATTAACGTTGCCACTTACTGTATTTTCAGTTATTTTTTCTCTGAAAAACAGCAACCTAACAGCAATTTTATTCTAACGAGAATAAAGATCATTGTTTTTGACAGACTTGTCAGTGGCAGCAATCCAAGAGCAGCCTTATTATTAGGAGACTAAGGATCACTGTGATATTGACAGTGATGCAAAATCAGAGGTAAAATGGACCTGTGAATGGACTATGCTGGGCCAATTAATTTGACAGGACGTACAGACGCCAGCACATCACGCGACCCGAAACTGTCAAATTTTCCCAATCAACTTTGAACTTAATGCCTTAGAGATAAAGTTGAGAATCTACTATAGAAATTTGACAGATTGTAGTAGCTTGATGTGCTGGCGTCTGTACTGGCACTACGGATGAGAAAAACTAAGCCCTAGTTTTAAACTTTTCGTTTAGTATCTTACTTGTGTAAGAGATCTATGAAAAAGTTTTGCCACTTAGGAATGTTGGTAGCTGAGTGAGTGGGGAGCTCTGGACGTATTTTAAAGTATTGTGGATGCTTTTTTTTCAACGCTACCAATTAATATCAATTATTGAATTTAATTAAACAGTAGCAAGAAACGAGCGTACTATGATTGGTCTTATTATGTCAACAATCAGTAGCAAAATTAAGATTTCACTTCACTAACATAAAAATTACACAAAGCTGCGTATTCTCTCGTATTCAATTTATCGACAGTTTTCCTAAACTATCGATTTATCGATAAACACTATCTGATCGTTACAAGTATTGCGCAAGTACTCGTCACTACACGCGTCGGCGACGTCTTGCTATGTGAGCTCACGCGATTTGGCGTGACATATCGTTTGTATGTTATTATTATGTATGCCTTTGTGGTTTGTGTTGAGAATAATATTGTTTTTATAATAATGGAGGGCGTTGTTAGCACGAGAATGCTATGATGGTGGGTGGTATAGGTTTTATTGAAAAGGGCTATGTCTAGATTGTAATTTGTAGTCACGGAATAAGAACTTCTTTCCTTGTTAAAGGAACCATCAGTTACAAGGGTTATTTTTGCAAAGACAGAAATTTTCTTTTTATTTAATTTTGTGTTCGATGAAGCTTTAAAGAATAGTATTTCAAATATTTCCTGTAGTTCAAAGTAGAAAAAATTAAGTTTGATAAAATCGATAACAGATGGCGCTAGTAGTACTCAAATGTTCAGTTTATTTTTTTCACTTCGCATACTTTTTTATGTTTGTGCCAATATTTTAATTGCATGAGAAAGAAACTGTTTTCTCTTTAGTTAGAAGGATTTAATCGATTCCCTTGTAATTCTCCCAATTTCTAAAATACCCTAAATTAAATACTGAAACAAAATATTTGGAAAATCCGTCTCATAATGCTCATTTGATCGTATAAAAAATATAATAAAAATAAAAAAGAGTAGATTTTAGAATACATTCTACCTCTTACTTATTTTTTATTGAGTAATTTAATTAAAACTACTTTGAATAAAAGAGCCATTTTCAATAGGATTTCTCCTATGGGCCAAACAAATCTACTTAAAAAAAATTTACTCAATTAATTAATTTTTTCGCAAGCTACAATGTTTTCAAGTTTCACACTTGATTGGCGGGAATTTTTTTAGAAATATTTTGATTTTTTTTTTCGTTTCTACTGCATTAAATAAATTTTTGAAGAGTACAGAATTAATCTCCATTAAATTATCTATACAATGGTATATAAATTAAGTAGGTTCTGTGGACTAGCAGGAGTATAACAATAGAAACAGTTGCAAAAAGGAGGCAAATATTTTCGATCGTAAAGCACTCTCTAATGCTTTACATTATGAGTCGTGCATAGGCACCGTTGGCGTTGGTATTATGGTGATTTATCTGACGTACCCACTTACTTAGTAGTAATTTTATCATCAATATTATTGTTTATAGGGGAATCCTATAAGCATTGTTCATTTATTATATGCTGTGGCTATGTGACCATCTACTATCATAGGTAAGTATGGGTTTTCTAAAAAGAAAAAATAAACTGGCAACCATGGCGAGATGGAGGGAAATACGTTTACAAATCGTATCTAGTGTTTTTTTGGTAGCTGGTTCTATGTAGATGTATGTCCAGCTGTGGCCTTGGGCTAGTAAAATTTTGCCCAGCACTGGGATAAAGGGTAATGGGCAAAAATGTAATCTGAATAAATTCTCAAAAGTGGTTCTTTACTGAAGATATTTTTCCCAGCAGTGGGACTCAACAATTACAAGTAACTCCTGGACTTATTCCCACATCGCCATTTCTCATTATAAACTTGCTCTGAGTACTTATGTAGTATAAACAGAGCGTTATCAAGAACTGATAAGAGGTCGATGACCTAACGCTCGCTTCCTCATCGCTCGACACGTGGTTTTGAGGTGAATTGAATTCGAATTCTTTTCTTTATTTTATTGTATTTGTATTTCGAACTGTTGTTGTTGGAATTGTAAAAAAGTTTTATTGTGTGTATATGTGTGATTGTGTGTGCTTGCTTAAATTGTGTGCTTATGTAAACTTATGTTGTAAAGGTGCAGGTAGAAAAAACTATTTTATTTGCGATTTTTTTCTTTTTTTTTTTTCTTTGCATTTTATATTTTTTCTTTTTTTTTTTCTTTGCATTTTATATTTTATATCTTAGACTAGTTTACGTTAGTACCTAAATACGGATTAAGCACTCTAGATTCCTACGGAACTGAGGTCTACTTTAATGTGAAATTAAGAGAAAAAAATCAAAATCAAACACTCGAATCATGTTTTTAAAACCGACTTCAAAAAATGGAGGAGATTAGACATAGATACGTCGAGTATCTTTTAAAAAATAAAATAAAATCGTAAACTAAACTTGCTATTTGTTTCCTATCCATATTAGTTTAATTTCAATTAAAACCTCTAATCTCATTAAAAAAAAATTCCTTCAAAAAAAAAAACTGTGGCACTTCGGGAGTACCGACAGAAGTGAAAACTTGAACAATTACGTGTGTATTTTTTGAATCGTCATTATAAACAAAACACAAACAGAATACTTTACCATCACTCACTGACATATCGGAAATACATTAAAACCGAGTACATCCCGAGGACAGCCGAACACATCCGAATGTAGCGCGGTGTCAGTAACAGCGTCGCGAGTTCAATGGTCTATTCCCATTTAAAAAAAAGAAGTTTTCAATTTAAAAAAATTAAAATAAAGCAGTGTACTCACCATCACGACTCATACCAAGCTTCAAACACTTTTGTAACCGGCAGTACTGGCATCGGTTCCTGTTGACTCGGTCCACTACACACGCCTTGTTCCGCGGGCACTGGTAGTTCACCACTGGAACAGATCACAGGGGTTAGTATCGATACCTAGCATTTAAACAATCGAGAAATATCATCGAGTTGAGTTTTAGGTAGGACCATAGACAAGGAGAGCAGTGGTGGCCCAGTGGTAACTACAAAAAATCGCGGAACATACATAGGGGTTTAATCGATGGGTATTAGGTTGAGGCCAAACGAGCGTAATTTTTTGAGTTGTGAGTCGCGTATTTTGAGTATCGCAATTTACGTTCAACTGAAATTCGGTTAGGCTGCCAGACGGACGGACTTAACTTCGGTCGCATTCTGTAACATAACTGACGCTTGCCTCGCTAACCTCCCTCACCCCGAGCGCAATTCTGTTGAAATAACGCGCGTAAGTCAGCAGACAACTCATTTTGCGTCGCCGTGTGGTACAAACAGGACTTTAGTACGAAACCGAATGCAGCGTAAATTCCGCGACTCATTTTACGCGACTCACAGCTCAAAAAATTACGCTCGTTTGGCCTCAGCCTTAAGGTCCCCTGACCACAGACCTTCGCTGTTACAGGTTTCCTGGGACACCCTGTATATGGGTAGAGGACACTTAAACAAAGAAAATATGTTAACAATAATGATGGTGCCCTAAAGTGTCACGTTGCCGAGATATTTGGAGGTAAAGTCACAAAGTGAGAACATGACGATCATTAAAAATGAATTAATAACGTGCATAGATACAGTAGATTGTATTCAAATAATATTTCCCGGCTTGATTTAACAATTTATATAAGTACCTAATTAAAACACAATTTTTTTGCGATTAAGATGCAAGCTCTTAATAATTCTCTTCCAATATGTGCTTGAATTAAGCTGGGAACTATTATTTGAATATAATCTAATGCATATAAGCACGAAATTAATTCATTTTTAATGATAGTCACATGGCGACTTTACCTCCATTTATCTCGACAGGGCACCATGTTGCTAACATTTTTTGTTTATTTAAGTATCCTCTACCCATAAATACCCTATTATCGCACGCCGCGATTAAAAAAAAAAACAAAATGGCGGCCGGGTAGCTATGCCACAAAGGTTCTATCCCCTTTGCAGGTCAGTACCATATTGTATCCTTAACGCATAAAGGCATAATATAATCAGTCGTTCCAAATGAAGTCTTTTAGTCCAACATTTGGTTAATTTTAAAACGATTGACTTGTGGACGTTCTACTAGCTTAAAATAAAGTCCGGAATACACATGCTATAAACTTTCATAAAAGTCTGCAAGTAGCTTGCATGCCATGTGCCATAAGAACTTCTGATTGGTGAATGGCATAATAGCATGCAAGCTACTTGCATACCTTTGTGCTAGTTACGGACTTGTGTATTCCGAGCTTAAGGTTATTCATGCAAGTTATCGTCAGTTCAACAGTAAGAAAGTTGGAATGGCAATCTTTAGGTCATAGAGTATAGAGTATAAGTTTCAAATCTTACCTCTTAAATCTATGGAGATGGAATCCATTTTGAGTAAACATTCATTCGCATTCGCCTTAATTAAAATTTCGAACATATTATCACTTTCTCTCTCTTTTGTATCCTACAACTCTCTCTGTCTCTTTCACATCTTGCTTTCTTATTTTAAAATTCAAAAGATGTTTTTTTTTATTTTTCTCAAGCCATGCCATAACTTAACTTGTAAGTCTGCTTACCCTAAGAAAGAAACCAATGCCCTTACTGTTGATAACTCTCCTTCGTTTAATACATAATAATTGCGATAAGAAATATTACTACAAAGCTTACATGAACGTTGATAAGAAAATTATGTAAGAATTATGTAAAACGCCTACATTATAGAAATTTCCTAGCTGAATGAACTCCCAGGTGACTTATGCGGGTTAAGCTAAGCTAAGTTAGTCTAGCTTAGCTTGCATAGCTGATGTAGTTTTTCATTCTTGTATACAGACCGCAAACTATGAACAGAAGAAGTATGAAAAATTACGTCAGCTATGCAAGCTAAGTTAGACTAACTTAGCTTAGCCCTTGGTCTCCAACCCGCTTTAGGGGCAAACGTACTGCGATCACAGATCTGTCTACTTAGTATACACATGAGCGACACGCGTCAACGGCAGATGCAACTGCAGCCGTCGACGAGTGTTGACGGCGGGCGTAGACCGTTGCTGTTGCCTCTACCGTTGACGCGTGTCGCTCGTGTGTACGCACACTTAGCGTGATGGTTATATAACTGTCACTTTTCCTTGGAAAGCGGTTCCGCGCATTATGTCAGCTGTCATAAAAATCTGACATTTTCACTAGTATTTGACATTGACATGTATCAAAAAACGCTGTGTATTTGGACAACTGTTACACTGTTTGACCGTTGCCCGCTTTTTTATGAAACCAAAGGCATACAAAAATTAAGCGGTAACAGCACGTTTTCTACTCAGACTTTGATTCAAATGAATTATAGAAAATTTAAGTCAATAATAAGATGATTGTTACTAGGCATTTATAAGCAACAGTTTTGTTTTAACCGTTTACAGTCTGCGATTTAAATGCCCCCGTCACAGGCTGCAGACATTTAGACTGGCTTAAGGAAAACATACCCCACAACATTTTATTGAAATTTCAGAATATTCAAGAGCTTTGCTGGTTTTATATTATTACTTTTACGTAAGGCTCTTTGTGCAGTCCACGTCATGTGCAAAACAAAGATGTCTGTCTTTGCTTCCTAGCTGCTAGGGCATCACACCCTGAATTTAGTATATTATTTCCTGATACCAAGGTGTAGCACACCCAGATTTTAGTCTACTAGATCCAGATATCAACGCTGTATCGTGGCGTGGGCGCGGTCCTTAAGAATTATGAGAACTCTTTTTTCAAATATTATTTTAGGCCAATGTTATTTCTTCTAAGCAGGCTGATAGATGTCTAGATTATTTTTGAATTTTTTGGCCAGTCTCTAGCGGTTTAACCGGTTGAATGCCGTAATTACAGACACAATTAAAAAGCCATTGTGTCTCGCGTGGATCTACGTTCCGGCATACGAAAGGTTAATGTAAAGAGGTTTGCCACAGCCGGTTTATAATCTATGGTAAAATGAATATAGCAGATAAACAGATGCCGACCTGTACTCTGGGACCGTCTGAAGAATCCCTTGCATCCCTCGCAGGTGATGACGCCGTAATGGACACCCGAAGACTTGTCGCCGCACACCTTGCATGGTATTATCTCGATTTGAGCTGAAACAAATGGAAAAATATCATTAATTACATGTTATTTTGGTATTAGGAAAGAGATGTGACCTTTTTAGGTAGTTGGTGAAGACAATAAGACAGAAATGAATTGTGCTTTTTTTTTGGCAGTGTGTACCGAAATCTTAAAATGATGCATAGGAGTACAATAGCAAGGAAACTTCACTGTATCGATTAGAAAAACAATTGTCTAACACGTTCAAAAAAAAAAGTAAGTTTATCCAGACAAAAGACAGTAGATCAAAAATTAGATTCAACTGTTAATCAAAACCTCTTTTCTAATTTTCTTTCATTTTTAAAACCAACTTTACAGTAAAACGTAATTTTTATTCACCTATCCAATAACCCTGTTTATCCCAATCCCGTTCAACCGTGAAGATAGAACTCGTACTTGATTCGCGGCCATTTTTGGTCGCAAGTTCATCGACCCCGAGGCAAGGTCGGATCGCGGCCGATGACTTTGTGTGAGCCTGTGTGCGTACCGTGTGACTATAGGGAGAGCCCTTTGGTGGGTGTTGGTAGGTGTAGACAGTATTGCCCGATCCCCTTTTGTTGAGATTTTTAATGGAGCTCGAATGCGTCACTTGTCAGTGGTTTTGAAATCGATAGTGTTTTTTTTTTTTTTGTTTTGGAAATGAAGCAATTTTAGAGCCGTGCCTCACAGAATTTTAGAGCTGTGCCACGGAGTCAAATAATTGCTTCACCAACCTGGATTTTTTTTTAAATGTTGGCAATTCCTATTTTGAAAAATGAATTATTAAGCTTACCAAGGACAAAACGGTAGCTTTAGAACAAAAATTAAAATATTCTTTATCTTTACAGTAACAGTAAAAGGGAACATTTTAAGCTAATTCTTACACGTGGCTCTCTCATTACGTAGTTAATGAGAAAAGTAATTAAAAACATATTTACAAAGTGTTGTATGTCATTGATATATTAGTTTAGGATTAGTTAGATAATTTCTGGTTAATTAAACGCGGCTTACGCGGTTAGGAAAGATTAATCTATCTTCTCTTATAAGAATAACATTCTAAGCTCTTTTTTTCTTTATCCACTTTTGTGTACTTAAGAAATAAAATGAGGCAATATTTCAAAAACAATAGTTTCTTAAAAACCTAATTGTACTCCTTAAAACGGAACTCAAAACAATAGTTGAAGCGTTCCGTTCCACGCAACAGCACAGTTAGTTGACAATTTACAAAATGATAGTCTTTGCAATATCCTCCTTGATTCAACTTTGTCATTATAATGCACGGTTCTGTCATTTCGTCATTGGAATTCAATGAATTGGAATTGGGTCAAAAGTTTACAGATTTGTGTCACTTTACGACCGGTTTTCCCAGTAATTGGGTTATGGAGGTCAGATAGCAATCGCTCTATGTAAAATATTGATATTTCCTGTAGACTGGATAATTGGGTAACACGCTTTGGGTTTCATTTTGACAGTTCAACAATATTCATTGCGTAATTTACGTTGTTAAGCAGACACCTTTTTCGAACGTATAAAGCAATGGATTAGCAATATACTTCAAAATCATTCAGATTGTGATTGGAACTCTGTAACGCAATTAGGGCACTGAACATAGTTGTCAAACATATCCCTATAGACAATCCAATTTTCGAATACCTAACCAAGTATGGAAACCAACAACATCCAAATCGACCAAGCAGTTTCCGACCTCAGTAGAGCGAGACACAATGACACAAATATGTAACTATCTCTGTCTCACTGCTCAGCTGATTATGACGTCATCGGCCGTCGACCGCGGGCATGTCCGGAATTGTATCACGCCGCGCTACGTCATGCAACGGTCAGCCTTTTGGATTTGGAACGTATAGGATTTACAGTAAGCATGTAATGCAGTGATTTTGTTTTTTTTTTCTTGTGGCATTATGGGGATATGACCCTTGCGTTTAAAAAAGGAATCTGTCATTTTGAGTTTGGAAGTTTAGAATATTGCTTCAAAAGTGTAGGCATTCATTATTGATTTCATCTATTATTTTTCCGTAAATAACTCGGATACATAGAATTTTTAACCAAAATAACTCTGAAAATAACCTGAGGATCAAAAATATTTTATTTTTGATTATCAAGAAATGTTCAGATGGTATCCAGCTGCAACCGGTTAGACTGAAAGCTGACCCTGACAGATGGATACCTTTTGGAATGGGCGACTAGAATCAATTCTATTTTAAGATATTTTTTGACGTTCAAAAGTGCCTTTTATGTGCCTATTTGAAATAAATGCTTTGACTTTGACTTTGACTTTGGGAATAAAGCTAGACAGACCGCAGATTGATCGAATACTAGATTATTACCAATTCTATCAGGATGGAAAATTCCGTAGATTTCCCTGAATATTTTAGAATAAAAAATAGAACCAAACCCTACCTATATTAAAATATAGGTAGGGTTTGGTTCTATTTTTTATCTAGCATGATTTCGAAAAAAAATATTATTCAGTCAGTAAAAACCTTTTTAAGTGCCAAGTTTTTCTCTAACTTACACAGCTGTATAAGAAAACTTCTCATTGTACGAAAAACCTATAAAATGCAAGGCCAGCTAAAACTGGTACAGTATAACTTGATAAAAATGTCGTCGTGTGTACCACAGTTTTCATCATCACAACTAGCTTCAACTTTCTGACTAACTGACCGACTCCTTGACAATTCAAAAGAGCCTGTAAACGGTTTAAATGATAAATGATTTATTTTCTGTAAGTAGGTTTGTACAAACACTTTTACACGTCAATCATATTTTTTAAAGCTAGATGAGGTCGGCGTTTCCTATCTGACTACTCTGAGAAGAAAGGCCGAAACAAACTCAGAGGTCACAGTCTCTTTTAAAGTCCAGACAAAATCTTGGTCAGATCCTGTGAAGACCATGTAGATTGGTGTCTGAAATGGTCTTTTGAGAAAAGAACCACACAGATTGAGCGGACCTGTCCAGTTAGTGCACGCATTTGTCAATTGAAATAAATGCTTTGAGCTTGAGTTTGAATAGAATAAAATCTAAAAAAAAATGCTCAGATAATGCTATATTTAATTATTTAATTCTTCAAGCACATAAATGTACAGAGGCGGACTTAATGCCATAGGCAATTTCTACCAGTCAACCTTTGGGTGATGCAGAGACAAAAAGTGGTAGGTGCAATCATGGAAATTGAGGAATAAATATTTTAAATATGTATAAAGATACGCATAAACCTATTAAAACTACACCACTACTCTACAACGAACCCTACCCTACCCTACTCTATAACCTCCAATATTTCAACAGTACACATTGACATGACACGTGTCTATTATTCAAGCACGAGCGCCTCACTAGAGAAAATCTCCAAATATGTGGTTGCTATACTTGCTATGCCACCAGCTTTCACCCACTCAGCGTTTCGCGTTTGAGGAACCAAAATGACAGGACCATAGATATTTTAACTTTTAAACCAAGGAGTACACTTGACAATCGAGTGATTATTCGATATTCAATTTGCATTCAATACTATGCTGTACACACCCACCGTACGTCACGGGTCAATGTCCTCTCGAAGCCTCAACAAGGCTTTAGTTAGGGTTGTCAATAAAAGTTAGAGAGGAAAATTATAATTTATGTAAATAGTTTTTATATAAGGAAAATATGCTAATTTTCTTTTTATACGGAAAGCGGAATTTACGCATTTGGACTCAAATTAGGTACTTATATAATATCTTGAAATGGATTGGAATTTAGTAAATAAAGCTGTCTTGGATGGCATTCACTTTAGTTTTTCTGTCACAAAATAGGGAGATGCTTGCTATTTCCTAAGTTGTAAAATAAATAAATTTAAAAAACACTATTCCGCGAAAAACTCCAACTTCAGCAGCGACAACCATGGGTCTAGTCCCAAATTTAAATTTTAATCTAACGGCTTACGTCAGGGGTCATCGACCGCAGTTGTCCGAACTAGCGATACAAACAACGTTACTGTGACACCCCTAAATTCGCGACTAAGACTCTATCACCTCGAAATAAAGTTTAATTTCATACAGCAATTGCTTTGTAAATTGCGAAAATACTTTTGCATTTACTAATTCGAAATTCGAATGTGAGTCGAGAAATTGTTTCTATACTATCTATAATGATGTTTTTTTTTTGCAGAATGGCCGGACATTCTCGTTATGATAGTTGTTTATTTTTTGTATTAAATAAATAGCTAATTTTAATATGATTTTTAGCAAGTTTATAAATAAGATCTCAGGAAACTTAAAGAAGCTTCGTAGCTAAAATTATATTGTCAATACTGGTGACTAATTCTTAAAATAATGTCTCTCTCAGTCTCAGGCTTTAAATAGTACCCATAAAGATGTTTACTTCGATTTAAATCGACTACCTTGATCCCGCGGCTTTTCCCAATCAGATCAAACGTTTACACAGTGGAACCGGTCATAATTTAATTATATATTATATACAAAATATTGTAAAGAACTACTTATTGTAGTTTCTTGCACATTCTTATCCATCCGAAATTATTTTTTGGAAGGAGTGACTAGAATCAATTCTATTTTCTGGTAAATTTTGACGTTCAAAGATTGGTAAAGATTTGACTTTTCCACTTCGAAAAACAAAGCCCCTGAAGAAATTTTTTTTTTTGTTAAATCTTAAAATATTGTAATTCAATGAAATCTCCACTATACCAAATAATTTAAATAGAACGAACAACCATCACATGTCAAATGAAGAAATATCGTATCTGCAGAAGCAGCATTATTCCAAAGTTCAACAACACGACTGTTGCGAAAGAATATTGTTTTAATTGCATAACGAGCGAGCCAATATGATGCAAGTTTATGCGTCAACAAATTTAAAATGGAATACCATCGTATGTGCCTTGTGACGACAAAAGATTGTATGTTGTAAGATACGATTGTTGGTCCTACTCTTCTACCATTTATTGTTAAAGTTTTCCAAAATAAAATTTAAATGTTATTCAGGAAAATAATGTATCTGTAATAATTAAACGCAAAAAAGGTCCATCGAAATAGTTATAGAAACTTATAATCTACTAAAGAAAACGAGTTAAACTCCTGCTTTCCATTTAATATGGGAGCTAACTTATTAAGGCTGATTTTAATGATCAGAATTATCAATTTTATGGAAGCACTTTGTTATATTGACAGATGTCTTAGTTGACAGCTGTCAGCGTTAAATGATTATTTCGTAGATTATAGTTTTTATTTTTATTAAGACTGTTTTCTCACACAAAGCGAGTGATAAGTACTATTTTTACCCAAACTCAAGAGACGTACAAAATCACACAAACAGCGTTATTTATTAATAAATCGATTAAATATAGTTTTGGCTTCAGATCAGCTGTGAGCGGTCGTCGAACTCCCGATCTATTGTCTCACTAATGTATTGTAATCACATTCTTCTATCATTGCACAAGTTTTTAAATGAACCGTCTGGGTATTGTGAATTGGTCAATGGAATAAAAAGGGATTTTTTTTTATTTAGTTAAATGTCAACTTGGTTTGCTAGTCGAGAATGCACGCCGCATTTGACAAAATGATGAGGATTTAAAATTTAGAATGCCATGGTGTTGAAAAAGAAACAGAGTAGCAACAAAAACAATACAGCATTCTAAATTCGAATGATTCAAAATTTTGGTGGGACTATTTAAGTAAAAGGAGTTTGAAGATCGTCGACCTTTAAATTATGTTTTTTTTTTTTTTTTTCTTAAAGAAACAAAAGCAGAATTATCTTTTCATTGATAAAAATGCTGAAGACAACATATCACTGCAAATCTATGACTACGATAACACAATGCATATCAATCATTAATCCGATTACGAGGCTTTCCTTAGGTATCAGAAAATATGCTTTAGTCAAGTTCATCATCAAAATATCTGTCATACATGTTATATTCGTACTTGTAATTAATACTATAAGATGTCTGGCCATGACGTCGTGAATATACATAATATATTGGAAGCCAAGGAACGACCTTGATGGCCGTCTGCCGCTCAATATAAGTAGTATTATACAAATATTACTCATCTAAATTATACATAACATCTCAGCCTGCCTTAGTTGGTCTACTGTTATACGTATAGCATAATCAGCCTGTAATGTGCCCACTGCTGGGACACAGCCCTCCTCTCTATGAGAGGGAATGGGCCATGCAGACCCAGTGCGGGTTGGTGGGTCACGTCTTCGAATTGTTTGAGGACATGCCAATTTCCTCACGATGATTTCCTTCATCGTTTTAAGAGCAGTGGTGATGAAATAATTTACATAAAGTGCCTGCCCTAACGGAATGTTTATCGGTAGAAGGAGCATTGGCAGACTACTAGCCAGGTGGGTGGACGACCTACAGAAAATCTTGGTAAAGACCTGGATGAGACTCGCACAGACCAGGGTAGCATGGCATAAAAAGAAGGAGGCCTATATAGGCCTCAGCAAAATCAAAATCAAAATCAAAAGTCATTTATTCAAACTAGGCTGAGAATCAGCACTTTTCGAACGTCAAAATTACAAAAGACAGTCCCCCAAAACGCCCGCCCTTCGCCACTTCCTAGTGCTTTCGCTGGGGAGAAGAAGTGGCGGAACAAACTCCCCAGCAGCACAGCTGTCTGTTCAGTTAGAAAATACTTAATTTTATACAATACTATGGATGCAAAGTAATTAACATTACAGGACACAGAACCTTAAATTAAATTATTTGCCATAGGTTAACTAGCCACGCCAATATACCAACAAATACAATAAACACTATACGTACTCAAGCAAAAAAAAAATTAAAAATATAACCAAAAAAAAACTTACTGACCAAATAAAAGCCTCCAGGTATAAAGGGCGTGACAGCTTACATATGTATGCAATGCTGGGTTCTGTTTACATAGCTGTCACTTGAAGTCACAAATGATAAACTAGGACCAGCAGTAAGTTAAATAAGGCTGCCAATGATAATGATGAAGGTGCCTGTCTGAGACTTAATTGAGATACGTCATTTCGACATTTCTAAAGCACATACGTTTGACAGGACTAAGTCCTGTCAAATATATACATGCGATGAACGGAACCATTGTAAAGTGCTGGTACAGAACAACTTTTTGCAATATCATACCAGAAAAGAGATGAGAGAAGTCAGTAATAAGTAATAGTAGTATCTGGCTCGAGTACAGAAAGATGTCTGGGAAATATTATTGCAACTTGCAACATCACAGGGCTCATAATAGTTTTCAACTTTGTCTCTGGGTGACGGGGACAATAAAATAAGGTCGTAAACTGCTTCAACCTATTTCTGGAATATCTCGTATTTAATAGCTAGATGTATCAATCATTATACATATATCTTTTTAGTAACTTATTTGAAAGTATACATACTTACAATATTTTGCATTCCAAGATTCAATACAAAATTATATGGAATTTTTACTTGATACCAAATAAAGGCAAAGGAATTCTAAGTAAATTGTGTAGTATTCATTCAAAGATGGAATTACGAACCGCGTTCCAAATTAGAATTTATTTTGAAGATGAGAATATCGTGGGATCTTTTGGCTGCTGTTTTTTTTACATTTTAAAAAACGAACATGGGCTCGAATAGAGAAAGTATTTATGGAATTACGTTAGATACTATAAAATTATTCAAACGAGACTGAAAGCCAAGCCTGCTAGGAGACTTGGGGAAACGCCAGGAAAAGATAAAATACAAATACATAATATTTATTATGTGCACAGCTCGTAATGCGGTTTGTATAATAATAATTATCCTCAAATGAAAATATATTTACATTGTAGCGCATTTTTATCACAAAAGGTAATTGTCCTTCACTTGTCAATGACCGATCGATGGAGACTATTCAAAGTCCGTCGATGGATTAGTAATTTATTTAATTTCATTTAAAAACCCACAACGTACGTATTTCTGGTTTTTAATTAAAACAAAATACTTAAAAAGTTTTTCCGTTTTCCAACTACTCGGTTTAATGTCAATGTAAACAATAAAAAAGGGTTTAAGAGAAAAACTGTATCTACACTTTGTTTCATTCAGTAAAAACTTAAAATTAGACTGCTTTAAATCCAAAATAGTTCCATTAATAAAAATAAAAACATAAGTAAGTAAATTCAAAATAAGAATCGACCTTTAAAATCAGCAAACGTTTTTTACGTAAGACCAAGCCTACAAAAAATATCACAACAGTGAATCACTATCAAGTCAAGGCAATGACCGTTATCGGTCAAACGCAAACCGCATTACAGATCGTATCGCAAATTCATATACGTAACGTGGACGAGCGCGTTACCGTATTTCGAATTACCTACGTTTTGTGACGCGAGTGACATCACGGGCCAATGACCTCGATACCGCGTGCTTTTCATTTTATATTTAAGAGAAACCATTTTAGGTTGACCTTTGTTGAGCTCAAGAATGTTTGTGTCAATAGATCAGTTTATAATGGTTTTTGACCGTTATAATTGACAAACGTATCTTGATCTCTGATTATTTATAGAGCAGTTCTGAATGATAGTTCTTTGAGAATTTGCTGTGTTTACTCTGCGATGACTGATGTATTTTGATCCGTCATTTCATTAAAAATGTTTCATTTGACGGCTCATTCTATTTTTGAAACTAGAAGTTCCAAATGAGGAGTAATGTTTTGGACGAAAATGTTTAGATAGGTATTTAGAGCTTTAGGTAACTATACTTTGATAAAATAACCAGACGGCTAGACAGATATATGAAGATAGCAGAAATTATTAGTAAACATTTTTATCTGTGAACTAGATCTAGAACGGATGTGTCTATACCTAATAAAAGTACCAAAGCGTTCGTCTAGAAAAAAAAAACGTCATAATCACCAAACTTGACAAAGAAAATAGAGATCTAAAGGCATTGACATTAATGCGAAGGTGGAATGATTAGGTACTTCATTTATTTCATGACAATTACGTCATTTTACGACACTTGAAAAATATTCTCCAAAAAATCGTATTTAAAAAACATCGTAACTACTACATTTAAGACATTATTCACCAAAGATTTTAATCATAATTTATAAAGCATTAACTTCAAAATTAAAATGCCTATAGCAATTTTCAAATCAAAGTCCAAGATGGCGGAATCTTGTAACATAATGATAGCACATTTTCAGCCTGCCACAGGTTATTGAACCGCAGTTATTTGAAAGAAATGATGACGAAGTAATTATTAGTAACCAAATGAATCATTTCTGTGATGGTGTTTAGCTTAGTAATTGAAATTCTGTAGTTTAGTTGTGAAATCTTTGTTTTGCAAATACAAAGGCTTGTCAAATGATTTCAGCGCATTTCTTTTTAAAGCAACTTTTCTTTTGGTAGCATTCTAGCTATAATATTGATCTATTAGAAAAGAAAGAATTCTAGTTGTCTATCGCAAAGAATGTGAGCAATATGGGTGGAGTAATGGAACTATGGAGTTGACACTGTGTGAGCATGCGTGTTCCATCGCCGCCCGTTCGATGTCCACTCCACCACGCACATGATAGATGGAAAGCATCACATGAAGTATTTTTTTGCTCCGTTGGTGTAATTGCTGTATGGTGTTCCAGTAGGAGTATAAATAAATAAATTAGTGAAGACAAGATAATCTTGGCAAAAAAGTTTAATTTTAAATTTTTAAAAGTGTCCATAGAGTTTCTTGTCCATTCTTCTTCGTAGGTGTCTATTACGATTTGGATTGGGCAACTTCATATTTCTGACTGACCGACTACGCATGACTGAAATGCATGCGTTGAGCTTTGAGTTTTACAATGAATGGCAAAAGTCTTTACGTCCAAAATTATGCTTTTTTAAGCCAGACCATAATTTAGATAGAGTATTATTACTTACAACAAAAGGTCTATTGTACAATGTACTGCTCAAAATATTTAAAACATTACATTATTTAAAACATAGTTAATCTCATCTTTCAAACAGCTTCTTACTGTTTCGTAATATGACTCTCTCTATTCTATACACAATAGTAGAGACTTGTGTGTTTTTTGTTTATAGTAGAACTATTTGGTCCTATGAACAGTCAGGCGGTCTGTGGTTCTTAAACTTTGAAGCTACTGTCGGAGTGCTTAAGGAGGAATAGTTTACTTTTTTTAAAGAATATTGTATAATGCTAGCCAGACTCACACTTCAAAAGCGTGATTTGATTTCTAAAGAAAGGTAAATGTGTTTAAAGACCATTAAAAAAATGACATTAAAAGTGACAGTACTTCAAATCACGTTGCTCTCCTGACCCTAATGTTACGGTAAAACGCTCGACCTCTTTGTAAAAATGATTTCGAAAATCGAAAGAGAAAGGGAATACAATCGTTCTAACTAATTTATGTGTGAAGTAATTATAAACTTCATTCGGCAACTTCCCTACGATGCAAAAACAATTAACTTTGAGAATTTCAATAATTTGTCAAGAATGTTAACAAAACCATTCATTTGAACGCGCCCTAAAATAAAAGTGACAGCATACGTCACGTGACGTCACGGGTCGACGACATCACGAGATCGTTCTATTTTTGAAACGTTTTGTCAATTTGTTTTATGGATTTTTATTTTAAATTCGCTAATTTCAATTAAAAACTCTTTCATTTATATTTTTGTCTTGGAAAACCTTGGTGGTGTTAGTTGAAAATTGATTGAACACAAAATACTTCCTGTTTGTCATGAAAAACATACCAAATTACATTTTAATTAAATTGAGCCTTATGGTATTAAGGAATTATGAACGTTATTTCGGTGCTCCACCCACCGTTCGTGCCGCTGTCATGGAAAATGTCTGCGTGAAAAAATCAATAAACTACAATAAAAAACGAGCTAGTCGGCGCCTATCATGTCTCTTTTTAATATTATTGTATTTATTATATTTTTGAGCAGCCGACATTGATTTTTTGACACACACTTTTTTTCTTCGACTGCAAATGGCCAAGTTTTGCCAGTACTTATGGCTGCCTGAAGGCCAATTCCTGTAATTAAAAACGTTCAAAATCTAGTCGCAACCTCATCTTAGTGACAAACAATGACAAAAATGTAGGAAAAATATGGGTATTTTTGACAGATTGAGACAGATCAGACACTAAACGTTCTTAAAATTTCTAGAACTGCACCCCTGTATCGATTCAAAAATCGAATGACGAAAACTGTAAATTACTTTTTTATGTTTCAACCAGCTGCATCGAACCCACGCAGCAATGACACGATTTCATACAGCCCGAAATAAAGAATGAGTCTAGTGATATGAAGATTCATGTTAGAGGTGAACGTATCATCAAATTAACGGGCAACGGCCTTGAACCCGGCCAGTTGAGGCCAATTCGTTGCCGGATGACAACCCCAAAATTGTTCTATTGCGCCATTCCTACTGTAATGACAGTAATGAGAATGGCAATTGGACTTAAAAAATTAGATCTAAACGAATTTAAATTGACAATCTGTCGTGGGAGTGCAGTTTTTTAACTTAGGATTTATATTTACTTACTTCAATAAATTCATTTTTACTTCATAAAATGTTGTCAAATTCTAAAAACTTCTATTAAATTCTATTTTCAAAGCCACTCGCTTCGCTTGAACTAAAATAAAATTTCTAATTCAAAACCTGTAACATAAATTACATTCAAATTGACATTCCATCAACTATATGTCTCAACTTATCTATGCTTTACATTACGCAAAGACAACGCGGCATACAGCCTTCACTTACGACGTTTTTCCACTGTACTGGCATCCACGTGTCGGTTTTCGACGGGGTTAATGACACTAACCTGCACTTTGACTTGCCTTGTAATTGTTTTTTTATTTTATTTAAACAATGGCTTGCAAGAAAAGTGCTGTTATAGTTTTTTTTTGTTGTATTAGCCCTATTTTTGCTGTCAAAAGAGTTTGTATGCAAAATTATTCTAAAAACTGTCTGTTGTTTTAGGACATGAAGCAGAATAAAATGAAACTGGATATAATTTTCATGCCACGTTGGTTTTGAAATTAAAGCGTTTTTAAAAAGGAATTTAGACCTTGCTGATATTAGAACAAAGACGTAAATAGGGGTGATGGTAATTTAGCTGCTACTGCTACTCAGGACTTCTGCTGACACTACAATCAGTATAACTGCTTAAAGATTCAACATAAGGCTTCCCCTTGTTTTAACAAACTCATCTTTAATTCTTCAGTTCTGCCTTATCCCAATTTATTTTAATTTGATTTATTCTGGTCTGATACGCTGAGCCCCCCCCTCCACCCCCCCCCCCTCCTCGATCCCCCGCTAGCTCTTCTTCTGTTTTAATCTTTGTCTTATCCACTTTATGCTAGGTTACTCTTATTGACAGGTAAGTACAGTCAAGAGAAAAGGGCCGACGCAACGTGTCTTTTTCTTCCATACTTCTCTATTAGTCGTCATCTCGGTTTTCACCCCCTTTCCAGCCATATCATCTTTCACACAGTCCATCTATCGTTTCTTTGGTATTCCCCTACTGTTATACTCAACACTTACAGACGTCTTGAGTGACGCAACTAAACATAAATCCTTTAACACAACAACATAACCCAAATTTTACTACAATTAACACAAATAAATGAAACAAAGAAAAAACCCCCAATAGGGGCAATGGGTTAATTGTGGAAAATTATAATTTGGGGCACAAACATTTAAATGCAATTTGGGGCAATAGATAAATGCATCGATTTTGTAAATATGCTCACTGAAATGTGGGACGAATGACGCAAAAAAACGTACTTAAAACTTGGGTAATCGAGAGACGATAGTAAATCACTTTACAGTTTTTGTCTAAACAGCTAAAAGGCCAAACCCAAAGGTACTCATCATCATCTGCCTAGCCTTTTCCCAACTATGTTGAGAATGCAGCTGAATATCAGTATTTTACATGGAGCGACTGTCTATCTGACCTCCATAACCCAGTTACTGAATAATATGATACCCCTTGGTAAGACTAGTTGTCAGACTTTCGGGCTTCTGACTACCCGTAACGACCAAAACCCAAAGGTACCAAAGCTTCACTTAAAAAAAAAAAAACTTACTATTGACATAAGTGACATTAAAACCTTTATTCAATTGACAAGAGACACAGCAGACGTCAAATGTGGATCTCTAAATTTGTGGTGACCTGAAAATATATTAATAACTCCTAATTAGTGGCAATTTTAGCTTTAGACCAATTAGAGGCACGGTAACCCGCTTTCCTGAATTCGCTTTTACTTGATCTAGTTTTATTTTTGAAGTGAAGACTTCTTTAAGCGCGTTGGGCATTTTTTAAGATGGGAAAAAACTATTGAATTCACGCCACTGTTACCGTAACCGACACCGCTTCGGATGTGTTCGGCTGTCCTCGGGATGTACTCGGTTTTAATTTATATCCGATATGTCAGTAAGTGATGTCAAAGTATTGTGTTTGTTTTGTTTTCACTTTTGTCGGCACTCCCGGAGTGCCAGTTTTTTTTGAATGCTAAAAGATCATGCCCTGATTGATAAATCAATAACCTTTTTTATGCAAGACATTTTAGCGTAACTCTATTGTACAGACGCCAGCACATCAACCTACCCGAAACTGTCACATTTTCCCAATCAACTTTGAACCTTATGCTTTAGTGATAAAGTTGAAAATCTATTAAAGAAATTTGACAGATTGTAGTAGGTTGATGTGCTGGCGTCTGTACCTATCAGGAATTTCTCAGTAACAACTCGCACCCTAATTGCGTAATACACTATCTTAATCTGAATCATTTTGAAGGATATTGCTAATCCATTGCTTCATATGTTCAAAAAATTTGTCTACCCAACAACGTGAATAACGCAATGTATGTTGTTGAACTGTCAAAATGAAACCTATTGCTACCGATCTTGTGTTACGCAATTACCCCGCTGGAGTCTGGATTTGTGTCCGGTTGGTGGCAATAGGCTCGCCGGGGTATTATGTGGGACTTCAACATAACTGTTGAAATGTGGGTGCTCTATTGATACGCCTCAGCTTAAACCCTTTGGTGAAAACAGGCGTGATGATATAGTTATTCTAGTAGTAGCGACAAGGACGTCCATTGTATGTTTTGTAGTGATAATTGTATTTTTTGGTTATGTATTTTCTGGTGTAGGTACAATAAAGTCATTCATCTGCCTAGCCTTTTCGCAACTATGTTGGGGTCGGCTTCCAGTCTAACCGGATGCAGCTGTACATGGAGCGACTGCCTATCTGATCTCCACAACCCAGTTACTGGATAATACGATACCACTTGGTAAGAGTGGTTGTCAGATTTTCGGGCTTCTGACGACCTGTAACGACTGTCAAAGATCCACGAATGACGTGCTTTCCGAGACACGGAGGGGTCTTGGTATGTAAAGATGGTCACCCATCCACAGACCAACCGCGACAAGTGTAGCTTAACCTGATCGATCGACCCGTGCGGCTGTTATTACTTAGCCAAAAGTTCTTGTAAAGTTTATTATATAAATAATTACCATTGGATTACGCTCCAATATTACTGCTACTACATTTTACATCTGACATCACTGACAGGTGTTAAAATAAATAACTAGAAAAAAAAAACATAAAAAATAGTTAATTCGTCCAGCAAAAAAAAAAAAACAAAATGTCAAAAACTGACAGGTGCCAACTTTGTTTTTTAACAATTTTGTTTTGTAATAGGCAATCATCTTGACAATTCTGCTGGACCCCTTAAAAAAAGGTTATCGCAGTAATTAATACGCACTTTGATCCAACGAATTGGACAATGCAAACAAACAAACAATATCAAAACAGATACTGTTATTTGCATAACCTATCGTGGATAAAGGCCCAATTATATTTTGTGAGTGACAAGTCAGTGTAAGTTGAGTTAAGTTGTGTAATATATCTGTCAAAAATAAAACAAAATCAAAATTCAAAACTATGAGTTCATTATTGAAATAATTTTCAGTCTTATTGACGAAGAACAGCTAACCTATTCTGTAAATATCTCACCGCCAAAACTTAGGTGAAGTGAGTATGAAGTGAGCTGTCAGTATTGTCAATCCCTAGCATGACTTCATAGTGAGTTTTTGACAGTTCTATTTCGACAATCAAAAAGTCGATGAGAACAATTAAGTTGAATCTTATTTTTTTTATATATCGCTCATTTGGAGAAACATCGCTGTAAATGTGTTTTTTCCCAAACATGAATAAAATATGTCAAAGCACTTAGAAAGCGTATTTACGTTAGGAAAGCATAGACGTATAAAAAAGTAGCAGTTACGTCGATGTTTCTCCAAATTAGCGATATAGTATAGAGTACTTATTCCCAATTGAAATACATTTTGGACTTGATGGGGAAAATTAGGTCCATAATTGTGACGATCAGTCAAATTGTTTGATTACGAAAACAATTAAGTTTTTCGTATGTAGAGTCCTTAGCGTTATCATGCTCTACGCGACAATTAATAAATAAAAAAAGTAAATACCTCTTATAGAGTTAGCGGCTTTCTTATCCATGAACATGCCAGATATCGATGAGCCGAACATCCCATCACTACTCCCAGGCGGCGGGGATGTACTGTCCGCCACAGATCCTGAAGTGATGTCCATGCCCATTGGGTTGTGCATCCCTGGCTGCACATCCGTATGAGGTTCTCTCTTCAACTGCATACCCTGAGGTAGACCCTGGGACTGGTGCAGCATGGTGGAGGCAGACGAGTGCCCTCCATGTTCGTCGGGAGGCCACTGCGACCCGAACAGATTATGAAACTGATTGCTGTTCATCATTCCAAATTCAATCTTTGAATTTTTCTCCGTCGTGTTTTCTTTTTCACTGACTTCTTTCTCTTGAGGTTAAAAAGTTTTTTTAAGTTATTTTCGGCCAATGAATTTGTGTGCGCGCGAATCGAATTCGCATTGCTGTTAACACTAGTATCACTGTGCGATTTGGTGTTCCAACGGATTGTTTATTTCTCTTCTTTTTTTAAATTTTAAGCGACTATGTCGGTAAGGCAACTGTTTTTGTTTTTTTTTTGTGTGTAGCTACACCATCAGAATTTTTCTTCGAAAAAACTATGGCACTCCCAATTTTAATGTTTCTTCAACTTTGTTGACTTTTAATTTTAAGCACCAGATTTTTGTGTTTAACTGATAAATATATTCCGGCCAAGCGGTGATGTGAGATTTCTTTTCGCAAAGTTTATTTCAGGTATTAACTTTTTGAAGAGCAACAAATTTTTTGGCATTTTGTCTCCGTGGTTGTGTTTTGTTTTCTTCCTTTCGTCTTAAATAAACATCTACGTAAGGCACTATTACTGTTATTGTAATTATTCACTTGTTCCCTTATTCTACTGGATTTATATTATCTCTTTATCAAAATTTGACAAACACAAAAAATCTGTAAAGAGAAAACCGAAGCGGAAGAAGAATTTATTTGAATTTAAAAATATTTTTATGAAATTTTGAAAATGCCAATTACATAGTTGTTATTGTCAAAAGATTTTAGTTAACCGAACACTGCTGCTCAATTATCTAAAATCCGTTATCCGAATTTACGTGGAACACAAGATTTAAATTTTAAATAAGTCGTTAGACACCACTACGTTCCATTTTCCAAAAAGAAAAATAAAATCTTGTCACTGTTGCACTTGTAGGCACTGTCACTTGTTTTGTGGAAAAATAACAATACGTGTTCACCTCACTGCTGGAAAAATTTGTACGTTATAATATTTGTACTATAGGTTGTTCACAACTCGACTTCGCGTCGGCAACTGGCAAGTCCAAAGATGTTGACGCCAGAGCGGCCCGAACGTGACTGACGCATTGACGAATCTTCGGCCAGGCTCACGAAAAAATTATATATTTTTTCATTCCGACCGAATAATCAACTTAGCTCATAGCGATAGTTCAGTCGCCCCGGCGGCGGCGGACTACTATGGGAAAAAATCTCCTGCAATATTCATCTTTAAGGAGAATTTCCTTGAGGGGCATCAATTAGCACTGTAGTACCTCCCAAATCGCCTAAGAAATGTACGGAAACGTGTGTAATTATGGTGTAATTAAGAGACAAAATTGCCCATCAGTGTGCGAGCGGATCACAAGGCGTTGCTTGCTTGTGTGCGTACGTCGGTGTCGTGTACAGATACAGCGGCGCGCGCACACTGCCTCAGAGGCGTCACAGCAGTTCATTGACCCCGGGACCCAAACAAAGTAGATTTCGGTGAAATGCTGTTGAACTCTAGTTTTGAATGTGGAATCACTGAGCGATATTACGTCGCCGCCTTTCCTGGCGAATTTTTTCGCCAATGACTCGAATATTTTTGTTCTTTTTTCAAAACGAAGATTCTCCGGGTTTTTTGTCTATTTTTCGCGGGTTTTGGCCTCGAATACTGGCAGGCCATGAAAGGCAAATGGTTTTTGAAATTCGGAATGTATTTTTTTTTGCATAATATTACTGAATATTTGTGCAAAAATTTCGCTATTTAAACGTCTTTACTGGAAAACTTTTGTAATCAATAAAAACCATTTTTTTTTTTTCATTAACTTTTTGGCTGTGCAAATTAAATCGAATTAAGTCTACTATAATATCATCATATTTTTCGTTTTTCCAACTAAACAGTTGTTTAGTCAAAACAACACCTGAAGTCCTGAACTCGATTACTAGTGTTAACAGGTCAATGACCCAGGAAAAATGTGCTGTCAACCGCAAATATAAATGTAGGCAATTTTGTTTCGTTACGCGTCTGCAGTGTTTTTTGTTTAAGTACATTATTTCCCTTTTAAACAATTACGCACTGTAATAAAAATTTGCAAAAAAAAATGACTTCTCATTTTACTTATCGATTTTTTTTTTGTTTTTTTTTTTTATTTTGTTTATGGAAAATGATCTGTCAGATTTTGTAGAAAGCTTTTTTTTTAAATTACTTCCTCCTAAGCCGTGCAAAAATTTTTAGATAACCGTGAACTGCCAAAAATGACCTTTCGCTATGGTTCAATGACTCCTATACACAGTGGGCTATAATGGGCCAACTTTTGTGAATAAAACTTTATTCTACTTTTCTATGTTTTTATTTACTTATCTTAGAAGGAAGTCATTCTTTGATAAATGACCTTAATGTCATTGACATTTTGATGACTTAAAGGTCACCCTTTATTTATAGCAAAGATATTTATAAACAAATTATAAGATTACCAGTTACAAAACGTTCCATTTACATAATAAATTAGTTACTTATTAAAGAAAACTTATAAATAAAGAAATACTTAAAAACTTTCTTCTAAAAATTTTACTGTCTAACTCGGTAAATAATGATTGACCAGCATCTCATAGAAGTCACTAAGTATTAAGTACTAAACCATTAAATGTTACTCTCACTGCTGAACCACCATTAATCAAAGCGACATTATACAAAAAAAAAACACAAACTACAACCAAAATCATCAAAATCTTTCCCGAGAAAGGTCAGCCAATTTCAAAAAACCATAGATCACAGATTCAAGTCATAAACCATGACAAAAAACACCGTAATCCCCGAAATATGAAAAAAAAATTAAAAGTAAATAACCCTAGAGGGAAGCCGCCGACCTTGTGCTAGAAAGGGACGGGTGACGTGACGTCACGTGGTGCTGTCTCACTCTTACTTACAGGCTAACGACCTATTGATTTCGGACCACGTGCTACGACGTGCTCTTTAGAGTCCACCGGTGGGCCAAATGCGTAGTTATCTATTAAAAAAAAAAACAATTTCTTGACTTCTATAGATAGCACAAATCATAACATAACATCACGCGTGTAATTTCCGAAGAGTTGAGCAGAGATGTCCAGACGCCAGCACATCAACCTACTACAATCTGTCAAATTTTTTTAATAGATTTTCAACTTTATCACTAAAACATAAGGTTCAAAGTTGATTGGGAAAATTTGACAGTTTCGCGTAGGTTGATGTGCTGGCGTCTGTACCAATAGTAACACCCACTTTTCGCCAGTTATGTTAAGTCCCATGTAATAGGGCTATCATCATCATCTGCCTAGCCTTTTCCCAACTATGTAAGGGCGGTTTTCCACTACGTCCGATCCGAATCCGAGACATGCCGCGTCGCGCGTCGGTCCGAAGTGACCATAGTCCTATTTGTATGAGAGGTTGCACTAGATCCGAACTCTATCCGTCAGAGTTTGAAACATTCCTAATTCGGATCTATAATTCGGATTCGGATCGGATGTATTGCGAAACCGCTCTTAGGGTCGGCTTTCAGTCTAACCGGATTCAACTAAATACCAGTATTTTATATAGAGCGACTGTCTATTTGACCTCCACAACCCAGTAACTGGGTAATACGATACCCCTTGGTAAGACTGGTTTTCAGACTTTCCGGCTTCTGAAAACCCGTAACGACTGTCAAAGATCCACGAATAACAGTTGGAACCATCGCCTTAAAGTGCTTTTCGAGGCACGGAGGGGCTTGGTATGTGAAGATGGTCGCCCATCCACGGACTAACCGCGGCAAGCGAAGCTTAACCTGATCGATCGACCCGTGCGGCTGTCATTATTAAGCCACAAGCCCCTCATGTAATCGTGCAAAAATCCAGACTCCGGGCTGCTATTGAGAAATTCCTGGTGGAAAAACCGAATAACACTTTTCCCAAAAAAAAATATGAAGTGTTTTAAGAGTTTTTGGGCAAAGGAATTAAGAAAAAACAGGATGTATTGATCAGCTACTGGCGAGCGTCGACGGTTTTATCAACTTTCGCGGTACAATCTAAGTACCTACTGTATTTGTTCCAAGCCCTGCCTCCGGTAGGCTTGGCTTTTAACTTGGATAGACAGGGAATGAGGGCGTGGTTTTAAAGGAAAGTAATAAAAAAAAATAGGAGGATGGTCGGCATTAGTAGAAGGATCGTAGAAAGTATGTAAGGATCGTAGCAGTGGCGTACAGTAGTGCCTGCCTACCACCATAGGACGAAAGCGTGAATTTATGTAGGTATGTATGTGTAATTTAAAAAAAATAAAGCGAGTGTGCTTATGACCACACGACTGAAGTGAAACTTCAAACGTATTTGGCTATGAAAGGAAGAGAGAAAGAAAATGTGCGCGCGCAATGTTTTCTCTTGCTTATATCCCCCACTCAACTCCCGTTCACCTCGCCCGATCACACTTTTCGTAACGCTTACGTCATGCGTTCGCCAGCTTACTCCCCAAGTCAAGCGTGCGTAAAGAAGTTTCACTTCGAAAACTAGACTTCCGAATGGTGGTCCTTATTTATACTTAATTTCTATGTATTACGAACAGTTTCAATTAAAATTGTCATTTTATTAATTTCGTCATTATCGAAGGCAAGTCTTTAATTCTTAGCATAGATGATTTTTATATTTTAGTATTAACAGCAGAAATAACCTTCAAAGCCTTAACTATTACACCCTTCCTAAAAGCTGAATGCATTGGATGAGTGTATCATAATATTGCTACCGTGACGTCTGTGACGAACTTTATATAATTTATACTTTAAGGTGAATGGGTAGTTGTAGCCCGCGAAATTCAATTTTTCTTACGTTTTTTGCAATTTTCAGGTCAGTGTCAGGTTGTATCTTGATCAAAATATGATTCGCGACTATAACCGGTACGTATTTACAGAATTATAATAATTAGAATCATTAATACATCTTTCTAAGAATTGCAAAAAACGTAAGAAAATTTAAATTTCGCGGTCTACCATGGCACATTCACCTTAAGCATTGTTTTGTGTCTTTTTTGAGAATAAAATAAATATCTTTAAACTTAACTATTGACTATTTAGGCAAGCAAAAGCTAAGATTGTTGATAAAAAAAAAACTTTAAAATACTACACATAAACATTACTTTGGTATTTCAGTTCCAATGAAACGGGAAACGACTGAAAACAGCCTTCAGTACTTCGTTGGGCACTTTTCCAATCCTCAAATGAGAATTTTCCTGACAGGCGAATTCAATTTGTACTATTTGCGCAATCTCATCGATCGTAGGCCTTCGTGGGCTGTACATCTTATATTTTGTAGCTCTAGCCTCCACGTTAGAACGAGACAAGTCTGAAAACAATGAAAAGGCGATGTTGTTTTTCAAAGGCTAAAAGCTCTGCCTTCATTGAGGAAATACTTTTTTTTTTATTGTTAACAAATCAAAATATCCAATCTTTAGCCAAAAACAATATCGTATTCTTCCCCTTAAAAATATTAAATATTAAACACAGTGCACACCATTCGCTCAAAAAAAAATAAGTAATTAAACTCGACATTAATAAATTAAAATCTATTTATTTTCTAAAGACATTTACAAAAATTAATACATTAAAGCTCCCACCTTAACTAAAATTAAACTCGGTAATGTATTAACAGTTTCCCCTACGCATTATATCAATCTAGGGAATTGGGTTGCAACGGTGAGCGTAAAATTAGGTCGAAAATATGTCACTGACAATGCCCTAGTAAACTTTTGTAACTGGTAACCCCGTTGGTTTAAAAATATTACGTTCGATTTTTGAGCAAATATATTTTACAGCCAGATTTAAACATAATACGGGTTTTTTTAAAGATAAGTAATTATTAGGATTAGCGACTGTTTAACGTTAACGTTATTTTGACGTTTAAACGTCTCTTTAACTTTAAGCAACGTTTATAAAATAAAGGGGACAATGTTGCAGTTTACAGCCCGATTTGAATTTTGAATTGGTTCTATTCTTATTTTGACAGTTAAAGCAACGAAGTTTTTTGAAGAATAGAATCAACCACTATGACATCGCAAAAAAAAAGTACTTTTCTCAATAAAAGCCTAAAATTGCAATTGAGAGTTAGAAACAGTTCAACTATTGAAAAAAATATGCTACCAACATGATTTACAACTATCATGACGTAAATTAGGTATAGAGATGGACTCAAATATCTACTATGTGTTACACTGGCAGAATGCGAATGACAGGCAGTGGCGTGCATTGCATATAGGCATAAAAGCAGTGCCTACCTCGGCATATCAACATAAGCCTGTCAATTACATTTTAGTGTGTGTGCCCCACAATTAAGAAACTCACTAAATTATCATACCTAAGTAACTAAAAACAAAATCTTCATACAAACACGCGCGGCAGTAGGCAGTCGCCGGACGGCCTACTCCGCTCCCGTACTATTCGATTCGTACATTGTCATTGCAGGTCTTTACTCGTTCAAGTTAATACGACAAAATTAAAAATACTTACGTCTCACGCGTAATACCAAGATGTTCGACCTTCGCAATTTATCACCCTTAAGTAGGCATGCCTGCTCAAATAACCACACTTTTCACCTCACTTTTTTTTCTGATTAGTGACCGCGTGTGCCTAAACTAGACCCTGCCTAGTGCCTACCTATTCTGAAAACCAATGCACGCCACTGGATCTGACATAGATTCGTTCACTTGAACGGAACGAGTGAAATTATTATGTGTGCTTTAGACAATTCTTACAAAGTAAGCGAAGAGTTACTCGTACAACGCGAAAGGGGGGTAACTACCGAGATGACGACTAATAGAGAAGTATGGAAGAAAAATACTTGTTGCGCCGACCACAAATAAATTGGAATAAGGGCATTACAATTTGTACAGACGACAGCTACAATCTGTCAATTTTCTTTAATAGATTTTCAACTTTATCGCTAAAGCATAAGGTTCAAAGTTGATTGGGAAAATTTGACAGTTTCAGGTAGCTTGATGTGCTGGCGTCTGTACAAAAAGCTACATTTGTTTGTTTAATGTTGTAACTTTGCATGCTAATGTAATAATATCCTAGAAACAGCCAATATTACTCAATCAAGAAAGTGTGAATCACATATAAGTGCTAATTTATGCTTCTCACAGAAATATACAAATTATACGAATTTAAAATCATATTATTGGCATGCAACTCGGGAATGTTCTATAGTACCTAAACAAATATAATATACTAGCTTCAGCCCGCGACTTCGTTCGCGTGAAACTTCTTGTTTCCCCCGAGCCACCCCGTCGTCGTATCGCATCACCCGCCCGCGCTATCACTTAACGTTCTTTTTTTTACTTTTTTTCTTTTTGCTCAGCTCCTAAGGGTCATAGCGTGATGTTAAATAGCCTATAGCCTTCCTCAAGAATTGGGCTATCAAATGCAAGAAGAATTTTTGAAATCCGACTGGTAGTTACAGAGATTACCCCCTACATACAAACTTACAAACATACAAACTTACAAATTTTACCTCTTTATAATATTAGTATAGATAAGATACGGCTATACTTATTCTTATCCATACTAATACTTATTATAAATTCGAAAGTAACTCTGTCTGTCTGTCTGTCTGTATGTTACCTTTTCACGCCTAAACCACTGAACCGATTTAGATGAAATTTGGTATAGAGATAGTTTGAGTCCCGGGAAAGGACATAGGATACTTTTTATCCCGATATTTCCACGGGATCGAAACTTATGCGGGTGAAACCGCGGGGCGCAGCTAGTTTTATATATATTCGTATAAGAGTTTTATTTTTAGAACGCCTTTCATTTGCTCTTTAAGGGACTTTATTATTTAAACTGTTGTAACTGAAGTTATGCTGTTTTGGGTGCACACAATTGACTTTGCTCTTACTTTTGTTTGGTTTTATCTTTCAACCGAGTTTTACCTTTATACCGTTTCAGTTATTCCTGCCACTGTCGCAATACTGACAAACTACAAGTGCACGATAGAGACGGGACCATGTTCAAGTCAAAGCAAATCGAAAATGTATAAGCGTTACTTAGCTAAGTAACGTTTATAGGTCTCGGCCTAAACCTGTTAGGCGTTGTTTGTTCTGTTTATTGTTTTGACATCCGTAAACTAATATTTTAATTTTACAAGAACTTGGCATAACTGCCCACTGTGGGAAAATCAATATTTGATTTATGACAATAGAAATTCAATTGTGTCTCATTTATCACAGTTGAGCTACCAACCACAATTTCACAAGAAAAACGACAAATGCACACTCAAAGCTTCACTATGTCTTACCGCCCAAAAAGCACTCTGAAAGTCATTTAGAGGTCGATTTGGAACGAAGACACTGAGTGTGTAAGATTTTTGATATCCTCAACAGGAAAGGATCGGGGCCTACGTGCGTTCTGTCATATATTACTCATTGGAATGTATCAAACGCACCTCGATAATAATCCGAGCTTTGACTCGCGTTTTTTGACAGCTGTCAAACGTTTCATAATATGCAATGCTATATTTTCCGTGCCATAGAAAGCACGTTAAATAAACCGTTGGTCCCGGCTGTCATTCGTAGATCTTTGACAATTGATAGTCGTTACGATCGAAGGCGGAGACATTGATGCGTAAACTGTTACCATGAATTTTATTCAGCACATGATAATAGACCCCCTAGGGTAGAAAATGTTCGTTTATGAACGTAAATTATTATACTTTGCGTAATGCTACAAATGGTGGTCAGAGCAATGACATCATATCGTGTGTATAAGTGTCATTTTTATATTAAATGATTACTTTAGTTATTAACATGTAATGTATGCATGCGTACGTTACGTACGTACCTACAACCGCGGGCACTGGCGGTCGACACTTTTCATCCGTATCGTTGGTACTATTAGTTACTCTGTGCCCTTAGTAATAAAGTTGAAAAGTTTTCAACCTCTAGTGTCTGCGATGATACATTTAATATCGTGTCTGGGGATATTTTTTTAATGTATTTATCTCTCTTTGACTAATGGGCTGAATTGAAAGGACTGAATAAGGAATATTATTTAATACATTATTTTTTTATTTTATTCGAAGACATGTGACAGGCAACCGCACTGGGCCCGCGTGGTGGAGTACGGCCCACTCTCTCTCATAGAGAGGAGGCCTGTGTCCCAGCAGTGGGAACATTATAGGCTGATTATTTTATTTAAATACAGTAAGCAGGAATGAGTTTAGTAAAACTTGTACTTATGCTTATTTTGTCAGTCCAACCATATTCATTGCATTAGTCTCGCTTTCTGGAACATGGAACTTTTTAAAAGGAAATTCTGCCTAATTTTGATAGGAGAAATAATAGCAAAAAGTTTATCAAACACTATTATGTCAAAAATAATAACTTCTATTTTATTTGGACTTTAAGCCATCTTTAATTTACCCATTCATCATCTGCCTAGCCTTTTCCCAACTATGTTGGGGTCGGCTTCCAGTCTAGCCGAATGCAGCTGAATAACAGTATTTTACATGGAGCGACTGCCTATCTGACCTCCACAACCCAGTTACTGGGTAATACGATACCCCTTGGTAAGGCTAGTTGTCAGACTTTCGGGCTTCTGACTACCCGTAATGACTTTCAAAGATCCACGAATGCCAGCCGGGACCAATCGCAAACGAAAAATCGCAGTTCAAAATTCGAATCTAAAACTGTAAATTGGTGACTACGCAAAGCAGGAAAGAATTTCAAATTAACCGAAGTCAATGAGAATTACAAATTTTGAACCAGATTCGGTACGTTCGTTGAACTAGGACCTTTTAGGATGTTTTTTTACGTCTGTCAACTCCCTTAGTTGTGTGTGAAAATGAAGAATAACAATAACAGACAGCTCAAATTTCATAGTATCTATGCTGTGGGTTCGATTCCCACTGGAAACACATTTAGGTACCTACTTTAGGTACTTACTTTCTTAAATTAAACTTAGATTTCCAGCGGGAAAATTACGTAGCACACTAAAAGTAGGAATGGCTTTCATTTTGACAGTTCAACAAAATTCATTGCGTTATTTACGTTGTTGAGCATTGAGCAGACAAATTTTTCGAACATATGAAGCAATGGATTAGCAACATCATTAAGATTCGTGTCTCCAAATGAACCAAAGCACAGAAGAAATTCGAAATGCCCTTTAAAAAAAACAAGCAAAATAAATACAGTTCCTCATTCGCAATTCAAATTGTCGTGACCATAGACTAATTCACCCCCTACCAACCTATCCGTAGTTCAACGTCACGGCTGGGGTCAATAAGTTCACACAGTTCGCAGGTCAACAAACGACCCAAGTGACACACTATTTGAAATTCTCGTGTTCGAATTTTGTCGTGTAGAGGCGTTTTTTTTTCCCGAATATTTACGGAACTAAGGAACGAAGAATGTTTTGTTTTTTTAAATTGGCTGTAACATTTTATTGCGTGCTAACTTTAGAAAAACGCACCCCCAGTAATCCGCAAAGGGGTAAGTAAAGGTCTTAGTAAACCGAAATTTCGCCAGTTATGTTATCAATACCATTTTATTGTAGAAAAGCTAGAATCCGGGCTGCTGCTTAAAATTTCATGACGGAAAAACCCAATGAAACTTTGCACGAACTAGGAATCGAGCCCGAGACCGCTCCACAGCCGTGCTAGCGGCCACTAGACCAACGAAACAGTCATGTGTGCTCATCTTCAAAGTACTTTATTTTTATGTATAATACGCCAATGATATGGAAGAGCGGAGTCTCCTAATACAGGCATTTGTTTGCCTAAAGGGAAGCTCCAAACACGTGTCAATGTATTACAGGCTAATTGTTGGCAATAAACGATTTTGTATTTGTAGTCATTACACTTTGTATTAGACAGTTCTGTAATTAAATGGCCGATAAACATAGCCTGGAAGACCTGGATGAGACTGGCACAGACCAGGGAAGCATGGCACAAAAGGGAGAAGGATTATATGTACTCGTAGATACTCACTCAAACTCAATGAATTTAGAAAAACTATGTTCCTGAAAATGTGCAGAGGTTCACTGAGTAATAATTTTGGAGGAGCATCGACTCAATAATATTTTTGTAGCACTTTTATAATATTGATATAGTGATAGTGTTCTGTCTGTGTTGCTATGCCAAGCGTTATCTTATTAATCCACGCGAATAAATTGCAAAAAAATATTGATAAAAATTGATAAACTTTTTATTATGTACGTTCTGCCTTAGCAACAGAACCCCTGGTGTGGCCCACCCAAATATTTGGCACAGACATTTGATGCAAATTTCAACGCAGTCCTCTTGGGTCAAACGTTGGGCCAACTTAAATTTTGAAAAAAGAAAACGAAAAGAGGACGTCCTGCTATTTTCCAATCCCGGCCGAAGGAACATCAATCTGTTTAACAAATCGCCAATCGATATCGCGCCGCGTTATCGCTACGTTTGGCGGTTCGTCGCTCGGGCAACGAACCCCGAAAATTCGCGAGTTCATTGCCTCGTCTAGCTTCGGCCTAACGTTCTACGTTTGAATCGCGATGCATTCGCCAATTCTATTGGTCGGAATTTGAAATTTTTGTTCGACGTTTCGAATTTAGATTTCGAATTTGAGTGGAAGTAAATTTTAACGGTTTTCTGTGGAGTTTGTGTTTTGATTCAATTATTTATTTGTTATTTCGTACCTACATGTTTTGTCCTAGCGATAAATGTACCTTACCGAACATTGTGACCACCCGTAGAACCAGAAAATATGATCTTCCAAAAAGGCTGTTATAATCTAGAGTCTAAAATAAAAGAATTTCACAGTTGTCAAAAATGAACGAGATTGTCAACAAGAGTTTCTTTGTCAGAAAAACAACGCCAAACAGACGTTGCTACCTAAAGATAAAAATGGTAGGCATATTAAATTCTAGCTCACCAGACATGCATTCCAATCAAACTAAACCTTTATCAACATATCTGCAGACTTTCTTTATCTAAATTGCCAAATCAACAATAACTGAATTGAGGCCGTAGACAAGGAATAATATTTTAATCTAATGCCGCAGACTTCCTTACAAAAGATAAGAAAAAAAAGCCTAAACAGACTAACATTGAAAATACAAACAATTTTAACCCGGTTTTTCGTAATTCGAACGTCATTATTGTGATAGTCATTATGTATTATAAAACATGGCGGGCGTTCTGCGTAACTTTTCGTAAAAGGAACGACGATCTTTTTTTTTTTTTGTTGAAAAGGCAAGTTTTTTTTTATCTTATATGTATCTGGTAAAATCGACAGATTAAAAAGGCGACCTTTCTTAGTTATTGGGGTTTTTTTTATTAAACATAGAAGCGAAGACTTTCTGTTGAGATAAAGACAAAATACATCGAGCTTATGGTTGATGAATGTCTGAATGGTAGCCTCTATCTGTTGATACGAGTAGGTAATCAAAATCCCAATGAAAAAAAAAAATGGTTTCATCATGGCGAACATTGCCAAAATCCATCAGTGATCTGCGTTAGGCTGAGTTGAATGATTGATTGATTGAGCAATTTTGAAACAGATTTTGCTCCAAAACAAACAGTTTGAAAAACTAGGTTTATGTAACTAACTTCTACAGACATGTATGTTTACACTATGGATCGTAAAAATAACGACCTAGTAGTAGGTACCTCACGCGCTGCAAAATTTTTAGACTAACTACGAGTAGATTTCAGCCAATTCTTTGCTAATCCAGTTGATAGATTTCTTTCTGACACCAACAGGTACTGTTATTTTTTTTATTGGTTAGAAATAAACTTAGATTATGGCCAGTACGTCCTCTCTATGAGTCAAAAAAAAGAGGTTGTGTACGAAAAAAAAATAGCAGGTACTGGTGAGTACACGAATACTTAGCTTATCTGGTGCTGTGAAAATTGTTTATGCTAAAAAAAACATGGCAGTCGGTATGTTTGGTAGCAGGTCTGACGACTGGCCCAGACTGCACCCCAGGTATCACTTTTCTTGAGTATTGTCGTACTCGTCGAAGTCATGAAGGCTCTACAATTTGGTTTAGTTTGATGAAAGTTATATTTTTAAGTGATGATCGTTTTCGGTCTCACAAATCATTGTATTCTCCAAAGGACATCACAATAAACGTCCTGGAACAAGATGAAAGGATGATAGTAATATTAAGATTATAATGGCCAGTTGCAGCCATCTGTGTAGCAAAGCATTATACTGTGAAAATCAGGTTTCCTCCTGGACTGCGGAGGTCAGGCGGCAGTTGCTCTGAGTAAAACCTGTAAGGCTGTAACGCGCCATGCCTTGTACTTAAGATAAAAATAAGTACTGGCTCAAGAAGAAGAAAATAATTTAACGTCAAAAAATAGAATGGTCTTTTCGGTTTTCGAATGAAAGGGATGGTTACGTCACAATTTTTAAAGGAGTTTTTTTTTTTTGCGAAAAAATGGCTGTCAATGACAGCGTTCACTACGTATGTCTTAAAACTTTTCCATAACTTTTCAAATGTCACCCTGCCTATCCTGCCCACATTTAAAGAGATAACACAGCAACACACCTTGGCAACACACCCAACTCGAAAAAAGAACGAAAAAATCACAAAAATGCGACCGGGAAGTCACTACAGGGCGATAAGACCGGCCGGTTCCTTGCCTGCCCACGTGGTGGGTCAACGCCTGCCCCACTGCGCAGGCGGGTCGGTGAACTGAACGCGCCTCACGCACACAAACACACACACATTTTCATACTCATCGCGAACACACACGGGATTCTCCAGCGTGTTTACGCGAGCATTTCACTCACACACACAACTTCTGTAGTTATGAACTTATACGCGCGTAAACTCACGCGCACATTCATGTTATGGGCGTCAACGGACAGGTGACTAATTGTATGTACCTTGTTTCAAAGCCTTTTTTTACGGTAGAGTAAGGTTGGCAGTTGTTTTGAAAGATCATCTTGGATCGTTGAAAAAAGTTCGGCTTACGGGATCTTGCAAAAAAAATTGGCACTGAAATGTTAGAGAGGGAAGAAATTATACTGTTATCCCTTATCCTTCTCACGACTAATGAAATCACAAAATTGATAAATTCTTACAAACAATCTGAAAGTAAAGAAGCAAATAAAAAAACAAAAAACATACAAAAATAAAGAATTTTTGCCACAAGCAACCCTGTCTTAAGGTGGAACACCTCAGACAGACATTATTTTGGCGCGAAATATGTCCTTCAACTAATGACATCACGCATTCTAAATTTAAAAACGCGTCATTAAAACGTCATGACAGAAAATAGGTGTTTTCCAGTGAAGGTCGGAACGAATCACCGCACAGTTTGGTGATTATTTCATCACCACTGCTGTCAAAACGGTGAAGGAAAACATCGTAAGGAAACCGGCATGTCCTAGAACCAAAAATTCGGAGACATGTGACATGCGACAACCCGCATTGGGCCCGCGTGGTGGATTATGCCCCACTCCCTCTCACCGAGAGTAGACCCGTCTCCCAACAGTGGGAACAGTATATCATTATGCTATTATAAGAGCTTCTAAGAAATCTTGGATAGGTCCTGCCGATACGAGAGATGATACAAGGTTCGACTTCTAATAAAATCCAATTATAATGTAAGTACTAGGATATTGCAAAAAATAAAACTGAGTCATCTTCCAAAGTTATTTTCTATGAGATCATTAGAATAATAAGTATAACTGTGATCGATTAGGATCGAATTTTTGATCGATCGATCGACAAAAACATACACAAACTTTATGGTTGAACATGGTTCCCTCCCACATACGGGACTTAAACACAAACATTATCAGAGAAATGAAAAAAAAATATTTTTTGTAGTTTTCCTATAGCATTTACATTTTGGGTTAAAAGAGCCTCCATACACGTCCTCAATCTCGAGAGGAGGCGGAAAGGAGACCTATAAAACGCAAAATCAAAAATCAAAATGGTTTAGTTCACATGGGCACTTATAAAACGTCAGAAGCTATATGCACAGTTCCAATTGGTCGTTTCCATAGAAATGTAAAAAACATATATCTATGGTCGTTTCCTATGGTGAAGAGCCGGCAAGAAACTTCACGGTTATTCTTTTAAAGGCGTTTTGGTAACTCAACTAACCTATTATATATTTAGCTCAGAACTCTTCGAAGTACAGGCAATCTATCCTGATAGAAAATGATTACCTTTACTTATAGACACCAGCAAGATCAGTATCATGTCCTTCTAATTTTTATCACGTCCTAATTTCTGAGAGCAGTGGTGAATTAAAGTTATTTTCCCATAAACTCATATTTTGTTTACATTTTTAGCAAACGAGTCGCGAATGTAGATTACAACCTTTTTTAAGCACTACAACCTTTTTTAATCCAGCCTTTCGTAGCCTCCCTAAACCGAAGGTCTCTTAACGTTAAAAAAAGTCCTCCATTACGTAGAATTTTGGTCAATTTACCCTTTTAACGGCACACATTAGGTGCCTGCATTAAGTTTATAGGGGTCTGTTACCTATCGGAGGTCGTTACCCCAAGAGGGCATTCCCTCTAAGGGTGGTAGGCCTCCAACAAAAACATGACGAGAGAGTATTGAACTAAGCAGTACATATTATAATGATGGATGGGTAACGCCTTTCCCCGTTTTGGCTGGTTTTTGGGTTTGGTGAGAGGGTAGTTGGATAAAGGAGTAGGAGGGATTTGGGTTTCGGTCGAGATAAATTGATTTAGGTGCTTTTTTGCTATCAATCTCAATGTGAATCATTTTTAAGGATATTGCTTATCCATTGCTTCATATGTACGAAAAATACGTCTGCTCAGCAACGTAAATAACGCAATGTATGTTGTTGAACTGTCAAAATTAAAGCCATTCCTACTGAGTGTGTTACGCAATTACAGGAAAGTTCGCCTGCTCAAGTGTGTTAATTAGTGATTACCGATGAAAAAACGTTTTCATGAAGAAAAAATACTGAAAATGTACCGTATGCTAGTTTTTGAAAACATACGGTTTTTGTACCACACACAATAAACCAATAATATTCCCAATGCTGGGACACAGGCCTTCTCTCGGTGAGAGGGAGTGGGCCGTAATAGACCACGCGGCCCACTGCGGGTTGGTTTGTAACTAGCATAGCTAACATGTCTAACTTACCATTGCTTCAATAATATTTTCTATACCTACTGTTCCTACTCCAGTATTTAAAAAAAAGTATAGTAAATACTGGCCTAAAATAATTTTATAGTAACAGCAAATCAAAAATAAAAGTGCAAAAAACCCTCTAAAGAAAATTATGGCATCTCCCATACTCTATTCTTAAAACGAAACAAAATAGAATCGTAAATAATAGAACTACTATTTAAAATTGACATAGATTCGGCTAAACTCGGCTTTTTTCGGCGGTCGACGGCCGTGCAATGAACTTTTCTGGGTAGTACTGACCTATACTTACCTAGAGATTGCTCAGTAGAGAGTTCATCCTATTGAAATGATATCATATTCAATACCAGCTTGAACATGACGTCTTGGACTAAAGCATTTCCAGAGACTGGTAAAGAAAAGAAAGAGCTATTTTTGTCTATGACAAGGCTATGTGACAACCCATGTGGCGGATGGAAAGTGGTAGTTCGCAGAAACAAAGAGTTTGCAAACGTTGGCCATTCCAAATACAATTTAATCCTCGTAAATTTACGAAATTCGAATATTGTTATGGGTGTTGTTAGTAAGTACAAAATTAGGTTCATCAAAAAAAAAAAAACAAATGAATTCGCTTTCGAAATGTGACTTGTGTGACGTTCCAACTTCAAACTCTTCGAAGTGAACATGAAATTTTTAAAGAATAAAGAACTACCAACCTGCAGATAGATTCTTTACTCTATATCTATGTACGAACCTAACAAAACGTATTTAACTCTGCTCTATTGACTCTAATCCATATTATTCCCTCTAACATCCCACTATACTAAAATCGTGTGAAACTGTGAACCAATGACCGTTAGGTTAACGTACGGTGTCAACGGACGACCTTCGTAGTTTGGCCTTGGTGTGGGTTCGAATCCCTGTGACATCACAAGGGGTGAATGTATGGCTTGAACCCGGATGATTCAAATTTTAGAGTTCATGACTTTGTAGGTGGGGGTGAAGATATAATATGTAAGTATTATGAGTGTATGGGGGTGTTTTAAAATAGCCTCTATGATATCGGGTAACTGAAGTTCGTCTGGTTGGACAGTCTACTGTGCTGACTGACTGACGGACAAATTCTGAATCTCAGTTTAGCATGAGACTTAACGGCTACTTAAAATTGAGCAGCGTTTAAGAATTTGCCTTCACGAAGTTCAATCAACTCTGAACAAAAGTTCTAGAATTTGTCTTGCTATGACTGCATCACGAATTCACGATACACGTCACTTTGAGCAATAAAACTTTTATTAGGCATCGTGTTGCAGGAAAACACGGCTTCTGTCATACAAAGATACAAACTTAACTTTGCGGTTTACAGTGGCGCTGTCTGTCAAGGGCTTTTGACAGAAATATGTCAAATTGTATAGATTTGAAATTAGTTCCATATTTTGCCGCTTGCACTTATAGGTGGTAAGGCGTAATATTATGCGTAGACGTAATTCAACACTGTTTTAGTCAGACTAGGTATATCGTTGTATAAAAACAATGATTGCAAAACAGTTAATTAGTCAAAATTGGCAAAATCAACTGAAAAAACAGAAGTGCTATTGCGCAAAGTTCATTTGGAATCTCACTCAAGTGACAGGAAAGCGAATTCAATTGTTTTTGAAATGATGTCTCTGGCTGGAATCTATTACCGTTTACACATAAGAAAAAAAAATCTGTCAATGATAGACAAAACTATTTTGTCTCTGGTCTGCATGTCATATTATGGTGTGTCATAGGAAATATGGTTTTTTAAGGTCAATGACTTAATATGGCATTACGCCATGTTGTGCCATGATGCTAAATTGCTAACTCATACTTATCTTTATGTACAGACGCCAGCACAACAAACTACTACAATCTGTCAAATTTCTTTTATAGATTTTCAACTTTATCACTTAAACATAAGGTCCAAAGTTGATTGGGAAAATTTGACAGTTTCGGGTATCTTGATGTCTCTACTTCAATAACATTTTACTTTGATTTTTTTCGACTATCTCTGGCTGATAAGGAATTATTTGTTTGATTATTTGGCCTTTCTTCAAATTGGTAAATATTTTGTCAGATAGAAATATCGATTTCAATATTACCTAAGAAATGATTATAGAAAATATTCAAATTATTTAAAGTGAAAACCTCTTTAGTTGCGTTGGGCATTTTTTGAGATGGGAAAAACAATTGAATTCGCGCCACTGTTACCGTAACCGACACCGCTTCGGGTGTGTTCGGCTGTCCTCGGGATGTACTCGGTTTTAATGTATATCAGATATGCCAGTGAGTGATGGCAAAGTATTATGTTTGCCAAGTGTTTTGTTTATAAGACGATTCAAAATAATTGTTCAAGTTTTCACTTCTGTCGGCACTCCCGTAATGCCAGTTTTTTTTTCTGAAATGTTTAAAAAAAAATAGATAAATCGTCAAAACCTAGACATAAATATTTTATCAAAATATATAGCATACTAGCTGCGCCCGCGGTTTTACCCGCATAAGTTTCGATCCCGTGGGAATATCGGGATTAAAACTATCCTATGTCCTTCCTCGGGATGCAATCTATCTCTCTGTCAAATTTTATCGAAATCCGTTCAGTGGTTTAGGCGTGAAAAGGTAACATACAGACAGACAGACAGAGTTACTTTCGAATTTATAATATTCAGTATGGATTTGCAAGACCAACGAAACGATGGATGGACTTTGTGAAAGATGACATGGCTAGAAAGGGAGTGTCTACCGAGATGGAGATTAATAGAGAAGTATGGAAGAAAAAGACATGGTACAAATAAATTGATGATATTACATAATTAAAATAGTAATTAATAGTAATTTGCCATCCAACGTGGTAATGCTGCCGGCCTTTTGGGCACTTATCCCATTGACAGCGATGCGGACGAATTTTTTGATGCCCAATGAGCTCGTCTTTTTTTTATTTTTATTTGTATATAGTATATAAGTATATATTTTAGTTTGTGTGTACATACATATGTAAGTAATTATAATCAAATAAATAAAGAAAATAGTAATTTCGTATTCTGCCCAAAAACCATTTTCCTAATTTGTATATAGTATATATATATTTTAGTTTGTGTGTACATACGTAAGTAATTATAATCAAATAAATAAAGAAAATAGTAATTTCGTATTCTGCCCAAGAAACAATTTTCGTAACTAGTCCAAGGTTATGATTCCGATTCCAAGGTCATACAAAAGTAAAATAGCAAGTTTCTGCCGATCAAAAGATCAGCAGTAACACCAAAAATTCTAAATAACTATTTTACATACTAGCTGCGCCCCGCTGTTTCACCCGCATAAGTCTCGATCCCGTGGGAATATCGGGATAAAAAGTATCCTATGTCCTTTCCCGGGACTCAAACTATCTCTATACCAAATTTCATCTAAATCGGTTCAGCGGTTTAGGCGTGAAAAGGTAACAGACAGGCAGAGTTACTTTCGAATTTATAATATTAGTATGGATAATACATCCGTACACCACAAACAAAAAACCAACCTTCAAAAACAAAATCTCGTTACAAGAGTCCCCCAAAAACTAAAAACAACTGAAGACTTCCTTAAACCGACCCGAGTTATCATCTCTGGTAAGGTCAACGTACCGCGGGGCAGGTTGAACGCGCGAATTAACCGGTCAATATAAATAATGCTGTCAGTTTCAACGGTTGATGTTGACATAGGTTATAAAAACGTGATGGGACGCTTTATGGGACTAAAATGGTGTTAGGACCTAGCAACAGGCTGTGAATTTAAAAACGTGTCTGTAAATCAGTGAGTCAGTCTGTCAGAAATGTTAGAACAACTAAATTACTAGACTAATACCAGCATATTATTGTCCCATTATAATCAGTCTATAGTGTTCCCACTGCTGGGAGACAGGCCTCCTCTCTTCGAGTGGGCTGTAATCCACCACGCGGGCTCAGTGCTGGTTGGTGGATGTCACATGTTTTTGGTTCTAGTACATGCCGGTTTCCTCACGATGTTTTCCTTCACCGTTTTGAGAGTAGTGGTGATGAAATAATTTACACAAAGTAAAGCGCCTGTCTGGGTTCGAAACCACGACCTACAACTCGTAAGTCGGGGCCATTACCACTGGGCCACCACTGCTTAGTCCCACTGCTGGGCAAAAGCTCCTTCTCATACGGAGAAGGCATGAACATTGATCACCACGCTTGCTCAAGACGGGTTGGCGTTTTCAGACTTATATTAACTGTATTTCCAGGTTATTTCACGATGCTTTTCCCTCACTGATGTTAGTTTCTAATATCCAAGATAAACTAGGTTTCTGAAGAAATATAGGGAAAAGTACTTTTTTTGTTTTATCCAGGATAAAACGTCACGTTTTCAAAGTATTTTTAATCTCGGAAATAGATAATACTAGCTCCGCCCCGCGGTTTCACCCGCATAAGTGTCGATCCCGTGGGAATAACGGGATAAAAAGTAGCCTATATGTTAATCCAGGGTGTCAGCTACCTCCATATAAAATTTTATCAAAATTGGTCCAGTCGTTTGAGCGTGAAGAAGTAACAAACAAATAAACACACACAAACTTTCGCCTTTTTAATATTAGTGTGATTAGTGTGATTTATTTAGTTGCCAAAAAAATTAGTAAGTTTTTGAACTCCTGAGTGTCTGCAAATACTTTTATTATTAAATAATCACCTAACCTTTCCTTAGTAAAAGGGTAAGCAGTGATGTAAGATGTAATATAAAAGCAAAATATTTTGGTCTGGCTACCAAAATAGGGGTCATTCAACCCGCCTCGGCCGTCGACACGCTGAAAACTGACGAATCACTCTGTCTGGTAGATATATTCCATATAGTATGTTAGGTTATAAACTAATATAACGGCATGCCTGTACTCCCGAAAGGGTAAGCAGGGGTGTACCTATAGTAACACCTTTCTTTTTCCTCCAGTTATGTTTAAGTGCCATGTAACAGAGGGCGAGCCTATAGTGCCATAAAACCAGAACGGATCCAGACTCCGAGGTGCACCGGCAAAATTTCTGTTGAAGAATCTCAATAACACTTTGCCTGACCCGGAATCGAACCCCATAATCAGTAGTCGCATTTACGACCACGAAACTAAATAGGCTACTAGGCTGACTCTTGTCGATAAATAAATAATAAGGCTTTGGTCACTCGTTCAAAAAACAACACAATTTTTATTCTGCAATCCAAAACATTCTTATCCCTACTTTTTTTTATTTATTTTTTATTGCTTAATGGGCCCACTTTTGACCTCGATCACGCCTGATGGAAAGCGATGAATGAGGTCTATGATGGAACGAGCGTGCGCAGAAGATGCCTAAGGCACTGGAACTCCCACGCATCGACGATACACAGCAGGCTGCTTGACGCCGGACTCCGGTGGGAAGATGGTCACAAACCAGGCGGGAGTTAGCCCTACCACCGCAAGAGAAGAATTGGCCAGTCAGATAAGGTGTTGTGTGTGACTGTCCAGGATGCGACGAGAGCTCGGTTCAGTTGAGCAACTGTCGGAACAAACTGCGCTACACGAGGAGGCTTCTTCATGCATCCCAAAAACTAATATTTTCATCTAGAACCAATCTAATATTTTCAGGTACCATTATCATCATTAATTTGATTTTTTTTTATCTGATGAATGTTTTTGGTGTACTGTGTGTCTTTTAGTCTGTACTAAATAAATGCATTTTCTTTCTTACTTTCTCAATTTAATTGGGTTGGCGCAACATGTCTTTTTCTTCTATCCTAAACTATCAATTTCTACTATTTCATTAAAGAACTCTCTGTTAGCAGACCCAAAATGGCCGACTTAGCTGTCATTAATCCCAAACAGATTGCTGGATCACGGGCATAATGAAAGCGTGACGTCATGACATGTCCGTCTACATTGTCTATGGGCGATCGACCTAACAATGGGCTTTGACCTTTAGACCTTATCGTGATATCATAGATATAGTTACAGTAAGTACAGTATAGGTATTAAAATAGTTTCCACGAGAAGAAATAGCTAAATGTACGATCGAACAAGCTATTTGGTATACAGGCAGCTAACTTGCAACTATTTTGAAACAATGGTGTGCTGAGTTAGTAAATTCTTTTATATCACTCTATTTAATTAAGGAAGCCATAAGTTGAAAAAGTCATAACGCACAAAATAGAACTAAATATTGGCTGTGTAGTGGTAAGATGAATATTTTTGCCTGTATACCAAATAGCTTGTTCGACTGTACGTCCAGCGAAAGTTCGACAACCAGTCTTGTGAAGGGGTATCGTGTTACCCAGTACACAACTACTTAAACGAGCCAAAAGGAGTCACAATAACCATCAGTGGGGTCTGACTCCTTTTGCCTCGCATACGTCCATATATACATCTGGTTATACACGCACACCGTCACAACGGTCCTGATCTTTTGAAGAACATTATCAAAAACACCACTATATTATGTCCTCCTAGGGTTTCCCCTCCCGGCATTTCCACTCACACTTGCCTTTACCTTTGTTATTCGTCTTTCTTTCATCCTCTCAGCATGACTAACCATCTAAAGTCCGGCCGCGCCAAATTTGCCAAAGATGTAAACAACAATGGCCGCTCAAAATTGAATAAAATCGATATACAAGAACATTTATTATTAGTAATCTTGATCGAAGTTAGTAATGTTTGTTTTCGTCTAAATCTCCGAGGTAACTAGACGAAAACAAACATTACTTAAAATGAATGTTCTTCAAAATCGATATACATAGATTTTATTCAATTTTGAGCGGCCATTGTTGTTTACATCTTTGGCAAATTTAGCGCGGTCGGACCTTAAGCATACTCTTTTAAATTTTTGTCACTACATCTTCTTTTAGATTAGACTGCTTTATCACATAATTCCTCAGCCTATCGTTCATAGTTACCCCTCACATGCTTCGCAAGGAACGCATTTCTACAGCATTTATAATACCACTTTCATAATACTAACCCTCAAAAAAAAAAATGACGATCAGTTATGACAATTCCTACGCACATTTTTTTTTCCGATCAAATCTTTTTGACTGACCCACAGGGCTTCGGCTACTGACTCATGAAGACTCATTAATTAAACTATTGTGTAACGACGACCTTGTAATTTATTTATTACGTTGCTCGGTTCCCTAATAACTTGACGTAATGATAAATTGCTCTAGAAACAGGGAAAGTCTTACTGAAAGTCGGTTCAGCAGTTTAGGAGATTAGATTTTGTGAAAATGTGTGATGTAAACATGTGTTTTTTTTAGGAAGATTTATGTGTGTTCGAGAGCTTATTTTGATGTAGGAGTTATTCCTTTTAATCCCGAACTATTAATAATAAGATTAAATGGTTTGTGTTATTTTATTTTTTATTTATTATTCAACCAAGACTTGTTTTGAGTTTCAATCTAGCAAACTAATTTTAGTACGATAATGTGTTTTCCTCATTTCTATAAAAAATATTTATCATCTCTGATTTCGTTTCCGGAAACTTATTCAAAACAGAATATATTAAAATCTCATTTCAACTGGTGTGATTAGAAAGTTGTTAATTAACATTTTGGCAAACTAATCATAACGACAGCTAAACTGAGATGTGTCTAGCTGATATACTCGTCAAAGATTTGGTTAATGCTCTCGGAATCTGACAGTCAGAGTCAAATCATTTTCTTCATTTAATGGAAACCAATAATTTTCAATAGGAAAAACATAAGCCTGATTTAATTAAAAAAAAAACAAGTGACGATCTTTATGATTCGATTTTTGAAGTGAAATCTTGGGCATTTTTGAGATAGAGAAAAACAATTAAATTCACGCCACTGTTACCGTAACCGACACGGCTTCGGATGTGTTCGGCTGTCCTCGGGATGTACTCGGTTTTTATGTATTTCCGATATGTCAGTCAGTGATGGCAAAGTATTCTGTTTGTGTTTTGTTTATATGACGATTAAAAAAATACACACGTAATTGTTCAAGTTTTCACTTCTGTCGGCACTCCCGGAGTGCCACTTTTTCTTTTTCGAAAACTCAATTTTGTAACGTCACTTGTGTAGAAATATTTGGAAAAAAGAGTTTTAATTAGATTTAAAGTGACGTGTCTTGTTTTATCATAAGGATTCGTCGAGTACTCTCGTTTCTAGGCTTAAATTACCCAAATACAGTGTCGTTGACCCCTGAACATATTCTTTGTAGTGTTTCAACCTGCGTTGTTTTTTCACCTATTTGTTTTTATAACAGGACAATAGTGAAATTACTGATGGATATGTGCTGATAAAATTGACTAATTGTGTACCATACATTAAAAAAATAATATCGAAGTAATTAAAAAAGTTAATTTTATACGAAAATTGTTTAATGAAACATATGATTTTGTTACTTATTGGAAACATTAACAAAACATTAGAAATAATTTTACAATTGATCTTGAGTTTTATTTTCAAAGACAAGTGCCAAAAATATTATGTTTAGGCACATAAATCAACTCATAATAAAAAATATTTTTCTTATTAATATTTTATAATGAGAATAGCATAATATGTTTAATCATATTCGTCTAATTTAAAACAAACCCTCACGCTTTTGCCCCAAAAAACACAAGCAAAAGTTTAAAAAACACAAAATTACCAAAACTCATTAAAAATACATCCTATCTAATTAAAATTACACAAAAACCTACTCAAAAAAATAGCCTACACTGTCCTGCCTCCAAAAAATCCTAAATACAACCGCCCAGGCTAGTGAAAACGGTACAAACCATACAAACAAAAAAAAAATAGCAAAGTAAGTACACCGACGAACTCGAGCGTCGAACTTTCGGTCGTTCAATGAACCCAAGAATTTTGGCAGTTCATCGACCCGGTCGCTGCCCGCTTATAAATAATGTTAGAGCGGGACGGCGATACTTGACATCTTACGTCAGCTGATAGTGTGGCTAATCATCGCGTGACGTCATCGGCTGGGCTGCATTCGAATTTGGAAGTTTGTTTTGAATTTAGAATCGTTTATCTGTGATGAAGGTTAGGTTGTTTGGTTTTGGTTCAATGCGGAAGTTGGTGTTTTGTTTTTATATGCGAATTAAATTAAGTGGTTTTAATTTTAGTCAAAAGTAATGTTTTTATTAACCGTAGTAAGGTATTGTATTTAACCGTTATTAATACAAGATAAAATGATTCAAATAAATAAAATAATACTTTGTCGTCAAATTATTCATCATCTGCCTAGCCTTTTCCCAACTATGTTGAGGTCGGCTTCCAATCTAACTAGGTGTAGCTGAGTACTAGTATTTTACATGGAGCGACTGCCTATTTGACCTCCACAACCCAGTTACTGGGTAATACCATACCCCTTGGTATGACTGGTTGTCAGACTTTCGGACATCTAACGACCCGTAACGACTGCGGGCAAAAGCTATTATAAAATAATTTATTTAGAATTATCGTGGTTAATCTGGTCGACCACAACATTATAAAAGGCTTGAGGACAAAACGTAGGTAAAACCATAGGCTTGGCTAGTATGTGAGTCGGTAAATACATTATATTTATCTATGAAGCGTCTAGTCAAACCGGGGTCGTTGAACTCAGTTAAATGACAAATATTTTTCTATTAGTTATAATTGAGCAATAGTTTTAATAGACAAAGGAACTCAGAGTGCAGTAAATGGGAGAGGATTTATTGATTTATTTTTCTCTTAAAACTATCTTCGATTGCCTCCATGGTCTAGTGGTCGCTAACAGGTAAAGTGTAATTGGGCTTTTCCGTTACAAATTCCATGTGTCCGTAATAGAAATTAGCTTAGAATATGGATAAGTGAAAAACGGTGAAGGAAAACATCGTGAGGAAACCGGCATGTCCTAGAACCAAAAATTCGAAGACATGTTACAGCCATCAACCCGCACTGGGCCCGCGTGGTGGATTACGATCCACTCCCTCTCACAGAGGAGGCTTGTGTCCCAGCAGTGGGAACATTATAGGCCGATTATGACGGGGATTATGATAGATTTTTGCCCGGTTAGGCGTAAACGGTAATAAGCTCGTCACTTTATAAAAAAGACTTCAAAATAACAAGTGAAATGAGTATTCCTTTACTTTTATATGTGTCATGGTTTCGTTTTTAATTCTTTTACCTATTGTGGTATAGTAATTTTATTTTAGGTGCATCGTCCTCACATAATATTATTATATAATTAATGTACCTGTCTATTTGTGTGTACAATTAGACTTATAGTCTCGATGTGGCTACTTAATTTTTATTTCATTTGTTGATCTTAGCTTTCCCTTAATTATTAACATCTTGTACCATTGTAATGGTGCCCAAGACACAGGCTGTGCCTAGTTTGGGACCAACAATACCTCGATATTGTAATTTTGAAATATGGAATAAACGATTTTACTTTTACTTTACCTATGCAAAAATTTGTAAAACATTTTAAAACGGTGGAGTTTCTTGCCCATTCTTCTCCATACGAAAACTACCTTTTGGAAGGGGCGACTAGAATCAGTTCTATTTTAATTAATGTAATTTTTTGACGTTCAAAAGTGCCTTTTATGTGCCTATTTGAAATAAATGCTTTGACTTTGACTTTCGGGTTTGTTTTTGAGGTTATATATATTAAAACATAAACCTTCGAGTGAGCTTGTCAGTCCACCTGACGCTAGGAATTGAATTTATTGACAGCTAACTTCATCTAAGTTCACGATGACATTTTTACAGAAGAGGTCAGCTGGTATTCAGCTACATCTGGTTAGACTGGAAGCTGACCGCAACATACTTCGGAAAAGGCTTCGCAATTAAAGATTTACATTTTTTTCATTACAATTCTGCCTAGTTACAAGATAAATATAATTAAAGCCTAAAATTAATTGCAATAAATTCCCTATAAGGATTGACGCCACCCGTTATACCGGTAAACGAGGCAAAATTAACAATATTACTAAGAACTGCCGAAAGTATGTCAATGACCTAGAAAAATAAACTCCATATTGATTCTAATTAATAGTCAATAATATACTTGGAATTGACAATACAGTCAGTTTGTAGCTACAGGAAAAGATGACTTCCTTCCCCCTCGCTTCCTTTCATATGTGTTTGTACACACATGGACTATACTTAGCTACACCTCTGGCTAACCCTTTGGGGTATAAAAGGCGTGATGTTATGTAGGCAGAGGTGTACCAGTACACCCACATTTCATCAGTTATGTTTAAGCCCTATTTAAAAAGTGGCGAGCTCATTGTCATCAATCAAATCAACTCAGCCTATCGCAGTCCACTGCTGGACATAGGCCTCCCCCAGACTGCTTCACAACAACCTGTCCTCCGCCTTCCGCATCCAGACTACCCCAGCCACCTTTTTAGGTCGTCCGTCCATCTGGCTGGGGGGCGTTCAACACTACGCTTGCAGAACTCGTCTGCTCTACCGGCCATCGGTCGTCAGATAAAATCAGGAATGAAATTATCCGGAAAAGAACCGGAGTATTGTCATCAACCGGGGACAAATCCAGACTCCGGGCTGCTACTGAGATTTTGATGGAAAACCCACTGCAGCCCTCAGTCACTCAAAGGGTTGAGCTGAATACCGGCTGCAATTCCTAATTCCAGAATTCCCAGATGGCTTAGAATCGCAAACTATGAATCATTTTCATGCACTTTTAACGTGGTAAGGAAAAATGGAATTTTAAATATGGAACGTATCTTCATAGAGCCGGTTTGTTTTCATTTGGCAATAATTAGACACAAGGAGTTTGTCCATAAAAGAAAGTCTGCTTTTTATTTCCAAAGATACGCAGATGACGTCATGAGGAGAGGCCATTGCCAAACAGTGGGATGATGCAGGCTAATAGTAACAGTAGCACAGAAGAATTTTAAATAAACAACTAGTTAAAAAAAACTGCGAGCACTTTATTTAAAAAAAATACGGTAATGATAAATGAATACGTTTTGAAGAGGAATACTAATCAGTCATAGAGTATATTGATATTCCAAAGTCCCAGAATTTCTGAAAAATTCACATCGGTTCGTCATTCTTCCATTTTACAAATTTGCCCACGATTTTAATGGGATTCCGCTAAAGTCCTTTGTAGCTTTTGAAGGAACACATTTTGCGGGCTACGAGCTAAAATGAGTATGATGTCTGTGTAAAATAAACATTCATAAAAAATCTGATTCACATGAACACCTTTCAGCCCTTCCGGGATCAAAAACACCGAATGAAACGGTTTATTCTTCAACCTTAGTAATGACTAACGCACATTCAAACAATAAGAGACAAACAAGAAAGATAAGCCATTTGATAAACAAATAAATTAACAATACTACTTATTGAGTTTTTTTACCAAAACATATTCGTTGGGTCCAACAACCTGAAGTAAAGAGCAACGCACTCGGCACCAGACGTACCAGGGAAATACCTTTGAACAACGCCATCTCTTATCGAGTAGACGTACTAAAGGTCAAACGTGAGGGTTAATGAACCGAGTTTGAATTACACCCTATCAGAAATTATTGTGCTACTATTTTTGGTAATGTTTGTAATGGTATCAAGTGTATTAAATTTTATTGTTGAGTGTTGAAAAATGAGTTCGGGTATTTATATTACCTAACAAGGAGAAGATTATACGAGTGATTTTAATATTGAGAGAGAGGTATCTTGGAGTATTGTAAGTGATTGTGAATCTACTTAGGTTTAACTATAAGGCTGTTTAGCGGAGATGAGTATGGAATTGGATATGATGTCATATTAACGTCATTTATTCTACCGGTGGGTCTCATTCTTATGCTCAATATTCCTGAGTTGGTAGGTACTGAAGTTACAAATATTGTTGAATACTATTTCAAAATGTGCTAGGACTTTTCCGCATTCTTACGTTACTCACGTTATATCTTTTGTTGTCTACTATGTGTCTACTGATAAAATTAAGAACTCCTAGTGGTGTTTAAAAGTTTGATAAATAACTATGAACAAAACCAAATGAGGATGAGGTTTTGATTCATACCCTAAAATGTCTTAAAAGGTATAATTCTTGCATAGACCGCACGTACACGTATAACCTCACTAACACAATAACACTTAAAAACAACGAATCACTGAACTCCGAAAGATCTAGAATTCTGTAATAACAATTTTACTACCTATGTCGTTAATAAAAATTGTCTAATATTAAGAAAACCGCCATCTATCGTCGAGTGGCAGTACCAAAGTTCAAACTGCCAAACTGAGGTGAACGACCCCCTTGCGCGGGCTTATCTTCGTATTATGTACCTCTTATGACGCACGCTTGATTTATTTTTTCCATGCAATACGTACCTCGTCAAGGAAAAATATGTATTTTTATTGCAATCATCGTTATTGTGTTTGTTTTGTGTGAAGTTTTGTAAGCATTTATTCATTTTCGAATGAGTTGTTCGAAGTTCAAACTTCAGAACGCTGCGTTCCGTTCCTTGTGCAAAAAGAAATTTAAGATAATTTATGGTTGCGTTCATTGTTGCATTACCAAAATATCGCTACAAGATAACGTAAGTTCACGCCTCTATTTCCAAAATGGGAAAGGCAGTCCTCTGTATATGGGATGTAAGATGATTAATAATTATTATCTACCAAGAAGAATCTTGATAGAATATTTAAAAAAAATTTTTTCATTGATACAAAAAAACTCGTACCACACACACAATAGCACTATAATAATACCAACCTACAAAAAACATAATTGAATGAAAAATTGCTATTGTATGTACTACATAGCTATAAAAAAGTAATTTATCGACAGTCGGCACTAGCAGGCATAGCATTTAAAAAATCATCAATTATACATAGGATAGTAATTAATCATTCGCCTTTGTATACGAAATTATCTATGGCAGACGTTGCCAACCTTTGGTAGGAGTACTATGACAAGTAATTGTTACTCAAAACTAAGTACGTAGACTGGTAGATTATTTTTTTTTATTTTTAGATGCTATTTAATTACGATATCATGCCTAACTTCGTTATTCTGCTTTTCCTAAGCAGAGGGCTAGTAGTTCAGTTAAATATTCAAATTACCTAGATCCCTAGAGTAACAATCAACCGATGAGCACCCTTAGACATCAAACATATCGCACCTTCGGTGGAACAAAGTCACAACAGCTAATTTTTTAATTTTACAGGAGAGAGGACTTTTAATTTTTTTTCGCATTTATTTCCTCATTTTTTCGCATTTATAACCTCAAAGGCCATATATCTATCTATCTCTTTCGCGGATGTTTTTGTTGCCCGCAATATAGGCATGGTTCAGAGACAATTTGGCATGACTTACCTCAATTTTGCAGTTTTGGCTATTTGTGACTTTGTTGCACCGAAGGTGCGTTATGTCCAGCAATTAACTGAAATAATCTGCGTAAAGCGATCTTTGTCCAGCAATGCAAGCAGTGTACTATATGTCAGCCGGCAGTCAATGTTTTATTCATCTTTTTTTTATAAACAGTTCATAAAATATGAAAGTAAACTCTGATTTTTAATTTGCCAGACTTAAGTGAGAGCTGTGATCGAACTTTTATTGTCAACATTACATTATTTATTACTAGCTGCGCCCCGCGGTTTCACTCGCATAAGTGTCTATCCCGTGGGAATATAGGGATAAAAAGTATCCTATGTCCTTTCCCGGGACTCAACCTATCTCTATACCAAATTTCATCTAAATCGGTTCAGCGGTTTAATCGTGAAGAGGTAACAGACAGTCAGACACACTTTCGCATTAATAATATTAGTATGGATATAATTATCTGTCTTTTTGGTCTAGCAAATTAAAAATCAAAGTTTACAAAGGTTCCCCATCTCTGATCTATGCCTATTACTCATTAGATTATTGATGTGTCATTTATTATTTTATTAAAGCAAAAACTATATACTCGTGCCCAATTATATAGGCGTAAACGTATGTTCTCTGCACTGCCTTCCAAATATAGCGGAACACAACTTGAATGCCTTGATGAGTTAAAAATAAAGTGCTCATTCACACCGAAATTCTTCAGAATCGTGGGTGCAGGCATAGGTACACACAAACACCGAAGCGGAAAAAAATGCTTTAAATTAGTTTTAGGGCTGATTTTTCAATGGTCAGATAACTTCTATCTGAAGAATAATCTGACAGTTTGACATATTTTCTTTACAAATGCTGTAAAAACACAATATTTATTCCTCAGATAAAAATTATCTATTGAAAAATCAGCCCTAAAAAGTATAACTGTTTGTTTCCAGCTGAAATTTATCCCAGAAATCTTAGTGAAGACAGCTAAAGGCTTTTGATAATGTCCTAATCAAGACATAATGTAAGCATTATCAGGAAAAAACTAAAATTGTTTTATTTTATCAAATCTATGTAGGTTTAATACTTATTGCTTATAACAGCACTCTCAATTTAAAGTACACTTAATTCGCTTAACCGTGGGAATTAAAAAAAAAAAAAAATCCGGCCTTTTTCATTGTCTACACCATAAAAGTAACCTTTCTTTAAAATTTCAGTTTTCTAGGTCCAGCGATTTGGGTTAGGTGTTGATGAGTCTTTTTATATTATTATGTCCTCGGAAAGCACGTTAAGCCGTTAGTCCCGGCTGTCATTCGTGGATCTTTGACAGTCGTTACGGGTCGTCAGAAGCCCGAAAGTCTGAAAACCAGTCTTACCAAGGAGTTTCGTATTACCCAGTAACTGGGCTGTGGAGGTCAGATAGGCAGTCGCTTCATGTAAAATACTGGTACTCAGCTGCATTCGATTAGACTTGAAGCCGACCCCTACATAGTTGGGAAAAGGCTAGGCAGATGATGACTAGGAATAATCTAGTAGGATGAACCTCAAGTTCTAATACACTGCCTGACAGATTACATCATAAGTTGTCCACACTGACAAATAAATACCTTGTAAAAGTAAATACTTGTCATTACCGATGTGTAAGTATACCGTACCCCTGCCTATACCGTTGAGCACCTACCGCGACGCCATGTATGTTACAGGTGTCTTTAACAGGTGCTGATACCGTTGGCATCTCACATACACCGTGCCGCTAGAATTTAAAACGATGTTACTTAGTTGAGGTAGAAAACTGTTGTATAAATTAGCAACAGATTTTATAATTTTATAGAGAAAGATCATGGTAACATATATACACATAATCAGCCTATAAAGCTCCCACTGCTGGAATACAGGCCTCCTCTCTGTGAGAGGGACTGGGCCGTAATCCACCACGAGGGCCCAGTGTGGGTTGGTAGATGTCACATGTCTTTGAATTTTTGGTTCTAGGACATGCCGGTTTCCTGACGATGTTTTCCTTCACCGTTTTGAGAGCAGTGGTGATGAAATAATTTACACAAAGTAAAGCGCCTGTCTGGGTTCGAATCTTCGACCTACAGTACCAGCCGCGGTCGTTACCACTTGGCCACCACCGCTCTCAGTTTTGGTAACATTGATAAATAATTAATGGTAGATTAGGTAAGGTTTCCCTCCTAAGGCATCTACTGGGAGAATTATAACGACAAAGATATGCCTCTGGTGCCAAAAGGTGGAAGTTCCTTCGTGGACAAACTAAAAGAGCTTTACAATCTGTAGCACTTCTAAACTAATATTATAAAGAGAAAAGATTTGGTTTTTTTATATATTTGTTTGTCACGCTAAAACGGCTTAAGGGATTTTGATGAAATTTGGCACATGGGTAGACAATGACCTGGATACTTTTTATCCCGATATTCCTACGGGATCGAGGCTTATGGGGGTGAAACCGTGGGGTGCAGCTAGTCTGCTATATTTTTTTTTATCGTATTCATATTTGACCAAGGTATTCTAAGGGTTACTGACTGAAAAACGAATAAATTAAGTTTAGTAAGCCTCTTCTTCTGTGTCAGCGGCATGAGCTATTCGGGAAGAGCTTCTGCCAAGATATAAGCTTGGCTCGTCAGCAACGTTCACAACAGCACTCTAATTGCGATATAAACTTTCAACCACAATCTGAATCATTTTTATATAATATTGCTAATCCATTGCTTCATATGTTCGAAAAATTTGTCTGGATAACGAAATGAATGTTGTTGAACTGTCACAATGAAAACCATTGTTTGCAGGTCCAATAATATGTTTTGGTTAGCATGGTTTTCTTCATCATTTTATTAAGCGTGTTGGCTTTGCCCAAGTAAAATAAGAATAAGCGGTCAGTCTTACCACAAGGAAATCATGGTTGTTCCTAAACCAGTATCAACACAAACCAATGGAAAATACCTAAGAGTAACTAACTAAGCGTGTTTAATTCTAGCAAATAAGAAATACTGCGGTACAGTTCGTATCCGATTAGCGTCGCCATTATTGTTATGAGCAAAAGTAAATAAAAAAACAATAAATAGCAATCGGTCAGCGAACGATTATCGTAGCTATGCAGTTTGCTATAAAAAAATATTATGACATAGTGTATGGCCGGTCGGTGACCCAAGTGTTACGCAGGATGCACAGCGCCATCTAGTAGTGAGTTTCTTAACCACATTCTAATTGGGAAAAGATTTTTACACTTGAAATGCTTTTAGAATAATAAAGAAGCAGATTCTTGACACGTAATTAGTTTAGTTAATATTATTCGCGCGTAGAATTAACGTCTACATTCAGGTGAAAATTACAAAAGTTCGGCTACTCAACGCTAGATGGCGTCACCGCCGCGCCTTTCCAACTTTTCGTCCATACATACCACCAAAACCGCACCTAACTTAATTGATTTAATTGAACGGAATAATGTTTAAATATGAATAAATGCGGAATAAAACAAGTTGTTTAAGCGTTATGCGTTTGCTATTACGCATTATGAAACTGTATTCAAGTTAGTTAGGTAATACCACTCGCCGTACGAAGTTGGTATCGTAATCGATCCCCACTGCTAAATCTTTAGCGAATTCCAAGGTTAGACTCGCCAGTGTTGAATACAAAAAGGGTTCCTTTGAGATAAAAATCCTCCTTTCAGAGCTTTTATAAAGGTGACGTCACGAGACAGACGTATTCAAAGGGTCCAATTGGTTTTTTTTTTCGCCCAAGAAGATTGGTGCAAAAAGATTTGAACAAAAGAAAAACTTCGTTCAAAAATGGAACGTCTACGTAGGTATTATTAAACCTTTTTTGTGGAATTAAAACCTAAAGCCTCGTTCATACTATGCGACATTTTCGTTATAACTTTTCGGTACAACTAAAATATGGCGCAGAAAAAAATATAAATGAAAACTTATTATCGTATTATCAACTAGTAAAGACTAAAACATAGCAAGGAATAGGGTAGCAGTATTAGATAATGAAAGATATGAACGGACCCTAAAAAAAGGTCTGCGTACTAGTACAGGACTTTTAACATTTTTTTTTTTCCACCTGTAACCAGCTCTTTTTGGCGACACTGTAAAAAATATAACGTCTGCGTCTATACATTTTTGCGCATGCCTATTTAAAAAGTTCAAGCTTGTGAAACCATAGAAAGCTGGCCAGAAAAAAGGAGTTGGGAAAGCCCAAATGCGAAGGACGATAAAAATCTGAGAAGCAGTTTTGGAAAGCACTTATCGTGGGGCTATGTTATGACATAGCCCCACGATAAGTGGGGATAGCTCGGGGCCTAGCTTGGAGCTATATAATAAGCTGAGACGAACCCCTTTATTTATAAACATTGCTTAAAATTTAGTACTGATTAGTATAAGACTGTCTATAATTTTTTGACTTTTATCGGTCAAGCCCCGCGCGTTACCGATCGGTGACGAAACAATAGAAAATCAATTGTGTCTCATTAGCGGAGCTTGACAGATTATACGTCTCTTAACTATAAGCAACGTTTATAAACCCCCTTTAATGAAAAAAGTGCAGTTAACTATTATTGTTTTACCAACGAAAAAGCATGAGGAATATGTAATGGTCCCATGGGAAGAAGGTGTTTGTGTATCCCACTATCCATACTATATTAATATTATAAATGCGAAAGTGTGTCTGTCTGTCTGTTACCTCTTCACGCTTAAACCGCTGAATCGATTTAGATGAAATTTAGTATAGATATAGTTTGAGTCCCGGGAAAGGACATAGGATAGTTTTTATGCCGATATTCCCACGGGAAACTTATGCAGGTGAAACCGCGGGGCGCTACTAGTAATATTATAAACGCGAAAGTTTGTGAGGATGGATGTATGTTTGTTACTCTTTCACGCAAAGACTACATGACGGATTTGGATGACACTTGGCACACAGGTAGTTTATAACCAGGAGTAACACAGGATACTTTTTATCCCGACAACCCCACAGGATCGAGTCTTATGTAGGTGAAACCGCAGGGCGTACCTAGTGTATGTATAAAAACATGACAAAGGATGATGACCACTGCGTACCCCACAAGCGCGTGAAAATAATTAATTTAAAATAAATTAATTCTTGAAAGCAGCATACTTAACTTAACATTTGGGCAGCGTGGCAGTCAGTATTACGCAACCGGACTAATCTAGAAATGTCTAGCCGAGCTGGTAATTGTATATTTTGTATGCTACGTACGCGTAGAAGCATTGAATCGATAATGTTGTATGTGGAAAAATTCTAGTGAAATCATCATTTGGAAATGTTGTTGGAAAAGTATTTATTCTTAATTTGAACGACTGTTTCAATAAAAGTAAAAACAGTATTTTTTTTGCAATAGTTTATGAAATTAAGTTAAGCAAGATGTATTTTCTTTCATGAAAAAGTATTCTGGGTTGCCCTATAATAAATTTTCATGATAATTGTTTAGACGTTACCAAGGTATTTGACTCTATAATAAAAAACCATTTTTTTTTTACTTACTTCCTAATCATCTGAAATTCCATCCCTGAATAAAGAAAAACAACAAAAAAACCAAACACGATGATATAAACCATTTGCAATTATCTCTTCGTCCTGCATACTAGCTTTCCAGCGTCCTAAGATAATTCAGTTACTCAGTTTCCGTACACAACTGGGGCAGGAGTTCAACTTTGACCTCGAATCCTATTGAACCTGAGATCCAAGGTCGCAGAGGTCAGATTAGGGCCGTTCGAGAGCTAGCCCAAAACGTGTCAGGCTGTGACCTGCGGTTGACCTACATATGTTACAAGTTTGGGGTCGAATTGCACTGTTTACGTATTTTTGAGTATTGCTGATTGATTTTTTTGCGATAAACAATCAATATGCTATTTTTGAGGCCAAAGTTGGAAGAACCAGAAGGGCAATTCTTGTAATTTTAAGAACGTTCACAGTCTGATTTCGGTCTTAATCTGTCAAAATACCTCTAATTTCCCTACATTTTTGACAAAGTTTTTGACACTGAATGTCGCTGAGATGAGATTTCGACTAGAATTTAAACGTTTTTAATTACGGGAATTGGCCTTCTGATTCAAGGGATAGATAATAAGAATTTTACAGTAAGATTTTTAAATTCAAGACTGATGGAGAGCTCGAAACAATGAGATATCTATAAAAAAATTGGTCACAGTTGTCTCATTTTTCACAATTTCATAGTGTATTTTCTGTTGCCAAGTGGTGTTTACTCTTCTAAAAGTATTTCGCTAAAGTTTGCTGTTAACTCAATACCAATAGCGTACAATTAACCCATTTCTCTTGGAAGCTAGCACAGTTACAAGCCCTGTTAGTCTTCAAACTACAATAAATTACCGGTGTGCGTGACTTTAAACGTTTCTCACAGCGTCATATTGTTACAACTTAGCTGTTCTGTTCACATCTTTTCCCGTTTCGAAGTCCTACGTAATATTACGTACATTTGCAAAATAATACCCATTCATTTATAACCAGCCCCTTTTAAAATCAACTTCTTTTATGCCTGGCCCCTTAAAATATCCCTGGTAACTAACAAGGAAATTGCAAGACTGCTTTCTATACGCCACGTGGCCTGAAAATAGGTCATCCTTTATCTTTCGACAATTTAACTACGTCGGTCCCTCTCTTTTCGTTGTTGGACAATGGGTGTGAAAGAGAGGGCTGTATTTAAAGTGTTCCCTCTGAAACTTGATAGTGTAGTAATAGTTGGCTAGTTGACTTTTGTTACTTAGGGTTAGAGTGTCAAGATGTATCCTGGCTTGTCATGCTTTTTGTGGTGACATCAGGAAGTTGCCTGTCATGATAGGAAGACAGACCAGCTACAGCATTCCTTTTGATATTTTTGTCTGATTTTAATGTAGTACTCGTTCATGCACGAGTGTATAAAATGAAACATGTCGATAATTAATAAGTAGGTATATTTTAAACAATGGTAAAACCTTTTTCTGCAGTTGCGGTTAAAAACCGTAGTTGATAAACTTGTTAAAGAGTCTTTTTTATATATATGCTAGGTATTTCATTATTATTTGAAACATCTTTTAAATTAGTAGCATACATAGGTAGAGCGATTTAAAAATTGGTAGCCTAGAGTAACATAAGAATGCTAATTTTTTTTAATGATAATTTTGCATTCAATACGTGTTTTCAAGTAAAAGTTTCTAATCAACAAAAGCTTTAAAACCTCAAACGGCGAAAATATTGCAACCTGATTGGGAGTTATATGTTCGAGCCGTTTGGGGTTGAAACACTAGGGCCATGGGGTCCGAGTGCATACTTGGTTTTTCGAGATATAGCCAAGCGGGGTAGTCGACTCTTCACGTGACCACAGGGCTGCCCTATTTCTTGGACAAAGAATAATTAGCATTGCCATACAACGTGGCATTGCTGCCAGGCCAGCCTTTTGGGCACGTTTCCTGGTGACAGCGATGCGGACGAATTCTTTGATGCCCTATGATTATTTTGTTTATTTTTTCATATAATTGTACATATTATTATAGTTTATATGTTACCTTATATTATTATGTAAATATTTCCGATTAAATAAAACTTACTGGTTTCTTACTAAAAAAAAAAAAAAACAAAAGCTTTAGCAAATTCTTACAATTCATATATCTATTTGAACAGCTTGACAAATGTATACTTAACGAAAATGAATTTAGCATGAAGCTTATGTGTAGGTACACTTATCTAACCTATACCTACGTCGAAACCAAGATACAGCTTATCGATGTTGTAGGTATGTAAACAATCGACGGGTTGCGGTTTCTGCTCTATGATTGGCGCCTACAATTGTTGGAATCGGCATTCCAATATTTTATCATTATTCGTGCTTTTTTTTGTTGATGTAATAAATAGCTTTAAAGCGTGGTTGTCGATAAAATATTTGAACTGTGTTTTTTAAAGAGGACTTTTGTATCTATTTGAAGGATAAAGTTTTTTTTTACTTAATTTTAATTAAATACGATAAGTATTTGAAATGTGACAGATTGATATGAACATTTTTCTCATGACCAATGCATAATGCATGCATTTATACGGGTGTAGTTTTTATAGTTTATCTAAAAACAACAGACTAAGTATCTATGAACTGTAAAAAAATTATAAAATGCCTACAATAGTTACTAAGTAATCGTAATACTATAAATAGAACAAATGTTTATGTTTGTGATATTATAACTTTACAAGGTAATTGGACGTAAAAGAAATTGTTACTAAGCGATTATAATAAAAATCATAATAGGCAGTCACGTTCGGTTCTCTCTGGTTGTACACAAAGCATAACCCTTCCTTTTGGCTTAGCCGCAGTCGGGCAATAAAACATAAGGAAGGAAACATAAGACTTTTAAAAGTTTGTAAAAGCTGGTTTTATAGCTTTTATAGGCATTAGATGTTGGAAATCATTTGTAGTGGCAATAACAATAACTATCAAACATAACAACAAACAATGTAATGTTATGCCTGCTTAATTTCTTTATAACTCTGTGTTAAGTAATCACAATTAATTACATAATAACACTCTCCGTCTTCATAAAAAATAATGAACAACAATTTGTTATTAGGAAGTTGCAAAACTGTCTAATTTTAAACAGCACCATCACATAACTGAGCTTATTATTCCATTATTAAAGTTACCGTGACCAATTTAAACTTTATGGGCAGACAGCACAGTTAGCTAAACAGTTAACGTTTGTTAAAATTCACATGCAAAACTCGCTTCGCACCTCTAATTGCGTAATTATAACTTAATTAATAATTATAACATAAAAAAGTTACGTAAAAAACTTTCGAATGAATAAAAAAAAATGGTTGCCAAAGTTGCCGCCAAAACCGAGTTGTGAACGCGTTGAATAAAAACGTCAAACCTCTGACATCATTCCATTATTCCTATTAATTCACTGTCACACAACACACCACAGATAACACAAGCACTAGGACACTTAAAAAATGTTGGAATTTTCGAGTTCAGAATTATTTCGTATACGCGCCGAACTCGTAAAGACCCGCTCACACCGAGATGTTGCAAGCGGGCCATCGGGGGAGCAACTAGGAAATGAATACAAGCGACGGCACACCGAGCCGCGCCTGCCACACATAACCTCTTTACACGCACTTGTGTGTGTGAAGTGCATACGTTTTGACAGCATGTGGAGTTTATTTATAGGCCTATCACATCACATATATTTTAAAAAGAAAATAACATTCTGACTAACCAAAAAAGCTCATGTAATTACAGTATCATGCAGACATATTTCCACGGCTCTAATTAGAGTCTAATAAGACTTGAAAAAGATTATATCAGCACTGCAATTAAAATATTTTAATCAAAACTACAGATCTAAAATGACAGATTAAAAATCTGAGACGTAGCGGTTTGAGAGAAAAATGTTACGCGGCTAAATCACAACAACCGTTATTACATAACAGTCGGCTAGAGGGAGATGGGAATAGTTTTTGTACGTGCTAAAATAAGACAGAACATCGAGGTTGTGTAACTCAACACAGGGAAAGCTCACACGTACTTTCTTTATACATGACATGACAAACACTTGTGCGTGGCTAGTATATACGTATGCAAGTGTGTGCGCGTCTTTACATTTTTGAATTTCCAACGAAAGAGCGTAAGTGTCGGGATGGATTTTTCAAAATGGACTCTTCTTTCAAAAATATGGAGTGCAATATTGAGCGTTGAGTTGGAGGGTTTAGGGTCGAATTTTGTGACGGTCAGGGAGTGCACGGCAGCTTTTTGAAGGGGTTCAATGACACACGGTTTGGCACGTTCCTTAGGCCCACCGATTTTTTCAAATGTACTGCGGAGTAGGTTGAAAACGCCACAAAAGACGTGATATTTCCACAGAACTGAAACTAGGGCATGCGTAGTTGCTGTTATGACTTTTTTAATCGATTTTCCTCGAAACAAGAGGATAAACTTTAGACTTTTAACAAGCGGAATTTTCTCGCATCCTAATATTCCGGTATGATTCGCTCGTTGCGAGAATTGACCGAAAATGAGGACATGCGTGATAGGTAATAAATTAGCAATAATAAAGTGTCGCTACCCGATGCTAGATGGCGTTGTCATAAATTTTATAAAGTGTGAGAAAAACTTTTACGACCCTATTTTGTGTTGTAGTTAATTTGATACGTCAATAAATTAATTGTTTTTTTTTTTGAATGTGCTCATTCAAGAAGTTCTAATTCAATTGTTTCGCGCCAAAAATATCACACAGTCTTGTTGCAAAATTGTTACAAAATTATTTATAGCAAGCAAAAGTGCATGCAGTACACATTGTTGGTAGTTTATAATAAACTTTGAAAAATTATGATTATTTGAGGACCGGTTCGAACACACCTTTATTATTAATAATAAAAATAACTAATTGATAATTACGAAATCCTAAAAATAAATGAATCTTTGTCTCAAAATAGATGCTTTACTGTAAAATTGCTATTGCATCACAGCAGAGGAAGTGAAATAACAGTCATAATATTTATATAGCTATCCCTTTCCGGCTATATGGCGTCATCTTTGTCGCACGCGGAGAGTTCCTCGTTTGAAACGCGAGACTGAGTGGAGGGTTGCCGTCTCGCTCGCGCTACAGCGGTGTTGTATATAGCGGCTATGTTCGGGCAAGGCAACGGAGGGTATTGACCTGTCCTTGTTGTCTATGTGTGCAGCCTTGCTTTACAGTTATACCTTGTTTCCATGTATTGTACGTGCATCGTAAGGATCGTTACACACTGCATCATATTTATGTCGTAAATTATTTTAATTTTATGCTCTTATGTAAACTGTTAGTTGAATGTTTGTACAAACCACGATAATTGTTGGTGAATGATTCCATCTTTTCTTGGGTGATGGATAACTTACCTGTAAAGATAAAATTTATTGGTTAGTTAAAAATGACAGTTACATTACAATTAAATTATGCAGTATGGACACGCAAAAAAAAGGTTTGTCTTTGCAAAAGCTTTTTAAACATTATTGTTTTATTTTGATGATATTAATATATAATATATGTGTTGGCTTTAAATAAGTACATACTTGGCCTTTACGCGAAAGACTTTTCCATATTTCAGTCTCTCTAAAACTATTATTTCCAAACATCCAATCACGCCATCAAAAACATTTCCACAACCATTTATTTCCTCAACAACAACCGCATAAAACAAATACGGAACCACACATAACAAACAAACCGAGGAAAACCTGAAAACGGCCTAACAAGTACGCTTATAAAAAAAAAAGTTGCGTCAGAGCCTATAAAAAATGTCTGCCAGGCGTCAACGTAGGCATTACATCACTGTGGGCCGTCGGTGTGTGTGAGGCGTACCCACACGTCACACAGCACATGCGCGTGTGTATACAGCGTCTCTTCACGTGGCGCGCGGATGTGTGTGCGCGGCCTAATCTTTAAAGGAATGCGGGTTTCATACAAGACGTACTTTTTAAAAGCTGAAAAGGGAAATTCTTTGACTGGCTCGCCTCACCACCCTTTATGTTTTTACTTTTTAAAGTTTTTTTTTTTTTGAGGCAAATGAAATGGATTGGATGCGGATTCTCTTTGAGACTTTTAAGTTTAGTTTTAATTAGAGTTTCGTAACGGCTTAATTACTGAGGTGGTTTGATGAAATATCCTGCGATGTAGAGTTGATTTATAATCTGAACAGCTATGTAGGTATTTCAAATCAAAGCAGCAATCCTCGTAGTTTTAAGAAAGTTCGAAGTCTGATCTCAGTTTCAATAGGTATGTCAAAAATACCTCTAATTTCCCTACATTTTTGACAAGTTTATGACATTTTCGCTGAGAAGAGATTGCGAATAGATTTTGAACGTTTTAAATTACGAGAAATTGTCCTTTAGATCCTTCCATAGACTATAAACGTCAAAGAGTGCTAGTTCTCTTGAAATATGACAGTAAAGTCAAAAGTTCATACAGTTGACATTTGAGTTCTTACTAAGAAAATACCTCCCTTTTACATAGTTGTGCCGGTAGTCAAAGGTTCATTCGGAACGCGTTTGTCTTCGTTATAGTAGTTAACTAACCGATGGATAACTTATGTAACCAATGACTCATCGGTGCCGAGCCCAAATTCTTGAACTTAGAAATCGTTTGGTTCGATTTGAAGGGATGTTTTGTTTTGTACTGTGAAGGAAATTAAGTAAAACCAGTTTTACTTGGAAAAGAAAATATGTAAAGAAGAGTGACCTAATTTTGTTTTAGAGGTTTTATTTTTTCAGCCCATTGCTGTTTAAGGCAGGGAGTGGCAGGTTCAATTACAACCCAACATTAAGATTGGCAACCGTTGGTTACTGTAAAAAAAAAACACGAATAATAACTTTTCTAATGAAGGTTCCTAAAAAAGACTGACAGAAGTGACAATTGGACAGACTCTCTAATGTTGGTCACGTCGATAGAGAAGATACTGGGTAAAATGTCCCAAAACCGTTCTATAAGTATAGAGATCAGCATAGCTATTCACAAACACTCGATACGCTTCCGTATCATATCGAACATTAATCATTGTTATCGTAGGAGTCTTCTAAACGCTGTTCACAAGTCCAAAACCCGAAAATGTTGTCAGTTTAAATCAAATAGACGCCCCTATTCTTCCAACAGCTATTTGCTGTTGAGGGCAAGTCAAATCAGGTTATCGAAATGTCAGGTTTTCGATACGATAGCCTGTCGTATAGTTGTGAATCAAGGCTCTGAATGTTTAAGTTGACGAATAAAATTGCCATCTATTCCTAATCTACAAATCTACCGCTACACTTGATTTATATTCTCCACTCCTCAAGCCAATAAGTTACCATACCTATGCGCCATGCCAAATCAGTATCTTCAAGTATAAAGCCCTAAAGAACCCACATATATACATACATATGTCGCGAAATATATGAATATATTCATACCAAAACTATTTGGTATTCAAGACTGGGAGATACAAAAGTAGGTTGAGCCGGAAAATGCATCTTAGTGCAGCGAAGGTAATAGTATCATTGACCGACCTTGAAATACTCTAATAGATATAAAATAGATTTAGTTCTTCTCGTAAGAGGATTACATGACCTAAAGCGCGGTCACTGTCGGACTGCCTAGAAAAGAAAGAGAAGCGCGATGACACAACGCTGGTAATTTATTGCAAAATATGAAGCAATTATCTATTTAAGAAAAATCTGTTGTTTGGACTAAAAATTTAAAACACTAGAGTTTTAGTATGTTGCTTGTACAATAATCTGACAAAAAATCATAATGATTGTATATGTATTAGTATGGTTTTTATTGTAAAAAGAAAATTTTTAGAGGTATCTTCATGATTTTTTTTCTATCGTACCAAATAAGTTGTATTATGTTTTCAACACACTATCTACCTAGCATATATCCTGAAAAATATCATATATTTTTTTGATATTGTTTACTGTAGTCGATCATATTTATGATCTATCATATATACATAGATACAGGACATGTCCTAGTTTGGGTGTCAGGAGTTTCACACAACGTGCACATACTTAGCCAATTCTTATAAGGATTATAAGATATAAGTACATAATGCATTGTTGACCCTTTTGTCTCTCCTTACTGTATTAGGCTTATGAAATAAATTATTAAAATTATTATTATATAATTTTCTTCTTTCTAAAACTTGCGTTTTTTGCGTTTAGGTCCTGTAAGCCACTTAACGTTACGAACTGTTCAGAAATAGCTCATCATCATCCCCAATCCCTCATTTAGGCGTCCAGTTCGTCCCGCCATCTACGCCGGTGTCTTCTGCGATGCCATTTAACGTTTTCAGGGATCCATGACGTGGTGGTCTTAGCCCACAATGCATCTAACATGCGGCAAACGTGTCCGGCCTAGTTCCATTTGAGCTTGGCTGCTTACGTCATCATCTGCCTATCCTTTTCCCAGCAATGTTGGGGTCGCCTTCCAATCTAACAGGATGCAGCCGGATACCAGTATTTTACATGGAGCGACTGCCTATCTGATCTCCACAACCCAGTTACTATATCACACGATATCCCGTGCTTAGACTGGTTGTCAGACTTTCGGGAATCTGACGACCCGTAAACACTGTCAAAGATGTAAGGTATGTCTTTTTCTTATCATTTTTCCTCTCAACCAAAGCACCTGCCATCTAATCTCTTCACCACCCTTGGTTGACTGGTAGAGAATGCCTAAGGCATTAAGTCCGCCTTTGTACCTTTTTGTGCGAAAAGTTTATATAAATAAATAAATGACAGCCGGTCTTACCAAGGAGTATCGTATTACCATACTTTAAGTATTCTGTGGTATTACCTAGTAACTGGAGAACTGTAACTGTGGAGTTAAGATAGGCAGTCGCTCCATGTAAAGTACTGGTATTCAGCTTATTGCGAATTGTAGTTTTAGAGAGATAGAGAGGTGTTCTTCATCATTACTATATCAGTCCACTCGGCCATATCTGGTGGTAACGTTTCTGATGAATACTAAATAATAATTACTATCATAATCATCAGAATGTTAGAATAGTAGAATTAATGGTAGAGAATGCTAGACAGTGGCGTAACTATGGGTGGCATTGGGGCAAAATGCCACGGGCCCCCAGCCAGAGGGGGCCCCCGGCCTGAAAGGGCCATGAGCACAGGAGGATCCTAACATAAGTTTATAAAAGCAAACTTTTTTGAAAATGTGCAACAAAGGACATCATTCAGGTTTCGAACATTTTGTAACTTATTCCCATTGTTTGTCTAATTTCTTGGACAGGACCTCATGCTCAGCAGTAGCGCTTGCGACCACTAGACCAACGAATCAGACAGGTGTTAATTTTTGTAGGGGAAAATATGAAATCTACGCGGAAGAAGTCGCGGGAAAAGTGCTAGTAAAAAAAAAACTATAAGGTTGGTTGAGCTTCTTTACATTAAGGGAGGGCCCCATACCTTGAATTTGCCACGGGTCCAAACGGTATAGTTACGCTAATGATTCTAGACCTAGTATTAGAGTCAGCATTCTGTGGAGCTGGGTATAGGATTTTGTTTAACTTCATGATACGACAAAAAATAAAACAGGATTCCTTAGGTGTCATCCTAGATACATTACAACTTGATGAAGAAGAATTGCAGACCAAAATGAATCATTCTAATAACTGGCAATGCAGAAGTCCTATGAAGCAAATCGAAACAATGATTATAATTATGAATTAATCACTCAAAATTCATAAAATGCTATACACCATAGGTACAAGAAAAAAAAAGTAATTAGCATACTCGTAAGTCGTAACATCGAAAACCGCAAAATCCGCTGGTTATTAAAAAAAAAGAAGTCGGGAACCCGTTGCGAAAACCTGACCTAATACAATACACTAATACATACACACATAAATACATACATACGTATACATTATACGTATGGGTATTACGTGGGAACTGGCAACAATGATAATAATGATTTAGGGCATTTGCAAACGGGGCATTCTGCACTCGACGACTGACGAACGGGAATGATCTCGCTAGTTGATGATAGTGGCACAGTTATGTGCTAATGTGTACGCTATAATAGTAGAATTTGTTGTTTTGCTTTTCCCGCCCACAAATATCCCACGGGAACGTACTACCGGGATTAAAAGTACGCAATCCAGGTAAAAAATGTATTAATTCCATAATACAATGTTTTCATATAACTAACTCTATTGGTTAACGCGGCGCACGTCAGTAAAATCGGCATGATTTTTTCCGACAACAATCATCGTCATAAAACCTTAATGAATTATGCATATAAACCTTCCTTATGAATCACTCCGCCTTTGGTGAAACCGTATGAAAATCCGTTTAGTAGTTGTGAGTTTATCGTGTTTAGATAGACAGAAAGACGCGACGGAAGGATTGGTTTTATAATGTGAAGTGATGAAATGTTTCATTCAAATGAATGAACTTTGTAAGGGACAATTGGAATGTTTTGACTTGACATTCCAGCACAGCAATGCTTGCCCTTTTCTGTCTAACTCTCTAAGGAACTCGATGAACAGATTCGGTTATATGAATATGCCTAATCAGAAGGCTATCAACAATTATATTTTTATCCCTTCATGCTAATATGGCAGTTCCATCCTGACGGAGATCACTCTAATAATACAATTCCTCAATTATATTTGACGCGCAGAATTGATCGCGTGTAAAAAACCTAAAACAAGATATATCTATTGCAAACACGTATATAATGTAAAGTTATATATTACCGGAGTCTAGCTGTCATGAGTCAGAATTGCTTGAAATAGTGTAATAATATAGTTATTAGTCTACGATTTCGTGACTAAAATGCACATTATGGTCGAGGAAAAAAAATATGTTTATGAATAAGATAAACAATGCTTTACTTGGCCATGACATGTCTAAGTTTAGTGTCCAATTATGGGCAAGGAATTTAATTGTAGATTTCGAGAATATGTCACGAGAGGACACAATCTTGAAATCTTGAAGAGTCAAAGGTTGCTAAATTAAACGTGCATACATAAAACTGCAAGAAAACTGACGTAACTGTCAAAATTTTTTGAAGTGAAAACTTTTTGTGAAAATTGAATTCGCGCTACTGTTACCGTAACGACACCGCTTCGGATGTGTTCGGCTGTCCTCGGGATGTACTCGGTTTTAATGTATATTATATCCGATATGTCAGTGAGTGATGGCAAAGTATTCTGTTTGTGTTCAGTTTTCACTTCTGTCGGGCACTCCCGGAGTGCCACTGTTTTATTTTTGTGCTTTCTGAGGTTTTGCAAAATATTCTTATTGGTCAGTTTTCTTTCACGGAGATTTACCTCTATTGGTTTTGATGGTTAAAAGAGTATCATACTGCCTGCTGATAATAGCATTTTAATCTTATCATCTCCACTTTAATCAGCGTTTTGCAAACTGCGGCAAATTAGAAATTATGATTTGATAAACTGAGACAATGTCTTTCATTTTGACAATTCAACAGCATATATTGCGTTAGGTATTTACATTGTTGAGCAGATGAATTATTCGAACCTGTAAAGCAATGGATTAGGAATTTCCTTCAAAATCCGTCGAATTGTGGCTGAAAGTGCGGGTTAAAGTTAAGGTACCGGTAAACTGGGGTTACTTTGATCAATTTTGAACTTTAAATGACTGTAATTTTTGAATGTGTGGTTCTAAAAAAATTATTAAAAAATGTAAGAATCGGTTTTCATAGTTCTCTCTGTAAAAGTAAAAAAAAAAATAAAAAAATCGATTAGTTTTTCAGAAAAAAAAATAAAAGAAACTGATAAAAGTTAAAAATGATTCTGGGGTTACTTTGGAACCCCCCGTTTTTAACATAGAATCTGAAAGTAGCCCCAATAAATCATTTTATCTGGTAAAAATCGGTATTGATAAAAAACTTACCTTTTTTTGCATGACACAACGTGTCATCACCAGCGCACCCGCAAAAAGGATTGTGACAGTTTACCAGTGTAGTCATCCGAAAAAAAATTCTACCAAAAGTTGTTCCGTTTTACGCATTTTGCAATTTTATGTCGATAAGAAGTTTCTATCAAATTAACCCCATGATTCAAAGTAACTCCGGTTTACGGTATAAGTACAAAATATTTTAGGGTTGTAACATTGATAATGACTAAGTTTCTTTGGAAAAATGTAGGTAGCCCTTTACTCCGAAGTAGAAAACCATAAGCTAAATCACAAACAAACATTATTCGACCCAGCACAGCCCACAATAAACATAATCTCATAAAGGAATTCCTAGTTATGCCAGTTTACGTCAAACTCAAGTAATAACCGGCTCATGATCTGGACATAGTGAATTATTCCGCAGCAAATTATCGACGACTGTTTTGCATATTAAAGAGGCAGTATTGCTATAGTTTGAGTTTAATAATGTATTTTATGAATTTTAGTATGGAATTATTAATTTGGACAGAGCTTCTGGCTTTCGATTGCAAATATACGTTGCTAGATTGAGTAGAATTCAGTTTTATACCACCCAATATGCCATTATTTCACTTGTGTGGTCATTTTTATTATCACTTAGTTCGGTTTGTTTGTATACCCATCTGCGACCATTAGGGCAATTGCGTAACACATTATCAATCGGAATCGGTTTCGTTTTGACAGTTCAACAACATTCATTGCGTTATTTACGTGTTGAGCAGACAAATTTTTTGAACTTAAGAAGCAATGGATTAGCAATTGACTTCAAAATGATTCAGATTCCGATTGATAGCGTGTTACGCAATTAGGGTGCATACCATCGCTAACTTTGTTGAGATATTAGTGAAATGCATCGAGAATTTATTTTCCAAAAACAGTGCTTTAAATTTCCATAGAGTCTAATAGTCTACATTAATAGCTAAGTTTTTTTTTTTTGCTTTTCTGTCCTACTGCTTGGCAAAGGCCTTCTCCAAGTCCTTCCAAGAAATCTTTTAAATAAATTTACATAAAAAAAAAACAAATAAGACGCAACGGAAGCATTTTGCTTATGAACTCCACAGTAGGTCGAGACTGTCTCGTGAAGTCCTTGGGTGGTAGTACAGTCAGAAACAAAAGTCGATTAACACTGTAATTTTTACATTTTATTAAATTGACAATTTTTTTTTTTAATAAACTGCTTTTTAGCTTTTCATATAATAACAAAGAGTTTATATTTAAAAAAAAATCCTTCTGCTGTAATTGTGAACAAATATTTTGCTCAATAACTAAGATTAAAAAAACCGAAGTGTTAATCGACTTTTGTTGCTGACCGTACCATATGAAAATTCAAAACTAACTTCTTTTTTTAGAACGGAGAGCTTTTTTGGAATATGGCAACGAATATATTTAAGAGCATAGATACCATACAGCAATAAAACCTTAGAAGCTTTTAAACACTGACACGGAGATCAGAAAGTTTTGATCCTAGACCTAGGATTAGATATTGAAGACTGTGAACATCGAAACAATAGCTGAGCGTGGTATACATATAAATAATACATCCAGCATCCGAGATCACAGAGAGCTTAGTCAGAACTGTACACAGATATACTATCGTAGCACTAGAATTCACAGGCAGTATTAGTTTCCTTGCGGACGAGTTCGTATAGCTACTATCGAGCTATTCCTGGACATATTGTCTATACTTTAACATAACTTCATCACCTCTATGTTTTCCCTGCATAAGCATCAGCATGATCAGTCTGTAATGATCCCACCTTAGAGTAAGTAATGTTCATTATATGTAAGAAGAGACGGGACTACGGGAGTCCCATAGAAAAAGATGAAAACGTCGCTTGTATGAAACTTGTACTAAAACTGAATACCAACATAACAAAAATGACACAGACTATGCACAGACTGCAGATGTTAAAGCGAGACAGCGATAGCCGCCATTATGTTTAGTACACGTTTCATAGTTTCTTTTTTTATTAGACAGTTGCGTCGATCCCATTGCTGGGACATAGGCCTCCTCTTTGTGGGAGTGGGCCGTCATCTATCAAGGCCCAGTACGGGTTGGAAGATGTGAAATGTTTTGGCTTTGTGATTTCCAGGACATGCCGGTTTTCTCCCTCCCTGACGATTGGCTCATCTTTGCATGGCATGAGCTCTTCTCAGGCAGTGGCGTAGCGTGGCTTGGCGGGGCCCCGTATAAAGTTTTGTTTGGGGGCCCTTAGGAAGGGTAAAGATATCTCAAAAAAGAAAAAAAAATTAAAAGAAATATTTATTCATTATAATTATCTATCTGTCACTTTTTCCAAAATTTTTACAAACAATGCAAATTTAATATACACTCTCCTTGCCTTTTTTTCGGCAAACTGATTTTTTTAATCATTTATAGCTGATTTGCTTTTTTGACTTTTTTCATTTGCGAAATAAAAAAAAATTTGGGAAGTTTTTATTAATTTTTGCTTACGCACGTTGGGGGCCCCCGTGGCCCTGGGGCCCCGTATAATTGATACGGCAGATACGGCGGTAGCTACGCCCCTGTTCTCAGGTCTCATTATCATCATCTTCCTGATCTTGTTCCAATTTAATTGGGGTCAGTATAGTATGTTTTCTACTTCCAACCAATCTACAGGTTGAAATTGAACACATGCGACAAATCGAAATGGGAGATTGTACTCATCATTATGAACAACTTTTACTAAGGGAACATACCTGAAATCGAGAAATAAAAATGAGCTGTTACCTACATTTTGACGAGTTACTCAAACATAAATGTAGGGAACAGCAGATTTTTTTTCCACGATTTCAGGTTTGCCCCCATAGTAAAAGTTGTATATTCACCTTCATTTTCTGAGTATACTCCCATTCCCACTCCAAGTATAAATGTGAGTAGGAGAAGACCTAAAAACCATGGATGGACTATGTGAAAAATGATATGGGAAGAAAGGAGGCGACTACAGATATGACGACCAGCAGAGAATGGCGGTGCAGTGGCGTGCATTGGTTTTCAGAATAGGTAGGCACTAGGCCGTCAGCCCGTCACTAATCTAATCAGAAAAAAAGTGTGGTTATTTAAGTAGGCATGCCTACTTAAGGGTGATAAATTGCGAAGGTCGAACGTCATGGTATTACGCGTCAGACGTGCGTATTTTTAATTTTGTCGTATTAACTTGAACGAGTAAAGACCAATGACAATGTGCGAATAGTACGGGAGCTGAGTAGGCCGTCCGGCGACTGCCTACTGCCGCGCGTGTTTGTATGAAGATTTTGTTTTTTGTTAGGTATGATAATTTAGTTAGTTTGGTAATTGTGGGGCACACACACTAAAATGTAATTGACAGGCGTATGTTGATGTATCGAGGTATGCACTGCTTATATGCCTACATGCAATGCACGCACGCGGAGAAGTATCGAAGAAAAAGACATGTTGCATCGAACCGAAATAAATTGGGATAAGGGGACTAACATAACCACAAAACATTATTCCAGTATAACGTTTAATAAACATCAATTAACATACCAATACTTGAAAATGTCGCAATCAAATTGAATCGAAAACTTTTCAAATTGAAACCAATTTAGTTTGATTGCATAAAATATCTGAATTCATTCCATCTGATTTCTCTTTATTTATTGAATCGAAATAATTTGCTATGCGCTTTGAGGACGTTGGTATATAGAACCACCTATAGTACATATATACCTACAACTGTTCATATCTATGTATATTAAATCTCCGACAAAATATTTACGACGATGAGAAACAGACAAAATATACAGGGTGAAATTGAATTCATAAGCATCCTTTTAAGGGGTCATTGTAATCATCATTATGAACAACTTTTACTATGGGACCAAACCTGAAATCGCGAAAAAAAATCAGCTCTTCCCTACATTTTGACGAGTTATATGAACATAAATGAAAGGAACAGCTGATTTTTTTTTCGCGTTTTTAGGTTTATTCCTATAGTAAAAGTTGTTCATAATGATGAGTACCCCTTAAAAGGATGCCCATGAATTCAATTTCACTCTGTATATACGATGATGGGTGGTGTCCTGAGTTTGATGCCAGAATCGTTGTGTTATTGGGTTTTTTAATCAAGAATTACTCCAAAGACCCTTAGACTGGATTTTATTTAAGCAACAGGCTCGCCTTCTGTAACTCGGATCTTAAACATAACTGGCCAAATGATGTACATCAAGCTACCCGAAACTGTCAAATTTTCCCAATCAACTTTTAACCTTATGCTTTGACGATAAAGTTGAAAATCTATTAAAGAAATTTGACTGATTGTAGTAGTTTGATGTGCTGGCATCTGTACGGTCAGGGAATTTTTTCATATACAAGAAAAGTTACCTATCCTTCGGGCACGTCTTCCCTACCATTACCGCGCCCCCCGGTTTATTCCTTGATATGCAATGGTCGCTGTAGCACCATGGACATGAGGCTACAGGAGGTAGTGCGAATCTTGGGGTTCATTCGATTAATCGAGTCTGGTTTAACCACGCTCGGATCGATGCAATTCATTCATTCAATCATAAAAGAAAAGAAAAAAAAAATAAAGGAAATTTGTTTTAAAGTTATTTTTTTTAATTTAAATTGGTTAACAATGAACTAGGTTAATGTTCAACAATGTATTTCCCTGACTACCTACTACATGCTTCTGTCTATTATTTCATTGAGTACAGAAACCATGCTATGTTAATTTTGACAACAGAATTCATAAAAACACTGCAATTAAAACCGAGTATCAATTTCAAGATGTCACTAATTAAAACGATTAAAAGACATTTAAAACAATAAATCAATTGTTTACATGACCTTTATGGCTTTAATTTATTAAAATGTAATCAACAATTAATACTTGTTAAGTAATAATAAATGGATAAATAAAAACGTTGATAATTAATTACCTTCATTCAGAAATAATAGTGAGTACTATTAATATATTGATTTAATTGTATTGTGACCTATTTCTTGATTTTTACATTTTTATTTATCTTAAATGCTACTTGGGGCTGACTAAATATCTTCAAAAAAAAAATCATTACTTGAGAACGGCTCGACCGATTTGGCAGTTTTTTTATTGTGTTCGTAATTTTCAGGACTAGGTTTGATTTTTTTTTTTTTGAAATATCGGCCGGTATAGTCGAAAATTGGATGGTATTTTTATACAGGGTGAAATTGAAAACATGCGACAAATCGAAATGGGAGACTGTACTCATCATTATGAACAACTTTTACTATGGGACCAAACCTGAAATCGCGAGCTGTTCCCTACATTTATGTTCGCATAACTCGTCAAAATGTAGGGAACAGCTGATTTGTTTTCGCGATTTCAGGATTGGTCCCATTTTATAAGTTGTTCATAATGATGAGTACAATCTCCCATTTCAATTTGTCGCATGTTTTCAATTTCAACCTGTATATGATAACCTCAATAAAAAAAAAATACGTTCAAATCAGCACCCGGGCGACGCCGGGCACGAACAGCTAGTAGTATATAAATTAATGTTTTTGTCTAGTATTGTATAAATTTAAAGCAGTCGCACTGTACTCAAAGCAAGGGTTTCTGAATCCAAGGGTCAAAAACTATGCTTTAAAGAATGACATCACACAAATTATTTATTTATAATGACATGTTTTTTTTTTCTTTTTTCCTCACAGCCATTGCAACTACGCATCCATCAAACCAAGGCAACATAACAGGTGAGTATTCATTCGGAAAATCCCAAACAAACTTTATGCTTCACGCTTTTTTCCTTGACGTAGTAAACAGAAATGGTAGTAGCAAGGTGCGTGTTGCGTGAGGTCATGTACGGTAATAATGCAAATTAGAGAACGCATTACGCGTGCGCTGTTGTCGCTAAGACAAGTTAAGTGACGGAGAAGTTTTGTTTTGGTGACCTTCCTTATAAGATGGTGAATTTTTTTGTCTAATACATGACCTGAAGCGCGGTCTTTGTCGGACTGTATAGAAAAGAAAGAGAAGCGCGATGACACAACGCTGGTAATTTATTGCAAAATATGAAGCAATTATCGATTTACAAAAAGATCTATTGTTTGGACTAAAAAATTAAAACACTAGAGTTTTAGTATGTTGCTTGTAGAATAATCTCACAAAAAATCGTAATGAGTGTATGGTTTTTATTTTAAAAAGAAAGTTTTTAGAGGTATCTTCATGATTTTTTTCTATCGTATCAAATTAGTTGCATTATGTTTTCAACACACTATCTACCTATTATATATCCTGAAGAATATCACATATTTTTCTGATTTTGTTTACTGTAGTCGATCATACGAGTATAATTTTATTGTTTCTAAAACTTGCGTTTTTTTAGTTTAGGTCCTTAGGGTCAGTTAACACCGCGACGCGACGCGGCGCGCAGTTTTCAAGATAGCAATACAATTATAGACCTTATCTACTACACAAAAAGGTACACATCAGTGAGGAGGGCCGCGCGGCGCAGCGCGGCGCCGCGCGGCGTAGTTCGACATAGTAGACACACAGAATTATGTACTTTTTTGTGTAGCAGGTAAGGTATATAATTGTATTGCTATTTTGAAAACTGCGCGTCGCGTCGCGTCGCGTCGCGGTGTGAACTGACCCTTAAGGTATGAACATATAAGATGCAAAACGAGTATGTGAGGATCGTAGCTGGTGGCGTTCTGCAGTTTCTGCCTAACCCCACACGGGAAGAAGGCGTGAATGTGATTATGTATTTAGGATATAGGTCAGTTTGATGACGATAAAAGCTATTTTCTTTTGCACCGAGGTTTAACCGGTCAAGCGGCGCGGTTCGCCGATCGGCGACGAAACAATAGAAAATCAATTGTGTCTCATTAGCGGAGCTTGACAGATTAAGCTATATTTTTAAGTATAGCTTCAAAGAAGAAGCATTTTAACAATATTATCAGAAGGCCAATTCTCGTAATTTAAAACGTTCAAAATCTAGTCGCAGTCTCATCTCGGCGACAAACAAATGTCAAAATCTTGTCAAAAATGTAGGGAACTTAGAGGTATTTTTGACAGATTGAGACTGAGATCAGAGACTGTGAACGTTTTTAAAATTACGAGAATTGTCCCTCTGATCACATTTACCCTGTTAAAAATAACAATCTAATTTATTTGTTATGCTTTTTATTAATTTAGAACAGAACATTCTATGTATCTCTACCTCTTTTTTTTCTACAGGCATTATCCATACTAATATTATAAATTCGAAAGTAACTCTGTCTGTCTGTCTGTTACCTTTTCACGCCTAAGCCACTGAACCGATTTAGATGAAACTTGGTATAGAGATAGTTTGAGTCCTGGGGAAGGACCTAGGATAGTTTTTATCCCGATATTCCCACGGGATCGAAACTTATGCGGGTGTAACCGCGGGGCGCAGCTAGTATAAAATAAAATCAAAATCGACCATAAACTTGCTTAAAAACCTAATCAATTTAACTCTCCAGCATCTATTTATCTTATATAAATAAAACAAAGTCGGTTTAGTTACACCATTTATAACTCAAAAATAGCTGGACCGATTTTTATGATCTTTGATTTGTTTGTTTTGTCTCCGCCTCGAATAGCAGAATAACTATTAAAACAGAAAAAATACACGAAAAAAAATATAATAAAGATTTCCCAACATACATTCGTTCATATTGACGCCGAAGCGGTACCGTCAAACGGGGTGAATAGGGATGCAGGGGTGAATCGGGACAAAACTTTAAAAGGGATTTTAACATTAAAATAATATAGTTTGTGGCCTAAAACGACTCTAATGTGCTTACTGTAATTTAATTAACGATTACGTGCCCTTATTGACCACAAACTATATTATTTCAACGTTAAAATCCATTTTAAAGTTTCGTCCCGATTCACCCCTGCATCCCTTTTCACCCCGTTTGTAGGTACGAAGTTCGCTGGGTCAGTTTTAGATATAAAACGACACTTTATTTACAAAACGCCGTTTTTACCTCGTCCAGCACATAACGAGTCATGTAACAGACCTTGAGTTCCCAAGTTACGTCTTAACTTAACCATAGTCAGTTTATTTAGATGATTACTTACCTATTCCGTTCGGGTGCATACAAACACTGACATCTAGGCAGCCTAGCTGCATAATTTAAGTACTACGAAGGCTTATTAACGAAAATTGGTCAATGCCGTATGTTCTAGTACTTTATAGGTATATAAGTAATTATTATTCATTATATTTTAATTTTATGAGGATTTTAATTTTTGCATTTAATATTATTGGTTGGTTGGGTTTGAAAATTATAGTGTTTTGAGTCGTTTAAATTATGTTTTAACAGTTTCAAAGCAATTAATAAAACAAATACTTAAAAGCGCTTGGCCAGTTTATGCATTATTCCTCGATTTGTCAGATCACGTTTAACGACACTGCAATTTTGTAAAAAAACGCCTTGTTAAAACTACACTAAATAAAAATTTACAAGAAAAATATTACGACACTACATAACGCGAAAATTCGCATAGTGTGTCAACACAAAAAGTTTTTTTGCCCACAGTGTAATCACGAGACGATGAGTAGCGCGGTGCGCGACGCTCATGGTTCCCTATCTATGTGTGTGTGCATCCGTGTGACCCACTTACGAACGCGTTCGGCGCACTTCGGTCGTTTCCGTCGCCCGAACATATGTCCGCGGGACCGCCATCTTTACTTATTGACTGCACCCGACCAATTTAAAATGACCTATCTCGACTGGTGTTTTTTAAGAATTTTCTTACGTCAAGGGGTCATTTCTATTTGGACGTTTGTAAACGACGCGTGTTACGTAAAAAAACTAACTAAATGTTTACTCTGTGCTTGTTTTCGCGCTGTTATCGTACTGTTTTGTCATCATGTAGATAAAACTTATTTACTTCCTAACGTTATGGTGAGTTCGTAATTTTGTAGTTTGTACGCACTTATCGAGTTTAGTTAGCTCGTACAGACACGACCTAGCCAATTCTGGTAGACGTCATCGTAGAACTATGTTGCATATCTTTTTGTGCAACATTGTTTCGTCTACGTACGAATCTATGGTTTACAATGTAGCATAAATATTAAAAATATAAAAAGCAACAAGCAAAACCACTGTAGCGAATTTTATGCAAACATTTCAATAAAAATAAAGAACTTACGCAACCATAATATCGATATAAAAGTTATTTAATTAAACGATTATCAATCGGTATCGTAACATCGCATAACAGAAAGCTCGCGTGTGCATATCCGAACGTAACTTCCGCGTTCGAAATTTGATTTTTTCCCCACTCACACATAGGTACAACTTTCACCTATTCGAAAGTGGAATGATGACGTGTGTGCGTTGCTATTTTCGTTTCGGATATGCGTTCCGAAGAAAGCTTTTAAAAATAACTGTTACTTATAAGTGTTTTTTTTTTTTTTCATTGTTGTTTATTTTAGTTCGATAAAAGCTCAGGGCTCATTTGAATGAGCGTGCTGATGTAATATGTGTGAATAATTGTTGCATTGAAGTTTTCTGAGGCTTCCCTTCGTGAATGCGTTTAGTGAGCTTTTCCATTCAACCCGTAGCCGTAATAGTGCTGAACAGAGACTTCTATAATGACCATTTCAAGCATTAGACAGCAGCCTAATTGCGGAACGCCAAATCGTCAAATGATTCTGATCAGTTGGCTTCATTTCTATCACAATTGGCTTCATTTTACGATTTTCGAATTGCGAAACTCTAGTTTCTGCGCAGGGCCTTAACGTTCATAATTGGTTTCATAATAAACTAGAGTTTCGCAATTCGAAAATCGTAAAATGAAGCCAATTGTGATAGAAATGAAGCCAACTGATCAGAATCATTTGACGATTTGGCGTTCCGCAATTAGGCTGCGGGTTGATGATCATATTTTGTCGTTGGGAGGACGCAAATGCTTAGACATGGCTGGTACATAGACGCTCAACCTATAACCATGAATTCAGTACATTATTCTAGAGCCCCTAGCGTAGGACTTTTTAATCGGTCATTATTCCCTAGGGTAATAATTTATCGTCGGTTAAAAAATAAATTTGCTGTTCCATACATTACAACCGCGTAGGTATTATTCAATCAACTTAGCGTATTGCGGTTCACTGCTGGACATAGGCCTCTCCCAGGCTGCGCCACAACACCCAGAAGCAGCGTAGTGTGGGACGCCCCCCAGCTAGTTAGACGGACGAACTAAAGGTGGCTGGGACGGACTGGAGGCGGAAGGCGGAGAGGGTGTAGTTATTGCAGTTTTTTATAAAACAGCAGATTTTTCTACAATCATGTACTACATTAATGATTGAAGTTTGTGCGTCGATGGATGCCACAGCCTGTAGGTATTCTTGGAACCCAGAAATGGGAAAAACATAGGCTTTTCTTTGCAAGGATAGCTTTAGTTAAATCTCCTTTTGGACCCCAATTTCTCTATACACAAATAAAATTCCGATCAAAGTACATAGATAAATTAGAAATCATTCAAAACATACAATTACATCAGAGGTTATCACTCTCTCGAATGGTGGACCACAGTGTACCAGAATCTCATAATAATTAATCATTTATTTAATCTTAGCGTAATTACTAGTATCCAAACAGTTTTGTTTGTTATCTTTTTTATCTGTGACGCGTAGACGTCACGGTTTATAGTAGTAGGGCTGTGTGTATGTAGATGTATTTATGTAATAATGTATAATACATAATGGCTTATAATAGGTTATTAAAGAACTAAGCATTTCTTAATTTTTTCATTTATTCTCAAAACGGTGAAGGAAAACATCGTGAGGAAACCGGCATATCCTAGAAACAAAAGATCGAATACATGTGACATCTACCAACCCGCACTGGGCCCGCGTGGTGGATTACGATTACGACCCACTCCCACGCACAGAGAGGAGGCCTGTGCCCCTCCACAACCCAGTCACTGGGTAACACGAGAACCTTAGCAAAACTGGTTGTCAGACTTTCGGGCTTCTGACTAACTGTAACAACTGTCAAATATTTACGAATGACAGCCGGGACCAAAGGTTTAACGTGCACGTTTCCAAGCCACGAAGGGGTGTCGGCATGGTCACCGATCTAAGGAACGACTTCCGCAAGCGTTGCTTTACCTGGATGATCGACCGCTGCGATAGTTATTATTTAGCCACGAGCCCTCTTCAAACCCCCCCCCGCCCATCCTCTTCGAAAACATTAAAAACACTTAATAATAATTTAAAAACATTAAATGCAAATACAGAGAAATCGTCAAGTAAAGTCACATTGCATATATTTCGACCGTCAGGACCCGAAATTACTTTCACCGGTTAGATAATACACCGGTTTGCTGATCAACACTAGTGACGACATAAATGGAAAGGGGTGCTGTGGTAATTTCTACTAAAAACTTGTACATGTAAGTGGAAATAATCCTTCGGGCGGTGTAAGAATGAAAACAATCATTCAGGAGGGTGAAAGTGTAGCGGGATTGTCCGAAAGGGTTACCGCTGCCCCGGAACATAAAGGGCTAAGGAAGGAACACGGGTGGGTTTTAGTCAGTAAGAGTCTGACACTCCCTTCCGCTCCACCCAGAGTGGGAGGGGTCATTTGATGATTTCCCATCCAAAAAAAAAATTAAAAAATGAAAAGGGGGGTTGAAAAGTATACAAATGAATAAAACCCAGGCCCATTGAGCTCGACGCGCCCGCGCGGGTAAAATAAGTACCCGGCGCGGAGAGGGGTTTACCCAACGACGTCTGTCTGTCTGTATGTTACCTTTTCACGCCTAAACCACTGAACGGATTTAGATGAAATTTGGCAGAGAGATAGATTGTATCCCGGGGACGGACATAGGATAGTTTTTATCCCAGAAATCATCCTTTAAGGAGGTGAAAATGGGGGTGGAAGTTTGTATGGGGAATCAATAACCGCTGAACCGATTTAGATGAAATTTGGTATGGAGATAGTTTGAGTTGTGGGGAAGGATATAGAATAGGTTTTATCCCCGAAATTATTCCTTAAGGGTGTAAAAAGGGGGGTGGGTATTTGTAAAGGGAATCAATAAATAAAAAAGGGACTATAATACTTTTATCGCGAGTGCAACCGCGGGGCACAGCTAGTAATAAAATATTTTTACTTTTGCCATCAACTTGAAAAGAAGTAGATAAAGCGAGATTCGAAAAAATAAATGTTCGTACGTCTCTATTTCTGCCTATACGCGATCTTAACAGGCGTCAGTATAGCTAATTATAAAGATCATTATCCCGCACATAATTATTTTGTACAATAATCAATTTGCTGTTGGTGTTTAAGTACACACAACAAAAGGTGGGCCTTCACCGTCTTTTGTGAGTTGCACGCAAACCGCAGTATTTTATACGGGAATCACGAATATATTACGCATAACATAAGTGATGAATAAATTCTTCAATATCTTACAATTTTTTGATGCCCTTTGATTATTTCCCCTCCCTTTTTATATACTTGTACATATTATATAATTTTAAGATTGTTAGCTTTTTAAATTATGTAAATATTTGAATTAATATTACGTATTATTATGGAAAATTAACAAAAAAATACAGAAAAAAATATCATCGGAATAAACTTTAATGTCCGCAGTTTCATTCGAATCCTAGGAAAACTCCTTCAATCCAGGCGCGGGTCCAGCCCTCAAAAAAGGTTGTGGTGCACAGCCACCCGAAAATCGGCCAAGTTCGAGTCGGAGTATGAACTCGCTCATAATCGATATAGTGCATTCCTACAAAGGAGATGTTCACAAAATATATGACGCTGATTTCATCTAGCAAACCTTCGCGTCAAAGATCGAAAAGGTACCACATTGGCTACTGGAATAGAATTTTTCCTCCCCGAAACAAATACCAAGTAACATTGCAATATTTTGGAGAAATTCAAGGAGCGTAAGATATTTTGGCCCCTTTCATATGACCTTCATCAGGCAACGTATCGTCAAAATCCGTAATGTTACTGGTGTCTATGTCGCAGCCAACTGGTCAAATCAGCCGTTTAGTTAACCGCCTAGCCTTTTAACTAAACGGCGGCCGTTCAACTAACGGCCTGAATGATATTCAATATTATAGTATAGGTTGGAACTGTAACCAATCACACGAGAGCCGAATTAGTCGCAGTAACTAAGCCAGGGCACCTCGACCATATGGGTTAGGTTAGGTTAGAACTGTGATCAACCGCGTGCGAGCAAAGAGAGCGAAGCGAGGCGAGCACTACTTCTAAAGGCCAGGTGGTTAACTAAACGGCTAATTTAATCGGTTGGCTGCGAGTCTGCGACATCTACAAAGTGTAAAAAAATTAACCTTAAAAACTTTAAGAGGTGCTTTAGACCATCGAACTGAACAACTTTCACTATGGGACCAACTCCGAAATCATGAAAAAAAAATCAGCTGTTTCATGCAATAAGTTCAATACCTACTCGGCCAAAATGTATGAAACAGCTCATTTTTTTTCGTGATTTCAGAGTTGGTCCCATAGTGAAAGTTGTTCAGTTCGATGGTCTAAAGCACCTCTTAAAGTTTTTAAGGTTAATTTTTTTACACCTTATACAGGGTGTTACAGAAAGGGTATATCAATACAAACGGGTTGAAGAGTGTATCTGGTCTAGAATCTCTGTACAAAATTTCAGCTCAAAAGCAGTAACTTTGAAAATGCTTAATATTTTTTTATTTCGATAGTTTATTTAATTGAAATCATAACAAACGTGTCACCGCACTACGAGGGTCATTATCCATTATCTGTAGTGTGTCTGTGCGCCTAGTACACGCACATCACTCCGCCGCGCGCCAGTGCAGCACCGTGACGTCGAAATAAAAAATATTAAGCATTTTCAAAGTTAATGCGTTTGAGCTGAAATTTTGTACAGAGATTCTAGACCAGATACACTCTTCAACCCGTTTGTATTGATATACCCTTTCCGTAACACCCTGTATACAATATATGCACCGGTCACTCCCGTTAGCGAAGCTATTAGCCTATTTAGTTAGTGCTAGTTTTAGTATTGGGCTCCGATCAATATCCAAACACCCATTAAAACTGCAGAAAATATCTGCATAGACTTTCCCGTCCTACTTTTTTATAACGTCCAGAATTACCAGAATCCACTATCTTTCTAAAGATTGTCTGTTACAAGAAAGGTCTTCTGATAAACATTTTTGTAAAAAAAGAACATTGTTAATATATGTATAACATAACATCGTAAGTCACGATGGGAGTCGCGTGTCAAACGTCCTCGGATACGCATCTAATATTAGAGCCTGCAGGATAACGTGACAAGATGCACACACGTTTTAATTGTTGTGAGTAAGAGAGAAGAAAGCTTTCTTGTTTTCTAAAATGAGCGGAGTGAGTTTGAGAGGGAGAGAAATCTTGCTTCTCTCCTCCATTTTGTTGGTCCTTTAAAGCGTGTCGAACGTCCTCGGATCCGAAAATTAATATTTATTAGGGCCTGCAGAACCACTACAGCTCTCAAAACGGTGAAGGAAAACATCGTCAGGAAACCGGCATGTCCTAGAACCAAAAATTCGAAGACATGTGACATCTGCCAACCCGCACTGGGCCTGTGTAGTGCATTACGGCCCTCTCACTCAGAGGAGGCCTGTGTCCCAGCAGTGGGCACATTATAGGCTGATTATGTAAGGGCCTGCAGGATAACGTGACGTGACAAGATGCAGACACGTTCTATGCGTACAGATAGTGAACGAAAGTTTTCTTTTTTTCTTAAACGACATGAGTGAGTGGAAGAGAGAGAGATGCTTGATTGTAGAAGAAATCATATTGGGGTTTTACGGATCTGCGGGGCAATTGCGTAACACATTATCAATCGGAATCGGTTTCATTTTGACAGTTCAACAACATTCATTGCGTTATTTAAGTGTTGAGCAGACAAATTTTTCGAACTTATGAAGCAATGGATTAGCAATTTGCTTCAAAATGATTCTGATTCCGATTGATAGTGTGTTACGCAATTAGGGTGCGGGTTCTTAGTGCGTGATGTTGTTTTGTTTTTGTTTATTTTCAACAAAGGAAGCAAGTTTACATACATACTAATGTAAAATACACTCAAAGTCAAAGTCAAAGCATTTATTTCAAATAGGCACATAAAAGGCACTTTTGAACGTCAAAAATTATCTTAAAATAGAATTGATTCTACTCGCGAGCTTTGTTTTGGTATTAACAATAAAATCTAGGATTTACAACTGAAATCCTGCAAAGCTCACTATAGCAAAAAAACCTAGCTTTTTCCGAAAAGCGACAGAAAATTGTGATTTGTCTTCATTTAAAAAACATCCATGAAAGCCTTCAATTTGACCCCAAGGTCAATAACTGCAATGGTTAACATTGGTTGCCGTTGATTATGAAGCAACCTGAATTACCTGGTTGCTTTACGTTAAGGTTGTCGTTGATAACCGTTGGTAACCAGGTCACCTAGTGGTTGCTATGAGGAGTGTCAGTACTTATTATAACTTTGGTTGTAGTAACTCGTTCGTCTAACGGTATTTTCTATTCATACTTAAGGCTGATTTTAACAGCCGCACAGGTCGATCGATCAGGTTAAGCTACGCGTGCCGCGGTTGGTCTGTGGATGGGTGACCATATCTTTATACCGAGACCCCTTGGTGCCTCGGAAAGCACGTTAAGCCGTTGGTCCCGGCTGTCATTCGTGGATCTTTGACAGTCGTTACGGGTAGTCACAAGCCCGAAAGTTTGACAACCAGTCTTACCAAGGGGTATCGTATTACCCAGTAACTAGGTTGTGGACGTCAGATAGAAAGCCGGTCCAAACTTCAAGGGTAAATAACTTGCAAATCATTTCGTAAATATATGTATATTTCGCGAATTTAAAAAGAATGTTGTTATGTTGTAGGCTTGAATTGCCTAAATGCGAAACTAAATAGAAAGTATGAAAGAAAGAAATGAAGAAAGCTATCATGACGTAAAGATGGCAATCTCTAGTTTTGTTTATGCATGCCCTGAACGAAATGATCGTAAAATTTTGCACCAAGTGGTTTCGAAGTTCGCATGGAAGAACTTTTCTTTTTTATAGCCACCTAAGCAGCAGAGAGGCTTGTGGCTAAGTAATAACAGTCGCTCGGTTCGATCGATCAGGTTAAGCAACACTTGCCGCGGTTAGTCCGTGGATGGGTGACCATCTTTACATACCAAGCCTCCGTGCCGCAGAAAGCACGTTAAAAGCCGTTGGTCCCGGCTGTCATTCGTGGATCTTTGACAGTCGTTACGGGTAGTCTGAAGCCCGAAAGTTTGACCACCAGTCTTACCAAGGGGTATCGTATTACTCAGTCACTGGGTTGTGGAGGTCAGATAGGCAGTCGCTCCATGTAAAATACTGGTCTCTTTTTAACCGACTTCTAAAAAGGAGGGGGTTCTCAATTCGGATGTTTGTATTTTTTTTATGTTTGTTCGCGCATAACTCCGTCGCTTGCCAACCGATTTGAAAAATTCTTTTTTTGTTGGAAAGGGTATACTTCCCAAATGGGACAAGCGATTTTTGAAAATTCTACAAAAATCTAAAAAAAAACAACCGACTTAAAAAAAAAACACTACAAAGTGATAAATAACTTTAATTTCGGAAGTCGGTGTCAAAAAACGAAAATGCGGAAACTTTTTTATTAAACCTATGTTTAATAAAAAAGTTTTTCCTAAACACAACTTGCTCTGTGGTATATATCTATTTTCGTTTAGGTATTTATATGAATCTCTTCACGTGACCAGAGGGCTGGCCTATTTTTGGCCAAAGAATCGGCATCGCCATACAACGTGGCAATGCTACTAGCCGTCTGGCCACTTATCCCATTGACAGCGATGCGGACGAATTTTTTGATGTCCAATGAGCTCCTGCCTTTTTTTTTTATTTACATATATTATTGCTTTAAGTCTGTTAGCTAATATTTTACACTTTATTTATTACAAGCTGCGCCCCGCGGTTTCACCCGCATGTTTCAATTCCGTGGGAATATCGGGATAAAACGTAGCCTATATGTTAATCCAGGGTGTCAGGTACCTCCACACAAAATTTTATCAAAATTGGTCCAGCGATTTGAGCGTGAAGAAGTAACAAACATATAAACACACACACACACAATCTTTCGCCCTTATAATATTAGTGTGATGTGATTATTTTGAAATGTCTATCTCCGAATAATTTCTAGAATCTTACCAATCAAAACATCACTCAATTAAAATCGGCGCCATCTTTAAATCGATTCTAAAAAGTCGATTAGTAAAAGGAGTTTCGTATAATCGATACCTGATAAAGGCATGTCATGTTGATACAACCTTATTATAAACAGCGCCAAGGCTGCGCAAACGCACGCGGTGTACTGACGAGTGACGTCATTTGTACGATTCTTAATTTGAATTGCTAGTGTTATGTACTTATGTGTGACTTTTTTGTTTATGTATTAGATAACTGATAAAATTGTAATCATCATTATGAAAAAAAAAAAAAATAATAATAAATAAACTTTTACTATGGGACCAAACCTGAAATCGCGAAAAAAAAAACCAGCTCTTCCATACATTTTGACGAGTTATGTGAACATAAATGCAAAGAACAGCTGATTTTTTTTTCGCGATTTTAGGTTTAGCCCCATAGTAAAAGTTGTTTATAATGATGAGTACAATGACCTCTTAAAAGGATGCCCATGAATTAAATTTCACCCTTTATAGATAGACTAGCTGCGCCCCGCGGCTTCACCCGCATAAGTTTTGATCCCGTGGGAATATCGCTATGTCCTTTCCCGGGATTCAAACTATATCTACCTATACCAAATTTCATCTAAATCGGTTCTGCGGTTTAGGTGTGAAAAAGGTAACATACAGACAGACAGACAGCCTTCTTTTGAATTTATAATATTAGTATGGACGATGAATAAGAAGACAGTCGTCATAAGAAAGTACTATACAACGTCAATTTGCTTGCCTTTTAGTGTTGTCTTGCTAATAAGGTGCCTCGAATGCAATTTGACGTGTGAAGTTTTCACTTTTAAGTACTTGTCTTTCGAAGATATTCACAATATACATATTGTCCTTCTAGGGCGCGTTAAGCGGCGAAAATTTTCTACACTAGGGTTCTAGAATCCCCCAGGGAAGACGGTGGCACAGTGGTCACGTGCTGCCGTGCAGAGGCCCCTTTACAGTCTCCCCAGGGATGTGCCTTACAGGCGTTGCACGGGGGGGTTCCGGAATTGGTCTTTTAAGAGGAACCGGGACCGCCCCTATGTGGTGATGGTGATCACCGGGGTGGTTTTAGTGAGGTAAAAATCCGACACTCCCCGACCTCCCTCCCGGAGGTCGGGTGCCTTTTGAAGGTTTCCCCCCGACAACAAAAAAAAAGGGTTCTAGAATCATGTTCTAAATTATCTATGGTTACAGTCATGTCAATGCTACCCTGTATAACATCATAGTTTTAAAGTGTCTGATGTAACGCAGAAACGCGTGGTGCCAACATGAAGTACACAATGCGTTTGCGCAACTAAAGCGCAGGGCTCGCGTAGAACAGTCATCGTTAGTGAGAAAGAGTTTGGTAATATTCTTTAGAATCATTTGAGACGATAAACAGCGGGGCTATTGCGTAACACATTATCAATCGGAATCGGTTTCATTTTGACAGTGCAACAACATTCATTGCGTTATTTACGTGTTGAGCAGACAAATTTTTTGAACTTAAGAAGTAATGGATTAGCAATTTGCTTCAAAATGATTCAGATTCCGATTTATAGTGTGTTACGCAATTAGGGTGCAGTTTATGGTAATCGCTACTGCGATTTATTATTGAAGCAGTGGTGGCCCAGTGGTAACGGCCGCGACTTACCAGTTGTAGATCGTGGGTTCGAACCCAGGCGCGTTACTTTGTGTATGTTATGTCATCACCACTGCTCTTAAAGAGGGTGGAAGAAAAAATTGGCATGTCCTAGAACCAAAAATTCGAAGATATGTGAAATCTGCCAATCCGCACTGAGCCCGCGTGGATTAGGCCCACTCCCTCTCACTGAGAGGAGGCCTGTGTCCCAGCAGTGGGAACATTATAGGCTGATCATATTATCCAAACTGTTTCATTCTAGTTTTACTAACAATGTTTTCCTTTACAATAAATCTAAATAGCCATAATCTTAGATTACGTCAAGTTGTTTTTTTTTTTTTTTCATTTTAATAATTTCAAACATGTGTTTTTTTTTCTTATTCACACTCAATGTTGCCATTACAAATATTATCACTTTCTACAACCTTCACGCCATTACGCAGTTGGTGCGACTCCATGCGTATTTTCCTTGTTGCAACACTGAACATATTCGAGGGAAAGCGGTGACTAATCTTTATATCAATAGTAAACAAGTTTTATATTGTTATATTGTTGAAATAGACGCAAAAGGATTTGCAGTAGGAACTCAATCCTCTATTATACTCTATTCATATTAAGGAGAGCATTGGTGGCCCAGTGGTAAATAACGGTCGCGTGTTACGCGAGTTGTAGGTCGTAGGTTCGAACCCAGTAACACTTTATTTATTTATTTACTTGTTTATATTAAATAGAACGGCCGAAGCCAATTACGCTATTTAAACATATATAACTTACTAGCTGCGCCCCCCGGTTTCACCCGCATAAATGTCGATCCCGTGGGAATATCGGGATAAAATGTATCCTATGTCCTTCCCCACAACTCAAACTATTTCCATACCAAATTTCATCTAAATCGGTTATGTGGTTTAGGTATGAAAAGGTAACATACAGACAGACAGACAGAGTTACGAATTTATAATATTAGTATTAGTGTGAATATGGATTTAACACAGTCATGCATTCTTCTTACAAAAATTCAAACATTCTGACAGTATCATCTTTTATTCATTCGAAAACATATCAAGATCTGTGTTTCAGTTCTTCAATTTGTGTAACTAATTTCATTACTACTGCTCTCAAAACGGTAAAGGAAAACATCGTGAGGAAACCAGAATGTCCTAGAACCAAAAACTCGAAGACATGTGACATCTAACCAACCCGCACAGGACCCGCATGGTGGACGGTGACTCCCTCTCGCGGAGAGAGTGAGAACATTATAGGCTGATTATCTGACCTCCACGTCGTTGGGGCGGGCGATGCGACAGACGCGGTGCAGGGTCGGGGGAAAAAAACATTTTCCGCAGACGAAGTAACGTGCAGAAGCTAGTGTAATATACCTAATAGTGTCAGTAGCAGTGAGCTGAAGTAAAACTTCGTATGAGGAAATAGGGTCTTATACTGCGACCATTTCTTAGGAGTAGGTACTTATTCATCTTCTTAGCATGTCGACAGCAATCTAAATGGACTCGGCCCAGAATTCGGCTACTTGTTTGCCGCCATCACCAGAGCGTCCACCAGTTCTCGTAACATACAGCTGACAGGACACGCAGGACACGATATTAAGTGTCCCATTGTTTGTGGAACAGCACCACATTTACACTCCAAGGCGGAGTCGTCTATGAATCTCCAACTGAACAGGTTTTCCTTGCTTCGGGCAACCTGGGTCCGGAGTCTGTTTAATCTGTCAAGCTCCGCTAATGAGACACAATTGATTTTCTATTGTTTCGTCGCCAATCGGCGACGCGCGCCGCTTGACCGGTTAAAGACTTCCAGGTTACCCAAGGTAACTCATGTTCAGGTGGGAGGTGCTTATTAGGAGGGTAGTACACGGTATTCTATAGTTTTCTGCCTACCTCTATGTGAAGAAAGGCGTGAGTCTACTCATGGTTGTGTGTTTAATAAACTTCTGTCTCTCAGTGTGTGTTAAAGGTAAAATTCGTCGCGTGCCGAGCCCTGTGTGTGTTGCGCAAACGCACGCGTTCGCTTTTTGTTTGTCTTTGACATATGCGCGTTACGTCAGTGCGCTGAGAGTAAACTTTTATGTGTTATCAACTTATCAGTTTTGTAGGGAGATGATAGATAAGTATTTTATTGTTTATTTTATTTTATTTGGGAAAACAAACAATCGTACATTGTTGACTAAATAATTCACTAAACGTAGGTGAGGTGACCTTGAAGTAAGCTGTTTTTCCACCAGGACGATTGTAATTAAAAACGGTCAAAGTCTTGTCGCAATCTTATCACAGCGACAATCAATGTAAAAAATGTAGGGAAATTAGAGGTATTTTTGACAGATTGAGACTGAGATCTGAGGGGCAATTCTCATAGTTTTAAGAACGTTCACAGTCTATCTCAGTCTCAATCTGTCAAAAATACCTCTAATTTCCCTACATTTTTGACAAGTTTTTGACATTGACTGTCGCTGAGATGAGATTTCTGTCGGGGGACCCCCGGCAGGAACGAAGTTCAAAATGAAAATTGATCCAAGATGGCGGCTATGAAAATATCAAAACAACGAAAATTTTTAAATTTTTTGCAGCCGCCATCTTGGTTTTTTTATTTTGATTTCACTATATCGGCTTTAGCACCCTCGAAATCAGCAATCTCTTAGATTTTGAACGTTTTTAATTACAGGAATTGGCCTTCATATTGAGAACGTTCTTGTCGCCCTCTGATGCTAGGGACTGACACTATTGACAGCTGTCATTAGTGTCAATATCTCCGTGAAAACTTTGGTGAAGCAAGCTGTGCGTAGTCAGTCAGTAGGTAAGTCTTAGAACTTTTTATGTTAAATGGAAGATTTATGAAGATGTTGTAGGCAGGTAGTGTAGGTACTGCAAATCATGTAGATTTTTCGTGAAAAAGAAAAAATAATAAGCATTTTTCCATAAGAGATTTGTTGTTATGACACATATCTAACTCAGAAAGATGTATTAATGACTCTGATGATTATAATTCTTTAAATACGTACCTGATATAGTCGCGAATCAAATTTTGATTAAAATAAAACCTGACACTGACCTGAAAATTCCAAAAAACGTAAGAAAATTTAAATTTCGCGGGCTACCACTGCGCATTCACCTTAAGTACTTCTACAAAGGCACAGGATAATATAACAGAATTAAATTATTTCATACAACCTTCGATTTGTTTATTACAAGCATTTACTTCGCCATTATACATGGTAATTAATTACTAATTTAAATGATTAAACGATGACCTATGTAGGATAAAATTATTAAGTCTCATAATCTAGACCTTTTCTCGAATTAATCACGATTTAAAACAAAATTTGACTAGAGTTTAGAAGTTTAGAATGAAATCTGTCATTTTGAATCATCCAGACCATGCTTGAATATCTTACTAGAATGCGGCCCTTCTAAGCGGCCAGTAATTAATTATTGCTTGTAGGTAAAATGGCCGACGAGTATTAGGACTCTTTGAAGGACCTCATGAATATAAATTATAGTTAACATGTGGCCAGTGCTTTAATGGAGACAAGAAACATGTTCATATTAAAAACCAGTTAAATTAAATTAATTACAAATCCTTGGCGGCCATTTAAATTGCATTTTATAAAACAAAAAAAAACAGCAATTTCAATTTAACCATTGAACGTATCCGAAATTAAAAAGGAGCGAGAGAGTATAAAAAAAAAACGCCAAATTCGAAATTTAAATTTCGAAATTCGCGATAGGACGGTGCGTTGTCTCAATTAAAACTTTACGTTAACTTTACTCATTGGAATATCAACTGTAATGGGTTTTAAATAAAGTTGATTATTCTTTGTACAGTCACACGGCTTGTAGCCAACTGAAAAGTATGTCACCGAGTTGAATAGCACTCGCAAGGCCGAGCTATCTATGAATGCGCGCTCAAAACCGCGGATGTGGCTACTATCAAGTACTATCAACGCTCAAAATCATCATTGTTATTACCCATTAATAGACAGGCAATACTATTTAAAGCTAGCAACACTGCCCAGGCCGCGAAAAAGATGGGTTAGTTGCAAGTTGCAACGAGAAGATATGTTCAAGGCCGAACGAATGCGCGTTTAAAAGACTAATGTGACGGTTTAGCTGCGTTTAGTGTTTACGCATAAATTGATAGGCAAAAGCATCTTTCTATTCAGTCTAATCGAAGATGTTCTTGGCTGTATAAGAAGATACTTTTGCGGTTATTGTTATTTCAAAAATGAAGGGAATCTGACATTTACCACGTTAGACAGTAATAAAAAAGGCGCGAAACTTAGCATTTTTGTATGACAGGCAATTTTAGTAGACTTCAGTTAGGTAGATTATATATTTTAGATATTACATCGAAATTTCATATATCTATGGTTGATTAGCACGGCAAATAAATAAAAAATATTAGCTAGACTTCTACTGTTACTATAAAAAGTGTTAGCACGCAATTTCTAACCTATTATTGCATAATAATTGTATAACAAATGCGTTTCTGAGTATTCTAATTAAATCATTTTATCTTAAATGCATCACAATTGAATAGGGCGTGAACAAACGATAGACGTAATTTTATCGATAGAAAATTGGTGTAGTTATTAGTCGATAGATTTACAGTTATGTGATTTTTCTCTACCTATCGTAACCAAGTCCAAAGGATGTTTTAGCGCCTAAATGACATTGACAATGGGGCGGTGTTGGTAAACATTTTTTTTTTTAATGGCCTGGTTGCTGGGACCTTTTAGCCAAGTCTTTATTTGGTGTGTTGGTCCACATTTGAGAAAATGTCACAGATTAAATTGTACTGAAAAAACAAATGGTGGAGTTAGCCCGATTTTGCCTAAGCGACAATAAATCCTTGTACCGTTGTAACATATGTGATATTAGATTTATTGTTCAGCACCCTAATTGCGTAATACACTGTCAATCACAATCTGAATCATTTTGAAGGATATTTTATAAATTATTTTATCAAATTATTATGTTACTTATGACTTATGATCCACTTTTTCAATACTTACATATATTTTTTTAATCTACATCTCTACTTGATGGCTATTTTTAAGTGTTTATTATTTGAGCTTTCGCTTAGTTCGGCTATAGATGTCTAATTCATTTGTAACAAGAAATTATAGCCTATAAGATTAAAAAAAAAAAACGAAAAATGTGTCTACTCAACTATGTAAATAACGCAATGAATGTTGTTGAACTGTCAATCCATTGCTACTGTTAGTATGTTACACAATTACCCTGCAGGAATTCGGAAACCATGGCCATTAGGCACCACCTAAGCGTTCAAAGCTTTACAATAGCCATCACCTGACAGCTAAGTCAATCGTTTGCAGAAAGCCTTACCAAACATTTTACTAGTCGCCAAGCCACCACAGTCGGTTAATTTAAAATCTATCATGCGTTCAGGCCCTAGACTAGATTCGAGAATGTTCTATCAAAGTCCATGTTTAGGCACTAAATTATCATTTATCGGACGATTTGACCTACAGTCACTGATTGTAGTATTGTTTCTAGCTTTTTATCTATAAAATGGCGTCAGTTGAGCTTTTAGATGGGTTATTGTTATTTTAATTGTCTGTATTTGTCCTTTACTAAAGCATTATCTACCATTTAGGGCTATATTTTTATGTAGATGTCAAAACGTCGATAGAAACGCTACATCCGCAAAATCTTTTTTTTATTTTCGAACGTAGGTCGTCAGAATCGAGCGATTCGGAATTTGAAAAGACTTGCCATTTCGCTGTCATATAGAACTGCTTCCAAATTCGAAATAGACTGCATATTGGAATTTCTAGTTGCGTTCATTTATAGTGTGTTCTGCAGCGGTGCGTTTACGAATTTCGAATTCTTGTATATGGCTAAAAAAATATGGGAAATCGGACCAGGATTTTGAACACATTACTAGGATACCTCTGTAATTGCCTGAAAAAATACAGATACTGAAGCTTAGGCTTGTAGACTTTACAGACTCAAACAATTGCTACAATACCAACAATTGTCAGCTAAGAGAAAACAACCTTCCGTTGAATTTCAACACTTAGAATCAGAACGCTTTTACATTTTGCAATATCCCATCAAGGTGATAATGGTTTTTGTGTACTGATACCCGAAACGGGGTCAGGTGTCCGTCCTTGAGGTGTGCCAAAGAAAAACTGATGAAAATTGCCAATAAGTTATTAATTAAATTATCAAAGGTTTGAGAGGAAGGCTTAAGAAAAGATGATTTGGATTGTAAGAGAGATGATATGGCTAGTATGTGGTCTGAAGGCCAATCCAAAACGTTCAAAATCTAGTCGCAGTATCATCTCGGCGACAAACAAATACCAACAAAAACTTGTCAAAAATGTAGGGAAATCAGAGGTATTTTTGATAGATTGAGACTGAGATAGACTGTGGACGTTCTTAAAATTACGAGAATCGCCCCTCTGAGATGGTGTAATCAGCATATAATGTTCCCAGTAATGGGACACAGGCCTTTTCTCTGTGAGAGGGAGTGGGCCATAATCCAAGAAGCAGGTCCAGTGATAGAAGAAACACGTGCTGCGGCGATCCCAAATAAATAATTATGAGTTATCTGTGGTTGGTAGTAAAGGGTTTGTTGCCCCGGGTTGGTAGAACCTGCGTCTGCTAAAGCGTCAAAAGTGACATCCAAATGTCAGTTTTGACGTTTTCGACTTCCCCGTGGGATATGCAGGCTGCATTTGCAATGTTTCGGCCATAGAGCAGAGCAAAATAGACTTTTAAATGATGCACGATGGAAGAGCTTACTTCTCATTGCAGGTAAGCAAAGCTTGATGAATACAGTCTGATTTTAAATGCTCCCAAACAGTCTCTTGCTTAGATTCATTAATCTACACAAATTAATGACACAATTAAATACTTAAACGTAATGCAACTATTTACCGCTCGCCTTCAAAATGGCAGCAACTTCAATCTCGTGTTTTTCAATTAATTCTGTCAGTACCTAATTAAAGTTTTGTGACAACTCCCCCCCTCTCCCCCTCTGCATAGAACACGGTCCGGTGACGTCATCACTATAAGCGCAACGTGCGGACATGCGTACACTCACACATAATGTATGTGACCGTTTAAATAGTTGTTCTAAAGGAGTGTTTGAAAAGGGTTAGTACTTGACTGAAATACTAGAACTTGCGTAGACGACTGGCTGCTGTTTTTTTTTTTGGATTATAATTTCTTACATGCCAGTGGCAAAAGTCTATTAAACTAACCCCCTTATTCATAAAACTTATCAAACCTATTTTAGTTAAAATGGGGTTTGTCTCTTTCTTACACACAGAAATGACAACGTGACAGATAAAGACAAACGTTCTATAAACCTATTTTAGCTAAAATGGAGATAAAATAGGATTATGAATAAGGGGGTAAGACTTTTTAAATTCATCCCAGCTAAAGCATTAGGAAGTGGTGAAGGGCGAGCGTTTCAGGGTACTGTCACGATATGTCATTTTGACGTTCAAAAAGTGCTGATTGTCAACCTAGTTTGAATTTTAACGACTTTTGATTTTGTTTTAAATGACGCAATACTTTGTAAATAACCGATTTTCTTTTCACACACTTTTTACAAACTTGCCTTTAAAGTTTTATAAGATTTCCCGCAGTTTTTCAGTTTGATGCAGAATCCTTCTCCTAGAGAAGAAGTCTTTTTCCATACGCCACCTTATTGTTAGGTTTTTGCATTGTTCCTTTTTAGGGTTCCGTACTCAACAAGGAGTAATCGAAAAGCTTACATTTGCGGTTAGAGCGTATGGGAGAAAAACTTTTTCAACTACAATGTTAAGTTTGTTCTTGGGATAAATTCATCTCAAATACTGCCATCATTGTTGCATGATCGGACACACACTTGGCCGGATTTTTGTTTTTCCTCTATATAATATTCCTTAGACACGACACAATAACCAATAAAGCTTTATTCCCCTGAATGGACAAACCAAAGCTCTAAACCACAGAGACGTCAATAAGCCATAACGGCTCATTACATCTTAAAGTGTAAGTAAGTGTTTCAAAATGAACATGCAAACAGCAGCGATAACAACCAATAAGGTGCATTTCACAGCGAGCAATAAAATAAAACAACCAATAAGGTGCGAGATCAAATATTGAGAGAGCATACTGTGAAATAACGCAACTGTTACGTGCTTTGTGGTTTTGTCCGTTATTGTTTGAAAATAGAACTGTTATTATTTGAAATTTGAAACGTAGAGTATTTTAAGTGTTCTGTTTTTAGTGACGTCATTAATGTTGTGGCTTGCGCATGTGCTGCGATGTGCTAGTGATGTCGCATGATTGCGTGTGTATCCCCCAAAGGACTGCCAGAGGTGTAGGTACCTATAGTATACCCACAATTTGCCTAAGTCACATGTAACAAGGGGCGAGCCTATAACCATCAACCGGGCACAAATTTAGCCTACAGGCTGCTACTGACAAATTCCAGATGGAAAACCCAATAACACTTTGCCCGACCCGGAAATCGAACCCCGTACCTCATGCTCAGCAGTAGCACTTGAGACCACTAGGCCAAGGAGACAGCCTAACCCTTTGGGGATTACAAGCGTAATATTATGTATGAAAAACCGGCCAAGTGCGAGTCGGACTCGCGCACAGAGGGTTCCGTACAAACCTGTTTAAAATATTTTTATTATAGGTATGATGTAACTAAAAATTTACGGTTTTCGCAATTTTTCCTTTATCTGTGCTATAAGACGTAGCTTCGTACCAAATTTCAAGATTCAGAGTTCACGGGAAGTACCTTGTAGGTTTTGATTCCCTTGCGAGTGTCGAAAATTTGCGGAATAACAGGCTGTATCTTTTGATTGCGTTGGCTTAGAAGGTTGATTTTTTTACACCTGCAAGGGACAGTAGACTTGAGTATTTGACATAAATTCCAGCTTGATACCTCCACGCGTTCCTGAGAAAAAGGGTCTTGACAGACAGACAGACGGACGGACAACCAAATGATCCTATAAGGGTTCCGTTTTTTCCTTTCGAGGTACGGAACCCTAAAAACTGGTATATTCGAAACGTATAACAATAAATGTTCTGTTTTTAGTGACGTCCAATCATTAATGTCGCGGCTTGCGAAAATTTCGCATGATTGCGTTGGTTAATAATTCAATTAAATTTTGTGGCAATGGGTGATGAAAATGGTTAATAAAGTTAATTTTACACGATGAATAGATCAAGAGATTATTCGCCACTACGATTTTCAGGCAAGAACGATACGGTTTTTTTAATAATACATAAGTAATAATAATAAACTCATTATTAATTATGGTGGTACCAAAGACATTAATTAGGGCCACAGCATAATGCTGAGCGATAGCCGTTTTTTTGTGTTTATGTTCTTTTTTGCGTCATTTTCACCGCAAATAAACGTATTTTCTTTCTTTCATTTAATTATTTACTACTAGCTGCGCCCCGCGGTTTCACCCGAATAAGTGTCGATCCCGTGGAAACATCAGAATAAAAAGTAGCCTATATGTTAATCCAGGGTGTCAGCTACCTCCATACAAAATTTTATCAAAATTGGTCCAGCCGTGTGAGCGTGAAGAAGTAACAAACATATAAACACACACTCACAAACTTTCGCCTTTATAATATTAGTGTGATCTTAAATCTCTTTGGGTGGTACTGACTGAAAGCCTGAAATGAAATAGCTGAAAGCTTCAGGGAAACCTGAACTAGTTTTCATTCCGACCAAAATTACTGAAATAACATCCTATACGTATTTTGTAACAATATAGGTTAAACCTAATTTAAAATAGTGTCCATGGAGTTTCTTGCCCGTTCTTCTCCACAGGTACCTACCTACTACTCATACGCTTTGAAATGGGCAACTACCTTCATAATTCTAGCTGACCAACTCCTTGACAATTCAAAAGTGCCTGTCAATAGTTTAATTGTAATAAATGCTTTGAGTTTATGACAATGTTAAAAAAAATAAATAGTCAGCCTCTCAAAAACTGACTTACAAAATTGGCTAACCCTTATAAGCTTAGCTGTTTCCCTGATAGCGCCACTTCCAAGATATTCGACTATTTTGGAAAGGCTGATATTAAACATTGATAACATATCAAGTACTACATGTCCTAGATACTCAATATACTGGCTAGTACCAACCAAAATCCATACATCCATACTAATATTATAAATGCGAAAGCACGCGAAAATGTGTCTATGGATAGCTTTTATCCCGATATTCCTACGGGATCGACATTTACGCGGGTGAAACCGCGGGCGCAGCTAGTAATGAAGCCTATCTGTTAATCCAGGGTGTCAGCTACTTCCATACGAAATTTTATCAAAATTGGTCCAGCCGTTTGAGCGTGAAGAAATAACAAACATATAAACACACAAACTTTCACCTCTATCTGCCTGTCTGTTACCTCTTCACGCTTAAACCGCTGAGCCGATTTAAATGACATTTTGGTATAGAGATATTTTGAGTCCCAGGAAAGGACATAAGGTAGTTTTTATCCCGATATTCCCACGGGATCGAAACTTATTCGGGTGAAACTTCGGGGCGCTGCTAGTTTATTATAATTTATAGTAGCTTTTAGTGCCTGTCTGCGTGACCGCGAACTGATTTCGATGAGGTTTTCAACCGTAATTTAGAGAATTTATTCCGGAAGGTTTATGTGTATAATGAACTAACTTCTGCCTGCGATTTCGTCCGCGTGTTTTCTTCCCCCGACCCATCCCGTCGCATCGCATCGCCTGCCCGCGCTGTTACTTCGTTTTCGCTTAGCGTTGTTTCTTACTTTATTTCGTTTTGGTCGGCTCCTAAGAGGCTTAGCGTGATGTTAAATATGCCTATAGTCTTCCTCAAGAATTGGGTTACCAAATGCAAAAATAATTTTTCAAATCCGACCGGCAGTTCCAGAGATTAGCGCGTTCAAACAAAGCAAAAAACATTTAAGTTACCGTCAAACGGGGTGAATAGGGATGCAGGGGTGAATCGGGACAAAACTTTAAAAGGGATTTTAACAATGAAAATAATATAGTTTGATGTCAATAAAGGCACGTAATCGTTAATTAAATGACAGTTAACATTTGGGTCCTTTTTGGCCACAAACTATATTATTTTAATTGTTAAAATCCCTTTTAAAGTTTTGTCCCGATTCACCCCTGCATCCCTATTCACCCCGTTTCACTGTACATAATAATATAGAAATCTCAATGTTTTGTCAAGTCTTGAAAATCGTGCGAAACAGAGGCGGGTCGCTAGTCCTAGATAAAACCAATATACTGAACGCAGCATACTGCACTACACACACACATGAATTTATTATCAGTCGCTTGTAAGTCCCCCAGTAAAGCACAAACGGCGAGGTTAGTTTTAACTAGCAAAATAAGTATATACTATGCCAGATTTGACTTAGAACCACATGTGTCGAAAGCTGCAGTTTAAACATAGAGCCAGTAATTACAAATGCATAAAATAGCTGCCGGCAAATATCTAGTCACACTCTTCACACTAATATTATAAAGGCGAAAGTTTGTGAGTGTGTTTGTATGTTTGTTACTTCTTCACGCACAAACGGCTGAACGGATTTGAATGATATTTGGCACACAGATAGTTCATAACCAGGATTAATACATAGAATACTTTTTATCCCGGTATTCCTACGGGATCGACACTTATGCGGGAGAAACCGCGGGGGGCAGCTAGCAGCAAACTGTAACCATGAATTCAGCGCATGATTCTAAAGGTAGCGTATAAATTTTTATTAACAGGTAATATTTTTTTAATAACTGTCGAAAAATTTCTACGCTGGTTCAGAATCATGTACCTACTGAATCCATCGGAACAGGTTGTGTGTTAATGTTCCTGCCCCCCGTATGGCTTTATAAGCGACACAAAATATGCATGCACGACATGTAGGATGCATCAAGGCAGATGGGCCAGGGTCGTCACGCAGTGGGTGCCTGAAGACGAGGGTCGTCGCCGATACACGCCTAGGAAACGCGGGCGTGATGACAGAGAAGGCAACAGAGAAAGCCTAGAACAAGACCAGAGAACTAGGAACAGATCTTTGCCTAGCAGTGGGTCAGAATAATTTCAATAAATAAAATACGCAGCCTTCCGACCGTAAGATTCGTAAGTATAAACCAACCAATTAAAAAAAAGAAATAGGTACTATACGATTTACTGTACAAACATTAACGTCAATTACAAGCCTCAGATTCAAAGCCGTCTAAACACAGCACAGTGTATGCACACACGGCTTACTAATATCATTATGTCACATGCTAGCCTAACCCACTCACCCGGTCATTTGCGGTGTAGCGAGCTAGCTACTTTACTACTGGAATCTAACTAGACATGTAAAGCTATCTGAACGGAGCATAGTGCATTACCACAGCTAGGCAATCTAAATTTGAATAATTTGGAAGGATATTTCTGATCCATTGCTTTATATGCTCGAAAAATTTGTTTGCTCAACGACGTAAATAACGCAATGGATGTTGTTGAACTGTCAAAATGAAACCAACCCATTGCTACTGATAGTGCGTTACACAATTACCCCGCAGGACCCTAATTCACTAAATGATTCCTTACTTCAATTCCAAACCACGTCAATTCCTTAGTTTAATCACGACATTTGCTATTAACGTATTCTCTGACTCAATGGCGTGGTTTGAACTGTCAAAATACATGTTGTCCGTACAATTTTCATTTCGATTCCCTGCCGTAAACAAGACACGATATTGACGTGGTTTGCACGTGGTAAGATTTCGCGGGGAATCATACTAAATTGGGGCCCTGTACTGTTCCGTAAAAATCTCCCCGTAAAAACTTCATCATAATCTGCATAGCCTTTTCCCAACTACATATGTTGGGGTCGGCTGCCAGTCTAACCGGATGCAGCTGAATACTAGTATTTTACGAGTACATTGCAGCTAGCTTCTTTCCATGTGAAATGTCAAAATTAGACGTACCTACTTAACAGACAGCTGTGCTGAGGAGTTTGTTGCGCCACTTCTTCGTCCCATCTAAAGCATTTGAAAGTTGTGAGAGACGGGCGTTGTGGGGGACTGTCCTATGTAATTTTGACGTTCAAATAAGCTGATCCTCAGCCTAGTTTGAATAAATTACTTGATTTTTTATTTAGACGATTGAGGTCTACTAGAGCGAGCTTTTTGATTACGATCTAAAACAATGAATTATTAAACTGCACAAATACTCCAACCTCTTTGGAACTTACATATTTGAGCCGTTTGGGGTTGAAACACTAGGGCCATGGGACCCGAGTGCCCACTTAGTATTTCGAGACATCGCCAAGCGGTTGGTCGACTCTTCACGTGGCCAGAGGCCAGAGGGCTTGCCTATTTTTTGGCCAAAGAATTAGCATTGCCATACAACGTGGCAATGCTGCCAGCCTTTTGGGCACGTTTCCCGTTGACAGTGATGCGGGTGAATTTTTTGATGCCCTTTGATTATTTTCCCTTTTTATATACTTGTACATATTATTATTTTAAGATTGTTAGCTTTTTAAATTATGTAAATATGTTTTGTATTTCAAATAATCACTCAATTGAGACATGGTAATAACACTAGAGTGATGTATTTCGCAAAAAAAAAAAAACAAACAAACCTCAATTTATTTAAACCTCACCTACTCTCTTCGAAGTACTAACCACTTAGTGCACTAGCCGACGGCTAGACTAGGCGGTCTAAACGCAGCACAGTACAACACACAGCCAGCTAATATTATCATATCAGTGGCGAGTACCTGAGTGCACGCTCCACGCATGCGCATACTTAAATGTGTGGACTGCGACTTATAGGTGTTGATACTTTTCGCAATAATGTCTTAGTTTCTATATTTATGTCTGTAATTTATATGGTGTACATAATAAAGAGTATTCTATTCTAAAAGTAGTCTTAAAGGATATTTAATGGATATTTAAAGCGGATTTTACCAAATTTGTGTATAGTTATCTTGCGAATGAAATCGCTTTTTATTGCAGTGAAAATTGATTATTTTTCTTAGGACAAATTTTTCAATAGTCAGATAACTTTAACGGAAGAATAAATATGGCAGTTTGACAGCTTTTGTATAGAAATTATGTCAAACTGTCATATTTATTCTTCAGATATTAGTTACTTATCTGAATTTTGAAAAATCAGACCTTTGTGAAACATTTTGGCAAGGATAGCCGAAAGAAATTACGTTACGAACAAAGAACCTCCTCCTTTTTAGACGTCGGTTAATAATGCAATAATTGGTATTTTAGATTATTATAAAGTAGACAGACACTAACCTCTTTACTCATAAATCTTGCTTTAAGTTAAGAGACGTTCAAACGTCAAAAATGTATGTTTAACAATCGCTAATAATTAGGTACTTAACTTCAAGCAAATTCAATAAATAAATCATTAGATGTCATTTATAAATAAGATAAATACTGTTAAAACTCATACTTGGAGCTAGTTTTGTCACATTTAAAAAACGTTTCTTTAAAAAAACTACAATATTAATATAAATTTCATATTAATAGAGGCTAATTCCCGTAATTTAAAACGTTCAAAATCTAGTCGCAATCCCATCTCAGCGACAATCAATGTCAAAAACTTGTCAAAAATGTAGGGAAACGAAGTATTTTTGGCAGATTGAATAGAATAGAATACTCTTTATTATGTAGGTACAGACGCCAGTACATCAACCTACTACAATCTGTCAAATTTCTTTAATAGATTTTCAACTATATCACTAAAGCATAAGGTTCAAAGTTGATTGGGAAAATTTGACAGTTTAAATTATAGACATAAAACACAACTGACAACTGATTGAGACTGATATCAGACCGTGAACGCTCTTAAAATTACCAGTATTCCCTCTAAGAACGTTACCGACTAACATCGTACACAATGTTAATAGGATTACGTTAGAATGAACATAAAACTTTGACAACTTTTTTAATGCTTTCTATTATTGGAATACTGTGAATTCCTAAGCTCGTACTTTTTAAATTTGTTTGCACAAAAGTAAAAGTTATATCCGCTTATTTATGCTTAAAAGTTATTCTTTTATTTCTATTATGTGCATATCATTGGCAATAAATTCCGACGAGTTTTATGACCATAAACTTTTACATAAGTAGAGAAATAAAAACAGTTATTTAAAGCATAAATCAGGATGATGCTTAACGAAAGTTGTCATATTTTTTATGAATATTTATAGCTTTAGTTTAAAAATGCCTTAGGCGATGGTCATAACATCTGTTAAATAACTATAATTATGATATTTGTTAGGTACATGTTAACGATAGCCACAAAAACAACTAACGTATCAGTCTAAAATATTTTTTTCAAATTCAAAATATCAGACATATTTTTTATTACTGTAATTATTAACCAGCGCTTCTATTTCTGACAAGCTCTAACCGAATCAGTATGTAAATATTTTCAACTAGCGACCCGCCCCGGCTTCGCACGCTTTTATGACTTGGCAAAACATCGAAATATTTTTATTAAACCTATCTAAGTTTGGGCTGCGAGGGCTGGTTTGAGGTGGCGTGGGAAAGGAGTTCCTGGAAGGACTTGGGGGTGGCCTTTGCCCAGCATTGGGACAGTACAGGATAAACAAAAAAAAATCTAAGTTTAATACTCAGGTATTATACACATAAACCATCCGAAATAAATTCTCTAAGCGATGGTGAAAAATACATCAAAATCCGTTACGTAGTTCAAAAGAACAACACGGTCACACACGAGACACGAAAAGCGAATTAAATTTATAATAATATGTGTAGATATAGATAATGAAAAAACCTAAAATGGCGTCGAACACATGAAAACATTCGCGCATAAGTATCAAAACTCGTTGGTCAAAGTACATCGAACACGCTATATGGGTCTTGGCCAGGCAACTTTTTCTTGCGCACGCGCACTTTAGTACTAAACCGACTTGCGACCTGTCACATGTTTATACTATCCTGGTGCTTTTCATATGTGTATGTATGGACATTTTAAGTAGGTTTTAGGTAATTCAAACGTAACATAATTTCACGACTATATTGACCCGAAGGGTTAGCAAAGATGTACCTATAGTACACCCAATTTCGCCAATTATGTTTAAGTCCCACGTAAGCCTTTTGCCATCGCATCGACTATTGCTATCAATGGCGTAACTATAGGGTGGCATTGGGGCAAAATGTCACGGGCCCCCAGCTAGAGGGCGCCCCTGGCCCGAGAGGGCCATGAGCACAGGAGGATCCTAACATAAGTTTATAAATGCAAACTTTTTTCGAAAATGTGCAACAAAGGACATCATTCAGGTTTCGAACATTTTGTACCTTTTCCCATAATTTGTTTAATTTTTTGGACAGGACCTCATGCTCAGCAATAGCGCTTGCGACCACTAGACCAACGAAGCAGTCAGGTGTAGGGGAAAATATGAAATCTACGCGGAAAAGTCGCGGAAGAAGAGTTAATAAAAAAAAACTGTAACGTTGGTTGAGCTTCTTTACATTGAGGGAAGGCCCCATCCCTTGAATTTTCCACGGGCCCCAAACGATATAGATACGATTTTTTCTGAGCTAAAGGCTCAGAAAAAATCAAAACCAAACAAAACTTTGTAGAGATAAACCATTCTAAAACTGCAGGCCCCTCCACTAAAATTTCTATACGAACATTTGAAATGTGTATGCAACAAGCAGTGGAGGGGCGCTCATTTATAAAATGGTTTATCTCTACCTAAATATGATTTCAAACTGTGAAAAGTTATAGACCTTGGCTTATCTTCGTAAAAAAAAAACAAAACAGTGTTGCCATATGACAGACGAAATCCTAAATATAACTCGGCCATATTGTTAGTGGACTAGCAACACTTCACTACGGGCTACTACGAGCTAAACAATCCATTTCCTCCAATTATATTACGAATTGCACTAGTGACTCGTCTGACATACTAATATTTTTCATTCATATCGTTCCTTACATGGTCAACAAGGATTTGTGTCCCGTGTATTCGGAAATCATATAATTTCTTTGAAAATTTTTGTGTATTTAACAAATTAATGCCATCTAAATAGAAATTACAAAAGTATGACTCAGTTTTCTAGCAAATAAAGTCCTTTTCTATAAGGATTGCAAAGATATTTACAGAAATTAATCGCTATGTTTAAATAAATCGAATTTTCCAATATGGCTACTAATGCCATGCATAATATGGTAACGTCATAAACAATAGAGAGTGGAAAACTATTCCAAAACTGAAAAAGTCTAGCGCAATTTTTTTGTCTGTAAATTATTAACAGCCAGCTATTTCTACTACTTTGTTTTTTTTAAGTAACGATGACACGAAATAATTAGGCAAAATAAATACCTAAAAAAACATGACGAACTCAAAATGTCGCTGACAGTAAAAATAAAATAGTTTTGATACCATTAATATTGCGTCCGGTGGTAATTCGAACCGAGTGCAGACTCGGCAATAACTAGTATTGCTCGTTGGCAAATGAGGCTATTGTGCTTGTAAATCAAGTTTTTTTATTATTGTACCTACTATTACCCTCTTACGAATTAAGCAGACATTTTTAAACGTGCACGTGAATTTGGCTTAAAAATAATGTAATGTCTGCGAAAATACTACGAAATACTCTTTTTAAGCTGAGTAAAAAAAAAAGTTTGATCGCACTAGAATATTTTTGGTACATAACGTTGTCTTCTCTACATTTTTTTTTCTATTGATACATAAAATTGTCTTTAATTTATATGGTGGCAGAGACATCTGAAAACTGTAAGCATGAACTGAGCACAATATGATTCTAGACTCCCTGACGTACTATATCAACGCATAGAGGTTCTTTTAACAATTTTTAACAACAGGCGATCGATTTTCATCACCAATTTCGCAAAGGACATAATTCTATTTTTAAATCGCGCCAGTTTCTCTTTTATGTTCTAAATCGGAGGGGCGCATTCATGTTTGGAACTCGTATGCCAATCATAACTTATGCTAAATGGAACTGGTTAGCAATGCCTTGTTACGCAACTGCGTTTAAAAAAAAAAAGAAACCAGACTCGTTCGCTTTAGGGTTTTCACTTTATTTAAACTGTGTTGAGATTTCAAGTGTGTAATTTTGAATGTGAATGTAATTAAAGATAAAAAAAAATGTATGGGTAATTTATCAAAAAGAAAGTTTAAGTAATGTAAAGAGTATCAAGTGGTTGATGTGTGAAATGAAAGTGATAGGTATTTGATATGGGTCGATTTTGATATGGCATCGGATGGGCCAATGTTGTATTATGTATTTGAAAATTCAACTTTTCCACGGCTTTTGTCTTGTTTTCGTTATTCGTTATGTACCTATTTGGTATAATCAATAGCAGATATTGGACCCAAAACACTGTTTATCATCGTGAGATTATTATAATTTCCTAGGACAATGAAAAGCTGTAGGTATCTTCTATTAAAAAGACAGATGAAAATGTATCTTAACTTTCCCAGTCCACAATTTCGCATTTTGAAATCACAAACAGAATTTTGAGAATTATATCTCTTTGTTTAGTCAGCGCCATTTTTATTAATGCTGGACAGGACAATGCAGATGTTAAGATCTGAATCAACTTTCTCTTGAAATATAAAAGTCTGTTAGGAAATTTAAAGCCGTGTGTATTATTTTAAATGCTGTTACGAAATTAAAACTGGATGCCTTTTATCAATTCTTTGGCTAACATTAAAATAGGTATTTAGTTATACATATATTTAATTATTTTCCATTTAAAACAATAACTAACAATATAGACATCCAAATATACCTTGTCTGTCCCGAAAATAAAAGCATTTCTTTGCAATTACAACCCTAGAAAGCTTTCTTAATAGCGGCATGCGAAACGCTCAACATGTCCTTTATTATACATTTCTGTGCAATAAACCGAACGTGGCACGTGTGAAAGTACCGCCGAAATGTCAATTGAAATTGAAAAAAGAACAACTTTTTATCGCTGGCTGAATATCAGGGCGATCAATGTCATTAAAAAGAGAATTTAATGGCTCCAGTATTACAATGGCGTTTTGACATATTGATAGATTATCATGATTGACGATGTGTGCCAATGAAGAAATGGACGTCGAAGAATGATCACCATGGGCTAGAGAGGTTATAATATCCCAAGTAGAGTATTTATAGTTAGTTCATGAATATTCTCCGTACATTGATTCCAATAGAGAAGAAGGGTAAGAAAACCCCATGGTTAATCCCCTTTATGCTCGGTCAAATAAATGTTACACAACGCCATAGGTGTGCCAGAATATACTATCTCGAATTCTAAGCCATACACAATTTATAAACAGCTTTCAAACTGAATGCACCGCACCAATAGAAAACAGAAATATAAGGAAAACCGCAAATCACTAAACTTTGAGCTAACGATTGCAGCGCCACCTATGCAGTTTAGCATTGAATCAGTCTGACGTTTCGTGAATGTGTCAAGCGTTAACATTCCCTAGAAGTTACTCAACGAGGATTGAAGCTAATGATATTTTTGATGACCTAAATGACGAAGCGGTAAGACATCCGGCGTTAGTCCTTAGGGCTTCTGTATTAAGACAAATTAATACCTATTTGTTTAACGCTGAGAATACAATGGTACGAAGTCTTGATACTTGTAAATTTGACACAAAGAGGTAAGGGACTATGAGTGGGAATTGTTAGTGAAGTATCTTTTGATATCATGATGATATTATCCCCCTAAAATCTATGGCATATCTATAGATGTTTCGTTTCGTTACATAACATGGGATTTAAACATAACTGGTGAAACATGGGTGTACTATAGTTACACCTCTGCCTAACCTATGTGGACTACCGGCGTGATGTTACGTTTTATTTTGTTACTCATAAGAGGTAAAAGTCACAATTAATGCCAATGCAAGTCTCAAAGACGGGTTTAGCAAAATTATGCAAGTGTTAAAGGTTGCAAAAATACATTTTGCGTGGGAACTGATGCAGTTGACACATTCGTATTGTATTATTAAAAGATTAGATCTGTGACGAGTACGGTATCAGAATAATTAACAAAACCTGTTTTGTTTTCCAAGAAAAAAAAACTTTCGATGTCTGATGAATTAAGTAATGAAAACGGTAGTAATGAATACCAATATCGTAAGATATTATTTAGTAGTTAAAATAAAATGTATTCAAATCAGTCTATAATGGTCCATAATGAGTGGGCCGTAATCCACCACGCGGGAAATCAGAACAATGATTACTAATTAATCACCAAATACAGCTTCATTAAATTATATCCAAGCGGCCAGTACCAAGCAGACCTCAACATAAAACCAGAGAGAAAATTCTAGAATTAAATAAAAAAAAGAAGTAAAGTGCATCTGGTGGTTGTCATCCCGTGCCAGTTATAAGTGACTGTGGCTCGGAACTGGGTCACTGTGGCGACCGTAAGCGTTAGGGTAACAACCTCTCAATACTTATGCCCCCTACGTATATGTAGTAACTGGCGGATAGGACATTTGATGCCGTGAATAGGATAACCTATTTCACGCTGTGGGAAGCTAGAATGTCTAAAAAGGGATTGGCAACGAGAATTTTATACCAGGCTCTATGGAAATTAAAATGTAGCTATGATAGCAAAGAAAAAAAAAAGAAAACTAGCAGGCGCCGCGCCGCCGGGTCGATAAGGCAACAGAAAATACAAAAGCGACAAAAAAATCTGCAGTGTCCTGTAAATCTGCTCATGCTACAAAAAGCTACAAGCGTTAAAAAAAATACATGCATAAAATGGATATCTTTTTCACAAAAGACTATAAAATAATTACGAAATATCACGACAGAGCGACGACAACAACCGAATTTTAATTGGCCACTTTCTTATAGCTTACGCAAGACCACTATATGAGAAACAATTATGTGGATATAAATATACCGGAAAAAGAAGTTTTCGGACCTCACTTTCTATATTTTTTTTTTATATATTTTTTATTATAGTTTTGTTTCACGCAACCGTTTTTTTTTTATTTGGAACTCTTTTGCTAATTTTAAAGTGATAAACGTGATGAGCTGTTCCTATGCTAGATTTTGCATAAATACTAAAGCTGGATTTTATGGGGCTTGCAGATACAACAGGGCCTTAACATGCTATAATTTTGTGGGAATATGGATTTGTGAAATAAACTTTTGGATTTTTCTTCTATAATATTTTTTTTACTGCGGGTTTTTACTAGGTACTAACTAAAAATCTAAAATTAATTCTTCCCATTTTACTAAAATGTGTATCAACATGTGAACAATGTTTAACGTTTTCATATCATCGTTTCGTTATATCACAAATCCAAAAGTTATCGTTTTATTAGTTTTGCAAATATTTGCTATTTTGCTTGGGGCAAACTTGATGGCTTCACTTCTGTATTTAAAGTTTTCCAATATTGGTTAACATTTTTTATTCTGTGAATGGAAATAAAAGCATAAGGAACATGAATTGTCAAAAATAGATTCTTAGCTTTTGTTCATCAATAAAACCACTTTCTAATAAATTAAACGTTAAAATAACTAACTACGGTACTTCCCTGAAAAACTACTGAATAATAACTAACTACACCAACAATTTCTAGTAATTACTACCAACTTTTGGTCCAAAGTTTGCCCCAAACACCGGCCCCGTTTTATTAAGTGGAAATTACCTTTAATGCTCCCACCTGAAGTGTGCGGTTGCTGGCTTTGTTGGACGTTGGTCTGCTCCAGCTTGGTGCTAACAGAGTTCCACATATCGAACATGTTCAACATATTGGCCCAAGGCCCAACACTAGCACAATGGTACCATAACACTTAACTTTCACACACAAACACTCGATCATCCATTTTTGTACACTGAAAATAGCAAGTGTCAAAATTGTTCAACCGTCGTACAAAATACTAAGGCTACGGCTCTGATCCCTGATTAATATTTGTATTATATTGCGTTTTTTTTTTATTTAATAAATACTTTTTAAATTTTTATTTCTACGTATAAACTTTCTCAAATGCTCAACTAATGTAAATACTATATTTTTTTTAATTTAAATCTACTTACGGAATTTTATATATCAGTCTAAAATTTCGATTTTAAGGTTGGGTTTTATTTGCTCGGGAGGTTATTATTATTGTGTATCACTAATTTGTGTTTAATTATTGATTTTTATTAAAAACTATCGGTTTTGTGATTAAATATTGCGTATAAATTTTAATAAACTTGTGAGTTATATGCTTTCGGAATTGTTTAATATTGTCGAAGTGCTCATACGAAGTGGTTTGTGTTTAATATATGGCATTGAATGCGTTTATTTTGTGTACCGTGCATCCGTTTTTTCTTCTTCATAGTTCGTTAATAGCTGGTGTGTGTTCGCTTCCACTTGTGACCGGTCTATGGTGTTCCGAGTCCACACTTTGCAGATAACATTTTAACGATTGAAGAACTGACACATAACCCGAACGCGTTTTTATTTTCGTTTTAAATATACTGTTCTCCTTTTAAAACAACTGGAAATTGCGTTTTATTTCTTTCAAGTTTTTCTTTGGTGGCGTTCTCGCATGCACTGAAGTGCAGTTGCAGCGTGGGGGTGTTTCAGCTACAGTGTCGAGGGGCGCGCGGGGGTCGGAAGTCGTCGTCCTCTTTGCGCATGCCCGGAATCGATCCCGCGTGGCCACTGAGGTATACCAACTAAAACACTACTTTTCTTACTCGCTATATGGCCTGCATGAATAGATATGTACAGCCTATTATGTCATTCACTTTGATGTCTGGTTACTAGGCTGTATAGCTGTAGGTGTTTGCCTATTGTTGACCGTTTCTTTATTGAGTGTTGCAACACTGGTGGAGTGTGAATGTACTTGCGTACTGGCTGGTATTTATTTTAAACTTGTTAGTGTTCTAATGAGTTTTTATTTTACTGGTTCGTATTTGGAATAGAATTCACGTGTTTGTGCAATTATGGTGCAATGAGTTCTTTTAATTTACGATGCAATGTAGCTCGATTTTTTTTTTTTTTTGAAGTAGAGCTGTGCTATTTATTTTGAATAGTAATTCGATTTTCATATCGATTTTTTTGTAATAAAAACGCCAGGAGGGGCAGGCATCGAACTAGAGACCATTACCAAGTCTATTCAGTGTGACGACTGACTTTTGTCACTGGAACATGTCCATAATGTCCATATACATTGCGTTGGTACAAAAATATATACATATACATGTACTGTACATATATCGTTATGCCTCCTATTCAAGTACCACGAGTAGTTTAAGAGTTGCGTAACATTTAAAGCTGCAGTACTATTTAAAGATAGTCCCACAGACTAGTTTAATTTATACATTTGCAATTTTAATTAAAATGCTCTTTAAGTTACGCAATCATAGATTGGGTTTTACTGTGGCTTCGCCTACGTGAAAAGGGATGAGTATTGCAGGATGAAAAGTAGCCTACGTCATTTGGCAGTTAAAAAGCTACGTTTTTGTAAAGTTTCATCAAAATCGGTTCAGTAGTTTAGCAGTGATGATGTGACAAACATACAGAGAAGTTGAGTTTCGTGTTTAATAATGTTAGTGCTTAGAGTTAGGATCTAGATGTTAAGTAATGTAGTTGTAGATAGTGAAAGTGCTTTAGTCTTATTCTCGTTATAACATAACATCATCACACCTGCATTCCCCAAAAGGTTAGGCAGAGGTGTACAGTCACGTCTATAAGTATGTATATGTTACGGGCAATTTGATAAGTCCGGGCACTATTAATAATGGCCGGTCTGTATTCATAATGCCCGACTCAATTGGGCAATTTGATTAAAAAAGCATGATTAATCATTTTTCCCGGCCATTATTAATAATGCCCACCCTATCTTGGGCAAAGTAATAAAATAGGTGAACTGTAGTGTTTTTGTTTATTAAATGAAATTAAACTTACAAAATTTTCATGAAAAGTTAACAAAAAAAAAACTTGAATGTTTATTTTTTTTTACTACTATGTAGTACCTACTTAGTTAAAAAATAAACAGTTAAAAATGTAATAACATCTGTAGTTACCTACTTTTACCCTCCCCCGCACGTACGCGCCCCTCGCATGTTGCAAGGCACGGCCGCGGTCCAATTTATCACATTGCCCGGCTACAAGTAGGCAATTATTCATACTGCCCGGTCCAAGTGATAAATTCAAGCTATCTCAAACACTGACTTATTACATGGACCACGGGCCGTCGGGCATTATTAATAATGGCCGGTTATAGTGATAAATTAATCACTTTGCCCATCGCTTTTGGGCATTATTAATAATGGCCGGTCCTTATTAATAATGCCCAGTTAATCACGTTGCCCGTAACATATACACTTGGCTTTATTCAAAGGCGATTTTCTCCTTTATTTATGAATTAAATTTTATGTTATTACGAACATAGTATTTTCGAACCCATAGGTTTATGTTAAGTGTCGTATTTCAACGTTGCATTCGTTATTTCACGAAAAAATCGCGTAAACCCAATATCGCCAGTCATGTTTAAATCCCATGTAATAGGGGACGAGCCTGTTACCCTCAACCGGGAACAAATCCAGACTCCATACTGCTACTGAGAAATTCCATATGTAAAAACCCAATAACACTTTGCCCGACCCGGGAATCGAACCCAGGACCATCAGTAGCGCTTGCACCAGCACCCTAAGGGTCAGTTCACACCGCGACGTGACGCGGCGCGCAGTTTTCAAGATAGCAATACAATTATAGACCTTATCTACTACACAAAAAGGTACAGTAAGGTACAGTTCGACGTAGTAGACACACAGAATTGTGTACCTTTTTGTGTAGAAGGTAAGGTCTATAATTGTATTGCTATCTTGAAAACTGCGCGCCGAGTCGCTAATTGCGTAACACACTATCAATCTCAATCTGAATCATTTTGAAGGATATTGCTAATCCATTGCTTCATATGTTCGAAAATTGTGTCTGCTCAACGACGTAAATAACGCGATGTATGTTGTTGAACTGTCAAAATGAAAACCATTGCTACTGATAGTGTATTACGCAATTTCTTCGTAGATCAACGATGGAGTATGATGCAGTCTCTCGTTCTCTTATTATCACTTCGAAATTGGAAAATTCGTGGGTTACGAAAGACATAGAGTTTCTTCGCGATGCTATTTATAGGTTAGACTGGAAGGCGTCCCTAAAATAACTGGGGAATGGCTAGACAGACGATAAAAAGGTGTTGAACACAGATATAGATACACCTAGATAACGCAAGAGCAACTACTTCGCGTGCCAAAAATCGCACCAGCTTACGTTCAAAAATCGTAAGCCGCCACTTTCGCGCTCAGTCCTGCGTACTGCTGGCTGGGTGAGCGTGAGCGAGAGCGCGAGCTTGTGACGTCATAGTAGGTAGTCAAAAAGTGGCACGCTTAGTTTTCATACAGTTCGTGATACTTGCGTTATCTAGGTCTATCTATATATGTGGTGTTGAAGTTTCAAGCTGCTATCATCATCTGCCTAGCCTTTTCCCAACTATGTTGGGGTTGGCTTCCAGTCTAACCAAATCTCAAGACACTAACCAATTTTTATGAACAACAGGACGACTAGAATCAATTCTTTTTTTTTTTTAATTTTGACGTTCAAAAGTGCGTTTTATGTGCCTATTTGAAATAAATGATTTGACTTTGTCTCTCCTCTTTCCAAAGCCAGATGAAATCTAGTTGAAGAAGCATGCAAAAGCTATGAAAATCTCTTTAAAACCACAAACAAACCAATACTAATTCCCGGTTTCTGCATTTAGTATTTGAAGTTGAAATCTCGCAAACTCTATTTTAGCATAACTTAAGGTGACTTCAATGTAGCCCACGAAATTCAAAATGTCTGTGCAAAGATCACGTTAATGAAAGAAACATCAAAATTGATTCAGTAGTTTTTGAGAAAATCGCGGCCTTAAAAACATACATACATACGGGTCGAATACAGAACCTCCTTTTTTGAAGTCTCTCCTTTCTCGACTTCACATTCTCAATTCAGAAACCGTGTGTATGAAAAATGAAAAACAGGAGAACTGAGGGGCAATTCTCGTAATTTTAATAACGTTCACAGTCTGATCTCAGTCTCAATCTGTCAAAAATACCTCCAATTTCCCTACATTTTGACAAGTTTTTGACATTTGTTTGTCGCCGAGATGAGATTGCGACTAGATTTTGAACGTTTTCGAGAATTGACCTTCTGGATAAATACAGTGTAAGTATTCATTTGATTTTGCATTGCCCGCCAAAAAACATTAATAAAAGGACGACTAATGGTCTTTAACTCGAAATGTGAAAGAAAATAAAAAGCCCGAAATTCTACGAAAACGTTAATCATGGCCGATGCGTGCACGACACATTAACGTTACGCAAGATAACGTTACGTATGCTCATGCGCCGATGAAAGTCGCCGGTTTTGGAGGTGGAGGTATAAATCATGAGCGGTAGCGGGTGAGAGAAGTGAATGGGAGAGTGACGCTTGTGGAGTGAAATGGGCGTTTTGATTTAGAGACGAGCTATTTTTAGAGTGTTTGGGAAAGAATTACTTCGGTGGCTATTAATGGTTAAGAAATGATAGCGTCGCCCTGTTTTAAATAATGACCAGAACAATAATGAATATTGTAAATCTCTAGTGTTTTTTTTTTTGCATGTAGTGCAGAAATGGTTTGAATTTTTTTCATGCAAGAAGGGATGGACCCAAACTCAACTTAATGTTAGGCTGCAGAATGATCATTCCTGGTTGAAAATGGACACAGAAAACGTTAGATAATAATTTCTCATGACGGTGACGATGATGAACAAAAAATTTCCAAAAAATTTGTTCAGTTATGTTCAGTTACAGTTTGGTTGTAGTATCCATTATGAATGAAAACATGAAATTAATTAATAACAAAGCATAATGTAAGTGAATGTGATTTTATTTGCGTAGATCGTGAAGATAACATTGTTTTGCAAGGTATTACTTACTTAATTGTTTAATTGCGATTTTGCAAGTGAATGCAAACGAACGGATGAATGAAAGGTATTTAAATATGATATTTTTGTTATCTAAACACGAGCCTCGGAAAGCACGTTCAGCCGTTGGTCCCGGCTAGCGGCTGTCAATCGTAATTCTTTGGCAGTCGTTACGGGAAGTCAGAAACCCAAACGTCTTACCAAGGGGTATCGTTTTACCCGGTTAATGGGTTGTGGAGGTTAGATAGCCAATCGCTCCATGTAAAATACTGGTATTCAGCTGCATCCGGTGGACTGGAAGCCGACCCCAACTATGTTGGGTAAAGGCTAGGCAGATGATGATGAATTTTGTTACATAAATGAGGACTTGTTGTTTTTTACTCGGTAAATAGTTAGTGGAGTGTGTTATTGAATAATGTATGTGTGAAACTAAACTGTGTTTTGCTCGAAACGGATTATTCGTAATTTCAATGTTTTTTTTTTTTAATAACTTAACTGTCTTTTAACAAAAAAGTTATTATATTCTTACGTGACTATTGAATAATTAAAAGCATTTCTAAATTATTAACTTGTTGAGTTGTGTAAGACAAGTGAAAATTATTTTGAGCCTTTCCTAAATGGCGGAGATAATTAGCAAATCATTAGGTATGCAAATTTTTAACAAGCTGTTTCCTTAAGTAATTAAAATGAATAAATAATGAGCTTTTTAATTTTAAAAGATGACCGTTTTTATTTTCACAATAAAAAATTGCATGCGTAGGTACCTACGCATGCAATTTTTAGTACAAGTACGTAAGCATTTATGCAATGGAGTAAAAGAAAAGAAAATCATATTTTTAAGTCCCAAAACAGAAAATATTAAGTATTAATTTCACACAAGTACTAGATAACATTACATTTCAACTTCACAATAAATAAAATTCATCAAGTTATTAACTGTAGATGTTATATTTAATATCACAATTAGGTACGCCTCGATGGACAAAACGAAAAAAAAAAAAAACAAAAGGCAAAAACATGATTTTCTAAAAATACAGTTTCAACCGCTGTCAGTTTCCACCTTGTACCACACCAGACTCAAGTGAAAGTAAGAACTGCCAAAATCTCGCGTGAAAGTCGAGAGTTGATCGATGCCATAATTATTATTACCATTATAAGAGATATGCTAAAAGCAAGCCGGATGTAGGAATCGAGTATCGATATAAAAAATCTAGACATCGATATATCAAAATATTAAGTGAGAGGTTTTTTTTTTATGATTATGAAAGTTTGAGCTGTGTTAGTGTTTAAAATTTTGTCATTTTATGGTTTTTGTTACGGGTGCAATTTTTTTTAGTTTGGTGGTAAAATGTTAAATTAACTTCATGCAAAAATAAGTATACCTACAATTGGTCTTGAAAAAGTGTTTTCGTAAATTAAAACAAAAATGTCTGCTTTATTCTCGTTGGTCACACAAAAAAGCACGATCATAAAAAGTAATAAGAGCATTTAAAAAGGACTTTCTATCCTGTTCGACTTTCAAAAATTTCCCACCAAAGACTTCAGAACACATCCCAACACCGAAATGAGTCGTTCATTTCAAAAATAGAATCCTTAAAAAAACATCCTGCCAGTTATCAACTTCCGTTGTCCTAAGTTGTAATGGCGAAATATTTTCGTTTACCTCTAGCAGCATTAGAAAGTGCATGAGTAAGAAAGCCAAGCCTTTTAAAAATACAACGACACTAGAACTAGGAAATATACACGTAATTTTGGCTATTTTTGCTCACTAACTTAACACAACCGTTAGTCTCCTTTCTCATTTTCACGACTCTTTGACTGCAAAGAGTTCGTACACAGATAAAAACTTTTTGTTTACAATGTCTAAAAAAGGAATGAATGTGGACTGGCTCTATGGTGTTAGACAGTGACAATTTGGAATGGATTAGAAAAATAAATATTGAAAATAATAACACTTGCACTGATGAATAAAATTATGATCTTGTCGATATCTTAGGGTTCTTTTGAGGATCTAGTCCCAGACTGGATGCGAAATTTGGAGGACAGGGTGTTGTGGCGTAGCCTGGGAGAGGCCTATGTCCAGTAGTGGACTGCGACAGGCCGAGTTGATTGATTGATTGAGAATCTAAGCATTATAATCATATCTTTATGAATTCTTCTTCTTGTTAACAACGAACGAAGCCTATTAATTCTTGAACAAACTTAGGTTACACGAATAAACGATAAGTTAACCAAGTCTTTTAATACCTCCAACTTAAACAAAAGTTTCCCGAACAGAAACTTACTTAACTCTAACTTGAAGCTAACTTAGTGCCAGTAATAGTATTTTCGTCAATATTTCATTGACGAAAATACTATTACTGGCACTAAGTTACGTTAAGATAAAAAGTCTCAAGCATTACTCTCAAGTTTCCACCAATCAAATGGCTCAAAACTAATTTTAAGTAATGCTTGAGTCTTGAGTGAGGTTATACGGGCCTAAGTTAAGTTAAGTTAGGTAAGTTAAAGGCACAGTCGTATTCAACATATGTTTCTATCTGCGTTTAGTAGTTCATTCAAGGCTAGATGTAGCAATAAGTCATTGGAACTTGAGATTGCAATGAGACTCACAATAGGCAGGTTTCTATTTTATTTAAAGCCTTAAAACTATTTTTAGAAAGCTCTTTTTCGTTTGTGAAACCTTTCTAAACCCTTATCAGTGACTATAAATTAACAATAATCACATTCACAGCTCAAAAAATAATGATCATTTTGGCGATGCTTGATCCTCCAAGCGACGTCCAAAATGGCCTCACATCTACTTTCACTGCACGGACCTTTTTTTTTCATCCTGTGCAAAAGAAGGATCTAAAGGACTTGAAAGACTTCGTTTCAAAAAACTATGAAACATGCTGCTTTTGTAACTTTAAACTTAGGTACCCTGTTAATAGTATCATTAAATGGCCGAACGCTTTAACTTAATCAAGAAAAAGCAACAGCGCTAGAACATTCTAAGCACAAATTTTATTACCAAAAACTCTAAAATATTTCACAAACCGCCCAAGTACTCACTGGGATGAGAACAAAAAGTATTTATCTATCAATATTAATGAACAATTATAGGTACGGAGATCTGACTGGCCTCGGCTCACGCAAGCCACAAAACCAGCTACTTGTAGTCTTGTGTTTGAAATAAATACGTAGCAACGACCTGTGACAAGGATAAAGGATTTATGCAAGATTTTTGATAAGTTTTAGAGTCACTGGGAAAAAGTTTAGAGTGGTTAGAACTTACTTTTAGAGTTAAAAGACCAAATTTTGCTTCATATTAATATATATTTCGCTTTCATTTAACATTTAATTGTCTATTAAACACAATTTATTTCATTAAGCTAGCATTCATAGTTTCCAAGACTTTCAGGTATCTTTATGTAACCTCAATTCATTGCTCTCGAGTGTATCTCCAGGCTTTTTAAGGCAAATTCATTTAAACTACATACGATGCATATGTCACTTCAGGCAATTGTTTAGTAGCAAGTCTAAAATTGCCAAACCATCTTGAGCCAGCGTGGTGATCAATGCCCGTGCCTTTTCTAAATGAGAAGCCCTTTGCCCTGCAGTGGGACAGTAACAGGCTGGTATTAAGTATTATAAATTATTATGTTCTAAAAAATTTTGAAACTTACTGAACACTCTAAATGCAATATTTGGGAAAAATATTTTCGAGTACATGGTAATATCAAGTATTACGATATGGCTCCGGAAAAGGATGCTTGGACGAATTTGGGGAAGGCCTTTGCCCAGCAGTGGGAAAGTGTAGGTTTTTTCATTGTCGATTACCTGCATAGTATCATGTTGATGACATAATTATGTCCATAAAATAGTATAATGCAGCGAGACTCATTCACTATACTCTATAAAAGGTATGACATTAATACATAGTATATTGGTTCTAGCGAAGGTTACGTCTCATATTGATACCTAAGGTCTAAATTTTATTTAATTAATAGCCTAACGTTTGCTAACCCATAGGCACATTGTCTTTGAGACTAAATTTAAACCCAATATTTTAGTGGGTACCTAAAGCAAAAATTCGGGTAAAAAAAAAATTGCTTGTTATGAAGTGGTCAGGAGACATTCTCGCAATGTCATATTAAACACAAATATACACATTCATTGTTATTAAATAAAAAAGCAAAATGAATATCCAAAAGCGTCAAACTCATATTTTAAAATATCTATCAAAAACACTCACTAATATGAATATCTATCAACAAAAACTAAAATTGATAAATTAGTTTATCAACAAACTCAGCGCATGACCCATTAAGTCTAAAAGATAAACAAATAAAGCTAAATCCATCAAAAGTTTATTATTTAATAATTAATCAAACATCTCACAATCCTTTTAACATCGACCCAAATTAAGTATAAACAAAAATAAAGCAAGATAACACAATAATTATCTTAAAAACAAATATTCATAAAAAGTGCCCTTCAGCCCCCGAAAGAGAAAAATGATATTTCCCAAGAGTTTCCTAACGTCTGCTGTCTCTTTCCAACGCAAGGTCGAATTCTTTGTCTCTCGCTCGCACAGTATGCAATACAAGATCTCATGCAACAAGAGACCTTGATAAATTGCAAGTTTCGTGATAGGATAGATAATAATTGTTATACGGGTAATTATTATACGGGCCTTTGCCATTAAAAAATATATTTAAAAAAATCGAACGCATTTTTTTAGTCTATGGTTGAACTTTTTTGCGTGTTCGAATTTCAAAATCAGCGATGCCTTGGTTTTGTTACTTTTTCGGGGATAATTTACTTTTTAATTCTGTGAATTAAAAATAATTTATGCAACCCTTACAATACAGATTCAATGGGATTTTAATTAGACATAATATTAGCCATAGCAGAAATATCAAAAGAAAAACCTATTTCGTATCGACGGACGAACAATTTTCTATGTAGATATAATTATTAAAGTGAGTACTCACATCCAACGTAATGCATTTGTTAAACAATCCAAAAAGTTCACAACACGAGTCCAAAATGCAATAAGCACAGGCTATTAAAAAGTTTGTTTAAATATGGAACACACAGTCAAAGCGAGAAAAGCGCGGGAATTTTGACGTTTGGTTTTTTTTTCCAAAATGTAAGTACGCGGTGCCAAAAAGTTTGGGCGTAGAGCGGCCGTGCGCGCGCGGTTTGCAAGTCAAACTGAATTTTGTAAGCGCAGGCGAATGGCGCACGGCGTGCAGGACTGTGAAGGTGTCGGCCCCAGCATTTAATTTGAAGACATTTAACCATCGGCCTGTCTTGCCGGTATAAATAGAGGCTGTTGATGTTAAGCCTGAGCCGGTTAGGTTTTATTAAAGTTAGTGCTAAGTTAAAAAAAAAAGAACGATGATTTTTGGCAGCGTTTCTTGAAAGTTCGATTCGAAATTGCAATTCATAAAGGGAAAGGAAAATTTGACGTTTAACTTTGACAATCAAACTATTAAAAGAAACCTTTCAAATTTTTTGACAGTTAAAAGAAAAAAAAACTAATATTTGAAAGCCCAATAGGCTCGCTAAATACAACTCCGAGAATAACACAGACTATTTCTGTCTGTCCTACGAGTATTAAGAAGCATTAAGGACGAATGTCAACAAAGTATAAAACTGTAAACTAATCTATTTTTTTTCTAAAGCAAAATGTCACTACACGTCATGTTTATGTCACATTTAAATACTTTAAGAAAGAAAATGTGTTGAAATCATTCTGAAAAAAAAAATATTATCAATCATTGTCACTGTCATGGGTTTGGCTAAGGAATTTATTTTACTGCCAAAGAACTATGTTCTGTAAATAATATTGTCACTTAATAGTTAATAAAATGGCCCCCAAGTAATAAAAATAAAACTAGTTTTACACCTTTCTACCTGTAAAACTGTCGATGGTCTTTCCTTCACACGACATTTTACAATTTCCTGAGGTAGAATATAGAACCTTTCCAATATCCACATACCCACCAACAACAAAATCGAATTTCAAACTTTAGTAATGTCAAATTAAAAAATCCAATGACTCTGGCAGAATAATCGACATCGGCTCAGTTGCCAAAAAGGAAAAAAAAAACCAAAATGGCAGCTCCTGTCACGCTTATAAAAACGTCCACGCACAAAGTATCACAGAGTACACAAAGTATCATCTTCAAATCAATATAAAAAGTAGGTCATTCTAAAATCTAAAATGACAATCAACCCTTCACTGAGGATTTTTAGTCGCAATTTTAACCCTTTTGTTGCTTGTTGCACCCCCAAAATGACAGGACATGTAAAGTCCATTGAACAGAAAAACCGGACAGGGCAGGGGTTACAGAAGTTTTTAGGGTTCTGTTTGCGAATAAAAAATTGTGAAGGGTCTTGTTGGATCGAGGTACGGCGTGAGAGGACAAAAAATGGTGCTTAGGACATGTCTATCACTAAAAGCTATATTTTTGTTTCAGATTCAGATTTTCCTGTACCTACACCATTTTCTTCGTGAGTTAGGAAAAAAAGTTAAGGAAATCCATCTTAATTTAGGTGTAATATAAAGTTTTGGTAAAAGTGGCAACAACAACAAGAATGGTATATTAACATAGTGCTAAATTCAGAAACATTCATTTTCTATACCTAACTTTCTTTTCTATTCATGGTTTTTTTTCATTGCCTAGCTATAGCATGTTCCATTTCTTGTCTTCTCTCGTGACTAAATTACAAATAATGGTAAAACTAACTCATACAATCGTATTACTTGCTACTTACACTTAAAAAATGTTATTCAAAGCTAATTATAAAATTTATTAACTTGCAAATAACATACAATTAACATTTTTGCTAAACAAGTAACATGGTGTCAATCAAAAGAGGAGGAAAATATAAAAAAAAAATTAAATGCGTCACGAAACAAAATCCTTTTTAAAAGTCACGTGCATCGTCAAATGCTTGCATGGTGTACTTATTTGCAACTGGGACAAGAAAAGAAACATTACTACAAAAAAATACCGTACAATCGTCAGACATAGCATTCTGTGACCAGACCTACCCCAAAAGATAACATCACTTTCAATTACGTTCAACATAATGCAAAAGAAAAAAACATGCAGAACCCTCTTCGCAAATCTCATTCACCCGGTGTATTTTGAAAAATAAGTTCACAATATACTCAAAGGAGGGGTAACTTGAAAAACATGTCTACATCATGAAAAGAATGGCAAATTACCATATTATTAAAGTGCGTCCGTCTCTTTGATAAAGACAAGTTGGTCAAAGTAATACCGATATTCAGATACATCTGGTTAGACTGGAAGCTGACCCCAACAGTCTTGAGAAGGTCTGGAACGAGTTTACAAAAAAAAATGAGACTACGAATAAAAATACTTAGATGAAAAGAGTTCGCATAATAGCGAGAGACAAAAAAAAACACGATTACGGAATTCTTAATTGAAAAGTGACGTCTAGTGTCCGCCATTTTGAATTTCCCTGTGACGTTATGTGTCTTACGGCCGAAATTAATAACCAATCTAATCCAATATCTCTAGATTAAAGATCGAAAATTCAATCCAGATTTGTAGTAAAGTGTAGCAAAAAACGAACCGTGGATTGCAATTGCAATCTTTTCAACCAACCTATCTTTGAGAGGACGGATCACAGATTACAGATTGACCTCTGTTCGAAAATGACAGTTTGAGTGTGTCAATAACCTATCCGTTGAATTTGACGTTTGTTTTGATCGGTGTAAACAATCCAAATCTTAATCTTAGAATTTCCTTGGATATAAGATTGACATCACGGATTTCATTTGAAAAATGGCACTGTCAATATTCTGCAGTGATAGTGATATGGAAATTCTGGCTCAATTATCGGATTGGGATAATACCGATAGTGACGCTGGTGAAGAAATGAGACGTCAACGTGCTTCTGCGCGGAGAATTAAAAGGGTGAACTACATGCAAAGTCTGGATGATGAGGAGTTTACCTTTAGGTTTAGGCTATCAAAATTAACAGTAAATTTACTGCTGACTAAAATTACGCCTCTCGTCCGTGTAAATAGTAAAAAAAAATATTTCATTCTATACCAAAAATGAACAATATTATTACCTATCACATATTCACATGTATGTTATGATCTCCCCACAAAATACCTAATGGTGTTGAGTTTTCCCGCAGTTTGGGAAAATTCTTACAAATTGGCAACGCTGCTACTCGGGCACCACGCCATAGACAATAAAACGCATCCTGGCTTTAGCCGTGTCGTGACATTCCTTTTTACCTAATACGTATTGAATTTATTACAATTTTTTTCGTATTAATAGAATTGTTACGTCGTTCGGTAAATATATGTATTAAACATCCATAAAATAAAATTATAAAACCTGTTTATGCTTAGCTTTTTTTTTACAAACAAACGAACCATGTCTATTTTTATAAATTTTTCTTAAAACGGAATGACGAAGAGGGAAAGGATTTCAAGATATCTGCGGATTGAGCGACAGCAGGATAGTCATTTTTCGATATTAGGACGCGGGTTGGAGATCGATCCATAGATTGGTATATATCGACGATCGATTTATATCTTGGCTCATGGATTCGATATTAATTTCGGCCGTTAGTGACACATTCACACGACTCGGCTACGCCTCATTTGTTGAACATACATAATAGGTACGTGGACATGCGTGGAAAGCATAAGATAGCACTCTAATGTACTATAGCGACACCTCTGCCTATACTTTCGGGGCAAACGGGCGTGATGTTATGTCTATTAAGTATAGTAGACTTTTGAAAATTGAATAACTGCATTCAAACAGTAAAAAACGGGAGTTCATAAAGCAAATTGGATAAGTGGAAAACTTAAATTTATGTTTTTTTTTTCTAAACTTTAAAAATGATTATACTGTTATTACATTTATCACTATGAATCAATTATACAAAACTAGCGACCCGCCCCTGCTTCGCATGCTTTTAACGACTTCTTCGACAAACATCGACATTTTTTATAACATGAACTTAAGTTTAATAATGTATTAGGTATACACATAACCCTTCCGGAATTAATTTTCTAACTGATGGTGAAAACCGTATTAAAATCCCTTTCGTAATTTCGAAGAACCAAGTGGTCACACAAAGACACGAAAAGCTACTTTAATTTTGTAATTATGGATTTTAAAATGTTATTTTATTTAAGACCTAATATTTACACAATCTGCTAACAGAGTTAAAATAATATTTAAACAACTTCGGGGTATATACATATATAATACCCTTTCCAATAAAAAAAGAATTATCTCTGTAAAAAGTTATGCGTGAACATACATAAAAAAAAAATTAAAAAAAAAAATACGTGTCGAATTGAGAACCTCCTCCGTTTTTTCGTCGGTTATAAAAGAGAGGGAAAAGAATCACAGAGAATCAATAAATTCGATCGCATCGCCGTCAATCGATTTTTTTTTTATTGCTGAATGCACCCGCTCTTGACCTCGATCACGCCTGATGGAAAGCAATGGATGAGGTCTATGGTGGAACAAGCGTGCCTAGAAGATGCCTAAGCAAACCAGGCGAGCGTTAGCCCTGCCACCGCAAGGGAAGAATTGGCCAGTCAAATAAGGTGTTGGGTGTGACTGTCCAGGATGCGCCGAGCGCTCGGTTCAGTTGAGTAACTGGCGGAACAAACTGCGCTACACGAGGAGGCTTCCGATTTTAAAATTAATACATCTATGAACCAATTCCATCTAGTCGCAAATATGTCTACCTACCATCCATTCCCAGGTTCGAATCCCACTCAAAAGAGTACCCGCCCGCACCTCAAACTTCTACCACGAACATTACTAGGTAGGTAATAGGTACTTCCAAAAGATACAGTAACCTAATTTCGTCCGTATCGCACTGATAACGCGTATCAACGTAACTTGGTCAATGTACGATATAAATAGATAAGAGGCATTTGTGTTTTTGTTAAGAATTAGGTACTTTTTGAAAATGTTATGGGCGTGGAAGATGAATGGGGAGTCACGTTAGGGAGAAGCGTCAAGGTAGCCCGCGAAATTCTAATTTTCTTATGTTTTTTTGCAATTTGCAGGTCAGTGTCAGGTTAATCTTTCAAGCTCCGCTAATGAGAGACAATTGTTTTTCTATTGTTTCGTCGCCAATGGGCGACGCGTGCCGCTTGACCGGTTAAGATCGTTGCTGGGGTAAGACCGTAGGAATCAAATTATTTGCCTGCAAAATAAAATTTTGCTCTTATCTTCGTCGTAGCAGAATAAAAATAATGTTGGAGAACAACAATGTTTATTACTGCATTAAAACATTGCCAGATTAGGTGGGAATTTGATTCATACGGTCTTACACCAGTGCCGTCCTTACCCCAACATACTATATGTTGAACAAGATTTGATTCGCGACCGTAACAATTATGTATTTATAGAATTATAATAATTAAAATCATCCAATACAATCCTCTAAGTTCATATTATAATACTATTATTCTATTACTTATACTTTTTGGTTTTTCGAGACATTGCCAAGCGGTTGGTCGACTCTTCACGTGTACGGCAGTCGTCGACGCGTGTCGACAGACGACACTAAACTTAATGATTTCAATATGAATTCAATAGTTGATCTTTATATTTAGGTCCAAAAAGTCCCCGAGTTTAAAAGTAATAATCACTCGTTGGCCCGCATTATTTGAAATGAGCAATTGATTTTAGGCATTGCACTTGTAAATGCACTTTGACAACTAAGTAGATAAGATACGTATTCTGATCCATATTTGATAGGCTCACATAACACCACCAGCACCCCCTATCAGCGTAACAGACGATCAATCACAATCTAAATGATATTGCTAATCCATTGCTTCATATGTTCGAAAAAGTTGTCTGCTCTAAAACATAAATAACGCAATGAATGTTGTTGAAGTGTCAAAATGAAAGCCATTGCTTCTGATAGTGTGTGACGCAATTACGCCGAAGGTAGGTTCTTGTACTTTAAAACTAGTCCTTCGAATTTCTATCTTGTTAATTACCTATGACTGATTCGTTTTTCTTATCTATCGCATCAAAACATCCACAAACATCATCCTATCGCATGTTAAGTTTTTAAAGGCGGGACGAGCTTGATTGGTCCCGCCAAAACTGGAAGGAGGCCGAAAGACGAAGGGAGTGAAGAGAGGCTTTTTTCCAGGAGTGGGACAGCGTAAGCTAGTAAAAAAATCTGGGTCAGGTTGTAAATAAATAGATAGACGCGCGAATACATATCGATGGTCCCTATTAATAATGTCGGTTCCGCAAAAATACTCCTGTTCGGTAGAGCAGCTCAAAGTTTGAAAAAAGAAAAAAACAAAATCAAAATTAAAAAATTATAAGAATGTGGATGTTCTGCATTGATTATTTCATGTATTGTTTACTATGTACTGACATAGACAAAATATAGACTTGCCAAAACAAACTTTGAACTGCTCTACTGAACAATAAATAGTCTTTTTGCAGAACCGACATTGTTAATAGGGACCATCGTATGTACTTACCGAAGTATAATCATTTAAATCATCACTGAGTAGGTATAATCTCATACTTAGCTGCAAATTGAATTTCGAATGCAGGCTACCCTAGCGCTATCACCATAAACAGTTTTTTAATCTGTGCACACTGAATACATTCCAAAGACCAAATTAAAACTGCTGGTTGTCCTATTCGTCTTTATATTACGTCAAATTGCGACTCAGCGATTATTCGCATCACTAAATTATAGCTCGATATTTAACACACCAATCAAATATAAAATAATTTTATTTTTTTACATATAATTACTGTAATACCTACGAGGCTATTTCATAAACACGTGTGCGATATCAAATTGCGCCGAGTTTGCTTTCTGAAATTATTGAAACTAAATTAAAATTGTGAGCGCAGGTATTTTTTTTTCAGTTTAACAAAACAGTGTTGTTGCTAGGTCATTAGGAATTGCTGTAAGTTAGGATTATAATTATGATTTTGATAGATTGTATTTAAATATATTATGATAGACATATCGACTGTGAAGTGTCAATATCTAATAAATAACATTTTAGCGATTTTCACTTTATTGCATATTCGTAGGTAAAATATGAAATAGCTCATATTTGCAAAGACATAAGGTCTTGAATCGACGACGACGTTTCCTACTATTTGTTTAATATAAGTACCTTTTTTATTAAAATATTAAAAACTATAGAAATGAAACGTTTTTTTCGCCTCCTGTAAAATCATGATTTTGTAGTTATTAGATATTGATACTATACCGTCGAATGTCGATATGGACTTTGAATATTGGCATTGCGACAAAAAAGATTTTTCAATGAAACTAGCGTTGAAAAGAAAAAAGTGGCACTCCGGGAGTGCCGACAGAAGTGAAAACTTGAACAATTACGTGTGTATTTTTCGAATCTTCATATACCTAAACAAAACACAAACAGAATACCTTGCCATCACTCAGTGACATATCGGAAATACATTAAAACCGAGTAGGTACATCCCGAGGACAGCCGAGCACATCCGAATTTAGCTCGGTGTCAGTAACGGTAACCGTGTCGCGAGTTCAATGGTTTTCCCATCTAAAAAAATATCCAACGCGCCTAAGGAAGTTTTCACTTCAAAACTCTCTCGACATGAACGAGAAACTTGATGCCTAGTTGTAGTTAGCTCATCTTCATCAGCCGACTGCTGGACATAGACCTTTTGAATTACACGCCATTCAGCCCGATTCTCGGCAACTCTCATCCAGCTGCTATCAGCCAACCTGCGAAGACCGTCGCTCCACCTAGCCTGAGGGCGTCCTCGGATAGGTGGAGCCACAACGACGAGCTCGGTCTCTGCTCAAGAGCTCATCCAACGGTCATCGGATCTACGGCTACGGGCTAATATGGCCGGTTATGTTAGCTCATAGATGATTGAATAATCAGAAGGCCAATTCTCGTAATTTCAAACGTTCAAAATCTAGTAGCAGTCTCATCTCGGCGACAAACAAATGTCAAAAACTTGTCAAAATGTAGGGAAATTAGAGGCATTTTTGACAGATTGAGACTGAGATCAGACTGTGAACGTTGTTAACATTACGAGAACTGCCCCTCTGATCTTTTTGATTGATATTTATATGTTGTACATGATAAACAGTGTTCTATTCTATAATTCCAAACCAAAATACAATTACAAACCTTATTAATTCAATGGCAGATCCGCTTACAGTTGTAAAAATTTACTTAGTCCCAAATGAATAAATCTCGTCGTGAATAAATACCGTGGACTGCCAAACGCACCAATGCATCGATTTTAACCCAAGTTCGAGTAAAGACCCGCTTGTCGACCATATGTCAACAGCGCATTCTCTCCTATTTCGGCCACATAGTACGCAGAGGCGATGAAAGTTTGGAAAAACTGATTGTGGTTGGGAACACCGAAGGCAAACGATCGCGCGGTCGTTCACCAACACGATGGACCGATCAGGTGAAGGAATCATCGTCCTCTAAATTCTACACGGTGGTGAGAGATGCGCTGGACAGAAACCGGTGGAGGCGGATCATCCGCTCCAGATGCAACTCCGAAGCTGACCACGATCCTCAGACATGAGGGACCGACTACAGAGAGAGAATAAATCTCAGATAAATGTTTATAGGGATATCGTCGCGCATAGGGTTGCCAGGCGTCCGGATAAAGCCGGACACAGTCAGGCTTTTTGGTTGCGTGTCCGGCGAAATCAGACGGTGTCCGGCCTGTCCGGCTTTTGTTAGGCTTTTTAAATCTCCCCGTCACTCTTCATCACCACCCCACTCTAGTGTATGGCAAATGTAAAAAGCTTATTTTTACTTTTAAAAAAATTGTCGTGTTATACTAAGACTAAAAAACTAAGGGCGACCTGCTTTTTTAAACTGGCTGGTCTGTCCGGCTTTTCGTTTTTAAGACCTGGCAACCCTAGACGCGCAACATGTTACAATAGATTCAGTACCTACCTAAAAGATTCTAAATCCCTATGCGTTGAAATTTTGCGTCGGGTAGTTGCTGTTCCATACATTTTTGACCGCGTAGATATTGCACTTTTCTATGACACATTAGTTTTTTGTTGAAAACTGACCAAAAATGTCTACGATAGGTAAACGACACGGTAACCAACTATACTCCATTTGTTTAAGTAATTAAATAAAAGTAAACAAAAAAAACCACGTGACGTGGTTAACCGACTAAACGAAATACCAGTCTATTCAGTTGTTATGTTACGTTAAAGATGTACTCTTCAATTTAGCAACGTTATTAACGAATTATAACGTTGCTAAATTGAAGAGTACAACTAACGCAGCATGACAACTGAGTAGACTAATATTTAGTCGGTTAACTAAGTCACGTGGTTTTTTTGTTTATATCTATTTAATTACCTAAACAAATGAGGTACTTATAGGTAATCATGTGCTGAATTCATGGATTCCGCGTCGGTATCCCCGCCACCTTTATGTACGAGTACGTCATCATAATATAGCATTACTGATCATGATTTCATTTTAATCAAATCAGCATCTAATCAAAAGTTATCGAAATTAAACTTTTGGACGCGCTCACACATCATAGATTTATTCATTCGGGTCTAAGGGCCTGTGCACACCACGTTTTTAAACGCGCCGCCGTTCAGTTCGTTCGTTCGTTCAGTCAGACGCAGCCTGTAGACCTTTGCCAGTCTGACGCAACTCTCTAATAAAAAAAGAAATTATGAAACGTGTACTAAAAATAATGGTGGTTATCGCTGTCTCGCTTTAACATGTGCAGTCTGTGCATAGTCTGTGTCATTTTTGTTATGTTGGTATTCAGTTTTAGTACAAGTTTCATACAAGCGACTTTTTCATCTTTTTCTATGTGACTCCCGTCTCTTCTTTACTTACTCTATGACCTTTTATGACCTTTGCACCTGTTCTGTAGGATATAAGCGCGCCGTTGACGCACGTTTCTTAAACGCGCGTCAACGGCGCGTTTAAAAAACGTAGTGTGCACAGGCCCTTAGGTGTTATTGTGTAAACTGAAACTAGCTTCTGCAGTCTTGAAAAGCAGTGTGGTGATACTTGATACCGTTGCTGATAGCTGCAAGTGTCTCCGCTTACCTGAAAAGGACAAAAATATTGTTAAGTAATTAATACATCATCATCATCTGCCTAGCCTTTTCCCAACATAGTTGGGGTCGGCTTCCAGTTTAACGTGCCAGTATTTTACATGGAGTGACTGCCTATCTGACCTCCACAACTCAGTTACTGGGTAATACGATACCCCTTGGTAAGACTGGTTGTCAGACTTTCGAGGCTTCTGACGACCCGTAATGACTGTCAAAAATCCACGAATGACAGCCGGGACCAACGGCTTAACGTGCTTTCCGAGGCACGAAGGCTTGGTATGTAAAGATCCACGCCAACCATCCACGGACCAACCGCGGCAAGCGTAGCTTAACCTGATCGATCGACCTTTACAGCTGTTATTACTTAGCCACAAGCCCCTCTAAACCTGTTAACTAATATATCTTTACTAATAATAAAGCTAAAGAGTTTATTTGAACGTGCTAATCTTTGGAACTACCAGTCAGATTTTCAAAATTCTTTTTGCATTTGATAGCAAAATTTTCGAAGAAGGCTATAGGTTATTAACATCACGCTAGGACTCTTAGGAGCCGAGGAAAACGTAAGAAAGAACGGTAAGCATAAACGGAGTCATGTAAGAGCACGGGCAGATAATGCGATGCCACGGGGTGCCTGCCAGTGTCGCGGGTTGTTCGAAAGAGTTACCGTGGCCCCTGGCACACGCAACTAAAGGACAGTCTGACACGCCCTCCCGCTCCGCGCAGAGCGGGAGAAGTTATTTGATAATTTCCCAACCAAAAAAAAAAAAAATGCCACAGTTTGGGTTGGGGAACAAAAAATTTCACACGGACGAAGTCGCGAGCAGAAGCTAGTTAATACATAAAATCGATTAATTAATTAACAAAATTATCATCAGTAGAAGTAGTAGATACTAAATATGGTAAGCGACTCAATTTACAAGGTCGAGAAAACTTTCGAAAATATTGCGAGTTACACAATGGTTTTTCTTTCATGGATAAGCCGCGCGTGCTCCTGGAGGAATTTCCCATCAGTAAAATTGACGAACTTTCATACAAACTTGAAACCTTCATCCTCTATTAAACCACTTTCGAGGATGAATTTTCAAAAATCCTTGCTTAGTGCTCACATCAAAAAAAGACCTCTTGTGCAATACTTAATATTTTTTAAAATCCAGCTATCGATAGAATGCGTTGCGTTCTTGACACCTGCCAGTGCGACAATTCTAGTACCTAGCTAATAAAGATTAAATTCGCAAAACACGGTTTCGTTTGTATGAAACTAACTGAGGGGCAATTCTCATAATTTTAAAAACGTTCACAGTCTGATCTCGGTCTCAGTCTGTCAAAAATATCTTTAATTTCCCTACATTATTGACAAGTTTTTGACATTGATGAGAAGAGATTGCGACTAGATTTTGAGCGTTTTTAATTACAGGAATTGGCCTTCAGGTGTCCAGAGCATTCTCTCGTCGGGCGCACTGTAAACGCAGCGATTTGGCAAGTGCGTTCGTGCGTAATCACACTAATATTATAAAGGCGAAAATTTGTTGCGTGTGTGTGTGTTTATATGTTTGTTACTTCTTCACGCTCAAACCGCTGAACCGATTTAGATGAAATTTGGTATAGAGATAGTTTGAGTCCCGGGAAAGGACATAGGATAGTTTTTATCCTGATATTCCCACAGGATCGAAACTTATGCGGGTGAAACCGCGGGGCGCAGCTAGTTTCCATATAAACTTTCATCCATGTTTATGATTCCTTTAGGGAATAAATTACTTTCCCGCTCTTGACTTCGATCACGCCTGATAGAAAGCTATGGATGAGGTCTATGATGGAACGAACGTGCCCAGAAGATGCCTAAGGTGCTGGAACTCCCACGCATCGACGAAACACAGCAGGCTGCTTGACGCTGGACTCCGGTGGAAGGGTGGTAATAAACCAGGCGGCCGTCAGCCCTATCACTGCAAGGGAAGAATTGGCCAGTCAAATAAGATGTTGGGTGTGACTGTCCAGGATGCGCCGAGCGTTCGGTTCAGTTGAGTAACTGGCGGAACGAATTGCGCTACATGAGGAGGGTTCTTCACGCATCCCAAAAACTCTCCTTCGTTATAAAAGAACTTGTGCAAAATTTTATGTTTCTAGACTCAGTGGTTCAGGCTAGCAACAGTACCCACATTTAAGCATTGCCATTCGTGGTTGTTGCTTTATTAAACTCATCCAAGCCTCTGCAGGTACTCACTCAATAGTTAGTTTTCGTACTAATTACTTAAATATGCAACTATTCAAGTAATTAGTACGAAAACTACCTATTTCCTTTTCCCTCCTTTTACGACTACAAATTATGATAAGGATTTAACGACTGGATTCAAAGTCACTTTCCTAAACTTTGGTACCTAGATAAAAAATCGAAGGCATTTGGATATCTACCAACCCGCACTGGCCCCGCGTGGCGGATCACGGCCCACTCCCTCTCACAGAGAGGAGGCCTGTGTCCCAGCAATGGGAACATTATAGGATGAATGTGTTTTGTTATTTGGTAGATTTGGTTTGGTTTAAGTATGCATACACACGCCTCGTTACAGTATAAAATTGATTAACACCCGTCACGTCGCACACAAGGTCCAGTTGAAAACCAGCGTCAGGCACTAGTTGTCTGGCATTTTTGCGGAACTGGGCCTTTTTAGCGCAGCCGTGAGGCACACTTTCCTGCTTATTTTTTTTTTACATCGGACTTTACACTTTTTATTTGACCTTTATTTTTTTATTTTTTTTTGTTTTTATCTGATGTATGTATCTGGTGTATTGTGTCTTTTAGTCTGTGCTAAATAAATGTATTTTCTTTCTTTCTTTCTTTTAGATAAACTATTTCAGAATGACGTGATTTTCTTTAATTGTTACTAACTTTTTCTTGCGGCTTTGCCCGCATGGGGTCCGAAATTATCCCACGGGAAAGTACCTACTACGAGACAAAAAGTTTCCACCAAACAAAAAAAAAAAAGTGGCACTCCGGGAGTGCCGACAGAAGTGGAAACTTGAACAATTACGTGTGAATTTTTTGAATCGTCATAAACAAAACACAAACAGAATACTTTGCCATCACTCACTGACAAATCGGAAATACATTAAAACCGAGTACATCCCGAGGACAGCCGAACACATCCGAAGCGGTGTCGGTTACGATAACAGTGGCGCAAATGCAATGGTCTTTTCCCATCTCAAAAAACGCGCCTAAATAAGATTTCACTTCAAAAGTTATGTAGCACAATGACTGATAACAAAAAACCTGAAGTCTAGACGCATAATCTAGATTTTGATAATATGTATATGATATGTATAGCTTTTATCATCTGAAGAAGCCGATTGGAAGCCGTTGGGGTCGGCTCCTAGTCATAAACAGCCCCAAGATATAGAATGTTCGATAATTATTCGATTACAAATAAAATGAAGTCAGTTTCGATTCAAAATCTATGATATTACAAGTCGATATGGCTATTGTTGCCACAAACTATACAGGATGGTGAGGACATCGAAGCGTGTTGCCATGGATTGCCATGGATTCAGCAGATCATGTTTCTGAACACATCATCGTCCTACATCACTCCTATAGCACGCCATTCAATTCCAATTCTCGGCAACTGTCATCCCGATCGTTGCTCCACCTAGCTTTTTTTTTATGGATGGGAAATCATCAAATGACCCCTCCCGCTCTGGGTGGAGCGGAAGGGAGTGTCAAACTCTTACTGACTAAAACCCATCCGTGTTCCTTCCTTAGCCCTTTATGTTCCGGGGTAGCGGTAACCCTTTCGGACAATCCCGCACCCCCGGCAGGCTTCGGCCCTGGCAGGCCCCTTCCTTTTTGCTGACATCTCTTTGAGGCGCGCGTGGAACACATACGCGCCGTTCGGCACGGGCCTGGTCCTGATCGGACGGTGAGCTACCCATTACTCTCCGTCTGCATCGTCGCGTCACGCGGCTCCCGACGCCCGGAGCGTCTCCCGCGGCGGCTGGGACGTGAGGCTCTCTCCCTCAGCCATCCCGCCACCTCCTTCGCTAGCATGACTGCTTCGCTCAACCCAGCCTAAGGGCGTCCTACCTTACGTTTGCCGATTCGCGGTCTCCATTCAAGAATACGTCGATCGTGATTCTGAACACTCCCGAGTTGAAATTTTTCGTTGGTTAAAAAATCAGCAGTTTCATACATTTTGATCAAGTAAGTATTGAACTTTTGTATTAAACAGCAGATTTTTTTTTTCGTGATTTCAGAGTTGGTCCCATAGTGAACGTTATTCAGTTCGATGGTCTAACTAAAGCACCTCTTAAGGATTCTTGGGTTAATTTTGAAACACCTTATATAAGACTAGCTGCGCCCCGCTGTTTCACCTGCATAAGTTTCGATCCCATGGGAATATCGGGATGAAAACTATCCTATGTCTTTTCCCGGGACTCAAACTATCTCTATACCAAATTTCATGTAAATCGGTTCAGCTGTTTAGGTGTGAAAAGGTAACATACAGACAGACAGACAGAGTTACTTTCGAATTTATAATATTAGTAAGGATGTATCCCGAAGCGACTGCCATCTGACCGCCCCTAATTGGTAGGACTTTGTTCCATGAATATAATATTATTATGTCAGAACGATTGTCAACAATTTGGACCTGTCAGAAATATTTGCAACAACTGCTATTAAAACTGTTTTATTATACTTATTTTGCATTCATCGTTAAGTGACATCCCTAAAGTAAAATGACATCTGAATTTCTAATACAACATGACATAAGTTTGCACTTAAGCTTTTAAAAGTATTTTTGTGAAGGGAAATTGTTTTAAATTATGATGATATGACAGTCTTGTTGGTCCAGTGGGATGCATGAAGAAGCCTCCTCGTGTAGCGCAGTTTGTTCCGCCAGTTACTCAACAGAACCGAGCGCTTAGCGCATCCTGGACAGTCACACCCAACACCTTATTTGACTAGCCAATTCTTCCCTTGCGGTGGTAGGACTAACGCCTGCCTGGTTTGCGACAACCCTCCCACCGGAGTCCGGCGTCAAACAGCCTGCTGCGTTTCGTCGATGCGTGGGAGTTCCAGTGCCTTAGGCATTTTCTGGGCACGCTCGTTCCATCATAGACCTCATCCATCGCTTTCCATCAGGCGTGACCGAGGTTAAAAGCGAGCCGATTCAGCAATTAAAAAAAAAAAGTGGTCGCATGCGCTACTGCTGTGCATGAAGTCAAGGGTTCGATTCCCGGGTTGGGCAAAGTGTTATTGGGTTGTACCGTCAGGGATTTCTCAGTAGGTGCCTGGAGTCTGGATTTGTGCCCGGTTGACGGCATTAGGCTCGCCCCCCATTACATGGGACTTTTAAACATAATGGGCGAAATGTGTGTGTACTCATCTGCTTACCCTTCGGGAATTATGAATTATGTTATGTTGTGATGATGAGGGGCTCGTGGCTGAATAATAACAGCCGCACGGTCCATCGATCAGGTTAAGCTACGCTTGCCGCGGTTGGTCTGTGGATGGGTGACCATTTTTACTTACCGAGACCTCTCCGTGCCTCGGATAGCACGTTAAGCATTTGTTCCCTGCTGTCATTCGTGGATCTTTGACAGTCGTTACTGGTAGGTAGTCAGAAGCCCGAATGTCTGACAACCAGCCTTACCAAGGGGTATTATTGTATTACTCAGTAACTGGGTTGTGGAAGTCAGATCGGCAGTCGCTCCATGTATAAAATACTGGTATTCAGCGGTAATTGCAACCGCAACATCGAATCGTAACTTTAAATTCAAAATTCGAACTCCGAACCCTAAATACGTTCCTTATTGTTAGAAAACAATTAACGACAGTCAAAGACCTTACACAAAAGAGGTTTTAACACAAAACAAACACGCTATGGCACTCCAACTGGTTTCTATAAAGAACCTAAAGCTAACGGATCGGTGCATCCCGGATTCTACGCACACATCGACACATTTCGCACGTACGACACACCAACGCGACATCAGCTGAGTCAAAAGTGTGTCAGTAGCTAGCGGTCCCGTTGAACGGTACCCGGCAAAAAAACTGATGTCGCTACTCGATAAGAGATGGCGCTGTACTACCGTAACATTCGTGATAATTGTTTCTTTTTTGTTGTAATTATGATATTGATGGGCAAATGTCTATTTGTCTAACCGTTTGAATGTGGGTTTGTGTGCGCTCTAGTGCTTTCGATTACTCATAATGATATTTAGGTCAAACTGATAAAACACTCCGTTCTAGTCGTAATTCGCTGAATCAATGATTTATGTTTGTCTTTGCACTTGGTCGTGCAATTAAGACGGCTTTGTAAAATAATTATAGAATAACTACGAATAAAATTAAATAAACAGTTACTCAGCTTTACCGCTAGATGTCGTTGAACGTCAGCGACTTACCAGCTGGCAGAACAATTATCAAATGAATGAGCCTAATTGAAATAATTAAACAACTCCGGGTCTCTTAGTACTGTTACTAAAGATTATAGCCTGAGAAAGGGTTTATACACAAAACTACCGTTGCAGCTGGTTGTTAAATGTGTCAAACTAGTACCGCCTTTGCTTAATAGATGTCGCTAGTTTATGTGTATAAATAATTCAAGCTTAGATTCTTGAAAGTGCCGGCAATTTATATTATTTATAGTATTATCGTAAAATATCTAAATATCTTAACGATAAAACGTAGCTGTATAATTATCATGTTTCGATGGTTATTATTATTGCCGTTAGCTGTCATTTTGTTACTTGGAAGCAGTTATAATTGGGATAAATCATTGGGTGGAGGAGCCTATAAAATTTGAAGATACTTTACGCCAGGGCTACTCAGAAGTATTATGTAGTTTCGGGGCTTACCACTTAGACATTAAGTGACTCTCAACCTTATAAATAGATACTAAGTAATTAAGAAAAACACAAAAACCCTGCTAAAAACGAATGTCGACTAGTTTAATGCGTGTTTAGATATTTACGCGTTATATTATTACTATTACACGGCGAAGGTGGACGTTTGCAGGACCAATATGGCCAGAGATCGCACAAGTCAGTGAGGTTTGGAGGGAAGAAAGGGAGGCCTTTGCCCAACAGTGGGACAACACATTAGTCGGCAATGGTGTAACTATAGGGTGGCATTGGAGCAAAATGTCACAGGCCCCCAGCCAGAGGGTGCCCCCGGCCCGAGAGGGCTATGAGCACAGGAGGATCCTAACATCCATACTTCCATACTAATACTAATAATATTATAAATTCGAAGGTAACTCTGTCTGTCTGTATGTTACCTTTTCACGGCTAAACCGCTGAACTGATTTAGATGAAATTTAGTATAGAGATAGATTGAGTCCCGAGAAAGGACATAGGATACTTTTTATCCCGATATTCCCACGGGATCGAGACTTATGCGGGTAAAACCGCGGGGCGCAGCTAGTAAGTTTATAATGCAAACTTTTTTTGAAAATGTGCAACAAAAGACATCAATCAGGTTTCGAACATTTTGTACCTTTTTTCCATTGTTTGTCAAATTTATTGGACAGGAGCTCATGCTCGGCAGTAGCGCTTGCGACCACTAGACCAACGAAGCAGTCAGGTGTTAAATTTTCTAGGGGAAAATATGAAATCTACGCGGAAGAAGTCACGGGAGAAGTGCTAGTAAAACTATAACGTTGGTTGAGCTTCTTTATATTGAGGGAGGGCCCCTCCCTTGAATTTGCCATGGGCCCCAAACTGTATAGTTACGCCACTGACAGACGATCTATTCCATAGATATAAGAAAGAAGAATAAGAATTAGAAACATAATTGTACATTTATGCCTTTCTCAGTAGTTCCTTCAAAGGAACTGCTAAAGGAATTATCTAGTCTCAGTAGTTCCTTCAGCTTTTGCAAAGGAACTAATGATCCAAAAATTCTCAGTAGTTCCTTCAAAGGAACTACGCGAAGTAACTAGTGAGCATAAACGATGTATTCGAGGAATGTCGTAATAATTATTTAAAAGAGTCAATGACCGATAACACTCAGCCTGGCTAGATTTCAGATTAGCTAATCGTTACAAACAAACAAAGAGAATTAAACCAAACAAACGTACCTACAAATCGCTCCTAACTGAACTATTAAGTAATCTGTGCCACTAACCTAATAAAATTCGAGGATAGATCAATACACGGTATGCGTTCGAACTTTTGATTGGGTTTACTCACGGATCCGCTCGTGTTTTGTTATTTTTCGTAGTGTAGTATTTTGTAGGCAGGAACTACCAGGACGTCACCTGCTACGATCCTTGCTCCTCCTCACACTCACACTTCTTCTGCTTCGTTTTCGTTCATACATCTGTTAAATTCTAGAAATGACAGTAACCTACACAAACTAACTTTTTACACGACTGCCCAAAAAGGAGTGTAATGTATTCAGGGTTGATGTATGTTTGTATGTACCGCAAAACGGGGCTACTTTGACTTCCAGGGTTACTTTGACAGGCGTTGGAACTACTTTAACAGAGCGCCAAAATCGGTTTTCACGTGTGCCCAGCAAGTGTGCGTGACCTCGAGTAATATTGCGCAACGCGCGGGGTGTGGGGAACGCGTCATAGCGTTGTGATCGGCCTTGTCAAAGTAGCCCTGGAAGTCAAAGTAGCCCCGTTTTACTGTATCTATGTATGCATGTGAGTTTCTTTATTCCACCATAACTTTTAAATGCCTGAACAGATTTAGATGTATGGGGTATCGTTAGAAACCTTACATCATTCCGAGTGACATGGGCCTATATATTTTTTTTTTTTTTTTGAAAATATTCCATATGACGGCATTATGGCTCCATTTTGAAAGTGGAAAAAAAAATTCTTCAATTAAGTATTACAATATGAGTATCAAATTGAAGGCCTTGATTAGCATATTCCAAATATAAATAATTTATGGGCACCAGTTTTACTTAGGACCTCGTAGATTAAAAAGTGTTCCACAGAATGGTCCCCCGACTGCATTGACAATTTTAGTCAGGGAATACAACTTGTTTTTTTATTTTTTAGTTCGTTTTTTGGCAGGGCAGTCGTGTTTTTATTTTTTTTTTTATTATTTATTGATCAAGTGATCTCATTAGTTAGAGTTTTTTATAATTCAATCTTGAGTATTTTTTACACGTTGAAGTAAGTTAGCAAAATATGTATGTGGAACCATTTTACATGTGGCGTATCATATTTGTATAATGCACAAGTGTGTGGGCAGATACAGGTGCACTCCCTCTTCCCTCACTCTCATAGTTCGATGGGCGATGGGACGGCAATCCGACACGACCGCAGAAAGATCAGGCGCAGGACCAACGGTTTAACGTGCTTGCGGTATCTACAACGCCACATGCGAACAACGCGTCATACTGACGTCACGCAAATCCTGCATCTCGCAAGCAAAGTTTACCGCGCAACTAGCATAGATACAACGGCCCGACATGAATCATTGGGCAGTTGCCCGCCAGAGACACAACACCCGTCTCGTCGGAGGATCCTCCCTTTTCTATAGAGGTTGAGTGAACTTTACACCCTGTTCCTCATACCTCTATAAATAATTCCATTTATTGCTTAAACTTAATAGACTCTTTACTCTCTCAACCAAAATACGAAAACCAAAAATACGTCGCCATCGCATATTAAATTCCATTCCCAGAACGACAAAACAGATACGAACGGTTTCCATGAAAAAATAAATTGGCAGAAAATTTTCTGTATCGCGGTTTCGCTTGAAAATGGATTTTCCCGGAAGCTCCCGTATTGGAAGCTTTAGAAATATGTTTTTTACATAGATAAGTAACAGGATAACGGATCTGTCTAAAAATAAAACATTGGCATTCTATCTTCCACCGTCGGGTCCGAGGGGTCCGTGGGCGTGGCTAAATAATAACAGCCGCACAGGTCGATCGATCAGGTTAAGCTACGCTTGCCGCGGTTGGTCTGTGGATGGGTGACCATCTTGAAAAAGGCTTGGCGTGTTTTCTGAGGCACGGAGGGGTATCGATATATATAATGGACGGTCACCCATCTACGAACCGACCGTAGCAAACGTAGCTTAACCTTCAATCGACCTGTGCAGCTGGTATTATTTAGCCACGAGCATACAGACATATCCGCACTATCCATACTAATACTAATCCATACTAATATTATAAATGCGAGTGTGTGTGTCTGTCTGTTACCTCTTCACGCTTAAACCGCTGAACCGATTTAGATGAAATTTGGTATAGAGATAGTTTGAGTCCCGGGAAAGGACATAGAATACTTTTTATCCCGATATTCCTACGGGATCGAGACTTATGCGGGTGAAACCGCGAGGCGTTGCTAGTGTTCAAATAAAATATATGATTTTATTTATACAGCATACAATACATACTTCAATTTAGTGTCCTCACCGCCGAAACCCTACTTAAGAAGGAAATCCGGTCTTTCAATAAGCTCATGTTCATATTGTACATAGGACAGGTATATAAGCAGGCTCGCCGCTCGCAAATACCTTGAATAGACTTCCACGATCAAATTGTATAACGTAATGGCTATATTAATTAAAGGGACGCTTTATGTACGGTAGAGAAACCTTCTAAAACGAAAATTATTGGGTCTTTCATATAAATTGCTAAAGTAGATTGAAGCATTATGTATTTAATTGACCAAGCTTGGCAGACAAATTAGTCAAGTAAACAGGGGCTCGTGGGTAAATGATAAAGCCGCACGGGTCGATCTTTGCAGGTAAGCAACGCTTGCCGAGGTCAGTCTGTGGATGGGTGACCATCTATTATATACCTAGACCCGTGCCTCGGATAGTACGTTAAACAGTTGGTCCCGGCTGCCGTCTTTAATAGTAGTTACGGCCTTACGGGTAGTCAGAAGTTAAAAAGTCTGATAACCAGTTTTGTTAATAGTATAATCGTGTTACCCAGTAACTGGGTTGTGGAGGTCAGATAGGTAATCACTCCATGTAAATTACTGATATTCAGTTACATTTGGTTAGACTGGACGTAACAACAACGCAAGTGAACCAAAGTGAGGCTAGGCAGATGATACAACATAATAAGCCTATAATGTTCCCACTGCTGGGACACAGGCCTCCTCTCAGTGAGAGGGAATGGGCCGTAATCCACCACGCGAGCCCAGTGCGGGTTGGCAGATGTCACATGTCTTCGAATTTTTGGTTCTAGGACATGCCGGTTTCCTCATGATGTTTTCCTTCGCCGTTCAGGCAGATGATAATGACAGATGAATTTAGTGAAGAATAAATAAAGGCCGCTGCACACTTGTGACACCCGACGCCATCCCACGCTTACTCATTGGCCAAATGACGAAAATAGCTCAACGAGACGAAAAATGTGGCCAATGAGTAAGCTTCATTGATGTCGCGTAACGTGGCGTGTTATAAGTCTGTTTCCGCCTTTTTCGAAAGGACTATTTTAAAGGGCAACATTTTAGTTTATTTTTGGTAACACCTGTTTTCAAGCTGACAATCTCTGAGTAGTCAAACACAGGAGTCTATCTGTATAGCCAGAAATTATGGTAAAACTGTCTGAAATAGCAAATGTAGGGTGGCGCTTGAAATAGTCGTTAGATGGACTTTCCTCAAATGCTATTTATGCCTTAGCAACGTTTTCTATTTTTAGTTTATCTTGGATATCTCTAACGTCGATTAAGGAAAACATCGTGTGGAAACCTGGACTTATCACTCTAATATAATAAAGGCGAAAGTTTGTGAGTGTGCGTGTGTTTATATGTTTGTTACTTCTTCACGCTCAAACGGCGGGACCAGTTTTGATAAAATTTTGCATGTAGGTAGCTGACACCCTGGATTAACGTATAGGCTACTTTTTATCCAGATATTCCCACGGGATCGACATTTACGCGGGTGAAACCTCGGGCTGCAGCTAGTAATGAATATAAGTTTGAAATCGCTAACCCGTGTTGAGTAAGCGTGGTGAACAATGCTCATGCCTTCTTTGTATGAGAAGAGGCATTTTTTAGTACTAAGGCTTTTGCCTTCCCAAAAGACGTCACTGCAGGACATAGGCCCACCACCACCATAGGGACACCATCTCGAGAAGTTCCTCAAGGAAGATTTCTAGCCGAAGGTTGTTGTGTACCGCCGGTTTCGTGGCCGGCTACATGACACCAGTCAGCAGACACGACGCAGACACTTCGTGTTTAGTTAGTTTCTTAGTGTGATTATAATTTTGTATATATAATATTTATAGTATTTTTAAGTTATAATAGTATTGTGTTTTATGTGTTTTATATGGGCCTTGATGCCTGAAATAAATGGATAAATAAATAAATAGGCCTCCCTAAGCACCGTCACTTCGACCGGTTCTGTGCTTCACGCATCCAACGGCCCACCTTGTAGGACGCCTTCCAACGCTACGTCTTTTAATACGCGGTCACTCCAGATACTTTCGACCCCATCGGCCATCTGTTCTGCGAGCAATGTGCCCCGCCCACTGTTACTTAAGTTTAGTAATTATCAGGCCATATCGGTTACCTTGGTTCTCCTACGGATCTCTTCATTTCTGATTCGATCGCGTAGGGAAACTCCAAGCATAGCCCTCTCCTTCGCCCTTTGTTCTGCAGTGGGACAGTAATAATCGACAATAATAATAATCGTCTAGCTTAACTCTATTTTAAGGAACTCAAGGAAGATGATGGTGGCAACTCAGTACATTATTATTAGCATATGGAGATGACAACAACAACAATACAACAACAACGGACAATGAGAGTGAGTGCACCTGTCTTGGGCGCACATACTTGTGCACTATAACATCTCCCGCGCCGAAGGCTGGTTTCCGTTGAGATGGGCTGCCATGGCCGAAATAATCATTAAGTTCCTTCATGACACACATAATAGATATCTGAGGTCATCGGAAAACCTGAGACTAGAGATGCCGATGCATCCCACCAGTTTCTATGATAAATCTTTTACTGTTCAAGCAGTACGGTTATGGAATGACTTGCCCGTGTCGGTAAGGCGTGCTCAATCTATGTCCACTTTTAAAACTATGATAACAAAAAGCACTTTCTCTCTCCTTAAACATCGTCATTGTATTTTCTTTGCTCCTGTTTCATGTTTATTATTACATATATATGTATATATTTATTTATATTAGTAGTACTTTATGTATGTAATCATTGTATAGTGTAAATGGTACACCACAGACTACCTACAGTATTTGTCTGTCCTTCCCGTTTTTAATCCATCCAAAGGTTGTCTTTAAAAGATCGCTCTTAGCGATAAGTCCGCCCATTGTGTACCCATTGTAAAGTTTCTATATTTATGTCTGTAATTTATATGGTGTACATAATAAAGAGTATTCTATTCTAACTTATAGTCACTTTTACAACACAAGAAATGTAAGGAACCACCTACAAAAGATCAGGAAAGAAGGGAAGACCAGGATGAGACTCGCACAGACCAGGGAAACATGGCACGAAAAGGAGGAAGCAAAAACTCATCAGCTAGTAGAACAAGGGTGCCATTGATGATGATGAAGATAATTCGAACGTTGCTTCCCGAAATTAACCCCAAAAACAATTGGAATAAGGGCAAGAGTTCGATGATTACTTCCCAATATACATATACTTTTTACCAACGAATCGGGTCAACTACAAATGATTGCTGTAGTTAAATATTCACCTTCTACATATGTGCGGTGGTAATTGCATGCTGTAAGGTCAATTTCAATTCAAAATCAATAAAGTTACGACAAGTTTGTTGCTTCGATGGACTATTGTCAATGCTACTAGCCTACTAATATTATAAAGGCGAAAGTTTGTGAATGTGTGTGTGTGTGTGTTCATATGTTTGTTACTTCTTCACGCTCAAACGGCTGGACTAATTTTGATAAAATTTTGTACGGAGGTAGCTGACACCCTGGATTAACATATAGGATACTTTTTACCCCGATATTCCCACGGCATCGACACTTATGCGAGTGAAACTGCGGGGTGCAGCTAGTTATAAATATAAATATTGTGTGTTTGTCAATATATTTTTTTTTTTAGCCCTAACACAGCTAGAAGGCGTCGCGGCAGACCCCATAGAAGATGGCGGGACGTGCTGGACAGAACGAACGACCAGTGGTCCAGTTTAGCCCTGGATCGAAAGAGCTGGAAGTCGTGGGGAGAGGTTTTTGCCCAGCAGTGGGACAGACACAGTAACCAGTCTGTTTGGATGTTTGTTACTCAATCACGCAAAAATGGCTGCATCGGATTTGGATGAAATTTGGCACACATAGTTCATAACCTGGATTAACATATAGAAAGAAAAAAAGTATATTGTAAAGTACGCCATAATACATAATATAATTGGACGACAAATGGTTTATCGTAAAATATAGGGGTGTCGATATTTGGATTATCGATAAAACAAATGACGGTCCTAAAAAATAGAATGAAAATTGGAAAACACAGCTATTTTTACAGATATAAATATTTGGAATGATATCATGATAGGTAAAACAAAAGACGCTGCTAAAAATAGAATGAAAATTGGAAAGCACTTGGCTTCCTAAGAAAGCAGTGAACGGTCACACAATAATGGCTGTGCACCTACAGATCGTTTTTAGACACCTTAATGTCAAACACTAGTGAAAATGACAGATGATGATGACGCCCGTTATAATATAACGGAACCCCTTAAACCAGAGCTTTAGTAGTATAATCATGGAAACGAATCAGTAACGGTGAAGAAAAACATCGTAAGGAAAGCAAGACCTAATGGCCTCTAGCCTTGTGATCAATGTTAGTTCCCGCCCTGTTTTAAAATAGACATTTTTGCTGCAGTAGGACTGTTTACAGCCTGATATAAATAGTCCAAAAAATATTCCAAGGAACAAAGCAAATGTAGTAGTCATTGAGGAACAATAACCGGCTTGTTTTCTAGCCCAAAAGGCACACTTTTAGCGTAATCAATACAGCGCACATAGAGACTAGGATTGTCACTATGCAACATATATAGAGGGACGATTACAGTCCCAAAAATGCTGCTTTTAAAAATACGAAAAAGCAGTTTTATATTCACGAAAGCAAAAAATCTATGACAGTCAGATGACTGTCATAGATTTATCGTATAATACACAGGTATCGTATTACCCAGTAACTGGGTTGTGGAGGTCAGATAGGCAGTCGCTCCATGTAAAATACTGGTATCCAGCTGCATCTGGTTAGACTGGAAGCCGATCCCAGCATAGTTGGGATATGGCTAGGCATATGATGATGACAGGGTTCTGAATTTGAGGATCGTCTGACAAAGAGGCTTTATATTAACAATAGCATTTCCAACTTCGAGGTCCCCTGAGATTTATGAAATCTTAAATCGCGCCATTTTGATAGAAAAAAAAAAACATTATTTAGGACACGCACACGAAATGCAAACAGTAAAAAGAAGCATTAAAAACGACAAAAAACCAAAAAAGAACCAAAATTTAGGGCTCTGTCATATACTTAATTCTCTGCATTAAGCAAAAAATGGTGCATATACCTGACGCAGTGGTGGTCGCGACCGTTGTAACAGCAGTATTCGTTGTTGATGTGGATTCCCCTGAAGTACTTGCATTCGTCATCTCAACTATCCTGTCCACAGCTATGCGATTCCCTGGCAATATCCCCGAGCTTTCTGCCGGCTCTTGTACAGCATCAGACTCATCGACCACTTGAGGACTCGAAGCCTGGCTCAAATCATTCGCGACTATGACATTGACTGTCGTCAAAGATTCCAGATCTCCTGAGTTTTCGCCAGCTACGTGGGAATTATCGATGTATACAGCTGCTGAGCGAGCTCCCAGAGTTTCCATGACACTCTCAGCTAATGATCTGGTTGACAACTCATCGATATCGATGTCCTGTTTGATATCTATGATGATCTGGTGTCTCTTTGTCCCACTTCCTGAAGGGCTCTGCACTTGGTGTACACTCACTTGCGCCTCAGTTCCCGGCTGTGATATATGATGCTGGATAACGTGAGTCAGCTGACCTTCCAAGGAACCGTCCCGTCCCGCCATCTTGTCCTTCCTTATCGCAAAAACAGACTTAATTCTCGATACCTCACATCGATATCCACACAACACTAACAGATGAATGTTCAGACTTATCAGAGTCAGTCGAGAAATTATTAAAATTATTGCACGAAGCTAATCTAGAGAAGGATTACGAACTAATGAACACAGGTATCACTGCTAGGTATCGTCCTTGAACACTCTGATGATACTGGGTTGTTTAGGTACACTGCGGCATTGCACCGCGCAGATGCATTAAAACTAGGTCAGGGGTGAACGTCCTACCGAAAAATGGATCTAGTTATAGGTACATTAATTGTGCGTTAGAAATAGATTACTTAATGGCAGTGTATGGTTTTCAGGCACTATGTGACGTTCACATATTTGAGTTTGTTTTGGTTCCTTAGACACAGTGACACATTGTCCTAATTTCACGAGCGACGTAGACGCGCGTTGCCCGCCGTAGCCACTGCCCGGCCTACGAAAGCGTAGCGCTACGCCGTCGCCGCGTAGGCCGGGTGCACAGCACACTTCCGTGTATTCGTCTCGGGATATTTCTTAAGATTTTTTTTGTTGGTGGTTGGTATGTTTTTGTTGTTGTATACCGATTGTGTTAGTAATTTGTTTTATGTGTAAATAATGTCAAATATCATAATTTTAGAGTTTTCTTATGTTAAATACGAGTTAAAGGTTTATCGTAAAATTTAAAAAAATCTATAGTTTTTTCCTATTTTTCTCTTTGCATATAAGATTGATCAAAGTTATATTTTCACTTACATTTTGGTCAATGTTGTCTGTCTGTATCCAATTACGGGGTAATCGCAAAAACTTGTAAAGCTGTATCGATTATTTCTCCCATTTTCCTAAGTTGAAAAATCAGCTGATTACGTTATTTTTGTAAAGCGGCTAAGTACTCCGAAACTGAGCATTCTCATTACAACTCAGGCGTTTCCATATATTTTCTTATCAAACTATTGATTCCTTATCTCAATACCTCCAAAATATCTCTGGACTTATCCCTCAATTCTCACCCCGTGCGTACCGTCCTCCATTGGCGGCACGTGCCGACGCATGCGCGGTACACCTCCATCTTCTCTCTCCCTCTCACATCATATATCCGTCCCTCTCTACGCGCTTCGATCGTTCAGAATGGTGAAAAAGCATATAATCGAATTTATGTTGGTAGTAGTACAGTCGGGATAAAAATCGGGATAATGCCTCGAAATGGCCTTGAAGCGTGAACTCTTAATATTTCCAGGGTTTGCTTGAAAAAAAACGGAAATTCTATGTTTCTTTAACAAAATTGATGTTTAACGCAAAGATGTAACTACGTAGTATGATCAACAAAAAAGTTTTTAAAGATTTTTTTTCTGTAATGCATTTTTCTTTATTTAGAAAATGATGTTTCTTAAAAAAAATAAGGCATCGCATCGTTTGCGTGATTGATCTGGATGACTATGCGATAGCTGTAGTCTAGACAAACGTCAATAATGTTCATTCATTCACTCACTCTCTAGTTCAATATCGACAACTAATCCTTATATTCGAGGCTACAAAAATTTCTAGAAAGCCGTTAACATAACCATAGTTATTCATATAAAATGTTGATAAAAGTTCGTGTAACTGGTCTATATTTTTGAAGTAAAAACTTTTATTTGCGCGTTGAGAGATTTTCGATAGTAATATCTTACGTATTAGCGTCACCAACATGCTAATGTTAACAGAAGCCGAAAAAATATATCTCTAATTCGAAGCCGAATTTTCTAACTAAAAAAAATATTCACCGAAAATATTTCTTTCAGCTTTTTCTGCTGTCCCTACCAAAGCTTCATTACATAAGCGGTCTGATGACAGCCAAACAAGGAAAGTCGAAGTAAACATACGCAACGAACTTACATCATTTTGTTTTTAAACAAATCGTGGAAGACGTCACTTTAATAGACGGACACATAATCAGCCTAAAATGTTCCCACTGCTGGGACACAGGCCTCCTCTCTGTGCGAGGGAGTGGGCTGTAATCTACCACGGGTTGGTAGACGTCACACGCCTTCGAATTCTTGATTCTTGGTTTTGAGAGCAGTGGTGATGATATAATATAATTTACATTAAGTAAAGCGCCTGTCCTATGTAAAGACCGCAGCACAGTTGTAACACCCGACGCCATCCACGCTTACTGATTGGCCAAAAGACGAAAATAGCTCAACCAGATTAAACATGTGGCCAATGAGTAAGCTTCATTGATGTCGCGTAACGTGGTGTGTTATAAGTCTGTTTCCGCCTTAAGTCGCGGCCGCCCGGCCGTTACCAGCCACCAATGCTCGCAAATGTCACTTTAATAGCCGATTGAGAAAATAATTAATTTTATTGTGGTACCAAATTGGGTGGAATTTGCAAGACTTTCTCAACCGACTTCCAAAAAAACACTTATGGACCGTTATTAGTTAAAATTAAGACTCCTAATAATCATATCTTTAGTAATAATGAAGCAAAAACTTCATAGCTTTGCATAGTAGACCCTCCCAAATGGAAGTAGCTATCACAGGTAAAATTAGCTTACGAATCTATTTATATGCCCAGTTTGGCAATAAAAAATGCTACCATTGGTAAGCAAAACGATTCGCTTTTGTTTATAGGAACCGAGCATATCAATCTGCCTAGCCTTTTCCCAACTATGTTGGGGTCAGCTTCCAGTCTAACCGGATGCAGCTGAATACCAGTATTTCACATGGAGCGACTGCCTATCTGATGACCTCCACAACCCAGTTACTGAAGACTGGTTGTCACACTTTCGGGCTTCTGACTACCCGTAACGACTGGCAAAGACCCAGGAATGACAGCCGGGACCAACGGCTTAACGCGCTTTCCGAGTTACTGAGGGGTCACGGTATGTAAAGATGGTAACCCATCCACAGACCAACCGCGGCAAGCGTAGCTTAACCTGATGGATTGACCTGTATGGTTGTTATTATTTTGCCACGGGCCCCTCCCAGCCGTGGAAACATAATAGGGTGATTATGCTAAATTGATTGATAGATAGAGCCTTATTACCGGATATGCATTTTTTTTTGTCTAACACGAAACAGCCCTGACAGTATTTGTTCGATAAATCTCAAAATTCTCTATTCTTTCTCTATCACACTAATATTATAAGGGCGAAAGTTTGTGAGTGTGTTTATGTGTGTGTGTTTATAACTTTGTTACTTCTTCACGCTCAAACGGCTGGACCAATTTTAATAAAATTTTGTACGGAGGTAGCTGACACCCTGGATTAACACATAGGCTACTTTTTATCCCGATGTTCCCACGGGATGGACATTTACGCGGGTGGAACCGCGGGGCGCAGCTAATAATTAATAAAGAAAAACCAATAAATCTCCCAACTTGACTCTGACGTATTCCAAAAATAACCTCTGTGTCCTCTCTCCCTTACCTTATAATACCCGGTTACCCAGACGACCGTAACGTATCATCGAACCTGCGATCCTGAAGCGAAGGACGTAAGAAATCAATAAATTTGTCTCTTTACGCGAATAACATTATATTTCGTGGTTCAAGGGATTTATGGCAGATTGAATATTGATTGAGTAGGCGTTCAGAGGAACTTCCTTTTGTTTATTAAATTGTTCCGTCGTTTTTAATTGGTTTGAGATTTTGTGGTTTTAGATTGACAGCTTTAGAAGGAACCTATCTATAATTATATAATACTAGCTGCGCCCCGCGGTTTTACCCGCATAAGTCTCGATCCCGTGGGAATATCGGGATAAAAAGTACCCTATGCCCTTTTTCGGGACTCAAGCTATCTCTATACCAAATTTCATCAAAATTGATCTAGCCGTTTGAGCGTGAAGAAGTAACAAACATATAAACACACACACACACACACTCACAAACTTTCGCCTTTATAATATTAGTGTGATTTAATAATTTATGTACACACATAAATATAAACAGACAAGAAAAAAACAGAACAGAAAAATAGGTACAAAGGTGGTGCTTATTTCTATGGAAATCTCTTCCAGCATACCTGCGATAGGGAAGTAGATAAAGAGATGTAGACAGCGTAAGAGTAAAAGAGACAAAAATAAAATACATAAAATCAAAGAAATAGGAGATTATACTTACATATACAGGATTAATTTTCACAGACCAGTCAAATTTAAGAGACAGTCTCAGTCTATCAAACTGAACAAATTTGTCTATGGGACCAACATCGTTTAGACTAGAAACAGTAGACTATTAACAAGGCTTTCGTAACGAAACTTTGAAATTGCAATTATCCTTAAGGTAAGGTATTGCCTGAAATAGTCTTTAGACTGACTTTCCTCAAAGGCTACAATTTATATCTTACTAGCTGCGCCCCGCGGTTTCACCCTCGTAAGTGTCGATCCCGTGGGAATATCGGGATAAAAATTTGCCTATATGTTAATCCAGGGTGTCAGCTACCTCCATACAAAATTTTATCAAAATTGGTCCCGCCGTTTGAGCGTGAAGAAGTAACAAACACACACACACTCACAAACTTACGCCTTTATAATATTAGTATGAAGTGTGATAAACTTTTTCTATTTCTAAGTTTATTTATCTTGGGACATCTCCGACATTGGTGAAGGGAAACATCGTGAGGAATTTAGCATGTTAAACATAAAAAATTCGAAGACATGTGACATCTACCAACCCGCACTGGTCCCGCGTGGTGGATTACGACCCACTCCCTCTCACAGAGTGGAGGCCTGTGTCCCAGCAGTGGGAACACTATAGGCTGTTTAAGCGCTTTTAGAAGCCCAAGACGAGATAGAAAGAGGTTTATTCCTTCCCAGATACCTTATAGAATTCCTATCGCCTCGTAATATGAAAATAAATGGCATATCTCTTGCAAGACTCTGTGTTTGACAGTTTGATAAAAATAGCACTCAAACAAAACATTATTCCCTTGAATGAATTCTCTCTCTTTGTACAACATAATCTTGAATTGAATAAGTTATTCAACCTCGTTAAATAGCTAGGATTGTTTAACTACAGGGCAAAGAACCGGAGTTACGGACATAGCTTGCAGAGTAAGCAAACTGAAGTGGCAGTGGGCTGGCCATGTCTGTCGAAGGACCGATGGCCGGTGGAGCAGACGAGTCCTGGAGTGGAGACCGCGTATCTGCAAGCGTAGTGTGGGACGTCCCCCAGCTAAATGGACCGACGCGACGACCTTAAGACGCTACCAAGAAAATTAAAATCCTCGAAAACGTACTAAGCGAGCGAATGTGATGCAATTACTTTTGAAACGCAAAAGAAGAGTGATGGCTATAATTTGCGGGCGCTCGGAATAAAACGACATATGTGCCAAAACGAATTTACTCCTTTTTTAACAAAATAAATGAATTAAAAAAAACAACTTTGAGTAAACTTTGATATGATTAATTCTCTATATTTTAAAGTAAATTCCATTGAATAACTCTTAAGCGTTACGCCGTAATGTCGAAAAAAGTAATGAATAAAATAGATATAACTTTGCAATTTTTTTGTATCAAGAAAAATTCATTGAATCGGGTATTCCTTTTACACGATACTAGACCACCCATCCACGATCCGGCAGCGGCAAGATCGACTCGTGCAGCCGTTATTATTTAGCCACGAGCCCCTCTGTCCATTGCAGGTATGGTACTCAAGTAGGACAATAAGGGGTGCTCAGATAATTCAAAGAAAAAACAATTGAAAACACATTATTTCTTTCTAATTCTAGCTAGTTAGTAATTCTAGATAGTAACTCCAGAATTTTTGGAATTTAATTATGAGAAGCTTTTAAGCCAAACAGATGCTGGCTGGAAAGACAGTTATTTCAACATCTATTTTAACTCTGATTTTGCACTATAGTGATTTTTAATTTCATAGGTATAAGGTTCATTATGGGTTGCTGTCAGAAGTAAAATACGTAACTCTGAAAGAACTTCTATTTACAAATTACTTTTTATCAAGAAAAGAGCTTAGAAAAGTTATCAGCCAATTCTTTGAAAGGAGGTTCTATCTATTTAGGTTCAAGATGTTACCTTGACAGTAGGCTAGGGTGTCCTAGTGTGCGTGTTTGTGTCCTATTTATGTGTGCGTGGGCCGCTATGCGGCGAAGACTCAAGGCTGAAAGTTGAACCCATATTGCGGACGAGCGAAACGATTTTTTATTGCTTCTGTATACATTGAAGCTTTTTTTGAAGCAATGGTGAAGAGGCGTGATTGAGGCAAGCAATGGATTTTGATGTTAAATTTTATGGGATATTTTGTCGTTGTGCAGTGATGTTTTGGAGGGTGTGTCTTTCGTATAAGTATTTTCTTATTTTTAACCGACTAACCGACGAAAAAGGAGGAGGTTCTCAAGTCGACGCGTATGTATGAAACCGCATAACTTTTTACAAAGTGGTCCGTTTTTGTCGATTCTTTTATATGAGCTTTGAAATACCAAAAAGATGAGCAAGGAATTTACTTCTCATTTTGGTTTTGTTACCGGCATGTCCTAGAACCAAAAATTCGAAGACATATATGTGACATCTGCCAACCCGCACTGGGCCCGCGTGGTAGATTACGGCCCACTCCCTCTCACTGAGCGGAGGCCTGTGTCCCAGCAGTGGGAACATTATAGGCTGATTATTGTATTGGTTTTGTTAGTGAATACCATAAATAACCGTAAACCTTCTGCACCATTACTAACATTTATATAATATTAATGTTTACACCGACACACCCATGATCTATCACATGCGACCACGTCATTATTATGTGTTATAGGTATCTAGTGATCAGAGTGGCCTGTAGCTACATAATAACAGCCGCACAGGTCGATCGATCAGGTTAAGCTACGCTTGCCGCGGTTATTCTGTGGATGGGTGACCATCTTTACATAACAAGACCCCTCCGTGCCTCGGAAAGCATGTGTTCCCGGGTGTCATTCGTGGATCTTTGACAATCGTTACGGGTAGTCTGAAGCCCGAAAGTCTGACAACCAGTCTTACCAAGGGGTATCGTATTATCCAGTAACTGGGTTGTGGAGGTTAGATAGGCAGTCGTTCCATGTAAAATACTGGTATTCAGCTGCATCCGGTTGGACTGGAAGCCGACCCCAACATAGTTGGGAAAGGCTCGGCAGATGATGAGGTAACTTGTGATCGGGGCCATTACTAGCTTACAAATCTAGAAAATTTTATAAAATCCATACTAATAATATAATATACAAGATGGCATCGTTTTCACGCCTAAACCACTGAACCGATCATTCTGAAATTTGCATTTACGTTGTCCGGAACACAGAGTACCTTACATCCCGAAAAAAAGTGCTGTTCCCACAGAAACAACAATAACGTTATTATGATAATAGATGGCGCCACGTGTCTTTCGAATCATGATTGAATTATAAACGAAGTTATGCGGGTGAAACTGCGGGGCGCTGCTAATTTGACATAAAGGTGTCGCAAAACGCTCTGTATTTGGATATTACGGCCGCATGTCGCGGTCACCCCTCTTCTAGGACCTGCAGCTTAACTAATTCATGACGTCATGTGTTGGCAGCTTACTGAACATTCTCCTCGTCACAAGAATGCATGCCCACACCCAAAGAGACTATTTTTACATTTTTTAAATCGTTCCCATATTCTCATGTTATTTTCACGTGACTAAACTCCGAATAAACAGACCAGAATAAGCTGTGCATACTAATTATAATATTAGTTACGGGATTTTTAGTACCTAGTAATACAATACAACTACAGGGTGAAATTGAATTCATGGGCATCCTTTTAAGGGGTCATTGTAATCATCATTTTGAACAACTTTTACTATGGGACCAAACCTGAAATCATGAAAAAAAATCAGCTCGTTCCTACATTTTGACGAGTTATGTGAACATAAATGGAAGGAACAGCTGATTTTTTTTTCACGATTTTAGTTTTAGTCCCATAGTAAAAGTTGTTCATGGATGCCCATGAATTCAATTTCACCCTGTATAGTTAAGATATGAGTAGGGGAAGACGGCGGAAGACCAAGGAAATGATGGATGGACTGTGTGAAAGATGATATGGCTAGAAAGGGGGTGACTATCGAGGTACCGACGACTAATATAGAAGCACAGATATACATAGACCTAGATAACGTAAGTATCACGATCTGTATGAAAACCAAGCGTGCCATTTTTTGACTACCTACTATGACGTCACAAGCACTATTTAGTGATGGGAAAATCAAGTCGATTCAAAGACGCCGCCGCGTGCGGCACCTTACGCTCACCCAGCCAGCAGTACTCAGGACTGAGCGCGAAAGTAGCGGCTTACGATTTTGCATTATCTAGAAGTATGGAAGAAAGGACATGTTGCGCCGACCGACCAAATTCAGGGTGTCATCCATACTATACTATCCATACTAATATTATAAATTCAAAAGTAACTCTGTCTGTCTCTGTATGTTACCTTTCCATTGAACCGATTTAGATGAAATTTGGTATAGAGATAGTTTGAGTCCCGGGAAAGGACTAGGATAGTTTTTATCCCGATATTCCCACGGGATCGAAACTTATGCAGGTGAAGCCGCGGGGCGCAGCTAGTACATCTATATCGAAGCACAAACTGTAACCATGGATTCAGCACATGATTCTAGACCCTTTGTTTTGGGTGAGAAATTATCAAATAACTTCTCCCGCTCTGGGCGGAGCGGGAGGGTATGTCAGACTTTTACTGACTAAAACCCACCCGTGTTCCTTCAGTTGACTGTGCTAAGGGCCACGGTATCTCTTTCGAACAACCCGCGACCCCGGCAGGCATCGGCCCTAGCGGACCCCGTCAGTTAGTGCTAACATCTCTTTGAGGCGCGCGTGGAACACAACGCATAGACATTTTTCGTTTGTCTTTGACCATAAATTGAGAGATACTCTTTGAGCGGCCACTGGGAGGCCTAATGTTCAAGTTCAACGTTGGACAATTTTAGACTGGCATCATCGTCATCTGCCTAGCCTTTTCCCAAATATATTGGGGTCGACTTTCAGTCTAACTGGATGCAGCTGAATACCAGTATTTTACATGGAGCGACTGCCTATCTGACCTCCACAACCCAGCAACTGAGTAATACGATACCCCTTAGTAAGACTGGTTGTTAGACTTTCGGGTTTCTCACTACCCGTAACGACTGTCAAAGATCCACGAATGACAGCAGGGACCATCGGCTTAAATGTCACCCATCCACTGACCAACCGCGGCAAGCGTAGCTTAACCTGATATATCGACCTGTGCGGCTGTCATTACTTAGCCAAAGGCCCCTCATTTTAAACTGACAACAAGAGCTATTAAGAAACGTGTCGTAGTCAAAAGATTAGCTATTCAGCAATGTCGAGGGTACGCCGGCTGTATTGAAGTATCTCCTTTGGTGGAAGTTTTTTTTTTAATTTCGTTCTCTCTGGATTCAGTTTCAAAGACTAGCTACATACTCAATTTTAAAACATTTTCAAAAAAATCAGTTAAAATTAAAACTGCAATAGGTCTATTTAAATTAAATAAAAAATTATAATATTATATTACTTCCAAAATTACATTACCATAAAAAAGGATTACTTACTTACTGCAAATTTTCAACCATTTAAAACAAAAGTAACACCACTTGTTTAATAGAAAAAAAAGGTCTAAAAACAGTAACAGCGAGTTAGCGCACTCTGGTGACCGATAGCGGTACTAAATTGCAAATTTAAAAGTAAAACCTCACGTGCGCCTCCTAACGGGAAATAGCCGAACTGCGTTCATTGAACCCACTACAGGCATTCGTTGCGCAATTTTCGACTCACGAATTCGAAGTTCGTATTTTGAATCGTGGCGCGAATTTTAAAATTTCTCGCCCGAATATAGGTTGCCATTTGTAATTTGTATGGATCTCTCCTCTTTATAACGGTATTTTTTTTCGGTTGTTATTTTTTGGTTACTTAAGTATTTTGGGGAGCAAGGTCGTTAATATGTTGACGTAACTGTTAGGTACAATAAAAATAATGTTGATGGCCTTTACGCATTCTTTTGCCGTGTCCTGCATTTTAGAGGCATGCTGTCACCTGCTTTACATAACTTATCGTAATATTACTGGGTATTACAAACATTTTGTTTTTTATTGTTTAACTTTTGACAAAATTGCAACTTGAATTCGAATTCCAAGCCATTGACCTAACTAGGAGTCATCCGCCATTTTTCTTTTTCAAAACTTTTAAACTAAGAACCAGCTTTTTTAATATTTCAATAGAATATTATGACACGGCAAATATAACGGGCTTGTAGTAAATACTTTTTATTAAGCGTTGGCCGAAGACCGGTCGGGGTCAACGACCGCATTCGGCACCGATTCTCAGTGATCGGACATTAATGACTGATTAAACGGCAGTGAATTTCGATTATTGCTATAATAACATAGGCCATAAAAGATAGGAAAAGTAACAGGAAAAAAAAACATCGGGTTTTTAAAGACATGAGTTTTTTTGTGGATTTATAGGTAGGTCGTTGTACTTGAACAATGTGCAAATGAAATTAATGTAGGTTTTAAAAAGTTTGTTTTCATATTTTTATTGCATGCACTTTTGTCGATCACTAATCGACGTGGAATAGGGGTCAAAAGCAAGACTACACATGCCTACTTAAATGACATAAAGTTTTGGCAAATGTGGTTTCCTATTTCAGACCAAAATTGCCTTTTCTGGTATATCAAACATTGCAAAATAAATAAAAAAATTTAAACACATTTTAAAGTAGGTATCTATGACTCATGCACTTGTGTTAAGAAGACATACTTACTAGGTTCACCTAATTCAAAACTAATACCTAATAAAGCTGAAAAGTATGTTTGTTTGTTTGATGCGCTAATCTCAGGAACTACCAGTCGAATTTGAAAACAATATTTTTGATTTTGATAGCCCAATTCTTGATGAAGGCTACAAGGTATTTATCATCACGCTACAACCCTTAGGAACCGAGCAAAAAGTCAAAAAAGAGCGCTATGCGAAAACGAAGTAATCACGTGGACGGGCGATGCCATACGACGCGCTGGATGGGTCGGGGGAAAGAGACATTTTACGCGGACTAAGTCGCGGGCAGTAGCTAGTATTTAATATAATATACCTATTGTATTAATCATTTCTACTGTATGAAAAAAACCTGTCTTGCTAACAATGAATTTTATGAATGAACATAACCACTAACGGAATAAATAATAATAAAATTACCTTTGCTTGTTTAAATTTTGAATAAAGAACGCAGTCTGATTGACATTTGAATAGTGCCAAATTATGTGTTAACCATAGAGCCGTTAATTTTTCACTTCCTAGTGAAGTGCGTAATAAAAAATACGCAGAAGTATGCGCTTATTCATTCTTCTGCTTCTGCTTTGAGGTTATTTTTATTTGGCCACTGAAAGGAGTAAAAGTCCCTCACTGGCAAAAATGTTATGTAAAAATATTGAGCTTATATTTTGTGCAAACGTACGTGGAACCCTCACACACTACAAAAATATTGCACTACATTTCAATGTCGATTAAACTTGTAAGACATTTTGCACAAAGTAGGCTCTTGTGTAAACTTGTGCAGTTTTATTTGGTATAGTTATTTTATTTTCCTTATGAGATAAGGATACATGTCTGGACTAGGCAACATCGATCCTGAATTCTAAAATAACATAAAAAACAACTTTTTTATCCAACAAAGTTTTTTTTCACCTGGCAATCTTAATGAAGCAACAAAAAGTTAACAAAGCAATGTCCTAGTTTATTTGTAGCCATAAAATCCCAAAAGTCTAGACTTAAGACTGGACTATATCTTTACATCTACCTTTCGAAATTCGAACTGACCGGTGCATATTCGTTAAAAGTCATTGAACTCTTGTAGTTTTAAAAACTTGTTCTTTTTTAAGTCGTTGGTGAAACTGAGTTGAAAGGAGTTTTGATACTCAAGATAGTGGGGAGGTGGTTTCGCCATGCATTCGCTGTAGAAAAAGCTCTGAAAAGCTTCAAATTAGGTTAAAAGAGTTTACATACTCAGATGAAATTTTAGCACTTACTTAAGAAGGTATAGGTACAATTATTTTTTTTTTAAAAGATTAACCGGTTAACAAAGTTGGTAGCCAGTATAGTCCAGAGGCACTTGCATTGCACGTACTTGCATTGGACGTAAAAAGTCGTGGCATTAAAAAAAACCCTCTTCTTTTGCCAAAGCTACGTCTACACTGCACTCACGGCCCCTTGCACCGCTACCAGCCTTGCTGACACTGGCCCATCTTAGACCACAGAATGAGATATTCTTGTGCCTATACTAAGGTCGTCAAAATGCGAGAAGACTGTTGAACTGTCAAAATCAAAGAAATGGATAGAGCAGCATCTCTACTGCATAACTACCTATCACTAGGTTTATGCGATTTTTGACCAGAGGACCATTCCCGTATTTTTAGGAACGTTCACATTCCTATCTGTCAAAATTACCTTTTATTTCCCTAAATTTTTGACAAGTTTTTGACATTGATTGTCGCTGAGATGAGATTGCGATTAGATTTTGAACGTTTTTAATTAGGTACGAGAATTGGCCTTCTTATAGTTAGCCTTGGATAATATGAAAATATTTTTAAGGATATCAAACATTTTTCAGGGATTATGATAGACAAAAAACTATCGTCACAAACTGATTTTTCAGTAGTCAAATAGACTCTACTAAACATTACAAAAATCATTTCAGAAAGCAGTACAAAAATCCATTTTGCATCAACCGTATCACAGACTAAAAATTACAACCCTTCACCGCTCGTGTAACATGACATAACAGAAAAACAACAGACCATAAATTAAAATCCACTAAGCGCGCGCGACACGCAATTGTCATTTTTTTTTTCAAGCAAAGGCGTTCTGTATACAGCCGGTCCCACGGCGTCGCATGCACGGAACGCGTCCATATAACGGACGCATGCACACAGTTACACAGTATGTGGGTGAGCCTAACTGCGATCACCGTTAGGCTACGTCACTGCTAGAGGGGGGCGTTGTCGATGGTTTGTCTGTGGCTGTGGTTTTTTTTTAATGGCAGACATGTACTTGCTAACATATGACATGTAATGGTTAGTGCCGGAGACATTGACAGTGACCTAGTTCAGCGTGAGAGAAATGAGCTATTGAATCTTTAGATTCTTCTTTTTTTTTTAAAACGTTCGTAAAAATGGAGGACACACCTCCATTTGTTGAGATAACAGTGCTACACGATGATCCAAAGATGACTTGTAAAGTATAAAACCAATTACGCAAACAAAGTTTCAACGTAACGCCAATCATAGTGAAGCCATTGTTATCTATAATCAAAACAAGGAACTAACCTAAGCTAACATTAAAACACCGCACAAAAACTTCAACATAAACTATCGACCCCAAAAGCCTTATCGATGCAAACAGAGTTTCACATCACTAGCGCAGAGTACCGTACCACACCCCGGACACTCCATACAACGCTCGCAAAATAATTACCTACTACCACTACATTGACAAATGACGTTTGTATACGTGTAAATGTGTGCGTGAAATCTAGTAGGGCTGGCTGGCGCAGTATTGCGTAGGCGTGGCGGCGGCGCGCGGCGCTGCCCGAACGTATGCAACAATGGGGCGCCGCGCGCCGCGACACTAGGTACTCACAGAAATCTAATTAATAACATATTTTCTATTGTACTACTTTTAAAGTCGAAGAACGAATAGAACGTGAAAGAAAGAGACATAACTAAGACAATAAAGAGAGAGAGCAATTTGGTATGTTAATATTACGGAAGTTTTAATTGTTCTAAAACGAAGAAAACTTGGAAAATAAAATGATTAATAGAGAAAATTATGAAAATAAATTATCACAACACTGGCTTAACTTGTTTGTCTGTAATATACTAGCTTTTATTTTTTATGGGTTTAAAGGATATTTGAGTTGCTGTTCCTTACCTTCTTTCATGTTTCGGGAACCGAAAGAAACTCCTGTCTTTATCGTTCCTCGATGAAGATAAGCATCCAAATAATGCACAATATACAACCATCGTGATTAACACAAAATATAAAACTTTAAAAAAATAATGTGTTCGTGTCAGCAGTAGGTAGGTACAGCGCTGCGGTTCTTGTGTATGCGAGCGCCATTGTTAAAGAGCAGGCGACGAACACATCGAAGTGCGGGGTGAGGTGCGGTAACTGATGTTAGTGCGGGGAAGGGAGTGGCCTTTCTGTACGCAGTACTTTAAGTATTCTGTGACCGTACGCTACGTCACAAAGAAAGGGATTGCGGCTTACGGTACACAGGGCCGAGCACCGCCCTACTGTCGCTTTTCTGACGCTGGCCACACAGAATGCACGTCGATGGCGAATGGCGCGCAGAATCTATAGATGCTGGCTTTTTGAATTCGGATTCGATTTTTTTTTTTATTCGAGTTTTACTAACGAACTTTTGCGGTGATGCACCTTTTTTTTTTCGGGAATATTTTGAACTCAGGAGTTGCCTACTGCTGAAAAAATTTCAGTGTACTAGAAGCTGTGTGAATTAATAGCAACTGATAAAAATATTTATAGTAGAAAGCTTAGTTTTGAGAGAAGCTTAACTGTTAGGTCCGTACACAAGGTCAATGCCCCCAACTGTCGCTTTTTGGTACTGGCCTCGCAGATGGCGTAAATGCGGATTTCGACTACCACAAAACCACTTCAGAGAGTCACCCAAAAGAGTTCTGCGTACAGAATGTATAGTACAATTTCTTTTAAGGAATGTGTTAGCTCTGCCGTTGGTAGATTTTCAGACATTGGAAAATGTACGTTTCATCATCATTCTTTTTTTTTCTTGCATACTTCTCTATTAGTCGTGATCTCGGTTGTCACCCCTTTTCTAACCATATCATCATTCACACAGTCCATCCATCTTGTCTTTGGTGTTCCTCTACTCTTATGGTCATCCACATTCATACTGAAATCTTTCCTGTAGGTAAATGGAAATGTGCGTCTGTTGTACATAAATACATATATAATAATTACTTACGAATTAAAGACTTTGGTGTAGACAAATTCAAGCCTGAAGTTCCTGTCAATCCATTCTGAGTTGAAGATAAATTGATTGTGAATGAAAACCAATTCCTATAGTCAAAACAGTACCAGCACCCTAATTGCGTAACACACTATCAGTCAGAATCTGAACCATTTTGAAGGACATTTCTAATCCATTACTTCATATGTTCGAAAAATCTGTCTACTCTACAACGTAAGTAACGCAATGAATGTTGTTGAACTGTCAAAATGAAAGCACGCAATTACCCCGCAGATAATATTTATAAATTAATTTATTGGAGATCACAAGTCAGAAAGGCAGTTGTGGGACTCGCGTATCTATATACTTACGCCACATAAAAACATTCGCCGCACCAACAGACGACATGCCGGCCTCAGAAGCAAAAACGTACTGACGAGATGCGACAGCGCCGGCAATATTTATAGTGTGCGTACAGACGGTGCTATACGTCGCGCACGCGTCAGAGCGAGATGGGTGCGGGCTCATCGTGCCTCGTGGATCACAGAATATTTTGAAGTTTAAGAAATTAGCGTTCTCCCATTGGTTGATTAAAAATTGTATTTTGGTGAGCCTAGCACAAATAGTATGTCCTAAAATAGTACTTAAGGAAGGATCTTTTTCAAATAAATGAGCAATTATTCCCTGCAACATATGTGTTTAATTTGCCATCAATTAAGACCCCAACAACTGGTGACTCCCGACAACTGAACCGACAACCCAGATCAAGATGTCGCAAGAAAATCCAAGCGAAAGCAAAATTTTGAAGCCCGAAGTCGACTTGGCTGCAGTCTCCATCCAATCAAGACTGCTGCCGTTTTGGAGAGAGATACCACGAGCCTGGTTTATCCAATTTGAAGCCGTCGTGGATCCTTTGAAGACATCGGATGATCAAAAGTACCGATACGTGTTGCAGCAGCTTCAAACCACCGATCTACAACATATCACGGACATCTTATACAATCCGCCAGCCACGGACAAATATGGAGCCGTGAAGAATCGTCTGCTGACGGTATATGACACATCAGACGTGAAAAACTTTCAAAAGCTCATCACCGGCCTGGAACTGGGCGACCAGAAACCTACACAGTTGCTACGCAAGATGAAAGAACTCGGCAGCGGCATGATCACAGACGAAGGTTTGAAGATCGAGTGGCTCAACCACCTACCCACACAGATGCGCGTCGTATTGTCGATCAACACGGAATCGTCACTCGACACACTCGCCGCGATGGCTGACAAGATGGCAGAATATACAGAATCCTCAACATCGACGGTCGCTGCAGTGTCCACGCCACAAGAGCCCGTGATGTCTGCACAATTAGATGTCTTGTCAAAGCAAATGGAGAAACTATGTCTAGAAGTCGCCGAGTTACGTGGACGCACAGCTCATCGCCACAAACGCCCGTTTCGTTCCCGGTCGCGTTCACAGTCACGGTCGCGGCAGGGGAACAAGTCTTCAACCAGACCCGGCGATCCGACGTGGGAGTGCAGGTACCATTATCGCTACGGTGACAAGGCAAAGCGCTGCGAATCACCGTGCTGCAGAAGGAAGAATACTCAGCCGTCATTAAACTAGCTTCGACATCGACGGCGGCGGACGTCGATGTCCCTTGCACCACCAACCGCCTTTGTATCTTCGATCGAGACACTAGAGAGCGTTTCCTCGTGGATACAGGCGCCGACATTTCAGTTTTGGCCGCCACTAACAAAAGAAAATTAACGTCCGCAAGCACCTACCGTTTATATGCCGCAAACAACACACCAATCAGCACTTACGGTGAAAAAACCATAAGGCTAAATCTCGGTTTACGTCGCAGCTTTCTATGGAAATTCGTCGTAGCTGATGTGAAGACCTCGATCTTAGGAGCAGATTTCATACGGCATTTCAAACTGCTCGTTGACCTCCACAAAAGGAAGCTTATCGATAATGTTACCGACTTACAAATTGACGCCTACGAAGTTGCTACAAGCGAAGAAACAGTACATGTCATAAGTTCGGAACAAGTATATTATGACATCTTGAAGCGATACCCTGAAGTGCTTCGCCCTATGACACTCAAGGAACCACCGAAACACGATGTCATGCACCGGATAGACACAGCAAGTACCCCTCCGCTCTTCGCCCGAGCCCGTCCCTTGCCGCCGGATAAATACAAGGTTGCAAGGGAAGAATTCGAGCACATGATGGAACTGGGCATTTGTAGACCATCAAAGAGTCCGTGGGCAAGTCCGCTACACATTGTGAAAAAGAAAGACGGAGGACTACGAGTATGTGGCGACTATCGAAGATTGAACGCAGTCACTCAGCCAGATCGATACCCCATACCTCGCATACAAGATTTTACATACCAGCTACACAATATGTCAATATACTCGAAGTTGGATCTCAAAATGGCATATTACTGGATCCCAATCGCAGAAGAGGATGCCCAAAAAACAGCCATTATTACACCGTTCGGGCTATTTGAATTCAAATGCATGACGTTTGGTTTGCGCAACGCTAGCCAAACATTTCAACGGTTCATGCATCAAGTGCTGCGAGGAATAGACAACTGCTTCTGCTACGTGGATGACATATTATTATTCTCAGAAGATGAAGAGACACACAAACAACTTCTATGTCAAGTACTGGAGCGCCTTAAAGAATACGGTGTCATGCTGAAGCTAGAAAAATGCGAGTTTGGAAAAAACCAAATAAATTTCCTCGGTTATGAAGTATCGATAAACGGCATCAAACCCACAGAAGAACGAACGAAAGCGATATCCAACTACCCGAAACCCAAGACAATCGCGGAGTTGCGCCGTTTTCTCGGCATGATTAATTTTTATCGTTGCTGCCTACCCCACCAAGCCGACTTACAAAACGAGCTTAACAAATATCTGCATAACCAGAAACGTAATGATAAAACGCCTATCGAATGGACACCGGAGGCCGAATTAGCTTTTGAGAAATGCAGACAAAGCATTCTAGAAGCGACTGACCTGGTCCATCCACTTCCTGGAAGCCCCCTCGCCCTGATGACGGACGCATCAGACTTCAGCCTTGGAGCTGTATTACAACAGAAAATAGAGAACAAGTGGCGCCCCCTCGCATATTTCTCGAAAAACATGAGTGAAACTCAACGCCGCTACAGCGTATATGATCGCGAACTATTAGCGATATATACGGCTGTCAAGCACTTTCGAAGACTAATAGAAGGAGGTGACGTAACCGTATTAACGGATCACAAGCCACTGGCCTACGCCCTGTCACGCCCACCGAGTACCACCGACACTCCACGTCGAGAGCGGCAGTTGCACTTTATTAGCCAATTTTGCACGAATATTAAACACGTACAAGGAGAAGCAAACCCGGTGGCTGATGCATTGTCACGCATTGAGGACATACAATGCCCTTCTAACATCGACTACGCCGCGCTAGCCAGTGAGCAAGAGAAGGATTCAGTCTTGGAACAACTAAGAAAACAATCGAACTTGACGTTCACCGACGTCACGATGCCTGGAATCAGTCGACCAATCACATGTGAGACATCTACTGGAACACCACGACCATACTTACCGACTATGTACCGTTTTGCTGCATTCAAAGCTCAACACGGTTTATGTCATCCTGGTGTTAAATGCACGAGAAGGCAGATGTGTTCAAAATTCTTTTGGCCGAACATGAACAAAGAAGTAAGCAACTGGACCAGAGCGTGCATCGACTGTCAGCGGTCAAAGATACATCGCCATGTCGTAACTCCACTGAGCGAGTTCCCATCATCTGAACGCTTTGAACATATACATATGGACATCGTCGGCCCGCTTCGAACATCAAACGATTGCCGTTACTGCGTAACCATCATCGATCGCTGCACCAAGTGGCCCGAAGCTGTTCCGTTGCCCGACATAACCGCTGAAAAGGTCGCAAAGGCCCTGTACGAGAACTGGATCGCAAGATTTGGATGTCCACTGCGAATATCAACGGATCAAGGTCGCCAATTTGAGTCCCAACTTTTCCGATCGCTGATGCAGAAATTTGGCATAACACGAATACGCACAACGGCATATCATCCTCAGTCAAATGGCCAGATCGAAAGATGGCACCGAACATTAAAGGCAGCATTAATGGCACGCGGTTCGACCAATCAATGGACAGAAGAGCTACCCACTGTGCTTTTGGGACTGCGCACAGCATTACGCAACAATAATCTCAGCCCGGCAATTATGACATACGGAACAACACTTCGCCTGCCATCAGACTTAATCGTAAAAACGAAAACAGACATCGATGAAAGCGACTATGTACGTCGCCTAATGGAAACAATGGCGACAGTTAAAAGTGCGCCGAGCTCGAACAGCAGTCATACTGAGCCATTCATACACAAGGACCTCGCGACGTGCACACATGTTTTCGTAAGAAACGACACAGTACGGCCGCCGCTAACGCCGCCGTACGATGGGCCCTACGAAGTTATCAAGCGCTACGACAAGTACTACAGAGTCAAGTTACCGCTACGCACATCAGTGGTATCTTTAGACAGACTCAAACCGGCCTTCATGTACAGCGAGCCCGTTGAAGAAAAAGATCACCACCAGGACATTAGACCTACTCAGCCCTACACCACCAGATCCGGCAGAGTCGTGAAGCCAGTGGTACGCTTCACTTAGCGGGGAGTGATGTGGGACTCGCGTATCTATATACTTACGCCACATAAAAACATTCGCCGCACCAACAGACGACATGCCGGCCTCAGAAGCAAAAACGTACTGACGAGATGCGACAGCGCCGGCAATATTTATAGTGTGCGTACAGACGGTGCTATACGTCGCGCACGCGTCAGAGCGAGATGGGTGCGGGCTCATCGTGCCTCGTGGATCACAGAATATTTTGAAGTTTAAGAAATTAGCGTTCTCCCATTGGTTGATTAAAAATTGTATTTTGGTGAGCCTAGCACAAATAGTATGTCCTAAAATAGTACTTAAGGAAGGATCTTTTTCAAATAAATGAGCAATTATTCCCTGCAACATATGTGTTTAATTTGCCATCAATTAAGACCCCAACACAGTCTTCAATCTCCAATTTTCATCAGATAATAGTCCCTAGTCTAGTCATAAGAAGGTGGCTGGGACAGACTGGTTGCTGAAGATAGAGGACAGGGTGTTGTGGAGAGCCTGGGACCACTGCCAGCCTATGTCCAGCAGTGGACTGCGATAGGCTAAGTTGATTGAATAGTCCCTCACCCTATACATGAACATCATAAGGAACAGAGAAAACTGTTTCAAATACAGTTCACAAGGCACAGTAAGACTGAAACACAGACGAAGACTGTCCTCAGTCAAAATCAAAAGTCATTTATTCAAACTAGGCTGAGAATCAGCACTATTTGAACGTCAAAAATTAGGTAGACAGTCCCCAAAATTCTCGCCCTTCACCACTTCCTAGTGCTTTCACTGGGAAGAAGAATTGGCGCAACAAACTCACCAGCAGCACAGCTGGATGTTCAGTTAGAAGAACTTGAGTCTATAGAATCTATTAAGTAAAGAGTCTCCAGTTTCCATCTGATTATTGGCCCTGACTCCGAACGTGGACATCAGAAGGAATAGAGAGAACTCATTCAAGAGTGAAAGACTGGTCAGACAGGCAACCACAAACAAAGAACGTCCTCAGTCTCCAGTTTCCATCTGATTATTGGCCCTGACTCCGTACATGGGCATCAGAAGGAACAGAGAGAACTCATTCAAGAGTGAAAGACTGGTCAGACAGGCAACCACAAACAAAGAACGTCCTCAGTCTCCAGTTATAGAGGTATGAGGAACAGGGTGTAAAGTTCACTAAACCTCCATAGAAAAGGGAGGATCCTCCGACCAGACGGGTGTTGTGTCTGGTGGGTAACTGCCCAATGAGTCATGTCGGGCCGTTGTATATATGCTAGTTGCGTGGTAAACTCTGCTTGCGAGATGCAGGATTTGCGTGACGTCAGTATGACGCGTTGTTCGCATGTGGCGTTGTTGATACCGCTACACAGTTTCCATCTGATTATAGGCCTTGACCCCCTACATAGACATCAGAAGATCATAAGGCACAGTGAAAACTGTTTTACGAGTGATTGGTCGATCAGACAGTCAAACACAGACAAAGACAGCCCTCAGTCTCCAGCTGACAATAATCCCTGACCTCATACAGCGAAAGTTCAGGAACCCCATCCCGAAACAGTGACGTCACCACAATATAAACCAGGTGCACGAGTCGCCATGCAGTCTAGGACACGAATACACGGCCCGATTTGCATACAACGTGACTATGTTAAGATTCAACCAAGGGAATGTAAGGAGGATGGCGGCAAATAACAGTTTCAGAACTGTTAACAAGAGTGGAAAGTTGGGCAAGAATGTTGGACTGTTGGTGGAGTTGGCAAAACTGTTGGTGTAAAGCTCCAGTCGTCATCAGAGGACTTAGAAACAAAGCATAAATCAGCCTATAATGTTCCCACTGCTGGGGCACAGGCCTCCTCTCTGTGAGAGGGAATTGGTCGTAATCCACCACGCGGGCCCAGTGCGGGTTGGTAAATGTCATGTCTTCGAATTTTTGGTTCGAAGACATGCTAGTTTCCTTGTTTTTGAGAGCAGTGATGATGAAATAATTTACACAAATTAAAGCGCCTGTCGAGGTTTGGACCTACGACCTACAACTCGTAGGTCGCGGTCACTATCACATTAGAATATGGAGAAGCCTAATCGCTGTAACATAAATCGGTTTTGGTATGGAATCATGAGGAGTTAAAGACTTGGCTACATGTGGGACTAACGATTATAGAGTACCGATGGCCGGAATTATAAGGAGTTACCAAGTTGAGCTGCTACATGGGGACCTGACAGTCATTTATTAAGTCTACTGGCCTACTTTCGGCAGTCAGCTCCCACAACCAACCTTTTTGACTGACTAATATATTGGAATGAGCTTTTCTCGAGTGGCTCGTGCCAATATGCGAGTAGAAAAAAAAAAGAAATATCTTTGGATTTGAACCATGAAGTCCGTCAACCCACCGCTGCACACGTGAGGACCTAATGGCTACGTCAGCGAATGTTATCTGCGTTGCTGAAATTAGAACTAAAAAAAAATTGTGCTACTTTTGCCATTGACACGCTAAGAAGATGAAGTCCAACAAAAGTTGGGGCAACCTCGGGAGGTCCTTTAAACTTTAGACACTCCATCTGTCTCTATGCAATTAAAACTATTAAAGTAGCGATCCTAATATGAACACAGGCAAATGAAATATGCAACAGTCTTCGTAATCATGTCATTTACCAAAATAGGCTAGACTCAATGACCTACGCAACTATCCAATTTCATAACCATTGCGTCTTTTGTATACAATAATTGACCCAGCAATGTACAGTGTTCAAGAGCTTACGCGATTAAAATTCATAGACGAACTTATTTGCTATTTCGATGGCGTAGAACAACCATAGACGAAAGTTCTAGACTGCCATTATTGGAGTCTAGGTCATTCACGTTACCTATATTATATGTATAGTAACGTAGCTTCCTATTTTTGTCATAATTTTAGTTTAGGAGAAGTGACTTCAGCTTTATGTATTTATGTCAATTTTTGTCATTTTTTTTGGCATTCTGGTATCAGAAGTAATAAAATTAAATAACCCTCTTTTTGACGCAGTTGGGTAAAAACTCTTAAAATCTCACGATTATGCAAGCCAAAACCGCTAAAAAGCTGATTGAATTTATAATCTGGCTATACAGAGTGTTTGAAAAAGGAATCATTGGAGAAGTAATTAAAATAACTTTGGCAACCCTTAGCAACGGCAAGGAAAGAAGTCAAATTATGGACGCGAAAAATTAAAGAGCTAACTCTCAACCACAAACTCTGAAATATATTTTTTTCTTTAAATTCATATTAGGCAAAGATATTCATTAAATTCCTATTTCTGTATGTCGAAAATGATACAAATGTCGAATTCATGTACCAAGTTTTTTTTTTTTTTAAGATTCTTATCAGGGACTTACAGGAAAATTTAATTTTCACTAAAATCTATTTCGATGACGTCATAATTTTAATTATTGTGATAATAGTTACTGAATTGCTAACTAAGTCATATTATAATAAATGGATTTCGATTAAAAATCTTCAGTTTTTTTTCCACTGAATACATGCAAACTTAGTAGAAAGTGACAGATACCCAAAATTTAAATTTCTAAACGTGAGCTTATCGTATGAAATTCAAATTTTACCTTTGTTACTCACGACTTCTGTTTCCGTCAACAGAACAGAAAAGTGCATTCACCTCTGTGAACTCGGCGAATACAACATTGTCGTATTTCAGCGTAAAAAAAAAACTATTTCCAATGACAAATATTCAAAATTCTACTCTGTGTTAATAGTGTATTAGCCAAATTATGTGTCCATTAAAATTCTTCTTAAATTATGCTCGAATCAGATTTAAATTTAGAACGCACAAATTCATACTAAAGAGTTCCATAACTCTTTAGTTATTAAATTTGTTGTCACTATTTTTAATCTGTTGCAAAAGTTAGTTTTTAAATACTCACCTCTTATTGTACTCGGCATTTTGTCAAAAATCCTTTGCTGGATACCACTGTCAAACAATTCAGAAAACACCACAGTTGCCACAATAAAATAATGTATTATCCGTTTTCAGACATTTTCACTTGAATAAACACAGTTTGCACGAGTTCACGGCACAAGATACTGCACAATTTAAAAAGGTTAGTTTGGCGCCAAGAGAGCTGTCAATGTCAAAATTCCCGCGCGTTTGGATACCCGTCGGTACGTCCTAGAGATGTGGTGTAGCGGTGGGTTGTGCTTTTTTCGTTGCGGCGCGCGCTCGAGACTCAGGCTAACTGTATTTTTTTTCGTGATGCGAACAGTAACGGTGTTAAGGCCGGTTCTTCACTCACATCTTCTTCTGCCATCGAACGGCGATGATTTTGGACGCGTGGCTAATTCGATTTACGGTCAATTTTGATTGCTGCCAATGATCGGAGATTTCCGGTTTTTGAGGACTTTTTTGCGCATAGGTTGTTGGCATCGTAAAATCTGTGATAGGCTGCAGTTATTTTGCATGGAGAGATAGAATAAAATTTCTAATGGTCAATGATTGAAAAATTGCCATTCAATCGGAAAAGGTGAATTTTATGGTGCCCTCTCTGAGTTTATTGGCCTCTGAGTCTTAAAAGTTTTAACAATTTTGTAGGCAATAATTTCAATTTTGCCAAATTTATCCATTTCCATTTGAAGAAAAATAGAAAAAGTCTTTTTTGCAAACATTTTTGATAAGTCCTCATCTTCTTCCTGTCCTGCGAGGCAATTGCGTAACACTTTATCAATCGGAATCGGTTTCATTTTGACAGTTCAACAACATTCATTGCGTTATTTACGTGTTGAGCAGATAAATTTTTCGAACTTATGAAGCAATGGATTAGCAATTGGCTTGATTCTGATTCCGATTGATAGTGTGTTACGCAATTAGGGTGCTGATCCCACGTAAGGTGCAAAGTTTTCTACTTCCATTCTTCCCTGTCAACCGCCACGCTATCATTCACTCCCTTCTCTTTCATATCACACAATCCATCCATCTTTTCTTAGTTGGTTAGGAATTATTGCCATAGCGTCCTCTCTAGTCTTTCCTATTACGTCATGATCAAAATCTCCATTTTCGAAAATTTCCACCAGTTTCAAATCAGAGAACCACCTATTGGAAATCAATCTGAAACAAATCATTAAGTTCAAATCTTATTTCCACCAGAAAAATGTTATTACGCAAGTTCCTGTAGGGTAAAACTTGCAGCAAGTAGAATTGCAGTTGAGTTCTGTATTCGAAGTCAGTTCCGGACATTCACATGCGCAAGAGAACTAGCTAATAGTCTTTGGGCATTAAAAGATTCATATTTGATCGCACCCTTCTGAATATGACTATAGATATCCTTACGGGCTACTTTGTACCAGGGGATTGTGTGGCCCAGTAACTGGGTTATTGAGATCAGATAGTCTATAGGTCCATATAAAATACTGGTATTCAACTGCATCCGGTTAGACTAATTTATTTATTTCAGGACATAAATATTTTTAGTATAAAATAGTACTTCACTAGCATGTTCTTATGCTGTTCTTTGGTACTTGTCCGCGGAAGCGACGGAACACCACGTCCTGCGGCCTAAAGTCTTCTTCCATGACGACGGGCAGATAACAATTCGGTACGCGCACCATGAACGCCTTGAAGTTGACGTTGCGGTGCGACTCCAGTAACTGCACCCTCGGCGTGTACCTCGTCTACTAGCTCACGTACTCCACGATGTCCTCCGCCTTAAAAGCCGACCTCACGATCATCATTTTTGCCGAAAGGCGTAGGTACACTGCTGCTCCCCTAAGCGTCGCCATATTACAAAGTCAGCATATAATGTTCCCACTGTTGGGACACAGGCCTCCTCTCGGTGAGGGGACTGGTTCGTGATCCACCACGCGGGCCAAATTGAGCGTCCAATATAAGCGAAAAATTACCGAATTCAAGTCATATTACGGGAGGCAAGCAGCCTATATTCTTAATCTGTCAAGCGCCGCTAATGAGACAATTGATTTTCTATTGTTTCGTCGCCGATCGGCGAACCGCGACGCTTGACCGGTTAAGGTGGTCTTTTATGATCTCCCTATTTCATTCCCACTGCTGAGAAACAGTCCACCTCCCTGTGAGAACGGGGTAATTGCGTAAGACACTAACATTAGCAATTCAACAACATTCTTTGCGTTATCTACGTTGTTGAGCAGACAAATTTTTCGAACATATGAAGCAATGGATTAGCAATATTCTTCAAAATTGTTCAGATTGTAATTGATAGTGTATTACGCAAGGGTGCTGGTTTCCTCACGATGATTTTCTTTATCTCATGTCATCCCCTACCTCAGTGTTCCGCAAAGAATGTACCGCGGCACACTGGTGTACCGTGGTCATTAATTGGTGTGACTCGGAAAAATAAGGTTATGTTATAAACTTATCTATCTATATATATAAAAATGAAACCCGTTTTCCGTTGGACCGATTTCGCTAATTCTTTTTTTGTTGTGATCGGTATTGCCGGGACAAGGTTTGTATGAAAGAAAATTTTGGAAATTCGAAAAAAAAAATTGCACCCGTGCGAAGCTGGGGCGGGCCGCTAGTTCTAAATAAAAACCAAAAAAAGAGAACACCTCAGGACAATTGACGAAGAGATGAGAGCAGCTTTGTCAACGATTACGCCAAATTTAGACCGTCTATGCTCGATTAATGACCCCCCGCTAGATGGACGGACGACCTAAAGAAGGTGGCTGGGGTAGACTGGATGCGGAAGGTGGAGGACAGGGTGCTGTGGCGCAGTCTGGGAGAGGCCTATGTCCAGCAGTGGACTGCGATAGGCTGAGTTGATTGATGCTCGATTAAACAGGCTCATGTTTCGCATTAAATACCTTTTCTGACTATTAATAATAAATACCTTTTCTGCAATTTAAACTTTAGGTTTGTTGATTAATAATAATAAATACCTTTTCTGCAATTTAAACTTTACCTCGCCATTTATTACAAAGCTTAATTTTAGTTTTAACACCACCCTGCTCGCTAACGTCATATTATACGTCATGCAAGCCTAACCTGAAGCAAGAGCCGGGCATTAATATTGTACTGAATTTCATTATGACCCGCTGGTCATTAATGTGATTTGAATTTGGAACCTTGACAGAAAATCGTATGGAAACATATATAAAAAAAAGGGGACGGACCCGTGCTTCACCTATTTTCTCCACCTGGGTGAAGCACGGGGTCTACTGATTCTTGGTCGGGTCCCGTGCTCCAACTGATGATCAAGTACAGTCAAGTAATTAAGAAAAATACATAATTTAATAATATACTACTCTGCCAAAAAAGTACCTGCCGGGAAAAGATCAAAAATGTTAGTTATTCATTTATTAAGTTATGCTAGCGACCATTTTCGGGGGCCCATTATTGAGTGTGCAAGTCAGTCATAGAATTTATTTTAACTAATTTATTCCAAAAAATGGCCCACAGAAATTTCATTATTAATAAATTCACTTTTATTAAATAATTGTTCTATTAGCGGTAACGTTGATTGGTCTCAATGTACATAATTATGTTGATACTTAAGAGGGAGTAACCAAAATGGCCTGCTTTAATTTAATTTATCATGAAATTGATAAGACTTAGGTAGAAAATAAAAATAATATGAGTATTTCAATTAAACCATTTACCTTAATTAACAAAAATAACAAAATTAAAACCTAACTTAACTAAAACTATACAAAAACTAAAATATAGCGTCGAAAAATTCATCCGCATCGCTGTCGACTGGTAATGTACCCAAGAGACTGGCGGCATTGCCACGTTGTATGGCAATGCTTAGCCTTTGGCCAAAGTAAAAGCCAGCCCTTGGGTCACGGGAAGTGTCAACCAGCCGTTTTGAAATTTCTTTAAAAAGACCATGAGCACTCGGACCCCACGGCCCGAGGGTTTCAACCCCAAATGGCTCGAAAATATAATTTCCGATAAGGTTATTATATTTTCGCCGCTTGAGGTTTTCCGCAGCCGCAGCAGCAGCGCCAGCACAGCATGCCGGTCCAGGAAGGTGGGATGGCGCAAGAGTATCGACACAAGTTGCGTCCCACACTAAAGGCCTACCCACCTTCCAAGGAAATAGAGACATACCGTCCGGTCTCTTGCCATCGTCGCGTACCAAGTCATTCGGTTCTAATACAGCTGGAACGGCGACGGTAACAAGAGCTCGTCGGATGATGTCATTAATGTTCGCGTGGCGCGCTAAGCGACCCGCACTTCGGCTGCAAGACAGGCCGTGGTGTCCGAGGCTGTTGACATCTTCGCCACAGTGACAGCGATGAGGGGAACAGCAAGGAGTACCTAGTCGCAGGGAAGCAGCGAGGCGAAAAGTAGTGTCGTCGAGCAAAGTGCCTATGTTCGACGAAGGTAGTGCATGAAGCCAAAGTCCCGACTCCCATCTACCCACAGCCAGCAGGCGCGCACGTTCCGCAGAAGTAGCAGACGAGACGAGTCAAGTAAATTGTTCTGTACTACTCTGCAGAGCGGCTCATCCCACCGTCTCTGGGAAGATAGATTGTCGGGTGGATCTGTTTTCGGGCAAGCGAGTCTCCAGGCATCCATAGCCTCGGTGAAACACGGCACATCAGAATTAATCAGTGTGGAGGCTAAGATTTTCCTGATTAATTTATCAGTGCTGTGGACCGAGGATATGAAAGCCGGTAGCCGAAATAATTGTTTAGATCTTTTGATTCATATAGGGAAGACAATTTACTGCATCACTGTACAATAACGTCATCAGTTGGAGCACGGGACCCGACCAAGAATCAGTAGACCCCGTGCTTCACCCAGGTGGAGAAAATAGGTGAAGCACGGGTCCGTCCCCAAAAAAAAAAAACTTTTTTTCTATTAATGTACGGGTCGACCAAAGAGTCTGGTTTACATTCTCATGAAAGTGTTATTAAAGATCCTAGTGAATTTATTATTTAAAAGCATTTTACGAGAATCATTCGGAAGTCGAAGTTCTCATAATCGTTAATATTTTGATATTCAATTCATCCGATATCAATTAAAACTGCTGCTATTTTGTGCATGTACAGCTACAACTATTGATAGAAAACCATTAACAGAATTATGTATTAGAGGATTCTGTTGATTGAACTAGACTTGTAGTGTCCGTGGAGTTTCTTGCCCGTTCTTCTTTCTCTATAGGTACCTACTACGGTTTGGAATGCACAACTAGCTTCATCTTTCGACTGACCGATCCCTTGACAATTCAAAAGTGCTTGTAATTGGTTTATTTGAAATAAATGCTTTGAGTTTGAGTTTGAATGCTGACTAATTTATGTCTTTATGATGGGATTTAACAACCGCAGTCGTAGTATTTCTGGAAAAAAACCGATATAGCTTGCAGAGTAAGCAAACTGAAGTGGCAGTGGACTGGCCATTTTTGCTGAAGGAGTGATGGCCGGTATGGCAGACGAGTCCGGCACTCTAATTACGTAAAACGCTCTCAATCAAAATCTGAATCATTTTCAAGGATATTACTAATCCATTGCTTCATATTTTCGAAAAATTTAACGTTTCAACAACGTAAATAACGCAATGAATGTTGTTGAACTGTCAAAATGTGAACGCCATTCCTACAGTTAGTGTGTTTCGCAATTACCCCGCTGGAGTGGAGACCGCGTATCGGCAGGCGTAGTGTGGGACGTCCCCAAGCTAGATGGACGGACGTTCTTCAAAAGATGGCTGGTGTAGACTGGACGCGTAAGGCGGAGGACAGGGTGCTGTGGCGCAGTATGGGAGAGGTCTATGTCCAGCAGTGGACTGCGATAGGCTGAATGATTGATTGATTGACTACTGGAGTATTACATTATCTGTGCTACATTAACATTAGCTAGATCAACATAGAAGTAATTAAGGTGAATGCGCATTGTAGCCCGCGAAATTTAAATTTTCTTACGTTTTTTGCAATTTGTATGTCAGTGTCAGGTTGTATCTTGATCAAAATATGATTTGCGACTATAATAGACATGTATTTACAGAATTATAATAATTAGAATCATTAATATATCTCTTTAAGTTAGATTTCTACCATAAACACTTTTCCATGATGTATTAATGATTCTAATTATTATAATTCTGTAAATACGTACCGGTTATAGTCGCGAATCATATTTGGATCAAGATACAACCTGACACTGATCTGCAAATTGCAAAAAACGTAAGAAAATTTAAATTTCGCGGGCTACAACTGCGCATTTACCTTAATAAGACTTACCTTCTTTTTTTTTTTTTTTTGTGTTTATGTTCTTTTTTGCGTCATGTTCACCGCAAATAAACGTATTTTCTTTCCTTCTTTCACTGCTAACTCGTAAACATTTTATTGCAAGTTTATAATCGTTACATATTGGTCGTAATAATATAACGATTAGTCATTGCGTGATCATGTCAACATAATAAAAAGAAATGTTACGTTCATTCGATGGGAAATGGGAGTAGAAGACAAGAAACGTAATTTGTTGGAAAATCACACTCACACTAATATTATAAAGGCGAAAGTTTGTGAGTGTGTGTGTGTGTTAATATGTTTGTTACTTCTTCACGCTCAAACGGCTGGACCAATTTTGATAAAATTTTGTATGGAGGTAGCTGACACCCTGGATTAACATATAGGCTACTTTTTATCCCGATATTCCCACGAGATCGACATTTACGCGAGTGAAACCGCGGGGCGCAGCTAGTAAATAAATAATTGAGTATGAGGTCCTGCGGGGTAATTGCGTAACAAACTATCAGTAGCATCCTTAGAATAATAATAGGTATAATTACGGACCATAACCCCCTTAACAAACACCTTTTTATCATAGGCGCCAAGGACAGCCCCCTTTGCAGGGGCTGCCTTGACGCCGAGGAATCAGCCGCCCACGTCATCCTGGAATGCGAGGCTGTGGCTCCACAACGTCAAGAAATCCTCGGAACAGTGAAGTCGCTCTGTGAAGCTCCCAGGAAGCTTCTGTGCTTTTGGGCGGAGCTAGGCTTTTTTTTATCGATGGGAAGTCATCAAATGACCCCTCCCGCTCTGGGTGGAGCGGAAGGGAGTGTCAGACTCTTACTGACTACTACCCATCCGTGTTCCTTCCTTAGCCCTTTATGTCGGAACATAAAGGGGTAAGGAAGGAACACGGATTTAACGCTACCCCGGAGGGTAGCGTTAAATCTTTCGTACAACACGCACCCCCGGCAGGCTTCGGCCCTGGTAGGCCCCTTCCTTTTTGCTGACATCTCTTTGAGGCGTGCGTGGAACACGTACGCGCCGTCCGGCATGGGCCTGGTCCTGATCGGACGGTGAGCTACGGGCGGAGCTAGGCTGGCTCTGTTAGCCAGAATCTAAGTGCGGAAATGGAAGTCTAAGTGCGGAAAAGGTAGCCCCATCATCATCATCATCATCAGTAGCAATAGGTATCATTTAGACAGTTCAACAACATTTATTGCGTTATTTACGTTGTGAAGCAATGGATTAGCAATATCGTTCATGGCTGCGTCAGCGAATGCTATCCACGTTGCTGAATTTTGGGCCAAACAAATTAAAAAAAAAACTATATTTTTGCCATAGACATGCTAAGAAGCAGTATCCTTCAAAATTATGTGAGTTTATGTATGTATGTTTAATTTATTGTCGTGTCCACCTTGTATATAGGCCATAGGGTACATACAGACGCCAGCACATCAAGCTACCCGAAACTGTCAAATTTTCCCAATCAACTTTGAACCTTAAGATTTAGTGATAAAGTTGAAAATCTATTAAATAAATTGGATAGATTGTAGTAACTTGATGTGCTGGCGTCTGTACATAATATATGGTTACATCGTTACTGCCTTTTTCGGACACAAAGCTCATGTGCCACAAACACCCAGAAGAGACCCAACCCGGAATAAACGCCAATCTGTAGGTCATACGGGATCTAAGAACCGGCATTGCACACCCGGTACCCGCCTGCAAACATAGCCAAGCCAATATTTTGTTTTGTAATTAATTAATACTTTATTCATTACTAGCTTCTGCCCGAGGGGCCTGTGGCTACATTACAACAGCCGCACAGGTCGATCGATCAGGTTAAGCTACGCTTGCCGCGGCTAGTCTGTGGATGGGTGACCATTTTTACATACCGAGACTCCTCCGTGCCTCCGATAGCACGTAAAACCGTTGGTCCCGGCTGTCATTCGTGGAACTTTGACAGTCGTTACAAGTCAGATGCCCGAAAGTCTGACAACCAGTCTTACCGAGGGGTATCGTATTACCCAGTAACTGGGTTGTGGAGGTCAGATAGGCAGTCGTTCCATGTAAAATACTGGTATTCAGCTGCATCCGGTTAGACTGGAAGCCGACCCCAACATAGTTGGGAAAAGACAGGCAGATGATGATGACTGTTTCAGCCCGCGGCTTCGTCCGGGTAGATGTCGGAAATTATCCCACGGGAACGTGCTTCCGGGATAAATAGTATTATTTTATTCAATTCAATTTTTCAACAAACAAATTCATCAACAAACAGGTCATAGAGAATGCAAATAATCTTTTTTTTATATTTAGATTTTTTATGACTAAAAATCTCACTGTCTCCATTGACCTGCATCATCCCACAGCCCACTACTGGGCAAAGGGACCACTTGTCATTTGTTTTCCCCAGCTCGTCCCGCCATCTTATCGGCATAAGGACCTCTCCCCATGATTTCCAGCTCTTTCCAGCTCTTTCACATTATCAATTGGAATCGGTTTCATTTTGACAGTTCAACAACATTCATTGCGTTATTTACGTGTTGAGCAGAAATATTTTTCGAACTTATAAAGCAATGGATAAGCAATTTGCTTCAAAATGATTCCGATTCCGATTGATAATGTGTTACGCAATTAGGGTGCAGGGCTAAATTAGACCACTTGTCGTTGGTTTTTTTATTGCTGAATGGGCCAGCTCTTGACGCCGATCACACCTGATGGAAAGCGATGGATGAGGTCTATGATGGAACGAGCGTGACCAGAAGATGCCTAAGGCACTGGAACTCCCACGCATCGACGAAACACAACAGGCTGCTTGACGCCGGACTCCGGTGGAGGGTGGTCGCTAACCAGGCGGGCGTTAGCCCTACCACCGCAAGGGAAGAATTGGCCAGTCAAATAAGGTGTTGGGTGTGACTGTCCAGGATGCGCCGAGCGCGAGCGTTCAGTTGAGTAACTGGCGGAACAAACTGCGCTACACGAGGAGGCTTCTTCATGCATCCCAAAATTTTGGCTAGTTTTCTCCAGCTCGTCCTGCGATCTTGTAAGAGGAGTTGCCGTATTGCTTTTTTTTTATTTTAAATGGGCTTGCTCTTGACTCTAGCCTAGGTCAAAGGTGACAGAGACAAAGTCGACGATGGAGCGAGCTTACCCAGAAGAAGCCTGTTCACTCTCACTTTAAAGAGATTCGGGTTGTATGCGCTCTTTTGCTGTGCGCATTATAAAGGAAATTTGCAAACGCTTAGTGCGAATTGGTGGAATAGCAACCAGGTAGGGATGGTAACTTGCAGTACGCCTGGATGTCCGAAGGTAGAACTGGGCCGGTGGAATGAGGTCGTGGAGTTCTTGGGCACACTCACCGAAGTACAATCTGCAGAAGACCGACAAGCAGGCAACCTTGCGGCGATAAGCCAAGCTGTGAAGCTTGGCATCCATCAGTTTTACGTCGCCAATGAGCTCTGCGTTCCACCGAGTCAAGCGCTTATTTTGGCCCACAGCACATTTAGCCTAAGGAAAACGTGGCCACCCCAGTCCCACTTCAGCTTAGTGGCTTTTCTCACTTATCTAACTTAATAAAAATAATAATATTTCATTTTAATATTATCATCATTCATTTGAAATAATCTAGCGCCAGCCGCCATTGGCCACGTTTTACCAAGATTTAAATGAAATAAATACATACATAAATAAATAATAACTCAAAATGCGGGTTCTGAATTTCTGAGTATATTTCCAATTCTTTAAATCTCTTTAAAAGAGGTATATACTCGTATGTCGCAGATGAATTGTAGAATCCGCTGTTTTACAAAACAGCTCCGTTATGTAAAACAGCTGAGCAACGTTCAGTTGGATTGTCATTGCGTTGCGTTTTACAAAACCGCTACCGACGTTTAGACGTAATACAGAACGACTTAGATTCTACAATCCATCTGCGACATCTTCTTCTTAGCGTGTCGATAGCAATCTAAATGGAGTCGGCCCAGAATTCGGCCTCTTGTTGCTCCTTGTTCTAGTTCCTGTAACGTGCAGCTGACAGGACACGCAGGACACGATACTAAGTGTCCCATCGTTTGTGGAACAGCACCACATCTACACTCCAAAGTGAAGTAGTGTATAAATCTGCGACATAAATACACGAACATTTCAATAAACATGTGAAATTTTAATATAATATCCGAACCGCCCCCCTGTGAAATCCGTTCAGTGGTTAGACGTGAAGAAGTAAGAGACAGACAGAGTGACTCTCAAAGGAGATTGGGAAACAAATGTAATGGGGCCTGGGCCCACCTTCAATGATAACATTTGATATACCGTAGGATAGGGCTTTTTAAGCGGAACATTAGTTACTAATAATAAAACTATGGTCAAATGTTAAAACCCGCGACACGCAGCGCAGCGGCTCTCCTTCCAATCGTATATATGCTCACATTGCTCACACCACTCCGTCACTCCGCATCAGCGGGCCTAGTAACTATGCACGAAATCCTTTTGGCCGAAGTTACGGGTAATTCCTACTCCGTCCGACATAAGATTAGTTTGGGGCCGTACCTAAGAATGAATGACACCATGATGTGACAGTTGTCCCAGCTTCCAATGAGTTTTTGGAGTAGGGTTCAATCCGAAGTATCGTACTAATTTCGGACGGCCCCGTATCTACGTTGACGGACTTAGGCCCCAGCAGCAACCAATTAAAATTATGACTTAAATATAAAATAAGCATAACGATTTCGAGAATTTTAGCGAGTCAGTTCGCAAAGACCATCTTTATAATTACGTGACTGCACATAATACCAAGGACGGCCTCTGCTACAGTAAGCAGTCCGTTACCTAAAGTTTTTTGAACTCTTGCCGCTTTTAAACTTCAAAACTAACGTTACAGAGTAAATTTTTATTTTTACAAGCATTTTAACTACGTGTGAATTCAAAAAAATCCCACCGAAATTCATAATCTTTCGGATTGTCAGTTGTTTCTGCTTCCCGCGTAAACAAATCTCTTGGAGGTCGTTGAACCCAACGGTACCGTGCAACTTGTCCTAACCGGTTGGTCGACGTTGCTGTGACGTCATTTTTAGTTCGACTACTTGATCATAGATGGCGGTAGTGAAGATAGTTTGTGCTGAATTTTCTTTCCGGAAGAGAATTTTATGGTGCCTTTTTTAATAAAATCGAGACTGTAACATTGTAGGTTTAATTATGGAAGCCCATGTTCAGATATGGAGTCTTGTAGGGTTGTATTATTATTTATTATGTATTTGAGTTTAATATTTTGACAGGACATGACTCAACATTTGCAGTTATTACGAAAAATCAACCACTAAACTAAAAAAGGCATTAATATAACCATAGGTCTGATTATAAATATTTACTTAAGTTAAAGCTGCTTGTCATGTTCAAAGAATTAATTAAACGCAACTTGATTTTTGATGTTCACTCCAGGTGCGTTTGCTACACCTTTCGAACAGATGTCAAAATTATTTTACTCATAAATATTATAGCTTTGCTTGTAGCACCTTGTATGTATAATCCCTATATTATAGGAGAACGGGTAGCCACCACCTGTAAATAAAATAATTCCGTTTTAATTTTAACACTGCACACTTTTTTGTTTAACAAATTTGTCTATGGCCATCTGTTATCGAGTAGCAGAACTAAACCACAAAACCAAGTTTGAACACTATTAGCGACATCTAGTTAATATTTTAGTATGCTTAACTCTGCCATCTCTTATCCATTTTCAGAAACCATTTACGCTCACTTTTTAACTGTTGCCAAATTGATTCACGAGATGTCATTGTTTCAAATCATTGGCTACAATACAATCGGTCACTTTGTATTGCTGTTATGATTTCGTAGCGGTATTTCGGTAATTCATTTCTAATAATTTACGCTAGAAATGTGACAAAGTGTGAAGATGTATTCAGTGTGACTTCAGTACTGTATTGGTGAGTTATTCATTATTAAAATTATGTAGTACATGCAAAAATCATAATAATTGTTTGTTTTTGTCCTAAAATTATTGAAAACCTAGCAATAATAGCAATAGTTTTGCTGTTTGCAATTATTTTCTTTGTTTTACTATCGAAGTAAATACTACTTACCTATTCACAATAAGTACTAGCATTAAATCAGATCAGATAGAATGTAGTCCATTAATACTGCAGGAAATCGAATGTAGACTACATTCAAAATAAATGTCGTCTGCAAATTGATGAATATTGAATCAGTCGAGCATTCGTTTATCTAGAGACAGCTGCCGGGTAATCTATTTCTAAAACTAGTAGTAGACCAAAAATATAGCTTAGTTTTGATATCATCATAAAAAAGAGGTAGGTAAATTGTGAATTTGTATGTAGGGGCACATATTACTGTGCATATTACGTACCTAGGGGATAAACTTAGGAACTAGGTACTGATCTGATTCCGAAAATTCTTTTATGTGAAGTATGGAAGCTACAGTATTGCCGAGTGTACTTGTTCTATTTATTCTGTGGTTATAGGATATAGGTAGGTAGGTGTTTTAGAAATTTCACGCAAACGAAGTCGCGGGTAGAAGCTAATTATTTAGACAGTTATGAGTAGGTACTTACTGACAGCATTACCTACTTATTCATTTACTCTGCAACCGTCAAATCTGTTGCTAATTGCTATTTCGACTCGCACTTGACCGGTTTTTTTAAGTCGATTTAATTTTTTATTACTTACTTAATTCTTTTTTTGATCTTGACAAGTTCACATCATGATTTTTATGACATGTGCGATGTGTGATGATGACATCAAATTCAGCTTAAATCGATCAAAACACCTACTCTCAGAAAAAGCGTCCTTTTTAAAGTAGGTAAGGACACCCATCCCAAATAAAGCCTTTGCGAATAAACTCCGCATTGCGTATTAAGCGAGTACTCTGTGAAGTCCTACAGAAAGGACACTAGACGTAATAGGACTCTCCTTCGTCCGTTTTGAGGTCATACCTAATCTTACTTTATCGATCATCAGGGACGTTTTGATGTTCGGCTAAAAAAATACACGATTTCATGGAAATTGAAGGAGAAATGTGTCGTTTTTGGGACTTTAGCGGTAGGTTGTATAGTTGTGTGGTGTTTCCCAGTAACTGGGTTGTAAAGGTCACATAGAATGTTGATCGATGTTAAAAAAATACTGGTATTCAGCTGCATCGGCACTCGGCAGGGTGGCTTTCATTTCGGCAGTTCAACAACATTAATTGCGTTTTTTACTTCGTTGAGCTGACAAATTTTTCGAACATATGAAGCAATGGATTAGCAATATCCTTCAAAATGATTCAGGCTGTGGTTGTTACGCAACCAACATACTGAATTGGGAATAGGCTAGGCAAATGATGAAGTGGCAGGTAAATCAATAAATGTAAGGTAAATAAATAAATAAACAAACTAGGTCCGTATACTATGAACGAATCAAAGATTACTAGGTACAGACACCGGACATATCAAGCTACCCGAAACTGTCAAATTTTCCCAATCAACTTTGAATTTTATGCTTTAGCGGTAAAGTTGAAAATCTATTAACGAAATTTGATAGATTGCAGTAGCTTGATGTGCTGGCGTTTGAAGTTATTGTTAGCAGTTTTCCTAAAGCCTATTGCTTTGAAAAGTAAGTATAAACTTATTGCTTGCTAACCATAGATAGAAGAACACTTTGGCAAAGATGAAAACTTTGGTAAAATAAAAGGAAAGGTATAAACCTGAATCCTTGTGGAATCTACAAAATAAAATAAAACCTAACCTATTGTACACATATCTTAAAAGAATAGTTCTCGTCAAATATACTTAGATTTTTAATTTGCTAGACCAAAATGACAGCTGATTCAACATGACATAGAAAGGTCCAAAAGGTCGATCTCAGCTGTCATTGTAGTCTAGCAAATTAACCCTTTTACGGCCAAAGCACACACGCTACTTTTTGCAGCGGCGATCGGCGATTCAGCTGCTTTTTAGAAGCTAAATGCAGCGACAAGCATTCCACACCGCACACTTAAAAACGCCATACGCGGCGCTTTTCGGAAGCTCGATACAGCGGCTGAACGCTACACTCCGCACACATTCGGATGCCGGTCGCAGCGATTTGGCATTTGCGCCAGCAGCATCGGAGCAGTCGCTAAAACGCGCGCTTCCGATACCACGTCCGAACGCAGAGAGTCGCCAAAACGCGATGCAGCATCGGAGCAGTCGCTAAAACGCGCGATTCAGATACCGCTTACGCTTCCGAACGCAGAGTCGCCAAAACGCGATGCAGCATCGATACAGCCGCAAAATCGCCGATCGCCGATACAAAAAGTAGCGTGTGCGCTTTGGCTCTTATTCATAAACGTTGCTTAGTAGGGATTAGCGACTGTTTAACAGTTTACCCATACATTTTTGACGTTTAATCGTCACTTTAACTTTAATCATCGTTTATAAATAAATCCTAAAATCCTGAGTGTAGATCATCGTAATAAGCTATCATGTATGAATTTGCCGCTAGAGGCGCTAATGTAACGTGAGGTCTGTGGTCTCCGAAATATCAAACGTCACTGTTTGTGGGTGGGCTGCGCAGGTTTATTTCTAATTAGAATAATGTTGTGAATATTTTGCAATACCTGAGATCATGTATGGCAAATATGCGTTACGAGTCAATGAATGTCAGTGCTTTAAAAGTGGAGCTATAGGAAAAGAGGTCCAAAATTAAGCGGGCTGAAAGAACAGCTAATTCAGAGGTTTATTATTGTACTATGTTTACTGTTTACAAACACATTCTTTGTTTTTTTGTTTGTTTAACAAACTTTGAGAGCTACTTCAGGACCTTACTCGACAGTGGCGCCAACTGGTGAGCACAAAACCGGTAGGTATCCCTCATTCGCAATGGATACTGTCGAATTGTCAAAATTATTGACATTACAATAAAAAAAAAAAAAAAAAAAGTATTCTATTCTACAATAAGTGATACTAATATACGTACTTAGCAGTTAAAAAATACCTTGCAAAATGTCCCGTGTTTTGCCGCCATTAGTGTATTTTATTGACTCCCACGATAATAGCGTAGGTGGTACTATTAATATCCGGAAACGACTACCGTAACTCATCAGCTTCCGAGCTTTTATTAAACAAGTTGGATCACTTTCTAGGGAAAACATGGATCTCATTTGATGTGCTTAAAAATAGATCATTCTGTTTATAATTTGATTGACGTCATTAAGGGCTTTGTTAACCTCTACATGTTGAATTTTCCAAGTGGGCGTGGATGGCCAAATTCTAAACTATGAGGAATAGCGAAAAGTACTCAAAGGAGTCGCGGGCTCGATTTTGATGAAAACTAAAACTGCATCATTGGATTTTTGAAAAATCAATATTTCTAGCCAGGAATCGAACCTGTTGATTTTGAAAAAAAAAAAAACACTGTATTATTACACCATTCGATAGTGTCCCTAATAAGGATCAAATTCTGGGAAGTAATGACATACGGCAAACTAAAGGAAAGAGCTCATTTTTAACAACATACTTTTTTTATTTTTCTTATGTTACCTACCTCATCATCATCTGCTATGTTGGGGTCGGCTTCCAGACTAACCGGATGCAGCAGAATACCAGAGTTTTATCAAAATCCGTCCAGTTAATTTTGCGTGAAAGAGTAACAAACATCCTCACAAACTTTCGCATTTATAATATTAGGTCCGTACATATGAAATTGGCGTTTTTCGTACTGGCCACTTTAATCACGAATTTCTCCTCTTTGGTAAGGAATTCCAAATTCAAATTTGTACAGCTATTTACTCATGTATTTGTGCTTCGATGACCGTCATTCATTTGTTTTTTTTCTTCTGTTTTTTCTGTTTGCGTCACTCATTTTACAAAATGGAAAATTTAAAATATCGCATTATTTACGAGTACGAGTTCCGCCGTGGCACTAGTGCTGCGGAAACGACTCGAAGGGTGAATGATGTGTATGGCGGTCATGTTGCAAAAGAAAACACAGTTCGTTTTTGGTTCCAACGTTTTCGTTCTGGAAATTTCGACCTGCAGAACAAGCCCCGTGGACGGCCTGAGACCCAAGTTGATAATGGAGAATTGAAGGCTATTGTGGAAGCGGACCCATCGCAAACCACGTCCGAGTTAGCTGCAGGCTTCGATGTTAGTGATAAAACTGTTTTAATTCACTTGAAGCAAATTGGGAAGATTAAAAAGCTTGAAAGCACGACAACGCCAGACCACACACTGCGCAACAGACGGCTACCAAATTAGAAGAGCTTGAATTGGAATGTCTTAGACATCCTCCGTACTCCCCGGACCTTGCTCCAACAGATTACCATTTTTTTCGCAATTTGGATAACTTTTTGCAAGGGAAAAAATTCAACTCCGATGGGGCAGTCCAAATCGCCTTCAAAGATTTTATTGATTCCCGTCCGACTGGTTTTTTTAGTAAAGGGATCAATGAACTACCTATAAGATGGCAAAAGTGCATTGAAAACAATGGTTCATACTTTGATTAATTAAATATATTATATTAAAAAATATTCGACTTTTTGTTCCTTCCATACAAAACGCCAATTTCATATGTAAGGACCTAATATTAGTAGGATAGGATAGTAGGGTATAAGTAGGATTGTAGTTGCTTGATGTGCTGGCGTCTGTACATACAGATACACCTACACATTCTGGCTAGCTCAGGCCAGCAGATAAATGCAAAGCCGAATGCCCGGCGGAAATGCAAAATACCTGTGGCGGTACCGCGGCACGGTCTATGTGTGGTATCTCCGTGTTAATTAACTCATGTAGGTTTATAGAATGTGCGGAGATTAATACTATAAAAATACCGAATCTGTCTAGCCTTTTCCGAACTATTTTGAGGTAGGCTTCTATTATCTAACCAGCGAGGTAACTGCGAGACACACTGACAGTAGGAATGGCTTTCATTTTGACAGTTCAACAACATTCATTGCGTTATTTACGTTGTTGAGCTGACAATTTTTTCGAACATATGAAGCAATGGATTAGCAATATCCTTCAAAATAATTTAGATTTTGATTGAAGGTGTTTTACGCGTTTAGGGTGCAGTTGCAGCTGAATACCAGTATTTTACATGGAGCGACTGCCTATCTGACTTCCACAACCCAGTTACTGGGTAACACGATACCCCTAAGACTGGTTGTCAGACTTTTGGGATTCTGACTACCAAAAACAACTGTCAAATATCTTCGAATAACAGCCGGGACCAACGGCTTACCATGCTTTCCGAGTCACGGAGGGTAATGGATGGTCACCCATCCACGAACTGACCGCGGCAAGCGTAGCTTAACTTTTATCGACCCGTGTAGCTGTTATTATTATTTTAGCCACACCATGTCCATGAGCCGCATGAGCAAATTTAAAAAAAAAAAACATTTAAATACCACCCTTCCACTCATTATACAGTGATTCAAAACGTGAATAAAACATTTATTTTTTATTTATTAAAGGACTGATTTTTGAATCGACATATAATTTTTATTCGTGAAATAAAATTGACGTCTGGCATTTTTTGCAATGGATGAACTGTCCAAAATTCAAAATTATTCCTCGGATAAAAATATCTGGCGTTGGAAAATAGAGCCCTAAAAAAACTCAATTCGAAATCAAGTAACAACCGGCGTAATGAAATCCCGCCAAAAATCCATAACAAAAAGAATACAGCCCGACTTACCTATTTGAGTAAAAAGAATTACCAAGTACGTGGCGGGAGGCGAAACGGGTGACGGATGTTTGTCCCTGTCACACCTACTACGTGAGTACTGCTGTCCTTTTCTCACTTCTCACTCGCTTCAGACGTGTGACATCCCGTGGGCTTTTACTGCGGTCTAGGGTTGTGCGAAAGCGATTAAAATAATAATATTTGTTGTTGTTTTAAAGGGAGGGGTTTTAGTAATGAAAATGGTTTTTAGGTATGTACAGACGCCAGCACAACAAGCTACTACAATCTGTCAAATTTCTTTAATCGATTTTCAACTTTATTACTAAACCATAAGGTTCAAAGTTGATTGGGGAAATTTGACAGTTTCAGGTAGCTTAATGTGCACTGTCTGTACTAGTAATTTTTTGGGGCCTGTGGCTAAATAATAACAGCCGCACAGGTGGATCTTCAGGTTCAACACTTGCCGAGGTCGGTCCGTGGAAGGGTGACCGACCATCTATTATTTACCGAGACCCCTCTGTGCTTCGGAAAACACGTTACCTCGCTAGACCAGCTGGGATCCTTGAAAGTTGTTCCCCGAAAGTCTGACAACCAGTCTTACCAACGGGTATTGTGTTACCCCAATAACTGGGTTGTGTAATATTGGTTTGCGTAACATACTCACAGTCGCAATGGCTTTCATTTTGACAGTTCAAAAACATTTATTGCGTTATTTGAGTCGACTGGACCCGCGGTTCCAGTACGAGTGGGTCCAGTTGACCAAAGACTCGTTATTTAAGAGCGTTTACGACATACGGCACTTCATACAAACTTTCAAGCCCTTGTTTTTCGAAATGAATGAACCGATTCAATGAAACTTCATAATATGCATAAGCAGGGTCATCATCATCATCATCATTTCAGCCGAAAGACGTCCATTGCTGGACATAGGCCTCCCCCAAGCACCTCCACTTCGACCGGTTTTGTGCTTCTCGCATCCAACGAGTTCCTGCGGCCTTCACAAGGTCGTCGGTCCACCTTGTGGGAGGCCTTCCAACGCTACGCCTTTCGGTACGCGGTCGCCACTCCAGAACCTTTCGGCCCCATCGGCCATCTGTTCTGCGAGCAATGTGCCCTGCCCACTGCCACTTGAGTTTGGCAATTCTTCGGGCTATGTCGGTTACCTTGGTTCTCCTGCGGATCTTTTCATTTCTGATTCGATCCCAGCAGCAAAGCAGGGTACACAGGTTTAAAAAGTAAGTACTTATAGAACATTTTCGAAATGTCTTATTTAAAAAAAAAAAGATAACTGGAAATCTCTGTTTCTATGGAAAATTTAAAATCGGTCTAATCTGGCTGTAACACTCTTTGGAAAATGTTTTTACTAACTTTTTATTAGACCTTTGTACCCTGCGTACGAAGTTTCATTAAAATCAGTTCATTCATTTCGAAAAACAAGGGCTTGAAAGTTTGTATGAAATGCCGTACGTCGTCGTAATAAACGCTCTTAAGTATGTACAGACGCCAGCACATCAAGCTACCCGAAACTGTCAAACTTTCCCAATCAACTTTGAACCTTATACTTTAGGGATAAAGTTGATAATCTATTAAAGAAATTTGACAGATTGTAGTAGCTTGCTGTGCTGGCATCTGTACCTAATTCAGCTTTATGCCAAACATAGAACGTTCCATGGGTCCCTATACTTACAACTTTCATCCGGCACCCTAATGGCGTAGGTACCTAAAACATGATCAATCACAATCAAAATCATTTTGAAGGATATTGCTAATCCATTACTTCATACGTTCGAAAATGTGTCTACGCAACAATTTAAATAACGAAATGAATGTTATAATGCTACTGTCAGTGTATTACGCAATTGCCCCGCTGTACAGTCAACAGCAAAAGTAGATGATTAAAATCAGAAATTCAATAAGTACTAATGAACGGAGTTCGCGTCAGAATTGTGTGGCGTCGAAGTGATTCAAAAGTATGTGATTGTAAATTATACCAAACAATTACTACTAGTACAACTGCCATATATTCTTGATCAGTTTTGACTCCAAAAATTATAAACTCAATTCATCATCTACTTTTGCTGTTAACTGTACCTAAACAAGCTCCAGCGTGAGTGTCAACCATATGAGTCATGATGTACTGCTAGTAGTTTGACATCTAACTTGAACTCAAAATTCCTCAAGTTTAGTGCAGTTCCTAGGCTAAACTCTTTTCTAACCTCCTTGCTTTATTGTTCTTCCAAAACACCAGCCGACTTACTCAGTAACACCTAAAGCAGGGCGCCCACGAGCAAATTTTGTCTCGGCAACTAATTTGGCTCTCGCATCAACTGACATAAAGTCTACAGGTTTGTATGAAAGTGCTGTCTTCGTCTGACTGTACGAAACCCCTACACAAATCTAATAAATAAATTTTAAAATAAACAACAACAAGCAGCCCTGCCGGCCGCCGCCCTCTCGCATAAAATCAATATTAATGGAGGTCGCTTCACCTCTAGATGTAGCATGCCTCTCACTTTATCAACATTACTACTGCATATCGAGTATCGATTGCTTTTGTTTGGGAAACGATTTTTAATCGATACATTAGAGGTGGGTTTAATACCCGACGGATAGTAGATGGACAGTTCGGTAACGCGAAGGTTAGATGGATTATTTTCCAATTTTGAATTCAAATGGTTGATGTTCGAAAATATATTTTTTTTATAGCGGGCTCTGCTAAGATATTACGAGTATGAGTGCTTGCCTTGCGAACCATAGATCAAGGAAGTGCATTGAAGAATTGAAAACAACGACCAGAAAAATCATCAAATTTCGCATAGAAATACCGGAGATGCAGTACACTTTATGCATACATAAGAATAATTACCTAATGTATTATATACTAAAACTTTCCTGAAAGTATGTAGATCACATGGAAGATACATCAAAAGTGGTTGGTAAATTTTTGAGAAAATCGCGGATATACCTACATACATACATACGGGTCGAATACAGAACCTTCTTTTTTGAAGTCGGTTAAAAATATGATTGACGAGCAACGCCCCGCAGTTTCACCCGCATAAGTTTCGATCCCGTTGGAATATCGGAATAAAAAGTATTCTAAGTGTTAATCCTGGTTATAAACTATCTGTGTGCCAAATTTCATCCAAATCCGTTCAGTAGTTTTTGCGTGAAAGAGTAACAAACATCCATCCATCCTCACAAACTTTCTCGAAACAAAATAAGAGCCACCGTGTATTTTGTGTATTCTAATAATTGTATTGGGTTTGAGGGTAAATAAATAATTAAATTGAATTAGCTAGCTAATTTTTAATGCAAAAACCTTAAAATTAAATTTATTGATGGATAAAAGAACATCTGATTAGGTTTTTAGTAAAAAAAGGAATTTCAGCAAAAAAATACATTTAATGAAAAAAGAGGTTAAAACAAAAATGTCGAAAGCTTTTTATCTTTTTTGCACTTCTTTAGTATCGTGTGTGTCCTCCTCTTATTCGAACACAGTCTTGAAGCCTGGATGGCACACTCTCCACCAGATGTCGCACTGTCTCTTTTGAAATTTGTTCCCAACTTGACTTTCGCACGTTAATGAGCTGTCGTTCATTATGTAAGGGTTGATTTGTGTCCTGGACACTTCTTTTTAACAAATCCCACATGTGTTCGATGGGGTTAAGGTCCGGACTGTTGGTAGGCCACGGCAAGACACGTATACCAGCATCGTCTAGGGCTTCTCTAGTGGATCTAGCTATATGAGCGCGGGCATTGTCGTGCATTAATGTGAATCTTGCACCAATTCTTTGTGCAAATGGCATCACATGAGGTCTTATTATCACCTCAATTTATCGCACAGCCGTTACCTTGCCTCCGCTGAGTATTGCGAGTTCGGTTCGACCTGATAGAGAGATTCCTCCCCACACGATGACATTGGGACCCCCAAATCTGTCACTTTCATGGATACAAACATCCGAAAATCGCTCACCTTCTCGTCTCCATACTCTAATACGACGATCATCACTAAAAAATTTCACTTTACACTCATCAGTGAACAATACTAAGCTCCATTCACTTATGTCCCGGTCCAGGTGCAGCTTTGCGAATGATAATCGCTTTGCACGGTGTACACTAGTCAATGGAATTCGCAGTACGCGTCTCCTAGAAAACTGCTGGTCTTCATGTAACCGATTTCTAATCATTTGGACACTTACGCGGGTACCGGTCGCCTGGCGTAAGCGATTTTGTAAGGCACGGGCGGTGACGACGCGCTCTCTTCGCGCAGTCAAGCGTATGTAGCGGTCTTCCTGCGAGGTGGTTGCTCGATTCCTGCCAGATAACCGTCTTCTGGTTACACTCCCAGTCTCTTGAAATCGATTCCAAGCATTCTGGATCGCTCGCCTTGAAAAGTCAAGCTGTAAAGCTACAGAACGCTGCGAATGTCCCTCTTGGATCAATGTGATGGCTTTAGTTGCGGTTTGCAGGTCCATATGTCTTCGGATCCTCGGCATTGCGCTTTCAAAATGTTTATCCACGTTGTAACTTATCAAATGTAAGACTGTGCCTAAAAGAATCCACAATTTAAATGTTTTTTCACATGACAAAAGTAAAAAAAAGCAAATCAGCTATAAATGATTTAATAAATCAGTTTGCCGAAAAAAAGGCAAGGAGAGTGTATATTTGAATTATTTGTAAAAAAAATTGGAAAAAGTGACAGCTAGATAATTATAATGAATAAATATGTCTTTTAATTTTATGCAAACATTTTTTTTCTTTTGTGAGAAATCTATACGGGGCCCCGCCAAGGCACGCTACGCCACACAGTGGTTCGAAATCGACGCTCCGTGGACATTGAAATCAAAATTTCTTTAGACGAGAAATAAAAATCGGAATGGCTTTATTTCAGTATTATTTATAATATTTGGTAATATGACAGCTATAGACAGCACCATCTCCGAAAAAAAAAATATTTAATATTTTTTTGTATGAAGAAAAACACAAAAGTCGTTTTTTCTCATAACTTAATAAAACTTAAAGCCTGCGGCTTACATGGGGTGTTGTCCTACATGAGGCGATTCCGAAATGCTATAACACGCACACCCATGCGCGCCGCTTCACTCACAGCAGAGTGTTGAATTTCGAGAAATTCAGTTAGAGATTTTTACGTTGATTTATGTGTGATCTTGAAAATATACAAAGTAATTGACTTTAGTTTGCTAATTTGATTAGTTATAATGAGAAATAATGGAATATACAATATAAAAATACTAAAAAAAACACTCAAATTGAGACTCATTTACAATATAAATAGATTTTGCAATCTTTCTTATAATAATTTAATTCGGTGTTAGTAGATACACAGTTTGACTTCTTAATTCACATTAAAAAAAAAAGTACAAAAACTTATAACTAATACAGAAAAATACTAAGAATAAGCAATTGTATAATTGAGAAATATATAAAATTTACACAAAAACATCAAACATTAAAATTTTGTCTACTGAGTTTCGTCATCGCTATCAAAGAATTCAAAATCAGAATCCATCATACTTGGCACCTCAACAAATTCAATGTTTTCCTTATCCATGGTATCCGGGTCAATTAAAAGAAGAGACTTCATTTCTTCAGTTAAATCATTTCTACTCTTATTTGTCAGTTTAGGTCGAATGCTTGACAAATATGGGTCTGAGGATACGATGAAACCATTAAAGATGTCATGGTTTGTCGCTCTGCGACAAAATTTCCGCGTATGATGTTCCCTGAGTTTTCTAAAATCTTTGTTTCGGGCCTCAGATGCCTCTTCTGATAGCTTTCCTATAGGCAAAATGTTGAAATGTTTTATTATTTCAGCTCCATGCAGCAGAAGTTTGTGGATACTGGAAGGCATGAAATACCAGCCATACAGTTCCACATACAGCTGCGCAGTTTCGTCGAGATAATTGGCAAACAAATCAATATTAATAGACTGTCCTGATGATACAACACGGAGAATAGTTGCGAATTTTTGGATGAGCTCCTGACTCAATCCAGTGATATTTGCAGTCTTCTCAGGACACTGGAAAAATTTTCTAGCCGTGTTGCCATCATTCGTGGTCCCAGCACCTTTATATAAAAAATACTGATATGAGAACATTATAAGATAAGTTTTATAGTATTACACTAACTAAAAAACCCTTTGATATTATACAAAATAAATAAATCAACTAACCTTGTTTTACGATATCCACCAGGAGTCCCATTTCCTCTCGAAATTTTCGCTGTATCGTCTGTTTGCGACTTTTCAAAGCTGCTTTACTAGCTTCATCTCTGGCTTGCCATTTTTTAAAATCTAATCGGTAAGCGATATGCAGCAGGCATTCCATGGATCTGATCCATGCATGCAAAGTCGACAAACCGTACTTGTAAATATCAGATGATACAGATTTCCTAAAATATGAATAAAAAGGTTAAAAGTGTTTTTCAATAAGAAAAAAAAAAAAAATTAACATACATTTCCAATATTCAACTTACATGTGAATCTTCTCCAAATCATTCATTTCACTTGGTACAGCTTTACAGATGTCACATGTTTGCATAGAGGTTTGTGACAGGTGAGACGTTATTTTGCCATCTATCATGGTCATTAACATTGAATGTTTAACTTGTATATTATTTTCAATGATAGATGGCTTCAATGCTTTAATTTCAGCATCGATCAAACCCATTTCCTCCTTCATGTCCAACTTATTTTCGCTGACAAACTTGAAATAAATTGGTCTGCAAAGCATTGTAGAAGAAGGTTTTGGGTTTTCCCAGACCAAATCCTCACCACACATCAATTGCAAGGGTACAAAAGAGCTCATAAAAACACTAGAGTCGTCTTCATCTGCATTCATGCATTGCTTGTAGTTGCTTTGATTTGACGCACCATCGAAGCCCCATTTGCAGATTAAGATCAGTTCTTTATCTTGCAAATGGTCCAAGTTTAATGTTTTGGCAAGTCGAGTGACAGTGATGTCCAAAATAGCTTGAAGTTTTACTTTAACTCCTCGTTCGGTCACTTCAATATCGCTCTCAGGAGGATAGCATGCCTTCTTGGCATTTAAAACCGAATAATATGATGGGTACAAATCTACACCACTTTCTTTCGCAGTTTCCCTTAAAGTTATATACTGCCACTTCGACAATTTCAAAGAAATAAATATACCCAACGCTTTCTCTGCTGAATATTTGTTAGTAGTTGTCTTGCCTTTCAAAAAATTCTTGATCTCTGCTGCTTTTTCAGGATGCTCGGTAATATATTTTATTAAATCTTTCACGTCCTCATTCTCCTCACCACATCTCACTGCAGTAGCATATGCAAGTTCCTGAGAGTCGTGCGTTAAAAGTTCTTCTATTCTTCTCTTCTTCTGTTTTTGGCATAATTCTGAGAAAGGTTTTCTTGGGCTCCTTTTTAGTGTTGTAGTGCTAACAGTACATGTAGTTACTTTGGATGTGGATGCACCATCATTTATACCACTAGCACTTGAGGTTGAAGGTTCAACAGTATCAGTAACAGAGTCGATTGATACCAATCCAATTTCTTCACTTTGTACAAATCTGTCTTTAATGAAGTTGGGCCATTTGATCTCTTTTTCTAGCCATGTCTCATACTTCTTGACAAATGTATGCATTGTTCGATTACACGATTTCCAATTTCTATGCAAAACACACATATACACTTGACAAAACTGTTTTAATTTTTTTTGTTCTTCGTCAGACAAATTTGTCGCTTTGGTTAGAAGTGCTTCTAACAAAATACTAGGCTGCGAAAAGCAACTTTTTGTTTTCACAAATATGAATATGTCCAAATTTGTATAAAATCCTTCCATGATAATAAGTAAGTACGTAAGCAAGAAGTTAATGTTATAGCGCGAACAGTTGCTGACAAAAACTAATGATTTTGACGATGTTGTCCCTATTTATATAAAAGTACCCTCTTAATCGTATCTTAATTAATAGTAGTTAGTTAAACACTTCGTAAAAATAGCCCTTAACTAATGTATCTTAACTCGTTAACAATATTTGCAACATGCACTAATGAGATGAGACTAAATTACCATCATAAGTTAATTAGCATGCATTAAGCATTGATTTCCTGCTAAACTTGAGATTACGAACAGCTTACATCAAACAATCATTACTATGTAATTATCGTTGCCCATTGGTATGTGCACCTATCCCAAAGATATCAAATAATATAGTATTAAATTCCTTCGAGAAATCCACTGAATTTCTTGAAGTTCATTACTCTGCTCTGAGTGAAGTGGTGAAATAATATATGTCTCAATTATACAATTGCTTATTCTTAGTATTTTTCTGTATTAGTTATAAGTTTTTGTACTTTTTTTTTTAATGTGAATTAAGAAGTCAAACTGTGTATCTACTAACACCGAATTAAATTATTATAAGAAAGATTGCAAAATCTATTTATATTGTAAATGAGTCTCAATTTGAGTGTTTTTTTTAGTATTTTTATATTGTATATTCCATTATTTCTCATTATAACTAATCAAATTAGCAAACTAAAGTCAATTACTTTGTATATTTTCAAGATCACACATAAATCAACGTAAAAATCTCTAACTGAATTTCTCGAAATTCAACACTCTGCTGTGAGTGAAGCGGCGCGCATGGGTGTGCGTGTTATAGCATTTCGGAATCGCCTCATGTAGGACAACACCCCATGTAAGCCGCAGGCTTTAAGTTTTATTAAGTTATGAGAAAAAACGACTTTTGTGTTTTTCTTCATACAAAAAAATATTAAATATTTTTTTTTTCGGAGATGGTGCTGTCTATAGCTGTCATATTACCAAATATTATAAATAATACTGAAATAAAGCCATTCCGATTTTTATTTCTCGTCTAAAGAAATTTTGATTTCAATGTCCACGGAGCGTCGATTTCGAACCACTGTGCGCCACTGAGAATAGGGTAAATTCAAGTGGTCACAAAAAAAAAGTATCAAAGTAGCCCACTTTAAAAATTATGCAAGTGGTATCCTCACATTATGTTTGTTAATACTTCAGGATATACCAGACAAAAGATATATCGTTTAAGAACGCTTTAAAATAATTTAATCAGACCGGATGTTAAAATTCACAAGTGGCTCTTATTTTGTTTTGAGTAGTGTAATATTAGTAGGATTAGTAGGATAGTAGAAAGTAGAATAGTAGGATTAGTAGGATAGGACGTGTAAAAGTGCTTGTGCAAAACCTGCTTGCTTGCTTGTGCTTTCCGAGACACGGAGGAATCTTGGTATGTAAAGATGGTCACCCATCCACGGACCGACCGCGGCAAGTGTAGCTTAACTAGGGCATGCAAAACCGGAAAGTCATCAAAACCGGTTTTGAACATCGTTTTTTTGGGACCAAAACCGAAAACCGGAGCTAGGTCCGGTTTTAGCAAAAAAAATCGAATGTAGTATAATTTAAAAAGAAACACCATTTTTTTTAAATACCCACTAAGTCTACAAATAAAACAAATTGTATGATACATTTCTTTTTACCCGACTACGGCAAAGCCAAAGGAGGGTTATGATTTTAACAGGCTATGTATGTATGTGAGTATGTTCATCTGTTCCCTCATAGCTCCTAATCTACTTATCTGAACTCGACATATGAGGTATCGTTAGAACCGCCTTAATTGTCCGCTGAACATAGGCTACGTGACGTTGCACAAAACTCGATACGGCGCCCTCTAGTGGACAAAAAGTAATGTGTTAAAAATAAAAATTGAGATAAATACGCCATGTTTGGTATCATTTGAAAGGGCTTCACTTGTACATTTCCAAAATATTGCTCAAATTTAAAGCGACGCCCTCTAGCGGACAAAAGTCATGTGTTAAATTTAACACCATAATTGTTTAAATAAAAAAAAGTAAAAAAACTAAAACCCGACTACGACAAAAAAAAAACGACGCTGAAAAAGTATGAAACAAGATTTTCATACTTCGAACAGAACAAAAAGAAAAACCGTAGTCACACGTTATAGGTACCAACCGAAACACTTTAATAACGTGTGACTACGGTTTTTCTTTTTGTTCTGTTCGAAGTATGAAAATCTTGTTTCATACTTTTTCAGCGTCGTTTTTTTTTGTCGTAGTCGGGTTTTAGCTTTTTTACTTTTTTTTTTAAATCCAAACCATAATAATTGTACAGATAACAATGAACTGACAATGAATGAACTTATAATAGTATAAAGATTAATTAACTGAGATCAAATCAACAACAAGTAAGTTTTTGGTATCTTTGGTACCTATTAAGTCTGCTATCAAAAATAATATATTTTAAACATAGAAAACACAATCAGCATCTTCAAATATTAAACACACTGCGGGGTGCGGGGGTAGTGGAGGGAGGCGTGTAAGTGGGTGGATGCAGGCTGTGTTCGGTTCGGATACATTTGATGCCTCAAAATTAATTATTTTTTGAGAGTGTTCGAAAAAAATGTTGACAAAACCGGAGCTGAGCTCCGGTTTTGGCTCTCAAAACCGGTTTTCAAAAATCGTTAAATTTTGGACGATTTCCGGTTTTTCGCAAAACCGGAAAACCGGTTTTGCATGCCCTAAGCTTAACCTGATCGATCGACGCGTGCGGCTGTTATTACTTAGATTCAAGCCCCTACAGACCTAGTTACAGAAATAAAATCATTTATCATTAACATTTACCTAGTCACTCCGCAATTTTATTTATAAACCAAAAGAATCCGTAATCAGGCTGAAATCACAATAATCCGAATCGTCAATAAAGATTAAAGGTGTGATGTCATAAGATTCCAGTTTTAAGGAATTCAAAACGTAGTTATTTTTAGAAAGAAATCATTTTTACGTTCAACGGTATTCAAAATCCTTCGACATTGATTGTATGACATTGTGGGGTGACTATGTTTTTTTTATTATTGAGACCGTCCTGATTTTGTGTCACAAAATATTTGTTCAATAAAATTAATAATAAGAAACGTTAGAAATAATAAGTCAAGTTAATTTATTTAAGAATTATGTCTCATCTAGGGTTGGCATGATTAAAACAAGTTATTTTAAAACATATGTATAGAACAGTGTTTAAAACAGTTTGAATTTAAACCGTGTTGTTTATCACACATTTAAAAACACATATTAAAACAAGTTTTAAGCATTGTATAAAACAATAAGACCAAAACAAGCTTTAAAACTACTTTTCATGGCGAATAAATGGATATAAAATGAAAATAAATTTATATTTAAGAGTCTAAATAGCTTGACATAAAACCAGTTGAGTCTATGTTATCGCTATGTTATATTTTTGAACTTTTATTGGCATTATAATTAAATAAAACATAATTTTTGTTTTAATCAAACTAAGATCTAAGTACCAGCGGGGCAATTGCGTAACACATTATCAATCGGAATCGGTTTCATTTTGACAGTTCAACAACATTCAGACAAATTTTTCGAACTTATGAAGCAATGGATTAGCAATTTGCTTGAAAATGATTCAGATTCCGATTGATAGTGTGTTACGCAATTAGGGTGCTCTTTAACATATATATAAGGTGATGTTATATCGTACTAGCAGGGCTCCGCGGTTTCACCCGCATAAGTTTCGACCCCGTAGGAATATCGTGATAAAAACTATCCTATGTCCTTTCCTGGGACTCAAACTATCTTTATACCCATTTCATATAAATCAGTTCAGCGGTTTAAGCGTGAAGAGGTAACAGACAGACTCAAACTCAAACTCAAAGCATTTATTTCAATTAAACCATTACAGGCACTTTTGTCAAAATTAAGTAGTCGGTCAGTTAGTCAGAAAATTGAAGCTAGTCGCCCATTCCAAAGCGTAGATCTCTATGGAGAAGAACGGGCAAGAAACTCCATGGACACTCTTTTAAATCAAGATATTACAAAATCCTGGGTACATTATTCTTGTTGCTTCTATATGTGAGAACAATGTAAAAAAAACACACAAATGAAGAAACAATACAAGAAATAAGATTAAAAATAAGCCTTGACAGACACACTTTCGCATAACCTATGTCATGGTAATTTTTTTGTTAATGTTAGGTAGTTAGTCTTTGGCCTGACTCCGCAGGGTGCATGAAGGTTCTTTTAACGCAGGGCATCATCATGAACTCATATAACTATGATAGATTACTTTATTATAAGTAAGTAATAATTTCTTATTAAGTCTGCGTTATTACGGTTCATTATAAATGTTGTAATTAAGGGTAATATAATTAATTACGCCGTCGTTTCCTTACGATATTGTAATTTTTTTTGCATAGACTAGGATATTATGACGCCCTTGCGGCTGTAAAATTAAAGTAAAATGTTAGCAGCTTTAATTTAAGTATAGTAATAATAAAGCTGCAAAGTTTGTTTGTTGTTTTGAACCACAGATATAGATATACCTAGATAACGCAAGAGCAACTACTTCGCGTGCCAAAAATCGCACCAGCTGACGTTCGAAAATCATAAGCCGCAACTTTCGCGCTCAGTCCTGCGTACTGCTGGCTGGATGAGCCTGAGCGAGAGAGCGCGAGCTTGTGACGTCATAATAGGTAGTCAAAAAGTGGCACGCTTAGTTGTCATACAGTTCGTGATACTTGCGTTATCTAGGTCTATCTATATCTGTGCTTTGAACGCACTTATCTCAGGAACTACCAGTCGGATAGCCTAATTCTTGAGGAAGGCTATAGGCTATTTAACATCACCCTTGGGGAACGAGTAAAATTACGCAATGAATGTTGTTAAACTGTCAAAAGCCATTTCTACCGATAGTGTGTTACGCAATAACCCCGCAGGATTCATGTTAGATATAAATAACTACGGCCTTTCCAGTTTTAAAATAAATAAAACAAAGCGAACCAACCTTAAAAAACTCCAATTTTAAGAATTCGCCTAATCTCACCAACATGGTCACCGCACCGGTACAGTCGGCGACAGCTGCATCAGAATATCTTATTACATGCAAAAAAAACACCCTACTTTAAAGATATTAGTTAAAATTGTACACTAAAAATGTAACTTGTACGTTATAATAAAACTTTACGACGATTGCTCATTTAAAACTGACAGTTAAAACTGACTGTATTAACAAAAAGGCCTTAATTGTTTTATTGTACACCGTATAATGCAATTATAATTAGCAGACTTAAAAAGGAGAAGGTAAGTTTTGTACTAGTTTAGTGTTAAAAGGATAACAGCATCCTAATTGCGTAAAACGATCAGTCTCAATCTGAATAATTTTGAAGGATATACCGCAACCATTGCTTCATATGTTCAAAAAATTTGTCTGCTCAATAACGTAAATAACTCAATGAATGTTGTTGAACTGTTGTTAGTGCGTTAAGCCATTACGCTGGATATTTATAAGTGAAATGTGGGTGTACTATAGATACACCTCTGTTTAACCCTCTGGGTAAGTATTACAGGCGTGATGTTTTGTTATGTTATGTAAAGTCTATTCACACTTGTTTCAACTTAATATTATTAATCAAGTTAACAAATATCAACTTTATTTTAATGGAAATTAATTTGATTTCAGAGTGACTAGCACTGTTGAAAAAGTTATAAAAATGTTTGAAGTTGTAGTGTAAATTGAACTTTATTTTGTAAGATTTAAAGTTATTTTTCCATAAACTCGTATTTGTTTACATTTTTGGCAAAGAAATCGCGAAAGCAGTTCTAGGTTCTGTAATAGGTGCTTTATCATCGCGTAAATGTGAAAGTGATGTAATGTTGTAACTTGTAATCAATTTTGATAAACTTCAATAGTTTTTAGTTTGATAGCTTCAAGTAGTCTTGTTTTCTTAAAAGTACTTACGTTTAATATTACTCTGCATACTAGTAGAATATTGGAAACTTCATTTTTTTTTTGCCATTATGTCCATGGGTGACCTTACATAGCTCCGTGCCTCGGGAATCACGTTAACCCGTTGGTCCTGACTGCCAATCGTGGATCTTTGACAGTCGTTACGGGTCGTCAGAAGCCCGAAAGTCTGACAAACAGTCTTACCAAGGGGTATCGTATTACCCAGTAACTGGGTCGTGGAGGCAGTCGCTCCATGTAAAATACTGGTACTCAGCTGCATCCGGTTAGACTGGAAGCCGACCCCAACATAGTTGGAAAAAGGCTACGCAGATGATGATGGTGCTGGGCAAAGTCCTCCCTAGTCTCTTTTCACCTTTTAGTCCCGAGCTGCCAAGGACCAATCTTTATTAACCGGTTGAATACCGTAATTATTACAGAAACAATTAAAAAGCCATTGTGTCTCGCCTCGATCCACGTACTTAACGAACTTAACGTACACCACGTACGTAACGAAGGGTTAAAGGAGTCCAGCTCATCCCGCCATCTCCGTCTGGGCCTGCCGCGATGTCGATTGTCAAACTTCAACTATTCCAAAAAATGTTTTGAATTTACGACATTTAGCTACGGTTCGGATATTTCGTAGTTCACAACCGTAAAATGGCTCTAATAAAATTATCCAATAAAATATTTAATTAACATACACCCTACATCTTAAAAAAATAGGCCTGTATTATTTTATCGTTCGATAAATACCTCTTTAGCTGATCTTTTTTCTAACGCACAAGTTTAGATTACTCAGCCAAACCAGTTGGCCCCCTAATGAGATTTAATTACTACACCAGAACAAAACCACTATAGATAAATGAAAAAGTAACCTCAAAACTGGTTTAAAAATTTCTCCGATGATCCTTAAACAAAAAAAAATAACTTGTTGATACCAATGTAATAATACTAGCATCTTTGTCAACTTCCGTCAAATATGTCCATTTTAACCCGATCTAGATTAAAAAGGATAACGAGAAGTATGACAGTTCTTGTAAGCTGGCCGCCATTACCTCACGGGAGCGTTGACCTCGCATATGTGGTGACCGCTTGCTGTCAAGTCGGCGAATCAATCTGCCATCGATATTATTGATACTTAGACTTTATAATCTGTGCCTTGGTACCTGTTCTGGGATCTAGATTATCTGTGGTTCATTCTGTACGCAGCGTTTTTTCATGGCGGCATTTTTATATTTGGAATTTGACTCTCTTTAGATTTTCATTAGCCTGGCTTAGCAGAAAAGAATGGCTGGTTAATTATGTGCCTCTGTGCACAATGCTAGTGTGAGCACAGCTTCAACGTCTTCATGGATTCCATACTTATAAGGTTTCTCCTGAAAAACTGCTTGTTCGACTAATACCATAACATCACAAATCACAACTATATTTCATGGAAATGCTAGCAGAGGTGTATAATTGTGCACCTACTTTTCGACAGTTATTAATTAGTGTTTCTGTCCCCATGTGTGACATTTTTTTTTAAATATTGTCCCAGTAATCGATGCACACATACCAAAGAACATTTTCAGTGACTTTTTGAAAGATTTGAAGGATGCTATCACCTATCTATCATTGACTTGTCAACTCTATCTAAGTTAGAAAATGAGCAATATTACAGAACATATATTATTGTATTATTATTTATAACAGAAGAGAAGGCCAAATCTCGTAATATAAAACGTTCAAAATCTAGTCGCAGTCTCATCTCGGCGTTAAACTTACTGTCAAAAATGTAGGGACTAAAGGTATTTTTGACAGATTGAGATCAGACTGTGAACGTTCTTAAAATTACGAAAATTGCCCCTCCGGTATCTATGCGGGTAATAACTATGACAGTGTTTATGTCTAGGACTCTAGGTTTTATTTTTAATCCACGATTCATTTATTTAGGTACGTCAATACTTTCAATTTTAATTTTTCGTGTTTCGTTTAGGCAAATTAATGATGTAATAAAATTGTTACAGAATTTTGCTCAATCGCTGCCCTAAAAACAACTGTTTCGAAATTGAATGGCTACCGCACCCACCCTCATTCGTACGTGAAGTTATAAAGACAAACATAACGCTAGCTTCCTCGCTGGGTAAACAGGAAGGCCCGTATGTCTACAAAGGTCCTTACCGCGTTTTGTTTTATCTATGGTTACTATATTTTTATATGAACGTTCTATTATTGAATTCCGTTGTTGCGGAGCATAGACAAAGGAGAGCAACTTTTTTGTTTTAAATGGGTCATATCGAAGATTTTGGAGACTTTTTTCTAGTCCTAGTAGAGGTCAAAGGCATTTTTAGGTCTTTAGAAGTCTAGACACAAACTGAATAAACTTGACGTGTTGTTATCATTATGTAAGTAAGTAGGTAGATAGGTGCGCGGTACGTCTAAGTAGTTTCACGTGGGAACATAAGTTTTCCTTATTATCGTTCGACTAGTTTTATTAGGAAAAAACAGGGAGGTAGGTTTTATTTGGACGAAGCAGATGGCTTTTGTAGTTTCTGCTTACCCCCATGAGAATAAGCCGTATGTCTACCTATGTATGTTTAGTTTTATTATTGATCCTAAATTCAAAACTGCAACTAACCTAAAGTCAACCTCCACGAAGTTTTTGACATAGGTAGGTACGTAATCAATATTAAAGCCCAGAATTTCGGGAAATTCAAGGTTAGCCAAACAATCTTTGATTATACCGGGAATTGAACCTGGAGTTTCCGTGTTTTCTCCTAACATTACTGCGTAACATCAGCAAGTTACATAACATTCTCTATCGAACTACGAGTAGCATTATGCATAATCAGCCTATAATGTTCCCACTGCTGGGACACAGGCCTCCTTTCGGTGAGAGGGAGTGGGCCTTTAATCCACCTCGCGGGCCCAGTGCGGGTTGGCAGTAGTCACATATCTTCGAATTTTTGGTTCTAGGACATGCCGGTTTCCTCACGATGTTATCCTTCACCGTTTTGACTGCTGTAAGTAAACTATTAGTTCTATCGAACTACGTCATGTTTTTGCTCAATCCGCATTTAGTATTATTACGAGTTTTGAATACTTAATTCGCTCGTATCTACATTTCATTGTTCCACGCCGAGCGCAAAAGGGGACTATACGACATTCTGTGCCCACTAACAGGTAGACACAACCGTACTGGTGAAAAGAGACAAAACCATAGCGATTGCCCACCGCTACATTTTAACGCGAACGTTTAGACAGACGGACTTTCTTTCACATCGTACGCCCAATCAATACAATAACAATCAAACAACCTGTCACGCCAACATACGCAAATACACATACAAACGACTCAAAACGATGCCACCGTCGCATTGGACGCGAAAAAATAGCCTAAAAACATGTGCGATAAGTGTATAGAGTGTGTTTTAACTACAGGACGCTACATCGGTTAGGCTTTGAGCGCACGGGGACGCGACGCGTTGTAATCTGCGATCAAAATGGAAGCCGTCGGCCATCTTAGGTCTGCCGCGAGCGAGAGAGCGGTCCGCTTCGGGAATTTGGGAAATTGGTGTTTTTTTCTGTTGTAAAGAGAGCAGTATATAAGAGGTCGGTAGGCAGAGGACAGGGCGGGCTAGCGGGGGGAGTCTCGGCACGGGCAAAGCGGTGTGAAGGGAAAGAACTGCGGTCGGTCCGCGCGGCGTTAAATATCCCGCGATAGGTCTCGAGATATTTTGCTCGTAAATCAATGTCACTTGGATTATCTGATGCGAATACGGAGTTTTGGATTTATGTGTATTATTGTTTTGTATCTCAATTCTTGAGGTATTTGCTTAGGCTACGAAATGATATGCTGTGATGTATGGCATATTTAAAATCTGTACCTAGTTTTAACTACACTCGCGAGCAACCAAATCGACTCAAGCCTTGACGGCGCACATATACATTGATTTTCCTAAAACGATAAATAGTAATTATAAAAGTGATAAGTCATTCGAAAGCTGAAGAATTATGCTTTCAATTAACATCAATACCTTAAAAAAAAACTAAGCGCTGATTTATTGACGTATTTTAATTGGCCGTCGGGGTAAATTACCTCATTAGGAATCCACGACTTGCGCTACCTGCTCCCGCTATAAAACCCCTCCACATCCGGTTTACCTTATCAGTCCCTTATTACAAGTTAACCGGCACATATCTCCGTAAATTGCATTCCTTGTTTTCGCTAACCCATGGATACCACACCAGAAGAAGCCGCTCAAGTTGTTGCCTTGTTGCAACAAGGGTTAAGTCAGCGAGCAGTCGCTGCCCAGCTCCACTTGAGCCAGTCTTCTGTATCCCGAGTATACAGACGGTTCCAAGAGACTGGTGCCTTCAATCAGAGACCAAGAACGAGCCGCCACCGGTGCACTTCAGAGAGAGACGGCCGCTTCATTGTCTCAACCTCGCTGCGCAATCGACACCTTACGGGCGTTGATGTGCAGCAAGAACTGAGACGTGTACGACAAGTGGCTGTCAGCGAGTGGACAGTGAGAAGATGCTTGAAGGAAGCCAGCTTGATGCCAAAATGACTTGCGACGGGCCCTAAAGTGACTGCAGGCCACCGACAAGCGCGCCTTCAATTTGCTCTAGAGCATCTCAATTGGATCGTTGCGCAATGGCGATCGGTCCTGTTTACTGATGAGTGCAGAATGTGTCTGCATGGCAGTGACAGGAGAGGCCGAGTCAACAGGCGTCCGGGGGAACGATTTGCCCAATGTTATTTCGCTGAAACAGTGGCATATGGCGGCGGTTCCAGGATGATGTGGGCTGGTATTTCTTTAGAGAGAAAAACCGAACTTGTTTTCGTGCCTGAGGGCGGCCGAGGAGGCAGGCTAACAGCTCATCGGTACATTACCGACATTCTACTCAATCATGTTGTGCCCTACGCAGGGTTTGTCGGTGAAGACTTCGTGATAATGCACGACAATGCCCACTGTCACACGGCACGAGTCCCTCGACAGTTTCTGGAAGAGGTCGAATTACGCACGATGGACTGACCTGCGCTCAGTCCTGACATGAATCCCATCGAGCACTTATGGGACGAGCTTAAAAGAAGAGTTCGGGCCAGGAATCCAGTCCCTTCAAGCGTAGACGAGCTAAAAGACAGCATTATTAGAGGAGTGGGACGGCATTCCTCAAGAAAATGTCAAAAAATTGATAAGGTCAATGAAAAACAGACTGCAGGCTGTAATTAGGGCTAGAGGGGGCAATACGAAGTATTGATTTAAATAAATTAATTTTATTTTTAACAATTTTTGTTTAATTTGTAAAATACGAGACCCATACCTACCCTTTTTCCTAAATTCCCGTTTTCCTACTCTTGCGTTCAGACATCATTTATTTCAAAAATGATGGATGGATTTCAATGATAATGATATCAAATTAAAGCTGACATCTTAAGCTTTTGAATGACATATCATTTTTATAATTTCCACTCATAATTTTAGTTGTATCAATGTATTTGTGCGCCGACAAGGCTTGAGTCGATTTGGTTGCTCGCGAGTGTAAATATTAAACCACCTAAACAAAAAAAAACCCCGAACGCCGCGCGCCGACTGTTTTTTCCAATGATCGATATAAAACAAATTGCACTATTGCAAATCAATTTATTAATAAGCTAAAATAGGTTAGATAAAGTGCAATCGATTAGGAAGTTAGAGATTTGTTAGTATACCAGCACCTAGTTTAAATACACCATGCAATAACACGGTAATAACATTCGTCATGCAAAACCAACAACATTCCAACATAATCAAATGTTCAAATACGGCGTGCGAAACGGTGCGTTATCGCATTGTATTGGTGTGCAGGCAGGAGTCGCGACGTATCTCGGGACGGGCGTCCGTTCTGCTCACTCCGTGTGTACCGGCCACCTATCTTTCATTGCACGTACGCGCGACGCGCGGGGGGGTGGGCGCCGCGCGGCATACGCGGGGCCATCTTGCTAGTGATCGTCGAATTGCTCGCGTCTCCGACACACAAATCGGTTTTAATTCGCACTAATTAACAGTTAAACACAATAAAAACAATATAAATAAGTGTCGTAACACATCTAATTAGTGTATTGAACGCTGTGATCCGAAACATTGTTGACATAAATTGTGTGTTGTTGTTTTATGTGTGTGTGCATTCCAACTGTCTAGGTGAGTAGTCAGTAGTCTCTTTGTGCGCGACGACAATTATCATTCTGATCGATTCGGCCGGCGCGGGGGTGTGCAGTCGGGCCGTTTTATATCTTTTGTTGTTTTGTAAATCAATAATTTTAGTGGCGGCTAGCTGTGTCCCTTGCGTTCTTAACACAATATTCGTGTAACGGCGAGGTGTTGCCGTGAGTTTTGCAACAGTTATTTATTAAATCGTGCTTCTTTATCGTGCATCGATTGAGTACTAAGCGGTGCGAAAGTTTGTTCTCTATTACTGTTAAAACTCGAGTGTTAAAGTGATCACCATAATCAGGTATACTATGCTTACGATAACATTCATTTGTTTTTATTTGTGTTCGGAAATTAAAATGTTTCCATTCGTCTGTTTTCTTTAAATTGTTGCCAGGTGTGTGCAATGTGATTGGTAAATCACTCCGAACCGTTGCAACGTTGTCTAATATTAGACATTAGACCAGTTTTTATGTCTTGAGCAAACAGTTTAAAGTATGCAATTAATAGTTTTATAAAAAGTGTGTGTTAGCTTGACAACGCTTCGATATTTTCAAGTGCTCTTTAGATAAGGTTTAGCGTCATATTAGGTCATCACTCCGTACTTGTCAGCTAGTATTATTTCGTGTATAGATACAACAGTACATAACTCATTCAAAGGTGAATATTATGTGTGAAACCGAGGAGCGTTTCAGATAACCTTTGAAAAGGTACGCTAAACCGGCTTGCTTTGTGCTAAATAATCGATTTAAAACGTGAAAAAGCAAGAGTTATTGTTGTTTATCATTACTGTAGTACCTACCAACATAATACGTGATCTGTCAATGTTTTCTTTTCATTATACTTACCTATCTAGCCTAGGTACTTCTCTAAAAACTATTAAGTATTCTTATCTACCATCATAGCTGTTGATAGTACTCGTATTTATTTAAATAGTGTTGATATTTACCTTGTAAAATATCTATAGCAAGTATAGGTACTTACCTACCTAGGAAACTCACTATGATTAACTAAATAAACATGACTACAAACATTACGAAATAAAAATACATACTCAGGTATATCTGCATAATATATAATCTCAAATTATTCAAAATGATCACATAAATAAATAAATCAACAACTCTATGGTACCTCTCTCTATCACGAATGAAAAAAAAAATTCAAAAATGAGGTTTACACGAAAAAGTGTTTAATGAATGATAATAGTGAAACAAGGTCAATAACACCACCATTCATTCATTCATAATAACGTGGTTTCACAAAAGATTATATTATAAATATGTAAGTATACCTATCTCTACAATACGTAATAATTATAACATGATAAACTCGTTGAATCATAGAGATAACAAGAAAATGTAAATTAAAACAATAACAATCGGGTTTCATGTGAGTACGAACGCAGCAAAATATTAAAAAAAAGTTTTGTGCTTGAGCATATTTAAAATTCGAATGCGTCCACCGTAATGGCGGATACAAGCACATCGAGCATGAAATAATTGCATTCGTTCACGACCGCGCCTTGTGAACGGCCTCTCCGGCATATTAGCTAGACATACCCATGTACTTTAGAGTTACTGCCTATCGTTATTACCCGAATACGTGAAATTGTGTGAACGCGATCCCCGAGTGAGCGGTGCGCTGCGCTCATCTCGACTTTGTCGCGTTGCATTCCATTCCTCTCCTCAGACAAGACGGGTCATCGTTGTGTTTTTTTTACGAACATTGGCTCGAGGTGCTCTCAACTCAACCGCTTATTATGCGACCGACGGAAAGCGTCAGTCTCCAACTTGTGTAAATGTAATTACCTATGTCGTCCATAAATTGTTAGGGTTACCATTTAAATGCTGATTCATCAGTCGTTATGGTTCGCGAGATTTTTATCGCTCCGGTCTGGTCAACGTTTTTCGGCAATAAATGATCGTTTGTTTTGTACGCATTGAAAAAGTGTTCTAGTATATTTATTATGTATCGCATTTTTGTCCACTATTACTGACAGTCCACTGCTGGGCAAGCGTTTCTCTATTAGAGACATTAAATAATAAGATTATTAAGTTTCCATCGCATAAATTAGAATTCTGATGAACTCATTAAGTATCTAGAAAAATTACCTTCTCCTCGTTAAATAATGCTTATTGCATATATCCCTATGATTGAATATTTTTTTATCTAAATAGTTTAACGAGATACATAAACTATAGGTACATTAGGTATATCTATTTATCTACTAAACTAAATTAACCATCAATAATATGCGACAGACATAAAATAATATGCTTTTATATGAATATTATACAAATATAGCTAACAAACTGATGTGCCCAGCACTCCAACTACACACACAACGAAAACTGTGCCCCATCACACAAAGTTTACACGAGGCACACAATAATATCGAAACACAGTGTTGCTAGTTGGAAAACGGGCAACGAAAGGCCTTGTCCCCGATTGCGATACTGTTACTGCTATAAAAGACATGTAAAGATCGATGCGATCTATGATTAACTCATACACTCATACGCGTTTGTTAATATTGAACACTGTTCTCGATTAATCGTAAAACGAACGGTTGATTGTGGAAACCTTGGCGTACCTTGTTGGACGGATGTCCAATGTTTACGTTCATAAAGGTAGATTTAGCCAGAAAACACTGGGAGGTTCAGTTTCTGGAATCTGTAGGAGCCATAATTTCCTAAATCAGTGGGCCATAGCACCTTTACACCAATCTCAGCCGATAAAATATAGTGGCGAAATCCTGACTCTGAACCTACCTTAACAATCTAGGGAAAGAAGCGTGCGAACGAGCCGTCTTTATGTGCTCACTGAAAGCAACTTTAAGTATTCTGTGCTGAAAGTAATGTGGTGGTCGAGGATAACACCTAAGTATTTAGCTTGCTTCCCCCAAGGGATCGGCTTGCCATATATAGTGATCGAACTGGATGGAGCACTACATTGACGGGACACACACATACTACCTATCGTCGTAAAGTCGCAAATATTAAAATAAAAAAAAAACCGTTGACAATGAGAAAAAAACATGGTCCTCGTATTCACCCCTGGAATGCGCCAACCCTACTTGCAGCACTAACAACGCCAATACGCACTGCGTTCTACTCATTTTATACTTCATACTCGTAAAAACCAAATTGTTTTAATAGAATTAGATGCTACGTCCTATCCTGCTGATCGCTCTTAGGATTTTAAAACAAAACGCTGGTTCTGGGCAGTTATATACCCAGGTATTTGTTTATACTGGTGATTAGAATAGGAACGACTCCCTGATAAGAGATCTCATAGTCATTAATATGCGGTTTTCTTGTACCTACTCATCACACAGATAGCTTGTTGGTGACCCATTAGGGTCAATCCGCACTGAAATAGAGTAAGAGCAAGTTACTTTCCTCTTTTGACTAGTCGCTAGAAGGCTCGTGCAGCCTCGCGGCGCCGCGCTGCTCCTCCTTTGCCTTCTTTCAGTGGGGGTTGACCCTTAGTATGCTCGATGACAATCTTTAGGGTTCGATAGCCAAATGGCAAAAATAGAACCCTTATAACTTCGTCATGTCGACGTCTCCTTCCGTCCGGATGTCACACAGCCATTTCGCTCGGAGATTATTTGCACTATAATATATCGATGAAAATTGGAAAAAAGGTGTACTTATTCTGTGCACCGCTGAACTATGGTACCTATAGCCCTTCTTCTTTTCGTGTCGATGGCAGTCTTCCTCGTTGATTTTTTTTTAATATAGGTAAGTAGTTTGAGCCCATGAGGTAGTCACGTTGATTGCGGCAACAGTAGCATTTTTTAGGTCATTCATGGTGCAGGTGAACGGGTAATCACCCTCAGCCTCATCAGAAATCTTGGCACTTCACACTGCACCTTCAGCCTGTCAACAATAAGAGCTCTTAATTCCTGTTCTTGTCGACGCCAGCAGCCAGCCTCAACCCGGCGCTGTACCACATCCGAGGCACTGGAACATAACGCAGCGCCACCCCGACTCTTGACTTATCGGCTGAACGGATTTGGATGAGATATGGCATACGGATAGATCATGACATCATCAGTATCTGCCTAGCCTTTTGCCAACTATGTTGGGGTCAGCATTCAGTCTAACCGAATGCAGTTGAATACCAGTACTTTACGTGGAGCGACTGCCTATCTGACCTCCACAACCCTGTTACTGGGTTACACTATACCCCTTGGTAGGACTGGTTGTCAGACTCTCGGGCTTCTGACGACCGGATCCTTATCCACGAATGAAAGCCGGGACCAACAGCTTAGCGTGCTATCCGAGACTTGTCGCTCATTTCATTTATATGTATGGGGTTCCTTCACTACCTTAACCGATTCGCGGTCCTCACTCAAAGACTGGTTTGTTCCAGCGGCCATCGGTCCTTCCATCTGATGGGAGATAGCGCCTCTTGTCTCTAAGCCGTTTTATGCACACGAACACAAGAAAACCTGCCAATCTCAAACCGAGATTGATGTTTTTTTTTTCTTGCAAGTGGTCTTTTTTTTAGACCGTCGTGTCCGTGTACTAGCCCAAGTCAAAGGCCTGCCTTCCGTCTTTCCAATTATCTCGATCTATTGCATTCTGAGGCGAATCCTTTAGAAAACAGTATAAGTCGTTCCCCTAAGCCCCCTTTACTCTCTGGAAAAGAATATGAGGTTTTTTCAACCCCCAAAATTTTAAGTATTCCAAGGCAGAACTCTGGAATTCTGGATACAAGGATTTTCGGCATGAAGTTGTCGATAATTCAGTCAAGATTGTTGTCATATAAACACATTTTAAACAAGCAAGTAAGTGTTTTTTCTATATTATTTGTACAAGTGAGTATTGTTTACAAGGAAGAGACTTCAAAGCGGTACATTTGTTGAGTCATTCTAATACTGTTTATTACATAATTAAGGACTTAGGCATGTCATCGGAGTGTCGATCAAACGAACACGTTTGACAGAAATGTAAAGTGTGTGTGTTTGTAATGTGTAATCGTTCAGAAATGTAAAGGCGTTTCAATAAATTATTATTGTGCCTTTAAAGACAAAATGACAGTTGTGTAAATAACTCTGGCAAATGCTGGTCGATTTTAGATGACTATAATGTTTGTATCAAAGACAGCAAATTACAAGCATGACGCATTTTTTGCTCTAAATTGGAGGTTGAGAGTCGACGAGCTCTGTAAAAGAATAGCAACCAATTCCATGGATAAACAAAAATCATTCAACCAGTCAGGGGTCAAATCAAAAGATGGCGTAATTTACCAGCCAATCCGCACCACCACTTTCATTGACATTACCTGAATTAATAAACCCCATAAAATTAAGACCAATTTGAGCATAAAACTCAACACAACTTGGCATGTTGGCGACCCTAGAGCTAGAAAGAACCTCTTCACACCACTTTCTCACGCACGATAAAACAATTTCATCGTCTAATGCTCCAATTCTACAGAAGAGGTCACTGCAAGTAGTTTGAAAGTCATCAATGGACGTAAGAGCGTGTCCGAAGTAAACCATTGTGCAGCCGTTTAAAAAAAAGTAATTTGAATCGTTCCATTCATAAAAGACTCCTTGTAAAGTAACAGTTTAAACCTTTTTCTTTTTTAAATTATTTTTCTTATCAATGGTGTAACTGGAAAAGTGTTCTTATTACAATGGAGTTTAAGTAGAATGTCGGTAACGCGACATATAGCGGGAGAATCAGTAAATTTTCTCAGTCTGGTGCAATTCTCTAGGTCTTCATCGGTCATCTACCCTCGTGTCTACCTTACATCATTTTTAACTGAGCCTTCCTATCCTGCCACCATGCTAATAGATTTGATAAGTCCTTAAAAAGGCTGCAATCTTTCAAAAGACGTTTTGCCTTATGTAATGGAAATACAAAAGGTTTTGGATTGTAAAATGATTCAAAAACTTGTTTCACAACCAAAATGTTAACCGAATCAACGCTTGCATATAAGGGTATAAATCAATTGAATTTAAAATACCTAGGATCCTCAGAAGAGTAAGGAATGTGGACATTTCACCAGACGTGGAATGCACTCCACAAAAAGTATCGCAGCCTGTATTGTTAGCGTTTCGACGATTGTTTGCTTTGCAAAATTTGTAGGACTCGGCTATTGTAACTTAATGATTTGAAAGTTTCATCGTATCCCAAATTTTTGCATTTACTTTTACGGTGGTCGTTGAATTACATAGAAATACATTTCTATGTTGAATTATGTAAGTATTTTTACAAATTTTAATATTAATGAATAACGATTAGCCAAAGTATTTTACGTGCTAAGTGACGTTTATCAATCTCGGCCTTACATACAAGCATAATCAGCCTATAACGTTCCCACCGCTGGGACACAGGCCTCTGTAGAAGGAATGTGCCGTAATCCACCACACGGGTCCATTACGGGCTTGTAGATTTCACATGTCTTCAAATTTTTGGTTCTAAGACATGCCGGTTTCCTCACGATGTCCTTCATCGTTTTTGAGAGCAATGTTGAAGAAATAAATTATACAAAGTAAAGGGCCTGGCTGGGTTCCAACCTACGACCTACGACTCGTAAGTTACCACTGGGCCACCACTGCTCTCTGCCTGAAATACAATCAAAAGCTTTGAAAAATCAAATCAAGCAGAAATTAAAGACTACACAGTCATGCAGGCATTTGCCTTTCACATAAGCTACACGCGATAATTACATTTAAATTCGTACGATTTCCTTCTATTAAGGACAAACGATATTTTTCTGCATAGCAATATTATGCTATTAAGCGCAATAGTGTTTCTGGGAACTAAGACCGCACAGGCGAACTTTTTCACATGAGCGTTTGCACTTACGATGCATATGACTCATTTTGTAGCGTGTCCTGAGAAACAGGTAACTCCCAAAGCAGTTCGGTCATAGTAATATGGTTATTCAAGATTTATTAATTGATTTGATACCTTTGCAGAAGAATCCAGTTTAATAATCATGCTTGATTCATACTAACTGAATAAAAATTGACGTTATCAATGTTGGGCACTGATCTCTCCCATAAATTAAAAAGAAAAAATATAACCCTCCTTCTGGCGCAGTCTGGTAATAAAAACTTTTTTGCCAAAAATATTACAAGTGTGTCTAAGGTATTCAATATCCCTTCAACAGTCAAGAAATCTCCTAGAGATCGGTAACAATAGGAAAAGAAATTGTGTCTCATTCATTAGTGACAGTTGCACTATTTTGGGGTTTAATATTTATTTTATAAACCGTTCGGTAATAAAAAAGTAAAATAGGTTTTCTTCACATTACAAAAAACCAAATAATCCATATCCATACTAATATTATAAATTCGAAAGTAACTCTGTCTGTCTGCCTGTCTGTATGTTACCTTTTCACGCCTAAACCGCTGAACCGATTTAGATGAAATTTGGTATAGAGATAGTTTGAGACCCGGGAAAGGACATAGGATACTTTTTATACCGATATTCCCACGGGATCGAGACTTATGCGAGTGAAACCGCGGGGCGCAGCTAGTAATAAAATAAAAATGTGTTTGTTCCGTCTGCAAAACTCGATCAGTAACAGTAAAGTTGTAGCCTTCCAGCCTCGTCCTTCCGCGTTCGGGTATCATCCTCCCTAGACCCTATAACAAGTGGGAAGTTTCCTCTTACTCCAGTTTTAGAATTTTCCCACCAAACGATCTGGTGACATAAGATTATCCTAGTAATTAGAACTTGTAGAATTTAAATGTAAGACATGCCTCCCAAAACTGTCCAACGTGCGACGCTCGAATTGGATTGGTCACATTTTTCTGTCAAAGAATTTAAATGATAATTATACCAATTTATTACAAGAAAGGTTTGATACAGATATAGCAGTTTTTAAAGCTGTAAATGTCTATTCCCACATTACATGATTTTATTTCTAAATGGTGCTATGGTTATAGAATAGCAACAAGATTATTGAACTTTATATTTAACGCAAGTTTTATAATGCCTAAAGTATATGATCGACTACAGTAAACAAAATCAGAAAAATTATGAAATTCTTCAGGATGTATGCTAGGTAGATAGTGTGTTGAAAACATAATACAACTAATTTGATACGATGGAAAAAATCATGAAGATACCTCTAAAAACTTTCTTTTTATAATAAAAAACCATACTAATATACATAAATCATTCTGATTTTTTGTTAGATTATTCTACAAGCAACATACTAAAGCACTAGTGTTTTAATTTTTTATAGTCCAAACAATAGATTTCTTGTAAATAGATAATTGCTTCATATTTTGCGATTGCGTTGTTAATTTGCAATAAATTACCAGCGTTGTGTTATTGCGCTTCTCTTTCTTTTCTATGCAGGTTGGCTTCTGCGCTTTAGGTCATCTAGCAAATGACTTGAAGAACTGAAGCCAACTTAAAAATTAAATCGATAAACGCGAGTTACATTCTACAAATGGACTTAAGAAACACATTAAAAATCCATACGTATACTGCAGTAATAAACAAATACCAGTTAGTATTGTTAAATGCAGTGCACCACAATGCAATGAGACGCAACGCAAGCCCGGCATTCAACTGCGACCTACATTTGCATGCCAGTACACGGTACGTTTCACTTTTTAGAAATCCCATTTTAATATCAAAGATTTAGTGTGCTGTTATGGAGTTTTTGTTCCGAGTCTTTGGATTTTTTGATGAAATTTTGGAGAGGTCATGAAACTGTTCATATTTAGAAGAGACCGAAAATGTCAGAAAGGAGACTGTTAAAATTTGTATGGGAAGTGGTCTATGATCCAATAGCGATACTGTACAGGTATTTCTGTGGGAATACCTCAACTATACCCTTGTGCAAAGGGGCATCAAAATCTAACCCGGCAGCTTTGAGAAAAAATAATACTTTAAAATTCACATTTCTTGCTACATTTTTATATTTTGAAAACGTTTTAACGGGAATTTCTGACTTTATACTAATTAAAATTAATTAATGTGGTTTTCTGATAAACAAAGACACTTACCACCTCGACAGTGCTGAATTTCAGTTTTTTTTTTTCGTTTTTTACCGACTACAAAAAGGAAGGAGGTTCTCAGTTCGTCGGAATCTTTTTACATTTTTTAATATTTCTATTCACCGATTTCTCGACGACGGCTGGACTGATTTAGAAAATTCTTTTTTTGTTTGAAAGGGTATACTTTACCAAGTGTTCCCATTGTCACCAGGTCAGGTTTGAACGGGTATTTCTGACTTTATTAATGTGTTTCTCTACTAGGCAAAGTCACTTGTTCCTTCAACTTTTTTTTTGTACTTACCGATTTTTACGCATTTTTTAAATATTTATGTAGGAGGGATACGTCTTAAAACAAAAAATTACTCCAAAATACGAAAAATAAGAAGGAACTCTATTTATACTCGTAGCAGCAGAAAAAAGGGTGTATGTAAAAAAAACTTTATACATCACTACATAGTACAAAACAAAGTCGCTTCCCGCTGTCTGTCCCTATGTATGCTTAGATCTTTAAAACTTCGCAACGGATTTGAAGTCGGTTAATATCGAAACAAATACTATAATCTAGGAAAGAAACACATTAATTAAGTAAGTATTATAAAGTCAGAAATACCCTTTAAAACGTTTTTAAAATAAAAATGTTATCATGAAATTATGTATTCTGAAATATTATATTTCTCAAAACTGCCGGGTCAGATTTTGATGCCACTTTGCACAAGGGTATAGTTGAGGTATCCCCACAGAAATATCGTAACAATATCGCTATTGGTTCATAGACCACTTTTTAATGTTATCATGAAATTATGTATTCTAAAATATTATATTTCTCAAAACTGCCGGGTCAGATTTTGATGCCAGTTTGCACAAGGGTATAGTTGAGGTATCCCCACAGAAATATCGTAACAATATCGCTATTGGTTCATAGACCACTTTTTAATGTTATCATGAAATTATGTATTCTAAAATATTATATTTCTCAAAACTGCCGGGTCAGATTTTGATGCCAGTTTGCACAAGGATATAGTTGAGGTATCCCCACAGAAATATCGTAACAGTATCGCTATTGGTTCATAGACCACTTTTTAATGTTATCATGAAATTATGTATTCTAAAATATTATATTTCTCAAAACTGCCGGGTCAGATTTTGATGCCAGTTTGCATAAGGATATAGTTGAGGTAACCCCACAGAAATATCGTAACAGTATCGCTATTAGTCACAGACCACTTTTTAATGTTATCATGAAAATAATTATGTATTCTAAAATATTATATTTCTCAAAACTGCCGGGTCAGATTTTGTTGCCACTTTGCACAAGGGTATAGTTGACGTATCCCCACAGAAATATCGTAACAGTATCGCTATTGGTTCATAGACCACTTTTTAATGTTATCATGAAATTATGTATTCTAAAATATTATATTTCTCAAAACTGCCGGGTCAGATTTTGATGCCAGTTTGCATAAGGATATAGTTGAGGTATCCCCACAGAAATATCGTAACAGTATCGCTATTAGTCACAGACCACTTTTTAATGTTATCATGAAATTATGTATTCTAAAATATTATATTTCTCAAAACTGCCGGGTCAGATTTTGTTGCCACTTTGCACAAGGGTATAGTTGAGGTATCCCCACAGAAATATCGTAACAGTATCGCTATTGGTTCATAGACCACTTTTTAACAGTCTCCTTTACTTGATTAATTCACATTACCTACTTATCAACTGAATATATTTAATCGAAGTAGATAGTACATAATCGGGATTTCTATGTTACAAAACCATGTAAAGGGAGAGTCTCTCATTTATATTGTGAAGTGCCTCGTTGGTGTTCTAGTCGCGAGCTCGAGGTCCTGGATTCGATTCCCAGGCCGGGAAAAGTGTTACTGGGTTTTTCTATCTATAGTTTCTCAATAGCAGCCCGGAGTCTGGATTTGTGCCTGGTTGATTGCAATAGGGTCGCTCCCTATTACATGGGGCTTGAACATAACTGGCGAAATGCAGGTATACCATAGTACATTCACCAAAAGAGATAATATAGTTGAAGTTGAACAAGAAACTGATGGATGTTTTTGAATTAAATTTAACTTGATATATGAACTGAATTTTCATTCGAAAACATCCATCGGCTTCTTACTAAACTTCAAATACATATATCCGACGACCCTGTCTCCTTTGGTGACCGTACATCTCTGCCAAACCTTTCGTGGATTTTAGGCGTGATGTTATGTTATGTATCTCTAACAACAAACTCTATATACTCTATATATGTAACAAAAACTGTTATATTTTAAGCAAGACCAACAGTAACTCCTATTCATAATAATAATTCATCATAGAATTATAGAAAGACCACGTGAGCGAACCCAATGTGCTTCGCCATCTATAAATAAAACATCCATTTGGTCGTAATAAAGTCAAGATGACACATTAATTCATCACATGTATTTTGGGAATCAAAAGGAAATAGACGGAATCGTATGATCAACTACTTTTGGATGTCTGATGCAGGAAATCGCATCAAAGCTAAGTACATCCTGTTGCTTGTGTTAGTATTGCAAATAAAGCCGTTTTAACATAAATATAGCTTCTTGGAATTAAAAGTAAAAGATAGCTTGTTTGGATGAACATCGATTTTTGTAGCTTATGGCCGAAAGATTTTTTATAAAAATACGGCTGTATTCGCCGAGGGGCAGAGGTCTAGCTATAGTACACAAGCATTTCTCCAGCCCCATGTAACAGGGGGCGAGCCTATTGCCATAAACTGGGCCCAAATCCCCAAACACCGAACTGCTAACTAGAAATTCCAAATGGAAAAATCCAATAACACTTTGCTCAACACGGAATTCGAACCCAGGTCCTCAAGCTCAGCAGTAGTTCTTGCGACCACTAAACCAAAGAGACAGTTACCAGACGAAAAATCAAATAATTAGGCCAAAATCACAAACCAATACTTCTCAACTGAGAAAAGCAAGAAATGGAATAAAGAAAACAGAACATTCGGTCTTAGATGTTTACATCATCATTAGATGCAAACATGTAGATTTATTTGTCATCGATGATATCATAAAAAAGGCCTTTGTAAATAGAGCCCTATTTATTGGCCATTTAAGATCAAACTCCAACATGAATCATAACTAAAATTCGAACTCAAACTGTGAAAGCATTTAGCATAATCAGCCGTAATGTTCCCACTGCTGGGCCTCGGGCTTCTTCTCTTCAAGACGGAGTGGGCCGTAATCCAACACGCGAGCCCAGTGCGGGTCGGTAGATGTCATATTATGTCTTCGTTCGAATTTTTGGTTCTAGGACATGCCGTTTTTTCCTCACAATGTATTCCTTCACCGTTTTGAGAGCAGTGGTGATGAAGTTATTTGCACATAGAAAAGCGCCTACCTGGGTTCAAACTCAAAGCATTTATTTCAAATTAACCAATTACAGGCACTTTTGAATTGTCAAGGAGTCGGTCAGTCAGAAAGATGAAGCTACTTGCCTGTAGCGGTATCTACAACGCTACATGCGAACAACGCGTCATACTGACGTCACGCAAATCCTGCATCTCGCAAGCAGAGTTTACCGCGCAACTAGCATAGATACAACAGCCCGACATGAATCATCGGGCAGTTGCCCGCCAGACACAACACCCGTCTGGTCGGAGGATCCTCCCTTTTCTATAGAGTATGATTGAACTTTACACCCTGTTTCTCATACCTCTATATGCCCATTCCCCAAAGCGTAGTATAAAGAACAACGGGCAAGAAACTCCAAAGACACTCTTTTCGAACAAAATATTGTTACAAATGCCTGTAGCTGTATCTACAACGCTACATGCGAACAACGCGTCATACTGACGTCACGCAAATCCTGCATCTCGCAAGCAGAGTTTACCGCGCAACTAGCATAGATACAACAGCCCGACATGAATCATCGGGCAGTTGCCCGCCAGACACAACGCCCGTCTGGTCGGAGGATCCTCCCTTTTCTATAGAGTATGAGTGAACTTTACACCCTATTTCTCATACCTCTATATGCCCAATCCAAAGCGTGGTAGGTTCCTATATTCTTATAAAGAACAACGGGCAAGAAACTCCAAAGACACTCTTTCCAAACAAAATATTGTTACAAAAACTGCAATATTACTGTAATTGCCTGCCAGCAATAACTATTTGCTAAACCTAGGAAATCAAGCCGTGAGCTTACGAAGCCATAGTAACCGCAGCTATGCCAATGAGCCCAATGAAGCGGTTCCTAAAGAGATTAGTCACTCACTGCAGTACCAACTTAACAATATAAAGTACGACTTTCATGCTGAATTAGTAGAGAGCAATGTAACAGATTTTAACCACGTACTATATGAGTCATCATTATTAGATTACTAGTTTCTGCCCGCGACTTCGTCCGCGTAAAATTTCTTGTTCTCACGACATCTTGTACCCCGTTGTATCGCATCGCCTTCTATTACTTCGTTTTCGCTTCGTGTTCTTTCTGCTCGGCTCCTTCGAGTCCTAGCGTGATGTTAAATACCCAAAGCCTTCTTCAAGAATTGGGCTGTCAAATGCAAAACTATTTTTTTCTTCAAATCAAACTAGTAGTTTCAGCGCGTTCAAACTAAACAAACTCTTCAGCTATAATATTAGTATAAAAGATGAAAACCGATTTTTGGAATTAGGTGAGGATATTTTGTATATCGCTCATTTGGAGAAACATCGACGTAACTGCTAGTTTATTTTTTTTTACGTCTTTGCTTTCTTAACGTAAATACGCTTTCTAAGTGCTTTGTCATATCGGTATATTTAGGCTCAAAGGGCGCAACCACCATTTTGGCAAAAATGAGATAAGAAATGCAGTCATACTTAGTTTTTCGTCCTCTTTCGATCGGTTTAACTCAACTTTTGCCGGCCGCTGCTCGCATGAATTTGGCCAGTACAGCAATTTCGATTTATCTCGAAGAAGGTTGTCAAAATAATGCTCAAACCAAGCATGTTTGAGAAAAATACATTTACGTCGATGTTTCTCCAAATGATCGATATGTCTTCTTACGTGATGAGAGAAAGAGTGAAAGGCGATTAACAAAAGGTTACAGGGCAGATGTGAGTGAAAACTCCAGGAGGGTACGCCCTAGAAGGACTTAAAAGTGACCTTATTGATGATATTCATAAAAAATGTCACGTGCGTAGTAGACACGCAGACAGTGTGCGTGTATGACCAGCACCCTAATTGCGTAACACACTTATCAATCGGAATCAGAATCATTGTAAAGCAAATTGCTAATCCATTGCTTCATAAGTTCGAAAAAATTGTCTGCTCAACACGTATGTATAACGCAATGAATGTTGTTGAACTGTCAAAATGAAACCGATTCCGATTGATAATGTGTTACGCAATTGCCCCGCAGATGAATGAACGTAAGTGAAGCAAAAGGAGTATGTATGTATCGTAGCAGGTGGCGTTCTGTAGTTTCTGCCTAAACCCATGGGAAGATGGCATGAGTTCATGTAAGGTCTATTCAAATTGATGTCATTTCATGTTAAACAAATATCAACATTTTAATGTTAATTAAGTTGATTTCAGTGTGACTAACACTAATTGAATCACACTAATATTATAAAGGCGTTTGTGAGTGTGTGTGTTTATATGTTTGTTACTTCATCACGCTCAAACGGCTCGACCAATTTTGATAAAATTTTGCATGGAGGTACCTGACACCCTGGATTAACATATAGGCTACTTTTTATCCCGATATTCCCACGGGATCGACTTTTACGCGGGTGAAACCGCGGGGCGCAGCTAGTAAAGTTATAAAAATTTATGAAGTTGTAGCGTAAACTGCACTTTATTGTGTAAGAATTAAAGTAAAATTTCCATAAACTCATATTTGTTTACATTTTTGGCTAATAAGTCGCAAATGCAGATTATGTCTTTTGACGAATCGCCCGATCTACATCATTTACCTTTGCCTTGACTTGTTGCTAAATTCCTAATTCTCTTATACCTTTCTAGATTCTGCAGATGGCTAAGAGCTTCCATATAACGCCAGTAAAAACTGTGCGGTCACCTATTCGTTTCCCCTCCAATTATGAAGTCATTGACATTATCGTCCATGGTACCACTTTATTCTGAGGCCCGTATTATACGGCGAATGATTCTATTTGGTCATTCAATACTTGCCTTCCACTATTTTTGATTTCGTAAATCATCGACTTTTAAAATTCTTACATTAATAGACGTTCTGTGAGTTGTCTTTGACTTCCATTCCATAGTCTCTTATTTAAGGCGAAACTGTCATGTTAGCCTGCGACATTAAAATTTTCTTACGCTTTTTGCAATTTGGAGCCTGATACTGACTATCAGGCTGTCTGTATGTGGATCTAAATATGATTCGTGGCCATAACGTATATTTTTTTATAGAATCACACTAATATTATAAAGGCAAAAGTGTGTGTGTGTGTGTTTATATGTTTGTTACATCTTCACGCTCGAACGGCTGGACCAATTTAGATAAAATTTTGTATGGAGGTAGCTGACACCCTGGATTGACATATAGGCTACTTTTTATCCCAATATTCCCACGGAATCGAAACTTATGCGGGTGAAACTGCGGAGTGCAGCTAGTAATAATCATAAAAATCATCAATATACCATATTGAATGACTATTTCATGAAATCGTGACATTTGAGGTGACTTCTATCTAACTCAAGGAATTGTATTGCTGCACTCTAAACTAATAAACGTTGTTTAGTGTCTATAGTTAGTCACAACGCTTTTTCTTCTTCTTTCGATAGTCAAATTACTGATGACCGGAAGACGCTCACTGTCAATCTCAATCTGAATCATTTTGAAGGATATTGCTAATCCATTGCTTCATATGTTCGAAAAATTTGTCTACTCAACAACGATATCACGCAATGAATGTTTTTGAGCTCTCAAAATGAAAGTCATTGCTATTGATAGTGTGTTACGCAATTACCCCGCTGATTCTAATGATTATAATTCTGTAAAGACATATTTGTTACATTCGCGAATCATGCAAATTGAAAAAAAAACCTAAGTAAATTTGAATTTTGCGGGCTAACTTAGCGCATCCCTCTTAACCAAGCCGTATGAATAACTCAGCTTGTTCATACTATTTGTATCATAATCACATTTTATAAAATAATAAACTCAACTTCGTAATAACGCGGAAACGGTACAATAACTTGCTTATTTGGCAGAATTATGTCCATGACACAAGACAGTCTGAGTCATCACTTGTAAGACCTTTTTTGTTTGAAGAATTGCCATTATCAGTATCAGTGAATTTAGTTGTGTGACGGAATAATGGGAGATTCAATCCTTTATTAGAATTTAAAAGTAAACAGTTTTAATGACATTTGTGCTTAGCTCATTCTTGTAAGAATATTTGTTTTAGATGATTTTGTATTGTTTGCTGATTTATAATGGCTACAGTCGAAGCCATAATAGACAAGAGCTTGGTGACTAACGTATATTGTAGTTCGAATAACAAAAAAAAAACCGACTTCCAAAAAAACACTACAAAGTGAAAAATAACTTTAATTTCGGAAGTCGGTGTCTTTGGATCTGTATTTTAGTTTTTTGCCACCGACTTCCGAAATTAAAGTTATTTTTCACTTTGTAGTGTTTTTTTGGAAGTCGGTTTTTTTTTGTTAAAAAGTTTTCATTTCACGCTTTTTAGTGGGTCTGCTTATAATTTATCTCAGTTACAATAGCCTAGTGTCAACTTTCTCATCGCCTTTTACAAAATATTGCTTTTACCGATGCAGGGAAGTTAATTGTTGAAGAGTTCTCCTGGTCCACCATCAGCTCCATATCACCATTCACATTGTGACGAGCATAAATTGCTTAGCAACCATGTTAAAGTATCGAATCGCAACCCGTGAAATAGTACGGAGATATTATTGAGTAGTTCCGGTGGCCATCTGTGGTCTTCATCATCAGTTCCACTACACCAAATGGTGCTTTCCGAGAGCAAATGCACGAGTGTTACTATAAATAATTTTGAAAGAATTTTCTTTTAACTCCAAGCCGTTGAGGAGTTGTACCTTCCATCATCAGCTCATCCACCTGAGATGATGATTATCAGATGCAAATACTTAAACAGCTTTAGAAAATATATGAAAATGGTACTATGTGCCTATAAAATTTGAAGGTTGCCCTCGATTTCCCTGGGATCCCATCATCAGATCCTGACCTGATGATCATGCAACCACTTGGGAAGTATACCCTTTCAAACAAAAGAAAATTTTTCCAAATCGGTCCAGGCGTCTTCGAGAAATCGGGGAACATACATAAAAAAAAAAAAAAGATTCCGACGAATTGAGAACCTCCTCCTTTTTTTGAAGTCGGTTAAAAAGTGACAAATAAATAACTTACATTTCGGAAGTCGGTGTCGTTGGTTCCGCATTTTCGTTTTTTGACACCGACTTCCAAAATTAAAGTTAAGTATTTATCTTTGTAGTGTTTTTTTTTTTTTGAAGTCGGTTGTTTTTTTTGTAAAAAAGTTATAATTTTTCACTTTTTAGTTGTACCTACTACCTACCCCCCACACAAATTCAATTAATCACACTAGTGCATTGAAGAATTGAAGACACCGACTAGAAGAATCATCAAAATTCGCATAGAAATGCCAGAGATGCAGTACATCTATGCATATAACTTCGTACATGAAGAATAATTACCTAATGTATTATGTACTAAAACCTTTCTAAAAGTATGTACCTACTTAGATCACATTAGTGAAAGAATTATCAAAATTTGTTCATTAGTTTTTAAGAAAATCGCGGACATACAAACATACATACATACGGGTCGAATACAGAACCTCCTTTTTTGAAGTCGGTTAAAAAGTAACCGCGTTGATTTGTCTATGAGCATGTAACCTGGCATGCAGCGAAGCACCTAGTTGTGTGGCTTCGACAGAAGTACTTGACCGAAGTCTTTTCTGAATAATTTGGCTTAGACATCTCTTTTGGTCTGTCTAGGTGTTAATTTCCAAGTAGGTACCTGCATCATTAGCTCCATACTAATCATAAACCGTTAGTTTATCGCGATTGAGTAACAAACATCGATAATCTGCTATCTCTTTCACACTTGTTAAAAAATGTTCGAAGAAAAATTTTTATAGGAAAGAAAAGAATTCCATTTTATTCTATTGAGTGAGTCATCACATAAGTGAAACACTTAAATATCAGTCAGTCGAGCGAATGCTTTGCATTAGTAATTAGTATCCACTAGATAGAACAGAACGACCTCTGAGTTAACCTTTCCGAATATTTCTGACTTAGGGCTGGTCTTTCAATAGACAAATAATTTTTATTCATGGAATAAAATTGATGTCTGACATTATTTTGTATGGAAGAACTGTCAAAAATTCAAAATTATTCCTCGGATAAAAATATCTGGCGTTGGAAAAATCAGACTTTAGATTGGTATAATCCTCTGTTTTTGTTTCGCTGACCTGTTAGCTTACCTTCAATAGTTAAAAAGGTATGAAAAGAAGGCTTAGTAAAAATATTATTAATAAACATTGTCCTAAGTTCTTTGGGACAGGTTTCAGTCTAGCTCTCTTCGTTTTCATAAGACCAAAGTCTTTCTTACATTGTAATAATCTTTAAGAGTTTCCGCCTTCAATGTTCGTCTGGCTCCCTGGGCATTTAGCCCTGCTTACCTTGCTAGCTGGCTACATCTTTACTACGACATGAACAATTCTCATATATAGTTTATTCGAATACGTTACAATAAGACGACCGTACTGCTGAATATAAACATCTTTTTTATTGCCAAATGGCCGCCTTTGACCTCGATCACGCATGATGGAAAGCGATGAATGAGGTCTATGATGGAACGAGCGTGCCCAGAAGATGCCTAAGGCACTGGAGCTCCTACGCATCGACGAAACACAGCAGGCTGCTTGATGCCGGACTCCGGTGGGAGGGTGGTCACTAACCAGGCAAGGGAAGAATAGGCCAGACAAATAAGGTGTTGGGTGTGACTGTCCATGATGCGCCGAGCGCTCGGTTCAGTTGAGCAACTGGTGGATCAAACTGCGCTACACGACGAGGCTTCTTCATGCATCCTAAAAGATATTTTACACCTCTGCCTAACCCTTTGGAGATAACAGGTGTAATGACACGTTATTTAGTAACGTGTACCTTGGATCCACGCGAGATACAATGGCTTTTTAATTGTTTCTGTAATTACGGCATTCAACTGATTATACTCAAATCTTTTAGCACAACGTTTGTAGCCTCCAACCACCATCAAACGGCTTACAAGTTTAAAATATTTGGAACTCTCACAAACCACACCAATAAGGCTTGTAACCAAGACAAGTTATTATAAAACATGTCACGAGTATTCAAGTTAATAAAAGGAATCGTATGGACACTACAGACGGATCGCGAGGTGCCTCCAAGGTCAGACTACCTGCCCAGATAAAAATATAACATGGAACCTTTATTGGTACGGTGATAAAGACATTTTGGTGAGATGTTGATGTAAATTGTGATGGTAAAATTTTGATTGGTGGCAAATAGTAAAAGAAACTATACATGGTGGCACATTGACGCGCAAACTGAAGCCATGCTTTCCGCACCGACACCGTAGAGTAGAAACTTTTCGTCGGATAAAAAAAATCTTGTTTCATAGAAAAGTGCAATACCAACGCGGTTAAGATGTATGGAACATTTAATTTTTTTTTTAATAACCGACGAAGTATTTCAACGCAGGGGAGTTTAGAATCATGTACAGACGCGAGCACATCAAGCTACCCGAAACAGTAAAATTTTCCCAATCAACTTTGAACCTTATACTTTAGCGATAAAGTTGAAAATCTATTAAAGAAATCCACCACCGTTACCATGAATTCAGTAGGTAGAATTCATGGTAACATGGTGCGCGTCGATCTCCTTGCCACCCTGTAAAATCCTAAAACATTGCTTAGACGCTCCCCAGCTTGCTCTCATAATAATACGTAGAATAAAGTCTACAAGTGAAATTAAAAATACCACCTCATTCAGTTGAAAAAAAAATAAAATAAAGAAAATGTTGCAAAACTCTGGTTATGATGACTCGGAACAATTATATTAATACCTTGACCTGACACTGAATCAAACGTCGCACAATGGGAACAAATACGCACACAATGACATAATTATACCAACTTACCAGAGGGGCCATTCTCGTAATTTTAAGAACGTTCAGTCTGATCTCAGTCGAGTCGCAATATGTAAAAATACTTCTAATTTCCCTACATTTTTGACAAGTTTTTGACATTGATTGTCGCTAAAATGAAATTGCGACTAGATATAGAACGTTTTTAATTACGCAAATTGGTCAAATCGACACTTGAAAACACCTCTATAGTCTCCACTCTGGAATTCGTACCCCAGAATACAGACTGTCTAGTTTGGGGCTAACAGGTAGAGTTCCAGAGTTCTGTCTACATAGTTTGGTAAATAATACTTTGTCACAATTGTATCCTAAATATTTAAAAATACAATCGTTCTACAAAATAATACTTTAACTTACTCCGCCTTTTTGCAATAACCTATAAAAATATAGCAAGACTTGAAACGTTTTTAACACAGTTCTAATCAATTTCCTCATATAATCCTTACTATAAATCTAACGAGTAATAATAACTTGGTCATGAACATAATTTCCTTATACGACTCGCAATGAAAAAGGTCATCCAATGATAAATGATGCCATAAATATAACATGTATACATGTTAAACTTCAGCCATTCATGTAGTTGTAAATGAAATGGAAACAGAAGTTCCAGTCTACGCAATAGCTAACTACCCTCCCAGACGCCAAGACGCGCCTGACGTAGGTACTTGATATATAGCTATTGGATTCTGCGGGGCAATTGCGTAACACTAACAGTAGGAATGAATGTCATTTTGACAGTTCAACAACATTCATTGCGTTATTTACGTTATTGAGCAGACAAATTTTTCGAACATATAAAGTAGTGGATTAACAATATCCTTCAAAATGAATCAGATTGTGAAAGTGTTTCGCAATTAGGTTGATGGCTTCTCTGTTAATCCATCCAAAGGTTGTCTTTAAAAGATCGCTTTTAGCGATAAGTGTCGTCTTATGTAAAATTCCTACGTTTATATATCTGTAATTTTTATGGTATACATAATAAAGAATATTCTATTCTATTCTGAGCAGTCAATAGACTAGGTGTTACAAAATGTTAGCAGGTATTTTGCGCGTAATAAAATAGTACTGGTACAAAACAATTATATCATTTTTTAATGGGCTAATAAGCCTAATATTGAATTATGAAGGAGATCGTACCAAATAAGAAAGTCTCCAGAATTGCCCACTGCTTTAATAATGCAAATCCATAATAATATTCATAAAAGGCCCTTCGGATTCACTTGAATACCCTTAACCAATCAAAACACGTTATGGCTGTGTTCCCTACGTTGACCCTCGTTTATGTGTAAGAACTTTTTTTTAGATGCCAGTGAACTATTTTATAATTCTGGAATGGACTGAACAGAATATTAGTTACAGGACCTGGGCACAGAAGGAAGATGATTTTTGATTTTTTTTGTGTCCATGGAGTTTCTTGCCCGTTCTTCTCAACAGGTACCTACAACGAGGCTTTGGAATGGGCAACTAGCTTCATCTTTCTGACTGACCGACTCCTTGACAATTCAAAAGTGCCAGTAATTGGTTTAATTGGAACAAATGCTTTGAGTTTGATTGAATTTGGTTAGACTAGTATTTTTCGGAGATCGCATCAACGTTTTTTAAATGGCCAGTATTTTATGGTACATTTTAGTATTGTAATTGGCCTATTTACAGAATGATCCTTCTCCGTCTTACCTTTGTTATGCAGCCACAGACATAAATAATGTTAGACGTTTTAATTGTTTTTATTACGGCTAATTGCAATACTTTTACCTATTTTTCATTCCATCCCTTTAGGGGATGTGTTGAGGTCCAGGTGAGGTCTAATTAGTATTTAAATCGAAACAGTGGTCACGTGATGGTCCCACATAACCAGAGAGCTTAGACTAGAGGCTTTCAAAGCGTTTCGTATTCTACGACGACTTTCAACAGAATTTAAGCTTAGCAGTGGCCTGTCAGTCCCATATATTTTTGGATTTTCCGTCATAGTTATCACTGATAGGAGGGGCCCGGGGCTAAATAATAACAGCCGCACAGTTCGGTCGATCAGGTAAAGCTACGCTTGCCGCGATTGGTCCGTAGATGGGTGTCCATCTTTACATACCAAGACCCCTCCGTGCTTCGGAAAGCACGTTAAGCAGTTGGTCAACAGTTAGTTTTATGTAATACAAGATAGATGTCGTCTGCGAACGCTCTTAACATTATTTTAACATCTGTCTCCACACTTCCGCAGCACATATTTTTAACTCCTGCCTCCTTGTACTTATTGATCGTGATAGGTTAGTGTTGCCTTTCCCAGCTCTTTGTTCTTTCCAATTTCGCGTTCGGTTGCTACATCTTACACTCCTTTGCATGTTTCGTATTCAAAAGGTATTTATGAGGGTATGTGGAATTCGTTTGACACGCCTATGTTCTTTGTGGTGGCATTTGTTTTATTGTTTGTCTAGTAAGTAAACTACATTCACTTCAATATTTATGTAGTGTCTCATCCTATGTAGATTATCGTCATCATTCTCCTATACTGTCCCACTGCTGGGCAAGGGCCCTCCCCAAATCCTTCCAGGAACTCTTTTCCTGCGTCACATCGAACCAGCCTTCGCGGTACGCGTCCAGGTCATCTTTTGTTCTTATCCCAATTTATTTGGGGTCAGCGCAACATGTCAACTAGACTAGAAGTCAGACAGTTAATTACTTGCAAGAGTTAAATAAACGTTAAGAGCTCAATATTCTCATCAACACCAACTGCTCTACCAGTTACGGCCCCGCCACCGCCAGATGGCGCACGGCAGGACTTTCCGCGTCCATGCCTGCGGAGCCATACCGCGCCTCCACTTCGCGCCGCCAGGGGGCCAGTCATGGTCGTCGTCTCGCCTTCATCGGAGACGTCACGTCATCGTCATATTATTATCATTAATTAAAGTAAAATAGATTGCAGATTCATGAACCGTCAGTCCATTTATTTCGAAGCATAACACAGCGGCAACAGCCGATACACTAGCATATTTAGCTTGTTTATAAGCTACGATAAATAATTCAAGTGGTCGTGTGAACTCGCGACCTTTCGCTAGTATAGACTGTGATCTAAATATATCTAAATACATATAACGAGACTGATTCGCCCACGGCTTTATACCTGTGGCAGTTATTTAAGGTGCCGCTAGTCGATATTTCTTCCATACAAACGGGAGAGCATAACTCCACTGTTTGACATTGTGCATCCAAAGTTAAAACATGATATCCATAGATATATGTATGATATCGTTTTGTCTTATTATTAATTTTGTCTGTACGGAAACAGAATAGTAAAACAAAAAGCTATTAGAAGTTATGAGCCAACAAAGATGCGTTTTTCTTGCTATTTTGAATTAACTATAGGTGTAAATAAGTACTAAAAGAACTAAAATCGTCAAAACGGGGTCAATACCGACATAGCTCAGTTATCGAAGAGTTTAATAAACTTTTTTTGTAATTGATTCATGCAGTGGTTTTCTCATAAAACTCGATTTTCCAAAGCACTTTTCGAAATTTTTTACACGCCTTTCAGTTCCAAACGGTGTTTCGGTGCGTGAGAACTAGACGTTGTGCGTGTAGACTAACGTCTAACTGCTAATTACTGATACTATCTCTGTCGGACATGAAGCCAGGTAAGGCAGCGTGCTTTTTAGCCACGACCACCAGTGAGTTCGAGCTCGCGACTAGTTCCACTTTAAGTATTGAGATATTCTGGTAACGACACTCGATAGGGCTCGATAGACGCTCCTCTCAGGTAGCAAAGGTTGGCTGGATGTTTGTGGCTTGTTAATTTTCATTGTACAGAGTGAAATTAAATTAGCTGGCGAAACTCCGCGGACAGGATGGGTATAGATATCTAATGACGATAAAGCACAAAAAAAGGGAATATTTACATCATTAGGCTGAACTGTACCTATCGTAAGCATAATCAGTCTATAATGTTCCCACTGCTGGGACACAGACTTCCTCTCTATGAGAGGTACACACAGTTACACATCAAGTTATGCAGGGTGAAATTAAATTCATGTGCATCCTTTTAAGGGGTCATTGTACTCATCATTATGAACAACTTTTACTATGAAACTAAACCTAAAATCGCGAAAAAAAAAAATCTGCTGTTCCTTGCATTTATGTTCACATCGTCAAAATGTAGGGAAGAGCTGATTTTTTTTCGCGATTTCAGGTTTGGTCCCATAGTAAAAGTTGTTCGTAATGTTGATTACAATGACCCCTTAAAAGGATGCCCATGAATTAAATTTCACCCTGTACATTTCCAGTTTTAGCTGACCTGGCATTGTTAAGGTTTTTCGTACAATCAGAAGAAGCTTCTACTGGTTATGTATAGCTTGATGTGTAGCCGTGTGTACCTATCATATTCTAACCGAACATATTTCTTTCTTTATAACAAACCATGTTACATCGTAAAGTGCAGCATCTGCGTTGTCCTCCAATATGTCGATGCGACATTACTTCATGCCGATATTCAGGACAGCACTACGGAATTCATCCTACGATATGCTGATGTATTACTTGTATTATTGGTACAGGATATTGTTTCTATTTCTGTATGTTTTCTACAAAGGAAGTATTTTAAAATAAATCTATTTTTAAATAGATTGCCTTGTCAGAATTTCTCGTAACTTCATAACTACAATTTTTACTTGAGTTCATCTCAGGCAGTCTCTGGCGGCTAGGCGTGTCTTAAGGTTATCTAAGTTTTGATTGAAAATTCAAAGATAAGTCACCTTCAGCATGTTTTAATTTAACGGGGTCCGTGGCTAAATAATAACAGCCGCACAGGTCGATCGATCAGGTTAAGCTACGCTTGTCGCGGTTGGTCTGTGGACGGGTGACCATCTTTACATACCGAGACCCCTCCGTGCCTCGGAAAGCATGCGGTCCCGGCTGTCATTCGTGCATCTTTGACAGTTGGTACAGATAGAAGCCCGAAAGTCTGACATCCAGTCTTAGCAAGGGGTATCGTATTACCCAGTAACTGGGTTGTGAAGGTCAGATAGGCAGTCGCTCCATATAAAATACTGGTATTCAGATGCATCCGGTTAGACTGGAAGCCGACCCCAACATAGTTGGGAAAAGGCTCGGCAGATGATGATAAAATAAAAATAACATCACGCCTATTATCCCCGAAAGGTTAGGCAGAGGTGCTTAACTTCCATATTGTGGATTATTGAAATGCTCTAGTTTTAAATGTTGTTGATTTGTTGATTATTGAAATAATAAATTATAATAATAAATAAACGGTTGTCGACATGTGGGATGTGGACTCAGCGATCATTGTGCCGATAGTCGTGACAGCTAATGGTTTAATAGCCAAGAGCCTCGACCAACACCTGAGGAGGCTCTCGTTGGGCAGCTGGATCAAGGGCTTGATTCAGAAAGCAGTTCTTCTGGACACGGCCCGCATTGTTAGGAGGTTCCTCTCTCTGGAGCCCTGACCGCCGGTAGCTTGGACCCTGTTCCCGACACCGGTGGGCTATTATTTTTTATATTTCTTTTATATTCTAATTTTTAAAAATATTATTTATATGTATTTAGTTGAATAAAGGAAATAATAAAAATCTTTATTGATACAAAAACCTTTGACATTGCTTAAGATTAGGATGCATAACTTGGTTAGCTAAAGGTCATACGGATAAGGTAAACCCTGACTCCTACACTAAGTGATCCTATGACTGAGGAGTCAGATTAGTCCGAGAAATGTTCAAGTTTTTAATGTTGTTGATTGGTGAATATACCTCATAATTTCTCCTGCTGCGTAATAAGTTGATAAGTAATTTTGGAATGTCTTCATACTACTAAAAATAGTATCTTTTGATGCTGAAACAGAGTTTAAGAACGTTCACAGACTGATCTCAATCTGTCAAAAGCATCTTTAATTTCCCTACATTTGTACCAAGTTTTTAACATTGATTGTCACTGAGATGATATTTGAACGTTTTTAATTAAAGGAATTGGCCTTCAGATGATTGATTTGAACTTATATTAACGAAAAGTATTGGAAACTATGAGCATTTACGTATTATTACAGCAAAGTGCTGTAATAAATCACATTCTTCGCCAAAGATTCTTCCAACGGCACTTTTTAGTATGTGAAGAGCTATGCACCAAACCATTGTACCTATGTATCTTATAAAGGATTTACAACAAAATGGGTCACTGAAATATTCGTAGCCGTATCGACAAGCTGTCAGTGTATGCCATTGCGCCATTCGGATGCAGTATTTTGCTACATTGTAGTATTGCGTTTATGTACTGTTCCATACATAATGTACTAACATTTAGTTAGTATCTGAAAAGGCTAGGAGGCCAACGATCGAAGCGGATAGATCTAATCACTGTGTCTAAAAGATAAATATACACTTGGTGATCATAAATAAATACTTACTTCTCTCTGATTTGTCGCTACGGAATCGTTCGGCCCTATCTTGCGTAACATACTTACAATCACAATCTGAATCTTTTTGAAGGATAGGTGCTAATCATGACTACCTATTAAAATATGGGTAAAACACACGAAAATAAAATACATTTTCATAAACATTTTTGTTTATTTTTTATTTATTTATTTAGACTCGGACTGCCCTATGCTATGACCGTTCATGTTATCCTAGAACCAAAAATTCGTAGTCAGGTGATATTTTATTTTATTTATTAAGGGATAATAAACAACTACAACAAAGTTTAGGAAGTAATGTTGCAGTCCACTGCATTATCTGCAGATAGGAAATATTTAACAACGCGAACTGGGCCCGCGTGGTGGATTACAGCCCACTCCCAGTTAGTCAGGTGTGTGTCCCAGCAGTGGGACTGTAGGCTGATTATGATGATGTTCAGCAGTGGACGCTTAAGATTATTTAAATGATGTTAACAAATCAATCTGCCTAGCCTTTTCCCAACTATGTTGGGGTCGGCTTCCAGTCTAACCGGGTTTGAGCTTCTAATTACCCAGAACGACTATCAAATATTTACGAATGACAGCCGGGACCAACGGCTTAACGTGCTTTCCGAGGCGCGGAGGGGTCTCGATATGTAAAAGATGGTCACCCATCCACGAATCGACCGCGGCAAGCGTAGCTTAACCTTCGATGAACCTGTGCGGCTGTTATTATTTAGCCACGATCCCCTCATGATCAACCCTCTTAAGAGATCTAGTAGGTACTATTGACAGAAAAACACCAGAATTATGCATACCACCACAGATGATACCACTTACAAAGTATGCACATAGTTGCATTACTATTATTGATTACAAGTAACAACCTACTTATAACAGCTTGTCTTGAAGATTACCATATTTCAAGTTTTCCTCAATAATTCTTGGATTGTGGATTGATAAACAGCTGTTTTTCTTTCCTTCTCAGAATATTCAAACTGACGTGTAAATGATTTAGATTCGTCATATCTATTTTTGATTCGATGTATCTCCGGTCGATTCAGGAATTGAATGCGAGTTTATTGAGCTTAAGAGTATGGGTATCCCTACATAACTCTGTTACTGTTAGCGTGCATCATCCCACTACTGGGCAAACGGCCTCTCCCCATGACTTCTTGCTCTTCAGATCCAGGGCTAAAGTGGACCACTGGTCGTTTGTTCTCCAGCTCCCACCTCCATCGCCTACGGGGTCTTACACGACGCCTTCTAGCTGTGTCACGGCTCCACTTAGTGGTTATTTTGGCCCACAGCTCATTGGGCATACGGCAAACATGGCCAGCCCGGTCCCACTTCAGCTTAGCGGCATTTTGGAGTAACGTCAGTTATCTGTGTTTTAGAGCGCACTATGGTGTTGCGAATATGGTTTGTCAATTTGACTCACTTATTATAAAAAGCAACGGCTCTGTGTCAATGTACCATCTCTCGTGCAATAATTTAGGTTTATCTCGTCCATTCCTGTTCTCGTGTAGCTTTGACATGCCTTCCGGATTCTATCAAATCCCAATTCCCAAGCGAAATTCGGCTCATTTTGTGTCATATCTCTTGTCTACCTCTGCCTATCTACTAAAACAAAAGACTAGCAAATAAAACGATGTAAACAGGAATTGTCGCATTGAAATGAAAGATTATTAAATCAATTCTCTGGCGGATTGGCAGGCATCCAGCTACGCTACGTTTGGCGCAAACTTTGCCAGAAGTGGACTGTTGTGCTATATAGTCATGTGTGCTGACATGGATGTGTCATAAGTAGGTTCTTGTAGGTTTGAAAGCCGGTAGAACTTGGTGCGTTATGTCATGATTTGGGTGTAGGCAGAAACTAAAATGTACATGTCATTACTATGCTTAAGACGTACAGAACAGCAGGGGGCCCTTTGATTTCATTTTTATGCAGATTTTGATTAAAGTGTATTGCATTTAGCCTTTGTGCAAAAAACATCAATAAAGTCGTAATCACTTCTTCATTTTGCGCTTTGAAGGCTTTTAATGTAGTTGCTAAACGTTTAGTTTGGAGTAGGGCCTACGATGACATTTCCCCTAAAAGACTACCATTGTCCACAGTTTCCTATGTAATTATTCGGGGTTCAAGTTGCCTTGTTACGAATGTCGGCAGTTTAGCTGCGAAAGAGACGAATTTTCAGTTTTAAACCGAGTGTAACGTTGCATACATAGCCAATACGGGCGAGGCAACTGCCTGACTCCCAGCCGACAATCGTCTACACGAGGTTATGTCAGAGGTGCGACTGCTATTAGTAGACAAAGGGTCAGGGTGCGTCAGTGACGCGCACGGTAAACTGTTTGCCGAAGCACCAGTAAATGTTTAACCTAATACTCAAAATGGCTTCTAACATTATAACATCACGCCTGTAAGCATCGAAGAGTTAGGCAGTAGTGTACCTTTCGTAACACTCACATTTCGGCATCAAGAGTTATTTTCTTATACTTTAACCAATATTTTGTAACATTATTTTGATTTAAAAAAGCATTTGTGGCGTTTCTTTCCCATAGGCTAAGCTAGTTGCCCAAGTAGGTACTTGGGCAACTAGCTTCATCTTTCTGATAGACCAACTCCTTGACAATTCAAAAATGCCTGTACCTAATTGGTTTAATTTGAGTTTAAAGTTTGGATAATATGGATGTTATTAAAAGGATTAACGATTTAAAATTCTTGAATCTTCTCATTAAACTGTCCCCACACAAATTGTTTAAACGACTTCTCATCATCGACCAGTTTCTGCGTAATCGAGTCATCGGAAATGGCCGAACAATACACTCATATATATAACAAGGAAGTCGACTGCGTGGAAAATATCTCCATTAGACCTGTTACCACGTCATGTAGTGACGATTTCTTTATTAATTCCTTTTGTTTATTTGTTTTGTGGGCTTGGATAGCGATTTTGATGATTTTGTTTCGGAATATTCACTTTCGGTGTACACTGTACTATAGATGACTGCTCTGTTAGTCTCGCGGTCGCAAGCGCGACTGCTGAGCGTGGGGTCCTGAATTCGATTCCCGGGTCGGGCAAAGTTTTATTGAGTTTTCCATAGGGAATGTCTTAGTAACAGTCCGGAGCTTGGTAATCGGCGGTGTGATACCCCCGTGCCTCGAAAACAAAGTTAAGCCGTTAATCCTGCGCCTGATCTCTCTCCGTTCCGGGAAGACAGAGTGCACCTGTGTATACGCACGCACTTATGCACTATAGTACCTATCTCCCGTACCGATGGCCTGTCTCCGCTGAGAATTATCGCCATGGCCGAAATTATTTTTTTATTTTTTATTGCTTAATTGGCCCGCTCTTGACCTCGATCACGCCTGATGTATGACGTATTATATGATGGAACGAGCGTGCCCAAAAGATGCCTAAGGCACTGGAACTCCCACGCATCGACGAAACATAGCAGGCTGCTTGACGCCGGACTCCGGTGGGAGGGTGGTCGCAAACCAGGCGGGCATTAGCCCTACCACCCCAAGGGAAGAATTGGCCAGTCAAATAAGGTGCTGAGTGTGTCTGTTCAGGATGCGCCGAGCGCTCGGTTCAGTTGAGTAACTGGCGGAAAAAACTGCGCTACACGAGGAGGCTTCTTCATACATCCCAAAAATTCGGAGGACTTTGTTTACTTTGTTTCTTTTTTTGGTATCCCAAAAAAAAAATCCCTCCCTGATCCTCCCTGATAGACCCTCTGCCTGATCCTTCAGGGATTACAGACGTGTATTATATGTCATGTTTCCGAATTTTAGGACAAAATATCTGATAGTAAAATGAAGTGCATTTTCAATTAGAAACTTAAGGATAATATTACAATTATTAGTACAGAATTGCCCGTTTTAAAAATGTAATCCCTTCTGACTGACGAAAATTAGGTATTCAAGAAAATCCATCAAGCCCAAAAATTTGCTCGATTTTTCGACGATCGAAAAACTCCTTAAAGCTAAAGGTCAAGTCAAGTGTAGGCAACACTTGACTCGCTCGACTTTTGACGACTCGACCCGAATTTTCTTAGGTCATCTGCCCCTTATGAAGAAGTACTAAAGAAGAAAACACGTGACGATCGTCAAAAATTTATCAACTCTATAGACATCAAGTTATGGCTCCCGCTGACAAGCGCAACGCGACTGTAGCAGAGCAAATTCTTTGAAAACTTCAAGCCGCGTACCCACGAACAAACAAAAACATGGCGAACACGAACATCGAACACTTTGTTGGCCCGTGCGTGCGACTAACGAACTTAACACTGTGTTCGTCTAAAATGTTCGTGGCGATCCAATATGTTCGTGGCGGTCCAATATGTTCGTGTTCACCATCACCATGTTTTGTTCGTTCGTGAGTACGCGGTTTCATGGAAATTGTTATACCAAAATCAAGTCGCTCCGTCGCTGCCGTCGTTTGTGTTATTTTCCACACAAGTATAATGAACTACAGAACACTACTGTATCCTATTGTTTCGTCTACCTCCGTATCAAGCCTCCTATTGTCTATAATTAAACTAGATTGTGACTGACATTCTGCAGACTTGAATATGCAAGGAATCTGTGAAGATGAAGACGGGCAAATTGCTTGAAGCAGCCATTTTTCAATTTATTCCGTTCTATCACTTGACCGATGTCCTACTAACCGATACTTAGTTAGAACATGCTTCATGTTCATGACATTATTTGACAATAGAGTAGGCTGACTGAATCCTGTCTATATTAATAATTAAGCTAAATAGTTTGTTTCTTTGAACGCGCTAATCTTTGGAACCACCAGTCGGGTTTGAAATAATCTTTGCATTTGATAGCTCAATTTTTGAGGACGGCTATTAGAGGCTACTTAACATAAAGCTAGGCAAAGCTAGGCATAAAGCTAGGCTAAAAGGCGCCGAGAAAAAAGAAAAAAGTCAGAAAGAACAAAGAACGCTAAGCTAAAACGAATTAATAGCGACGCCGACGGGAAGTTTTATAAAAATGTGGCTGATATATTAGTATAGGCATTGTGTATCTTACGACTTCTACGCGAACGAAGTCGCGGGCAGACGCTAGTAGTAGGTATATACAAGGTGGAGACGACAGTACGACAATAAATTAAACTTCGTTATTAAATATATTATGAAGATCCCAGTCTGCTTGCAAAAAATCACTCAAATATATCCAATCGTTAGTCATCATTAACGACTTGCCACGACGCATAAAACATCCTATGGTCTTATTTGCTGACGATAGTACTGCCTTGATTAAATGTACAGACCTAAAAACATATGAACATGACATAAATAATACTTTAATGGACATTATACACTGGCTTGATCAAAATAATTTAATGATTAATATATCTAAGACTAATGTTATGCATTTTTATCAACGTATACCACCGCAAACTTTAAATTTAAATTACAAGGGATAAAAAATAGACCAAGTGCAAGTTGCAAAATTTTTAGGTTTAATGATAGATAGCCAACTAACCTGGAAGCCACACGCAGAAGAAGTATGCAGAAAACTAAGTACAGCAGCGTATGTGCTTTTTAACCTATCCAGGAAAGTGAATATGCCCACCAGATTAGTTGCTTACCATGGTTTAGTGGCGTCAATTCTGAGATTCGGAACAATTTTTTGGGGAAATTGTAGTCTGAGAGAACAAGTATTCAAGGCTCAAAAACGATGCATAATGGCAATGTGTAACATGAAAGTAACAGATAGTTGCGTGCCTGTATTCAAGTCCCTAAATTTGCTAACATTCCCATCACTTTACATTTTCGAAATAGCTGTTTTTGTAAAATCAAATATGCATCTTTTTAGTAAATTGTCTGAAAATAGAACACGACCAATTAGAAGGCAGTATACAAATATGCTACGTGTTAGTGTTCATAACACTGCATTATTTGGGAAAAGTGTTTTAGGTATGTGCCCAATTGTCTTTAACAAAATACCTGGTGGAATAAAAAACGAGGCCATTCCATTGTTTAAAAAGAAATTGTCAGTCTTATTAATTGATAAATGTTATTACTCCATTAGTGAATTTTTAAATGATAAAACTTTTTAGTTACCTACCTAAGTAATCTAATTAATCCTGACATCTTTAATTCTTTATTTTATTTTATTTTCACAGAATTTTGACAGTATTTTAGACTATTAAGCACTTGTGCTAAATGTTTGCATGCCTAATTTAAGGTAGAATGTATAAGGATCTCTAATTATAAAAACATCTGCATTTTTTGTACCTACTTTCTATGCAAATAAATAATTATTCTATTCTATTCATAGTTAGTCAAAGATCGGCAAAACCCATAGCCGGCATGTCCCTGCTCTGCTATTTAGATTGTTTGAAAATGACACTTAATTTCGATGTTGTAACTGGGTTGTGGAGGTCAGATAGGCAGTCTCTCCATGTAAAATACTGATATTCAGCTGCATACGGTTAGACTGGAAGCCGACTCCCACATCGTTGGGAAAAGGCTATGCAGTTGAGAATATGTTAGATAGTTTCAAATTATTCATATGCATTACCAGTGTTTTCATTAATAGTCGTAATGTCATCTCCAGATTGTATGGGACCTTTCTTGAAATATCCTCGTATATTGCAAGGTAGGATCTAAAATAGACTTGACTGGATCGACAATTCTATATTAATAGCTATACGGGGCAGGTTCAAGTTGGTATAAACGATTTCTTTCCGTTTTCTTAAAATTCATAGACTTCCATGAATTTTTGCAAACATTTGGACCTTATGAGAATTTTCACTTAGCGCCATTGCGAGTTTAAGGCCGCTATCCCACTGGCGTTTTACGAGCGTTGGCGCTTCTCCAACGTCTGCGCAGCGCCAACGTTGCGCAGACGCGACGTTAACGTCGCGAGTTTCTTGCGTTTTTTGGCAACATGTACAATCACGCCGTCCCGCTCTGTCTGTGTGAGCGCGGGTGGGGGTTACCACTGAAACTCGCGACGTTAAAGTCGCGTCTGCGCAACGTTGGCGTTGTGCAGACGTTGGAGAAGCGCCAACGCTCGTAAAACGCCAGTGGAATAGCGGCCTAAGTGATTCTTCGAAAGAGCCTAAAGTTCAGCATTTACGTTTACCAACGATTAGTACAAACTTCATTATAAAAAACTTCACTTTTCACGAACAATGTAATAAAACTTAGAAGTCAATTTCAACCTACTTCTGACTGTCGTATCGAAATGAAACTGCATGTACATGTAGTTCGGATGACAAAACTATAATTTGGCATCTTGGAGCTGATCTGATGATGGAGCCAGGTGGATAGTGGAACTCTTCAGTAGGTACTAGTAAACCCTTTGAGTTTGGGCTCATATATGATTTGTTTTGACGAGTCCGATAGATTGCTCTCATTGGTCATGTGTGCAAAGTGCAATTAAAAACCTTAAGCAAGTTAGTTTAATGGTCAAATGACAATGAACAAAATGATTCCCATAGGTAATTATTTTATTATTGAACATCAGCGGATTAATTGTAACAAATTGCTAAGTGCAAGCTAGTCATCAACATCCGTCACGCGTCAGTCTTGGCTAGATGCCTTGATATTTACCGAAGTGATTATAACTAATCCTAGTTTATAAGTGTACTAGCTTCTGCCCGCGACTTCGTACGCGTGAAATTTCACCCTCCCCTCATTCACCCTCTTAGGGGTAGCGGGATTGTCCGAAAGAACATAAAGGGCTAAGGAAGGAACACGGGTGGGTTTTAGTCAGTATGAGTCTGACACTCCTTTCCGCTCCACCCAGAGCGGGAGGAGTCATTTGATGATTTCCCATCCACAAAAAAAAGGGGTGGAATATCGAAAAACCCTTTCTTAGTGGATACCTACTCTTCACAAAGAACAAACCCTCCATATTTCATGTCTCTAGGACCAGCAGTTTAAGCTGTGCGTTAATATATCAGTTAGTCAGGACTTTGAATTTTATATAATATAACTAGCTTCTGCCCGCGACTTCGTCCGCGTGAAACTCTCACTTCACTCTCTCCCCATTCACCCTCTCAGTGGATACTCTTCACAAAGAACAAACCCTCCAAATTTCATGTCCCTAGGACCAGCAGTTTAAGCTGTGCGTCGATATATCAGTTAGTCAGGAATTTGAATTTTATAGCTGCGCCCCGCGGTTTCACCCGCATAAGTCTCGATCCCGTGGGAATATCGGGATAAAAAGTATCCTATGTCCTTTCCCGGGACTCAAACTATTTCTATATCATCTAAATCGGTTCAGCGGTTTAGGCGTGAAAAGGTAACATACGGACAGACAGAGTTACTTTCGAATTTATAATACTCCACCTGTCATCACTTCGCCTTGCCAGGTCATCATCATCAGCCTTTTCCCAACTATGTTGGCGTTGGCTTCCAGTATAACCGGATGCAGCTGAATAACAGTATTTGATATTATTATATTAGTATTTTTACCACTTCGCCTTGCCAGGTGTGGAGCTAATAATTCAGTGCAATTGGTGTCCTTACGACCAAGTGATTAGAGTTTTGAATAAATTTTTAAAATACTTCTAAAAAACTCAAACTCAAAGCATTTATTTCAATTAAACCAATTACAGGCACTTTTGAATTGTCAAAGGGTCGGTCAGTCAGAAAAAATGAAGCTAGTTGCCCATTCCAAAGCGTAGGTACCTATGGAGAAGAACGGGCAAGAAACTCCATGGACACTCTTTTAAATCAAAATAATGTGGTTACAAAGTCTTGGTTACATCATTCATGTTAAGAATTAAAAGTTCATTATTCGATTGCAGCAAGATACGAAAGTACAGTGGCGTGCATTGCATATAGGCATATAAGCAGTGCCTACTTCGATATATCAACATAAGCCTGTCAATTACATTTTAGTGTGTGTGCCCCACAATTAAGAAACTCACTAAATTATCATACCTAACAAAAAACAAAATCTTCATACAAACACGCGCGGCAGTAGGCAGTCGCCGGACGGCCTACTCGGCTCCCGTACTATTCGCACATTGTCATTACTTTACTCGTTCAAGTTAATACGACAAAATTAAAAATACGTACGTCTCACGCGTAATACTATGACGTTCGAACTTCGCAATTTATCACCCTTAAGTAGGCATGCCTACTCAAATAACCACACTTTTGACCTCACTTTTTTTTTGAAGTGAAACTTCTTTAGGCGCGCTTGACTTGGGGAGTAAACTGGCGAATGCGTTACGAAAACGTGTGATCGCGAGTAGGGAAGGTACGTAAAAAATAGCTGGAAATACCTGGTGTAAAAACCCGGTCCCGGTCGCATAAATATGCGACCGGGTTTTTACATCAGGTATTTGCTTCCAAGTACGCACACCGGGTACCGACTCAAAATACTTGCAAGACTATTAAGTATCTTATACGGCTACTCGCTCAAATACGTAGGTACTCAACCGCGTCAGTTTTCGCAAATGCGATCATGCTCCTTTTGGAACAATTTCGTATGCAAGTATTTTTTACCGACTTCACAAAAAGGAGGAGGTACTATGTTCGGCTGTTTGTATGTTTTTTTTTTTGTATGTTTGTTCATCGAATACTCCGCCAATTGTCGACGGATTTTCAAAATTCTTTTTTTGTTCCAAAGTAGATAGTTTTGAGGTGGTCTCACTGTCACCAAGTTAGGATCTGATGATGGGATCTTAGAGTAATCGAGGGCAACCTTTAAATTTTATAGGCTCACTTATTGTTTTTCGCATATTTTACGAAGTATCTTGTGTATTTGCGTATGGTTGTCACCATCTCAGGTAGCTGGGCTGATGATGGAAGTTACAACTCCTTAACAGTAAGAAGTTACTCGAACAGGCAAGGACTGTTTTAGTAAATTGTTTTGATGTTTGATAGGGCATTTGCCACATTTGGTCTCATGATCATCAAGTCATGACCTGATGCTGCAGTCAGGATAGTCTGCAGAGTACCTAACTCCTCGACAACTAACAGCAGATATATCGTGTTAAGGCTCATTGAAAAGGGCTCGATGTGTGGATAAACGTACTGTTAATGAGGAACACCGAAGTACATAAAGACCTGATGCTGAAGCCAGGAGCATTAGAAAAAGTACCAACCTTGAAATTACAGCACCGTAGTCGTGTTTGGGCTCATTTTAAACAGGACTAAATTTTAAGTTCAATGCAATGTTGACAAGTCTGGCCTGATGCTGCAGCCAGGATTATCAGCATCTAGTCTAAAAACATCAGGGCAGGATTTGATGATGGGATCCTGGAGAAATCGAAGGAACTCTTCAAATATTATAGGCACACCTATAGCGATTTGGGTATTTTTTATAGTAACTCGTGCATTTGCTCTCGGAAAGCACTATTTGGTGATGTGGAACTGATGATGAAGACCACAGATGGCCACCGGAATTACTCAATAATATCTAGGTATTTCACGGGTTGCGATTCGATTACTTTAATATGGTTGCTAAGCAATTTATGCTCGTCACAATGTAAATGGTGATACGGAGCTGATGGTGGATCTGGAGAACTCCTCAACAATTAACTTCCCTGTATCGGGAAAAGCAATATTTTGTTTGTAAAAGGCGATGATCACTAGGCTATTGTAACTTAGATAGATTATAAGCAGACCCACTAAAAAGCGTGAAATAAAAACTTTTTAAGAAAAAAAAAACCGACTTTCAAAAAAACACTACAAAGTGAAAAATATCTTTAATTTCGGAAGTCGGTGGCAAAAAACTAAAATAAAGATCCAAAGACACCGACTTCCGAAATTAAAGTTATTTTTCACTTTGTAAAGTTTTTTTTGGAAGTCGGTTTTTTTTTCCTAAAAGTTTTTTTTTACTTTAATGGTTTGCAAGTATTTATTTGTAAACGCGATTTTGCTCCTTATTTATTCGAAGTCATTGATCGTTGTATGGAGTGTCCGAGGTGTGGTAAGAGTCTACGGAACAATTTCGTATGCAAGTATTTTTACTTTAATGGTTTGTAAAAGTATTTATTTGTAAACGCGATTGTGCTCCTTATTTATAGGAATTCACGGATCAATTTCTTATGCAAGTACTTTTTACTTCCAACAGGGCTTTTGTTTGATTACGCGATTGTACTTCTTATTTGTATGAAGTTATGGATCAGTTTTCGATGCAGATAGAAAATACTTGAAAGTATCTCGAGCCCTGGTTTTAGGCCCTGGTTTCTTAAGGTGGACGTACTTGGAAGGCCTGGTACTCGATTTTGCAAGTACGACCCATGTCTAAGGGCTACGGGCGAGGCGAACGGGAGTTGAGTGGGGGATATAAGCAAGAGAAATCAGTGCGCGCGCACATTTTCTTTCTCTCTTCCTCTCATAGCCAAATACGTTTGAAGTTTCACTTCAGTCGTGTGGTCATAAGCACACTCGGTTTTTTTTTGATTAGTGACCGCGTTTGTCTAGACTAGACCCGGCCTAGTGCCTACCTATTCTGAAAACCAATGCACGCCACTGCGAAAGTATAACACAAGGTTGAAGAATATCGTATGCAAGCATGCATCCAATACGTAAGCGCAGGTAACTGCGACATTTCACTTCCTACCCACATAGCTGTTTAATTATCCATTAGTTATCTATTACTTAATTAAAGACTCCTACTTGGCGACTGGAAAATCAAGAGATGCACTGTAAAGATTGGTTGTTAAAATTAAATGATTCTTTAGCAGTATAATATTCTTGGTAAATTATTTAGCAAAAACATCACGTTTATGCATGAGTTTTATAGTAGATCCCGTGGGCATATCGGGATAAAAAGTAGCCTATATGTTAATCCAGGGTGTCAGCTACCTCCATACAAAATTATATCAAAATTGGTCCAGCCGTTTGAGCGTGAAGAAGTAACAAACATACAGGGTGACATTTTAATCACCGTTTTCCTCTTAAGGGGTCATTGTACTCATTATTATGAACAACTTTTACTGTGGGACCAAACATGAAATCGCGAAAAAAAAAAAACAGCTATTCCCTACATTTTGATGAGTTGCGCGAACATAGATGTAGGGAACAGCAAATTTTGTTTTCACGATTTTATTGTTGGTCACACACACACACAAACTTTCGCCTTTAGAATATTAGTGTGACAACCTTGTTCCACCCACAAATATAGGCCTCCTGTCCTTTGTATACTTCTTTTTAGCGTATCGATGGCAATCTAAATGTAAACTAAATGGATTCGGCCTCCTGATGATGTCCCCGGGCCCCGGTACCTAGATGTCACATCATCACATGACTTCGACATTTTGGTTTTAAGTCATGTCGGTTTCCTTACGATATTTCTTTCACCGTTTTGGTGATGAAATTATTCATAAATAATACACAAAGTAAAGCGCCTGTCTGGGTTTGAACCTACTTGTAAGTCGGGGCCGTTACTACCATAAAGTTTACTTACACCATATTATTTTTACAACTACGTCATAGCCAAAATTTTGAATGAAACTCACAGTTCGAAATTATGACATGCGGTTTACGGGAAAGGAGTTTGTATGAAAATTGCCTAACATTTTCACTCCTTGACCACAAATTGTCGAAGCAAAAACTTTTTATGCCATAAACGTCGACATCACCTGACTAAATCAAATGTCTAAGATGACAAAGCATTTATTCACAACAGACAATGTATTAGATTAAGACTTGAGAGCAGTGTAATGGTATATTATAAATCATACATGATTCTTACAACCTGAGATTGATTCGACCTTGCCTGGCCAAGAACACGAACATAATTACTATTTCCTACCTGCTCTTTACGCATAATTTGAATAAAACCACGAACAATAAGATATGCTTTAGAAACTGTACACAATATAACATTATAGAGGTAATGCTATAGTAGGCAGTAAGGGTTATGGCTTTGGTTTCTTAGGTTGGTCAAATGCAGAGCGTTTTTTGACACCTTAATTTCAAAATGACGGCAAGCCGAGATCCATTTAAAACGTTACTTAGTACGTTTTAGGTTAAGAGTTAGTCCTGTCACTGTCACACAACTGTCAAACTACAAGTGCAAGATAGAGACGGGATAATGTCTAAGTCAAAGCACGAGTAATGTTTATTAATCTCGGCCTAGGAAGACAGCTAACAGTTATTGACTAAATGAAGAGTAAAATTTCTGCTAGAAAATATGATCAGTTAAATGTAAAAGAAAACGTAAGACAACTCAAGCTACGAGGATTAGAAGCCGCAAGAAAACACTTGAACAAACTGACTACCCAACTACCCAACGCCGAAGTTAAATATTTATGACATTCATCCATCGAAAAAATCATTAGATTGTTACCGTCAAAATGATTGACATCGCTCAAAATAAAGAGAGATAGAAAAAAATCATGAAGATACCTCTAAAAACTTTCTTTTTACAATAAAAACCATACTAATATACATACAATCGTTCTGATTTTTTTGTCAGATTATTCTACAAGCAATATACTGAATAAAGCACTAGAGTTTTAATTTTTTTAGTCCAAACAATAGATTTTTTGTATAAATAGATAAAATTGCTTCATATTTTGCAATAAATTACCAGAGTTGTGTCGTCCCGCTTCTCTTTCTTTTCTATGCAGCCCGACAGTGACCGCGCTTTAGGTCATGTAATCGCCATAAAGCTAAAATTTCTGACTCCCAAGACACAGGCACGTCAGGCACATACACCTAGTTTAGGAGTCAGGGAATTAAAATGATGGTGTCCTTGCTTGTTATAGCCTTATATGTACGAGTACTTAGTTTTTGTTTCTTGTTTTGTGTTGGCTTTTGGTCAAATAAAGAATTTATTTATTTTATTTTAAAATGGAAGTCGACACTAGTTCAACTCAATACCCACAAAATCATTGTAGAATATTGACGATTCTCAACCGTTCTTTTGACCTTGAAAGCGGATTAGCAAAATATGGTTCACAAGCTGCACTGTGCTGTGACCGCCAATCTACAGGGTGTTACGGAAAGGGTATATCACTACAAACGGGTTGAAGAGTGTATCTGGTCTAGAATCTCTGTACAAAATTTCAGCTCAAAAGCATTAACTTTGAAAATGCTTAATATTTTTTTATTTCGACACCACGGTGCTGCACTGGCGCGCGGCGGCGTGATGTGCGTGTACTAGGTGCACAGACACACTACAGATAATGGATAATGACCCTCGTAGTGCGGTGACACGTTTTTTATGATTTCAATTTTATAAACTATCGAAATAAAAAAATATTAAGCATTTTCAAAGTTAATGCTTTTGAGCTGAAATTTTGTACAGAGATTCTAGACGAGATACACTCTTCAACCCGTTTGTATTGATATACCCTTTCTGTAACACCCTGTATCTGTAGGCACAACAGTAAGCCTTTCTCTCAGTCAACTTTCACGATTTAGCGGTGGAAGTGTACCTAATAGTACAGTTAGTACGTCCTATGATTATCCTTCACATTTCGAAGCAAACGGGGCCCGTGGCTAAGTAATAACAGCCGCACGGTTTGATTGATCAGGTTAAGCTACACTTGATGAGGTCGGTCCGTGGATGGGTGCCCATCTTTACATACCTCCCCGTGCCTCGGAAAGCACGTTAAGCTGTTGTTTCCGGCTTCATTCTTGGATCTTTGACAGTCGCTACGGGTCGTCAGAAGCCCGGTATCGTATTACCTAGTAACTGGGTTGTGGAGCCCAGGTAGGCAGTCGCTCCTTGTAAAATACTGGTATTCGGCTGCATCCGGTTAGACTGGAAGCCGACCCTAACATAGTTGGGAAAAGGCTAGGCAGATGAGATAATGATTTAGAGGTAAACGGAGCATCATCATCCCCCCCTCGTCATCTCATCTCATCTCCCATCTCCTGCCCTTATTCGTTCGGGGTCGATGCAACATATCTTTTCTTCCATCCATACTTATAATATTATAAATTCGAAAGTAACTCTGTCTGTATGTTACATTTTCACGCCTAAACCACTAAACCGATTTAGATGAAATTTGGTATAGACATAGTTTGAGTCCCTGGGAAGGACATAGGATAGTTTTTATCCCGATATTCCCACGGGATCGACACTTATGCGGGTGAAACCGCGGGGCGCAGCTAGTACTTCTATAAATGATTAGTCGTCATGTCGTAGCATAGTTAACGAAACTAATAATACTTCTGCATCCTGTTTTACGTCACCATCAAAAAAATGCAAATACTATTCGACGTCCCCCCACAGTGCGCAAGCGATCATTTTTTGTCACAATCCCTTCTTCCATCCCTCTCAAATTCAATGCCAACGAAAGAGATAGCACACGAATGCAACTAAGGACATTGACTGTATGTTTTTTCACTCAGATTACGTCGGGAGTGTTAAAGACCTTATTAGCGTTACATAAGGTTGTTAATAGGGAAGCAGTAGTCTCGGATATGCAGATGAGGTTTTTTTCTTCTAAAGGGCCTGTGCTGTTCCTTACACCTGGGCGATGCGGGTGTGCGTCCATTGTTATTTTAGGCGACACTCGCTCGTTCGGGACACAATAAACAGATTGATTGTGAATGTCGGATCCGATGGCAAATAAATTTGCACAGGATAAATTTTTGCACGAATTTTGATGTATATATTTTGATTATGTACCGGTTTAATTCAAAAGAAGATTATGGGGACGAAATGCCATTTCGTTTCAAACGTTCCATTCTGTATATCTGCCATATCTGCACTACAGGTACAGGCAATGGTCGTTCTCGAATGCAATATTATTCAAATTCTCTCTGATTGCTGTGATTGCCAGCCCTATGTCTATCAAATAGATTGTTAGGACTTCTCTCCCGGTTGCTGTTATTGTTTCTGAGGCTAATAACCTCCGTGGTTCTTTTATTTTCTATCTGCGAGCGGAGGAAGGAAACGAGAAACCACTTTCTTTCCTACTCTCGTTTTTCATGCGATATAGGTGTTTATAATATAGAAGCTTTGGCTTTTGAGTAGTATTCTTACTAATCTAATCTCACCGTCTTTAGAAATTTGGAGTTTTATTAAAAGGAGGATTTAGATTACCCATCCTTTCAATTAATATTTTATTCCCTCTGTATCTCTCTAGAGGAAGATGATGTCCAATTAACATTGGCTTTCTCTATGGACCTTTTAAATGAAACCGATGAGCGGCGAACATCCTACATCAAGTCGTCACACATCTTACGAGAACGTTTCGTCTGCCGCGGTCGGTCCGCCAACAAAAATAAAACATACATAAACACATTCCATGTATTGTATAGTCCTCCATAGCATGGAATGGCTTAAATCTTATCAAAACTGAATTCTTAAGCTGTAATCTATAAACGTTACTTCGCTCGTAGTTTGGCTTAGACATGTTCCCGTCTCTATCTTGCACTTGTAGTTTGACAGTTGTGCGACAGTGACAGGAATAACGACTAGCCAAAGTATGTGCTAAGTAACGAGATCTCGGCCTTAGACCTTCATCCTATTCCTGCCCATGTCCCATATCACTTGAGGTCGGCGCAACACGTTTTCTTCTTCCATTCTCCCCGTCAACCGTCACGCTATCATTCACTCCCTTCTCTTTCATATCATTCCTAGGCCTTATCATGTTAAATTTTTCATTCCATAAAAAGGCAAAATGTCTCGCGATATCTCCAAAAAAAAATGATCAATGTTCAGACGCCAGCACATCAACCTACCCGAAACTGTCACATTTTCCCAATCAACTTTGAACCTTATGTTTTAGTGATAAAGTTGAAAATCTATTAAAGAAATTTGACAGATTGTAGTAGGTTGATGTGCTGGTGTTTGTATTTACAGATATAGGCACGAATGAAAGTCATTCAATGACATACTTAGTACAAATGAATCCACGATGCAGAACCGAAGTGACATGATCGTCTGCATTAGTCACTAGACTAGAAAAAGATCGATGATTTGTTAATGTTTTGTAGCAGAGATGACGTCGAACAGATGATAGAGTAAAATCGGCTAGTGTGCCAAAGTGTTTGTTGATAAAACCATTATGTTTGTCATTATATTAGCTAGATGCCGTTTACTACTCGTATATTAGTATTACATAGCAGCCCGGAGTCTGGATTTGTGCCCGGTTGATAGCAATAGGCTCGCCCCTATTACGTACAGTCAACAAAAGAGATAAGTATGCAGGATCGTCGGATATAGTTGAAACCTGAAGTTTAGCAAGAAACCGATGGACTTTCTCGAATAAAATTTAATTTTATTAATAGAAAACAAACAGCTCGTTTATCAAATTAAATTTCAGTCGACAACATCCATCGGTTTCTTGACTGTACATGGGACTTAAACATAACTGACGAAATGTGGGTGAAATTATAGGTACATCTCTGCCTTACGTCTCGAGAATTACAGGCGTGATTATGTCTCTCTCAAAGACCAAACACGACCAGTTTTGTTTTGGGACGCTTATCAAATCAATCAACTCAGCCTATAATGTTCCCACTGCTGGGACACAGGCCTCCTCTCTGTGAGAGGGAGTGGCCCATGATCTACCACGCGGGCCCAGTGCGGGTTGGTAGATGTCACATGTCTTCTAATTTTTGGTTTTAGGACATGCCGGTTTCCTCACGATGTTTTCCTTCACCGTTTTTGAGAGCAGTGGTGATGAAATAATTTACACAAAGTAAAGCACCTGTCTGGGTTCGAACTTACGACCTACAACTAGTAAGTCGCGGCCTTTACCACTGGGCCACCACTGCTCCCAGTGACGCTTGCTTTCAATTAAATGGTGCACTTTATAAAATCGAGTGACATTTTAGATCTCTAAGAACGTACACTGATAAATAAGTTTGATGTCTAAGTAAATAACAGTAGAAAAAAAAATAACGTAACAGACGAAAATATTGACCAAAGAATAGGCGAACAAAATACTTCTATGGAAAAAACAAAAATAAATAATCTCAAGGCACAGACACACGAAGTTAACGGTGATAAGAACAAGATAAATGTTACCAAAATGGACTTAAAACGCAGTTTCTAAATGTTAAGCATGGAAACTTTTCCTACTAAGAAGGGGGATACTTGTTAACTTGTAACTTCCAAACAAACTCGTTTTTAAATACTTAGCTCGAAAAACGAAAGTTTCTTTTGCTTTTGGCTTCACGAAGCTCTTGCATAACTGTTCCTATTTTGGTCTTAAATGTTTTTGGCTTAACTCGAAGATTTTTTGAAGATCTAATGGCCTTGCCCAAAGGGGAGAATGGAAGAAGAAAACGTGTTGCGCCGACCCCAAGTAACATGGGATAAGGGCAGGAAGAAGAAGAAGAAGAATGGCCTTGCCCAATACAAGCTTTACCTATAAATATAAGTTCAGTTGTATGCAGAAGACAACCATAAGATGATTGATAGGAATGTCTAACAATACTGATCAACCAAAAATTACCAATCGATCTGCCTTGCCTTTTCCCAATCATGTTAGAGTCTGCTTCCAGTCTAACCGGATGCAGCTGAATACTAGTATTTTACATGGTGCAACTGTCTATCTGATCTCCACAACCAGAAACTGGGTCAGACAAAGGATGATAGATAAGAAGATCTACCAATATTGATCAACCAAAAATTACCATGACCACCTAAAAAGACATGAAGTGACAATCTTGATCCAGTCACATATGAAAACAACTTCTAGAAATCCTTCAACTTCTAACCCATTCAGGTTGGTTCAAATATTGGTGTATATGTATAGTTAACCTAGCCTATATTAGTCCCAAATTAGGCACAGTCCTAGATACCCATACTAAGAAGAAACCTATGGGAGGTTAGGCAACAAGTAGAAAGTGACCGACCAGTGCAGTATAATTTGATTCCGTTTTCCCATGGTAACGTGCGGTCTTGTCGTTTTGACATGCTCTTGCGCAGGGCTGCCTGATCGAGTTTAAATGCCAGAAAAGGTTAAGTCCCTATTTCAGGTAATTCAAAACCTGGTGCTTTCTACTGCCTTTATTATGATGATATTATATAAAAAAGCACTTTCTCTCTCCTTAAACATTGTCATTGTATTTTCTTTGCTCCTGTTTCATGTTTGTTATTATGTAAATGTATATATTTATATAGATTAATAGTACTTTATGTATATTTATTGTATTGTGTAAATGGTACACCACAGACTACCTACAGTATTTGTCTGTCCTTCCCGTTTTTAATCCATCCAAAGGTTGTCTTTAAAAGATCGCTCTTAGCGATAAGACCGCCCATTGTGTCACCCATTGTAAAGTTTTCTATATTTATGTCTGTAATTTATATGGTGTACATAATAAAGAGTATTCTATTCTATTCTATATTATAATATGATGATACGGGCAAGAAAATTCTTGCCATTAAGACGCTGACAAGAGCCAAATAGGCTTGTTTCGAACAATTTTTTAGCCAAATCTATACAGTTTGACACGGCGGGAAAAATATATGTTAATCTTGAACATATTTCTGAGAACCCTGTTGTATTCAAAACACGTTTTTGAAAAGTTTTCTCGATACAAAAAAAATGTAAACTAACCTCTTAAAATGACCTTCCAACAAAAATATCTGTATTACTGATCAACGTACGTTGGTAAAATTTATAACAATAACGTATCATATTTAAATACAAAATTTGGTTGTTTTTTATTTTTGACTACTCAACTTATTTTTAAGAAATTAATTATTTTATGGTTTGTAACAACTTACGAGTGTCGCGTCATCGCGCTTCTCTTTCTTATGTATGCAATCCGACAGTGATCGCTTAGGCGCGCTGCTAGACGGACGTATGTCGCTTTGCCCCGCTAACCGCTATCCGTTCATTTTATTTTTTGTTGATTGACAACTTCAAACATACTTATATTTGTATATATTTTTTTTTCCCTAAAACTACAATAAGTTGTAAAAATATTAACACGTAAAGACATTAGTAAATATAGTTCTAAGTTATGAAAATATTTGCCGTGCAAAATGGGAAACAAACAAAAATGTCGGAGGCCAGCAAAAATTTATTATTATTCTATACTAACAAACAAAAACATCTAATGGAAGTAGTAAAGTATTTTTTTATATTGTAATATTGACAAAACAGGTACACGAACAGAAATGAAATTATAAATAAAAGTACTTGGCTATTTTGTACAATGCGTAGCGTAAATTCAACTGTGATAATAATGCTCGATTGGTCTAGTGGTATTTACGTAATTTTTGAAATAGCAAGATTCGAGTTCGAAACCAAGTTGAATTTTATTCTTTTAATTTGTATAACAGGTATATTTTTTCTTTATTTATTTAGTTTTTTGAAATTTTAATTGTTTTTTATTCATTTATTTTGTATATTTTTAGAATAATTATTAATTTTCGTTACAAAAAAAAGATGTTTGGCGGAAAGTTCAGAAGCAGGCGAAGCTTCGTTTTTCGCATAGATTCTGAATAGCGAGTTTTGAGTTCGAAACCAAGTTGATTCTTATTAGGAAATTTAATTTTTTTTTTAAATTAATTTTTGCAAATTTTCATTGTTTTTTTTTAAATTTATTTTGCATATTTTTAGAATAATTATTAATTTTCTTTACTGGAAAGTAATAATTGACTACAAAAAAAAAAATATTTACAGTAAAAATAAACGTTTGGCGAACAAATCAGAAGTAGGTGAAGCTTCGAAAATTGTTTTTCACCAGTAAGTTTATAATACGCGCATACTAACTAAATATAGATAACAATTTTATTACTTAGATCATAGAAAGAAAGTCACAAATAAATCCAGTGATAAACAGTATCGAATTTACATAGACCTATGACTATCTTAGAACTGGACTTATAGGAAAATATTCGTAGCTTTGTCGATTGTTTCTTGCCCACTCTATATAAATCATTGTGTGAGATTTGGTATTTTTTTAAAGACGTAATTGGTAAGTTTAGTGCTGAAGAAAGATCTTGCAAGTTTGAATGTTTTATTTTTTACCCGACTGCGCGACGCAAAGGAGTGGTAATGTGTTTATCAGCCTATGTATGTATGTTCCTTTGAAGCACTATACAGACCAAACGCCTGGGCCGATTTTTATGATTCACACGTCAATCGATTCCTCTTAATCCGGCGAGTGTCAATAAAGACATGACGTTAGTAAACATTCAATATGGCGACTACTGGACGCCATATTGTGAACTTTATGATAAAAATAAAAGTCAACAAACTATGTCAATATGGGGTATTGTTGTTGAATAGATATTAAATAAAAATCATTTTTAGTTTTTACCCGACTGCGGCGAAGGAGGGTTATGTGTTTGACCTGTATGTATGTATGTATGTCCGTTTCTTTGTTACCTCGTAACTCTTATACGAATGAACGGATTTGGATAAATTATCTGTCTTTAGATTTTGTCTTTGTAGCACGAGTGTCACTGACTACATGAAAATAAAAAACAAAGTAAAATGGTGGATTTGGGGTGCCATATTGACCATATAGTAGCTACGCTTCCCAGCCTGGCTCATCGGCGTAATGTCGCTTGCCTGACGGTCTTCTATAGACTGTACTACGGAGAGTGTGCGCAGGAGCTCCACGACCTGATCCCACCATCGCCCTTTTACCACCGGACAACCAGACGTACTGCAGCGTACCATCCGCACTTGGTTGATATCCCGATGAGTCGTACTCGGCGCTTCTCCTCCACTTTTATTATGCGCACAGCCAAAGTGTGGAACTCTCTGCCGGCATCTGTGTTCCCTCCCACATTTAACCCGTCTGCCTTCAAATCAAGAGTGAACAGGCATCTTCTGGGCACGCTCGATCCATCATAGACCTCATCTATCGCTTTCCATCAGGCGTGATCGGGGTCAAGAGTGCGCCCATTTAGCAATAAAAAAAAAAAAAAAAATATTGTGGAGTTCGAAATTTTTCTTTCTTCTAATACCATCGAGTGGGATATAAAAATAAAGGGTTTTAAAAGGTGATTTCAAAAATATATACAACTTATATGGTTAAAAGTAATTCGAAGTGACAAAACGTAAAAAACGAAATAAAAAAATAAACTTCTTTCACATTTGTAAACTAAAAATCTTTAAATAAAAAAAAGTAATTAAACCCGACTGCGGTAAAAAAAAACTGAAAAGCTATAAACAAACCCATTTTAAATTAAATAAAGTTTGGAAGCAGGCGGGACCAATACCGTTTTTATATTTTCAAACTCAAATGGGTCCCACCTGGTTCCAACTTTTATTTAATTAAAAATAGGCTTGTTTATAGCTTTTCAGTTTTTTTTTTAACTTAAGTATTTTTCACCGTAGTCGGGTTTTTTAGTATTTTTAATTACTTGATGGTATTTGTGGCGAAGATGCCATAATTAAAATTAAATTCCAAATCAATGCATACAAGTTGGACTTGAATGAGGCTATCAACAAAAAAAAAGTAAATTTTTGGGTAAAAGATAAAGAAGGGTGGCTAAAAAAACACAAATCACTACTGGTATAATCAAGTTCAGGGCCAGCTCCTTATTACAAGACGTAAGAAATACTTGTTTGCAGTATGGTCCGGCTGGAGAAGAAGTTAAATTAAAGATAAAATTAATAGAAAAAGATGACCTATTTTGAGAACAGAAAATGAAACAAAAATTAAAATCATTTTACTTAAAACACCTACTCCCTGAAATAGTAGACCCGAGATTCACACGGAACTGCTTATAAGAGACAACATTTAAAGTGCATGAAATAGTCCTTCAGGCACCAATCGATCAACCCACATGTTCCAGATACCTCAGTAAAAAAACCTATGTACATCCAGTCTAAAAAGTATCGGGAATAATAGTAGTGGGTCTGTTTATAATGTATCTAAGTTACAATAGCCTAATGTCAACTTGCTCATCGCCTTATACAAAATATTACTTTTCCCGATGCAGGGACGTTAATTTTTGAGGAGTTCTCCTGGTATTCTACCATCAGTTCCATTTCACCATTTGCATTGTGACGAGCATAAATTGCTTAGCAACCATATTAAAGTAATCGAATCGCAACCCGTGAAATACTTTTTATTGAGTAGTTCCAATAGCGATGGCTATGGAACTGGTATATGGAAGACTACAGATGTGTAGTCTCATCATATTAGTTCCACTTCACCAAATGGTGCTTTCCGAAAGCAAATGCACGAGTTACTATATAAAATACCCAAGTCGCTATAGGTGTGCCTATAATATTTGAAGAGTTCCTTCGATTTCTGCAGAACCCCATCATCAGATCCTGACCTGATGACGATGGGAACACCTGGAAAGTATACCCTTTCAAACAAAAAAAAATAATTTTTGAAATCGGTCCAGCCGTCTTCGAGTAATCGGGGAACATGATACATTAAAAAAAAGAAACCGACGAACTGAGAACCTTCACCTTTTTTGAAGTCGGTTAAAAAAGCAAATAAAAAAGTATACCTAATTATTACAATAATCATTTGTTAATATAGTTTGAGATTTTATTTTCCATACATTTATATTGCTTTTCAATTCAGTGTAAATAAAGTGTCTTAAAATAATTAAAAATAAAAACAAAAATATTCATTGGTTTTTTATAATCGCCTTGTCTTATTTGTTTCTAGCTCTTCACACAGAACAATAAATATACAAGAGCGCCATCTATTGGTTCGTTGTTAATTATTATTGACCGCGTCACACTGTTCCTTACTTGGTAGTTCTCTGTATCACCGCCCTTTAAGAATGGCGCTAAGATATCGGAGAAATTGTGGGCGTGGCTAAAAATACCGAAACATCGGAGCTCAATAGCGGCTTTCAGCGTCTTAATCCCAATTTACTTGGAGGGTGTTTGAGTGTCTTAATGATAGCTTTATTGTTAAATCTTTTAGCCTACACAATCTTCTAGTTGAGTTTAATACCATTCACAAAAATTGTGGTGCCTTTAAAAAACTATCGCTTGATTTGATAAGTAGAAAGGTCAGTGTTACATCATCACTTTTACTCAAATGCTTTTACTAATGCTGGCTACTCATCAACTGCCTAGATCAATAAAGGTGTTTTTAGCCTGTACAGTCTCGCTTGTGTGTTCTCGGTTTGTGGATGGGTGACCATCTTTACATACCGAGACCCCCCCGTACCTTGGAACGCACGTTAAGCCCGGGTCTCATTCGTGAATCTTTAACAGTCGTTACGGGTCGTCAGAAGCCCGAAAGTCTGATAACCTGTCTTAGTAAGGAGTATCATATTACCCAGTTACTTGATTATGAAGGTCAGATAGGCAGTCGCTCCATGTAAAATACTGGTATTCAGCTGCATCCAGTTAGACTGGAAGCCGACCCCAACATAGATGGGAAAAGGTTAAGACAGATGATGATTATGTCTTACGTCTGGACAAAGATTTCTCAATTATATCCCGACAGTGTCTTGTCGTGATCATTTCTGCGTTCTCAATTCTTATGCTAATTAGAGTTTAAAGGTTAAATTACTAGTTCTAGTTTATGTTAGTGTTCTGTAAGCCCTAGTCGTGCTAGTGAACTGTTATTTACTGTGTGAACATGCAGATTGTGTGAGAATTGATAGGCGATTTTATTCAGAGCCACTTTCTTTTGTCCGTGTACATGTACGGAAGAATTTATAGCTAGATTGTGTTGTGCCGTTTTTGCTACATTTTCCGGTGAAGCAGTTGATTGTTTTCTTTGAATTTTTTACGCTTGTTAAGGTTTTATTGTATCATTGATGTTAATGATCCCTTTGACGTTTGCTTGTGTGTATCTATCTAAATAAACTTTATCGTCTATATGTAAGACTAGTGTACAGGAAATTCATTAAATTAATATTTATCAACCTCTATAATGTCTCTCTCTGCCTTATACTATTTTACCATTTATAGAAGGATCGCTAATATCTGTCACGTTTGCACACTATATTGTTTTGAATATTACAGACTTTGGATTGCCATCGTGGTGAAAGGATTAGCCAATCAGCGTGGGTAACTCGCTGATTGCCCAGGGTGCGCCGGACGTATAGTGGTTCTGTAGATACGTCACTCGGGGAGGCTCCTTTCATGCACGTTACAGGAACTGATGGACGCTAGTGATGGCGCCAAACAAGTGGCCAAATTCTGGGCCGAGTACATTTAGATTGCCATCGACACGCTAAGAAGAAGAATATTACAGACTACTGAGGCTAGATTTCCTTGCGCGATTTTCTTTTAAAATGCAAAGGCTGTATTGAAGACTCTTTTGACCACCCAATGACCTTCTCTTCTACGTTGTCTTATTCTTTGTCTGTAAACTCTTACGCACGAATGCATGTCTCAAGTAGGTACACAAATAAACTGATTACGTCGTCCACTGGTGAATGGAGTGTACCCACGGCCTACGGCTAGTCAATCAATAAACGTTGATGTGTCACCGCTGTGATATACAGTCCACTAGATGGCGTTACAGTACACAACACTCCCAACACTGCTACTTTTAAAACAATTATGTCTGAGCCAAAACCGGTTCCCATGGAGGATGGAGGCACCCTTATAATAAGGGTCCATACACCTAGTAATAATGACGAAAGCTGCGTCAATCAATCTGCGGATGCACTCTAAATAATAAACTGACACAACTCTCAAAACCGGTTTTCCTAAATGCAACTCAAATTGAAACTGTTAGAGATGGTTTTTCAGTGTCATCTGATTTGGAATTAGGTCGTATTGTTATCGTGTTTGTGTTTTGTGTATCAAGTGATAAAAAATGCACAGATGTGACTGGACCAGACTGTATTGATTTTGAAAGCGTTTTTGTATTATTGCGTGAATTGTCTGGGCATTTAATTTAGACAGGGTGTTAAACCGGTAATATGGCAATAAAAAATCGTTCCATAAAGAACAAAGATAATACGTCATGTATTTACTATAACCCGTTGAAGAGAACCAAGTCCCAGCTTCAATTTTTACGACCGAATTTTGCCTAGGCGTGCGCAAATCCTCAATGGTTGAGGATTTGCGCCCTTTATTACCAGCCATTTTATTACTGGAGTGTTCTATAGATATATCATACATCATTTGTAGGATGCGCAGTTTTTTCTAAAACATGAACCATTTATTTGATATAAAAAAATTATAAGTTAAAAAATAGAGATTTGCTTACTAAATTGTAAACCAAAAGCACTACACAATTACAATTTAAAACTTCTCTTTCATGTCCAGTTCTCAATACATCTGTTGTACACGCGCCCTAAAACAAGCTCGGATTAATTCTACCCTTTATTGTACCCCTAACCACCCCTAACTATATGCTTAAATTAGGGGCGAAGTTGTCACCCCAGTATACTCGTCTATCCATCAAAATAATGTAGGTATATAATGGGCCATATTATTCTGGTTGGGCGTCAGAAAATGTTGGCTGTGTCGCTTTATCGGGTCCCGGACAATTCGATCTCCAATGTTGAAATGCGTTCGCCATAAATACAATTGCTAGGTAGGTAAGCCACAGAGGTGATCTCGTCTCGTCTATTGTTAGTATCCGTTTTATGTAAAATGCATCGTATTTGCATACTCGTAAAGTTTAAATTAGAATAGTGGTTTTGACTACATTAACTTCTTTAATCAATTGCCATCGAACCATTTAAGAATCGAGGCAAGATGAACAGTTTTAATTGTTCGCAATAGTTTTATTAAAATGGTGACGTTCATATAATCTATATTCAATGTCTGTACTATTGTAAACTGCCTTCATAATTCCAATATTTGTATCAACAAGGTTATTCAACAAGAAAGAATACTGAAAAGATATAGCGTCATCCTAGACAAAGAGTTCTTTGCACCTTTCCTCGCACACATACAAGCATAAACAGGAAAGCATACAAAACACTTAAAACGTTCACTTCAAGGGTCAGTAATATAAGAAGCATTATAGTTCTACTTAAACGAACATCACTTTTCCTCGAACCGATCAAAACCCGACTCGGGGACACTAAAAGCTATACAGAATCATCCCAGGCAGGGCGTTACCCGAGTATTAATCTGCACACAAGTAAACATTACATCTCAAACCGAGTCGCCAAGAAGAAAGTATCTACACCTGTCCTTTTCGCACTTTCGTTGCTGACCGGTGTGCGAGAGGGACGGCAATCGAAGGGTCGGAATCAATACCATATGACAGGGGCCGGTGTTTTATTTTGTTGGAGACATCTTTGCGTGTGTAGCTATAGTGTTTTGCTTGTGTGAGTGGCTGGACCGTACTGTATCTAGGTAGATGCCTAATGCTGGCTTTTCACATGTTAATTCTACGTTTTGGGATAACGCTGGCGGTGGATACGGAGTAAGGGTTTTAGCAGCTCCCACTTTAGCATTAAGTTGAAATGTAAGTACAGTTAACTGTATAGGGTTTGAGTTAAACGAATTTCACGAGCCATTGTTCAGGTTAAGTAGTTTATTGACTGAAGTACTACTATAAGGGTCAGTTTTACTGATCGCGTCAGAGTAAAGATACGCATTCTTTTGTATGTCGATGACTTTATTGTTTTCGTTTATTCGACGTTACTCATAAACATTACGCGCCTTTGTTTTTACTCGTCCCATCTTTGGTCCAGTTTTGTCTTACGGAATTTTGTTACCAATTTTCTTATGTTTGTACAGTTTAGGTGAACAAAACGCCATTATCCAGTTACTAACTCTTAGAATATAGATTTAATTCTAATCACTAGACAAAAGTTGTCAAATTAAATTATGGTTATACTAGCGTCTGCCCGCGACTTCGTCCGCGTGAAATTTCTTGTTACCCGACCCACCTAGTCGCATCGCATAGCTTGCCCGAGGTACAATTTCATTTTCGCTTAGTTAGCGTTCTTTTTTTCTTTTTGCTCGGCTCCTAAGAGTCATAGCGTGATGTTAAATGGCCTATATCCTCCCTCAAAAATTGGACTATCAAATGCAAAAAGAATTTTTCAAATCCGACTGGTAGTCCCAGAGATTTGCGCACCAACAAACAAATTCCTCAGCTATATTTGTAGATATAGATTAATTTATAAAACGTCATTACTTTATTAGTCATGCGAAAATGACCCGAAAAGTTTTTAAACAACTCCAAGGCAATCACACTTTAGCCCAAAAAGCAGTTACCTATATCAAAACCATCAATCACATAACGTTGCTACAACAAAAAATATAGCAAAAAAACAATACAACAAAGCTTGTAAAAAGGAACATGCAAATTATAAATTCAGCTGCAAATAAAATGGTATATTATTACGAATCACAGCATTTGGTATAATTTGGCACCACTGGAATATAAGGGTAGCTCCCCTCGCGGTGAAGTGATTTTATGGCCAACATTTATGAACAGCGCTATTGTCCGGTTACGGTTAGATTTGGTGTCAACAATATCTGTTGAATTCAGGCTTTGATCTACATATTTTAGCTAGTTTATGGAGATTCGAAAATATTATCTAAACAAGAATGATCAAAAATATTTAGCACCACTTATCTCGAAAAATCAAACAAATCTCTCAGTGCTGGGAACAGTTTAACGCGTTAATTTTCATTCCTTAGCTTATTTGAGACATTGAGACATGACGTCATTGAGGTTTGTTTTATTGAGTTGATTTCCTCATTAATGACAATAAATACCATACTATATTAGTTTTTTAATAGAGTATAAATCGTATTGCTTCTGGCGCGCCTATACCGATGTTCTGAAAACAATTTTAATACGACTAGCTACCGAAGATTTCCTCCGAATGTCTGATGATAATTTTAGTCAAAATTGAGAATTGGTCAGTGGGAAGTCCATGGATCGCATTAAGGTGAATCTTGCTGGATCAACGTCAGTGTTGCCATAATCCTTTTCAAACTATAACTAGTGCACCATATCCGGTTATTTCCCTAAGGTGGGAATATTCCCGGAAGCAACATTGCATGTAAATGTTAGCCTGTTATTATGTAGGACACATGCCGGGAACAATAGGGTTTTACGGGGTCTATAGCCCCGGGAAATAAATAGATCAATTTTATTTTATTTGGAAACACGAAGAGCGTTTGATCACCTACTGGAATAAAAAAAACAAGGCCATTAATCATTAGCCTAGACGAGTCGTTTGAAACTATGTTTATTCTGTTTCAAGTCTAAATAAAAGCACTTAGTGAGTTTTAATATTTATAGACCATAAATAATTGGTAGACAAAGGGGTCTAGGTACCACAAGGTTCCATACTAGGCCCTTTGTTCTTTGTAAACTTGTACTCTTTCTAGTCTTATGTTTACACCAATCGTTTTACCTTGATCAGGGAATACAGATAACAATAAACCTTTTAGCCTTTCCCTAACATCCGCGCAAGTCATAAAACCCAAGTGAACGAAAACTTTGTACTGGAAAGCCGATAGTCATAAACCGACGCTGCTCAGTAAGGTTTTAACGACTGTGCACTTCTAGCACCGCAATAATTTGATGACGCATGGTTTATCTGAACTGAAGGGCTTGAGATTGATCTTTGTACATTCCTTTCGAAGATAGTTAAAGAGTCGATACTAAAATGGAGTATATGAGGATTTCATGGACGTTTCTATTTTTCCACCGTAGAAGATCGTCCTTGATTGAGCCATAAATTAGAAAACAAACGCGGTACGAATTTAACTACCTAATATCTTTTCGCTCTATTTCTGTACCTATAAAACAAGATCGCTTTTCCTGTCTATGTTTGCGATTAGTTCTTCTAAACTCCATAATGGATTTTGATGCGGTTTCCATCATCATTTAGAGAATTTATTCCGGAAGGTTTACGTGTTCAATATATTAAAATTTTACGTAGATATAGCACATAAATCTCGATGTTTTGACATGTCGCCATTGCATCCGTGCGAGGCAGGGGCGGGTCGGTTGTAAGATATAACTTGGTATAGACTAGAGCATTTCTTTCTACCTGGTTTTTCTCAAACCTTTTTTGTCTTTCAAACGTAAAGAACAGTGTTTTGTTCATGGTTTTGTTCAACCAGTCTTCGCTTTGGTTTCTGGCCTATTGACACAGAATCTTCAAGTGATGGGAAAACAATTGGCAAGCTGTCAATTAAAAAATATATAATGTTACTTTTCTGTATTTGCTATTAAGTGCGTTTAACTTATTATAATATTGCAAGTCATTTTCTAAAATAAGACCGTACTTATATAAATGATGTTTAAAGAATTTTAGTAATGACTATGAATGAATATGAACTGGACGTGGTGTATCTTTTGTACAGACGCCAGCACATCAAGCTACCCGAAACTGTCCCAATCAACTTTGAACCTTCTGCTTTAGCGATAAAGTTGAAAATCTAGTAAACAAAATTGACAGATTGTAGTAGCTTGGTGTGCTGGCGTCTGTACATCACCATTGACCAACGATTATGTTGAGTCCATACTATTAAAAGTCCAAAATGTTATGTGAGAAAGGAACTGTCCAACCGACCACCTAGCTTCACCCAATGAATTTTCAATAACAAGCTTCTGCCCGCGATTTGGTCCGCGTGAAATTTCTTGTTCCCCGACCCACCCCGTCGCATCGAATCGCCTGCCCGCGCAATGAGTTCGTTTTCGCGTTCATTCTTACCTTTTATTTACTTTTTGCTCGGCTTCTAAGAGTTCTAGTATGATGTTAAATAACCTTTAGCCTTCCTCAAAAATTGGGCTATCAAATGCAAAAATAATTTTTCAAATCCGACTGGTAGTTCCAGAGATTAGTGCGTTCAAACAAAAAAAACTCTTCAGCTTCATTATTAGTATAGAAGATATAGATGTATACCCGAAGAGACTGTTTTGAAGAGATATACTCTCTTTTGCTATTACTCCATTTAATATAGCACTATTTCAATCTAACTCTAGCCTCACCTACTGAGATTCTGACCGTAGTCCCTTAATTACACTTGACACGTAGGATCGATACCGACAGTCCCCGGGACATCAGAAACGGTAGTGGTTTAAAGTCCACTGGGTTATTCGATACACGTTCAAAATGAATCCCCGAATAGATTGTACAGGTACTTTCTTTTCAGTCAAATGATCAAAAGAAAGGATTTTATCAAAAGGCAGATTAGTAATTTCTGTTTATTAGTTAATCCCTCTGTATACTTCTGATGTAATCTTTTGATAACTTCAAGGAAAGTAATAATCTGACTGGCCTGTTTTGAGAGCAAAACCAACATTTTAAAACAATCCCACTCATCCTAACCATTTAAACATAAAATTGACGTGTTGTACTTCCAACGAAATCCTAGAGTCAGCTAGAAAGGGACTGAGTTATTTCACGGTGAAGGAGTGAGGGAGAGGGTAAACAAAGGGGAGGAAAACCCCAATAAGGGTGGTTGGCATTGTGAACGATAATTTCGCTGAATAGTAGCGAAGGTAATTTTATTAGGGTGATTCTGTGTGCGTTTAATTTTTGTATGTGATTTCGGAACCGTGTTTTGTTGTCGTGAATTATTGTTTCAATTTCGTGTTTTTGTGATGTTTTATATGTGTATGTGATGGGTTATAATATTCCTGTCTGTATTTTCTTCAATATTTGAGGATTATCCAATTGGATTATATTATCATTTCGGCTTATTTGATAGCCTAATGTAAATTCGTCTAAAATCATCATCATCATCATCATCAGCTTACAGCAGTCCATTGCTGGACATAGGCCTCTCCAATTGCAAACCATTTAGCTCGATTCTCGGCTGCTTTCAGACATCCTGCGAAGATCGTCTACAATAGAAAAGAGATTTATTTTACATCGCCCAATACAAATAACTAAGACTACGGTGTCAGCACTATAAATAAAAACGATTTATTCGCTATATTGACACGTTCATGCCCCAGTTACAATGAGAGCATTATTCGAACAATCACTCACTAAAAACACAAAGCTTGGAACTTGTACAATATACAGCGCTCTTTCCAGAATAGTCTCAATTGAATGTATCAATGTATGTATAGTTTACTTTTGTCTTTTACTTACGGGTTTATTAGTCACATAATCAAATGTTAGGTTAGTGTAGATTAGATTAGGTGTTACGTCAACGACTTACGGTGCTTTATCTTTATTGTTCACAACTGACCTGTTCTAGGTCCTCAATCTATTTGACTAAACATAGCTCACTACATTTGCTGATCCATGGTGTTCATTCATGGACTTTTCTGCGACAGCTTCTGCCTCAACTTTTATTGATCCTTCGATCATACTAAGCCCTTCTATTCGCCAACGTTATAATGATCTATCATAAGATCGTGCGTGACATTGGTAATTTTCTTTGTCTCCTCCACACATACAAGTTTCATTTTATGTAGACAATGACTTATTTTTGTTTTTCCTTTGTTTCAGATCAAAAATATTGGATGCCCCACAATGTGCTAAGTGACAAAGTGAGTGTGCTAGTGTAGTGTAGTGCAGTGACATGTCTTAGTGACCAACATGAGTGGTGGAGTGACGACGCAGGCGGGGCCCCGGCTCTGAATGATAGCTGCCGCTAAAGGTGAGAAAGTCTGCCCTTATTAGCTGATTTTTAGGGACTGTTTTACCATCTCCTGTAGTCACAGTTAGAATTATGGAATTTTCTGTGAAGATAAGTTTATCTTCACAGATAATTCCATAATTCTCTTTCTTTTCTTAATTTATCTTTGACACTGAAACAGGCCCTAGACCCCGAATTCTCAATTGTTGTTTAATTATAAAGATGTTTATTAATAGTCTTACAGACGCCTCAATGAGGGCGTCGTGGCTAAGTTATTATAATTGCCACACGAGTCGAGCGGGGTGATGCTGTCGTTTGTAGATCTTGGACAGGCCTAACGGGTAGACAGAAGCCCGAAAGCCTGAGATTTTTTTTGGCCGAAAGGCTTTGATTTGATTCATCTAGGTAGACTGGAAGTCGGCCCTAACAGATGGAAATAGACTAGGCGGATTTTTGAGCTACAATACAGCATGAAAATTGAGTAGTATTTGGGAATAAGGCCTTGAAACAAAACTCGAATGATAAATTATTTTATTTCTGTAAGTAGGTTTGTACATACGCCAGCACATAAAGCTACCCGAAAATGTCAAATTTTCCCATTCAACCTTGAACCTAATGCTAATAGCTATAAAGTTGGAAATCTATTAAAGTTTGACAGATTGCAGTAGCTTGACGTGCTGGCGTCTGTACAAATACTTTTAAACGTCCATCATAGCACAGTATAAAAAATCATATGATTTTTAGACTGTGATCATAGTTTAAAAAACTAGATAAGGTTTGGTACATCGTAAATTATCGATCGAAATCGGTGCTTTCATAAGATCACGTAAACTTATCCTTGGATTACTACCTCGGTGTGTCACACTCAAAGACAATGGCCGCTTTGCCACTTTTAGCTTCACAGCATAATCAGAGCCTGTAACGTCACTGCTGGATCACAGACCTCTTCTCTGTGAGAGATAGTGGGCCGTAATTCACCACGCGGGCCCAGTGCTGGTTGGGCTATAGTATCATCTTCATCATTCTCCAGCCCTTATCTCAATTTATTTTGGGGTCGGCGAAACATATTTTTTTTTCCATATTTCTCTATTAGTCGTCATATCGGTAGTCACCCCGATTTCTAGCCATATCATCTTTCACACAACTGTGTATATCGAGGCAAAAATGTAAAACCTTGAAATACGGAAGAACAAACTTAGAAATCTTTATTTAAACATATCTTAAAATTACCAATTGATTAGTGCAGAGTTGCAGACAGCTAAATAGGGAGCTAATTTATAAATTGTAATAACATGGATCCAAAAAACGTTTCCTACCGGTTGTTAAAAGGCACTAAAATGACTCATTTCCCTCATTCTACACTACGTAAATATTCTACAGTCAACTGCATGTCCATGGTATCAATTTGAATTTGATTCCGTAGCAGTAAGAGCGATTTTCGTAGTTCAAGTGTTACTTTATCGTTCGTTTGACTAGACTAAGGATGTAGCCAGTACTTACAGCTTTTTTGTATTCCTAGAAATAGAGGATATGACTTCATATTCTAAATGGCAATGTGTTCGTATTTACTTATCATAATATCTTGATCTCATTACAACATTCTTTACGATCGAGCCAGTTTTTTTTGTAATAAGAACGTCAAACTGACAACTCAGTCCGGTAATAATTTGTCAGTTTTATATTAAGAACTTTACCGTAGTCGAATATGGAAAAGTTCGTAATTCAAATGTGGCATCCATGATGGTTTAAACTTATGTCTGAAGATAAACTTTGTTTTGTAATAAGACGGCCAGAGTTTTTGCTGTTTGTTGGCTTCTTCTAAAATGGAATCCTTTGGCTGCTGGCGGCATAGGGCCGACCATTGTGGAGATGCTTGTGGAGGCCTATGTCCAACAGTGGACGTCTTTTCGGATGACGTTGGCTAAGTTTTGCGGTGGTAGAGCTAACGCCCGCCTGGTTTGCGACCACCCTTCCACTGGAGTCCGGCGTCAAGCAGCCTGCTGTCTTTCGTCGATGCATGGGAGTTCCAGTGCCTTAGGCACCTTCTGGGCATGCTCATTCCATCATAGACCTCATCTCTTTCTCCTCAGGCGTGATCGAGGTCAAGAGCGGGCCCATTCACCAATAAAAAAAAAGACGTAGCTTAAAAATTACGTTACTGACTTCATCATCACCCACAGCCCGACTTTACCCGTTGCTGGACATAGGAGGCCTGTGTCTGTGCTTGTGCCAATCCCCAGTCTCCTGTGCCAGCTTCATCCAAGTTTTACCTACGATGGCAACAATGTTGTCCTTCATGTCAGACTTACTATTCTATTTCAGTCTGCCTAATTTTTTCCCAACTACCTACGTTGGGGTAGGCTTCTAGTCTAATCTTCTTCTTCTTCTAGTCTTGCCGTAAGCGGCAGAGGAGGACACCGTGGAGTTATAACTACACTATCTCCCCGTGGTAGTGCAGAATACATGAACATTTTTCCACGATAAAAAAAAAAGGCTTCTAGTCTAACCGGGGGATGCAGCTGAATAGCAGTATTTTACTGACCTCCAAAACCCAGTTACTGGATAAAATGATATACCTAGTAAGACTGGTTCAGACTTACTATTTCATATTCAAAATACCACATTTGACGTTTCTTATCCTTATGTACACACATACATATGTAAATACACGTAATTCTACACACCTCTTATCAAAATATTGATTTAACGACAATTCGTGTGTTGCTAACTTGGCTTATAACCAAAAATCTAGTAAAGCCACAGTGCAAATACTTAAGTAGTTCATTCGTACTAATATTATAAATGCGAAAGTGGAGATTCACAGATGACTCGGCCCTGGAGACACACAAACAATGAGGTACTTAATATCGCGTCCAGCGTGTCCTGCGGTCTGCACGCCACAGGAGTTGATGGGCGTTACTAAAGGTGCCAAGCTCGTAGCTAAATCATGGGGTGACTTATATAGAATGCCATCGACACGCTAAGAAAAATGCGAAAGTAACTGTCAGTCCGTCTGTTATCTTTTCGCGCCTTAAAACGACTGAAAGGATTTCGAAATTTGGCACACAGTTATACCATGACCTTAGGAAATAGGATACTGTTTATTGCGGTAGTACGTTCCCTTGAGATAATTTCCAACTTCCACGTCGGCTAAGCCACAAGAAAATACTAGTCTCCCATACATTTGACAGGACCTGAAACGATGTTTCTCAGTATGTTTACTTTAGTATAGTAGATTTTTTTTTATTGCTGATTGGGCCCGCTCTTGACCTCGATCGCGCCTGATGGAAAGCGATGGATGAGGTCTATGATGGAACGAGTGTGCCCAGAAGATGCCTAAGGCACTGGAACTCCCACGCATCGACGAAACACAGCAGGCTGCTTGACGCCGGACTCCGGTGGGAGGGTGGTCGCAAACCAGGCGGGCGTTAGCCCTACCACCGCAAGGGAAGAATTAGCCAGTCAAATAAGGTGTTGGGTGTGACTGTCCAGGATGCGCCTAGCGCTTGGTTCAGTTGAGTAACTGGCGGAACAAACTGCGCTACACGAGGAAGCTTCTTCATGCATCCCAAAATTAACTACATTATAGATACCTACTTATGTCCCGAACTGCAGTATGAGAGTTACTCCCCGACCCTAAACACGATTGTTTTGCGAAAACGCTCCATTGAACTGCTGTAAGTAGTTATACTGTGGCAAAACTCAACGGATGTTAGTCAGTTCCATTCTTATTCTGCGTATAAAGTGACTGTTACGTATTCTACTACTTCTCGAGTCTCAGGAAGTCGTTACAATTAGTACTGGTTTTACTCAAGTTTATATCTGGTATGAACTTGTTGTTGCACACGGTGAAGAACGGGATTATTAATCCCTTTATTCCAAGAAAGAAGAAGGGTCACGTCCCATAGAAAATTTACCTAGGCCCGACACAAAAGAAACGCATCTCAGTTATTTTGTTATAATAAATATAACAGAAATAAATTAACACTTTTCTGAATATCAGTGGCTATCACCCATATATTGCCATTTGATTTTGGTAAGGCAAAATATTTTAAAATATTTTTTTTTTAATGAATAGCAATTAATATCCATTTAAAATGACGCCAATTTAGATAAAAATACAAAAATAGACAGCTGGAGGCCTTAATTTATTGAGGCATCCACAGGCAAGCCCGGTTAAGCAGACGATAACCTCAAAGTTAAACTGCGAGATGTCATTAAAAAAATATAAAATAAAATTGACTTTCTGTGTTGAGATCTGTGCGTTTTTTAACCGACTTCAAAAAAGGAGGTTCTGTATTCGACCCGTATGTATGTATGTTTGTATGTCCGCGATTTTCTCAAAAACGAATTAATCAATTTTGATAATTCTTTCACTAATGTAATCTACTTACTAATGTAATGTACTTTCAGGAAGGTTTCAGTATATTAATGCATTAGGTAATTATTCTTATGTTCGGAGTAATATGCATAAATGTACTGCATCTCCGGCATTTCGACGATTCTTCTAGTCAGTGTCTTTAATTCTTCAATGCACTAGCGTTAATTGGGTTTGTGTGGGGTAGGTGTAACTAAAAAGTAAAAATTAAAAACGTTTTTTACAAAAAAACAACCAACTTGAAAAAAAAAGCTACAGTGATACATAACTTTAATTTCGGAAGTCGGTGTCTTAAAACGAAAATGCGGAACCAACGACACCGACTTCCGAAATTAAAGTTATTTATCACTTTGTAGTATTTTTTTTTTTGAAGTCGGTTGTTTTTTTCTAAATTGTTGTATCGTCATTGAATTACATACAATTACGAATTTTGAAGGTAAACAGGTATTAAAAGAAAATTGTATATCGCCTGAACAAAAACACAAGGCAATATTTTGGTGTTAGTCATTGATTTGGAATATAAAAAATATATATTTTAGCTATAATTAAAATAACAAAAAAACTGAGATATGTCTCTTTCGTGTCGGGTCTGAGTCACAAATGACCGTTCTTCTTTCTCAGTAACAGCCTAGAGTCTGGGCTTGTGCCTGGTTGCCGGTGGTGGCAATAGGCTCGCTCCTGTTACATCAACATGGGACTTAACACCTTTGGTGCCATGTGCATCTTTTTGTCACACAGTGTCTGGAACATTGTGTATCTACAAGTATACACATCTTTCCACTTAGTAAATGCGCTGTGTATCCTTTAGGTACACGTTTTCTATACATCTATTACGCAAAAATGAAAGCCCTGGACTGACGCATTTTTTGGGTATAAATGGTCTGGGAATCGGTACAAAAAAAAAACAAATTAGTCAAAATTTGAAAGAACGGCAACACTTAGGGTCTGGCGCTGAGGGTGTTAAACATAACTGGTGAAATGCGGCTGTACTATAAGGTATATCTCTGCCTTACCCATTGAGTAATGCAAGCGTGATGTTATGTTATATTATATCTAAGATAAACAAAATGTGAAAGTGTCCTAGGAGCAACCCCATAGATATATGAATTCTATGAGCAACCCTCTCATTTGACCTGCTTAGAGGTAGGGTATTATACAATCATGTTCTTCTTAGTGCACTTTTTACACCCCACCCACCCTTTTTTTTTTCTCTAAGGCATTCATAATGCCGCCCTTCCGTTTCAATCTTCTATGCCTTTGTCAGGTAGTCAAGGAGATAGGCGTATAAAAACTGCAGTCATAGTACTCTGTTCCAAAAGTAGTTTATGATGAAAATGTAAACAAACCCAGCACCCTAATTGCGTAACACACTATCAATCGGAATCTGAATAATTTTGAAACAAATTGCTAATCCATTGCTTCGTAAGTTCGAAAAAATTGTCTGTTCAATACGTAAATAACGCAATGAATGTTGTTGAACTGAGCAGTGGTGGCCAAGTTGAGCAGTGGTGGCCAAGTGATAACGGCCGCGACTTACGAGGTGTAGTTCGTAGGTTCGAACCCAGACAGGCGCTTTACTTTGTGTAAATTATTTCATCACCACTGCTCTCAAAACGGTGAAGGAAAACATCGTGAGGAAACCGGCATGTCCTAGAACCAAAAATTCGAAGACATGTGACATCTGCCAACCCGCACTGGGCCCGCGTGGTGGATTACGGCCCATTCCCTCTCACCGAGAGGAGGCCTGTGTCCCAGCAGTGGGAACATTATAGGCTGATTTTGTATGATTATGTTGTTGAACTGTCAAATTGAAACCGATTCCGATTGATAATGTGTTACGCAATTGCACCGCTGTTCTTGTTTCTTATGATTGTAGTTAGAGTGTGTAAATTGCTAAAATAATAAATTCCAATTATTATATTATGATGACAACCGGCGTGTGAACGTAAACGAGGCAAAAGCAGTATGTAAGAATCGTACCAGGTGGCGTTCTGTGATTTCTGCATACCCCAATTGGAAGAAGGCGTGAGTTTATGTGTATGCATGTAATCCTTTGTCCTTAACTGACCTCATCATCTGCCTAGCCTTTTCCCAACTATGTTAGGGTCGGCTTCCAGTCTCACCGGATGCTGCTGAATACCAGTATTTTACATGGAGCGACTACCTATATGACCTCCACAACCCAGTTACTGGGTAATACGATACCCCTTGGTAAGACTGGTTGTCATACTTTCGGGCTTCTGATGACCCGTAACGACTGTCAAAGATCCATGAATGACAGCCGGGACCAATGGCTTAACGTGCTTTCCGAGGCACGGAGTGGTCTTGTTATGTGAAGATGGTCACCCATCCACGGCTCACCGCGGCAAGCGTAGCTTAACCTGATCGATCGACCCGTGCGGCTGTTTTTACTTAGCCACAAGCCCCTCTGTCCTTAACTGACCTATGTATTTCAATGTAACTTCATTTTTATGACAACCAAAGTTCAGTGCAGGTCATCCAAAAATACATTTCTGAATAAATCAAGAAGTCGGTTTTTCTTTTCTTTTTTAGTACTCTTGAGAGGCCAAGTAAAGGTTTACATGTTAATTTTATTAGTTGTTTAGACTCCCACGTTTGATGGCGCTATCAAACGGAGGAATGAGAATGGTTTTAGTGACATTCGTGGGTCAATTAAGAATACGTCACAGTCACCGTGTAGGTGTGGAGGTCGCTGTCTCGCAATAGTTACATAAACAGATGGTGTCGATTTGATTACAATACAGTACAGTAAGAAAGCCAAAATAAAAATTGCGCTAATCCCAAAATTCCGTAATTCATTATCAATCGCAATTTGAATAATTTTGAAGGTTATTGCTAATCCATTGCTTCATAATGTTCGAATAATTCGTCTGCTTAAGGCGACGCCGACCGCACAGTGGCACCCTCATCGTTTGTTTGGTTATTTCTTTTATTTTAGAATAAAAATGCAGAAAATAAACACGTTAAGTTGTGCTCCACAAGATTGTACGTTAATATTATTACAAACTGTAGTTTTACAATGTTTATAAAACGGCCAAGCCTCATATTCCTCAATTTTCATTATTGCACCTACCACTGTTTATCTCTGCGTCACCCAAAGGTTGACTCGTAGAAAATGCCTATGGCATTAAGTCCGCCTCTGTACATTTATGTGCTTGAAGTATTAAATAAATAAATATTTTGACTAAGGTGTAGAGTTTGTGAAGTTAGGGCGTGTAGAGTTAGAAGCTTAGCTCTACATGAGATCTGATAACTTTTTGACAGTGCGAGCCATATGTGGTCTCGTCTTGGCAACATTTTACATGAAAATGTTTTTGCTAGGTTAAACTTATTTTTAAAAACCCATTGAATAGGCGCCTCGCTGTCATTCATAACACCTTCATCTTCTCTTACTATGCTTGTTTGTATAATTTAAGGCAACCTTCATTCTGAATAACAAACATAGGTCAGTTGGTGTCAACGACCAGTTGTTTAGTGTAAAGACACACGCCACGATGTGGGTGCAGTTCATGTCATACCTACTAAAGATATTTGTATTTATAAATCGTGAAAGATGATATGGCTAGACAATAGACTAAGCAAGATATTTTTGTAATATTATAATAGGTGTCTTTATCTTTACAATTGTCGGGGAGCATATTACCTAAACAAATGTTGATGTGTTCAACGATTGGCTGAGGAATTATGTGTTAAAGCTGCAATGCAGTTTGAAAGAAGATGTAGTGACAAAATTTTTAAAGAGTATGCTTAGTTGGTTTGGTCATGTTCTCAACTTGACCAAACAAACAAAGATGAATAAAGGCGACTCATCATCTGCCTAGCCTTTTCCCAACTGTGTCGGGGTCGCCTTCCATTTTACATGAAGCGACTGCCTACCTGACCGCCTCCTGATACCCCTTTGTTTGTTAAGACTGGTTATTAGACTTCGGGCTTCTGACTTGTAACGACTGTCAAAGATCCGCGAATGACAGCGGTGACCAATGGCTTAACGTGCTTTCCGAGACACAGAGGGGACTCGGTATGTAAAGATGGTAGCCCATCCACAGACCAACCGCGGCAAGCGTAGCTTAACCTGATCTATCTACCTGTGCGGCTGTTATCCATACTATACTATACTAATATTATCAATTCGAAAGTAACTCTGTCTGTATGTTACTTTTTCACGCCTAAACCGCTGAACCGATTTAGATGGAGATAGTTTGAGTCCCGGGGAAGGATATAGGATACTTTTTATCCAGATATTTCCACGGGATTGAGACTAATGCGGGTGAAACCGCGGGGTGCAGCTAGTTATGAAAAAGGAGACTAAAAAGAGGTATTTATAAGGCAGATGTGAGTGTTAACGCTGGGAGGGGGCGCCACATACCTTATTGGTGATCTTCTCCTGGAAGGTCAGGTACGGTTGAACTAGCATATCATAAATATTGCATTAAGAATGCCAAGCATTTTAAAGTATAATTAGCCTATAGTGTCCCCACTACTGGGAAACAGCCCTCGTTTCTGTGAGCCCACTGCGGGTTGGTAGATGTCACATGTCTGCGAATTTTTGGTTCCAGATGTTAGGAAAATGTCAGTGTGAATCATTAAAGTTTAGATATCCATTACAGAACAAAATGATATGTCTACAAGCCATTTGAATAACGATTGATTGGCAGTTACCTACAGGGTGAAATTGAACACGTGCGACAAATCGAAATGGGAGATTATACTCATCATTATGAACAACTTTTACTATGGGACCAAACCTGAAATCGCGAAAAAAAAATCAGCTGTTCCCTACATTTTGGCGAGTTATGCGAACATAAATGTAGGGAACAGCTGATTTTTTTTTTCGCGATTTCAGTTTTGGTCCCATAGTAAAAGTTGTTCATAATGACGAGTACAATCCCCCATTTCGATTTGTCGCATGTGTTCAATTTCACCCTGTATAAGATTTTGGTAGCAGTTAATCTATCATAGTCTATTTGTGTCATTTCTAACCAAATCGTTCAGCACTGTATGCATGATAGAATCGTAACATCCAAAGCCAGACTGCTAGTACTAAAGCAATCGACGTTCAAATATGTACTGCACATAGTGTACATCTATGTAATATTCATATTCGATGCGGTTATCGATTTTGTGCCACCTGAAGTAAGGAGTGTTTGGGCTTAGGATTCACCGTCATGCTTATAAACGACATGTATTTGTGCCTTGTGGACTATTTGTGTGATTGCTGAGATTTTGGAAAAGCGGCGTAATTGCGTAACACACTAAGGAAGGGCCAATTTCACTTATGCTGAAAATTAATTTTGAATGTTTGACATTTCTTCCATCGACCGTACTAGAACTGTCAGACGTCCCACCTGGGCTTGCCTTTGCCGGCAAAACTCCCCCCTACGGGCTATACAAGCGCAAAATCGTAGTCAATCTTCGTCTAGCGAGCCTTTCCCAAAATATGCATGTTGTCTGTGGTCAGGCACGAGTCCGGCTCTACAGATGCGGTTGACCTCCAGATTTTCAAAACCTGATCAAGGTCCCAATGATCAGAGATGAAGGCATCACCAATAAGGTCACTATAACATACTTTTGTCGCTGACTATAGCTCAGTTGTCATCCATACTATATTAAAAATTCGAAAGTACCTAACTCTGTCTGTTTGTATGTTACCTTTTCACGCCTAAACCGCTGAACCGATTTAGATGAAATTTGGTATAGAGATAGTTTGAGTCCCGGGAATGGACATAGGATACTTTATATCCCGATATTCCCACGAGATCGAGACTTACGCGGGTGAAACCGCGTTGCGCAGCTAGTCATAGATAAAAGAAAGAAGCCTTTTTTTTTCAATTCTATGGTTGTCATAATACCATACAAACTAAGTCACAACAGATTTCCTCAACACATAACGTAACGGTATATAATCAATACTCAGCATTGAATATTACATAGCTAATAACACAAACAACTAGCGTTTACCTAGAAATAGAAAAGAAATCACTATTGAACAATGTTTTAGTTAGTTTACCTGAACAAAGAAAAACAAACCTTAATACTTAATCGTTAGGGTTTAAAATACGCTGTGTGGTGGTAGGGTTTCGTTGACAAGCAATTAAAAGATAATAATCATAACAAGGCAACACTGAATGCGATAGTCTTTTATTTTTTATGGACGTAACCTGGATTTTAAGTGGTAGTAAACACTCAAAGGAGTGCTTGTAACCTCGCTAACCCGATAGAAGTGATATTTTGGAGCAGATGGTTCTTTTCTCAGAGGAGAGAGCAGTGGTGGCCCGGTGGTAACGGCCGTCGGCCGCGAATTACGAGTTGTAGGTCATAGGTTCGAATCAAGACAGGCGTTAACTTTTAAGTAAATTATTTCATCGCCACTGCTCTCAAAACGATGACGGAAAACATGTTGAGGAAACCGGCATGTCCTAGAACCAAAAATTTGAACATATGTGACATCTACCAACCCGCACTAGGCCCGCGTTGTGGATTACGGTCCACTCCCTTTTACCGAGAGGACGCCTGTGTCCCAGCAGTGGGAACATTTTAGGCTGATTATGGGGTGTTTTTCTCAGCAAAAGGGCTTTCCCTTGAAGCAAATTGTCACTTATGACGTCGTTTTGGGGTTTATCAAGATGTCTGGGTCCCTTATGACATGGAGAGTTTTGGGATTTAACGAGATGTATGGATATCAGCACACAGTTTTGATTGCCCTACTGCCTTACGTCAGTGACTTATTCAAAATGCTGAAGGGACGCCATGGCACATGGAATACTCAGAAGCAACTCCACCTGACGCTCGTGGAAGTGCGATTCACTTTAACTCACCTTGCCTTAAAAGCAAGAGTGAATAGGCATCTTCCGGGCTTGCTCGTTCCATCATAGACCTCATCCATCGCTTTTCACCAGACGAGATCGAGGTCAAGAGCTGGACAATTTTGCAATAAAAAAATTAAATAATAAAATAACTTCCTCTACGGAGACTTTCCATTTTAGTAGGTCTTCAACTTTTTTTTTTTTCTCAATAACTGATTTCATTCTAGTCTAGACTAGGTTATTTTAGTAATTTCTTTCGACATTCATCGAATAGACGAATTATTGTGTAAATATTTGTAGATCGTGCAAATTACCAGTTTACCGGTGAAACCACTTTATCCACTTAAGTTTCTACTGGTGTAGTCTCCTCAAGTTGGTCCCGTTGGTTTTGAGCAGTTTAGAAATCGTGGATTCCTGGCAAAAAAAAAAAAAGATGAACTTTTCTAGTTTGCTTCAAAAATCGATGTGAGAGAGTTATAAATCGTAACTGATATGGACAACGTACTGCGTTCCATGGACATCCATTGTAACAATTTCGCATTGACAGTGCTTATAGGATGGTTTTCCTCTGTTTTCAAAGGGCTTTGAAGATCCGTGGCATACCTACCGTCCCGCCATTTTGAAAACGGCCACGCATGACATCAATGCAAACATCATCATCATTTCTCTAGCCTTTTCCCAACTACGTTGGGGTCGGCCTCCAGTCTAACCGGATGCAGCTGAGTACCAGTATTTTACATGGAGCGACTGCCTATCTGGCCTCCACAACCCAGTAACTGGGTTATACGAAACCCCTAGGTAAGACTGGTTGTCAGACTTTCGGGCTTCTGACAACCCGTAACGACTGTCAAAGATCCACGAATGACAGCAGGGACCAACGGCTTAACGTGCTTTCCGAGACACGGAGGGGTCTCGGTATGTACAGACGCCAGCACATAACCTACCCGAAACTGTCAAAGTTTCCCAATCAACTTTGAACCTTATGCTTCAGTGATAAAGTTGAGAATCCATTAAAGAAATTTGACAGATTGTACTACGTTGATGTGCTGGCGTCTGTACAAACCCCGCAAAGTGTCACGTTTCCGAGATATCAGCGTTCAAAGTTGATCACAGGACTCCAATCATCAACTAACAATAACATCTGTACCACAAAATACAGCTGTATTTTGTGCCTGTACTTACCCAAGAAAGATCCGTAGTTTTAATAGTTCCTTGTGTCGCTAACCAACAGGCATATCAAATCGTTTTCTAATACTCAACATGTAACCGGCATAATATTACGTAAATGTAAGTAAGTACTAGTAGGTACTACATGCAACCTTTGTACTAAAACTTTAGACTACTGTATATACGTCCTTCTTCCGTTTTCTCACGGCGAATCATCATTATCATTTCAGCCGAAAGTCGTCCACTGCTGGACATAGGCCTCCCCCAAGCACCTCCACTTCGACCGTCGAAAAATTGTTAAAAATTACTTGATCATGGGTAAAACCTCTGTACTTTACACTACTCTGTGAAGTCCTTATTCCGTATCGTTTCTCACGGCGTATTAAATCGTTTTCTAATTCTAACCAGTTGTTAAACACGACTGATCCGAGCTGGGTAAGAGTTGAGACAATGAGGGGTCATTGACCTGGCGACCGGCGTGACCAGCGGTAATCATTAGCTGTGGACAGATGCGTGGATAGGTAGAATATGTGGGTGATGCCTCTGTGAGGACTGTGCGAATATTTTTATTTGAGATGTTGTCTTTTCCAAAATTATCTGATGAAAGTTTAAACGGCAAAACGTACTTTGTGCTAATTTGTAGTGCAACTAACAAATTCGGTATTTTGTTTGAATTATTTCAAATAATTTGAATGGTTAAACAATACGCAAAATTCTAATTTTAAATCACTTTTAGGAGGTTTTTCATTTGATACCTCAATTTTTATCTATTGTACAATTTAATTATTGTAAAAAAAATATACTTTTGGAAAATAAATGGTTAGTGGTTTAAGGTTGAAACCATTCTAAATGCACTATGGATGTGTTACTTTAGTGAGTGATTGCGTAAGAATTTAACCTGAATAGGGTTTGTTTACATTTTCGTCAGATAGTTTTGGAACAGACCATAGATCTAAGGTCCTGCCACGCTAAATTTGCCAAAGATGTAAACAACAATGGCCGCATTACTTAAAATTTTCTTATATTATATCGATTTCATTCAATTTCGAGTGGCCATTGCTGTTTACATTTTTGGAAAATTTAGCGCGGCCGGACCTTAGGCGAGTTTGACTGTTTCTGTAATTCGTGGGTTCTATTAAGGCCTTATTGTGTACTACGTTTTTATTATTTTTCACTGTCTGTAAAAATAAATTATTGGCAGTGGAAACTTGTTTACTTAACTGGTTGCATAGATATTGATCACTTATCAATATTGAAATGACTTTTACTACGAAGCCTGCCACTTGCCTGTAAAGTCTTGCTACTTTTTTTTATTTGACATGATAATTGTGTGCGTATAGCAGGTACGTGTAAATTGATTGTCAAGTCATCATGAAATAGCGTAAATGTACAGACACATCAACCTACCCGAAACTGTCACATTTTCCCAATCAACTTTGAACCTTATGCTTTAGTGATAAAGTTGAAAATCGATTAAAGAAATTTGACAGATTGTACTTCTGTACTTTTTAAGTTAGGCTCTCTTTACAGTCTCAGTAGACCATCGAAACCGAACTTTTCTTAAACCAAACGATTGAACGCGCTGATCACTTACCCAGTTGGATTTGAAAAATTATTTCTAGCATTTGATAGCACAATTCTCTATTTTACATCACGCTACGACACGTAAACGTAGGAGCCGAACAAAAAAAGGGCAGTACCTACTTGTCACGGACACTTAAACATGTCCTGTGCGATTATAGTATTTATGTACTTGCGCGATTACTTAGATTATTCTATGTAATGAAAAAAAAAAAGAAATCAAATTGAATACTTGATATAAATGAAAGGAAACACTATTTACTGTATAGTTCACTACTAGTTTACAGCTTTTAAATCGCACATGCGCGAAAGTACCGGAATCTAACGGTAGAGTTTAGTTGATAAGGTCGATCTCACAGCCCTTATGCCTTTTGAAGGTGACACATGGGAAACCAATAGAACATTATCATTTCAACTGCAAGGTCGTTGGCTGTGTGCTAAATAAATGTTATTCTTTCTTTCTTTATAAAATATTGTCCTCTAACTGCGCCCCGCGGTTTCAGCCGCATAAGTCTCGATCCCGTGGAAATATCGGGATATAAAGTAGCAGTTTTGGCGTAAAAGCGTAACAAACAAACAAGTAGAAGCTATTGCGATTGCAAATAGTAAGAGAATTTTAAACACCTAGATTTGAATAGCTTAGTCTATAATGTTTCCGTTACTGGGACACAACCTTCTTCCGGTGGGAGAGAGTGGGCCGTAATCCACCACACGGGCGCAGTGCGGGTTGGTAGAAGTGACATGTCTTCGAATTTTTGGTTCTAGGACATGCCGGCTACCTCACGATGTTTTCCTTCACCGTTTTGAAAGCAGTGGTAATGAAATAATTTACAAAAAGTAAAGCGCCACTTTGGGTTTGAACCTACGATCTACAACTCGTAAGTCACGGCCGTTACCACTGGGCCACCACTGCTCTGATTTGAATACATCATCATTTAATACTAATAGAGAGACAAAAATGCGCAAATCACTTTTCTCCGCCCGTAGGCACTTTACAAATCAGTCTCATCTGTTTACTCACTTAATCTTTGCCACGAACAAGACAGACGGTCCCTGTATTGTACTAATGGTAACCAAATTCGGTTAGCATGAGGTATAGAGAAATTCAAGCGAGTGGGTGTCATGGCGGCTCCGTTACAATATGGACATGTCTTATTTGTGTCAACTGACCCGAGGCCTGAGCTGTAACGATCTTGGATCGTTAGTCTGTTAAACTTGCGTTTATTGTACCTACTTACCTAGCACATTGATTGTATTAGGTTCATGAATTGCACCGAACCCAGCGTGGTTAAACTAGACTCGATTAATCGAACCCCAAGATTCGCACTAGCTCCTGTAGCCTCATGTTCATGGTTCTACAGCGACCATTGCATATCATGGAATAGACCGGGGGTACGGGGGGGGGGGGGGGGCGGTAATGGTATGGAAGACGTGCCTGAAGGATAGGTAAGGATTTAAGAGCCTACCGGATATGCATCCTAGAGTAAGCATAGATTCCTATCACGTCTATGAAGTTAACACAAAAAGAATTGTTTTTTTTTTAAACTGATATTTCAAGTGACTACCACTACACTACCTGCGGTCGATGACCCCACAAAATATATATATTTTTTTTGTTTTATCGTGTTTAGCTTTAGATATCGATACCCATCACTTCTGCGAAGTATCGCTGGAAATTTTTATTTGACCCTTTATTTTACCGATCGTTAATAGTAAGTATGGGCATGTATTATTTGTCTCGTTTGACCTGCGGCTTGAGAGCTCATTGAGTAGAAAAGGATTTGTACTTAAATCAGTGTGTGGGCTGGGTAAACCTATGAACACTAGTAATAAATAATAATAATAAAGGAGGCATAAAGGAGATAATAATAATAAATAAGTTTAGTAGGATTTAAAGTGATTTTTCCATAAAATCATATTTGTTTACATTTTTGGCAAATAAATCAAAATGTAGATTTTTTTATAAAGTATTAAATCCTCAACTCCGTTATTTGATGTGCTATGATGACAGTCGCTAAGAATGTCCTATCTCTTTCTACTTGTGTGACGAAAGATGCGATGAGACCACGGTATTACGTCAGAGTGTCAGACTATCCATTCACTTTATACCAACAGCACAATAATTTATGACAAAACATATAATTCGTTTGCTAACCATGGATATGAATTACATTATCCCCCGAATTCTGAAATGTTGATACGAGGGAATTAGACTCGCCCCCTATTGCAAGGGAGGGGCGAAATGTAGGTGTACGAAACTCCTGTGCCTTCCATGGAAAAGAAGAAAGAAAGAAAATACGTTTATCTATACTAATATTATAAAGAGGTAAAATTTGTTTGTAAGTTTGTATGTAGGGGGTAATCTCTGGAACTACCAGTCGGATTTGAAAAATTCTTCTTGCATTTGATAGCCCAATTCTTGAGGAAGGCTATAGGCTATTTAACGTTACGCTATGACCCTTAGGAGCCGAGCAAAAGCGCTATGGGGAAACGAAGTGATAGAGCAGGAGACGCGGGCAGGTGATGCAATACGACGAGATGGGTCGAGGGAATAAGAAATTTCACGCGAACGAAGTCCCGGGCAGAAGCTAGTTTGCAATAAACATGACGCAGAAAAAACAAAAACACAAAAAATATCAAGTTGGAAGAACATGCGTCACATCCACGCAAAACGGCCATCGCTTAGCATAATGCTAAGGTCTATGTGAGACAGAGCACCAGCGCAAAGCGCAAAGGAAAAAAAAATTAGCAAAGGCAAGGCTCAGTTGTCTTGCAAGCCTTACCCAAGAAATGCATGTTGTCTGTGGTCAGGCACAACTCTGCACGTGATGCAGTTGACCTACAGATTGTCAAACATACATAATCTGCATTCAAGTAACGGAGTTGAGGATTTAATATTTAAAAAAATCTACATTTTGATTTTAATGCAAAAAAAATGTAAGCAAATATGAGTTTATGTAAAAATAACTGTAATTCCTACACAATAAAGTTCAGTTTACGCTGCAACTTCAAATATTTTTATATCTTTTTCAAGTCACATTGAAATCAACTTAATTACCATTATTATAAAGTTGATATTTGTTTAACTTGAAATAAAATCAATTTGAAACATTAGTTTGAATAGACTTTACATGCATAAACTCAAGCCCGTCTTCCTATGGGGGTAAGCAGAAACTACAGAACGCCACTTGCTACGATCCTTTACCAGTGCTATAGGGTGGCATTGGGGCAAAATGCCACGGGCCCCCAGCCAGAGGGGGCCCCCGGCCCGAGAGGGCCATGAGCACAGGAGGATCCTAACATAAGGACAGAAGCAGTCAGGTGTTAAATTTTGTAGGAGAAAATATGAAATGTACGCGGAAGAAGTCACGGGAGAAATGCTAATAAAAAAAAAAACTATAACGTTAGTTGAGCTACTTTACATTGAGGGAGGGCCCCATCCCTTGAATTTACCACGGGCCCCAAACGGTATAGTTACGCCACTGTCCTTTGCGTTATTACATCTGGTCATACACGCACGCCGGTTAACCTGACCTTTCTAAAGAACCTCACCAATGAGGTCACTAAATTATGTCCTTCTAGGCCTCTTCCTGGCGAAATGTGGATGTAGTAAACACGTCTGCCTTCCCCTTCGAGCTATACAGGCGTAATGTTATGCAATCTTGCGAGCTTTTCCCAAAATATGCATGTTGTCTGTGGTCAGGAACAAGTCTGCAGATGCGGTTGACCTCTAAATTGTCAAAACCTGATCAAGGTCTTTGGGACAGAATTTTGCTCAATTCTCGTGTTGGCTGTAGTCTTTTCGTCCTTTCTCCAAGTCAGATGAACTGGACCTCAAATGGCCTGCTGTGGAAGGCGGAGAATTAGTTGTCGCAACTTGGGAGGTACCTTTGTCCCAGCAGTGGACTGTGATGCTTTAAATTGATTTCCTTCTTAGTAAAAATTAAAAGTTCAAAGAGACGCTGCATGCGCTGACAAATTAATGACAGCTTGCTTGCATACATTAAAATTTCTCGTCTAATAGCCACGTTTTTTTTTTCTTTGAATTTTTTTAATGATTGTGTTCGCTCTGTAGCTTCACCAACGTAACAACATATACAGAACGCTCTACATACTTATAAAGTGTTGAAAAAAAACATTAAAAGGTGAAGAGCGTTTTTATTATTTAAAATAAATTTATTCTGCCTTTATATCTTGATAACATTATTATGTGTTTATTAATAGCTCATGTAAGATGATTATTACGAATTTATGATAGCTTTTAATGTACTGTTATAACTGTGTCACCTGCCTTTTATCTGGAAAGGTCTTTTTGAATAAAGTCGACCGTCCACTGCTTGCTACGGAGAGGTTTGCCACGTTAGCTGCGCGGTTCCTTTTTTCGCCAGCAACGCATTCGTACCTACAGTCGAGCAGTCCTTTCAGTTTTTACCTCCTCTGATATTGAATCACTGTCAAAATGAAAATGATCTTTACAGTCGTTATAATAAAGTTCCTGTTGGATTGCTGCTACTGAAAAATCTGTCAAAATCACAGTGTTCTTTATTCCCGTTAAAATAAGGTTGATGGTGGAATGCTGTTGTCAGAGGTAAAAATGTGAACGGACTGTAGACGTACGATCTCGCCTTTATTTTCATACAAAGTGAAGCACGTGCTAGCCATAAAAATATAAAAAAAACAGCATGCATGGTAAATGCACGCTGTGTTTGATGAGATAAAGTTTATAATTGATTGTGTTGTAGAACGTTCTGAAACCTAATTGCGTAATACACTATCAATCTCATTCTTCATTCTGAATTATATTGCTAATCCATTGCTTCATATGTTCGAAAAATATGTCTGCTCACCAACGTAAATAACGCAATGAATGTTGTTGAACTGTCAAAATGAAACCCATTGCTACTGATAGGATTTTATTGCGAGTGTGTGCGCAACCTCGTATCTATTGCTTTTACTGAATTGCATGTGTAGTAGTGGCGCGTGGTGGAGGCAAAACTGGAGACAGGGTTCCCATCATAGAAATGTAAAAAATATCTATTTTTTTTTTTATTTGAAATGGGCTTGCTCTTGACTCTAGCCTAGGTCAAAGGTGACAGAGACAAAGTCGACAATGGAGCGAGCTTACCCAGAAGAAGCCTGTTCACTCTCACTTTAAAGAGATTCGGGTTGTATGCGCTCGGAAAAACAGACGCATGTAGAGAGTTCCACTCTTTTGCTGTGCGCATTATAAACGACATTTGCAAACGCTTAGTGCGAATTGGTGGAACAGCAACCAGGTAGGGATGGTAACTTGCAGTGCGCCTGGATGTCCGAAGGTAGAAGGGGGCCGGTGGAATGAGGTCGTGGAGTTCTTGGGCACACTCACCGAAGTACAGTCTTCAGAAGACCGACAGGCAGGCAACCTTGCGGTTTCTATGGTTCCGATACATTATCAAGTATAGCATATCTCCTTTTTTCAGCTTTTCGCAGCTTAGCCGTGGGCGCTGTGCAGCAAATCCTTAATACATACTTATAAAGAAAGGTGTCATAAACCTTATAATTGCAATGGAAGTGTGTAATTAAGTGAGTGGTTTCAGTTCTCGATGAGTCATTATGTCCTACTTATCCTTGTAATGATAAAAAGAGATGGAGTTAATATTGATAAATATTAATGAAGGGACTAAGTATGTGTTACTATGTGTTGCGTGTTGCCCACTCCGCGCTGTAGAATGAACCCTTATTTATTGATAAGTCTAATAAAAAAGATACTGAATGTATCGTTGTGCTACTTTATTAACGTGAAAATATCATGGTCACGGTCGAAGTTATTATACGTATATAGACTGGTATACATCGACGCGCAGTTTGGCTGGCTGGCATAATCCAACACATGAGTTGAAATTTTTCGTCACTACTTATAAAAAAAAAAATATCAGCTGTTCCATAGAATAGTGTAATACCTACGTGGTCAAAATGTATGGAACAGCAAATTTTTTTATTATAACCGCCGAGAAATTTCGACACAATCATCCAAGGTTACAGTTTGCCCGTCCTTGCCCATGCCAGCCTGTATATAATATTACTAGCAGCGCCCCGCGGTTTCACCCGCATAAGTTTCGATACCGTGGGAATATCGGGATAAAAACTATCCTATGTCCTTTCCTGGGACTCAAACTATCTCTATAAGAAATTTCATCTAAATCGGTTCAGCGGTTTAAGTGTGAAGAGGTAACAGACAGACAGACAGACAGACACACTTTCGCATTTATAATATTATAGTATAGTATGGATACTACATATAAGATCACGCTTGCATACCCCAAAGGGTTTTAGCAGAGGTGTAAAGTTATACAGTGTAGTACACCCACATTTCGTCAGCTAAGATATCCCTACACCATCATTGTCATTTCAGCCGTAAGACGTCCACTGCTGGACATAGGCCTGCCCCAAGCATCGCCACTTCGACCGATTCTGTGCTTCACGCGATGCGATGCCAACGCCTGCCAACCGTGTCGATTATGGACCCAATGACAAGCACCAATATATTCCTACATATCCTTCCCAAAAGTAGCCTTTTCCCAACTAAGGGTACTCTTCCAGTCTAACCATTTGCGTCATCCATGTCTTTTACGCGATGGCAACAATATCATGTCATTTCAGACCTACTTTATCAATCAGCCTAACCTTTTATTTATTTATCCATTTATTTCAGGCAGCAAGGCCCATATAAACACATACAATATTAATATAACTTAAAAATACTATAAATACATACAACATTACACTACAAACTAACGCACACGAAGTGTCTGCGTCGTGTTTTGCTGACTGGTGTCATGTAGCCTGCGAAATGAAACCGGCGGTACACAACACCCTTCGGCCAGAACTCTTCCTTGAGGAACTTCTCGAGATGATTTGTCGGAACACGAACCACGAACGACTTGAAGTTCGTGTTGTGATGCGACTCCAACTTCTCGACACTCAAAGTCCAGTCTTTTCCCAACTATGTTAGGGTCGGCTTTCAGTCTAACCGTTTCCAGCTCAATACCATTATTTTACACGGAGCGACTGCCTGTCTGACTTTCACAACCCACGACAAATATAATTAAGATATTTGCCTTATTATTTACCGTCGCCATGACGTCAAATTCCTGACCTAGGTCAACTGACATACATACCTACTTATATATTAATGCTATACAGAGGTGTACCTCCCTACAGGGGGTGTTGCCCCTATCAGCTGTTCGGGGGGTATGAATCAGTACGGGGGAGGGGTGGGGGCTTCCTTATTGCATTATCCTTGTATGTAACCTTGGGGGTGCAATGAATGAATTTTTTTTTGCTGAAAAATTATGGTGTCGGTTTCAGCTGATTTTACTACCGGCTTTTTTATTTTCGGTGTTGTTTGGGGGTAGGTAGAATTTCAGGCATTGTTTTTATATTTTGAGGGTAAGCAGATCACCAGGTATTGTCAATTTTGACTTTGTACAGTGTGTACCTTGGTTCATATTTGGTTTGGGTCGTCTCGCTTGATGAGAATGACAGGACCAACGGCTTAACATGCCCTCCGAGTAACGTAGGAGTATGTATTTAAAGATGGTCACCCATCCACGGACCGACCGCGGCAAGTGTAGCTTAACCTGATCGATGGACCAGTGCGTATGTTATTACTTACAATCAGCCAGGAGCCCCTCGAGTAAAATAATCTACATTTAATAAAGTTTATTTATACTACCATAATATTCTAATTTCCAAGTCCGACCACACACATGAATGTAAAGTACTCATATGAACTGAGAACTTCCTACTCTATTGTCTATGATATTTCACGGTCGATAAACTTTTTGATAACATCTTCACACATGCATAAAGTTTGAGAAACTAATTGTTAAGCAAATTGGCGCTGCTAACTTAAATTGTCCGTGTATTTAAATCACAACAGTCATTTTTGAAATGGCTAAAACGCGGCTAATTGATGGGAGTCATTTTGCGTAATAATTAATTTTCCTGACTGTACATACAGGTATTTCATTATTTACACGCACACAACGATAAAAAACATAATATGTTTATTATATGTATTAATTTATTGTGTTTTATATGTATAATAATATGTACAATTATATGAAAAAATAAACAATAATTATAGGGCATCAAATAATTCGTCCGCATCGCTGTCAACAGGAACAGTGCCCAAAAGGCTGGCAGCATTGCCACGTTGTATGGCAATGCTAATTCTTTGGCCAAGAAATAGGCCAGCCCTCTGGTCAGGTGAAGAGTCGACTAACCGCTTGGCGATATCCCGAAAGACCAAATGGGCACTCGGACCCCATGGCCCTAGTGTTTCAACCCCAAACGGCTCGAACATATAACTCCCAATCAGGTTGCAATATTATGTTAGCTTATATTATGTAAATACATACACACACATACACACATATACATGTACATTTTGTCCACAATGATTTGTAATTTACCCTCAAAACATTTATATAATCGATGACCTTTGTAATACCCCCAACTTTTGTTATTTTTTAAGTGTTTAGTTTTAATATTCTCATGTAAGTGAATAGTTAATTCTTAGGAGAATAAATGATCTTAAACCGGATACTTATTTAGTTTTATATGTGTTTTTATTTTTGTGTTTGTTTTTGTGATCGTTTGTTATGTTTATGGATCTATGATCCGAAAATAAAGATTTATTATTATTATTACGAACAATGTAAGTAAATAAGAGTGTATCAGCAAAATTGGTCGGTACCGAATTGATGTACTAAGAGCGGTTTCGCACTACATCCGATCCGAATCCGAGAAATGCCGGTCCGAAGTGACCATTGTCCTATTTGTATGAGGGGTTGCGCACTACATCCGAACAAATACGACAATGGACTATTTCTCGGATTCGGATCGGACGTAGTGCGTAACCGCCCTTACAGTAAATAGTAACAATTAACATCACGCCTGCCTGGGGGCCAACACAGGGTTTTGTACCACAAGGCAAAAAACACCTTTCTTGTAGCCCCTTTAATTTTTAACTTTATTTTATTTTAATTATCTTTTTGAAAATACACACTGAAAATTTCAACTGTCTACCTATTACGGTTCGTGAGATACAGCCCGCTGACAGACGGACGGATGGACAGCGGAGGCTTAGTAATAGAGCCCCGTTGGCAGTGGCACCCTTTGGATACGGAACCCTAACAAATGGTTACGTAACGAAAGTGGTGACACTTTTTTCGATCTAGCTCTCATTTGGCAAGTGTGCGGTGTATAACGTGCAATAAAGGAACTTCGCTCCAAAACCCGTGCAATTAAATATTTATCAATCTCTGACCACGGTTTCCACAGCAAAACACAGTTGTAATACAAGGTAAAGCGTCGTAAGTCACGGCTTGTAAAATGATGGGCGAGCGGTTAATGCGCGACAACTATAGCGAATGCGTTTACGGTTAAGTATAGTGTGTGTGTTACTTGATGGGATTACGGTTTCTGAGCATGTTATTATTACGGTTTTACCTATTATGTTTAGATGTTTGAGTTGAAGTAGGTAGCGTTGGTTTTTGTGGTGTTGATTTTTTAAATTAAGAAACCGACGAATGTACAGTCTGTTATAGCAATTAGCTGACCCCTTAAAAATTAAACGAATTTGAACCTTCTGCTTGTTAGCAGTAAGCTTATCGAACTAGAACAGTTCAACGTCTACGATTAATAAAACAGTTATTCGAATTTGATATTTAACACGCAGTGTTAAGGTAGGTATGATCTTGAATATTGTTCTAACTTGTAATATATTATTGCTAATTTCAACGACAATCACCATGTTCGTGTGGTCTATTGGTAGCTGCAGTGAGCTGACAAGAGCGTGGTTGCTAGTTCGAAACCAACATATTTTCTGCTGCGCATTTTGTTTTATAATATTTTTTTTAAGTTATAAATAATAAATTATAACTAGCAACAAAAAAAAAGCTGAACGAAAATAAGAAAACGATAATGATGGTAAAAACGATTTTATTTTATAAAAAAAATTATTATAAGAATAACGTAAATGATATAACAGTTACTAATAACGTTGTTACATACATCACAGAGTTTAATGTAGTGAATCAACATGTTATAATATTTAGAAATATATAGGTATGTATTTCTATTTCATAACAATAACATCACCACATTAAATATCGTTGAACTAAATAAAATAGCATTATACGTTGATGTTTTACCTACTAGGTATACTATTTGTTTTGTAAGTATGTAGTTATGTTTAGTTATAAATAAGGTTTTGACAAAGACTTCTCGTCGGTAAATATGACAACATAATCTTCCCAATTAAATTAATTAAATTGTATTGTTTCAGTCCAGCAACATGCAAATGTTTTCTGACCGTCTGAACAGAAACATTATACTGCATCGAGTAGGCAAAAATGGGTGTTCAGTATGCCTTCTAACAATTGCTTGATGATGTTCTGACACAGGAGTAACATTGCAGGTTTTGGTTCAGGACGATCCTTTTGAATATTCCCTGTCTCTTCAAAACGTCTTAGCCACAGTCTGACTGTATTTCTCTGAAACAACACAATAAGCATAATTTTAATAACCCGGTAATCATAATTTTTCGAATAAGTTTGCAAAAATACCTTTAGATAAACCACATTAGACCTATAAATGATCTCATAATGAAACAGTTAATTTTCTATTATTCTATACTCACGTTTTTAAGCCAACTAACGAATTAAGGAAGTATAAAAAAGAATACACTTACCGCTATATTAAGTTTCCTAGCAATCGCTTTAATACCAACATTCTCCTTATGCAAATACAATATTTTGTATTTTAAATAATCACTCAACTGAGACATGACGATTAAACTATCAAAACCGATAATAATAATTAATAAAAAGGCGTGGATTTTCGCAACTTAGTAAGGCAATATAAAAATGTTCGTGCGTATTCACTGCTATTTGTGCATAGAATGTCTTGTTCAATTTATTCTTCTACCCCATATTCCTAAAATCATTTCAATAGCAGTTTTTGTTGAATATGCATATTGACGTCGAACTACCCACTTATTGAAAAAGGTGAAACGTTTATCGTTTATCAACTTAATTGATATGCTTGTTCTTTACAATAATGCAAGAAATACTTAACGAACAATTTATATATTGAAAACAAAATTAAACATGAGACTAGATTTGAACTCGCATCTTGCACGTCTCAGCCTTACGCATGAACCACGACACCAGATTAACTTGAGTAAGATAGATGAAATAAGGTATTAGTAGCAATGACACAAATTATCACAACATTAACCTAACCTTTAAGTCTTGCTGATTAAAAATGAAAATTGCGTAACAAATACCCATACATAGTAAATGACCTAACACCAACATCTTAAAGCTCAAATTTGCGTATCAAAATTATTTATTGTTTCTGTTCATCGAGTAGTGTTAGTCCGATTAACTCATACATATTGAATAACCTTTAATGTTATGAGAGGAGGGTGCAAAATCGAGTAATTTTTAGGGGGGTCAGCTAATTGCTATAACCCGCTGTACTGTCAACAAAAGAGATAAGTTCGTAGGATCGTCGGATATTAGGTAGTTGAAGTTTAGTAAGAAACCGATGGATGTTCTCGAATAAAATTTAATTTTATTAATAGAAAACAAACAGCTCATTTATCAAATTAAAATTCAGTCGACAGCATCCATCGGTTTCTTACTAAACTTCAACTATATCCGGCGATCCTGCATGCTTATCTCTTTTGTTGACTGTACCTAATATGTTTGTGTCTCTTGATCCGGGCCAGAAAGAAGTGACGAGACGACCTGCACCCTAAACGCGTAACACACTTTTAATCCACAATCTGAATTATTTTGAAGGATATTGTTAATCCACTGCTTCATATGTTCATAATTATGTCTGCTCAACAACGTAAATAACGCAATGAATGTTGTTGAACTGTCAAAGCCATTGCTAGTGTAAGTGTCTGTAAGGGCTGATTTGACCAAAGTCAGATATATATCTTTTATCCGTGGAATTAAATTCACGTCTGATAGTTTTTTTATGGAAAAGATTCAAAAAAAAAATCTCTAAGTATGACTTATTCTAGGTTAAGTTTGGTCAAATTCGCCCTTGGTATGTAACGCAATTACCCCGCTGGACACGTAACGAAAGGGCTGGTTAATAAAAAAGTACCGAGAAAATTGGTGCCCGACTTTGGGATCGAACCGTGGTCCCCACGCTCAGCATTCCCACTTGCCACCACTAGACCAACGAGTCGAATTTGCCTTGTAAATATAATAAGAAACCAACCATAACATGATTCCCTTGCCAGTTAATAATTATTTCACTAGGCCGCGTGGGAGCAGTACGGTTTCATTAAAAAATAACCTCCATTCAGACGCGGGGGGATTCCACCCCCATTGACGTTGTATGTACCCTCGCGGGAGCGTGGGTACTACGGTACTACACACAATACGTTTCATTGATTATGGATGATATAATTTTAGTTTTGATAATACGTAATTATGATTTTATATTTTAACTAGCTTCTGCCCGCGACTTCGTTCGCGTAAAATTTCTTATTCCCTCGACCCATCTCGTCGTATTGCATCACTTTCCCGCGTCTCCTGCTCTATCACTTCGTTTCCCCATAGCGCTTTTGCTCGGCTCCTAAGGGTCATAGCGTAACGTTAAATAGCCTATAGCCTTCCTCAAGAATTGGGCTATCAAATGCAAGAAGAATTTTTCAAATCCGACTGGTAGTTCCAGAGATTACCCCCTACATACAAACTTACAAACAAATTTTACCTTTTTATAATATTAGTATAGAAGTATAGATGAAATGTGGGAGTTGTCAAATTAAAAGCATTTCTTGTAAATATCTTGGTTAGTAGCAGATCATAAACTGCAGAGCCTAAGGGCGGTTTCGCACTACGTCCGATCCGAATCCGAGAAATAGTCCATAGTCCTATTTGTTCGGATCTAGTGCGCAACCCCTCATACAAATAGGACAATGGTCACTTCAGACCGGCATTTCTCGGATTCGAATCGGATGTAGTGCGAAACCTCTCTGAGGCAATTGTTAATTGACGTGGAGTAAAGTTATGGAGTACTAGCTGCACCCCCCGGTTTCACCCGCATAAGTGTCGATCCCGTGGGAATATTGGGATAAAAAGTAGACTATGTGTTAATCCAGGGTGACAGCTACCTCCATATCAAATTTTATCAAAATTGGTTCAGCCGCTTGAGCGTGAAGAAGTAACAAAAATATAAACACACACCCACAAACTTTCGCCTTTATAATATTAGTGTGATATTGTTGCCATCGCGGGTAGAACTTGACTGAGGCTGGCACAGAAGCGTGCAGATTGGCACAAGAAAAAATAGGCCTCTCGCTTATGGTCAGCAGAGGTGAAGATGATGACGAAACTTAAACCACGAAAAATTTCTCGCTAAACTGACGTAACTTCAGAATGTAACTACAGGGTGAAATTAAATTCATGGGCATCCTTTTAAGAGGTCATCGTACTCATCATTATGGACAACTTTTACTATGGGACTAAACCTAAAATCGCGAAAAAAAATCAGCTGTTTCTTGCATTTACGTTCACATAACTCGTAAAAATGTACGGAAGAACTGATTTTTTTTCGCGATTTCAGATTTGGTCCCATAGCAAAAGTTGTTCATAATGATGATTACAATGACCCCTTAAAAGGATGCCCATGAATTCAATTTAACCCTGTATAAACTTAGTTTAGTACAAAATCATATTATGCTTCTAAGTTGTGATCGTTTTTGCCATCTGCTCTGTTTTCTTAAAGTTAAAAAAGGAAGGGCTCAAAATTGTTGAAATATAGACTTTATGAACGTCCAAAATTACAACCGCACATTACAAAATTTTGTTTCAGTGCGGTTAGTGGAAGTGATCTGGTGCGGTTCAAATAAGTGCTCTGAGTGGAATATCTCAAAGTTGGAGATACCAAAATAAAAAGATACATACTCACTTCCAAATTTTTGAGCATTTACCGCAGCCCTCGTCTAATCCCAAAAACACAAGCATAGTCGGGACACATAGCTAGTAAAATAAACACAAATAACGCGGGTGACCTTGACCGCGTTACATAAACGTATTCAAACCGTACCAAAGTTATTTTATAAAATCAATAACAGGTTTGTGATAAGTATTGTGTATTATGTCACCGTTTAATTATGAACATCTTTAGCTAAATAACACATTATGATGTACATGAATAAGCCACGATCAGGGATTCTTGCTTGAATGTCTTCGAGATGTCTTGTTGTCAAGTAGCAATAGGTGTTATGAACTAAATTTAAATTATCTTCGAAAAGGGATACTCTGGCCCCGAATTTTCGAAAATTCGGCCCTCTTTATCACCTTTGACGGACTTACTTGGTGACCTTTTAAGATTTTTAAGCTACATTTACTTATTTTTTTTTTCTGTAAAAGATATAACCTATGTAGTCTTAATAACATAGAATTATAAAAAAAATATCTATGCTTAATAAGTATGGTTTTGTTCGTCTGTTCCCGTTGTCCCCATCCCCATTGGTGCCTCCACCAACTCGCATCTATTTTGATGCTGGAATCTATAATCTCAGATAATTTACATTTATTTTTTGATTGGTGATTTGAGTGACCAACTGACAATATCATGTAAAATGGTTGCAATCGAATTTAAACTTTGTCATAATTATGTTTGAGTTTATTATTCCTAAACAATATAATTATCTCAGATTCTGAATTCATCTGAACTTAGCACCTTTTTATTTGTGACCAACCGGTGTACAATGATTATTCTACGCTTCTCATGAGCTTGTTCAATAAACATGTAATGCATAAGTGTCATCATCATATTCTCATCGTTTCTCTCCTCCCGCCAATAGTGATAATTTTGATAGGTCTACAGACCTACCTTTGTACCTTTATTTATTCTATTTTACCAGTTATGTACACACACATATAAACAGACAAGAAAAAACAGAACAGAAAAATAGGTACAAAGGTGATGCTTATTTCATAAGAAATCTCTTCCAGCACACCTGCGATAGGACAAGAAATAGAGAGATGTAGACAGCGTGTTAAAGAGTAAAGGAGACAAAAAAAAAAAACATTAAATCTAAAAACAATTCACTTAATAAAACTAAACAAATAATACGAGAATATATTTACATACATACAAATAAACATACATACTTCTAAAATAAATATCGCTGGAATGTAAATAAAATAATTAAAAATACATACACAACTATGATAGGGTAGAAAGATAGTGTTCTTTCACTCTTCTTTATTTTGTGCTTTTAGGTTTATCAACCATAATCGGGTCTCATGACAAATAAATTGGTTCGTTTGAATGTGTCATATCCTCAAGTGTGTTCCTCTGGTGTTTCAGGCGTGTTATGGACAAGGAAGGTGGGGATGGCGGCGACGCGGCGGGCAAGCAGCCCCCCGACGGCCTGCTCGATGCCGCTAACCTGTTTGGTGGTAAGTTGCTATATTATCATAAGTTAAACTGAGTGGTTGCTTTAAGACAGGGCAATGAGACTGCCCACCGAATTCGAGCAGCACAAAGAGCCATGGAGCGAGCCAGGCTTGGCATAACCCTACTAGACCGAGTGCATAACACTGAGATCCGTCGTCGTCAAAACATCAGAGGAATAAACTCTTGAATTTTAAATCATCACTTTTGAAGTGAAACTTCTTTACGCACGCTTGACTTGGGGAGTAAGCTGGCGAACGCGTGACGTAAGCGTTACGAAAAGTGTGATCGGGCGAGGCAAACGGGAGTTGAAGGGGGATATAAGCAAGAGAAAGCAGTGCGCGCGCACATTTTCTTTCTCTCTTCCTCTCATAGCCAAATACGTTTGAAGTTTTACTTCAGTCTTGTGGTCATAAGCACATTCGGTTTTTTTTATTCATCAACAGTCTTTGAGACCTCTATTTTTGTTTCGGTTCAAAGTTTAAACCTATCCTATCTGTTGTTATTGTATATAAGGTGGATATACCATAGATTACATTATCATAGATTAGAGGACATGATTCTGAAACCCATAAAAACAAATTGCTGTTCCAAACATTTTCACCGCGTACCGCATTTGTACCGCGCACTTGTCTATGGATCAGTTGATTTTTTTTTTTTTATAACTGACGAAAAATTACTATGCTAGGGTGTCTGGAATCATTTGCTGAATTCATGGTTACAGTTTGCGCGTAGATCCCTGCCACCGTGTAAAAGTAGCATACTACTATCTGTCTATCTAGCGTAGCCATATTCTTCCGCATACAACCTTACCGCTTCCATCACTCCTACAAAAATTCTCACACTTCTATTGGCATTCCACGAATTGTTACACATCGGACACCCCACTAATTCTGCCTAGAGACAGTTGGCGGAGAATCCGTTCGCATACTCGCACAGAATTTATTATCACCTCGGGTATTTCCAGGTGATTACCATATTGATCTGGGAATCCAAGAAAAGGCTGTATCGATTTGTGGGGTTTGTGCCAGTGCAAAGTTATGGGAAATGGGAGTAGTTATTATGTTACGAGGATGTGATTGGTTTGCATTTTGTAGAGTAAACTGTCAGTTTTAGATTTGTCAACGATGCAAGCTGAGAGATTCAGGCTCCGATTCGTCTTTAACGGAGCTCAATGTGATGTTCCTGACGTCTTTTTTATGACAATAATAATTACCTATGGTCGCAAAAGGAGTATGTAAGGTTCAGTATGTAAGGTTGGACAGGCCTGATGGTCTAGTGGTTAGTGACCCTGACTGCTATGCCGGAGGTCGTGGGTTCGATTCCCACCCAGGACAAATGTTTGTGTGATGAGCACGATCATTTGTTCTCTGTCTGGGTGTAATTTATCTATAATTTATGTATGTATTTAGAAATATATAAGTATGTTTATCAGTTGTCTAGTACCCATAACACAAGCTCTGCTTAGCTTGGGACTAGATGGCGTTGTGTGATAGATGTGGAATATTATATTATTATTATTATAAGGTTCGTAGCAGGTGCCGTTGTGCCTACCCTCATGAGAAAAAGGCGTGAGCTTATGTATGTATGTGTAATATGCTCGGGTTAGACCACTATCAGACTCTGATCTAAGAGAATGAGTTTACTTCTATCAAGGCAAGCGCGTACAGACGTCAGCTCATCAATCTACCCGAAACTGTCAAATTTCCCCAATCAACGATTCGAAGTGGTGTATAATACGCGCCAAAGATGAGACTTGACAAGCTCAGTCTTAGGGAGTTTGCGCAGGTAAGTCGTGTACGAAGTAGTTACCCATAATGTGTATATCTATTCAGGGATTTATCGATGACATTTAGATAAAAATTCTTAACACTCTTCTTCTTTTCTTCTTCTTATTACGAAATAAAAAAGTTTAAGATAAAAGTCAAGTCTCATCTTTCGTGGCGCGTACGATACAATAAAGGGTTAGGTATATCTTGATACTCGTAATATCTAATAGTCTTAGTTTTCCAACGATCACAAGTCTCGACAATGACTTTATTACTTCCGAAAGTAATAAACATGTCACTTTTATCAACTATCTGACATGTTATTTTGTAGTCCCAAGTCTCACAATTAATATTGATGGGTTTTGTCTAGCTCCGATTAGATTTACCGATCCAAGTTGTTATGGCATCGTTCATGTATGAAATGATACTCAAATATTTCTTCTCTCGTATCGAAATGATGTAATAAAGAAGTTGGTCTCCGCTCGTTTGTGCTGCCTTGCCTCTCTGGTGTGTACTATGTAGTATCATCAAGCGGGGTAATAACATAACCCACTATCAGCCGCAATGGCTTTCATTTTGAAAGTTCAAGAACGTCCATTGCGTTATTTACGTTCTTGAGCAGACACATTTTTTGAACATATGAAGCAATGGATTAGCAATATCATTCTAAATTATTACTTGCGGTTCTTTGTTAGTTATCCAGCCATCTATCAAACGCCAGATAGGTTCACTCAAGTTCTTCCCAACCAATGCGGCAGGTTATGTCGCCCATACTGGCCAAACGCATCATCATCTGCCTAGCCTTTTCTTAACTATCATGGCGTTGGCTTCCAGTCTAACCGGATGCAGCTGACCATAGCTTGGCAGACCTTGGATTTTTTGTGGCTCTAAAGGAGTCGAACAATTTTCACTTGGGTTCGATTAGCTTTCGAGTGTTGCTCAAGCCGCAGTGATCATCATTGATAGCTTCTCAAAATAAGGCTCCTCCCTTTTATACCACGCTTCCCTGGTCTGTGCGGGTCTTATCCTGCACCCTAATTGCGTAACACACTATCAATCGGAATCCGAAACATTTTGAAGCAAATTGTTAATCCATTGCTTCATAAGTTCGAAAAATTTGTCTGCTCAACACGTAAATAACGCAATGAATGTAGTTGAACTGTCAAAATGAAACCGATTCCGATTGATAATGTGTTACGCAATTGCCCGGCTGGTCTTTTCCGGAGATCCTATGTAAGACAATTATCATTTACTAGCTGCGTCCCGCGGTTTCACCCGCATAAGTGTCGATCCCGTGGGAATATCGGGATAAAAAGTAGCCTATATGTTAATCCAGGGTGTCAGCTATCTACATACAAAATTTTATCAAAATTGGTCCAGCCGTTTGGGCGTGAAGAAGTAACAAACATATAAACACACACACTCACAAACTTTCACCTTTATAATAATAAAATATATAGTGTGACAACCTTGTTCCACCCACAAATATAGGCCTCCTGCCCTTTGTTTACTTCTTTTTAGCGTGTCGATGGCAATCTAAATGTAAACTAAATGGAGTCGGCCCAAAATTCGGCTACGAGTTGGCTCCCATACTTCCCTGGTCACTTCCATGTCTCCTGTGGTTTTTTGTAAGGCATCTATTAAAACTCAAACCGGAAATTGGTTGCCGAGTAGTAACGTAATGTAACGTAATTTCGGCGACTCACTCTTAGAAGCGTAAATTCCGCTTCATCCCACCTTTAAACACCCACATCACTATGGCATACTATACAGTTATAATCAGCCAACTTTTCCCTACAAAACGCGAGTTCGCAATAAGTGGCATCCGATCATTGGTCGGCACTTTCCGGTCAATAATAACTTTGTCTTTTGTTCGTGCCTCCAACTACATGCATTGTCGTTAAACCGTCGAGAAACATCACTTCGTAGGGTTGTGGTTGTGCTCTAGAAGTTTTATAATAGACGACTTTATGGTGATGATGTAAAATAATGGATTAGGGTTCATTAGAGAGGTAGGAGGGGCTTGTGGCTAAGTTGTAACAGCGGCAAGGATCGATTGGTCAGGTTGAGCTACGCTTGCCGCGGTTGGTCCGTGAATGGGTGACCATTTTTACATACCAAGACCCCTCCGTGCCTAGGAAACCACGTTAAGCCGTTGGTCCCGGCTGTCATTCGTGGATATTTGACAGTCGTCTTACCAAGGAAGGGGCACCAAGGGGTATCGTATTACCCAGTAACTGGGTTGTGCAGGTCAGATAGGCAGTTGCTCCATGTAAAATTCTAATATTCAGCTGCATCCGGTTAGACTGGAAGCAGACCCCAACATAGCTGGGAAAAGGCTAGGCAGATGATGATGGTTCATTAGAGGTATGTTATGTCTTCATCATTCTCTTGCTGTAAACATAGGCATAATCAGCCTATAATGTTCCCACTGCTGGGACACAAGCCTCCTCTCTATGAGAGGGACTGGGTCGTAGTTTACCACGCGGGCCCTGTGCGGGTTGGTAGATGTCACATGTTTTCGAATTTTTGGTTCTAGGACATGCCGGTTTCCTCACGATGTTTTCCTTCACCGTTTAGGGCACAGTGGTGAAGAAATAATTTACACAAAGTAAAGCACCTGTCTGGGTTTGAACCCGACTCGTATTGTAAGTCGGGGCTGCTGCCCCTGGGCCACCACTGTTTTCTTATCAACCGGGCACGAATCCAGACTCCGGGGAAGTTCCACATGGAGAATCCAATAAAACTTCGTCCAACCCAGGAATCGAACTCAGGACCTCATACTCATCAGTAGCGCTTTTGAACACTAGACCAACGAAGCAGTCTAAATAAAAAATATCCCCCTATAACTTGCAACTTCGTTTATTCAATTCACTCCATTTTCTAAATCATCATTTATAGAAACGTGTGAACCACCTCTAATCAACAAACTCAATCAACCTCTTTGAGACAGCCCTGCATTCGCGTGATATTACACCATATAAGCAACCGGGCGAGTTCGATGACCCTGCACCCAGCGCTTCTCAGAGAACAAACATAACATTACCGCCCACCTAACTTATAACCCCACAGCAATAAAGATCAAAATGGCTTGCGTTGATTGATGGTTTTGGTGGTGAGGCGGTTTCCTTCTTATTAAGGACTGTGGCAACCGATTTTTAGTTGAATGCTCAGGTATCGTGTTAGGTTATACGGGTTTGTGAAATATTTGATGTTTTGGTGACATAAATGCGAATTTTGGTACGGTTTTTAGGGGTTTTGTGTCTTGGGCTCAAAGGGAGCCTGTATGACTGTGGGTGGTATGACTGACTCTATGACTACTGGTTTCTATCTATTTCTATGAAACACGTGGCAGCGGAAGTTATTTCATACAAACACATAGAAACCAGTAGTGTCGCGGCGACATGTCGCCTGCTGCTGTCGTCTGCAGTCGGCTACCTTTAGGATAAAATTGTATGGCACTTGAACTATCCCACTGCTGGTCAAAACTCTACCCATAACTAGGCATCTACATCTCACAAAACCCTTCAGTCTACATAACCATTTACATACATTATATTATTAACCTGTGACGTCCCACTGCAGGGCATAGGCCTCCCTACTCTCTCATGAGAGAGTAGGGGTAGTCTACATAACCATTTACATAATCAGAAAAAAAAAATTAACAGCGTTACAACAAGAACACCACACACCACTACCAAGTTAACACCCGGGAATATGAGAAAAAACAAAAGAATTGCGAGTTGCCAGTAGTAAAAACAAAAGAAACGACAGTTGCTAGTGGTAAAAATGTTCTTCAGAACGAGTTTCTATGAGACTTGATAAGTTAACTGTCAACTCGCATGCACTTGCGATTTAAACGCCATAGGAAAACTGTGGTTAGATGACTCACAGCAAGTAAATGGAAGTGTACATAGTTAATAGTGTTTATATTGTGAGTCACTCGTAGGTTTTTGTTTTTGCGAATCGATGAGAGATATAGTTTAATTAGCCATAAAGAGGGGCTTCGCTTGAACATGGATATTCCCGGAAGCTTGCGGATTGGAAGCTTTAGAAAAATGTTTTTACATAGATAAGTAACAGAAATAGTAACGAATCTGGCTAATTAAACATCATCATCTTCAACTTGCAAGTTTTAATCTGTAAGCCAGATAGTACTAAAGTAAAATTGTTAAAAAGTAATTGTTGCATGTGCAGTATGGTTTCTGGGCCCTTATCTACTTCTTATACTCAATAATTTCTAAATCTTATGTTTTTTTTACATAATCAGCCTATAATGTTCCCACTGCTGGGACACAGGCCTCCTCTCGGTGAGAGGGAGTGGGCCGTAATCCACCACGCGGGCCCAGTGCGGGTTGGCAGATGTCACATGTCTTCTATTTTTGGTTCAAGGACATGCCGGTTTCCTCACGATGTTTACCTTCACCGTTTTGAGAGCAGTGGTGATGAAATAATTTACACAAAGTAAAGCGCCTGTCTGGGTTTGAACCTACGACCTACAACTCGTAAGTCGCGGCCGTTACCACTTGGCCACCACTGCTCCATGTTTTTTTTGTATTAGTAAAAATACACTTGGGAGCAAATAAATCGAGCCACTTGCTTTTTTTTGCACGTATAATGGTTATTATTTTTGGTATTATGAAACGTATCAATTCGAAATATATATCGCCTAAGAGCTTATTTAATAACCTTTACAATGAGGGTAAATCATTGAATAATAACCTTATTTAATGATACATTACTGGCTCTGAACGAAAAACGGTAATTTTGATAGAACATTGTAGGGTTAAAACAGTCCAGAAAATCAATCGAAATCCGGGCGCGGGGGGGGTAATACAAGATATTAAGAATAAGTTTATACCATAATTTTGTTTTTAATTGTTTTTTTCTGGACTGACAATTTTCTATCAAAATTACCGTTTTTCTTTCAGAGCCAATAATTTATCATTAAATAAGGTTATCATTCAATAATTTACCCTCATTGTAAAGGTTATTAAATAATCTTTTAGGCAATATATGTTTCGAATTGATACGTTCCGTAATACCAAAAATAATAACCATTATACGTGAAAAAAGGAAGTGGCTCGATTTATTTGCTCCCAAGTGTATATATACTTTTAAATGGAAAGAAATACTTACAATTTTTGGAGTGACAATGATCGCCATTGCACTCAATGTGAATCCAACTGAATCTTGTATCATAAACTTATAACAAAAAAGTGCTGTCGTCAATTCATCACCGATCTTCTTGCTAAAGATAAGCAATAACTATCAGCCAATATTCCAGTGTACTACAAAAAGAAAATTAATAAAATGATACGTAACTATGCTTATTGCCCATAACTGAACATAAGCCTCCTCCTAACATGGCCATAAAGCGCAATGCAAGTTTTATCCCAATAAAAACAAATGAAAGACGATTCATGTCTGTTATAAAACTTATTGTTGACAGGTGACTGTATTTGTGCTTCAATTTTGAACCCTATTTCTCATTTCATAAAGATGGCATAAGCCTGTTTTCACTAACACAGACCAACACTAGTCATTATTAAAAAAATGCCTAAATAAAAGCTCGTTATTTGATTTTCAACTTTCAATGCTGAGCCGAGGGTTGAAAGTCCAATAGCGCACTTTTATTTCTTTTAAATTATTATACTATGTGCTCTGTACATGGTTCTTAATTGTTGATGGTCAGTTCTAGCGTTAACTACAAAAAAAGGTTAGATACTCAAGTAATAATCGCTGTATTAAATGCTAAAACATACACTTAATGTACTTGTATCAATTTTATATGTATTGAATAAGTGGATGGTAAAAAACCGGCCTAGTGCGTGTCAAACCACGCGCAATGAAGGGTTCCGTAGTTGGAATAAATTTATCCCAAGAACAAACTTAACATTGTAGTTGAAAATCATATTTCCCATACATTAAGAGCCTATACTATCTCAAATGGCTTAGCGTGATCCTCCGTTATGTCGAAAACACTGCACCATTAATTTTGAAATAAATATATGGTAAAGTTGAGGATTAATGCTAAGTCTTATGTTAGACGAAAACACGATTCCATAAAATTTTCTCGATAGAAAAAAAATCCAAAGTTACCTCTAACCCGAACAATAAACCGCTGGTATTCAAAAAATACTTCAAATTAGATCATGAAACTTTGCATACTAACTGAACTTACTTTAAAGCAGGTCTTATGTTATTTACTTTTTTATAATTACCATTATTTTCACTGTAAAAAGCAAATACCTAAACTATTGGCGCTGCCTGCCGCCCAGCACCGCACTCTGTCTCGGTCTTACTCAGTCCGCGAGCAGTATCGTATGAGCGAGATAGAGTGAATTTTAGCTGAGGTAGTATAGGCTCTTAAGTTGGTCAACTATTACTCGTAAACTTGTAAATTCGACTTGGCTGTGATAGTTTTCCTTTTAATTTTGTTACTGCCGTGAATTTTTTCACATAAGTATCCAAAAGCAACCATTTAGCTGGCAGGGGGCGTGGGGGGACACTTGACTCTAAAAAAAATTAGTACTAAGCTTAGTATTTCACAAACGGATCCCTGAATCGAAAAAATAGTTTTCACAAACCCGCAATATTTTTTGAAAGACCTAGACCATAGGGTATGCGACAGAAAAAAAAAAAACATTCCCACTTTACGTGCACTGGAGATATACTAAAAAAAATTTTTTTTTTAGATTGTACTAGCTGCGCCCCGCGGTTTTACCCGCGTAAATGTCGATCCCGTGGGAATATCGGGATAAAAACTATCCTATGTCCTTTTCCGGGACTCAAACTATCTCTATACCAAATTTCATCTAAATCGGTTCAGTGGTTTAGGCGTGAAGAAGTAACAAACATATAAACACACACACACACTCACAAACTTTCGCCTTTATAATATTAGTGTGAAGTGTGATTTTACCACATTGTCGGCGTGATTAATATGTATATCCATGCCAAATTATAGCTTTCTAGTACTAAGAGTCTCTGAGCTAAGCTGCGGACGGACGGACGGACAGACGGTTATGGCGAAACTATAAGGGTTCCTTGTTGACTACGGATTCCTAATAAGAAATGGTTAAATTAAGAGTCAGTTTATGATGAAGTGTTGTCTTGTCGTGGCATGTTCACTTCGTATAGCTAATTTTAATTTTAATCGGGTTTAATGTCTCCACAACCATACACAAGAAAGTATGAACACATCACACACCTGGGCAACCGTTCCTCATATTCATACTTATAATATTATAAATGCGAAAGTGTGTCTGTCTGTTACCTCTTCACGCTTAAACCGCTGAACCGATTTAGATGAAATTTGGTATAGAGATAGTTTGATTCCCGGGAAAGGACATGGAATAGTTTTTATCCCGATATTCCCACGGGATCGAAACGTATGCGGGTAAAACCACGGGGCGCTGCTAGTTCTCAATATGTTTTTCTCATATTATCAGAACACATACATACATAACTTCAAGCCTGTAATCCCCGGATGTGTACCTATATTTCTTCGTCTTCTTAGCGTGTCGATGGCAATCTAAATGGACTCAGCTCAGAATTCCGCTACATGTTTGGTGCCATCACTAGCGTTCATCAGCTCCTGTAACGTGCAGCTGACAGGACACGTAGTAAATAAAGTGTCCCATCGTTTGTGGAACGGCACCACATTTTCTTTCCAAGGCGGAGTTGACTATGAATCTCCACCTGAACAGGTTTTCCTTGCTTCTGTCAACCTGGGTCCGGGGTCTGTTTAAAGACTTCCAGGTTACTCAAGGCAACTCATACGTTTAAAGCGATAATTGTTCTGACTTCAAAAAGAAAGAGGTTCTCAATTCGTCCGTATATTTATTTGTATAAGAATACAAGCTCAACATTACAGAATAACATACTCATGAACGAATGCCGACAGATGTATGAGTCAGAGAGATGTTTTAAGATATACCTACGTTTATAATATCTATGTATTTCGCTAATGGCGGTAATGGTTCGAAAGATTACTTATTAATAGACTATTGATGTGTAATAATAATTCCAGTGTATTATTCACACATGTGAAAGTGAGTGTGTCTGTCTGTTTGGTAGCTTTTCACTGCTGAACTGCTGAATCGATTTTGATTGATGGGACCATAGCTCGTTGTTTTCCACGTACTAAATATAACTGTATTGTAGTTGTGGGAGTAGGGGAAGTTGGGGCGATGACACTTGTAGCAATAAGTATTGATTCTGTGTTTCATTTGCTACTGATGTTAATGTTGTGCGACTACGCTATGGGTGATAGTCAGGTCGAAACCTATAATTTTGAACCTAGTGATATACCCTAATGTGATTAATGCCTGTTGTAGTTGCCTTGTGAATAAATAAAATCTTTACCTCTGTAAAGAAATTACAATATTCTCAGACTCTATTTGGACAAAAAAAGCTTAATTTTTTATTTACAAAACTACATGTTCTTAGTTTTTTTTTTCTTTTGAGTAAGTCCTTTGCGGTAATTACGTAACACACTAACAGTAGCAATGGCTATCATTTTGACAGTTCAACAACATTCATTGCGTTATTTACGATGTTGAGCAGACAAAACTTTCGAACATATTATTATAAAGCAATGGATTAGCAATATACTTCCAGATGATTCAGATTTTGATTGAAAGTGAGTTACGCAATCAGGGTGCCGGACGCATGTCTGAAGACGATTTGTTCGAGGTCGAGAACGTTTTCAAGAAACAATGAAGAAAACTCGGGATATGGAATTTGCTACTCTATCCAGGGAAAAACAAAACACAACCGCATTATTAATAAAAGTATTTCGCCAGTGTTTCGCAATGACTCATACAGGATGAAATTGAACACATGCGACAAATCGAAATGGGAGATTGTACTCATCATTATGAACAACTTTTACTATGGAACCAAACCTGAAATCGCGAAAAAAAAATCAGCTGCTCCCTACATTTTGACGAGTTATGCGAACATAAATGTAGGGAACACCTGATTTTTTTTTCGCGATTTCAGGTTCGGTCCCATAGTAAAAGTTGTAGTTGTTGTTGTTGTTGTTGTTCATAATGATGAGTACAACCTCCCATTTCGATTTGTCGCATGTGTTCAATTTCACCCTGTATACACGTATACATCATCTCGTATTCGTCCGTGAATATAATGATTTATCGTTTTATGAGAATTTTGTCTTGTCTGGTCGTGCCACAGTCAGGGACTCAAACAGTAACCGTCATAAGTGATTTTAACACTGTTTTAAAAGAAAAACACTTCTAAATGTAACAGTAATGATACAGAGTCAAGGATGTGGTTGTGTGGTCATGCTCACCTAAATGTGTCACTGATGGTGGCGCGTGTGTTGGATCATTCGGTTCCCTACAAAATGGTTGAGCTGGATGGTGCTGATCCACGCGTCATGTTCGGAAGCTAATTTGAATTGTTTCTTCATTTGTGTTTTTTTACATGTTCTCGCATATAATGTACCCAGAATTTTGTAATAGGAGTCTCTTGCCCGTTCTTCTCCATAGAGATCTAAGTTTTGGAATGGGCAACTAGCTTCAACTTTCGGACTAATTGACCGACTATTTAATAATTTAAATAAATGCTTTGAGTTTTGTGTGTGAGTTGTGTCAATATGTGTAACAGAAATAATTATTTAATTTGTAGGTATAATTGCACGGTGCCGCAAAAACGCGCGGCGGACAGACATACGCGGCGATGGTAAAATAGCCTAATCCAGGCGGGATTGCGGTTATTTTGGCAACGCCGCGTTTACCGGTTACACTTATTAACACTTTCATATCTGTTACTTGTGTGTTTTGGGTTAAAACACATTAAAAAATACTTAAAAAGTGTTACAAATTTGATTCTGTTATCAATTCAATGTAACACTTATAATTCTGTAACCTTTATGAAGGTGTTTTTAAGACTTCCTTGCCACAGTATAGATGTTTGAACAGAAGGTATGTCAAGTGATTTTGTCAAAGTTCCCTTTGACCGCGTTACCTTGGAACTTAGATTACGTATTTTGGGTTGAGGTAGGTCGGGAGTTAAATATTTACCAATGCTTCCGAAATTAATAAAATGAAATTTTAAATAATATTGATTTGCTACTTAGTCCTCTTCCTCTCTCCTACTTTTGCTGTGCCCGACACGGTCCATATTGATCTTTTACTTTATAATACCGTCTATGTAATACATAAGGAATGCAATAAAGAATTGAGTATTGAAAACTTTGAAACTCTAATGTGTTAAGAAACGGTTGCTCGGTCGTTTTTGGATATTAGTACTCTTTTGCTAGTCCCGTAAGGATTCTTTCTATCCATGAGGGTTTCAGCAAGAATCGCAAAAGATGAGATGATCCTTGAGTAAAGTTATTAAACACTAACTTTTGCCAGCGGCTCCGACCGCGTAGATGTCGGAAATATTTCTACGGGAACGTACTATCATCATCATTCATCATCTGCCTAGCATTTTCCCAACTATGTTGGGGTCAGCTTCCAGTCTACCCGGATGCAGCTGAATACTAGTATTTTACATGGAGCGACTGCCTATCTGACCTTCACAACCCAGTTTCTACGGGAACGTACTACCGAGATAAAATTTCATCCAAATCCGTTCAGACGTTATTGCGTCAACAAACATCCAAACATACAAACTTTCACATTTATAATATTAGTAGGAAGAAGTAGGATGGTTTCCTTGTATTTTTTCTTATTTTTTTTATCACTAATCTTTGCTCTGTTGGTTCTCTATTGAATTCTCCACCTTTTCGTTATTTATTTACTGAATCTTCATGCACAAGTAAAAACTGTACAAAGGCGGACTTAGTGCCTTGGGCATTTTCTACCAGTCTGCCTTAGGGTGATGCAGAGACAATACACAGTAGGTGCAATAACATATATTATATATAATAATTTCGATCTACAGTAAAGTTCCTATTTGCATAATAAACAGCCCTCTTTTGTTCACGACTTCTTGGTTGTCCATAGACCCTTGATCTATCTTTTGATCTTAGTAGATACCGAAATTATCGTGTATTCTGTAGCAAAGTGACGTTATCAGAGACTATTGTACTGTTCGTTTTTAGTTTTGTAATTCTGTTGTACAATGAATTCTATTGTATATATTCTAAAGAAGGTTCTTGCTTTTTTACATATTTTTTTATTTATTCTTTTGGACACCTTTTGACCCCTAGACGATATATTTTGATTTCTTGGCCTTATTTGCTTTTCGAGTTCGGAAGTTAACCTTTTATAAGTTGATTTGATAAGACTTAGTGCCGCGGTTGGTTCGTAGATTGGTGACCATGATCCATTACATATCGAGAGACCCCTCCGTACCTCAGAAAGCATGTTAAGCCGTTGGATCCGGCTGTCATTCGTAGATATTTGTTCTTTGTATGTTAGTACAGCGGCATGCGACCACGGGAAGGTACTTTCTTGTTTCATTCATCCTTTTCAGTAGTCGGATTTTCGTTTTTCAATTTTTTTTTTTAAACAAACAATTATTTTGGTGCTGTTTTTTTATTTGGCGCCATATTCAATTTATTGTGACGTCACATAGCCTATAACCAGCGGACGATCAAGACACTTCCATCGACACCTCATTTGTCCAATTATGACTAGTAGTTTAGAAGTTATGAGGGAACAGATGAACATACATACATACAAACATACCGTTCAAAATCATAACCCTCCTTTTTGCTTCGCCGTAGTCGGGTCAAGCCAAGAGACACACATGAATAGTCTACTGCTGCACATAGGCACAATAGCACTCCATTTACCTCAATCCTCGGCAACTCTTATCCAGCTCCTACCAGCCAACCTGCGGAGATAGAGCAATGACCTTGCTTATCACTGTCCTCTCATAACATAATCAGCCTATAACGTTCCCACTGCTGGGACACAGGCCTCCTCTCTGTGAGAGGGAGTGGGCCGTAATCCACCACGCGGGCCCAGTGCGGGTTGGTGGATGTCACATGTCTTCGAATTTTTGGTTCTAGGACATGCCGGTTTCCTCACGATGTTTTCCTTCACCGTTTTGAGAGCAGTGGTGCTGAGATAATTTACACAAAGTAAAGCGCCTGTCGGGGTTCGAACCTACGACCTACAACTTGTAAGTCGCGACTGATACCACTGGGCCACCACTGCTCACACTGTCCTCTCATTCATATCTGCCAATCCTTTGATTATCTACAAATATCTGCAGCGATGCTGTATTGTCACAACAGCCGCACAGGTCGATCGATCAGGTTAAGCAGCTACACTTGCCGCGGTTGGTCTGTGGATGGGTGACCATCTTTACATAACGAGACCCCTCCGTGCCTCGGAAAGCACGTTAAGCCGTTGGTCCCGGCTGTCATTCATGGATCTTTGACAGTCGTTACGGGTAGTCAGAAGCCCGAAAGTCTGACAACCAGTCTTACCAAGGGGTATCGTATTACCCAGTAATTGGGTTGTGGAGGTCAGATAGGCAGTCGCTCCATGTAAAATACTGGTATTCAGCTGCATCCGGTTAGACTGGAAGCTGACCCCAACATAGTTGGGAAAACTGGAAAAGGCTAGGCAGATGATGATGCTGTATTGTTACATAGATTTGTATCTATCATCATATTCATTTCCATCTTCTTTTTCCAGCATACTGGGGTCGCGATGGCGGCAGCGGTGGGGGCGCGGCGGCTGCGCAGGCGCAAGCACAAGCACAAGCGGCGCTCTTCGGCTTCGGGTCTCGCTACCCGCCCCCCACCACGCTCGGCGTGGCGGCCAATCAGGCAGCGTCCCTTGGGCTGCATCCAGCTGCCAGTAAGTACAATGGTATGATAGCTTGATTATTTGCAATTATTTTGTAAGTATACCTAATCTAATAAGTAATAGATATTATACACAGTGGCGTGCATTGCATATAGGCATATAAGCAGTGCCTACCTCAATATATCAACATAAGCCTGTCAATTACATTTTAGTGTGTGCCCCACAATTAAGAAACTCACAAAATTATCATACCTAACAAAACACAAAATCTTCATACAAACACGGTGCGCGGCAGCAGGCAGTCGCCGGACGGCCTACTCGGCTCCCGTCCTATTCGCACATTGTCATTGGTCTTTACTCGTTCAAGTAAATACGACAAAATTAAAAATACATACGTCTCACGCGTAATACCATGACGTTCGACCTTCGCAATTTATCACCCTTAAGTAGGCATGCTTACTCAAATAACCACACTTTGACCTCACTTTTTTTTCTGATGAGTGACCGCGTTTGCCTAGACTAGACCCGGCCTAGTGCCTACCTATTCTGAAAACCAATGCACGCCACTGATTATACATATCCCCGTTTTCAGTCACTAGGAAACACCTAAATATTATTTTACTGTAGGATTTTCAACTCTTGGCGCGGATCCGAGCGTTGAGTACTCAACAGTGTGCTCTAATTTAGGCAATTATTTATGTTTCATCTAGTGTTAGTGAAAACGGGCAATACTTTCCAACTGGTGGTCAAAGGCACCATTGTCCAGCTGTGAGATTTCTTCATGGTCTGGAATCACTAAGACGTGATGGTTATTTCTAGTTTCCCTCTCTGCATGAGATTTGAGAAGAGGCCTAAATCCTGCAGTAGGATTAGTTATTGTAAAATTATTAGTTCACTTATCTGTTCAGTCTTCACCGATGCTGCGGTTGGTCTGTGGATGAGTAACCATCTTTACATACCGGGGCCCCTCCGTGTCTCGGAAAGCACGTTAAGCCGTTGGTCCCGACTGGCATTCGTGGATAGGACAGTCGTTACGGCTAGTCAGAATCCCGGAAGTCTGACAACCAGTCTTACCAAGAGGTATCGTATTACCCGGTAACTGGGTTATGGAGGTCAGATAGGCAGTCAATCAACTTAGCCTATCGCAGTCCACTGCTGAACATAGGCCTCTCCTAGACTGCGCCACAGCACCATGTCCTCCGCCTTCTGCATCCAGTCTACCCCAGCCACCTTCTTTAAGTCGTCCGTCCATCTAGCTGGGGGGCGTCCCAAACTACGCTTGCCGGTACGCGGTCTCCACTCCAGAACTCGTCTGCTCCACCGGCCATCGGTCCTTCGACAGACATGGCCAGCCCACTGCCATTTCAGTTTGCTTACTCTGCAAGCTATGTCGGTAACGCCGGTTCTTTTCCGGATAATTTCATTCCTGATTTTATCCTTCAAAGAGACTCCGAGCATAGCTCGCTCCATAGCGCGCTGAGCGACCATGAATTTGTGGACTAGCCCGACCGTCAGTGTCCACGTTTCAGCACCGTATGTCATGACGGGCAGGACGCACTGGTTGAAGACCTTAGTCTTCAAACACTGCGCGATAGGCGACGAGAAGACTTGACGGAGTTTTCCAAATGCTGTCTAACCCAACTGGATCCTTCTGTCAGCTTCCTTCTCAAAGCTTATATGCATCAGAATAACACAGGATCATTTTTATCCCGATATTCCCACGGGATCGGCACTTATGCGGGTGAACTATATTACTGTACTCAGGCTTAAAAGAACTCCTAGTAACCAGTTTCTCTTTCTTTTCAGGTGCAGCCTGGTGGTCGATGGCATCCCACCTAGCAGCTCAAGACTACCTAGCGCGACTGCAGGCGTCAGGGTTAAACTTCCCACCCCTGGCGGACCCTTACGCCGCGCTGTCAGCTCTCTCCGGAGGCCAGGGGCTGAAGCAGCCGCAGAAACCTGGGAAGTTGTCTAGTCGGAATGAGAGGTAAGGCAGAAAATCATAATGTACAGACGCCAGCACATCAGGCTACCCGAAACTGTCAAATTTTCCCAATCAAATTTAAATCTTATTGTTTAGAGATAAAGTTGAGAATCTATTAAAGAAATTTGACAGATTGTAGTAACTTGATGTGCTGGCGTCTGTACAATTTTTGATAATTTGTTGAAAGGATGCATGAAAAAGCCTCCTCGTGTTGCGCAGTTTGTTCCGCCAGTTACTCAACTGAACCGAGCGTTCGACGCATCCTGGACAGTCACACCCAACACCTTATTTGACTGGCCAATTCTTCCCTTGCGATGATAGGGCTAACGCCCGCCTGGTTTGCGACCACCCTCTCACCGGAGTCGGCGTCAAGCAGCCAGTTATGTTTCGTCGATGCGTGGGAGTTCCAGTGCCTTTCTGGGCACGCTCGTTCCATCATAGACCTCATCCATTGCTTTCCATCAGGCGTTATCGAGGTCAAGAGCGAGCCCATTCAGCAATAAATAAAAAGAGGGGGACCAGTCACTGGACCTTTTATCCACCAACTTTATAATCAATAGCCTGTTCGTTGCCGCGTCGATTGCTGGGTTCGAACCGGGGTCGGGGGTGTATCCATTAACATCTCAGTAGCAGCTAGTTGTCCTTGTGTTTGACCGGTTAATTGCTATAGGCTCGGACTATTTATAAATTAAAAAAATTACTAGCGAAATGTGGGTCTTCTTTTACCCTTCGGAGAAATCACGTGTTATCTTTTGGTAAGTTATGAAAAGTAATACTGCCATCGTCATCACCGAAGACCTTCGTTCATAAAAAAAAAAAAATTAGCTAGTAATCTCTGATACATAATGTTGTGCAGTGCTAATACATACATACATACATAATCAGCCTATGTTCCCACTGCTGGGATACAGGCCTCCTCTCAGTGACAGGGAGTGGGCTATAATCCACCACGCGGGCCCAGTGCGGGTTGGTAGATGTCACATGTCTTCGAATTTTTGGTTCTAGGACATGCCGGTTTCCTCACGATGTTTTCCTTCACCGAGCAGTGCCAATGCCTCGTCATAATCTTGCAGCTTAAAATATTTAAGCTCCCCATGGTTTTCTATAGCCTACGACAGCTTTTATTATAATATTTCACCCACGGCCTTGTGCTTACTAAATGTCTCTTCTCTTCTTCCAGGTCAGGCAGAAGCAGTACGTCATCCAGCGCCTCCACAAAAGACAAGAGTCCATCGACCAGCAGCGCCAACTCGCAGAACATGAGTGAGTGGGGCACGTATCTATTATCATACTATGTGTGTCTGTGTTGTACATCACTGATGGAGCAAACGTTCATGTTTAAAGAAGATTAATAATATAACTAGCTGCTGTCCGCGGTTTTGCCCGCGTGGATGTCAGAGTTTATCCCGCGGGAATATGCTACCGGCTACAAAAATATGCCTATGTTACGCCTTATAGCATCAGGTATCTGCCAGTGAAAGTCCCGTCAAAATCGATCCAGCCGTTTCGGAGATTAGTCGGAACAAACAGGCAGACAAAAATTAAAAAAAAAAGAATTTTTTGGTTGTAGGTACGTTTGGTTATAAATACGGTACATATGCTTTCACTAGCAGCGCCCCGTGGTTTCACTCGCATAAGTTTCGATCCCGTGGGAATATCGGGATAAAAACTGTCCTATGTGTTAATCCTGTTTTTATGAACTGTGTGTGCCAAATTTTATCAAAATTGCTCTAGCCGTTTGTGCGTGGAAAAGTTACAAACATACAAACACACTCGCGAACTTGCGCCTTTATAATATTAGTGTGATATGTGTTTAGTAAAAAGCTGTTATTTTGACATTACAAACAGACACATCAATTTTATTTATTCCTATAGATATGCATATGACACACAATTTACTTAACAATTTTAAATAACAAGAAAGTAATAAAATTAATAAATAAATAAAAAATTAATGAATAAAATTCTCATTGCTTGCCTAACCTTAAAATGAATGGCTACTCATTGTTCCATCAATATTATCTTCCAACATCTAACTTGCCCCTCTTTTCCAGGATCTTCCTACGGTCTACCGAAGACTTCTTCTCCGTCCGCGATGCACCACTCTGCGTCTCTGTCGAGCCTGGCTTCCCTCAACAGTCTGGTGTCTGCTCCTCATCAGAGCAAGCCCAGTAGTAAGCCGTCTGCTGCACCACAGCCAAGCAGTAAGTTTCACCAGCACAATTTGGTTTTTGGACATTGAGGGGACATCCCGCCTAGGCTGAAGTAAATAGTGGATTCGTTATCTGGTAGCTATAGCATTGTTGATAATTAGATTAACTTGGTGCAAGTTATGTTTGAAGCTGGTATATTTGGACTTTTTTTTTTATGGGTGGGAAATCATCAAATGACCCCTCCCGCTCTGGGTGGAGCTGAAGGGAGTGTCAGACTCTTACTGACTAAAACCCATCCGTGTTTCTTCCTTAGCCCTTTATGTTCCGGGGTAGCGGTAACCCTTTCGGACAATCTCGCACCCCCTGCAGGCTTCGGCCCTGGCAGGCCCCTTCCTTTATGCTGACATCTCTTTGAGGCGCGCGTGGAAGACGTACGCGCCGTCCGGCACTTATGTAGTTGTTAAGTTCATATTAGTTTCGATCATGTTATACTTTAAAAAGGCACCGCCGTCAAGCCACCATGGGGCTTGCACGGGATTTGAACAAAAAACAAAAAAAAAACTATAGGCACCTGACTAGCTTCTGCCCGCGACTTCATCCGCGTGAAATTTCATCCTCCCCCATTCACCCTCTTAGGGGTGGAATTTCGAAAAACCCTTTTTTATTGGATACCTACTCTTCACAAAAAACACACCCTCCAAATTTCATGGCTCTAGGACTAGCGGTTTAGGCTGTGCGTTGGTATATCAGTCAGTCAGGACTTTGAATTAAATCGCAAAAAAGAAAATCAGCTGTTCCCTACATTTTGACGAGATATGCGAACATAAATGTAGGGAACAGCTGATTTTTCGCGATTTCTGGTTTGGTCCCATAGTATTCCAATAACCCTGTATAGATGATCTATTACTGGTTTTCTCGCTCTAATATAACTTTTCACTCATGTACTCCAGTATGATCTGTCATATTTACTAATCCTGTCATTTGTCCTTCCAGAAAAGCCTTCGTCCTCTTCATCGTCGAGCTCCAAGGGCAAGGAGCGCGAGCTGGCGCTGCTGCGCGGCGACCTCATGCTCGCGCAGGCGGCCGCGCACGGCGCCTACCACGCCGCCGTCGCCGCCGCCGCCAAGGGGAAGGTAATTGAAGAAGCTGTTAGGGCTCCAACACAGGAGCGGTGAATGTTGTTGCGAATCCCGCACCCCCGGCTATAGGTAGAGGTGGAACACCGCGGTGGTTTTAGCCGGTAAGAGTCCGGCATGCCCCTCTGTCACCCCCACGATAGAGGAAGTCCATGAGGATTTCCACCGCGAGAAAAAAAAAAAAAAAAAAAAAAAAAAAGGGCTCCAACACAGCCGCGTGACGACTACTGGCCGCCGTAGGCGCGGGCCTGAGGAGCGGACGGAGAGTAATGGGTAGCTCACCGTCCGATCAGGACCAGGCCCGTGCCGGACGGCGCGTACGTGTTCCACGCGCGCCTCAAAGAGATGTCAGCATAAAGGAAGGGGCCTGCCAGGGGCCGAAGCCTGCCGGGGGTGCGGGATTGTCCGAAAGGGTTACCGCTACCCCGGAACATAAAGGGCTAGGGAAGGAACACGGATGGGTTTTAGTCAGTAAGAGTCTGACACTCCCTTCCGCTCCACCCAGAGCGAGAGGGGTCATTTGATGATTTCCCATCCATAAAAAAGGGGCTCCAACAATGATTCGTCGTCGCGTCGTTTTAACGTTTGAATGAAAAGTTACTACAATCATATACCATCATATTCGTCGTAGCACGACGCGACGTCGTATCGTGTTTATGTGTTGGAGCCCTTAGGCAAGCAGACTGATGCAGATCAATCAATCAACCAACTTAGCCTATCGCAGTCCACTGCTGGACATAGGCCTCCCCCAGACTGCGCCACAGCACCCTGTCCTCCGCCTTCCGCATCCAGTCTACCCCAGCCACCTACTTTAGGTCGTCCGTCCATCTAGCTGGGGGGCGTCCCACACTACGCTTGCCAACTGATGCAGATGGTGGCATCGAATCTGTGATTGAACTAAAAAAAACAGTGGCACTCCGGGAGTGCCGACAGAAGTGAAAACAAAACACAAACAGAATACTTTGCCATCACTCACTGACATATCTGATATACATTAAAACCGAGTATATCCCGAGGACAGCCGAACACATCCGAAGCGGTGTCGGTTACGGTGACAGTGGCGCGAGTTCAATAGTTTTTTCCCATCTGAAAAAATGCCCAACGCGCCTAAAGAAGTTTTCACTTCAATAACTGCAACCAATTGCATCAGACTGTTTGAAAAGTAACCTTGTGTTGAACTGTAAACTGGACTGTTATGCAAGTTGCACTTTTAAAATTGAAAATCAAAAACCTCACTGTTTTTTAGATTTTTTTACTTTTTGCATGAACTCCATCTTGAGAGCAGTGGTGGCCCAGTGGTAACGGCTGCGACTTACGAGTTGTAGGTCCGAAACCTGAAAGGCGCTATAGTTTGTGTAAATTATTTCTTCACCACTGCTCTCAAAACGGTAAAGGAAAACATCGTGAGGAAACCTAACCTGTCCTAGAAGAAAAATTCGAAGACATGTGACATCTACCAACCCGCACTGGGCCCGCGTGGTGGATTACAGCCCACTCCCTCTCACAGAGAGGAGGCCTGTGTCCCCGGCAATGGGAACGTTATAGGCTGATTATGCAGCTGTGCCGAATCGAGCCGAATCATACCGACGCCAACTAATGTGTAGCATGCCTTTTTTTTGTGGATAGAAAATCATCAAATGACCCCTCCCGCTCTGGGTGGAGCGGAAGGGAGTGTCAGACTATTACTGACTAAAACCCACCCGTGTTCCTTCCTTAGCCCTTTATGTTCCGGGGTAGCGGTAACCGTTTCGCACAATCCCGCTACCCCGGCAGTGTGTAGCATGCCTTACGCTATTAATTATTGCAATTATTTATTGTAACAATCTGTTTGTTTTCAGAACATGTCACCGCTGTATCCATTCGGCATGCCGGGATCTGATAAGGATGGTCGGCACGGTGGCATCGATTCGCTCACTGGCTTGCCTCATACCATACTCAGGTGAGACGCTTCTTAAGCTAGAATACCTATGATTCCTTCTTAGTCAATGGCTTGATTAGACAAACTGCCCATACAGATACATTATGTAACAATAGCTGCGCCTCGGTTTCACCCGCGTAAATGTCGATCCCGTGGGAGTATCGTGACAAAAAGTAGCCTATTATGTTAATCCAGAGTGTCAGCTACCTCCACAAAATTTTATTAAAATTGGTCTAGCCGTTTGAGCGTGAAGAAGTAACAAACATATAAACACACACACACACTCTCACAAACTTTCGCCTTTATAATATTAGTGTGTTATATAGTGTGATGTGATTTAGTTCAGGCAGGGTCTTGAAATCACCTAAGGATGAACAGAATATTTGTGTCATCCTCTGCAAGAAAGTTATAGTTAAACATTTCCATGATTTAAACAGCTGTCTGTTCTGATTAGTCCAGTGTATTTCTTCACTGTGCTAGTACCTAAAAGATGCTTCATCATCATAATCATCATCAGCCTCTATAGGCCTCTCCTATCGCACGCCATTCAACTCGATTTTCGGCAACTCATCAACATGCTTGTCCTACCTTATTTACTATTGAAACCGCTGCACTTTGCATACTTAATTTAAGGTCGATTATTGGCAGTAAGGCAATTCAATAGTGCATCAACAACAAAATAAATATTATATTTTAAGCACAATGTATTTTTGTTAAACCTGATAAGTGTAAATAAAAACTAATACTCACAATTTCTGTTCTATCAGTGCTGCTTTAGAAGGCGGGTAAGATATCACTTTTCTAACATTCTTTGGGCCTGTTTTACCACCTCTGGATAGGCATTATCTACCAGATAACTTTAAAAAACGAACAGTACCGTCAAACGGGGTGAATAGGGATGCAGGGGTGAATCGGGACGAAACTTTAAAATGGATTTAACGTTGAAATAATATAGTTTGTTGTCAATAAGGGCACGTAATCGTTAATTAAATTACAGTAATCACATTAGGGTCCTTTTTGGCCACAAACTATATTATTTTAATGATAAAATCCCTTTTAAAGTTTTGTCCCGATTCACCCCTGCATCCCTATTCACCTCGTTTGACGGTACTCGTACAATCTGCCAGATAAAAGACTTACTACTCCAAATAGATTGAGATCATCGCAGGAGGATGATCATATCTGCCAGATAACTTATCCAGGGGTGGTGAAACAAGCCCTTAAGGTGAATGTGCCATGGTAGACCGCGAAATTTAAATTTTCTTAAGTTTTTTGAAATTTGCAGATCAGTGTCAGGTTGTATCTTGATCCAAATATGATTCGCGACTATAATATACATGTACTTACAGAATCATAGTCATTAGAATCATTAATATATCTCTTTAAGTTAGATTTCTACCATAAACACTTTTCCATACGAGATTTGTTCTTAACGGTAGAAATCTAACTTAGAAAGATGTATTGATGATTCTAATTATTATAATTTTGTAAATACGTACAGTCACGTCTAAAAGTATGTATACACTTGGCAATTTTCAATTGCGATTTTTTCGTGAAATAACGAATGCAACGTTGAAATACGACACTTAACATAAACCTATGTTTTCGAAAATACTATTTTCGTAATAACATAAAATTTCATTAAAAAATAAAGCAGAAAATCGCCTTTGAATAAAGCCAAGTGTATACGTACTTTTAGACGTGACTGTACCTGTTATAGTCGCGAATCATATTTTGATCAAGATACAACCTGACACTGACCTGAAAATTGCAAAAAACGTAAGAAAAATTGAATTTCGCGGGCTACAACTGCGCATTCACCTTAATTCTAAGTTATAACACTACATCAATTATTAACCTATTAATTTCTTCCAGTGATCCTTCATCAGTACTTGGCGGGGTACGTTTGCCTCCGGATACGGAAATTATCAAATATACCTCCTCGTTAGCCGGGCCCAAGGTAAAAGCACATGTACGTTGACAACTTTTATCTACTATTATTAACCACTTATTTTGTAAGTTATCTGTAGGATTCTAGCTATTTGTGAGGTGTAGATAAGATTATAGGCTAACTCAACTGGCTACGACAGGACAAGACTTTCCCTTGGATTTCAATTGATTGTTTGTTTTCCAATCTACCTATTTCAAAAACAAAATCAAAAGTCATTTATTCAAATTAGGCTGAGAATCAGCACATTTCGCCCCTGGATTTCAATTGATTGTTTGTTTTCCAATCAACCTAATTTCAAGATCAAAAGTCATTTATTCAAATTAGGCTGAGAATCATCACATTTCGCCCCTGGATTTCAATTGATTGTTTGTTTTCCAATCAACCTATTTCAAAATCAAAAGTTATTTATTCAAATTAGCCTGAGAATCATCACTTTTCTAACGTCAAAATTACATAAGACAGTCCCCCGAAACGCCCGTCCTTCACCACTTTTTGATTTGACACTAGGCGCTCTGTAGAAAACCTACAACTTTCTGACTGATCGATTCCTTGACAATAAATTTCAAAACTGCCTGTAAATAGTTTTATTGCAATAAATGCTTTGAGTTTGAGAGTAAGGAGGAGGAGGGGGTCAAACCGATTCTCACCCAATCTCACGCGGGGGAGAGGGGGGTCCTGGCAAGTATCACGTATTGTTTTTCCGCAAGAAACAGTGTAATATCGCGAGAAAACTGGGTTGAATTGAGCATAGCGTGTTTCTCTATTAAAATATGACTGTATTCTACACAATAATATTAACGCGGTCATACATTTCTATGATCGCGGTTATGCGAACGCCACAAAGTAGCACATACTACAAAAAGAGCTGCTAAAAAAAAAATACAAAGTAATGAAGCATAGATTAACGTATTTACACTAAAAATACGCGTTATGAACAATCTCACATGAGATTAGAAGGCTGGGGTCGAGCCAAATATCACGATATCTAGGGGGGAGGGTGGGGGGGTCCATAAATCGCCTTAGAAATAATTCTTCCGTGCAATCACGTTACAAAGACTTCTGCAATAATTCTTGTGTCTTTACTATACTTACGACATTATATTTATTCTTCACCAGGCGGGTTCAGGCACAACGACCCGCGGCCGCAAGAAGACGATCTCGTTAGACCCGCCGCACGTCAGCGTGCATCCCGCCGACCGGAACGCGCCGATGCCCAGCAAACGGCCTAAACTTGTAAGTAAAACTAATTAGTAACCTCTTTGTGATCCTCTAATAAACATTCGTTATTATTTTTTCGTTTTATTTTTTCGACAAAATGTTATCTAGAAGTTTTTTCTTGTTGAATATTTTGTTCAGAAACTTTATGTATCAAGATATCGAGTAATTATCACTATCGTATACATAAACTCAGACTAGAATACCTTGAAAAGCGGATATTAATAAATAATAGACAATAGCAGCAGCAGAGAGCAGTGGTGGCCAAGTGGTAACGGTCGCGACTTACGAGTTGTAGGTCGTAGGTTCGAATCCAGACAGGCGCTTTACTTTGTGTAAATTATTTCATCACCACTTCTCTCAAAACGGTGAAGGAAAACATCGTGAGGAAACCGGCATGTCCTAGAACCAAAAATTCGAAGACATGTGACATCTGCCAACCCGCACTGGGCTCGCGTGGTGGATTACGGCCCACTCCTTCTCACTGAGAGGAGGCCTGTGTCCCAGCAGTGGGATCATTATAGGCTGATTATGTAATAGACAATAATTAAGTTTGAACTACGAGTACTTCTACACCTTTGAAATAAACGTAATATTACCCGTTGCTGTTTATTTACAGGACGAATACGGCAACTCCCGGTCGTCAGTGGAAGTGATCCGGCTGCCCAACAAACCGGACCGGCCCGGACACAACTCCATGTCCGGCACACCCCCACCCAACCTGTCCGATTATGCAGGTATGTGCAATGTTACTTTTATCATTGCTCTCTATTGACAAGTGGATGTTGTAAAGCGGAAGGTTTAATACATAACTTGCAGCCCAGAATCAGATTTGTATTACTGTATTACAAAACATTTAAAAACTAAAACCCGACTACTGAAAAGGATGAAACAAGTACCTTCCCGTGGTCGCATGCTACCATAGCTTTGTATGTTAGTACAGCGGCAAAAAAAAATTATTTTAGGTCATGACTTTATGTCCGCTAGAGGGCGCCATATTTAATTTATTGTGACGTCACATAGCCTATAACCAGCGGACGATCAAGACGCTTCCAACGATACCTCATTTGTCCTATTATGACAAGCAGTTTAGAAGTTATGAGGGAACAGATGAACATTACATACATACATACCGGTCAAAATCATAACCCTCCTTTTTGCTTCGCCGTAGTCGGGTAAAAAAAGGCATTCAGACTTATATAGTATTAAAATTTCAACGGTATCATTGCAAAGCAGTCGTCAAGCCACCGGATGGTTGAGGTCAAAAATAGCATCTACTAAAAGTATGGGCTGTATCCAAGATTATCACTGGCTTTGGCAGATCAGCCTCTTTAGGTGTTTACTTACGGGGGAAACGGTAGACCTTATCTTGTGCCCCAAATCAATATATTCAAGTTTATTGTCTTTCACTACCTTTAATACTCAATTAATTTAATCTGTTTGTCCCCAGGCATATCCCGAGAACTGCTGCAGACGATAGCTAGTCAGAGCGGCGTGAGCCTGGCCGCGCTGGAGCGCCAGCTCGCGGGCTCCACAGGTGATTATTGTATGTCTATAGCAACCGTTACTTAAATTTTCTTTCATACAAACCTTGTCCTGACAATATCGAACACCCCATACATACATAAACAGCCTATAATGTTCCCACTGCTGGGACACAGGCCTACACTCGGTGAGAGGGAGTGGGCCGTAATCCACCACGCGGGCCCAGTGCGGGTTGGCAGATGTCACTTCAGTCAGAGGTTCTAAGACATGCCGGTTTCCTCACGATGTTTTCCTTCACCGTTTTGAGAGCAGTGGTGATGAAATAATTTACACAAAGTAAAGCGCCTGTCTGGATTCGAACCTACGACCTACAACTCGTAATTCGCGGTCGTTACCACTTGGCCACCACTGCTCTCAACACCCAAAATAAAGAATTATCCAATTGGTGCAGTCATTCTTAAGTTATGCGCTTACAGACATTTCGGCGACATTGTTTTATACTATGTAAGGATAATAAATTCACTTTGGCCCGCGAAAATATTGTAATTATTTCATACGGCCCTGTTTCCCCATCCCTATAATCATTGTCGTTCGTTCGTCAGTTCACGTCACACTCGCATAGTATATTGATCTATCCAGCCATTTTTCCGCCCAAAAAGAATTTCGGTTGTAAAAAAACATATTACACAAACACAAACATAAAACATATTAAACAAATTAACTGAACTAACTTATTTATGTACAGACGCCAGCACATCAACCTACTACAATCTGTCAAATTTCTTTAATAGATTTTCAACTTTATCACCAAACTATAAGGTTCAAAGTTGATTGGGAAAATCTGACAGTTTCGGGTAGGTTGATGTGCTGGCATCTGTACCTAATTTTAAGTTTTTTGTTATCATTGTTCGTCTCAACCAAAGCGCCTGCCATCTAATCTCTTCACCACTCTTGGTTGACTGGTAGAGAATGCCTAAGGCATTAAGTCCGCCTTTGTACCTTTTTGTGCGAAAAGTTTAAATAAATAAATGAACTGAATGCCAAACTCGATTTCAAAATTAGTGCAGTATCATTATCAATTTCTTCCTCACAATTATTATTATAAGCCTGTGTTGTCCAAGTGCAGGGCAAAGGACTCCTCACAATGTCTTATAAAATGCTCAAACCATCCATATAGCCTTACCTCTCCAGCATAAACTAGACATTCTTCTAACCCACACTCTCCTTACAGATGCAGGTCTCAACCTAAGCACTAAGATGGGCGAGGACTCTCCGTTAGACCTGGGCGTCAAGTCTTCAGGAATGGATGACGATGCACCGCTCAACCTGTCACTCAAACCTACTCCTGGTAAGTAACTTAGCTTAGGTTTTTTAGTTATTATACAGGATGGCATCCCTGCCACCCTCGTAATTTTAAGAACGTTCACAGTCTGATTTTGAACGTTTTTAATTACGAGAATTGGCCTTCTGGTGTTTATCAATTCATCCGACACCTACCACCTCTTTTCACAAACAGACGATGATCGGACAGTCCTCTTTCATAGTTATTCTCTTTTAGAAAGCCAAGCAAGCAAGTATAATCCAAAACTCATGTTGCTTATTTCATCTTATCCTATACTACTTCCTAATATATCCTACTATTATTATAAACGCTCTTACTAATATTATAAACGCGAAGTTTATAACCAGGATTAACACATAGGATGATATTCCCACGGGATCGAAACTTATGCTGGTGAAATTGCGGGGCGCAGCTAGTTATTTCAGTAACTTTATAACCAATCACAACAGTTACAATGAGATTTTACAGCATATTTACCAACTAGCAGGGTAATTGCGTAACAATCAGTAGCAATAGGTTTCATTTTGACAGTTCAACAATATTCATTGCGTTATTTGCGTTGTTGAGCAGACACGTTTTTCGAACATATGGAGAAATGGATTAGAAATACGCTGCAAAATGATTCAAATTGTGTGTTACGCAATTAGGGTGCTGAGTTGATTTTAGTCTTTAGTTAAAATCTTCATGTAATATTAATAAATGGTTCTATTTTTGTTTTACAGCGAGTTCGCAAGCCTCAGACGCTCTCTCGCGACTGACGTCATTGAGCAGTTCGCTCAACGCGTCCTCCAGCCATGACAGGATATGTGAGTATTACTTGTCTACCCTCTTTTTATGTTTCACGAAAAGAAGAGTCAAATTTATCTTGACGTACATCTGAGACTGTACATCATACTCCATAGAAAAGGGAGGATCCTCTGACCAGACGGGTGTCGGGCGGGCAACTGCCCGATGATTCATGTCGGGCCGTTGTATCTATGCTAGTTGCGCGGTAAACTTTGCTTGCGAGATGCAGAATTTTGCGTGACGTCAGTATGACGCGTTGTTCGCATGTGGCGTTGTAGATACCGCTACAATATTAAAATGCAACATATAAAAAAAACCAATACAGTACACCTAAATAAGTCTCATATCTCGACATGTCCACAAATGCTGTGGGTTCTTATTTCATTGGTAATTTAGATGCTGAAGTATTATGCGTCTATATAATTAAAAAAAAATTACTAATTATTTTTATGTTTGCCAAAATCCGCTACTATAAACCCCTATTAACGTATATTTGTCCGCCAGCCCGCCGCAAGCCGGGCGCGAAGCCGCGCCGCGTGGCTCCTGAGATGAACCCCGTGCCCGACGCGCCGCGACCCAAGTCCAGCGGGAGCGAGGACAGTGAATGTACGTTGTACTTGCACTAGTCACATGTAACATGGAGTTCGACAGAGATCTTTGTGCTAAGTAGTAAATGCACTAGTCACATGTAACATGGAGTTCGACAGAGATCTTTGTGCTAAGTAGTAAATGCACTAGTCACATGTAACATGGAGTTCGACAGAGATCTTTGTGCTAAGTAGTAAATGCACTAGTCACATGTAACATGGAGTTCGACAGAGATCTTTGTGCTAAGTAGTAAATGGCCGTTACTACTGAGTCACAACTGCTGTCATATTCTGGGTATTAAGTGTTGTAAGAGCAAGCCCTTACATTAATGTTGAACGTTAATAAAATAAATGTAAATATTCGAGAAATATTTAATGAGAAACTGCACTAAATTAATGTATTATAAAACTAATAGAAAATGTTATAAAATGCTAGATGTTGCGCGAGCTCGATATAAAACTGAAGACTGACGTACTTGAGTCCGTGACGATACGACATTTTATTATTTAACAATATTTGCATTATTTTTAACTAGGCCAAAGTACAATGTGCGGTTGCTTACCGTACATGGCGTAAACGATTTTACCAAGAGGTTTTGAAATGAATCGATTGAAAATAACCTACTTTGTGGCTATTATACATGTTTTGTGAATTGGATGAAGATCTTCAAAACATTACTACTAAATTTCAAAAATTTGTACAGTATTTTTATTGTTACTGTGCATTGATAAAAAATATTTTATGACTAAAAACTTACTTGATTGAACTTTTGAACGCCAAAACTGCTCCAAACACCGACATTGCCAGACACCACTGTGTTTTCGTGGCGATCAAATGTTAATCTCGCTAATTTCCCTACATAAGCACTAGGTATAACTTAACATCACCATCCTGCCCACAGCAGTAGCGGGGTGGGCAGGGCGAGAGGGTCGGCCACGCAACCTGGGCAGAGGAGTCAGCAAGCCTAAGAAGAATACTGTCGCTTCCCTACTGGCGCAGAGCCGGGCTTTGGGCCTAAGGCCTGCGCTGGCGCATCAGTTGCTGGCTGAGACTGACCTGGTGAGTTAATTTTTTATTCTGTATATATTTGAACCAGAAAAAATTTGGGTAAGCTAAGTTTTATGGACAAAAATTGGCAGTCTAAAGACTGCCAATTTTTGCCAGCCCTTTAGGGCTGACTAGTGACTTGGTAAAATAACACAGCATCATTACCTAAGAATATAGTAGGCCTGCGTTCGAGCATTGATTATTAGTTGAGTAGTAGCAAACTTCTTTGTTGGACCACGCTGGGCGTTACTAGAATTGGTCTACTTTTGGCATAGTGATTACCCTGGTGTCTTAATCACAAAACACAGAACTGATATGACTGAAATTCAATGTAATGTCAACGTCAGAGTTCGTACCTAAAAAAAATGGAAATATAAATAAATAAAAATCATAATAATAATCTAATCTCGTTAGACGGTTGGATCAAGGGCCTGATTCAAAAGGCAGTACTCCACGATACGGCTCGCATTGTGAGGAGGTTCCCGTCTCTGGAGCCTAACCACCGGTAGCTTGGACCCTGCTCCCGACACCGGTGGACTACTATTTTTTATATTTTTAAATGTTTTTTATATTTTTAATATCCTAATATTTAAAAATATAATTTATATATAAATAATGAAATAAAGGAAATAATAATCTAATTTAACCTATGTAACTGTACTGGCCGACTGCAGGGCAAAGGCCTCTCACTATAATAATTATAAATAATTCGATTTTGAATCTACTTTTGTTAAATATTCTTATTTCTAATTAATGTTCCAGGAGAAACTAAAAGCGCTACTAGGCGAGACTGCGAGCACGGACTCCGAGTGTCCGTCGGACAGCTGTCCGTCCGACTCGGACGCGTCCGACACCAGTCGGAGACCCAATGACGCGCAACTGAGACTGCCTCTAGCGCTCGGTGAGTCTAGCTCATCTGCCGCATGTCGCAACAGAATTGGGCAAAAGTAGCCACTGACTGGATTCCGAATAACAGGAATCGTCGACGCGGTAGGCCCAGAAAGAGATGGCGTGACGTATTGGACACCTATCTAAAGGATTGGCCAGATGTAGCAAGAGACAGGAGAAAATGGAAAGACGGAAGGGAGGCCTTTGTCCTGCAGTGGGACATTACAGGCTCATAATAATTATATCGGAACCAAATTAATTAGAAGGCCGTAGACATCTTATTGTCTTGTGTAGGCGACAGCTATGTGCCATGTTGATATCAACATGGCCTGCCCATAGCTGAGACATACAAACAAACATTTAAAATAGTGGCAACACATATGTTTTATAACACATATTCAATTATTATTTTTCATTCAAAATTAAATACTCTAAATGATGAAACGATATTCAACATTATATTTTGTATTCCATAGGTTGGAAACGCGTGACTGTGATCAAGGGACTATCCCGTAACTGCAGCATCAAAGGCGACGTGACGTACTCGCCGCCCGACCCGCATGCGGGCATCACCATGCGGTCGTTACATGAAATACAAAATGTAAGTTTATTTTTATTTTATTCTGTTTCAAATATGCAGACGGCTCACTTGATAGTAAATGATAGACCTCTCACACATTTGACCTGTCTGTGTTTACCTGTCGAAACGCCCCACGCGTCAGAGTAGTTGGTAATGGGCGCAGTAAAGTCATTGTTTTAACAATAACAATAGAACAATGACACTGTTGTGTACACATGATGTACCGTTGACATTTCGAGCACTTTTTCTTATGTACATTTATGGCGTACCGTTGACAACGCAGGTGCGTTGCCATTCCAGAGACAAAGGTAAAGTCTGAAATTACACCAGTCAATCGGACCTCAACAACGCTGTTTGGCGGCTGAAATAGTAGAACTCTGGACGAGTTCCTTCTTAAAGAGCTCTCTATCCTATTTGACTACCCGTACTTCTACCCCGCATTAAGACTACTGAAGATCTAAAGTAATATGATAGCGATTTTGCACTTAATTCATTTGTATAGTTAGCGCCACGAAAGATGAGACTTTATCCCGCGCTCTTTCCGTCGCCCCTATGACGCCCGGTCCCGTCCCGCGCTCGGACCACATACCGCTAAAGAGACCTAAAATCGTGTACTACGTAAGTCAAACCACGTGGTGTGTCAAGTCTCATCTTTCGTGGCACGCATGTGCCTCGCACTATAAAATTAAGATGTCGGTTACGATCGATGTTTGTTTCTAAAAGGCTTGATAGTTTGCCTCTGTATACTATTGTGTGCGTTAAGGGTAAATAAATAAGTATAATTCTGTTTTATTTTCAGTTCCTAGACACAAACCCATGTCCACCTCTATCGACGGACAACTTCAGTTTCTCAGCGCGCACCGTGCTCGGAGAGTACATACAGCCAGCCAGCGATGTGGGCGAGCCCCTTGTGTATAACGAAAATGAGATCAATAAGAGGTATGTATTCGTTTAAAAAAAAAAACTGGCACTCCGGGAGTGCCGATAGAAGTGAAAACAAAACACAAACAGAGTACTTTGCCATCACTTACTGACATATCGGTTATACATTAAAACCGAGTACATCACGAGGACATCCGAAGCGGTGTCGGTTACGGTAGCAGTGGCACGAATTCAATGGTTTCAAAAATGCCCAACGCGCCTAAAGATGTTTTCACTTTAAAAAGGGCATTTTCCATGCAATTTCAGAATCACATGACTTCGTGTCCCTTATTGACAAAATAATTGAATGTCTTTTAAAATAAGAATTGTAACTTTTTTTTTTTATTAATTGCCGAAACATCACGAATCCATACTAATATTATAAATTCGAAAGTAACTGTCTGTTTGTATGTTACCTTTTCACACCTAAACCACTGAACCGATTTAGATGAAATTTGGTATAGATATAGTTTGAGTCCCGGGGAAGGACATAATTACCTACTTAGTTAATAGATACTAACACAATAGTTGATAAGTTTGTTTGTGTACTAACCAGTGGATCAATGTAGTCAGATTAAATAAATATATTATTATTATAGGATAGTTTTTATCCCGTTATTCCCACGGGATCGAGACTTATGCGGGTGAAACCGCGGGGCGCAGCTAGTGTAATATAATTTCCTAAAAACTTCATTTAACGTAAAAAACTGATCCCGGGGTCAATGCCCTCATGTCGCCTCAGAATTGAACTTTGAGACCAATATATACCTTTTCACACCTAAACCACTGAACCGCGATTTCGATGTTTGGTATAGATATAGTTTGAGTCCCGGGAAAGGACATAATTACCTACTTAGTTACTATTAACTAAGTAGGTAATTATGTAGTTGATAAGTTTGTTTGTACACAAACAAACTTATCAACTATTGTGTTAGTATCTATATACTAACACAATAGTTGATAAGTTTGTTTGTGTACTAATCAGTGGACCAATGTAGTCAGATTAAATAAATATATTATTATTATAGGATAGTTTTTATCCCGTTATTCCCACGGGATCGAGACTTATGCGGGTGAAACCGCGGGGCGCAGCTAGTGTAATATAATTTCCTAAAAACAGCTGATCCCGGGGTCAATGCCGTCGTGTCGCCTCAGAATTTTGATTTAAAAATCGAACTTTTTTATTGGCCTAATACGGAGACCAATATAATAGGTTACCAAATACGGATAGCGATACAGGCTGATACCAAACACAAAGAATGATATACAGGATGATTTTTTTTTTTAAATTTATTCTCCCCTCAGATTGGAAGAAGCCCGTATCCTCGCCAGTGCAGGCGGGCGGCCCACGCCGCCGCCCCTGGACCGGCGCATGGAGCTGGCGCGCTTGCAGCAGGCCGCGCGGGACGCGCGAAGGGACGCCTCGCACCGCTCAAGGGACCAGGTAGGTGTATGTATTACCGACGACTCTATACCTTACTTCATTTTTAACACCAACATTAAGATAGATAGATAGATGCCCTAGCAGGCTTCATGTTTGAAACCTCATCATCATCATCATCAGCCTATAATGTTCCCACTGCTGCGACACAGGCCTCCTCTCTGTGAGAGGGAGTGGGCCGTAATCCACCATGCGGGCCCAGTGCGGGTTGGTAGATGTCACATGTCTTTGAATTTTTGGTTCTAGGACATGCCGGTTTCCTCACGATGTTTTCCTTCACCGTTTTGAGAGCAGTGGTGATGAAATTTTTACACAAAGTAAAGCGCCTGTCTGGGTTCGAACCTACGACCTACAACTCGTAAGTCGCGGCCGATACCGCTGGGCCACCACTGCTCCTACACTGTTTGAAACCTATAACATCATAATTGAGGAGCAATCATTCAATTAGTGTTTTGCCCATAAATTAACGAAATACAACTGAGTATGGAGAAATATCATAATTACAGTAATTATGATTTCTCCACACTCAGTTGTATTTCGTTAATTTATGGACAAAACACTAATTGAATGATTGCTCCTCAATTATTGTAACATCTTCTAAACCACATGAATGCAATAAATAAATAAATATCATCATCTGCCGAGCTTTTTCCCACTATATTGGAATCGGCTTCCAGTCTAACCGGATACAGCTGAATACCAGTATTTTACATGGAGCGACTGCCTATATGACCTCCACAACCCAGTTACTGTGTAATACGATACCCCTTGGTAAGACAAGTTGTCAGACTTTCAGGGCTTATAGATAGAATACTCTTTATTACATAGACCATACAAAATACAGTTATAAAATGTAGATACATGTCATTGGTATATGTGTACATTTGGCGATAGTCGGACAAAATAAAATATACATTTCGCACCTTCAGAATAGTAGTGTCTTAACTCAAAAATCTAAGAAATCGAGTTACGATTATAAAGGGTCACAAAAAGGTACGCACTTTTAGGTGAATATTAAAGTGGCGACGTTTTTACGGTAGAATAAAGATTATTCTTCCATAAAAACGTCGCTTCTAATTTAACGCCAACGATTAAAACCTATTTTTTAGTGTACAGCGTCAAAATCAACTGTTGCAGGTGTTGTTGTTGTTGGTTTAGTAGAACAATGCAGTCACACAGACATGAAAAGTGACTTAAGTTAATGTGCAGACGCCAGCACATCAAACTACCGAAAATGTTAAATTTTCTCAATCAACTTTGAACCTTATGCTTTAGTAGAAAAGTAGAAAATCTATTAAAGAAATCTGACAGATTGTAGTAGCTTGATGTGCTCCAGTCTGTACATAGAAAAATATTGTTAAACATTTTAATTTAGCGTTTATTGCCCAATCTTCTCCATACGAAACTACCTTTTGGAAGGGGCGACTAGAACCAATTGGTTTTTTTTGTACATTTTTACTTTTAAAAGTGTCTTTTTATGTGCCTGTTGGAAGGAAATAATTTTTCCACTTAATAATAATACGTTTTTCTTCTACAGGCCCGACTCGAAAGATCAGAGAAAGCGGAACTAGCGAAACGCGAGAAGGAAGCGAGAAGTCAACAGCTTTTAGAGGTAACATTCTTAGCATATACCATCGAGGAAACTTATATCTGGCCGATTTGAAAACAAAATTCCGTGCACACGATGACCACATCCGTTAGCAAGCGTTACTATAGCGGCCGAGCGCTGCAAGCAAGAATAGCCCTTACGGTGTATAGATGTAAGTTTACTCGATGGTACCATAAAGATATTGAAAGGGCGTAAGTGACTGGAGTACAGAGTACAGTCAAGGTCAAAAATATGTAAGCATTTAGCTAAATCCACATGTGATTTTTTTACTGAAGTTTTGATTGAAATTGACGCGACTGGGCCCACGCGGAGGATTACGGCCCACTTTCTATAATAATAACTACAATAGCATAATGTTGATAGTTAGGGTCCGTATATCTTAAAAAAAATTAGTTAACTTGAATAAGATTTGAAATCCGCTAAATGTATACATATTTTTGCGTACTTACAATCTTTGTAACAATATCGAAATGGGATATTTGAGTTAGTTGAATGTTATAAGTTCTGTGGGATTTTATTTAATTATTTTGTTCCTACCTGTGTTGTTGATGGTTCTCATATTATTGCTAGAAAATAAAGAATTGATTTTATTAATGAAATTCGTTTCGATAAGGTCGATTAGACACTACTTAACTTTGGCGTGAAAAAAAATAAATTTTATTTAGTTTTGGAACTGCAGACAGACCGACTGACAGCTTACGGAGTAATTTCTTATGTATTTTTTTATTTTTTGTTATATCAGTAAGTGACATAAAGTGCTATTATTCCTAGATAACATTTTGAAAAAAAAATGATCTTTCAATTTTGTACAAATTATTATGTTAAAGTAATTTGCTAACTGTTGCAATAAAAAAACCAGTCTAAATAATAATACTTTGTTATTAAAACTTCAGTTATAAAATACTATTAATATATTTTATTCTACTAATCTTAATCGATTTTCATAACCTAAAAAAATCTTTCCATGTAAATAATACAATAAATACCAACTTGTAATAATATGGGAACTGTTCTTGTCTTTATTTCGTATCTATGTTTTAAAACCATGTGCTTGTGTTTGTTTTTATTTTTTATTATCAATTTGATGCTTGGCAACATTGTGCTCACCAAACGTATTCTGTAGATTTTTGTTCTATATTCAAAAGCAAAAAGGGCCTTTTGGGGTTGCCAACGTTAAAAAAATTGGTTTCTTTTTGCTTTTTAGTAGAAAGCGTTGGATTTTCTTAGCTTGTAGTTGGTAGCTGAGCTGTGTGTTAGCATTAGATATGGTATATACATACTTATATACTTCTATAATATTTATGTAAAAATCTGTCTACTTGGATTAAGAGTATATTAATAACACAAAACCGAACCGCCAAAGGGACCTTGACAATGTTGTCATAATCCAAATTGATAATAAAGACAATGAGAAAATGCGACAAAAAATAAAAAAAATAATAACGAAGCAATATTGAACAGCATATCAACAAGAATAGAACGCAGTTGACGATCGAGCCCCTCCCTACTGTCCCGAAAACCGGTATCGACGAATGGAAAACACCCGAGATAGTGATGGGACCAGCCACTAAGACGAATAAGGAACGCATTATGCCTCCTATCAGTCTCTCCCTAATACCGGTCAGCGGCCCCAAAGATTCCCAGAACTCCCCTATAAAAACTATAAAGTTCGACCAATCAGGATGGAAAGAAGAAATAGAAGAATATAATGCACTAGATAAAATGAAAGACTTCGCTGAAAAAGCGGCTTTTGATCTCCCAAAACGAAAAGACAATAAGCAATACGATTTCACGTTAATAAAATCAGCTGAAAAGCGCTTGAAAGCGCCCGACAAAGAGAACAATCTAGAAAAACTAATAGAGTCCTATTCAAGAATAACAGAATTCATAAACGGCTGTGATTGGTCAAAGTTGCAAGGGGACAAGAAAACCGAAGACCCAAAATCGATAGAGCAAAAATATCTCGATGCGAAAAATGAGTTCATGTCCCAAAATCTGATGTTAATGCCAAAAGACAGTCCGAAATCTGTTCTAAAAGAAGTCATAGACTTGAGTGAAGACGATGACATTTTGACAGATATAATGTCAAAGAAAATCAGTAAAGGGACTTTTAATGTGGGCAAAGATGGCGCCCTGTCGATCTCAGTGCATCCCCTAGGCAAGGATACGTCATCGGTACGTGAAAAATAAACTAAAATGTACTAACTTTCGAAGTTTCACTAACAATGCACGCCTAATCTTTGAGGTATATGGAGTGTCTGTTTGTTGTAAATATTTTAGAGGAACGGTCGAAGGGGTGAAGGATTAGAAGAAAATGTAGCGGTTGTAGGTGAAAATGTAGTGTCGTAATCTTGTTGAAGTTACATTAAGGGCGAATTTCACCTAACTTTTATACCTAGAATAAGTCTTATTCTGAGAATAAATTTTTAATATGTGACAGTTTTTACCGACTTCACAAAAAGGAGGAGGTACTATGTTCGGATGTTTGTATGTTTTTTTCCTTACTAGAACTCTCAGACGTCAATTTTGTTCCACGGATAAAAGATATCTGACTGATAAAATCGGCCCTTACGCAAACATTTATTCAGCTTTGCGCAAAAGTTAGCTTACAATGCCAAGCGCCCTATCAGATGGTTCTGAATTCATAATAAGTCGAAATTCTGGAGAATTTCATCCAAGGTGGGTGGGCACTGGTGCACTATATAGCAAGAGAATTAATAATGGAAAAATTACAAATTTTGTACAATTTAATTTCTCACTAAATTAAATTGTACAAAATTTTGTAATTTAATACGGTATACTGTGGAATACACAAAACACGGCTTCAAGTAGCTCTAAAGTTAATAAAAAATAATGCCTCAAATAAATAAAATCTTCTTTACAAATTATGTTGTTAACTGTATTTATATTTTCTTTTAACCTTATTTAATTATTGCACGCAATTCACCTTCGTATGCCTTTATTTTATTTTCATTATTTATTTTTTATAACTTTGTTTTGTTTATAAAATGTGTTTGATTTCTGTTCCAATTATCTATCTTTTTTGTTCGTTTTTCTCTAGAAGATTTTGAAATGGAAACAATTGATTAGGTATTGCAAATTAACATTCCATGGATACGCTCTGTTCGATTTTCAACGTTCTACTAAACGCGCGCGTAAAAAACTTCGCGATAAAAAAGCACCCGTGCATACCTGGCCTTATTCGTTCCCATTTAAGGATAATTAGACACCCTAAAGTAATTTAAAACTGTTCTCACCCATAAAGAACAAAATATTCCACATTCAAATTCACAAAAAAAGAAAAGAAATCAAACACAACCAGCCAGTACCTACATTTCTAAGTTAGACGTTTTTTTTATTTTTTTGTTCCATGTAACGCTGTATTCTTATAATTTGCTGTACCGCTTTCGATGTTGTTCGCTCGTTCGTAATGAAGGCTAAGAGGAGAAAGCACGAGGAGATTGAGAAGCAGAAGATCGAAGAACAGGCTAAAAGGCAACAGGTTTGTAAGAATTTTGACAGGAATAAAGGCGCAATTCCTTTGCTGCTCAAGGCTACGCTGTACACGTGTAATTAGCTTCGCTTTGTATGAAAATGTTGGTAGGATCACTGCGATCTACGTACGGATGCGTCGCTGGCATACAATTAAACCTGCGTAAAAAATGTGCGTTTCTACGCAGCAGGGGAATTTCGCCTTTACACCTATTTATCTATTCTAAAACGTCTTTTCCACTCAACTGGCACCTTATGGTGTTGAAGCCAGATCACAACACAGCTATCAGGTCAAACTTTCTTCTAAGCTTGTATTATTATTTTATTACTAGCTGCGCCCCGCGGTTTCACCCGCATAAGTCTCGATCCCGTGGGAATATCGGGATAAAAAGTACCCTATGTCCTTTCCCAGGACTCAAGCTATCTCTATACCAAATTTCATCAAAATTGGTCTAGCCGTTTGAGCGTGAAGAAGTAACAAACATATAAACACACACACACACAAACTTTCGCGTTTATAATGTTAGTGTGAAGTGTGATAAGCCTGTATTGTCCCACTGCAGGGTAAAAGCCTCCCTTCCCTCTTTCCACTTTTCCCGGTCTACTGCGATTATGGGCCAAACCTTTAAGGAGTCCAGCCCATCCCGCCATCTCTTTCTGGGCCTGCCGCGCAGTCGTTTCCTGCCATTGAGGATCCACTGAGTGGTGGTTTTGTACATTGCTGCTCCGACATGCGACAGATCTTCACCACGCTTGGTTGACTGGTCCGCCTTTGTACCTTTTTGTGCGAAAAGTTTAAATAAATAAATATGGCCAACTCAGATCCACTTTAGTCCAGCACCTGTGCCACCAGCGTCCGCTATCTGTTGGGAAAAATTATGGATATGGTATTCATCCTATAGTACACAGGATTAATAACACCATAATTTTCTCGCTCTAGCAATTGAAACAATGATGGCTGTGTGGCAGGTCAAATAGTGCGCTAAGACCAGTGTCCTCTGCTTTGAGGGCACCCGGGGAGCGTCCTGGCTGAATTTGAACTATGAAACCTTCACTGCTCAACACCTTACGGCCCAATTCTAAAACGAAATCAAATTCTAAGTCGCCGTGAAGTCTTTATTCTGTCCTTGTCACTTTAATTGTGTATTTTAGCGACAAGAAAATACTTTCCAAAATATTTCAAAGTCCTTTTGAGAAGTTGGTTGTTAGCAAGACCAATGTTTGAAGTGAAAACTTCTTTAAGCTCACTTTGCGCTTATACATACGAGCGTCACTCGTCAACGGCAGAGGCAATTGCAGCCGTCGACAATTTTTTTTTTTTGGGAATGACATCTCGTATTTCGACCTATGAGGTTGTCGTCTGCTTAACCGGACTTGCCTGTGGATGCCTCAATAAATTAAGGCCTCCAGCCGGGACTTAAAAAAACGTACAAACTGAGCGACTACACGCTAGGGGCTCCCCCTATGGGGTACGGACCTCGGCTTAGGGCGTCGCTGGTAGAGGGCAGCAAGGGACAGGCTGGATCGGAATTATGCCGTCGACAACGTGCCGCTCTTGTATTTGAGCAAGGTGCTCAAAAACATGCGGCATGTTGTCGGCGGTTGCAGTTCCCTCTGCCGTTGACGTGTGTCGCTCATGCGAATGCACACTTACTGAACAGTGAACGAAACTGAGCCGTCTCGCTCGGGTCGATGACGTTGAATCGGGTAAACTCGGCTCCATTCGTAAGTTTTCGCTTATCATAAACACCCTCATTTGTTTTATTTTCTGAGTTCTTTCTCAATCTCTAGTCAACCAACACTCCTGCTAATCTCCAACAAGTAAGTAATATAATTAAACTCATTGTTACAGGAGAGAGAACTAAAGCGGCAACAGGCCATACTTCTTAAAGAACAGGTTAATATAATTGTTTTCTTTATTTATCTGTGTGTTATTAACTAGTGTGTTTGAACCTGAGGGAGATTTGATAAGGTTATTGAAAACTAACTCAAATTGTGTATTCAATTTATTTTGAGCTAGCAGCGCCCCGCGGTTTCACCCGCATAAGTTTCGATCGGGGAATATCGGAATAAAAGTATCCCATGTGTTAATCCTGGTAATAAACTATCTGTGTGCCAAATTTTATCAAAATCCGTTCAGTAGTTTTTGCGTGAAAGAGTTACAAACATCCATCCATCCATTCAGCCATCCTCACAAACTTTCGCGTTTATAGGTAATACTAGTAGGATAGGACGAATATGCATAACTTCGAATTAATTTCGTCTTGAATTTTTTTTTTATTATAAGCCTTAGGCGGCAAAGTTGCTTAAATGGAAATATATAAACTGAGATGATTTATTCATGTCCACAAAATTCGGTGGAAAACGTATTCGTTCTGAGTAATGAAGAAAACGCAAATAGCTTGTTTGAAATTCTAAAGATTCTATTCTATTGGGTCCAGATTTGTGGTCCTCCAGATTCTTATAGTTGTTTCAACTAGTCTTACCAAGTGGTATCGTATTACCCAGTAACTGGGTTGTGGAGGTCCAATAGTCAGCCGCTACATGTAAAATACTGCTGTTCAACTGCATCTGGTTAAAATGGAAGCCGACCCCAACATAGTTGGGAAAAGGCTAGGCAGATTGAGATATTTACACTTTTATTTGCTTTCTAACTTGTGAATCAGTTCGATTTAAAGTCAAAGTCAAAGCATTTATTTCAAATAGGCACATAAAAGGCACTTTTGAACGTCAAAAATTACCCTAAAATAGAATTGATTCTAGTCGCCCATTCCAAAAGGTAGTTTTCGTATGGAGAAGAATGGGCAAGAAACTCCACCGTTACTCTTTTAAAGTTGATGCTCTCCCTTGGGTTCAAAAACACAACCCCTATATGTTTCTGTGTGTGTCTGTGTGTAACTGTATATTTCTCTTTTATTTACAATCCTCGTTGGACACGGCGGGCGTACAGCAAAAGTATATAACCGAGGTAATAATATACCACAGTAGATTTAGCAATAGTGCTTGTTATTAACAATATTAACTGTCATGGAATTTAAGAGTATTTACGCCTTAACGGGGAAGAAATCGCATAACTCAACACAATTTTTGCTGCTCAAAATGAGTCGACAAATGTATAACTTAGTAAAAATGTCGCGGCGGGATTTTATCCTGCATTCGATTTTCAACTCTAGGAGCCGAGAGTTGAGAATCCAACATAGCGCGTCCCAGCGCGTCAAAAAAACTGTTGGATTTTCAACTCTGGACGCTATAAGCAGTGCGTTGAAAATGCAATGCGCGAAAAAAAATCACCGTGAAAAAAAATCGCTCGAGCGTACTTGAGCTAACTCAAGATAATTTTCACTGTATAACTTACTCGTGAATTTGTGCCGCGTTCACTTATATTAATTGTATGATACAAACAAATGCAACATATTATTGGCGAGTCATTTTAGAGGGGCGTATATACTCGGATCTATTCGGGTAATTCCGATAAAATCCTCGTGAGTGAAGTCGTAAATACTCCTAAATAGTATCGCTTGTAGTTGCCACTTTTAGTTTTGAGTCTATTTTTGGTAGTTTTGTAGTTTTTTGGACTGATTTGCTGGAACTCGCTTTTCTCACAAGAACCTACGCTATTTAGGTTCTTTGCTATTTTTAAGTGTCACTGCTGTTTTATACCGGTGGGTAGTTGTTAATATTTACCGTTGCCATGAGCAACCGTTTATTGAGAGCCATTCAAGATGGCGGGTGTCAGTTGGATTTCTATTATTAGCCCATGTTCACAAGGACGTAAAAATATCGTGGCGGGATTTTAGCGCGTACTGGATTTTGAACTCTTCGTGTTGAGCTGAACATTGAGAATCCAACATAGGGCGTCATAAAAACACATCGTTGGATTTTCAACCCTCGGCGTTTTGCAGTGCATTGAAAATCCAATGCGAACCTCAGCTTAGAATAAACGTCATTATGCATGTCAGACTTACAAAATTAACTACAAAACTTGCATGCATCGAATGAAATAAAATAACTGACTCGGTTATCACGATATTATAGCGGATAGCAGGTATTGTGCTAAATGAGGGACAGACTGGTTATAGAATAGGTGTAGGACGTTATTGCTTGTGCGTCGGAGTTTGGTCCCTACTAAGCCCAAGCATATTAGCTTAGTTGGCAGGGTTATCACGTTACATACAGGGTGACAGGGCTACCGACGTATTCCTGAACTCCCCTAAAGTAGAAATTTTTCGTTGGTTATCAAAAAAAAAATAATATAATCAACTGTTTCATAGAAAAGTGTAATACCTATGCGGTCGAAGTGTATGGGACAGCAATTTTTTTTTTTTCTACAACTGGCGAAATATTTCAACGCAGGCACGTTCAGAATCATGTACTAAGACCATGATAACAGGTTGCACGTCAATGAACCTGCCATCCTGTATACATAATTATAACACCCAAATTCTCGCTCTACATCTTTCTAAATCTCCCCTCATCTCATCAGGAAAGAGAACGAAGACGCCAGCATACCACGTTCATCCGTCAGCTGGACTCCCGCAGACGATGGGAGGAGAGAGAGCGAAGGAAGCACCAGAACCTGCTGGACAGACTCCTGGTGAAGGAGAAGAAGTTGCAGCAGAGACGGAAGGAGATGGAACTGCTGTCTGAACTAAGGTGAGAGGATATATAAGACTTGACAGATTTTAACAGGACTTTTATTGAAAAATGGTCGAACTTGCTGAGGTGATATTTCAGCGCCCAGCGGTTTCACCCGCATAAGAATCGATCCCGTGCGAATATCGGGATAAGAAGTATCCTATATGTTAATCCTGGCTATAAACTACCTGTGTGCCAAATTTCATCCAAATCCGTTTAGTAGTTTTTGCGTGATAGAATAACAAACATCCATCCACCCTCACAAACATTTGCCTTTATAATATTAGTGTGAGTGTGATGCTAAAATTTATTGAAAAACGGGAGAAAAATTTTTAGAATGTTGTGGGAAAATAAAGGAGTGGTCTTTGCCGCATGCAGCCATGGCATATATTTGCCAGGTCCAGTATGAATTATTTATCACATTGTTTATAGCAGTAAAATTATCGCAGGCTTTAGAATTTCTGTTTTTTTTTTTTTTTAGCCTATACTGTTCCACTGCTGGGCAAAGGCCTCCCCCAAATCCTTCCAGGAACTCTTAAGAGTTTATTTATAAAGATGGAAATTATTAAGAAATGTTATAAAATAGACAGAAAAAATATTTCAATGCCCATTTTTGACACTCACATAATAATATCCTGTCTAGAATTTCTTCCCATTTTCTTGAACAATAATTAACATTTTTAATTATTATCTTTTCCACACAGACGACCACAAGAAGACTCGTCGCTCTCCGATCAGAAGCCACTGCCTACCCTGAACAGGATCCCAGGACTGAAACTGCCAGGTCAAGCCATGGCCGACATTCTACAAGTATACGAGTTTATACATAACTTCGGACAAACACTCGGTTTTGGTAAGTCAAAACTCAAGTTAAGTGCTTAAAACTACCCTCGTGGACGTCAATTAATGTTTATTTACAGAAGATAATAAAATCATAGAATCCCATTTACGTTACAAATATTCTTGAGAAGGCATACAAAAATTCACTTAGCTTACATTGTATAATAAATAATATATGTATAAAATTCAAAGTCCTGACTTACTGATATAACAACGTACAGCCTAAATCGCTGGTCCTAGAGACATGAAATTTGGAGGGTGTGTTCATTGTGAAGAATGGGAATCCACTAAGAAAGGGTTTTTCGAAATTCCACCCCTAAGAGGGTGAATGGGGGGGAGTGTGAAATTTCACGCGGACGAAGTCGCGGGCAGAACCTAGTGTATAATAATGATTTCAAAATTCGATTTTTGTAAGTATTGAAACAATTTTTGATCGACCATAGTTTGACTTTGAATTTATTACACCAGCCGGGCAGCCGCCTCGATACGATTATATTATCTTTCATGGTGTCCACTCATGTTGCTCCAATAGCCATCATACTTCGACAAATATGGTCATTTTGTTAATAATAATAGTTTATTTCAAAATGGGAGTGCGAAGTTTACAAACGTTGCATATTATAGTTTTTTGGGTTCAACTATACAATCAAGACCGTTGAAGTACTGTTCTCCCAGATAGGCTAGAATTTAGCCTGTGTTAAGAAAAAAACTTGATCTATTAATCTGTCTTGAGACAGACGAAAATCTTCCAACTTAAAGTTTATTCCAATATGTAATTGTTGTTACAGACATGGACGCGATCCCAACCCTGAACACGTTCCAAATGGCACTCCTACCTGATTGCAGCGTGGAGGCTGAAGAGGAACTGCTACAAGTACTCACACAGCTACTAATTACTGCCATTGGTAAGTCAGGGTTGATTTAACTACAAGACAATGATTTTAAATAATAATAATTTTAATTTAAGTTTAAACCTTAGTGGTTTTTGGTTGCTATTTTAATATGAATAATCCTGTATTCTTTTGTATAAATGATAAAACATAAAATTAAAAAAAAAATTGACGCAACGACTGCAGCTGTTTCTTACGGCACGAAACAATCAATTTTTAATAGAAAACTAAATAATATTTTTATTTGCATTAAAACATGGTACAATAATGATTTTAATAATTATGTAATAGAGTTGATAAGGCAGAAGTCATAGTTCTTCCATAGTTCTTGGTAACCAGTTCACTTTAGCCACCCAAACCAATAGTTCAACTTTTTATTTTCATATCCTGCAATAGTCTTACACCATCCGGATCCTTTGGTGCACTTGCATAGTACGAACAGGGATAATCGTCGGTTGGTGCCTGATTTAATTAAAAACGTCTAACGGGCCTCTGCGAGTTGGCTTCGGCCCCTCATACGCCTTCTAAAGGTCTGAGACCCCAGGGTTCCGAGAAACATCAAAAGATGTAATAGAGTTATGATTTACATGTCTCGCCATGGACTGGCATACAAATATTTTAAAGTAACCTCTACCAGCGAATGATATTTTGGAGCTCTGTGTTTATAAATAAAGGACATTTACATTTAATGTTCCAAACCCAAAACATTACTCTCCCCCCTCCTTAAGTGCTTCGTCGCAGTCAGATAAAAAGGTTGACGCTTTCTCTCGAGAAACGAGAAACACCTAGGGCTTGAATATGGCAGCTGTTTTTATATCCTAAAATATTACACTCGCTTAATCCAAAAACATTACAAGCACTAACTACCCTTGCTATTTTCATGTCAATGAAGTGATATGACAGCAGACCATAGTATCATTATTTGACGGGAATAAGTAACATATAATAAGTCTTTCTCTTTCTTCCACAGAGGACCCAGGTATCCCGCACCCAGGTCGTCACACGACCCTGCTAGGCCACGCCATTAGAATGGGCGACATAACGCCACAGAACCTGAGCGAAGTGCTCAGAATATACCTGTATGCTAACGCTACGGGAGAAGTGAAGGCTCTTACTGGTATGTAGAACGTATTATTATTGTATGATTAAGAAATAATTGGCATATTGATCGATCTATTTATGATGTCGTTAAGTCGCAACCTTACTGGTTTGTCGGGATTCGATGACAGTTGATAACCTGCAGCACTAGCGGCTTGAACAATGACACAGAACTGATAACTATTCCACAAATCAAGTTTCAATATCCTAACGGCTAAGTGTGCATACACACGACTGGCACGCGTCAACGTCAACGGCTGCAGTTCACGGTTGTCGACGGCTGCAGGTCATGTTGTCGACGGCTGCAGGTCATGTTGTCGACGGCTGCAGTTCACGGCTGTCGACGACTGCAGTTCGCGGTTGTTGACGGCTGCAGTTCACTGGTGTCGACGGCTGCAGTTCACGGCTGTCGACGGCTGCAGGTCATGTTGTCGACGGCTGCAGTTCACGGCTGTCGACGGCTGCAGTTCACTGTTGTCGACGGCTGCAATTCACGGCTGTCGACGGCTACAGGTCATTTTGTCGACGGATGCAGTTCACGGCTGTCGACGGCTGCTTTTGCCTCTGCCGTTGACGCGTGTCGCTCGTGTGTATGCGCACTTGGCGGTTATAAGCATGAAGATGACGACAGAACAGGAGGCATAGCCGATAGTTAAAACGATAACGGAATGAATTCGCGTGAATCTATTCCCACAAAACACAAAAATTACAAACCTGCCCCCTTTCTAATAAACTTTATATAGCGTCTGTACAGTTACACAACGCTTTGTCTTCTTCTTTCGAAAGTCAAATTACTGATGACTGAAGAGAAATCGGTGTGTAACTATTCATCTGATATAATACGTTTATTGGTAAGTAGCTGATATTTATCCAACCCAACTTTTGGCATTCAGACTTTCAATATGTAGATTCTTATCTATCTTGAAAGTCTTCTAAGTACATAATATTCTTCAGTATTGTTCATAATTATTTAATTTTGTCCCAGGACTAACAGCAGAACGCGAACGCGAGCGTCGCGTGGCCGACCATCATCAAACAGAGGCTGAAATGCAACACACTTGTGCCAACTCTAAGAACAACGTCTATTACGAGAGCCTACATAATAACGCTACTTATAAGCTGTCAGGTATGTTCTACTTCAGCTGTGCAAACTCATGGTAGACAGAAGGCATTGGCCTTCTGTCTACCATGAGTTTGCACGTTTTTAATTATGGATATTGACCCATAATTAAAAACGTTCAAAATCTACACCCAATCTCATTACAGCGACAATCAGTGTCAAAAATATATGAAAATTAGAGTTATTTTTGACGGATTGAGGAGACCAGACTGAACGTTCATAAAATTACGAGAATTGCCCCTTTGATCAATTTCTGTACAGGCAACTGGTAAAATCATCATCTGCCTAGCCTTTTTCCAACTATCTTGGGGTCGGCTTCCAGTCTAACCGGGTGCAGCTGAATACCAGGATTTTAGGCAACTGATAAAATATTGGTGTTAAACCTCTGCCTACCCCTCCAGTGAATAATGGCATGATGTCGTTTGGAAATGCGTGTTACAAAGAAGCATACACAAGTTTTTCATGCTCACAAAGTGCATACTCACATCATCTATACGTTATTGCTTGCAGTACTAATGAACTTTATTGTTTGTCCACAGAGGCCCTCCGGGACAAATCCTTCCTCGCCCTAAACGCGACCTTCAAAGCACGAATACTCGCGTTCATATGCGACGAACTGCTGCAGAACAAAGCAGTGCTACGTCAGGTCGACGCCAGCCTCGAACATCTCAACCAGCTCAAGAAGGAGAGATATCTCATGGATATGAAGATCAGGAAGTAAGTATCACCCGATTCTTATCATGGTTCGTCCGTCGGTACCATATTTTGGAGACTGAAATCGTCAAGACGATCACAAAATGGGTCTGCCTTGTTTCGACAAGGCAGACACATTTTGTGATCGTCTAAAGTAAAAAGTAAGTAAAAATGATATAACTTTCTCGTGTAAGACCTTCGGGTCTTACCCGAGAAAGTTGTATCATTTTTACTGCTCAGCAGAAATCATTTGATTCAGTTTTCAGAGCATCTGATTGTGTACTGCAAAGTTGTAAGGTCGGTAACGTGCAGGAAAATCCTATGGAAAGGAGTCTAAAGGGACATTTTCACAAAACGCCTTGCGGTCTTTTATTCCTTAGGCCAATGGCACACTGCTGCGTTTCACGCAGTGGTGTGTGGGATACGAAGCCAAATCCCGCGCGCGTGAGTGCGTATTAATTGAATTTGTATGTAAAAAAGCACGCGGGTGGGTGCGTTATCTGCGCGCTCCGCTTCGTGATGCGGTGCAGTGTGCGAATCGTTTTAAGAATGTGTGTGAGAGAGGGAGAAATACTTTTAATAACAACCTGACTCTGACCTGTAAATTGCCAAAATCGTAAGAAAATTCATGTTTTGTAGGCTATCCTGACGCTTTCGCCTAAACCTTCCCATGTCTTAATTATTTGTTTTTTTGCCCCACAGGGTCAGAGTACTCCACCAACGCAAAGTCCGCGCCGAACAGACAGAAAAGCAGCAAGCGTTAGCGCTGGAGCGTATGCAGCGTCTAGTGGAGGAGAGTGCGGCCAACTTGAGGGCGTCGCCACAACTTCATGACGACGGTAAGAGAGGAAAGCAGGGCTTTTTGACGTAGCTAAAGGACAATACAAAGTTTAGAGTCAATTACTAACACTACTGTACTAATTAATACTCTGAACTTAAAAGGAAACACTGCAGTTCCCAGGCCAGTATGTGTCGCGACCACATCTAAACGATCACTGTCGCTCCATGGTCCGTAAGAGGAGGTCACATGATAAAGTAGCCGAAGTACCTATACAAAAATTGTGCTCTACGGCAGTGGCGTGTATTGCATATAGGCATATAAGCAGCGCCTACCTCGATATATCAACATAAGCCTGTCAATAACATTTTAGTGTGTGCGCCCCACAATTAAGAAACTCACTAAATTATCATACCTAAAAAAAAACTAAATCTTCATACAAACACGCGCGGCAGTAGGCAGTCGCCGGACGGCCTAGTCGGCTCCCGTACTATTCGCACATTGTCATTGGTCTTTACTCGTTCAAGTTAATACGGCAAAATTAAAAATACGTACGTTTCACGCAATACGTCTTCGCAATTTATCACCCTTAAGTATGCATGCCTACTCAAATAACCACATTTCTGACCTCACTTTTTTTTTTGATTAGTGACCGCGTTTGCCTAGACTCGGCCTAGTGCCTACCTATTCACGCACCCAAAATTGGCACGCCACTGGTCGCGGCCACGTCTAAACGATCACTGTCGCTCCATGGTCCGTAAGAGGAGTTCACATAATAAAGTAGCCGAAGTACCTGTACAAAAATTGTGCTCTACGGAATCGACTTTGACCTTGTCGGAGTATTTGTAAACTAAAATCAGAGATATTAACTGTGACAAATACAGGGGGTCTCCACATCAGTAGTCTTTAGAAAGACTGATGTACCATCGAGGAAACTGACATCTATACACCGTAAGGGCTATTCTTGCTTGCAGCGCTCGGTCGCTATAGTAACGCTTGCTAACAGATGTGGTCATCGTGTGCACGGGATTTTGTTTTCAAATTGGGTAGATGTAAGTTTCCTCGATGGTATATAATTGGCTACTGTTAGGCGCTCCGCAGACGGCGGTCATTTTGTCCGCGAATGACCGGGAGAGACATCATCCGGCAAGCACCGGCAGCGCGGTCTTTTTGCCCTCTATGTGCGTTGGTAGTATAGGATTCCCTTTGCACTATCGTTCGCGGTCAAATTGACCGGCCCGGCCTGCCCCGACGTGTGTTTCGCTCCTAAACTTACCTTTTTGTGCACCTTACACAAACAGAAGTCGAAATGAAAATGAAAAAATAAAACATTAGTTCCGAGGTTGAGAGTTTAAGATTTTTGTGGGTTACTTAACCACCCCTTTTTCTCTCAACAGAAAACCAACAAACACCAGAAAAGCCAGACACCCCTAAAAAAGACAAGGAATCATCACCACACCCTGAAAGCGAAACGGACAAACAGTCAGAGCCTTCACCGTACAAAGAAAGCCAACCGGCTGAAGAAAGCGACAAGGAACTCTCGCCCTTAAAGGACTTGTCTAACAATATGAAGAACAAGGAGATGATGAACAACAATAAGGACGAATGTTCTCCGGCTGATAACTCGAAGATTGATAAGGATAGTGTTATTGGGGACTGTGATGCTAATTTGAGTGATTTGGAGAGTGAGGGCACGCAGCCGGAGGAGGTGAGTCATTGACATATTTGAAAAATCTAAAAAAAGAATTACATTCCTGGTTTTGTCGACAACAGAGCCAAAGAACACGTGAAATAAATCTAGATTTCAGGCATTTATCACATTTAATTTTATGCTAGCATAGAATTAGATAAATTAGTTCAAATAAAAAAAATAAAAAATTAGTGATAAACGGCAGAGGTAAAATGCTTTCAAAGTGGTATTTTAAAATTAACGTTATTAAGGTGAATTCGCAGTGGTAGACCGCGAAATTTAAATTTTCTTACGTTTTTTGCAATTTGTAGGTCAGTGTCAGGTTGTATCTTGATCAAAATATGATTTGCGACTATAATAGACATGTATTTACAGAATTATAGTCATTAGAATCATTAATATATCTCTTTAAGTTAGATTTCTACCATAAACACTTTTCCATACGAGATTTGTTCTTAACGGTAGAAATCTAACTCAGAAAGATGTATTAATGATTCCAATTATTATAATTCTGTAAATATGTACCTGTTATAGTCGCGAATCATATTTTGATCAAGATACAACCTGGCACTGACCTGAAAATTGCAAAAAACGTAAGAAAAATTGAATTTCGCGAGCTACAACTACGCATTCACCTTAAGTTATGACAAGCATATTTTCTCAGAGTTTTCCACGATACCTAATCTCTTCTACCACATAACTTCACTAAGAAAGAGTTTGAATTGTTATAGTCTGAACACTAACTTTCTTAGAACTCATAATCTCATCCCGAAGTCGCACTGAACTATGTTTTTGATTTAATTGAAGAATTTCTTGATTTTCTCTGCAACAATATAAAAGTACGCACGTACGTGACTGCATATCGACGGTGTAGTATCAATATCTAATAACTACAAAATCATGATTTTACAGGAGGCGAAAAAAACGTTTCATTTCTATAGTTTTTAATATTTTAATAAAAAAGTTACTTATATTAATTAAACAAATAGTAGGAAACGTCGTCGTCGATTCAAGACCTTGTGTCTTTGCAAATATGAGCTATTTCATATTATACCTACGAATATGCAATACAGTGAAAATCGTTAAAATGTTAGTTATTAGATATTGACACTTCACCGTCGATATAAAAGTAGAACTTTAAGACGTAAGTACCACTATTTCCTATTCACAGGACGAAGACAAGAACCTGTCCTCAGAGGAACTAGCTCGCAAGCTGGAGAAGCTACTGAAGCAGTCTGAACAGCAGCTGTTGCAGCTTACAGCTGGGTCTCATGCTTTGAGGGCTACATGTTATGGACAAGATAGGTAAGACTTATAATAGTTTTCTTACGAAATCTTGATTGGTTTTCTATCCAGGCCCTAGTTTAGGACTTTTTGACAAAGTTCTGAACCGACTGCAATCAATATATCATCAATAAAACTACCATTTCGACAGCGGAAGAACATTAACTTACGAAGACTCCATGCAAATCTATACAAATAAAATTCAAAGTCCTGACTGACTGACTGATATATCACCGCACAGTCTAAACCGCTGGTCCTAGAGACATGAAATTTGGAGGGTTTGTTCTTAGTGAAGAGTAGGTATCCACTAAGAAAGGGGTTTTCGAATTTCACCCCTAAGAGGACGAATGGGGGGAGGGTGAAATTTCATGCGGACGAAGTCGCGGGCAGAAGCTAGTAAATTATATATTGAAAAAAATTTCTTTGCCACAGAAACATCAACATCCTCACCTCTGTCTTCCCCAGATACTGGCGCCGCTACTGGTCTCTAGGTAAATGCGGCGGCATCTTCGTGGAAGGAATGGAGTCAGCACAGCCAGAGATCATGACGTATCACCAGCAGCTTGAGAACAATGCGCTTAGCGGCAACACTCCGCCTGACAGTAGCAAGAAGAAGAAAAAAGGTAGGAGTCATTCATCTTCATCATTGACAGTACAACCGTCCACTGCTGGGCGTAGGCTAACGTCGCCACATCGACCAATCCTGTGTGTCCAGTGAATTGTCGCGACCTCCACTAGAGCAACGTTCCACTTTGTAGGGGGGAAAGATGGCAATAGCGGTGATTGCCTTTTTTCCTAATATCTCTTTGTAGGTATGCGAACAATAATAACAGAGGGGCAATTCTCGTAATTTCAAGAACGTTCACAGTCTGATCTCAGTCTCAATCTGTCAAAAAATACTTCTAATTTCCCTACATTATGACAAGTTTTTGACATTTTTTTGTCGCCGAGATGAGACTGCGATTAGATTTTGAACGTTTTAAATTACGAGGCTTTCAGTTGTTTTGTAATACAATCTGAATGAAAAAAAGTCTTGACATGAACGTATTTAGCTATAAAACTAACATACTTTTTTTGGGCTTCCAGTCGTAAGTGAACTAAAACTAGACCAATGATTGTCATCAGCATATGCAGGAACAAAATAAGGCTTCAATTATCCTAAGTTCCTTATATTTTCTCCAACATAATCCAACTTCTTTGCCCCTCAGCACCCCGAGAAAAGAAAGAACCCACTCCTTCTGAACCAGAAAAGCCAAACCCGGAAACGGAAGCCCAGAAGAAAGAAGAAGCTCTCAAGAGCGAGATGGAACTCAAGAGCATCAAGTCTGAGCTCAACCTGAGTGATCACACGCAGATTATTAAGTACGAGCCCAATGTGAAGCATGGCGCTTGTAAAGTTGAAGGTAGGTGGAATATTTGATTTTGTTACTGACATTGGAACATTTGTTTATTTCCGACAAACACATGTTTGTGTATGAGAAATAAGTTATAGAGACTTTTTCTATTGTTTTAAATGATGTGCCCAGTGACGTAAATCCGTTAATTATCATGTCAGCTTATTCTTCAACTGAAGTCAATTATGTCAGTGCGAATTTCACCAAACTTTTATGTATTATCCTGAGAATAAATTTTGACAGTGACGCCACGGATAAAAGATAACTGACTTTAGAAATTCAGTTCAAATCAGGTCAGAGTTTAATAATCACTGTTTCTTTGGTGAGCTATGGAACAATTTTTACAATTAAGAACCTAATAATTATTTTGATCAGTCAAGCATTTTACGGTCGGTAACAAACAGACTTTACGTAATTTTGCTTATAACAAAGATTCCTAAATAATCACACTTCACACTAATATTATAAAGGCGAAAGTTTGTGAGTGTGTGTGTGTGTGTTTATATGTTTGTTACTTCTTCACGCGCAAACAGCTGGACCAATTTTGATGAAATTTGGTATAGAGATAGTTTGAGTCCCGGGAAAGGACATAGGATACTTTTTATCCCGATATTCCCACGGGATCGACACTTACGCGGGTAAAACTCGGGGGGCGCAGCTAGTAATGTTCATAATTTGTATTTCAATCCACCAGGCTCCTCAATAAAAATGGAAGAAAAATACATCCAGCAAAAGAACAACGAAGAACAAGACATGCTCGACATAGAAGACTCCATACCTACCGCCTTTTTGGTGCAGAAACCCACGCACAAACCCATGTTCGCGGCCCAAGCCGAACCCATGGACAAGCCGCAAGAAATCGTCAAGGTAGAAAATGTCGTTAAAAACGAGACAGACCACGAGGATATTGAAGAAACAAAAGACACTTTAGTCAATAATCTAGAAGAATTACGCAAAATGGCGGAAGCTGTATCGATCCAACTCGACGCAGCAAAGAAGGAACAAGAAATAAAAGAAGAAAAAGAAAAAGTAAAACATGAACCAATAGATTCTTCCTCCGCACACTTCCAACTCTACTCAAAAATCTTGGACGGGAAATGGTTCTCTATCCTCAGACACGAAAGCTCATTTTTGAATAACATCAACGAGATTGACAAGCAAGATTTGCCGGAGTTTTGTGACAACGAACATACTTGTTCGGAGGTCATTTTATGTCAGGGTCATAAGTGGGATGTTTCGAATAACCTTCATTTGTTGAATGACCCTAGTTTGTTCACGTTGAATAGTATGGTGACGAGTGTACAAGTTCCGTCGAACAATGTGTATGCCGATTCCAGTTTGACGATGTCTGGGTTGGATCAGGAAATTCTTGATAATAGTTTTAATAAAGATGGCAGTGTGCAGGAGATGGAGACTGAGGAGGACAGTAAGGAACAGGTGAATATGAATTTTTGTCGCTTTTGGAGTTAGGTATTTTATAAGTAGCTGTTTGAGAACATTTTTGGATTGGCTTAGCATCCAGCTGTCAGTGGCCCGCATTGGTTTTCAGAATAGGTAGACACTAGGCCGGGTTTAGTCTAGGTAAACGCGGTCACTTATTAAAAAAAAAAAGTGAGGTCAAAAGTGTGGTTATTTGACTAGTAGGCATGCCTACTTAAGGGTGATAAATTGCGAAGGTCGAACGTCATGGTATTACGCGTGAGACGTACGTATTTTTAATTTTGTCGTATTAACTTGAACGAGTAAAGACCAATGACAATATGCGAATAGTACGGGAGCCGAGTAGGCCGTCCGGCGACTGCCTATTGCCGCGCGTGTTTGTATGAAGATATTTTTTTTTGTTAGGTATGATAATTTAGTGAGTTACTTAATTGTGGGGCACACCCACTAAAATGTAATTGACAGGCTTCTGTTGATATGTCGAGGTAGGCGCTGCTTGTATGCCTATATGCAATGCACGCCACTGCCACCTGTGGTCAAACCGCTTTGGGAAACAGCAAATCATTCCAATAATAGTATAATTATGTTGCTCTTAAAACTGAGATTTTTAAGACCGAAATTGTTAAATAATATTTTGATGTGGTTCCCGCCCCCTTAAGACACTGGCTTCACTAGGGGATTTGCGGTTCTGTTGCTAACCAGTCCACATAGTATGTTTTAAGTACACACGATAAAGTTTGTGGTTGAGGCGTTTTCACCGTTATGTCTTTAACAATAAGATTGAAAAGATATCAGCCGCAGAATTTTGCCGACTTTACCTTTTATCGGCACATTTTCACTTATGGAAGCAGTACCTACCTGCTTAATAATAGTAGTGCTACTAAAATCTTTAACAAAAGTATTTTACGAACTAATTTTTTTTTAAGAACGAAGTGATCGAAATATCACACTAATCACATCACACTAATAATATAAAAGCGAAAGTTTATGAGTGTGTGTTTATATGTTTGTTACTTCTTCACGCTCAAACGGCTGGACCAATTTTGATAAAATTTAGTATGGAGGTAGCTGACACTCTGGATTAACATATAGGCTACTTTTTATCCCGATATTCCCACGGGATCGACATTTACGCAGGTGAAACCGCGGGGCGCAGCTAGTCCTATAATAATAACTTCAAAATGTTATCTTTACTTTCAACAGGACAACGACCTAGAAAAAGAACTACAAGCCGACGCCCTAAAAGCCGACCTTCTAACTCAGAAGGCCAAAGCGAACAGCCTGACAAGTCTAGGCCTGTTGAACTTCAACGCGCTCTCGACGTACGTGACCTGCGACAGTCCGCCGCCCATACAGATGTCGGTCGAGGAGATGGACCAGCTGGAGTATTGTAAGGTCAATGGGTTGCCGAAGAAGGTCGAGGGGAATTTTGTACCGAGGGAGCTTAGGTGAGTTTGTATTTTGAAAATTATGGCTATACGTTATTATTTTGATAGACGGTTCTTTGTGTTCCAAATACAAAACTGATTTTAAACCCGTATCTAACTTGTACATTTTGTATTAAGAACTTTACCGCACTTGGAATAAGGTACCTACGTCCTCGTAACTCGTATAGTACCGAGATCGGATCTCTTTGAATGAGTTATCTTTGTTGTATCTTCTACTCAGAATAAAGTTATCATGCAACCTTTCCCGACTAGATACAGGCTTGAGGCTGGTTTTAATTCTAGATAAGACTGAAATGACAATATGTTTTATGGACCAAACTAAATAACTAGGCCATAACTTTACAGGTAAAAGTTGTCATATTTTCGGGCTTTTTGTCCATATTATTTAGCATGTAACTTTGTTAAATTAATTATGTTTTGTTCTTTATTTATTTCTTTAACTAAAACGGTATAAAACCAATTAAAAAAAATTAAAGACAGTTTATACAGATACACATAAAAGAGAAAATATAAAAACATCGAGTTGGGTAAAAAAGTTAACTGCACTTTCATGAATTCCTCTCACAGTACTTCTGACATGCCGAAAAAGTCTTCGTCCATTCGTCCGCAAACAGAACGTTTGTTGGTTTAGAGTCCAAAAGATCATTAAGTGCGACCAGAGTACGTGGTACTGGGGACTTAGCACGGGTAACAATGCGACATGGAGGCACAGCCAACATCCTGTGCTTTCTGCCGCGGCAGTAATTTGTCTGGGACAAAGAAGCGAGCCAGCACAGCATGTAGATCAGGCGTGTCTATAGTGCTACATTGACGCACCGGATCTACATGAAATTATTGACTATGAACCTACTTGCTTAGCTGGAGTGGTATCACACCCCGGACACTCCATACAACGCTCGCAAAATAATTACCGACTACTACTACATTAAAAAATGACGTTTGTATACGTATGAATGTGTGCGTGAGGTACTTGTGTTTGCGAGCGCTCTTGTTAAAGAACTGCGACGAATACGCCGAAGTGCGGGGTGAGGTGCGGTAATTGGCTATTTGACAGTTTTCGAAAAGATATTTTTAAATATACGTAGGTTTATTTTATACCTCTTACAATTATTTTTTTCTTAAAAAAGCGTTGTTTATTCGAAAAAAAATGTTTTTTTTCATTCCGTATTTTGAAATTCGCGCGGAAACAGCCGATCACGTGACATTTATGGCTGTGACGTCACATTTCAATAAACTAAGTAAAGCTAACTACGACGCTTCAACTCTTAAACATATTTTGTGTGGAAAGTTTGCATAAAAAGTTGCATAAAAAGTATATTTTGTGTGGAAAATCAGCAAACTGCCAACGATGATAAAACACAGTAACACACAACGTTTTATTTATTGTGATGTGACGTCATACGATGCTCGATCATGGCTGTTCGCGTTTCAGTTTTTGTAATCCACAGATAAAAAATCTCTAATTTATTTTTCAAAAATAAAATATTTACAATTTATTTTAATGCATAAAACCTATTGTATGATTATTGTGAACCTATATGCTACTATGTCTAACATATTATATATTTTATCGTTACAACTGTCAAATAGCCAATTGATGTTAGTGCGGGGAAGGGAGTGTCCTTTCTGTACGTAGTACTTTAAGTATTCTGTGGTGGTATAATGGTTATACTTTTCCTCAGACACGGCTGGTGGCGCATCACAGAGACAGACCAACTGCGCGATTTGATGGATTGTCTTCATCCGCGTGGCGTTAGGGAAAGAGAACTACACACCTCCCTTACAAGTCATTTGCCTACAGTTAATAATAAGGTTAGTATCCGTATATTAATTAGGAAATTCAAACAGTTACATAGTAGGCAGTAAAAACTATTATTATTTGGCGCAGCCGTGAGGTGCACAATATTATTTTTTTTTGTTTCTTTTATGTATATTGTGTGCCTGTCACAAATAAATTAATTTTCTTTCTTTCTGCTAAAACATTATGTTTTTTTCAACAGCTCTACATAGAAAAAGGCGACATCCTAGGCACAGAACTATGTGTGTCGCATCTCGACCGGGTCATCGCGCAGAACGGAGGGTTCCCTTCTCCGGACACGTCACATTCCGCACTGACTCAACGTAGGCTCGACATGCAGCTGCTAAATATGGTAACATTATTGTTTATTTATTGAAATTCAGAACACTACAAACTAAATGGCCCCTCCATTTAGTTAAACATTACAGAAAATGTGTTACCCAAACTGCTTGTCATTTTGCAAAGGAAAAAGAATTGAAAACCACTAGAAATTGGCTATGTCTTGTATTTAGGATTTAACTTTACTATACTAAAATTGTTTGAGTCACCTTGTATTATTTTTCCAATTATATCCTTCAAACCTACATATTTGACATAAGGCTAAAAGTCACCCAAAGGGCAATAGAGAGGGCTATGCTTGAAAAAATCAGAAATAAGAAGATCCGCAGGAGAACCAAGGTAACCGATATAGCCAGAAGAATTGGCAAACTTAAGTGGCAGTGGACAGGGCACATTGCTCGCAGAACAGATGGCCGATGGGGCTGAAAGGTTCTGGAGTGGCGACCGCGTACCGGAAGACGTAGCGTTGGAAGGCCTCCCACAAGGTAGACCGATGACCTTGTGAAGGCCGCAGGAACCCGTTGGATGCGAGAAGCACAGAACTGGTCGAATTGGAGGTGCTTGGGGGAAGCCTATGTCCAGCAGTTCACGTCTTTCGGCTGAAATGATGATCTATTTATTGTATGAAGTTCATAAGTAACTGGCTAAATGCAGGCGTTATGCTACCAATGAAATTGTCACCATTTCTTTTATAAAAACTTTCGAGATCGAACAGTCGATGTTTAGTATTTCTTATGGCTGAATCAAGATAATCTCGGTGATAAATCTTCACTAGATTTTTTTTGCAGATAAAATCTTATTTTCTAGGGCTATTAGCTAGAAAATCGAACTAGATTTTGGCTGTTTTATTCAAATCCTATAAATGTTACGGCTTAAATTAAACTAAAATGAGTTTTCATTGCTATTCTTAATATCCATACTAATATTACAAATGCGAAAGTTCGTCTGTCTGTTACCTCTTCACGCTTAAACCACTGAACCGTTTTAGATGAAATTTGGTATATAGTTTGAGTCTCGGGAAAGGACATAGGATCGTTTTTATATCCCGATGTTCTCACGGGAAACTTATGCGGGTGAAATCGCGGGGCGCTGCTATTTACAACAACATAAAATCACGCCTGTATTCCCACAATGGTTAAACAGTGGAATTCATATAGTTCACCACATTTTACCAGGTGTTTTTAGTTCCCATTTAATAAGAGTTACTATTACCACATCTTCTATACTCCATTTGTTTAGGTAATTAAATAAAGGTAAACAAAAAAACCACGTGACTTAGTTAGCCGACTAAACGTAATATCACTCACTTCACTTGTCATGCTATGTCACAGTTGTACTCTTTAATTTAGCAACATTATTAACGAATTATAACGTTGCTAAATTGAAGAGTACAACTGTGACGTAGCATGACAACTGAATAGACTGGTATTACGTTTAGTTGGATAACCACGGCACGTGGTTTTTTTGTTTACCTTTATTTAATTACCTAAACAAATGGAGTATAGTATGACCTATTCTTCCACAGGTGGAACAACTAGAAGAGCGCGTGGCGACGGCGTCCATGCAGGTGAAGGGCTGGCGGCCCACGCGTGCGGGCGCGGGCGCGGCCGAGCCCGAGCCCGTACTGCGCGCGCGCAGCAAGCTGCAGGCGCTGGAGGCACACATCGAGAGGCGCTACCTCAAGCCGCCGCTCGTGCAAAGGTACGCTAGGTAATGTATTCTAACCTCTTTATTACGAGTGTTGTCGCTTTAGTTTGGTTTGAGGGTAGTTTTAGTTTGGTTCATCGGTAGTTCAGTATTTATGTAATATTTTGGGGTGATTTGTCATCGCTGATCTGTCATCATTCGCTCGCATCTAGTGTTTTCTGTACAGTCATTTTTGTTACGGTTGCAAATCATATCAATCACTGACCTGCAAATTGCAAAAAACGTAGGAAAGAATTTCGCGTGCTACCTTAGCGCAGCCCTCTTAATACACTAGAATTTAGTTAAAATTTCATTTAGACGAGTTGTTTAATACGAAATACATCGTATCGGTCTAATAATAAAGCGCTTGAGGAGATACCTCAAGCCGCCCCTCGAGCAAAAATACTGTTATTGGGCAGTGCGATGTTGTTGGTTGCTGATTCATCATCATGCTTTTTATTTGAGTCTAAACACCTCTATTAGCAGTCATCTTAAAACTCACTTCGTTTGTCACACAATGAAGGTTTTGCTGAAATGACGTTCACTAGGTGGCAGCACTGACAAACAGTGAGTGTAGTCCGGGCACCTGTCAAAAGTGTCAAAGCGCCTATATTTTCTTTATTCATGACTGAATGATGAACGAATGAAACGAATGATGAATATCATCGAATATTTTATATTCGTTGATGAAATGGAAGACCTCTTATCAAAACGACGCCATCTGGTGTCGTGAATTTTCATGAAAGCTCTCATTTATCGATCACCGGTCGCAGCAGAAAAACCATTGAATTCGCGCCACTGTTACCGTAACCGACACCGCTTCGGATGTGTTCGGCTGTCCTCGGGATGTACTCGGTTTTAATGTACAGGGTGTTACAGAAAGGGTATATCAATACAAACGGGTTGAAGAGTGTATCTGGTCTAGAATCTCTGTACAAAATTTCAGCTCAAAAGCAGTAACTTTGAAAATGCTTAATATTTTTTTTATTTCGATAGTTTATTAAATTGAAATCATAATAAACGTGTTACCGCACTACGAGGGTCATTATCCATTATCTGTAGTGTGTCTGTGCGCCTAGTACACGCACATCACGTCGCCGCGCGCCAGTGCAGCGCCGTGATGTCGAAATATGGTAACATTATTGTTTATCTAAGTCGAAATAAAAAATATTAGGCGTTTTCAAAGTTAATGCTTTTAAGCTGAAATTTTGTACAGAGATTCTAGACCAGATACACTCTTCAACCCGTTTGTATTGATATACCCTTTCCGTAACACCCTGTATATCCGATATGTCAGTGAGTGATAGCAAAGTATTCTGTTTATGTTTTGTTTTCACTTCTGTCGGAACTTCCGGAGTGCCACTGTTTTTTTTTTTTTTGTATGTATAGATAGAGGTTGTCGTTTTTATATCATTTCCTTTTCATACATTCGACTAGCCGTCATATCATTGTTTTTCTGCTTAGCCATTGCATAGGTAAGCATCTTTCACACTGCTCACAAGTCGTCCATCTTTTTGTTAGTGTCTCGAAGTGCTTTTTGTGTCGTATCGACGTCGAAATCGATTGAACTGGGACATGATTTTATGAATGGTTAGAAGGAACTAATACTTTGACTATGATTACTGGGTAGGGATTAACATTTTGTTAAATTAAGTAACTAAATAATATGAAAGTTTCGAGTAATCGTAATAAAAAAAAAAATGTTAATTCATTATTATTTGAATGATTAAAAATAATTAGAACTTGGTGGTGGTTTTGACCAATGCACGCATGAATTGAATGTTTCGCTTTTCAAATTATTTCTTAAATAATATTTACTGTTTGAAAATTTTGGAATTAATGAAACAAAATGTAAATGATTTGAAATACTTGTTTTCTTCCTATTAGTGTCGCGCACCGTGTACATGTACATTGTACAATTTTAAATTCACTCATATTTACTATTCATTGTAAAATACAATTAAAAAAAAACTGAAAAATTAACTTTGAATTAAATATTTATTTATCTATTTTAAGCCTGTGTTGTCCCACTGCAGGGCAAAGGCCTCCCTTCCATTTCCACTTTTCCTGGTCTACTGCGATTGCGGCCCAATCCTTTAAGAAGGAGTCTAGCTCAGCCCGCTTGGTCATAAAAAAATTGATGACACAAAATGACAAAAAAGACAAAACAGAAAAAAACACCTAATCCACTTCTAAATTGCTTCAAAGCAGGTCAACGACTAGTAACCATTATAAATCATAACAAATCGTCCATCTTACTTTGTGCAGTACATCAGAGGCGACTCTCGGCGCCGTACTACAAGCCGAACACGGCAACGCGTCCGCGTCGTCGCCGCAGAACACCGACAGCGCTAGCGAGGGGAAAGGTATGCTTTTAGTTTTTTTTTAATTCTCATTATCGTGTCACATAATCAGCTTATAATGTTCCCACTGCTGGGACACAGGCCTCCTCTCATCGACAGCGAGTGAGCTGTAATCCACCACGCGGGCCCAGTGCGGGTTGGTAAATGTCACATGTCTTCGGATATGCCGATTTCCTCACGATGTTTTGCTTCACCGTTTTGAGAGCAGTGGTGATGCAATAATTTACACAAAGAAAAACGCCTGACTGGGTCGGAACCCACGACCTACAAATTCGTAAGTCGGGGCTGCCGGCCGTTACCACTCGGCTACCACTGCTCTTTTTTTAAACTGCTGAACGGATTTCGATGAAATTTGGCACATGTGTAGACTATAACCATGGGATACTTTTTATATTCCCACGGGATCGCGACTTATGCGGGTGAAACTGCGGGGCGCAGCTAGTTATGTAATGTAATTTATTTACCACTAGCTGCGCCCCGCGGTTTCACCCGCGTAAATGTCGATCCCGTGGGAATATCGGGATAAAAAGTAGCCTATATGTTAATCCAGGGTGTCAGCTACCGCCGTACAAAATTTTATCAAAATTGGTCCAGCCGTTTCAGCGTGAAGAAATAACAAACATATAAACATACACACTTACAAACTTTCGCCTTTATAATATTAGTGTGATTATTCTCTCCACAGCTGACAACAAAGGCATAGCCCGTGGCCTGGCAACATGGCGGGAAGCCGTAGCCCGCTGCAACACCTCCGCTCAACTAGCGATGTCACTCCAAGCGTTGGAGGCAGCCGTAGCCTGGGACAAAAGCATCATGAAGGCGGTACGTATGAGACATGTACGTATACCCATCTGGTCGCGGGCATACGTCCTAGTGACGAAAACACGCAAAATTGTATTCGTAGTTAGAAAAACATGTCGTTGTTGCCAAAAATTGATCGTTTTTTACCGGTTGTGTCTTAAAAAGGAACTATAGTAAACGCCAAAACTCTTGACAATCGCGGTCATAAAAAATGGGAGCGAGATGACACGAGAATCTAGGCATTCGCCGTCTTAGGGTCTCCCCACATTTATCGACGCGGAATCGGCTTAAGCCGAGTGCGTATCACCACACTACTCGACTTATCGCCGAGCTAATAGGCAAACGGCTCGTTTCGCCGTTGGACGGCGTCGCGGCGCGTCGTCCGAGCCGAGCCGATGCGAATGGTATTAGTAACACCCTTATTACGTAGACATAAAGGCTTTTTTGACCGGTGTTAGCCGATTCCGCGTCGATAAATGTGGGGAGACCCTTACTTGCACGTTTTGTGACCGCGACTCTTGCTATAGTTAGCGTTGATATTGTAACAAGCGTTAGAGGCGGTGGTGGCGTGGGACAAGTGGATCATGTATGAAATATGTACAGTGAACAAAAGAGATAAATATGCAGGACCGTCGGATATAGTTGAAGTTTAGTAAGAAACCGATGGATTTTGTCGACTGTTTAATTTTATAAAAGAGCTGTTTGTTTTCTATTAATAAAATTAAATTTTATTCGAGAACATCCATCGGTTTCTTACTAAACTTCAACTATATCCGACAATCCTGCATACTTATCACTTTTGTTGACTGTACGTATACCCATCTGGTTGGGACGGCATTACGCTAAATTGTATGTGTTGTTAGTTTTTGTCGTATCAAATAGGTGGAGAAAATTCTGTTATTGTAAACGTGCAGCGCGGTGTGGTTTTCACTTCATACCTTAATTATTTATTTAATCGTGCAACAATAATACGTATTTATGTGTTTTCGACAATACGTTATAATATTCTCCGAGCGAAGGACCTAATTTCCGCATAATGCCCATCCATTTTATGATCGCGCGTCGGAAGTTTATATAGCGTTGGATTTTCAACTTTCGGCGCTAAACATTGCGTTGAAAATCAAGTGCGTGAAAATAATCGCCGCGGGAATAAGTCGACCGAGCGAATCTGGCTTATTCATCTTTTTTATCTGCAACTTGACATTGCAATATTCTTATTGTTAAATAGGAAGATTATACAGGGTGTTACAGAAAGGGTATAACAATACAAACGGGTTGAAGAGTGTATCTGGTCTAGAATCTCTGTAAAAAATTTTAGCTCAAAAGCAGTAACTTTGAAAATGCTTAATATTTTTTTATTTCGATAGTTTATTAAATTGAAATCATAACAAACACGCGTGTCACCGCACTACGAGGGTCATTATCCATTATCTGTAGTGTGTCTGTGCGCCTAGTACACGCACATCACGCCGCCGCGCGCCAGTACAACGCCATGATGTCGAAATAAAAAAATATTAAGCATTTTCAAAGTTAATGCTTTTGAGCTTAAATTTTGTATAGATTCTAGACCAGATACACTCTTCAACCCGTTTGTATTGATATACCCTTTCCGTAACACCCTGTATAATATAATATAATAGGTAGGTTGGTAGGTCACACCCGGCCCCAACCGTCAAGCCCCGCCGTGACCAATAGATCACACCTGATTCACGCGGCTTAAACCTCTATTATATTTGTTGTCCTGTGAGGTATTTTTTTTACTCTATGGTCCGGTAGAGAAATCGACTAAATGAATGATTCAAAACGAAAACCATTTCTTTGTGAGAAGGTCGCGGTCGTAGACATGTCGTGCAGCGGGACGTTGGTGCGTAACAGATGTTGACGTCATAAGTGATGGCGTACTATCGGTTAAAATATTATACAACGTGTTTTTTTTGATATCCCATAACTCTAGGGGGTCATTGTACTCATCATTATGAATAACTTTTACTATGGGACCAAATCTGAAATCGCAAAAAAAAAAATCAGCTGTTCCCTACATTTTGACGAGTTATGCGAACATAAATGTAGGGAACAGCTGATTTTTTTTATCGCGATTTCAGGTTTGACCCCATAGTAAAAGTTGTTCATAATGATGAGTACAATGACCCCCAAGAGTTATGGGATATAAAAAAAAACACGTTGTATACAATATAATATAATATTTCTATTGTTAGTTCAGTCGGTGAACAAAAGAAACTGCGTCACTATTTTAGAAAATATTTTGTCTATTTCGGTTATTCAAAACTCGTGATAAACTTCCTGCTGGGTATAATCCTTCTTTCCTTCCTAACTTAAACCTAGCATGCCAACTAATATTCTACCTTATTCTGTGTACAGAACTGTCAGTTTTGCCTGTGCGGTGATAACGAAGATCAGCTGTTGCTGTGTGACGGTTGTGATAAGGGCTATCACACGTACTGCTTCAAGCCACGGATGGATAAAATACCTGATGGGGACTGGTGAGCATACTCATTATTTACTGAGTGTACAGTCACGTCTAAAAGTATGTATATACTTGGCAATTTTCAATTGCGATTTTTTCGTGAAATAACGAATGCAACGTTGAAATAAGACACTTAACATAAACCTATGGGTTCGAAAATACTATTTTCGTAATAACATAAAATTTCATTCAAAAATAAAGGAGAAAATCGCCTTTGAATAAAGCCAAATGTATACATACTTTTAGACGTGACTGTACTTCTGGAATAAGATTGCAGAATGGTATTAAAAAATTAACCCGACAAACTTTAAGGGGTGCTTTAAATCATCGAACTGAACAACTTTCACTACGGGGCCAACTCTGAAATCACGAAAAAAAAAATCAGCTGTTTAACACAAAAGTTTAATACCTACTTGACCAAAATGTCTGAAACAGCAGATTTTTTTTTTTTCGTGTTTTCGGTGTTGGTCCCATAGTGAAAGTTGTTCAGTTCGATGGTCTAAAGCACCGCTTAAAGTTTGTGGAGTTAATTTGTTAACACTTTGTATAGCCAATAAAACGAATTTGTATAACTTTTAGTACAAAAACAACTCATAATAACAGTCAAAATATGTAGTGAATTTTTGATAAGGTACTTAAAGGTTAAATTCTGTACTAAAAATTAAGAAAAGTTGTAAAAGCTGCATGTACTTGATTTTAGAGAAAACAAGAAAGAAATATTGAATGTCGACTAGCAATATTATTTCACAAATCGTCGTTCATATGGCAATTAGTTCTATGTCAAAAATGACAAGTTTACAGGAGAGTAAAAAAACAGCATACTGGAAAACAATCTTTTATGACACCAAAATGTTTAACTAATGTTTCCTCACTATTGTGTTCTACTAAATGTGCATTTTGAAAATTCCATAAATAATTATTATACCTTAGAAATAAAAAAAATAAAAAACTTTTGACATTGAACAAATTGCAATATGAACGACGGAATAGACTTTTTGTTGTCGGTTTTAATCGTTTATTATTGCAGCAAGTCACTTTGCCAAGAACGTTTTCACCATCCAAATAGATTGTACATCCACAATCTATTCGCTATGCATATAATTGGGAGCTATCAAAAAGTTTGAGACCTCATCTAAACTCCTTTTAACATTACAGGTACTGCTGGGAATGCGTAAACAAAGCTAGAGGCGAGCGAGTCTGCATCGTGTGCGGAGGAGCCAACGCTAACACTAGGACCATACCGTGCGCGCTGTGTTCCCGAGCCTACCACCAGGACTGTCACTACCCGCCGCTTTTGAAGGTAATACCACAGTCTTTAACCAAACCACAGAGTAAATAAAGTCCTCCAGACCACATTTCGGCCACGGCGGCCAATCTCAACGGAGACTAGCCTTCGGCGCGGGAGATATTATAGTGCACAAGTATGCGCCCAGACACAGATAATAAACTACAGAACCACAGAGTAGCACATAGAAAGCCTGCTCCATTCAATGAGTAAAGATAGGCGCACGCACACGTACGCGTTTTTACAGCCACGAGCATAAATATCTTAAGACGACACCTACCGTGCAGTGGCGCCCTCATTCTTTGTTTGGTTATTTCTTTTATTTTAGAATGATATGTAATAATAATAACGTGTAATCTTGTGGAGTACCAAGTAACATGCTTATTGAAGTGAAAACTTCTTTCGCGTTGGGCATTTTTTGAGATGGGAAAAAACTATGGAATTTGCGCCACTGTTACCCTAGCCAACACCGCTTCGGATGTGTTCGGCTGTCCTCGGGATGTACTCGGTTTTAATGTATTTCCGATATGTCAGTGAGTAATGGCAAAGTATTCTGTTTGTGTTTTGTTTATATGACGATTCAAAAAATACACACGTAATTGTTCAAGTTTTCACTTCTGTCGGCACTCCCAGAGTGCCACTTTTTTCTGCATTTTCATTCTAAAATAAAAGAAATAACCAAACAAACGATGAGGGCGCCACTGTGCGGTCGATGTTGTCTTAACTAACGCAAAATTCAAACGTAAAGTTTGAACAATTCGTCTGCTCGACGTAAACAACAGAAAAAAATATTAATATTTTCATTCTCCCACAGAATCCCCGCGGCAAATGGTACTGTTCGCAGTGCATATCGCGCGCGCCGCCCAAGAAGCCGCGGAACATGAAGAAGCGGGACGCCAAGCATCGAGACCTCAACGCCAGTCTCGATATAGACCAGAATATGGTGCCTAGGTATGTACACATTTACACAACTATGTAAAAATTATTTTAGGTCATGACTCTGTCCGCTAGAGGGCGTCATAATTAATTTATTGTGACGTCACATAGCCTATAACCAGCGGACAATCAAGACGCTTCCAACGATACCTCATTTGTCCTGTTATGACAAGCAGTTTAGAAGTTATGAGGGAGCAGATGAACATACTTTCTTACATACCGGTCAAAATCACAACCCTCATTTTTGCTTCGCCGTAGTCAGGTAAAAATAAATATGCGCAATAGTGAGCTAGTGTCCCCGATTTACGAGTCAGACGCCGTGGATTCAAACCCAGACAGGAACATTACTGTGTAATTTATTTAATCACCACTGCTCTAAAACATTGAAGGAAAACATTCCTGGGCTTAGGTTATTGTTACAATAAAATTATGATTACACCCGCATCCAAATTGTGTAACACACTATCAGTCTCAATCTGAATCGTTTTGAAGGATATTGCTAATCCATTGCTTCATATGTTCGAAAAATGTGTCTGCTCAAAAACGTAAATAACGCAATGAATGTTGTTGAACGGTCAAAATGAAACCGATTCCAACTGATAAAGTGTTACGCAATTGCCCCGCTGTTCAAAGTTTGTTTTGGCAATTCTATATTTTGTCTATGTCAGTACATAGTAAACAATACTTAAAAGAATCAGTGCAAATTATTTTTTTTTTAATTTTAATTTTGAATTCTTTTTTCAAACTTTGAACTGCTCTACTAAACAGTAGTCTTTTTGCGGAACCGACATTGTTAATAGGGACCATCGATCTGTTAGCTGTTGTTAATTCAGCAAACCAATCACATCAATAAACATGATTTTTATATCCATTGACTTTTGAAAAAACTGCGTATTACACAAGTTTCTTAAGACCTCTTCACCCAACCCAACATTTCAGCCCAGCAGCATCCCACGCCTCAACATCGACTACAGCTGAAGAATGTTCAGGCTCCGCACTGCACACCCCGGAGAAACACGACGACAAGCTAGATGACACACTCGCAGATAGCGAGAATGGATTGAATCATCATACGGGTGAGTTTACAATGCGTCTGTATGTAGGGGGGCGATTTAGTCATCTGCATTCGTCAAGGCATGACAGGGTGGCCTCGCCTCCCATGCACAAGGTTGTGGGTTAAAATCCAATGAAAAAGTAGTTTTCAATTCTGCTTTCTGAGTTTTTCATGGTCATTACTGAAGGCTAATTCTCGTAATTTAAATTAATGTATGAATGATATATTTATTTGCTAGAATATAGGATGTACATTAGATGTTATATAGTGTATTTGTTACACTATATTCAACCTTACGGTTGTGCAAATGAAGCTGCTGATTTTATTTTCGAGATTTCTAAATTGGTCCCATAGTAAGGCCGCTTGCACCAGAAATTGTTACTAAACTAAACGTATTTAAAACATCGTTCTGATTCCGTCAATTGTTTGTAGATGAAAGAGACAGAATTATATTTTATAATACGTTTAGCGTTAAATGCATTTATCTACACCCATGCTATAAAACCTCTTCAAAAGTTTCTGAAACAGCTAGCTTATTGCCAACATTAAAACAACCAGTGTCATAGTAACCATATTATCATCCAAACGAGTGTTATTATGTTGTACTAAATTTCATTATGCAACTCGTTTTTAAAAAAAGAACCTTGTCATGCACGCGCGTTTCACTACCACAGCGCAGTAATTTAAAAAAGAACTTATAGGTTATTCGAATTCACGTCGTATCCCGCCGGCCGCCGTTTTTGTTCCATATTAGTATTGCAAAAAATTGTTTCAGAACCTTTTTATAGATGATTCATATCATGGGTGTAGATAAAGTCTTGTATACAACTGTAGATAATTAGGTATTAAAACAATCATGTGATACAAAACAGTGTGTGTTATAAAACAGTTGCATAAATAACTTAATGATTGCAGAACGCAAGGTTGATGAATGGATTGTGATTAAATAAATTATTTTTCTTTTGATTTGTGGTGCAATTGAGCCTTAAAGCATGTCCCCGTTTCACCTAAAACACTGTATACTTGGCCAAGTTTCTTATCGCAACAGGTAGCCTCTCATCCCCACATTAATTATAATTTGTAAAAGCATTTGGCGGATACTTTATTTTTGGATTTTGGACGTTGTCAAATCGAAAATCCTTTGTATCATTTTTCGTTTATCTTACGAGGTGGCCTGCGAAAACGACAAACTCGACGCGACCCGACGCTGCGCACGCGACGAACGCGGTCAAACCATTCCCTGGCGGAAAATGTAGCGGACTGCGACGAAACGCAACGTAACGCGAACTTAATTTTTTTGTGTGCGAATATTTGATTCAAAAGTGTTGATTTTCCACGTCTTGAATAATCATCATCATCTGCCTAGCCTTTTTCCCAACTATGTTGGGGTCGGTCATCAGCCTAACCGGATACAGCTGAACTGACCAAGATTATGTCTGGCCTTTTAAAAGAGACTTAGAGGCTTATTTTTTTTTAATAATATAACGTGTAAAAATGATTTCGATATCCTCTTTACAGAATAAACAATTTCATTTAAACATAGAGCGACTGCCTATCTGACCTCCACATCCCAGTTACAGGGTAATACGATAGTCCTTGGTAAGACTGGTTGTCAGACTTTCGGGCGTCTGACTACCCGTCACGACGTCAAAGATCCACAAATGACAGCCGAGACCAGCGTCTGGTTTCTTATCTTTTTCTTTCCAAGACGTCGACTACAGAATATGTGATTCTGAAGCGTTGATTCGTCTACTCGGTCTTGAATTATCATGAATCCATACTATACATACTTCCCTACTAATATTATAACCCCCTTACTAATAAACGTATCATATCAGATGAATAGTTACACACCGATTTCTCTCTTTCAGTCGTCAGTAATTTGTCTTTCGAAAGAAAGAAGACAAAGCGTTGTGTAACTATACAGACGCTATACAACGTTTATTAGTAAGGGGGGGGGGGGGGGGTCTGTCTGTTTTTCACGCCCTAACTGAACGGATTTTGATTAATCTTGGCACACAGTTAGACCTGGGTTAGGGCAGTGAAGACTTTTTATCCCGTATATTTTTCATTCTCCACGCGGGCGTAGCCGTGGACAAAACCTAGCACTTTTATTAAATAATTATTTGTCTATTTAACAGGTGAGCTGAGTGCAGAGGAGGGTCCTCCGGAGAAGCGTCGCGCGCTACACTATGTGGGCGGCAACGGAGCCCTACAACATGACGAGACTGACACACAACTAGACGGTACGTTTGTTATCTCTGGCAATTTTTCAACAGAATCGGCACCATTGTATTTCAAGTTAGTTTGGCGCTAAATGTATTTAGTGATTTTTGGTGCAAGTGGGCCTGCCCCTTAATCTGAGAAAAAAAATGTCAAAGCATTTAAGAGCCTATACTACCTCAAATGGCTTATCGTGATCCTCCGTTATGTCGAAAATACTGCACCATTAATTTTGAAATAAATATATGGTAAAGTTGAGGATTAATGCTAAGTTCCATGTTAGACGAAAACACGATTCCATAAAATATTTCTCGATAGAAAAAAAAAACCAAAGTTACCTCTAACTCGAACAATAAACCGCTGGTATTAAAAAAATACTGCAAATTAGATCGTGAAACTTTGCATACTAACTGAACTTACTTTAAAGCAGGTCTTATGTTATTTTTTTCATAATTACCATTATTTTCACTGTATAAAGCAAATACCGAAACTATTGGCACTGCCTGCCGCCCAGCACCGCACTCTGTCTCGCTCTCATTCAGTCCGCGAGCAGTATCGTATGAGCGAGATAAAGAGTGAATTTTAGCTGAGGTAGTATAGGCTCTTAATATGTCAAATGCTTTGTCAATTTTTTTGTTAGATAACTATTTAGGCTATAAATATTAATGACGGGCTCGTGTTTAAATGATAACAGCCACACGGGTCGATCGGAGATCAGATCGGCAGTCACTTTATGTGAAATACTGGTATTCAGCTGCATGCGGTTAGACTGGAAGCCGACCCCAACATAGTTGGAAAAAGCCTAGGTAGAAATCGAGTATCATCAGTGTCCGTGTTCCCCAGAAACCATTACTAACATAATTTTCCTGTAATTTTCATCATTGGTTCTATTTGTGCAGTTGAGGAGATGGACACAGAGAACGCGCCGCTAATGTCTCGTGCCAAGAAAGAGAAGAACACTGCCAAGAAACTGCTGAAAGATCTACAGTTCTGCAAGTAAGTTATTGTTACCACACAGGGAGAAAAAACTGATTCTTTTAAAGCGTGAATTATACATAAACGGCGTAAGGTAAAGGCGCGGCGCAGGCGCACGCATACATTTTGTATGAAAACGTTTTGAAGCGGCATAATGCCTGCGCCGCGCCTTCACCTTACGCCGTCTCTGTATAATTCACGCCTTAAGCACAATCTGCAGATTTTTCTTATGCTGGGGCCAGACTATCGCGATAACGTGAAGATTTGCGCGATAAGTTGATGCTCATTGGCTGGACCTACGATGTCAGCCAATAAGAAACAGCTTATCGCGATTTTCCCGTATAGTGTGGCACCGGCATTAGACGAACGACGATTGACGAATTGAGATATGATTTTGACCGTTTTGGGGTTAATACTGAAGATTGCGCTATGAAAGAACAAAGGTTATAGCGTGCGCCGCGGAAACCTATCCTGGTAATATTATTGTGAGGATGGATGGGTGGATGTTTGTTACTCTTTCACGCAAAAGCTACTGAACGGATTTTGATGAAACTTTACAGTAATATAGCTTATACATAATAACACATTGGATACTTTTTGTCCCGGTATTCGCGGGTCGCTGCTAGTAGAGTTATATGAAAACACCGGTAAAAATCCCAGTAGATCTGGTAGTATTATTTACTATGTGCGTGTGGTGTGAGGGCCACTTTGTTAAAACTCCTTAAAAATGTGCTTAGGATTTAGTGAACATTCCCAAAGAATTGTGAAAGTTGGAATCAGATTTTGTGAAAATCAAATAACCGAGTTATGGACTCTAAAGTTGGGCCCTCAGTTCTCACATAGAGGATTGAGGGCCCACCTGAACCGGAGTAACTATGGACACTACAGAAAAAGTCTTTATGCCAAAATCTAAGCTAATGCCAAACAAAATTTGTGAAAACAAGATATTAGGTCCTTACATATGAAATTGGCGTTTTTCGTACTGGCCACTTTAATCACGAATTTCTCCTCTTTGGTAAGGAATTCCAAATTCAAATTTGTACAGCTATTTACTCATGTATTTGTGCTTCGATGACCGTCATTCATTTGTTTTTTTTCTTCTGTTTTTTCTGTTTGCGTCACTCATTTTACAAAATGGAAAATTTAAAATATCGCATTATTTACGAGTACGAGTTCCGCCGTGGCACTAGTGCTGCGGAAACGACTCGAAGGGTGAATGATGTGTATGGCGGTCATGTTGCAAAAGAAAACACAGTTCGTTTTTGGTTCCAACGTTTTCGTTCTGGAAATTTCGACCTGCAGAACAAGCCCCGTGGACGGCCTGAGACCCAAGTTGATAATGGAGAATTGAAGGCTATTGTGGAAGCGGACCCATCGCAAACCACGTCCGAGTTAGCTGCAGGCTTCGATGTTAGTGATAAAACTGTTTTAATTCACTTGAAGCAAATTGGGAAGATTAAAAAGCTTGAAAGCACGACAACGCCAGACCACACACTGCGCAACAGACGGCTACCAAATTAGAAGAGCTTGAATTGGAATGTCTTAGACATCCTCCGTACTCCCCGGACCTTGCTCCAACAGATTACCATTTTTTTCGCAATTTGGATAACTTTTTGCAAGGGAAAAAATTCAACTCCGATGGGGCAGTCCAAATCGCCTTCAAAGATTTTATTGATTCCCGTCCGACTGGTTTTTTTTAGTAAAGGGATCAATGAACTACCTATAAGATGGCAAAAGTGCATTGAAAACAATGGTTCATACTTTGATTAATTAAATATATTATATTAAAAAATATTCGACTTTTTGTTCCTTCCATACAAAACGCCAATTTCATATGTAAGGACCTAATATTATCGCAAAACACTGTCCTTCTTTGTATATCTTCGTAAAAAATGGGCCCTCAATTCTCATACACGTAAAAGTTTATTACGCAAATAAAATTAAATAATTAACTTACAGCTACTGTTTCAAATCCTATATGCTAGTAAATAAATTGTGAAAATTTGTGAAAGCAAGAACAGGTCACCACTTTTTGTTGTTTGAATGTTTATGACCTTGATAAAATTCGGGCCCTCAGTCCTCCATTTCTTTTGCTTTCGTTTTATTACGCTTATCGTATGAATGATAAGACAAATGATAAATTGTCTCTTTTTGTGAAAAAAATTGTGCAACAAATTCAATACCAGAAAGAAATTAAAAGACCCTTTATTGTATAAGAAAATAGAGTTTTATTTTTATTCTCTGAATTAGGAAATAGGGTGACCACAATTTCTTTTAGATTGCAGTAAAGATAAGTAAATGTAGAGTCATAGGTGTTAATAAACTTTCTTCAGTTTTTCGCTTATCATCGTTTTATTTATTTATTGTTATATTTAATGTCTATTTCCTACAGGTCAGCGATATATTTTGTAAATAATGATACTTGTTCTTCTATGGGAACAGATGGTATGCGTCCTCTTGGCATGGTTATGTTGTAACTGTTGGGAAAATATCTTTAAATTACTTTTTTGAATAAAATTTCCGTCATCAATAAGTTGGAAGATCGTACTCAACTTTCGTGATTAAAAAAAATAATTTCGGAAATCAAATGATTACAAAAAAATACTGTTACCCAAATCATTTTTGCTTGAAATATCGTTCGTTCCGAAATAACTAATGACAATAATCAAATAATTTATTTATTATCTTTGTACGCTTTTCATGCCTAAACCACTGAACCTTTCATCCCGAAAAAAAGTGCTGTTCCCGAGGAAAACAACAATAACGTTATTATGATAATAGATAGAATAGATAGAAAAGTTAGTAGATCATTCATGCTAATAAATTAAATGTAATAAATTATAGTATGTAAATATAATAGTTATTCTTGAACAGTTATCACAGCGCTACAGTCCAACTTAAAGGAAATTTTATTAAACAATTAGGTACTTATAAAATTATGAGTACCTTTGTATCAAAACAAACTTACCTTAAATGTATGATATCTTGACCGAAGACGAGCGAGTGTCTTGACCGAAGATGTGTTTGCGTATTAAAAAATTATTATTATTTTTATTCTTCATTATAACTGTTTCATAAAACTCGCCTTAATGCTTTATCACCTACAACTTCCGCTGCACTATCATAAACTATTGTTTAGTAACTACAATAAATATTAAAACTATTGTGCATAGGTATATGTAATCAATAAAATAGTTTCTCAGGTATAATTACTTTGCAACAGCAGAAGGAACTAAAGCATCACTCAGAATCGCCACTAACAAAGTATATAAAATGAGGGTAAAATATTGTCACACTACTCACATACACAATAAGAAAATAGTTGATTTCGGTATCTATTAAGATTTGTAGTTTTATCATAATTCTTATTTGTAACAAATGACACCAATATGTTGCACAATTTTTTTCACAAAAAGAGACAATTTAGCATTTGTCTTATCATTCATACGATAAGCGTAATAAAACGAAAGCAAAAGAAATGGAGGACTGAGGGCCCGAATTTTATCAAGGTCATAAACATTCAAACAACAAAAAGTGGTGACCTGTTCTTGCTTTCACAAATTTTCACAATTTATTTACTAGCGTATAGGATTTGAAACAGTAGCTGTAAGTTAATGATTTAATTTTATTTGCGTAATAAACTTTTACGTGTATGAGAATTGAGGGCCCATTTTGTACGAAGATATACAAAGAAGGACAGTGTTTTGCGATAATATCTTGTTTTCACAAATTTTGTTTGGCATTAGCTTAGATTTTGGCATAAAGACTTTTTCTGTAGTGTCCATAGTTAATCAGGTTCAGGTGGGCCCTCAATCCTCTATGTGAGAACTGAGGGCCCAACTTTAGAGTCCATAACTCGGTTATTTGATTTTCACAAAATCTGATTCCAACTTTCACAATTCTTTGGGAATGTTCACTAAATCCTAAGCACATTTTTAAGGAGTTTTAACAAAGTGGCCCTCACACCACACGCACATTATTTACTAGCTGCGCCCCGCGATTTCACCCGCGTAAATGTCGATCCCGCGGGATTGTCGAGATAAAAAGTAGCCTATATGTTAATCCAGGGTGTCAGCTACGTCCATTCAAAACTTTATCGAAATTGGTTCAGCCGTTTGAGCGTGAAGAAGTAACAATCATTTAAACAATTTAGGAGCTTTCGCCTTTATAATATTAGTGTAATCATTTAGTATCCTACTTAAATACTTATTTCCCTACCTCTCCTCAGGAACCTCCTAAACGAAATGGAGTGCCACGAGCACGCGTGGCCATTCCTCCTGCCGGTCAACACCAAGCAGTTCCCGCAGTACAAGAAAGTGATCAAGTGTCCCATGGACCTGTCCACCATTAAAAGGAAGCTGCAGGATAATATGTAAGTATTAGACAAACCGGCCGAGCGACTGCCTATCTGACCTCCATAACCCAGTTACTGGGTAATACGATACCCCTTGATAGGACTGGTTGTCAGACTTTCGGGCTTCTGACTACCCGCAACGACTGTCAAAGATCCACGAATGACAGCCGGGACCAACGGCTTAACGTACTTTCCGAGCGGTATGTAAAGATTGTCACTTATCCACAGAGTAACCGCGGCAAGCGTAGCTTAACCTGATCGATTGACCTGTACGGCTGTAATTATTTAGCCACGTACCCCTCCCTATATCCACTTATTAACAAACCCAATTTCTCCCCAACAGCTACAAATGCAAAGAAGAGTTCGCCTCAGACGTCCGACTGATCTTCAGCAACTGTGAAGTCTTCAACGAGGACGACAGTCCCGTCGGTCGCGCCGGTCACAACATGCGCCAGTTCTTCGACGACCGGTGGACGCAAATTTGATGTCACGCCCAACAGTGGGATGAAGACCAGGAATGATGCCCACTATAAAGGTTTTAAGTGATTTTTTGAAGACAGTGACCCAAAAATATTACTTACTTGTTCTAAGGAAGTTTTGGAGGGAAATATTACCTACTTGTACTAGGTATTCATAACCGTTTCAAGCAATTTGTAAAGGTTTTGCGTACTCAATTTAAGCTGGGTCAAAAATGTGTGCAAATTCGTGGACTATGATTATGTAAAGTCGAAACCATAATTATTTATCTATGGGCCTGTGTCGCCTGAAATAAATGAATAAATAAATATTACCACCTGGTTGAATGTCACTTACACGTCATAAGATCAATGTGATCGTTTCAAATTTCAACCGTACGAGGAAAACCTCGTACGGTTGAAATTTGAAAATTCCCAGTAAACTGAAAACAGTTTACTGGGAATTTTCGTCAAAAGTGGTAATGAAATTACGAGGCCGACTATCCTACATGTAAAGGATTAAGGTTGAATTTCACCAATGAAACTGATCGCTAAATTCCACAACAATGATGGCACTGACAGCTCTTGAACGTGGTTATGGCTGCTACATACGTTACGAAAAATCATTACGATCGGACGGTACAGTTTAAACTGCACAGTTTTCGTAGTGCCCACACACATTACTAGAAAACTGTACGATTATTCATTCGTTGAGCTATGTTGAGTTGTTGGTTTATTATTCGCCATAAAAAGGCAACCATTCGGACCGCGATCCAAGCGAAAACTGAACGACTGGCACACACGTGTATTATCAGCACAGTTTCTTCCGATTCCGATTTATCTATCCAAAATTTCATACTGCTCCGTTCAACTTTACAGTTTTATAAAATCGGACAAACTGTACAGTTTTTCTCATACACACATGTAGATTTATCGTTGCAGTTTGAACTGTACCGTCCAATCGTAACGATTTTTCGTAACGTGTGTAGTAGCCATTAGATGTGCTGACCGCGTTCATGCGTGTGCCACTAAACTATCGTTTAGGGGGCTTTTTCGTTCCACGTGTCAAGTGGTTATTTCCACTTAAATAAATAGCAACTTTACCGTGGTGTAATAAAGTTGATTTTGTTTTTTGCTGTTTCGTGGCCCTCGAGTTAGTTTCATTGGTGAAATTTGCTCTTAAGCACTTTTTCATGTTGATGAGAGTATTCGATGACTTGAAAAAGGGACTAAGAAAAAACTTTTGTAAGGCTATATTTTCAAAATGTGCGACAAAAGACATTTGTCATAATTGTGGTGTTTAGAAGAGAAAATTATAGGAATCGACGTTGCTATTTATAATTCCAAAATGATTCTTTTAAATGAATATATTAAAATAAACTGCGCTAAACATCTTGGATAGTCGTAACACTACTTAACAAAGCGCAGATCAATAAAAATAGGTTTGACAATGTGTGAATATGACGTGGTTTGGTAATAATAACTTTCGAGTCGTTATTCCAACCAATAATTATTAGAAAGGGCTTTAAAGATCCGGGGCATACCTACTGTTCGCCATTTTGTGGATTTAGACTTACAGTACCCGGCGATAAATATTGCACATCGACCTTTGGAAAGAAACAATCGGCTAATTTCGGCTTCGTAGTGCGTTATCTCTGTCGCACACTACCTATGTGACGTTAACTGACGTTTTGTCAGTCGTTGTTCAAGTGCGATAGAGTGCGGTCGCGTCCAGTTCAAAATATATATCTAGAGTTGTTAACACCCCCAAATTTAAATAATTTAAAGTTGTACTATGGCATCTTTAGGAAAAATAGGGGAACCTTTTTATTTTACCCCAACCTAAAGCAATCATTTATAGAAAAATTGGTGTATTTTATACAAAGAATAAAAAGAATTATCAAAAGAAGCAAATCATAATTGTTTTAACAGCTCCTAATAGATACCGGACTGTTTGTATTTCGTGCGACAGAGATAACGCTCTACGAAGCCGAAATTAGCCGATTGTCTCTTTCCAAAGATCGATGTGCAATATTTATCGCCGGGTACTGTATTACGTTTTCTGTTCGCACTAATGCTAGGTTTCATGCGCGGCCGCCATTATGAAAAAAAAAATGGCGGACAGTAGATATGCCAGGCCCCATGTTAAAAACTTCAATCTCCTTTACAAAAAAAAAAAAATCGCTAAAGGATTCATTGTCACGACCGACTTAGAAAAAATTAGAAAAAAATGGGTATTGTTTAATAAAAGTCTAAAGAATGTAAAGGCAGGCAGGGAATCGTGGAATAGTTAGTCCGAGTCTGAATCTTAACTTCATAAGAATAAGATCCAAACTCAATTTAGATAATAGAAGGATTATCACTGTTACGTGATAATGATCGATGGTTGTAATTATTATAAATTAATTTTTGATCTTTAAGATGGCATAGGATTGAGATATTTGTAATAATAATATCACTAAAAAAATGTTGGTTTAAATAATGTCTAGACAAATTATAACATCATGCCTGTATGCCAACGAATGGATGGGCAGAGGTGTAACCTTTTAGTACACTCAAACAGACAAATCATTGTCTCTAATAAATTCGATATCATTATATCGACATTGCTATGACGCAAATTTAATTTAATAATGCTGAGATGATCTCTATTACACATTCTGTTTATATCAACTGACGACATACACTTAATATTTTTTTGTTAATTAATACACATAACATACATATACATATGTATCCGTCTATAATGTTCCCACTGCTGGGACACAGACCTCCTTTCGAAGAGAGGGAGTATTTAGTAGGGAGACTTATTATAGCAACATAATATGTTAATTTGTTTCCCGGTGAATTGAAACACGTAATAAATTGATTGACAATATCGATAAGAACCATGCAAAATGCTGTAAAGATATCGATAAAAATCTATCGACAAATTAAGTCGATAGATTGGACATACTATCGATTGACAACACTAACGTAACTTCCATTCCGTTAAAAGAAAATTCCAAAATAAAAATAAACATTTTCTATAATGTGATAATGTACTGAAAGAGATAAAAACGGAAACGAAAAACATTCCAACATTGACTCGACACCGGATATGACGAATAAATATTGAGAATCTCATGTAAACTTTTTCGACGAAAAAAAAAGTGATGAAAAAAAAATTAAGGGAAATTTTCGTAAAACAACGCACATTCGTTGTTTATGTACCTAGATGACGTGTAAATAGTAGCTGTAACTATAATTTAAAATAAAAGTATTAGAACGAGATATATTTTTAAGTATAGTTTAGACTTTTTGAATATTATTTTTGTAATTTGCGCTTGCAACGAAGCAGTATTTTTAAAGGATTTCCGCATTTCTTTCTTGTAATTAATTAAAGCTAGTGTGTTTGCGTTTACTTTTGAATATTCAAATGTTGTTTTAAGTTTCAGGCCTAAATGTTAGTCTATATATATCGACGTTCCTCACAATTCAACCAAAAAATATTTTCGGTTGCCAGGAAGCATCACAAAAAAACCTAATAAAATTATGATTAAGCTGGACTTTTCATATATTTTAATCTCAAAAAAAAAAAAAATTTTACAATACAAATAAAATAACATAACTTTTACACAAATGTTCTATATTCCCAACATAGTCTAAAAGATGTGTTTTTTTACGTATAAACGAAACATCACTATTTCACTAATTTATTTGTTTAAAAAAATATTCAAAAGTAAATGTGACATCCCACGGCTCGTATATAAATACTCTATGATTTCAATTCGGTGGCCAGTTTCGTAGTCGATTCAATTGTACAATGTCATTTGTGTAAAAAAATCCTAGTTGTCTGTCTAAATTTGTGCATTAGGCGGTATTAGTTTAGGAAGTGTAGTTTAGGGCTAACGGTAGCGGACGACGATGTATTACTGTGGCAGTTCGCACTGTGACTGTGTTGTGTATGAGGGGACTTTACTTGATCACGTATTTTGAATGGGGGAGAGTTGGTTAGCAGAACCGTGGTACCCGGTCTTTAAGGAGAAAGATTTTTTGGTGAGAATTGATTGTTTTGGAAAAGATTTTTAATGATTAAATTTGTTTTTTAATTACTTGGTGATTGTGAAGGATTACAATTGGTATTTAGAAAATTTTGGGATTTGTTTTTGTTTAAAATACTGCAATGTAAGTGTCTTTAGATGGCTGGTTTGTTTAATTCATTAATTATTCATTTGTATCAAGTCTTCTCATCCGCGAAAACTTCATGACATTGATTGTCATTAGATTTTTTTTGCTTTAATTTAAAAATAATTAAAATTATTGAACGAAATTTTGTGTTTTTCAAGTGAGGTCCCCCCAAAGTTAATTGTAACAAAATAATAATATATGAGGAGGATTAAGTTTAGAGATCATGGCGCAGGGAGGTTCTCTATGTGATTTATGGTTTACTGTGTATTTTAAAAAGCGTGTTTCAATGTTGCCATATTGAACGTTTTAGCAAACTGTAATGTCTAGGGGAAGTATAGACAGTAGAATTTTTACGCACTTAAAAAATAATTGGTGTTTTTTTTTTATGAAAAACATTTTTTTTTCTCATTAAAATTGACGCTGAAATAGATCTAGATGAATATTTAAGGCAAATTCGTTTTATAATTTCATAAATTAGAATTTTAATATAGCTATAATGAAATACGCTTTTCCTAAACTAGAATTCATTTTCTGATTCAACTTGATCACTGAAATAAAACTTTAAACGAAATTAAATTAAAGTTAGTGTCAAATAAAAATCAATTTCTTGTAGTCAAAAGTATAATTAATTAAGATAAAAAAACAGTTTTATTCCAGTGATGCAAGTTTTTTTAACCGACTTCAAGAAGAAGGTTCTTTAATATCTCAGTTACGTCTGTATTATAAAAAAAAAATCGAATACTTCAGTCAAGTTAGTGTTTTAGTTGTCATTTTTCTATTTATTTAATTGCATTATTTATTTCCAATTTTAGCCAAATTGACAATATTATCGATTGGCGATTGCAGAATAGTACTTACATTACATAGCGATGACTAAGTCCGTTTTTCCTATTAACTTCGACATACTGTTGTGTTGCCAACTTTCAAATATTTCAATAGCAATAAATGGTAATTTTTAGACTTTTACGGGAAATAGAGGACCTAGAAATATTTTTATACATACACAATTTTTTTTTACATGTTTTTGTCAGTGTTAAGAGCGTTTTAAAGCGTTTCCTTATTATCCATCAGTGTTTTTACAATCACAACATTATGTCGAATACCTTATTTTAATACAACTACAGAGTATTTTAGCGAAAGTATTAATTTAGATGATACTTATTACAGCTTTTTATAATTATAATTTTTACTCGGAACGTCCTACACAAGCGATCGTCATAGACAGGACTTTTTAAATAAATTATTGTGTATCTAGTTTTTAAATCTATGTATACTTAATCTTTGACGGGAACACGTTTTGGCGATTTCGACCTACTGCCATGGAGATAAAGTCGCTTTTCGTGTAAAACGTGTTCTGCCAAAGAGTGCGTCTTTCGTCCGGGCGGCGTGAATGAACGGTCGATATTATGATGTTTATGTTGTGTGCATCGGTTGATTTTAATTATAAAATGGATATATAAATTATATATACGAATAAATAAATAATTTTTGAAGCACTCCCTTTTTGTTTTATTGTGTATTCCAACCCATGAACAATATCTTTCATTGAAGGTATGAAACCCATAAAACCTGAATTTAAAATACTCAAACCAGAACCTTTTCATACTTTGCTTTCATTTTGTATGGACAAACCGTCGAACGCCATCGATCGCCGCCGGAGCGCGTTCGTCGCCGTCGATGCGAAGGATGCGTAGGTCGTTCCATACTTTGCTCTCTTTTTGTATGAACAAACCGTCGAATGCCGTCGATCAATGTGTCCCGGCCCTTACTTGCCTGGGTGTCACAATTTTTTTATTAGCCATTAATGCCCCACTGCTGGGCAAAGGCCTCCCTACTCTCCACCTCTCTCTGTCCAGAGATGCCAAGGACCAATCTTTAACCTTTTGAACGCCAGAGTATAAACGTATGGCCGTACCCCTGACGCCAGGCCACTAACAACACAACAACACACACACACTTAAAACAACAAATTTCTCGATATTGGTGGTTTATTTATATTAGTTTCATGCAATACAATATAGACGGACGCTTAAACTTTTAAATTATATAACACACAAAAGTAATGATAAAATTGTTTATTTCATAATATGGTGCGACCCGTGGGACGTTTATTTTGTCATATACATATTTGTGACGTTGGCGTTCAGGGTAAGATTTCGTTTGTCACATATATGTGACAATGGCGTTCAAAAGGTTAAAGGGCTTCAGACACCATTAGTGCACTATTTTTCACTTTTTAGGTAGTTGTACCCCACACAAATTCAATTAACACTAGTGCATTGAAGAATTGAAGACACCGACTAGAAGAATCATCAAAATTCGAATAGAAATGCCGGAGATGCATATTAAGGTTTAAATCATTTATTCTCATAAAGACAAAAAGCCACTTACATACTTATATTACTTCGTACATAAGAATAATTATCAATTTATTATATACTAAAACCTTCCTGGAAGTATGTAAATCACATTTAATGAAATAAATAATAAATTTATCAAAACTGGTTCATTAGTTTTTCAGAAAATCCCGGACATACCAACATACATACATAATGACGAATAGGTATAGAACCTCCTTTTTTGAAGTCGGTTAAAAAAATCAGCAAAAATTTAATAGAAAGAAAATTAAAAGCATTTAATTACTAGAAAGACAATAAAAATAATTAATGTAGGTTAATTACTATAGGAAAAGTTTAGGCAGATTGATTAAATTATATTCATATACTATTCATAATATTTTCTCCAATTTGTCCAAAGAATGTGGAACGCTTCACGATTTTGCGTGTCATCCTTGCGCAGGGGCCATGCTAATCTTCTCTGTATCGTTCCAATTTTAGTATATGTACTGCCGAAGCAAGTACGCTTGTTACGCTTAAATTTCTATACACATGTTAAATGACCGGAAAACTATAATAGCGCGATTTAGGATCCCCTACATTTGGAATTACTTGTATAGTGATTGCGTACAGCGCCATCTATTGGCCACCATCGCTTGGAAGTTTTAACTGTGTTATAAAACGGTTACGTTATTTTGATTGTTATAAAATAAGCCGTAACATTTTGTTTCCCAATGTGAATAACAATGAATAAAATTGCTGGTAAACTACAAAAACATTGGTGACGATATTTGTCAAGTTTTGTCCACAAGAATTCAAACTGGCACGAATATTCGAATATTGAAATTGGCGTGACTTCCATAGTAGGTATTAAAAAAAAACGCGCTTGTCACATCCGGGATTATTAGAGGTTGTTCTTTTAGTTCGTCAGCTCCAGTCTCGAACCCACCGTGATGTACCTCGAACCAGAGAAAGCATGCTGCGCTTTGCTACGTTAATTTGTTAAATTCACTATTTTGCTGTTATTTTTTAATTTACTTTGTACTCGTTTAATTTTTGATTGCTTAAAAATATATACATAACTGTCTAGTCCAATATTGAAAATGTGTTTATTGTCCGAAGCTAACCATAGATTATCCCACGGATATCCACTCCACTGACCAACCAACTGAACGAACGATGAGAACGAATGAACTAAGATGCGAGGCATGTGAAAACTAATAAGTGGAAGTGGAAACTATTAAAGTTTGAGCAGTCCTCAAACATTACTAACAATAACAAATTAATTATGTATAGAATTAACAATAGAAAGCAGTGCGCGCGCACATTTTCTTTCTCTCTTCCTCTCATAACCAAATACGTTTGAAGTTTTTTGAAGTGAAACTTCTTTAGGCGCGCTTGACTTGGGGAGTAAACTGGCGAATGCGTTACGAAAACGTGTGATCGGGCGAGTAGGGAAGGTACGTATTTATGCGACCGGGTTTTTACACCAGATATTTGCTTCCATGTACGCACACCAGGTACCGACTCAAAATACTTGCAAGACTATAAAGTATCTTATACGGCTACTCGCTCACATACGTAGGTACTCAACCAAAAATTTTGATTGCCTAACTAAATCGAACTAAATCTGACTATTTTTAATCGTGATTAAAAAGGTGTGGAATTAAATTAGTTGTCATGAATAGAAATTCACACCAACACCTCGACTTCAGTTCCAAAAACAGTACTGTCTGTATCTTTTTTTTCTTTTGCTTATATCTCGAAAATGGTGCGTCCTATCGCAAAAATAATGAAAATTTCGACCCCCTTTATAAAACCCATAAACTCCTAAAACTCAACATGTAGGTAATCATTTTTCATATTTTCCATACAAAAAGTGAAAAATTCCTTAAAAAACACGCCATGGCCGCCCCCTCCGCGCCTGCGGCTCTAAAAAACAATTCACGGCGGCGTAGGGCAAATAAGTACCACGTGTCGACGAGTCGCGATTGTCAAATTCGATTTTTGTTATGTCAAAATTATTGAAGTGAAACTTCTTTACGCACACCTGACTTGGAGAGTAAGCTGGCGAACGCGTGACGTAAACGTATCTTATACGGCTACTCGCTCAAATACGTAGGTACTCAACCGCGTTAGTTTTCCCAAATGCGATCATTCTCCTTATTATCAGTAAGAGTCTACGGATCAATTTCGTATGCAAGTATTTTTTACTTTAATGGTTTGCAAGTATTTATTTGTAAACGCGATTTTGCTCCTTATTTATAGGAAGTCATTAATCAATTTCCTATGCAAGTAGTTTTACTTCCAACGGGGCTTTTGAATACGCGATTGTACTTCTTATCTGTATGAAGTTATGGATCAATTTTCTATGCAGATAGAAAATACTTGAAAGTATCTCGCTCCGTCGTGCTTCAGCGCTCAAGTACGTAGGTACTCAAATAGTTCAACAACCGCGTTTGTTTTCGCAAATGCGATCATGCTCCTTATCAGTAAGAGCACAGAATACTTAATAGTACTACGTACAGAAAGGACACTCCCTTCCTCGCCCTCATATCAGATACCGCACCTCACCCCGCACTTCGAGGTATTCGTCGCTGACTCTTTAGCAAGGGCGCTCGCGAACCGCAGCGCTGTATTGCTGACACGAACACACAATTATGCGATTTAAAAGTTTTATTTGAGTTTTAATCACGATGGTTGGATATTGTGATGCTTTTTCGAATTCGTATTTACATAAACTGTTTGTAAGATTTCGCATTTTTAATAACATGCGATTCAATAACCGATTATTTACAGATAAGTCATTTAAACTAAACTATTTTAGTGTTTTTATTTCATTACGAACCCGACTATATAAATAAACAATTGAACTACATGGTCACTTCATAATAATGCACACGTTCGGGCAGCGCCGCCGCCGTCGTCGTTCGGTTTCCCGACACAAATTGCTTTCCGCGCCATTTTTTTTACGCTACTAGATTTCACGCACACGTTTGCACGTATACAAACGTCATTTGTTTATGTAGTAGTAATAGGTAATTATTTTGCGAGCGTTGTATGGAGTGTCCGAGGTGTGGTAAGAGTCTACGGAACAATTTCGTATGCAAGTATTTTTACTTTATTGGTTCGTAAAAGTATTTATTTGTAAACGCGATTGTGCTTCTTATTTATAGGAATTCACGGGTCAATTTCCTATGCAAGTACTTTTTACTTTCAACAGGGCTTTTGTTTGATTACGCGATTGTACTTCTTATTTGTATGAAGTTATGGATCAATTTTCGATGCAGATAGAAAATACCTACTTGAAAGTATCTCGATCCCTGGTGTTAGGCCCTGGTTTCTTAAAGTGGACGTACTTGGAAGCCCTGGTACTCGATTTTGCAAGTACGACCCATGTCTACGGGCTACGGGCGAGGCGAACGGGAGTTGAGTGGGGGATATAAGCAAGAGAAAGCAGTGCGCGCGCACATTTTCTTTCTCTCTTCCTCTCATAGCCAAATACGTTTGAAGTTTCACTTCAGTCGTGTGGTCATAAGCACACTCGGTTTTTTTTCTTTTGCTTATATCTCGAAAATGGTGCGTCCTATCGCAAAAATAATGAAAATTTCGACCCCCTTTATAAAACCCATAAACTCCTAAAACTCAACATGTAGGTAAGCATTTTTAATATTTTCCATACAAAAAGTGAAAAATTCCTTAAAAAACACGCCAAGGCCGGCCCCTCCGCGCCTGCGGCTCTAAAAAACAGTTCACGGGGTAGGGCAAATAAGTACCACGTGTCGACGAGTCGCGATTGTCAAATTCGATTTTTGTTGTGTCAAAATTATTGAAGTCAAACTTCTTCACGCACACTTGACTTGGAGAGTAAGCTGGCGAACGTGTGACGTAAACGTTACGAAAACTGTGATCGGGCGAGTAGGGAAGGTACGTATTTAAGCGACCAGGTTTTTACACCAGGTATTTGCTTCCAAGTACGCACACCAGGTACCGACTCAAAATACTTGCAAAACTATAAAGTATCTTATACGGCTACTCGCTCAAATACGTAGGTACTCAACCGCGTTAGTTTTCGCAAATGCGATCATGCTCCTTATCAGTAAGAGTCTACGGAACAATTTCGTATGCAAGTATTTTTTACTTTAATGGTTTGCAAGTATTTATTTGTAAACGCGATTTTGCTCCTTATTTATAGGAAGTCATTGATCAATTTCCTATGCAAGTAGTTTTACTTCCAACGGGGCTTTTGAATACGCGATTGTACTTCTTATCTGTATGAAGTTATGGATCAATTTTCAATGCAGATAGAAAATACTTGAACGTATCTCGAGCCCTGGTATTAGGCCCTGGTTTCTTAAGGTGGACGTACTTGGAAGCCCTGGTACTCGATTTTGCAAGTACGACCCATGTCTACGGGCTACGGGCGAGGCGAACGGGAGTTGAGTGGGGGATATAAGCAAGAGAAAGCAGTGCGCGCGCACATTTTCTTTCTCTCTTCCTCTCATAGCCAAATACGTTTGAAGTTTCACTTCAGTCGTGTGGTCATAAGCACACTCGGTTTTTTTTTATTATAATACTAGCAGCGCCCCGCGGTTTCATCCGCGTGTCGATCCCGTGGGAATATCGAGATAAAAACTATCCTATGTCCTTTCCCGGGACTCAAACTATATCTATGCCAAATTTCATCGAAATCGGTTCAGCGGTTTAGGCGTGAAAATGTAACATACAGACAGACAGAGTTACTTTCGAATTTATAATATTAATAGTAAATAATAGTATAGTATGGATTAGTATGGATGTAGTGCGACTCAGTTTGATAACTGGTTTCAACCTAGCAGCATTTGATGTGGAATGCACAGAGGATTTTATTAACCGTTAGGGTACACGTGTTCTTGAGTGGAGACCGCGAATCGGCAAAAGTAAAGTAGGATGCCCTCAGACTCTTTGGAGCGAAGATCTTCGCAGGGTGACTGGTCGCAGCTGAATGAGAGATGCCGAGAATCGAGTTAAATGGCGTATGATAGCAAAGGCCATATCAACTATCTATCTTAACTATCTTTCTTATCTATCTTATCTTTATCTTTTTATCTTCTTATCTTTTCTATCTATCTATCTTTTTTAGGGACTTAGAGATGTAATGGGTCGAATAAAAGTTATGTATACAATAAAAACACAATATAACCGTTTAAAATGATTTAATAAATTCATAAAATCAGGACTCAAAAATTACTCTGAGACATTATTATGGCTAATTAAATAAAATTAATAAATGCATTTCATATAAAAAATATATTGAAAAATATTTACAAATAATTAGCTAAAAATAAATTAAGGACGGAATCAGTTGTTTGAAACTAGAAATTATTTTATATTTTGTCTAAAATTATTATTATTTTTCATAATTTTAGTTCAACAATTGGAACTGATTTTTTTTTTCTATTATTATATAATAAGCCCTTGGCAGTTTTATTTAAGTACTAAGACATTTTTACAAAAGTATATTATTTTGTTCTTACAATATAAATTCGTATAATTTTATCTAAATGTTACAGACATAAAAAATATATCAATAAGAATAATTAATTTTAGTCCCTAAAATGCCCCTTGAAGAGAATTGATTTAAGTTTTTTTTTAAATATTTAAATAGTAGGTATCTACTTTTAAATATCTTCAAGCCAAGTCTCATAAGGGGTAGGCACATAATCACCCCTATTATTATATTTTAATTATTTTACTCTATAATTTGGAAGTAGGTAAACTACTATCCAAAGAAATTCGTTGACAACTATTTTGTCATAAAACGCTCCCTTTCTGTTATGTTTTTAAAATAAATAAATAATTTTTTCACAGTCCTTTTAAGATTTTGGACCAATGAGCACAATTTGAAATCACAAACGAATCTCATAGTATCCCTATCCTTACATGAATAGGTAATCAAAATGGCTATTCGTCATACCAATCCACATTATAAATGTCCATAGAAGAATTTTGTTCATTAAAAATGCAAGTATTTTTTTTTGAAAATCGGCTATCAATTTTTTGTAAACTATAGCCGATTTGCAATCACAAAAAAAAACTTTGCAATCTATAGCCGTTATACTATCTGGCTATTAATGGCTATATAGCGATGCTCAAGCATAAATCTCGATTGAAAACTAGATTTTAAGATAAGCATGAAAACTGTGATTTGAATCGAGATTAAATTATTCATGCTTGAATATCGTTTTAAAATGGGCCTTTGCAATCTCAATAATTCCTAATCGTCATATAGGTTCATAAGACGATTACGAATTAGGGATTTGGATTTTGCTATAGATAGCAAATTCTGGACGGTTGTCCAGAATTTGCTATCTATAGCCGTTTTGCTTCAAAAGTCCTTAGAACAGTAATATCTGATTAATCCAGTCCCTGAACTCAGATATTCTTGTGTAAACTCCGGGCTGGTTTGGTTCAGCGCAGCCGATGCCCCATGAGATGATGCCGCCGAGGACGAACCGGTCGTCTCGTTCGCGACGTACTACCATCGGACCGCCACTGTCACCTGAGGATGTAGAAAAAGAAGTTTAATAAATATTCTATAAAATATGTCATAACAACACGCCTGTAATCTCAGAAGGGTTAGGTAGAGGAGAGGAGTAACTACAGTACACCCACATTTCTCCAGTTACGTTTAAGTCTTGTGTAATGGGGAGCGAACCTATTGTCATCAACTGGGCACGACTCCAGACTCCAGGCTGCTACTGAGAAATCGTCGTCGGAAAACCTAATAACACTTTGCCCGACCTAGGAACCGAATCCATGCTCATCAGTAGCGAAAATTATATTGTAATAACTAAAGGAGTTTGTTTCCAAAGCTAGTTCAACAAACGAAACATAGTGAAGTATGAAATGTGTAAACGTTACACAAAAAGCTTAAATTGATCCTAAATTATTCCAAAACCGCTAGATCTAATCCTGCCGGCTTTTGACATCTAGATATATGCGCATTATCGCCGTTTGCACATATCTGAGTCAGTCAAGTCTTACCCTCACATGAGTCAGCGCATATATGAAATTGTTCAATATATGTTGGTTATAGCCTGTCTTTGTGACCTATAGCCAGTCTTATCTTCACAAGAGTCAGCGCAACCTCTGATGTTGTTGGCACATACTAAATTATTTAGTATATACTGGCTATAGCCTGTCTTTGTGAGCTATAGCCGGTCTTGTTGAACTATAGCCGATCAAGTCTTACCTTCACAAGAGTCAGCGCCGCCTCTGCTTCGTCCAGCACATATAAATATGTTCGGTATGTGTTCATTATAGCCCGCTGCTTGGTACATAGCCTCGCAAGCTGTGTTGTTGATCACAGGGACTTTTACTTCTTGTAACACGCTGGGAAGGGGCCCCTCTGTAAATTAAGAAATTGGGTTAAATTAATGACTTGTTTAAATCATTGAAATGGTGGTTAGCCATTGATATTAGTCGCAGTATGATGGGTACTCCTATTTAAGACATGTTTAAGAGAACTGTATCCATACTTTAATATTATAAATGCGAAAGTGTGTCTGTCTGTGTCTGTTACCTCTTCACGCTTAAACCGCTCAACCGATTTAGATGAAATTTGGTGTAGAGATAGTTTGAGTCCCGAGAAAGAACATAAGAGAATAGTTTTTATCCTGATATTCCCACTTATGCGGGTGAAACCGCGGGACGCAGCGCAGCTAGTAAAGTTACATAGCTGTTTTTGCTTGTTTATTCATTGATCCCGGTTTCAAATTATTATTACATCTTTATCACTTTCAAAATTTTCCTAAAAAATGTTAACATTTCTGCTTGATGGCTATCATTGTTTGTTATTTGAGGGGATTGGCGTTGATAGCCGAAATTCAGGCTTTTGCCTAGTTCAGCCACAGATATAAATTATAAATTAGTAAACTTTTTATTTTTCATTTTAAAATGAGGAACATGTGACAAGATTTTTTTAGTAGGTATGATAAATGATTTATTTCTGTAAGTAGGTTTGTACAAACACTTTTACACGTCAATCATATTTTTTTAAAGCTAGATGAGATCGGCGTTTTCTATCTGACTACTCTGAGAAGAAAGGCCGAAACATAATCTTTTAAAGTCCAGACAAAATCTTGGTCAGATCATGTGAAGACCATGTAGATTGGTGTCTGAAATGGTCTGAATGATGAATGAATGAATGATGAATTTTGAGTGTTAAAGATGAAATGGCTAGTACAGAAGTGAATCTGAGATGTCTGTAAAAGACGTGTTGAACCAAATGATTAATTCAATAAATAAATTGGGTGTTGGGCAGAATCATGACTGAAATGGGTAGGTAGTTAGAAAATGCATACCATCAAACAGTCTCCCCCAGCCGGTGACGTAGGCAGTCTTGCCGACGAAGTCCTCATCGTCATCAGGCACGCACACCGGCAGGATGTTGGGCTGGAATGTCACTGGCTCGTAGAATCTGGAAATAAAAAAAATATGGTATGTTAGTCTTGGCTGGATGCGAGAATCGCAGGACCGGTCAATGTGGCGACGGACCCGTGACCAATGTGGCGAATGGCATTGGGGCAAAATTCCACGGGCCCCCAGTTAGAGGGGGGCCCCGGCCCGTGAAGGCCTTGAGCACAGAGGGATCCTCACATAAGGACAGAAGCAGTCAGGTGTTAAATTTTGTAGGAGAAAATATGAAATGTACGCGGAAGAAGTCGCGGAAAAAGTGCTATAAAAAAATAAAAAACTATAACGTTGGTTGAGCTTCTTTTCGTTGAGGGAGGGCCCCATCCCTTGAATTTGCCACGGGCCCCAATCGGTATAGTTACGCCTTTGACGTTAGGGAAGGCTTATTTCCAGTAGTGAGTGAACGTCTTTCGGCTGAAATGATGATGATGATGATAATGTTGGTTGCCACTTCGATGCATGAGATGAGATATAAAATGATAGAAAAAGACATGTTGCTGGGATTAGATATGTTTTTGGTGCAAAGGCCTCTTCTCATTCAGAGAAGGCACGAGCACTGATCACCACGCTTGTTCAAGACGGGTTGGCGATTTCAAACTGTTATTAATTTTAAGTCCCGGTTTCCTCACGATTATTTCCTTCGCTGATGTCCATGATAAACTTAGGAAGTGCGGAGCTACATATGAATTGAACCGACAACCTCGTGCATGAGAGGCGAGACCACAAACCACTGGGCCATCATCATCTGCCTAGCCTTTTCCCAAATATGTTGGGGTCTGCTTCCAGTCTAACCGGATGCAGCTGAATACCAGTATTTTACATGGAGCGACTGCCTATCTGACCTCCACAACCCAGTTACTGGGTAATAAGATAGCCCTTGGTAAGACTGGTTGTCAGACTACTGGGCATACTATCAATAATTCGTGCAATTCTTATAGGGTAAATATTTAATACTAAAGTAAAAAAAACTTTTTTACAAAAAAAACAACCGACTTCAAAAAAAAACACTACAAAGTGAAAAATAACTTTAATTTCGGATGTCGGTGTCTTTGGTTCCGCATTTTCGTTTTTTGACACCGACTTCCGAAATTAAAGTTATTTTTCACTTTGTAGTGTTTTTTTTTGAAGTCGGTTGTTTTTTTTGTAAAAAAGTTTTTATTTTTTACTTTTTAGTTGTACCTACCCCACATAAATTCAATTAACACTATTGCATTGAAGAATTGAAGACATAACTCGAAGAATCATCAAAATTCGCATAGAAATGCCGGAGATGCAGTACATTTATGCATATAACTTCGTACATAAGAATAATTACCTAATGTGTTATATACTAAAACCTTCCTGAAAGTATGTAGATCACACTAATGAAAGAATTATCAAAATCGGTTCAGTAGTTTTTGAGATAATCGCGGACATACAAACATACATACATACATACATACATACATACATACATACATACATACGGGTCGAATACAGAACCTCCTTTTTTAAAGTCGGTTAATAAAGGAACGATTTTCCTTGTATTTATAACTGATACATGAAAGCCACCCCGCTGACACCAAACTTTACTGCAATGAGTAGGTACTTAAAATACAATAAAATGTAAAAACATTGCATTATAACAAAAATGTGGGAACTTTATGTAAAATAGTGTTAAGTATACGTGATGCAAATATTTCGCATATCGCACCTTCGGTGCAACAAAGTCACAACAGCTCATTTTTTAATTATTTTGTTTGCTATAGTTTTACGTTAAAAATCTTATATTTTACAATTTGGCATACTTACCTCAATTTTGCAGTTTTGGCTATATGTGACTTTGTTGCACTGAAGGTGCGATATGATTAGCATAGAGTTGATATCCAACTTACTTTACTTTTTTTTTAAACCAATGAAGGAAACTATACTAATATTATAAATTCGAAAGTAACTCTGTCTGTCTGTATGTAAACTTTTCACGCCTAAACCACTGAACAGATTTCGATTATAGGACGATGTAAGATACTTCGTATTGTATTTTATTTTCCATGACATAACGTATTCAAGCTTGTATACTCCGTAGGTGTAGGTAGAAATTTTGTATAAATGAAACTGAAATATGTTTTTTTCAGGAAACCCCATATATTTAAGACTTGAAACAAACGGTTTGTAGCTCGTAACAAAAAATATGGGACAAAAATTGTGCCTGTTGGATCAAAAAAAAAAATTGGGGAAGGGGTCTATAGTACTTTGCCCACCGTCCTTTGGCAAGGAGATAGATGGTATCCTGGGGCCTTCCACAAGTTGCAATATATCTCCTTGCCAAATAGGCTACTTTTTGCCCCGGTAGCACGTTCGTATGGGATAATTTCCGACATCCACACGACCACACGGGTGAAGCCGCGGACAAAATTATAAAATAGTTTTTTTTTATGGCTCTGGGTGACAATCAAGCAAGTTACCCATCTGATGGTAGCTGGTCACGGCCGCATGTGGAGATCTACAATACCAGTCGAGGCATCGCAGATGGCTATCTCTGACACGAAGCTGAAATATCCTTAGGGTAATTACCATTTTGTGCTTGCTGTCAGCAAACCAAAACTCATGAACGCTGCTTGGCGGCAGTGCTTGATGGTAGTACTCCCTCAGACGAGCTCCTTCAAAAAGAGCATTGGTCGAAAATGACGATTGCCAAATGCATGTCATGTCAACTCATGTCAGAGGATGACTTTGTTATTTATTACATTACATAACCTAACATCTCGCCTGTTCTCCTTGAAGGGCTAGGTAGAGGTGTAGCGGTATCTACAACGCCACATGCGAACAACGCGTCATACAGACGTCACGCAAAATCCTGCATCTCGCAAGCAGAGTTTACCGCGCAACTAGCATAGCTACAACGTCGTAGTGTCTAGAAATATTCTAATTAATTTGCACATAATGACAATATTAGCTCCGGTGGCTGTTAATCTAGACTCATTAGGTAAATAATAAATTGGCAATATGTCGAAAATAACGGGAACGCTTTTGATAAAAATGCGAATAGGATTTAAAGGAAAATACTTACCAAAGACATAACAGGTATTAGTGAATCTAGTATAAGATAATAAAATTTCTTCCGTTATATTTATTTAGTGTTTTGTTAACTAAGCAAGTCTAAGAGGGGCTTGTGGCTAAGTAACAGCCGCACGGGTCGGTGGACCAGGTTAAGCTACGCTTGCCACGGTTGGTCCGTAGGTGGGTGACCATCTTCACATACTAAGACCTCGGAAAGCACGTTAAGCCGTTGCCTCGGAAAGCACGTTAAGTCGTTGGTTGGTTGGGGTTGACTTCCAGTCTAACCGGATGCAGCTGAATACCAGTACTTTACATGGAGCGACTGCCTCCAGCCGTCCACAACCCAGTTACTGGGTAATACGATACCCCTTGGTAAGACCGGTTGTCAAACTTTCGTGATTCTGATCACCCCGTAACGACTGGCAAAGATCTACGACTGACAGCCGGGACCAACGCCGAGTCACGCAGGCGTCTCGGTATGTAGAGATGGTCGCCCATCCACGGACTGACCTCGGCCGACCGACTCTTTCGCGCCTACGTCCACTAGACCTAAATAAAATCAGCTAAGGTTACATCAAACACCCCTGAAACGACATCGCACCATAAGAACTTTTTTTTCTGCTTAAAAATCTAAGTAGCTTTTGTACTTTAAGTTAATAAAATAAGGTGCAAAATTGCACTAGCACACGAAATCTAGTTTAAAATAACACGGTAGAGTGGTAGTGAACCTTGTAAGGTCAAGTGCATCGACGAGTGACCGACCGGTCTCTACCTAGTGTTAAAACAATATTTAAAGTACAGTGGGTTCTGTAGCAGTTTTGATGAGGTCTTCTAATCGAAAAATCTCTTTTTTACCGAAAGTTTTACAAAAAAGTGACTTAAAGAAAATTACAAAGAATTAGCAAATTAAAATTTTAATGTTTAAGTCGTGATTCTTTCATAATGTACTATCATCATCTTTGTGCCCTTGCATCTTACTTGGGATCGATGCTACACTTCGGTCGTTTTCATCTTCTATTCTCCCCTATCAACCGCAAAGCACTCCCTTTTCTTTCATATCGTTCCTCACACAATTCATTCTGACTTACCTAATGTAATAACAATTGTTGTTAGTATAAAAAAAGTATTTTAGTTAATTACGATTATGCGGCCGTGGTTTTTAAGGCAACTCTATTTATCTAATTATTAATCTTATTTATCTAATTATTAATTATTAATCTATTATAAAAACATTTTTCTAATTATTAATCTTCACCGACAACAAATGGGTTAAATTTTGACATTTGCACCCTTTAAACATATATTTTTCAAAAAATATTTTGAGAAAATCAATGTTTTGGAAAAACTTAAAAATATTTTCTTAACTACTTATACTTTCTTAAGCCCACGTTCGGACGAGCGTAAAAATCGCGCGATTTTATCGCGCACTGGACTTTCGATTCTCGATTTTAAGCCGAGGCTTGTGAATACAATAGAGTGCATTCTAGCGCGTCAAAAACCATACATTGTTGTATTTTCAACTCTCGGCGCTAAGCAGTACGTTGAAAATTCAGTGCGCGAATAAAAATCGCTGCAGGAAAAACACGCCCGCGCGTCCTTAGCTAACGTCACTTAACTTAAACCTTCTTCCTATGGGGGTAAGCAGAAAATGCAGAAGTATTTTTTTCTCCCGCGTAAATACTCTTAGAACACCATCGTCTATTAGGTATCCCTAGAAAACTACAAAGAGCTTTCGTATTTAAATCACGGAACCCTAAAACAATCCAGCGCGACGGTCACTGATGTGCTAACTGTTTTTATTACGACGCAAATCTGTTCCGAGATCAGCAGCCATTAATAATGTTATGGCAAACTGCTAATTATGCCATTAATTTAGCATTTGATAAGCAGGTATGTCTGGCATGCGGGCGGTTGTTGCTAATAAATTACTGTGTGACAGTTGCAATTTTATTGTTTCGTAAGTTTTTTGCAGACTATAAAAATAAAACTTAATACCTAGTAATTTTGGAACGATGTTTTTTTTTTTATTTGGGAGTATTCTAACGGAGTTTTACATTCCCGTATTCTAAAAACATTGAATGATCAGCAAAACACACGAAAACTACAAATTATCGCGGAACATACATGGGGGTTCAATCAATGGGTATTAGTGTCTCCTGACCACAGACCTTCGCTGTACAGGTTTCCTGGGGCATCCTGTATAACGAAAGTCCAAAAACCAGCTGAGCAACTTACCTAAGCAACGCCAGATCATACTCGAACGTGGCAGGATCGAAGTGAGGATGGCTGGCGACGATCTGCACTCTTCGCTCCACAAAGCCATAGGGTTCGTCGCTCTGAGCCAGGTCGTGTTCGCCCAGTCTTACTAGCAGTTCTGATGGGGGGACGCTGTGGGAGAAATTTGTGTTTTAGTAGATATTGTGGAGAAAGTTAGGGCTTATAATGGTTGGTAATTGATAACATTCAATAAAGGAGTTTAGTGATACTTGTTGTATTTTTTTATGAGAAGTTGAACCTATTTGTCCTGAAGTTGGAAAGTTGCAGGCTGGTATTTTCTTATGTAGGAATATCTACAATAATAGTTATTTATGCAACTCTTTTTTAATACCTAATTATGTACAGTTGCATACAAGACTTTATCTATACCCATGATATGAATCCTCTATAAAAGGTTCTGAAACAGTATTTTTTTTGCAATACTAATATGGAACAAAAATGGCGGCCGGCGGGATACGACGTGAATTCGAATAACCTATAAGTTTCTTTTTTAAATTACTGCGCTGTGGTAGAGAAATGCGCGTGCATAACAAGGTTCCTTTTTTGAAAACGAGTTCCATAATGAAATTTAGTACAACATATTAATAACACTCGTTTGGATGATATTATGTTTATAGATACCGGCACGTAAGTTGGCAAGATATTTCGCGGTGGGGGAAGTTCGCGCATGTAAGGCCGGCCGCAAACGTCCGGTTTCCTGATTCGGAATTCAGTTTCGGAATTCAGATTCGGAAACCTGAATGCAAGCATTTCATACAAAATGTTCTCTCCAGCGCACACGTACTTAAATTTTCCGTCAGGGTTTCAGAACGGAAAATTTAAGCACGTGTGCGCTAGTGAGAACATTTTGTATGAAATGCTTGCATTCAGGTTTCCGAATCTGAATTCCGAAACTGAATTCCGAATCAGGAAACCGGACGTTTGCGCCCAGCCTAAGGCAGGCCGCATACGTCCGGTTTCCTGATTCGGAATTCAGTTTCGGAATTCAGATTCGGAGACCCCGAATGCACGCATTTCATACAAAATGTTCTCTCCAGCGCACACGTGCTTAAATTTTCCGTCCGGGTTTCAGAACGGAAAATTTAAGCACGTGTGCGCTAGTGAGAACATTTTGTATGAAATGCTTGCATTCAGGTTTCCGAATCTGAATTCCGAAACTGAATTCCGAATCAGGAAACCGGACGTTTGCGCCCAGCCTAAAAATGTATGAAATTGTGCATGCGCGAACTTCCCCCACTACAAAATATCTTGCCAACTTACGTGCCGGGTATTATACTATGACACTGGTTGTTTTAATGTTGGCATGTTTCAGACTCTTTTAAAGAGGATTTATAGCATGTGTGGAGATAAAGAACTTCATATTTATTGAACTGATTGCAAAAAACATAAACGGCTCGCTAGAAATTCAGCACATTTTTCATTTTATAAAACTGCAGTTTTTCATTTGATGCACGATTAATGCAATTAAAATGATTTTGCAAATAAAATGATTTTGAAGTAACTACCTATATCTAATAAGTATTTAATTTCGAACATCATTAATGTGACCTCTTGGTTTAATCTAATAAGTAGGTACCGACGCCAGCACATCAAGCTACCCGAAACTGTCAAATTTTCCCAATCAACCTTGAACCTAATGCTTTAGCGATAAAGTCGAAAATCTATTAAAAAAAATTGACGGATTTTAGTAGCTTGATGTGCTGGCGTCTGTACATAACATGTGAACTAGACGTGGTGCAACTCCTTTTTTTGATCACTTTGTTTTACAATGATCAATGATCAGTAGCACACGCGTCAATGAAGCCTGGAAAACCCGAGAACCAACAAGTAAATTAATTATCCTAAGGCCGGCCGCAAACGTCCGGTTTCCTGATTCGGAATTCAGTTTCGGAATTCAGATTCGGAAACCCGAATGCAAGCATTTCATACAAAATGTTCTCTCCAGCGCACACGTACTTAAATTTTCCGTCAGGGTTTCAGAACGGAAAATTTAAGCACGTGTGCGCTAGTGAGAACATTTTGTATGAAATGCTTGCATTCAGGTTTCCGAATCTGAATTCCGAAACTGAATTCCGAATCAGGAAACCGGACGTTTGCGCCCAGCTTTACAGACTGGTTTTTCTTTTTAGCCCTGCTTAGCTTTCGAGCAGGTACCTATTTTTATTAGAACGTGCAATGTTATGACAGAGCATAATTTAAGCAGAAGGGGATTTTGTTGGAGCGAAAATCGACAAAGTATAGAAACAATAAGGACACTAGGTAGCGCTCAGAAGTCATAAGAGTAAAATATTTTGATACGTGTACTGTTTCTTAACTACATTGCATTAACATCAAAATATGCCAATTGCCTAACACATATTTCCAGATCGTGCGAGTCGCCTATAGAAAAAATAATATTATTTAAAAGCGACTATTCGCCCGTTTTGGGCGAGTAAATTCGTGCGAATCGACTACCTAAGAGTTGATTTTACCAGTCATAAACTTTTATCCGTGGAATAAAATTGTCGCCTGAGTTCTAGTTCGGATAAATAGTCAAATATTCAAAATTTATTGACATGACTTATTCTAGGCATAAAAATTTGTTAAAATTTGCCCTAATAAATAATAAGCCAAAAATATTCGTCGAGTAAGTTCTAAATTATTGGAATAGGTATTGCAACCTCAGGTGATCAACAGGAAAATAACCTTTCTTAGAAACCCAAACCCATCAAAAATCCCTTCCGAAAACTGTGCAATCTTATATGGAAATTTACAAAATAACGATTGACATTGTAGGCTTCTGTTACCTACTGATACTCCTATAGGTCGTCATGAGGAAAATGCTCACTTGATGCGGTTCACAGGTCTAATTCTATTTACAAGATAATGAGTCGAGTTATGAGCGTATGTGATGTTATGTGCATATTGTGTTGTGTTGTATTGATGGAGAATGTGGAAAATTATAGATGACGTACTTAAATGCTTTTTAGTTGTGTAACCTCCTGATTATGATCTTGTGGAAAACGTGTGTAGATAGATGTCTCAAATAGTTTGAAAAAGATAAATCATATTAGCATCAAAAAAGGCTTATCCGGCAGTATAGAATAAAATACTCTTTATTATGTACACCATATAAATTACAGACATAAATATATAGAAATTTTACAAAGGGTGCAGTGGCGTAACTATAGGGTGGCATTGGGGCAAAATGTCACGGGCCCCCAGCCAGAGGGGGCCCCTCGCCCGAGAGGGCCATGAGCACAGGAGGATCCTAACATAAGTTTATAAAAGCAAACTTTTTTGAAAATTGCCAACAAAGGCCATCATTCAGGTTTCGAACATTTTGTACCTTTTTCCCATTGTTAGTCTAATGTTTTGAGCAGGACCACTCAGCAGTAGCGTTTGGAACTACTAGACCAATGACCAACAAACCAGTCAGGTTTTAAATTTTGTAGGGGAAAATATGAAATCTACGCGGAGGAATCGCGGGAGAAGTGCTAGTAAAAAAAAAAACTATAACGTTGGTTGAGCTGCTTTACATTGGGGGTGGGCCCCATACCTTGAATTTGCCACGGGCCCCAAACGGTATAGTTACGCCACTGAGGGTGACACAATGGGCGGTCTTATCGCTAAGAGCGATCTCATAAAAACAACCTTAGGAGAACTTACCTTCCGTATAGGAGTTAGTTTTATGTAGGTAATTGGGGGGATACCTAAACATCTAAGAGAGAGTCTTATTTGTTTAAAAATGAAATTTCACGACGATTTTCCACGAAAAGCAAAATGTACAGACTTGGCACAAACTGTTATGGTACAGTCAACAGCAAAAGTAGATGATGAAAATCAGAAATTCAATAAGTACTAATGAACGGAGTTCGCGTCAGAACTGTGTGGCGTCGAAGTGATTCAAAAGTATGTGATTGTAAATTATATCAAACATTTACTACTAGTACAGCTATTATATGACGCGAACTCCGTTCATTAGTATTGAATTTCTGATTTTCATCATCTACTTTTGCTGTTGACTGTACAATGGCATGCCTTGCATACCTACTTCTGTGTAAGTTACTTAGATACATTCGGAGAATTTCAGGAAAACGTTTTTGATCAGACATTTCTTAGTATTTTTTTTAGTTAGGGATGGAAACCATACTCAATGGTTTTACTTTTCTAAAAACAAGACCCTCTATCTAAAACTAAAATAAATACAAACAAATTCAAAAATACTCACTGTTCCACACAATGCGCAGCAGTAATCGCCCAGTTTTCATTAAGCAGCGCAGCGCCGCATTTGTGAAGATACGTCGAAGTCCTGTACTGCCTCAGGGATATCTGCCACGGCCACTGTCCGAAGCCAGACTTCGTTCCACCCACGATCCTGCCTTGAGGAGCCTGCCAGAGTCTTCGCCCACAGACTGCGAGCACCAATAGGGTTGAATTTAGAATCATTGTGGGGTTTTTATTGCATTTATTGGGGCGGGAATTAATTTATTGGGGTGGGAATAATGTTTATTAGGGTTGTGGATGGGATTTATTGGTTGAGGAAATTATTTATTAAGTTTGTTTAGTGTTGTGTATATTGTTAGTTTTATTGGTAGATTTATTGTATGTGCTAAGTATTTGTGTTTTCTGCGATTTGAATTCGTAATAATTTTAATTAATATCACTTTATTTTTATTATATTTTAAGTAAACATGTTACTGTTTTTATTTTATCATGTATTTCTTATTATGGTTTTCTAAGTCATTAATAATATTTAAATTAACGGTTGTCGTTTTATGTATTGGGATCTACTAATTATAAGAAAATAAAGGTTTTCCTTATCCTTTACTGTAGGTATCCAACGTTTTTTAAAAACAAAACGAGACTTATTTTGAAAAACTAAAAGTTCGTTGGACTCCGTTTCTCAGATTCATATCTATTCGCGCCATAAAAACTCTTTTACACTTTACTGCGTACAAGATTTGAAATTAGAACACCATATTATAATTAATTTTAAATTCATTTGTTTTCGCATTCGTGAATTTCGAATTTGCAATATTTACAACTTAAAATCTTTGTGCTATCTTTGGTAGGTACTGACGGCAAACAGAGTTACTTTTTTAACCAAAACTGGATTGGTCTCGTTTTTGTCCAATAAAACTTTGGGAGTCCTAATTAAACTTTTTGCTCAACAAATTGACATTTGAAAAACCTTAATGCTACTGCTGAATAATTCTTAGTGAATATTGCTTATACAATGTTATTGCCATAAAAAGTAGATTATATGATTTTAAAATTAAGAAATTTATTAAGTAAGTCTAAACTTTTGTGGACGGTAATTATTTTAATTAATCAGTCAATCTTAAGGAACTTTCTTAGTTAAAAACACTTTAGAAAAATCTTTTCACAACTCCGAAAATGCACATTAAAATGTTCTTGAAACACTTTTCGCATTCGAAAATCGAAATAGAATTCGAAACACGTATGTTTAAATCCAGTTCACGAATGCACTTCATCCTCGTACTCCCATGACATCTTTATTTTTACATTCTTACTCTTTAACAACCTCTTTGGCATTCTGCCTAGCCCACTTTTTAACATAACTTCGAAAACAATTGAAGTTTTAAATATTGATTTTTATTTGTTTTGTCACATCACTACTATAAACACTGGTTTTTAGACCAAGGAATAATGTCACGTCTTGTACATGCACTTTTTTCAGAAATCGTAGTTCTCAGTTCAAAAATTCCGCGTTTTTTTTAAATGTCAATGCAAAAGCCACAACATTCGTCCTTGCAAACGCCTTGGCCGTGGCGTGCGGTCGCCTCGCGATCTCACTACTCTTTGTTTGAAAACCGAACAGTTTTATATTTTTTTATTATTGTTTATGCACGGCTGTAGAACATTTTGTTGGGACTCCAAAGGTCTTTAACCTGGCTGTAGCTATTTTTATATTGGTTTTGTTAAATAAAAATAAAAGTAGTATTGTAATTGTGGGGTTTTTCGGCAATGCCATTGGGTGCCTAACTTAATAACGTGTTGTAATGTTTTTTTCTGATTGAGGCATCTTTTAGGTAAAGTTCTAGACATCTTTTAAGCCGTAAATACATAATTATTCTATTAACTTTTACAAAACAATGCAAATAAGCTACTTGCTATTTGAGGCTGCAAACACAAATTCTGACAGATTCTGACCGTCTCACAGCGGCGTAACATATCGACGGTGAAGTGTCAATATCTAATAACTAACATTTTAGCGATTTTCACTTGATTGCATATTCGTAGGTAAAATATGAAATAGCTCATATTTGCAAAGACATAAGGTCTTGAATCGACGACGACGTTTCCTACTATTTGCTTAATATAAGTAACTTTTTTGTTACAATATTAAAAACTATAGAAATGAAACGTTTTTTTCGCCTCCTGTAAAATCATGATTTTGTAGTTATTAGATATTGATACTGCACCGTCGATATACTCAATCCTAATACCATTTATTTTGACAATTTAACAATATTCATTGCGTTAATTCTTCAGATTGCGATAGAAAGTGTGTAAAGTAATTGGTGGTCTTTAAAAATTATCATTATCACCTAAAAATTATCGGTTTTCATCAATATTACTCGATCCTGTCAATACAACCAAAAGCTCTTGCAAGAACAAGTATTTCATTATCTTGTAGACTAAAATTCTTCTATAATGTGTCATCTTTTTTCTAGTTTCAACTAATCTTTTAAGTTCCTCTTATCTTTTGACAACGATTTGGAAGACTAGAATGTGTCTCATTTGTTTTGCTGACTTTTTAGTTTTATCTTTTACTAGCTGCGCCCCGCGGTTTCACCCGCATAAGTGTCGATCCCGTGGGAATATCGGGATAAAAACTATCCTATGTCCTTTCTCAAGTTCCAAACTATGTCTGTACCAAATTTCACACAAATCGGTTCAATAGTTTAGGCGTGAAGAAAAGACAGACAGACAGAGTTACTTTCGCATTTATAATATTATAGTTTGGACTAGCGGCCCGTCCCGGCTTCACGGGTTTCACAGGAAATTTTTAATTTTTTTCTAAGAACCATCCTCGTAACTACTTCAAGGAATATTATAAAAATATATTTAGCGAAATCGGTTCAGCTGCTCTCGAGATTTGCGATTAGCAACACATTCAGCGATTTATTTTTATATTGTAGATATGTCCTTTCCTTTAGCAGTTAGCTGATATTTGACGTTCAACCTTTTTGTTCATTTACGTCTTTGATTTAAGACCAAAGAGACGATAATATGATAAATAAAGGGGGTGACTACTAAGATGACGACTAATAGAGAAGTATGGAAGAAAAATACATGTTGCACCGACCACAAATAAATTGGGGTATGGGCAGGAGAATTATGATAGTGATTCGGCATCATTCACTCGAAGTGAAACGTCATCATCTTCCTAACCTTTTCCCAACTATGTTGTGGTCAGCCTCCAGTCTAACCGGATGCAGCTGAGTACCAGTATTTTACATGGAGCGACTGCCTTTCTGACCTCCACAACCCAGTAACTGGGTAATACGAATCCCCTTGGTAAGACTGATTGTCAGACTTTCGGGAATCGAAGTGAAACGTCTGAACATAAAAAAAGAATCAAAAGTGAAATAAAATTTAAGTAAAAACCTTTTTAGAAACAAGTTTTTAATTAAATAAAAAGTACTAAAAGTACAAGTAAAACTTTAATATTTTCTTAAAAGCTTGAGGCTTGTCTTAAAGTGTAAGAAGGACGTTCAGGCTTAAAGCTGATATCGACAGTTTCCAGGAAGGTATGCCCAGTTTACCCCAGTTCCCAGAAGATGGCTGGGGTAGACTGGATGCGGAAGGCGGAGGACAGGGTGCTGTGGCGCAGTCTGGGAGAGGCCTATGTCCAGCAGTGGACTGCGATAGGCTGAGTTGTTTGATTGATGCCCAGTTTATGGCAATAGACATAAGCATAATCAGCCTATAACGTTCCCACTGCTGGGACACAGACCTCCTCTCTGTGAAAGGGAGTGGGCCGTAATCCACCACGCGGGCCCAGTGCGGTTTGGTGGACTGGGTGCTTATGGCAATGGAACCCATTCTTAATTCAAATGCTATTTCTCACCAGTAGGTAACTCGGTTTACACGCACACGGTTGAATCAGGCCTTAATCTCAGTTTTAACTAAACAACGATTAACAATCAGCTGTTAGTTGATTAACCAATGATAATTAAAGACATGTATTTGAATTAATCTGTAATTATAAACCCTAATTCATCCGTCCGTGACTGTGGGGACATTTTAATTAATTATCACGCGTGTAAGGCACGGTGTTCACTTGCGGAAAGTCTGTCAGTATTAGAAAATTACATAATCTAACATCACGCCTGTGACACTCGAAGGGGATAGACAGAGGTGGACCCTATTGCCATCGACCAGGCACAAATTTAGACTCCGGGCGGCTACTGAGAAATTCCTTTTTTAAAACTCAATAACACTTTGTCCGACCTGGTAATCGAACCCAGGACCTCATGCTCGACGACGCAACTCCACGATGCAATTTTTTCTTATACACCGTGAAATTTTAATCACCGTTTTCCTCTTATGGGGTCATTGTACTCATCATTATGAACAACTTTTACTATGGGACCAAACATGAAATCACGAAAAAAAATCTGCTGTTCCCTACATTTTGACGAGTTATGCGAACATAAATGTAGGGAACAGCTGATTTTTTTTTTCACGTTATAATATCACGTCCATTTTGAGACAAATCACGCTCAACTCTCAAAAAAACTCACAGCATTTATTTCAATTAAACTAATTACAGGCACTTTAGAATTGTCCCGACGTCGATCAGTCAGAAAAATGAAGCTAGCTGTCCATTCCAAAGCATAACAGAGGTACCTATGGAAAAGAACTGACAAGCAACTCTCTCAACCGTGTCGACGACAGCCAACATTTTTTTGCTGTCAAAAAACGCCTCCCTCCGTTGAACACGCAGCCTAACAGTCAAAACAATCAGTTGACCCAACAATGGCGACGCATAATTAAACTGTAGTTAATAATCTAACAATTAGTTAGCCTCATGGCATGAGTAATACTTCCTGATAATGCGGTCGGTTAACCGACGCGGACGGTTATAGATATTATGTGAGGTTATTACATAACATAAATTCACGCTTATATTTTTCATAGGGGTAGGCAGAATTGTCTAAGTAAGCCTACTGCATGATGATTTCCATTATGGGAACTACCCCTGATTTTATTTACATATACATATAATTTATATACAGGGTTATTGGAAAAACACCAACAACCTCTTAAGAAGTCATTGTACTCATTATTATGAACAACTTTTACTATGGGACTAAACCTAAAATCGCGAAAAAAAAAATTTGCTGTTTCCTACATTTTAACGAATTATACGAACATAAATGGCAAAGATCGTCACTCACTGGACTCCTGAAGGAGGACATTGCCGTCGAGGTAGACCATGTTGAAGGTGGTATGACGATCTGACGAGGTTGGCAGGGCCAACATGGCCAGAGATCGCTCAAGGCAGAGAGGTTTGGAAGATAAAAACTTTTTTACAAAAAAAAAAACAACCGACTTAAAAAAAAAAAACACTACAAAGTGAAAAATAACTTTAATTTCGGAAGTCGGTGTCTTTGGTTCCGCATTTTCTTTTTTTTTTTAACTTTGTAGTGTTTTTTTTGAAGTCGGTTGTTTTTTTTTGTAAAAAAGTTTTTATTTTTCACTTTTTAGTTGTACCTACCCGACATAAATTCAATTAACACTAGTGCATTGAAGAATTGAAGACACAACTCGAAGAATCATCAAAATTCGCATAGAAATGCCGGAGATGCAGTACATTTATGCACATAACTTCGTACATAAGAATAATTACGTAATGTATTATATACTAAAACCTTTCTGAAAGTATGTAGATCACACTAATACATACATACATACGGGTCGAATACAGAACCTCCTTTTTTAAAGTCGGTTAAAAAAAGGGGAGGCCTTTGCCGAGCCACGGACACAATAATTATAGAATTACGAAAAAAAAATTACACCATTGCGTACCCCTTCGTGAACTATGTATTATGTTTACCTACGCCAATCAAATTATAGCCAATCTTATTAAGTATAATTACGGAAACCTCTGATCACAATTAAAGAAAATCGAGGCCAATTTATCAATTTCCGTTAATTGGTTAAGTATCATTCATTTGTTTGTAGTTGATTTATTGATTTTAACAATGCCAGGAAAGCTGGAGGAAGGAGGTGACATTTTTATGGTTACAATTTTTACACAATTTGTCGATAATTGATCAATCTATTACCGGTGGGGCAGATGAGTCCTGCGGAGTAATTGAGTAACATGCTAACAGTACCAATGGCCACCCGCTGAAGACTTCCCACCTGGACATGAGTTACCTTGGGTAACCTGGAAGTCTTTAAACAGACTCCGGACCTAGGTTGGCCGAAGCAAGGACAACCTGTTCAGAGCCCTGATTCACAACCATACGACAGGCTATATTATCGAAAACCTGACATTTCAATAACCTGATTTGACTTGCCCTCAACAACAAATAGCTGTTGGAAGAATAGTGGGCGTCTATTTGATTTAAACTGACAAAATTTTCGGGTTTTGGAATTGTGAACAGCGTTTAGAAAACTGCGATAACAATGATTAATGTTCGATACAAGTACGATACGGAAGCGTATCGAGTGTTTGTGAATAGCTATGCAGGTGGAGATTTATAGACGACTCCGCCTTGAAGTGTAAATGTAGTGCTGTTCCACAAACGATGGGACATTTAATATCGTGCCCTGCGTGTCCTGTCAGCTGCACGTTACAGGAACTGATGGACGCTAGTGATGGCGCCAAACAAGTAGCCCAATTCTTGGCCGAGTCCATTTAGATTGCTGTCGACACGCTAAGAAGAAGAAGTACCAATGGCTTCCATTTTGACAGTTCAACAACATTCATTGCGTTATTTACGTTCTTGAGCAGACTAATATATCGAACATATAAAGCAATGATTATCAATATCCTTCAAAATGGTACAGATTGTGACTGATAGTGTGTTAGGCAATTACGATGCTGAAGCGGAGACAGGCCAGATGGACCCACGGCCATAAGAAGGTGGCTGGGACAGACTGGATGAGCCAGGACAGGGTGTGGTGGCGCAGCCTGGGAGAGGCCTATGTCCAGCAGTGGACTGCGATAGGCTGAGTTGATTATTATTATTTATTTATTAATCAACTTCTATATCTGAAGTTTTAGTTTAATTATTACATTGTGCTTTATCAACCTGAAATACCTAAAATGTTTTAATACCTTTCTGAATTTTTTTATGAAAATAATTTCGATTTTATTTCAGTGTTTTTTTAGAGAGAGACAAGCATTTATTTTTTGTGTTTATCATCATTTATTTATTTTCAGATCATAAAAACCAATTGGTTAGTTGTTTGTTTTGTTTGTTTATGAATATTGTGTTCCTTTACATGTGATGGGGTTTACTATATATTCGAATTGAAACCTAATTATAGTCTTATTTCACAGGATCAGTTTAAGGCCGTGTCCTAACATAAGCGATCGTTGCGTTGACATTTTTGTTCCTAATTTGTTCGGATAACTGAAAGGCGCCTTCTCGCTTTGGTGTGACAAAATGAACGCGGCGATCGTGTGTACTATCGAGGATGTCTGATATTAGGACACAGGGTAAGAAGCTTAATTATGGGTTTGTAAAACACATCTTTATGCCTTGAACAATGAGATTTTAGGTGAGACAAATAGAGGCGTTTGTGTGTAAATGAATAAAGATAAAACTAAAAATTCTCACCATTTTTATAATCAGACATGTTGACAGCTTCCGTCGTGGTTTCCGGCACCAGGGTTGTCGTAGGAACGGCTTCTTCTGTAAAATAATTATAACATTTATTTTTAAAATATAATTCCATTTTGCTATTCGTCTGCCATTGCATTAGTACGGAGCTATACGGAGAGTTTACAGGTATACAGCTCGTATAGGTGTGTACATCAATTATTAAATCTAAACATAATAATAATAAAAAGAGAAAAAGTAAAAAAAGAGAAAATTTTAGTACATTTTTTGGGGTATTCCTCGAAACGCACCAAATGAAACGTCTATCGATATAAATTTATTACGAATCCTTCAAATGCTCTTCTCTATTTTTCATCGTTGATACATTTCGACGAATAAAATTATAATATTTTTATTTTGATTAATATTTAATTCCTTTTTTCGAGGAATCTTTTGGTGCGTTTGAAAGTTGGTGCGTTTCGAGGAATACCTCCATTCTTTGTACTTTTTTTTGTTTGTAAGCTATCACGCTAAGGGTCTCCCCACATTTATCGATACGGAATCGGCTTAAGCCGAATGCGTATCACCACACTACTCGACTTATCGCCGAGCTAAGAGGCAAACGGCTCGTTTCGCCGTCGTCGGCGAGACCCTAAAACGGCTAACCGGATTTGGATGAAATTTGGCACATGAGTAGACCATGACCTGGATTAGAACATAGGTTACTTTTTATCCCGATTTTGCAACGGAATCGAGACTTATGCGGGTGAAACCACGGGGCTCAGCTAGTAAATAAATAAAAAAAATAATAAATACAACTTACCAGTAGGTTTCACAGCTTCAGTAGTGCTAGAACTAGTACCATTCTTCTCAGTGACGCTTTCAGTAACATTTTCAGAGGAAACGGAACTGAAAGTCGTCAGACCAATACTTGAAGTCGAAGTCGGTACAGTTGGTGACAGTGTCACGTTGACAGTAAATTCTAGGATCGGTTGTTGAGTTGTTACAGTTGTTGATGATGTTGGGGCTTCTGTTGTAGTAGTTGTTGTTGTTGTTGTAGAAGTTGTTGTTGGTTCAACAGTTTGTTGTTCTGTTGGTGTGAGTTCTACAGTTGTTGGTGGTGGTGTTTCTGGTACAGGTGCTTCTGTTGTCGTCGTAGTTGTTGTTGTAGTTGTAGGTGCAGCTGTAGTTGTTGTGGTTGTAGTTATCGTTGTTGATGTTGATGAAATAGTTGTTGATGGTGTTTCTGGTTTTGGTGGTATTGTTGATATTAGTACCCAGCCTTCTGTCGGCCATTTTTCTGGAATTCATAATGAAGATGTTAATAATTTTACAACATAATAAAATTATAGCCTATAATGTTCCCACCATTGGGACTCAAGCCTCTTCTCTTTTGAAGGGAGCAGTTCATAATGTAATGTTTATGTAAGTTATCATAGGTACTATAATATTCGTTAGTAAAATAACATACATAATAGTTTACGACAAGATTTTACGACTATTATTCCTAATTTTATTATCATAACAGAATTATGTATGAACATGAACACAATGTAACTGGATGATGTCACTGTTGCTCTAAAAATAATAAAAAATATTCGATCTTCCATAAAATGTCTGGTAATACGAGACTCATTATTTTTAATAAACAATTTTGGTAAAAAAAAAAAAACGAATTATTTGTTACTACCTTGTTAAATCTACGGTTACAGAATACGTGATTTTTCTGATATATCTACAGAGTAATAATAAGAAACTGAGGTCTAGAATAAGAAACTAAGGTTTTTCAGAGGGACCAGTGAAACGAGAAAGACGCTCAAAAATCCACACTTAATATTATAAATTCGAAAGTAACTCTGTCTGTCTGTCTGTATGTTACCTTTTCACGCCTAAACCGCTGAACCGATTTAGATGCAATTTGGTATAGAGATAGTTTGAATCCCGGGGAAGGATACTTTATATCCCGATATTCCCATGGGATCGAGACTTATGCGGGTGAAACCGCGGGGCGCAGCTAGTGTTCAGTAAAAGCATATTGTTTAATAGTAAAATGTAAAAAAAAGGCCTGTTCTTGATGCAATTTTACAAGACAAAACTTTCAACTAATAATCCAGATTAGCTCTAGAGGGTAACAAAAGTACCTCGAACTCAGTGCAACTATTATAAAGAAGTAGGTACACGAAAAGAAAACAAACAGTAGGTATCGTTCCTGGGGGTCTACTCCATAAGCACAAAATCCGTAGTTTCGGTCGTTACGAGCCTTTTCTTCTGCGTATCCCTTACGGACATAAGGTTAGTTCGGGGCCCGAACTAAGAATAAATGACCACACGGTTTGGCAGCTGTCCCCACGCCCGAAGAGATTAGGCCTGTAGCGGTATCTACAACGCCACATGCAAACAACGCGTTATACTGACGTCACGCAAATCCTGCATCGCGCAAGCAGAGTTTACCGCGCAACTAGCATAGATACAACAGCCCGACATGACTCTGACTTGAGAGTAGACCCCCTGTTACTTATGGATTAGGTATTCAAACGGATAGCAACAGTAACAATTTTACAAAAATTTATCGGACCCACAAACCTAAATCTACGACCTACCTAACCAGATCTACAGTATAAATACAAACCTCTCCACAAATCGTCACTGTCCCAAAAAAAAACAAGACATTTCGACAATTCTCACGAGACTCGTGACTCGTCGAACAACTAGCTAGATAAGTGGAACACCACAGTCACGGCAATGACTTCGTGATCGATGCTTGATCGGGTACCGTTCCGTGATGATTGGTACAGTGCCAACAGATTGAAAGGGTTAGGTCAGTGTTAATTCTAAGAGCTGGCGCCACAACGGATGCTTTGAAAAATAGAATAGTGATAGAAAGAGACGGCTGGGTCAGACTGGATGCGGAAGTCTGAGGACCGGGTTATGTGACGCTGCTTACATAATCAGCCTATAATGTTCCCACTGCTGAGACACAGGCCTCTTATCTGTAAGAGGGAGTGGGCCGTAATTCACCACGCAGGCCCAGTGCGGGTTGGTAGATGTCACATGTCTTTGAATTTTTAGTTCTAGGACATGCCGGCGCACGCCAGGCGCTACGTGAGAGAGCCTGTCCAGCATTGAATTGATTGAACTTAAGATAACGATTTTCAATATGCCTAAGAAGTCTTGTATGAGCTATTCAGTGAAGGTTTCTATCGAAAAGAATTACCTAACAGTGTTTAAAATATCATTCGTATCTATCTATCCAAATAAATGAAATTGGACTGTCTGTTTTTGATAACAAAATCACAGCTTTTTACTAAATGCATATGAAAGTATATGTACATTATATGATACTTATTACAAAAAAAAACATGTTAAAAATTTTTGTCTGTCTGTTTGTTCTGGATAATCTCCGAAACGGCTGAACCGATTTTGTCGGGACTTTCACTGGCAGATAGCTGATGTTATAAGGAGTGACTTAGTTACTTTTATTTTAGAAAAAGAATTAGGGTTCCACGTAAAAAAATAAAACTCATGAAGTTCAATTTGTTTTCTGCCATGCACGCGAACGTAGGCGCGGATACAGTTAGTCTCAAATAAGTTGACCAATTAAAAAGCTTACATGTGAGTCAAACTGTAAAGAATCTCATTATAGAGATATATTACCTACTTGTAATATTTCTAAGAAGCAAATTAGGAGTCGACACTTCACCAATGACGAATGATTTCTTCGAAATTAAGGTGCTAATGGATGAACATATCACAACAACAATAGAGGATTCATCATAGCATATTGGAAAGTAATTTTAGCTGATAAAAACAAAGTGACGCATAATTATGTCATGAAAAAAAATAAGCTCCTAACCTAACCTAAAGTATGTATATTCAAACTTATATTTCAAACAAATGACTAACTTTATTTAATGATAATTAAGTTGATTTCAGAGTGACTAGCGCTATTGAAAAAGTTATAAAGATGTTTGAAGTTATAGCGTAAATTGAACTTTATTGTGTAGGATTGAAAGATATTTTTCCATAAACACATATTTGTTTACATTTTTGGCAAATAAATTGCGAATGCAGATTAGATGTTTAGATGGCAGGGACATCGCGCAACCTGTTACTATGGATTCAGTGGACCAGGAGGCGTTGAAATTTTTCGTCGATTCATTATTTAAATAAAAAAATTCTTTTCCATACATTTTGACGGCGTAGGTATTGCGCTTTGCTGTGAAACAGCAGGTTATTTTGATTTATTATTTTATTTTCAGCCCTTATTGTCCCACTGGTTCCCGCCTTTACCCAGCAGTTTTTTACTCTCTCTCTGTCCAGAGTTGCCAAAGACTAATCTTTATCAAAGGAGTCCAGCTCATTCCACGCATAAGTGGAATTGAGCTTATTAAATAAATAAATAAGTTCAATTCTACTTATGCGTGGAATGAGCTGGACTGGAGTAAAAAACTGCTTATATTGACAGTTTGCACCACATACAGGCAGATTTTTTTATCACCATCCAAATTTTTACAGGATGTTCTACCCATGAATACAAACAACTTTCACTATGGGACCAACGCTGAAATCACGAAAAAAAAAATCAGCTGTTTAATACAAAAGTTCAATTCCTATTTGACCAAAATGCAAGACAGCTTATTTTTTTTTTCGTGATTTCAGAGTTGGTCCCATAGTGGAAGTTGTTCATATTCATGGGTAGAACACCCTGTAAAAATTTGGCTGGTGATAAAAAAATATTCCTGTAAGTACCTATACAAGCAGTAGTAGTATATTATGTATATTTAGGTACACCTCTGCCTAATTCTTGGGGAATTACAGGCATAATGTTATATGAATATGAACTCTGTTACAAATTACAATATGTTAAATATAATATATACCAGAGCTTATGAAAAAGGCAGAGCATAGTAAAAAGTAAGAAATGCTATTATCTATATATATAAAATTCAAAGTCCTGACTGACTGACTGATATATCAACGCACAGCCTAAACCGCTGGTCCTAGAGATATGAAATTTGGAGGGTGTGTTCTTTGAGAAGAGTAGGTATCCACTAAGAAATGGTTTTTCGAAATTCCACCCCTAAGAGGGTGAATGGGGGAAGGTGAAATTTCACGCGCACGAAGTCGCGGGCAGAAGCTAGTGATAACATAGTTTCTGTTTGAATAAACAGAAGTAGATGATAAGAAAAACATCGAAATACCTCCATCACCAATCAACGTCCCCCATTTCCCACAACACTGAGAACTGTGATATAAAGAAAAGAAAGTGAGCCCTGTATCTAAATTGAGACAATGCAATGAGTTTGACCCCAGTACGCTCGTGTACGGCCTAGATACGTGAGGAGTGTCCTAAGTAAGGCGACACTGGTAGGAATGAATTGAGGGGGCGACGACCTGGACAATTATAGACCAAGGTAGTGTTTAGAACATAAAACCACGGATGTCTTCCTCGAAGGATGTCCTATCGTACTATGACAGTGCAGGACGAGAGAGTATGCCTGTGTTTGCGCACATTGCACTTGTGCTTCGACTAGGGTTACCATCCGTCCGGATTTGTCCGGACATGTCCGGACTTCTAGACTTTTGTCCGGCTCTTTAATTTGTCCGGATTTTTTGGCTTAGATGGAATACGAGTAATAAAACTTAAAAGTACTTAATACCAAATACTTAAGTCTTTAATATTCATTAACTTCTCATTCATCTAAAAACAAAAATATACTTCTTTATCAATTAACTTAACGAGATCAAACAATAAATCTTGTATTGAAAATTTGCAAACAATCAACTAAGTAGTTCAAACATAAAAAATTTCTTCGAAATAAAAATAGTTTTATATAAAATAATCAAACATATCTCGTTTCTGGTATAGGTATTAATTATTAGGTATATTTTTCAATGCACTTTTTACCACTAAGTGGGTAGATGTTTGGATTTTGTCACTAAAATGTCCGGACTTTTATTGAAATGTCCGGCTTTTTGATAGGACTGCCCCGTTGGTCTCGTAGTCGCAATCGCGACTACTGAGCGTAGGGTCCTGCGTTCGATTCCCGGAACGGGCAAAGTGTTATTGCGTTTTTACATTAGGATTTTTTTAGTAATAGCCCGGAATTTGGAAGTTTGATACCCCCGAGCCTCAGAAAGCACGTTAAGCCGTTGGTCTTGCGCCTGATCTCTCTCCGGTCGTGTCGGATTGCCGTCCCATCGGACTATGAGAGTGAGGGAAGAGGGAGTGCACCTGTGTCTGCGCGCACACTTGTGCACTATAATATCTACCGCACCAAAGGCTGGTCTCCGCTGAAATTGGTCGCCATAGCCGAAATTCGGTCTGAAGGACTTATATTATTGCGCACTCTAATAATAATACCAGCGTTGATAGCTATTCTCCGATGAGATTGGCCGCTATGACCGATATGTGGTCAGGAGGACCTGCCTGGAGGGACAGAGGCATGTAGTGCAGCCGGAGCACGCGGAACGATCTCCGGCCGCCTTAGGGTGAGGCCTGCAGGCAACAGACTTGGGGAGTTCGTCGGCGGCGCGCCGTGTTCCGCGCGCGCCTCTCTGTAGCGGAATGGTGGCCGTTTGCGGCCGCTGAGGGTGACGGGGTCCGCATGGATTCATGCGGGCCAACACCTGGCCGGGGAAGCGTGACGAAATGCGCAAGCACTCCAGCACCCCGGCTAAAGGTAGCAGCAGGACACCGTGTGGTTTTAGTCAGTAAGAGTCTGACAGACCCCTCCACCCACCCCAGGGTGGTGGACATCCATGAGGATTTCCACACGATAAAAAAAATAAAAAAGAGGCATATAGTGCACCCATTTTTCACCAGCTGTCTTATATGTCTATAGGCTATTATCACAAATCGGGGACTATTTCAAGATTCAGCCTGCTACTGAGAGTTTCCTCACGAAAAAGCCAGGAGGTAACACTTGGCCCGAATCGAATGAGGAGAGGTTATGACCACTAACGAGGTAGTATAATGAAAACAAACTGGTAAAAACATCAATCTTCGGCTCAATTGGCGCAGTATTACCTAAGCAATTAACTTCCGAGGTGCAGGTCAACGGTGAGCAACAAATTACAAGGAACAAATAATTATATGTTTGTATAGAATACTGATCGTTGTTCCGGGTATGGATATTTGTGAATTGGAGACTGTGTCTGTAAACTCAGCTACGATACAGATAAAAACAGAAGTGGAATTGGTTATCAAAGGTTGGGCATGTGATGCGGAAGAACGACAAATATGTTACGAGGAAACTTTTGAGTAAAGCCAAAGCATTTATTTCAAATAGGCATATAAAAGGAACTTTTGAACGTCAAAAATTACCTTAAAATAGAATTGATTCTAGTCGCCCCTTCCAAAAGGTAGTTTTCATATGGAGAAGAATGGGCAAGAAACTCCACCGTTACTCTTTTAAAATGTTTTACAATATTTTGCATGGGTACATTAATTACATAATAATATGTGAGGACGATGTGATGACGAGTAAGTATTGATTAAATAAGGCGAGAAGTGGGAGACAAATCAAATTACATATATAAAATGTTAAAATATTAACCCGACAAACTTTAAGAGGTGCTTTAGTTAGCCCATCGAACTGAACAACTTCCACTACGGGACCAACTCTGAAATCGCGAAAAAAAATCTGCTGTTTCATACATTTAGGTCAAGTACCTAGGTATTGAATTTTTGTATTAAAAAACAGCAGATTTTTTTTCGTGTTGTCAGAGTTGGTACCATGGTAAAAGTTACTCAGTTCAATGGTCTACAGCACCCCTTAAAGTTTGTCGGGTTAATTTTTGAACACCTTTATACTGTTTTTGTGAAAGAGGAATATAACTAGAAAAGGGGTGACAGAGATGAAGGCTAAAATATGTATGTCTTCCATACACTGAACTGCACCCTAATTGCGTAACACACTATCAATCGGAATCTGAATAATTTTGAAGCAAATTGCTAATCCATTGCCTCATAAGTTCGAAAAATTTGTCTGCTCAACACGTACTTAAATAACGCAATGAATGTTGTTGAACTGTCAAAATGAAACCGATTCCGATTGATAATGTGTTACGCAATTGCCCCGCGGAACCCTAATTGAAATAAGGGTAGAAGAAGGATGACGATGACCGTTTTGAAGATCATCAAAACATTAGCAAAAAGATACCAACCTAATTCTAAACTTAAGTTGTACGCAAAACAGTAAATAACACTTGTAAATAAAAGATACTCTTACATTTGTTATTGACATAACCGGTAAGTGACTAGTTTAAAGATGTGGTCCCTACTGTCAATATAGCAGTACAAATATTTTATTTAAAACAAATACGAGTAAAGGTGACTTTAAAACGATGACAAATAAATATACAAAGCTACAAATCTCAGGTCTTATTTTTTTTTTTTTATGTAAAACCGAAACAAACTTGATCTTTATTATCAACTAGTTGCGCTCCGCGGTATAGCCCGCATAAGTGTCGATCCCATGGGAATATCGGAATAAAAACTATCCTATATTCTTTCCCGGGACTCAAACTATCTCTATACCAAGTTTCACCTAAATCGGTTCAGCGGCTTAAGCGTGAAAAGGTACCAGACAGACACACTTTCGCATTTATAATATTAAGTATGGATTAGAATTGTTTTCTTTTTTTACGAGTCGTCAGAAGCCGGAAAGCCTGACAACCAGTCTTACCAAGGAGTATCGTATTGCCCAGTAACTGGGTTGTGGTGGTCAGATAGGCAGTCGCTCTATGTAAAATACTGGTACTCAGCTGCATCCGGTTAGACTGGAAGCCGACCCTAACATAGTTGTAGTCTAAATACCAAGCTATATCTCTGTCCCAACACAATCGTCTTTACAGTTCTACAAAGAAGATCTACCAAAACAAACAGGAGTCACTTTCGCATTTAGAAGTGTAAATTCCGTTCGACGCAAATACCAAAATATCTAACCAAACGAGCTAAACCACATGCACGAGCAAACAAACAAAATTCGCATCAATTCATGTCATCCAGTGTAATGCCCATAGAGTCAATGAACTTATTTACCAAACGCGTAGGTAGGTGACAATCTAACAAGTGACAAAAACATAGGTGGCTAAAACGAAATGCGGTATTTTTGTGACGTCACACAAATGAGTAATGACTAATAACATACATAATTATGTACGTCAGTGGATGGGTGACCATCTTTACATACCAAGACCCCTCCGTGCCTCTGAAAGTACGTTAAGCCGTTGGTCCCGGCTGTCATTCGTAGATCTTTCACAGTTGTTACGGGTCGTCAGAAGCCCGAAAGCCTGACAACCAGTCTGAGTCTTACCAAGGGGTATCGTATTACCCAATAAGTAGGTTGTGGAGGTCAGATAGGCAGTCGCTCCATGTAAAATACTGGTATTCAGCTGCATCTGGTTAGACTGGAAGCCGACCCCAACATAGTTGGGAAAAGGCTACGCAGATGATGATACTATTTGTTAAGCTCTTTCATAAAGTTCTTGGAAGGACATATTAAAAGCCCAAAACTGATATAGCGAAAACGACAGAATCAAGGGTTGCTCTAATTTAGAAGCCTTATGATGAGATGCATGTAAAATAAAGTAAAGTGTAGATAGTTCTAGGTTCAGTTTGAGATTGAGATGGTAACACGAATTATAAATCAATAATAATAAATAATAATCAATCAATTACTAATCAATGACTCACTGCACGCCAAATGCCTCTTCTGACAAAAAAGGAAAGAACATAAAACACTACGGTTTCTCGCTGCATATTATTATATTCCGCCGCAGGAACTCGTTGGATGCGAGAAGCACAAAACCGGTCGAAGTGGAGGTGCTTGGGGGAGGCCTAAGTCCAGCAATGGACGTCTTTCGGCTGAAATGATGATGATGAGTATCATACAGGATGTAAAAAGATACATCAAATAGCCGTCAACTACGCATACGTAACATTACATAAAAATAATTGCTCTGAAACGACTTTTATTTTTGGTGCAATGCTGCTTGCGGTAGTGCAAAATGTAACACACGCAAAACATTGTGCTTGGGTGCATGCAACGGTACAGGGGGTCGAAACTTATAACATTTCGTAATAAAAATCAGTAAAAGTTGGTATTTTGACCTTCAATATCTCTGTAACCAGAACGTTCCCAGATATGGTTCAGTACAAAAAAAAATATTACAATTACGGGGACTAAAAGTGACTCTCGGCTTCGTTAAGTGTATTTTTACACCCGTTAAAATTACCTAATGGGTTAGAAAAAAGAAAAATCGCAAAGAGCGTCGTAGCAAGAAATCAAAAATTACGAAGAAGCAACTCTTCAATTACGTAGACATAACAGAAAAGTTTGACAACAATCTTTCGGTTTACATAACGGATATCAAAAATAAGCTAAGAAGACGCAAAGTAAAAAAGTCATCAAGTTTGAATTGATATTTGACTGGTCAAATCATTATCCGATGCTCAAGTATTGGATGAGTCAAATCATGAAATCGTGGGCAGCAGGAACTCGCGGAGTAAACGTATCGAAAATCGCGAAATAAAAAAAACATATATATTCGTTTCTCACGTAATATTTAACATAATCCTGTAATCTGAACCTTTGTGCTCACTAGTTCCTTTAGACCCTTTTGGATCAGTAGTTCCTTCGCATAAGGTAAAGGAACTACTGAGACTAGATAGTTCACATAGCAGTTCCTTTGAAGGAACTATTGAGAACTTTAGGCTATTATACAGTTTATTTTCAAAGACCAGCCAAATTTAAAGGTGTAGTACAGACCATTAAACTGAACAACTTTCTCCTTGGGACCAATATAGTGATCGCGAAAAATTTGTCAACTATCCCATAGAAAACTTCAATACCTACTCGACCTAAACATATGGGACGGCTGAATTTTTATTGGCACATACACAGCCTTAAATTTGGCTGGTCTTTGAAGTCTAACCCAGTGTACCATGACTACCATGTTATAGAGGACGAGCCTATTGCCATCAACCGGCTACAAATCCATTCTCCGGTCTACTACTGTGAAACTCCGAATGGAAAAAGCCAATAACACTTCGCCCGTCCCGGGAATCGTATCCAAGAGCTCATGCTCAACAGTGGCGCTTGCGAACACTAGACCAAAGAGGTAGTCACATAGTATTTTATTAGTTCAAAGACTTTATTCATATCTATGGATTGGTCTTATTTTGGCTGTCGCAAAAATTTAAGTTTATCTCACGCGTTCGTGCTAGGCCCACAGGCTCTCTCTCTTAGTAAGCAATTTTTAACAAATTGACATTCAATAAACGATTTTGATCTAAGATACGATAATCAGAATTGTATAATTAGTAGATTTATAGATAGTGTCAATCACTAGTTAAATATGCCATAGGCGTAACAAGCTTTAATTTATGAGTTCAAACTTTTTTGTGAGAAAATTTAAACATTTTTTTGATACGACATTGATATGTAATGCTAATGTTTTATTTGTAGAAAAAAAAACAAGTTGCTGGAATGAATATCTACTTTATAAGTAGTTAGAAAGGTTACTAAAATAACCGATCGCAGCAGGGTAAATATGGGCAAAGACTGCACCAAATGGAGAAGATTGGAAGGGGGGAGTAAAAACAAAAGTCTACATAGAAATAGCACAAAATCAATCAAAATGCCTAGTCTTTTACCAATTATGCTGGGGTTGGCTTCCAGTCTAACCAGATGCAGCTGAATACCATTATTTTACATGGAGCGACTGCTTATCTAACCTCCACAACCCAGTTACTGGGTAACACGATACACCTTGGTAGGACTGGTTGTTAGACTTTCGGGCTTCTGACGACCTGTCACGACTGTCAAAGATCCAAGAAATCAAGAATGACTGCCGGAACCAATGGCTTAACGTGCTTACCGAGGCACAAAGTGGTCTCGATATGTAAAGATGGTCACCCATACTCGGACTGACTGCGGCAAGCGTAGCTTAACCTGATCGATCGACCCGTGCGGCTGTCATTATTTAGTCACTTAGCCCCTAGCAACAGCACATTCCACAGAATCTTATTAAATCTCTATTCTCAAGTTTAAATTTTTAACTAAACTTCCTTGCAAAGTAGACCACGACATAAACGATACAACGCTAGAGCAACATTGCTAATTCATCAGAGTCTTAAATTAAACTGTTGAATATGTATTTCCTTTTTTTGTTCTAAAGACCCTAGATCTGCTATTTTAATACAAATTGTAGGTAAGTAAATTAAAAACTCACCATCAGATTCTGTGATCTTCTCCGGCTCTTTCGTAGCAACCTCTTCAGGAGTCGTCAACGTTTCAACTTTAGTTGATTCAGTGGACACCGAAGCAGCTAACGGAGAAGTAGGCGCTTCGGTCTCAGTAACCAACTGCTCTGCTTCTGTCGTTGAAACAACCTCAGTTGCTTCAGTAGCTTGCACTGTTGTTTCTTTCACTGCTTCTGTGACAGTTGTATCGATAGTTGCTTCGGAAATTGTAGTTTTATCAGTTGGTTTCTCCGTCTCAGTTGCAGGTGAAACTTCAGTGGTTTTCTCAACGTCTGACGTTACAGGGTCGGTTGGTTCAATCACTTTTTCTGTTACAGTGGTTATAACAGTTGTTGGTGGCGGTGGTGGTTCTGTTGTTGTAGTAGTAGTTGTTGTTGTTGTTGAAGTCGAAGTCGAAGTTGTTGTTGTAGATTCAGCTGTCGTTGATGATGCAACTGTAGTATTGATGTATGTGATGGAAACTGATGATGGACGAGTGAATATAGGTTTTGAGCTTGTTGATTGAGGTAGTATAGTTATGTTAAGTCTAGGTGGAATAGGTAAGGGCTTTTTCGTAGAAGAAGGTCGTTTATTTGTCGGCCTGTATGGTGGTTTTCTTGTAGAATTGTACACTGGCTTCACAGGTCGCGGTTTATAAGTAGATAATGTGTATTGAGGTCTTGTGTGGTTATAGGGCTTTTGTGATGAAGGCCTGAACGTTGGCCTTGACGGCTTACGTGTAGGTTTTGGTTTTAAGGTTGTGACTTTAGTAACATCGTCCTTTTCAGGTTTTTCAGTAACTAAACTATTCTCACCAGACACTGTTTGGAATGTCGATAGTCTCATAGGCAATTCCGTGATCGCTGCTTCAGTGATTTTACTTTCAGCCTTCATTGTAGTTTCTACGATAGCTGATGTAGTGAACTTAACCTCATCGTTCACAATTTTATTATCGATCGTCGATTGTTCTTCAGATTTCGTTTCTAAATCCATAGCCTCAGTTCTATCTAGAACCGTCTCAGATTTTTCTGTTACTGTAGTTTCAACTTTTTCAGTCGTTGTAGTCTTTTTCGTAGGGAATATATCTGGAATCTTACTAACTGTCGTTTGAACTTTATCCTCAATCTGTGGATGTACGAAATTCGCACTGTCTATTGAATTATCTTCTATATTGTTGCCTATAATTTGTGGTAGGATTGTTTTGTCGGGTATTTGGCAACAGGATCCGAAGTAGAATCTGTCTATGCACGTCCCGAGGTGGGAGCCGTTGGCTTTGAGGCAATCTATGGCGAACATACACAGGCCTTCCTGTCCTGTTCTTCTTGATATGCAGGGCAAGTGTCTTATATTTCTAGCTAGTGGCACTGGACCTGTAAGGAGAGAAAGAATAGGTTAGCATATTGTCATATTACATGTTAGTAAAAAATTTGGTGCCAGAAGATTAATTTAGGATTTCTATTGCTACTAAAGAAGCAACGCGAGGGTATAGTGCCCAAACCCAAGAAGTACGAAATTCGAAACGGCGAAAAAAATTAAGAAACGGCTAAACGTGGTGACTTTATTGGGTTATTACCTTAAGTAATTATCTTTCTGCTGCGAATTCCACTTATTGGATTAGACCACTGGAAAGAGCGTCAAAAATGCATTAAGATGTACTAATAAACCGATTTTTCATTTTTTGACACTTATTGGGTTTGAACACCCTCGCGTAACATGAACTAGCTGAATTTATTTTAAATGAAACACAAGTTAAAATAAATTCAGCTAGTTGTTGTGTACCTTATGAGCCAGTTACAGATCGGTGAAACGAAGACACTGTTCAAATATATGTAACTAGCTGCGCCCCGCGGTTTCACCCGCATAAGCCTCGATCCCGTGGGAATATCGGGATAAAAAGTATCCTATTTCCTTTCCCGGGACTCAAGCTATCTCAATACCAAATTTCATCAAAATCGGTTCAGCGGTTTAGGTGTGAAAAGCTAACATACAGACAGACAGATAGACAGACAGAGTTACTTTCGAATTTATAATATTAGTAAGTATGGATGCAACATGAAATGTGAGGCGAATTACATTCCTTGTTGCGTTTCACCAATCTGTAACCGGTATTATAAAACATATATTTTTTTGCTAAGTTGACAGTATTCCTCAGAAAGTTTTATAAAGGTAGCCGTAAATTGAACAGAGGACCATTAACTGAAGCAATGTTGATGACGTTGAAACACCTGTAAAAAACATGTTATTTTATTACTCTACAGGTGTTCAAGCTTCCGCTCCTCAGGTCAAAACTTTATATTATGCAAATGCATATAGTGGGGCCCGAGCAATGCTCTCATGTTCACTAATTTTTTACGTGTAATATGAATCACAGGCTGCGTATGTGAACATAAGATTAATTATAGTTGTATGTGAGATTTATTATAGTTGTACATCCTGAACTACTGTGCTCATTTAAACAAGTTCTGACTTGAACCTGGACATCACTTGATCTGTTTTTATCCAGGAATCGTCCTTCACCGTGTGACGTTAAAGTAGGTTTCTGATAGTTTTTCCATAGTCGGGTTTATACCTACATAGGTACCTATCTTCTTACTATGAAATCAGCCTATAATGTCCTCACTGCTGGGACATAGGCCTCCTCTTTGTAAGAGGGAGTGGGTCGTAATCCACCACGCGGTCGTAGTGCGGGTTCGGGGTTGGTACTATACTAATATTATAAAGAGGTAAAATTTGAGAATATGTAGCGAGTAGGTATGTATGTAGGGGGTACGTAATCTTCGGAACTACTGATCCAATTCCGAAAATTCTTTCACTATGGAAATCTACAGTATTGCTGAGTGTCATAGTATATACATTTTATGTTACGCGGACAAAATCGCGGGCAGAAGCTAGTATTACATAAAAAAACGAAATTTTTCATATTCTTTTTCGTTTTTATAAAAATATTTATTAAATGCTAAACGCCATATACTTTAGTAAATCGTGTCTATTATTGTATTGTATATGCCTTCAACATTGTTGTCTGTCAATGACATCGCAATAAAAACTTAATGTGATACTCTTTTGTTTTTGTTAGTGCTCATTTTAGAGGTCATCTTTATAGTGGTAAACAACGATTCGAAATTAGCTACGAATCTTTTATTTTACCATGTATTATCAGTACCTTATCGAAACAACCTTAAAAATGTCACTCCTGTTACTGACTTCAGGCCCCGGGCGGGTCTAAAAAGTGCCACCACATTTATCTATTCAGATTTGGGTCCGGACCCGTGCTTCACCTAGTTTCTCCACCTGGGTGAAGCACGGAAACTTCGGTCCCGTGCCCCAACTGAAGACGTTATTGTACAGTGACGCAGTAAATTGTCTTCCCTATTCTGCTATTCATCCAACCTTAAAAAAATCCTTCTATAAACTTCTGTCTTCTTCTAAAGGATTTTGCGGGATATTTCCGGTCTATTTCTATGGCATTTGGAAGGGTAAATTAAAACTAATAGGTATCTCAGGTTAAAGCTGAGGTGATTGGATTAGCATGTCTATCGGTTTCGGTGAGGTGAATGCGCAGGAACTCCCTACGACCGTGTCTAACAAAGATCATTTCGGAACACAATATTCTTAAGAAACTTGATAGACAAAAAATATTACATTATTTCAGTCGATCGATGCCATCAGCGACATCTACACTCAGTTATAGTTATATCCTATCGAGGTCGAATGCTAGTCCTCTTACTAATAACAAAGTTATACGATAGATGGCATGCTTATTAAAAATAGATAATGCTTGCGCGAGTCGAGGTTTTAGAAGGCAGAAATACGGCAGTTGCTGTGTGTGGCCCAGCTTGGGATAAATTTAATTAGGCAGGTCTTGGCTACTGCTGCTCTGTTGCCTATTTATTTATAAATTTACTAGCTGACCCGACGAACTTCGTACCGCCATCCAAATCAGTCTATCCGTCCTCGAGATATCATCAATAAAACCGTTCCATACAAAATGTATGAGAAAATGAATTATCTTCATTTTTTTTTCGAGAATTTTTACCATGTTTTAATAGTCATTCTGCTATTCGGGGCGGAGACAAATCCAACAAATCAAAGATCATCAACATCGGTCCAGTCGTTCTTGAGTTATAAATGGTAAAAACTAACCCGACTTTGTTTTATGATAGAAGATAGATTAATCTATTCGCTCACAAAAAGGTACAAGGGCGGACTTGATGCTCTGTTTCTGGCTTTTTTTGGGATTGGCTTAAAGTCTTGCCTCTGAATATCCTTAGCGTTCTCGTGACTACCACATGAATAGCTCAACTACACAAAGTTAAAAACGCTGACATACTTTGGCTTCATAGCATAAGCATAATCAGCCTTTAATGTTCCCACTGCTGGGACGCAGGCCTCCTCTCTGCGGGAGGAAGTGAGCCATAACCCACCACGCGGGCAATGCGGGTTGGTGGATGTCACACATTGATAGACTAAAAACCCTTTTGTATATCAATGATGATATGTGACATCTGCCAACCCGCACTGGGCCCGCGTGATGGATTACGGCCCACTCCCTCTCACCGGGAGGAGGCCTGTGTCCCAGCAGTGAGAACATTCATTATAGGCTGATTATGATGGCATATGACGTGTAAAATAAAGTGTTTGTACAAACCTACTTACAGAAATAAAATCATTTATACTATGTTTTAAAATGTTTGGTTCTAGGAACGTTTCCTAACGATGCTTTCCTTCGCCGTTTCGAGAGCAGTGGTGATGAAATTAAATACACAAAGTAAAGTGCCTGTCTGGGTTCGAACTCACGACCGACTCGTAAGTCGGGGCCGATACCACCACTGCTGTCACCTGTTTGATTGCAAAGACTACCATAGTGACGGTGATGAGGATGCTCTGGCTCATAAGAATAAACCTTTTATGACCGGTATTATTGATGTTATTTGCCAACATTTCCAAAATTCACACATTCTGGACACCTATCCATGAGAGGAAGAGATTTCTACCCATCCTCTTTAGATAATTCTGCTTACCTAAACTTAGCCACTTTTTACGACACCCACCCACCATTAAAGTACCACTGCCTCATTTATTTCTGGGAACTTGCACGGTACAGACGCCAGCACATCGAGCTACGCGAAACTGTCAAATTTTGCCACTGAACTTTGAACCTTAAACTTAAGTGATAAAGCTGAAAATCTATTAAATAAATTTGACAGATTGTAGTAACTTGATGTGCCGCCTGTACATAAACACAGTACAATCATACGGTTAACAAAACGTCTTCTCAAAGCAGGTTTTAGTTCTTAAGGCGCAGATATACGACTTCTAATGATTTTAAATTCAACATCACGTCTAATCGACCGGACTGATTTCTTTGAAAAAAATAAATGTTATACTAGACCATTTGCTTCGTAATTTGATATGTGAATATTTGCAATTATATTTTTTTAACATAGTGTAATTAATTTGTAAAGTAATGTCTACCGCGGACATAAAAACGATAATCACGCAAACACTATCGGGTGTATTTTCATAAAACTTTCATCATTTAAAAGACAATTTAATTCCCCGAATTTTAGTATACGGTTTTTATTTGTTTGGTGTTTGAGAGTTTTTGTAAATAGATAATTGCTTCATATTCGCAATAAATTACCACGGTTGTGTCATCGCGCTTCTCTTTCTTTTCTATGCAGTCCGACAGTGACCGCGTTTTAGGTCGTGTAGTCGCCTTAACATGTATACAAAACATTTGAGAGGTGTCGGTCTGTCGGTTGTCGGCAACTCGGAACTGACCATTGAGCCTTCTAACGGGTTACGGCGGCTAACTACTACGTTGACCGACAGGTTAACTTCGAAAACAAGTTTATTGATATTGTTACGTAGTGGAGGTGAATGGGAGTAGTGCAAGTGAGTTTGGTCATTGAAATGGCAGGTAAAATATATTTTGATAAAGCTGTTAGGTGTAAAACGCCTTATGTAAGTAATTAATTAAAAAATGAGTTCTTCCAATAGGATTATCGCAAAATTAACTTTGCTTTTCTATATATTATCTATAGATACATATTATGAAAAAATCTGTTTTCGTGTCTGTCTATGTAGTGTGTGACCGCTTAAATATTCTAAACTACAAAATGGATTTTGATCATTTGGTTAGAGCATTTATTCCGAAAGGCTTAGACATAGCTCAGAAATCTCGATATTTTGACATATCGCCATTGCACCTATTCGAAGCAAGGGCGGGTCGCTAAAGTGCATTTCAACAAATTGTTCCTATGTTATAATGTTGGCGCCCCTGCCTATGTCTGTCAAGATAGTAGACATGGGAAGACGATTCTGCGGATTTATTTAAGATTTATAAGGTTTCCGTGTTAGAATCATGCCCAAAACATTAAGGAGTGGTGAAGGATAAGAAGTGGTATACATTGCTGCCAACATAACGGCAAACAGAGTATTTGTTGAAACGCACTCTACTAGATTACAAATAGGTCTATAGCTTCTACACAATACATTTCTCTACTTATATATTTATGACATGTAAGTAATCTCTAAAGCTCCTGTTATACTTGTCAAATCCAAAGTACCTATTTAAAGTACTTATCATACGATTACAACGCAGGTACAGAATTTAAATGCAATGACCATGTAAAACGGAGCCCTCGACACCTAATTTAAATGGAATTACACACGGAATAACTGAATACCTTGCGGCGTGACTGTTTCGTTTAAATTGTACTTCCATGAGGATGAATTGAGTGTATGGCTACGAATCTAGCCTCAGAAGGACACCGAATTTCTTACTTGAAATTACAGTAGTATACTTATACTAATATACTATAAATATACTAATATACGTACTATGCAACCCAGATCAGATCAGAAACCCTCGGGACACCTAAATCATACACAGATATTCTCAACAGACCAGGAGACTTAGTCATCTTCTGGAGGGAGGTGGGCTGGTTGGAATAACCACCGACGGCCGTCATAGCTCACGCACAATGGTCCATTTGAAGGACTAAGTGCGGAAACCAAACCCATAACATAGAACATACCTACTATACTATACTAATATACTTACTATCCATATGTTATGTCCTATCTATCTATATGTTTCTATATTTATGTCTGTAATTTATATAGTGTACATAATACAGAGTATTCTTAAAGAGTATTCTATTCTATTCATATACTAATATAATAAAGCTGAAGAGTTTGTTCGAACACGCTAATTTCTGAAACCACTATCGGAATAAAATATCACGGTGTATTATCTGTGGTTGAAGTGAGCTGTCAATAGATAGCTCCTTTTTTGAAATCGGTTAAAAAGGGAAATGGGTATTGTTGAAATCCATAGAATCAGGTGGAATGATCGTTCGCTTCTTTTAAAGAGGAATGGCAGATTTGGTTTCGCTAATGAATTTCAGAAGCGTTTATCAATGAAAGTACTGACGCCAGCACATCAAGCTACTACAATATGTCAAATTTCTTTAATAGATTTTCAACTTTATCGCTAAAGCATAAGGTTCAAGGTTTATTGGGAAAATTTGACAGTTTCAGACAGCTTGATGTGCTGGCGTTTGTACCTACATATGTATATTATGATAATGACAATCATAATAGTCGGAATAGAAAATATATTTTTGCATTAATATCTCAATTCTTTAGGTTGGCTATAGGCTATTTAACATCACGCTAAGAGTTTTAGGAGCCGAGTAAAAAGAAAAAGTCGAGTCAAGTACGCATTCTCTCGTCTGCTAGACTGTAATTAAATAGCCGTAGGTACTAAAAACAAAAGAATAAGGCCAAAGTAATGACTTGTAATTCCTATGTGACAATCAATTTCGATTTACTATTAGCAGTTTTTGACTGTTATCATTTGTTGTAATTGTGAGCGTGAAAAAAACAAAAGAAGAAACCAAAGCTTTAAAAATAGGCAAGTTTAATATTTAGCAAGGCTTAATTTTTTTTTCAAAGTTAAAAAATCTTTTGACGGGACATGAGTTACCTTGGGTAACCTGGAAGTCTTTAAACAGACTCCGGACCCAGGTTGGCCGAAGCAAGGAAAACCTGTTCAGGTGGAGATTTATAGACGACTCCGCCTTGGAGTGTAAATGTGGTGCTGTTCCACAAACGATGGGACACTTAATATCGTGCCATGCGTGTCCTGTCAGCTGCACGTTACAGGAACTGATGTAGGTACGCTAGTGATGGCGCCAACAAGTAGCCGAATTCTGGGCCGAGTACATTTAGATTGCTATCGACACGCTAAGAAGAAGAATTGAAATAAAAGATTTGACTAGAATTGACTTGAATTACTGTAATTCTCCTGCACAGTGACACTGTCTCTGTTCATATTCACGTCACAGTACAAATAAAAGTACCGTTCACAAACCAGTCGCGCTTGCACTCCTGACATAGTTATAATTGATAGGTTAACAATAAAATTACTGCGATGTATCGTCAGATTTTAAAGGGTTAGCTTAAACCGTCGTCTAATCTAATACGGGTTAATTATTAGCCCCTACCCTTTAACATTTAAAGGGAATTTGTAATGATTGTATCTTTCTTATCGTAAACGAACCGCGTCTTTGTTCGCGTGGAATCCAAGTTCATAAAAAAAAAAAAAAATTACCATCCAAATTGAGAACACTCCTCCTTTTTTGAAGTCGGTTAAAAAGAGAAATGGGTATTGTTGAAATCCTTAGAATGGACTTTCCTTTGGTGTTCCCTTTTACCCTTAATAGTTTATTGTCCCATGGTACTTAGCAATATTGTAGCTTTCTATCAGAGAAATATTTTTTTGTAATCAGCACCCTAATTGCGTAACACACTATCAATCGTAATCAGAATAATTTTGAAGCAAATTGCTAATCCATTGCTTCATAAGTTCGAAAGTCTACTCAACCCGTAAATAACGCAATGAATGTTGTTGAACTGTCAAAATGAAACCGATTTCGATTGATAAATGTGTTACGCAATTGCCCTGGTCAGTATTTTCAGAAATTATTAACTCTACACACAAACAATTATACCTCTTTAAAAAATAGCTATATTTTCTATTATATTATTTAAATTATGTAGGTATCTATTTATAAAAAGTTTTTAGATACATCATCGCTACTTAATCAGTGTCGATCGCGTTGGTGAAATAGCTGAGAATTTAATAACAGAATCGATGTCATTTTTATTAAAAGATCGATTTGTTGCACTTAATATCATAAATAACGATCGATGTTGAACGAAGTTTATCGATAATAGAGATCGGTTTTCTTGTGGGTGTTATAGTACCGTTTGACTAATGAATTATTGTACAAAAATATGGATTATGACAGTAGACAAGAGAGAAGATACATTAACCTAATTCATTTCAATGTGAATTAATTTGTAGCTATAATAATTTTGTTGTAAATTAACTAAAGTGCCACTTTTCTATAAATTAATTATACCAATTAAAAATAATTCACATAGTTTATTATTAATTGCTTTGAGAATATATTTGATATCTATAAATAATGATATCTATCGAGTACGGTTAAAATAGTAGACCTTTCGGACAATTAATTAGTATTTTTGTTCTATCAACTAAAATATGATTTACTAGCCCAACAAATAATGGCAATAATTATGGATTTTGACTATAATGTTCCCACTGCTGGGACACAGGCCTCCTTTCAGTGAGAGGGAGTGGGCGGTAATCCACCACGCGGGCCCAGTGCGGGTTGGTATAGATGTCACATGTCTTCGAATTTTCTGTTCTAGGTCATGCCGGTTTCCTCAAGATGTTTTCACCGTTTTTGGTAGCAGTGGTAATTAAATAATTTACACAAAGTTAAGCGCCTGTCAGGGTTCGAATAGGACCAACTCGTATAATCGTATGTCGCGGTAGCATTTGTTTAATCCTCCGTGGGGTAATTGCATAAAACACTATCAGTAGCAATGGCTTGCAGTTTGACAGTTCAACAACATACATTGCGTTATTTACGTTGTTGAGCAGACACATTTTTCGAACATATGAAGCAATGGATTAGCAACATCCTTCAAAGTGATTCAGATTGAGATTGATAGTGTGCAAGGTGCAGGTCTCTACAATTTAAATAACTACCTTACCTACATAACACAGTTCCGTTACTAACATTAATCAGGAAATTATATTCAAATGTTTGTTTGGTAATCAATTAATCCGAAACGGCTGTACCGATTTCGGTGAAATGCACGATGAATCATTACTTAGACAGGATACATATGTAATAGAATATTAATCGAGCGATCTCGAATCTATAAATTAATCAATATGAGTTGTCCATTTTAATGAGTCATAATATTTTTTTTTATTCTTTATTTATTAGGGACTTTTATTAGTCATAATATTAATTTAGTTTATTGGTACAGAAATATTAATTATATTGAACGCCAGACCAAACTGGAACGAAAAACTATCAATGAGCATTGCTATTTGATTTATCATGCCCTGATTTCTGGAACGAAAATGACGTTGTGCGAAAATGACGTTTTGCGAAAGTGACATTATGCGAAAGTGACCAAATTTTTCACGGTGACATTTTGCGAAAGGGGGGTATGCAATACTGTGTACTTTTACTTTAAATCCACTGAGTAGTTAAGAAGAACTAAAGCGGTCACACAGACATACACGAAAAGTGACTTTCTTATAGTTACAAAAGTGGTTAGGATATGACTTGGTTAGTGGGATCTGAAGCCACTGCGAACCCAGTGGCCTATGTCCAGCAGTGGACTGCTGTAGGTATAGATGGGCAATCCACCGGATTTAAGCCGGTTATGATAAACTTCCGTAAACTCCCATAAAAAAATTGGGTGTTTATCGGGTTCGGGCAACTAGCTTCATCTTTCTGACTGACCGACCCCTTGACAATTCAATAGTGCCTGTAATTGGTTTAATTGAAATAAATGCTTTGAGTTTGAGTTTCGGGTGTTTACCAAAAGCACCGGATTTAAACCCGGTGGATTGCCATCTATAGCTGTTGGCTGATGAAGATCGTCAATTCCGCGTGGATGAAATAATGGAACAACAATACTGAGTAGGATTTAAGATATCTTCCTTATCAATGTAGTATAATGACTATGAATTAAACACAAAATTAGCAACAAATTCAGGGACAAACACATTGAACAATAATAATTGCATATAAATGTTTTGCATGCACTCGTAAATAGATACTTAATATTTTTATCTTATTACAATCTAGCATGCATTTTGATTGTTGAATTCAAAAATACACAGTTTATGATGACTTCCTTACTTACTTCCCTCTATGCACCTACTTCATAATCTTATTTGATTTTCAAGGTAGGTAATACAGAACAAATTACTTGCATTTTCAAAAAAAATAATAGAAAAAAAAATCACTGTCTATTCCAATGTTGCCTGGTGGAAGAGATCGCAGAAAGCGATAAGGCCGCCCATTGTATATTTTGCAGTATTTGATGTATTTTTTTCATGTAAATGTATTTTTGTGGTGTAAAATAAAGTATACAGGGTGTTACGGAAAGGGTATTTCAATACAAACGGGTTGAAGAGTGTATCTGGTCTAAAATCTCGGTACAAAATTTCAGCTCAAAAGCATTAACTTTGAAGATGCTTAATATTTTTTTATTTCGACATCACGGCGCTGCACTGGCGCGCGGCGGCGTGATGTGCGTGTACTAGGCGCACAGACACACTACAGATAATAGATAATGACCCTCGTAGTGCGGTGACACGTTTGTTATGATTTCAATTTAATAAACTATCGAAGGATATTGCTATTGTTATTTTGAAGGATATTGCTAAACCATTGCTTCATATGTTCGAAAAATTTGTCAGCTCAACAACGTAAATAACGCAATGAATGTTGTTGAACTGTCAAACTGCAGGCCATTGCTACTAATAGTATTTTACGCAATTACCCCGCAGTTATCCTTCAAATTAAAAACATACGTGGAAGGGAACACAGGAAATACACGTAGCCATATTATTTGCTGTTGAAAAAAAAATAGGCGGACGGTTTTATCACAATATGTCCGATATTAAAAAGTTTGTGAACAATGTTTGCAAGAGAAGATTAAAACTTAAGAGTATTTTTTTTTCAATTAAAAACTTTTTGACGTGACAACGTCTTATAAATCGATGAACGCCGGCTGCACGCACGAAAAAGCATGACTCATTGTCACGTTCCGCCTGAGCCGAGTGTGCAAGAGAGAGCGCGGAACAAGCGATAGAGAGACACGATCCGATGTTTTCTTAAGACGTTATCACGTAAAATCATCGTCCGTAAACCGACTTTACAGACAACCAATGTTTTTTTTTTGTTAATCTAAGTGTTTAGTGCAATGGTCTCCCCCACACTTTTCTAATTTTCCATATCTTGTGCCTTCTCCGGCCAATCGGTCCGAAACGAGTCTTAAAAACTTATAACTACTAACGACTAAATTATATTGTCACTGACAACAATATACCGCTACATCGCCTGGGTTTTCCCAGACAGCATCCGTTTAAAACGAAAAGAAAGTGGTGAATCAAGCATCTAATGAGACAGGCACGCCTTTTTAGTGGACAGTGTGGAAACATGGACACGCGGAGGACACGCGGTCATTAAAAACACATTTAAATTAAGGTGTGGTCATACTAGTGACATTCTTTTTTTAAATAATCGCTGATTTAGAAAGATGACTGCCTAAAATAAGCACAGCATTAAGGCGAAGGTTTCAGAAAACGGTCAAAAAGTTGGTTTTTTAAAGCAGTGTATCTCTTAAACCGTTAATAATTTTGACCAAAAAAAGTATATGATATTTTCAAGTCTTATTTTAATACAGTAATAATAATAATTAAATTATGACTATCAAAGCCAAGTCTTGAAATTAAATCATTTAACAACTAGTTCAATGGAAAAGTCTCGGGATTTACATGTCCATCTAGTTAATACGTGTGGCTAAACTAGAACGCTAATTTGGATGTTATTCGGCAGACAAGTAGCTTGATATCCGAAAAAGGGTTTGAATACTTTTCATACTAGAAAAACAAAAACATTTCTCCCGACCAAACCCACATACGCACCCAGCACAATTAAATCTCTATGAACTAAAACCCGACCCCATTTTCCAAGTAATTAGCCCTTATATCACTCAAGCCTGTCACCGCAAGCTTACCAAGACAAGTTTTTCATTAATATCACATAGTTTATCGCTCTCTAGAAAGCTAGGCTTGCAACTGAACGATAGAAATAACAGTAAAAACATAGGTATATACCTAATAATTGCAGGCTTAGTACAAACTATAAATAAGAAACAGGTTGTATGCGGATGTCGGTACTGGATTCGCTCATATGGCTGCGGGCATTAGGAAAAGTAGGTGCAGTTCTTTACTAGTTGTTACATGAATCCACAATGTTTTGTGTCAAAGAGATGGCGGACATTTACCTTTGAAGATGTGAACAAAGACTGTTAGCAAACATATGTTGGTAAATTACTTGTTGCTTATATGGATGACCAGCTGCGCCCCGCGGTTTCACCCACGTAAATGCCAATTCCGTGGTAATATCGGGATAAAAAGTAGTCTATATGTTAATCCAGGGTGTCAGCTACCTCCATACAAAATTTTATCAAAATTGGTCCAGCCGTTTGAGCGTGAAGAAGTAACAAACTTATAAACACACACACACACTCACAAACTTGAAAAAGTGTGATTGGTTGCTGTTGTTTTGTTGAATCAATCATAACAGCTGATATGAAAGTTGACAAAATAGAATATTCTTTATTATGTACACCATAAATACCTATTACAGATATAAATGTAGAAATTTTACAAGGAGTGACACAATAGCAAGGAGGTGATCAGGCAGAGCAGTGGTGGCCCACTGGTATCAGCCGCGACTTACAAGTTGTAGGTCGTAGGTTCGAACCCCGACAGGCGCTTTACTTTGTGTAAATTATTTCATCACCACTGCTCTCAAAACGGTGAAGGAAAACATCGTGAGGAAACCGGCATGTCCTAGAACCAAAAATTCGAAGACATGTGACATCCACCAACCCGCACTGGGCCCGCGTGGTGGATTACGGCCCACTCCCTCTCACAGAGAGGAGGCCTGTGTCCCAGCAGTGGGAACGTTATAGGCTGATTATGTACGTGATCAGGCTTCTAGATTCAAAGGGTAAGAATCAAGAAGATACGTTGGCTTTAGGAAACGTTATCTCCAAGTATACACCTTTATTCCCTGAAAGAATACCTACTAAGGCAGTTGTGTAACATATTTCGCTAGTTTTGCTGTCATTTATGTGTGTGTGTATTAAATGGGGAGGTTCAAATCCAAACTCCAGCCTGCTACTGATCATTTCACGAATCGAATCGAACGCTGCACCCTACGGTCAGTATTTGCACTTGCAAAATTTAGACAGACATGAATAAGTCAGCCAATTAATAAAACTAACAAAATCCTACTTCCATAAATCATAATAAATTAAAAACTCGTTGTGTGAAACCGCCTTAACGCCCAAAATATATACATACATAAGGCAAATAAAAAAACTGAGTCACAGATGTCCTCCGGTCATTGGCCTACATTCAATACATATTCACGATTACTTTGAGTTCAGAGCCATCGACTGTATTTACAATATTCATTAATAAAATATTAGTATTATGAAATTAGGGTGGATTTTCTTAATAGGGTGTTTTGTCTCTAATGAGTTGGGATTTTGTTGTTGCTACGCTGCGCTGGCTAAAGACGACGTGACATACTGATGCATACATTTTTGAAGGTAGTTTCAATGAGCACACAATCCAGTAAAAAGTGCTGTGAAGACAAAATGATTCGTAGCAAATATGATACTGTCACAAAATTGCGCACTACAAGTCCCAAGATTCGTCGTCATTCGGGATAGCATATTATAATCCATAAGAAAAGCTGATACCTTGAAAAGATAGCAAGGCTTGTATGCTAAGCTGTGGTAAGCTAAGCAGGGCTAAACACTCAAGGTGCGCTGGTGATATTACGGAATTGACACTCGTGGATACTCCTCTGTAATTTATATTTCACTTTGATCTAAAACCCGATTGTAGTACCTATTCTAATACGATTTTGATTAAATTGTCGCTGTCTGCAACAATCTTTTCAGAGGCGTATACATTCTAGCTTTGGATAGTTTATACGATGATACCTCATTTCTCATAAGGCTCATCTTCATATGTGTAGCCTTGTCCCAACTACGTTGGGGTTTGCTTCCAGTCTAACCGGATTTTGCAACTGACTATTTAACCTCCAAAACCCAGTTGTACGCCTTGGTAAGACTGGCTGTCAGACTTTCGGGCTTCTGATGACCCGTAACATTTGCAGAACACGGAACACCACTCGGTAAGTACCAGAGGCCGTCTTATCTCGTTCCGAGGAAGTACTTAAAAGCAAGTTAGAAGATAATCTAACTACTGATAATATCATACTGCGCAAACCTGCCTCCGGACCCGATAGTGAGCACTGAGCACTTGAGCAGTCGCTCTACTTAAAACCAGACTCCCATATAATGGGTTCAAGAACTTGTTATGTGTTTGGAAAACATGACCGGTTTCTTTACGCAAATCTGGAACTATTTAGGACAGATGGGGAGACAGAGATGCCGCTAGGTCCCACATGCTAGGGTTTTAAGTAAGTTTACTTGACAGTAATCAGTGTTTGTGGACTGTGTGAATGATGATATGGTTAGAAAGGGGGTGGCTACCGAGATGACGACTAATAGAGATGTTTGGAGGAAAAAGACGACGAGAAGAAACACTACTTGTTGTTGTGATCTTGTTGTCCTACTGCAATCATCTACCGTCTTCTTTTATTTTCGGTGCTCATAATTATTCAGTATGTACCTATGTATTTAAGTATCTATAATTTTGGATATGTATATATATCTGTGTATCTATTTTAGTGTATTGTATAATTTGCATCAACGACAGCCCCATTTTATGTCCAGGGAAATCACTATCCATTCCAAGGTTGCCTGGAAGAGATCGCAGAAAGCGATAAGGCCGCCCATTGTATATTTTTTATTGTTTGATGTATTTTTTTCATGCTATGTATTTTTGTGGTGTACAATAAAGTATATATAAATAAATAAATAAAAAGACATGCTGCGCCGACACCAAACAAATTGAGATAAGGACAGGAGAATGATAATTATTATTTGTATTCGTATTTCAAGACAGATTTAAAGTTTTTGGACTTTGCCCTCTGCCACAGAGGCCCAAAAAAACAAAAATTACGATGAATATAAGGGTAGTTTTTCAGATGCGGCAAGTGCAGAAATAAAAAGATTGTTACCCAGCAGGGTAATTGCGTAACCCACTATCAGTAGCAATGGGTTTCATTTTGACAGTTCAACAATATTCATTGCGTTATTTCCGTTGTTGAGCAAACACATTTTTCGAACATATGGAGCAATGATTAGTAATATGCTTCAAAATGATTAAAATTGAGGGTAATAGTGTTACGCAATTAGGGTGCAGATAAACCTAGATTGTAACCCTACACTAGTGGGGGGTTGTAACACCCCATATTGTTATTTTTTTTTTATTGCTGTACGGGCCCGCTCTTGCCCTGGAAAGCGATGGATGAGGTCTATGATGGAACGAGCGTGCCCAGAAGATGCCTAAGGCACTGGAACTCCCACGCACCGACGAAACACAGCAGGCTGTTTGACGCCGGTCTCCGCTTGGAGGATGGTCGCAAACTAGGCGGGCGTTAGCCCTACCACCGCAAGGGACGAATTGGCCAGTCAAATAAGGTGTCGTGTAAAGTTGTAACATTCCTTACGTTACGTTTCTTGGGTAATACTCTTTACGTGGTTTTATTTCCTCCACCACGTAAACGTTATCCGTCACATTGGCATTAACACTGGCTATCGTAAGTTTCCACAGTAGTTATTACTCAAAATAGATCTATTCTTCAATTAAACAGGTATTATAAAATGGGTCCCATGTCCAGTTCTAGGGACAAATTCCCAAACGCCTGTTAATTAATCTAGCTCTAATCTCGTTATCTAGCCCCACTTTCAGTATATTTGTGCCAACCACAATAGAAATCTACGTTCATCACACAATCGTTTTCTCCAATGTCCCACTCACCGCACAGACTTCATTCACTCCTCCTTCTTCGTTCAGTCTATCTCTCTGTAGAATGCGCTCCCCCAAGAAATCAGGATGGCAACCAACCGATTATTCTTTAAAGTTAAGGTTCGCGAGCACATTCGCAAGAAGCTGGCAGTATCATCACAACGGTAATATTTTCTCATTGTTTGTCTTATTTCTTTTTAGTAAGTATATTCATGTATTTATGTATATTTATTTGTGCTTATATTTATATGTAATTAGGTATATGTTATATTCATAGTTTTAATAATTTTATGCGTATCTTTATATTTAAAATATTTATTTCTCAATATTTATGATTGCACCTACCACTGTTTGTCTCTGCATCACCCAAAGGTTGACTGTTAGAAAATGCCTATGGAATTAAGTCCGCCTCTGTACATTTATGTGCTTGAAGTAATAAATAAATAAATAATTAACAACTTCTATTATAAAGCTTTTCACTTTGACATTTGACATTGTTTGACATTGTCTAGGCCTTTACTAAATCATATTTTACTAAATCATATTACAAACACACACTCGCGTCTGACAGTAAGATAGACCGGTCACCGTCCATTAGCCGACATTCCTAGTAATTAACAACTAGCATTTAAAGCCAGGTGCTCCTGGTTAGTATATAACGTTTATTTGTAGACCATTATAAACAGTTGGGACATACTAAAGGCTTTCTCCCTCCGGCGCGTTACTATCGGTCGATAATATCGGATGCGATAATGCGATATCTGTTTTTAGTACATTTTATATTAGGACGGCCACGAAGTTGTACCAGTACTACGTACAGAACGGACACTCCCTTCCCCGCGCTCATATCAGATACCGCACCTCACCCCGCACTTCGAGGTATTCGTCGCAGACTCTTTAACAAGGGCGCTCGCGAACCGCAGCGCTGTACTGCTGACACGAACACACAATTTTGCGATTTAAAAGTTTTATTTGAGTTTTTATCTCGATGGTTGGATATTGTGATGCTTTTCCGAATTCGTATTTACATAAACTGTTTGTTAGATTTCGCATTTTTAATACCATGCGATTTAATAACCGATTATTTACAGATAAGTCATTTAAACTAAACTATTTTAGTGTTTTTATTTCATTACGAACCCGACTATATAAATAAACAATTGAACTACAAGGTCACTTCATAATAATGCACACGTTCGGGCAGCGCCCGTCGTCGTTCGGTTCCCTGACACAAATCGCTTTACGCGCCATTTTTTTTACGCTACGTACGACAGCCAACCCTACTAGATTTCACGCACACATTTGCACGTATGCAAACGTCATTTGTTTATGTAGTAGAGGTAATTATTTTGCGAGCGTTGTATGGAGTGTCCGGGGTGTGGTTATACACTGCTGCGATAGTAACGTAGCGACGCAATAGAAGTAAGATGCTTGTGTTCCTCCGTCCTGCGATATTCTGATATGAGTTCTTAAAACATTTTGTATTAGGACGCATACAATCTTAAACACACCTACGTTAATATCGTAGTAACGTGTAATGTTGGTTACACTAACACGCTAGAAATATTGGACGATAAAAACGCAACTGACAGGCCTGATGGTCTAGTGGTTAGTGACCCTGACTGCTATGCCGGAGGTCGTGGGTTCGATTCCCACCCAGGACAAATGTTTGTGTGATGAGCACGATCATTTGTTCTGTGTCTGGGTGTAATTTATCTATAATATGTATGTATTTAGAAATATATAAGTATGTTTATCAGTTGTCTAGTACCCATAACACAAGCTCTGCTTAGCTTGGGACTAGATGGCGTTGTGTGATAGTTGTGGAATATTATATTATATTATTATTATATTATAACTGTGTGTCAAGGAATCGGGACGCGATATCGCAATAACGCATCCGATATTATTGACCGAAATAACGCGCGTGTGGGGGAGAGCCTTAATTATTACATTGCTGTACAGATGTAAATAGACAATAGGCACCAGCTTGTTATAAAATTAAAGCCTTGGACAAGTTTGAAACAGGTTTGAATATTATAGAATAGAATAGAATACTCTTTATTATATACACCAAATAAATTACAGACATAAATATAGAAAACTTTACAATGGGTGACACAATGGGCCAATGGGCAATGGTGTATACCTTTGTTGTTGATTAAACTTTATTTACTTATCTAAAATATTAATCAACTAATTACTGCAATAAGAAACAAGCACCGTGCGATGTAACTGAATTACTATTCACGTAAAGTTATAACGATTTTTCTCATAGTACAGTTTTTGCAGCTGAACGAAAATATGTTATTTGTAAATACAGATAGTGCCATCCACGAAGACGCGCCCCACTCTTCGTCCTAATCGCTAGTGGTTATCGCTAGTTAATTCCGCTAGTGTTTTAGTTTTCTCGATACACACTAATTACCCACTAATAAGGAATTAGTGTGTATTGACAAAACCAAAACACTAGCGGTATGTTGCACACTTGTACTGTAAGGTCTTAAAATATGCAAATGGTGCACAAGTGTGAGCGCAAACACAGGTGCACTCTCTGTTCCTTTACTCTCGTAGCCCGATGGGACGGTAATCCATCACGACCGGAGAGAGATCAGGCGCAGGACCATCGGCTTTACGTGCTTTCCGAGGCACGGGGGTATCACACCGCCAACTTCCAAACTCCGGGCTGTTGCTAAGAAATTCCTAATGGGAAACCCAATAACACTTTGTCCGACCTGGGAATCGTACCCTACGCTCAGCAGTCGCGCTTGGAACTACGAGACCAACGGGGCAGTCAAAATAATGGTACAGACGCCAGCACATCAAGCTACCCGAAACTGTCAAATTTTCCCAATCAACTTTGAACCTTATGCTTTAGCGATGAAGTTGAAAATCTATTAAATAAATTTGACAGATTGTAGTAGCTTGATGTGCTGGCGTCTGTACATAATATAATGTCAAATAATGAGGAGAATATGTATGTAAAAGAAATTTTTTAAAATGAACACCGTAATTTGGTCATCATCAGAATTTTTGCCATACTTCCTTATCTTCAACATAGTTTACGTAGACTTAGATCTAACAATTAACTTCAATCGACTCGTTAATCAAAATCGGCATTCCTAATCGATTCGAATGCCGATTATTTCGGAAAGCGAGCCTACGCGGATGACACACTGTCATCGACCTAGATGCTGCTCCTGGTCGCAAGGAAGTGAAAGTGTAGTCGCTGGTCGCTGCCTACGTCGCGACCAAAATGAGGATAATGGCCCTGATTCTTTTGAGTTTTGAGATACCTGTCTTGCACTTACTTTTTACTGTGTATATAAGGTGTTATAAAATTTATCTGCCACGGCTTCAATGGGAGACAGTATTTTGTATATAGATTAGAGTAGTGAAGAAATTTTGCACCCCGGAATAGTTAAATCAATTTGAGAAAATAAAGTAATTAAATAAACATCTTTGGCAAATTTAGCGCGGCCGGACCTTAGGCGGTCTATTCTGAAAAATATAAATAATTAAATATAAAATATAAGAAATTTTTTGTGAGGTGATCTGTCGTCCCACTTGATGCTAGGGATTGAAAGCTCACTTCAAACTAACCTCACATAAGTTTTCACATAATAGTATAACCGGTCAATTCTGTAATAAAAACTTACTGAGAAAACTTTTTGATAATTAGATTTAATAAAATACTAGCTGCCCTGGCGAACTTCGTACCGCCTCAGAAACAATTTTATTGTCTTCATAATTTTTGTTCGTGTTTCTCATGTTTTAATAGTTATTCTGATATTCGGACGGAGACAAATCCAAAAAATCAAAGATCATAAAAATCGGTTCACCCGTTCTTAAGTTATAAATGGTGTAAGTGTAACTAACCCGACTTTGTTTTATTTATATATATATAGATTTGTTTTTTCTTTGTGCAGCTTAGTAAAAAATAGCTGACGCGTAATAAGTAAATACCTGAGAATATGTCATATAATGTACAGATGCCAGCACATCAAGCCATCCGAAACTGTCATATTTTCCCAATCAACTTTGAACCTTATACTTTAGCGATAAAGTTGCAAATCTATTAAAGAAATTTGACATATTGTAGTAGCTTGATGTGCTGGCGTATGTACATACTTTCATTCATGAACGCTTCTGAATTTCATGAGCGAAACCAAATCTGCCATTCCTCTTTAAAAGAAGCGAACAATCATTCCACATCATTCCACCTGATGCTAAAGACTGATACTAATGGTGCCGATTCCCTTGTTCACAAACTAAACTAAATTTAAGTTCAGTGCACCTTATTCTTTCTATTTCATTAAGAAAAGGACATAACATAAATATTAGTTTAGTCCTGTCAAATTAGTCAGCGCCTGACATAAATTGACGTAATTTTAGTAGCCCATTTTTTAATCACGTCTAAATTTGTCCATAGAGTATCTTGATTGGACAGGACTAAGCTAATATTTATGTTCTGTCTTTTTCTAAATGAAATAGAAAGAAAAAGATGCACTGAACTTAAATTTAGTTTCAGTTTGTGAACAAGGGAGTCGGCGCCATTGACAGCTCACTTCAACTAAGCTTACACGGTGAGGTATTTACAGAATAGATCAGCTGTTGTCATAGAGGGTACGGTAACCCCATGGTCAGTACATAAACATGATTAACTTTCGTTCATTTTAATCAAAGTCAAAACCCTAAGCTGCATTAGGCTTTGGTTTATAGCTACAGGATGTGCCGATTATAAATGTATTCATTAATATTTAAGTAGGCCAAGGACGAAATAACTAGGTCACCGAACGACATTATTGGGCCTTCCGCCTTCGACATTTGAATAGGTAGCTACCATAGATGTTTTTTTTTTTTTTATACACGGTGTCCCAGGAAATCTATACCAGCGAAGTTCTGTGGTCTGGGGACACTAATACCACCTAATACCCATCGATTAAACCCCTATGTATGTTCTGCGATATTTTGTAGTTTTAGAGAAATGATTTTGTTTGGTTGATTTCTAGATTTTTTAAATTGTAGGCGGTTTTAATCATAACTTTTTCTGAGTGGTGTTTCTTTGAGATTTTTTTTGTCAGTTTTATGGCTAGAATGTGTATTCACATGTTCTAAAACACAAAACACCCAAATTCTAACTACTAGTAGCTCAGAATTTGATCACAAGGTAATTTCTGTTGGAGAGGAATTTATAATTTCCTGAAAACTACAAAATATCGCGGAATATATGTACATAGGGGTTCAATCTATGGGTGTCCCCTGATCACAGACCTTCGCTGGTACAGGTTTCCTTTACACCCTGTATTTCTATGGTAGGAGCAGTTGGGCCCAATGGTAACGGCCGCGCTATATACCTATTCACTTTTACCGAAACAAATTCGCCACAGTATACCTCATTAGTGAACATAAGATTATTTACACTCGCACTTTCGACCGCTTTCTTAAACATTGCTGTTTAGACTGCGACATTTGGTATGCTTCATTCGTTTTGGTAAGTGAAAAGGTGTCTTATTATGTCTCTTCGTATGAGGTGGAGCGAGAGAATGCGTTTCTTTTTAGTGTTTCCAAAAATATTTGGAAATCTCCCCCCCTTGTTTCCAGGTTTTGTAGATGGACTTATCATGTACTGTAAATAAAGGCTGTTCATCTACTTTTTGTATTAGGTCGCTTTACTTATTTTATTTCATCTAAATAACGTTACGCCACTGTCCAGTTAGGTAGGTCCAACTTCGAGAAAGAGGTCAATCGTCGAATTCGACTCGGCTTGCCAGCGTTCGGGAAGCTACGAAATATCTTCTCGTCCCACATACCGCAGTGTCTCAAGACGAAAGTCTATGACCAGTGCGTGTTGCCAGTGATGACATATGGCACTGAAACGTGGTCGCTCACAATGGGCCTTATTAGAAGGCTGAAAGTCACCCAAAAGGCAATGGAGAGGGCTATGCTTGGATTTTATCTGAGAGTGAATCAGAAATGAAGAGATCCGCAGGAGAATCAAGGTAAGCGACATAGCCAGAAGAATTGCCAAACTTAAGTGGCAGTGGGCAGGGCACATTGCTCGCAGAACAGATGGCCGATGGGGCCGAAAGGTTCTGGAGTGGCGCACAGTGGGCTGGGATTCCAAGGTTGGGTCTTAAGAACTAAAACGTATTTTTTTAGTATCTAGACATAAATTTAAAAAGTTTTTACTCTTTGACTTTTTTTAATTGGACTCGTACTTTCGGAGATATAGCCATATCAAATTTGTATGAAGAGTCATGAAATTTTAGTTTAGCAATTTATTCCAATTAATTTGAAATGTTGATATGTATCAATGTAGGTTTCCATTATGAGTAATTGCTAATTTGAAATTGAAAATAATGTACACTAAACGGCCTGAAGTACTTCAATACTTACTTAGTACTTTAAATTAAAAAAAATTGTTCGACATTTTCCACCACCATAGGTAATATAGGTAGGTATGACGTAATTTGTTTTGACACTTATTTCCGGGAATCAAGAGATAGGAATGCGCGACCGCAACATCAAGTTATGACACGTGTCGTTACCTGATTGGTGCAACGATAATAGGGCACAAAATGTACTATTGCATTCAAATGTATTTCAGTGTTCTATTACCCACCATAATAGACGCACTACCCTCACATATTTATTACTTATACAAAGAAGTGAAGTGAGTGTGAGTTATTTTGCGTTTGTGAAAATGTATGAAGATTTGGTGACCAACCTCGACCTTTTTATTATTTTAAAAAACAGTGGCAGTATTAAAAATAATGAAAGTTTGTGTAGTGAGATAAGGTCTAAATTTTTAGTCGAATTAAGTGATCAATATGAAAAGACCTTAAAGTTATTTTGTGCAATTTTTTTTAATAATTTAAATAGAAGATGGGAAAACGCTCATCGTAAAGAAACTATATTCAGAACTAAAAATAGCGAATGGTTACAAGAAACCATAATGTGGCCAGACTTTATTAAGTGTTTAATAACCAGTAATGAAGATCAACCAGCACCGAGTAGGTACATCAACTCAGTATGTATCACCAGCAAAAGTTTCTGTCGGTGTCTCCACCGAGCAAAGCCCTAGAAAACCGTTTTGTGAATTAGCGCTTAAACAGAAAAAACGACGAGCAGAAAACTTTCATTTATCTTCGGACGAAATAAAATATGCATATTTTGAGCAGTTGAAAGCGGATGGGAATGATGAGATTGCTAAAATACTAGAACATTTACTTAAGAATCCCCAACATGTAAAAAAAGTTAAGAAGTGCATATCTGTTAAAGAAACAAAATCTGTATTTTCTCCGGATGAGGCTTTAGGATTATTTTTATCACTTAAGCTGACCAAGTGGCAATACAATACTTTAAGAAAAAGTGTTAACGAGAATGACGGTAATATATTTCCATCTTATTATTATGCAGATTAACGATAAAGACATGGACAGTAAAGGAAGACAACAAGTGCATCATGGAAAGCAGGAAGAAAAATATACAAGATGCTTTTAAAAATAGAATGGGACTTCTGATAGATGTTGTCAAACAAGGGCACGGCTCCACGAATGACGGAAATACTGCTAGAAGATTTTTTGCAAACCCAAACGTGACTGCTGAGATAACTGGTGTTAGTGAAGACTTAATTAGGCGGTTTGCAACCATTTTAGAGGCAATTTCATCAGGTTACCACATTGACACAGTCAAATTTCACGAATATGCTCAAGTGACCATGCGACTGTATTTGGAATTATATGGCTGGTATTATATGCCTTCAAGTGTTCATAAAGTTCTTATGCATGGTGCAGCTATTATTGAAAGTTTTGGTCTAATACCAATTGGACAGCTATCTGAAGAAGCTGCTGAAGCTAGAAATAAAGACTTTCGTAGGTACCGCCAACACCATTCCAGGAAATGCAGTAGAAAAACTACAAATGAAGACATTTTAAATAATTTGTTGACCAGCTCTGATCCACTCATCTCAGCGAAACGCCACAAACTTTGCAGAAAACAAAACTTTGTCAGAAGAAGCACAAAGTTTATTAATAATTGAACAAACGGAAACATTTGATGATGACGAATACGAAAATTTTGCATTCGTTAATATGGATACTCTTGATAGTGATTAAATTAAAAAAGTGCAGTGACCAGTACCTGATTGTGATTTTTACTTATTTTATTAGTCCTTAGAAGATTAGGCCTAACGGGGAGCCCACTACATAAAAAAACCGTGCCTGGTTCTTAACCTCTATGGTGGTGTGGAATAGAGAACAAAATTTGAAATTGCGACCAAATCGCAGAAAATCGCAACCCGAGAATAGGTGCTAAAATAGGACAAAAATACGTACTATACATACGTAAAGTCAATTCTTTGAGAAAATTTGAGAATTTCTAGATTTTCAAGTTTTTTTGTTTTGCTTCATACAAAAATTACTTTGGTTATTAATAACTCCGAAAATACTCAAGTTATCTAAACGACCCTGATATAAATAATTACTTATAATCAATAGATAAATCCAACGCACTATTTAAAATGTCAGAAAAATAAACTTTTTTTTTTTAAACGCTAAGTCCTCTACCGGCCCGTTTCAGCCCACTGTGTGGCGACCGCGTACCGGAAGACGTTGGAAGGCCTCCCACAAGGTGGACCGACGACCTTGTGAAGGCCGCAGGAACTCGTTGGATGCGAGAAGAACAAAAACCGGTCGAAGTGGAGGTGCTTGGGGGAAGCATATGTCCAGCAGTGGACGTCTTTCGGCTGAAATGATGATGATGATGATGAAAGTTACGCCTCACATATAGCTTATAGATAGGTACCTATATGCTATATGGGAGGCGTAACGTTTAGAAGCTAGCTAGCTTATGTCCGCAAATTCTTCTGAGATAGGTAGTTGGCTAGGAAACATTTATACATATATCCTATTGCTCTCTGCAATAGTGTAGCTAACTACTCGTATCAGTGCATTTTTTGAAGTGAAAACTTCTTTATACGCGTTGGGTATTTTTGAGATGGGAAAAAACCATTGAATTCGCGCCACTGTTACCGTAACTACACCGCTTCGGATGTATTCGGCTGTCCTCGGTCGATTTTAATGTATTTCCGATATGTCAGTGAGTGATGGCAAAGTATTCTGTTTGTGTTTTGTTTATATTTTTTTTTATTCATTAAAATACACACGTAATTGTTCAAGTTTTCACTTCTGTCGGCACTCCCGGAGTCCCAATTTTATTTTTTTGTAATACAATCAGTTCTTCCAGAGATTACCTTATAAACAAACATTTTTTTTAGAAGTTTTGATTAGGTTAAGATAATTTCGCATTAGCGGAAAGCCAGTATTTTTTTATACGGATGATGCGTTTATACGCATGACCCATAAAACATAAGGGGCAAACCCATCAAAAGATTATCAGACCATCGATTATCATGTTTTGCCTTCTAGAACAAAATTCTCAAAAATACTTTCTAATAGTACTTACTAAAGATTATTAAGAAAATGACTGTTAAATTAAATATTGAAACAGAATTGCTCACCTTGCGAATAATCCATGTTGAGTATCACAGGCCCCGCCCTCACAGAGTTCAAACTTAACAACACTTGAAAGAATAACAGCGCAAAAGTAAAATTTAAACATAGCACTCTGAAGTTGTCAACTGATTGGAACAAAAAACACTTTTTATGTACATCGTCACTTGATTTCTCACATTTGTCACTTTCGCCGGTCTGCGGATGGCTGTACGGCCATGTACTTAGGGGTGGACCCATTTTGTTTGCTTGTTTGTTCGTTGCTATGACTGTTGCATGGTTTTAGGCAATGGGTTGATGGTGGGACCTGGAACAAAGAAAATGGTGGTTAGAATTTCAATAAAGAATTAATATTAACTATCTAAAACACAAAATTAGCTTCCGGGTTCAGAAAGACGTTCACAGTCTAATCTGAGTCTCGATCTCCCTCAACATCACTCTCCCTTGAATTTGTATGTATATAATATATTTTATAAGTATTTATTATAGTAATAGTATGTATGTGTAGGTAACTTATTTATGTATTTGTGTACCTAATTTTAAGTTTTTTTTTTCATTGTTCCTCTCAACCAAATCACCTGCCATCTAATCTCTTCACCACCCTTGGTTGACTGGTAAAGAATGCCTAAGGCATTAAGTCCGCCTTTGTACCTTTTTGTGCGAAAAGTTTAAATAAATAATAAATAAATCTGTCAAAAATACCCCTAGTTTAGGGAAACTAGAAAAACTTGTCAAAATGTCCCTACATTTTGACAAGTTTTTAACATTTGTTTGTTGTCGAGATAAGATTGCGACTAGATTTTGAATGTTTTAATTACAAGAATTCGCCTTATAAAATATCTCAGGAGCGATGAGCCTATAATATTTTACTACCTCTGCCTGTTCGCATAGAATTAAGAATAATTCATATCATAAGGAAGCAGCATGCTACCTATAAAATTAATCACCTACACACTAAATCAACATAAAACACATCCTCTAACTAAGCACTTGGAAACCTGCTTATCCCCTTCAACAACACCCATATCACAAACCCGTAGGCCAGGAAATGGCGCGAGTACAGTTAGCGACGTCAAGTATCAACTCCTGCGCAGAGCGGTCAGTCGCGAGTTCGATGGGCTTAGGTACTATACTCAATCTATTTATTTTTATAGATATTTACATAATATAAGCTATCAAATAAACTATAATAATATGTACAATTATATGAAAAAATAATCATAGGGCATCAAAGAATTCGTCCGCATCGCTGTCAACAGGAACAGTGCCCAAAAGGCTGGCAGCATTGCCACGTTGTATGGCAATTATTGGCAATTCTTTGGCCAAAAAATAGGCCAGCTCTCTGGTCACGTGAAGAGTCGACTAACCGCTTAGGAACTTGTTATGTGTGGAGGGACTGGGAAGGGTAAAGTAGTAATCAGGGGTAGATAGAATGGTTTATCTTCGCAAGATAGCTGGTTGCAGCTGGATGAGAGTTGCCGAAAATCGAGTTGAATGGCGTGCAATAAACTCAAACTCAAATAATTTACTTCAATTAAACCAATTACAGGCACTTTTGAATTTTCAAGGGGTCGGTCAGTCAGAAAGATGAAGCTAGTTGCCCATTCCAAAGCGTAGGTACCTATGGAGAAGAACGGGCAAGAAGCTCCATGGACACTCTTTTAAATCAAAATAATATGGTTGCAAAGCCTTGCTTACATCATTCATGTTAAAAATTATACATGTGAGAAGGATGCAGAACGTTAAAACCGTCCATAATGAAAAGACGAGAAAAAAAAGCAATTCAAATATTAAATTAAAATAAGCCATGGCAGCAAAGAGATGACCAGTCCCTACTGACGGCGCCCGTTCACGAACATGACGCATGTAACGCAATAGGAAAGGCCTATGTCAGGCAGTGGACTGCTATAGGCTAATGATGAAAACTGAAAACTGTTTATTACAAAAAAAAATAGTCCTACATAAAAATAAAAAAAAACAAATAACAGCCGCACGGGTCAATCGATCAGGTTAAGCTACGCTTGCCGCGGTTGGTCCGTAGATAGGTGACCACCTTCACATACCATGACCCCTCCGTACCTCGGAAAGCACGTCAAGCCGTTGGTCCCGGCTGTCATTCGTGGATCTTTGACAGTCGTTACGGGTCGTCAGTAGCCCGAAATTCTGGCAACCAGTGGCAACCAAGGGGTATCGTATTACCCAGTAACTGGGTTGTGGAAGTCAGATAGGCTTTCACTCCAAGTAAAATACTGGTATTCAGCTGCATTCGGTTAGACTGGAAGCCGACTCCAACATAGTTGGGACAAGGCTAGGGACTATGGGATTATTATAAGCTGATTATGCCTACCATTTCTGTCTCTAGCACCATCACCAAAGCGCCTTAGATTATTTTATCATCTCACTTATAGATACAAAAAAAAAACTCGTCTAGAATCTCCAGATATTACGGTATTCACGACAATGTGTACTTAATTGACACCGTCGGTATGACAGCCGGCTAACGGTAGCCGAGTTATTTTCCTAGCGGTCCAGCCTAGGCCGGCTGGAGCGATTACTGTCGCGTTTCCTTGTGACTGGTTATTTATCTAGGATTAATCGAGCTGGTCTTATGTAACGGCTTTTGAAGTAATTAAGGGAACCCGTAGACTAGTTATATCCTCTATATACTGAAAAAAAAAAAACCGAGTGTGCTTATGACCACACGACTGAAGTGAAACTTCAAACGTATTTGGCTAGGAAAGGAAGAGAGAAAGAAAATGTGCGCGTACTGCTTTCTCTAGCTTATATCCCCACTCAATTCCCGTTCGCCTCGCCCGATCACACTTTTCGTAACGCTTACGTCACGCATTCGCCAGCTTACTCCCCAAGTCAAGCGTGCGTAAAGAAGTTTCACTTCAAAAACAGCGGCCAACTATAATCCGCGTGGAACTAGTTGGCCGCTGAGGTGGGGACAGGGGTGAGGCGGCGCGCGGCGGTTCGCAACGCACGTACTGAGTATTGCGCCCCCGCCCCTCCGTGCCACCGCTCACATACTTAAGGCGCGGCCAACTAGTTCCGCGCGGACTATACACACTGACATCCCGGGATCGAGGTAATTCAATAAATAATGATTTGTTATTCGTGTCAAATCTCTTACAACACAAGTAATTCTTTCGAGTTTATTTTTAAAGTTTCATGATCTTATGTCATATATCATAAGATGTACCGTCTGACTGGAAAGGGCTGTTGTTTATGCAAAGCCTTTTAATATACAGGCCTAAATGATTAAGCAATCCATCATAATCAAGATAATTACAAGTTATTCAATCACTTGCGCCAGAGCCGACTTTGACAAAGTTATAACATTTATTACATGGACATCTATCAAGTTTAACTGAATAATATAATAAAGCGATGTCCCAATTACATATAAATGTGCATTTAAAAGTGATTTGTATATAATTATAGCAATTTAGAGTTATTTGAGTTAAGTAATTTGTAATTTTGTGCGAAACATCGCTACGTATAAAAGACATCAACGCGTTCCACTGTCTGATGGTCATAATTTTGCTGAATGTAATAATGTCAATTTGGAACGCGCATTAATTCAATAGATTTGAATAAATAACGTTACATTTATGATCGTTTTAACGTTACTTTTATTCAGTGCTGTTTTAGTGAATTTAAAAGTATTCCACACCCGCGGGAGTGTATATAATATAAGGTATCTTAGCGCTGTGAAGAACACACCTGCCGAAAATTATGCGCCGGAGTTTTCGCAAGTTTATATAAGCCGTTAAGCCGTTGGTCCCAGCTGTCATTCGTGGATCTTTGGCAGTCGTTACGGGTCGTTAGAATTCCGGAAATCAAACATAGTCTTACCAAAGAGCATCGTGTTACCCAGTAACTGGGTTGTGGAGGTCAGATAGGCAGTCGCTTTGAGTAAAATACTGATATTCAGCTTCGTCCGGTTTGACTGGTTCGACCCCAACATAGTTGGGAAAAGGCTAGGCAGATGATGATGTTTTCTATGAAATCCTTTAGACATGTGACATCCACCAACCCGCACTGGGCCTGCGTGGTGGACTACGGCCCACAAACTCTCGCAGAGAGGAAGCCTGTGTCCCAGCAGTGGAAATATTATACGCTGATTATGTGTTTGGTACTTCAGGCCTGGTGTTTCATAGCATAAGCATTCCAGAAGGCCAATTTCCGTAAATAAAAACCTTCAAAATCCAGTCACAATCTCATCTTAGTGACAGCCAATGTCACTAAGATGAGAAAACTTGTCAAAAATGTAAGGAAATTAGAGTTATTTTTGACAGATAGAGACTGAGATCAGACTGTAAACGTTCTTAAAATTACGAGAATTGTCCCTTAGGTGTATGTATAGTTAGCGCCGCGAAAGATGAGACTTGACCCCGCCTCCCGCGCTCTTTCCGCCGCCCCTGTGACGTCCAGCCCCGTCCCGCGCTCAGACCTCATACCGCTAAAGAGACCTAAAATCGTGCAAGTCAAACCACGTTGTGTCTCAAGTCTCATCTGTCGTGGCACGCATTGTAATTACCCCGAACTTTCCAGCGCACAGATATAGATACACCTAGATAACGCAAGAGCACCTACTTCGCGTGCCAAAAATCGCACCAGCTTACGTTCGAAAATCATAAGCCGCCACTTTCGCGCTCAGTCCTGCGTACTGCTGGCTGGGTGAGCGTGAGCGAGAGAGCGCGAGCTTGTGACGTCATAGTAGGTAGTCAAGAAGTGGCACGCTTAGTTTTCATACAGTTCGTGATACTTGCGTTATCTAGATCTATCTATTGTATATCTATGTATTTGAAATTGTTTATTGAAATATTGATTTACATAAATATTTACAAATAGGGCCTTAAACTAGAGGTAGGTAAGAAATGATTGGATTCTACCTGAACTAGGAATAAACCTGTATCTCAGGTAACTGTGTTCCAGCGCGTAATAATTTCGGCAGATACATATGTAGCTATACTAAAAGCTGTGATCTAACTAAAGTAGGTCAAAGGAAGTCTGCACAGTGTCAATAATTATAAAGTGTTTTTCAATGTTAGTCTGACTAACAATAGAGAAAGTAAGTTTGTCTAATTTAATGTTCTGTTTACAGGTTTAACTGTAACTTTGATGTGGTTTAATTACTTTTTGCTAGTCTTTAAGAGGAAATGCGGGTGGTCGTTTTTCTATAGAAACGCTCTCGTCTGTTTTCTTTTTGGTTAATGACCATAAAGCAATGATTTTTTACAGAATAATAAATTATTAACTACTTGTATGTCCCTATGTTTTCCTTTTTGATGATACATTGTTTTTATAAGCACTAGAACTCTAAAAATGCCGATTTAAATCGTTGTCAATAGAGCCCTAGTGTAAAAAATTGACAACTATTAATGAAAAAATAAAAACATAGGTACACATTATATATCCTTCTTATTCAGTTTATGAAATATCTTTTAAATTAGTTCAATATTGGAGGAGGAAATAGGCGAGAGCCAAATCTCGAATCATGACTTTTACTTAGGCTTATTCAAAAGTCTCTCCAACCGCATTTCCTCTTAATAAAGCTTGGGAGATTCAATCTAAGGAGCAATTCCAGTATTTTTAAGAACGTCCGAATTCTAATCTGAGTCACAATCTGTCAAGAATAATAATTTACATACATTTTTGACAGGTTTTTGACATTAATTCAAACTCAAAGCATTTATTTCAATTAAACCAATTACAGGCACATTTGAATTGTCAAGGGGTCGGTCAGTCAGAAAGATGAAGCTAGTTGCCCATTCCAAAGCGTAGGTACCTATGGAGAAGAACGGGCAAGAAATTTTCGCTGAGATGAGATTGCGACTTAAATTTGAACGTTTTTAGCCGACTTCCAAAAAGGAGGATGTTATATGTTCGACTTTATGTATGTTCACCGATTTCTACGTCAATTGTGAACCTCTTTAAAAAATTCTTTTTTTGTTTGAAAGCGTATTCTCTCAAGGTGGTTCCCACTGTCACCAAGTCGGAATCTGATGAGGGAATCCTATGGAAATCAAGGGGAACCTCCAAACTTTATAGGCACACCTATAGCGATTTGGGTATTTTTTAAGTACGTTAATTGGCCTTTTGTTTGACGAGTATAGTGATGGAAAAAGGATAATAGGTGTAAATCCATAAAAATTAAGTAAGTTCACATATTAGTCGTCGCTCAACCAGTAAGGTCCAAAGAGGCCGCACGCTGTGGTCAAGCGTGTCTTTATGGGAGAACGTGCGGTCATGAGGTCGGGCGCACTTAGCGATAGGTCCCACTAGACATGGCGGGGGCGCGCGCGAATGTAATCTGCGTTCGCGGTTTATTTGCCAAAAATGTAAACAAATATGAATTAATGGAAAACTAACTTTAATTCCTACACAATAAAGTTCACTTTACACTACAACTTCGAACATTTTTATAACTTTATCAATAGTGCTGGTCACTCTGAAATCAACTTAATTTTCATTGAAATAAAGTTGATATTTGATTAACTTGAAATAGGGTGGGGGTGTGCAGCACTGCGGAATTTTTCTATAGGTACGAGTGTCTGCCGGGCCCTCGGTAGAAACCTTAGGGTTTTAGGCGGTAGGAGACCGATGTAGCCCTTCGTTCTTCCAAGACGTATAACGGATTTTCCCTACAGCAAAAGAAAATGAAACATCAAAGTTAAGAATACGTCATCTCCGCAAACAAATCGACGCTTGAAAAGCAAAACTGACTAAGCGACTTAGGGCTAACTTTACAGGAGAATAGTTGAAAGGAAACTTTTCAAAAAAAAAACATTATAAATTCAGATTATAAAATAAGATTTCAAAAACAGTACGAATTACGCCTGTAGGATGATTACAAGAATTCATATGATTAGTTCTCCGCTGTAAAGTTAGCCCTATGTCGATGTCGCTTAGTCAATTTTGCCTTTCAAGTGTCGAAATGAAAGATCTCGGAGATTAGGACATATAAACATAAAGCAGCATTTATCCAATTAGCGGGAACTCCCGTAGTTACTTAATTATGTACTCCGTGGTTGTGGAGGTCCATGCAGTCGCTCCATGTAAAATACTTAGCTGCCTCCGGTTAGACTGGAAGCTGACCTCAACATTGTTGGGTAATGTCTAGGCGGATGATGAGTTAAATATTTCCCTTACTTTTTAACCGACTTTGAAAAGGCGGAGGTTCTCAATTGGACTGTATGTTGTATTTTTTTTTTGTATGTTTGTTACGCAATATCTCCGGCAATTGTAGATCGATTTCAAAAATTCTTTATTTAATGGACATGGTATGCCTCAGGGGTAGTCCTATACAGGGTGAAATTGAACACATGCGACAAATCGAAATGGGAGATTGTACTCGTCATTATGAACAACTTTTACTATGGGACCAAACCTGAAATCGCGAAAAAAAAATCAGCTGTTCCCTACATTTATGTTCGCATAACTCGCCAAAATGTAGGGAACAGCTGATTTTTTTTTCGCGATTTCAGGTTTGTTCCCATAGTAAAAGTTGTTCATAATGATGAGTATAATCTCCCATTTCGATTTGTCGCATGTGTTCAATTTCACCCTGTATAAATTTTATTAACTTAGCTTGGGTTGTTTTTGAGTTAGCTTCAATAATACGTATTTTTTGCCACTTAGTTTACATTGATGATGTCATAATGACTTCTTGTTAGGTACTGGTATTTACATAGCAAGTAGTGTTATACAAATTTTTGTAACTATTAATTATAATTAATAAAGTATTTATTATAGTATTATATTATAATTTGGGTAAGTACAACTTAAAAGTGAAAAATAAAAACTTTTTTTATTAAAAAATCAACCAACTTCCAAAAAAGAAAACTTCTTTGAAGATCACTAAAACCTGTTCAGTCTTTTCTTGATTCTCTCCGAGTGCTTACTTATTCTTATTCTTGCTATCGCTTACCTGTCTACTGTTTCTTGTGCTACCCTAATATTGTCAGTGAAAACTTTTAATTGGCCTTCTTTCACTAAATGTCAACTATCTGTATCCTAGCTGTAAGTTTTCTTAAGAAATAAAATAATAAAGACTACAAAAAGTGAAAAATTAATTTAATTTCGGAAGTCGGTGGCAAACAACGAAAATGCGAACCCAACGACACCGACTTCCGATATTAAAGTTACTTTTCACATTGTAGTGTCTTTTTTAGAAGTAGGTTGTTTTTTTTTTTGTAAAAAAGTTTTTTTTTAAGACAACGGAACCATTTTCGCACTTAAACACAAGACTAAAGCCAGTCAGCCCGCCTTCACAAACTTTCACACACATTTCTAACCTTTGCCGAACCGACTAACGGTTTACCGAACGACTGACATACATACCACACACATGCTAATACCACCCTTATGTCTATATACATTAGAGTGATGAAACTGTATAATTAAATTTGCTGGTGTGCCAAGACGGTGCGCTCCAATTACATTTTCACCTTTATTCTGATACAAATAAGGGTTATTCTAACTGATTTTTGGTTTGCAGATCTGGGCCACAGTTTTTGAGTTTTGTAGCTATTAGTTTTAGGTGATTGGGTAATATTAAACATTTATAATGTAGATACTAACTTTTGCCTGCGACTTCGTTCGTAAGGAAATCAGCACAAAAAATATATATCATAGCATTATCAGCCTATAATGTTCCCACTGCTGGGACACAGGGCCCCCTCCTCGAGAGGGAGTGGGCTGTAATCTACCACGCAGGCTCAGTGCGGGTTCGTAGATGTCACATGTCTTCGAATTTTTAGTTCTGCCGTTTCCTTACCGTTTTGAGAGCAGTGGTGATGAAAAGTAAAGCGCCTGTCTGGGTTCGAACCTACAACTTATTTTTATTTATTTTTTATTGCTGAATGGGCCCGCCCTTGACCTCGATCACGCCTGATGGAAAGCGATGGATGAGGTCTATGATGGAACGAGCGTGAACAGAAGATGCCTAAAGCACTGGAACTCCCACGCATCGACGAAACATATCAGGCTGCTTGACGCCGGACTCAGGCGGGCGTTAGCCCTACTACCGCAAAGGAAGAATTGGCCAGTCAAATAAGGTGCGCTCGGTTCAGTTGAGTAACTGGCGGAACAAACTGCGCTACACGAGGAGGCTTCTTCATGCATCCCAAAAACACACGTCCAACAACTCGTATGTCGGGACCATTACCACTGGGCCACATGTAAACTAAGACCCCTTTTTGAAGGTTTTATTATAATACAAGTTCTTTGCCAGAGACTTGATCTGCGTAGATTTTGGAGTACCTTCATCAACGTCATTGAGCAGTGGCGGTTGTAGGTCGCAGAGATGAGAAGAGGTATATAAACTTTGTTTTTCTGTGTACGTTCTACGAACTATCATAATTATTCTAATAATATCTATAGCAAAATGTTAAACAAGAAGCTCAATAATATCTATTATTGGGAATCGAACTTGGGTTTGCAAAGAAGTCGTCGAACCTTTAAGCGATTTGCTTTTTTGAAAGTTGACTAAAATAGCCGTTCCTATATTAATAGCCTCCCGATCGTTTTCGGTGACGGTGGCCAATCTCAACGGAGATTAGCCAGGTACGCAGGAGATATTATAGTGCACAAGTGTGTGCGCAAACACAGGTGCACTCTCTGTTCCTTTACTCTCATAGTCCGATGGGACGGCAATCCGCCACGACCGGGGAGAGATCAGGCGCAGGACCAACGACTTTACGTGCTTTCCGAGGTACGGAGGTATTAAACCGCCAATTTCCAAACTCCGGGAAATTCCTAATGGAAAACCCAATAATACTTTGTCCGACCCTGGAATCGAACGCTCAGCAGTCGGGCTTGCAACCACGAGACCAAAGAGCAGTTAAATGCAATTATTGGTATCAGGACGATAGCCAATGCGATTGTAACAGGGAAGTACGCTGATTCTTAATTGTTGTGTCAGTTAAGACGGTTTGATTTAGAACTTACTGCGATTGCTTACTAAGATCTAGGTTTAATCTTAATGAAATATCTGAGAGAAACGTCTGAACTGATGTAAGAGATAGTTGATAGTAGATTGCATTAACGATTAAGGTGGATATGGTAGATTATACTACTGGATGTATACAAAACGAAATAAGTATAATAAAAAACAACCGACTTCAAAAAAAACACTTCAAAGTTATAAATAACTTTATTTTGGAAGTCGGTGTCGTCCATGGTTCCGCATTTTCGTTTTTTGACACCGCCTTCCGAGATTAAAGTTATTTATCAGTTTGTAGTGTTTTTTTTTTAAGTCGGTTAAAAATAAGTTAAGCGGTGCCATGGAGGTTGAAAGCTGCATCGTGAGGAAGAAAGAAACCGAGGACATGTAACATCTACCTACCCGTACCTACTGGGCCCGCGTGATGGGTTATGGCTCACGGTCTTAAAGAGAGGAGGCCTGTGTCTCAGCAATGGGAACATTATCTATGGCTGACGGACTCCTAAGCATACGGTTGCCAGGATCAATATCTGGCATGTACGGTCAGCATCAAAAGTTGATTAACACTTCAGTTTTTTTAATCTTAGTTATTGAGCAAAATATTGGTTTTTTTTAGAGTATATACTCTTGTCTATTATTTGAAAAGCTAAAAATCAGTTTATTGAAAAAGTTGTTGTCAATTTAATAACATGTAAAAATGATAGTGTTAATCGACTTTTGATGCTGACTGTACCTTTCAATTGGACATTTTACAGCAATCCACATTTATTTTAAGTCATCCTAAAACCAGCCCCCTAATTGCGTAACACACTATCAATCGGAATCTGAATAATTTTGAAGCAAATTGCTAATCCATTGCTTCATAACTTCGAAAAATTTGTTTGCTCAACTCGTATTTATAACGCAATGTTGTTAAACTGTCAGAATGAAACTGATTCCGATTGTTAATGTGTTACGCAATTGCCCCGCTGGATTAATTTAAGATATCCTCTGACTCCTGGTTAAAAATCTCGTATTGACTGGAACTATACGATAACATCACATCACACGTATTCAAAACGGTGAAGGAATACATCATGAGGAAATCGGCATGTCCTAGAACCAAAAAATCGAAGACTTGTGGCATTCTACCAACCCGCACTGTGCCCGTGGAAGATTACAGCCCACTCCCTCTCGAGGAGAGGAGACCTGTGTCCCAGCAGTGGGAACATTGTAGGCTGATGATAAACCTTGAAGTTTTAACAATGAAACAAAGCCAACATTGTTATATTTTTGTTATTTTTTGTAATGATTTTTAATATGTTTTGACTTCGTCATCTGTAGGAACTTTTTGCGGACGCCTTCGACCTTCGTTGCGGTTTGCACATTGTTCTCTGTTATATGTACCAGAATTGAATTGGATGTACCTAGCGTCTGGTCGGGTAATAGGCTCAACTCGAAAATAGGCAAGTTTTGGCAGAGCTATGAGGAAAATTAGTGTTAGATAATTAGATTGTATATTGTAGTAGGTGAATCCTTCAATGCAGCCCGCGAAATTCGACATTTATATGTAACTAGCTGCGCCTAGCGGTTTCACCCGCATAAGTGTCGATCCCGTGGGAATATCTGGATAAAAAGTAGCTCATATGTTAATCCAGTGTGTCAGCTACCTCCACACAAAATTTTATCAAAATTGGTTCAGCCGTTTGAACGTGAAGAAGTAACAAACATATAAACACACACACTCACAAATTTTCGCCTTTATAATATTAGTGTGATAAACGTAAAAAAGCATGAATTTCAAGAGTGTGATAAGTTTTCAACTTCAAATTGTTTTTTCAAAAAAACTTGGTGTTAGTCATTTTGCAGTGAAAGACAAACTAAAATAAAATTAATAGATAATTGGAGAAATGTTACAACACCACAAGTGAACCTCTTAAAGAAACCACGTTACCTTTCAAAGAATACAAGCAAGCCATGTTTATATTTAATCTATTGACACTAATGATTTCATATTGAGACGTTGATCGGAAGTGAGATACGATATTCAATTACTCATATCAACACTCTCACACGACATTGAATTTTAATCACAAAGATCAAGACATCTTTTCCCTTGGCGACATTTTTAGGTTAGTTCAACGACCGATCAGGACTGATCAGACCCATGATTAATGATTTGCGATTTCGTTGACGATAATGTTTGATGATTTATTTAGAGAAGTTTTCAATAAATCTGAGTCATCATGGAAGATTTCTGAAATATCTAGATTTTTTTTTTGACTGACTGAAAGCTATTCTGTAAAAATCTCAACATTAAATCTTAGGCCGGGGCTGCACTGGTACGGCGACATCGACGCGGCGACGACGAAAAAAAAAAGTCGCTTGTCGTTTCTGCAGTTCGGCCTGCAACGACATATTATGTCTATACAAGCTGCGCCCCGCGGTTTCACCCGCATAAGTCTCGATCCCGAGGGAATATCGAGATAAAAAGTATTCTATGTCCTTTCCCGGGACTCAAACTATCTTTATACCAAATTTCATCTAAATCGGTTCAGCGGTTTAGGTGTGAAAAGGTAACATACAGACAGACAGACAGAGTTACATTCGAATTTATAATATTAGTATGGATGAGTTTGTTTTCACGAAATCGCCGTCGCGTCGAAGCCGCCATAACAGTGCGGGCCCCAGCCTTAGGTGAAGTGTCATCACGTGGAATGACAGCTCAATTCGACAATTCACCCAAATTTTCACGATGAGATTTTTACAGAATAGGTCGGTTGGAAAGGAGCTTTTTAATTACCTAAGTAATTTTCCCATTCATTTTCCTTAATCTTTAGTTAATTGTTATACCTATAAATACCGGAGATTTTATAATACAGGTATTGCCATCCACGAAGACGCGCCCCACTCTTGTCCCTAATCGATTACAGTACAAGTGTGCAACGTCCCGGTTATAGTATTTTAGTTTTTTCGTGTTTACTAACTATCCACTCATAGGTAATTAGTGTGTAGATCTAGCAATCATAGAATCTGGCATTTTAAACTTGTCTGACATTTCTAGAATCTGTCATTAGTCGACTATACCAACTAAAACACTAGTGGAATGTCGCACACTTATTCTGTAAGTGATTAGGAAAAAGATTGGGCCGCGTCTTCGTAGATGGCACTATCTATCTATTAATGTATAATGCTTAATTGTGGAGATTGCAGCTCGCTTAAGGCCTGCGCAGACGAGGGACTTTTGTCCGCGGAGAATTGGTCTGCAAAGATAGAATGTATGGAAATCCCAGCAGTCTACTTGTCCTTCGTGTGCGTTATTGCATAGTCCATACGTTCTTTCGCCGCGGATAAAAAAGTCCGCGGACAAAAATCCGTCGTCTGCGCCGGCTATTATTCTGTGAGCTATGTCGACAGCTTTGGTTCTCCAATAAAAAGCAAAAATACCAAAAGTAAACCAATAAACTGCAAAAATACCATACAAAATAACATAATTACAGTTAGCTAAAGTGCACCTACAAAATATGAGTTACTGCTAAAATCTCCATTGTATTCTAATGAGCATGTTTATATGCATGAGATATAGGTAGGTAGGTGCGTATGTCCGGTCGGGAGCTCGGCCAAAATGCTGATGATAATATCTACTGATGATATGTAATTGTTTCACACGCGAACGTTCAGGAAAATTTAGAAAAAAAAATGGTAAGAAGAGGTACTTACGTAATTTATTTAATTTTTTTTTCTTATTTTGAGAATTGTTTATTTAATTATATTTTCATAATTTAAAAAGTTAACAGTCTTAAAATAATAAATAATCAAAGGGCATCAAAAAATTTGTCCTTATCGAATAATTCCCTTTGAGACTGTTGTGGCTTTCTGACTAACTGACCGACTATTTAATTTTGACAATTCAAAAGTGCCTGTACATGGTTTAATTGAAATAAATGCTTTGAGTTTGTAGCATTGTTGTCTTAGAAATTACATCTGGGGAACCGCCAGTACGTATAGGTACCGGATGGCGGATACCCATCAGACCCTTTGTTGGCCAGGTAAAAGATATATCTATTACAAATACAATCCGCAAAGAAAAAAAATAAGCCAATTAAGTCCGCCTCTTTACATAAAAAGTTTGTCTTTTGTACATACATCGTTCTCACATTTTATTATAGGTAATTTAATTTATATTCAATATAAAAAAAAAAAATATTTCAATTACAAAGGGCATTTCGATACATGAAATTAGAGATCACCTTTTAAGCAAGAAATTGATTTTATTAGGAGATAACATCAATGATGTAATTGTCTAGTGCGGGTTGGTAGATGTCACATGTCTTCGAAGTTTTGGTTCTAGGATATGCCAGTTTCCTCACGATGTTTTCCTTTACCGTTTTGCGAGGTGGTGAAATTATTACCCGACTACGGCGAAGCAAAAAGGAGGGTTATGATTTTGACCGGTATGTATGTATGTAGGTATGTTCATCTTGAAATGTTCCGTCATAACTTCTAAACTACTTGTCATAATTGAACAAATGAGGTATCGTTAGAAGCGTCTTGATCATCCGCTGGTTATAGGCTATGTGACGTCACGGTAAATTGAATATGGCGCCCTCTAGCAGACATAAAGTCATTATCTAAAAAAATATATTTTTTAATCATGCCGTGTTTGTTATCATTTACACAAAGTAAAGCGTCTGTCTGGGTTAAAATAATAGACCGGCTGATCAAAGGCGCGAGATTGACACATCTCAGTGATCTGATTCCTTTTAAACAATCTCTCACTACGATTCTAATCAGTCTACGGTACCGACACGCTCTGAATATTCTGTAGAAACAATTACACTAATACCGAAACCGATACCGCTCTAAATTCAAACACCATGGAAGCGAGAACGATGCGGTATCAAAGTTTAATGAGACAGGCCCGCTTTTACCACACGTCATTTAATACTAAACGTATCTAAAATATCGTTCTAAAAAAAATGAAAAAGTGTTTATTCACATACTTACTTAAATAATTTTAAACAAGATAATTATACCTATTACCTCTGCCAAACTGCAAAGCAGTTTATTGGCAGACGTAGCTCCTTTTTTTTGTAAATATTAACATATTATTATTATTTTTTTTATGTCATATTACTTCTACTTATATATTTTTTTTGTTTTCTGATTCTGTCAATTGTGTTTAATTCAGAGAGAGCAGACATAGATCATAGAATAATCTCATCATCATCTGCCTAGCCTTTTCCCAACTATGTTGGGGTCGGCTTCCAGCCTAACAGGATGCCGCTGAATACCAGTATTTTACTTAGAGCGACTGCCTATGTGACCTCCACAACCCAGTTACTGGGTAATACGATACCCCTTGGTAAGACTGGTTGTCAGACTTACGGGCTTCTGACGAACTGTAACGACTGTCAAAGATCCACGAGTAACAGCCGGGACCAAACGCCGAGGCACGGAGGGGTCTTGGTATATATGAAGACGCGGTCACCCATCCGCGAACCAACCGCGGCAAGCGTAGCTTAACCTGATCAATTGACCCGTGCGGTTGTTATTACTAAGCCACAAGCCCATCATAGAATAATCTATTCTTAATTTAATAAAGCTGAAAACTCTTCAGCTTATACGATTTGTTTTTTGTTTAAGTAAATGCGTTTCGTTGTTTAAGCCCAATTCTTGAGGAAGGTTATTTAAGGCTATTTAACATCACGCTACGACATAAGGAGCCGAGTAAAAAGAATAAAAGTCAGAAAGAACGCCAAGCGAAAATGAGGTCATAGAGCGTACGGGCGATGCAATGCGACGTGCTGGGTCGGGGGCCGAAAATTCACGTAGATGAAGTCGCGGGCAGAAACTTGTGTTTCAAGGGGACTATAGGATCTAAACGCAAAAAAACGCAAATTTTATAATGCCTAAAAGTATTTGATCGACTACAGTAAACAAAATCAGAAAAATATATGATATTCTTCAGGATATATGCTAGGTAGATATTTTGTTGAAAACATAATACAACTAATTTGATATGATAGAAAAAAATCATGAAGATGCCTCTAAAAACTTTCTTTTTACATTAAAAACCATACTAATGTAAATACAATCATTACGATTTTTTGTCAGATTATTCTACAAGCAACATACTAAAGCACTAGTAGTGTTTTAATTTTTTAGTCCAAACAATAGATTTTTATAAATAGATAATTGCTGCATATTTTGCAATGAATTACCCGCGTTGTGTCATCGCGCTTCTCTTTCTTTTCTATGCAGTCCGACAGTGACCGCGTTTTAGGTCATGTACTCTCCTTAAATATGTTTAGCACTAAGCCCATAGCAATTTGTGGTGCAAATGGGCCTGCCATAATCAGCTCTCATCATCTTCATCTCCCATGCCCTTGTTCAATGTTACTTAGGATCGGCGCATACGTTTTCTTTTTCCATTCTCCCCTGTCAACCGTCATTCAATCATTCACTCCCTTCTCTTTCATATCATTCCTCACAAAATCCATTCATCTAAATCAGCTCTGTGTAGAAATTATTTCTAGCTGGTAGTCCTTTTAGCAATGACGTAAGCTAACCTAACAGAGTCCAAAATAAAGATAAACAAATAAGTTCGCAAAATCAATGAACTATCACTATTATTCATTTTGAACAAAAGAATTAAACTGATGATTCAGTAATTGTGTTGTGTACCTATGCAATCAAACAAACAATGATCTATGAAATCACTAACTGTTTCTAGATCTGCCTGTATGTTGAGTATTTCATCATTTTTTAACACAAACATCCAGCGGGGCAATTGCGTAACACACTATCAATCGGAATCGGTTTCATTTTGACAGTTCAACAACATTCATTGCGTCATTTACGTGTTGAGCAGACAAATTTTTGGAACTTATGAAGCAATGGATTAGCAATTTGCTTCACAATGATTCAGATTCACAAGTTGGCGAGCAACGAACAGAGATTGTGCGACCGCGACGAACGATTACTGCTTCCTTTACACTACGTGAATTTAAGGGCCTGTACACGCCACGTTTTTTAAACGCGCCGTTGACGCGCGTTTGTAGCGATACAGACGCGATACGCACGCGAGTCAGACGCAGCCTGTAGACCCTCTGTAGGATAAAAGCGCGCCGTCGACGCATGTTTCTAAAACGCGCGTCAACGGCGCGTTTAAAAAACGTGGTGTGCACAGGCCCTTATGTAGGATAAAAGCGCGCCGTCAACACACGTTTCTAAAACGCGCGTCAACGGCGCACTTAAAAAACGTGGTGTGCATAGGCCCTAAAACACACAGCATGCAGGTAATTTCAGTAACAGTTATTACATAAAACGGCTCGATTTCTCCTATAAAATGTAGGAACATGCGGGTAGATAACATAATGGATGAAATAATTTTATTGAAAAAAGAAATCTGCTGGAGTTTTGTAGATGCTCAATAAAATCATGTTGCTGTATTTCGCAATACGCGAAAACATGAAGAAAACCGCAAAAATAGATAGACTGGGAAAGTTAGTATCTATCTATTTTGATATTTTTTGCATTCATCTTTAAATCAGCGTGTCAGATTCCGATTCAGAGTTAAAATATTTATTGTGGTGTCTTACGACTTCCACGCGAGCGAAGTCGCCGGCAGAAGGTAGTTTTCAATAAGTTAGGGAAGCATAATATCAATGACTAGGTTTAATTCTCTTTGCATAATATGGTGGAAAAAAAATAATTACTTACTTATTCATTTTAATTAGGTACATTGTAATTTTTAACATTCTAGTGTTATTTATTGTAGAAGTATGTACCTATGTATGTTTATTTGTATGTATTTAAGTACTAGCTGCGCCCCGCGGTTTCACCCGCGTAAATGTCGATCCCGTGGGAATATCGGGATAAAAAGTAGCCTATGTCCTTTTCCGGGACTCAAACTATCTCTATACCAAATTTCATCTAAATCGGTTCAGCGGTTTGAGCGTGAAGAAGTAACAAACATATAAACACACACACACACACACTCACAAACTTTCTCCTTTATAATATTAGTGTGATATATAGTGTGATATTTCTCATATATTACGAGATAGTGAGTTGTTTTTGATTTTGTGTTTTATTTTCTCTTTTACTCTTACACACGCTGTCTACATCTCTTTATCTACTTCCCTGTCGCAGGTGTGCTGGAAGAGATTTCTATAGAAATAATCAACACCTTTGTACCTATTTTTAACCGACTTTAAAAAAGGAGGTTCTGTATTCGACCCGTATGTATGTATGTATGTATGTATGTATGTATGTATGTATGTATGTTTGTATGTCCGCGATTATCTCAAAAACTACTGAACCGATTTTGATAATTCTTTCATGAGTGTGATCTACATACTTTCAGGAAGGTTTTAGTATATAATACATTAGGTAATTATTCTTATGTACGAAGTTATATGCATAAATGTACTGCATCTCCAGCATTTTTAAGTGAATTTTGATGATTCTTCGAGTCGTGTCTTCAATGCACTAGTGTTAATTGAATTTGTGTGGGGTAGGTATAACTAAAAAGTGAAAAATAAAAACTTTTTTACAAAAAAAACAACCGACTTCAAAAAAAAACACTACAAAGTGAAAAATAAACTTTAATTTCGGAAGTCGGTGTCAAAAAACGAAAATGCTGAAGCAACGACACCGACTTCCGAAATTAAAGTTTATTTTTCACTTTGTAGTGTTTTTTTTTGAAGTCGGTTGTTTTTTTTGTAAAAAAGTTTTTTTCTGTCCCTTTTTTCTTGTCTGTTTATAAATAAGGTAGAGTCAGCACACATTTTTAAAGCTAAGTCATAAATATAAGGAAACTTATTGTAGTTTTTGCTAATGAGGTCAGTATATTAAGATCGCCTTCAGTGTTCCGATAAAAAACAAGATTGTCTTAAGTAATAAACAAATGAATGAGGTTATTAACGTTTTTCAAAAACATTTTTATAACACAAGTAAATCTTTCACACAGCTAATCAGCTGTGGAGAGATTTACTTGTGTTTAATCACATACGCAAAACATTAAAATGACATTCCATCTTGTGTCGCGACAAACAAATGGAATAAAAGACCTTAAAGATATGTATAAAAATAAACCTTATATGGCAACTTTTAAAATCCTATATTCACCCAAGTCCATACCTTCCAGTAAGGAAGGCTCAGCCTGGTGTTAACGACCTCAAAAACCTGCTATCTTCACGTTATCTTCAGAAAGTCAATTGAATTCTTGCAAACGGAATAAAACCTTCACAGTCATATTATTACCCGTCTGTATAATTAAAGATTGTGGTCTCAATTTTTTTTTTAAGTTCAAATTGAGTTCTTTTTCGTAACGCTTCGAAATTTAAAGGCTGTTTGGCGCGAATTTAAAATTGGAGGAAGCGTTTGTCGCTTTTTTATTTTTCAATCTATTGTTTGCGTACCTACCTACTAGGTAGCGTAATTAAATACAATAATACCGAAAAAAAAATTAAACAACAAGTGGGCTCGTGGCTAAATAATTACAACCGCACGGGTCGATCGAAGGTTAAGGTACGCTTGCTGCGGTCGGTTTGTGGATGGGTGACCATCCATTACATATCAAGACCCCTCAGTGCCTCGGAAAGCACGTTAAGCCGTTGGTCCCGGCTGTGAATCGTAGATCTTTGACAGTCGTTACGGGTAGTCAGAAGCTCAAAAGTCTGACGACCAGTTAAGACAGAGATTAAAACAAAAGAAGAACTTGCAGGAGATCCAGGGGGGTGGAGGGGGGATTCATGGGATCAAACAGGAATAAATCGTTTTAGGTACCAAGGGGAATCGTGTTACCCCAGTCACTGGGTTGTGGAGGTCAGATAGGCAGTCACTTCATGTTAAATACTGGTATTCAATTGTATCCGGTTAGACTGGAAGCCGACCCCAACGTAGTTGGGGAAAAGGCTGGCAGATTTGAATAGAAACAACCCTATCCTCATTTTTTTACCAAAATAAAAAGCTTTAGTAGTCAAATGAGTCATCATTTAGGTCGGGTCAATTTTAAGATCAACTTCTGATGGATTAACCGTATTTTTATTTCCACTTAATTTATTTAAAGACACTGGCAACATTTTAATTACAACATCCCACACTAAACTATCAATCAAAAACGAATAACACGTTAAAAAAAAAAAACTCCATTGATCGTTTCAAAAAAGAAAGTAGCCGTTTTTATTAAGTTAGTAGCAATAATAAAAAAAGAATGTCATAGTTTCTCGCTGTGGACATGGACAACAAAATCGGTCATCGCCGGCTCGGTTCGGATTCCGTACGGGACCGAGTTTCGTTCATTTCACTGACCCACATTCACAACAACGGAACGTTGAGACGTCACCTTAAGAGATAACGCATTTCGAATTCCTTGTCCTTGAAAAAGATAGCAGGCTGAGTAATACTTTAGTAAAAAAAAAAGATTTTGGAAAAAGTTTTGTGTTTATGGAAACGTTGCAGCGAATTTATGTCTCTGCTTGCAATAAAATAAATAAGCAATTTAGCTGTTTGTTATGCAGAAATACATTGTAATTTTAATTTAAACATTTCTCATATATTTAAATGCATCAATCAGGCTGAATGTCAAACCCATTTGCCATACAAGTGTTAAGATAAAAAGTGATTTATAGTTTTAAAACGCGTTTCCTAGCACAAGTCGTAGTTAGCTACGGTCAAGAGGCTTTCCTTCGATAAACGAGTTGATTTTATTTCTCAAGTACGGACGGCAGTAATAGGAAGAGCAACAACCTATGATTGCAGGGCCGTTATTCCCGATCGTCTCGACCGAGCACAGATAAAACATAAAAAAAAAACGGCAAATTCTTTCAACCATAGCTCCTTAATGAGTTCATTCTTAAAAAGTAAAAACTATCGTTTGAAATTCGAATTGTTATTCGAAGCACGCGAAAAAAACAAATGAATATTTATGTCGATCGTTCTCGTTACAAAAGCGCCAAAATTATGGCCCATAATTACAAATTATAAGGGTCATCAGACGCAACGGTGCATTGAAATCAATTTTTTATATTCACCTGTTTAACGGCCACCAAGACGAACTCTCACAATCACAGCGAACTCATTATCCACCGGCACTGAGGATTTAACAGTTATTCGTACTAAAACCGATGATTAACAACTCAAGATATTCGCTTCAAGATCTCTTTGTTTAAAAAATAATATTTCAACAATAAATAGCGTAACTTTTTAAATGTTTAAAAAAATAACTTTGACAGTTTCGCGTGCGCGCGCTTTTTATTGTAACTTTTTTTGTTGGGTCGATGTAAGGCACAGGCGTTCGCCGCGTCAGCCTTGACCGCTACACGACTGCGGTCTCACTGAACGAACTGTCTTGGTGCACAGCGCTTGTGCTCTCGTCGGGCCATGTAAACAGCGTTGCCATAGAGACACTTACCCAGTTACATTGGAGATTTCTAGTTCATACCAATTTGTACGAGAAAAAATGGCCCGAAATAACACACATGGCAACATATGGCTACACGTATTTCTAGGCCACGTCTTATAAAGTGCTTAGGACTGTTTCAAATATCAAAACGATTGTTATTCAAAGCTTTCCCTGAAAATTCTTGTCTAAAAAAACCAAAAAGTTTTCATAACAAAAAAGTCTTGCGCAAAAAATAATTTGAGAAACTCCATGGAGGTTTAACCACTACATCTGGCAACACAGCATGTAAATTACTTTCCAACAGTTAGTTTTCGCTCGGTTGCACCGATTCCGGTCAGCTTTTATATTTTTTTCCGCTTAGCTTGAAAGAAAGCTATCGACGTGGGTAAGCCCCAAATCTATTGAGCTTTTGGTTGGTAATAAAGCTTCATGTCGCTGCAGTTATTTCAATAGAGAAGAAAAAAAAACCACTAGCAAATCATCATCTGCCTAATAGCCTTTTCCCAACTATGTTGTGGTCGGTCGGCTTCCAGTCTAACTGGATGCAGCTGGATACCAGTTTTTTACATGGAACGACAGCCTATCTGACTAAAAGTTTTGATGAATGTTGATGGCTATAAGAGTAGGGGAAGACCAAAGAAACGATGGCTGGACTGTGTGAATGATGATATGGTTAGAAAGGGGGTGACTACCGAGATGACGACTAATAGAGAAGTAGTTATGGAAGAAAAAGACACGTTCCGCTAACCCCAAATAAATTGGGTTATAGGCAGGAGGATGATGATAACTGCCTATCTGACCTCCAAAACCCAATTTCTTGAGTAACATGATACCCCTTGGTAAGACTCTCGGAAAGCCATCAGCAATGTCCATTAGAAAAGACAAAATAATGTCTAATTGACTTTTCTAATGGACATTGCGAATATACCAGACTAGCTTCTGCCCGCGACTTCGTCCGCGTGAAATTTCACCCTCCCCCCATTCACCCTCTTAGGGGTGGAATTTCGAATAACTCTTAGTGGATACCTAACTTCACAAAGAACACACCCTCCACTAGGACCAGCGATTTAGGCTGTGCGTTGACTTTGAATATATATCGCACTATCGGTGGAACTTGGGCACAACTGCACGTTTTGTAATTTTTCACGAGAGACATTATATGATTTTTGTAGAATAATATCGAGTTTTTTTATTTTCAGATTTTTTGTTAGTTGTGCCCTTGCTCGACCGACGAGAGAATGCGTTCTTGATACCTGTCGGTTTCATACAAACGTATACGACTTTTGCGAATTTGATCTTTATCTATCTATTATATAAAATTCAAAGTCCTGACTGACTGACTGATATATCAACGCACAGCCTAAACCGCTGGTCCTAGAGACATGAAATTTGGAGGGTGTGTTCTTTGTGAAGAATAGATATCCACTAAGAAAGGTTTTTTCGAAATTCCACCCCTTATAGGGTGATTGGGGGAGGGTGAAATTTCACGCGGACGAAGTCACAGGCTGAAGCTAGTTAGTTAATATAATTGTTGCACCGGCACCGGCAGCGGCAGCAGGTGTCAGGAACGCATTCTCTCAACGGCCGGACTGTAGGGATCCTGATGGGCTCGTTGTTATAACGTTTTTACATTAGGATATTCTCAGTAGCGGACCATAGCTGGATTTGTGTCCATTTAATGGCAATAGGGTCGCCCCTATTACATGGTACATTAACAAAAGGAAATCCTAAAAGATAACTTATCAAAACAAAATGCCTAAAGCGTTTTTTTTTTTATTTAGAAATCGTATGAAAGAAAGAAAGAAAATACGTTTATTTGCGGTGAAAATGACGCAAAAAAGAACATAAACACAAACAATAAAATAAAAAGGTAGGGAAAACATGCGTCACATCCACGCAAAACGGCTATCGCTCAGCATTATGCTGCGAACTTATGCAAGACAGAGCCCCAGCGCTGGTTTTCAGCGACAGCCGGCGCTGACGTAATGACGTCGTCCGGTGCAGAAAACAATTAACTAATTGAATTTAAAAGTGATAGAATAATTAATTATCTCGAAATTGTATCGATCTCTAGGTATCGTCGTCGTAATTGTGCGATTATCTCTTCCAAAACCTCAAAGCATATTTACACTCGAGTTCGAATACTGTTCCATAGTGCAATTGCCCCGCAGGCCTCCTCGCTGTGAGAGGGAGTGGGTCTTGATCCACCACGCGACGACAGTGCGCGTTGGCAGATGTCACGTCATACCTACATATCTTCGAATTTTGGCCCAGTGGTAACGGCGCCGACATACGAGTTGTAGATCGTGAGTTCAAACCCAGGCAGGCACTTTACTTTGTTTATTTAATTTCATCACCACTGCTCTCACAACGGTGGAGGAAAACATCGTGAAGAAACTGGCATGTTCTAGAACCAAAAAGTTTAAGACATGTGACATCCGCCAACCCGCACTGGGCCCACGTGGTGGATTATGGCCCACTCCCTTTTACAGAGACCCGCGGAGTAATTGCGTAACACATTAACAGCAGGAATGGCTTACATTTTGACAGTTCAACAAAATTCATTGCGTTATTTACATACGTTGTTGAGCAGATAATTTTTTCAAACATATGAAGCAATGGATTAGCAATGTCCTTCAAAATGATTCAGATTGTCATTGATAGTGTGTTACGTAATTAGGGTGCCGTGCTATGGGAAGCCTGTGTCCCAGCAGTGGGGACGTTATAGGCTGGTAATGCTTACAGTGCACATAAGAAGCAGATTGAATTAAAAAGCTCTTTTGAAAACGATGGCGAATTCTACACCACAAACAATCTAAGGTCTACTCAAATTCATTTTCCAATTTATGCTATTTCAAGTTACACAAATATCAACTTTATTTTAATGGAAATTAAGTTCATTTCAGAGCGACTATTACTATTAAAAACATAAAAATGTCTGAAGTTGTAGCGTGAACTAGACTTTATTGTGTAGGAATTAAAGTTCTTTTTCCAAAAACTCATACTTGTTTACATGTTTGGCAATCAAAACGCAAACGCAGTATTAAGGCTTAGATTCTGTGTTAAGTATTTTTAACACTCATTTTCTATTCATCAGCTTCTAAGCCTGTGTATAAATGTAAGAATATCTCCGGAATACGTCGAAGGTGCGTCGTAAAAGCTAACAAATGGATTCTCGATGGCACTGGCGCGGACGCAGCATTACTTATTGATTAATAGCATCCTCCTTCGAGCTGGCCAGGTATATTATGTAGGTTTATATTTATAGTGACGCTTGCTTTTGCCGCGGCTTTGCCCGCGTAGAGGTAGGAAGTTATCCCAATGGAAAGTACAGACGCCAGCACATCAAGCTACTACAATCTGTCAAATTTCTTTAATAGATTATCAACTTTATCGCGCTAAAGTATATGGTTCAAAGTTGATTGGGAGAGTTTGACAGTTTCGGGTAGCTTGATGTGCTGGCGTCTGTACATACAATAATCAGCCTATAACGTTCCCATTGCTGGAACACAGGCCTCCTCTCTGTGAGAGGGAGTGGGCCGTAATCCACCACGCGGGCCCAGTACGGGTTGGTAGATGTCTGTCTTAAACTTTTTTGTTGTAAGACATGCCGGTTGCCTCACGATGTTTTTCTTCACCGTTTCTGAGAGCAGTGGTGATGAAATAAATTACGCAAAGTAAAGCACCTGCCTGAGTTCGAACCTACGACCTACAACTCGTAAGGATCGTTGCCACGGGGCCACCACTGTTCCACAACTGGAACATACAATACCGAGATATAACAATTCCCATGTCCTAACACAAGTCATGGTGTATAGTTAGCGCCACGAAAGATGAGATTTGACCCCCCCCCCCCTCTCCCCTCCCCCTCCCGCGCTCTTTCCGCCGCCCCTATGACGCCCGGTTCCGTCCCGACACAGAATACTTAAAGTACTACGTACAGAAAGGCCACTCCCTTCCCCGCACTAACATCAGTTACCGCACCTCACCCCGCACTTCGGCGGCGGCGTATTCGTCGCAGTTCTTTAACAAGAGCGCTCGCAAACACAAGTACTTCACGCACACATTCATACGTATACAAACGTCATTTTTTAATGTAGTAGTAGTAGGTAATTATTTTGCGAGCGTTGTATGGAGTGTCCGGGGTGTGGTCCCGAGCTCAGACCTCATACCGCTAAACCGCTAAAGAGACCTAAAATCGTGTACTGCGCACGTCAAACCACGTGGTGTGTCATGTCTCATCTTTCGTGGCAGTCATGACACACATTATACCTGTGTGCCAAGTTTTGTGCAGGAAAGCCGTTCAGCCATTAGAGAGAGCAGTGGTGGCGCAGCGGTAACCGCGAATTACGAGTTGTACAGACGCCAGCACATCAAGCTATTACAATCTTTCATATTTCTTTAATAGATTTTCAACTTTATCGTTAAAGCATAAGGTTCAAAGTTGATTAGGAAAATTTGACAGCTTCGGGTAGCTTGATGTGTTGGCGCCTGTACTTCGTGAGCTCGATCTCAAGCAAGCACTTAACTGTGTGTAAATTATTTCATCACCACTGCTCTCAAAACGGTGAAGGAAAACATAGTGAGGAAACCGGCATGTCCTGGAACCAAAATTCGAAGATATGTACGTGACATCCGCCAACCCGCACTGGGCCCGTGTGGTAGATTAAAACCCACTCCTTCACACAGCAAGGACGCCTGCGGGGTCATTGCGTAACACAGTTGACAGCTTTGATTTTGACAGTTCAGTAACATTCATTGCGTTATTCACGTTGTTGAGCAGACAAATTTTTCGAACATATGAAGCAATGGATTAGCAATATCCTTCAAAATGATTCAGATTGTGATTGCTAGTGTGTAACGCAATTAGGGTGCTTATCCCAGCAATGAAAACATTATAGGCTGATTATGTTCAGCCCTTTATGCGTGAAAAGGCAGGGCCGGCTTTAGCCATGTAGGCGCCTCGAGCGAATCATGCCTTTCGCGCCCTTTTAGGTATACTTATTTCGTTACAATTAGAAAAACCTTATTTTGAATTTGTACATAAGTAAATAAATAATTCGTAGGTTACTTATTGATAACGTACAGGTTTTCTAAAAAAGGTTTTTTGATTTGTTTGTGAACTTACGAGTATGTAAAAAGCAATGAAAGAAAAGTATGTATAATGCAGAGGGCCTAATACGAGTTGCAATTTCTCGTCTGTTGCCTCTATTTCGATCTACATTATTTAGTGAGACATACGACAAGCGACAAAATGACAGCTCAGGTTTGTTAGACTAAGAATACCTACTCATACTCACTCCTAAGGTAAGACTATAAAAGTTAATACGCTGAGTCTAGTTTTCCTTTAGATCGATAAAAATAGGTATGGCGCGCGCGGCGCCCTGTATAGTAGCTGGCGCCCCGGTCGTCCCCCCTAAAGCCGGCACTGTGATAAAAAGGTAACAAACAGTCAAACAGGGTTACCTACTTTCCCATTTATAATATCAATATCGATTTATTGAACTATGGACGTAATAGGATGAATAAAATGTAGTCTATGGTTAGTTTAAAAGGTGACTGATTAACTGTTTATAACGGTTTTAAAAGCTTTCTATGGTCTGCTTTAAACTTATCTGTCGATAGCGTAAACAATCCCTGTCAATCAACTCAGCCTATCGCAGTCCACTGCTGGACATAGGCCTCTCCCAGACTGCGCCACAGCACCCTGTCCTCCGCCTTCCGCATCCAGTCTACCCCAGCCAACTATACCTAACTCATTAATTATTCGACTGTTTTGCTAGTTGGGTAGTGATCAAATCCCAAAACATTTTACTCTCTATGACCATAGGATGTGAGTGCGTGCCATATTAAAACTACTTGATGCCCTAAGCAATCCACGCCCTACCCATTAGAAAACTAGTCAGTGGCGGTAAGACTGGTTGTCAGACTTTCGGGCTTCTGACGTCCCGTAAAGACTGTCAAAGATCCACGATTGACAGCCGGGACCAACGGCTATGTAAAACTGTCACCCATCCAAGGACCGACCGCAAGCGTAGCTTAACCTAATCGATCGACCCGTGCGGCTAATCAGCTATTATTACTTAGCCACGAGCACCTCTGTGACTCATAAGCATAACCTCAATAAAACTACTTTCGTCGAACTTTTGTACACAAAATCTCCATAATACCTACTCTGTTTATCTTAAATGTTCGAAACAGAATGACTCAAACCAATAATATTACATTCCTAACACAGTTTTAATGCATAACAGTAACTGTCACCTTCTAAATATGTAAGAAATGTTACGGTTTTTTAATTGCAGCTAATTTATTCATAATAATTATTACGGTTATTGCTAAGGCTCCGCTGTCTGTCCGTCCGTCCGTCTGTCTGTCACAGGGCTGTATCTTTCAAACCGTAATAGATAGACACTTGAAATTTTCACAGAGTGTGTACTGCTATGGCCGTGATAGCAACAAATAATAAAAATAAAATAAGGTGGTGAATGCTTCAGGTAGCCCGCGAAATTCCAATATTCTTACGTTTTTTTGCAATTTGCAAGTCAGTATTAGGTTATATGGTAATCAAAATTTGATTCGCGGTTGTAACAAGGATGTGTTTACAGAATTATAATTTAAAGTTATCAGTACAACTCTTTAAGACCACGTAATCCTAAAATTATCATAGTGCAGTGCGCAAGAGCAGTAGTCACTCTCGCCCAGTATATAGAGCAGTGGTAGCCCAGTAGAGCAGTAGTACCCCAGTATAGCAGCGGTGGCTCAAAGACGACGGCCGTAACTTACGATTTGTAGGTCGTGTGTTCGAACCCAAGTAGGTACCTACTGCTCTCGAAACGGTGAAGGAAAACATCGTAAAGAAAACGGCATGCCCTAGAACCAAAAATTCGAAGACATGTGATTTCCGTCAACCCGCACTGGGCCCGCATGGTGGTTTTTGACCCATTATAGGTACAGACGCCAGCACATCAACCTACCCGAAACTGTCACATTTTCGCAATCAACTTTGAACCTTATGTTTTAATGATAAAGTTGAAAATCTATTAAAGAAATTTGACAGATTGTAGTAGGTTGATGTGCTGGCGTCTGTACATTATAGGCTGATTATGCTTATGCTGATGTGACAAAAAAACTCACCCTTATTACACGGCACTGAAACTTTATTGCCATAATGTGAATGTGTGAGTGACGTACTATTTACCTCTGCCTATCCATCCGAGAAATACATACGTAATGATGCTAGGCCTGTTTCCGAACGAAGCTAAAAACCACGAGTAAAAGGCCGCTTTCCGAATTAGCTGTAATCGCTCACAGCGCTCACATCATCTCACATGCGTACCGATTTAGATAATACGATTATGACAGCTGAGGGCTGTCAACAATTCGGAACGCTCGTGAACGCGATCACAGTGCTAACTCAATTTCAAAACGATATTACAGCAGTATTTCTTTGTGTAAACACCACATTTCTTCTTTTTCTTTGTTTAGGTGGTGACTGTCAGCCAGAAGCACAATTTCGAAAATGCCACGTTAGTTTAAAGATATGATGCATACGAAACACACACTGACACACACACGCACATACACTCGCATTTTTGACAGCGCTCACGGTGATATTATTAGAAGGCATGGTCGGCGTTATCTGGCTGAATGGCTGAATCCTATCCCTTAAGATACAGGCCAGACCTAGTTTAAGGGATAGAGGTTAAAATTATTGTACTCCTATGCTAAAGTTGTATTGAATTATGTCAACTCAATGTATGCAGTGCAATGTGTTTTCGTTTATGAAATAAAATTATTATTATTATCTCCTTTATTTCATTATGTACATATAAATTATATTTTTAAATATTAGTATAAAAAATATATATGTCGGATCAGGAGTAGGTTATTGGCATCTAGTTATTATCAGGCATATTTGATTAATTACTGTGGCCATACTGTGGGTAGTGTTGGTTATTGCGCAATAAAAAAACCGTTTGCAGTTCAAAATAATCAAATTATAATATCACGAACAAATTAATCACACTAGCAATTCACACACTGTAGGTACACGACACAACTAGATACACAGTAAAATAATTATGTACAGTAACAAAGTAATTGCGAACAAATCGTAGGATCGATTACTGTTCGTATAGTGACAGAGCCACCCAAGTAAACCGACAGGTTTGTCGGGAGCTAGTGCTCTGTCAGTAGTCGAGTCCGAACACCGACTCACCCTCACTAACTGTCACTGACTGTTACGTCTGACTGACTGTCACCGACTGTCCAGCACAAATGAGTGCGCTCAGTTATAAAGGTTTGTCCCCACTACGCACTCGCCCCACAACAACTCTGTCCAAATGGCGTACGGAAATACGTCATCGTGTTTACTTGATACAAAACATTAAAATGTGCTAAATCTAATAAGACTCACATTATAAAGTAATCGAATAATTCAACAAGAATAATTGTCTTAAATAAACAATAGTGATTTCACAAAGTAAATCATTTTAAAATCAAAGTAACATGTCATCAATTGTTTTGAACAAAACCATCGGTTACAACTATCAAAATAAGTTGCTTAAATCAATTAGCGCGTACACTGAGTACTCAATAAATTATGTTCCAAATTAATAGACAATAATTGATAGTAAAATCACTTAAATTAATAATAAGAAAACAAATCATAACGAATTCTGTGACTATCCCTCAAATTTAATTGACAACTGTCTCCGACATATAAAAACATTTAAAAATATAATTATCGGGAACAGGGTCCAAGCTACCGGCGGTCAGGGCTCCAGAGAGAGGAACCTCCTGACAATGCGAGCCGTGTCCAGAAGTACCGCTTTCTGAATCAAGCCCTTGATCCAGCTGCCCAACGTGAGCCTCCTCAGGTGTTGGTCGAGGCTCTTGGCAATCAACCCATTGGCTGTGACGACTATCGGCACAATGATTGCTGAGTCAACATCCCACATGTCGACAACCTCGCGAGCCAAGTCAAGATACTTGATTTGTTTATCTTTCTCAGCTTTCACGAGGTTCTCATCATGCGGGACGGTTATGTCAACAATCATTGCGCGCCGCTCTAATCGATCCATCACCACTATATCAGGCTTATTGGCAACAATAGTCCTGTCAGTGATGATGGATCGATCCCAGTACAATGTGATATTTCCATTTTCGAGAACTGGGTCGGGCACATACCTGTAGTACGGCACCTCCGATTCCACAAGGCTGTATTTCAGAGCAAGTTGCTGATGGATTATCCTGGCTACAAGGTTGTGTCTATGCAAGTACTCTCCGTTAGCTAGACGAGAACACCCGGAGATAATATGCCTGATTGATTCTCCCGGCCGGTGGCATGCCCGACAAATGTCAACCGTGCCGTCTTTCACAATAAATCTCCGGTAATTGTTCGTCATCACAACTTCGTCCATAATTGCACAGACAAAACCTTCGGTTTCTCCAAAGAGATCAACGCAACGTAGCCAGGCTACGGACGCTAGTAGGTCTACATCGGGTCCATGAAGGGCCCGGAAAAAGCGTCCGTGAAGCTCCTTACTCTGCCATACCTCCATGCGATCATTAGTGTCAAGCACTACTGGTTTGCGCCAGTTCTCTTTAGCCAAGGAGAGCGGGGTGAGGCCCTTGTCCACTATGACTACATCTCGATGCATCCCCACGTCGGTTTCTTGGAAGTATTCCCTGAGATTGCATATCTCGCGATTGTGAAGGGTCTTAGCGTTTAAAAACCCTCGACCTCCACACTTTCGCGGGATATACAACCTCATTACCGATGACCGTGGGTGATGCATTCGATTTGCAGTCAACAGTGTACGGACCCTCCTATCCAGGGCGTCGAGTTCGGTTTGAGTCCATTTGAGTATGCCAAAAGAGTACATCAAAACCGGCATGACCCAACCGTTGAAGGCGCGCACCTTGTTTCCGCCTGATAGAAGACTATTAAGTACTTTTTTCAGGCGGCCAAAGAAGCGCTCCTTCAACGATTGCTTCATGTCAGTAACATTGATGCCTTACGCTTCCGACATACCCAAATACTTATAGGTTTCGGATGCGGAGAGGGCTCTAAGGTTTGTGGAATCCGAGAGTTGAGTTCCCACGGATTCCACAATCTCCCCTCGTTTTACATGCATGACTGCACATTTGTCCACACCAAATTCCATCCTAATGGCGTTACTGAAAGTTTGAGTTACTTTCAGTAGCTCCATCAGTTGCAAATTGTTGGGGGCAAAGAGTTTTAGGTCATCCATGTAAAGGAGGTGCGATATAACCTGACCACCTCTCCTCAGCCGATAGCCTAGACCTGAATCCTCCAGCAGTTTGCTTAGAGGATTCAAGGCTAAGCAGAACCAAAGCGGGCTCAAACTATCACCCTGAAATATGCCTCGCTCAATCCTCATCGGTTCGCTATTCCTCTGAATATTTCGACATCCTGGATAGCGAAGGACCGTCCTCCATTGCCCCATACACGACATCAGGAAGGTGCGCAGAGTTGTATCTACTTTATACAACTCCAACACCCTCATGAGCCATGTATGTGGCACCGAGTCATAGGCCTTCTTATAATCTATCCAACATGTCGACAGATCCTTTCGGAAGCGACGAACCTGTTGGCTAATGGCCATATCAATGAGGAGTAGCTCCTTAGTACCGCGGGACCCATTCCTACATCCATTCTGAGAGGTAGACATGATGGAGTTGGTGTCTATATGTTTGTTAATTTTAGCTCTCAAAATGGATGTAAGAACTTTATCGTCGGTAAACACGTGATCGGCCTATAATTTTTGGGTTCCGCGGTGCTACCTGATTTATGGAGCAGGTGGGTAATTCCTGTCGTTAGGAACTGGGGTACCGAACCAGATTCCAAAGCAATTTGGAACTGAGATGCCAAGCGGGCGTGCGACCTTGTAAACCATTTTATCCAAAAGTTCTGCAGCCCGTCCGGCCCTGGAGACTTCCAGTTGGGCAATGGACGGACTGCACGAGCTACATCTTGAGGGCAGATGGTTATAGCCCCCATTTCTGGTATTGGATCGCAGGCTCGCTCGACCTCTCGAGCCCAATCACCTTCAGTGTGACTGACAGGCACCGACCAGATACTGCGCCAGAAGGAACACATGGCATCATCATCCGGCAGGTGCGTGTCAGCCACACCTTGGTCCGGTCGTTCCCAACCCCTATAAACCCACCTTTCATCACTCTGGAAGGTGCGATTCTGAGTGTATCGCTCTACTCGCCGCTTATACCGACGGATACGGTTCGCCCATGCATATACTTTCTGCTTCAGGAAGTCGATGCGCTCTGTGACACAGGACATATAGTCTTGAGGACTGATATCAGTCCCCGAGAATGCCCGCCTCACAAAGCGCATCACTCTAGGGCGAGTATTGCCCTCCCTGAAGCAGATTAGTTTGCCGATGAGCGTTCTGGCCCCACCAATACGACGTTCAATTCTGCACTGCCAAGCTGGTACGGCAGGTTTCGGACGTGTAGCTCTAAAGTCATTGGTAAATTTAACGTGAGCTACACGACATGCCGCTACAGCCGCGCAGTACAGAATCGAATGAGTATCGGTGAGGTCTTCGCAGGTATCAAAATATTTTGACAACTGCGAATCCAGGACCGCCACCAGCGCCCTATTTTTGTTATGCATGGGCAAACGAGGCAAGCGTGGCCTAAGTTCGGGCGACATGAAGCGATATTCCTGAATCGCATCCTCCAAAGCACTCCTCAATTCCTCATTGCACTGGGTACTTACGTTTGTAGCCCTATCATTACTCCCCTCGTCAGCATGACTTGTATTAGTCTGCGGTAGTATTACAGTAGTCTGCGACTGGGGGGCGATGACATGGCTACTCTGCATTTCATTTCGCAGGCGATCAAGTGTAGTATCATCCAACATATGATTACGTTGGATGACCCGCACCTGATCCGATAGTCGTTGTTTATTATTATTATTATTATCGCAAGATGGCGCATGTCATGATGTCATCTATGACGATTCACGGGAAATCGTAATCGCTCAAATCGATTATACCGATTACATTTCTAACTCGTGAACTCGGAACGCGCCTTAGTGACAGCCGTGACACCTGTCATTGTCAAAAAAAAATTAAAATGAATTGTCAAAATTAGCAAAACAAATTTAAAAAGCAGTGTAAAATTTGCAAGCTTTCTGAAATCTACAATGAAATACATTCAGTCATATGCAGTAGCAACGTTTATCTACTGATTAGCAAGGTATATTTATCAATTTCTTTTTAATATTTTGAACATTTCTACACAAATTCATGCACGTGTCACCACTACCTAATGCAAAGAACATGCTAGATTTAAGTTTTTACTATCATATTTAGTTAATTATAGTTATTTTTAACATGACAAATACTCGTAAGTTAAAATGATTGCAATAATAATTATAACCTCAAAAATGTAAACATGTGAAAATAATGTAGGTTAAGTATTAAAATGATAAATAAGCCAATTTTTTTTTTTCTCTAATAATTAAGCTAAATCCAAAGCTCCATAAATATTAAATCTGATAAATATATTTAATATAATGATACTAGAAATTATTTTTAAGTTAAAGCTTAGAAAAGTAAGCTTTATCCTATTCCATAGAATAGAATACAATTTTTTATATCTTAATTATTTTTATATTTTAAGAAATATTTAAAAATGTAAATGAATATGTACATAAATAAATGAATAGAATACTATTTATTGGTGCCGCGGTCAACAAATAAACTTGATCAGTATTAAAAAATTATCACAACATACCATAGATTTTGCCTTTTTTTATTAACATATTATATTAATATAATTATAATTAAACTGAAATGCTGTTTTTTGGTAAGCGCATCACATCAGAATGTCTGGACGGATTTGGATATTTCAGGAAAAATTATGTGCAGTTCGTATGGCAATTTTGTATGAATTATTTGAATTTAGATAGGAAATGGTTTGTCAGGTAAATTTTTTCATCAACACAGTTTTAATTACTATCAAAAATCAACAAGTTTACCTACCTACTTACTCAACCTTATTTTTTTATTTATAGACTTTTATATTTAATTTACATCAGTGTGTCTAGGTTGTGATATTCCTGTGTGAGTCCCAATAAAAACTTTTCCTTTCTTTCTTTTACAGAATGAATACATCAAAACCTTCTTCCCCTATCAAACAGCGTAAAAGGAAGTCCCAACTTGGGCTGACAACTTCCGAACATAAAAATATGAAGTTAGGTACACCAGACGCCACACCTATTACAACAGTAAAAGCTCCGAAGTCCCCTGTAGGGAAACACAAACCTGAAGTCAAGGAGGAAGAGTTTGACTTTGGTGATAAATATCCGGTATTAAAAAACCAAGACCTGGTTAACAAATTCCTGAATGTACAGATGACTAATAATCAGAAAGGTATGTAATAATAATAATAAACTGCACCCTAATACGTAACACTAGCAGCGCCCCGCGGCTTCACCCGCATAATTCGTTATCCAGTGGGAATATCAGGGCAAAAACTATCTTATGTCCTTTCCCGGGACTCAAACTATCTGTATACCCAATTTCATATAAATCGGTTCAGCAGTTTAAGTGTGAAGAGGTAGGTATAATATCCGCGGTTTCACCCGCATAAGTTTCAATCCCATTGGGATATTGGGAAGGTGTTCCACAGAACGTGCCCCCGTCTTCCATATGAATTTATCTGTTTTAGTCTTGTTACATAAATTCTTTAAGTCGGGGGTTTTTGCATTATCTTATCCTTTTCCAATTACATTTAACTGTTGTGGGTTTTTTCAAAAATTTTAATTTTGCTTTTTCTGAACTGTGAATGAAACAGAACCGTCAAGTCAACCGCTAAGTCGTGTATACTCGGCTCCAGTCGGTCGGTGACGCTGAATCGAGTATACTTGGCTCAAGTTTTCACTACTACCGCATGTAAAAACAGAGAGTGTGTACTTATGACCGCACACACCCTCCTCTTTTTATCTAAAAAAATAAACCACAGAGAAAATTACTTACAAAGCAAAAAAGTCTGTTTTTAATGTAACCCCCTTTACAAGATACTAGCTTCTGCCCGCGACTTCGTCCGCGTGAAATTTCATCTTCCCCCATTCACCCTCTTAGGGGTGGAATTTCGAAAAACCCTTTCTTAATAGATGGATACCTACTCTTCACAAAGAATACACCCTCCAAATTTCATATCTCTAGGATCAGCGGTTTAGGCTGTGCAATGATATCTCAGTCAGGTCATTGAATTTTGTATAAATATACACCGTGTTCCGGACGATATACGTAAACTTCGACCACAAGTTCAGACCATGGAAATAAGCATTTTTTATTATGGACACATTAACGAATTCTTATTTTTTATTTTTTGTTAATTTTCATACAAACTAAATACTTTGACGTAAATCGCCCGATATGCATGCTTCTTAATCCGAATTGGCAACGATGACGTATTTTCAATTATAAGATTTGGCGGGCTGAAACTTGTCAAAACTGAGTTAAGCTTAAGACTCTTTCTTACTGCATAGCTTAATTAAATTTCACTAAATGAAATTACAATATCTTTGTAACGAAGCCTTTTCAAGTACTACTTCCTTTGTTAGATTTAATTTGTAAAAGCTATAGAAGGGTTTGACAAAGTTTATGGATATCGTGAAGAACACGGTGTATAGGTTATAATTATAGATAGTCGGTTGAGACTGGTCATCTCTTAGCTGCCAAGGCTTATTTTTAATCTTATTTCTTGTATTGTTTCTTCATTTGTGTTTTTTTTTTACATTGTTCTCACATATAGAAGCAACAAGAATAATGTACTCAGGATTTTGTAATATCTTGATTTAAAAGAGTGTCCATGGAGTTTCTTGCCCGTTCTTCTCCATAGAGATCTACGCTTTGGAATGGGCGACTAGCTTCAACTTTCTAACTAACTGACCGACTACTTAATTTTGACAATTCAAAAGTACCTGTAATGGTTTAATTGAAATAAATGCTTTGAGTTTGAGTTTGAGATAGAAGAGAACTTTTCCAAATATAATAATTTCAAATAACACTTAATTTCAGGCCGCATCCGACAAGCAGTAAGAGAATCTCTGCAAGGCTCATCCCGTATACTAGAACCAGAAATAATACACAATAAAATCCAATCAATTCTCAGGAATTCGATAATCTTTACTGACTCCGAATTAAGACGTATCCGCATACTCTACAACTTACTAAAAACCGCTTTAAAACAACAAAAACTATCCAGTCAGAAACAAAAAAAAACGGAGAAGTCTAAGAATAAATCGGACCTGGACGGCGATACCTCAAAACCGAACGATAAGGTTAAAAAAGAGAAAAAAGAAATAACTGAAAAGTTGGAGCAAAAAGTTCGGGGTCCAAAGAGATATGTTGTGTTTTTAGGGAACTTGCCACTTGATATTGATAAGGAAAAGGTAAGATTGAGAAAAAAATATATTTATCTACGAGCTGCGCCCCGCGGTTTCACCCGCATAAGTGTCGATCCAGTGGGAATATCGGGATAAAAACTATCCTATGTCCTTTCTCAAGTTTCAAACTATGTCTGTACCAAATTTCACACAAATCGGTTCAGTAGTTTAGGCGTGAAGAAAAGACAGACAGACAGACAGAGTTACTTTCGCATTTATAATATTAGTTTGGATAAACTTGTACTGCGCGTACCGGCAAGCGTAGTGTGGGACGCCCCCCAGCTAGACGGACGACCTAAAGAAGGTGGCTGGGGTAGACTGGATGCGGAAGGCGGAGGACAGGGTGCTGTGGCGCAGTCTGGGAGAGGCCTATGTCCAGCAGTGGACTGCGATAGGCTGAGTTGATTGATTGATAAACTTATACTTCCCAAAGGAAGCTAAGAAAATCTTAAAAACACGGTTTTTAGGGTTTCGTCGTACCTCAAAAGGAAAAAAGGAACCCTTATAAGATCACTTCGTTGTCCGTCCGTCTGTCAGACAAGACCCTTTTTCTCGGGAACGCTTGGAGTTATCAAGTTGAAATTAATACCAAATACTCAGATCTGCAATCCCTTGAAGCAGTGAAAAAATCAAACTTCTAAGTCAACGCAATCAAAAGATACGGGCGTATATGTTCCGAAATCAAAACCTATAGGGTACTTCCAGTTGACCTAGAATCAAGCAGTGTCATGTAGCACAAGTAAAGGAAAAAATCCGAAAATCGTAAATCGTAAACTTTATATCAATGACAATTATGTTCATTTCAGAGTGACTTTGAAAATATATTGAAAAAGTTATTAAAACGTTTGAAGTTGTAGCGTAAACTGAACTTTATTGTGTAGGAATTAAAGTTATTTTTCCATTCATTCATATTTGTTTACATGTTTAGCTAATAAATCGCAAACGCAGATTAACTGGGTTGTGGAGGTCCGACAGGTGAGGCAGGCGGTCGCTTCGTGTAAAATACTGGTATTCAGATGAATACGGTTACCTAGTCAAATGATTATGATACATAGCTTTGATAAAAGACGAAATCTCACTACCTAACTCTATTTTCTGTTATGTCTTATTATTTTTCCCTTTGTTACAGATAATAAACCACTTCGCGGAGATGAACGAGCAGATCGTCGACATCCGTATTCCGAAGGTGACGGATGGCAAGAAGAGCGCCATTGCCTATTTAGAGCTTAGCAATGAACCTAGTTATGAGGTATGTTTTTCATCATCATTTGTAAACAAAAATTTGGAAAATCCAAAAGTGCACGACTCATAGTGTTCTATGTTATGGGTATGGTTTCCGCACTTAGTCCTTCAAATGGACCATTGTGCATGAGCCATGGCGGCCGTTGGTGGTTATTCCAACCAGCCCACCTCCCTCCAGAAGCTGACTAGGTCTCCTGGTCTGTTGAGAACATCTGTATATAATTTGGGTGCCCCGAGGGTTTCTGATCTGATCTGAGCGACGCCTGTGCACTCAAAGACCACATCGATACCTTAATCCGCAAACCAGCCAACTCCATTTTTGTCAAAAAAAATATTATGATGTCGTTTTTTAGTCAAAATAAAAACTAGAAAGTTTTAAGTGTCTCCTGTAAACTATAGCAAAATGGAGTTGGCTGGTTTGCGGATTAAGGTATCGACATGCGAAACGGTTTCAACAGTCTCCATGCAAGCCCTGCACAGGGCGACTCATAGTGTTTGGCCAGACTGGCAGCGCCGGCGCATCGCGGTGGACTCAAACATATGAACTTCCTTTGAGTGTCCGTAGTGGGCACGCGGGCGCGGGCTGCTCGGCGCGGGAAGCGCGCGGGCAACTCACGCCATAGTGAGTTCATACAAGTGGCCGCAGTGGGTGCGCGGGGACCGGGGTTCTCAAACTAGTTCGAGCTTTTTTCTTGTAAAAATAAGTGTTCTTCATCCGAATTATAAATTTTGACAAACACTGGACACGACAACACGCAAAACGCAACCGCGCTCCAGTGCGGACAGGGAGCCCGCGCGCGTTCCCGTACCCGCACCCGCGCCACAGTATGGCCAAACACATAATGCTCATTTGATCGTATAAAAAACCACAGATATAGATATTATATTATTAGTTACTTTTTATTAATTATAATTTTAAACTACTTTTAATAAAAGATCCATTTTCAACAGGGTTCCTCGGTCCTATGCGTGAAACGAATCTATAAAAAAAAAATTGAGTCAATTTTATGAAGAATAATGTTTAAATTGATTTACAAATTATTTTGGTTAAACGTTTGTATGACCTTCGCATGCTTAAGTTATATTGTTTATTTTTCAGTTTGCATTGTCAAAGCATCATTCCATGCTTGGAAACAAAAGAATAAATGTTCTGTATACGGCGCCGAAGAAGGGGAAAATTACGAAGGATAAAGCAAAGGTATAAAAAACATTCTTCATTAGAAAGTCTCGCGCCTTGAGCAGTAAGCTTTTTAGAGTTCCGTATGTACCTCAAAAGGAAAACGGAACCCTTATAAAATCACTTTGTTCCTATGTTTTCCTTTTTGATGATACATTATTTTTATAAGCACTAGAACCTTCAATATGCTCAAAATTACCGCTGTCAACAAAGGCCTAGTGTACAAATTTGACAACTATTAATGACAAAAGAAAAACATACGGACACAGTATATTCAGTTTATGAAATATCTTTTAAATTGGTCCAAATGTCCAATATTGGAGGAAGAAATAGGCGAGAGCTAAACCTCGAATTATGACTTTTTACTTAGGCATTAAAAAAACTTAATATTATTGAATAAAATTTTACTGGCATGGACTTTCGCAAAGTAACGCCTTATTCGCTGTAAACCAGCGCTGGGGCTCCGTCTCGCATAGGTCGTAGCATTATGTTGAGCGATGACCGTTTTGCGTGGATGTGACGCATATTTTCATGACAGGTCTGATGGTCTAGTGGTTAGTGACCCTGACTACTATGCCGGAGGTCGTGGGTTCGATTCCCACCCAGGACAAATGTTTGTGTGATGAGCACGATCATTTGTTCTGTGTCTGGGTGTAATTTATCTATAATATGTATGTATTTAGAAATATATAAGTATGTTTATCAGTTGTCTAGTACCCATAACACAAGCTCTGCTTAGCTTGGGACTAGATGGCGTTGTGTGATAGTTGTGGAATATTATTATTATTTTCCCCCAACTTGTTATTTATTGTGTTTGTGTTCTATCTCTGCGTTATGTTTGCCGCAAATAAACTTATTTTCTTTCTTTCTTTTCTTTATTCCGTAACTCAATATTACAGCTGGTGAAATGTGGATCCACTAAAAACCACTGCTTACCCCTTCAAATACTGGCGTGGTGTTACATTAATCTAAAATTGTCTTTACAGAGCAAATCAGCGAAACTAATAGCCCTACAGAAATCAGGCAAGCTAGTAGGCAGTGTACCGTTGGCAAAGAAACGCAGCCAACGCCGTCAGAAAGCGAAGCTAGCTCAAGCGAAAGTAGCTGAAGCGAAACTAGCTGCCGAAAACGCGTGATTTTACCCTACACTATAGCTTTACTGTACTTAGTACTCTTAGCACGAAAATAGGGATCTAGCTGCCGAAAACACGTGAATTTACCCTACAGGATAACTTTTATGTACCTAGAACTTTTAGCACAAAAATAAGGATTTAACTGCATAAAACGCGTGAATTTACCCTATACTATAACTTGTATACCTAGTATTTTTTGTATGAAAATATCGATTTATCTGTCTGGATCGCGAGATTTTATCCTATACCATAGTTTTACTATACTTTTAGCACGAAAATATGGATCTAGGATCTAGATACCGAAAGCGCGTGAATTTACCCTACAGTATATCGACATCTAGTAATTTTACCACGAAAATAGAGATGTAGCTGCTGAAAACACGTGAATTTACCATATAATATAACTCAATTGTACCTAGTACTCATTAGCACGTAAAAAATGAGACTTCTTTACTTTATGGTTAAGTGTTTTTCTATAGGCATGTTACAGAAATTTAAAACATATTATTATGACACAAGTAAAGATAAAAAATCTCGCCGTCGTGGTGTATACAGGATCAAATTTTAATAACCGTTATCCTCTTAAGGGGTCATTGTACTCATAATTATGAACAACTTTTACTATGGGACCAAACTTGAAATCGTGAAAAAAAATCAGCTGTTCCATACATTTATGTTCGCATAACTCGTCAAAATGTAGGGAACAGCTGATTTTTTATTCACGATCTCATGTTTCGTGCTAAGGGTGTATATTAATAATGAACTAAGTATTTTTCTTAAGACAACAAAAAAAAAACGGGTAATAATATTATATTATCTTCTAAAAAAAAGTGTAATATTTTAACAAAAAATAAATAAAAATTGTATAATTCTTCATACAGTTTACGACTTTAAAAAGGCCTTATTCTGTTAATTCCAGAGTAGAAAAAAATTACTTGTGACTTTAAATATTACTGTTTAATTAAAACAAAAAGCAATGTATCCATTGAAACTGTTTTTAAAATATAATTATATGAATTATATTTATTATTGTATGAGAAACAATAAAAACTTCTTTTTTTTTTAATATGTTTTTGCAGTAATAGGCCTCGTCCTATTTGCAGTCCGTTCGCAGTTATTTTACCTCTGACAGCAGCAACCCAACAGGAACCTTTTTTTTTTTTTTTTTAAGTAATGGTTCCATCGTTTTAACGATGATTCTGCCAATGTCAAGGTTAAGGGAAACAAAGTGTATTCGTTGAGGTTGACCAGTTATACTGTCTTTAGTACGATTTAGTTACAACTGAAACAGGAATCTTATTGCGACTAGAATAAAGATCACAATGATTTTGACAGACCTGTCAGTGGCGACAACCCAACAGCAACCTAATTTGAATTAAGACCACTGTGATTTGGACAGTGATGCAAAATCAAAATAAATATAAAAAATAAAAAACACGCTTATCCAATGTAACCACTCCCTACCAATCCAATGGCAACCACATTAGAAGCGACCGAGGCGCAGAGATCAGAGGGCCAATTCACGTAATTTTAAGAACGTTCACGATCAGAGGGTAACTCTCGTAATTTTAAGATCGTTCACAGTCTAATCTCAGTCTCAATCTGTCACAAAAATACGTCTAATTTCCCAAAATTTTTTTTGACATTTGTTTGTTGCCAGAATGAGACTGCGACTAGATTTTGAACAATTTAAATTGGCTATTTGACAGTTTTCGAAAAGATATTTTTAAATATACGTAGGTTTATTTTATACCTCTTACAATTATTTTTTTCTTAAAAAAGCGTTGTTTATTCGAAAAAAAATGTTTTTTTTTCATTCCGTATTTTGAAATTCGCGCGGAAACAGCCGATCACGTGACATTTATGGCTGTGACGTCACATTTCAATAAACTAAGTAAAGCTAACTACGACGCTTCAACTCTTAAACATATTTTGTGTGGAAAGTTTGCATAAAAAGTATATTTTGTGTGGAAAATCAGCAAACTGCCAACGATGATAAAACACAGTAACACACAACGTTTTATTTATTGTGATGTGACGTCATACGATGCTCGATCATGGCCGTTCGCGTTTCAGTTTTTGTAATCCACAGATAAAAAATCTCTAATTTATTTTTCAAAAATAAAATATTTACAATTTATTTTAATGCATAAAACCTATTGTATGATTATTGTGAACCTATATGCTACTATATCTAACATATTATATATTTTATCGTTACAACTGTCAAATAGCCAATTACGAGAATTGGCCTTCAGATGATCATACTTACGCACAGTGGCGTAACTATAGGGTGGCATTGGGGCAAAATGCCACGGGCCCCCAGGCAGAGGGGGCCCCCGCCCCGGCCCGAGAGGGCCACGAGCACAGGAGGATCCTAACATAAGTTTATAAATGCAAACTTTTTGAACAATACCTCACGCTGGACAGGACCTCATGCTCAGCAGTAGCGCTTGCGACCACTGGACCAACGAAGCAGTCAGGTGTTACCTAAATTTTGTAGGGGAAAATATGAAATCTACGCGAAAGAAGTTGCGGGCTAGTGAAAAAAAAAACTATGACGTTGGTTGAGCTTCTTTACGAAGGAAGGAAGGAAGGCCTCATCCTCATCCCTTGAATTTGCCACGGGCCCCAAACGGTATAGTTACGCCACTGCTTACGCAGATTGAAAACAAGTCGGATGCAGTCATTGGGGAGACGATCAAGTTTGTCGAGGGCATCTGCATTCCGGTCATAGTTGCACACATCACCATAATCGATGGCAGGAAAAAATAGGACCGCACAAGCATTGTTTTCGTCCTCATCGGTAATACATTTTTCGGGCGGTACAGAACCCGCAGCGTTCCAGTAACTTTCTGGCTGACCACGCTAGTTCAAAGAACTCAATGTGCAAGCCTAGGACAAATGGCAGTCGGAAATAAACGGATTTGAATTGCTGACTGATCGGTTGCTTTGCTTGCTGAACTTAAGTCGCTCAAAAGGTCGTTGTATAGATGGCGCTGTACGCAATCTTCATACAATAACTCTCAAATGTAGGGAATTCTGAATCGCGCTATTATAGTTTTCCGGTCATGTAACATGTGTATAAAAATTTGAATGTAACAAGTGTACTTGCTTCGGCAGTACATATACTAAAATTGGAACGATACAGAGAAGATTAGCATGGCCCCTGCGCAAGGATGACACGCAAAATCGTGAAGCGTTCCACATTTTTTGGACAATCTCGATTAGGGCCCCAGAATATTATAATTTATTATTCCTTTTGAAATTATTATTAGAAGGCCGTTTTTAGTTTTATTTTGCTTGTAGTCAGTTAACCATCCACATATTGTAGGTAACCCCTCCGTATCTCGGAAAGTACGTTTTCATCATACGTTTTTCAGCAATGGACGAAGTGATTCATGAGGAAGGTTTAGGTGTATACCTAACTGCAAATTACCTGAAATATGACGATGCTTTTTGAAGATGTCGGAAAAAATCATGCCGACGATGGGAGCGCCGTCGCCGCTTTACTGGCTTGAGCCGCAACAATATATAAAATGTATTATTTATTTATAGTATTTCTGTCAACTACAGTCAAACTGGGTGAATAGGGATTCAGGGGTGAATCGGGACAAAACTTTAAAAGGGATGTTAACAATTAAAATAATATAGTTTGTGGCCAAAAAGGACCCTAATGTGTTTCTGTAATTTAGTTAACGATTACGTGCCCTTATTGACAACAAACTATATTATTTCAACGTTAAAATCCATTTTAAAGTTATGTCCCGATTCACCCCTGCATCCCTATTCACCCCGTTTGACTGAAGTTCCTTTAGCACTCATCCGTGAACCCGCCATTACGGTTTACCTACCTAACCTAGCGGGTTAGACAAATAGGGTTCCCTTTTTTTTTAGGGTTTTTATCAGCCAATAAAAACTGACTATGGTGCAAGGATTTGTTTATAAAAATACAGCCAGATTCAAACTTCAGCAGTCATAATCAGCCTATAATGTATGTACGTTTGCCTGGCTAGGCCCCCCGGAATTTGCGATTTAGGTATACACCAATGCAATGTACTCGCCTCTAGGAGTATATGTACCGCTTTCTTTTTCAATGTACCTCTGTACTTTTGAAGAAATATGCAAAAAAAGGGGGCCGTGCCAGCCAAACGTTTTCAGCACGGCCCTCGTGTAACTTGAAAAATATATAGCGTATTAAAAAGTTTCATAAACTCAAGGAATGTACTTTACTAACACGTTCTATGTACCGTAACAGATATTGTGAATTCGTAATAACAAATAATATAAGTATAGACGTGGATAGGGGGCCGTGCTGAAAAAAAAAGAAATGAGAAAATATCTGAAAAAGACAAAACAACCTTAGCCAAAAACTATGTATATAAAAGTAATTCATGTTTGGCAAGTAACATATGTACCGCATTGGTTTCTCATACAACTTGCTGAATTAAAAAAATAAACCAATTTTAGTTTATTCAGCACGGCCCTCTATAGTTGCCTACCTATATCTTTTTAAATAATTATGACATGTTTGTTTACAAAATTCGACTTCCTGAATTATGTATAGGAGTACCTACATTCGTTCCAAATAAATTGCGATTATGGTGTATTAGTATTTTAAAAGATAAATTGGATCAAAAATATCCTAACATGCAACTGATGGGGTGACCATGATTCCACGTGAGAATGGATAAAAAAACTTCTGAGTAAATCTTTAATAAAATAAAAAAAATCAAAAATATCGTAATCTGTATTAACCATTAACGATAACTATAATAGTAGTAAGTAGTAGGTCGCAAATCGAACAAAACAACAAGTGTCGTTAAGACTAAATAGCTCAAAAGGCTTAAAAAAAATCACATAGGTATATATTTCCAATAAATCACACGGATTGATGTACGGTACATTACAATAAAATTACAGTTTCGGTAGGTACATTTCACAGATTAGTTACGTTTACCTATGGAATAATCGCAGAAAAACTATGTGTCACAAACACTACAATTCTTTTACCTATTGTGGTATAGTAGTAATTTTATTTTAGGTGCATCGTCCTCACATATTATTATATAGATGTAAAAAAATTAACCTTAAAAACTTTAAGAGGTGCTTTAGACCATCGAACTGAACAACTTTCACTATGGGACCAACTCTGAAATCACGAAAAAAAAATGAGCTGTTTCATACATTTTGGCCGAGTAGGTATTGAACTTTTGTATGAAACAGCTGATTTTTTTTTCGTGATTTCGGAGTTGGTCCCATAGTGAAAGTTGTTCAGTTCGATGGTCTAAAGCACCTCTTAAAGTTTTTAAGGTTAATTTTTTTACACCTTATATAATTAATGTACCCATGCAAAATATTGTAGGTACCTAAAACATTTTAAAAGAGTAACGGTGGAGTTTCTTGCCCATTCTTCTCCACACGAAAACTACCTTTTGGAAGGGGCGACTAGAATCAATTCTATTTTAAGGTAATTTTTGACGTTCAAAAGTGCCTTTTATGTGCCTATTTGAAATAAATGCTTTCACTTTGACTACAGAGCTTAAAAGGCTTAAAAAATTACAGATACGTTTCCAACAAATCACATTGATTGAACCTTACCTAGTGAATTAATAGCGACCGCACACAACAAGTTTTAACTGATTTAATTCCCTTAAAAGATGTCATCGCTAATATTAATTTTAAAGAAAAAAAAACAAATTGTAAAAAAAGAATGTTTATTTCAATGTAGTCACATAATTTCATTAAAGGTATAGAATAAATCAACCTAATTTATGGAACCATGGTCACCCCATCAGTTGCATGTTAGGATATTTTTGATCCAATTTATCTTTTAAAATACTAATACACCATAATCGCAATTTATTTGGAACGAATGTACTCCTATACATAATTCAGGAAGTCGAATTTTGTAAACACACATGTCATATTTAAAAAGATATAGGCAACGATACAGGGTGAAATTGAAAACATGCGACAAATCGAAATGGGAGATTGTACTCATCATTATGAACAACTTTTACTATGGCACCAAACCTGAAATCGCGAAAAAAAATCAGCTGTTCCCTACATTTTATGTTCGCATAACTCGTCAAAATGTAGGGAACAGCTGATTTTTTTTTCGCGATTTCAGGTTTGGTCTCATAGTAAAAGTTGTTCATAATAATGAGTACAATCTCCCATTTCGATTTGTCGCATGTGTTCAATTTCACCCTGTAGAGGGCCGTGCTGAATAAACTAAAATTGGTTTATTTTTTGAATTTAGCAAGTTGTATGAGAAACCAATGCGGTACATATGTTACTTGCCAAACATGAATTACTTTTATATACATAGTTTTTGGCTAAGGTTGTTTTGTCTTTTTCAGATATTTTCTCATTTCTTTTTTTTTCAGCACGGCCCCCTATCCACGTCTATACTTATATTATTTGTTATTACGAATTCACAATATCTGTTACGGTACATAGAACGTGTTAGTAAAGTACATTCCTTGAGTTTATGAAACTTTTTAATACACTATATATTTTTCAAGTTACACGAGGGCCGTGCTGAAAACGTTTGTCTGGCACGGCCCCCTTTTTTTGCATATTTCTTCAAAAGTACAGAGGTACATTGAAAAAGAAAGCGGTACATATACTCCTAGAGGCGAGTACATTGCATTGGTGTATACCTAAATCGCAAATTCCGGGGGGCCTAGCCAGGCAAACGTACATTATAATGTTCCCACTGCTGGGACACAGGCCTACTCTCATCGAGAGGGAGTGGCCAGTGGGCTGTATTGATAGATATTGTCTTCGAATTTTTGGTTCTAGAACAAGCCAGTTTCCTTCAATGCTTGGAGAGCGGTGGTGATGAAATTATTTACTCAAAGTAAAGCACCTGCCTGGGTTTGAACCCACGACCTACAACTCGTAAGTTGGGACCGATACCACTCGGCATAGATTGTTCAGTTATAGTGTCTTAGAGGGCCAAAGCATACACGCTACTATTAGCATCGGCGATCTGCGATTTTGCGGCTGTATCGCGTTTTGACGACTCTGCGTTCGGACGCGGAATCGGAATCGCGTGTTTTTAGCGACTGCTCCGATGCTACATCGCGATTTCCTGCGCTCGGAAGTGGTATCGGAATCGCGCGTTTTAGCGACTGCTCCGATGCTGGCGCAATTGTCAAATCGCTGCGACCGGCATCCGAATGTGTGCGGACTTGCGGAGCGTACCGTTCAGCCGCTGAGTCGAGCTTCCGAAAAGCGACTGAATCGCTGCGTTTGGCGTTTTTAAGTGTGCGGTGTGGAATGCTTGGTCGCTGCATTTAGCTTCTCTAAAAAGCGGCTAAATCGCGGATCGTCGATGTTAAAAGTAGCGTGTGTGCTTTGGCCCTTATTGAGGCTTAGTCTTTACTAAAGTAGAAAGATAAGGGGGTTTTGTACACAATAAAAAACGCATAGTTATCTTAACCGTATATTAACTCAAGCTATAGAGCTAGCATTGGAGGCGATACGGGGCCACAGATCCGCGCACTCCTTAGCCACAGGTCCAGTAATAGCAGAGCCCTTCATCTCGCCCTTGTTATTTACTATGACGCCTGCGTTATCTTCGAAGTATATGAACACCCCGTCCCGCCTTCTGAATGGTTTCCGTTGTCTGATCACCACTGCAGGCATTACCTGAGAAAATAAGATGAATGGGTTAGCATTTCATGAATTGGGGAAAATTTATAAAATTGGAGGAAAATCTATCTTTGAGCGATACGACCGCGCATTGTGTCACCCTATGTAAAATTACTACATTTATATCTGTAATTTTTATGGTGTATAGTTAGCGCCACGAAAGATGAGTCTTGACGCCCCCTCCCGCGCTCTTTCCGCCGTCCCTATGACGCCCGGTTCCGTCCCGCGCTCAGACCTCATACCGCTAGACCTAAAATCGTGTACTGCGCATGTCAAACCACGTGGTGTGTCAAGTCTCATCTTTCGTGGCATGCATTATACACGATTTTAGGTTTCTTTAGCGGTATGAGGTCTGAGCGCGGGCCTGGACCGGACATTATAGGGGCGGCGGAAAGAGCGCGGGAGGCGGGGTCAAGTCTCATTATTTGTGGCACTAACTATACATAATAATGAATATTCAATTCTACTTCAGTTTATAATTACATTAATTTGTTACGACACTCAAGTATCCACTATGTAAAAAATATCTATTTGTGAAATTGGTTGAGCTTGAGTGGGTCAATCCGCGGAAATCCACTAACGGCGAATATATGCTAATAATAAATTAAATATCATAGCTGCATTCTTTTTTTACTTTATATGACATTTCTTACATGTTTTTACGTATGGCGCCGCTATCTAAAAAAGTATAACACCATTTGCAAATAAAAGTCGGCCTAATTGAGCGGAATGGCCCGAGTGGCTACTACATGATTAATGCTGATTAATTTCTCTCAAAAAGAAAGGAGGCCGGTGTCCCAGCAGTGGGAACATTATATATGCTCATTATGTACAGTCAACAAAAGAGATAAGTATGCAGGATCGTCGGATATAGTTGAAGTTTAGTAAGAAACCAATGGATGTTGTTGACTGAATTTTAATTTGATAAACAAGCTGTTTGTTTTCTGTTAATAAAACTAAAATTTATTCAAGAACATTTATCAGTTTCTTACTAAACTTAAACTACAGGGTGACTGGAAATTAGTGGCGGAGCCGTTAAGGGGAGGTAGTCTAGGGTTTTTCCGACAGATATCACTATGAGACCTACCGTCCTTACTTAACCCTTTCCAAGATATTCCTACTTAAAGAGATAGTAATAAATCCTAAAAAAAAGTGATTTTGGCCTACTTTTTTTTGTTTTGCAACAAAGATATTCTAAATAAGTAATATAATTGTAAAATTTCCGCTACTGTCATTATTTTATGCAAAAACTGCTAAACAAAAAGTAGGAATATCTTGGAAAGGGTTAAGTAAGGACGGTAGGTCTCATAGTGATATCTGTCGGAATAACCCTAGACTACCTCCCCTTAACGGCTCCGCCACTAATTTCCAGTCACCCTGTATATCCGACAATCCTGCATACTTATCTCTTTTGTTGACTGTACATTTGTGGCATGTTGAAACACATAAATGTTTTGTGATACTGTTTCTTTTAGCTCACATATTCAAGCCTAGTTTCAGAATACAAGCCACAGCACAATGATTTTGTATTGAAACTAAGATTAATACACAAAACAAATGTCAGGCATCTAAAATAAAATTAATTTGCTAGACCAAAATGACCGCTGCGATCATTACATTAAGGTCATGTTGGCAAAAAGATGTTGATTGCAGCTGTCATTTTAGTCTAGCAAATTAAAAATCCGAGTTTAGTTTGTTTTCAATTCAAATCAATTTCATACTTTTATATTTCTAATGCATAGAAAATAATTTCTTTGTAAGTTCTCAATAAAGAGGGTTAGAATAAAAATTATTTTCAGCATCTCTATTACTCAAACTCAATTTGTTAATAATATTATTGTCAATGGAATCGCTCAGTCAGCCAAGGCATATCAACAGACTGTTTTAACAGTTCAGAAAGTTTAAATTAGCGAAACCCTATGGCGTATCATCATAGCAATTCCATTTTAAACAGTTTCTACGATGTTAATTTCAAATAATCTTGTTGTAGATGGGACATACAGGGATGCATTCTTTACCAGCAATCAAACCAATTACTATAAAATCTAATAATGAAACAAAGACTGCACTCTCTCAAAAATTAAATTGGGCTAAAATGAAGCTAACTCCAGATCAAGTGAACTGCAAAAATGTACAGACGCCAGCACATCAATCTACCCGAAACTGTCAAAATTTTCCAATCAAATTTGAACCTTATGTTATAGTAATAAAGTTGAAAATCTATTAAAGAAATTTGACAGAGTGTAGTAGATTGATGTGCTGGCGTCTGTACCATATAATGAGGTTTTAATGTACTGTCTTGAAATCTACATAAAACCCTGGGTTTGAGGAAATTTATATCGTCCTAGCAGGTAGCACTGGTCCACAGGGTTCTTATTTCTTGATTACAATCTCAATCCATTTACATAATAAACAGTATACTATTCTAGACAAATATAAATTTTATCTAGAATTGAAACCTAAATCAAAACCAAATTAAACGCAGTCTTGTTCACTCTAGAATCTAGGATTTCTTGGTTTGCCTGTTTCTACTACAATTCAAGAGTTCTGGTCCATGCCTTGTTTACAAAACCATGCCATCTTAACCATCAAATCCTTCTTCTCTCCAACAACGCTAAGATCATACCTTTTTCCTTAGTTCAGGTTTGCCCTTCTTGACGGTGGCGACAATCATGTCTCCTGATCCGGCAGCGGGAAGCCTGTTCAGGCGACCCTTGATACCCTGCACGGCGATCACATACAGGTTCTTTGCTCCTGAAAAGTTTAAAATTAAGTTATTGATTGTGCAAAAAAAGGTGGTTTTTGAGTCGGTATCATATATTTTGTTGTAGTAGCAGCCTCTTTGAAGTGTATGGAGGTTTTATAGTATTATATGACTTTCTTTACTTTTTAATTAATAATACTGAATGATCATGATAAGGCTTACATTCAGCCTACTATTATGAATAACCTCATTCTCTTTGTTTTGATATCATTATAACGTGACCATGATGTTCTAGCTGTTTTAGAATCTAACCTTCAAATATTACCAAGGAGGTCAGGTAGTTTCATTTAGTTTACTGCTAGACTCCAAACTATGACAAAAACAACCATGTTTTTGAGGTCATTGTCATGTTTTTCGTAAAGGTATGGCTATAAACGCAATGAATTTAAACTTTTCATGCATGAACCACTTCCAAACATTGTCTTGGCGCCTATGTAGTCACAAGACTACAGTTTGCCCAGCAGTGGAGTTCAAAGTGAGGTTACCCATTTGTTGTTTAACAAATAAGACTGAACAACTTCAGACACAGCCAAGGAAGAAATCATCATAATCAACACACATAGTGCATCCGAAAATATCATCATCAGTGTTCAGTCAAACGTGCCATTAGAGGTTATGTTAGTTTTGATAAAACAAACTCGTGCCAACCTGTGTTGTCTGCGCAGTTGATGACGGCTCCTACTGGGAGACCCAAAGAGATGCGGAACTTCGCTCCCGCGGAACCACCACGTCCTTAAAACAGAAAAACCACACTTCATACATTTTTTATCACAACACTTCTACTCACGAAATATAAAGAGAATATCGGAAATATACGTGGCTTCCAAACAAATATAATAATAGTTTTGCTTCACACATGCTTTCTAGTAGATTTTAACACTAAATAACATGATTAAAATGGATATTTTACAATTTCACGAACCTCTTTTAGACATTTTGTTGTGTCAATTTTTTGAGAGGAAATTGAAAGAACGCGAATTTAGCAGCACATCACAAGTACTAATTCGTTCAGAAACTGAATGCCGGTAACCTACATGAAGTTAGCATCAAGTTGCTGAAAAATATTGCAAAATTCAAGATCGATTGATTATTTGCAATAGAATCGCAGGATTTTCAATAAAATGCTAGAAATACTTTACAAAGGCAATTAAATTGTCAGTTAATAGTAATATTAAATAATAATCAATATAATCAACTCGCACATAAACTCATGCTATTTCCAATTCCGAACGAGCTATTGCGTTCCATTTCAACTTTCTCCATTTCGCAGCGTTCAAAATTGTAAACTTAGAGCTTTCTTTTCTATTATCTGATAACAGACAAAATTTTACGGAAAAAATATTTAAAAATAATAAAACCTAATTGTATATTTCTCATTTTACCTCATGAAGAAATTCAGCTACAAGTGTAAAGAGACGTAACCAAAAACTGTTTGTCATTTTCCGTCAAATTCGTTGCGGCTTGTCATTGTGTGAGGTTCACTATTTTGTAATTTGTTTCAAAAAGTATTTTATTAGTAGAAAAACGTAGATTTTATTATTACAATGGCATTTATGGGCGATATGATGAACCCGGCGCCCTTATGGCAGAACGGTCCTTCTCCAGGAGCCTTCTACAACTTCCCTGGTAACTCATCAGGTTTCGGATCAAGCACTCGCCCTGTACAGGAATTCAAAGCTCAGTAAGTATAATTTAGTAGTATTTCTTGTGTTGTTATGACTTTCAGACACTTGCGGGATTATTACCACTGACCTAAATCCGCTTCTGGTCGAGAAATATGACTTGCGATGTTGAAACTCAATTACTCAAGTCATCTTTTGTTTCCTTCTTGTAAAGAATGTTAACCTACCAATAACGTGTAATATATCCAAAACAATATCTTAACTAAACTAAAGCCCCTTTCTACACTTTTAGATTTGAAAACAACTGGTTATGTCTCTTTCAAATTAGTTAGCTGGGCCCGTACGCAAAATACGCGCATTGACGTGCAGTTGTGGACACCAGCCCGTATTACCTAGTTAGCTGTGCTACTATGGTATGATTCGATAGAAATTAGAATAGTTTGAAAATCAAGAAGCTCACTAAATAAATAAATAAAATAAGATCAGTTTAATTCAAATAACAAGACTCATTATACAAACAGATACAGACAGGATAACAAGCACAGACTAAAACTAACACTCACAAGGTAACAATATGTCTGCTGCATCATTGCTGGAGGGCAATCTTGTCTGTTGACAATCATCGCTAAGATCTAGTTGAACAGCTGTCATCAAAAGCAAAAGGGTTTATTCCCGGTCGTCCCCACCCAGTCGTCGTCCCCACTGGGCACGAGTGGGAAAAATCCATGAAATCACATTGAAATCCCCATTATTGCATTTTGACTCTCGGCATATAGCGGAACGAGTGGGAAATAAAAAGTTTCAAACGTCACCACTGGAAGGAACAAAACTTTTTTTCCCACTCGTGCCCAGTGGGGACGGTCGGAAATAAACCAGCAAAAGCTGTCTGCTGCACCTCATCATCTGCCTAGCCTTTTCCCAACTATGTTGGAGTCGGCTTCCAGTCTAACCGGATGCAGCTGAGTACCAGTATTTTACATGGAGTGACTGTCTATCTGACCTCCACAACCCAGTTACTAGGTAATACGAAACTTGGTAAGACTGGTTGTCAGACTTTCGGGCTTCTGAAGACCCGTAACGACTGTCAAAGATCCACAAATGACAGCCAGGACCAACAGCTTAACGTGCTGTCCGAGGCACGGAGGGGTCTTGGTATTTAAAGATGGTCACCCCTCCACGGACCAACCGCGGCAAGCGTAGCTTAACCTGATTGATACCAGAGAAACCTCAAAAACATACAGTCTTCCTCTTCTTCTTCCAGCTCAGCCAGCCCAATTACAACAACGACAACAGTAATTGGCGTCAAGTTTGACAAAGGCTGCGTGCTCGCAGCTGACACCCTCGGATCATATGGCACACTCGCCAGGTTCCGTGACTGTCCCCGTATCACTAAGGTTAACGATCTGATCCTGCTCGGCAATGGTGGAGACTACGCTGACTATCAGTACTTGAAGGATATTATTGAACAGAAAATGTAAGTGTTATTCTTACTAGATTCGTTTTGTATTTCATCCTACAGAGGAGAGGTGCAGCAATAAAAGAGGCTTCACAACAGTTTTACCTAAATCTCATTATACTCAAGCATTACTTAAAACTGGTTTCAACCAATGAAATGCCTTCAAACTATTATTAATTTGTAATGCTGGACTCTTTCTTGCCTTCTATTCCAGTTCCCAGGTATTAGTCGATATTTGCCAGTTTTTTTACCCTCACTATGTCCTTTCCTTTTCAATATTCTGTTATAATTTCTATGATAAATTTTGATTTTGAGGATGCAATGACAAACAAAGAGCTCAGGTCTGGTCGCTCACCAAGTCGCAAAAGTCCTAACTTAGAGGCCGTCTCCACGAGCGAGAGAATCGCGGCGATAGTCTCGCCGTGCCATCAAATTTTCGCTGCTATATCGCCGTGTGGAGACATGTTCTAAGAGAGTGTATAGAAATACGTGGCACGACGATAATATCGCCGCGATTCTCTCGCTCGCTCGTGGAGATGACCCCTAAAGTGGGTGATCGACAGGCGAGCCGTATACCGCGGTTTTGGAGATGACGGTTTTTACTCGAGGAGTCGTGGCTCGTAGGTGCTGATCGACTAGCGAGCAAAACAGTCGAGTGTGAACCGCAAATGAGGCAATATGTCTTGTTCGAAGATTGAAGTTTTGTGTTAGCTCGGTATAGCTTACCACGAAATGAATAAAAAAAAGCGAAGACGCCCTAAAGTTTGGGTTAAAAGTTGGATTCAAAGAAGACAACAGTTGTCGTATACCCATTTGTCGCGGAAAACTGTCGGCTCGGCTCGTCAGTGGTGATCGACACGCGGTCTTGCGCAGCGTGCCGAGCAAAAAATTAAACATAACTAACGAGCCGCGAGCCGGGCTCGTTGGTTTTTAAAACCGCGGTATTGCAATGATCCACGGGCGAGCTTTACCGACGAGCCATAAAACGGCGGTTTTACTCGCCCGTCGATCATGGCCTTTAGGGTTTGCCAAAGAATACTGTGCTCCAAAACAGGGGTCTGAGAAAGAAGGAGTCAAAAAGGCTGCCAATGGGATTGGGGGGTCACTTCAGCCTCAAGCAAAGTGACCGCTGGGTAACCGTGTCCATACAGTGAATAGGACGTACGACGCCGCCGAGGCCAGCCCAGGAAGAAGTGTCGAGACGACTTAGACGCGTACCACAAGGGTTTGATCGAGGTGGTTCGGGAAAAGCAGGCCTGGAAGGAGTTGGAGGAGGCCTTTGCTGAAAGCCTACTTATTGAGGCCTACATACTACACAGTTGAGAACAGGCACAAATTAAATCTACAATCATTATAATCCCTTCTCAATGTCCACAGTATTGATGAACAATGCATTGGAGATGGTCTGCTCCTGAAGCCACGTTCTATGCACTGCTGGCTGACCCGTGTTCTATACAACAAACGTAGCAAGATGGACCCCTTGTGGAGCAACTATGTTGTAGCTGGTATGCAGGTATGTTTGTTGACTATAAATTCATTCGCTGTCTTTCAATATACTTGAAAAACAACCCATTTTCCACCACAATATTAATTTGTAATATAATAAAAATGTTTCTCATTGGGTAGGAGCCCAGTATGAAACATTTTTAATAAATGATGTTTTTTTCTGTAAGTAGGTCTATACAAACACTTTTACATAATATAAATAAATTCCTTTTGGTTTCAATTTCTAAATACAGTAAAATAATGAATTAAGAACTAATATGATTTCGAAACACAATATTGCGCTCCAAAACAAAGTTGCTGACGTGGCACAAGAGGCTGCCCAACTTAAATGGGACTGGGTAGGACATGTCTGCCGCATGCCGGACAAACTGTGGGCCCAAATAGCACAGAACTGGTTCCCGGAGACAGTGAGGCAGGGTCGCGGCAGACCACGTAGGAGATGGCGGGACGAGCTGGATAGGTTCCGTCAAAACTGGATTAGTAAAGAAAAAGAAGATTTTATACCAGTTTGGTGTTTTTTCTATTTATTGATTATTGAAGCTCAAACAGACATACTTTGAAAAGCGTTTTGGGCAAGCAACCTAGTATCACCCAGGATTCACCACATAGCACTGTATTTTGAGAGATAAAAGCTTTTTTTTTGTTTTGCCTTGTTGGTAGTCGTGCCCTAAACCTCTGCTCTGTTGTGTCAAGGAAAAGTATAGTTTTGTACTGAACACAACACAGAGGGGCAATTCTCGTAATTTTAAGAATGTTCACAGTCCGATCTCGGTCTCAATCTCAAAAACCCTCCCACATTTAACCCGTCTGCCTTCAAATCAAGAGTGAATAGGCATCTTCTGGGCACGCTCGTTCCATCATAGACCTAATCTATCGCTTTCCATCAGGCGTGATCGGGGTCAAGAGTGCGCACATTTAGCAATAAAAAAAAACCCTACATTTTGACAAGTTTTTGACATTTGTTTGTCGCCGAGATGAGACTGCGACTAGATTTTGAACGTTTTAAATTACGAGAATGGGCCTTCTGATTTCAAGTCATCACTTTATCAGAGAAAATCTACTTTTTATTCACCATCATTTATATAACATTCTTTTAATTTATTCCCCTACAGGACGGCGAGCCCTTCCTAGGCGCCGTAGACAAGCTCGGCACAGCTTACGAAGACGCCGCCATCGCGACCGGTCTCGGCGCTTACATGGCGACGCCTCTCGTACGTGAAGCAGTCAGCAAGGGGAACCTAGATGAGGAGGGTGCTAAGTAAGTGACCCAGGACCAAATCAATCTGTTTAACCTTTTCCCAACTATGTTGGGGTCGGCTTGCAGTCTAACCGGATTAGGGTTACCATCCGTCTGGATTTGTCCGGACTTATAGACATTTAAGTGTCCAGATTTTGTCCGGCTATGTAATTTGTCCGGATTTTCTTCTCGCGAGCGTCTGCTACCATGCCTACCATACCACTGTAACTAGGTAGGTAATGTTTGGATTTTGTGACTATGATGTCTGGACTTTTATTACCTATTGAAATGTCAGGATTTTTGTCAGGACTTTTCAAATTTCTAAATGGTAACCCTAAACTGGATGCAACTGAATACCTACCAGTATTTTCGGTTTCGGTTTAAAGAAACTTTATTCCCAATAAAGACATAAGTCACTTACTTGAGAACAATACTAAAAATATAAATTACAATATGTTCGTCATCAGTGTTACAATTTGATAGTCACCCATCCAATGCATTCATTTCTCCAGAAGTGATCGGTCCGCAATTATGTGCTGGCGAAGTTGAGTTTTGAATGCATTGTAAGAGTGTACATTTCTTATACAGGACGGTAATTTGTTATAAAGCTGGGCTCCTTCAAAAGTTAGCATTTTTTTGCCATAGTTAGTTCTTGTTTTTGGTAAAACTAGCAAGCTTGCTCGCCGTGTACTGCGTTGACTAACTTGTTTATATTGAGTTAGTGTTATGTTTGAGTGAAGGCTTTTGTTCAGAATATTTCTGATGAAAATGCACGTGTTGTAAATATAAAGTTGTTTTATGTTCATTATTTTTGTGTCTTGATAAATTTTGCTGGAAGATGTTAGATATGGGTAGTTGAATATTATTTTTATGATTTATGGAGCTATTGCCTAGCTGACTCCCACAACCTAGTTACTGGGTAAGACTGGTTGTCAAACTTTTCGGCTTCATTGAAGGCATGTATATAACCAGTCTCTCCTCAAGATGTTTGCTTTGGGAAAGTACTTTATACACATCACGCGCACTAGATTAGTCGGGAAGGATAAGGCGACGTACATTAATTTCGTCGCAGATGGGCATTTACCTGTATTTTTAGATGAAGTTCGTTTAGAGACAAGTAAAGATAGCATATTACAGCAGGTATTAAAATATGTTCAACAAGGCTGGCCTAAAATAAAATTAGATGACAATAACTTATTACCGTTCTATAAATGTCGATATGATTTAACTAAGGAAGGTGATTGCCTGATTAGGGGACACAAATTAATAATACCGAAGTCATTGCGGAACAAAATATTAAACGAATTACATAGACCACATTTAGGTATATTAAAAACAAAGGTTGAGGCAAGATCTAGATTCTGGTGGCCTCAGAGTTAGTCGGGAAGGACAGTGTGCTAAGACGTGTGCGCTCAACCTTGAAATCTCGTTCAAGATCTCGATGGTATTCGTCGATTAAATTTTGAAAAATGGTTCGAGATCTTGCGAGATTCGAGATCGCATACCCTAGTACTGATGTTGTGTCTTTGATAAGCTTACTGCACCCAAAATACTTTATGCGTTAGTCGGGAAGGACAGTGTGCTAAGACGTGTGCGCTCAACCTTGAAATCTCGTTCAAGATCTCGATGGTATTCGTCGATTAAATTTTGAAAAATGGTTCGAGATCTTGCGAGATTCGAGATCGCATACCCTAGTACTGATGTTGTGTCTTTGATAAGCTTACTGCACCCAAAATACTTTATGCAGTTTACACCGACGTCACAGGTCCAGCCTTAGTGAAATTTAAAAAAAAAATAGGGCGCTATGGCACCATTATAGGAGGCGCCCTATATTAGTGCCACAATGCCCTATTTTTTTTTTCTCTATGATTAATCAGAAAAACTAACATATCTATTTATTCCCCAGGGCCCTAGTCCGCAAATGCATGGAAGTACTCTTCTACCGCGACGCGCGCGCATGGCCGCGGTACCAGCTGGGCATCGTGACCGCCGCAGGAGTTCGTATCGAAGACCTCGCCGAACTGAAGCACGACTGGTCGCTGGCGCACATGATTCACATGAAGTAAATCACTGTCTGTTTTATTGTAATAAATATGGTTTTATAACAGTTCTGTGTTTAATTTTATTACTCTCGAATAAGTTTTGTAAATCATAGCTGTACCAGGATCTTTTGGCACGTGGCCAAAATCGGAACTAACGCCGCCATCTAACAAACAAAAACAAACAATTTTACAATGTTTACCAACAGTGCAAGGTTATTCGAGCTCCAAAAGATCCTTGTAGCTGTGTATTATTGTTATAATAGCCCAGTCAAAATAGACATTCAAGGTTACATTAATTCGCATAAAGCTGAAAATTGGTATGAATGTTAGGAACACCATTACAAATAAATTGTCAAAGTCCCCATCGATCCGTGTGCAAAAAAAAATTCAAGGTCAAATGTTGCAAAAATCGGTATATCTCCGAAATAGTGATTCTTAGGAAAAAAGTGTAAAAACAATTTTTGTAGATAATTGCATGATAAACAATTTTGTCTCATCTATTTTTATGATAAAACTTACCGTTTGGCTGAAAAATGTGAAAAACCCATTTTTGCAACATTTGACCTTGAATATATTTTTTTTGCACACGTCGGATCGATGGGGACTTTTGACAATTTATTTGTAATGGTGTTCCTAACATTTATACCAATTTTCAGCTTTATGCGAATTAATGTAAGCTTACCCCTATTTTTGAAGCTAACTTGACCGGACTATAAATAAAATTGGTGTTATAACTATTTAGGGGCTTGTGGCTAAGTAATAACAGCCGTAAGGGTCGATCGATCAGGTTAAGCTACGGTTGGTGCGTGGATGGGTGACCATCTTTACATACCAAGACTCCTCCGTGCCTCGGAAAGCACGTTAAGCCGCTGGTCCCGGCTGTCATTCGTGGATCATTGACAGTCGTTACTGGTCGTCAGAAGCCCGAAATTCCGACAACCAGTCTTACCAAGGGGTTTCGTATTTCCCAGTAACAAAGGGTTGTGAAGGTCTGATAGGTTATAGTCGCTCCATGTAAAATACTCCGGTGACTGGAAGCCGACCCCAACATAGATCATGGGAAAAGGCTAGGCAGATGATGGTGTTATAACTATTTGTTATTGTTTTATTTTAAGGTCTTGAGTGTGAATAATTTTCACCTTTATGTCGTAGCAGTAAGGGTGATTTTCGTAGTGCATGTGTACCACTGATTTGCAGTTGACTGTACTGTACCTTTTTCGTGTGATATCTTCATTGATACCCTAAGTTCGGAAGAGCAGTAGGATATTGGACCTGTGCCGTCAACTTAGTAAATCGTGAAGATTTCAAGTAAGTTTCTTCAGCACAATATCTAAAATTAAATAATAGTCAGGCAAATTATCTGGTGGTTGAAGACACCACTGGCGTCCTATCCTGGATCCTGGGGACCCTGTGGTGTTCTGGGGCATCAATTATTTACCCTAAATTCTAGCAAGGGGCTTGAAAAGACAGCTAGCCACTATGTTGGCACATGGCAACACTGATGCGTAGCCTACCGTAAAGAAAAAAAACATTTACCGTAGCTGCTTGTGTTGCCAACATCCCGTCAATAACATTACTATTTTAAATATTCACCGAAGAGGCTTTTGAGAGAAAAAATAATACACTCATCATTAGGAAGAAAAGCTTATATTAGAGATTATTACATCTAGAGATAATTCAGAGTTACGTAAAGCACTTCATTTATTTGTGAAATAAAAAAAAAAAAAAAAAATGAGTAATATCAATAAGTATCACACAATTTACTTATTATTGGTAATTTATTGATCCCGCCACCTTAGTTTTTGGTGATTATAATATATACCTTTATTAATTAATTATATTCAATGCATACATAATAGAGAGTATTATTCTGTTCTTAAAGACAAAGTGCGATACATAACGCTGTACTGATGCTAAAAATACAGTCAGTTACCTACTTATAAACATTGTTTTTCCAACACGATTTCACACCACACGGGCAAACTCTACGGATTTATAATGTGTACGGTGTGTACCATCTAGGAAACTTACATCTATACACCGTAAGGGCTATTTTTGATTGCAGCGCTCGGCCGCTATAGGAACGCTTGCTAACAGATGCGGTCATCATGTGCACGGGATTTTGTTTTCAAATTGGGCAGATGTAAGTTTCCTCGATGGTACATAACATAACATCACGCCTGTAATTCCCCGAAAGGTTAGGCAGAGGTGTATAACCCACAACTAATAATAATGTGTTCTAGTATTTACGTTATTTTCACACATTTGGGTGTGTGAAAACCCCAAGGAATGCACATAACATAGGGGTATGCAGAAATGAGAAGTGTTCCTATATACAGGGTGTTCGGCAGAACGCTGAACACACGTAAATGACAGATAGGTGGGGTCGTCTGCTACCTACCCAGCCCAAAAGAAAATACCTAGGCCCCATAGTTTTTTATTTTATTTTTTATAGCCGATTTTACTATTTGCACCAAACAATAATTTTAGATGAATCTACCAATAGTCGAGACAAAAACAAAAAATAGAGTTGCCAGTTTCGTCTATCCTAAATAAAGTTATAGGCCTTCAAAGTTTTAAAACTTATGAATTTCGGTAATAAAAAAAACTATGTGGCTTGGGTAGGTAGCAGACGGCCCCATCTATCTGCCATTTTCGCCGGTTCAACGTTCTGCCGAACATCCTGTATATAGGAATACCTCTCATTACTCTACACACATTTTTGCGAGGTGTGTTTAAGTCCCATGTAGTCCATAAGAAGAGCCTATTGCCAAAATATGCATAAACATTACACATTTTTGTTCTGGAACTTTGAATACTCCTGTTTCAGCAAACGCAATCAAACAGCAAATCATCTCGATCTCTTTCTCTAAATTCATTTCTTAGCCTATCCAAAATTAATTCAAAACCATCTAACACAAAAACAGAAACCACCTCTGCAATTATCATACGACAACACTCCTTTCCATTCTGCACCCTAATTGCGTAACACACTATCAATCGGAATCAGAATCATTTCGAAGCCAATTGCTAATCCATTGCTTCATAAGTTCGAAAAATTTGTCTGCTCAACACGTAAATAACGCAATGAATGTTGTTTAACTATCAAAATGAAACCGATTCCGATTGATAAAGTGTTACGCAATTGCCCCGCTGATCTCATAACGCGAGAACGGCAGCCTAATTGCGGAACGCCAAATCGTCAAATGATTCTGATCAGTTGGCTTCATTTCTATCACAATTGGCTTCATTTTACGATTTTCGAATTGCGAAACTCTAGTTTCTGCGCAGGGCCTTAACGTTCATAATTGGTTTCATAATAAACTAGAGTTTCGCAATTCGAAAATCGTAAAATGAAGCCAATTATGATAGAAATGAAGCCAACTGATCAGAATCATTTGACGATTTGGCGTTCCGCAATTAGGCTAGAAATATTTAAGTCTTATTCGTAACTCTTAGCACAGAACACGAAGACGCCTCGGCGACACTGTAAACACTTTCCATACAAAGCAAACTTGTCACCGTTTTCTCGCACTTGTCCTTTCAATTATTTTACCTTGGATTTGCATCAATGTCTAAATCACAGTGACCTTTATTCTCATTCCAATAAGGTCGCTATTGGGTTGCTGCCATTGACAAGTCTGTCAAAATCATTGTAATCTTTATTCTCGTCAAAATAAGGCTGCTGCTGTCAAAGGTAAAATAACTGAACGAACTTACTTCAATGACATAATACAAAATGACAGCTTTTAATGGCGTCGGAGATAGAAGTTGTGCGCTCAACGCACTTTCGGTGCGACGAATGTTATTAGTACTGCCGTGATTCCGAGTTCTGTGTCTCTCAAACACCAAACAAAATAAAAAACAATGTTCATAAGTATAGCTTATATTAATAATTAGATTCTATCGCCTCTTCTTGTGGACCTTCGAGGGTCCTTTCACGAAGCACCAGTCCACTGATATCGGCTGACCGAGGATGTCTGTGCCGTCGAGAGCTTCGCGTGCGCTCTGGTGGAAAGAAAATAGGGTTACGAAAAAGATACCCCGTGTACTCATAAAAGCGATCGACGTGGCCATTTTGTTCGGCGAAGCTGAACGCGTTGTCTGTGCTTTCACATTTTCTAAACAAAATGTTCGTAATGATCGCGTATTTTTACGAGAGAATTCAAGTACATTTTTCTTTAGACAAGCCAGTAAGAAAGAGATGTTTTCTGCCAGTCTTCAAAGTGCCTTTGGATTTAGCGTTTGTATAGGGACGCTGCACAGATGTTGCTTTGTCACGATTGAATAGAAAATACGTCGTGTTGACGTGGCAATAGTGCCTATGCATAACGTCTCAACCAGTCTGACGCAACTGTCTAATAAATAAAAAAAGAAACAATGAAACGTGTACTAAACATAATGGCGGCAATCACTGTCTCGCTTTAACATCTGCAGTCTGTGCATAGTCTGTGTCATTTTTGCTATGTTGGTATTCAGTTTTAGTACAAGTTTCATACAAGCGACGTTTTTCATCTTTTTCTATAGGACTCCTGTCTCTTCTTAAATATAATGAACATTACCTACTCTATGGTCTCAACAAGAAGTATTTTTTTTTAACTAGTATACTCACAGCAGCCTGCTTGTAAGTCTCATACTCCACTAGAGCGTAACCTTTGAGGAAGCCAGTACGTCTGTCCAGGTTCAGGTGAATGTTCTTGATCTCGCCAAACTCTGAGAATTGGTTCTGTAAAACGAAAAAGAAAATTTTGTTTGAAAAACCGGCCAAGTGCGAGTCGGACTCGTACACGAGGGGTTCCCTACAACATTGTAGAAAACGCCGTAAAAAACACGTTTTTTGTATGGCTAAAATAATATACAGTTAAAGATTAAAGTGGGTCTCCCTTTCAATTTTTAACTTTATTTGTTGATATAACAGCAATAGAAATACACACTGTGAAACTTTCTACCTATTAGGGTTCATGAGATACAGCCCGCTGACTGTCAGACAGACAGACAGACGGAAAGTGGAGTCTTAGTAATAGGGTTCCTTTGGGTACAGAACCCTAAAAATCAGAATATGGGTTTTTCAACATAATGTGGGTTTTTCTCTGATAAAATACTCATACCATGAGCTTTTGTAGTTTGACCATAATAACTGAATAAAGAAATTGTATTTTTGTTTATCAAAAATAAAAAAAAAAGACGGGTTGCACTCCGGGAGTGCCGGCAGAAGTGAAAACTTGAATATTGACGTTGAAATAAATCAATTATTAATTGAATTAATATAAGTTTTTTTCACTATTTCTGCGTCACTTTTTTCATTAATCGATGCACTTTGTTCAATTTCCATTTTTTGAAACACTTTATACACGAATTTTACGAATACACATTACACAGCAGTGTGGCTACTACACAGACGGTCGAGCCATCAGCTGTCCATCCACGTCCGCGTCCACCATCACCATCACATCACATCACTTCACATCACATCACATCACATCACCATCGTCATCGCCATCACCATCACCATCGCCTTCACCATCGCCATCACCATCGCCATCACCATCGCCATCACCCACCATCGCCATCACCATCGCCATCGTCATCACCATCGTCATCGCCATCGCCATCACCATCACAATCACCATCCATCCATCCATCCTTCCATTATCGTGTCTCACTTGGTTCACTTCGGTTGGCGCCGCCGTAGAAAGAGATGGGGGGGGGAATCTCTCCTGACGGTCACGTGTCCTGACGCGATGCCCTGACGCGAGTTTAACATTTTTTACCCATTACAAAAAGTGTTCAACGCCGCTAAAGAAGTTTTCACTTCAAAAAAGAGATTCAAAATATCTATTTAGAATTAATCCAATGTCTAATTAATTTCAGAGTAGTGCCTCATCCCAATGAAAAACGAACGCTCATAGACCAGTATTTTACTAGACATTTTATTATTTTTCTAAACATACTTATAGAGGCATGAGGAACAGGGTGTAAAGTTCACTCAACCTCCATAGAAAAGGGAGGATCCTCCGACCAGCCGGGTGTCGTGTGTGGCGGGCAACTGCCCAATGAGTCATGTCGGGCCGTTGTATCTATACTAGTTGCGCGGTAAACTCTGCTTGCGAGATGCCGGATTTGCGTGACGTCAGTATGACGCGTTGTTCGCATGTGGCGTTGTAGATACCGCTACATACTCAGTTATTTGTGTAAGGGCTGATTTTTCAATTATCTGCCAACTTTATTTGAGGAATAATTTTGACAGTTATTTCATACAAAAACTGTGAAACATCAATTTTATTCCTCAAATAAACATTATCTGGCCGTGGAAAAATCAGCCCTAAGTTTCCATAGAGTCCAACCAGAAGTACAGTTTTATTGTAGCCTCATTCAGGGTAGGATTTGGGTTGTGTTAAGTAAATATATTGAAATGGAACAAAAAACTATGGTAGGTAACCTAGAAACCCTAGGAAGGGGAAGAGAAAGAAAGGAAAACCCTTGAAAAGATGGCACGATGACTTGGTGAGGATGGCTGGAAAGGCATGGACTTGACAGGTAAGTAACAGGAAGAATTGGAAGGGGTTGGAGGAGGGCACACAAAGACTCAGAACTGATAATAAATGTTTTGTACCACAACTTTAACTCTGGAAAAACATTAAAAATAAAATAAATATTTACCTGTATATCTTCTTCCTGTGCCTCTTCATGAACATTGCTAACAAACAATATCCAACCTTCCACTGAGCGCTGTGGCCCTGGTGTGTTGCCATCACCCTCAGGGGCCAGGCTGTCATATCTAGAACATGGAAGAAAGAAGGTTTTATCTACAACAGAATATTGTTTATCATTTTTGCAGGTATAGAGGGTATGGAGCGGTGAATGCTTATGCAAATCCTGCACCCCCAGCCATAGGTAGAGGTGGAACACGGCCGTGGTTTTAGTCGGTAAGTCTGGCATGCCCCTCTGCCAACCACACGATGGAGGAAGTCTATGAGGATTTCCAACGTGCACCAAAAAAAAAAGGGAAAGTAGAGGGCATAAAATTGGTAATTAAAAAAAGTATGTCCACAACATACCTCTATGGTGTACAATAATAATAAAAAATTCTCCTATGTTGTTGTTTACATAATTTTTGGGCGTAAAAATAGTGTAAGATTTTCTCAGTTACCTGCCCCTGTTGCCTCTCTCTGAAGCGCCTCCGCTACCAGCTTCACTGCCAAAACCTCTTCCCTTACGTTTTCGCGCCTTCTCCTTCAAACGGGCGATTCCCTCTGAAATATCCAGTAAATAATAGTCAAATACGTGTAAAATGCCAGCAGAAGTATACAATATAGAAAATTAAAAATAGCACGGATAACGGAATTTTAAGCCTAAGTGGAGTTTGCTCAACTAGAAAGTTAACCTAAAAATGTTAGTTTTAATTGGTTGGTTATTAGAGCAATTATAGCATGAGTAACAACAATAATGTCTCAGATTGACAAGGGAAACCTACTAGACGGATAAATGCCGAAATAACTGAGCAATGCTATTCAAAATGATGCATCAAAACATTCACAAATTACTTACGTTCGCCATCCTCGTCTACCTCAAATTCCTCGGAATTTTCAATATCTAGCACGTCTGCCATTCTTATTTGTCTGTTTAGCTACTAAACTATAGTTTTATCATGTATTTTCGTACGATTTTCACGTACAAATTCGTAAATAAACGTGAATTTCAACAAAATGACTTATCGGTGTTACCAGTTCTCTAACTCTAATAGAAATTAGTTAAGAAAAAAAAAATAGTTTGCTTGTCAAAACATCAAACATTGACTAGCAATTTAGAGTCCGTTTCATGAAAGAAGTCCCGCGGCAATAATTGGAACTAATTACTAGTAGTTAGCAACATTCCCACAACAACCCTCCTACCTCATACACCTTTTTCTGTTTAGGATTGTGCATTTTATTAACCATTGCCTATTATATTATGTCGAGATAATCAATCAATATTTATGATTCCGTCACACGACAGTGGCGCCGCGCGCCGTGTTCGCGAGACCTCTTTCGTGAAACGGACTCTACCTAATTTCAGGTTTATAGAGGCATGACTGATGGAATGGAAAATAGGATATACATTATTATAACTTAATAACCCAGAATAGCCTGCCAATTGTTGGAGTCTTATTCTGGGTTATATTGGGAGTACAGAGGCCAGCACATCAAGCTACCCCAATCTGTCAAATTTTCCCAATTGAATATGAACCTTATTACTTTGTAGTAAAGTTGAAAATCTATCAAAGAAATTTGACAGATTGGGGTAGCTTGATGTGCTGGCGTCTGTACACAACAAGTTGATAAATAATAATATTTTTAGAGTGCAGCCACACCGCCGTACTAGTAATTTACTTGGCAGAGAATAGCTGTTTTTTAACTACGCTTTTGCCGACTTTTGCCAAACCTACAATTTGCAAGCACTGGCATGCGGCACCGCGTATTCGTTCCTGCAAAAGCACAGCTATTTACAAAGAGTTTACATGTTACAGCAGTCTCAATACAGAAATCTTAAAAAAAAAAAACATTTAAAATGTCAAGAATTTTGTGACAACACAAGTTTCTTTAATTTTCATAAATTATTTTAGGCTAACTGAACGTTGAAAAATTCTGAAATGAGTGCCTGTAACGTTGGAGATACGCGGAGCGATCCGCAAAATACAGTTTCTGGAGACTGGACCTCAAGATCAAGGTCATCGAGATCTCCTACAACAACTCGATCATCATCCCCCAACAGAGGAGAAACAATTTTTGATAAATACCTTGATATTATACACTCGAAATCTAATCTTTCTGTGAATGACAAATCAGAGCCCACTGAACGTCCTTTTGATTTTTTTGACGACGAAGAATTTGCTTTTGGAATTAATTTACTCAATAACAACGTTGCATGTGTCGGTGATAACATTACCAAACTTATTCAAATGGGTAACGTCTCAAATGTTATTTCTAGCTTTATTGTAGAGTACCAGTAGCGGACGCTGACACAGCCTGTCTGAGGCTTGGGGCGGCAATACTACATCCCCGGCCCGTGATTTTTTTGTCCCACATTAGATTTTCAACACAATGGTCAGCGCCGGCAATTGAAAATCGAACAGTGTAATATATCAAAATTCAGTGCGCGATAAAAATCACTCTTGCTTAGATGGGCTGACGGTTAAATAAATGCCAAAGCAAGCCACGCCAGCTCAAAAATTTTAACACCCCGCTTCGGATAGGTACGGTATTCTTTTGACCATACGGGGGAGACCCCTACATCTCCCAACTACAAACTGCCATTTACTTATATTTTAGCCTGATTTTATTAAAAAATACGTCTCAGGATTTGACCCGAAGGCCCGCGGTGGTTTTGGTAGTAAAAAATACTACCAAAAAAAAATCAGTGTTTTTTGGTAGGGTGAGAAAAGTTGTACTCAATCCTGGTAACACAAAAAAAAGTGACAGCCTGCTGTCAGATAAACGTGAAATCGAATTTTGGGTTTTGTGAAGTATCTATTTTGTATTTTCAATAAATAGTATTATTTTATTTACTTAGTGTTAAAACTTAAATAACATGCCGGAATTCCATCTTACGGATTCCATAATCACTCAGCTTAACGGTAAGTTAATTAATGAGATATCGTAACTATTTTGAACGTGAAGAAGTTACATAATTTTGTTTGCAAAATTGATATTGTTTTGTTTGACACAAATATTTAATTTTAGCAGCGCGGTGTTTTTAATAGTGCTATATACTGGTGTTGCGTCATTTGGGATTTTCGGACACAGTGTAACACTTCGTACTTATAGAAATGAAACGAAGAATTGACGAGCCCTTTGAATTTGGTAAAATATTGTGTTTTGTGTGTGATTTCGAGTATTTTTTCTGTTAGAAAGTGTTTGGCGTATAAATGTGGTTTGTTGTACAACCCAATATTAACTTGCAAGTCGTGTTTTTAATTTATTGATGATGTTTTTTAAGTTTTTCGTACATAACCTCACTTTGTCTTAATTCCACAGTTACCAATGTGACATAATATAAACATAACCCTGTTTCAATCCTTTACAGTAGAATATAATTCCCCCCCCCCCTCCCTAGAAAGTTAAGCTATAAACAACTAAAACAATTTAATATAATTATAGTTTGATCTTTTTTTTTTTTTGAAATATTCATAGAGATAGGCATTATCTACCAGATATGATTTATCTGGAAAATATTTATCAGAATTTATAACAACTATTATTTATTGTTTTGACACTACATAATACCCACCACCAGCTTTTTATGTCCATCAAATAAATAAATTATTATTCCCTTTATTTAAGTAAATACATGTAAATTATATTTTTAAATATTAGAATTTAAAAAATATGAAAACATTTAAAAATATAATAAACATAATAGCCCACCGGTATCGGGAACAGGGTCCAAGCTACCGTCGGTCAGGGCTCCAGAGAGAGGAACCTCCTAAAAATGCGGGCCGTGTCCAGAAGTACTGCTTTCTGAATCAAGCCCTTGATCCAGCTGCCCAACGAGAGCCTCTTCAATTATTATAATACAAAAAAGTGTAAATGTTTTTAATATTTGTGTACCTGTAGCGTCTGTTTCACCACCTCTAGATAAGTTTCAGTTAAATAATCTGCAAGATAAAGCTTTCTAACTGAACAGACAATTGTGCTGCTGGGGTGTTTGTTTTGCCAATTTTTGGCGAAGGGTGGGCGTTTTAGGGGACTGTCTTATGTAATGTTGATGTTCAAAAAAATAGCTGACTCTCATCTTACTTTGAATTACTTTTTATTTTGGAAATCAAGGTTAAATTTCCATTTTAGTGCTCATAAATGATTGTAAATTAAAGTGCTAGGTGATAAAACTCAACTCAAAAAACTCAAAGCATTTATTTCAATTAAACCAATAACAGGCAATTTTAAATTATCAAGGGTAGGTCAATCAGAAAGATGAAGCTAGTTGCCCATTCCTAAGAATAGTAGGATCTTATGGAGAAGAATGAGCAAGAAACTCCATGGACACTCTTTGTGGTGATGATGTCACCATTGCATTATGGTGTTAATAGGGCATGATGATATCATCATTATTCTTATAGCAATTGTGTAACATTCTTGTTAGTATAATATCTTGGCAATAGTGTCTAAAGAGGTGGGTGCTTATTAATGTTTATGACCAATGGTCTATGATCTTTGGCACTACATTATTATGTCGCAACTATTTATTAGTTTTGAAAGGGTAGCTATGGAGATTCTTGCTGGTTAGTTTTGAATGGAGCTACTTTATGAGTCAAAGGGCTCGAGGCTAAATAATAACAGGCGCACGTATCGATCTTGAAGGTTAAGCAACGCTTAACGAGGTCGGTCGGTGGATGGGTGACCATCGATTACATACTGAAACTTCTCCATGCCTCAGAAAGCAGTTGGTCCCGGCTGTCAGTCATAGATCTTTGACAGTTGTTATACATAGTCAGAAATCCAAAAGTATGACAACTAGACGTACCAAGGGGTATTGTGTTACCCATGAACTGGGTTGGAGATCAGATAGACAGTTGCTCCATGTAAAATACTGGTATTTAGCTGCATCCGGTTAGACTGGAAGCCAACCGCAAAATAGTTGGGAAAAGGCTAGGCAGATTGATTGGTCTGTGATATTTGGCACTGCATTATATTATAATTAAAGTCACAACTATTTACTATACTATAGAGGTATGAGGAACAGGGTGTAAAGTTCACTCATCCTCCATAGAAAAGGGAGGATCCTCCGACCAGACGGGTGTTGTGTCTGGCGGGCAACTGCCCAATGATTCATGTCGGGCTGTTGTATCTATGCTTTGCGCGGTAAACTCTGCTTGCGAGATGCAGGATTTGCGTGACTTCAGTATGACGCGTTATTCGCATGTGGCGTTGTAGATACCGCTACAATACCCTTTCTAAATAGCCAGATTCTTGCTGGTACTTTTTTAATGGAGCAAGTTTATAAGTAAAATTCTTTATTGGCACAAAAAAGTGAAACCCTGACTCCAGAATTAGGTACCTGGACGGTGGACGTGTAGTTTAGGAGCCAGTGACGAAATAAACAAACGTAATTATTCCTCTGTTTTAACTCTTCTAGGCTGACCTCCATCAGGGATCGTATTCTTTTAGTTTCAGGTTTTCAGTTAGGGGTCGTCCTTTAATCACGTGCGGTTCGAAGAAGGGGAGATCAGGAAAAAATCATGTTAATTACGATGTGAAGGGATAATGTGACAATCACGTGTATTTTTTCCTGCGACGCAAATTTTTTTATTTCAACACTCATTATTATTCAATGTATTATACCCATTTACTTCGTAAAAAAAGACCAGAGCCACCGAATACAACTGCAGTAAATACCGATTAAAAACAGATTTTCAAAATATCAGATCTTTTCAATAAACAAAAAATAAACGTGACGCTGGGAGGGGGAAGGAGGGGTAGCCTAAAACCTTTCGACGTATCACCTCAGGGCCGGTTGTTTCAAACGGTTGGTTAAGGTAACATACGTGCGTCAAATATTAACGAGTAGATACATAGGTACCTAATCGTAATTATTTCACGTACAGCAAGACCATTTCCCCTAAGACGACCCAGTGATCCATTATTCTGTACTTAATTGTAATTTGAAACCACCCTTTTTTGCTTTGACGATAGTTAGCGCCATTTTTGACGTTACGTGCGTCAAGTGGACGTGAAACAACCCGCTCTTAGTTGCCAAAACCTTACTTGATTTAAGGATGGTCCCTTATCCAGATCCAGATGACACATATTAGTTACATGTTTCAGTCCACTGTAATATAAACAATATACAAAGTGTGTTTGACAAAGTAAATAGCTAGATTACAAACATAAACCTAAAGTCCATACACAACTGGATATATTTCCGTTTTATTTTGTTGTTTTCGCCTATTAGTTGATAACTTTTTGAATGCCAATCTTTGTACTCCGCTCCTCTCAAAATCGTCGCGCGCTGGCGGCAGTGAACGAGGGGTGCGGGGACAGCGGGGAGTCAGCCGGCCGACCTCGGGCGGCGGGCCCTCGCGACACGGACAGTCAACAGTTGCACGCACATAAAATATGGCTGCACGTCTCCACACGGGGCTGCGCTTGCGCGTTTATTAACGCCCATTTTCTTGTTTACATTTTAAATCGACCTGTTACCGTGTGTAATGTCGTTTCTCTTCTTATTATACTTACATGTTACACTAACCCAATTTTAATTTTTCGCCATCACGACCTATCGTTTATCATGGCATTCAAAAAGTTGATACCCAAACATTAGAAGCTCTTACCACCATCAGTTCACATGTGAATTAATCTTAATAACCTTGCAGCTCAGGAGCCATGGCCGGACAATGTCAAGCTGTTCCAGCCGTACGAGGTGGAACAGATACTACTGCCGGACAATGCCAGCTGTCTTGCCGTGCAGGCGTTCTTGAAGGTAAGGAATTACTGAACTTGTTTAATATGGAAAAATACACGATGAAGGCCCAGCAGTGATGGCCCAGTGGTAACGGCCGTGACTTACAAGTTGTAGGATCGTAGACTCGAACACAGACAGGCGCTTTACTTAGTGTAAATTATTTCATCACCACTGCTCTCAAAACGGTGAAGGAAAACATCGTGAGAAAACTAAACGAACCAAAAATTCGAAGACATCTTAAACTTATATCTACCAACCCGCACTGGGCCTGCGTTTTCGATTACGGCCTGTAAGCCTCTAGAGAGGAGGCCCGTGTCCCAGCAGTGGGAACATTATAGGCTAAGATGCAAGATGTTCTCATAAAAGGAAGAAAGAGTTCGAAGTCTCGGATCGGAAACGTTCGTCGTTAAACAAGGCTCTAGAGAGATTGCGAGATGTTGCGCGATCTCTCTGGAGATGCCTGTCTTGTTGCAGGACATTTGTGTCCTACACGGCCCTAAAGACAAAGTTGGAGACTGGATGTAGTGTAGCTAAAACTCTGCTGGCACCCATACCTACCCTTTATAGTTAAAATGGTTGAATGACTGACCCGTTTGTCGCGTGGTCGCAAGCGCGACTGCTTACTCCGCTCTGTGCTGCTGCTGAGCGTGGGGTCCTGGGTTCGATTCCCGGGTCAGGCAAAGTGTCATTGGGTTTTTCCATTAGGAATTTCATAGAAACAACCTGGAGCCTACCCCCGTGCCTCGAAAAGCACGTTAAGCCGTTGGTCCTGCGCCTGATCTCTCTCCGGTCGTGTCGGATTGCCGTCCCATCGGACTATGAGAGTGAGGGAAGAGAGAGTGCATCTGTGTCTGCGCACGCACTTGTGCACTATAATATCTCCCGCGCCGAAGGCTAGTCTCCGTTAAGATTTCCGCCATGGCCGAAATACGGTCTGGAAGACTATAGATACACCGTGTTCTTCACGATATCCATAAACTTTGAACGCTTCTATAGCTTTTACAAATTAAATCTAACAAAGGAAGTAGTACTTAAAAAGGCTTCGTTACAAAGCTATTTGTAATTTCATTTATTGAAATTTAATTGAGCTATGCAGTAAGAACAGACGTATTTCTTAACTCAGTTTTGACAAGTTGCAGCCCGCCAAATCTTATAAATGAAAATACGTCATCGTTGCCAATTCGGATTAAGAGGCATGCATATCGGGCGAGTTCTGAGCCCTGATTCACAACCATACGATAGGCTATTGTATCGAAAACCTGACATTTCGATAACCTGATTTGACTTCCCCTCAACAGCAAATAGCTGTTGGAAGAATAGCGGGCGTCTATTTGATTTAAACTGACAAAATTTTCGTGTTTTGGACTTGTGAACAGCATTGAGAAGACTCCTACGATAACAATGATTAATGTTCGATACGATACGGAAGCATATCGAGTTTTTGTGAATAAGGGGGCTGGAGTGGCGACCGCGTACCGGAAGGCGTAGCGTTGGAAGGCCTCCCGCAAGGTGGACCAACGACCTTGTGAAGGCCGCAGGAACTCGTTGGATGCGAGAAGCACAAAACCGGTTGAAGTGGAGGTGCTCGGGGGAGGCCTATGTCCAGCAGTGGACGTCTTTCGGCTGAAATGATGATGATGATGATGAAATGGATTAAGATCATAATTATGATGGTTAGGTAAATAGGTACCCTAACAAATCCCATCCTAATAAAAACTTGTATCCTTCTTCCACAGATGTGCAACCTCCCCTTCGAAGTGGAAATGCGCTGGAACGCAGAGTTCATGTCTCCTTCGGGCCGCGTGCCCTTCATCAAGTGTGGCGCCTTCGTGGTGTCGGAGTTGGAGCCGATAGTACAGTTCGCGGCGAACAAGGGTATCTCTCTCTGTGGACGGCTGAGCACCGAAGAGAAGGCGGAAATGAGGGCCTATATGAGTCTTATTACTAATGTACTGGTTAATGCTGAGGTTCGTATAATCGAATATTAAAGAAATAGACTCTTTCTTTTAACCTTTTGAACGCCAGAGTATAAACGTATCGCCGTACCCCTGACGCCAGGCCACTTTAACAAAACAACACACACACTTAAAACAACAAATTTCTCGATATTGGTGGTTTATTTATATTAGTTTCATGCAATACAATATAGACGGAAGCTTAAACTTTTAAATTATATAAATAAAAACACACAAAAGCAATGATTAAATTGTTTATTTCATAATATGGTGCGACCCGTGCGACGTGTATTTTGTCACATATTTGTGACGTCGGCGTTCAGGGTAAGATTTCGTTTGTCACATATGTGACAATGGCGTTCAAAAGGTTAAGGCTCAAATCACACCGAGATGACGAGCCAAGTAGCGAGCAGTTTATGTCATATAATTTTAAACTTTATCTTCATTACTATAATATCGCTTGAAAAACTTGAGTCGTCGGAATGCTCGCAGCGCCACGGGGGGCCGCGCAACCTTTTCAAGTTTCTCGAGCGATAAACAAAACAACAAAAGAAACAAACTAAACAAAGAAACAGAAGTTGTCCCGATTTGAACTCAAACAAATCATTTCGAAAGAATTTTATCTTGATTGCAATCCAATTTCTTTATTCCACACTATAGATAGGTGTTTGCAGACACGTGTGCGCGTCATGTGACTCTTATCTCAATAACACAAGGTATAAACTGCAATGTTTGACGCGCATTCGTAAAATGAAACAAATATAGTAATAAGCCTGTTTCTTCAGCTCTACATATCCTGGGTGGACAACGAAACTTTCAACGCAGTGACAAAAGTACGGAACTCCTCAGTGTACCCGTGGCCGCTAGGATGGCTACAGACCAGGGCTAAGAGGAACGCTGTCATCAAGCGGCTGAAAGCGCTGCATTGGTATGATAAGACCTTGGACCAGGTTTTAGCTGATGTGAGTATATCTATACATAACATAACATAATCAGCCTATAATGTTCCCACTGCTGGGACACAGGCCTCCTCTCAGTGAGAGGGAGTGGGCCGTAATCCACCACGCGGGCCCAGTGCGGGTTGGCAGATGTCACATGTCTTCGAATTTTTGGTTCTAGGACATGCCGGTTTCCTCACGATGTTTTCCTTCACCGTTTTGAGAGCAGTGGTGATGAAATAATTTACACAAAGTAAAGCGCCTGCCTGGATTCGAACCTACGACCTACAACTCGTAAGTCGCGGCCGTTACCACTTGGCCACCACTGCTCTCTCCATCTATACATACATACAAATAAATAAATTTTGATGATGTTATTAAACACTAGCTGCGCCCCGCGGTTTCACACTCGTAAATGTCGATCCCGTGGGAATATCGGGTTAAAAATTAGCCTATATGATAATCCAGGGTGTCAGCTACATCCATACAAAATTTTATCAAAATTGGTCCAGCCTTTTGAGCGTGAAGAAGTAACAAATATATAAAAACACACACACACACAAACTTTCTCCTTTATAATATTAGCGTGATTTTCAGGTGGAGCAGTGTTGTAACTCGCTGAGTCAACGCCTTGGGGAAAGAGATTACTTCTTCGGGACTTCGTGAGTAGATTTTAAATGTTATAACTAATTTACGATAATACGATAGTACTTTTTTTTAATGTAAAACTTATTTGCCATTCTGCACAAAAGTTTAATAACATAGTTCTAAGTTAGTTATGTTAGATTTAGTATTAGTTGTTATTTATTTTTGGTATATTATAAGCGGTAATCAACGAGATATTGGTGTGGCGATAGTCTGAATTTCTGAATCCCTAACCTACATACAGTCCTTTTACCGTTAATTTAACCTATGACTAGCAGCGCCCCGCGGTTTCACCCGCGTAAGTGTCGATCCCGTGGGAATATCGGGATAAAAAGTATCCTATGTGTCAATCCCGGTTATAATCTATATGTGTGCCAAATTTCATCCAAGTCCGTTCAGTAGTTTTTGCGTGAAAGAGTAACAAACTTTCACATTTATAATATTAGTAGGAAAGTGGGGATAGTAGGAATATTAGTCGGAAGTAGGATTAGTAGGATAGTAGGAAGTAATCGTAAAGTGATGTTTATTTCGATTGAAATAAGGTTGCTTTTAGGTTGCAGCCACTGACTAGTCTTTCGAAATCACAGTGATCCTTATTTTCGATACAATAAGGCTGTCATTGGGTTGCTGCTGTCAGAGGTTAAATAACTGCAAAAGGACTGTTGTACAGTCACGAGCATAAGAATGTATACATTTGACTTTATTTAAAGGCGATTTTCTCCTTTATTTTTGAATGAAATTTTATGTTATTACGAACATAGTATTTTCGAACCCATGGGTTTTTGTAAAGTATCGTATTTCAACGCTGCATTCGTTATTTCACGAAAAAATTGCAGTTGAAAGTTGCAAAGTGTTGACATATCAGTGCTCGTGACTGTACACACAGCTTTCCAAAGAAAAGCGTGCGCTTCGGGAATCATCGTCTATCTTCGGAAATACGAACACGCGATGATGAGATCTAATATAGAGCTGTTACAACCATGGACTTGCCTAGTTTTACAAAATTATAGATTAACAACTCTTTGCAGTTCCAAAAAAACTTTAAAAAGCTTTTGAGTGACAAAAGACGATCTCAGATCGGACTAAAGTAGGTCCAACGAGAAGAGATAAAGAATGTAAACAAAGTTTCAGCAGTACATAACATTTTACGAGTAATTTAAAGAAATTATTAACTTCCTATTCTAATCGTTGTCGTCTGTATTAGACAGAAGTCAGAAGAGTTCTGATGTACCGACCGCTTTCCTGTACCACGAATCACACAACGACAGCCGTCGCCGCGTCGTCGACCAAGTGACGTCATTATTGCTTGCGAGAAATAAGGACAGAGATAATAATCACTCGCTATCGTAATGTAACTCAGTAAAGGTCAGGTTGTTTACATGTTTTATATCTTCTCGTTGGCTGCACTTTAGGTAACTAAGGTTGAGGCCAAACGAGCGTAATTTTTTGAGCGGTGAGTCGCGTATTTTGAGTATCACAATTTACGTTCAACTGAAATTCGGTTAGGCTGCCAGACGGACGGACGTAACTTCGGTCGCATTCTGTAACATAACTGACGCTTGTCTCGCTAACCCCCCTCATCCCGAGCGCAATTCGGTTGAAATAACGCGCGTGAGTCAACAGACAACTCATTTTGCGTCGCCGTGTGGTACAAATAGGACTTTAGTATGAAACCGATTGCAGCGTAAATTCCGCGACTCATTTTACGCGACTCACACCTCAAAAAATTACGCTCGTATGACCTCAGCTTTAGGTCAATTACTATAAAGCTGGTAGAACAAAACTTAGAAACTTTACTCTGTGGCGTAACGCTCGTACTAATTCGGAAACACGAAGATTACCGAAGCGCATAACCTTTTCTGTTTACCTTTACCTTCCCTTATTATTTTCCCTCTTTCCTCCCTAGCCCCACTCCCCTAGACGCGCTAATCTATGGTCACATGCGAGCGATCCTAATGGCTAACGGAATAAGAGCCGGAGCACTCATCAAACGAATTACCGGCTCCTTATTAAAGCTTGTGTTGAGATGCATCAATTTGACGAAAATGACTATGACGGTATGTTATTTTTTTAATTGTTAAATTATTTTATGTCTGTAATTAGTTTAGAACCACAGATATATATATAAGTACCTAGATAACGCAAGAGCACCTACTTCGCGTGCCAAAAATCGCACCAGTTTACGATCGAAAATCATAAGCCGCCACTTTCGCGCTCAGTCCTGCGTACTGCTGGCTGGGTGAGCGTGAGCGAGAGAGCGCGAGCTTGTGACGTCATAGTAGGTAGTCAAAAAGTGGCACGCTTAGCTTTCATACATTTCGTGATACTTGCGTTATCTAGGTATATCTATATCTGTGGTTTGAACGGTCACGTCTCACGAATGCACCCGGAGAGATGGGCAAAGATCGTCACTCACTGGACGCCTGAGGCAGGACATCGCCGTCGAGGTAGACCAAGGCGAAGGTGGTGTTACGATCTAATATCATTTGCAGGGCCAACATGGCCAGAGATCGCCCAAGACAGGGAGGTTTGCCCTTTGGAAGGAAAAAGGGGAGGCCTTTGCCCAGCAATGGGACACAATATAGGTCAATAAAATAAAAAAGTAGGTTTGTACAAACGCCTTTACACGTCAATCATATTTACCCGACTGCGCCAGAAGGAGGGTTATGTTTTTTGACTACTCAGAAGAAAGGACGAAACAAACTCAGAAGGTCACAGTCTCTTTTAAAGTCCAGACATAATCTTGGCCGGATAAAGCTTTGAGTTCTTCTTCCCAGTTAAAGCATTAGGAAGTGGTGAAGGGCGGGCGTTTTGGGGAACTGTCTTATGTTGTTTTGACGTTTGCTGATTCTCAGAATAATTTGAATAAATTATTTATGATATTGATTTGTTAAAGTGTCTTTAAGGTGTACTGGGGGTCAACTCCATCCACCAACGGAGATAAGGACCCTTCTTAAAGTAGAAGTCAAACCGTCTTGTCATCCATTATTTGTTTGGGTTCCGTACTATAGTCCGCGTGGAACTAGTTGGCCACTGAGGTGCGGACAGGGGTGAGGCGGCTGAAATACCAGGAGAGTTATGACAGCGAGTATGATGAAAGTGATCGTGCTCAGCCGCTCCATGTGGCTTCCGGATGTCCTTCAGAAGGGCGTCATTGTTTCCGCCAGCTGCATTTTGATTGACGAACACCTTGTCCTTTTCTACCTTGGAGTTACACATTTTGGAAAAACTTTGCTTAATCGGCCCCTCGGCAGACCCTAAGGCAGGGTCGCCATGAAATGTTGGGGATCCAAGGGTCTTTTTAAAGCAGACAACCAACTCGATCGAATGTACTTTATTCAATGTTAATAAAGGAATATGCATTAAAGTGCTTACTTAGCTTAAACTTATACTTATGTTCTAAAGGAGGGTACTTACTACGTTCACAGAATACTTAAAGTACTACGTACAGAAAGGACACTCCCTTCCCCGCACTGACATCAGTTACCGCACCTCACCCCGCACTTCGGCGTATTCGTCGCAGTTCTTTAACAAGAGCGCTCGCAAACACAAGTACCTCACGCACACATTCATACGTATACAAACGTCATTTTTGAATGTAGTAGTAGTAGGTAATTATTTTGCGAGCGTTGTATGGAGTGTCCGGGGTGTGCTACGTTATGCACTATTAGGGAGCATACATACACTTCACGGCGGTTTGCAATACACGTAGTACTGAGCAATGCGCCCCGCCCCTCCGTCCCACCGCTCACATACCTAAGGCGCGGCCAACTAACTCCGCGCGGACTATAATCAGACATTTTCTAAATATTAATGTGCCTTAAGGGGCAACTTTACAAGAAAATTTCTTGTAAAGTTGCCCTTTTCATTCCGCAAGTGTTCTTGCAAAGAAAAAAATATTTATTAGTATAATTACTTTGTTATTTCATCACCACTGCTCTCAAAACTGTGAAGGAACACATCGTGAGGAAACCGACATGTCCTCGAATCAAAAATTCGAAGACATGTGACATTTACCAACCCGCACTGGGCCCGCGTGGTGGATTACGGCCCTCTCAATCTTACAGAGAGGAATCTAAATCTAGCCGCCCAATACGTGTCAAAATTTTTCAAGATTTGTTGTAGTCTAAAATTATATAGTAGAGTAGATACGTTTTGGTAGACAGGTTATCATAACCTTTCCTAATCTCCCTTCCACTCCCAGCCTCAAGAAGAGTACCTAGTAACGCAAGCGTTCCAACTCTCCCATCGGCGACTATCCCCTGAACGTACCATGTCTGAGCGAAGCACGAGGATCCAGCGATCTCGAATGAGTATGAGGAACGCTAGCAAGGACACTGTGCTTAATAATTATAACAATAGAGATGTTTTTGGTAAGTTTTTTTGAAGTGAAATATTTAGGCGCGTTGGGCATTTTTTAAGATGGGAAAAAACTATTGAATTCGCGCCACTGATACCGTAACCGACACCGCTTCGGATGTGTTCGGCTGTCCTCGGTTTTAATGTATATCCGATATGTCATTGAGCGATGGCAAAGTATTCTGTTTGTGTTTTGTTTTCACTTCTGTCGGCACTCCCGGAGTGCCAGTTTTTTTTTTTTTTTTTACAAATTTTGACTTATTTTTCGTTGGTCTAGTGTTCGCAAGCGCTACTGCTGAGCATGAGGTCGTGGGTTCGATTCCCAGGTCGGGCAAAGTGTTATTGGGATTTCTATCTGGAATTTCTATTCTCTATCTAGCAGCCCTTTTTTTATGGATGGGAAATCATCAAATGACCCCTCCCGCTCTGGGTGGAGCGGAAGGGTGGGTCAGACTCTTACTGACTAAAACCCATCCGTGTTCCTTCCTTAGCTCTTTATGTTCCGGGGTAGCGGTAACCCTTTCGGAAAATCCCGCACCCCCGGCAGGCTTCGGCCCTGGCAGGCCCCTTCCTTTTTCCTGATATCTCTTTGAGGCGCGCGTGGAACACGTACGCGCCGTCCGGCACGGGCCTGGTCCTGATCGGATGGTGAGCTATCCATTACTCTCCGTCCGCAAGCCCGTATCTAGCAGCCTGGAGTCTGGATTTGTGTCCTGTTGTAGGCTTGCCCCCTACCACATGGGACTTAATTCCCTCACATCAATGGTATAGAGCCTGTTTTCGGGGAACTGTTTTCATTAGTCAATAGGGAACGATTGCGGTATACGTAGAACCTGCACCGCACGTTTGACAGTTGCTTTGAATGCTCATTTTCATTGGTTATGAGTTTCCGCATGCTTTTTGCCAATGCCCGCTAAACGGATTTTAAGGGGAGTTTCATTACCCCGCCTGCGGGCAGTCCCCGCATGTTGTATATCGACCGTGTTATCGACTAATGAAAATGATCCATTAGGCTAGTTATTAAATAGAAGATCACTTTATTAGTAATCTTCACACTTTAAATACAGAATAATCTTTCAATACAGGCTTCAAACCATTTGCTTCTAAGCAAATAATAATAATGACATCCAAGGAAGGCACACTAACATGCCAGTATCCGGGCCAAGTCAATGACAAAAACCCAGTTATCGACCAAGAACTATACAATTCAATGTTCGCAATAGTGGAAGTAATTCTCAAAAAAGTCGATGAACTAATAGCCGATGAATTTGTAGAAAAAGTCGATATAGATGAGAAAAATGATTCGTTCGTTGTTATACCTTTCCCGAATATGAACGAACCGAAATATATCACGGCCGAATCGAAAGTTAGCGAGTATTTGGGTACGATTGAAGAAATCGATTCGACGGAGAATACTAATTCGCTAGAGGTGTGCAACGATGATGAACTACAGATAATAGAGGAGGTTGATACTGATAGTGATGTTGTGCATGATGTCGAAGAGGAAAATAAATCGCTTTTGTGGGAAAAATCGGCATCGCAAAAGACTTTGGTTGGAAGTCGGCCCAGGTAATTTATGAGATTTTAAATTATTTACTTTTTACTAAGTAATATGTGGATGGGTACCGGTGTTATGTAGCTCGTGGCTAAGTAATACGAGGGCTGCTATTTATGTATCCGGAATAACAAAGTGAAACAAACATATAGCATTTATTATGGTTTTATTGCTTTTCAAAATATTCGCCATGATGAGCGATGCACTTTTGCATACGTTGGAACCAATTTTCATAGCACTTTTTCCATTCAGATTGAGGTATCTCCAAAACGTGCATTTTGAACGCATCAACGGCCTCTTCACGGCTCGAAAAACGTTGACCACGTAATTTATTCTTTATGGTTGGGAATAAATAGAAGTCGTTGGGAGCCAAGTCGGGGCTGTACGGCGGATGACCCGTTAATTCGATCTTTTGACCTTCCAAATACCGAGTTGTTTCAGCCGATGTGTGGCAGCTAGCATTGTCATGATGAAGAAGGATTCGGCGTTTTCGGTTGTTCTTTCTTATTTCTTTAAAGACTTCTGGCAAACAAATGCTCGTGTACCATTCAGAATTAACTGTTTTACGATGCTCTAGTGGTACTGTAGCCACATGTCCATTTATACCAAAAAAACAAGCGACCATTTGCTTCAAAGTGCTTTTTGAACGAATGACTTTTGTTGGGTTCGGCTCATCTTGGAACACCCAAACCGTAGATTGTTGTTTAGTTTCAGGATCATACGCATATATCCAAGTTTCATCACCTGTGTAGATATTATAGACAGCTTTTGACGCACCTTGATTGTACTTTTGTAACATTTTTTTACACCAATCCACACGAGTCCGTTTTTGGTCAATTCTCAAGTTGTGCGGAATCCAACGTGAACAAATTTTTTTTACAGCTAAATGTTCGTGTAATATTTTATAAATACTCGTCATACTTATGCCCAGAGACGCCTCTGTCTCGCGATATGTAACATGGCGATCTTGCATTATTAGTTCCCGCACAGCATCAATATTTTGAGGTACAACAACCGATTTAGGGCGACCTTCTTTAAATTCGTCCGTGAGCACAGACCGCCCACGATTAAACTCACTATACCAGTGATACACAGTCGTTTTCGATGGTGCTTCGTCCCCAAAAGTCGAAGTGAGTTGATCGATGCACTGTTTTTGAGTTAGCCCTCGCCGAAAATCGTAATAAATCATAGCACGAACATTTTCACGAGTTAAATCCATAGTGATAAAGTCACAAAATTTTCAAAATGACGCCACAAAGGAAAGACAAATGACAGCTACATGAAACAAATTGTATTTTTCAGCCAAAGAGTTCCATTTTTAAATGTTATAATTACTTTTTTAATATTGTTCTGTAACTGGCCAGTTCCGGATACATAAATAGCAGCCCTCGTAACAGCCGCACGGGTCGATCGATTAGGTTAAGCTACGCTGGCCGAGGTTGGCCCGTGGATGGGTGACCATCTTTATACAGGCTGTTACGGAAAGGGTATATCAATACAAACGGGTTGAAGAGTGTATCTGGTCTAGAATCTCTGTACTAAATTTCAGCTCAAAAGCAGTAACTTTGAAAATGCTTAATATTTTTTTATTTCGATAGTTTATTAAATTGAAATCATAACAAACGTGTCATTGCACTACGAGGGTCATTATCCATTATCTGTAGTGTGTCTGTGCGCCTAGTACACGCACATCACGCCGCCGCGCGCCAGTGCAGCGCCGCGATGTTGAAATAAAAAAATATTAAGCATTTTCAAAGTTAATGCTTTTTAGCTGAAATTTTGTACAGAGATTCTAGACCGGATACACTCTTCAACCCGTTTGTACTGATATACCCTTTCCGGAACACCCTATATAACAAAACTCCATGCTTCGGAAAGCACGTTAAGCTGTTGGTCCCGGCTGTCATTCGTAGATCTTTGACAGCCGTTACGGTTCGTCAGAAGCCCGGAAGTCTGACAACCAGTCTTACCAAGAAGTATCGCATTAACCAGACACTGTGTTGTGAAGGTCATGTAAAATACTGGTATTCAGCTGCATGCGGTTAAATGGAAGCCGACCCCAACATAGTTAGGAAAAGGCTAATATCTCAGTTTAGGTCATATGACACAGGTTGCAATGAATCTCCGTGTTATTTCATACCGCATCATGGCGTGTTCCGCTTGTAATTTAAAGGACTTCCCTAAGACATTTCTGCCCTTTCGAGCAGACGAGGTCGTAGGTTCGAACCCAGACAGGCACTTTACTTTGTGTAAATAATTTCATCACCGCTTCTCTCAAAACGGTGAAGGAAAACATCGTGAGGAAACTGGCATGTCCTAGAGTCAAAAATTCATCTACCAACCCGCACTGGGCCCACGTGGTAAATTACAGCCCACTCCTCGAAGAGAGGAGATAGTGCAGTTATGTGGGACTCCAACCCACTAAAACTCCACGGTGTCCTCCTCTGCCGCTTACGGCGGGAACACGGGCACGCGTTAGCACTCATCCGTGAACCCGCCGCGGCTGTCCGTCACCGGACCCTCCTCTGATGTGATGGGGAATACTCCCCGTATTCCCCATCACCGGCGCAACGCACCTGCGATCATGAAACAGCAGCAAAGAAAATATGATGATATTTAATAAGAGAGGAAGTTATTTTACCATAATTTTAAACGTAGATAAAGATTGACGCCCATACACGTGTTTTATTTTGTTTTTTTTTTTCTTTTGTGGCAGCAATGTGACTATATACCGAAAGAGTACACCAGAATTGACTAGTAGGGAGAATTGTGAACAGCAAGAACAGGAACAACAAAAACAGGAACAAGAACAGGATTCTGTAGTGAATGTTTCTGATGATTCATCGTCTATTTCACGCACAGCTACGTACACAGGTTTATTTTTATTTTTTTTAATTTTTCAACACAGAGAAAACCCCATTTCGAAGTAATTTTTTTCTATTATTTTTGCGTACCTAATTATTAAATATAATCATGACTCTCAACTTATTGGGGTTTCAGTGCAATACGAGCCGAAATTTCGTATCACTACGCCGTTTCGACACGGTCTCTTTCCCGAACTTTCTCAAAAAGTTGGAAGGGTTTGGTATAAGAGGTATTCCTTTAAAATTAATGAAGGACTACCTTACAGGAAGAAAACAAAGAGTTCGGATTGACAATAGTTTAAGCGATGAGGTATGTGTCGAATTCGGTGTGCCTCAGGGCAGCATACTCGGCCCAACGTTATTCTTGGTGTATATCAACAGCCTCTGCCAACTCCAGCTCCACAACACCAAAATTGTTTTCTTCGCTGATGACACTGCCCTCTTTTTTAGTGGGCAGAGTTGGGAGGAGGTCTTTGATACTGCCCAAATGGGTTTTAATCGAGTCTGCGAACGGCTCCGACCGAATGTTATGACGTTAAATGTTAGTAAAACCAAATATATTACTTTTGCCCATAGGTCAAATCAACTTCCTCCATCATATTTTAGCATTTATTCTCACGCTTGTGTTCCTGACGACACCGCCTTGTGCTCCCGTCCCGTTCTCCAAAGAATTGAAGATATCAAATACCTTGGTATTATTATAGATCAATTCTTGACTTTCAAACCGCACATAAAAGTCCTTGTAACCCGGTTGCGTAAATTAATCAACATCTTCAAAACCCTTCGACACGCAGCGAACCGACGGGTTATTATGATGGTTTACGATGCCTTATGGCAATCTTTAATAGACTACTGCATTACATCCTGGGGAGGTGCCGCCAAGACTCACCTCATTGAAGTTGAGAGGGCACAGCGTGCCATCCTCAAAGTTGGCGCTGGTCTCCCTTAACTATTTCCAGCCGTAGACCTTTTTAAGGGCTGGGATTTACTTACTGTTAGGCAAACATTTAAACTGCGTACGGTGCTTAAACAACACGCCTTGTTGCAATACGATCCGAATCCTTATAGGGATAAGCGGCTTAAGGGCAGAGTATGCCAAACTCAGCCTGCACAATCACGTAATTTCTGTTTCTTTCTCGGACCATATCTGTACAATAAGCTTAATATCATCCTTAATATAAATATCCTCTACCTAAATACAATTGTAAAATTTCTGTCACTACCTACTTAAAAACTAGACTATCAGGGAACCGAGAACTTGTTGATCTCGAACAACCGCTCACATATACTCTTACATCTTTTCATACACTTTCTCCGGTTACTCACTTCCACAAACTCTGGTATTTCCACAAATTTTTAGTATTTTTTTATTGTTATTTTTTATATTTGTTACTAAATTTTATATTATTGTGTTAATTATTCGTCATGTATCCTACATTGTTTTATGTCGTGTATCCGAATAACAGGCGTTTAGCCGTGGGAGAGCCCTAGTGACCTGTAATACAGGTTTTTAAATAAACCTGTCTCAGGCTCCAGTCTCTCACAAAGTTAGCTCCTTGTTCGTGCACTACTGTCAAACTCTAGCATTAAGTTCATAACTTGTGTAGAGAAAATAAACGTTTTATAATATTATATGTTTCGTACTGACATAATTTTACCACCATTACAGATTCTTCCTCTACGTTAAAAACGCTACAAAATGAGGAAATAAGCGTTGAGAAGCTACTCAGCTATCTACGCCGGCGAAATGCAGCGTATAACTACAACAATGCAGTGGCAGACATTGACTAGTTACTAGCACTACGAAAATGCGGAATACGACAATTCGGGTTTCATATTTTTTGAATACGAAATGGCGTATTGTGCAATTTTGATGTTTCGTTTGTTGAGAAAATATATATTTTATGAAAATTTATAAACTAATAGCAAGGGAAATTAGGCACTGAACATGTAAATTAAGTCAAAACGTTGCTCTGATAATAATATACTCATATTAATTTCATTTAAGTTCTGTTAGATATACCAAAGGCGTCCTACAGTCAATTACTGCAATTAGCTGACCCACCTTTGCATAAATAGTTAAGATTTTTTAGAATACGAATCTATAGAATTTTATATCTTATTTACTTTGCTCGAATAAATAAAATACAATATGATAACATAACACTAATTAATTATACTACATTAGAATATAATGAACAAATCTTAAGTGAGTAAAGAAATGAGCAATATTAATAGTCTCTTACTTATTTAAAAAATTGCTGTGCCCGACAGGGTCCATAATTGTTTCCATTATTTTTATTGACCACCTGTAATTGTACATTATGGATTGCAATAAACGATTTGAGATTTGAGAATTATAAAATTCTATCGATTCGTATTCTAAAAAATCTCAATCATTTATTAACCCACCTTGGGTCAGCTAATTGCCGTACCTAACTGACTGTACTACCAAAACGATTATTACCGTCGTTTTATTTTTTGCCACGATAGCTGCTATTATATAATACATGTATTCTGTGAAATTTCAACTAGCTAATTATTTAATGGTACTGCGCTGTGACAGATAGATGGACGGTGTAGGCTCAACAATAGGATAACGGGACGCTATAACTAAGCCTACGCCGGCTGTATTTGGGTGCGGAACCCTAATAAAAAACATGTATTTTCTTCAATCTCCTAATAAAAGTAAAATACAAATATCGAAGTAACAAATATTATATTTTACGAGGTTCGAAAGTTCTAATTCGTCACTGTTGTTAGGTAGGTATATTATTTTGAAGTCGTTTCTATTATAATATTCTGTTCAGTTTAAGAGGCAAAACGATAAATTGGTCGCTAATCTAAGTGACGTCACTGATTCGAAGCATATTTTACAGTACAGTATTACTTCTATTGTTATCGTGTTAATATTGTTTTAATAATAAATATTTTAACAGATAGGTCACTTCGTGAGATCTTTGTTTTTATTTTTTTCGGAATACATGATCAGATTTGGAAAATGTATCAAATTACTATAGTTAGGTCGGCTTAGTCCAAAATGTCAGATACGTCAGTTAGTTAGATTAGCGACGAATTCTAGGCATGTGTTTGCAACAGTTTTACAATAACCTAAACTTATATGGAGACGATATGCGTTTCAGTTAGCTTTGCTTTTAATGTTTTCTATTAAATTATTTGTTTGTCTTAATGTTTGTTTTATTTTTAAATGCAGAATGGCAAATTAAATGTAAGTTTTACATGTTTTTTTCCGTAATTGTAGAAGTGATCAACTATATTAGTTTTATATCATCAAATTGTCGAATTTAGAGTTGGTTACAAAAATGCCTTTATTACATACTACTCTGTCAAAAAAGTACCGGGAAAAGATCAATAATACAAAAAATGTTAGTTATTCGTCCAAATTTATTTTATCGCCTTCAAAGTATGCTCCTTCAGAAACGATACACTTACGCCAACGAATAATCCAATCATCAAAACATTTTCTTAACGCTTTTTCCGGAATTGAGTTTATTTCTCGCCGCGAATTCTCCTTTGTCTTCTATCGAATGAAAACGGGTGCCACGAAGTGGTAATTTGAGTTTAGGAAAAAGAAAGAAGTCGGCTGGAGCCATATCTGGTGAATAAGGTGGTTGCTCGATGGTATTTGTTGAGTTTTTGGTCAAAAATTCGTTCACAATGATGGCCTTGTGCGAAGGCGCATTATCGTGGTGCAAAATCCAACAATTTTCTTTTCACAAATCTGGCCTTTTTCTTCGTATTTGCGCTCTTAAACGCCGCATAACGCTCAAATAATATAATTTATTTACCGATTGACCTTCTGGTAAGAATTCCGAGTGCACAACACCGCGATATTCAAAGAAAACAGTCAACATAACTTTGACTTTTGATCGACTTTGGCGTGGTTTTTTCGGTTTCGGTTCAGTTGGAAGGCGCTACTCCGAAGCTAGTTGACTAGTTTGCATGTCAAACTTGTAAACCCACGTTTCGTCACCAGTAACAATGCGTTTCAAGAATGTTGGGTCGGAATTCACTCGTTCTACTTATTCTAGCATGTCTTCAACAACGACTTTTGCGAATGAGTTTTTGGAGAAAATTCAGGTCTTTTGGGACTAGCCGAGCAGCAACATGTTTCATACCCAAGTGTTTATTTAAAATGATACGGATCGACTCGTGAGACAGAAAGTTCAGCGGCTATCTCTCTCAAACTTAATGAGGATTTTCAGTCACTATTTCTACTACTCCCCACAATTAGCTTTTAAGCCCCTTGTTAGCATCAGAGTTATTACACAGTTATTTTGTAAAATGTGTCAATCCTTAAAAGTACACTGTCCTTCAAGATACAGGATTTCCTAGTTTGAAGGGCAGGGGTCTTCTCAAACGTAATAGCCATACCGATCCCTTTTTGAATGAACACTGATGTTACCTAGGCTAAGTCTTTTTGAAAAATAAATACTTACTCACTTACTTATTTCCTTCACTTTTGCGATGTTAACTTCAGTTGAAGACGTTGATGGCCTACCAGGGCGAGGCAAATCTTCCAGCATGTCTCGACCGCTTTTGAAAGCTTTGTAAGCACGGCTATACATCAAGCTATACATAACTAGTATAAGCTGACTTCTGATTGTACGATAAACCTATACAACGCGAGGTCAGCTGAAACTGGACAAGTATAGCTTTGATGTGTAGCAGTGTGTACCACTCATTATCAAAAACACGTGCTTTTCACCGTAAGCCTTCTGTAACATTTTCAGTGACTTCGAACATGAAATTCCATGTTCGATGTTTTTGTCCATTATGAAATTCTCAATACACACTGATCTAACTAAAAACAGCACTGTATTCAATCTAAATGGCAGATGCAACTCAAACTCCGCGCCAAAATGAAAAACAGTTGTGCCAATATAACAAAAAAATAATAATAATAATTTGGAACCATAAACAAATCATCCATTCCCGATACTTTTTTGACTGAATGTATCTCATTCGCTAGGTTAATTTATTAATGATAATAAACATGTATGTGTAGAATACATTTAGTGCTAAAATTATAACTTAGTGTATTTTCTGCCTATCCCCATGACAAGAAGGCGTGAGTTTATGTATGTTGTGTAACTTACTGTTGAAGCAGCCGTTGATAATTTCATATTTTTTTATTTGAATTTAATCTTATATCCGATCGTTTTAGTGATTTTAACAGAAAATATTGTTTTGCCTTTAGTCAATATTATATTATCTGTGCTTTAGTGTATTTTTAATTGTTTCAACCGATACTATAAACGTTATTTTTTCTAGGGCTGATTTTTCAGTCGACAGATAACTTTTATTCGTAGAATAAAATTGACGTCTGACAGATCTTGTATGCAAGAACTGTCAAAAATTCAAAACTGTTCCTCGGATAAAATTATTTGTTGGAAAAATCAGCCCTTAGTCTCCTTAGTCCATAATTTATTACAAATCAATGATGACTCTTAATGAACTTTGCTTATTTATTCTTCTTTTATTTACAGACCTTCCGAGCTTGACGCCCTAGTCTTCGGCCATGTCTTCACAATCATAACCACGCGGCTTCCCTGCCGCAAACTGGCAGATACCGTCCGCAAACACGAGTCCTTAGTAGCTCTCGCTAAACGGGTCGACGAGCAATACTTTAAGAGACCATAGCGTCAAGTTTTCAAGGACATCTCGACCTCGTTCACAAGTCCTTGAAACCCCTGTCCTTGTAGTCAATTTTTTGTATTAGATGAAAATTTTCTGCTGTTTTTTCTTTTTTTTTTGTGATTTGGTGGGAATGTCTGGTGGTCACTTTGGTTAGTGGTGACGAATTACAGGAGAAGATAGGAAATATGATGAGCTGACTCCAAGGAACATGGTAGTAGCACAAGACAGAAGAGTCATATCAGGGTTGGTTCCTCAGTAGCAGTTTTTTAAGGCGTTAATATGGATCTACACTTTGTTTTATGGTGCTGAGACAATTTAATCGAATTTCTAGAACTTTAAATATTGGCGGTATATAATTTGATACCTTCAAAAGATATTTTCACAGACATTTCCACCGAATTATAAACTTAAGCACCATTTTTGCTGAAACTTCTGTAAAATAGCTGTCGATGTATAGTAATTTCCACCATTAATGTGAATACTTTATTAAGTATACTTTTTTCTTCTAGTAGAGAAAGAGGCCTGGCTTAATTTCGTTGCAATTTGTGTAAATACTTAGGATTCTTTCAGTTTCAAGTTCTATTATGTAAATAGTTCTTTGTTATACTATGTGAGTGTCCGTACTTTCTTAAGACGCCTTTCTGCTATGCAAGTGGCTTGTTGGAAGTTGTAAAGAGGTTGCGGAATACAAGCATATTTTTTTTATACCTGATTGTCCTGCCTTTGACCTCGATCTCGCCTGATAGTGAGCGATGGATGAGGTCGACGATGGAACGAGTGTGCCCAGAAGATGCTTGTTCACTCTTGCTTTGAAAACTGACGGTTTATAGGTGTTTACTTATATATCTATACTCCATAGGCTTAGGTAGTTATATAAAGGTAAACAAAAAAACCACGTGACTTAGTTAACCGACTAAATGTAATATCAGTCTATTCAGTTGTAATGCTACGTTACAGCCGTACTCTTCAATTTAGCAACGTTATTAATTAATTATAGACTGGTATTACATTTACCCCCTTATTCATAATCCTATTTCATCTCTATTTTAGCTAAAATAGGTTTATAGAACGTTTGTCTTTATCTGTCACGTTGTCATTTCTGTGTGTAAGAAAGAGACAAACCCCATTTTAACTAAAATAGGTTTGATAAGTTTTATGAATAAGGGGGTAAGTCTGTTAACTAAGTCACGTGTTTTTTTTTGTTTACCTTTATTTAACTACCTAAGCCTATGGAGTATAGTGCCTTTTTTTTTGTAATAAATTGTACAAACGCATACGGGAACATTCATATGCTGTAAATATTTTCAATGTGCACGTCGCCTGGCTGCATCTAATGAGTTTATAATACCAACTGATGATGTTAAAAGAGCAGTGGTGACCAAGTGGTAACGGGCGCGACTTACGAGTTGTAGGTCGTAGGTTCGAATCCAGACAGGCGCTTTACTTTGTGTAAATTTTTTTTTTTCACCGCTGCTCTCAAAACGGTGAAGGAAAACATCGTGAGGAAACCGGCATGTCCTAGAACCAAAAATCCGAAGACATGTGACATCTGCCAACCCGCACTGGGCCCGCGTGGTGGATTACGGCCCATTCCCTCTCACTGAGAGGAGGCCTGTGTCTCAGCAGTGGGAACATTATAGGCTGAAAATGATGATGTTAAAAACATGCAAGCTTCTTGAATAGTTGAAATGCATCTTTAGATTTTTCTTGGAGTAAATTGCGAATGTAAAGCGGCTATTTAAAAATGAGAATGTATGAGTGAAGTTTAGTAGTAAATCCGACTTAAATTAGGTACAGACGCCAGCACATCAAGCTACCCGAAACTGTCAAATTTTCCCAATCAACTTCGAACCTTATGTTGTAGCGATAAAGTTGAAAATCTATTAAAGAAATTTGACAGATTGTAGTAGCTTGATGTGCGGGCGTCTGTACATTAAGTCATAGTCAACCTTAGAAATAATTGTAGTTAATATTATTCTATGTAGATTTTAATGTAGAAAAATGTACATAATATGCGTTTTATCTATGTATACTATTGTTAATAGGAAATACTTTAATTTCATAATGAACGTACAGATGCCAGCACATCAAGCTACCCGAAACTGTCAAATTTTCCCAATCAACTTTGAACCTTATGCTTTAGCGATAAAGTTGAAAATCTACTAAATAAATTTGTAGTAGCTTGATGTGCTGGCGTCTTTCTTTAAGTAATTAATATTAAACTTAGTAGTGAATTAAGTAATTAATATTAAACTTAGTAGTGATATTTCTTCAGATATTATTCAGAACAGGAATATCAATAAAATCAATGGCTTCCAATAACTTATCAGAAAATGGAAATATTTCATTATTAACGATAGATTTGTTTTATAATACGCTCCTCCCTTACAAACATAGCAAACAGCGGCGCCTCTACATAATTATTATAGTATCTGTACTTGAACGAATTACACTGCTGTTGTATTTCACTGTGGTATGTAATGTACCCTCATAATTCGAAAAAGTTACTCGTTTCTGGGTGGTTTATCAAATTAGAATATGGTTTAAGTGCGAATGCTAGTTTTTTTTCTAAAATTAGCGTTTAAAAGTCATCTTAAACTTCATTATTTAAGCTTATAAAAAATGTCTTGCGACATAATAAATTATTGATAAGTAGCTCTATGTAGAAAAATGTAGATAAATAAACTTTGTATAATTATATAAATAATAAGTGAAGGCTTTTTAACTTAAAAAGTCTCGATTTTAACTTCGCATTTAAAACGGTGCATTATAATTATAACTTAAATTGTCAAAACATTTACCCCCTTATTCATAATCCTATTTTATCTCTATTTTAGCTAAAATAGGTTTATAGAACGTTTGTCTTTATCTGTCACGTTGTCATTTCTGTGTGTAAGAAAGAGACAAACCCCATTTTAACTAAAATAGGTTTGATAAGTTTTATGAATAAGGGGGTTAATCTATTTCAGTTTATCAAATTCATCCATAACTAGAAAAGTACAGACGCGAGTACATCAAGCTACTACAATCTGTCAAATTTCTTTAATAGATTTTCAACTTTATCGCCACAGCATAAGGTTCAAAGTTGACTGGGAAAATTTGACAGTTTCGAGTAGCTTGATGGCGTCTGTGCAAACCAGAAGTAATATCATTATCCCGTTTTGTTTCAATATTAATTATGGCTTTTAGGAAATGCTCTTAGAAAATAGCTTGTAGCTTTTATTTGGCTACTGGTAGGGCATTATTTTATTTAAAAATGATACTTTCGGTATTTAGCAAGTTAAATATGTCAGTTATAAAAAAGTTGGAGATTGAATAATTAAAACGTTAAGGAACACAAGAGCGAGCGAAAAGTGGGGTAATAAAAAGTAGTTATTATGTATGTAATTTAAGTAATATTTAGTCTATGGGTAAAGTGCACAAAATAATTTATATCGTGTATCACTAATTTACTAATATTCGTAGAGCTGTACAGAATCCAAGTCAGGGGCCATAAAGGAAAGTGTTTAAATTATTGTTCCAGTACGGAGTCGTACGGACAGCCACGCCCCTATACGGCCTCAGTATTTAATTAATTTAAGTCATTTTAATATGGTTGGTTTGTTTTCTATAAGGGTAATGCAATTTTATAGTTGTGTATAAGCAAATATGATTTTGTAACCCAGTATAAATCTGATTAAAATTATTTTTCTTGACATTTTTCTAAATTTGTATTTAATTTTTCATGACATGTTAGAATAATCGTAACCTTATTCAAGGAAATCACTAAAATACCTGTAAAATAACATTATTCATTGATGATATTAATAATCAGACTGACATATCGAAAAATCACCCGAAACACGAGTTGTCGTATTACGAAATCCGGGTTGGCGTATTCGTGCTGTCGCGGTCGTAGTTTCCGGATAAAGCACATCACTATGCAAATAAAAAATATAGTTTTATAAATACTTGTACACATATACGAGTTTTATAATTATAAAGTCATGTATTTAATCGATAGATATTACATTTTCTCATATAACTTTTCATTGTTGGCTTATACAGCGTGTGTCAGAAATGTGTGGTCGTAGTTTAGGGTGTGGTAACAGGCCACCAAACTGAATAAATTTCCCCATGGGACGAACATCGTAACCTGAAAAAAATATCAACCTTCCCATACATTCGGGTCGAGTAGGTATTGAAGGTAGGTTTTGTATGGGACAGTTGATATTTTTTTCGCGGTTACGATTTTGGTCCTATGGAGAAAGTTTTTCAGTTTGATGGCCTGTACCACACCCACACAATAAAGTAGAATGTGTGTAAAATAGAGGTGTTGTATAGGTAAGCTTAAAACTAGTTTTCTGAATACGAAAACTAAACAAACTATATTCAATGGACATGAATAATTGTTAATCGTGTTAGGTAAATGAAAATCAAGCTAATTATTTTAAGTACTGAAAAATGTGCGACCGGTAAACAGAAAACTTTTCAGTACCTATGTTGTTATTAAAACACAGGAAGACGCTAATACGGCCATCCTTCTACATAATTAGAATAATTAAGTCAAATATACTTACCTAAGTTTTTCTAAAATGATTGTACTAATAGTAATCATTGCACATTATTTGTTATGTTATTATCTACTTTTAATTTCGCAAAAGTGTTCATTTACTTATTTATATGTTAGTGTCAGACTGTTTTGATTGACTGTTTTGTAAAGATCTCGTCCAGATCACGCGTAGAAAAGTTTAATATATTTCAATTTATTGTTTTTATAAGAATTATTGAAAGAATTTTACTCTGGTCAAACTAGGGCGAATCCCGCGCGGGACGCGGGACGAAATTCTCTCGCGACGATTGTGTGTCTTGAATGCAGGTTTCCAAAATGGCGCCAATAGACGCGTAGGTAACTTTCTAATAATAAAGACTCCTATCGAACCGAGTTAAGGAAATGGTTTTTAAAAAAAAAATCGTTTGCGGTCAGGGGACCGCCTTCAGATACGAATTTCCTTACGCCCACACACACTCGAATATAATAGAAAGTCGCCTACAGCGGACATAACGCTTTTTCCTTACATGACGATTTCTACCAGTCCTAAAGCAAGCCGATCGTTGCGCGCAGTCTCGTGCCGCATCCTCGCTGGATTCCCCTCGGTTTGAACAGTCCTTATGTCTCAGGCTAGCCCCTGTGCCTCAGGCTTCAACGGCCAGTGGCTTACGCAAAAAAATAACTCGTTTTTAACGCTACTAAAAACTAAATAGTTATAAAATCTACCTACTCGATAATCATGTTTCAATTTATTGCCTAACAAACGTGTATAGAGAATGTGTCTGTATGATTGATTAGCCATTTTTACGTGTATTAAAACCACTTTTATTTGGTAATATTGTATTCTACGGAGCATTTAAAGTACACTTTGTATTAATAAGCATTTTTTCTTGTTGTGTTTGCGTTTCATCGTGTTATGCATAATTTGTTTATACTTAAGTTCTAAATATAATGTTGTTAATTACTAGTTTTTGTTTTATTGTGTTCTCCTTAAGAGCCTATACTACCTCAAATGACTTAACGTGATCCTCCGTTATGTCGAAAATACTGCACCATTAATTTTGAAATAAATATTAAAAGTTGAGGATTAATGCTAAGTCTTATGTTAGACGAAAACACGATTCCATAAAATTTTCTCGATAGAAAATAAATCCAAAGTTACCTCTAACCCGAACAATAAACCGCTGGTATTAAAAAAATACTTCAAATTAGATCATGAAACTGCATACTAACTGAACTTACTTTAAAGCAGGTCTTATGTTATTTACTTTTTTACAATTACCATTATTTTCACTGTAAAAAGCAAATACCTAAACTATTGGCGCTGCCTGCCGCCCAGCACCGCACTCTGTCTCGCTCTCACTCAGTCAGCGAGCAGTATTGTATGAGCGAGATAAAGAGTGAATTTTAGCTGAGGTAGTATAGGCTCTTAAGGCTGCGTTTCCACTAGAGATGAGCGAGGATGCGTTGCGGGCACAGATATAGATATACCTAGATAACGCAAGTATCACGAACTGTATGAAAACTAAGCGTGCCACTTTTTGACTACCTACTATGACGTCACAAGCTCGCGCTCTCTCGCTCACGCTCACCCAGGCAGCAGCACGCAGGACTGAGCGCGAAAGTGGCAGCTTATGATTTTCGATCGTAAACTGGTGCGATTTTTGGCACGCGAAGTAGGTGCTCTTGCGATATCTAGGTATATCCATATCTGTGATTGCGAGGGATGTGTGTACAACCAATACCAACGCTTAGTTCAAGCTATAAAAATGAAGCGATGTTATTGGTTGGTTTTACTGGTTTTACACACATCCTTCGCTACGCATTCTCGCTCATCTCTGGTGGAAACGCAGCCTAAGGGTCGGTACATATCTGACTCTAACTTCGATTGCGTCTATTTATTCGCTCGACGCACTAACGCATCATCGGTTGAGTGTGAAAGGTTTAATGTTATATCATTACAATTAGTCTGTTCTGGCGTTACGCGACCGATAAAATACGCGACGAATTTTCCGTCAGATATGTACCAACCCTTACTCATAATTAATGCAAGCGTGACGTAGCATCACGCTTGCATTCCTAAAAGGGGTAGGCAGACCTGTGTAGTGCACCCTTACTTCTCCCTTGTTACGTACAGCGAGAAAGATTTCTATGCCCCCCCCCCCATGTAATAGGGGGAAACCTGTTGCCAATAGCACAAACACAAATCCAGATTCCGAGCTGCTATTGAAAAAATTGCTAACGGAAAAGTCATAGGCGCTCCACACACTGGCCGCGGTGAGCAGATAACGCGCCCGAGCGCGTGATTTTTTACATACAAAAAATCACGCGCTCATTCGCGGGAGTTGAATTTGTATGTAAAAAATCACGCGCGGGGGCGCGTTATCTGCTCACCGCGGCAGAGCGCGGTGCAGTGTGTGGAGCGCCTAAAAGACCTAACAGTTTTTGCCCGATCGAATATCCAGAAATCGTGACCGTCAAGATGGAGGGACCAAGTCTTGGATTTCAAATCAGCCTAAAAAGTTTAATTTATAAATCTACTACTACAATGAGGTAGCATTGTATACGTAGTTATTTAATAAAATCCTTGGTCCCTCCGTTTTGACGTCAAAATGCGAGGGACCATATGGATCTAATAGGCTGGTCGGAGAGTATCCTACCTAATATAATATTACAATACATGCTACACGTCCTGGGGATCGTTGTGATGTGCCCATACATATCTAAACCCATAAATATCTACATCGGAATAAAACAACACGAGTATGTTATTTTGTCTTTATTATTTCTGCAGAGAATAAAAACAGATAATGTATAATATTTAAAGGTTTTATAAGTTCCTACTACTACGTAATCTATACCTATTTAAGCATACTATTTCGGGTTTTTTTGCCGATTTTGTTTTGAGATGATCACCACAAGCACACAGAATAGTTGATCGCACAATATTAATGGAGATCAAAACAAGTGTTTAGCACAAAGTGAAAACAGTTTCTAAAAATAAAAATTCAAAAGGTAAGGTCAAAATAAAAATACCAAAGTAACGTTACTGTCTATTTTTATTTGGTTTCCATCACATAGACATTCGCAAAACACGTTTCTCACAATCATACTAACTCATCACATAAATCGCTCCGAAATTAACTTACTTCCTATGTCTAAAATGTACTACACATCCTTCCAGAGAAAAAAAAAACGAAAAAAAAAGAATAAATTACAATTTTTTTCTCTCACACATAATGATAACATAATTCTTTACGATTTTTTTTATGCCAGAACCCAAATTGGAATTCCGAACGCATTCTCACTATAAAAAAATATAACCGTCTATTTTCTGCTAGAAAATGCGTTGGGCATAGACACGAAAGATTTGTATTTAGAATCCGTCATGTCTGGTTGAGTTCTGGCTTTAATCTAGATAGTTTTCAGAGTCTGGGTTGGCTGTCTAGAATCGTCTGGTTTGGTGTAGGATCATTTGGCGGACGCTAAATGTGGATAAGCCAAGGCCAATGGCGGCGAGAAGTAACGCAGACCTCGACATCATCTTCTCACGGTTCGCTGGCTGAAACAAGAAGAGAAATAGGTCAGTTATCAAGAAATTAGATTCCAAAAAAGGGCCGAAATTACTGCTTGTAACGCCCGGGCCACACCAACGGGAAACGGCGATTACTATCGCGATGTCGGGCGGGCGGGGGGCGTTAATCGTAGGTGCAGCCAATGAGCCACAACTTATCGCGATAATTATCGGCGTTTCCCGTTTAGTGTGGCCCCGGCCTAAGTAAGTGGATCAAGGTAACAATCGGGGTATAGCCAGGTGGCCAAGTCTACTACATTACAAAAGTTGCAATGGTTTCTTCATTATGAGTTTTTAACCGATTTGCTAAGTACACCAAATCTGTCAAAAAGAAGTAAACCTAATTTAGTAACTATATCTAGGGATTGGCCCGCAGCTGGTCCAGGTTGAGGCCGTCGACGATATTGTTGGCAATATCCAGCATTTTCGTCGTGACCATCATCTCCAAGTGAGGTTTGAGTTTTGACGGTAAAATGGCAAGATTATTGCAACGTTTGTAAATTAGTAGAGTTATGCTCGGTCAGGTGATGCGCGAAAATTTTTCATTCCGCCGATTTCATTTGCAGTGTCATTTTGAATTCAGTCATAATCATAACGTTATTGAAAGTATGTGCCCGCGAATTCACCATCCCCGCCCCCCAGTGAAAAGTGAGTAAGTAGATATATGATACACATTGTGCTGTGTTATCCATAAGTAATTAAGCATTTAATATTATTTGTCCCTGTCTGTACAATAAACAATTTGTAAACGATGTGTTTGTGTTTGTAAACAATTTGTAATTTGAAAGATATACATAAGGTCCCATTAAAATAGATGGACAAACTTTTAGAAATCATTCAGACCCTCAAAATAAGGACGATGGTAAAAAAATATATTTAAAAAAACCGAGTGTGCTTATGACCACACGACTGAAGTGAAACTTCAAACGTATTTGGCTATGAGAGGAAGAGAGAAAGAAAATGTGCGCGCGCACTGCTTTCTCTTGCTTCTATCCCCCACTCAACTCCCGTTCGCCTCGCCCGTAGCCCGTAGACATGGGTCGTACTTGCAAAATCGAGTACCAGAGCTTCCAAGTACGTCCACCTTAAGAAACCAGGGCCTAAAACCAGGGCTCGAGATACGTTCAAGTATTTTCTATCTGCATTGAAAATTGATCCATAACTTCATACAAATAAAAAGTAAAATCGCGTAATCAAACAAAAGCCCTGTTGAAAGTAAAAAGTACTTGCATAGGAAATTGACCCGTGAATTCCTATAAATAAGGAGCACAATCGCGTTTACAAATAAATACTTTTACAAACCATTAAAGTAAAAATACTTGCATACGGAATTGTTCCGTAGACTCTTACCACACCTCGGACACTCCATACAACGCTCGCAAAATAATTACCTATTACTACTACATAAACAAATGACGTTTGTATACGTGCAAATGTGTGCGTGAAATCTAGTAGCGTAAAACAAATGGCGCGGAAAGCAATTTGTGTCGGGGAACCGAACGACGACGGCGGCGGCGCTGCCCGAACGTGGGCATTATTATGAAGTGACCATGTAGTTCAATTGTTTATTTATATAGTCGGGTTCGTAATTAAATAAAAACACTAAAATAGTTTAGTTTAAATGACTTATCTGTAAATAATCGGTTATTAAATCGCATGGTATTAAAAATGCGAAATCTTACAAACAGTTTATGTAAATACGAATTTGGAAAAGCATCACAATATCCAACCATCGTGATTAAAACTCAAATAAAACTTTTAAATCGCATAATTGTGTGTTCGTGTCGGCAATACAGCACTGCGGTTCGCGAGCGCCCTTGCTAAAGAGTCGGCGACGAATACCTCGAAGTGCGGGGTGAGGTGCGGTATCTGATATGAGGGCGAGGAAGGGAGTGTCCTTTCTGTACGTAGTACTATTAAGTATTCTGCTCTCTTACTAATAAGGAGTATGATCGAATTTGTGAAAACAAACGCGGTTGTTGAACTATTTGAGTACTTACGTACTCGAGGGTCGAGTCACGACGGAGCGAGATACTTTCAAGTATTTTCTATCTGCATAGAAAATTAATCCATAACTTCATACAGATAAGAAGTACAATCGCGTATTCAAAAGCCCCGTTGGAATTAAAACTACTTGCATAGGAAATTGATCAATGACTTCCTATAAATAAGGAGCAAAATCGCGTTTACAAATAAATACTTGCAAACCATTAAAGTAAAAAATACTTGCATACGAAATTGTTCCGTAGACTCTAACTGATAAGGAGCATGATCACATTTGCGAAAACTAACGCGGTTGAGTACCTACGTATTTGAGCGAGTAGCCGTATAAGATACTTTATAGTCTTGCAAGTATTTTGAGTCGGTACCTGGTATGCGTACTTGGAAGCAAATACCTGGTGTAAAAACCTGGTCGCGTAAATACGTACCTTCCGTACTCGCCCGATCACAGTTTTCGTAACGTTTACGTCACGCGTTCGCCAGCTTACTCTCCAAGTCAAGTGTGAGTGAAGAAGTTTCACTTCAATAATTTTGACACAACAAAAATCGAATTTGACAATCGCGACTCGTCGACACGTGGTACTTATTTGCCCTACCCCGTGAACTGTTTTTTAGAGCCGCAGGCGCGGAGGGGTCGGCCTTGGCGTGTTTTTTAAGGAATTTTTCACTTTTTGTATGGAAAATATGAAAAATGCTTACCTACATGTTGAGTTTTAAGAGTTTACGGGTTTTATAAAGGGGGTCGAAATTTTCATTATTTTTGCGATATCACGCACCATTTTCGAGATATAAGCAAAAGAAAAAAAACATCAAACGTATTTGGTTATGAGAGGAAGAGAGAAAGAAAATGTGCGCGCGCACTGCTTTCTCTTGCTTATATCCCCCACTAAACTCCCGTTCACCTCGCCCGATCACACTTTTCGTAACGCGTTCGCCAGTTTACTCCCCAAGTCAAGCGCGCGTAAAGAAGTTTCCCTTCAAAAATACTTGCATACGAAATTGTTCCGTAGACTCTTACTGATAAGGAGCATGATCTCATTTGCGAAAACTAACGCGGTTGAGTACCTACGTATTTGAGTGAGTAGCCGTATAAGATACTTTATAGTCTTGCAAGTATTTTGAGTCGGTACCTGGTGTGCGTACTTGGAAGCAAATACTTACAGTGTAAAAACCCGGTCGCATAAATACGTACCTTCCCCACTCGCCCGATCACACGTTTTCGTAACGCATGCGCCAGTTTACTCCCTAAGTCAAGCGCGCCTAAAGAAGTTTCACTTCAAAAAATCGCATTAGATACTTAGGTACAAGAAAAATAATCAGCTAACGAAAATACACTAATGTGCCGGCAATTTATTATTTTAGGTCAACATAAAATCACTTTGATCAGTGTTTTGTTTTTGCTTGGGTATCTTTGGTTAGACGCAATGAGCGCTGCAGTGTTAAAATTTGTCCATCTATTTTAATGGGACCCTGTATAGCCTGGGACTTGGAGAAGGATATATGCTACTTTTCATTCTGATCGCAGACGAAATCGTGAGCAATAGCTAGTATAGTAGTAACAGTCTGATAAAACCTTTTGTCTACCCGTCTGAGTCTCTGACTATGGCAGACCAGAAACCACGATCAAAACAGCCATTGCAATAAAACATCTCTATGATTCTCATTCCTAAAGAACAATACAAAAGAACAATATTCTTTTGCGAGAATACCGATCGAAGTTTTCAACAGGGGACGCAGCAGATGTCCTTGCATAAGGCCAAAGTTTCAGAAGGACACGTCCTTCGGCAGATCTCCTTTAAAGGTCAGATGTTAACACTCCGAACACTGCGCATGTGCAAATATATTCACACATTTGTTTGTGTGAACATTGTTGTTTATCGAGAATGGACTGCACAATGAGCTATTGTTAATTGTGATTTTAGAGGAGAAAGCAATTACGGTATTTAATTAAAGTTATATTGGTAAAATCGAATGCCAAGAACAATGGATGAACTGTGTGAATGATGATATGGTTAGGAGGTGACTACCGAGATGACGACTATTGATTACCAAATTAAAAGGCGCTGGTTCTGGTAGTAAAACAAAGTATATAATATGTCAATCAAAAGTAAAAACCAAAAGGTAGAAAAAGCATAAACTAAAGGTACAATATCAAAAAGAAGAGAAAAGACTTGCACAACGACTAAAGCCAATTTGCCATACAACGTGGTAATGCCGCCAGTCTCTTGGGTACATTACCAGTCGACAGCGAAGCGGATGAATTTTTCGACGCTATATTTTAGTGTGTGTATAGTTTTAGTTAAGTTAGGTTCTAATTTTGTTATTTTTGTTAATTAAATCTTAGGCTAACGAAACTAATCTTATAGTCACGTATGGAAGGAAAGGACATGTTGCGCCGACCCTAAATAAATTGGGATAAGGGCAGGAGAATGACTGAATGATGATGATATTGGCAAAATCGAAACAATAGTCTCATTTTGACGAATTCATTCTCCTTTTAGTAAGGTACTGGTAGCTTTCAACACTGGTCCCACGTTGGGCGCCACTTAAGGTAGGCAGTTCAGAAAATAGAAACCTGAATGTCATTAATTCAGCACTTTCCAGGGAAGAAATTGCTGTCTCAGTTACCTTACTCATAGATATGATTTTTTTTTCCTAAATATAGGACAACTTCTGAGTTGTCCTATAGTCCAAAAACATCTGATGGTGATCAGAGATGGCACATTATTATGAGCCTTTGCAATGCGTTGAAATTTATCGTCGGTTATAAAAAAAGAACAGCTGTTTCCTAGAAAAGTTCAATACGTAGTCAAAATGTATGGAACAGCAAATTTTTATTTGGAACGTCCAAAAACATGTGCTGAATTCATGGCGTAGTTTAAGGGGCCTGCCAGGGCCGAAGTCTGCCGGGGGTGCGGGATTGTCCGAAAGGGTTACCGCTACCCCGGAACATAAAGGGCTAAGGAAGGAACACGGATGGGTTTTAGTCAGTAAGAGTCTGACACTCCCTTCCGCTCCACCCAGAGCGGAAGGGGTTATTTGATGATTTCCCATACATAAAAGAAAAAAAAAATGGCGTAGTTTGCGTGTCGATGTCTTTGCCGCCCTGTTTAGTATGAATGGTTAATCAATACATAATTAACACGGTTGCCTAAGTAATAGCGACATTATCAGGTCTAACCTAATTACAGCTATCTGTAGACACTAGAAAATACATTGACGTGCGATAAAATAATAATGAAGAGCTGTTTAGTACTTTTGGTGTTATCTATAAACGTTAATAGATGTCAGGGAATAACATTATTTTTTTATATAATTATAAGTAATACTTAACAGTTTTTACTTTTTTCACAGTTTAAAATTGTAAGTAGGTACATAAGTTAATAGTAAGACCACGCTATCGCATTAGGTATACCTGTAATGATAGTGATAAGGGAGATTTTAATAAATAAATAAAAATGTTACTTTAAACTGCATTTTATTTTTTTACTAGCAGCGCACCGCGGTTTCACCCGCATAGGTGTAGATCCCGTGGGAATATCGAGATAAAAGTATCCTATGTCTTATTCTGATGTATAAGCTATATTACTGTAAAGTTTCATCAAAATCCGTTCAGCAGTTTTTGCGTGAAACATCCTCACAAACTTTCACATTTATATAACATTAGTAGGAAGGATGACTGAATAAAGTTCTTAGATCCTATTTGCATCCATTTTCATTTAGCATAAGCATAATTAGTGTATAATGTTCCCACTAAGGACGGAATAGAGGATACCTGTGTTTGGGACACCTGCCTCCTCTATTTTCATTGAAAGAAGAACACATTTGAAAGGGTTTTTTAGTAAATCCTGCTTAATTTGTATTTGAATCACTCTTCTACTGAGAAAACGATTAATTACCACTGCATCGAATACAAAAACAAATATTTCATTCATAATAATTTTCACAGGGAGAAAATCTGTGTTACCGTCGTACTAAAGAATCCATTTTGACGTCCTAAATACAACGTTTACCTAGTTATTCTAATAAGCGCAATTACGTTTAGTTTTTTTCCGGTAAATTGCGTCGCAGGCTCCAAGAATAGCGCACTCCAAACTTTCCGATTTTGCCATCTTGATTTTAAAAATGGCGTCAAATCCGCTCCCTTTATTTATTTATTTTATTATTTATGTACACACAGTAAAATACATAAGGATATGTCATGATTATAATTTGAGTACAAAGGTACTGCTTTCATAACACTGGTTCTGGTTTTGCCTTTCATAACATTTGACCGTGAACAAAATAAACACCAAAAATAAGCGGCCATACGCACTGTCCCGACAAAAGAAAACATACCACAAATAGTCGGCCATCCGTAGGTAGAAGTCATATGACTTTCTCTGCTATTTATATTCGCCAGACTTGCGACTCTGCCAAGTGGCGCTATGGCGTTGAGATTATGTTTTAGATGTTATAATGTGAATGGGCTACCAAAGAAGGGATTTCTAGACAAATCATGTCGTCAATTAGCATCGTCGTTGTCAAACCAAAATCTGCTGTGCCGTTTTTTGAGATTATCAAGATTTTGACCACAGATAAGAAGAAAAAGAAGAAGATGAAGATTTTGTCAAAATCTTGAAATCACAAAAAACGGCACATAGCAGATTTTGGTTTGACAACGACGATATCGAATTAAATTATTTTTATTATTTCTATAAAATTCGATTTCCAAACACTGACTGTTGACCAGCGACCCAGGGGTAAGATAAGTGAAACCAGGGGTAAGATTTTCAATGAACCCCAGTGTTACCAAAAATACGGCTGATAGAGGAAACAATATAAACAAATTGTTCTACACCATTCTGATCTATGTGAACTTAGCACATTGTGTAACACATACATAATATTACGTTACATAACGAACTTGGCGAGGATAGTCTATCAGTAATTAGTAAATGGATATAAATGTATTTCTGCATTTATTATGTAGGTCAGGGACAGGGATTATTTTCGCCTTTTCTGATAAGCATAATCACACTATCACACTAATATTATAAAGGCGAAAGTTTGTGAGTGTGTATTATAAAGGCGAATGTTTGTGAGTGTGTATTATAAAGGCGAATGTTTGTGAGTGTGTATTATAAAGGCGAATGTTTGTTACTTCTTCACGCTGAAACGGTTGGACGACCAATTTTGATAAAATTTTGGCGTTTTTTTTTTGTTTTTTTTTTTTTTATGGAGGTAGCTGACACCCTGGATTAACATATACGCTACTTTTTATCCCGATATTCCCACGCACTGACCCAGCGTGGTGATCAAGCTCAATCCTTCTCAATGAGAAGTGGCTTTAGCCCGAAACCCGGGACATTACAGCAAACAAATTATAACCACACCCCGGACACTCCATTCAACGCTCGCAAAATAATTACCTACTACTACTACATTAAAAAATGACGTTTGTATACGTATGAATGTGTGTGTGAGGAACTTGTGTTTGCGAGCGCTCTTGTTAAAGAACTGCGACGAATACGCCGAAGTGCGGGGTGAGGTGCGGTAACTGATGTTAGTGCGGGGAAGGGAGTGGCCTTTCTGTACGTAGTACTTTAAGTATTCTGTGTATTAACTTAACATTAAAAACTCCCACGATCCCTGTACCATTGCAAGCACCCATAATAAGTATGTTTTGCGTGAGTTATATTGCCCACTACCGCAAACAGCGAATTTTCACACCAAAAATAAAAGTAGCTTCCCAGCAATAATTTTTGCACACAGTTACTTAGTTTGATGTCCAGAATGCGTAGATATAGATAACGGCTTCGAGAAGGGTCTTTTTATACCCTGTAGGCATGTGTCAATTCACCTTTTATTGTAATTATTACAATAAAAGTATGATAATTATATGGACTTCAACATTGACACATTAATTTGTTTATCATTTCTCATAAAAAGGGGGGTATCTGAAGTTTAAATACATTATAATAAAAACAATAGGTAGTACAATAATAACATAGTTATTGTAATTAATGAGAAGTCTGATAAAATTGGATTGACCCTTGCTTTTTTTATTGTAATAAATAAATAAAAACTTTATTCAGTTCAAATCAGAAAAACACGGTGTCGGTTAAGAGGGCGCCGACCATAGTCAACCGCACAGTGGCGCCCTCATCGTTTTTTAAGTTATTTCTTTTATTTTAGAATGAAAATGCAGAAAATAAGCACGTTAAGTGCCCACTAACTACTACTACTAAGTTAAGTGGCCACTATTATCCGTTTTAATGATTATAATAAATCTAAACAATGTAAAACTACCGTTTGCAACAATATTAACGTACAATCTTGTGGAGCACAACTTAACGTGCTTATTTTCTGCATTTTCATTCTAAAATAAAAGAAATAACCTAAAAAACGACGAGGGCGCCACTGTGCAGTCGACTATGGTCGGCGCCCTCTTAAATGTCTCTTTGATATCTCTGCTGTGTATGTAGTTATTCAATCAGTTTGACTAGCCTTTTCCCAACTATGTTGGGGTCAAATTTCAGTAAGTATAACCAGCTGAATACCAGTATTTCACATGGAGCAACTACCATCTGACCTCCACAACCCAGTTACTGGGTAACAAGATACCCCTTGGTAAGAATGCTTGTCAAACTTTCGGGCTTCTGACGTTTCGTAACGACTGTCAAAGATCCACGAATGATAAGCGGGACCACGGCATGTCACTGTGTTTCACGTGCTTTCCAAGGCACGGAGGGGTCTTGTTGGTATGTAAAAGTAGTCTCCCATCCACGGACCAACCCCGGCAAGCGTAACTTAACCTCACTGATCGACCCGTGTGGCTGTTATTACTTAGAGCGGTTTCGCAATACGTCCAATCCGAATCCGAGAAATGCCGGGTCCTATTTGTATGAGGGATTGCGCACTAGATCCGAACTCTATCCGTCCGAATTTACAACATTTCCAATTCGGATTGAAGTCGGATCGTTAATTCGGATTCGGATCGGATGTAGTGCGAAACCGCTCTTAGTCTCGAGTCCGTTTATGTAGTTACTGTTATTATTGGTAAGCAAATTAGAAAGTTTACTAGCAGATGTATTTTCTTGTATTTAGGCAGACTTGCTTCTAGATTCTGAAAACCTAACCAGTAAATCGTCAGCACAGCCAAAATCGCTGGCTCTAGAAGCTTGAAATTTTACACAAGAGTTTCTTATAGAACGAAGGTGAGCAGTCAGCGATAAGAAAGGAAAAAGTTAAATAGGCGATAAAGGTCTGAATGGAATGGAAGTGTGTCATTTTTGTCGATGGGAAATCCCATTGGACACAAGCCTTGTGTGTTGTTGGTAAATACTAAAATTGATCAAGACTTTAGACGGCTTATTCCCAGGAGCTCCAAATCTATTGTTCTCCAAACAATTTCACTCCATACGTTGATTCCCAAGAGCTCCATATTTTTTTATTAAAATACCTACTAAAATTGTTCCCATTGCTATTTCAATTTAGAGCCACCGGGAATAAAATTATGGAGCGCCTGGGAATTGATTAACACTTGAAAATACTGTTGGAGCTGCTGAAGATTGTAAGTCTACCTTTGCATTGTATAAATTCAATCTCCTAGTATTGTATAATTGCATAGCACATGTGTGAGCACTATGTACATACTATAAAGCTACCATTTACTGGGTACGTCTTTCATTGACTTGAATGTGCCCTGGCGGCTGAGAGTATGTCATGCTCACTCAAATGTCTCGCTGATGGTGGCGCGTGTGTTGGATCATTTAGCTCCCTTCAAAATGGTTGAGCTGAATGGTGCTAATACACGCGTCATGTTCGTGAACGGGCGCTTTCAGTAGGGACTGGTCATCTCTTTGCTGCCATGGCTTATTTCATTTTATTTAATATTTGAATTGTTGTTTTTTTCTTATCTTTTCATTATGGACGCTTTTAACGTTCTGCATCGTTCTCACATGTATAATTTTTAACATGAATGATGTAACCAAGACTTGGTAACTATATTATTTTGATTTAAAAGAGTGTCCATGGAGTTTCTTGCCCGTTCTTCTCCATAGGTACCTACGCTTTGGAATGGGCAACTAGCTTCATCTTTCTGACTGACCGACCCCTTGACAATTCAAAAGTGCCTGTAATTGGTTTAATTGAAATAAATGCTTTGAGTTGAGTTGAATGAGCCCTTTAGACATTGGTGCCGATTCCCTTGTTCACAAATTAAATTTAAGTTCAGTGCATCGTTTTCTTTCTATTTCATTAAGAAAAGGACAGAAGATAAATTTTAGTTTAGTCCTGTCAAATTAATCAGCGCCTGACACTACTCCATACAAGTTTAGACGTGATTAAAAAACTTGCCTACTAAAATTACGTCAATTTACGTCAGGCGCTGATTAATTTGACGGGACTAAACAAAAGTTTATCTTCTGTCCTTTTCTTAATGTTCGAAATAGAAAGAAAAAGATGCACTGAACTTTCTAGTTTAGTCTGTGAACAACTGAATCGGCACCACAGTAGTGAAAATAGTGGAAAGACAATTGAAATTCTTGCTACTTTCACGATGTCGTATTTGCAAAGAAAACACTGATTCACTGCGCAAAATCTCGGAATTATAGTTATCATTTTTAATAAAATAGGTAATAATTGTATTAAAACCAGACATTCATTATCTGTATTATCAGAATGACACCAAAAATTATAAGATAATAAGTAAATTGGAGTATTTATTTACGCAGTGCAGTATGAAAACGTGGAATAAAATATACCTAATGATGGATGACTTGGAGCTCCCGTATAAGACACCCCTTTGATATCGAAGACAACGACAATGCAATCATTGCAAAGAGATGCTTTCTGGTTCGCTTCTATAGAACGATATACAGGGTGAAATTGAATTCATGGTCATCCTTTTAAGGGGTCACTGTACTCATCATTATGAACAACTTTTACTATGGGACCAAACCTGAAATCGCGAAAAAAAAAATCAGCTCTTCCCTACATTTTGACGAGTTATGTGAACACAAATGCAAGAAACAGCTGATTTTTTTTTTCGCGATTTTAATTTTAGTCCCATAGTAAAAGTTGTTCATAATGATGAGTACAATGACCCCTAAAAGGATGCCCATGAATTTAATTTCACCCTGTATATTATACGAAAAAAAAAGCGACAAGAATCAGAAATCCTCATTGCCAGTTGCACTTTTCCTGGTTAGCAACTAATTACAAAACGCTGTGTAAAGACACGGAAATCGATTTGCACGTAAATCTACAATGACCCTACACGCCAAGGCTGCTTAGACAGACTTAATTAAGTTCTAATTTATGCATTTCAGTTAGCTTAGCAACTGTTCAGGCCTTAGCGCCTTCAATAAAAGTAATGGCAACCACACGATGCGCTCTGTGATTAAACTTTTAAAAAACAAGTAGGCGCAACTTTTTCTTTTCAAACAAAGTGTTATCTTATCATTGACTTGCGTAACATTCTTTTTTAAAAATAAATGTATTTTGCGATTCTTGGGTCTTTGATTGGCACCATTATATCCTCCAAAGATATAACAGCAACTATTCTGAGCTATAAAAAACCTTGTAACGTCCGGGGTCTTTAGGGCATAACCTTTCGTGGCGGAACGGCTGAGGGAGAGAGCCACACGTCCCAGCCGCCGCGGGAGACGCTCCGGGCGTCGGGAGCCGCATGACGACTCCCGGCCACCGTAGGCGCGGGCCTGCGGACGGAGAGTAATGGGTAGCTCACCGTCCGATCAGGACCAGGCCCGTGCCGGACGGCGCGTACGTGTTCCACGCGCGCCTCAAAGAGATGTCAGCAAAAAGGAAGGGGCCTGCCAGGGCCGAAGCCTGCCGGGGGTGCGGGATTGTCCGAAAGGGTTACCGCTACCCCGGAACATAAAGGGCTAAGGAAGGAACACGGATGGGTTTTAGTCAGTAAGAGTCTGACACTCCCTTCCGCTCCATCCAGAGTGGGAGGGGTCATTTGATGATTTCCAATCCATAAAAAAAAAAAAGGGCATAACCTTTCGGACCTGTAATATTGAATTAGATAACATGGATACAGCTAGATAAGGTAATATAATAAAACTTGGATATAATTACGGGGGGGGAGGGAGGAGGGGGATCACATCGGAATAAATCATAAATAGAAAAACAATATCACTACGCATCTGCTCAAGAATCAGCAGCAAAAGTAAATAAAACAAATAAACATCTCGACCAAAAACAAATTAAATCTCAAGAGAATGACATAAAACATCCAAATTGGGCGCCATTATCTGAAATAACGGGGTATTCCTTGGATGACATCCAAGTACCTACAGTTATTTTTTCCGAATCTCCACTATTTAGTTCAACACCGATTTCTAGCTAAATAAAGATTTTCCAAGAACGTAAGAAATTATCAATAGAATATTGCCGTGGTAATTGGCAACAATAGTATTTGTATTTTTAGTTGTAGACAAAAGTATGTTGTCCCATAGATAAAGAATATAATGAAATATAGGAAACTACAAAAGGACGTACTGCACCAACAACAAATAAATTCATCAGATCATGATGATCAGCCTTTAATGTACCCACTGCTGTGACACAGGCCTCCTCTCGGTGAGAGGGAGTGGGCCGTATCTAATCCACCACGCGGGCCCAGTGCGGGTTGGTAGATGTCACATGTCTTGGAATAATCCATCAATTGAAAGTTGTAAAATATTATTAGCTGTTTTGGTAAACAGACCATCCAAGTATACTTACGGAAACATTAGCGCGAAAATATCTCATTGTTCAAAACACAGAGTCAATTGTACAATGTATGTTTACAAAATATAGCATCAAATAGACACAAAGGAAATATTCCGCTTTTCTTTGTCAGTTCAGTCTTGTTATTCTTTTGAGTTCGCAGCGTTCGGGAAGCTTCGCAATATCTTCTCGTCCCACATACCGCAGTGTCTCAAGACGAAAGTCTTTGACCAGTGCGTGTTGCCAGTGATGACATATGGCACTGAAACGTGGTCGCTCACAATGGGCCTTATTAGAAGGCTGAAAGTCACCCAAAGGGCAATGGAGAGGGCTATGCTTGGAGTTTCCCTGCGGGATCGAATCAGAAATGAAGAGATCCGCAGGAAAACCAAGGTAACCGACATAGCCCGAAGAATTGCCAAACTTAAGTGGCAGTGGGCAGGGCACATTGCTCGCAGAACAGATGGCCGATGGGGCCGAAAGGTTCTGGAGTGGCGACCGCGTACCGGAAGGCGTAGCGTTGGAAGGCCTCCCACAAGGTGGACCGACGACCTTGTGAAGGCCGCAGGAACTCGTTGGATGCGAGAAGCACAAAAGCGGTCGAAGTGGAGGTGCTTGGGGGGGGCCTATGTCCAGCAGTGGACGTCTGTCGGCTGAAATGATGATGATGATTCTTTTGAGTTGGATTTAACTATAGGAATTTTATCATTTTCCTGCCCTTATTCATTTGGGGTCGGCACAGTATGTCTTTTTCTTCCATACTTCTCTATTAGTCGTCATTTCTGTAGACACCCCCTTTTTAGCCATATCATCTTTCACACAGTCCATCCATTGTTTCTTTGGTCTTTCCTTACTCTTATCCTCATCTTAAATGGTTTTTACTAAAACTTTGTATATTTTCCTCATCTCTATCCTCTATCATTACCATTTTGGTCCCACGTTCTTTAATTTTTCATTTCTTCACAATACTAGTGGGAAGTATTTTGTTGATATTTTCATACAATGATGTCGATTGAATGTGCATGACAATATGTCCTGCCTTTCAATTATGTTATTTTACATTGGCCATTTCTTATAACTCGAGTGAAGAGCTTCTTTGTGTCTCCTTTCAGGCCAGTCCGAATCTTATATACATCGTATACTACTACATGGTGATATGCCAAACATATCACCATCTCCTGCGAAAAAAAGGTCCTGGCTACTCAAAAGTGGTTTCTACCAGGCGTCCTAAAATCATTTCCCGAATAGAAACATTAAATTTCCAATAAAACTACTGTTTCCATAAAAAAATTAACAAACATTTCAATTTCCCTGCTGGAATACTAAGAGAGTTCAACGCACTGACTAGGTGATAACATTAATGATCACTACGTGAAGACCTTGAGATCGATCGGCGACGGCGCGAATCGTGTGCGATCAATTTCCGCGTTCCAAATAAAGTACATACAGAAGGGGTACATAAATTAAGTATTGAATATTTAGAATTTACATTTTTAGAGCCACCGAATTTGAAAATGTCTTTTGAAAGATAGATGTTACAAAGTAGCTAAACATAACACAACATCCGGTGAAGGAAAACATCGTGAGAAAACCAGTATGTCTTAAAACAAAAAATTCGAAGACTTGTAATATCTACGAGCACAACGGTTACAGCCCACTCCCCTCGAAAAGAGGAGGCCTGTGTCCCAGCAGTGGGAACATTATAGGCTGATTATGTACACATTATCTCACCTGATGGCAAGATGGTGCACGTTTACCTAAATACTACCCTATTCACTAGATTTGAGGAATTCCCAACATGTCATTCATTTTCATTTTGACAAACTGTTACGGAAAATGTTTCATATATACTTAGAAGGACACATTCGAACATATAAGATAATGAATACAATCCCAAGAATGTATTGGACACCAGTTGCGTACAGCATTCCCTATTATTCCTAACTTCCTATATTTGGGAACGTTTTGGCAATTTTCCCAATGAGTAATTTTCGAGAATGATGAATGATATTCACAAGTAATTTATTAATATCTCAGCTTTATCAGGGTTCCCCGAGTTTATCATCGTTTATTTGTAGTTCGGGTTTCCCTAACATTTTTGTTATGAGAATCTGGTTTAATTTTGGCGCGGCAACAAGTTGGTTTTGCGGAATATCTGACTACAAGGAAGAAACAATTTCTATTTAAGAATCATTTAAAGCCATGGATAAGCTAACATCACTATTTCCTATCCATAACTTTACGCTTTTCTAACTTCTTGTACAGTAGATTACTCGCACGTTAGAGTAACACTTGAGCTATCCTAGCGTAGTAAGGAGTTTAAAAAAAAAATCGACAGAAGTGAAAACAAAACACAAACAGAATACTACATATACATTACAGCATGACAGCCAAACACATCCGAAGCGGTGGTGGCGCGAATTCAATGTTTTTTCCCATCTCAAAAAAATGCCCAACGCGCCAAAAGAAATTTCACTTCAATAATACAAGATGTCAGCTTATACTGGTTTTGTTACCTAACGTACAAATAGATGCACTGAATGACTGGACACCCATCCGTATTATACAAACCTAGTACTGAAAACAAGGGAATTCAATCCACCTGAATAAAAACCGGTTTTCACCCGTTTTGGTCTGCTGACTTTTCTCAACGACAATCATAGGAATGCCACGACGAAGATTATGAAGATAAATTGTAGATAATTGTCAAGATAAGCATAATTTACCGTACTTATTAGATAAATAATGATTTAAACGCGTCTACTTGTACACACGGCAACACATAAAGCTATAAATTACCAGTTTCAGCTGACCTCGCATTGTATAGATTTTTCGTACTAACAGAAGTCAGCCTATACTCGTACTGGTTATGTATGTATATTGATGTGTAGCCGCCGTACGTACTTTTGTGTTCATCGAACTTATAGATAAGATAATATTATCGATAATGTTGATAACAGTTTCAATAGAAATGCAATACAGGTATTTAAGGACAATACTCTGGTTTTCCAGGTACCAATTAATAAAGCTGTTGACGATGTAACAACGATTGATTTTGAAGGAGTTATTGAAAAAGGAGTTAATACTAGTAATGTTTACTAAGTTTACAGTAATGCTACACCCAGTAATGCGGCCCCGACTTCAGAGTTGTCGTGGTTTCGAACCTAGGCAGGCGCTTTACTTTTTGTTATTATTTCATCACGATTGCTCTCAAAAACGGTGAAGGAAAACATCGTGGCCGGCACGGGGCCCACGTGGTGGAATTCGGCCCATTCCTTCTCAGAGAGGATTGCTGTGTCCCAGCAGTGGGAACATTATATGCAGATTACGGTATTATGCTACACCCAGTACCTATTACAGATATTACAACTGAATTCTAAGCAAAGATATAGAATTGTAATAAAATACAAGAAATAATAGACAACGTAGCTGTATTTTAAGATTTACAGCGTTTCAATGACATACCAGTTTTAAATTATTATCCTGGGACAAATGTTAAACGTGAAACATTTCGTTTCAGTGACAAAACAGTTTTAAATTATTATCCTGAGGCAAGTGTTAAACGTTACAAAATTGTGGCTAAATCAGGGCTATGGAAAAGAAACTAATAAGTAGATTCCTTAGGCGAAAGACAGGAGCGCCAAGCAACAGATATATTAAAGCATATATCAAAAAGATATGCAACAAGAACAATTTACAATATATACCTAACTAAACAAGACACACAAAGACTTGGCAGAATCATAGATTTAAAAATATATTTGGTTGACTACAAGGCGCCAAGTCTTATCACACACTTCACAGGCTGATTGAAGACGATGATAAGGGTCAGTGCGTAATCAACGATATATATTTTAAAACTATACCTATATTTTTTTTATTAAATGATAAGGCTGAGGAATTTTGTTAGGTGGCCAGAGACCATTCAAGATAGGTTCAAGGTTTCGAATTTTCTGGAAATTGTTTTTGGGTTACGTAGCTGGTTGCTATTTCAATTTAGTGACGTTTTCAGTTTAACGTCATTAGCGTGGGATTCGGAAAATAGTTCGGCATTGTTTAAAATGCTTATATTGTTATTATCTCGTGCGTGACTCCCCGTGAGGAGGCGTTGGCGTGCAAAAGGACACGGCATGATAAGAAACACAAATTAACAGTTGTATTTAGGCACATAATAGTGTGCTAATGGAGTGCTCATGCGTGTGGTTACGACGATTAAAAAAATAAGTTTAAAAACTAAAACCCAACTACTGAAAAGGATGAAACAAGAAAGTACCTTCCCATGATCGCACGCCGCTGTACTAACATATTATAAGGTATGGTGGTTGGTGGTTTTGGTCAGTGGGTCGTCTTAGGGGCGGATTTTTAGGAGATTATCGTCGTCATCCATTTTAAAAGTCAATTTATGTAAAGAGTATTTTAGCGTACTCTATTATTGTTATAGATTATAGAGTACATCTTCAAGAATAAGAGTAAAATACTCTATTTTAGAGTACGGTTGGCAACCCTAATTACATGGGAATTAAACATAAGGGGCGAAATGTGGATGTAGGGTTACTATAGGTACACCTCTGCCGTACCCTTCGGGGATTAATGGCGTGATGTTATGCTATATCGACTTATCTATCCTATGATATCTATATCTTCGGTTACCATAGCATGGTAACGCTAACTTTGTGTTCTGATTCAGAATTTCCTTAGCAGGTTTTTTCATGTTTTAAAACACGACCTTTAATTGTTTCTTAAAATTTCATTATTATGTGTTAAAACAAGATATACATATAATTTCAATGGACGAATTTAAAACTTGTTGTTTTTACGTTTTTGCGTATACAACACGAACGTAAGTATTTTGGCGTCCATCCATTGTGGGACGACCTTCAGTGAGCAAACCAAAACAATTTTTTTCAGTTTTCATTCGAATAATAATCAATTTTCCCTGGTGTCAATAATTTGTGGTTTATTTTAGTTTAAAACCAAGAGGAGTCAGCACCCTAATTGCGTAACACAATTTCAATCGGAATCTGAATCATTTTGAAGCCAATTGCTAATCCATTGCTTCAAAGGTCGAAAAATTTGTCTGCTCAACACGTAAATAACGCAATGAATGTTGTTGAACTGTCAAAATGAAACCGATTCCGATTGATAAAGTTGTTACGCAATTGCCCCTCAGGTTAGGGATATTATTTTTGTGAATTTTTGAATCACTACTATTAGATAACTCAAAATATTTTTGCTAAAACTAGTCATCGCTTGGGACCGGATCAAGCTGGATTTAAATCCCTCTAACAAATACTATTGTTGCCATGACAGTATTTTCTTTTTCACGAGTCTGTCTGTCCCTGAATACCCATGGAGTTTCTTGCCCGTTTTTCTCCATAGGTACCTATCACGCTTTGGAATTGGCAACTAGCTTCATCTTTCTGGCTTACGGACACTGATTTCAAAATGCATTGGTTTATTAAAATAAATGTTTTGAGTATGGCTATCTTTATGCATATTTGTCACTCTCTTAACTATGTCTTCATGTAATAATGGAGTTTCTTGCCCGTTCTTCTCCATAGAGATCTACGTTTTGGAATGGGCAACTAGCTTCAACTTTCTGACTAACTGCCCGACTATTTAATTTTGACAATTCAAAAGTGCCTGTACATGGTTTAATTGAAATAAATGCTTTGAATTCGATAATGTTAATCATATATCAAACTTTGCTTTTTCCTGCGTTTCATCTCTGTCATCCATCACATTTCAACACATCATCATTTACTTTATAAAACTCATACAGTTCTATCGTTTTAAAAGCAGCAATCTTCTCATCTCTTATGTCTACATCAGATAGTAAATTGACCAATCAATCTGCGTTATCAACTGCGCAGGTCTCAGTGGCGTTTCATTGACTCCCGCTATCTTTAGCTATTATATTGACGCAGTAAACAATGTGTCTGTTCCCTGTTAGTTTGTTAAGTGTGTCAATATTACGCGTAATTTTAAAAGCTTTTTTGTGCGCAGAAAAACTTGGATTGCTGCGAAGATTTGCATATATTTGAGGATTTGAATAAAGTGTCTTCGAAGAAAAAATATGGCGATGTAAGCTTCAATTTGACAGTAATTCTGCATAGGCATTAAAATATTGCTAAGATATAAATAACATTTCGAGTTTAATTTTGATAAATATTACTGAAACTTCCGATTGAACAGCTAGCTAGTGTAAAAGACATAGGAAGTTGGATTAGAACAGAGTTCCGAATGAAAAGGACAACGACCATCTGGTAAAACAAGAGCCGCACCGACGGTCAATTACCATTATCAATATAATATTACAAGAAGACGATTCTCTCGGATAACCTTTAGACGAAAACCAAATCTTACAAAAGTAAAAAGGTAAAGAACTTTAAACGGAGTGAAAGAGGTACAACAAAAATAAAGATAGCGTTGATATGCTAAATGAGGAAATAATGGGGATGTCTTCAGCTGAATAGACCATTTTAGTAGCGTTTACAAGAAAACTATGACTAATAGAACTGTATTAGGTAACTACGCAATTTAGGTTGTTAGCAGACCTTGATAGTGACACTAATGTAAGCTAATTTAGCGTCACGCCGTCAATTATACGTCACGTTGCGTTGGTTAACACGCCTCCCGTTTAATAGATATTGGCGCTATTTCAGTTATACATACGACGTAGATTCGTGTACAATGTTGTATAGTTACCAGTAACATCGTCATAATCAGCCTACAGCTGAGCAGTCCTCTGTGCTTATTCATATCCGCTACTCGCTACGCCATTTTATAATCGCTCCACCTAGTCTGAAGACATCTTACTATACGATTGTTTTTAATTAATTTGCTGTCTCCTCTTAAAAGAAGTCTATATACCAAAAGTCTTGCCCGCCATTTAACTAGGTCCTCTGTCACTCTCAACTAGCTACAACCGTTGGTTGGGTGTTTAATAATAATAACCCTACCCTGCTGGGATTGTTGCTCCACCGACCCTGGGGGCGTTCTAGCTTATACTTGACGATTCGCGGTCTCCAAAAGACGTCTACACCAAAGGCGCGTCATTAAATTCGATACTCGCCGGCTCTCATCTAGTTGCTACCAGTTTCAGCCACAACGCTAAGATCATCGCTCCACTTATTCTGAGGGCATACTACTCTTATGGTTTTCTATTTGCTGTCTCCACTCAGGAACACGTCTACCCCAAAGGTCATCGACGGTTCTACGACATATATAGCCGGTCCATTGGCATTTCGGCTTGCTTAGCCTCAGTAGGAGTTTGTTAAGAGGCGAATTGGCAACACTATCAGCTGTACGACGCATTATCAATCATCATTTGACAAGCCAACGATCTTTGATCGGTAGGTACTTAAAATAACTACGCAGACGCTGCAAAGGTCGCGAAGGCCACCCGAATTCGCGTAAATAAAAGATTATTTTGGACAAAATCGTCGCCAGAAATATATTTCAAAGTTTTTCATGTTTATTGTTATAATAACGAGGTATGTTTATTATGTAGATACTCTGTGCACTTTGTCACTGATAAACATGGAGAGCTGCCAGAATTATTTTTGTTAACATGCCACTGAAAGTCAGTCAGCGAGTCTGTCAAAGTGCGTTTTTGATGGGTGTGTAGTCTAGAACGCATTTTACTCTTATTTTTAGATATTGGACAAACCGGACGAAATAAAAGGATCATAGCGTATAGACTTCTTTAGTTTCAGCCTACCACATGGAATGGAATCGTGTGAAATGGCCTGACTATGAATCAATGTAGATTCTAGGCAGGAAATTGCCTGTTTTTTACGGACCTTACGGCGAACTCGAAAGAAAAAATAAAGACAAGGCGGCAACGGTTACATTTTCTCGGGTCCATAAAAATATGATATACTAGCATAATGCTATGCTAGGCTAGCCAGAGTCAAGATTGGTCGAGCCAGAATGTAAACAGGATTGTATACATACAGTATGATCCCAGAATAAATAGCAACACAGTTGCTTTTCATAGCAACCGGGAGCAGTAAACTGCGCATTTCTTTTTTGCTGTCCCCCTACGCAGACAATTTAAGAACATAAATAAATGTCTGTTTTTCAATGACGTTCATACTCAAATGTTTTAAATTAAAATCAACAGAATGCGCACACGCAACGAACGTCACGTTAAATGGTGCATCAATTCTTTTCAATTGCTGTGCAAAACAAGAATCATGAATGTATCAATTAAATATTTTTCATTAGGAGTTGTATGAACCGATTTGAACTATGGAATATGAACCTTCTTGGTTCATGTTACCAGTCCATAGCATAGATAGTACAAGTCGATGGCTTATTTTAAAGTTGGCAAAAGAGAAACACAAATCCTGCTCTGACCCGGAGTAAATTGGTATAAGAGCATGGTTATGACACCTGGTATAGGGAATGAACTAAGGAGCAATTCTCGTAATTTTAAAAACGATCAGTCTGATCTCAGTCTCAATCTGTCAAAAATACCTCTAATTCCCCTACATTTTGACAAGTTTTTGACATTTGTTTGTCGCCGAGATGAGACTGCAACTAGATTTTGAACGTTTTAAATTACGAGAATTTTCCTTCTGGTCTAGAAATTCCCTCAAAAATCAAGAAAATAGAGAATGCTGAATTAGAAAAGCCAGGCTAAAATGAGTTATCCAAATACACATTCGGTGGAAAAGAGTTGACAGATGGTCAACATCTTACACCAATCGTCCAAAAAAACTGAATTTATGATCCAAAAAAACCGTGCCACTGAAAACAATTCCAGTGCCAAAATACATGTTTTCGTTTGCAAAATCATACATGTTTGCAAATATATTTCTTGAAGACAAGGCTGTTTATACATTCTCTATCTAAACTCTAAATTAAACACAGTTGGCGCTCATACGAATATCGGAAGTAGGAAGTTTTGTTTATATTTACTGATCAGGAATCAGGAAAAGGCCATGGCGGCAGGCGGCAGTATTCTTTGTTTTATGTTGTAGTTATCTTAGCTATGTCTGTCGAAGGACTGATGGCCGGTGGAGCAGACGAGTCCTGGAGTGGAGACCGCGTACCGGCAAGCGTAGTGTGGGACGCCCCCCAGCTAGATGGACGGACGACCTAAAGAAGGTGGCTGGGGTAGACTGGATGCGGAAGGCGAAGGACAGGGTGCTGTGGCGCAGTCTGGGAGAGGCCTATGTCCAGCAGTGGACTGCGAGAGGCTGAGTTGATTGATCTTAGCTGTAGCTAATTAAAAGGATGAGATTTCAGTTCCTAGAATGTGCAACTGTCGTGAATGGTTATAATTGACTCATTGACGACAGTGTGACTGACTAGTTGGTCTAATGTTCGCAAGCGCTACTGCTGAATATGAGATCTTGCGGACATTCATCCAAGACAAACTCAAAAAAATACAGTTATTAGTATATTTTTTAAAGCACAACCCAGCGAAGGGTTTTCCTTCTTCATCAAAAGGAAAATAAACAACTGTTTGAAATCTGAGTCACATTTTTAACCGAGTTCAAATTGCGTAATTAAAAACGTGTTAGGGGTTTGATTAAACGTGACTTGAATTTGTTCGCTCAATTAGTCCTACCTAGTATGGCTTCTTATGCCCTTACTGTTCGTTTTACCTGTTTATTACCGGCTATAAGTGACGCAAATCAACTAACTACTAATATACTAGCTGTGGGCCGCGACTTCAACTGCAATCCAGGATTAAGACTACCCCATGTCCTTCTCAGGTCCCAGGCTATCTATCTGTCAAGTTTCATAACGATCGGTTCAGTGGTTTAGGCGTGAAAGGTAACAAACAGACAGACAGAGTTACTTTATAATATTAGTATGAATGTACCTAAATTAGTTATCAACTACATAGAAATCAACTAGGTAAAATTGCAAGATCACTTATTTAATGGGGGAAGCCCATGCACCATAAACTCTGAATATTAAAATATTATTTTAATATTCATAAGTTGGTACTACCTCGTTCTATGTTCAAATCAATAGTCAGCTGAAGTTTCTCACGTATTTCTGACGCATGCATCAGAAATACGCGGGAAACTGCAGCTGACGTTGTAAAACGTCAGTGCGACCTTTACCGATATCCTAACGATTAGAGTATTCGAGTAGGTTGGTATTACGTAATGTACTATGTAATCGTTTTATAATTATAAAACCTACCTATAAAATTGGTTATATACCTTTTTATTTTTTATAACGGTGTTCTTTATTGCGATTTTAGGAACTGTTCAGGAATTTTAGTTATTTTGGTTATTATGGTGTATTTTTTGAGGGCTATGACCTGATATTAAATATATTTTAGGCACAATATCTGATTTATATAAAGAAAGCCTTGCCTTGGTTGCGTTTTGAGTTACTATTAACGAAATAGATAGCAAAGTCAAAGCATTTATTTCAAACAATGCAATTGCAAGCAAGCATTTGTTTCAATTGCAAGTGCAAGAACCTACTGCAAGAACTTGTCCTTAAAATTGCGCGAGAATGAAGAGTGGGTTAAAACAAAGGCTTTGTCTGGACTTCGACGTAGCTAATGTAACAAAGAAAAGTTCAAAAAACTTTAGAAATCATCCAAAAAAAGAAAGGGACAGGAAATATAAACAGAAAAACAAAAAAAAATCAATTACGACAAAAAAAAAGAAAATAATGAATGTATGACGGAAGAAGTCTACAGCACTTTTTATTAAGAGCCAAAATCTCTAAAACGAAGTAGTAACTAGTCGAAACAAAGAAACTCAAAACCACAAAGAGCTAGAATCTACAGATCACAGCTCCTTAGTCCGCATTCGTCAGTCAGTTCCTCTCACTCGAAGCTGAGCCTAGCAACAAGTTTTAGAATGCAGACGACCTTGGCTTGTCGACGAACTTTAATGCAAAAAGCACACACTCAGAATTATTAAAGGTGGCTGGTAGTTGTTTAAGGCTTACATTTTGTATTGTGGTAATTTCTGATGTTTAGGGAGTGTGTAAAGTCATCATAACTAGCCAGCAATGTTTGCTTATTATTAAGGCAGGCCTAAAAGGAGAAGGATCAATGGATTCTCGGTTACTTTGGTAGCATTGCCCGTCGGGAACCAGTAGGCCAATTCTCGTAATTTAAAACGTTCAAAATCTAGTCGCAGTCTCATCTCGGCAACAAACAAATGTCAAAAACTTGTCAAAATGTAGGGAAATTAGAGTTATTTTTGACAGATTATGGCTGAGATCAGACTGTGAACGTTCTTAAAATTGCGAGAATTGGCCCTCAGATAATCTAGAAAAGTTGATGGTGATGGGCAAGGTAGATGGGAAAAGTCCTCGCTCACCGGTCACCTAACCGCTGGTCAGACAAAGTAACCGCCCTCATTGAACTCTGTTACGACCGCCCTGAGAGAAGCTGAGAACCGAACGAAGTGGAAGAACATCGTGCATAGAGTCACGAAGGCCTTTCAAGGGCACTACCTTCAGTAATGAAGCACGCGACCAAGAAGGAGATGGTGGCATGAACAGACTGACCTCAGACCTGCTGACTGGCCTCAGATAGCAGGAGACAAAAATAACTGGAAGGTGCCAAGAAGGGGCGGAAGGCCTTTATCCTACAATGTCCTGCTATAAGCCAAATAATATTAATAAGGAACGCTTTGCATCCAGCAGTGGAATATTGAGGGCAATGAATGCTGATGATGTTTGGACATCTTCAATATTTAGTTAGGTACTATTCCCGTCTTAATATTTCAATTTTCTGAGATTAATTTCTTTGTTTAAGTAAGAATTAGCCTTAATTGCTTCATTCCATTAAAATATTTTCAGATCTTTAGCTCCCACGAAGAACTGCCAAATAGGTACAGTAAATCATTAATGGCATAATCCGCCTATAATGTTCCCATTGCTGGAACGCAGGCCTCCTCTCTTCGAGAGGGAGTGGACTATAATCCACCACGCAGGCCAGTGCAGGTTGGTAATGCCACATGACTTCGAATTTTTGGTTCTAGGACATCAAGGTTTCCTCACGATGTTTTCCTTCACCGTTTTGAGCGCAGTGGTGCTAAAATTGTTTACACAAAGTGGTGCCCCCCATTGGAAACGGCCCTGACTTACGAATTGGTCGTGGGTTTGAACCCAGACAGGCGCTTTACTTAATCGTTAATAGGTAGATATACAAATTTGCATTTGCCAAACTAATTTGACTAAATATAGCATTCAGGTTTTGCTTTAAAGAAAATTATTTTGGTATTTCTTTAACAAGGACATAATGGTAAATTATGTAAGCTCGTCAAACAATAGATTTACTTGTTGCTTCTGTTTCAGTCAAAACCATTGATTTATCAAGACTGGCGCTATATTTATCATCATGAAAATCATGAAAGACGGGTATTTCCTAATGATTCAAAGGACAAGTATTTTAGATGTTAAACATTTTTGGATGTCATCCAAAAGTTATTAGTTTACGCTCATTACACAATGTATCTTTAAAACTGTGAGACTGAATTCCGTTAAACGTCAAATTCGTGGTATTTCTATATTTGTTTTGCCTCCGGAGCAAACTGTTCCTATGGGCAAAATTACCATTACAAATGCGAAAGTTGAAGAGTTTTATTAGTTAATCACGCCGAAACTACTGAACTGGTATAGATGGACGGTAGGACGCTCTGAAATCCTGCAAAGGATATTTTAAACCCCAAGCAGTGGGATGATGCAGGCTAACAGTAATAGTACAAAAATTACCTAGCTTATGCCGAAACCATAATCTTGGTAACTGGATTGTAGAAGTCAGATAACTCAGATAGGCAGTCGCTCTATGTAAAAGGCTGGTATTCTGGGTTCGACGGGAATTCGATCCGTTATGTTGGGAAAAGACACGGCAGACATAACTAGAAGCCTGATCAAGTCTTCAATCAGTGAAAAGAACAAAATAGTCATCCCTCGTCGTCTCGATGATAACGTCTTCAGGATTAGCAACACCTTTGACCTCTGATAAGAGACTTTGCACGTATAAAATCACTATTATAATGCATGATATCTCTTGCCCTTTATTTGTTATTTATGTAACATTACCTCTTATAAAAAAAACCATTAATGAATCAGCAGGTTATCACGCTTTACTGCCAGGGCTAAAAATAGACTCGAGACTTAGCTATTTTTGGATGTAATTAATTTTTTATGGCTTTACAGGCGTTGTATTTGTATTTGGAAATTGCCTCTGATCTATCAACCCGCACTGGGCCCGCATGGTAGATTAAGGCCCACTCCATCTCACGAGAGGAGGCCTGAGTCCCAGCAGTGGGGACATTATAGGCTGATTATGCTGTGATCTTTCTATTGTGATCTTTAGAATCCATCATCGATATTTGGGATCATCGATATTTCTGAATCGGTGCAGGACCGAATTCAACTTGATCTGTAATGAAAATACGTCAAATACTTTAATTTGATTTACCTTTGGTCAACCAATAGCTAGCAGCATCGATCATGAGATGTAACAGGCTTTCATTGATCGAGGGATAACCCTCGCCTGGTACTATAGCAGTGTTCATAATCTCAGGTAATTTACATTCCATAGCCACTTAATCAGTTCTCTACTTTAGTAAAATGTATTCTAAGTTGATTTTTAAGTGACCAATTGTAACATAAAGGTCCTAATACGTTTTTGCTTGCAAAGGAATTTGAACTTTGTTTAACATGACATTCAGTTTGTTGTTCGATAACTTGAAAATTATCTCAAATTCTTAATTCAATACGTAATGTTGTAGACGCTAAATGACGATTTAGTTATCAAATCACATTAGTATTGAACTAACAACTAATGAGTTTGTAAACCTGAGTGCACGCGACTTGTCCGCATGTCACAGATCGGATTGCATTAATGCAATTGCCGTGAACGTGACAAATCACGCTAGGCAACATGTGCTATATATACTTAACTGCACATGTGTGACTGCATCCTTACAATGTGGGCTATTTATAGATAGGCTGGTAATTTAATGGCGGTTCCGGGTTCCATTTTTAAATGCAGCATGTGATTGTAGGTAGTTTTTATACTTATTGGATTTTATGGCCAGGGATTGATTTTATTGTTTTGGTATCACAATATGTTTAACAAAAACTAATGTCGATTGTCGAAACTGCTTTTGGTGTAATGATTGGGCGCAGTATTTTTTTTGTTAAATGTATCAATGCTTTCTATATGAATATAGTATTGAACATTTTGTCTTATTCATCTTGGTCGGGCCAAGAATACTACCCAATGGGACCCCGTAGTTAAAAGGTAGACTTTTATGGACTAGACTTCTCAATTCAGTGCGAAAATAAAGGATGTATTCTTAGACCAACAATGAGCAAGCTGGAAGTACCTACTGACACAAAATAATCACATATTCATTGAGTTTAACCATGTTCACAATTTCAAATGAATTAGCTGAAACAATAATAGTTTCATTACAGTGAAAATAGATCTGACCTTGTGACCTTGACATTTATAGTAAGTATACGCAGTAGACTACAAAGAAATGAATACAATTAAACTTTCGAGTATTCAATTGATAGATGACTCAATAGCGGCTCCTATGACTAGATGAATGAACGTAGGCGAAACAAACAAAGGTAATTAAAACAATTATCTAAATCCTTACGTTTTCCTAACTATGTTGAGGTCGGCTTCCAGTCTAACCCGGATACACCTGAATATCAGTATTATAAATAGAGCGACTGCCAATCTGAGTTCCACAACCCAATTATTGAACAACACGATACTCCTTCGTAAGTCTAGTTGTCTGACTCTGGTCTTCTGACTACCTGTCAAGGATTTACGACTGAGATGAGCCCAATGGCAAACATTGTCAAGGAAATTTGAACCATGTGCCGTGCAACTATTACTGTCATTTTAACGTGTCCTGCAAACTGCTATGGTAGTAACACCCATTACAATGAAGAAGCACCAAATTTAAATAATATTCCCCAAAAATAAATCATCGAAGTCTTGAAATAAATGGTGCAGAAATAATCAAAATAACAAAGCTAGACCAGAACAATAGTCAAAATCTTAAGCTTTAAAACTCATTGTTTTTATGTGCATGTTTATTTCAAAATAACTAGCTAAGAAGCATGCATTTTTAACACTTCATTACCTATTGAGTAAATTAGGAATTAACCTACATCGACGGTACAAGTAATTGTTTTTGTCTAATATTTTGTTAGTTTGAACAAAGGGGTATTAAATACAGTAATTTTGTATGAAAAATGTTGTCATGTATGAAGATGGCATTTTTACCACTACCTATCTGTCTTGGCAGTGATATATTAAGATTTTATATATTACTAGCTGCGCCCCGCGGTTTCACCCGCGTAAGTGTCGATCCCGTAGGAATATCGGGATAAAAAGTAGCCTGCGTTAATCCTGGTTATAAATTATCTGTGTGCCAAATTTCATCCAAATCCGTTCAGCCGTTTATGCGTGAAGAAGTAACAAACATGTAAGCACACACACACTCACAAACTTTCGCCTTTATAATATAGTGTGACTAGCTGATCCGGTGAACTTCGTACCGCCTCAGATTTTTTTTGTTATTTTTTCCCATGTTTTAATAATATTAGGAACCCTCACGGGCGTCCCCAGAACACTCTAACAAAGTTTTATCACAATCTGACCAATGGTTTCGGTACGCACAGAGTATTTTTATTACGGGGTAGCGGGATTGTCCGAAAGGGTTACCGCTACCCTAGAACTTAAAGGGCTAAGGAAGGAACACGGGTGGGTTTTAGTCAGTAAAAGTCTGACACTCCCTTCCGCTCCACCCAGAGCGGGAGGAGTCATTTGATGATTTTCCATCCACAAAAAAAAAATTAACTGAGTAAAGTATTGGAACTAAGAACTGACCTATATCTGCATCAGGTTGTACCTACTAGTGATGATGATGATGCGATCCGACCGATTTCGGCCAGGGCGATTGTTTGAACTCCGCAGCAGTTGTCGTTCGTGAGCTCGCATGTGGCTTATACCTACTAGTACTACTACTGTCAACAAACAATGGACGAGGAATCAAAGAAAATATTATGAAATCACAACTTTCTGGTATTCATTCGATTTTCTCGTATAAACCTCTTTTGTTAAATCCATTGTGTTTTTTACTCCATTGTCCATTGAACCTAAACTGATTGAATTTTTTATCACCATTAATTTTGATTAAGTACATTTGGTTTTTTTACTATCTTTTTAGGATATTCTGATAAAGACTAAATTACATACAATGCATTTCAAGCATTGGAAGTGTATGAAATCTAAACAAATACAAACAAGGAGGAATTTGATTTGTTTGTATGTTACGCTCTCACATTTACACAGCTGAACGGTTTTGGATGAAATTCAGCACATGGGTAGACCATGATCTGGAATAGGACACGGATACATTTTATGCCGATATTCCCCCAGGATCGAGACTTATGTGGGTGAAACCACAGGGTGCAGCTAGTTTAAAATAATGAGTGTGTTAACCCCTTAATTACCGCTAATGAGACATAATTGATTTTTCTATTGTAATGGGCCTTTATCATGCCACTTCGGCCTTGATCAGTTAAACTTTAAACATTTAGGTTTATTTATAACTGTTACTTAAAGTTATGCAATGATTAACATCTGTTTTCTTTCAGATGTCTCTTAATTATGAGCAACATCTTCATCATAATCTTAGAACCCTTGTTCATGTTACTGGGGGTCGGCGCAACACATTTTCTTCTTCCATTCTCCCCTGTCAACCATCACGCTATCATTCACTCCCTTCTCCTTCATATCATTCCTCACACAATCCATTCATATTTTCTTTGACCTTCGTCTCCCTCTCCATCCATCAACATTAAATATTCACCACACAATATTTATAAATAAACCGTCTCGTTTGCTAAATGAAAGATCATATTTATGCAACGTTTGGAGTACCTAGTTAACCTTTTGACCGTCACATCAAAAAAGCAAAAACGTACCCTTGGCTTCATACCCAGCGGTATCGGCCCCAACTTACGGGTTGTAGGTTGTGAGTTCAAACCCAGCCAGGCACTTTGTGTATTTAATTTCATCATCACTGGTCTTAAAAACGGCGAAGGAAAACATGGTGAGGAAACTGGCATGTACTAGAACCAATAATTCAAATGCATATGACATCCACCAACCCATGCTGGGCCATTGTGGTGGATTATGGCCCACTCCCTCTCACAGAGAGAAGGCCTGTGTCCCAGCAGTGGGAACATTATAGGCTGATTATGAATATTGAACCAACCAAATGACTTCAAACTAGTTTTGCTTGGTTTTTGAGTGAGGTTCTGTAAATGTTTGCAATATGAGTCTTACAATTATTTATTCATAGCCTTATTTCAAAGCGATAATTGTTGTTAAAAACGCGTTTAATATTAGTTTTGAGTCTCTGTGTGCCCTTTGGCAATGCACGCTACCTCATACCCGTCCAATTCTCTATTCCTTGTCTGTTCAGTCCATGTCTTTTTTGAGCCTTAAACTATTGAAGATTCTGGACATCTCAAGATGGAAATGGTTAAAGACCAAACAGGAGTTCTATTCAGTACTGTAATCTTATTCTGATTGAGAATTATTATAGGTTTGTCACAGAAAAAGTATCCAGCATTGGGAGAAAAGTGGAGACCACAAAGGAGATCTAGAAACAGTTTAGACCTCTTTTCTCTGACCTCTTACACAGTAGTCATACAGAAATGATGAGAAAATAAAGTTGTTACACCTTGTCCAACATAATGCTTTTTCTCATAAAAACATTACAAGAGATTCATAGCTTAAATATGAAGTAAATAACTTTCTTAATTTAGAAGACATTTGACAACATTAGGTAAACAACTATTTGGGTACCAAATGGGAAAAGTACAAATAATTACAGGGTAAATAAATTATAAAAGACATACCTGCGAATAAGTGAGCCTTAAAGCGTACTGGGCAATTTGAGTCGTTCTCATTTTGGCCAAACTGTGGTCCAAACCAGTGTGTGGCTGCAAAACAAATAACTATTTCATAATCACGCAAAAATTACACTGCAAACTCTTTTACATAACCTATGAAAATATTAATAAGTATCAAAAATCACTCGCGAAAATTGACACACACCGTCCAATATATTTTTGTTATTACTTTATTGGTGTTTCGATTTTTTCACACGGTTATAAAAGATAAATGATTTAATTTTGATTTACGTACATGCACCCGCTGACTACCTGCGAATGAAAGAAGAATCTAGCTAGACGTCACTTGAATCATTGAATGAAACCACTGATGACTATCGTTTGACAGTTAGTTTTTTTTTAATCTATTGGATTCATTTTGACAGTTAGTAAAACAAAGTGTTGCCATAATCGGAAACAAAGAAACCACTACTTGAATTATTTTCGAAGGATGTTATTTTTGAAGGATGCTAAAGATAGAACAGTACAGCACAGCTGCACAGCAGTGCAGCTCGATTCTAACTTTTATGGTGACTCTGAAGTACGCTACTTACTGCGCTGTACCTTACCCCTCAACCCCGCTGACAGGTAAAGTTACTGCGCAGAGACTTGCCTCATGTTAGGAGCTGCCATAAGGTTTGAATCGGGCCGTAAAGAATACCCGTCATGCATAACACAAAATTTTATCTTCTTTTTGCTTTTATATTCAGTAAAATAGTCACTAATCCAATGTCATATTTGAAATCGTTGTGCTCGTGGACAACGTTCACTTTTATTTTTGAGACGGAAAATGTAAGTTGGTTTCAGTGTAAGTATTTCGAGAGAGTTAATTCCGCTAATCGACTAGAAAAAATATTTGCCGATTCAGCTACGGCTTTTTTACCATGCTAAAAAGTTAGTTCAGTTCATATTATAGTAATTACTTATTATAATTGCTTCTTCATTACGGGCAACTGTCAAATTCTGCTGCTGAATATATGTGCATACCATACCCAGCGTTTGGCAAATCAATAGCGGGGGAGCAAAATAAAGAATCCCCTTAGTAAATACTAAGGGGAACTCTTGATTTTGCAGGCATAGGCGTGCATAATTTGACAATCATAAATTTATGAGAGCAGGGATGGCAGTCTATATCCAGGAGTTTCCCCCTTCTGTCCCTTAATCCCTCTCTGTACGCCCTAATCAGTCTTTTTAGTTTCGCCGGTGGATCACTTTCATAAGTTAACTATGGACACTAACATTACAGAAACATCATCGTGAGTAGGTTGGTCAGGTACACGTCCAATAATCAGCACATGACACTATGTGCACTAACTGGACAGGTCCACATAAATCTGTGTGGTTCTTTCCTCAAAAGACCATTTCAGATTATTTTTAATTTACATGGCCCTCACGTGATCTGACCAAGATTATCATCATCATCATCATCATTTCAGCCGAAAGACGTCCACTGCTGGACATAGGCCTCCCCCAAGCACCTCCACTTCGACCGGTTTTGTGCTTCTCGCATCCAACGAGTTCCTGCGGCCTTCACCAAGATTATATCTGGACTTAATAGGATACTTTGACCTTTGATATTGTTTCGGTCTATGTCCACCGACCTCATCTTAAAAATAATTGACGTGTAAAGGTATACAAATCTACTTACAGAAAAATACATCATTTATCATGGCTATCATTTTGCGGTCTATTTTCCGTTACCACACCAACTTAACATTTTTAGGGGTTGATTTTTTCCGGCCTGACTACTGTTTCGCATTTGCCGATCAAAATCTACTAAAAAAGTAAAATAATATTTAATGGTAACATTGTCTTTATGGTAGCATTTCTTTGTAATGTTACCATTAAATATTATTTATTTTTTAGTACAATTCTGAATTACTTTTAATTTAAATTATTTATTCCCAGAACTTGTTGTAATTAAAAGTTGACGTATCGTCAAAAAAATTATTTGGGAAACAATTCCGGAAAACTATTTCATAAAGAAAAACATAGTATGGTAATGGTATCAGATTAGTGCAAGATGTTTTCGGTAGATGGCACTTGGCAGTCAAATAGAATGATCAAGAGCGGAAAGAGGGGTTCTGAGCGTTTTGATATATTAAAATTAACATCAATGGTTCTGACTTTCTGAGTTTTGTATTTTTCTTTAGGAATTTCTCAGTCTAGAACTACTTGGTTTGTGAACAGTCTGTTATCTCAATATATATCTCTCTATAGGCTCTCCTCTTCCCCTATTAGGTACCAACGTGGGACTTAAAAAAAACGAAGAGGTTTTTTTGTTTTCTCGTAGTATATTTTCTATTGGATTTTCAGTACCTAGCAGCCTTGAGGCCTTGAGCTTGACGTATTAAAAGCTCTCGTTATATTAGCGGTTGAACTATACGGTACCTACTTATTGTTTTCAGTTAGCAAAAGTTGAACCTACCACCACCGGCACGCGAAAAGATGTTTTCATATGGTTTTCGGTTTTCGTATGGCACTTTTGTATTGATATAAAACAGCTAGCAGTAGAACACTAGACAGAGAATGGTTTGCCAAGGGAACAAACAACTATTTTGAAGGCGAGAGTGTTCAAAGAAAAAAAAATCCGGTACAGAATACTTTTTGCGAAAGTCTACTGCTGTTGCTAGACATACATAGGTACGTCTTTAAAATGAGGTCTGTCAAATCTCTGCCAATACCCTAAAAAAGCAGCAAGCGCAATATTACTTTCTTAAGAATTTACGACCATATTTTAATCATCTACAGTGATTTTATATTCATTATCTTTTACTGCATCATTCCTTACGCACCTTTTTGACAATCTCCTAACATTTTCAACTATAACACAATGGCTTAAGATTCCAAATCGCTTGCTGCAAGACTTTAAGAATAGGTTTTGGAGTTCTGAGCTCTGTCTGTATTTGAATAAGGTTCAAAATAGGTAGTTTAGTGCTATCAAAAGTAGTTTCATTCTAGATGCTGAGCAAACATGGCTAGTTTACTTTTGAGCAGTATCTCAAGAGATATAAAGATACGAGATAAGGAATGGGGACAAGATATGGGAGGCTGAAGTTAAACGTGCTGGAGAAATATTACAATTAGGTACATATTTTGTACCTACCACCTTAAACCTTCCTTCTTCTGAACGAGTCGATGGCAATCTATATACAGTCGGCCCAGCGGGGTAATTGTGTTACATACAATTACCCCGTATATTATACTATCAGTATGTACTTAGGTAGCAATGGCATTCATTTTGACAGTTCAACAACATTCATTGCGTCATTGCGTAATGTACGTTGTTGAGCAGACATAAGAACATATGAAGCAATGGATTATCAATATCTTTCAAAATGATTCAGTTTGAGATAGATAGTGCGTTACGAAATTAAGTGCAAAATTTGGCTACGAGCTTGGAATCTTCAATGTGGATTGAACTCGGCAAGACTCTTGAGTTGTACAGACGCCAGCACATCAACCACAACAGTCATTAACAATCACTCCTACAATCATTACTACAATCTGTCAAATTTCTTTAATAGATTTTCAACTTTATTACTAAAACATAAGGTTCAAAGTTGATTGGGAAAATCTGACAGTTTCGGCTAGGTTGACGTGCTGGCGTCTGTACTTGACATGCGTCTTGTCCAAATTCATGCCGAGGCCAACCCGCTGAGAGGCTCTATGTATATTTACACTGTGCAGCATCTGGTTTAACTGTTCTAGCGTCTCTGCCATTATGACGACTATGTCATCGGCAAACCGAAGGTGTAAGACGTACTCGCCGTTCACATTGATATCCTGCCCAGTCCGGTCCAGCGTTTTAAAGACGTCTTCCAACGCATTGGTGAACAGTTCCGGTGGTATTACATCCCCCTGTCTCACCCCCGTGAGCAGTTGGATGGGGCTGGTTTTCTGATCCTGGATCTGGACAGTCATCGTGGCAGCATCATTCAGACATCTCAACACTTCGATATACCGCCAGTCAATTCGACATCGTTGCAGAGAGGCCAGAACTGCCCATATATCTATCAGATAATTAATTTATATGTCATGGTTTCGTTTTTAATTCTTTTACCTATTGTGGTATAGTAATTTTATTTTAGGTGCATCGTCCTCACATGTTATTATATAATTAATGTACCCATGCAAAATATTGTACCTAAAACATTTTAAAAGAGTAACGGTGGAGTTTCTTGCCCGTTCTTCTCCATACGAAAACTACCTTTTGGAATGGGCGACTAGAATCAATTCTATTTTAAGATAATTTTTGACGTTCAAAAGTGCCTTTTATGTGCCTATTTGAAATAAATGCTTTGACTTTGAATATATCAATGGAATCGAAGGCTTTCTCGTAATCCAAAGCGGCTGGTTTTACTCCTCCGTCTTCTGTACAATTTGCCGAACATCATCATCTGCCTAGCCTTTTCCCAACTATGTTGGGGTCAGCTTCCAGTCTAACCGGATGCAGCTGAATACCAATATTTTACATGGTGCGGCTGCCTATCTGACCTTCACACCCAGTTACTGGGTAATATGATACCTTGGTAAGGCTGGTTGTCAGACTTTCGGGCTATTGACGACCCGTAACGACTGTCAAAGATCCACGAATGACAGCCGGGACCAACGGCTTAACGTGCATTCCGAGGTACGTAGGTGTCTTTGTATGTGAAGACCCTCACCCATCCACGGACCAACCGCGGCAAGCGTAGCTTCACATGATCGATCGACCCATGCGGCTGGTATTTCTTAGCTACAAGCAATATCTACAATACAATTTGCCGAACAGTCATCTGTAAATCTTCACCTTGAGCAGGTTTTCTTTGCTTCAGCCTACCTGAGTCCGGAGTTTATTAAAAAAATTCCAGGTAACCCAAGGCAACTCATGTCTAGGTGGGAAATTTTCAGCAGTAGAAACAAATGGGTTGGGTAGGAAAGCACTGTCTCGCCACAACTTTAGCCTTTCCTTAGACCGTTCGCCAGTGAGTGAGGACACACTTCAAAAAGCTGTTGCGGCTTCTCAGCCTTTGTTTCACGAGGAATTTTGAGTTAAATCTTTCCTACTGTTTTACTATGTTATTAATAAAAACTGTCCTAAACCCGGATTATTACAGGCAAATCCCGGAAGAGCTTTTAGTGTTTGTAGACTACAGACAGAAGAATTATTTTGTATCGCCCGGGAATTGGACCTGTGACCCTTAAGAGTAAATAATAACTGAGTCAATGCGCCACAACCGCTTGGTTAACCGCGTCTTTCTTTCTCCGTCTACGAAGCAAAAAGGTAACAGACAGACAGACACACTGGCGTCGATTCTCTTGTTCACAAACTAAACTATATTTAAGTTCAGTGCATCTTTTTCTTTCTATTTCATTAAGAAAAGGACAGGAGATAAATATTAGTTTAGTCCTGTCAAATTAAGATACTCCATAGACAATTTAGACGTGATTAAAAAATTGGCTATTAAAAATACGTCAATTTACGCTAGGCACGGACTAATTTGACAGGTCTAAACTAATATTTATCTTCTGTCCTTTTCTTAACGACATAGAAAGAAAAAGATGCACTGAAATTAAATTTAGTTTAGTTTGTGAACAAGGGAATCGGCGCCACTTTCGCAATTATAACACTAGCAGCGCCCCGCGGTTCACGTCACGTCATCACCTCTAAACTTGTATGGAGTAGTGTCAGGCGCTGGCTAATTTTTTGACAGGACTATAGAGGTATGAGGAACAGGGTGTAAAGTTCACTCATCCTCGTTAGAAAAGGGAGGATCCTCCGACCAGACGGGTGTTGTGTCTGGCGGGCAACTGCCCGATGATTCATGTCGGGTTGTTGTATCTATGCTAGTTGCGCGGTAAACTCTGCTTGCGAGATGCAGGATTTGCGTGACGTCAGTATGACGCGTTGTTCGCATGTAGCGTTGTAGATACCGCTACAGGACTAAACTAAAATTTATCTTTGTCCTTTTCTTAATGAAATAGAAAGAAAAAGATGCATCGAACTTAAATTTAGTTTAGTTTGTGAACAACAGAATCGGCATTAATGTCTATTTTTTTTTTACAAGTAAAGCAATGAATCCTGATTGGACAGACTGTCTACCCGTATCATCTGCGAACACTAAGTTCACCCAATTCCCTGACTTTTGGAGATAAGCACTGATATCAGATTAAAGCTGATAGTTATGGTTTAATGAACTCCCAAGAAGATGGGCGAAATATTCTTGAAGAGACAGAATTTCCAGCTTAGTTGGTCGGCAAATCTGGTTTTTTAACATAAATCTAGATTCAATTAAACCATTCTAAGTCCCGTATTACAGAACCTCACTCAAGACTCAATCAAGCGTTACTTAAAACTAGTTTCAACCAATCAAATGGCTCTAAACTAGTTTTAATTAATGCATGAGTCTTGAGTGAGATCCTGTAATACGGGCCATAGTAAGCTATTTATAAGTAAACTGTAAGATTACCTTACCTTATTTTTAATATAATTGAAAATTGAATTGACATCCTGCAGGGTAATTGTGTAACACACTATCAGTAGCAATGGGTTTCATTTTGACAGTTCAACAACATTCATTGCGTTATTTGCTTTGTTGAGCAGACACATTTATCGAACACATGGAGCAATGGATTAGCAATATCCTTCAAAACGATTCAAATTGAGAGTAATAGCACAGAATACTTAAAGTACTACGTACAGAAAGGCCACTCCCTTCCCCGCACTAACATCAGTTACCGCACCTCACCCCGCACTTCGGCGTATTCGTCGCAGTTCTTTAACAAGAGCGCTCGCAAACACAAGTACCTCACGCACACATTCATACGTATACAAACGTCATTTTTTAATGTAGTAGTAGTAGGTAATTATTTTGCGAGGGTTGTATGGAGTGTCCGGGGTGTGGTACCTAATAGTGTGTTACGCAAAAAAAATTCAGTAAGATAAAGTCTGGATTTGTGCCCGGTTGAGTTAAACATAACGATCGAAATGTGGGTGTAGTAAACTACTAAAGGAACTACTCTGCCTTAACCCTTCTGGGAATACAGTCGTGATGTCCTGTTATGTATCTATACAGGTTGAAATTGAAAACATGCGACAAATCGAAATGGGAGATTGTACTCATCATTATGAACAATTTTTACTATGGGACCAAACATGAAATCGCGAAAAAAAAATCAGCTGTTCCCTACATTTATGTTCGCATAACTCGTCAAAATGTAGGGAACAGCAAATTTTTTTTTCGCGATGTCAGTTTTGGTCCCATAGTAAAAGTTGTTCAAAATTATGAGTACAATCTCCCATTGCGACATTTCACCCTGTATAAGTTATAAAAAACTAAAACCCTACTACTGAAAAGGATGAAACAAGAAAGTAACTTCCCGTGGTCGCATGCCGCTGTACTAACTATACAAAGCTATGGTAGCATGCGACCACGGGAAGGTAGGTACTTTCCTGTTTCATCCTATTCAGTAGTCGGGTTTTAGTTTTTTAACTCTTTTTTTATTTAATTATTTTGGGGCTTATTTCAGTAATATTTATATTTTTCAAATGTGCTAATTAAGCTCTTTCATTTGATACCTAACACGACATGATTATAAAAATAAAATATTTTAGGTCATGACCTTATGTCCGCTAGAGGGCGCCACATTCAATTTATTGTGACGTCACCTAGCCTATAACCAGCGGGGCAGCGGACGATCAAGACGCTTCCAACGATACCTTATTTGTCTAATTATTATAAGTACTTTTGAAGTTATGAGGGAACAGATGAACACACATACATACATACCGGTCAAAATCATAACCCTCCTTTTTTCTTCGCCGTAGTCGGGTAAAAAGACCTGCACCCTAATTGCGTAACACACTATTAATCGGAATCTGAATCATTTTGAAGCAAATTGCTAATCCATTAATTCATAAGTTCGAAAAAATTGTCTGTTCAGCACGTAAATAACGCAATGAATGTTGTTGAACTGTCAAAATGAAACCGATTCCGATTGATAATGTGTTACGCAATTGCCCCGCTGCATGGGATCAAATACCATAGTAATAATAACTGGAATTAAAGTCTGTCTGTCTCCTCGGTAGCTAGCGTGAAGTTTGTTTAGCTGCTCCCGACCGGAAGCCGCGCGGTCACCGACGACGGTAGTGGTAAACATGTGGTTTAGAAACAACGGTTTTATTTGAACAAGGAACCACAAAATTACCCGCTATTGTTTAAAAGTTCGTCCAATGGTTTCTTTCGACTTTTGCACGACTCATAGGTAATGCGAAGTATTAGAGAGTGCTTTACGATCGAACATTTTTTTTTTGCCTCCTTTCTGCTACTGTTTTTATTGTAATATACTCCTGCTATGTACATAGAACCTACTTAATTTATATATACCATTGTAAGTATAGATAATTTAATGGAGATTAATTCTACAGGGTGAAATTAAATTCATGGGCATCCTTTTAAGGGGTCATTGTACTCATCATTATGAACAACTTCCACTATGGGACTAAACCTAAAATCGCGAAAAAAGAAAAACAGCTGTTCCTTGCATTTATGTTCACATAACTCGACAAAATGTAGGGAAGAGGTGTTTTTTTTTTTTTGCGATTTCAGGTTTGGTACCATAGTAAAAGTTGTTTATAATTATGATTACAATGACCCCTTAAAAGGATGCCCATGAATTAAATTTCACCCTGTATACTTTTCAAAAATTGATTTAATGCAGTACGAGGGAAAAACAACAAAATAATTCTAAAAAAATTCCTGTCAATCGAGGTGTGAAACATTAAAACTCATAAACATCAGAATCTTGAAGTCTAATGAACCAGGCGCCCTATTTGAGGCAAATTGCTTTGGTACGTAATAACAATAATACTCCTTTGCCGCGGTTGGTCTGTGGATGGGTGACCATCTATTATGTGTATACCAAGACCCCTTCGTGCCTCGGAAAACACGTTATTTCCGGCTGTCATTCGTGGATCTTTGACACTCGTTACGGGTCGTCAAAAGCCCGTAAGTCTGACAACCAGTAGTCTTACCAAGGGGTATCGTATTACCCAGTAACTGGGTTGTGGAGGTCCGATAGGCAGTCGCTCCATGTAAAATACTGGTATTCAGCTGCATCCGGTTAGACTGGAAGCCGACCCCAACATAGTTGGGAAAAGGCTAGGCAGGTGATGATGACGATCTTTGAAAATAATCTCTATTTATCGATCCTAGAATAGAATAGAAAAGAATACTCTTTATCATGTACACCATATAAATTACAGACATAAATATAGATACTTTACAATGTGTGTTTTATGTATTGTTATATTAGACGCTAATTAGATAAAGTAGAAAATAACCTCCGTTGAAAACGAAAAAGTAAGTAGGTACAGTCACCAGCACATCAATGTACCCGAAACTGTCAAATTTTCCCAATCAACTTTGAACCTTATTCTTTAGTTATAAAGTTGAAAATTAATCGCTCAAGGACCGCGGGACACCGATCGGTGACCAGACAATAGAAAATCAATTGTGTCTCATTAGCGGAGCTTGACAGATTAAAGAAATTTGACAGATTGTAGTAGGTTGATGTGCTGGCGTCTGTACCTTTTCATTCGCTCCAAAAACTAGCCTAACATCATCTCCTTGTAGATTTCTCTTGAAACCATCTCAATAATAACTAGCACGATTTGCAAGACGCATTACATAAGCCTCAACTATGCAAATACGTGTGCGGTCATGTTATAAAGTTAAACCTTAAGCTTTGGAGCTCGACAACAATGGAAGAAAATTGAAAGTCACTAAAACTATGTTTCCTATAGCCTGTACCCATTTTCCCGATAAGAATAATATTATTTAAAGGTGTGTTCACACGGAGTGAGTCGATGATCGAGTTTTAAAAGTGCTAAGTACTTATTTTTAACCGACGAAAAAACGGAGGAGGTTATCAATTCGACGCGTATATTATTATCATTTTTTTTTTTAATGTATGATCACGCATAACTTTTTACAGAGCTGTCCGATTTTGATAATTCTTTTTTTATTGGAAAGGATATAAGTACCCCGAAGTTGGTCCCATATAAATTTAGAAAAAAAAAATCCAACCCTAAGGGTAGGAAAGAAGCAACGATGTAAATGTCAGTATTAAATTATTACTATGTTGTTATGAAAAGAACTGTATTTTACAGAATTTTATTTATTTAAAAATTAGGTAATTAGGTTAGGGTTAGGTAGGTTAAGCATTAGGTTTTTAAATAGTAGGTACCATATTATTAATAAACATATTGGAGACCGGGAATTAATACTTTATTAGGGCGGTAAAAGCGTAGAAGTACCTAAATAAGTATTAAGTATATGGACTAAAAATTTTCTGTACCTACCTACCTATCATGGAAATAAGGTTTTTTTCCTATTTTTGTTAAGAAACGCCTTGGAGAGCGGGAATTTATATGCTATCAAACAGGGCGGTAGAGGCGTGAAAGTTAGTTTTAATTACTTTTAATAAGTAGGTCGACTATTAAAACGAACTTTATACTGAGCATCCTTTTGACGTTGAGCAGAGTTCTGCAGATTTTAGCGAAATATTCCGCAAAGGATGGGAATGCTCTGTGATGGGACGCATGCATCCCTGAAAAGGATGCTGTTACCTACATTCGTGTCGAGGTAAGGTGTACTTACGTACTACTTGTAATAAGATTCAAACATTTTCACTGACATCTAGCAGAAGAGGAGATCGATACTTAATGAAATCCAATGAGAAAGCTACATATCTACTTAAATATATACCTAAGAAGGAAAATCTTTAACGTATGAGACATAGGTCGGTGTATTAAATTACAACATATTTATCTAAGTATTAGTAATAGAATAGAATTTTAAAGATAATTTAAGTATTTGTCATCTTGTGTCGCATCTTGTTACGTATTTTTAACCGACTTCAAAAAAAGGAGGAGGTTATCAATTCGACTGTATTTTTTTTTTTTTTTTTTTTTTTTATGTTTGTTACCTCATAAGTAACTTGCGACTGGGTGAACCGATTTTCATGATTCTTTTTTTATTTGAAAGCTGGTGCTTCCCGTGTGGTCCCATTGTCACCATTCCGTATTACAGAACCTCACTCAAGACTCAATCAAGCGTTACTTAAAACTAGTTTCAACCAATCAAATGGCTCTAAACTAGTTTTAATTAATGCATGAGTCTTGAGTGAGATCCTGTAATACGGGCCATAGTAAGCTATTTATAAGTAAACTGTAAGATTACCTTACCTTATTTTTAATATAATTGAAAATTGAATTGACATCCTGCAGGGTAATTGTGTAACACACTATCAGTAGCAATGGGTTTCATTTTGACAGTTCAACAACATTCATTGCGTTATTTGCTTTGTTGAGCAGACACATTTATCGAACACATGGAGCAATGGATTAGCAATATCCTTCAAAACGATTCAAATTGAGAGTAATAGCACAGAATACTTAAAGTACTACGTACAGAAAGGCCACTCCCTTCCCCGCACTAACATCAGTTACCGCACCTCACCCCGCACTTCGGCGTATTCGTCGCAGTTCTTTAACAAGAGCGCTCGCAAACACAAGTACCTCACGCACACATTCATACGTATACAAACGTCATTTTTTAATGTAGTAGTAGTAGGTAATTATTTTGCGAGGGTTGTATGGAGTGTCCGGGGTGTGGTACCTAATAGTGTGTTACGCAAAAAAAATTCAGTAAGATAAAGTCTGGATTTGTGCCCGGTTGAGTTAAACATAACGATCGAAATGTGGGTGTAGTAAACTACTAAAGGAACTACTCTGCCTTAACCCTTCTGGGAATACAGTCGTGATGTCCTGTTATGTATCTATACAGGTTGAAATTGAAAACATGCGACAAATCGAAATGGGAGATTGTACTCATCATTATGAACAATTTTTACTATGGGACCAAACATGAAATCGCGAAAAAAAAATCAGCTGTTCCCTACATTTATGTTCGCATAACTCGTCAAAATGTAGGGAACAGCAAATTTTTTTTTCGCGATGTCAGTTTTGGTCCCATAGTAAAAGTTGTTCAAAATTATGAGTACAATCTCCCATTGCGACATTTCACCCTGTATAAGTTATAAAAAACTAAAACCCTACTACTGAAAAGGATGAAACAAGAAAGTAACTTCCCGTGGTCGCATGCCGCTGTACTAACTATACAAAGCTATGGTAGCATGCGACCACGGGAAGGTAGGTACTTTCCTGTTTCATCCTATTCAGTAGTCGGGTTTTAGTTTTTTAACTCTTTTTTTATTTAATTATTTTGGGGCTTATTTCAGTAATATTTATATTTTTCAAATGTGCTAATTAAGCTCTTTCATTTGATACCTAACACGACATGATTATAAAAATAAAATATTTTAGGTCATGACCTTATGTCCGCTAGAGGGCGCCACATTCAATTTATTGTGACGTCACCTAGCCTATAACCAGCGGGGCAGCGGACGATCAAGACGCTTCCAACGATACCTTATTTGTCTAATTATTATAAGTACTTTTGAAGTTATGAGGGAACAGATGAACACACATACATACATACCGGTCAAAATCATAACCCTCCTTTTTTCTTCGCCGTAGTCGGGTAAAAAGACCTGCACCCTAATTGCGTAACACACTATTAATCGGAATCTGAATCATTTTGAAGCAAATTGCTAATCCATTAATTCATAAGTTCGAAAAAATTGTCTGTTCAGCACGTAAATAACGCAATGAATGTTGTTGAACTGTCAAAATGAAACCGATTCCGATTGATAATGTGTTACGCAATTGCCCCGCTGCATGGGATCAAATACCATAGTAATAATAACTGGAATTAAAGTCTGTCTGTCTCCTCGGTAGCTAGCGTGAAGTTTGTTTAGCTGCTCCCGACCGGAAGCCGCGCGGTCACCGACGACGGTAGTGGTAAACATGTGGTTTAGAAACAACGGTTTTATTTGAACAAGGAACCACAAAATTACCCGCTATTGTTTAAAAGTTCGTCCAATGGTTTCTTTCGACTTTTGCACGACTCATAGGTAATGCGAAGTATTAGAGAGTGCTTTACGATCGAACATTTTTTTTTTGCCTCCTTTCTGCTACTGTTTTTATTGTAATATACTCCTGCTATGTACATAGAACCTACTTAATTTATATATACCATTGTAAGTATAGATAATTTAATGGAGATTAATTCTACAGGGTGAAATTAAATTCATGGGCATCCTTTTAAGGGGTCATTGTACTCATCATTATGAACAACTTCCACTATGGGACTAAACCTAAAATCGCGAAAAAAGAAAAACAGCTGTTCCTTGCATTTATGTTCACATAACTCGACAAAATGTAGGGAAGAGGTGTTTTTTTTTTTTTGCGATTTCAGGTTTGGTACCATAGTAAAAGTTGTTTATAATTATGATTACAATGACCCCTTAAAAGGATGCCCATGAATTAAATTTCACCCTGTATACTTTTCAAAAATTGATTTAATGCAGTACGAGGGAAAAACAACAAAATAATTCTAAAAAAATTCCTGTCAATCGAGGTGTGAAACATTAAAACTCATAAACATCAGAATCTTGAAGTCTAATGAACCAGGCGCCCTATTTGAGGCAAATTGCTTTGGTACGTAATAACAATAATACTCCTTTGCCGCGGTTGGTCTGTGGATGGGTGACCATCTATTATGTGTATACCAAGACCCCTTCGTGCCTCGGAAAACACGTTATTTCCGGCTGTCATTCGTGGATCTTTGACACTCGTTACGGGTCGTCAAAAGCCCGTAAGTCTGACAACCAGTAGTCTTACCAAGGGGTATCGTATTACCCAGTAACTGGGTTGTGGAGGTCCGATAGGCAGTCGCTCCATGTAAAATACTGGTATTCAGCTGCATCCGGTTAGACTGGAAGCTGATCCCAACATAGTTGGGAAAAGGCTAGGCAGGTGATGATGACGATCTTTGAAAATAATCTCTATTTATCGATCCTAGAATAGAATAGAAAAGAATACTCTTTATCATGTACACCATATAAATTACAGACATAAATATAGATACTTTACAATGTGTGTTTTATGTATTGTTATATTAGACGCTAATTAGATAAAGTAGAAAATAACCTCCGTTGAAAACGAAAAAGTAAGTAGGTACAGTCACCAGCACATCAATGTACCCGAAACTGTCAAATTTTCCCAATCAACTTTGAACCTTATTCTTTAGTTATAAAGTTGAAAATTAATCGCTCAAGGACCGCGGGACACCGATCGGTGACCAGACAATAGAAAATCAATTGTGTCTCATTAGCGGAGCTTGACAGATTAAAGAAATTTGACAGATTGTAGTAGGTTGATGTGCTGGCGTCTGTACCTTTTCATTCGCTCCAAAAACTAGCCTAACATCATCTCCTTGTAGATTTCTCTTGAAACCATCTCAATAATAACTAGCACGATTTGCAAGACGCATTACATAAGCCTCAACTATGCAAATACGTGTGCGGTCATGTTATAAAGTTAAACCTTAAGCTTTGGAGCTCGACAACAATGGAAGAAAATTGAAAGTCACTAAAACTATGTTTCCTATAGCCTGTACCCATTTTCCCGATAAGAATAATATTATTTAAAGGTGTGTTCACACGGAGTGAGTCGATGATCGAGTTTTAAAAGTGCTAAGTACTTATTTTTAACCGACGAAAAAACGGAGGAGGTTATCAATTCGACGCGTATATTATTATCATTTTTTTTTTTAATGTATGATCACGCATAACTTTTTACAGAGCTGTCCGATTTTGATAATTCTTTTTTTATTGGAAAGGATATAAGTACCCCGAAGTTGGTCCCATATAAATTTAGAAAAAAAAAATCCAACCCTAAGGGTAGGAAAGAAGCAACGATGTAAATGTCAGTATTAAATTATTACTATGTTGTTATGAAAAGAACTGTATTTTACAGAATTTTATTTATTTAAAAATTAGGTAATTAGGTTAGGGTTAGGTAGGTTAAGCATTAGGTTTTTAAATAGTAGGTACCATATTATTAATAAACATATTGGAGACCGGGAATTAATACTTTATTAGGGCGGTAAAAGCGTAGAAGTACCTAAATAAGTATTAAGTATATGGACTAAAAATTTTCTGTACCTACCTACCTATCATGGAAATAAGGTTTTTTTCCTATTTTTGTTAAGAAACGCCTTGGAGAGCGGGAATTTATATGCTATCAAACAGGGCGGTAGAGGCGTGAAAGTTAGTTTTAATTACTTTTAATAAGTAGGTCGACTATTAAAACGAACTTTATACTGAGCATCCTTTTGACGTTGAGCAGAGTTCTGCAGATTTTAGCGAAATATTCCGCAAAGGATGGGAATGCTCTGTGATGGGACGCATGCATCCCTGAAAAGGATGCTGTTACCTACATTCGTGTCGAGGTAAGGTGTACTTACGTACTACTTGTAATAAGATTCAAACATTTTCACTGACATCTAGCAGAAGAGGAGATCGATACTTAATGAAATCCAATGAGAAAGCTACATATCTACTTAAATATATACCTAAGAAGGAAAATCTTTAACGTATGAGACATAGGTCGGTGTATTAAATTACAACATATTTATCTAAGTATTAGTAATAGAATAGAATTTTAAAGATAATTTAAGTATTTGTCATCTTGTGTCGCATCTTGTTACGTATTTTTAATAAAAAAAAGATATCAAGCGTATTCTTAGTTAGCCTGTCCTATGACTGTCAAAATCAACAATTTAAACTACAAAAATAGGTGACCTTACTGTAAAAACAGGTGATTAAACAACCGTCCGTCTGAACGCGCCCTATCTCCGTGTCCTAGCCACAGGTGTGACGTAACAGGTACACTTGTATAAAACACTCGACAAGTAAGCACCGACGCCATTTTATTCTTGCCGCCATCAGTGCAAGTTTCCAAAATCAGTTCACGATACTTTTAACTGATCACTAAAATTAGTTCGTTCTAAAAGTTAAACACTCCTAAATTAACAATTAGAATAATTACGTTATTTTCTTTTGTCATTTAGAGTTTTAACGTGTTTTTTCTTAATTTGGAAGTCAATTGAGTGGTGTTTCAGTCATTTTTGAGCGGGAAATTTGGTTAATACGATTGTTACAAAATATTATTGATAAAACGATATGATTGGATTGTTTTATCGTACTATAGATAACAATTAAAGTTTTCTGGCCTGTGATTGGTCACATGACGGTCGGCAGGGCGTCGTAACGATGGACCATCTAATGAGATAAACATGTGATTCAAGATGGCGGATCATTTGAGGGCGAATCTCGCTGTGGAAGTTTTTCACTTTGTTGGGTAAGATACTTTTTTATTTTAAAGGTTTTCTTAAATTAATTGGCGATTCATGAAATTAGAAGCTAGAATTTAATCTTAAAAAAATATTTGAACAGTTTTTTTTATTTTACCATTTTTTTTTTAATTTTTTTTGGTTCCTTCAGAAGAATAATTATTTTCTATCATAGATATCTAAAGTCAATGAATCAAATAAGTGTAGGTACCTATCTCGTAGGTAACTGCAATTAGGTACCCAAATTAAAATTCATTTAAGTATAAATAATTTTAAAAATAAACCAGAATTTAAGTGAGTTAAGATAAACCAAATCATAAGTAAGTAAAACACTTAAATTAGGATCTGCTTGTGACTCAGGCCAAGAAAAAAAAAATTGTCTTTAGCCATCAAAATTCAAACACCATTCAAAGACTACCATCTTCTTCCGTCTCTGGTCCCGTTACTTGGAGTCGGGTCTCCTCACTTTTCTGCGCCAAGTTATTCTGTCTTGGGTTGTCGGTTCAGGCAATTGGGCTTTCACCCTATTAGCATTTGAGTCGCTTACGGGGTACCTACGCCCTAATATTATATAAATTGATAGCTTATTGTTTTACGGCCGGTTGACACCCGACGCCAATGCAGTAACTCATCTGGTGAGCTCGGGAGCCGTCGTTGGCCCGAAGTCTCCTCCGCCGCCATCCCTACTGCCCCATCTGCATAGTAGTGCAGCTCCAGGGTAACCTGTAATTTCAATACTCAAGAGCAGCTTTATCACTGGGTTTCTGCTCCTTCCGCCTGGTCTGACGTACCGATAGCTATAACTATCTCCGCCTTCACAGCCCTTGAAGTCTTCACCCGTTACCCTCGGCACGGGACCGTGTTATACCCCACGGCACTGGGTCCCTGTCCGAACTTCGCTACTAATTTACCCTGGCCTACTGAGGTAAAGGGCGCCCATCCCCGCGGCTAGGACGCGCCGGACAAGAATTACCCTAGTGGGAATTGAAGGAGATGACTCTGCTTCCCCAGGGGCTGAGATAATGGCTTTGTTTGATGCCACAGCCAAGGGCGACTTCAAAGACTTTACATACGCCGTCTTATTGAAAAGTTTAAACCATAAACTAGCTTTCCAAACATTTAAAATTAGAACTTCCTTATCACCTCAATTAACGTTTTTAAAAAACAAACATTTGCTTTAGCACAATCTAATGCCCGGGGTCACATTGCCAGTTCAAATAAAAACGCCATATCTTAGATTATGAGAGCAGTAAACGAAAGATAACGCTATCATTGAATACAACACTATTTAGTTAGTTTTAAGTGGTTAAATTTATGATAGCATGCTTATTTCCTTTTCTAGATTGTTGTTGATTACGTAATCTTTGGCAGGTTATAGGGAGAGAGCATATTTTCTGGATGAGTTAGTTGAAAACATATTTTCTGGATGAGTTAGTTGAAAACATTCGATAAAAGTCAGGCACGGTCATCGACGCAAAAAAAAATCTGCTGTTACCAAGAAAATTGTAATACCTACGCGGTCAAAATCTATGGAACAGCATTTTTTTTGTAGCCGACGTAAAATTTGTTGGTACCCTAAGGGGTTATTAGAAACATGTGCTGAATTCATGGTTACAGTTGACGCGTTGATGTGCCTGTCACACTTTATAGTTAACTAGCAGCGCCCCGCGGATTCACCCGCATAAGTTTCCCGTGGGAATATCGGGATAAAAACTATCCTATGTCCTTTCCCGGGACTCAAACTATCTCTATACCAAATTTCATCTGAATCGGTTCAGCAGTTTAAGCGTGAAGAGGTAACAGACAGACACACTTTCGCATTTATAACATTAGTATGGATTCATAACTATGAACATAGTCAGATAAGCAGACAAGCAGTCGCTCCATGTAAAATACTGGTATTTAATTGCATCCGGTTAGACTGGAAGCCGACGGCCAACATAGTTCAGAAAAAGCTAGGCAGATTGTTTTATAACACGCTTTTTCTTAAACTTAGGTCCTACTAAATCAGCGCTCTCAACGTTGGAGGAAAGCATGGTGAGAAAACCGGGCATGTCCTAGAACCAAAAATTCGAAGACATGTGACATGACGGCCCATCTCTTCCTCACAGAAAGGGGGCTATGTTCCAAGCAATAAGAATATTTTTGGCTGCAAGAGCTAGCGCTGAACATCAGTCAGGGTACGATCCCCTTGTTTGGCAAATTATTATTTCGTACAAAATTATATTGAGTTTTTCTCTAACCCCTTAAAGAAAAATTCTTTATTTCGCAATTTTAACCAATTTCTGATCCCCCCTCCCCGCTACGTAAGAAAAAATAAGACTTGAATGAACCCCGCCCTTTGAATCTTATGTAAGACCAGCATCTACCAAAATTGCAAAGAAAAAGTAGCATATTTTTTTTTAAACTGAACTATCTACACCCCTCCCACCACCATGTTAGAAAAAATAAGACTTCTTTGGACCCCCTCCCCCTCAAATCGTCTTACGTAATAAATGAACAGCCCATAAGGACAAGTCTTAGTAAAAGTCCGCAGTCTGGAATAGTGACTGGTTGGCAATAAAAAAGATCCCCTCTAGGCCTTTATTACTATTTCCAAACCATCTTCTTAACTCAAGAATGCTGCAACCCACTCTCTTGACATAACACACAGGTACAACATATCTGCCCTACTATTCTTACTATTCCCGGTTTTTACTGGTCCAAAATTGCAATATCTAGACTGTAATCTTAGACCAGTCTTTAAAAAGGCATGCATCCTTATGTCCACCTCATACCGCTATTTCTTTCTGGGCCTGGTGCGTGGCATACGTGGCCATTTTCTGCCATTTGGTATCTACAGTTGTGTTCGCTTGTGACTCTTGCCACATATGACCAGCCCAGTTCCACTTTAATTTACCAGCTGTTTTACCAGCACCATTTAACTTTTTCTTTCCAATGTCCAGCTAAAACCAACCCACCTATCGCCTTACTTAAAAAAGCAGCTCTCTCTCGGAAAATTCCCATTATAAATTCTCCATTCAGAAATACAGAAAAAAATTGTTTCACAAACTGAGCAAAATGGCCAGTCTAGCATCAGTTTCGATCACAGACTTGTATCGATAAGGGACCTAATCAAGATGCTTATCGATTGATAACAGGAACGTGGTAGATAGCCGTGCAAGTGGTAGCGTTTACTACTCGCAATAGGTCGGAGTATTTATTGTCTAGATTTTAAAGTCATTGTGATATTTCTGTCGTAATTTTGGCAAGGGCTGCATATGTAACCACCTCATCTGTCCGTACACCTACTAACAATTAAGCTGAAGAGTTTGTTGTTGTTTTTTTTTTTGTTTGAACGTGTTAATCTCTGGAACTGCCAGTCAGTTTTGAAAAATTATTTTTGCATTTGATTGCCCGATTCTTGAGGGACAGAGATGAGGGCTTTACGTAAAAGATCTAGGCCACAGAATCAGCATTGCTATGTATCTATGGCAATAGGTATGACCATAATGCCTTGGAAGGTAGGTAACGTGTGTCGACACCCTTGCGCCATCCCATCTTCCAACCACGGTGAGCTGTGCTGGGGCGGCTGCTGCAGGTGCGGAAAACCTCAAACGGCGCAAATACTCCAATCTCTTTGGAACTTACATATAATATGTATTTGAGCCGTTTGGGGTTGAAACACTAGGGCCATGGGGCCCGAGTGCCCACTTAGTATTTCGAGACATCGGTTGGTCGACTCTTCAAGTGGCTGGCCTATTTTCTGGCCAAAGAATCAGCATTGCCATACAACCTTTTGGGCACGTTTCCTGTTGACAGCGATGCGGACGAATTTTTTGATGCCCTTTGATTATTTCCCCTCCCTTTTTATATACTTGGACATATTATTATTTTAATATTGTTAGCTTTTTAAATTATGTAATTATTTGAATTTCTTACCTATGATTCAGTACACATCCATCGCTGCTTTCAAATATTGGCGCCGCCGCCGGCGCCGTGTCGTACAGTCACCAAAACCCGCTAACACAATATAGGCTAAGTAGGTAGGTACTTACTACATACCAGCCTACACAAAGAAGCACCTGCGTAAAACATACATTTTAGTATCTAGTAAATCAGTACGTTTATGAGTAACGTATTAGGGTCCGGTCACATATTCATAGGTGGCCTCTAGACTCTAGGGTCAATTTTATTGATTGTCACTTGTCATATTCAACCGGCACGGCGGCACCCTAATTGCGCCATTATCAACCACAATCTGAATCATTTTGAAGGATGTTGCTAATCCAATGCTTCATAATTATGTTCGAAAACTTTGTCTGTTCAACAACGCAAATAACGCAGTGTCAAAATGAAAGCAATTGCTAGATACTGTTGCCATGTTGGTGTGTTACGCACTTACCCTGCCGGGTCTTGTATGTAATCCTGTTGACTCTTCTAAGTTCCTTCAATCTAACTCGTTGGCTGTATTTATTATAATACTAGCTGCGCCCCGGCGGTTTCACCCGCATAAGTTTCGATCCCGTGGGAATATCGGGATAAAAACTACCCTATGTTCTTTCCTGGGACTCAAACTGTCTCTCTACCAAATTTCATCTAAATCGGTTCAGCGGTTTAGGCGTGAAAAGGTAACCATACAGACAGACACACAGAGTTACTTTCGAATTTATATTATTAGTATGGATGTAATTGTGAATCATAGAATTAAAAACACGAACTTCAAAATAAAAACTTTATTGGACGTCTTTCGGCTGAAATAATTATGATGCCACTGTGCCACCCCTGCTCTCCGCTGCTCTCTTGGTGCTAGCATCCGTCAAATAGGGAATGTGAGGTAGCTTATGTCCAGGACTGAAAAACGCTGTGGATTATCAATTGTTTTTCTTAGTTATGCAACTTCTGAGGTGTCTGTTTAGTCAACAATAACAACTCCTTTTCATAGGTCTACATCAATTTCAAAATGGTGGCCAAACGTGGCATTATAAATCGGCGCCGAAGTCTTCAATTTATAAATATATATTCGTCATTTTGTTACATGTAACCGCAGTTCATATGTTATGTATAACTGAACGGTTACAGGTTGCGGTTTACATGTGTCTAGTAATTGATTTTGTATACAACCTTTATTGGGTATTCAAAATGTGGTCAGTTCTTGTTCGGTTAGTAGTTCGTGTCCTCGTGGGACAACGTTTAGGACTCTTGATATTTGTGTAGTTTCTGACCATCCATTTTCACCTATAAAAAGCGATTTAACAAGAATATAAGAAGTAATGGAGTTTTTTTATAAAGGAGCTCGTCCGGAGGAGAGTCAAATTGACTTATAGTATTAGGTACAGACCTATAATTCGATCCAGCCTCTCCCTGGCTGCCCTCTCCCAGCGAGGCCCTAAGCCGAGGTCCGTACCCCACACAGAGGATGCCCTTAGCGTGCTAGTCGCTTAGTTTTTAAGTTTTTTAAGACCTGGCTGGAGGCCTTAATTTATTGAAGCATGCGCAGGCAAATCCGATTAAGCAGACGATAACTTCCTTGGTACTTAGACATGCGAGACCTACTACGTCACCATGCTCTACGTCTACCGCCAGACGGCAATTACTTTCTAGTTCTGTTTGGTTTGCAAACATTTTAGCTTTTGTCTCTGATATCAAATGAAATGGCAACGCATTGATGCCTCTAGTGTTGTCGATGTCTAGGCGCAGTTAAACACTTGCCTAACCATCAGGTGGGTCCTCACCTTTTTTGCCACTAAGCAAAAATTAGCCTAGCCTTTTCCCAACTATGTTGGGGTCGGCTTCCAGTCTACCCGGATGCAGCTGAATACCAGTATTTTACATGGAGCGACTGCCTATCTGACCTCCACAACCCAGTTGCTAAGTAATACAATACCCTTTTGTTAGACTGGCAGTCAGACTTTCGGGCTTCTGACGACCCGTAACGACTGTCAAAGATCCACGAATGACAGCCGGGACCAATGGCTTAACGTGCTTCCCGAGGCACGGAGATCTTGATACTTAAAGATGGTCACCCATCCACGGACCAACCGCGGCAAGCGTAGCTTAACCTGATAGATCAACCTGTGCAGCTGTTATTACATAGCCACAAGCCCTTTGCCACCAGGTAGATAGGTGTAATATAAAAACATGACTGTATATCATTTACCAGGAATTACAGTCAAAAAGAACCAAAAGTAAGTTAGAAGTCCACCTTCTCTGAATCAGTCGAACCACGTTGAAACACCAAACTATTTGGACAGCAGCCTTTTATGAATCATGTTTGTGTGTCTTTGGCACTTCAAATAACACCTGACTAATGTACACCTATTGTATACCTTATTGTGTTGAGAGCAGGGTTTGTTTTAGCATGTAGCTGCTCATCAGCTGTTTAAATATGAACTCGGAATGGTAACAGAAGCCAGTTAGACTTGAATTGTTTCTTTTGTCATTTATTTTGTACGTGTAATGAAGTACCTACCTTTAAGGAATTTTTCTCATTTTGCAATGAAAACTAAGGATTTGAAGACAGCATAGCATCATTTATCAAAGAAGCGAAAGCTCCTGGATTCCTATGCCAACCTTACTGCTAGAAGAAGCTGTGGCGTCGCCTACATCGCCACGCGTCATACTGACGTTTCGCAAAATCTTGCATCGCGCAAGTAGAGTTTACCGGCCAAATCCATACTAATATTATAAATGCGAAAGTGTCTGTCTGTCTGTCTGTTACCTCTTCACGCTTAAACCGCTGAACCGATTTAAAAAATGAAATTTGGTATAGAGATAGTTTGAGTCCCGGTAAAGGACATAGGATAGTTTTTATTTCGATATTCCCACGAGACCGACACTTATGCGGGTGAAAACGCGGGGCGCAGCTAGTAATAATATAAAACGTCCCGACATCAATCATCGGGCAGTTTCCCACCAGATAAAACACCCGTCTGGTCGGAGATCCTCCCTTTTCTTTGGAGGATGAGTGAACTTTAAACCATGTTCCTCATGCCTCTATAAAGTCAAGAGTTATTAGCTGATAAGCTTTGAGAACAGTCGGAAATTATTGATTTCCTTTTCGATCACATACGTAACATAACAAACATCACGCCTGTAATCCTTGAAGGTTTAGGCAGGGGTGTATCTATAGTACACCTGCATTTCGCCACTAGGAAGCGAGCCTATAGCCATTAACCGGGCACAAATCCAGACTCCGGGCTGCTATTGAAAAATTCCAGATGAAAATCTCCAATAACAGTTTTCCCGACCCGGGAATCGAACCCATGCTCAGCCGTAGCACTTGCGACGACTAGAACAACTATTAGGGCCAAAGCACACACGCTACTTTTTGCATCGGCGATCGGCGATTTTGCGGCTGTATCGATGCTGCATCGCGTTTTGGCGACTCTCTGCGTTCGGACGCGGTATCGGAATCGTGCGTTTTAGCGACTGCTCCGATGCTGCATCGCATTTTGGCGACTCTCTGCGTTCGGACGTGGTATCGGAATCGCGCGTTTTAGCGACTGCTCCGATGCTGGCGCAAATGCCAAATCCCTGCGACTGGCATCCGAATGTGTGCGGAGTGTAGCGTTCAGCCGCTGTATCGAGCTTCCGAAAAGCGACTGAATCGCCGCGCTTGGCGTTTTTAAGTGTGCGGTGTGGAATGCTTGGTCGCTGCATTTAGCTTCTAAAAAGCAGCTGAATCGCCGATCGCCGATGCAAAAAGTAGCGTGTGTGCTTTGGCCCTTAGATTGTTAAATCTAGGCCATAGGTACAATTGTAATCAGTATCAGTATACTTCTAGCCTTCAACGGAGCCCTACAAAGTGTTCATCGTAAAATGTTCGCTAATATAACATTAACTAAGTCACGCTGCCGCGATAACTCGTAGGTAGGTATCAGTGGTAATGGAAGACATTTTGTTTTGTTATCTTAAAATATCATCCTAACTGCGTAACATACTTTCAGTTACAATCTGAATCATTTTGAAGGTTATTGCTAATCCATTGCTTCATATTATGTTCGAAAAATTTGTCTGCTCAATAACGTAAATAACGCAATGAATGTTGTTGAACTGTCAAAGTGAAACCCATTGCTCTCAGTTGTCATTTTATGTGTGTTACGCAATTACCCCGCGGATTCCTATGATAAACGAATTGTTACATTAGAAATCCAATTCAATATACTTAGGTACTCTGTCAGCCAAGTCTTCCCCTTCATCTTATAAAATGCACAAACACTTTTCAAAACGGTACAGGCATCATTAAAACCTTCTTTTTCCAAGCAAGTTCTACAAATTGAAAAAAAAAACCGCTTATTGTGCAACCGCCGACGCCACGGTCAAAAAGAAACCAACCAAAACTTTAAAATAACTGTCCAACTAATTAAATTAGTAACACCACGAGAAAATGTATTAGAAACTAAAATATCCTTTAAAATAGGTCACATTATATAGTTGCATAAGGCATTACGTATTCCTTTCTTTGCCTGACAAAACGTTAGCCGTCATGTCGACAATGAATCCGAACAAAACGAATGCAAATGGCGGGAAACAAAACAAGATGGCGACTATTTCTAAGAGTTAATTTGCGTCACAAAGGCGAAATGTGCTTTTTAGTTTCAAGACTACCGTTTAGAAGTGGATGAGTTTTTTGGTTGTTGTTTTAAAGGCGGTTTGTTAGATTTCTCGTTTTAAGCAGCACCTTCTCCCTTTTTCCCTTTTTTTGCGCCCAACGTCATTTTAATAGGTTCTTTACTTAATTTAAATCTAATGATGGCCCTAATACTATATAGATCCTATACAGCAGGATGAAATTTAATTCATGGACATCTTTCCTGAAATTGATGGTACAGAGACGCCAGCACAGCAAGCTACTACAATCTGTCAAATTTCTTTAATAGATTTTCAACTTTATCGCTAAACCATAAGGTTCCAATTTGAGTGGGAAAATTTGACAGTTTCGGGTAGCTTGATGTGCTGGCGTCCGTACCTAAATGCATGCAAAAATACATCATCAAAGATTTATCACATGGCAAATGGTAATCGTAGAAAGAGCTTGTCTTAGGAAATGATGATGTACGAGTAGCTGTCCAAAAAGCAAGTTATTTCTTATATTCCCTGAACTTTTAGGATCGAGGATGGAGCATTCGTTGTTCATTTTTTGCCTAGAACGCTTCCTATCCTTTGCCTATTTTTTCCAAATGTCATATCCATTGCGTTTTAAAATAAAATAAAAGCTAAAATGCCGTGAGGAGTGTTTTGAGTATGTATAACGGGTATGTAGGTAATGGGTTTGGCTATAAAAGTAGGGGAATAGAATATAATAATATTTATTGTAAAACATGAGTATACATCAAATAATATGTGCAAGGCCTTAAAATAACAGGTAGATCTACATGTTTTGCCATTTATGGCGTACAAAACAACATATCTTTGGCTTATAAACCATAAAAATTTGAGTCTACACGGCAAACTATGAAATTTTAATAACTTAATCCTAAAGAAGAAGGATGATCAAAGATACGATAGATGGACTGTGAAAGATGATATGGGTAGAAAGCAGGTGACTATACTTACCTACCAAGATGACGACTAGTAGAGAATTATGGAAGAAAAAAAAAACAAGAAAATGATGAAAAGTTGGGCATTGCCAGATGTTTCGTCTATCGCCTACTATCCTAAGTCTAAACTATTTCCAATATCGTAACTAACCTCGAAGCAACGGTTCTTGAGCAACTGCCGCCAATCAAATTAGCTCTCCGTGAGACTCCACTTGGCACTTCAATGCGTGCTATGATAATTGACGCCTATACACGTCAGTACGGTCAACTGCAAGGCAATGTAGCTCTTGAACTACAAAAACCGCCCGAACTGCTACGAAATAAAGGCGTTTGCAATGACAAAATGTTAAGTTAGACGCGCGGTTTACTATACCTGCACTTAAATGTGTCTTTTATAGAGCTATGTTTTTATTAACACACGTTTTTAGGTAATTCTTTGGTATCGGCATGAGGTTTTACTAAATGATAAATTGGAGGCCGGAGGGAGGGCCTGTCTTTCTGAAAACTTTTGAAAAGATTCTTTAGGCGCACTTTTTGCGCTATTTACGAAATTGAACCGCTGATCGGGGACGCTAAATCGGGTCCTGTCGGTCGGGGACGCAGATTCCTCCATTTTATCCCCAACTCTTCAATTTTCATAATTGCACCTACCACTGTTTGTCTCTGCATCACCCAAAGGTTGACTGGTAGAAAATGCCTATGGCATGAAGTCCGCCTTTGTACATTTAAACTTTACTGTCGGTGATAAGGTTTAAAAAGACTAAGTTTTAGCAAGTAACTCCAAGAGTGCACCCGAGGTAATAAAATGATCTCTTAAATTCATTAAATTTCTGACAGATAACGCCGCGCCTACACCACTGAGTCTATAGAGGCATATTTGGCATTCGATTTCGTTATAAAACGAAAGTGGGCACAAAGAAAGGATTTTTGAAAATTAATCTTCTAATCAATAAGGTTATTCATTTAGACATATTTACATAATTTAAAAAGCTAACATTCTTAAAATAAAAATATGTACAAGTATATAAAAAGAAGGGGAAGTAATCAAAGGGCATCGAAAAATTTGTCCGCATCGCTGTCAATCGGAAACGTGCCCGAAAGGCTGGCAGCAATGCCATGTTGTATGGCAATGCTGATTCTTTGGCCAAGAAATAGGCCTGCCCACTGGTCACGTGAAGACTCAACCAAACGCTTTGCGATGTTTCGAAATACTAAGTGTGCACTCGGATCCCGTGGTCCTACTGTTTCAACCCCAAACGGCTCGAACGTATATAAGTTCCAAAGGGATTGGAGTATTTGCGCCGTTTGTGGTTTTCCGCACCTGCAGCAGCCGCCCCAGCACAGCCCGTCGGCACACGTTGCATCCCACACCAAAGGCCTACCTACCATTCAAGGCATTATGGTCATTCCGTCTGGTCTCATCCCATCTTCTTATGAGGTTAAAAAGAGGATGAAAGTTTGTATGGAAAATCGTCTTTTTTGCCGATGTGAAATTCCATCGGGAACATTGCTTTGAATAAAAATACCATAATTTTAATTGCTTCCAATAACTTCAAACTTCTACCGTCCGTATTAGTGTAGGCCATGCTATAATCATATAATAGCCATGAATTCTAGACTGTCAGTCGTGAAGATAATTTATATTCGATTGTCTTTGCGTCTTTTATGTTTGTCTCTGTTGTAATGGAGACCATTCCTTTCATATTTTATGTAGACAAGACCGCCATTGCACGAGTGGAGTATAATAGCTACTATCTCGTGGCTAAATCGATCGAAGGTTAAGCTAAACTTGCTGCGGTTGGTTCATGGATGGGTGACCATCCATTACATGTCGAGAGTTCGAGACCCCTCCGTGCCTCGGGAAGCACGTCAAGCCGTTGGTCCCGGCTGTGATTCATAGATGTTTGACAGTCGGTACGGGTCGTCAGCCCTAATTAAAAGTCTGGCAACCAGTCTTACCAAGGGGTGCGTTTCCAAGTAACTGGTTTGTGGAGGTCAGATAGGCAGATGCTTCATGTAAAATAATGGTGAAGCATCCGATAAGACTGGAAGCCGAACCCAACATATTTAGGAAAAAGCTAGGCATATTGATTTATGTGTGGCAATACTTGAACGTACCCCACACATCAAGCTACCCGAAACTGTCTAATTTTCCCAATCAACTTTGAACCTTATGATTTAGCGATAAAGTTGAAATCTATTAAAGAAATTTGACAGAATGCAGTAGCTCGATGTGCTGGCGGTTGAACGTCCAGCGTACGTACAATATAGAGACGGTGATACCTACGGGTCAAAAGATGAAAAACTTAAAACGTCCAAAAGCGTAGGCCCTTGTGGGAACTTGAATGTTTTGACAAATAATCAAGTAGACCAAGAAAAGGCGGCTATAGTCACAGCCAGAGGGACAGGGTTGGCAAGCTGAATAACATTGGACAACTAAACTGTCGGTGTTGAAAACAGTTCAAAATTACAAGTAGGTAGTCCAGAAATCAGTCAAGTTTTATAACATACAGTTATATAGGCTTATTTTTTTATCACCATCCAAATTTTTACAGGGTGTTCTACCCATGAATATGAACAACTTTCACTATGGGACCAACTCTGAAATCACGAAAAAAAATCAGCTGTTTCATACCTAAGTTCAATACCTACTTGACCAAAATGTATGAAACAGCTGATTTTTTTTCGTGATTTCGGAGTTGATGAAAAGAAAGAAAGAGTATTTATTGGGACTCGCACTTGCTCGGATCCGCCATAAACCTCCATTTATAAGTCCTTCCAAAATGGTTGCCACACAGTAATGTTTTCCGTTACTGTGAAAAGGACTGAGAAAAGTCTGAGGGGAAATTAATTTTGTAAAGTAACTCTACATCAATGGTCTTTGAGTGCCTTGTCCTACAAGTCAAATTAGTGCTAATTTCACCGATGAAACTGAACGCGATCAGCAAATCTAAACCGCACTCAAGAGCTGTCAGTATCGTTATTTCAAAGGAAAAAAACCAAACAACTCTTAAACGTGGTTTATGTGCTGATCGCGTTCAGTTTCATCGGCAAAATTCGCCTTTATTCTTCAATGGCCTTGGTAGGTAATCTCTTTAAGCCAAGTTACTCTCAATATCGGCTTCTTCGACAGTACCAAGTTACCAGCCCTATAGTCCCGTTAGACCAGTAACGAACCCGACAATGAAAGTCAAACAGTAGCTGACAAACACGTCGGCGTGTCGAGCCACTTAGCACCTCCGTGCTGAGCCCCATATGTCATCGGCAATAAGTTCACGCGAAATGTCAGAGCATACGAAGGTTAGTTTTTGAATGAAGGTGGGAAGAAGTGAACGCACGAAGATAATTATATTAAGCTAGCTATATAAGCTGGCCTCTTATTGGACGCAAAGCTTATACAATGCGAGGTTAGCTTACACGGGAAAATCTGTATATATGTCTTATGTGTTGTCGTGTGTTCTAAGTGCGTTAAAAGAGTTTCGAAGAGTGTCTTCGTTTCGAGTTGAGTGGCGTGCTATTGGAGAGGTCTTTGCCTTTTTTTTTGGATGGGAAGTCATCAAATTACCCCTCCTGCCCTGGGTGGAGCGGAAGGGAGTGTCAGACTCTTATTGACTAAAACCCATCCGTGTTCCTCTCAGCCCTTTATGTTCCGGGGTAGCGGTAATCCTTTCGGACAATCCCGCACCCCCGGCAGGCGGAGGTCTGTGTCTGGCAGTGGAATACTGTAGTTTAATGATGAGTGGCTTGGTAATCTTAGACTGTCCGGTGCATAGTGGGCAGTGTTAGCAGTAAGACAGTCATCGTCACATTACCATTCTTGGTGACGGGCAAACCCAAATTTTTTAAGCCGTGATGAGTTATTTTCGCTACTATTCTATAAGTCTTGTGAGTGATTTTGTAGTATTATGAAAGTGCATCTTAGGTTGCAAGTCCTAAGTTCAAATTCTCAGTTTTGCTAATTTTTTTTATACTGATCAAGTAAATAATGTTCTTATACATAAGTACATCTCATCACATCATCAAGTCTTTTTTTTTCAGAAACTGCTGGGTATACGCCATTCCCTTATGCGCCATGCTTCCCTGCGGGGTAATTGCGTAACCCACTCACAGAAGCAATAGCTATCATTTTGACAGTTCAACAATATTCATTGCGTCATTTACGTTGTTGAGCAGACATTCCATCATATGAAGCAATGGATCCAAAATGATTCAGAATCATTTTGAAGCAAATTTCTAATCCATTGCTTCATAAGTTCGAAAAATTTGTCTGCTCAACCCGTAAATAACGCAATGAATGTTGTTGAACTGTCAAAATGAAACCGATTCCGATTGATAATGTGTTACGCAATTGCCCTGCAGGTCTGTGCGAGCCTCATCTAGGTCTTTCCCGATCTTCTGAACATACATAGGTAATTAGGTAGTAAAATTTTGTATTACCATAATCTTGTTTCAGAGTGCAGACGTATGATATTTTAACCACATGAATTAATACTATATCCCTTCTTTATCGCCTTTAGGATACCTAGTATTTTTTCCTATATTAAGATATCTTGAACCGCCTGAAGAAAACTCCGACGCCACAGCCACGGCTTAGTAAAAATCCAGTAGGACAACAAGTAAGATTTTACAGAAGATGAATCAACAAAAGAAGAGAAGACACGAGAAGAGAAGATGCCTATAATCTGTTAATGAAGAGAGCTATCCGTCGACAGTATTGCCAGTAAACACTGTCATGGAGTTGCTCTCTTTATGAACGGTCGCTGGCTCGACGAGAAGAGAAGAGAAGATTCAGAAGATGGAAAAATGGAGACTGTACCTATAATTTTTTCCGGAAATTTGTTTTCTGTTGTGATTACGTGTGATTTATTTACTTAATAAATACAAGGTCTTTAATTAGCTAGCGAAATTCTGCAAACGAAAAGAGTATCGATATTTTAATACGATAAAGTAAAAAAAACACATTAGGTAGTTGTTACAACAACAGAAAAAATAAAGACTTTAATTTCGGAAGTCGGTGTCTTTGGTTTTGGATTTTGGGTCTCTGCTACCGACTTTTGAAGTTAAAGTTGATTTTTGGAAATCGATTGTTTTTAATTCGCACAAAATAAAATGGATGATAGGTATGTATCTTCATTTAAATCATGGTTAGGTATATCTTCATTTAATTGTTAGGTTTTTTTAGTGTGTTATTAAAATTGTAATTGTAATACATAATGTTATTTCCTAATTGTTGATTGAAAAGCCATCTCAATTTCGTTGAATGTGACTGTGGTGAGCCAGCACAGTTGATGACGATAACGTAAGTACTTGTTGGGGTGTCCAACGATCCAATTCTAGATCTACGAGTACAGTGCTGCCGCTGAGAGAATGCGTTCCTGACACCTGTCAGCGCGACAAGTCTAGTAGCTAATAAAGATCAAATTCGCAAAACAGGGTGTATTCGTTTGTATGAAACTGACAGGTGTCAAGAACGCATTCTCTCGACGGCCGGACTATAAACTAACTAGTATGTACAGACGCCAGCACATCAACCTACTACAATCTGTCAAATTTCTTTAATAGATTTTCAACTTTATTACTAAAGTATAAGCTTCAAAGTTGATTGGGAAAATCTGACAGTTTCGGGTAGGTTGATGTGCTGGCGTCTGTACTTAAGTACCTACTGTTAATTTAAGAATGTATTGACAGGAACTCAAACCGTTATCAATGAACTATTTTTATTTATTAGGTACCCAACGTCACCCCGTTAAGGCCATTCAGGCACCAAAAGATCCTTCTAGCTCTATAGGTACTTTTGCGAGTACCTAGCAACAGCAGAAGCTATCTAAAAAAGTTGGCCACGTAAATCACGAATTTAGCCTGTCAAGATATTTTTCAAAGTAGGTAGGTAGTTACTTCATCTTGCAGACATACCTAGTAGGTATACCTACCATGTAATCACACTAATCACACTTCACACTATATATCACACTAATATTATAAAGGCGAAAGTTTGTGAGTGTGTGTGTGTGTGTGTTTATATGTTTGTTAGTTCTTCACGCTCAAACGACTGGACCAATTTTGATGAAATTTGGTATAGAGATAGCTTGAGTCCCGAGAAAGGACATAGGGTACCTTTTATCCCGATATTCCCACGGGGTCGAGACTTATGCGGGTAAAACCGCGGGGCGCAGCTAGTTTTATATAAACTAATATTATAAAGAGGTTAGGGGTATCTATGGAACTACCAGTCGGTTTTTTTTTTTCATTTGATAACCCAGTTATTGAGGAAGGCTATAGGCTATTTAACATCACGCTAAGATGGTAACCCTAGATGCGGTGGGTTGGTGCCGGTGGCCGCGATATTTCACGCGGACGAAGTCGCGGGCAGAAGCTAGTATCTAAATATTATTAACTCAGTTACTAAATAGGTACTTATTTAAACACTGATAATGTCTGTCTTGTGTCTCCTATCTTTATGATACTCACGTCTCTCAGTTGGAATGATTAAATCTCTGTACACATGTCTCTTTTGAAAAGTCAACAGAAGTTTGGTACATATGGCATGAAAAACATCTTTGCAGTACTAGTACCCAATAATTTAACTTTACACCTGTAATCTCTGAAGGGGTACGCAGAGGTTTTTTGATAACCGACGAAAAATATCTACGCTAGAATCATGTGCTTTATTCATGGTTAGTTAGTTTGTCCCTACCACCCTGTAGCTATAAATAGATAGATGCCAATTCCCTTTTACACAAACTAAATTAAATTTAAGTTCAGTGCATCTTTTTCTTTCTATTTCATTAAGAAAAGGACAGAAGATAAATTTTAGTTTAGTCCTGTCAAAATAATCAGCGCCTGACACTACTCCATACAAGTTTAGACGTGATTAAAATCTTGCCTACTAAAATTACGTCAATTTAGGTACGTCAGGCGCTGATTAATTTGACAGGACTAAACTAAAATTTATCTAGAAAGAAAAAGATGCACTGAACTTAAATTTAGTTTAGTTTGTGAACAACAGAATCGGCGCCTGTCCTTTTTTGTACAAGGTATAATTTAAATGATATTGGACCTGAAAAGGGGTCATTGTACTCATCCTCAGAGACAATTTTTGCAACAAAAATCAGTTCTTTGCTTTATACATTTGTGTTCGCATAACTCGACAAAATGTAGGAGCCAGTTGGGGTTTTTTTTTCATTTCAATTAAGTTTTTACAACTGAACAGACAGTGCTGCTAGGGAGTTTCTTGCACCACTTCAGCTTCCCAGCTAAAGCCACAAATCAAAATCAAAAGTCATTTATTCAAACTAGCCCTTTTCGAACGTTAAAATTACCTACATAAAAGATTCGCCAAAACGCCCTCCCTTCTCCATTTCCTAGTGGTGAAGGGCGGGCGTTTGTTTGTTTTTAGCGGAAGCTGATTTTTAACCTTTAGTCCTATACCGTTTAAATTATTTTTTGTAGATACCTACGCCATTCAGCGAAGAGTCATCCAAAAACAACAGCTTTTGTTAACATTCTACCCAAAAATACCTAACCTAAATACATAATTCGCTTCCATAAAAATGATCCTTTATCAAACAGTCTTCTCGAGTATTGCACACTGTGTGCCCAGAACATTCTTGTGTTATCATTATCAAAGATAAGTGAAAGATAAGGCGATGATTACATATATGTACCTATCTATAGTCACCTGTTTTGAGGGGTTTTGGAAATGAGGTCGGTTTGTCAAGAAGTTGTAGTGAATAGGTCTTCTAAATAAACATATATCGTATCTACTGCTAACACAAGACTGTATCAACTCAAAAAAGACAAATTCGAGATAACTCATTCGTCATAATATGTAAAATGAAATAACTTGATAACCTGCAATCTCTGAAATTACTCATAATTAAAGAAACCCCTTGATTTTATCACTAATTTTGAAACAGTGTTCACTTTTTACAATCGTTAACAGGAAACGAGTAATCATCAGTTTTCCATCATTTCTGAAAAAAAGCTTCGTTTTGAGTTGATAAAGTCTTGTGCTAGCAGTGCGATATGTAGATACAGTCATGCAGGGTTATATCTATCTGTCAGTGGCGTGCATTGGTTTTCAGAATAGGTAGGCACTAGGTCGGGTCTAGTCTAGGCAAACGGTCACTAATCAGAAAAAAAAGTGAGGTCAAAAGTGTGGTTATTTGAGTAGGCATGCCTACTTGAGGGTGATAAATTGCGAAGGTCGAACGTATTACGCGTGAGTCGTACGTATTTTTAATTTTGTCGTATTAACTTGAACGAGTAAAGACCAATGACAATGTGCGAATAGTAGGTACGGGAGCCGAAGTTTGTATGAAGATTTTGTTTTTTGTTAGGTATGATAATTTAGTGAGTTTCTTAATTGTGGGGCACACACACTAAAATGTAGGTAATCGACAGGCTTATGTTGATATATCGAGGTAGGCACTGCTTATATGCCTATATGCAATGCACGCCACTGATATCTGTATGATAAAAATTTAATGCAGTTACTTCGTTATCATCAGCCTATAGCAGTCCACTTCTCAATGACTGAATTATCTTTGCCACTGCTGGACATAGGCCTCTCATATTGCACGGCATTCAACTCGATTTTTGGCAATTCTCATCCAGCAGCTACCAGCCATCTTGCGAAGATCGTCGCTCCACCTAGCCTGAGGGCGTCCTACGTTTACCGATTCGCGGTCTCCACGCAAGAACACGTGTTTTACTTGCATCACTTGAAAATGGCTACACAGATTTGGTTTTTTTTTTTTTTTAATTTTCGTAAAAGTCCGAGCTAGGTTTTTATGGAAAAAATCATTGATAAACTCAATGGAAAAAATGGATAAATATTAAATATCATGGAGTTGTCATTCTACCTTATGATATATCTAGGGATTGACCAAAGTTTTGTAGGTCACATGCAGCGTTAATTAGGTATCTATAGAAAATTTAAAATGGCGAAGCGTCGCGGACATCAAGCTATTACAATCTGGCAAATTTCTTTAATAGATTTTCAACTTTATTGCTAAACTGTAAGGTTCAAAGTTGATTGGGAAAATTTTACAGTTTCGGGTAGGTTGATATGCTGGCGTCTGTACATAATCTACTGAGGTTTTCCCGTACATATAGATGATTTGCTTTTCTAGTCTAGAATAAAATGGACGATGACATGATATTTATTTTAATAAAGTTAATTTTTCTTTTTAACAGTGTTGTTTTATTTTACTTTATAATAATTTTAGTCAGTCTAACGTCTTTCTATAATAACCCAAAACGCAGACGGATCGATGATCACAGTACCTATGTTGTTGTTAACAGACAGGAGGACGCTGCTGCCCAGACGCCCAGCCCAGCACTCTTCTTGTTAGTAGTTCTCCTTGAAGTAATTTTTACAGTCGAGAGAATGCGTTCCTGATACCTGTCAGTGCGACAATTCTAGTACGGTCAGCATCAAAAGTTGATAAACACTTCAGTTTTTTTAATCTTAGTTATTGAGCAAAATATTTGTTCAAAATTGCAGCAGAAGAATTTTTTTTAGAACATATACTTTTGTCTATTATGTGAAAAGCTAAAAATCAGTTTATTGAAAAAAGTTGCTGTCAATTTAATAACATGTAAAAATGATAGTGTTAATCGACTTTTGATGCTGACTGTACCTAGCTAATAAATATCAAATTCGCAAAACACGTAAAGTCCGACCGCGCCAAATTTGCCAAAGATGTAAACAACAATGGCCTAAATCTCCGAGCTAACTAGACGAAAACAAACATTACTTAAAATAAAAACTCTTGTTTATCAATTTTATTCAATTTCGAGCGGGCATTATTGTTTACATCTTTGGCAAATTTGGCGTGGTCGGACCTTAAGTACCTATTCGTTTGTATGCAACTGACAGGTGTCAAAAACGCATTCTCTCGTCGGCCGGACTGTACTATTATACATTTACCCCCTTACTAATAAACATATTATATCAGATGAATACTTAGTTACACACCGATTTCTCTCTTTCAGTCGTCAGTAATTTGACTTTCGAAAGAAGAAAACAAAGCCTTGTGTAAATATACAGACTCTATACAACGTTTATTAGTAAGGGGGTTACTCGTACGATACAACTAAAGTGCTAATTTATCTACCCCCTTACTAATAAACGTATTATATCAGACGTACAGTTAGACACCGATTTTTCTCTTTCAGTCGTCAGTAATTTGACTTTTGAAAGAAAAAGACAAAGCCACAGAATATATAATAGTACCTACTAGACGTAACAAAGCGTTGTGTAAATACATAGACGCTATACAACGTTTATTAGTTAGGAGGTTACGATACAACTAAAGTGCTAATTTATTTAGTGTTAAGAGCCTATACTACCTCAGCTAAAATTCACTCTCTATCTCGCTCATACGATACTGCTCGCTGACTGAGTGAGAGCGAGACAGAGCGCGGTGCTGGGCGGCAGGCAGCGCCAATAGTTTAGGTATTTGCTTTTTACAGTGAAAATAATGGTAATTATAAAAAAATAAATAACATAAGACCTGCTTTAAAGTAAGTTCAGTTAGTATGCAAAGTTTCATGATCTAATTTGAAGTATTTTTTGAATACCAGCGGTTTATTGTTCGGGTTAGAGGTGATTTATTTTCTATCGAGAAAATTTTATGGAATCGTGTTTTCGTCTAACATAAGACTTAGCATTAATCCTCAACTTTACCATATATTTATTTCAAAATTAATGGTGCAGTATTTTCGACATAACGGAGGATCACGCTAAGCCATTTGAGGTAGTATAGGCTCTTAAGGAATCAATGAACTCAGTCAATGGCAGTCCACTGCAGGACTCTCCTAAGTTGCACCACTACACAGCATGGCTTGCCTTCCGGATCCAGTGTGTACCAACCAACTCTTCAGTGATCGGTCTACCTGGAGAGTATCTCGCGCCATGATGCCGCATTCGTCGATCCGTGGTCTCCAGTTCTCCAATATATTATTATTTCATGCTTTATAAAAAATTCAAAGTCCTGACTGACTGAGATATCAACGCACAGCCTAAACGGCTGGTCCTAGAGACATGAAAGGGGTTTGAAGGTTTTGGCCCTAAAATCAGCCGCCATTTTGATTTTTTTTCAGAATCGCGGTGCACAACAAAAATTATATATTTAGATAGAGGACACTTATACGAACAAAAAATGTTAAATAACATAATATCCTAAGCGTCAGGTTTCGGAGTTATTCACCGAAATATAAGTCGAAAACAACAAGGATTTTTTTGTTTTTTTTCCCTCCAGGTAAGCATATTGGACTATTGAGGTAATAGAAACGTTATGAAACCTTTATGGAGAAGAAACAAATGAAGAATAGACATTTTTTAAATAAATAATTAAACAATTTATAGTTCGTTTTTTAATCCCAGAGACTAATCTGACAAGTGTAAAGTCAAACTTCTATGCTAAAAAAAAACGAAAACACAAAAGACTTAAATGTCAGGTTAGTCTCTGGGATTAAAAAACGAACTATAAATAGCCGTTTTTAATTATTTGTTTAAAAAATGTCTATTCTTCATTTGTTTCTTCTCCATAAAGGTTTCATAACGTTTCTATTACCCCAATAGTTCAATATGCTTTCCTGGAGGGAAAAAAAACAAAAAAATCCTTGTTGTTTTCGACTTATATTTCGGTGAATAACTCCGAAACCTGACGCTTTAGGATATTATGTTATATAACATTTTTTGTTTGTATAAGCGTCCTCTATCTAAATATATAACTTTTGTTGTACACCGCGATTCTGAAAAAAAATCAAAATGGCGGCCGACCTTAGGGCCACCCTCCATACAAAAATCTTCTAACCCCTTTGGAGAGTGTGATCTTTGTGAAGGTAGCCATCCACTAAGAAAGGGTTTTTCGAAATTCCACCCCTAAGAGGGTGAATGGAGTGGAATTTCATGCGGATGAAGTCGCGTGCAGAAGCTAGTAAATAATATTTTTGTCTAAGTAGAGTTATTTTCTATGTTAACCCAGTTATTGATAGTCTATGATAAAATTGATATGATATCATAAATTCAAAAATTATCAAAAATAATATTGATAATGTACCTAGGTGCTTCCTTTGATAGTATGTACCGCCAGCATGAGTTCGGTTAATGTTGAAAATAAACTTGCAAGAAGAAAAAAAGAAAGATGTTTTCCTTCACCGTTTTGAGAGCCCACTGCTCTCAAAACGGTGAAGGAAAATATAATTTAGACAAAGTAAAGCGCCTGTCCAGGTTCGAAACTACGACATACACTACAACTCGTAAGTCGCGGCCGTTACCACTAATAAATCTATACAAATAAATAAAATTGTGTCTGTTTGTTAAAGTAAAACGCTATTATCAAATTATGGAATAATATGTATATGGAATTTGAAATAAATATTATCTTTGTCGTATGTAATGGTCCATTGAATTGTATGGCGAGCGATATTGTATCTTAAGATAAAATATTATAGTATCTTAGCCGTGTGTAGCGTCCTTTAAAAGAGCCAAAGACTATAAGAAAACGAAAATGATGCAAAAACACCTCTAGCTGTTTCCCCCAAACAGGATATGATATGAAATCCTTATCAACATCGTCATTACGAACTTCCTATGATTCAATTGATTGATTATCTTGCCGATAATTACAATAATAATATCATTTCAGATAACACTTCGCCACATACAAATCAGTGCCATGTTTGCCGACATACAAAATGGCTGACATAAAAATATTCTTTTGTTTTTTCGTGTTGTCTTTGTTTGGCTGTGTTATTGTGTTTGTGGTAGCAGACAACGATATCTTGTGTCAACAAGGATTTTGTAGAGTAAGTACCTACACTACTTACTTACGTAGATCATCATCATCATTTCAGCCGAAAGACGTCCACTGCTGTACATAGGCCTCCCCCAAGCACCTCCACTTCGACCGGTTTTGTGCTTCTCGCATCCAACGAGTTCCTGCGGCCTTTCGTCGGTCGTCGGTTGCCTTCCGTAGATATTTCAACGAAATCTCCAAACGGCTGCTTGACATTTCCCGTGACCCAAGGGCTGGCTTTTACCTTGGCCAGAGGCTAAGCATTGCCATACAACGTGACAATGCAGCCAGTCTCTTGGGTACCTACATTACCAGTCGACAGAGATGCGGAGAAATTTTGCGACGCCATATTTAAGTTTGTTAATTTGTGATTAGTTAGGTTGGGATATTAACTTAAGTTATTTTAATTGTAGTTTGTTAGTTAATTTAGTACAAGGAGTTTTATCCAGTGTAGATACTTTTATTTTATACTCCTACTTTCATATACTCCTTCGTTCAATCATCAATCAATCTATTAATTGCTAAATTACCAGAGTGAATACCTACTTTTAGGCATCCGAATTCCGCTGAAATCAGCTGTCAAATCTAATTTAAGTACTAAAAATAGTGATTGACTCTTTACATTTTTTTTTTAATTTTCATTGAATTCAAAAAGAAGAGCGTTCCTAATTATTTTTGTAACCAGAATACCTCTCACATAGAGAAGAGTACGTATGTTTTGTTTGTAATGTAGAGGTTTAAGTTGATATTCTATAAGAAGAAAAAATATGATACAGCCGGTCGATTCTGTAAAAATCTCACCGTGAAAACTTGCGTGAAGTGAGCTGTCAGTGTCATCCCACTGATGCTAGGGATTGACCAAGCAAACATTTACAATCATAATCGAGATTTTAATAATAGATTTTATGCTAATTCTATTGATCATTTTATATAATTTCAAAGCTAGTATTTTAGTGGTCAAAACATTAATATTATTATTATTTATTTATTTATATATACTTTATTGTACACCACAAAAATAATAATAATAATTACAATCATTAATACATCTTTTTAAGTTAGATTTCTATCGTTAAGAACAAATCTCATATATGGAAAGTGTTTATGGTAGAAATCTAACATAAGGAGATATATTAATGATTCTAATGACTATGATTCTGTAAATACATGTCTATTATAGTCGCAAATCACATTTTGATCAAGATACAACCTGACACTGATCTGCAAATTGCAAAAAACGTAAGAAAATTTAAATTTCGCGGTCTGCCATGTCACATTCACCTTAACCGGTCAAGCGGCGCGCGTCGCCCATGATTGGCGAGTGGCGACGAAACCGTAGCCAATGAGCGACGCGCGCGAAGTGATGTTGCCATGGTTACCGTGGAGTGAAATATGGAACATTCCGAATCGCACTGTAATCGATTACAACGTGCTTACACTTTAACCCCAATTATTCTGTATGGTATAAATTACCTATTATTCCCCGCATAATCTTACCATGCCGTACGGTTGTCAAGAGTGGTATTTTGACAGTTCAAACCGGTTTCGTTAAACTAACGTGGCATTTTCGAAATTGTGCTTCCGGCTACAGTCGCCACCTTACCAAAGGATAAGAAATTCGTGGTGTAAAAAAACAAACAAATAAATACTATAATCTAACCGTGAATAAATAATCAAGTGAAATAGTTTTGACTCTCAGCTGCCATAGTGGTGATTTATCTAAATGGGAACGCAAATTATTTATGTGAGAGTTGTGGGCGATGATGGCCTAATTCGGAATGATCCATATTTCACGCAGCGCACTGCGCATGCGTGTCGTCGTAGTCGTTATCAAGTGAACTTTTTTTTTGCTTTCATGCCATTGACGACCATGTACAACTCGTTTATAGAGAGTAGTATATTCCTTGGTGTAGAATGTACATAAGCCTGTACGTATTCGAGTACAGTGACAATAATTAGTTCCTAATTATTTAATGCTGTTAGAGATTTTAATGTCTAAATCCAACTGTTTTTGTACATCGAAAAAGTATGTACGTTTGCCCAGCTAGGCCCCCCAGAATTTGCGATTTAGGTATACACCAATGCAATGTACTCGCCTCTAGGAGTATATGTACCGCTTTCTTTTTCAATGTACCTCTGTACTTTTGAAGAAATATGCAAAAAAAGGGGGCCGTGCCAGCCAAACGTTTTCAGCACGGCCCTCGTGTAACTTGAAAAATATATAGCGTATTAAAAATTTTCATAAACTTAAGGAATGTACTTTATTAACACGTTCTATGTACCGTAACAGATATTGTGAATTCGTAATAACAAATAATATATAGACGTGGATAGGGGGCCGTGCTGAAAAAAAAAGAAATGAGAAAATATCTAAAAAAGACAAAACAACCTTAGCCAAAAACTATATAAAAGTAATTCATGTTTGGCAAGTAACATATGTACCGCATTGGTTTCTCATACAACTTGCTAAATTCAAAAAATAGACCAATTTTAGTTTATTCAGCACGGCCCTCTATAGTTGCCTATATCTTTTTAAATATGACATGTTTGTTTACAAAATTCGACTTCCTGAATTACGTGTAGGAGTACATTCGTTCCAAATAAATTGCGATTATGGTGTATTAGTATTTTAAAAGATAAATTGGATCAAAAATATCCTAACATGCAACTGATGGGGTGACCATGGTTCCATAAATTAGGTACATATATTCTATACCTATAATATATTAATGAAATTATGTGACTACATTGAAATAAACATTCTTTTTATACAATTTGTTTTTTTTTTTTCTTCAAAATTAATATTAGCGATGACATCTTTTAAGGGAATTAAATCAGTTAAAACTTGTTGTGTGCGGTCGCTATTAATTCACTAGGTAAGGTTCAATCAATGTGATTTGCTGGAAACGTATCTGTAACTTTTTAAGCCTTTTGAGGTCTGTAGTCAAAGTGAAAGCATTTATTTCAAATAGGCACATAAAAGGCACTTTTGAACGTCAAAAATTACCTTAAAATAGAATTGATTCTAGTCGCCCCTTCCAAAAGGTAGTTTTCGTGTGGAGAAGAATGGGCAAGAAACTCCACCGTTACTCTTTTAAAATGTTTTAGGTACAATATTTTGCATGGGTACATTAATTCAAAAATAATATATGAGGACGATGCACCTAAAATAAAATTACTATACCACAATAGGTAAAAGAATTGTAGTGTTTGTGACACATAGTTTTTCTGCGATTATTCCATAGGTAAACGTAACTAATCTGTGAAGTGTACCGAAACTGTAATTTTATTGTAATGTACCGTACATCAATCCGTGTGATTTATTGGAAATATATATGTGATTTTTTTAAGCCTTTTGAGCTATTTAGTCTTAGCGGCACTTGTTGTTTTGTTCGATTTGCGACCTACTACTTACTACTATTATAGTTATCGTTAATAGTTAATACAGATTACGATATTTTTGATTTGTTTATTTTATTAAAGATATTACTCAATTTATGCAGAAGTTTTTTTATCCATTCTCACGTGGAATCATGGTCACCCCATCAGTTGTATGTTAGGATATTTTTGATCCAATTTAACTTTTAAAATACTAATACACCATAATCGCAATTTATTTGGAACGAATGTACTCCTATACATAACTCAGGAAGTCGAATTTTGTAAACAAACATGTCATATTTAAAAAGATATAGGCAACTATAGAGGGCCGTGCTGAATAAACTAAAATTGGTTTATTTTTTGAATTTAGCAAGTTGTATGAGAAACCAATGCGGTACATATGTCACTTGCCAAACATGAATTACTTTTATATAGTTTTTGGCTAAGGTTGTTTTGTCTTTTTAGATATTTTCTCATTTCTTTTTTTTTCAGCACGGCCCCCTATCCACGTCTATATATTACTTGTTATTACGAATTCACAATATCTGTTACGGTACATAGAACGTGTTAATAAAGTACATTCCTTGAGTTTATGGAACTTTTTAATACGCTATATATTTTTCAAGTTACACGAGGGCCGTGCTGAAAACGTTTGGCTGGCACGGCCCCCTTTTTTTGCATATTTCTTCAAAAGTACAGAGGTACATTGAAAAAGAAAGCGGTACATATACTCCTAGAGGCGAGTACATTGCATTGGTGTATACCTAAATCGCAAATTCTGGGGGGCCTAGCTGGGCAAACGTACATGAAAAAGTCAATTTAGTCAGCCTACATTTCAGACAATATAATATAAGAAATCGTGCTAAGCAAGTATTCAGTGATTGGTGTAATGTTCGTTTTCATAAGTACTTACATAATACGTAAAAGCATAGGTTTTTTTTATATCATCTCTAGATAAACTACACGTACAATATACAAACCTTATACCATAAATATTTAGGCATATTATTAATCTAGTGACGATTGCTGTTAGGACACACAAATTGCATTATTCATGTATACGCATGTTTTGGGCTGCCTAATTTTAGTTTTGCTGTATACTGTTTACACACTGTGTCTACGTTTCTCAGCCAACTCTCCTGTCGCAGATCTGCTGAAAGAAATTACTAAGTAAATGATGAAAGCAGTTCCTCTATCTTTATGTAGTTTACTTTATTATGTATTTAGTGTGTACATAAATAAATATATTACATTTTTTAATATGTATCACATTAAAAAAAATTGCTAATACATTTTTTCTACTGAGTCGGCTGCTTCCTGAGGTGCAACTTCTTAATGCCGGGAACAGAGGGACATTGGATGTGTGTCGGCTGCACCCCCACTGCAAAAAGCTGGAAATAATGGTAATAATTTGTTACTAAGTATTTGATTTATTTAATTCCTACACATCAGGACATCTGCAGCTAATGTATTTACTTTCAATAAGAATAGCGGTATGATTTATTAAGAACAGCGTCTGATCAAATAAAATCAATTGAATGGGCCAATATTATTACTATATATTTAGAGCACAACGAGTTTCTACATTTCTTAATTCCATGCTCCGTGCCTGTCTGTGTCCCAATTTATTTGTTCCCTATTTTGTTTATCAAAAATAGTGTGTGAATTAATGAATACTTGCCTCAGACCGCCACGCATGACACAGCCGGGAGCGATGTGATCAAATCAAATAGAGGCAGTGTTCTTTTATTGTCTTCTGTCCCTTTAATGACTTAGCAACTGCAGGGTCGATAAGGCTCATCTGCTGAAAGATAGAATATATATCAGATTAATAAAATTCACTTGCTTTTGTGTGCCTATACTTTTGTGTTTTTATTTTAAGTTATCCTATGTTGTCCCACAGCTGGGCACGGTCTCCCCCATACTTTTCCAGTTTTCCTTATGTTGTGCCTTCTTCGGCCAATTGGTCAGGAACGTGTCAGTGACGACGCCCGCCTTGTCTTCAGGCAACCTTTGTTACTGAATGACACACGTCTGTGACATGCCTACGTCTTTTACATTAGTTACATATTATTATCATCAAGTCGGTACTATTTTGGCATACCTGACAGACCACCACTCGTCCTTGCAAAGCTAACCACCTGACTGATCGTCTAATTCATATACCTAATTATGAACAGTAACACAGGAACTGTGGAGTAGGTAGAGTTCATTTTTAAATTAGAAAAACTTTCACCAATAGGTACATGCCAACATTATGTCATATTACTATTACATTCACCATTATAATATCGTGCTAGCCATTGTCACTGAAAAACTAATTCAAAGTAGGTACTAAGATAAAACTTTCATTTGTTTATTTACAATTATTTATTCTGAAACTGCAGACAAAAAGTTTATTTTGTATCGGAAAGCCCCATAGACATAGACAGCAGTAGACAGCACATGTTCACCACAGATGATGAATATTAGTTAGTCATTTTTTTCTATCGATAAATAGAAAAGTCACTGACAAACTATAATCACAGAATACTTAAAATTCAAAGTATGACGACCCACTGACCTAAGTACTAAATTCAAACTAAGAACCAACAGTATTGTCAAAAAATTTTTGATAAAAGAGACGTTCAATAGATGTATGGGGCTTGGTACTAAAATAATTGAAAATTTAAACAGCTTTCTGAGCTTTATAGTCTGAAAGAGGGTAATTATTTTAATGTCTTATGGCGTTTTTTTTTAAACAAGTGTTGAAAAATAAAATGCATCATTACATTACATTTAACCGTTCGTGGGCGAGCGTCCCCATTTGTCACCTACCGGCGTGCACCCGTCAGGGGCTACCGACACCATTTGTCACCACCCGATTCACGCGGCTTCAACCTCTATTATTACTGTTAAATACGGTCTAATATCCTGTGCAACAGTTTGAGTCTATGGTCCGGTAGATAAACTAATCGACTAAATGATTCAAAACGAAAAATATGGGTTGGCAATATTGGAAAAAAAAAGTTAATTAAACTACAAACATTATTTATATTTTAGGGTTTGCAGCCCTGTGGCAAATGATGTGACAATGACAATGTCGGTCGGCACGGCACGGCTGACTGCAAGGACCATATTTACTCGCTGACTGACATTGACATTGTCATTTCTCATTGTCAATATCATAGAAATAAGTGGCTATGTACATACTTGTACTTTATTATGTACATGCTTGTGCATTTATTGACGTATTTTCCTACATATAAATACACTACGCCTCGCGGACTTGTACCAGTGGCTATGGTGTTTTTTTTTTTTATTTCAACCTTATTCTGACATTACACTTTTGAACTTTTTTCGACACGTTTTGATATTGCATTGCCATAATAATCAATATTTTTGTCTCAATGTCATGGAGCTGCAGCTGAAATTATAATAAAATCTCAAAGTATTAAATAGAAACGGAAACTAATCAACCTACCCAAAACTGTCAGATTTTCCCAATCAACTTTAAACCTTATGCTTTAGTGATAAAGTTGAAAATATATTAAAGAAATTTGACAGATTGTAGTAGCTTGATGTGCTAGCGTCTGTTCGTCATAATATTTACCTACCAATTTAAAATGCTTAAGACCTCATATTTATAATAACATTGTACTTACCTCATTTTTGCAGAATTCACTGTTTTATTCACTTTAAGTAAATTTTTAAAATTTTCAAAAGGGCTAATTCGCGCGTCTTGTCAGTTGTCTAACGAAGAAGACATTAAAAAAAAATTCGCGGCTGCTCTTTGGTCGCACCTTCGGTGCAACAAAGTCACAACAGCTCATTTTTAAATTATTTTGTTTGCTATAGTTTTACGTTAATAATCTTATAGTTTACAATTTGGCATACTTACCCCAATTTTGCAGTTTTGGCTATTTGTGACTTAGTTGCACCGAAGGTGCGATTTTATCATCTGTGTTTAAATAATTGTAAATAAACAAATGAAAGTTTTATCTTAGTACCTACTTTGAATTAGTTTTTCAGTGACAATGGCTAGCACGATATTATAATGGTGAATGTAATAGTAATATGACATAATGTTGGCATGTACCTATTGGTGAAAGTTTTTCTAATTTAAAAATGAACTCTACCTACTCCACAGTTCCTGTGTTACTGTTCATAATTAGGTATATGAATTAGACGATCAGTCAGGTGGTTAGCTTTGCAAGGACGAGTGGTGGTCTGTCAGGTATGCCAAAATAGTACCGACTTGATGATAATAATATGTAACTAATGTAAAAGACGTAGGCATGTCACAGACGTGTGTCATTCAGTAACAAAGGTTGCCTGAAGACAAGGCGGGCGTCGTCACTGACACGTTCCTGACCAATTGGCCGAAGAAGGAAAACTGGAAAAGTATGGGGGAGACCGTGCCCAGCTGTGGGACAACATAGGATAACTTAAAATAAAAACACAAAAGTATAGGCACACAAAAGCAAGTGAATTTTATTAATCTGATATATATTCTATCTTTCAGCAGATGAGCCTTATCGACCCTGCAGTTGCTAAGTCATTAAAGGGACAGAAGACAATAAAAGAATACTGCCTCTATTTGATTTGATCACATCGCTCCCGGCTGTGTCATGCGTGGCGGTCTGAGGCAAGTATTCATTAATTCACACACTATTTTTGATAAACACAATAGGGAACAAATAAATTGGGACACAGACAGGCACGGAGCATGGAATTAAGAAATGTAGAAACTCGTTGTGCTCTAAATATATAGTAATAATATTGGCCCATTCAATTGATTTTATTTGATCAGACGCTGTTCTTAATAAATCATACCGCTATTCTTATTGAAAGTAAGACATTAGCTGCAGATGTCCTGATGTGTAGGAATTAAATAAATCAAATACTTAGTAACAAATTATTACCATTATTTCCAGCTTTTTGCAGTGGGGGTGCAGCCGACACACATCCAATGTCCCTCTGTTCCAGGCATTAAGAAGTTGCACCTCAGGAAGCAGCCGACTCAGTAGAAAAAATGTATTAGCAATTTTTTTTAATGTGATACAAATTAAAAAATGTAATATATTTATTTATGTACACACTAAATACATAATAAAGTAAACTACATAAAGATAGAGGAACTGCTTTCATCATTTACTTAGTAATTTCTTTCAGCAGATCTGCGACAGGAGAGTTGGCTGAGAAACGTAGACACAGTGTGTAAACAGTATACAGCAAAACTAAAATTAGGCAGCCCAAAACATGCGTATACATGAATAATGCAATTTGTGTGTCCTAACAGCAATCGTCACTAGATTAATAATATGCCTAAATATTTATGGTATAAGGTTTGTATATTGTACGTGTAGTTTATCTAGAGATGATATAAAAAAAACCTATGCTTTTACGTATTATGTAAGTACTTATGAAAACGAACATTACACCAATCACTGAATACTTGCTTAGCACGATTTCTTATATTATATTGTCTGAAATGTAGGCTGACTAAATTGACTTTTTCGATGTACAAAAACAGTTGGATTTAGACATTAAAATCTCTAACAGCATTAAATAATTAGGAACTAATTATTGTCACTGTACTCGAATACGTACAGGCTTATGTACATTCTACACCAAGGAATATACTACTCTCTATAAACGAGTTGTACATGGTCGTCAATGGCATGAAAGCAAAAAAAAAGTTCACTTGATAACGACTACGACGACACGCATGCGCAGTGCGCTGCGTGAAATATGGATCATTCCGAATTAGGCCATCATCGCCCACAACTCTCACATAAATAATTTGCGTTCCCATTTAGATAAATCACCACTATGGCAGCTGAGAGTCAAAACTATTTCACTTGATTATTTATTCACGGTTAGATTATAGTACTTATTTATTTGTTTGTTTTTTTACACCACGAATTTCTTATCCTTTGGTAAGGTGGCGACTGTAGCCGGAAGCACAATTTCGAAAATGCCACGTTAGTTTAACGAAACCGGTTTGAACTGTCAAAATAACACTCTTGACAACCGTACGGCATGGTAAGATTATGCGGGGAATAATAGGTAATTTATACCATACAGAATAATTGGGGTCAAAGTGTAAGCACGTTGTAATCGATTACAGTGCGATTCGGAATGTTCCATATTTCACTCCACGGTAACCATGGCAACATCACTTCGCGCGCGTCGCTCATTGGCTACGGTTTCGTCGCCACTCGCCAATCATGGGCGACGCGCGCCGCTTGACCGTGCATCATAAATACGGATCTTAGTTATTTAGTATCTATCTACAATAATGTTATATTTGCACGCGTAACAGGTTAAATAAGTAGTATGTAACTAGTTAATACAAAATCTGGTTAATTGTTGAAAACAAAATGCACACAACTGACTTTTTAAATGTACAAACACGGTTGGATTTAGACATAATATCTAAAAGCGTTGAAATAAATAGGAACTAATTTCTGAACTCGATTACGAACAGGCTTACGACCGTGGTCGTCAATTATAGAAATAAATAAATAAAAACTGAATTTAATATTAATGACAGCGCCTAACGCGCAAGCACTTCACGCAATCCACATCAAAATAGTCTACAATGTGATAATGACAGTGACTAACGCGCAAGCGCGGCGTGAAGTGTTCACTTCACTCGATTCACGACATTAAATGTCGTGAATCAGGTGAAGTGAACACTTCACGCAATCCACATCAAAATAATCTTCTATGTGATAATGACAGTGACTAACGCGCAAGCGCGGCGTGAAGTGTTCACTTCACCCGATTCTCGACATTTAATGTTGTGATTCGGGTGAAGTGAACACTTGCGTGACGCGCTCGCGCCTCAGGCTGTATTGACTACCTAGTCAGTCTAGGAAAAAAAGAAAAAAAAAAACAACATTGAGTTTCTGGCTAAGTTTCTGTTTTGCTATTTTATTGTAAAACCCCACGAAATATTAATGTTTTGACCACTAAAATACTAGCTTTGAAAATATATAAAATGATCAATAGACTTAGCATAAAATCTATTATTAAAATCTCGATTATGATTATAAATGTATGCTTGGTCAATCCCTAGTATCATGTGGGATGACACTGACAGCTCACTCCACGCTCACTTCGCCTAAGTTTTCACGGTGAGACGGTTACAGAATCGCACGGCTGAACGATGTTTTTATTTTATTGTAATTTTTTTTTTTCGAGGGATTCCGGTGATTTATATTTCACACAAATGTCCGGGGTTTTTGAAGTTTTTATCCGGGGTCCGTAATTTAGGTGATGGCAACTCAACTTGTTACTAGTAAGTTTAATAGGCTCGCAGTCGCGCCCATTAAAACTTAGGCTGACGAAATGTGGGCTGAGTCTACAAAAACACGATAAAATAACAATTATTTGATGTTTTTAGGGTTCCATACCTCGAAAGGAAAAAACTGAACCCTTATAGGATCACTTTGTTGTCCGTCCGTTTCGTCTGTTTGTCAAGACCCTTTTTCTCAGGAACGCGTTTAGGTATCAAGCTGGAATTTATATCAAATACTCAAGTCTACTGTCCCTTGAAGCTGTGAAAAAATCAAACTTCTAAGCCAACGCAATCAAAAGATACAGCCGTTTATGCCGCAAATTTTCGACACTCGCAAGGGAATCAAAACCTACAGGGTACTTCCCGTGAACTCAGAATCGTGAAATTTGGAACGAAGCAACGTCTTATAGCACAGATAAAGGAAACAGTGCGAAAACCGTAAATTTTTAGTTACAACATATAATAAAAATATTTTAAACAGGTTTGTACGGAACCCTCGGTGCGCGAGTCCGACTCGCACTTGGCCGGTTTTTTTGGAGTCAATGACCGCTGGTAGCTTTGTTACTTGAAGTACTTATGAGTTCAGAAAATCTGTTTTATCATATTTGGAAATCGATACAGCTATCACATGTCATCTGCGTGGTTTCGCTAAAGTAAGGCCAACGAGAAGCGATACGAAAGGTCATTAACCTAAAAAACAACTGTGGCGTTGACAATCTAATATCTATCTCTTTCCATCTTGTGCCTTTGTCGTAATGTCTCGTTCTCCCGGCAAAAACATGACAACGTCAAGACGGGTTCGCCAATATTCCGGCGGCCATTTTAGATTCATTCTGTTTCGGAACGCGCTCGTGGTGATACAAGTTATTTGTTAAAGTTTTGTTTTGTTGTTTATTTAATTATTTGCCACAACCAAGTAGGTACGTCGAGACATAAAACCAACTTTCAAAAAGTTACGCACCCCTGCTATTCCCAATGACCTTGCATGTGTTTTGTTTACATTTGGTATCGCTTCTCGTTGGCCGTACTTTAGCTGATTTGACCCAAATCTAAAAGATGCACCATCTAATAAGTACATAGTGCAACTTTCATTGTTGCTTAAACTAATTACTAATGACTAGCTTCTGCCCGCGACTTCGTTCGCGTGAAATTTCTTATTCCCTCGACCCATCTCGTCGTATTGCATCACTTTTGCTCGGCTCCTAAGGGTCTTAGCGTGACGTTAAATAGCCTATAGCCTTCCTCAAGAATTGGGCTATCAAATGCACGAAGAATTTTTAGTAGTTCCAGAGATTACCCCCTACATACAAACTTACAAACAAATACCTCTTTATAATATTAGTATAGAAGTATAGATTATACAGGGTGTTACAGAAAGGGTATATCAATACAAACGGGTTGAAGAGTGTATCGGGTCTAGAATCTCTGTACAAAATTTCAGCTCAAAAGCATTAACTTTGAAAATGCTTAATATTTTTTTATTTCGACATCACGGCGCTGCACTGGCGCGTGGCAGCGTGATGTGCGTGTACTAGGCGCACAGACACACTACAGATAATGGATAATGACCCTCGTAGTACGGTGACACGTTTGTTATGATTTCAATTTAATAAACTATCGAAATAAAAAAAAATTAAGCATTTTCAAAGTTACTGCTTTTGAGCTGAAATTTTGTACAGAGATTCTAGACCAGATACACTCTTCAACCCGTTTGTATTGATATACCCTTTCTGTAACACCCTGTATATGCCACAGGCAATTCAACTGCACCATGTAAATTAGGCTCTATTTTTATGAAAGCACCAAAACGAATTTCAGGTTATCATGAAACTTCTTTCCCCAGACGTATCGCTTCGAGGAGGGGTGCGCAGACGCTGCCATCCACTGCAGCATCAACAATGCCACGCACAGAGGGCTCAGACTACCCTCACCTACACTGTGCAACTGCTGCGATTACTGTTTGCCGTTCTATGGTAAGGGATTATGGCTAGGTTGATGACACGAAAGGAATTAATAAGTAGACAATGTGATGTGAAAAGCAACTATCAGAAAACCAATTTCCGTAATTGAAAACGTTCTAAATCCAGTCGCAATCTCATCTCAGGGACAATCTATGTCAAAAACTTGTCAAAAATATAACTGAATTAGAGGTATTTTTGACAGATTGAGACTAGATGAGAGGGGTAACTCTATAGTAATTTTAAAAACGTTGAAACCATGAAACCATGTTCGGTGTATATTTCAGGGGAAGGCGAACACTGCACTACCGGAGGACCTGGCATGGGCACCACAGTGGGGCGCTGCGGTGACGGACTCAACTGCACTACCGAGGATGGATGGAGCAGTTGTACTAGAAGTAAGTTGTTACCTGTCTTTTCTGAAGTAAACTGAACTAAAATTCAGTAACCTGTTACCTGTGTAGCGGTATCTACAGCGCCACATGCCAACAACGCGTCATACTGACGTCACGCAAAATCCTGCATCTCGCAAGCAGAGTTTACCGCGCAACTAGCATAGATACAACGGCCCGACATGAATCATCGGGCAGTTGCCCGCCAGACACAACACCCGTCTGGTCGGAGGATCCTCCCTTTTCTATAGCGTATGAGTGAACTTTACACCCTGCCCATACCTCTATACCTGGATATAGTCAAGAGGTTTAAAGTAGAGTTTAAGCTGGGCGCAGCGATGCAATCGATCAAAAATTATTGCCATTTGTTTTTGACACATCAATTCTTCCCATACTAATATTACGAAAGTAACTCTGTCTGTATGTTACCTTTTCACGCCTAAACCACTGAACGGATTTAGATGAAATTTGGCAGAGTGATAGATTGCATCCCGGGGAAGGACATAGGATAGTTGTTATCCCAGAAATCATCCTTTAAGGGGGTGAAAAGGGGGGTGGAAGTTTGTATGGGGAATCAATAACCGCTGAACCGATTTAAATGAAATTTGGTATGGAGATAGTTTGAATTATGAGAAAGGATATAGAATAGTTTTTATCCCCGAAATTATCCCGTAAGGGTGTAAAAAGGGGGGTGGAGATTTGTAAAGGGGAACATTAAAAAGGACTATAATACTTTTATCGCGGATGAAACCGCGGGACACGCTTTAATAACACACTCTTTCCAATATTCTAGTGAAATCAAAGTGCCACACTGCCCAGGACGAGTACGATGCAAAAGAGCAGAGAGGACTGATAGGAGCATTGGAACATAGGCCACACTGTGACGGCAAAGGGAAGTATGCAGCTTACGAGTGTATTCCTGCACACACGTGAGTAATTTAAACTGAATGGTGTTATAAAAAAAAAGACGGGTTGCACTCCGGGAGTGCCGGCAGAAGTGAAAACTTGAATATTAACGTTGAAATAAATCAATTATTAATTTAATTAATATTACTCATTTTTTTTCAATATTTCTGCGTCACTTTTTTCATTAATAGATGCACTTTGTTCAATTTCCATATTTTAAACACTTTCGGTCTTATTCATAAAAAAAGCCTATTGAAGGTTTAAACCATTCATTAGTTAAAATGCTCAATAGGCCTTTAAAACATTCGATAAAATTTTGTATTCATAAACGCTTCATAAACGTTCTATAACTAGAATGTCCTACAACTTCTAAATGTTGTCATTATAATGAAGTCATCCAACAAATTGGCCAACACATTAAATCGGCATAGGTACGAGAATATCTGTCTACGAACCGAATATTTGTGTCCATAGACATTATTACGTATGAAAAACTAATTTATTGTCTACAGTTTCAACAGTTTTGACGCGACAACGTCATGGTCGTCGTGGAAACAATATGAATATGTCAATGAATGAATTTGATATTGTATGTGTCAAAATAAAAAACTTTTGAATATTTTTATTGTATTTAAAATAAATGAAATTAAGACCGGAGACTAGTTGCAATAAAGGGCAAAGAATTGAATATTGGTTGGAGGAGGATAAGGTGTGTACCTAGTGTTACAGCTAAAATGTGTTCAAAGTAAGTTATGTTTTGTAAACATTCTCAATTTCTTATACTTATGCTTGCTTTTGCTTCTAATCCTTAGATTTTTTGGAAGAATTGGTCAGGGAGAGGTCTCCATAATAGAAAATAAAAACACTGACACAAGCAGTAACGCTAAACAGGGGCAGCCTGGCATGATTTACGAATTAGGTGCCTATCCAATTTACAATTTTACGAAGAACTTCGTTTGCCTATACAAAACTCATTGTAACAAAAAAAAAACCCGCCATAAGAATAATAATGACTGTTATTTTGATGCCGCTACTGATTAATTAAATCAGTATAAATAAGATAATGAAGAGAAAGAATTTATAACATCAGTTTTGTATTTCAGGTCAATAGGACTAGTAAGGATGGTGCTTCACTACGAATAGCAGAAAATGAAACGGCCTACAGAAGAGATGGCACAGATGGCAAATGAAAAGCAAACATTTTAAAAATGTTGTTCTGCTTGCACAAGTTTTAGAAGCCAAATTAGAGTTTAGAGTATTGTTCAGTTCAGCCGTGAACAGGCAAGAGTTACATACGCCAGCGTCAGCATCAAGAGCGACATACATTCGTTCCACATAAATTAGTAATTAGTAAATGAATAAATTAGTCATCAAGCTGGAGTAGAGTTTGATTCATCTTCCATAATTCCTCTCACTATGGCCAAGACAACTTTAGCCATCACCAGTTCTATGAGTCTGTGGGACCGGCAATGAGAAACCTATTTCCTGTGTACACATTGCACGACGCACACAAACCCCTATTCCTACTAAAATTCTGTCTGTTCCCGTAGGTCTCCCGTAGGCTTGTATGATAGGTTAGGGTGTTAGGATAACTAGGGTGTTAAGTAGTTGCTGTAGGTTTATAATCAGTAGGGTGAGGTAACCATAGATACCAGGCTCAATTGTTACAAACTTAGCCACACTGTATGCATTTGGAATAACAGCCGTACTAAGCTGTAAGTACCGGTGCGTACAAGTATTATAAAAATAAACTGATATTTGTATACAAGCTTTTTATTAATGAACTACTCCCTAAATTTCTTCTCTTTTACTTTAGATCTTGTTGGCTCAAAATATTGCCACTTCCACGTTGTCGTCGGTGGCAGCGCAGATGTCACTTTGACTGCATGTTTTGGGTAGGACAAATAAGGCAGGATAGGACATGGAGCATGTTTTGCAACATAGCTTCACAGCCACACCCTACTGGAGCATCTTCCTGCAGGGTGTAAACTTCCGTGGTCGACACGGAAGCATTGTTTTCACACAAAAGCAGCAATGTCCCACAGTATTTCTTGTTGCTATAATGTGCTTCGTTATATTTTTCGTCGCTTCTATTTTGTATTGTAGGTAGGTATATAATAATAAACTAAATTGGTTAAACAGAAGTTCAAAATAAATTAAATACAACTGCGGCTCCTCGAAGTACTTACTATTGTTTACGAAACTGACTTTTCAAACATTTGTACGTCAAATGTCATTTTCTTCGGCCATCTTTGTCGTGTCTCACTTGGTTCACTTCGGATGGGGGGGGGGGGGAAATCTCTCCTGACGGTCACGTGTCCTGACGCGATGCCCTGACGCGAGTTTAACATTTTTTACCCATTACAAAAAGTGTTCAACGCCGCTAAAGAAGTTTTCACTTCAAAAAAAAAACATGCGGTGATCCGGCAGAGAAACAAAGCTGTTGACATAGCTTCCAGAATGGTTGGGTCATGTTGAGAAGATGGATGAAAGGCCGCTAACTAACAAACGGTATTTACAAGGTAGATATGAGTTGAATCGCCGGGAGGGCCGGCCCTAGAAGGACATTTCCTGGAATTATTGGTGATGTTTCTCACAAAGGTCAGGTGCGTAGAACTCTCAACCGGCGTGCGTGTATGACCCAGATTACAGATGTACCGCAAAACGGGGCTACTTTGACTTCCAGGGTGTTACGTACTAGTTTGTGCGGGTGGTTGTACAGTGAAACTTCCCAATGTTTTCAACAAAGGTTTAATAATATTAAATGGCGGTAAGATGGCCGGCCTGAAAAACAGTAACAGCTCGGCACTAAAACTTAACTAACTAACACTAACTTAATACTAAACAAGAAGGGCGCCAGGAGGGTTTTAGACAGGTGGCGGTAGGAGCATGGAACCCTTCCAGTCCTCAGTACTGCCGGCTGGCGTGAGTCTTCGCCACAGAAGCGAAGTATAATATTGTAAACTATATAATATTAAGAAATTGTACATACGGTTCAGCATGTGAACTTGGGAGATTCGCACAGGAATTCTCCAACAATTAAAGGGCGTGACGGTATGCTGGAACAATTGACACAACATGTAAACTCAAAACAAAACATTCCCGAATGGGTTAACACAACTAGTAGGAAATTCATAATGCAACTCACCCCTTTATTGTTTAAGATATTCACATAACCAAAATAGATTTCCGGAATAAATTGCTGCTAGTCACAATAACTATTATTTTGACATGGCGGTATTTCAAGAACATTCGCACGTAAAGCGACACACGTCTGTTTCCGACTAGCCTTTGCGCTGCTATGTCCTTCAAACTCACGGTCACCTTTATAACTACTTACATTAATAATATTCTTATTGAAGATAAAATTGATCTTTTAAATAATTAGAAATACAAAAAGACGATTCTGACGACGGCCGGGTTTGAACGTGCGACACATGACTTGGCAGTCCACAAGCAAAGCTTGTGTACTATCTATACAATAATTTCTTATTCAAAGGGGTTAGAAGATTTTAGTATGGAGGGTGGCCCTAAGGTCGGTCGCCATTTTGATTTTTTTTCAGAATCGCGGTGCACAACAAAAGTTATATATTTAGATAGAGGACACTTATACAAACAAAAAATGTTACATAACATAATATCCTAAAGCGTCAGGTTTCGGAGTTATTCACCGAAATATAATTCGATAACAACAAGGATTTTTCTGTTTTTTTTTCCCTCCAGGTAAGCATATTGAACTATTGAGGTAATAGAAACGTTATGAAACCTTTATGGAGAACAAACAAATGAAGAATAGACATTTTTGAAATAAATAATTAAAAACGGCTATTTATAGTTCGTTTTTTAATCCCAGAGACTAATCTGACATTTAAGTCTTTTGTGTTTTCGTTTTTTTTTAATATAGAAGTTTGACATTACACTTGTCAGATTAGTCTCCGGGATTAAAAAACGAATTATAAATTGCCGTGCTTAATTATTTATTTAAAAAATGTCTATTCTTCATTTGTTTCTTCTCCATAAAGGTTTCATAACGTTTCTATTACCTCAATAGTTCAATATGCTTACCTGGAGGGAAAAAAAACAAAAAATCCTTGTTGTTTTCGACTTATATTTCGGTGAATAACTCCGAAACCTGACGCTTTAGGATATTATGTTATATAACATTTTTTGTTTGTATAAGTGTCCTCTATCTAAATATATAACTTTTGTTGTGCACCGCGATTCTGAAAAAAAATTAAAATGGCGGCTGATTTTAGGGCCAAAACCTTCAAACCCCTTTAGGTATCGGTCATCTCTCGTCGAATGACGTCATTACAAGGGTTACTTTGACAGGCGTTGGAACTACTTTAACAGAGCGCCAAAATCGGTTTTTACGTGTGCTCAGCAAGTGTGCGTGACCTCGCTTAATATTGCGCGAGGCGCGGGGTGTGGGGAACGCGTCATAGCGTTGTGATCGGCCTTGTCAAAGTAACCCTGGAAGTCAAAGTAGCCCCGTTTTACTGTATGAGCGTAAACGAAAAAGCAAAAAAAAATAACTTTAATTTCGGAACAAGAAAACCAAAGACATCGACTTCTGAAATTAAAGTTATTTTCCACTTTGTATCGTTTTCAATTTCCGAGATAATTTAAAAAGCTAACAGTCTTAGGGCTGGTTTTCTCAACGCCAGATAGGTAATTTTATCCGAGGCACAATTTAGAATTTTTGAATTTTCTTGTAAAAAGTGTTAGACGTCAATTTTATTACACGAATAAAAATTATCTGTTGATTAAGAAATCAGCTCTTAAAATAATAATAATAATAATAGTATGTACAAGTAGGTATATAAAAAAGAAGGGAAAATAATCAAACTTCAAAGGGCATCAAAAAAATTCGTCCGCATCGCTGCCCAAAAGGTTGGCAGCATTGCCACGTTGAATGGCAATGCTGATTCTTTGGCCAACATTCTTTGTAGTTATTGTGGTTTTTTTTTGTAAAAAGATTTTTTCTATTTTTCAGATGTTTCTGTCAATCAGAGGAAGGCGAGAGAATTTTCGGTGAAGTCCGGAACCTTGGAGATATTACCAAGCGAAATATGCGTTGTGGTCAGTATAACTTTAAATACTGGCTTATTAAGTTATTACAAAACGAAATCTAACTTTAGTTCTAGCCTAAACCTTTGGGCCAGTATTTGTATTTCGAACGTTATTTCGATGTAAGAAAAGTTCTTAATACTAAAATGACAACTTAGCACCGAACTAAGCTGTCATTTTTGTATAAAGAACTGCATTTCTGTACAGTAAGGTTCTTAATTCAATAACTGGCTCGGTGGTTTAAACCTGATCTAGAGAAAATCTTGTTTTGTAATAAGGGGGATTGAGTTTTAATTTACATACCTACTATTATTAGTTAGTCATCCTAAATGTAATGTACAAGCTTACACTAAACTACAGTCCGGCCGTCGAGCGAATGCTTCCTTGACACCCGTCAGTTTTATAAAATGAATACATGTTTTGCGATTTTGATCTTTATTAGTTACTAGAAGTGTTGCAGTGACAGGTGTCAGGAACGCATTTTCTCGACGACCGGACTATTTAAATAATATGTAAGTACAAGTATATTAAAATAAAGAGAAGAGCTCATTGGATATAAAAAATAATGGGATTTGCCCAAAGGGCTGGCAGCATTTTCACGTTGGATGGCAATGCTGATTCTTTAGGTCTCATAATAGGCCAGCCCTCTGCTCACGTGAAGACTCGATCACCTACCGAAATATTCCATGACCATTTGAATCCCAAACGGCTCAAAGATTCCAATAAGGTTGTCATAATATTTGCGCCATTTGAGGTTTTCTACACCAGCAGCAGCCGCCCCAGCACAGTCCGCCGTGCTAGGAAGATGGGATGGCGCAAGGGTGTCGACACAGGTTGCATGCTACACCAAAAGCCTACCCAATTTCCACGGCATTATGGTCATTCCGTCTGGCCTCTTCCCATCGTCTCATGCCAAGGCCCAAGCCATTGGGTTTTGCTTATATCCGATTTCAACAGTCTTCTAAAATTAAGGAGTGAACCTCGATCTGCTCGGTAATTGCGTAACTCGCTAACAGTCGCAACGGCTTTCATTTTGACAGTTCAACAACATTCATTTTTCAAACATCGGAATCGACACACTAACTTTATTCCGCGTTTACTAATAAGGGCGTAGGTCTGCATCACTTGTCCAAAGACTTTTTGAAGTGAAAACTTCTTTAGCGGCGTTGTACACTTTTTTTGTAATGGGTAAAAAATGTTAAGCTCGCGTCAGTGACACTGATCGAAAATTCGTAAGACGGATGGAGAGTAGACAGCCGGCGCGGCGTAGGAGAGGAAGTATCCCCCTCTCTTTCTGCGGCGCGGCGCGGCGAAAATGTATGCCTGCTGTTTCGTTTAGGCGGCGCAAGGCGCTTGCGCGAATTTTCGTGTTTATGTTACAGCGTGCCACGCGCATCCATGGATGGTGACAGCTGATGGCTCGACCGTCTGTGTAGTGGCCACACTGCTGTGTATTCGTAAAATTATTATAAAACAAAAAAATAGCTACTTTACTTTTATACACCGTTAGTTATGATTGATAATTCTAAACAATAATTATTCATTCTTAACTAAGACTAAGACATATCAAAAGTGTCATGTTTAGAACAGTTTTATACTCCTGTCACTTTTTAATTATTCAAAAGGTTATAGCTAAGAAAATAATAATAAATAAGACTAGAACTACTGACTTGTACACGGTCAAACATTGGACATTATAATGTAACAAAAGCACTCCTTTCGTGCTGGAGAGGGGAAATCTAATTTATTTCATTAGTCATATGGGGGTTTTGACCATACGAATCAGGCACAGTCGAATCAGAATTTTGCCTACAATCATGCATAACTCATCATACATACAGACTTCATTATTGTCATTTTTCTACACGATTCCATAACCCAAAAGCATCACACGAAACACAGATTGAAGTTTTAAAACAATAAAATAAATTTTATAAAGTAGGCATTGTAATCATAATGCCACCTGAACCAAACACAGGTGAATCAGATATTTTCCTTCGTAACACCGGGATCTAAGCCAACCAGCCGCAGGTCCACCTTCTAACTCGTCCGTTGCACGACTGGCTTCCCCCCACGCGGGAAGCCAGGCTCTCATTATTATTACACGACCAAGTACGGTCAAGTGAAGCTTACGCCACATTAATCAGTATTATACGCCGGACACTCCTTATTTACTTATTTATAAACAAACTAACGTAGTTATAACCAATACACATTTTTTTTGTAAGAGGACAACTCATTTGCTTTCGATATAATTATAATTTATATTGATGTATCAAAGGGAAAATGCGACATCGACCATTTTGTTCCGGAAAATGGCAAACGGACGCGTTATATGAATCAGAAGAACCAACTTCAAATATTTTTATTTTATACCTAGACAGCAATTATTTAAAAAATATCATTTGTCCTAGTAAGGCATAAAGCTAAACTGTACAAAAAAAAAATTACATGCCGTTTTGTTAGTTGGTTACAGAAATAAACGCATAGACATCGAAAATTTTGTCCCTGAAGAACTACCCTTAATTGTCATGGTTGTGTACGATAGCGCAATAAATAAATATTGTATTCTACCACATAAATGATAGTACTTTTATACTGATAATTAAAGCAATTCGTGCAAAATTATTTCCTAACCATTCCAAAATATCAAAAATTCATAACGTTAATATTCAAGTTTTCACTTCTGCCGGCACTTTTTTTTTAGATTTGTTTTAAACCCGTCTTTTTTTTTTAGATTTGTTTTAATTCCGAACTTCCCATTTCCAGGATGCTCCCGCTTCCACGAGCGCATAAAGGAGGCAATACGCCCTGGTGTTCCTTACCCCGTGGTCGGTCCTCGCTGCACCTCGGACGGTAACTTCTACCCAATCCAGTGCATCGACAATAAATGCTACTGCGTTGACATCCTGACTGGAATCGTTAACGACAGGATCAACCCTATTGATCTTGACAGGGAACCTATTAAGAAGTTGGCTTGCTGTGAGTATTCTGGTTCATCATAATCTGCCCATCTGCCCAGCCTTTTCCAACTATATTGGGGTCAGTTTCGTCTAACCGGATGCAGCTTCTAGTTCAACTTCGGGAACAGTGCAAGTTTCATCAAAATAGGTTCTGTAGTTTTCAAGATATGGACTCAAAAAGTGGTGTGAAAGGGAAATTAATTTTGCAACAAAATTATTAACTACTTATTTCAATTTTTTATTATTACTCAATAATACGAAATAAAAGTAATTAATAAAAAATTAACCGACTTCGAAAATAAATTAACTGAAGATTATGATACAATAGATACACGAAATTTTTTTAGAGGTCGGTGCCCACGGTCGGTAGTTTTCAGTGGCTCCTGGCACCGACCTCAATAAAAATTTCGTGTACCTACATGTATATACAGGGTGTTACAGAAAGGGTATATCAATACAAACGGTTTGAAAAGTGTATCTGGTCTAGAATCTCTGTACATAATTTCAGCTCAAAAGCAGTAACTTTGAAAATGCTTAATATTTTTTTTATTTCGATAGTTTATTAAATAAAAATCATAACAAAGGTGTCACCGCACTACGAGGGTCATTATCCATTATAGATCTGTAGTGTGTCTGTGCGCCTAGTACACGCACATCACGCCGCCGCGCGCCAGTGCAGCGCCGTGATGTCGAAATAAAAAAATATTAAGTATTTTCAAAGTTAATGCTTTTGAGCTGAAATTTTGTACAGAGGTTCTAGACCAGATACACTCTTCAACCCGTTTGTATTGATATACCCTTTCCGTAACACCCTGTATATACAGAGTGTCCCAGAAGTCGACGTCAAGCCGGAATCGGGTGATAGGCCAAGTCGATTTTAATTTTTTTAATTACTTTTTTATTGATATCTTACTGCATGTAGAAATTGTTAGTTGTACGTTCTATCTTATAATCGCTTGACTTAGGTTATATTCACGGAACGAGAGCGGTGTAACCCGTGTTACCGCCCGGCCATGATGTTTGGCTTAGCGGCAAGCGGCGCGGCAAGCGGCGCGGCAAGCGGCGCGGTTTTTTTTGTCTAGCTAGCGGTGACGCTGCGAGCAGTGCATCGCGTCGTGGCATGGTTCATATTTGTTTTTACCACTCGCCGCCCCGCGCTAAGCTGCTGCTGATAGCGGCGCCGGCGACGGCGAGCTCGTGGCCAGCCCGTAAGAGCTAGTAACTGGCGATCATAATCATAACTATATTATTTACTACATGGCGGAATATATCTTTGCACTCAATTTTATATGTAACAACTTTTGTATGTACCTTCCACATTTTATGCAAATAAACGATTTTGATTTGATAGGTATTTAATCATTTCCAGATGACGAAGATGCAGACCTATATAAAGAGTACTCCGAAGGTGAACGTCCCTACAAATTCACGACTCCTTGCCTCGAAGACCTACAGGAGAAGGTAGATCTGATCCGGAGGAGTGAAGAGGAGGGGTTCAACATAGACTACTTTAACGGTTTCACGGAGTGCCTGCCCGATGGAACTTTTGGAAGGACGAGAGTTACTAGGAATGGCACGTACGTCAAATTACCTTTGTTTCTATGGGCAAAAGTGCCTCGTTGATTTAGGAACTCTGTTGTAAGCGCGACCGCAATGCTAGGTGTCTTGGGTTCGATTCCAAGGTCGGGAAAAATGTTATTGGGTTTTTTTAATCAATCACGGGCAATAGGCACGTCTATTACATACATAATCAGCCTATAACGTTCCCACTGCTAGGACAAAGGCATCCTCTCGGTGAGAGGAAGCGGGTCATAATCCACCACGCAGGCCCAGTGCGGGTTGGTGTCATAATTATGTGTACGAATTATTTGGTTCTAAGACATGCCGGATGCCAGTTTCCTCACGTTGTTTTCCTTCACCGTTTTGAGGGCAGTGGTGTTGAAATAATTTACACAAATTAACCCCTAGTTGACAGTTTTACATTTGTGCACCATGTTTTTTCAGAAAAATCTGTATAGACGAGCGAGGTGTTCAAATTGAAGATTACGGAGCTGAGCCAACATCAGAGGACTTTGATACTATGGATTGTAGTAAGTTGATGATTTTTTAATGAACTTGGCATGGGCAATACAAATACTTGGCAATACTGTGTCTGAATATATTACATTTAATCGTAGACAGAGTATTCTGTCTACGCATTTAATAAATATTGCGGTTTGACAGCTTTTGTATGAAACTATGTCAAACTGTTGTTTATTCTTCAGATATAAGTTATCTGACTATTGAAAAATCAGCCCTTAGAGAAAGTTTTCAAATTCGTGTACAACGCTACAAAGTTCTTTTGATGCGTGGCTAAAATCGGAACTAATGCCGAACAAATTTTGTTTTGTCAATTGATATACAAAATAATGTTTCTCAACTTTCAATGTCATTCTGGGTCCAAAGGGAAGCGCTCTACCATTTGAGGGGGTGTCCCTTTCATAGGGTGCAATCTAGTATTGAAGCTAACTCAAAATTACTCAAGCAAAGAAAATAAAATTGATATGGATCACCAAACCACATAAAGATAGGAGCTAGATCGGCCCAGTAAACACGAAGAAATTGGTGAAAAAATACATGAAAAAAATTACTCTGCGAATGTATAACCCCTTATTTTTCTTTTAAGACTGGCCGCATACGTCCGGTTTCCTGATCAGGAATTCAGATTCGGAGACCCTGAATGCACGCATTTCATACAAAATCGTCACTAAGTGCATACGTACTTATATTTTCCGGACGGAAATATTCCTGATCAGCATAGCTATTCACAAACACTCGATAAGCTTCCGTATCGTATCGAACATTAATCATTGTTATCGCAGGAGTCTTCTAAACGCAGTTCACAAGTCCAAATCCCGAAAATTTTGTCAGTTTAAATCAAATAGACGCCCGCTATTCTTCCAACATCTATTTGCTGTTGAGGGCAAGTCAAATCAGGTTATCGAAATGTCAGGTTTTCGATACGATAGCCTGTCGTATGTTTGTGAATCAGGGCTCAGGAAACCGAATCAGGAATCCGGACGTATGCAGCCGGCCTCAGGTCTCCGATGATCGGGAAACCGGACGTATGCGGCCAGCCTAAGTCGTTGAAAAGTATTTTTGGCCTAAATATTGCTTCTAGCAGTTTCATAGTGGATCTAAAATCTTGTCTAACTACAACGAGAACCTGCCACACTCACTAAAACACTTATATTGTCTGCCCTTTGTTTGTTTAGTTCTGTACCTTGATCTTTGTTTTGCAGAATGTGCTAAAACTACCAACGTAATGGGCAACGTGCCGGAGAAGCCAATATGCTGTAAGAATGGCAGCTTTCGGAAGGTACAATGTCGCCGAGGATTGTGCCGTTGTGTTGATCCCGAAGGAAGACAGACTTCTCCAGAGTCAGCTTATATTGACCAATTAGCCTGCCACACGTCAGACTGGAAAACTTGCTAGAACCTATAAATATTCATAAGATTATTTTTATGTAAAACAACAATAAACAGAACAATAAAGTAAAACTACTGTGTGGAGTTTTATTTTCCAATTATTTTTTCATAGTAGTTAACCAAAACACGGGCTGGTAACATTTTTCTCACCCTGTTCCACGACATTAATATTACTTCAGTGCTACCAACTTAAGAAATATACCTTCACGCTTGATTTCTAAATGTGATGAGCAGGAAGTCAAATCAAAACTACATTAAATTATAAGCTGGTGCTGCTACTACAGTATAGGGTTATTATATGTATATTATACTGTTGTAAATGATCCCGATTAGAAAAACATTTTGTATCGATTGATAAATCGAGTCATATATAATACAAGAAATTAAGCCGCCTTGATAAGATAATTAGAAGAAGGCTTATAATTATCGGTAAAAATTAACTGGGTGGTTGTTAAGTATCACATAGATTTATAAAAATCTTCAATCATGCTGGACTGGATATTTTTGTAAGGTCTTTGCTCTAATGTCATTCATAACTCGACATATTTTATCTGTGGATGATTGTTGAAAGTAAATGTTTTTTTCTTGAATTTAATTTGTTCAGAAGTTCTTGCGGTGGATCTTGCAAATGATATTGAATCGAAAATAACTAGTGGATATGTGATTTGATATTATAACACACTGCCGATTAATTAGCTTTTATATTTTTGTAATGTTCCCCAATCGGCGTTATAGGTTATAATACATTCGTCATCATCACCAGGTTATGCCAAACTTATTTTTAGCTTCTAAAAACGCTAAAACAAGGCTGTGTTAAGAGTTTAAAGTGTTCTATATTAAATTCACTTTATATTTGAAGTTATAAAGTCAAGAAAATGGGTCTGATCATATCAAGATTTCGCGTAAGTATATTGAGCTTGATTGATTTTTACATATGTTTTGTAATAGAGCCAAAACTATTTCGAAACGTTTGGAATATTCTTTTGGCGGCAACTCAAATGTGTGTCCATGACCTGAGGGTTTTATAAATGGGTCTAATCAGGCATCTAATCGTTCCTGTGCATGATTCTTCTTCATTACTTTGTGGCATCCTTTCTCTTTCGTTTCGGCTGCTCTTTTTGAAAGTTTCATAGACTAAGCTATTTATTGGAGCTCGTAGACGTACTCTGGTGACATGGGAGTCCTCATGGACCACTCCAATGGGCATCAATTGTCGGTAATATTGTAATATGCCACACAGAAAATAATTTCAGATTAACACTTTCAAAGTCATCTTAATAAGTACCTTTGAATAATTTAAAAACCTCGTACCTATGAAACCTATTGAGATTTCTTATGTACGAGGAGGTTTTTCAATTAGTAGTAGGATACTTATTATAAAAGTGTAGGTAAAACTATTTTTAAATATTTCATTTCCATATAAAATCGTTATTTTTCTGCTTCATTAATTTCATACTTTCTGCACATCTGCAACTTTCATTTACATGAATAAATTAAAAACATTAAGGAACATGTTTTATATCAGTATGATCTACTAATTAATTAGTAGGTACACTTAAAACATTTTAATAATTCTAAGATATTTCCTTACTAAATATAAAGATAGAAGATAAAGTTTACATAGTATTCTTATTATAAACAAAGGTTCATTATCATTGCTTGAAGTTTATCTTCTGTAGTCTAGTCTTGTTAAAACAACAATTTGCAAAGCATATTATTATTTCTAATGCTTATTCTTTTATATTCCCGCCCACACACATCACACACACCTTTATGGCCGACCTTCTTGCAGAGGAGGCCTGTCCCAGCCGTGGGGACATTATAGGCTGATTATGCATCCATACTAATATTATAAATGTGAATTTGTGTCTGTCTGTTACCTCTTCATGCTTAAACCACTGAACCGACTTAGATGAAATTTGGTATAGAGATAGTTTCAGTCCCGGGAAAGGATATAGGCTAGTTTTTATCCCGATACTCCCACGGGATCGAAACTTATGCGGGTGAAACCGCGAGGCACTGCTAGTTCTTTTATTAAATGTTTCATCATCATCTGCCTAGCCTTTTATCAACTATGTTGGGGTGACTTTCAGTCTAACCATGATGCAGCTGAATACCAGTATCTTACATGGAGCGACTGCCTGTCTAACCTTTTCATTCTTTTATATTTGTTCCTAGATTATTGTTCAAGATTTTTTAAAGGTGACTTAATTAACCGGTCAAGCACCGCGCGTCGCCTATTGGCGACGAAACAATAGAAAATCAATTGAGTCTCATTAGCGGAGCTCGACAGATGTCACCTTTAAAAAATTTATGAAAAATTTTTAGAACAAGCTATAATCCAACCCTATGGTTCCCCCTTCCAGGTGTAAGGAATGTATAAATGAAAGGAAAAAGTAATTAAATAATAATTGAAAACAACTTGAACAAGTGACTATTTTTATCTTAAAATTGTTTCAACATCCAATTATTGTTTTTTCTGCCAATCTGGAAAACAGTTCAAATCTACTTAATTAGATTTCTAAGCAACAAACTGAATTTTTTAGGGTTCGGTACCCAATGGGTGCCAATGGGACCCTATTGCTAAGCCTCCGCTGTCCATCTGTCTGTCTGTCAGCGGCCTGTATCTCATGAACCGTAAAAGGTAGACAGTTGTTCAGAGAATGTGTATTTCTATTGCCACTAAAACAATAATAAAGTAATGTTAAAAATTAAAGGCGGTCCCATACAAGAAATGTGTTTAAAAAAAAAAATTAGTGTTGAAAATTCCCTTTGTGTGCGAGTGTGACTCGCACTTGGCTGGTTTTTTTTAGAATAAAATTTACTCACAATACAATACATGTATGTTGGTGTAAGTTTCAAAAATGACCTCCATAATTAGGTATTAGAACACCTACTATCATGTTACTTTCCATTCTCTTTTTATACAGTATTAACTCCTATTAAAAAAAATTGTTGGCCTTACCTAGAAAAGATTGTCACAGCTCAGTCGGTATTTATTTATTTACAAAAGGCTTTAAAATAAAAAATGAAAAAATATTTGTTTATTGATGGCAACTAGGCCCAATTGTTAGTAACATAGTTCTTAAAAACTATTGTTAAAAAAAAAAAAAAACAAAAAAATCATTTACAAATTAATACACATTTTTCTAAATCGGTCCACAATTGATGAAAGTATTGATGAAGATAAATAATTTTTTTTTATTATACAGACAAATTTAGAACCTCGCCCCCTTTTTTAAGAAGTTGGTTAAAAATTAATACACAACTTTCAAAATGACATGCATAACCGATTTTAATATAACCTCTAACCAATAATAATAGAGAGTGAACAGGCATCTTCTGGGCACGCTCGATCCATCATAGACCTCATCTATCGCTTTCCATCAGGCGTGATCGGGGTCAAGAGTGCGCCCATTTAGCAATAATAATAATAACATAACACACCACAAGCTGCATTTACCTGGCTTCTGTCCGTAAATGTCGCAAAAACCAGCCAAAGAGCTGAGAAAAGAAAACACTCTAAAAAAAAAATAATAATAAAACAATAATATTTTTCTATTACAGCTGGCCTGTATTGCTAGAATAAATAATCAACTGGAGGCAATGATCTATAATAAATAATAATGCTTTGAAAGTTATATTTTCTCAGCTCTTGAAATATGTAATTATTCTTGATGAAATGGAAAATAGCTGAGGTCTAGCTCATGGTTATGGCAATGGTTTAGCTAGCATGCATGCTAGCATGGTTTTCCAATGGAAAATGATTGTCCTATGTCTTCATCATCATCATCATTTCAGCTGAAAGACATCCACTGTTACACATAAGCCTCTCCCAAGCACCGCCACTCCGAACGGCAGGGCAATTGCGTAACACATTATCAATCGGAATCGGTTTTGACAGTTCAACAACATTCATTGCGTTATTTACGGGTTGAGCAGACTTTTTCGAACTTATGAAGCAACGGATTAGCAATTTGCTTCAAAATGATTCTGATTCCGATTGATAGTGTGTTACGCAATTAGGGTGCTGTTCTGTGCTTCTCGCATCCAGTAAATTCCGACGGCCTTCACCAGATCATCAGTCCACCTTGTGGGAGGCCTTCGAAAGCTATAGTCTTGCGGTACGAGATCGCCACTCCAGAACCTTTCGGCTCCATCGGTCATCTGTTCTGCGAGCAATGTGTCCACTGCCACTTTGTCAATTCTTCAGGCTATGTCGGTTACCTTGGTTCTCCTATAGATCACTTTATTTCTGATTCGATCATGTAGGGAAACTCCAAGCTTACCCCTCTCTAATGACCTGTCTCTCGCTCTATGTAGATGTCTTCATATTGTCATTGAAAACTGCTAAGGCCCCTCTTCTAAAATCTCAAGTAAAGTTATTGTTTCTGTAAAAATGTTGTCTCGAATTGTGTCCCAGCAGTGGGAACATTATAGGCTGATTATACTATACCTTATCCCGTTTATTATTTGATGTGTGAAGATATGGTCAGTGGGTGCATGAACGATATATCGCATCACATAGCGTACCTACCAGTTTTATTTTTCTGGAGCCCATCTTACGCAAGGTTCAAGCTACCAAAAATAAATACCTAATAATTCATTTCTTTTAATAAAAACATGTAAGAAAAGAATGAACTAAAAAGTGTGATATCATAAATCGGATATAACTTCAATCGTACAATAGCAATGTTTATCAATATTCAACAATAAATAAATAAATATGAGTGTGAAACAATGCGGTATTGTCGACTGAATGTTTATTATGCATTGTTTTCGTACGCCTTTCAAAGGTATCCTTGAGTGTGTACGTAAATTAAATCGATCGTACGCTTTGAACTTGGGAAATGATATAATCTATTAAAATATAATATACTAGCTGCGCCCCGCGGTTTCACCCGCATAAGTCGCGATCCCGTGAGAATATCGGGATAAAAAGTATCCTATGTCAGTATGTCCTTTCTCGGGACTCAAATTATCTCTATACCAAATTTCATCTAAATCGGTTCAGCGGCTTAGGCGTGAACAGGTAAGATACAGACAGACAGAGTTACTTTCGAATTTATAATATTAGTATGGAAGAATGGATTAAGTATATAAAATTTAAAGTCCTCACTGACTATTATCAACGCACAGCCTCAACCGCTGGTCCTAGAGACATGAATGTGTTCTTTGTGACGAGTAGGTATCCACTAAGAAAGGGTTTTTCCAAATTCTACTCCTAAGAGGGTGAATGGGGGGAGGGTGAAATTTCACGCGGACGAAGTCGCGGGCAGATGCTAGTTTTAAATATAAATTACATTTATGAAAAAAAAAAAACAATATTACAGAAGAGGTACAGTTGACAAATACGGTCCTCCTTTGCGATTTTTAGAAATATCCAACATTTTTGCACTATTCTGGCGTTATTCCGCCGGTACGTGGACGACATACCGAGACCCCTCTGTGCCTCGGAAAGCACGTCAAGCCGTTGGTTCCGGCTGTCATTCATAGATCTTTAACAGTCGTTACGGGTAGTCAAAAGCCCAAAAGCTCAGCTCAGTAACTGAGTTGTGGAGGTCAGATAGGCAGTCCCTCCATGTAATATACTGGTATTCAGCTGCATCCGCTTAGACTGGAAGCCGACCCCAACATAGTTGGGAAAACGCTAGGCAGATGATGACCGCTTTTCTCTTCACATATTTATAATTTTCTCTTAAAGGCATATTATAAGGAATCAACTCAGCATAATTATCTTCTTCCTTCATACACCTCTCTCAACGTCATCTCAGTATTCACCCCCTTTCTAGCCATATCACTTTACAAATGTTTGTAATGTTCTCTTGAGGGCAGTGAGAATCCTACAAATTTTCACACAACAGTAATTTTGAATGATCAGCTCAGTAACTGAGTTGTGGAGGTCAGATAGGCAGTCCCTCCATGTCATATACTGGTATTCAGCTGCATCCGCTTAGACTGGAAGCCGACCTCAGCATAGTTGGGAGAAGGCTACGCAGATTGATTCGTGCCCGCGCAATTGCACTGACCGCCTGCCTCAATACTTTTATCTTTTGCTGACCATATACTCACGAGGTCGCGCCTTTTTTACTTAGAGGAGTAGGCAGAAACGAAACACCATGCTTACATACTCACCTCTCGCGTCCCGCCCTGGTTCAAGCCATGGTCCGGGGCGAGAGGAAGTGGGAGGCAGTCACCATCTTCTGCGAAGCAGTCATGCTAGCGAAGGAGGTGGCGGGATGGCTGAGGGAGAGAGCCTCACGTCCCAGCCGCCGCGGGAGACGCTTCGGGCGTTGGGCCTGCGGACGGAGAGTAATGGGTAGCTCATCGTCCGATCAGGACCAGGCCCGTGCCGGACGGCGCGTACGTGTTCCACGTGCGCCTCAAAGAGGTGTCAGCAAAAAGGAAGGGGCCTGCCAGGGCCGAAGCCTGCCGGGGGTGCGGGATTGTCCGAAAGGGTTACCGCTACCCCGGAACATAAAGGGCTAAGGAAGGAACCTGGATGGGTTTTAGTCAGTAAGAGTATGACACTCCCTTCCGCTCCACCCAGATCGGGAGGGGTCATTTGATGATTTCCCATTCATAAAAAAAAAATGCTTACATACTCCTTTTGCTTCGTTCACGTTCATAACATTTGTTCATACACGTGGGAACAACGACCCTGACCTTTTTGAAGGACATCAACAAAATATCGATGTGAGTCCTTCTAAGGCCTCCCGATGACGTCTGCCTTATTAATCCATTTTGTTAATTGCCTTTGAAACTGACTCACAAACATAACAAATATGTATTATGTAAAATGGCGTGATTAGAGGTATAGAGATATGAGGAACAGGGTGTAAAGTTCACTCATAGTCTATAGAAAAGGGAGGATCCTCCGACCAGACGGGTGTTGTGTCTGCCGGGCAACTACCCGATGATTCATGTCGGGCTGTTGTATCTATGCTAGTTGCGCGGTAAACTCTGCTTGCGAGATGCAGGATTTGCGTGACGTCAGTATGACGCGTTGTTCGCATGTGGCGTTGTAGATACCGCTACAGAAGTGAACATAATAAATGTAGAGACGCCAGCACATCAAGCTACTACAATCTGTCGAATTTCTTTAACCTTTCGGTTGTCGGCCTCCGTACACGCACATTACGTCAATGTCAACGCTGTTACGAGTAAGGTAATAACATAATAAAATTAATAGTGAATGAACCATTTTTTTCATATAAATACAGAACATATTGCTACTTGCAACACAACTACAGATATTTAGCGACCAATCCTGACCAAGCCCTTAAGTGTCACTGTCCGACTTAAGGCACTTGGAGCATTTTTGCTTATGTCGCTCTGTGTAACATAAGACATTCGAGAGGTAGATTTTCAACTTTATTGCTAAATCATTAGGTTCAAGGTTGGTTGGGAAAATTTGACAGTTTCGGGTAGCTTGATGTGCTGGCGTCTGTACGACAATTCAGATTGACTTAGTGCGTGGCAGCAGGATTACATACGTTCATTCATCTACCATCGATTGTGTTTGGGGCTATCAATATCGCTGGACAGGATATTAATTCGGATTTGTTACAGTTGTAAAGGCAATCATGTTATTTGGTTTAAAGAGGATTTTATTTTTATTAAGTATTTTATTTATCTTTTAAATTAGATCCTACTAATACAGGGTGAAATTGAACACATGCGACAAACCGAAATGGGAGATTGTACTCATTATTATGAACAACTTTTACTATGGGAAGAAACCTGAAATCGCGAAAAAAAAATCAGTTGTTCCCTACATTTTGATGAGTTATGCGAACATAAATGTAGGGAACAGCTGATTTTTTTTTCGCGATTTCTGGTTTGGTCCCATAGTAAAAGTTGTTCATAATAATGAGTACAATCTCCCATTTCGGTTTGTCGCATGTGTTCAATTTCATCCTGTATATCCTACTTCCTACTAATCCTATCCTACTTCCTACTATATCCTTCCTATAATCACATCACACTTCACACATAATTACACTAATATTATAAAGGCGAAAGTTTGCGAGGCTGTTTGTTACTCTTTCACGCAAAAACTACTGAACGGATTTTGATGAAACTTTACAGTAATATAGTTTATGAATCAGAATGACAGATAGGGTACTTTTATCCCGATATTCCCACGGGATCGACACTTATGCGGGTGAAACCGCGGGGCGCAGCTAGTTCTTTTATATTTTGTGCCTTTTAGACCGTTGATAATTATGTAGACAGTTTTATATTTTGTTAAGTACCTGGTAGGTACTTGTTGACAGGCCTACACTGTCCTCCCATATCTGTTAACACTGTAATTTAAAAACATTGTAAAAGCCAATTATTTTTAAAAGAGTAACCGTGAAGCTCCTTGCCGGCTCTTCTCCATAGGAAACGACCAATTGGAAGAGTGCCTAGCTTCTGACGTTTCATAAGTACCCATGTAGGTTTATGTGAAATAAAATATTCTGATTTCGACATTAACCGAACGCAATCGAATGCACCTTTTTTTTGTTTTTTTTTTGTGGAAAATCCTCGTGAATGTCTTCCGCCCTGGGGCGGGCGGAGGGGTCTGTCAGACTCTCACTGACTATAAACCTTTTTTTTTTTCGCTGAGAAATGCACTATGCATGCATGCTCGTGGTGGACGAGACGGGGTATGTGGGACTCCTGTCGGAATCCTAAAACTCAGCGGTGTTCCCGCATCGCCGTGATAGGAGGGCTATGGGAAACCGGCTCAGCCTTTACTACCACATCACTCCCGGCGCATGCCCGCCTAGCTGGCTGGCCCCGCGTGCCCCCCAGGCTGGGGGGCTACGGGAATGGCCGGGAACACCTGGCCATTCCCGTCCAACACTGATGGAGGCCTGTGCAATACAGGCAAAGGTGCCCCCGCACCTGTTGCCCGCTGGCCTCCATCTGGGAAGAGTCGGAGATGTCTGTCAAACTGACGTCTTCTTCGACCCCCCTCTGCCTTCGGAGCGGCACCGCGTGAGGATCTTCCTCCCGTGCGCGCTTCGCCGCACTGACTATAGACCTACCTTAACTTCACCAACTAACCAGCAGACATGGGGCATGGAGGCCATAATTTACCATGTGATCAACCTCTGGATCCATTATTGCGTTGACCAGTATACACTGCATAGCGACTTCAGCTACCATGTTTAGTCTCAAGCATCTTTTACCTTTCGGATTTGGTTTTTTATCGGCACCCAGATAACGTTGAGCGTGGGATTTGTAAATCTTTTATCTAATCTTCTTTACGCGCACTTCATTCAGTTCGGTGATTTTTATTGGTTTGGAAACAAAATAATTATCGAAGTCAGAAAAATCAAATGAATATATTTTCTTCATGGTTTGAATTTTCGTTTATAATTAGCTGTTTCTTGCGTTTTCGTCTGCCATCAAACTTCATTTTCACTTTTGACACAGGAGTGGGACTTTCAAAGATCCTTTCTCAAAGGACCTCTACAGCACAGTCTCTATACAGGAAGATTTTTTTATCACCATCCAAATTTTTACAGGGTGTTCTACCTATGAATATGAACAACTTTCACTATGGGACCAACTCTGAAATCACGAAAAAAAAATCTGCTGTTTAATACAAAAGTTTAACACCTACTTGACCAAATGTATGAAACAGCTGATTTTTTTTCTTGATTTCAGAGTTGGTTTCATAGTAAAAGTTGTTCTTATTCACGGGTAGAACACCCTGTAAAAATTTGGATGGTGATAAAAAAATCTTCCTGTATATACCAAGGAACAAGCCTCCCAAATGTCCAATTTTTATCTTTAAGCCCCTTCGTACACAAGGCTACTCAAATCTTAGATACTCAACGATTTTAGTCTTCAAGCGACTGCCGCCATACAAATCCATTTAAGTTGAAAATGTCGGCGACGCGACTCGTGTACGCACTTCAATGGATTTGAATGGCGGCAGTCGCTTGAAGACTAAAATCGTTGAGTATCTAAGATTTGTATAGCCTTGTGTACGAAGGGGCTTATAGTTTGGGCTGTGCGTTGACTGTCTGTCTACAGTCCATGCCATAGATAGATGATATCTATATTACTACCAGTCGGATTTGAAAAAATAGTTTTGCAGTTGATAGCCCAATTTTTGAGGAAGGATATATTTAGACGATGTGTGTCGTAGAAATAAGAAATTTCTCGCGGACGAAGTCGCGGGCAGAAGCTAGTATCTATATCCACCAGAACGACCTTCTATGGGATTTTTGTATGAACTATTTCGACAGGACATCGTCTGCCGGGTCAGCTTGATAGATAAATATATCTCAACAAATAATGAAGACTTTGAAAGAAACCAAAAGACATTCTGAAACAATAACCTAACGTAACGGATTATTTTTATGAGTCACTTCGTGATTTGTGATCTCATAAAGGTGTGGATTACTAAAATGGTTACTGTATGTAGTTATGTACTGCGGTATGATGTTATCGTGTTACGGACTGATGTTTTCAATGCCAGATGCGCTAGATAAATAGGTACACGATAAAAAACTCTATTTGTCTACGTATCTCCTGCATGATTTATAAATAAGACAGACAGAAAAAAACGTAGCCTAAGTTACTCCTCTACCAGTGAAAGTCCCTTCAAAATCGGTCTTATTTTTCTAAAATAAAAGTAGCCTAAGTTACTCCTCTACCAGTGAAAGTCCCGTCAAAATCGGTCTAGCCGTTTCAGAGATTAGCCGGAACAAACAGACAGACATACAAAAATCGCAAAAAATGTTATTTTGGTATATGTACCGTGTATACATCCATATGCATAAAAAGCGGTTATTTTAATATTACAAACAGACACTCCAATAGTATAGATGGCTTATTTTTTTTTAAAGATTGTTTACGCTTTTAACGTGCACGTCTTTCTACATCGTCGTCACGTCTATAATTCCAACATGAATGATGTAACTAATATTTTGATGTATTATAAGAGTGTCTGTGTAGTTTTTTGTTCGTGCTTCTCCACTTCGCTTTGGAATGGCCAACTAGCTTCATCTTTCTGACTGACCGAAACCTTGACAATGCCTTTTATTTTTGGATGAGAAATCATCAAATGACCCCTCCCGCTCTGGGTGGAGCGGAAGGGAGTGTCAGACTCTTACTGACTAAAACCCATCCGTGTTCCTTCCTTAGCCCTTTATGTTCCGGGGTAGCGGTAACCCTTTCGGACAATCCCGCACCCCCGGCAGACTTCGGCCCTGGCAGGCCCCTTTCTTTTTGCTGACATCTCTTTGAGGCGCGCGTGGAACACGTACGCGCCGTCCGGCACGGGCCTGGTCCTGATCGGACGGTGAGCTATCCATTACTCTCCGTCCGCAGGCCTGCTTGACAATGCCTGTAATTGGTTTTACTGAAACACTCTGAGTTTGAGGTTACCTCTTCCATGATTTGTAAATAACCCGGTCGGTCCTACCAGTTTTTGGCCAGGAGGTGTATAGAGCACTGCAGTTTTTTAGTCAATATGAATTGGGCAAATCCTTACGCACTGAGCCCGCGTGGTGGATTACTGCCCACTCCCTCTCACGGAGAGGAGGCCTGTCTCAGTCGTGAGAACATTATAAGCTGATTATGCTGTCCATTCATATCGATAGTAACCGATATAGGGCCTGGCAAACGCGTACCGAAAGACGAAGCGTCAGAAAGCCTCCCACAAGGTGGACTGATGATCTTGTCAAGATCGCAGAAATCCTCTGGATGCGAGAAGCATTACCGGTCGAAGTGACAATGCTTGGGGAAGGCCTATGTTCAGCAGTGGTCTTCTTTCGGCTGAAATTAATGATGAATATCGATAGTGAATCAGCTTCAGTGGCGTGCATTGGTTTTCAGAATAGGTAGGCACTAGGCCGGGTCTAGTCTAGGCAGACGCGGTCACTAATCAGAAAAAGAACGTGTGGCCGGGGGACCCCCGGCAGGAACTAAGTTCAAAATGAAAATAATTTTGTGAGTTTCTTAATTGTGGGGCACACACTAAAATGTAATGGACAGGCTTATGTTGATATATCGAGGTAGGCACTGCTTATATGCCTACATGCAATGCACGCCACTGATCAGCTTCTCTGAAACCATAGCTATTACTTATTACTTTCATAATCTATTTCTATAAGATGTACATTTTTACAAAAATAACATTCACTTTCTTCACCTTTTGTCTGGGGTTACAGAATAAACTATCTTTGCGTTATATAAGGTCATTTAATTTTCAACTTTACTTTTATTTGCTGTAAAGTACAAAATTGTTGAACACCATTTGAGCTTAAAACTTCTTAAAGTAATATTTGGACGTTCAATTTTCAGTTTTATTTCATGTGTTGTAAGGTTTACAATTGCACGTGATACAGCCCGCGTTAGACATGCTCCAATTGCCGTCAGCTTCAAACTTTCAAGGAAAGTGAACGCGTTTTGGTAGTCCGCATCGAAATTGCAAAATGCAAATTCGTCTGGGCTTCAGCTGCACGTTCTTAAACTAATGTCAGTGGCCAATTTGGTATCGCTTATCATATTGCATATTATGACGTCATATGAAAGTCGTGACATCTAAAGAAAGTTTCCAGCCAGTATATTCTGAAAAAAATCTCGTAAAAACTTTGGTGAAGTCAGGTTTTTCCACCTCGATGCTACGGATTGACACTATTGACAGCTGAATTCACCCAAGTTTTCACGGAATAGATCGGTAGATCTTTGTTCAGCAGCGATATTTGGCTCATACTGACAATACGTATCTGCGTTTAAAACTAAAATCTAGATAAGTTTAATTCAGCACCATTTCATTGCACATACTGAACTTCAAATATGCGTGGCGCAACTCACACCTAACCAGCTTAAATTGAATGCACAAGTCGAATCAAAACATATTTTTGCATGAAGGAAATGTCTAATGAAAAGTTGCACTTTCTTTCAGGTTATTATTCAGATTGAGGACAGTTTTTGTACACTTTTTTATAGCTATTAGTTTTGACTTTCACGATCTGTTGCACGACTTTGTTTTTTATCCGTGCCTCGGAAAGCTTGTTGAGTCCCGGCTGTCATTCGTAGATCTTTGGCTGTCGTTACGAGAAGCCCAAAAATCTGACAACCAGTCTTACCAAGAGGTATTGTGTTACCCAGTAACTGGGCTGTAGAGGTAAGATAGGCAGACGCTCTCTCTATCCAGCTGCATCCGGTTAGACTAGAAGCCGACCTGAACATGGTTGGCAAAAGACTATAGCAGATTGACTTTGAGACAAGTTCTTTAAATTCACTTATAAAGTGTTCCCCAGTTTCTGCCTTGACTGTTAAGACTTGGGTGACAGGATCATATGAAGTCAGACCAGCGGGGTAATTGCGTAACACATTAACATTAGGAATGGCTTTCATTTTTACAGTTCAACAACATTCATTGCGTGATTTACGTTGTTGAGCAGACAAATTTTTCGACCATATGTAGCAATGGATTAGCAATATCCTTCAAAATGATTTAGATTATAATTGCTCGTTTGTTACGCAATGAGGGGGCAGAAATACAAATGTATTATAGGTACACTTCAACTTGAAAACAGGCGTGATATTATGATATGTATTAAATTACCAGCACCTAATCAACAAGGTCAGTCAGCTACTGCTTGAAATTCCTAGACGAAACCACAGACGAAACGATCAAACGATTCCAGCAAAGCCATATATATGCAGTATTCAGGAAAACAAATGAGGAAGATGATAATACAAATAACAGACCTAAATACACGTGTAATGGTTCTCAAATAGCTCATAAGCAGGACCGTCACCAATTAGCATCAATTGTCATGCATGCTCACTATCAATTATACGGTAACGCATTTGCACTCGACTTCATAAACGATGATGGACCTTAATTTGTACTTTCTGCATTAGATTGTCCACTGACTGACGTCTTCTTCGTTGTGTTGATGATTTCAAATTATTCAGGGTGGCAAGGACTTCGACTCGCAAACTTGAACCATGAATTCAAGATATGATTCTGGACCTCTCCTAGCGTAGAAACGTTAAGTCGGTTATCTAAATATTAACCTTTTTTTTGCGATGGAAATCCTCATGGACTTCCTCTATCGTGGGGGTGACAGAGGGGCATTTGGACTCTTACCGGCTAAAACCACCGCGGTGTTCCACCTCTACCTATGGCCGGGGGTGCGGGATTCGCATAAGCATTCACCGCTCCCGATCTAAATATTAATCTGCTGTTTTATGCAACACCTACGCGGTCAAGATGTATGGAACAGCAATTTTTTTTTTAATAACCGGTGAAAAATATCTACGCCACCTGTGTTGAAAGTTTTCATCGGTTATGAGAATCATGTACTGAATCAATAGTAACAGGTTGCGAGTAGGGCATCCAGTATCGGAAGGTTTTCAATTCCGGAGTTAATTTACGATATTGGGCTCTCAACTCCGGAATTCCGGAATTCCGGAACTGGATCCGCAGCCTAATTGCGGAACGCCAAATCGTCAAATGATTCTGATCAGTTGGCTTCATTTCTATCACAATTGGCTTCATTTTACGATTTTCGAATTGCGAAACTCTAGTTTATTATGAAACCAATTATGAACGTTAAGGCCCTGCGCAGAAACTAGAGTTTCGCAATTCGAAAATCGTAAAATGAAGCCAATTGTGATAGAAATGAAGCCAACTGATCAGAATCATTTGACGATTTGGCGTTCCGCAATTAGGCTGCGGAAATAATTAAAAAAAAAAAAAAAATACCTTGAGTAACTTTTAATCATTTTTAACATTAGTCTTTAACTCAGTCTTGATACGACATTGCCAATTAACTTTGAGTAAGCCAGTTAACAATATTATTAAAATTAGGAAAGTCTAAACTTTTTAAAAACTTAAAAATCAACAATTTGAGAGCCTTAAAATATTAGTGAAAAATAACATAATTAAATTAACACAAGAAATATCACGCTTTAGAGTAGTTTGGACATTACTAGGTACCGGTAAACTGGGGTTACTTTGATCAATTTTGAACTTTAATTGACTGTAATTTTTGAATGTGTGGTTCTAAAAAATTATAAAAAAATGTAAGAATCGGTTTTCATAGTTCTCTCTGTAAAAGTAAAAAAAAAATCAAAAAATCGATTAGTTTTTCAGAAAAAAAAAAATAAAACAAAGTGATAAAAGTTAAAAATGATTCTGGGGTTACTTTGGAACCCCCCGTTTTTAACATAGAATCTGAAAGTAGCCCCAATAAATCATTTTATCTGGTAAAAATCGGTATTGATAAAAAACTTGCCTTGTTTTGCATGACACAACGTGTCATCACCAGCGCACCCGCAAAAAGGATTGTGACAGTTTACCAGTGTAGTCATCCGAAAAAAAAATCTACCAAAAGTTATTCCGTTTTACGCATTTTGCAATTTTATGTCGATAAGAAGTTTCTATCAAATTAACCTCGTGATTCAAAGTAACCCCGGTTTACGGTAGTTATAATCAAAATATTAAAATGAGCATTTAAGTCTCTCCTCAGATTTATCATGTTTAACAACAATCTTGACATGACAACATAATCAGTTCACAATTCACATCACAATCAATAAAATTTAACAAGTCTAATTAAACTTTTTAAAACAAATCAACAAATTAAGGGCTCAACAGCAAATACTATAACACTCGTCTAGTTAGTACATGATACACGCGCAGGAACAATTGCGCGTAAAACGATGAGTTGAAAAATTAAACACATTTTTAAATTAAAAATAATGAATATCGAAATACGATAAATTGAGCCCAACTCCGGAGTTGAAATATCGGAAAAACTATCCGGAATTCCGGAGTTGCAAAATTCCGGAATTCCGGAATGGATGCCCTAGTTGCGAGTCGATGTTCCTGCCATCCTGTATTACTACATTTACATTCAACCCATGCTGCTGCAGTGCTGTCCATCGCGCTGCCGGCAATAATTCCCTAAATACTGCTGCAGTAGGATCGAGAGAAGTGTGTGTTTACATACTGCACCACCACTCACTTCGCTCCAGTTTCGGCAATGGTAGACGTCGAGGCGCTCGGCGAGAACTGAGCGACGGAGCAGAATGTAAACACGCACTACCGCTCGCGCTGCCAGTCCTTTGAATTCCGCACAAAAAACCGCTCTTTTGGGGAGCGCCGGACAGTGCGAGCGGCAATGGCAGTGGCTTGAGAAGTGTCGTGTTTACACTCTCGTCCTGCCCACTTTCCTGCTCACTTCGGCTGAATGTAAATGTAGCATATATGTAAGTTTCGACCAATATTCAGTCGCGTGGACAGCGTTAGAATTGGCTTCGCAAAGGTCTTTCTTAGTGCAGGTGGTTTAGAGAGCACGACAAGATATGAGGCATTGAGATTTAGCTCGACAATCCCGTTGAGGCTCTGTGGAGTTTCCCAACCTGACTGAGTTGTGCCTGCAGCGGCCCACCTGGCTTCTTAGTCGGCTTAGGGATATCCAGGTGGGCCATGGCAGTTTGTGTGGCCCGCTGGTAGTTTTTCTGCATAGTCAGCTGGAGGGAGGATGTCTGATTCGAGAAGCCACAGACTTTTTCGTGGTAACTAAAATGAATGAAGGTTATTACTATCCTTTGCTAATTAATTAAACTAGAAAGAGAAAGAGCTCGGAACTGCAGTGACATTTTAAGTTTCATTTAGTTTTTTTTTTCGGCTTAGGTATTAGGTGTGTGGTGACGTCTAAGCTACATAATAGTTTGGAAGTTATTCTAAGTTTCAACGGTGTCTCTAAAGTTGTCAACGCCTACGCCAATATCAGGCGGCGCACTTTCTATTAGGTGGGCCGTTGGGCCTGTTTGACAACCCATAACACAACTAGCTTTTGTCATAAAACATATCCTATGCACTCGGCAATAGTGTAGCTTTCTATTAGTAAAATCATTAACCGACTTCAAAAAAGGAGGAGGTTCTCAATTCGTCGGAATCTTTTTTTTTATGTATGTTCCCCGATTTCTCGAAGACGCCTGGACCGATTTGGAAAATTTTTCTTTTGTTGGAAAGGGTGTATACCCTTTCCAACAAAAGAAAAATCAAAATCCGTTCTGCCGCTAAGGCGTTCAGACAGAGTTACTTTCGCATTTATAATATTATGTAGTATGTGGCTTCGCTTAAAAGCATGATATCATTTTTAACCGACTTCTAAAAAGGAGGAGGTTCTCAATTCGGATGTCTGTATTTTTTTTTTATGTTTGTTCGCGCATAACTCCGTCGCTTGCCAACCGATTTGAAAAATTCTTTTTTTGTTGGAAAGGGTATACTTCCCAAATGGTTCCATGAAAATTTTATCGAAATCGGACAAGCTGTTTTCGAAAAATCAACAAAAATCTAAAAATGTATCTACATTGTCTACATTAACGATCTTTTTTTTTACTTTTTCGTGGGGTAGTTACAACTAAAAAGTGAAAAATAAAAACTTCTTTACAAAAAAAAAACAACCGACTTAAAAAAAAAAACACTACAAAGTGATAAATAAATTTAATTTCGGAAGTCGGTGTCAAAAAACGAAAATGTGGAATCAACGACACCGACTTCCGAAATAAAATTTATTTATCACTTTGTAGTGTGTTTTTTTTTTAAGTCGGTTGTTTTTTTTGTAAAAAAGTTTTTATTTTTGTAATCGGATCAGCAGTCCCAGAGATTACTTCTTACAAATGTATTACCTCTTTATAAGTTTAGATTGGATAAAAACCTTTGCTAGCTCTCCGAATTGTTTTCCAATGACAACCACTTGTCTTCAGAATCTCCGTATCATCATCTGTTTTGTCGCTTTCTATTCTAACCGGATGCAGCTGAATTCCAATATTTTACATTTAGCGTCTGCCTATTAATCCTTCCCGACCCAGTTACTGGGTTAAAATTTCCATTAGAGGACCATTGATTTATGGGGTGGTGAGGGGGGGAAGGGGGAGGGGGGGAGGTGGGCTACCCCCTGTACCACCCCCAACCCGCGGAGCCCCATGGTTTTGGAGATATCCATGGTTAAAGTTTTGAGGTTAGAATAAAAAATTCCATAAATGTCCATCGAATTATGGTACGGGAAGGCCCGGCTACCCCCCTATACCATCCCCATCCCGCAGAACCCCATGGTTATGGAGATATCCATGGTTGAAGTTTTTAGGTTAGAATAGCGCTATTTAGTCAAACTTGGGGGAGAGCTTCCCTTTTCCCCTAGTTTGACTCCGCCTTATCTCCGGCGCTGCGGGAAGAGCAGCCCTTCCGCCCTTGCGTGACCGCACAGCGGGCGAGGGCTGCTCTCCCTCCGCGCCTCCGGTTTTTTATATACACTCTAGGGGTAGGGCAGACAAGACCACGTGGAAAGTGGGGTGCTCTGATTCGGTTTTGGGTTGTTTTCGGATATTCATATAATGAGAATAAAACACAAGAAATTTTGGCGTCGCTTTACGTTCCGTTCCACAGTTTAAACAAAAATTAATTATTTTTTGTGTAAAAAAGTCGAATGTAATTGCATAATACAGCACGATTATTGTGCACATTAATTACACACCAAATATAATATGTGAATATATGAAAATAAAATAAAATTTAAATAAAAAGTATGACATAAAATTGAATTAAATACACCTCTACCGTCAACGGAACGTGAAATGTCAACTTTGACGTCTACCATGACAATTTATCTAACCTAAAAATTTGCAAATGGCGAACTATTTTCCAATTTGTATGGAAACTTTAAAAAAATATATCTCGTAAACTGTGATACTCCGCGGTTTGAAATTTTGTAAAAAGCTTCCTATTTATGAGTACTATCTACAAAAAAAAAATGAACTTCCAAATCGATGGTCCTTTAATGGAAATTTTAGCCCAGTTACTGGGTAACGCGATACCTCTCGGTAAGACTGGTTGTCAGACTTTTGGGCTTCTGACTCCCCGTAACGACTGTCGATGTTTCAAGGTCTCGACAGTACTACAGAAATCATCTTTAAATTTTCAAGATTGCGAAGAAAGTAGCTCGCAATAAGATTTAAATATTTATTGAAGAAACGTGTCCCATATTATTTTTATAGCAGCATTTTGATCAATAGTTACGATCTAAAACGCTGTAAAGTCTAGTAATAAAATCAGAATTTAGTGCTATTTCGCTGCATCAATTTATTTCTAGTCTTGCACAGTGGTTGACGTCAGTTTTCTAAGGCCAAACTTTTATTTTAAAACGATCTTGAGTTTGAAAACGTGAAAATGGTCAAGTGGATTCGGATCAAAATGTCGCGAATTCGACAAAAGGCTTGTATTTTTCATCGTTGACTATTTTCGGCCGAACACAATAACCTATTTTCAGGGATACGTTTATCCCGACGACGTTTATCCCTGCAATTCGGCGAATAGATAGCTCTATTTCTCATCTTTAGTGACTGTCCTGTCAAACAAATAGCTGTCAACATGTTATAGGATATAGGACGCATATTTTGGCTTTTTTATACAAATAGGTATCCATATAAGCGATATATTTATATACCCTTCCATCGATAGATAGCGTGGGTCGGTATGATTCCTTTATCTCATATAGATTATATATACAGAGCGTTGAGGGCTTTGACAACCTTGTTTTCTCTTCTTCACAAACCCACTTCTCCTTCTTATCTGACTTCTCTTTTTCAATATTTATGCTCTGCACACAGCAAGAATCTTCGGTCCGAGAATAATCGTCTTCTTCGTTGTCCTTCTCATCGCTCTGGTTTTATAAAGTCTTCTTTCTTTGTCCAGGCGGTTTTCCTTTGGAATGCGCTCCCTCAGAATATCAGGACGGTAACCAATGCGTTCACATTTAAAGTGAAAGCTCGAGAACACATACACAAGAAGTTGGCAGATTCGTCTCAAAATTAAGTTGTTGTAGGGATTCTTATCTATGTCTCATAACTATTTGTTTTATATTTATATATATGTATATATATTGTTGTACCTATGTATGTATATATGTATTTATTCTTATACCTTAGTTATAAATATTTTCTTTTTTTTTCTGTTATTGCACCTACTGTGTATTGTCTCTGCATCACCCTAAGGTAGACTGGTAGAAAATGCCCAAGGCATTAAGTCCGCCTTTGTACAGTTTTTTTTTACTTGTGCATAAAGTTTTAATAAATAAATAAAATTATTGGGACGTTAAAACCAGAGATAGATAGGTTTTTTTTCTATCTCCAGTATGCCAAAACTAGATAGATAATGTGTTGAAGAATCTATTTAGAAATTGTTCTGCGGGTCTATTCTGTAAAAATTTCATTGAAAAGTTAGGTGAAGTAAACTGGCAATAGTGTGACAGGGAATCCCTATCATCAGGTCGAATGACAGCTCATTTCACCTAAGATTTTCGCGGTGGTATTTTTAAAGAAAATAACCGGTAGATGTATATATCTGCGGGCGAGTTTTTTGCGCCACTTCTTCCCATCTAAACCCCACTAGGTGTTGGTGTAAATTGAAAATTCGCACATTGCAAAACTCTTACTAGTGCGAATTTATCCCCTCTTTGCATCAAGTTACTGTGCAAGTTAACACTCGTAGCGATAACTAAGAGATGAGAATCATGAGTTTTATAATAATTTTCTACCGTTCACGATTATTTAATGTAGCAAGATTTTCTTATTACCGATATCATTATTGTTATCAACAATCTTCATGCCAGTAGTTCGCATAATTATGCGAACTACTGGACTGGCGCTGTCCTTTTCTGCGGGAGAATTTGCGTGCCCCGTGTGGAGTCGTTCTGCCCATGCAAAGCTAGTGGATACAGCTTTGAATGAAACGTGCCAGATCATCACTGGTTGCCTAAAACCGACCCCGGTACAAATGTTGTATCCGCTAGCAGGAATAGCGCCACCAGTGGTTCGCAGAGCGGTGGCAAGCTCCAGCGAAAGGGCCAAAATGGTCTCCGACACACGACACCCTTTGCACGACAACACCCTTGTGCCACAAAGGCTGAAAAGCCGAAATAGTTTCTTAAAGTGTGTCGTCCTACTCACTGGCGAACTACCACAAGAAAGACTGAGGCTGTGGCGAGACAGTGCTTCCTTACCCAAACCGTTCGTTCCACCCGCTGAGGGCCTCCCACCTGGACATGAGTTACCTTGGGTAAACTGGAAGTCTTTAAACAGACTCCGGACCCAGGTTGGCCGAAGCAAGGAAAACCTGTTCAGGTGGAAATTTATAGACGACTCCGCCTTGGAGTGTAAATGTGGTGCTGTTCCACAAACGATGGGACACTTAATATCGTGCCCTGCGTGTCCTGTCAGCTGCACGTTGCAGGAACTGATGGACGCTAGTGATGGCGCCAAACAAGTGGCCGAATTCTGGGCCGAGTACATTTAGATTGCCATCGACACGCTAAGAAAGATCTTCATGCCAATCGTGGCGGATAAATCGTTATTCCTGAGTGAGTCTAAACTGAACTCACTGTAGTAGAGGTATCTTTTTTTATCCGTGTTCCTTCCTTAGCCCTTTATGTTCCGGGGTAGCGGTAACCCTGTCGGACAATGCCGCACCCCCGGCAGGATTCGGCCCTGGCAGACCCCTTCCTTTATAGGCTAATTTTTTAGCAATCAACTTACCTTTGTTTGTAATACGAAAGGATTTTTTAAAGCACTTGCACTGTAGCGTCAGAGTCGGCAGTATAATAAAATTCGTGGCTCCGAAAGTGCTTTGAGCGCATTACTCCTGTCACGGACTGCCTGTCAAAACCGTCAGTTTCTATACTTCATTTGTGTCGTAGTGCAAGTAAACTGTAACGCCCATTGACACCCTTGGTTTGTATGGAAAACTGTTGACAAGCCGCTTCTAGCAGTGGCAGTCGAGGCGTCTTCGCGCTCTGTGATTTCTAAGAACCGATTCATCATGATGAAAGTCGTCCACCGCTGGATATGGCCCTCCCCAGTGGCGTGCATTGCATATAGGCATATAACCAGTGCCTAGATATATCAACATAAGCCTGTCAACTACATTTTAGTGTGTGTGCCCCACAATTAAGAAACTCATTAAATTATCATACCTAACAAAAAACAAAATCTTACAAACACGCGCGGCAGTAGGCAGTTGCCGGACGGCCTACTCGGCTCCCGTAGTATTCGCACTTGTCATTGGTCTTTACTCGTTCAAGTTAATACGACAAAATTATAAATACGTACGTCTCACGCGTAATACCATGACGTTCGACCTTCGCAATTTATCACCCTTAAGTAGGCATGCCTACTCAAATAACCACACTTGTCTTTTGACCTCACTTTTTTTTTCTGATTAGTGACCGCGTTTGCCTAGACTAGATCCGGTCTAGTGCCTACCTATTCTGAAAACCGATGCACGCCACTGGCCCTCCCCCAAACATCCCCATCACAGCGATCGTACCTAAACCTCCCGTGTCCAACAGATTCCCGTAACCTTTACCAGGTCATCAGTCCCCCGTATGAGGCCTATTTCAATGTATAAATCGATTGTCAAATCCCTTGCCAATTCTTATGATTAGTAGTTGTTATTTTGGTCGGCCTACCTCAACAGATAATGTATAAGTAGGTAATGAAAGACTTGGCAACAGATTCTCTATAAAGGCGGCATTGTATGCTGGCTTGTGACCTTTGCGCGTTTTTATGAATTGGTGTATGACGAACCGATGGAACTATAATTTATCTAGTGCTCTGATTGGGGGATGTTGTTGTCACAGAAATGGTATTGAAAAAACAATATGGCGGCGTTTATTCCGATTTTGGTAACGCGTCCGTCTAGTGATTTGTACCATTGGTATAAACAGACTAGCGGCGCCTCGCGGTTTTACCCGAATAAGTTACGATCCCGTGGGAATATCGGGATAAAAAGTATTCTGTGTGTTAATCCTGGTTATAAACTATGTGTGTGCCAAATTTCATCCAAATCCGTTCAGTAGTTTTTGCGTGAAAGAGAAACAAACATCCAGCCTCACAAACTATCGCGTTTATAATATTAGGTCCTTACATATGAAATTGGCGTTTTGTATGGAAGGAACAAAAAGTCGAATATTTTTTAATATAATATATTTAATTAATCAAAGTATGAACCATTGTTTTCAATGCACTTTTGCCATCTTATAGGTAGTTCATTGATCCCTTTACTAAAAAAAACAGTCGGACGGGAATCAATAAAATCTTTGAAGGCGATTTGGACTGCCCCATCGGAGTTGAATTTTTTCCCTTGCAAAAAGTTATCCAAATTGCGAAAAAAATGGTAATCTGTTGGAGCAAGGTCCGGGGAGTACGGAGGATGTCTAAGATATTCCAATTCAAGCTCTTCTAATTTGGTAGCCGTCTGTTGCGCAGTGTGTGGTCTGGCGTTGTCGTGCTTTCAAGCTTTTTAATCTTCCCAATTTGCTTCAAGTGAATTAAAACAGTTTTATCACTAACATCGAAGCCTGCAGCTAACTCGGACGTGGTTTGCGATGGGTCCGCTTCCACAATAGCCTTCAATTCTCCATTATCAACTTGGGTCTCAGGCCGTCCACGGGGCTTGTTCTGCAGGTCGAAATTTCCAGAACGAAAACGTTGGAACCAAAAACGAACTGTGTTTTCTTTTGCAACATGACCGCCATACACATCATTCACCCTTCGAGTCGTTTCCGCAGCACTAGTGCCACGGCGGAACTCGTACTCGTAAATAATGCGATATTTTAAATTTTCCATTTTGTAAAATGAGTGACGCAAACAGAAAAAACAGAAGAAAAAAAACAAATGAATGACGGTCATCGAAGCACAAATACATGAGTAAATAGCTGTACAAATTTGAATTTGGAATTCCTTACCAAAGAGGAGAAATTCGTGATTAAAGTGGCCAGTACGAAAAACGCCAATTTCATATGTAAGGACCTAATATATTTTTATAATTTTTATCATTTGTAAGCTGTCACAGGCGCCATCATACAGTGCCGCTTTAGTAAGGCCTTGCTGGTTTTCGTAATTTTCAATCAGATTTGTAAGGAACATGCCCTGTAAACACAAATTATTTATCATTGACTATGACTCATCATAAAACCCAAAGGTTAACAACACCTTATCGACTGTTAAGGTCTAAATTCGCTTGACATATTTGTAAGACTGATATTTCATGACTACCGCACGTAGTCACTAACTTGAAATATAAGTTTGAAAAATCTGTTGTTTTTTGGGTAAACTTCAGAGATGTGATTGATATCAATATCTTAACACGAGGAAACAAAAAAAAAATTCTAAATTCATACTTCAATTAAGTAAACTTCTTACGGTCGCTGACCCCAAAAAAATATCATATATTTATTTAATGCGTTTAGATATCGATACCCAGCACTAGTTTTGCTAGCTAATTTTACCCTTTATACAGGGTAGCAAACTGTAACCTTGAATTCAGTAGGTAGGTAATTGATTCTGAACCCTAATCTGCATTCGTGATTTTTTGCCAAAAATGTAACCAAATATGAGTTTTTGGAAAAGAAACTTTAAAACCTACACAATAAAGTTCAGTTTAGGCTACAACTTCAAACATTTTGATAACTTTTTTCAATAGTGCTAGTCACTCTGAAATTTACTTAATGACTTTTAAAATAAAGTTGATATTTGTTTAACTTGAAATAATATTAATTTGAAATATAAGTTTGATTAGATTTTACGTTGAAATTTTTCCTCGGTTATTAAAAAAGAAAATTAACTATTCCATAGGTACATTTTGACCTCGTAGGCATTGCACTTTTTTATGCAAAACATTTTTTTACATAACCGACGATAAAGTAGAACCCCTTCTATAGGGCGACCGCTTAACAGAGACGTTGCCTGAAGTAGCTGCGCGGTGCGGGAGGGGTGATAGTTGTCACAAGTAGACGAATCACTGAGCTCACGTAACACGTCACCACACCCCTCCCGCACCGCGCTGCTACCTCAGGCAACGTCTCAGTTAGCGCTCGGCCTATAGAAGGGATTCTACAAATTTATCGTCGGTTATATATAAAAAAAAGGTTTTGCATAGAAAAGTGCAATGCCTACGCGGTTAAAATGTATGGAATACCTAGCTAATTTTCTTTTTTAATAACCGAGGAAAAATTTCAACGTAAAATCTAATCAAACTTGTATTTTTCAAGTTAAACAAATATCAACTTTATTTTAATGTTGATTAAGTTAATTTCAGAGTGACTAGCACTATTGAAAAATGTTATAAAAATGTTTGAAGTTGTAGCCTAAACTGAACTTTATTTTGTAGGTTTTAAAATTTATTTTTCAAAAACTCATATTTGTTTACATTTTGCTGAATTCATGGTTATAGTTTGCGTGTTAATATCCCTGCCACACTGTGTTATGTTCCCTAATTTCTGATTTCTTCTTTTACAGCGCAAGAAAACCACGATAGAAGTCCTCGATCGACTCGAAACTACAATAAAAAGTATCGAAAGAGATGGGCAATATAAGGAACAGACCCACAAGCGGGTCATAGGCTATATAATGGCGTACTCCGTCGGGCTATATGTGCTGTTCGCTATACTATATTATTATATGTATGTCGGAAAAAGTCAGCATTGGATGTACTCTCTGCTTTATGCGTCACCGTTATTGGTTCTGCCTATTTTGTGAGTATTATCTGTACAAATAAATTTTGAATTGTCTGTAATATCAAAATAACAGCTTTTTACTAACCCCCTTACTAATAAACGTTGTATAGCGTCTGTATAGTTACACAACGCTTTGTCTTCTTTCGAAAGTCAAATTACTGACGACTGAAAGAGAGAAATCGGTGTGTAACTATTCATCTGATATAATATTTTTATTAGTAAGGGGGTTAATCTATACGTCAAAATAACAAATTATTATTAAAATACTTTTTAATTAAGTATAACAAAAAAAAAAGCATTTTTTTTTTGTCTGTCGGCCCGTCTGTCTGTCTGTTTGTTCCGATTTTGACGGGAGTTTCACTGGAAAATAGCTGAAGCTACAAGGAGTAATTTACGCTTAAGGAGAATGCAAGCAGGCACTTTACTTTGTGTAAATTATTTCATCACCACCGTTCTCAAACCGGTGAAGGAAAACATCGTGAGGAAACCGGCATGTCCTAGAACCAACAAAAATCAAAGACATGTCACGTCTACCAACCCGCACTAGGCCCCGGCCCGCGTGTTAGATTACAGCCCACTCCCTTTTGAAGAGAGGAGGCCTGTGTCCCAGCAGTGGGAACATTATAGGCTGATTATGCTACATTCCCTTTATGTAGATCCTTCGTTTAACCACCCTGTATGATGGTCCTAAGTGACTTGTTTTTTTGTTCCAGAGTAATATTCTTAAGGTCAGCTATATCTTGGTACTACAACTGGTCCCTTAACAAGAATAGGCTCAAACTAAGCAAGATGAGAGAGGAAAAGAAGAAGATTCTAGAAGAAGTTATGAATACTGAGACATATAAGGTAGGCAGAAAATGGCTTTTTTTTGGGTGGGAAATTATCAAATAACTTCTCCCGCTCGGAGCAAGAGGGCGTGTCAGTCTTTTACTGACCAAAACCCACCCGTGTTCCTTCAGTTGCCTGTGCCAGGGCCACGGTATCTCTTTCGAATAACCCGCGACCCCGGCAGAAGAAGATGGCATGGTTGGCTGAATTTTCGTACTGCAGCACTTTAGGCACTGCACTAGATATTGCATTTAAGTTCCCCGTTGGTTTCGTGGTGACTGCTGAGCGTAGGGTCTTGGGTCCGATTCCCAGCTCGGGCAGTGTCATTGGGTTTTTCCAACAGGATTTTTTTTGTACCAGAGCCCTGATTCACAACCACACGACAGGCTATCGTATCGAAAACCTGACATTTCGATAACCTGATTTGACTTGCCCTCAACAGCAAATAGCTGTTGGAAGAATAGCGGGCGTCTATTTGATTTAAACTGACAAAATTTTCGGGTTTTGGACTTGTGAACAGAGTTTAGAAGACTCCTACGATAACAATGATTAATGTTCGATACGATACGGAAGCGTATCGAGTATTTGTGCAGCCCGGAATTTTGAAGTTGGCGGTGTGGTACCCCGTGCCTCGGAAAGCACGTTGAGCCGTTAGTCCTGCGCCTGATCTCTCTCCGGTCGTGTCGGAATGCCGTCCCATTGGACTATGAGAGTGAGGGAAGAGAGAGTGCACTTGTGTCTGCGCATGTCTCCTGCGCCGAAGGCTAGTTTTGAGCTTAAGTGACAGCATGAGTTTTAATACGTCTTTTCGTAACCAATTAAAATCAGACATCATCGTGCAGCATTTCTTGAGAGCACATTTTATAACTCATTATAAACTAATTCATTGCAGATTGCAAAAGAGATCCTAGACAAGTACGGGAGCCCGGAAGAGCAATCGAAAGCGCTGAAGCCGTTCGTACCGTCGACCAACGTTCCCGGTAATTCCCCTAGCTCGCCGCTCCCAGGTAGAAAATCCTTTGTAAATAATCCGACTTTAGAGGTTTTTGGGTGAGGGTAGTTGAATAAAAGTGTTAACTTGAATTCAGAACCTTAGATCTTCTTAACGTATGAATTATGATGGCAATTTAAACAGAGTCAACCCAGAATTTGGCTATGAGTTTGGCACCTTTAGTAGCGCCCATCAGTTCTAGTAACGTGCAGACAACAGGACACAAGTGCCCCAAAATCTTAGATTGTAGCCGTTTGCCAAATGGGACTTCTCGTCGGCTAAAACAACGAACTTACATAAAAACTTTCATCCCCTATTTAATCCCTTAAGGGAATGAATTTTCTAACACAAACTCTATGTTGTACATTACAAAGTTCAAATTCCATTGTAACTAAAAAAGAATGGGCCTTTGTCACTCAAAAATCAACTTAGACTACATAAAGCTAAAGTTGCAAGTCCACTAAGTGGCATTGAATTTAAATTTGTTATTAGGAATCTGAATTCAAGTTTAGTAAGTAGTTCGGATGAGGCAATTAAGAGTTGTCTAGTTCTATTACCATGCTTATAAATTTTGTCTAAATTGGCCTTGAAACCAGTTTTCGCAGATACGTAAAAATATCTATCTTTTCCTCAGTAATAAGCCATATTATATAGCCAATATTTGATAATAGAAAACAACAATTTTGCTAATTAATTTTGTCTTAACTTTTTAAAAGTCACTAGTAAAAACTAAGAGTCCATCGTATTGGATGGACCTGTCGAATCCGGCCTACTTAAGGCCGTACCCTGAGCAAATAACCTTGAGCATTTTGTTCCCTCTTCGCCGCACCCCACCTCTACAATACTTCGTAAAATACTACTAGCGCCATCTGGCGTACTATTTACGAATACAACTAAAATTTACAGACCTTAGAACTAACAGACATGGCATTCAATTAAAAAATATTTATTTTTATGAAATGTTTATTGGTGCGCCCAAATACTTTTGGTCGTTATGAATTCATTGACCTATACTTACGTCGATGAATACTTTCAACTTTTACTCTGATACAAATGTTGATGGTACAGTCACGTCTAAAATATGTATACACTTGGCTTTATTCAAAGGCGATTTTCTCCTTTATTTTTTAATGAAATTGTATGTTATTACGAAAATAGTATTTTCGAACCCATAGGTTGATGTTAAGTGTCGTATTTCAACGTTGAATTCGTTATTTTACGAAAAAATCGCAATTGAAAATTGCCAAGTGTATACATACTTTTAGACGTGACTGTACTTTGTAATGAACATCACGCGGTGTTTAATTTTGAGATTGAAGGTTAGTGACTTGTTATTCAGATGGTGAAAATAGTGGAAAAATAAAATAACAAAGTAAATTTTATCATCATTTATTATTTTAAGGTCAGACTTATACAGGGTTAAATGAAATTACCAAGCGAAACTCTGCAGAAGTGATAGATATCAATATCTCAAAACGTTTTAATTCGGAAAGGAAGTGGCTGACATCAATAATCCTTCTGTTTATAGTTTTTTCGTGAATTTCTGCTTCCTCTTCATATGAAACTTGAAACTAAAAAAAAAAATGCTTTTATTAAGTACCCAAAAAAAAACATACAATAATCAACTATCTTATTTTTTTTTTTCATCTGAAGTTGAAGCTGCTATTAATTTTCAAATACAAATGGTCGAAATCAAAACCAACTTTTATCCAAGCTCAAAACACACGTGGAAGGTATCGGAGACTTACCTCTTCAATGTTTTTATTGGTTTCTTCAGTGTTTTGAGTTTTCGTCATGTTTGCTGTAAAATCCTCTCGTATACTGCAAAAGAAAAATACGTTGCATAAGGTAGATAGTTTTTTTAAGGTACAGGTGACTGTAGGGATTAGAGATAATTACAGAATCAATACCAGATCCTCAGACAAAATAAAAAATCAAGGCACATCGCTGCAAAGAATACAGTGAAGCATGCAAAACTATACCTCGCTCTATGCATGTACACGCTCACACACGCACTCATTTACAATCAATTTCAACGAAACTATTGCGGTAGTGCACACACGTTATCGAAACCAACTCCACATCACTAATGACAGCGCTATGTATTAATTTTTTATTTGGTCTGAGACAATTTTCGACGATGCATTCGCATGCGTTCACTTTTACACAGAGGGTGAGTAATAATAATGTGCTATTTTTATGAAATTAAAATTATGTTTTCATCGCCAGTTAAAATTAGTATATAATATGAAATAATTTCTATACTAAAGAAAGAATAATGGGCAACTTTATATGTGGGCCCAGAGCTGTAGCACTTTCTTACCTACCTTGAAATGAAGATGCGAATAATTGCAACATTTTACTGCAAGACAACACAGCTCTAATTAATTTAAAAAAAGTTACAACTGTTCCAAATAATCAATCGTCTTGGACTTGAAAGTTTAGCTTAATGAGTAAGTGGTTCTCTTCTTTATTTACAAGATTGTCTCGTGCTATCACACTAACTCTCTAACGTTACTTTGATGAATATGTCCTGCTCGCTCCTGTACTAGTGATAAAGATCACTACCTGCACTCGCGCTGACCGGTTTTCAACAATACGAGTGCGTATTCGGTCCTGCTCAATACTGAGTAGCCCTGTAGATGTCTTTCTAATAGTCAATAAATATGCTATTAATAATTTATTAAAACAATGTTAATTTATAATAATTATGCGGGCATCATTAGGACATATCAGCATTTGTAACAGTAATTATTGGACTTTCGGAACTGCTGTAACTTTTTATTTGGTTCATTAGAGTTCTGCTGCCATAGAATAAAATATTGAGATTGGAAAGTGCTACAACGATGGATCCATTCTATCCGTTCTTCTACCCTTCGCATGTCGCGCATACTGCGTATGTACCGATAACAACAGAATATCTATTGTGTCTGCTAATTGGACACGCGACGGGTTAATAGTATAACTGTAATAGCACATACTAACCAGTAAACAAAGATTTACCCCGTAAACGTCCTTGACTGAGAAAAGGATTATAATAATATGTAATACTTACTCATTATTGCTTATTTCCATCGGTTGCATATTAGAAATTTCCATTAGAGGTGGTTGTGCATCAGTTTGGTTATCTGTTGACCTAAAAGGATAATTTATTTTAAAATACATTAAAAGCCAAATATTTACACACAAACATTGATACATGACAAGCACTGAACAACGTAAGTACTGAATCTATGTGATTGTTCATGTCTGTAGTTTCATAACTCTATGGCACACGTATGATAACGAATATATTTTTATTGGTTGATAAAATATGTGATAATGATGAGATGTATCACTGCGCTAACTACTCACATGTTAGACCAGTACCACAAAATACAGATAGTACAGAAGGCAATCACATGTATGTACTTACTTCACTTTTCATACCTACGCTCAGCGAGCGTACATTTGTCAATTTTCACTATCGAAAATCCCTAGTAACTTCAAAACGGATTACCCTATTTACACAATTTATTTTGCCCTATCCGTTTTAGACCTAAACCTATCAAATGACACTAAAAACAACACAATATCTACACAAACAAAAAATCATGATTTCAAATTACGTAATAGTTGGTGGCGTGAATTTACTTTACAAAAAGTTACTTCGTTTATACTGATTCAAAATAGGAAACTATTATATAAATCGAGCTTAGATAGGCATTGTTTTGTTGCTCCATTTTTGCACTTCACAGACGCATGTCTCAAACCGATGGCACGGCCGGCGTCGCGCTCCGCGCTCGCACAGTACTCCCAACCACTCCGAGATAACGTGTCCGTGCGCGGTGTCTATGTGTGCGTTGCTCGAGCGCACTTTGTATGTAGATTGCCTTCTGTACTAGGTATCTGTATTTTTTGCCAGTACTTAGTACCTAGGTTTATAGTAAATAGGTAGGTATATACATACGCGCTATCAACGTAATTTTCTGGAGAATCTGTAGATGTTGGTGTTTCTTCACTATTTTGTCCTGTTGTTTTAGCCCGGCTACAAAAAAAAATATTGATAAATACCTAAATTGCATTGTTTATAATTATGTATATAATAATAAAAAAAAAATACACAAGTAGGTGTGTAATTATACCACATAGGTAAAAATAATTTCAGTCATTTAGCCCACCTTTGCACGTGCGATATTTTTCCCGCGACTATTTCGTTTTGTGCAATGGATTTTCAACGCTCTGCTTAGCGCGGAGAGTCGATATTCCAATATTGCGTTTATTCGTGCACAAGTGTTCAGAATCCATCAGATGCGGGATGCATCTGATGAATACATCTTGGCTCAACACCGAGAATTGAAAATCCATTATGCGATAAAATCACTCCTCGATATTTTGTTCATCGTGCTAACATGGGCTAAGAACATAAATTAGTAGGTACGAGAGTGCTTACCGAGCTTCGTTCATCATTGCGACTTTTGCACGTCCTTGTCGCACAACTTTCTTGTACTTAGGCATTTTCTCTGTTTACACAACAATAGCGTCTTTTCGCAACACTCAATAGTCTTTTATACACAAAGCGTCCTTTCGCGGAAAAAATAAATAACTGATACAAAAAAACCAAACACCAAAACAAACGTCAATAACAAAAACACAACATAAACTAATATTATTATCTACTGATAATGTGACGTGAGCGAGCAAGTGCGTGAGCCGACGCGGCGCGGTGACAAACAACACGTGTTTCGCCCTCGAGACCTTGCGGCACACTGAATCGCAAGAGTATACAGTAGCGAATACGCTCAGATTTTAGAATAAAATCTTTATAAAATCTAATTTTGGTCTTTTGAAAAAAATATTTCTACCATAAGGTTCATAATTAAATTGCCTATCCATTAGTGTAAGTGCAAAAATCAAAATAATGGTTAGTTTTCGAGGAGATGCATGGTTTCAATAATTATTTATCATTTCAGTGGTTTCGTTGTGAGGCGATTAATTAAACATTATACAAAGTAAAAAAAAATAAAAACTACCATTTTGGAGCCAAGATTATGTAGAAATTTAATGTATTTTTTATTATTTGATATTTCTTTTGGATAAAGAGTATATAGCTCCAAAAAACTGCACAAAAAACGGCTGGCGCTGCGTTTTGCACGGGGACGGGCCTTAAGAGGAAACGGGGTCACGTGGCCGCTGGCGTTTATTCCATAGTAACGTATTCTCTATGTTTTGTTTTGTGTACATAATTATATTAATTATAAGCTTGCGGCTAAGTAATAACAGTCGCACGGGTCGATCGGTCAGGTTAAGCTACGGTTGCAGTGGTTGGTCCGTGGATGGGTGACAATCTTTACATACCAAGACCCCTCCGTGCCTCGGAAAGTACGTTAAGCAGTTGGTCCCGGCTGTCATTCATGGATTTTTGACAGTCGTTACGGGTCGTTAGAAGCCCGAAAGTCTGACAACCAGTCTTACCAAGACAAATAGTATTACCCAGTGACTGGGTTGTGGAGGTCAGATAGGTAGTCGCTCCATGTACAATACTGGTACTCAGCTGCATCCGATTAGACTGGAAGCCGACCCCAATATAGTTGGGAAAAGGCTAGGCAGATTATGATAGAAACAAACATATACCAGACTAATACGTCAGTATGGAATTAAAGCTATAGAGGTATGAGGAACAGGGTGTAAAGTTCACTCATACTCCATAGAAAAGGGACGATCTCCGACCAAACGGGTGTTGTGTCTGGCAGGCAACTGCCCGATGATTGATGTCGGGTCGTTGTATTTATGCTAGTTGCGCGGTAAACTCTGCTTGCGAGATGCAGGATTTTCGTGTGACGTCAGTATGACGCGTAGTTCGTATGTGGCGTTTGTAGATACCGCTGCAACGCCAACGCCACGTGACCGCGTTTCCTCTTAATACGTTATCAGTAGTAATTTTCTGCTACCTATTAAAGTCAGTGGGATACCTACCTAGCACAGTCCTACTTTTGCACCCAGTTTTAAACAACACGATTTTTATTATATATAGTTATGCACACAACTAGAATACCCGTAGAATTTAGATACCTCTAGAAATGTTTTAAGCCCAAATAGTGGGCTGTTTCTTTATCCTATCTATCATACAGGGTCCCATGGACATCGAGGCGCACCATGGATTCAATACATGATTCTGGACACCCCTGTGTTGAAATTTTTGGTCAGTTATTAAGAAACAATTTGCCAAAGCACCTGCCATCTATAGGCCGACCGCTTAACTGAGACGTTGCCTGAGGTAGCAGCGCGGTGAGGGAGGGGTGTGGTGACGCGATGCGAGAGCTCGGTGATTCGTCAACTTGTGACAACTGTTACCCCTCCCGCAACGCGCAGCTACTTCAGGCAACGTCTCAGTTATGCGGCCGGCCTATAATCTCTTCACCACCCTTGGTTGACTGGTAAAGAATGATTAAGGCATAGTCCGCTTTTGTACATACGCCAGCACATCAAGCTACGACAATCTGTCAAATTTATTTAATAGATTTTCATCTTTATCGCTAAAACATAAGGTTCAAAGTTGATTGGGAAAATTTTACAGTTTCGGGTAGCTTGATGTGCTGGCGTCTGTACCTTTTTTGTGTGCGGAGAGTTTAAATAAATAAATAAGTTTGCTGTTCCATACAATTTGAACACGAAGGTATTCCTCTTTTGTGGGGGTCCAGATTTCCAGAATCATGTACTAAATGGTAACAGTTTATGCGTCGATTTCTCTGCTACTCCGTATAGTAGATTGTGGTTTTATGTAAAACTGTCGGATATCCGTAAAAACCCTAAAGCAATGGCATGTTTCCAGACTGAACAATTTTATCTCACCCTGCACTAGCTCAATCCAGAATTTTTGTTTGAATTTAGCATGAATAGAGCGATAAAACCACAGAGGCAGGTTTTGTGTGAATCAGTTCCCAATCCTAAAATATTGCTTAAGGAATACCAATGAAAACAAGAAAAGAATTTATAGTATTTCTGTCAACTACAGTCAAACGGGGTGAATAGGGATGCAGGGGTGAATGGGGACAAAACTTTAAAAGGGATTTTAGCATTAAAATAATATAGTTTGTGGCCGAAAAGGACCCTAATGTGTTTACTGTAATTTAATTAACGATTACGTGCCCTTATTGACAACAAACTATATCGTTAAAATCCATTTTAAAGTTTTGTCCCGACTCACCCCTGCATCCCTATTCACCCCGTCTGACGGTAGCTAGCATCAAACGTTATCCAATCAGCCGCCTCTTCTTAAAAAAAAAACTTTATATTTACATCAAAAATCTGTAATAAACTAATAAAAATGTTCACAAAAAAATCATCAGCAACTCCAGGCCAACTCCGTCAGAGACAACTAGCAATGACGTCGACGCCCATCAACAACAACAGAATGCTGGTGCCGGTCGTCAACTCGCCAACCTCCGGCTACAGAGGAGCCCGACTCAGGGTGAGTAGAACACTTGTATGTTGCCAGCCCAGAATTCCACCACACGGACCATGATTTCAGCAGTATTCGTCAATTCCACCTTTTTTTTTTGTATTCGGGGGAAACCTTCAAAAGGCACCCGACCTCCGGGAGGGAGGTCGGAGAGTGTGGGATTTTTACCTCACTAAAACCACCCCGGTGATCACCATCAGCACATAGGGGCGGTCCCGGTTCCTCTTAAAAGACCAATTCCGAAACCCCCGTGCAACGCCTGTAAGGCATTTCCCTGGGGAGACTAAACGAGGCCTCCCCTGAGCCTTGATATGGACGGCAGCGCGTGACCACTGTGCCACCGTCTTCCCTGGGGTCACTTTGTGGGCGGACAGAGTCCCCACTCGGTGCGCCCGCGACCCCAAAGGTCTACCTACCTTATTTGGTAAGCGGGTTTCGGCGTATTAGGTCGTCAATTCCACCTGGGTGCAGGTGCAGGCGCTAGGGGCAAGGACTGCGCTTTAGTTGTCATTGGGGTCACCCACAAGAAAAGATGGTATATTTTCTGGTTTCTTTTAAAGATACGTAACAAAGTACAATTGCAAGAATTATCGGCATTTCCCGTTTTTACCCGACTGCGCCAGAAGGAAAGTTATGTTTTTTAAGAACGTTCTCATAAACAATCTGTAAAAAAAACTTATTTTACTTAACCTACATTTTTGACAAGTATTTGACATACAAATATATTGTCGCTAGGATGAGATAGCGACTAAATTTTCAAAGAAGTAAAATTCATTTTAAATACGAGATTTGGACTTCTGAGCCCTGATTCACAACCATACGACAGGCTATCGTATCGAAAACCTGACATTTCGATAACCTAATTTGACTTGCCCTCAACAGCAAATAGCTGTTGGAAGAATAGCGGGCGTCTATTTGATTTAAACTGACAAAATTTTCGGGTTTTGGACTTGTGAACAGCGTTTAGAAGACTCCTACGATAACAATGATTAATGTTCGATACGATACGGAAGCGTATCGAGTGTTTGTGAATAACTATGCTGGTGATTTAAATATACCAAAAAGAGATCGGACATATTTTGTTCTTATGACACAAAAGTTTTGGAATTATTTTTCAGTCCGACCAGCTTCCACGCCCGCTTCCCGAAAGGAACCGCTCTGCTTTGGACAAAGTGGTGGATTTCCTACTGAAGGACGGCCCCAACCATCGCATGGCGCTCATTTGTTCCGAGTGCTCTTCTCATAATGGTAAGCATATCCAACTACTATACAACACCAGGTCGAGAAGGTCGTGGGAAACCACTAATGCGGGAGCTACAGGACAGGTGCCGTATTATGACGGCTTAGACAAATTCAACTCCCGCGCTCCCGCGCTCATGCGCGGGAGTTGAATTTGTGTGTAAAAAATCACGCGCGTGGGCACGTTATCTGCTCACCGCGGCAGAGCGCGGTGCAGTGTGTGGAGCGCCTTAATGACATCATGATTCCAGTGTAAGGGGACCATTCAAGTATTACGTAAGCACTACAGGGGGGCGGGGGGGTCTTTGCTTTGCTTATTTTTGATGACATGGGGGATGTGGGGGTCTGGATAGTGATTATGTCAGCAGTATTTATTTTTTAAATTATTCAGATTTTCTACAAAATTTTGTCGATTTTGGTTTGCACACATTTTATGGCAACCCTACTTGTCTATGCTTGAAAACGAAACGCATTTTCAGGGATTCTACTGGGACTTAAACTGCTGCTCCATAAAGAAACCAGAACACATTGAAAAATACATGTACCAATATTTACGTAAGCATGGGAGGGGGGGCTAAGAGCTTTGCTTACTTTTGCTGACGAGGGGGAGGGGGGGCTTGATAATTGCTAAAATTATGCTTACCTAATAGGTACTTGAACGGCCCCAAGAGAGAGACGGAGCTATACATGACCGATAGCACCATCCCTTTTTCGCACTGGAATCATGATTGCATTACTACTTCGTAATACGGCCCCTGGTCTTCCAACCAGATGCGGCTAAAACGTTTTTGTGCAATAAGCATAATGCAGGGTGAAATTTTAATCGCCGTTTTCCTCTTAAGGGGTCATTGTACTCATGTTTACGAACAACTTTTACTGTGGGACCAAACCAGAAATCGTAAAAGAAATATCAGCTGTTCCCTACATTGTAATTTCACCCTGTATATGAAACTTGCAACACGTAAAATGTACAGTATCATCCGAAAGATATGTATAAGACATTTGTCCAAGCCAATATTCGAAGTGTATTCCTTCTGTGTGGCATGTGACATCCAGTAGTTGTGTGATGTCTTGTGTTTGTTTTTTTTTTTTGCACTAAAATAGATATTTAATTTCTTAAAAAATGTCGTTTGTATTGGTAAGTCAGAGATAAAGTTAGATGAATAATTATTATACTTCTGGGTTGTGAAGGTTATGTAGGTCATAACCAGTGGCGTGCATTGCATATAGGCATATAAGCAGTGCCTACCTCGATATTGTGTGCCCCACAATTAAGAAACTCACCAAATTATCATACCTAACAAAAAACAAAATCTTCATACAAACACGCGCGGCAGTAGGCAGTCGCCGGACGGCCTACTCGGCTCCCGTACTATTCGCACTTTGTCATTGGTCTTTACTCGTTCAAGTTAATACGACTAAATTAAAAATACGTACGTCTCACGCATAATACTATGACGTTCGACCTTCGCAATTTATCACCCTTAAGTAGGCATGCCTACTCAAATAACCACACTTTTGACCTCACTTTTTTTTCTGATTAGTGACCGCGTTTGTCTAGACTAGACCCGGCCTAGTGCCTACCTATTCTGAAAACCAATGCACGCCACTGGTCATAACGTCCATGTAAAATATTGGTGTTCAGCTGTATCCGGTTAGACTGGAAGCTGACCCCAATATAGTGCGGGAAAAGCTACGCAGATGGTGATTGTTTGGCTCATCTTGAAAGAAACTTATGCCTAGTTTGGGATTGCCATAGGTCAAATTGCCTATTCAACCCTACCGTTTGCATCTATTATTGGGCGTAGCACAGCTTATATTTCAACAAAATACTAATTTTAATTAAACTGTAGCGGTATCTACAACGCCACATGCGAAACAACGCGTCATACTGACGTCACGCAAATCCTGCATCTCGCAAGCAGAGTTTACCGCGCAACTAGCATAGATACAACAGCCCGACCTGAATCATCGGGCAGTTGCCCGCAAGACACAACACCCGTCTGGTCGGAGGATCCTCCCTTTTCTATAGAGTATGAGTGAACTTTTCACCCTATTCCTCATACCTCTATGAAACCAAAAAGATGTGTGCGTTGCTGAATGGGTCTTCGGGAGTGGTAGAGTCGAGTAAACTCGTAGTACTGGATATATTGTTGTGTCTCTCGTCGTGATTGCCAGATACTGGGACACGGGCCTCCTCTGTGTAGGAGGGAGCGGGCCATAATCCACCACGCGGGCCCAGTGCGAGTTGGTAGATGTCACATGTCTTCGATTTTTTGGCTCTAGGACATGCCAGTTTCCTCACAATGTTTTCCATCACCGTTTTGAAAGCGGTGGTGATGAAATAATTTACACAAAGTAAAGCGCCTGTCTAGGTTCGAAACTACGACCTACAACTCGTAAGTCGCGGCCGTTACCACCGGGCCACCACTGCTCTTTGTAGGTTATGTAATCAGAAGGCCAATTCTCGTAATTTAAAACGTTCAAAATCTAGTCACAGTCTCATCTCAGCGACAAACAAATGTCCAAAACTTGTCAAAAAGTAGGAAAATTAGAGGTATTTTTGACAGATTGAGACTGAGATCAGACTGTGAACGTGTGTGTTCTTAAAATTACGAGAATTGCCCCTCTGATATTGGCACGATGACGACTGTAATGTTTCCATGTTATTTATCACAGCGTTGCACTGAAATGTTGTTATAATTGTTTTATTATTTTTTCCTAGGAATGGCGATGGCAGAGGAATTTGACTACGTCTCCTATGTGTGTGCTTACTGTGGCCGCTTCAACCCTGCTCGCAAGCAGAAGCCAGCAGCACCCCTGCTAGCCGCCAGACCTTTGCCGGCTTTGCAGAATTCTATGCGAGGTAAGGTTTTACATCAACAGTAATGGTTTTTAAGTAGGCTTTTCTTGAAGCAACAGCATGTCGACGAACATGTATTGTCCTCGCATTTCATTCTGCCCCTGACATTTTTATCTGACTGAAATTTACAATCAGGGAAATTGTTTGTTAAGCAAATTGACATCTTACGTCATTTTGTCCTTTCATACAACTGTCAAAGAATTTACTATTTTACTCACGAAGCGACGCGTGATTTACTTGTGGTTAACAAGTGTAACACGCTGTGAATGTGTAAGCGCAGAAACAGGCCTCCGCGCCGTCACTCGCCTATACCTACCGCGATAAGCACCTACAGCGCGCGACAACTTGAAGTTGCAAATCAGTCGGGGCCGCCCCGCGCTTGTGAGTACACGCGTGCCTATACGACGACGACGGTCAGTCGATCATCGTCGCAACGCAAGGTTTATTGCTCCAACAGCACTGTACTCTTCTTTATAATGTAGAATCCCAAAAAACAAACTATTTTTATTTATTTATTTATTTATTTATTTATTTATTTATTTATTAAAACTTTATGCACAAGTAAAAAACTGTACAAAGGCGGACTTAATGCCTTGGGCATTTTCTACCAGTCTACCTTAGGGTGATGCAGAGACAATACACAGTAGGTGCAATAACAGAAAAAAAAAAGAAAATATTTATAACTAAGGTATAAGAATAAATACATATATACATACATAGGTACAACAATATATATATATATATATATATAAATATAAAAAAAAAATAGGTATGAGACATAGATAAGAATCCCTACAACAACTTAATTTTGAGACGAATCTGCCAACTTCTTGTGTATGTGTTCTCGAGCTTTCACTTTAAATGTGAACGCATTGGTTACCGTCCTGATATTCTGAGGGAGCGCATTCCAAAGGAAAACCGCCTGGACAAAGAAAGAAGACTTTATAAAACCAGAGCGATGAGAAGGACAACGAAGAAGACGATTATTCTCGGACCGAAGATTCTTGCTGTGTGCAGAGCATAAATATTGAAAAAGAGAAGTCAGATAAGAAGGAGAAGTGGGTTTGTGAAGAAGAGAAAACAAGGTTGTCAAAGCCCTCAACGCTCTGCGCTGCCGGATAGGTAACCACTTTAAAAGCGCTCGATGTGCAGATACATGATCATACTTGCGAAGATTGAAAACGAATCGAATGCAGCTATTAAGAAGTCGGTCAAGTTTATTGAGAAGATCTGCATTCAGGTCATAGTAGCACACATCACCATAGTCAATTATGGGGAAGATAAGGGACTGTACAAGCATTGCCTTAATGTGTGATGGGAGAATATTTTTCAACCTATAGAGCGACCGCAACGTGCCAGTAACCTTCTTGCTCACAATCGCGACCTGCTTACGCCAGTCAAGGCAAGTGTCAACATGCAAACCCAGATCCTTGACGTCAGAGCTAAACGGAATCACAGTGCCATCAAAGGTAACCGGTGGCACCGTTGAACCATTCAACCTCCTCAGGCTATGGGGGCTCCCTATAATGATAGCCTGACACTTGGTTGGGTTAACCGCCACCCCAAAGCGATCAGACCAATTTTTGACTACTCGTAAATCCCGATTTAGCTCCTCGATCGCACCGGATAAGCTGTCAACACCTGCCTGACAGTAGAGCTGTAAGTCGTCAGCGTAAAGATGATACGCACACTGAAGCTCGTAAGTTATGAGATCTATAAAGATAGAGAACAAAAGTGGAGATAAAATGCCGCCTTGAGGGACGCCAGTTTCAAGATCACACCAACTGGAGCTAGAGTCACCAGCGAGAACTGATTGCTGACGCCCCCGAAGATAGGAAGAAAACCATTCCAGAACCTCGTGAGAGACCATGCGATAGGAGAGGATGGATAAAAGGACTTCGTGACTGACGGTATTGAAAGCATTTGAAAAATCGATCAACACTAAAACCGTCACTTTAGTGTCTTCCATTCCTCGCCTTATAACGTCAGTCACTTTAAGGAGAGCAGTAACAGTACTGTGCCCGGGCCTGAACCCGGATTGGAATGGACTGATGAGGGAGTTTTTGTGAATGAAGTTGGAGAATTGTTTATGTACACAGGCCTCGAGTACTTTGGATAAAAAGGGAAGGATGGAAATTGGACGAAAGTGACTGAGAAGAGTGGGATTAGGGATTTTAGGCAGTGGTCGAACATGGGCTTTCCGCCACAGGGAAGGGAAAACACCAGAGTAAAGGGAGAAGTTAACTATATGAGAAATTGCTGGAAGGAGCTGATCAACCGCTGTCACGATCATGTGTCGACTGATGTTATCACAACCAACGGCTTTGGATTTTATGGACAGGATAATCTTTTTGATCTCTCCCGGGTCGACTGGGGTGAAGGCAAAGGGGGTAATATTGGGTCGCGTCAGACCAGCAAGGAAGTCAAGGGTTTGACATTTGGTTGGATTATCAAGGGTAGGAACAGTTGAGAAATGCCGATTTAGATCGTCCAAGCCAAATGCGTTAGGAAGGTCTGAATGCCGCGATTTGCCGATACCTAGAGTTCCAAGGAATTTCCAGATATCAGCAGGAGAAGCAGAAGTGATGTTATCAAGAATATGGCGACGTTTAGCGTTGCGTATCATCTGATTACAACGATTGCGAGCAGTTTTGAAGAGGGTCCAATTATCATCTGACCGATCCCTTTTAAACTTCCGAAACGCACGGTCCCTTCGTCGCATCGCCATCCGAACTCCCACATTCATCCACGGCGCAGGTGGGCGCTTTAACTTGACTCGCCTGATAGGAGCGTGGGTGTCGTACAGCTTAACTACAGCATTGTTAAAAATCGTAACTTTATCGTCAACTGTAGTGGCTTCCTCCAGGGGTGTCCAGTCAATATTAGAAGCATCTTGTGCAAGCTTCTCAGAATTCATCCGCGCAAAGGCACGCCTGTACTGGAACGTAGGTTTAGGTTTAGGAGATTTAAGGACATAAGACAGGAAAATAAGGTCGTGATGGGAAAAACCAGGAGCGTCAAGTTGACCATGTGAGGAGACTAGGGAAGGATTTGAGGTGAGGATCAAGTCGAGCCAAGTATCATCACCGGCAGTGTTATGATGAGTTGGTTGGAGAGGCAGCACATGCAGACTAGCTGACTCGACCAGATTTAAAAGCTTACGGGATCGATGGGAGTTGTGGGCAAGGAGATTGGTGTTAAAATCCCCCATGACTATGTGATGTGCGTACTCCGAACCTAAAGATTCTAAGACCGATTCGAACTCGGTGAAGTAATCAAGTGCGGGCGGACAATACACAACACCAAGAACGGTTTTAGCTCCTTTGACACAGACCTCTAGAAAAAGAAACTCAGCCGAAGTATTACAGGAAGAAGTAGAGAGAATTTTGAAAGGAAGATCAGCACGAAGGTATATAGCTACACCGCCTCCTCTCCTACCGACTCGGTCATTCCGCAAAAGAACGAATCCTGGGAGAGAGTAAGAGGTGGATAAAAGTTCAGGTGTCAGCCAAGTTTCAGAAATCAGGACGGCATGGACGTTGTTGTTCGAAAAAGTTTCATACAACTCATTGTAGTGGCTTGGAATGCTTTGAGCGTTTATATGACAGACGTTAAACAGCCGGCCAATATTATGGCTGAAACTTAGACGCAAAAGTTCACCAAGGTTTTCCGTAACAGAACAAAAACTATCATCACCAGAAGAGGCAGTAGATTCGTTGGCAGAAAAAAAAGATTCGCTATCAGATGTTGTCATGGATAAAAATATATATAAATACAATAAAAACAGATATAGATACTAAATAAATATAAATATACGAGTATACTAAAACAGAGACCTACACGAAACACTGGTAGGACACTTGCATCTCTGCACCACCCGCCAGCTAACATCATCATTACAGACAGTGAATATAATACAAAGAGAAAATAAAATTATAATATTTTTACTTTATCGTGTTTAAACATCGATTATACTTATCACGTCTTCAAAGTTTTGCTAAGTTATTTAATTTAACCCTGTATGTATAATTTATGCATTATATGCATTCGTGCAGGCGTAAATAAAGTACTCTTCACCCAAGAATGTGGATCCTCAGATTCTAGGAGGCCCACTAACCAGCTGGGTAAGATAAGATGAATACTACTTTATTGCACACCATAAACATACATCTGAGTGAAAAATGACGTCTTTACGTCTTCCTCGTCATTTCAAAAAGCCAACTGTCATTCGCCTTTTCAAATACCTTCCAAGTCATACCAAGCATACGTCTTAGGCATACGTAAACTGACCATTTATTTTTTAACTCAAAACGGGACGTGGGTTTATAAACGACAGTTAGCAGGTTAAATGAAAATAAACTTCAAATCTCTATGTAGAAAAAATGTAACTTAATACATAGTGTTCTTCGCTATAGATACTATAATTCAGATTGATTATAATTATTTTTATTCTAACAAATAGCCGTTCAGCGTGGAAATTGAAAATATACATGTATAAAATCCTGGGTAACCAAATGGGGGGTTTTGATTTACGAAATAAATGTCACCCGTGATAATTCGAGGAAGAACGAGGAATCACCGATCGTCGACGCCGTCCGCTCATCCACCACGACCCACGTAATTTTAAATTCTCGCGTGGTTTCGGAAAACGCGACTACTTTGCACCCCGAAGCTTTGTTTGGGGACAAAGGGACAGGTGACTGAGAAAAGGGATAGGTGACTGAGAAAAGGGACAGTCCCGTTCAAAACGGGACGTATGTCAGTTTACCTTACACTTTAGCATTTAGCTCTTTCACATAATCATGCGTTCAACAGCGTTCCATTCCTAAATGTATGTCTAATCAAACACATGTTACCATAACTAACACTGTTTCCTCAATAACCCCCCTCCATTACACGTAGGTTGTGTATCTACAGGCAGCGGAGACGACTCTTCTGTGGCCAGCTCTGCGAGTGATAGCGATGACGATAAGATTCCAGGAGATGCAGCCTTGAAGCAAGGTACCTTTAGTTCTTTGCAACTATCTACTCTTAAGAGTAAACTAGTCGCGAGCTCGAACTCACTGGTGGTCATGGCCAAAATCACGCTGTCTAACTTGGCTTCGTGTCTGACGGAGCTAGTATCAGTGATGAGCAGTTAGACGCTAATCTACACGCACAACATCTAGTTCTCACGCACAGAAACACCGTTCCGAACTGATAGGCGCATAAAAATATTTGAAAAGTGCTTTGCAAAATCGAGTTCTATGAAAAATCCACTACATAAATCAATCACAAATAAAGTTTTTTGAACTCTTCAATAACTGAGCTTTGTCGGTACGGATTTGGTTTTTAAGATTTTTCAGTTCTTTTATTACTTATTTACACCCAAAGTTACGTTAAAAATAGCAAGAAAAACGAATCTTTGTTGGCTCATAACTTTTTAATGGCTTGTTATTTTACAATTCTGCTTCCGTACAGACACAACTAATAATTAGAAAAAACGATACAATGTTTAACTTTGGATGTACAATGTCAAACAGTGGAGTAATACTCTCCCGAAATCTTCAATTCACTGATAGATAACCAGTGATCGGAATAGGCTGACTATATCGAGCCTTTTCAGGAAGAACATCGTAAGCGCCAAAAATCCCAAAAAACTGTTTTTATATTAACCGCCAGATCAACTGATTTTGCATCTTATGTCACTTACTTTAGAGTTCAAAGTAAAACACTAAGTAAAAATTTTAAATTTATGCTATAAATATTTTGAGAAATATTTAAAAAAACCTCCTGTAAAATATGCAAAATGGCGGTTACGATCTTCTTCCTGAAAAGGCTCGATATGTACCTAAACTTCGGAGAACAGAGACAGAAAGTGGAGACTTCTTTACGACGACACTTTTTTTGCCCGGAATTCGGGAAAAATCTTAAATAAGTTGAAATATTAAGCTTTATTTAAGATGGGTAAAGACTATTTTTTAACTAAACTTGCAATTACAAAATTTTCGGGATTTTCACGTAAAATCCCGAAATAGTCTAACTTTAATTCATGTGGGTATTCGAATTATATGTAATGTATGATGCAACGGTTATTTGAGGATCAAAAAAAAGTTTTTAAAAATATAGTGCAAACCTACTTAAAAAATTAAATACATAATTTATTATATTTATACCGTCTGCTATGAATTACAATTTTAGACAGTAAAACAATCTCTTTATCTCTTTCTAGTTTCCGAAGAAGGCGAAGGTGAATCGGATCGGCCCCCTTCAACGGAAGGGTCGCCGAAATCCCATCATGAAAAGAAAGAAGACTGAGTGAAATTGTCAATTTAGAACATTATTATATGCGGACCGTACCGGCGGTGCGCGAGGTAACATTAGTGTGGTGTGTTTGACAGGAATTTAGACGTTATGTCGAGGTATTAGAGTTTAATTTTGAGTGGTTGTGTGTTGGTTGTAATTACAGTTTGATTTGGAATAGGAAAATAGGGATGTTAATCAACTATAGTTGAGCTAAAAATTCGTAAGGAAATGTGTGATAACGCATATTATTCGCTTCCTTTCATCTATGTGCCTCAAAGCAATACTTAGTGAAGCGAAGTGCTTTTATCGATAAGTTTATAATAGTGATGTTATTTTTCGATTTTTCTATCGATAATGGTGCGGCTTTATGCTTGCTTGTGCGTCGAGTTTTTGGCTCAAGTATAGTTTCGATTTTTTAGTAGAGAGACTAAATATATTTTCCAAAATATATTCACGAATTGTTTGGACGAAAATCTCGCATTTCAAAGAGGGTGTAAATTATCATTGATTGTGTTTTGTGTGTTCATTTGATGTTCATGAATGCACCGATTTTAGTAGGCACCAAAAATTAATTTTAATTTGAAATGTAAGGTAGTACTAAGTCAAAATTGGCATTTCGTAGTAAAAGAAAAATTGTAGCCTAAAATTAGGGATAAAAATAAAAAAGATAAGAAGTTTTCGATTTTGAGCTTTAATACCATGAACTTAAAGTAGGTATATGTTCCTGTCAAATGCACCATTTTAACTATTCAATCTGTGGCGGAATGGGTATACAGTTTTATTTAATTATTTATTCATTATGTTTATATCGAAAACCTCGATCTAGCAAACGAGAAAAGTTATTATCTCTAACTCATATTAACTCTAATCAAATATCTCACATAATCTGCCTAGCCTTTTCCCAACTGTGTTAGGGTCAGCTTCCAGTCTAACCGGATGCAGCTGAATACCAGTATTTTATATGGAGCGACTTGCTACCCCTTGGTACGACTGGCTGTCAGATTTTTAGGCTTCTGACTACCCGCAACGACTGTCAAAAATCTACGAATGACAGCCGGGAACGACAGCTTATCGTACTTTCCGAGACACGCGCAAGGAGTGGGCCACCCATCCAAGGAACGACCGCGGCAAGCGTAGCCTAACCTCCTTGATCGATTGACCCGTGAGTCTGTTACTTAGACACGAAACCAGCCGTAAAATATTCAGGATGTTTTTTATCCATTGTGTAAACTGTAACCATAAATTCAGCATATGATGATGATGCAAACTTTTCGTCGGTTATCCTGTATATTAGATGATATAATACTTTACATCTCGTTTGCTGGATTGAGATAGTAGCATTCGATCTCGATCGGTCCTTGGTTTGACGACTGACAATAAATTTGTTAACATATTGTCATTTTTTGGTGTTGTGTATTAAACTCTATAATTGTTGGGACGGATGACTAGAATTTAACCCTAATTACTCATTAATACGTGATGTATTCAGGGTCAAATTAAATCGGCTAGCGAAATTCTACAGACAATAAAACAAACTACAGTACCCGGCGATAAATATTGCACATCGACCTTTGGAAAGAAACAATCGGCTAATTTCGGCTTCGTAGTGCGTTATCTCTGTCGCACACTACCTATGTGACGTTAACAGACGTTTTGTCAGTCGTTATTCAAGTGCGATAGAGTGCGGTCGCGTCCAGTTCAAAATATATATCTAGAGTTGTTAACACCCCCAAATTTAAATAATTTAAAGTTGTACTTTGGCATCTTTAGGAAAAATAGGGGAACCTTTTTATTTTACCCCAACCTAAAGCAATCATGTATAGAAAAATTGGTGTATTTTATACAAGGAATAAAAAGAATTCTCAAAAGAAGCAAATCATAATTGTTTTAACAGCTCCTAATAGATACCGGACTGTTTGTATTTCGTGCGACAGAGATAACGCTCTACGAAGCCGAAATTAGCCGATTGTCTCTTTCCAAAGATCGATGTGCAATATTTATCGCCGGGTACTGTACAGTTCTTTTTACAAAACTGACAACTTAGTCCGGTATTATGTTGACAGTTATCGGAATAAAGTTTGATATATAAAAACTGGCTCGTAGGTTAGGCTGGGGCAAATGTTGGATCTTGTTTAAGACGTGTGTGTTTTTAAGATGGATGATGTCTATAAAGTTTTGCTAGTTCATGTTATTTGACCATGTATAAACTTTTTATTAATGCTTTTTGTCTTTTTCGTTGAAAATAGAAAAAAATACATTATTATTTATTATTATTATCTACATATATGTACATATTATGTATAACGTCGTTTAATTATTTTATTTATATGAAAATGAATTGTTTTCTCGATAATATGAAAGCTAGTACAAAATAATTCTGATTCTATGAAGTTTTATATATTCTATGAAAATTATATTTTATTGAATGTTTATTCTATGTATTTTATATTTTGAAAGATACAAAATGTTCTAAATTGCGTTTCCAACGAGTTTCTTAAGAGGGAACGCAGTCACAATGTCGCTGGCGTTCATTCCACACTAACGTTATGCTCTGTTTTCATTTACGTCTTGTATTTTGGCGTAAATATTATTAGGAGAAAGATGATGAAATGTAAAAAAAATACGTCAAAAAACAACACATAAGGACTTGGCAGTGGTAGATAGCCTAGTAATATTATCAACGCGAAAGGTGAAGATGGATGTTTGTTACTTTTTCACGCTAAAACTACTGAACGGATTTTGTTGAAACTTTACAGTAGTATAGCTTATACATTAGAATAACACATAGGATACTTTTTATTCCGATATTCCCACGGGATCGACACTTACGCGGCTTAAACCGCGGGGCGCAGATAGTACATCATATGATATCGTAGGAATACGTTAGTATGGAATGAACACCAAAGACCACGGGACCGAGTTTCCTCTTTCATTACCTACTGCCATCTGACTTCCATAATATTTTATTACTATTTATCCAATTAATATTTGATCTTCCAATAGTTATATAATTATTCGGTCATCCGTTCCAATATCTCCAATGAATACAAGAGAGTAAGCTTTTTACAAACAAAAATATAATAAGTTTAAAATAACAATTTACGTGCCTTGTAACGAATAAATTATTATTCATTTTTATTTCGATCAATGAATAGATTTAAATATGAAGAAAAAGTCGTGAGGTGTCGTGGGACACCCGTTTGGGACGGAGTTCCTTTCGCTGTATATCTATATAAATAAAACAAAGTCGGGTTAGTTACACCACGTATAACTCAAGAACGGCTCGACCGATTTTTATGACCTTCGATTTGTTGGATTTGTCTCCGCCTCGAATAGCAGAATAACTATTAAAACATCGATAAAACACACAAAAAAAGATTCATTTTCTTTCATTTTTGTTGTCCACCCAAAAAAAAAAAGAAAGAAAATGAATCTTTATTTTTTGATATCCCGAGAACGAATTAACTGATTTCGATAATGATTCTGAAGCGGTATGAAGTTCGCCGGGTCAGCTAGTTATGTATTAAATAAGAGGCACAATGAAATGAATTAACAACGTTTGTAAGTAACTACATAAATGGAAAAAAAATACACCTGACGTGCATCCCTCACGTTTCAGTATAGACGAGCAGGATGCGCGTCAGCTGTATTTTTTCGTGCTGTAGTATAGACTATACTAGTAGCGTAGCATGACACCATAGAAACGGGTTTTTTCGACGAAAGAATAGACAAAATGACAGATTGTAGACAGTTTTCTAAAGAAATCTACCAATTTGCCAGATTTTTGAGTGATTTCTAAAGAAATCTGTCATTTTAAAATAAATTTGTCATTTGTCAACTCTTCCGTTGACAAAAACCCGTTTATGCGGTGGTCATGTTACGCGTGCAGCAATATACCTATACATTGGCATGCGCTTGTTTACATACAAACAGCAAAAGTATGAAGTGAAAATTTCAAGGACCCGTCACGTTTAGGCACATTTCGTTACATGAGAGAGAGGGAAGATATAACTCTCTCTGTCTCTCACACTAAATCCCTCTTATTCTTTATTTTTTAAGGGACGCATCACGTTTAGTCACATTTCGTGACATGAGAGAGAAGTAAAATATAACTCTCTGTGTCTCTCACACTAAATCTCTCTATAATCTTTATTTTTTTAAGATGTTTCACTTTTTTTTCGGTCTTGCTTTCATTCGCCAAGTGTGCAGAGCACAAGCGATAAGGAACTTCGCTCCAAAATAAATATATAGAATTGGAGATGCCCCCCATTCATAGATTCATTATAGAATGTTTAGATACCATCTATAGGTTCATTTTAGCTGCGTCATTATTGGTTTAGGCGTTTCGTAGTATGAATAGAGGACGCGTATTTTAATGTTGAGGATGTGTGCTGATGATGGAATGTAATTGTCAAAAGATACAATCAATTTTTGGTATTATCACTTGAAACTTAGATAATGAGGGTTTGTCATGAAAATTCACGCCGCCAGTTGGCGCCATTTTGACAAGAGGTCTTCCATTTCGACAATGAATTTAAAATATATGATGACGTTCACCATTCGTTCATTCGTTCTCGAAAGAAAATGTAGGCGCTTTGAGACTTTTGACAGGTGATCGGACCTAACCTCTCAGTGCTGCCACCTAGTGAACGTCATTTCAGAAAATCCTCATTGGGTTATGTTGACAGTTGACACACAGCTTTAAGGCTCACTTGCACCGCTAATCACTAAATGCGTTTAATGCTAAACATATTTGACAAACGTCATTCTGTCGTCGTCCTCTTCAAACAATTGACAGAAACAAAACGGTGTTTTAAATAGGTTTAGCGCTAAACGCATTTAGTTATTTTATGGTGCAAACGGGAAGAGTAATAATGACATGTTTTCCTTATGTTAATAATTTATTATGTTTTGCGACATCACTAAATAATACATTTTAACTTGACATGAAATTTTGAATCCCATAAATTAAACTGACAATGATTAAATAGTAATATAATAAATATCATATCACTTCAATATTTTTAGTCAGTTTTTTTTTTACAAAAAAACACTGAACAATGAATTTGCTGGAGAAATACCATCAATTGATTGTTTCTTTCTTAATAAATATATGTATAATAATATATATTATATTGTGCTATTAATATTATAAGAAAGATGTTTAGAATAATCTCGTAATAGATAGACTTGCTCAAATAACAATAAAATAATATTAATGAAAAAAAAAAACTTGAAGAAAGAATGACTAGTCTTGTTCTATCTGTTCTATCGGCACATGCTATATGAGATAGCCGTGGTTCATCCACCAACCGGCATCGGGCCTGCGTGGTGGATGCGGCCCACTCCCTCTCACAGAGAGGAGGCCTGTGTCCCAGCAGTGGGAACATTATGGGCTGATTATGCTATATATGGCTACAATATTAGCCTGCCAGCATCGTGGTACCATGAGCAACTATTTCTGTTTATTAGAAGTTATATTCTAAAACATCTTTCGAACATTAAGTCGGTTGAATATATCCTGAAAGGTCCGAAAAAATTTTTTCAAATGTTTGTGCTCATCGAGGATATTTTTAATTTCGGAATTCCGGAATTTTTCTACAACAGAACAGAACACAATTTCAGATGAATTTGACAGCGATGAAAAATTCCGTAACAGAATTTCATAATTATGAGTTTGGCAGCGATGAAATTCCGAAATATAGTCGAGTCGACGCGACGGAAAGTTCCGAAACGAAATACTGGATGTATTCGGCCGACTTATTGTTGAATAAAATAATTTATAATTTCATGTAGGTAAGTACTCGAATCTTCATAGAGTTAACCAGACATTATTTATTGCGTTAATGTTGGCTGGTACTTAATATAAGTAGGCGTAGATTAATTTATTTTACTAACAACCTAACCAGGGACGTACTTAGGTCCGTTATGGGTGCAAATTTTTCATGGAGCTATAATTTTTTTAAAGTGTTTTCTGTCAGCAATAAATACTTGTCGATCAACACTATTATAAAAACTGATTTTCACGAAATAGGGACACTGTGCCAAATTAAGGACTAATATTTTCATCAAGGTGCACTTGCAAGAAACATCAGCAAATTACATTCTGTTGACAATTCACTTCCATCATAAATAAAATTTAATCACTAAAATGCATCCATAGCCTAAGTTAATTACGTCTCTGGCAATAATGCCTTCCAACTTCCACATGTTGAAGAATAAAAAAAAAAGCATTGCTAAAATAATAAGTCCTAAGATACGTCCGTAATGAGTCCGGTAATGAGTGAATGTCAAAGGTCTAAACAAAATGGCGCCAAACATTCGCGACTTTTATAGCGAAACGAGTGATTTTTACCATTCGGGCCGTAAACCTCGCAAAGGTAGGACGTGTCTTAATAAATGGCCTTATTTACAACATGTCCTTTGTCAAGAAACTACGTATTTTTGCACAAAAATATCTGATTACCTCGTACCAATTTTTTTAAACAGAAAGTTTTCTTTGCTGGTCTTAAAATCTCAGATATTTTTGACTGTCCTAAAGCAGTATTTGAATAAACAATTCAAATACTAAAAGTTAAGTTTTTAAATATTTTTTTTCTTCTTTTTAAAAACATTATTTGTACAGTTTTTAAGAAATATAATTATTTTTTTCTTTCTGTTACTTGGTAAGGGCTTTTGTTTGATTGTAAATTTCTTTTTGTTAACATTTAATGCGTTCCTTGTACCAACAATTCCATTTTTTTATTAACAGTACTAACAAAATTTTCTTTTGTCGGAACTTTGGGTGTAGCGGTCATTTTGTTGAGGCTGTCACCTTTTCTTCATCAGGAAATGACGATTTTAGCCCAGATTATCACGAGCGATTTTTTTGCGCAGTGGATTGTCTACGCCGCGATATAAATACGCCCGTGTATACCGGGGCTTATAATGCACAAGAGGCCGTGAGGAAACGCCGACATTCGTAGTAACAGCGGCCATAAAAAGTAAGAGCGAGATGACACGAGACCAAATATTCACCGCTCTACTCGCACATTTTATAACCGTATAAATTACAAGTCTTGGCGTTAAGTATGACCATCTTATTGTATTCTTCCAACTTAATACCGCTAAATTCGACGTTGCCGACTTCTTTCTACAGAAGCGTATACTCAAAATGCTTTCTTTTCTAGTCAAAATACTAATTTGCGTTTCAAAATCAAAGATGATCATTGCATTTATACTAAAAGTTGTCAAACGTCAATTATTGTAAGTCATAATTGTGACGTCATATTAACTATATTTCGTCACAGTTCGATGACGTAAGGAAATTCTTTAAGAGTTTGGATTTTATCAAAACGTGTTTTGCATCTTAAAATATACACTTTTATGTATAGGGTCATTTTTACAAAATATTAATAATGGCAACACCATATGATTTCGAAATATTTATCCATCATGAAATAAAGTCATGAATAAAGTTTAAAAAAAAAAATCGAAATATTTATGATATTTCAATAAAAAATATGCATAATCAGGCACAGTTATGAATTTATGACATTCTTAAGATTTTGTAAAAAATGACTTTTCATTCGTGATCGTGAACTTTAGATTAGAAACTTTACCGCTAGGGATGTTAAAAATGTGAGTGCCCAAAAAGTGAGTTTTTCTCGAGTTCGTGAATATCTATTAGTAGATAAATGTTTGTTTCAACCCTAGACATTCCTAAATTAACATTTTTGGCATTGATAGCGTAATTTGTAGCTATAGATTTTATCCATGGAGTTTTTATATTTTGTAAATTAGTCATAAATGGAAAATAACAATATTATAACATGAACGATTCTTATAATTGAAAATACAAATTTTTGCACGCATTAGAAATATGTAACTTGCATTTGTAAAATGGCTATACTTGTAGTGAAGAAAAAAACAGTACTCACTTAAATTTACTTTTCATTGTAACACCAAGCATATTTTTACAGAAAAATGTTACCATGCAATGTGACTTTTATTTTTCAATGAATAATAAAAACTATACACAGATGTTAAAAAAACTAACCATTTCACAAATGCAAGAAATAAGTTGTTGATAAAAATTTTGAATTCCTATTCTAACCACAAGTTTGACAATATAATGAGTATCAAACCTCCTTGGTTACCGGGAATTGGCGGAAATAAAAAAGTAGAGAGCGTTATGGTATGTGAAGAATTCTCATAATATTGTAAATAATGTGAGTCAAGTGAATAGTGTTGTTGAATTTGTTATTTATTGCTTGTATCGTTGATTAGCTATTTTATAATGGAACTAATATACAAGTACCCAGTTATCAGTTGTTTTATTTAATTCTTATTTCCTAAAATATGTTTGGGTTATTTAAAATTAAGAGCCGATTGTTAGCACAATAGGAGATTTTTTCTCACAGAAAAAATAACTTGGCTAGCAAAAACCAGTAGTTGTGAATGTACTTACACAATGCTCTTGATAGTAGTGACAACTCTATAAGGGTGCAAGTGCGAGAGGCTTGGGCAGTAGGCTTTTTAGTAATTTTATTCCTTCGGAGTATCTGTAGTGCTGTTCTATCGATGGGTGTCGTAAAATCTTTTGTGGCAAAATGTGTAACAAGATTACCTTACTTGAGGCCTAAGACGATCAATCTGATTAATTTGTGCTCAATCTCATTATTGAATGAGACCTTCGATCATTATTTAACAAATCAGTAGTAAGCAGGAATATTTTGTAAAACTCAAACACGATCGTCGATCAACCTAACCAAGATTGCTGGTTAAACTGACGCCTGATTGATCGTCTAAAGCACTCCTTTGAGACGGCCGAGCTCTGGAAACAAATTAATTTCATGGAATATTTATTGGGTATACACCATTTTCGAACGAAACTAAAATGACACTTGATTGACAGTGACAATAACACCAAACGTCGATTGATTTGACATTAGTCAAAGTCAATTCATTCGAGTAATCGAGTTTGAGGAATGTCTTGATTTGCGATTGCGAAGAATTGCGGAGCAACGAGATATCTATAAATAACACGATAACTTATCAACGTTCGTTTACACGAGAGCGAGAACTGGCTATTTAATCTAATCGCCACGCCTCTACATTTAATTAATAACAGAAATTCACGAAAACGTCATTCAGTACTTCTTTGATTGCGATAGTGGAAGCCCGTTTATGAACTAAGTGTTTTCTGTGTGATAAAGACGTTTATTCTTATCGAAATTCGCTCATTGGCTTATAGATAAACCGGCTGAAAGAAAAGTCAATAGATTATAAGTGTAACCTAACTTTTTATTAGCAGAAGTGAACTTTTTGAAATGTCTGTCTTGAATAACTTTACAGTGTCTATCGCGAAGGGGTTACGACGTAAGTATTGTTTATTTATTAACGTATTTTTTTCCATTTATTATTATATCCATAAACGTAGAAATAATAATATACTTAGGTACAGAAAAAAAATTGTACTCATTATGAAAAGAAATAAGTAAACGAAAATTATCATTTACAGAATTAATTTTCGAACTTTTGATGTACTTACCGTTTAATTTATTAGTAAATAATGCATAGACTCAATAAACTCACTTTTCATTGAACTCACTAAACTTAGTTAATTAGGTACAAAATTTTGTAATTATAGAAATTCAAAACATTTTTTTTTTTATTTTTTTCATGCGTTTTATTTTTTCTAAAGTTATACCTTAAAAACATCATAATTTCATGTTTAAAAAACGTGATAAAGCGTATGAATAAATCTTGTTACAGAATAAACGGTTTCATAATCTGTTGATTGATATTCACCTACAGTTTTTTATTATAAAAAAAATGTTGTTCTTATTAACCTCTTGAATGTCTTATGTTAGCTTAGCCACTGAACAGTATGGAAAGATCTAGAAGTTGCTCGATCCACTGACCCTAGATTTTATTAATAAGACTTCATAAGTTATTAGGAGGATGTGTGGGCTCGCAAAAGATGGAAGGAGTGGATGGGAGGCCGTTGCCAAAGGAATGGGAAAGCGAAGGCTAGTAACAAAAAAAGTTAAAGAGTTAGTTCTTGTTTATGTAAATGTTAATGGTTAACGATACTTGAATGGAGAAGTGAAATGAAAAAAAATAATAACCTTCTGGTGTCTGAATCTGATTCTCACAAAGTCCTGTATTATTCCGTAGTTTCTTCTTCTACCTGTCCTTAGGTGAAAAAGCATTAGTTAAAAAAAACCGAGTGTGCTTATGACCACACGACTGAAGTGAAACTTCAAACGTATTTGGCTATGAAAGGAAGAGAGAAAGAAAATGTGCGCACGCACTGCTTTCCCTTGCTTATATCCCCCACTCAACTTCCGTTCGCCTCGCCCGATCACACTTTTCGTAACGCTTACGTCACGCGTTCGCCAGCGTACTCCCCAAGTCAAGCATGCGTAAAGAAGTTTCACTTAAAAAAATACTTGCAAAAGGGTGTGATAAAGGTACACCCTCGGCCTACCTTTCCAGGAAAACATGTTTGATTTTATGTTAGTGAAAAGGTAAAGGACAAGAGTTTTTATTTGTGTAGCTCTCATTGTCTTCATCAACAAAAGCAATAAATAAACGAAAGCTTTGTAAACTTTTTTTTGCAGTGCTCAAGTAACTTTAACATTCACCGCACAGGTATCTGCTGACATTCACATTACACGTAAAACCCAGCATACCACCCGCAAACTGACATTATGTACTTATATATCTTTCTTTTGTCACATTTTTTTATCTATCCAAGTAAATATTTGCAGAAATGTTGAAATGTTTTTATTATTAGATAGCATACTATAAAATATGTTTTATAGGCTGTTCTGTTGGAATAACACGTGTTAAAGGTTTTTTATCTTTGAGTTTTTCTTTTCATATCATATCGAGGGCCGTCTTTACCCGGGGGTGCAAGGGGTGCGTGGCATCCAGGCGCAGGGTTTTAGGGGCCAATCGCCTTAAACCTACGCATACCATGCGTAATCATAATAGTTTTAAAAATTACTGAATTAATATTCAATACACCTTTAAAAATGTAGGCACCAATAGTGTTTAACCGGTCAAGCACCGCGCGTCGCCTATTGGCGATGAAACAATAGAAAATGAGACACACTCATTAGCGGAGTTTGACAGATAAATATTGTTTATATATGCCTCTTGCAGCATTAGGCACGCTAACGCACACAATAAATAACCAGACAGATTTGAGTGGACCTGTCCAGGTTTGCTTCAAAAAAGAATGGTCATTGGCATCATGAAAATTGCAAACCAGATTGGGGTATTTAGATCTTGTCAATTGGTCTAGAAACATCATTGACCTAGTTTTCTTAGTTCACTTTGTAATGGAATATCTCAATTGATATTTCTATGCCTATCGTAGTTTAAGGCGAAAGCGCGCCCCGCGGTTTCACCCGCATAAGTTTCGATCCCGTGGGAATATCGGGATAAAAAGTAGCCTATATGTTGATTCAGGGTGTCAGCTACCTCCATACAAAATTTTATCAAAATTGGTCGAGCCGTTTGAGCGTGAAGAAGTAACAAACATACAGGGTTATTGGAAAAACATCAACAACCTGACCAACTCATCATTATGAACAACTTTTACTATGTGACCAAACCTGAAAACGCGAAAAAAAAAATCAGCTGTTCTCTACATTTTGACGAGTTATACGAAATTAAATGTAGGGAACAGCAGATTTTTTTTTCGCGATTTCAGGTTTGGTCACATAGTAAAAGTGGTTCATAATGATGAGTACAATGACCTCTTAAGAGGTTGTTGATGTTTTTCCAATAAGTCTGTATAAACACACACACTCACAAACTTTCGCCTTTATAGGTACCTAATACTAGCTGCGCCCGGCGGTTTCACCCGCATAAGTGTCGATCCGGTGGGAATATCGGGATAAAAAGTATTCTATGTGTTATTCTAACGTATAAGCTTTGTTACTGTGAAGTTTCATCAAAATCCGTTCAGTAGTTTTTGCGTCAAAGAGTAACAAACATCCACCTATCCATCCTCACAAACTTTCGCGTTTATTATATTAGTAGGATAGTAGGATTAGCGTGATAAATAAAAATCCTCCCGACCGAATTTCGGCCACAGTGGCCAATCTCAACGAAGATTAGCCAAGTAGGTATGCAGTGTACGCACGAGATATTGCTTATAGTGCACAAGTGTGTGCGCAAACACAGGTGCAGTCTCTGTTCCATCCATAACATACTGAGACCCCACCGCGCCTCGGTAAGCACGTTAAGTCTTTGCCATGGTCCCGGCTGTCATTCCTGTTTCTGCGCAGGGCCTTAACGTTCATAATTGGTTTCATAATAAACTAGAGTTTCGCAATTCGAAAATCGTAAAATGAAGCCAATTGTGATAGAAATGAAGCCAACTGATCAGAATCATTTGACGATTTGGCGTTCCGCAATTAGGCTGCCGGCCTAGTGCCTACCTATTCTGAAAACCAATGCACGCCACTTCTAAAGCGTATCGTGTTACCCAGTAACTGGGTTGTGGAGGTCAGAGAGGCAATCGCTCCATGTAAAATACTGGTATTCAGCTGCATCCGGTTAGACTGGAAAGCCCAATTTAGTTGGGAAAAGCCTAGGCAGATTAATTGCATAGTATTCTTCAGATAATGCGCAAACGCATTAAGTGCTGATTATTTTGTTATTGTTATTGCTATCATGATTCATTGAAATTATTTAATCTTATTTGGAATATTATCTAATCTGGTATCACAACGAGAAGGTTAAACCACCTGCGAGGCACAAGCCTCTCCCAATTTAGTTGATATGCTTGAAATTAAGGAGATAATCGATCGATTTGTCTTCTGTTTACAATGATGTATGTACTCAGGAACTGCTCATAATAAAGAATATTCTATTCTATTTTGAGTATTTTGCCAATTAAGTACTCTTTTTCAGAAATATTTAATGTAAAGTTTTCACTTCTCGTTACTATTTTATTATTTTTTATTTTATTTTACTTTATTGGGACATACAACAGTTACACATTACAATTTTAGTGTGACAAAATAAATTAAAAGCTATGTAAACATGTAACCCACACCAATGTCCGCGAAATAATAGTTTAAAGACACATAGTATAATGCGTGCACTGATTTTGGAAAAGAGTAAGAAGTTCTCGTTAATATTTCTGGAATATTAGGTTTAAGATAGCTATTTTAAGGATTCAATAGCCATCTTTTTGAACTTGAAGTGTGTAAGCGCAAATATATCCAAATCGATGAAGTGGGAGTAATACGTATCTACAATGCGTCGGAGAGGCGCCCGTGCACCAGCGTGAGTTCTGCATCTTGCGGTGTGGAACAGCCGAGGCACACGCGCCTCTCGACGCATCACAGTTCTAGGAACAATGTAACATAGTTTGTTGGTAATATCTGAACAATCGAACCTGTTATTACACAGACCATGAAGCATCATGGCCATAAGCAGGCTTCGTCTTGACTCCAGGCTTAGTAGTTTATAACATACTTATAACATATATTATATTATATGTATAGATAGATATGTATAGTAGACGAACTTGTGGCCAAGTAATAACAGCCGCACGGATCGATCAATCAGGTTAGGCTACGCTTGCCGCGGTTCCCCGGTTGGTCCGTCGATGGGTGACCGTTTTAACATATCAAGACCTCTCCGTGCTTCTCAAAACACGTTAAGCCGTTGGTCCCGGCTGTCATTCGTGAATCTTTGACAGTCATTACGGGTCGTCTTCTGACGGCCCGTAATACGCGTATGAGTTTTCGGGCAAGTCTGACAGCCAGTCCTACCAAGGGGTATTCGTATTACCCAGTAACTGGGTTGTGGAGGTCAGATAGGCAGTCGCTCCATGTAAAATACTGGTATTCAGCTGCATCCGGTTAGACTGGAAGTCGACCCCAACATAGTTGGGAGAAGGCTAGGCACATGATGATGTCAGAGCTAGCACCTAGCACAAGCCAATATACCAATAATATAATTTAATTTTTCCTTACTAAAACTTTTTTACAAAAAAAACAACCGACTTCAAAAAAAAACACTACAAAGTGAAAAATAAACTTTAATTTCGGAAGTCGGTGTCGTTGCTTCAGCATTTTCGTTTTTTGACACCGACTTCCGAAATTAAAGTTTATTTTTCACTTTGTAGTGTTTTTTTTTGAAGTCGGTTGTTTTTTTTGTAAAAAAGTTTTTATTTTTCACTTTTTAGTTATACCTACCCCACACAAATTCAATTAACACTAGTGCATTGAAGACACGACTCGAGGAATCATCAAAATTCACTTAAAAATGCTGGAGATGCAGTACATTTATGCATATAACTTCGTACATAAGAATAATTACCTAATGTATTATATACTAAAACCTTCCTGAAAGTATGTAGATCACACTCATGAAAGAATTATCAAAATCGGTTAAGTAGTTTTTGAGATAATCGCGGACATACAAACATACATACATACATACATACATACATACATACATACATACATACGGGTCGAATACAGAACCTCCTTTTTTAAAGTCGGTTAAAAAGTATAGGAAACAATAAAAACAACCGACTTTAAAAAAAACACTACAAAGTGAAAAATAACTTTAATTTCGGAAGTCGGTGTCTTTGGTTCCGCATTTTCGTATTTTGACACCGACTTCCGAAATTAAAGTTATTTTTCACTTTGCAGTGTTTTTTTTAAAGTCGGTTGTTTTTTTTTTTTAAAAGTTTTTATTTTTCACTTTTTAGTTGTACCTACCCCACACAAATTCAATTAACACTAGCGCATTGAAGAATTGAAGACACGACTCGAAGAATCATCAAAATTCATATAGAAATGCCGGAGATGCAGTACATTTATGCATATAACTTCGTACTTATGAATAGTTACCTAATGTATTATATACTAAAACCTTCCTGAAAGTATGTAGATCACAATTATAAAAGAATTATTAAAATCGGTTCAGTAGTTTTTGAGATAATCGCGGACATACAAACATACATACGGGTCAAATACAGAACCTCCTTTTTTAAAGTCGGTTAAAAAAGGGTCATTGACTTTGAAAGGTCAGTAACCTGTCTGTCAAACTGCCAATCTACAACCGGATTTCAACATGTTTTTGGACAATTATGTGAATTTTAACATCACTTTAATCTCATTTGATCCGACGCCGATGATTCTTGATTTTTAACCGACTTTAAAAAAGGAGGTTCTGTGTTCGACCCGTATGTATGTATGTATGTATGTATGTATGTATGTATGTTTGTATGTCCGCGATTATCTCAAAAACTACTGAACCGATTTTGATAATTTTTTCGTTAGTGTGATCTACATATTTTCAGGAAGGTTTTAGTATATAATACATTACGTAATTATTTTTATGTACGAAGTTATGTGCATAAATGTACTGCATCTCCGACAATTCTATACGAATTTTGATGATTCTTCGAGTCGTGTCTTCAATTCTTCAATGCACTAGTGTTAATTGAATTTGTGTGGGGTAGGTACAACTAAAAAGTGAAAAATAAAAACTTTTTTACAAAAAAACAACCGACTTCAAAAAAAAAAACACTACAAAGCGAAAAATAACTTTAATTTCGGAAGTCGGTGTCAAAAAACGAAAATGCGGAACAAACGACACCGACTTCCGAAATTAAAGTTATTTTTCGCTTTGTAGTGTTTTTTTTTTTGAAGTCGGTTGTTTTTATGTTCACCGATGTTGTTTCACAGCTGGGCAAAGGTCTCTCTCGTATATTTCCCGTTCGCTTTATTTGTTGCCTTCTCCAGCCAATCTTCTTCTTCAGTTTGGCATGAACGAGTGCAGAGGGCCAATTCTCCTAATTTTACAAAAGTTCACAGTCTGATCTCGAATCAGTCTCAATCTGTCAAAAATACATCTAATTTCCCTACATTTTTGACATTTCTTTGTCGTCGAGATGAGACTGCGACTAGATTTTGAACGTTATAAATTACGAGAATTGGCCTTCTGATCGTCATGGCGCCCCAGCGTTTCCTTGGCCTGCCTCGGCGACGACGCCCGTCTTTAGGCAAACACTGTGTTATGATCCTGGCCCACCTGTCCTCATGCATCCTATAAATACCTACTTATAATCGTCGTAATCGTCGAGCGAGACATACGACTCGCTCGACGATTTTATTTACATACTCCAAACTGGCCGCACCGGTCGATCGAAAGTCTAGGCCTGCCGCTGTCGGTTCGTGGATGGGTGACCATCCATTACTTACATATCGAGACTTCTCCGTACCTCGGAATGCACGTTAAGCCGATGGTCCCGGCTGTCATTCGTAGGTCTTGACAGTCACTACTGGTAGTTAGAAGCCTGAAAGTCTGACATCCAGTCTTAACAAGGCGTATCGTGTTACCCAGTTAACTGGGTTGTGGAGATCAGATAGGCAGTCGCTCCATGCAAAACACTGGTATTCAGCTGCATCCGCTTGGATCGGAAGCCGAACTCAAAATGGCTAGGCAGATTGACTCAAAACTGATTCAAAAAGCCAGCCATGTGTATTTACTTATCAAATCGGAAATGACTTAACAATATTGAACCTTAATAAGCGGCCTATAACGTTCCCACTGCTGGGACACAGGCCTCCTCTCTGTGAGAGAGAGTGGGCCGTAATCCACCACGCGGGCCCAGTGCGTGTTGGCAGATGTCACATGTCTTCGAATTTTTGGTTCTAAAACATGACGGTTTCCTCACGATGTTTTCCTTCACCGTTTTGAGAGCAGTGGTGGTGAAATAATTTACCTACACAATGTAAAACGCCCGTCTGGGTTCGAACCTACGACCTACAACTTGGAGATTCTTGTGATAATGTTTATTGCTCACGTCAATTACATTAAATACTAATAATCTTGTCAAAGACCTTGTCTTCATATTTGATGGATGACCTTCAAGTTCGCAGTTTTTATCTTTCTTATCACCATAATTTAGTATGTAATGTTGCTTATTTGCCTCTACTTATGTACGATAGATATGTTTAATTTATCTACCTTCTCCAGTATGTGACGTCGTGACGTCTCTATTGGAATTTGGCTTCACAAACAATGTCAGTATGCTGTGATAAATCCTCGGTGGTCAGTATTCAGTTTTCTTGTAGTCTTTTATGGGAAAGTCAGTCAATTTAAGTTTATTTGGTCAAGGATATGATCGCAGAAAATTTATAGAATTCATAATATTTCATACTAGCTTTTGCTCGCGGCTCCGCCCGCGTGGAGGACGGAAATTATCCCAACGTATATGAAACGTATTACCGGGATAAGAGTATCGATCCCGGCTATCATTCGTGGATCTTGGACAGTCGTTACGGGTCGTCAGAAGCCCGAGTCTGACAACCAGTCTTACTAAGGGGTATCGTATTACCCAGTCACTGGGTTGTGGAGGTCAGATAGGCAGTCGCTCCATGTAAAATACCGGTATTCAGCTGCATCCGGTTAGACTGGAAGCCGACCACAACATAGTTGGGAAAAGGCTCCGCAGATGATCACGAATATGCAGCCTAATTGCGGAACGCCAAATCGTCATATGATTCTGATCAGTTGGCTTCATTTCTATTCACAATTGGCTTCATTTTACGATTTTCGAATTGCGAAACTCTAGTTTATTATGAAACCAATTATGAACGTTAAGGCCCTGCGCAGAAACTAGAGTTTCGCAATTCGAAAATCGTAAAATGAAGCCAATTGTGATAGAAATGAAGCCAACTGATCAGAATCATTTGACGATTTGGCGTTCCGCAATTAGGCTGCTGGTCTTATATAATAATCAGCAATATCAACTCGTGTTATTTTATGTCGTAGTACCAATATTTATTTAGTAGGAAGTATAGTTTACCTAGTTAAAGCACTATTCATTCAAAAACACCCGTGCAAATTGTTTGTTCGGTTTGTTCTAAGTATTTACTAAGATGCGTAGGTAATTGTACGGTAATAATTACCAACCCGCAAAAGGCCCGCGTGGTGGATTACGGTCCACTCCCTCTCATAGAGATGAGGTCTGTTCCAGCAGTGGTTGCATGCATCATCTGCCAAACCTTTTCCCAACTATGTTGGGGATTGACTTCCAGTCTAACCGGATGCAGCTGAATACCTGTATTTTAGGCCTTAGGATTGTCTGGTCCTTCGGTCCGCACGATGACCCCGGAAAGTAAAAACTCTTGAGTATTACGTAATATTATTGTATACTGATAAAGACTAATATTGATGTTATTCTAAAGTTATTTATATCTCTTAGTGTCATAATAATATGATCATAATATTATTTTGCAATAAACATGTTATGATTAGAAGAGCAGTGGTGGCCCAGTGGTAACGGCTTCGGCTTACAAGTTGTAGGTCCAAGGTTCGAACCCAAACAGGCACTTTACTTTGTGTAAATTATTTCACTATTTCACACATCACCACTGCTCTCACAACGGTGAAGGAAAACATCGTGAGGAAACCGGCATGCCCTAGAACAAAAAATTCGGTGATATGTGACATCTTCCAACACGCGCTGGGCCCGCGTGGAGGATTACGGCCCACTTCCTCTCATAGAGAGGAAGCATGTGCCCCAGCAGTGGGAACAGTATAGGCTGATTATTATGTTTATGATTTTATCTCCTTATTTAATAACTAGCTGCCGCCCGCGACTTTGTTCGCGTGACATTAATACCTTTTGATTTTTTATCTTTTTCCAAAATAAAGGTAACCTAAGTTACCTACTCATTATAACGTCAGCTGTCTGCCAGTGAAAGTCCCGTCAAAATCGGTTCAGCCGTTTCGGAGATTAGCCGGTACCTACAAACAGAAAATTAAAAAAACGATTTTTTGTTATAAGTACCGTATATACTTTCACATGCATTTAATAAAAAGCTATTATTAAATTTTATTTATGTGTATAGAGTATAGATTACATAAAGTCAGAAGGCCAATTCATGTAATTAAAACGTTCAAAATCTAGTCGCAGTCTCATCTCGGCGAAAAACAAATGTCAAAAACTTGTCAAAATGTAGGGAAATTAGAGGTATTTTTGACAGATTGAGACTGAGATCAGAGGGGCAATTCTTGTAATTTTAAGAACGTTAACAGTCTCATGTTTACATTCTCATAAAGCATACGTACCTATATTATCTAGATAAAACCACATGATTGAATTACTAACCCCGCATGTAATAGATAGCATCAATAATTATTAGAAAACTATCCTCAATAAGGTCATTAAGCTATTTATTTTGAAAACTTTACCTAATTAGTGTCACCTCTACCCTGTAATTATCGTTCGATAGCACTATTATTAATCATTCGAGGAAGTTATCGACAAAAACATATCGATAAGTTATCGACATGTCAGATGTGGCTATGTGAGATTGACCTGTCGATTAGCAGAGAAAACTCTAGTTTTATCATTATTTTCTGGAGGAAAAGTACCTTAATTGACACTTCAAAATATTTTTCATCTTCCCACAAAGTTTCATCGAAATCAGTTCAGCCGTTTCGGAGAAATTGAGGAAAAAACATGTAAAAATTTTAGCATGGTGGTGAAAAACACGCATGCGTGGTTCACGCGTTTGTCTTGAGCTGCTCAGTCCACGTAAGCATGTGTCGTGATAAGGTCGTCGGTATGTCATGCGTTTTTAATTAATCAATTTCGTAATTAGCCGGTAGATGACAGGCATTTTATAATTTCGTCATAATTCGCAGAGGTCATCAGTTGCTTGAATTTTCATTTAAGGCGCAGATATACGACTTCTAATGATTTTAAATTCAACATCAAGTCTAATCGACCGGACTGATTTCTTTGAAAAAAATAAATGTTATACTAGACCATTTGCTTCGTAATTTGATATGTGAATATTTGCAATTATATTTTTTTAACATAGTGTAATTAATTTGTAAAGTAATGTCTACCGCGGACATAAAAACGATAATCACGCAAACACTATCGGGTGTATTTTCATAAAACTTTCACCATCTAAAAGACAATTTAATTCCCCGAATTTTAGTATACGATTTTTATTTGTTTGGTGTTTGAGAGTTTTTGTAAATAGATAATTGCTTCATATTTGCAATAAATTACCACGGTTGTGTCATCGCGCTTCTCTTTCTTTTCTATGCAGTCTGACAGTGACCGCGCTTTAGGTCGTGTAGTCGCCTTAATTAACCTTGGGAGACAATACGAATTGATTTATCATATCTGTTAATACTTTAATTAGTTCTTGCAAGAATGCCAGGGCCATTCCGCGCAATTAGGCCGACTTTTGTTTGGAAATGGTAAGGACATTTGGTGCGTGTTGATTGCAATAATAAATTAAATAAAGGTGTTATACTTTTTTAGATAGCGGCGCCATACGTAAAAACATGTAAGAAATGTCATATAAAGTAAAAAAAGAATGCAGCTATGATATTTAATTTATTATTAGCATATATTCGCCGTTACTGGATTTCCGCGGAATGACCCGCCAATGCTTTCTTAGGGGACCGGCGGAGCATGCGTAGTTCATACAAACGTAATACCAAAATAATTTGTAAATCAAACGTATTCTTAATGTATTGTGTATTTATTCCGATTGGATTACAGAATATCTAGGTTTCCAAATGTATATTTTGAATAGACACTGATTTAAAGACGATTTATGGATAAAATAAGTTTTCTATAGAAATTTGAAAATCGTCATCGTTTCGTCTTTCACCCCTTAAATACGAGTATTGTCTTGTAATAATGTAAACGTGTAAGTGAACGTTACGACCACAGATATAGATACACCTAGATAACACAAGAGCAACTACTTCGCGTGCCAAAAATCGCACCAGCTTACGTTCGAAAATCATAAGCCGCCACTTTCGGGCTCAGTCCTGCGTAATGCTGGCTGGGTGAGCGTAAGCGAGAGAGCGCGAGCTTGTGGCGTCATAGTAGGTAGTCAAAAAGTGGCACGCTTAGTTTTCATACAGTTCGTGATACTTGCGTTATCTATATCTGTGGTTACGACTAACGGGCCATTTAATAGGTAACTTTACTGATCCTGATCAAGAAAAAAGCAAATTGCCACCTAAAAACCTTACTCTGGACCAATTCACATAGCATACGTCACAACTCACACCCGAATTTCCCGGAAGGGTTAGGTAGAGGTGTCAGTCAAGGGGGCGAGCCTATTGCCATCAACCGGGCACAAATCCAGACTCCGGGCTGCTACTGAGAAATTCCTGATGGCAAAACCCAATAACACTTTGCCCGACCTGGGAATCGAACCCAGGACCTCTTGCTAAGCATTAGCGGTTGCGACTACAAGACAAACGAGGCAGTGTAAGATGACATCTATATCTGTGAAGATGACCTATTCATCCATCCAACAATGTAAAGTCTATTCAAACTTATGTTTCAAATTAATATTATTTCGAGTTAAACAAATATCAACTTTATTTTAATGGGAATTAAGTTGATTTCAGAGTGACTAGCACTATTGAAACAGTGGTAATACGGGCTGGTGTCCGCCACTCCACGTCAATGCGCGTATTTTGCGTACGGGTGGGGATCCACCCCAGCTCCTATTGAAACAGCTGTAATAAAAATGTTTGAAATTGTAGCGTAAACTGAACTTTATTGTATAGGATTTAAAGTTATTTTTCCATACTCATACTCAGATTAGATCAATCCAACAATCGAATTCGCGCAAATGAAAGAAAGGCACCACTGTGCAAAGATGTGACTGAAAAATCTAGTCACATGCTCGTATTTACTTATTTACCTACAAAAAATACTTATCTCTTAAAATTAGGCATAATTTGAAGGTTCTTACGTCATCTCCTTATCATTATAAAACGATAACACGCAAAGTTTATTGATTCTTGAGTTAATCACTCGACATTGTAATATGAACTACATTGACTTATTATTCACGCTGTACTTCGGGAAGTACGTTAGGCCATTACTCCCGGCTGTCATTCATAGATTTTTGACAGTCGATACGCGTAGTTAGATGCCCCAAAGTCTGGCAACCAGTCTTAGCAAGGGGTATCGTGTTATCCAGTAACTGGGTTAGCTAGAAGCTTGTTTACTCCCTAAGCTCGAAAACCATAATTTGATCGAAGTTACGGGCGTTTCGGATCACTTATGGACAAAAGATTAGTTCGAGGCCCGAATTAAGAATGAATGACAACACGATTTTTGACAGCTGTTTCTGCTCCCGATGTGTCCCGTCAGAAATATTGTATTTGACACTAAACTTGTTTTGAGGGCTCAACTACTTTCGTATCTTCGTTGTCGGGCATAGAGAGTAGACCCACTGCTGTTTGGCTTTGAGATTCGAAAGACCAATATTGGTCCTTTCATTGCTGCTTTATCCCTAAATATTTCTAGGCATTTTTAGCTATAGACGCAACCGAATATTCTGAATCGACACACGCAAACTTAAACCATGAATTCAACAAATGATTCTAGACTCCCTAGTGTAGAAATTTCTCGCCGCGGTTATAATAAAAATTCTGCTGTTTCATGTGAGAGTGATCTACGCGGTCAAAATGTATGGAACGGTTAATGGGATTACAGGACCTAAACGCAAAAATCACAAGTTTTAGAAGCAATAAAAGTATATGATCGACTACAGTAAACAAAATCAGAAAAATGTATGATATTCTTCAGGATAGCATATAAAAACAATAATAAGGAAAACAATATAATACAACTGATTTGATACGATAGAAAAAAATCATGAAGATACCTCTAAAATAGTAGATTGTACAACTAAGGCATAAAAGAAGCTATTTTACCCCGAGACGTTTATATCCACCCGAGCCGCAGGCGAGGGTGGATAGTTAAGTCGAGGGGTAAAATGGCTTCTTTTATGCCTGAGTTATACACTCTGCTTTTCACTTCGATTGCGAGAAAATGAAACAGGCATAAAGTATACAGTACATGTTGCATCCATAGCTAATTCCCGCCACCACAGATAATACCGCCACGAACTTTTTAAAAGTTTTTTTTTTTTAATTTTCAACATTTGTCATTCGACTTGGGTACTTTATACTGCCAAAATATGAAAACGTTTCTTTGCCTTTTTAAATAATACACACACACACATAATCAGCCTATAATGTTCCCACTGCTGGGACACAGGCCTCCTCTTTGTAAGAGGGAGTGGAGGGAGTGGAGGGAGTGGAGGGAGGGGTGGTAAATAATAAATGACAACTATTTTACCTGATTTTATTAAATTAACGATAGAAAACACGGAAGCGGTATAAATTAAAGAAAATGAAATAAATCACGACTTTAATCTGCGAAGTTTTATTGTGCGTGTGGCTGTTGGGCCTGATTACTTTAGTCTAAGTAAAAATTTTTACTTTATGCACTAGAACATAAAAAGCGATTTTATGTCGCCTAAGCACAACATAAAGACGGACTTTTAGAGCATGAGAAGTGAAAACTTTCTTTTTACAATAAAATCCATACTAATATACATACAATCATTCAGATTTTTTGTCAGATTATTCTACAAACAACGTACTAAAGCACTAGTGTTTTAATTTTCTTAGTCCAAACAATATATTTTTGTAAATAGATAATTGCTTCATATTTTGCAATAAATTACCAGCGTTGTGTCATCGCGCTTCTCTTTCTTTTCTATGCAGTCCAGTGCAGTGACTGCGCTTTAGGTCATATCATATGTTTTCCCCTTAAATCATCTGAATCTAAAGTAACAGGTTGGCGTCGATGTCCCTGCGACCCTGTGAGACACTTTATACCTAACGACCGATGTTTACAATACAACAGATCAGATATAGTGTTTATAATAAACTATACAGGTTTATTTGAAAAACACCAACAACCTCTTAAGAGGTCATTGTACTCATCATTATGAACAACTTTTACTATGGGACCAAACCTGAAATCGCGAAAAAAAAAATCAGCTGTTCCATACATTTTGACGAGTTCTACGAACATAAATGTAGGGAACAGCTGATTTTTTTTTTCGCGATTTCAGGTTTGGTCCCATAGTAAAAGTTGTTCATAATGATGAGTACAATGACCTCTTAAGTGGTTGTTGGTGTTTTTTAAATAACCCTGTATATGCACTTTATCAATTTATCATTTTGCGGAAGTACTCTACTTATCTGATCTATCTAAGGGATATCTTTCTTGACCTTTTAAAGTCAAAGGTTTGTCGTCTTTTTAGAAGAAAAACTGCGTCTTTACTTTGTGCAAAATTCAAAAAGCCCTAACATTCTTAGGACTGATTTTACCAGTCAGATATCTTTTATCCGTGAAATAAAATTGACGTCTGACAGTTCTAGTATGGAAAAAACTGTCAAAAATTCAAAATTTATTCTCAGGATAAGGACTTATTCTAGGTATAAAAGTACTCTGGTATGTCGTAGGTTCGAACCCAGACAGACGCTTTACTTTGCGTAAATTATTTCATCACCACTGCTCTCAAAACGGTGAAGGAAAACATCGTGAGGAAACCGGCATGTCCTAGAACCAAAAATTCGAAGACATTTGACATTTACCAACCCGCACTGGCCGCGTGGTGAATTATGGCCCACTCTCTCTCACAGAGAGGAAGCCTGTGTCCCAGCAGTGGGAACATTATAGGCTGATTATATATTCCACTGAGTATACATTATGAGACTTAAAACTGCTTTTATTTTATTTTGGTGGTGTTTCGATTCAGTTAACATCAAACGGATCGCTGTTTTCAACCTTATTTGTTGCCGCGATACTCTATTGTCAATTACCAAAAAATTTGCTTCTTACCGCGCCTGAAGTTCGCGACCTAAGTAATTGCAAACTTATCAGGATGACTAATAAGTACTTAATGTCCTGAAATTCCAAAGTGTTTTCGAATGCTTGTACACGTAGCAATGTTGTTGTAGCCATTACACTATGGAAACGTGTACAAAGATAACTGCGAATTACGCAGTAAATTCTAAATTAAGGCAATTTTGCGCAGCAAAACATATCATTGATAAGATTTTTTGACAAAATATAGGTCATAATATTTATCAGTTAGGAATGTTATTGTTTAAGTAAACTGATTGTTATTTTTAGGCTTTTGTTTTTAAATCCGTTAAGAATTTATTGTGATAAAAATAATTTATAACATCAATTGTTTTGTCAATCAAACAACTGAATCAAGTTTACTACCTGAAACTGGTACTTAATTACACAATACTGGCAGCAATGGCTTTCATTTTGACAGTTCAACTACGTAGTACTATTAAGTATTCTGTGGTTCAACAACATTCATTGCGTTATTTACTTTGTTGAACAGGGATTTTTTTCGAACATATCGCACCTTCGGTGTAACAAAGTCACAACTGCTCATTTTTTAATTTTTCAGGAGAGCACTTTTAATTTTTTTTTCGCATTTATTTCCTCATTTCTCGATTATTACTATGTATACAAGGTGTTACGGAAAGGGTATATTAATACAAACGGGTTGAAGAGTGGATCTGGTCTAGAATCTCTGTACAAAATTTCAGCTCAAAAGCAGTAACTTTGAAAATGCTTAATATTTTATTATTTCGATAGTTTATTAAATTGAAATCATAATAAACGTGTCACCGCACTACGAGGGTCATTATCCATTATCTGTAGTGTGTCTGTGCGCCTAGTACACGCACATCACGCCGCCGCGCGCCAGTGCAGCGCCGTGATGTCGAAATAAAAAAAATATTAAGCATTTTCAAAGTTAATGCTTTTGAGCTGAAATTTTGTGCAGAGATTCTAGACCAGATACACTCTTCAACCCGTTTGTATTGATATACCCTTTCCGTAACACCCTGTATAAGGTTTGAAATCTTTATAAAATTAATAGTTCATTTTGTTTGCTATAGTTTTACGTTAAAAATCTTATATTGAATTATCAAAAAATCCTAATACAAGACATAACAAAAAAAAGTATCCTGAATTGTGAGGTGCGCTATGATGCAATAGATTAGCAATAACTTCAAAATGATTCATATTGTAATTGAAAGTAGAATGTACGCAATTAGGGTGCTTAGGGTGCTAATAAGTTTTGGCTTTGTGGGATTTAAGAATGGCAATGTACCTATTATTTTTGCTAAACAACCCAACAATAATTTTACTTACAATGTTAAGAAAGAAGGGCGCAAAATAAATAACATCTTGTTTTTATTGTAAAGTGTGTTGCAATGGAAAATTATCGAAACCATTGAGTAATTTTTTGGTCGCAAACAGACAAACTTTCCGTGCACGCACTTGATGTAAACAAAAACAAAGAGTACGATATTGGTAAATAAATTAATCACTTGTTTTGGAACACTATGCAAGGCTATTGGACACATGTCCAGCAACGGCACGTCAGTCTTGTTGACTTGCTTATTATTTCATTATACCGTCAACTAAAGACGGATGAAAAAAGATTGCATGCAGCGGAGATGAGAATGTTGAGATGGATGTGTGGAGTGACGAGAATGGATAAAGTAAGAAATGAGTATATAAGAGGAAGTTTGAAAGTGGCGCCAGTGACAGAAAAGTTGAAAGGAAATCGGCATGTGATGAGAAGGGACGAAACGCATGTGACTAAAAGAGAATATACTTACATGTTGATGGATGGAGAGGAAGAGGAAGGCCGAAGAAAAGATGGATGGATTGTGTGAGGAATAATATGAAAGAGAAGGGAGTGAATGATAGCGTGACGGTTGACAGGAGAGAATGGAAGAAGAAAACGTGTTGCGCCGACCCCCAGTAACATGGGATAAGGGCAGGAAGATGATGATAACCATCAACTATTCTCGCGTCCAAGGACTTGTAAAACACCTTCATAAAGGTTAGTGTTACATATTGAATTGAACAGAATCAAATATGTAACACTTTTATATATTAGGTCCTTACATATGAAATTGGCGTTTTTCGTACTGGCCACTTTAATCACGAATTTCTCCTCTTTGGTAAGGAATTCCAAATTCAAATTTGTACAGCTATTTACTCATGTATTTGTGCTTCGATGACCGTCATTCATTTGTTTTTTTTCTTCTGTTTTTTCTGTTTGCGTCACTCATTTTACAAAATGGAAAATTTAAAATATCGCATTATTTACGAGTACGAGTTCCGCCGTGGCACTAGTGCTGCGGAAACGACTCGAAGGGTGAATGATGTGTATGGCGGTCATGTTGCAAAAGAAAACACAGTTCGTTTTTGGTTCCAACGTTTTCGTTCTGGAAATTTCGACCTGCAGAACAAGCCCCGTGGACGGCCTGAGACCCAAGTTGATAATGGAGAATTGAAGGCTATTGTGGCAGCGGACCCATCGCAAACCACGTCCGAGTTAGCTGCAGGCTTCGATGTTAGTGATAAAACTGTTTTAATTCACTTGAAGCAAATTGGGAAGATTAAAAAGCTTGAAAGCACGACAACGCCAGACCACACACTGCGCAACAGACGGCTACCAAATTAGAAGAGCTTGAATTGGAATGTCTTAGACATCCTCCGTACTCCCCGGACCTTGCTCCAACAGATTACCATTTTTTTCGCAATTTGGATAACTTTTTGCAAGGGAAAAAATTCAACTCCGATGGGGCAGTCCAAATCGCCTTCAAAGATTTTATTGATTCCCGTCCGACTGGTTTTTTTAGTAAAGGGATCAATGAACTACCTATAAGATGGCAAAAGTGCATTGAAAACAATGGTTCATACTTTGATTAATTAAATATATTATATTAAAAAATATTCGACTTTTTGTTCCTTCCATACAAAACGCCAATTTCATATGTAAGGACCTAATATGTGTTAACCCAAAACACTTATAAAAGTGTAACCGTTATAATATATTTGTAATAGATATGAAAGTCAATCAAAATCAACTCAGCCTATCGCAGTCCACTGCTGGACATAGGCCTCTCCCAGACTGCGCCACAGCACCCTGTCCTCCGCCTTCCGTATCCAGTCTACCCCAGCCACCTTTTTTAGGTCGTCCGTCCATCTAGCTGGGGGGCGTCCCACACTATGCTTGCCGGTACGCGGTCTCCACTCCAGGACTCGTCTGCTCCACCGGCCATCGGTCCTTCGACAGACATGGCCAGCCCACTGCCACTTCAGTTTGCTTACTTTGCAAGCTATGTCGGTAACTCCGATATCCGGTATGAAAGTGTTAACTGTTAATAAGAAGTGTAACCGGTAAACGCGGCGTTGCCAAAATCAGCCGCAATCCCGATTGGATTAAGACTATTTTGCCATCGCCGCATCTGTTTACCCGCCGCGCGTTTTTGCGGTACCATGCAATTATACCCACAAATGCTTATTTCTGTTACACATATTAACATTTATTAACACACTAGCTGCGCCCCGCGGTTTCACCCGCGCAAGTCTCGATCCCGTGGGAATATCGGGATAAAAAGTATCCTATGTCCTTTCCCGGGACTCAAACTATCTCTATACCAAATTTCATCTAAATCGGTTCAGCGGTTTAGGCGTGAAGAAAAGACAGACAGACAGACAGAGTTACTTTCGCATTTATAATATTAGTTAGGATTAGGATAAAAGGTTACAATTTGATTCTGTAACATTATTGTATCTGTTACATTTAACAGTGTTAAAAACACATAATACGGTTACAGTTTGAGTCCCTGCTCGCTTCACCATCATCATCATCACCATTTGAGCTGTTAGACTTCCACTGCTGGACATAGGCCTTCCCCAGGGGTCGCCACGCCACATCTACTGGTCCTGTGCTTCTCGCATCCCGTGATTCGACCTTCACCAGATCATCGATTCACTTTGAAATTGATAGGGCTCCCCGCCCTATCAATTTCCGCATTCTCGCTTAGCTCTTATGGGGACTACATGACCTAAAGCGCAGTCACTGTCGGACTGCATAGAAAAGAAAGAGAAGCGCGATGATACAATGCTGGTAATTTATTGCAAAATATGAAGCAACTAGCTGCGCCCCGCGTTTTCACCCGCGTAAATGTCGATCCCGTGGGAATATCGGGATAAAAACTATCCTATGTCCTTTCCTGGGTCTCAAACTATCTCTATACCAAATTTCATCTAAATCGGTTCAGCCGTTTGAGCGTGAAGAAGTAACAAACATATAAACACACACACACACACACACTCACAAACTTTCGCCTTTATAATATTAGTGTGATTATCTATTTACAAAACATCTATTGTTTGGGTTAAAAAATTAAAACACTAGTGCTTTAGTATGTTGTTTGTAGAATAATCTGATAAAAAATTAAAATAATTGTATGTATATTAGTATGGTTTTTATTGTGAAAAGAAAGTTTTTAGTGGTATCTTCATGATTATTTTCTATCGTATAAAATTAGTTGTATTATGTTTTCAACACACTATCTAACTAGCCTATATCCTGAAGAATATCATATATTTTTCTGATTTTGTTTACTGTAGTCGATCATATACTTTTAGGCATTATAAAACTTGCGTATTTTGCGTTTAGGTCCTGTAGCCCCCTTAATACATATCAATGGTAAAAATAGGAAGTAAAAATAGGAATGTATCTACCCACGACTCTCAGGCAATAGCATACATAACATCACGCCTGTAATCCCCGTATAGTTAGGCAGAACTGCACATATAGTACACCAACATTTCGCCAGTTATGTTTAATTTAAGTCCCATGCAGGAGGGGGCGACTCTTGCCATCAACCGGGCACAAATTCAGACTCCGGGGTGCGACTGAGAAATTCCAATGAATTCTCAGTGAATATTACAGTCGTAACAGATAACTCGGTTAACATAACCTTTGCATCCATCTGCCACAAACTGGCTCCCAGAGAAATAGGGCTATCTCTAGACCTCAAAGGAAAACGCCCTTGGTGATAAAACAGCAATAATTAACCCAAGTTATCTCACAAAATATTCCATTCACTACCGTTTAGTGCTGTTTGTTATTATGCCACTGCCCACTTGATATTTATATCGTTCTCTGCAAACAGGTCATTCTTTCCTTTTTTATCTTTAATTATTTTATTTTTAAATAAAATTGCACTTATCTCTGTAAAAAGACGATTATGCTTTATTGATCACTAGCTGCGCCCCGCGGTTTCACTCGCATAAGTCTCGATCCCATGGGAATATCGGGATAAAAAGTATTCTATGTCCTTTCCCGGGATTCAAGCTATCTCTATACCAAATTTCATCTAAATCGGTTCAGCGGTTTAGGCGTGAAAAGGTAACATACAGACAGACAGAGTTACTTTCGAATTTATAATATTAGTATGGATTAGCATTTAACCGTGGCTTCACCTGCTTAGAGTTCGGAAATTATCCCACGGGATCGTGATACCGGGATAAAAGGTACCCTATGTCCTAAGTTCCAGGTCATGCTCTATCTGTGTCTGAAAAATCAAAATCCGTTCTGCCGTTAAGGCGTTCAGACAGAGTTACTTTCGCATTTATGTAGTATGTGGCTTCGCTTAAAAGCAAGATATCATTTTTGGTCCTTTGAGCCGACCCCAACATAGTTGGGAAATGGCTAGGCAAATGATGATGAGCCTTGGTCTTTTAATTTTCGCTATACCACCTGGTCCTCTTATTTCTAACTCTAATTCAATATTATTTGGCAAAAAAAGGTCCTAAGTAAATTTTTTGGTCCTCCGAACTTTTTCGCTAAATTGCTGGACCTACATCAACAATTTTACCTTTGCCGATGTATGCTGATAACATGACTTCTATTCCTTCCTAACCCAAGATTTCTCCTTAATTCCAGGTCTTAGACAGAAACAGGAGCTCCGTGAGCTGGTCCCCAGTGTTTCCAGAAGAAAAGGCAACGCAGCATCGACGGAAGATGCGAAGTTAAACATGAAGAAGTGCCTCATCGTCTCCAAGGTTACCAGATATGAGTATGAGAAGTGAGTTGACATGACAAAACTTAAAAAAAAAAAAAAAACTTTTGTTAGATATTTTTCAGAGGAATAATAATATACAGTTGGACGCAAGTCAGTGGTATAAAAAAAGGTTTAAAAACGAAAACCCGACTACTGAAAAGGATGAAACAAGAAAGTACCTTCCCGTGGTCGCATGCCGCTGTACTAATACAGGGAGATATTTTTATCACCATCCAAATTTTTACAGGGTGTTCTACCCATGAATATGAACAACTTTCACTATGGGACCAACTCTGAAATCACGAAAAAAAATCAGCTGTTTCATACATTTTGGTCAAGCAGGTATTGAACTTTTGTATTAAACAGCTGTTTTTTTTTCGTGATTTCAAAGTTGGTCCCATGGTGAAAGTTGTTCATATTCACGGGTAGAACACCCTGTGAAAATTTGGATGGTGATAACAAAATCATCCTGTATATGTACGTATGAGCTATGGTGGTGGTTTATCGTCGGTTATATTATTTAAAAAAAAATGTTCCATTCATTTTGACATCGTAGATTTTGGTTTTTGGTATGCATGAGAAGCCTCCTCGTGTAGCGCAGTTTGTTAGGCCAGTTACTCTACTGAACCGAGCGCTCGGCGCATCCTGGACAGACACACCCAACACCTTATTTGACTGGTCAATTCTTCCCTTGCGGTGGTAGGGCTAACGCCTGCCTGGTTTGCGTCCACCCTCCCACCGGATCCGGCGTCAAGCAGCCTGCTGTGTTTCGTCGATGCGTGGGAGTTCCAGTGCCTTAGGCATCTTCTGTTCACGCTCGTTCCATCATAGACCTCATCCATCGCTTTCCATCAGGTGAGATCGAGGTCAAGAGCGGGCCCATTCAGCAATAAAAAAAAAACAGTAGATATTACACTTCTTTTTTGAAAACCGACGAAAAATTTCAACTCCTATTTCACCCTCCCCCCATTCACCCTTTTAGGGGTAGAATTTCGATAAACCCTTTCTTATTGGATACTTACTCTTCACAAAGAACACACCCTCCAAATTTCATGTCTCTAGGACCAGCGGTTTAGGCAGTGCGTTGATTTATCAGTCAGTCAGGGCTGTGAATTTTATATACAGGGGTTGTTCCTGGAAGAATGGATCAAATCGAATAGGGGCGTGGGCAAGGTCATTTCCAAACGTTTTAACCCTGAGAATGTCGGTGATTTTTTTTACGGTTTAAAAGTTATGACCAATTTTTTTTTTTTCATTCACTTCGCATAGTGCTCAAAGTAAAAAATCATTAATAAAAAACTATCAAGGTTGGGTTGGTATATAGATTACTGATTAAAGTTCGCTCACTGGTTTATTCTGCTGGAATGATTATTCAGTACGGTTAATTTGACTAGATAATAAACATGGCCGCCTACTAGGCTAAAATAACTTCGCAAAATAATTTCTGAATCATCGACACGATAACAAGAGGAAGATTAATCTAAACACTTACACGTGGCTAACTGTTTATTTATGTAATAACTGCATTTATCTGCTGTTAAAAACAGTGCAAAGTCTCAAATTGAACTAATAATAGAGTTGAATAACTATCTTTACTTCTATGATAAAGCGGAAGAGGTTTTGTTTAGCATAATCAGACTATAATGTTCCCACTATTTTGACACAGGCTTCCTTCTCTGTGAGGGGGAGTGGGCCATAAACCCACTTCGCGAGCCCAGTGCGGGTTGGCGGATGTCACATGTCTTCGAATTTTTAGTTCTTGGGCGTGCCGGTTTCCTTACGATGTTTTCCTTCACCGTTTTGAGAGCAGAGGCGATGAAATAATTTACACAAAGTAAAGTGCCTACTTGAGGTCGAACCCACGACCTACAACTCGTAAGTCGTGGACGTTACCACTGCGCCACCACTGCCCACTGTTTTTTCGTTTGAACGCGCTTATCTCTGGCCCTCTATCCAGTATACAGGGTGAAATTTTCCGTTTTCCTGTTAAGGGGTCATTGTACTCATCATTATGAACAACTTTTACTATGGGACGAAACCTGAAATCGCGAAAAAAAATCAGCTCTTCCCTACATTTTGACGAGTTATGTGAACATAAATGCAAGGAACAGCTGATTTTTTTTCGCGATTTTAGGTTTAGTCCCATAGTAAAAGTTGTTCATAATGATGAGTAGAATGACCCCTTAAAAGGATGCCCATGAATTTAATTTCACCCTGTATAACTGGCGAAATGTGGGTGTTTTAATAGGTGCACCTCTGTCTAACCCCTTAGAGATTACACGCGTGATGTTATGTCATATCTAATCACGCAATGGGTAATATTTTTGCGTTACGGAACTAGTATTTATTTATCAGCCATTGTTCGTGTTATCGGGTATTGGGATACGGGTCAAGTGCCTTTAACTGCTACTAGGGGGCGTCCGTTAATTACGCGAGGTGATTTTGGCGAGTTTTGGACCCCTACGGGACCCCGCTTAGTGAGATATCGTGAGATTTGGCTAAACCCCCTCCCCCCTCTAATCCCACGTGAGATTGATCAAAATGCGTATTTTCAGTGTAAATACCTACGTTAATCTATGCTTCGTTGCGTTTGTGGCGTAAGTATATAGATACGCAAGTCCCACACGTTGGATTTATTAAAAAAAAAAAAACAATTTGTTTAATCATTTTTATTTAAGACTAGTTAAGACTCAATTCGCCCCAGTTTTCTCACAATTTTACACTGTTTCTTGCGGAAAAAAAATTACATGATACTTACCAGGACCCCCCACGTGAGATTAGTTTCCCCCCCCAAACGCCTCGCGTAACTAATGGATGCCCCCTAATATTTAGTTGAGTATGTGTTGGAATCGGATTGGTATTACTGTTACTGTTAAGTCTGCATCATCCCACTGCTGGGCAGTCGCGACTGGGAAGTTCCAATACTGGTTCTATCCGATATTTTGTAGAAATTAATAAGCAAGTAACGACGATCATCGTCATCTGCCTAGCCTTTTCCCAAGTATGTTCGGGTCGTCGGCTTCCAGTCTAAACGGATGCAGCTGAATACCAGTATTTTACATGGAGCGACTGCCTATCTGACCTCCACAACCCAGTTACTGGGTAATACGATACCCCCTGTTTTTTTATCGTGTCAGATTTTCGGGCTTCTGACGACCTTTAATGACTGTCATAGATCCAGGAATGACAGCCGGGACCAACGGCTTAACGTGTTTTCCGAGGCACTGAAGGGTCTTGGTATGTAAAGATAGTCACCCATCCACGGACTGATCTGATCGATCGACCCGTGCGGCTGTTATTACTTAGCCTAATAATGAATGCTGGATGTGTTGCAAGTTGCAACTGTAGCAAGAAACTCTTTTGTAATATGTATTAAACAATTGTTTAACATCACATCACGCAAGAAAATTGTAATTATTTGACAAAAATAGTAAAAAAGAAGATCAACATAGCTTGCAGAGTAAGCAAACTCAAACTCAAAGCATTTATTTCAATTAAACCATTACAGGCACTTTTGAATTGTCAAAATTAAGTAGTCGGTCAGTTAGTCAGAAAGTTGAAGCTAGTTGCCCATTCCAAAGCGTAGATCTCTATGGAGAAGAACGGGCAAGAAACTCCATGGACACTCTTTTAAATCAAGTTATTACAAAATCCTGGGTACATTATTCTTGTTGCTTCTATATGTGAGAACAATGTAAAAAAAACACACAAATGAAGAAACAATACAAGAAATAAGATTAAAAATAAGCCTTGGCAGTTAAGAGATGACCAGTCTCAACCGACGGCGCCCGTTCACGAACATGACGCATGGATCAGCACCATTCAGCTCAACCATTTTGTAGGGAACCGAATGATCCAACACACGCGCCACCATCAGTGAGACATTTAAGTGAGCATGAAACGTGTGTCGAAAGGACCGATGTTCGGTGAAGCAGACAAGTCCTGGAGTGGACACCGCGTATCGGCAAGCGTAGTGTGGGACGCCCCGCAGGTAGATGCACCGACGACCTTAGGAAAGTGACTGGGAAAAACTGGATGCGGAAGGCGGAGGACAGGGTGTTGAACCGCAGCCTGATAGAGGCCTATAATATAAGGTGTAAAAAAATTAACCGTAAAAACTTTAAGAGGTGCTTTAGACCATCGAACTGAACAACTTTCACTATGGGACCAACTCTGAAATCACGAAAAAAAAATCAGCTGTTTCATACAAAAGTTTAATACCTACTCGGCCAAAATGTATGAAACAGCAGATTTTTTTTTTCGTGATTTCAGAGTTGGTCCCATTAATTTTTTTACACCTTATATATGTCCAGCAGTGGATTGCGTTAGGCTGAGCTGATTTGATTTAAGTAAAAAGACGATACAGAAAAACCTGATGCTGTTGAATATCATCATCATCATTTCAGCTGAAAGACGTCCACTGCTGGACACAGGCTTCCCCGAAGCACCTCCACTTCGACCGGTTTTGTGCTTCTCGCATCCAACGGGTTCCTGCGGCCTTCACAAGGTCGTCGGTCCACCTTGTGGGAAGCCTTCCAACGTTACGTCTTCCGGTACGCGGTCGCCACTCCACAGCCCTGATTCACAACCATACGACAGGCTATCGTATCGAAAACCTGACATTTCGATAACCTGATTTGACTTGCCCTCAACAGCAAATAGCTGTTGGAAGAATAGCGGGCGTCTATTTGATTTAAACTGACAAATTTTTTTCGGGTTTTGGACTTGTGAACAGCGTTGAGAAGACTCCTACGATAACAATGATTAATGTTCAATACGATACGGAAGCGTATCGAGTGTTTGTGAATAGCTATGCAGAACCTTTCGGCCCCATCGGCCATCTGATCTGCGAGCAATGTGCCCTGCCCACTGCCACTTAAGGTGCCAATATTCGATATTTTTTCCATACAAATTTCGGGAGAGTATTACTCCACTGTTTGACATTGTACATCCAAAGTTAAATATTGTATCGTTTTGTCTAATTATTAATTGTGTCTGTACGGAAGCAGAATTGTAAAATAACAAGCCATTAAAAAGTTATGAGCCAACAATGATTCGTTTTTCTTGCTATTTTTAACGTAACTTTGGGTGTAAATAAGTAATAAAAGAACTGAAAAATATTAAAAATTAAATCCGTACCGACAAAGCTCAGTTATCGAAGAGTTCAAAAAACTTTATTTGTGATTGATTTATGTAGTGGATTTTTCATAGAACTCGATTTTCCAAAGCACTTTTGAAATTTTTTATGCGCCTATCAGTTCGGAACGGTGTTTCTGTGCGTGAGAACTAGATGTTGTGCGTGTAGATTAGCGTCTAACTGCTCATCACTGATACTAGTATCAGTAACTGTCTAACTAGCTGTCTAACTTGGCTTCGTGTCTGACGGAGCTAGCTCCGTCAGACACGAAGCCAAGTTAGACAGCGTGATTTTGGCCATGACCACCAGTGAGTTCGAGCTCGCGTTTAGTTTACTCTTAAGTGGAACATCAGTGGAAAATTATTAAATTTATTACAGCAGTATATGTATAAAAAGCGTTATCTATTTAATGCAAAAATTCACTGATTATGACCTACATTAGATATTATGTTTGTTTCGACCTGAATTTTGATAAGAGTGCGATAACGGAATCGCAAGTCGTGAAAAAGTTCGTATTCAGGGATTCACGTGGTAGATGTTCTGGTATATAATATAACGTTTATTACCGTTGGATCCCGTTTTTTGATCCCGTTTTTTAGGTATTACCGATGGATCCCGTTTGCTATTTCCGTTGAATCCCATATTATAACAACATGTGTACATTTCAGAAGAAAAGTGATTTACCTTTATCAAACACTAAAAAGAGATTATTTTTAGTGGGTTACCCGGAACCGAACTAGTTAGATTAGGTTAATTATTAAAAAAAAAACAATGTTAGGTTAGGTTAGGTTGAAACTGTGACCCCTACGTACGAGCCGAGCGAGCGAAGCGAGCGGTGCCGCGGCAGCGGCCGGCGAGTGCCAGAAACGACTAGATTATATAGAAAATGAGTTGTTTGTGAAATAAATAGTATACGAAACGTTGGTTGTAAACTAAAAATTTGTCAATGGAGTTTTGGTGAAACATTAGTGAACCCCTCATTTTATTATAAACAATTTTGTTGTTGAAAGTACCCGCATTCATATTTTTTTAAGCATTCGGGATCCAACGGAAATACTTTTCGGGATTCAACGACAATAAAACGTAATTATCTTGCATTTTTTAAATTCGGGATCCAACGGAAATACATAATAATGTTTTGCGGGATCCAACGCCAAAAATATTAAAATGGGATTCAAAAACGGGATCCAACGGTAATAAATCTAATATAATTTATTATTTATACTGACTGAATTGGGTGATTTTTTTTTTACTTTTTTTTGCATAAACACCCTATAATGTTCCCACTGCTGGGACACAGGCCTTCTCTCGGTGAGAGGTGGGCCATGATTCACCACGCGGGCCCAGACCGGGTTGGTACGAGGGGCGTTCAATGTATTCTCGGTATCAGGGTGATTTACTAATACATAATCAGCCTATAATGTTCCCACTGCTGGGACACAGGCCTCCTCTCTGTGAGAGGGAGTGGGCCACAATCCACCACGCGGGCCCAGTGCGGGTTGGATTTACTAATGATGTGGGTAATTTGACAAATAAATTAATTAATGAAATTATCTAAGTCAAAGTCGAAGCATTTATTTCAAATAGGCACATAAAAGGCACTTTTGAACGTCAAAATTTACATTAAAATAGAATTGATTCTAGTCGCCCATTCCAAAAGGTAGTTATCGTATGGAGAAGAATGGGCAAGAAACTCCACCGTTACTCTTTTAAACTACTTTTTACTATACTCGCCCATCCTTACAGTTTACTCCTAAGGGCATAAAGAGCATATTTTATTTGTTTTACATGTTATCGTAACAAATACTTGGAATTCAATATTTATGTTACCTATCTTATTTATTTTGTCATTACGATCGGAAAAATCGGAACGAATCCAGTTGCTAGTCATTGTAGACTGGCTGCTTGATGATAACTCCGTATTTATTTTCTATTTATTTATCAGGAAAAAATTATATTGTGTTTGATACTATACATTAGCTTACATTACATAAGTACATTAATCAAATTAATATAAATTCTAAAAGTGAACATGCACAATAATAATGAAAAAAAAAATTTTTTATAAAAATCAATAATAGGTACTCGTAAGAGCAATAATGCGTGCCTGAAGATGGACTGCGCCGCTGAAGCCGGCCCAGATAGAGATTTCAATAGTTTTAATGCACATAATCTATCTAAATACACATACATAACACTACAAAAAGCTGCCATATTAAACACTTGCCGCATAGTAAGAAAATTTTTACAACTAGATTTGGATAATAATTTCACTGCAGTACAGAGCAATTTACCTTCTGAAAATAATAACTAGAATCTCACTTTGGTTCACACCCGTGAGATTCCGAAAATACCAGGTACTAACCTGAGAAATTTAAATTTAAAAACCATAATAATAATAAACGAACAATTACCGGAGATTTATTGTGAAAGACGGCACGGTTGACATCTGTCGGGCATGCCACCGGCCGGGAGAATCAATCAGGCATATTATCTCCGGGTGTTCTCGTCTAGCTAACGGAGAATACTTGCATAGACACAACCTTGTAGCCAGGATAATCCATCAGCAGCTTGCTTTGAAATACAACCTTGTGGAATCAGAGGTGCCGTACTATAGGTATGTGCCCGACCCAGTTCTCGAAAATGGTAATATCACATTGTACTGGGATCGATCCATCATCACTGACAGGACTATTGTTGCCAATAAGCCTGATATAGTGGTGGTGGATCGATCAGAGCGGCGCGCAATGATTGTTGACATAACTGTCCCGCATGATGAGAACCTCGTGAAAGCTGAGAAAGATAAACAAATTAAGTATCTTGACTTGGTTCGCGAGGTTGTCGACATGTGGGATGTGGACTCAGCGATCATTGTGCCGATAGTCGTTACAGCCAATGGTTTGATAGCCAAGAGCCTCGACCAACACCTAAGGAGGCTCTCGTTGGGCAGCTGGATCAAGGGCTTGATTCAGAAAGCGGTACTTCTGGACACGGCTCGCATTGTCAGGAGGTTCCTCTCTCTGGAGCCCTGACCGCCGGTAGCTTGGACCCTGTTCCCGATATCGGTGGGCTACTATTTTTTATATTTTTAAAATATTTTTTTTATATTCTAATATTTAAAAATATAATTTATATGTATTATAATGAAATAAAGGAAATAACAATTTTTGTTTTATATAGAAAGAAAGAATGGAATATTAATATCAAATTACAGTTCGTCCATTGAGTACAAGTTTTTATCTAAAAGAAATACTTTGAGCTTAGCCTAAAGCTAGTTTATTACATGTTTTCATTGAGTCTTTGAGAAGTATGTTCTTCACCAAAACCAAACCAACGCTGGGGCTCTGTATCGCATAGGGTCTTAGCATTATGCTGATTTTTTATATTCTAACTAGCGGCGCCCCACGGTTTCACCCACGTAAGTCCCGATCCCGTGGGAATATCGGGATAAAAGTATTTGCTTTCCCGGGACTCAAACTATCTCTATACCAAACATCTAAATCGGTTCAGCGGTTTATGCGTAAAAAGGTAACAGACAGACAGACATACAGACACACTTTCGCATTTATAATATTAGTATGGACTAGTATGGATGTTTAAAAATATAATTTATAGGTATTTAATGAAATAAAAATTATTAAATTCAGTCACTAACAGACAACGCACAACCTAAACCGCTGGGTTTAGAAGCATGAAATTTTTCTCAGAGACCCTATTAAAACAAAATGGAGCACTAAGGAAGGATTATCAAAAAATCACTCCGCAAAGGGGTTCAATAGGGCATGATTTGTATGAATTTCGTCATTTTTACCGATGAAAAATCTCATCGGACACAATCATCATAATCAGCCTATAATGTTCCCATTGCTGGGACACGTGCCTCCTCTCTGTGAGAGGGAGTGGGCCGTAATCCACCACGCGGGCCCAGTGCGGGTTGGCAGATGGATGTCACAAGTCTTCGAATTTTTGTTCCAGGACGTGCCGGTTTCCTCACAAATCACAATGTTTTCCTTCGCCGTTTTGAGAGCATGAAATAATTTACACAAACTAAAGCGACTGTCTGGGTTCGAACCTACGACCTACAACTCGTAAGTCGCGGCCGTTACCACTTGGCCACCACTGCTTATCGGACACACGGCTTGTGATTTCTGGGAGCAGTGGTGGATTACGTCTCACTCCCGCCGAGGCCTGTTTCCCAGCAGTGGGAACATTTATAAGCTGAATATATTTATGCTACACGACTTGTACTCGCATAATATACTTACCAAGCCTAGATCCTTTCGTTCAATATTGCGCTATTGTCAGTTAATAAAACAATATACTTAATATTAATAATACAATAACATCTTTATCGCCTTATCTGTAATGTTATTTCAAATAAATCCGACAGGGCTCAAACACAGCATTGTATTCTAAAACAACACTCTAACAGGAAAAACAAACGTTTAATGATACTTACGTAATTGAAGAAACAATTGATCACATGCTATATTCACCTTACACGTTCATACCCTTTTACTAATAAACGTTGTATAGCGCCTGTATACAGGTTGTCTCTGGAAGTATGGATCAAATCGAATAAGGGCGTGGGCAAGGTCATTTCCAAACTTTTTACCCGACTGCGCGACGCAAAGGAGTGGTAATGTGTTTATCAGCCTATGTATGTATGTTCCTTTGAAGCACTATACAGACCAAACGCCTGGGCCACACGTCAATCGATTCCTCTTAGCCCGGCGAGTGTCACTAAAGACATGACGTTAATGAAAATTCAATATAGCGACTACTGGACGCCATATTGTGAAAATGAAAAAAATGAAAGTCTTTCAAAAATATTAGTAGTTTGGAAGACCATTTTTTGATTAAGTAAACCGTTCGTGAGTTATCAAGCTTTAAAGTACCAATTTTCGTTCGTTAGGATCAAGTGTCCCCCCCCGGGTGCGTCTCATATCGCATAAAGTTATTTGGTATATTTTCATTTCAATAACGTTCACAAGATACAATAAACGTGAGATATACCAACTGTTGATATAATTTCTTTACATATAACATTTATATACTCTAAAACTTACTTCGTATAACGTTATTGGATATAACGTTTATTTAATCGAAAATCATTAGTTCTTTCGTTTAAAATATATATTGATACCGTCATTATGGTTAACACCCCGATTCAGAGCAATCCGACGCGGACAGTTTAGGTTAGAAAGCCTTCGTGGCTTCCGAATTATTTCCGTTACCGTTACCGCACCCGAACTCAACGAACGCAATAGACGACGTAGAATGCAAGAGCGAGCGAAGGGCACCCCGAGGTTCGGTTTGGTTAGGTTACTTTAAACCCTTTACACAGAAATAGGGGCCCCGCGAAGCGGGGCTCCGTCGACATAGGATGACACAGGATGAAAAAAAAGTTTTTATCATATTGGACTAAATAGGTTTTATGTCTATTGAGTGGTATATCGAACGATTTTATATTAATTGTCTGTTATTCTTATAGAAATTAGTTACATTAAAATTATATCAATCGTTTATTAACTGATCATTATATCAAATGAAATTATAGGTTCAGTTGTTATATCTTGTAAATATTAGAGGTTTTGTAGTTATATCAATATTACTTACCCGTCCCCTCCCCCTACTAACTAAACGGTTGTAGTTAGAAATTTAAATGTTACGGCAGTAGTACCTATACAGGGTGTTACAGAAAGGGTATATCAATACAAACGGGTTGAAGAGTGTATCTGGTCTAGAATCTCTGTACAAAGGAGAAGGGAAAGACTCCATAGTTTCCTGGGCCCAGGTGTTTACTCAATCAAACTAGCTTTATTTGAAAGTGGATATAATAACAAGGCCTCCATGTATTTGTGCTTCGATGACCGTCATTCATTTGTTTTTTTTCTTCTGTTTTTTCTGTTTGCGTCACTCATTTTACAAAATGGAAAATTTAAAATATCGCATTATTTACGAGTACGAGTTCCGCCGTGGCACTAGTGCTGCGGAAACGATTCGAAGGGTGAATGATGTGTATGGCGGTCATGTTGCAAAAGAAAACACAGTTCGTTTTTGGTTCCAACGTTTTCGTTCTGGAAATTTCGACCTGCAGAACAAGCCCCGTGGACGGCCTGAGACCCAAGTTGATAATGGAGAATTGAAGGCTATTGTGGAAGCGGACCCATCGCAAACCACGTCCGAGTTAGCTGCAGGCTTCGATGTTAGTGATAAAACTGTTTTAATTCACTTGAAGCAAATTGGGAAGATTAAAAAGCTCCACGCCACTGCTGCTTCACGACAACGCCAGACCACACACTGCGCAACAGACGGCTACCAAATTAGAAGAGCTTGAATTGGAATGTCTTAGACATCCTCCGTACTCCCCGGACCTTGCTCCAACAGATTACCATTTTTTTCGCAATTTGGATAACTTTTTGCAAGGGAAAAAATTCAACTCCGATGGGGCAGTCCAAATCGCCTTCAAAGATTTTATTGATTCCCGTCCGACTGGTTTTTTTAGTAAAGGGATCAATGAACTACCTATAAGATGGCAAAAGTGCATTGAAAACAATGGTTCATACTTTGATTAATTAAATATATTATATTAAAAAATATTCGACTTTTTGTTCCTTCCATACAAAACGCCAATTTCATATGTAAGGACCTAATATAAGTACTTAGTAAAAGTGAGGTTACATTATAACATTGTAGTTTTTTGATGTTATTTGCGAAATATTTTTGAATGGTTTTGGTTGTATAATGGTTTTACGCATGGAGTGCAAGTAGAGAGCCTCCCTGTGCGACGTGTTGAAGATCCTGAAATGGATTGAGAACGGAAAATACGTGCGCACTCACAACGAAAGAAAACGAACGAGTGCCGGTTACAGAGTACTTTTTGATAGGTGCCGGTTTTTTTCTACCTGTCATCTGTCAGTCGGTGCACAGATTACTTTAGACTATACTGAGTGACCAGTGTTGCTAACAGAAGAAAAATTAATGGAACTCAATTCGCTTTGAATCGATTCCACGAAAAGATTGATAAGCATTTGTCACTCGATGTTCATACATATTCTGAGATTTTACCGATTTATTCACTATCGATTACTTAGAATTCAGGCATGTACTTTATCGATTATTTAGTTTCACAACTTAATTTAATTTTTCTCGCTTCCCAGATAGAAACATGGTACTGTATTTTGTGATTTCCTTTAGAAAAATATATCGGTTTTTTTAATACCCATTTCAACTAGTTAACTGCTGGGCCCAGGATTTCCCCTCTCCTTTCAGCTCAAAAGCATTAACTTTGAAAATGCTTAACATTTTTTTATTTCGATATCACGGCGCTGCACTGGCGCGCGACGGCGTGATGTGCGTGTACTAGGCGTACAGACACACCACGGATAATGGATAATGACCCTAGTAGTGCGGTGACACGTTTGTTATGATTTCAATTTAATAAACTATCGAAATAAAAAAATATTAAGCATTTTGAAAGTTATTGCTTTTGAGCTGAAATTTTGTACAGAGATTCTAGACCGGATACACTCTTCAACCCGTTTGTATTGATATACCCTTTCCGTAACACCCTGTATATTACGAAGTTTAAAGGAAAACTATCACACTTAAGTTTGATTTACAACTCATAACTAAAAAGAATAAAATCAAAAAATTAAATTTAAAAAATCAAAAAACCCGTCTGCGGTAAAAAACTTAAGTTAAAAAAAAAACTGAAAAGCTAAAAACAAGCCCATTTTAAATTAAATAAAAGTTGGAAGCAGGCGGGACCCATACCATTTTTATATTTTCAAACTCAAATGGGTACCTACTACTGCCGTAACAGAATACTGGGTCAAATTAAAGTGAAACTTCACACTCTTCACCGACGTGATAAAAGTCATCGTGAAATGTACCTATTTATGGTTGCAATGGAAGCCGAGTGTGCTGTCGATAAAGAAAATCAATTTATATTAAGCAGTAAAAAAAAATATTTTCCTTTATTGGCCAACCAACAATTGTTTACACTGTCAATATTTAAAGTAACTGTACCATAATCGAGGGTTAGTGTAACAATTTCTTACAGGTTAGCACCGCATGCCCCATAAACATATTAGGTGTGCCACAAGCACCGTACTATAAAATTAATATCAAGTAATTAACTGAATACAAAAATGTAAAATTAGCAAGTTAATGCTGCCAGCCTTTTGGGCACTTATCCCATTGACAGCGATGCGGACGAATTACTTGATGCCCAATGAGCTCGTCTTTTTTTATTTTTATTTGTATATAGTCTATATATATTTTTGTTTGTGTGTACATATGTAAGTAATTATAATCAAATAAATACATTTAAGTTTTTTTACATTTATCACAAAATTACATGAGTTTTCGAACCAATTTCTTGTACATACTTGCGTCTTTTTATCAATCTGCACGGAACATTTTTTTAATAAAATTAGCAAGTTTAAATTAACATTACGAGATAGAATTTATATAAAACTAAAATATTTGTAATTATTTAGTAATATTTTTTCTTTTTTATTTCGATATTTATATCACACAAAAATTGGGATTCCCATTCAAAACTGCGTTGTGTTAATGAAACTTCGTAATTACGTTTTATTTAGATTCTGACAGATAAGAAAAGATAATTTAAAAACACACGCGTGGTTCAGTGAAAGTTAATACTTACTTGTGTAAATTATCTTAACATCATGTGCGTCAGCACATTTGTTTGAATTAGGTTCTCCTTTGTTTACGTAGGTATTTAGTTGTTTTTCTTTATGAAAACGTGTGTTTGAATGAAAATTAATTAAAGTCATCATCATAATTCCTAGCCCTTTCCCAAGGGTCGGCTTCCAGTCTAACCGGATGCAACTGAATACTAGTATTTTACATGGAGCGACTGCCTATCTGACCTCCACAACCCAGTTACTGGGTAATAAGATATTTTGGTAAGACTGGTTGTCAGACTTTCGGGCTTCTGAATACCCGTAACGACTGTCAATGATCCACGAATGACAGCCGGGAGCAACGGCTTAACGTGCTTTTCGAGGCACGGAGGGGTCTCGGTATGTAAAGATTGTCACTCATCCACAGACCAACCGCGGAAAGCGTAGCCTAACCTGATCGATCGACTTGTGCGGCTGTTATTATTTAGCCACGGGCCCCTCATTCATCATCATAATTATGTTTTTTTTTAATGACCGGCACAATAATGATTACAGGCAATATTGGGTTAATTAATCAATTATCATGATTAATCTTTGCTTAGTCACATAATAAACGGTATTCGGTTCGAAGGACCAAAAATGAACAAAAGGCATTTTTTGGTCTTTCAAGCCTAACCACTTCCATCATAAAAAGAAACTGTTCTACCCCATCTGAAAATTCATTGTAATGTTTGCTACACTTTACCAGAAAATTCACGAAGACAAACCAAAAACGCGTGAACAGTGACCCCTAATCTTTTGGTCCTTCGAGCCGGATACTTTCACAACATCATTAACCAAAACTTTTTTCTTTTAATTCCAGACACAGCCACGACAACTGTTCAGAAGAAGTGCTAGAGAAGGTGCTTCGAGAGCGAGGGTCTGATTACGACAGCATGGTTGCCTCACATAAGATACAGAAGGCGTTCGAAGAAAACGTTGCTAAGAGCCTCACGGAAATGGGGCTGAAGGTTGAGATGGCTAGCAGGTACAACCTATTTATATTTGTTTACATTTCTGTCAATAATTCAGCAGCAGTGGTGGCCCACCGGTAACAGCCGCGACTTATGTGTTGTAGGTCGTAGATTCGAACCCAGACAGGGGCTTTACTTTGTGTAAATTATTTCATCACCACTGCTTTCAAAACGGTGAAGGAAAACATCGTGAGGAAACCGGCATGTCCTAGAACCAAAAATTCGAAGACATGTGACATCTACCAACCCGCACTGGGCCCGCGCGGTGGATTACGGCCCACCCCCTCTCACAGAGAAGAGGCCTGTGTCCCAGTAGTGGGAACATTATCTATAGGCTGATTTTGTATGTATGAGTACTGTCAATAATTCATATTATTATGTACTTTATTGGTTTATCTTTGATATCATTGACATCGTTGAAGGAAAACATTGTGTGGAAACCTGGACTCATTAGTAAACCGCATTTAGCAAGCTTGGTGATGAATGATAGTGCCTTCTTTGTATGAGAAGAGCCCTTTGCCCCGCAGTGGGACAATATTAGGCTGGTATTATTAACGCCCTTGTACAGATATTCAGCTGCATTCGGTTAGACTGGAAGCCGACCCCAACATAGTTGGGAAAAGGCTAGGCAGATGATGATGATGTACTGATTTTCACGAGGGCTCACTGTATCATAAGTTGGATGACTTACAGTAGCGATGGCTTTCACAGTTCAACAACATTCATTGCCTTATTTACGTTGTTGAGCAGACAATTTTTTCGAACATATGAAGCAATGGATTAATAATATCTTTCAAAATGATTTAGATTGTCATTGAAAGTGTTTTGCGCAGTTACAGTGCTATACGCTGTTAGGGATCGTTTTTTTTAACATTAGAATATATGAACCTATGAAGTAATTTAAGAAAAATGTAGACAAACCACAATATCAAACCTTGACTTCAAGGTAAAGCGTCAAAAACCTTAATTATAAACATTAAAAAAACTGCATGATTCACTGTAATAATAATTATTTTCTTTTCCAGGTTAACATACAATGAAGACCTAATAAAATGGTGCGACGTGGTGGTACCATGTGGTGGTGATGGCACCTTCTTGCTAGCAGCGTCTAGAGTTAGAGACGCCAAGTAAGTTCTGTTTTTGACTAATAGGATTTTTGGCTATATTTGTTTAATTTTAGGCAGGAAACTTATTGTTATTATATTAAAACTGGAATGCGAACAGCCTAATTAAGGAACTTTAAATATGATATGCCTGATAGAGAATTCATGACTCATTGTCGCGTTCCGCCTGAGCCGAGCGTGCAAGCGAGAGCGCGGAACAAGCGATAGAGAGGCACGATCGGTCTAAGCGTTTGCATGTGACGCATCTATCTGATGTTTTCTTATGACGTTATGACGTAAAATTATCGTCCGCAAACCGACTTTATAGACAATAATTTTTTTGTTTTAAATACTTTCTTTGTCTCGTACTCCATTTTCTCTTAATTTTGTGGGTTTTTTGATCATAACCAGATTATTATGATGTTACAGCTAAATGTCTTTCTTGGACTTGTACACTTATCAGAACTTCTAAATTAGGCTATTCTTTTTTCAGTAAGCCAGTCATAGGCTTCAATAGTTCACCAAAGAAATCAGTAGGTCGCCTCTGCCTACCGACGTGGTGTTCGAAGGACGTCAAGGGTGCGTTCCAGGCTCTAAAAGAGGTATGTCCACTTTCATAACATAATTACACCCTGTATACGGCCTTATTGAAAACCGAGCTCCAAAAAACTTCCACTATAAAATGAACGTTGGGTAAATAACAATAAGATTTATGTTACTTTAACCTTAGAAGCGGGTAAATCGATGTTCACTTACATTTTTCAGTTGAAGGACTCATGTTAAGTGTGCAACCTGCCCGTGGTCTATCGTCACATTATTAAAATATAAGCTCACAATGTCGTTCGCACCCCAATAGAGGGCGACCCTATAGTCATTAAACTGCCCTTTTTAACCGACGAAAAACTGGAGGAGGTTCTCAAATCGAAGCGTAATTTTTTTTTGTATGATTACGCATAACTTTTTACAGAGCAGTCCGATTTTGATAATTTTGAGTCGGCGCAAAACAATCAATGAACAAAGATCACTAAATTACCTTAAATTTAAAAAAATAAATGCGTATACCTGTAATAGGCATACTATTACAGGTATACGCAACATTCGCACAACAAAGTAATTATCTAAGAAAACATATAACATACAAAATACAATCTGAAAACAAAATGGATGATTCTGGATTGTTGTCCTTTGTTCCTATCTTAACCAATGGTATTCAAAATCAGAGGTAATTAATAAATAATGTTGCTTCCAGGGCAGGTTCAGATGGATGCGTCGCTCCAGGATACGTACCACGATCACCTGCGAACCGAAGCTGCTGGAGACCATCACACCCATTGACTTACACACGCTGCATTATTGCAGGTGAGTCCGCCATTTAACCTTCAAAATTTCATATTGGTAGGTAATTCCATAAAAGAGTCTTTATGCTACGTGACACATGCAAAAAAAAGCGGCACTCCGGGAGTGCCGACAGAAGTGAAAACTTGAACAATTACGTGTGTATTTTTTGAATCGTCGTCAAATAAACAAAACACAAACAATACTTTGCCATCACTCACTGACATATCGGAAATACATTAAAACCGAGTACGTCCCGAGGACAGTCGAACATATCCGAAGCGGTGTCGGTTACGGTAACAGTGGCGCGAATTCAATGGTTTTTTCTCATCTCAAAAAATGCCCAACGCGCCTGAAAAAGTTTTCAATTCAGTAATTGGAAAATGTTATACAAGCTGTAATTGAAATAACTGAAAACCTGGAAAAGGGTAATTCTACACATAATTAGGAACAGTTTACCTCATCTAGTTTAAAAAAAAAATGTGATTGACGTGTAAAAGTGTTTGTACAAACTTACTAACAGAAATCATTTATCATTTAACACAGCGAAATATTTGACAGCTATTTTCGATGTTGCCAACTTTCGTAACAAACGCATCCCCATAATTTTAAATAAATAAAATCACACTATCACACTAATATTATAAAGGCGAAAGTTTGTGAGTGTGTTTATATGTTTGTTACTTCTCCACGCTCAAACGGCTAGACCAATTTTTATAAAATTTTGTACGGAGGTAGCTGACACCCTGGATTAACATATAGGCTACTTTTTATCCCGATATTCCTACGGGATCGACATTTACGCGGGTGAAACCGCGGGGCGCAGCTAGTAAAATATATTTTTTTCTGCAGATACCCGCCTGTACTGCACTCGCACGAAATGACAGACTCCTACAATATGGAGCAGATGAATAACAGTCGGGAACGGAAATGTAAAAGTCCCACCCTCGCAACTAAAGTATTACCGGTTTTGGCGCTAAATGAGGTAAGACCTTTCAAAATCTAGTTTTTTTTCCAGATTAGTCTTAAGATAAGATAAGATAAGATAAGATAAGATAAGATAAGATAAGATAATTTTATTTGTCAAAACATGCGTATACATACAAATTAAGCATGCAGGATGACACAATATTAATATTTCGTTCGTACATGTTTCACCGTAAGGCGTACAAATTTGAAGTATTTACAAAAAAATTAATTACAAAATAAAATCTAAATTACTACAGGCACTTCAAACCAATTACATAACAATAATAAACATTGATAAGTCAGTAAAATAAATTAATCATAAAATGTCACAAAATTTAAGTACAAATAAAATAAAATAAAAAATGTCAAATAGTGTCATTCAAAAAGTCATTTATATTATAATAACACTTGTCTGTTAATAAATCTCGAATCTTTTTTTTAAACAAATTTACCGGTAGTGTTTTATATGACTGTGGTATTTTATTATATATTTTAGGAGCCATACAGAAAACGCTTTTTCCCATTAATACAGTCTTTGACGTATGCAAACACAGTTGATTATTGTCACGTCTGTTACGGGGGAAGGTCTTACCAAGGTTGACCATTTTATATTTTGTTAAGTATGCGGTACTTGTTGACAGGCCTACAATGTCCTCCTATACCTTTTTTTTTTGTCGGGGTGAAACCTTCAAAAGGCACCCGACCTCCGGGGAGGGAGGTCGGGGAGTGTGGGATTTTTACCTCACTGAAACCACCCCGGTGATCACCATCACCACATAGGGGCGGTCCCGGTTCCTCTTAAAAGACCAATTCCGGAACCCCCCCGTGCAACGCCTGTAAGGCACATCCCTGGGGAGACTGTAAAGGGGCCTCTCCTGAGCCTCGATATGGACGGCAGCACGTGACCACTGTGCCACCGTCTTACCTGGGGTCACTTTGTGGGCGGACAGAGTCCCCACTCGGTGCGCCCGCGACCCCAAAGGTCTACCTACCTAGTGTAATTTGAAAACATTGTAAAAGCCAATTATTTTTAATAGGTAGAGTAACCGTTCTTGCCGACACTTCTCCATAGGAAACCACCAATTGGAACCGTGCACCTAAAGTCCCCGTCACGAGAAGCTATACATTTTGTAAATAAAGAACTTCTACTAAGTTACGTAGCGACAATTCAGTCAACAACAAATAATCCCAAATTCAATCAACTCAAAGTAACATACTTGTAATACGAAACGAACGAGCAATTTCACTTGTTCGGGTTATATTTTAGCGATGTAAAGCGCTGTCGTCTAATGTATTGTTGGACTGGAACGCGTTCGACTCATGGAACGTAAAAATTTGGGCCGCCATTTTGAAGTAAGTTCACGCAGACGCTGTCAATGCTGCAGAATGCAGATGCAGAATACTCAGAATCGTCTGACGATAGTAATTACATGTGTATGTTAATATAATTATATCCCTAAAAAAAAAAACTGTTTTTTTTTATTTGATCGAAAGGTTGCGAACCCCTGAATGTGTGTTTACAGAATTTATAGCTTCTCATGACAGGGACTTTAGCTTCTGACGTTTCATAAGTGCCTATATAGGTTTAAATGAAGTAATTTGAAGTGGTAACGTGTTACCCAGTAACTGGGTTGTGGAGGTCAGATAGGCAGTCGCTCCATGTAAAATACTGATATTTAGCTGCATCTGGTTACACTGGAAGTTGACTCCAACATAGTTGGGAAAAGGCTAGGCAGATGATGATGAAAGCAATTACGAGGTCGACTTAGTACCTAAACCTATATATTTCCCCATAAAATCTAATACTAATTCTACGTTTTTCCAGGTATTCATAGGCGAAAGTGTAACATCCAGAGTATCGCTTCTGCGACTACAAATAGACAACGGAGAATGGTCTCATACGAAGAGCTCCGGGCTATGCGTCACTACCGGCACCGGAAGTACCTCCTGGCACTTTAGGTACGATATTTATATTATACTACATAGGTTTTTCTTGGCATGTCGACCCAGAATTCGGCTACTTGTTTAGCACCATCATCGGCGTCCTCCAGTTAACTCCTGAGCGAAGCGAGAGAGTTAAGACGAGAATCCTGAGCGCTGTGCCCACCAACTAAAATGATATAAATCATCAGAATAAAAGGCGGCCAAGTGCGAGTCGGGCTCGAAGGGTTCCGCACAATATTGAACATATTTTTATAGTTTGTTATTACAGCGGCCATAATAAATTCTGTGAAAATTTCAAGTGTCTACCTATTACGGTTCAAAAGATACAGCCCTTTGACAGACGGACGTACAGCGTAGCGTAAGGGCGTTCGCTACGTTCGCGCGTGCGCACGCGGCGGGTGCACGGAGAGAGCGCTCATATTATCTTTCAATACAAACACGCTTGGCGGGAACCGCCGCTTGCGCACGCGTTAACGTAGCGAACAATTTGGGTTACGGAGCCCTAAAAAAAAATTAATTCCATGTTCAACCGCCAATTATTCCTCAACTACAACCAAGTATTCTTTTATTTTCAGTATAAACTGCCTCCGAACTCAATCAGTGCAGGAATTAATGAAGATACTATCACATCAGTTCGGAGTCCAGATCGACACCGCGCTGGAGAAGGCAAGAGAAGTCACCGAGATATATAACCAGAAACTAATGTTCGCAGCTGGTAGGAATTTGTTTTATTTATTTATCCATTTATTTCAGGCATCAAGGCCCATATACAACACATAAAATACAATGTTAATATAACTTAAAAATACTATAAATACACACAACTTTATAATTACGCTAAGAAACTAACTAAACACGAAGTGTCTGCGTCGTGTTTCGCTGACTGGTGTCATGTAGCCGGCCACGAAACCGGCGGTACACAACACCCGTCGGCCAAAACTCTTCCTTGAGGAACTTCTCGAGATGGTGTGTCGGAACACGCACCACGAACGACTTGAAGTTCGTGTTGTGACGCGACCCCAACTTCTCGACCCTCAAAGTCCAGTTGGTCTTCACACGCAAGTACTCCACGATCTCCTCAACCTTCGTGGAGTGGTGCACGCACGTGCACGTGCACGTACAGCTGCGACGTCGGGATTGCTTAAGTGATTGTTTTAATTCAGTGCTTTTATTAAGGAACAGTGGTGGCCTAGCCAGGCACTTTGTGTTATTTATTTATACGAGTACAATCTTACACTATCCTTACAGGTTCACACTCAATGCGATAATGTGATTAAATGATTATCATTTACTAGTTAATAAATCACTTAAACATGTCAAGCCTTTGTGAGGCGTTGTTTATTAACCGTATGGCTCTTGCAACCGGTGCGAATTTGCCTACGTTAGTGCGAGCCACCTGGACGTCGAAAACCCACAGATTTAATAACCACTGGTCTCAAAACGGTGAAGGAAAACATTGTGAGGAAACCGGCATGTCCTAGAACCAAAAATGCGAAGACATGTGACATCTACCAACCCGCACTGGGCCCGCGTGGTGGATTACAGACCACTCCCTCTCACAGAGAGGAGACCTGTGTCCCAAGAATGCTACCTCCAAGCGGGCGAAGCCGCGGGCTAAACCTAGTGTATAATGCTGATTAATTTTATCTCTTTTGTCACCAGATTCCGATCAGCTAGCATACTCCGTCCGTGAGTACATCACGTTCGAGGAGTGGCCCACACCTCGCGGGCTCAAGGTCAGGGACAGAGCGAGCTCGGTCAAGGTCAAGTCGCATTGTACTGATGCAGGTACGTAATCATTGTAGACTAGATGTAACCTCCGACTAGACCTTGCAACCGCTTGTGTTAAAAACATCCTTAGTGAACCTACATAATTATGGTCTGTTCCAAAAGTATTTGTTGAAAATGTATACAAACCCTGTTCAGGTTTAATTATTATGCAATCACTCCTGCCCGGTTTCTGAAGAATTCTTAAACGGAGTTTAAACTTTCAATAGCTATTGATTTCACATAATTATCTATTTAAGCGAATCCCTTCCTAAGGGTGCGTTCCCACTGAAGCGGAGCGGAGCGGAGACGTGCAGGAATCTTCCAATCACAAACGAGACGAGTGTCGCGATGAGGATTTCAACCATTGTGATTGGTCGATTCCTGCACGTCTCCGCTCCGCCCGCCCATGTCCGCTTCAGTGGAAACGCACCCTTATGCTCGGTTTTTGAGGTTCTCAGGTAAACCCTCGATATTATTTCACTCGACTATTAAGCTAAATGCTACGTTAATGAGAGCAGTGGTGGCCCAGTGTTAAAGGCCGCGACTTACGAGTTGTAGGTCGTAGGTTCGAACCCAGACAGGTGCTTTACTTTGTGTAAATTATTTCATCACCACTGCTCTCAAAACGGTGAAGGAAAACATCGTGAGGAAACCGGCATGTCCTAGAACCAACCATTCGAAGACATGTGACATCTACCAACCCGCGCTGGGCCTGCGTGGTAGATTACAGCCCACTCCCTCTCACATAGAGGAGGTCTGTGTCCCACTAGTGGGAAGGTTTTAGGCTGATTATGTTTATGCTTGCCAGTTACGTTTAAGCTCCGGGTAATAAAAAGTCGTTTATTAATTTGTTTTAATTATTATGCACATTTTAACCAACTTTTTCTTTATCTTTTAAGGGTTAGTCATCGATGGCAGCGTATCATTCCCGTTCAACGATGGCACTGAAGCAATTCTAGAGATACATCCCGAAGATTCCTTGATGACCGTCCAAATGGACGACGATCGACCCTAATGGTGATCCAGTAAACTTTTGACTTTCAATTTTGAAGTTGAAGTTAGAAAAGGTAGAGGAATGGCGGCTTTTTTAAAGTGAGATCTTGCTAGACTTGTTGTCTTAATTGAGCAGAAAAATTGCTATGATGCGAGAGAGAGAGTTTAAAAATATCACTCCTGTATACCCAGAAAGGGGTTGGCAGAAGTAGAGGGGAGAAGTATGGAAAGAAAAAGAAAGAAAGAAAATACATTTATTTAGCACAGACTAAAAGACACACAATACACCAGATACATCAGATAAAAAAATGGCGGGTTTGAAGTGTAGTCGGTACCACCAACCCGCACTGGGCCCGCAAAGTAGATTACGGCCCACTCCCTCTCGAAGAAAGGAGGCCTGTGTCCCAGCAGTGGGAACATTATAGGCTGATTATGTTGTACCGATTACGAAAAGCTTCTGGTGGTGGTGGAGTCTGAGCTTAGTAAACGCAGTGTCTTTAGATTGGCTTGAATTTGAGCTTTAGTGAAACGGCGTAGAGCACAATTTTCTATAATGTCATTGCGTGTCTTCAGTTGAGTTATTTAAGAATGATTTAAGATATACACGGATAGGACTACGGTATTAATAACTCCTAAGTACCGATTTTAATATGTATTCTAAACACACAAAAAACGGCTAAATATCACAAAAAACATGATACCTGAGTGATAAAATTTAGTAGTAAGTAAGTACCTTTTATTCCATTTACGAAGACCAATTTTTTTACTATACCTATGTACCACTTGTCTTACGAAATATTCCATTGTTACATATCATCCGTTTGAATAAATGTATCAGAAAATAAAATAAATATACAGGGTTATTATTGGTAAAACAACAATCTTTCAGGACTATATTACTGACATCATAAACAACAACTTTTGTTCTATGACTTCTATTAATTCATCAGACTTTCATACAAAATTAAAAATATTTACATTCAACGAATTAAAATATTCGATTTTCTGTTACGACCTCTACGCGATGCAAAAGATAGCTCTAGTCAGGTAAACAAACTGCCGTGTCTAGTAGAAAATTCAGCGGAGCGAGGGGAGTGGGGGTCAGATAGAATAACAAAACAACAACGAAATCTTAAAGGTTTGTTTTTGGCAAATGTATTATATTTTGTAAAATGTCATAGAACAAAAGTTTTTGTTTATGATCCTAGTAATCCAGTCCTGCAAGGTTGTTAGTGTTTTAACAATAACCCTGTATAATATACGCATAATCCACCAGATACCTACCAGATACTACCTACCAACAAATAAACATCCCTAAAGCATTTTATATAATACTAGCAGCGCCCCGCGGTTTCACCCGCTTCAGTTTCGATTCCGTGGGAATATCGGGATAAAAAGTAGCCTATGTGTTAATCCAGGGTGTCAGGTACATCCATACCAAATTTTATCAAAATTGGTCCAGCCGTTTGTGCGTGAGGCCTTTATAATATTGGTGTGATGAATATAAAATTAATTCTCCAGACCTGTGTTTAGGTTTAAGTAGACAAATATCTAGATTTTCGTGCAAAGGTTGTGGTCTTGCGAACCGCGATATTTCATTATTAATATATTGACAAACTCTATTTTCCAATAGCTGTAAACTGAGTCTTTTTTTTGCATTCGCCTTTTGATTGGCTGACGAAGGATGACGACGATGGACGATGACGGATTGCAGGACCACAACCTATGTGCGCGAAATATAGTTGATTATAATCTTTTTACATATTCGTGCATGATTATGTAAAGTTTAACCAGAAAAGGTTTGCGCTCCGGTAATCTTGTTGTTTCCGAATTAGCCTCTCACACAGGCAAAACTTCTTAGTTTTGTAAGAAATGTTAATCTATAACTTTGTTGGCATGTATGGTAGTAAAAGCTCTTCATTAGATCGCAACATCGCGCGTTCGTATATCTGAAGGTAGACGATGATTATCGAAGCGCAAAGTTTTCTTGGGTTACTGTATCTTGTATCGGTGTCTTAATAATGGTCCTTTTCCTGCTTATTGAAAGGGTTTTAGGTTTAAAAGTAAATGTACGTATATTTATTTTAGAAAGGGGAAATATTTAATTGATCCTCTAAAAACTTTTTTGATCTTTTAATGATGATCGCCTTTTTTACTTAATGAAACCCTATCTGTGCAGGTAAAGTTGGTTGCAGGAACTAAGCTAGGGTACTCGGACTAAATGGGTTAGGTTAGAACTGTGACAAAAATAATAAAATTTTTCATAGTAACTAGCCTTGGATAGATTACAATAAGAGTGCCGACAGAAGTGAAAACATAACACAAACAGAACACTGGCATCAGTCCGAGTACATCCCGAGGACAGCCGAACACATCCGAAGCGGTGTCGGTTACGGTACGAAAAGACATCGTCGGGCTGTCTGTTGAACACACCATTGAATTGTCCTGTGTTGAGCTCGATAAGCATGTAATAGTATGCGTATACAGACCTCCAAATTACCAGAATCTATCTGTGTTTGATTCTGTAATGGAAGATGTGCTAAAGAAACTTTCTGCTAGTAGTAAGTCAATAATCATATGTGGCGATTTTAATATTAATTTATTAGAAAATAACTCAAATACTATGAGATTATTAAGTCTTTTTAGGTCATTTGACTTGTCAAATGTTTTTATTGAACCCACCCGAGTGACAGCTTCCTCTGCCACTTGTATAGATAATATTTTCTGTAACTGTGATTATTTACACAAACAAATTGTAAATAAGTTGCCATCTGATCACAGCGGACAAACAATAACATTTTGCTCCTACATGCCTTTACAAAAAACTCTAATAAGGTTTAGGCCAATTACATCTAAAAATTTAGAGAAATTAAATAATTCTTTAGCAAGTAAATTATGTGTTCAGAGTTTTAATAATTTATGTGACCCGAATGAGTTCTACGCCGAGTTCTTTTCACTATTAAACACGCAATTTAATGACACTTTCCCACTAAAGACTAAAAGTATATACACAAAGTTCTTATTTAGTGATTGGGCGACTCCAGGTATTCGTAAAAGCAGGGACAACCTTTTTGAACTTTATGGCCTAAAGCAACATATGAATAACACAAGCTTTCATCAGTATGTTGCTACATATTCTAAGACTTTTAAAAGTGTATGCAAAATAGCTAAAGCTCTTTATATTAGCAATAAAATAAAATCAGCCGATGATAAAATAAAAACTACCTGGCAAATAATAAATAATGAAACAGGTAGGAAAAAACAGCGTAATACTGAATTTAATTTAGAAACTGCACATGGCCCCATAAACTCAGATGTAGAAATTGCTCAGGAATTTGAAAACTTTTTTGCTAATATTCCCATTAAAACTACTGAAGCTTTAAATTCCTCACCCGCGCGTTCTGCTGATTTACTTAGAAAGAATGTTAAGGCATGCCCCTCGGAGTTTAGTTTTCAACATACGAACCCCCAGGCTGTTACAAAAGCTTTTAAAGATCTTAAAATTAAATCAACAGAAGATCTCTGGGGAATGTCTGTAAAAGTTTGTAGATCTATCATTGAAACGATTGCGCCCTATTTAGCTTTCATATTTAACATCAGTATAGACCAAGGAGTCTTTCCGGATCTCATGAAACACAGTAAAGTAGTTCCTTTATTCAAAGCCGGTGATAGTAAAGAACCCAACAATTATAGGCCTGTGTCAATTCTGCCAGTTCTCAGTAAGGTGTTTGAAAAGTTGATGCTCAATCAAATGTTACGCCACTTTAATAAAAATTCCATCTTTCATGAACAACAGTACGGTTTCACCAAAGGGCGTTGTACCACTGACGCCGGTGTCACCCTAATAAAGAACATTTTTAACGCCTGGGAAGAAGCACAAGATGCCATTGGAATCTTTTGCGACCTCTCAAAGGCGTTCGATTGCGTCAACCATGAGACACTTCTGCTGAAACTTGAGCACTATGGGATTAGGAATTTAGCTCTTGATTTACTAAAGTCGTATCTAAAAGATAGAAAGCTTAAAGTTCAAGTAAACGGCGTAAACTCATTGGGGTCTGAAATGGCAATGGGCGTTCCTCAAGGTTCGATATTGGGTCCATTCCTCTTTTTAGTTTACATTAATGATTTACCACAATTACTTCAAAATCAACCGAAGATGGTGTTATTTGCAGATGACACATCATTGATCTTTAAGATAGACAGACGGGCACAAAATCTTGACGACGTGAATAACTCTATTCTTCAGGTCCAAGATTGGTTTACGGTAAATAATTTGGTACTAAATGAAAAGAAAACCAAATGCATTAGATTTAAATTACCAAATGTTAGAAGTAGCGAATGTGACATCATACTGAATGGAGAAAAACTAGAATTTGTTGATCAAACGGTTTTCCTGGGAATCACGCTAGACGAGAAATTACAATGGGGACCTCACATAACATCTCTTGCGGGGCGGCTTAGCTCCGCCGCTTATGCTGTTAGGAAGATAAGACAGTTAACAGATGTAGAAACCGCGCGTTTAGTCTATTTTAGCTACTTTCACAGCATTATGTCGTACGGCATTTTACTATGGGGTCGAGCTGCTGACATTGAATCCATCTTTATTTTGCAAAAGAGAGCTGTCAGAGCCATTTATAATCTACGTCGCCGCGAATCTCTCAGGGAACTATTTAAAAGGATTAATATTATGACGGTACCTTGCCAATTCATTTATGAAAATATTATGTATGTAAGAAAAAATCAACATCTTTTTAATAAAATAAGCGATAGACATAACTTTAATACAAGAAATAAAGATAAAATACATCAACCATTTTTCAGATTAGCCAAAGTACATACATCTTTTATGGGGTACTGTGTTAAATGTTACAATAAAATACCTTGTGATATATTGCAATTAAATGAAAGAAAATTTAAAACTCACATTAAACGTACACTTTGTAAACAAGCATACTATAAATTAGAAGATTATATCCAAGATAAGAACGCTTGGAAACATGCTGGTCTTGCTCCATAGGACAATCTAGAGTCAAGACAAAATCAAACTGGTTGCTAATTTAATTGTAATTTTTTTTATTCTTTTTTTTTACATTTATTACTCACACCCTGACTTATTACTTGTATTTTGTTTTTTAATTAAAATCGTTTTGCTTGTACCATGTTTGTAAATATGTGAGCACCATGTATCTATCAGATAATTAATTTATATGTCATGGTTTCGTTTTTAATTCTTTTACCTATTGTGGTATAGTAATTTTATTGTAGGTGCATCGTCCTCACGTGTTATTATATAATTAATGTACCCATGCAAAATATTGTACCTAAACATTTTAAAAGAGTAACGGTGGAGTTTCTTGCCCGTTCTTCTCCATACGAAAACTACCTTTTGGAATGGGCGACTAGAATCAATTCTATTTTAAGATAATTTTTGACGTTCAAAAGTGCCTTTTATGTGCCTATTTGAAATAAATGCTTTGACTTTGACTTTTGACTTTGGTAACAGTGGCGCGAATTCAATGGTTTTTTCCCATCTCAAAATATACATAAAGAAGTTTTCACTTCAAAAATTTAGTATATGGAAAATGGGAATTATTTGGGGATCGATTAAATATTTACCTTTAGAAAGTAATGTTTGCGCTAAAAATATTGTTTGCTCCGAATTTTGCGCTGAATGCGCGCAAACTGTGAAAGAACCAACCTTTGATCACGTGATGTTTTATAGGGCATTTTTATACCCCTTGGCGATACGCCGTTGTAGGCTACCCCTCCTCCGCCCCTCCCAGCAGCACGTGTACTTTTTATTATAAATAAAATCTTAATAGAATCCGTATTAATAAAAAAAAAAAAAAAAAATTATAATAAATAATTCAGTTTTATGGTTTACATGTAAATTATTCTTTACCAGTAAATACCAACTATATTCTCAATTTTATTTAGAATCTGAAAAACCATAAATATGCATAAAATTGGTAAAGAACAATTTACACGTAAACCATAAAACTAAATTTTTTCGTCATGCAAAATACAGATAGCGCCATCCACGAAGACGCGCCCCACTCTTCTTCCAAATCGCTTACAGTACAAGTGTGCAACATTCCGCTAGTGTTTTAGTTTTGTCGATACACAGTAATTACTTATTAGTGGGTAATTAGTGTGTATCAAAAAACTAAAACACTAGCGGAATTAATTAGCGATAACCACTAGTGATTAGTAAGAAGAGTGGGGCGCGTCTTCATGGATAGCACTATCTATACTCGTGATTGTCACAATCCCCCTAATCTTGATTAACTTTTAACCGATTAATCCGACAAATATTTTCGTGTCCATTTCGCCAAGGTCGTATATTTACGACCAAATACCACAGCTCGTTTAATCTGCTTTTTTACCCGACTGCGCGACGCAAAGGAGTGGTAATGTGTTTATCAGCCTATGTATGTATGTATGTAAGTGTGTATGTATGTATGTATGTTTGTATGTTCCTTTGAAGCACTATACAGACCAAACGCCTGGACCGATTTTTATGATTTACACGTCAATCGATTTCTGTTAGTCCGGCGAGTGTCACTAAAGACATGACGTTAATGAAAATTCAATATGGCGACTACTAGACGCCATATTGTGAAAATGAAAAAAATGAAAGTCAAGAAACTATGTCAAGTGGGGTATCGTTGGATAGGTCTTTCAAAAATATCAGTGGTTTGGGAAGACCGTTTTTTAATTAAGTAAACCGTTCGTGACTTATCAAGCTTTAAAGTACCAATTTTCGTTAGAATCAAGTCAAAGTCAAAGCATTTATTTCAAATAGGCACATAAAAGGCACTTTTGAACGTCAAAAATTATCTTAAAATAGAATTGATTCTAGTCGCCCATTCCAAAAGGTAGTTTTCGTATGGAGAAGAACGGGCAAGAAACTCCACCGTTACTCTTTTAAAATGTTTTAGGTACAATATTTTGCATGGGTACATTAATTATATAATAACATGTGAGGACGATGCACCTAAAATAAAATTACTATACCACAATAGGTAAAAGAATTAAAAACGAAACCATGACATATAAATTAATTATCTGATAGATACATGGTGCTCACATATTTACAAACATAGTACAAGCAAAACGATTTTAATAAAAAATATAAAAAATACAAGTAATAAGTCTGGGTGTGAGTAATGAATGTAAAAAAGAATAAGAAAAAATTACAATTAAATTAGCAACCAGTTTGATTTTGTCTAGACTCTAGATTGTCCTATGGAGCAGGACCAGCATGTTTCCAAGCGTTCTTATCTTGGATATAATCTTCTAATTTATAGTATGCTTGTTTACAAAGTGTACGTTTAATGTGAGTTTTAAATTTTCTTTCATTTAATTGCAATATATCACAAGGTATTTTATTGTAACATTTAACACAGTACCCCATAAAAGATGTATGTACTTTGGCTAATCTGAAAAATGGTTGATGTATTTTATCTTTATTTCTTGTATTAAAGTTATGTCTATAGCTTATTTTATTAAAAAGATGTAGATTTTTTCTTACATACATAATGTTTTTATAATTGAATTGGCAAGGTACCGTCATAATATTAATCTTTTTAAATAGTTCCCTGAGAGATTCGCGGCGACGTAGCTTATAAATGGCTCTGACAGCTCTCTTTTGCAAAATAAAGATGGATTCAATGTCAGCAGCTCGACCCCATAGTAAAATGCCGTACGACATAATGCTATGAAAGTAGCTAAAATAGACTAAACGCGCGGTTTCTACATCTGTTAACTGTCTTATCTTCCTAACAGCATAAGCGGCCGAGCTAAGCCGCCCCGCAAGAGATGTTATGTGAGGTCCCCATTATAATTTCTCGTCTAGCGTGATTCCCCCCTACCAACTAAACGCGGCAATAGTACCTATATATTACGAAGTTTAAAGGGAAACTATCACACTTAAGTGGGATTTACAACTCATAACTAAAAAGAATAAAATAAAAAAATTAAATTTAAAAAATCAAAAAACCCGACTGCGGTAAAAAACTTAAGTTAAAAAAAACTGAAAAGCTAAAAACAAGCCCATTTTAAATTAAATAAAAGTTGGAAGCAGGCGGGACCCATACCATTTTTCTATTTTCAAACTCAAATGGGTCCCGCCTGCTTCCAACTTTTATTTAATTTAAAATGGGCTTGTTTTTAGCTTTTCAGTTTTTTTTAACTTAAGTTTTTTACCGCAGTCGGGTTTTTTGATTTTTTAAATTTAATTTTTTTTATATAATTAGACTGTACCTATTCTATGAGGTATTTATTTTTCGGTTCACTGTGCCGGGCGCTGTTGGGGGCACGACAACTGAGGAGCAATTCTCGTTATTTTTAAGAACGTTTAGAGTCTGATGTCAGTCTCAATCTGTCAAAAATACCTCCCAACATTTTGACAAGTTTTTGACGTTTGTTTGTCGCCGAAATGAGACAGCGACTAGATTTTGAACGTTTTAAATTACGAGAATTGGCGTTCTGATATGAAGTCGGGCGGCTAAAAGGTTAATCGTGATTTTTACTGTACCCCTCCCCCCCTGTTCGAACCTCACAAGATTAAAGGATGACCCCAAAGGAAAGTATAAAATGTAAGATACTATATGGTCTTATTCGGCGAGAGCAACCATAATGTTTGGCAAAAACTTTGTGTTATTAAAGTTTTGAAAGAAAAGTATTGAAACTGTAACTAAAATGCCTGAAAATTCTGTGATTATCTTAAAAGTGGCACTTAATTTTGTTAGTATGTTAATTTTCTTTTATAATTTTGTAAATAATAATCATAATTTATTAATTAATTACAGTTAAGACTGACGGTTTGTGTAGATTAAGTTACTATTCAATTTTATTTGTGGTGTTTTGACCTTATTCGAGCCAGCATCCTATGCTTAACACACTTTCAATCACGTTTTGAAGGTAATTTCTAATCCATTGCTTGATAAGTTTGAAAAAAATTGTATGCTCTACAGCGTAATAACGCAATGGAAGTGGCTGAACTGTCAAAATGAAATGAATTGCGATCAGTTGTCATTGTATGTGTGTTACCCTGCTGTTTTCCTTAGGTATCAATTAGATTTAAACTCAAGATAGGGATTCAAAGTTCGAGAAAATTATAGAAATGGAATTGTAAATAGGACATCGGAACCATTTTAAACGTCATATCTGACTACCCCTGATTAAAAATGGCGAAACTAACTCTGGGGTCAAAGTCTTTTAAGTCCAGACGTAGTCTTGGTCAGATCATATGAGGACCATGTGTTATTAAAATTTGCTCTATCGATGAATATGGTAACAACATGTATAGAACAGCGTATTAGTTTTAAAATACGACTATATTGAGGCGATTTCTATGCATAAGTTTTTATTATTGTGACGCAGAATATGATTATGCAATATAGGTCAGCCATGCATACATGTTTTGCTTTCTCAACACAGAAAATTATAAATATTAGTTATCGTAAAAATTTTAATATCTTGCAAACGTAATGCAAATAATTTAAATGTAATTATGTATAGTATAAGTTTAAGTACTGTAAATCGGCTAAATGCACTATGTAAAGTAAATTATTTATGGTGTCATTTATTGGTACGTTGTTTATGTATTTTCTACAATATTGTATACACGGAGAGATTGTTAGATTGGCGAATATATACATACAGTTATAGAAAATTTGCGTTTTATTTTTGTTCCGGCCGGTTTCCTCACGATGTTTTTCATCACCGATTTGAGAGCATTGGTGATGAAATAAATTACACAAAGTGCCTGTCTGTGTACGGTCAGTCTGTGCCCCCACCACTGGGCTACCACTACACATGCAGTTATAGAAAATTGGCGTTTTATTTTTTGAAGTGAAAACTTCTTTAGCGGCGTTGTACACTTTTTGTAATAGGTAAAAAATGTTAAACTCGTGTCAGGACACGTGACACTGATCAAAAATTCGTAAGATGGATGGAGAGTAGACAGCTGGCGCGGCGTAGGAGAAGAAGTCTCCCCCTCTCTACGGCGCGGCGAAAATGTATGCCGGCTGTTTCGTTTAGGCGGCGCAGGGCGCTTGCGCGAATGTTCGTGTGTGTTTATGTTACAGCGTGCCACGCGCATCCATGGATGGTGACAGCTGATGGCTCGACCGTCCGTGTAGTGGCCACACTGCTGTGTATTCGTAAAATAATTATAAAACATAAAAATAGCTACTTTTTTCTTAACCTTCACTACTAGAGATGGGATTCTACCCGGTAAATTCAAATTCCCAGAAGTTATTGATTTTATAGATAATAGTTAGATATTTTTTTAGCATAACATTATAGCATGTTATGCAATGCATGCTATGCTATTCATGCTAATTAACGCTTTTAAATGATTAATTTTAAAAAATCTTTGTTAGCGCTCACTTTAATTAAGTACTTTTGAGTAAAGGTTCATGTGGGCAGACCAAGATGTTTAGGCTGTGCGTTATCTGACAGAGTAATTTGAAAACATTGTAAAAGCCAATTATCTTTAATAGAGTAACCGTTGAGTTTCTTGCTGGCTCTTCTTTCTCCATAGGAAATGCCCAAAAAAAACCTTTTTTTAAAAATGGGAATTCGGTATTAAGTTTTTTTGATTTTCCTTTATTTTTTTGTGTTGATCAGGCTCTGAGAAACGGAGAAAAATTTTGGAAAATTAAATAAAACTCAAAAAACTTATCAAGTCAGTATATTTGTTAAAAAAAAATTTCGTACACTGTCTTACCGCTCGGTATCGTTCCAGAACCCCATTGTATTAAACTAGTTACACAATACAATAATTAGTTGAAAAAAAATAACTAAAAAAAATATATTAACAATGGGGTAGTATGAAACGTATATCGATAATGTTCGTTGTTACTTTACATACATAGTAAAAACTAAAAAAAGATATTGTCCATTGATATTGTGCACAACCCTTTATTTTACGCACTTTGAGAGTGCTGCCATCTTGTGAGCTGATTTAAAATTAGTGGGATGAAAAATATTTTTTTTTCTTTTTTAGCAGACTGTCGCAATACAGATCTACAATACTAGTAATAAAATACAAAGTATTCATAATAAAAAAAATCTTGAACAATCATTTAAAACTAAATTTATCGGCGTAAAAATAGTATTTTTTCAATGGACAATGGCGCAAGTAACAAGCAAAAAAGCAACTTAAAAAAGCCCAGATTAAAAATTAAAATAGCACCGTTTGGACGGAATTACTGGCAGAAAGGAAACTTAAAATTAAAACTTAAAAAATATGGCATCCATCTTGTCCAATTATGTTTTTAAAATTTTAATTCACGACTTAAGTAGTTAACTAAGTCAGTTACTTAAAGTCAGTGAACTAAAATTTTGAATGAACCGCGTAGAAGAAAACTAGTTCCCGCCACCTTTATAGAAAAGATAAAGGCCTGTTTTAACTAGAAATTAATATTTATTAACACAATAGAAGCGTAATTTTAGAATATTTTTTTCATAATAAAAACAACTAAAATATATTTTTTTTCAACCAAAAATTATTAAGTAAGTAGAGAAGTTAAAATAAATTCTGATGTAAAAATAAAGATTTGCTAGTAAAGAAAAATATAGCTCCTTACAACTAAAACCAGAAGGAACTGTTCGAATATTTTGTTTAAAAAAAAAACTTTTTAAAATCTAGTTTCACAGGCCTTTACAACACCCTAAGAAACGACTTTTGTCATTCATTTTATTCTACTTCTTTACGTAATGCAAGGCAACCAGTATATTTCTTAAATTACAGCGTTTTTATATAAAATATCGAATCACGACGTATACGAACGAACGAATTATCACAAATTTATTATTATAAATATTGAAAATGTGGTTTTAAAAGTTTTTGTATTATTTAAATAAATGAATTTTAAATAAAAAAATGTACAACTTCCGAAAAAGTTCTCCAACTATTTAATTTAAAACTTTTTATTTATATGTGACGTCACGTTTTAAAACCACGTTTTCATATAATTTTTACATGTCTACTTTCCATGGAGTGTATAAAAGTGATGTTTCATATTTAAAGTAAATTATTATTTTAATCTGACACAGATGCACTCCTTTCTAGTTTATTGTAATGGTAAATTTAATACACGTGGTAAAATAAACTAAAAATCTAAATACTAAAATATGACTCAATTGTTGTGAAAATGAACACAACAGTAAAAAAAAGTTACAATAATTTCACTGACAAATTCTTCGATGCTTACCTCCAACTAGGCAATTCGATTCCCAAATTATTTAAAATTAAATTTTAATTTAGGCGCAACGCTTTTATTTTAATGACGTAAAATTTATAAAAAAAAATTAAAATTTTTACACCTTATATCGTTTTTCTAGTAAAAATTCGATGTTTTAGAAACCAATGCGTAAATAATATAAAAATATAATAATATGTCCAATACTTAGATGGCACTTAGCAAAATGACATACACACTATAGTTCAGGAGCTAGAAGACACTATTTATTTTTGTAAATCTGTTACAAAATTTAATTCAATTTTAATTTTCATACAGGTATTACGACTTTAAGCACAAAAAAAAACAAGTCCTATTTTTAGTTTAAGAGCTCGGAAGCATATTTTCTCACCACACTTAAAAGCCGTTACTTTTTTTACCAAATAAACAAAAACAAATCATTTCCAATCTTCACAAAAATGTCATGTGTACATCATCAGCATTGAAAACTGTACCAAATATCACTTTAACTAGTATGCGAATACCCGGTATTTGTGTAGGGTCCACTGTACAAAGAGCTGCCGGTTCTGGAGTACGTCTTCGGGTTCCTCCTTCTAGCCAGGATGAAGGCAATGGCTGCGATAACGCAAATCATCAGGATGACTCCCGCTATGCAAATGCCGATCGCGAAGTTCCGCTGGGATATGCAGATCTCGTCTTCTTTCTGAAAATGTTATTGATTTTCTGTGAATTGTATGGTAAGAGGAGAAGAAAAAAAGACCTAAACAAGTAGGTATTGAACAAAACCTTGTACTAATGCTAATGTACAGACGCCAACACATCAAGCTACTATAATCTGTCAAACTTCTTTAATAGATTTTCAACTTTATCGCAAAATCATAAGGTTTAAACTTGATTGGGAAAATTTGACAGTTTCGGGTAGCTTGATGTGCTGGCGTCTGTACAATTATTACAATAAACAATGCTTGCAATTTGGTGACCTTTATCAGGAGAGAGTAGGGACGAGGTTCGTCGTTCGAGTAATGCCTCGCTCGCCTTTCACAATACCTACTTATGAACCTTATGATGTGTGGCAATGGAGTGATCCAGAAGCCCCTTAATCAAATCCAATTGAATGCTAAACATAGACATTAGAGAGTGGAAGTCGACGTAATTCGTCGTCCTCATCATCAGCTGGTACTCCAGATAATAGCCGGTCTATTCTGTAAAAATCTCTCCGTGAAAACGTAGGCAAAGTGAGCTTGAAGTGTGCTGTCATTCCAAATTTCCAAGGGATTGTCACTACTGACAGATCACTTCACTTAAGTTCTCACAGTGAGATTTTAACAGAATTGATCGGCAGATCATGAAGTAGTAAGTTGAATGACTCACCTTCTCGCTAGTAACCTCGTCGTTGTCAGGCGAATCAGCTTCATTCACATACAGCCCCTTGAACAGCTCCACAGTGGCTGGAGATCCTTCGTCGTCACGTCGCACGCGCCGCTTGTGTGCGCATGGCTCCTGTAGTTTACAGAGAAACATGTTTAGAAATAGATATATTCATTTATGTAACGCTTTATAATTTGAACACCGATAAGAGCTTCTTGCAGATGGGCTAGTGTCATCACGCAGTGGGTGCCTGAAGAGGGGCGTCGTCACCAAGACAAGCCAAAAAAACATTGGCGCGTCGACCAAGCCTCGTTCTTTACTGATTAGCTGGAAAAGGCAGCTGATAAAAACGATTGGATAAAGGATGAAGTTTGGGGGAGATCTTTGCCCAGCTGTGGGATAGTATACGTTAAAAAAGAGCTTCTTGCAAAAGAGCTATTGGAAGAACCAATACCAATGCTTTATTGATTTCTGCTTTCCAGTAACAATGTTATATTCTATAGGTACCCTAATTGCGTAATTTAACACACTATGAATCACCATCTGAATAATTTTAAAGGACATTGCTTCGTATGTTCGAAAAATTTGTCTGCTTAGCAACGTAAATAATGCAATGAATGAATGTTATTTATTGAACTGTCAAAATAAAAGCCATCGCTACTGTTAGGGCTTGTACACAAAACTGCGAATCGGCGCGATGCGAATTCGCAACGCAGTAAGGTTATATAGATTAGAACTAGAAAGAGCTCGCAGATTTTTACGATGCGACGTCGCATCGCATTTTTGTGTACAAGCCCTTAGTGCGGTACGCATTTACCCTGTTGATTTGAAAGTTAAAGCTGCAGGTAAAATTGGAGTCACATGAGTTTTTCCTATTTAACTATAGTAGCTGGCACAAAACTACACTGAAAAAGAATAAAGATTTATTCCGGTCTCATCCAACCCTTCCTCGATCCCCTGCTAGTTCGTCTTCTGTTTTAAACTATACTTTTATTCTTTACTAGCTTCAGCCCGCGACTTCGTACGCGGATCCTGTTGCTTTTGCCAGCGACAACGGGGTAGTCAAAATCGAAGATCTGAAACGTCTGATGTCGAATTCTATGAGCATAAAAACGGGATGCGCGAGATGATTCGAGACGTTCCAGATCTTTCATGTTTGTAAGTCAACAGGAAATGCCCATTAGACTAAACAACTTTTGCTAAGACGTCGTTCCTATATATGTTATAGTGTCGCTGGGCTTTGGAGTTCCAGAACAGGTGCTCCAGATCTTCAAATTTATTCTCACAGCAGAAAATACTCTTCACGTGGAAATTTTTTTCTATGGCGCCATTTTTATATCTCTTATACTTTAGCTGGTCTGTTGCGGTTCTGCATCAGGTGTTCCATTTTCCAAAATAAATTATAGCCTTTATGTTGCCCAGACTTAATACCTATACAACAAAAAAACTTTTCTTCTTTGTTACTGGAGCATTGTATCTGCCTCGATGTCCAGTAGCGGGTCGTTTATCAGCATCAATCACAAATTTATAACTGTTGCTTTGTCCAGGGGGGATAGAGTCTAATGCAGATTTAAAACTGTGTACGTAAGGATTTACTTCATGCAACATACTTTGAAGCAGTGAAATCAGACTATTGTTCAATTGCGGAAAGTTTTGGTTTCTAATATTTGCCTGATCTTGATAATTGGATACGATATATATTTGGAGAAACTTGGGGTTATTTTCAAGCAATAATGAACAAATAAGGTGGTAAATTTGGCCTTGCACTTTGAATGTTGGCATAAATGGGCATTCTGAAATCTGTTTCGCAACAAAAGATGTCATTTGAAAGGCATTATTGTACGAACGGATGTTGTCCGAGAAATGTTTTGACTGTGGATGGTCACCGATTAGCAGTGATCTTAATATTTCTGGAGGATTTTGTAATATTTCAATATGTACTTTCTCATCTGAGAAACATATACCGTTTGTTTCTTTTTGCCATTTAACAGCTTCACAAAAAGTACAATTTTGAACCACACCTCCGATGGCGGAATATGTGGCGTAGTCAATCATAGGAGTATACGTAAATGCACTCCATTCTTTATCAACCCAAGGAAGGTCGCCATGCCCTACGGCTATATCTTGAGACACATCCGATTCTTCAGATGATATCGACATTCTGTTCAGAGAATGTCGAAGTCGATCAGAATTCAAACGTTCGTTGCGCTCTTCTTCTGTCTCTTCATGCCGTACTCTAGCAATTCTTTTTCTCTCACTTTCTAACTGATTATGAATATTTTGTTGTGTGCGTGTTCGGGACAATGTATGATAATGTATCGGTAAACGTTTCCGATTCGCGAGACAATGCATGTCGCTCACGATCAGCGGACAGTCGCGCATCACGTTCCGCATTTGTCTCTAGAGACCTAGAAGCAGATGCGTTGATACGCTGAGAACTCAAGCGTAATTCTCTATCCGTGAACGTCTCCGACTCGCGAGACAATGCGTGACGTTCACGATCAGCGGTCAGTCGCGCATCACGTTCCCCACTTGTCTCTAGAGACCTAGAAGTCGATGCGTAGATACGCTTGGAACTCAAGCGCAAGTCGCTATCCGTGAACGTCTCCGGCTCGCGAGACAATGCATGACGTTCACGATCAGCGGTCAGTCGCGCATCATATTCTTCACTGGTCTCTAGAGACCTGGATGTAGATGCGTAAATACGCTGAGAACGCAGGCGTGCTTCGCGATGCAAAGAGGTTTCCACGGAGCGAGTTACAGCCTGATGTTCTCGAACAGCATCAAGTCTCTCCTAGTCCTGACGCTCTTCGGTAGATTCTTGAGATCTTATGATCGTCAATCTTTTAGTTCCTTTAGAACATTGGGAAAGATTTGACCTCTTTCTAGGCATGGTTATAGTTTTATTGTGAAAATATCTGATCAATTAAAATCTAAGTGACTGCTCCCCTGCGTAAAAATTAAACACTCAAATAACATAAGCCCGAAGCCATATTTATTCGATAAAATAAAAAAAAATGGGAGTTTTGGCCAGTAGAGTCAAATTTTCAATGATATACCATCGTCATCGAAAATCAGTCCTAAACTGTTACCGCCTTCACCGCGTGGAGGTACTCCCAGCTTATGTTATTTTATAATTATACAGTGAAATTAGTGATAGCTTTGATTTCCACATCAGATGTTACTGATCTTCGATTTTTTTAAGTCAACAGAAAATGCCCATCAGACCGAACAACTTTTGCTAAGACGTCATTCCTATATGTGTTATGGTGCAGCTGGGCTCTTGGAGTTCCACATGAGGTGTTCCAGATCTTCAAATTTATTCTCTCAGCAGAAAATGCTCATCACGTGGAACAAATTTTGTTATGGTATCATTTTTGTATCTCTTATAGTTTAGCTGGTCTGTTGCGGTTCTGCATCAGTTATTCAAGTTTCCAAGATAACTTATAGCCTATATGTTGCCCAGACACAATACCTATACAACAAAAAAAAAAACATTCAAATCCGTCCAGCAGTTCCGAAGATTAGCGTGTACAAACAAACAGACACACAGACAAACAGAAAGAAATTTTTTTTTGGATTCGTGCCCTATTACTGTTTCTAAACCCCCCGCAATTATTTTTTTTTTTAATATCTTCAATGTACAGACACAGTTTTTTTTACTGTTTTATTATATGTATAGATTTTAATCCTCGCATCACGACATTCGCATTCGTATATTACCACTTTGTCGGTGTCTTAACGACAAATTACTCACGAGGCAAGTAAAAAAAACTATTTCTAATTGGTGTAAATAGTGGGCAAGTATCTTTACAGGAATTAAATAAATGGATAACTACCACAAAATTGAGATCATTAAGATCCTCGCAACGAACTAATTCTTGTAATTTTTTTTCGACTGAGAAAATTTTGTATCACTTTAAAAAAAATAACTTTAGTCATGCAGGAAGATGTCAATATAATCTTTTACAAGTAGTCTGTACCTACCAATATGACTGAAGAGTTATCTATATATCTAAGTATCTATGATATTATAGTGTATTGTATCTATTTAGAAATATGTTTATTTAATTATATTTAGGTACCTACTAGGTACAGACGCCAGCACATCAAGCTACCCCAATCTGTCAAATTTATTTGATACGTTTTCGACTTTACTACAAAGTAATAAGGTTCATATTCAACTGGGAAAATTTGATTGGGGTAGCTTGATGTGGTGGCCTCTGTACCTATATAATTTAAAAAGCTAACAGTCTGAAGAGATAGATTCTATCGTCAAAATTTTGCCTAGCTCCTAAACAATTTCGTACATAGTAATTTGGCATAACTACGGAAATGCAAGTAATAGGTAATTATTGTATAAGCAGGAAGTCATTTTGTATTACGATGTCTACAACGTGTAATGAAGTAATAAAACTTATACATAGACACAGAAAGGTAGATACCTACCTACTTTTGTAGCTGTTATTTACGATGACTCCTTCGATTTTGATATAGGTAATAAAATGTACACAAAAGACTTTTCCGCTAAATACGGGAAGCACAAGACTGGGCTTGTGGTGATAGCTTGGGGGGAGGACTATATCCTGCTGTTGAGGCCAGTGGCGTGCATTGCATGTAGGCATATAAGCAGTGCCTACCTACCTCGATATATCAACATAAGCCTGTCAATTACATTTTAGTGTGTGCCCCACAATTAAGAAACTCACTAAATTATCATACCTAACAAAAAACAAAATCTTCATACAAACACGCGCGGCAGTAGGCAGTCGCCGGGCGGCCTACTCGGCTCCCGTACTACTCGCACATTATTAATGGTCTTTACTCGTTCAAGTTAATACGACAAAATTAAAAATACGTACGTCTCACACGTAATACCATGACGTTCGACCTTCGCAATTTATCACCCTTAAGTAGGCATACTCAAATAACCACACTTTTGACCTCAGTTTTTTTTTCTGATTAGTGACCGCGTTTGCCTAGACTAGACCCGGTCTAGTGCCTACCTATTCTGAAAACCAATGCACGCCACTGGTTGAGGTGCTATGCTGAATGATGACGATGTGTGAAAGGTGGCGTTGGTCGTTGACCGGGGCCAGGAACTATTTGGTAGGTAATCAGCATCCTAATTGCGGAGCACATTTTCAATCACATTTCGAAAGATTTTGAAGGGAATTTCTAAACCATTGCTTCATATTTTTGATAAATTCGTCTGCTGCACAATGTAAATGACGCAAATGAATGTTGTTAAATTGTCAAACTTAAGGGCATTGCCGCTGTAACTGAGTTTCGCTAATACCCTGCAGCTTGCTTGTCAGCCAATGATTTTTAATTTGCTAGACCGAAATGACAGCAGCGATCGACCTTTTTTGTCATGTTGACAGTGTTTATTACAAAAAAGAGTGGCCATCCGGGACAGCCGACAAAAGTGAAAACAAAACACAAACAGAATACTTTGCCATCACTCAGTGACATATCGGATAAAAAAACCGAGTACATCCCGAGGACAGCCTAACACATCCGAAGCGGTGTCGTTACGGTAACAGTGGCGCGAGTTCCATCTAAAAAAATGCCCAACGCACCTGAAGAAGTTTTTACTTTAAAAAAACACGTTTAACGGTGAATTACAAATTAACTTACGCAGTCCGTAGGATGGTTCAGGTCACAAAGCTTGACTTCACACGTGTAGTAGACGCTGGCGGTGTAGGGGAACTTGTGTGCCGGGAAGGAGACACGTGCCGTCTGCCGGTCGGAGGAGTACTGGAACTGGCCCATGATCTCGCCGTCTAACGGGCAGCTGAGGAGATAAATTGGTAGAAATTATTATAAGAACATTTATCTGCAATGATAAGGTTTGTGTGAGCACTGGTTTGGTCGTGACAAGTCCATGTAGTGGTCAGCCAAACATACTCGTACCTAAGGTTCGGCCGCGTTAAATTTGCCAAAGATCTAAATAACAATGGCCGCTCGAAATTGAATAAAATCGATGTACAAGAATATTTATTTTAAATAATGTTTGTTTTCATCTAAATCTCCAAGCTAACTAGACGAAAACAAACCTCATCTTGTGTATCGATTTTATTCAATTTCAAGCGGCCATTGTTGTTTACATTTTTGGCTTTCTCGCGGTCGGATCTTACGTTCAAAGTCCGGACATGAGCGGATCCGACAAAAGGAGACGGAAAGCTGTTATTACATTATAATAAGGACATGGAAATAATGTCTACAGTTCATTCCGATCAGCCTTTTTTTCGTGGTGAATATGCATGTGTGCGTAAGCACATCTACTCGAAACTGTCAAATTTTCCCAATCAACTTTGAACCTTATACATTAGCGACAAAGTTGAAAATCTATTAAAGAAATTTGACAAATTGTAGTAGCTTGATGTGCTGGCGTCTGTACATACGACACCGTCCGGGGAATCGATTTTTTTATTTTATGATTCCGAAGTGGCTGCGTGGGTCTCGTGCTCGCGATAATCACTATCGTGAATGCATTGATACATACCGCTTCTAACCGACCTATCTGCCTCTTCTGTGTACCTTATTTTGGATTTTTCACTTGAATGCGCTCGTTAGTAATTAAATGATATCTAAAAGTGGAAGAGTAGAGACAGTGGCGTAACTATACCGTTTGGGGCCCGTGGCAAATTCAAGGGATGGGGCCCTCCCTCAATGTAAAGAAGCTCAACCAACGTTATCTATGGGTACTTTTGTTTTTTATTAGCACTTCTCCCGAGACTTCTTTTTCCGCGTACATTTCATAAAGTCAAAGTCAAAAAGACAAAGCATTTATTTCAATTAGGCACATAAAAGGCACTTTTCAACGTCAAAAATTACAATAGAATTGATTCTAGTCGCCCATATTTTCTCCTACAAAAACTTTAACACCTGACTGCTTCTGTCCTTGTGTTAGGAGGTCCTGTGCTCATGGCCCTCTCGAGCCGGGGACCCCCTCTGGCTGGGAGCCCGTGGCATTTTGCCCCAATGCCACCCTATAGTTACGCCATTGAGTAGAGTAGAATGCTATGGGAGACCATTTGTCCACTATTGGGACAATAGATTTCCAAGTAATCTTAGGACTTACCCATCATTATCCATCATTACAATAATCGTAGGACTTACCCATCATTACATACCTACGCGCGCCACTCGAGAGTGGGTGCGGCCATTACAGGAATAGGCGCACGGGGAGGTGGGACCTTCTGAGGAACAGCGGGTCGAGGCCTGTCGGGGGAGCGGTGAATGCTTATGCGAATCCCGCACCCCCGGCCATAGGTAGAGGTGGAACACCGCGGTGGTTTTAGCCGGTAAGAGTCTGGCATGCTCCTCTATCACCCCCACGATAGAGGAAGTCCATGAGGATTTCCACCGCGAGAAAAAAAAAAAGGACTTACCCATCATCAGCAATCAGGCTCTGCTCAGCCCATCCGAGTCCATCCCTCACGGAACACTCGGACACCAGCAGCCCGAACTGACGCTGCTTCTCCAGGGATACCACGAGGCTCAAGGTGTCTCCTATACGTACGTTTGACGCCACCTGAAAGTTTAGAAGTTGAGTATTAGTTTCGTTAGTATGGTGTTAGGCTGAAACGTCACGGAATGTCTTGAATGACGTGAACGGCGTAGGGGAGAAACTGCCCTTGATTTTTTCACAGTTTATAACGCCTCATAAGACGGAAAAAATAGGTAACAACGTTGAAATCGTGAAATAGATAGTATTGGCTTAGCATACATACAGTTAAGTCTTTTTGTAATAATAAAATTGCTATTTTCAATGACTTCAATAGTGTTTCATCCTTCTATTAAGACTGAAGATTTTCGAGGGGTCACAGATTAACAGGAAGAAAATAGCGTATGATGCACGGATCCTCACAAAAGTAGCTGAATTTTGAACAGCTGGAAACGTAAATGTCATTCTCAATAACTTATTTTTTTCGCCATCCCGTTTCACATAATCTAAAAAGAAATCTGTCGGCTCTCGACAAACAAAACTTTTCTCAAAAATAAAACAAATGACTCCACATCCCACCGACGCATGCCCGCTGCATGTTGATCACATACGATCATTATCTTGGCTCCACTGTGCATTAATATAAATACTGGTTGAGCGACAAACAGCCCGTGGGCGCAATCAGTATGGAGAGCTTTAAAACAGGGCTTCCTTGGCTTTTACGAGTATTTTTTCAAGGTTTACTGAGAAGTTTACTGTAGGTAATATAAATTCCTTTATATCAGGAATTTCTGAAGTATCTTGAGAAATTGTTGCAAGATCTAACAAATATTAGGCTGATGCGATAATTGAATCTGCCGCTTCACTGCAAAAGCCTCGCAGAGTTCGCGTCAAAGGAGGCGCATAAACAAAATGAGAATGTGTGTCTTCAAGATGCGATTGTCGATGCTTCAACGAATAAAGGAATTCACTAGAGAAATTGGTCACACCTATTGCATTATCTATTTTATCAAAGTCCTGGTTGAGGTTATCAATAGCCCATATTATAATGTTCAGGCTTTAAAATAACTTAAATGTTACTTACTTGTTTATCTTCAGGGTCTCCCTTATAAATCTTCATGGATACAGAAGGCAACAGTCCTGAGTCCTCGTCGAATTCGTCACTGGAAAAAGCAAATAATTACTCGTCTTATTCGCTCTTAGGGATGATGATGATTTATGTAAGACCGGGCCGTGCCCGGGGCGTGCCGTGTACGTGGCATGACAGTGCATGATCCGTATCCCGTGGCCCGGACGGGACTCGGATCATGTACTGTGTAATATAAACTGCTTCATACAAAATGTATGTAACGTTTCAAATCCGTGCCCCGTCCGGGCCACGTACACGGCACGCCCCGGGCACGGCCCGGTATAATATAAATCATCCCTTAATCGGGTCAAGCTACTACCACAGGGGACACGGTAAGCTAATGTTGTAGCGAAAATATTAGCCTGGCATCAGCTGACTTGTTAAAGACCTGTGAAGATTCCTTTATTGTCCAAGTAATTGTTGCTTGTCCTCCCTTTCTTATTCACATATGACCTGCTGTCCTTAACTGCTATTTCAGGTCTTGATGAGGCTTGTTAAGAACAAAATCTGTGCTGCTTATTTTTTTTTTGTGTGGAAAAGAGGCCTGTATCCTGCAGTACCTAGACCTACTTGGGGAAAGGAATAGGGTTTCCTAAAATTAAAACAAAATGGAAGAATATCTGAAGGCCAATTCCTGTAACTAAAAACGTTCAAAATCTAGTCACAATCTCATTTCAGCGACAATCGATGTTAAAAATGAAGCGAAATTAGAGGTATTTTTGACAGATTGAGACTGAGATCTGAGGGGCAATTCTCGAAATTTTAAGAACGTTCACAGTCTGATCTCAGTCTCAATCTGTCAAAAATTTATTTATTTATTAATAACCAACTTATATTGACAGTTTGCACCACACATACAAGTTATTGGTCAATGTTAGTAATTACACATGTCATACAATCATAAAATTAGGTTAAATCACATAATAAAAAGATGAAATGAAATAAAGTGAAACAAAATTGGTCAAAACTAGATAAAAAAAATACCTCTAATTTCCCTACATTTTGATAAGTTTTTGACATTTGTCTGTACCTACATGTCGCCGAGATAGACTGCGACTAGATTTTGAACATTTTAAATTACGAGAATTGACCTTCAGATCGTTCTTAAAATTACGAAAATTGCCCCTTAGACCCTAGTCGCAATTTCATCTCGGCGACAATCAATGTCAAAAATTGAATTGCCCATCAGACCCGGCCTCAAGTCCGTATAATATTTTGGACTGTTAAGGGAGGAAAGCTTGAGGGCAAATTACCAAGGTAAAGTGATGATTTAAAACCAATACATACTTGCTATTATCACTAAAATCGTCGCTGAGAGAGTTAGTCAGCCTGTCAGCCCGCGGGCGGTACAGGTGGAAGTGCGTCAGATCCCGGCGACGGTAGCGACACCTGACGTGGTACCCTCGACCCTGACCGGTCACCAGTCGCAGATGAGGCTGCACGATGATGTTGTTGTAGTACTCTACGGTGCCATCCTCCTGGGGAAAGAAAGAAGATTCATAAGTTTATATTTATTTATTTACTTAATACTTCAAGCGCATAAATGTATATAGGCGGACTTAATGCCGTAGGCATTTTCTACCAGTCAACCTTTGGGTGATGCAGAGACAAACAGTGGTAGGTGCAATCATGAAAATTGAGGAATAAATATATGTTTATAGGGAAAGATATTGAAGAATGTAAGTTGTAATAAGACAATTCGAAGACAATTACTGTATGGCCCCCAGTAAGGTCACTAGGTGACACATCGCGGCATAAAGCATTGTATGGCCCGGCAAGCCGAAGCCTTCTGCGGCATGACGCAGCATCCTGCAGTGTGCTTAGGTCCTCTTGTGACGTTTTCGAAAATAAGATTAAAATCATTTCCGTTCATGAAAAACCCCGCCGCGCCGTGCCATATCTTTGACAGTCGTTACTGGTAGTCAGAAACCCGAAAGCCTAACAACCAGTCTTACCAAGGGGTATCGTATTACCCAGTAACTGGGTTGTGGAGGTCAGATAGGCAGTCGCCCCATGTAAAATACTAGTACTCAGCTGCATGTGGTTAGAATGGAAGCCGGCCCCAATATAGTTGGGGAAAGGCTAGGCAGAAGATGATGAAAAGCCCCGCCGTGCTGCGTGGTGAAATCTACACCCTACGACTTTTCTTTCGTGTCATAAAACAGGTAATTGACAAACGTCCCAATAGAAAAAAAAGAGCTCTTTCGACTTCGTTCCAGTCTTCCAGGTGAGTTTGAAAATGGGTCGATTGTGCTAAATCCATTTACCAAACCTACTTATTATTACCACCGTTGAAGCTAACTGACTGCATAATCTTACCATTACGCACGACATCGCTACTGCATTGCATTACCAATCTGATCACGTGCGCAGACCAATTCCGAAATAATAGGTACGATTTGTCTATGTCTGATCATGTTGGTTGCTACACTAAGATCAGCCCGCGATGAATAAAAAGGAATCCTTCGAAAATACTGTTAGGTGTTAATTAACTCTAATCTTCTATACATGTTCTAATTCTATATCTATACAAACAAATAAACTTGCAGTGTCTGTTTGTAATATTAAAAGAAGTCGGTAAATAACCGCTTTTTACTAAATGCATATGGATGTATACACGGTAAATATACCAAAATATTTTTTTTTTAATTTTTGTCTGTCTGTCTGTTTTTTCCGGCTAATCTCGGGAACGGCTGGACCGATTTTGACGGGACTTTCACTGGCAGATAGCTGATGTAATAAGAAGTAACTTAGTTTACTTTTATTTCAGAAAAACACTCGCGATCGCGCGTCGCGATCGCGAGTGCGCAAACGCTGATTCGGCCATAATCAGCGTTTGCGCACACACGATCTTTAATGTCGCGATCGCGAGTGTCCGCCATTATAAATGTAATCTGAAAAGTGCTGTCTCATTTTTAGTATTTTTACAGTAATAACCAAAGGAAGTTGAGATATTCATTTCACCCTTCAACAAAAACCATGTCTAAATATTCTCCGCACATAGCAAACTATCTCGGACGCTGTAGCAACAAGTTAGATTGCAACAAAGTGCGTGTGACGTAGTGAACTGAGACCATGGCCCACAACACCATAATTATACATTTGTTGCGCTTGATTGTTGTTACCTACTTTACTCGCTGATTAGTTTGTTGTTTAATTGACTTCAGATAAATAAAAACTAACTGTTCTTGCCGTTTTAATTTATAATTTTCCAGGATTAAAAAAGTGACCCTGTTGACCTGCTTGTTATTCGAGATGCGTCATTATAAAATGAACTGACTGACATTTGACTCGCACGTTTTTTTTTTTTAATGTGAACCCTGACCAACCCGCACTGGGTCCGCGTGATCGATTACGGCCTACCCCCTCTCGCAGAAAGGAGTCTCAGCAATGAGAATATTATAGGCTGATTATACATATATCTCATTTAATCTCATATTATGTAAAGTTAAAAATCAGTTGCCTGAAATTGGCTGCCCGGTTAGATTCCAAGTATACGGTACCTACTTAAATTGAGTAGAGTCCAACAAAGAGATAAGTAGTTTGACTTAACAGATGTTTTACTCGTACCTACCTAGTTGACATGGAATGTGGTTTTTCTTATTATTCTGCCATGCTCTTCGTAAATCTGAACAATTTTTTGCGATAGGTTCTAATATTATAAACCGTTACACATTCCAAATACAAACAAAAGCAAACAAACAGTGAACCAAATTCAAAAACCAACAAATTAAAATTCGAACCCGACTCAATTTCCTTCCCAAAATCGTGCGCCGGCGCAGTCTGGTTGTACAGGAAATGACGTCACATCCCCCTATTGTGTTGCCTCGGTGGGCCCGCTTGTTTCGCTGACCCTACCTTAGACATTTATGGTAATTTCGAAGTTCAACATAAAAGGGTACTTAGGATTTTTTTTACTGTGCATTTTGCCGGTATGTAGATTTAGAGATATAGAGCTTTATAATGATAGTTAATGAGATGGAAATATCAAAAAAAAAAAAATGATGAACTGCTACTGAGGATATTTTTAAAATAGTCATCTACCAACCCGCACCGGGCCTGCGTGATGGATTACGGCCCGCTCCCTCTCACAGAGAGGAGGCGTGTGTCTCAGTGGTAAATATCAAAATCTCACGAAATACAACATTATTTTAATAGTTAAACCGCAACTTGTCTGCTGTCTGTCGACAGAAGCCTCGGGTAACGCATTCATAATGACATAACTGCAACTATTATTATGTCAAATTTTTACTACTACTCAATAGTCGATGTCAATCTGTCTAGCCTTTTCCTAACGATGTTGAGGTTGGCTTCCGGTCCAACCAGATGCAGCTGAATAGGTACCAGTAATTTACGTGGAGCGACTGCCTATCTGACCTCTACAATCTGTGTAAAATTTTTATTCACGCCCTAACTATGAAATATATAAGATCCTATCCATTTTTTTGTGAAACAGCGGACTGTTTCACAAGAAAATGGATAGGATCAATGAAAATGCATGGATTAGATTTTTTTTCTATTTTCAGAGACTTTTCCTTGTTCAGAGTTCAGAAAAAAAATATACTTTTGATCTCGGAAATCCATGGGCATAAATTAAGTATGAACTCAATACTCAATCGGTAGCCGTGCCCCAAAAAATACGACGCCATCTTGAAATGTCAAAAGTAATTGACAGCAAAAATATTACTGACATACACAGAGAATCTTTGACATTACATTACATAACTAGCTGACCCGGCGAACTTTCAATAAAAACGAATAGAATGTATGTATGAGAAAGTGAATTATCTTTATTATTTTTTTTTGTGAAATTTTCCCATGTTTTATAATAGTTATACTTCTATTCGGGGCGGAGACAAATCCAACAAATCAAAGATCACCAAAATCGGTCCAGCCGTTATTGAGTTATAAACGGTGTAACTAACTGACTTTGTTTTATGTATGTGTTATCATTACACAAGACAAATTACTAACAGATGTTCTGCACATCAAAATGTGAGCAGGTTTGTGTTAAATATGGCGAAGAAAGACTAGTGGCCTTTTGTTTGACCTTGTAGCTTGTCCGAAAGGCGTGAGTGGACTTAAATGAGGTGAATTTAAAGTCTGGTTTATGTAGTGATTATAGATGGCAGTACTTGGTTGAAAATTGACGAACAATTAATTTAATGCAAGAAGAAAAAGTAGCTAAATCCTTAGTAGGTTTTTTTTTTTATTAGCCTGTGATGTTCCACTGCAGGGCAAAGGCCTCCCTACTCTCTTTCCACCTCTCCCTGTTCAAAGTTGCTAAGGACCAGTTCTTGTTGAAGGAGTCCAGCTCATTCCGCCATCTCCGTCTGGGCCTGCCACGATGTCGTTTGCCATTAAGAGGGTCCTATTGGGTCGTAAGTTTGGCCCACTGTTCGTCTGACATGCGGCAGATGTGTCCAGCCCAGTTCCATTTTAGCGTGGCAGCTTTCCAAGTGCAATCAGTTATCTTTGTGATGGAACGGATGGACTAGATACTTACTGTAGCGGCTATTTAAGTAGCTTAGGCTATCTTTGTAGTCTAACCTTATATATTGCAGGCTGGCTATAATTTAGCGCGTACTCCATTCGAACATTCAAACTTAGAACGGGGTGTCAAATATTTCATTAGGTTTTTTTGTTTAGATAAGTCAGTGCACAGAGTACTTTTTGATAGACTAGTCAGTGCTAGTTATACACGGGAATGTGTAACGTTGTTCTATCAATATAAAGAAGACGGATCACAATCCATACAAAATTACCCCACGTCCTATAACAAATAGACGTATCTCAAAAAACAGATAAAAACGTATAAAAAATATGGTATACTCTCTAACATCATTTTTTACACCTTCATATGGAAAAAATGCTTTAAAAATAGTTCAGGCGCTGTTATGAAAAATTCGTTCGTATGAGTAGGTATTTATGGACCGATTTAAAAAAAAAAATTATTTGTTTGAAAGGGTACCGCCAAGGTAGGCCCTACAACATATTTTATCTAAGTACAGTGCAGGCCATCGATAATGCGTTCTTGACATCGAGTCCGCTACTTAACTTTGAACTATCGTCGCTAATCTAAGTGACGTAACTGATTCGAAGCATATTTTACAGTACAGTATTAGGTAATACTATTTATTATCGTTTTAATAATAAATAAGTATTTTAACAGATACGTCATTTCGTAAGATCTTTGTTTTTATTTTGTTCGGAATACATGATCTGAAGGCCAATTCTCGTAATTTAATTCGTTCAAAATCTAATCGCAGTCTCATCTCGGCGACAAACAAATGTCAAAAACTTGTCAAAATGTAGGAAAATTAGAGGTGTTTCAGACAGATTGAGACTGAGATCAGACTGTGAACGTTCTTAAAATTACGAGAATTGCCCCTCAGATATCAGATTCGACTTGGAAAATGTATCAAATATCTATATTTAGGTCGGCTTAGTCCAAAATGTCAGATAGGTACATCACTTAGATCAGCGACGGTATGCGACGCCGAATAATGCAGCGCCGAAAGTTTACAATAACGAATAATCTAATGACGAAAGCACGGAGCAACGAATATATCTGTCGGTTTCATACAAACGAATACGTGTTTGACAAATTTGATCTTTATTAGTTACCTATTACCTAGAATTGTCGCACTGACAGGTATCTAGAACGCATTCTATCGACGGCCGGACTGTAATTGACGTCAGATTCTATATTGATCTGTTCTTCAAACTATAGTTTCTAAGTCAAGCATGTTCTACGAGTTCATATTAAAAAAAAAAGACTCAGATCAAAACCAGTTTGCTACTTAAACAAATTAATATTTAAATCAAAATAACAATTTCAAGTGAACTGGTGTGATGGCTAAAGAGATATATTTAGGTATGGACGAAAAAACCGCGCTGCAACGACTCCAAATAAATTGAGAGAAGGGCAGGAATATGGATAACTAGCAGCGCCCCGCGGTTTCACCCGCATAAGTCTCGATCCCGTGGGAATACCGGGATAAAAACTATCCTATGTCCTTTCCCGGGACCCAAACTATCTGTATACCAAATTTAATCTAAATCGGTTCAGCGGTTTAAGCGTGAAGAGGTAATAGACAGACAGAAAGACACACTTTCGCATTTATAATATTAGTATATATGTACAATTTAATCACAAGCAACTAAATTCACCAAAGTTTCATACAAAAATCATGATAATTTGACCCAACTAAGTACCCTATCTGCCAACCCGCACTGGGCCCGCGTGGTGGATTACGGCCCACTTCCACTCACAGAGAGGAGGCTTGTGTCCCGCTGTGGGAACATTATAGGATGATTATTCTAGATCTGTTATGCTAAATACCCTACGTAGAAAAAGACATGTTGCGCTGACCCCAAATAAATTGGGATAAAGACAGATGATGATTCTAAGAACCCTACATAGACTTACCTACCCCATGAATTATTCATCAGTCATGAAGATACAACCTACTTTTAATCGCATAACAGCACCTGTTTTGGCAGGGCGATCCACATAACATTACAATTTACAAACTAAAGAGGCGTAATGATTGCAGAATCCTGCCAAGATGGCCGACCCCGATTCTTTAAGTATGTATCTCTTATGTAATTCTCGAAAGGCAGACGTGGACTTAAGTATCTGGTTTTTTTGTTAATGCCTTGTAAGAGATTTATATGGGTGAGTGTTGTTTTGACTGCAGGTGATTTTGATGAGTTTTTTTTTTTATTTCTGGCAAGTTTATTGGCAATGATTGGTTTGAATTAAAATGTAATTATCAACTCGTATCTATTTATCAATGAAACTTAGATACATGATATCTTCGAAACTATACATTTTTGGACAACATATTCTAGGACTTTTTGTATTATTGTTACTTATAGAATATAACCCTAGATTATTATCTATATATACAAAGAAACAAAATTGGAGTGTCTGTTTGTAATATTAATATAACCGCTTTTTACTAAATGCATATGGATGTATACACGGTACATATACCAAAATAACATTTTTCTGCTTGTTTGTTTGTTCCGTCTAATCTCTGAAACGGCTGGACCGATTTTGACGGGATTTTCACTAGCAGATAGCTGATGTAATAAGGAGTAACTTAGGCGACATTTATATTAGAAAAATAATTAGAATTCTGCACAAAAAAATTAAAACGTTTTCCATAATGCACGCGAACGAAGTCGCGGGCTCAGCTAGTGGGATATAAAAAAAACACTTTGTATAATGTAGAGGAAAAACATATCACAAAATAGTTTTTAAAATTCAAGTTTACAAGCAATCTATTCACAACAACAACCCACGGCGGAGGTCGCATCGGTCACCACTCATAATAACTTATATTTATATCTGAATAATTACTAAAGATTGTAGTAAATGACTGCTGATAATCTGGTAGTGAATGCCGTCGCTTTATTCTTATGTAGCTATTTACGAGTAGCTATTGTGTTCATTTCGGTTCCTTGTGAAGTAAAATTTGGCTGGTGCTGTGTAGTACCTAATGATTTGAAGTTGTATGTAGCTAGTTGTATAAGCTAATTCCAACGATTTTCTTTCGTACTCACTAACAGGTTAAGCTACGCTTGCCGTGGTTGGTCCGTGGATGGGTGACTATCTTTACATATCAAGACCAGTGGCGTAGCGTGTCTTGGCGGGGCTCCGTATAAAAATTTGTTTGGGGGCCCTTAGGAAGGGTAAAGATTTCTCACAGAAAAAATTTTTTTTTGCATAAAATTAAAAGAAATATTTATTCATCATAATTATCTATCTGTCACTTTTTCCAAAATTTTTACAAACATTTCAAATTAAATATACACTCTCCTTGCCTTTTTTTCGGCAAACTGATTTATTAAATAATTTATAGCTGATTTGCTTTTTTTGACTTTCGTCATTTGCGAATTTTAAAAAAATTTGGGATGTTTTTATAAATTTTGCTTACGCACGTTGGGGGCCCCCGTGGCCCGGGGGCCCCGTATAATTGATACGGTAGATACGGCGCTAGCTACGCCCCTGATCAAGACCCTCCCGTGCCCTGGAAAGCACGTTAAGCTTTGGTCTCCGCCGTTAGTCGGGGATCTTTGACAGTCGTTACGGGTCGTCAGAAGCCCGAAAGTCTGACAAACAGTCTTACCAAGGGGTATCGTACCTATTACCCAGTAACTGGGTTGTGGAATGGAGGTCAGATAGGCAGTCGCTCCATGTAAAATACTGGTACTCAGCTGTATCCGGTTAGACTGGAAGCCGACCCCAACATAGGCAATTGGGAAAAGACTAGGCAGATGATGACTAACTGCTACTAAACCCCGTTTACGGAGGGTGGAGGGAAGATATAGAAAACCTTGCTTAATTTCGAAACTGCTGAATAACAGCCACGTGTCAGGACTTTGGACAAGTTAATGACGGACACAAGTTGATGTAGGTGTAGATAATAACATAAATAATACTTTTACTGGTACCTATTTCGCATATTATTTTAATGCTGCACCGTTTCGCAATAAACTGGCTAGCTCCTTTTGCGAAATGTCAAATTTTTAGTGCAATTTTACTCTAAAAGGTTTAACTGTTATAGGTAGCTCTATTTAGGTATGTATATTCTATGTTTATGCAACTTAAAATTATCATAATAAGAACGATTCTAATATTCTACTGACTGTTATGAAAATCCTAGCTATACAGGGTGTTACGGAAAGGGTATATCAATACAAACGGGTTGAAGAGTGTATCTGGTCTAGAATCTCTGTACAAAATTTCAGCTCAAAAGCATTAACCTTGAAAATGCTTAATATTTTTTTATTTCGACATCATGGCGCTGCACTGGCGTGCGGCGGCGTGATGTGCGTGTACTAGGCGCACAGACACACTACAGATAATGGATAATGACCCTCGTAGTGCGGTGACACGTTTGTTATGATTTCAATATAGAAATAAAAAAAATATTAAGCATTTTCAAAGTTACTGCTTTTGAGCTGAAATTTTGAACAGAGATTCTAGACCAGATACACTCTTCAACCCGTTTGTATTGATATACAATTCTGTAACACCCTGTATAACCTATGTTATGTTGGTCAATTTAGAAGGGCTATCTCATTATATTTTCAGCGTTGGTCACATAGTAAAAGTTTTTTTAAACGAATTTCTTTAACGCGGCTTGCAGTAGGATTCAATTTTCATGTACAGACGCCAGCACATCAAGCTACTACAATTTGTCACATTTCTATAATAGATTTTCAACTTTATCGCTAAAGCATAAGGTTCAAAGTTGATTGGGAAAATTTGACAGTTTCGGGTAGCTTGATGCGTTATGCCCCCTCCATACGACTTTCTCTCTCACTCTCTTTTTTATATAATAGAAACACACATACACACAGAGAGCGAGAGATAGTTTTCATGGTTTTCGAGGATGCTGAAGCCAATATTGAGGTCAAAATGAAAATCCAAGATGGCGAAAACTTGGCCCAAAATGGTTGGAAATACTTAGGAATACGTCGAGAGAATGCGTCCCTAACGCCTGCCAGTGCGAAAATTTTAGTAGTTAATAAAGATCGAATTCGCAAAACACGTATCTTATTTGTTTGTATGAAACTGAAATGTGTCATGAACGTGTTTTCTCGTCGGTCGCACTGTAGGTGGGGCCTAGATACTTTTCTTATTAATTTGCACACTTTCGCATTTTTTTGTTTTTCTTTTAACTTCCGTGGTTAACCACTTCGAATCAATTACCAAAAATTTGTAGGCAGTTAGTAGTTAAATGCCATTTTAAAATTCTCACGATTTCGCTGTTTTGACCTCGATTGAAACATCTTGAATTTAATTGCATAATATTACGACTCATCTGCAAGGCGTGATTGAAATAATTCAACGCCTCAATTCGTTGTCATCAGCTGCCTAGCCTTTTCCCAACTATGTTGGGTCAGCTTCCAGTCTAACCAGATGCAACTGGATGCCAGTATTTTACATGGAGCGACTGCCTATCTGACCTCCACAACACAGTTACTCGGTAATACAATACCCCTTGGTAAGACGACCCGTAACGACTGTCAAAGATCCAAAAATGACAGCCGGGACCAACGGCTTAACGTGCTTTCCGAGGCACGGAGGGGTCTGGGTATGTAAAGATGGTCACCCATCCACGGACCAACCGCGGCAAGCGTAGCTTAACCTGATCGATCGACCCGTGTGGTTGTTGTTACTTAGCCATAAGCCCCTCAATTTTTATCTACTTAATAAAAATCAAACATACATGGGCACTTATGAAACGTCAGAAGCTAGGTACACGGTTCCAATTGGTCGTTTCCTATGGAGAAGAGCCGGCAAGAAACTCCACGGTTACTCTTTTAAAAATAATTGGCTTTTACAATGTTTTATTGCTGAATGGACCCGCTCTTGTCCTCGTTCACGCCTGATGGAAAGCGATGGATGAGGTCTATGATGGAACGAGCGTGCCCAGAAGATGCCTTAGGCACTGGAACTCCCCCGCATCAACGAAACACGACAGGCTGCTTGATGCCGGATTCCGGTGGGGGGTGGTCGCAAACTAGGCGGGTGTTAGCCCTACCACCTCAAGGGAAGAATTGACCAGTCAAATAAGGTGTTGGGTGTGACTGTCCAGGATGCACCGAGCGTTCGGTTCAGTTGAGTAACTGGCGGATCAAACTGCGCTACACGAGGAGGCTTCTTCATGCATCTCAAATCACTTTGACGATACCTAAACAAACACAAGTAAAAATATGGGGAAAACAATGTACATATTTGTTTTTCTCACCCTCTTTTGTTTTGCGGCAGATAGGTAAATGTTAAAATCTACTTTGAAATAGAAATGTTTTGTTTATTTAGGTTCAGACGATATTTGTTCCTTGGTATCTTAAGTTTTTTTTTAAACCAGCTGTTTTGTATTTTAGTTTAAATATTATTGTATTGTGGGATGTCATGTCATTTTAATGTAACTTACACTCAACTTCTAAGATGAGAATTTGCAGGCCAGACAGACGTTGCCTTGTACAGACGCCAGCACATCAAGCTGCTACAATCTGTCAAATTTCTATAATAGATTTTCAACATTATCGCTAAAGTATAAGGTTGAAAATTGATTGGGAAAATTTGACAATTTCGGGTAGCTTGATGTCGCGTCTGTCTGTACAAACATTAGTTCATACAAAACTTTCATAAAAAAAAAGTACTGGAGATGCTAAATCAAGTGATTATCTTTACTTATAGGTAAATAACTATTATTTTCTTTAACAGAAGAAACGTGGTAAGTAACTTGATTATTTAAAGCCTTACATAGTCGTGGCATTACCTCACTGGCTCGCTGACTAAACTATGATGTCATATAGGTACAGTGCGCGAAATGGATTTGTATGCAGGTACATTCTTGGTCTCTTCTAGCATTGAATTTAATTGGACATATTGATGAGGCCGCCGATACAAATCGGAATTTAATGTATTTGTACCTCGTTAGAAATCTTGAGACATTTTCACAGGTTGTCTTAAATAAGTAGGTAGGTACTTATATTTCCAAAGAAAACACAAGCATTACTTAGTACCTACGTTTAAATTTTAATGTCTATGTTTATTGGTTTAATTAAGTACAACGGCAGCACATCAAGCTACCCGAAACTGTCAAATTTTCCCAATCAACTTTGAACCTTATGTTTTAGCGATAAAGTTGAAAATGTATAGAAGAAATTTGACAGATTGTAGTAGCTTGATGTGCTGGCGTCTGTTCATAACTTTTACGATATTTAACATAACTAACTTTTTATACTAGGTACTAAATTAAATGACCAACTAACTATACAAATAAATACAAAAAAACAAAAGGACACTTAGGCGTCAAAGTACTCGTCCATTTTCAATACGTTCTAAAATGGTGGCTCTTTCTTTAGATCTCCGGAACAGGTAGTGTTTGGAAGTAGCAGTCCAGATTTTGAAATGGCATTAGAGAAATATTTTATGATTACACTTTCAGCTTATGTATTCAACAAAGACGGGTGTTTTGTGTGCTCCGTACATTTTCATTCTCTAATGTGGCGGATGTATAGTTTACACAAGGTTAGTAACAAATGCTTAGTACTAACTCCCGCAAATGTTAACATGTGACCCCATCGGCCCCTCCCGACCCCTTGTTACCGCTCTCGCCATCGACGCCTCATCGACGTCATCACGGCAACGCCGGCTGTCGCTGAAAACCAGCGCTGGGGATCTGTCTCGTATAAGTACTGTAGAGGCTGGCTGGAAAGCCACACCTCTACAAGACTGGCTGGTTATATTTTAAAGTATGTTCCATTCGATATTTCAAGCGAGTGTCAAATATTCTTCTAGTGTTTTTATATTGAGTTTAAAACTTGCTATTGTAAGAGGTGGTTCTTATGCAATAAATGCTGTAAAAAGCTTAGAGTGTCTTAATTATTGGTCGTCAGCGCCTCTGCAGCTACGACCCCAGTAGCACGGCTACTATAGATGGTGGAGGCGCCAGTTTCGAACGTTTTCTTTTTGTTGGATGGCGTGTGTAGAGCCGAATAATACTACACAAGTTTTCACGTACCTCAAAATTTGCTGCCTAATAAACTTTATTTTCAGCCCAATACATACGCTCAGGCATTATTAAAAATTGCGTGGTGAGGCCACAAAGTATACTGTGAGTATATATTTTAGATGCGAAGAAACGTCGCCAGGAGGATATAAAGCTAAGTGGATATATGTATTTTTTAATATAAAAAGAATAAGATGGCTCAAGTTTTTACGGGCACGGACGGTGTATGCCTGGAAGATTTTCTTAGGCGATTTGAAGTTGTTGCCGCCTATAATAAATGGCGTGAGAGCGACTGGGCGCTCATATTAATGGCATATCTTGAGGGTGCTGCCCTAGCAGTCCATAAATGGAAATATGAGGATGACATGTCATTTGAGGCTATATGTGATGTGTTATGGGAAGAGCTTCCATGCAGATGTCACAGAGACAAAAGAATTAAGAAGGTGCAAGTAGTCGAGATAGCACAAGATCTGTCTGAGGAAAGCAGACAAGAAAATATTGTAAATGTAGATAATGATGCTTCTGTATTATTTAGTGGAAGACAAGATGACCCGCTACAGAACGAGCAGTGCTGCCTAGAAAGCAGCGTGGGAGTTGACGGTGATGGTGTTGAAAACGAGCGCAGCAGCGAGGTGTGCATCCCCGCAGAGGAGGAGAAGGGGCCGTTAGAAGTGTTCGAGAGGGAACACACGGATGAAAATAACAAATCGGGTCAGTTCTGTCCAATTATTAATGTAATTAGCAATGTTTCAGAGCCACAGTATGACCACGATGATCGCGATGTGGGAATAAATAAAATTAACATCGCTGCTGATCATTTTGATGTGGATAATGTGTCGATCGATTCGTCAGAAATAAAGGACGATGATCACGTCGATTCTTCTGAGTTAGAGGAGAAAGATCACGTCGATGTTTCCGAAACTAAGGAGAATTCTTGTCTCATCATCGATATGACTGATATTAACAAGGTGGATAGTGATGTTAAGTTAGTTGTGGATGATATGAACTTAGATGCGGTCAGAGATGAAGATACGTCGTCGAACAACTCCGCACAGTTGATAAACTCAATTAGCTTTCCTACGGAGGATGTGGTAGACTTTCATCGTAGTAATTGTATAATATGTCATGTAGATGTCCCTAATTTTAATAAGTTTTATTCACGATGTGCTGCAAACAATAAGAGAAAAGCACGAAAGAAGAAAAGAATCCCATTTATTAAAAAAGCGAAAACTAAAATATTATTTCAAAAAAGTTTTTTAATCATTGATAATTTTATAAAAACATTTTTTGTAAATAAGCATCATTTTATAAAGAAGTTTTCGATTTTAAAATATAAATTCAGAAAAAGGAAATGTAGAGATAAAAATCTTTTTAATTCAGATTATTTAATTAAAACCTTTTCATATTAGTATGTTAATAGTTGTTGTTTTTTTAATTGTCATGTATCTTGTCATGTAATGTAAATATGTCACTTGAATGTAAACATCATATTAGTGCATTATTTTTATTTGGATGATTGTTACAATTTATTAATATGTGTCCATTTGTGTTTTGCATATGCTGAGAAAATACATCGGACGCGGCCGGGAGCGTGTGAGGTCTCGCACCTCCCAGAGGGCTGTGAGGTGCGCCCTCACACCTACAACGGGCCGAAGGGAGGCTTGAATAAATCGTCGGCTCCATTGTTTAGGGATCAAATTGATTGCTCTTACCCCAGCATATTTTGACGCGAATTATGGGAGGAAAGTCACTCTTATAACTGTGGTCACTCCTATAGAAGGGGGGGTGACAGACACTCAGCATAAGTTGTCACCGACTTTGCTAACAGGGGTATAACCCTTGCAAAGTGTATTTGGTTGACACTTTCGGTTCAACTTGTGTTTGAGGACCAACAGTTTTGATATTAAATAATTGATTTTCGAAATAGGTATTTGACATTCTTTGCTGGAGTAAAAGCATGTTAATTTTCTTCTATGAACCCTGGCCTCTTAAACTTTTCCCTCCCTCTGACTCAATCCCGTCCGATGGAGTTAAAAGAATCTGATGCTAAGATCGTTTAATTCTCTTAAGCCTCTTCCAGGTCGATGTGAACTTTCACATCAGTTGTTCTTATTAGGAGGCCGCGTCGAGCCTTTTAGTCGGGTTTTGACCCGACGAGGCTTAAGCATGGCAGCGTTAGTTTGTTTGAGTGCACGTTGGCACATGTAAATGTTAACTTACCTGACACCTAGCGTGGTGTTGGATTCGCGTTTCGTTTGTCCTTTTTTTTTTTTTTTTTTTTATTTTTTTTTTTTATGGATGGGAAATCATCAAATGACCCCTCCCGCTCTGGGTGGAGCGAAGGGAGTGTCAGACTCTTACTGACTAAAACCCATCCGTGTTCCTTCCTTAGCCCTTTATGTTCCGGGGTAGCGGTAACCCTTTCGGACAATCCCGCACCCCCGGCAGGCTTCGGCCCTGGCAGGCCCCTTCCTTTATGCTGACATCTCTTTGAGGCGCGCGTGGAACACGTACGCGCCGTCCGGCACGGGCCTGGTCCTGATCGGACGGTGAGCTACCCATTACTCTCCGTCCGCAGGCCCGCGCCTACGGTGGCCGGGAGTCGTCACGCGGCTCCCGACGCCCGGAGCGTCTCCCGCGGCGGCTGGGGTGTGAGGCTCTCTCCCTTAGCCGTTCCGCCACCTCCTTCGCTAGCATGACTGCTTCGCAGAAGGAGGTGACGGCCTCCCACTCCCTCTCGCCCCGGACCATGGCTTGAACCAGGGCCGGACGCGAGAGGTCGCCGCCGCTATCGATCGCCTCTACGAGGGCACGGCGGTGCTCCGCCCATGCGGGGCATACCTCCACCGTATGCTCCACCGTGTCCTCTGGGCGATCCTCGCAGTGGTGACACCCGGGCGTCTCCTCCCGCCTGATGATGTGCAGGAACCTCCCAAAACATCCGTGTCCGGTGAGGACCTGCGTCAGGCGATAGGTGAGGACGCCGTGACGCCTCTCTAGCCACTCCTCAAAGAGGGGTCTTACCGCCACTATCGTGGCGTGCCCTGTTTCGTTTGTCCTGACTTAAGCTTTCTCCTGTAAGAGACGGACCTCATCGTGTAAATTCTATCCCGACATAGGTAGACATCCAATAGGATAGGTAGATAGGGCTTGGAAATTCGAATGGTGTGAATAAAAGTCATGACCTATGCCCAGACTGTTATTCAAGGGTGGGCGTAGCTCATGTAGAGGCTGGCTGGAAAGCCACACCTCTACAAGACTGGCTGGTTATATTTTAAAGTATGTTCCATTCGATATTTCAAGCGAGTGTCAAATATTCTTCTAGTGTTTTTATATTGAGTTTAAAACTTGCTATTGTAAGAGGTGGTTCTTATGCAATAAATGCTGTAAAAAGCTTAGAGTGTCTTAATTATTGGTCGTCAGCGCCTCTGCAGCTACGACCCCAGTAGCACGGCTACTATAGTACTTAGCATTATGCTGAGCGATGGCCGTTTTGCGTGGATGTGACGCATGTTTTCCCCTAACTTGTAATTTTTTTTTTGTGTTTGTGTTCTTTTTATGCGTCATGTTTAACGCAAATAAACGTATTTTTTGTTTCTTTTTCTTTCTAGTACCGCGCGCTTACGTCATCCGAGCGAAGTCTCAAGTTAACTCTTACGGGTTGTAGACTTGTAGGCACATGCTCTAATACCTTTATACTTACCTACTTTTTTACCTCAAACTATTACAATACCGAATTCAGTATTATTATTGCAATTGATAATCAATTTAGTACACTACAGATCAATATTTCATGATTTTATTTAGCCATATCAGACCAAGCAATCAAACCAGTGAAATATTTGACGGCTATTTGCAACGTTGCCACGTCGTTTACAAGTAAACTCTAATTTTTAATTTGCTAGGCCAAAATGACAGGTAATATATACTAAATAATGTCATGTTGACAAAAAGGGCAGGTGTCATTTTGGTAAATCAAAGCCGCTCCTATTTACTCAGCAACTAAAAGAAACGGTTAGCCACGGTATAAGTCCCATGGCAATAAGTTGAACCAAGTATGATTATATTAAGCAACATTCCTACAACAACCCTCCTACCTCAGACATCTTTCTCTATTTAAGATTGCGCATTTTATTAACCAGTGCCTGTAATAAATATGATTTTGAGCTATATACCTACAAACGGAGTGAATAGGGACGAAACTTTAAAATGAATTTTAACGTTGAAATAATATAGTTTGTTGTCAATAAGGGCACGTAATCGTTAATTAAATTACAGTAAACACATTAGGGTCCTTTTTGGCCACAAACTGTATTATTTTTATGTTCAAATTGCTATTAAAGTTTTGTCCCGATTCACCCCTGCATCCCTATTCACCCCGTTTGACGGTAAACAAATAAAAATTATGATTCCGCTGATGTAGCTCCAAGTCTGCGAGACCTCTCATGAGACGGACTTTAAACTAGACCCCGCTCACTAAACCATTTCGCCGTCTGTACAAAGTATACGTCCTTGCAGAAGAGTCGTGATTCGCTCACACAAGGAATCAATAAACGAGGAACGATAACTATTATCTACATGTAAGTTTATAACTTCCTGTTCGTTTCGTAATGGGAATTTATATACCGCGGTGCAAATAAAGTTGATGGAATGAAGTAATGACTTTAAAATGGCAATAAATTTTTTACGGGCATTTTTCTGTACAATGAATTTCCATTTGAATAGTCTTTAGAACTTTTTTACAGGCGTAATAAAATACCTGTCACTATAAAAAGTTCATTGAGAGATTACATAAGAGAAAATTGTTTTTCTGCGAAGAATCACACAAGGTGGAGTGAGTGAAAGACAATTCATCTTTCAAATATCTTTCTTGTTAATCACTTGCTTTCATACTTAGGTACTTAATAGTCTTTTAAAGTTTTCGACAACATGGAATTCAATTCATCATCTGCCTAGCCTTTGTCCCAACTATATTAGGGTCGGCTTCCAGTCTAACCGGATGCAACTGAATACCAGTATTTTACATGGAGCGACTGCCTATCTGACCTCCACAACCCAGTTTCTGGGTAATACGATACCCCTTGTTAAGACTGGTTGTCAGACTTTCGGGCTTCTGACGACCTGTAGCGACTGACAAAGATTCTGGAATGGCAGCCGGGACCAACGGCTTAACGTGCTTTACGAGGCACGAAGGGGTCTTGGTATGTGAAGATGGTCACCCATCCACGGACCTACCGTGGCAAGCGTAGTTATTACTTAGCCACAAGCCAAGTTTAATTGATTTATTAGAAATCGTCATAATCCCTAGATGTGTGGTCTCGTGGGGAGAAATGTATTGTATAGCCCTACTGAGGGAATATCCCGTTGAGGGATGGTTTTGCTGTAAGACCACGTTGATAGCCCTGTATCAAGAGGAAATCTGTAAATTAATTATTGAAAATGCATGAAACTGAAGCTTATTTTCGATAGATATTCCAAAGTTATCCCCACAGTTACAGTTGTTCATATTCATAAAAACTTTGAATCATCCCCTGTTATCGGCCATGAATTTAAAGAAAACCTTTCAGATTTCCAATGAGTATGGAAATAGCCTAAATACCTATAATTACTTATTTTATATACGTGTGTCGCAACAGCGGCGTTCGAAACAACATAGGGGACCCATATAAAATAAGTAATTATAAAATTCTATCGATTCGTATTCTAAAAAAAAATCTCAACCATTTATGCAAAGGTGTGTCAGCTAATTGCTATAACTGGACTGTGCGATACCCCTTGGTAAGAGTGATTGTCAGAATGATAACAAAATATACCTAACGTATTATTAAGATGCCGTTGCTCGCACGCACTGCCAGACAGCACGCGTAGATTCCTATCACGCGTTCAACGCGTTTCCTGAAGTTACGCAACGCGTGTGACTAAGCAATATAAAGTTTACCGTCCACTGCTATGTACCTACGGTCTGTTACAAAAGTGAATAACGTTAACAAATGGAACAGAAAACGTACCTATTATTATCTGTAGATGCCAATTTGAAGTGTCACTTACAAATTCAGTCTTTTGGTTTGATTACTTTCAAGCGGAAATTCTAATGTTAAATCATATCGGTCAAGCTCCGCGCGTGACCTATGGGTCACGAAACAATACAAAATCAATTGTGTATCATTAGCGGAGTTTACCGGTGATTAAACTTTAGAATTTTAGGAAATTAACTCAATTATTAAATGAATTACATTACTATTTCATTGTACAATTGAGGTTAGTTTTATAACTTAAATTTTCCTCCATGATTTTTCATTTGCAATTAAAAAATATTATTTGTAAAACAATAATTGTTGGTAAAACTGGTGAGATATAAACTTTATACCTTCTAAATATAGTTTTATGTGTTACTAATTCCCTTTACTGAGTCATTGCGTAAGAATTTAATTTGAACAAGATTTGTTGACACTTGTATCAGATAATTTGGGAACGGAGAGGTTTGCCATGTTAGCTGTGCTGATCATTTGTTCGCCAGCATTTGTTTCGTGCGTAGGCTGAGGGTCGCAGTGGATGATTCCGCCTGCATTTTCATACAAAGCGAAGCTAAGTATAGGTATAAGTGCGTAGCTTAGCCGTGGGCTGCTGTGGAGAGGCGCCTTAAAGAGGCTCCGATATTGAGCAAAATAGTGCTAATTGAATGATTTGGTTCTTTTGAGTGGGTTTTGAAATCATTTTTGGTTGGTTTTGAAGTGAAATTGATATTACGTGTGATAGACGAAATAGGCACCTATATTGGTATTTACGTAAGAAAATATTCCGCATGTATTTCCTCACGGAGGATTTATTTTATTTTTATTATTAAAAGAAACAGCAAACAGTGTAACTGTTTGCTGTTTCTAACTGTTATAGGAACTGGCAAATTTTACTAGTAGCTACATACCTAAATACACATCTATAACAATTGGATCTAGTTTCATTCCTATAAACGGGGCGCCATATAGCGCCTAAAAGTAGACAACCCAGACAGTGGCGTAACTATACCGTTTGGGGCCCGTGGCAAATTCAAGGCATGGGGCCCCCCTCAATGTAAAGAAGCTCAACCAACGTTATATGTAGTTTTTGTTTATTAGCATTTCTCCCGCGACTTCTTCCGCGTACATTTCATAAAGTCAAAAAGTCAAAGCATTTAATTAGGCACATAAAAGGCACTTTTAAACGTCAAAAATTACAATAAAATAGAATTGATTCTAGTCGCCCATATTTTCTCCTACAAAAACTTTAATACCTGACTGCTTCTGTCCTTATGTTAGAATCCTCCTGTGCTCATGGCCCTCTCGTGCCGGGGGCCCCCTCTGGCTGGGGGCCCGTGGCATTTTGCCCCAATGCCACCCTATAGTTACGCCACTGAACCCAGAAGTCAATTTCAAAATGAGCGTTAAGCCATAAAATATCGACACTTTCGTTACTTAAAGTAGGTATCTAAGTATCTTCTTCTTCACTCGTAGAGACAACGACAGACGTCAGCATATTAATTAACTACCTACAACTAACAATACAATAAACCGGTAGCCATATTTTATTATTTTTATTCGCACAAAGACATCACACAACATTAATAATATATTTCCAAGGTCCGTGTAGGATGCACTTTAGAATCTAGCAGGTAGGTGTGATACAGACAGAACAATGGTCTAGCGAGGCGAATTACAGGCTGCGTCGCGTTGTACCTATGTGTACAGTCAGCAAAGGAGATGAGTAAAACATGTACATATAGAGGTGAGGAACAGGGTGTAAAGTTCACTCATACTCTATAGAAAAGAGAGGATCCTCCGACCAGACGGGTGTTGTGTCTGGTGGGCAACTGTCCGCTGATTCATTTCGGGCTGTTGTATCTATGCTAGTTGCGCGGTATACTCTGCTTGCGAGATGCAGGTTTTGCGTGACGTTAGTATGACGCGTTGTTCGCATGTGGCGTTGTAGATACCGCTACACACACACTTATATACCAAACCATACCTGAAATCACCTCTTTAGTCTCCACTCTAGAATTCGTATCCCGAGCCCCAAAATACAGTCAAATTAAATTAGCTAACGAAACTTTGCAGGCGTGATTAGTATCCATCTCTAAACAAAAAAAAAAAAAAAAAAATTGATGTTTTTTTTTGAGAAGTCTACGATCGCTGGTTGTGTTGTTACTTGAAGTACCTACAAACGGGGTGAATAGGGATGCAGGGGTGAATCAGGACGAAACTTTAAAATGGATTTTAACGTTGAAATAATATAGTTTGCTGTCAATAAGGGCACGTAATCGTTAATTAAATTACAGTAAACACATAAGGGTCCTTTTTGGCCACAAACTATATTATTTTAATGTTAAAATCCCTTTTAAAGTTTTGTTTGCCCCGATTCACCCCTGCATCCCTATTCACCCCGTTTGACGGTACCTACGAGTTGAGAACATTAAATTTTTATTTTTTGCCTGTCTACCAAACTGTTTTGTTGACTGTACCTACGTGTATGCAAATTAAGTAGGTACTGTAATGGGTAATAGCTTGGGAAGTACGTTGACTTACTAGTGGATTAGTCCCAGTCAATTATTGGTCTTTCCTTATATTTTATTGCGAAAATAAGTTTAAAATATCAAGGCTAAAATAAGCAAAATATATCCCATGTAATAAGGGAGTAATGCACAAAACAAGTGGTGAAGGACGGGCGTTTTGGACGAGTTTTAAGTAATTTTGACGTTCGGAAAGTCGTCGTTCATATTGCAATTTGTTCAATGTCAAAAATTTCAATTTTTTTATTTATTTCTAAGGTAAAATTATTTTTATGGAAATTTCAAAATACATATTTAATAGAACACAATAGTTAGGAAAATTAGTTAAAAACATTTTGGTGTCATAAAAGATTTTTTTCCAGTATGCTGTTTTTTTACTCTCCTGTAAACTTGTCATTTTTGACATAGAACTAATATTGCAATATGAACGACGAAGTGCTGATTCTCTGCCTAATTTGAATCAGTGATTTTTGATATGATTTGATTTTATTTTGAGTATGGAGCTGTTGCCATCAAATGGGTACAAATCCGGACTCGGACTCCCACTGCCTCTTCTCTGTGAGAGGGAGTGAGCCGCCATCCATCACGCGGGCCCAGTGCGGGTTGGTAGATGTCACGTGTCTTCGAATTTTTGGTTCTAGTACATGCCGGTTTCCTCACAATATTTTCTTTGAGAGCAGTGGTGATGCAATAATTTACACAAAGTAACGCTCCTGTCACTTGTCAGGGTTCGAACCCGGGAAAACCCAATAACACGTTACCCAAACAGGGACCGAACCTAGGAACCCGCGCTCAGCTGTTGCACTTGCGACTACTAGACCATAAAGGATGTCAATTGAAGATAGCTTTTCCGATAATTAGGTAAAAAAGGTACTCACATTATCATTGGACATAGTATTGCACCCTCTTAGAGGCAGGGTGTACTGCAGGTCCCCTCGTTCCGACACGTACTCTCGAAGACACGAGGAGTTGCTGCCCAGACCAGCTGGGTACACGATGCCGTTAAACGAGTCGTAGACACTGTGGGGAGAGAAGATAAGTAAAGAGGTTGTAAGAATCTTGGAGGAGAATAATCTTAAATTAAAAAAGACTACTTGACAAAGTGATAGGTAAATAATTTAAATTTCGGAAGCCGGTGTCGTTGGTTCCGAAATTTCGTTTTTTAACACCGACTTCCGAAATTAAAATTATTTATCACTTTGTAGTAATTTTTTTGAAGTCGGTATTTTTTTTGTAAAAAGTTTTTATTTTTTATTTTGTAGTGGTACGTACCCCACACATATTAAATTAACATTAGTGCATTGAAGAATTGAAGACCCCAACTAGAATAATCATCAAAATTCGCATAGAAATGCCGGAAATGCAGTACATTTATGCATATAACTTCGTACGTAAGAATAATTACCTAATGTTTTTTTTTTATATTAATACCTTTTATATTAATACCTACCAAAATATACTAAAACCTTCCTGGAAGTATGTAGATCACATCAATGAAAGAATTATCAAAATTGGTTCATTAATTATTATTTCTCAGAAAATCGCGGACATACAAACATACATACGGGTCGAATACAAAACCTCCTTTTTTGATGTCGGTTAAAAACTACTTAAATTGATAAGTTGGTAACATAATTATTATTACATAGCTGTATGACGCCTGTATCACAATAACGGCAGACTCAGGGCTGATTTTAACAAAGTAAGATAACTTTTAAACGTGGAATAAAGTTGACGTCTGACAATTCTAGTATGGAAAAACTATCAAAAATTAAAAATTTATTCTCAGGATAAGACTTTTAGACTTATATTTTCGAGCCGTCTGGGGTTGGAACCCGTGGGGTCCGAGTGCTTATGGTATTTTAAGGAAATTTCAAAACGGCTGGTTGACACTTCCCGTGACCCAAGGGCTGGCTTTTACCTCGGCCAGAGGCTAAGCATTGCCATAGAACGTGGTAATGCCGCCAGTCTCTTGGGTACATTACCAGGCGACAGCGATGCGGATGAATTTTTCGACGCTATATTTTAGTTTGTGTATAGTTTTAGTTAAGTTAGGTTTTAATTTTGTTAATTAAATTCCTTTCTTTTAAGACTAAATATAAAAGTTTTGTAAAATTCGCCCTTAAGGTATTTACATACCGAAGATGCCTGACTGCAATACCTCGCGGTCACGGTTTCTTCGTCTATTAGCATGCATTTGTTTTACAGGGAGGTGGCATCGATGAAGCGAGCTAACCGCGACCGCGAGGTATGGCAGTGAGCCATCTTCGGCATGTAATTACCGTTAGAACATGGAAGAATAGTGGCCTTTTTTTTTCCTTGCTGTGGTTGGGAAATCATCAAATGACCCCTCCCGCTCTGGGTAGAGCGGAAGCGAGTGTCAGCCTCTTACTGACTAAAACCCACCCGTGTTCCTTCCTTAGCCCTTTGTGTTCCGGGGTAGCGGTAACCCTTTCGGACAATCCCGCAACCCCGGCAGGCTTCGGCCCTAAAAGGCCCCTTCCTTTATGCTGACATCTCTTTGAGGCGCCCGTGGAACACATACGCGCCGCCCGGCATGGGCCTGGTCCTGATCGGACAGTGAGCTACAAGTATAGTTGCTCTATCCTATCCTATTTAAGTCCATATTACAAGCATTTTTGCTAGCTCTGTCAGGATGCCAGAACCGTGGGTTGTGGCCTGAATAAGAGGCCGTAAAATGTACCATCATGTTAACAGGGTCAGTCAGCTAGACTCTGTGTTATCCATTGCTAAATAACCTGGATCCGCCGGTCCCGTGACCCTGGTGCTTGTATAACACAGGACCTGAATTAGGCTTCTGATAACTTAGTAATTAGGCAAGACCCCTCCGTGCCTCGGAAAGCACTGGTCCCAGCTGTCATTCGTGGATCTTTGACAGTCCTTACGGGTAGTCAGAAGCCCGAAAGTCTGTCAACCAGTCTTACCAAGGGGTATCGTATTACCTAATAACTGGGTTGTGGAGGTCAGATAGGCTGTCGCTCCATGGAAAATACTGGTATTCAGCTGCATCCGGTTAGACTGGAAGCCGACCCCAACACAGTTGGGAAAAGGCTAGTCAGATGATGCTCAGTAATTAGGCTGACCCCTATAAGGCGAAGTGATTTTCTACATACAATATCAATAAAAACGCGCTCCCGCGGGGGCATTTGCCTCCTTTTCCCGTGACCCGCCGCGTGGCGCGTGATTGTAGTCTGAGATCCACCTAAAGAAGAACTGCTATATTCTGGTAACAGCATTATATCATGTCAAAGCCTCATATTACCAAGCAAAGAATTAATATACATAAGAATAGCACGGTCAGTCATGGTCTGATATTTAAAACTGTAAAAAAAAAATCTGTTGAGACCCGCCATCTTTTGTCTAATGTCATTCTAGTCTAGACTAGTTTCCAAATACCCTCAAATTAGTACATAACATTGTGCAAATGGTTGCTTTTACAATTTGCATGTTGGAAGTCTTTTTATTTTTTATCTATTGTCTACCTCTCATTTTAAATAACTAGGTTCTGCCCGCCACTTAGTCCGCGTGAAATTTTGGTCTCCGACCCACTGCGTCGAATCCTATCGCCTACCCGCGCTTTAAGAATATAAAGGCCTATTCAAACCTAAGCGGTATTCGCTACCGTCTGCGGTAGAGAAAACCGAGTGGGTATGCGGCAATATTACTGTTCACACCAAAGCGGATTTCGCTATCTTTATGGGTAGAATTCGAGTTCGAGTTTCGCTCAGGAAGGTAAAGAAGTTTTTGTAGAAGAAGGTAAACAATACCAGACCTATGCGGTACTATGGTGCCAAGAACAATTCCGCTCTAGCCGCGGAAGTTGATACTAAATATCTGAGCAATACCTGAGCGTAACCTGCGTGGTATGCACTTCTACCCACAGCGGCAGCGAATACCGTTCAGCCCCCTTATTCACAAACACTCGATATGCTTCCGTATCGTATCGAACATTAATCATTGTTATCGTAGAAGTCTTCTCAATGCTGTTCACAAGTCCAAAACCCGAAAATTTTGTCAGTTTAAATCATATAGACGCCCGCTATTCTTCCAACAGCTATTTGCTGTTGAGGGGAAGTCAAATCAGGTTATCGAAATGTCAGGTTTTCGATACGATAGCGTGTCGTATGTTTGTGAATCAGGGCTCTGGTCACTCTAGCCGCGGAACTTGATACTAAATACCTGAGCGAATTTCAAGGTCGCTCAGCGCGCTATGGAGCGAGCTATGCTCGGAGTCTCTTTGAAGGATAAAATCAGGAATGAAATTATCCGGAAAAGAACCGGAGTTACCGACATAGCTTGCAGAGTAAGCAAACTGAAGTGGCAGTGGGCTGGCCATGTCTGTCGAAGGACTGATGGCCGGTGGAGTAGACGAGTCCTGGAGTGGAGACCGCGTACCGGCAAGCGTAATGTGGGACGCCCCCCAGCTAGATGGACGGACGACCTAAAGAAGGTGGCTGGGGTAGACTGGATGCGGAAGGCGGAGGACAGGGTGCTGTGGCGCAGTCTGGGAGAGGCCTATGTCCAGCAGTGGACTGCGATAGGCTGAGTTGATTGATTGATTGATTGACCTGAGCGAAACCCGCGCGGTGTGTGCCTCTACCCACAGCGGCAGCGAATACCGCTTAGGTTTGAATAGAACTTTATTTTCGCTTAACGTTTTTTTTGACGTTTTACTTTTTGCTCGGCTCCTAAGGGCCGTAGCTGATGTTTAATAGCCTAATAACCTTCCTCAAGAATTGGGCCACGAGAATTTTGGTTTTGATTTTATCAAATGCAAAAATATGTTTCAAATCTTACTGGAAGTTTCAGAGATTAGTGCGTTCAAACAAACAAAGAAACTTTTTAGCTTTATTAGTTAGTACTGAGCAGTGATGATGACTCGTGTTTCAGAATGGTAATTACTGAAGCCAAGGTTAGTTTACTGAAAGAATGAAAAAGTAATACTTACTAAAAGTAATATTTTAAGTGCTTACAATTATTATAATAAGTTGTATTTTTTCAAATTGGGGAATTACTACATCCTACCGCCATACTTACCTATTTCTGACGTAAAGCATCATTGTTTTTAAATGTAATTAGGTATTTAATAAACTGCACTCAAAATATTTATTATGAAAAAAAAAAAAGACGAAAAAAAAACCCAAACAGAATACTTTGCCATCACTCACTGACATATCGGATATACATTAAAACCGAGTACATCCCGAGGACAGCCGAACACATCCGAAGCGGTGTCGGTTACGGTAACAGTAGCGGGAATTCAATGTTTTTTTAATATTACCATTTTGGCTTAGGTAAGGCAAGCAGGCATAATATAAAGTAAAAGTGCGCAGTGCTGCACACCCCTACCCTATTTCAAGTTAAACAAATATCAACTTTATCTTAATGAAAAGTAAGTTGATATCAGAGTGACTAGCACTATTGAAAAAAATTATAAAAATGTTTGAAGTTGTAGCGTAAACTGAACTTTATTATGTAGGAATTAAAGTTATTTTTCCATTAATTCATATTTGTTTACATTTTTGGCAAATAAAACGCGAACCCAGATTAGTTAGAAACATATTACCGATTTCTATAAGTATTTTTAATTACCGGTTATTTTTGGACACAGTCCTTTCTAATGATAATGTTCTGTCTCTTTCTTACCTATTTCTACCACGTGTGCTTGCGAGTGAGACGGTGACATGCATGCTGTCCTTCTCGCACGCCACTGTTAGGGTGTCGAGAGGAGCTACGGAGCCGGGCCATGCCGTCGTGTCAGCTTCCGTGGCTGTTCCCACCGTTGTCGTTGCTAATTCTGTAGAAAAAAAAAACAATCAAAATGAAAAAAAAAAAAAAACATAATTGTGCCGTGCATAGCAAGGTTCAGGGGAGATAGCTTTCCGATCCCAAGGTCCTAACATGCGTTGCATAGACGGGGCCCCGGGATTTTTTTACCGACTTCAAAAAAAGTTATGAGGTTCCGAGTTTGTCGGAATCTTTTTTAGTGTTCCGTACCTCAAAAGGAAAAAACGGAACACTTATAGGATCACTTTGTTGTCCATCTGTCTGTCAAGACCCTTTATCTCGGGAACGCGTGGAGGTATCGAGTTGAAATTAAAACCATATACTCAAGTCTACAGTCCCTTGAAGCTGTGGAAAAATCACACTTCTAAGTTTTTTTTTAGAGGACGCGGAGCAGTGGTGGCTAAGTGGTAATAGCCGCGACTTACGAGTTGTAGGTTGTAGGTTCGAACCCAGACAGGCGCTTTACTTTGTGTAAATTATTTCATCACCACTGCTCTCAAAACGGTGAAGGAAAACATCGTGAGGAAACCGGCATGTCCTAGAACCAAAAATTCGAAGACATGTGACATCTGCCAACCCGCACTGGGCCCGCGTGGTGGATTACGGCCCACTCCCTCTCACTGAGAGGAGGCCTGTGTCCCAGCAGTGGGAACAGTATAGGCTGATTATGCGTTACTCTATGTCCTGAAAACTACTCTGATGGTCACCAACCATCAGTGGTTTTAGTGAGGTGCCGAAATACGGTACGCGGAGCGTTGGTAGGCCAATAGCTAGGATTACTTACAAAAGACCGCGGGTAAGACCAGGGTCCTATTTGATATAAATAAGGTAACTGACAAAGCGACATATTTGTTAAAATGAGTTATTCTGGTCTGATTCCTGAATCCCCCCCCCCGCCCCCCGCCCCCCGCCACGTACTTAGAGGGGGAGGGGAAATTAGAGGTATTTTTGACAGATTGAGACAGATATATTTTCATCGACGAATGGAGTCACTTGACCATGTCTGATTTAGATATAATTTATTTTCAAGTCGTTCTATATATTTATGAACGAAGCTTGGAAGTTTATTGCCGTAGGTAACTGTAAACATAAACTTTAAAATCATGATTAATTGTAATTGCATGGTATTACTTGCAAACTAGACCACATAACATTATAAATAGCCTAATAAAATTATATACTATGTAACGTTACCATCTACATTGAAATTCCAACTCTATTGCCCACGATATAAAGTAAATTTTCCTTTACAAACAAAGCTATTGTTTACATCAATTATCGTACATAATAATTACGAAGGCAGAAAGCATTACAAATTATATGTAACTGATATATGAGTTTAGAAAGTTAGCAAATAACGGATCTTTGTGTGGTAGCGGAACAAGATTCTGACACGGATTTTTTTTATGGTTTTACAGTGAAGAACACCTTGGATTTTGTAGTCTGAAATCGCCAATATACAGCATGATCAGAAAGGTATGGTCATATTTAAGGACGTAGTACAGACCATCAAACTGAACATCGCCGATGTTGTCGGTATCGCCAAAAAAATATCAACTGTCCCATTCAAAACTTCAATATCTACTCGACTCTAATTTATTTTCCTGTCACATAAGTCAACTGCAGAATGTATAATATAATAATAATAATATTCCACAACTATCACACAACGCCATCTAGTCCCAAGCTAAGCAGAGCTATGAAACAGGAAAGACATTTTCTTCTGAATAGATAGTACTGATTGTACGAAAAACCTAGATACCGTATACCATAGGTAGGTAGGGGTATGGTATTACCCAATAACTTGGCTATAGAGGTCAGGTAGGCAGTCGCTCCATGTAAAATACTGGTATTCAGCTGCACCCGGTCAGACTGGAAGCTGACCCACTCCCCTGACAGCAACATAGTTGGGAAAAGGCTAGGCAGATGATCGTACAAAACTAAGGAAAGAAAGAGAAAATTAAAGTACCACTACTAGCGGATAAGCCTTCCGTATAAAGAGCTATAACGATCTATCAATGAGGCATATCCTGACATTTTTGGGATAGCTAGTGAGTTTGCAACAAGAACTGGTCCTAAAGCCGCAAGCAAGGACCATTACATCTTATCTTAGATGCGACGAGTGTGTCTTCCGCAATCTTTGTAAAATGTAATCTTGGGAAGCAGGATTCGGTTATTTTTTTTTTTTAATCTGGAATATTATGTTCATATTGATTTATTTGCATAGATATTTACATAATATATGCTAACAATATAAACTATAATAATATGTACAATTATATGAAAAAATAAACAAAATAATCATAGGGCATCAAAGAATTCGTCCGCATCGCTGTCAACAGGAACAGTGCCCAAAAGGCTGGCAGCATTGCCACGTTGTATGGCAATGCTAATTCTTTGGCCAAGAAATAGGCCAGCCCTCTGTTCACGTGAAGAGTCGACTAACCGCTTGGCGATATCTCGAAAAATCAAGTGGGCACTCAGACCCCATGGCCCTAGTGTTTCAACACCAAACGGCTCGAACATATAACTCCCAATCAGGTTGCAATATTTCCATATTGATTTATTTCTGGTGATATATTCTATACTGCGGGGTAACACACTATCAGTAGCAATGGCTTTCATTTTAACAGTTCAACAACATTCATTGCGTTTTTTACGTTGTTGCAAGAGCACTTTAGTTTGTGTATTTCTTCACCACTGCTGACAAAACGGTGAAGGAAAACATCGTGAGGAAACCGGCATGTTCTAGAACCGAGAATTCAAAGACATGTGACATCTGCGTGGTGGATTACAGCTCACTCCCCTCTCATGCCGGGGCCACACTAAACGGGAAACGCCGATAATTATCGCGATAAATTGTGGCTCATTGGCTGCACCTACGATTCACGATACGACGAGTCATCGCGATAATTATCGGCGTTTCCAGTTGGTGTGGCCCGAGCATGAAGGGAGGAGGCTTAATTGTGTCCTAGCAGTGGGAACATTTTATGCTGATTGTGCTGAATAAGACATGTAAGAAAAAAAATGCACTGTATCTACACATTTCAATCGATAATTAAAACTATAATATTGATCGAAGTGTTCGGTCATCTAATTTGCCATATAGTGTTATTAAGTTTTCCTGTTGCGAAATTCTCAGTAACTGCCACTACCTATGACATCTAGGTTTTTCCACAGGCTCAAAAATTCTGGTCAAACTTTCCTTGTAATCCATTGACTCTCATCAATAAATTATCACACAAAATGACTTCCTTTACTACATGGTATTTTAACCAAATAACAAGCTATCTTAAATGGCAAAACAAATACATTCAAGTCAGTCTCCCATAAAAACGTCTTGGTGGCAGCGTTGGATGCGCGTGCGCCGGGTCAATGACCAGTCAACACCGGACAGCGCGACTCTAAACCCAATAAGTATAGTATGGGTGACTTTTTATATGGTAAAGGTAAACGGTCTTAGTTATAATAGGATATTATAGGATAGTTTTTGTCTAAATATCGTGGTTGGAAGTTTTTTGATAGACATGATTAAATTGGTGTTGAAAAGTGTTGCATTCTCCTTGTTAGGTAGTCTCCTTTGTACGTTTTTAGTCTGACCATGGCGCCGATTCTCTTGTTCACAAACTAAACTAAATTTAAGTTCAGTGCATCTTTTTCTTTCTATTTCATTAAGAAAAGGACAAAAGATAAATATTAGTTTAGACCTGTCAAACTAGTCAGTGCCTGACGTAAATTGACATATTTTTAATAGCCAATTTTTTAATCACGTCTTAATTGTCTATGGAGTATCCTTATTTGACAGGACTAAACTAATATTTATCTCCTGTCCTTTTCTTAATGAAATAGAAAGAAAAAGATGCACTGAAATAAAATTTAGTTTAGTTTGTGAACAAGGGAATCGGCGCCAATATTAATGGCTTATTTTAGTTTTCTGATGCTTACGAAAAAGGAACTACTATTGATCACTGCATTTCAGCGATTGCAGACTATTAAGAAGTATAATGGTTTCTTTTTGATGTCTCAGATGGTTGTAAGCATCCTCAAATTCTCTGATATAAGATTGGCAAAAATAGGATTGGAGTAGTGATGAGCCCAATCAATGCCTATATAGGGATCTAGTAATGCTTTATAAGTCATTTAAAACCTTTTATGATGACGGTGAAGTCTATTAAAAGACCTAAGTGGTTGGAGCAGACCAACCCTTGAGCAGAGACCATGAATTTACTTATACCTACCTCTCAGCTGGATGAACGGCTTATTCCCGGCGGCTCCAAATTAAAAAGGAATGGGAACAATTTTAGTAGGTATTTTAATATTTAAATAAAATTATGGAGCTCTTGGGAATCAATGTATGGAGTGAAATTGTTTGAAGAACAATAGATTTGGAGCATTTGGGAATAAGTCGGATGAACTTTGTTGGTCCTTAAGAACGCGGCTGGAAACAGACTGGATGCAAAAGGAATCTGTCTGTTCTAGCGCTACTTGGGAGTGGCCTAAGGCTATGGACCAACGAAATTAAAAAGGTGGCTGGGACAGACTGGATGTGGAAGGCGGAGGACAGGGTGTTGTCGGGCATCCTGGGAGAGGCCTACGTCCAGCAGTGGACTACAATAGGGTATAGAGGTATGAGGAACAGGGTGTAAAGTTCACTTATACTCTATAGAAAAGGGAGGATCCTCCGACCAGACGGGTGTTGGGTCTGGCAGGCAACTGCCCGATGATTTATGTCGGGCCGTTGCATCTATGCTAGTTGCGCGGTAAACTCTGCTTGCGAGATGCAGGATTTCGTGACGTCAGTATGACGCGTTGTTCGCTTGTGGCGTTGTAGATACCGCTAAAAGGGTAAGTTTGGATGTAGGGATGGAGGTTTGGATGGAGGGTAAGATTGGATGGAAGATGCTGAACTTACCGGTGGATGAAGGAAGCTGCTTGGAACGCGCGGTCGCTAGCAGCACTGTCATAAGCAGTAGTCGCCACATGGTTCAGTCTGAAACAAAAGAATACACGTTGTTAGTCAAATTGACAGCATTAGCGAAGGGCTAATAGTTGTTCTGAAGGATCAATAGCGGTTGGACCAGAGCGGATGGGTCTTTGGGTCCTGTTATGTCTGCATTACTGCGAACTATAATATAACACACGAAGAGCACTGTTTTGTAGAGAGAGAGAGTTGCTGAAATCGCACGCTGGGTGCATTCATTTCCTATTTTTTTTCTAATTTATTTTGTTGATAAACCGGTTCGATGATCCTTTTCTGAAAAACATTTTCTTCCTAGGTAGTCCATACATCACACTGCTTATAAAACGACTTAAAAATGGTGGAGGTGCTTCATTATTCGTCCGATTGTTGTGTTTTGATGTCAAATTTTATTTGTGTTTTCAACTGTAAAACTCAATTATGGTGACACAACTATAGTTTCCTTTCAAAATTAAAATAATTTACCACATAGATGTCGTGTTAAATATAACAATAGTTACATAACATGGTCGGGCAGACCCTTGTGGCGAATGGTAGCAAATGGTGAAAGGACCCAGCCTTGTCCATTATACAGCTGCTGATACGATTTGGTCAAGTTTCAACGCCTTTAAATACATAATAATGTCCGTTTTCAAGTGTCTCAGTGCAGGGCAAAGAACTCTTCCTATACAAATATGGAGCAAGCTTTGATGACAAGGCTTGCTCACCGCGTTTTTTTGTTTTTAGCTATAATAATTACTGTGATCTGTTTCACCAGTGAGATCGTGTGTGTGACCTCATTCTCGTTCATTTGGATGAACAGGGTAATACAAATACAAAAATACAAAATGTTTATTTCTGTACCAACTAGTATACATTATGATTGGAGCGTCCTTTTAAGCATGATTGCGCCTATGTTGGAAGACTCCGCACTTCCATAGCTAACTCAAAATTTATGATTTTTGACTTAAAAATACAATCCTACTAAAAAACATGCTATCTTTCTGATGAACGTGATTGCATGAAGATATGACAACAAAAACGTTGAAGTTTAAAAATTATATAGGTAAAACGAGTGAGATAACCAATTATTGTTTATATAAATATATTGACTTGAAAACTTCAAATCGCTTTTTTGAGTTAATACTCTGTTAATCTGGACCAACCAATGTGCACAAAACACTCTCTTTCTTCCCCTTTGGGCTAACAGGTGTGATGCTATTTTTAACCGACTTCTAAAAAAGGAGGAGGTTCTCAATTCGAAAGTTTGTGTTTTTTTTTTGTTTTTTTTTATGTTTGTTCGCGCATAACTCCGTTGTTTGCCAACCGATTTGAAAAATTCTTATTTTGTTGGAAATAAATCTTCCCAAATGGTCCCATGAAAATTTTATCGAAATCGGACAAGCGGTTTTTGAAAAATCAAAAAAATCTAAAAAATTATCTACATTGTCTACATTAACGATCTTTTTGTTTACTTTTTTGTGGGGTAGGTACAACTAAAAAGTGAAAAATAAAAACTTTTTTACAAAAAAAAAAAAAACAACCGACTTCAAAAAAAAAACACTACAAAGTGATAATTATAACTTTAATTTCGGAAGTCGGTGTCAAAAAACGAAAATGCGGAACCAACGACACCGACTTCCGAAATTAAAGTTATTTATCACTTTGTAGTGTTTTTTTTTGAAGTCGGTTGTTTTTTTTTTTTGTAAAAAAGTTTTTTATAATTGGTCTCGGGGAGCCGTAAAATGTACAAAATGTCGCTCGCCTTATTAGGCCTACAGTATGATTAAAAATTCGGTCGTTCGTGAAAAATACTGGTCTTCTTGCTCACGTTCAGTCCCAAACTCCTGAGTTTGAAACAGAAGCTGGGTCAGCAGAACCAGTACCAGTCAGGAGCACACGCAAACTGATAAGTTACGCCCATCATCTGCCTAGCCTTTTCCCAACTATGATGGGGTCGGCTTCCAGTCTAACCAGATGCAGCTGAATACCAGTATTTTACATGGAGCGCCTATCTGACCTCCACAACCCAGTTACTGGGTAATACGATACCCCTTGGTAAGACTGGTTGTCAGACTTTCGGGCTACCCGTAACGACTGTCAAAGATCCGCGAATGACAGGCGGGACCAACGGCTTAACGTGCTTTCCGAGGCACGGAGGGGTCTCGTTATGTAAAGATGGTCACCCATCCACAGACCAACCGCGGCAAGCATAGCTTAACCTGATCTATCGACCCGTGCGGCTGTTATTATTTAGCCACGGGCTCCTTCGATAAGAACACCCAATAGTTATAAAATGAATTGGTTACATTATCACGAGTGAAAGGGACAAAGCCTTGCCGATTATGGCTGATACAGTTTTGGACAACTATCTACTCAAATATTCGGTTCTTTCTTGATAATAAATCTGTGTATTTGGGTCTGTCAATGAATGTTATGTGTTATTATAGGTACTTATGATATAACTTGTTTGGCTGAATACTATTTTGACAAAAATTCCAAGCATTCTTATAGATTTTTTTAATTATTTTTTATTGCTCAATGGGCCCGCTCTTGACCTCGACATAACTTAAGTTAGTTCTTTTGAAGGGTTTGCCTTTGACCACTATCTTACACGACGGTAAGCTATGATGAAGGTTGACAGTGGATCGTTTGCCTGGAAGTAACATTGTCAACATTTTCTCCAGAATCTTTTTTATCAGGTCAATTGCCAAATTACTTAGCTAAAAACACCCTTTTGAATGAATTAATGGTCTCTGTATTTGCTGTTCTTATATAAGTTAGTAAATTTGAACTGCCCCGTTGTTCTCGTGGTCGCATCCTGGTCAGTCCTGGACTCGATTCCCGGGTCGGGCAAACTGTTATTGAGTTTTTCCATTAGGAATTTCTTAGTAAAAGCCCGGAGTTTGGAAGAGGCGGTGTGATACCCCCGTGCTTCAGAAAGCACTTTAAGCCGTTGGTCCTGCGCCTGATCTCTCTCCGGTCGTGTCGGATTGCCGTCCCATCGGACTATGAGAGTGAGGGAAGAGGGAGTGCACCTGTGTCTGCGCGCACATTTGTGCACTATAATATCTCCCGCGCCGAAAGCTAGTCTCCGTTGAGATTGGTCGCCGTGGCCGAAACACGGTCTGGAGGACTTTAGTAAATTTAATTTTCAACCTGTATTATCCCATTACTGGGCAAAGGTCTCCCCCTCTCAACGTTCCACTGTCTTGTGTGTCTTTTCCTACCAATTTCCCGAGGCGGAAGCATCTAAGTCATCACGCCAAGGTTTGCCAAATATCGATGGTTAGAACTTATTGGTGGAAATTTATTTAACGTCACAGTATACATTCGACGATTCGGTCGTGCTAATATTTTACAATCAACATAATAAGTCGATTACAAATACAATAAGACTTGTGCTTTTTGAACCTGAGGACCACTGTAATATTAGCACCTAGCTACCATATAACCGTACCGGCACTCGTGCGGTTTGGTTGTGTTTTTTGTCGCGGATCGGATCGCTATCCCCACTGCGCGAACGGTTGTTTACGCATTATCACGCGCTATAGGTGTGCGCCGGACCTCCTGGTGCTCGGCCCTACCGTGTGCCTTACGTGGTCGCGCGATGACTGATAACGTGAGCGCTTCACCGCGCTCTGTTACGCCCGTATTCAATAATGATGTACAGAGTTTGTTGAATGATTCGTCGGACATGGATGCTATAGATGACGTGGGTAAAAATAAAGAGGAGCTGTTAAGAGCGAAAAAGCGAGAAAGAGAGGACAGCACTGAAGACGAAGAGGGTTGGACAGAAGTTAAAGGGAGTACAAAAAAGTTGTGTCACGGTAGCAAAAACTCTGTAAAAGAAGAAAAGTATGAGGTATATATGTCTTTCAAGGAACGTCTCCCGAAACAGTTCGCAATGGCACGTATTTTAAAAGAAAATAATATTACAAAAATTTGCCAGGTTAAATATTTAAGTCCTTTTAAAATACGGTTTCAATTTGAATGTGAATCGGCTGCGCAGAAACTTATAATGTGCGAGAAACTCTTAGAGAAAGGATGGAGGTTCCAGAAGGCCTTGCAGCTGTCTGTCTGCTATGGCTTAATCAAGGATGTAGATCTGGATCTCACTGATGAGGAGATCCGCGAAAATATTTCATGTCCGGCCCCCGCAAAGCTTATATCATTCAAGAGGCTAGACCGTCGCAACAGGGATGAAGGAGGTTGGTGCCCTAGCGAAACCCTTCGACTTTGTTTTGACGGGGATCATCTACCAGCATCAGTTCGTGTATGTGATATAAACATAAAGGTTTTGCCTTACATACATCAGGTATCCCAGTGTTCCCAATGTTGGAGGTTAGGCCATATGCGGAAAATGTGTCCCTCGAAAAACGTGGTATGCCCGAAGTGTGGTGGGCATCATGAAAATTGCGATACTTTATTGTTTACCTGTGTCAACTGCAATGGTAACCACATATCTCTTAGTAAGACTTGTCCAGTGTATAAGAAGGAGAGAAGGCTAAGGGAAATTATGGCTGAGTTTGGTTGCACATACAGGAAAGCCCTAGAATGTTATGTTCCTCCCGAAAATTCCGGTCCCCCCGAAATTGTCGTTCTCCCTCAAGCTCCGGTAGCCCCAGAAAATCTTGTCTCTTCTACACCTCTTGCAGGCGAACCTTCTCAAGTCAGAAAAATGAATTCGGGAACCTCCTTTCATCACACTTTTGCCGAAATTGTACAGACTAAGGCCACTGTTCACAAAGCGCAAACCCCTAACATGGTCAGGAATAAACCTCCAAAATCCAAAGTACAGTCTCCGAAAAATAAAAATAAGCCACCAAAAGAAGACTGGATGTTTTGGAATTCAGATGCAGACGATAAAGACTTTCATCAATCACCTGATGCTGCAGATGGTAACGATGAATGTCCATCTATCAACGAGCTGTGGTCCAGAATAAAAGAAGTTATTTTCCTGAAAAAGACTAGCTTAATTTTTAAGATAAGGTGTATCTACCAATTGTGCCTAGAATGGTTAACCTTAGTGTCAGTGAGTGTTGTTTCAGAGTGGCCGTGGATAAAAGCATTGTTTAACTTTTTTATTCCTAGTGATGGCTAACAAATTAATTAAATTAAATATCTTGCAGTGGAATGCCCAAAGTATCAGGCCTAAGTTAGCATCGTTTCGTGAAATTTTATGCCAGGATAAAGTACATATTGCTGCCCTTAGTGAGACATGGCTCGAATCAGAAAGTAATTTTAAAGTTAGTGGATATGATGTTTATCGCGCCGACCGGGATGACTCATACGGCGGTGTAGCTATTATAGTACACAAATCTGTTAAAGCGCAACAGAGGCGCGTTCACGTAAATAATAACGGTATCGAGGTAGTGTGCGTACAACTATTTAATTGTGATCCGTTCGAAAATATTGTTGCTGTCTATTGTCCATCTAGAATCGTGACCACTCAGCAGGATTGGGATAATCTGTTATCATTATGGCCATCCAAAACTTTGATTCTAGGTGACTTTAATGCCCATCACGTCAGTTGGTCTTATAAAACTGACCACAGAGGCAGTCTTATTCACGACTCGCTTATAGACAGCAACTTTTTTTCTTTGAACGATGGAACACATACGCGAGTTCGTTTAGTTGACAACAACTTGCAACAGACTTCCCCAGATATATCACTAGTATCTATAGATATTGCGCTTAACATTGATTGGACCGTTATAAATGAAAATCTTGGTAGTGACCATTTAATGATTAAAATATCAACGTTGTGTAGGTCATGCCTACCATCAATTATTAAAAGGAATTTTGGCAAAGCAGACTGGACTTCATATAAAACATATCTGGAACAAAAATTTTGCCATTTATGCTTACCGAATGACCTTCAAAAATCTTATGATGTTTTTTTAGATACTTTGAATGACGCTGCGAATAAATTCATCCCGATGTTTAAATTTAACCAAAACCCTTCTTCAGATTTTACTCCAAAACCGTACTGGACTTCAGAATTGTCACACGCTGTGGCTCATCGTAGGCTAGCATTATCCAAATTTAGGCGTAATCCCACTCCCCAAAACCTTGATACTCTCAACAATACGATAAATACATCACAGAAGTTAATTCGGCAGGCTAGGGGAGATAACTGGCAAAATATTTGTTCCACAGTTGATCACACTACATCGTCTAGTGAAATGTGGCGCAAGATGAGATGGCTGAAAGGTTACCGTTCGCCCAGACAATTTGTGGACGCCGAAAGTGCCACAAATCTTTTAAATTCTTTAACACCTGATTATGTTTCCCCACCGACCCCTACGGTTCATCATAGTAACCCTATATTAGAGTGTGAGATCTCTATTCAGGAGCTAGATAAATGTATCAAATCTAAGGATACATCTCCTGGATGCGATGATATATCTTATTCTATGATTAAGAATTTACCTGATGTGGGTAAATCTGTTTTACTATCGTTATATAATAACTTCTTTAATCTCAGTTTTGTTCCCTCTCAGTGGCGCGACATTTGTATTGTGCCTATTCCAAAACCTGGTCGTGATCCTAGTAACGTTTCTTCACTCAGACCTATATCCTTGTTATCGTGCATATGCAAAATTTTCCATTATATATTATTTCGAAGATTGGAATGGTTTCTGGAAAAAAATAACTCATTTTCTGCGAACACAGTAGGCTTCCGAAGAGGTAGGTCGTGTTTAGATGGCTTAAGTTGCTTAATCTCCGCAATTCAAACTGGTTTTTCCGAGGGTTGTTCTACTATGGGTTGTTTCTTAGATATTAATAATGCGTATAATAATGTAAATAATACTGTTTTAATAAATGTTTTGGATAGCTTTCAAGTAGGGTCACGCATCTGCCGATATTTATGGAATTTTCTTCATAGAAGAGTACTAAAAATAAGATCTGGTAATGACTTTATTAGCAGATATTCTGGTAGTGGTCTGGCTCAGGGTGATCCATTATCCCCACTATTATTTAATATAATAACGTCGGATATTTGTAAACGTTTGCAGAACAATATTTGCATATCCCAGTATGCGGATGATTTCGCTATATATGTACAGTGTTCCTCTGTTATTGAGGGCGAACGCAAGATCCAGTCTGCTCTTGATCTAATCAACAGCATGTTAATGCATGTAGGTTTAGAAATTTCTCCCGCTAAAAGTAAAATTTGTTTGTTTAGTAGAGGTTTTCGTAGACCAGTTATAGATGTCCGTTTAAACGGTACTTTGTTAGAGTTAGTAGACCATGTTAAATATTTAGGATTATGGCTAGATAGGGGTCTCCGGTGGAAGAAACATATAAATGAGGTTCGTGAGCGAGTACTTAAACTGATTAATATTTTTAAGGTTTTAGTGGGACCCGGGTGGGGTGTTCATCCCAACCACTTAAGGCGGTTATATATATCTCTTATTCGTAGTCGCATCGACTATGGCAGTTTTTTACTCGACAATAGTGCCGACACTCATTTAACCAAACTGGACAGATTACAAAACATTTGCCTGCGGTTAATAGGTGGGTTTATCAAAAGCACTCCGATTCACGTGATGGAATCTGAATTGATGTTGCCTCCTCTTTTTATTCGCCGCAAATATTTAGCTGGTAAGTTTTACTTAAAATCTAAGTGTTACGATTTTCCTTTAATAGGCTTATTAGATAAGCTTCATGGTCTTTGTAGTAATAATCCCTATTGGAGAAATAAGAAAAAACCACTGTTAGTTATGTCTCACGATGTCCTAAAGCAAGAACATATGTACTGCAGTAGTAAAATTAGCATGTTCTCCATGGATACTTGGGTCAGCAATATGGACTTATCACGTATTGTAAGGCCTAGTTTAGATTCGGTTGACAAACCTAAGCATTGTTATTATGTACATAATTTGAGATCAATATGTTGTAAGTCTCTAAATTCACAATATTCTGGCTTTTACTGTGTGTATACGGACGGTTCTAGACATGAGAACTTTTGTGGTGCAGCCTTTTTTGATTCGAAACTTGGTACCTTTTTCAAATTCCGTATTTCATCAAAAGTTTCAATAATGCATTTGGAGTTAATCGCTATCGCTGAAGCTTTGGCTTACATCAAATCTTTGAACGATGATCGGTTTGTTATTTTCACTGACTCGAAAAGTGCCCTTCTTCATCTGTTGAGATGTACGAGTACTTCACCTTTTAGGGGGCTTCCACTGGCATATAGTATCTTAGGCACCATCACGGAACTTGTTGCCAAACATAAATCAGTTGTATTGCAGTGGATTCCTTCTCACGTTGGACTCGATGGCAATGAGATGGTTGATCGTTTGGCAAATGAAGCCGCGTCTGATGGAGAATTTTATGCTTGTTCTCCATGGCATACAGAACTTTTACCCTTAGTTAGAGATAGATGTATTCAATCCTGGTCAGAATATTTTGATAAAAGATCTCTAACGAAGGGCATTTGGTACAGGACGATTCAGCCATCGCTTCCACGTATGATATGGTTCAGTGAGGGCAGGATGAATAGGCAAGAAGTTGTGATAGCTTTGAGACTCCGATCCGGCCATGTTCCTCTCAATAGTTTTGGTTTTATGATGCGCAAAGTTGACTCACCCAATTGCGTTGTCTGTGGAGTCATAGAAGATGTGCATCACATCTTGACGGAATGTAGTCGTATTGGGGTCCAAAGACGTCAAGCTTTTGACAGTAATTTTAATGTAGGTTACTATAATAGCGTTCTGGCTTCACCATTGTCAGATGAGGCCAGAACACTTTATCATATTATTATTATGGGTACAAGGTTGCGGGTAGGTTAGTTTCTTTTTTATATTTATTGTATTCAATAATCGGGGTGACATATTCTTTATAGAAAAAACCCTGTAAATAAATAAAGATTAAAAAAAAAAAAAAAAGCACCTAGCTACGAGTTTAAAAGCAACAGTGTCCTAATATTGCAATTGCAAGTGCCATATTATTCATAATTCGTGTAATAGGTACCTACACTATGCAAAAAACGTCACGTTTGCAGTCAAGGACAATAGAGTAGAAACAGCATTAAAACGTGGGCATACGCAATGCCAGTGACTGTTGTTATACTGGACGTGATAGTTTTTAGCTGTGGGTATGAAAGCCTTATACAGGGTGTTACGGAAAGGGTATTTATTTTATTTTATTTATTTTAGTACATGGAGGACTTACAGCTAATAAAAACAAACAAAAAAGAAAACCATAGTCACCAGAAAGCCAATTACAAATCCTCACGTATAGACTTATAATAGTTATTTAAGGTGTGAGCACAAAAACAATAAAAACACCGCCTAAATTAAAGTAAGAAGTAATATAAATAATACAATAACAAAAACAAATAATATAACCTACCACTACTTGAAAAATTTGAGGCTTAAGCACCTGTTTGTATATCAATACAAACGGGTTGAAGAGTGTATCTGCCCCCTTATTCACAAACACTCGATATGCTTCCGTATCGTATCGAACATTAATCATTGTTATCGTAGGAGTCTTCTCAACGCTGTTCACAAGTCCAAAACCCGAAAATTTTGTCAGTTTAAATCAAATAGACGCCCGCTATTCTTCTAACAGCTATTTGCTGTTGAGGGGAAGTCAAATCAGGTTATCGAAATGTCAGGTTTTCGATACGATAGCCTGTCGTATGGTTGTGAATCAGGGCTCTGGTCTAGAATCTCTGTACACAATTTCAGCTCAAAAGCATTAACTTTGAAAATGCTTAATATTTTTTTATTTCGACATCACGGCGCTGCACTGGCGCGCGGCGGCGTGATGTGCGTGTATTAGGCGCACAGACACACTACAGATAATGGATAATGACCCTCGTAGTGCGGTGACACGTTTGTTATGATTTCAATTTAATAAACTATCGAAATAAAAATATATTAAGCATTTTCAAAGTTACTGCTTTTGAGCAGAAATTTTGTACAGAGATTCTAGACCAGATACACTCTTCAACCCGTTTGTATTGATATACCCTTTCTGTAACACCCTGTATTTAGGGCATTTAATGTAAGTCAAAAGTTATAAGTAGGCTGATTAAATGGCAGAAAAACGTCGGTTTCAGTACATTAAATTTTTGTAATTATTTTTGTTAATAGTTTTTCTTTTACTGGAATTCGCCTGCATTAGGTTTTAGACTGGAAGCTGACCCCATCATAGTTGGGAAAAGGCTTAGGCAGATGAAGATGATGATAATTTTTGTTAAACTTTCTTTCAATAATCTTTAGCATAATCATCAGCCTATAATTGAGTAGTTCACGGGTCGTAACGTTTACTGAAGTTTTGGAAAAAAAAAATGAAATAACTGCTACTGTAGGTACAGACGCCAGCACATCAAGCTACCCGAAACTGTCAAATTTTCCCAATCAATTTTCCCAAGCTTTAGCGATAAAGTTGAAAATCTATTAAAGAAATTTGACAGATTGTAGTAGGTTGATGTGCTGGCGTCTGTACAAAAACTAATTAATAAACATTCCCAAAAGTGGAGTTTAAAACAAAATCACATTTCTAGTCCAGCACTTAAATAAACAAATTCCACATCCATATTTGAACGAAAAGTGTTACAGTTTTATTTGGCCCATTCACCGCGCCACTTGTTCAAATAATAAAATGTTGCGTAACCTACAAGTAAAAGTATTGAAATGTATGGGACAAATAAACGAACGGTTTGGCAATGAGCTACTTAGGTGTCAGGCAGGTTGGCGCATAACGACCGAACTATGTGACGGAAATGGGCAGAAGGACCACTTAAGGTACCACTATTCGATATTTTTTCCATACAAATTTCGGGAGAGTATTACTCCACTGTTTGACATTGTACATCCAAAGTTAAACATGGTATCGTTTTGTCTAATTATTAATTGTGTCTGTACGGAAGCAGAATTGTAAAATAACAAGCCATTAAAAAGTTATGAGCCAACAAAGATTCGTTTTTCTTGCTATTTTTAACGTAACTTTGGGTGTAAATAAGTAATAATAGAACTGAAAAATATTAAAAATTAAATCCGTACCGACAAAGCTCAGTTATCGAAGAGTTCAAAAAACTTTATTTGTGATTGATTTATGTAGTGGATTTTTCATAGAACTCGATTTTCCAAAGCACTTTTCAAATATTTTTATGCGCCTATCAGTTCGGAACGATGTTTCTGTGCGTGAGAACTAGATGTTGTGCGTGTCTAACTGCTCATCACTGATACTAGCTCCGTCAGACACGAAGCCAAGTTAGACAGCGTGATTTTGGCCATGACCACCAGTGAGTTCGAGCTCACGACTAGTTTACTCTTAACGCTACTGTAAGTCCTGTGGGGTAATTGCGTAACATCCTAACTCATATAATAATTGCGAAAATAAGTAAGTTTGTTTTTTAACCGACTTCAAAAAAGGAGCTTCTGTATTCGACCCGAATGTATGTAGGTATGTATGTTTGTATGTCCGCGATTTTCTCAAAAACTGATGAACCAATTTTGATAAATCTTTCACTATTGTGACCTACATACTTTTAGAAAGGTTTAAGTATAAAATACATTAGTACAAAATTCTTATGTACGAAGTTGATGATGATGATGATGAATAAATATACGATATTTTTATTATTCACCGTTTTGAGAGCGAATGAGTCATAAAATAAATAATTAGAAAAAGTAAAATGCCTGTCTGGGTTCAAACCTTTTCTTTTTTCGGGGGGAAAGCTTCAAAAGACACACGACCTTCGGGGTCAAAAGGCACCCGACCTCCAGGGAGGGAGGTCGGGGAGTGTGGGATTTTTACCTCACTAAAACCACCCCGGTGATCACCATCAGGACACAGGAGTGGTCACGGTTCTTCTTAAAAGACCAATCCCCCCCCCTCCCCCTGCAACGCCTGTAAGGCACATTCCTGGGGAGACTGTAAAGGGGTCTCCCCTGAGCCTCGCTATGCACGGGTTCGAACCTATGATCTACAACTCGTAAGTCACTGCCGTTACCTCTGAGCCATCGCTGCTCGCTTTAACCAAAGGTAGCCAAAGGCACCGACATTTCAAATCTTGTCTAATGCCCGGTTACTGAGGTTTTTAAACGGAGTTTATCCATCCGATAGTGATTATTGGTTCGATATCGTGTTTCTGAACACGTCATTAAGTAAGAACTTAGCTGAAAAGTCGATCGAATTATTATCGAAGATTTATCTGAGAACCTCAAAAAACGAGCATATAATAAGGAAGGATTTCGCTTAAATAGATAATTATGTCGAATCAACAGCTATTGAAAGTTTTAACTCCGTTTAAGAATTCTTCAAAAACCGGGCATAAGTCGTTTAGTAACCCGCGTAGCTATTGCATAAAGTGGACCTTCTGCTAACATTATCTTGGATGCACAACATGTGGTTATCGTGTGAAAAGGGTTACGTGAGATTTAATCCGCTTATACCCAAGAAAAAAAAGGAGGATTAGTGTTAAGAAAAAAACGACTTGACCAGTGAATGTACGGGACTCTTAGTTTACGTAATATTATAAGCTTATGATTGCTTTTAACATTTAGTGACTTTATAGACGTCGGATTAAACGTAATAACAATATTCCCTTCTTTTTTATGGCATTCTACATTTACTTTCAATCCTGTGAATTAAGAGGAAATGCGGTCGGAGAGACTTTAGAAAAGGCCTAAGTAAAAAGTCATGATTCGAGGTTTGACACTCGCCTATTTCCTCCTCCAATATTGGACCAATCCAAACTAATATTATAAATGCGAAAGTAACTCTGTCTGTCTGTCTTTTCTTCACGCCTAAACTACTGAACCGATTTCGATGAAATTTGGTATAGAGATAGTTTGAGTCCCGGGAAAGGACATAGGATAGTTTTTATCCCGATATTCCCACGGGATCGAAACTTACGCGGGTGAAACCGCGGGGCGCAGCTAGTTTAAAATATATTTCATTAACGCATTTCCTCTTGAGTCTCGCTCGATAAACTTGAATTTGAAGATTTTTTCTCAAAAATCAACGTGTTTCTGTCATGGCTGCTTGGCTGAACGTGCGTTTCCATTATGTATGTATAATTTATAAATGAGCTCCTGCATAAAATTAGTTACGTTAATTGTTTAAGTGATGGTTGACATAACATAATCAGCCTATAATGTTCCCACAAAAGTATTTGAACTTTTCTATCAAACAGCAGATTTTTTTTCATGATTTCAGAGTTGGTCCCATAGTGACAGTTGTTCATATTCATGGGTAGAACACCCTGTAAAAATTTGGAACCGGTAAAAAAATCATCTTGTATATTATTGCCAGTGATTTCTTCCGCGTTACGTCGCATCGTAACGCCTCGTATTATGTACAGACGCCAGCACATCAAGCTACCCGAAACTGTCACATTTTCCCAATCAACTTTGAACCTTATTCTTTAGTGATAAAGGTGAAAATCTATTAAAGAAATTTGACAGATTGTAGTAGGTTGATGTGCTGGCGTCTGTACTTCGTTTTCGCGTAGCGTTATTACTGACTTTTTTCCTTTTTGCTCAACTCCTATTAGGCGCGGCGTCAATCATAAAAAGCCTTCTCGAGGCTTCCTTAAGAATTGGGCATGGGGCCCCGGTCTTTTGGAAGGTGTCCGAGGGGCCGAAGCAAACTCGCAAAGGCCCCTTAGGAAATTTTAATGAAATGTGGCACCAACCGACGATTATCCCTGTTTGCACTATGCAAGTGCACCCAAGGATATACCCCGGCTCGTGTAGGACTATTGCAGGATATGGAAAAATAAAAAGTTGGACTATGGGTTTGGGTGGCTAAAGTGGACTGGTTACCAAGAACTATGGAAGAACTATGACCCCTGCCTAATCAATGTTTTAGATATACACGGATAAAATGGCAGGGGGTGACTTGCACACTCAATATTGCCCCCCACTCAATTGGGCCCCCGGAAACGGTCGCTAGCACATAGTGACGTAGCGACAAGGGGCTAATAATACTTATTAATTATTAATATAGATTATTAACCCACAAAAACTCAATCGTTAACATACTCTGTCTAAACACATACAGTTTTCGTAATCGTACAAAATCTATTCTATTAGTAAACCTACCCTATATGGTCTAAATTCTCCAGCTGTAGGTACCTACTACTAAACGGTTAACTATTAAACTGGGACACACTTGTGCGTATATGTATCAAAATCGTTGCGACACGCACCTATTAACTTGTTGTATATCTCGTTAGAGAATGTGTTTACGAGTAAGTGTGTACTTTTACATGTAGCAGTCGGTGAACGTCACATGGGCACGTTTGGCGCACCCTGGGCCGTACCCGGCTGCCTGCAGCCTGATTTTTGATGAACGACACGTGTGGTGAAATAAAATCAAGTAAGGTCCAACTGCAGCACAGATCACTTAAAAGTAAAGTCTATTCATTATACTTATGTCATTCCCAGAAATCGATCTTTATTAGCGACACTATCGAATGGTGTAATAATAGTGTGTGTTGTTTTTAAATCAACGGGATTAATTCCTGGCTAGAAATATTGATTTTTCAAAAATCCAATGATGCAGTTTTAGTTTTCATCCAAATCGAGCCCGTGACTCCTTTGAGTACTTTTCGCTATTCCTCATAGTTTCGGATTTGGCCATCCACGCCCACTTGAAAAATTCACTCTATATATTAGTCTGTTCGATGACTCCTTTGCCTTTACATATTCGGTTATAAACGGTCTCTTATAAATATATTGTAACAGTAGTTTCTATACTGCTTATCCCCCTAGGAGCTCGGTATTATTCTAAACTATCTACATAACAGAGAAAATTGAAAGTAACCGGTTACCCAACTCCTATGGGACTCGTCCGTAACGGGGCGGACGTGACGTCAATATTATATTTCTGGACACGTCACGTTACACTTGATCGACAGTTCCTACTTCCGGGGGAAGTGGCGTATTAATTACTGGTGTACCATCTTTACTTTTATTAGTCCTTAGATATCCAGTGCTGAACTGGGTATGGCATAAAAATAAATCTACACTTTGCATAGAAACGATTACGAAGATCTCGGACAGGTTTTCGGCACGACAGACATGACTGCAACTTATAATGATGGGCAAAGTAGCGGGGAGACGCGGTGATGGCCGAAGAAAAAATGTCCTGATTGAGGAGTGGGGAACATTCGGGGGTGAACTGGATTCACGAGTGCTGAACTGAGCTGACTAATTTAGATAAAGCAACTAGAAATATTGAGTTGATGGTCAACCTTCAGTAGGAATTGAGGACCTTGCAGCAAAAGGGAGGCAAGTCCAAGTTTAAGAAATGTGCCTCGTACATGCATCAAACGATAGACCTAATTTTTGTTGAAATTGTAGGTGATAGGGTCATCTCTAGGAAATAGTTTTGCCATCGGACTTTCACAACTTTCAACTTAGGTCAAGAGGAAATAATAATATGTACAGGTATATAAAAAGGGAGGGAAAATAATCAAAGGGCATCAACAAATTCGTCCGCATCACTGTCAACATTAAACGTGCCCAAAAGGCTGGCAAAATGGTCAAGAGGAAGAATACAATACACTATCTCAAAACTCGACCTAGTATATACTAAGAAGGTACATTATAAGTATATTGAATTCAGATCACCCACCGGCTAAAGGTTACCAGTACAAAACTACCCACAATATACCGCCAAGCTATTTCGTCTTAGTTTTAACCGGAGAAAGCTCCACGCTCTTATGCAATACTTGCATAGTTCGGACATTCACTGCGACGAAGTCTAGATATTATACTTAGTTATAAATACTAGAATAGGGAGGCGTTGGCACTTGACTGAAGAAATACTTGAAAAGGAGTAGGTACTGTTGTTGTGAATAAACTTTTATATACGTTATGGTGGAGAGCAGTGGTGGCCCAGTGGTATCGGCCGCGACTTACGAGTTGTAGGTCGTAGGTTCGAACCCAGACAGGTGCTTTACTTTATGTAAATTATTTCATCACCACTGCTCTCAAAAACGGTGAACGAAAACATCGTGAGGAAACCAAAAATTCGAAGAGATGTGACATCTACCAACCCGCACTGGGCCCGCGTGGTGGATTATGGCCCACTCCCTCTCACTGAGAGGAGGCCTGTGTGCCAGCAGTGGAAACATTATAGGCTGATTATGTATGTGTATACGTAATGGTTGGAGAGAAACCCGAACTGCCTTAACTTAAAACTTCATGTAAAAGTAAAAAAATACTGTAGGTATAAAGGTGGCCTCAATGCCTGAAGCATTTTCTACTAGTCAACCTTAGTGTGATGCAGACAAAACATGGCAGGTGTAACATCATCATCTGCCTAGCCTTTTCCCAACTATGTTGGGGTCGGCTTCCAACCTAACCGGATGCAGCTGAACACCAGTATTTTACATGGAGCGTCTGCCTATCTGACCTCCACAATCAGTTACTGGGTAATACGATACCCCTCGGTAAGACTGGTTGTAAGACTTTCGGGGCGATTATCAAAGACCTCCGAATGACATCCGGGACCAACGGCTTAACGTGCTTTCCGACGCACGGAGGGGTCTTGGTATGAAAGATGGTCACCCATCCACAGACCAACCGCGGCAAGCGTAGTTTAACCTGATCGATCGACCTGTGCGGCTGTTATTATTTAGCCACGGGCCCCTCTATAAACTGCAAATCAAAATGGGACTAAAATCAGAATTCATGATGAAGTAACTGCCATCCATTTACGAAATGACTCGTGAAGAATATCGATTTTCTCAGCTCAGACCAAATGTCAAAATTGCAACGAATTCAATTAGCTAACTGAATTGTGTAACACACTTGCAATGGATATCGGAAGGAATTGAACGGAAATTGCTAATCCATTGCTTCATTTGTTAGAAATATCCGTCTGCTCAACAACGTAAATGTCGCAGTGAATGTTGTTGGTTAACTGTTAAAATAAAAGGCATTGCCATTGTTCATCATCCAAAACCCGACCTCACCGACTGCTGGACATATCAAAATCAAAAATCAATCAAAAGTCATTTATTCAAACTAGGCTGAGAATCAGCACTTTTCGAACGTCAAAATTACAAAAGACAGTCCCCCAAAACGCCCGCCCTTCGCCACTCCCTAGTGCTTTCGCTGGGGAGAAGAAGTGGCGGAACAAACTCCCCAGCAGCACAGGCATAGGCTTCTCTTTTCTTGTGCCAATTTCCACGCTCCTGTGTCAGCTTCATCCAGGTTCTACCCGCGATGGCAACAATATCGTCCGACGACAGATATAGATACACCTAGATAACGCAAGAGCAACTACTTCGCGTGCCAAAAATCGCACCAGTTTACGATCGAAAATCATAAGGCGCCACTTTCGCGCTCAGTCCTGCGTACTGCTGGCTGGGTGAGCGTGAGCGAGAGAGCGCGAGCTTGTGACGTCATAGTAGGTAGTCAAAAAGTGGCACGCTTAGTTTTCATACAGTTCGTGATACTTGCGTTATCTAGGTATATCTATGTATATCTGTGCGTCCGACCTTTTCGCCGCCAGACGACCGACACTTGCCTTTATACTTCGGTCAGTGGGTCGTCTTAGGGGCGGATTTCGTACTAAAAGGAAGTCGTATTAAAGTTGCACCTCTGCCTAACCTTTCGGGAAATGTTGGCGTGATGCCTACTGATAATTATGCAAGGCTGGTTGAAATTACACATACAATGTAGGTTTACTAGCCTGCTAAGGTCAGGTTATCTAACTGCCCACGGTGTGTGCTGTAATGACAATGTTGCCATAGTAATTCTTACGTTGCTTGCTAGGTTCATGCTGAATCATCTTATTATCCAAAAGACGTCCACTGCTGTTTAGTAGACTTACGGACTATTATTGGTTAAAATTAAGGCGTATTCCTCGAAACGCACCAACTTTGAAACATAAAACGTCTATCGATATATAATTTATTGCGAATCCTTCATGATCTTCTCTTTATTTCATCGTTGATGCATTTCAAGGAATAAAATTATAATATTTTTATTTTTATTAATATTAAATTTTTTTTTTCGAGGAATGCTTTTGGTGCGTTTCGAGGAATACCCCAAAATTAAAACTTTTGTACGAGTATCTTTAGCAATAATGAAGTAAAGACCTCATATCATAGTAGACCCTCCCATATGGAAGTAGCTATCACAGGTAAAATTTGCTTATATGCCCAATTTGGCAATAAAAAATGCTACCATTGGTAAGTAAAACGATTCGTTTTTGTTTATAGAAAGATCATAAGTAATGTGACTGGAATCGGGGCATTCAATTTCGAAATGAAAACGAGATATGGAACTCAAATGGAGTTGGGTAGGACACCTGGCAAGGCGCTGTGATGACAGGTGACGTAAGGGTAAGTGAAACAAATCAGGGGACTAGAAAAAAAAACCGGCCAAGTGCAAATCGGACTCGCGCACCGAGGGTTCCGTACAAACCAGTTTAAAATATTTTTATTATATGATGTAACGAAAAATTTACGGTTTTCGCAATTTTTTCTTTATCTGTGCTATAAGACGTTGCTTCGTACCAAATTTCAAGATTCTGAGTTCACGGGAAGTATCCTGTAGGTTTTGATTCCCTTGCGAGTGTCGAAAATTTGCGGAAATTTACGGCATAAACGGCTGTATCTTTTGATTGCGTTGGCTTAGAAGTATGATTTTTTCACAGCTCCAAGGGACAGTAGACCTGAGTATTTGATATAAATTCCAGCTTGATACCTCCACGTGTTCCTGAGAAAAAGGGTCTTGACAAGCAGACAGACGGACGGACGGACAACAAAGTGATCCTATAAGGGTTCCGTTTTTTCCTTTCGAGGTACGGAACCCTAAAAAAAAACTCAAAGTAGGCGGTGGGCAAAATAACGTTGAGAATCTATTGGTGTACAGGTACAGCCTATATTGTAATGTCAACCGGCCTTGCTATTATCTGTGGGTGTCGTTGACAAATACATAAAAAGGCCTGCGGAATAGGTAAATAGGCTCAGCCTTTGTTGCAACACAGAGCTAGTAAGTCATTTACCTCATGGACGTACATAACTTATGTGTTAACGATGGCAGTTCGTTTTTATGCTCTATTTGGATATATCTAGGTATATACAGTCAACAAAAGGGATAAGTATGCAGGATCGTCGGATATAGTTGAAGTTTAGTAAGAAACCGATGGATGTTGTCGAATAAAATTTAATTTTATTAATAGAAAACAAACAGCTCATTTAACAAATTAAATTCCAGTCGACAACATCCATCGGTTTCTTACTAAACTTCAACTATATCCGACGATCCTGCATACTTATCTCTTTTGTTGACTCTACATAAATGTCCCATTGAACCTGAAATCGCGAAAAAAAATCAGCTGTTCCCTACATTTTGACGAGTTATGCGAACATAAATTTAGGGAACAGATGATGTTTGGTCCCATAGTAAAAGTTGTTCATAATTGATGAGTACAATCTCCCATTTAGATTTTTCTTATGTGTTCAATTTCACCCTGTATAGGTAAAAGGTTACCTAGGTACAGGTTTGTACGGAACCCTCGGTGCGCGAGTCCGACTTGCTCTTGTTTTTTTCCAAAATTACGTCTTTTTAACCGACTTCAAAAAAGGAGGTTCTGTATTCGACCCGTATGTATGTATGTTTGTATGTCCGCGATTTTCTCAAAAACTAATTTAATAACTAATTTTCAACTCTCCGCTCCAACAATCTCAAACCCGCAACTGTGAAAAACCTTCAAACCGACATATTCTTAAAACTCTACATCTAATTAGCGAGTCTAGCCATCATTTAGCTGTAGGTACATCTTTGTCACGGTTGGCGAACCCCCGAGAGTTCCGGGTTCAATCCGACGCGTACCTATTTATGTGGTACGCAAAAACCTGACATTGTGGAGTTAATGGGCATGAAGACATCAATTTAAAACCACCATTTTAAGTATTGTTTTGCTGTTAGTAACAATGGGTTTTGGATATTTTTTACTTCGACGGTAGCTCATGTATGAAGGCATGTGTGTTAGGTATGACTGATTGATAAACTTAGGTTTTTGGACATTCTGGCTTTAAAGAATGATTTTATTTTGTTAAATGCAGCAATGACTGACTTGCGAAATGTGAAGGACTGGTTGCTGGTGCGCAATTTTTAGAGAGCCCTGTCCAGCAAGGAATTGTCCGTTGTACTGCTGGCTGGGTGAGCGTGAGCCCTGGCGCTAGGCCCCGGAGGTGGGGCGAGACGGGTGCCGCATGCGGCGTCTTTGATTTTCCCATCACTAAATAGTGCTTGTGACGTCATAGTAGGTAGTCAAAAAATGTCACGCTTGGCTTTTACAGATCGTGATACTTGCGTTATCTAGGTCTATCTATATCTGTGAGTATTGCGTAGCCAAAGGACGTGCTAAGTAACTTTTGTTAATCTCGGTCAGTATTTTACATTTCATCTGGAAGAGGAGCTATGTTGGTGAAGTGCGATTAACTAAAAAATCAGTTACCCCAGTCGAGTCTTCTTAACCGGTCAAGCGGCGCGGTTCGCCGATCGGCGACGAAACAATAGAAAATCAATTGTGTCTCATTAGCGGAGCTTGACAGATTAAGTCAGAACTTTCGACAAATATGTCCTTTATATAATTATATATCTTCCTTCTCGGACAATCTAGGACCTCTTCTCATCAGGCTATAGCAATCCAGAGTTACCCAGCATCCAGGCACCCAGGTATCAAGCTAACTAAGTGATATTTGACTGACAAATTAGTTAACCCAATCGTCTTAATACAGAACTGTCGACAAAAATATGTGTTACCTATGACATAGTAACGGCGAGCGTTGCGCAAGAGTATCCAGTGTAACACTTTCGTTGATCAGTACACAGTACTAGGTACTCGTTACGGAGATTAATGATAACTTAAAAGCCGGTTATACTTAGGTGGTACAGGTTTTTTCTTTAAGTACTAAGACTTGAGCAGTGGCGGATTTACCAACAGGCTGAGTAGGCTGAAGCCTAGGGCGGCAGATTTTAGGGGCGGCAAATTTGGGGCTAACATTTTTTTTTTAATGTCTCACTGAAATTAAAAAGATTAATATATATACCTACCATGGTTTTTTGGAAAGAATAAACAAAGTGAATGCTCAAATTCAGGCTTCTACCGTAGATTTGATCACAGTTGCCGATCTTTACAAATCTCTTTTTCTAAATTTTTCGTAGCTGAACGTAAATATTTTAAGTATTTTGAAGAAAAGGCGATGGAATTAAGCGTGTCGAAGCAGTATACAGAAGACATGGGACATTATTGTAGAGTTCGGTAGGGACGGCAACATTTGAATAGCCTACTGGCGGCAAATGTGTAAATCCGCCACTGGACTTGAGTATCATTAAATGAATCTAAACGCCCAGGGGAGTTTGTTGCGCCACTTCTTCTTCCCAGCTAAAACTTTAGGAAGTGGTGAAGGGTGAGAGTTTTAGGGGACGGTCGTATGTACTTATTCCGTTCAAATATTTCTGAAGTGATTATTTTGGTCTTCTCAAGCCGTGTTTGATCAAACAGTGGCGTGCATTGGTTTTCAGAATAGGTAGGTAGGCACTAGGCCGGGTCTAGTCTAGGCAAACGCGGTCACTAATCAAAAAAAAAAGTGAGGTCAAAAGTGTGGTTATTTGAGTAGGCATGCCTACTTAAGGGTGATAAATTGCGAAGGTCGAAAGTCATGGTATTACGCGTGAGACGTACGTATTTTTAATTTTGTCGTATTAACTTGAACGAGTAAAGACCAATGACAATGTGCGAATAGTACGGGAGCCGAGTAGGCCGCCCGGCGACTGCCTACTGCCGCTCCTGTTTATATGAAGATTTTGTTTTTTGTTAGGTATTATAATTTAGTGAGTTTCTTAATTGTGGGGCACGCACACTAAAATGTAATTGACAGGCTTATGTTGATATATTGAGGTAGGCACTGCTTATATGCCTATATGCAATGCATGCCACTATGATCAGACATGTTTTTAGTACTTCATTGTTGGTTTTGTGGTCATAAGCGCAACAGGCACGCGCGTAGGAGCGTTCGATTGGGGCCGAGAAGTGCTTTTGGTTCTTTTCCTTACATTCGCAGTAGCAGCCCGATATCTAGACACATGATGTGCCTGGCAAAGGGCCTGTTCCCTATTACTTGAATCGTGTAAAATAACTTGTGATTTCTAGAATTTTTTGGACCTCTGCCTAACTTTTTGTTAATAGGTAACTACAGGAATGATATTAGGTGTTATCTATTGGCAGTCTATCTCCTTTTCTCTCTATATCTTTTTCCCTTTCTCTCTTGATCTCGAACCTTTAACGATTACTTCTCTATGGAATTCTTGCTTGCAAGTCTTGTATCCAAACTTTTTACGCCACTGACAATCTCCATCAGCATATAAAACAGCACAATTCCGTATCTCAATACATAATCGCATCAAACCGATTGCAAACTCATTGCGTAATACATTGCTGGTTTTGTCACAAGCGCCAGCACTTCTCTCGGTGCATTAGTAGCATTGTTCAAATGCGTGGTCTAATTTCTCGTTTGGGTTTTTTTTTGAAGTGACATTTATAATTTATAGTCTTACGACATGAGGTGCTTTTGTATTTTTTTTGATGAGGAAAAGTCAAGGTGAAAAGTCAAGGTGAAAAGTGTCTTTAAAGATTAATGTGTTTTTAAATTGTTGTCTCATTTAAAATAATAGTGATAGGTATTACATTAAAGGTCGATTCCTATAATTTACGGACCGTTAAAAAAAATCTGCCTAGCCTTTTCCCAACTATGTTGGAGTCGACTTCTGGTCTAACCGGATGCAGCTGAATACCAGTATTTTACATGGAGCGACTGCCTATCTGACCTCCACAACCCAGTTACTGGGTAATATTGTTTGGCAGACTTTTGGATTACTGACGACCCGTACCGAAGATCCATGAATGACAGCCGGGACAAACGGCTTGACGTGATTTCCAAGGTGGGTGCTAGGCACGGAGGGGTCTTGAATAGTCTTGATATGTAAGGATCCATCCACGGACCAACCGCGGCAATCGTAGCTTAACCTGTTCGATCGACACGTGTGGCACACGTGACACGCGACGAACCCTCACCGGTCGACGGTCCTGCGTGGTAGATTACGGACCCTCTCACAGAGAGGTCGGAATCCCAGTAGTGGAAACATTAAAGACTGACGAAATGGTGAAATAAATTGCAGCCCAATCTCTTTTAGTTTCTACGACGTATCATCATTAAAAGTAACCAAAAAGAGGCATTCATGTACCTACTTAATAAAAAGGAACCGGTTTTCGCCGCGAATGCATTCTCTCGATTCCTAAAGATAAATTCTTGGAACGGTCTTTAAATCTAATACGTGTAGCTATGTCCTTTTATCTCAACTAGACGTGTAATAAAAATACAGTAAAATAAAATGTATTTAATGGTCTTCTGCTGAATACAGCCAAGGCAACAAAAGGTTTAGAAAAGTTTTAGTAATATTGAAGAAATTTGAAAATAATTAGAAAAAAGTCTAATGTACTTATACCTAAAGAGTTCGATCAAACGATTCTAAATTTTAGCAACAATAATAAGCATTATGCCCAAAAATGATGCTGTATATTTGTCATACTTAAAATCTGAGGAGAAATTCCCGTATTTTATTTAATGAACGTTCTCATTCTACTTTTTCTCAATCTGTCAAAAATAACTGTCATTCATTTTTGACAAGTTGTTGACATTGATTGTCGTTGCGACTAGTTTTGAAATGTTTTTAAATACGTGAAATGGCCTGCAGTTTGTTCAAGTCTATGAGTGAATCATGTAATTGATCTCGTAAAAAATATATATATTTTTCGTAAATAGATAATTTACATAATATAAGCTAACATAATATAAACTGTAATAATATGTACAATTATATGAAAAAATAATAAACAATCATTATAAGGCATCAAAGAATTCGTCTGCATCGCTGTCAACAGGAACAGTGCCCAAAAGGCTGGCCGCATTGCCACGTTGTATAGCAATGCTAATTCTTTGGCCAAGAAATAGGCCAGCCCTCTGGTCACGTGAAGAGTCGACTAACCGCTTGGCGATATCCCGAAAGACCATGTGGGCACTCGGACCCCATGGCCCTAGTGTTTCAAAAAATAAATACATATTAATTTTGATTGCGTGATTGCCTAAGCATAATCAGTCTATAACGTTCCCACTACTGGGACACAGGCCTCCTCTCTGTGGGAAGGAGTGGGCTGTAATCTACCACGCGGGCCCAGTGCGGGTCCCGCACGAATAAAATTTAATTTTATTAATATAAAAAAAACAGCTCATTTTATCAAATTAAATTTCAGTCGACAACATCCATCGGTTTCTTACTAAACATGAACTAGGTATATCCGACAATCTTGCATACTTATCTCTTTTGTTGACTGTACCTCTCAGTCTTGAAAAAAACTGGAACTGCGTCCTCAATTACCTCATTCTTGCGATCTCTTCTTAACTTTATAACCTGACTTAAAAAACTGAACATATACGGTCCCGACCAGGTCGACCGGTCCTTTCTTATGGCATGGATAATTTCGTGTTTCGCCCGAAGCGACTTACGTCTGACCTCTATAAGCCTTCGGAAACCAGTTTTAAGCCTCATGTTATGGTGGCATATATGGGCGGCATGTCTATCTCCCCCGTCGATCCCCGTCACTTTATCCCTAAAGGTTCATTAGAAAACCAGCGTCAGACCGCATCTGTCTGGCATTAATGCTGAAATGAACCTTTTTGGCGCAGCCGTGAGGCACACACTATTGTTGTCTGAAACATTATTTTTTATTAATTTCGTATTTTTAATCGACTTCATAAAAAGGAGGAGGTTCTCAATTCGTCGGAATCTTTTTTTTTTTTTCTTTTTTATATATGTTCCCCGATTTCTCGAAGACGCCTAGACCGATTTGGAAAATTTTTCTTTTGTTGGAAAGGGTATACTTCCCAAATGGTCCCATGAAAATTTTATCGAAATCGGACAAGCGGTTTTTGAAAAATCAACAAAAATCTAAAAATGTATCTACATTGTCTACATTAACGATCTTTTTGTTTACTTTTTTGTGGGGTAGTTACAACTGAAAAGTGAAAAATAAAAATTTTTTACAAAAAAAAAAAAACAACCGACTTAAAAAAAAACACCACAAATTGATAAATAACTTTAATTTCGGAAGTCGGTGTCAAAAAACGAAAATGCGGAATCAACGACACCGACTTCCGAAATTAAAGTTATTTATCACTTTGTAGTGTTTTTTTTTTTAAGTCGGTTGTTTTTTGTTTTTTTGTAAAAAAGTTTTTTGTATTTCACGAACTGTTACTGTGTCCAAATAAACTTTTTTCTTTCTTTCTTTCTTTCGATCTGACTGCGCGACAGGAAATAGAGGGTAATATTTTTCAAACGTATCTGTATTACCGAATGGTCGGAGAAAGCAAAGACCAACGTAAATTGTAACAGTACTAGCTTCTGCCCGCGACTTCGTCCGCATGAAATTTCACCCTCCCCCCATTCACCCTCTTAGGGGTGGAATTTTGAAAAACCCTTTCTTAGTGGATACCTACTCTTCACTAAGAACACACCCTCCAAATTTCATGTCTCTAGGACCAGCGGTTTAGGCTGTGCGTTGATAAATCAGTCAGTCAGTCAGGACTTTGAATTTTATATGTACAGGATGTTACGAAAAGGGTATATCAATACAAACGGGTTGAAGAGTGTATCTGGTCTAGAATCTCTGTACAAAATTTCAGCTCAAAAGCATTCACTTTGAAAATGCTTAATATTTTTTTATTTCGACATCACGGCGCTGCACTGGCGCGCGGCGGCGTGATGTGCGTGTACTAGGCGCACAGACACACTACAGATAATAGATAATGACCCTAAAAAAAAAAACAAAAAAATCATAACAAACGTGTCACCGCACTACGGTGCGGTGACACGTGTTATGATTTCAATTTAATAAACTATCGAAATAAAAAAATATTAAGCATTTTCAAAGTTACTGCTTTTGAGCTGAAATTTTGTACAGAGATTCTAGACCAGATACACTCTTCAACCCGTTTGTATTGATATACCCTTTCTGTAACACCCTGTATAGATGATCTTAAGACCGGCCTCACACAGACAGCTTGAAGCTGCCAGTATCGACTGCTGCAAGCTGCGACTGCATAGTAAACTACAGTTTTCTACAGTGGCGTAACTATACCGTTTGGGGCCCGTGGCAAATTCAAGAGATAGGGCCCTCCCTCAATGTAAAGAAGCTCAACGAGAGTTTTAGAAGTGAAACTTCTTTACGCACGCTTAACTTGGGGAGTAAGCTGGCGAACGCGTGACGTAAGCGTTACGAAAAGTGTGATCGGGCGAGGCGAACGGGAGTTGAGTGGGGGATATAAGCAAGAGAAAGCAATGCGCGCGCACATTTTCTTTCTCTCTTCCTCTCATAGCCAAATACGTTTGAAGTTTCACTTTAGTCGTGTGTTCATAAGCACACTCGGTTTTTTTTTTATTAGCACGTCTCCCGCGACTTTTTCCGCGTACATTTCATTGTTTTCTCCTACAAAAACTTTAACACCTGACTGCTTCTGTCCTTATGTTAGAAATCCCCTGTGCTCATGGCCCTCTCGGGCCGGGGGCCCGTGACATTTGCCCCAATGCCACCCTATAGTTACGCCACTAGTCTTCTACGTACACAGATACACGGAACCGCTCGCTTTGGGCGGTCGGGAGCGCGGTGAAATTTCATTGTGCGGTCAAGCAGCGGTTGACTGCCCGAGCAGTCCTTGCATGTTGATCACTGGTTTAATGCTCGAGCAGTCCGTGTATGGCGGGCCTAACAGTAAGACTGGAAGCCGACCCCAACAAAGTTGAGAAATGGCTAGGCAAATGATGAAGGAGCTCGCCTGGGGAATTAAAGACGCCAGCACATCAAGCAACTACAATCGGTCAAATTTCTTTAATAGATTTTCAACTTTATCGCTAAAGCATAAGGTTCAAAGTTGAATGGGAAAATTTGACAGTTTCGGGTAGCTTGATGTGCAACCCCAAACCTATTTCTGCCGTCAAGTACCGTTGTTGTGTTCCAGTTTGTGGGGTATGGAAATACTGGTGTCACTGGAGCATGATACATTTTATCTTTGTCTTTTAGGCACCTTCTCTAAGAACTCTAGTAATACTAAAATATTAATATATAACATGTCATACGTGCTATAACTTTTTGTGATAATCTCGGCGAGGGGGGCCGGGAGTCCATAGCACAGGGTATCCTAGTTTGGATTCCTGACTCCCACAAGTCCTAGTACTTCCAAATTTTGTGATACCTCTATACTGTATTTGTACTTTGTGGGGGAAAATAAATCATTATTATTATTATAAAATTCAATCTGCTTAGCCTTTTCCCAGCTATGTTGGGGTCTGCTTCAAGTCTAAGCAGATGCAGCTGAATACCAGAATTTTATATGGAGCGACTGCCTATCTGACCTACACAACCCAGTTACTGGGTAACACGATACCTCTTGGTAAGACTGATTGTCAGAATTATAATCTTCTGACTACCAGTAGCGACTGTCAAAGATGCCAAAAACAAACTATGAGAACTTATCTTGCTACACCAAAATCCATACTCTGTCTGTCTGTCTGTATGTTACCTTTTCACGCCTAAGCCATTGAACGAATTTCGATAAAATTTGATAGAGAGATAGATTGTATCCCGGGGAAGGGCATAGGATAGTTTTTATCCCGATATTCCCACGGGATCAATACTTATGCGGGAGAAACCGCGGGGCGCAGCTAGTATCTCTATATTTTTTCTTGTCTTCATGCTTAATTTCAAGATCAACACAGCAACTATTAAACTATGGACCAAACTACTATTAAAACACAATAATGGGTCCGGCACACGCAACATGCACCAATGTCGTTATAAACACGAATTAAAAATAGCAGAAGTTCCACTAGTCGCAGAATCTTTTCTCGTCGACATCGGCAATGTGAAAAATCCATGCTCCAGTAAAAATATTATGGCCAGTCAGCAAATTAAGTTAGTAAGAATAATGGTAGGATAATGGCAGACTGCCGTTTTGCCTTTCGCCTGGGGTGAAATGAGGGTTTCTACCGACTAGAATTCCACGGATCCTTCTTTGGGCAGACAGGTTTATCAATTAACCTCATCTTGCTACGACACTGATATCATAATCAGCCTATAACGTTCCCTCTGCTGGGACACAGGCCTCCTCTCTGTGAAAAGGAATGGGCCGTAACCTACCACGCGGGCCCAGTGCAGGTTGGTAGATGTCACATGTCTTCGAATTTTTGGTCCTAGGACATGCCGATTTCCTCACGATGTTTTCGTTCACCGTTTTTTAAGAGCAATGGTGATTAAATAAATTTTATTACACAAAGTAAAGCGCCTGTCTGGGTTCGAACCCACGACCTACAATTCGTAAGTCGGGGCCGTTGCCACTGGACCACCACTGCTCCCACTCGACACCAATATGTCCATTGTCAAATTATGTATACAGGGTTATTGGAAAAACACCAACAACCTCTTAAGAGGTCATTGTACTCATCATTATGAACAACTTTTACTATGGACCCAAACCTGAAATCGTGAAAAAAAAAATCTGCTGCTCCCTACATTTATGTTCGCATAACTCGTCAAAATGTAGGGAACAGCAGATTTTTTTTGCGATTTCAAGTTTGGTCCCATAGTAAAAGTTGTTCATAATGATGAGTACAATTACCTCTTAAGAGGTTGTTGGTGTTTTTCCAATAACCCTCTATAGTGATACTTCTGTACCTTTTTATATAATTATTATGTGTAAGTAATGAAAAGTGATTCGAAAAGCTGCGCCAGTGCCTGCGCTGACTGCGTGCGGCATGTCGAACACAAAAGTGTTAAAAAAAGTTTACCGAACGAATGGGATACTTATAAGTGTCAGACTGATAATATTATATAGTGAGTTATATAAATCAAAATCAAAAATCAAAAGTCATTTATTCAAACTAGGCTGAAAATCAGCACTTTTCGAACGTCAAAATTACAAAAGACAGTCCCCCAAAACGCCCGCCCTTCGCCACTTCCTAGTGCTTTCGCTGGGGAGAAGAAGTGGCGGAACAAACTCCCCAGCAGCACAGCTGTCTGTTCAGTTAGAAAATACTTAATTTTATACAATACTATGTATGCAAAGTAATTAACATTACAGGACACAGAACCTTCAATTAAATTATTTGCCATAGGTTAACTAGCCACGCCAATATACCAACAAATACAATAAACACTATACGTACTCAAGCAAAAAAAAATTAAAAATATAACCAAAAAAAAACTTACTGACCAAATAAAAGCCTCCAGGTATAAAGGGCGTGACAGCTTACATATGTATGCAATGCTGGGTTCTGTTTACATAGCTGTCACTTGAAGTCACAATGATAAACTAGGACCATCGAAGTAAAATAAATAAACAAGTTATTACTACTAATAACAACAATAAAACCATGGTCAGCAAGACGACCAGTCACCACAAGCAGCACCCGTTCACGAGCATAACGCAAAGATCAGCCATTACCCCCCTCGCCATATTTGAGGGAAGGAGGCAACCCGACCCCCGACGCTACCGCAAGCAATGACATCTAAGGGAGCATGACGAACTTGCTGCCGGTTGCTCAAGCAAGAATAATAATGTGATCATTCGTAGAGGTCGCTAGCTAACCACATATTGCAATCAACTCATTAAAAGACATTGAAATGAGCAGATTATGTCAATAATAAATTACAATAAAATTAAACCGAATTGACTAAAACTCTCAACTAAAAAAAACAAAAAAATAAAATAAAAACAATTATATAAACTCATATAACCTGTCAGTAAGCTAATTCTGGAGAAAGAACATAATAATTGTCTTGAGTTAATCAGGGCGACCAACTATTCTTATCGTTTAAGTAGTCGTTGATGGAATAGTATGCTTTTGAACAAAGGTTGGATTTTACTTGAGCTTTAAATCTATTAAAAGGCAAATCTAGCAAGGAAGAAGGTAGCTTGTTATAAAAGGTTATACCAAGCCCAACAAATGAGTTATGAACCTTATGAAGCCGGTGAAAGGGAGCACGTAGTTTGTCCTTATTCCTAGTGTTAACATTGTGAGTATCACTGTTTTTAGTGTACAAGTGTATATTTTGCCTAACATATAAGATGTTGGCAAAGATGAACTGTGATGCAACCGTGAGAATACCAATATCTTTAAAAAAATCTCTTAGAGAAAATCTGGCGCCTAGCTGGTAAATCGCTCGAACAGCTCGTTTTTGCAGGACAAATATATTTTGTATATCAGCGGCTTTGCCCCACAGCAGAATACCGTAGGACATAACGCTGTGAAAATAACTAAAATAGACTAAACGAGCTGTATCAACGTCAGTGTATTGTCTTACTTTCCTGACGGCATAGGCAGCCGAACTGAGCCTTCCTGCTAGGCTTGATATATGTGGTCCCCACTGAAGTTTGGCATCTACTGTTATTCCCAGAAAAACTGCCGAGCCCACTGTTTCAAGCACCACTTTATCTAAGACGATGTTGGGTCCTAGATTTCTAACATTTGGTAAGGCAAACTTTACACATTTCGTTTTCTTGGCATTGAGAACTAGGTTATTTGACGTAAACCAATCCGTAACTATTGATAGTGCACTGTTTACGTCGTCAAAATCTTGTCTATTCCTGTCAACTTTAAAAATAAGAGATGTATCGTCTGCAAACAGTACAACGTCACAGATGCCCTTTAAATGGAATGGTAAATCATTGATATATACTAAGAACAAGAATGGACCCAGTATTGAGCCTTGTGGTACACCTAACTGAACTGGTAGCCCGGAAGATTTTACACCATTAACATCTACACATTGAAACCTATTATGTAAATAAGAATTTATTACGTTGAGAGCTTCGTTTTGGACACCGTAATGACGTAGTTTACGTAAAAGCGTGTCATGGTGCACGCAATCAAAGGCTTTAGAGAGATCACAGAAAACTCCAATAGCATTTTGAGATTTCTCCCATGCATTAAATATGTGTTTCAGCAAAGCAACACCCGCATCTGTGGTTGAACGACCTTTTGTAAAGCCATATTGTTCATTATGAAGGAGGCTATTTAAATTAAAATGTCTTAGCAACTGCTTGAGTATTAATTTTTCAAATATTTTGCTAAATGCAGGTAAGATAGAAATAGGCCTAAAATTGCCAACGTCATTTTTATTACCTGATTTAAATAACGGTATGACTTTACTACTCTTCATGAGGTCAGGAAAAGTTCCTAAATCAACACATTTATTAAAAGTAACAGCTAAATAGGGGGCTACGATGTCTATTATATTACTTAAAAGTTTAACGGAGATGCCCCAATAATCACCGGTGTTTTTAGACTTAAGTGTGTTAAAAACATTAACTACATCACGCGGGGTTACATGTTCGAAGCTAAATAAGCGACTATATAACATTTTTTGTTTAATTTGATCTACTTACAATGTATATAATATTAAACGTTTAACATAAATAACAAAATTAAAACCTAACTTAAATAAAACTATACACAAACTAAAATATAGCGTCCAAAAATTCATCCGCATCGCTGTCGACTGATAATGTACAGACGCCAGCACATCAACCTACTACAATCTGTCAAATTTCTTTAATAGATTTTCAACTTTATCACTAAAGCATAAGGTTCAAAGTTGATTGGGAAAATGTGACAGTTTCGGGTAGGTTGATGTGCTGGCGTCTGTATCCAAGAGACTGGCGGCTTTACCACGTTGTATGGCAATGCTTAGCCTTTGGCCAAAGTAAAAGCTATGATCTACTTAACTGAAGGAGGTAATTTGGATGGACCAACACAAGAAGTAGAGAGGGATTATTATAGAACAGAGGGGCAATTCTCGCAACTTTAAGAACGTTCAGTTTCATATCAGTTTCAATCTCTCAAAAATTTGACAAGTTTTTGACATTGATCGCTGAAATGAGCTTGCGAATAGATTTTGAACGTTTTTAATTACGGGAATTGGCCTTCAGTTTTTTTTTTCTTCAGTTCTTCGAATTGCCTAACTTAAGTGGCAGTGGGCAAGATACATTGCTCGCAGTGACTATCAAATCCAAAAGGTTTTATTCAAATCCGACTAGTAGTACCGGAGATTAGCGTGTTCAAACAAACCCTTCAGCTTTTACTAGTATAATATTATTTATTTATTTATTAAAAATTTATGCACAAGTAAAAAAAATACTGTACAAAGGCGGACTTAATGCCTGAGGCATTTTCTACCAGTCAACCTTAGGGTGATGCAGAGACAAAACATGGCAGGTGCAACATACAGGATAACTAGCTAGCTATTATATATTTTAAAGATCTATAACTTATCAAACACATCCGTCGTCGTCAGTACCGGTTGGACTGCTCGACTGGTTGCACAAGGTTGTGGTGACGTAAGAGTAACCGAACGTTTTCGGCAACCGGCCCCTACGGTGCAGCGGTCTCATTTGCTCCTTTAATAGATCAGCTTTGGGTTTGGATCCCGTTATTTAGATCATGTATCATTAATTTCTGTTCTACTGTAGTTATTTGTTAATCAATTTGAATTGACCCAGGTGAAACATATTTCGGACTTTAACTATTGTCCTTTGCAGGTTATAGATCACATCCATACTAATATTATAAATTCGAAAGTAACTCTGTCTGTTTGTCTGTATGTATGTTACCTTTTCACGCCTAAACCACTGAACCGATTTAGATGAAATTTGGTATAGAGATTTTTTGAGTCCCGGAGAAGGACATAGGATAGTTTTTATCCCGATATTCCCACGGGATCGACACTTATGCTGGTGAAACCGCGAGGCGCAGCTAGTAATTTCATATATCTTTGCATTTTTTGTCGGACAAGTAATTCCAATTATCTTCACTATGTTTAGCTCCAACGTAAGTCCGTTTAATAGTATCTGAGATACGATTACACATTGCATAATGCAGGTCACAAAACCTAAGTCTTGAAACCTTATCATATGAAGTCTTGTTGAGAGGGAGTGGGCTGTAATCAACAACGCGGGCCCAGTATGGGTTGGTAGATGTCACATGTCTTCGAATTTTTTGGTTCTAGGACATGCCGGTTTCCTCACGATGTTTTCCTTCACCGTTTTGAGAGCAGTGGTGACGAAATTATTTACACAAAGTAAAGCGCCTACCTGGGTTTGAACCCATGAGGGTCGATAGGTAACCACTGCCAATAGAATGCGAGAAATATACTCCTCGCCGAGGAGTATATTGTTCATAACAAAGCAGACTGGCAGAGTACATCTGATATCAGCTAGAAATAGTTTTCTGAAACCAGTGGCGTGCATTGGTTTTCAGAATAGGTAGGCACTAGGCCGGGTCTAGTCTAGGCAAACGCGGTCACTAATCAGAAAAAAAAAGTGAGGTCAAAAGTGTGGTTATTTGAGTAGGCATGCCTACTTAAGGGTGATAAATTGCAAAGGTCGCACGTCATGGTACGCGTGAGACGTACGTATTTTTAATTTTGTCTTTTTAAGATTTAGTTTTTTGTTAGGTATGATAATTTAGTGAGTTTCTTAATTGTGGGGCACACACACTAAAATGTAATTGACAGGCTTATGTTCTCTTTAAAGTGAGAGTGAACAGGCTTCTTCTGGGTAAGCTCGCTCCATCGTCGACTTTGTCTCTGTCACCTTTGACCTAGGCTAGAGTCAAGAGCAAGCCCATTTCAAATAAAAAAAAAAAAAAAAATATATCGAGGTAGGCATTGTTTATATGCCTATATGCAATGCACGCCACTGTCTGATACCTAAGACGTTAACGCTAAATACCTTGATTATTCAAGCTACCGCTATATGAATTAAAAATAATATATGTCAAAATCAAAACCGGTACAAAATCTTCCCTGAAGGCATGACCACAGAATAATACTACTGCATGACTCAAATTCCAAGGTGTACTATTACGGAGTATGTCAATGTCGTATGTAGAAGTATCTTATCCTTACGATCTATTTCCTTGAGAGTCTAATTAAATGTCAACAACAAGACAAAAAACAATTACCATAAATAATGTTAAGTTTTGATAATGTCAATATAGTAACCCACCTGCCTTACGATTCTTCTAATAAAACGGTTTTTTACCCGACTGCTCCAGAAGGAGGGTTATGTTTTTCGAGAGTATGTATGTATGTTTGTGTAATTGTTTGGCACGCTCTGTGGCCTGAACGGCTCGATGGATTTTAGCTTGAGAGGTGTCGTTAGATTCTTGACTGTGAGAGTGACATTGGGTATATCAAAATAAAAAAAAAAACAAAATGGCGGATTTTTGGCGCCATATTATGCCTTCAAAAAATTTTTTTTTCTCAAAACCTATCGAGTGGGGTATCAAAATAAAGGGTTTTAAAAGGTGATTACAAAAATATATACAACTTATATGTTTAAAAGTAATTCAAAGTGACAAATCGTAAAAAACACGTATCAAGAACTAAATCGTCTGCGAAATCTTTCACGTTTGTAAACTAAAAAGCTGAAAATAAAAAAAAGTAATTAAAAAAATTAAAAACCCGACAGCAACCATATACTAAAACTAACTAAAAAGCTAAAAACAAGCCCATTATAAAAGTTGGAAGCAGGCGGGGCCCATACCATTATTATAATTTCAAACTCAAATGGGTCCCGCCTGCTTCCAACTTTTATTTAATTTAAAATGCGCTTGTTTAGCTTTTCAGTTTGTTTTAGTATATGATTGCAGTCGGGTTTTTTAATTTTTTTAATTAAGTACTTTTTTTATTTTTAAATTGTTTTCAGTTGCACTCACGTGACCGTAGATAATATCGAAACAATATGGCCGTCAAATGTCAAAATGAAAAAAATCTTGTCCGGATATCCATAAAGTCCATAAAAAATGTTGCCATGGTAAAATAAAAGTTAGGGTTCGGTTAATTTTAGCATCTGGGTTTGAATATGTCCATTATTGTCCAAGACCGGTTTTTTTTTCATGATTTTATTTTACCACTTTGTCGGCGGGATTAATATGTATATCCATGCCAAATTATAGCTTTCTAGTACTAAGAGTATCTAAGCTAAGCTACAGACGGATACAGCGAAACTATAAGGGTTCCTTGTTGACTACGGAACCCTAAAAAGGGGAGATTTGATAAGAGTTAGTACTTTCTTGCTAATTACTTACATCGGACTTTACGCTTTTTATTTGATCTTTGTTTTGTTTTTTTATCTGATGTATCTAGTGTATTGTGTGTCCTTTAGTCTGTGCTAAATAAATGTATTTTCTTTCTTTCTTAGTTAAATATGTGTAGGTAAGTACTTTTTTCTTAACTTCATTACTTCATTCATTCACAGCTTACAGTTAGTTTGAAATACTATTTTTTTCATGCCCCAGCCAGACCCGTCTAACAAGAGTGGCCACTCAACAATGATACGTTATCATTCCTTTAGAAGAACGTGTCCATAAGAGGCGCACGCGCATAACGGGCGGGGTTCCACTGTGCCGTTATGTTCCAATCGTGGGCCATTGTGTAATAAGTGGACTGTTTGTTGTTTGTGTGATTGTATTGGCGCGAGGTATTTGAAGTTTGAAGATTAGCAAGTAATTATTTATACAGGGTGAAATTGAATTCATGGGCATCCTTTTAAGGGGCCGTTGTACTCATAATTATGAACAACTTTTACTATGGGACCAAACCTGAAATTGCGAAAAAAAAAATCAGCTCTTCCCTACATTTTGACGAGTTATGTGAACATAAATACAAGGAACAGCTTTTTTTGTTCCATGTTTTGGTGTAATGAGTAGTGTGTTGATTTCCTTGTTGATCATATTATCAAATATTTGCAAGTGCGACTACTGAGCCTGGTTGAGAAAAGTTACTGAGGTCTTTTTTCTGTTTATCTCAGTGGTGGATCATCTCATAATCCATACATACTAATATTATAAATTCGAAAGTAACTCTGAATGTCTGTCTGTATGTTACCTTTTCACGCCTAAACCACTGAACGGATTTCGATAAAATTTGGCAGAGAGATAGATTACATTCTGGGGAAGGACGTAGGATAGTTTTTATCCCGATATTCCCACGGGATCGACACTTCTGCGGGTGAAACCGCGGGGCGCAGTTAGTCACCTATAATGTTTCCACTGCTGGGACACAGGCCTCCTCTCCTCCCCCCCCCCGCCCCCCCATTCCTCAGAAAGACATATTTTCCCCCCTTGAGAATACATCTGAATCAACCAATTCCCAGCAATAGAGATACTAACTTGATTGATTGATAGAACCAACTTATCAATATCCCTGACATTTGCATCGATCAAGCGTCACGCTACAACAACATGTTCTAAGCCTATGCGCATGAGTGCATAACTTGACAAGTGTGGACAAGGTCAAGACCGATGCACATGGGTAAACCTAGCACGGGTATCTGCAACATAGTGTAGTAGCTGTGATTGTGAATACACTGTGAGTTTGTCCGTTTTATCTTTTCTGTTTGCAATGATGTCAGCTATCAATTTATACAGGGTGTGGCGTAAATATTTGACCACCTTTAAAGATTCGATATACCAGATATTTTACAATAACATAATTATAATTTTAACCATTTTAGCAGTACATTTTTTTTTTTTTTTACAAAAATCGCTCTTGAATTTGCATGATTATGTTAAAAATTAGGGTTAAAATAGAAAGAAACTAACTTTTTCTCCAAAAGCTCTAAATTTACATAAAAAACCATAATATTACATGATAGATCTAGTATTCGGCAGTACCTAATTAACAGAATCTAAAATGAAAAAATAATGGTTTTAGTTGAAACTACGAGTACAACAAAATTTTTATATTTTCGGAACCCTTGAGTAAAAATGGTTAAAATTGTAATATGTTATAGTAAATTCTCTGGTATATTACCTCGGACCACTATTTACGCCACACCCTGTGTGGGTCTCATGAGTGGTCGCCATTTTCAAAATGGCGCGACAGTACGTATACCACGGATCTTCAAAGCCCTTTTAATACAAACCCCGCCCAAAACGATAAAAAAATCATTATTTTAATATAATAAAAAGCTATAAGTAGGTACAGGCACTGGCCGCCTGTAATTTGGCAATAATATCAACGTTTGTCATCAACCTGCCAACAAACAAAGGTTACATCAAAAGCGTTACGATGTTAATTCACCGAGTGGCTACGTCTCGTTAACCTAGTAACCATTAAGAATTGCATTCGTCTTGGTAAGGTTTAGTAAATGATTATAAAATTAAGTTATTTCTCGCTGAACTTGGTAACGATCACGTAGGGACTAAGTGATAATGGCAAACGACATCGCGGCAGGCCTAGACGGAGATTCCAGGATGAGCTGGACTCCTAAAATAAAGGTTGGTCCTTGGCAGTTTTGGACAGGGAGAGGAGGAAAGAGATAGTTTTGTTTAATTCAATTTAATTTTGTCAACTCTTAGTCTCTGAGCAGTGGACTGGTGGCCCAGTGATAACGGCCACGACTTACGAGTTTTAGGTCGTGGGTTTGTTACGTTGTTTTTTTGCACCTACAACGGGTTGGTTTAGTAAAGTAGCATTTACCTGAAAACATAAGTAGTACATTACGAGGTTTCCGAGTAACACATTTCATTGTAGTTTTACAATCGGCTTCCTCACAATAAATCACTTTTCTTAATCCTAAAACATATTGAATTGTAATTAGTTGCGTTTGTTTACATTCCAAATGTCATTCAGTCAAACGTCAGTTTCTATCTGTCAAAGGCGACATCTGGTGGTCGCCGATTCACAGTTGTAGTTTAAATCGATATTTTAACATATTGATTGCTAACCATCGAAATAATATCGTATGGAGCAATCCTCAATTATTTTCAGCTTTTAGTCAAAAAAAAAGTCATAATAAACTAAATAACCGTAAACGGAAATCATTCATTTTTTCAATATAGACTTCTTTCTAGAAACTTCGTGTCAAGTTAATATATTTTTTATCTGTGAATTGTCTTGGACGTAATGTGACAAGCTAATACTTGCTTAATTTGCCAAATTAAGGTTCGAGGAGATTTAACATTATCATGACGAGTTTTAGTTTTGGAAATAACAAATAATTTGTTTGTTGGTCTGGATCATGAAGATTCTTATTGTTTCAGCGAATAAACGTCATGTTGTGCAGTTGTTAGTGATTTTCAAGAATTTAAGTATCTCGGTGTATTATTTATCTTCAGTGATTTAATATTATTTTACCCGTAATCGGGGAGATTTTTGAAATGCTCCGACTAATTCCGGTTTGTGAGCCAGTGACAGCATCATGGGACTCACTTAGCATCTTGAAGCCCTACGACACGTTGAGTGATTCCACTAAACTTGTTACACGTTCTAAAAGGTAAGGATTTGGTTGTAATAGTCTTTGGAAGTGGTCTGTGAGCCCTTCCCTGGTTGTTAGAAAGGGTATTGTCGTGATCCATGGATATTTATTGCAGGATTCCAAATTGCGCATACGCAGGCAGCTTTCCAGCCGGTGAAGAATCTTGCAGTCAAGTGCTTTCTCCCTACGACAACCGTGAGTATTTCACCCGCTGACTATTTGCAACTCATCCCTATTGTCCGACCACTCAAGATTAGGCAAACCGAAGTCGTAGCTCTTTATGGTGTCATTGTAAAAAGGCCTCGTTAACCGGCTAATGTTTTAGCCTTTTAGATTTCCAAGCTCAGTCACCTCCAGGAAGGTGAATTAGTTTCTCTTTATATTATTAGGCCTCCGTATTGTCGATTCCAGGAGAGGCACCTCGAGCGATTCGTCTCGCCGCCAGGACCTAGAGGATCGTCTGGGGCCTGGACGCGAGACCCGTTCCTCGAGCACAGCGAAGCCTCGTGTGGAGACGACTGCGGCCGGCATAGTCCGTCTAGCGTTAGCGCTCAGGCGGGACGGTTTTTTCTTTTACCTACTTTAACTTTTTATTATACCTTATTACGGTTCCCGTAGGAACCAGTTGATTGTCTGGGTCCGGTTTTCGATACCGGAAACCGGCCTGCATCACAATTTAATTTGTGGATCTCGGGTTCGCCATCCTACCCCGTCCGGAATAGTATTGGACACCTTCGTCGGCTCCGGGATCCGGGACTCTCAAAGTCCCTGGCGCCCATTTAATAGATTTTAAATTAATCAATAACTGGAAGGTTACTTTCTCCTTAGTTTTATAATAATTATTAACTTTTAACTTATGCTCATTTCAAGCGGAACAGTACAGGGTTTATCTCCAGCCCCCCACGACCTTCGCTCTCTATATTTCCTTATTAGCTGGCTGGCAACAATTTGTTATTGGTGAACTCATTTTGTTATATTAGTTTACAGTTTTTTAATAAACAGTGTTTGAGATAGTTGTTGTTTCATATTACCATACCCACTAGTTTGTCACTACAGATAAAAAATCTTAATTGTAACAGTGGCGACCAACGTGTGTATTGGTTGGAGATAGAGGTTACGTCTATTGCTGTACCTTACAAGCCAGAGTGCTGTTCCGTGGGCCTTCCAGTTATTCTAATTTTAAGAAGAAACCGTCGCGTGGAATCCTTTGTTAACGTGTTCATGTTTATGTTTGTACTGTTTTATACACTTTTATTTACTTTTTACATTTTTTACACTTCTTGCTGCTATATACAATTTACAATTTTATTTTACTTGTGTCCCAAAACATTACACCAGGACTATTGTACTTGAAATTAAAAGCCTGGTATTAAAATTTAAACTTACTCTATAAGACTGCTATTTATGTAACTGTGTTTACTAGTGATAATACTTACACTTTGCTCGGTATTGTACATTGTGACAGCCAGTTATAACTTTAGTTCGGTTTCATTTTTTTTTAAATTTTTTTTTTTATTTTTACAAAATGGAACGACCCATTACATTTAATTTACTTCGCAAAGACGAGCTCATATATGAAGTACTGGTCCGAGACGCGAAACCTGCTTCAACCGTAGAGGAACTACGTGTCCAAATTAGGGAACTTAGTAAATTGGTACGTTCTGACGATATAGTGGAGACAAATATAGATCCGAAAACCGAATTACAAACAATTAAGGCCAAGTTGCCAGAAATTGGTGAAGTATTAGATAAGTACCCTTCCAGTTTTAAAAAATTTAACCGCGCTAAGGCATTAGCATTCCACCTATATCATCGTTTGAGTAGGGTTACTCCACCAACTAATCTTAGTGCCGTTTACGAAGACGTTGACAAGCAACTTAGCGGTTATTTATTAAAAATTGATTCGGTTAACGCGAGCTTCCATCAGTCGTTTACTTCCGCCGAGGAGACACCAAATGTACCGTCAGGTTTACAGACGAAGGACGTCATCATTTCCTGCAAGAAGGAATCTGTTAAATCCCTAGATCATAAATTTAACGGTACAGGTTGCGTGAAAGCATTTATTGAGCGTCTTGAGGAGCTTTGCGAGGCCAGGGGTATTAGCGAAGCTTCCTTACATCAATCTGCTCTGGATCTTTTCTCGGACGGAGCCTTATTATGGTACCGGGGAATAAAAGCGTCGGTTGGTGAATGGGCGGAACTGAAGAAGCAGTTACTCACAGATTTCGCTCCGCCTGATTACGATATGCGTCTCATTTCTGAAATAACTAACAGAACGCAGGGGTCGACTGAGCTGTCTTGTATATATATAGCAGTCATGGAGAATCTTTACAATAGACTTTCTTATAGGGTTCCAGAACGCGATCGTTTAGCACGGATCAAGTTCAACATGAGACCGGAATATACGTCGGGGTTGTCAATTTTGATTATCAACACGCTGGACGAGTTAAAAGAGAAGTGTAGACAACTGGAGCTAGGTTTCCATAGCAGGGCACAGTTCCATGAGCCGCCCAAACCAACCTCTTCGTTTGTTGCACCAGACTTAGCATACCAAGCCCCGAAAGGTTCTCAAAGGATTGAAGCCGTGCAAACAGATTCTAGTTCGTCGTTCTGTGTTCGCTGTAGGGTTAAAGGGCACTCGTTATCACAATGCAAATCAAAGGAAATTGTGTGTTTCCGTTGCGGCAAGAAGGGTGTACGTGCACCATCGTGCCCTACGTGCAGTAAAAAGCAGAAGGAGGCGCAGTCCTGTCCAACCTGCATTTCAAAAAACTAAATTTACGGAACTACAGCCAAAATTTTGATAAGTCCGATTGGGACAATTATTTAAAATCTTTAAAATTATTTTTTAATTCACTAAGGGTTGATACAGTACATTATAAGAATACGGACGATAGTCGTCCACATTTAACCGTTTCTATATACGATGAGCAGTATTACGGTTTACTCGACTCGGGTTCTTGCATTTCGGTGTTGGGTTCCGATGTTGGCCAACAATTCATAAGGGCTGGTGCAACTTTACACGCCGATAGACAGTTGGGCAACATCGTAACTGCCAATGACTCGCGGGCATCCGTGGAGGGTTATTTATTTTTACCAGTGACTCTTATGGGAGTGACTAAGGTTATTAAATTCTATGTTATTCCAGACATTACTACACCGTTGATTTTCGGCGTGGATTTTTGGAAGACCTTTAATTTGGCACCAAAAATTTTTAATAAATTGCCATTTCAATATTTAAAAACCAATAGAGGTCATAAATGCGTCTCGGAGGTTAGGCACCTTCAACCGTTTGAAGAATTAACATCGGATCAAAAGAATGAAGCGGAGTTATTAATTAAAGACTTCGAAAAGGTTTCCTTCGAGGCTAAAGGATTGGGTCGTACCCATCTGTTGCGTCATAAAATAGACACAGGAGACGTTCCTCCTATTAAACAGCGTTATTATCCTTTATCACCTGAACGCCTCAAGGAACTTAATCGTCAGCTGGATGAGATGTTAGAGATGGGAGTGGTGGAACCTAGCAGTAGCGCGTGGAACAACCCGGTTTTACTGGCTCCAAAACCTAATGGGGAATGGCGTTTTTGCCTGGACAGCCGAAAGCTGAATGCGGTCAGCAAGCAAGATGCGTATCCACTGCCCTACGTCTCTCACATCTTAGACCAGTTACGGGACGCGCGATACCTTTCATCGATTGATTTGAAATCTGCATTTTGGCAAATCGAGTTGGACTCCGCTTCATCCAAAGAGAAAACCGCGTTCACGGTTCCCGGTCGAGGTTTGTTCCAATTTAAAGTTATGTGTTTTGGGTTGACTGGAGCCCCAGCCACCCAACAGCGATTAATGGACAGACTTTTCGGCCCGGAGTTTGGTAATAAGGTGTTCGTATATTTAGATGACATCATTATTTGCTCATCAACCTTCGAGGAGCACATTTCACTTCTTAAACGGGTTTTAGACAAATTAAGGCAGGCTAATTTGACAATTAATTTATCTAAGTCCTGTTTCTTTCGACGGGAACTAAAATATCTAGGTTACAGAGTGGACGAGCATGGCTTACACACTGATCCGTCGAAAGTTCAGTCAATTATCGACTTTCCAACCCCTACAACCCGTAAAGAAGTGAAAATGTTTCTTGGAACGGCCTCATACTATAGACGTTTTATTAAAAACTTTAGCTCGATAGCGGCCCCTTTAAACGCACTAACGAGTACTAGCAAAAAAGCGCCACCTTTTAAGTGGACGGCTGAGACGGAAACCGCGTTCTCAACCTTGAAGGAGGCATTGGTGTCTGCTCCAGTATTGGCTTGTCCAGATTTCTCTCAACCTTTTGAGATTCATTGTGACGCATCTAGTTTTGGGATAGCGGGCACTCTGACTCAGGTCATAAATGGAGAGGAGCACCCAATAGCCTACTGCAGTCGTTCGCTTAATCCGGCCGAACGCAATTATTCAGCAACGGAGCGTGAGGCTCTCGCTGTAGTCTTCGCCGTGGAACACTATCGTCCTTACGTGGAAGGCGGCCCTGCGTTTAAAGTGATAACCGACCACTCGAGTTTAAAATGGTTTTTTAATTTAACCAATCCCTCTGGTCGATTGGCCCGTTGGGGTTGTCGGTTATCACCTTATAACTTTACCATTGAACACCGCAAGGGTAGGGACAATGTGGTTCCAGATGCCTTATCTCGTGGCGTTCCGGTGCTGGAAATTAAAGTGTCTGACACTGACACTTGGTTTAAAGGGTTGTGGGATAAATGTGTCAGCACGCCCAGATCGTGTCCAAATTTTATTATTAAGGAGGATAAACTTTACCGTTATTCGAAAAATAAATTCGGGGTGGCTAGTGAATATGATTGGAAGCAAGTAGTACCGGAGGGCAATCGGCAAGAATTATTAAAGAGTCACCATAGTGGCGAATTATCTCCACATTTCGGGGTGTTTAAAACTTATAAACGACTTGCACTCCGATACTACTGGCCTAACATGTATAAGGATGTGATTAGCTACGTTGGTAAATGTGATACGTGTGCCGCTTATAAACACTCACAGTTACCTCCTCCCGGTCTCTTAGGTGACGCGAAAGAATGTTCCAAGCCATTTGAAACCATAAGCATTGACTTGGTAGGTCCGTTGCCACGGTCTAGAGCGGGATTCACATATCTCTTAGTTGTCGTGTGCTGTTTTACGAAGTACTGTTTACTGTTTCCTTTACGTAGAGCTGTTGGTAAGGCACAGAAACTAGAAGACGGCGTTTTCCTCGTACACGGTATACCCCGTACGGTTATAGCAGACAATGGGACGCAATTCACGGGTAATGAGATTCGTTCACTACTGGAGAGGTACAAAATACCTCAAGTTCACTTCACACCTCGTTATTGCCCAAGCGTGAATACCGTGGAACGCTATAATCGAACCATAATGACCGCGGTATCAATTCTCGTGGAGGATGATCATCGATCCTGGGATGTTAACATCTCAAAGATCCAATTCGCTATGAACACCTCCACAAATGAAGTTACTCGTTTCACCCCATTCTTCCTAGTACATGGCAGAGAGGCAGTTAGTAGTGGTGATGTCTTCGGCAATGATACCGTTGATCAGCCCACTCTAGCTTGCGCTTCCCGCAGTTCATATGCAAATCAGCTAGACGCATTGGGTGGTATCTTCAATAAAGTAAAGGACGCGCTCGTCAAATCACATAAACGTAGTGCACGTTATTATAATAGTAGTAGGAGGCACGCGGAGTTTGAGGTAGGCGACACTGTGTGGAAGAAAACGTATCCCCAGAGTGACGCCTCCAAATTCTTTATGGCCAAATTAGCCCCTAAATACGAGAGATGTATAATTAGGAAAAAACTTTCACCCTTAGTGTATGAATTGGAAGGCTGTAGTTCCGGTAAAAACCTTGGCACATGGCATATCAAGGATTTTAAATCACCATGTGGCGAGGAATAATTTTTTTTAATATTTTATTTGAATTTAAACTAAAATTCACTAATAGTAGTTGGTCGCAGTGACCATTGAGGGCTGTATATGCCTTGTGGTTGTTTATTTTTATTAAGAAACAGTTTGTAGTGGTACACAGGTTTCTACTGTGTCCACATTTGTAAACTATATTTAGAAGTTGTTGGTGGTCTGTGGTTGTTGCAGGATTGACACCCCAGGGAAGTGTAAACCTCCGGATTGCTGGTAAGGCAGCAAAATGATAGTCCTGAGATAGGTGGCCTAAATGGCGGGCGTGTAGGCTGCATTGATGGAAAACGTTTCAGATGGTATTTTTTTTTTAAGGCAGATTTACCGTCACATTTTTATTATGGTAGACGGTTAGCCAATGTTCATTAGTTTGTAGCATTTAATTTCTTTTAGTGTATTGTTGGGGTACCAGCTCAGCACTATTATCGGTAGTTATTTAAATATTTTTACTCTTTTTGGAGCTTGTCTTTTACATGTTTGTAAATGGATTAGACTCGCTCTTAATTTCTTTTAGTGTATTGTTGGGGTACCAGCTCAGCACTATTATCGGTAGTTATTTAAATATTTTTACTCTTTTTGGAGCTTGTCTTTTACATGTTTGTAAATGGATTAGACTCGCTCATCTCCATTTATTTTTATTTTCTTTCTCTGTTCTTGTTTTCAGGCATGAACGTTGTAGATTTTTGTAATTGTGCTTGGTCCTTCGGAGTCTGCTTTGACGCTGGAGGGCCAGCGTCGAGATTTGCCCTAGTGGGTCAAATCTCTGGTGGTTGGGGAGGTACTGTTACGTTGTTTTTTTGCACCTACAACGGGTTGGTTTAGTAAAGTAGCATTTACCTGAAAACATAAGTAGTACATTACGAGGTTTCCGAGTAACACATTTCATTGTAGTTTTACAATCGGCTTCCTCACAATAAATCACTTTTCTTAATCCTAAAACATATTGAATTGTAATTAGTTGCGTTTGTTTACATTCCAAATGTCATTCAGTCAAACGTCAGTTTCTATCTGTCAAAGGCGACATCTGGTGGTCGCCGATTCACAGTTGTAGTTTAAATCGATATTTTAACATATTGATTGCTAACCATCGAAATAATATCGTATGGAGCAATCCTCAATTATTTTCAGCTTTTAGTCAAAAAAAAAGTCATAATAAACTAAATAACCGTAAACGGAAATCATTCATTTTTTCAATATAGACTTCTTTCTAGAAACTTCGTGTCAAGTTAATATATTTTTTATCTGTGAATTGTCTTGGACGTAATGTGACAAGCTAATACTTGCTTAATTTGCCAAATTAAGGTTCGAGGAGATTTAACATTATCATGACGAGTTTTAGTTTTGGAAATAACAAATAATTTGTTTGTTGGTCTGGATCATGAAGATTCTTATTGTTTCAGCGAATAAACGTCATGTTGTGCAGTTGTTAGTGATTTTCAAGAATTTAAGTATCTCGGTGTATTATTTATCTTCAGTGATTTAATATTATTTTACCCGTAATCGGGGAGATTTTTGAAATGCTCCGACTAATTCCGGTTTGTGAGCCAGTGACAGCATCATGGGACTCACTTAGCATCTTGAAGCCCTACGACACGTTGAGTGATTCCACTAAACTTGTTACACGTTCTAAAAGGTAAGGATTTGGTTGTAATAGTCTTTGGAAGTGGTCTGTGAGCCCTTCCCTGGTTGTTAGAAAGGGTATTGTCGTGATCCATGGATATTTATTGCAGGATTCCAAATTGCGCATACGCAGGCAGCTTTCCAGCCGGTGAAGAATCTTGCAGTCAAGTGCTTTCTCCCTACGACAACCGTGAGTATTTCACCCGCTGACTATTTGCAACTCATCCCTATTGTCCGACCACTCAAGATTAGGCAAACCGAAGTCGTAGCTCTTTATGGTGTCATTGTAAAAAGGCCTCGTTAACCGGCTAATGTTTTAGCCTTTTAGATTTCCAAGCTCAGTCACCTCCAGGAAGGTGAATTAGTTTCTCTTTATATTATTAGGCCTCCGTATTGTCGATTCCAGGAGAGGCACCTCGAGCGATTCGTCTCGCCGCCAGGACCTAGAGGATCGTCTGGGGCCTGGACGCGAGACCCGTTCCTCGAGCACAGCGAAGCCTCGTGTGGAGACGACTGCGGCCGGCATAGTCCGTCTAGCGTTAGCGCTCAGGCGGGACGGTTTTTTCTTTTACCTACTTTAACTTTTTATTATACCTTATTACGGTTCCCGTAGGAACCAGTTGATTGTCTGGGTCCGGTTTTCGATACCGGAAACCGGCCTGCATCACAATTTAATTTGTGGATCTCGGGTTCGCCATCCTACCCCGTCCGGAATAGTATTGGACACCTTCGTCGGCTCCGGGATCCGGGACTCTCAAAGTCCCTGGCGCCCATTTAATAGATTTTAAATTAATCAATAACTGGAAGGTTACTTTCTCCTTAGTTTTATAATAATTATTAACTTTTAACTTATGCTCATTTCAAGCGGAACAGTACAGGGTTTATCTCCAGCCCCCCACGACCTTCGCTCTCTATATTTCCTTATTAGCTGGCTGGCAACAATTTGTTATTGGTGAACTCATTTTGTTATATTAGTTTACAGTTTTTTAATAAACAGTGTTTGAGATAGTTGTTGTTTCATATTACCATACCCACTAGTTTGTCACTACAGATAAAAAATCTTAATTGTAACAGGTTCGAACTTCGAACCCAGGTGCTTTATTTTTTTATACATAATTTCATTTTACCCCTACTCTCAAAACGGTGAAGGAAAATATCGTGAGGAAACCGGCATGTCCTAGAACCAAAAATTCGAAGACATGTGACCATCTATCAACCCGCACTGGGCCCGCGTGGTAGATGACAGCCCACTCCCCCTCGAAGAGAGGAGGCCTCTCGGTATGTAAAGATCACCCATCCTCGGACCGACCGCGGCAAGTGTAGCTTACCCTTATCGATCGACTCGTACGGCTGTTATTACTTAGCTACGAGACCCATCTTAACTTTTCAAGTATCCATACTTATATACTTATTCTTATAATATCCATACTAATATTATAAATTCGAAAGTAACTCTGTCTGTCTGTATGTTACCTTTTCACGCCTAAACCACTGAACCGATTTAGATGAAATTTGGTATATAGTTTGAGTCCCGGGGAAGGACATAGGATAGTTTTTATCCCGATATTCCCACGGGATCGATACTTATGGGGGTGAAACCGCGAGGCGCAGCTAGTAATATTATAAATTCGAAAGTAACTCTGTCTGTCTGTCTGTATGTTACCTTTTCACGCCTAAACCACTGAACCGATTTAAATCAAATTTGATATAGAGATAGTTTGAGTCTCGGGAAAGGACAAAGGATACTTTTTATCCCGATATTCCCACGGGATTGAGACTTATGCGGGTGAAACCGCGGGGCGCAGCTAGTATATGATAAATACCGGAACGATTATGTATGTATGTGTTCTCATCGTATTTCATTGGGAAAACCAGTTTCCTAATATGACGTAATTGCTATGCATGATGAACAATTTTCTGCTTAACGAAGATGTTGGTGGCAAAAACCACAATTACTTAAGTGTGTTTCTATGAAAGATCACTGATGTTGAGGATAAAGATGGCAAGATATTTTAATTTGATTCTGTATATTTAAGAAGTTGAGTGGAAGTAAAAAATAATCTCATATCTATGGTCTGTTTTTCGCGGTTGTTTTTATAAATTTTAATATTTTGACGAACATCTTAATTTTAATTAGGTAAGTTTTGAATTAATTGAATTATTATTTTTTTTTTAATACAAGTAAGCATTTTTTTCATTGACATCCTTCTTTGGTTCAAATTAAAAAAAAAAACGAAACAAATAACACCAGCACCCTAATTGCGTAACATACAATCATAATCTCAATAATTTTGAAGGATATTAAATTGCTAATCCATTGCTTCATATGTTAGAAAAAGTTGTCTGTTCAACAACGTAAATAACGCAATGAATGTTGTTGAACTGTCAAAATGAAACCCATTGCTACTGATAGTCTGTTACGCAATTACCCCACAGGACCTAGGTTATACCTGACGGCCAATTCTCGTCACATAAAACGTTCAAATCTAGTCGCAGTCTCATCTCGACGACAAACAAATGTCAAAAACTTGTCAAAAATTTCGGATAAATTAGAGGTATTTTTGACAGATTGAGAATGAGATCAGACTCTGAACGTTCTTGAAATAACTAGAATTGCCCCTCTATTATGTCACCCTACCATAGATTTAAAAACCAATCAAATACGCGATCGCATACAATAGACACGGAGAAAATTGCAAATACCCGAGAGTCTAGCAACACTGACTTATTATGAAACTAAGCGAAAGTAGCCCAACCCAATACATTTGAAAAATAAACAATAGAACCATTTATTAAAACAATCACATAAACGATTTATCAGTGGTGTAAGATAGATATTATATAACATAACATAACGCCGGTATTCCGCGTAAGGTCAGACAGAGATGTACCTATAGTTCATCCACATTTCGCCAGTTATGTTTAAGTCCCATGTACCTAATAAGGGGTGAGCCTTTTGCCTGACCTGGGACTCGAACCCAAAACCTCTTGCTCAGCAGTAACGCTTGCGACTACTAGACCAACGTGGCTGTCAAAAAGTTGAATTCCTCCGAAGCGGCTTAACCGAATTTTTATGAAATTTTTGGTGTATACGAGTATTTGGTAGGTCTGAGAATAGGTCGTAGGCTATTTTTTACCCCTGTTCCATATAGGTATCCCTACTGATATATCTCCACTGGTAGGATACCCCTAGGTGATAAGGGTGGCCCTCTCCAGATTTTTTTTTGGAATCGAAACTCGTGGGTGAAACTGCGGGGCGCAGCTAGTATCTATATAAATAAATCGAAGTCGGGTTAGTTACACCATTTATAACTCAAGAACGGCTGGACCGATTTTTATGATCTTTGATTTGTTGGATTTGTCTCCGCCCCAAATAGCAGACTAACTATTAAAACAAATAAAAAAAATCAAGAAAATAAAAAGAAAATTTATTTTGTCACACGGTTTGTATCAAACTCAAACTCAAAGCATTTATTTCAATTAAACCATTTACAGGCACTTTTGAATTGTCAAAAAGTCAGTCAGTCAGAAAAAATGAAGCTAGTTGCCCATTCCAAAGCGTAGGTACCTATGGAAAAAAACGGGCAAGAAACTCCATGGACACTCTTTTAAATCAAAATAATGTGGTTACAAAGTCTTGGTTACATCATTCATGTTAAAAATTATACATGTGAGAAAATGAGAAAAAACAACAATTCAAATAATAAACTAAAATAAGCCATGGCAGCAAAGAGATGACCAGTCCCTACTGACGGCGCCCGTTCACGAACATGACGCATGCATCAGCACCATTCAGCTCAACCATTTTGAAGGGAGCTTTGAAGGGAGCGTATCAAATACAAAGCATTTATTTCAAACTAGCTTCTGCCCGCGACTTCGTTCGCGTGAAATTTCTTATTCCCTCGACCCCGGCATCTCGTCGTATTGCATCACTTGCCCGCGCCTCCGGCTCTATCACTTCGTTTCTCCATAGCGCTTTTGCTCGGCTCCTAAGGGTCATAGCGTGACGTTAAATAGCCCATAGCCTTCCTCAAGAATTGGGCTATCAAATGGAAGAAGAATTTTTCAAATCCGACTGGTAGTTCCAGAGATAACCCCCTACATACAAACTTACAAACAAATTTTACCTTTTTATAATATTAGTATAGAACTATAGATAGGCACATAAAAGGCACTTTTGAAAATTTGAACGTCAAAAATTATCTCGATATCTCGAGAACGGATTAACTGATTTCGATGGCGGTACTTACGAAGTCCGCCGGGTTATTAGTTATTATATAATTCTTATTGTAATGTATCTAGACGCCTAAATAAAAAGAGGCTTAAACTCGTTCTTATTACAAAATATCCGTTTCATAATATTCCCATGAGACAATGGCGTTTTGGTCTGAGTGTGAAACCATTTCCCAAACACCAACTTAAATTTACACCTCTTTTAACCCAAACTCATATAACTTTCGACCTTAACTATTAGAAAATAAGAGTGTGATAGGTGGTTTTTGAAGTGGAAAAAGATAAAGTGGTTTCCATAGGTAGAATGCGAAAATGGCCGGTTAGCCGACCTTGTAGATAAAAAGTAGTGTGCTGATATTTGTCTCGAGTGGGTCGTATCGAGGCTGTTCCGCGAATGTATGGGCGATGAATCAGATTGTTATAAAAAGTTTTTTTTAGTGTGATTTCATGATTATGGAATAATATTTTAAATCGACTTTAATGGGAGCTGCCACTTCCAAATTAAATTAAATCTTTTACTCGCAATAGGTTGCGACAAACAGAATTTGTAAGACACAGTATTTATTTCCGGGTTTCAGTATTCCAATCTGGGAACTTGGTTGTAAATCTGGGAATTCGTTTAAAAATCTGGGTATTTCATGAAAATCTGGGAATAGGTTTAAAAATCTGAGCATTATTAAACCAGCAGCTTATCAGTAATGAAAATCACCACTAATTCCTGAAAATAATATAGCAAATGGAAATCTTAAAACTAAGTAGAATTGGTTTTTAAATGAAAATGTCTAAAAATGAAGGAAGTTTTAAACGTCTAATTAAAAAATACCACACGGCGAATATTTATGAAGTTCCTAGTGAAAATTCTTGTTAATTACTTTACCGATTTTAATTAAAACGAAATAGTTTACATAATATCCTTTCGTCCTTCTTCATATTTGGGTTAGATCTTCAAAATGAAATGTCTATCATTAATCAGGATTTCATCTGATTATCATGTTCATACAACGGCCTCCAGAGTTACTTAACACTTTTCGACTTTAGATGTGATGCCACGTTAAGATTTAAAATAAAAAAAAATAATCAGGTACAGTTCGACACAACTTAGATGTAGCATCGGCAAAATTCGTAAAACCGATCACATCCGAACTAAGTGCGCCTTCAAAATCACCAATCTTTATTACTATTTTAGGAAAAATTGATCAATTTTTCCTAAAGTAGTAATAAAGATTTACGAATACGAATTACGAACGTTTTACGAATTATATTATTATTAATTTTATTTGATTATTTTTATGATTAATCAGAGGTAGTCAATAAAAACGTTGCTACCTACAACGTTTTAACAGTTCAAACATTTGGATCACTAGAATTTTAAATCATGATGTGATGTGCCAAACCTGAAGAGGAAATGTGTCAACTAACTTTTGGTGGATGTACAGACGCCAGCACATTAAGCTACCCTAAACTGTCAAATTTTCCCAATCAACTTTGAACCTTATGTTTTGGCGATAAAGTTGAAAATCTATTAAAGAAATTTGACAGATTGTAGTAGCTTGATGTGCTGGCGTCTGTACATTGAAAGCGCCTCCACTAGGTTGTTTTAAGTTATTTTTTGTGCAAGCAATAACTAAGTTCCTACTGAGTCAAACGCGGTTAGAAAAGGAGAAAGGAATATAAAGCCTTAAGCCTAACAACTAACCCCCTTATTCATAATCCTATTTTATCTCTATTTTAGCTAAGATAGGTTTAAAGAACGTTTGTCTTTATCTGTCACGTTGTCATTTCTGTGTGTAAGAAAGAGACAAACCCCATTTTAACTAAAATAGGTTTGATAAGTTTTATGAATAAGGGGGTTAGAATACCTACTCCCTTACTAATAAACGTATTATATCTGATGAACACACCGATTTCTCTCTTTCAGTCGTCAGTAATTTGACTTTCGAAAGAAGAAGACAAAGCTTTGCGTAACTATACAGACGCTATACAACATTTATTAGCCGTTGATCCCGGCTGTCATTCGTAGATCTTTGACAGTCGTAACAGGTAGTCGAAAGCCCGAAAGTCTGACAATAAGTCTTGTCAAGGTATCGTGTTATCCAGTAACCGGGTTAAGGAGGTCAGATAGGCAGTCACTCCATGTAAAATACTGGTATTCAGCTGCGTCCGGTTAGGCTGGAAGCCGACTCCAACATAGTTGGAAAAAAGCAACGCATATGATGATGAGAAAAGGAAGGTAAGGCGTTGAATGGATTGCTGGTCATTTAAAGTAACGACGTATTGAAAATATGGTATATATAGCTATCAAATACTGTTTATTTATTTAAACTTTTCACACAAAAAGGTACGGTCACCAAAAGAGATAAGTAACGAGGGTCGTCGGATATAGTTGAAGTTTAGTAAGAAACCGATGGATGTTTTATAATGAATGAATGAATTGCACCGATCCCAGCATGGTTAAACCAGACTCGATTAATCGAATGAACCCCAAGATTCGCACTAGCTCCTGTAGCCTAATGTTCATGGTGCTACAGCGACCATTGCATATCAAGGAATAGACCAGGGGGCGCGGTAATGGTAGGGAAGACGTGCCCGAAGGATAGGTAAGGATTTAAGAGCCTACCGGATATGCATCCTAGAGCAAGCATTGGACTAGTGGAGTGGAGATGGGTAATTATATCTATGGATGGGCATCTTTTAACGACCTTGCCACCAGGTTGGTGAATTACTTAATAGAAAACAAACTGTTCTTTTTCTCAAATTAAATTTCATTCAAAAACTTCCATCAGTTTCTTACTAAACCTTAACTATATCCGACGGCACTGGTTACTTACCTCTTTTGGTAACTGTACAAAGGTGGACTTGCATTAGGCATTCTCTACCATCTGTTGATAGCTATAAATACCTACTGAATTTTCAATACATTGACACTTCAAATGACCAAGGAGAAAGGAAAATAAAGCCTTAAACACATTACCTAACACCTACAAATACGTAGCCAATGACAATCTATAAGATCTACATGTTAGATGACGAAACAGCTCACAATGCTACACAATTCTATTCGCAGTTCGAAACACCCACGAGGAAGCCGCGGCAAGGTCCGGCCAAGAAATGTGTGAATAAGTTAATGTAAAGAATTTGTTGCTATTGTAATAACAACATGAATTATTCTGTAGATGACAGTGTAGTATTTTTTTTGTTTATTTGCATAGGATAGAACTTTGAATCGTGTGATTTGTATTGTGGATAAATAAGATACCCACAGAATGATTAACATAGCCCGTAATAAAATAACAAACCGATAAATATGATACCCACAGAATGATTAACATAGCCCGTAATAAAATAACAAACCAGGGGGACCCTTTCCCTAGTTTGCACTATCTGAGCCGATAATTACACGATTCTTTTCAAGAATTTAGATTTGGGAAATGACAATTTATAATGATTATTATGGAACCTTTACTGCACCACTGCACCTCGTATTTCGATTTGACGCAAGTTTTCAATTACATCCTGTATTATTATTAATTTATAAACTATTAGTCTTAGGGGCGGCATAACTCAAGGAATCATAGGGCATCAAAAAATTCATCCGCATCGCTGTCAATAGGAAAAGTGCAGTTTGGGATGCATGAAGAAGCCTCCTCGTGTAGCGCAGTTTTTTCTGCCAGTTACTCAACTGAACCGAGCGCTCAGCGCATCCTGGACAGTCGCACCCAACACCTTATTTGACTGGCCAATTCTTCCCTTGCGGTGGTAGGGCTAACGCCCGCCTGGTTTGCGACCACCCTCCCACCGGAGTCCGGCGTCAAGCAGCCTGCTGTTTAGTCGATGCGTGGGAGTTCCAGTGCCTTAGGCATCTTCTGGGCACGCTCGTTCCATCATAGACCTCATCCATAGCTTTCCATCAGGCGTGATCGAGGTCAAGAGCGGGCCCATTCAACAATAATAATAAAAACAGTGCTGGCAAACTAGGTAGGTACTAGGTAAGTATATTAGATGAAAGGCTTGAATTGCCTCGTTGGTCCAGTGGTAGCTAAGTATGCCTTCTTCGTATGGGGTCCTGGTTCAGATCACAGGGTCAGGAAAAGTGTCATTTGATTTTTTCTTTAGGAAATTCTCAGTAGCTACCCGCAGTCTGGATTTATGCCAGCGGGGCAATTGCGTAACACATTATCAATCGGAATCGGTTTCATTTTGACAGTTCAACAACATTCATTGCGTTATTTACGTGTTGAGCAGACAAATTTTTCGAACTTATGAAGCAATGGATTAGCGATTTTTTTTATTTTTTTATTTATTTAAATCGAACACAAATGATTCATATTGTTGTTAGTAACGCTTAGAAACTAATGTTAGTAACATTGTTCATAAATCACAATCAAAATTACAATTAAAATCAAAATTAAAGTTAAAATTAAAATTGAAATCACAATCAAAATTAAAATCAAAATCAAAATTAAAATCAAAATTCAAAGTCAAATCAAAATTAAATGAATGGATTTGCTTCAAAATGATTCTGATTCCGCTTGATAGTGTGTTACGCAACTAGCGTGCCGGTCTGTGGCAATAGGCTCCCTCCCTATTAAGTTGAGTGTACACTATAAAACACTGCCTACCTCTTAAGATAAAGCGTGATGCGTATTGCAAAAAGTTAGCAAAAAAACAGGTTTTCAATTAAGTATGCGTAATTTTGAACATCAGCAAAATCGTCAAAATCCGGAAGACTCCACAACCTTCAAGGCTTCAAAACTACGCGCATCCATTAAGAAACTAATCACAGATTCCACGCACTAATGTTTTGTAACAGAAGGTTCTTTGTAGACTGGTCGGTTTAGAGTACGACCTCCGACTGATGACCTTACAGACGTGTCAATTGTTACCTTAGTTACTTATGTAATGTTTAACATACCTACGTGCAGGGTTGTGCTAAGTAGATGATGATAGATGGGTCAGTTAATTATGACTTGAAGAAACTACATAACATCACGCATGTTTTAGAAGGAGAAGACAGAGGTGTAACTATAAGACGAAGGTATATAATAGGACCCTCTTTTACATCAGCTCTTCCAAAGGACACACCATGGGTATTGTTGTGATACCAGGCACAAATTCTATCTCTCTGTGGAATGCGCTCCCCCAGGAGATCAGGATGGCAACCAACCGATTATCCTTTAAAGTAAACGTTCGCAAGAAGCCGGCAGTATCTTCACAACGGTAATATTTTCTCATTGTTTGTCTTATTTCTTTTTAGTTAGTTAGTAAGTATATTTATGCATTTTAGTATATTTATTTGTGCTTATATTTATATGTAATTAGTTATATATTAAATTCATAGTTTTAATAGGTTCATGAAGTATTAAATAAATAAATTCAGACTCCGGGCTGCAAGTGAAAATTTCCTAATGGAAAAACAATAGGCAACATTTTTACAGAACAGGGAATCAAAACCACGTTCTTAAGCTCAGCTCTTGCGCTTGCGACTACCAGAACAACGACGCAATTCGTATAAAAAACTTAAAACTTGGAACTATTAATGTGATTTTTCAGTAACCTAACCAGATGCAGCAAAATACCAGTATTTTACATGGAGCGACTGCCTATCTGTCCTCCACAACCCAGTCACTGGGTAATACGATACCTCTTGGTAAGACTGGTTGTCAGACTTTCAGGCTTCTGACGACCCGTAACGATTATCAAAGATCCACGAATCAGGACCAACGGCTTAAGGTGTTTTCTGAGGCACGGAGGGGTCTTGGTATGTAAAGATGGTCACCCATCCACGGACCAACCGCGGCAAGCGTAGCTTAACCTGATCGAACGACCCGTGCGACTGATATTACTTAGCCACAAGCCCCTCAGGCCTTTACCGTGTGAGACCATTAAATCCTTTGATTTATTGCAAAGGTCCAAGAAAACATAACCTACGTGACAAATTATATTACCAAGTGGGTGTTTCTTTTTTAACTTAAGGCCACATTCTGAATCACGACATGTATACATCCTATTTTTCCCATTGCTGGGACACCGGCCTCCTCTCTTCCAGAGGAAGTGGACTGTAATCTACCACGTGGGCCCAGTGCGGGTTGGTAGATGTCATATGTCTTCGAATTTTTGGTTCTAGGACATGCCGGTTTCCTCACGATGTTTTCCTTCACCATTTTGAGAGCAGCGGTGATGAAGTTATTTACACAAAGTAAAGCACCTGTGTTCGAACTCACGACGTACAGACGCCAGCACATCAAGCTACTACAATCTGTCAAATTTCTTTAATAGATTTTCAACTTTATCGCTAAAATATAAGGTTCAAAGTTGATTGGGAAAATTTGACAGTTTCGGGTAGCTTTGTGTGCTGGCGTCTGTACAAGTAGTGGTGGTCCAGTGGTAGCGGCCACTACTTATACGAGTGGGACAATTAAATCCTTTTATTTATTGCTAAGGTCCCAGAGACGTGACAAATTAATACCTAGTGGGTGTTTTTAAAAACATAAGGTCACATTATGAATCACGATATGGCCGCCAATTCTTGTCAATAAGCTTACATAATATTATATGCAGACAGACATATGATACATAACATTGTCTTATTTCTTAGCGTCTTGTCGTAAAATATGACATAATGTAGCGACTTTGAAGATGTTGTCGAATAGATTCTTTCCTGGTTTCTTGGCGTTGAAATCAAGTGTGAAGTGTGAATTGTTTCTGGTTGTCTGTGGTTAATTTACAGCACAGATAATATAAATTTTTAAATGAGAAAGTGTGTTTTATGTTTTTAAAACTAAACTGTCTAACCGATGTTGGTGGAAGGTGAGGAATGGACTGTTCGCGTCGATTGATTTAGTGATAAGGAGTTACGCAACTGCTTACGTCATTTTGAACACTTCAATACAAGTTAGGACTTATTGCACCTGCACGGGATTCGAATCCGTTTGGTCCAGAGCTTAAAGCATTTCTTGAAACTCCTGATGATAGTTCATCCTACTTCCTACTAATTAATCACACTAATATTATAAAGGCGAAAGTTTGTGAGTGTGTGTGTGTGTGCGTGTGTTTATATGTTTGTTACTTCTTCACGCTCAAACGGCTGGACCGATTTAGATGAAATTTGGTATAGAGATAGCTTGAGTCCCGGGAAAGGACATAGGATACTTTTTATCCCGATATTCCCACGGGATCGACATTTAAGCGGGTGAAACCGCGGGGCGCAGCTAGTTAATAATATAGTAAACGCGAAAGTTTGTGAAGATGGATGGATGGATGTTTGTTACTCTTTCACGCAAAAACTACTGAACGGATTTCGATGAAATTTGGTTTAAAGATAGTTTATAACCAGGATTAATACATGGGATAATTTTTATGCCGATATTCCCACGGGATCGAAACTTATGCGGGTAAAACCACGGGGCGCAGATACAAGTAAAACTGCACAAAGACGAACTCAATATGCAATAAACATTTTCTACCAGTCTAGCTAAAGTAGAGTAGGGATGCAGAAACAAAACATGGCACAAACAAGTTATATAGTGTCATAATAATGTCTTAAAAAACATCTACTAGAACTCATGATGTTAAAGATTGGATGTAAATTACGTTGTCAGCAATCCATCACTTCAATTTATAGACCTCCCATACAAAACATATTCCCTTTCTGCATACCCTATTTATGTCAAATATATAAGGACGTAACTGAAGGTTGATTCAATTTGAATCAAACTAGACAAACCATTTGCCTCTTATTTTCACATGTTTGGGTATTTGCAATTTTGTGTTGAAGTTACACTCACGATCACGTATTTAATCCGTATAAGGAAACATTGAATTATTGGATTATTATGTGCGAGTATTTGTATTTGGACTATCATTCAAGTGAATTGCCTGCCTAAAAGTCTGACAACCAGTCTTACCAAGGGGTATCGTATAATCCAGTAACTGGGTTGTGGAGGTCAGATAGGCAGTGGCTCCATGTTAAATACTGGTATTCAGCTGCATCCGGATAGACTGGAAGCCGACCCCAACATAGTTGGGAAAAAACTAGGCAGATGATGATTCATTTATTAAATATTGCCTCTAGCTTCTTCTTCATTCTTGAAAGTAGAAGTATAACAATTAACATATTTTATAGACAGTCAGCAGAATGACTTACCTACAAGTTTAATCTTTTAACCGCTCATATCAGCTGCCGTAACCCACGCGCCCAAAAAAAAAAAGACGGTAAATAAATACTTGATAGAATACAGCGTAATTAAATAAAAAATCAGATTAAACGACCGGTGGTATTTGGTCGTAAATATACGACCTTGGCGAAATGGACACGAAAATATTTGTCGGATTAATGCAGCGTAAGCGGTTAAAAGGTTAAACATACATAGGTGTATTCAAACTATAATTTTAGAGACACAAATGCTATAAACCACCTTTTCAAACAGAGCAATGTAAAATTCAGGTTATCTATTTTATTTGTTCAATTTTCATGGCAATACTACCGAACCCGTTTCCGATTTTCTTTTGAGATTTGAGAATTATCTGTGAAGTTTTCTGAAAATTGGTTTATGAAGGTACCTAGATAAATTTGTCCTAGAGTACTGTGAACGCCTCGTGCACACTTCATCATCATCTGCCTAGCCTTTTCCCAACTATGTTGGGGTCGGCTTCCAGTCTAACCGGATGCAGCTGAATACCAGTATTTTACATGGAGCGACTGCCTATCTGACCTCCACAACCCAGTTACTGGGTAATACGATACCCCTTGGTAAGACTGGTTATCAGACTTTCGGGCTTCTGACTACCCGTAACGACTGTCGAAGATCCACGAATGACAGCCAGGACCAACGGCTTAACGTGCTTTCCGAGGCACGGAGGGGTCTCGGTATGTAAAGATGGTCACCCATCCACGTGCCTCGTGCACACTTAAGTACTAAAAATTAATTATGCAACCGTTTTCTAAAAACAATACCTACCACACAAAAGCCCTTTATCCATTATCAAAATCCTCCAAATCATCAATTTTCTCTGAACAAATTTTCACACAAATACAACCTACAACCTACATAGCGCGCATCGACTCCCGCGCAGGCTTCGTTACGTAGATGACGTCAATGAATGACATCATGCGCCCGCGCCAGTAGGAACGACCTACACCGCGCACTGTTTAGAATGTCAACTCAACAGTGATCTGTCAATAATATACAGGTATGCATTTTAGAGGTTTTCCTTATGTATAAGCGATATTTAATATGAAAGCTTAGTTCGAAGATGTGTTCGGATTTTAATTTTGAAGATGCTCTTTTTTTTCAATAGAATGTCTCTATTGGTTGATGAAGCTGCTGGAGGTTTACTGGAGCAGGGGTGCAGGGTTACAGGCGCAGTTTCAGATATTATTCTCTTATAATAAAATATGTGAGAGATATTTCTTAGGTATGCCTTAAGGTGAATGCGCAGTGGTAGACCGCGCAATTCAAATTTTCTTACGTTTTTTGCAATTTGAAGGTCAGTGTCAGGTTGTATCTTGATCAAAATTTGATTCGCGACTATAATAGTATGCACTTACAGAATTATAGTCATTAGAATCATTAATATATCTCTTTAAGTTAGATTTCTACCGTTAAGAACAAATCTCGTATGGAAAAGTGTTTATGGTAGAAATCTAACTTAGAAAGATGTATTAATGATTCTGATGATTATAATTCTGTGAATACGTACCTGTTATAGTCGCGAATCAAATTTTGATCAAGATAAAACCTAACACTGACCTGAAAATTGCAAAAAACGTAAGAAAATTTGAATTTCGTGGGCTACCACTGCGCATTCACCTTAACGATAGTCGCTTGCGGTGTGTGTTATTGCTTTAAAATGACCCGACAGGGTACATGTTTTTGACAAGTACCGTACATATGTATATTGAAGCCGACTCCAACATAATTGGTAAAAGGCTAGGCAGATGATGATGACATGTTTTTGACAAGTCTTTTACAGTACTCACTAAAATAGCTTTACACTAATACACTTAAGAGGAAATGCGGTCGGAGAGACTTTTGAAAAAGCCTAAGTCAAAAGTCATAATTCGAGGTTTGGCTCTCGTCTATTTCCTCCTTCAATATTGTACCAATTTAAAAGATATTTCATAAACTGAATGAGAAGGATCTGTGTCCCTATGTTTTTCTTTTTTCATTAATAGTTGTCGAATTTGTACACTAGGCCTCTGTTGACAGCGGTTTAAATCGGCAAATTGGAGCATTTTTTGAGGGTTCTAGGGCTTATAAAAATAATGTATCATCAAAACGGAACACATAGGGACATACAAGTAGTTAATATTTATTATTCTGCAAAAAATCATTGCCTTATGGTCATTAACCAGAAAGAAAACAGGTGAGAGCGTTTCTATGAAGGAAAGACCACTCGCATTTCCTTTTAACGGGTGTAAACGCGGGATTAAACATACACTTGGGAGCAAATAAATCGAGCCACTTGCTTTTTTTTGCACGTATAATGGTTATTATTTTTGGTATTATGGAACGTATCAAATCGAAACATATATCGCCTAAGGGCTTATTTAATAATCTTTACAATGAGGGTAAATTTTTGAATGATAACCTTATTTAGTGATAAATTATTGGCTCTGAAAGAAAAACGGTAATTTTGATAGAAAATTGTAGGGTTAAAACAGTCCAGAAAATCTAACGAAATCAGGGCAAGGGGGGGTAATACAAGATATTAAGAATAAGTTTATACCATAATTTTGTTTTTAATTGTTTTTTTCTGGACTGACAATTTTCTATCAAAATTACCGTTTTTCTTTCAGAGCCAATAATTTATCATTAAATAAGGTTATCATTCAATAATTTACCCTCATTGTAAAGATTATTAAATAAGCTCTTAGGCGATATATGTTTCGATTTGATACGTTCCACAATACCAAAAATAATTACCATTATACGTGAAAAAAGGAAGTGGCTCGATTTATTTGCTCCCAAGTGTAGTTATGATGCTAGCTTAGAAACCTTTCTTATTCTGTTCTTAACAACTTAACTTCAATTGTTTCATCCCATGATCTCATAACTATGACCAATACCTAGTCAAGCGTGTTTAAAATCATCACAAAATAATGATCTACGTGACTATATATCCGCTGTTCCTTATATTAATAAGTTGGAAGACGAGCGACGATTACTGCCGACCTCGATCCGAGGACGACCCGACCACGACACCAATACAGCACGCGTCACCCTTATCTTTAAGGCCCTTGAGTTCAATTTATGATGACCAGACTGTGTTGCATAAGTTGGTTTTTGTGGTGAACCTTATTGGAGTGGATTAAGGTTGGTTTTCGTGCGAGTTAGTTGTAATAAAATTTTTCAATAATGTAATTTGCAATGATAATGATGTTATAGGTAGAGTTATATAATTGTAGCATATTGATTGAGTAGAGATTTAATTTAGAAGATGATCTCTTGATAATCAATTCGCACAATAAAGTTGGTATTTTAATTTTTACTAAGAGTTAAGTAGTAACTTCAGTCAATACAATCTGTTTCAAGAGTAATTTATTCATTCAATAATTGCGTTAGACTATCAACAGGTCCCGTGCCAGACGGTGCGTACGTGTCCCACGCGCGCCTCAAAGAGAAGTCAGCAAAAAGGAAGGGGCCTGCCAGGGCCGAAGCCTGCCGGGGGTGCGGGTTTGTCCGAAAGGGTTACCGCTACCCCGGAACATAAAGGGCTAAAGAAGGAACACGGATGGGTTTTAGTCAGTAAGAGTCTGACACTCCCTTCCGCTCCACCCAGAGCGGAAGGGGTCATTTGATGATTTCCCATCCATAAAAAAAAAGACTATCAACAGGTACCCAATGCTTATACAATACAGGATGGATTTTTGAGACGGGGTGGTAAAGTTAGACACCTTAATCATTGTAGTTACATAAAAACGGTCTTTGGAGACAGTCATTATTTTTTGAGAAATTTTGGTAGCTATTCACAGATTCTGACTAAAAATTACAGTCGGCAAAACAGTTTGTGACAAGTTTCACAAAAACTTTTTTTGATGCCAATCGATCCTATTTCTTATATGGATGAAAAAACTATATGGAACCAACTGAGGTAGGTACTAAAAAGTCAGAAATCGTAAAATACTTTTAATAGATTTCTTCTTTTTTTTTTGCGCGTCTTTTCGTGTTTTAATGCCTATATGCTATTGTTGCTTCTGTCAAGATTGCTCTCGAAAAGTTTCAACATAGAAATTAACACAATATTCAAAGTTTTAACATGACTAATCCGCCACAATCTAAATATTGGTGGAGACTGAAGATCATTCGCGATTGTGGGCGTTTCGTGTGTTGCACAAGCAGATGTCGCCCTCGCTCGCCCTTGTGATACCAAACGCAGACCATCAGGGGCATCTCACATGGACCGTTGAGTAATTATGTTCTGAATGTTAATATTTCAACAGATTACGTGCGGATTACGTGTGATTGGATATTTCTGCAGAAAGATATCATAAAACAACGCCGGTATACCTCGAAGGGGTAGGTGGAATCGTCATAATCAGCCAATAATGTTCCCTCTGCTGGGACAAAGGCCTCCTCTCTTCAGCATCTTTGGCGTTGAGGCGTTATTGGTAAACATCATCATCTGCCTAGCCTTTTCCCAACTATGTTGGGTCATCGTCCAGTCTAATCGGATGCAGCTGAGTACGAGTATTTTAGATGGAGCTTCTGCCTATCTGACCTCCACAACCCAGTTACTGGGTAATACGATACCCCTTGGTAAGATTGGTTGTCAGACTTTCGGGCTTCTGACGACCCGTAACGACTTTCAAAGATCCACGAATCACAGCCAGGACCAACGGCTTAACGTGCTTTCTGAGGCACGGAGGGGTCTTGGTATGTAATGATAGGTCACCCATCCACGGGCAAACCGCGGGATCGACGCGTGCGGCTGTTATTAGCTCGCCACAAGCCCCTGTTGCCATTGTTGGTAAACGTTTGTGAAATTGTTTCGCGAAATTGTATTTTTTTAAAAACGGCTGCGTTAGTTCCTATTTTTGTCACGCGCCAGGAGGTCCTTCTAAATTTGAAGATAATATTCAAGTAATGGAACAACAAACCGAATGTCATACATAACAAAGTTCAAATTTCATTGCAACCAAAAACTTATTAGGATCTTTTTGTTACAAATGGTCACTCAAAAATCAACTTAGAATATGTTTTATTAAAGTATATAACTGATTATTTAGTATATTATCTGAGGTTATGAACACTGCTATACAGTTATAAGTGAATGAAAAAAAGATGTAACTTAAGGCACTATTATGTAGATTGTCAGGTGGTCACATACACACATCTATTAGTCAACTAAACACAGTTTCCAAGAACACAGCCTTTTATCTTTCCATAGACAATTCAATAAATATTCTCCTCTATAAATGGCGGACTTATCAAGTTGAGTAATATATAAAATGGAATTAATAGTCACTGTCCGAAGTCGGCAAGGTGATTGAGCAAACGGGTCCCTCCTTTTTAAGAGAATCAAGATTATTCGCGCATATATGAGTTTCGCAATATGGCGACATTCATTTATTAAGATTCAGTGTTTACAGACCAAGTGTTGCCACTCAATTTTCTTCGTTAGTTTTTGTAAATGGCAAGTAATAAATAAAATAGATTTGACGTAAACATAGTACGGTCGAACAAGCTACGAGTATTTGGTATACAGGCAAAAATATTCATCTTTCCACTACACTGCCAATATTTAGTTTTATTTTGTGCGTTATAACTTTTTCAACTTGTGGCATCCTTAATTAAATAGAGTGGTATACAAGAATTGACTAACTCAGCACACCACTGTTTAAAAGCAGTTGCAAGTTAGCTGCCTGTACCTTTAATTTCTTATTTAAGTTTCCCGGAATCTTTAAGTAAAAATCTATAATGTAGATAATTTCTTTCCACGAACAGTAGATTTGTCAAAATTTTCTTGTTAACTACAAGTCACTGCTTACCCTATAATTACCAGTTTCCTCAACAAAACTTAAAACTACCTGCTGGATCTAAGTACTACACGTAATCCTATTTAGAACCTTTAAATAAATGAAATCTCATGGCGTCCAGTTCGGGCGTGAACTAATATGATTCTCAAACATTACATAAAGCTACATAACTATTTAACGCCGATATGAAGGCAAACATTGGGAGCACCCACGCAGAATACATAATGAGCTAGGTGCCATTACCGTTCTGCGTAGTACACTTTAAGAAGTTTATTGAGGGATATAAAAAATGCATAAGCAAAATTCTGGTCCCATAAATAAGGTAAACTCAAAACTCAAACTCAAACACAAAGCATTTATTTCAATTAAACCAAATACAGGCACTTTTGAATTGTCAAGAAATCGGTCAGTCAGAAAGATGAAGCTAGTTGCCCATTCCAAAGCGTAGGTACCTATGGAGAAGAACGGGCAAGAAACTCCATGGACACTCTTTTAAATCAAAATAATGTGGTTACAAAGTCCTGGTTACATCATTCATGTTAAAAATTATACATGTGAGAACGATGCAGAACGTTAAAAGCGTCCATAATGAAAAGATGAGAAAACACAACAATTCAAATAATAAATTAAAATAAGCCATGGCAGCAAAGAGATGACCAGTCCCTATATTCCCCAGTTATCGTTGCTCATAGACTAGGGTCTAACTGTGACTGTTAGCCTGCATCATCCCACTGCTGGGAAAAGGCTTCTTCCCATGACTTCAAGCTCTTTCGACCCAGGGCTAAGAAGGGCCACTGGTCGTTTGTTTTTTCCAGCTCGTCCCGCCATTTTCTACGAGGTCTGCCGCGTACCCTTCTGGCTGTTTCAGGGCTCCACGTAGTGGTTATTTTGACCCACAGCTCATTGGGCATACGGCAGACGTGGCCAGCCCAGTCCCTCTTCAGCTTAGCGGCTTTTTGAGCAACATCAGTAATCTATGTTTTGGAGCGCAGTGTGATGTTGCGAATAATATGGTCTGTCAATTTGACGGCTGGAGGGGACGCGGACGGATAAAAAGTCAACTAAAGTCTTGCTAGTTTATGAAACTTCTTTAACTATGGACAAAACAATTTAGAAGATATTATAGTTTCCTCAGAATGTGTAGAGATGCACTATGTAAAATCTGTAGAAGCACCACTCTTATGCTCGTCTAACTTGCAATCTTCCTTAAATTAGATCACTGCATTAGTAGCCAAGTCAGTGGCGTGCATTGCATATAGGCATATAAGCAGTGCCTACCTCGATATATCAACCAATCACCCTCTTAGGGGTGGAATTTCGAAAAACCCTTTCTTAGTGGATACCTATTCTTCACAAAGAACACACCCTCCAAATTTCATGTCTATAGTCAGTCAGGACTTTGAATTTTATATACATATATAGATAAGCCTGTCAATTACATTTTAGTGTGTGTGCCCTACAATTAAGAAACTCACTAAATTATTTTCATTTTGAACTTAGTTCCTGCCCGGGGTCCCCCGACGACAGGTTTTTTTTTCTTATTAGTGACCGCATCTGCCTAGACTAGACCCGGCCTAGTGCCTACCTATTCTGAAAACCAGTGCACGGCACTGGGCCAAGTCCAGTTGGAAACCAGCGTCAGGCACTAGTTGTCTGGCATTTTTGCTGAACTGGGTCTTCTTCGCCGAGCCGCGAGGCACACTTTCGTGCTGATTTTTTACATCACATACTTTACAATTTTATTTTTTTTAATCTGAGATATTATTGTGTTGAGAATTAGAGGAGCTTGTGGCTAAGTAATAACAGCCGCACGGGTCGATCGATCAGGTTAAGCTACGCTGGCCACGGTTGGTCCGCGGATGGGATCTTTACATACCAAGACCCCTCCGTGCCTCGGAAACCACGTTAAGCCGTTGATCTTTGACTAGTGGATCTTTGACAGTCGTAACGGGTCGTCAGGAGCCGGAAAATCTAACAGCCAGTCTTGCCAAGGGGTATCGTATTACCCAGTAACTGGGTTGTGGAGGTTAGACAGGCAGTCGCTACATGTAAAATACTAGTATTCAGCTGCATCCAGTTAGACTGGAAGCCGACCCCAACATAGTTGAGAAAAGGCTTTACAAATGATGAGGCAAATGATGATATTGTGTGCCTTTTAGTATGTGTTAAATAAATGTATTTTCTTTCTTTGCTTTTTAGCGATAGAATTGCGTTAAGTGGTTTATCATCTATGTATCTACGGTCTCAGGACGATACCTTGCAAGGACCTCTATTTCCAAACTCCATTGACATGCAAACTTATATAAAACTTCACAAAATATAAAGTGAAGTGTAGCAAAAGATTGCGTCAAGGTTGCTTGTTTTTATGCTAAACGGTACGTAGGAGGTCCCTGCTGCCCACGTTGCCATTAGAGGGGACATGGTGACGTTGTAATAGGCGCTTTATTTGCAGATAGAGGCCTTTTAATTATTATTGATACTTAATACTGTATTTGACCCTGCGATAGGTAGGTGTTACGTTTAGTTGTCGAGGGTCAAAGTGTTATATTATTTATTTGTTTATTTAATATTTCAAGCACATAAATGAGGAGCATACAAAGGCGGACTTAATGCCATAGGCATTTTCTACCAGTCAACCTTTGGTTGATGCAGAGACAAACAGTGGTAGGTGCAACATGAAAAATTGAGGAATAAATATTTTAAATATAAATATAAAGATACGCATAAACCTATTAAACTAATTACATATAAATATAAGCACAAATAAACATACATAAATGCATAAATATACTTACTAACTAACTAAAAAGTAGTTGTACGGTTTTATTCTATGAGGACTTTCTTGGTTACTCTGGTTTAGAATTTCTGAACGATGAAACAGAAATAGTACATTCCGATACGTGGGACTTAAGTAGTCCATTATTGCACGCCGTGCAGTAAAGACAACTTACGTCATACGTATCGTATACTATTTTACAGCTCGTGTGACCTAAACCCGCACTTAAGCCACGCTTTTCTGCGGAAAAATGGACCACATTTCGTACAAACTTTAAAGCCCTTGTTTTTCGAAATGAATGAACCGATTTTAATGAAACTTCGTACGCATATACAGGATACAAAGGTCTAAAATGTAAGTTAAGAAAATTTTCGAAATGTCTTACTTACAAAAAGATAACTGGAAATCTCTGTTTCTATGGAAAATTTAAAATCGGTCTAATTTGGCTGTAACACACACGTCTAATTTGGCTGTACAAGAGTATAAGTTTACAGCCCATAACCCAACAATATAAAACTTACGAGTAATTGCATTAGGCGTGGTAACAATTAATTCGTCATCAACGTCATGCAGGCGCTCATTATGTGATTAACTTTGCAATTTAATTCAAAATCTCTTGTGCTGTAAAAGTGTAGTGCAGTGAATTGGTATCACACGCCCCATAAATACATGAAAGTATCATCTGCCTAGCCGTTTCCCAACTATGTTGGGGTTTGCTTCTAGTCTAACCGGATACATAATCAGTCTATAATGTTCCCACTGCTGGGACACAGGCTTCCTTTCAGTGAGAGGGAGTGGGCCGTAATCCACCACGCGGGCCCAGTGCGGATTGGCAGATGTCTCATGTCTTCGAGTTTTTGGTTCTAGGACATGCCAGTTTCCTCACGATGTTTTCCTTCACCGTTTTGTGAGCAGTGGTGATGAAATAATTTACACAAAGTAAAGCGCCTGTCTGGATTCGAACCTACGACCTACAACTCGTAAGTCGCGGCCGTTACCACTTGGCCACCACTGCTCCACCAATGGTCTAACCGGATGCAGCTGAGTATTTTACATGTAGCGACTGCTTATCGGTCCTCCACAACCCAGTTACTGGGTAATACGATGTCCCTTGATAAGACTGGTTGTCAGACTTTCGGGACCCGTAACGATTGTTAAAGATCCAAGAATTACAGCTAACGTTTTAACGTGCTATCTGAGGTACGAGTCTTGGTATGTAAAGATGGTCACCCATCCTCGGACCAACCGCGGCATTGCAGGGCAAGGGCTTTTCTATATTTAAATGTGTAATTATTGAAACCCCTTTCAAAAGATCCTGCAAGAAAATTGGCCAGTTCAAAAGGGAAACAGGGAATCCAATATCTGTCGACGTATTAACTACCAAACAAGTAGCCGAAATCTGGGCCGAGTCCATTAAGATTGCTATTGACATGCTAAGAAGAAGAAGAATATTAACTACCTACTATAAATAACTACGCAGGAGAAAATAGTCCTAGTTTGGAACCAAAAATCGACACAGATACATTTGAAATCAAGCATAGACCACAAATCAGTCTATCTCAAAACTTGTCAACTAAATTGCAATATAAATCACCAAAGCTTATTCAAATGCTCCAAAATCGCCAAAAAATTAAGTGAAAAACACATTTCAAAAGTCAATCAAATGGTCGACAAACTCTTTTTCGCATCAATCCATGATTCATGAATTCTGAATATGGTTGTGTACCATAAAAAAAAATCTCAATCAAGAATTAATCAGGGATAATTAAAACAGCGAATGGTTTACGTTTTTGGGTGTCATAATAGAGGTGGTGGTAGGTTCAATAACATTGGTTTTTATGGCGTTTTCATATTAATTATTGTCATAAAAACTTGGAAACCGCAAACGACTAATGCTGAAAACGGTATTCTTATAACTGTGTGCATGCAGTTTTTAGTCGTTGTAGCTGTAGGTAGGTCCTTATTTATTTATTTACGATCCCCAATAAAAGTTATACACAATACATGACTCATAAATAAAAGGCAACATCATTAAATGAAGGCACGTGAACATATCCGTCAGAAGTTGGCCGTAACATCCTAGCGCTGATTTGCTGGATTCGTTTTGTCCTCTACCGATAATTTTTCCCCTGAAAGTTCATTTGGTTTATATGTATCTATGTATTAGTATTTATTCTTGTATTTTATAGTAATTTCCTAGCTATTTATCCCGTATGTTGCACCTGCCATGTTTTGTCTCTGCATCATCCTAAGGTTGACTGGTAGAAAATGCCTCAGGCATTAAGCCCGCCTTTGTACAGTATTTTTTTTTACTTGTGCATATAGTTTTAACAGATAAATAAAGTAGGTGTAAGTACTCCTTCATTTATAGGAGACCACAGCATGCACAATAAAGTCAACAACTTAGCGTAAATAATCAGCCTATAATGATCCCACTGCTGGGACACAGGCCTCCTCTCTGTGAGAGGGAGTGGGTTGTAATCCACCACGCGGGCCCAGTGCGGGTTGGTAGATGTCACATGTCTTAAAATTTTCTGTTCTAGGACATGCCGGTTTCCTCACGATGTTTTCCTTCACCGTTTTGAGCGCAGCGGTGATGAATAATTTACACAAAGTGTAAAACGCTTGTCTGGGTTCGAACTTACGACCTAGAACTCGTAAATTGCGGCCGTTACTAATGGGCCACCACTGCTCCTCCATACAAGCACATGTTGTTTCCAAACTGTTCACATAAATGTAATCATTCAAGTCGTGATGAACGCAAATGGATATAGGTATGATACAAGATTTCTTGTACTTTTTGGCTGATCTAAAGGGCTTTTTGATGTGTAAAGATTTACCTAACCCTTCGAAACTCAGATACTAGATGAAGTAACGACGGGACCACACAGCTGTAAACAATTTACAATAGTAAACCTATATTCCGTAGCTCATCTAGTGAGGTTATTATTTTATAGCCATGTCGATGTGCAACACGCCCACATGGCTCATCTTGCAGTTACAACATATTATTGACTATCGACGTTCACGTGTTTTTGTTTCAAATGATAGTGGTATTACGACATTATGATGGTGGCAGTGTCTAATGCTTTGTTTTGCTACTTTTTTTTAGTTTTTATGGGAAAATAACAGCTGCGCACCTACTTCGGCCGCGTTAAATTTAATTTTCCCCCGATCTATCGCGTCGGGTCACATCGCCCGCGCTATCGTCTGACTTTTTTTTTTAATACTCAATATCAGCTTTATTGCTTTACCATAATGTGTACTTAGGTGGTAATTATATAATTTAGATCATTATGGACCCTGTAGGGCACAGAGAAAAGGGTAGGAGAGAGGAAGCTCTTTTGTTTTTGCTCGACTCCTATGGGTCCAAGCGCGATGTTAAGTAGCCAGACCTTCCTTAAGAATTAGGCTATCAAATGCAAAAAAAAAAAATTCTTAAATCCTATAGGTAATTCGAGACATTATAGCGCGTTAAAAAAAACAATTCAGCTTTATTATAATATAATCTTCATCATTTCAGCCGAAAGACGTCCACTGCTGGACATAGGCCTCCTCGCTTTATGTTTTACCTAAACCTCCTCGGTATAATATAATACAATAATATACATAGATATAGAAGATAGATAGATGTGTTAAAAGAACAGTTTAGTGTTTTAGGTGCAAAGGTGACTATATTAATTTAAGTTTATAGATTCATATAATAGGGAACGAACCCATTACCAACCAGATACAAATCCGACTCTGGGCTGCTACTTAAATATCGAACACAGGAGACCCCATGCTCAGCATTTGCATTTGTGACCACGAGATCTACGAAACAGTTAAGTCAGCCGAAGATAACATTATCCAACGACATAATTCCTGTACCAACTATTTTACATTAAAATTTCATTTATTCAGTCTATTTCCCATTACTTATTTAGAAAAATAACAAAATTAAAACGATACACAAACTAAAATATCGCGTCGAAAAATTCATCCGCATCGCTGTCGACTGGTAATGTACCCAATAGACTGGCAGCATTACCACGTTGTATGGCAATGCTTAGCCTTTGACCAAGATAAAAGCCAGCCCTTGGGTCACGGGAAGTGTCAACTACATAATCAGCCTATAATGTTCCCACTGCTGGGACACAGGCCTCCTCTCTGTGAGAGGGAGTGGGCCATCCACAAAGCGGGCCCAGTGCGGATTGGTAGACGTCATATGTCTTCGACTACGGCAAAGCCAAAAGGAGGGCTAATATTTTAGCAGGCTATGTAGCCACATATAAGCAGCTGTTCCCTCATTTGAGACCACATAATGCCTCACCACACCCCTGTCCTTCTCAGCGAGCATCAAGTGAAGTGGATTGAGACGACAACGCTACACTGTGCGCGCGCGCAGTCAAGGCCACGCCCACTGGTCGCCGACGCATGGCGCGTCACTGCCGGAACTAGCTTCTGACTGTTAGGGTAGGAACTGGTATGAACGGTATTTGGTGTTGACTAATATTTCGGTTTGAATCTTAAATGGTAAAAAACATCATTGCCATCAGTTGTGGAGGTCAGATTGAGCAAATCGAGGAAGATTGCGCCAGTTAGGTATTGTGGGTTTTCATGACAGCTTATCGATGGCTTTCCCCAGTCGCGTAAGCAGCCTATAATGTTCCCACTGCTGGGACAGAGGCCTCCACTCTTGGAGAGGGCGGGGGCTGTAATCCACCACGCGGGCCCAATGCGGGTTGGTAGATGTCACATGTCTTCGAATTTTTAGTTCTAAGACATGATGTTTTCCTTCAACGTTTTTGAGAGCAGCGGTGATGAAATTATTTACATAAAGTATAGCGGCTTGGGTTCGAACCCACGACCTACAACTCGTACATCGGGGGCCGTTACCTCTAGGCCACAACTGCTCCCACAAAATCGCATTACCCACTTAATAAAATGGTTTCATAAATGATTGTGGTGAATTACAGCCCACTCCGTCTCGAAGAGAGGAAGCCTGGGACCCAGCAGTGAGACAAATTATCCGCTGATTATGAATGCGATTTTGTTCAATGTAACGGTCAGTTTTTAAGAATAAAACCTACTTTTACCAGATGAGTCAAGAGAGGTGATGTGTTGTCGCAACGCAGCGTTTACTTCGCGTCTCAGTTACTTAACCATTGCGTGTTGCTTACAAGCGACTCTTGCGCATATTGTTAAAAGCCTGGGAATTCAATAAAAGGTAACTGAGGTTAACTTTAGATAGTGTTATTGATAAATGGAAACAATATTATGGGAGGGTTTTGGGGTCGTAAGACCAGAAGGCCAATTCTCGCGTTTAAGATCTAGTCGCAGTCTCATCTCGGCGACAAACAAATGTCAAAAACTTGTCAAAATGTACGGGGAATCCGAGGATTTTTTGACAGATTGAGACTGAAATCAGACCGTGAACGTTCTTAAAATTACGAGAAATGCCCCCTCGCGCTTCGGTGGCTTTTGATGACCCAGTAAAAAAGGACACACAGGAAGATGTGTGAAAACATTATCCCAACACTATCCTGCAATCGATAACCGCCCGGGCAGACAGGATAGCCCACTAGTGTGGGCGGTCACAAATGGTACCTGATCTGTTTTAGTTATTAACATAGGCTACGCTATTTTGTTACTACGAGTAACTGTAGATGGACATTAGTACATTACATAGCAGTAGTGGGCCAAGCCCTATCACTCGGCTTGGTCCTATTACAAACAGCTGTATGTCTATTTTCTCATTAGACAAATTTTGAACTACCTAAATATTGCATAAGATATCAAACAACTCAGCCTATCGCAGTCCACTGCTGGACATAGGCCTCTCCCATGCTGCGCTACAACACTGTCGTCCGCCTTCCGCATCCAGTCTGTCTCAGCCACCTTTTTAAGGGGAGTACATGACCTAAACCGCGGTCACTGTCGGACTGCATAGAAAAGATAGAGAAGCGCAATTACACAACACTGGTAAAATTTATTGCAAAATATGAAGCAATTATCTATTTACAAAAAATATATTGTTTGGACTAAAAAATTAAAATACTATTGCTTTAGTATGTTGCTAGTAGAATAATCTGACAAAAAAAAATCAGAATGATTGTATGTATAGTAGTATGGTTTTTATTGTGACAAGAAAGTTTTTAGAGGTATCTTCATGATATTTTTCTATCGTATCAAATTCATTGTATTATATTTTCAACACACTATCTAACTAGAATATATCCTGAAGAATATCATATATTTTTATGATTTTGTTTACTGTAGTCGATCATATACTTTTAGGCATTATAAAACTTGCATTTTTTGCGTTCAGGTCCTGTAGTCTCCTTAAGGTCATCGGTCCATCTAGATAAAATAAGATATAAATAGTGTAAAATGTTTGACAAAAAAGTTCTCAATACTTTTTAAACTCTTTGTTATACAGTTCAGCATGAAATGATATAAAACTCGAATGAAACGTTCGCTGGTACTAAATTAGATTGCGAGCAAGTTATCTTACCGATCAAGTTGGTAGGTACTTGCTCTACTTCAAACGAGACTAATGCAATATTCGTTAGAGGCATTTATCCTTACGAAACGGTATGTTTTATTTATTCTGTTTAATTTATGACTGGGTTGATAAAAGTAGGTATTGAAGGGATGGAAAAGTTGATTTTATAATGTTTATAATTACTTTCGGTGCCGAAACGTGGACACTGACGGTCGGGCTGGTCCACAAATTTAAGGTCGCTCAGCGCGCTATGGAGAGGGCTACGCTCAGAGTTTTTTTGTAGGATAAAATCAGAAACGAAGAACCAGAGCTACCGACATAGCTGAGTAAGCAAGCTGAAGAGGCAGTGGGCTGGGCATGTTTGTCGAAGGACCGATGGCCGGTGGAGCAGACATGTCCTCTGAGTGCAGAGGTGGAGACCGCGAATCGGCAAGCGTAGTGTGAAACGCCCCCCAGCCAGATGTACAGACGACCTCAACATTGATTGTGAATAGATTTTGAAGGTATTTTAATTACGGGAATTGACCTTTTGATAGGTAGTCGCTTCATGAAAAATAGTGATATTCAGCTGCAACCGGTTTGGCTAGAATCGAAAATAAAAAATTATGCCCTGATAGATAAGGCTGGATTAAATTATGCTGAAAAACACTTGTATTGTATTTGAAGGATTATCTAGTTGTCCTAATGCATCTAATCTAACAGATCGGAGGCAGAGATCACTCGCGTATAGCGTAACACATTCATTCACTACATATTCAAGGCGACACGTTATGCAATACAGAATGAAACAGTTTCTGTTATAAGTACCTATAACAGCTGTTTTTTTATGCATTTTTATATCCTGCCTTATGGCTTTTTGGGTTTCTTTCTGTGAATATTTGGATCATTATTATAGTAGTGGTGGCCCAGTGGTATCGACCACGACTTACGAGATATAGGTCGTAGGCTCGAACCCTGACAGGCGCTTTACTTTGTGTAAATTATTTCATCACCACTGCTCTCAAAACGGTGAAGGAAAATATCGTCAGGAAACCGGCATGTCCTAAAATAAAAAATTCGAAGACATGTGACATCTACCAACCCACACTGGGCACGCGTGGTGGATTACGGCCCACTCCCTCTCACAGAGAGGAGGCCTGTGTCCCAGCAGTGGGAATATTATAGGCTGATTAAGTATGTATTATCGTCGTAATTTCTAAGCTTGTATCCTGCGGAGTCAAAATCAAAAGTGATTTATGCAAACAAGGCTGAGGATAAGCATTTTTTGAACGTTAAAATTGCATAGGACAGTCCCCCAAAACGCCCACCCTTCACCACTTCCTATTGCTTTAACTGGGAAGAAGAAGTGGCGCAACAAACTCCCCAGCAGCACAGCTAAAGGGTGCCAATGAGACCCTACTACTACGTCTCCGCTGTTTGTTTGTCTGTCTGTCATAGGGCTATATCTTTAGAACCAGGATACATTGATCGACGGCGTTCGACGGTTTGTCCATAGAAAAAGAGAGCAAAGCATGGAACTACGTACGCATCCTTTCGCATCGACGCGACGAACGCGCTCCGGCGGCGATCGACGGTGTTCGACGGTACAAAAAAAAAGTATAAAACGAAAGCAGAAAGCATTGTGTGCTCTTTTTCAATCGACAAAGTGCGAAAGACCGTCGATCAATGTATCCTGACCCTAAGAAGCAGTTAGCGATTTGAAATTTTCACAGAACACCACCTGGTGTAATTTGATTTTGTTTTGAATAATACATATATCCTTAATTAACAAAAATAACAAAATTAAAACCTAACTTAACTAAAACTATACACAAACTAAAATATAGCGTCGAAAAATTCATCCGCATCGCTATCGACTGGTAATGTACCCAAGAGAGTGGCGGCATTACCATGTTGCCTTAGCCTTTGGCCAAGGTTAAAGCCAGCCCTTGGGTCACGGGAAGTGTCAACCAGCCGTTCTGAAATTTCCTTAAAAAGACCATGAGCACTCGGACCCCACGGCCTAGGGTTTCAACCCCAGACGGCTCGAAAATATAAGTTCCGATAAGGTTATTATATTTTCGTCGCTTGAGGTTTTCCGCAGCCGCAGGCGCAGCGCCAGCACAGCATGCCGATCCAGGAAGGGATGGCGCAAGAGTATAGACACCACCTTCATTTATTAATTAGGTCTGTATTTCTTGCAGATCAATCTATGTACGAATATAATTTTAGGTACAATTCTTTCTAGTCTCAAAAAAAAAAATAGTTTGTAGATTGAATTGTACTAGAATTCAGCAGCCAACGATTCGTGCTTACTCATTCGTGTCGACGTCAATGATGTAAAACAAAACAAAGAAATCGATTGTTATAACCTTTACAAAACACTATTAACGTTGTTTACTTTGGCGTTAAAATAAAAGTTGGTTGTGTATTACCAGATCTATGAACCTGAACGAATTTAAGCCTCCTCTACACGTCGTCAGAAGCGTCCACAGACGTCGACAGATGCATCAGTATCTACGACGCCGACGTGTGATCGTTGAAAAATGGATGTTGAGACCGTAGCTATTTATTTATTACTTTTAACTACTACTTGAGTGTGCATCGTATATCATGTAGTATTTAAGTTGTCTTAATTCCAATAGAAATAAAAATGACCTACTTAGACTCTGTTAGATGTCCAATTTGCAATTACGGTAACCAATGCGTCGTCAGACGTGTGGACAGACGCCGGACGCTCGCGCTGAAACCCTTTGATCCGTGCCACTATCAAAAAGTACTCTGTGCGTGCCACAAAAACCGACAACAAACGGATTGGTGGCAGACGCATCTGCCGACGTCAAATACCTACCACAGACTAGCAAATTGCCCCGTCTACACGTCGGCGGACGCATTCGCAGATGACATCTGCTGATATCATCTGCCGACGTGTAGTAGCAGCCGCCGTGCTGTAATTTCTGTCTCGCCTCATGGGGGGAAGGCGTGAATTTACCTATGTCATCATCTGCCTAGCCTTTTCTCAACTGTGTTGTATTTTACATGGAGCGACTGCCTATCTGACCTCCACAACCCAGTTACTGGGTAATACGATACTCCCTGGTAAGACTGGTTTTCAAACTTTCGGGCTTCTGAATACCCGTAACGACTGTCAAAGATCCACGAATGACAGTCGGGACCAACGGCTTAACGTGATTTCCGAGGCACGGAGGGGTCTCGGTATGTAAAGATGGTCACCCATCCACAGACCAACTTACGTAGCTTAACATGATCGATCGACCTGTGCGACTGTTATTATTTAGTTTACCTATGTATGTATGTAAAATAAAGGTCATATACGTTATACTATCGGAATTATAATGTAACACGCGTCATGGGAGAGGCCTATCTCGACCAGTTGACAGGGAGAGGCTTAGGTGGTTTATAATCTATACTATAATATTTAAAAAGAGGTACAATTTGTTTGTATGTTTGTATTAGGGGGTAATCTCCGGAACAAATCATCCAATTCAAAAATTTTTACTGGTTGAAAGCTTTATTATGCCTGAGTGCTTATTCTCGTGGTAGCGCGGCTAATATCATGCATATTAGCCGCGCTACCACAAGTTTTGTCTAGCAAGTCGGAACGAAATACCTCTTAGTATCTACAGAATTATTTGCGTGCGCAGCCTAAACAGTTGCATGTAAAACAATGCATGGCAATCTGGCCCACCTCAAAGGATTCTACAAAAGAGTCGGGATGCGGTGGATCGGGTCCCAAAACTTCACGCGGACAAAATCGCGGGCAGAAGCTAATATCAGATAATAACAACCTGCAAATGATCCCAGTTCAAACTCAAACTCAAAGCATTTATTTCAATTAAACCAATTACATGCACTTTTGAATTGTCAAGGGGTCGGTCAGTCAGAAAGATGAAGGTAGTTGCCCATTCCAAAGCGTAAGTACCTATGGAGAAGAACGGGAACGAAACTCCATGGACACTCTTTTAAATCAAAATAATGTGCTTACAAAGTCTTGGTTACATCATTCATGTTAAAAATTATACATGTGAGAACAATGCGGAGCGTTAAAAGCGTCCATAATGAAAAGATGACAAAAAACAACAATTCAAATAATAAATTAAAATAAAATAAGCCAAGGCAGCAAAGAGATGACCAGTCTCTACTGACGGCGCCCGTTCACGAACATGACGCATGTATTAGCACCATTCAGCTCAACCATTTTGAAGGGAGCTAAAAGGAGAGCTAGAAGGGAGCAGCGGAAGGCAAAGACCTCTTTCTTATACAAAGAAAGACAGAGGATTGGTCATCACGCTTGCTCACGACGCGTGGGCAATTTGAGAACGAGAAAACTAGTTGATAAGATCGTCATCGATAAACTAAAGGTCTCTTAAATGTTGTCTAGGGTTGATACAAAAGGTACTCAATTTTGTCTATGGGTACCGAAATTAAGGTGTTTGAAACCTATAGTTAATAGGTAGATACTTAATATATTTATTTATTGATGGTAATCGTTTCCTATCAGCGTTGGTATAAAAATACATTAAGTGGTAATGTTGCTTAATCTGACGTCATAGGTTTGTCTGCACAAAGCTTTGCATCAAAATTCGCAAGAGCATAAACAATTTTTTCCTTTACAACGTTGTAACCTAACCTTAGTCTTATTAGTGTAAGAATGTAACCCCTATACTGGTTATGAGAACCGGTTGCTCGTCGCCAACCTTCAACTACTTACAATGACCAGGGCTATTACATTTTAATAAGCATTTGCATTCAAAATGCATGAAGGACCAGAAAATTATAACAGTCGGGTATAACCTGTCGTTAAAATTTTGAATAGCCGGGTGTACCTACCGATGTCTGAAATCTATAGTGATGTAAAGTTATTAAGTTTTTATAGAATAAAATTCATTGATTGGAATAAAAACGTAAGACAAAAAGAACAATCCGTCATGCCATATTCGGTTTGACCTTACGGGTAATACGAAGGTTTTTTTGAGCCCACGATTATCAATGGCCAGATGTTTCGCAAAGTATCGATAATTCCTTACCTTTGAAACACTTTTATCCCACACAGTAACTTAGAGGTTGACACCTCATTAAAAAAAAAAAACAATAAAAAAATCACACAGCACTTCTTTTGTGCATGGACACTACCACATTCCTACACATGAAGAAATAAGAAAAATAAAAACTTTTTCACATTATTCCAATTTTGAATTTAAAACACACGTTCGATTTTAACAAAATACGTTAGAAGAATGTTAAATTTTCAATTTGAAAATGGAGATTCGTGTTCGTTTTTTAAAATGTTCGTTGGCTGTCGCATCGCGGCCGCGCGTTCTGCGTCGGGTGTTGCACTGGCAGGCTGCGCGGGCGCCGACCAAACGGCCTTTACCGAAAAGGTCTTATGATCCGTGTAGGCGATTATCGACTTAATTGAGTAGATGTAAAAGGATTTTTTATGCTCCGTGTCTGAATGAAATAGGAAATATTGATAGATAATAAAAATAAATAAAATTTGGTTTCGTGTAGTCATTAAGGATTTTTTAATCTTTGCGTGACTGTGTGCAATGGAAAACGAGTTTTAAGTTTCAATTTACAATTATTATGTTGAGTTAAATAATTTAACTTAGGTAAGTTTAATTATATACCTACAAAAAATTACTGAGATTAGGTACGTCTGAAAAACATCAAGCCAGTTGAAAATCTATTATAAGTAATATCATGTACAGTCAACAAAATAGATAAGTATGCAGGGTCGTCGGATATAGTTGAAGTTTAATCTGTCAAGCTTCGCTAATGAGACACAATTGATTTTCTATTGCTTGTTCACCGATCGGTGCACCGCGGTCCTTGAGCGGTTAATAAGAAACTGAAGCCTTATTCTTGAGGAAGGCTATGATCATAAGGAGAGGAGCAAAAAAAACAGTTCAGAAAGAACGCTAAGTGAAAACAAAATGATAGCGCGGGCAGGTGATGCGAACAAGAAACACGCGGACAAAGTCGCGGGTAAAAGCTTGTCTATATATATAAAATTCAAAGTCCTAACTGACTGATATAATCAACGCACAGCCTCAACCGCTGGTCCTAGATACATGTAATTTGGAGGTTGTGTTCTTTGTGAAGAGTAGGTATCCACTAAGAAAGGGTTTTTCGTAATTCCACCCTTAAGAGGGTGAATGGGGGGAGGGTGTACGTGGACGATGTCGCGGGCAAAAGCTATAGTTTAATATAAGATAGACAAAAAAAAACGTAAAAAGGGTTGCAGACCAAAAGCTAAGCTAAGTTAGCCTTTTTTTTTTTAACGTGGAGAAATGCTCATGCATTCTGCACTACCACGGGGAGATAGTGCAGTTATGTGGGACTCCAACCCACTAAAACTCAACGGTATCCTCCTCTGCCGCTTACGGCGGGAATACGCGTTAGCACTCATCCGTGAACCCGCCGCAGCTGTCCGTAACCGGACCCTCCTCTGGGGAGTATTCCCCATCACCGGCGCACCAGAACACATAGCACGCCGTTACCACCCCAGGGACCAAAAAATTACCTCAGCTATGCAAGCTAAGCTAGGCTAACTTAGCTTGCATAGCTGAGGTAATTTTTCATGCTGCTGGAGGCCTACCATCAACTTTTAGTTACCCATTCAATTCCGATGCAATCCAGTTTAGGTACCTAAACTGCATCGCTAAGATTCGTACGGTCAGCGTCAAAAGTTGATTAACACTTCAGTTTTTTTGATCTTAGTTCTTGAGCAAAATATTTGTTCAAAATTGCAGCAGAATATTTTTTTTTAGAAAATATACTCTTGTCTATTATGTGAAAAGCTAAAAATCAGTTTATTGAAAAAAGTTGTTGTCAATTTAATAACATGTAAAAATGATAGTGTTAATCGACTTTTGATGCTGACTGTACCATGAAGAGCCTTTAGCTGACTGGCTTTTGAATCGCTCACGGAGGAATAAACCAACGAAATTTGTCTGTGGTCCGTGGTATGAGAAAAAGATAACGCTGTACATTGTATTTTAAGCCCATGGGTTCAATGTCACGTCATGGTACGAAATATGAACGAACGAAAACAGTTTGCGATACAATAGCCGACTTGATTCAAACTCAAACTCAAAGCATTTAAACCATTTACAGGCACTTTTGAATTGTCATGAAGTCAGTCAGTCAGAAAAAATGAAGCTAGTTACCCATTCCAAAGCGTAGGTACCTATGGAGAAGAACGGGCAAGAAACTCCATGGACACTCTTTTAAATCAAAATAATGTGGTTACAAAGTCTTGGTTACACCATTCATGTTAAAAATTATACATGTGAGAACGATGCAGAACGTTAAAAGCGTCCATAATGAAAAGATGAGAAAAAACAACAATTCAAATAATAAATTAAAATAAGCCATGGCAGCAAAGAGATGACCAGTCCCTACTGACGGCGCCTGTTCACGAACATGACGCATGCATCAGCACCATTCAGCTCAACCATTTAATTTTTGGCGTCAACCTAAACTGCATCGCTTTAATGACGTCGTGGTATGAAATAGCAAAGCGATTTATTTTCTATTAGGTCGTCAATTGAATCGCAATAACAGTTTGTAGTAGGTCTCCTGTTCATCCCGGGTGTCACCATTGCGAGGATCGCCCAGAGGACACGGTGGAGCATACGGTGGAAGTCTGCCCCGCATGGGCGGAGCACCGCCGTGCCCTCGTAGAGGCGATTGGCAGCGGCGGCGACCTCTCGCGTCCGGCCCTGGTTCAAGCCATGGTCCGGGGCGAGAGGGAGTGGGAGGCAGTCACCTCCTTCTGCGAAGCAGTCATGCTAGCGAAGGAGGTGGCGGAACGGCTGAGGGAGAGAGCCACACGTCCCAGCCGCCGCGGGAGACGCTCCGGGCGTCGGGAGCCGCGTGACGACTCCCGGCCACCGTAGGCGCGGGCCTGCGGACGGAGAGTAATGAGTAGCTCACCCTCCGATCAGGACCAGGCCCGTGCCGGACGGCGCGTATGTGTTCCACGCGCGCCTCAAAGAGATGTCAGCAAAAAGGAAGGGGCCTGCCAGGGCCGAAGCCTGCCGGGGGTGCGGGATTGTCCGAAAGGGTTACCGCTACCCCGGAACATAAAGGGCTAAGGAAGGAACACGGATGGGTTTTAGTCAGTAAGAGTCTGACACTCCCTTCCGCTCCACCCAGAGCGGGAGGGGTCATTTGATGATTTCCCATCCATAAAAAAAAAAAAAAAAAAAGGTCTCCTGTTCATATAAGTTTGCGGTCTGTGCACAAGTATGAAAAACTACCTCAGCTATGCAAGCTAAGCTAGACTAACTTAGCTTAGCTTTTGGTCTGCAACCCGCTTTAGTCGATATCATGCTTCTTAATAAAACTCGAATATCCAACACGAAAACATGTTTATTACTTAGATATAATATTGTATACATTTTAATAGTCGGTACTTAAACCGTCTGAGTATGTAAAATAATATATTTACATACAAGTTTCAAGACGTGGAGGTGTTATGACCATTCCAAGTCCCTTCAACGTGTAGATTATTTTGTATTACTCAGTACCTACTCAGTACTGTAATGATTTCTGTGTGCTATTTTGACGACGACGTGGTATGTTTATTTATGTTTACAGTTTTGCTTAGTATACAGGGTGACTGGAAATTAGTGGCGGAGCCGTTAAGGGGAGGTAGTCTAGGGTTTTTCCGACAGATATCACTATGAGACCTACCGTCCTTACTTAACCCTTTCCAAGATATTCCTACTTAAAGAGATAGTAATAAATCCTAAAAAAAAGTGATTTTGGCCTACTTTTTTTTGTTTTGCAACAAAGATATTCTAAATAAGTAATATTAATTGTAAAATTTCCGCTACTGTCATTATTTTATGCAAAAACTGCTAAACAAAAAGTAGGAATATCTTGGAAAGGGTTAAGTAAGGACGGTAGGTCTCATAGTGATATCTGTCGGAATAACCCTAGACTACCTCCCCTTAACGGCCCCGCCACTAATTTCCAGTCACCCTGTATATTTCGCGTTTTTCAGATAAGTTTCGAACTAGAGCGGGGCTCTTAGACGTTAGTTTTCCATGCGACGAGAATATCTAGGCTGTAGATCCCACGAAAATATAAATTCCTCTACATCTCTCTCCCCTCAATTACAAAATTAGGAGAAAAAAAACGCGATGAAGACGAAAAAAAGAAGGTTCCCAAGTCAACGCGTATACAACTTGTATTTTTTGATTTCCCATAACTCTAGGGGGTCAGTATACTCATCATTATGAACAACTTTTACTATGGGACCAAACCTGAAATCGCGAAAAAAAATCAGCTGTTCCCTACATTTATGTTCGCATAACTCGTCAAAATGTAGGGAATAGCTGATTTTTTTTTAATGGGACTTAAACATAACTGGTGTATTGTGGGTGTACCTCCACCTCTGACCATTCTTTAAGGCAGTACCCCAACCAAATAACCTTGAGCATTCGCGACAGAGACAGAGAGCGACACGACTTCCTCATACGAAAGGGATGCGGCGTACCCTGCGCACGCCCCTTTATCATAAAACTCGCAAAATTTTTGGAATTATTTGAATAAAAAAAGAATAGCGATCTTTTTAAATAAATTAAAACATGGATTATTTAGATTTTTAAATTATTTATTTATTTTATTTATTTATTTATTAATAACCAACTTATATAGACAGTTTGCACCACACATACAAGTTATTGGTCAATGTTAGTAATTAGACATGTCATACAATCATAAAATTAGGTTAAATCACATAATAAAAAGATGAAATGAAATAAGGTGAAACAAAATTGGACAAAACTAGATAAAAATTAGATAAAATTAGACAAAATTAGATAGAAATTAGCATAAATTGGAATAGAATTATATTATCTATCCATTGGTGAAATCCTCAAATTAATAGAACGTCAACTTTAGCAAAAAATGCATGCAATCAATAATTTTAATCACTTTTTTAAAAGGAGATTTTAAATGTATCAGTAACATATAAAACAAATAATAACGGGCAATGTGATGATAGGATATCGAACATTAATAATGTGCTTTCAGATGTAGTTTATTTCTCATAATTATTGAGCTAATAGCCTCTGAATAACGTAGAAAAACGTGGTTTTGGTCGGGGTACCGCCTTAAAGCGTGATGCTGCGAGTATTTTACGTCCACTACAATCTGGTACAGTTCGACACAACTTAGATGTAGCATCGGCAAAATTCGTAAAACGTTCGTAATTCGTATTCGTAAATCTTTATTACTAAGGTAAAATAAGGTAAGGTAAGGTAAAATTGATCAATTTTTCCTAAAGTAGTAATAAAGATTGGTGATTTTGAAGGCGCACTTAGTTCGGATGTGATCGGTTTTACGAATTTTGCCGATGCTACATCTAAGTTGTGTCGAACTGTAATTATTATTCAACTAAGATCATTTCGTCTGCAAAGGTGGTAATTACAGCATGATCTTCAAAGTCATTATAACGGTTCGCAGTCTGATTATATGAGATCGTAGCCACCGGAACATCGTACGTGCTAGGACTACCGGTCCTTACCCACGTTTAAAATTAGCTACATGATTCATAAAAGTTCATTTTTTTAAAGTAATACGTGACGAAAATTACGCCGGTCTGATGGTTACGCTTGAACACAAAAGGGGTGAACCAAAAGTTTTGTTCAACGGGCATGGTTGGCTGGTGCTAGTAATAGATTCTATGGAAGTAGGGACTAATTTCCTGTGAACCTGTCATACCGATAGTTGCTTCCCCTAGCATATTATTTTGATAAATTGAATGAGAGTTACATTAACCTATTTTGCAGCTAAATATTTATTTAGGTGATTACGCATTTAAAATTTGTTATGACTCCTTTTTTTTAGTTTACAATAAACTTTTTTTTAGTTTAGTACTAGCTGCGCCCCGCGGTTTCACCCGCATAAGGCTCGATCCCGTGAGAATATCGGGATAAAAACTATCCTATGTCCTTTTCCGGGACTCAAACTATCTCTATACCAAATTTCATCTAAATCTGTTCAGTGGTTTAGGCGTGAAGAAGTAACAAACATATAAACACACACACACACTCACAAACTTTCGCCTTTATAATATTAGTTTGATAAACTAGCTGCCCGCACCCGCGTAAATGTCGATCCCGTGGGAAAATCGGGATAAAAAGTATCCTACATGTTAATCCAGGGTATCAGCTAACTCCATACAAAATTATATCAAAATTGGTCCAGCCGTTTGAGCGTGAAGAAGTAACAAACACATAAAAACACAGACACACTCACAAACTTTCGCCTTTATAATATTAGTGTGATATATAGTGTGATGTGATGAAGTGCGATTTGCAGCTTCAACAATCAAATAACAGTTGTGTAGGTAGTATCAAACGGAATTCATATGAGAGAATCATGATTAGATTCACCGGTTCAATGCTGTAATTACAGAAACAATTAAAAAGCCTTTGTGTCTCGCGTGGATCCACGTTCACGCACATATGAAGGGTAAAGGAACATACATAATTTATATATTTCCAATACTTTTATAACATTTTCAAAAAGTTATGTTATCGAGAATGGAAGACGTTTTTAAAAACATTTGTTAAAATTCTTAGTTGATGGTATTTACTTTAGATATATAATGTCGTGAGGAAAGGTTTGAGTATGAATGTCGATGGCTATAAGAATAGGGGAAGACCAAAGGAACGATGGATGGAATGTGTGAATGATGATATGGTTAGAAAGGGGGTGACTACCGAGATGACCACTAATTAATAGAGTATGGAAGAAAAAGACAAGTTGCGCCGACCCCAAATATTATAATTTGGGATAGGACTATATGAATGATGATATTTCTTTCAAGCAAATAACTCCTTTTGCAAAGGCTCTATTCAGATTTTGAACATGTTATTTCAATGTATTTAATTTTAAGACCGCCCATTGTGTCACCCATTGTAAAGTTTCTATATTTATGTCTGTAATTTATATGGTGTACATAATTAAGAGTATTCTATTTTATTCTATACACTGTGTTCCGGACGATATACATAAACTTCGACCAGATGTTCAGACCATGGAAATATGCATTTTTCATTATGGACACATTAATGAATTCTTATTTTGACGTAAATCGTCCGACATACATGCCTCTTTATCCGAATTGGCAATGATGACGTATTTTCATTCATAAGCTTTGGAGTTAAGACCCTTTCTTACCGCATAGCTCAATTAAATTTCAATAAATTAAATTACAAATATCTTTGTAACAAAGCCTTTTTAAGTACTACTTCCTGTGTTAGATTTAATTTGTAAAAGTTATAGAAGCGTTTGACAAAGTTTATGGATAACGTGAAGAACACGGTGTATTATGGCGCTTCTATGAAACAATATTTCAATTAAATTCCCCTTTCCAGTCGCCACCACAGTAAAAACACATGTCATTTCATTGATCCCTTTTTTTACCTGTGCCGGGTCGCAACAGATGATAGATACTATACACCTGTCGCACAAGCACAAGGTACGGTCAGCATCAAAGTTCACTTCAGTTTTTTTAATCTTAGTTACGAGTATTGAGCAAAATATTTGTTCAAAATTGCAGCAGAAGAATTTTTTTTAGAATATAATTATACTCTTGTCTTTTATGTGAAAAGCTAAAAATCAGTTTATTGAAAAAAGTTGTTGTCAATTTAATAACATGTAAAGATGATAGTGTTAATCGACTTTTGATGCTGACTGTACACTGACGTAAGGCTAGTCGTGTTGGCTCAGTGGTTAAGACCTCGCCTCACATGCATGTGATTATGGATTCTAATCCAGGCATGTACCAATACTTTCAAAATTATTGAAAATGTCATACAGGAACTTGCCTGGATTATTCAGAAGCACTTTTTGAATTTGAGAGGGGTTTGTGGCTAAATAATAACAGCTACACGGGTCGATCGAAGTTTAAGATAGGCTTGCCGCGGTCGGTTAGTGGATGGGTGACCATCTATCAGCGGGGCGCAGCTAGTAGTTAATATAAGGTCCCATTAAAATAGATGGACAAACTTTTAAAAATCATTCAGACAAAAACGCATTAGATACTTACAAGAAAAATAATCAGCTAATTTATTATTTAAGGTCAAAATAAAATCACTTTAATCAGTGTTTTTTTTCTCCTTGTATATCTTTAGTTAGACGTACTGAGCGCTGTGTTAAAATTTGTCCATCTATTTTAATGGGGCCCTGTATTAGTCTGAAATCGCCAACCCGTCTTCAGCAAGCGTGGTGATCAATTCTCGTGCCTTCTGTACATTTACAGAAGGCACGAGAATTGATCACCACGCTTGCTAAAGACGGGTTGGCCTTTGCACTGCAGTGGGACAGTAATAGTACAGGTAATAGGTTGGTATTATAAACTGTCGTATCCAAGGAAGCTATGCCATTTTTGGATGGCAAGCTAACCAGTCCTTTACTACGACTAGACAAGAAAGGCCTGCGCCTGGTGACGGGGACCATCACGGGACACTGCTCGCTGAACAAACACTTCCACACTATAGGCGTAACGGACAGTCCCCTGCAGTGGCGTGCGTTGGTTTTCAGAATAGGTAGGCACTAGGCCCGGTCTAGTCTAGGCAAACGCGGTCACTAATCAGAAAAAAAAGTGAGGTCAAAAGTGTGATTATTTAAGTAGGCTTAAGGGTGATAATTTGCGAAGGTCGAACGTCATGGTAGTACGCGTGAGACGTACGTATTTTTAATTTTGTCGTATTAACTTGGACGAGTAAAGACCAATGACAATGTGCGAATAGTACGGGAGCCGAATAGGCCGTCCGGCGACTGCCTACTGCCGCGCGTGTTTGTATGAAGATTTTGTTTTTTGTTAGGTATGATAATTTAGCTCTATGCTCGGAGTCTCTTTGAAGGATAAAATCAGGAATGAAATTATCCGGAAAAGAACCGGAGTTACCGACATAGCTTGCAGAGTAAGCAAACTGAAGTGGCAGTGGGCTGGCCATGTCTGTCGAAGGACTGATGGCCGGTGGAGCAGGCGAGTCCTGGAGTGGAGACCGCGTACCGGCAAGCGCAGTGTAGGACGCCCCCCCGCTAGATGGACGGACGACCTAAAGAAGGTGGCTGGGGTCGACTGGATGCGGAAGGCGGAGGACAGGGTGCTGTGGCGCAGTCTGGGAGAGGCCTATGTCCAGCAGTGGACTGCGATAGGCTGAGTTGATGATGATGATGATAATTTAGTAAGTTTCTTAATTGTGGGGCACACACTAAAATGTAATTGACAGGCTTTATGTTGATATATCGAGGTAGGCACTGCTTATATGCCTATATGCAATGCACGCCACTGGTCCCCTGTGCAGGGCTTGCATGGAGGCTGACGAAACCATTGCGCATGTGCTCTTTGAGTGCGCAGGCGTCACCCAGACTAGATCAGAAACCCTTGGGACACCCAAATCGTACACAGATGTTCTCAACAGACCAGGAGACTTAGCCAGCTTCTGGAGGGAGGTGGGCTGGTAGGAATAACTACCGACGGCCGCCATGGCCCACACACAATGGTCCATTTGAAGGACTAAGTACGGAAACCAAACCCCTAACATAGAACATACACTGTCGTAACGTCAATAAATCAATAGTCAAGCATTCACTCGGTGATTGCTTGAGTAAGGTGTGTGATGTCATTTTAACTTGGTAATGTTGGTAATTACATTAGTCGACAGTGTTAAATATAGCTTTTGAGTCATGAGTGAACACGTAGTTTGCAAAAGGGAAAGGATATATACAGACAGGATATTTATTATGCTATTGTATTGGTTAGTCATATAATATGTAAGATTAATAAATAAAATAAGACCTGAAAAAGTTCTGGAGAAAGAGAGAAAGAAAGAAATGAAAAATATCGTCACTGGAAAGGAGAAAATGCTAAAGCGCCATTTGGGACAAAATTAGTTATAACATGATGACGTTATGTTATGTTGTATTGTTGTTGTTGAAACCTAAACAGATCGATGCAGATAAAAAATCTAATCCAACGATATATTATACAGGGTCCCATTAAAATAGATCGACTTTTAACACAGCGCTCAGTACGTCTAACTAAAGATATCCAAGCAAAAAAAAACACTGATTAAAGAGATGAGCTGAGTATTTTTCATGTAAGTATCTAAAGCGTTTTTCTTATATATTTTTTTACCATCGTCCTTATTTTGGTGGTGTGAATGATATAAAAGTTTGTCCATCTATTTTAATGGAACCTTATATAACAAATTTTGGCCCAAATGGCGCTTTAGCATTTTCTCCTTTCCAGAGACGATATTTAATTTGGGACACGCACAGAAAATACAAACAATAAAAAAGAAAATTAAATAAAAAAAAAAAGAAAATTAAGAAAATCATGAAAACAAAACAAAATAAAACCGAAGAGTTCGTTCTGGAATTACTTATTTGATAGCCAAATTCTTGGAAAGGTTATATGTTATTTAACAACAACCCTAGTCGAGCATACAAAAAAAAGTCAGAACGAACGCTGAGCGAAACTGAAGCACAGAATGACTGAAATATAAGCGCGGCCAGCCGATGCGATGCGACGCGAAACTTCACGTGTACGAAACAAACTTAAAACAACCAATTTTCCCTTTTATAATATACCGTATGAATCATAAAAAGACAAACCACTTCGATTTCAAAGTAAACGTTTTCATCATTCACCCGAAGGTTCTTGCAAAAGTGCAGACCGTTCACATAAACGCATAAATACATAATATAAACCAGCATAAACGAAAGGACACTAAAAATCCAACCGCGCATCGGCAAGAGTCGGATTTTGCAAAGCATAAACTCTTTTTTTTTTCATCTTACAGAACGAGTTTTGTTTAAAGATGCAAAAGGTTTCATGTACCATAGAGTTTGGTTAAAGAAAATCAACCTTAAACTATACAAAACTGAGCGAAATTAGTTTTCAATTTCAGTTTTGGAACCGTCAAAATTTTTTACAGTTTAAAAAATAAGAATCATTCCAATAAGGTTCAGAATCCACTGACTTAATAGATTCTTCTTACCTTTCACAACTGATTCAGAAAGATTCAATATGTAATAAAATTAATGCGATTCGCAAGTTCGCAGAGGCGTATCTTTATATATGGATTTTGTTCGTCTTTTTATCGCCATCTCGGGAACAAATGCGTTGCTTTTATTCAACGGACTCTTAAAGTTGATACAAGTAATTTTATATTCATAGTCTAGATAAGTTACTAGCACCTTTCCGTGTTGCGGAAGGCACATTCAGTCGTTGATCCCGGCTGTCATTCGTAGATCTTCTACAGTCACTGAGGGGCCCGTGGCTAAATAATAACAGCCGCACAGGTCGATCGATCAGGTTAAGCTACGTTTTGCGGTTGGTCTGTGGATGGGTGACCATCTTTACATACCGAGACCCCTCCGTGTCTCGGAAAGCACGTTAAGCCGTTGGTCCCGGCTGTCATTCGTGGATGTTTGACAGTCGTTAAGGGTAGTCAGATGCCCGAAAGTCTGACAACCAGTCTTACCAAGGGGTATCTTATTACCCAGTAACTGGGTTGTGGAGGTCAGATAGGCAGTCGCTCAATGTAAAATACTGGTTTTCAGCTGCATCCGGTTAGACTGGAAGCCGACCCTAACATAGTTTGGAAAAGGCTTGGCAGATGATGAAGGGTAACCAGAAGCTCAAAAGTCGGGAAACCTCATCATCACTTCAGCCCGGAATAACCCCCTCCTGGGTATAGGCCTCCCCTTTCGTCTCCCACACTTCCCGGTTCTGTAAATCTCTCATCCAGGTGTTTCCCGCGACTTTGACGATATCGTCAAAAAGTTATGCGTAATCATATATAAAAAAAAAAATACGCGTCGACTTGAGAACCTCCTCCGTTTTTTCGTCGGATAAAAATAGTCGCCAAGAAATATGGTATTACCTAGTAACGATCTATTTATTATGTACAATTAGTCACGAAATGTGAAAAGAAGAACAATATGTTTCATTGTATTTGTGCTAATGACCAATGTCATAGCCAAGCGTGGTGATTAACCATAACCCCTCTGACCATTTCTGTACTGGCGATCCTAAGAAAATATTGAAAATGTTCTGCATAAGTTTATATTTTCAATTGAGGCGTTTATATAAGGTCCCATTGAAATAGATGGACAAACTTTTAGAAATCATTCAGACCACCAAAATAAGGACGATGATAAAAAAGATATAAGAAAAAAACGCATTAGATACTTACAAGAAAAATAATCAGCTAACAAAAATACACTAATGTGCCGGCAATTTATTATTTTAGGTCAAAATAAAATCACTTTAATCAGATTTTTTTTTGCTTGGATATCTTTGGTTAGATAGACGTACTGAGCGCTGTGTTAAAATATTATATGTCCATCTATTTTAATGGGACCCTGTATACGTACGTGTAGAGTCGTAACATTACCCGAGAATATATGTAGAGACGCCAGCACATCAAGCTACCCGAAACCGTCAAATTTTCCCAATCAACTTTGAAACTTATGCTTTAGCGATAAAGTTGAAAATCTATTAAAGAAATTTGACAGATTGTAGTAGCTTGATGTGCTGGCGTCTGTATATTAAAATAAATATTTATAGAATATATTACTTTTATGTCCACTGACATCACAGTAAATATCTAATAAAGATAATATTGAATATGAAAACAGCATCAATACTGGTTTAGTTATTTCTGAGATTGCGTCACACACACATACAGACAACTTTTTTTCTTTGAACAGTTTAATTTATGCAGTTCGAAGAATATTGATGTGCAAACTTGATTCTCAAGGCATTTGACATTTTCTGTCTGTCTTCTTTTTATTTAATAACAAAATATAAAGAGAAGGGACTCGTGGTTCACCACGTGAATTAAATTATGTGAAAGGTTAAGCTGCGTATGCCGCGGTCAGTCTGTAGATGGGTAATAATTTCATTAAGAGTTATGTAGAGAAAACAGGGGTTTCTTTCGTTCAAAAGAAAGACTGAAGCTGTGGCGAGAGAGAGCTTCCTTACCCAAATCATTCGTCTTAAGGCAAGGCAACTCATGTCCAAGATCTCCCACTTGGACATGAGTTGCCTTGCGTAACCTGGAAGTCTTTAAACAGACTGCGGACCCATGTTGGCCGAAGCAAGGAAAACTTGTTCAGGTGGAGATTCATAGACGACTCCGCCTTGTAGTGTAAATGTGGTGCTGTTCCACAAACGATGGGACACTTAATATCGTGCCCTGCGTGTCCTGTCAGCTGCACGTTACAGGAACTGATGGACGCTAGTGATGACGCCAAACATGTATCCGAATTCTGGGCCGAGTCCATTGCCAGTAATGCCACCGACACGCTAAGATGAAAAAGAGGTTTCTTCTAGCCGGATCTTTTGATAATTTTGTACAAGATTACTCTAACTAGGGCATCACACGTTTGTTTGTGATGCATGGTATGTAAAAAAGGGGGGTTCTAGATAAAAAAAAACCGAGTGTGACTGAAGTGAAACTTCAAACGTATTTGGCTATGAGAGTAAGAGAGAAAGAAAATGTGCGCGCGCATTGCTTTCTCTTGCTTATATCCCCCACTCAACTCCCGTTCGCCTCGCCCGATCACACTTTTCGTAACGCTTACGTCACGCGTTCGCCAGCTTACTCCCCAAGTCAAGCGTGCGTAAAGAAGTTTCACTTCAAAAACTCAAAGTGGGTGGTGGGCAAAATAAGGTTGAGAACTCTAACCCATGACCTTACGCCCAACAACCAACATTACAACCATTACACAACATTAAACAGCCTTAGTGTTTGGCCAGACAGAGGCGCGGGCGCGGCGCGCGGCGCGGCGAACTCAAACAAATGAACTTCCTTTGAGTGTCCATAGTGGGCATGCGGGCGCGGTGAGCGGTGCGGGCTTCTCGGCTCGGGGAGCGCGCGTGCAACTCACGCCATAGTGAGTTCATACAAGTGGCCGCAGTGGGTGCGCGGGCGGCCCGCGCGGGGACCGGGGTTCTCAAACTAGTTCGAGCTTTTTTCTATTAAAAATAAGTCTTCTTCGTCCATATTTCAAGCCCTTTCTCTCTCCTTAAACATCGTCATTGTATTTTCGTTGCTCCTGTTTCATGTTTATTATTATTATTATTATATATGTATAATATATTTATTTAGATTAGTAGTACTTTATGTATTAAAAGATCAAGAAAGGTTGTCTTTAAAAGATCGCTCTTAGACCGCCCATTGTGTCACCCATTGTAAAGTTTCTATATTTATGTCTGTCATTTATATGGTGTACATAATAAAGAGTATTCTATTCTATATCTGGACACGACGCGGACGGCGCTCCAGTGCGGACAGACAGCACGCGCGCGTTCCCGCCCTCGCGCCCGCGCAACAGTCTGGCCAAACATTTAGTGTTGCTGTTAATAACTGTGGTGCATTAAAGATTGCAAAAACACCTCTCATGTCATCTAGAGACAGGTGGTTCACCTTCAATTATGTTATATTAAACCATCACCAAAAAAAGGCACGGGCGCTCTTGGTATGTAAAGATGGTCACCCATCCACGGACCAGCCGTGGCAAGCGTAGCTTAACCTAATCGATACATCCGTGCGGCTGTTATTACCTAAGTAAATTATGAATAATATATACTCTGCTTTTTGGGACTTGAGGAGTATAAATTCATAATTTTTAATTGTGCCAACAAAAGACATCAACGCGCACACATAAAAGAATTGCTTTAGAGTAAAAGATATATTTATCTTTTACTTTGAAAATGTTTGTCTAATAAAAGATTACGTTTTTAAACAAAGTTTGTTTATACATTTGTCACCTCTAATCTTTTAAACTAATAGACTGGCGTTAGACAAACCTTGGATCTTGGTAATTTAAATTTTTTGTAGGTTAAATACAATGTTGATTTAATACATTTTAATAAATTAATCTAAATATAACATATATCCATATTATTACGGAAATTAAGATTTTGTGTTATAAACTGATTAATATTTTTTTTTATATAAGTCACTCGTTTATACCATAAAAGAGTTAAGTTAAACTATAATAAACAATAAGATCTACATATTTAAATGTATTTTACTCAAATTAAACAATTTACCAAAAATTTTACGAAAACATCAACACTTGAACGCTGTTTTAAAGTCCAGTAACCAGCAACCGGCGTCACCTCTACCCATCCAATTCTTGGTATACAGGCGTGAACATAACGCTCATGGTGCCATCTATACAAAGTTCAAATCTGCGGTGATTTTTTGAGACTCTCAAAAGACTATCACCCCTCTTGGGTACTATGAGTTGTACGAAGCCTTCAAAGTACATGATAGAAGTAACAGATGGCGCTGTGTTATGGATGGGCAAGTATATGCGCTTGAGCAGAAAATATGTTCAAGTATTCATAATAATAATTATCTTTCAAAATCATACATATTTATGGTCTTACCGTACTTCTAAACAAAGCAATGATACTAAACAAAAATAAGAATGTCAAGTCTCATATTTCGTAGCACGCATTAGTCAATGATTGATCTGTAGGAACTCCGTCATATCCCTACCTCGGTAAAATCAAGAAAATATAGGTAGTTATTATTAATAAAAAAATAGTTAACACACCAACGGTTTTAAATCGAAAAAAAAATGGTTTATTTCTGTTTTAAACGGTTTTTTTTTTCGTTTTAAACGGGTTGGTAAATTGGTTTTAAACCGGCCTTACATCTATAGTCCGATACTAAGTTCCCACTTTTTTTTTAAGAGGAAATGCGGTCGGAGAGACTTTTGAAAAAACCTAAGTAAAATTGTCGTCATCCCTATTAGATCTTGTTTTGCAACAAGACAGAGTCTAGATTGGTAATCGAGTTTTTTATAACTTTGTTACAGGCAAATTCTCTTTTGGTAATGTTGTAGGTGGCGATGTTGTAAATGATATCTTTTTAATTATCTGATTGGTATCAATTTGACATTTATGCATTAATCTAACTGTTAAAAATGTGGGACGGTCTAGATTTTTATTTCAATAGAAAGATTATGTTTTGGACTAGCTGCGCCCCGCGGTTTCACCCGCGTAATTGTAGATCCCGTGGGAATATCGGGATAAAAAGTAGCCTATATATGTAAATCCAGGGTGTCAGCTACCTCCATACAAACTTTTATCAAAATTGGTCCAGCCGTTTGAGAGTGAAGAAGTAACAAACATATAAACACACACACTCACAAACTTTCGCCTTTATAATATTAGTGTGATAAGTATTTAAGTCGTGTGTTAAGTATTACATAACTTCACTGACTGCCTCGTTGGCGGAGTGACCGTCGCAAGCGCTGCTGAGCTATGAGGTCTTAGGTTCGATTAACAGGTCGGGCAAAGTGTTATTAGGTTTTTCTATTTGGGATTTTGTGCCCGTTTGATGACAATAGGTTCGCTCTTTATTACCTGGGACTTAAACATAACTGGTGAAATTCGGGTGTTGTGCTATGTTAAATAACTTCATAATAATAACTCTTTATTGACAAAAGTGTAAGGTGAGTGTCACTGTAGTTAAAAAGGATTAATCTGATCATAATTTTATGCCTTAAAATTAATCAGCTACCTTAACACTTAAGAGGAAATGCGGGTGTTCTTTTCTCTATAGAAACGCTCTCGCATGTTTTCTTCTGGTTAATGACCATAAAGCAATGATTTTTTACAGAATTATAAATACAACTTGTATGTCCCTATGTTTTCCTTTTTGATGATACATTATTTTTATAAGCACTAGAACCCTCAAAAATGCTCAAAAATGTCCGATTTAAACCGCTGTCAACAGAGGCCTGGTGTACAAATTCGACAACTATTAATCAAAAAAGGAAAAACATAGGAACACAGTATATATCTTTATTATTCAGTTTATGAATTATATTTTAAATTGGTCCAATATTGAAGGAGGAAATAGGCGAGAGCCAAACCTCGAATGTCGAGGTTTTTACTTAAGCTTTTTCAAGTCTCTCCGACCGCATTTCCTCTTAACAACGAGCAGATTTGGGGGGATAAGGGACAGTTTCTTTTTAAGCATTTATGACCACAGTACATCTTGGATTGAAGATGTTACAAAACATAAGTAACTATACCAAACTTTATTTGTCGTCAAGTTACCTACATCTTTATAAGAAAACCTAAATTAAGGTAATTTACGGAGAAAATAAATAAAAAAAAAAAAACCAGCACAAATACAAAAAAAATATTTTATTAACATACAAAAAAAAACATTAAATAAAAGACAATAAGTCTAACAATAAATAGATTTACTCTCTAGTCACGTAATTCTTATAATTATTAGCATTATGGACCACATAGTCCTTTGAAATCCTAATTTAGGACTTTACGAGTATTTTGTTACTTTTACCCTTGAAGGGTAAAGTTACCCATAAATGTTTACGTTGGGGTAATTATGATATATCACATTATGATTATGATATTACCCGGGTATTTTATAAATAATGTTTCTTCCGATGAACCAATGTAATAAAATTGGTATGTCTTGATATGAAAAATATACCTTGTTTTTTATTTTATTTTTTATGTATTTACGAGATCGCAGTGATGTCAGCATTCTGATGAATTCATTATGATATTATTGTCATCACGATTTTAAAATTGCTAAATGTATGAAAGAAGACAGTAATTAATGATTTATATCGAAAATCGTGATGATCATAGATTGTGACAAAAAAGTGATATAATTCTGTGATGAAAATGATGACACTTGAATGAATTATGAAATGTCTTAAATATATGATTTTTTAACAAACAATGTTCCCGCGCAAGACGTCTATATTTCCATGATTGAGTATTTATGAATTTCTTTTATTGATGAATTCTTTAAGATAATGTATGATGGCATGTAATTTAAAAGCGATATGAGTGAGATGATGTAGTTGATGATGAATTTTCTAAAATATTTCGTGTGACAACAACACTGAAAATTGACATAAGGATTATTATGAGGGATGACAATGAAACGAGACACGGTTGAAGAATGATTGAGCCAGTTTGCAGATGGCATGATGTGCTGTAAATGACAAATGACATAACATTCGGTGGATTAAATGAACAAGAAACATATAAACTTTAATTGTGATAGAGTCATGACTGAATGATCGATCGAATTGAATGAATAAATGATTCAATGAATGGTCGTTGATTGATGATTCAATGAGTGAGATGAAAGGTGGCTGGGACAGACTGGATGTGGAAGGCAGAAGACTGGGTGTTGTGGCGAAGCCTTGGCGAGGCCTATGTCCAGCAGTGGACAGCGATCAGCTGAGTTGACTGTTTGAATGAATGAGACATGAATCTTGAAAGCAGTATAAGTAAATATGGCCTGCGGATGGAGAGTAATGGGTAGCTCACCGTCCGATCAGGACCAGGCCCGTGCCGGACGGCGCGTACGCCTCAAAGAGATGTCAGCATAAAGGAAAGGAAGGGGCCTGCCAGGGCCGAAGCCTGCCGGGGGTGCGGGATTGTCCGAAAGGGTTACCGCTACCCCGGAACATAAAGGGCTAAGGAAGGAACACGGATGGGTTTTAGTCAGTAAGAGTCTGACACTCCCTTCCGCTCCACCCAGAGCGGGAGGGGTCATTTGATGATTTCCCATCCATAAAAAAAAGTATAAGTAAGTATTCACAATGTATGTAGTACGTGTCAAAATGGAGTGAATGGCTGATATTAAATAAGTTATTAGGTTTGATACTGAATTAATGATTTCAATGTAAGGATTTTTTGTTGAATGGTGGAATTATTCGGATGATCATGATAATTATGATCTAATGAATTATTGAAATGATAATGGATTTGTATGAATACTTGAGTGATTTTAATGATGATAATATGATTCCATGAATGAATTATGATGAGATGACCGAATGAATGAGTAAATGGTTAATGAATTATTCTTTGATTGATACAGTGAATGTTGGAATGAACGATTGATATCATGACAGTATTGAATGAATAGATCTCCAACGATTGACTGAAAAACTTTACTGGTTACGCTCAAAATCTTAGAAATTATTTTCTTAATCGACTTTTCTCTCTTCATGTAGATTGTAGATATTATTTACAATCATTTATGTCTCTCGTTTCAAGGCAAACATATTTGTAGAGACCGAGTATTTTATAAATTATTTTATAAATATTCTAAGGTTGCAAGCCAGTGCACAAACTTCTGTAAATTCCAGGCAGATGTTCCCGTTCGCAGTCCCCTGACACCAGGCCTATGAGGGTACTTGGCCCTTCAAGCTTCATTGTGAATGAATGATTCACTGAGTGAATTTTCGATTAAATGAATGATTGAACAAATAATGGACTGGAATGATTTTTTGATTCTATGGATGATTTAATGAATGAATGATTAAATACCATCTGAGGCTTTTTATATAGTTGTTCTTAATTTTTTTCATCGTAGTCAATCCTATTTACAATTTTTAAATTATGTATCTCTCTCTTCAAGGCACTCATTTTTGTAGACTCTGAGTATTTTTTCTTACACTAGTGTTTTAAAATATCTAAGGGTTGACCAGTTTGTCAATCCAGGGCACAAACTTCTGTATGTTAGTATAGACGCCAGGTAGATGTTCTCGTCCGCAGCCGATGCCCCATGACACGAGGCCTATGAGGGTGCTTCGCCCTTCGAGCTTCATCGTGAGGGGACCTCCGCTGTCGCCCTGGCAAGAGTCACGACCGCCCTGGAAATGAGAGAATAGATGATAATGAAACTATAAAAAACAGGAAAATCAGACAAGAGTAAAATTCAAGTAGGGATTTTCAGCCATATGTAATTAACCGGACCGGCCCGAAAATTTGACAACCAGTCTTACCAAGGGGTATCGTATTATCCAGTAACTGGGTTGTGGAGGTCAGATAGGGGGTCTCTCCATGTAAAATACTGGTATTCAGCTGCATCCGGTTAGACTGGAAGCCGACCCCAACATAGTTGAGAAAAGGCTAGGCAGATGATGATGTAATTAACCGGACAGGTTCAGAAGTATTGACCAAACACTAACTCGATTTATTAATTGGAAAAACTTAACACTGCCGGACCAAAACTGTTGACAGTAAGGGCTAAAATGTTAACAAAATATTTGTAAATAAACTGACGCCGAGATCTGTCTGTATTTAGTTTTGTGATGCCAGAAATTTTGAATTCCAAGTTAGAAACCAAGTCATAACAAGTCAAGTAGGTAAGTAAAGCGAAGTGAGTTCAATGTAGGTAAAATAAGCTGTTTTCACATCTGAAGTACCTAATAGAGTGATAATGGTTGGATCAGCTTTGGCAGTTAGCAATAATGATATTACCTCTTTATATCCCGCACATAAGAACACATCATGTATGGTTTCCCGTCGTCCGGCCGCCCTGAACCATCGCTGACAACGCTCGTTAGGAATCACTTCTACGTCTACTTCCTGAAATTAAAAGAAAAAATACTTCAGTTCCATAGGTCATAATGCTAGGCAAGATTTTTAAACAAGAGCCTTGAACTATAGCACTGTTACATTTTTTTCTAAAGTACACAGAGCAACCGAATAGACCAATCCGAAGCGTCAGTATGTTATAAAAGCTCATGTACCATACGGGTAACGAATCAGAGCCAGCTAATGTTTTTCACAGAGTCTTGTGTAAAAACCATGCCAACTCCACGAAAGTGTACAGAAACGGGTCCAGACATGAACCTTGAGGAACGCCTGACATTTTAATCTCTTAGGCCAGATAGAGCGACCATCTTCGCAAAGTAGCTGGTTATAGAACGATGAGAAAGGCCAAGGATGGAGATCAGTGACGTGTTATTGGAAAGGCCTATGTCCAGCAGTGGACTGCTATAGACTGATGATGTCGAAAGCCTGATATTTGTCCAAAAATATTCATAAGGAGAAGAATTACCTGTAACACAGAAGGTACAGAGCTCTGTCCGTGCCTCGTTCGTCCCCACCCGGCGACGGTCGCCATCTTGCCCGCTAGCTTCATCTGTTTCTGAGGGAGGCACACCTGGAAACAAAATGGGTGAGGTTTTCGTTAGATTATTGTCAGAACAGATGTAGAGATGATAAAGGTTCTCTGAAATATCTTATTTTACAGAAATATTTCGGCTTTGGCTGACAGGATGGAAGAAAAAAACGGAAAACGAAAACTGGACGAGCCTGGAATAAAAAACGTGTTTAGCCGAGCCCAATGTAACATGGAACCATGACAGGATAATGAAGGACAGCATGAGGTGATGTTCTTATGAGTAGATTAGATCAACATTTCCGATGTAAACATAATAGGAGAAATGCCACTTCATTGAAAAAAAAATAGACATGAGTTTTGGTGAGTACAAGGTACAAACGCCAGCACATCAAGCTACTACAATCTGTCAAATTTCTTTAATAGATTTTCAACTTTATTGCTAGAACATCAGGTTCAAAGTTGATTGGGAAAATTTGACAGTTTCGGGTAGTTTGATGTGCTGGCGTCAGTACATAAGATGCCCTTCTTATTTTTAAACTACTTAGTATGCTTTTACCTATTTAATCTTCCATAGAGATAGATGGAATATTCTTTATTATGTACACCATAAACAGGTATAAATGTAGACATTTTACAAGAGGTGACACTATAGGCGGTCTTGTCGCCAAGTGGTCTTTTCAAGACAACCTTTGGATGGATTAAAGCAGAAGGAAAAACACTACTGAAGGTAGTCTGTGGTGTACCATTAGACAATAAGGACCTGCCAAGCAATCTGTTCAATTTAATTAATGCTTTTATTGTTTAAAAATTCCACTAGCTCGTTATTCTCGGACCTAGTTGGACCTAGATCCTGATACTTACTGGTAAAATATGCTGCTTAAATACAACCCCCCTATCCAGCTGCACTAAAGCCACGTCGTTCCTGAAGTCAGCTGGCTCATAAGACGGATGAACCTCCTTCCGTTGTACCGCGTACTCCTCGTGGGAGTATCGCTCGCCGGAGTCTCGGACGTCCCATTCTCCGAGACGGACTCGGAGTTGGTTGTTTGGTGTGCTGGAAGATAAAAAAGAAGAATTCTAGAATAGTTTCAGTTTCGATTCTAATCGGAAACGTTTGAACAAACAGAAAGTATTTAATGATGTAACTAATATTTTTGTAACAACAAAATTTAAAAGAATGTCCATCGAGTTTCTTGCCCGTTCTTCTCCATAGGTACCTACCTACGCTTCGGAATGGGCAACTAGCTTCATATTTCTGACTGACCGACTCCTTGGCAATTCAAAAGTTTTAAGCAGAGCCTTACTGACACTACTTTGCTCGTTGGAGTCTGTCGTTAAATACTTCCATTAAATCAAGCAATTCAATGCATAAATCATCATCTGCCATCTGCCCAGCCTTTTACCAACCATTATTGAGGTCGGGTTCCAGTCTAATCAGATGCATCTGAATTTTAAGTGGAGTGACTGCCTAGATGACCTCTACAACCCAGGTACTAGCCCCCACTTGGTAAAACTGGTGGTCAGACTTTCGGGCTCCGTAACGACTGTCAAAGACACTAAATCCATGAATGTCAACCAGGACCAACGGTTTAACGTGCTTTCTGAGGCACGGAGGGGTCTCGGTATGTAAAGATGGTTACCCATCCACAGATCAACCGCAGCAAGCGTAGCTTAACCTGATCGATCGACCTGTGCGGCTGTTATCATTTAACAACGGGTCCCTCTTTACAATATAGTAGGTATAGCGCACAATTCTGACCACTGTCGAAACGATATTTCCAAAGTTTTTTTTATTATTGAAATTGATTCTTGGGAACATTTATAAGCTAGCCAGCCATCCATACTGATTTCGCTAAGTCATCAATTAGTTTACACATGACCACATCAATCACAAATTGCGTTAAAAACTATGATGATTCAGCAGTCAATCAAATATATTTCAAAACAGTCTCGCAGTTAGAACGGATGTAGAACATAGCCATTAGCCAGTCATGTTGGAACGTCTGTTACATAAGATAGATATGTTTAGTAAGCAGTCATCTATCATCCTTGGCTTTTACATTGTGATCTGAGGATGGCTTCTTACCTTTATACTAGATGCGAGAGAGCATATTTTTTCATATATTTATATTTACTACTTTATAGTACATGTCACGTCTAAAAGTATGTATACACTTGGCTTTATTCAAAGGCGATTTTCTCCTTTATTTTTGAATGAAATTTTATGTTATTACAAAAATAGTATTTTCGAACCCATAGGTTCATGTTAAGTGTCGTATTTCAACGTTACATTCGTTATTTCACGAAAAAATCGCAATTGAAAATTGCCACTTTTAGACGTGACTGTACACCACAAAAATTCACAACATGAAAAAAATACATCAAACACTACAAAATATACGTTGGGCGGCCTTATCGCTTTCTGCGATCTCTTCCAGGCAACCTTGGAATGGACAGTGATTTCCCTGGGGCTGAATGGGGAAATATATTTTATTATTTATGTGTCAAGGTTCCACGTAGTGGTAGACCCCGTAGCAGCGGTGGCCCAGTGGTAATGGCCGCGACTTACGAATGGTCGTAGGCGCTTTACTTTGTGTAAATTATTTTATTACCACTGCTTCCAAAACGGTGAAGAAAAATATGGTGAGGAGACCGGCATGTCCTAGGACCAAAAATTCGGAGACACGTGACATCTACCAACCCGCACTGGGCCCGCGTGTTAGCCCACTCCCTCTCGAGGAGACGAGGCCTGTGTCCCACCAGTGGGAACAATATAGGCTGATTATGATAGGTAACCAAACAACAAAAGTAGGTCATCTATGTAACTCTAAACACTATGAAAAATTTGAAAATGTCGCAACCACAGACTTATATCGCAACGCTGACTCCCAAAATACAGGCAAATGCCTAGTTTGGGGGTTTACCGTCTAATCTATTCTTGTACAAAAGATGGCGGGAATAGATGAAGACAACAACAACCAATGGTTCACTTTAGCCCTGAATCGAAAAAGCTGGAAATTATGGAGAGGCAAGCGTGATGGTCAATGATCATCTAATTCTATGAAGTACTCTTATACAATAACTGACTATTAATCATTACAATGTTTATTTAGTCATAAGCTTTCGTTCTAAAAACCCATTGTTAAATCCGGCTAGACTAATCTAAATTACAGTTTCAAAACCACAATCTTTCAGAACGGATGTAAAAACGGACATATGTAATTCATATGTATTAGAACGTCTATTGCATAACACATTACCTAACGCAGTTACCATTACAATTAAAAGAAGTCTTAGCTTATTTATATTAAACTAATGGCTAAAATACACGGTACACTTTTGACTTTCAATTTGGTTGAATCAACCAAATTAAGTGAGGAAATCATAATATTTATTTTTATTATGAGCCATCTCCTTGATTTCTTTACCTTTCAAACAAAGTGGTTTTGGTTGGACTGTGTTATATGACCATAAAGGTTTGGTTTTCTAAAAAAGCGGTCAACTGTCACACATAACGGATGTCCGTGTTTTTGGGCTTAGTAGTCGATCCGCGTGAATTTACTCGCCGGATACGCGCGAATCATAAAAAAAAATGCAATGAAGTTCAGAAAAAAGTACACTTTTTATAATATTGACCTCATATCACTGCTGTGCGCTAGTGTCCTTTATTCTTTACATTATTACATACAATTCTAAATGAGCCAATTCATGCGAGTCCGCGCCCTATAGAAAAGATTATATTATTTAAAAGTGACGACTCGCCCGATTCGGGCGAATAAATTATTGCGAATCGACTAGTAAGCCGTGTTTTGACACCTTAATTTCAAATACTGGTTCACCAGTATTTTCATTCATTCATTTACATTTTCAATCGACAGATTTTCATAACGGCCATTATAATATGACGGAACCGCTATGAAACCATAGTTTAAAAACTATGAGTCTACGACCCACTAAAAACGTGAAAGTCAGTAATTATGAACAAAAATAGACTAGACTGAAATGTAGGTGAAGTTTCAGTTAGGTTGAAAAAGTCTGAGAAATTAACGTTAATGATCTTTCGAGTTTTTTTGGGACGAACTTTTTTGTGGTGTCGTGAAATTAAGAAATCTCTAGCGCTTTTGAGACGAGTAAAAACAAAAGGTATCCTTTATGCTGGATGGCTTCATTTTAAAAACCTAAGCTTCACCGAGACCTGATGCAAATAACTCATAGTTTAGATTTCATTTTTACATTTGGATTTGGACATTCGAAGACATGTGACATCTACCAACCCGCACTGGGCCCGCGTGGAGGGTTACTCTCGAAGAGAAAAGCCCCGTGTCGAAGAAAAAATCTGAGAAATTAACGTTAATGATCTTTGAGTTTTTTTGGGACGAACTTTTTTGTGGTGGCGTGAAATTAAGAAATCTCTAGCGCCTTTGAGACGAGTAAAAACAAAAAGGTATCCTTTATGCTGGATATCTTCATTTTAATTACCTAAGCTTTACCGACACCTGCTGCAAATAACTCATAGTTTAGATTTCATTTTGTTATTTGGATCTGGATATTCGAAGACATGTGACTTCTACCAATCCGCACTGGGCACGCGTGGAGGGTTACTCTCGAAGAGAAGAGAGGCCTGTCCCTGTGTCCCAGCAGAGGAAACATTTTAGACTAATTATGTATTATAAACTACTAGCTGCGCTTCGCGGTTTCTCCCGCATAAGTTTCGATCCCGTGGGAATATCGGGATAAAAACTATCCTATGTCCTTTCCCGGGACATAAACTATCTCTATACCAAATTTCATCTAAATCGGTTTAGTGGTTTAGGCGTGAAAAGGACAGCGAATACCGCTTAGGTTTGAATAGGCCTTTACCTTTGCCGTTGACCCGTGCCGCTCGTACGTAAGTATAATTTATGCACACTAACAGACAAGTAAATAAAGAAAGAAATAAAATACACTTACGTAGCAACACAATGAGCAGCAGTAATCACCCATCGATCCGATATCAGCGCTCCCCCACACGCTAACTTCTTGCTCAGAAAGCCAGACTTGATCAGCGCTGCTTGCCAGGGATGTAAACCGAAACCCGTAGAGTGACCTCCCACGATTCGGTTTGAACGGGTGAAGTGTTCACCGCAACCTGTGAAGATGATGATGGTGGTTTAGTAGGGGGGTAAGAGATGGGTGGTTGATAGAAAGAGATGGAGAATGATCTGTCATTGAGGGTAAAAAGACAAGATGTAAGATTTGAGATTATTATCAAATAGGCAGTGCTAAATCTGAATATAATATCGCACACCTAGATCTAAAGAGAGCTAACTCTAAAATCTAAATGTTTGAGGTATGCATACCATCGAATTCCTTAACTCACTACCTAGCGATCAACAAAACAGATGCAAAAACTTATAACATAATAAATTGTTCTATTTGCATTTAAAAACCATTGATCAATACAGCAAACTCCTGTAGTGCACAGGGAGATGGTAATCAGTTTTTCAACTTATCTGAAAAAAGTGTTTTTTTTTTAGTTAATCGCTGTTTAGATCTACGTATGCGATATGTTGCGTTGTCATCTTAATAAATGCAAGAGATGCAATTATTAAATTAATTGAAGTAAGAGAAACAAAACCTAAGATTTTTTTAATGAACCTTTCAAGACCCATTGACTCTCAAGGGGTACACATGATCTAGATATTTATTTATCTCAAGTGGGTCTCGAAAGATTATACATGATTCCGCTATGCTCTTGAAAGATAATTAAAAAGTGCTTAATATACATAATAATATAATACTTAAGTACATAAATACACCAAGAGAAAGTAAAATGAAGAAGTATTACTTAATCGAAGACAAGCCGGATTTCAATAAAATTTCGATTCCTTTTAACTGCATCCTTTTTACGTAAACAAATGACAAACATTACGAAACAAATTAATAAACTTATAAGCTTTCATTTCACAATTATATTTTTGAAAGGACCAATAAAATTACTCATTAATGTCTTGATTTTAATGTTTAATTTTATGAACGGAGGCCTTTTCGAAAATGTTATAATTAAACATTCACCCTGTTATTCATAATCCTATTTTATCTCTATTTTAGCTAAAATAGGTTTATAGAACGTTTGTCTTTATCTTTCACGTTGTCATTTCTGTGTGTAAGACAGAGACAAACCCCATTTTAACTAAAATAGGTTTGATAAGTTTTATGAATAAGGGGGTCAGTTTTTACGGCTATTCTTGATTTACCGTTTAAATGTCACAGGAACAGACACAATAAATCTATTATTATTGTGGCTCGCATTGATTAACGTTACAGCAAGTTAATCATTTATTTATTAACATATTATTAAATGAAATTTATTTTAACCCGTCTGCCTTCAAAGCAAGAGTCAACAGGCATCTTCTTGGCACGCTCGTTCGATCCCCCATCTGTCGCTTACCATCAGAGGTCAAGAGCCGGCCCAATCACCAATAAAAAAAAAAAAAAAAAGCTGTCATGGGGAAACGTTGTAGATACACATTATATCAAGCTATACATTTTTCATTATAACCTGACATCTCACTATACGACCATGCTAAACTTATACGAAAAAATCTAAATCTAATCAAAGTTCCTTCAAAAACAGTTTTACAAGTTAAACTGTTGGCGTTGGTCCTAAATAGGTCCCTTGCTAAAGAAAAGTAAAAACCATTTACATAAAATAAATATATACTTGTACATAATATACAACATAAAACAAACAATTAAACACAACACATTATTAACATTATAAATTTAATTCATAAAAGCGTGTGCTGTACCGTGCTTTGCCTCAGTCATTTTGCTTACATGCAACGTCAACTCAAAGTCACTTTGTTGAAATGTCGCTTTGAATTTACTTAGTTATTAAAGACGTAACGTTATTTCAAAGTCACTTCGCTGTAAACGACGTGTCAAAGTAACTTTGTTGAAAGACGTCGCTTCAAAGGTCACTTTGTTGAAGACGTTGCGTCACGTCAAAGTAACTTTGTTGAAAAACGTCGCTTCAAAAGTCACTTTTGTTGAATAACTTCCCTTCAAAGTCACTTTGTCGGTAACGTTACGTCCCTTCAAAGTCACTTTGTCGGAAACATTATGTCCCTTCAAAGTCACTTTGTCGATAACATTACGTCCCTTCAAAGTCACTTTGTCGATAACGTTACGTCCCTTCAAAGTCACTTTGTCGATAACGTTACGTCCCTTCAAAGTCACTTTGTCGGAAAAAATATTACGTCCTTTCAAAGTAACTTTGTTGTAAACATCAATCAAATTGCAAAAAAAATTGACGTAAACGGTGCGTGATGATTATGAAAACGCAGTGCAGGTAAAAAGCAGAAAAAGAGATAGGATGGGCGACGAAACTTAAGATTGTTTTAAGGACACACATTGTATTTAGGTAATATAAGAAAAAATACAGATAAAGTTGTCTTCTTTAAATTTTTGTCAGTAACATTATTTCGGGCAAGTTGCTTCAGGATTCAGGGTTGTTTTAATTTGTTTGCAATAATGTTCTGGATTAATCTGTATCAGAGAAAGTATAGAAACATTTTTTCAGTTATTAATAATTTAAAAGCCAAACATAATAAAATGCGTACCAAACATACGTTTAAAAACAAATCTTGAGTTCCATCGCCATAAAATTTAGAAAAAAAAAATACAAAATGTAAAGCCTAGTCACAAAATCTCACCCGGAAAACTAGGTCTCGTCGGCTTATGGTTCGTGTGTACTGGCACATAATCATCACCACCCTGAACATTATTGCCTTCATGATAATCCGGCTTATAATAATCATCAGGTTTTTGCGTACTACCCTCATGGTACGATGGTTTTACGTGATAAAAATTATTTTGATTCCAACTCGGCCTGTTGTTACCGGTTTCATCCAGTTCGGGTTGGTTTGTATCCGGTTTTTGGTGGTAATTCGGCTTTGCGTCGGTGTATATGATTATTGGGTCCTCAAATTGGTTTGTGTTGGTCTGGTAATCGTAGTTTTCGTGTGGAAATGTTCCGATCAGTTCTATCAGATCACCTGGTGGAAGTTTTGTGGTTTAGTGGTTTGGCGTTGAGTAGTTTGTGTCTTTAGATTATAGTTTGAGAGTATGGTAATATAATCGTTTTGTAAAGTACTTAATGATGTAAATTTGCATAACGTCGATACAAAATTAGCAAATAGGCTATAAGATTTTTGTCTATAAGAATTTTATCTCTAGCGTTCTGTTTTTTTTTTAAGTGAAAACATCTTTATGCGCGTTGGGCATTTTTGGAGATGGGAAAAAACTATTGAACTCGCGCCACTGTTACGGTAATCGACACCGCTTCGGATGTGTTCGGTTGTCTTCGGGGTGTACTCGGTTTTCATGTATATCCGACATGTCAGTGAGTGATGGCAAAGTATTCTGTTTGTGTTTTGTTTTCACTTCTGTCAGCACTCCCGGAGTGCCACTGTTTTTTTTTTATTCTGCTGGGTTTGGACTCACAGCAGGTATGGCCGTGTCTGACCGTAATAATGATCCATTTGAAGAGTTTTTAGATATAGATCAGTCTTTCTGTCATATAGGGGCTCATACACATCGTCGATGGTTGCAGTTGCCCCTGCCGTTGACGCGTGTCGCTCGTGTATACGCACACTAAGCAAGGTTGAAAAACCCTTTTGGAGTAGTTAATGTATGTCTTTGGTTACGAAATAAACGTCATAGCACGTCCTGTGAAGCAAACCTATAAGCCCAGGCCATATTTTAGTGATCCTTCTGAAACATCTTACTGATATCAACCTTAAAATATTTCTTCCTTTTTACATAATGTTAAGATAGTGAGCCTAAATTAAGGTCATAGCACATAATTATGACATCCTCTTTACATAACGTTAAAATAGTGAGCCTAAATTAAGGTCATAGCACACATGGCAGGCCGCGGGAGGGGTGAGGCAAGGGTGGACGAAGAGACGTAAGCTCGGGTACGGAGAGACGTAAGCGCGGGGACGACGAGCCATAACGCACCGCACCGCGGTTCGTGAGCTTGTCCCGAGGCGATGCGATTACGTTACGATTCCGATTAGTGTGCGTTATAGTAGGGAGTTTCATACAAAGAATACGAAATAAGAATACTGAACGGCTCGAGTTGATACGGTAACGATCCATTTCCGATTTGATACACTGAAAAAATGCACTCCAATCAAGTGGCTTTTTAGCTTGATTGACGATATCTTGTTAAGATTAATCAAAATCTTAGTTAAGTTGATCGTCAATACTATTTGATTGCAGCAATACTAGTTCAAATGATTGAACGCTCAAACAAGTTTCTTGATTACCCTTAACATGACATCATTGTAGAAGAGTTAAAACAACAAAGTAAGTTAGTTGTGTCAATCAAGTAACTGGATCAACTTGATTGCTGCAAATAGGTTTTGTGATAACTCCAATCAAGATCCCGTTTCAAATCTTAATCAAATAAAAGTAGTAGCTGTGATCATTGTGCGTGATAGGCTCAGATGCAAACAAGTTACTTAGTCAATCTAAACAAAATCTTGATTGTGGCAACTAATTTTTTTTTGTGTATGTGTGCTATGACCTTTAATCAGTATAACTTCAATTTACGTAGTTAAAGCTCCGAATTTGGACGACTAGAAGCGTCGTCACCTTGAAAACTTCGGTGAAATGAGCTATCATTCCGCTTGATTTGTCTTATTGTCAGCTTAATTCAAGCTCACTTCAACTAAATAATAATAAAATTTCCTAAGGGGCCTCTGCGGGTTGGCTTCGGCCCCTCGTACGCCTTCCAAAGGACCGGGACCCCATGGTCCCGAGATATGTAAAGTCATAAAATAATAATATAATAATAATAATATTCCACAACCATCACACAACGCCATCTAGTCCCAAGCTAAGCAGAGCTTGTGTTATGGGTACTAGACAACTGATAAACATACTTATATATTTCTAAATACATACATATTATAGATAAATTACACCCAGACACAGAACAAATGATCGTGCTCATCACACAAACATTTGTCCTGGGTGGGAATCGAACCCACGACTTCCGGCATAGCAGTCAGGGTCACTAACCACTAGACCATCAGGCCTGTCAACTAAGTCATCAGGATAAGATTTTCACAGAATAGATAGACTGATCTCTGTGACTAACAAAGCCCCGAGCTTCCACTAGTCCACATACACCTCGAAAGTCTTCCATACCCACGTGACGCACCACAGACTAATAGCCCCCGTCAAACCGTCACGCCTAACAGCCTCACATTTAGAGCCCACAGCTTAAAGCCTGAGAAATCGAGCCCCGAGTGAAAATTGGAGAGAAAGTGGTGTCCATTGGAGCGGTAACACAATAGTGTGTAATGCTGAGGACTTCGCCGTTGTAGGGAGGGCTTAGTAATTATGGGATTATGTAAGGTTGGGGCATCGGGTTTCCGGCAGTTGATGAAGACGATACGTATGGTCTACAGGGTAAGGTACACTTGTGGTTTTCGTGTATGCTTTCGCTTTTGCTTCTATTTTTATGTACACATAATAGGATGGTAAATCAACCTATGCCTTTGGACATTTTTGTCGGAGAATAAGTTATTTCTCCTAACTATAGCACATTACCATTGAGAGGTGTGTTTTTCATCCTAGCCTTTGCTTGGCACCTCGTACTTTTTCATGGTGCATCATATCCACTACAATTTCTCAACCACTGCAACTCCTATAAGGCAGTATGTACAGTCACTATTCACTAATTAAGCTACAAGGCAGTACAGCTCAAGGAATTCCAGAAAAAATATCTAACTATCTAAGGTCCGGCCGCGCCAAATTTGCCAAAGATGTAAACAACAATGGCCGCTCGAAATTGAATAAAATCGATATACAAGAACATATTTTATTTCAAGTAATGTTTGTTTTCGTCTAGTCAGCTCGAAGGTTTAGACAAAAACAAACATTTAGTACTTAAAATTAATGTTCTTGTATGTCGATTTTATTCAATTTCGAGCGGCCATTGTTGTTTACATCTTTGGCAAATTTGGCGCGGCCGGACCTTTGTTGAAGCCCATCGTGATGTCCCAATAAAGCGATCTGTTATATTGGCATTCATGAATTCATCTACCATTCTCTTGCTCTTATTCTAATTTATTTAGGGTCGATGCAACATGTTTTCTTCTGTCATAATTATCTATTAGTCGCATTTCAGTAGAGACACCCTTTTAAGCAATAGAAATGGGGTGACTACGGAGATGACCCCCGCGTTAAATAATACATTGCATTGATTAATTATTTGACGCGTTCATTTTCAGCAATAAATGATACAAGAAACAAAGCATACCTACTATATCACTATGGCCAAAACCGGGAACCACACGGTAAAGAATAAATTAAAGCCAAATTAGATCATCACAAATCTTCATTGCAACACCTATTGTTAAACAATTGACGCTCATTCAATGCGTTTTGAATAAATTATCAATCAGCTGAAATCGTGAAAGTGTGAAGTTCTCATTACGCCATACAGTACAGGTAAGATGTATGTATGTGTGTGGGAGGTAAGGCTGCGGAAATAAATACGTGGAATTATCTTGTGCTGTCGAGCAATCAGTGCGTAAAGTTGTTAGGTTGTGGTGTAAGGTACGAGCGGGGCGCTTTTGGTAATTGTATTCGAGGAAAAAGGTAAAACTAGGGCAGGGAACGAAAATGAAGTTGCACTCCGTCGTCTAAATATTTTGGATATTTCTACGTCTTACATAGACCTTCTGACTTAGACTTTATTGGAAAATAAAATACGCGTATACGATCTTCTGGGTAGCTGAATTTTTTTTTAAGTTATACTTTTGAAGTTCATTGCGGATTAAGACTGATTTTAGTTTTATTAATATAATATCAATGAGTAATCCATTATTCTTAATTTATCCTGGAGTGTATTGTGGTACTGTCGCAATAACATCATCATCTGCCTAGCCTTTTCCCAACTAAGTTGGGGTCGGCTTCCAGTCTAACCGGATACAGCTGAATACCAGTATTTTACATGGAGCCTATCTGACTTCCACAACCCAGTTACTGACTCAATGTGTTCTTAAGGTAGCTGGTATACGCGATCACTATACCTACAAAAGTTTACAATCCAAACTGCTCTCCCTTCCGCCCCTAACTTGCACCACACTAGAGAGAGTGCATCGTATGTGACGTTTTATTTCGTAACCCCATACAATGTCACACGTTCTGTCACTTCTAAGGAACTATTGCGATCTCTACACAAAAATGTCGCAATGTCATCATTTGACCTCGAAAGGAGATGTTAGAAGAGTATTTACTCGCTTACTGATGTAAAATGACCGTGAAAATAATTTGAATTGAAGACACTATACGTATCCTTTTGCAGTTTATGTAAGCGCAGGTTAATAATAATTATTAGCTCTATGACTCTTCTAATTCTATGAGTTCAAGGTAAGGTCATGATAAGTTTTTTACAAGGAGCATCACTGCCACTACAAGCAAGTTTAATCCTACTAATATTATAAACGCGAAAGTTTGTGAGGATGAATGGATGGATAGATGGATGTTTGTTACTCTTTCACGCAAAAACTACTGAATGTATTTGGATAAAATTTGGCACACAGATAGTTTATAACCAGGATTAACACATAGGATAATTTTTATGCCAATATTCCCATGAGATCGAAACTTATGCGGGTGAAACCGCGGGGCGCAGCTAGTTTCAAATAAAAGAATCAGTATAGGTATTATAGTATCAAAAGCAGATTTGACGTGACATTTTGTAGTATTTATACACTATACAATATAAGTAATATACGAGCTATGCTATATGGGAGCTACGGAGCGAGCTATGCTTGGAGTCTCTCTGAGAGATAGAATCCGGAATAAGGTGATCTGGCAGAGAACCAAAGTTGTCGACATAGCTCATAGAATATAAACAAGCTGAAGTGGCAAAGGGTCGGCCATACCGTCGGCAATCGTAAAGTAGGACGCTGTCAGGCTACGTGGAGCGACGATCTTCGCAAGGTAGCCGGTAGCAGCTGGATGAGAGTTCCCGAGAACCAAGCTAAATAGTGTGCAATTGGAGAGGCCTATGTCCAGCAGCGGACTGGTGTACGGACGGCTGATGATGATGATATTTTTTTTATTATTGCTGAATGGACCCGCTCTTGACCTCGATCACGCCTGATGGAAAGCGATGGATGAGGTCTATGATGGAACGAGCGTGCCCAGAAGATGCCTAAGGCACTGGGATTCCCACGCATCGACGAAACACAGCAGGCTGCTTGACTCCGGTGGGAGGGTGGTCGCAAACCAGGCGGGCGTTAGCCCTACCACCACAAGGGAAGAATTGGCCAGTCAAATAAGGTGTTGGGTGTGACTGTCTAGGTTGCGCTGAGCGCTCGGTTTAGTTGAGTAACTGGCGGAACAAACTGCGCTACACGAGGAGGCTTCTTCATGCATCCCAAAAAATAATGAAGTAATATACGCCAGTTCAGAAAGTATATGCATCGTGTAAAAAGTTCGCGACTCCAATGACTCACACGTTTCACGCGTATTTCGCTCATTTGCATGCTCGACTTCCACCGTGCACAACCATCTTCAACTTGCGCCACATAGGAGAGAGTGTACTATGTAGGTATGACGCATTATTTCGTAACCAAAAACAATGTCACACTTGTACCGGTTTTGTCATGTCGAAAACTTGTGACATGGGTAACATTTCATTGTTTTGTTATGACGATTCCTGTTATGTATGACGGCCCAGTATGAAATAGTTTAGCTTGGGCGCAGCAGTTTGGTTTTTGACTGACTGACCCCAGTTTCTGAAAATCTAATCTGTCAAATCTTCAGATGAATAAATCTACGTACAAATAAATTACAAATACGGTTAAGAGCGGGTGGGCCCATTTAGCAATAAAAAAAATATATATATATATATATTAATTTATAATTTGACATAAGACTGAACCATTTGGCTACAGTTGTATCTATACTATTGAGTTTATAGTATCGGATCTTTTCAGTGTCATTAAACTTCTTTCACAGAGTATCCGTTCATAGTACAAATTGGTACCCCCGCTCAACTGTTGAAAAATCAACATTTTTTAAACAATAGAAATTCAATTGTGTCTCATTAGCCACAGGTGAGCTAATATTCTAACAACGTGATAGTCAAATTAATTAACAGTTGCAAGTTATGACAACTACCCTGAACCGATGGCACCCTATAGATTATTTTGCCAAAATTCCTCCATCCTCCCTCTAAAGAGCGTTGGCGTTTTTGAAAAACGCTGGCGGGCATTTTTTTTAAGTACATATTTTGTAGAAACATTTTCACAGTCTTGTCAGATTTTGCTATTGAACATAAAATAGACTGGATATTTTTCTAAGCCCTTTCTTTTAATCGCTACCGCTTATGCCTCGCGCCATATTAGAGAGTAGTCGTGATATTTCGTAAGTTATATCACGTTCGACACGTGTCTACGTGATGAGTATAACCTTGAGATTTCGCTGGAGAAACTGAGATGGATGGGAACTACTACATTTTAATATTGTGTTGCTGAGTAAACTACAGGATGAAATTGAATAAATTTATGGGCATCCTTTTAAGGGGTCATTGTACCCATCATTATGAACAACTTTTACTATGGGACCAAACCTGAAAGCTCGAAAAAAAAAATCAGCTCTTCCCTACATTTTGACGAGTTATGTGAACATAAATGCAAGGAACAGCTGATTTTTTTTCGCGATTTTAGGTTTAGTCCCATAGTAAAAGTTGTTCATAATTATGAGTGCATTGACCCCTTAAGAGGAAAACGGTGATTAAAATTTCACCCTGTATTGTGTTGCTGAGTAAAGTATAAAGATTTTTCGGTGGGTAATGATTTTATTCAGCTCCACAGATGACTAAGTTACAGGATCTTGTGACCGTTTTTCACCTACTTCCCGCAATGTGATTGAGGAGAAATTTTCGATTTCCTTTCAACAATTATGTGCTAAGCCTTTTTTTAAGCCTTTTCTAATTGTTGAGTTAATTGTGTGTGTCGTTTATTCGCGATTAATTGGTTATTTATGATGTTGGGGGTTTAGCCACTCACTTGATTTGATTAATATAACTGTTAAAAGTAAGTAGTTAGGACACGTTATACAAAAAGTTACACACAGGACATTAATATAACTGTATAAAGTAAGTATTTAGGACACGTTACACACATTACAAACAGGACATTATAATGAAAAGATAAAATGTACAATAGACAGTTAATATTTCTAAACTGAAGGGAACCAACTTCTACTGAAATTGTTTTGTTACAAAAGGGTTCAAAATCTATGCTTCTGTTAAAAAACCATTATATGACACATGCAGAGATTGCCAAAAAATATTTAATTACACTATTAAAACGCTACTAACTTTTCACTTTTTTCCATTTCCCGACATTTCAATCAGTCTTTCCTCCCCTACCCCCCTTACTAATAAACGTTGTATAGCGTCTGTATAGTTACACAACACTTTGTCTTCTTCTTTCGAAATTCAAATTACTGACGACTGAAAGAGAAAAATCGCTGTGAAACTATTCATCTGATATAATACGTTTATTAGTAAGGGGGTTAATATTTAAAGTACGTAAGTAATATTCATAAAAATGTCGTCAAACATACTACACTGTACATACTTTATAGCACTGTATGACCTAAACATGCACTTAACTCCCGCTTTTCTGTGACTTACGAAGTTCATTTTTCCACAGAAAAGCGTGCCTTTGGTTTAGGTCACACGAGCTATAATATAGTATACGACGATACTACGTAAGAACATTGTGATTCACACGTATCGTAATTAAAACTATTTCATTTTAAAAAAGTAGGTACTCAAAATATCGAGAAATGAAAAAAATAATGTAAATCGTTTATCGTAGGTAATTGTTACATGTTGCTACAGGTTAAATAAAATGAATACTTACTAGCATTATGCACCACAGGAGCAACCTCAGTAGGCCTCTCAGTGGTCTCCCTATCCACACAGCAGGCCCATATCATGCCCCCAGAACACAAGTCCAGGGGTTTGCCTCCCCCTAGGACGCAGGATATGCTCAGCCCGCAGGGGTAGCGGGCCCCCCGATAGCGGCACGTTTGGGGGATCACTGGAATAGATAAAATATAATGTTAAACATTTATCACAAGAGAACATTATGCTTGTATGTATTTCCCTAAGACAAGGGAGGGGGCGGGAAAAATTTAAATTTAATTTAAATATTTTTTTTTATATATTTTTTTTCGGACTGCTAATTAGAAACTCCCTATGGTAAAGCCTAATATAACCCTTCCCGACCTGATAATCCCACCCAGGATCCAAGCTCAGCAGTCGCACTTGCGTATATTTTAAACGAGGGGAAAAAGGTAAACATTTTAGATTCGTTATAATAATATCTACGATAGATATTATTATAACGAATCTAAAATGTTCAATAAGGCTATTGACCTAAGTCAATAGTCTTATTGAACCTGCAGCCTAATTGCGGAACGCCAAATCGTAAAATGAAGCCAATTGTGATAGAAATGAAGCCAACTGATCAGAATCATTTGACGATTTGGCGTTCCGCAATTAGGCTGCTGCTTTAATAATATCTTTAACGTGATAATGCTCGACGACAAATGGACTTTATTGTGGCATGAATAATTGAAACTGTTACGTGCGTGCGAATGAGAAATAAAAGACATTTACGATTGGTGTACTACAATGTTTGTTAAAGTAACACTTTTAGCTTATTTAACAGGCTATTTGAAAACATTATTATTAATTATTAGTTAGGAACATAATACTGCAAGCAACACGGGTATTAAAGTAATGTGCTACTGCAACTCTTGAACTATAGACGACGGCTCGAACTCGTTTGTGGATGCGGCTAATATGCATGCTACTAGTTTATAAATTTAGTTTTATTTATTTATTTTTCTATTATTATTTAGTGAAATAGACGATGATTTATAACGAAAATGAGTGAAAAACATGAACAGACCTTTTGGCGTATAGATGTTATGAAAAAACTACTGGATGTATTTGTTTAAAATTAAGACATTTGAATTACGGTAACAATTTTGCCATTTCCATACTCCGGGAGTTATTTATATGGCTGAACGGATTTGGATGTGGTAGGTAGACCATGACCTGCATTAGGACAAGGAATACTTTTTATCCCGATATTCCTACGGGATCGAGACTTATGCGGCTGAAACTGCGGGCGCAGCTAGTATACAATGCAATTATAGTCCGCGCGGAACTAGTTGGCCGCGCCATATGTATGTGAGCGGTGGGACTGCGGGGCGGGGGCGCATTACTCAGTACGTGCGTTGCGAACCGCCGCCTCACCCCTGTCCCCACCTCAGCGGCCAACTAGATCCGTGCGGACTATACAAAAAAAAAATTACAAATTCAGATTCATTTAAGTATTTGCTAATATGGGTAATTACATAAAGTTGTTAAATAAAATAGAGCATAGGCCAACCATATCACGCCTTGAGGCATGCAAATCTCAAGCTATTACTGTACCACAACATTGTTAACACTTTGACAGCGGATCACGTACTAATTAATACTAATAATATTGGAAATAAATAAAATGCTTGGCTGTCAAAGTGTTAAACAAGTCAATTACTTGCAACATTAATTTAATAATTAATAAAACAATTTTGGTAATTTCACCGTGGCAAATAATAATGAAATATTAGCAAATATTAATGTCACAAGAATAATTAAAGATTAAAATGTCATGTATTAAATGAGTATTAAATTTTCAATGATAAAAAGCTACACTAATGCCGAATTTCATAGGATAGGTAGTTTCTATGGTACCTATAGTTGACTTCTACACGGGCGAAGTTGCGGGCAGAAGTTAGTCCACTATTAATCGTGTACAAAGTAACATTAAAAAATCCCATACATGTATCGATCTTACCAAACAATCCGTACAATCTATTACATAAGTAAACACGACAACAATCACGCAACATGATTTAAACATTCTCAGATCGATACCGAGCGGTTGAACGACCGTCCATTTTCTCTGCGCACGCGCACTTTTACTCTCGTCTTGCGTGACTCAGATCAAAGTTTTGATATCAAGCATTTTCTTTAGTTATATTGTAGTTATCTTTTGTCAAGAATTTTAAGTGGGTAAGTAGAGTAAAAGTGTTTTTTGAATAAAAATGTTTTATGAAAAGTGCGATTACTTATAACCTGCGAAGTTTTAATACATCTATTATATTTTGCACTACCTTCTGCCAGCGACTTCGTCCGCGTGAAATTTCACCCTCCCCCCATTCACCCTCTTAGGGGTGGAATTTCAAAAAACCCTTTCTTAGTGGATCCCTACTCTTCACAAAGAACACACCCTCCAAACATGTCTGTAGGACCAGCGGTTGGCTGTGCGTTGATATATTAGTCAGTCAGGACTTTGAATTTTATATACAATAGATAGATTTCTATGAGATGCACTTTTTGTGGTAATATTGATCGGGAAAAAATTAAATTTAATCTAAATTTGTGCCCGGTCAAAATGTCAGGCAAAACTGAGCTTTACATAGCTTAGTGGAAAACCCTTTAACACTACCCGACCCGTGAATCAAAAGCGGGTCGCACTCAGTAGTCGTTGGCGCAATTCCTGATAGCATCAGTTCTTTTTTATCAGGCGTTAATGGACGCAGATACCTTGCTTTATCTGGGTCACTGTCATCAGGTCACCTATTGTCCTATGAATGCTCTTTTTAACCAACTTCTAAAACAGGAGGTAATGCATTCAGCGAGTTTTGCATGTGGAAATCCATCATGGATGTGTGAGGGGTGCAAGACTCTTACAGACTAAAATCATACGGTGTTCTTCAACTATCTTTGGCCGGGGAATTGTCCGAGCACTTTGCATAATTCCTTACACTTCCCCGGCCAGTTATTGGGTCGCAAGACTTTCATGTGAACTCCAAAACCCGTCCTACGAATGCTCTGTCTATTTATGCTTGAGTCGTTGCATCGACAGATGCGGTTACTCTCATTCATTGTGATAATGATTAAACTTTAAGAAAAAGTAACAAGTAGTAATTAATATGTCTGAAATCACCAATCCACCTTGAGCAAGCGTGGTGATCAATTTTCATGCCTTCTGTGTATGAGAAGAGGCCTGCAGTAGGACAATAACAGACTAGTATATTGGTATTAATTAGTCGTTCAATTCTAATTAACTCTCTAACAAGCTCTCTAGAGATTCTAGTGCCGGAATAAATTCAAGTTCAAAATTTTCTAATATTCTTCTTCCGATTCTTTAGCTATCGGGAGCAGAATAGCTTGACAATTGACGATATTTGATACTTTTTTTTTTCCATTAGCCTGTACTGTCCCACTGCTGAGCAAAGGCCTCCCCCATTTTCTTCCACTTCTCCTTGTGCTGTGCTTTCTCCGTCCAGTCGGTTAGGAATGAGTCTAAGTCGTCACGCCAGCGTTTCTTAGGCCTGCCTCGGTGACGACGCCCGTCTTCAGGCACCCACTGTGTGACGACTTTGGCCCATCTGTCTGGATGCATCCTATAAGTGTGACCCGCCCAGTCCCACTTCAGCCTCGCAGACTTGCCACCAACATCAGCGATACCTGTCTTGGAGCGTATTGTGGTGTTGCGATACGTGTGTTGTTGATACTTAGTAAGTTTTTAAAAAACAACCGCTCCATAGTGCTTTAACACGATTTTTTTCTCTTGACCTCGACCACGCCTGATGGAAAGCGATGGATGAGGTCTATGATGGAACGAGCGTGCCCAGAAGATGCCTAAGGCACTGGAAACACAGCAGGCTGCTTGACGCCGGATTCCGGTGGGAGGGTGGTCGCAAACCGGGCGGGCGTTAGCCCTACCACCGCAAGGGAAGAATTGTTGGGTGTGACTGTCCAGGAGGCGTCGAGCGCTCGGTTATTTTATAAAGGCCTTAACATCACACAAATGATAATTTCTCCGTATGTTTATGGAGACTGTTAGGTGCATATCTTAGCAAAAAATCTAAACTCTCTTGTTTGGAATATATTTGTATGGTGGTAGTGCACGGAAATTATGTAGTTTGCATCAAAGTCATGCTTATAATGTAAAATAAGATCACTATCCTTTTAAATTCGCCTAATATGGCTAGTTGAAAGTGTAACAAACATCAGCCATTTGACAAGATAAGTCCTATACATTTACATAACTCAGATTTAATCGTGTCTTGATATTTTATCTTTTGAAGTCATCTGACGTCATCGCCCATTACAGAGAAGAAATTGTTATTTCTTAGGTAGATAAGCATAGAGATCAAGAAGACCGAAAGATGGCTAATTGTAATTTTGGAATTAGGAGCAGTGGTGGCCCGGTGGTAATTGTCATAATCAGCCTATAATATCCCCACTACTGGGACACAGGCCTCCTCTCTGTGAGAGGGAGTGGGCCGTAATCCACCACGCGGGTACAGTACGGGTTGGTGGATGTCACGTCTTAATTTTTTGGTTCTAGGACATGCCGTTTCCTCGGTTCCCTATCCATTTGCATAAAATTTTAAGACCTAATATAACTTGGCATACTTTTGTTTCTTCTAATTATATTTTCGCATAACATTATTTACGCATAACAGCTTACGCATAATTTTTTAAGCATAATTTCTTTAATCGTAATAATGATTAAGCATAACATTCTAAAGCATAAATTTAGCATGCTCGTTTTATTTCTAACGACGTCAGGTCGACGGAGCCCCGCTGCGCGGGGCTCCTATTTCTGTCTGCAGGGTTTAAAGGAACCTAACCAAACCGAACTTCGGGGTGCCCCTGACGTCGTTTAGTATTATGCGAATTAAATTTATGCGAAAACAAATTAGCCTTAAAGATAATTATGCCAACATAAACCGTATGCCAAAAAAATATATGGCAAAGTATTATTATGCCAAAACAAATTATGCAAAGTATATTAGGAAAAAGAACATTATGCGAAAAGAAGGGATCCCCGTTTCCTCACGATGTTTTCCTTCACCGTTTTGAGAGCAGTTGTGATTTATTTATTTATTTTATTTTAAAGAAGGCTTACAGACTAACAAACCAATGACATAAAGAATGTAATATTAAAAAAATTGCTAATAACAAGCCTCCACATATAGGTAAGAAAATAGTCGACAAAAAGAAAGTACATACACGATTAATATAATTAGTTGGAGAATAGTAGAAACAAAAACAAAAATAAATAAAATTAACTATCATTGAAAAATGACTGTGCCAAAAGCCGTCTTAAGGTCGCCACACTGGTGCAGAACAAATCGACATTAAGGTCTCCAGGAAGCCTATTAAAACTAAGTGCACTTCTTATTGAGAACACATTCCGCCTGTAATTAGTCATTGCAAAAGGTACATTTAATATCGGCCGTTGACGTAATCCCATCAGATTCGTGCGTAGTGACAGATTAGCAACGAGTTCCGGACAGTCAATGTGGCCATTTGCGATACCCAACAGAAAACTCACGTCTCCAATGTAACGTCTCATCTCTAGAGGAAGGAAATGGTACCGTTTGCAGCGGTGCTCGTAGTCAACTGAGTATTGCTGAGCCCTATAATCAAGATAACGTAGAAATTTTCTTTGGACGCCTTCAATACGGGACTTATAAGTCTCATATTGCGGGTTCCAAACCTGAGACGCGTATTCTAAATGGCTGCGTACGAAAGAACAATACAAAATTTTAACCGGCTTAAGAGATCGGAAACAGGCCGTGGTGCGTAGTATAAATCCCAGAGCTTTGGATGCCTTTGTAACTATGCTATTTACATGTTGATCAAACAGAAGCTTGCTGTCTATGATTACCCCTAAATCTCTTATGCTATTAAGCCTGCTAATGAGCTGACCGTTCATGGTGTAACTAAAATTTATCAAAGAAGTACAACGTGAGAATGTTAGGAGGAAGCACTTAGAGACATTTAATTGGAGTTTGTTACGGATGCAATATTCTTCAAACCTATACAGGTCATCTTGCAACTGACATGCATCAGACATGTCTCGCACAACTTTATGAATCTTCATGTCATCAGCATAAAGTAAAATATAAGAATGACGAAAGCACTGTTTGATATCTGCAATGAACAATATAAATAACAATGGACCCAAAATGGAGCCTTGAGGTACGCCTGAAGGGACAGAACTCCAACCAGAGGTGTAGCCCTGAAGCACGACAGCCTGTGTTCTGTTCTCTATATAGGAGGAGAACCACCGGTACAGGTCACCGTGTATTCCGGCGAGAAACAGCTTCTTCAGCAGCATGCAATGATCAATTCGGTCGAAACACTTGCTATAGTCGGTATAAACCACGTCAACTTGTCGCTGAGCCATGCCGTTTGTAATAAACTCATGTGACAGAAGCAAGTTAGACGTGGTCGAGCGGTTCCTAACAAAACCGTGCTGTTCCTCGCCAAGAATTGACTTGAAAGCCGCATAGACATCGGTATAAACTATACGTTCAAGAATTTTAGAAAAAAGGCAAATTTTAGATATGGGGCGATAGTTTTCGACATTAGCCTTATCGCCCTTTTTAAAGATGGGAGTGACGAAAGCAGACTTCCAAATCTTTGGAACTACACCCTCGGAAAGAGAACGTTTGAATAAGATAGAAAGGGGTTCCACAAGACTATCAGCACAAGAGACTATGAACATAGGAGGTATTAGGTCAGGCCCACCTGATTTACTGAGGTCTAAGGATTTCAGCAGCTTCAATATACGTGAGTGGTTTATGTCAACTGAGCTGACAGACATTGCAGTATTACCACATTGTTCACCGGAAGTACGTTCATCATTAGCCGTTGATTCAGGTTCTGAAAAGGTGGACTGGAAATAGGTAGCAAAGAGGTTGCTAATATCTTGTCCTGTATTCACAGAGGTCTCACGGTAGAACATCTCATTAGGAAACGAGCCAGCCCTCCGCTTACTTTTTACGAACGCCCAGAAAGATTTAGGATTTTTTACAATCGAAGCCTCAATGTTTGCCATATAATTGTCATAACAGGTTTTTTCCAGCTCAAAAACTCTGGTACGCAGTAATGAAAACGAGTGATAATCAGATAAGTTACTGTATCGCTTATATTTCTTATGATACTTATGTTTTTCACTAATAATTTTAATTAGTGCTGGGGTATACCAAGGAGGATAAAAGGACTGTTTTACCGATTTTATAGGTATGTGTCTATCCCTAAGCTCATATAGCTTACTATAAAAATTAGCAACGGCATCTTCCAAGCTCGTTGATTGTAACAACTGAGGCCAGTTAATTAGATCCAGTTCAGATTTTATAGCATCATAATTTCCCTTCGAGAAGATATAGCGCTGCTTAGGTTTGTCGACAAGTTTTTGAATCTCAATAAATTTGGTCTCAATAACTAACGGCTTGTGATGAAAATCAATAGGCAGAGCAAGAGGGTCCATACATCCTGAGACAGTCACAATATCGTTACAGAATACCAGATCAAGCAGTCTACAGTTAATGTTCCGCTCACCATTATACTGTGACAAGTTGAATGTTTGTATGGCATCGAAGAACTGAATCACATGCTGAGAAGAAATATTTTGCGGCATTAACTCACCATTGGTAGCTAAGTCCCCATTACACCACTCGACGTCATTACCGAAATTAAAATCACCCACCAGCAAAAACTTATCAAGTGGATGAGTCAAAATTAAGTTATTTAGATTATCTGTGAAATTACGCAACTGAATACTATGAGAATTACCTAGATTCTCCTTGCACAGGTAAAGTGATGAAATTAAATAAACAAAGTAAAGTGCCTGCCTGGGTTCGAACTCACGACCTACAACTTGTAAGTCAGGGCCGATACCACTGGGTTACCACTGTTCGTAGGCTCGCTCCCTCATAACTGGCGACACAGCCTAACCTTCGAGGAATACAGGCGTGATGCTTTGTTATATTAGGGTTGCTACACACTTGTTCGGGTCGGCACAATTGACAACATTTCAAACCTGACACGAACATAAAACAAAAATACTATTTCTTTATTTTCGTATCCTGACTTCAAATATATTTTTATTTTATTTTTTTATTTCTAAATTTCTGAGAAAAAAAAATCAAAAAACATGTAATGACGTCACATAAACGGCGGAATGAGGTAGTTACCTTTGCGCATTCCAATGTCTTTGATTGAAAACATTATATCAAACAAGACATGTCAATGTCACCTAAGAAGTGTAACTAGAAAACAACTAAAAAACTGAATTGAATTCAACAATATTTTTTCCTATCAACTCGACACGCTGCTTACTGTTAATATTATCAATTTTTGATTGATATTTCGCCAATAAAATGGATCCCAATGAAAAATATACGCCAATGACGGAACCAAAACAACGACTGAGACAAGTGACATCTAACAGTTTTTTTGACGGGTCACAATAAAGAAAAGGTAATATCGCCATTCTACCGTCATCTGGCACTTACGTCTTTTTAGAATACACCGAATTTCAAAGTTAAAATTATGAATGAAAAGTACATAATTTCGAAAAACGAAAAAATATGGGTGCCCTAGATTTGAATTTACTTTTATATAACGTAATAATACATGCAGGTTAAAAATATGAAATGTTGTCAATTCGGTACAGCCGGCCGCAAAATCCAATATACAGGGTGGCAGGGACAACGACGCGCAAACTGCAACCATGAATTCAGCACATAATTCTAGACGCCCTAGCGTAGAAATTTTTCGTCAGTTATCAAAAAAAACAATCAGGTGTTTCATTGAAAAATGCAATAACTACGCGGTGAAAATGTGTGGAACAGCAATTTATTTCTTTAATAACCGACGAAAAATTTCAACGCGAGAAGTGTGTAACAAGCACGGATATAGAAAGAATAGAATACCTACTCTTTATTATGTACACCATATAAATTACAGACGTAAATAAAGAAACTTAAACCTATTAGTATGTAAATAACGCAAGTATCACGATCTGTATGAAAATCAAGCGTGCCATTTTTTGACTACCTACTATGACTATGACGTCACAAGCACTATTTAGTGATGGGAAAATCAAATCGATTCAAAGACGCCGCCGCATGCGCTCACCCCCGGGGCCTAGCGCCAGCGCTCATGCTCACCCAGTCAGCAGTACACAGGACTAAGCGCGAAAGTGGCGGCTTGAGATTTTTGTACGTAATCTGGTGCGATTTTTCGCTTGCGAAGTAGTTGCTCTTGCGTTATCTAGGTGTATCTATATCTGTGGTAACAAGTCTTACATTACATATATCGATAAGTTAGTGTTAGAGTCTACAAGCTTAGCAAGTTTGCGAGTATGTTGGCCAACTCAACGAGTTATTTCCGCTAGCTTTTACTTCTTGTATATTTATAAACACGTGTGAAGATACGACTACTGATTTTCTTTCCTTTCTAGTTGGGACAGGAAATGCTTTATTGAACTGCTTAGCGGGCTTCCGTTTTGGTAATTTTAGAATATAATATCCATTGGCGAAAACTTCCTTAGAACATAAAGGACTAAGGAAGGAACGGGTGGGTTTTAGTCAGTAAGAATCTGACACTCCCTTCCGCTCCACCCAAAGCGGGAGCAGTCGTTTGATGATATCCCATCCACAAAAAAAAAGACGAATACTTCAGGGTAGTAAGGTATTTCTTGCAATTCGTAGTTCAGTATCAGATTGTCTAAATAAACACGATTCGATTAAGTAATAAATAAGTATTCACAGAATTTTTATTGCTAAAATTATCAATACAACTTTCTAAGTTCAAATAACCTGGATATTTATTTAACATATTTACATAATTACGCTAACAGATTTAAAATACAACAACCATAAACCACGTGGCAGTGCTGCCAGCCTTATGGGCACTGCTCCTGTTGACAGCGATGCGGACGAATTTTTTTTTTTGCCATGCTTGTTTTTTCATATACATGCACATTATTATTTTAGTTCAAATTGAAAAGGACAATTTCATGAAAACATGACAGTTGAGACCAATTCTAGCTTAGACAGTTGTATTGATAATTCTAATTATTATAAGTGTACATAAAACCTGACACTGTCTTGCAAATTGAAAAAAAAAAAACGTAACATTTGAATTTCGGGCTACTTTAGCGAATTCTCCTTAATCAGGCTCAAATTATGACTACGCCACTGAGATTACCCAAGAGGAAAACTTCGCACTATACGCTCAGCATAACCAGCCTATAATGTTCCCACTGCTGGGACACAGGCCTCCTCTCTTCGAGAGGGAGTGCGCTGCAATCCACCACGCGGGCCCAGTGCGGGTTGGTAAATACCACATGTCTTCGAATTTTTGGTTCTAAGACATGTCGGTTTCCTCACGATGTTTTCCTTCACCCTTTTGAGAGCAGGGGTGATGAAATTATTTGCACAAAGTAAAGCGCCTGCCTGGGTCCGAACCCACGGCATACGACTCGTAAGTAGAGACCTTTACCACTGAGCCACCACTGCTCATACGGTGAGCTGTTAAGATTATTCAGATTATGTACTACTTAGAGTCGAACGAGGCAGTTAATTTTACAACCTCTAGGTAAATATGACTTGTGAGGGTCAGATATAATTAGCTCCATGTATATTTTTTTTTTAATATTGAGTCGCATCTGCCTGGTTATCATAAACAGCCTATAATGTTCCCGCTTCTGTGACACAGGCCTCCTCTCGGTGAGGGAGTGAACCATTATCTACTACGCGGGCCCAGTGCGGGTTGTTAGATGTGACATACCTTCGAATTGGTTCCTTCACGATGTATTCCTTCACCGTTTTGAGAACTGTGATGATGAAATTATTTACACAAACTAAAGCGCCTGGCTGGGTTTGAACCCACGACCTACAACTCGTAAGTCGGGGCCGTTACCACTGTGCCATCACTGTTTCTAGCCTGGTTAGTGCATGAGATTAAAAGAGTGATGAATATAGGTAGACTAGCTGCGCCCCGCGGTTTCACCCGCGTAAGTTTCGATTCCAAGAAAATTCTGGAGGGCCACCCTTATCACCTAGGGATACAAAAAATTGCCTACGACCTATTCTCAGACCTACTAAATATACACAAAAAAAATCATAAAAATCGCTCAAGCCGTTTCGGAGGAGTTTGATAACAAACACTGTGACACGAGATTTTTATATACTTATTACAAGTTTAGATATTCGTTAATTTAGGAAAATTTAGGATTAAATTATAAGTAGCGTACCATAATTTACTATTTTTGTAGGTCTGTTTTTGTGTTGTGTTGTCTTCAGTGAATCGTCATAACTACTGACGGAAGACAGAATGGAAGAAGAAAACATGTGACATGGAACAAGTGCAGGAAGATGATGATAATCTGTCTGGTTAGGGTCGGGACACATTGATCGACGGCGTTCGACGGTTTGATACAAAAAGAGAGCAAAGTATGGAACGACGTACGCATCCTTTCGCATCGGCGGCGACGAACGCGCTCCGGCGGCGATCGACGGCGTTTGACGGTTTGTCCATACAAAAAGTACAAAAAGATAGCATGTAGCACACATGCTCACTTTTTCAATCGGCAAAGTGCGAAAGGCCGTCGATCAATGTGTCCCGACCCTTAGACAGCTAGCCGATTCGGGTAGTTAAATGCTTTACGAATGGAAGAAGGTAATCTTTGAGGAAATTACAATAAAGTAGCGATATCCGGAGAATGTATGAAGGTACTCTACTGTGGCTCAAATTAGACATAAATTAGGACAGACATCGTGAGGAAATCGAAAGAACCAACAATTCGAGGACATGTGACCACGCATTAGGCCCCCGTGGTGGAGTGTTTACATTCTCTTTGGTGGACTATGTCTCCCTTGCTTAGAAAGTTACTGGCTGATTATGCGAGTATGCTACGTCTGAGTTAAAAAATAATCATCCGTCTACCTATTTGATTACTAGAATCGACAAAATGGCAGCTAGAACTGTTAAGGCATTGTTTTAAGATTGTAGCTTTAACGAATGGTTTAATTACAATTTTTAATTTATCAAATTACTTCATTGTGCTTTTAACTCTAATTATATCGCCATTGTTGCTAATTTGTGGGCAATTAACTTCGACAGATTAAAAGTAATGATGCATTCTGAGGAAATATTTAACTTCGATAGTACCTAATAATAAATTATTTGTTCGAAAATAATATTTTTAATAATTATTAAGTATCTTCAAAGATTTTAATTTAATCGGAAATATTTATTTTAAAGTCTTGTGACCTACTTATTGGTTATAATATAATTTGTTGTAATTTCCGCGTTACTGAGTCATATTCCATAGACAACGAAGGAAATATTGAGCAAAATATTAAAAATACTCACTCTTTCCCAATAAATCCATGATTGAATCATCTTCTTGTGATGAACCATAAGCATTGTGGTACCCGGAACCCTTCCTCCTTCCTAGGGCGCCTAACATTAAAATATCTTTCTCTTGTTCATTTGCAGGCCGTCTTCTATCCGATGGCAAATCAATATCTTTGTCATCAACTTGTAATGTCAACACGTCATTCTCATTACACAAAATACTATGAAAACAACTTAAAAATGCAAAAGAAAACAGAAAAGTTCTGAAAATCATTGTATTGTAAACACTATCGGACGTTCTTCTACGAGTTTTGAAATTTTTCTTTTTAATTTTTCCCGCCGATCCATGAAGTCCGTTTTCGATTACACTTTTACACATTTCACTGGTTTATATTACACCTCATTTTTTTGACACTTTTTTTTCACAGTTGCTATTTTTTTGTGGTTTTTTATTTTTATTGTTTTGATTTTTGTTTGTTTGGTGTTTATTTTCGTGAGACGTCTTGACGCGGGAAGTTGGTTATCGGAAGTAAACTGCGATCGCCTCGCGCTTCGTTCCTTTTCACTTTTCGTTAGAGTTCCTCAAGCGTTTTACATTTTCTTAAATATACTTAATTGCTCATATTTCAAGATTCTCATTATATTATTGTCATCCATTAACGATTATCATCTGTAAAGTAATTGTTTTAATTAATACGGTGTCACATTTATTTTAATAAGGAAGTTTTCATTTGTTATTTATGTGCAGAACCCAGTGGGTTATCTTTTTTTTAATACAAAACAATAGCGGTATGACCGTTGTTTAGCGTGTCTATGGTGTGCGTGACGTTTAAATATAAGGTAGGTATGTGTAATAATAGTTTATTTCACTTTGTAAATTCAGTGTAAACATGTACCTACCTACTTCCAGTTTCATAAACTAAGTATTGTTAGTAACAGCTACGATTTGACAGTTGCATCTATATACGGACTTGTTAATTTAGATATTTTACCTTCTTTTTTATTTTACTGGCATAAGCAATTGACACCTCTACCTACAATAATATTGAAAAAAAAAAACGTTTTACTACGAATATCATTTTTGTTTTATAAAAGGTAAAATGTCCGCTATTTTTTTAACGGAACAATTTTTTTCTTCTAAATGTAGCTCTTAGAGCTTTTAACAGTTATTTCGCAGACATTATTTAGTTCTCATGATGATCTAAGCTGCTATAAAAAGTAACAGGACTATCTAATTATTACTTTGTACCTAATGATTTGTCTCGTCATGTAATAGCTTCGTTTGAATTCATCTTTTTCGACTTATTGACAATTTACTTTGTGAAATAAATTTCTAGCAATTTGGCTGTAAGAGGTTAAGTCCATTTTCGGGGTATTTTAATTGCAAGTAGCATTATTAATTTGCTAAAGTCAAACCTATAGAAAGTGGACATTGTTATATAATAGAATAGAGAAGAGAACTCTTATTACATATTACCTACATTAAAGCAACAAAATGAGAGAACAGAGAATAAATAGAATAAAATATAATTATAATGAGATAGGTAGGTAACTAGGAACGTTTCGGATTTAAATTACATATTTCTTTACCTATTAGTGTTTAAAATGAATGCTGAGTAAGAGGATTATCAGAAAATCTTCGTTCAAATAGCGACATCTTGATCGTACGGCCTTCACAGTATTTCCATATTTAGCACTGGATAATGAGATACAAAAACGGTTTTAATGCGCATTCAAGTATCAAGATTGAGTGGTCACACTTGAACACTCATAAGACGCCGACTTTCGCCGTAGCTTTCCAAAACATGACTTTAAATGGGCGAAAAACGTCGTAAGTAACATCACACCGAATAAATTTGGATTTTATACGCAGTACAATAGTGTCCAAACTCATTTGACCGCTGCCCATCGGTGACAAATCCCTCTGATTGATTTGGAATAATAAATGAGTTGGAAAATTCGACCTTAGTTTTGATGCATCAAGGTACAAACTTGTCTGTTGTGAAGTCAGGACGTAATTTGTACAAATAGACAAGTCTGCTTTCTTTACTAATGACATCTGTTAAGGTTAATTTCGCGGTATTGCATTATCTGTGGCTAATTCGTTTTTGATAGGGCTGTGATTTTTACGGAAGTACCCGGGATGTAGGTCAATTATTACAATTAAAGGTACGCATTACAAATTGGGTAATTGAATTTTATTGTTTTGGAAACGTTTCCCAAGAATTTGTTTACGATCGATTTAATTGGGTAAATTGCAGAAAGTTACCCGCAAGGCGTCATGAATAATCATTAGGCCCTTTCAGTGCCTTAGGCCGTAAATTGCTTAGATTAAAATGAAAGGGGCGTTTGAATGTATCAAATTGTTTTATAAGAGAGCTAGTTTGGAAAATTATTATAATCTAAGCTACACAAAAAATAAATTAAAAAATTCCATCATTTTTCATCGATAAAAAACAACCGGAAAAACAACGAACGAAATCGAGAGTGTATCGGAACGTGGTTTGACAGCTCATCTTTCCCGCCATTTTCACTTTCGTTTCGAATGGCGCGGACTGCGTGAAATTAGGCGCCATATTGGCACACGATTACCGAACGATTGTACAATGGAGTTCGGAGTAAGGAAATGCATCATCATCTGCCTAGCCTTTTCACAACTATGTTAGGGTTGGCTTCTAGTCTAACCTGATGCAGCTAAATACCAGTATTTTATATGGAGCGACTGCCTGGTAAGACTAGTTGTCAGACTTTTGGGCTTCTGACGACCCGTAACGACTGTCAAAGATTTACGAATGACAGTCGGGTCCAACGGCGCTTTCCGAGACACGGAGGAGTCTCGTTATGTACCTAAATATGGTCACCCATCTACGGACCAACCGCGGCAAGCGTAGCTTAACCTGATGACCAACCCGTGCGGCTGTTATTACTTAGCCACGAGCCAGAGTAAGGAAATACGTTCATAGGTAATTAATTGATCGCTTTCTGAATACGAAATGTGCGTAAGACGTAAATTAGTTTTTTTTTTTTCTTTACATAATGAGGTTCAACTGACTTGCTTTGCATATAAGTAGTAATTTGCCTATTTTCACGCTTTTACTCCTGCGGAAAGTTTGTATTACGTCTTCATTCGTAGTATTCACTATTCGATCATCAGCAATTAACACATTACTCCGTAACTGGCTTAAACTTTGTAGTACCTCCACTAATTACATAGGTAGCTACGTAATTGAATTTAATAAACTTCCTAATTAATGCAGTGCGGCAATTAGACGTATTCTACATTACGTGTTTTAAACATACACAATTAAAATAATTAATTTGTGATTATTTGTTAACAATACCATTTCATAAATTGAATGTCAATCTTATGAAACCTATTCTTTCTTTCAAAACTGACATCTAATTGATTACTAAGTTTTTACCTATCAACTATATAACCTATCACTTGGCATTTAAGTATAAATTTTTTTCTCATACATATTTAAAGCATACGAATTCTCGAAATCCGTGCCTCCGAGAGTTACCCAGTAACTGGGTTGTGGACGTCAGATAGGCAGTCGCTCCATGTAAAATGCTGGTATTCAGCTGCATCTGGTTAGACTGGAAGCCGAACCCAACATAGTTGGGAAAAAACTAGGCAGATGATGATTTAAAGCATCCGAATGAAGACCAATCACGAGTCAAAAATTAAGGCTAAAACTTTAAGAGCTGAATCCAAATCAGGCTTCTATTGTCACGACGTCTGCAAGTTGTGTGAAACAGAACGTAACACGATTATATTACGTATGCGCCTGCGCATCAACGTTTCGTAACTTGGTTTTGTTAAAAAAATAAAACTTTAAGATTTTGCAAATGGTTTGTCATGAGGGCGGATGTTGTGCTGTAGCATTGTTGTTTGTTACGACAGAAAGTAATAGCCAGGGTTAATAATGTCGTAACTTAGTGTACAAAGACTTGAGAGTAAAGATGGACGCGTGAGGAGAATGTTGACAGACTATAATGGATGATACCATCCATAATGAAGGTGAAGAGTTTTTTTTTTAACGCTCTAAGCAGAGGTAACGGCCCGGCCTTCGTAACCACGGCTAAGGTAACTGCTGGTAACCTTAGCCGGATGCATGCAGTCACTGCACGTGCTGTCGGCAGTTGCAGTTGTCAGCTCGGTTCCAAATAGTACCTTTACTTTGTGTAAATAATTTCATCACCACTGCCACCCATTGCTCTCAAAACGGTGAAGGAAAACACCAAGAGGAAACCGACATGTCCTAGAAATGAAAATTCGAAGACATGTGACATCTACCAACCCGCACTGGGCCCGCGTGGTAGATTACGGCCCACTCCTTCTCACAGACAGAAGGCCTGTGTCCCAGCAGAGGGAACATATTTGGCTGACTATACTAATCTCTGGAACCACCAGTCGAATTTGAATAATTATTTTTGCATTTGATAGCCCAATTCTTTAGGAAGGGTATAGGCCATATAACATCACGTTTCGAATCTTTTTTTTTTTGTGGATTGGAAATCATCAAATGACCCCTCCCGCTCTGGGTGGAGCGGAAGGGAGTGTCAGACTCTTACTGACTAAAACCCATCCGTGTTCCTTCCTTAGCCCTTTATGTTCCGAGGTAGCGGTAACCCTTTCGGACGATCCCGCACCCCCGGCAGGCTTCGGCCCTAACGAACCCCTTCCCTTATGCTGACATCTCTTTGAGGCGCGCGTGGAACACGTACGCGCCGTCCGGCACAGGCCTGGTTCTGATCGGACGATGAGCTACCCATTACTCTCCGTCCGCAGGCTCGCGCCCACGGTGGGCGGGAGTCGTCACGCGGCTCCCGACGCCCGGAGCGTCTCCCGCGGTGGCTGGGACGTGAGGTCCCTCAACCATCCCGCCTTCTTTAGGAAGGTAAAAAAAAGTCGAAAACGAAGTAATAGCGCATACGAGAAACGTGTCTGTCATTTTAGTATATTGTAGTGTCATACGACTACCACGCGAACAAAGTCGTGGGTAAAAGCTAGTCTTTAGATATGAAAAGTTGCCAAGTGTAATGTAATATTTCGCAATTTAAAGAGTAATGGAGTCGGAAGTTGTAATCTTGATCGAAGGAAGTTGTTATCGAGGCAGTTAATGGCACGATCTTGACATGCTGTTCACGTGCTGAAGATCGGAAGAGAAGTTAAACAAATGATATGATTTAAGAGAAATTCAAGCCGAGCATGTTGTTTTCTTGCTTGCTGTATTTTAAGGGACATTAGTACTGTAGAGGTTCTGACCTCCTTGCGAGATAGACCGGTAATATTTGAAGGCATATTCCATTCGAACGTTTAAGCAGGTGTCATATATATGATGAAAGACTCCTGAATAATATCTCATGAAAGTCTAACAGGAGTTTCTTTCCAGTAAAATAGTTCCCCCCGTGGCGTAAACGTCACAGTACCACGCACAATGACCGCTGTGCAGAAGTCTCCACACAAATGGGTGTCTGAAGATGGACGGCGCCGCCGAGGCCGGCCCAGAAAAAAGTGACGAGATGCCCGGGGCGCGTACCATGAGGGCTGTTACGAGGTGGCGCGGAAAAAGAGTTCCTGAAAGGACATGGGGGAGGCGTCTGCCCAGTGGGACAACATAACGTCGTTGTCAAACCATAATCTGCTATGTGCCGTTTTTTGAGATTTCAAGATTTTGACCACAGCATACAGCACACTGTGACCTAATACAAGACAACGACGATAAGCTAAGTAAAAAAAAAGTACAATGAATGAGGCACTAACGGTAATTATTTAATTACGCCAAAATATCACCCTCTTAAACAGAGGAGCAGAGCCCAAGCGGTGAAAATTTTATAGGCTGATTAGGTATATGATCCTTCAGGAACGAATAGTTTAAAACGGACATTGGTAGGACAAGGCAGGACACAAGACGAGGTATTGCAATATTCTCAAGTGTAGTAAGGTATTAACTGAATGGTGGCCAAGAATGACCAAGCGAAGCGTTTGCACATGACGCAAGACAAGGCCGATGATATGCTAAATGGCACGGGACTGAGACGAATGGTACTACTCAACGCCGGCCTTGAGATATTCAATTAAGAACTGTTGATAATATATGATACTCATGATTTACGAGGTTTTGTATAAGTGAGAGCAGGAAAAGACCAAAGGCACAATTAATGGATGGTGTGAAGGTTGATACTAGATGTATAAGTAAAAAACCGCTGCGCTGGCTGGTAAAAATTGGATAAAACAGAAAAAAATAGGATATGGGCAGGAGAATGTTAAAGATTCTTGTTTATGTCTTTTGTTTAGCAGCATTGTATGTACAGACTCCAGCACATCAAACTACTACAATCTCTCTAATTTCTGTAATACTTAGATTTTTAACTTTATCGCTAGAGTATAAGGTTTAAAGTTGATTGGGAAAATTGACAGTCTCGGGTAGCTTGCATCTGTACAGTCAACCGCACATCAGCGGTAACACTTGCACTACGAAAATCGCCCTTACTGCTACGACCTAAAGGCGACAGCGATTATTCGTATAATTTGTATTTATCTTTTACTATTTTAGTACTTCTATATCTTCATCTGCATTTGTAGGCTACAGCAAGTAATGAGTTGCATTTGAGCAAGGAATTTGAGATAATTTTCAAGTTCTGGAACAACAAACTGAATATCCTTAACAAAGTTCAAATTCCATTGCAACCATAAACTTATTAAGACCTTATTGTTACAAATGGTCACTCATTAATAATTATAGGTAATGAATATAAATTATTATGAACACTGCTTTAAAATACACTCTTAAATCTAGCGCCACCGCTTTTATTTGTAAAGAGTTCTATGTTGTTTTTAAATGGTTGTGAATTCAAATTTGGAACAATGAGGACACCAAAATGATGGCCAGTATGTCAGCTTAAAATCTGCAATGAAACTTTTTGACTTAATACTTTTTGATGTTGTAAACAAGGGAATGCATGGAGGCTCGATTAAGAACTCCGGGAGTTTATTATAAGAAGTTGGATTAGAATTAGCACTAGATAATAAGAGTAGGACACGAGACTGCAACATAGTTGGGGAAAGGAAAGCGGTTAACTAGATGACAGCTATTCAGGAGATCAAGTGCGAAATTGTGTCTATTAGTATAAAGTCGCTGAACTTGATCAAAGTGAAGGTTTAGAGAACCTACTGACCGATAAGTCTAGATACGAGTGCATTAACGACTATGTGCGAATGAAGAGGTTAGAAACGTGAGTAAAGTCAAATTGTTTATGGTTCAATACAAAATTATAACAAATTTTCTAATTTATTTTCCTAAAATAAAAAAAATATATTTGGAAAAAACATTGCACTAGTGTTTCGTGTTAAAAAACTTAAAAATTTAGAACTCTGATTTTTCCTAGGTCGCGGTATTATTTTTTAATTATATTTCAATTTTAGATATGTAGATAGAGACGATAAATTAACATAAAAATCTTATTTGCACTGGCTATTATCACGCATAAAATTAAATAATAGTCACGCACACCAAAATAATAAAAAAAACAACTTACCATAAAATATGAATAGATTTAATTAATTTACGTAATAGAAAACAAACCTATTCCGCGCATCAATCACAAAGATTTAAATTTCGAATGCAGCTTCATTCTTTAAAAAGTTTACTGCAGCGATATTCTGCAAATAGTTTTGAATATTTTTTGTAACCATGGAGTTTTTATTATGATGATAATAAAGTTTTAGTTTAAGTATTATTTTTGCACGTGCGATAGTTTTTAGCCACTCCGCGACACTGTTAGTTCTCACGACAAGGCAACGGACGCACCCGCGTGGGGTGTTAAACATTCTACTTTCATTCGAATCACAGCGATTTGTATGTAAATTATATTTCTTTTAAACTTTATTTATAGGCTAATGTTATGTTTACGGCGTGATTATGACGTTTTGAGTTATGTAATGCGTTATTCAAGAGGAATTTTTTGGATCGATGGAAAAAAAAACGAGAGTATTTGATTATTAAAGTCAGCTTACAACAAAGTTTTTTAAACAAAGACAAAACATCAGTTTTAACTGCGATTACATAAATAACTAGTCAAAACTGGTCTATAAATTGTACGTATTCTTATTCACATTAGTACCTATAGCAGAGTATGAATCATAATAGTTATGCGTGAAAGTTTGAAAACTGACTTGCGTACCTACCTAACTAAAGTGGCAAAAGATGAGTTTTCCTTTATACAACATTATTGTAACAAATGTTCTTACAAAAATATGATTTAAATGACAAATAAGCATTCCTTTGCCTGCCAATCTACAAGGTGGAGAGAAAAAATTGAAAATAAATTAAACTGCTTGTATCTAATGACGTTCCCAGTCTGCATCCAAATTCAATCTATACATATAAAATTCAAAGTCCTGACTGACTGACTGACTAATATATCAACGCACAGCCTAAACCGCTGGTCCTAGAGACATGAAATTTGGAGGGTGTGTTCTTAGTGAAGATGATCCATTAAGAAAGGGTTTTTCGAAATTCCACCCCGAAGAGGGTGAATGGGGGGAGGGTGAAATTTCACGCGGACGAAGTGGCGGGCAGAAGCTGGTCAAATATATATATTAGGTGGAATGATATATTAGGTATCCAGTTATAGTTTAGTCAATAAATCTATTTATATAATCTATTATCTAAAATAAGCAATAGGTATATCTTTTTTTTTTACTAGTCTACGTTGTCCCACTCCTAGGAAAAGGCCTTCCTCCACTCCTTCCTTCCAGGTTTGACGGAACCTATCCAGCTCGTCCCGCCATCTCCTACGTGGCCTGCCGCGACCCCGCCTCATTGTCTCAGGGCGCCTTCTGTGTTATTTGGGCCCACAGTTTGTCGGCATGCGGCAGACATGATATCGTTATTACTTACCGCGGGACACCGATCGGTGACCAAACAATAGAAAATCAATTGTGTCTCATTAGCGGAGCTTGACAGATTAAAATTAAATTCGATGTTAAGATTTATTTGATAGTTTCAAAATACTCCTAAGCATTAGTTTTAAAACCAGTCTTTTCAATTATTTTCGTATTGTTGTCACTATATTGTACATGATAATACGAATTTACTTATAAAATATAAAATGACATAACTCCTTCACAATAAAACAAATAAATAAAATTTAAAAAAATGTTGCCAACATCACCGCGAGAGAGAGGTACCGCGAGAGTCGAAAGTAGCAACTCGTTTTACTTTTTGATTTTTACACTTGGCTTGGCGTGACATGGTCTTGAATAACAAGATAGTGTGAACTAGGTCGGTATTAGCATGTGATCAGGACTGACTGATGAGAAGGAGGACGGATTGGATAAAGATTATTATTATTTCCTGTGTTCTATCTACGAGTAGACGACGATATATTGTTATACAGGATGAAATTGAAATCATCGCGAAAAAAAAATTTGCCGTTCCCTACATTTTGACGAGTTATGCGAACATAAATGTAGGGAACAGCTGATTTTTTTTCGCGATTTCAGGTTTGGTCCCATAGTAAAAGTTGTTCATAATGATGAGTACAATCTCCCATTTCGATTTGTCGCATGTTTTCAATTTCAACCTGTATACAAAAGTAGGTTTCGCTCTAAGTGTTGTAGGTTTTCTCCATAGCAGCCAGGAGTTTCGATTTGTAGCAGTTGATGGCAATAGACTTGCCGTCGTTAACTTGGTACTAGAACATCGGTCCTGGCAGAATGTAGGTTTCCTTGCTATGTTTTCCTTCGCCGTATATGAGAGCAGTGGTAATTTACACAAAGTAATCGTTTAGTTACAATAAATTGACATGGCAACTCACCCACTTTGGTCCTACTCATTTTGAATCAAGTGTGTTGGATGTTTCTTTGTGTAGCAATGTATTTTGCTCCTTTTTACAAATCTTGCAGCGAAAATGAAACTTACATTAACGCAAACGAACGCATTGGAATTTCAGTAACTTATTTTGAGCAAAGCCCTTCCCCAAACCCATACTTTTTTAGGAAAAATGTAGCTAGTTTTTACTTACCCATTTTTTGTTTCAAACTTGTTTTTTTTTTTAACAGTTGTTGACCATAACCAAAACAAAACTAGCGACCAGCCTGCTTTCTCCGCAACCTTCACATTGATTACCTAACTCAGTAACCGCTATTTATAACGTTATATAACGTTATTATCTCGTTTCTTCAAATTATAGCCTTGGGTAGCCATTTTGATGGTCAAATTATGGATTCGCGATTTGATTTTAATCGATAGTAATCTTGTATTGTGGGAAGATTAAGATTGATGTTATGTGAAATGAATAGATGATAGAAACTCTTTTATTTTTATTGTTTAATAGCTCCCTCTCACAGAGTGGAGGCCTGAATCGTAACAGTGGAAACAAAATAGATTCATATACTGATTATGTTGTTGTGTGGACAAACTCAAAACTCAAACTCAAAGCATTTATTTCAATTAAACCATTCTGTGCACTTTTGAATTGTCAAAATTAAGTCGTCGGTCAGTTAGTCAGAAAGTTGAAACTAGTCGCCCATTCCAAAGCGTAGACCTCTATGGAGAAGAACGGGCAAGAAACTCCATGGACACTCTTTTAAATCAAGATATTACAAAATCCTGGGTACATTATTCGTGTTGCTTCTATATGTGAGAACAATGTAAAAAAATACACAAATTAAGAAACAATACAAGAAATAAGATTAAAAATAAGCCTTGGCAGTTAAGAGATGACCAGTCTCAACCGACGGCGTCCGTTCACGAACATGACGCAAGGATCAGCACCATCCAGCTCAACCATTTTGTAGGGAACCGAATGATCCAACACACGCGCCACCATCAGTGAGACATTTAAGTGACATCATAGAGAGTAAATCTATCTACCAGAATGAATACTATTTTTTACTCTTTTCAATCTTTACTCTAGGTGATAGGTGTAAAATAATTTAAGAACCCTGTACCTCAATAATCTCGTGGATAAACCCATGGTAAGCGGCACTTGCCGCACTCAACCCATGGATTAGTGACAAGTAGCCTAGTGAGAGAGGGTCAGAGAACCTCCTTTTTGAATCTTTATGACTACTTATAAGAGTATGGGAAGACCAAAGAAACGATGGGAGGACTGTGCCAGTTTGAAAGATAATATTGACTGAGCCAGAACTGAATAGTATATTAGTACGGTCAGCATCAAAAGTCGATTAACACATCCTTAGTTATTGAGCAAAATATTTGTTCAAAATTGTAGCAGAAGAAAACAATTTAGAATACTTATAAACTCTTTGCTATTGCGTAAAAAGCAGTTTATTAAAAAAAATTGTTGTCAATTTAATAACGTGTAAAAATGAAAGTGTTAATCGACTTTTGATGCTCAATACTCAATACTCAATTCTTTATTGCATTCCATATGTATTACATAGATGGTATTACAAGTAAAAGATCAATATGGACCCTGTCGGGCACAGCAACATTTTGAGAGAGGAGGACGGCTAAGTACAAATTCAATATTGTAATAAATTACTAGATGTTCTTAATTGGGTGTATAATTATGTATATATATATATTATTAGGTTTGTGTATTTGGCATAGTATATTAGTTATTTTATGAAAGTATTGCGTAAGAGTAATGTAGGTATTTTGAAATTCTTAATTAATTAATAATTCTTAGAAATATTTTCGTTATTATTTAAATTATTTTATTATTTATGTACCTATTCATATTTTCAATTATCTATATTTGGTGATTTTCTATATTCCATATTATATATTAGCTAAATTTCCTAATGTGTGGTTTATATATGCTGACCGTACCTAGTGAGTTAGATGACCAAAGTTGTTGACATAGCTCACAGAATTAGCAAGCTGAAGTGGCAATGGGCCGGCCATATTAGCTGTAGAACCGATGATCGTTGGGGTAGACGTGTTCTTGAGACGAGACCGCGAATCGGTAAACGTAAAGGTAGGACGCCCTCAGGCTAGGTGGAGCGACGATCTTCGCAGGGTGGCTGGTAGCAGCTGCATGAGAGTTGCCGAACATCTAGTTGAATGGTGTGTTAGGAAAGGCCTATTTCCAACAGTGGATTATTGTAAGATGATGATGAGGATGATGAGTTAGGTGACCGCTGAGAGATATATGAAGAAGAAGACATGTTACCACAAATAAGTAAATTATTGGTTTAAGAGGATGACGATCATCATCATCTGCCTAGCCTTTTCCCAACTATGTTGGGGTTGGCTTCCAGTCTAACCAGATGCAACTGAATACCACCAGTATTTTACATGGAGCGACTGTGCCTCTCTGACCTCCACAATCCAGTTACTGGGTAATACGATACCCCTTGGTAATATTGGTTGTCAGACTTTCGGGCTACTGAAGACCCGTAACGACTGTCAAAGTACCACGAATGACAGCCGGGACAAACGGCTAAACGTGCTCTCCGAGGCACGGAGGGGTCTTGGTATATGAACTTGTGAAGATGGTCACCCATCCACGGACCAACTGTGGCAATCGTAGCTTAACATGATCGATTCACCCATGCGGCTGTTATTACTTAGCCACAAGCACAAGATGAAGATATTAATAAAAATAATAATCAGGAAAATCGTCTCCATCTTGGACAGCTTGTACAAACACTTCTGAAGTTGATCACACTTACGCTTAAACTATAATTTCACACAAAATTGATCGTATAAAAGCGTTGTATAATAAATGTAAGAAAACTTATGATTACAGATAATATCATTACTTAGGATTACAGCAAAGTGTTACGTAAAGCGAAGGTTGCAGAGAAAGCAAACCCCGCTTTGTCTTGACTTTGGCAGGTAAGGCTGTGTCCACAGAAGAGGCTGAGGTAGAAACATAGTGCCTAAAGATATAAGACTATTAGTATAGAGGTATTAGGAACAGGGTGTAAAGTACACTCATACTCCATAGAAAAGGGAGGATCCTCCGACCAGACGGGTGTTGTTCCTGGCGGGCAACTGCCCGATGATTGATGTCGGGCCATTGTATACATGCTAGTTGTACGGTAAACTCTGCTTGCGAGATGCAAGATTTTGCGTGACGTCAGTATGGCGCGTAGTTCGCATGTGGCGTTGTAGATACCGCTACATGGTAAAGTAGGTAGTAAAGTTTTTGGCTGGCTTATTTTTAGGTCAAAGAATCAGCATTGCCATGCGACGTGGCAATCCTGCCAGCAAATAAATATATTGTACTAGCTGCGCCCCGCGGTTTCAGCCGCATAAGTCTCGATCCCGTGGGAATATCGGGATAAAAAGTATCCTATGTCCTTTCCCGGGACTCAAACTATCTCTATACCAAATTTCATCTAAATCGGTTCAGCGGTTTAGGCGTGAAAAGGTAACATACAGACAGACAGACAGAGTTACTTTCCAATTTAATTATTAGTATAGTATATAAGTATAGTATATAGTATGGATTAGTTTGGATTCTATTCAGCCTTTTGGGCACTTTTCCTGTTGACAACGATGCGGGCAAATTCATGGCATTTTTGATGCCCTAAATAATACCTTTGTAATAAAAAAATATATTAGGTACCTACTAACAGAATTCTTAATAAGCGGTAACTCAATCAGCCCAAATCTAAAACGTAAAATAACGCCCACATTTCACAACACGAGCAACCATTCTCAAGAAATAATGTGTCTTGCTATTAACCGAGCACAATAAATCCAGATTCCAGGCAGTTACTGCCCCGCTTGGGCGGACCACCGCCGTGCCTTCGTAGAGGCGATCGGCAGCGGCGGCGACCTACCGCGTCCGGCCCTGGCTCAAGCCATGGTCCGGGGCGAGAGGGAGTGGGAGGCAGTCACCTGCTTCTGCGGAGCAGTCATGCTAGCGAAGGAGGTGGCGGAACGGCTGAGGGAGAGAGCCTCACACCCCAGCCGCTGCAGGAGACGCTCCAAACGACTCCCGGCCACCGTAGGCGTGGGCCTGGAGACGGAGAGTAATGGGTAGCTCACCGTCCGATCAGAACCAGGCCTGTGCCGGACGGCGCGCACGTGTTCCACGCGCGCCTCAAAGACAAGTCAGCAAAAAGGAAGGGGCCTGCCAGGGCCGAAGCCTGCCGGGGGTGCGGGACTGTCCGGAAGGGTTACCGCTACCCCGGAACATAAAGGGCTAAGGAAGTAACACGGATGAGTTTTAGTCAGTAAGAGTCTGACAATCCCTTCCACTCCACCCAGAGCGGGAGCGGTCATTTGATGGTTTCCCATCCATAAAAAAGGCAGTTACTGAGATTTTTCCAATTGGTAGCCAAATTAGTCCTTGCCTGACCTAGAAATCTGACCTGAAGATCGTATGTTACTGCATGTTGTTAATACCTACTTCATGTATTAAACATTTGCAAGCCATCATTACACGGCGGAATGTGTATTTGCACTACAATCTTACATTATCATCTTTTGTACCACATTTTATGCAAATAAACGATTTTGATTTGATTTGATATGATCGCCCACCATATGCGTGCACGCAGTACATAGTTTTAGTGACATTCAGAATTTCAGATACAGCTGAAGTTGCAACTGAATACTAGGGTCACAGAACCATTTGGCACTGTTTGGAAAGTGTTATGCCAAGAACATGTGACTATTAGGTAGATGTAACCAATGACACGCGGTTCCTACCAAATTATAGTAACCATGAGCTGGTCTATCAATCTTATGAAGGTAAACTGGAATGTAAACGGCCAAGCAAAACATGTTACAAAGGACATTGACAGGGTTTGGACCAAGTGCTGCCCAGAATGAACACATTATGCATTTGGATCCATACGTCATTACTAACCTATAAACCGAAGCGCTCCAAATTCTGTCCAGGGAGTCAAGAGAAAAACAATTTTTTCGTTGTGAATTATTTATCGACCAAAAATTAACTAAAACAAACAAATGTACTATTTTTAATCATTATTCATAATAAACTATTAATAATCACAATTTCTTAATAAAGTTTTAATTAAATCCTCGCCCCATTCTGCCCGCGACTTTACAGTAACAAACGGTTGAAGCCGGATGTCGCTTTCTCCGCTAACCTATGCCATAACGTTACAAAACACACCGCCTGCCAAAACGTGGCCGCCTGGTAACTGCTAACATAATCGAGTTATTTAATTATTTGTTAACGAGGAAATATCAGCGAGTGCTTACTTTGTAAAGTGCATTACATAACATCATGCTTGTAGTTCCAGAAGGGGTTAGTAGACATGTTTGTAAACATTACACATATTTGGCCAGTTACGATGTTCAAGACCCGTGTACCTACTTATAAGGGGGGAACTAGCAAGAACCCAGGTTGTAACTAAAAAATTCCTTATGCAACTTTGTCTGGTTTGGAGACTGAAATAATAATAATAACTAGTAGAGCCTCGACCAACACCTGAGGAGGTTCTCGTTGGGCAGCTGGATCAAGGGCTTGATTCAGAAAGTGGTACTTTTGGACACGGCCCGCATGGTTAGGAGGTTCCTCTCTCTGGAGCCCTGACCGCCGGTAGCTTGGACCCTGTTCCCGATACCGGTGGACTACCATTTTTTATATTTTCAAATGTTTTTAAGTATATGTTTTATATCCTAATATTTAAATATATAATTTATATGTAAATAATGAAATAAAGGAAATAATAGTAAAAATTCAAAAATATTTTTCTTAAATCTATAATGTCAAGTTCACCCATGATTTTGTGCCTGATCTCAATACTCAATATCTTTATAATTGCTTTACCATAATGTGTACTTAGGTGGCAACTATATAATTTAGATCAATATGGACCCTATAGGGCACATCAAAAAGGGAATCAGAATTTAAAAAAAAAATTCGAGTGTCAGTCGTAAGTACCTAGGTAGCTGTTATCGTGCTGCGTATTTATATTTCGAACTACAAAAGTATAAAATAGGTACAAACGCCATCACATCAAGCTACCCCCATCCGTCAAATTTTCCCAATTGGATATGAACCTTATTTCTTTGTAGTAAAGTTGAAAATCTATCAAAGAAATTTGACAGATTGGGGTAGCTTGATGTGCTGGCCTCTGTATACATAATATCGTAAATTGAACTTTTTGAGCTAGTATCTGATTTAGACTGGAAGCCAAACATTAAACTTCGGCCAAACAAAAGCGACTGCGAAACAGGGAGCGTCAGCCGCGCGGCGGACACTGCTCGTGTTTATCTATGGCACCTTGTTCACCTAGGTACGCGACACGCTGTATTCACGGAGTGTTCACGTTTAGTTTCGCGTTGTCGACGCTCCCGCGTCCTGCCGTCCCGCGTACTTGACGCGCTGGTTTGGCCGAAGCTTAAAGGTCACAGCTCATAAGAGCCACCCGGCACGCACCCCGCACCGCCTCGTCGCACGGCGTCCACTCGTTGTCGACAGTTGGTCCACGGGTGGACGCCGCGTTATCACCAATAAACGTCGCGCGGTCAACCAGTGGACCACGCGCGGTCAACGAGTGAACGCCGAGTGGTCAACGAGTGGACGTCGCCTGGTCCACGAATTTTCGAGTAGTCTGTTAACAATTGGCACTAGGTCTACACGTGTTTCGTAATGTCAAATTTTACAAACTGAATTGGCACTCATAGCTGTCGCGCTTGATGAAGAAGAAAATGAAAGACGCAAGAAAAAAAAAGAACGCTTATTGGGTGCACGAAATTTTGAAACAAAGGAAACAACGCGCGGTCCACTCGGGACCCGCGCGTTGGCAACGCGCTGTCAACGCAAGGCAAGCATGCGAGCAGCGAGTTGTCACCGAGTGGTCCACCCGCCGTCCGCGCGTGGAGGGCTTACGACCGAGGCGATCCGGTGAGGCTACGGAGTTGATATAGTGAGCGCATACCCATACAAGTCCATATAAAGAATACTAGCCGCAGGAGGCGAGGCGGTGTGGAGTTAAGTGAAAGTTTTAGTGTCGTTTTAAAAGATGTTTACAAAAGGCTTAGAGCTAAGATCCGTTGTAGACCCTGTTAGGGCACAGCAAAAATTTATTGGTACATACTTAGCAATTAAATATCTAAATCATAGAAACTAAGAAGAAAGAACTAAGACAAATCAGTGCTGACCCGATATTTACCCAGTGTAAATAGAATTTGGAGTCAAACTCAATTTACGCTAGGTAAATATCGGGTCAGCACTGACTTGTCTCGAGTTTGGAGTCAGTTCTTACCATGTCTTTAAAAGAAGCGGTTAGTGACAATCAAAGAATAATGTTAACATGAACGAGCAAATTAACAATAACAATAACAAACAGTTCCGCTATTGTTTGTTTACATAATTATATAGATTCGAGTTTCGGATGGAGTACTCGAATCTTACCTGACCTAACCTAAGAGAAACTTGGTTGAGTCGGACTCAAAACAGGTTCCTCGTTTACAAAACTTTGTGGTTTAGGGTTCCGTACTCAAAGGGTAAAAACGGGACCCTATTACGAAGACTCCACTGTCCGTCTGTCTGTTTGTCTGTCTGTCACCAGTGAACCGTGATAGCTAGACAGTTGAAATTTTCACAGATATGTTGCCGGTATAACAACAAAAACTAAAATCAGAATAAAATAAATATTTAAGGGGGGCTCACATACAACAATCGTGATTTTTTACCATTATTTGCTCGATATTAATAACGGCAACAGGTAGACGCTTGAAATATTCACAGAATATTTAGTTGTACGTTAACTTTAAAAATAAATAATTAAATTAAAATAAAATAAATTAAGGACCCATACAACAAACGTGATTTTTTTTATATATGTAGTTTTAAATATTGTACGGTGGTACGGAACCCTTCGTGTGCGAGTCCGGCTCGCACTTGGCCAACACCGTTATTCGAGACGGTTAGTCAATACTTCACGTAAGTAAATAGCCGAAAATCAAACTGGGGCACCACTGCTCAGACATAGATATTGTTGATTAATCATGCATATGTTACCGACGACATTGAATTAACTATGAGCGTAAACACAGATATAGATACCTACACCTAGATAACGCAAGAGCACCTACTTCGCGTGCTAAAAATCGCACCAGTGTAAACTGGTGCCGACTTATGATTTTCGATCGTATGATAGAAAATCATAAGCCGCCACTTTCGCGCTCAGTCCTGCGTAGGTACTGCTGGCTGGGTGAGCGTGAGCGAGAGAGCGCGAGCTTGTGACGTCATAGTAGGTAGTCAAAAAGTGGCACACTTAGTTTTCATACAGTTCGTGATACTTGCGTTATCTAGGTATATCTATATCTGTGAGCTTAGATAACATCAAAAGGGAACAAGCGAGACAACGACAACGCTATGATTATGTTGTCAACGTAACTGTTCGCATCTTTTTCTATCAAATCATCAAAATTCGCCTGTATATCGAAACACAACACCAATGTCTATAAAAATACCGGTCTACTATTCAAATCAAATCAAATCAAATCAAAAGTCATTTATTCAAACTAGGCTGAGAATCAGCACTTTTCGAACGTCAAAATTACAAAAGACAGTCCCCCAAAACGCCCGCCCTTCGCCACTTCCTAGTGCTTTCGCTGGGGAGAAGAAGTGGCGGAACAAACTCCCCAGAACTATTGGTAAAAAACTGGTAAGAAACTATTGGTTGAATATTAGACTCTATTGACACCTAGGTAGGTACAGACGCCAGCACATCAAGCTACTACAATCTGTCAAATTTCTTTAATGGATTTTCAACTTTATTGCTAAAATATAAGGTTCAAAGTTTATTGGGAAAATATGACAGTTTCGGATAACTTGATATGCTGGCGTCTGTGGTACGTAAGTATACCGTTAGACTTAGAACATACCTACCGAAACTCTAATTTATAATTTACAAGACTAAAATGACAGCTGCGCTGCGACCGGACTTTTTTGTCAACATGGCACATTTTTTGTATATGCATATAAGGTCCCATTGAAATAGATGGACAAACTTTTAGAAATCATTCAGACCACCAAAATAAGGACGATGTTAAAAAAAAATAAGAAAAACGCATTAGATACTTAGATGAAAAAGAATCAGCTAACGAATATACACTCTAATGTGCCAGCAATTTATTATTTTAGGTCAAAGTAAAATCACTTTAATCAGTGTTTTTTTTTTGCTTTGATATCTTTGGTTAGACGTACTGAGCGCTGTGTTAAAATTTGTCCATTTTAATGGGCCCTGTATATTATCTGTCATTTTGGTCTAGCAAATTAAAAATCAGAGTTTTTTTAGATTTTATATGTTACAATGGTTCCACAACCTACGCCCCGGATCTGGCAAACCTCACAGTGACCTTGAACCTTGAGTAAAAGGTCGCTGAATTCAAATGTCCAATTTAAAACGAAACTACTGAGCACTATCTCAATACAGAGATAACGGGATAGGACCAGGATGATATATGTATGTATAGCAGCGTTCACCTTTCTGCTTTAACAATATCTATTCTATGATCGCCATTAATCTACCATGCGTTGTGAATATATGGGAACATGGGTACAATAACCACAGTATAAATATAACTGTGCAATAACAGAAGTCCAATTCTCGTAATCTACCTACAGGGTGAAATTAAATTCATGGGCATCCTTTTAAAGGGTCATTGTAATCATCATTATGAACAACTTTTACTATGGGACCAAACCTAAAATCGCGAAAAAAAAAAACACCTCTTCCCTACATTTTGACGATATGTAAACATAAATGCAAGGAACAGCTGTTTTTTTTTGCGATTTTAGGTTTCGTCCCATGGTTAAAGTTGTTCATAATGATGAGTACAATGACCCCTTAAAAGGATGCCCATGAATTTAATTTCACTCTGTATAATGTTCTAAATCTTGGGCGACAAACAAATGTCAAAATCTTGTAAAAAATTTAAGGAAATTAGTGGAATTTTCGACAGATTGAGACTGAGAACAAACTGTGAATCTTCTTAAAATTACGAGAATTGCCTCTCAGTTCACTTACAATGAGATACTTAAGGTGAATGTGACATGGTAGACCGCGAAATTTAAATCTTCTTACGTTTTTTGCAATTTGCAGATCAGTTTCAGGTTGTATCTTGATCCAAATATGATTCGCGACTATAATAGACATGTATTTACAGAATCATAGTCATTAGAATCATTAATATATCTCTTTAAGTTAGATTTCTACCATTAAACACTTTTCCATACGAGATTTGTTCTTAACGGTAGAAATCTAAATTAGAAAGATGTTATAATGATTCTAATTATTATAATTCTGTAAATACGTACCGGTTATAGTCGCGAATCATATTTTGATCAAGATACAACCTGACACTGACTTGAAAATTGCAAAAAACGTAAGAAAAATTGAATTTCGCGGGCTACAACTACGCATTCACCTTAAGTGATTAGGTATAACTAGTACTATTATTATAACGTTAGTTACCTCTAGGGGCTCTAGGGTGCTGGAGACATTATATTAGCATATCCTGTTGTAGCTTGTTTTAAATATTGTGACGTATTGCCTTAATCTGCGTTTGAATGTGTTTATATTGTCACATATTTTTATATCCTCCGGTAAACTATTGAACACCAAATATTGCAGTTATTGAAGTCTCATTCTTATATTCAACTGTTAATAGACTTACTTCATAGTTCCTGCTACCATTGCATTTGCAGCAGCATCTTTAGTATTTAGATCTTTGTCATCAATTCTTTCTACATATATCGTCGGCTAAGTATTCTAAGCTGCTAACTCCCTTTTTGGCTTAACTGACTATGTATCAAATGAAAGAGAATATTCTATTTTTATTCTAAAGATACAGTTAAACAATGTTATGCAATATCGTTGGCACATATACCTACCCTTCCAGGTGAGTTACGGCAGAAATAGGTGAGGTTTCTCTTTCATTTGATACTAAATAGTCAGTTAAGCCAAAAATGGAGTTAGCAGCTTATAATATTTAGCCGACGATATACAAAATGAAAAGGTCCCGATTCACTCACTGACTGAGTCTTCATCTTCCACCCTAAACTCTTGGACCTAGAAAGCTGGAATTTTGCACAGAGGTTCCCTTTATGACGTAAACAAGTAATAAGGTCGGTTTTTTATTGGGGTCGACGTAGTCGTTGGCAAAGTGCTAGTTTACTAATAATTAATTAGTGTTGAATAAAATACTTACGCCCCAATTCATCGAAGAACTTCGGCTTTTGACCCCCAGCTTCGAACTTCACTTCGTCTTCATCATAACTTTCAGTCACCGGTCGGTCAATTTGTGTCACTTTGTCATTCACTTTAGTCAAACTCACTTCACTATTGATAAAATTGTCAAATTTAGATTTTGGCAAAGCCGACTTGAATTTCAAGTTCTTCAAATTACCGTTATCGTCCATTATAGTTAAATCTTCATAGTTATTGACCACATCATTCGTTTTTCCAACACTTTTAATAATGTCCTCGTTGAATTTGTTTTCACTTAAAAGTTTTGTTAAAACTACATCAGTTTTTTTGTTCAAAAAGTTTTTAGAATCATACAAGTTTTTATTAACTACATCTAAATCTATATCACAGATTACGTTACAAAATAAATGCATGACAACTAGCACTTTGGTTGGGGTAAACATTTTTTGTTTCGACAACACTATTTTCTAAATTTTGACAGCACTTTGAAATTTGAAACGTTCGATGTTCTTTTATTGGTTCGTTATTAAAACTGAAAGTATTATTGATCTGCGTTCGCTCCGGCCAGAGGGGAGCGAATGACGAAGATTTTGGACACGACAAGTTTTGGTGAAATGTTTACGTAACCATTTAGTAATAGGTAGGTAAATAACAGTGCTCACTGTGGTCACGTGGTCAGGGCATTCGAAACGGTTATTGTTATGTTTTGGAACGAAGTGGAACATCCATTATACGAGTAAGTGTTACATGTCTTTCAAGATTTTTTTTCTAGTTTCTTGACGCATAAATCCGGGTAATACACGGATGTTATGTAATAAGTAGCTGCTCCGGCTTCAAATGCGTGTTGAGTTTTTTATTTTCCTTAAAAAAGTAGCTCATGTGTCCTTGTCTTGTTTTGGTCAGTCTCACTTTCTCATACGTTATATTATCCTCATTTATATGGAGATGAAAACATCGTGGGGAAATCTACAATCCTGGCATCCCACCTGCTGTTAACCACGATTTATTCACTTGACGTCGAGTCCCACCACGTCGAGTCGCTGCCACGTCTACTTCAAAAACTCCTCGCTTTTATTCCCGCCTCATCGAACCGTGAAAAAGTCTCTGTTATAATTATAATATAATAATCATTTTATTATCAGGCAGCTAAGGCCCATAGATAAAATACACAAAATAATCTTATGCTATAATAAACTTATACATATTAAAAACCTTAAAGCTATGACTATACACGTAACGTTGTCGGCGTCGTGTTTCGCTGCGTGGTGTCGCGAAACCGTCCTCGGAAACGTCGATATACGACACCTTTCGGCCAAAAGTCCTCTTTCAGGCAGGTCTGTAGATGTTGGGTTGGAATTCGTACCACGAATGACTTAGGGCCAAAGCACACACGCTACTTTTTGCATCGGCGATCGGCGATTTTGCGGCTGTATCGATGCTGTATCGCGTTTTGGCGACTCTCTGCGTTCGGACGCGGTATCGGCATCGCGCGTTTTAGCGACTGCTCCGATGCTGGCGCAAATGCCAAATCGCTGCGACCGGCATCCGAATGTGTGCGGAATGTAGCGTTCAGCCGCTGTATCGAGCTTCCGAAAAGCGACTGAATCGCCGCGTTTGGCGTTTTTAAGTGTGCGGTGTAGAATGCTTGGTCGCTGCATTTAGCTTTTAAAAAGCTGCTGAATTGCCGATCGCCGATGCAAAAAGTAGCGTGTGTGCTTTGGCCCTTAAAGTTGAGGCTGTGGCGCGATTCCAACCGCCACCGCCACCGCCGCCGCCGCGTTATTACCGCCACGTCTGGTGTCTATGGACATCAGCAAAAATAGGAGGGGCTCCGCAGACAAGGCACACAACACACAAGGCTGAAATGTCTTAAGAACCTGTAATTCCGCCGGTGCCGAATACATTGTAATCAACAGCTCATAGAGCACATGATATTGCCTGTCATTTCAGCCGAAAGACGTCCAATGCTGGGCATAGGCCTCTCCAAGCACCGCAATTTCGACCAGCACCCTAATTGCGTAACACACTATCAATCGGAATCAGAATCATTTCGAAGCCATTTGCTAATCCATTGCTTCATAAGTTCGAAAATTTTGTCTGCTCAACGCGTAAATAACGCAATGAATGTTGTTGAACTGTCAAAATGAAACCGATTCCGATTGATAAAGTGTTAGGTACGCAATCGCCCCGCAGATCTGAGCTTCTCGCATCCATCGGATTTGTGCGACCTTCACAAGGTCGTCGGTCCACCTTGTGGGAGTCCTTCCAACGCAATCTTTACTTACAATCTTTTAGAATTTGGCAACTTATCGATAGTTGAGTCTATGCCTCTGAAAATGGGTTTCAAGAAGAATGTGGAAAGGTATATAATTGAAAGCAATTTTTTTTTTAATAGGTATTTAAACATAATTTACACGTAACAATAAATTATAAACAATCCAAGACCTACAACAATAGGTTTTTAAGTAGTTTGATAGACGTTTTTATAAAACCAATTTAGTTCCTTTCCCTAATTTCGGGTCGCTCTCAAAATAAGCACATATAAGTAGATACTTTCTTCTAAGTAGGTAACTAGGTACTCATACTAGTTTTACGCACGACGACATATCAAAATATACATTTCCAGTATAAGCAGAGATAGGAGCCTTTTGGCCTCGTATAGGAGTTTCTGTCTCATTTTTCTTTTTGATACTTTTTTTTTATATATAACTTGGTTTTTATTTTTTAACCGACGAAAAAAAACGGAGGAGATTCTCAATTCGACGCGTATATTTTTGTTTTTTTTTTTTTTTATGTATGATCACGCATAACTTTTTACAGAGCAGTCCGATTTTGATAATTCTTTTTTTATTAGAAAGGGTATACCCTGAAGTTGGTCCCATATAAATTTGGAAAAAAAAATCCAACCCTAAGGGTTAGAAAACAGGGGATGATTGATTGTTCACTCACTGATTGTAATGTATGACCACGCTTAACTTTTTACAGAGTAGTCCGATTTTGATCATTCTTCTTTTGTTGGATAGGACGTACTTCGAAGTTGGTCCCATGTAAATTTGGAAAAAAAAACCTACCCTAAGGGTGGGAAAATAGGGGTGACTTATTGTTCATTCACAGATTTTAATGCGGAGCTGTGTATTACAATTAAAATAAAAGGTCTATCTATGTTGGTATATAAAGCCTGTTTTTTTTTAAGTATTACATTATATTATTTAGTATTATATTACACAAAAAATAATAGTTAAAGTAGGATTATATAACAGTTAATGTCTAAAGTAAGGTAAGTATTTTAAAAGTAATCAAACATTAAGCATGTAGTAATTAGTAAATTATAGCCTCAAAAAATTATAAAATAAAAAGTTTTTAACAAAAAATTAAACCTCCGAAAAAACTGAAAAGCAAAAAATAATAAACTTTTTTTATTTAACCTTAATAAATAAGTTCTTAAACTAATGCAAGTATACCTAAGTAATTTTGAGTCGGCGCCAAACAATCAATGAACAAAGATTACTAAATTACCTTAAATTTAAAGAAATAAGCAACGTGAAATCTATAGCGATAAACATTAACATTTCAAACAAAAAATGCGCTCTCCGCACGACCACTCGCAACGAATTAATTTGCTTGTTTGGCGCCGACTCTAAATTACTTAGGTATACTTGCATTAGTTTAAGAACTTATTTATTAAGGTTAAATAAAAAAAGTTTATTATTTTTTGCTTTTCAGTTTTTTCGGAGGTTTAATTTTTTTTTTAAAAGTTTTTACTGTGTTTAGTTTAGTTTGTGATCTTCCTGTACGAGTCACAATAAATACTTTTTCTTTCTTTCTTTCTTTCTTTCAGACATCTCATTGTACGAACAGCATATATAATGCGAGGTCAGCTGCGACTGGAAATGTATACCTTGATATGTCGTCGTGTGTACAGTCAACAGCAAAAGTAGATGATGAATATCAGAAATTCAATACTTACTAATGAACGGAGTTCGTGTCAGAACTGTGTGGCGTCGAAGTGATGCAAAAGTATGTGATTGTAAATTATAATTCGTAATCAGTTTTGACTCCAAAAAGTTATAAACTCAATTCATCATGACTTTTGCTGTTGACTGTACTTTATCAAGTTAGAACTTTTTAAAATAACCTTTTAAACTAACAGCTTTACATAATTTTCTAAAGCCATTTACATACAATATAATTCTTCTTCTTAAATCACAGTTTACTTTTAACAGTCTCTAGCATTTTTCTGAGTTCTTTGCGCAGGAGTTTCCCGCTCGGTGACTTTGGTATCTGGTTCACGAAGCGAACACCGCCGCGGAGGTGCTTGGGGTTTGATAACTGAAAAATAATTCACATTATGAGATAAAAACAAAAAAAAAACAGTCGCATCGACTTGCGAAGCACCTTCTTTTTTCCTCGGTTAAAAATGACATTGGCTGGATATATCGTGGGGAGAGTCAGCGGAATATCCGTGTTCCATTGGACAAAGAGGATACGATAATAATTAAACGGTTCGGGTGGCAAAATGGAAATTACATTTTTCGTTACTTCAGGCCGAGACCTAAAGTCGAAGTTTTATTAATGCCCGTTTTCACTAATACTAGGACATTTAAATCATGATCTGCCTAGCCTTTTCCCAACTATGTCGGGCTCGGCTTCGAGTCTAACCAGATGCAGCTGAATACCAATATTTTACATGGAGCGACTGCCTATCTGACCTCCACAACCCAGTAACTGGGTAATACTATACCCCTTGGTAAGACTGGTTGTCAGACTTTCGGGCTTCTGACTACCCGTAACGACTGTCAAAGATCCACGAATGACAGCCGGGACCAAAGGCTTACGGTGCTTTCCGAAGCACAGAGGGGTCTCGGTATGTAAAGATGGTCACCCATCTACAGACCAACCGCGGCAAGCGTAGCTTAACCTGATCGATCGACCTGTGCGGCTGTTATTATTTAGCCACGGGCTCCTCACTAGGACATTTAAATGAAGGCCAAAATAAAAGGCGCTTAGCCAAGCGTTGAAAATCCAAAAGCGACCTTTTATTTAAGCATTCAATTCAATGAATAATAACTCATGTAGGTGTCGCCTTTTTCTAGTGAAAATAGACATTAGTAAGTATAGTAGTGTAGCGGTATCTACAACGCCACATGCGAACAATGCGTCATATTGACGTCACGCAAGTCCTGCATCTCGCAAGCAGAGTTTACCGCGCAACTAGCATAGATACGGCCCGACATGAATCATCGGGCAGTTGCCCGCCAGACACAACACCCGTCTGGTCAGAGGATCCTCCCTTTTCTATGGAGGTTGAGTGAATTTTACACCCTGTTCCTCATATCTCTATAGTAGAATTGTGAAAATTCCTCCCCAAAACAAAAAACGCTTAAAAAAAAGGTTTTTTCCATAGTTTGCTTCTCTATTAGTCGCTGTATGGATCTCTGGAAAAGTGACTACACCGCTGATCATCGATGCTCATAGTAGGTACTATGTCTGCTGCCAAGGTCCTAATTTAACGCACAGCTCAAAATTTCATGCTAATTGGCGCGATGCAGTAAACCATCAATAATTCTAACATCTATAAGTACTAACCCTCTCAGCGACAAACTCCTTGACTTCCTTCTCAGTCAAGGTCTTCCCTGGCTGAGCCACCACAAACGCCAGAGGCACCTCCCCGGCAGTTCGATCCTCAATGCCGATGACAGCTGCATCCCTGATGCCTTCGTGTTGTAAGAGTACTGCTTCTAATTCCGCTGGAGGGACCTGAATGAAGATAGATTTATTGTGAGAGGCTTATGATAATGAGGTGTAAAGTGGAATCAGGTAAGAAATATCAAGCTTTCCAGGATAACAAAAAAAACTAAGTGTTACTCATTGGAAATGGTTATGCTGGTGTAGCGGTATCTACAACGCCACATGCAAACAACGCGTCATACTGACGTCACGCAAATCCTGCATCTCGTAAGCAGAATTTACCGCGCAACTAGCATAGATACAACAGCCCGACATGAATCATTGGGCAGTTGCCCGCCAGACACAACACCCGTCTGGTCGGAGGATCCTCCCTTTTCTATAGAGTATGAGTGAACTTACACCCTGTTCCTCATACCTCTATACTGGTGCTGACGAGAATCCTGATGTTCCCACCTTTAAATTTTCTTTTCTGATAAAATTTATTTGTGGATTCCAAAGCAGATCTATGAGACTAGCGACAGGCAAATACCTACACAGATTTATGCAGAAAACTTTCAACCTTGCTAGCTCAATAGGCCGCAGCCACAGATATTGATATACCTAGATAACGCAAGAGCACCTACTTCGCGTGCCAAAAATCGCACCAGTTTACGATCGAAAATCATAAGCCGCCACTTTCGCGCTCAGTCCTGCGTACTGCTGGCTGGGTGAGCGTGAGCGAGAGAGCGCGAGCTTGTGACGTCATAGTAGGTAGTCAAAAAGTGGCACGCTTAGTTTTCATACAGTTCGTGATACTTGCGTTATCTAGGTCTATCTATATCTGTGGCCGTAGCAGAGCCAGTGAAAATCTCTAAAGTGTTAAACAATATTTTTGACCAACTGGTTACAAGAGACATTTAAGAGATCCGCAATAATCCTTAGAGTGAGGCCACATGGGCGTTACCGGTGCGTTGCGTCGCCGCACAGCTATGATTTCAACGCAACGTATGCCACACGGGAAATGCAGTGTCGCAACGCAACGCGAATAACTACGACGTCACAGCGTTTAGGTTGTTGTTGCACCCTTGTGCCACAAAGGCTGAAAAGCCGAAACAGTTTTTTAAAGTGTGTCGTCCCACTCACTGGCGAACCAACACAAGAAAGACTGAAGCTGTGGCGAGATAGTGCTTCCTTACCCGAACCGTTCGTTCCACCCGCTGAGGACCTCCCACCAGAACATGAGTTACCTTGGGTAACCTGGAAGTCTTTAAACAGACTCCGGAAGTCCGGACCCAGGTTGGCCGAAGCAAGGAAAACCTGTTCAGATGGAGATTTATAGACGACTCCGCCTTGGAGTGTAAATGTGATGCTGTTCCACAAACGATGGGACACTTAATATCGTGCCCTGCGTGTCCTGTCAGCTGCACATTACAGGAACTGATGTACGCTAGTGATGGCGCCAAACAAGTGGCCGAATTCTGGGCCGAGTACATTTAGATTGCTGTCGACACGCTAAGAAGAAGAAGCGTTTAGGTGTTGAGTGTGTCAGTTTTCTTTAGTACAAGCAACACTGCGCTGAGCTACGCTGAGCTCTGCTCTGCATCGCATCGCAACATCCTTCTCCGCTTCGCTTCTCTGGTCTTCTTGTCCGTTGACCGTGTGTTGCGTCGTTGCACGTCGGCGTAACGCATCGTATGGCATGTCACTGTCATTTTTATGTAGGACTAGCAGCGCCCCGCGATTTCACACGCAGAAGTGTCGATCCCGCAAGGAATATCGGGATAAAAAGTATCCTATGTGTTATTCTGAAGTATAAGCTGTATTACTGTAAAGTTTCATAAAAATCCGTTCAGTAGTTTTTGGGTGAAAGAGTAACAAATATCCATCCATCCATCCTCACAAACTTTCGCGTTTATAATATTTATATATATTATATATATTTATATTATATAGGGTTTCACCCGCGTAAATGTCCATCCTATGGGAATATCAGGATAAAAAGTAGCCTATATGTTAATCCAAGGTATCAGCTACCTCCATACAAAATTTTATCAAAGTTGGTCCAGCCGTTAGAGCGTGAAGAAGTAACAAACATATAAACACACACACACACACACACTCACAAACTTTCGCCTTTATAATATTATATATAATATTGTGTGATTATTTTATTATTAAGTAGGATAGGATGACGCAGCGTCACCGCTCAAGCGTCGCAACGCACCGGCAATGCATCGTGTAGCATCGCTCTTACCTACTACTATAAAGCTATGATGCGCGATAACCAAGGCCATATATATCTGACTGGGTGTTCGACATTTAGCAATTCGAAGCTTACCTGATACCCTTTATACTTGATGAGCTCCTTCAGCCGGTCCACGATGAAGAAGTACCGATCCTCGTCATAATACCCCACGTCTCCTGTCTTGTAGAACCCCTCATCATCGAAGTCTGACCCCCTGTTCTTGCCCACGTAGCCTTTCATTAGCAGTTCTCCTTTAACGCAGAGTTCTCCGCGCTGGTTTGGGCCTAAAGGTTTGCCTGTTTCTAGGTCGGTAACCTGGAATTTTAAGACATGGATTATAACCAGTGGTCGGAATAGGCTGAGTATATTTACCTAAACTTCGGAGAACAGAGACAGAAAGTGGAAACTTCCTTATGCCGACATTTTTTTCCCGGAATTCGGGAAAATTCTTAAATAAGTTGAAAATAAGCTTTATTTAAGATGGGTAAAGTCTATTTTTAACTAAACTTGCAATTACCAAACTTTCGAGAGTCTAAGTATTCGAATTATATTTACGATCCTTAAACTAACCGTCGTATCATACATTACATATAATTCTCTTCAGCTTTATTATTAGTACAGATAGATAATGAGATAATGTCCCAATGCTGGGCAAGGGCCTCCCTACTCTCTTTCCACCTCTCTCTGTCCAGGAGCTGCCAAGCTTTGTCGATTTATTCCAGTCTGACCCCCCCTCAACCCCCCCCCCCCCCCTCAATCCCCTGCTAGGTTTTCTTCTCTTTTAATCTATGTCTTATCCGCTTTATGTCATTGCAATTTTAACAAATGAATAACGACATTTTTCACGTTTTTGCTCAGCCATAAAAACAGGACAATAATTTTGGCCAGATAGAACGTTAGAAGATGTAAAAGCATTACCGTTAAACGGGGTGAATAGGGATGCAGGGATAAATCGGGACGAAACTTTAAAAGGGATTTTAACAATTAAAATAATATAGTTTGTTGTCAATAAGGGCACGTAATCGTTAATTAAATTACAGTAAACACATTAGGGTCCTTTTGGCCACAAACTATATTATTTTAATAGTTAAAATCCCTTTTAAAGTTTTGTCCCGATTCACCCCTGCATGCCTATTCACCCCGTTTGACTGTACCAACCTTTATCACAGTATTATGAACCACTCGTCCTACAGTTCCGGTCTTACGAATATTCGGGTCATCGCCAGGGATCTTTATGACTGCCAGGGTCAACTCCGTAGACCCGTAGCCTTGGTACACTCCTTGGAGGTTGGGGAATCTGGAATAGATTATAGATAGGAATACGGCTTTAATTATGCCCAGTTTTAAGGCCATTACCATACTGAATGCACGCGCTCCGTCGCGTAGCGGGGCAGCCATGTCCCGGCAGGCAGACAAAAATTTAAAATAGTTCTTTTTGTTATAAGTGTCGTATATACTTTCCAAAGAGAATTCGTTTGTAGTATGTAGTAAAGCACGATTCACTATCACAAACAAATCAAATCAAAATCGTTTATTTGCATAAAATGTGGTACAAAAGATGATAATGTTAGATTGTAGTGCAAATACACATTCCGCCGTGTAATGATGGCATGCAAATATTTAATACATGAAGTAGGTATTAACAACATGCAGTAACATAATAATAACGTACAGTTAATTAAATTAGCAAAAGGAACATAAATAATTTAAAAAAATATTACAATGGATTTCTGAAATGGTAGGACTGACAAGATTTTTTGTTCAGAAATTCGCCGACAGAATAAAAACTATGCGATATCAACCACTTTTTCAAAACCACACAGAACTTTTTGTAAGGTAGTTCTGTTATCCAGATAGGTAATGATAATCAATAGAACTTACTTCTCATGAACAGAGTTGATAGTATCCTTGTGAAGAGGAGCAGCACCTGAGTAGACAATCCTCACTGAACTCAGGTCGTACTTAGACTGGTTCTTACACACTGCTACCAGGACTGGTGGAACCACTGTTAGCATGACTGCCTGGAAAACAAAAGAACAAAAATCAAATTCAGTTCAGCCGCTTGGGAGCTACGATGCCGCAGACAGACACACAGATACACACATAATCAGCCTATAATGTTCCTACTGCTGGGATACGGGCCTCCTCTCTGTGAGGAATGGGCCGTACCTATACCCCGCGGGCCCAGTGCGGGTTGGTGGATATTTTCTACCTCATACATTGGATGAACTTCTTGCACTAAACTCTGGGAAGGTTGGTAGATCGGACTGGACCCCAGTAGGTAGATTAATGTACAGACGCCAGCACATCAAGCTACTACTATCTGTCAAATTTCTTTAATAGATTTTCAACTTTATCGCTAAAGCATTAGGTTCAAGGTTGATTGGGTAAATTTGACAGTTTCGGGTAGCTTGAACGTGCTGGCGTTTGTAAATTCAGAAAACGCACCCGATATCTCTCTACGGTCTTCAAATACGTGTCCACATCGAACTTCGTGAGGTAGACCGCTGTTCTTCCAGTGACGAAGGCAGTCAGTGTCCCCACCAACCCCATGACGTGGTACCAGGGGGTTATCGTGAGTCCAATCATTGTAGGGTCGGTACTTGTTGGCCTGTAACGTTAAAACAACGTTGTGAGAGGCAAAGAACCCCAATGCTACAAACCGGCGGGTTAATTTCGTAACACAATGGCTTTCATTTTGACAGTTCAGCAATATTCATTGCGTTATTTACGTTGTTGAGCAGATAACTTTTTCGAACATATGAAGCAATGGATTAGCAATACCTATTCTTCAAAATGATTCAGATTATGGTTGATATTGTTTTACGCAATTAGGGTGAGGGCCCGATTATATGTCAGATTCAGAGCTGCTGATAAGGATTCTTAATGCTTAACCCCAATAACACTGCTGGGCCCGGGATTCGAATCCGGGACAAATTGCTGACTGACAAATGCAACATAGACTACTGAAGTTACAAAAATTAAATAAAAGGTGAAACAGTACCTAATGATAATTTACTAAGGCCTCGGAATGAGAAAGTTTATTGTGGATAAGACAGAGATTAAAACAGAAGAAGAACTAGAAGGGGTTCGAGGAGGGGGGCGTGGAGGGGGGGTTCAGGGGATCATACCGGGATAACTCCATTTTTCAATCATCTGGTAACTTTATGCGAGAAATAATTTTGTGATTTTGACAGTTATTTCATGCAAAAAACTGTCAAACGTCAATTTTATTCCTCGATTAAAAGTTATAGCTGGCGATAGAAAAATCGGCCCTTTATCAAAATACCTAGAGTGCCTACCTTTCCAATTGTTTGCTCATTATAAATATATTTCGCATTTTACAGAATTCCAAACAGTTACCTAAGTAAGTTTAGTATCTAATTTATAAGTGCTTATAGGTACCTACTCTACTCGAACTCGAACAGTAAAGTACTTCATCATCATCATTTCAGCCGAAAGATGTCCACTGCTGGACATAGGCCTCCGCCAAGCACCTCCACTTCGACCAGTTCTGTGCTTCTCGCATCCAACGGGTTCCTGCGGCCTTCACAAGGTCGTCGGTCCACCTTGTGGGAGGCCTTCCAAAGTAAGCCTATAATGTTCCCACTGCATGCTGGGACACAAGCCTCTGCAGTGAGAGGGAGTGGGCCGTAATTTGCCACGCGGGCCCAGGTTGCAGATTTCACATGTCTTCGAATGTTTGATTCTAGGACCTGTCGGTTTCCTCACGAAGTTTTCCTAAAATAATGACCTTTAAAAAACTCACAAGCAACACGCAGTTATAACATTTAGATGCGTCATCATGACACCCTTAGGCAGCCCAGTGGTCCCAGACGAATACAGAATAAATAATGTATCCGACTGCCCCTGTACGTCCACAGAGTGAAAATCTTCGTATTTGACGTTTCTAATCTGACCGTTATTTTCAAAAACCATATCGTTGTACATTAGGACGCCATTTTGTTTTTCCTCGCCGAATAAGATGAGTTTCTTCACGAAATTCAATGATCTGAGAGTCTTTGCGTGTGTTTTGTACATTATTGGAGAGCAGATGATGTATTTTGGTTTCGATATGTTTGTTACGTGGATTATTTCACCTGAAATAGAGCATACAAGTAGTAGATTAGTATTTGGTTACGTAGGTATGTATAATATACGATACGAAACGATATTTTCAAAGCCTCATAGCTGCTTGGAAAGTCGGAATGCAAATTCAACTCTGCCTGGGCCTCGTTAACTTTGCACTCTGGTCAAAGAAAAGAATACTCAAAACTAAAAATAACCCTTTTCTTTTGTTTTGTGGATGGGAAATCATCAACATGACCCCTCCCGCTTTGGGTGGAGCGGAAGGGAGTGTCAGTCTCTTACTGACTAAAACCTACCCGTGTTCCTTCCTCAGCCCTTTATGTTCCGGGGTAGCGGTAACCCTTTCGGACAAAAAAAAAACTAAAAATAACCCTGTACTTGGGAGTCCCTGAACCGTCTCCGAACACAAGTGGGAAGATCTAAGTCCAACCCCGTAAGGTGGGGCTACCTTAAGGGAACGGCAGTAGGGTGTGATTGTGGAGCTATGTCGCAAATCATGCTCCACTTCTATCCTGCCCTCTGTATCTCAAAACATGTAGTCAAAGTGATCTCTGCGCTGCCACGGACAACGCCGTGGAACTTGGAAGTGGTAAAGTTTTGAGCCAACAAGATCTAAAATACCTACAGTCGTGCCAGTGACACGAAGAGAAGACCCTGTCCTTATTCGGATTTTTAGTTTTATTCGGAGTTTCTGTACCTTTCTCCAAAAGGCTAGACAGGTGAACTGTACGCACCCGAGGAGGCCCGCCCGCAGAGGCGAGCCGGCACCAGTCGGGGTTGCGGAAGAATCGTACGTTCCCGCGACCCCCGGCGTAGTAGGTGTAAGATGGAACACCGGGGTGGTTTTTAGTCAGTAAGTCTGACAGAACCTTCCGCCCGCCCCAGGGCGGAGAACATGCATGATGATTTTCCACCCCAGAAACAAAAAGGTGAACTGTACGCCAGTTTATATCAGAGGGAGTCTATAGGCAATTTGGCATGCAATAGCCGGACACAAGCCCAGACTGGCCATCTCTAGGAATTTCCTAACGATAACACAATAACTGTCCCGACCTAGGGATCGAACACAGCACCTCTTGCAGTTGCAATTAAGACCACTAGACCAATAGAGCAGTCAAAGAAATCAAGGCGGGCTCATCTTTATCAGAAACCATCCCTAGGCAGGTTTTGTTAGATTATTGCTATCTGACCACTCGTATGAAGATTGAGTTCCAGCTAATAAAGTCAATATTACACAGATCTTATACCTACCTTTAACATACCCCGTACTAAGAGTAGTCAACACAGCCCCCGCGCAAGCAACCCCTACCACAGCACCCCAGAACTCCTGCCTGTTCTCAGACATCAGCCCGATCGTGTCTCCCTTTTTAACACCCATACGACTGAGCGAGACAGCGAAGTTCATCGCTTGTTGCATTATGTCGAAATATGTAAGCCGTTCGTCTGTTGCTCCGTTTATCTGAAATTGTTTTAAGTATTGTGGAGTTGTTACTGGCAAGATGTGAAGTTTTTCGTTGTGGGCAGGTAGACCGATGAAGGGGGCGGGAATCCGAAGGATGCAAGAAGCACAGAACCAGTCGGTGTGGTGATGCTTGAAATGGGGACACGTAGATATCTTTCGGCTGAATGACGATATAGAGGTATGAGGAACAGCGTGTAAAATTCATTCACCCTCAATAGAAGTTAGGACCTCTGACCAGATGTGTGTTTTGTCTGATGGGCAACTGCCCGACGATCGATTTCGGGACGTTGTCTAGATGCTAGTTGCGTGGTAAACTCTGCTTGCGCGATGCAGGATTTAGCGAGACGTCAGTGTGATGTGTAGTTCACATGTGGCGATATAGATGCCGCCACAGTGGTGGTGTTCTTGGCGAGAAATAAGTCACCTGCTCTTTTCTGCGTTGATAAAAAATGTGTCAAGAGTGTGATTCGCGGCCATCAAATATTTATTTAAAGAATTATTACCTACTAGCTGCTGCCCGCGACGTCGTCTGCGTGAAGGCTCTACAGTACCAAAAATACCTAAGATGCCAGTGTCGCTATAGCATTATAAGTAAACAACTTTTAAAATAGCATTAAAATATAAGTTTTTTTTGCAAGCGAAGCAAGTGAAGAGAGTTATATGGGAATCCTGCCGAGTTCAGTCATAAGATGTGACTGAAGGAAATAGAGAAAATAATTCAGGAATACATTCCAGTAGGTACACAAAAGAGTAAAAATACGTACGGTAGGCTGCAAAAGTGCATGGGTAGTACAGAAACAAAATCGTATGAAGCGAGAAATGACGCCATCTAGCGTAAAACCAGTTAACGACTAACAAAATTGAATTATGCTGTTATTAGATGGCGTTGCTTTGCTTTATATGATAAAATATTTTTGCAGTTTCTTTTTGTCTCTTCAAACATTCAAACAATTTATAATTAATAGTTTCTTTTAAAGAAAATTGATCCTAATTATTAACCTACTATGTTAAAATTGAATATCAATTCATAAGTATTTATAAGTAGGATACCTACCGTATCTGATTTTCTAAGTTTTAGTTTTCAAACTTGAGAGGGTAGGTTAAAATATGGATTTATAAATAATTGGTAGGTGGTATGAATAATACTTAGATCGAAGATTTATGACAGCTCAATTGATCGTTCGCTAAGTTCATTTCGATTACCTCGTTCGAGTGCCTTTTGTTCAGTTTTTATTTATAATCAGGCGGATTACTTATTTTACCAAAACGAGCACGAGATTTCGTTACAAGAACTCAAATAATTGCTTTGAATAATCAAGCCAAAAACTTGTCAGAAATAGCCAGAGACCGGTGTAAACGTAAGTAGTTTTATTTTACACTTTTATATTAAAAACTGCATTATTATTTTGTTACTATACTACATAATAATCATTATTGGGTATTATATATTTCTGTTTTATTGTTGCAGAGAAAAACAGTTGTTCTTTGAGTACGACGATTTGAAGAGGAGGGTTCTTTGAAACACCATCAAAGAACTGGTAGACCACGACTTATAAAGCACATTGCAGCATCAAACCGTGATATGGCAGTATGAAGAAAATGGATTTCTGCCGCCGAACCACTATGCTGGTTTATTTGACACAAATTTTGACACGGAGCCGCGTCAAAACTTGTGCCGCGGAGGCATGCTGTGAAACCCTTGCTCACGGAAAACCATAAAAGGGCAAGATTACAGTTCGCTTTGGATCACATAAACTTCGATTGGAGTAATGTCATCTTTACAGATGAATAAACTTTTAAGTCCAGTGAACACGGACGCTTATGTTTGTGGCGTCGAAATAATACGCGATACACAAGTGGTTACGTAGCTACGAGCTAAATAATTATACTTAGATAATATTATTTATATTGACTGGAGACCTGGTTATGTGTGTATAAACTATAACTTACGTATTTTTAATCATTTAAAAAGTTATGAACACTTTAAGTTTAAACAACATAGTTTTTAGTTTTTTATGTTGCCTACTAACCATTTGATATGTTTTTGTGCAATTTTGTAGTTTTTAGCCTACTTATTTAGTATCCATTTAATGCGTTTGACCTTTGTAATAAAATAACCTGGTCTCCTGTTTGTTTTTATTGAGGTTACATAAGCTTCAATCCTCTTTCGATTTTGGAAACGAATACTTAAGCTATCGCCTCAATAACTTCATAATATTTTAATGTTATACCTATAATATTAGGTCCTTACATATGAAATTGGCGTTTTTCGTACTGGCCACTTTAATCACGAATTTCTCCTCTTTGGTAAGGAATTCCAAATTCAAATTTGTACAGCTATTTACTCATGTATTTGTGCTTCGATGACCGTCATTCATTTGTTTTTTTTCTTCTGTTTTTTCTGTTTGCGTCACTCATTTTACAAAATGGAAAATTTAAAATATCGCATTATTTACGAGTACGAGTTCCGCCGTGGCACTAGTGCTGCGGAAACGACTCGAAGGGTGAATGATGTGTATGGCGGTCATGTTGCAAAAGAAAACACAGTTCGTTTTTGGTTCCAACGTTTTCGTTCTGGAAATTTCGACCTGCAGAACAAGCCCCGTGGACGGCCTGAGACCCAAGTTGATAATGGAGAATTGAAGGCTATTGTGGAAGCGGACCCATCGCAAACCACGTCCGAGTTAGCTGCAGGCTTCGATGTTAGTGATAAAACTGTTTTAATTCACTTGAAGCAAATTGGGAAGATTAAAAAGCTTGAAAGCACGACAACGCCAGACCACACACTGCGCAACAGACGGCTACCAAATTAGAAGAGCTTGAATTGGAATGTCTTAGACATCCTCCGTACTCCCCGGACCTTGCTCCAACAGATTACCATTTTTTTCGCAATTTGGATAACTTTTTGCAAGGGAAAAAATTCAACTCCGATGGGGCAGTCCAAATCGCCTTCAAAGATTTTATTGATTCCCGTCCGACTGGTTTTTTTAGTAAAGGGATCAATGAACTACCTATAAGATGGCAAAAGTGCATTGAAAACAATGGTTCATACTTTGATTAATTAAATATATTATATTAAAAAATATTCGACTTTTTGTTCCTTCCATACAAAACGCCAATTTCATATGTAAGGACCTAATATTTAATAAACTGACTATTACATTTGAATAATAAACTGTAAGAAATAAACCTCTATAATTTTGTATAGTGCCTTTTTTTGCGAGCCCACAAGGCGAGCCTGTTTACCTGCGATGAATCTGCTCTTTTTTCCTGTTGCTAAGTAACTACCTACCAATTCGAATATTAAATTAATTATTAAAATACCCACTCGTTAGCTTAATAAATATATTCCTATCGGTTTCTATTATTATTTTTATCTACGTATGCTGGTAATTGTAATGTAATAATTAGATAAATGCATTAGCCTTGTAATTCCTTCGTTTCTTCCTAACTCCTTACTTACGTTTCGTAAATTAGTCATAGTTGTGAAGAAACCAACGCCATCTAGTTTATTTTCGAAAACTTGAATTCAAACGTTCACGGGAAAATAGACACTAAGGTACCCATGCAATTTTGCTGGCGACTGTACAAAGGTATCATACCTTACAACACTTCCCTATAATCTACGTTGGTAGTTAGGCTGCCAGGTGCCAAAAGAGAGTCAGGACTGGTGACGCGGGAGCAAGCGACGTACTGTTGCCCGTGTGAGAAGCAACTCGTCCTGAGGTCGACACCCGCTGCCCTCAGTGTCTGCCCCTGCGACTTATTGATGGTTATCGCAAAGCAAACACTCGCGGGGAACTGTACGCGCTTGAACTGCAACGGGATGTTATGAGGTATGAGGGGAATGCGTGGTATAAATACTGCCTCGCCGACGCCACAACCCGTAAGAATTTTCGCCTTAATGATGTGTCTTTGGAGCGAGATGACTTCAAGGCGGGTCCCGTTACACAACTTCAGAGGAGATAGGTTCCGAAGAAGCATAATCGGGACACCGACCTTCAGCTTGATGGTATGCGCTGGAAGTCCACTTGCTGACAGGGAGTTCAGAAATTCCACGGGATAATGTGTGGCGTCATCTTGCTCGACAACAGTGTTTATCGAGGTGTAGACCACTTCATTCCCCTCAATTTCCGAGAGAATGCATTCGTTACTTGCTGTAGCCTGATCATTTTTGGGCGTCAAAATGGCCCGCTCACACACCCAAGAATTCTGCTGGTGCGGTATACGATTAATGTCCCCGTACACACAGCGAATGAGTTCTTCTAAGTTGGATACCACTCTACCGAGAGAGTCTGGAAGCACCACCTCTTTTGGTAGAGTGCCTTCGCCAAGACTTAGAAGGACATCGGAGAATTCTTGAGCACGAGCATTGCCGCCGAGCCGAGCTCTCATATCTCGCGGCGTACGAACTCGTGACCACAACAAAGCATTCACCTCGTCAGCCCTCGATCCCCGTGTCACCACGGGAAGCGTTTGCCGGAAATCGCCACTGAACAGACTGTGACACCACCTATCAAATGTTCGTTCCTGCGGATGTTCTGCAGGGTTCTGTCCACGGCCTCAACTGCCTTCCTATTGGTCATCGTACACTTCATCCCATACGATCAGAAAGCAATCCTTGAGCACGTGTCTCTTATCGCTGTTACGTGACACACCACAAACAGGCGTTTCGGCGCCCTCTAAATCGATGGGAATTTTAAACATGGCATGTGCTGTCTTGCCACCCGGAAGCAGTGTGGCAGCGATTCCCGACGACGCTACAGCAATAGCAATTTTGCCGCGCCTCCTGACCTCTGCAAGTATGTCAGTGGTAACAAATGTTTTTCCTGTTCCACCAGGAGCATCCAAGAAAAACATTTTACCCTGGTTATGCCCAACGCTTTCAAGGACGGTGTCATAAATTTGTTTTTACTCTGAAGAGAACAATGGTGGTCATTTCGCCCGGATCGTAATTTGTCTCAGCGTAATACTCCCGATTTCCACGATCTTGATGCGGTGATGATTGGGGAGCTGGTAACCCATATTCGATCAGTGGATTGCCGCCGATAGAAATGACCACATCTTGAAGTGAACTGAGACAGGTGTTCAGCACGCGTTCATCAGTTACTTCGACTTCGTCTCCAGTAGGAACATAACTTTTTTGTAATACTTAACACCGCGTTTTTTTTTTAATTGTCTTCCTCAACTCTGCTCAAGATTTTGAGGGTTTTGTTGGAACTCGAATTTATCAAAACGAACTATACGATACAACTTTTATGAAGAAAATTAACATTGCCATCTATGAATTTTAAGAATAACTAACTACTAACCTCGCCAACATGATCAAATTTAAATTATTAATTTCCAAAAAGTGTCAACATGTAGATAATTTGATTTGATTTTAATGAAATCTCAGAGATGGCGGGCGCTGCTTCAAAATTTTCTTTATACTACTAACATTCATTAAACTATGTTTCTCGGCCCAAATTACTTAAATGGCGTAGTTTTCATATTGTAAAGCTAGATAATAGCATGGCTTACTGAAAAACAACATTTAAATATGCGTCGTTAGATTACACGCTGTCACAGAATGCGTAAGAAAAATAAAGATTCACAGCTCCTCCCCCGTAGGTGATAGCGTGATAATATGTAGCCTATATGTTGACCCGACCTCTTAGTAATACTCATGCAAAATTTGAAGTAAATCCATTCAGTAGTTTTTGAGTTTATCCCGGACATACATACAGACAAACAGACAAAAATTCTAAAAACTATATTTTTGGCTTCGATATCGATTGTAGATCACGCCCCAAGTATTCTTTTAAAAAAATATTCAATGTACAGTTTTGACTTTCCTACGATTTTATTATATGTATAGATCATAAAAATAATTAATCAATTCAAGTCTCTTTCATATTACCCTATTAAATGACTATTTCATGAAATCATGACATTTGAGGTCAATTCTAACACAGGGAGCTGTATTGCTGATTCCATAGAGCAAGTTGCTTTATGGCTGATTCTAATGACTATAATTCTGTAAAGTCATATGTGTTGCATAACGTAAGAAAATTTTAATTTCCCGGGCTACCTTAGCGCATCCCCTTTAAGGGGTCATTGCAGGTACTCATTAGTATCTATGAACAACATTTGCCAAAACAAAAAAAAAAACAGCTGCTCAAAATGTAGGAAACAGCAACTTTTGTCTGTACTATCTTCGCCTCAAAGCTTTGCACCCATCTTCCAATCACCCTGTATATCTAGAAGCTGCGATCATTCATTCGATTCGACTGCTACAATTGTAACATTAGAGGGCTGATAAGTAACTCGACTTATCAGCCCCCAACACCATATTGTGTCAGTTTATGATCGTAAAATAAACACGAAGTATTAATGAATCTATCTAATCAACAGACTAATAAACAAGGCATAACAATGTTATCAGATAATATTTTGTTTGTAAAACGTTATCAATTATTATCCTGCAGTTGATGTAATAAACGTTTTGTTATCTATACTCAGTGGCGTAACTATAGGGTGGCATTGGGGCAAAATGCCACGGGCCCCCAGCTAGAGGGGGCCCCCGGCCCGAGAGGGCCATGAGCACAGGGGAATCTTAACATAAGGATAGAAGCAGTCAAGGTGTTAAAGTTTTTGTAGGGGAAAACATGACATGTACGCGGCAGAAGTCGTGGGAGAAGTGCTAATAAAAAAAACCGAGTGTGCTTATGACCACACGACTGAAGTGAAACTTCAAACGTATTTGGCTATGAGAGGAAGAGAGAAAGAAAATGTGCGCGCGCACTGCTTTCTCTTGCTTATATCCCCCACTCAACTCCCGTTCGCCTCGCCCGTAGCCCTTAGACATGGGTCGTACTTGCAAAATCGAGTACCAGGGCTTCCAAGTACGTCCACCTTAAGAAACCAGGGCTCGAGATACTTTCAAGTATTTTCTATCTGCATCGAAAACTGATCCATAACTTCATACAAATAAGAAGTACAATCGCGTTATCAAACAAAAGCCCTGTTGGAAGTAAAAAGTACTTGCATAGGAAATTGATCCGTGAATTCCTATAAATAAGGAGCACAATCGCGTTTACAAATAAATACTTTTACAAACCATTAAAGTAAAAATACTTGCATACGAAATTGTTCCGTAGACTCTTACCACACCTCGGACACTCCATACAACACTCGCAAAATAATTACCTATTACTACTACATAAACAAATGACGTTTGTATACGTGCAAATGTGTGCGTGAAATCTAGTAGCGTAAAAAAAATGGCGCGGAAAGCAATTTGTGTCGGGGAACCGAACGACGTCGGCGGCGGCGCTGCCCGAACGTGTGCATTATTATGAAGTGACCATGTAGTTCAATTGCTTATTTATATAGTCGGGTTCGTAATGAATTAAAAACACTAAAATAGTTTAGTTTAAATGACTTATCTGTAAATAATGGGTTATTAAATCGCATGTTATTTTACTCGTAAAAATGCGAAATCATACAAACAGTATATGTAAATACGAATTCGGAAAAGCATCACAATATCTAACCATCGTGATTAAAACTCAAATAAAACTTTTAAATCGCATAATTGTGTGTCAGCAATACAGCGCTGCGGTTCGCGAGCGCCCTTGCTAAAGAGTCGGCGACGAATACCTCGAAGTGCGGGGTGAGGTGCGGTATCTGATATGAGGGCGAGGAAGGGAGTGTCCTTTCTGTACGTAGTACTATTAAGTAATCTGTGCTCTTACTGATAAGGAGTATGATCGCATTTGCGAAAACAAACGCGGTTGTTGAACTATTTGAGTACCTACGTACTCGAGCGTCGAGGCACGACGGAGCGAGATACTTTGAAGTATTTTCTATCTGCATAGAAAACTGATCCATAACTTCATACAGATAAGAAATACAATCGCGTATTCAAAAGCCCCGTTGGAAGTAAAACTACTTGCATAGGAAATTGATCAATGACTTCGAATATAAGGAGCAAAATCGCGTTTACAAATAAATACTTGCAAACCATTAAAGTAAAAAAAACTTTTTAAGAAAAAAAAAACAGACTTCCAAAAAAAAACTTTACAAAGTGAAAAATAACTTTAATTTCGGAAGTCGGTGTCTTTGGATCTTTATTTTAGTTTTTTGCCACCGACTTCCGAAATTAAAGATATTTTTCACTTTGTAGTGTTTTTTTGAAAGTCGGTTTTTTTTTCTTAAAAAGTTTTTATTTCACGCTTTTTAGTGGGTCTGCTTATAATTTATCTAAGTTACAATAGCCTAGTGATCATCGCCTTTTACAAACAAAATATTGCTTTTCCCGATACAGGGAAGTTAATTGTTGAGGAGTTCTCCAGATCCACCATCAGCTCCGTATCACCATTCACATTGTGACGAGCATAAATTGCTTAGCAACCATATTAAAGTAATCGAATCGCAACCCGTGAAATACTTAGATATTATTGAGTAGTTCCGGTGGCCATCTGTGGTCTTCATCATCAGTTCCACATCACCAAATAGTGCTTTCCGAGAGCAAATGCACGAGTTACTTTAAAAAATACCCAAATCGCTATAGATGTGCCTATAATATTTGAAGAGTTCCTTCGATTTCTCCAGGATCCCATCATCAAATCCTGCCCTGATGTTTTTAGACTAGATGCTGATAATCCTGGCTGCAGCATCAGGCCAGACTTGTTAACATTGCATTGAACACAAAATTTAGTCCTGTTTAAAATGAGCCCAAACACGACTACGGTGCTGTAATTTCAAGGTTGGTACTTTTTCTGATGCTCCTGGCTTCAGCATCAGGTCTTTATGTACTTCGGTGTTCCTCATTAACAGTACGTTTATCCACACATCGAGCCCTTTTCAATGAGCCTTAACACGATATATCTGCTGTTAGTTGTCGAGGAGTTAGGTACTCTGCAGACTATCCTGACTGCAGCATCAGGTCATGACTTGATGATCATGAGACCAAATGTGGCAAATGCCCTATCAAACATCAAAACAATTGACTAAAACAGTCCTTGCCTGTTCGAGTAACTTCTTACTGTTAAGGAGTTGTAACTTCCATCATCAGCCCAGCTACCTGAGATGGTGACAACCATACGCAAATACACAAGATACTTCGTAAAATATGCGAAAAACAATAAGTGAGCCTATAAAATTTAAAGGTTGCCCTCGATTACTCTAAGATCCCATCATCAGATCCTAACTTGGTGACAGTGGGACCACCTCAAAACTATCTACTTTGGAACAAAAAAATAATTTTGAAAATCCGTCGACAATTGGCGGAGTATTCGATGAACAAACATACAAAAAAAAAAAAAAACATACAAACAGCCGAACATAGTACCTCCTCCTTTTTGTGAAGTCGGTAAAAAATACTTGCATACGAAATTGTTCCAAAAGAAGCATGATCGCATTTGCGAAAACTAACGCGGTTGAGTAGGTACCTACGTATTTAAGCGAGTAGCCGTATAAGATACTTAATAGTCTTGCAAGTATTTTGAGTCGGTACCTGGTGTGCGTACTTGGAAGCAAATACCTGGTGTAAAAACCCGGTCGCATATTTATGCGACCGGGACCGGGTTTTTCCACCAGGTATTTCCAGCAATTTTTTACGTACCTTCCCTACTCGCGATCACACGTTTTCGTAACGCATTCGCCAGTTTACTCCCCAAGTCAAGCGCGCCTAAAGAAGTTTCACTTCAAAAAAACTAACGTTGGTTGAGCGTCTTTACATTGAGGGAGGGCCCTATTCCTTGATTTTGCCACGGGCCCCAAACTATATAGTTATGCCACTGTCTATACTTAATTATAACGTGCTTTCTGAGGCAATTCTCGGTATGTAGATGGTCACCTATCCACGGACCGACCTGATCGATCGACCCGTGCCGCTATTATGACTTTGCCACGAGCCCCACGGTACCTATATAGGCACCTTTCACTATTATAACCTACACACAATATTAGGTAGGTAGGAAGTGAATAAGGAAGTACTTAAATAGCTTCATAATGCCGGGAAATCGCTAACTGCGAAATAAGTTTCTAGGTGCAATTAATGACAAGAAAATATAAAATCCTACATACCATAGCCACATTATTTCTATGTTCCCACATCCGAGCCAAAATATAGTCCCCAAAGTTTATATTAGCCGGCACTAAAACACTCTGGGGCCCGTACACATAGTTTGGGTTCCGTATCATTTTGCTTCTTACTCGACTGCCGAAAAAAAGGGTAAAGTTTTTGCGTAAATATACTGCAATGAACGAGTGCGCGCGCCGAGTTTGCGCGTAATACTAGCGAATGCTGATTGCGATAAGTATTTACACAAATATAGGTAGGTATGTACCAACGGTTGTAACACCAGTCTATTCAGTTGTCATGCTACGTCACAGTTGTACTCTTCAAGTGAGTGGTATTACATTTAGTCGGTTAACTAAGTCACGTGGTTTCTTTGTTTACATTTATTTAAATACCTAAACATTGAGTATAGATAACGCAAAGAGCAACTACTTCGCGTGCCCAGCTTACGTACAAAAATCGTAAGCCGCCACTTTCGCGCTCAGTTCTTAGTACTGCTGGCTGGGTGAGCGTAAGCGCTGGCGGTAGGCCCCGGGGGTGGGGCGAGACGGGTGCCGCACGCGGCGGATTTGATTTTCCCATCTCTAATAGTGCTTGTGACGTCATAGTAGGTAGTCAAAAAATGGCACGCTTGGTTTTCATACAGGTCGTGATACTTGCGTTATCTAGGTCTATACAGGGTGTTACAGAAAGGGTATATCAATACAAACGGGTTGAGGAGTGTATCTGGTCGAGAATCTCTGTACAAAATTTCAGCTCAAAAGCAGTAACTTTGAAAATGCTTAATATTTTTTTATTTCGATAGTTTATTAAATTGAACTCATAAAAAACGTGTCACTGCACTACGAGGGTCATAATCCATTATCTGTAGTGTGTCTGTGCGCCTAGTACACGCACATCACGCCGCCGCGCGCCAGTGCAGCGCCGCGATGTCGAAATAAAAAAATATTAAGCATTTTCAAAGTTAATGCTTTTGAGCTGAAATTTTGTAGTGATTCTAGACCAGATACACTCTTCAAACCGTTTGTATTGATATACCCTTTCCGTAACACCCTGTATATCGACGGTGAAGTGTCAATATCTAATAACTAACATTTTAGCGATTTTCACTTTATTGCATATTCGTAGGTAAAATATGAAATAGATCATATTTGCAAAGACATAAAGGTCTTGAATCGACGACGACGTTTCCTACTATTTGTTTAATATAAGTTTTTTATTAAAAACTATAGAAATGAAACGTTTTTTTCGCCTCCTGTAAAATCATGATTTTCTAGTTATTAGATATTGATACTACACCGTCGATATATCTATGCCTTTATAAAAAAATATCTAGCAGATAAGAAAACTGTGGATTGTGAGAGGTAGGTAAGACAGATATCGTGGTTAGGTAGTAATAAAATGAAAGTCGGGTAGATTACATAATATTGTTTATATATCATTTATTACATAGTGCGGCGCAATCACGCGAGATAGCTGTATGTGTCCTTCTCGCCCTCCGTGCGCTCTAAGTACTCCTTCTCGATCAGGATGTCGATGCATTTCTGGAAAGAGAACAACAAATCATTAATTAACTTTTCAATTTAGAATAATTTTCATGTGCATAGGGCTCACTCAAAATTGACTAGCCAGTGTTGTTTTGCTAATCTATTCAGTTTATTTTGTTCTTAAATCTCATGTTAACTTATATGATTTCAATATTTTAGTCAATCAATACAGCTAACATATGAAGGGATCAGGGGAAGAAACACTTTTGTCCCCTAATGAACAAACTGAGATATTACTAATTAAAAGATAAGAGGGTAGATTTTCGTTATTTATCGTCATTTACAGGTGTTATTAATATTATATTATTTATAATACGGCACCGCACCACAACCGCGGCACGTGTCACATCCCAACATATATTGTGTCAAACGAAATAACAAACGAATACCAATAAGTATACTATATTTTCAATGTAAGTGAAAAAACAAATGTAAGTGAAAAAAAAAAACAAAAAAAAATTTGTGCGATGAATGATGAAATGATGATAAATAACGAAAATCTACCCAAGATCTTAATAAAAATAGTGTCATTTATACCCAAGGCACTTTAACTGTAATAGGTATAATGATATAGGGGGTAGGGGTAGGTATAGCTGTCACAGTCGACCACGGACAATGGTTGTTTTTGTCCTGAATGGTCCGGACATTGTATGTTTTTCCCTGTATCGATATTATTTTAAAAGAATGAAAGCTTGGAGACTATGGATGTTATTGCCCTGTTGTTTTTGACAGAACATAGCGACAGGTATAACCATTCAGACTGCATTGCCAGTTGAAAAAAAATTAAAATGTGACAAAAGTTGTTCTTCCCCTGATCCCTTCATATACAGGGTGTTACGGAAAGGGTATATCAATAAAAACGGGTTGAAGAGTGTATCTGGTCTAGAATCTCTGTACAAAATTTCAGCTCAAAAGCAGTAACTTTGAAAATGTTTAATATTTTTTTATTTCGATAGCATATTAAATTGAAATCATAAAAACGTGTCACCGCACTACGAGGGTCATTATCCATTATCTGTAGTGTGTCTGTGCGCCTAGTACACGCACATCACGCCGCCGCGCGCCAGTGCAGCGCCGTGACGTCGAAATAAAAAAATATTAAGCATTTTCAAAGTTACTGCTTTTGAGCTGAAATTTTGTACAGAGATTCTAGACCAGATACACTCTTCAACCCGTTTGTATTGATATACCCTTTCCGTAACACCCTATAGACTCGCTAGCACCTAATATTTTCTTTCGCCATTCATTTCTCACTGCTGGGCACAGTCCTCCCTACTCTGTTCCCACCACATATATTATTTAGCTCTCAACATTTTTAAAATATATTTTTTTTTCTTTATCAAGTTCAGACTATTGAAAATCAGGACGATGTTATAAATTCGTTTATAACACCGTTAAATGTACGTACTTAGTGATTTGTGGTAAAACAAACAGGCCATAAATGTAATTGGATAGAAAACGAGCAAACGGCCCGAATGGTGGGAAGTGGTCACTACCAGCTATGAACACATTGGACACCTGCAATACCAGAGGCATCACAGACGCGTTGCCATTCCTTAGAAAAAGCTGGAATGTCTCATATGCCTGTTATTACACACCCTAAACTGGAACACGGCAACGCCGCTTGGCGGCAGTAAGGGGGAGCCTCGTGCAGTACGCAGCCAAACTTACTCTTGGCCGGAGATTCTGCGGCCAAGATTTCGAAAAGTCGTGGTCTTGGCCGCGTAGATCACGAAATCCCATACAGAGCTCTAATTCACTATGACTTCACGATTCCTTACTTCGAAACGACGTTCATGACATACATAATCAGCCTATGATGTTCCCACTGCTGGGACACAGGCCTCCTCTCGGTGAGAGAGGGTCCACCACGCGGCCCCAGTGCGGGTTGGCAGATATCACTTGTCTTCGAATTTTTGGTTTTAGGACATGCCGGTTTCCTCACGATGTTTTCCTTCACCGTTTTGAGAGCAGTGGTGATGAAATAATTTACAACAAAATAAAGCGCCTGTCTGGGTTCGAACCTACGACCTACACTTCGTAAGTCGCGGCCGTTGCCACTTGGCCACCACTGCTCTGCACTGCTGCGAGTCACGACATCTGCTATTATCGTATAGATGAATTATTCCCAATAGTCCCCTCTAGCCCTGTCCTCCGGGGTGACAGCTGGGAATTGTCTTCCCAGTTGTCACCGGGGTGACAATTTGTGCCGACTGTTCCCTTTGAAAACTGACTAGAGGGGACAAATGGGAAGTCTGTTTCTCAGTTGTCACCTTGGGGGGGGGGGGGGGGGGGTGACATTTGCTATTCCCAACTGTCACCCCGGAGGACAGGGCTAGAGGGGACTATTGGGAATAATTCGTATAGATGACACAATGGCGTGGTTTGAACTGTCAAAATACATGTTGTCCATACGGTTGACATTTCGATTCCTTGCCATTAACAAGACACGACACTGACATGGTTTGCACGTGGTAAGATTTCGCGGGGAACAATACAGAATTAGGGCCCTGGTATGGTAGTCGTACTTCCTCGAAAAAGCTTCTTCACAAGAGCTAACACCATGCCTAGTACTAGTATCTCCGACAAGCTTAAGAGGTAATACGGGTGGTCGTTTCTCCATAGAAACACTCTCGCCTGTTTTCTTTCTGGTTAATGACATTAAGCAATGATTTTTTACAGAAAAATAAATATTAACTACTTGTATGTCCCTATGTTTCCTTTTTTTATTACATTATTTTTATAAGCACTAGGATCCTAAAATAATGCCGTTTGAAACCGCTGTCAACAGAGGCCGAGTGTACAAATTTGACAACTATTAACGAAAAAAGAAAAATAGAGGGACACAGTATACAATATGTAACATAATTAACGCAAGACCTCATACAACTCAATTAGACTATTGAGTTAAAAGCATAATACAATGACCAAAACTTATTTTTTTTAAGCTAACTAACTGATGTTATAAAGAAAATCGTGCGGATTCCAGCATTACTTTATGCATTTAAAATTGAGTCTTATTGCCTTGAAATAAGATTTAATTTTCTTTGGCTCAATCAGCGGTCAGTATGGCAAAATGCATAATTAAAAAAAAAATACCTACATCAAAAGCTACTCAAATCGATTCAGTAGTCAATTATGAACAAAGTACTTTCAGAACTTGCGTTAATCCTGTTACACCTTACAAGGTAGGTATTATTAAGGTTTATATTATTATGGTAGATATTTATCTTTTAAATTGGTCCAATATTGGAGGAGGAAACAGGCGAGAGCCAAACCTCGAATTATGACTTTTTACTTAGGCTTTTTCAAAAGTCTCTCCGGCCGCATTTCCTCTTAACAGTGGTAAAATTAAGTACCTTGATGACTGGCACTCGTGGTTTGAAGCGTGAAGACAGCTGGTTGAGTACTTCCACCACTAAATGTTGGTGTTTCAGTGTTTTGCGGGTCTTCATTATCCTCACTATTGCGGCCTGGAAACGAAAATAATTAAGTTAAAATAAGTTCGAAAGTTTTTCGATATTCTTGTCCACTTCCCGAGTATGACTTAATTTGCATGTCAAAGTATGCGATCACTTAAATCATGTATTTCCGAGGGTCAACTGGGAGGGATATGGAAATAACACCACTGAATTGCGTCCACTACCCGTATATTTTTAAATTATTTATTTAGTTACGCGTAATTCCGATAGGTGCGCTGCTCACAAAAAATAAAAATATTTCATCGGACGGACCTAACTAAATACGCGTAACGAAACCATAGCGCGATTTATTTCGACGCCAACGCCATCTATCGCTTTATCAAAAACATATTATTTAAGTGATCGCGCTATGATTTCGCGTCCCGCTCAGACATTATGCTCTGTGGGGGTACAGTTGTGATTAATGGTGAGAAATAAGTACTCGTTGCTAAGTAACAGCGGCACAGGTAGCTATAACGATTGGCGGTTGGTATTTTAATCAACATACAACCTGACACTGACCAGCACCCTAATAACGTAACACACTATCAAACTCAATCTCAATCATTTTGAAGGATATTGCTAATCCATTGCTTCATATAGGTATTCGAAAAATGTGCCCGCTCAACAACGTAAATAACGCAATGAATGTTGCTGATCTGTCAAAATTAAACCCATTGCTACTGATCAGTGTGTTACACAATTACCCCGCTGCACACTGCAAAAAACGTTAAGTAGACTCGAATTTCGCGGACGACCTTATCTCATAAATCATTAATAGGCACTTTTGAGTTGTCAAAGTAATCAGCAGCATCCAATTAGACTGGAAACGGACCCCAACATAGCTGAGAAAAGACTATGAAGCGGGTGTCCTAAACGCGGGCTTGCGTACGGCGAGCAATGGGTAGCTCGCCGTCCGGTAAGGACCAGGGCACCAGAGCCCTGATTCACAACCATACGACAGGCTATCGTATCGAAAACCTGACATTTCGATAACCTGATTTGACTTCCCCTCAACAGCAAATAGCTGTTGGAAGAATAGCGGGCGTCTATTTGATTTAAACTGACAAAATTTTCGGGTTTTGGACTTGTGAACAGCGTTGAGAAGACTCCTACGATAACAATGATTAATGTTCGATACGATACGGAAGCATATCGAGTGTTTGAGAATAAGGGGGCAGGCCCGGGTCGACGGCGCGTTGCGTTCTATCAGCACTAACTGACGGGTTCCGCTATGGCCGATGCTTGCTAGGGTTGCGGGTTGTTCGAAAGAGTTACCGTGGCCCCACAGTCAACTGAAGGAACACGGGTGGGTTTTAGTCAGTAAAAGTCTGACACACTCTGCCACTCCGCCCAGAGTGGGAGAAGTTATTTGTTAATTTCCCACCCAAAAAAAAACAAAATAGGGGGTGTCCTACCCTACCCACCCTTGCTCGGAGTACAGGCGTGATAATACGTAATTTATTTATTATTGTAGCGGTATCAACGACGCCACATGCGAACAACGCGTCATACTGACGTCACGCAAATCCTACATCTCGCAAGCAGAGTTTACCACGCCACTAGCATAGATACAGCAGTCAGACATGAATCATCGGGCAGTTGCCCGTCAGACACAACACCCGTCTGGTCGGAGGATCCTCCCTTTTCTATCGAGGTTGAGTGAACTTTACACCCTGTTCCTCGTACCTCTATATTATTATTTATTTCTTTTTTTTATAATGGTTACCTGAATGAGCATCTTCCGGTCCTCCTCGATGTGTTTGTGCGTGGCTTCCTGCTCCACCTTCAGCTCCGTCTTCAGCGGGATGTTTATGTTCACGCGGAGTTTTTTGCTGTAAAAGGTAAATATTATTCGTTATTTGGTTAAATTCATAACATCATGGCTATTTTCTCCCGTAAGGTTAGGCAGAGGTGTACCATCGCGACCTTTTTCGCCTGATCACTTTTCAAAAATCAAAAAATTTTCGCCTAAATCCTGCGTCGGCGCCAAGCTATGCCCCCTTAAAGTTTTCGCCTATTAGGAAAGCGATAACGCAATTAGTTGCAACCTGCACTGCGCAGCTTAGTGACGCATCACGTGTACTCCTTTTATGAATTTTGCAGACGAACTATTTAACCTTGGCGCGCTTACTAAAGAGCACTTTTATTTTTTGAGTGCAAACAAAAATTAACTTAGTGGTGATACCAATATCTCTTGGCCGAGCTGGGAATCGAACCCAGGCAATTGGAATTGTTAGACCAATGAGGTAAAATTTTGTTGCCTTTGTTTTATACCGTTATTCGCGAAACAAATTCTATAAATTATGGTAACTTGACACCTATATGAGGGAATGGTCCATTGGCTCAGGATCTAGGTGAATAGAAGAAGGAAATGGAGGCCTTTGCCCTGCAGGGGGACAATATAGGCTGATTACTATTATTATTTTTACGTCTCTTGACATTTCTCGGGACCCTGGGATCCCGAACCTTTGGAAGGCGTACGAGGGGCCGGAGCCAACTCGTTAATTAGACGTTTTTAATGAAAAATTGCTATTACTACTAGCAGCGCTCCGCTGTTTCACCCGCACAAGTGTTGATACCGTGGGAATATCGAGATAAAAATTATCCTATGTGTTATTCTGATGTAAAAGCTATATTACTGTAAAGTTTCATCAAAATCCTTTCAGTAGTTTTTGCGTGAAAGAGTAACAAATATCCATCCTCACAAACTTTCGCGTTTATAATATTATTAGCGTGCAGGTTGTAGGAGGCACACTAAAAATGCGATGTATGGAAATTTAACTTGTATAATGAATGGAAGTACAAACTATAAGTTTTACAGTAATTACAGTTTGAATTGAGTTATAAGGTGTTCGGCAGTTCGGGGCAGTGTTACCTACTTCAGTGGCCTCGTTCGACCACAGATTATATATCGTTAACAAGTAGGATAGTAGGATTAGTAGGATAGTAGGATTAGTAGGATAGTAGGATTAGTAGGATAGTAGGATTAGTATGATTAGTAGGATAGTAGGATTAGTATGATAGTAGGATTAGTAGGATTAGTAAGATTAGTAGGATTAGTAAGATAGTAGGATTAGTAAGATAGTAGGATTAGTAAGATAGTAGGATTAGTAGGATTAGTAGGATAGTAGGATTAGTAGGATTTATGATATAGAATGGTCTTTACTCACTTCTTATAACCTACATACAGATCGACAACGGAAGAATCGGACAGTTCAGACTCGTCATCCGTACAAACCAGCAGCTTCGCTTTCAACAGGATTTGTAGCACCTGGACACAGGAAAAACATGTTGTTTAATCAGTTAATCAATTATACAGGGTGTCCCTGGAAGTATGGATCAAATCGAATTGGGGCATGGGCAAGGTCATTTCCAAACATTGTAACCCTGAGAATGTCGGTGAATTTTTTTACGGTTCAAAAGTTATGACCAATTTTTGTTTTTTTTTTTTTAAACCACTTCGCATAGTGCTCAAAGGAAAAAACAATTAAAAAAGCTATCAGGGCTATCAATTTAATTTTTTAGTAACCCTGATAGTTCTTTTGTTAATAGTTTTTTTACTTTTTTTTAATGATTTTTTACGTATATCATTACTTCCCAGAATTCGATCCTTATTAGCGACAACTATCGAATAGTGTAATAACACAGTATGTGTTTTTATTTTTCAAAATGAACAGGTTCGATTCCTGGCTAGAAGAATTGATTTTTCAAAAATCCCTTGCCCACGCCCCTATTCGATTTGATCCATACTTCCAGGGACACCCTGTATATGCCTAAGCATATAAGGTCTAAAATCGCAGAGCAAGCATAGTGATCGACGCTCCTTGCTCCAACATGTCTCTTTCTTTGTGTAGGAGGGGATAATTCCAGGCTGATATATCAGAAGAAAGAAAGAAAGAAAATACGTTTATTTGCGGTGAAAATGACGCAAAAAGAACATAAACACAAAAAATAAAATAAAAAGGTAGGGGGAAACATGCGTCACATCCACGCAAAACGGCTATCGCTCAGCATTATGCTGCGACCCTACGCAGGACCGGCGCTGACGTAATGACGTCGTCCGGTGCAGCAAACAATTATTAAAATACAGTGTACTTAAAGAAAAATAATTGAATTTAAAAGTGATAGAATATTATACTAAACAGGAAATAGACATAGGTACAGTACATGCTATGAGAATATCAGCTGCCTAATAAACTATACCTGTACAAGGAAGTCTCCTTTGATCCCGGTGTGCTGCTCAAGCTGGCTGACGGTCCAGGAAGTGTTGTCGTTGTACTGTAGAAGCACCGCCATTTGGAACGTACTGGCTTGCAACGTGTATCTGCAAGGGTAATGTGTTTTTTCATATGTAGATATTATGATTTGTGAAAAATGATATTTCTACACGATGTTACAGAAAGGGTATATCAATACAAACGGGTTGAAGAGTGTATCTGGTCCAGAATCTCTGTACAAAATTTCAGCTCAAAAGCAGTAACTTCGAAAATGCTAAATATTTTTTTTATTTCGATAGTTTATTAAATTGAAATCATAACAAACGTGTCACCGCACTACGAGGGTCATTATCCATTATCTGTAGTGTGTCTGTGCGCCTAGTACACGCACATCACGCCGCCGCGCGCCAGTGCAGCGCCGTGATGTCGAAATAAAAAAATATTAAGCATTTTCAAAGTTAATGCTTTTGAGCTGAAATTTTTTACATAGATTCTAGACCAGATACACTCTTCAACCCGTTTGTATTGATATACCCTTTCTGTAACACCCTGTATATATGATATTTCTTTTATCTGTATGAAACTTGAATTCAAGTGTTATAGATGTTGTTACGACTGAGCCCTGGCTGAAGCCCGGTTAAGCAAACGACAACCTCCTTGGTTGAACTGCGAGATGCCGTTAATAAAATTATAAAATATATTGTTTCCGACTGTCGCCTTTACGACAACTAGCTGCGCCCCGCGGTTTTACCCGCATAAGTCTCGATCCCGTGGGAATATCGGGATAAAAAGTACCCTATGTCCTTTTTTTCTTTTTGTCCGGCATGTCCTAGAACCAAAAATTCGAAGACATGTGACATCTACCAACCCGCACTGGGCCCGCGTGGTGTATTACGGCCCACTCCCTCTCACAGAGAGGAGGCCTGTGTCCCAGCAGTGGGAACATTATAGGCTGATTATGTTATGTTATGAATGTCCTTTTCCGGGACTCAAGCGATCTCTATACCAAATTTCATCAAAATTGGTCCAGCCGTTTGAGCGTGAGGAAGTAACAAACATATAAACACACACACACACACACACACTCACAAACTTTCGCCTTTATAATATTAGTGTGATACCCACCTGTTCTTAAAGCAGTTGGTGACAAGCTCTCCCTTGGACATGTTGTAAAGCCAGTTGAGCTTGCGACCCGAATGCTGCGACGAGTAGAACGTTGTGAATCTGTGCACTGAACGCTCCAACTGGAATAGACATTACATTCATCATCATTAGTATTTTAACATTGTTCACCAACACTGGTGACGATTCCCTTCTTCACAAACTAAACTAAATTTAAGTTCAGTGCATCTTTTTCTTTGTATTTCACTAATGCCCGGTTTCTGAAGTTTTTAAACGGAGTTTATCTATTCAATAGTGATTATTGGTCCGATATCGTGTTTCTGAATACGTCATTAAGGAAGAATTTAGCTTAAAAGTCGAGTGAATGAAAATCGAGGGTTTATCTGAGAACCTCAAAAACCGAGCATAAGGAAGGAATTCGCTTAAATAGATAATTACGTCGAATCAATAGCTATTGAAAGTTTAAACTCCGTTTAGGAATTCTTCAGAAACCGGGCATAAGAAAAGGACAGAAGATAAATTTTAGTTTAGATCAGCGCCTGCGATGCCTCTTATATGGCAGATTTCCTTTCCACCGCCACATAGGAACTACACATCATACTGACGTCACGCCAAAAATCCTGCATCGCGCAAGCAGAGTTTACCGCGCAACTAGCGTATATACCTACTACGTCTCGACATCAACCGTCGCACAGTTGTCCATCAGACCTATCCCCCCGTCTTGTCGGCGGATCCTCCCTTTTCTATGGAACTTTACACCTTGTTCCTGCAGTGGCGTGCATTGCATATAGGCATATAAGCAGTGCCTACCTCAATATATCAATATAAGCCTATCAATTATATTTTAGTGTGTGTGAGAATTAAGAAACTCACTAAATTATCATACCTAAAAAAAAAAAATCTTCATACAAACACGCGCGGCAGTAGGCAGTCGCCGGACGGCCTACTCGACTCCCGTACTATTCGCACATTGTCATTGGTCTTTACTCGTTTAAGTTAATACGACAAAAATAAAAATACGTACGTCTCGCGCGTAATACAATGACGTTCGACGTTCGCAATTTATCACCCTGAAGTAGGCATGCCTACTCAAATAACCACACTTTTGACCTCACTTTTTTTTCTGATTAGTGACCACGTTTGCCTAGACTAGACCCGGCCTAGTGCCTACCTATCTTGAAAACCAATGCACGCCACCGTGTTCCTGATGCCTCTATAGATGGACCAACTGCATATTTTCTTTCTAGAGATTCTTTAATACGGTTAAAAACTCCATGTGATTTTCTATCTAAGATTCATCGTCGCTAACTTCAATTTTTCCAATGCCCCATGGTTCATCACCAATGCAAAAATCCACGAGCTATTAAAAGTAAACACAGTAAAGGAGAATATACTGATAGTAGAAAATGCGTACGGACAGACTCAAAAACCATCCAAATCAGCTGGCCGTAGACCTGCTTCATGCAAATATCACCAAGCGCGTCAAAAGGCACCACATCCTCGAGCTGAACAAATAATTAAGCACCATATGTGCGGTGCTCACTGGAGCCCTGCATAGCCACGCTATGAACCAACAACACATTTGCTTATAGCCGAAAGGCTGATTGCAGATAACAGTACAAAAAAAAAAAAAAAACTTACTTCAGTGGGCAGCTGGAAGCACGAGGACTGCTGGAAGGGCCAGGAGCCAGAGGACAGCACCTGGATGCTGAAGTCGATGTGCAGCGGTTGTTCCGAGCTGTTCGACATGTGCTTGCGGAAGTTCTCGTTTAGGTCCTTTGAGACGCCTATGTCCTGTAGAATTGAATAAGATAAAATTATGAACATTTATTTAGTTTGCTCTAGCCACTTTTGCGAGTAAATGGCCTTATTTCAGTAATATTTATATGAAACTAGCAGCGCCCCGCGGTTTCACCCACATAAGTGTCGATCCCGTGGGAATATCGGGATAAAAACTATCCTATGTCCTTTCCCGGGACTCTATACAAAATTTCATCTAAATCGGTTAAGCGGTTTAAGCGTGAAGAGGTAACATAGACAGACAGACACACTTTCGCATTTATAATTTTATATATAGTATGGATGTGCGAATTAAGCTCTTCCATTTGCACAAGGCATCATACAAGATAACTTATTTTTAAATTCATTACTTTATGTCCTTTAAAAGGCGCTATATTGAATTTAGTGTGACGTCACATCGCCTATATCCAGCGGACGGTCAAGACGCTTATAACGATACCTTATTTGTCAAATTATTGTAAGTACTTTTAGAGTTATGAGGGAACAGATGAACATACATACATACAATCATCTTGCCACGCGAATTCTACTAAATGTAATGTAAAATCTTTTTTTTGTTAACGTAAACAGGTCCAATGTGCTTTTCATTACAGATAAAATAAATACCTGGAACATTCTCTGTAGTTTGCTTGTGTACTCGAATCCGCACGCTTGCTTCAGTTTTGAGATCATTGATGCCTGCAAACAAATAACACATTTATTACAGATTTACTCTTGAACTGATATTTATTTAAAACACTCATTCTAGAAAGCCGGGCAATCATTTGTCGACTTAAGATTCTTTATATTTTTGTCAACCAATCATATATTCAACTTGAGACTTGACAGTCAACGTTTTCTCAAAGCCCGCTCCAATCCTTGAGGCTCGCCATGTTGTTATCAATCAACTCAGCCTATCGCCACAGAATATGTAATAGTACTACGTACAGAAGGGACACTCCCTTCCCCGCTCTCATATCAGATACCGCACCTCACCCCGCACTTCGAGGTATTCGTCGCAGACTCTTTAGCAAGGGCGCCTGTGAACCGCAGCGCTGTACTGCTGACACGAACACACAATTTTGCGATTTAAAAGTTTTATTTGAGTTTTAATCACGATGGTTGGATATTGTGATGCTTTTCCGAATTCGTATTTATATAAACTGTTTGTAAGATTTCGCATTTTTAACCTTTTGAACGCCAGAGTATAAACGTATCGCCGTACCCCTGACGCCAGGCCACTTTAACAACACAACGACACACACAAACACTTTAAAACAACAAATTTCTCGATATTGGTGGTTCATTTATATTAATTTCATGCAATACTAATATAGACGGAAGCTTAAACTTTTAAATTATATAAATAAAAACACAAAAGTAATGATTAAATTGTTTATTTCATAATATCCGACAACGACGACCGACGTGTATTTTGTCATATATTTGTGACGTTGGCGTTCAAAAGGTTAATACCATGCGATTTAATAACCGATTATTTAGAGATAAGTCATTTAAACGAAAATATTTTAGTGTTTTTATTTAATTACGAACCCGACTACATAAATAAACAATTTAACTACAAGGTCACTTCACAAGAATGCATACGTTCGGGCAGCGCCGTCGTCGTTCGGTTCGCCCAACACAATTCGCTTTCCGCGCCATTTTTTACTCGAGTTCACGCACACATTTGCACATGTACAAACGTCATTTAGCTATGTAGTAGTAATAGGTAATTATTTTGCGAGCGTTGTATGGAGTGTCCGAGGTGTGCTGTCGCAGTCCACAGCCGGACATAGGCCTCTCCCAGGCTGCGCCACCACACCTGCCCTCCGCGTTCCACATCGAGTCTGTCCCACCCACCTTCTTAGGGTCGGCGGTCCACCTAGCTGGGGGGTGTCCCACACGCTTGCCGATACAAATTTCAGGGTCGGTTGGTCGGCCGCTCGACATTCTCTTGATTGGCTGTTGATAAACAATTCAACCAATCACAGCAATTTACGGCCGTTAGTCTTCTCTTTTTGTAAATTAAACGTGATAATGTTACCTCCGCGTCATCGCTGGCAGACATGTGTTGCACCAGTCGCTTCGCCAACATCTTGCTGTAGAACTTCTGGAACACGTCCTTGTCTTCAATGTATTTGAACACAACCATCTGGAAAACCACAGGACACGTTATTAATTAATATTAAGTCATGAAATTGGGAGCGAGCCTTTTTTAATCTTTTAACCGCTTACACCGGATTAATCCGACAAATATTTTCGTGTCCATTCCGCCAAGGTCGTATAAATGTCGCAGCCAACTGGTTTGATCAGCCGTTTAGTTAACTGCCTAGCCTTTCAACTAAACGGCGGCCGTTCAACTAACGGCCTGAATGATTATTCAATAATTATAGTTAAGGTTGGAACTGTTACCAATCACGCGCGGGCCGAATTGGTCGCAGTAACTAAGCCAGGGCACCCCGACCAAATGGGTTAGGTTAGGTTAGAACTGTGATCAACCGCGTGCGAGCCGAGAAGGCGAAGCGAGGCGAGCACTACTTCCAAAGGCCGGGCGGTTAACTAAACGGCTAATTTAACCAGTTGGTTGCGACATATCGCTTCTTTACAAGAGCAACGTGACATCTCATAAAAACACGTTTTTTTTTATTATTTGATATTGAAAACCGCGATGTCGAATTTTTTTTTTTTTAATTACCGCAACAATTTAATGGTTTTCCTAGAGTAAAATTATCAATATTTTAGTATTTATCAACGCTTAAATGTTTAAAATTGCTCTCCTGTATAGTTGTGGTTTAAAAAATATCACGTTATTCTTGTAAAGAGGCGATATATACGACCAAATACCACAGCTCGTTTAATCGGTATTTATTTATCGTCTTTTTTTTTTGCGCGCTTGGGGCAACTGAAGGGCAATTCTCGTAATTTTAAGAACGTTCACAGTCTGATCTCAGTCTCAATCTGTCAAAAACACCTCTAATTTCCCTACATTTTGACAAGTTTTTGACATTTGTTTGTCGCCGAGATGAGACTGCGACTAGATTTTGAACGTTTTAAATTACGAGAATTGGCGTTCTGATATAAAGTCGGGCGGTTAAAAGGTTAAAGTGCATTTTAGGCAATGCGACATACCACTTGATTGAGCGTGTCCTCTAGTTCAGCCTCCTCGGGGTTCTTGCTGGACTTCTTCAGCAGAAGGTCGCAATACTTCGCGAGGAGCTCCGGACTCTTCGATGAGGAGTTCGCTGCTTTTGTTACTGCATTACCTGAGGAAACGAGGAAACGTCGTTAGGGGCCATTCAAGAATTACGTAAGCACTACAGGGGGGCGTGGGGAGTCTTTGCTTTGCTTATTTTTGATGACATGGGGGACGGAGGGTATGGATGGTGATTACGTCAGCAGTATTTTTTTTTTTACTTTTTCGTGTTTTCTACGAAACTTAGTCGATTTTGGTTTGAAGCCCAGATCCCTGATTCACAACCATACGACAGGCTATCGTATCGAAAACTTGACATTTCGATAACTTGATTTGACTTGCCCTCAACAGCAAATAGCTGTTGGAAGAATAGCGGGCGTCTATTTGATTTAAACTGACAAAATTTTCGGGTTTTGGACTTGTGAACAGCGTTTAGAAGACTCCTACGATAACAATGATTAATGTTCGATACGATACGGAAGCGTATCGAGTGTTTATGAATAGCTATGCTGGGTTGCCATAAGCAACCCTACTTGTCTATGCTTCAAAACGAAACGCATATAACTGCCGCTCATGAATCAATAAAGAAACCAGAACACATTGAAAAATGTATTTACCAATGTTTACGTAAGCATGGGATGGGTGGGGGGTGTAAGCGCTTTGCTTGCTTTTGCTGACGAGGGGGTAGGGGGAATAATAATTGCAAAAAAATCTGCTTACTCTTCACAAAGAACACACCCTCCAAATTTCATGTCTCTAGGAACAGCGGTTTAGGCTGTGCGTTGATATATTAGGACTTTGCATTTTATATAAAGAGTTCCTGCGACCTTCACAAGGTCGTCGGTCCACCTTGTGGGAGGCCTTCCAACGCTACGTCTTCCAGACGCGAGAACTCGTTGGATGCGAGAAGCACAAAACCGGTCGAAGTGGAGGTGCTTGGGGGAGGCCTATGTCCAGCAGTGGACGTCTTTCGGCTGAAATGATGATGATGATGAGATACATACTGTTAATAAACCGGCCGCAAGCTTTGTCGAGCGCGGCCACGAAGCCGGAGTCATTGTTGAACGCGACCAGGACGAGTGCGTTGTATTTCTTGTGAACTTCTAGTATTGTTGATACGTAGACTTTTGGATCCTGTGGGAGAAAATAATTGGATTACTCATTATTGTAAGTAATGTAAGCTTCTAAGGGTAAAATCCAAAAGGAACCTCACATACCAAAATAATCATCTGCCTAGCCTTTTCTCATCTATGTTGGGATCGGCTTCCAGTGTAACCTGATGCAGCTGAATACCAGTATTTTACCTCCATGTAAAATACTGGTATTCAGCTATGGGAACTAGGGGTCGGCTTCCAGTCTAACCTGATGCAGCTGAATACCAGTATTTTACATGGAGCCACTGCCTATCTGGCCTCCACAACCCAGTTACTGGGTAATATGTTACCCCTTGGTAAGACTGGTGGTACTGACTGATTTTTGTACAGCTATAATTCTTTATTTAAAACAGTTTTAAAGTTTATAAAAGATGGTATCTCCTCTATGGTACAGTACCGTGTGCGCACACTCGCCACACTTGTCGATGGCCTGCAGGCCCTGCGCGTGGATGTGGTGCTCCAGCAGGCGGCGCAGTTCGCACAGGCCGTCGGGGATACGCGCCACTAGAGCGTACATACGCCCTAGGTCGCTGTTCTTTTCACCGTCCAGGAGTTTCTAGAAAAAAAAAAAGAAATTGTGAAAAAATATAAGAAGGCAAATCACAAAAAAAAAAATTACGGGGCCTCGCACACTGCACGGCGACGAATGGTCGTGATCGCAACCTTGGTCGCAGAAGTTCCGACCGAGAAGCGGACGGTCATAGTCAAGGACACAAAGATTGGCTGCAATTAGACGGACGGCACATCGAGCAACCAGTTAAGAGCCTATACTACCTCAGCTAAAATTCACTCTTTATCTCGCTCATACGATACTGCTCGCTGAGTGAGTGAGAGCGAGACAGAGTGCGGTACCTGGCGGCAGGCAGCGCCAATAGTTTAGGTATTTGCTTTTTACAGTGAAAATAATGGTAATTATACAAAATAACATAAGACCTGCTTTAAAGTAAGTTCAGTTAATATGCAAAGTTTCATGATCTAATTGGAAGTATTTTTTGAATACCAGCGGTTTATTGTTCGGGTTAGAGGTGACTTTGGATTTATTTTCTATAGAGAAAATTTTATGGAATCGTGTTTTCGTCTAACATAAGTCAACTTTACCATATATTTATTTCAAAATTAATGGTGCAGTATTTTCGACATAACGGAGGATCACGCTAAGCCATTTGAGGTAGTATAGGCTCTTAATCGTTGCGGCCAAGTGCGCGATGCGCAATCAGTTTTTGTAGTTTAATCTGGTCTGGGAATGGTCGCTAAGGCCGTAGGTCGTAGTTGATCGATTTTGAGGCCGATATTGCCAGATTTGCAGGAAAGACTGACTTTGACTTTGATGAATATGATACGATATTCATCAAAGTCAAAGCATTTATGTCAAATAGGCACATAAAAGGCACTTTTGAACGTCAAAAATTACCTTAAAATAGAATTGATTCTAGTCGCCCCTTCCAAAAAGTAGCTTTCGTATGGAAAAGAATGGGCAAGAAACTCCACCGTTACTCTTTTAAAATGTTTTACAATAATTTGCATGGTTACATAAATTATATATAATATGTGAGGACGATGCACCTAAAATAAAATTACTATACCACAATAGGTAAAAGAATTAAAAACGAAACCATGACATATAATTATCTGATAGATACATGGTGCTCACACATTTACAAACATGGTAAAAGTAAACGATTTTAATTTTTTTTAAATGAACAAGTAATACAGTACCCGGCGATAAATATTGCACATCGACCTTTGGAAAGAGACAATCGGCTAATTTCGGCTTCGTAGAGCGTTATCTCTGTCGCACGAAATACAAACAGACCGGTATCTATTAGGAGCTGCTAAAACAATTATGATTTGCTTCTTTTGATAATTCTTTGTATAAAATACACCAATTTTTCTATAAATGATAACTTCGCGTGACTGACCTCGTAAAGGTTTCCCTCTAGTACAACTTTAAATTATTTAAATTTGGGGGTGTTAACAACTCTAAATATATATTTTGAACTGGACGCGACCGCACTCTATCGCACTTGAAAAACGACTGAAAAAACGTCACATAGGTAGTGTGCGACCGAGATAACGCTCTACGAAGCCGAAATTAGCCGATTGTCTCTTTCCAAAGGTCGATGTGCAATATTTATCGCCAGGTACTGTAAGTTAGTTCATCTGTTATGTATGTAGGTACGTACCTGGAACTCGGCGTGGAAGATCTCGAGATGTTTCTCTATGAGCACTCTGTCGCAGGTCTTAGCTAGTCGCTCCATTGTAGTCTCGTGTAAGTAAACTTGCACGCGTCGCTGTTCTTCTTGAAGACGTTGTTCAGCCTGTCGACAGAAAAAAAAATATTTATTTAGTACCTATCTTTATAGAATGCATTATAATACCCGCATAGGTAGTGATATTTAAATGTACATTCTGGCCCTCCCCCTGGCACTTCTTTTTTTTTATTGCTGATTGGGCCCGTTCTTGACCTCGATCACGCCTGATGGAAAGCGATGGATGAGGTCTATGATGGAACGAGCGTGCCCAGAAGTTGCTTAAGGCACTGGAACTCCCACGCGTCGACGAAACACAGCAGACTGCTTGACGCCGGACTCCGGTGGGAGGGTGGTCGCAAACCAGGCGGGCGTTAACCCTACCACCACAAGGGAAGAATTGGCCAGTCAAATAAGGTGTTGGGTGTGATTGTCCAGGATGCGCCGAGCGCGAGCGTTGAGTAACTGGCGGAACAAACTGCGCTACACGAGGAGGCTTTTTCATGCATCCCTAAAAACAAGCTAACTGACAAGCATCGCCTCGGCGTCAGCATAAGCTCTTCTCTTCTAGTTCATTCAGATTTGAGAAAAGAATGTTAATTTAACTGTCGAGACAATATGTCAAAAGCAACGTAATTCCAAGTCGCAATCTCATCTACACTCCGTTCAGTTATTTTACCTCTGAGTGCAGCAACCAAACAGGAACCTAATTGTGACGAGAATAAAAATCACAATGATTTTGACAGACTTGTCGATGGCAGCAACCCAATAACAACTTTATTCATCATCTGCCTTGCCTTTTCCCAACTATGCAAGGGTCGGCTTTCAGTCTAATCAGATGCAGCTGAATACCAGTATTTTACACGGAGCGACTGCCTATCTGACCACCACAACCCAGTTACTGAGTAATACGATACCCCTTGCTAAGACTGGTTGTCAGACTTTCGGGGTTCTGACTACCCGTAACGACTATCAAAGATCTACGAATGACAGCCGGGACAAACAGCTTAACGTGCTTCTGCGAAACACGGAGGGACATCGGTATGTAAAGATGGTCACCCATCCATAGACTAACCGCGGCAAGCGTAGCTTAACTTGATCGATCGACCTGTGCGGCTGTTATTATTTAGCCACGAGCTCCTCTATAAACAGTCAAATAAGAACCTTATTATTAACCAATATAGGGTCCAAACGTGTGTTCCTTCAGTCAGTTATAATCCCTACCTTGATCATGTACTCGGTGACGGGGTTGTTCCTTAGGAAGTCGGTGCTCTCTCGGGTGTAGAACCGCTCGGTGTCCTCCAGGAACACGGCCTCGAACGTGTCCTTGTACACCACCAGGTTCTGTCCCCGGGCTGACGTGTCGTCCTCATTCAGGCCTAGGGCTACGTAGCAGTTGATAACCTGGAAGGAGTTTAGGGTTAGAAAGAAGGCTGGTTTAATATTATAGTGTATGGTTTATATAAGTCTTTCTTTGTTTTTGATCGTCGCGTTAACATACCACGATCACTAATATTTTAACGCCAGCACATCAATCTACTTCAATCTGTCAAATTTCCTTAATAGATTTTCAACTTTATCGCTAAAGTATAAGGTTCAAAGTTGATTGGGAAAATTTGACAGTTTCGGTTAACTTGATGTGCTGGCGTATGGACATTAATTAAGCATGTATAAGCATAAAAATTTAATCTGCCAGGATGAATAAATTCGATGAAAAAAGGTGGAGAATCTTCGCCTCTTACGAACCATTGATTACAAATGTTATTTTTATTTATCCGACTGGCAGTTTTAGAGCGCGTTCAGACAAACTCTTCACCTTTATTGTTAGTATATAATATAAGAATAATAATAAACATTTATTTCAGAATGACTTCCATATTTGTTAGTAACAGTGTAAACTTATAAACTAGTGTTAGTAACATTTATTCTAAGCTGCGTGAGGCACGTCGATCCTGCGGAGTGTCTACTTGACTGTGTGCAGTCGTATCCACCGCCCCAAGATCGGAGATTCCCACCTATCAGCCAACGTTCTAAGAATGTTGTAATATACTAGCTGACTCGGCGAACTTTGTACCTCCTCCGATTTTTTTTGTTATTTTTTCCCATGTTTTAATAAATAGGACTCACGGGCGACCCCAACCCTACCAAAGTTTCATCACAATCTGACCAATGGTTTCGGAACGGATAGAGGACAAACATACAAACATTGATTTTTATTCATATAGATAGAAGATAGATTATATTTATTTGGTATCATATCAGTTAATAGTTTTTGGCACTTACTCCAGAAACAAGCCTCGTATTAATAGTCTCCCCGTTGCGTTCTCTTTCGATCAGTTTGAGAACCGCGTTAGTGACTTGCTTGTTCAATCGCTGGAACAGGTTATCTCGCCACGTCACCAGCGCCAGTTGGTAGATCTCGTAGATGCCCTGGAATTAAAAAAAAATATAATATAAAAATAACTGACGAAATGTTGGTGGACTATAGGTACCCCTTTGTGCTTGGGAGAGGCCTATGTCCAGCAGTGGACGTCTTTCAGCGGAAATGATGATGATGAAAGGAAGAGAGAGAGCACCTGGCTAATCTCCATTGAGATTAGCAACCATGAACGAAATCGGTCTATAAATAAATGAATCAGCCTTTCTTGTCCTACTGCAGGGCAAATATATAAATTAGCCTGTGTTGTCCCGCTGCAGGGCAAATATATAAATTAGCCTGTGTTGTCCCGCTGCAGGGCAAATATATAAATTAGCCTGTGTTGTCCCGCTGCAGGGCAAATATATAAATTAGCCTGTGTTGTCCCGCTGCAGGGCAAATATATAAATTAGCCTGTGTTGTCCCGCTGCAGGGCAAATATATAAATTAGCCTGTGTTGTCCCGCTGCAAGGCAAATATATAAATTAACCCGTGTTGTCTCACTACAGGACAAATATATAAATTAGCCTGTGTTGTCTTACTACAGGACAAATATATAAATTAGCCTGTGTTGTCTTACTACAGGGCAAATATATAAATTAGCCTGTGTTGTCCCGCTGCAGTGCAAATATATAAATTAGCCTGTGTTGTCCCGCTGCAGGGCAAATATATAAATTAGCCTGTGTTGTCCCGCTGCAGTGCAAATATATAAATTAGCCTGTGTTGTCCCGCTGCAGGGCAAATATATAAATTAGCCTGTGTTGTCCCGCTGCAGGGCAAATATATAAATTAGCCTGTGTTGTCCCGCTGCAGTGCAAATATATAAATTAGCCTGTGTTGTCCCGCTGCAGGGCAAATATATAAATTAGCCCGTGTTGTCTCACTACAGGACAAATATATAAATTAGCCTGTGTTGTCTCACAACAGGGCAAATATATAAATTAGCCTGTGTTGTCCCGCTGCAGGGCAATTATATAAATTAGCCTGTGTTGTCTCACTACGGGGCAAATATATAAATTAGCGTGTGTTGTCCCGCTGCAGGGCAATTATATAAATTAGCCTGTGTTGTCCCACTGCAGGGTTAGAACGCCACCCTTTCCTTTATCCACTCAACTCGAACCTGCGCCAAAATGAACCAATCCGTTTTTGGTTCAGTATTTAACTATTCATCAACATAATGCTGTGACTGTAAAGTCTACGCTCTAGGAGAGAGCCATTAATATTAACTGACCATACCGAATTCAGATTCAGGAATACTTACATTTTTCCGCGGTTGCCGTGGTAGCCATAGGCAAGAAATTGATACAGCGTATATATTAAAACTTCGTTCTTGTTCTATCTAAAAGTTACAGGGTGTATCAGAAAGGTACGGTCATATAGTTTGGTGCAGATCATCAAACTGAACAACTCACTCCATGGGACCAACATCGTAATCGCGAAAACGTGATCAGCCGTCCCATACATTTGAGTACAGTACCCGGCGATAAATATTGCACATCGACCTTTGGAAAGAGACAATCGGCTAATTTCGGCTTCGTAGAGCGTTATCTCTGTCGCACACTACGTATGTGACGTTTTGTCAGTCGTTGTTCAAGTGCGATAGAGTGCGGTCGCGTCCAGTTCAAAATATACATTTAGAGTTGTTAACACCCCCAAATTTAAATAATTTAAAGTTGTACTATGGCATCTTTAGGAAAAAGAGCGAATTATAATATTTTACCCCAACCTAATGCCATCATTTATAGAAAAATTGGTGTATTTTATACAAAGAATAAAAATAATTATCAAAAGAAGCAAATCATAATTGTTTTAACAGCTCCTAATAGATACCGGACTGTTTGTATTTCGTGCGACAGAGATAACGCTCTACGAAGCCGAAATTAGCCGATTGTCTCTTTCCAAAGGTCGATGTGCAATATTTATCGCCGGGTACTGTAAAGAAGTTTTGTATGGGACAGTTGATATTTTTTTCGCGATTACGATGTTGGTCCCAAAGACAAAGTTGTTCAGTTTGATGGTCCATACAACACCTTTCTGGTACATACTGTTTTAATAAAATCACCCATGACTGGGTCTAATAATACTTTTAAAAAACGGCCAAGTGCGAGTTCGACTCGCACACGAACGGTTCCATACCACCGTGTAACATTTAACATTAATTAACATAAAAAAGCAATTATTATTTGTTGTTTTACTTAAGAGAAAGCATTATAGTTGTACTAGCTTCTGCCCGCAACTTCGTCCGCGTGAAATTTCACCCTCCCTCCATTCACCCTCTTAGGGGTGGAATTTCGAAAAACCCTTTCTTAGTGGATACCTACTCTTCACAAAGAACACACCCTCTAAACTTCATGTCTCTAGGATCAGCGGTTTAGGCTGTGCGTTGATATATCAGTCAGTCAGGACTTTGAATTTTATACATATAGATTAGTTAGACGTTTGCATGTATTGCTATTATTAAGATCGAGTAAAAAGTCACGTTTCTTGTATGGGGACCCCCTTTAATTTTTAACTTTATTTTGTTTTTTATTATTTGTTGTTATCGTGGCCATAATAGTACACTCTGTGAAGATTTCAAATGTCTACCTATTACGGTACGAAAGAAACATCTGGATGGACAGAGGAGCCTTAAGTGGGTGATCGACGGGCGAGCCGTATACCGCGGTTTTGGAGACGACGGTTTTTACTCGCGGAGTCGTGACTCGTAGGTGCTGATCGACTAGCGAGCAAAACAGTCGGGTGTGAACCGCAAATGAGGCAATATGTCTTGTTCGAAGATTGAAGTTTTGTGTTACCTCGGTATAGCATACCACGAAATTAATAAAAAAAAGCGAAGACGCCCTAAAGTTTGGGTTAAAAGTTGGATTCAAAGAAGACAACAGTTGTCGCATACCCATTTGATCCGCGAATTGTCCGCAGAACCAGTTGATTATAGGAATTGTCGCGGAAAACTGTCGGCTCGGCTCGTCAGTGGTGATCGACACGCGGTCTTGCGCAGCGTGCCGAGCAAAAAATTAAACATAACTAACGAGCCGCGAGCCGGGCTCATTGGTTTTTAATACCACGGTATTGCAAAGATCCACGGGCGAGCTTTACCGACGAGCCATAAAACGGCAGTTTTACTCGCCTGTCGATCATGGCCTTTACATTGAAGGAGGGCCCCATCCTTTGAATTTGCCACGGGCCCCAAACTCAAACGCCACTGTATGTAAGTATTTTAGCAGGCAGCGTTCTGTAGTGTTTGCCCACCCCCATGGGATGGTGTGAGCTTATGTATGTAAAGTCAATTCAAACTTATGTTTCAAAAATCAATATTATTTCAAGTTAAACAAATATCAACTTAATTTTAATGGTAATTAAGTTGATTTCAGAGTGATTAGCACTATTGAAAAAGTTATAATTCAAATGTCTGAAGTTGTAGCGTAAACTGAACTTTAACAGTGTAGGATTTAAAGTTACTTTTCCATAAACTCATAATTGTTTACATTTTTGGCAAATAAATCGCGAATGCAGTATATGTAAGTAATTTTGGTAATTATGGTCACCTTCCGTCCCTCTTCGCACTCGCGCTTGACCCAGTGCCTGTTGAGGTAGGCGCACACGCCGTTCAACACCCGGGACGAGAACTGGTACTCTTCCCATTGTTTCGTGTAGAACGCTAGCACGTCTTCACCCATTAACTCTGCGCCGTTCTGAAAAATAATGAGATATTTTATGGGAAACATAAAATTGATCCACAAAAAACTTACCCTTTTACTAATAAACGTATTATATCAGATGAATAGTTACACACCGATTTCTCTCTTTCAGTCATTTGACTTTCGAAAGAAGAAGACAAAGTGTTGTGTAACTATACAGACTCTATACAACGTTTATTAGTAAGGGGGTTATAATGTAGTACCTACGCTTTGTTTAATGTAAAACTTTTTGTGCTCTCCAAGTTGGTCAGAGTTAATTGTTTTTTTTTTTTTGTTTTTTCAGGCCAATAAGATGGGAATTATTTGAGGCATGACAAAACGCTTAACTAGATCTTATTTCACTTTTTATTATTCTTGAAAAACTCTATCAAAATGTTTATAAAATACAGGGTAGCGCGAAAACTGTAACCATGAATTCAGCCCATGATTCAAGACCCCTAGCGTAGTTCGTCAGTTATAAAAAAAAAAAAACATCCGTTTCATAGAAAAGTGCAATCAATACCTACATGGTCAATTTTTTTTTACGCAGCATTTTTTTTATACAGGATGTTACGGAAAGGGTATATCAATACAAGCGGGTTGAAGGGTGTATCTGGTCTAGAATCTCTGTACAAAATTTCAGCTCAAAAGCAGTAACTTTGAAAATGCTTAATATTTTTTTATTTCGATAGTTTATTAAATTGAAATCATAACAAACGTGTCACCGCACTACGAGGGTCATTATCCATTATCTGTAGTGTGTCTGTGCGCCTAGTACACGCACATCACGCCGCCGCGCGCCAGTGCAGCGCCGTGATGTCGAAATAAAAAAATATTAAGCATTTTCAAAGTTAATGCTTTTGAGCTGAAATTTTGCACAGATATTCTAGACCAGATACACTCTTCAACCCGTTTGTATTGATATACCCTTTCCGTAACACCCTGTATATCCTCACAAAAAATTCCAACCCAATGGGGTTCAGAATCATGTACTGCATTCATGGTAGCAATTTGCGCGTCGATGTACAACCCGCGGACAATGGCGGTCGACCACATTGCACCCTTATGCCCTTGGTAATAAGGCTGAAAAGTGATCCACCGCCAGTGTCCACGATGGTGCCTGCAACCCTGTATAATTCATGTATAAAAAAACAATGGAGTTTCTTGCACATTCTTCTCCATACGAAACTACCTTTTGGAAGGGGCAACTAGAACCAATTCGATTTTCTTGTAAATTTTGCCATTCAAAAGTGCCTTTTATGTGCCTAATTGAAATAAATGATTTGACTTTGATAGAAACGTGGTTCTTTATGAACAAACCTGAAGCAAATTGATGAGATAAAGCCTGAGGAACTCCTTCAGCCTCTTGTACAATTCGAGGCCGACCAACTGCGCGCCGCCCTGCACATGACCAGTCTAGAACACAAACAAAACACATAAGAACTACGAAATAATTACATTTATTAAGACAGAAAGATCCTAGAGGGAAAAAAATCATCATCATCATCATCTGCCTAGCCTTTTCCCAACTATGTTGGGGTCGGCTTCCAGTCTAACCGGATGCAGCTGAATACCAGTATTTTACTTGGAGCGACTGCCTGTCTGACCTCCACAACCCAGTTATTGGCTAATACGATACCCGTTGGTATGACTGTTGTCTGACTTTCGGGCTTCTGACTACCCGTAATGACTGTCAAAGATCCACGAATGACAGCCGGGACCAACGGCTTAACGTGCTTTCCGAGGCACGGAGGGTCTCGGTATGTAAAAAAATGGTCACCCTTTTGATTGATTTGATGAGTTCATTCATGGGCCACTCAACGGAGACTAGCTTTCGGCGCGGGAGATATTATAGTGCACAAGTGTGCGCGCAGACACAGATGCACTCCCTCTTCCCTCACTCTCATAGTCCGATGGGACGGCAATCGGAAACGACCGGAGAGAGATCAGGCGCAGGACCAACGGCTTAACGTGCTTTCCGAGGCAAGGGGGTATCACACAGCCAACTTCCAAACTCCGGGCTGTTACTAATGGAAAAACTCAATAACACTTTGCCCGACCCGGGAATCGAACCCAGGACCCCACGCTCAGCAGTCGCGCTTGCGCCCCGAGACCAACGGCGCAGTTAAAATCTTAAAAGTATGTGTGTTACGTACCTGTTTCTTGCCGCTATAGTTAGCCCTGCCGCCATTGTTGTTCGCGGCTCGAGCAGTGGAAGAACTACTGCTGGCGCTCTGGTGATGTACAGATGTACAGTAATTGTACACATGACTATATTCTGTTCAGGGGTTTTATTGTATAGATATTATTACATACAGACGCCAGAACATCAAGCTACTACAATCTGTCAAATTTCTTTAATAGATTTTCAACTTTATCGCTAAAGCATTAGGTTCAAGGTTGATTGGGAACTTTTGAGTTTCGGGTAGCTTGATGTGCTGGGGTCTGTACACGTACACATCACGTTTGTAAACCCATCATAACATTAAAAAAATAAACAAAAATGCCTATTTTCGGTTTTGAATTCCAACAACAAATAAAATTGTTATTCAGGAAAGTAAAGGAATGACTTTTATTTCTGAATAAGTTAATTCATTGTGACGTTATTGTATGATATGATTATTGATTTTATCTCATCATCATCATCATTTCAGCCGAAAGACGTCCACTGCTGAACATAGGCCTCCCCCAAGCACCTCCACTTCGACCGGGTTCGTGCTTCTCGCATCCAACGAGTTCCTGCCTTCACAAGGTCGTCGGTCCACCTTGTGAAATTTCGTAGGACAGCCGAAGAAAAAATGGTTCTATAGATAAAATTGTACAATTTTTTCTTCGGCTGTCCTACGAAATTTCAAAATCAAAATTGTATCTATACAGGAAGATATTTTTATCACCAACCACATTTTTACAGGGTGTTCTACCCATGAACATAAACAACTTTCACTATGGGACAAACTCTGAAACCACGAAAGAAAACCAGCTGTTTAATACAAAAGTTCAATACCTACTTGAAAAAACTTTCTTTTTACAATAAAAACCATACTAACATACATACAATCATTCTATTTTTTGTCAGATTATTCTTTCTACAAGCAAAAGTAACATACTAAACTAGTATTTTGATGTTTTAGTCCAAACAATAGATTTTTTAAATGGATAATTGCTTCATATTTTGCAATAAATTACCAGGGTTCTGTCATCGCGCTTCTCTTTCTTTTCTATGCAGTCCGACAGTGACCGCACTTTAGGTCATTTAGTCCCCATAAACGGCCGATAAGAGTCGATCGATAACAGCCAACGTACTGACGTACGTCGTTGTTTTGTAAACAAACGCGTCGAACCATTAATAACGGCTTTAAATAGAACTGCCCTGATTTCTTCAAACACGGAGTTAGGAAACTTATAATGCATTTACAAGACAGAACCTTTCTGGGTTAATTTATTTACTATCTTCTGCCCGTGACTTCGTCCGCGTGAAATTTCTTGTTCCTCCGACCCACCCGCATCGCATCGCCCGTCTTAGAGTGAAGCCACACTGCTCCGTTGCGTTGTCGAATCAAAATCTTGTGCTGCGACGTCGCAACGCAACGCAACGGAGCAGTGTGGATTCACTCTTAGCGTTCTTTCTGCCTTTTTATTCTTTCTCGGCTCCTAGGGGTGCTAGCGTGATGTTAAATAGCCTATAGTCTTCCTCATGAATTGGGCTATCGAATGCAAAGAGAATTTTTAAATCCGACCGTTAGTTCCAGAGATTAGCGCGTTCAAAAAAACTCTTCAGCTTTATTATTATAAAGAGCTAATAAAAAAACCGAGTATGCTTATGACCACACGACTGAAGTGAAACTTCAAACGTATTTGGCTATGAGAGGAAGAGAGAAAGAAAATGTGTGCGCGCACTGCTTTCTCTTGCTTATATCCCCCACTCAACTCCCGTTCGCCTCGCCCGATCACACTTTTCGTAACGCTTACGTCACGCATTCGCCAGCTTACTCCCCAACTCAAGCGTGCGTAAAGAAGTTACACTTCAAAAAGTAATTTAAAAAAATTAAATCGACTTGAAAAAGAAATTAACTCAAAATTATGAAATAACTTTAATTTCGGAAGTCGGTGTCTTGGAATCTGTATTTTAGTTTTTTGCCACCGACTTCCGAAATTAAAGTTATTTCATAATTTTGAGTTAATTTCTTTTTCAAGTCGATTTAATTTTTTTAAATAACTTTTTTGTTTCGTAATTTTTAGTTTTAAGTAAAAACTGGAATAAGTATTTGTTTGTAATAAGAAGGTAATAGTTTTGTTGTAAATATTGCACTAGAATTTGAACAAGCTTTTGAGATGTTTTCCCTTTGACAATACACCCGTAGCTCGACAGAAATATACAAATGATTAACATGCAAAACTAATAATGGAATGAGAATAATTCTTAATAGCGGAAGAAACTGCTCAATTTGGCGTTAAACGTCTAACATCTTAACTACAGTCGGATCACATACGGAAGTAATGTAGATATAGTTTCCTTATGGAACTAACTTTGAACATGTTCTTTACTGCAGTTTGAATAGTTTATCGTTATACAAACCGCGAAATCTTTATCGTGGTTATATCGTACGAGGGAATATACAGCAATTCAAGGGGTTAGTACAGACAATCAAACTGAACAACTTTGTCTATGGCACCAACACCAAGAGCTAGTTCCGACGACACGTGCCCGCTAAGCGCACGCCACGTGCGTCTGCACCCGCGTCTAACTCGCTTTGAAATTTGTTGTATATGTCACGGCTAATAGCCAAAGTGGGCTACACCTAGTTTTAGCCGGGTAAAGTGCAGCTACAAATAGTTATACCCGGGTGCAACTAGGTGCAGCCGGCCAAATGCGGTTCGTGTGTACTTCGGGTGACATCGGTTACATGGTTGCGGTCGGTCGATAGGTGATGTAGGATGCAAGAGCGAGCGAAGGGCACCCCAAGGTTAGGTTTGGTTAGGTTACTTTAAACCCTTCACATAGAAATAGGGGCTCCGTCGACGTTCCGGCTAAAACTAGGTGTAGCCGTACTTCGGCTATTAGCCGTAACATATATGTATAATTTGAGTCTTATGAAGTTGACGGTGTGATACCAATGCACTATGCCCACTACCATGCTTGATTGCACAAGCTGCTGACTTTTGCAGTTTCAGGTGCAAAAACTTGCAGCAAGTTGTGTTGTAAACGTTTTCGCAATGCAAATTGACTGCAAACGGAAACTTGCGCAATGAATTTACTACTGAATATATTGTGCATGAAAAAGAAGTGATAGAAAGGCAAGGACACCCGAAATGCGGCGAGCCTATTAAGTGGTAGCTCAAATTGGGCCTCATTAGAAGGCTTAAAGTCACCCAAAGGGCAATGGACAGAATATGCTTGGAATACGTGATAGACTGAGCATTAAAGAGATACGAAGGGGAACGAAAGTAACCGACAAAGCCCGAAGAATTGACAAACTTTAGTGGCAGTAGGAACATTGCTCGCATAACAGACGCTCGGCGATGGGGCTGTAAGATTCTGGAGTGGTGACCGCATACCGGAAGACATATCGTTGTAAGGCCTCCCACAAGATGGACCGGTGATCTTGTGAAGGGTGCAGGCATCCGCTGGATGCGAGAAGCACAAAACCGGTCAACGTGGCGGTGCTATGCCCTATGACTAGAAATGGATGTATTTCGGCTGAAATGATGACAAATTAAGTGGACCGTTTACTGCTACGGAGGATGTGCACGAAGAGTAAGGCCGGACGCACTTTGGAAGCGAATTTGTATCGTACGTATTATCGTGGTCGTACGAATTGAGTGCGCACACTGAATACGTTTTTCTTCGTCAAATACAGGTAGTGTTCCGGTGACATCGCATTCGTAAAGTCCTCTTTGGAGCGCGATGAATGATCCTGCATCTTCAAGATAATAAAGTCTGCTCGTTCCGTTAGTACTTGTAAGGTCAGGTTCATTCGTGCGTGTTCGTACGTGATCGCACGAGTAAAATTGTACGAAAACGCGTCCTAAGTGCGCGCGGGCCTTACCATTGCTGCGCGGTTCATTATTGTTTGCCAGCAAGTTCGTGCGTAGGCCGTGAGTCGCAATGGACGATCCCATCTACACTTTCATACAAAGCGTAGCCTTTTGTGCGCGAGATTTTCGCAGTAAGCTTTAGTTTTGAAAAGGATACGTATACAAGTCCATATATCTCTTCTTTTCCATGTGCTGCCTCTTGTAAACCTGCTCGATACCCTCCTGTAGGTCGCCCCATATCTGCAACAATATACATATGGATCCCATAATTATAAAGTTATTGAAACGTCATTATGACGAAACTAAGACTGCGTTCACACAGCCCTGTCCCGTTAAATATTTTTATTTGACTTGTCGTATTATCCGTTGTGTAGTTTAGAAAAAAAACGCGATCACACAGACTGACACGAAAGGCGACTTTAATTCATAATATCGATGTATCATTGAGCAAAAGCTATGATATTAAACATAGGCTAGTTTAGTTAGAGCACGTTCAAGTTCAAGATGTAAGCAAGTTCAAAAAATATGGTTGTCACGTAATCAACTTTGAACCTTAATAGCTCGGAAACGTGACACTTTACGGGGACTGGTTTTATTATGTTTTCTGTTTGAATTGATGTCAGCCATCGACTTATATATATATAGGTTTCACGCGTGCCCGCCATTTTGAAAAAAAAAACTAAATGGTGGCCAGGTACGAATACCACGGACCTTTTAGGGAAGAGGCATAAGCGAAAAAAACATGAGCTGCTCCATACATTTTTGTTGACATAACTCGACATTTAGGGAACAGCTATTTTTTTTCAGTAAAGTTCTTTGCTTCTACCAAACCGTTCATAATAATCTATTTCGGCCAGATACGTAAAATTAAAAATTTGTCCCATATTAATTAATTTTCAAAAATATCAATACCATATCTAAGATTATGAAGACTATAATAAGCAAATCGCCATACATTGGCAAAGAGCCAGATGTATTTTAAATAAATCTCCTAGAAGTCCTTATTGGCTTGGAAATAGAGTTTATTTTAGCGCAGACAACCAAGAGAAAGCTGATCGATCAGAATGGCGGAAATAAAATTTTATTTCGTCACACATAACTGTGAGACAGGCAAAACTCACGAAATAAGAAACTGTAGAAAATCAACAATGATTATGCATTTAGCAGACATCTTGAGGTTTTGTCAAGCCATTGCACTTCAGTCGCTTTTTAGGGTTCCGTACCCAATTACTTTACTATTACTAGGTCCTGCTCGAGTTTTTGACGTGACAACGTCTTATAATTCGATGGAGCCGGCTGCACGCACAAAAAAACATGACTCATGCGACGTTACCTCGCTCTGAGGCGTTCCATTTATGACGTTGTCACGTTCAACTATCGTCAGTAAACCGACTTTACAGACAACCGATTTTTTTTTTGTTATTTTATTTTACTTAGCCTACTTAAGTATGTAAATGTGGCGCTGTTCCACAAATTATGGGACACTTATTATCATGTCCTACTAACTGCACGTTACAGGAACTGATGGACGCTGGTGAGTAGTGATGGCCCCAAATACGTAGCCGAATTCTGGGCAGAGTCCATTTAGCCTATTGCCATCAACCGGCCACAAACCCAACCTCCGGGCTGCTACTGAGAAACCCTTCCCAAAATATTTGTAAAAACCGGTCAAGTGCAAGTCGGACTCGCACACGATGGTACGGTACGGTGTTACGGAAACCTTCATGTGCGAGTTCACACTACATACAAATAACGGCAAAAAAATCACGTTTGTTGTATGGGAGCCCCCCTTAAATATTTATTTTATTCTGTTTTTAGTATTTGTTGAAATACATCATCAGTGAAAATTTCAACTGTCTAGCTATCACGGTTCATGAGATACAGCCTTGTGACAGACAGACAGACAGTGGAGTCTTAGTAATAGGGTCCCGTTTTTACCCTTTGGGTACGGAACCCTAAAAAGCCTCGGCAGATTATTCTCTGCAATGTACTTTCAGGTACAGACCGATGCAGACTTTATGGCGGCTCGGAACATGGCGAGTCGCTGCATAGTAACTAATTCACGTGTCAGCGGGGGTGAGGGACGCAGTACTGTGCATTTCAGGCCATGCCATCATGATTCCAGTGCGAAAAAGGGATGGTGCTATCGGCCATGTATAGCTCCATCTCTCACTTACACTGGAATCATAGTGGCATTAAATCGTCATAATACGGCTCCAGAGCCGCCATAAAGTTTGATGCTAAGGTATACTTGCTAATAATAATGGAGAAGATGACAACGCTACTTCGCTCAAAGTTGATCTACTGTAGTTACCTGCAACATGCACTTACGTCGCAAGATGACGTGCGGTGATAGTTCGGTGCGATTCGATGGAAACGTGACGTTAGTTGGCATGAACGACGCGATAAACAGCGTCAGATGTTGAGTCTAGACCTAGATATAGGAATATTTTAAAATCGAAAAGTGTTGCTGGCATAAATTATGCCGATAATTTTGGGGAACGGTTTCTTTTTTTTTTTTTTGAAGGACAGGATTTTGTCAGTCAGCCAGTTTGGTAGTGAGTCTGACTGCACAGGGTTTTTGTTGTGTAATGACATCTCATCAACCTAGGAGGTTGTCGGCTGCCTAACCGGACTACCAGGATTAAGGATGCCAGCCAAGGCATCGATTTTATAAACTAAGCGACTACACGCTAAGGGCACCTCCTGTGGGGTACGGACCTCGGCTTAGGCCGTTGCTGTGGGAGAGCAGCAAGGGACAGGCTGGATCGGATCAAACTGGACAGGGTGTGTCATAACTATGTCCTTTATAACTATCGTTAATATTCATAAAGGTGGTACCTCATCCAGCTTAAACAAAAATCTTTTGTTTTTGACATGAAAAAGTGTTTTATAAATCATTTACCAGGTTCTTTGAATTTGAACAAAGTTATAATTGTAGTTTTAATTTATATCAAAGAAGCAGTACAAAGGAAGTAAGTAATGGCACGCTTGGAAGACGACCTAGATGTCTCTGTCTCTGGTTCTACTGCAATTATTTTTTTTTTACATTTTTATAAGCATCCTGGACTGCATCCTGGAGTTTGGAATTTTCCACCATAGATCCAAAATGGAAAGCATGTTAAGCTATTGGTCCCGGCTGTCACTCGTGGTTCTTTGACAGTCGTTACGGGTAGTCAGAAGCCCGAAATTATGACAACCAGTCTTACCAAGGGGTATCGTATTACCCAGTAAATGGATTGTGGAGATCAGATAGGCAGTCGCTCCATGTAAAATACTGGTATTCCGCTGCATCCGGTTAGACTGCCCCCCAACATAGTTGGGATAAGGCTATAATTTGTTTTAGAAGCTATACTTTTCGTTATCATCTCATTTCTATTTATATTATTTACTTAGTATTAGTTTTAAGTAAGTGGGCAAAATTGCAATGTTGTTCGTCTTTTTAAGTTCAGGAAGTATTTTGCCAATTTTTTTTTTTTAAGTTCTAGCCTTTAGTTTTGTTATTATTATGTGTGATCACTTATTTCCGCGATTGCTGGTAATCCTGTAATTGGCGACTGTGTAAGACCGAGACTTTTGTGATTATAGTACTTAAGATAATGTATACATAGAAGCTGTTGGTGACTGGTGTACCTTAATAAATAATTAAATAAGTAAGGCTAGGCAGATGATGAGATAGAAATGGATAAACTGATTGAAATATTGACACTGACAAAACAAAACACAAGTGTATGATAGTATTGATAGTACAACCCAATCACCTCATATACAATAGGGTAGTTTCCTGGGTAAAAAAATAATAATTCTAATTAGTCCGTCAGTTAGATTATCGAAAAATAATGGACCCGTATTTTTTCTTTTGTCAATCAAACAAAAAATGACAAAGATAAAGCACGTCAAAATTTGGGAGCGGGGGGTCGTGACGTCACGCCGCCGCCGTGCTAAAAAGTGTCGCACGGCGTGACGTCACGACCCCCACTCCCAAATTTTGACGTGCTTTATCTTTGTCATTTTTTGTTTGATTGACAAAAGAAAAAATACGGGTCCATTATTTTTCGATAATCTAACTGACGGACTAATTAGAATTTTTTAGGAAACTAGCCTATTATACATACAGTCATCCAACGGGGGAGTTTATTATTATCAAACAGTTCAATTGTCATCACATTTATTTATATGACCTACAGATATGCGTTCGAGCATCCGATACGTCACAATACCTAAATACCTGCAATGACACAGAGAATTCGAAGTGTCCATTATGACGTAGGTTACTGATATGCTATAATAATAAACATAACTACGTTTTATTTATCAGATTGTGCGAAAATTTCCTGAATCATCGAGTCTTCGAGTGAACCGCTATCGACAAGTGTCGTATGACGTACTTAAAAACGCGTCGACTTTAGAAGGCAGCCAGACAGGACAGACTGGGTGCGAAAGGCGAAGAACTGGGTGTGAGAGCAAGTTTGGAGAGGCCTATGTTCATCAGTAGACTGCGATAGGCCAAACTGATTGATTGATATAGATTCATTTACAAATGAAGGGATCAGGGGAAGAACAACTTTCACATTTTAAATTTTTTTCAACTGGAAATGCAGTCTGAGTGGTTATACCTGTCGCTATTTTCTGTCAAAAACAACAGGGCAATAACATCCATAGTCTCCGAGCTTTCATGCTTTTAAAATAATATCGATACAGGGAAAAACATACAATGTCCGGACCCCCACCCCTTATACCATTATACCTATTACAGTTAAAGTGCCTTGGGTATAAATGACACTATTTTATTAAGATCTTATCTTTTAATTAGTAATATCTCAGTTTGTTCATTAGGTGACAAAAGTGGTTCTTCCCCTGATCCTTCAAATGGTATCGAAAAAATTTCCTATGAGTAAGTGATGTAGGATTTATGATTTATGCCAAGCAGCATCCTTCTATCAGCTAATATACAGAAACGTGTTACAGGGGAGTTTGTGTCGCCATTTATTCTTTTACCAGCTTGCACACTTAACTAGAAAGTGGTGAAGTACGTTATCTATCGTTTGTATCTTTCGGCGGTTAAATGGTTCCGATTCTAAAACAATTTCAATAACCGCTGTGAGGGAAGTTACGGGCCATCCATCACGGGGGTTAAGCAGTGATTTTTGGCCCTCACAGGTCTGTACATTTTTGGTTCTAGGTTCTTGGATAACTCACCAAGTTTTCCTTCACAGTTTTAAAAGCAGTGGTAATGAAACAATCAGCAAAATTTAGTAAGTGTCTGAAGTAACCTTCGACAAATACATTTAAGGTTGAATTTACATTAAAGTATATTTATTTCCACCAGAATTACGTAAACACAATTGGTGACAGTTTTAAAGTGATGATTATTGATCGAAGACAGTAACTACATATGCTCCGGCTGCGCAAAATTTTCCCAAAATCTTCGAGCTAACTAGACGAAAACAAACATTACTTAAAATAAATGTTCTTGTATATCGATTTTATTCAATTTCGAGCGGCCATTGTTGTTTACACCTTTGGCAAATTTAGCGCGGCCAGACCTTAGGTGCATTCAACACCAAACCTCTCGAAATCTGCTGTTTTTTCCTCCACCGGGATTAAAACAAAAACCAGTCGATCAGCTGCGATATCCCGTAAGTATAGGAAACTGGTTCGCTATGGGTGGGCTAACAATGATTTATTACCGTTGGATCCCGTTTTTGAATCCCATTTTAATATTTTTGGCGTTGGATCCCGCAAAACATTATTATGTATTTCCGTTGGATCCCGAATTTAAAAAATGCAAGATAATTACGTTTTATTGCCGTTGAATCCCGAAAAGTATTTCCGTTGGATCCCGAATGCTTAAAAAAATATGAATGCGGGTACTTTCAACAACAAAATTGTTTATAATAAAATGAGGGGTTTACTAATGTTTCACCAAAACTCCATTGACAAATTTTTAGTTTACAACCAACGTTTCGTATACTATTTATTTCACAAACAACTCATTTTCTATATAATCTAGTCGTTTCTGGCACTCGCCGGCCGCTGCCGCGGCACCGCTCGCTTCGCTCGCTCGGCTCGTGCGTAGGGGTCACAGTTTTAACCTAACCTAACCTAACATTGTTTTTTTTTTTAATAATTAACCTAATCTAACTAGTTCGGTTCCGGGTAACCCACTAAAAATAATCTCTTTTTAGTGTTTGATAAAGGTAAATCACTTTTCTTCTGAAATGTACACATGTTGTTATAATATGGGATTCAACGGAAATAGCAAACGGGATCCATCGGTAATACCTAAAAAACGGGATCAAAAAACGGGATCCAACGGTAATAAACGCTAACAATCTGTCACTATTGACATTATTACGGTGCTTCATCCGATACGGGCTGCCTCGGTAATTCGGTACGGGTAGTTAGGATATTATACTTCGATGCTTGCGGTAAGGGTCATTATCATTAGAATATTATAGACTAGCGAAGTAGCAACATAGATATAGATAGACCTAGATAACGCAAGTAGACCTAGATCTGTATGAAAACCAAGCGTGCCATTTTTTGACTACCTAATATGCGTCACAAGCACTATTTAGTGATGGGAAAATCAAATCCGCCGTGTGCGGCACCCGTCTCGCCCCACCCCCATACTCCGTGTCACATGCCCAGATTAGCCCACTACATATAATATAAACTCGCAAATTTTACCTCATTAGCATAGACGTATGACCAACGACCCGCCCCTGCTTCGCAGGCCGACCCCAACATAGTTGGAAAAAGGCTAAGTAGATGATGATCATGTCTGTCATTTACGATGCGAACTGAGAAGCCATTTAGCCTCCCATAGTAGTGCGTAGGTCAAAAACAGACTGCCATAATTAAATAAAAAAAATAATTTAGTTTGTCATCTTATCTTATATCGAGTCATTGTACTGGCCGTTGTTAGTATGGTCGATTATTATCTATTCTGTGATCAACAAATCACCACTGCAGACGTGGAATTTATCAGCAGATTTACCGATCAGAAAATCGATCAGGAGTTTACAAAACCGGGTGAAAACAATATGATAACGTTTTTATGCTAATTTGTTGGTCATTTTTGAAACCAGAACCTCGTATATGAAAGGCGAGGTCTTAACTAGTAGGCCATCAGGACGTACCGATGTAATATAATTTCATAATTCAAGTAATACAAACCAACAGTTTGAGGTGAGCGAAGTAATTATATCTGCGAATCTAACTACAAACAATGAAAAAGGTTATTTTCATTGAGCCTTCCAAACGAACCTTGACTGACATTTGTACAAGAGAGGTCAAGGTGAGATGCTTAGCATTCGGGGTTGGCGTTCAAGTGAGGTCAGCGCTTTGCAAATCTGTCAGAAACTTTCATAACGCCAGATGAGTTAGGGAGAGGCTAAATCGATAGGTAAAGTTATTCACCGTCGGATTATGAAAGGATGGTCGAGTCGTGTGATATTGAAAAGAAAATCTATTGTGGTAACATGGGTTTAGGACATACACATAATCAGACTATAATGTTCCCACGGCTGGGACACAGGCCTCCTTTCTTCTGGCCGTAATCCAACACGCGGGCCCAGTGCAGGTTGGTAGATGTCACATGTCTTCGAATTTTTGGTTATAGGACTTGACGTTTCCTCACGATGTTGTCCTTCACCGTTTTGAGAGCAGCGGCGATTAAATAAATTAGAAAAAGTAACCCGCCTGATTAGGTTTGAAGTGTTTGAACCCACGACGTACAACTCGTAAGTCGGGGCCGTTACTACTGAGCCACCACTGCTCTCGGGGTTCAAGACACGAAGAACAAGAAGCTGACAAATATACTTAGGTTACTTTGTACAAGAGATTTCAAGGTGAGATGCTTAGCTAGCGGGGTTGCTGTTCGAGCAAGGTCGGTGCTTTGCAAATCTGTCAGAAACTTTAGTATAGCCAGATGAATGAGTTTGGGAGAGTCTAAATCGATAAGCACCGTCGGTTTATGAAAGGATGAACACAGCTGTACGTGTCCAGACTGCACCACTCCACGAAGGTTGAGGAGATCGTGGAGTACATGCGTGTGAAGACCAACTGGACTTTGAGGGTCGAGAAGTAGGAGTCGCGTCACTACACGAACTTCAAGTCGTTCGTGGTGCGTGTGCCGACACATCATCTCGAGAAGTTCCTCAAGGAAGAGTTCTGGCCGAAGGGTGTTGTGTACCGCCGGTTTCGTAGCCGGCTACATGACATCAGGCAGCGAAACACGACGCGGACACTTCGTGTTTAGTTATTTTTTAGTGTAATTATAATTTGAATGTATTTACAGTATTTTTAAGTAATATTAATATTGTATTGTATGTGTTTTATACGGGCCTTGATGCCTGAAATGGATAAATAAATAAAATAAATGTTGATGGATGAAGAGGGAGAGTAAGTCCAAAGAAAATATGGATGGGATGTGTGAGGAATGATATGAAAGAGAAGGCAGTGAATGATAGCGTGACGGTTGACAGGGGAGAATGGAAGAAGAAAACGTGTTGCGCCGACCCCCAGTAACATGGGACAAGGTCTGGAGGGTGAAGGTGTTTTTATGAAATCAAGGTCACGTCTGTTTTTTTATCAAATCGCCAAATGGAAGTGAATTGCGCTGAACATAGAATCAGGACAGGAAGAAGGGGCACGCCACGATAGTGGCGATAAGACCCCTCTTTGAGGAGTGGCTAGAGAGGCGTCACGGCGTCCTCACCTATCGCCTGACGCAGGTCCTCACCGGACACGGATGTTTTGGGAGGTTCCTGCACATCATCAGGCGGGAGGAGACGCCCGGGTGTCACCACTGTGAGGATCGCCCAGAGGACACGGTGGAGCATACGGTGGAGGTCTGCCCCGCATGGGCGGAGCACCGCCGTGCCCTCGTTGAGGCGATCGACAGCGGCGGCGACCTCTCGCGTCCGGCCCTGGTTCAAACCATGGTCCGGGGCGAGAGGGAGTGGGAGGCGGTCACCTCCTTCTGCGAAGCAGTCATGCTAGCGAAGGAGGTGGCTGAACGGCTGAGGGAGAGAGCCTCACACCCCAGCCGCCGCGGGAGACGCTCCGGGCGTCGGGAGCCGCGTGACGACTCCCGGCCACCGTAGGCGCGGGCCTGCGGACGGAGAGTAATGGGTAGCTCACCGTCCGATCAGGACCAGGCCCGTGCCGGACGGCGCGTACGTGTTCCACGCGCGCCTCAAAGAGATGTCAGCATAAAGGAAGGGGCCTGCCAGGGCCGAAGCCTGCCGGGGGTGCGGGATTGTCCGAAAGGGTTACCGCTACCCCGGAACATAAAGGGTTAAGGAAGGAACACGGATGGGTTTTAGTCAGTAAGAGTCTGACACTCCCTTCGCTCCACCCAGAGCGGGAGGGGTCATTTGATGATTTCCCATCCATAAAAAAAAAAAAAAAAAAAAGGACAGGAAGAAGAAATCAGCCGACAGATTAAATAATAAATTGGCTCTACGAAATCGGGGAATCGTTAAAACAGTGAAAAGGGCTTGTTTTACTGTTTATTTACGTATTGGCACTATAATGATTAAATTCAAAGAAACAGGTTTTGTATGAAATTATGTGCTAGAAGTTATCGGGTAATTAGCTGGAAGTGTTGAAACATGCCGTAAGGTTCTGTTTTAAGAGGACTACATGACCTAAAGCGCGGTCTTTGTCGGACTGCATAGAAAAGAAAGAGAAGCGCGATGACACAACGCTGGTAATTTATTGCAAAATATGAAGCAATTATCTATTTACGAAAAATCTATTGTTTGAACTAAAAAATTAAAACACTAGAGTTTTAGTATGTTGCTTTTGGAATAATCTGACAAAAAATCATTATGATTGTATGTATATTAGTACGGTTTTTATTTTCAAAAGAAAGTTTTTAGAGGTTTCTTCATGAGTTTTTTCTATAGTACTGTAGCAGCTCATACTTACGTATGGTCATACACAATTTGGAGGAACGCAGACGGCCTTTCGTCATCGCGCGCCCGCGCATACTGAGCTAGCCGACCGGCCGTCCGTATCATCGCGCTCGCACGTCGAAGGGAGCGCGGCAGATTCAACCGTCATTCTAAATTGTGTTAGTTTTAAGTTTTATAGATGTACCCTTTATATTTTGATTTTCTCCAACTAGAATTGTATATAAGCAGCGCTTACCAATAAATCATACAGATCGTTATTCGCCTACATATTCGCAACACCCAACCTCTAAAGTGGTGACCCCGACGTGATCCAGACAGGCCAGACATTTCAACGCCACATGGACAACGTGCTACGCGGCCTACCTGTTTTTCCATTCGTCGATGACGTTCTGGTAGCTTCTGAGAACGAAGAAGAACACAGAAGAGAGCTTCAAGAAGTGTTTAAGCGACTTAACGACAGCGGTTTAAAAATAAACGTCGCTAAGTGTATCTTCGGCCAGTCGAAACTTAATTTCCTGGGATACACGTTAAGCCCTGAAGGCATTACACCGACGGAAGATAAGGTGCAAGCAATCCAGTCCTATCCATTGCCAAATACGATCCAAGATCTACGCCGTTTCGTCGGAATGCTGAACTTTTATCGTTCAAGTATACCCCATGCGGCTGAGAATCAAAAAGAATTGAGCAAATACTTTCACAACGCCAAGAAAAACGATAAAACAAACATACAATGGACCGAAGAGGCAAAAGAAGCATTCAATCAATGTAAACAAGATATCAAGAACTGCGCATTATTGTCCTACCCATCACTGAGCGAACCTTTCGCACTGATGACAGATGCCTCAAACACATGTGCTGGTGCCGTTATACAACAAAAGATCAACGGCAGGTGGAGACCACTGGGATTTTTCTCAAAGAAGTTCAGTGACGCACAACAAAAATACAGCACGTACGACCGTGAGTTGCTATCAATCTACATGGCAATACGTCACTTCCGCCGTGTGTTTGAAGGACGAGAGTTAATTGTATACACGGACCACAAACCGCTGTGTAATGCAATAACTTCGAACAGCAAGTCTGAGACGCCCCGCCGAACAAGATACCTTGAATATATCGGACAGTTCACGTCGAATATTCAACACGTAATCGGCCAGGACAACAAAGTCGCAGATGCACTATCGCAAGTCGAAACAATAACATGCCCGACACCATTGGATTACACCGAGTTAGCAAGACAACAAGATCAAGACGAAGAATACAAAACGCTAGCAAACAAAGGGAAGTACATATTCAGGAAGATCGCTATGCCCAACTCAACCGCCGAACCTGTTACCTGCGAGATGTCATCAAACACTGCTCGTCCATACCTACCACCAGATTTTCGAAAAGCAGCTTTTCAAGCGATTCACGACCTTAGTCACCCCGGCATAAGGGCGACAAGGAAGCTAGTCACTGCCCGCTACTGGTGGCCCTCCATGAATAGTGACGTAAATGAGTGGACTCGAGCGTGCGACGCGTGCCAGCGCGCTAAGGTGCAACAACACACGAAGACACCTATTGCGAGTTTCGAACAAGCAAACAGACTAGAGCATGTACACATGGATATCGTTGGCCCGTTACCTATTTCTGACGGCTATCGTTATCTACTGACCATGATAGATAGGGCTACCAAATGGCCAGAAGCCTGCCCATTGGAAGACATAACCGCAGAAAAGGTTGCTAACGCATTCTACGAGGGTTGGATCGCGAGATTTGGTTGCCCAGTAACCATAACCACCGACCAAGGGAGGCAATTTGAGTCTGACCTGTTTCACAAATTGACGCAACGCATGGGAATTCACCGCACCCGCACCACTGCCTACCACCCGCAGTGTAACGGCGTGATAGAACGATGGCACCGCTCACTCAAGACGTCACTCACCGCAAGACTCAAATCTACAACATGGTCGCATGAGCTACCTACAGTGCTACTGGGACTGCGCGCTTCGATAAAAGAAGATGTCGGTGCCAGTACTGCTGAACTACTATATGGCCAAACGCTACGATTACCCGGAGAATTCTATGAAGAATCAACAAGACATCGCGATACGATATCAAACTTCATGAATAAGTTGAATGGAGCGTTAAAGAAGGCCCAGGCGCAACGGAAATCTAACCAATCGCGAGCGACATTTATTCATGATGACCTATATAAATGTACGCATGTATATCTACGCAATGACGCATCAAGAAAACCTCTGACGCCGACCTACACAGGCCCGTACAAAGTGATCAGTCGTAAGGACAAGTACTTCACTATCCAGTTACGCAATAGATGTTCCAACATCACTGTTGACAGACTAAAGCCTGCTTTCCGGATCAACACCGAGTCAGATGCACCAGTCACAGATACGTACGCATACGTCACAAAATCAGGAAGGACTTCGAAGCCCTGTGTACGTTTCACTAGCGGGGGAATGATGTAGCAGCTCATACTTACGTATGGTCATACACAATTTGGAGGAACGCAGACGGCCTTTCGTCATCGCGCGCCCGCGCATACTGAGCTAGCCGACCGGCCGTCCGTATCATCGCGCTCGCACGTCGAAGGGAGCGCGGCAGATTCTACCGTCATTCTAAATTGTGTTAGTTTTAAGTTTTATAGATGTACCCTTTATATTTTGATTTTCTCCAACTAGAATTGTATATAAGCAGCGCTTACCAATAAATCATACAGATCGTTATTCGCCTACATATTCGCAACACCCAACCTCTAAAGTACCAAATAAGTTATAAGTATTATGTTTTCAACACACTATCTACCTAGCATATATGCTGAAGAATATCATATATATTTTTTTAATTTGTTTACTGCAGTCGATCATACTTATACTTTTATTGTTTCTAAAACTTGCGTTTTTTTTTTTGCGTTTAGTTCCTGTAAGCCCCTTAATACTTGAAATCACTCGTAACTACGGAAAGGCAGCAGGGTGTGGTTGTGGAGTTGCGCCACAAACTATGCTCCACCTATATCCTGCCTGGCCCAAAACATTATGTTAGAATGACCTCTGCGCTGCCACCGACGACACCATTAGAAGAGGTGAAGATTTGGGCCAACAAGATTTGAAATACTGTCATGCCAGCGACTCGATGAAGAAGACTCTTTAAGAAGAACTTTCTCGAAAACATCCGAAGTATCCGGCAAAACATAGCAACAGCTTGTTTGTGTAAGTAGCGGCACAATAACACTAACTACTGTATGTAACTACAATAGTGCATCGGGCGGGGTTCAAACTCACGATTCGACTTTTCAATCACGAGTTGAATTCCATGATTAATTGAATGACGACACCGTTTTGTTGAACTACGTATTGCCATAACAAGCGACTTCTTAGGAGCCGAGGTTACAAGAATGCGTAAAACGTAACATATTTTAAGATCACTCCTTTCTACCTCAAAGGGTTTGGCAGGGGTGTGTACTGGGTACACCCATATTTTGCCAGTTATGTCATTGTCCCATAAAATAGGGGGCGAGCCCATTGTCATTGACGCAGTCACGAACCCATCCGGGGTGTTGCTGAGAAATTCCTAATGGATAAAAACCAACAACACTTTTCACGAAATTGGACTCGAAACAAGGACACCATGCTTCGCAGTAGCGCTTGCGACCACTACAAAAACAAGACCGTAAAACTACCTACGAGAGACGACTAGAGTAGGCTAAAATTTTATGGGCTTGCTCGTTCCATCATAGTCCTCCCTCATCCATCGCTTTCCAACAGACGAGATCGAGGTCAAAAGGTATCCCATTTTGCAATAAAAAAGAAATAAAAATAACTTAGACGACGTAGATTACGGTATGTAGTTGCATTCATATCTGGACCACCATTCCATTTGATAAGCGTGAAGATTATGGGGATATCTCCTCTGACCGTTCATTGGTAATTAACGTCAAATAGTCAACATCTGCCTAGCCTTCTCCCAACTATGTTGGGGTCGGCTTCCAGTCTAACCCGATGCAGCTCAATACCAGTATTTTACATGGAGCGACAGCCTATCTGACCTCCACAACACATATACTGGGTAACAAAATACCTCTAGTTAATACTGCTTACTGGTTGTCAGATTTTCGAGCTTCTAAGCGTGGAGATATTTGCAACATCTCCTCTGACCGTTCATTGGTAATTAAGGGAGTCTCATGTCAGCACGGTGTTTAAAGACTGGTAAAAAAAGAAGATTCCCTCATGCCCAGCCAGCCAGACTTAGGCGTTTACGTTAGCAATAAAATACCGTCAAAATGTATTTAAAAACTCCATCTCTCAAGCACCTAAATCGACTTCCTCAAGTTATTCTTAGCCATCGATAAATCAACAATTAATAAAAATTAGGGCAGCATTTCTCGAGTAGCAACAGACCAAACATACACACACATACTTTTTCTTGTTAATTCTAATAAAATGGCGTCTAAAACATGTGTAGCAAGCATCAAAACATATGGCGCTAATTCAAATGGTAACCTACTTTTTTTAAGTCGGTTAAGAGTACTGTTATGTCAGTCAGAAGTTGTTAGAAATGCAACTCGTTTGGTCGTTTTTATCTTTTTATGTTAATCTTCTATTTGCGATTAGCATAATGCTACTTCCGATTGCGTTATGGTCTAGTGATCACGACTCGCCAGTGACTATTCCTATTTAAAATCTTGTTTCCATTTGATTTTATTTCCACATAAACAAATATCAACTTTATGAAAGTGGAAATTAAGATGATTTCAGAATGACTAGAACAATTAAAAAAGTAATAAAAGTGTTTGAAGTTATAGCGGAAAATGAACTTTATGTGCTGGAATTACAGATATTTTTCCGAAAACACATATTTGTTTACACATTTGGAAACACGATTGCGAACGCAGTATAGGTCTTAGGGTGCTTGCATAAAGCAACTGGTTTTCCGGTACAGATCGCTGCAGGTTGATCTACGGAAACAAACGGTCACAATGTTTTACCTGTTTCTTTATGTGTGAGCGTATAAGTTAATACGGGGCTATTTTATACCCGCACCGATCAGCTACCCGCGTCTTTATATAAGGTCTCATTACAATAGATGGACAAACTTTTAGAAATAATTCAGACCACCAAAATAAGGACGATAATAAAAAATATAGATCTAAGAAAAACGCATTAGATACCTACTTACAAGCAAAATAATCAGCTAACAAAAATACACTAATGTGCCGGCAATTTATTATTTTAGGTCAAAATAAAATCACTTTAATCAGTGTTTTTTTTGCTTGGATATCTTTGGTTAGACGTACAGTCACGTCTAAAAGTATGTATACACTTGGCTTTATTCAAAGGCGATTTTCTCCTTTATTTTTGAATGAAAGGAGAATGGGCGGGTTCGTCCCCAGTGGTGTATCATAATGTGATATACGTCATTTTACAGATCATAACAATAGCTTCATTTTATTGTATGACACCAACAACGAAACTCGTGCAGGGAAGGAACCATGGTTTTTTTTAATAATTTTATTTTTAGCTAAAAATAATATTATAACAAAAACAAACAAAACAAAACAACTATAGAGTTATTTTGTGTATTTTTACTATGTTAATCGTATAGTGTGATATCGGCTCCGTCGCTCCTTTATTGCTGTCCCGCACAGCTACATACTACCAGATTCACACATAAACAACTTTTGTGCACAAGGCAACGAGAAAGGCTGTAAAATACGCGTTACACATTATGTCAGCTCTGAAGTGCGCTACTTGCTGCGCAGTACCTTACCCCTCACCCCCGCTGACACGTGAATTTGTTACTTTGCGCCTGGGCAGGAGCCGTCGACCATTGGAGAGAAAATTGACTAAAGCTCGTGAGTGTTTGTTGGCCGACTTTGTTCCTAGGCATTTAGGATGGGATCATATAAGTCGTCAAGAAATTATTTCCCGGAACCTGACCATTCCAAACTCATTGTATGGAGACAATGGGACTAGAGCCATTTTAATTTTTGACGGTACTCATATATTCATACAAAAAAGCAGCAATTTTCTATTTCAAAAGCAGTCATTCAGTCTGCATAAGTTCCGTAACCTTCTAAAACCATATTTAATTGTCTGCACGGATGGATATATTGTTGATGTTACCGGACCGCACGCAGCAACGACATCAGAAGCTACGATAATGTCGAGATCAATTCATAACGAAGCTCCAATACATGGTCTACTTCATGCCGGCGACGTACTCATTTTAGACAGAGGCTTCAGAGAATATCTTGGAGATATAGAAGAACATGGTTAATTGGTTATTATGCTCATATGCCTCCCACCAAGAGTAGGGCTGAATCACAACTCAGTACTGAAGATGCAAATAAACATGACAATAGTCAGATGGGTCGTGGAGGTAATAAATGGTCGCCTAAAACGTGATTTTAAAATATTAGGGCAAGAATATTTCAACAGAGCACTGCCTCATATGTTCGAAGATGTACGAATTGGCTATTTGACAGTTGTAACGATAAAATATATAATATGTTAGATATAGTAGCATATAGGTTCACAATAATCATACAATAGGTTTTATGCATTAAAATAAATTGTAAATATTTTATTTTTGAAAAATAAATTAGAGATTTTTTATCTGTGGATTACAAAAACTGAAACGCGAACGGCCATGATCGAGCATCGTATGACGTCACATCACAATAAATAAAACGTTGTGTGTTACTGTGTTTTATCATCGTTGGCAGTTTGCTGATTTTCCACACAAAATATACTTTTTATGCAACTTTTTATGCAAACTTTCCACACAAAATATGTTTAAGAGTTGAAGCGTCGTAGTTAGCTTTACTTAGTTTATTGAAATGTGACGTCACAGCCATAAATGTCACGTGATCGGCTGTTTCCGCGCGAATTTCAAAATACGGAATGAAAAAAAACATTTTTTTTCGAATAAACAACGCTTTTTTAAGAAAAAAATAATTGTAAGAGGTATAAAATAAACCTACGTATATTTAAAAACATCTTTTCGAAAACTGTCAAATAGCCAATTGCTGCCGCTCTAACAAACATGTTTAAAGAGTCTGTGATAAACACGCCACTTGCCAACCAAATAATCAGAGAAATCCAAGAAAGACTTCATCAGCCAAATAGTTTGGGTGATTACGTTGTGGAAAACAATCTCAATCGACAGAGGGCAGCGTTCTATACTATCACGGATGAAGCTGTACGAGCGCTGGCATTCCCAGTATTAAGCGAGGAGGATCTAGTGCTAATAGCACTAGGCACCTATCAAATAAAGCTCGCCCGGTATTACCTGAGCGAGCATATAAGAAATGGAATCTACTGAATCGAAGTATGCGAAACTATAATTCCCGACCTAGCACAATACGGGATTATTGTTGAAGGAGTGCTTTTGAGAGGCCGTGTTCAATCCCGTCATGTATCCAATCGGATATAATGATTACGGTTCGTGCCTAACAGGATGAAGAACAGTAGGCACATGTGCTCATATAATGAGTATTATATGGTATTTGGGTTGGGCGAGGCATCAAGATGGCATCTTGTTACCGGCAACTTTTCTAGACGAAATTATTGTAGATTTTGATTAATAGTGTTATAATTTGTGAATAATAAATATAATAACTGCCATTTTTCTTGTTATATTGCATTATTTGTTGAACTTACATGACACGGTGAAATATTAATAGTAAAATTAAATTACGTGAACACAGGAAACAGCGAATTCATTCATTTTAAAAATAGGTATTCGATAGACTAGAGTTTTAAAAAGCTCAAGTGTGCGGGTGTGGCGGTACAAGCGCAACACAAGACAAGTAGCTGCACCGCAAAGAACACTTTGTAAAATAATAGGTATGTACGAAAAACTATTTATGCTAAAAATAATATTATTAATGAAAAATAAAAGATTCATAGTAGGTATCACTTAGGTGGCATACAATAAGAATAAGCTACTGTCATAACACTCATAACCTCGTGGACACACATGTTAATACTTCGATCATAGCTCTCTCCATCGCACTTTGGATGGATAGAATAGATATCCCAGGATATCTGCAAGGCAAAAGTGGTGGACGATGGTAAACTCAGCGAAAATGACATTTTTTTTAAGAAAAATGTAATCATTCGTAGTTCTTTCCCTGCACGAGTGTGGTGGATGGTGTCATAGAATAAAATCAAGCCATTCTAATAAGCTTTAAAATGACGTATCGCTCAATTTGATACAGTCTTGAAACAGTCTGGGGACGGAGCCCATACAAAAGCGCCCATTCTCCTTTAATGTTATTACGAAAATAGTATTTTCGAACCCATAGGTTTATGTTAAGTGTCTTATTTCAACGTTGCATTCGTTATTTCACGAAAAAATCGCAATTGAAAATTGCCAAGTGTATACATACTTTTAGACGTGACTGTACTGAGCGCTGTGTTAAAATTTGTCCATCTATTTTAATGGGACCCTGTATAAGCAACCTTAGGTTGGGCGCTTAGATAGTCTAGTTAGGATTTGTGTCTAATTGGGAATGACATTACAAGGTAAATTTTGTTGTGTACCAGGATTATCCAGCACCCTTATTGCGTAAAACAACGGTAACACACTATCAATCTCAACCTGAATCATTTTGAAGGATACGGCTAATCCATTGTCTGCTCGACAACGTAAATAACGCAATGAATTTTGTTGAACTGTCAAATTGAACGACATTGCTTACGCAATAACCCCGCAGGATTCTAGATGGCCAATCACCGTCCATTTTCGTCCAAGATTCATAATTCCAGGTTCAAAAATTACACGTAGAAAAATGATTTGTATGGTTTCCAAAGATTTTGGCTATGGGTTTCAAGGGAAAAGTGGTTCAAAAATCACTGCAAAGGTGACGATATCTAATAGTAATAATGAACCAATCTTCGTATGATCCGGTGAAGATTAGGAAGACCGGTTCTGCGTCATTCAAGAACTTCTACATCACTGTCTTCCCCTTCGCAAAATACAAGCGTGATAATACACACAAATAACAACCTGAATCACAATAGCTTGATGAGTATGAAAGAGTATGTCCCTGACTATATATAGAACTCCCGCGCTCTTAACGTGGGTGTTAAGATGACGAAGATGAAGTCGAATGAGGAGATGCATGCGTAAATTGATGTTAGGTACATCGGTATCAGGCTATAATGGGTGTAAAAATACCCTTGGCCTTAACTAAGCTGGGAGTCAGTTGTTCTTCCCGGTATTATAATAATTTTACTGGATACCTGGGACCATAATATGTCAACATCTCTCCTATTTCGACCACATAGTACGCAGAGGCGAGTGTCCCTTCGTCCAGCATACTCACCATGGAATCCTGATATTTCATGAATGTCAAAAAACTGTTCTGAAATAGTGCTAAATAGTGCCCAAAGGAAAAAAATAGTGCTCTTGTACTTGCGAAGTTATAGCCATAGTTCGATGAGTATGCTGGACGAAGGTTTCGCCCAGCATACTCACCTCCGTCCGGAGAATCTGTATACGCTTCAAACATAATTCATACTTCAAAAAATAGTTCCCAAATAGTGCCAAACGGCGCCCAAAAAGAAAAAACAGTGCTCGAATAACTTCGGAGTTATAGGCTTCGTTCAGTGAGTATGCTGGGCGTAGGTTCTACGCCCAGCATACTCACCTCAGTGCGCGAATATCGAACGAGCTATAGGTACAATTTACGTCTCAAAAAATTGTGCTTGAAATAGTGCCCAATATCAGTCCAATTTTTGCTTGACTTTTGACTTAGAAAACCATTAAATTTTAATGTAAACTTCTACATACTAACGTAAAATGGGGTACAGTCGTCGACACATGTTTTTGGACAAAAATATTAAACTTTCTAATTGTAGACTTCATGTTATTGGAAATAATTATGGTATTTTCTCACATGTCAAAAACTTTCGATTAAATGCATTATTATATATTTTATAAATAATAATAAATGAATGAAACTTTAAGCGTAAATGAAGTCTATTACTTCATTGCATTGTGTGTTTGTCTGAATAAAAACAGTCATTTGCAGCCAATAAAATTAATATCTTGAAAAATTGTAAAAAGGAAATTATACAGTTTCTTTTTGTATATATGTTGCAGGCAAAACTTATAACCAGTCAAAACTAGTACTGTGACATAGTTATACAAATTTTTAAAACTCTTTCCAATAGTTTCATCAATGAAAGGTTTAGCAATAAAAAACATTTTTAATTACTTACGTTATTTATTACTATTTAAAGGGCCAAAGTAATCAGAATTCTAGTTAACTAGTTCACAGCTTTTGTTAACATTCATAATATAATCAATGTAAATAGAAAAAATTGTAGTTTTAATATTGTATATAATATACATATAAAAAAATGTTTAGCCAAATATTGGTAAAACTTTCTAAAATATAACACGTAGGTACTTGTACTTTGTTTTACTGCTACAACGTTTTAATCACAATAAAATTATCTTACAAATAAGTATAAATTGAGCAATCACAGTTTATAATCACGTTTTTTTTATTAATATTAAATACCCTATAGTAATTACAAATTAACAATCACAGTTTATAATCACATTTCTGTAAGTTATTAATAAAATAACTTTTACAAGAACAAAAAAAAAACAAACAAACAATAACAAAATAGGAACTAACAAGTTAGGACCGATCTTCATCTTACATTCGCGTATAAATAATGCAGTGTGGTACAGTATATTGGGAATTACTACAAACTTTTTTACTAAGGTCATCATAGCAGTTCCAAGTTCTCTTTAGCAATCGATAGCACTTTGACTTGTAATGCCCCATGCGTCCTGATTCACCATTTGTAAAATCTATTACCGACAGAATTTTAAAGGTGTCACCGTTTATTATGATCTCTTTAGGAATTTCATCAATTTCTATTTCAATTGAAGTATTAATTTCAATAAATACGAAGTCTAGTACTTCATATTTGTATGCGTTTTTACCGTTACATAATTGGTATTTACATTTCCTTTCAGTATCATTTACTAATAGAGCTTCATTAAGGGCTCCAATACCTTGAGTCGTCAATATGTTTACATTTATTGGAATCCAACTACATTTTGTGCCAGAACCTTTATTGATTTCACAGTTCTGGTTTGTACAATTTAAGTATCTATTAGCACTATAAAAACCATAACTTTGTATGTTATCTATTATAAAAGTTACATTACACTCACAATTTTTGCAACTACTAAAATCGGATTCCACAGTATCATATATTTTAGCCAATACCTTAGAACGAGTAGTGTAAATATCTTTTGGTTTTCTAGCCTTCTTAGTGATTTTCTTTAGATTGTCATACGTGATCAAACTTCTGGTCAGTTGTGAAAGATCGTTTTTTTTATCATTGATATATTTTCTAATATTAGGTCTATCTAAATATGCAATTGAAAAACTTTGGACCACGGAATCAAAAGCACACGTATTAATAAACGTGAATCTGTATGTTCCTGAAGTAGAAACACTGCCGTTTTGTAAAATATGTAATTTTGTACGACGATTGATTCGTTTTTTATTTTTCTTCTGTTTAGACACCAGTCCCCGCCAGTCTTCAATATAATTTGGTTCGCTCCTAAAAATTGAGTTTTCATAAAATGATTCATCATTGACGAGAGTATTTATTTGTGGTGTGTTATGGTCACTTATTTCATTTTTTTCATCGACAATATTTTCAGTTCCTTCTTGAACATCAATCAAGTCACTTTTGGCTAAGCGTATGGAACCGGTTATCAAAGGCTCGTGTTTAATAATAAACTCATCTACGCGGTACTTATTTGAATTTGTTTTAAAAAATAACTTTTTTACGTCTTTCATATAACTTTCTACATTTGAACTGGTTGGAGTACAATAATTACTGTTAAAATAAGTCATCATTATATTTCCCCATAGTGGAAGTTTTTTAAGAATCCTAATCAAAGTGTCCTTTATTTCCGGCAAGTAATAAATATTTTCGATTTCAGTTTCTTGATCACACAATTGTTTAATTAAATCTTCTTTCTCCTCAAGATCTTTATACATTTTCAGAAGCGGGTTTTCTTCTTTATCTAATCCCTCCCATAAAGAATGTTTAATTGGAACGTGATTTTCCGAATCTACATTTTGTATTTCACATTCCTGCAAATTAGTTTTGATCCGGTTTTTTAATTCTAAAATCGCCGTTTCACACCGTGTTAAATTTCCATTTCTACTGCCGCGGTGTTTATTATTTGCTATAATATAAACATTTTCTATAATTTTCTTTACCTCTCCGTATGAAACACATTTTTTAATCAGAATCATACAATCAACAAAAAATTTTGTTACTCTAGTGTCTATATTTTTGAAAATACTTTGATTGTACAATGTTTTTATGAAATGCGAAGTATCAAGGCGAACATAACAGGTTGGAATTTTTTTGGTTCTATTTTCTAAAATATTAAAACATGTATTTAAGTAGTCAGAGGTGGATTTATAACCACAAAATACTTTTACCACCGCACCTACTAAAGCTGCGGAATCATCAGTTACTACTTCATTTGGAGGTTTTCCATTAGCCAACCAAGATTGTAACCAGCTAGCAATAGTATCTAAAGAGTGACTTTCTGATATACACTGTGAAATTGGCACGCTACTTTTAACGGTTGTATCTGTCATCATAACATACAAAAATATAGGACTTTGCGACTCTTGAGATAGTTGTGTGTGTTCATTGACGACAGGCCGAAGATTTTTATTAAATATAGAACCTGTTGCGTCTATAGAAACTCTAATATAATTAAACTCTTTTTGGCATTTTTTATAATAATTCTTTTGATCGTCCGTCCAGTAAAATGTATAAAATGGAAAAGCAGAAACATATCTAACACATTTATCAAAAGGTGGTGAAACACACATACAAGTAAGTGACAATATTGGGTTGGGATGGAAAACATCAACTTTTTTATTTTCATGTTTAATTCGATGTAGTGTTTGTAATTTTGGCAATACTGGAGGTTCCTTGTCATTTTTCTTCATTAAAGTTGAGGCTAATTTATATCTTATAGAAGCTGCTGCTTCGTGTTGTAATTTTTCACCTAATTCCCTTATTTGGTAATACCGTAATCGGTTTTTTTTACTGGTGTTATGAGAGTACTTTTTATTTTCATTAATTATGCAACATTCTAGTTTAATTAAATTTTCCGTTTCTAAGTTAGTTGTTATAATTATTTTTGCGTGACATTGATTACAATATCCTGTGCATTTGATTTCGTAATTGTCTTTCACAATATTATTTTTAAAACACCAAGTGCATAAAGATCTTATTTCTTTCCATAGATGCATTTGAATTACATTAGTCCATTGGTTTGGTTTTAATTTACGTCTGACATTATACAGACTACCAGGGGCGATTTTGCTATTTCGGTGATAAAAATACCTTTGAGGCTTAATACTATCCCAAGTTATTGTATCCATATAAAATGTATGCGTACTGGTGTTCTCCGAAACACTATTAATGCTTTCGTTTGATGACGATGTAGACTTTTGATTTATCAAATTAGAATCATTATTACGAATTATTTCTTTTTTATCAACACCAAAAAAGTATTCGTAATTTCGTTTTATGCTTAATATGATTGATTTAATACTCATTTTGTAATTTAACCGTGTTTGAATTTGTTTATAAATTGAGTCATTTGCGGAAGGAATATTTTTAAAAAAGTCATCTTTGAATTCTGAAATTACTCATTTTTGCGTTTCTAATGAAACCTTTGGTTTAGGCCCTCGTTTTCCTTGCTGATCCATGTCGTTAGATTCACAAGAATTATCACAAATTATTATGCCATTTGTTTTCAATATTAACATAATATGAAATAACAACTAACTAACTAACATATAAATCAACATCAATAACATTATGAACACTTGTGTACTTATACTACCTATATTACCTGAAAATACCAACTATAGATGTAAAAAACATAACGGGCCCCACCGCTCACGCAGTACGAGTCAGAAAAAGTTGTCTTCTAACGTGGTAAACATTGTGTCTTCAAGATAATCTGAAAATAACACGTATTTAAATAATTTAATATAGGTATGACAGGCTCCAGCCTTCCTCTAAAGGTACTTAAGCACTTACGTGTTTTCCATTATTTTAGCGTGATTTCTATTATAAATAGCGAAGGGGCAAAACACGAGGCTGAAGACGATTTCCCGAAGTCACAACTCCCATAGAAAATGTGATGAATAGGTTGACGACACTTAAAAGTTTAAGTGCATTCGCCGGATGACAATCGGTAATAGTCTTCACTTCACGTCATATTATCTAAAAAATACATCTGTGTTAATTCTATAGTTACGTTTATACTTACTACCGACGCTCGCGCTGACTGATTCTACCTATTTCGATATTGAAATGTAACTAACGTGAACTTAAGACGAGAACAGATCCTGACGGGTAACGAGGACAAGCTTGTAATAAAAAAATTGAAGAAAAGTAAATTATATCCTAGCAAATAAGACAGTGTTTCATTTCCAGTAGAATTGGAGGATAAAACCAGGCCTCCGCAGAAGTAGGTATATAAATAGGTATTTGAGATCCAATTAGATAAACAAACAAGTTACATTACGTTATTATGTGTGTACCTACCTACATCAAACCTTTAAAAAAGTAACTAAGTAGGTACCCATTTTTAAAACTTCTTAAGCATGTCCTTAATTTTAAGTGTACAGTGTCATATTCAACGAAAAAATGAACGTGTTTTTGTAAAAAACCACTCGCTTGCTACCTAGTTTTACAGTGCAATTAATGAATGAGTGTAAAATCAATTTAGTTAAATGCCACTATTATAAATTGAAATATACTTACTGATTTGGGTGCAGCTCCTATATTGATTACGTACTAGATACACAATTTTATATAGGTAAATAATGACATCACCAACACATTGTTTGGTTTTGCAACCCACTATGTAGTCAAACTCAAAAGCCGGCGTTATTATAATGATGTGCGACGAAGTAAACAAACAAAGAAACTGAGAAGCGCTTGTTCGTTTCGATTGCTTTGTGACACAAAATGGACCCTTATCACCTTCAAAATACAGATCAGTCTTGTCTAATAATCGTAAGATGTTAGGGCAGCGCCATCTAGTATTTAAACATAAACATATTCATTTGCGTCGCGGGCGCCGCGCGTCGCTTTGTGACACAAAATGGACCCTTATCACCTTCAAAATACAGATCAGTCTTGTCTAATAATCGTAAGATGTTAGGGCAGCGCCATCTAGTATTTAAACATAAACATATTCATTTGCGTCGCGGGCGCCGCGCGTCGTAAGCCCCATACCTATTGACCGTACGTGCATCCATTACTGCCACACTATATTGAACTTTATCACATGAGGAATACAGGTCAATTCCGTAAACGTTGTGGTACCGTCCTTGATCCGGAAAATGATTATTTTGAATAATTTTGTCAGTTGTAATGTAAGCATTAATAACAGCAACTTTATTTTTCATGCATGATTTACTTCATTTGATATCTTAATCCTTCAAGCGCCGTGATCTAGACAAAATATATAAAATCATTGTTCCTAGCTACCGGGGTCCCATGCGACGCGCGAAGGCTTAATCATATTATTATAAAGTATTATTAAAATAATGTGTAATTAATAATATTGCGATTCTAAAGTAAATACTCCCTTACATAGACAATTAATAATTTACACAAGACAAAAATTGTTAGAAAGAAAGTTAATAATATTGTATTCGACTGTACTCAATGTAATGTATGTAGAAGTTTACAATCAAATTTAATGGTTTTCTAGGTCAAAAGTCAAGCAAAAATTGGACTGATATTGGGCACTATTTCAAGCACAATTTTTTGAGACGTAAATTGTACCTATAGCTCGTTCGATATTCGCGCACTGAGGTGAGTATGCTGGGCGTAGAACCTACGCCCAGCATACTCACTGAACGAAGCCTATAACTCCGAAGTTATTCGAGCACTGTTTTTTCTTTTTGGGCACCGTTTGGCACTATTTGGGAACTATTTTTTGAAGTATGAATTATGTTTGAAGCGTATACAGATTCTCCGGACGGAGGTGAGTATGCTGGGCGAAACCTTCGTCCAGCATACTCATCGAACTATGGCTATAACTTCGCAAGTACAAGAGCACTATTTTTTTCCTTTGGGCACTATTTAGCACTATTTCAGAACAGTTTTTTGACATTCATGAAATATCAGGATTCCATGGTGAGTATGCTGGACGAAGGGACACAGAGGCGATGAAAGTTTGGAAAAACTGATTGTGGTTGGGTACACCGAAGGCAAACGATCGCGCGGTCGTTCACCAACACGATGGACCGATCAGGTGAAGGAATCATCGTCCTCTAAATTGTACACGGTGGTAAGAGATGCGCTGGGCAGAAACCGGTGCAGGCGGATCATCCGCTCCAGATGCAACTCCGAAGCTGACCACGATCCTCAGACATGAGGGACCGACTACAGAGAGAGATACCTGGGAATCTTCTAGTTACAGAGATATTGAAAGTCAAAGTTCCAACGATTTTTTTTAAACAAGTCAGTTTTAAATGTTGTAACTTAACTTTTAATACTCCTACAACTGCTGTGCCGTTGCACCCATAAGCTGTCTTCAGTGCGTTAAATTACGCACTGTCGTAAACGGCAAAATTTTACTCCCAGCAATTGTTTTTGCACAAAGCTACTTAATTTGATGTACAAAATGCGTAGATGACGGCTTGGAGATGGGTCTTTTTACACCTTGTATTCCTGACTTTTTGAATATAGGTGCCTCAAAATGAGAGATCGATTCGATATATAATCGATATCGAGAAAGTTGATTTATCCAAAACCCTGCCCAGCCCTGTTTCAGGCGGATAGCGGAGCCTTAGTAATAGGGTCCTGTTGACACGACACTTTGAATACCCCTAAAAACGGATATTTCCTATGGGGAGTACTTTTAAGCATTATAATAAAAACAAGCTTGCGACTCACAGACTGACAAATCGAGTCGATAACCCACATTTTGTGAGTCAGCAACATTTACAGTTATGTGACGCTGACGAGAGACAGCTATTTTGTTGTGTTATTGTTGAAGTGGGCTTGACAAAAAGGTTAGCAGATGGTTTGATGACAAAGTGAGTAGGGCTTCACGACTATGCTTGGCGGTTGGGTAAGCAGGGGTAGAGATATTGCGAAATAATAGAGAAGGAAAATTAACCTGTTATGTTTCCATTGCAAGGTAAAGACCAAGATCATAATAGACTAGTGAATCGAGAGAGAAGGTCTTGAAAACCAATTGATTTGGTCAGAAAACGTATCATAAGCTTTTTTTAATGACGATTAAATGAGGTCTTCGTTTAAATACCCACTTAAGTAGCGATAGTTCGAGCTACATGCTCAAAACCAGATTTGAAGATTAGCTACAATAGAGTTATAGAGGTAGAGATTGAAACTAGGCACTTGCATGGGTGGGCGTTTATTGACTCAATGCGGAATCGAACCAACGACCCTGATCGCAAAGGTAGACCGGTCGCTGCACCAATCAAGTTATCAAAGTCAAAAATATTTATTTTAGGACCTTACTTTATTAATATTTTTAGCTAAGTCAGCGAAATATTACCCCATTTTTTACCAAAAAGACTTGAAACAAAACTCAACGCTTTCTCTAAGTTTTGTACTCGAAACTCGGCATTAAAATCGATCTTTTACAGTTGTATTACTGCACGATAGGCTGGCTCGATTGATTAATTGATAGAAATGGTAGACTTGCGTTACAAAATTAAAATCGATTAAACCTGATTTTTAATTTGCTAGACTAAAGTGACAGTTTTTTTTCAACATGACATTATTTAGTATAGGTACTTACATTAGCTGTTATTTTGGTCTAGCAAATTTAAAATCAGAGTTAACGCATACCTACTTAATTATGACTAACTTTTGCCCGCGGTCCCAACCGCATGGAGTTCGGTTGTGGTCTCTTTGGAATGCTTATTGCAGCATCAAATTCAATAGAGATGTTTACGTTGACGTCAGAATTCACCGTTTAATAGGAGAGCAACCCATAATTGTTGTTTCTAGTAAAAAAATAACAAGAGTTAACATTATCAGGCTTTCTAGCCGGGGGACGTTGGTTGGGATCGGTTTTCAGTATTAGCTGTGTCCTGTCAGCTGCACGTTACAGGAACTGATGGACGCTAGTGATGGCGCCAAACAAGTAGCCGAATTCTGGGCCGAGTACATTTAGATTGCCATCGACACGCTAAGAAGAAGAAGTATTAGCTGATAGGGCAAGTAGTTTATATCTTTCTTTCTTTATTTCTTTCGAGCTATACGAAAAGAGCTCATGCCGTGACCAACAAGGTCGGTGACAAAGCTAACTACCTAAGGTGCGCCATTATTAAGAATCATAAACTCGAAGTACCCTTTTTAGTGCACCTCTTGAAGCAATCAGTGCAGTGCATCAAAATGGCATGTACAGACGCCAGCACATCAAGCTACCCGAAACTGTCCAGTCAACTTTGAACCTGAAGAAGGACAAAGGCTTCTTTTCATCCTGGTTATAGGTATTAAAAATGATGAAATACAAAATACACACAAAGAGGTCGCGGGCGAAGAGCTAGTCTATCATTAATTGCCGTCTCGCAAAATCTCGAAAGTGGCTCGACCGATTGTGATGAAATTTTTGTAAGTTGTTGTTGTTACACGCGCCGGTTCCGAACAAAAAAAAATTAAAGTGGTAAGTATAATGCATTAGCTAGTCTATGCAAGTAAATAAAATTGGAGTGTCTGTTTGTAATATTAAAATAACCGCTTTTTACTAAATGGATGTATACACGGTACACCAAATTAACATATTTTTCAATTTTTGTCTGTCTGTCTGTTCGTTCCGGCTAATCTCTGAAACGGCTGGGCCGATTTTGACGGGACTTTCACTGGCAGATAGCTGATGTAATAAGGAGTAACTTAGGCTACTTTTATTTTGGAAAAAAAATAGAGTTCCACACAAAAAAATTAAAACGTTTTCTGTCATGCGCAGGAACGAAGTCGCGGGCATAGCTAGTCCTAAATAAAAATGAGCGCCTTTTATTACAGCCTACTACGAAATCTTCGACAATAGCCCATCTTATTACGCTCAGAGCACCGGGAAAAATACTCCGTTGTTGAAAACTTGTTACGTCACTATGACGAAATACTACCTACTTACTTACAGTAACGAATACCATTGTCACAGCAAAGTGGGTCGGTTCGAACAAACGTAGGCGTTAACTAAATAGTATTATAGTCTTTATTTTAAGCACGATAATGGTGGAAATCCTTTGTGATATTAGTGCAGTTCGATTTGCTAATTAGTTATTTACTTTATTTATGATTAATATTAGGTCCTTACATATGAAATTGGCGTTTTTCGTACTGGCCACTTTAATCACGAATTTCTCCTCTTTGGTAAGGAATTCCAAATTCAAATTTGTACAGCTATTTACTCATGTATTTGTGCTTCGATGACCGTCATTCATTTGTTTTTTTTCTTCTGTTTTTTCTGTTTGCGTCACTCATTTTACAAAATGGAAAATTTAAAATATCGCATTATTTACGAGTACGAGTTCCGCCGTGGCACTAGTGCTGCGGAAACGACTCGAAGGGTGAATGATGTGTATGGCGGTCATGTTGCAAAAGAAAACACAGTTCGTTTTTGGTTCCAACGTTTTCGTTCTGGAAATTTCGACCTGCAGAACAAGCCCCGTGGACGGCCTGAGACCCAAGTTGATAATGGAGAATTGAAGGCTATTGTGGAAGCGGACCCATCGCAAACCACGTCCGAGTTAGCTGCAGGCTTCGATGTTAGTGATAAAACTGTTTTAATTCACTTGAAGCAAATTGGGAAGATTAAAAAGCTTGAAAGCACGACAACGCCAGACCACACACTGCGCAACAGACGGCTACCAAATTAGAAGAGCTTGAATTGGAATGTCTTAGACATCCTCCGTACTCCCCGGACCTTGCTCCAACAGATTACCATTTTTTTCGCAATTTGGATAACTTTTTGCAAGGGAAAAAATTCAACTCCGATGGGGTAGTCCAAATCGCCTTCAAAGATTTTATTGATTCCCGTCCGACTGGTTTTTTTAGTAAAGGGATCAATGAACTACCTATAAGATGGCAAAAGTGCATTGAAAACAATGGTTCATACTTTGATTAATTAAATATATTATATTAAAAAATATTCGACTTTTTGTTCCTTCCATACAAAACGCCAATTTCATATGTAAGGACCTAATATAAGACATATTTGTATTGGATTATGGGTTAAGGTTGCATGTAAATATTTGAATTAAATATGTTATTGATGAATAGCAATACTAGTTTAAAGGACGAAAATAGATGTTCAGATCAAAACATTGAGTGAGAATTTATTTTAAAGAAATAAGGATTATAATCCCTTGGAAACCATGTTAATAACTTGTGATTTTTGTGAAATAATTAACAAGAAAGATTTGATTGTTTGCATGTTTGTTTGCTACGCTTCCACGCCTAAACGGCTGAACGGGTTTGGATGAAATTTGGCACATGAGAAGACCATTACCTGGATTAGGTCAAAGGATACTTTTTATCCCGATATACTCACGGGATCGAGACTTATGCGGGTGAAACCGCGGGGCGCAGCTAGTCTTTAAATCTTAGGAAACCTTTTAGTTTTTTACCTCAGTTTACAGTTAACATTGCATCGAGTCTCAAGAATAATCAGCCTATAACGTTCCCACCCACTGCTGGGACACAGGCCTCCTCTCTGTTCGAGGGTGCGGGATAGTCCGAAAAGGTTACCGCTACCCGGGAACATAAAGGGCTAAGAAAGGAACACGGATGGGTTTTAGTCAGTAAGAGTCTGACACTTCTTTCCGCTCCACCCAGAGCGGGAGGGGTCATTTGATGATGTCCCATCCATAAAAAAGGCCTCCTTTCTGTGAGATGAAGCGTTAAGTCTTATCTAAAGGCATTTCCAAATGAATTTATTGACAAGTAGTGTAACATAATTCCTTATTAGGTATATTGGAACCAGTACGAAGACCTAGCTGAGTGCTGGGGTAATTAAATAAATAGATTATACCCGGTTGACAGAAATATTTTTCAGTCTCCTGTACGACACACCTGACAAATTTTTTCATTGACTGGGCAGGTCCACTCAAATCTTTCTCAAAAGACCATTTCAGCAGACACTATCTACATGGTTCTTATGATCTGATCAAGATTTTGTCTGGACTTAAAGAGACTTTGACCCCTGAGTTTCTTTTGCCATTTCTTCTCAGGGGTAGTCAGTCTTCTTTGTTAATAAGACTTGTAGAAGTAATTCTTCCGATATATCCTATTCACAGAATAAAAAAATCATTTCATTTCACAGCGGCAACCCTCTCGGAGAAATGGAGAATACTGTTCGTGAATTTATGTCCTATAACAAACAAACTTCGTTCATATACTACATCACTTGTAAAATTACAGGTACCAGGGTTCCATACTATCTTAGAAGTACGAGTTGAAGCCGTAACTAACATTTGTTTAATAAGGGCGTGCAGGTAACTTTCGCGCTGGTATTTAATTAAGTATTACAAGATGGTTGCTCGGTAAGTAATTAGTTTGTAAAATAAATGGTGGAGTTTGAACTTTTTGACCTTCATCTTAGTGCTCATACAACAAACAGAGCTCGCCGTCGAAACCCATAACGTCTGACAAACAGTCTTACCAAGGGGTATCGTGTTGGGTTAGTAGGGGTTGTGGAGGTCAGATAGGCAGTCGCTCCATGTAAAAGACTCGTATTCAGTTGCGTCCAGTTAGACTGGAAGCCGACCCCAAAATAGTTTTGAAAGGCTAGGCAGATTTTTTTTTGTTGCTAAGTGGGAGTGCTCTTAACCCCGATCACGCCTGATGGAAAGCGATAGATGAGGTCTATGATGGAACGAGCGTGCCCAGAAGATGCCTGTTCACTCTTTATTTAAAGGCAGACGGGTTAAATGTGGGAGGGAACACAGATGGCCGGCAGAGAGTTCCACACTTTGGCTGTGCGCATAATAAAAGTGGAGGTTTTATAGATTAGTGACGATGCTGAGCATCAGCTCTGGTAACTGTCCTAAATCCGTGAATACAAGCTATATCTTCCTTTATGAAGAAGTAATCTAGTTAAATAGTTAGTACTTAATATTTAATATTAGGACTAGAAACTATGTAAGTAGTTCCTGCTGCAATGACTTGTTTTGCAAGATGTTCATTGCAAGCGTTCGCTGTTGCAATGTGGACTAGATAGGACACATATATTTTTTTAAATATTTTTACCAAATAAGTTAATTAGATGCATCATGTTTAATTGATTTAAAATGAGCATAGAACTTTTTTATTTAAACAATTTAATCAGGTGGGGGTACTCCGATTAGCCACAGTACGACTGGAGTTTTGGAGTCACATCGCAGACGATACCTCAGCTCTTGTCGTGCTGTCTGCGCAATAACACCTGCACTATGGAAGACCTTTGCGAGGCCAACGATAACGCAGTCGAAGTTGGCGAAATCTGGTCCAAGCTTATTTAAAACTTAAAATAAAACAAGGGGCAATTCTTGTAAATTTAAGAACGTTCACAATCAGAGGGGCAATTCTCGTAATTTTAAGAACGTTCACAGTCTGATCTCAGTCTCAATCTGTCAAAAATACCTACATCTAATTTCCCTACATTTTTGACAAGTTTTTGACATTGATTGTCGCTGAGATGAGATTGCGACTAGATTTTGAACGTTTTTAATTACGGGAATTGGCCTTCAGATAAATGGAATCATAGATACAACGGAGAGGAAGAAGACTGAACTTTTCCGACAAATTGATAGCAAGTACATTGATTTATGTCAAAGATTAGAAACCGTCTTCCGCTTTTGCTCAATGATACACCTAATATAACACACATCAAATAAAATAAAAAAAAATTAGAGAAAGCACAGATTAGTAAAGAATGGAGTACTTATTCATTTTTGGGCGAAGGACAGCGTACACACGGGTGATTTTTTTTTTCGCGATCTGGATTTCATCGCACTGCTGTTCATTTATTACGTAAGACGATTTGAGGGGGGGGTCCGAACAAGTTTTATTTTTTCTTACATAGGGGTGGGAGGGGCCTAGATTATTCTTACGTAAAATCACAAAAGTAAGCAAAAATTATAAGTTTAGAAAAATTTTGCTATTTTTTCTTCACAATTTTGGTAGATACTGTTCTTACGTAAGATTCAAAGGGGGGGAGGGGGTTCATTCAAGTCTTATTTTGTCTTACGTAGGGAGGAAAGGGCGTCAGAAATTGGTTGAAAGCCAATAGTATATTTTTTTGACGCGCTGGGGTGCACTCTATTGGTTTCCCACTGCTCGGCTCGACATCAGAGTTCAAAATCCAGTACGCGATAAACAATTACCCGTGCAAACATCGGCTTAGTTAGTTATCAATTTGAGTAAAAACTGTATACAATACAAAGGATTCCATTTCTTACTCCTCCGTATCAAAAAAAAAAGTATAAATAAATATAATCCTTACCTGATCAAAATCTTTCTGTCGCAAAGGCATTTGAGGCCGCACGCTGGTATTACTAATCGAACTCATCTCGCGTCAATCTCGCATAAATACAGGATCAGACTGGCTACACACGATTCATATGATGTAATAAAAAAATTATACTATTCACGTAACGAGATCACAGTGTGTCAGCTTTATTCAGCTGCTATATACATAATTTTTGATTTTTTTTTTCTGTTTTGCTATTGCTAGTACACTATGTTGTTGCCTTTGCGCTTGTCAATTCTGAAAAAAAAAAGAAAATTGTTTTTGGTTAGCCCATAGACAAAAACAAAATTGGTTTTATTTAAAATGTATAAAAAGATTCCACTATCTTTCGTCTGCCCTGTTTTGTTGATCCATACTAATATTATAAATTCGAATGTAACTCTGTCTGTCTGTATCGACGGGATCGACACTTATGCGGGTGAAACCGCGGGGCGCAGCTAGTAGTAAATGAAAACAGTAAACAAAGTAGATTCTACAACTAGTGCATAAAAGAAGCCATTTTACCCCGAGACGTGTGGATTTATACACTCGGCCCGAGTTATACACTGCTTTCCACTTCGAATGCGAAAAATGGAACAGGCATAAAGTATATAACAGCATTTAATTAATCAAAAATGTTGCAAAATTGAAGAAGAGAATAGCTAATTCCCGAATCCCGACACGAAACTTTTTAACTTTTATTAATTTCCAATATGATGTGTCATTCGAATTGGGTACTTCATACTGCCAAGTCATTTTAAACGTTTCTTTGCGTTTTGAAATAATAAACGACAACGACTTTATTTGTTTTTATTAAATTAATGATAGAAAACACTGAAGTGATAAATAAAATAAAATAGCGACATTAATCTGCGACGTTTTATTGCGCGTGTGGCTGTTGGGCCTGATTATCTTAGTATTAAAAAAAAATAATTACTTTATGCACTAGAGCATAAAAAGCAACTTTATGTCGCCTACGCACAACATAAAGACAAACTTTTAGAGCATGAGAAGTGAAAAAACACTTTTTATTAAAACTTAGGTCAATGTACCAATTGATTTTAAAAATCTATACATTATACTCTATTATCTTGCCTGCCTTAAAAAATTCCAGAACCCAAGAACGGAAAAAATACCATGTTCAAAACAAAAATAATGTACTGATTTAAACGAATACTTTTGAATAACGTATTCACGTTTTGATGTCGCATGGTTGAAGGTCAGAAGAGTAACTGTAATGTCTTCATGCTTTAGATTTTACAGTCCTTTTAGCACTTACAAAGTCAAGATGTTAAAATGTTACATATCGGGACGGTTCTTTCTGATTTTTTTTTTCTATTTCCTTGGCCCCTAAGGGTCATAGAGTGATGTAAAGTATCTTATAGCCTTCTTCAAGAATTGAGCTAGCAAATGCAATAGTAAATTTTGAAATCCCACTGGTAGTTCCAGAGATTAGCGAGTCCAAACCAACTCTTCACCTTTATCTAAATTACTTATATTACCTATAAAGATAAAAGATGTGATTTTTAGTATGTTTGTTACTTCTTCACGCTTAAACAGCTGGACCAATTTTGATAAAATGTTGTATGGAGGTAGCTGACACTCTGGATTAACAATATAGGCTACGATATTCCCACGGGATCGACACTTACGAGGGTGAAACCGGCGCAGCTAGTATGCAATTTAATTATAAAAGTATTAAGCAGTTATTTTTGCACTTACCAAGACAGGGTTTAAATGTAACAATACTGAAAAATTTAAAACAATACTACTGGAATGTTTTAACGAAGTATTCTAAGAACGCACACAATCAAGTGTTATCTTTAATGTTTATGAAGTGTTCTTGGGTGAATGCCTGCTAATCTGCTTCCATGTCTAGTCGTTGGAAATAGCTTCACCCTCTGTTCTCAGTTACACTACAATTAACTTTATTTTTCTGTGGCCTTCTTCAAAGGCACAACAAGAATGTAGTTTTGTCTAATCTGCGTTGGCGATTTATTTGCCAAAAATGTAAACAAATATGAATGAATGGAAAAATAAACTTAATTTCTACACAATAAAGTTCAGTTTACACTACAACTTCGAACATTTTTGTAACTTTTTCAATAGTACTAATCACTCTGAAATCAACTTAATTGAAATTGTAATAAAGTTGATAATTGTTTAACTTGAAATAGGGTGGGATATGCAGCATTGCGCAGTTTTACTATACAGTTTTTTTCATGCATCATCAGCTTATAATCTTCCCACTGCTGGGACACAGGCCTCCTCTCAGTAAGAGGGAGTGGGCCGTAATCCACCAAGCGTTCCCAGTGTCTGGGTTCGAACCTACGACCTACAACTCAGTATGTCGGGGCCGTTAGCATTGGGCCACCACTACTCCTCATAGTTTGTTTATTGTTGGAAAATGCCATGTGAAGGCGGGCGAAGCTGCGGGCCAGAAACTAGTTACTTAAAAACACGAAACATGCACAAAAAAAAATGGCCAGATATTCATCAAGTCTTATTGGTATTAGTAACATCAGGTCCTATTAGTAAGTAGATTTGATACATCCTAAAATCAGTGGGAGTTGTCAGGGCTTCTAAGACATGCCTTTGCTAATAGATATCCTTGTCTAAGGACCATGATAACTAGATTAAGAGTCTGTAAGAGTCTGTTTCAGTATCTGGATAAACCCTATCTACCAAATAATTTAACCAGAACGTATCTAGAGGTGACAAAACAGGCTTAAAATATTTAGAAACATAGATTTCTGAAGGCAAAAGGAGTATGTAAGGCATAGCATTCTCTAGTTTCTGCCAACACATATGAAAAGAATGCGTGAATTTATGTCTGACTAGCAGCGCCCCGCGGTTTCACCCACATAAGTGTTGATCCCATGGGAATATCGGGATAAAAAGTATCCTATGTGTTATTCTGATGTACTTATAAGCTATATTACTGTAAGGTTTCATCAAAATCCGTTCAGAAGTTTTTGCGTGAAAGAGTAACAAACCTCCCCCCATCCATCCTCACAAACTTTCGCGTTTATAATATATTAGTAGGAAAGGTAAACTGTGTTGACTGAATACACACACACACAGTAAATGCAAATATTATGCAGTTTTTATGAATCAGTCACCAAATTATATGCAGCAACTGCAGTGAAAGTATTATAAGATGCAGACGGTATAGTAGAGAAAGTGATTGATTACCAATTACTTATGACCACTGTACTAAATGTAGGTAAAAAGCTGAATTTCACATAACATCACACCTTGTTTCTTGAAGGGATGGGCAGAGGTATATTGCCCCAGTTATGTTTAACACATCGAATGCCAACTACGCAATATTACGTAACTGGTAATAATGACAGATGCCGACTATGTATTATTATGTAGGTCTTCCCTATAGATTACGTACCACCACACCCCGGACACTCCATACAACGCTCGCAAAATAATTACCTACTACTACTACATTAAAAAATGACGTTTGACGTATGAATGTGTGCGTGAGGTACTTGTGTTTGCGAGCGCTCTTGTTGAAGAACTGCGACGAATACGCCGAAGTGCGAGGTGAGGTGCGGTAACTGATGTTAGTGCGGGGAAGGGAGTGTCCTTTCTGTACGTAGTACTTTAAGTATTCTGTGGTACCACAACATCCCTCTATAAATTGGTATCCATGATGCCAACGAGCGCTCTTGTTAAAGAACTGCGACGAATACGCCGAAGTGCGAGGTGAGGTGCGGTAACTGATGTTAGTGCGGGGAAGGGAGTGTCCTTTCTGTACGTAGTACTTTAAGTATTCTGTGGTACCACAACATCCCTCTATAAATTGGTATCCATGATGCCAACTACATAGTATTATGTAGAAGGCCATTTGTATGGTGGCCACCGATTGTGATTTGACGGATAACTTCGGCATTCAATGTGTTAAGTTCTATGTAATAGGGGGCGAGCCTCATAACCTATAGACTTCAAGCTGCTACTGTGAATTTTGAGATAGAACAACCCAATAACACTTTGAGTTGGTTGTAACTTGTAAGCTCTACTGCTGTACATGAGTTCAGTGAGACACGGCTGTTTGAGGCAGGCAAAGGAAACTATAGTTCTGAGCATTTCATCTATTACAAAACAAATAAATAAAATTGGTGTGTCTGTTTGTAATATTAAAATAACCGCTTTATACTAAATGCATATGGATATATACACAGTACATAATAATATACCAAAATAACATTTTTTTCAATTTTTGTCTGTCTGTCTGTTTGTTCCCAATAATCTCTGAAACAGCTGGGCCAACCGATTTTGACGGCACTTTCATTGGCAGATAGCTGATGTGATAAGCAGTAACTAGGCAAATTTTATTAAAAAAAAAAAAAAAAAAATTGTTAGGATAGGATTTCACACGGACGAAGTCGCGGGCAGCAGCTAGTAGATTATGTAAACAAAATTGAGTTTTAAAGTAGAATATTATGGTACATTTTAATTTAATGCATGAACAAACATGCATGTTTTTTGTGAAATATTATTTAAATTGATCCTCTGAAAACTTATAAGCACTCTTATTAAAAAGGAAATCTAAGCACCAAACTAAGCTGTCATTTTTGTATAAAGAACTGAGTTAAGTTCTGAATTCAATAAACTGCCTTCGTGATTAAAACCTTATCTAAAGAAAAACACAACAACAAAGAATTATCTCGTAATAGTGATTGCCTTTTTATTATTTACAGTTTTAGGCAAGCAATATGGGAATTATTTGGAGATTGTTCGTTTTTTTTTTACATGTTTTTTTTAACTCTTGGCCTCCATCTTGCCTGGTCAAAAGCAATGGGCGAGGTCTATAATGGAACAAGCAGGCCCTAAAGATTAAAAGAATGATATTCTCAGTGAAACAAATGATTGAAATTCTATCATTCCACATCAAGATGTTTAGACAGCAAATATATTTATACATTATTGTTACAAGTTATTGTAGTTACTGGAGTCATGTTAGTTTACTATTAAATTCTCATGAACAATTCCAAGAAGAATCTATGACTAATTAGTGTGTAAACAATAGTAAGTTTATAAATAAGGAAAAGGTATACAGTATAAACAGCCTAAATATGTTGTTGTCATTGATTTTAAAAGTAAGTAAAGTAAAACCAACAACTTTCTGCCTTTCTTTCTGCGAATGATCTCCTTAGTCCTTTTCAGTCTGGTTTTCGACCTGGTCATAGCACAGTGACGGCCCTGTTGAAGGTGACTGATGACATCCGCTGGGCAATGGACCACAAATCTCTTACTTTACTTGTACTTCTCGACTTTAGCAGTGCTTTCAACTCTGTAGATTTCGATATCCTCCTCGGGATCCTTAAATCTCTAAATTTTTCCCCTTCCACTATTGATTGGTTTAACTCCTATCTTACAGGCCGCTCGCAGCGGGTCCGTCTCGACGAGTTGTCTTCTGATTGGTGCTCTCTTACCGCAGGTGTGCCTCAGGGTGGCGTTCTCTCTCCTCTTCTCTTTTCTATTTTCATTAACTCTGTCACCAGTGTCATCTCTTCCTACTTCCATCTCTATGCCGACGACCTGCAGCTTTACAATAACTTCCAAAGGGAAGATGCGGAAGCTGCTATTTCTGCCATGAACAGTGACCTGGATTTGATTAGCGAGTGGTCGCGGTCTTTTGGACTGCAAATCAACCCTAGGAAATCCCAGGCCATAATTATTGGCGGCAGGTATATGCGGAATAGGCTCGATGTTGCGTCGCTGTCTCCACTCTGTCTGAATGGAGTTCAGATTGAATACGCACATACAGTTAAAAACCTGGGGGTGACCATGGACTCTTACTTGTCGTGGACTGCTCATGTTGCGCAAGTCAGTCGCAAGGTGCACTATACGTTCCATTCGTTGAAATGTCTCCAGGGCTTTTTGCCCTTGAACACCAAAATCTCTCTAGCTCAAACCCTCATTCAGCCCATTTTTGATTACGCCGACGCCTGTTATTTGGATGCCACCGAGGAGCTTTTAAATAAACTTGAGCGTTTGCAAAATATCTGTATTCGTTTTGTTTTTAATCTTAAAAAGTATGATCACGTCTCCAACTTTCGCAAGATACTCAAGTGGCTCCCCATTCGACTTCGCAGGAACTCTCGGATATTGTGTCTGTTATTCAATCTCCTTCACAATCCTAAAACACCTTCCTATCTGCGGGAGCGTTTTTCCTACGCCCGTCCTTCAGATGCGCCTTGCAGGTCGCATCTTAAAAAGCTCCTTAAGTCCCCTCCCCACTCCACTGACTTCTACTCCTACTCCTTCACAGTGCACGCGGTGCGGCTGTGGAATACACTACCGCCTGCAATTAGGGACTGCCAAACTATTGCAGTTTTTAAAAGAAGAGTGAAAGAACACTATCTCTCCACCCTATCATAGTTGTGTATGTATTTTTATTTACATTCGAGTGTTATTTATTTTAGAAGTATGTATGTTTATTTGTATTTATGTAAGTATATTCTTGTATTATTTGTTTAGTTTTATTAAGTGAATTGTTTTTTAGGTTTTATGTATTTTTTGTCTCCTTTACTCTTTAACACGCTGTCTACATCTCTTTATTTCTTGTCCTATCGCAGGTATGCTGGAAGAGATTTCTTATGAAATAAGCATCACCTTTGTACCTATTTTTCTGTTCTGTTTTTTTCTTGTCTGTTTATATATGTGTGTACATAAATGGTAAAATAAAATAAATAAATAATACAAACACTGAGTTGGCATGACAAACTGTACTAAGAAGGTAATCAATAAAATATTGGATGTACAAGAAAAGATTGAAATATTGATCTACAGGAAGCAAAAGATTAACTTTTGACAGTTAGAAAGCTGCGATGACACATTAGGCCTTACACAATAACACCTTCGCCAGGAATATCCAGCTGTTTTGCATGTATTACATAGAACATTTTTTCCAACAATTTCAGTTGTATGAGCAAAAAAACTATGTCAAGAGGATAACAATCAAGTATAACTGCATTTTTAAACAAAACTCACTCAACAGCAACTGCTTGTTCAACTAGAACGCCTTATTTACATAAAAAAATATCCCCTATGTATGAGTATGACCAATGTACCCACTTTCTACCACACGAAAAAAAAACCCAATAAAATAGCGGGAATTTAGTAAACGCCAGTCGATTACATGCAATGTTCACCAGAAAAAGTAAAAGTGACTATGCACATGACAAAGGAATCGAGATTTTGCAACCTAAACAAGGGCAGACGAAAACATGTTTTTTTTTTCAATACCCTACCACACACACTTGGCGCATACCTTCACAGTTTCACAGACACACTTCATGGCACTGTATTTAACACTAAATAATCATAAAATAAACGATTAAATAAAATAAATTGTTCAATTACGACTGATTTCTTTGCTTGACAATACACAGGTAGGTACACATCTGTACCTGACAATTGACTGACAGGTATTTTTATTATCCTACGGAATACGTTTCATCGTAAAACCAATAGCAGTGATACTACGGTGTCGATGTATAGTATTTGATCGTATTATACTTACGTAGCAATCGTTTTCACGCTGTCATCGACCACATTTCACTTGAAATTATATCGACACGATGCAACGTAACGTTGTACACTTTTAGGATCACAAATTGATTTGCAAAATTCAATACAGGAAATAATAGGCCCTGATTAAATTAAACATTTCTTTCACGCACTCAAATGAAAAGAAACAACAAGGAGGAAGAGAGAACAAAACCGTATTTTATTTTTAACCTGAAACAGCAGATGGCGCTTGGGTCTTCGTCTTAAGGATGCGTTCCAAGGCACATATTTACTCTATGCGTTCAGTCTGCGTTCAAATTATAGGTTTCGGATCGCTTCATTTTTCTTTCACTTCAATAAAATATTGTTTTACTAAAATTGTAACTTCTGTTCAAATGCTATCAGAAATACTATAACAACTCCCTTAGAAATCCTTTTGGTTGTCAAAATCTAGGAACTATTAGAAAAGGTCAAAGGATTTCTAAGGGGGACCCATGGAAACGTACAGACGCCAGCACATCAACCTACCCGAAACTGTCACATTTTCCCAATCAACTTTGAACCTTACGTTTCAGTGATAAAGTTGAAAATCTATTAAAGAAATTTGACAGATTGTAGTAGGTTGATGTGCTGGCGTCTGTACAGACGCCAGCACATCAACCTACTACAATCTGTCAAATTTCTTTAATAGATTTTCAACTTTATCACTAAAACATAAGGTTCAAAGTTGATTGGGAAAATGTGACAGTTTGGTGTAGCTTGATGTGCTGGCGTCTGTACATACACGCATAATAAAATAGTTTTATGCGTTTTTATGATTTGTCAGTATGTATGTACTTGCTTCTGCTCTACCTCTAAACCTAATAAAACAAGATTGTTATCACAATCTAAATGGACCGACAGGTTGATGAAGCAGAGTCAGTTTCTATGCAGAAGGTGGAGAACCTTGTGTTGTATAATAACTTGGGAGACACCTAATCTATATCTAGCTGTGGACTATGATAGCCTGAGTTGTAAATATTATGAAAAAAATATTACCCAGATCCTATTCACAAGATGCCAAAAGAAGGCAGCAGGCTGACTACTCCAAACATAAGTCCATTAGCTTTTTATAATCACGTCAATCAAACAAATGATTGAATCCAAATCAATCTTCATCTGTCAAATACGTCTCTCAGTAGTTCCAAACTGCTCCGAAGAAATCTTCGGAGCAATTTGGAACTACTCTATTCTTCTATTCAATGCACTCGGTGGTCTATTCCGAGCTTTCTAGATTCCCTAGATTCCGAGCAATAAAAAACGTTAAATGTCATTCATTCCTTAGTCTTTGGTTATCAGTGCTGCCACCTTAGAGCATTTTCCCCTAAATGTGGAACTTTTTTCATAATGTTAAAGGATTTTTAGGTTCTAAATTATGCAGGGTAGTTTTATGAAAAATTTGAAATATCATTCGTATTTTGTGCATATTATTTCAAGAACTTATAATCCTAGAATAGTAATAATACCGCGAATGTTTATGATTTTTAGAAAAAAAGTTCAAAGACTGAATATCGTTATAAATAACATTAAAATTTGTGTTTTATTTTTAATAATATTATGGGGAAAGTTAAAAAAGGTAACCGGTTTATGGGATTAACCAAAAGAACTAGGGGATAGTCAAAATCAGAGGATGGCAGCACAGCAACACTGATTGTCAAATGGAGTTTTTGGCGGGATTTCTTCGAGTGAAGTTCAGTGGCTGTTTTAATTATTCGCAAATTGATTCCTAGTGGATATTGTGATGTAAAATTGGTGTAGTTTTGTATCTCAAGTGTCTGCGCAACTGGACAATATGTGGAATCATTGAAACAGGCGCAATCTCGGTAAAACGGAGCTGAGAATTTTATTGTGGTTTTGGCTGCCTCAGCGAAGTTTACTGAGAAGGCTGGCTCGATACATTTGCTGCCAAATACTTCAAAGTCGTTAGAATGGGTTGCACCCGCATTCTAATGACAATTACGTAAGAAAACAAAAATGTTTAGTGACTACGACTGAAGGACATGTATCCATGGTCATGAATAAATTTAAAAAAAAAAAAAAAAGATTGTCAAATTGTAAATCATTCAACATAATACAATAAATGACAGTCTGTGTGTGTACGAAACAGTGATTTATTTTCAATTAAATTTTAGTTTTTACTTTTAAAAAACACGACATAACTTTATTATTGTACTTTTAAACTATATTGGAGGCTGCTCAAAGAGAAACAACAAAGTTTCAATCATGTGTTATGTTATAGTTACTGGCCGAAGTTTAGCATGGCTTCTGCTAAGTTTGGTAGCTTTTATGTTAATTTTAACTGGTATCATGACTCCTAAATGGCTTATGGGGCAGCCTGTGGTGCTCAACGAGAATAATATCACCAGTTTTTATGTTCCAAGCGTCGGTATTTACAACAGGTGAGTTGAGAATTATGTTTGTTTATGACCAAGGTAAATATATTGCATTTCGAAGCATTTACTATTTACTTTATTTATCTTGTGCGCGTTGTGGCAATACGATCAAAAATTTATTTAAAATATAGTTTCAATTCTAAACGTATTCTGTGATTGTTTATTAATATTTATTTCACTCTAAAATTATACTTTTTAGTAATTACAAAATTTACTAAAAGTAGTAGTTTCAAAACATCTAAGGAAGTACTTTATATTCATATTACATGCTCCTACTGCTCTTGCTTTCGTATTTATCAACCCAGTAAATATTATAAAAGTTATTATTATACTCACATTAATGTTGTTTCATTTCCAGATGTATCCGCATGAGGAATGATAACAACAACTGTGCATCATTCTCGTTCTATGGGCTCGCTACTGATGCTGAGGTGTACCCAACTCCTTGGAAAGCGGCCATGTTCTTTTTATCTCTATGTAAGTCTAAAGAATTTATTACTCAGCGAACTGCAGTACCAATATTGGATTTTGTATATTTTTGATAAATTAACTTTGCCTTGAACTTTGGAAAGTAGCAAGTAGTTTGTGAGTATTAAATGAGTGTTTGTTTCAAACTCAACTGCTAGGGTGAGGTGCAGATCTAGGTTTTCACTCAAGGGGGGCACATGTTTCTCTCTAAAGGCCAAAGCACACACGCTACTTTTAGCATCGGCGATCGGCGATTTAGCCGCTTTTTAGAAGCTAAATGCAGCGACCAAGCATTTCACACCGCACACTTAAAAACTCCAAATGCGGCGAATCAGTCGCTTTTCGGAAGCTCGACACAGCGGCTGAACGCTACACTCCGCATACATTCTGATACTGGTCGCAGCGATTTGGCATTTGCGCCAGCATCGGAGCAGTCGCTAAAACGCGCGATTCCGATACCACGTCCGAACGCAGCAAGTCGCCAAAACGCGATGCAGCATCGATACAGCCGCAAAATCGCCGATCGTCGATGCTAAAAGTAGCGTGTGTGCTTTGGCCCTAATAGGGGGATTTCGCAAGCCGTGAAAGCCTTTTAATAGAATCATTTGGCACCTTTTGTCCATAAGCTCAATAATGTGCCCCCATTTCGAGGATAACTAATATGTAGTTGTTACAGGTTGTAAATCTTATGTTTATGTCCAATTTAGAGTTTTAGACTCAGTTTGGTCAAAGCCCAGGGGGTGCAACTGCACCCATTGCTCCCCCTTTGTATTCATGTCTGGCTAGGGCAAGTTCCAAGTCAGTCAACAAAAGAGATAACCATGCAGGATCGTCGGATATAATTGAAGTTTAGTAAGAAACCAATGGATTTAGTCAACTGAAATTTAATTTCATAAATAAGCCGTTTGTTTTCTATTAATTAAATTTTATTCGAGAACATCCATTGGTTTCTTACTAAACTTCAACTATATCCAACGATCCTGCATACTTATCTCTTTTGATGACTGTACATCCATCTTCAAGTTGTCAGAAACCCAACCAATCTGCTGTCCTGTTTTTAAACAACTAAAGAATCGGAAGTTATTTATTTGTATGAACATAGTTTTACTTAGTATGATGTTAATAATTTTATAAGTTTTGTACATTCTACCATAACATAATTATGGCATAAGTAATCATAATTTGGCAGAAGCACAGTAATTCAGCACAACAGTTTGTACAAAAGTAAAAACCCTTGTTTATTCAAAAGTGATGTTGTTATCAGTTGTTCCTAATTATATGTCCACAACTGTATGTGTTTGTTTGTAGATTTCAAATTATCTTTTTTCAAACATTTCCAGGTGTCCAGTTTCCAAACGTTGATTTTCCTCCTAGTATCGCATTGTATTATTTATCAGCTGCCTATGTATGCTAGATTTATTTTATGCTTCAACACTGTCTTATTTGGCATGATATCCATGCAAATTAAGTCCTTGCAATTACATATTCTTAAGGATGCCCACTCATTAATTCTCAAAGGATGTGGCTAATGTTACATACTTAATTAAACATCTTATTATACAGTGTAGCTAAATCTTACATTAAAGTGATTATTGGAGAATAATATTAAAGCATAAATCTCAAAGGCGGTTGTTTCAAACGGTTCGCTATCGGTTACGATAGCGAACCGTTTGAAACAACCGCCTTTGAGATTCGCCTTTGAGACGTACGTATGTTAATACGTACGTCAAATAATAACGATTACGTACTCGTTATTATATGACGTACGGCAAGGTCATCATTATGTAATTGTGATTTAAAAAAACGCTATTTTTGGTTTGACGATAGTTAGCGCCATTTCTGACGTATTCGCGTGCGTCAGACGTGAGTAGATGTGAAACAACCCGCCCTCATGTCAAATGTAAATTTTGACAGTCATTACAGGTAGTCAGAAGCCTAATATTCTGACAACCAGTCTTACTAAGGTAAAGAGCTTGCAGTAACTGGGTTGTGAAGGTCAGATAGGCAGTCGCTCCATGTAAAATACTGGTTAGACTGGAAGCTGACCCCAACACAGTAGGGAAAAGCTAAGCAGATTTTGATTTTTGAGACGTTTATACAGAGTGAACCCCTGAACATATTTCATAGTGTTGCGCGCCACAATTGATGGTGATATTAGCTACCACTAGCGCCATCTAGTATCGAGTAGCAGAACTAATAGTCGCGACCGTTCTAGAAACTTCGATGATAGAACTTTCTAGAACTATTGATGTCTGGTCGGCCGGGACCGATATGTACTCGAACATTCTAGATGTTTCTACGATAGAAGGTTCTGGAACTATCCGAGGCCTATATAAGGCCGGTGTGCCTGCGAGCCGGCATTCAGTGTTGGATAAGCGATACAAGCGAAAACATCGAAGCGATCTTCAAGTGCGACTAGAGTGATTTGTAGTGCGATTGTGTTTTGTAATTAGTGTGTTTAGAGTTGTAATTTGTGTTTTTAAATAAAGTGTCTATTTTTGGTTATTAAATCGGCAGTTTTTATTGTCACGAACCCCAAGCTCGTAACAATTGGTGTCAGAAGAAAGGATTTAAAATCATGCCGATTCTACCGAAGGACGACACGGAGGGTATCCGTACCCGGAGTCAACGCCAGCAAGAGACGGACCAGAGGCGATTCGGTGGACCAACGCCACAGACGTCGGAGGGCCAACTACCGATCACGGAAGCCGGACCGTCCACAGCTGCTCCAGCATCATCAGCACCAGATTTTGCTGCTCTAATGATGATGCTGCAGGAGCAGGCTCGCCGACAGGAGGAACAGGCTCGTCGGTTGGAAGAACAGCTCCAGCGAGACAAGGAGGAACAGGCCCGCCGTCAAGAGGAACAGGCCCGCCGTCAGGAGGAACAGGCCCGCCGACAGGAGGAACAGGCCCGCCGACAGGAGGAACAGGCTCGTCGGTTGGAAGAACAGCTCCAGCGGGACAAGGAGGAACAGGCCCGCCGACAGGAGGAACAGGCTCTTCGGTTGGAAGAACAGCTCCAGCGGGATAAGGAGGAGCAGGTGCGCCGCCAGGAAGAGCAGATGCTCCTTATGAAGGACCTTCACGCTGCCTTCGGGAAAGACATGAAGGAGGTGAAAGATAAGGTTGCCCAACATGAAAACCGCCTGTTGGAAGTTGAAACCCGAATCGACCAAGTGAAGGAAACCGTGATGGCTGACGTGAAGAAAACCGTAATGGCTGACGTAAAGAAAACGCTGGATTACCTTAAACTTGAGGATGGAATCGCAGCCCCCGTAGCTACAACACCTTCGCTACGTGGATTTAAAGTGCCACCGTTCGACGGAACTTCTTCCTGGTCGGCCTACAAAATTCAGTTTGAGGCTGTCGTGAAGGCGAACGGGTGGAATAAGAGTCAGGCCATGACTGCCCTCACCCTAGGCCTGCGTGATCAGGCCTTAACTGTGCTGGAAGCTCTTGGAAAAGAAGTGACTTACGAGCAGCTCCTTGAGGCATTGGAGGCTCGGTATGGCGACGCTCACCTGGAACACGTGTTTCGTGCGCAGCTCAAGGATCGCGTGCAACGCAATAATGAAAACCTGCAGCAATGGGCCCTTGAAGTTGAGAAGCTGGTTCGGAAAGCATACCAGTCTGTACCTGCGCTTATTGATGGGAACCTGGTGCAGGTATTTATCGACGGCATCCGTGACCTTGAAGTTAGAGCTGCTGTGAGGCTCGGTCACCACGGGACGCTTAAGGACGCCTTGGCCCATGCACTGGAGGTGGAAGCTGTGCGGCAGGATCATCGTTCCCATCGCGTCAGGGAGGTTGCAGCGGCTACAGTTCGCGACCGCAATAAAGGATACAGCCCTAGGTGCTACGGCTGTGGGGAAAGGGGCCACCTTCGATCCAGTTGCCCTAAGCGAACTGCAGAAAGAGAAGACCGAGCTCCAGAGGGTAGTGCGGCTAACAGTACCGCCCAGCAACAGCAGCAGGGAAACGAGTAATAGCCAGGACTGCGGGGCGGGTGCTGGCTGATGCTCAAAGAGCCCCAAGGATTTCGATCACACAAACCCTTGACGGGAACAGCTTAATCATCAAGGGCGAGGTCAACGGAACGCCGTGTAAGCTGACCATAGATACTGGAGCCTCTCGTACGGTCGTCAGTTCCCAACTTATAAGTCGGTTCCTTGGGGACTCCGCATACAACCGAGAACGCATTAATTTGGTAACAGCCACCGGTCAGCGCATACCCGTCCATGGAGAGAAGAAGATGGAGTTGAAGCTAGGCAACAGAATCTACCTGCATAATGTCATCGTGGCTGATATAATGGACGATTGCATCTTGGGCCTTGACTTTATGAGGAAGAATTATTGCGAGATTGACGTCAAGCAAGGGGTTTTGAAATGTGGACAAGAGGAACTTTTTATGGAAGGGGCATTACCAGGGAATGTGTACAGCCTTAAAAAGATTGTTCTTCCGCCGAGATCAGAAACGATTGTGCCGGTTAGTCTTCCTCGGAATCCTGGGCAAACTAATCGTTGTGTACTCGTGGAAAGGGTAGACAATGACCTTCCATGGAAAGTGGCACGAACTTTGGTCAGAGCCACCGACATCTCAGGGGTACGTGTGCTGAACCTTTGTGATCAGGAACAGATTATAGAAAAAGGCACACTAGTTGGTACTTGCGAGGAAGTGGATTGGTTGCGTCGATGCCAATATCTATCGACTGGGACCCTCAGCAAGGATGCACAAACGAAAGTGTCCACACTTTTAGAAGACTGCCGCAGCGCTCTGTCCCAAAATGAAATGGTCAAGGCGAAGAAGATGTTACTCAAGTACGCCGGTGTTTTCTCGTCAAACGATGCTGACATTGGGAAGACTGGCTTAGTTCAACACAAAATAAACACAGGAGAAGAATTGCCTATCCGTCAGCGGCCAAGGAGATTGCCGGTAGCACGTGAAAAGGAAGTGGAAACCATGATTGAAGGAATGGTGAAGGATGGTGTTATTGAACCTTCATCTAGTCCATGGTGTTCACCTGTAGTGCTGGTAAGGAAGAAGGACGGCAGCATGCGGTTTTGTGTTGACTATCGTCGTCTGAACGACGTTACGAAGAAGGACAGCTATCCTTTGCCAAGAATTGATGACACGCTGGACATGCTTACTGGAGTAAAGTGGTTTAGCACGCTGGACCTGAAAAGTGGCTACTGGCAAGTTGAAATCGATCCCAAGGACAAGGAGAAAACTGCGTTCTCGACAGGAAAGGGTCTTTGGCAATTTAAAGTTATGCCGTTTGGATTGTGCAACGCTCCGGCAACGTTTGAAAGACTGATGGAACTTGTACTTACCGGGCTAATTGGCGATGCTTGCCTGGTCTACTTGGATGACATCATCATCGTAGGCCGTACGTTTGAAGAACATCTTCAAAACCTGGAACGTGTGCTCATGAAGATCCAGAGTGCCAACCTCAAGTTGAGTCCAAAGAAATGTTCACTATTCAAACGACAAGTTAGCTTTTTGGGGTATGTAGTGTCGGAAGAAGGTATCCGCACGGATCCAGAGAAAATCGCCGCTGTCAAGGATTGGCCAGTTCCAAAAGATAAGACGCAGGTCAGAGCATTTTTGGGTTTGTGCTCTTATTATCGGCGATTTGTTAAGAACTTTGCGGATATAGCCAAACCCCTGCACAAGCTAACCGAGGAGAAGCGACATTTCTGCTGGGATGAAAGTTGCGACATCGCATTCCAGGAGTTAAAGGACCGGCTGTGCAAAACACCTATTTTGGGGTACCCTGATGCAGGCAAGGAATTTATAGTTGACACAGACGCAAGTGACATAGGACTTGGCGGTGTGTTGTCTCAACGAAAGGGTGATCAAGAGGTTGTGATAGCGTACTTCAGCAAGTCGTTGTCAAAGCCGGAGAGGAACTATTGTGTCACGAGACGGGAATTGCTTGCTGTGGTAAAGTCATTGCAGCATTTTAGCAAATATCTTCTGGGGCGGAAATTCCACTTACGCACCGACCATGCTGCACTGAAATGGCTATTGCAGTTCAAAAATCCGGAAGGACAAGTTGCGAGATGGATTGAGCTACTGCAGGAATACGACTTCGTGGTCGAACATCGCAGTGGAAAATCTCATGGCAACGCGGATGCATTGTCAAGAAGACCTTGTCCTGAAGACTGCAAGCATTGTACTAGGCAAGAAAGTAAAGAAGTCGTACCTGTGAGGATGCTCAAGACAGACCTCAGCAGCGAGTGGAAGGAAAGCCTACAACATGCACAGCAGGAAGATTCAGACCTCAAGCCGATTCTCGAGTGGATGAAGGCCAGCACACCGAAGCCCACGTGGAGCGACGTCTCAGCGATGAGTTCGATCACAAAAAGCTATTGGGCTCAATGGGACAGCTTGGTGATTCAGGAAGGAGTCCTGTGCCGTAAATGGGAAAATGCTCGAGGAGACAGCTGTCACTTTCAAATGGTTGTCCCTAAAGCTAAAGTACCGGATGTTCTTCAGCTGTACCATAATGGTTGTTCAGGAGGCCATTTGGGAGTTAAACGGACCCTACTGAAGATACGAGAACGGTTTTACTGGGTCCACTGTCGTGACGATGTCGAGGACTGGTGTCGCAAATGTACAAGTTGTGCGGCTGTAAAGGGACCTCAGACGCGTAGTAGAGGTGCATTGAAATTGTACAATGTCGGTGCACCATGGGAGAGGATAGCCCTAGATGTTGCGGGACCATTCCCGGAAAGTGAAAGTGGTAACAAGTATTTCATGGTTGTAATGGATTACTTCACTAAGTGGCCGGAAGTCTTCGCCATACCAAATCAAGAAGCTTCGACAGTTGCAGATAAATTAGTCCATGAAGTCTTCTGTCGTTTTGGAGTACCTTTAGAGATTCACAGTGATCAAGGAAGGAATTTTGAGTCCCAAATATTCCAGGAAACTTGTCGAGTTATGGGTACTCATAAAACGAGAACAACTTCTTACCACCCACAATCGGATGGAATGGTGGAACGATTTAATCAGACATTGGAGAGATACCTGGCGAAAGTTGTGGAAAATCGGCAACGAGATTGGGACAAGCACATACAACCGTTTTTGTTGTCATATCGAAGTGCTGTTCACGAAAGTACATCGGTGACACCAGCTTTCGCAAACTTTGGAAGAGAATTACGGTTGCCTGCAGACCTGATCACTGGAATACCACCTGACGCCCCACGCAGTATAACCGATTATGCGAATGACTTGCGGAACAAAATGAATGACATTTATGAGCATGTCAGACAATCGGGCCAGCAAATGTCTGAGAAGATGAAAACCCGTTATGACCGCAAAATGAACAATAAAGGGTTCGACGAAGGTTCACTAGTGTGGTTGCACAATCCAGTCCGCAGCAAAGGGAAATCTCCTAAGCTTCAAGCTAAATGGGACGGACCGTACCGGATTGTGACGAAGATCAATGACGTAACCTACCGGATACAGAAAGGTGCGAGAGCTACTCCTAAGATCGTCCATGTGGATCGACTGGCGCGTTATCATGGGGCCAATGATGCTCGGGACGAGCATGTTTTAGGAGGGGGCAGTGTTGCGCGCCACAATTGATGGTGATATTAGCTACCACTAGCGCCATCTAGTATCGAGTAGCAGAACTAATAGTCGCGACCGTTCTAGAAACTTCGATGATAGAACTTTCTAGAACTATTGATGTCTGGTCGGCCGGGACCGATATGTACTCGAACATTCTAGATGTTTCTACGATAGAAGGTTCTGGAACTATCCGAGGCCTATATAAGGCCGGTGTGCCTGCGAGCCGGCATTCAGTGTTGGATAAGCGATACAAGCGAAAACATCGAAGCGATCTTCAAGTGCGACTAGAGTGATTTGTAGTGCGATTGTGTTTTGTAATTAGTGTGTTTAGAGTTGTAATTTGTGTTTTTAAATAAAGTGTCTATTTTTGGTTATTAAATCGGCAGTTTTTATTGTCACGAACCCCAAGCTCGTAACAATAGTTATGGCCGTCTCCTAGTACAGACGCCAGCAGATAAAGCTACTACAATCTGTCAAGTTTCTTTAATAGATTTTCTACTTTATCGCCACCGCACAAGGTTGAAGGTTGATTGGGAAAATTTGACAGTTTCGGGTAGCTTGATGTGCTGGCGTCTGTACATTTCTTTCGTTCTTTTGGCCAGGGAATAGCCGTAGTGACTATCCATAAACAATCCTCAGGCTGACAAGATTTACCACTGCCTATTAACGATCTTCATCACTTTATCTGCTGACCGTGGGCCTAAAGAGTGCTGTAATGAAACCACTCTATTAAATACTCTATTAATAAACACTGACCAATAAGACCGCTGCTGCCTATCCGCATGACATGACACTCCCTCCATCGCTTTTTACTACACAAGTGAAGCGTGGGTGTATGTTCATAAAACCTTTCTTCTTCGTGGCGCTAGCTCAAAACTTCGCAACTTCTACGGCGTCGTCGGACGCAGAGCAAAGGTCACTTTGACTTCGCCACTTCTACAGCGTCGCCACATCTTCAGACGCAGCGCAGAGGTCACTTTGACTTCGCCACTTCTACAGCGTCGCCACGTCGTCGGACGCAGAGCGTAGAGGTCACTTTGACTTCGCCACTTCTACAGCGTCGCCACATCGCACTTTTACAGCGTCGCCACATCGTCAGACGCAGCGCAGAGGTCATTTGACTTCGCCACTTTTACAGCGTCGCCACATCGTCAGACGCAGCGCAGAGGTCACTTTCACTTCGCCACTTTTACAGCGTCGCCACATCGTCAAACGCAGCGCAGAGATCACTTTGGCTTCGCCACTTCTACAGCGTCGCCACATCGTCAGACGCAGCGCAGAGGTTACTTTGACTTCGCCACTTCTACGGCGTCGTAAGACGCAACGCAGAGGTCACATTGACTAAAACCTTTTAGTTTGTCAGTTAAAATATTCCGTTTTTGTCTTCAGGTGCAGCCATACAATTCGCGACTGTACTAGCAGGTGTCATGGCGTGCTGCATACAATCTGTGTTCAAGAAGAGCGTCATCTCTCTGGCGGGAGCTACACAAGCTTTGGGAGGTATGTAATTTTACGTATCATTTCTTTATCAGTTGATGTAAGGCTGGTTTCACAGCTATCCGGGAGACCCGTACGGGCTGTCAGTACGGGCGCCCGGAGCTAGCACATGTTAGGCGCTAGAACATCGTTTCACAGCGACGCGGCTTGATCCGTACACGACCCGCTCCGGGTTGAGCCCGTACAGCGCATCTGTCTCCTGCTAGCAACCGTATCGTACTGAATCATCGTTTCAGAGCACTGCGGGTACTATCCGTACGGGTCTCCCGTGTACGGTCGGCCCGTACGGGTCTCCCGGACAGCTGTGAAACCAGCCTTAATTAAAGTATTTGACAATTATCTCTCCCCAAGTAGACTTACCTTTAAAGATCTGTGATAGCTGTTCAATCAATGTTTCAAAAGAGTATTTTAAGTGGCCTGTGAAAATACTGGAAAATGATAACTTTGATTTTACTCTTAATCAATCAAAAGTCATTAAATTCAAATTAGGCTGAGAATCAGCACTTTTCGAACGTCAACATTACGTAAGACAGTTCCTAAAACGCCTACCCTTCACTACTACTCTGTTTTTAGTCGCCTTAAAGAAACTATCTATGAATAGACTTAATTTTACAGCAGTCCAGAAATAAACCACCTCTCTGTTACATCTACATTAAAGAGTTAACCTAATCTAACCTTGGGACCAAATTGATTTAACAGATGTATCATAAACACTACTAAAATCGTGTAGGAGTGACATGCCTGTATAATGTATTAGCCAATTTTTTGAATAAGAACAGGAGCAAACAGTGCCTCTTGGCGGAGGAAATAGTTATAAAATCAATTTTTTGGGATGCATGAAGAAGAATAGAATAGAATACTCTTTATTATGTACACCATATAGAAGACTCCTCGTGTAGCGCACTTTGTTCCGCCAGTTACTCAACTGAACCTAGCGCTTGGCGCATTCTGGACAGTCACACCTAACACCGTATTTGGCTGGCCAATCCTTCCCATGCGGTGGTAGGGCTAACGCCCACCTCGTTTGCGACCACCCTCCCACCAGAGTCCGGAGTCAAGCAGCCTGCTGTGTTTCGTCGATGCGTGGGAGTGCCAGTGCCTTAGGCATCTTCTGGGCACGCTCGTTCCATCATAGACCTCATCCTTCGCTTTCCATCAGGCGTGATTGAGGTCAAGAGCGGGTCCATTCAGCAATAAAAAAAAAAAAACCAAATGTCCTTTATTCAAAATAGGCTGAGAATCAGGACTTTTTAAACGTCAAAATTACAGTCCACCTGCATGCCCGCCCTTCACCACTTCCTAATAAGCCGAGATAAATAAGTGGCGCAACAAACTCCCAAGCACAGCTGTCTATTAAATTTGAAAAACTTGATGCAAAAGTATGCAAAGTAATTAACATTACGAAACAAAACATTGAATTAAATTACTGGCCATATTACAGCTAAAGTAAACGTGCGCAGTGCTGCACATCCCTATCCTATTTCAAGTTAAACAAATACCAACTTTATTTCAATGACAGTTAAGTTGATTTTAGAATGACTAGCACTATTGACAAAGTTATAAAAATGTTTGAAGTTGTAGCGTAAACTGAACTTTATTGTGTAGGAATTAAAGTTATTTTTCCATTAATTCATATTTGTTTACATTTTTGGCAAATAAATCGCGAATACACGGTAGCACGCGCCAATACACTTTGCCCGACGTGGGTATCGAACCCAAGAACTCATGCCCAGCAGTAGCGCTTGCGACCACCAGACCAACGAAGCAGTATAGTTAAAAATATTTTTTTTTTGTTTGAAAGGGTTTGTTTTACACCCTTTCAAACAAAAAAAAAAAATATTTTTGAAATCGGTCCAGCTGTCTTCGAGTAATCGGGGAACATACTTAAAAAAAAAAAGATTCCGACGAACTGAAAACCTCCTCCTTTTTTGAAGTCGGTTAATAATATCATACTCATCAAATTCCAGGTCTATTTGGCGTGTTGGGGCTGCTCCTATACCCGTGGGGTTGGGGTGCCTCCCGCGTCAAGCGGCTGTGTGGCGAAAACTCCGAGCCCTACATACCCGGGGACTGCTCTGTCGGTAAGTTGCTTCAATAAGCAACATTTTACAACAATCAACTCGGCCTATTGAAGTCCACTTCTGGACATAGGCCGCTCCCAAACTGCACCACAACATCCTATCTGTCCTCAGCTTTCCGCATTTGCAGTCTGTCCCCAGTCACCTTCTTTAGGTCGTCCGTCCATCTAGCTGGGGAGCGTCCCACACTACGCTTGTCGGTACGCGGTCTCCACTCGAGGACTCGTCTGCTCCACCGGCCATCGGTCCTTCGACAAACGTGGCCAGCCCACTGCCACTTCAGTTTGCTTACTCTGCAAGCTATGTCGATAACTCCAGTTCTTTTCCGGATAATTTCATTCCTGATTTTGTCCAAATAAAAAAAAACTAAGACGAGGTATTGCAAGGCAGATGTGAGAGGAAACGCCTGGAGGGGACGCTCTAGAAGGACTTTATTGGTGACTAGCTGCGCCCCGCGGTTCCACCCGCATAAGTTTCGATCCCGTGGGAATATCGGGATGAAAAGTATCCTATGTCCTTTCCCGGGACTCAATCTATCTCTATACCAAATTTTATCTAAATAGGTTCAGCGGTGTAAGCGTGAAGAGGTAACATACATACAGACAGACAGACAGACACACTTTCGCATTTATAATATTAGTATGGATTAGTAATATTAGTATGGATTTTCTTCAGAATGGTCAGGTGCGTAGTCCTCGCAAATTGGGGCAATTGCTTCTATTACCAAATAAGGTTTCATACCACATAATTCAGTTTAAATTAAACTTCATTATAATGTTTTTATTAATTAAAAAAAAAAACCCAACCGGTTTATGACGTTAATAAAATACCGGTCCCGATTACCGTTTTGTAGTTAATATTACGCCGTAAGTTACTTCCTTTAAGGCTGAGTCATCCAACCTCATTGGTGTTTTTGCTTGCATTTTCCTTAAGGGTCAATTAAAATTGCAGTGACTTCTAAAACAATTTAAAAGCAGTTATGATAAAAAGGGTTTACGTTCAAAGAGGTTGCCTGTACAGACGCCAGCACATCAAGCTACTACTATCTGTTAAGTTTCTTTAATAGATTTTCAACTTTATCGCTAAAGCATAAGGTTCAAAGTTGATTGGGAAAACTTTACAGTTTTGGGTTGCTTGATGTGCTGGCAAAGAGGGTGCATTCTGTATAAGTGTGTCACCCTATTTCAAATTTTCTACATTTATGTATATCTGTAATTTGTATAGTGTACAGTCAACAAAAGAGACAAGTATGCGGGATCGTCGGATATAGTTGAAGTTTAGTAAGAAACCGATGGATGTTCTCGACTGAAATTTAATTTGATAAATGAGCTGTTTGTTTTCCATTAATAAAATTAAATTTTATTCGAGAACATCCATGGGTTTCTTACTAAACTCCAACTATATCCGACTACAACTATCCTGGATACTTATATCTTTTGTTGACTGTACATAAATAAAGAGTATTCTATTATTATATCCTACTTTCCAACAAATACACACATCAAAAGTGTCTAGGGATCAACATATATTTTTGCAATAACTTTTCTCCTGATTGATATTAATTAAAATTTTCTTTAAGGATTCATCAAATAAAGTGTTTTCGTTTGTCACAGTAACGATAAACCAAGTCACCTTTGCATTAATAAAGAAATTTGCCATTTTCCTAATAAAGGGATTTTTGACATTTGAACCACTAACACAAAAATTCGAAAAAAAGACTGAAATAACAGTTTTCTCTAAAATTTTATTGGGTAACTTAAACAATTAATAATCCGTGTTTCTACCGCGAACACTAACAACACAAGAACATCGGTTTGGCATACTCAAAATGAGTTCATCCAAATCACGCTGTGGAATGGCCGCCCATGTTCGTTGCAACAACAAAAAAAGGTCTTCTTGCGACTGGATACCCTCCATATTCGGCAGAGCTCTTCTCTGTAGCATATCCCATGCATGCTCAATCGGGTTCAAGTCTGGCGACTGAGCAGGCCAGGGCAGGACATTGATGTTAGCTGCGGCGAGAGTCTGTCTTACAACTCTTGCGGTGTGCGGTCGTGCATTATCATGCATTAACTGAAATAAGGGACCGATTTGCACTTGTAGAGGAATGATGACGTCTGATACAATCGTCTCAGCATAAATTTGAGCGTTGAGGTTGCCTCTGATCCAAATCAACTCAGTTCTTCCGCCGATCCAAATACCCGCCCATACCATGATGGTTCCACCACTATAAGGATGGACTTCCTGGCAGGATTTTAATCGCTGTTGGCGTCCAGGGGTTCTCCAGTGTCGTATACGTCTTGTATCCGGTCTCATACCAAAACGAGACTCATCAGAAAAGCACACGAAACGCCATTGTTCTTCTGCCCAATTTCTGTGTTCAAGAGCCCATTGATATCGAATCCTACGATTGTGCATTGCTATAGGTGGTACCCGTAGCGGTCTTCGGGAATGAAGGTTCACTTCATGCAAGCGGTTTCTGACTGTTTGGTCGCTAATTAAGTTCCCTGAAGAGTGATGAAGCCTCACGGCTAACATCATGGCGGTTATTGTTGGAGCTCTTCGAGTTTGAATGTATCAACAGCATAAATTTGAATGTATCGGTCTTGTCTCCGTGTGGTGCAGCGATACCGTCCTCCATGGCGCTCAGCCACGGTACCAGTGCTTCGGTAACGTGTCCAAAGTCGACTGATAACACTCTGACTTGTATTCAGAGCTAAAGCCACAGTACGTTGCCGGGAACCAGCTTCTATCATTCCCACGGCTCTGAGCATTTCTTCCCTGCTTAAATGACGTCGCCGCTCCATAATAACGTTGGTTTTAATCAGTAGTAGGGAAACAGTAGCACTAATAATGTCTTCAATGCGTTGTATGTTTTTATAGGGAAAATATTGACAGCTGATTTTCATCTTTTACTCGAATTTGATTCACAGTTCCTGATTCAAATTATGAAATGCACCAAAAAGGATCCATATAAATTTATAAAATCATGAATTTATTACAAAGCCACATCTCAATCTCAAGAAATCCGCATAAAAATGCTTGATCCCTAGACACTTTTGATGTGTGTATTATAAACGCGAAAGTTTATGAGGATGGATGGATGTTTGTTACTCTTTCACGCTTAAACCGCTAAACTGATTTAGATGAAATTTGGCACACAGATAGTTTCTAACTATGATTAACACATAGGATTCTTTTTAACCCGAGATTCACATGGGATCGAAACTTATGCGGGTGAAACCGCGGGGCGCAGCTATGTGTGGCGAGCCTATTGCTATTTAGCACAAATCCAGACTCCAGGCCGCTACTGAGGAGGGAGAGAGCCTCACACCCCAGCCGCCGCGGGAGACGCTCCGGGCGTCGGGAGCCGCGTGACGACTCCCGGCCACCGTAGGCGCGGGCCTGCGGACGGAGAGTAATGGGTAGCTCACCGTCCGATCAGGACCAGGCCCGTGCCGGACGGCGCGTACGTGTTCCACGCGCGCCTCAAAGAGATGTCAGCAAAAAGGAAGGGGCCTGCCAGGGCCGAAGCCTGCCGGGGGTGCGGGATTGTCCGAAAGGGTTACCGCTACCCCGGAACATAAAGGGCTAAGGAAGGAACACGGATGGGTTTTAGTCAGTAAGAGTCTGACACTCCCTTCGCTCCACCCAGAGCGGGAGGGGTCATTTGATGATTTCCCATCCATAAAAAAAAAATGGCCGCTACTGAGAAATTCCTCTCTGAATGACCGTAATAACACTTCGCCCGACCCGGGAATCAAACGCAGGACATCTTGCTCAGCAGTAGCGCTTGGGATTACTAGATCAACAAGCCAACGAGACAGTGAAATTAAGGGGATCACCTGCAGGACCTAAACGCAAAAAAACGCAAGTTTTAGAAGCAATAACAGTATATGATCGACTACAGTGAACGAAATCAGAAAAATATATGCTATTCTTCAGGATATTAGATAGTGTTTTGAAAACATAATACAACTAATTTGATACGATAGAAAAAAATCATGAAGAGAGGTATCCTCTAAAAACTTTCTTATTACAATAAAAAAAACCATACTAATATACATGCAATCATTCTGATTTTTGTCAGACTATTCTACAAGCCACATACTAAAGCACTAGTGTTTTAATTTTTTACTCCATACAATAGATTTTTTGTAAATAGATAATTGCTTCATATTTTGCAAGAAATTACCCGCGTTGTGTGATCGCGCTTCTCTTTCTTTTCTATGCAGTCCGACAGGGACCGCGCTTTAGGTCATGCAGTTCCCTTAACATTTTCTTTTAAACTTTTCCAGGCTGGGCTCTCTTCGTCACCGCTACAGGTATAGCACAAATCTTCCTCGCCAGCGCACTCTCTAAGACTGCTGATAAAGCTGCGAACTCAGACAAGGTACAGTTCCAGATGGATGAAGGTAAACAGCTCATTTGTTTAGCTTAGGAGACCTATTGTAATTCTGTGAAATTACGTACAGACGCCAATATCAAGGTACCTGAAACTGTCAAATTATCCCAATCAACTTTGAACCTTTTACCTTTAGCGATAAAGTCGAAAATCTATTAAAGAAATTTGACAGATTGTAGTAGATTGATGTGCTGGCGTCTGTGCAAATGCAGAAATAGTTATTTATGTTAAATACTATACCCAATGATATTCAATGGATGGTCAAGACGTGAAAATGTTGAGCAATTTTCGAACAAATTCCTTTCGCACGTAGCGGGCGCGTGTCTCCTTTTCGAACTGTCATTTTTATGGTTCCATACCCAAAGTGGGCCAACGGAACCTTGTTACTAAGCCTCCGCTGTCCGTCCGTCCGTCTGTCAGCGGACTGTATCTCATGAACCGTAAAAGGTAGACAGTTGAAATTTTCAGTGTTTTTTTTTTTTATCGACGTTATAACAACGGCCTATTGCGGTTCAATAGATGCAGTCCTGTGACAGACAGGCGGACGGATAGACAGCGGAGCCTTATAGGGCTCGACCGTAACCAAATAGGGGCCCGTTGGCTCAAAAAGACTACTGCATCAATTGTCAAATAACGCGTTTAATGTGACAAAAGTCCCAAATTGGTCAACGTTTTCTTGACAACAAAGGCCCACAGTAATTTACGCGTTGTTGAAAACATTGGGTGCCAAACTAAGTGACAAAAAAGTTTGACAATTTACGTTTACTTGAATAAAGGTCTATATAAACCTAAGCGGTAGTCGCTGCCGCTGTGGGTAGAGGTACATACCGCGCGGGTTTCGCTCAGGTATTTAGTATCAAGTTCCGCGGCTAGAGCGACCTGAGCGGTATTCGCTGCCGCTGTGGGTAGAAGTGAATACCGCGCGGGTTTCGCTCAGGTATTTAGTATCAAGTTCCGCGGCTAGAGCGACCTGAGCGGTATTCGCTGCCGCTGTGGGTAGAAGTGAATACCGCGCGGGTTTCGCTCAGGTATTTAAACTCAAAGCATTTATTTCAAGCAAACCATTACAGGCACTTTTGAATTGTCAAAATTAAGTAGTCGGTCAGTTAGTCAGAAATTTGAAGCTAGTCGCCCATTCCAAAGCGTAGATCTCTATGGAGAAGAACGGGCAAGAAACTCCATGGACACTCTTTTAAATCAAGATTACAAAATCCTGGGTACATTATTCTTGTTGCTTCTATATGTGAGAACAATGTAAAAAAACACAAATGAAGAAACAATACAAGAAATAAGATTAAAAATAAGCCTTGACAGTTAAGAGATGACCAGTCTCAACCGACGGCGCCCGTTCACGAACATGACGCATTGAGAAATGAGTTCCGCGGCTAGAGCGGAATAGTTGATGCCATAGTACCGCATAGGTATTGTTTCGCTTGTTGAGCGAAACCTCGAACTCGGTATTCTACCCACAAGGATAGCGAAATCCGCTTTGGTGTGAACAGTAATATGACCGCATACCCACTCGGTTTTCTCTACCGCAGACGGTAGCGAATACCGCTTAGGTATGAATAGGCCTTTAGTAAGAAACCGTTTTTAGTGATTTACAGTCAGTCTCAAAATGTCACCTTGTAATTGCTTTCCACTATTGACAAAAGTTCCTAGTAACTTGAAACTAAATATACCAAGGTTGAAACTCTGTAATTGTGACATAGACAAGACTTTGTCGTTTTATGAAGTGCAAATGACATTCAACTTTAGGGTGGTAAAGCACTTATGAGATCGACTATACAGTCAACAAAACTGAGAAGTAAACTTTGTGGTGCGCAGGCAATATGCATACATTGCGGCCCACGAGAGAATGCGTTCTTGACACCTGTCAGTTTCATACAAAAGAATACGTGTTTTGCGAATTTGATCTTTATTAGCTACTAGAAATACCGCAGTGACTGTGAGGAACGCATCCTCTCGACGACTTTAGTTATTGTGCATAATATTAGGGGCTGCTCATTTATTACGAGATTTGAGGGGGTAGGGGGTCCGAACAAGTCTTATCTTTTCGTACATGGGGGTGGGAGGGCTCTAGATTGTTCTTAAGTTACATCACAAAAGTAAACAAAATTTATAAATTTTTAGACTTGCCAACTAAATTTCGACAAACTGTAATACGACAAGATTTTATTTCGACACTATGGAACTCCGACACGTCTTCATTTCGACAATACTTTAGTTCGAAATACCTTAAGTTCGACACTACTGTACAGTCACGAGCACCAATATGTCAACACTTGGCAATTTTCAATTGCGATTTTTTCGTGAAATAACGAATGCAACGTTGAAATATGACACTTAACATAAACCTATGGGTTCGAAAATACTATGTTCGTAATAACATAAAATTTCATTAAAAAATAAAGGAGAGAATCGCCTTTGAATAAAGCCAAGTGTATACATACTTATAGACGTGACTGTACTCCGACAAACCTTTTCTTCGATATGACTTAACTAGGAAACGATGCGACTTCGACGACATGCTTCTTCGACAACAATGGTACTCCGACATGAGTCAATTTCGACGTACTCTACTCCGGCAATTCTGGTAGATACCGATCTTACGTAAGGGGGGGGGGGGGTCACCAAAGTCTTATTTTTTCTTACGTAGGGGGAGGAGGGGCGTTAGAAATTGGTAAAAATTGTGTTACATAATAAATGAACAGCCCCTAATGTAGTAACTTTTAATAAATAAGGCCATCTTTCTTTAGTTGACTGTACACTTATGTATTAAGTAATAGATAAATAGTTTAAACACAAAAATATACTACTAAATAATTTGTTTGTAACTGCTTTTTGGCAATTTTCGCTTATTTGCGCGTATATTAAACTTTTGAATTGTGATGTGAAAATTACAATCATTGTAAAATTGTTTATTTTTAATATGACTGATCCCATTGACTGAATCTCATGTTGCGTCCATATTAAAACCAAAGTAAAATAAGTAAGTATTCAATATGTTTAAGCTGTACAAGATGAAATTGAATAGGTGCGACAAATTAAAATATCTAATTTAACGTGTTATAAAGTAAATTTCAAGCATGTCGGTAAGGAAAGGGTTGCACATACGTGCGCGTAGGCAAGCGATTTGGCAACATCTTCGCTCACCCTTTTTTCGTAAGAACGGTCAATAATAGGTAAATACCGCTAGTTCAACGCGTTGCCAACTTGCTTCATGTTGTAAACTCTGCGAGGAATGGATTGTTTATCGTGCGCGCGGTAAAATTTATATTTCATTTGTTTTCATACTTTTGATTTTTTTTTTTACTGTAACGATGATAATTCGTGTCTACTTGAGGACAATATCTTAGTTTGCACTATCTAAGACGATAGTATAATTACACGTTTTTTTTCAAGAATTTAGATTTGGGAAATGACAATCACATCACATCACACTTCACACTAATATTATAAAAGCGAAAGTTTGTGAGTGTATGTTTATATGTTTGTTACTTCTTCACGCCCAAACGGCTGGACCAATTTTGATAAAATTTTGTATGGAGGTAGCTGACACCCTGGATTAACATATAGGCTACTTTTTATCCCGATATTCCCACGGGATCGACACTTATGCGGGTGAAACCTCGGGGCGCAGCTAGTTTATAATAATTATGTAACAGTTACTGCATCTCCTATTTCGATTTGTCGCAAGTTTTCAATTTTATCCTGTATATTCAAGACATTATTTTTATAAGCATACAGGCTTTTGCTATTTCCGTGTTCACATTCGTTTTTGGAAAAAGGATTCAACAAGGAAAATAATAATTAAAAAAAAATATATCCTCTAGACCGAATTTCGGCTATGTCGGCCAGTCTCAGCAGAGACTAGCCAACTACGCGGAATAAATTATAGTGCACAAATGTGTGCGCAAAAATACCAGTGTTTTTAAGGTGAATGCGCAGTGGTAGACCGCGAAATTACCGCGAAATGAATGTTTTTTGCAATTTACAGGTCAGTGTCAGGTTGTATCTTGATCAAAATATGATTCGCGAGTATAATAGATATGTATTCACAGAATTATAGTCGTTAGAATCATTAATATATCTCTTTAAGTTAGATTTCTACCATAATCACTTTTCCATACGAGATTTGTTCTTATGGTAGAAATCTAACTTAGCGAATAGTAAAATAACAGCTGAATCCTTTTTTCAATAACTCCATAAAATGTCACATCATAGTTATGCTAGAATCATCACATTACCTAGTTATAGTTTGGAATGGAAACCACAGACTGAAAATTATAATTCCAATTTTATAAAAAAAATACAAATATGAAAAAGTCGTAAAAGCTAATTTATTCTAAATAATATAACTGACTAGCGCCCTTACTAATAAACGTATTATATCAGACGAATAGTTACACACCGATTTCTCTCTTTCAGTCGTCAGTAATTTGACTTTCGAAAGAAGAAGACAAAGCGTTATGTAACTATACAGACGCTATACAACGTTTATTAGTAAGGGGGTAGAAATAAAACTTCTTGGATAAACCGAGAATTCAATAAAAATCGTTTATTTCCCGTATATGAAAGCCTAATCAACTTCCTGAGTTGTAAATCTGCTATCACCAAACACAAAAATTTTGACTCGAGATTTGACAGCGGATCAACGGCCGAACCCAATTACCTATCTATCACCAGTTTTGGCGTAGAAAAACTAATATAACTCTGGTTTTAACGTCCCCATTTTTTTTTTTAACTTTTTTTTTATTGCTGAATGGCCCCGCTCTTGTCCTCGATCACGCCTGATGGAAAGCGATGGATGAGGTCTATAATGGAACGAGCGTGCCCAGAAGATGCCTAAGGCACTGGAACTCCCACGCATCGACGAAACACAGCAGGCTGCTTGACGCGACTCCGGTGGTCGCAAACCAGGCGGGCGTTAGCCCTACCACCGCAAGGGAAGAATTGGCCAGTCAAATAATGTGTTGGGTGTGACTGTCCAGGTTGCGCCGAGCGCTCAGTTCAGTTGAGTAACTGGCGGAACAAACTGCGCTACACGAGGAGGCTTCTTCACGCATCCCAATAATTTATATCAGTAGCGATCTGTATGATTATATAAGGCGGTGTCCTGCGTGAGCGACGAATACGACGCGACGCGACGCAACACAACGCGACGTAATGCGACGCAATGCTACACGCGACAAATGTCCTACGTGTTTGGTCATTACTTCTCGAATCATGGAGAAGTACTGTACAGTTTTAACAGGAAACCGTCAATGGGGACAACAGGAATACCTACATTTTAATTATTTTTATTGAGTTCCAAATGGAGACAACGGGAACAGACGGAAAGTTCATATGCAGTTCGTGGTGTCGCGTCTGGTCGCTCTCAAAACAAGTACGCGTTACGTCGCGTCTCGTCGCAGACTGTCACATAGGCCGCAAGCAGGGTATGCCGTTGAGTTGATCGCGTTCGTCGCGTTCGCAGCGTCGCGTCGCGTCGTATTCGTCGCTCACGTAGGACACCGCGTTATACTGACAGTAATAATTATACTGGCTACCATCAGAAGCTATCTGTCAACAGGTTCTTGGGTTCGGCCGTTGCACAATAGGCTTACCGATTCCGGTCGTAGGTGTGTTTTATATTTAATCGCATCAAATAGTGATACAGTACTTTTATCTCACGAAGCAACGCTCGGTTTACTTGTGGTAACCAAGTGTAAAACACGCTGTGAATTTGTGCGTGGAAACCAGTTGTGTCAGCACATAACAGACACACTTCCATCTTTGACCATGTCTCGAACGGTGCCGAGAGCGCCTGCCCTTACATACTCGTACATTCACGGCGTGTTTCTACGTTTGGTTACAAGTAAAGCGCGCGTCGCTTTGTAAGATAAACATACAAGCTCAAACAACTTTGCCGGTTTTTTTTTTTAATTTCTACTTTAAAAACATTCAAGTGTTTGATATCGACATCTTAACTTTTTTTTAAATAAAAGACGCCATTAGTTTTTACTTCGAAAAGTAAAAAAATCAGACAAATATCTGATTCAGAAATATTACAACTTGTAAGGTAAATATAAGTTTAATTTTAAGAATTATATTATAAAAAAAGTATATTTTCCTATTATTTATAGGCTGTCTTCGTATCTTTAGTCACAAATAAAATCAAAGAAATGTTTAGTGAATACTCATTATTGTATGCTTTAGTATTTATGTTCGTTATATGTAGGGCGAAGACACCAGTTTTTGGTGTATATTATTTTAGAAAGGTTCAGATTTAGTGGCGACCGCGTACCGGAAGACGTATCTAGTGTTGGAAGGCCTCCCACAAGGTGGACCGACGATCTTGTGAAGGCAGGAACTCGTTGGATGCGAGAAGCACAAAATCGGTCGAAGTGGAGGTTCTTGGGGGCGGCCTATGTCCAGCAGTGGACGTCTTTCGGTTGAAATGATGATGTATATTATTAACCTCCTGCTGATTTTTTTTTTATAATTGACGAAAAATTTCCACACTAGGGGTTTAGTCATGTGCCGAATTCATGTTTACAGTTTTTTCGTCGATCCCACCCTGTATACGTATATGCATTTAAAAAAAATAATATAGTAAGTAAATGACTTTTTCGAGAGGTGTATTTTTTATCCCAGTAATTTTATGAGAACTGAAATGTTGACTGATTTTAAAGCTGAAGAAAGGTATCCTTAGTATCACTTCCACAAAAAGCATAATAAATGGTCCAGTAATATCTACTGTCCAAAAATTGGTTGTTTTCTACCTGAATAAGTTATTTATGTGAAAAATATCGTATTGACATAATATATTGGTATCACAATTATTTTTTATTGAATTATTGTATTATTTTTTCTTATTTTTAGGTGCCATAATAATTTTCTTTGGCTTTAATTTTAAAATTATTGATTTTATGTGAAGAATCTGTTAAGTTACTTTTATATAATTGCAAGAAAAAAAAAACATTGGCGGTGTAAAAGTTGTATGTTATAAAAAAAGATATACACCAACCACCATTATGATAGCAAAATCAGCCTTTAACTTTCCCACTGCTGGGACACAGGCCTCCTCTCTGTGAGAGGGAGTGGGCCTGTGAATCTACCACGCGGGCCCAGTGCTTGTTGGTGGAGTTCATATGTTTTTGAATTTTTTGTTCTAGGACATGTTGGTTTCCTCAACCATTATAAACGTTGCAATTATATTCAAGTTAAGAATCTCAATAATGTCTAAAATAGTGCAAAAAGAATTAACAGTATTATTTTTAAAGACTATTCCATTTTTTGGATTTTTCCTTTGTAATTGGTTGTATTTAGATGAAAAATTGCTAAGCTTTCAGGTAAACGCACACTACCATAAATCATGTATTTTAACATTTAAATGAATATTATGAACAAAATATACATTTAATTATGTGCTAAAGGTGAAAAGGATAATTTGTGTGAAAATAATGCCTACATATGGTTGAAAATTGTCCTTTTCACCCTAGTGTTATATTTTAGATTTAAGGTTATATTATTATACTGTTTACAAGAATATAAAAATTATGTGTCTGTATTTTATACAAATTATTGAAATTATATACGATTTTGATTGAATTGAATGTTTCTTTTTGATTTTCACTAATACACTCCCGGACTCCTATAGTCCATTCAAAGTTATTTTACCTCAGACAGCAGCAACCAACAACAATTCATCACCTGCCTAGCCTTTTCCCAACTATGTTGGGGTCAGCTTCCAGTCCAACTGGATGGAGCTGAATACCAGTATTTATGACCTCCACAACCCAGTAAAAATAGTACTTTGGTTTAAATTTAATACAATAATCACGAAAAACCACTAGAACTGCGACATTGCCAGCTCGCGCGGGATGAACGCTCTTAATCATTTACAGAGCAAGAGAAGGTGACGGTAATAGTTGGACTGCACATGGTGCAAAATCGCTTGGCAATTTAATATTCACCTAGGTACCTGATGCTGGGCAAAGGCCACCCCTTTTTTCCAGTGTATAGGTAACTTGAGGTGATCCGGCAGAGAAACAATTTCGTCGACATAACTCACAGAATAATCAAGCTGAAGTGACAATGGGCCGGCCATATTAGCCGAAGAACCAATTACCGTTCGTTGGGGTAGAAGTGTTCTTGAGTGGAGACTGCGAATCGGCAATCGTAAGGTAGGATGTCCTCAGGCTAGGTGGAGTGATGATCTTCGCAGGGTCGAGCTAAATGGCGTGCAATTGGAGAGGCCTATAGCGCCCTGCAAACGATTCAAATTTGCTTGACAAAATTGTTGGTCAAACTTCACATTTTCTACTGTAGACTGTTTGACAAACGCGTCAAACAGCTGCACACTAACCCCCTTATTCATAAAACTTATCAAACCTATTTTAGTTAAAATGGGGTTTGTCTCTCTCTTACACACAGAAATGTCAGCGTGACAGATAAAGACAAACGTTCTATAAACCTATTTTAGTTAAAATAGAGATAAAATAGGATTATGAATAAGGGGGTAATAATTTGACAAACACGTAAAATTTGACAAACAATTTGATCGTTTACAGGGCGCTTTTAAGTCGAGCAGTGGACTGCCGCTGTAGACTGATGATGAACTTCTGGTGAGGGTGAAGTCAGAATGGATGGTGATAATTAGTCTTTGACCCGGAAAATAAAACTTGCGTGACTTCGCGTGCCCACAGATTGGCTCTTCAAAAACATCCTCATACTTAGCTACAAACAACGGTACAAATTTCCTAAGAAATCCATGTAGATCGTGGGGATAATTGCGAACGAAATTACATGATAATTATGCCTACTCATCAAAATAATTTTGTTCTAAGAAAAACTGAAGTTTTCCTTATACCAAAGTCAAGAGTATTTCACGCGTAAAGAAATCAGATTTCGCCTTTTGATGTCTACAGATGTTAAATGTAACATCACACCTGCATTCTCAGACGGGATAGGTAGGTACCTACGTAGGTAGGCGCGCCTATCTATCATTATCCGGGCAAAAATCCAGATTCCGGGGTTTATTCCCGGTCCGGCTACTACTGAGAAATTCCTTTCTAGTGATTGAATACTTTCTCGATCTGGGAATCTAACCGCAGTAAGTCTGCACTCACCGCAGTGACTCTGCAGCTCACCGTCGCGTCCGATCACAGGACCGGGCCCGTGCCGGACGGCGCGTACGTGTTCCATGCGCGCCTCAAAGAGATGTCAGCAAAAAGGAAGAGGCCTGCCAGGGCCGAAGCCTGCCGGGGGTGCGGGATTGTCCGAAAGGGTTACCGTTACCCCGGAACATAACAGATGGCTTTTAGTCAGCGGATGGGTTTTAGTCACTAAGAGTCTGACACTCCCTTCCGCTACACCCAGAGCGGGAGGGGTCATTTGATGATTTCTCAACCATAAAAAAAAAGTAAGTCTGCACTGCATGTTCAGCAGTCACGAATGCGACCACAGAACAACGAGGGAATCAGAAGGCCAATCCTCGTAATTTAAAGTATTTAAACCGTTCAATATCTAGTCGCAGTCTCAACTCGGCGACAAACAAATGTCAAAAATGTAGGGAAATAATTAGAGGTATTTTTGACAGACTGAGATAGATATGAAGGCCAATTCTCGTAACTAAACCTAAAATCGCATAAAAAAATCAGAAGTTCCTTGCATTTATGTTCAAATAACTCGTCAAAATGTAGGGAAGAGGAGATTTTTTTTTGCGATTTCAGACTAGGTCCCATAGTAAAAGATGTTCATAATCATGAGTACAATGACCCCTTAAAAGGATGCCCCTGAATTTAATTTCACCCTGTAGGTATATTAACGACCTACCTACAATAAAATTCATCAAGTAAGTAGGCAGATAAATAGGTATCTATAGACACTTGAGGAATGAGGTGTGTAGCCATTTTACTGAGAACAATACGTGATAGTACCTACGAACTACGAGGTAATCATGGCAAGCAATCACGGACTAGATGTACGAAACAAGTTTATAGGTATAAGATTTTCCACTAAGGACGTTTGGCAAAAGTAAAAACGGAACCCTGATAAGATCACCTCGTTCTCCGTTTACCCTTTTTCTCAGGAACACGAAAAGGTTACATGCTCTGTGCGTTAGGATCACCTCGTTCTCCGTCTGCCTGTTTGTCAAAGTTTCAGGAACACGTCACACGTGCAAGCAGTGACGGATTAAGACTACTTGATGCCCTAAGCAATCCACGCCTGTGGGCCCCCCTATCCGTATGTCAACTAGAATCGGTCTTTAAACCTTTAAGTACCGCCTAAAAAAATTAGTTTTTTGTAAAATAAGATGATGAGATGTAACGTACCTACCGTTTATTTTCGTTGGATCCCACTTTTGAATCCCATTTTTTAGGTATTAACGATGGATCCCGTTTGCTATTTTCGTTGAATCCCATATTATAACAACATGTGTACATTTCAGAAGAAAAGTGATTTACCTTTATCAAACACTAGCTTCTGCCCGCGACTTCGTTCGCGTGAAAGTCGTAAGACACCACAATATTGTAAAGTAACAGCCGCATTTTATAAAACATCCCTGTACACTTGTACGTTTGTAGTTTTGGTCCCAGCAGCCAAAATATATAGAGTTAGGACTGGTGACGCGGTAGCAAGCGACATAATAATCAATCAATCAATCATCAATTTGTTTAATAACGTGTTGTTTAACAAGCATTTCATTTTTTATTGATTTTATCTCATAAAACAACGTTTGGAATAAAAACGTTTTACATATTGACTTATCATTTACCTACGCAATTTCCTAAAAATGAAACTCATTCTTTCATCGACTTGCGCTAATAGAAAAAAAGAGATTATTTTTAGTGGGCAACCCGGAACGTTGGCCGCAGCAAGGAAAACCTGTTCAGGTGGAGATTTAAATACTACGCACGAGCCGAGCGAGCGAAGCGAGCGGTGCAACGGCAGCAGCGGCCGGCGAGTGCCAGAAACAACTAGATTATATAGAAAATGAGTTGTTTGTGAGATAAATAGTATACGAAACGTTGGTTATAAACTAAAAATTTGTCAACGGAGTTTTGGTGAAACATTAGTGAACCCCTCATTTTATTATAAACAATTTTGTTGTTGAAAGTACCCGCATTCAGATTTTTTTAAGCATTCGGGATCCAACGGAAATACTTTTCGGGATTCAACGACAATAAAACGTAATTATCATACATTTTTTAAATTCGGGATCCAACGGAAATACATAATAATGTTTTGCGGGATCCAGCGCCAAAAATATTAAACTGGGATTCAAAAGCGGGATCCAAAGAAAATAAATTGCCAAGCGGGGGGCCCGCGGGAAGGGGTGGTTTGTGATTGGCTAATCGCAATTCCGGTACATTCGAATTGCCGAATGCACTAGCGGGCAGCAAGTGGGCAAGCGGGAGCGGGGTTATGACTAGGTCGGACTCTATGTCAACTTAAAACGCGCGAATTTTCAAATTAGTCTTAGAAACTTTTTTTGGTGTGGTTTTTGGTGACGGTGAGACGTGATGCCTTAAGGACGGATTTTTTTTGTGCTTCTTCTGGTGCCCCCCCAGACGTGATGCCCTAGGCAATTGCTTAATTTGATTAAGGGTTAATCCGTCACTGCGTGCAAGTAGGTATCAAGTTGAAATTAATTTCAAATGCGTAGGTAGGTAGGTAGGTGGCTGGGGTAGACTGGATGCGGAAGGCAGAGGACAGGGTGCTGTGGCGCAGTCTGGGAGAGGCCTATGTCCAGCCAGCAGTGGACTGCGATAGGCTGAGTTGATTGATTGATTGACGTAGGTCTACGACCCCTTGGAGCTCTAAAAAATCAAGCTTCTAATACAATACAATAAAAATACGGCCATTTATATGCAACATTATTTTGAAATCGCAAATAAATCAAAATCTGTAGGGTACCTATACAACGTGTCCCAGAAATCAACGTCAAGCCGAAAACGGGCAATAGGCCAAGTCGTGATCGTGACAGCTATTAGAAAAATATAAAAAAAAATCTTGGTCATGTACTTTTAGAATTATAAGCATTCAAAAATAAATCTCAAAAAGTGACACCCTGTGATGATTTTTCAAGTCCCGTGACTACATTATTAACATTTCGGTAGTTTTTTTCTCTGTGATGTAACCATGAATAACCCTTCTGTAAATTACAGTTAAAAGTTAAAACGTAACTGCCTCAGTTTTAAATTAAATGTTAGATTTTTGCCCAATATTGAATTCAAAATAATGGCATCACCCAACTTTAACCGACTGTACTGAAAAAAAAATCTACTACACTATTTTGGCAAGTAACTTTAAAAGATGGCGCGTTTAGTCAGGATTCCAAAATGGTATAACACATACTAATTGCTACTTCTTAATTGAGGAAAAAAAGTACATTGTTGGTTTTAGGTGCATTTGAAATAAAATTCAGTCGTTGGATTTCTTTTATTATAATTTTTATTAAATCAGATTTACAAAGTTTTATAACAAATGTTCAAACTGTTTTCCTTCAGCTGCAATGCAAGTTCTACATCTCTTTAAAAATGATCGCGTAATAAGACGGGCGTATCTTCTTGAGTTGATGTATTCAGCGGCTTCTGAGTTCTGCAATTCTTTGGCGCAGCTCGTCTAAATCTTGAATTGGTTTAGAGTACACTTTATCCTTTATCGTACCCCAGTAAAAAAAATCTATGGGGTTTAAATCGGGTGAACGGGCAGGCCACGAAATTGTACCACCCCGCCCAATCCACCTATCGGGGTATTCTCGATTGAGAAACTCTCGTACAGTGAGAGCATAATGCGCTGGGCAGCCATCTTGTTGATACCACATGCTGCCGTAAATGTTCAGTGGCACTTCTTCCAATAATTCTGGTAATTGGTTCTGTAAGAAGTTCAAATAACCCTGGGCATTTAAATTCTCCGGCAGCTCGATTGGACCAATAACTTTACCATTCAAAATTCCCGTCCACATATTTACTTTAAACTGGTACTGAGAGCTATCTTCCCACATCAAATTTGGATTTTCCACGTGCCATTCGTGCAAATTGTGGAGGTTCATGTAACCGTCCTTTTTAAATGTTGATTCATCGGACCATAGAATTTTTTCAAAGAATCGCGGGTCCTCTCGGTGCCTCTGCAACATCGTTCGACAAAATCGTACTCTCTCTGGGTAGTCTCGGGGTAGCAGACTTTGTACTCGTCGTACATGGTATGGGTGAAACTCGTTCTTTTTTAAAATACGATGTGCAGTACTTTCGGGGACTCCTATGCTCTGTTCAATTCCACGTACTGAGATACTTCTGTCTTCTTCAACTGCTTGCAAGACTTCGGCTTCGTAGGGCATAACGGGTCTTCCCTCGCTAACCATTTGGCTAGGAAATCGACCCTCTGATAATGACCGATGCACATTAATAAATACTCGATGATCGGGATGACGCTCAGCATTCGGGTATCTCTCACGATACACTCTTGCTGCAGCATTGGCGTTGCATAAGCATTCTCCATAAATGAGATGCATGTTGGCGTATTCCTGTGCGGTGTATCGAGATGGCATGATAAAACACTACACAAACACGGGGTTGCGATTAAAACAAGTCCGGGGTTGTCAGAAACGGTGCAGATAAATCCCAATCACAATGCAAATCAAGTCCAATAAACAAAGCCACAGTTGTAAGTACGAAGTCAATACGAATACAAAAAGATGTGCAGTCAACGAAAGAGCGTAACGTACTGCAGTATTGCACAATTTGCCGACGCATCCCTGTTTAGCCAGAGTAGCGTCTCTATCTGTTTCACTCACACATATGAAATGATGTGTCAATCCGTCTCCCTCTTAGTTAGATAAAAGTAGCGTCACTATCTATCTCGCTCCCACTTGTCAAAGTAGCGTCACCTCACATTAGTTAAAATGAATCTTTCTCGCTCACACTAGTCAAAATAACGTCACTCTTCGTCTCAATCAAACTTTTATGAAATACGGCTTCATAAAAAAAAATGTTTTTTCTCAATTAAGAAGTAGCAATTAGTATGTGTTATACCATTTTGGAATTTATTTTTTGAGATTTATTTTTGAATGCTTATAATTCGAAAAGTACATGACCAAGATTTTTTTTTATATTTTTCTAATAGCTGTCACGACTTGGCCTATTGCCCGTTTTCGGCTTGACGTTGATTTCTGGGACACGTTGTATACATAGGTACTTCACTTCTCAACTATGTAGGTACTCGTAAGAACACGTTAATCAACGTTACTACAGTAGGAGTCCGCGTATCACCGGTCAGTTTCCCTCAGTGGTCAGTACATTTAATTCGCCAGTTTCGTTGAATAGTCAGTTTCACTGATTCGTCAGTTTTACGGTTTTATCGACAGTTGAGTTAAAAGTTTGTTTTTAGGATAAATTCATCCCAACTACGGAGCCCTTCATTGTGCGACACGTACTTGACTGGTTTTTTGTTTGAATTTAAAATTAAATTAAAAGTTATTTATTTTTTAAAAGATTGAAAGTTCTCTTTCGATATTAAATCAATCACATATATGTATACAGTCAATAGGTAGGTGGGTGGTGGTGGGTTATTAATTTGCTTCTACTACATTAAATTATTAATTATTTAAATGCATAAAAAACATTTAAGTAGGCACTAAACTGTATTATAATTTTGAAACATACATATACATAACATAATCAGCCTATAATGTTCCCACTGCTGGGACACAGGCCTCCTCTCAGTGAGAGGGAGTGGGCCGTAATCCACCACGCGGGCCAAGTGCGGGTTGGCAGATGTCACATGTCTTCGAATTTTTGGTTCTAGGACATGCCGGTTTCCTCACGATGTTTTCCTTCACCGTTTTGAGAGCAGTGGTGATGAAATAATTCACACAAAGTAAAGCGCCTGTTTGGATTCGAACCTACGACCTACAACTCGTAAGTCGCAGCCGTTACCACTTGGCCACCACTGCTCACAAACATTAAGGCGATTGGCACACTACTGCGTTTCACGCAGCGGTGTGCGGGAAACGGAGCCAAATTCCACGCGCGTGAGTGCGTTTTTATTGAATTTGTATGTAAAAAAACACGCACGTGGGTGCGTTATCTGCGCCCCGCTGCGTGATGCGGTGCAGTGTGAGAATCGCCTTACAAATTAAAAATATTGTCAGCTTGCTACTGCTAGATACTACCTATTAACAATAAAATGTGTAATTGCTAATTGACTTGCTATCAAGAAACGATAATGTAACACTAACTTTTTCTTGTTACCACATGTAACATTGTAAGAAAAATATTTGCGCATCTACATACTTACTATTTTATTTACGAGTACATACCGTTCTTCATAAGTTCATGTATCAAGTAGGTATTATGATTATCTTGTATTAATTCTCATGATAAGTGAATTATATTCTTTTTGAAAAATAAATGTCTTAAACCGTAAACCGTTAATTTAAGTATGTGATAATTATAACGACACCTATGTATTTGCCAAATGGCCGCTGCGGCATGGCAGTGAAAGTGATTAAGTGTAAAACCTTACCAGGACCATCTATTTAGCAGTGAAACATTTTTCAATAGCTCAATATTATACCTAGCACTTACCTATAAGTTCTTCTCCGCATCCATTTAGATTTGAGGCTGTATGTTCGTCCATTCTAACTAGCGATCTTGACCCGTGTTGTACCTAAGTAGGTACAGTGTGCTACATACCAAACATTGCTATCTGTAGATAAATCTTGATTTGTAACCTAGCACGAACACCGTCTTGTCTATGTAGGTACCTACTTTACGGGTTTTTCAATAGTCCGTTTTCATAAAACTCGCAAAATCGGTAATAAAAAGTACCTAATTTTAAAAATTACAACCTGACTACAGAAAAGGATAAAACAAGAAAGTACCTTCCCGTGGTCGCATGCTACCATAGCCACACCTCGGACACTCCATACAACCACAGTAAATATAATATACAGTAAGTTATCTAAGGCCGCCCGCCGAGTTATTAGCCTACACTTGCGTTGATCCCCAGGGTTGTCACTTTTACTTTTAGTTAATAATTTCGAACAAGCAGCACTTGATCTAAATTTATGAAATAAAAAGCATATTATGATTGAATATTTTACCAATTTATAAATTTAGTAAAAATAAAAAGCCTTTATTCACATAACATTTATTATACTAAGTTACAAATTTGATACCGAGAAAATTTTTCTCCTGTTTCTGCACGTCCGGAACGCTTTATTATTATTTGTTAATGTAAAGTAAATTCTCATTCTTATGTAAAGTTTTTGTAAAAAGCTTTTGGGAAAGCATGGACAGGGCATCTTAAATTCTATATCATTCAGTTGATCGTAAATTGACCGGCCAATTTTAATGTTGATGTGGTCCTTTTCGAACGCTTTGCGAAACACCTGCTCCATCCTTTCTACATTATCGACAAAATCATCAGGTGGGATCATGAGTTAATTTCGATCTTTGCCGTAATTCCTGTAATGGGTGTATCCAGATTCTACACTTAAATTACACGCTCGTTGATTAACGTCGACGTAATTATTTAAAAAATCGCAGTTCTTATGGTAATCAACACATTTTTTTTAACAAAGCGCCACAAACATAAAAGAATGCATTTTTTTCCGGTAGCTCATGTTGTATTGGTACATAGTCAGAACGTAAGATTTCCGACAAAATATTTTCATTTCCTTGTGTTTGATTGCTACTGGTAACTAACTTTAGCTCTAAATATAGTATTCAGAAAGTAAATTTGGGAATACATTTATATGGAAAAATGCGACTCGGCTACGCTCTTAATAAAGCAAATAAACTGTGAAATAAACAATACAATACCACATTTTCTAATAATATTTAAGTATAAGTAGGTACTTACATTTCTGGTTGAGTAGGAACTATGAAGAATGATAAGTCCGGGTTTGCGAAATCATTATTGAGGCACCCGAAAACACTACAATATTTTTTCCCCCTTTTTGAAGTCATGATACTCGTAATTTAAGTGGCCGCCGCCGGCGAGAGTTGACGAACGCAAGCGGTCATGTAGCGTACGCGCGTGCTCACAGTCGCGCTGCACAGCCCGCACTGCCGCCACCTTATTCCCTCATATATTATGCTAGCGTGTGCGTGAAATCGCGTGCCGACATGGCGCGCGGCGCGCACGCACACATTCAAACCGAGAGCGGCACGTTTGTATGAAGATGTTTTACTGTATGTTTACTGTGATACAACGCTCGTAAAATAATTACTTATTTCTACTACATAACCAAATGTGTGCGTCAACATGTAGCTAGTGATGTTCAAATCGACTTTAAACTAAAGACGTGTTATAGACTATAAACTATATTTTTCTAGCGCGCTATTTTATACGCTATCATTATAACACGTTGTAACAAAACTTGGCCGCAGTCTGAACGCGGAGACGTTATCTGGCAACACGCTAGTTATCTCGCAGCTTCGCAAGTACTCGCAACGCGCTGGTACACGAAAGAATAATAATATCTCATGAAGCGCTATAATAGATCAATGGACTTTTCTTCATACTTTCCAGGCTTAGGACTGTCTATAAACAAATTGATTAAATTTTATTATAAAAGTTTTGTGAGACAATTATTATTTATTATACGCGTAAGTATTTAAAAGTTCATTGATTGTATTTACAAAAAATCAACTATTTACAATATCACGACGAATGTACGAAACATGAGAATTATTATATTTACATTTACAGTACTGTAGTACATACAAGTTGCACAGCAAAAAAAATATTAATTAGAAAATGAACGTGCGATCGCCGTGTTTGTTTACAAAACAACGCGTACGTAATAAACAGGTACCGCGGTCTGACAGACCGACTGCCGCCCGAGTTCACACGATTTCGCCCGAGTGCCCCGACGCGCTGTGAGCCTGTGACCACAGTATAATTAACTGTGACGCTGTGAGTGGGACTATAAAAGTTATAAAACTATAATGCTATCCCGCTCTCGCCCCGCTGTGTGAGTTTAGAATTTGAGATGCCTAGTTTGTTGAAACGTTATATTTCTAGCGCGAAGTCAGAGTCGGTACAACAAACGCTAGATGCTATAAAGACATAGCGTGCTATTTTTTGACGCTATACGTTTTATTAACCAACTCTACATGTAGCGTATAGCCACAGTATAATATACAGTAGAACATCTTCATACAAACGTGCCGCTCTCGGTTTGAATGTGTGCGTGCGCGCCGCGCGCCATGTCGGCACGCGATTTCACGCACACGCTAGCATAATATATGAGGGAATAAGGTGGCGGCAGTGCGGGCTGTGCAGCGCGACTGTGAGCACGCGCGTACGCTACATGACCGCTTGCGTTCGTCAACTCTCGCCGGCGGCGGCCACTTAAATTACGAGTATCATGACTTCAAAAAGGGGAAAAAAATATTGTAGTGTTTTCGGGTGCCTCAATAATGATTTCGCAAACCCGGACTTATCATTCTTCATAGTTCCTACTCAACCAGAAATGTAAGTACCTACTTATACTTAAATATTATTAGAAAATGTGGTATTGTATTGTTTATTTCACAGTTTATTTGCTTTATTAAGAGCGTAGCCGAGTCGCATTTTTCCATATAAATGTATTCCCAAATTTACTTTCTGAATACTATGTTTAGAGCTAAAGTTTATTTTAAGAAGTCTAGTTTTTAACCGACTTCTAAAAAAGGAGGAGGTTCTCAATTCGAATGTTTGTATTTTTTTTTTTTATGTTTGTTCCCGCATAACTCCGTTGCTTGCCAACCGATTTGAAAAATTCTTTTTTGTTGGAAAGGGTATACCTACTTCCCAAATGGTCCCATGAAAATTTTATCGAAATCGGACAAGCGATTTTTGAAAAATCAACAACAATCTTAAAATTTATCTACATTGTCTACATTAACGATCTTTTTGTTTACTTTTTTGTGGGGTAGGTACAACTAAAAATTGAAAAATAAAAACTTTTTTACAAAAAAAAAAAACAACCGACTTAAAAAAAAAAACACTACAAAGTGATAAATAACTTTAATTTCGGAAGTCGGTGTCAAAAAACGAAAATGCGGAACCAACGACACCGACTTCCGAAATTAAAGTTATTTATCACTTTGTAGTGTTTTTTTTTTGAAGTCGGTTGTTTTTTTTTGTAAAAAAGTTTTTATATTATAAAACAGAGGATTGAGTACGAAACATCGTTTAGGTAAACGTATTTGACGCGTATAGTTGTAATAAGGGCAATTTCACAATAATTAATATTGCAAATTAATTACTATTGAAATTATTATTTTTTCTATTGTCTGATGTGTTGTTCAATCCAAATATGGTGTCTTAATCATAATATTAACTTAACAAAATTACAGTAACATGTGACCGACTAACGCTTAGGGTTGCTTTAGGTCGACGTTAATCAACGAGCGTGTAATTTAAGTGTAGAATCTAGATACACCCATTACAGGAATTACGGCAAATATCGAAATTTACTCATGATCCCACCTGATGATTTTGTCGATAATGTAGAAAGGATGGAGCAGGTGTTTCGCAAAGCGTTCGAAAAGGACCACATCAACATTAAAATTGGCCGGTCAATTTACGATCAACTGAATGATATAGAATTTAAGATGCCCTGTCCATGCTTTCCCAAAAGCTTTACAAAAACTTTACATAAGAATGAGAATTTACTTTACATTAACAAATAATAATAAAGCGTTCCGGACGTGCAGAAACAGGAGAAAAATTTTCTCGGTATCAAATTTGTAACTTAGTATAATAAATGTTATATGAATAAAGGCTTTTTATTTTTACTAAATTTATAAATTGGTAAAATATTCAATCATAATATGCTTTTTATTTCATAAATTTAGATCAAGTGCTGCTTGTTCGAAAATATTAACTAAAAGTAAAAGTGACAACCCTGGGGATCAACGCAAGAGTAGGCTAATAACTCGGCGGGCGGCCTTAGATAACTTACTGTATATTATACTGTGGTATAGCGTTCAATCACGATTTTGAAGGATATTGCTAATCCATTGCTTCATTATGTTCGAAAACTGTCTGCTCAACAACGTAAATAACGCAATGAATGTTGTTGAACTGTCAAAATGAATGGGTTTTGCCATTGTGTGTTACTCAATTAGATGTACAGTATCCTGCTGTTCTTTCATAGATTAGTTATGATTGAAATGTGAGTTCATGACAGATTAGCGTTGAAAATGCCGAAAAAAAAAAACAATTTGTTTTTTTTCACGAAAAAAAACAAATTGTGTTTTTTTTTCGTTTTTTTCGTATGTAGGTAACATAGAAAAATTAACAGAAAGAATCCTTTGGAAAGATACAGGATTCTTTCGAATTTTTCACTTGCTGTTTTGAAAAGTTGAAAAAAAAACAAGCATTATTGAGAAAAAAATTAATACTTAGGTGAAATAGGGAACAAATAGGTAAAAAATAATAGATCCATCTAGTTCTCCTCGGCCACTAAATATATTAAGCTTGTATGTAGGTAAGTATTTGAAAAAAAAAACATTAAATTTTCCCGATTCTTTCATATTCTTCGGTTTTATTGAAAAAAAACATGAAATGTATACTGGCTGAAACTTTCGAATGAAACATTGAAAAAAACAACGGAATTGGAAAGAAACGGGAATTTTTCCTGCTTTTTTCAACGCTATGAATGATTAATCTCGAAATTTTCCACCCCTGGGATAAAGCATTCTTTATGAATAACCATTATTATGATTACTCTAACTACCATATAAATATGAACAATTATTAAACACTTGAAAACGTATTTTAATCGTCCTTCAAAGTCGTGTCAGCCATTACAGAAAAACAACGTAAAATCTAGATTTATAATACAATACATAGCAATTAATGTGACCCACATCTAATTTGGATCGAAAGGAAACGCACATCGGTTCGATCAATCAAAATATATCAACATTTTTGTGAGCAATTTACAAATTCTCTTGAATTGTTATCGAGGTGAGGGTCGGGTTCGTCTTGTAGCGGGTTTTAAAGCGCTAACAGCGGGTATTACAAGCGATTTCATTGCATGAAACCACAAACAAATTAGTCAACAGGGTGTCCCAGGAAACCTGTACCAGCGAAGGTCTGTGGTCAGGGGACATTAATACCCATCGATTGAACCCCTATGTACCCATGTTCCGCGATAGTTTGTAGTTTTCGAGAAATTATAAATTTCTCTCCAACAGAAATTTTAACCTTGTGATCAAATTATGAGCTACTATTAGGATACTCGATAAAACCATTCATATGGTTTTAACAGGCCTTTTTTATTTTTATGTGAGCTATGTCGACTGTTTCTCTGTCGGATCACCTTTTTTTTTGTGATGGGAAATCTAATGACCCCTCCCGCTCTGGGTGGAGCGGAAGGGAGTGTCAGACTCTTACTGACTAAAACCCATCCATGTTCCTTCCTTAGCCCTTTGTGTTCCGGGGTAGCGGTAACCCTTTCGGCCAATCCCGCACCCCCGGCAGGCTTCGGCCCTGGCAGGCCCCTTCCTTTTTGATGGCATCTCTTTGAGGCGCGCGTGGAACACGTACGCGCCGTCCGGCACGGGCCTGGTCCTGAACGGACGGTGAGCTACCCATTACTCTCCGTCCGCAGGCCCGACAAGGCATAACACCTGTATTTGAGAGTCTTTTACACTTATAGATGTTTCGATTTCTTACCCATTTTTACTTGTTGACAGGCTAAAACCTCCATACCTACTGTGTAATTTGAAAACATTGAAAGAGCAAAAAAAAAAGACGGGTTGCACTCCGGGAGTGCCGGCAGAAGTGAAAACTTGAATATAAACGTTGAAATAAATTAATTATTAATTTAATTAATATAAGTCATTTTTTTTTCACTATTTCTGCGTCACTTTTTTCATTAGTAGATGCACTTTGTTCAATTTCCATATTTTAAACACTTTATATACTTACACGAATTTTACGAATACACAGCAGTGTGGCTACAACACAGATGGTCGAGCCATCAGCTGTCCGTCCATCCATCCACGTCACGTCACGTCACGTCACGGCACGTCACGTCACGTCACGTCACGTCACGTCACGTCACGTCCGTCCGTCCGTCCGTCCGTCCGTCCGTCCGTCCATCCATCCATCCATCCATCCACCCATCCATCCATCCATGTCGTGTGTCACTTGGTTTATTTCGGTTGGCGCCGCCGTAGAAAGAGGGGGGGGGGGGGGGGGGGCAAATCTCTCCCGACGGTCACGTGTCCTGACGCGATGTCCTGACGCGAGTTTAACATTTTTTACCTATTTTAAAAAGTGTGCAACGCCGCTAAAGAAGTTTTCACTTTTCAAAAATAAAAGAGTACCTAACCGTGGAGTTTCTTGACGGCTTTTTCTCCATATGAAACTACCAATTGGAACCGTGCACCTAGCTTCTGACGTTTCATAATTTGTCCATGAAGCTTCGTGCCTATCTGTTGGCTATGTCTGTTCTTCCAACAGATGTAACGGCAAAACACGCTTTCATCTTTTTTATTTTGAAACCGAGAGCTCCAGTAGGACGCGATACTTTCTCGCAACAAAACTGACATTTCTTCTTTAATACCTTGACTTACCCGCTTACACTCGAACCATCCCCCAACCAACTTAAACCTTACATTTACAACTACCAAACACAAACATCTCTCGCCTTATCCCCAAACAAATAAGGTCCAAATTCGCCTACCACATGTAACCGCCGTAAAACCATGAATCAATCACCTCACACGCAGTGATTACAGTAAGACAGACATTCCCTCAGGGTCCGGGGTTCGATCCTGTGCGAGGCATCAATCAAAACTCGTCTATTTTCACATTCGTGATTCACAAATCGTTTGTGTTTTTTTTTTTTTTTTTTTCGTTTTGAATATGTCGGATTTTGTAGGATACTAGTTGTAGCCTGAGGGTGAGCTTCTAAAAGGAAGGGTTTTTATTGCTTTCTGATTTAATTTGGTGCAATATTTTTGGGTGATGTATGTCCTTAAATTGAGTAGTTATGTTAGTAGTAGTGTTATCTATATCTTTTTTGTAATTACTGTTAGAAGCTCAGAAGTTTCGATTGGTATTGTGTTATCATCATCTGCCTAGCCTTTTCCCAACTATGTTAGGGTCAGCTTCCAGTGTAACTGGATGCAGCTGAATACCAGTATTGTACACGAAGCGACTGCCTATCTGACCTCCACAACCCACCCAAGTAGCAAACAATTGTCTTAAAAAGGTATTGTAGATATCTTGAAGACAAGTAGACGAATTCCAGCTGTTGTTTTGGCTAAAACTATTATGTCCCTCAAGATATCTTCTAGATACACTCCAAGAGTCAGTTAAGTAAAAGTGGGCACAGTATTTAAGAACTTGTTAAGAAAGAGTTAATACTACTGTTTAGATAATCTTTAACCCTACTTAAGAGAGTATGGTTTTGCAGAACTCTTAAACACTGTCTTCAAGATATCTTGTAGGTTGACTTAAGATAAAGAAATAGACTTAAAGATATCTACAATGCCTAATTAAAACTATCAATTTTGAAGTGCAGATATTCCATCTTGTCTTAGTGAAGTATAAATAAAAACTTATTTTGCTTTAAAGTGCTTTAAGTAATATTATTTTAGAAAATATGGTGAACTTTTAAATATATTTTAAGACTTACGAAAATGGCTGTTTAACAACATTTTTTATGTCTAGAAAAGGCTTTCTTATGTCGTTGAATGCATTGGAAATTTAAAACGCATGATCATTTCTCGTGTAAAATCTATAGATAGTGCTATAGAACAGACGGGCTTTTAAAATACTAGAAAACAAACAAAAATATGTGATATAATAATATTGCAAATTAAAAATTTTGTGGCATTTAGTGCAGAGTACTACATTTTTTATAAATGTGTAAGTTATTAATGTTGTAGAATGACTATGACAAAAATGTAAGTTCAATCTACTCTGGTTTTTGATGAAGTATTGTTGGAAAATGTTTTATATTTTTTTCACTTGTAGTGCAAAATGGCGTTAAATCTTATTTTTCTTAACGAAGTATGATTTTAGACAATACTGATTTTGTAAGGCTAGTTCAGACAAAGTTAAGACAAGTTACACTTGAAGTAGTGCTAGTTAAGAGATATTATACTTAACCTTTACTAAAAACAGCATTGGTGAAGTACTATTTAATTTGTTTGGTATTAAGTGATTCTATAGTTTGATTTAGTTAAAACCAGATTACGTCTTAATGTTTTCTTAACTTGTCATTTATTGTTATTGTGTGGTTCTTGTTTATTTTGTGGTGGAAACAGGTTTATGTAAGATAGTCGAAAGAATATGATTAAATTAATATAGGTAGGTACCTCCTAATGTTTGAATTCGACGAAGCATAACAGAACACAAGGATTCAAATTCAGCGCTATAAGTAGCTTACTAATTGATATGTCGCAGGGAAATGAGGATATCAGGGATTTCACGAAATCCCTGATATCCTCATTTCCCGGTAGATGTCGAATATTCTTGTTTATTACGTATTCTTACTAAAAGTATCTAGTGATATGACAAAATACTAATATAAAATCAGAGATATGTCATTTCACTAAACTAAATGTAGTGAAATGAAGAATACTGTTGATGAATCATGTAATAAAACAAAATTACAAATTAACTGGTGCATTTTTATTAGAAAATAAAGTTTTAATCAACTAAACAATAATCTGACAATGATATCAGGTATTATACCTACCTATGTGGATTCGTTCATTAGGTACAAAAATATAAATGTAAACATTAAAAAAAAAATTGACTTTAAAAGTATGCGAGTCTCAACAATTAAGACGACGACTCACTCCTGATGGAAAATGGAAAATCTTGTTATTTATTTAAACAAAGCAGTGATTTGTGGCACCTTGAATTACACAAAACATTTAGCTTCTTGCAAAAAATACATCTTTTGGTTTTTCACTGGAACTTTGATATTTCACAATTACGTTGTATAATTACAAATGTAGAAATTCTTCCAGCTAATGCATGGCTCGATTTTTATTAGGCAGTATCCGCTTTTCTAACATTTTACTAGATTTAGTTTAGTGAAACGACATATCACTGACGATAAATTGGTATTTTGTCATATCACTAGATACTTTTAGTAAGAAGACGTAATAAACAAGAATATTCGACATTTACCGGGATTTCGTGATATCCCTAGGGATTTCGTGAAATCCCTGATATCCTCATTTCCCTGCGACAGATATATTGCTTAAATAACTTAAACTATCCAATCCCAATTTCCTTAGAAGCCACCCAAACTCAGGAAAAATAATTAATTAATAAAGTAATTAATTAATTATTTTTCCTGAGTTTGGGTGGAGCAGAACAGAAGTCTGTTCTGCTTATTTGATAATCTCGACTCGGCACATTGGTTAAGTTTAATTTTTTATATTTTACTAGCTTCAGCCCGCGACTTCGTTTGCGTGAAACTTCTTGTTTCCCCCGAGCCACCCCGTCGTATCGCATCACCCGCCCGCGCTATCACTTAACGTTCTTTTTGACTTTTTTCTTTTTGCTCGGCTCCTAAGGGTCATAGCGTGATGTTAAATAGCCTATAGCCTTCCTCAAGAATTGGGCTATCAAATGCAAGAATAATTTTTCAAATCCGACTGGTAGGTAGTTCCAGAGATTACCCCTACATACAAACTTACAAACAAATTTTACCTCTTTATAATATTAGTATAGATAACACGCCGATGAAAGCTAACAAATCTTTTTAATTTTTCCACTTTATCCATATTTATACTTGGTTCTGTTTGAAGAGAACGTCCCGTTAAATGTATTTTTACTCTAAACTTACTAATTTTAGTGAAAAAGGAATAAAAATATACTCAGGAAAATCAGTTTCTAGAAATTGGAATTACAATTATCTTAATTTTATCTACAAAATCAATTTCTTCTTTGTTTATCTAAAAAGGTACTTCAGTTATTCAATTGCGTTTTAAGTGAGCTTTCAAATATTCTGAGTATAGTAAAAAAATATTTTTAGTATTAACTGTAGGCATACTTAATACAAACTAGTTTTGAGAATACTTAACTTGGTTTTTGGTATTCCTAATTTACTTAAGTAGCGGTTGTTTAAAACGATTTAGTATTAAAGAAAGAAAAGACTTGACGAAATCCTTTTTGAATTAGCTAAATCCGACTTTAGATAAAGTATAGACATGTAAGATTTAATCACTATTCTTGTTTGCTACTTGGGCAGTTACTGGGTAATACGAACACGATACACCTTGGTAAAACTGGTTGTCAGACTTTTGGGCTTCTGACTGTCAAAGATCCATGAATGACAGCCGGGACCAACGGCTTCACGTGCTTTCCGAGGCACGGAGGGGTACTCGGTATGTAAAGATGGTCACCCACCCACAGACCAACCGCGGCAACCCCTCATACAAATAGGACTACGGTCACTTCGGACCGGCATTTCTCGGATTCGGATCGGACGTAGTGCGAAACCGCCCTAACAGTAGGAATGGCTTTCATTTTGACAGTTCAACAACATTCATTGCTTAATCACGTTGTTGAGCTCACAAATTTTTCGTACATATGAAGCAATGGATTAGCAATATTCTTCAACATTATTCAGATTGTGATTGTTAGCGTGTTACGCAATGGGGGCTTGTGGCCAAGTAATATCAGCCGCACGGGTCGATCGATCAGGTTAAGCTACGCTTGCCGCGGTTGGTCCGCGGGTGGGTGACCATCGTTACATACCAAGACCCCTCCGTGCCTCGGAAAGCACGTTAAGCCGCTAATCCCGGCTGTCATTCGTGGATCTTTCACAATCGTTACGGGTCGTCAGAAGCCCGAAAATCTGACAACCAGTCTTACCAAGGGGTTATCGTATTACCCAGTAACTGGGTTGTAGAGGTCAGATAGGCAGTCTCTCCATCTAAAATACTGGTATTCAGCTGCATCCAGTTAGACTGGAAGCCGACCCCAACATAGTTGGGAAAAGGCTAGGCAGATGAGTGTGTTACGCAATTAGCGTTCAGTTCTAGCACACCCCGGACACTCCATACAACGCTCGCAAAATAATTACCTACTACTACTACATTAAAAAATGACGTTTGTATACGTATGAATGTGTGCGTGAGGTACTTGTGTTTGCGAGCGCTCTTGGCGACGAACATGCCGAAGTGCGGGGTGAGGTGCGGTAACTGATGTTAGTGCGGGGAAGGGAGTGTCCTTTCTGTACGTAGTACTTTAAGTATTCTGTGGTTCTAGTTAAATTCTTGCGCAATCTAAAGACTCACAAAACAGAATTAGTGACAGTAACACAATCATCTGTATTTAGAAGGTTTTAGTTGTTTTTACACTTTTTCCAGCAATTATTTTCTGAATACCTAACGTCTTTAATTTTTAATGGAAAATCCATCGACGAAACTTAAAGTTATATAGATGAAAAGATCTTTAAGGATGATGATGTCATGAAAAACATCCTTCAGGTGATTTAAAATTAGAATTTCGGGTTGAAGTATTCAAACAATCAAATCAAATCAATTGAGTGCGTTACTCAATTTGGAGTGTGGAACGTAAGATAGACTAAACACGCTTGTACGATACGATTACATACAGAAAGCACGACTAATAGGAATGTCTATTCCTAGACAGCATGAAATGAATAGCATAGAATGGATTACTACATTGCGCTTTCTTGAACCAAGGTACCTATCTGGAAACAGTGGTTTCTATGAACAAAATTTACGGCAAGAAGTGCTATCTATGAACAGAGATTTCTGCCAACAGAGCTTCCTATGAACCGAGATATCTACAAACAATGTTTTCTATCAACAAAGTTTTCGGCGAAACGTGCTAAGTATCTAGGAATAGACATTTCATTAGCCGTGCTTTCTGTATGTAGTCGTATCGTACAAGCGTGTTTCTATCTAGATTAGGTACGTTCCACACTCCTCAATTTGTCTGACACTACAAATTGGCATCCACAGATAGGTACGTTTTCCGATTTATTTGTTTACATTTTGATCACCTACTTTTGATACAGGCCATAACCTACATAATTATAACACAATACACCACGTTTCTCAAAACCATTTGCACCTAAAATCAAAGATATTCCTTTCGTTTCCTTTGTTCGAATCATGCGCAAGTGCGTCACGAAAGCGCCGACCAATCAGCGCCGTTCGCGCCCGCGGCCCGTCACGATTCGACGCCTTCCATATTTGAATGCATGTCCTAATGTTCTGTTCGTTTTTTAAATGTGTTTGTGTGTGTTGTTGTTATGGTATTGGTAAATATAAATAAGTTATGTATGACAAGTTTGTATGTATATAATGATTAGTTACCGAAGGTTGTATTTGATTTCTTGGAGTCACGATTTTGTCATGTCTATTACTTTTACATCTTCTGGATATCTAGGTACAGATTTGGATTTAAATCATACTTACTTACCTAGGTACTTATGTTACATAGATAGATTAATCATTTATTTGGCGCAACACAGAAGAAAGAGCACATGATAAACACTAACTAAATACACTAAATCCCACAGCTGGGATGTGTCCCAGCAGTGGGACTCCCTCTCGAAAAGAGGAGGCCTGCGGGCCTCCTGTTTTCGAGAGGGAGTGGGCTGTAATCTGTAATCTACCACGCGGACCCAGTGCGGGTTGGTAGATGGCAAAAAGTATCCTATGTCATTTCCCGGGACTCAAACTATCTCTATACCAAATTTCATCTAAATCGGTTCAGCGGTTTAAGCGTGAAGAGGTAACAGACAGACAGACACTCGCATTTATAATATTAGTATATGGATGGATTATCGACAGGTTGGCCATCTGCCAGTTCGTATTAGGTACCCGGGTTCAAGTCCTGAAGGGTCAAAGTCGTTATATTTTTCAATTAAAAAACAAAACAATAACGGTTGTATAAAACAGCTGTTACTTGCATAGTCCGTGATTAGGTGCGGTACAACAAGTAACAATTAAGCAAAATAATAATTTTGTTAATTCGCAACCGACGTACGAGTATTACATGGACTGCACCCTCCTTGTAATTATACGAATATGCCGGAAAATACAGGGTGAAATTGAAAACTTGCGACAAATCGAAATGGGAGATTGTACTCATCATTATGAACAACTTTGTAGGTATAGGAACAGAGAAGGTAGAAAAAACAAAAAAAAATAGACCAGCGGGGTTTTCCTGAGCTCTTACTTAAAGAAACAACACTAACGGTAGTCATTGACCTCCCAAAAAAAAAAAAAACATCAATTAATTTTATTTTTTACTAGCTGTGCCCGCGACTTCGTTCGAGTGCATGACAGAAAACGTTTTAATTTTTTTACGCGGAACCCTAATTCTTTTCCTTAAATAAAAGCCTCTAAGTTACTCCTTATTACATCAGGCTCTATCTGCCAGTGAAAGTCCCGTCAAAATCGGTCCAGCCGTTTCAGAGATTAGCCGGAATAAACAGACAGACAAAAATTGTTAAAAATGTTATTTTGGTATATGTACCGTGTATACATCATTCCATATGCATTTAGTAAACAGCGGTTATTTTAATATTACAAACAGACACTCCAATCGTATGTACTTGCATGTATAGATTTTATCGTGTTTAGATATCGATATCCATCGCGTCTGTAGAGTTTAGCTAGACAATTTCAAATAACCCTGTAAGCATGTATAAAAAAAGAGAGATGACCTTAAGAATAGTAATTTCATAAATAAAAAGAGTTACATACCAAACATACCGTTTGGCTATCAATTACAAAAGAGCTACTCATTAATAATAAAAACAAAAGAAATCTCCGGAATCACGGTAGGTAGTAATTAAATTATATAAATAATTACTATCATAAAACTACCTGCAGCCTAATTGCGGAACGCCAAATCGTCAAATGATTCTGATCAGTTGGCTTCATTTCTATCACAATTGGCTTCATTTTACGATTTTCGAATTGCGAAACTCTAGTTTCTGCGCAGGGCCTTAACGTTCATAATTGGTTTCATAATAAACTAGAGTTTCGCAATTCGAAAATCGTAAAATGAAGCCAATTGTGATAGAAATGAAGCCAACTGATCAGAATCATTTGACGATTTGGCGTTCCGCAATTAGGCTGCAGGTTTTGCCTGCGGCTCAAAGAAGTAGAAAGAGGTGTATTAAGAACCTAGACCCACATTTCATCAGTAGACTAGTCGTAACGACTGTCAAAGATCTGCAAATGACAGCCGGGACCAACGGCTTCCGAGGCACAGAGGTGTATTTATGTAATGTATGGTCACCCATCCACGCATCGACCTCGGCGAGCGTTGCTTAACCTTGAAGATCAACCCGTGCGGCTGTTATTATTTAGCCACGAGTCGCTTTTTTAGTCAATATTCCTGCAGAGTTCCATTTGTAAGAGAAAGTTGCATAGAATTATAATTTTCTAAATAAACCCATGTTGATCCATTCAACCTAAACTCCCATATATTAGTGAATGTTTAAAGTAATAATTAAAAACTATTTAAGCCTACCGTAGACCGTAGATGGAATGCCGGGCACTCAATATAATTAATTATATTTGATGAACCAACGGTATCTACCGTTTAATTACCTAATATCACGTCTGTATACCCAGAAGGGTTGAACAGAGGTGTAGGTATAACAATATTTTGATTTTAATGAGTGTCCTTGAAGTTTCTTGCCTTTGTAGGGTTCCGCACCTCAAGAAAAAACGGAACCCTTATAAGATTACTTCGTTGTCCATCTGTCTGTCCGTCGGTCAAGTCTCTTTTTCTCAGGAACGCGTAGAGTTATCAAGTTAAAATTGATATCAAATACTCAAGGCTGCAATCCATTGAAGCAGTGAAAAAATCTAACTTCTAAGTCAACGCAATCAAAAGATACGGGCGTTTATGTTCCGGAATCAAAACCTATAGGGTACTTCCCGTTGACCTAGAATCATGAAATTTGGCAAGAAGCAATGTCATGTAGCACAAGTAAAGGAAATATCCGAAAACCGTAAATTTGTAGTTACATCGCCACCTCTTGAACTAATTTATTTCACACCCAGCCTGTAAATTGACAAACTTCATTATCTAAACTGTTATATAAAATCTATCTACATACAGTTCAAAGTCCTGACTGACTGATATATCAACGCACAGCCTAACCGCTGCCTACACTGTGGATGGGTGACCATCTTTACATACCTAGACCCCTCCGTGCTTCGAAAAGCAAGTTAAGCCTTTTTTCCCGGCTGTCATTCGTGGATCTTTGACAGATGCCCCCGAAAGTCTGACAACCAGTCTTACCATGGAGTATTGTATTACTCAGTAACTGGGTTGGGGAGGTCAGATATGCAGTCGCTCCATGTAAAATACTGATATTCAGCTGCATCCGGTTAGACTGGAAGCCGACACCAGCATAGTTAGGAAAAGGCTAGGCAGATGATGATGCTACAACATCTAGTTCGATTGAAAATAAACCCCAACATAGTTGCAAAGGCTATGTTGATGATGTTCAGTGGCTTGCATTGGTTTTCAGAATAGGTAGGCACTAGGCCGGGTCTAGTCTAGGCAAACGCGGTCACTAATCAGAAAAAAGTGTGGTCAAAAGTGTGGTTATTTGAGTAGTCATGTCTACTTAAGGGTGATAAATTGCGAAGGTCGAACGTCATAGTATTACGCGGGAGACGTACGTATTTTTAATTTTGTCGTATTAACTTGAACGAGTAAAGACCAATGACAATGTGCGAATAGTACGGGAGCCGAGTAGGCCGTCCGGCGACTGCCTACTGCCGCGCGTATTTGTATGAAGATTTTGTTTTTTATTAGGTATGATAATTTAGTGAGTTTTTTAATGGGCCACACGCACTAAAATGTAATTGACAGGCTTATGTTGATATATCGAGGTAGGCACTGCTTATATGCCTATATGCAATGCACGCCACTGATGACCCTGGACACCTACCGATTACTAACCCGCAGGTAGGTATTATACTCGTATATCCTATTGTCCACAAGCACAACCCGGACACTCCATACAACGCTCGCAAAATAATTACCTACTACTACTACATTAAAAAATGACGTTTGTATACGTATGAATGTGTGCGTGAGGTACTTGTGTTTGCGAGCGCTCTTGTTAAAGAACTGCGACGAATACGCCGAAGTGCGGGGTGAGGTGCGGTAACTGATGTTAGTGCGGGGAAGGGAGTGGCCTTTCTGTACGTAGTACTTTAAGTATTCTGTGCCACAAGGCTTATTACCCAATCAGCCTTAATTGATTGGAGCCGTTGCATTGTAGTCGACTACTAACAATAATTGAGATTAAGTTACAAGAGCTTCAACACTGTGTCAATTAACTAATACGTGTTCCTATATTCGGTAGCAAGTATCTTTAGTGTTTGGCCAGACTGGCAGCGGGGGGCGGGGAGCGGCGCGGATGCGAGAACGCGTGCAATCTGCATATCTGCAGTCGAACGCGGCTTCGTTCTGAATGTTGTCGTGTCCAGTGTTTGTCAAAATATAATATGGATGAAGAACACTTATTTTTACTCTCGAACTAGTTTGAGAACCTGGGACCCCGCGCGGGCTGCCCGCGCACTCACTGCGGCCACTTTTATGAACGAGCTATGGCGTGAGTTGCCCGCGCGCTCCCCGCGCCGCTCACCGCGCCCGCGTGCCCACTATGGACGCTCAAATGAAGTTCTTATGTTTGAGTACCCCGTGCCCGCGTTTGCAGTCTGGCCAAGCACTTAGGCCCGGATTCCACTGAAGCGGAGCTGGGCGGAGCGGAGCGGAGACGTGCAGGAATCGCCCAATCACAGACGAGACTAGTGACGCGATGAATATTTCAACCATTGTGATTGGTCGATTCCTGCACGTCTCCGCTCCGCTCCGCTTCAGTGGAGTCCGGGCCATATGCTTGTAATATAATCCTCCCGACCGAATTTCAGCCATGGTGGCCAATCCTAGCTTAGACCAGCCATCGACGCGGGAGATATTATAGTGTCCAAGTGTGTGCCCAGACACAGGTGCACTCTCATAGTTCGATGGGACGGAAATCCGACACGACCGGAGAGAGATCAGGCGCAGGACCAACGGCTTAACGTGCTTTCCGAGGCACGGGGGTATCACACCGCCAACTTCTAAACTCCGGGTTGTTACCGAGAAATCCTAATAGAACAATCCAATAACACTTTAGCCCGACCTGGGAATCAAATCCAACACTCAGCAGTCGCCATAAATGATAAATTATTTATTTTCTGTAAGTAGGTTTGTACAAACACTTTTTTACACGTCAATCATATTTTTTTTAAGCTAGATGAGGTCGGCGTTTCCTATCTGACTACTCTGAGAAGAAAGGCCGAAACAAACTCAGAGGTCACAGTCTCATTTAAAGTCCAGACAAAATCTTGGTCAAATCATGTGAAGACCATGTAGATTGGTGTCTGAAATGGTCTTAATAGATATAAGAAAGTTTTACATTTCTATGGCAGTCGCGCTTGCGACCACGAGACCAGCTCCGAAATACACTAGCTATATAGCTAGTGTATTTCGGAGCTGGTGGTCTCTGGTCTGGAATGTATATATGTACATTGCACTCGAATAATGCCGTAAGAAATCACTTTTACTTTTAATAACCAACCTGCACCGTGAGAAAAACCTCTTTCCTCTTCAAACAACAATTAAAAACCAATAACATTATTACTTCGCTGATTTCTTTACAAAGCCATGTTATTATTAAAACACTGAAACCTGTATTTGAGATTGAAAAATGGTCTAAAAATCTAGGTCGATACATCATATTTTACAAGTTAGAAAATAATTGAGACAGGCCGAAAATTTTGCCTTTTTTTTTCAATGTAGGTATGTCTAAAATAATCTCAGACGTGTAATTCAGTTTTCACTGGCTTCGCGAGTTGATACTTGATAGAGTAGGGTGGCCATTGATAGAGATCTTTCACGATAATTTTTCAAGAAAATGAAGAAAACCATACTGGCATCGATGCATGAGTTTAGATCGAATTAGAGAGATACTTATAACAGCTCTTTTGTCTCTTGGCAGGAACATGCGTGTGTTAGAAAATGGGGTAGAATCTATATAAGGTGTAAAAAAATTAACTGCAAGAACTTTAAGAGGTGCTGTTTCATACATTTTGGCCGAGTAGGTAGGTATTGAACTTTTGTATGAAACAGCTGATTTTTTTTCGTGATTTCGGAGTTGGTCCCATAGTGAAAGTTGTTCAGTTCGATGGTCTAAAACACCTCTTAAAGTTCTTGCAGTTAATTTTTTTACACCTTATATACAGGATGTTACGGAAAGGGTATATCAATACAAACGGGTTGAAGAGTGTATCTGGTCTAGAATATCTGTACAAAATTTCAGCTCAAAATCATTAACTTTGAAAATGCTTAATATTTTTTTATTTCGACTTCACGGCGCTGCACTGGCGCGCGGCGGCGTGATGTGCATGTACTAGTCGCACAGACACACTACAGATAATGGATAATGACCCTCGTAGTGCGGTGACACGTTTGTTATGATTTCAATTTAATAAACTATCGAAATAAAAAAATATTAAGCATTTTCAAAGTTACTGCTTTTGAGCTGAAATTTTGTACAGAGATTCTAGACCAGATACAGTCTTCAACCCGTTTGTATTGATATACCCTTTCCGTAACACCCTGTATAAGTCTATGTGTATATTACCCAAATATAAAGCCACAGCACCCTGTCCTCCGCCTTCCGCATCCAGTCTACCCCAGCCACCTTCTTTAGGTCGTCCGTCCATCTAGCTGGGGGGCGTCCCACACTACGCTTGCCGATACGCGGTCTCCACTCCAGGACTCGTCTGCTCCATCGACAAACATGGCCAGCCCACTGCCACTTTAGTTTACTTACTTTGCAAGCTATGTCGGTAACTCCGGTTCTTTTCCGGATAATTTCATTCCAGAACCTTAATTGTGTAACACACTATCAATCGGAATCTGAATCATTTTGAAGTAAATTGCTAGTACATTACTTCATAAGTTCGAAAAATTTGTCTGCTCAACACGTAAATAATGCAATGAATGTTGTTGAACTGTCAAAATGAAACCGATTCCGATTGATAATGTGTTATGCAATTGCCCGCTGGACTCCGAGCATAGCTCGCTCCATAGCGCGCTGAGCGACCTATTTTTGACTACACAGGGTGCGTCAAAAATATAACTTTAATAAATTTTTCATGACATAATTCACTTACATAAAATACTACAAAATTCGCCAAAATATCCCACTTCCCTCCCATAGTCACCCTACCCCACACATCCACTCGTGAGAACGGGTCGGGAATCGAACCCCCTATAATCAACCAATCGGTACACCGCAATTAGATCAGACGGACAGACGTACACTTCACTTATGTATATATACACATATATTTGTTGTATATGCCAGACAGGTTCAAAACCTGCCATGTATGTTCCAGAATTTTGCGATGTCATAATTTAGTTATAGTATCCGGTTGTTAATATCGCAATTTACATCCATACTAATATCCATACTTTATATACTTTATAATATTACGAGTATAAATTCGCAAGTAACTCTGTCTGTCTATCTGTCTGTCTGTCTGTATGTTACCTTTTCACATCTAAACCACCGAACCGATTTAGATGAAAGTTGGTATAGATATAGTTTGAGTCCCGGGAAAGGACATAGGATAGTTTTTATTTCGATATTCCCACGGGATCGAAACTTATGCGGGTGAAACCGCGAGGCGCAGCTAGTTATGATATAAAAGCTTGTCGCGAGATTTACAGGTAAATCTCGCGACAAGCTTTTATATCATAACTAGCTTCCGCGGAAATCCAGTAACGGCGAATATATGCTAATAATAAATTAAATATCATAGCTGCATTCTTTTTTTACTTTATATGACATTTCTTACATGTTTTTACGCATGGCGCCGCTATCTAAAAAAGTATAACACCTTTATTTAATTTATTATTGCAATCAACACGCACCAAATGTCCTTACCATTTCCAAACAAAAGTCGGCCTAATTGCGCGGAATGGCCCACGGTCTGTGTAGATAACTGATCTGAATTTTCAAACTAAACGAACTCGCATTTACACGAGTACTTACTTAAATCTATTAATATTAATAATTAATAAATATTTATTTGTTACTTAAGAAATTAAAACAGCCTTAATACCAACACGTCTAACTTGGTCAAATAACCCGCCCCTAACTGTTCCCGAGATTAAAATAAATAATTACTTAGGTACTTACTTATAACTTAGGTATTTAGAAGTTGCCGGTTGACGGTGGAGTTTCTTACCCATTCTTCTCCATACGAAAACTACCTTTTGGAAGGGGCGACTAGAATCAACTTTATTTTAAGTTAATTTTTGACGTTCAAAAGTGCCTACTGCCTTTTATTTGTCTATTTGAAATAAATGCTTTGACTTTTGACTTTGAAGGTTTCAACTTTATAACTCACCATTTTTTCAATAATTAGATAGGTACGTATTGTTAGTAGGTAATTGAATTGACGAAAATTAAGGTTATAAAATTAACTTCAGTAAAATTGTCAAATGAAAATCATATTTTTGGTGATTTTAAATTAGAATTTCAGGTTTAAATATTCAAATAATGAAATCAAAGCACTCAATTTGTAAGTGGAAGCCACAGGGATATTTTCTCATCCATTTCACGTTTGTTTACATTTTCATCACATAGGTACTTTTGAAGCAGACCAGTTCTATTGTAATAAAGAAACGCCAACTTTCGCTGCATACTGCAATTCATAATTTCATCCTCACTTTAAATCCCTATGCATAACATTTGTATGCTTAACTGGCTGTCTAATTGCAATAGCAGCACTGCTTACCCCGTTACGCCTCATAAGGCTGGCGTTACGTATGTTATCAGTAAAAAGTGTTAACAAATGATGCATACAAAGTAGAATTAGATTGTATCAGTTTATCGGATCATTGGGTTAGCAACAATGTTGTTCATTTCGATTGCTGGCAGTAGACTGCTGTCGGTAGCGAGGGGCTTGTGTTTAAATGTACTATTTGGAACCGAGCTGCCAACGGCTAAGGTAACGGCTGGTAACCTTAGCCGATTGCATGCAGTCGCTGCACGTGCAGTCGGCAGTTGCAGTTGGCAGCTCCGTTCCAAATAGTACCTTTAGTAAGAACAGACGCACGGTACCTAAGCCACGCTTGTCGCAGTTGGTCCGTGGTTGGGTGACCATCTTTACATACCAAGACAAGATCCCTCCGTGGCTCGGAAAGCACGTTAAGCCCTTGGACCTGGCTGTCGATCTTTGACAATCGTTAAGGGATGTCAGAAGCCTGAAAGTCTGACAACCAGTCTTACCAAGGGGTATCGTGTTACCCAGTAACTGGGTTGTGGAGGTCAGATAGGCAGTCGCTCCATGTAAAATACTGGTATTACTGGTTACTTCCCTTTAGACTGGAAGCCAACCCCAACATATGTAGTTGCGAAAAGGCTAAGCAGATGATCGTAGAGAGCGAGGAAAGGAAGAATAAGAAAAATATTTACTTACTAACAGCGCCCCGAGGTTTTTCCCGCATAAGTTTCGATCCCGTGGGAATATCGAGATAAAAACTATCTTATGTCCTCTCCCGGGACTCAAACTATCTCTATACTAAATTTCATCTAAATCGGTTCAGCGGTTTAATCGTGAAGAGGTAACAGACAGACACACTTTCGCATTTTATAATATTAGTATGGATTTGGTACCAAACACAGTTTCGGGGTTCCTCGTCTTCCGATTTACCTGAAGGTCTGAAGGCCTACCTATATTATACAGTTAGATTGCCAAGCTGTTCTCGCTGTGGTGAACGAGAAGATATGCGTGACCGTGGGTTACTATTCTCCGAATAGACCAAGACTCCTGCGCGCCTCAGACAGCACGGTAGAGGTACTTATCGTCGTCGGGTTTTCTTACGAATTTCTACGTCATTTCATGAAAATCTTATACTCTAGTTCATACTGAACTAATATAATATGTTTGCATACCACATCTAACTGAGATACAGGTTTATTCCTAGTTCAGGTAAAATTCAATGATTATTTAGTTTATGGCTCTAATATTGTCAATATTTATATACACTCAACAAAAGAGGTATGCAGGATCGTCGGATATACACTCGGCGTCACAAAAATCGCACCTCTTTAAAAATTCCCTTCAAAGTCATTTTAACCCTATTAATCAATTGTAGACATGTAACTATAAGGTATCATTGGAAAGGCAATTTATTTAAATTTCAGAATAAATCAATGGATTTGTTTTTCTGTTTACCAGGGAATAAAATAAAGCAAGCTAATGCAAATGATTAAAAAGTTAAATTTTATTTTATCAGCAAAAATTACAACAAAGTCCTTAAAAACCACTTAAAACCTAGTGTTACCCCCCCTTGCCCTGATGACTGCTTCCATGCGTTCTCTCATGGACCTAATTAATGTGACAACAGTCTCTTGCGGAATGTTGTCCCATTCTGCAACGACGGCGGCATCTTAGAGGTCTTGGAGAGTGGTAGGGGCAGGATCACGTGCCCGTACTCGCCGTTTCAGTTCATCCCAAAGGTGCTCAATAGGGTTTAGGTCGGGACTTCACGCCGGCCAGCGCATAATAGGGATTCCAACTTCTTGCAGGTAGTCTCTTACAATTAAAGCGGTGTGACAGCAGGCGTTATCGTGCATTAACTTGAACCCACTGCCAACAAAACCCGCATAAGGGACATACTGCTCCTCTAAGATCTCTGTTATGTACCGTGCAGCAGTCAGCAACCCTTGCCCGCGAGCACTTCCAGTCCGAGAAACACACACAAGGTTCGTTTTGCCGTCGATTGACATGCCGCCCCAGAACATGCACGAGCCACCCCCGTATTCCACTGTCTCTTGAATACAGGCTTGTGCGAATCATTCCCCTTGCCTCCTATACACTCTTCGACGCCTGTCGTTGCAGAAAAGACACACCCTCGTCTCATCCGAGAAGAGCACAGCCCTCCATTGGTCTATTGTGCAATCCACATGGTCACGGGCAAATTGCAACCGGTCTCTCCTTTGCTGTGCAGTCAATTTTGGCCCTGTAGCAGCCCTATGAGCTGCAATTTTCTTCTCCTGCAGTCTTCTTCTAATCGTGGAGACGCTTACAGAAGTTCTGCGAGCTGATCGCAGTTGTTGTTGCAGCTCAACAGCATTGGAGAACCGATTACGTAAAGACGTCGAAACAATGAAGCGATCGTCTCTTTCGGATGTGCACCGTTGTCTTCCAGATCCACGTCTTCGGATATAGCCACCAGTCTCTTGGAAGCGTTTGAACACTCGTTGAACGGCAAAACGACTCAAGTTCAGTTGCCGAGCAACATCACATTGCCGCATCCCTGATTGCAGTAGTGCAATGACTTGAGCGGCTTCATCTGCAGTGGTATCCATCTTCTGGGGTATTTTTCTTGCTGTAGCTGTTCACGTGTGTTCACTTCAAAGGTTGAATAGCGAATGACCCACATTTAACCCGGGTCGCCCGTTTTATACCCTTGTAGGGAGGTGCAATTAGTGGCCGTTGTAATGCGTATTTTGACAACATTTTTTTTAAAGTTACGTGCTAATGAGATCTGTTGTGTTTAGGAATTCTAACTGTTGTTAATTTAAAGGTCGTTAAACATACTTTCAATTGATACCAATATTAATTGGGTTTAATGTATTCGTTGCTGGTGGGATATGCTTTAAACTTATTTTCGAAGAGGTGCGATTTATGTGACGCCGAGTGTAGTTGAAGTTTAGTAAGAAACCGATGGAAATTGTCGATTGTTTAATTTGATAAATGAGCTGTTTGTTTTTTATTAATAAAATTAAATTTTATTCGAGAATATCCATCGGTTTTGTGTGGAGATTCGTAAAATGGTCCACAAAATATGAAATGTCAAATAATATTATGAATTGTCAGTTTGTGACCATTTTACGACTTTTAGTATTATGATCCATAATGTTGTCCTTTTATGATTCTGCCAAAGTGGCTTATTAGGTCCCCAGAACTCATTCTCTCGTCTCTCGCACTGTATATACAAGATTTACAACGTAAACATTATAACTTTTCTGCTATCCTATCTTAAACTTAACTAACCACACCAACAATGTAAAAAGACTTATGTAATATATTACTTATATAACTTATAACATCTTGCACATCACGAAGGAACTTGCCTTCAAAATAAATCAAAGCTTACTTGAGTGTAACATGAGTTATGATAGCAACGTCTCGGGTTCGATTCCCGGCTCGTGTAATCGCGGCCCGAGGCCTGGAATTAGCCCCAATTAAGTACATCAAACACAGTTTTTATTTCGCATCCCAATGTTTTTGGTTTTTAGTTTAAATTCGTTGTTTCTATGTTTTGTAATTGGAGGGCTGTTTTTTGTACGTTTTTGGGTGATTTTTTTTCGTTATAGATGCTTCTTTAAGTTTTTTTATGTAGTTTAGAAAGAAGTATAGCGATTCTTAAATTAAAACTATTATTGTGGCTAAGCTGTAACAGCCGCACGAGTCGATCGATCAGGTTAAGCTACGCTTGCAGCGGTTGGTCCGTGGATGGGTAACCAAGACCGCCTTTACATACCGAGTCGCCCCCGGAAAGCACGTAAAGCTCTTGTCCGTGGATCTTTGATTGTCAGAAGCCCGAAAGTCTGACAACTAGTCTTACCATGGAATATCGTAGAATAGAATAGAATAGAATACTCTTTATTATGTACACCATATAAATACCCAGTAGTACCCGTATTACCAAGTAACTGGGTAAGCCGACCCTAACATATTTGGGAAAAGGCTAGGCAGATGATGATATTTATTTACTCTTTAGGAAATAAGAATACCTACATTTAAGAGTTTATTTTAGAAAATAATGGCTGAATTTATAACGCAAAGAAATAACAAAAAAAAAAAGTCGTGAATATTCATTAACAAAGAGAAAGTGCTAATTTCCTTCACATTATCTTTCTAGTCGTAAAAGTTGAAAATCAAAATCAAATCGCCAAGCGTTTGGTTGACTCTTCGCGTGACCAGAGGGCTGGCCTATTTTTAGCCCAAAGAAAAAGCATTGCCATCCACCGTGGTAATGCTGCCAGCCTTTTGGGCACTTATCCCATTGACTGCGATGCGGACGAATTTTTTGATGCCCGATGAGCTCCTGTCTCTTTTTATTTATTTTTATTAAAAATCAAAAGTAATTTATTCAAACTAGGCCGAGAATCAGCACTTCTTGAACGTCAAAATTACATAAGACAGTCCCCCAAAACGCCCGCCCTTCACCACTTTAGTTTGGAAGAAGTGGCACTAACCCCTCCTCTAGAAGAAAGGGTCTAGCATAGAAAATCATCTAAATGTACGCCCTCAACAACCTATTAATACTTTATAACAAAAGCAACCAACAAATTGTCATGAGAACAAACAGCTGATGCAGTTTCAGTAATTCCAAAATTATCGGAAATAAATAAAAGACTTGAACCTAATTAGTTAGTTACCTACCTATAGGTACTACAATAACAGTTAATACTTAACTATTACGTACGTTAACTAGTAATTCACTTAAATCAAACCGCTGCTTTTAACTTTTGAAATGAAAAATTCTGGGGGAGTTTGCGTTTGATTTGCGGTGGCGGTTCCGTACATTGTGTTAATTGGTTGATTTAATTTGTGTGTAGGAATTTGGTAGTCTGCCAACTTTTGCAAGCAAAGTTGACTTGCAAAAGGTACTTTTTAAATCTGAGTTGAAGGCTCTATTTTAAATTCCGACGTTTGGCCCCCAGACTGGAGCGGGCCGGGGCTGCCTTGAAGCGGCTCTTGCCCAATCTAGGGGTCTAAACGCCTCCTGTCGAAGGTTCTACGCGGGGGTCGTGCGGTCCATGGCCTTTTACGGGGCACCGGTTTGGGCGCGTTCCTTGAGGCGGCGACCAGCACGCCGGTTGAACGCGTCCCAGAGGACCATGGCCGTCCGGCTAGTCCGGGAATAACAAAAAGGCAATATTCGAAATTGTGTAATTTTTTTTTATTTTAAGCATTTTTCTGTCGTTTGAAAATGTTCATTGCCATTTCAAGTCATCAGTAGATACCTACTGGGTGTATAGGTAATACAATTTTAACTCAATCAGGATTACCTTAATAAACATGTACAGACGCCAGCACATCGCAGCTACTACAATCTGTCAAATTTCTTTAATAGATTTTCAACCTTATCGCTAAATCTTAAGGTTCAAAGTTGATTAGGAAAATTTGACAGTTTCGGATAGCTTGATGTGCTGGCGTCTGAACATCATCATCATCAACTTCACCCACTGCTGGACATAGGCCTCTCTTTGCCTCTCTTTGCTCCTGTGCCAGCATTACCCGGGTTTTGCCCGCAATAACAACAGTTTTAACTGCATCACGCACTATTTATTTAATTTTCCTGAAAGTATTTAAAGCCCAGGTACCCTCCGTGGGAAGGTCAGTAACATCAAGGCGTTGCCGGCCTTCCTTGAGGAGCTGGGGTGGATCGAATAATCGATTTTCCCACGCGTACGCAAAATACGCCATTGACGTGGAGTTGCGGACACCAGCCCATATTACCTAAGGCTAAGTTCAAATGATAAATTAAAAACGGCACGTTCATACTTCGAGTACCATTTCTTTCGCCACCATTTCTCCATAGGCCACCATTCTCTCGATTTCTACGGACCCCTAAAAGGTAGGAATTATGTCATAATTTATTCAAGAACCTACCCTCCGTCATCGGTAATACATACCTTCTTGCCATACGTTGTAATTTATCAGATTTTTCCTTTACTGGTAATACATAGGCCGCGTCATTGAAGGAGGTAGTAGGTATTACTTTATCTATGTATCTGTTTCAAGTTTATGTGTAATGTATACTTTTTTGAGAGCAGTGGTAGCCCAGTGGTATCGGCCGCGACTTACGAGTTGTAGGTCGTAGGTTCGAACCCAGACAGGCGCTTTACTTTGTGTAAATTATTTCATCACCACTGCTCTCAAAACGGTGAAGGAAAACATCGTGAGGAAACCGGCATGTCCTAGAACCAAAAATTCAAAGACATGTGACATCTACCAACCCGCACTGGGCCCGCGTGGTGGATTACGGCCCACTCCCTCTCACAGAGAGGAGGCCTGTGTCCCAGCAGTGGGAACATTATAGGCTGATGATGATGATGATGATTGATACTTTTTGAAGGCGTCTATAGCCGTATGTGGCCGTTGTTCTGAATGAATTAATGATGGCTGATTTTTTATTGTTTTTCCTTTACTAACGTTTTTTTTTCAGTCTTCAGTCCCTTTTTTCATTGTATCACTAATTCATTAAAGAATAAATTCACTGAATGCGCTGAAAGATAGATCTTGTTCCTACAAGAAATATACTATACCATGTTTTAACATATCTTGGGGCCATTGGGTTCCGGTCCTTTGGATGGCGTACGAGGGGCCGAAGCCAACACGTGAGGCCCGTTAGACGTTTTCAACATAATTCTTATGATTACTTAATCATAATATAGTTTTATAGAAAAATGGTACCTACGCTGCTGGGGAGTTTGTTGCGCCACTTCTAGTACCCAACTAAAGCACTAGGAAGTGGTGAAGGGTGGTCATCTTGGGGGGTGGGTTTGAGCTTTGAGGTCAAACCACAAAGTTTACAAATTAGTTACTTATAGTTTTTTTTTTTTTTGTTTAGCCTGTACCTACTGTCCCACTGCTGGGCAAAGGCCTCCCTCCCCCAAGTCCTTCCAGGAACTCCTTTCCCGCGCCACCTCGAACCAGCCCTCGCGGTACGCGTCCAGGTCATCTCGCCAGATTCATGTCTCTTTCTGGGCCGACCTCGGCGGCGCCGTCCATCTTCCGGCACCCATTGTGTGGAAACTTTTGCCTACAGTTACAATAATAACCTATAGTTACAATAATGAAAACAAATTCAGTAGGTACCTACGGGTTTGTGAATTAAAAAAAAAAACAATCATGAAAACAATTTTAATTCACACAAACCCGTAGTGAATTTGTATTCATTATTGTTTTCTTTTGTTTTTTTTTTTTATTTTTTGTAATCAGAAGTAATTCAGGAGCACCTTATTAATCATAAAGAAACCCTTGAAAAGTTTTTATCCCTACTGGTAGCGATAAACGGAAAAAAAATCCAACTAGCCCAACCAGTGCGGATCAGTAGGGATATATGGAGCACAAGGTTCCATATATCCCTACCGGTAGCGATAATTGGAAAAAGTCTCCAAGTATCCCTACCAGTGGAGATATCAGTAGGGATATAAGGAACAGGGGATATATTTAAGGTCCAGCCGCGCTAAATTTGCCAAAGATGTAAACAACAATGGCCGCTCGAAATTGAATAAAATCGATATACAAGAACGTTTATTTTAAGTAATGTTTGTTTTCGTGTAGTTAGCTCGGAGATTTACATGAAAACAAACATTACTTAAAATAAATGTTCTTGTATATCGATTTTATTCAATTTCGAGCGGCCATTGTTGTTTACATCTTTGGCAAATTTAGCGCGCCCGGACCTTAGGTAGGTTGGTAACCTAACCTATACATTCCACAGACTTTTATACCCAAGAAACCTCAACCAAATCCGTGCAGCAATACAAGTTTAATTTCCACAGACATACCGAAAGTGAGAAACTCTAAATTAAAAGCATGGTTTACGGACTTATCTACATCTGTACTCACAATGGGCGATTGTTCTGTTTCGTGCAGCTATCTGTTTGATAACTATCTCTTAGTAATTCGGTGTTTAACTGCATTTCTGTAACTTTTATGTTGAACCCAGAATTGTAGAGTGTAGTGTCCATGGAGTTTCTTGCCCGTTCTTCTCCATACGAACCTAATAATGGTCCTCTAGACCGTACTTCGGTCATGGCGGCCAATCTCAACGGAGACTAGCCTTCGGCGCAGGAGATATTATAGAACACATGTGTGAGCAGACACGCAGGGGCACTCTCTCTTCCCTCACAATCCGACACGACCGGAGAGAGATCAGGCGCAGTACCAACGGCTAAAAGAAACTACAACGCTTTGGAATGAACAACTAGCTGCATCTTTCTGACTTCAAAAGTGTTTGTAATTGGTTTATTTGAAGTAAATAATTTGAGATTGAGTTTGAAATTTTCAAAACTGATTTCGAAATCAAAACAACTTTCACTATGAGACGAACTCAGAAATCACGAAAAAAAATCAGCCGTTTCATACATTTTGGTCAAGTAGGTATTGAACTTTTGTATTAAACAGCTGATTTTTTTTCTTGATTTCAGAGTTGGTCCCATAGTGAAAGATGTTCAATTCGATGGTTTCAAGTACCTCTTAAAGTTTGTCGGGTTAATTTTTTAACACCTTATAAATTAACATTAGATATATATATTTTAAATTATTATTTCCTTTATTTCATTAAATACATATAATTCATATTTTTAAATATTAGAATTAAAAAAAAAAAAAAACAATACCTATACAAAATAGTAGGTAGTCCACCGATATCGGGAACAGGGCAAACTACTACTAGCCGTGTCAGAGCTCCAGAGAGAGGAACCTTCACAAAGCGGGCCGTGTCCAGAAGTACCGCTTTCTGAATCAAGCCCTTGATCCAGCTGCCCAACGAGAGCCTCCTCAGGTGTTGGTCGAGGCTCTTGGCTATTAATCCATTGGCTGTCACCAGGGAAATGTATAAAAAAACCTATTATTATTATCGGGATTAACAATAGATATTTATAGCTGGTATTTCAGCTAATTATGAATTTGATTGAAAAAAAATGCTTTATAATTTTTAAGACAATTAGGTTAATGAGCTTTTATCTGGGACAATTATCTATTATGTGGATGCTGAAACTAAATAATTATTATATTTATAAAATAACATAAAAAAGTCTAGAAACCTAAACAATTTTCATAAAACATAAATTTTTCATCGTAAAATCTGTTTAGTTTCAGCTACTCGATAACAGATGGCGCTAGCAGCACCACTGTAACAAGATTATAATGTTAGCGTATAAATTGCTTGTAGCAAATTGCTCACATTGTATGATTAAAGTAAAGGTATATTCATCCTCACTTGTGGGAGTTGTGGGTCTCATAAGAGTTTAAAGATATCAAGTGCACTGGTACAACATCTTGTAGGCAATAATTAGGGCTAAATTGTAATTTAATTTCGTTTCGATACAAGATTTGTAATAGAAGAACTAGAACAGTTCATGCACCGGTAAAAAGAAGGAGAAAAGCCAGTCAGCAATAGTCAATGCAAGGGCTGACTGTCTAGATAGCACTAGACATACTCAAATACGTACTTAGTGTTTTTTGTGTAGAATCTTTTGATAAGACGGCTTATTGGTTGATTCGCACGAATAATGTCGCACGAAATGGGCGAATCGACACTTTTAATTAACATAATTTTTTTCTGTAAGCGATTCGCACGAAGGTACTTTATTAGTGTGCGAATCGAAAATTCCAGAATACGTATTAGGCATTTGACACAAGAAATTAAGAAAACGAACAAGATATATCGGCTTATTGATTGATAAGCCGACATGACTTGTTCATCTTCAACTGGCCTTTCCTTAGGGCCAATTCTTGTTATTTTAAGAACTTCCTAGTGAACTAACCTACCTACCTCTAATTTTCCTATATTTTTGACAAGTTTTTGACATTGATTGTCGCTGAGATGAGATTTTTTTTGGTGGGCGGTTTAAATCCTCATGGACTTCCTCCATCGTGGGGGTGACAGAGGGGCACGCCGGACTCTTACCGGCTAAAACCACCGCGGTGTTCCACCTCTACCTATGGCCGGGGGTGCGGGATTCGCATAAGCATTCACCGCTCCCCCGACAGAGATGAGATTGCGACTAGAATTTGAACGTTTTTAATTACGGAAACTGGCCTCCAGGTGTTTCAATGTTTCCAATTTCAGTTGGCACGCTTAACGTTGGACACTGACGGTCGGGCTGGTCCACAAATTCAAGGTCGCTCAGCGCGCTATGGAGCGAGCTATGCTCGGAGTCTCTTTGAAGGATAAAATCAGGAATGAAATTATCCGGAAAAGAACCGGAGTTTTCGACATAGCTTGCAGAGTAAGCAAACTGAAGTGGCAGTGGGCTCGCCATGTCTGTCGAAGGACTGATGGCCGGTGGAGCAGGCGAGTACTGGAGTGGAGACCGCGTACCGGCAAGCGTAGTGTAGGACGCCCCCCCGCTAGATGGACGGACGACCTAAAGAAGGTAGCTGGGGTCGACTGGATGCGGAAGGCGGAGGACAGGGTGCTGTGGCGCAGTCTGGGAGAGGCCTATGTCCAGCAGTGGACTGCGATGGGCTGAGTTGATTGATTGATTGACGCTTGTTAATGCATAATATTACAGTCATGTGGGTGTTGATACATTGTTGGGTCTCTGTTGGCCTTCATACATTCATAGATAGGGATTGATTTATGGAATTTCTGCCGCCAAGCAGCGTTAGACGCTTTAGGTGCAGTGGCACTACGGCAAGACAGTCCCTCTTTGTCTGTAAGGTTGACCAACATCAGAATAGGTTGAAGTACGCGCCGAGAGTAGTAAGGTACAGCTGCTGGAGTCGCATCGCAACGTCAACTTTAAGGCGTTTGTGGTGCGCATACCAACATGCTACCTGCACCTGGTGATGGAAGAAGGCTTTTGGTCGCAGGATGTGGTATTCCGCCGCTTTCGCGGTCAAGTGCCACCGGAACGCACAAAGACTTAGTGCAACTAAGTGATACTAACATAGTTATTATGTTTTACTTACTAACAAAATTGTTACTATATTATTATGTATACTTAGGTTAAGGTATGTATCTATGGGTCTGTGTTACCTGAAAATAAATGGTTTGTTATTATAATAATTATATTGACCAACTTCTTGGTGTCTATCAAATGCATATATGACCAGGTATTATGACCTAAGAGAATGGTTTTAGACAACTGATTTAATTATAATTTGAGTACCTATTTGTCTGCATTTTGTTTTTTGTTTCGACGAATGATTAATCTATTAACTACAGTGTTATTGTAATTTTTTCTCAATTAATATTTATAATGTATGTTAAATATTCCACGCTTTTTTGAAAATTTTATGAATAAATGAACTGAACTGAACATAAAACGTACATTTTCATAAGCATTTTATCATACTGTTTTTACCCAACCCTTTTTGCAATTTCTACCATCTCTATCATCTCTCTTCTCAGTGTTTACACCCTTTCTAGCCATAAGTACTTATCATCTTTCCCACAATCCACCTAAGTTCGGGCGTTTCTAAATATTTGCCAAAGATGTAAACAGCAATGGCCGCTCGAAATTGAATAAAATCGATATATAACAACATTAATTTTAAATAATGTTTGTTTTCGGCTAGTTAGCTCATAGATTCAGACAAAAACAAAAATTACTTAAAATAAATGTTCTTGTATATCGATTTTATTCAATTTTGAGCGGCCAGTGTTGTTTACATCTTTGGCAAATTTAGAAACGCCGGACTATATGTGTTCTTTGGTCTCCTCTTATACCCATCCATATCCATAACACTTTCCATATCACACTATACTTGCATATTTGAATACCAATCATCTCCAGCCACTGCTGGTTGAAATGAAATAAAAATTTCATTTAGAAATGTTTATTTCTGTAAGGAGGTCTTTTATGAGGAAATGCTGGTGGTTGTTTCTCCATAGAAACGCTCTCGCCTGTTATCTTTCTGGTTAATGACCATAAAGCAGTGATTTTTTACAGAATAATACATATTAACTAGTATGTCCCTATGTTTTCCTTTTTGATGATACATTATTTTTATAAGAACCCTCTATAAATGCCAATTTAAACCGCTGTGAACAGAGGCTTAGTTGAAAAAAGAAAAACATACGGACACAGTATAATATCCTTCTTATTCAGTTTATGAAATATCTTTTAAATTAGTCCAATATTGGAGGAGGAAATAGGCGAGGGTCAAACCTCGAATTACGGTTTTTTACTTAGGATTTTTCAAAAGTCTCTCCGACCGCATTTCCTCATAAGACACTTTTACACGCCATTAAAACTAGATGGCGCCAGCATTTTCAAACTGACTGTTCACTGAGAAGAAATGCCGAAACAAACTCCGAGGTCTCTTTTAAAGTCCAAAACTCCAAACACTAAATTAGGATTTTATGTGAGTCTAAGACAGGGCCGTTTAAAAAAAAAAGTGTTTATTCACATAAATAATTTTAAACATGACATATTACGAGTACCTCTGCCAAACTGCAAAGCAGTTTGTTGGCAGACGTAGCTCCTTTTTAACCGACTTCAAAAAAAGGAGGAGGTTATCAATTCGACTGTATTTTTTTTTTTTTTTTTTTTTTTTATGTTTGTTACCTCATAACTTGCGACTGGGTGAACCGATTTTCATGATTCTTTTTTTATTTGAAAGCTGGTGCTTCCCGTGTGGTCCCATTGTCACCATTTCAATATCTGATGATGGGATCTTAGAGAAATCGAGGGCAACCCTCAAATTTTATAGGCTCACTTATTGTTTTTCGCATGTTTTATGAAGTATCTTGTGTATTTGCGTATGGTTGTCACCATCTCAGGTAGCTGGGCTGATGATGGAAGGTACAACTCCTTAACAGTAAGAAGTTACTCGAACAGGAAAGGACTGTTTTAGTAAATTGTTTTGATATTTGATAGGGCATTTGCCACATTTGGTCTCATGATCATCAAGTCATGATCTGATGCTGCAGTCAGGATAGTCTGCAGAGTACCTAACTCCTCGACAACTAACAGCAGATATATCGTGTTTAGGCTCATTGAAAAGGGCTCAATGTGTGGATAAACGTACTGTTAATGAGGAACACCGAAGTACATAAAGACCTGATGCTGAAGCCAGGAACATCAGAAAAAGTACCAACCTTGAAATTACAGCACCGTAGTCGTGTTTGGGCTCATTTTAAACAGGACTAAATTTTAAGTTCAATGTAATGTTGACATAAGTCTGGCCTGATGCTGCAGCCAGGATTATCAGCATCTAGTCTAAAAGCATCAGGTCAAGATTTGATGATGGGATCCTGGAGAAATCGAAGGAACTCTTCAAATATTATAGGCACACCTATAGCGATTTGGGTATTTTTTATAGTAACTCGTACATTTGCTCTCGGAAAGCACTATTTGGTGAAGTGGAACTGATGATGAAGACCACAGATGGCCATCGGAAGTACTCAATAATATCTAAGTATTTCACGGGTTGCGATTCGATTACTTTAATATGGTTGCTAAGCAATTTATGCTCGTCACAATGTGAATGGTGATATGGAGCTGATGGTGGACCTGGAGAACTCCTCAACAATTAACTTCCCTGCATCGGGAAAAGCAATATTTTGTTTGTAAAAGGCGATAATCACTAGGCTATTGTAACTTAGATAAATTATAAGCAGACCCACTAAAAAGCGTGAAATAAAAACTTTTTATGAAAAAAAAAAACCGACTTCCAAAAAAACACTACAAAGTGAAAAATAACTTTATTTCGGAAGTCGGTGGCAAAAAACTAAAATACAGATCCAAAGACACCGACTTCCGAAATAAAGTTATTTTTCACTTATTAGTGTTTTTTTGGAAGTCGGTTTTTTTTTTTCATAAAAAGTTTTTTTTTGTACATACATATTATCATATTATAATGACACTTTTTCACATACAAGTTAATAAAACTATTTCTTAAATTTAAAAAACAGAAATACAGATTTATTTATTTTTTTAGCTATTCTCTACAGTGAGGTTTTGACAAAAAATATTAAAGAGGTGCTTATGTATTTTATTTTTAAAGGCGGTTTTTGTGATACCACTGTTTATATCGACTGGAAGGTTATTAAAAATAGTTGGGACTAAAAAAATTCTGCACCTTCGACCATAATAATTATTACAAGTGGGCACTACAAATCTTCTCATATTATTGTTCCTAACCAACCACAAGGAGACCACAAGAGGTTCCTAAGAACCATTTCAGCTTTGAGTTGACCTGTCCCAACAGGCGGTAGGTATGCATGCATCAATCCTCGTGTAGCTCATCGTAATCGTGTTTTAGGAAGCTCAACGACCCGTCACACGACGCTACCAGATCTGTAGGATATTTACAAAATAAGTACTCAAAATGGGTTATTGGCCTCTTCAAATACACTCCAACCAACTTTATCCTCGGCAACTCTTTTTAAACTTTGGCTATCTGAATTATCTTTCATTTCAAAACACTTCCTCCTGCATACCTACAAAGTAGGATTATTACCTGCACAGGACATACCTATGTACCTAACGATAAACATCTCGATACCTACCTACCTCCTTGCCCCATAGGTACCTTGAAGATACGCCTTGCGTGTCCGCGTTGCGTGCTTTGAAGCAATTATGTAGGTACACCGCGGCCCGTAGTTGGTTTTCTTTTATTTGTATTGCCATAGTCTTTTTAAGTCCGAGATATTTAATGTTAATATTTATGTTTATGTATGTAGGGAAATTTATTTGTTCAGAGTTCTTATGTGCTTATAAATGTGAAATTAGATACCTACACTATAACGTTTGTATTGACTAGTTCAGTACATTTGAAACTGGAATTTTATATCATAATGTATCGTTACAGCTGAACTGGAAAAATTTCAGCTAACTTTTGGAGGGCACTGGATGTATGTGTCTATTTGTGTGGCAGATGATGACATACTATACAACAAAACTCAGTGTTCTTGTGAAATCATGGTCATTCCATGTTTAGGAGTATTATCTAACAGACACGATGAACTTTATCCGTTTTGGAACCCAATTAACTAAATGTCCTACCTACCTAAATTAAACAAAATAAAGTAAAACATACACGTCAAATACAAAATTATAATGTTATTAATATCAATGAGGAAAAACTGCACCAAAGGAAAAAAATCGACACAGAAATAAAGAAATACATTAGTCAAGAAATCATCTCCGAAGTAATCAGATTCATCTCTCATCATGATCATCTGCAAGCCGTTTCCCAACTATGTTGGGGTTGGCTTCCAGAATATCTGGATGCAGCTGAATACCAGTATTTTACATGGAACGACTGCCTATCTGACCTCCACAACCCAGTTAATGGGTAACACGATACCGCTCGGTCAGACTGATTGTCAGACTTTTGCCCCCTGGCGACCCGTAACGACCTCATCAGATTCATCGCAGTTATTTTTGAAGTGAAAACTTCTTTAGGCGCGTTGGAGTTTTTTGAAATGGAAAAAAAACCATTTCGCGCCACTGTTACCGTAACCGACACCACTTTGGATGTGTTAGGCTGTCCTCAGGATGTACTCGGTTTTAATGTATTATATGTCAGTGAGTGATGGCAAAGTATTCTGTTTATATGTCGATTAAAAAATACACGCGTAATTGTTCAAGTTTTCACTTCTGACGGCACTCTCGGAGTGCCACTTTTTTTTTACAATACGGTAACCTGTGACCCGTTTGTTAGAAAACCACTAGTTACACGAAAATTGGGAGATTTTACAAGAGATATTTTTGCATAGTTCAACTAACGATATATGTACTATATTTCAACTCAGCCTATCGCAGTCCACTGCTGGACATAGACCTCTCCCAGGCTGCGCCACAACACCCTGTCCTCCGTCTTCCACTTCCAGTCTGTTCCAGCCACTTTCTACAGGTCATCAACAATATATACAGGGAAATAAAATATATCAATGCGCAAACTGTAAACATTAATTCATCTAGACCCATTAAGTACCTATAGCTTAAATGTTTTTTCGGTTATAAAAAAAATATCAGTTGTTCCGCGTAGATATTGCACTTTTCAATGAAACAACTCATTTTTTCCTGTATTTGACTCATCTGAATTTAGCACAACGAAGTAAAGGTCTACCAGAATCTCATGGCAAAAAAAAAAAATTAAAAAATTTAAATTTTCACATGGAAATGTCAATCCATTGGTATGAAAAATCACAATTTTTTTTTTTACCATGAGATTCTGGTAGACCTATAACTTCGTGACTTTTTAAATGCACTAGGTCTGCATCTTTATAGCAAAAACAATTTTGACACTATGACCTACATACCCAACACAAAGAAAATCGGCACATTCTGACAAAAAACTGAGCTATCAGGATTAGGATCAATAGTGTATGGAACATTTAATTACAAAGCTGCATTATTATTGGGTGTAATAATAGAGTTGGTATCCAATCGGCAGATTTATTAGACTTGCTTGATTGATAGGTGATCGATTAGGAATGGGAGGCATGGAGCTGTTTTAGGTTGTTTAAATTTTTGGGTAGGCAACAGTTGTTGAAGTAAAAAAAGGTAAAGAAATGAATACTTCTTTTATTTATTTGAATGGAACACGAAACTTTTTAGTTCTCTTTTGTTTATTTCAGTAATATTGGATTTTGAATACCGCAGAAATGTAGTGTTGTAAGAATTTTCTATTTGCTGCAAAAATTTTAATTACTACAAAATAATATTCTTTTATAAAAGTTTTTTACTACATCGTTGATCCAGACTTTACGATTGAAGGATCAAAATGTAGAATTGCTTAATTTATAAGGTAGTCTTTGGATAAGCAAAGAATAGGCAATCCTTTTAAGCTCAGGTTCGCACGGGTGCGTTTATTCCGCGGCGCTTTTTTTTTTCGCGTACTGGATTTTCAACGCACTGACGTGATGGACGTGATAGCGTCTTATAAACCGATGGACGCCGGCTGCACGCACGAAAAAGCATGACTCATTGTCACGTTCCGCCTGAGCCGAGCGTGCAAGCGAGAGCACGGAACAAGCGATAGAGAGGCACGATCGGCCTAAGCATTCGGCTTGTGACGCATCTATCTGATGTTTTCTTATGACGTTATCACGTAAAATTATCGTCCGTAAACCGACTTTATAGACAACCAATTTTTTTTCCACGCTGGCGTGCGCTTTGTTGGATTCTCAACGCTCAACTCAACACTTAAGAGTTGAAAATCCCGCCGCGATATGTTTACTGCCGTGCGGACGTGGGCTAAGTTACCTTGGTCTTCACCGTAGGTTCGTTCTGTTTGCTAACCTGTAACATAAAACAGAGTTTATAATTATATTTTCTACTAGCTTCTGCCCGCGACCTCCTCTTAGGGGTGGAATTTCGAAAAACCCTTTCTTAGTGGATACCTTCTTTTGACAAAGAACACACCCTCCAAAATTCATTTATTTATTTATTTATTATTATTAATTACAACGGTTATACAACCAGTAACAGTAATTAATTAATTTCTATGTATTATATAAATTACAATTTCGTCTGGATAGGGAGGTATAGCGTTAATATATCAAATCAAATCAAATCAAATCAAATTCATTTATTTGTCCGAACATGGTACATTACATGGTCTTAAATTAATAAATGGTCTCATCACATTCTGCCACGTGGGGCGCGCAAATATCAGGTAGGTACACAAATAAAATTTTCAATACAAGAACAAAGATTAATAATAAAATAATTATGAATTAATATTGCAATAAGAGGCATGTCAGTTAAAAATATTAGGTATCTAGGTTATGTCAGATTATTATTCAATGTCAAATTATCAACTATCAAAGAGAGATTTCAGAGTACCTATAAAAGATTACAATTAAATTAGGATGGCAAAGTCGTATCGTTCAAAAAGTCGTTTAAGGTATAATAACACTTTTTACATAGCAACTCTTTAAGTTCCTTTTTAAACGCATTTACATTTAACTGTTTGATTTGCTTTGGGATTTTGTTAAAAACTTGCGGGGCTATACAGAATATGCTTTTCCACATTAATGCTGTTTTAGCTCTACGTCCGCGTAACATATCATTCCGCCTGTTACGTTTTACTGTATCTGATAAGTTTGGAAACAGGTGTGAATTCAGCTTAACAAATAAGGCAGTTTTATATATATACAAAGACGGTAGTGTTAAAATTTTGTATTTTTTAAATAATGGTTCACAACTGTCCGTTATTTGAAGTTTGAACATAGCTCTGATGGATCGCTTTTGCGCTTTAAAAGCGATTTCTCTATTTGTAGAATTACCCCAGAATATAATACCATACCTTAGTACAGATGCTACAAGACCATGATAAGCTGTAAGTAGTGCGTCTGTGTTAACTATTGGGGCAAGTTTATACAGGGCATAGGATGAACTACTAATTTTCTTACATAGCGCCTCAATGTGATCCTTCCAATTGAGCTGCCTGTCAATTATCAAACCTAGAAATTTTGCACTATCTACATCGTGAATTTTGTTACTCTGGTATTGGACCTCCATCTTCGAACTAGGTTTTTTATGGCCAAAGTGCATTATTTGTGTTTTGCCAAGATTAATTCTCAGATTATTATTATCAAGCCAAGAGATTATTGAAGTTAACGCGTTATTAACGTCAGCTTCATATGATTCAGGTTTGTCACATGCTATTATTATCGTACTATCGTCCGCAAAGAGTGTTATTGGGAAGTCTATAGCTTTGGGAAGATCGTTAATATAAATTAGGAACAGTAGAGGACCCAATACACTGCCCTGTGGTACACCAAAGTATACTGTGCGTTCCTTCGACAGGTATGTTACTTCTTCTTTAGTCTTGAAGTTTAAGCTTGTTACGGCGGTAAATTGTTTTCTTTTTGAAAGGTAAGTGCTTAATAAGTCTAGAACGTTACCTCTTATACCGTAAGAGTCAAGTTTGTTTCTTAAGATAGTATGGTCAACGCAGTCAAAAGCTTGCGTCATATCACAATACACAGCACAGACAGATGTTTTATTATCAATATTAGTCATAATTTTATTTAAAAAGTCATAAATAGCCATGTTTATCGTCATGTTCTTTCGGAAACCTTTTTGTTCGTTGCAGAGAATCTTTTGTTTTTCTAAGTATGTGTAAAGCTCATTATAAATATATTTCTCGTATATTTTGGAAAAAATTGGCAAAAGCGCAATAGGTCTATAATTTTGCAATTGTTGCTTATTACCTTTTTTAAATATGGGTTTCACTATGGAGACCTTGAGACGATCCGGAAAAACACCATGGCTGATACATAGATTAAGAATATGACTCAAATGTTTAGAGATTAAGTCGGCAACATGTTTTATAATTTTAGTAGAAATTTCGTCATACCCCACGCTATTAGTGTTTTTAATGCATTTTATAATGTTAAATATTTGTATCGGTTGACATGGAGGCATGAACATTGATTTTTGTTTATTTGTGATATACGCACTCGATCTTTTGCCTGCTCCGGGTATAGGCACAATTTTTTCTATGAAATATTTATTGAACTGTTCAGCAATTAATTGGGGTTTGTTAATCGTTTTATTGTCAATTTGTATAGTATCCAATGAGTCATTAGGTAGATTTAAATTAGAGTTCTTTATTATTTTCCATGTCATTTTGCTCTTATTGTCAGAAGTTTTAATATTATGGTTATTTTGTGATCGTTTAGTCAGATTAATAATTTTTTTAAATATCTTTGTGTAATTTGAATATTTTGTTTTATTTATTTGAGTAGGTTTAAGTCTAGATGTCCATAATAATTGTCTTTTTTTTAAGCTACATAGTTTAAGTCCTCGCGATATCCATTTTGGTTTTTGGCTTGTTGGTATTTTAATACGTCTACGGGGGAAGCACAGGTCATAAAATAATTTAAATTGATCAATAAACAAGTTGAATGCATCATTTGGATCATCATTGTCATAAATTTCAGAGAATGTTAGTTTTTCCAGGCAGGTTCTAAATTTAATAATATTCTCTGGGCTAAAATCACGTTGTGATTTATACCAATATTTCAGAACACAGTTCAAACGTACAGGACATTTGAGCAGTTGCGCAGTGTGATCCGATAGGGCAAATTCTATCACTTCCGACTTGCATTTTTTTTCGAAATTGTGGGCAAAATTATCAATGCAGGTCTGGCTTTGCATCCTGGTTGGTTTTTCTATTGCTAATGTCATGTTAAAACTTGTTAAGAGATATTTCAGTTCGGAAGTCATATTATTATTTTTCAATATGTCAATATTTATATGGCCTGCTATAATAATATTCCTACAATTTCTTCTTGTTAGTAGTATTAACAGTTGCTCTAATTTGCTAAAAAATACATTTAAATTCCCTGTGTTTGGTACTCTATAAATACAAACTATAACTACTTTATAACTTGTCAGTTCAATTGCGCAACATTCTACAACATTAGATATTGAAAGTTCTGAAACCTCTAGTAGCTCCCTCCATAAATGACCAGACCGTACCAGAATACAAGATCCACCTCTTTTACTATTTTGTCTACTGAAACATGCAGCCAGTCTATAATTCGGTACAACAAGGCGGTCTTCATGACCCGACATCATAAAATGCTCCGTTATGCACAGTACATCAACAGACTGGTTTTTTTCTGACAGTTCACTAATACATACAGAGAGGGTGTCTGCTTTGTTAAGCAGACCCGCTATATTTTGGTGTAGAACATAAAGGTGTTTATTCACGAAAAAGATCATTATTACAAACAGAATTATTGTCGAGATGCTGATTATTATTACTAGATGACTTATTATTACATGCTTGGAAATTTTCGGTCTCTATTTTATTTTTGTGATAATATGTAATGTCAGTTTGTACAGATTTGTCTACATATATTTTTTTACTTTGTTTAATTAATAAGTTTTGATACTCTTTTGATTTGAATTTATAGTCCAATTGCAAGATTTCCCTTAGTAAAGATCTAGATAAATTAATTATAAAATGTTTTTTCCGAGGCCGATATCTAGAGTAGTCCATGTCCATAAAAATAACATTGTCATACTTTCCACAGATAAACCTTAGCATGTAATTTAGTTTTGTTTCATTAAGATACCTATTTGATGGAACCTCGCTTATAATTATATTTGTGTTCTTAATGGATGACAGCCATGTATGTAAGTACATTTCCGAATCATATGGGTTGCGTTCATAGCGGCCTCCAACAACAATGACATAGTCATTCATATTAAATTTAGCTATTTCATTCTTTGAGGAATTGACGAGGTTTCTCAATGTAGTACCAGATTTTATAAACGAGAATACTGTGTAGTCTGATCCTAATAGCTCGGCGAGTGATTAACGAAGTCCATTTCCTTGTTCATTACATAATATCATTACACGTTTTTTAGTTTTATTTTCATTGTAATCGCTTGAAAAAGTATTTCTAGTACATGGAACGTCGTCAGTCAGTTCGTTAATAATAGGTGTGTGCAATATATTAGGTCCTTACATATGAAATTGGCGTTTTTCGTACTGGCCACTTTAATCACGAATTTCTCATCTTTGGTAAGGAATTCCAAATTCAAATTTGTACAGCTATTTACTCATGTATTTGTGCTTCGATGACCGTCATTCATTTGTTTTTTTTCTTCTGTTTTTTCTGTTTGCGTCACTCATTTTACAAAATGGAAAATTTAAAATATCGCATTATTTACGAGTACGAGTTCCGCCGTGGCACTAGTGCTGCGGAAACGACTCGAAGGGTGAATGATGTGTATGGCGGTCATGTTGCAAAAGAAAACACAGTTCGTTTTTGGTTCCAACGTTTTCGTTCTGGAAATTTCGACCTGCAGAACAAGCCCCGTGGACGGCCTGAGACCCAAGTTGATAATGGAGAATTGAAGGCTATTGTGGAAGCGGACCCATCGCAGACCACGTCCGAGTTAGCTGCAGGCTTCGATGTTAGTGATAAAACTGTTTTAATTCACTTGAAGCAAATTGGGAAGATTAAAAAGCTTGAAAGGTGGGTACCTCACGAATTGACTGAAGGAAACCGGCAAACGCGCGTCGACTGCTGCGTTACATTACTGAACCGGCACAACAATGAAGGTATTTTAAACCGAATCATTACCTGTGATGAAAAATGGATTCTTTACGATAATCGGAAGCGCTCAGCGCAATGGTTGGATCCTGGCCAGCCAGCCAAATCCTGCCCCAAGCGAACGCCAATTTCATATGTAAGGACCTAATATTAGGTCCTTACATATGAAATTGGCGTTTTGTATGGAAGGAACAAAAAGTCGAATATTTTTTAATATAATATATTTAATTAATCAAAGTATGAACCATTGTTTTCAATGCACTTTTGCCATCTTATAGGTAGTTCATTGATCCCTTTACTAAAAAAACCAGTCGGACGGGAATCAATAAAATCTTTGAAGGCGATTTGGACTGCCCCATCGGAGTTGAATTTTTTCCCTTGCAAAAAGTTATCCAAATTGCGAAAAAAATGGTAATCTGTTGGAGCAAGGTCCGGGGAGTACGGAGGATGTCTAAGACATTCCAATTCAAGCTCTTCTAATTTGGTAGCCGTCTGTTGCGCAGTGTGTGGTCTGGCGTTGTCGTGAAGCAGCAGTGGCGTGGAGCGATTGACCAGCCTTGGTTGTTTAGCCGCTAGCTTTTCCATCATGGTTTGTAATTGCTGACAATAGACATCAGCTGTAATAGTCTGGCCAGATTTGAGAAAACTGTAATGAACAATACCGGCACTAGTCCACCAAACGCTTACAAGTAACTTTTTTGGGGTTAATTTTCGCTTGGGGCAGGATTTGGCTGGCTGGCCAGGATCCAACCATTGCGCTGAGCGCTTCCGATTATCGTAAAGAATCAATTTTTCATCACAGGTAATGATTCGGTTTAAAATACCTTCATTGTTGTGCCGGTTCAGTAATGTAACGCAGCAGTCGACGCGCGTTTGCCGGTTTGCTTCAGTCAATTCGTGAGGTACCCACCTTTCAAGCTTTTTAATCTTCCCAATTTGCTTCAAGTGAATTAAAACAGTTTTATCACTAACATCGAAGCCTGCAGCTAACTCGGACGTGGTTTGCGATGGGTCCGCTTCCACAATAGCCTTCAATTCTCCATTATCAACTTGGGTCTCAGGCCGTCCACGGGCGGCGGCGGCGGCGACAGCAGCAGCGGCGGCGACGGTGGGGGTGGCGACGGCGGCGGAGGGCCTGCCTTTTCTCCTGGTCCCGGTGGGTGGAGCGCAGGACTTGCTCCCCGCCCGGTGATCGGCCGGCTTGCCAGCAGCCGCACATGCGACGCAGTGCGGCGCGGCGCTGCACGAGCCAGCCGTATGTCCGGGCTGACCGCAGCGGAAGCACAGAGTGCTGCGGTCCTCCGAGGTGCACTGGACGCCAACGTGGTGCCCCACATGGCATCGGAAGCACCTCAGAGGCCTGGGTTCCAGCAGTTTAACCTGCGCTGACACCCAGCCCACCAGGAGTCTTCGGCCCTCGACGATTATTCTGGCCGCCGTCACGGGGCAGCTTACCGTCACGGTTCGCATGCCCGCGAAACCAGGACGAATGGTGCCCGCCTTCACCTGATCGGCCAGACACCCGCCCATCCTGGCGACGGCGGCCACCACCTCTCCCTCCGTTACGGAGTCGTCCAGGCCCAGGATACGCATGTCTGCGCACTTGACGGGCCTGGAGACTCGAGCCTCGTCCGCGTTGAGGGACGCCCTTAGCTTCTCAGCCAGGGCGTCAGCGGTCGGGCCACTCGTCGCACCGGGGATCTCCAGCATGCGGGCGCCAGTAGCGGTCACCCTATGCCGAAGGCCCCCGGTGATCCCCAGCTCCTGGAGGTCCACCGTCTCTCGTGCCTTGGTGAGCACGTCGCAGTACGTCACTCCCCTCTTAGCCGCTTCCGGCTGTAGCGTTGTAGCCTCCTTGCCGGACTGCCGCCATGGGATCTGGAGGCGATAGTCCTAGCGCGCCTGTATGAGTGGCGCGCGGAGGCACTGAGCCGGGGGGAAACTCCGCTTCCGCGGCAAATCGCGGCGGAGCGGACAGACCTCCGGCGCGATCTCATGGTGGCATGGAAGGAGCGACTTTCGCAACCCAGCGCAGGGCACGCCACGATAGTGGCGATAAGACCCCTCTTTGAGGAGTGGCTAGAGAGGCGTCACGGCGTCCTCACCTATCGCCTGACGCAGGTCCTCACCGGACACGGATGTTTTGGGAGGTTCCTGCACATCATCAGGCGGGAGGAGACGCCCGGGTGTCACCACTGCGAGGATCGCCCAGAGGACACGGTGGAGCATACGGTGGAGGTCTGCCCCGCATGGGCGGAGCACCGCCGTGCCCTCGTAGAGGCGATCGACAGCGGCGGCGACCTCTCGCGTCCGGCCCTGGTTCAAGCCATGGTCCGGGGCGAGAGGGAGTGGGTGGCGGTCACCTCCTTCTGCGAAGCAGTCATGCTAGCGAAGGAGGTGGCTGAACGGCTGAGGGAGAGAGCCTCACACCCCAGCCGCCGCGGGAGACGCTCCGGGCGTCGGGAGCCGCGTGACGACTCCCGGCCACCGTAGGCGCGGGCCTGCGGACGGAGAGTAATGGGTAGCTCACCGTCCGATCAGGACCAGGCCCGTGCCGGACGGCGCGTACGTGTTCCACGCGCGCCTCAAAGAGATGTCAGCAGAAAGGAAGGGGCCTGCCAGGGCCGAAGCCTGCCGGGGGTGCGGGATTGTCCGAAAGGGTTACCGCTACCCCGGAACAGAAAGGGCTAAGGAAGGAACACGGATGGGTTTTAGTCAGTAAGAGTCTGACACTCCCTTCGCTCCACCCAGAGCGGGAGGGGTCATTTGATGATTTCCCATCCATAAAAAAAAAAAAAAAAAGGCCGTCCACGGGGCTTGTTCTGCAGGTCGAAATTTCCAGAACGAAAACGTTGGAACCAAAAACGAACTGTGTTTTCTTTTGCAACATGACCGCCATACACATCATTCACCCTTCGAGTCGTTTCCGCAGCACTAGTGCCACGGCGGAACTCGTACTCGTAAATAATGCGATATTTTAAATTTTCCATTTTGTAAAATGAGTGACGCAAACAGAAAAAACAGAAGAAAAAAAACAAATGAATGACGGTCATCGAAGCACAAATACATGAGTAAATAGCTGTACAAATTTGAATTTGGAATTCCTTACCAAAGAGGAGAAATTCGTGATTAAAGTGGCCAGTACGAAAAACGCCAATTTCATATGTAAGGACCTAATATTAACACTTTCGTCATTTTCATAACTGCCTCCATTGGAGACATTTAGGAAGCTTTTATTTAAGACACTATCCTGTAGGTTTTCAGCTATACGTGTGGCAGATATGAGTGTTTGATGCTCATCGGCACCATGGAACTTATTTTTGTCAGCCACTGAATTGTTCAATACATCAGCTTTAGGGCTTATCAAATTTAATGCCTGTATTGTGTATTCTCTTGAAGAGGTCCTAGGTAAACCAGTTTTCATTAATAGTGTTCGTACTCTCCGCTGATATTGGGGTGAATAGAACTGCCTGGGTAGGGTTTCTTTGTTTGAAATTTCTGGTATTCCTATTGATTTCATTACTTTTATCTTTTTATCGCAGCCTAATAATTTATTTTTAAGTGTGTTGTTTTCAAAGTTTAAGTTGTCAATTTCTGAGTTGGCAGTTTGCAACTCAAGTTTTAGTTTTTCGATTTCCTCCTTCATTATTGCAATGTCATTACTATTTCCTACAGCATTGGGTAAACTTTGGTATGACACATCTATATCAAATTCGCTGTCACTAGATGTCATGTTTTTATTATAAGTATTTTGTCTTCTTTGGGTAACGTTTTCGTAGTCATCCATTATGAGATGAAAATAAATTGAGATGTATCACAAAAAGTGGTCGTTGGACAATAGCGGATTCGAACTCGCAACTATCGCTATACCAGTCACGTACACTTCGTCTTCGGCTATTCGATCCTTTTAACGTATGGACGTAAAACTCGACTCCTTGACCAGAAAATGTACTGTTTTATCGACCGATGTTCTGGGTGATGTTAGTGTTTAGACTTTTAAATAGATGTCGCCACAAAAGTATTGATTACATAGCCGATCTTCAAATTTTGATGAGTAACCGTTCACAACATGGTAATAAATGTTTTCTAAGCACTTTTACAAAGGGATTCAAAGTAATTTTGTTATTTGATCAATTTTTCTGTTCATAGTTTTAGATTATTACGACGAGTAATATGTTTACCTTCTAAAAATTCAGTTTATTGTCACAGTTGGAGCACTTGGTTCACAATCACAATTTCGTCACTATTTGTTGTATGTTCTTGAAGATAACATTATCACTGGTTTTTATGCAGTTTATTGTCCGATTAGTGGTGAGTTTAGGTTTAAGTGAATGCAATTACTATTTTAATGAAGTAAATATATTCAGAGCTGACATGTAACGTGACAGTGGCGAAACGTGAAACTCTATATTGTATATAAAAAGAAAAAATAATACATTTCGTTAGGTTACAAATTATTAGGACATGCAATTATTCAAATACAATGTCTTTCACAAAATCTCGAGTATAATAACATGATTTGGTTGAAACTGTCGGTCAACACGTCACAATCGGGTAGGTCAAAAATAAGGGCATTGATTGCACTGGTCATGCGACATAGCGGGGAATGGGCACGGGGCACCGTGCGGCACTGTGCAGTCGCGAATAGTCTGTGCCGGCGCGGCGGCACATCATGCCCAAGCTCATGCTCATGTGGTTCATGTCTCTGGGACCAGCGGTTTAGGCTGTGCGTTGATATATCAGTCAATCAGGACTTTATATAAATATAGATTCTATAAATCAAGCAATCTCTCTTTACATTTTTAATTTTTTTTTTTTTTGCTTGAGTACGTATAGTGTTTATTGTATTTGTCTCAATTCCTATCACAGTCCATTCCAGTTTCGTCTATGGACCATTCTACCAAAACTTTTAGCCCCAAGATCCTCTCAATAGTTTTCCCAATTAATATTTTAATTGATGCATCGTTTCCCCAAGTTTTATTTTCCGTATTAATGCATGTATTATAATTGAGGGACGACGGGTATGATTTACTGCCTGAAGCGTCTGATCCTTTGGGTTCACGACGCGACGTGATGTAGAGGTGACGGCAGACACGATCGAATTTGATGAATTAAAATTACTCGATAAGCTTTCCTTTGAAGATGTTTTTTTTTTTTAATTTGAAATGGGCTTGCTCTTGACTCTAGCCTAGGTCAAAGGTGACAGAGACAAAGTCGACGATGGAGCGAGCTTACCCAGAAGAAGCCTGTTCACTCTCACTTTGAAGAGATGATGATTTTGTGATGTTGCACTCTTATTTAATTTCTGGCAGATTTTAAAACCCAATAAAATTATGGTCCACATAGGAATTGGACTCAAGGCGGGTTCATGAGAGCCATGGTTTTAATAATGAGACACAAATCTATCACTGATGGTGGCGCGTTTGTTGGATCACTCGGTTCCCTACAAAATGGTTGACCCGGATTGCGCTGATCCATGCGTCATATTTGTGAACGGACACCGTCTGTTGTCTGCCAGGGCTCTGCATTATGTTTGTGTTCTTTCTGTGTCATGTTTACCGCAAAAGCTTTTGCAAATTCTTTAAATTTTCCTACGGCTGAAGATTGCATGTAACTTCGCTCGCGCGTCCATCTTGTCAATATTTGATACGTGAGGTGATATCCTCAGAGACGTGACGTGATTGACTGTATATTATTATATCATGTGTGCTGTGGGCGGTTTGGAGGATGTTCTTAGAAACGTGACACATGTTCGATCTTTGGTTGACATTCAGGAATTTGGGTAGTTACTGAGCCTGAGTTGGTATGTGGATGAAACTAAAGAACAATTTTTTTTTTTTTTGTTAAGTTTTTTTTTTACTGTTTTTTTCAGTGACTGCTTAAGTCATCATCTACCTAGCCTTTTCCCAACTATGTTGGGGTCGGCTTCCAGTCTAACCGGATGCAGTTGAATACCAGTATTTTACATGAAGCGACTACCCTTTTCGAGTTCCACTACCCAGTTACTGGGCAATACGATACCTCTTAGTAAAGCCTGGTTGCATGACAGACTTTCGGGCTTCTGACGACCCGTTAACGACTGCCAAAGATCGACGACTGACAGCCGGGACACCTCCTTTATCTGTTCTGTCATGTGGCCGGGAACAAGGGCTTGACATGTTGTCCGACGCACGGAGGGGTCTTGATATACTATAAAGATAGACACCCATCCACGGACCAACCGCGGCAAGCGTAGCTTATCCTCATCGATCGACCCATGCGGCTGTTATTACAAGAAACGCTTTGTCGGAGTACAGTAGTGTCGGACTTAAGGTGTTTCGAACTAAAGTATTGTCGAAATAAAATCTTGTCGTATTACGGTTTGTCGAAATTCAGTTGGTACTCGTAAATCCTTAGCTACAGTCCCTCAGTGTATGGTTATAATAAATAAGTCTACATGATACACTCAGTTACTAAGTTTCAGCTTCAGCAGGTACCCAGATATCTTACTGTCTTAGTCAGCTGGCAGAGCTGACTAGCGAGTGTCCGCCATTACCTACTTACTTACCTACTTTATAAGGTGAAAAATTAATGTCTGACCAATGAAATTAATGCAGATTTTATTTAACCTTTATAACAGGATATCATAATCAGCCTATAATGTTCCCATTGCTGGGACACAGGCCTCCTCTCGGTGAGAGGGAGTGGGCCGTAATCCACCACGCGGGCCCAGTGCGGGTTGGTAGATGTCACATGTCTTTGTTGAATTTTTGGTTCTAGGACATGCCGGTTTCCTCACGATGGTTTCCTTCACCGTTTTGAGAGCAGTGGTGATGAAATAATTTACACAAAGTAAAACGCCTGCCTGGGTACGAACCCACGACTTACAACTCGTAAGTCGCGGCCGTTACCACTGGGCCACCACCGCTCCAACAGGATATAGAAAACATAAAATCATTTGGTTGGTCCAGAGGTGTTAAGGTGTACCCAAATACACACACATTTTGCAAGTTATGTTTCTAAGTCCCATGTAATAGCTGGTGAACTTATTGCCATCAACCGGGCACAAATCCAGACTCCGAGCCGCTACTGGTCAATTCCGATCCGATCGAACTCAAGACCTCATACTAGGCAGTGGTGCTTGCAACCACTGAACCAATGAGGTAGTCAATGAAATTGATGCAGATTTTTATTCAACCTTTGTAACAGGATATAGAAAAATACCGTAAAATTACAGGAACTTGAATCTTAAAAACCGTAACATGTATACGACTTTTTAATGTTCCTTTAACTTAAGATTTTTCGTTAAAAAAAATAGATGAAATAAAAAACTCTCGACTCCTAAACAGACCGACGAAGGTAGGTAGATATTTTTTTTTATTATTAAAAAGATAACGTTCTCAAAATGGCCGCGGGCTGTTGGCAGTCGAAGTATGGATAGCAGATTATATTATGTTTGCTGAATTGATATTTATATTCTTGGATTTTTGACAGTCGTTACGGGTCGTCAGAAGCCTGAAAGTCTGACAACCAGTCTTACCATGAGGTATCGTATTACCCAGTAACTGGATAGTGGAGGTTAGATAGGCCGTCGCTCCATATCAAATACTGGTATAAACTTACTTTCGCATTATAATATTAGTTAGGATTAAGATAGTAGACATATTACCAAATTCATCAATTTAATATTTAATTATTTTATCAAATTCATCAATTGATATTACACTCCACGATACTTATTATGTAGTAGCACATTTCCATTATGTTTTATCTATGGGAGCTGTATTTGCTATTTTAGGGGGATTTATTCATTGATATCCTTTATTTACGGGATTATCTTTAAATCCTTATCTTTTAAAAATTCAATTTTTTGTTATATTTATTGGAGTTAATTTAACTTTCTTCCAGATCGTAATTAATATGTTAGTGCATTACAGAGCGATATTTCATAATTTTAAGGGCTGATTTTTCTAACGCCAGATAATAGGGTATTTTCCTGGGTAAAAAAATAATAATTAGATTTAGTCCGTCAGTTAGATTATCGAAAAATAATGGACCCTTATTTTTTCTTTTGTCAATCAAACAAAAAATGACAAAGATAAAGCGCGTCAAAATTTGGGAGTGGGGGGTCGTGACGTCACGCCGTGCTAAAAAGTGTCGCACGGCGTGACGTTACGCGGAACCTTAACGGGCGATATCTTCATCATTTTTTATATAATTGACAAAAGAAAAAATAAGGGTCCAATATTTTTTGATAATCTAACTGACTATTTTAAAGGAAAGGAAGGAAGGAGGAAACTAGCCTATTTTATCGGACAATTAATTTTGAATTTTTGATAGTTCTCTCATTAAAAAAAAACTGTCAGACGTCAATTTTAGATTACGAATATAAATTACCTGTCGATTGAAAAATTAGCCCTAAGTCATATTGACAAACTACCTGCGCCCCGCGGTTTTACCCGCATAAGTTTCGATCCCGTGGGAATATCGGGATAAAAAGTATCCTATGCCCTTTCTCAAGTTCCAAACTATGTCTGTACCAAATTTCACACAAATTGGTTCAGTAGTTTAGGCGTGAAGAAAAGACAGACAGACAGACAGACAGAGTTACTTTCGCATTTATAATATTAGTTTGGATTAATAAAATATTTGACATTATTAACGAAATATTTATAAACAAAGTAGCTATTGGCGATGTTGCCACATCACAAAGAATCCGATAGCTTTGCAAGTGGCCACTGATTATGGATAAAAAGATAGGCTAAAGAAATACGTCGTATAACTACCAACGTTTTATTTTTTGCTACCACTACAAGTTCCAGTACTTAGTACGGTAGGTACCTACGTATGTTATTTTCTTTAAACTAAGATTATAATAATTTACAAAATTTGTAATTACATTCCTTGCTACCGTATACATGAATAATGTTTTTAGCAACTCTGTCCAATGAATGTTTGTGATAAAACGGGCATTGCACTTTAATTCAATAATCGCGTAAAAAAATCATAGGAATTAAAACTGCGTTGACAGATTGATTTATAGATTTTGTAATATATTATTGACACTGAGGTCTTTGCCTGGGAATATGTGATATTGTATTTTCCCGTGGGTCTTTAAAGAAACTTCAACTCTGTCATACAACTACTTATATTATTCATGGACGACTCCGCCTTGGAGTGTAAATGAGGTGTTGTTCCACAAACGATGGGACACTTAATATCGTGTCCTGCGTGTCCTGTCAGCTGCACGTTACAGGAACTGATGGACGCTAGTGATGGCGCCAAACACGTAGCCAAATCATCTACATGTTAAGATGAAGAAGACTATATAATTACTTATGGAGCCGAAACATGGACACTCACGATATAGCTGGTCCATAAATTGAAGGTCGGTCAGCGAGCTTTGAATGGGGCTATGCTTGGAGTTTCTGAGGGATCAAATCGGGAACGAAGTGATCCAGCATGGAACCTTTGTCGATATAGGTCACGGAATAAACAAGCTGAAGTGGCAATGGGTCTGTCATATAGAGCCGATGACCGTTGGGGCAGACGTATTCTTTAGTGGAGACCGCAAATCCGCAAACGTAAGGTAGGACTCCCTCAAGCTAGATGGAGCGACGATCTTCGCAGGTTGGCTGGTAACACTCGGTGACTGGACGAGAGTTGCCGAGAATCGAGTTGAATGGCGTGCAATAGGAGAAACTTATGTTCAGCAGTCGACTTCAATAGACTGATGATGATGGTAGTAGGTGGCGTTCTGTTATTTCTGCGTACCTCATATGAAGCAGACATGAGTTTATGTATGTCTATATGTGAGTCTAACATAAAAAAAAACTCTGACGCATACATTCTTTTCGACCAATAAATTGTTAAAGTTTCTAATGTTTCAAAAAACACCCATGAAGGTTATGTTGTGAATAAAAATCATAATTATAGGTTACAACGTACATTTATCGTATTAATCTATCGGTTACGTACGGAGGTATTAAACGGAGCCTCTTTCGGCTTCCGACGCCGCTTTTTAACGTTTTTTTTTGTATTTTCATTTTTATGTGCCGAAGATTTTTTGAGATTGATATGGTTGAGAAGACATGTTTTCTTTATGTTTCGGTCGGTTCGTGGATGGGTGTCCATCCATTAAATATCGAGTCCCCTCTGTGCTCCGAAAAGCACGTTAAGCCGTTGGTCCCGGCTGTCATTCGTAGATCTTTGACAGTCGTTACGGGTAGTCAGAAGCCCGAGTGTCTGACAACCAGTCTTACCAAGGGTTGTGGGTGTCAGATAGGCAGTCGGTCCATGTAAAATATCTACTGGTAGGTAATAAGCTGCATCTGGTTAGACTGGAAGCCAACCCAAACATAGTTGGGAAAAAGTAAGGCAGATTAATATTTGGCTGAAGAATCAAGGAAAAACTTGGGCTTTCCAGAAAGAATCAAAAAAAGTGAAAATGGAACAATAATTCTGGACACCTTTTGCCACACCCATCGGGTTTTATAGGGGACTGGCTTCACCCTCCCTCCCTTCACCATCTTAGGGGTGGAATTTCGAAAAACACTCTTAGTGGATACCTACACTTCTTATTAGATTACAGGTGATGTTATGTGTTTTCAATAGTCAGATAACTTTTATCAAACTTTAGGGCTTATAGATAAGTACCCATAGATGATACAACTTACTAGATGAAGGAAACATTTTGAAGAAAAACGGTGAAGAAAGACATGGAGAGAAAACTTTTCTCAATGAGAAGAGGACGTTGCCCTTCAGTAATAATTACAGGTTGGTTTTAAAAATAAAGTTTTTAATACAATATTAGTTCAACCACTATGAAAATTACAGTTAATTTAGTATGTAACGCGTCAACAATGTCAAATTATTATTATTTAATTCAATCTAGATATTGCAACCAGTAACTTATACAACAATGTGTGCATATTAAAATGTATGAACACTAAAAATAACTGTTCATTTAACTTCAATTGAAATTCAACTTTGTTTTTAAGACTACAAAGTTGATTTTGCTAAAACAAAAGAATGGTACATGTGTCGTTGCAAAACTTGATGCCACAGCGGTCAAAGACGGGCATAAATTATTACAGAAAAAAAAAATCGGTCCATAAGTCTTGAAATTAACGAAGCAAAATGATCTTAAATGCTTCGGAATAAGACATTAAATCATTTAAATATTTAATTAAGCTCAAAATCAAAATGGCGTAAGTCAAATTTTCGATATAAAAAACTACTTAAAATGGAGGTATTAAAATACATTTCTGTGTATTTTTTTTATGTTGCCGAGTGCTACCTTACAGGGGCGTAGGTTCGAGTCCGGCCTGAGGCACATTATGTATCGATTCAACAGTTATCGGTATTCATGAATGATTAATTATTTTTATTGTGAGTTTACTATGTCATCGAAGTTATGTTGTTATATTAATATATAAAATCTGGAAGCTAGGGGTCCAGTGAAAAGAAGCCACATACAAGTTGTAACAAGGGTCATGCTGTCATGGATGACATTCTAAGTGGGGCTGATACAGTTGGTTTAGACCATTGTGAAGAATGTCCTATTCTACTGACAGCTTAAAAAAAATGTTTATTTATCCAAAGTAAGTAATATATAGACACAGGCAGTGGCGTGCATGGCATATAGGCATATACCTCGATATATCAACATAAGCCTGTCAATTACATTTTAGTGTGTGTGCCCTACAATCAAGAAACTCGCTAAATTATTTTCATTTTGAACTTAGTTCCTGCCGGGGGTCCCCCGACCACACGTTTATTTTTCTGATTAGTGACCGCGTCTGCCTAGACTAGAGTACTAGACCCGGTCTAGTGCCTACCTATTCTGAAAACCAATGCACGCCACTGGACACAGGTTGAGAACAGTGGTAGACTACAAAAACCGGCCAAGAGCGTGTCGGGCCACGCTCAGTGTAGGGTTCCGTAGTTTCCCGTCCGTCACAATAAGTGTTCCCACGTACAGACGCCAGCACATCAACCTACCCGAAACTGTCAGATTTTCCCAATCAACTTTGAACCTTATATTTTAGTGATAAAGTTGAAAATCTATTAAAGAAATTTGACAGATTGTAGTAGGTTGATGTGCTGGCGTCTGTACAATTCGATAATACCCGACCCAATGTAATAAGTACCTACAGCGCCATCTCTCGGGGAATTGGGTTACTAATTAATACATAGACGTGCCAGAAGTTTTCGTTGGTAATTTTGGATTGCGAGAACCGATTTTAATAATTCTTTTTTTGTTTGAAAAAAAGATACGTTCAGGATAATAAAATATGTAAACGAAGTTAAAAAAATGCTTGTATATACGATTATACTACGAACTTAATCCAGAAATGATTTTGTACAACTTTTTGTCTTTTTTGTACAAAAACTGTTGTTTCTATCAAGTTTAAAATAATTTTCCTAGAAAGTCCTTATAAAGTTCTACTTTTCAGATTTTTTTCATATTTTCTAAACTTATGGTTCAAAAGTTAGAGGGGGGGGGGGACACATTGTTTTTTACTTTTGGAGCGATTATTTCCGAAATTATTGACATTATCAAAAATGATTTTAGAAAACCCCTATTCATTTTTAAATACCTTTCCAACAATATATCACACGTTAGGGTTAAAACTAAAAAAAAGAGTCACTTCCCACTTTACATATAGGGGGGCTATCCTAATAAAACATTTTTTTCCAATTTTTATTTTACCACTTTGTCGGCGTCATTGATATTCATATTGGTACCAAATTTCAGCTTTCTAGTGCTAACGGTCACAGAGATTAAGCGAGGACGGACAGACGGACGGACGGACAGACAGACATGGCGAAACTATAAGGGTTCCTAGTTGACTACGGAACCCTAAAAATGATAAGTACATTAATTGTTTGTACAACAGTTGAAGGCTACACTACAAAAACCTACACAAACAAAAATATAAACCCTGTCTCTCAAACTTGGAGGCCTGTATCTTAAGAGGCTTACAGGACCTAATGCAAAAAACGCAAGTTCTAGAAACAATAAAGTATATGATCGACTACAGTAAACAAAAAAAAAAAGATATGATATTCTTCAGAATATATGCTAGGTAGATAGTGTGTTGAAAACATAATACAAGTTATTTGGTACGATAGAAAGAAATTATGAAAATACCTCTAAAAACTTTCTTTTTACAATAAAACCATACTAATATACATACCTACAATCATTATGATTTTTTTGTCAGATTATTCTACAAGCAACATACTAAAACTCTAGTGTATTAATTATTCAGTCCAAATAATAGATTTTTCGTAAATAGATAATTGCTTCATAATTTGCAATAAATTACCAGGGTTGTGTCATCGCGCATCTCTTTCTTTTCCATGCAGACCGACAGTGATCGTGCTTTAGGTCATGCAGTCCCCCGTGCCGATTCTGTTGTTCACAAAAAAGTTCAGTGCATCTTTTTCTTTCTATTTTATTAAGAAAAAAACTGAAGATAAATGTTAGTTTTGAAAGTCTAGAGGGCCATGGGGTCCTCGGCCTACATAAGTTTTTGAGTCATCGCCAAGGGGTTGGTCGATTTTTCACGTGACCAGGGGGCTGGCCTATTTTTGACCAAAAGAATTAGCATTGCAACGTGGCCAGTCTTTTGGGCACTTTTCCTGTTGACAACGTCGCGGAAGAATTTTTTGAACCCTTTGATTCTTTGCCTTCTCTTTTTTATATACTTGTAAATATTAGTATTACTAGTAGCGCCCCGCGGTTTCACCCGCGTAAGTTTCGATCCCGTGGGAATATCGGGATAAAAGCTATCCTATGTCTTTTCCCGGGACTCAAACTATCTCTATACCTACCAAATTTCATCGAAATCGGTGCAGCGGTTTAGGCGTGAAAAGGTAGATAACATACAGACAGACAGAGTTACTTTCGAATTTATAATATTAGTATGGATTATTTTAAGCTTTTAAATTCGCTTTTTAATTAGACTCCTTTCGATGAGAGCGAATAGGCCGTAGTTCACCACGCGGGCCCAGTGCGGGTCGGTAGATGTCACATGTCTTCGAATTTTTGATCATAGGAACTGCCGGTTTCTTAACCATGTTATCCTTCACCGTTGTGAGAGCAGTAGTGATGAAATAATTTACACAAAGTAAAGCGCCTACCTGGGTTCGAACTCACGACCCGTAACTCGGGGTCATTGCCACTGGGCCAACACTGCTCATATTTGCCTAAAAAGACATGAATATAGCTGATGAAATGGAAGGCTAAAGTTTCCTCTACACCCTCTGCATACCTCTTAGATTTTACAGGCGAGATGTTATGTTATAGACAGATGAATCTTCTACAATGAACCCTAACACAAAGCGCGCCAAAAATATCTATTACACATAACAACACATTTTAAAACTCAACCAAAAACAAAAGTGACCAAAGAGAATATCGTTTTATTTTCCTCGGGTTCCCGAAGTTATCTGTGGTCCATCTAATCACAGTAGCCGAAGATAATAAAAGCTGCTCGTTCCCCGAAACATTGGTCGTAATTATACCATTGGTACGGGGAGCCCGCGGCAATGTCGGTTGCGTTTTCCACTGTGTGATTTTGGAGCGTTCCGACACAAAATGTGAAGTGATGCTGTAAGGAGAATGATTGATTTTAGATTGCTTAAGTTCGGTTGGTTTGTTAAGCGCATGTAATTTCTATTGGAACTTAATAAATAGGTACATATTGGAGAAAACAAACAACTTGAAAATTGATTGCAATTTAATAAAGTTTTTATCGATTTTAATAAATTAAAACGACTCAGACACGGTTTTGTACGTTACAAAATTGTTGTGATACATCAGCGATTTTATCCATTTGTTGTTAACATATGTACAGACGCCAGCACATCAAGCTACTACTATCTGCAAAATTTCTTTAATTAATAGATTTTATATCTAAAGCATAAGGTTCAAATTTTATTGGAAAAATTTGACAGTTTCGGGTACCTTGATGTGCTGTACATATTTTTTTTACATGAGTGATTTTATGATTATAATATTGACATAGTTTTAAGACCTTTGAGGGGCTTGAGGCTTAGTAATAGTAGCCGTACCGGTCGATCGATCAGGTTAAGCTACGCTTGCCACGGTTGGTCTGTGGATAGGTGACCATCTTTACATACCAAGACCCCTCTGTGCCTCCTGTTGTTCCCGACTGTCATTCGTGGATTTTTGACAGACGTTACGGGACGTCAGAAGCCCGAATGTCTGGGAACCAGTGTACCAAGGTGTTTCGTATTACCTAGTAACTGGGTTGTTGAGGTCAGATAGGCAGTCGCTCCACGTAAAATACTGGTACTCAGCTGCATTGGAAGCCGAACCCAACATAGTTTGGAAAAGGCTAGGCAGATGATGATGATAATAGTTTTAAGACCTTTGTTATTAACAGGTAATTAGTTATGGACATATAATTAGTCTGAAATAGATACATTTAATATTATAAATTGAAGTTACTTTTCGTGTCTGTCTGCGGGTTGTTCTTCTAAACTACGTCACGAATTTCGATGCGGTTTTCACTGCCATTTTGAGAATTTATTTGGAAGATTTATGTATACAATACTTTAATATTTAATTTAGGGCTGATTTATCAATTGATAGATAATTTTTATTCGTGGAATAAAATTTAGGTCTGACGATTTTGTATGGAATAACTGTCAAAAATTCAAAATTATTCCTCGAATAAAATTATCTAGCGTTGGAGAAATCAGCCTTTAATAATAAAGAAGTCTCGTTGTTTCGCCATGTAGTAAAATCCGCGCGAGGCAGGGGCGGTGAGCATCAAAATGAAGGGACCAAACCTCCAATGTCTGTCATACATATCTGAAAAAATAATACCATTAATCTACTATTTCCTACCTTTGCTATAATTTTAGCTACCTCATCATATACATAATATTTTAACAAAATGCTTGGTCCCTCCATCATGATATCAAGATGGAGGGACCAAACTGATAGACTACTCCCTGGAATATTCTACCTACTTAGTGTTATAGTACCTTAATTCTACCTTAATATTATTGATTTTGACTGCCAGAAACATATATCGTTTTAAAGATATCGATTATAAAAGTTGGTCTCTCCAAATTGACCATTCAATTGTTTAGTGCAACTGGTAAATGGTCGGTTTATTTTCGATCTTCGAAGGATACATATTTAATACCTATTTACTACCTTCTAATCGTGCAACATTACTTACGATAAAGTTTATTTTACCTAGCCAAAAAAAAATAAAGAAATAAGTAGATTTTCTTTATTTTGTTTCCCGCCATTTTCCTTTAAATTTATTTAAAAAACTCTCCTGCGTTATTTGTCAACGTGGTGCTTTTCCACAGCAACTCAACATTGCTATGGACAACCACCTCAAAAACCGCTCTGTGTCGTAAACAATGGAAACCACATCATCTTAAAACTCCTGGAGTTACATGGAAGGAAACACCCACGCCTCTAGCCGAGGTCACGCCAAACATACTATAATGGTCGCTCTGTTTACCGCCATTACAGCAGGACCTGTTTACAGCTGAAACGAGGGTATTTAGAGTCGTTACGACATAAAGCTTTATTAGTTAGTTCTTTATGATTTTTATTTGGGTAAATAATATGTTGAGTATCTTGGTAGTGTGGTCTGCAGTCTCTGCTTACTCCTCCTGCATATTCAGCCTATAATGTTCCCGCTGCTGGGTCACAGGCCTCATCTTTGTGAGCGGGAGTGGTCTGTAATCCCCCACGCGGGCCCAGTGCGGGTTGGTAGACGTCATATGTCTTCGAACTTTTGGTTCTAGGACATGTCGGTTTCCTCACGATGTTTTCCTTCACCGTTTTGAGAGCAGAGAGATCATAATAATTCATAACGATAATCTTATATTGTTACTAGCTTCTGCCCGCGACTTCGTCCGTGTGGAATGTTTGGTTCCCCCGACACATCGCATTACATCGCCTGCCCGCGCTATTACTTCGTTTTCGCTTGGCGTTCTTTCTGACTTTTTTTTCTTTCTGCTCGGCTCCGAAGAGTCGCAGCGTGATGTTAAATAGCCTATATATAATAATAACTCCACTGCGGGTGACGTAACCTACGACAAACTTATTATTTGCGGTTGGTACAGTAATCGGGTCTAGCGATCGAACCGCAAAATGAAGTTTGTTTTTTATTGTGTATACTTTTCCGGGATTAAAAGTACCCAGTGTGGTGCCCAGGATATTAAAGAATAATTATACCAAGTTTCATCGTAATCGAACCGGTAGTTTTTGCGTGATGCCTGAAAAAACAGACAGACAGACAGACAAAAATTTTTTTAATCACATTTTTGGATTCGGTGTCGGTCTAGTAACACTTTCAATTTCAATGTACAGAATTTTCACTTCTACAGATTTATTATAAGTATAGATAAGGGCCATCAGAATATATTTCCCGTAACTGATCATCTGCCTAGCCTTTTCCTAACTTTGTTGGGGTCGGCTTCCAGTCTAACCGGATGCAGCTGAATACCAGTATTTTACATGGAGCGACTGCTTACCCGACTTTCGGGCTTCTGACGACCCGTAACGACTGTCAAAGATCCACGAATGACAACCGGGATCAACAGCGTAATGTTCTTTCCGAGCCACGGAGGGATCTTGGTATGTAAAGATGGTCACCCATCCACGGACCAACCGCGGGAATCGTGGCTTAACCTGGTCGATTGAACCGTGTGTCTGTTATTACTCAGCCACAAGCGCTTCCAACGACATATGAATTACCTCAGACTGTATTAAAGCCTACTATTAAACAGCAAATTCATGAAAAGGCCTGAAAATTAAACTATAAATTAATTTCGTGGCTCACGGGCCTGTAAATGAATTTGCGCCATAAATTGTTGCAAAAATTAAATTTACGTTCGGATTAAAATTCTAGATAGGAGTAAAACTTATGTTTTATTTAAGACTAAATATAACTAGTTAAATCTAAGGTGGTGACTGCGAGGGGTCCGTGACTAAATAATAACAGCCGCACAAGTCATACGGTCAGGTTAAGCTACGCTTGTCGCGGTTGGTCTGTGGATGGATGACCATCTTTACATACCGAGACCCTTCGTGCCTCGGAAAGCACGTTAAGCCGTTGGTCTCAGCTGTCATTCGGCGATCTTTGACAGTCGTTACGGGTAGTCAGAAGCCCGAAAGTCTGACAACCAGTCTTACCAAGGGGTATCATATTACCCAGTAAATGGATTGTGGAGGTCACATAGGCAGGCGTTCCATGTAAAATACTGATATTCAGCTGCATCCGGTTAGACTGGAAGCCGACCCCAACATAGTTGGGAAAAGGCTCGGCAGATGATGATGATGAAATGTCACACTGAGAGGTGTTAGGAACACATCCTCTCGACGTTCGGACTCAGTATTACAGCGGTAGTTAAATCTACGGTGCTGTAAACTGCACCTTAGTCTCGTAACACACAAATATTAATCTCAATCTGAATCATTTTGAAGGATATTACTAATCCATTACTTCATATGTTCAAAAAATGTGTCTGCTCATCAACGTAAATAACGCAATGAATGTTGTTGAACTGTCAAAATGAAACTCATTGTTACTAATAGAGTATTACGCAATTACCCCGCTTCTCTATTAACGATGAAATGAATTGTTTGAATATGTGGTTGGTGTGAAAACCTGAAGCTTTAGAAAAAAAAGGAATTCTATTAACACAGCAAAGAAATAAAAAGTCATCTATGTAAGGAAATTTCAAAACGGCTGGTTGACACTTCCCGTGACCCAAGGGCTGGCTTTTACCTTGGCTAAAGGCTAAGCATTGCCATACAACGTGGTAATGCCGCCAGTCTCTTGGGTACATTACCAGTCGACAGCGATGCGGATGAATTTTTCGACGCTATATTTTAGTTTGTGTATAGTTTTAGTTAAGTTAGGTTTTAATTTCGTTATTTTTGTTAATTATTGTAAATTAGGTAAAGTTTTAAAAAATAATAAATCAAAGTCACAGTTTTGCAATCAAAAACAATAAAAACTACCGACAGTGAAAGAGAGAGTAGTGGTGATGAAATTACTTATGCAAAATACAATGCCTGGGTTCGAACCCACGACCTATAACTCGTAAGTCGCGGTCGTTACCATTGGGCCACCATTGCTACTAAGATACTCTAAACATAATATTATTTACCTAAATAAAAATCATAAAGAACTAATCTGGGTTCGAACCTACAACTTGTAAGGTACAGTCAAACGGGGTGAATAAGGATGCAGGGGTGAATCGGGCCGAAACATAATTTGGTTGATGCCAATATAGATTATCATTTTTTGCCAAAAAGGACTCTGTGTTTACTTATAATTAATGATTAAGTGCCATTTATGACAAAAACTACCTATATTATTTTAACGTTAAAATCCATATTAAAGTTTCGTCCCGATTCACCCCGTTTGACGGTAAGTAGCGTCATTTTTGCTACAGGGAAGTCCGATCGGCCACATACCTAAGGTCCGTCGTTTCTAAATTTGCCGAGCCTGTAAACAACAATGGCCGCTCGAAATTGAATAAAATCGATATACAAGAATAATGTTTGTTTTGTCTAGTGATTTAGACGAAAATTAATTGATTCATTTCTTCACTAGGCTACTAGAATTGCTTTTAAAACTTCCCCTACTGATTAATTATTTAGTCTATGCCCATCAAACATGGCAGCTACGGCTACCACACCTTGAGTTTCGGGGTTCTCATTAACGACTAGGGTTTGACTGTCCCCTGTCACATGCAAATTATATAGGGCTGTGTTAAAAACGTCCCCACCCTTCGATCATATTTAATTTAAATTATTGGTCATTTGTAGGTATGTTTTTTTTTTTTAGTAAAAAGAGGGTAGGTATGTGTCGTTAATGAGTAAAAATATAGAGTTGTCTTCTATATAGACTGTAAGGCAGGCTACAGTTTCCTATAAGAGCGTTGGCCGCAACATAGCGTCCGCTATTTACCTGTGAATGACGTCACTGAAACGTTATCTATGACAGTAAGTTGGGGTGTTTTCCTAGAAAGCGTTTTTGACGTCGTAAAGTCAAACGCCGATGCCCAAAGATTTAAATCGCTAGATTTGTCCTCACCGTACTTAGGTCACGCGAAAAAGTGTCCATACTGAGAGGCTCACCCATTATTGTTTAGCGTTTCCATGACAATCAGACATCGTAAAGTCAAACCCCGCTGCCCAAAGATTTAAATCGCTAAATTTGTCCTCACCGTACTTTATTTATTTAATCAAATAACAATCTTAAAGTGTAAATACTGAGAGGCTCACACATTATTGTATAGAATAGAATAGAATTTCTTTATTAAGGTACGATTCCACCAAAATAGTGTGCAGCACATTTGTTCACAACCATTTTGTGCAGAACTCCAACAGTGCACGTACTGCGCTGCAGATCCGTTAGTCTCTGTTTCCACCGGCAAAGCTGTGCGTTATTTTTGTAAGCGCACAGTGTAGCACACTTGTGCACGAACATGTTCACTGAGCAGAATGTTCACTGGGCATTCTGTAGCAAACTATTAGAAACTATCAAAAATAAATAATTGTACAATAAATAAAAATAATTTTGAACGGCGAGCGCATTCCAAATATTATTATAAATTCAAATCGTAGATTTAAATATAGAAACAATTCGCCGCAAAATTCAATTTATGACTATGGTCAAAGGTACTTAGTTATTGATTCAGTTTCAATATAAAGGCCAAGTAACGATTAAACTAATAAAGGTAAATTAATAAACTTGCGCGCTAAATATGAAAAATTTAATGGCGTTAACATATAAGTTTTTTATCCACCTCTTTTAATTAACGCACATTCGTAAGATTTGACGGGTAGCATAGTAAATATTTATACATAATTTAATCAATATAGGGTGTCATTCTTGGGTCCGATGGGACCCGGTACCGAGCCGGCGGAGGTTCGTGTGTTCGGGTCTAATCGGGGCAATGTGCGCGGACAAATAAATGTTTTCTCTCCGGTAGCGGAAGCAAGACTGAGTTCGCGAACAGCAAGTGTGTACGCGTCGACGCGAGTCCACTGCATGCATGTGTGCGCGCATAAAAGTATGCAGATGTGCGCGAACATTTGTACAATGTTCGCGCACAATTTGTTATTGTTTGCTTGAGTGAGTCGACCAGAATAAACATTTGTGTCGTACACTGTGCATTACAGTGCCGCACAGTTCGGCACACTGGTGGAATCGTACCTGAGTAACCAAGACTCAAACAAGATTGCAAGATTGTATAGCGTTTCCATGACAATCAAGTCACTCAAAATCAAAATATTTTATTTCACATAAACCTACATAGGCAATTATGAAACGTCAGAAGCTAGGTGCACGGTTCCAATTGGTCGGTCGTTTTCTATGGAGAAGAGCCGACAAGAAACTCCACGGTTACTCTTTTAAAAATAATTGGCTTTTACAATGTTTTCAAATTACAGTAGGTATGGGAGGACAGTGTAGGCCACCTAAACTCCCCCTAAAGGGCTGGACCAATCTTGATGAAATTTTTGTGTGTGTTTGAAGGGTCTCTGGGTGGTTTAGATTCACAATTGGACCCGGTAGATGGCGCTTTTTAGACAGAACAACGTCTGTCAGGTCCGCTAGTCCAATATAATATTTTAATTTAATTACATCAAATTATAATTTTAATGCAATTAAAATCTAATGATGTCCGCACTCCATCGTGTAGGTAAGCATATTAAGTTATTAATCAAATTTAATGTACGACAGCCATTTAACGATATTAATGTGACCTTTTAGTAAATTAATGTTTTTTGATGTTGCTGTGCTCACTTTACATAATTACTGTAATCCAATTTGATGGTTAGGTATGTAATGTTCAACGACAGTTTAGGGGGTAGATATTGTGCATAGGTATATAATATACATCCAAATATAGAAAGGGTAATAAAATACCTTCATCTAGGTACATATATATATCTATAGTAATAATAAAGCTCAAGCCCCTCGGCTTGTGGCTAAGTAATAACAACCGCACAGGTCGATCGATCAGGTTAAGCTACGCTTGCTGCGGTTGGTCCGTGGATGGGTGACCATCTTTTCATACCGAGACCCCTCTGTGCCTCCTGTTGTTCCCGGCTGTCATTCCGATTGTCATTGTGTTATCTTTGACAGTCGTTACGGGTCGTCAGAAGCCCGAAAATCTGACATCCAGTCTTAACAAGGGGTATCGTATTACGCAGTAACTGGGTTGTGGAGGTCAGATAGGCAGTCGCTCCATGTAAAATACTGGTATTCAGCTGCATCCGGTTAGACTGGAAGCCGACCCTAACATAGTTGGGAAAAGGCTAGGCAGGTGATGACTAAAGCTGAAGAGTTTGTTTGTTTGAACGCGCTAATCTCAGGAACTACCAGTCGTATTTGAAAAATAGCTTTGCGTTTGATAACCCATTTCTTGAGGATTGATATTTAACATCACGCCAGGACTTTTAGAAGCCGAGTAAAACGAAAAAGTAAGAAAGTACTTATGCTAAGCAAAAAATGCCAAGCGAAAACGAAGTAATGTCGCGGGTAGAAGCTATCACACTAATATTATAAAGGCGAAAGTTTGTGAGTGTGTGTGCATATGTTAGTTACTTATTCACGCTCAAAAGGCTGAACCAATTTTGATAATTTTTTTTATGAATCCCGATATTCCCTTTGCGGATCGAACATGCGGGTGAAAATTAGCTGCTTTTGCTCGGCTAACTATGCGTTCGCACCAGAAAACGTAAACATGAAGATGTTTCGATACTTATTTCGTGAAACAAACCTGAACCTTACAACTTGTTTTGTCCAATTTGTGCTCGCACTTTCAGTCTAGGAACATGTGTGTTACGCAGGAATGAGGAAAATGTCGTGAGGAAAGTTTTGAGTATGAATGTCGACGGCTATAAGAGTAGGGGAAGGCCAAAGAAATGATGGATGGACTGTGAGAATGATGATATGGTTAGAAAGGGTGTGACTACCAAGATGACGACTAATAGAGAAGTATTGAAGGAAAAGATATGTTGCGCCTACCACAAATATAGAATAGAATAGAATACTCTTTATTATGTACCTACACCATATAAATTACAGACATAAATATAGAAACTTTATAATGGGTGAAACAATGGGCGATCTTATCGCTAAGAGCGATCTTTTAAAGACAACCTTTGGATGGATTAAAAACGGGAAGGACAGACAAATACTGTATGTAGTCTGTGGTGTACCATTTACACAATACAATAAATACATGCATAAAGTCCTACTAATCTAAATAAATATATACATATATATATAATAATAAACATGAAACAGGAGCAAAGAAAATACAATGACGATGTTTAAGGAGAGAGAAAGTGCTTTTTTTATCATAGTTTTTCATATATTGGGATAACGCCAGAATGACTATCTGGAAACATGCTTTACAGACATGTTTTCTATGCAGCTTGGTGACGTGTCTTCATACTGTTGTTTGGTAATATCTCGCAGTCTCATATTCGTCTATTGCTTGCTGTGTATGTCTATTGATTGTGTTTTTATAGGCCGCATTTCCACAGGCATTAAGAAAACTTTTGCGATAACTAATTTATATGATACAAACATCTACAGTTGCAAGATATGGGAGATGCACTTTGACATCTCTTGCAATGGTTTTCTTGCATGTAGAAAAGTGTCCTTTAACTTTTTGACCGCTTGTATCGCATTAATGCGACACATATAGGTACCCCTCGTGTCATATATCTGCGACAGAAAACATGCATGATTATTACGTTCTATTTAAATTAGATTAGGGTGGTTAATTTAAGGCTAATTTAAAAAAAAAATCGATACAACGATTGCTCCTCCTTATTTATTGTAGGTTAATTTATCGATTTGTAGCCGCGCGCTAGGGGTACGGCAATTGATATTTAGCCAAGCGCTTAAAAGGTTAAAACCAGGTTGCGAGATGAAACATACGATACTATTATTAGATTGAAGAAGAAACATTGTTATCTACTTCACTCAAACAGAAGAGAACTTTACAGTGTGTGGAAAAGAGAACTTTTTTCTGCAGCGGAATTTCTTACAGCCTAAATAATATTTTGATGCCACGATCCGAGGCCGTTCTCCTGTAACGAAATAATACAGGGTGACAGTGTCTTCTGACTTCAATGATTCATCAAAATTACCATATCTACTTAATAAAAATCCTAATTTCATTCGCTGACAACGCATGGACTAAACCGCTGGGCTGGCTTTTGAAGCAAGAAATTCTGCAAAAGAGTTCCTGATACAAAGGTGAGTACTAAGAAAGAATTTTTGAAAATTCATCTCCTAAAGGGGTTTTAAATAGTGGATGAAAGTGTGGAAATTCGTCATTTTTGCAGTTGGGATATCACATCGAGCACACGACTTTTTTAAAGTAATAAAATGTTTAGCACTGCGAAACAAACCACTAATAAAATAAAAGCAAAATTGTGTAGCACTTTTAAATTGGTAACCATCCATACCTTGGCCATAATCATCAATATGCATGAAACAACAAAAACTCCACACAAAATCAGTTTTAGTTCCGCTACTCCCCAACAGATGGCGCCACCAGTCATTTCAACCAAATCCATTATTTTAAATTGACTTTAAATCATTTTAATTACAGTTAAAACGCATATTAATGAGCGAAGTAAGCTCCATTGACGTCTCTCAGTCTGTTTTTGTCGCATGATATCCGAAACGTGTGGTAATCGCAGTTTGGATTGAGTAATTATGAAAGATTGGCCTATTAAGTGTAGGAGATTGAACTGTTGCTCGGTAGATTAGTTCGTCTTGATTATTTAGCGTTTATTGTGTAATTTCTTTGTTTATTTGTGAATTGTGGTGGTATTAAAGGGTAAGTGGAGTAGCTAGTAGGCTACTTCATTAGTAGTTAGATACTCTAATAGAATTATCTTACATGTTTCGCTATGAATTGGCATACCTACACATTTACACATACATCTTAACATGTTAAACGTAATATTCAATGCGACATATATTTACATAATTTAAAAAGCTAACAATCCTCAAATAATAATATGTAGGTACAAGTATATAAAAATGGAGGGGAAATAAACAAAGGGCATCAAAAAATTCGTCCGCATCACTGTCAACAGGGAACGTACCCAAAAGGCTGGCAGCATTGCCACGTTGTATGGCAATGCTGATTCTTTGGCCAAAAAATAGGCCAGCCCTCTGGTCACGTGAAGAGTCGACCAACCGCTTTGCGATGTCTCGAAATACTAAGTGGGCACATGGGCCCCATGGCCCTAGTGTTTCAACCCCAAACGGCTCAAATATATAAGTTCCAAAGAGATTGGAGTATTTGTGCCGTTTGAGGTTTTCCGCACCTGTAGCAGCCGCCCATGCGACATATAAGTGAAAGTTTTGGGTATGAATGTGGTAGTTGAAAATGAGATTTTTTTACTATACACATTCATACCCAAAACTTTCATTACGACAAGTTCCAAATTTTCCTCGTTGGTTTTAATCTGTCAAGCTCCGCTAGTGAGACACATTTGATTTTCTATTGTTTCGTCACCGATCGGTAACGTTCGGGGTTCACCGGTTAAATAACCTCCTACTAAAATATAAATATGGTAGTATTTAAAAGAGGAAGAAGCAGGGAGATAGCAGCCTTGAAAAGCTGGTTATTATTGGCAATACCGAAGGAAAGAGAGCGAGAGGTCGGTCGCCAACACGATGGTCCGACCAAGTAAAAGAAGCTACGTCCTCAAGCAATTTTCAGCAGGTGGTGATGACAACTTTGGACCGGAGTAGATGGAGGCAGATTGTCCGTTTGAAAGGATCCAGTGACCACGATCCTCAGTAATGAGGGACCGATTGCAGAAGACGAAGATTTAAAATATATCAGAGCTTTATCTCTATGTGCTTGTTAAGGTTAACAACTAAAACCGACCCCTTCATTGGTCCTGTCTGGTTTCCTAGAGCTAGGTACCTGTATCTAACTACAAAGCAAAATATAAATGTCAATTACGCCGAATTAGAACCAAGATAGATCAAATCAATTAGAATATTATAATTGTTTTTAACTTTTTGTTTTGAATACAAAATATTTTTATTTCAAACTCAAACTCAAAGCATTTATTTCAATTAAACCAATTACAGGCACTTTTGAATTGTCAAGGACTTTGATTTTGATTTTGAAATACTATGGCAAATTCTCTCTCTCAACAATATTATACATTTAAACAAAAATCATCCGGTAATCAAGTGACGCCGCTATATGGCGTCGATAAATAAAACTACATCTTCATCTTCGTCGAAGAAAGATATATATTTAAATATAAATTTCAGTCTTGAGGTTATACAACTTTTACTATGGGACCAAACCTGAAATCATGAAAAAAATCAACTGTTCCCTACATCTATGTTCGCATAACTCGTCAAAATGTAGGGAACAGCTGATTTTTTTTTTTCGCGATTTCATGTTGTTCCTATAGTAAAAGTTGTTCATAATGATGAATACAATGACTCCTCAAGAGGAAACCCGTGATTAAAATTTCACCCTGTATTTTAGACAAAAAAAAAAACACACTATGCGAAACATACCTAACAATATATGATGGGCAGATAAGATACTCAGTAGCACTTGCCTTGTTATCTTCAAAGATAGTGGAATGATAGTGGATTCAGTTAGAATATTCCACTATCCGTGACATAGCTAAAAAGATTTGTATCATAGTCATACAATGTAGAGTATAGAAAACTTTAAGCTTAATTACATGAAAGCTAAAACAAGACATACACAACAACAGGAAGAGAAAACGCACCATATCCCATACACATACCAAATGAATGAACCAACTGGCCCCTTTCACTTGAAAACAAGTAAACACACCCAGATATTCAAAAGAGACTCAAGAAATAAACTAGGAAAATGGTGGGATGAAGAGAATACATGAATTTAAAGCGCTACATGCATAATGCAGCGACATGTATAATGTATGTGTGTCGCTTTTTCTCAAGCGCTCGCCTAGCTTGAAAGCGCCGCTGGATCTGCGAGGGAATTGCGTAACATACTCACAATCCCAATGCCATTAATTTTGCTAAGACAATTGCCGGCGCGATCTAGTTTTAAAATATTTATTAAAAAAACTAGCTTCAGTGGAGACTTAATCTTCACAAAGAACACACCCTCCAAATTTCATGTCTCTAGGACCAGCGGTTTAGTTTGAACGAAAGAATTTAAGTTTTTTTTTTATAAAAGCTAATTTCTGCTGAATCATATTATTATCTTCCCGGAGTTTAACACTCTTGGCTTTGGAACTCCTTGCAGCGCCTTCTTCGAAGATTTTCTGAGTTTGTATTATCTGTTCCTTCATTTTATTAGTAGAAGATCCTTCAATCATTGAAAGTGTGTTACAAAGTTCGGATGCTGATCCTAGGCAACTATTTATATTCAACAAAGTAATGCTGTCAGTGTTTATATAGAGTTGGTTCTGACAAATACTTTGATTGGCACCTCAAACTTAAACTTAAGCTCAGCATTATTTCAATAAAACCGTTTGTTTGCCTGTAAATGTTTTTATTGAATCGAACTTTTAAATCGTCAGGGAGTCAGTCAGTCAGTAAAATGCGGCTACATAGTTGCCCGTTCCAATGAAAAGTAGGTTATTATGCAGAAGAAGGGGTAAGAAACTCCATGGACACTCTTTTGAATCAAAATATTTTGTGTAACATATATTTAAAACTAGCGGACTGAAGGGACTGAGGGTCCCAGATGCGCCCGAGGTGCATTTTTTTTTATCGATGTTCCGATATTTTCTTTCATAGAAACCTTGTCCTGGCAATACAGAACACAACAAAAAAATAATTATCCAATTTGGTGCAGTCGTTCGGAAGTTATGCGCATACATACATTTCGATGATTAATTTTTATTTATATAGATTGGCTTGGAAAATACTATAATAACTTAAACATGAGGCCCGCTTAGAGTTGCAAATAAGGTTAAAACGATTATGAAAAGAAACTGTTTATGATGTTGCAAACTATAACAATTATGAGTAGGTTTTATATCCCCACTAGCTGCACCCCGCGGTTTCACCCGCATAAGTGTCGATCCCGTGGGAATATCGGGGTAAAAACTATCCTATGTCCTTCCCCGGGATGCAATCTATCTCTCTGCCAAATTTTATCGAAATTCGTTCACTGGTTTAGGCGTGAAAAGGTAACATACAGACAGACAGACAGACAGAGTTACTTTCGAATTTATAATATTAGTATGGATTTGCAACATTGAGTGGCTCGCTGATAAATTTGATAAAGTGTATGGCAAAATAATTGACACTAACATTAACATTTTCCGCGTCAGGCGTTTGTTTATAACTTTCGTAGGAGCTCTGAGATCTTTAAAAAATGCTCCAAGGTCCTATATTTACGTAGAAATTAATATCAGAATCATCCAACTGTGTTACAAGCATCAGAAACTCTACTGCCTTTTACCCCCAGGATATACAGGACATACATACTTGATAACATAACATAGTCAGTCTATAACATTTCCACTACTGGAACACAGGCCTCTGTGAGAAGGTGCAGTCCATAATCAACCATGTAGACCCAGTATAGGTTGGTACTTTTGATTAACTCATTCCAAACCCCCTGACCCGATAACCGGCTCTTTTGTACCACACTCCAATATTAATTTTTCAATACATAACTCATATAGAACATCATACTTATAAACGCAGTACAAATCGAATTTTCGAACGTTGGTCAGTGATTTCAAAACTTCGTGAGGAGAACGTGAAAAACTGCGAGAGCACCTTCGGGCAAAAACCTCGGTGCGCGGTGTGTTTGGTGGGAGAGAGACGGTACGATGAAGGAGCGGGAGGGAGGAGAAAAACTTGCGACGGCGCAACCACGCTCGCATATCTGGGAAGTGGATGGCAAAGATTATGGTGTAGAAGGGTGGGAATGATTTTTGTGAACGAAGTTCGGGACAGATTTAAACTCTTTAAGGATGTATTGGAGAAGTATAGAACAGAAGTGAAATAGATTTATTTCGTATAGTTGAGACCAGACTAGAATCAACCTTCAAAGATGATACTAATCCTAACTAATATTATAAATACGAGAGCAGTGGTGGCCCAGTGGTATCGGCCGCGACTTGCGAGTTTCATCACCACTGCTCTCAAAACGGCGAAGGAAAACATCGTGAGGAAACCGGCATGTCCTAGAAAAAAACTTCGAAGACATGTGACATTTACCATCCCGCACTGGGCCCGAGTGGTGGATTACGGCCTCTCTCTATCACAGAGAGGAGGCCTGTGTCCCAGCAGTGGGAACATTATAGGCTGATTATGATGATGATTATAAATGCGAAAGTAAGTTTGTTTGTTACCTTTTCACGCCTAAACCACTAAACCGATCACCCTGAAATTTTGCAAATACGTTGTCAGGTGTACAGAAACGGACATAGGGTACCTTTCATCCCGAAAAAAGTGCTGTTCCCGAGGAAAACAGCAATAACGTTATTATGATAATAGATGGCGCCACGTGTCTTTCGAAACTTATGCGGGTGAAACCGCGGGGCGCTGCTAGTTTCTCATAAGAGAAAAAAAGTACTGGAAATCATTTGGACAGTGTAAGTAGAGCTTGGAACTCTTGTAAGTACAAGACCATTGAATTTGTACATAAATGAGTTTCAAAATGTTGAGGTAGAAAAATAAATACTAAAGATAGTTAGAATTTTGTGAATGATGCCTATAGCTAGAAAGGATGTGATTACTGAGACGACAGTTATAAAGCCGTAATAAGTACCAATAAAAGAGAATAGAATAGAATACTCTTTATTATGTACACCATATAAATTACAGACATAAATAAAGAAACTTTACAATGGGTGACACAATGGGCGGTCTTATCGCTAAGAGCGATATTTTAAAGACAACCTTTGGATGGATTAAAAAGGGGAAGGACAGAGAAATACTGTAGGTAGTCTGTGGTGTACCATTTACACAATACAATAAATACATACATAAAGTATTTTATACAAATCATAAGAGAAAAATAAAAATAAATAAGAGAAAGACATATTGCGTATCCTAAATAAATATTGGGATAATAGGACGATGATAAAATAGATTCAATCAGGTAGATGACCTGCACCCTAATTGCTTAACACACTATCGATCTCAATCTGAATCATTCTAAATATTTTGAATCCATTGCTTCATATGTTCGAAAAATTTGTCTACTCAACATCGTAAATAACGCAATGAATGTTGTTGAACTGTCAAAATGAAAGCCGTTGCTACTGATAGTGTGTAATGTGTTACGCAATTAACCCGACAACGATTGTATTGGGCATCAACCAAACTGAACTTAACATAATGACCAAAAACCAAAAAAAGAGAGAAGAATAGTAGTGCAGTCAAACAAAAAAAGTTAACATAGGCTTGTTTTTGGGCAGAATTTCTTAAATTTAGGTATTTTCTTCCACAGTTTCTTGTTCCTACTGCACTTGCAGTAGGTAAGTGCAAGTATAAGCGTAAGCGTATAAGGTCCCATTAAAAAAGATGGAAATCATTCAGACGATGGTAAAAAATATGTTAGAAAAACACATTAGATACTTTACAAGAAAATAATCAGCTAACGAAAATATGAATCCGGACCTAATGTGCCGGCCGGCAATTAATTATTTTAAGTCAAAATAAAATCACTTTAATCAGTGTTTTTTTGCTTGGATATCTTTGGTTAGACGTACTGAGCGCTGTATTAAAATTTGTCCATCTATTTTAATGGAACCCTGTATTTTATACTGGTTAAATACCTATTCCACCATCTACAATAAACCATCTAAGCTGCACGTCGCTTCGCCGTAAGTTGCTTTTGATGTAGCGTGCAAAAACGAGCAGGTACAAGCTAGTCCATTCAACACCTAGATTTGTTTATAATTAATTGACATTTTTAGTTTTTTACTCATAGGACACCGCTTTTGAGGTTTCCGTTGGCTTCTTGTGCTATTAGCTGCGCTTTTTAATGCGCAGTTAATTTCTTCTGTAGTTGGTGCTAAGAGCTAAATGCAAGCCGCAAATGCAAGTCGTTCGTGGTGCGTGTTCCGACACATCATCTCGAGAAGTTCCTCAAGGAAGAGTTCTGGCCGAAGGGTGGGAAATCCAGACTCGGGGCTGCTAATGAGAAATTCCAGATGGAAAAATCGGCATATTATATACTATACTAACTGCGCTCCGCGGATTCACCCGCGTAAATGTCGATCCCCTGGGAATATCGGGATAAAAAGTAGCCTATATGTTAATCCAGGGTGTCAGCTACCTCCATACAAAATTTCATCAAAATTGTTCCAGTCGTTTGAGTGTGAAGAAGTGACAAACTTATAAACACACACACTCACCAATTTTCACCTTTATAATATTAGTGTGAAGAGTGATTTCCTCTTTCAAAAAGCATCCCATCCACAGATATAGATAGACCTAGAATCTAGGTCTATCTACAGTTCGTAATACTTGCGTTATCTAGGTCCTAGATAACGCAAGTATTACGAACTGTATGAAAACCAAGCGTGCCATTTTTTGACTACCTACTATGACGTCACAAGCTCGCGCTCTCGCTCACGCTCACCCATCCAGCAGTACACAGGACTGAGCGCGAAAGTGGCGGCTTACGATTTTTGAACGTAAGCTGGTGCGATTTTTGGCACGCGAAGTAGTTGCTCTTGCGTTATCTAGGTGTATCTATATCTGTGATCCTATCTTAATGCCAACGTCCACAATCCCAGTAACCCAACTATCTTCGAGATCTACCCACACTTCCAGTTAGTTGACTCCCCTTTATGATGACGTCACGACACGTGGCGCTTCGCTCGACTTCCCACTTTGCCCACTGATTAGAGGCCATTGTGCGTATTGACTGGCCATTATGTACAATTACCTTTGTGTTATGACCTGATTATTTTGCGATGATAACGAGAGTTCGTTTTGGCACTAATTTTGTTACGAATATTTAAGCGATAAAATATAAAGTATAAAAAAACTTTTTTACAAAAAAAACAACCGACTTAAAAAAAAAACACTACAAAGTGAAAAATAACTTTCATTTCGGAAGTCGGTGTCGTTGGTTCCGCATTTTCGTTTTTTGACACCGACTTCCGAAATTAAAGTTATTTTTCACTTTGTAGTGTTTTTTTTTTTAAGTCTGTTGTTTTTTTTGTAAAAAAGTTTTTATTTTTCACTTTTTAGTTGTACCTACCCCACACAAACTCAATTAAAACTAGTGCATTGAAGAATTGAAGACACGACTCGAAGAATCATCAAAATTCCCATAAAAATGCCGGAGATGCAGTACATTTATGCATATAACTTCGTACATAAGAACAATTACCTAATGTATTATATACTATTACCTTCCTGAAAGTACGTAGATCACACTTATGAAAGAATTATCAAAATCAGTTCAGCAGTTTTTGAGATAATCGCGGACATACAAACATACATACATACATACGGGTCGAATACAGGACCTCCTTTTTTAAAGTCGGTTAAAAAGAGTCCCTAATATGGTATTATTGGATTTATTTTAGATTTAGGTTTGGTTGTTTAAAGTTTCCTCTCTCCTTCATAAATTTGTGTTTTTCACTTTTTGCTGTGCCCGACAGGGACCATAATGAACATTATTTCTTTCTCTTATGAACTTACCACCTAAGTACACATTGTGAAATGCAAATAAACTATTGAGTATTGTTTTGTTAAGAGCTAGAGCTGTAGATAATAGGGTGAAAACAAAATATCTATCCCAATTAGACTAGGAATGTAAATACATTTGCAATAGATACATGTGCATATTATTTACTAGTAACGCCCCGCGGTTTCACCCGCATAAGTGTCGATCCCGTGGGAATATCGGGATAAAAACTAACTATCCTATATCTTTTCCCGGGACTCAAACTATCTCTATACCATTTGGAGACGGGGATTTCTGGGCCTGATTGTAATAAGTTGAGGTATGGCTTAAAAAAAGGTTATATTTTTCTATTTCAAAATGTAAAAAATCAACTCAATTTACAATCTGGAAAATGAGAAATCCAATAATTAAGTTAGGGTTACGAAGTAATTGGAATACTTATCGATTAAACTCTGTAACGTTAATCGATTATATCGATTAACGTTACAGAGTTCATACTATTTACGAAAATGCTTTCACCAGATGATTAATTCAATTAAAATAATTAAATCTGTTAGAATTAAAGTATTAAGAGTTTAAACTAATTAAATATCTACATAATTAAGAAAAATCAATTCACGTTTATTAATCGATTATTGTATTTTTAACCTGTGCTAACTCTGACTTGACATGCATGACATGACATCGACATTCGTTCGTATCGTCTAGTGCGTGTGCGTTTTGAGTGTGTTTCCTCCCATACTTTTATTTTATTGATATTTTCCTCGACCCCTGCTTTCCTACGGACTTCTAATCTTCCTTCTTGTACGACCCTTGCCTTGTTACGATACAGGACACGGAGAACCCCGCATAAACGTTGAACTTGGACTTTTTATTTTGGAGAGAGAGGAACAAACATAAATACATACAAATATACATACGTATACTGATAAACCCATTACCCTCTTTCGGCAGTCGGGTAAAAAATGACAATCGCACTTCAAAAATCGGCTGTTAATAAGTACAGATTGTTACGTACTGTTATAACCCTGACTCGCTAATAAATTAAAAATAAATATTTAAGAGAAGCGCATCCTGCACTTCTCAGCATTCCAATCTCAAGTATCACCGTTAAGGGCCTGTCGCCGTCGCCCAATTTTGAGGACACTTACAACAGTCTCACTCCGTCATCCTAAAGAGTCACACACGTCCTAAGTCCTAATTTTGCATATTGTTTTTAATATACATACATTAAGTAAAACAGTTTACTTATTTTAAAACCCTCCGTAAATGCACGGCCTAACATTGGTGGCAGCTTAAGGGATTTGAAAGTTAATCCCATGGTCCGTCTCCGTCCCGCCGAAGAATCACTCGGAAAAACCTGTGAAATCAGTGAAAATCAACTAAAATCAGTGAAAATCTCATAAGAAAAGTGCAAGTGCCATTGTAAGTGCAAATAAAACAAGTGTTACATCCATCCAGCCGTCACTTAGATGACCTAGACGGCACGATCAATAATTCCAGCACGCAGCACGCAGGAATGCAGCTAGCACTCGCGCTCGCCTGCCTGTCGTGAGTCCTTCAAATATTATACAACGACGCTACACCGCATCTTCACACTAACACCTCATAATATTATGCGCAAAGCTCTGAAACCCGAAGAAATCCAGGAATCCCTGCAAAAACTAATTCCAGAAATGGACCTCAACAGCCTGTTCAAATTCATCAAGTCATACGACGGAACCCGGGAAACACTCAATTCATTTATTACCAACTGCAATAACGCTTATCAACTTGCCTCAGAATCACAAAAACCTATTTTGTTCAAATATATCCTAAGCCGACTTGAAGGGAAAGCGGAAGTTGTTTGCTCAATAAAAGAGTTCAGTACCTGGGAACAATTAAAAGAATTTCTTAAAACCCAATTTTGTGACAGAAAGCACTATGCCCATCTTCTTACTGAACTCCAAGAGAGCAAACAAAGTCCGCAAGAAAATGTTAACGAATTCGCTTTGAAAATCGAGACATGCCTCTCACGTCTGCTTACAGAAGTGTCACTATCCACTGCTAAAGCCAAAGAACTTCCCGGCCGTACAGCGGCAATGGAAGATTTAGCTCTCCATCATTTCACGATGGGTCTACTCCCGCGTATCTCTAACATGGTGAGATGCAGGTCTCCACAAACCCTAAACGAGGCCGTAAATTACGCTATCAACGAAGAGCGCATTCAACAGTCAATGTTCAAGAGAAATCAACCTACGGAAAACAAGTTTTCTAAACCAAATAAACCTGTCCCTCCGTCCCAACAACATCGTCCATCTAATAATAACACTCAACCCAATAAATCCGATATCTGCCGATACTGCAAATTCCCGGGGCACTCAATCGAAAATTGCCGTAAACGCGAATATAATAACAATCGTTTCCGTAATAATGAACAACCTTCTACTTCCGGTAACAAACCACCACAACGAATAAATTTCGTTGAGGAATCAAACGAACAAGAGGACCCTGAATTCAACGATGAAACCGACAATGACCCAAAAAACTATTAAGTGGCTCGTATCGGTGTCGTGCGAGACACCACATACCACATCCATTAGACACCGCATCTACTAAATCCACTAAATCTACTAAATCTACAAAATCCACTGAATCTACTAAATCCACTGAATCTACTAAATCCACTGAATCTACTAAATCCACCGTATCTACTAAATCGACTGAATCTAATAAATCGACTGAATCTACTATATCCACTGAATCTACTAAATCCGCTGTATCGACTATACCTACTGAATGTACTAAACTCACTGAACCTACTATATCCATTAAAATTCCTAATTTTACTAAATCCAAAAACACCGAATCTGATAAACAAAAAAAATCTGCAAACCCTAAAGAAATATTTGAAATTACCACTGATCCACGAAGAACCTTACTCCCGCATCTCCTTATCAACACTTCCGTCTCAGACTTACCATTATGCCTTTTAATAGACTCTGGATCAGCAATTAGTCTCATCAAGAAAAGCTGTATGCATAAAATCCCCAAACTCATAGCCGAACCTATAAACCTAAAAGGAATAGAGCCCGACCAAGGAACCACGGTAACCTTAGGTCATTTCCCACTTAAGTTACAATTATCCGACTCGCCTCGAAAGCTCGTAAATCACAAATTCCATGTAGTAGATAAAATACATCTCCCTTATGATGGCATCATCGGAAGCGATTTGCTAAACGCTTTCGGAGGTAACATCGATTATGTTAGCCAAGAGATCAGATTTAATAAATTACAAATACCAGTCCAATTTAACGAACCTATTTATTATATTCCAGCCAGATCTGAAATGGTAATAGAATGCTCCGTCTCCAATCCTGAAATAAAAGAAGGGTTAATCCTCGATCAAACGCAACACAAAAACATATTGATATCAAACTGCTTAGTCAGAACAAAGAAAAATAATAGAGTCAACATAACTGTTGCTAATATATCTGACTCCACTATACCACTTAAATCCAATTTGAATCTTACTCTGATTCCAGTCGAAATGCCCTCTGAATCCGTTCAATGTGACGAATATCCTATCAATACTATATCGCCTCAAAATACCTATTCCCGCACTAAAGAAGTGCTTAAACAACTCAGAACGTCTCATTTAAACTCCGAAGAAATTAACGTCCTTCATCAAACCTGCTCTAATTACTCAGACATATTCCATCTACCCGGTGACCCATTGACGACAACGAGTGCGCTACAACATGAAATCAAAACAACAAGTAACGCACCGATCCACGTTAAATCCTATAGATTTCCTGAATGCCATAAACAAGAAGTTCAAAACCAAATTACTAAAATGCTGAACGAAGGCATCATTAAACATTCTATGTCCCCATGGTCCGCACCCATTTGGGTCGTTCCAAAAAAATTAGATGCTTCCGGCCAACGAAAATGGAGAGTTGTCATAGACTACAGGAAGTTAAACGATGTCACAATCGGAGATTCTTATCCTATTCCCAACATCACTGAAATACTAGATCAACTCGGAAAATCCAAATACTTTTCAACTCTAGATCTAGCTTCTGGATTTCATCAGGTCAAAATATTACCGGAAGACGCAGCTAAAACTGCGTTCAGCGTACCACAGGGACACTTCGAATTTGAGCGAATGCCCTTTGGTCTGAAAAACGCTCCGTCAACATTCCAGAGGCTCATGAACTCCGTCCTATCAGGACTACAAGGAATCCGATGCTTTGTCTATCTCGACGATATCGTTATCTACTCCTATGACCTAGATTCCCACATCAAAAATCTAGAATTAGTGTTCCAACGTATCAGAGAATTTAATCTTAAACTGCAACCCGACAAATGCGAGTTCCTTCGAAAAGAAGTTTCCTACCTCGGTCACCAAATTACTGATGACGGTGTAAAACCCGATCCTGAATAAATCAAAGCCGTATCCAATTTCCCGAGACCTAAATCCGCGAAAGACATAAAATCATTCCTAGGTCTCATGTCCTATTACCGAAAATTTATACCCGACTTTTCTAAATTCGCTAAACCACTAACATCCCTCCTGAAAAAGGACATTCCATTTATATGGCAAAATGAACATCAACTTGCTTTTGAAACTTTAAAAACTAGACTCATATCCCCACCTCTACTAGCATATCCAGACTTTTCTAAACAATTCATACTCACGTGTGACGTGTCTAACTACGCGATAAGTGCTATACTCTCTCAAGGAGAAAATGGTAAAGAGAGACCTATAGCTTACGCGTCTCGTACCCTTAATAAAAGTGAAATCAATTATAACACCACTGAAAAAGAATTACTAGCAATCCTCTTTGGTTGTAAAACCTTCAGGCCATACCTGTATGGTCGCAAATTCCAAATCGTTACCGATCACCGTCCATTAAAATGGCTCTTTAATCACAAAGACCCCTCCAGTAAATTACAAAGATGGAGATTAAAACTAGAAGAATATGAATACGAAATTATTTATAAGAAGGGAAAACTTAACTCCGCTGCAGATGCACTATCTAGATATCCAATATGTACATCAGCCCCTGTAAATGCAATAAAAACCGAACATTTAGAATCCATCCCCGTCCTTCCTGTATCAAATCCCATAAATATTAACAATCCTACTTCCCCGAAAGCAGGCACCTCACGTGCTAATCCTTTAGATTCACCGCTCCCGCCTAGTTCTTTTAATCCTGACCGTTATAACTTACAAAACTTCGAAAATTCTGAAAACTCGCCCATAAACCTACCAAGTACTGATGTGTATGAAAATTCGTACTCCGATTTCCTGAAAGCTACATCTAATAAAAAATATACTTTCAACACTATAATACACGAGTATACAAACCCTCTACTATCTTCAAATTCAAAAGTCATCATTATTCCTACATCCATTGATCTTGACGAGTCGAATCCTTATATTGAAGAAATCCTTGCTAACTATAGCGACGCCTCTGATCTAATGAATAGAGAAAGAACACTGTATTCCTTTCAAAACCTCAAATCTAAAGGTAAATCATATTACTTAATTTTCACTAAAGTACATCACTTTGATGACCTTCCATATCCAGATTTATTCAAATCTTTGAAAAACCTAAGAAACGAATTATTAGTAGGATGCGATGAAAGTCCCAAAGAAATTGCTATTTCAGATTTCAAAGATTCCTTCGTCAAACTTTCATACGCTAAAACATATAATATTCTAGCTTATGTATTCCACAATACGAATATTAAGATTAATATTTACAAAAATACTATTATCTTTCCAGTCCCAAGCGAAATTCCTAAAATCCTAAAACAAAATCATGACTTACCCGTAGCCGGACATGTAGGTCAATCACGCATGTACAACCGTATCCGAGAACGATACTATTGGAAAAACATGAAAAGCGACATACAAAATTATGTGAAGAAATGTTCCCAATGCCAACTCAACAAAGCTCTTCGCCAAACCAATCGAGCTCCTATGCAGATAACTTCTACATCAACTGCGCCTTTTGAACGCATTAGCCTCGACATCGTAGGTCCACTTCCTGAAGCTGGAGAATTCAAATTCAAATACATACTAACCCTTCAGGACGACTTGACAAAATTCTCCTTTGCTTACCCCATCTCTAATACTTCAGCCGAAGAATGTTGTGAATGCCTTGTCCACTTTATCTCCTTATTCGGTATCCCCAAAACTATATTGACTGATCAAGGTACTAATTTCACAGCTGATTTGTTTAAAAAGGCCTGCGAATTCCTAAAAATAAAACAACTGTGGTCAACACCCTATCATCCCCAAACACAAGGAGCTTTAGAAAGAAGTCATTCCACTTTAAAGGAATATTTTAAATCATATGTTAACAACGACCAAACCGATTGGCATAAATATGTTTACACAGGAATTCTTGCATACAACACTAACGTCCATACGACTACTCAATTCACGCCCTATGAACTACTGTTCGGTCATAAACCTTATTTACCAGATTCAGTCTATGAACTAAACCCTACTAACACCTACCACGACTACATTAAAATGTTAAGTCACCGTTTGAAACTATCCCATAATAAAGCTATAGAAAATATAACTAAATCCAAAGAGACGTCGAAAGAATATTACGACAAACGGTCCCGACCTGTCACTTATAAGGTTGGTGATATGGTTTACTTAAAAAACCACTTAAGAATGCGGAAAGCATTGTCACCTGTGTGGAAAGGTCCCTACAAAGTAGTAAAAGTCCATGGGAACCACACACTTTCTCTACTAATCAATAGAAAACATGTCAAACATCATTACGATGAAGTAAAATTAGCTACAGATATAGATATCACCTAGGTTATAAGTAATCCTATCTTTCTACTTTTATTTAGTGTTAAATTAGTTAAGGACTTATATATGCATAAATACTCTCTTACAGTGTGACAGCATTATGCTATGGTTTACCAAACGCTCAGAACATAATCAATATTTCAAGCACTAATATGAGAATGACAACAAACTCAGAGAAAACACTCTAATCTGTAAATCCGCGATCTATAGCTTAAATAAGTCAATCATAAAATTAATAAAAACTAGAAAGCCCTCAACACAGTAACAGAAAACCTTTCTTCCCACGTTGATAATATCACAGCCGTTACAAATGTTTTAGCACTTAAAGCCACTCTACAAAACTCGTTAAATGTGCTCTAGTCAAGCGTTTTAAGCCTCTCCTATAAATTAGAAGATATTGTTAACTCCATCCTGTTCGCAAACTCGAGCACTCGATACACCCGTCAGTTCTATCACCAAAAAAAAACTGTACTTATTACGACCTGGTCGAAAATATTAAGAACTTGCCTAAATACACAGAATTCCCAACGGAGCTAAGTGGCTTAAACACTTAAATAAATCTGTCAGAAATTGTAAGTTATATTTTAGATGATAAGCTTGTATTCCTTTAGTTTTGATAAGCCAATATAGTTTGTATAAGAATGTTCCTGTGCGTGTACCTCATAATGTATCTAAATCCTATGCACTAATTTTCCACATAGCCACATACATAGCTTTATGTAAAGATAGATCTAAGTTTATAACGCTAGATAAATTGTTTGTAAAATTGTTACTAGCTTGTACACATTTGTAAACAGATTAAAGAACTTAGTACTCAAGATAACCCCATTTGTGAAAGCAAAATATACTATCCTAGGCACATGTATACTAACACTAAGACCTAATTGTAAAGGATACTGTAAAAAAAAAAAAAAAACTAATAAGTATGAAATATCTTAGATCAATTCTTAATTATATTCACTCCAATTTTAACTTAATCCATGATTCATGTTGTAATATGTCTAATTTTAATAAACTTAATTATACCTAATCAGAATCTACCGAAGATTCCTAATGTGAATACCGATAACCTAGATATAATTAAGATTGCTAACATCCTAGAAATAGCTAAGAACTTTAACATTAATGAAACACCTAATGTATTTCCATCATACTCTATTGTTATATATACATTTATGTTTACATGTATTTTTGTAATGTTTTTATTGTACCATTACTGTAATAGGAAATGTATGGCTCTTTACAAGAAATTTAAACACAGTCAAATATTAGATGAATCTAAAATTAATAATTACAACACCGATAACCCGACCAGCGAAAACATAATTCAATTAACACGTCATACGCCGCGTCTGACAACAAATTAGAAACCATTTTTTTGTAAACTTCGCTTTTAAGAGGCGTAAGTTTCCACTTAAGCAGGGGGTTGTTATAACCCTGACTCGCTAATAAATTAAAAATAAATATTTAAGAGAAGCGCATCCTGCACTTCTCAGCATTCCAATCTCAAGTATCACCGTTAAGGGCCTGTCGCCGTCGCCCAATTTTGAGGACACTTACAACAGTCTCACTCCGTCATCCTAAAGAGTCACACACGTCCTAAGTCCTAATTTTGCATATTGTTTTTAATATACATACATTAAGTAAAACAGTTTACTTATTTTAAAACCCTCCGTAAATGCACGGCCTAACAGTACCTAACCTCACTTTTCCTAAATCACTTTTATCTCGGCTCTCAGATTGCCAAAATCTGAAAAATTTTCAGTGATTATTTGTTAATATAGTAGCTATCAATTGAAACCAATTTCATCTTTTTACATCCAGGCCCAAAATTGTATGAAAGTGTATCCGTCTCCTTTCATCTAAATCGGTTCGGCGGTTTAAGCATGAATAGGTAACAGACAGACACACTTTCGCATTTATAATATTAGTATGGATTTATTTTAGTTTTACCCCGGTTAATATAAGGTAATTACCCATCGTTACGTTTCCCCAGGGAGTCATAAGTACATATATGTATTAAATAGATTTAAGCCTTCGATTACTTTACCATAATTTCTAGCCATTTTTACAAGTAAATTAAGTGATACATTACCAAAATACAAAAATAAATAGACTCTACGTATTTTTATTTTCCCACACCACAAGTCCACCTTAGCACATCAAAAATCACTTCCCCATACAAAATAACATAATCAATTCACACTTCTGAATAACTTGATCCTTTCCCATCCAGCCGTATGGAATAAACCCATAGTCTCCCATCCCTATAGTCCCCTTAATAAACACTATGAATTAGGGACGATATGGACTGACCCCCGGGGATGTAAGTATGGCGGGGTAGAATATATTGGGGTATTAATTTGTTAATGTTAGTTGGTATTAGTGGAGAAATTGATTTGATAGTGGTTATGGGGTTTCAGGTGACATTATTAATTCGATTTGTTAAATGACTAGTATTTAAGGGTGCGTCCACATCTGGCGAATGTGCTCGCGAGCCGTTTGCGAGCTGCCCGCAAGCTGCGCGCGTGCATTTTTGTTCGTCCGCCGCCCCTGCGCCGCCCGCACGCAGTTCGCGCGCGACCTAAGCTCCGTACGCGACCAAACCATTGCCGTGACTGCACGCGCGTAGCTCGCGGGCAGCTCGCAAAAAGCTCGCGAGCTGCACATTCGCGGCACATTCGCCAGATGTGGACACACCCTTAGAGGAAATGCGGGTGGTCGTTTCTCCGTAGTACTATTAAGTATTCTGTGGTTTCTCCATAGAAACGCTCACGCCTGTTTTCTTTCTGGTTAATGATCATAAAGCAATGATTTTTTAAAGAATAATAAATATTAACTACTTGTATGTCCCTATGTTTTCCTTTTCTATGATACATAATTTTTATAAGCACTATAGATCCGTCAAAAAATATTGATATAAACCGCTGTCAACTTCTGTTAGGCCTCTACTTACTGTACAAATTTGACAACTATTAATCATCATCATCATCAGCCTATAATGTTCCCACTGCTGGGACACAGGCCTCCTCTCTATTAATACACTACTAATGAACTATTAATGAATAAAGAAAAACACAGGGACACAGTATATATCCTTCTTATTCTGTTTATGAAATATCTTTTAAATTGGTCCAATATTGGAGGAGAAAATAGGTACCTGCTACGCTTTGGAATGGACAACTACCTTCATCTTTCTGACTGACCGACCCCTTGACAATTTAAAAGTGTCTGTAATTGGTTTATTTGAAATAAATGCCATAAGTTTGAGTTGTGAGTTAACCAACACTTGCTTACTACACCTGAAGGCAAATTCTCGTAATTTAAAACACAGTCTCATCTCGGCGACAAACAAATGTCAAAAACTTGTCAAAATGTAGGGAAATTAGAGGTATTTTTGACAGATTGAAACCGAGATCAGACTGTGAACGTTCTTTATACGAGAATAAAATTGCCCCTTTGACAGATCTTAAAATTACGAGAATTTCCCCTCTCTTAATCAGTATGCTTATAATTGTCTTAGTAAAAAAACATTTTATAATTCAGTCAAGTTTTAAAAGTTAGATAGCTAATAAAAACTTAACTATTAACATCTATTAACAACATTTTTACAACATAATGATCGCTACAATATTGTTCAGTGATCAGCGCATAATCCTGGGGTGTTAGGGGGTGATCACACGCGGCGGGGGTGCAGTCACAATATTGTGCTACACCGTGTGATCTGGCTTTAATCGGGTAATCGCTCTATTCGGCGCGAGGGGCACGGATGAGTGTGCACTGTGGATGCGGCATGTTGCGAATACTTAGTGGCATTAATTTTGTGAATTTTAAAGATGTTTGAATTTTAAGTAAAACGAAGAAAATGTCTCTCTCTTTGATTTAAAGCAGAAAATAACTGCTTCAAATCAAAGGGGGACAATTCCAACTTTTTCTGACTTTTTTACTGAAACAAATTTTAAATGTTATAATTTTACTTTGAATACCTCACGAGTCCGGTATAGATAGTGCCATCCACAAAGACGCGCCCCACTCTTCTTACTAATCGGTTGCACTGGTTACTTTGAATGCTGGAAGTGACACAATACAGGTGACAGATGATCTGTCAAAATGACAGTAGTACAATCCAAACTAATATTATAAATGCGAAAGTAACTCTGTCTGTCTGTCTGTCTTTTCTTCACGCCTAAACTACTGAACCGATTTCGATGAAATTTGGTATAGAGATAGTTTGAGTCCCGGGAAAGGACATAGGATAGTTTTTATCCCGATATTCCCACGGGATCGAAAGTTACGCGGGTGAAACCGCGGGGCGCAGCTAGAGTTACAATAAAATATATAAAATATTAATTAAAATGTTGCAACTTCCAACACCTTCATGAAAATAACCTATAGGTACCACTTATGCCGACAGAATTCTTTCTCGTTTGAATAAGTTACCGCATCCGATCCTCCCATCCAATTCTTCTCACAACGATGTTCGTGCTAATTGTAATAGGCTTATTTGCACATATCAGTGCACGGCGTGGGACAGTCCTTTGTCCATTTATAATGACATCTAATTTGTTTGCGCAGGGCTCGCTTGTTCAGGAAAAATGTGCATAATGTTCGGTTCAGGCGAGTAATTTTTTTGATTTATTTTACTTTATCGGATAACAGAGATCCATTGGGTTAGTAACAATAATCTTAACCTATGTTAGTACTTAACTAATAACACCGACAATGTACAGGTGACAAGTGACCTCACCAACGGGCTGTCATGTCTCCCGGCTATAGCGCGTAGAATGCTGTTGGGGCTGCCCCGGAGTCTGTTTAGCAGCGAGGCCGCTCTCTTACGCCGTACAGCATTGAAGCAGTCGGTACGTGCCTCAGCGAACATAGATGACGCGCTACAGAACCGAGGCAGACGCAACTGACAACAGACGTAAATGAGAGTATTTTGTCTTTAGCAAGGCAGTAAATAAAAAAGTTTTTAGATTGATTGTGGCTAAAAGAATTTGAGAAGAAATTTAATGTCAGTATTGCCGTAAAGGGGGCTCCAAAAGTTAGGTGACATTTTTCCACATCAGTTGTGATACCAAATTATGATTTTAAATTAAAAAAAAATGTCTACTCCTAAGGGATTTCTTGTTTATTTTTTATGATGAGTGAAAGGTTTAGTTTATAAAAACGTTATAGCAGTTCAAAGATTTGGATCACTAGAATTTTAAATCATAATGAGCTGTGTCAAAACTTAAGCCGTTGGTCCCTGTCATTCGTGGATCTTTGACAGTCGCTACGGGTTGTCAGTAGCCCGAAAGTCTCTTATCATGGGGTATCATAATTACCCAGTAACTGGGTTGTGGAGGTCAGATAGACAGTCGCTCCATGTGAAGTACTGGTATTCAGCTGCATCAGCACCCTAATTGCGTAACACACTATCAATCGGAATCAGAATCATTTTGAAGCTAATCCATTGCTTCTTAAGATCGAAAAATTTGTCTGCACAACACGTAAACAACGCAATGAATGTTGTTGAACTGTCAAAATGGAACCGATTCCGATTGATAATGTGTTACGCAATTGCCCCGCCGGTTAGGCTGGAAGCCTTTTTTTTTTAATTTCCGGGGTGGAAAATCCTCATGGATGTCCGCCGCCCTGGGGCGGGCGGCGGGGTCTGTCAGACTCTTACTGACGAAAACCACCCCGGTGTTCCATCTCACACCTACGCCGGGGGTCGCGGGAACGTACGATCCTTCCGCAACCCCCGGCTGTAGACTGGAAGCCTACCCCAACATAGTTGGGAAAAGGCTGACAGATGATAACCCTATTTAAAGTCTTCAAAATATACTTGAAAATAGAGTTTAAATGAAATATACCTAACAGGAAATTCCTTAACAAAATTACAGACACAATAACAATGCCGTCCTAACATAAGTATCACTTACCTACATAACTAAATGATTTACAAGTTAAAACTAATTGCATACAATCGCACCAATCCAATGCATTTCTCCAACTAGCCCCCCGAACACAACAATTACGAAATCTAATTGGCTCATTCAAATTTAGAATTCTACCGTCGCGAGCCCTGATTGGCGACGCGTGGCGGGTATTCTTTAGAAAAGCCGGTAATTTTGAATTTAGCTATTCTAACTGCCATTTTAAAATGGTCTCTCAGAAATATGGCCGCTAGTAGTTTTCAAAGGTTTTTGAGACTGGTCGTCGTATTATTAAGTATTATTAGTAAAGTAATTGACAGTTATTTATAATAAGTGGCTATTTTAACTATTATCTAGTTGGAATACGTTAATTAGGCCGCTTTGTTCGTCTAATTTGATGTCATTTAGCAGTTTGTCAGCGTTTGCTAACTGATACTTTAGTGAAAGCATTTTCATGTGAATTTTGAAGCAGCACCCTAATTGCGTAACACAGTATCAATAGGAATCAGAATCATTTCGAAGCCAATTGCTAATCCATTGCTTCATAAGTTCGAAAAATTTGTCTGCTCAACACGTAAATAACGCAATGAATGTTGTTGAACTGTCAAAATGAAATCGATTTCGATTGACAAAGTGTTACGCAATTGCCCCGCAGGTATATTGTTAAAAGTTTGAAAGTTTCACCTGACGCTGTCCCATACACAAAACTTCATTACCTACTCGACCCAAATGTATGAGAGTTGATTATTTTTTCGCGATTACGATGTTGGTCCCTTGGAGAAAATTGTTTAATATAATATGATGATCTGTACCATACTCTTAAATATAACTACACATTTCTGATAGGTACAGTCAACAAAAGAGATAGATACAGTCAACAAAAGAGATAGATACAGTCAACAAAAGAGATAGATACAGTCAACAAAAGAGATAGATACAGTCAACAAAAGAGATAGATACAGTCAACAAAAGAGATAAATACAGTCAACAAAAGAGATAGATACAGTCAACAAAAGAGATAAGTACGCAGGATCATCGGATATAGTTGAAGTTTAGTAAGAAACCGATGGATGTTGTCGACTGAAATTTAATTTGATAAATGAGCTGTTTGTTTTCTATTAATTAAATTAAATTTTATTCGAGAACATCCATCGGTTTCTTAGTAAACTTCAACTATATCCGACGATCCTGCATACTTATCTCTTTTGATGACTGTACACACTTTATAAACTATAGACGAATAGCACGAACCAAGACGTGCGAAAATATAATTTCTGAAACATTAATTTTATCATTCACAAGGTACGCCCGCGGATTGACCCGCATAGATCACGATCCCGTGGGATTATTGAAAAAAAAAATATCTAGGCATGTCATAATCCAGGTCATGGTATACCAATGTGCCAAATTTCATCCAAATCCGTTCAGCCGTTTTAGCGTGAAAGTGTAACAAACATACATACAAAAAATCAAATAATTTGTTTTTATTAGTTTAGATAACATTATTGGAGATATAAGCAAGCTTACCACTTTTCCAGTGTAATCTAATAATAGAAAATAAAAACCGTACGTGTCACGAAGCAATTTCGTCATTATATCCGCCCTGGAAAGTAGGACTTCAAAATATAAACTATTCTAGACTAATTGGGAAAATGCTATTTTAAAACGTAAAGGTAGAGTCACACTATAGTGGTGATAGATAACATTCCATTTTTACACGACTACGGCGAAGCAAAAAGGAGGGTTATGATTTTGACCTGTATGTATGTATGTTCATCTGTTCCCTCATAACTTCAAAAGTACTTATAATAATTTGACAAATGAGGTATCGTTAGAAGCGTCTTGACCGTCCGCTGGTTGAGGCTATGTGACGTCCCACTAAATTTAATATAGCACCCTCTAGAGGTCATAATAAAGTAGTGAATTTAAAAATAAATATTTGGTATGGTGCCTTCTTGGGTATGGCTAGAGTCAAGAGCAAGACCATTTAAAATAAAAAAAACGGGCTGAATTAGCACATTTCAAAAATAAAAATATAAATATTTCTGAAATAAGCCCGAATAAATGACTTTCCATTTCGATTTTGCATGAAACCCGACTACTGAAAAGGATGAAACAAGAAAGTAGCTTCCCGTGGTCGCATGCTACAATAGCTTATAATATATTAGTACAGCGGCATGCGACCACGGGAAGGTACTTTCTTGTTTCATCCTTTTCAATAGTCGGGTTTTATTCAAAATCGAAATGGAATGTCATTTATTCAAATTAGGCTGAGAATTAGCACTTATTGAATGTGAAAATTACATAAGAGAGCCCCCTAAAACGGGCGGGCGTTCCACCACTTCCTAGTGCGTTAGGGAAGACGTGGCGCAACAAACTCACCCGCCTGCACAGCTGTCCCGCGTCGTGGATTACGGCCTGCTCCATCTCACAGAGAAGACGCCTGTGTCCCAGCAGTGGGAACATTACAGGCTGATTATGCTGTATGCTTATGGAGTTGTCATCAGTGGCGTGCATTGCATTTAGGCATATAAGCAGTGCCTACCTCAATATATCAACATAAGCCTGTCAATTACATTTTAGTGTGTGTGCCCCACAATTAAGAAACTCACTAAATTATCATTCCTAACAAAAAACAAAGTCTTCATACAAACACGCGCGGCAGTAGGCAGTCGCCGATCGGCCTACTCGGCTCCCGTAGATACTATTCGCACATTGTCATTGGTCTTTAACAAAATTAAAAATACGTACGTCTCACGCGTAATAACATGACGTTCGCGTTCGATATTCGCATTCTCAAATAACCACACTTTAGACCTCACTTTTTTTCTGATTGGTCACTAATCAGAAAAAAGGTGAGGTCAAAAGTGTGGTTTGCCTAGACTAGACCCTGCCTAGTGCCTACCTATTCTGAAAACCAATGCACGTCACTGGTTGTCATGACTATGCCCTTGTTTTAACGATTAAAATCGATGTCTGGTCACCATAATGCAGGGTCCCATTAAAATAGGCGGACAATTTTTAACACATTGCTCAGTACGTCTAACCAAAGATATCCAAGCAAAAAAAAAACACTGATTAAAGTGATTTCATTTTGACCTAAAATAATAAATTGCCGGCACTTTAGTGTATTTTCGTTAGCTGATTATTTTTCTTGTAAGTACTTATCTAATGCGTTTTTCTTATATATTATTTTACCGTCGTCGTTATTTTGGTGGTCTGAATGATTTCTAAAAGTTTGTCCATCTATTTTAATGGGACTTTATATAATATCATACCAGTTTATCTTGAAGGGTTTGGTAGAGGTGTACCTATTATAGTGGTCCCACATTTCGCCAGTTATGCTAAGTCCCATGTAATAAGGGGCAAGTCTATTGCCATTTACTGGGCACAAATCCTGACCCCGGGCTGCTAGGACCTCAATCTCATCAGTAGCGGTTGCCACCACTAGAACAACGAAGCATTCAATAGACAGAAAATACACTATAATTAATGTACCACCGAGGAAACTTACTTCTGCCCAATTTGAAAACAAAATCCCGTGCACACGATGACCACATCTATTCTGTTAGCAAGCGTTCTATAGCAGCCGAACGCTGCAAGCAAGAATAGCCCTTACGGTGTATGGATGTAAGTTTCCTCGATAGTACATAATGAAAATATTACTGAACTAAGTGAGAACCTGATCAACTTCCTGGTTTGGTTTCCCGAAATCACAAAAGCTAACGAAAACATTTGACGTAGACCCCAATGTTAAGTGTTTTCGCTGGTACGAAATCTAATTTTCACCCGAAGAGTAGTCGGTAAAATACTTTTAATACCCTCCGACGCGGTAACGGCTGCAACAGTATTTTAAAAGTTCACGGACTGACAGTACGGTGACAGTCGTATAATTTGGTACTTTCTTTACGTTAAACACGGCTATCGCAGTGTAAAATTTATTTGCTTATTGTATAGACTTTACGCTTAAAGCAATACGGCTGGGATCATGTTGATTTCCTGTAAAAAACCAGTGGTGTACGAGCTCTCAATGTGTGCTATACCCACACGTAAACAGATTTCATCCACAACGCTCTGTACGGATACGGTTATAGCCGTTTAACGCTCTAAGTTTAATTTTCGATTTAATTTCCCGTGATATTGTTGGTACGGTTGTGACAGTATTGTGGTTTTGTATGAAAAATTCTACTATCTTTCCCTAATAAGGGACCGCGCCGGTAAGTGTTAAGCCATTAAGAACTCTAAAAACAAGTTTCCCATGGGTTATAAAAATCTTGTTTTAAAATAATGTTGTTTTTTTAAATACCTATCGCCGCCATACGCTGTCGCTGTCCATACGCCAGTGTGGGTACAGCCTAACATTAACAAAGTATGTATTTACGTAAAATGAAGCGATGAATTCCCCATGTCCACCCCACATGACAAGGCTAGGTCGAATTAATAATTCATTATAAAATCAAGTCTTTTCTAGGAATAAAAAATCATTGCAAGAAATGGTTCTTGGGAGGAGCTGTCTCCATTGTTACGATAAATTATGTACATTTTTTATTATTACGCAACTTTGCACAAAAATCCTACTATCCTACTAATATTATAAACGCGAAAGTTTGCGAGATAGATAGATAGATAAAACGTTTATTTAGTGCAGCAAAAGACACAATACAGGCATTAAAAAAAACATCAAAAAAGGTGAGAAAAAAAAAAAACAAAGATTAAAAAGATAAATTGATCCATAGACATCTCCTATGACATTTTTTTTTTATTTATTTAATTGAGGATGGATGGATGTTTGTCACTCTTTCACGCAACATCTACTGAACGGATTTTGATGAATCTTTACATACATCAAAATAACACGTACGATACATTTTATCCTGATATTCCCACGGGATCCACATTTACGCGGGTGAAACCGCAGGGCGCAGCTAGTGTACTTTATTAGTAAAATGATAACCGCAAGGAAATTGAAGATTTTTAAGAAGCCTTGGCATACTTACAGTAGCGACATTTTGTTTTTTTTTTAATGGTGGCCACGCATGAAACCTATATAAATCTATAGCTGATATCAACGCAATCCGAAAACATAACATGTAGGTTTAAGCAGCCATCTTGACAAAAAATGGTCTCATGTGTGGCCGCCATTTTCAAAATAGCAGGACTATAAGTATGCCTAGCTCCTTATAAAAATCTTCAAACCCCTTTTTAACAACCTTTTGACATTGATTGTCGCAGAGATGAGATTTCGACTAGATTTCAAAACGTTTTTCATAACGGGAATTAGCCTTCAGGGATCTGATTTCTGGCAAATTTTTACTACAGCCTAGGCTATTTTTATTTATCTCACACACAAGCGAGGAAGTAGCTAACTACACAACGTTTATTATAAAACATTTATTTCGTCCGTCAAACGTCTATTCGTTTGAGGGACGAAATAAATGTTTTATAATGAGCGCGTATACCGCGTAACGCGTATATGCTGGCGTCTATACGCCAGCGCATATCAAGCTACTACAATCTGTCAAATTTCTTTAACAGATTTTCAACTTCATCGCAAAAGCATAAGGAACAAGGTTGATTGGGAAAATTTGACAGTTTTGGGTAGCTTGATGTGCTGGCGTCTGTACATTCCCTGACGTGTCGTACAAACAATGGACACGCTACTTCTCATATAAATGTTAAAGACAGTTCGTCCATCGGCTCACATTAGCAATCATTATCTACCCTCCAAGGTTTTAAGTATGTAAATTGCTTATAAGCGTTACATACCTAGGACTCAGGGATAGATAGGTTGAATTTAAAGTAGGTTTAAAATATGGAAATGTTTTTTTTAGCTGTATAATCATCTAATAAAAGGCGAGTTCGAAACGTGGAAAGCACCAAACTGACTATTTTGGGAAGACCATAGGACTTAGAAGTCGATTATGTAAAAGATGTCTTGAAATGGGGTGTATACTAAGATCAGCATAGCTATTCACAAACACTCGATACGCTTCCATATCGTATCGAATATTAATCATTGTTATCGTAGGAGTCTTCTAAACGCTGTTCACAAGTCCAAAACCCGAAAATTTTGTCCGTTTAAATCAATTAGACGCCCGCTATTCTTCCAACAGCTATTTGCTGTTGAGGGCAAGTCAAATCAGGTTATCGAAATGTCAGGTTTCCGATACGATAGCCTGTCGTATGGTAGTGAATCAGGGCTCAGGACTGATAAGATGAGGATGAAAATATGCTATGCGCATTCCAAATAAATTGGGACAACGTCAGGAAAAGATGATGATAATGCTGTCTAGTTTCTGTTGACCGGTGGAGGAAAAAATTCCCGGAGTGGAGACCGCATATCGGTAAGTGTAGTGTGGGCCTGACCCCCACAACCCAGTTACTGGATAATACGATACCTCTTGGTAAGACTCGTTGTCAGACTTTCGGGCTACTGACGACCCGTAACGACTGTCAAAGATCCCCGAATGACAGCCGGGACCAACGGCTTAATGTGCTTTCCGAGACACGGAGGGTTCTTGGTATATGAAGATGGTCATGCGTCCACTACCCTCGACATCCGCAATGTCGATGGTTAAGTACTCGTTTCCAAAAACCTTTCAGGGTTTCTATGAATGAAAAAAAGGTCCCCATTTAGTCCTTCCTTAGCCAAATATCAATTTGAACATAGCCGGAACAACCATTCCCAGACCGCACAATTAAAGCTATGTCTACCCAATTTTGATCGAGAAAAAAAATGGCGTCAGAATTTTTTGTTACGGTGTCCAAAAATGACACAAAACTCGCCGAAAGGTCGTCGGATACAAAAATACAGAAAAAAAAATACTAAAAATTATACATGTCTGCTGTACCCAGTATATAATTTAGCCCTATAATTCGTCGGGACATAGTTTTTTTTTGTTTGCCGTAATTACGTTTCGGGTCTCTTGAGTTGTTTGTGAATCTTTCCGGTTTTTTTTACGAGTCACTTTCCGATTTTTTACTCTTTGTCGGTTTTTGGTGATCATCTTGTGGACGGCACGCAACGTGTGGAGTTTGATGACTTCGTCAAGGTGTTGATAATTTTTTTTGGCATTGTGATTTCTTTTTCTCGAATTCTGCGCGGATATTGCAATGTATCTAAGTACGTATATTTTTAATCAAATTTTAACGTCGGTCTAGTGGTCGCAAGCGCTACTGCTGAGCATAGGATCCCGGGTTCGATTTCCGGGTCGAGCAAAGTGTTATTAGGTTTTTCCATCCGGGATTTTTTGGTAGCAGCCCGGTATCCGGATTTGTGTCTGAATGACAAATGATTTGCACAAACACTGATGGCAATAGGCTTGCCGCCTATTAAATGGGACTTAAACACAATTATCTGGCGAAATATGGGTATACTAAAGGTACTTAGACGTCCAACTATACCTTTGACTATACCTTGGGCAATATTCGTGGTACGAGTTCCAAGTATCCAAGATAAGAACGCTTGGAAACATGCTGGTCCTGCTCCATAGGACAATCTAGAGTCTAGACAAAATCAAACTGGTTGCTAATTTAATTGTAAATTTTTTTATTCTTTTTTTTTACATTTATTACTCACACCCTGACTTATTACTTGTATTTTGTTTTTTAATTAAAATCGTTTTGCTTGTACCATGTTTGTAAATATGTGAGCACCATGTATCTATCAGATAATTAATTTATATGTCATGGTTTCGTTTTTAATTCTTTTACCTATTGTGGTATAGTAATTTTATTGTAGGTGCATCGTCCTCACATGTTATTATATAATTAATGTACCCATGCAAAATATTGTACCTAAACATTTTAAAAGAGTAACGGTGGAGTTTCTTGCCCGTTCTTCTCCATACGAAAACTACCTTTTGGAATGGGCGACTAGAATCAATTCTATTTTAAGATAATTTTTGACGTTCAAAAGTGCCTTTTATGTGCCTATTTGAAATAAATGCTTTGACTTTGACTTTGACTTTGAACCCAACATCTACAGACCTGCCTGAAAAAGGACTTTTGGCCGAAAGGTGTCGTATATTGACGTTTCCGAGGACGGTTACGCGACACAAACAAACAACATGAAAACCACATGAAACATGACGCCGACAACGTTACGTGTATAGTCATAGCTTTAAGGTTTTTAATTTATTGTAGCAATATGTTGTATATTTTATCTATGAGCCTTAGCTGCTTGATAATAAAATAATTATTATTATACATATTAGGTACTAGCTGCGCTCCGCGGTTTCACCCGAGTAAGTGTCGATCCCGTGGGAATATCGGGATAAAAAGTAGCCTATATCTTAGTCCAGGGTGTCAGCTACCTCCATACAAAATTTGATCAAATTGGTCCAGCCGTTTGAGCGTGAAGAAGTAACAAACATATAAACACACACACACAAACTTTCGCCTTTATAATATGTATTAGTGTGATTATTAATACAGGCGTGTGTTACTCCGATTTCCTCAAGTCTTTCGAGTTACAACCAATAGCAAATTCAATGTATTATGCCAGTGTCATTTTATAACTCTCTCTCTTTTCACTCACTCACCCCACCTGTCTTTCTTCTTTACCGACTCCCTCTTTTTTTTTTTTTTTTTTTTCAGCGTCAATTTGTAATTTTTTTTTTATATTGACGCCGGTAAAACAACAAGATTTCTAGACCTTTTATTTATCTAAACATTATTATTTATTCTAGACATTTTTTGTCCGTTGTTTGTTTTGTATGATGTATAAATGTTAACGAAGCAAAATGAGTAATATTTTTTTTTTTTTGGTTTTTATTTCATGATACCGTAATACAGAGGTGTTACTTAATTCTAAACTCGCCAAACTTTTACGTTTGATGGCGAGAGGCGCTCTTTAACATAACAATGCACCACCTTACTACATATCTACTACTTAAAATTATATTATATTATAAAGTTTAATATACAATGTAAACTGTATTTGCGCTTTATTTGCCAAAAATGTGAACAAGTATGAGGTTATGGAAAAATAACTTTATACCCCACACAACAAAGTGCAGTTTACGCTACAACTTCAAACATTTTTACGTAAGTATCGTTGCAGGTGGCGTTCTGTCATTTCTGCCTGCCCTCATGAGACGAAGGCCTTTTTTTTATGGATGGGAAATCATCAAATGATCCCTCCCGCTCTAGGTGGAGCGGAAGGGAGTGTCAGACTCTTACTGACTAAAACCCATCCGTGTTCCTTCCTTAGCCCTTTATGTTCCGGGGTAGCGGTAACCCTTTCGGACAATCCCGCACCCCCCCGGCAGGCTTTGGCCCTGGCAGGCCCCTTCCTTTTTGCTGACATCTCTTTGAGGCGCGCGTGGAACACGTATGCGCCGTCCGGCACGCGCCTGGTCCTGATCGGACGGTGAGCTACCCATTACTCTCCGTCCGCAGGCCCGCGCCTACGGTGGCCGGGAGTCGTCACGCGGCTCCCGACCCCCGGAGCGTCTCCCGCGGCGGCTGGGGTGTGAGGCTCTCTCCCTTAGCCGTTCCGCCACCTCCTTCGCTAGCATGACTGCTTCGCAGAAGGAGGTGACCGCCTCCCACTCCCTCTCGCCCCGGACCATGGCTTGAACCAGGGCCGGACGCGAGAGGTCGCCGCTGCTGTCGATCGCCTCTACGAGGGCACGGCGGTGCTCCGCCCATGCGGGGCATACCTCCACCGTATGCTCCACCGTGTCCTCTGGGCGATCCTCGCAGTATGGGACGAAGGGCTTTTTTTTTTTTTTTTTTTTTTTTTTGTATTTTTTTTTTTTTTTTTTTATGGGACGAAGGCCTGAGTATACGTTTGTCATCATCAAATTAAAATGCGAAAACGTCTTTTTAATAGAGCCTTTACAGCAGTTTAACTAATAATTAATAGAAAAACATCAAAAACTTGCCTCCCATACAATACGAAAACTAGGTAATTTTGTAAAGAGTCGGTGTCTCATAAAGCGTAACATTGAGTTGAATAAAAAAATCAATATGGCGGATAAGGTGTTCATTTTATTGTGCTTGATTGTACTCCTGTAAGAAGTGCAACGCAGGTGAGCACAATGGTGGTTGGTGACCGCAAGATATTTGATGGGAATAACCAACAGATGAAGGATTTGCGGGGTAATTGCGTAACAAAGTAACAATTCGATTCGACGACATTAATTACGCTATTTACGTTGTTGAGCCGACGAATTTTTCGAAAACTCAAACTCAAAGCATTTATTTCAAATAAACCAATTACAGGCACTTTTGAATTGTCAAGGGGTCGGTCAGTCAGAAAGATGAAGCTAGTTGCCCATTCCAAAGCGTAAGTACTTACGAACGAACGAAGAACGGGCAAGAAACTCCATGGACACTCTTTTAAATCAAAATAATATGGTTACAAAGTTTTGGTTACATCATTCATGTTAAAAATTATACATGTGAGAACGATGCAGAACGTTAAAAGCGTCCATAGTGAAGAGACGAGAAAAAAAAAGCAATTCAAATATTAAATTAAAATAAGCCATGGCAGCCAAGAGATGACCAGTCCCTACTGACAGCACCCGTTCACGAACATGACGCATGTATTAGCACCATTCAGCTCAACCAATTTGAAGGGAGCTAAATGATCCAACGCATTTCAAGGCTTAGGCAGCAATGGATTAGCATTTTCCTTCAAAATATTTCGGATTCTGATTGAAAATGTGTCACAGAATTTGGGCGATGATCTTTAAATGCGTAGATTTTATCTTAAACCGAAACAAGACTTGAGAACTTATTGACAACTAGCTTCTGCCCGCGACTTCGTCCGCATGAATCCATTGCTTCATATGTTCGAAAAATGTGTCAGCTCAACAAAGTATAAAACGCGATGTATGTTGATGAACTGTCAAAATGAAACCCATTGCTATACTACGCATTTACCCCACCGGATTTGAATACAACAATACTCATAACGTAGAATGTAAAGATACAAAACTATTTTCTCCACGACAGTCTCCAAGATGTCACTGAACACAAATTGCTACTAGACCACAATATTCACTGAACTAGCAACAGATGGACAAAATTATATGCTTTGTTGTTACATAGGGGACCAGACAGGGACAGAGCATACCTCCTATATCTAACACAATAAGAGGAAGAAAGATGGAGATAGGTATACATAGTAACAAAGTCTGAATTAGGGCGTATATGGATACGGTCTGGTTCTTTGGGGGTAAGCAAGAAAACCAGTAAGGTATAAAGCCACGTAGAAGTAAATATTAGGTTGTGCGAGAACATTTGGCCAAAGGATTGTATGTTTATCTTAGTGTATTTGAAAAAATATATTTTAAACTAGCTGCGCCCCGCGGTTTCACCCGCATAAGTGTCGACCCGGTGGGAATATCTGGATAAAAACTATTTTATGTCCTTCCCCGGGACTCAAACTGTCTCTATACCACATCTCATTTAAAACGGTTCAGTGGTAAAGGTAACAGACAGACAGAGTTACTTTCGCATTTATAATATTAGTAGTATGGATATTCTGACCTCGTAATAGCAAATGCAGTAATCGACATTTTTACGATTTTCCATTTTTGTCAAAAATGACATGGGGAGACTTCAAGCTATACGTAGAATTTTTTTTTTCTATGGCTGGACATGATGAAATTGAAAAAATTTGAAAAAAAAGATTGAAAAAAAAAACACTTAAATGCATTTTTCTCGAAACCGCCATTTTGCTAGTACTGCATTTGCTGTTACTAGGGCAGTATTGTTGCCCACGAATTTCATAAATTATGTGGAAGTCTTTTAATGTATCTGGACATCATTATTATTATTTTATTATAAGCCTGTGTTGTCCCACTGCAGGGCAATGGCCTCCCTTCCCTCTTTCCACTTTTCCCGGTCTACTGCGATTGTGGGCCAATCCTTTAAGAAGGAGTCCAGCTCATCCTGCTCATCCCGCCATCTCTTTCTGGGCCTGCCGCGCATTCATTTCCTACCAAGGAATATAATTATCTTTGAGATCCGTTAGAAAACCTCAAATTTAAAGATGTAGCCAGCATAATCAGGCTTTAATGTTACCACTGCTGGAACACAGGCCTCCTCTCTGTAAGCCCTTTCACGTAATCTACCACGCGGGCCCAGTGCGGGTTGGTAGATGTCAAATGTCTTTGAATTTTCGGTTCCAGGACTAAGTAGGTATACGTTTTCTCACAATGTTTTCCTTCACCGTTTTGAGAGCAGTGGTGATGAAATAATTTACACAAAAATAAAGTGTCTGGGTTCGCAACCTACATGTCGTTTGTCGCGATAGGGTTACAAAATTAATAAAATATTTTTTAATTTTCAGTCGCCTAAGATTATGAATCGACTAAATATTTTATGCATTTAGGTTTATAGGTATCTGTAGGATATTTGTAATACGATTCGACATTTAAATAAACCTTTTTTACAGTCCGTTCAACCGATTTTGAATTCTATTGCGTTGGCTCCATGACATATGGCAGCTGCAGTAAACAGTTGGTATTGTAACCTCTTCTTTTGCTTTTAATACCATCCTTATGCCTACGGTATAGAAGTCAAGATCAGTTGAACGGACTGTAAAAAAGGCTAATTTAAATGTCTAATCTAATTTCAAAAGGAGTATAGAACTCATATATTTTTATTACCAACCTGTTATAATTGTAGGCATAAAACTAGGTATTTATAATTAACCATTTCCTTTGCATTTATGAATATTGAATATTTTATTGCAATGACTTAGAAGTCTGGTCTAGTACCCGGTTGATGGCAATCAATATGTTCGTCAATTATTACATAGGACTTACCTACACATAGGAGGCGTAAAGTCGGTGTTTTTGCCCCTTTCGTGGAATATCTTTTGCATACCTAATGAAAGTCCGTGGCAAAATAACAACAGCCGCACAGGTCGATCGATCAGGTTAAGCTACGCTTGCCGCGGTTGCTCTGTGGTTGGGTGACCATCTTTACATACCGAGACCCCTCCGTGCTTCGGAAAGCACATTAAGCCGTTTGTCCCGGCTATCATTCGTGGATCTTTGACCGTCGTTACGGGTCGGCAGTAGCCTGAAAGTCTGACATCCAGTCTTACCAAGGGGTATCGTATTACCCATACCCAGTAACTGGATTGTGGAGGTCAGATAGGCAGTCGCTCCATGTAAAATACTGGTATTCAGCTGCAGCCGGTTAGACTGGAAGCCGACCCCAACATAGTTGGGAAAAGGCTAGGCAGATGATGATGACCTAATGAAATCTGTACTTACATACAAATAAATAAAATTGAAGTGTCTGTTTGTAATATCAAAATAACAGCTATTTACTAAATGCATATGAAAAAAGTAGGTATCCTATACGGTACTTAAAACAAATAAAAAAAAAAAACCGAGTGTGCTTATGACCACACGACTGAAGTGAAACTTCAAACGTATTTGGCTATGAGAGGAAGAGAGAAAGAAAATGTGCGCGCGCACTGCTTTCTCTTGCTTATATCCCCCACTCAACTCCCGTTCGCCTCGCCCGTAGCCCTTAGACATGGGTCGTACTTGCAAAATCGAGTACCAGGGCTTCACAGTACGTCCACCTTAAGAAACCAGGGCTCGAGATACTTTCAAGTATTTTCTATCTGCATCGAAAACTGATCCATAACTTCATACAAATAAGAAGTACAATCGCGTAATCAAACAAAAGCCCTGTTGGAAGTAAAAAGTACTTGCATAGGAAATTGACCCGTGAATTCCTATAAATAAGGAGCACAATCGCGTTTACAAATAAATACTTTTACAAACCATTAAAGTAAAAATACTTGCATACGAAATTGTTCCGTAGACTCTTACCACACCTCGGACACTCCATACAACGCTCGCAAAATAATTACCTATTACTACTACATAAACAAATGACGTTTGTATACGTGCAAATGTGTGCGTGAAATCTAGTAGCGTAAAAAAAAAATGGCGCGGAAAGCAATTTGTGTCGGGGAACCGAACGACATCGGCGGCGGCGCTGCCCAAACGTGTGCATTATTATGAAGTGACCATGTAGTTCAATTGTTTATTTATATAGTCGGGTTCGTAATGAAATAAAAACACTAAAATAGTTTAGTTTAAATGACTTATCTGTAAATAATGGGTTATTAAATCGCATGTTATTAAAAATGCGAAATCATACAAACAGTATATGCAAATACGAATTCGGAAAAGCATCACAATATCCAACCATCGTGATTAAAACTCAAATAAAACTTTTAAATCGCATAATTGTGTGTCAGCAATACAGCGCTGCGGTTCGCGAGCGCCCTTGCTAAAGAGTCGGCGACGAATACCTCGAAGTGCGGGGTGAGGTGCGGTATCTGATATGAGGGCGAGGAAGGGAGTGTCCTTTCTGTACGTAGTACTATTAAGTATTCTGTGCTCTTACTGATAAGGAGTATGATCGCATTTGCGAAAACAAACGCGGTTGTTGAACTATTTGAGTACCTACGTACTCGAGCGTCGAGGCAGGACGGAGCGAGATACTTTCAAGTATTTTCTATCTGCATAGAAAACTGATCCATAACTTCATACAGATAAGACATACAATCGCGTATTCAAAAGCCCCGTTGGAAGTAAAACTACTTGCATAGGAAATTGATCAATGACTTCGAATAAATAAGGAGCAAAATCGCGTTTACAAATAAATACTTGCAAACCATTAAAGTAAAAAAAACTTTTTAAGAAAAAAAAACCGACTTCCAAAAAAAACTTTACAAAGTGAAAAATAACTTTAATTTCGGAAGTCGGTGTCTTTGGATCTTTATTTTAGTTTTTTGCCACCGACTTCCGAAATTAAAGATATTTTTCACTTTGTAGTGTTTTTTTGAAAGTCGGTTTTTTTTTCTTAAAAAGTTTTTATTTCACGCTTTTTAGTGGGTCTGCTTATAATTTATCTAAGTTACAATAGCCTAGTGATCATCGCCTTTTACAAACAAAATATTGCTTTTCCCGATACAGGGAAGTTAATTGTTGAGGAGTTCTCCAGATCCACCATCAGCTCCGTATCACCATTCACATTGTGACGAGCATAAATTGCTTAGCAACCATATTAAAGTAATCGAATCGCAACCCGTGAAATACTTAGATATTATTGAGTAGTTCCGGTGGCCATCTGTGGTCTTCATCATCAGTTCCACATCACCAAATAGTGCTTTCCGAGAGCAAATGCACGAGTTACTATAAAAAATACCCAAATCGCTATAGGTGTGCCTATAATATTTGAAGAGTTCCTTCGATTTCTCCAGGATCCCATCATCAAATCCTGCCCTGATGTTTTTAGACTAGATGCTGATAATCCTGGCTGCAGCATCAGGCTAGACTTGTCAACATTGCATTGAACTTAAGTCCTGTTTAAAATGAGCCCAAACACGACTACGGTGCTGTAATTTCAAGGTTGGTACTTTTTCTAATGCTCCTGGCTTCAGCATCAGGTCTTTATGTACTTCGGTGTTCCTCATTAACACTACGTTTATCCACACATCGAGCCCTTTTCAATGAGCCTTAACACGATATATCTGCTGTTAGTTGTCGAGGAGTTAGGTACTCTGCAGACTATCCTGACTGCAGCATCAGGTCATGGCTTGATGATCATGAGACCAAATGTGGCAAATGCCCTATCAAACATCAAAACAATTGACTAAAACAGTCCTTGCCTGTTCGAGTAACTTCTTACTGTTAAGGAGTTGTAACTTCCATCATCAGCCCAGCTACCTGAGATGGTGACAACCATACGCAAATACACAAGATACTTCGTAAAATATGCGAAAAACAATAAGTGAGCCTATAAAATTTAAAGGTTGCCCTCGATTACTCTAAGATCCCATCATCAGAGCCTAACTTGGTGACAGTGGGACCACCTCAAAACTATCTACTTTGGAACAAAAAAAGAATTTTGAAAATCCGTCGACAATTGGCGGAGTATTCGATGAACAAACATACAAAAAAAAAAACATACAAACAGCCGAACATAGTACCTCCTCCTTTTTGTGAAGTCGGTAAAAAATACTTGCATACGAAATTGTTCCAAAAGGAGCATGATCGCATTTGCGAAAACTAACGCGGTTGAGTACCTACTACGTATTTGAGCGAGTAGCCGTATAAGATACTTAATAGTCTTGCAAGTATTTTGAGTCGGTACCCGGTGTGCGTACTTGGAAGCAAATACCTGGTGTAAAAACCCGGTCGCATATTTATGCGACCGGGACCGGGTTTTTACACCAGGTGTTTCCAGCTATTTTTTACGTACCTTCCCTACTCGCGATCACACGTTTTCGTAACGCATTCGCCAGTTTACTCCCCAAGTCAAGCGCGCCTAAAGAAGTTTCACTTCAAAAACAATTAAAAAAATATTGTCTGTCTGTTTGTTCTGGCTAATCTCCAAAACGGCTGGACCTATTTGGACGGGATTTTCAGTGGCAGATAGCTGATGTTACAAGGAGTACCGTAGGCTACTTTTACTTTAGACAAAAAAATAGGGTTCTGTGCACATTAATACCAATGAATTTCCCACATCGATGCGAGCGAAGCCGCGGGCAGAAGGTAGTAAATAATAAAGTAAAAAAAAACAAAACAAAATTATATAAAACAAAAATACCAATAATACCACATTAAAGTCGCGCATGACGGGAACCTCGTGAAAGCCGAGAAAGATAAACAAATCAAGTATCAAGACTTAGCTCGCGCGGTTGTCGACATGTGGGATGTGGACTTAGCGATCATTGTGCCGATAGTCGTAACAGCCAATGGCTTAATAGCCAAGAGCCTTGACCAACACCTTAGGAAGCTCTCGTTGGGCAGCTGGATTAAGTGCTTGATTCAGAAAGCGGTACTTCTGGACACGGCTTGAATTGTTAGGAGGTTCCTCTCTCTGGAGCCCTGGCCGCCGCGATAGGGGTCTTGATAATGTAAAGATGGTCACCTATCCACGGACCAACCGCGGCAAGCGTAGCTTAACCTGATCGATCGACCCGTATTGCTGTTATTACTTAGCCTAAAGCCCTTCCAAATCTCAGTTTTTGAAAGTTTTTTGTCCATTACATATCTTCTTCTTGAAATCATCGGACGATCCTAAAATCCCGTATATCTCGCTAAAATGAATGATCCTACAATTCCCCGATACAAGCACACTTGTCAAGTCGATCGACTCGGGAGTTGCAACAAATTGCGCTAGTGTACTCGACTCGACGGCACTCGAATGCACTCGGCACAACTCTATTGTGGCGCAGCCCTATTGTGACGGTGCTATTGTGTCGCCATTGTCTCGGCTTCGTTACTCGTGCATTGTTTTTAATATTCTTTTATTTTACTGTTTTGCTGGGGGGTTGGGGTGCAGTGGGAGCGGGGAGCGGGGCGATTTGTTGAGAGTGGAAGACACATGTTTATAAAAGGTCCGGCGTTTCTAAATTCGCCAAAGATGTAAACAACAATGGCCGCTCGAAATTAAATAAAATCGATATAGGTACAAGATGTTTGTTTTCGTCTATTAAAAGAACATTTATTTTAAGTACCTAATGTTCTTGTATATCGACTTTCAATCAGGCGCTTTACTTTGTGTAAATTTCATCATCAGATTTTGAGGTACTCGTAGATTCTGTACCAAATTCGTGCCATTGTCTTTTTGTTTCGACTGTATCCACGGGTAGCTTAAAACAAAAGATGTTTGTCTAATTTTGACAGTGGGTCCAGTTGACCAATAAAAATATAGAAAATTTTTGCTTTGGTCGACTGGACCCGCGGGTTCAGTTCGAGTGGGTCCAGTTGACCAAAGACTCCTGCTCTCAAGACGGTGAAGCAAACCGGCATGTCCTAGAACCAAAAATTCGAATTCGTGTGACATTTACCAATCCGCACTGGGCCCGCGTGGTGGATTACGGCCTACTCCCTCTCACTGAGAGGAGGCGTTTGACCCAGCAATGGGAACATTATAGGCTGACTAGGAGTGCCTCGCGGTTTCACCTGCCCAAGTGTCGATAAAAACTATCCTATGTCCTTTCCCGGGACTCAAACTATCTCTATACTAAATTTCATCTAAATTGGTTTAGCAGTTTAAGCGTGAAGAGGTAACAGACAGACACACTTTCAGTATATTATAGTATGGATTATTCTAAATCGCAAAGAGAAATGTAACTGGCAAATAAAACACAAAGTAACCCTCTAAACCGCTGTAACCACCATTGCGACCACACCCCACGACATTGTGTGGTGCCTTAACAGTTAATTACACCAACTGTCGCGATACTCAATTATTTCAACCACATAGTGATAATGAATACGTTTTCAAACTGATCGCAGTCTGTCGGAGTTCAAGGGAACACGGGCCGAGTCGTCGGTGAAGGCGTTTGATTTTATCCTAACTGATATTATAAATGCGAAAGTAAGTTTGTTTTTTTATTACGCTTTCACGCCAAAACGGCTGAATGGATTTGGATGAAATTTGGCACACAGATAGACCACAAATTAGGTAAGGACATAGGCTACTTTTTATCCTGGATCAACAGCTAGTATTTTTATAAAAAAGGAATGACTGTCTATTTGACAAAAGAAAGTACAGACGCCAGCACATCAAGCTACTACAATCTATCAAATTTCTTTAATAGATTTTCAACTTTATCGTGAAAGTATAAGGTTCAAAGTTGATTGGGAAAATTTGACAGTTTCGGGTAGCTTGATGTGCTGGCGTCTGTACAAGAACCGATGAAAGAAACGATGGATAGACCGTGTGAAAGATGATATGATGATATTTATATGGTGTACATAATAAAGAGTATTCTATTCTATTCTATTCTATATGGCTGGAAAGGGGGTGACTACCGAGATGACGACTAATAGAGAAGTCATCATCTGCCTAGCCTTTCCCCAACTATGTTGGGGTCGGCTGCCAGTCTAACCGGAATCAGCTAATTACATGATATTATAGTGGTGACCAGCCAAGTGGAGCAGTGGTGGCCAAGTGGTAACAGCCGCGACTTACGAGTTGTAGGTCGTAGGTTCGAATCCAGACAGGCGCTTTGCTTTGTGTAAATTATTTCATCACCACTGCTCTCAAAACGGTGAAGGAAAACATCGTGAGGAAACCGGCATGTCCTAGAACCAAAAAAATTCGAAGAGTGACATCTGTCAACCCGCACTGGGCCCGCGTGGTGGATTGCGATCCACTCCCTCTCACTAAGAGGAGGCCTGTGTCCCAGCAGTGGGAACATTATAGGCTGATTATGTATGTATGTTATGTATGATATTATATACAATAATAAGTGTTTTTAGTTAGCCTCTAGGATGTTGTACGTCCTTATTTGCCTAATTAAAATAAGTAAATAGGGTCGACTTTTATTTACCTACCCTTTGCAAAACGGCCATTTTTTATTTTCACCTAGATCTACATGGTAGGTAGTTGCAGCTTATTTACTTACTTTTTTAATTTACTCCGGATAATTTAATTCCTGATTTTATCCTTCATAGAGACTTCGAGCATAGCTCGCTCCATAGCGCGCTGAGCGACCTTGAATTTGTGGACCAGCGCGACCGTCAGTGTCCACGTTTTGGCACTGCATGTCATGACGGGTAAAAGAACCGGAGTTACCGACATAGCTTGCAGAGTAAGCAAACTGAAGTGGCAGTGGTCTGGCCATGTTTGTCGAAGGACCGATACAGCAGACGAGTCCTGGAGTGGAGAACGCGTATAGGCAAGAGTAGTGTGGGACGCCCCCGAATTAGATGCATCGACGACCTAATGAAGGTGGCTGGGACAGACTGGATGCGGAAGGTGGAGGACAGGGTGTTGTAGGGCAGCTTGGGAAGGTCTTTGTCCAGCAGTGGACTGCGGTAGGCTGAATTGATTGATTAATTTATGCTTGAACCAAGACTATTGCGTCGGTGGAAGTCGAATCAATAATGTCATTGATATTTTAGCAGGTACCTAAGTATATAATAATTTCTAAGTAAGCCACATTCCTTATAAGTTATGCGAATGCTATAAAGCTTAAATCAATAAATGTGTCATCGTTTCATAATTTATAGAATGAACAAAGTTGTGCTATAAAATAAACCACTTTAGCATGCATAATAATTATTTGAATCTAATTCATATGTGATAATTATGCTTATAAATTGTTGAGATAATAATATTAATGATCCAGTTACAATATATAATTATTATTATGTTATTATTGGCGCCAAGTCTGTGTCAGTTTGTATTTTCCCATAAAACGTGAGCTTTATATTAAAGGAACTAGCTTCAGCCCGCGACTTCGTCCGCATGAAATTTCACCCTCCCCCCATGCACCCTCTTAGGGGTGAAATTTCGAAAAACCCTTCCTTAGTGGATACCTACTCTTCTCTAAGAACACACCCTCCAAATTTCATGTCTCTAGGACCAGCGGTTTAGGCTGTGTGTTGATATATCAGTCAGTCAGTCAGGACTTTGAATTTTATATGTATAGATAAATATACTTCGATCATGTATTAAAGGAATAAATATACTTCGATCAAATATAAATGTAGGTAGCATCCTAATCCTAACTAATAACGCTAATATTAAAAAGGCGAAAGATTGTGAGTATGTTTGTTACTCTTTCATGCAAAAACAAAACAGAACTGTCCTAAGCCTTTGAGGATCTACCCTTTTGAGGTTTACAGGTGTGATGACCAAAGTTGTTGACTTATCTCACAGAATAAGCACGCTGTAGTGGCCATAGGCCGGCCATATTAGCCGTAGAACCGATAACTGTTGGGGTAGACGTAATCGCCAATGGTAAGAAGCCAGGCTAGGTGGAGCGACGTCGGACGATCTTCGCAGGATGGCTGGTAGCTGCTGGATGAGAGTTGCCAAGAACCGAGCTGAATGGCGTGCAATAGGAGAGGCCTGTGTACAGCAGTTGATTTTAAAATATTTTTTTTGCTGAATGGACCCGTTCTTCACCTCGATCACGCTTGATGAAAAGCGATGGAGGAGGTCTATGATGGAACGAGCGTGCCCAGAAGATGTCTAAGGCACTGGAACTCCTACGCATCGACGAAACACAGCAGGCTGCTTGACGCCGGACTCCGGGTTGCAAACCAGGCGAGCGTTATACCTACCACCGCAAGGGAAGAATTGGCCAGCCAAATAAGGTGTTGGGTGTGACTGTCCAGGATGCGCCGAGCGCGAGCGTTGAGTAACTGGCGGAACAAACTGCGCTACACGAGGAGGCTTCTTCATGCATCCCTAAAACGTTTTCTTACGTTTTTTCGAAGTCCTGTTGACATTTTACATTTCCTATTGATTCTTCACCGTTATAAAGAGTAGGTACAAGTGTAAATATGAAGACGCCATCATTCCATTTGAGTTACAATAACGCCATGCTCCACATTTTAAAAAGCACTCTGCGCCACTTTTTAGATATGGTGAGCTTCTTGCAAAATGACATTTTGATGTCACGACTGTCTATGGTCACGACACGACTTTGGGACGATCGTCTCTTGTCTTGTGCCTAGCTTTTGCTTAACTATGTTGGGGTCGTTTTCACGTCTAATTAGATGCAGCGAATTCCAGTATTTTCCTAAAATTCACTTCCGGATTCTGTATCTGATAAATTCTACTCTACTGTCAAATCAAATAATTATGACTGGTCGTCAGTTTTTGATTAACCATTTCGATATCTATATTGGCAGACCAAGGTCATAGCGTCAAGGATCAAGGACCAAGCGACTTATGTATCGATTAGACTATCAGAAACCCAATGTGAGTAGTTACTCCCCCCCCCCCCCTCCTTCCCTCCTGTCCTTTAACTTGGAAATGTAGGTAGTTAAAGTTTTAACTACCTACATTTCCAAGTTAAAGGTTCAATAAGGGAATTACTCGAAATAACTTATTTTAATAAATAAAAGTGTTATTTTAAATCAAAGGCATATAAACTAACTAACTAGTAGAGTACATACATTCTATGTACAGACGCCAGCACATCAAGCTACTTTATCGCTAAAGTATGAGGTTCAAAGTTGATTGGAAAAATTTTTTTGTTTCGGATTGCTTGATGTGCTGGCGTCTGTAAATCCTACTTAACCAAAGCTGTGATCATATTAGCATTAAACTATGAATTCACGTGACGACATCCTCACGACACGACGACACGACGTAAAACTCGTATCATCTAAACAATCCAATTGATTTTCCCGGCGCGCACTCCGTAAAACGAATGCTTTTAGATACATTAACGCGATTGGAAAAACTGTGGTTTTAGTCAACATACATAATTATTTATTATACTTGTGTAGCAGTCTACCAGATATTATGGGTTTGGATTCATTAAATATTTAGGAGTTTAAAGTGAAGTAAAGAAATATATGGTTCTTACCTATTAGATTACGTAATCGTCTATGTATGTTTGCAGCAGTGGTAGCCCAGTGGTAATGGCCGCGACTTACGAGATTTAGGTCGTGGGTTCAAAGTTTCAAACCCAAGCAGGCACATTACTTTGTCTAAATTATTTCATCACCACTGCTCTCAAAACGGTGAAGGAAAACATCGTGAGGAAACCGGCATGTCCTAGAACCAAAAATTCGAAGACATGTGACATCTACCAACCCGCACTCGGCCTGCTTGGTAGATTATAGCCCACTCCCTCTCGAAGAGAAGAGGCCTGTGTCCCAACAGTGGGAACATTAGGTATAGGCTGATTATGATGTATTAAAACTTTATGCATAAGTAAAAAAAATACTGTTTAAAGCTGGACTTAATGCTTGAGGCGTTTTCAACCAGTCAACCTTAGGCCTCATTTACGGAGACGCGGGGCGTCGCGCGTCGCGTTGAGCGGCGCGGCCCGCACTGAATTCAAATATATGGCGTTGTATGAGTGCGTTTACGGAGAAGCGATTTTAGACGCGTTTGTTTGAATTAGGGCGTTTTTTGCGGCCGAGCCCGCGGATGGCACCGACGCGTCCCACGCGGCGGCGCACGCAGCGGCGCAAGCAGCGGCAATTCTCGATGAAGCTATGTCCGAGGCGGAATCTTCTGTCAGTCTTATTTAGAAATCGCGCAACACAGACGAGTCACCGTCGCAATGGAGTATGATATGATCATGCTGCAAGTTGCGACACGTGCGCTCCCATCTCTCGCCAACATAAAACTAGTCGATTTGATCGAGGCGAGCGTGCGCCGCCGCGATGCCCGCCGCGGGCGCCGCGGCGGGCACCGCCACGCTTCCCGTCTCGCTTCTCTATGAACATGGTCGTATATTGCTATAAGTTTGTGTTTACGCGTGCGATGATGCGTGCCGCTTCACGCGCCGCCCCACCGTAAACAGAAAAAACGTCCGACGCGCCGCGAGACGCCACGCCACACGCGCCGCGAGACGCCCCGCGTCTCCGTAAATGAGGCCTCAGTGTGATGCAGAGACAAAACATGGCAGGTGCAACATCGGGATAAATAGCTAGGAAATGACTATAAAATACAAGAATAAATACTAATACCTACATAGATAGATACATACATACATAAAAACAAAATGAACTGTCAGGAGAAAAAAATATCGGTAGAGGAGACAACGAATCCAGCAAATCAGCGCTGGGATGTTGTTGTTTTAAGACAATTTTAGGCAAGAGTCGTTAGATGTGTTTCTCCTTTCTTTAGCTTTCTTGTAAACAGACATGTTTAAAAATAATCTATCTAGGTACTATACTATAATGACAAACAATAAAAGTGACCATTTTCTTGTTGCACTAAGTGTACATGCACTAACATACTCCTAGTACGCCAAAACCTTGCCAAGTTATGTGCCGGCGACTATAGTTTAAAAGAAACTAGGTGTAGCCGCAATTCGGCTATTAGCCGTAACATATAAGTCTCACTAAGCCAATCTCGCTATTGAACTAAAACTCAATGAATCTTAGTCTCACTAGGGCCAAAGCACACACGCTACTTTTAGCATCGGCGATCGGCGATTCAGCTGCTTTTTAGAAGCTAAATGCAGCGACCAAGCATTCCACACCGCACACTTAAAAACGCCAAACGCGGCGATTCAGTCGCTTATCGGAAGCTTGACACAGCGGCTGAACGCTACACTCCGCACACATTCGGATGCCGGTCGCAGCGATTTGGCATTTGCGCCAGCATCGGAGCAGTCACTAAAACGCGCGATTCCGATACCGCGTCCGAACGCAGAGAGTCGCCAAAACGCGATGCAGCATCGATACAGCCGCAAAATCGCCGATCGCCGATGCAAAAAGTAGCGTGTGTGCTTTGGCCCTAAGGCGATCTCGCTATTGAACTAAAACGGAATCGACCTAAGTCACAATACGCCCACATCTCGTTTAGTCTAGGCATAACGCGACTTAGGCACACTGCGTTATAGGTATACAGCGAGCAAAGGAATAAAACGACCGTTTGTATAGTTACAAGCGGTCGTTTTACTTCAAGAAGCTTTTCAGCTTTTTTTTAGGTTTTCAAAAGAAAAATCTCATAAATTTCACATCCCTAATGCAATTTGAAACTAAACTCCTATGAAAACACTTTCAAAATCTTCTTTTTAACAAATAGATGACAAAAAATTCTATCTATGTCCCTACAGAAGGTAAAAATAAAAGTCATTATAATCTACCCCAATACCGGGGTATAGTAGGGGGTGCGTTGCTATGGCAACCGACGGGGGCGGTGCTATGTAGTAGGTAAATGAACGGACAGAAAGGCGTACGTGAAATATTGTGAGGGTAGGTATTTTTCGTTGAATTGTGGTGAAAATTTGTTTTACTTTTAAAAATACAAAATACACATTGACATTTGACAAATAAATCTATACAGGTTTGCAGGAATATCGACATGTAAAATCTAACCATGAATTCAGTACAGGATTCTAGAGGATAGCGTAGAAATTTTTCAAAATGTATAGAACCGGTAATTTTTACTACCTACCTGCTTGAAAAACAATGCTAAGAATTTTCAGCCTATAATGTAATGAATAATGAGAGGGAATGGTGTATAATCTACCACGCGAACCACGCGGTTGGTAGATGTCACATGTCTTAGAATATTTGGTTCTAGGACATGCCGGTTTCCTCACGATGTTTTCCTTCACAGTTTTGAGAGCAGAGGTGATGAAATTATTTACACAAAGTAAAGTGGCTGGGTGGTGGCGAGTGACTGCTGCGCTGCGTGTCGCGGGTTCGATTCCCGCACGGAACAAATATTTGTATGACCTACAAGTAGTTGTTCCGGGTCTGGCTGTTTGTGTATGTGAGTTTAAATGTTTGTAAACGCACCCACAATACAGGAGAAATTCCTAGTGTGGGGCAACATCTTAAAAAAAAAAAGTGCCTGCCTGGGTTCGAACCTAAGATGTACAACTCGTACGTCGGGGCCATTACCACTGCTCCAACTGTAGTTTATGATTGACGAAGCAATAGTCGTCCTACTGAAGATTTCAATAGGAAAAGCTTGACTTAATGAAATGCTTTGGAAATAATTATCTTCAATACGCATCGATTTCACTCAAATTTTGTCCGACCTGCATCTAATACACTATTAATCTCAATCCAAATAATTTCGAAGGATATTCCTAATCCATTGCTTCATATGTTCGAAAAATTTGTCTGCACAGCGACGTAAATAACGCAATGAATGTTATGAACTGTGAAAATAAAAGCCATTGCTACTGATAGATTGTTACGCAATTATACCGCTGGATGTAGCCACCTGGACAACTCTATCATTGATTTTGTTGAGATACTAGAAGGTGCATGAACATAATAATTATAGACTTTCCTAAATAACCAGTTCAATTTAGCCACCCAAACACATAATCCAATATCTTTGCTTCCATATCCTGCAATAGTCCTACACCAACCGGGGTTTGTCCTTGGGTGTACTTGCATAGTGCGAACAGAGATAATCGTCAGTTGGTTCCTCACTTCATTAAAAACGTTTAACGGGCTTTTGCGAGTTGGCTTCGGCCCCTCGTACGTCTTCCAAAGGTCCGGGACCCCAGAGTCCCGGGAAATATCATAAGACATATCTTAAAACACCATTAACCCTTTATAATCGCTGATAATATCAGTATTTTAACCTACATTAAAACTGACCATGGTGCATGGTCCTTGCCACCATTTGGTCAGAAGGACACCAAGTGCCGAGGGCGCATCTAGAGAAAGTAAAACTGATGAAAACCGCAAAAATACCGTAAAATTACTGTCATTTTAAACCTGTGAGTGCTTCGTATGTCATGGTATGAAATATACAAAGTAGGTTACTGTTATATAAGGCATATTACTTCAATTATATAAATTATAATACTTAACATTTTGCGCGGAAAAAAAAAGTAAACACCACTTTGTGTTTCTGACACTGGAAAAACATGAATACTTTTCTAAAAGGTTTAACGGGGTTGAATGAAAAGTTTATATTTTCAATATTTTTCTTGCTTTTCTTGCATTTAGTCATTTTATTCATTAACTAGCTGCGCCCCGCGATTTCATCCGCATAAGTGTCGATCCCGTGCGAATATCAGGATAAAAAGTATCCTATGTGTTATTCTGATGTATAAGCTGTATTACTGTAAAGTTTCATCAAAATCCGTTCAGTAGTTTTTGCGTGAAAGAGTAACAAACATCCTCACAAACTTTCGCATTTATAATCTTAGTAGGAGTAAGCTAGTAGGAAGTGTTATGTGATTAACAATAATTTGTATTTGAATTCACATAAAAAAAATAAGATTAAAAATTAAATTACACGCAAACAAAAACACACAACATTGATTTTACAAAAGTAATTAAATTACATTATAAATCATATATTAATTCTAGATACTACAACAATCAGATAGGAACTACAAATCTGCAAAATCAAATAAAATGTTTATTTATGTAAATATATCTTTGAAGACACTTTTACCTACACGTTAATATTTTCCTAGTCAATAATTAATAAACTAGATGGCGCCGCCTATTTCTTATCTGACAGATTCCTGAGAACAAATTCCGAAACAAAGTTAGAGGTCATGGTCTCTTTTTAAAGTCTAAACATTATATTATTAGGATTGTATGTAAATCTAACAATGCAGGGCCATATCTGGCTTTCCAGACATGGCCTTTTGAAGAAATAGTCATTGCAGCTTTGAGTTGACCTGTCCCAAGAGGCGTCATACATGCATCAGCCATAGTGCTATTTAAAAACTGAAGAAGATAAATTCAATAGTATTTACCTATTCCTACAAAATGTGTAAACAGCATCCCTGAAAGCTTATCTTACAGCTAAACTGCAGTGAAACATTTCCTTCTTAATATTAAATTGTAAATTTTGTAAACTTTAACGGCATGAATTTCTGGTTGTTGTTACACTTAGTCACATAATATAATCTACTTGTATAGTAATCTGTGGAAACTGTTTCTGGATTGTGTTTAACTAATTGTAAATTTACTTATGTTTGTTATTGAATCTGTTTGTTTCCCAAATAAAATAAATATTTTATCCATAATTAAAAATGCGACTGCTTTTAAACTATCTACAAAATGGATTTTTACGTGGTTATCACCACCTCTAACCTTTAAGTTTCTTGAAAGACATTTTATACTTATTGATAAATTCAAATACGTACCTACTTATTGTTTTTTTTTCCGGATGAGCTAATCGATTTAAATCTTCAATCAACACGTGCTTTTATTAAAATTAAAAGTTCGTGTGTGGTCCTCATATTAAACTCTATTTTATTACAATCACGTACTGCTAAGTAAAAAGTAGCAAGTTTGAACAAGTATCAAGGTATACCTTTTAAAAAGTAAGTAGGTACATCATGTTATAATGCTTGAGTGAAAGGTGAAACCACAATTAGCATTAATTTTTACAGCATTTACTTTGCGTGTTAGTACCTGTAAAACGTAACTAGTTCTATAGGTAGGTAGGTATACATACCTACATCTATCTATTATATAAATAAAACAAAGTTGTGTTAGTTGCATCATTTATAACTCAAGAACGGCTGGACCGATTTTTATGATCTTTAATTTGTTGGATTTGTCTGCGCCCCGAATAGCAGAATAACTATTTACACAAGGGAAAATTTCAATAAATGCGATGTGTCTGTCTGTTACCTCTTCACACTTAAACCGCTGAACCGATTTAGATGAAATTTGGTATAGAGATAGTTTGAGTCCCGGGAAAGGACATAGTGTAGTTTTTATCCCGATATTACCACGGGATCGACACTTATGCAGGTGAAACCGCGGGGCGGTAAATAGATTTTCCATTTTCATTTCCCCCATTTCCCGCTCCCGCCGCACATCCAGAGTTGTGTTACAGTGAAATTATGAACGGTTGTGTTGCCAAGTAAAATAAAACTTTCCACGTTTTACAGCTTTTTACTACACTTTATGAATTTACAGTTTCAAAAATGTTGGTGAATCATATTTTGTGTACCTAGTAAATATTTTCGTATATTTTGTTGTTTCTTGCCTGTAAAACTTAAAACTGGGGACGAAGCGAATGGTAAAGAGGTTCTTGATCAAATTGTAACTATATTTAGTTTATATGCATTCATCTTGCAGGGTTAAAACGTTCCTGCTACAGATTGACCACATAGCTATTCACAAACACTCGATACGCTTCCGTATCATATCGAACATTAATCATTGTTATCGTAGGAGTCTTCTAAACGCTGTTCACAAGTCCAAACCCCGAAAATTTTGTCAGATTAAATAAAATAGACGCCCGCTATTCTTCCAACAGCTATTTGCTGTTGAGGGCAAGTCAAATCAGGTTATCGAAATGTCAGATTTTCGATACGATAGCCTGTCGTATGGTTGGGATTCAGGGTTCTGGACGGGTGAAGATTTACGCACTGGGACCCTATGTGCTTCTAGATTCCCGATTGATTTATTATATGAACCTATCGACTTTTTATCAGAATACTCACTAAAAATCATGTTTAGACAGACAAGTCCAAAGGAAGAGAGAAAAATGCTACGGTTAAAGATCTATTCTTTCTAGTTTTTTTTTAGTAACAGAGGGGCATGCCGGACTCTTACCGGCTAAAACCACTGCGGTGTTCCATCTCTACCTATGGCCGGGGGTGCGGGATTCGCATAAGCATTCTAGAAAAAAATCTAGACTTTTGTAGGTATTTGAAGTGAAAACTTCTTTTGCGCTCTTTGTGAAGAGTGGACGAAACTGAACCGTCACCCACGAGTCTGTGACGCTGAATCGGGTACCTACACTCGGTTCCATTCGGTCGGTGACGCTGAATAGCCCAGGTATAGTGCAAAAATAAAATGTTTGTATGTTTATTCTAAGGTGCCAACCCTAGTGGGGCAGAATCCAACAATATGTTTAATTAGTGGAATCTGCCCCACTACTTCGATTTAGTCAGGAATATTCCACTGCTAAAGGGGTTTGAAGATTTTTGTATGGAGGGTAGCCCTAAGGTCGGCCGCCATTTTGATTTTTTTTCAGAATCGCGGTGCACAATAAAAGTTATATATTTAGATAGAGGACACTTATACAAACAAAAATGTAATATAACATAATGTCCTAAAGCGTCAGGTTTCGGAGTTAATCACCAAAATATAAGTCGAAAACAACAAGGATTTTTTTGTTTTTTTTTCCCTCCAGGTAAGCATATTGAACTATTGAGGTAACAGAAACGTTATGAAACCATTATGGAGAAGAAACAAATGAAGAATAGACATTTTTTAAATAAATAATTAAACACGGCAATTTATGGTTCGTTTTTTAATCCCAGAGACTAATCTGACATTGCAGTCTTTTATGTTTTCGTTTTTTTTTAGTATAGAAGTTTGACATTACACCTGTCAGATTAGTCTCTGGGATTAAAAAACGAACTATAAATTGCGGTGTTTAATTATTTATTTAAAAAATGTCTATTCTTCTTTTGTTTCTTCTCCATAAAGGTTTCATAACGTTTCTATTACCTCAATAGTTCAATATGCTTACCTAGAGGGAAAAAAAACAAAAAAATCCTTGTTGTTTTCGACTTAAATATGTTTTGGTGCATAACTCCGAAACCTGACGCTTTAGGATATTATGTTATAATACATTTTTTGTTTGTATAAGTGTCCTCTATCTAAATATATAACTTTTGTTGTGCACCGCGATTCTGAAAAAAAAAATCAAAATGGCGGCTGATTTTAGGGCCAAAACCTTCAAACCCCTTTAGGCAATCCACTTTGCTCCACCAGTGGGGCGGCCGGTGGGGCAATGTGGAATAATCCTCTAGTCGTAGGTTTACACTTCTATTGTGCCGTATAAGCACTCTCTTTTTTGCTTTGTTTCATAAATTAAGCATCCAGTCTTCCAGTAGAAAAAAAAAATCCCTCACACAGACAACCAAAACCTTTCAAATCTCAGCCAAACTTCGTATGAGCCAATAATTTCGTGTGACATTTCATATCGTGCACCGTGACCCTTATATTTTGTGCCGTAACTCGGTACTTGTAAGGTCAATGAGAGGGAGAGAATGTGCGGTCACAGTGTCAAGTGTTACATCGATTTTAACTTTCTTACACAAAACGTCGTAAACCTTACGATGTTTTGTGTATGAAAGTTAACAGAGAAATATTAATACTTATGGTCATTAATATAATATATCAAAGCATTTCGACAATGAAAGGAAAAGGCATTACATTATGGCCATAAACTATTATTTGTACCAACGACAGCCCCATTTAGTCCAGGCAAATCACTTTTTAATAATACGATTAATAATAATTATATTTTTTCGTTGAAGACTTAATTAAAAGAAACAATTAATTAAACGAAAATAATTATTTTAACATTGTCCGTAACCATTTGCTGTAAAATAAGAAGAGGTGGTAATAATGTACCTACCACTATAAATAATTATTATAAAACCATCGGCGAAATAAGATCTCAATAAAAACGATGCAATTATTAGTGGTATTTACCTGCAGCCTATTATATCAATTTGTCTAGCCTTCCCCAACTATTTTGGAGTCGGCTTCCAGTCTAACCGGATGCAGGTGAATACCAGTATTTTACATGAAGCGACTACCTATCTGACTTCCACAGCCCAATTACTGGGATAACACGATACCTACCCCTTGATAAGACTGGTTGTCAAACTTTAGGTCTCTGACTACCCGTAACGACTGTCAAAGATCCTCGAATGACAGCTGGGACCAACGGCTTAGTGTGCTTTCCGAGGTAGGTACGGAGGGGTCTCGATATGTCGCACCTTCGGTGCAACAAAGTCACAACAGCTCATTTTTTAATTACATATTTTGTTTGCTATAGTTTTACGTTAAAAATCTTATATTTTACAATTTGGCATACTTACCTCAATTTTGCAGTTTTGGCTATTTGTGATTGTTGCACCGAAGGTGCGATGTAATGAATGGTAACCCATCTATGGATCGACTTCGGCAAGTGTTGCAGATCGACCCGTGTGGCACACACGAGCCTCCCTGTGTGCAATAATAAATAACTTAGATCAAGCCCTCAAAGCCTGTATTTTTTGCACATTTTCGCACGATAATTGTAAACATAAACTTTTATGTTAAGTTAGAACGTGCTAACATGAAGTGTAAGGATTTAATCATCCAAGTAATATTAAAAACTCAACTTGGATTAACATAATATAAATAAAAACAATTAAAATTACGAGGCAACGCCTCCATACAACCATACTAAAATTAAAAATGGATTTCAGTACGCAAACTCGAAAACATCTAATGAAAAAACCAAAGGCTTCACTCACGATTTAAAAATGGTTCACTCCGTAAACCCTTCAATGCTCGTAATATTTTCATAACAAAAAACCTCGCATAATCGAGTATCATATCTCATCCCTCCATCTCTTTCACACACACCTCCAAAACCCACGTTAAACAGAGAACGAGCTACCCCATCTGTTACCTCTCGAAACGTCTCTTAATGATATGCAATACGACCCTCTTTAATCACCCCTTCCTCTCCCACTTCAGCGCTAAGCGAAGGAGTAAAAGAGATAGAAATACATAATAGTGTTCCGTTTCGAAATTACATTATGAAGTAGTGGCACGCGACCAAATTACAAAGACCCCTCGGAGTCGTACTGTTTATTCAACAACACGGATTTTTAAGCGATTCTAAGGGAAGGGAGGTCATTTTAAATTGGACGTGTTCGTAGGATAATTTTTCATGCCTGCTATAGTGACAAATGGCGAGGAAATAAATTTTATTTATAGGTTTTAGTTGACAGCAAGTTGTAAATGAAGTTTTAATGGCGTCTGTGTTTGTTTACTGTGTGAATTAGAGGCTTATGTGATTTATATAAACTTGGTTTGGGGAAAGTATTGTGTAACGTTGTAATGGGGTTGGTTCGACGAGTTTTGATATGTAAGTAAGCTTTTGGGATTAATCGCGAAGAATTAGTTGATTTTTGTTTAACCATGTCCTTTTAGAAGGTTAATTTATTTGATATTTTACTTAAACTGGGTGAGAAAGAAACTTTGGAGATGCGTTACCAGTGTTAAAACCTTTTCATCACATCACATCACACTAATATTATAAAGGCGAAAGTTTGTGAGTATGTTTGTTACTTCTACTTCTTCACGCTCAAACTACTGAACGTATTTGGATGACATTTGGCACATATATAGTTTATAAGCAGGATTAACACACAGGATACTTTTTATCCCGATATTTCCAGGGTATCGAAACTTATGCGGGTGAAACCGCCGGGCGCTGCTAGTGCTACATTAGGTAGGTATGTACCTAGTACATAAAAATTTTCGCCAATTATGTTTAGATCCCACGTAATATTCGGCGAGATTGCCACCAACTGGGCACAAATTCAGACTCCGGGCTGCTACTGTGAAATTCCAGATGTTTTTCCACCTGGAATTAGGCAAGAACACTGCCCGACCCGGGAAGCAAACCCAGGACCTCCTGCGCAGCAGTACCTTGCGCTGGCGACCACTAAGCGCTTGCGTAGGTAGGTACCGCAAAACGGGGCTACTTTGACTTCCAGGGTTACTTTGACAGACTTTGGAGCTACTTTGACAGAGTGCCAAAATCGGTTTTGACTGTGCTCAGCAAGTGTGCGTGACCTCGAGTAATATTGCGCGAGGCGCGGGGTGTGGGGAACGCGTCATAGCGTTGTGATCGGCCTGGTCAAAGTAGCCCCGCCTGTTCAAAGTAGCCCCGTTTTACTGTACTTATTCAAGAATAGTCATACAGCTAGTTAGGTTATATGAATGACTGAAGGATAAAAAAAAAACCACTGTTCAATTGTTTGATAAGGATTACGTACAGTCAACAAAAGAGATAAGTGTGCAGGATCGTCGGATATAGTTGAAGTTTAGTAAAAAACCGATGGATGTTGTCGACCGAAATTTAATTTGATAAATGAGCTGTTTGTTTTCTGTTAATAAAATTAAATCTTATTCGAGAACATCCATCGGTTTCTTACTAAACTTCAACTATATCCGACGATCCTGCATACTTATCTCCTTTTTTGATTGTACATAATCCTTATCAAACAATTGAACAGTGGTTGGCAACATGATTCGCGAGTGTCGACCATGTAAATGGCGGCATATAATTATGTAGGTATATGACCACAATACCGCCGCGCACGCACGATAATAAATGCATTATTAATATTTTATTGTAGAACAGGAGACGGGGAGTAAAAATATTTAAAATTGGTAGTGGTTTTTATGACATAATATAAATGTACGCCTGTAACGTACTTATTACCCAATGGTGAGCAGTTTTGGCCCAATGGTAAAGGCCGCGACTTACGATTTGTAGGTCGTAGGGTCGAACCCAGACAGGAGGCGCGTTACTTTGTGTACAGACGCCAGCACATAAAGCTACTACAATCTGTCAAATTTCATTAATCGATTTTCAACTTTATCGCTAAAACATAAGGCTCAAACATTGGGAAAATTTGACAGTTTCGGGTAGCTTGATGTGCTGGCGTCTGTACATAAATTATTTCATCACCACTGCTCTCAAAACAGTGAAGGAAAACATCGTGAGGAAACCAGCATGTCCTAAAAGCCAAAATTCGAAGACATGTCACATCTACCAACCCGTACAGGGCCCGCGTGGTGATGGATTATGGCCCACTCCCTCTCACAGAGAGGAGGCCTACCTATGTCTCAGCAGTGGGAACATTATAGGCTGATTATGTATTACCCAATAAGGTAGACAGGGGTGCTATTCTATCTACACTACATCTATATTTCGCTATTGCAGTTATGGCTAAGTCCCATGCAATAGAGAGCGAACCTATAGCCATAAACTTAAATCCCTAGGGGTCGTCTCCACGAGCGAGAGAATCGGCGATAGTCTCGCCGTGCCATCAAATTTTCGCTGCGATGATATCGCCGTGTGGAGACACGTTCTAAGAGAGTGTATAGAAATATGTGGCACGACGATAAAATCGCCGCGATTCTCTCGCTCGTGGAGATGGCCCCCTTAGTCTTGGCTGATACTAAAAAAAATTATGATGCTAAAACAAAGTAACACTTCTCCAGACCTGGAGATTGAATCCAGCGGGGTAATTGCGTAACACATATCAGTAGCAATGGCTTTAATTTTGACAGTTCAGCAACATTCATTGCGTTATTTACGTTGTTGAGTGACGAATTTTTCGAACATATGAAGCAATGGATTAGCAATATCCTTCAAAATGATTTAGATTAGGTATGATTGATAGTGTCTTCATCTTACGGTAGGTACCTTCTGACTATGTGAGTAGTGTAAGTGTGACAGACAATGACAGGACTTTCGAATTAGTACCGAATTCTTTACATTTAGCAAAGAGGTCAAAGGAAACTAAAAAAGCTGAATTTTGGTGAAAATCAACCTAAACTACATTTTCAAAATGTAGGTACAATATCGATACCTTAATTGGCAAACCAACCAACTCCAAATTTCGTTAAAAATATTTTATGATTTGATTTGAGTTTATAAAAAATATTAATATCAACAGTGTTTTTTTTGCTCATATGGGGCTGGCTGGTTTGCCAATTAAGGTATCGATATGTAAACAGGGATTGCGGCCTATTTTTTATTAAATACCAACTTTTCTCTGCAAATAGTGGTATTATCAAGGATCAATGAAATATTAGATATCTAGGTATGTACGTATATTTTTTATTCTTATCCTGTCTACACCATTTGCAATAAGAATGCTCAATCTTGACTTGTTAATTTAATTTTTTTCCTTCTGTTTTTATAATTTGTATTTATCAGTCATTTACTTTCTCTATTTTTATCGTGTTTACTCCTATCATATGTGCATGCTGTGGTCTCCTGTAATTGAAGGAGCATACGTAAAAAAACCTTTTGTATTATTGTAAATTTATATTGTGTATCTGTATCCTTTGTTGGAGATCCTTAATAAGTAAATAAATAATTATTTTACAATTGGAGAGTTCTCGGGACTTGAAACGATTCTTACAAAAAGATTATGTAGCCAATATTATATAATTAAAGCTCTTAATCAATTACGTCACCATATAATTATGCTTATATACTACATTACATATTCTAATCTGCCAATAGAACCATATACTATTCAACATACACATTAAAAATACAAGTTTTTTTTTTTCAAAGCGCTTCTCCTAGCCTATAATTGTAACGTTGGATAGCTAAAGGCGTAGAATATTAATGATATTTAACCAAAACTAGGCTTTCCAAGTTCTTATGCAGATTAATTACTGTGCACAGCATTTTAATTTAGCTCTATGTGAATGGTTTTCTTGTAAAAGACACGCCCTGTATTCGTTATAGGTACTATAAGGCCTGTGGCCACGGGGGGAACTATTTTACTAAAATCAAACTCCTATTAGACTTTCATAGGATATTATTTAGGAGTATTTCATCATATATATATATAATTATTCCATCTTATTCCTTATACGTCAAACCTACGACTCTCAATATGACACATGCTTAAACGTTCGAATGGAACATGCCTTCAAATATTATCGGCCAGCATTTCCAACGAGGTCTTCTCGCGAAGAGATCTCTACACTTTTATGTACTTGCAAAAGCTCAAGTTTTTGCTCATAGATCTTACCACCCTGCTTAGCGTATGGGGTAAGCAACGTGGTGAGATACTTAGATCTCACTTAGATCTTTCTCAACATACAATTTTGTGTGAGAAGAAAAGTAGTTTTGTCATGCCTTTCTCTGTGTGGATTTTTTTTTATCAATTATCGACTTATTTTTATTTGAAAAGAGTTTTATAACTAAGGGCCGATTTTTCATCGCCAGATAACTTTTATTTGAGGAATAAAATTGACGTTTGGCAGTTTTATTTAATGAAAAACTGTCAAAATGTCAACATTAATTCTTCGAATAAAGTTATCAGATGATTGATAATTCAGTCCTAAAAGATACAAGAAAATATTAACAACTCAATCTTACAATTCCATTCTCAATATTCTTGGTAATATTATATTGTTAGACGAGAACAACTGCCGATAAACTGTTCTGCAGTTTGCAGATTTTGAATACCTAAATAAATAAGTAATAAAAATTAAATAAGTGTGCATAGATAACACCCCTTAATAGCGTCTTTTCATTCCAGTCAACCCTATTGAATTTTAACTAATTTCAGATAAGTACAACTTTTAATAATTATGATAAATTTTTCAGTCAAAGATAATGCGTTTATTCTGACTTTTAGTTAGATATGGGAAAGTAGTGAAAGTCCTGTGTGCATTCCCGTCGGCGTTGGTTGGAAAATTTTCTCTTTTGTAGAATGGAACCATAAGTCAAATCAATCCACTTACAAAATAAAATGCACAACATGAAATTTCACATCAAAATACATAAAATATTTTTGAAAATCCCTTCCACGGTCCCACCCCATACGTCTTGCCCCTACCACAGTTCACGCGCGAATGACCACGCACAATACAATTTGATTTCGCAATGTACGTCTACCCTCTTCTTTCGCGCAATTTCACCCGACAACAATAAGTAAATTGGTCCTTTTGTGGAAAATTCAAGATAATTTTCTAGTTCAAACTAGTGGAAATATTGCTTGTTAGTTGCCTTTGTTGCTAAACTAGCTTTTTGTATTCTTTTTGACGTTTTTGGGGGTAAGCAGAGATGATAATTAACGTTTGATAGTCATGATTGCAGTCACGTGTTTTTTAGGTTAGCAGTAATGTAAGAATACCATAAAGGGTTAATATTGAGGCACTATTTGAAGTTTATAAAGGATATTCTAGGTGCATCGTCTTCACATATAATTATATACCTATAGGAAATGAATGTATACAAAAATTCTAAAACATTTTAAAAGAGTAACGGAGGAGTTTCTTGCCCATTCTTCTCCATACGAAACTACCTTTTGGAAGGGGCGACTACAATCAATTCTTTTTTCTTGTAAATTTTGACGTTGAAAAGTGGCTTTTATGTGCCTATTTGAAATAAACTCTGATTTTGCCTTTACACTAAAAGTAGATAGAATTAGATAACTTTTATAGGGACTGTTAAAAATATTTTATTATCCTTAGATTTCTGCATACCTACCTCTCACATTTAGTTTGATCAGTCATAGTAGGCCATATCGGCATCCTAAGGGTACACCTTCAGCAGCCATCACAAAATGGGGATGTTTATTTCAGTTTGATTTAAAAAGAAAGGCTTGGCTTCGAGGTGCAAAAAGATGGCTTGAAACAAGCTGAAATTATTCAAACCTGGCAATACTATTGCACGTAGTATATTACATAACATTACGTAATCAGACTATAATGTTCCCACTGCTGGGACACAGGCCTCCTCTCTGTGAGAGGGGGTGGGCCGTAATCTACCACACGGGCCCAGTGCGGGTTGGTAGATGTCACATGTCTTCGAATTTTTGGTTCTAGGATATGCCGATTTCCTCACGATGTTTTTCTTCACCGTTTTGAGAGCAGTAGTGATGAAATAATTTACACAAAGTAAAGTGCCTGTCTGGGTTCGAATCTACGTCCTACAACTCGTAAGTCGCTGCCTTTATTACCACTGGGCCACCACTGCTCTTCATATTGCAGTATATTTACTGCTATTTAAAATTTCCAAAGAATGTACACTTACTGATTTCAATAAAGACATTTCTATAACAAATACAAACCACTCATCCAAAATAATAACTTTTAACAAAAACACCAAATGATTGCTTTACGCCAAATCATTCACAATCTAAATCGATTGCTTACATAACAATAATCATTTCGATTTTGACAGACAGGTAGGTATGTACCCACCCCCAAACACAGCACACCCCTATTTACCGACCGAACCCGGAAACAGAAATGACTATATTTTTTTTCAAAAAACCGCAGTCGCGACAGACGCGAGGCGCCTGCGCAGGCGGCTTCGAAATTTGAATTTGAAATTGGAACGTAATGGCGACCCTGGCGGCCATCATTAAAAATAGATCATAGACACGGATCAAATGATTTTGTATAATTTTCTATCGTTTAATGCTTGATCTCTTTGTAATTCTGTTTTTTGTGGACATTTAATAAGTATTAGGTTTTAATTCTTGTCTGGGAATGCAGCAAGCGCATTGTGGGGGCGCGGTACAGATTTCGGTCAATTTATTAGCATTCAACGTTTATTCAGGTCGAAAAGCGCCTGAAACTTCAGGTAAAAAAAAGTAAAAAAACTTTTTTACAAAAATAAACAACCGACTTCAAAAAAAAACTATAAAGTGAATAACTTTAATTTTGGAAGTCGGTGTCGTTGTTGCCGCATTTTCGTTCTTTGACCTCGACTTCCGAAATTAAAGTTATTTTTCACTTTGACGTTTTTTTTTTTCGAAGTCAGCTGTTTTTTTTTTGTAAAAAAGTTTTTATTTTCCACTTGTAGTTGTACCTAGACCTACCCCACACAAATTCAATTAACACTAGTGCATTGAAGAAATGAAGATACCGACTAGAAGAATCATCGAAATGCCGGAGATGCAGTACATTTATGCATATAACTTCGTACATAAGAATGATTACCTAATGTATTATATACTAAAACCTTCCTAAAAGTATGTAGATCACATTAGTGAAATTATCAAAATTGGTTCATTAGTTTTTGAGAAAATCGCGGACATACAAACATACATACATACGGGTCGAATACAGAACCTCCTTTTTTGCAATCGGTTAAAAAAAAAAATAATTTAACAGGTAAGGAAACGATGTGATTTTGTTTTTATCTATAAAGTAGTTATTAAAAGTACACCATAATTGTGTAACAGACTATCAATCAAAATCTGAATCATTTTGAAGAATATTGCTAATCTATTGCTTCATAAATGTTCGAAAAATGTGCCTGCTCAATAACGTACATAAAACTCAATGACCGTTGTTGAACTGAAGGAAAACATCGTGAGGAAACCGGCATGTCCTAGAACCAAAAATTCGAAGACATCTGACATCTACCAACCCGCACTGGGCCCGCGTGGTGGATTACGGCCCACTCCCTCTCACAGAGAGGAGGCCTGTGTCCCAGCAGTGGGAACATTATAGGCTGATTATGTTGATGAACTGTCAAAATGGCTCCCATTGCTACTGATAATGTGTTACGCAATTACTTCGCCGATGTTATTGCATTAGCTTTTTGTATTCTTTTGACGTTTTTTTTGGTGTAAGCTGAGATAATAATTGACGTTTGAGAGGAATGATTGCAGTCATGTGCCTCTATAGGTCAAAAGAAATTGTTCAAATGTTTATAAGTAGCATAGAACTACCGAGATGCCTATAATTACTTATTTGCCTAAACATAATGTCATATGCTAATTTTTTGAAGTGAAAACTTCTTTAGCGGCGTTGCACACTTTTTGTAATGGGTAAAAAATGTTAAACTCGCGTCAGGACATCGCGTCAGGACACGTGACCGTCAGGAGAGATTCCCCCCCCCCCTCTCTTTCTACGGCGGCGCCAACCGAAGTGAACCAAGTGACACACGACAATGGATGGATGGATGGATGGATGGACGTGGACGTGGACGTGGACGTGGACGTGGACGTGGACGTGGACGTGGATGGATGGATGGACAGCTGATGGCTCGACCGTCTGTGTAGTAGCCACACTGCTGTGTTTTCGTAAAATTCGTGTATATAAAGTGTTTAAAATATGGAAATTGAACAAAGTGCATCTATTAATGAAAAAAGTGACGCAGAAATAGTGAAAAAAAATGAGTTATATTAATTCAATTAATAATTGATTTATTTCAACGTTAATATTCAAGTTTTCACTTCTGCCGGCACTCCCGGAGTGCAACCCGTCTTTTTTTTTTTGTAATGGGCTTGCTCTTGACTCTATTGACTCTAGTCTAGGTCAAAGGTGGCAGAGACAAAGTCGATGATGGAGCGAGCTTACCCAGAAGAAGCCTGTTCACTCTCACTTTGAAGAGATTTTAACAAAGTGATAAATAACTAGGGTTTTCACTATGAGATGTTCAGCCAAATTGTATGCATACCCTTAGCCCTTGAGGCGTTATGCTGGCAAGAGCGATTACTAAACTGGGATTCGATTTCAGGTCAGGGATGTATTTTGCGATTACATGCTCTGAAGCCTATAAAGTCCCCACTGCTGGGACACAAGCCTCCTCTCTGTAAGAGGGGGCGGGTGGTAATTTACTACGCGGGCCCATTGCGGGTTGGTAGATGTCACATGTCTTCGAATTTTTGATTCTAGGACATGCCGGTTTCCTCAAGATGTTTTCTTTCACCATTTTGAGAGCAATGGTGATGATATAATTTACACAAAGTAAAGCGCCTGTCTGGATTCGAACCTACGACCTACAACTCGTAAGTCGCGGCCGTGTCCACTGCTCTATTGTCGATTTTTTCTATTGACGTGTAAAAGTGTTTGCACTAACATAATTACTTACAGAAATAAATATAATTTATACCTAAGTACCGTTAGATTAAATAATTATGACAGATTCGATTCGCAACAATGACGTTATGTTTCATTTTATCTTTTCCCAACTCTAGCCGGCTCCCTAAACTCACGTCGTAACGATACACCTATAATCACAGGAAATGTTTTCGGCTCATGAATATGTAACGACGAATTTAGGATGCAACGTAGGTAATTCTTAATGTCGGCCGGCGCCTAAACTAATTATGTTAATTTTATAGTCTAGACGCGGTACGCTTTTCTTGTTACGGGGTAAGCAGTAGGTGTGGTAATTCCTAGTAGAAAAATGGGCCACCATTCTTCCGCTAGTGAACAATTTTGAAGACACCATTTTTTTTCCTTTCCAAATTTTAGCTAGTCCATCCAAGTAATCAGCCTATAATATTCCCATTGCTGGGACACAGTCCTTCTCTCTTCGAGGGGCTGTAATCTACCACGCGGGCCCATTGCGGGTTGGTAGATGTCACATGTCTTCGAATTTTTGGTTCTAGGACGTGCCGGTTTCCTCACGATGTTTTAATTCGCCGTTTTGAGAGCAGTGATGACATTATTTACCTACATGAATTAAAGTGCCTGCCTGGGTTTGAACCCACGATGTACAACTCAGAAGTTCGTTCCGCTTTTGAGCTTCTGACTATCCGTAACGATTGCACAAAGCGTGATATTACAAATCTTATAACAGCGTCAGTTCTTAAATACGTTATGATCGATCATGGCACAGTTTGTAAAAAAAGGTGATAAAAAGATGATGAGAGATGCTACGAGAAACTGATTTGTGAAATCAGTTTAGGTATTTAAATACAGTTAGCGCCACGAAAGATGAGACTTGACCCCGCCTCCCGCGCTCTTTCCGCCGCCCCTATGACGTCCTGTCCCGTCCCGCACTCAGACCTCATACCGCTAAAGAGACCTAAAATCGTGTACTGCGCAAGTCAAACCACGTGGTGTGTCAAGTCTCATCTTTTTTGGCGCTAACTATAGCTACCTACAGCGTGGCCTACGAGAGAATGCGTTCTTGACAACTGTCAGTTTCTTGAAAGGAATACGTGTTTGAATTTGAAACTTCGAATTTTTGAAAAATTAAAGCAATTCTTAAAAAATGTCTCTCTCTTATCTGCATGCCCAAGAAGGACATAGTATGACCTTATTGGTGATGTCCTTCAGAAGGATCAGGTGCGTAGTATCTACTCGCAATCGGCGTACGTGTATCAATCCCAATCTAAATCATTTTGAAGGATATTTTTATCCATCGCTTCATATGTTCGAAAAACTTGTCTGCTCAACAACGTACCTAAATTACGCAATGAATGTTGTTGAACTGTCAAAATGAAAGCCATTGCTACTGATAGTATGTTACGCAATTATCCCGCAGATGTATGTAAACGAAGCAAAAGTATGAACATAAACGAAGCAAAAGGAGTAAGTATGTAAGGATCGTTATACAAGTGGCGTTCTGTAGTTTCTGTCTATCCCCATGGGAAGAAGGCATGAGTTTATGTATGTGTATGTATTAGAGAATCTTATACTTACTTGAAGGTTAAAGCACTCACTACACTCCACTCTTGATTTCTAAAAATAATCTCACTTTCATTATAATTAATAACAATTGAAAACTGTAAACTCACTGTTTGAGTATGAAAATCAAAACAAGACTACATAGTGGGTAATAAAAATAAAACAAATCACAATCAACATCGGTCACTGTTCGAAGAAAGTTCCAAATTCAAAATTCGGTCTTTGATAACGAACGAGGGAAGTAGCAAATTCAAATTAGGTCCTTCATAAGAACCAAAGAGGTTTTCAAACACATTGACATACTTTTCGGCGTTCATTTTGTTTGACATTTAGCATTTAACAATTGAAAACTGGACTAGTTCACTGTTATGTCTCGAAAATCAAAACAACAACACTACACAGTAAAAAAAAACAAATCACAATCAACACGTGTCACTGGTATGAAGTAAGTTCTAAATTCAAAATTCGGTCTTTGATAAGTAAGAAGTAGCAAATTCAAATTATGTCCTCCACAAGAACCAAAGAGGTTTGTAAACACATTGACAAACTTTTTGGCGTTCATTTTGTTTGACATTTGGTATTAAAATTAAAATAACTTTACTACTTTTTACTGGTCTGTCTGTCCCCATCGCGAGTTAGTAGCGTAATGATACTACACTATACAACATGCGGTTTTCTACCCAATTATAATGGTGTACAATTTGTGTGAGCAAAGCGCAATAATTTGAGGTCAATACCAATTTAGTGTCATGCTTATTATGTATAATGCGATCGTATTAGTTCGAGGATATTGTTGGGAGCTTAAATATTGGTCTTTTAAATAGGTTTTTGATATCGATCTAATGAAAAGTTGAAAAGCATCGGAACAGCGGTTTTTCGGTTTTAGGTATCAGGCAGTTTATCAGTTTTTCCAGTGCAAATGGATTTCTTTTTAAGTAACATTAATGGATTGTTTTCAGCATTAGTGTTGTTAATTTTACACTCCAATGAAACATTTCTTTGCTAAAATGTGCTGAATTTGCGCGTCGACAGTTATACTGCCACTCTGTATAGGTATGGAAAAAGTGAGTTAAGTAAGGTTGGCTGCAAAGTTACTTTATAAAAGCAGACAATTTGCATAAAATGAAAAGCCTCACATCACTGTTTGGTCTATTAAACAATGCTCTATATTTTATGAAAATCAATACCTACCTATTTACAGCGGAAACTGAAAACTATATCACCAACTGTCCCAAAATACGTTGCAAAATAAAAACAAAACGTCTATAAAATATGCTTGGCTGAATAATGACGCCAATGCCTCAAAATGCATTCACGAAAAAAAAACTCAACCTCATTTCATATTCCCGCGTTTTATAACCTAACCTATATTCAAAAACAAATTGTTTCTGCCCAGGACAGATGGGTATCGGCGTGATTATATTTCTAATCCCTCATTATTTCGAACAAGTCTAGTTTTAAGAGGAAAAACGTTGAATTAACATAATGATAATGTTGGTTGCTCATAGACTAGGTGAGAACAGAGGGGCTCGAATGCTCGTAATTTTAAGAAGTTCACAGTCTGATCTCAGTCTCAATCTGTCAAAAATACCTCTAATTTACCCTACATTTTTAACATGTTTTTGACATTTGTTTGTCGCTGAGATGAGACTGCGACTAGATTTTTAACGTTTTTAATTACGAGAATTGACATTCTGAGGTTGCAGATTTGAAGTTTGAATAAAGAACATTATAACTTTATAAGCTTGTCGTAGTGTAATTCTGTCTAGTTGCCCATCCCGAAGCGTAGTACTTACCTATGGAGAAGAATGGGCAGGGAAGTCTATGGAAACTCTTTTAAATATAGGTACAGTCAACAAAAGAGATAAGTATGCAGGATCGTCAGATATAGTTGAAGTTTAGTAAGAAACCGATGGATCTTCTCGAATAAAATTTTATTTTATTAATAGAAAACAAACAGCTCATTTGTCAGATTAAATTTCAGTCGACAACATCCATCGGTTTCTTACTAAACTTCAACTATATCCGACGATCCTGCATACTTATTTCTTTTGTTGACTGATTATTTGTTAGGAAACATTAGACATAATTCATTTTCAATTTATATTTATATGCGAGAACGATGTGAAAAAGAAGTGCACGTTAAAAGCAACTAGTGTAGCAAATAGTAACAAATAAAAAACAATTCACAAATAAAATAATTAAAATAAGCCGTGGCATAGATCTAAGTAACCGGACTTACCAACTGAACTTCGAGAAACCGTAATGCGACAAGATTTTATTTCGACAATATGGAACTCCGACACGTCTTCATTTCGACAATACTTTAGTTCGAAATACCTTAAGGCGACTACACGACCTAAAACGCGGTCACTGTCGGACTGCATAGAAAAGAAAGAGAAGCGCGATGACACAACCGTGGTAATTTATTGCAAATATGAAGCAATTATCTATTTACAAAAACTCTCAAACACCAAACAAATAAAAACCGTACCTATACTAAAATTCGGGGAATTAAATTGTCTTTTAGATGGTGAAAGTTTTATGAAAATACACCCGATAGTGTTTGCGTGATTATCGTTTTTATGTCCGCGGTAGACATTACTTTACAAATTAATTACACTATGTTAAAAAAATATAATTGCAAATATTCACATATCAAATTACGAAGCAAATGGTCTAGTACTTATAACATTTATTTTTTTCAAAGAAATCAGTCCGGTCGATTAGACGTGATGTTGAATTTAAAATCATTAGAAGTCGTATTCTGCGCCTTAAGTCTGACACTACTGTACTCCGACAAAGCGTTTCTTCTGTCTCGCGTCTGTATATTTTGTTAGTCTATGACGCCCAGTCTGTTGTTACTCATGTCAACATGAAGAATACATGCCTACATGCCGAATACATATGTATGGGTAAGTTTATAAGTCAAGCGTTGTCTGTCTGTTAACAAAATAATGAATCCATACTAATATTATAAATTCGAAAGTGTGTCTGTCTGTCTGTTACCTCTACACGCTTAAACCGCTGAACCGATTTAGGTGAAATTTGGCATATAGATAGTTTGAATCCCGGGGAAGGATATAGGATAGTTTTTATCCCGATATTACCACGGGATCGAAACTTATGCGGGTGAAACCGCGGGGCGCTGCTAGTATCAAATAATTTGACAAAGTTTTGTCACAGTAAAGACAAGTTTTTCTTGCTTTTCATCTTTTAATTCAGGTTAGGTGATGTTTTAGATTTCATTCGAAATACGAGTTGTACGAATAAGTACCTACCTACTTCTTTTGTCTACTTACTAACTTATAATTTTATTAGCCGCGCCCCGCGGTTTCACCCGCATAAGTCTCGATCCCGTGGAAATATCGGGATAAAAAGTATCCTATGTCCTTTCCCGGGACTCGAGCTATAACTATACTAAATTTCATCTAAATCGGTTCAGCGGTTAAGGCGTGAAAAGGTAACATACAGACAGACAGATGAGTTACTTTCGAATTTATAATATCCTTTCTTTTTTGACCTTTTCATAATTTCAGAATTTGGGCAAACATAGTTGGGGGAGGCTTATGCCCAGCAGAGGATGTCTTTCGCCTAAAATATGTAATTATGTTTTTTTTTTGTTTTGTCAACATGAAAACAAAAAAGTTTTGCCGCATAGTATTACTTGTTAAGTATATGAATTAAAATTCATCCCAATATAAAAGAAAAATTGCATTGCTCTTATCGAATTTCCGTCTCCTCGCGAGCGAAACCGCAGTATAACCTTAACACACATAAGATACAAACTTAATCATATTCTTTATATGGAGCCTTACTAAAAATTATGAATATTAAACTCATGCGCCTCTTAGGATTACTGACCGTATTTAATAATAATGTTACTCATTATATTTTGGATTTTAGTTGTTAAGCTTGTGCTCCACTGAGAGCTATGCTATATAGATTTTGTTATAAACAAACGATGCGTCATAATATCTAGTGACGTCACGAAATGACAGGGATTGCAGGACCTATACGAAAAAAACGCAAGTTTAGAAGCACTAAAAGTCTATGATCGACTACAGTAAACAAAATCAGAAAAATATATGATGTTCTTCAGGATATATGCTAGCTAGATAGTGTGTTGAAAACATAATACAGCTAATTTGATACTTACTCCTTGCCGGACTGCCGCCATGGGATCTGGAGGCGATAGTCCTCGCGCGCCTGTATGAGTGGCGCGCGGAGGCACTACGCCGGGGGGAAACTCCGCTTCCGCGGCAAGTCGCGGCGGAGCGGACAGACCTCCGGCGCGATCACACGGTGGCATGGAAGGAGCGACTTTTGCAACCCAGCGCAGGCCACGCCACGACAGTGGCGATAAGACCCTTCTTTGAGGAGTGGCTAGAGAGGCGTCACGGCGTCCTCACCTATCGCCTGACGCAGGTCCTCACCGGACACGGATGTTTTGGGAGGTTCCTGCACATCATCAGGCGGGAGGAGACGCCCGGGTGTCACCACTGCGAGGATCGCCCAGAGGACACGGTGGAGCAGTGGCGTGCATTGCATATAGGCACATAAGCAGTGCCTACCGCGATATATCATCATAAGCCTGTCAATTATATTTTAGTGTGTGTGCCCCATTAAGAAACTCGCTAAATTATCATACCTAAAAAAAACAAAATCTTCATACAAACACGCGCGGCAGTAGGCAGTCGCTGGGACGGCCTACTCGGCTCCCGTACTATTCGCACATTGTCATTGGTCTTTACTCGCTCAAGTTATATATAATACCATGACGTTCGACCTTCGCAATTTATCACCCTTAAGTAGGCATGCCTACTTAAATAACCACACTTTTGACCTCACTTTTTTTTCTGATTAGTGACCGCGTTTGCCTAGATTAGACCCGGCCTAGTGCCTACCTATTCTGAAAACCAATGCACGCCACTGCGGTGGAGCATACGTGGAGGTCTGCCCCGCATGGGCGGAGCACCGCCGTGCCCTCGTAGAGGCGATCGACAGCGGCGGCGACCTCTCGCATCCGGCCCTGGTTCAAGCCATGGTCCGGGACGAGAGGGAGTGGGAGGCGGTCACCTCCTTCTGCGAAGCAGTCATGCTAGCGAAGGAGGTGGCGGAACGGCTGCGGGAGAGAGCCTCACGTCCCAGCCGCCGCGGGAGACGCTCCGGGCGTCGGGAGCCGCGTGACGACTCCCGGCCACCGTAGGCGCGGGCCTGCGGACGGAGAGTAATGGGTAGCCCACCATCCGATCAGGACCAGGCCCGTGCCGGACGGCGCGTACGTGTTCCACGCGCGCCTCAAAGAGATGTCAGCATAAAGGGTGGCCTGCCAGGGCCGAAGCCTGCCGGGGGTAAGGGATTGTCCGAAAGGGTTACCGCTACCCCGGAACATTAAGGGCTAAGGAAGGAACACGTATGGGTTTTAGTCAGTAAGAGTCTGACACTCCCTTCCGCTCCACCCAGAGCGGGAGGGGTCATTTGATGATTTCCCATCCATAAAAAAAAGGCCACTTTAACAAAACAACACACACACACACACACACTTAAAACAACGAATTTCTCGATATTGGTGGTTTATTTATATTAGTTTCATGCAATAAAATATAGACGGAAGCTTAAACTTTTAAATTATACAGAGTTGATACGACAGAGGGGCTTTCCTTTAAACTGCCTATACTAGGTACCATTTCCAAGCTCTGTACCAAAAATCAATTAAATAGCAGCAGTAGTTTAGTCGCAAATGATTTTTTAAGTTTTTACCCCGTTTGAACACGATGTATCTTTCGTAACAGCTGAGTATGTCTAACGCATAGGTCATGCACCTTAAAACGATAAATCTGAGTATAACCATACGTTGTTGCCGCTCTGACGCAAGTCACAAGTACAACCAAATATTTCACAAAAAAGTTGGCAATGCAAACAAGGAAGCAATAAATACACATACTTGCTCTTTCATTACGAGAGTGACAATCATAGCAAAACATCCCGCGCGTAAAAGAAATAGAAATAGGTCAGTGTGTTGCTATTGCATCCTAGATCCTTGCGATCGATAAGTGGGGCTTCCCGACCTTTAAGGCTGGGCGCAAATGTCCGGTTTCCTGATTCGGAATTCAGTTTCGGAATTCAGATTCGGAGACCCCGAATGCACGCATTTCATACAAAATGTTCTCTCCAGCGCACACGTACTTAAATTTTCCGTCCGGGTTTCAGAACGGAAAATTTAAGCACGTGTGCGCTAGTGAGAACATTTTGTATGAAATGCTTGCATTCAGGTTTCCGAATCTGAATTCCGAAACTGAATTCCGAATCAGGAAACCGGACGTATGCGGCCTGCCTAAAAAACATGTTTTTTCACTTTCAGTGCACCGACGCCACCCTTCCGGTACGTACGGTGCGTTTGTCGAACTCGCGACAATTATTATCGCGAATTATTAGCGCGCTGACAATTATTATTGTGATTTTGTTTAGTTATTGTGATAGGACACTAAATTATAAGTTTAAGACAGTATTTGAACTAAAAAATAGGATTATTTTAGCATTCTTAGCGACGGACAGTGATTTAATTAGAAAAATAAATAACAATCTTCTCCGTCGGTATGATTTGTGCATTAATGTGAATGGAGGACACATCGAGAATTTAAAAATTTAGTGTTTTTGTTGTGATTGTTGTTTTGCGCGTACTTCAAAACCTTACCTAACATAAAAGCCGCCTACCGCGCCACTGCCGGCGTCGGACCCCCGCCGCGCGCGACGTTGCCAGTTTTGTTACCCAGGTATCTAAGTTCAGTAAACTTCATTTACAAAGGCTGTTGCGTTTTACTCTAATTTGTAAGCTATTTAGTTTGTTTGAAAAAAACAAATTCTGGTTTTTGGCGCTTTTTATTTTTAGACCGTATTGAATTAATACTAAACACCTATAGTTACGTACTGTAATTTAAAATCCCCTCTGTCATATCAACTCTGTATATTATAAATATAAAAACACACAAAAGTAATGATTAAATTGTTTATTTCATAATATGGTGTATTACGGTGTACTTGTATTTTGTCATATATTTGTGACGTTGGCGTTCAGGGTAAGATTTCGTTTGTCACATATGACAATGGCGTTCAAAAGGTTAAATAATAGTAGCTACTACGCCGACAGTGACCGCGCTTTAGGTCATGGTAGTCTCCTTAAGTAAGGAAACGCATACAGGCTGACTTGTAATAATTATGACGTATCTCCTGTGCTTAATTGTTGCAAATGGCTCACACTTTCACGTCCTGAAGAAATACGTCAAGTCCCAAATCACCTTGTATAGGTAAGTAAATAGTATATAGGTAAGTAAATAGAGAGGCTCGTGGCTAAATAATAACAGCAGCATGGGTCGGTCGAAGGTTAAGCTACGCTAGCCACGGTCGGTTCGTAGATGGGTGCAACCGAGACCTCTCCGTGCCTCGGAAAGCCCGTTAAGCCATTGGGCCCGGCTATCAATCGTAGCACTCTGACAGTCACCTAAAAGTTTGACAACCAGCCTTACCAAGGGGTAATGTCTTGCCCAGTAACTGGGTTGTGGAAGTCAGATAGGTAGTCGCTCCATTTAAAATTCTGGTTTTCAGCTGCCTCCGGTTTGCCTGGAAACCGACCCCAACATAGTTGGAAAAGGTTAGGCATATGATGATGTTACATGTTTTATATCATTAAAAATCAGCTGTTTCATACATTTTGGTCAAGTAGGTATTGAACGTTTGTATGAAACAGCAGATTTTTTTTTCGTGATTTCAGACTTGGTCCCATAGTAAAAGTTGTTCATATTCGTGGGTAGAACACCCTGTAAAAATTTGGATGGTGATAAAAAATAAGCCTGTATATATGGTCCCATTAAAATACATAGGTGGATAAACTTTTAGAAATTATTCAGACCACCAGATTATGGACAATGGTAAAAAAATATAATAAGAAAAACGCATTAGATACTTACAAGAAAAATAACCAGCTAACGAAAATACACTAATGTGCCGGCAATTTATTATTTTAGGTCAAAATAAAATCACTTTAATTTGTGTTTTTTTTTGCTTGGATATCTTTGGTTAGACGTACTGAGCGCTGTGTTAAAATTTGTCCATCTATTTTAATGGGACCCTGTATAGTTGACAGCACCCTAATTGCGTAAAACACTTTAACTGCTCCGCTAATGAGCCACATTGATTTTCTATTGTATCATACTACCTACATAGGTTACGCGCGGAGCTTGACCGGGTTTGCTGTCAACTGAAATTACTCTTACAAATTACTGCTCTTTTGTTCGGAGCTCATAAAATCAAAATCAATCAAAATCAAAAGTCATTTATTCAAACTAGGCTGAGAATCAGCACTTTTCGAACGTCAAAATTACAAAAGACAGTCCCCCAAAACGCCAGCCCTTCGCTACTTCCTAGTGCTTTCGCTGGGGAGAAGAAGTGGCGGAACAAACTCCCCAGCAGCACAGCTGTCTGTTCATAACTTTGAAAATATATTATAGGTATAGTTTAGTATCGCATCCGTTAAGCTGTTAGTATAAACAATCCTAAAATATTTAGGTAACGATAATTTAGTAAATTATTAGTGTTATGGTTCATATGTGGGAAAATATTAAATATTTTAATTTTACTAAGGTAACATATTTTCGAGGAATCATTATAGTTTTTATTTTATGATACCTATATTTTACGACATTAATTTTCGTTCTGCCTTAAGTGGTCTAACGTTATGGTTTTGGAAACTCCCAAAAGAATATGTTGGACAGTCATCCTGTGAAAAAAAAAAAAAACACTATGAGCCATCGAAACTCACTACACACATTATAGCATAAGCCCTTACTAATAAACGTATTAGATATAATACGTTAACTATTCATCTGATAAGATGAATAGTTACACACCGACTTCTCTCTTTCAGTCGTCAGTAATTTATTTATTTATTTAATACTTCAAGCACATAAATGTACAGAGGCGGACTTAATGCCATAGGCATTTTCTACCAGTCAACCTTTGGGTGATGCAGAGACAAACAGCGGTAGGTAGCGGTAGTAATTTGACTTTCGAAAAAAGAAAACAAAGCGTTGTGTAACTATGCAGACGCTATACAATGTTTATTAGTAAGTATAGGTAAGGGGGTTACTGATATATACAGGGTGAAATTGAAAATATGCGACAAATCGAAATGGGAGATTGTACTAATCATTATGAACAACTTTTACTCCCATCAATCTCCCAATTTGATCTCCCATTTCGATTTGTCGCATGTTTTAAATTTTAACGTGTATACTGAAGCGAATAAATGATTTCTCTTCTACGAGATCCCCAAGATACTGGCAAGTGCCTAATTTGGGGGTCATCGTCCAGTCTATTATTGTACAATATAATTTCCGATAAGGTTATTATATGGGGATTCCTTCTTTTCGCATAATGTTCTTTGTCCTAATATACTTCAGCATAACGATTTTGGCACAATTTGTTTTGGCATAATAATACTTCGGCATAATTTTTTTAGGCATACATTTTATGTTGGCATAATCATCTTAAAGACTAATTTGTTTTGGCATAAATTTGATTCGCATAACGTTAGTAGGCCTAATGACTATTAGCATAACGTTAGTAGGCCTAATGACTATTAGCATAATAATATTTAGGCATACAATTAATATAATTTATACATAACATTATGTAACTTAAACGATTTTTCAATCGCGAGATAACTTTTATCTGAAGAATATATTAGATGTTTTGACAGTTTTTGTATAAAAAATATGTCAATCAGTTAACTTCTATTATGAGAAATAAATATGGCGGTTATTCCTCAGATAGAAGTTAACTGATTGAAACGGGAACACCCAAATACTCCGAAATATTTTATTCCGAATTTCAATGTTCCGATTTTCAAAGTCCAAATTTCATAATATCTAAGAATCATAATGTCTATTATTAAAAATCACGAAATTTATTTTACCGAAAGTCATAAATGCGACTTGTTTGTTTTCCGATTTTCATATATTCGAAGAATCAAATGCTCGATGGGTTGGCGGTCCGAAAAACGACATTCCGATTTTCAATACTCTGAATTATTTCCGTTACCGTTACCGCACCCGAACTCAACGAACGCAATAGACGACATAGGATGCAAGAGCGAGCGATGGGCACCCCGAGGTTCGGTTTGGTTAGGTTAAACCCTTTACACAGAAATAGGGGCCCCGCGAAGCGGGGCTCCGTCGACATAGGATGCAAGAACGAGCGAAGGGCACCCCGAGGTTCGGTTTGGTTAGGTTACTTTAAACCCTTTACTCAGAAATAGGGGCCCCGCGAAGCGGGGCTCCGTCGACATAGGATGCAAGAGCGAGCGCTTGAATGCTGCATGCTTGCTTGTTTGCTGCATGCTTGCTTGCATGCTTGCTTGCATGCTGTATGCTTGCTTGCTTCATGCTACCTACAGCGACAAAATAAAAATATGTTTAATATCATTATGCGTAAATAAATTTATGCTTTAGGATATTATGCTTAAAAAAGTTATGCTTTACAACTTTATACTTAATAAATTTATGCTTTACAATATTATGCTTAATCATTATTATGGTTAGAGAAACTATGCTTAAAAAAATTATGCGTAAGCTGTTATGCGTAATTATATTATGCGAAAATATAATTATGCCAAACAAAGTTATGCTAAGTTATATTAGGTCTTAAAATTTTATGCAAATGGATAGGGAACCTATTATATGTATTTTCGTCGCTTGAGGTTTTCCGCAGCCGCAGCAGCAGCGCCAGCACAGCATGCCGATCCAGGAAGGTGGGAAATTACATTTTCGAGCCGTTTGGGGTTGAAACCCTCGGCCCGTGGGGTCCGAGTGCTCATGGTCTTTTTAAGGAAATTTCAAAACGGCTGGTAGACACTTCCCGTGACCCAAGGGCTGGCTTTTACCTTGGCCAAAGGCTAAGCATTGCCATATAACGTGGTAATGCCGCCAGTCTCTTGGGCACATTACCCGTCGACAGCGATGCGGAAGAATTTTTCGACGCTATATTTTATTCTAGAGGTAGACCAAGAAGAAGGTGGCGTGACGATCTAATATCATTCGCAGGGCCAACATGGCCAGAGATCGCACAAGACAGGGAGGTTTGGAAGAAAAAAGGGGAGGCTTTTGCCCAGCAGTGGGACACAATATAGGCTGACAAAAAAAAAAAAAAATTATTCTGTGTATAGTTTTAGTTAAGTTAGGTTTTAATTTTGTTATTTTTGTTAATTAAGGATATAATTATGTATTATTCAAAACAAAATATACTATACAGGGTATTACAGAAAGGGTATATCAATACAAACAGGTTGAAGAGTGTATCTGGTCTAGAATCTCTGTGCAAAATTTCAGCTCAAAAGCATTAACTTTGAAAATGCCTAATATTTTTTTATTTCGACATCACGGCGCTGTACTGGCGCGCGGCGGCGTGATGTGCGTGTACTACGCGCACAGACACACTACAGATAATGGATAATGACCCTCGTAGTGCGGTGACACGTTTGTTATGATTTCGATTTAATAAACTATCGAAATAAAAAAATATTAAGCATTTTCAAAGTTACTGCTTTTGAGTTGAAATTTTGTACAGAGATTCTAGACCGGATACACTCTTCTACCCGTTTGTATTGATATACCCTTTCCGTAACACCCTGTATAACTCAACGTGAAAAATATTGTACAATATGATTATTTTCAAATATAAAATCCTATTGTTACGTGCAAGAGCGAAATAGAGATATAATACCACACGAGGTCTGGAATTTTGTTCCTGGTTGATGGCTGTAGGCTTGCCCCCTATTACATGGGACTTAAAATATGGGTGTACTGTGAAGCTCTGCCTTGTTTAATCATCCTATAATGTTCCCACTGTTGGGGCAAAGGGCTCCTCTCTATGAGAGGGAGTGGGCCATAGTCCACCACGCAGACCCCGTGCGGGTTGATGGATGTTGTCACATGTCTTCGAATTTTGGCTTTTAGGACATACAGGTTTCCTCTCGATGTTTTTCTTCACCGTTTTGAGAGCAGTGGTGATGAAATAATTTACACACAAAGTAAAGTACTGCACAGAGCACGGCTTTTCTAGTCCCTAAAAAAAAAAACTTGTCTACTGCAACAATCTTTAAAAGAAAAACCAAACAGCATAAAACATACTAGGTACGGACACAACTCCACGTCATTGTCTAATTAATCAGAGATGTTATAATAATTATAGTAATTAGTAGATACTAAACAATAACACAGACATCTTTCTTTAATTGCCGTTGACGACACGCAACTTACTTTTAATAGAATTTATTTTTATAACGTAGCACGACTGTAGGTATGTCCCGAAAGCGTTTAGCAGTGGTGTGCAAAAAAAAAAACACAAACAGAATACTTTGCCATCACTCACTGACATATCGGATATACATTAAAACCGAGTATATCCCGAGGACATCCGAACTCATCCGAAGCGGTGTCGGTTACGGTAACAGTGGCGCGAATTCAATGGTATTTTCCCCCATCTCAAAAAATGATAACGCGCCTTAAGAACTTTTCGCTTCAAAAACTCAAAGCATTAATTTCAATTAAACCATATACAGGCATTTTTGAAATGTCAAGGGCAGTCAAAAATAGGGAACTATATTTTCTATCACCAAAATTTATATTTGTCATCAAGTTGTATCACCTAATAAATAGATCTATCGCCACGAAATATTTGTATCACCTAATAAATAGATCTATCGCCACGAAATATTTGTATCACCTAATAAATAGATCTATCGCCACGAAATATTTGTATCACCCAATAAATAGATCTATCGCCACGAAATATTTTCGTTCTCAGATAGCGGGGCTCCGTCGACATAGGATGCAAGAACGAGCGAAGGGCACCCCGAGGTTCGGTTTGGTTAGGTTACTTTAAACCCTTTACACAGAAATAGGGGCCCCGCGAAGCGGGGCTCCGTCGACATAGGATGCAAGAGCGAGCGAAGGGCACCCCGAGGTTCGGTTTGGTTAGGTCACTTGCATTGTTTGGTGACTACATTTTGGTGACAGATCTACTATTTGGAGGACAAACTCTATTATTTAAGAAACACAAAACTAATTAAATTGGTGATAGCTTAAATGATACCCTCAAAAATATAAAGCTAAGCATTTCGTCAATTATGTTTAGGTCCTAATACATAGGGTGTCATCGACGCGCACCCAATTATCATGGATTAGTAAGTACATGATGCTGACAATAAAAAAAAAAATCAATGCTACTAATAATTTTCGAGAGTTATTAAAATAAAAAATGCTTTTCCATACATTTTGACCGCGTTGGTATTGCACTTTCCTATTATGAATCAGCAGATTTTTTATTGACCACGTCGCGTTGGTATTGCACTTTTTAATATGAATTAGCAGATTTTTTAAAGCAGACTACAGACATTTACTATCGGAAAAATGAAAACCTAATACAATAGGTACGATGCTTTGTTCGAGTTGGTAATCGAACACAGGACCTCACGCTTAAGTAAGAGATATTTTTTCATTAAAATGATTGCATGGACTGCCTTGGTAGTCTAGCGGTCGCAAGAGCGACCGTTGTAGTACGATATCTAAGGTTCTATCCTTCTCAGTTAAGTAGCAGCCCAGAGTCACGCAAAACGCAAAAGATATGCAATTGTATCTACCCAGTTAATGTAAAACATTCGCCCCCTGTTAAGTAAATGGAACTTATTCTAATATTCTCTTTTTCATCTTAATTTTGATCACAGCTGCCTCCCGCCATGAAGACAGGTTCACACGATGGTATTTTATATCTTAAATTAAAAAAAATCTAGTACATTATAGCATAAAATATTATTAAATTACAAAAATTTCAAACCTAGATCACTCATTATTAAAATCAATAAAACAACGCCATCTACCGTCGAGTAGCGCAACTGAACACACTAGCGCCGTCACGGAGTGGTAACTTTCAGAACTAAACGCCGTCATACATCAAAATGGCCTGTAACCATAATTGGTTCAATTTGCTTATTAAAATAGATTTATTTTCTGTTTACACTGTAATAAACTAATGTTTGTTTTACTAGCATAGTTAACTATTACGTTGCACAGTAATTATTTAGTTGTAATACTAAAACGGGTGTTTTAGAAGCCAATTAATATTTTGCTCAGCCATAAATCATTTTCTTTTGATGTTAATAGTGCTTATTTACTTTCATTAACTGTTATTTGGGTTGTTTAGCTTTGTTTGTATAATTTTTGGTTGTAATAAACCTATTTTTGGTTTGATAATAATCGTTGATGCTCAAGAAAGCATAATTATTTTCTTGTCGGAAGCATTAACATCACAGTTTATTTCTAAATTATTTACTACACTAGGTACAGTCCAGGAGGGAGCTATGGTAGGTAGCCAGTTTCACTAGCGATGAAATAATGCTCTAAGCTTACCAGAGAACGTATTAAAACAAACATTCCTCATTCGGACAACTTGGTCCTTTTCTCGAGTTGTAGAAGGCACTAATGGACGGACAGACGGAGAGTTGTTGCAATGTTTAAAAAAGTGAGGTGTAGGTCTAAATATTACTAGATTTATAATCGAGTGTTAAATATAAGCTAACATATAAACTGTAATAATATGTAGGTACAATTATATGAAAAAATAAACAAAATAATCATAGGGCATCAAAGAATTCGTCTGCATCGATGTCAACAGGAACAGTGCCCAAAAGGCTGCCACGTTGTATGGCAATGCTAATCTTTGGCCAAGAAATAGGTCAGCCCTCTGGTCACGTGAAGAGTCGACTAACCGCCTGGCGATGTCTCTATATAATATTACTTAATCTTTTATGAGTACCTATATTCCAAAGACTATAGAACTGTAGAAATGGTACATTAATAAAACAATCTCATTTAGATAAAATAATAATAACGGAATCGTTTCACGTTTTTTTTTTACATCTTTTTTATTTCTCACTTCGCTTGTCCGGCAAATCTGACGCCTACTGCTTTCTGCCTTCTCAATTCATATTGGCGTCTATCATACAATGTTATGCCAATATCTTATAATTACCTACCAAAAAAGGTTGCATGCCGCAGTCCTTGCAGATCATAATTTCTATTGAACCAAATGGTTAGCAGAGTCTAAAATCGACTGCGTTGCAACAAGTTGCTTTTTACTTATAGTCCATAAACTTACCTGAACAAAGCTCTCGCTGACACAGAAGAGACACGACTGGCTATGAATATGGAGCAGTCCCCAAATTATATATGACTAGCTGCGCCCCGCGGTTTCACCCGCATAAGTTTCGATCCCGTGCGAATATCGAGATAAAAAGTAGCCTATAATATGTTAATCCAGGGTGTCAGCTACCTCCATAATTTTTTTTATCAAAATTCGTCCAGCCGTTTGAGTGTGAAGAAGTAACAAACATATAAACACACACAAACTTTCGCCTCTATAATATTAGTGTGATAAAGCTAGGCAAATATAGAGAGACATAGCAGCATAAGAACGTATAGTTTCGCACAGCTGAGAGACAGGCCTCCTCACTGTGAGAGGGAGTGGGCCGTAATCAACCACGCGGGCCCAGTGCGGGTTGGTGGATGTCACATGCATGTCTTTGAATTTTCAGTTCTAGGACATGCCGGTTTCCTCACGATGATTTTCTTCACCGTTTTGAGAGAGACTATGTGAACCCAAAATAACGAATGAGAAAAAAATGTCATAAAAATGAGGGAGTAGGAACGGCATTCGGAGCGTCCTATATTGTCAGCTCTTCATTTAAACCACGACATAAGATATTCTTAGATTGTTCGTGATACAAGAGAAGCATTTACACAGAATGTCACGCAAAGCCGCCGTATAGACTAGTGTTGCAAAATAACAAATAAAATAAACTGACTTTTACTTCGGGGATGTGGCCACCTAAATGTCGTGGCACCAATACACAGGGTCGAATTTGAATGAAATCTTATTAGATTCAAATATATTTTTGTCAAAGTGAATTTATTTGTCACATGGAATTTGCCTAATAACATTTGCTATTTAATCTGATGGATGATATATAAATTAAAATGAACTTTCATCATCAGAGAGGGGCCCGTGGCTAAGAAATAACAGCCGCACGGTGCGATCGATTAGGTTAAGCTACGCTTGCCGCGGTTAGTCCGTGGATGGGTGACCCTCTTTACATACCAAGATCCCTCCGTGCCTCGGAAAGCACGTTAAGCCGTTGGTCCCGGCTGTCATTTGTAGATCTTTGACAGTCGTTACGGTAGTCAGAAGCCCGAAAGTCTGTCAACCAGTCTTACCAAGGGGTATCGTATTACCCACTTACTGGGTTGTGGAGGTCGGATAGGCAGTCGCTCCATTTAAAATACTGGTATTCAGCTGCATCCGGTTAGACTGGAAGCCGACTCAAACATAGTTGAAAAAAGGCTAGGCAGATGATGATTTCACCCACCCACTGCTGATCATACCTAGGCCTCTCTTTTCTTGTGCCAATCCTCACGCTCCTGTGTCAGCCTCATCCAGGATCTACCCGCGATGGCAACAATGTCGTCCGCCCATCTCGCCGCCGGACGACCGACACCTCGTCTCCCAGTCGTTGGACGCCACTCGGTCACTGCCTTACTCCGCCTGTCAACACTGCGCCCTGCCAAACTCCATTTGAGTTCCATAACTCGTTTTCCGATATCGAAAACTTTTGTCGTATGAAATTATAAGCCAAATAACTGGAGCCGGAGTCGGTAGCACAGGCTTTTAGTAAAATGTTCCAATAAGAATGTTTTTCAAAGACATCTTCAACTACAACTTCTTGCAAGTGAAATAAACAGTTGGCTTTTTTTGTTTTATTTAAGTTAAAGTAACATTGACTTACGACCAATGGGCCAAATTTGCAACGCAACGGGTTCCTCTTAGGGGCCGTCTCCACAAGCGAGAGAATTGCAGCGATAGTCTCCATAAAATTTTCGCCGCGATGATGTCGCCGTGTGGAGACACGTTCTAAGAGAGTGTATAGAAATACGTGGCACGACGATTATAATATCGCTGCGATTCTCTCGCTCGTGGAGACGGCCCCTTAATGGCCAGCGACATTGCGGCAGGCCCCGACGGAGATGGCGGGATAAGCTGGACTCCTTTATCAAGAACTGGTCCTTAGAGAGAAGTGGAAAGAGAGTAGGGAGGCCCTTGGCCGGTGGAATATAAAAGGCTTAAAAAAAACCTTTGTCTTATTTGAATTTTACTGTATTTACCGTCGGTGTTTTAGAAAGACAAGACCACAACAATTTAAGTTGGTGAGTTACTGAAAAAACTGAAGGTATGGCCTTTAGTTTTTTAACATAGGTATCTAAATTATATAAGCCCCAAATTGTTTGAAAATTATCATCATCATCTGTCTAGCCTTTTCCCAACTACACACATCAAAAGTGTCTAGGGATCAACATATATTTTTGCAATAACTTTTCTCCTGATTGATATTAATTAAAATTTTCTTTAAGGATTCATCAAATAAAGTGTTTTCGTTTGTCACAGTAACGATAAACCAAGTCACCTTTGCATTAATAAAGAAATTTGCCATTTTCCTAATAAAGGGATTTTTGACATTTGAACCACTAACACAAAAGTTCGAAAAAAAGACTGAAATAACAGTTTTCTTTAAAATTTTATGGGATAACTTAAACAATTAATAATCCGTGTTTCTACCGCGAACACTAACAACACAAGAACATCGGTTTGGCATACTCAAAATGAGTTCATCCAAATCACGCTGTGGAATGGCCGCCCATGTTCGTTGCAACAACAAAAAAAGGTCTTCTTGCGACTGGATACCCTCCATATTCGGCAGAGCTCTTCTCTGTAGCATATCCCATGCATGCTCAATCGGGTTCAAGTCTGGCGACTGAGCAGGCCAGGGCAGGACATTGATGTTAGCTGCGGCGAGAGTCTGTCTTACAACTCTTGCGGTGTGCGGTCGTGCATTATCATGCATTAACTGAAATAAGGGACCGATTTGCACTTGTAGAGGAACGATGACGTCTGATACAATCGTCTCAGCATAAATTTGAGCGTTGAGGTTGCCTCTGATCCAAATCAACTCAGTTCTTCCGCCGATCCAAATACCCGCCCATACCATGATGGTTCCACCACTATAAGGATGGACTTCCTGGCAGGATTTTAATCGCTGTTGGCGTCCAGGGGTTCTCCAGTGTCGTATACGTCTTGTATCCGGTCTCATACCAAAACGAGACTCATCAGAAAAGCACACGAAACGCCATTGTTCTTCTGCCCAATTTCTGTGTTCAAGAGCCCATTGATATCGAATCCTACGATTGTGCATTGCTATAGGTGGTACCCGTAGCGGTCTTCGGGAATGAAGGTTCACTTCATGCAAGCGGTTTCTGACTGTTTGGTCGCTAATTAAGTTCCCTGAAGAGTGATGAAGCCTCACGGCTAACATCATGGCGGTTATTGTTGGAGCTCTTCGAGTTAAGATTTGAATGTATCGGTCTTGTCTCCGTGTGGTGCAGCGATACTGTCCTCCATGGCGCTCAGCCACGGTACCAGTGCTTCGGTAACGTGTCCAAAGTCGACTGATAACACTCTGACTTGTATTCAGAGCTAAAGCCACAGTACGTTGCCGGGAACCAGCTTCTATCATTCCCACGGCTCTGAGCATTTCTTCCCTGCTTAAATGACGTCGCCGCTCCATAATAACGTTGGTTTTAATCAGTAGTAGGGAAACAGTAGCACTAATAATGTCTTCAATGCGTTGTATGTTTTTATAGGGAAAATATTGACAGCTGATTTTCATCTTTTACTCGAATTTGATTCACAGTTCCTGATTCAAATTATGAAATGCACCAAAAAGGATCCATATAAATTTATAAAATCATAAATTTATTACAAAGCCACATCTCAATCTCAAGAAATCCGCATAAAAATGCTTGATCCCTAGACACTTTTGATGTGTGTATATTGGGGTCGGCTTCCAGTCTAACCGGATGCAGCTGAATACCAGTATTTTACATGGAGCGACGGCCAATCTGACCTCCCCAACCCAGTTACTGGGTAATACGATACCCCTTGGTAAGACTGGTTGTCAGACTTTCGGGCTTCTGACGACCCGTTTGAAAATATTGTTTGTTATTTATGAAAAAATATGGAACCGAGTTAGGGGATCTAAGGGGGTAATAACCCCCTTATTCATAATCCTATTTTATCTCTATTTTAGCTAAAATAGGTTTATAGAACGTTTGTCTTTATCTGTCACGTTGTCATTTCTGTGTGTAAGAAAGAGACAAACCCCATTTTAACTAAAATAGGTTTGATAAGTTTTATGAATAAGTTTTTTACATGTTATGTTCTTCATAAAAGTGATTGTTCAACTCATAATCAGCCTATAATGTTCCCACTGTTGGGACACAGGCCTCCTCTCGGTGAGAGGGAGTGGACCGAAATCCACCACGAGGGCCCAATGCGGTTGGTAGCTTGGTCGAACACATGTGACATCTTCACATGTGTTCGACTTTTTGGTTCTAGGACATGCCGGTTTCCTCACGATGTTTCCCTTCACCGTTTTGAGAGCAGTGGTGATGAAATAATTTACACAAAGTAAAGTGTCTATCTGGGTTCGAACCTACAACTCGTAAGTCACGGCCGGTACGACTGGGCCACCACTGCTCTCATTGTTCAACTCGGCCGTCGGAAAATGATATTTATGACATGGAGTTAAGTTAGCCAAGTTTAAGTTGAATGGTTGATGTTTGGTGATGATAAAAAGCTATTTATGACTTGAAAGAAAACACAATTAAATGAAATTTTTTTTTTTTTTTTTGTTTATTTATAAGTAAATATAAAATTAATATTTTTTCTGTCTGTCTCAAATCAATCTGTCTAGCCTTGTCCCAATACTATGGTTGGGGTCGGCTTTCAGTCTAACCGGTTGCAGCTGGAATTAAACATGGAGCGACTGAATATTTGGCCTCCACAACCCAGTTACTGGGTAACACGATACCTACCCCTTGACAAGACTGGTTGTCAGAATTTCGGGCTTCTGACGACCCGTAACGACTGTCAAATATCTAAAAATGAAAGCCGGAACCCACTGCTTAACGTGCTTTCCGAGCCACGAAGGGGTCTTGGTATGTTACGGATGGTCACCCATCCACGGGTCAACCTCGGCAAGTGTTGCTTAACCTTGAAGATCAACCCGTGTGACTTTTATTACGTAGCCACGAGCCCCTTTCCTTCCTTTCTATCTGTCTGTCTATTTGGGCATAGAAGTGATTTAAATAAAACTGTACTTCATTTTATCAGAGCTCTCATCAAACAATTCTGGAATGTAGATGCTATTAATCTAACAACGCGAGCCTTATTGCCACTAAACGTCAACGCTACCAATAATTAAGTGGTCGTAAACAGCATATTGATAACAGTACTAGGTATAGTAAAATAGCCCGCTTGTTTGACGGTAGGCATTCAAGTATTAACATAAGTAGGAATCCTGAGGGTACCTACGCAAGTTGGCCCTGTCCCTGATCTAAGTTAGAAAATGAAACATAACCTTCCTTCTGGCGCAGTCGGGTAAAAACCACCTCTCATGGATTTAGTTGATTTGATTTCGTAGGTCATCAGAGGAGAAATTCCCGTCATTTTAAGAACGTTCACAGTCTGATCTCAGTCTCAATCTGTCAAAAATGCCTCTATGCATTTTTGATAAGTTTTTGACATTTGTTTGTCGCCGAGATGAGACTGCGACTAGATTTTGAACGTTTTAAATTACGAAAATAATAATTGCCCTTGTTTTTTTTTTGCAAGAGTGAACAGGCATCTTCTGATATCATAGACTTCCATCGCATTCTATTAGGCGTGATCGAGGACAAGAGCAGGTCCATTCAGCAATAAAAAAAAAACCTTTGACCAAATTATGTTGTCTTTAAAAAAAAACAGTTGCACTCCGGGAGTGCCGACAGAAGTGAAAACAAAACTCAAACAGAATACTTACCCGCTACGCCAATTGGCTTTATGTATATTTTTGAGATAAAATATTGTATTTTCTCTGTAGGTAAGTGATTGTGTAATCTTTTGAGAAAATAAATGTCTAAAACCGTAAAACCGTAATACTTTGCCATCACTCACTGACATATCGGATATATATTAAAACCGAGTACATCCCGAGGACAGCCGAACACATCCGAAGTCGGTTACGGCAACAGTGGCGTGAATTCAATTGTTTTTTCCCATTTAAAAAAATGCCCGACGCGCCTAAAGAAGTTATCACTTCGCAAAATTATGTAGAGGGACTACCATGTCTTCTATTTCTGCCGCCAAGCAGCCTTGCTGGGTCTCGGTTTGAAGGGAATGGGAGCCGGTATAACTTATATGTAACTTTCAGTTTTATTTGTCTCTTGGGATGACAATGCATTTGCAATGTCTCAGGTAGGTATTACCGCTATATGTCCTCTGGCGGCGGTAATCAATTAAGTCTAATGATCAGGTGGGCTCCATAGACACACCATCTCGAGAAGTTCCTCAAAGAAGAGTTCTGGCCGAAGGGTGTTGTGTGCCGCCGGTTTCGTGGCCGGCTACATGACACCAGTCAGCGAAACACGACGCAGACACTTCGTGTTTACTCGTAGTTAGTTTCTTAGTGTAATTATAATGTTGTATGTATTTATAGTATTTTTAAGTTATATTAATATTGTATTTTATGTGTCTTATATGGGCCTTGATGTCTGAAATAAATGGATAAATAAAAAAATAAATAAAATAGAATTACAAATATTTTTATTCTCTTTTGTCAGCCAACGTGATGAATCAATACTTACGATTTAGCAACGTTGACTGCGGAGCTCACTGGAGCTGACTGTGGGTACTTACAAGGTGCGACGGACGTATCTACTAGAGAAAACATAATCTTAGAAGAATTTTATAAACTCTGGGATTCTTAGATTGTGTAGTGTAGTTACTTGTAATTTTTTTTTAAATTAAAATCGTTTACTTGTACCATGCTTGTAAATATGTGAGCACCATGTATCTATCAGATAATTAATTTACATGTCATGGTTTCGTTTTTAATTCTTTTACCTATTGTGGTATAGTAATTTTATTTTAGGTGCATCGTCCTCACATATTATTATATAATTAATGTACCCATGCAAAATATTGTAAAACATTTTAAAAGAGTAGGTAACGGTGGAGTTTCTTGCCCATTCTTCTCCACACGAAAACTACCTTTTGGAATGAGCGACTAGAATCAATTCTATTTTAAGGTAATTTTTGACGTTCAAAAGTGCCTTTTATGTGCCTATTTGAAATAAATGCTTTGACTTTGACTTTGGAACTGACTGTACTTACAAGGTGCGAGGGACGCATTTATCAAGGAAAGAAAACATACTTTTAGATGAGTCTTATTAGCTTTGGTTCGATTCCTAAACTGGACAAAGTGTTACTGGGATTGCAGGAGTTTGACAGTAGTTGCCCGGAGTATCGGAGGCCTCCCATAAGGTGGACCGACGACCTTGTGAAGGCCGCAGGAACCAGTTGGATGCGAGAAGCACAGAACCGGTCGAAGTGGAGGTGCTTGGGGGAGGCCTATGTCCAGCAGTGGACGAATTTCGGCTGAAATGATGAGCCCGGAGTATCGATTTAAGCCTTTAGACTCGTTCCTGAAACATACCGCAAAACGGGGCTACTTTGACTTCCAGGGTTACTTTGACAGGCGTTGGAACTACTTTAACAGAGCGCTAAAATCGGCTTTCACGTGTGCTCAGCAAGTGTGCGTGACCTCGATTAATATGGCGCGAGGCGCGGGGTGTGGGGAACGTGTCATAGCGTTGTGATCGGCCTTATCAAAGTAACCCTGGAAGTCAAAGTAGCCCCGTTTTACTGTACCTGACGAAATGTAGGTGCACTGAACATCTCTATCGAACCCTTGGGGTTAGGTAGGAGTGTGGTATGTCATCTTTGTTTGTCTTATAAGCTTAAGACCGGGACTTTGTATAGACCGGAGAAAAATGTACTAACCAACTGATGAATAAGAAACTGACCCATGTATGTTTGTATGTGTTTCTTTGCATCGGTACCTACAGCCTTATTGAGAGACGACGTTTCCTTCCGTCCATTCTTCAAAGTTAATCGGTTAAGCAACTATGTAGGTATGCTTGTCGGCTGGTTTTTATTTCTGTTTGACATACTTATCGGACATCAGGCTTGTGTGTTTGTGGGGTAAGTTGAGCTGCAGGCAGAGCTTGAATTAAGACTTCTTCTATAGACCTTATAGGTCTTGTAGACTGTAGATTTGCAGACCATTTTTACCCGACTACGGCGAAGCAAAAAGGAGGGTTATGATTTTGACCGGTACAGTCACGTCTAAAAGTATGTATACACTTGGCTTTATTCAAAGGCAATTTTCTCCTTTATTTTTTAATGAAATTTCATGTTATTACGAAAATAGTATTTTCGAACCCATAGGTTTATGTGAAGTGTCATATTTCAACGTTGCATTCGTTATTTCACGAAAAAATCGCAATTGAAAATTGCCAAGTGTATACATACTTTTAGACGTGACTGTACATACCGGTCAAAATCATAACCCTCCTTTTTGCTTGTATGTAAGTATGTATGTATGTTCATCTGTTCCCTCATAACTTCTAAACTCCTTGTAATAATTGGATAAATGAGGTATCGTTGGAAGCGTCTTAATCGACCGCTGGTTATAGGCTATGTGACGTCACATTAAGCCCTTTCATTTGATACCCAAAAAGGCATAATTAAAAAAAAAAATTTAGGTCATGACTTTTTTTCCGCTAGAGGACGCCATATTCAATTTAGTGTGACGTCACATAGCCTATAACCAACGGACGATCAAGACGCTAACAACGATACCTCATTTATCCAATATTTACAAGCATTTTAGAAGTTATGAGGGAATAGATGAACATACATACATACATACCGGTCAAAATCATAACCCACCTTTTTGCTTCGTCGTAGTCAGGTAAAAAGAAACCATGGTCCTGCAATGACACAAAGACAAATATTGGACTACCAGAATACATTCTCATAGAAACCTATTGTATTATTTAACCTTATTTCAAAAAGGAATAGGTAGGTATTGAACTTTTCCCCCTTAACCTATGGCAAGTGCATCCCTGTACAAATCAAAATCAAAATCAAAAGTCATTTATTCAAACTAGGCTGAGAATCAGCACTTTTCGAACGTCAAAATTACAAAAGACAGTCCCCCAAAACGCCCGCCCTTCGCCACTTCCTAGTGCTTTCGCTGGGGAGAAGAAGTGGCGGAACAAACTCCCCAGCAGCACAGCTGTCTGTTCAGTTAGAAAATACTTAATTTTATACAATACTATGTATGCAAAGTAATTAACATTACAGGACACAGAACCTTAAATTAAATTATTTGCCATAGGTTAACTAGCCACGCCAATATACCAACAAATACAATAAACACTATACGTACTCAAGCAAAAAAAAATTAAAAATATAACCAAAAAAAAACTTACTGACCAAATAAAAGCCTCCAGGTATAAAGGGCGTGACAGCTTACGTATGTATGCAATGCTGGGTTCTGTTTACATAGCTGTCACTTGAAGTCACAAATGATAAACTAGGACCATCGAAGTAAAATAAATAAACAAGTTATTACTACTAATAACAACAATAAAACCATGGTCAGCAAGACGACCAGTCACCACAAGCAGCACCCGTTCACGAGCATAACGCAAAGATCAGCCATTACCCCCCTCGCCATATTTGAGGGAAGGAGGCAACCCGACCCCCGACGCTACCGCAAGCAATGACATCTAAGGGAGCATGACGAACTTGCTGCCGGTTGCTCAAGCAAGAATAATAATGTGATCATTCGTAGAGGTCGCTAGCTAACCACATATTGCAATCAACTCATTAAAAGACATTGAAATGAGCAGATTATGTCAATAATAAATTACAATAAAATTAAACCGAATTGACTAAAACTCTCAACTAAAAAAAACAAAAAAATAAAAATAAAATAAAAACAATTATATAAACTCATATAACCTGTCAGTAAGCTAATTCTGGAGAAAGAACATAATAATTGTCTTGAGTTAATCAGGGCGACCAACTATTCTTATCGTTTAAGTAGTCGTTGATGGAATAGTATGCTTTTGAACAAAGGTTGGATTTTACTTGAGCTTTAAATCTATTAAAAGGCAAATCTAGCAAGGAAGAAGGTAGCTTGTTATAAAAGGTTATACCAAGCCCAACAAATGAGTTATGAACCTTATGAAGCCGGTGAAAGGGAGCACGTAGTTTGTCCTTATTCCTAGTGTTAACATTGTGAGTATCACTGTTTTTAGTGTACAAGTGTATATTTTGCCTAACATATAAGATGTTGGCAAAGATGAACTGTGATGCAACCGTGAGAATACCAATATCTTTAAAAAAATCTCTTAGAGAAAATCTGGCGCCTAGCTGGTAAATCGCTCGAACAGCTCGTTTTTGCAGGACAAATATATTTTGTATATCAGCGGCTTTGCCCCACAGCAGAATACCGTAGGACATAACGCTGTGAAAATAACTAAAATAGACTAAACGAGCTGTATCAACGTCAGTGTATTGTCTTACTTTCCTGACGGCATAGGCAGCCGAACTGAGCCTTCCTGCTAGGCTTGATATATGTGGTCCCCACTGAAGTTTGGCATCTACTGTTATTCCCAGAAAAACTGCCGAGCCCACTGTTTCAAGCACCACTTTATCTAAGACGATGTTGGGTCCTAGATTTCTAACATTTGGTAAGGCAAACTTTACACATTTCGTTTTCTTGGCATTGAGAACTAGGTTATTTGACGTAAACCAATCCGTAACTATTGATAGTGCACTGTTTACGTCGTCAAAATCTTGTCTATTCCTGTCAACTTTAAAAATAAGAGATGTATCGTCTGCAAACAGTACAACGTCACAGATGCCCTTTAAATGGAATGGTAAATCATTGATATATACTAAGAACAAGAATGGACCCAGTATTGAGCCTTGTGGTACACCTAACTGAACTGGTAGCCCGGAAGATTTTACACCATTAACATCTACACATTGGAACCTATTATGTAAATAAGAATTTATTACGTTGAGAGCTTCGTTTTGGACACCGTAATGACGTAGTTTACGTAAAAGCGTGTCATGGTGCACGCAATCAAAGGCTTTAGAGAGATCACAGAAAACTCCAATAGCATTTTGAGATTTCTCCCATGCATTAAATATGTGTTTCAGCAAAGCAACACCCGCATCTGTGGTTGAACGACCTTTTGTAAAGCCATATTGTTCATTATGAAGGAGGCTATTTAAATTAAAATGTCTTAGCAACTGCTTGAGTATTAATTTTTCAAATATTTTGCTAAATGCAGGTAAGATAGAAATAGGCCTAAAATTGCCAACGTCATTTTTATTACCTGATTTAAATAACGGTATGACTTTACTACTCTTCATGAGGTCAGGAAAAGTTCCTAAATCAACACATTTATTAAAAGTAACAGCTAAATAGGGGGCTACGATGTCTATTATATTACTTAAAAGTTTAACGGAGATGCCCCAATAATCACCGGTGTTTTTAGACTTAAGTGTGTTAAAAACATTAACTACATCACGCGGGGTTACATGTTCGAAGCTAAATAAGCGACTACATTTAGGTACACTACTATGCAAAAGGTTTTCAGCTTTAGACGGGGACGAATTTAAGGAGCGAGTCGTAGTTATAGGTATGTTGGCAAAAAACTCATTAAATGCCTCAGCTACGTCAGCTGCTTTACTAACTAATTTGTTGTCGACCATAATCTCAAGTTGTTTTTCTTGTTTAACCGATTTACCAGTTTCATTTTTAATAATTTTCCAAGTGGTTTTTACTTTATTATTAGAATTTTTAATTGTTTCGCTTAAAAATTTTGATTTAGCAAAAGCACTAATCTTTTTGAATAGTTTTGAATACATTTTTACGTACTCTAGGAAAGCAGTATCAAACCTGTATTTTTTCAAACCATATAACTCGTAAAGTTTCGCTCTACTTTTATAAATACCTGGAGTAGCCCATTGGTTAAAGCCAACGGAGGATCCATTGATGTTAATGGTTTTGGTCTTAAAAGTAGATTGGTACTCTTTTTGCACAACATCAAAAAGGGCACCATAAATTTCATTAGGATTCTCATGTTCTACTATAGATGGTGTAATTTTATGAGATATATTATTTTTAAACATTTTGCAACGACTAGCTGTATAAGGCCTGCATTCAAGTTTATGCGGTTTTTTATTCAATGGCATGGGGAAGCTAGCTAATAAACCACAGTGGTCGGACGTTAAGTCGGTTAACACTAATTTATTTTGGGCATCACAATCACTAAATATATTATCAAGACAAGTTGACGAAGATGCCGTGATCCTAGTAGGTACAAAAAACAAATTAATTAAATTATAAGACCTAAACATATTGAGAAGTCTAATACTTAATGGAGTAACATCTAAAATATTAATATTAAAATCTCCACATAAAATAATAATTTTGTTACTTGATTTCAACCTATTGAGAGAATCCTCCATGACTGATTCAAAACTAATAAAATCCCCAGAGGGGGGTCGATAAACGCAAATTATAACATATCGCTCAAGTTCAACACAAGACAACTCTATAGTGCGCTCGATTGAAAGATTAACTAAATCTAAACGTTGTTTACATTTCAACTTGTTTGAAACAAGAACTAAAGAGCCACCGCGAATAGCACTTTTTCTCACAAATGCACTCTGTACGGTAAAGTTATCATCATTGATAAACACTACTTCATGTTCTTTCAACCAGTGTTCAGTCAAACATAACACCTGAACATCATAGTTCTCCATAAATAAACTTAATTCTAGTTCTTTGCCGGACAGACCCTGCATATTTTGATGTACAACATTCAACATATGCGGCTGACCCGTTGTCGCACCTAATAGTTTAAACTACAAGGCGTATCAAAAGCAGTGTTAGTACCACTACTAACAGTAATCGATGGTACACTACAAGTACCAGAGTCACTGGGTATATTATATGCTAAAAGATTAGCAATTTGTCTCCTACAACTAGGTGGCAAATACATAGTATAATTTGTCAGTTTGTAATCAGTAATGAATTGATTACAATCAAAATATAAAATAGTGTCATTATGACGACAAGTCCTATTATAAATGAACATATTTAAATTATATATATGCCTATTTTGCTCATGAGATAAATAACAGGAATAAGGCAAGGCACAATAAATAAATTTACAATTATTGGTCTCATTAAGATGTAACATCAAATGGACACATTCAATTATGTCCTTTTTTCTAACATTTAAACTATCCCCATATAATAATATAACAGTTGAACTAGGGTTTATTTTTGTCAATCTGATATTACTAATTAATTGGCTAATACTGGCACCGGGTAAACAATTATTAATTACATATTGTTGCGAACACTGATTAAATAACCTACCAAAACCTTGACCAAATTTGTCAGAAAATACATAAGTAGTGTTAATCAAAATACTATTACTATGATCATCAATACAGCTACCTACTGGCGGAGCCGGTGTGGGTGTGGGTGTAATAGGTTGAGGCTGCGATCCCTGGGAACAGGTACAGCTAAAAGAGAGGTTGTTTGTCAGAGACTCATACCTCTCCGCATTATACTTGACCAGGTCCGCCAGCTCATTAGCCTCCTGCATGCGCTTACTCAGGTCTTGTTGAGAAGCCTCATATTTACTAAAGATTTCCTTTAGAGCATATTCCCTAACAAGCAATTCATCCTGTAGGTGCTGAGTGTCTGTGTCATACATAGTATTACATAATTCTAATTCACTGTTACAGTTCTTTAATTCTTGTATTAAATTTAAATTCTTTTGCCTAAGTTTTAGTTTCTTTTAAATACCGTGGGACCTGCCATTTGACACACGCCATTTCGTGTGGAGCGAGACAGAAGACATGCCGTCTCTGTCACCATCTATTTCTATTAAGTACATGACATCAATACAGTATGGAGCATGCAAGAGTTTTGAAAGTATATGCCTAGATTTATAGGGTAATTTCGTTCATTTGTCTTGTATTTACGGTCGGCTTCTAAATGCGGCTTCTCTTATGTTGGCTAGAATATTAAAAATAGCTCATCTCGTGGTGAAAATATTAGCCAGAACGTAACACCAGTCGTGGTATCCATTATAATGTCCCAGATAAGATATAATGACTCCACTGAATGCGAGAAATACAGAACCGGTCGAAGTGGCGGTGCTTGGGGGAGGTCTATGTCCAGCAGTGGATGTCTTTCGGCTGAAATGAAGATGACGATGAACACGGAGTGTCTGCAATCGTACCTACAAATTCTTCTTCTTAGCGTGTCGATAGCAATCTAAATGTACTCGGCCCAGAATTCGGCTACTAGTTTGGCACCATCACTAGCGTCCATCAGTTCCTGTAACGTGCAGCTGACAGGACACGCAGGGCACGATATAGGTAAGTGTCCCATCGTTTGTGGAACAGAACCATATTTATTTACCTACAAATTAATCTTTACTATCAAATACTTAGATGACCTCTTGATGATGACTTTTACCTTCTTTTATTTACTACCTACATCTATGTGTTTGAGTACCTATTCCTCTTTTATTTCTATCCTTCCTTATATACTTAGGTATAAATATTTCTTGTAGGCATATAGTTCAGTTTCCTGTTAATCCTTTCCAAGTTAAAATATTTTATTTTTATTTTTTTTTCTTAATTATTGTAGGTACACCTTAGAGGTAGACTTTTTTTAATTTTGACCACCTGCAACAACAATAAACAATGTTCTATTCTATTCTCATTCACATAAGAATCGCTGCCTGTTGATTGAGCACTATTGAAGGGAGTTCAAATCTTAAATTAATTTTTGTGTTTGTTGTATCTGCCCAGTTTGACCCACCCGCCTTTTATAAGATCGTTTGTCCATCTAAGTGGCTGGAAGACGTCTCACGGTAACTTCCAAGGTAGATTAACAATCCTTCCAGAAAAAATTATAGAATTTACTCTCAGCAGAAGATGTGCCGATACTCCTCGAACGTACGTGCTTGAAAAGAATCCACAGAAAAAGTGTATCAAAATATTTCTTAATTATTTTTTATTCAGACAATAATTGATTACATTACACTACATATAATTAGTCATGATTAATTTGCATATAAGGATAAGAGTCAGTTGGAGTGGTATGCTAATGAAGACAGTGGTCCTCAACCTTGGGGCAGCAAAGATCTTGCTCATGTCCTAGAAAATCCTTGGGGCACCCAGTAACAGGGTTGTTGAGTTTAGTTAAGCAGCCACACATAATCTGCCTATAATGTTCCGCCTGCTGGGATACAGGCCTCCTCTCTGTGAGAGGGAGTGGGCTGTAATCCAACACGCGAGCCCAGTGCGAGTCGGTAGATGTCATGTTTGAATTTTTGGTCCTAGAACATGCCTGTTTCCTCAAGATGTTTTCCTTCACCGTTTTGAGAGCAGTGGTGATGAAATAATTTACAAAAAGTAAAGCGCCTGTCTGGGTTCGAACCTACGACCTACTCGCGGCCATTACCACTGCGACACCACAGCTCTCATTGTTCAATTCGGCCGTCGGCAAAGGGGTAGACGTAGTGGGCTGTAGGTAATCTACCACGCAGGTCCAGTGCGGGTTGGTAGATGTCACATGTCTTTGAATTTTTGTTTCTAGAACGTGCCGGATTCTCATGAGGATAAGCAGTCGTTTTATGTAAAATACTGGTTTTTAGCTGAATCCGGTTACACTGGAAGCAGACCCCAACATAGCTGGGCAAAAAAATCCTTGCGGCGCTAAGCGCAGTTGCACACGGCATGCTTTTAATAGGTCCTACAATTGGTCAAATTATTTCGGCGAGTTTTTCTGACCTACGTTGCGTAGTACGTGTACTTTCATACATTTGATCTTTACTGTTTCATTTAGCTCCTAAAAAATCGTCCACCGGTATGCAGTCTGCGAGCGCTCTCAGGTTGACAACAGCTGGTAAAGACACATAAAGTATTAGCATTTTTTCAACGAAACGTTACTCTGTTTTTCTGGCAATATTATAAGTTAAAGCCTGATCTAATTGTTTTATAATTTGAGTAGTATAAGCCAGGAGTGGACCACCCTTTTTTTTTTTAACGTGGAGAAATGCTCATGCATTCTGCACTACCACGGGGAGATAGTGCAGTTATGTGGGACTCCAACCCACTAAAACTCCACGGTGTCCTCCTCTGCCGCTTACGGCGGGAACACGGGCACGCGTTAGCACTCATCCGTGAACCCGCCGCGGCTGTCCGTCACCGGACTCTGGGGAGTATTCCCCATCACCGGCGCACCAGAACACATAGCACGCCGTGACCACCCCAGGGACCAAACCAGCACATGGGCGCCAGACGACCCCGTGTCTGGGCAGCCTTGGTCCCCCTGCGACGGGTCAGGTCATTGGCCCCGCCGCCTGCCAATTTTCGGCCGCAGAGGATAGGGAGAGCGGCCAACGTCATACCAACACTCCTCTTCCTCTGCGGCCCCACCGCGTCCGCCATCAGACGGTGGCGACCCCGTCAAGGCCGCGGAAGGTAGGGAGAGCGGCGCACCACAATACCGGCACTCCTCTCCCGCCGCGGCCTCCAACCCTCAGCCGCGATGCCTCCGATACGACATCGCGGCCCGCCTCAGCTGCGATGTCGCTCAAGCGGCACCGCAACCTACTTCTTGGCCGCTACGTCGTCGGCTTACCGGCAAAAGCCCTGACGAGCGGCCCCTCCTCGGGTTCCTCTTCGCTTCACCGTGGGTGTCCAAGCCACGGCTACTGAGCCCCCCCGCCTCGACAATGCGAGAACCCACCGGGGGGGAGGAGTGGACCACCCTCAGTCAAGTCCCATGCAATGCAAAATCTACCTATATACATATGTAGAAATGGATGTCGGTATGATATTGATAAACTCCAGCACCGTTTGACCGATCACCATGAAATTTAGGACATTTTTCATGAAGTAGGTGTTAGGTAATCCTGTGGGTAATTTTCTGCAATTCCTCTTCACACACGGTGAAGAAACGAGCATTAATTACAACGTTTGCTCACTACGTATTGGTGGTTTTAGACCATTAAGTCCAAGACTCCTCAAGATTTCTTGGTCCAACATAACTCATGGTGCATTGCTACAGTTATTATTACAGTGGTGGGGAGTCCTTACTCCCCTTTTCTGAGGCATTATGTGGGGAGAATGGTCAGGTAGCTAATTCCTTGCGTTATCGTTCTCTGCACATCCTGCCTCTGTCACCTACTATTATTCTCCTTGGTATTCTTTTCCTTGTTTTGTGTACTACTAAGACTAGTTATAAGATATTTTACGAACGAAATGGACTTTATTGTTGTCCGACGTGAATAAATAAATAAATTGCAACAGGTGCTTCAGTAGATCTTATCCAACTTAATGAAGGTTCAATCAACTCAGCCTATCGCAGTCAACTGCTGGACTGACGCCTCTCCCAGGCTGCGCCACAACACCTTGTCCTCCGTCTTTCGCATCTAATCTGTCCCTGCTACCTTCTTAAGGTCCTCGGCCTATCTAGCTGGGGGGCGTCCCACACTACGCCGAAACCACCTCCAAAAACAGGGCGTCCTTTTCTCCTACCCTTCTTGCTGTGCCCTACAGGGTCCATAATGATCTAAATTATATAGTTACCACCTAAGTACACATAACATTATGGTTAAGCAATAAAGATATTGAGTAATGAGTATTGAGTACCTATGAAAGACCGCTTGTACCAAAATCACCTAACACATTTAACGCTTCTATTTCTGTCATTTGCTTGAAAGGAAGCTTAGAAAGGATGATGTACCTACTACCAATTCTTTATAGCAATCTACTTATTAACTTTCATTCAATGTTTATTAACAATATTAATCATAAAATACATTTTTCTCAATATAAATCGCAAAGCAAAGAAGCGACCGGTCGTTATTTTCCCAATCGCAAACATAGATGGCGCTGGTTGCCCGCTCAAATGTTTTCTTCAATGCGCAAAGGTAACATTTGAATCATCCTAAGTGTAGAATAAACTTTTTTGTTTCAATTAATACTATATCGGTATGTTTGATTGTACAAACATAGTGTTTTAAGTAGTTTATTAAGTATAGTTATTATTTTGTATTGAACTAATTTGATAATTTATTTTTTTGGTTGATTATTGGCAATTTCAATTCAAACTTATTTATTGGAACAATTAATGCAAGTTGATGATACTACGGTACCTACTTATACATAATTCTTATTGAAGGTACGTATTTTATACATTATGTAGGTCATCATCTGCCTAGCCTTTTCCCAACTAGGTACCTATGTTGGGGTCGGCTTCCAGTCTAACCGGATGCTGCTGAATACCAGTATTTTACATGGAGCGACTGGCAATCTGACCTCCACAACCCAGTTACTGGGTAATACGATACCCCTTGGTAAGACTGGTTGTCAGACTATCGGGCTTCTGACTACTCGTAACGATTATCAAAGATCCACGAATAACAGCCGGGAGCAACGGCTTAACGTGCTTTCCGAGACACGGAGGGGTCCCGGTATGTAAAGATGGTCACCCACCCACAGACCAACCGCGGCAATCGTAGCTTAACCTGATCGATCGACCTGTGCGGCTGTTATTATTTAGCCACGAGCCAAATTATGTAGGTAAGTATCATAAAACTTCACAACTTTGTAACACAGTTTCAATCAGAAGAAAATCAAAATCAAGAGACAGTTTTATTTAAACTAGGCTGAGAATCAGCAATTTTTGAACGTCAAAACAACATAAGACAGTCCCCCATAACGCCAGCCCTTCACCACTTCAAAGTACTTTAGCCGGGAAGAAAAAAATGGCGGCACAAAATCCCCAGCAGATATCGAAAGTTACCAATGGGTACCGGTATTATTGAAGATTATCTACATGAGACATTTTAGCTTCATTTCTAGGGTGACAACGCACCAGCAATACCTCTGCCCCAGATCCAAATGTCCGTCCCCCGAATCCTCTGTAAGAAAGAAAATAGGTACGCGATGGATATGACGCAGAAAAAAAATAAAACACAAAAAAATTCGCATGGAAATGCCGGACATACAGTACATTTATGAATATAACTTCATACATAAGAATAATTACCTAATGTATTATATAATAAAACTTTCCTGAAAGTATGTAGACCACATTAGTAAAAGAATGATTAAAATCGGTTCATTCGTTTTTGAGAAAATCGCGGACATACAAACACACATACATTCATACGGATCGAATACAGAACCTCCTTTTTTGAAGTCGGTTAAAAAAGAACAAGTTGAGGTAAAATATGCGTCACATCCACGCAAAACGGCCATCGCTCAGCATAATGCTACGACCCTATGCCAGACTGAGCCCCAGCGCTGGTTTTCAGCGACGGCGGGCGTTGACGTGAAGACGTCAATTTCTAATTTTGAAGACTTAACTGGAGGACTTAAAAGTTACAGGAGACCCATTCCCTTGTGTGTGGCTTATGAGTTTTCTACCAGTGGCGTGCATTGGTTTCATTGGTTTTCAGAATAGGTAGACACTAGGCCGGGTCTAGTCTAGGAAAACTTTTTTACAAAAAATACAACCGACTTAAAAAAAAAAGACGGGTTGCACTCCGGGAGTGCCGGCAGAAGTGAAAACTTGAATATTAATTAACATTGAAAATAAATCAATTATGAATTGAATTAATATAACTAATTTTTTTTCACTATTTCTGCGTCACTTTTTTCATTAATCGATGCACTTTGTTCAATTTCCATATTTTAATCACTTTATATACACGAATTTTACGAATACACAGCAGTGTGGCTACTACACAGACGGTCGAGCCATCAGCTGTCCATCCATCCATCCACATCCACGTCCACCATCACCGTCACCGTCACCATCACCGTCCCCGTCCCCGTCACCGTCACCGTCAGCGACACCGTCACCGTCACCGTCACCGACACCGTCACCGTCACCGTCACCGTCACCGTCACCGACACCGTCACCGTCACTGTCACCGTCACCGTCACCGTCACCGTCACCGTCACCGACACCGTCACCGTCACCGACACCGTCACCGTAACCGTCACCGTCACCGTCACCGTCACCGTCACCGTCACCGTCACCGACACCGTCACCGTCACCGTCACCGTCACCGTCACCGTCACCGTCACCGACACCGTCACCGTCACCGACACCGTCACCGTAACCGTCACCGTCACTGTCACCGTCACCGTCACCGTCACCGTCACCGTCACGTCACCGTCACCGTCACCGTCACCGACACCGTCACCGTCACCGTCACCATCTCCGACACCGTCACCGTCACCGTCTCCGACACCGTCACCGTCACCGACACCGTCACCGTCACCGTCACCGACACCGTCACCGTCACCGTCACCGTCACCGTCACCGTCACCATCTCCGACACCGTCACCGTCACCGTCACCGTCTCCGACACCGTCACCGTCACCGACACCGTCACCGTCACCGTCACCGACACCGTCACCGTCACCGTCACCGTCACCGTCACCATCACCGTCACCGTCACCGTCACCGTCACCGTCACCGTCACCGTCACCGACACCGTCACCGTCACCGTCACCGTCACCGTCACCGTCACCGTCACCGTCACCGTCGCCGTCACCGACACCGTCACCGTCACCGTCACCGACACCGCCACCGTCACCGTCACCGTCACTGTTACCGTTAACGTCACCGTCACCGTCACCGTCACCGTCCGTCCGTCACCGTCACCGTCACCATCCGTCCATCCATCCATTATCGTGTCTCACTTGCTTCACTTCGGTTGGCGCCGCCGCCGTAGAAAGAGGGGGGGGGGGGGGGGGGGGGGGAAATCTCTCCTGACGGTCACGTGTCCTGACGCGAGTTTAACATTTTTTCCCCATTACAAAAAGTGTGCAACGCCGCTAAAGAAGTTTTCACTTCAAAAAACACTACAAAGTGAAAAATAACTTTAATTTCGGAAGTCGGTGTCGTTTGTTCCACATTTTCGTTTTTGGACACCGACTTCCGAAATTAAAGTTATTTTTCACTTTGTAGTGTTTTTTTTTAAGTCGGTTGTTTTTTTTGTAAAAAAGTTTTTATTTTTCACTTTTTAGTTATACCTACCTCACACAAATTCAATTAACACTAGTGCATTGAAGAATATTGAAGACACGACTCGAAGAATTATCAAAATTCCCATAGAAATGCCGGACATGCGATACATTTATGCATATAACTTCGTACATAAGAACAATTACCTAATGTATTATGTACTAAAACCTTCCTGAAAGTATGTAGATCACATTAATGAAAGAAATATCAAAATCGGTTCAGTAGTTTTTGAGATAATCGCGGACATACAAACATACATACATACATACATACATACATACATACGGGTCGAATACAGAACCTCCTTTTTTAAAGTCGGTTAAAAAAGTCACTAATCAGAAAAAAAAGTGAGGTGAGAAGTGTGGTTATTTGAGTAGGCATAATAAATTGCGAAGGTCGAACGTCATGGTACTACGCGTGAGACGTACCTACGTATTTTTAATTTTGTCGTATTAACTTGAACGAGTAAAGACCAATGACAATGTGCGAATAGTACGGGAGCCGAGTAAGCCGTCTGGCGACGGCCTACTGCCATGCGTGTTTGTATGAAGATTTTGTTTTTTGTTAGGTATGACAATTTAGTGAGTTTCTTAATTGTGGGGCACACACACTAAAATGTAATTGACAGGCTTATGTTGATATAATTATCGAGGTAGGCACTGCTTATATGCCTGTATGCAATGCACGCCACTGTTTTCTACACAAGCAACCATTTACGGCCGGATAATGCAAGCCCATCCAATAAGGGGGCGTCCATTAATTACGTGAGGTGATTTTGGCGATTTTTTGACCCCCCCTCCCCCCTTAGTGAGATACCGTGAGATTTTGCTCGACTCCCTCCCCCTCCCTCTAATCTCACGTGAGATTGTTCAAAATGCGTGTTTTCAGTGTAAATACGTTAATATATATTATGCTTCATTGCGTTGGATTTATTAAAAAACAAAACAATTTGTTTAATTATTTTTATTTAAGACTAGTTAAGATTAATTCTACCCAGTTTTCTAGCAATTTTACACTGTTTCTTGCAGATAAAAAATTACGTGAGACTTGCCAGGACCTCCCCTCTCCCCCACGTGAGATTGGGTGAGAATCGGCTTGACCCCCTCCCCCCCATAAAAGCCTCACGTAATTAATGGATGCCCCCTAAGAAAAAAAAAGTTTCCGCGTATCACTCTATGGCTTTATAAGATCAGGAGTTCAAGGCAATCAGAGCAGAGGTCAATGCCACTAATTACTCTTTCCAAACAACTCCTGCTGACTCCACACAATGATAGCGTGATAACACAAACATCTTCAATCAGAGCGTCTTATGAATCAATTTCATTTGCACCCCTTTTCCTGTATCTAAGGTCAAATGGAATCCACAATCTATTTTAAATTCTATAACTTACATTACAAAGTCCCATTTCCTTTGTCAATTTCCCCTAAATTGGTGTGTATAAAGGTCTTAAGTGCGTTGAAATTTGATGAGTGATTTTGAGTTTTGTGTGCGAGAGTTACGGTTGGTTTTACTGTGTGTGTTTTGGGTAAAAATTCAAGTGCACTCGATTTGAAAGGAAGGCCCAATTAGAGCCAATTCAGTTGTATTAGACAGTCAAGTTGGTGGGATTTCGGCGGTCATACTACTGAGGTCGTTTCTTCACGACCATGTCAGATTTAGGCATAGGTAGACATCTTGTTTAACTTTAGCTTAGCAAAGGTTTCTAAAGAGGGTGGGAGGGACATCGAAGCGCAACTATGCAAGCGTATCCATGGGGATATCATAGCCCTGATTCACAACCATACGACAGGCTATCGTATCGAAAACCTGACATTTCGATAACCTGATTTGACTTGCCCTCAGCAACAAATAGCTGTTGGAAGAATAGCGGGCGTCTACTTGATTTAAACTGACAAAATTTTCGGGTTTTGGACTTGTGAGCAGCGCTTAGAAGACTCCTACGATAACAATGATTATTTTTCGATACGATACGGAAGCATATCGAGTGTTTGTGAATAGCTATGCTTTACATGATTCTGATCGCGTTGAAACTATTAGTCGGTTATTTAAAAAAAAAAATGTTCCATACATTTTGACTGCGTTGGTACATTGCACTTTTCTGTAATACGGCAGTTTTTTTTTTTTGAAAACTGACGTTAGTATTATATAACATAATCAGCCTATAGATAATGTTCCCATTGCTGGGACACAGACCTCCTCTCTGTAAGAGGGAGTGGGCCGGAATGCACCACGCTGGCCCAGTGCGGGTTGGTAGATGTCACATGTCTTCGAATTTTTGGTTCTAGGACATGCCGGTTTCCTCACGATGTTTTCCTTCACCGTTTTTGAGAGCAGTGGTGATGAAATAATTTACACAAAGTAAGCCCCTGTCTGGGTTCGAACCTACGACCTATAACTCATAAGTCGCGGCTGTTACCACTGCGCCACCACTGCTCTCAGTATTATAGTAGTATTGTATAGAAAACAACAAATTAGCTAACCGAGAATCAAACCCACGACCCTCTCAGAAATCGAACCACACATTAAAAAGTAACAGATGCGATCATACCTATTATATTGGTTTCAATTCTTCTCCCAAAGGACTCTTCACAATTCAACTGCAATACCAACTTAATCACACAGTCCAACACTACCTTATGACCATACAACATTAAGGCTATTTTCGTTTGATGCAATTGTGGGATTTATCATGGTTTTCGGTAGAAGTATGTCGTCAACTTGAACTGAGTTAAGGGTCTTGAAATGTATTAAGTACTGTTTTGTGTGTCAGCTCAATTATAGGGGTAAGCAGAAGCCTAAGTGGCGTGTGTGTCTTTAATTTGAAGTTTATGAAGTGATTTTTGAAAATCTTTTATCAGATCAATCAGCCTTTTCTCAACTATGATGGGGTCGGCTTCCAGTCTAACCGGATGCAACTGGATACCAGTATTTTACATGGAGCGACTGCCTATCTGACCTCCACAACCCAGTTACTGGGTAACATAACACGATACCCCTTGGTAAGACTGATTGTCAGACTTTCGAGCTTCTGACGACCCGTAATGACTGTCAAATAATCTACGAATGACAGCCTGGACCAACGGCATTCTTTATCAGATACTAGTGGTACCCCGTGCCGGATTAACCCCTAAGCAATTGTTTACGGCATCACGTCTCGGGGGGCACCATAAACTAGGCGCGGTCCCAGGAGGGGTCATGGGGATCATGACCCCCAAAATCATTCAAGCTGTCGAGTGCCTGAATGATTTTCTTACTTGTCTTCACAGGCGTGGATTGCTTAGGGCATCAAGTAGTCTTAATCCGGCCACTGGTGGTACCTTTAAATAATGAAAAGATTTTTTGACCCCTTAATAGTAGATTGTACAACTAAGGCATAAAAGAAGCTATTTTACCCCGAGACGTTTATATCCACCCGAGCCGCAGGCGAGTGTGGATAAAGTCGAGGGGTAATATGGCTCGTTTATGCCTGAGTTATACACTCTGCTTTTCACTTCGATTGCGAGAAAATGAAACAGGCATAAAGTATACAGTACATAATTAATCAAAAATGTTGCATCCATAGCTAATTCCCGCCACCACAGATAATACCGCCACGAAACTTTTTAAGTTTTTTTTTTTTAATTTTCAACATTTGTCATTCGACTTGGGTACTTCATACTGCCAAAAAATGAAAACGTTTCTTTGCCTTTTTAAATAATAAACGACAACTATTTTACTGATTTTATTAAATTAACGATAGAAAACACGGAAGTGGTATAAATTAAAGAAAATGAAATAAATCACGACTTTAATCTGCGAAGTTTTATTGTGCGTGTGGCTGTTGGGCCTGATTACTTTACCTAGTCTTAGAAAAAAAATTTACTTTATGCACTAGAACATAAAAAGCGATTTTATGTCGCCTAAGCACAACATAAAGACGGACTTTTAGAGCATGAGAAGTGAAAAAGGATAAACACCATTATTTTATTGATAAGTAGCAGTAGAAGACTTTATTGTAAAAATCTCGTCGAGCAAAATCGCGAAATAGAAATGCTATATGATTTTAATTTTTTGTCACAACTCGGGATTCGATCCTTAGACCTCATGGTCTGTAGTCGTATAAACTAGCCTTTACAGTACACCAAGGCAGTCCACCACAATAATAATATTCTGTGCCTCCTGTGATAAGTGATACAAGTCAAAAAACGTCATTTTACAGGACAGCAAAAACAAAATCCCTAAAACAGCCAAAATCCCTATAGTTGTATAACTTTGAACAAAATTATCTCCGAAACTATAGCAGATAGAAGAACGTGAGTTAGACCAAAAAAGACGTATTTGTTTTTTGATAATGCTCATGTGAAAATCACAAAAAGGGTACAACTCGAGTTATATCACTTATCACAGGAGGCACAGTATTCATCTAGGTATAGAAAAAAATATTTTGCAAATTCAATAGCCAAATCCAAAAGTTTTATCCCAAAATATAAGGGCGTGTATTCTCCACGTAAAGCCGGGGCCACACGAGGTACCTATTATTTGCTAAATATTTGTTAAGGCTTATTGTACACAGCGGGGTGTGTTGCACTTTTGTGGATGAGGTGTGGAACGCACGGGGTGTTTTGCTCTAGTATTTTGTAGGTTAACACGACATCAGAGGGGCAATTCTCGTAATTTTAAGAACGTTCACAGTCTAGGGGCCTAAAAAGGCCATTTTCGCAGAATCATAAAAGGATAACATTATGAATCATAATAAAAGTCGTGAAATGGTCTCAAACTGACAATTCATAATATTATACGAGACATAAGCATATATTGGCGGTATCCATGAGAATTAACATACTCGTAGAACTATGAAGTAGGTAAAAATAGAGGTCAGCTGACCATCGAATTGGTTGTAAGACTGTAACGGGTAACCCTCTTACTAAAAAACGTATTATATCAGATGAATAGTTACACACTGATTTCTCTCTTTCAGTCGTCAGTAATTTGACTTTCGAAAGAAGAAGACAAAGCGTTGTGTAACTAAACAGACGCTATACAACGTTTATTAGTAAGGGGGTTAGTAGATTACGACTCCAGAATCGTCAAAAAATCGTGTAGCCGAAAAAGGACGATCTGTAGTCGTTGAGCTAATAACAAAATCAACCAGTGTGTATAAACAAACACAGGTAGCCATAGCTGATCGGATGAGCAACAAAAGTGTTCACAATAAGTGCAGTGTGCTGTGAGCAAAGCATTCAATTCAATGTGCTTGTGTGACTGATACTTACGTGTTTACTTACAAAATGGACTCGATGGCAATATATTTAAATGATAAATGACTTATTTTCTGTAAGTAGGTTTGTACAGACGCCAGCACATCAACCTACTACAATCTGTCAAATTTCTTTAATAGATTTTCAACTTTATCTCTAAACTATAAGGTTCAAAGTTGATTGGGAAAATCTGACAGTTTCGGGTAGGTTGATGTGCTGGCGTCTGTACAAACACTTTTACACGTCAATCATATTATTTAAAGCTAGATGAGGTCGACGTTTCCTATCTGACTACTCTGAGAAGAAAGGCCGAAACAAACTCAGAGGTCACAGTCTCTTTGAAAGTCCAGACAAAATCTTGGTCAGATCATGTGAAGACCATGTACATTGGTGTCTGAAATGGTCTTTTGAGGAAAGAACCACACAGATTGAGCGGACCTGTCTAGTCAGTGCACGCATTTGTCAAAAATCGTGCAGCGCAACTCAGAAATTGAGGAGCTCAACAATTCGACGAACAATACCAAAGAAAGGACATTTGGGTAGGCCGCGTAAATTACTCAAACTGCCAGATCATGATTAAAACTAACTAAGAAGGAAAACAGAAAAAAGAAATGACCCACATAGTCCTCACATTCACAATAATTAAGTAAAATAAAAATACTTTACAAAGTAAATATTCATGTCATTGTATATTTAAAATTTGAGTAAGTATATTAGCTACTAGCTTCTGCCCGCGACTTCGTCCGCGTGAAATTCGTACTTTCCTCTAAAAGTTTCGAAAATGTATTTTGGTATGATCTTTATAATTAATTTAAATAAATAAGTATTCGGGCCAATTTTTAAGTTTATAGAACAAAGGAATCAGATTTTTCAAAGAAACTATCCCCGCTTTTCACCCCCACAGGGGTAGAATTTTGAAAAATCGTTTAAGATGTGTTCATAACTTGACTCAAAGTTTATTTATACCAATTTTCGAGCTAATCAAGCCACGCAGTAAAATCCTCCCTTTTAAAATTAACTACCTCTTTTCATACAGTTAGGGGTAGATTTTCGAAAAACCCTGATACACGTTATTAATTATTTTTAGTCCTTAGTATAAATACTGAGTTTCAAGTTAATCGGACAGGGCGTTAAAATTCTTCCATACAAATTTTAACACCCCCCCATTACCTCTTTAGGGGTATTTTAGAAAAAAACGAAAAATTCCAAACTTCATAATTTACTTAAATAAGTATTGCCAAGTTTCAAGGTTATTAACTCAATAAATAAGATTTTTCATACAAACAAAATCCCCCCTTTTCACCCCCTTAAAGGTTGAATTTCCAAAAACCCCTTCTTATTCGATACCTACTCTGCACAAAGAACACAACCTCCAAAACTGATGTCCCTAGGACCAGCGGTTTAGACTGCGTTGATATTTCAGTCAGTTCGTTCATCCCCCTTTGGGGGAGAAATTATCAAAAACGCTGAGGCACGTATAAATTAATTTTTCAATCGTTAGCCTAAATACAAAATTTGAAGACCCTAACTTTTAAACTGACGGACTTTCATACACAACTTCATCCCCCTTTTTAACCCTTTGGGGTTGGAATTATCAAAAACGCTGAGACACGTATAAATTAATTTTTAGTCGTCAGCCTAAACACAAAATTTGAAGATCCTAACTTTAAAACTGACGGACTTTCATACAAACTTTCATCTCCTATTTAACTCCCTTAGGGGTTAAAAAAAAAAAAAAAGCCTTCCTAATTCCTTGTCTACATTATAAAGGGAACCATTGTGTAAAATTTCAAAATAAATACCTATAACTACTTTAATTAATAAAAGTACCTACGCTTAATAATTTGTAATTTGAACGAATATTTAAACACTACCAAAACAACTAATACGTGGTCCTAACTTTAGCTACCTTACACTTAAAATCTAAGTGACTATTTAAACTAAAATATTCTTATAGAATTATAACCAGAAATATATACAACTCACAACAAAAAAGAAATGAAAATAAAGCTGAAACGCCTGTGCAATACTATCTACCTATACCTACTTCACTTAAAAATAAATACTTATAACTACTTTAATTAATCAAAGTACCTACGCTTAATAATTTTTAATTTGAACGAATATTTAAACATTACCAAAACAACTCATACCTATTTTACAAAATAACAACAAAAGAAATTCAAATAAACTATTTAAAGACTAAAAGTCGCGCTGATAACTTGCACGGTTTCTCAATATCAGTTATTGTCTGTCAATAAGGTCGAACACTCTGAACGCATCAACAGCCAAATATTGAATGAAAGCTCGCTCTCGGACGACTCGGACCTCCCACCTTTTTATACCCTACCGCGCCGCCGCGATCCGTGTCGAGCGCGGCAACCGTTACACAAAAATAATCCTTATAGCATGATTCAATATTCTGGTGCGAAGGGCGCGATGGCTTATTTCATGTATAAGTTTGGTATTTCTATACCGATTTCTATGATTATTTTTTTATTGAATAGGTAATAATGTTAACTATTTTAAATTAGGGATGAGTGAGAGTATTATAAACGTAAGAGTAAACAAATATAATCAGAATGCTCCGAACTGCTAAGCTATCAGGAGTTACACGTGTTATTGTGAGTCAACCATAAAAGATAGACATATGCTGTGGCGGGATATTTTTAGACAATTTTATGTAGAATATTTCCGTCATACATGATTTCTATGTAACTTTAACCATTAAGGCTGCACACGCGACGGAAGTTTAAAAAATGGAGTAACTTCTCCCGTTTTCCCAACATTTTCCTTCACTACTCTGCTCCTATTGATTGTAGCGTGATGAAAAGTATACTATAACCTGCCCAGGAGTATGAAGAATAATTGTACAAAGTTTCGTTAAAATCCGTCGAGTAGTTTTTGTTTCTATAAGGAACATACAGACAGACAGACAGACAGACAGACAGAAAGACAGACAGACAGACAAAAATTTTACTGATTGCATTTTTGGCATCAGTATCGATCACTAATCACCCCCTGATAGTTATTTTGAAAATATATTTCATGTACAGAATTGACCTCTCTACAGATTTATTATAAGTATAGATATAGATTTCCTCAACGTCATCTGCCTTGACTTTCCTCTTCTACGTACGATCACCAAAGGAGATAAGTAACCAGGGTCGTCGGATATAGTTGAAGTTTGGTAAGAAACCGGTAGATGTTTTTGAATAAAATTTAATTTTGTTAATAGGAAACAAACAGTTAATTTAGCAAGTTTTTCATTCAAAATCATCCATTGGTTTCTTACTATAACTTCAACTATATCCGATGACCCTAGTTATGTATCTCTTTTGGTGACTGTACATAGGTACTCGTAGGTGTATGCTATAATTTAATTCAAATCCATTCCACCGTTTCAGTGTGAGTTACAAACATAGGTACAAACAGTTACTTAAACATCGAATTTGGATTTGAAATGCACATAAATGTATCACACTAATATTATAAAGGCGAAAGTTTGTGTGTGTGTTTATATGTTTGTTACTTCTTCACGCTCAAACGGCTGAACCAATTTTGATAAAAATTTTGTATGGAAGTAGCTGATACCCTAGATTGACATATAGGCTACTTTTTATCCCGATATTCCCACGGGATCGACACTTATGTGCGGGTGAAACTGCGGGGCGCAGCTAGTATAATATATTATAATGTAAGCCATAACAACTAAATCGACGCGATGGTTTAACCAGGCCTGGGTAATTGTGGTAGGTACTAAAACTCCCAATAAAACACAGATTTTTAGTCATATATGGTTAGATTGGACTAACATTTGGAAAAGGCACTAATAAAAATAAATGAAGGAGCAAAATATGACCCTTACAAATCCTCCGTTGAACCCTGTATCAAAGCTAATACCAAAAGATACCACAAAATAAGCCATATGTTCAATACACTATTTATACACAATAATAAATATTATTTGTAACAGATTATGACGGGTTTACAAAAAAAATAAAATAACTATAATGCTTTCTAATCTATTGTGTACGAAAGGGTTTGACCCTTTGTGATCACGCCCTTCAGTTTACATTATGGACAGAGATTTTGATATAATTCCACATGGTTTGTTACGAAAAATGTATTTTGAAAATAATGTATTGTTAGCGAATAGTAAGAGATGCCGACTTGGCTCCTTTTCTAACCCAAAAGCGTCAAGTTGAATTAAACCATTTACAGGTACTTTTGAATTGTCAAAAAGTCGGTCAGTTGGTCAGGAATTACGGTCTGGCACACCTTAGAGATAGTCAATATTAATAGTGTGAATAGTGTAGTAGAAGCAACAAGAATAATGTACCCAGGATTTTGTAATATTCTTGATTTAAAAGAGTGTCCATGGAGTTTCTTGCCCGTTCTTCTCCATAGAGATCTACGCTTTGGAATGGGCAACTAGCTTCAACTTTCTGACTAACTGACCGACTATTTAATTTTGACGATTCAAAAGTGCCTGTATATTGTTTAATTGAAATAAATGCTTTGAGTTTGAGTCAGCCATGCTGCCAACCAGCTGACAGGTTCATCTTCTTACTATGGAATCAGCCTATAATGTTCCCACTGCTGGGACACAAGCCTCTTCTGTGGTACAGGCAGTAAGCCGTAATCTACCACGCGGGCCCAGTGCGGGTTGGTAGATGTTACATGTCTTAGAATTTTTGGTTTTAGAACATGTTGGTTTCCTCACGATGTTTTACTAAGTACACCGTTTTGAGAGCAGTGGTGATGAAATAATTTATACGAAGTGAAGCGCTTTTGTTCGCACCTACGACCTACAACTCGTAAGTCGAGGCTGTTACCACTGGGATACCACAGCTCCCGACAATTATTGTTAGAATAACATTAGGTATTAAAAATCATCGACAAAAATTGAGGTTATAAAATTAACACAAATTTAGGGTGATTTAAAATTTAAATTTCGGGTAATTTCGGTTTCGTATTCAAATATTTAAGTCAAAGCACTCAATTTGTAAGTAGCACTACAAACTGTCATCCACGGGTATGTTTTCTAAACCATTTTTTTACGTTTTCCTTAGGGCTCGTACACATATAGGTCCATTTTTACTAGATCCGTTTTAACGGATCAGAATTGGCCGGAGTGACATGATTACTGAATCCGGAATACTGTTTTGTGTGTGAACTCGCTCATACAACTACACACGCTATCAAATAACGGACCTGTAAAACGGATCGCTATGTGTACGAGCCCTTAGAGATACTTTTGAAACGGATTAAACTTGACATAAGTAAAGAAGAAGAAAATTCTCTTAAAGAGACTAAGCCAAAAGCAATCGTGGTCAAGGATTCATTCAGTCATCAAAAATTAACCTTCAAACAAAACTGACGACCTTTTAAAACCCAAAACAACTGATGTATCACTGCCTCAAGATAAACAAAAAAAAAAAAACAAGAAAATAATACAAATACAAAAACGCAATGACACGGAATCGAATCTGGGACCGGAATCACACATCTTCTGTAGATGCGATTCTTTTGTTTTGCACTCGACAAACTAAAGAATTTATTAATATTGAATTTGGACAAAAACACGACCTTGGTTTGGTGTGTTCCTATTGTGACTTGGGAATGAGACCTGCGGAACTATTCTGTAATAACGTAGGTGAAGTGACCTTGAAGTGAGCTGTCATTCTTAAGGTACGAGTTCGTAGCCGACCGCACACAGCAGCAGCAGATGAAGTGACGTTGCGACATGTCGCTGCAGTCATGATTCCGAATCCAACTGCTCCAGGGTCGGTGGCACTACTGATCTGCGGTCGGGCGACACGACGTCTGCGGTCGTGCGACGTGTCGCTAACTGCGGAAGGTATCTCATAGAAATACATACAAACCAGTAGTGTCTGCTTCCAGAGCTCCAGACTAACTAGATACAGCTGAATACCAGATTTGTTTTACATGGAGCGAATGCCTATCTGACCTCCATAAGCTAGTTATTGTGTACTTAGTCAGATATCCCATGGTAAGACTGGTTGTAACTGTAAGATTCATCATTTTATTCTAGGTGGATGCGTCTAGAATAAAATGATGTAATGAAAAATTGATGAGATATGTGAAGACGATGGTCTTCACATATTTATATAATGAATGTATACAAAACCTTGTAAAACATTTTAAAAGAGTAACGGTGGAGTTTCCTGCCCATTCTTCTCCATACGAACACTACCTTTTGGAAGGGGCGACTAGAATTTTATTGTAATTTTTGACGTTCAAAAGTGCCTTTAATGTGCCTATTTGAAATAAAAGATTTGACTTTGACTTTAACTTTGACATCTACTACACAATTTGTGATGTGTATTTTATCCTCATTAATTTCATTCAAACCTCCAAAGTGGCACACACCAACCCAGCTTCCTTGGCTTTCCGAAAACCGATTCATTCTGCGCTTGGGCAGATAAAAAAGACATTTCTATATATCGCGGGATCATCAAAAACAAATTGAAGCCGCTACCGAGGCGGAAAGGTTTCGTGTTTTTTGTTTTAACACCGTTTGGGTTCCGTAGAGGTCAGTGACGGTGTAGGTACCTATTGGTTATGCTTGAATGAGTTTGGAGACTGAACTCTTATTTTTGGAAGTATCATAAATTGGTTCTTATTGGTAAATCAGTTGTCTAAAATTCTGATCAAGTTTTCGGTCAATAAGTCGGCTGTTTTGAAGCTTGATCAAACTCCAATGAGTAAATATGCTATCAAATCTCTTGGATGTGCTGGTTTATCAAAGTTGTTGACATAAATCTTGACGTGATTTGATTTGATACCTAGGCTTTGAAAACCCAGTCAGTCAAAATAAGGTCTGATAAGCTAAAATAAAATTAGTTTAAGTTTTGGTGCACACAAAAGACTCATGAATGTTAGGAAATAGCTACAAGGTGCCAATATACAAAAAAAAAAAAACCGAGTGTGCTTATGACCACACGACTGAAGTGAAACTTCAAACGTATTTGGCTATGAGAGGAAGAGAGAAAGAAAATGTGCGCGCGCACAGCTTTCTCTTGCTTATATCCCCACTCAACTCCCGTTCGCCTCGCCCGATCACACTTTTCGTAACGCTTACGTCACGCGTTCGCCAGCTTACTCCCCAAGTCAAGCGTGCGTAAAGAAGTTTCACTTCAAAAAGTGTTGTTTGCTATCTCCCTAAAAGAAATTGTTACGGTTCATTTCTTGCATTATGATGAGATCTACGTGATCGCCAACGCGTTCTGATAGCCTAGAGTCCTAGACAAAGTGACATTCTATCGGCGATAATTTCATTCATTCTAATATCGCTATATTGATGATGAAAAAGCAAAAAAAATATGGGACTGACATTAAAATTAAAAAATTAAATATCATTTATTTCAGGCAATTATTAAACCCATACTATACAGACACATATACTCTTAAATACCATAGGCATTAACATAATAACACAGATAGAATATAATATTATAAAAAACTAGCTGCGCCCCGCGGTTTCACCCGCGTAAATGTCGATCCCGTGGGAATATCGGGATAAAAACTATCCTATGTCCTTTCCCGGGACTCAAACTGTCTCTATACCAAATTTCATCGAAATCGGTCCAGCCGTTTTCATGTTATGTCGTGACAACGGAAAACGGGTTTCATTTTTATATATGAGGAGCAATCATTAAATTAGTGTTTTGTCCATAAATTAACGAAATACAACTGAGTATGGAGAAATCATAATATGATCGTAATTATGATTTCTCCATACTCAGTTGTATTTCGTTAATTTATGGACAAAACACTAATTGAATGATTGCTCCTCATATATAGAAGATACACAATTGCAATAACTAAAAATATATATTAAAAGTCTTTTGCCTCTCTTGCAAGATGGACGACACGGTACACCACACGGCACACGGTTTCTAACCACATTATTTTGATTTAAAAGAGTGTGCATGGAGTTTCTTGCCCGTTCTTCTCCATAGGTACCTACGCTTTGGAATGGGCAACTAGCTTCATCTTTCTGACTGACCGACTCCTTGACAATTCAAAAGTGCCTGTAATTGGTTTAATTGAAATAAATGCTTTGAGTTTGAGTTTGACACAGCTTTTACAATTTCATCACAGATTAGCTACCGAAAACCTTATCAATCCTGTTGAAAGCCATTGTATATGAAATACGAAACAATTTGGAAGCGCTTACCACTTATCTAGGCCCTCTGGACATTCAGCCCCACTACCAAGCCTGTTCACTGTCTAATATTTTCACCACGACATGAATTTTTCTCATATAGCTCACACCGGACATAAGAATCACCCTCATCATTCATGTAATCCTCCTTATAAGCCAGATTGTACCTACATTTTATACTGAACCTCCCGAACTAAAGGCAGGGTCACACCTCTCCATTTTCGGGTTGTCGCGATTAGGTCGGTGGCACAATGGGAGACAGCGGGGCGCCAGATTATCTGACACAATGCTAATGTGCTCAGCGGGTGACGTGTGAACAGCGCTTTAGGGTGCGGTGTGAGTTGTGAGCTGAGGGCGATGATGATTATAAAATTATAAGAATGAGTTAGTTCTAAAAACCTTTGAAAGGAAGTCATAACTTGGACCTAGGTAACGGTAACAATGTGTTACCTTTTTGGTTCACAACATTAGGTTGATCAGTGGCTTAGCGGAGTCAGTGATCTGTTTAAAAAAGCAAAGAACTATCAAACTTTCCTCACCATTTTGAAAGTTAATTAAGAAGCATAGGTAATGCGTGGAAATAATAAGTTCGTTTTATTGAGAGTTTCACACTTTCGAAAAACATGCTCTTCGTTGTTTAAAAATCTTCTTATGTAATGGTCGAAATAGAATGATGCTTAAACTTATTCATCATCATCATCATTTCAGCCGAAAGACGTCTACTAGCGGACATAGGTCTCCCCCAAGCACCTCCACTTCGACCGGTTTTGTGCTTCTTGCATCCAACGAGTTCCTGCAGCCTTCACAAGGCCTTCCAACGCTACACTAGAAAACATATTATACCAAAGAAAATTTGCTACAATACTGTTGAAAGATTGGCAACTTTGGGGTTAATAAATTATAGTACTATACCCATTCTCAGGCCCACAATAACAAGAACAACTAGAATATATTCAGTACATTTTATGTGCCTTATTAAAATATTGATTTTTTTCCAAAACTCATTTCAAACTTATATCTACACTACCCGCTCCCACTACCTCTCGTGCCTTACCCCTACCAAAAAGGATGACTGTTGATCTTTTTACTTTATAATGCAGTGGCACTAATGTTAGTCGCGTCCCACTGCGACGCGTATTTATAGCATTGTGTGTGATATGAACTTATAATGAAGAGAGAATTAGCTACGATTGAGTTTTAATTCAATGTGGACAACGCCCTCTATAGGACGTGTTGGGAAGCTTCTGTTGGTGTAAAAAAGGTGCGTTTTTTTATAACGGGATTTCCGATCGTTTTTTGTCAAAAAGTTGTTAAGGGATTACCTATTTATTATCTATGATTCTATGTGATACGGAGTTTTAAACACCCGTAACTTCGATATACAAAGAGATATAAATATATAGAAAATCGAACATCGAGCAACAAATCAAACGATTCTCAATTAGCACGATTACAAACAAGTATTACAGTACAAGTAAATAAATTGTAATTAATTAGGAAGCCATAACGATAAGTTTAATTGCCCATCAAGTGTGAGGATATTAATGTATTAGGTATTTACATAACCTATATGGTAATCATGTGATTGTGCCGGCGGCTTACTGAATAACTTAACAAAACTACAAGTTTTATTTGACGGTTTTTGAGTTGTAAAATATAAATAAAAAAACTAAAACCCGACTACTGGAAAGGATGAAACAAGAAAGTACCTTCCCGTGGTCGCATGCTACCATAGCTTATAAGTATGTTAGTAAAGCGGCATGCGACCACGGGAAGGTGCGTTCTTGTTTCATCCTTTTCAGTAGTCGGGTTTTAGTTTTTAAACTTATTTTTTATTAAATTATTTTGGGGCTTATTTCAGTAATATTTATATTTTTTTATGTGCTAATTAAGCCCTTTCATTTGATACCCAACCAGGCAACATACCAAAATATTTTTTTTTTAATTCATTTCTCTATGATCTCTAGGGGGCGCCATATTAAACTTAGAGTGACGTCACATAGCCTATAACCAGCGGACGGTCAAGACGCTTCTAACGATACCTCATTTGTCAAATTATTGTAAGTAATTTTGAAGTTATGAGGGAACAGACGAACATACATACATACAAACCGGTCAACATCATAACCATCCTTTTTGCTTCGCCGTACATACATACATACATAATCAGCCTATAATGTTCCCACTGCTGGGACACAGGCCTCCTCTCGGTGAGAGGGAGAGGGCCGTAATCCACACACGCGGGCGCAGTGTGAATTGGTACCTAGATGTCACATGTCTTCGAATTTTTGGTTCTAGGACATGCCGGTTTCCTCACGATGTTTTCCTTCACCGTTTTGAGAGCAGTGGTGATGAAATAATTTAGATAAAGTAAAGCGCCTGTCTGGGTTCGAACCTACGACCTACACTTGGCCACCACTGCTCTCAACAATCTCACAATTCATAATATTCTATCAAGTATTTGACCGAACAAAACATGGATATTGTAAGTAGATCTACAATAACATTTTGACAAAGGTAATGCTACACCCTTCCTCCTAACTATTGTGCTATAGGGGTGTGGTCAGTGGCGCAAAAAATGTTTTATTAACCATTCTTACGAGGGTTCGAATCCCGGTTGGGATTTGCATTGATTTTGAGTGTATTTTGTTGTTTATACTACTATAATTTTTTCTATAAGTTTAGGTGGAAACACCAAACTAAGAGGGGCTTGTGGCTAAGTAATAACAGCCGCACGGGTCCATCGATCAGGTTAAGCTACGCTTGCCGCGGTTGGTCCGTGGATGGGTGACCATCTTCACAGGCTTACAAAGAAACCTCCGTGCCTTGGAAAGCGCGCTAAGCCGTTGGTCCCGGCTGTTATTCGTGGATCTTTGACAGTCGTTACAGGTCGTCAGAAGCCCGAAACTCTGACAACTAGTCTTACCAAGGGGTATCGTATTACCCAGTAACTGGGTTATAGAGGTCAGATAGGCAGTCGCTCCATGTAAAATACTGGTATTCAGCTGCATCCGGTTAGACTGCAATCCGACCCCAAAATAGAGATTAAACACCAGAATACAGACACACTGGTCTGCATCGAAATCCTCCTTTCAATAAAAGTATGATACGTATAAAGAGTTTAGCATGCTAAATCTATGTCTGCTTTTAATTTTGTGCTATCACGTATACTTTTTTTTTAAAGTTGATTTTAAATATTTAAAAATTTTGAGTTTTTTTTACTGTCATTCTCGCGTTAATGCAACTTTAATCAGTTGAGATTGTATTTGCTCACAAAAAACGGCGTGCACAGAGAGAAAGATATTGTCTGAAAAAAAAATGAAAACTACTATCAGGAAATCATACAAGAACTTCTTGATTCCTATAAGGCCCTAAAATGTAACATGTCTCTTAAAATTCATTTTTTGGACTCTCATTTAGATTTTTTCTTACCAAATCTCGGAGCAGTATCTGATGAACACGGTGAGAGGTTTCATCAAGATATTTTGCACATAGAGAGGCGGTACAACGGGAAATGGTCCAAAGCAATGCTTGCAGATTTTTGTTGGTCGACTTGTCGGGAAACTTCATTAGAAAATATGGAAAGGAAAAAAAACAACTAAGTAAAATGTGATTAACAACTAGTAATGATATTGTCATATGCGTTTTAAAGTTTTGCAATAGTGTACATCGAAAATTATTTAAGTTATTAAATTAATGATTAAAATTTCATGTTAAAAAATTGTTCTATTAAAAAATTCCACCCCAAAAAATTATACGTGATAGATGACTTTAAATGCTATAATTATATTCAGTATTATTGTATCGGTCATGATAACTGCATAAAATTTGATGGAGAAAAATTTTTTTTTGCAGACCAGTGTTATGTGTGACTTCTGAATTTTACACAATATGCAATTATACAAACTTATCCTTATTAGCTTTTGTAATATTGCACTACAACCGATGTTGCTACATCCCCTTTTAAAATAACAATGACTTATCTGTAACTATCAAATAGTATTTTGTCGACATTTTTTACAAAGATATAATAGGAATAGGAATAGGACGCTTCACATTGTGCACACCTTGCTTCCGAAATCAGATCACTTCGAATCTCATTGTTGTTTAAAAAAGGCGTGGTTTTGTATAAAACTGGCAAGGATGTCCTTTTAATGCATTTTATTGTGTTTTGGAGATATAGCGAGTTTGTAAAGGAGACAGGTACCTACCTATGTGACGTGTGAACCGTGATATGGAAGTATTAATAAGTATTTATTTATTTATTAAAACTTTATGCACAAGTAAAAAATAATACTGTAGGTACAAAGGCGGACTTAATGCCTGAGGCATTTTCTACCAGTCAACCTTAGGGTGATGCAGAGACAAAACATGGCAGGTGCAACATACAGGATAACTAGCTAGGAAATGAATATAAAGTACAATATATACACAGATACATACATATAAACCAAATGAACTCTCAGGGGAAAAATGATCGGTAGAGGAGAAAACGAATCCAGCAAATCAGCGCTGGGATGTTACGGCCAACTTCTGCCGAATATGTATCAAGTATCAAGTTTTATAAAAGCTGGTCATCCAACTGACTCTGACTGTTAGAAATAGAATTTACTGCCGGAGTCTTGTGTTTCCCTAGAGTTAGGTGAGGTTACAAAAAAAAAAACAGTGGCACTCTGGGAGTGCCGACAGAAGTGAAAACTTGAAAAATGACGTGTGTATTTTTTGAATCGTCAGGAAATTATTATTATTAATGATAGGTAACATTTGGGAAAGTTCATAAATTATTTAAACTACATAAAAAAAGAAAATCCTTAAATTAAATCTATTAAAAAATCTTAAATTACTTAGGCAGAGACTCGTAAGTATATTATTACACAAGAATTCCATTGATTTGACTCTAAAGTTGACTGGTAGCGAACTGCTAACGAATCTCAAAGTATGCATAAATATTATCCCTAATTATCCTAAAATCTTCTCGAAAAAATCTTTAACAGCATAGGCCCAAACGACTTTTAAAACCCACCATTACACATGTAACATTACACCATAGAGTTACCAAGCATAATGAAACACAGCGTCGGCACAGCTTTGGGGCTATGAAGCTATGGCGTATGGGGCTATTTGGGGCCATGGCACGCTTATAACACCCGATACTAAAATTATAAGCATTTTATGTATTGTTCACTTGACGACAAAATTGGTGAGTATAAAATAAATTGACGTTTCGTAACGGTATGCCTTTTTTAGCGCGTGGCATAGTATTTTTGATTAAGATCTTTTTACTTGTCGACACAGAACATTAAGTATAGTTTTCATGCCGTGGTAGAAATATAAGAAAGGTGTCTGAGTAGTGGTACTGGTAGCCCAGTGGTAACGGCCGCGACTTACGACTTGTAGATCGTAGGTTCGAACCCAGATACCTAGGCGTAAATTTATGCGAAAGCTTGTGTAAATTATTTCAACATCGTGAGAAAACCGGGATGTCCTAGAAACAAAAATTCGAAGACATGTGACATCTACCGACCCTTACTGGGCCTGCGTGGTGGATTACAACCCACTCCCTCTCACAGAGAGGAGGCTTGTATGAACATTATAGGCTGATTTTGCTACATTGCTTGGTCAAAAACTTTTTAACAAAAAAAAAAACCGACTTCCAAAAAAACACTACAAAGTGAAAAATAACTTTAATTTCGGAAGTCGGTGGCAAAAAACTAAAATTAAGATCCAGACACCGACTTCCGAAATTGAAGTTATTTTTCACTTTGTAGTGTTTTTTTGGAAGTCGGTTTTTTTTTTTAATTTTTATTTCACGCTTTTTATTGGGGCTGCTTATAATTTATCTAAGTTACAATAGCCTATCGCCAACTTGCTCATCGCCTTTTACAAAATATTGCTTTTCCCGATGCCGGGAAGTACTTATTGTTGAGGAGTTCTCCTGGTCTACCATTAGCTCCATATCACCATTCACATTGTGACGAGCATAAATTGCTTAGCAACCATGTTAAAGTAATCGAATCGCAGCCCGTGAAACACTTAGATATTATTGATTAGTTCCGGTGGCCATCTGTGGTCTTCATCATCATTTCTACTCCACCAAATGGTGCTTTCCGAGAGCAAATGCACGAGTTACTACAAAAATACCCAAATCGCTATAGGTGTGCCTATAATATTTGAAGAGTTCCTTCGATTTCTCCAGGATCCCATCATCAAATCCTGACCTGATGACAATAGGACCAATCTGAAAGTATATCCTTTGAAATAAAAAAAATAATTTTCCAAATCGGTTTATAAATGACGGCGCACTGAGGTAACAAACATAAAAAAAAAATACGGCCGAATTGAGAACCTCCTCCTTTTTTGAAGTCGGTTAAAAATATTAGCTAGTCAAACCGACTACTAATTATCGATATGTTTTATTATACACCCCATCACTAGAAGCTACTGTAGGTGCTCTAAAGGGAATAAAGTTGAATATTTTTTATTGTTCCCATTTGAGCACCACGGCAAAATATTGATTGGTGCTCTAATGGGAATACCTTTGGTGCTCTAAAAGTAGGTGCTCAAACGGGAATACTCCCTATATCGGAGAAGGGGCTGGACTGTCAACAGTCGTGTAAGATTTTTTAATCATCTTAATAACAAACTAAAGGAGTATGCAGGTGGCGTTCTGTAGTTTATCTACCCCTTAAGAGAAAAATGCGTGTAATAATGACCTTACATCTCCATAGGAATCTTTGCTTTAGAACGGGCTGCAATAGAATAAGTATAATTTATTGTTGCTGGTCAAAATTAAAAGTAGGTATCTATTTCTGTAATATAACCATTTTTTTTTTTAATGAGGGAAATCGTCAAATGACTCCTCCCGCTCTGGGTGGAGCGGAAGGGAGTGTCAGACTCTTACTGACTAAAACAACGACTCTTAATGACTAAAACTTGAGTTTGCAATGCCAAACGTTCGCAATAACATTATCCGACCATTACCAACTATAGGTACAAAAAAAAAAAACATAATATAAAATTCTTAATCCAAATTCAAAAGTTAATGTGTTTGTTTGTTAATAGCTAATTAACAAACAATCACAATAACAACAATAACGTCAGTTTAACAATCAGTTAATTCAGCACGCGCCTCACAGTCAGCCTGCTGTGCTCAATATTGTTGAATTACCTACTGCCATTTCTGCCCTCTCTCCTTTGTAACGTGGATTGATTATTATTTAATAGGGAAGTAGGTAAGGGAGGAGAGAGATTTTTAAAATTAAATTTGTGATAAAGCGAGATGATTTAATATATTTTGCTAGTTTTTTTCTTAGGGCGGCGTAATAGGGCTAAAAATAAACCGAATTTTAATGTACACAATTATATCATGATGTAACTTCGATGGCAGCAAAGTAGAAACGGACATCTACATTTTTTGCGAAAATGCTTTTTTTACAAAAATTAGCTTATTTTAACCCTATCTACAAGTCTGTATTAAAATTATTTCAAATTTCATAATAATTAAGAAAATCTGTCACGTAAATAAGGACAATTTTTAATTAATTTTAACTAAATCAGCTATCCTGTAAAATTGTGATTTTGTACATGTCCGTTTCTACTTTGCTGCCATCGACTTATAGGGTAATTCTGTGGGAGATGGCCCTACTAACCTGAAGGATCTGTTGTGAAGGAAATAAGATGAACCAAACATAAGGGTTTAAAGACTAGCTGCGACCCGCAGTTTCACCCGCATAAGTATCGATTCCGTGGGAATATCGGGATAAAAAGTAGGCTATATGTTAATCCAGTGTATCTGCTACCTCCATGCCACATTTCATCAAAATTGGTCCAGCTGTTTGAGCGTGAAGAAGTAACAAACATATAAATACACACACACACACTCACAAACTTTCGCCTTTATAATATTAGTGTGATTCAAATATTTACATAATTTAAAAAGCTAACAATCTTAAATTAATAATAATATGTACAAGTATATAAAAAGGGAGGCGAAATAATCAAAGGGCATCAAAAATATCGTCCGCCTCGCTGTCAACAGGAAACGTGCCCAAAAGGCTGGCAGCATTGCCACGTTGTATGGCAATGCTGATTCTTTGGCCAAAAAATAGGCCAGCCCTCTGGCCACGTGAAGAGTCGACCAACCGCTTGGCGATGTCTCCAAATACAAAGTAGGCACTCGGGCCCCATGGCCCTAGTGTTTTAACTCCAAACGGCTGAAATATATGTTTTAAGAGTATTACCCCATAAATATTCATAGGCGTTTGTCTCTATGGACATTAGTCATAGACACTCGCAAAAATATCAGCATGAAACATACACAACCAATAAAATCCTTTAACAATCTTCAAGAAACAAGAGACTAACCGTTTCTTTGAAAAAAAAAAAGATTATCCTCGCTTTCTTCAAAAGAGTTTTTAATGCGTTTAGGACTGTGTTTTAAGTTTAAACCGCGGCCCACCAGCTGATAGCATAAGTTCGGGGTAAAATGCAGAAGTGCCGCCTTTAGAGTATAAAATTTATTGTGGTGTAAATATCAGCACAGCTCGGTAGTAAAATGAAGTAGGGTTTTTAAAGGAGCTGGCTTGTTTTTGCAATAATGACCCTTAGGCGCTTTGAAGTAATGCAAAAGACAAACATAAAAGTGAAGTTAATAATGAAACTAGCAATATTTTGATGGCTTGGTTCGCACAACGCGTATCGTAGGTAAGGCTAACTAATTTATTTATTTATTAGCAGCGCCCCGCGGTTTCACCCGCATAAGTTTCGATCCCGTGAGAATATCGGGATAAAAACTATCCTATATCCTTTCCTAGGACTCAAACTATCTCTATACCAAATTGCATCTAAATCGGTTCAGCGGTTTAAGCGTCAAGAGGTAACAGACAGACACACTTTCGCATTTATAATATTACTAGCTGCGCCCCGCGGTTTCGTCCGCATAAGTTTCGACCCGTGAGAATATCGGGATATAAACTTTTAACAATTCTTCAATGTACTAGTGTTAATTGAATTTGTGTGGGGTAGGTACAACTAAAAAGTGACTTATAAAAACTTTTTTTACAAAAAGAAACAACCGACTTCAAAAAAAACACTAAAAAGTGGTAAATAATTTTTATTTCGGAAGTCGGTGTCAAAAAACGAAAATGCGGAACCAACGACACCGACTTCCAGAATCAAAGATATTTATCACTTTGTAGTGTTTTTTTTTGAAGTCGGTGGTTTTTTTTGTAAAAAAGTTTTTATAAATTGCTTATTATCTTTTTGTAGTGTAGTTCTCCCCTTACGCATTACAAAACTGAACAAAAGATGTCAATTGTGCATTAACCATATTTACTTATTATCCTCTTGCCTCTATCTTAAATTATTTCAGGTCGACACAAATGTCCATCTCTTCTTCCTCATTTCAGTATTCATCTCCTTCCTAGCCATTTATCTTCTTTCCGTTATCGTGATACAGTTTACATTCATCGTTATCGTGATACAGTTTCATACTAGTACGAGGGGATAGGGCGAATCAGTCCAAAGACTACCAAATCTCTACCACTTCACATTCTCAAACTGTTGAAAAAAAAAAAAATCAATGTATTTTTCTTTCTCCTTTAACTGTATTTATGCTAATACAAATATATATGGCGATGGCCTATACTCTCCTTTTTATAAAGGTGACGAATCGGAATATCAGTTTTAAATAATTAATTATAATATACAAACATACATACATACGAGTCGAATACAGAACCTCCTGTTTTGAAGTCGGTTAAAAATTCATTTGTTTTCTTATAAAATTTGGGTGATCAATTGTTACAGTGATAAGTCGAGCATAACAGTATGCAGTTACTGAAATCGCACTGCAACGTCAACTTCAAGGCATTCATGGTTCGTGTACGGAATAGTTATCTGCCCGTCGTCATGGAAAGAGACTTAGAGTGCGTTTCAACAAATAGTTCCTATGCCGTTATGTTGGCAACGATGTATACCACTCCTTAATGTTTTGGGCATGATTCTAACACGGACATCTTATAAATCTTAAAAAAAAAAACCGCAGAATCGTCTTTCCATATCTACTATCTTGACAAACATGGGCACAAAACACATATACCTACTCCTAGCGGAGGACAGGGGAGCCAACATTATAACATAGGAACTAATTGTTGAAACGCACTCTAGAAGGTGTTCCGTCGCTTCCGCGGACAAGTACCACAAGGACAAACTAGTGAAGTGCTACTAACATAGTTTTAAGCTTGTTATTTTATTAACACAAGTTTTGCTTTATAGCTACCTGTTGCAATGCCTTTTTAACATTTTTTTTTTTTGTTAGAACCCTTCTTGGACGCGCACACTCCTACTTACCAAAGTTTCATCACAACCATTCGAGCCATTCTAGAGTTTTTGCGAGACTAACGAACGCCAATTGACTTTTATATATAAGAATAAAGATGTACGAGTAATAACTTAGTTTGTAAGGTCTATGGGCCTTTGTAGCCTGAAACAAATGTTTTATTACTAAAACTTCTTCCACAGGAGTCCCTAAACCAAGAACATCTATCCTATACTTATAATAAATCTGTTGAAGTGAAAATTCTGTACATTGAAAATATAAAAAAAAAAAAATGACAGGTGGTGTTACTAGACCGACACCGAACCCAAAAATGTGATTAAAAAAAAATTTCTCTGTCTGTTTGTTTGTTCAGGCATCACGCAAAAACTACCGGTTCGATTACGATGAAACTTGGTAAAATTATTCTTTAATATCCTAGGCACCACACTGGGTACTTTTTATCCCGGAAAAGTGTATACCTACAATAAAAAACAAACTTAATTTTGCGGTTCGATCCCTAGACCCGATTACTGTACCAACCGCAAATAATAAGTTTGTCGTAGGTTACGTGGAGGGTGTGTTCTTTGTGAAGAGTAGGTATCCACTAAGAAAGTGTTTTTCGAAATTCCAACCCTAAGAGGGTGAATGGAGGGAGGGTGAAATTTCACGCGGACAAAGTCGCGGGCAGAAGCTCAATACTCGATACTTTATTGCATTCCATAATGTGTACATATATAACAGTTGATATGTTAAAACATCGAATCAATTATGGACCCTGTCGTGGACAGCAAAGTTAATTTTTAATAGGAGCGCGGATGAAGGCGCTTTTGTTACGAAAAAATAATTATTTATTTAAAATAGTATCATTTACTTTTATGCTATTTATATTCTATATAAGTATTTATATATTTGGCTTTATGTTATATTTTTATATTATATTATATTGCACGATTTATATTAATAACACTGTAAATTATAATAAACTTAATATTTACAACATTATTTAGTCTTGTAGAATATTATTATTATTAATTGTGCTAAAGCTAGTAACAAAATATAACTCTCAATTCCCTTTTCATTAAACTACGCACAAATACATATATCGCCCAACTACACTTACCAACACACGCACAAGCAAGAATACAGACGATATTTTCCACATTTTCGCACAAACCGACTCTAAGCATTCTCATCTCGGGACACGTTAAGAACGCTTTGATATCGCCGCTGCCTCAGTATATCTCATGAGGTTTTTTTTTTAAACAAAAATAACTTCTTTCTTGTTGTCCAACGGCAGAGAGGGACAAATATGCCCTCAGTTTTTACCTTGTTAGCAGGGTTGGCAGGACCGAGAAATATTTTTAAATTATGCAGCAATACGCCGAGTTTTCAGGCGGCGAGTTGAGTTAGGCGTGTGTTTAAACCAGCATAGCTATTCCCAACCATACGACAGGCTATCGTATCGAAAACCTAACATTTCGATAACCTGATTTGACTTGTCCTCAACAGCAAATAGCTGTTGGAAGAATAGCGGGCGTCTATTTGATTTAAACTGTAAAAATTTTTGAGTTTTGGACTTGTGAACAGCGTTTAGGAGACTCCTACGATAACAATGATTAATGTTCGATACGATACGGAAGCGTATCGAGTGTTTGTGAATAGCTATGCTGGCCTAGTTTCCTATTGACCCCCGGGTCCCCAGGTCCGGGTCCAGTCGTGTCGGATTGCCGTCCCATCGGATTATGGGAGTGAGGGAAGAGAGAGTGCAATTGCTTCTGCGCACACACTTGAGCACTATAATAATATCTCCCCGCGCCGAAGGCTGGTCTCTGCCGAGACCAGTCGCCATGGCCGAACTTCAGTCTGGAGGACTTTATTTATTTACTAGCTGCGCCCCGCAGTTTCACCCACATAAGTTTCGATCCCGTAAGAATATCGGGATAAAAACTATCCTATGTCCTTTCCCGGGACTCAAACTATCTCTATACCAAATTTCATCTAGATCGGTTCAGCGGTTTAGGCGTGAAAAGGTAACATACAGACAGACAGACAGACGGAGTTCCTTTCGAATTTATAATATTAGTATGGATTATTTCGATACTCCTGATCAAGGAGTATCGAAATACACAGACCTGATCAAGTCACAAGTAGAAATCTCAAATAAAATCACCTCCCACTTCGCGCCAGCCCTGCTCGTAAGAATTCCTTCACTGCTATTGTTTTTGACGTACCAGAACTTTGACGCGTGGTTCGCTAGTGCCCGCCAAATGGGGTTCCCTGCACCATTGCTGAGGGAGACGGGTTCCTTATGTTTTAAATATACAAATATTTAGATTCATTGATTGATTGTGGACTATGTGCGTGCCTCGTGGCTAAGTATAGTAACAGTCACACTGGTCTATCGGAATTAACTTGCCGAGGTCGGGTGACTGTCTTTACATATCGAGACCCATCCCTGCCTCGGAAAGCATGGGTTCCGGTTGTCATTCGCGGTTCTTTGATAGTAATAATAGGTTTACAACCAGTGTTACCAAGGAGTATCGTGCTACCCAGTAGCTTGTGGAGGTCAGACAGGCAGTCGCTCTATGTAAAATACTGATGTATTCAGATGCATCTAGTTAGACTGGAAGCCGACCACAATACAGGGGGAAATTAAATTCATGGGCATCCTTTTAAGGGGTAATTGTAATCATCATTATGAACAACTTTTACTATGGGACCAAACATCAAATCGCGAAAAAAAATCAGCTGTTCCTTGCATTTGTGTTCACATAACTCGACAAAATGTAGGGAAGAGCTGATTTTTTTTTCGCGATTTCAGGTTTGGTCCCATAGTAAAAGTTGTTCATAATGATGATTACAATGACCCCTTAAAAGGGTGCCCATGAATTTAATTTCACCCTGAATAAGACAAATAAAATGAATGTATGTTTTCACCATTTCACTTATTTTTTTAATAATAAGATAGGTATATCTCAATGGTTTTAAAAAGTGACAAGCCAATTGCTAACAAGCTTTTTTTTTAAATATCCGTTTTACTTTTTCACCTTCAATTTCACCTTGTATAGTTGGGAAAAATCTAGGCAGATGATGATGATTGGCTGTGGACCGATGACCTGGTGAAGGTCGCAGGAATCGAATGCGAGAAGCGGCCAATGTGACTAAGCCGAATCATTATGAAAGATGGTGATGAGTATTAACAGTTTAAGAGATATGAATAACAAACACGATGTTGAGAAGAAGTCTGTCTTTTGCATTTGTTTTCAGTAGATTCCTAGGGCGATAAAAACTTTTTGTATTTTTCTGCAGGTATTTCTCAGCTGCAGCTCGAAGTCACTCCCGAGATATAGGACTTTAACTGAGACAATGTGGGAGGTAATATTCTCCTCTGCCTGCATCTTTACGGAATACAGGCGTGATATATTTATATGTTCATCATTTATCTGTTCATTTATTGCATACTAGCTGCGCCGCGCGGTTTCACCCGCGTAAATGTCGATCCCGTGGGAATATCGAGATACAAAGTAGCCTATATGTTAATCCTGGGTGTCAGCTACCTCCATACAAAATTTTATCAAAATTGGTCCAGCCATTTGAGCGTGAAGAAGTAACAAACATATAAACACAAGCACACACTCACAAACTTTCGCCTTTATAATATTAGTGTGATAGTGTGATTATGTCTGTAGGTACCCGTTTTCATACTATCATCAGTATTACGTCCTTAGCCGCAGAACTATCTCATTATGATAAGAAAGTGTCTAGGTATAGTCCCGACACTTAGCATCATACTTCTAAAATCAGCTGCTCCTTAAAGAAACATCTTTCCAGATGTAATTCACAATTAAAATCATTTTACAAGTACCAAAAAATGCGAAAAACCGCCTCTTGCATAAGTGTCATATTCACGGGAAAAAAAAAATACAAAAAGCGTGTTGCCAACCCCAAAAACTATTAGAGAATGCGGACGGAAGCGCCACGCCTACGGAACCCTTTTAAAAAATAATAAAACAGGCCCCTTTGTTGGGTTCTGTATAGCTTTTGATACAAAAGGTATTTTTTTAAAAGAGCTGTTTTTTTTCGATCACATCTGGCTATGAAACCTGGCATTAGTGAGACGTTGTGTTTTGGCGCGATGGCGTAGGTAGGTAGGATTTTTATTTGAAATATATTGTAATTAAAATATCAAAAGGCCTAATACAAAAAAAGAAACACTCCGGGAGTGCCGACAGAAGTGAAAACTTGAACAATTACGGTGGGTATTTTTTGAATCCTCATATAAACAAAACGCAAACAGAATACTTTGCCATCACTCACTGACATATCGGAAATACATTAAAACCGAGTACGTCCCGAGGACAGCCGAACACATCCGAATGTAGCGCGGTGTCGGTAACAGTGTCGCGAGTTCAATGGTTTTTTCCCATCTCAAAAAATGTCCAACGCGCCTAAAGAATTTTCACTTCAAAAACTTTGGAAGTTTTCCTAATTATACAGGGTGTTACAGAAAGGGTATATCAATACAAACGGGTTGAATAGTGTATCTGGTCTAGAATCTCTGTACAAAATTTCAGCTCAAAAGCATTAACCTAGAAAATGCTTAATATTTTTTTTATTTCGACATCACGGCGCTGCACTGGCGCGCGGCGGCATGATGTGCGTGTACTAGGCGCACAGACACACTACAGATAATGGATAATGATCCTCGTAGTGCGGTGACATGTTTGTTATGATTTCAATTTAATAAACTATCGAAATAAAAAAATATTAAGCATTTTCAAAGTTACTGCTTTTGAGCTGAAATTTTGTACAGAGATTCTAGACCAGATACACTCTTCAACCCGTTTGTATTGATATACCCTTTCCGTAACACCCTGTATTTTAACTGTTCTGTGTTGTGCTTTTATTTCACTTCACGTTTAATTAATAAACACTGTTGTATTTTAAGTTGGTAATTCGTTTTGGGTCATTTTTCCTCTTATATTTGGCTACACATAGAACAGGCGAATTGACGTTTAACGAAGCCTGAACTGACAGTTTCGCAAACATCTTTCTACCTGTTTCGCTGTCAGCCGAGGTACTAAATATTTGAAGTTAGGTATCAAATAGTAGCAAAAAGGTTGGTATTTTCTAAACATCAAATATCTCTATTGGTCCAGGGGTTCTGACGCTTATGTTTTTTTTTACCATGACTTTAGCTTAAATAATGTTCGTGCCAAGACGAGAAAAACAGGAATTAAAAATGCAAAAAATAATGTAATGAAAAGTGAATTGCCGATTTTAAATACGAGTATCTCGAAAGTAATCAAAACTTTTATAGCTTTTTCTTTTTAATTTTTTTTTTTGAGTCGCTGTCCTTTGTAGATCTTTGACAGTCATTACGGGTAGTCAGAAGCCCAAAAGTCTAACAACCAGTCTTACCAAGGGGTATCATGTTGTACAGACCTGGGTTGCAGAAGTCAGATCGGCAGTCGCTCCGTGGGAAATTCTGGTATTCAGTTGCATCCAGTTAGACTGGAAGCCGACCCCAACATACTCGTAGTTGGAAAAAGGCTAGGCAGATGATGATGGATTTCAGTAACTGGTGCAAAAGAATGCACTCGGCCGACCAAAGGCATAATCTCCAATTTGAGTCAGGCTTAGGTATAGGTAGAACTGTATACCTACTTACATTTAATTTAGCAAGTAATGGAAGGTTGTAACATCTTTAAAGTAGTAAGTAGGTACTTGTCAGTGGCGAAGGTACCATACAACTCGATTTCCAACGGCTTCCCTTCAAAAGTTCAGAACATAGCCACTCTATACTCAATTTTATCATTGAAATTTTCTTTTGAAATTTTTTTTGCTCCGGCTTACCTCTGTCATAAAATCACCCTTCACCACTGGTACTTATCTATATAAATAAAACAAAGTCGGGTTAGTTGCACCATTTACTTATAACTCAAGAACGGCTGGACGTTTTATGATATTTGATTTGTTCGATGTCTCCGTCCTGAATAGCAAAATAAATATTAAAAACATGAGAAAAATTCACGAAAAAAATATTAAGATAATTCATATTCTGAAGCGGTACGAAGTTCGCCGGGTCAACTAGTTATTTAATAAATCATCATTTAGGTACTAGGAAAGTTCTATGTTCCATTGTATCATTATATGCTATTTCAATGTTATCCACTCTTTACCGGACACCCTATATATTCTTTTACCGTTATATTGGTCAGAAGGTTACCTATGTTAGGTAATGTGAGTTCGCCAGATATATGTTTCATGCAACGTACCTAATTAATTAACAAACATCAGTCATTAATTAGTCAAAGTAAATCCAAAATGGCCGACGCAAGCTGTCATAATTTATTGTTCTGTTTCTCACGTTTCAGTTCAAATTTTCCAATTAACAAGCCGTCTTATTGAGTAAATTATGTGATTTGTGTGCACTTGTAAAACAGGATTTCACAGCGGTTTTTTTTTTCCAAATCCTGTTTTTAATTAATTTTTCCTACTAACACACTTACATTGACATCTGAATAAACAGTTATTACAACTGTCAACTGTCAACGTCTTACTTCTGTTAATTTTGACGTCGAGTTGTCATTTTTTCGGCGTCCACTGCAGAATGTTGTCCTACTCCTGCGCAGTAATTGTCAACCTTTAACATAGGACGACTAGTTGCTGTTATTAATTGGTACTGTTTATTTGTATCTGTTCCTAAGAACTACTTTGAGTGTGGAGTTGAGAAAATTTTTGTAGAAGCAGCATCTATGAACTGAAGATTTGGCTTTATACGAATACTAGCCTCTGCCCGCGACTTCGTTCGCGTGAAATTTCTTGTTCCCCCGACCATCCCCGTCGCATCGCATCACCTACCCGCGCTATCACTTCGCTTTCGCTTAGCGTTCTTTCTGACTTTTTATTCTTTTCGCTCGGCTCCTAAGAGACATAGCGTGATGTTAAATAGCCTATAGCATTCCTCAAGAGTTGGGCTATCAAATGTAAAAAGATTTTTTCAAATCCGACTGGTAGTTCCAGAGATTACCCCCTACATACAAACTTACAAACAAATTTTACCTCTTTATAATATTAAGTATAGATAATATTAGTATAGATAATATATATTTTGACTGCCTTGTTGGATTGGGAGACGAAGGAAATGGGTAAACGACATTTTTACCATCGCGGGACGAGCCTGGATGAGGCTGGCATAGAAGCGTGGGTATTGGCACAGACGCCAGCACATCAAGCTACCCGAAACTGTCAAATTTTCCCAATCAACCTTGAATCTTATACTGTAGCGATAAAGTTGAAAATCTATTAAAGGAATTTGACAGATTGTAGTAGCTTGATGTGCTGGCGTCTGCACATGAAAAGAGAGGCATATGCCCTGCAGTGGCTGAAGTCGGGCTGTGGATGATGATGATGCTTTGTTGGTCCAGTTGTACAAGTGAAGCTGCTGTGCGTAGTGTAGGGTTCGATTCCCGGGTTAGACAAAGTGTTATTGGGTTTGTCCATTAGAAAACTTTGAGTAACAGTCTGGAGCCTAGATTTGTGCCTGGTTTATTATAGCAGAAGGCTCACCCTCTTTTACATAACATAACATTGTGTCTGTAAGTTCCGAAGGTTTAGACAAAGCTGTACCCTATAGGTACAGCTTCACGAACATTTCCCCAGTTATGTGTAAGTCCCATGTAATACGGGGCGAGCCTATTGCCAACAACTGGCCACACATCCAGACTCCCTCTATTCATAATCAGTCTATAATGTTCCCACTGCTGGGACACAGGCCTCCTCTCTTCAAGAGGGAGTGGGCTATAGTCTTCCACGCGTGCCCAGCGCGGATTCGTAGATGTCACATGTCTTAGAATTTTTGGTTCTAGGATATGCCGGTTTTCTCACGATGTTTTCCTTCACCGTTTTGAGAGTAGTGGTGATGAAATAATTTACACAAAGTAAAGCGCCTGTCTGGGTTCGAACCTACGACCTACAACTCGTACACCGCTGCTCTCTGCCTGCCTCTATTACTTGGATGAAACACATGCCAGGCACTCCTCAGCGAAGAGAGGCGTGATGTTATTGAGGTATAACTCTAGTAGTGGACGTTGACAGGGCCATATAATTTACCATGTTACTTGAAACTAGAATCCAAAGTGTTTGGACAATAAGTCATCCAAACAAATGAACATCAGGAGCTATCAGAATGATACTTACGAGTGCCTCTCAAAGTAACTGCCTTATGAAAACGTACTGAAGACGTGTAAGCACTTCTAAGCCGTCCATTTTTGTTCCCAAGTCCCCATTCAACACGTTCTACCAGCAAATGCTTTGTGGTACAGCCAGGTTGTCACAAAAACACAAATATCCTTTGTACAACGCCGCTGTGACAAAAAACGACACCACTATGAAACCATCTGCTCAACGTTTCAATAAAGGCACATATAATTGGATGACGATCGCCATTTTAATTACACTCAATGTTTTTCGCCGATATTCTCAAAAAGTCGAGCCTTTTACAGTTTATTTGCGACCGGCGACACTTTGGATGGTTAATGAGGTTGAATTGATTTCTTGAATTAGGATTTTCGGGTTTCCGAGTTTTTTTTGGGTTTTTCTGAAGTGGGTTTTTCGAGTTGTAGGTGCGGTTTTTTGTGATATTGAAAACAAACTTACTAGGAATAGCAGCGCTGCGACAATTATTTTTAAATGTCGCAGCATCGTATTGAGATAGGAACCTTTTAGCCTCGTACATGACTTTCTGTTTTTTTTTATTTTCTTTTAATAATTATAATTTTGTATTTTATATTATTATAATTGTGTTTTGTTTAGTTTGTGATCTTTCTGTGTGAGTTCCAATAAATACGTTTTCTTCCTTAATTTTTTTTCTTTACTTTACTCTTACTGCAGGTGACATAATATAGTAAAGCTATTATAGATTTACGAGTATTTCATATGTTGCAGAAAACACCTGTTACTCAATAAAAAATTCTCCGAAAACTTGGTTTCTTAAATATTTGCGAAGGTAAGTTAATACTTAACGTGATATAAAATTTTCATATAGGTTTTTTTTTTCCTTAAGAATTCTTGGTGCCGTCCGTCATGGGCTTCCAAATGCCATTTTAATTGCATATGCGATGTTTTTCACGTCTCAAACAGCCTGCTTCCACAATTTATCAACCGGTAAGTTGATTAAAAATTATCGTTAACATTTTTCAAACACTGTTTAAAAATTTCATTACAATGCTGACTCAATCGTGGTGAAGGCAGGTACTTGATGGGATAAGGAAAATTGTAATTTTTGAATTGTATTTTTCGAGTTTTTTTTTTTGTTATTACATAATTTCTTGTTTATTTGTTGTAGGAAATATTGCGGTACCTATTAACAGCTGACGCTTTCCTTTGATAATGTAAATTAAAGTAATTAAAAAAAATGAACTCTGTCCGGTTCAAGGAGCATTATTATTTCTGAGATTGCAGATGTAAAAGATAGTGCCTCTGCGTTAAATCCGACCAAGCTGTTGTCTAAACATCGCTTCGAGAATCAGATATATTGTTTTCTAATTTCATTGTGTGTGGTCACTAGAATGACATTCAAAGCAATATTTATAGATTAGGATTACCGTTCATTGAACTCTAATGGTGGGTTCTGAAAACGTTTTAGCTTATGATTTACTTCATACTTACGTATTTGGTACATTCCCTTTGATAAAGTTCGTCTGGAGACGCTCTGCTATCATTCCTATTTCTGCCGTTAAACAACTTTGTTCTCGTAGTTTTAAAGCGTGTATACTCAGCGTCTTTGTTTTTGTGTATAACGCAATGTCAAACTCAATTCCTGGCGACAAAAGTGCTCTAAACCGTCTCTATGTAGGTATCTTCCCGTGACCCAAGGGCTGGCTTTTACCTTGTCCAAAGGCGAAGCATTGCCATACAACGTGGTAATGCCGCCAGTCTCTTGGTTACATTAATTACCAGTCGACAGCGATGCGGATGAATTTTTCGACGCTATATTTTAGTTTGTGTATAGTTTTTAATTTTGTTATTTTCGATAGGATTGTGAACTTTATTTATTTATTAATGTAGAATTCTCTAATCACTAATTATAAGTATTCAGTATTACTTGATCGTTTGACTGCTGACTTCTCCTATATCCCATGTCTTCGGTTATCGTCCTTAAGTTAGCTATTTCAAGAACTGCGCTTAAGCAGTATTAGGCTCTGTATTTTATGTTACTGAAGTACTTAGAGTTATGTTTGTGACACATGACATAAATTGATTTTATAGATTGATGGTGAATTCCACTTTTGCAAGAAATGTAGCTACGTCAGCAAGCATAGTGTGGGATCCATCGGCTAGCCCGACCGACGTCCTAATGTCGTCCTAATAAGGCGGCTGTGACTGGCTGGATGCTCTCGGACTAGGATCAACGATCTTCGCAGGGTGGCATTTGCAGAAAATCGAGTTGAATAGCTTGCGATTAGAGAGCTCTATGTTTAGCAGTGGACTGCTTTAGGTTTATGATGAAAGACTAGATGTGGAAGGTTGAGAACCACCTACAGAATAATCTTTAAAAAAAATCTAGGAACCAATTTTTGAGTCGACTCCTGTATCCAGCCTCTTTTGCAAGTCTATCTAATCAGATAGTATGCTTGATTGCTTATCACTTCTATTGGTTAAAATACATCAGAGAAGCAGTTCTCGTAACTTTAAGAACGTTCACAGTCTGATTTCAGTCTCAATCTGTCAAAAATACCTCTAATTTCCCTACAATTTTGACAAGTTTTTGACATTGATTGCCGCTGAGATGAGATTGCGACTACATTTTGAACGTTTTTAATTACGATAATTGGTCTTCATTTCATTTCTTCTCATAGTAGTCAGATAGGAAACACCCAGTCTTGCCAAAGGGTATCGTGTTATCCAGTAACTGAGTTGTGGAGGTCAAATAGGCAGTCGCTTCATGTTAAATACTGGTATTAGCTGCATCCAGTTATACTGGAAGCCGACCCCAACGTAGTTGGGAAAAGGCTAGGCAGTTTGACTTTTGACTTATTACTAATCCAAGTTTTATATTCTACCACTGTTTGACGGCTCTTGTTTATGCTATCATAATTTGCGGTACTTTCATGATGATGATCGACTATTAGGACCTTTTTTTTTAAAGTTACGAAATTCAAAATCAATCTTTCTTCTATCTTCTTCTTCTTCTATATCTATCTTCTATCTATATCTATTTTTCTATCTATAACTTCTTCTATCTATTCTTCTATATCTATATATCTTCTATCGTTACCAGGCAAGATCGGAAGATTCTTCCTTTTAAATGAAGGAGTGGCAATTACACCTTTCCTAAGCACTTTATTGTTTTCCGACATCCACGCGAACGAAGTCGCGGGCACAGCTAGTAGACAAATATAATAACCTATTTTGTAAAAAATATCACCTTGATAACTTAGGTGAAGTGAGCTGTCGTTAGTGTCAATACCTAGCATCAGGTCACAGGTGGAATGACAGCTCACATTATGCTCACTTCTCTTAAGTTTTCACGGTGAGATTCTTACAGAATAGACCGGCTGACGCTGCGGATTGACACTATTGACAGCTCACTTCACCTATGTTTACAGGGATCCCTTCTTTACGCATAATGTTCTTTTTCCTAATATACTTTGGCATAATTTGTTTTGGCATAATAATACTTTGCCTTATTTTTTTGGCATACAGTTTATGGTGGCATAATTATCTTTAAGGCTAATTTGTTTCGCATAATACTAAACGACGTCAGGGTCATTCCAAGGTTCGGTTTGGTTTGGTTCCTTTAAACCCTGCAGACAGAAATAGGAGCCCCGCGCAGCGGTGCTCCGTCGACCTGACGTCGTTAGAAATAAAACGAGGTTGCTAAAGAACGATGACCATATTTGTATGAGACCCGTCCCCCCCTTCAACAGAACTTTTGTATGTATTAGTAGGTTCACAAAGGTCTATAAAAAGACTAGCAACCAGTTTTAATTTCAAAATCCATGGGGTTTAAAAATAAAATTAAAATTAAAAAATCGTTTTATTAATTTTTCCTAATTCGCTAGGCCCGTCCCCCGCCCTGCAACAGATCTTTTGTATGTGCTATCAGGTTCATAAAGATCTATAAAAAGACTAGCAACCAGTTTTAACTTCAAAATCCATGGGGCTTAGAAATAAAATGAAAATTAAAAAAACGTTTTATTAATTTTTCTAATTCGCTAGGCCCGTCTCCCGCCCTGCAACAGATCTTTTGTATGTGCTATCAGGTTCATAAAGATCTATAAAAAGACTAGCAACCACTTTTAACTTCATAATCCATGGGGCTTAGAAAAAAATGAAAATTAAAAAATCGTTTTATTCATTTTTCTAATTCGCTAGGCTCGTCCCCCGCCCTGCAAAAGATCTTTTGTATGTGTTACCAGGTTCATAAAGATCTATAAAAATACTAGCAACCAGTTTTAACTCCAAAATCCATGGGGTTTAGAAATAAAATAAAAAATCGTTTTATTTATTTTGGGATAAAGTAGTGTCTTGTTGTCGCGGGCGCTATTTTGAATCCTGAACGCAACGAAGGATTCTAGGTTTGAGTTGACTCCTGAGCGAAGCGAGGGAGTTAAGACTTAGATCCTGAGTGCAGTGAGGGATTCAAGCTCGCCCAAGACGAAGACACCCGCGTCTCCGTCGTGAACGAGCATATGGCAGTTGTCCCACCGCCGGCGAGGAAGCGACTAACTGTCGGCTGTTTTCTCGCTCAAGAAACGTACAATAGATATACATTCCGTGTATAAGAGATGCATATATTAACAGTTGCTCGCTGACTGTTCACACTGCCGGCGAGGACTCGCTTCACTGGTTTGTCGCTGAGTGACAAGAGCTATCAAAGATAATACTCGCCTAGCGATACTCGCTCAGCGATGGTCGCTTGGTGGTCAGAGCTCACGCTGAGAGAAACCCCTGTGAGACTAACCGCCCCGAGCGAGTGGTGCGAGTAATCGCCCGTCGCACTCGAAAACTCGCTGATAGCCCAGCGACAAAACTATCGGAACTACACACACGCTGCTCGCTGCTCACCAACTCGTTTTCTGTTGCTAGTTCTACTCGCTAATCGTTCATCACCGCCGGTGGGACAACTGCCTGCCTATAGGAATAGAAAAAATTGGACGAGTAACGAATGACGTTTTCTGTTTTTTAAATGGCATCTCCTAATTGATCTTGAGAGGTTTGAAAATCAAAGAATATGGTTTACTTACAAACTCTTATTTTGTGCCAAAAATATTAACATTAAAACATGATTTTTCTCGGAATATCCCGCACTTTTGAGAGATGTCGTCGTAGTAAAAATTGATCACCTTGCTAAGACGGTTTGAATGAGATACATTTTAAGTTTGTTGGTCGATGTAAGGCTTGGGGGGACGTTCTGGCAATAAACATTAAAACATGATTTTTCTCGGAATATCCCGCACTTTTGAGAAATGTCGTCATAGTAAAAATTGATCAGCTTGCTAAGGCGGTTCGAATGAGATAGATTTTAAGTCTGTTGGTCAATGTAAGGGTTGGGGGGACGTTGTGACGAAATTAACACTAAAACATGATTTTCTCGGAATATCCCGCACTTTTGAGAGATCTCGTCATAGTAAAAATTGATCAGCTTGCTAAGGCGGTTCGAATGAGATACATTTTAAGTTTGTTGGTCGATGTAAGGCTTGGGGGGGAAGTTCTGGCAATAAACATTAAAACATGATTTTTCTCGGAATATCCCGCACTTTTGAGAGATGTCGTCATAGTAAAAATTGATCAGCTTGCTAAGGCGGTTCGAATGAGATAGATTTTAAGTCTGTTGGTCAATGTAAGGGTTGGGGGGACGTTGTGACGAAATTAACACTAAAACATGATTTTCTCGTAATATCCCGCACTTTTGAGAGATGTCGTCATAGTAAAAATTGATCAGCTTGCTAAGACGGTTCGAATGAGATACATTTTAAGTCTGTTGGTCAATGTAAGGTTGGGGGGACGTTCTGACTCATCGTCCTTTGTGTTTACGAATGTTATGCTTAATCATTATTATGATTAAAGAAATTATGCTCAAAAAAATATGCGTAAACTGTTATGCGTAGATAATGTTATGCGAAAATATAATTAGGAGAAACAAAAGTATGCTAAGTTATATTAGGTCTTAGCAAATTAATAGGGAACCACGTTTACACGGTGAGATTCCTACAGAATAGACCGGCTGGTATTGGAATAAATAATTAGACTTGGCATGCAAAAAAGTTGCACCATTTTGCAAAACCACTTCCTCTGTTATTTAGTGGTTGAAACAAAAGCTATTTGACATCTGTCATGTGTAAGTAGGGTTCAATTATTGTGGTAACCTAACAACGAAATGAAAACACGAAAATATAATATTTTTCTCTTTTTATTTGACAAAAGAAATTAATTCACTTTTTTTCTTATTTCCGCTTTCCTTATAATACATTGTAGTTATAAAGTAATTACGCTACCTATATTTATATGTATAGTTTATTTTTCTATATATTACAAAAAATATTTACAAAATTTTATTTCATCCCGTAAAGACCCATTCTAGAAATAAAGATAAATTATAATGTAGTCTATTCATATGACTCAAAAATTGCAAAATAAAAATGACGAAAAAAAAACTAACTTATTTGAAAAACTAAAAATAAAAAACACACTGGTCTCGAAAAAAATACAGAAATATGAATAGACTAAATTATTTACAGGTAATAAAGAAATTGCAGTTGAAATTAAAGATAAAAATATATTTATAGCTTAAAACAAAAAACTTTTTGCATTCAGAACACATGATTTTTGCACAAAATGTAATAAATACAATTTTTATAATTCAAAATATTGTTCTACATAAAAAAAAAACTTAAAATTATTTATCACAACAGACTGGTTTTGTGTTCCCGTTTGATTGTTTTTTTTTCGAAGATTAAAATCTAAATAAATAAAAAAAAATGAATTAAAGCTTAATTTACGAATACAATTTTCAAATAATAATATTAGTTACAGCTGACCAATAATACTCTCAATAATTTTTAAATAACATTTTTAGAGAAAAAGTAAAACGTAAAGCGAATATTGCAACCAATTTTCATTTTTTTGTTTTCATTTACAAAAAGCAAATGAAAATTCGAATTAATTGAATTCGAATTTTTATTTGCTTTTGAGTTTTGCCATTGATTGGTCAAATCATTTTAATTAAACGATCCAAAAAATTGGGAATGAAAAAAATTGCTACGTCATGTCAAGACAAAACTAAGAATACAATTTAGAAATCCTAATTCAGATTGCCAATATTCAATTTCAATAGAAATCTTGATATAAAATTCTACTAATTTAAGTGATTCGGGAAACTAAAAGGTAATAAAAAGAGCCAACACATTCACATCTGTCTTACGTCAAAGTTGACAAATAACGTGATTCGTCTATTCCAGAGTGTCATCTGTTTATCAGCCAACCAGAAACGAGCATTTTAGGATACACGATACCTGATAGGCTCATATTATGTGACCGGATATCAAAGACGTTACGTTAGTTTTAGGAATACAAATTTATTGATGGGCCAAATAATTATTTCGAAAAAAAATCGGCAATCTAGAGATATGTGGTAAAAAAAAACTCAAGATATATGAATATTTTTTCGTAGAGATATTTTATACTAAGGACATTCAAAGAAATCATAAAAGTTAAAAACAATCGCAATATGCCAAGAACGGTGCAGTCATTAATTGTTTGGTCCATCAATATCTGTTTTTATTAACATATTTATTACATATACAGTAACCATTATGAACAATTATTCCCTATTTATAATTAATTATAAAAATTTACAATGATTTTCATTATTACTATTAAATAATTCTGCTTAAAATTAAAAGTTGGTTGTGCCGATGCTTTCGCGCCTTAAATACGACGCCATTTTGTGATGGCTGTCATTCCTGTCCGCCATTTTATAGTGAATATACACTTACATTTTAGTTAGGTTTGTGTTTGTGCGAGGGCTGTTAAACTGCAGGCCACACCCTGTTGACAAAAGAAAAATAATTTAAATAAAAGGTTTAGACACACAAAAATAAACTACATAATAATTTCTTCACTTCAGATCAAATCAGTTAATTTAAAAATTTTGAAGCGGAAATTATAAAAACTGAATTGGAAATGTTGAGATTGTTCATTTTTTTATTCAATTGATTGGAAAATTTGATGCTACCAAAAAGGCTAATAAAAACAAAATGAGAGTATTTAAAGACATGGGGGTAATTTAAAAATGAATAAAAGAAATTGAAGCGGAGAAATTCGTTGCAGAATGAAAGACAGAAAATAATTTAATTTGACCCACGTTATGTCAGACGTCTTAATATAATAAACCATAGTTTAGAAAGTATGAAAACTTACTGACTGACTCAGGATAGTCATCGGCCTGGTACTAGAAGCATTGTGGCACGGAGACCAGGTGCCACGTCTTGTTTCCAGTCACCAACCCGCTTGCCAAGCGTGGTGATTCATTCCCCATTTTTGTAGAGGCCTATGTCCAGCAGTGGACTGCGATAGGCTGTTGAAGATGATCTCTTGATGAAAAACATGTTTATGGGACTTACGTGAGGGGTAGCATCCATCTGGTACTAGGATGAGCTGGCTTGGTATAGTTAAAAGAGTATTTCCGACGCACCGAGCAGTTAGCTCCGCTACCAACCTTGGTGAGTTGTCTTTTCGTGCGTAAACATGAGTTTTTCACTTACGTTTTTAGTCCAGAACACGTTTTTCAGCTGGTCATGCATTCCCAGAAGGGTTAAGCTGAGATTTTAGTATCTCAGATTTTGCCAATATTTAGTTTAATTGGCATTTCTGGTACAGTCAGTGTCAAAAGTAGATGAAAGTTTTACAGTTTCGTTTGTAGGTTATTGCTGTTTAATAGTTTAACCCAATGATTGCTAAAGCAGATAATTTTGAAGATAAGATGCCGTATTATACCCATGATGCTTCAAATCGTCACTGTGGCAGGCAGGCAGAAGATACTTTAACTAGCATTAAGCGAAAAGGTAATGCAAAAATCTCCTAAGACACTAAACAACCAAATGAATACGAAATCTTTCATCTAATTTACACACTAAAAGTACCACTTATATTATAAACCAAGATTCAAATAAACTTACGTAAGTAACCCAGGGTTGGCGTCGGTTTGGTACCAGGAGTACTGCGGCACGTAGGGCGGGTGAGGCTGTGGGGCGCCCTGGTGGTGCAGCGCGTGGGCGGCGTGCGCGCCTTTCATGTCCCACGGGCCGGGCGGCGCGCCCTACGACAAAGAGAGGGTACGGTTAGGTTGTATGTCCTGTAAAGTAGGATTGCCTAGACTGCTACAAGGATATTTTGGCGCCTGAATGACTTTGATAGGGGGCCGTTTTAGGAAAATATTTGTAAAACTGTCACAGAAATTATAATGACAAAACAAGATGGCGGTCTTAGTTCTGATTTTCGCCACTCGCCAAAATAATCTTGCACATAATGTTATATCGTCACTAGTATGAGTAAAAGTCCTATCTCATTTTTTAGCTGATTTGAGTTAGTACAAATACATTTTTCTATTCATGATTCTTTTCATTTTGTTGCCTTTCAAAATGGTTACATTTTGAGATACAAGTAACATAGAGGTACGACGGTTAGTGAAAAATGTAAGTAAAAAATCACGAATAGAAAAATGTAGTTCTCCTAACTCAAATCAGCTAAAAAATGAGAAAAATGAGATAGGACTTTTAGTTATGCGAGCGACGATATGATTGTGACCAGCTCATAAAATGGTGTCTTTGATGTTTCAATCTATGTCCCAAGAAATGTTAATGATAGTGACTGGATTTTTTAAATAAAATGGGAATCATCTAAGGTTTAATCTATCTTCTTCCAATGTTTATGTGCAGATAGCAGGAGTACAATTTTTATTTCAGTATGTAGCATTTGTGTGTTGTTATCTTAGTATCTTTGTATTTGTTCAAAAACTTTAAGACTTAAAATTATAGGCCTACTGTAAGTTCAACGGTCTTTCAACTTGCGTCAAGAGAATCATTCTCATTATGATGCCATAGATACAAATTGCTTTTAAACATGTAAATAAACAAAGTAACGGTACCTAAAATAGATAGATGTTAATATCTCCACATCAATAAACTAATTAACAATATTCCACGTGCTTTCCAAGTGAAGTTGCAGTAAAAGCTATGTCGAAAACTAATCGTCAAAAACGTGAGGCGCGCCCGGCACACCCACGACCATTATCTAATACGTTTTATATAGTTTTTTTATAATTTTCACACACGCAACCATACAAACTTGTTTTTTGTAAGCTTTCTATGGAAAAAGGAATGTTTTCGAGAAGATAATTAAATTAAATAGCGGATTTTGATGGTATTTTTGGTAGGTAAACAAAATAATTAGTGTAGGAAAAGTTGTAGCGTAAAAAAAATAACGGATTAATTTTCTCATTTTTCTGATGCTTTCACTATGATACTCGTACACAAGTGAATATTATTTCATATAAAAAGTCTCAGTTCCAGACCATTTTCTTTAAAGCAAACTAAAATACATATTCCTAAAATAAAAACAGTAGAAAAAAATATTTTTATGAATAATTTTAATAACTACGTGCATTTGACAAACACGACACGGAATCGAACCCTTACCTTCAGCATCCAAGGCATAGGTCGGCCCCTCATGCCGTCGGCGCCTGGTGATCCTTCTACGTCATCGGATTGAGGCGCGAAATAACCCTCCTACGATAAGAAAAGGAAGCTCCCCTCAAAAATATGTATATCCTTAGGTAAAATATACCTAAACTTACCTAACTTGACAAAAATATTTCTAAAATTGTATAATGAAAAAAATATTTTTCCAATTTAATTATTGCATTTTATTTTCGAAATAATTATGCCTTTTTATTTTCCAGTTAAAGCTAATTCATATATTTTCAAAATTAAAATTCGTTCATTTGTAAACTGAATTGAATTTAAAATAAGAATTTTCCAATTATTGCATTTATTTATTCTCTTTGTTCATTTATAAAAAAAGGAACGCCTTGCATTCCATTTTCAAAACGTTTATTTCTCAAATTGGAAAACTCAACCTGTCTTTTTATGTCATTTATTATAAGTGCAATAATTGTAAAACTTTTGAAGTGACAGTGTTGCACTTACATATCCGACCCTCGGATCCCACGACTGTTGGTGTGGAGGCTTTACGTCGCACGAGCTACCGTCCGGCGACCGGCCTGCCGTCGGCTAAACAGAAAGAAAAAGGATGGTTAAAAAACTGATCATAACATATTTTTTTTTTTGGTAAAATCACTTTAGATAAATATGATAGTTACTATACTAGTGGTATCCATACTAATATTATAAATTCGAAAGTAACTCTGTCTGTCTGTCTGTCTGTATGTTACCTTTTCACGCCTAAACCACTGAACCGATTTATATGAAATTTGGTATAGAGATAGTTTGAGTCCCGGGGAAGGACATAGGATAGTTTTTATCCCGATATTCCCATGGGATCGACACTTATGCGGGTAAAACCGCGGGGCGCAGCTAGTACTAAATAATGGTTTCATCATTAACGTTTTCGTAAGCACGTAGCTAGGTATTTTCGAGAAAAGTGGCAACAACCAATAAAATTTGTGTTTTGCAAATTTTCAAATATCATCTAAGTAAGTATTCAGTGGTATTAATGCTGCAAGATCACATTGCAGTAATGTAGGAAAATTCAAAAATGTAACTGAAGAAAATTAAAAAGGATGAGTCTATGGTGTACCTTCATAACAACAAACCCCCTTATTCATACAACTTATCAAACCTATTTTAGTTAAAATGGGGTTTGTCTCTTTCTTACACACAGAAATGACAACGTGACAGATAAAGACAAACGTTCTATAAACCTATTTTAGCTAAAATAGAGATAAAATAGGATTATGAATAAGGGGGAAATGCTTTTCTAAGTGAAAAGCGGTACCCAACCCTAAGCCTAATGCCTAAGTCGAAAAATTATCTCTCTTACATAGCCAACCTTGACATCCCAAGCAGGCTGCGGCTGCTGCTTCACATCCCACGGGGTGCCGGTGGGGGACAGCCCCGGGGACAGCTCGGACACGGGGGTCGAGCTGGGGGTGGGGGAGTGCGCCTGCGCTGGTCCCCCGCTCTGGTACGCTGACGGGGAGTGTTGAGAGCCGCTGGAACTGCCGCCTCCTCCTGTAGGATAAAATATTGAGTTAGTAAGGAATTATATACCGGCACCGGTACCGGCATTATATTATATTATGTCCTAGAACCAAATATTTGAAGACATGTGACATCTGCCAACCCGCACTGGGCCCGCGTGATGGATTACGGCCCACTCCCTCTCACTGAGAGGAGGCCTGTGTCCCAGCAGTGGGAAAATTATAGGCTGATTATGTTATGTTAGGGAATTGTATTGGAGACGCTTTTACCCTTATCTTCTACACAAAATACAAACTAATCTCAAAGCTGTTTCTGAAAATGATGAATGAGGTAGGAAATAAAGTAGTTTTATTCACCCAAGGCTGTGACATGGGGTATTAGAAGATTAGCTCATACTGTAAGGCGAAGATTGGCTGCGAGGTTGGTAACACGACTGCCTGAAGACTGAAGAGCGCCGAAATTTTAACTACTTGCTTGTCATAAAAAGTCCTCTTTTTCAGGGGATAAGATTGATAGCAAACATCATTGTTCTTAAGCGGACTACATGACCTAAAGCGCGATCACTGTCGGACTGCATAGAAAAGAAAGAGAAGCGCGATGACACAACTCTGGTAATTTATTGCAAAATATGAATCAATTCTCTATTTAAAAAAAATCTATTGTTTGGACTAAAAATTTAAAACACTAGTGCTGTTGCTTGTAGAATAATCTGACAAAAAAAATCAGAATATTTGTATGTATGCTCGTATTAGTATGGTTTTATTGTGAAAAGAAAGTTTTAGAGGTGATGATTTTTTCTACGTATCAAATTAGCTGTATTATGTTTTCAACACACTATTTAACAAGCATACATATACCTTGAAGAATATCACACATATTTACCAAATTTCTTTTACTGTAGTCGATCATATACTTTTAGTCATTATATAACTTGCGTTTTTTGCGTTCAGGTCCTGTAAGACCCCTTAAGAAAAGTACAGTAGTAGCAGATACAGGCATTTTCACAAAGATAATACCCAACACAAGAAGATAATACCTAAGCACGATAGAAAAGTGTCACCATGCTTTGGCGCATTTCTTTTATTTTAATGTCGTTGTTAAAAACATTCGGTAGGTACCTACTCTTCCTTTGGGGCAGTTGCGTTATAAAAATATCTATAATGTCTTATAGCTATTTCAGACAAAAAGTTTTCTCACCATGTAATAGTTGGTTGTTGTTGGGCGGGCTGCCGGGCGGTAGACCGAGGCTGGGTGGCGGGGCGCCCACCTGGGCGGCCTTCATCATCTTCTTGTACTTGCTCCGGCGGTTTTGGAACCAGATCTTCACCTGTTGATAGAAAATTGTTGGTTAGAATGGTTATAATATAATATAATAAGGTTTTAAGGGAATAGCGTTAATAAATTGCACATAGATTTTTACAGGTTGTGGGGTTCGATTTCCATAAACAGTATAAGCCTGTAACGTTCAGGGTCAGGGCTGACCCGAGGCGTCTGAACGCCTCGTCTCTGAGAGAGGTAGTGGGCCATAATCTACATGTCTTCGATTTTTTCATTCTAGGACATACCCAGCACTATGTTTTTTTCCCCGTTTTGAGGGTAGTAGTAATGATTCCCATACGAAAAAATATGGTAGTCATGAAAATGCTAGGTGTGGGGAAACAGTTACAAAAAAAAACAGCTACAACATAACAAATTGTTTATCGAAGTTATCGATTTCTATCCATAATTATTAGAAGAAAAAAATATTTTACAAACTGTATGCAACAATGTGCCGACAGTCGTTATATACGCGTAGGTATATGTAAATGATTTAATTGACCATGCCAACGAATATTAATCTTCGCTATTACCATATATATGTACACATACGCATATGTAATGTTTATCTATTAACATAAATACATTTTATACCTACGTTTGAGTAAAAGAAAATGTCTATGTGAATTTATGAAGTGGATAAAATTATACATATCTACCTACCTAATATTAATATATAACAACGCTAATGCATATTTTTTTTTTCTGAAGAACAAACAACTCCCTTTATGTGCAAATTCTCATGCATCTTTAAACCTATTTATGTGTTAAAATTGCTGCATGCTCTCAAAACGGTGATGGAAAGCATCGTGAGGAAACCGGCATGTCCTAAAACCAAAAATTCGAAGACATGTGACATACATCAACCCGCACTGGGCCCGCGTGAGGGATTTCGGCCCACGCCCTCTCACAGAGAGGAGGCCTGTGTCCTGGCAGTTGGAACATTTAAGACTCATTATGCTATGCGTTAAAATTAGCCTAGAGTGTCATGTGAAAATTAACGCATCAAACATCATCATCTGCCTAGCCTTTTCCCAACTATGTAAGGGTCGGTTTCTAGTCTAAACCGATGCAGCTAAATACCAGTATTTTACATGGAGCAACTGCCTATCTGACATCCACATCTACAACCAAAGTGGCTCGGTAACACGATACCCCTTGGCAAGACTGGTTGTCAGACTTTCGGGGCCTCTGAGTCTCTGACCACCCGTAACGACTGTCAAAGACTACAAATGACAGCCGGGATTGTCTAACGTCCTTTCCGAAGCATGGAGAGATCTCAATATGTTAAGGATGGTCACCCATCCAAGAACTGACCTCGGCAAGTGTTGCTTAACCTTGAACGTCCAGCGCACCCTGGACAGCCCCGCTACCACCGTGCTGACTGGTTAGTAATATAATGACTTACCACGTCATGAATAATTATTGTTATCATATAATTATGTAGTTCGTGTCTTTAAGAGAGAAAGACTCAATTGGCAATGTCCCACTCTGTCACAACCGGATTTCGTACAAATACCTAAACTAACATAGGTATACATACATAGGTACACGCAGGGGTAGCGTGGATAAGGGCGGGGCTATGGGGTTGTCAGCCGTTACTGTACCGTTAAAGTTAGGGGTGGAGATAAGTCGATGGATTTTTATCGATAGATTTTTTGTTATTTTTCTGCAATTGTTAGCGTTTTGTTTATTTCCAGTATTTTTATAGATGTGATTGATTAGGATTAAGCAATAGACACGATACTAAAATGTACTAATATTTTACTCATAATTCTCTAGATTAGCATCAATTTACCGCATTCCTTAACTTGCCATGACTGTGTTTGTTAGTTAATCTACATGCATATCTGATCATTTTCCTAGTTTTAGTAGAGTGTCTTAATATAACACTGTATTGTATTATCTGTTGAAAATACTCTAATGTCAAGAAAATACATATCTACTTGGGTTCAATCAAAGAGAGAACAAAATCCGTTAATCCCCAACAGTGAGTTTTACGCGCGAAGCATACAAGCTTTTGATGTTTTAAATACTTTATAAAACAAAAAGTAATACTAGTGTGCATTTTTAGTTTTGACAGTTTTTACTTTGTTAGCTTAGTTGTTAATTCTATGGTGAATGGTGTGTTCTCCTATAAGTGAAGGAGTGCACCTACTTAATATCTGATGTTGCCCTTTATTTTATGTGTATAATATACAGGATGAAATTGAACACATGCGACAAATCGAAATGGGAGATTGTACTCATCATTATGAACAACTTTTACTATGGAACCAAACCTGAAATCGCGAAAAAAAAATCAGCTGTTCCCTACATTTATGTTCGCATAACTTGTCAAAATGTAGGGAGCAGCTGATTTTTTTTTCGCGATTTCAGGTTTGGTTCCATAGTAAAAGTTGTTCATAATGATGAGTACAATGTCCCGTTTCGATTTGTCGCATGTGTTCAATTTCATCCTGTATATTGTGTAAATAAACATACTTAGAACACTGTCTACCATTAAAATCGACAGTGCAGGTTATATTATAATTTCTGCATATTAATATTAACTAGGAAATTCAAAGACATGTGACATCTACCAACCAGCACTGGGCCTGCATGGGACGCCTGAGTCTCAGCAGTGGAAACATTATAGGTTATGTTTATGGTAATATAATTTATAACTTCCTCACCTTATAAACAAACAAATCAGAGCCAAGGGCACAATATATCTCGCATTTTCCTCGAGATAAAGTTATTGCGGTTACATAAGAGTTATGATTGCGATATGTTATAGTTCATTATAGCGTTAATACAAGTTATAGGCATGCAACCCGCCAGACCTGAGTGACAAGTAACATTATTGATAAACGTCGGGTGACTGTGGCGGCGGGTAGCGGGAGCGTTTTGTTGAGGTTATTTTGTGTTGAAACATGAGTGTTTGGGGAAGTTTTTTGATCGTTTATAGTTTGTAGTAGAAGCTTTAGTCTATGACATGAATATCTGAGCTTCGACTACGGCGGCTCAGGGGTTTTGCAATTCAGCACGGTGTTCAATGCAGCGGGATTTTTGCTAGATTGACTCTTAAATCCTGCAGCATCCCGCAATTCCTAAAATTATGCTGAATCCCGCTGGGCAATCCCGCAATCCCCAGCTCAGAATCATCAAGATAAAGAAAAAACCTTTTGCTTCTCAGATACATTTGTGTAATTAATTTATCTTGTGTCTTGTGATAAACCCATTGTGGGTTCTTATCTTTGATAATATCTATTAATATTAACTATAGTTTAAACTAAAAAAATGCAGTCCGAATTTAACAATGCTTTCAAAAAATTACTGACAATTTTATTGTGTCATTACTGAAGAAAAACTGCTTAATAATATAGCTGCATTAAGCAGTTTTGTCTCATGGCAAAAAAAATTGGGTTAACACTTTCCGCTTCTCGCTGTCACTGACACCACGCCAAATGATCAACTTATATCGCCAATTCGTGTAATCAATGCATAACGGGTATGTCATGCAGCAAAAAAACTGACGTATGCATTATTATTTATGTGTCCATTTTATATGAGTTATATTTCACGTGGACGCTTCTGCGCAGTCGTGGTAGAAAGTATTACAACTGAAGTGAGTTCTTATTTACGATGCATAACTTTGCGTTATCTTTTATCTAAGACAGCAAGGAATTGTTAATCAGTTACGTGTAAGCCGGTTGTTCAGCAAAAAACTGCTTCGGTTTATAAACTCGCTCAAATCGATAAAAATCTAACCGATAACTGTCTTATTCTTCGTATCACTTATGAAGCCAATTTAGTTATAAACAAGAATCAATGCAATAGTATAAAACAAATTACTTATCGCCTACTCTCAACTTATACGGAAAAGTGTAGGTGTAGAAGTCTTATTTATATTATAATCATCCGTGCATCGATATCGATAAATTGAGAGACGTCCCATCCTTCACCACCCACCCTTCGATTAGCCGGGTCGCAGTGCACGATATAACTTAACCCCGACGTCGCGCCTAACTTATTGTATTGGTATTCGACGTTCAATTCACTTAGCCCGCTTGAACAAGGTTATATTGTACGGAATTATTTATTTTGTCATGTCTCTGGGTTTTGCTATGTGTTATATTTATTTAGGGTTACATTTAGAATGAAATAGTTTTAAGTGCAGCCGCGCAAAATGTTGATTAAAAACTGAAAAATATAAAAAAAGGTAAATTCATTCTCTTTTGGTTTTATACAGGGTGAAAGGAACATCGACGTTATCATGGATTCATTTCAAGATTTTGAACCCATGCGTTGAAATTTCTATGATACCTGCGAAAAACTTCTACGATACGAGGTCTAGAATCATGTGTTGAATTCATGGTTCCTGCTGTATGATGATTAATCCAGCAACTAAAACAAATAAAAAAATTTCGTTTTATGATCTCAATTACGTTTCAGACTCAAAAACCAGCGGCGAGCAAAAATTAATGTTCGGAAGCAACTACTTTCGAGCCAATATGATGTAGGTAGTGTTACTTTATAAACGTTGTTGTATAAAATAGCAGGTACTTATATCTATCAAATTATCCACAGTAACTTGCCAAACGCAAAGCCGGAATATTACAAAATAATAAAAAACACATTCAAATAACACAGAAAAATGTCGAAATACTCAAGGATTTCTATCGAAAAAACTATCGACAATAGTTCGTATGCATGTACAAATCATTTCGATCGTCGAACCGTGGAGTATTGTGCTCGCGACAAAAGACTGTTGTATATACGTTGTCAAATAAATGTTTATTACCGCGGATGGGAAGTTTGGAAACAGAGTATAATTGTAGAAGATTTTTTGAACGTTTTTGGTTATGAAATTTTCGTCGTAATTGTTGAGCGGTCTGAGAAGGTTTTTTCTGTTGCTAAGCGCCTCGTATTTTTTTTTTCAACATACTTGCTTGCATGTCCATGTTTTTTTAAACGTACCTAGTTAATTTAAAAAAAGGAATAAATCTTTGCAGCCTACAGTTTTAAACTCCACTTTTTTATGCGAATCACTTCAGGATTTTTTTAGAATTGTATAAATAAAATTACTAAAGTAAAATCTTGTTCGGACATTTAATTTTACTTGTGTTTTACGTTTTTATGTTCATATTAATGAGCTATTAAAGACCACCTACGTGGACTGGTTTTTATGAAACAATTATAAGGAATAATAAGATTACAAAGTCATCATAACAGGATTAAAGTGCAAAAATTGTTAGGTATAAACGAAATGGAAAAGAACTGCAAGTAGTGTTTATCAGCTGTTGTAAGAACGACCGGCGGAAACGCATTACTGTGGTTTTCGTAGGCGATATGTGAGCAATCTTCCATTACGATTCGAACTAAATAAAAATACTTCCACACTAATCTTGCAGTAAAAGAAAAAAATATATATCAACTTCAGCTGCCTATAATTTCATGCAAGTCGTAAAACATGAGTACTATAAAAACTCGACGACATTTCACCGCAGAACATCAAAAGCGAAAAATATAAAATTATTTTTATTTGCTGAATGTATAACAGAATTATGATAAGATAATTTAATGTATTAAAACGCGAGGAATCTCCCATTTACAGCAAACAACCAAGTCAATTTAAAAAAAATAAAACATCGATATTATTAGAATTGTCGATATGCCCCACCTCTAGCATCGGTCATCTGTCATGTGAAACTGTCATTGTTATAAAAAAAGAAAACACAACATGGCCGCGGCATATGCGACCACAATGCAATATGTATTTACTTGTACACGCACTGTTATTGTGTTACGAGAAATTTGTGGGGAGTAACACGAATTCGGGGAAAAAATACGTAAAACATGCGCTGTATGTCGACATGTGCAATTGACAATATTTTTCTTCAATTAACTAAATTCTTTTTCGGGTCTCGGTAGTGCAGAGGTGGCTTAGTGGTAACGGCCCCGACTTACGAGTTGTAGGTCGTGGGTTCGAACCCAGGCGTTACTTTGTGTAAATAATTTCATCACCACTGCTCTCAAAACGGTGAAGGAAAATATCGTGAGGAAACTGTTAGGCTGATAATGTATATTGTGTATTTTCGGGTTTGAACGTCGAAATAAAAGCCAAGCTATGAAATAAGAAAATCTTTATAAATTGTCTGGTTAGTTGTTACCGCTACCTACTGTTCTTCTAGATTAATGCATGAGTCTTTCTAAGACCCAGGCATTTAGTGTTAATTTAACATAACATAATCAGTCTATAATGTTCCCACTGCTGGGAGACAGGCCTCCTCTTGGGCTGTAATCTACCACACGGGCGGTGCGGGTTGGTGGATGTCACATGTCTTCGAATTTTTGGTTCTAGGACATACCGCAGCCTAATTGCGGAACGCCAAATCGTCAAATGATTCTGATCAGTTGGCTTCATTTCTATCACAATTGGCTTCATTTTACGATTTTCGAATTGCGAAACTCTAGTTTATTATGAAACCAATTATAAACGTTAAGGCCCTGCGCAGAAACTAGAGTTTCGCAATTCGAAAATCGTAAAATGAAGCCAATTGTGATAGAAATGAAGCCAACTGATCAGAATCATTTGACGATTTGGCGTTCCGCAATTAGGCTGCTGGTTTCCTCACGATGATTTTGATTTTCCTTCATCGTTTTGAGAGCAGTGGTGATTAAAGACTTTACACAAAGTAAAGTGCCTGTCTGGGTTGGATCCTACGACCTACAACTCAATCGCGACGTTCTAGAAACTTGAAATTTTGCATAAGAGTTCCTTCTGTATCTAACGAAAGTGAGCACTAAATCATTTAAGAAAAATCTTCAATTTGCTTTGCTAAGCAAAACATATAATACGACATAAAATTCTCCACTACTCATACATCCATACTATCACAATAATATTATAGAGGCGAAAGTTTGTGTGTGTGTGTTTATATGTTTGTTACTTCTTCACGCTCAAACGGCTGGACCAATTTTGACAAAATTTTGTATGGAGGTAGCGGACACCCTGGATTAACATATAGGAAAATTTTTATCCCGATATTCCCACGGGATCGAAACCTATGCGGGTGAAACCGCGGGGCGCAGTTAGTAATATTATAAATTCGAAAGTAACTCTGTCTGTTTGTATGTTACCTTTTCACGCCTAAACCGCTGAACCAATTTAGATGAAATTTGGTATAGAGATAGTTTGAGCCCCGGGAAACGACATAGGATACTTTTTATCCCGATATGCCCACGGGATTGAGACTTATGCGGGTAAAACCGCGGGGCGCAGCTAGTTATATTATTAACTTTATCGTCAACTGACCACTTTATTTGTGACAACATTTTTAATGGCCATCTTAGTCAGTCTATGAATCACACATAGAAGTACCTACATAATACAGGTTGCAATTTCCGATGATAATAAATTCTTAGATAACAATCTTAGATGTTGATTATTGCTATATACATGTATTACCGAGGATTGAAGAAAACTTAGAATAAGCTATATCTATGTAGGACTTTACTTTTCCCACAAAACAGTGATTAACTTTTGAAGTAGGTAAACAGCTTGTAAATGGTGTCTTCCTTTAAAGGAAGACACCATTTAAACTTATTACTGACGGGAGAACATAGGTACTTAAGTACCTATGTTCTCCAGTCAGTAATAAGTTTGATAAATGTACCTACACTCATACGTAATCACACTAATATTATAAAGGCGAAAGTTTGTGAGTGTGTGTGCTTATATGTTTGTTACTTCTTCACGCTCAAACGGCTAGACCAACTTTGATAAAATTGTGTATGGAGGTGGCTGACACCCTTGGTTAACATATAGGCCACTTTTTATCCCGATATTTCCAAGGGATCAACACTTATGCGGGTGAAACCGCGGGGCGCAGCTAGTCAGTCTATAATGTTCCCACTGCTGGGACATAGGCCTCCTCTCTTCGAGATGGAGTGGGCTGTAATCTGCCTCGCGGGCCTAGAGCGGGTTGATAGATGTTCTAGAACATGACATCCTCACGATTTTTTTCTTCATTTCTGTAAATAGGTTGGTACAAACAATTCTACATATACGTCAATCATAATTTAAAACAAAAACTAGATGAGGTCGGCGTTTCCTATCCGAAAAAAGGCCAAAAGGTTCAAAACTAATTTATCCAAAAATTACTAAAAGTGCTCTTTGTACGTCCTAAAAATCATCCGACCTTCACAACTAGAAAGAATAAGAGTCACTCACAATCAACCAACAAGATCCCAAGTTGCACAACGAACACATACCTAACTATGACCGCATTTCACAGGCCGATCCTTACGAGTACCTAGAATCACTTCTATTTCTGCCTATACCCAATGCTGCCAACCTTTAAAAAAAGCAGCCCTGTTCCCATAGGTTTCGACAGCGGACGGCGGTATGCACACAGTCGGCAATGCGTACATCGCGCGGCGCTCACAAAGACGTGGCGGACATACGTGGCATAGCTTTGAGAAACTGGTGCCCTCTCGGATACAGCTATTCCAGCACTTCCAGGGACTGGTTTATGTTGTAGCGTTTGTGTTTGCGGCTTGTTGATGTAGGGTAGGCGGGAGTCTAATTTCAACTGTTGATTTGTGTCAGCACAATTTTGCCAATGCCACAAAATGTAACATGCATGTTTTATGAAAAAAGCGTTCTTATTTTGACAGCTGTCAAAGTGACAGTGACATTTGAATGTCAATAGATGTGAAAAATCTTCTAAGATGAGGCAATAAATTAGTTAGTATTTGTTATTATTAACTTATATATTGCTATACATTTTTGTTTTTTGTTTTATTATGTTGTATATTGAAATCAAAGCGGTACCTATTCTAACAAAAACATAGAAATGGCTACCGACAAAGTGGATGCATATATTAGTTCTAGGGATACAGCGTTAGAAAAGTCATAGCAGGTATGTAGTGCGGAAACAAGTGCGCTTGCGTCGCCGTCGCTTTGATCAACGCGACTGTAGAGGTACGTAGAGGAAACACTTATTACGGTATTTAAATCGTATCGGTTTTAATTAACGCAGCCATCGGATGTGCTTTAATTCTATAGAATAGAAGATGTTATATTTTATCAATACTTATTAGTAGTTACCAGTGGCGAAGGGTGAATTTATGACAGAGGTAAGCCGGAGCAAAAAAAAATTTCAATTATGAATTGACTGTAGTGTGGTTATGTTCCGAATTTTTGAAGGGAAGCCGGTGGGAATCGAGTTGTATGGTACCTTCGCCACTGGTAGTTACTCACTATCTCCATAATTCTTATACTTACTTATAATAATGTAATAATAAAGATGAGATTTTGTTTGTTTGAACACGGTAATCTCTGGAACTACCAGTCGGGTTTGGAAAATTATTTTTGCATTTGATAGTCCAATTCTTGGAAAAGGTTTTAGGTTATTTAACATCACGCTACTACACTTAGGAGCCGAGCAAAAATTTAAAAAAAAAACAGTGGCAATCCGGGAGTGCCGACAGAAGTGAAACTTGAACAATTACATGTGTATTTTTGGAATCGTCATACTTATATACAGAGGTGTCGATTACGATACCAGTGTCGCGAGTTCAATGGTATTTTCCTATCTAAAAAAATGCCCAACTCGCTTAAAGAAGTTTTCACTTCAAAAACGACAGAAGGAACTCTAAGCAAAAACGAAATATCAGTTTTTGCGGGAAATATGACTGTTATTTTAGTATGTTGTAGTGTCTTATGACTTCCACGCGAGCCAATCTGTGGGCAGAAGCTAGTAACTTTATATACGCTTTTGTTTTAAAAGCGTAAAAAATGTAAGGTAAGTTACGACTATTGTAGTTTAACTGGTCAAGCCCCGCGCGTTACCGATCGGTGACGAAACAATAGAAAGTCAATTGTGTCTCATTAGCGGAGCTTGACAGATTAAAGCGCTTTGATTATCTTTAGCAGGCAATTACCTTTTTAGGTAGAATGACATTGTTGCATGTCTTTAACCTAGATCAGTTTAAACATGGGACTAGCCTACAGAATATTTATCTAGATTACTATATAACTAAATAAAATAAGAAGACGGTTTAAATCTCTATGATTTTTTTTCCTCACTTTTTCCAAAAATTTTATAATCAACTTTACTAAACATTTACCCCCTTACTAATAAACCTATTATATCAGATGAATAGTTAGACACCGATTTCTCTCTTTCAGTCGTCAGTAATTTAACTTTCGAAAGAAGAAGACAAAGCATTGTATAACTATACAGACGCTATACTAAGTTTTTTTAGTAAGGGGGTTAATGAATCGATATTAACTGAAACAACACAACGCTATTAACACAATAAAAGACAATTTACCGTTCGATATTTAAATCTGAAAACCATAAATCAAATCACAGCTCAACTTTACGACATCCTATCACCAAATGTCAAACGAAAAAAAAAAAGTCGTTTGACAAATGACACACAAATGTCACACGTCATAATTCACGAAACGACACAAGGCATCACACTTTGTATCAATCACTATGGACGACTCAATCACTTTACCAATCAGTAAATGAGAAATATAAATAATTAATCGACAATATATAAATGTTAATGTGTTGGCAGTGGTGCATAAAGCGGTCCACGACTTGAAAAAAAGACAGTAGCCGCTGCGTGTTTCTGTTGGACAGTGAATGATGTGGAGTCGTCTTTGTTTTATTTTTATTTATATTTTTGCAATTGCAGTTTTGCGGTGGTGTTTGCTCTTTTTGTCGTTGGTACATAGAGTTTTGTTTATAGAGTACCTACTGTCGTTTTGTAAAAATGAATTAATTTTCGTTTTGGTTTTTTACTCTGGATCGGAAAGTAAAATGGTTAATTGTAAGCAATCGTGGTCGATCTTTTTTTTTTGTTCTGGGATAAAAAGATTTATCTGTATTTACACTCAATGACATGTTTTGGTGTAATTTAGCTAAAACTTAGCATTTTAAAAAGAACAAGTTTAGATTTAAAGGGAAATATAAACATTTATATAAATAAAATTAAAAATTACTTAATAATCCAACAATCGAACTAAAAAGCAATGATATCCAACCACAATCTTATTGCAAAAAGAACTTTACTTCTAACCCAATAAAACTCAAATTAGTTTAATAAATTCAAACAGGTGCTAACTGTCGACACCCTTATCATAATCCAATAAATTAGTGATGCACAAACGCGTTTTACATATCGATACATTAGTGTTGTGACAAGCACATTAGGCGGTCCATTGGTAATAAAAAAAATGAGCATTGAATATTTAGCGATTGCAATGTTACTTTTTGCTTCATGTAATTGTTTTGCATTAATTTTATTACTCTAAATGGCTATTTTATAAAGTATAAAATTAGTTTCTAGATGTTTTTACCTTTAAAGGTGACTAAACTCTAGGAGGTATCCGCAAAATGGTGTAGGTGCTAGTAAAAATCATAATATATGTAGCTATAATACATTTTTACATAATGCGACTTCGAATTTTGCACTTAAATTACTCACTCGCTTATAAATGGTTCGTTTTGAACGTGGCATTTGAGATAAAGTCGTAGTAATATATTCATTGAAGGAACAAATTGGTTTTAACGCTTACGATGGTAGCGTTTTTCAATAATATCTATATAATTAATCGAACTAATGATTATTTAATTGAATGCTGTCACGACACATTTATTTTAAAACTAAGAAAAACTTTCAGTTTCAATCATTTCAGTTATACCATGAAAAAATCGATCAAAAAAATGATCTTAATCAAAATTCACACAGCCAATTTCGAAAAAAAAAAGCACGAAAAATAATAAAAAGCCACAGTTAACTCCACCGATTCCGTAGCGCCCTCACAAAATCTTTCGTACCACGTCTCGGTCACATGGACCCCGTGTTTTACGCCGAGAAAAACACCAACATTCCCCTTAGAAAGGAAAAAATACCGCTCATGCAATAAATTTGACGACCAGTTTGTTTGTCACTCAATTGTGGATCGGGTTCACGTTTTTCGAAAAGAGTGAAATTGTTTTTGGCGTAAAATTCAAAAGTATTCTTTCTTATTAAAGTATTTTTTTAAGAAAAAACTTTATTAAGAGATAGTTAAAGATCTAGTTACTACAAGCGGTACTAATTTGTACCAGCTCGTCCTTGAGGAGTTAAAATGAGGATCTAATTTACCCGTTTTTAGTAAAAACTAACCTGTAAACTAAACCATTATAATTTGTTATCAAATGGTAGACAGCTGCCATAAATGGCGTTGTCAAGTATCAGTCTAGATTTGAGATTAGCTAGGAGATCCATGACTATATCTATGACTGGTTGCTATGGTAAGGAATGTTTAATAATAACACAACAGCAAAATCTTTCAACTTCGTTTATTTCCCTCAATAGACACTTAATCAAAGAAAACCTACGTCTATGTTTTTTTCAACATTACGTGAATCAAAGACAAATGCCATCTAAGGCAGCCATTACAATGTGCGTTGACCATTGACTCAGTTTACCATAAATAAGTACTTCATCTTACAGCTCAGTGATACAGCAATTTATTGCTAATCGCGTTTATAGAGTATCCATGTCGATATGTTTTTTTTATCGACACTCGCACGTCACTAGAATTACGTAATAATGAATTTATGAGATTTTTATAGTGTCTTGTCTTTGTGTGCAGTTTTGCTTGCGTGAGAGAATTAAGTCTTTTAATATTGTTGTAAGTGTTTTTTGCTGTTTAATGATTTATGCACTTATTTTTACGAGCATTTTCTCTTATTGGGTGAACAGGAGTGTGGCCTAAGTAATATAGGTAACAAGATTTATTGCTAATTGCTTTAGATTAAGACATACTTATTAACATTTTTTATCAGGCAAATTAATGTTACTTTTTTTAAGTTCCTAGCATTACCTTATCATTTTACCTATCAACACCATGTTTCAATATTTTAATTAAATTGTTCTTCTTAATCATAATCAAAGTAATTTATTCAAACTAGGCTGAGTACTTTTTGAACGTCAAAATTATAAGACTGTCCCCCAAAACCCTTCACCACTTCCTAGTGCTTTACCTAGGAAGAAGAAGTGGCGCAACAAACTCCTCAGCAGAAGTAGTAAGTAAATAATAACAATATTGATAACCCTGAGTTATTGTCAAAATTTTATTTTAATGTGCCAAGTAAAGCACTTCGTTTTAATCCACCCATACGTGTGCCTCACACATCCTCGAATTATAGGCAGAACAGTTACATTGTGCGAGCAAGCAGAAATTTCAATGATATATGCAAGGAATATGATTTTGATCCATTCACAATAAGTGTGAATTCGGCCAGAAGGTGCTTAAGCCTCAAATTTTTCAAGTAGTGGTAGGTTATATTTGTTTTTGTTATTGTATTTTTTATATTACTTGTTACTTTAATTTAGGCGGTGTTTTTATTGTTTTTGTGCTCACACCTTAAATAACTATTATAAGTCTATACGTGAGGATTTGTAATTGGCTTTCTGGTGACCATGGTTTTCTTTTTTGTTTGTTTTTATTAGCTGTAAGTCCTCCATGTACTAAAATAAATAAATAAATAAATAAATCGCAACAACTGTCAACCATATTTCATTGCCCAACTAACCCATTTATTTTTTAAGTAGGTACAAACACAACACACCCACAAAACACTACATATTCCTTCCATTCTGTCCGAATAACATCGCTTGGTATTTAAAAAATTAACTTGCTTAAAAAACTGAACGCGAACGAACCTCGGAAAAAAGTCGCAATAAGTTTTTGCGAGCTAGTGAAAGGCCGAATGTTGGGTAGCCGTGAAATGTCTTTATCGGCGCCGACTCGATTTTATAGCAACATACAACGGTGTGTATGTGTCGATGTTTTTTTTATCGATATACTGTTCGAGTGCGTGCGACTGTCACTAATGATTTTGACAGTTTATTGTTGGATTACCTACATTTTATCATGAATGATATAGAAAATCGATAAAATGTTAAAAGTGATGAGGAATTTTCCATCTTAAGGAAATTATTAGTACGTAAGCGTTGTTTTAGAAAAGCTAAAGCTTAACACAGAATGGCTCTATTATAAAAATCTACGAATAAATATATACAGTACCATTTTAGTACAGATTGTTTATTCATAACTGTATTGAAAATGTCAAGTTTTAATATCCTAATTAACCCTTTTTACACCCCAAACAGCAGCCCATAGCAGACTTTAATAAAAACATCCACAAATGCAAGCACATTACTCAATTTATTTCCAAATTACAGACATATGCCGAATTATTTGATCCCCCGTTGCCATAGCAACGCCCCACACAGCAGGGCTGTCGAAATCGCGGCTAGCACACCAATTACAATTAGCCATCGTATTATATTTGTGCCAGCCCTTGTTATTAACAAATTGGCCTCAGTTTTGTTAATCAGATCTTCATTGTATTTGTTTGTAGCAGATTTAATTTTGGTAATTGTGTACTGTGAGACGGTTGATCTTATGATGGTGATTTTTTTGGTATAGAGCAAGCTGTGCTCTGAGTATTTTTGAAGGATAATTATCCGGAAGAGAACTGGAGTTACCAACATCGCTTATAGAATTAGCAAACTGAAGTAACAATGGGCTGGCCTGGCAGGTCGGTCCGTGGATGGGCCCCCTCGTGTCTCGGAAAGCACGTTAAGCCACGCATGCAAGTTGATCTTTGTGTGAATCATTGAGTCATTACGGATAGTCAGAAACCCAAAAGTCTGACAACCAGTCTTACCAAGGGGTATCGTATTATCCAATATCTCGAAAACTATTGAATTTTATGTCTGTCATTTATATGGTGTAGGTACATAATTTACCGGTCAAGCGGCGCGCATCGCCCATTGGCGACGAAACAATAGAAAATCAATTGTGTCTCATTACCGGAGCTTGACAGATTAAGAGTATTCTATTCTATTCGGCCATACATATGGGGGGTTCAATTTGTTGCATTTTTGGACCCCGCTATCAGCTCCTGACATACGTCGAATTTCAAGTAACCCTGTACATCGTATATTCAGTGATTTATGGTGCAAGTGGAGCTAAATTTAGGTTTTTGAATACCAAGTCAATGGCGCCGATTCTCTTGTTCACAAACTAAACTAAATTTAAGTTCAGTGCATCTTTTTCTTTCTATTTCATTAGAAAAAGGACAGGAGATAAATATTAGTTTAGTCCTGTCAAATTAAGATACTCCATACACAATTTAGACGTGATTAAAAAATTGGCTATTTTAAATACGTCAATTTACATCAGGCACTGACTAATTTGACAGGTCTAAACTAATATTTATCTTCTGTCCTTTTCTTAATGAAATAGAAAGAAAAAGATGCACTGAAATTAAATTTAGTTTAGTTTGTGAACAAGGGAATCGGCGCCAATGTCCACGAATTCAACTCTTTATTGAATTTAATACCCATTCCTCTATAAAATATCTCCGTTAGTGGTCACCATTAATTCCCCATATCCTTTATTAATGGCCTACCAATAAGCTTCCCTTTAACCCTCCGAAGCTCTCGTTACACAATAACGAAGTGAACCGGAGAGCGGCTGTTATTTGAACCTCAATCAAGTTACTGGTTTCATTAGTTTGGTTCAACTACTGCAAGTGCTGTTGGGTTAAAACTTAAAATTGCATTCATTGCAAAGGATTTTATAAATCCAGCACACATTGTATTCCTTGAAGGGAGAGAGTAGGAGGAGAGGAGTAGGAAGGAGAAGAGGGGGAGGGAGAGGTTGATGATGATAATGATTTTGTTAATATTGATGTGGAAAAGAATACAAAAGTCACTAGTTGGAAAGAATCGAAGTAACCCTTGAAAAAATTTGAATCATAAAGGTGTAGAGAATGAAGAGAATGCAGAATTATAATTATCTTGATTTTAAAAGATATATTATAGGTGAATTTGTTTGAGATCTATCCAGCAGAGGGTCACGATAAACTTATAAGTTATAAAGTACAAAAGACCATAATCATCCAAATGGTTAGAAAATCAGATGAAGTCATCAGAAAATATGAAACCCAAACAATGAAACTGAAATACTGAAAGCAACAACAGAATGGAGAGTTGAAAACAGAACACAATTCACAACAGAACTCTTAAGCAACAGTCCTCAAAATTCACATCAATCATACGAAAACGTACAGCTTGAATTTTCTCAGAAACCAGACCAACTCCCACTTAGGTATTAGGTACCTACCAACCGTTCACTCTACCCACCAACTTAAAAACTTACCCACGAAAGCAACCCACAAACGAAACCAGTTTTTATCGCATCGAAATAAGATGCATTGTTAGAAAAAGTCACAGAAAAAGTAACTTTGTTTTACCCAAGATTTTTTTTCTATTTTTTCTTCGTATTGTCTCAGTGAAACACGCAAAGCAACAATTGCTTGGTTTTTCTTGAAGACGGAAGTTGCCATATAATTATTTTCAAATTAGACGCAATTGTAGATTTCGGATGTCTCTGCCTAGGCCGTGAGAAAGATGGTGACATTTTTTTTGTTACGTCAAGTCGAGTCAAAATATGTGATTTGATTTTAAGTGCACACCCGAATTTGGCGTGTGAAGATGAAAATAATAAGGACGGTTTTTGTGATACAATAGTTGAAAGTGGTAGGAGGAGGGGTGTCTGTCAAGAGGTCGTGAGTACTCATGTGATATGTTAAATTTTTGAGTTGAAACCACTAAAGTAACATACATCAACGAAGGGTTTGGCAAAGCTGTACCTAGCCAGTTAAGTTATAGGGGCCGAGCCTAACCGGGCACTAGAAACGAGAAATTCCTGATGAAAAATCACAATATAAGTGATATTGCCCGACTTGGTAATCGGCCCAAGACCTCGTTCTCTTGCGACCACTAGACCAATGAGGCAGAGTGGTTCGTCAACTCGTCCTATATGCCTACGGCCCATTTGCGATGACTTGAAGAAAATCAAAACAAAAGTTTGGGCCGTACGAATCACTCATGAGGCAGTGAAGCCACTACTTGTATGAAAAATATATATAAGTAACTTAGTGGAAGGAGACAATGTTAAAGAACTATTTAATATCGATAGAAGAGGCAATAAGAGAGGAATTTTCAATTCAAAAGAGAAAATAGAAAACTTTACTTCTCCAAATGGTGAAATTTTTAGAGAAATTCAGAATCAAGAAGACAGATGTGAAGTTGACAGCAATATTAATATTTTAAATCAAACTCCACTAAAGCAGCACTAAAGGAGTCCAGTAATTTGAAATTATTTACAAGCTTAGAGAGCTACAATTTTCAAATCAGTGCAGGTGTTTAGATACTCCGTTAGTTAGTTTCCTTGCCTTTTAATATACCTACTTTCTTGACACTCAAACACAGGCTGGTGAATGCACAATTTGTTTTTACTACCCATAACAGCTGTCCATAATTGGCATCTAGTCTTTTCTTTAATATTATTATGTTACTAGCTTCTGAAATTTCTTGTTCCCCAACCCACCCCGCGTTATCACTTTGTTTTCACTTAGCTTTCTTTCTGACTTTCTTTTTCTTTTTGCTTAGTTCCTAAGGGTCACAGCGTGACGTTAAATAGCCTATAGCCTTCCTCAAGAATTTGGCTATCAAATGCAAAAAGATTTTTTCTAATCCGACTGGTAGTTCCCGATATTAGCGCGTTAAAACAAACGAAATATTCAGTTTTATTATATTAGTAAGTATATGTAGATAGCGTGACATTAAATGGCCTATAGCCTTCTCGAGAATTGGGCTATCAAATTTAAAAATATTTTTTTTTAATCCTACTGGTAGTTCCAGAGATTACCCCCTACTTACAAACTTATAAGTAAACAAACAAACTTTTAAATCTTTTTAATATTAATAATAAGTATAGATTACTTAGGTAAGTATGTATATCTCTTCTATAAATCATTATTTTAATCTAGTTTTAATTTCTGTTTTGCTTCATATTTTATTCGAATAACACGCGAGTTAATAAATCTATTATGTTGGCGCATACTATATTATATTTTTATTAATTTTTCACGCTCTCATTCCCTTTAGTTATGGTGATATTCAAACTCTAAGACGTTTATTTTGTCTTAAAAATAATAAATGCTTTATTCATTCACATACCAATATAATCTAAGTCTTCCTCTTCTTTTAGTTTCCATGGCAATGGCTTTCAAGCTTTGTCACCATTATCTTTGATAGCTTTATCCTACTGTGTGTAAGCGTCCTCCCTTTTGTGCCATGCTGCCCTAGTCTATCTTAGTCTTACATCCAGGTCTTACATTCGGTCCTGTTAAGTTCCATCATCATCATCAGTGCATTTCAGAAGGCCAGTTCTCGTAATTTAAAAAGTACACAATCTAGTCGCAGTCTCCTCTCAGCGACAAACAAATGTCAAAAACTTGTCAAAATGTAAGGAAATTAGAGGTATTTTTGACAGATTGAGACAGATTTGACTGTGAATGTTCTTAAAATTACGAGAATTGCCCCTCAATTCACTGCTGCACATAGGGCTCTCTACAATCGCTCACCATTTTTAGCTCCTCGGCTACTTTCATTCGACTTTAAAGCTTCCTAACTTCAAACTGTAACCGCAAGACTCCATAGCATGGCCACCGTAGAAACGGAAGAAACTTATGACAACATGACAGATTGCAAGAAGTTTTCTACGTGTGATATCAAAAACTAAGCAAAATAAATGCCATTTTATATAGAAAGAGATAAGCTACGAAATAAGAGAGAATTGTTAATTCTTCGTAGAGTAGATGTAGAAGGTAGTCAATAAAAATGTTGAAATCAAGAAGAAATTTGTCAATGAATGAATTGTTAAGTATGCATTAACATTATGAAAGTTTTGAGTATGAATGTGGAGGGCTATACGAGTAGGGGAAGACCAATGAAAGGATAGATAGACTGTGTGAAAGATTATAATTATATGGCTAAAAAGGAACTGACTACCGGAATGACGACGAAACAAAAGAAGTAAGGAAGAAGAAGTCATGTTACGCCGATCCCAAATAAATTGGGAGAATGATGATGAAGTATTCACTTGGAGTTAATGAAAACAATCGCCAACATGAATTGAGTAAGAGCGATGGACAATGCTTGTTAATTATAATGAAAAAGACCCGAAAAAAAGAGTTGTAGGCAAGTTACAAGCTAACATAATGGATTTGATATAAATAAAATATTGAATAGTTATATAAAGCAGTGATAACGTCTATGTACTAATCCTTGAGAAGTCTAGTTGTACTAGTATCTGCATAGACAGACGGTTGAGTAACCGTTAGAATCAGGGATGCCATAAGATATATATTACTAAGGCACCTTTTTCATTGGCATGACGATCACAAATGATTGATTGCATTTAAGAAAGTAAGATTTTATAGAAGGTTCTTGGTTTGATGAAAATAATGTACATAAAGAAAGAAATAAAGAAAATTATAAAAACAAAAACACTTTAGACCAAAAATAAAGGTTGGAGAGAGAGAGAAAGAGAGAGAGAGATAGGAGAAAGAATTATAATAGTAGTTTTGAGGATTTTGTGTAAAGATACAGTATTTGATGTTAATCCTTGTGTTTCTTTCTCCTAATGATTGTCCTAATATTAGACACAAAATTATTCCTAAAACTTTAAAAAATTAGAATGCCGATGATATAATAGAAGATTTTGCATCACAAATATTTTATTATTCGCATAATAGCTCCTTCAGTAGCATGTTTAATAGATGCAATCTAATATGGTAGCGATGTAAATTGTAGATAATAAAGAAACCTATATAGTTATATTAACTTGCCCTGTTGAAAGTGCTTCAATGATTTTAGATGGATGATATATAAGGGAAATAAGACTTTGGAGGTGCTCGTGGCTAAGTAATAACAACTGCACGGGTCGATCAAAGGTTGAGCTACGTTTGACGAGATCGGTCCGTGGATGGGTGTCCACGTATTGCCTTGCCTCGGAAAGCACGTGGAGCCGTTCGTCTTCAGGGTCATTTGTAGATCATTGACAGTCGTTACGGGTAGGCAGAAGCCTGGAAGTCTGACAACCAGTCTTACCAAGGAGTATCGTGTCACCCAGTAACTGGGTTGTCGAGGTCAGCTAGGCAGTTACTCAATGTAAAATACTGGTATTCAACTGCATCAAGTTAGACTGGAAGCCGACCTCAACATAGCTGGAAAAAGATGATGATCTACAATAGACTTTGTACTATCAGCCATATTGCAAAGATAACAATTCAAATCAGCGCCAGCCCTATCTACAAAGCTTGTTTAAAATTTTCCTATAAATAATTACAATTGACAGGTTTAGCTATATAACGGTCTGGATTCTAGTCTAGATCTAAATCAGAGGTTATGCTTCAGTTAGCAACGTCGCCGGTAGGGGGCGTCGTTGACTGAGCCAAATGGATGGGTGTCCAGAGAAAGTGGGAACTTTCCATGTTACGATAGAAAATTGTTGTTTGAAGTAAATTGTATGGAATTTTTGAAATGTTATGGGTTTTGTGTTGATTTAGTTGACAGCTGCATCCTTGTGTTGGTAATAACAGCTAGGTAAAGTAACACGAAAATAGGTACATTTAAGTCAGCAATTAACAGCGGTAAAATTTAATGTGTCAACTGTACATGTGTTGTTATTTGCACCAGCCAATCATAAGAGCTAACATGAGATTAGATATTAATCAATAATTTTGAGAAAGTCGGTTGTCTCTAACAGCAAAAGTCAGCAAGAAAATCGTTGTATAAATCTAAAATTCATCAATATTTAAACCATTTAATAATTCATTAGTTACTACCAATGACCGCTAGATGGCACTGCATGATTAATTAGCAAGATTAGCTCAATAAAATTAGGAGATAATTAGGAAAACTCAGGAGGCTTCTGATTTCAATGTTTAACCCGTAGGTACTGTTTGACCCTTTACATACGTATATAGGTATGTTAAACGGTGGATGCTAGAGAAACACAACTACAACAAATTATACATTGATTTCGTGAATCATGTAAAATTATTTATAAAAAATACCATAAATATTTATATCTATTTTCAACTTAACAAAACCAACACGTATTATTTTAAAAAGAGAATCACAGACATCAATTGCATACACACGCACACAAGGCCATGAAAAATGATTGTGATTGTACCTCTTCGCTCATTATGAACGCCTGGTAGGTACCTATGATTGATGTTCGTAGATTGTGCGACGGAAAACCGTGAGTAATGTTAAGAAAATGTGTTGTATGCTTGTTTTATTTACTTACTAGCTGCGCCCCGCGGTTTCACCCGCGTAAATGTCGATCCCGTGGGAATATCGGGATAAAAACTATCCTATGTCCTTTTCCGGGACTCAAGCTATCGATATACCAAATTTCATCAAAATTGGTTCAGCCGTTTGAGCGTAAAGAAGTAACAAACATATAAACACACACACTCACAAACTTTCGCCTTTATAATATTAGTGTGATTTCTGTACCTAAACACATAATATATATTGTATATAACCCAGTGCTGATATCAGAAAAAATATACTAGAACATTTTTCTCGGCAGCAAATACCGCTTAGGTTTGTATAGAACTATGATACATGGCTCCTAGTTTAAGAGACAGGGTAATATTTCTGTTTGTAATAGATATTGGTAGCCTCCAACTTTTGTACAAACAATTATGTATCATTTTGGTAATCTAGAGAGCAGTGGTGGCCCAGTGGTAACAGCCGCGACTTATGAGTTGTAGATCGTAGGTTCGAAACCAGACAGGGGCTTTACTTTGTGTAAATTATTTCATCACCACTGCTCTCGAAAACGGTGAAGGAAAACACCGTGAGGAAACCGGCATGTCCTAGAACCAAAAATTCGAAGACATGTGACATATACCAACCCGCACTGGGCCCGCCGCGTGGAGGATTACGGCCCACTCCCTCTCACAGAGAGGAGGCCTGTGTCCCAGCAGTGGGAACATTATTTATAGGCTGATTATGTTATGTTACGTTTAGTAGTCTACCAGTATGCTCAACCTGTGCATAAATGTATGTATGTAGCTATGTATTACTTTGGATATTTTTTTTTTCTATTGTTATATAGGTTTTTCGCATATCAAACGCCTCCGTGCCCCTAAAAGCACATTATATCGTTGGCTGCAATTCGTAGATCTTTGACAGTCGTTACGGGTAGTCAGAAGCCCGAAACTATGACAAGCAGTCTTACAAGAGGTATCGTATTACCAAGTAACTGGGTTGTGGAGGTCAGTTAGGCAGCCGATCCATCATGTAAAATACTGGTCTTTCTAGCTGCATCTGGTAAGACTGGAAGCCGACCCCATTATATAAGGTGTAAAAAAATTAACTGCAAGAACTTTAAGAGGTGCTTTAGACCATCGAACTGAACAACTTTCACTATGGGACCAACTCCGAAATCACGAAAAAAAAATCAGCTGTTTCATACATTTTGGCCGAGTAGGTATTGAACTTTTGTATGAAACAGCTGATTTTTTTTTCGTGATTTCGGAGTAAGTGAAAGTTGTTCAGTTCGATGGTCTAAAGCACCTCTTAAAGTTCTTGCAGTTAATTTTTTTACACCTTATATAGTTGGGAAAGGGTTAGGCAGATCATAAGAACGAAAAGAACTGATAATGAAAACATTTCCATTTTTTTAGGAATTTCCCTATACCGGTCAATAGAATGCCCTATATCCAGCAATCCATACTATCCATACTTAATATTATAAATTCTAAAATAACTCTGTCTGTCTGTATGATACCTTTTCACGCCTAAACCACAGAACCGATTTAGATGAAATTTGGCACAGAGATAGTTTGAGTCCCGGGGAAGGACATAGGATAGTTTTTATCCCGATATTCCCACGGGATCGACACTTATGCGGGTGAAACCGCGGGGCGCAGCTAGTAGACTATGAAGATGATAATTGTATCGGCTGTTGCCGCTGTTTGTACTTCGAATAATGGACTGGTGATGGTTCATGAATTTAATTTATTTTACTTTAATTAATATGACGAAATGAAATATGACGACGCGACGACCAAGACTAAGACAGGCCCCTTGGCGGCGCAAAGTGGAGATGCGGTATGGCTCCGCAGGCATGGACGCGGAAAGTCCTGCCGTGCGCCATCTGGCGGTGGCGGGGCCGTAACATAATATTTTCTAGTATCTTTCCGTATAGCCCTCATCAACATCGCGACGATTGGATAAGTGAATTTGCAGTATCCTTTCAAGAATTGATAACATCAATGCAATCTAGGTCTCCTTAGGTCTGATACAAATTGCTCTGGAGCTAGATAAATCATGTTTTGAGGAAAATTCCGACAACTGGTCGAAGATTCGAAGTCTGCATCTTAGAATCGGGTAATAAAGCAGTCGCTCTATGTAAATATTTATATTCATCTGCATATATGCTATAAATAGGCCCGTGGCTAAATAATAACAGATGCACAGGTTGGACCCCTACGTGCCTCGGAAAGCACGTTAAACCGTTGGTCCTGGCTGTCATTCGTGGATCTTTGACAGTCGTTACGGGTAGTCAGAAGCCCGAAAGTCAGATAACCAGTATTTCTAAGGGGTATCGTATTACCCAGTAACTGGGTTGTGGAGGTCAGATAAATAACTCTAATCCCTAGTAGGACGAAGATGCTTATGTCGCAAAGTCAGGCCCGTTTAGTGGTTTATAAAGAAAAGACATTCTATTGCTCTTATCCCAATAATGTATATTTGTGGTCGGCGTAACATGTCTTTTTCCTCCATACTTCTCTATGAGCCGCCATCACGACAGTCACCCCCTTTCTAACCATATCATCATTCACACAATCCATCCATCGTTGCTTTGGTCTTCCCCTACTGTTATAGCCATCGACAATCATACTCCAAACTTTCCTTACGACATTTTATATTCTATGAAGGTTCATCGTTTTGAAAAAGATCGACGAGCTTTCCAAAAAATAACAAGAAATAGAGGTTGTATTAAAAAGTTTGTATTAAAAAACGGAACACAATATACAATAAAAAATGATATTCCAAAATTCCAAATACAAAAATCGATTTCCATCTGTCATTTCGTCACGCCATAACCTAAAAAGTGTCGACTTATACAAAATACACCTTAAAGCCTTCGTTTTAAGGTTTGAATTTATTTGTAGTGACATAATTGTCACTGAAAAGTACCGGGTAGAAGTTGCGGTATTTTTGCCTCACGTACCGCGGTCTCGAGTTGAGATCTGTCATTATTGTGATAACACTGTCTGTCTACGTGAGGAGAACTGTCCGTTGGTGTAGTGGTGCGATCAGGTCGATAGTAGTTATCGATGATTCGGAATTGCCTTTTAAAATATTGGTTGGGGATGTAGGACAAGAAAATGAGATAGAATTAACTGTACATTTTTTGATGCAAGAAGCTTTTTTATGGTTTTTGTTCAGGAAGACGTTTATTAGCAAGATGCGAATGACCTTTGTAGGAATAATAACTAATTCATTGAAAAAACCTGATGAATTGTGTTATATTGACATTCTCACCATTTCCCAAATGACGACTTGCTGCAAAATAACAGTATTTTACATGAATTGATTGCCAACGAAGCTCCCAAAAGTAAATCAACTACTCTCTGCATTACTACAAATCCACAATCCACAAGGCAAGCGTCACCACGACATGACCACAAGCAAAGTCAAAGTCAAAGCATTTATTTCAAATAGGCACATAAAAGGCACTTTTGAACGTTAAAAATTATCTTAAAATAGAATTGATTCTAGTCGCCCATTCCAAAAGGTAGTTTTCGTATGGAGAAGAATGGGCAAGAAACTCCACCGTTACTCTTTTAAAATGTTTTAGGTACAATATTTTGCATGGGTACATTAATTATATAGTACATTAATTATATATTATAAGCAAAACACAAGACCAGTATCCCAAAAACCAAACTGTCAAACTCAAACGTCCACCATCCATGACAAGTGTCACGAATGACATGACAGCCGTTACCTCTCAAGTGCCCTCCATTTTACTTTACCCTATAAATTATAAAGCCGTGACGTTTCGACTCGATGTGCCCAACACTATATCATACATACTTACAGCTATACGAGTTGTTTACAAACATATAATTACTTGGTAGGTCGATGCATATCTTAGGTATGTTTGTGTGCGTTTTGACAGCTGTGTGGGTGTGTGCATGAAAGGTGTGGGGTGTGAGTGTGTGTGTAAACTAGTTTTCTTGCTGTATGAGTGATTGTAAGTCCCAACGACCACACAGTCGACTGATCAAATTTATTTATTTATTGTTTTGATTTCATTATGTGGGTCGTTGTTTTTGGGGTGTGTTAAGATAAATAGTTGTAATTCTTTAAGTACCATGTAATTTATCAGGACATGACTGTGTTAGAATGCCAATGAAAAACCAATTTACTTTTTGTTTAACTTCTGTAAGTGGTCATAACTAAGGAAGTGCGACTGTACTTATTTATATATTTAATACTGCAAGCACATAAATGTACGGGTATCATTTAAGCTATCACCAATTTAATTAGTTTTGTGTTTCTTAAATAATAGGGTTTGTCCTCCAAATAGTAGATCTGTCACCAAAATGTAGTCACCAAACAATGCAAGTGACCTAACCAAACCGAACCTCGGGGTGCCCTTCGCTCGCTGTTGCATCCTATGTCGACGGAGCCCCGCTTCCCTATTTCTGTGTAAAGGGTTTAAAGTAACCTAACCAAACCGAACCTCGGGGTGCCCTTCGCTCGTTCTTGCATCCTATGTCGACGGAGCCCCGCTATCTGAGAACGAAAATATTTCGTGGCGATAGATCTATTTATTAGGTGATACAAATATTTCGTGGCGATAGATCTATTTATTAGGTGATACAACTTGATGACAAATATAAATTTTGGTGATAGAAAATATAGTTCCCTAAATGTACAGAGGCGGACTTAATGCCACAGACATTTTCTACCAGTCAACCTTTGGGTGATGCAGAGACAAACAGTGGTAGGTGCAATCATGAAAATTGAGGAATAAATATTAGGTCCTTACATATGAAATTGGCGTTTTGTATGGAAGGAACAAAAAGTCGAATATTTTTTTAATATAATATATTTAATTAATCAAAGTATGAACCATTGTTTTCAATGCACTTTTGCCATCTTATAGGTAGTTCATTGATCCCTTTACTAAAAAAACCAGTCGGACGGGAATCAATAAAATCTTTGAAGGCGATTTGGACTGCCCCATCGGAGTTGAATTTTTTCCCTTGCAAAAAGTTATCCAAATTGCGAAAAAAATGGTAATCTGTTGGAGCAAGGTCCGGGGAGTACGGAGGATGTCTAAGACATTCCAATTCCAGCTCTTCTAATTTGGTAGCCGTCTGTTGCGCAGTGTGTGGTCTGGCGTTGTCGTGAAGCAGCAGTGGCGTGGAGCGATTGACCAGCCTTGGTTGTTTAGCCGCTAGCTTTTCCATCATGGTTTGTAATTGCTGACAATAGACATCAGCTGTAATAGTCTGGCCAGATTTGAGAAAACTGTAATGAACAATACCGGCACTAGTCCACCAAACGCTTACAAGTAACTTTTTTGGGGTTAATTTTCGCTTGGGGCAGGATTTGGCTGGCTGGCCAGGATCCAACCATTGCGCTGAGCGCTTCCGATTATCGTAAAGAATCCATTTTTCATCACAGGTAATGATTCGGTTTAAAATACCTTCATTGTTGTGCCGGTTCAGTAATGTAACGCAGCAGTCGACGCGCGTTTGCCGGTTTGCTTCAGTCAATTCGTGAGGTACCCACCTTTCAAGCTTTTTAATCTTCCCAATTTGCTTCAAGTGAATTAAAACAGTTTTATCACTAACATCGAAGCCTGCAGCTAACTCGGACGTGGTTTGCGATGGGTCCGCTTCCACAATAGCCTTCAATTCTCCATTATCAACTTGGGTCTCAGGCCGTCCACGGGGCTTGTTCTGCAGGTCGAAATTTCCAGAACGAAAACGTTGGAACCAAAAACGAACTGTGTTTTCTTTTGCAACATGACCGCCATACACATCATTCACCCTTCGAGTCGTTTCCGCAGCACTAGTGCCACGGCGGAACTCGTACTCGTAAATAATGCGATATTTTAAATTTTCCATTTTGTAAAATGAGTGACGCAAACAGAAAAAACAGAAGAAAAAAAACAAATGAATGACGGTCATCGAAGCACAAATACATGAGTAAATAGCTGTACAAATTTGAATTTGGAATTCCTTACCAAAGAGGAGAAATTCGTGATTAAAGTGGCCAGTACGAAAAACGCCAATTTCATATGTAAGGACCTAATACTTATAATATAGTACTTATCTGGGAATATGTATAGAGTTGACTAAAACATATTTCTTTTTTTAAAATATAATAACAAGTTGCCAAAAATTTATAGCAACGTAAGTGTCTCGTTATATCCGAATCAATTTTTGACTACTTTTTATCTAGGTAGTTTATTTTTGCCGAGTACCTATAGGTAATATAATCAGCATATAATGTTCCACTGCTCACTGCTGGGACCCAGGCCTCCTCTCTTTAAGAAGGAATGGGCCGTAATCTACCACGCGGGCCGATTGCGGGTTGGTAGATGTCACATGTCTTCGAATTTCTGGTTCTAAGAGAAGTTTCCTCACGATGTTTTCCTTCACCGTTTTGATAAACCGTGGTAATAAAATATTTACACAAATTAAAGCGCCTGCCTGGGCTCGAACCCACGACCTACAACTCGTAAGTCGGGGTCATTACAAGTGCTCTAAGGTGATATAAGGATAAAGGAATATCTCCTTCTAGGCACTCTAGCAGATTAGCCCTACAGATTAAGTAATATCTAATGCGAGCATCAGACATTCTTACGGACTTATTCAAAAGTAAGTAAGCACGTCTTTTAAACATAAACAAAAAAAAAAAAAACAGCAGACAATTTCAACTATTAATATTTAGTAAAACACTACTTAGTTATTATTATAATCTGTTTCGTTTTTTATCTGAAACAGTGCAAAATTAGTTGGAATTACATACATCGCGTGTTGTTGTTTTAAATTCATTGCAATACATGATAAAAAATATGTTGTGTCATTTTAAAAAACTTTTGCAACCTTTGCTAAAATGTGTGGACTGTTTATTTTTTTATTCAAGGTTGAAATTGGAACACCAAATAGTTTGGAAACTGTGAAACTGTGATGCAACCTCTAAGGTCGCTTCGAATATATAATAGAATGCAATTTAAATTAAAGCAGATGGCAGCACATTCGCACAACATTAGGACAACCAATCAGAGCAATTTAAATTGACATTAGCAATAATGTCAAATCGTATTGACCAATGCAGTTGCATTTGTACAAATGTTGGTGGTGATAAGTGCCACAGATGGTTTCATTTGATGTGTGTATATAATATTTACATGAAAACTTCTTAACTTGCTAATCTAAGAATGTACTCAGTAGCAACCTGGAGTCTGGATTTGTACCAGGTTGATGTTATTAGGCTCGCTTTAACACGGGACTTAAACATAACTGGTGAAATATGAGATGTACAGAGACAGACGCCAGCACCTCAAGCTAGTACAATCTATCAAATTTCTTTAATAGATTTTCAACTTTAACTCTATAGAATTAGGTTCAAGGTTGATTGGGAAAATTTTACAGTTTCGGGTAGCTTGATACGCTGGCATCTGTACTATAAATACACAGATGTTGTATATCACGTCTGCTCCCGGATATGATAAGTAAAGCCTAAATATGTCAGACGGGAAAAGGATTGTGACTTCTCGCTAACCAGCGGGGCAATTGCGTAACACATCAATCGGAATCGGTTTCATTTTGACAGTTGAACAACATTCATTGCGTTATTTACGTGGTGAGCAGACAAATTTTTCGAACTTAAGAAGCAATGGATTAGCAATTTGCTTCAAAATGATTTAGATTCCGTTTGATAGTGTGTTACGCAATTAGGGTGCTGTGCTATATCACACTGGACATCGTTGCTGATAACTATTTCATTCTAGATCTAGAGAACTGGTGGGGATCGAGTTGAATGGTGTATATACGATTTGAGAGGCCTTTGTGAAGCAGTGGATTACAGCTGATGATGATGATGATGATTCTGCTCTGTGTGACAGATAGAAAAATACAGATCACAGAAACAAACTGATTTGGTCAGGAATCGGTAACTCCAGCATGATATTAAAAGCACATGAAAAGATGGAACATTCTGTTCATTTCACATTGTCTCATCATAACACAGTGGCGTGCATTGGTTTTCAGAATAGGTAGGCACTAGGCCGGGTCTAGTCTAGGCAAACGCGGTCACTAATCAGAAAAAAAAAGTGTTGTTATTTGATTAGGCACGCCTACTTAAGGGTGATAAATTGCGAAGGTCGAACGTCATGGTATTACGCGTAAGACGTAGGTACGTATTTTTAATTTTGTCGTATTAACTTGAACGAGTAAAGACCAATGACAATGTGCGAATAGTTCGGGAGCCGAGTAGGCCGTCCGGCGCCGGCCACTGCCGCGCGTGTTTGTATGAAGATTTTGTTTTTTGTTAGGTATGATAAATTGATAATTTAGTGAGTTTCTTAATTGTGGGGCACACACACTAAAATGTAATTGACAGGCTTATGTTGATATATCGAGGTAGGCACTGCTTATATGCCTATATGTCACACTATATGTCACTTAAAGTAAGAAAAAGGGTAGCTTGAAACCCAAAAAACGATAGTAACTTTAACACTAGCACAGAACCAACGGTTTCATTCACTCCACGCCCCGCTGATTATGCAAAATTTTGCACTAAATAAGTACATTATAAAACTTGACACCCGAACACAATTAGGCATTTACCAGCTAAAAGCTGATATCAATCTTATACAACGTAATAATAGCAATTATAATGCTTAAACACCACTGTTAAAAGTGTAATAATTCATTATTTTTAACAATTTAGTATTGTTTTTTGGTTTTTTTTTTAACTGGTTGGTTGTTAGCATGGTTTATTTAATTAGCATAAGTGTAAATCAGCCTATAATGTTCGACCCCTGCTGGGACACAGTCCTGTAAGTTACTACTCAAAAACCTGATTACATTTTTCCTAAATTCATTATGTCATAATTTAAACAAGTGCTGAATCTAACAGCATTTTCGCGCTAGAAATTCCGCTAGGTACGTTATTCCGTTCCAGTCTTACTAAGGGGTATCGTGTTACCCAGTAACTGGGTCAGAAAGGCAGTCGCTCCATGTAAAAATACTGGTATTCATCTACATCCGGTTAGACTGGAAGCTGACCCAAACAAAGTTGGAAAAAAGGCTAGGCAGATGACGTTATTCTGTTCAGATTTGTCTCTAGTCATAGGACCCCGTCGTGAGGAAACCGGCATGTTCTAGAACCAAAAATTCGAAGACATGTGACATCTACCATCTCGCACAGGACCCGCGTGGTAGATTACAGCCCCTCTCACTGAGAGGAGGCCTGTGTCCCAGCAGCAGAAACATTATACGCTGATTATATATCGCACACCTAGATCTAAACAGTGATTAACTCAAAAAAACCCTTTTAGCAATAAAAAAAAAAAAAACTTTTTTCAGAAAAGTTGAAAAACTGATTGCCATCTCCCTGTGCACTACAGGAGTTTGCTGTATTGATCAATACTTTTTAAATGCAGAAAGAATCATGATGTTATAAGTTTTTGCATCTGTTTTGTTGATCGCTAGGTAGTGAGTTAAGGAATTCGATGGTATGCATACCTCAAATACATATTTAGATTTTAGAGTTAGCTGTCTTTAGGTCTAGGAGTGATACATGCGTCATGTTCGTGAACGGGCGCTGTCAGTAGGGACTGGTCATCTCTTTGCTGCCATGGCTTATTTTAATTTATTATTTGAATTGTTTTTTCTCATCTTTTCATTATGGACGCTTTTAACGTTCTGCATTGTTCTCACATGCATAATTTTTAACATGAATGATGTAACCAAGACTTTGTAACCACATTATTTTGATTTAAAAGAGTGTCCATGGAGTTTCTTGCCCGTTCTTCTCCATAGGTACCTACGCTTTGGATTGGGCAACTAGCTTCATTTTTTCTGACTGACTGACTTCTTGACAATTCAAAAGTGCCTGTAAATGGTTTAATTGAAATAAATGGTTTGAATTTGAGTTTGATATAATAGTTCCTCGATGTTTCTAAGATCTTTGAAAATATTCCTTGCACCACGGCGAGAAGAGGCAGATGGTGTTCATTCAAAAAATATTGCAAAATAATGTTTATTTAATATGTTTTAGTACGTTAGTGGCTCGTATTGACCTCCGAATGTTCCCCGGCCGTGCGTTCCGCGGGCTGCCTCCGTAATTGATGTGCATAAACACGACGCGTATACAGGGTGCTGCTTTTCTAGTTTATGACTTAATCAGATTTTAGTTTAGTTCGGCGATTGGTAGAAGATTAAACTGAGGGCTAAGTGTCGAAGGCAGATATCTTGCTAAATATATTTAGTTTTGTTTAATTTGAAAGAGTCACTTAGGTATTGGAGAAGTCTGGATGTTGTGGGCGTGAATTATGGCACAATATACATGGGAAGAACAAAAGCACATAACAGATGAAAGTGGCAGTGCTTGGGGGAGACCTATGTCCAGCAGTAGATGTATTTCGGCTCAAATGATGATGTTGATGATACATGGACAACATTACCACTGATTAGACATAAACCCCCTTATTCATAATCCTATTTTATCTCTATTTTAGCTAAAATAGGTTTATAGAACGTTTGTCTTTATCTGTCACGTTGTCATTTCTGTGTGTAAGAAAGAGACAAACCCCATTTTAACTAAAATGGGTTTGATAAGTTTTATGAATAAGGGGGTTAGACTGTGGCAGAATATTGTACAGATGCCAGCACAACAAGCTACTACAATCTGTCAAATTTTCTTTAATAGATTTTCAACTTTATTGCTTAAGCTTTAGGTTCAAGGTTGATTGGGAAAATTTGACAGTTTCGGGTAGCTTGATTTGCTGGCGTCTGTAAAAGGCTAAGGCACTATTTGAGTCGCTAAATAAAATGGTGTTTACCTAAATGATAAAAAAAAGTGGCAGGGGTAGATTTTGAAGGTAGAAAATGGAGTCGTGGAAATGCTAGGCTGCATTGCAATTACGATCTGGTAAAGTCTTATGATGGTTATTATAGCATAAGAAACTGGAGAAGAAGTGGTAAATGGTAGATGAGGACAAAAACATAGTCACAAATATAAATAAATCCAAAAATCATAATCAAATAAAAGCACACCAATAAATCAAACATACGTCCTATAAACAAAACAAATTTAGAAAGCACACAGGCACACGTAATTAATCAATCATCAACGGCTTGCGAACATCCTATATTTGAACGCACACACACAACGCACACACATCAGACACACACAAGCACAACCACAGACTCGAGCGCAGCGGCGCGTAAATAAATTTTGTACGGACAAAACTGTTATTTTAAAATAATAATTGATGTGCATTCACATTGTCCATAGCAATTGTCAATGGTTGTGGTTTTTTTTTCTTTTGTGCTGCGCCGTGTCATTATATTTTTACCTAGAGCTTAAATATGGGGATACGAATTAATTTTTCCGCTCCGCTGTCAAGGTTTGGTCTAGTAATTATGCGGATTTCAGTGGCTTCGGTTATAATAGAATTGTTGGGTATGGTTTGTCTCTTGTTAAGCTAAGACCTTGGCTGTTCTAGTACTTTTGGAAAATACGTTATGTCTGATAGCAGCAGCACTCAGTGACTAAAGCTATGGTGTTCTTGAAGAGCGCTGGAAATCTGTCATTTTCACCCAGTATTTGACATTGAGGTGTGAAAAAACGCTCTGTATTTTGACAGCCGTTATTGTGTTTTCACCTCTTTCTTAGAAAACCAAAGTTTAAGCATTGTTATCTATGGTCGTTCCTTTTTTGAATGAGAAGACCGCCTTTACCTTGAAATGGGACAAATTACTGGCTGGTTTAAAAAAAAATGCGACTTATAGGTACATAGACTTCTTTGATGGTGAGCTGTTTGACGTTTTATTAGGCAGTCATAAACTTTGGTAAATGGTTTTATTACTGCAATTTGCTGTCCCTGGTCTTTACATAAATTCTTTTAGTCATGGTCTACTGGTAATGAGGACTTGTTTTATTCTCTGCGATTAATTAGTAACGGGTTTATCAGCTATCACCAACAAGGAGTGATTTATGTAAATACTTAAGATTTTGCCATGTTATGTGGCTTCGAAATCGGGTATTTTTAACATGCCAACACAGACATTTTAAACGCTCTCAAATGTTTAAATTGTCTCCTGTTAAAATTCAAATGTCATAAAAAAATTAAATCACGAATGGAATGACGTCACGATTTCATTAAACAAAAAGTTTGCCACGTTCGAATTTCAAATAATTCTCGCGCCAATCTTTTTAGCCCAATTTTAATTTCAACGATTAAAAAGCAGATGCGAAATTCTTAAAAGTTTGACAGTAACAAATTGTTGCCAGACTAAAAAAACATTGAAGTCGAATAAAATATACACTGTATTTTTACAACTATTTAACCTTTATGGTTTAATTCCAATTTATAAGGTTCCTTAACCAGTTTGATCGAGTACGGTGAACAAAAAAAATTGCTTTTTGAAACTCGTACTAGACACGGCACCATTATTCTTTGAGTCCGTTCAAATCTATTTTGTTGTTGTTTTACCGACACATTGCATAAATGTGGACATGACAAACATAATTAAAACTGCAAGCATTCTTTATTCTAGTAACACGCGTTATAATTTCGAAAAATTCCGTCATTGATTATGCAATCTTCTGCTTTAATGTTGCATAATATTATGAACAGTTACATTTTTATAAGCCTCCCTAAGTTGCTATTCTAGTCGCATTTAGTGTTGCCATACAAATAAATAAAAAATGCCTCGCCATTTTTTTGCCATAATATTTTATAATAGGTATTTACTTATATTTTTTTTATTCCAAACCATAAACAAAACATATACAGGGTGTTACAGAAAGGGTATATCAATACAAACGGGTTGAAGAGTGTATCTGCCCCCTTATTCACAAACACTCGATATGCTTCCGTATCGTATCGAACATTAATCATTGTTATCGCAGGAGTCTTCTCAACGCTGTTCACAAGTCAAAAACCCGAAAATTTTGTCAGTTTAAATCAAATAGACGCCCGCTATTCTTCCAACAGCTATTTGCTGTTGAGGGGAAGTCAAATCAGGTTATCGAAATGTCAGGTTTTCGATTCGATAGCCTGTCGTATGGTTGTGAATCAGGGCTCTGGTCTAGAATCTCTGTACAAAATTTCAGCTCAAAAGCAGTAACTTTGAAAATGCTTAATATTTTTTTATTTCGATAGTTTATTAAATTGAAATCATAAAAAACGTGTCACCGCACTATGAGGGTCATTATCCATTATCTGTAGTGTGTCTGTGCGCCTAGTACGCGCACATCACGCCGCCGCGCGCCAGTGCAGCGCCGTGATGTCGAAATAAAAAAAATATTAAGCATTTTCAAAGTTAATGCTTTTGAGCTGAAATTTTGTACAGAGATTCTAGACCAGATACACTCTTCAACCCGTTTGTATTGATATACCCTTTCCATAACACCCTGTATAGAAACAGTTAAAAACGTCCTCAATGAAAAAACCGATAGATTTTTTTTTTATATACCTAAAAAAAACTACGCAACAATTGGTCAAGCGGTACTTCCGTGACAACAGAACTGGGGCTACCGTTGATGGGGTGGTCATTAAAATCCCATAAATAAAGCGAAGAGTCGCCCGGTTCGACTCCCGATCGACATATGTTGCGCATCGACAGGCTGCTCTTGTAAAAATAAATACGCAACAAAGAGCTATGAAACTTTAGAACTGGCAACTGATAGGTGCAATTATATTATTTACGATTTTTTTTTAAAGATTTTTTTTTAATGTCCGAAAACATTAATCATAGAGTAAGTAATGTTCATTATATGTAAGAAGAGACGGGAGTCCCATAGAAAAAAGATGAAAAACGTCGCTTGAATGAAACTTGTACCAAAACTGAATACCAATATAGCAAAAATGACACAAACTATGCACAGACTGCACATGTTAAAGCGAGACAGCGATAGCCGCCATTATGTTTAGTACACGTTTCATAGTTTATTTTTTTATTAGACAGTTGCGTCAGACTGAACATAATAAAACGCATCCCTGAATGAAAAAATATTATAAAAAATTAGATTGAACGGATTTTAATTATTCTTCTATCATCTGCGTAGCCTTTTTCCAACTTTTATTTTAGGGTCGGATTCTAGTCTAACCGGCAGCTGAATACCAGAATTAATTTTAATTAAATTAAATATTATTTATTATTTTTATTACCTAATTATTCGTCTATCTATAGTAATATAATAAAATCTGAAGAGTTAGTTTATTTGAACGCTCTAATCTCGGGAATTACCAGTCGGATTTGAAATAATTAGTTTGCATTTGATAGCCTAACTCTTGAGATAGGTTATAGGCTATTTAACATCACGTTACGACCCTTAGGCGCCGAGCAAAAAGAAAAAACGCTTAGCGAAAACAAAGTGACGGGGGCAAAGCTATATATACATAATTTAATGTTAAAACAAGAAATTTTCCGCGAACGAAGTCGCGGGCAGAAACTACTTCTTAAAAAAATAGAAACTGTCATGTCCATTACTAAAGCAGCGAAGTAAATAAAACCAAACAATAAAACACCTCATCAATTCAAATAATATCAATGATTAAAGAGCTTATTTATTTCATCCTTACATAATTAATATTTATCAATGAACGTTGCATGTTATAATAACAGCTTATTTGTATATCAAAAGGATTATTAATAAAAACGTTGTATTTGCTAATTATAGTCTTAATTAATTGTATGTATTTAAAAATACGTTATTCTTCTAGAAATAAGTACCTATACTGCTTCAGACATTTCTCTTTGATAAAAATGCTAAAATATCAGTTTTAATTACAGTTTTTATTGTAAATTAGACTTTATTTTAAGTATATTTTGACGTACGATGGCATTAGGTTTGTTTTAAAAGAATTAAAGATGTAACTTGAATGACATTGCAACATGAAATAAAATATGTAAAGAAAGGTTAAGTTTATAATTTACTAGCAGCGCCCCGCGGTTTCATCTGCATAAGTTTCGATCCCGTGGGAATATCGGGATAAAAAGTACTCAACGTCCTTTCCCGGGACTCAAACTATCTCTATAACAAACTTCATCTAAATCGATTCAGCGGTTAAAGCGTGAAGAGGCAGCAGACAGACAGACACACTTTCGTATTTATAATATTAGTGTGGATTCATTCAGCTTATCCATTTTTAAATTGTGTTTTGAAGTATCTGATTTAAGGATCAGAAAATCAAAATGGTGGCCAATTTTTGTTTAAACTTGTCTTAAAATAGTCCTATCATCTACGTGATTTATCCGAGTTTAATAAATTATAATATAACTAAAAAATAAATCATAATTATTGCTATATTTTTTTTCTGACTTGAATTGATTACAATCTTATCGACTAAGAAAATTAAGTATTACTTATCATTTTATACCTATCTATTTAAAAATAGAACCTTGTCAGGGGCTTGTTCAACCCTAGCCCTCCAAGAAAAATAAAACAGTGTCAAAGACAAAAACAAAACGTCATTTTCTTCAGCGCCATTTTAATCAAGAAGACAACATTCGAAATTCGAAACTATTTACATTTAAACTCATAAAAAAGTGCCAGTCCGTTGTACAGACAGCGTCAGAGAAAAGGAACCCCCTTTGGTTACTTACCAAAGGGGACTCATTACCAAAGGGGGCTCCTTTTCTCTGACGCTGTCCGTACACATGGCAACGCAAAGTATACAAAACCAGTATACGCTGGCTTCTGATTGTAAGAAGAACCTATACAATGCGAGGTCAGCTAAAACTGGAAATGTATAGTACAGTTTCGTTCTAGTTTATCAAATGACAAGTGTGAATAAATGGTCTCATTGTAACATAGCTGAATCTACATAATTATTGCTCCATGAATTGTTCATGGTTCAATAAAAAATTAAACTGGATGTATTATGCTTTGGCTTTCGCTTGGCGGCAGTTGGCAAATATTTTTGTTTAAAAAATCTATATTGATATTCGTGATATGTAAAAATGTTGTGTGACGATTTCTTTTTGAATACTGAGGAGTATTGGTGCATGCTTTGAAATGGCGGTTGTTTTTTTTTTTGCTTTTGAAAGATACATTAGGGAATGATAAAATTTATATTTGCACGCTATCCACTAGTTTTACTTTTAAATTACAGAAAAGAAAAACTAATAATTCAATAAATATTGAACTATAAAAATAAGTATATCTCTTAAAAATCGATAACATATTTTTTTTTACCTATATTTCCCACTGCTGGGCAAATGTCTCCTCCATATTTTTTTATTATGAGCCTTACCAGTCTAACCGGTTAGGAACGAGTCCAAATCATCACGCCAGCGTTTCTAGATTATTCCTTTTTTACTTGAGGTAAATCATTTTCAAACCCCCTTTTTTAATAAATCTTTTAACACCAAACTCGAGCGTCATAAATAATAAAAATATTTTCACGGCCAAACAAAAAAAAAATAGATAAAAATCTTAAAATGGCCAATGGTCATGTCTAACATCTTCCGAGCTCGCCCGGACATGTTAATTGTGTATGTTATTAGTTCGCAAGGTGTGAACCGACTTACAACTCGAATGGCAGAATACAACACTTGTCCTCCGCCGTATTTGTGTAAAAAATAAAACGGACAAGTGCGCATCGGACTTCCATACGAAGGGTTTCGTACTACAGTACAATATTTATTAGATGTATAGGTATTCTAAAACGCCGAAAAAAACACTTTTCCCGAAAAAAACCCCTTTAATTTTTAACTTTATAGTATATTATTTTTGTTATAGCGGTCAACCAACCCACACTGGGCCGGCGTGGTGGATTACGGCCCACTCCCTCTCACCGACAGGAGGCCTGTGTCCCAGCAACAGGAATAATATAGGATGATTTAAAAAAAATTGCGGCAATTGGTACATACTCTGTGAAAATTTCAAGTGTCTACCTATTACAGTTCAAAAGATACAGTGTGTGACAGACGGACGGACGGACAGCGAAGCCTAAGCAATAGGGTCCCGTTGGCACCCTTTTTGTGCGGAACCCTAAAAAAGAAACAAAAGTTTAATTTGAAAACGCAAAAAGTCTCGTTCCTTTATCGGCGGATTCCCTTTTTCGTTCCAACATGCGTATGCGCCCATAAAAATTTCTTAGTGCAATACTTGAGTATAAAATCTACATATTCGGTTGTTTATTTGTTTTTGTGATTGTCACGGTCTAGTAAGATAATTTATAAAGCTTTTTTGTCCACAATAACGGAAGCTTTTTTAACATAACCACGCCTGCATTCTCCGAAGGGATTGGCAGACTTGTACCTTGAGTACACAGATATTTCGCTAGTTACGTTTAATTCCCATGTAATAGGGGGCAAGCCTATTGCCATCAAGATGCCAGAAATCTAGGCTCCTGATTGCTACTAAAAAATTCCTGATGAAAGAACCCAATATCACTTTGCCCGGCTCGATAATCGAACCCAGAACCCCGTGATGTAATTTTATTATGTAAAATTATCTTGCTATGGGAGAGAGGAGTTTCCTAATACAGGCATTTTTGTTTAAAAGGAGCCTTCAATCACTAATTTGTTATCTATAGGCCGACCGCTTAACTGAGACATTGCCTGAGGTGGCAGCGCGGTGCGGGAGGGGTGTGGTGACGTGATGCGAGAGCTCAGTGATTCGTCAACTTGTGACAACAATCACCCCTCCCGCACCGCGCAGCTACCTCAGGCAACATCACAGTTAAGCGGTCGGCCTATAGTCCTGGGACTTTTAATAGGTGAAAAAAAAAGATTCCATCAGATAGATAGATAGAAAACACCTGTTCATTGATAACATCATTAGCTCAGTCCTAAAGTCCGCGATAACAAGTAGGTGAGCTAAGAAATTAAATGCCACGTCCTTGCGACGGACACGTCCATTCATCTTGAGCCCTTAACCAGAGCTGACCTATAAAAGGACGATCAATGACGCAGATCGGAGATCAGTGGTGGCCCAGTGGCATCGGCTAACTTACGAGGTCGTAGGATCGAATCCTGACAGACGCTTTACTTTGCGTGTTTTTTTTTTATTGCTGAATGAGCCTGCTTGACCTCGATCACGCCCGTGCCCAGAACATCGTTTGCTCTTGCTTTAAAGGTAAGGGGTTAAATGTGAAATGGAACACCATATTACTTCATCACCACTACTCTCAAAACGGTGAAGAAAAACATCGTGAGGAAACCGGCTTGTCCTAGAACCAAAAATTCGAAGACATGTGACGTCTACCAACACGCACTGGGCCCGCGTGGTGGATTACAGCCCATTCCCTCTCACAGAGGAGGCCCGTGTCCTAGCAGTGGGGACATTATAGGCTGATTCTGTTATGCATTGTTACGCTAGGACCAAAATCTGGACTGACTAGTTCTTACTAGTTGCAATTTTTATGTACAGTCAACAAAAGAGATAAGTATGCAGGATCGTTGGATACAGTTGAAGTTTAGTAAGAAACCGATGGATGTTGTCTACTGAAATTTAATTTGACAAATAAGCTGTTTGTTTTCTATTAATAAAATTAAATTTTATTCGAGAACATCCATCGCTTTCTTACTAAACTTCGACTATATCCAACGATCCTGCATACTTATCTCTTTTGTTGACCGTACGTAATTAATATTAATAACCATTAATTTTCAAGATTACTGTATAAAACTACTTTGTAGACTTCTTAGATAGGATGAGCAATTACCAATTGAGCCATTGGTATTACCTACTGCTCAACTTTATGCAGTTGAGCAATCTAATTGAGCAGTGGGGAAGAAGTGTTTTATTTATGTTTATCGGGCTTAATCACCATATTTTAAACTCTTTAGGCTAGCGATAACAGCCCTTAAAGGTATCAATAAAATTACCAACATGGTGAAATAGTCCAATCTGCCTAGCTTTTCCCAACTACCTTGGGGTCGGCTTCCAGTCTAACCGGGTGCAGCTGAATACCAGTGTTTTACATAGAGCGACGTCCTATCTGACCTCCTCAACCCAGTTACTGGGTAACACGACACCCTTTGGCAAGACTTTCGGGCTTCTGACTACCTGTAACGACTGTCAAAGACCTCCGAATGACAGCCGGGACTAACGGCTTAACGTGCTTTCCGAGGCACGGAGGTCTCGATATCTGTTGGATGGTCACCCATCTACGAACCGACCTCGACAAGCGTAGCTTACCCTTAGATCGACCCGTGTCGCTGTTATTGTTTAGCCACGAGCACCCTAAACATTGGCCCTTGATTGCCAGCATGGTGGAAAAATTGGTCCTACGGGAATTTCGAGTTTAAACTTGACTGAAGATTTGGTGTTCGATTTTTTTACTTAGTATTCTTTGAGGACTCTAAGTACTGCGAAATGCTAATGTCTGGTGTAGGTAATAATCGCTTGAGTACGGCAGCTGTCTAGCATGGAAACCTGAGTTCAATCCTCATGTCTTTGACTTTTTGGTTCGTTGGGGTAGAAGCGTAGATTTTGGATTTGTATCATATTTTTTTTTTTGGATGGGAAATCATCAAATGACCCCTCCCGGTCTTGGTGGAGCGGAAGGGAGTGTCAGACTCTTACTGACTAAAACCAATCCGTGTTCCTTCCTTAGCCCTTTGTGTTCCGGAGTAGCGGTAACCCTTTTGGGACAATCCCGCTAATTTGTATCATATTGCCGTGGAGTTTTTTGCTCTTACTTCTCCATAGCAACCTACCACTTTGGAATCGGCAACTAGCATCATCTGTCTGGCTGACCGACCCCCTTGACAATTCAAAAGTGCCTGTAATTGGTTTATCACACTAATATTATAAAGGCGAAAGTTTGTGAGTGTGTGAGGGGGTGTTTGTATGTTTGTTACTTCTTCACGCTCAAACCACTGGACTAATTTTGATAAAATTTTGTATAGAGGTAGCTGACACCCTGGATTAACATATAGGCTACTATGTTCTATGTTATGGGTTTAGTCCTTCAAATGGACCATTGTGCGTGAGCCATGGCGGCCGTCGGTGGTTATTCCAACCAGCCCACCTCCCTCCAGAAGCTGACTAGGTCTCCTGGTCTGTTGAGAATACCTGTGTATGATTTGGGTGTCTCGAGGGTCTCTGATCTAATCTGGGTGACGCCTGTGCAATATAGGCTACTTTTCATCCCGATATTTGCACCAGATCGACACTTATGCGGGTGAAACCGCGGGGTGTACTTAGTATTAAATAAACGCTTTGAGTTTGTGCAGTTAGGGGCAACACGCTCGCCTTGTCCTCCATGAGACTTCAACATATCTGGCAACCCCTTTGAAAAATACAAGCGTGATGATAAGTCACGTTATATACCAAGAGAAAGACCAGCCTTTTCATTACATCAAGCCGCAACGCATTTAATTGTTCCTTAGCATTTTCCCAGCGTGACGTTTCCAAGATGGCGTCGTCACGGGCGACAGGTACAATAATGGACGCTATCTCGAGATCGACCTTACGAACATCCGTAGTTTGAAATTGTTTTATTATTTTTTAATAGCTTGCTTCGGCGGCGATGTGTTTAAGTCACGTGTGTTGATTTCTCATCTTTTTTAATCAGCGCTGAGGTTATATTTTTAATATTTTGATTTTGTTGCGGATTCTCAAGTGCAAATGCTACTTACAGTCGGCCGAAGAGAGTAGCTTGCTACATATTAGTAATCTGTGGAAGAGAGAATGCGTTCTTGACAGCTGTCAGTTTCATACAGACGAATACGTGTTTTGCGAATTTGATCTTTATTAGCTACTCGAATTGTCGCATTGACAGGTGTCAGGAACTCATTCTCAACTTCTTTCGACGGTCGGACTGTAGACTGATCTTGTCAGTGACACTTTAAAATAAGAACCATTGATTTTTAGACCGCCATTCTACATACGGTCAATATTGAGTAACTTTTCTGGCAAGGACTTTCTGTCACTTGTGAAGGTTTATTGTAGTTCTTATTTTACCTTCTTCAGGTGCAGCTATGGATCAGGGATCTGCATAGCTATTCACAAACACTCGATACGCCTCTGTATCGTATCAAACATTAATCATTATTATCGTAGGAGTCTTCTAAACGCTGTTCACAAGTCCAAAACCTGATAATTTTGTCAGTTTAAATCAAATAGACGCCCGCTATTCTTCCTTGAGGGTAAGTCAAATCAGGTTATCAAAATGTCAGGTTTTCGATACGATAGCCTGTCGTATGGTTGTGAATCAGGGCTCAGGGCGACTATCAACAGAACTTTGCAAACACGGTATAGGGACATCGATATCCTGAGACTAAGAGTGCTATGGTCAGAGGGGCTATTCTTGTAATTTTAAGAACGTTCACAGTCTGATCTCTGTCTCAATCTGTCAAAAATACTTACCACTAATTTCACTACATTTTGACAAGTTTTTGACATTTGTTTGTCGCCGAGATGAGACTGTGACTAGATTTTGAACGTTTTAAATTACGAGAATTGGCCTTCAGATCTTCGCCATTCTCATCAGTGCCAATGACAATTGAACGGTAGGGTGGATATCACAAATCAAACTGAATACGATCAACACATCTAAACTGCGTTCAAGAGCTGTCAGTGTCATCATTGTTATGGAATTTTGACATTGATAGCCCTTGAACGCAGTTAAGATGTGCTAATACTGCTAATCGCGTTCAGATTGATTTGTGAAATTGACTCTTAGTACCTAGTAGGAAGGATGCGATTTAAATTAATTGGCAGATCTGGTGTCATTCAGTTTTCGAATTAGGTAAATTCTTGTCAGTTTATCAGGCCAGGTACCATTTTATACATTCTAGGAAAATAAAATATTGTAAAGTAGAGTCTGCTTGTCTAAATATTTTTAAGTTAAGTATGAAAAGTATGTAACATCACGTAACGAAAATGCTAATCATTGCCAGTGCAAAAAATCTAACATACTATTCTGCAAACGCGCAAATATCTGCATGCAATAAAAATACCTTAGGTGTTTTCTTCATAAAGTCGCAACAATTGCAATAGTTTACCTGGAACAAGAGACAGAAAAATATATTACACACATCATAGATAAAGTAAAAATTTTGGCGCCGAAACAAACGCTAGCCGCCATAAATTCTAGTCCAATAAAAAAGCAATTTAAAATACATTCAAATTTGAAAAGAGAACAGGCCGTCCCGAACTAGTGAGGTCCGCACGTTAGTTAAAAATCGACTATTTTTGTTTTAGTTAAGGGGAAATGTGGGTTCAAGTTATTTTGGTCGGTTCCCGTGGTTACGCACGCAACCATGACGTCATCCTCCGGTAACCACGCTAGCTGCACAACGTTATAACTTCACTATCGTGAGATTATCGGTGGTACTGTTAGTTCGCTTTTGCACATTAAATTTTTTTTTTATTGACAGTTTTAAAAGTGATAACCGATGGTAAAGATAGTGGTTTTAATTATGGAGGCTGGTGTTTGAACGTTCTGGATTGTGAGATGTTAATTAGGTCTTTGGTAAACACAGTTCCTTCTCACTAAGAAAATCAGCCAGACATCTTACAAAAATAAAATAAGTTATTTTTATAATTTAAATCTCAAATCTTCATTCATAGTGATATTGGAATTAATTAGTATTTACTTATAAAGTAAGTATGATTTTTTTACCGCATTTTTTGTATAACAACATATGAACACGAATTTTTGACTACAAAAAAGATAAAAATACATACTACAGTTAACTAAGACCAGTGCAGCACGCGAACATTCAAAAACTAACGTCTTGACGTTTCCGGTTACTAAAAACTCCTACTGACGTATTGCCAACTTAATTTTGACACTTCGAAACTTACTGCACATCCCTATTTTTAAGAGCATAGAGTTTAAAATCGAATACAAATTACAAACTTTCAATGACAGTTATAATGTTGCCAGTTATACAATTTCGTCATAAAGACGTCTTTTGATTTGGGTTCTGTTATTTTACCGGCAAAAAATATAAAAGAGTATAAAAAATAAAAACGTTTCTTTTGTCTGTTCGTAACAGTTGGCTTGAGGTTGCGTTGTTATCAGAAATATTGCTGTAATGAGGAAAATTGGGATATATAGTATCGTAATAATTATGATGCTCGGAGTTTCTTTGAAGGATAAATCAGAATTAAGTTTTCCGAAAAAGAAACGGAGTTACTGACATAGCTTGCAGAGTAAGCAAGCTGAAGTTTCAGTGGGCTGACCATGTTTATCGAAGGACCGATAGCCGGTGGAGCAGACGAGTCCTGAAATGGAGACCACGTATCGGCAAGCGTAGTGTGGGACGCCCTCCAGCAAAATACGAGTAGACCGACGATCTTAAAAAGGTCGCTGGGGCAGACTGGATGTGGAAGGCGGAAGACAGGAATCCTTTCTATAGTCTTATTGCTACAGTCGAAGTTACAACATTGTACTCATTTGAACAGTTGGTTCCCTCTAGTAAGAAGAGAATTAATAAAAAACTACAATCGTTTTCAGAAGAGAGTTATCTATAAAAGTGGGAAGGAATGAAAATGAGAAGTAACGTACACTGTCAGTAACGTTTTCAAACATAAAGCTTTGTCAATATAACGCTACAACAAGCCTGAGTAATCGCAATATTCAAAGCATACAATATTAATCAACAACACACTTCTTAATTAAACCAAAGACAAGATGATTTAACACAAAAAATCAACGATTAGTAACACCAATTACTTGGCAACACTAGGCCGAACGCGAAACAGTACTTTCCTCTATAGAAAAAAAAAACAAAAGACTGACCCCACGATATTCAAATTTGGAATTATGAATGGTTTCGCCTGAGTTCGTCCGGTTATTAGGGTTCTTAGGTGATGAAAACCTCGTTAGAAAAGAATTTAGCTAAATATTTATTTCTTTGACGTCGTTGGTCTAGTGGTCTTAAGCGCTACTGCTGAGCATGAGGTCCTGTTCGATTCCCAGGCCAGGCAAAGTGTTATTGGGATTTTCGGTTTAAAGACATTTATTTCTCAAAAAAGAACATTAAGGTTCACTTACAAATTGAGAAATGTATACAAAATATATAATAAAAGTAGATACAGTCATTTTCTATCTGGAATTTGTGAGTAGCAGCCCGGAGTTTGGATTTGTGCCCGGTTGATGGCAATTGTACTTATGTAAGTACACCTCTGCTAACCCTTCAGGAAAACAAGGCGTGATGTTATGTTATGTGTATTATATTTCTTTGTTTAATTTTGGGCTGTTTAAGAAATAATCTTTGCTGAGGAAAGGTAGGTAATTGATGTTTAGGGCCAAAATGCGTCGTGCTAAGAGCCAACACTTTTTTAAGCAATTAATTACAACGAATATAATATTTTACGCAGCAAAGCGGAGAGAGTTGGACACAAATGATTTGACATTGACATATTGACAAATGACATCAGTGTAGAATGTTGCCAGTACCTACAACTATTATTTTTAATCGACAATAATAATAAAAAAGTTTTATTTACGACACCTCACTATTTCTTGTCTCAACCCTACAGAACCCGCTACACAAAGCTAACTGTCATTCATTCCTTCCATTCGTTCCTCAATTTTTTCAAATAGACGAATGATTGATAGATGATGATGTCTTTTTTGTTAGTTACGTCATTAGTTCTTAATTAGTTGTGAACTTGTTCATTTGTTGGCCATGTTTGTACATGGATGTACTAAAGATGGAAGTGGTTTTAGTTTTTTTTTTATATCTCTGTTTAATTTTTGTGTTTTTATTATGCTAATTTATCGAATTTAAAAAAGGCATTTGTTGATTAATAGTTACAAGATTTAAGAGATTGGGACGCAAACATTTTAAAGTGTTTATTAAAGACATAGTATTGTACTCTGCTCTATAAAATACAGGTCTTGGAAAGTAGCCCTTAAGTTAAGATTATAATCAGCCTATAATGTTCCCACTGCTGGGACACAGGCCTTCCCTCGGTGAGAAGGGGCGGGCCCTAATCCACCACGCGGACCCAGTGCGCGTTGGTAGATGTCACATGTCTTGGAATTTTCGGTTTTAGGACATGCCTGTTTCCTCACGATGTTTTGCTTCACCGTTTTGAGAGCAATGGTGATGAAATTATTTACACAAAGTATGGCGCCTGTCAGAGTTCCAATCTACAATAAGATTGTATTACAATACTCCTAGATGAAAAGATTTGCTGGTCAGCAAGATTGCTAGTCAGGCTGACTGCCCAGGATACACAACACGAAATATCAAGCATCATTCATATAGATACATACGCTTTTGTAATCCACCTCGCAAAATAAAAAACATTCACAATTTTATTAATGAAGTTATTACAATATCCTCGCTGAAGGTTCAAGTGTATTCGATAAGGTTCGATAAAAAAGTTCACAGATTGCATCAGCGGTCAGCGGCGACCTTTTCTCTCAATCCAGTTATACCGACTACTTAACTGGCAAGATATACAGTAAGAACATTAATTTTATTAATTTCTTCCATTCATTACAAGAATATATGCAGAAATTGTAATTAATCAAGCGCCAATAGCTCAAAGGAATGACGTCGATGGCAAGTGAATGGTTGTGATTACAAATCTCATACTTCAATAGTGTACTTTTTGCGAAGGTATAATATTAGCTTAGCAGCAGGAATACTGCGGGGCAATTGCGTAACACTTTATCAATCGGAATCGGTTTCATTTTGAAAGTTCAACAACATTCATTGCGTTATCTACGTGTTGAGCAGAAAAAAATTTTGAACTTATGAAGCAATGGATTAGCAATTGGCTTCGAAATTATTCTGATTCCGATTGATCGTGTGTTACGCAATTTGGGTGCTGTTGTAGGTTGCACTATCAGTAGCAATGACTTTTATTTTGACAGTTCAATAACTGTCATTGCGGTATTAACGTTTTTGAGCAGACAAATTTTTCGAACATATGAAGCAATGGATTACCAATATCCTTCAAAATGATTCCGATTAAGATTGATAGTATGTACCTACTTGCTAATAATCTTATAAAATGTAGATTCTAATAAGGTGTAAGGTGCAAAAAATACAGGGGTATTTTTTATGGCGCTTGCAATAGAGTCAAAATATCGCGAGCACAACTTACCTAACAAAAAACCATGCAAAATATTCCTAACGCAAATAACAATGGGGAGATGTCAAAGCCTTAATGTGTGGGTACCTACCTAAATCTTATTAAACTCAACCCAAAAAAAAAAAACAATCAACAGATTCTAAGAGGTTTTTATTTAATCAGACTACAATCCGGCCCTTACAAGGTGACGACCGTCACCTTTTTATTAACTTTATTATTGCAACCTTACTTCCCTGTTTGTTTCCTTACTCCTTTCCTCGAAATACCTCAAGATTAAGTTAATATTACTTTTACTTTCGATATTAAAATAAAAGAAAGAGCGAGTGGTCCTGCGCAAGTCGTAATGGCTTCCTTTTGGTCGCTAGTACCTGCTTTGCACGATTTTTTCGACATAAAATATGGAGATTTCTTTATTTTATGTAAGTTTAATATTAATTTAGTAAACATATAAACCTTCTGGAATAAATTCTCTAAATGATGGTGAAGACCACATCAAATTCCGTTGTGCAGTTTAGAAAAACAACGCGGTCAGACAGACTGGCACGAAAAGCGACTTTAATAATAATTTAAGATATTTATAGATAATCAGACAGTAGCGACAGTATTCAATCTCACACTTAACGCATTTATTTTAATTGAAACATTTACAGACACTATTAAATTGCCAAGGAGTCGATCAGTCAGAAAGATGAAGCTAGATGCCCATTCCAATGCACAGGAGATTCCTATGGAGAAGAACGGGCGAGAAACTGCATGGACACTTGTAAATCAAAATATTGTTATGATATTGACAAATAATCGAGGTTAACTGTATGCAGCAATGCTGCTGTCCGGCAGAAGTAGGTATTGCATGTATATGGTATACCTGATTTCTAGGACGAAATCTTTCTTATCGAGCTCATTTTCTGTTAGCCTTCCTTTTTGAGAAGATAATGATATCATCAGTCAGGTGATCGTAGTATGATGTCATTGATTTATAAGATGAATGATAGATACTTGTTCATTCTCCTAGTTTTATTTGTATGTAGGTGACTAACCTAATGGAAACAGAAATTATGACTGGTTTTCATGTATTTTTCAATCGTTGCCGGTCTGAAGCCAAAAAGCCTGACAACCAGTCTTAGCAAGATGTCTCATATTACCCAGTAACTAGGCTGTGGAGGTCAGATAGGCGATCGCTCCAAGTAAAATACTGGTATTCAGCTGCATCCGGTTAAGCTGGAAGCCGACCCCAACTTCGTTGGGGAAAGGCTAGACAGATTGATTTATTTTCAAGTATTTTTCGTGAAAAGATGAGCCAAATTGTAAAGCATGAAAATCAACAATTAAGTCGTAAGCCACATTTTCCTACAACACCCAAACACTAATTACCAACCCATTTAATCGTAAGCACACTCATCAACTCATCAATGCCACATCCAGTTTTTAAAACATTATATTACATCCATGTACACATTCTAGCAGGTGGCTAGTAAGAATTATGATTTATGGCAACACCAAAACAAATCGACCTCTTAATTGGATCGATACTTATAATCGAGTATTGCACAACACTAGTCCACTAATTGTAACTTTTATTACTACGAAAATTGATTAAGACATTTATAAAATAGTTCCCCTTTGACGGCTTATGTTAATTAACTTTAATGTAAAAATCGGCTTGTTTTAAGAAATATAATGTTGCCAGCTGTTGTACGAAGAGTTTAATGTGGGAAACGGTAGAATGTAATTAGCTAAGACTTCTTAAAACACCGCTGAAGCGAAAAATCTAAATCCTCTATCGCTCATACAAAATTGAAACGTTAATATCTATTATATCAACGTAAAACATATTTTTGTGATAAGATTTTTAGAAGAAGATGGCGGGACAAGCCAGTGAAAACAAACGATAAGTGGTCCACATTAGCCATGAATCGAAGGACCTGGCCATTATGGGAGTCTAAAAGAGGGGGTCTAAAAGTGTTTGTACAAACCTAGTTACAGAAATAAAATCATTTGTAATTTCTGGCCAAATGTGGAAAACAGGCGTGTTGGTTTTAATTCTCTTTGCAATTCAAAATTAGTTCGAATTACAAAATTACGCCAACACAACTTGACCATCAACTCCGATGCCAAAGACACTAAGTTAACTTTTTAATTTCCTTTTTTTTTTCATACCTTTGCCTCGTGAACAATTATAAGGTCATACGTAGGTACTGGCATTTAAGAAACTGACATTTATTTTATAGGCCCAATAAAAATAATAAAAGTTGTTTAAATAACCCTTTCATATTTGTTATGATTTTTTTACTTTATGTTAAGTTAACACGAAACGTGAAAGTAGTCAGGGGCTTACATTTTTAATTGTCATTTCTTTACAATTAGGGATGGGACAGATAGATTGACCATGTTAAAGCGATCTCAGGATAGAGCAACATCGACTTGGTCTTTTGACTAAGGAATAGGCCTTCAGGTGTTACAAAACACCTGAAGGCTAATTCCCGTAATTAAAAACGTTCAAAATCTATTCGCATTCTGAGCAACAATCAATTTCAAAAACTTGTCAAAAATGTAAGGAAATTAGAGGCAATTCTGACAGATTGAGACTGAGATCAGACTATGGATATTCTTAAAATTACGAGAACTGCTTCTCTGATGTATTTTAACCAATAGAAGGGACAAGCAATCAAGCATAATATCTGATTAGGTAGACTTGCAAAATAGGCTAAAGATTATTCTGTAGGTATATTGATCTTGGTATACCAAAGAATCCAGCGGGGTAACTGCACAACACACATAAAATGACAAATTAATCGCTAAATTTTATTTTGACAGTACAACCATGTTCATTGCGTCATTTACGTTGTTGATAGATGAATTTCTCAAACCTATGAAGCAATGGTTTAATTTGATGGCTGATTGAAAGCGTGTTATCCAATTAGGGTACTGTATCGCCATCAAATCCTGTCAATTCCTTACATATTGTACGTACGACTGTATCTTCTCCACAAACGTACGCAACAACATAGGTACCTACCAACAAAAATATAGTACAAAGCAACGACTAGTAGATAACCTACGTCTTGAGCAAGCATCCGGTAAGCCAATAGAGCTAATATACCAACCATCTTTGTGTGACCCCTGGCCTCCTCCTTCCATCCTCCGTTCACACCTTCATGAAGAAGGGGGGGAGGTCAAGTCGAACTGGCTGATTTTAACAGGCGAACGTCACTTGAGCGAATTATACGATAATCGGGACTTCCTACTTACGGTCAACGGACAGTCACCGTGATTTGTTCCAGTTTCGAATTTGAACTTTTGATTTTTGGAACGTGTGTTTGGCTTTTTGAATGTGTGTTGGTGAAGTTGGTAGAAATGTCAGATTTGACAGTTTTACCAGTAGTGATGTGATAGTTTTTGTTTTTGCCGATCGATAAAAATAATGATGCCTAGTTTTTATGCGAGCAACAATTATTATTTGCGTATGTGAAGTCTTGACGTGTTCCAGCGACAATATTAGACAACACAATTTTTTTTCTAGTTTTAAAGACAATAAATCCTTATTTCATTTCAAAGACACTCGATAATCTTTTACAAAGGACACAAAAATCAATAAATATCCATTAAAAAATCCTTTTCTTACTTCGCAAACAGAAAAAGCCTCCTTAAGCAAGTACCTACTCAACAAAAAAGTTGTAGTAAAGCTCTACAGAGTCAGGCCTCACGCAGACTTGATTAAAAAGCAATAATGTCATTACAGGCTGTATAAAAAACCCATTACAGCATTAAGTATGAACTATGCCTAAGTATACTTGCTTCTATTTATAGAAAAGTGAATCTTCAACCTAGTTGAGACTTATAACTGGCTGGTTAGATAAATTGTCGTGTGAAATAGTTTTTATTCGTAGTTCAAAAAGTGATGGTTAAAATTGTCGTGTGAAATGGTTTTGTTCGAAGTTCAGAATTTTGAAGTTTTGTACTTTATTTTTTTGTGTATCTTGGTCCATTTTACGTCGACAGCGAGAACCCTCCGTGCCTCGGAAAGCACGTTAAGCTGTTGGTCCCGTTGGTAATTTAAAGATTTTGGACAGTCGTTACGAGTAGTCAGAAGCCCGAAAGACCGACAACCTGTCTTAATAGACCAGTAACTGGGTTGTGGAGGTCAGATAGGCAGTTCCTCCATGTAAAATACTGGTATTCAGCTGCATCCGGGTACACTGTAAGCAGACCCCAACATAGTTATAAAAGGGCTAGGTAGATTGATTGATCCAGGTCATCTATATTGTTTTTATGGTAGGTAATCTCTACTATAGTCCATTTACTATAGCATTAGACAGAAGTTAAAAAAGGCTCTTTTAGGGGTACACTTTGTAATAAAAGTACAACAAACATTATTACAGTCAAGATTGATGTGGAGTTAAATATAATCCATTTAAATAACAGCAGTCACACTTAATTGTACTTATTTAACCTATCTACTTTCTGAAATTACAAGGCTTTCATTTAATATTATTTAGTTTTTACATATAATACTGTCGTGTCAGTGTTTAAAATCTAAAAGAAGCAGGAGCGGACAGTACCGGGAACGTTTTTCATGTCACTATAACTCTACTAAATCTAAAATGTTCCCTATTCCCTTCATAAGTTGTGGCAGCACGTGATTTTTTTATTTTGTCGGATTATACAAAATTGTTTTTAATAATTTTGATTGTTACTAAAAATTGTTTAATTTCATATAGCTATCCAAGCATCGTGACAAGTACATAGATAGAATATGCTTTATTGTATGCCATACATTGTTACTTACAAAAAAGCACATACATTATTTATTAAAATTGTTTGAACTTAACTTGAAAATAAAAGGTTTCGTACTCCTGCTTCTGCGAGCCTCTTTTTTCTAATGTTATAATAAATGGAGTATAGGTTTAAAATTAAATAGATTGGAAGATTTGGCTATGTGAGAACTTATCAAATTGCTAAAGCAACAAATATTAATGAAATAAAAAGTATAGGATCCTAAGTATCTATTAGTGATTTCTTGGGTTAAAATTTTAGTTTCTTTCTTAGTTTGAAGATGATGAAGTTATGGAGACCTTCGTACTATAATTTCTGTTAATGCCTTATGACACTTCACATGAAGTGACTGGTTGACATTTCCCTGGCCTAATGAAAACCAGTTCAAAAAAAGAACACTTATTTAAAAAAATAACGAACGCATTCTACAAAATAAGGGTGAAGGACACATTAGACGTCACAGGTAATTATAAAAATAAAATTGCGATACATAAACTAGACCTTTGTCATCAATTGCTTATATGACATAGTACATAATCTTTATTACATAATAAAATAACTGCCTTATTAACCATCATAGAAAAACTGCCAACATGGTATATGAACCATTTTAGAATGACCTTCCATGGCCCGCGTTTCGCAAACAAAATACGGTTTTCCGAAGGAAACGTGAGTTATAATGAGGGGTCAGTTTAAATCGGTTATTTTGCACGCGTCTTTTGCTTATATTATTATTGTACGTTGGGCATGTCTCCATTGATGGACGATTTATGACTTTATTTCTTTTATTAACAAAAAATGACGTTTTTCGACGAAGTGAGAATTTATGAGCGGTTTCGCGCCTTCTGTTGTGGTGACAGCATTTCTCTTTATGTTTTTGTGAAGAGCAGCGGCTTTGACGTTTTCTTGCTGCGATTTTTTGGAATGTTACACACTTAAAACATGTCCTTTTTTATCAATAGGAATGTTTGCAAAAGTAGTACTTTTAATTTATTTAACGATACAAATTAAAAATTAAGATTGACCTCTTGTTAAATTCTGACGTTTAGCTGTCAAAGTAACTTCAGTTGAGTCACGCTAGATATACAAATAATATTTTTAATAACATTTTGCAGCGAAGTAGAGCTGTATCAGTTTCGATTATTATTTGCATCGTTAAGTATTTTAATGCAAAGTGACTGCGTGTGTACTAGGAGCGCATAGTGACTTGCTAGTTAAATCTAATCCCATAGGTAACGCTCAGGTATCCAATAACACGATAGGTTAAAGATCAAAATAATTACCTCCTTATCTAATACCGTGTCGTAAGGTGAAGCGTACAGTCGTCGTCACACAGCGAGGCACGTGCATCAATGCGGGTTTCCTAGTACTCGATATATTTTTTCCTACTAAAACAAGTTCTGCACATTTTTATGTGCTTGCATAAAAAATATATAGGTAGGGAGCGGAGTTTCTATTGTTTCTAATATGAATGCAAAGGTTTGATGAAGTAGCAAGTTTTTGCTAGTCTTAGAAACTGCGATAGATGTCTTGTCAGTGAACTGTCGTAAATTATTAACTAACAAACAGACAGGAAATGAGGAAAATATGAATGAATGGCTTGGAGTTGTGTTTAAATGCGTAGTTTTTCTTGCGGCTGTGCGAATGGTGTAGGCAGCGTTCGTTTTCTACAAGTCCATTGCGTGTTTGATTCTTGTATTGAGACATATTGTATTGCAGATAATGGTCGAGTTACACAGTTTTTTTTTTTGATACAAAATTCTTTAATCAGCACAATTTCTAACACTCAATGTAGAATCCTGTTGATTCCGTATTTATGTTGTATATATTATCACATCACTGGCTCACTACCACACCAAGCGCTATCGTGCAGACCCTGCTTAACTTTCCCTATTTCCCGCCATTCCTCGTGACTGACAGATGACATTAGTGACAGCAGCTACCCCGCTTGTGTGAATGAGACAGTGTTTACATATCCATTAAATACACTTGGGAGCAAATAAATCGAGCCACTTGCTTTTTTTTGCACGTATAATGGTTATTATTTTTGGTATTATGGAACGTATCAAATCGAAACATATATCGCCTAAGAGCTTATTTAATAATCTTTACAATGAGGGTAAATTATTGAATGATAACCTTATTTAGTGATAAATTATTGGCTCTGAAAGAAAAACGGTAATTTTGATAGAAAATTGTAGGGTTAAAACAGTCCAGAAAATCTATCGAAATCAGGGCAAGGGGGGGTAATACAAGATATTAAGAATAAGTTTATACCATAATTTTGTTTTTAATTGTTTTTTTCTGGACTGACAATTTTCTATCAAAATTATCGTTTTTCTTTCAGAGCCAATAATTTATCATTAAATAAGTTTTTCATTCAATAATTTACCCTCATTGTAAAGGTTATTAAATAAGCTTTCAGGCGATATATGTTTTGAATTGATACCTTCCATAATACCAAAAATAATAACCATTATACGTGAAAAAAGCAAGTGGCTCGATTTATTTGCTCCCAAGTGTAGATAGACTACACTCGAGTATCAAGGTAACATCATCTCAGGTCTAAATAACAACACACACGGCCTTTAAGTCTTTATGTTTCTCACAAGCAACTTCCTGCTATAAACGATGATTAATCTATTTGTATTACAACATAAATCGTAATCGATTTTAAACTGATTTGTATGAAGTAATGTTTTCACTTTTTTGCAATTATTGCCTTGTTTATTTACAAACACATCGTCAAGGTTAGGTTTTAATCAAAATTTTGACGTTTATGCAACGTGCGTCTCATGTCATTCGAATTTGAGCACTTTTTAATAAAGTTTCCAACAATAGCTTCAGTTTTTTGTTTGGTTATGATCATTTTAGTACAGTAATAATTAATTAGTAATTTTCAAGGTTAGGTCTTAATAACATTTTGACGTTTATGCAACGTGTGTCTCATGTCATTCGAATTTGAGCACGATTTAATGAAGTTTCCAAAAATAGCTTCAGTTTTTTGTTTGGTTATGATAATTATTTTAGTACTGTAGTAAGAATTAATTAGCAATTTTACGCTTGTTTTACTGCTTTTATATTAATAATAATATGTACAAGTTATTTCTATTTCTCAAAAGGGTTTTAAAGCCGGATCTTGCTGCGGCTCTCGCTTTCCTCATCTACTAAGAGAGAAAAAACTGTGATCAGAATAACAATTAGTATGTATAAGCTTTTGCTACCATAACAGGCTGATATTATTTCTTATATAACTCTGTAATTTAATGTATTAACTTAATAAAAACAATTAATCGTGACAAACTTGGACACACTAGTTATAATGTCTCAATCAAAAAGTTGCAAGAATATTTTTGCATAACAAATCTTGTTAGGTATGCTATAGGTAGGTTACAAACAAAACAACAACCTTAATGCAGTACCTAGCGCAAATACATAGATTTAACGTAACGTGTTTCTCAAAGGTACATTTCATAATACTAACAATTATCAGACTTCATTATGCTCTATTAGAGTATTTTTCTCTGATATGGAGTCTATATAAAAGCTAGATAAACTTTAGAAATGCACTCTAATCGAGTAACAAACGATCAATGACAATCTGACTAATTTAGCGGGATATTGCTAATCCATTGCTTCACATGCCCGAAAAATTTGTGTGCTCAACAACGCAGAAACGCAATGAATGTTGTTGAACTGTCAAATGAAAGTTATTCCTACTGTTAGTATGTTATGCAATTATCCCAATGCCCTTGTTTCCAAATACACGATTAGGTATATGGTGCTGTTACAATTCCTTTAAGTACCCGTCAATATGGAAAATTGTGGTTTAGAAGAGACCGTTACACAGATATGTGTGAAAAAGACACTCTTCAGAACCTAACTCTATGTGTCACTGCACTTACTTTTCTTTGGCGACAAGATAACGGTAACTATATTTCTATAAGTTGATTCTAGAGGTACAAAACTTGAAATAGAGCTCCGTACTTCGTATACAAGCATATTGTATGCAAAGGTTCACATCTACGCTACGTCAGGTATGAATGAAGGAGGCGGGCTGTGTGCCCTCAATACGACGGGTACAGTCGTGAATACCAAGCTTTTGGTTTTAGTTTATACTGATTTTATTTAAGTTAAATCTCAGAAGAAGAAGTGGCAAAGTTTTGGGTCCAATAGCAAAGAGCAATGGCTTTTTTATTTTGACAGTTCAACAATATTCATTGCATTATTTGCGTTGCTGAGCAGACAAATTTTTCGAACATATAAAGCAATGGATTAGCAATAACCTTCAAAATAATTTAGATTATGACTGATCGTGTGTTATGCAATTTAGGGTGCTAGTAACTGCTGGATAAGAGAGGTCTACTGTCCGACACAGCTGTCAATGAACGTAGCAAAATAGAGAGAACTAACATGAAATGTACTGGATTTGACAGTTGTTTGACATTTTCCTGAATAACCAGTGTCGCCATCACATTAATTAACAATTTTAGAGCTATGTCGGATATTTAGCAAGAAACTGCTACACAGGCAGGTGACGAATGTCAAATTAAAAGCGCATACGTTATCTCTAGTTATTTTATTATTTTGAAATGGTCTGTGCAGACAATAGGAATAGTAAATATCAGGTCTGTTTCAACAATATATGTTTTTAGTTAAACAATAATTATACTGTTGTTTAATACTCATTTTAATGAGTGAACATTTATTTTTGTGCGCAAATTACGAGGCTATAACATTTATCTTGTTTCGAGTGCATTACATTTCTATGATCCTACCAATATTATAAACGTGAAAGGTTGTGTTTGGATGTTTGCTGCTTAATCACGAAAAAACGACTAAACAGATTTAGATAAAATTTGGCATGCAGATAGTTTATAACCTGTTGACACATGGAATACTTTTTATCCCAATATTTTCTCAGGATCGAGACTTATGCGGGTGAAACCGCGGGGCTCTGCTAGTGGACTAATAATATAAAATGAAGCAGTAGGTACGATAAGTTCAATAAAACCATGACTTTAATCTGGTAAGAACTTGCTAACTAACCACAAACCATATTTTCCATCACGCATCTAAAATGCAATAAAAAGAAACAATCTATAAAGATTTTTCCTGATAATTTTTCCTCAATAAATACCACCTTTGTGAGCAATAAAAATAATTCAGAGGAGAATACCAAGTATTTTCAACTTAAACTACGACATCACAATAAAATCAAGAAAAAAAACGTTAACATTCTAAGAAAGTAAAACCAATTACAAAAATAACATTTAAAAAATCGAAAACAATGTTTACATTAAATGTACTACAAAAATTCTTACCAAACAGGCCTTCGACAAGTTGTACCTTTTACCTTTAACCGTTCCGTATTCACAGACTTTTTATCAATGTCAATTATAAAGTCAGTGCCGACAACAGGTCCTTTCACCCTGCTTTACAAAAATGAACCACTTTCTCTTTGCACCGCGATTATAAAATGTATGCAAAAATGTTTTGTTTATTTTATCTTAGATTGGAAAGGTATGAGGAAATGTTTTGGTTTTATTAAAATATCATTTATTTCTATGACGTGATGATGATTATATCATGTGTAAGGTTTATGATTTTGTATAATCGATTTGAGGAATCGATATTATGATTAGTTGACAACACTCGGCGAGCGCGGGAATTTTTAATCTGTACGGCCGTACGGCGGGGAGAGAACTGTATTAATTTAGCGGTGCAATATTGGTTGTTTAAAATAAATAAATGTAAAACATAGTGACCTGAGTTTTACTACACATGGAATGCTATGGCTTTTGCTGATAAAAAGTTTCTTTAAAAGACTTATTCTAAAGAATTTTTCTAAGATTGCTCAACTTTATCACAAATAATTGAAATAGGTAGTTACATATATTAGTCAGCAAAACTTACCGTATAGTTTTCTTTAAACGTAAATAAGTATCTATTTTTAATATTGTCTCTGCCTGGGTTTTTTTCTTAAACTCTACTTATAAACTATTTTATTTAAAAATGGAATGTAGAGAAAGTTATCAAATCTGACGAATGAGGTTGCTCAACGTTCCATATTATTCAAATCTCAAAAAACGAATTGCATGAAGTTCGTTTCTTAATCCCAGATACTAATCTGACATAAGTATTTTGTGTTTGCATTTTTTAGTATATAAGTTTGACGTTACACCTGTCAAATTAGTATCTGGGCTTAAAAAACGAACTTTAGGTTACTCAAAGTTCCATATTCAAAACACCGTTCCATTTTCAATTCTAAGCTGTCATCTATCCAGCCAGTATTGAACCAAAAACTAATTAACGAGCCATATTAATCGAAAATGAAGTGATTAATAAAATTTCGCCGAGTAACTTTAATAAAAAATCTTTAGCTGCACGGTTCGCGCACACGTGGTTGCGCGTACGCAAGCAAAAAGTACGTGATCAAACTGATATAAAGAAAAAATGAGCGAACGAATACTGTTATTCAATGTGTATGTTTAATGGTCATACTGTACGTCTTGTCTTAAATTCATCAAGAATTTAATATGGCTTTTAATTAACGTTTCTTGACTTGGATTTGATCAGACTTTTTGTGGTTCTCCTACATTGTAACTTTCGTTTTTAGTCGGGCGATTTTTTTGACGGATTCAAACTCAAAACATTTATTTCAATTAAAACATTTACAGGCATTTTTGAATTGTCAAGGATTCGGTCAGTCAGAAATATGAAGCTAGTTAGTGGTATGGAAAAGAACAGGCGAGAAACTCCATTGATTCTCTTGTAAAATATAATATACTAACTTCAGCCCGCAACTTCGTTCGCGTGAAAGTTCTTGTTTCCCCCGAGCCACCCCGTCGTATCGCATCACTTGCCCTCGCTATCACTTAACGTTCTTTTTGACTTTTTTTCTTTTAGCTCGGCTCCTAAGGGTCATAGCGTGATGTTAAATAGCCTATAGCCTTCCTCAAGAATTGGGCTATCAAATGCGAGAAGAATTTTTCAAATCCGACTGGTAGTTCCAGAGATTACCCCCTACATACAAACTTACATACCTCTTTATAATATTAGTATAGATTGCGACTAAATATTAGTTTAGTACGTCAACATGATTTATTAAAAAGTGTTTCTTGTAGGGATTATAAGCATAAATACGTCTTCCAAAGCCCAATTTATCAATTTAGAATAATAATTATTATAACCTACCCAACTCAGAAGTAATAAGTCCGGAAAAATATATGAAAAGACCAAACCTAACTCGGAATAATTAATTCAACTGCGATTTATGTCATGTCCGTAAAAATACACAGGTTAGGGGTCAGCTTCTAGTCTAACCGAATGCAGCCGAATACCAGTATTTTACATGGAACGACTGCCTATCTGACCTCCACAACCCAGTTACTGGGTAAGACTGGTTGTCAGACATTAAGGAAGTTTTTAAAATTCTATCAAAAGCTCTAGAATGGATTGCTAGTCTATTATTTTTTCTACATAAATAGACCCAAGAAATCGCAAGTCCAAAAATATGTCATAATATTTATAAAAATAAATCTTGACGAGCAAAGTCGCATGAAAACTTTGCGCGCATAAAATTAAATACACAGACATATGAACGGGTGTTGCAAAGGTCGACAGATTGTTGCAATATAGTTCTACTTTCACGTTTTATGCACCGAGGGGTAGACAGAGAACATGCCTTTTACCTTATATGGGCATTTCTTATTAAAGTTTTCTAGTAAGTCGTTAAAGTAAATACTGGTAGCTGTGAAATTGAGGACTATCTTATTACCATGTATTTGCCCCTCTATTACTAAAGGAGCTCGTGGCTAAATAATAAAAGCCACACCTGCCGCGGTCAGTTCAATGATGGATGACCATCCACTACCAACCGAAACCCCACCATGCCCCGAAAAGCATGTCTCGGGTGTAATTCGTAGATCTATAGAGGTATGAGGAACAGGGTGTAAAGTTCACTCATCCTCCATAGAAAAGGAAGGATCCTCTGACCAGACGGGTGTCGTGTCTGGCGGGCAACTGCCCGATGATTCATGTCGGGCCGTTGTATATGCTAGTTGCGCGGTAAACTCTGCTTGCGAGATGCAGGATTTTGCGTGACGTCAGTATGACGCGTTGTTCGCATGTGGCGTTGTAGATACCGCTACAGATCTTTGTTGTTACGGGTAGTCAGAAGCCCAGAAGTCTGACAACCAGTCTCACTAAGAGGTATCGTGTTACCCAGTAACTGGGTTGTATAGGTCATATAGGCAGTAACTGGGTTGTAGAGGTCATATACTTAGACTGGAAGTCGACCCAAACATAGTTGGGAAGAAACTAGGTTCATTGATATTCATTTGATGTATTTGTCTCAGGTGGTCTCTAGATATAACGTAGAATTATTCAAAACAGAACTAGTCGCATCATAAATATTAAAAATCCTTTTTTACAACAATGTCCACGGACCTGATAAGCAATCTATCAAATTCCTTTAAATAGACCTCAAAAAACTACACAGCTGCAACATTCTCATAAAAGTTATACTATTAATAAAAATATTTGTGCATAAGCTGCGCTCGCGCACATATCGGGGGCGGTCTCCTTATTATTTATTAATTTTCGCATCCCATAAGGTGGTACTTACAGACACATTCACACCCATACCGGGATTGTGTTACACCGTAGCGAGCGAGCGACCGATGTGGATGACGGAATGTTGGATGTTGAATGCTTTTTGTTGAATATGTTATGGATAAGTCATGCTATTGTTCTTAGTGTAATGTGCTGGCTTAATTATGTTATTTAATTTATATACCTATACGGGTCAACTTAAAGTAGTTAGCGAAATTCCACTAATGTGACGGGTATTGATATCTAAACTTAAAAAAAATTATGAATATTTTGTGGGGTAATTGTGTAGTCACTTGAAGTATCAGTTTAAAAAAATTATTTGTTGTGTGTAAACTTCATGGACGTTATGGGCATCGATATTTTAACACGATAAAACTGAACAAAATTATTTTCTAAACTCACACTTGAAGTACCTAACAAACTATTCAGCAGTCGTTGAACCACAAAAAAACATCAAATCTTTTTTGTTTTTTATTTTATAGTGTTTAGATATCGATAGGTACAGTCGAGTTCATTAATATATTGGCAGTGACAATGTTTCAAAATATTGTAAGCATTAAAATGATCATATAGTTCTATGCAAACTTAGACATCAATAAAATGTTTTCATATAAACTGTTCATAAGTATGTTACGGTAGTGCAGTCAAAAATATCTGACTACTCTTCGGAACATAAATATCTAAATACTCTAGTGTTCAATATATTTGTTGCAACCTAGGATTCATAAATATCTATACAACTTTGAATATTCAACTAAATGGCCTTTACCATAAAATTTATTTTTGCTTGTCGGAGCAGAAGTTCGAGTAATAATGCAATATTGCCGTTGAAGGATGTCATAACTGACAACTTCAAATTGATTTTGTTTCAAGATCTTTTTCATAGAAAAATAATTGCATAGATATTTGTGAACCTAACTTTGCGCTAAATAATATGAACAAGGGATTGCGCACAATTTTTAGAGTCTTTATCTGTAGTAATATTATTGATTTAATGTAGTCACATATTTATGATGTCACAGATTGTTTACAATTTATTGTACGGCAAAGCTGTTTAGAGTTTTATGAAACTTACCATTGCCTATACAATGTGATAGGGGTGAGACTTCTAACCCGTTAAGGCTGAGTACTACATCTAATTTTATCGACAAAAAAAATAGTATGGGGGGTTGAACCCCCTTCCCCTAAAAATTATGGCTATTTGAATATTTTTTTTTAATGTACTACGGCGCGCTTGATTCTTTCTAATAACCTTGGCTAACTAATTCATTACTTTTTTCATATGTTTGATAATGTTTTGGTGAGAAAAAAAAATCGTTTCTGAATTATTTTGACCGAAAAAATCGCTATTTTTCAATATTTTCATATTATTTTTTTTGTCGATATTACCCCCCATATTATTTTTTTTGTCGATAAAATTAGATGTAGTACTCAGCCTTAACGGGTTAGAAGTCCCACCCCTATCACATTGTATATTTTTGATTCATGAACATGCTCAGATATTAAAGAACTCGACTGTACCTACCCATATTCGAGCAAATAAATGATTTGATTTGATTTAGTTATCGATAGGTACCCATCATGTCAAGAAAGTTTTGCTAGCTACTCTATTTTGACCCTGTATTTGTTCTACCACAGTCATAGCGTTGACATACTAGTATATGCATTGTAAGATTCTCTTTACAAGTCTCACGCATACAAACAAATACATAGCCCACCCAAAGCATGATGAAAGTTTTATTTCCAAGGGGTATTACCCAGTAACTGGGTAGTCGAGGTCAGATAGACAGTCGCTCCATGTAAAATACTGGTAGGTACTCAGCTGCATCCGGTCAGACAGGAAGCCAACCCCAATATAGTTGGGAAAAGGCTAGGCAGATACCTTACCCCGCTACATTACGGTGTGAGACACAGTCGTAGGTTACAACGTCTGGGTGTGGTAACAATATTTATTATAAAATCTCTTCATTGCAGAGAAAAAAATATAATCTTATCGCGACGGGAAAAAATGCTTGTTTTATTAACTATTTGGTTTAATATTAAATAGATCATCTGGAATGCAATTAATTAAATAATCAAAAATACCTTCTAGAACTTGATTTGAGAAACCATTGATTTATGGTGAAGGAAAGTACAGTCGGTGATAGCTATTACCTGACCCACCCTATAAACGAACGAATTTGAACCCTCTGCCTGTAACATTAAGGGTTATTCATCACGCCTGTAGGTATTAACCGAAAGGTTGAGGGTTCTTCGGTATTGTTCGTCAAATCGTTGAGCTCTTCATGTTCTGAGTTGAGCTGCACGATTTTTGACAAATGCGTGCACTGACTGGACAGGTCCGCTCAATCTGTGTGGTTCTTTCCTCAAAAGACCATTTCAGACATCAATCTACATGGTCTTCACATGCTCTGACCAAGATTTTGTCTGGACTTCAAAAGAGACTGTGACCTCTGAGTTTGTTTCGGCCTTTCTTCTCAGAGTAGTCAGATAGGAAACGCCGACCTCATCAGAAAATAAATCATTTATCATTAGGCAGAGGTGTATTTATAGGTACAACCACACATACATACACACCTACCTACATTTGCTCGCGTTGTGATTAAGTTTTTAAATTTTTCTTCTAATTCTACTACACATATCAAACTCCAACAAATATTATAAACGCGAAAGTTTGTAAGAATGGATGGATGTTTGCTGCTCTTTCACGCAAAAACTACTAAATAGATTTTGATGAAACTTTACAGTAATATAGCTTATACATCAGACTAATACATAAGGTACTTTTTATACCGATATTCCCTTGGACTTGACACTTATGCGGGAGAAACCGCGGGCCGCTGCTAGTCACACTAATATTATAAAGGCGAAAGTTTATGAGTGTGTTTGTACTAGTATGTTTGTTACTTCTTCACGCACAAACGGATGAACGGATACTTTATAACCAGGATTAACACATAGGATTTTTATTCCGATATTGCCACGGGATCGATATTTATGCGGGTGAAACCGCGGGGCGCTGCTAGTTATATTATAAACGCGAATGTTTGTGAGGATGGATGGACGGATGGATGTTTGTTACTCTTTCACGCAAAAACTACTAAACGGATTTTGATCAAATTTTACAATAATATAGCTTATACATCAGACTAATACATAGGGTACTTTTTATACCGATATTCCCACGGGATCGACACTTATGCGGGTAAGACCGCGGGACGCTGCTAGTAATAATCTAGGAGAAGCTGAGCTAACATAATGCTATTTCATCTTCATAAATCTACAAATTTCTTAACACTTAGGCACAATGCTAGCCACCTAGATACCTAGAGGTTTTCGTAACTCTATTCCTAGTAATTTAGGTCATATAACCAGCCTTAAATTCTTGAATACATTAATGTTTAGATAAATTATAAACAGCAATTAATTCATGTGGAAAATCCAGTTAGATTTCACTAGCTAATAACGTAGATTTTATTAATAAATGGAGATATGCAAGGATGACTGGGTTTTATGATCCTGATTTTGGGGACGAAGTATAAAATCCTGGGTACCAGTCCTGCCACTGGGATTGCATCTGCTATTCATAGTGAAGCCTTAGGTCCCAGGTGTCATTCGTAGAGCTTTGACAGTCGTTATGGGTAGTCAGAAGCCAGAAATTCTGGGAACTAGTCTTAATAAGGGGTATTATGTTACCCAATAACTGGGTTGTGGAGGTCAGAGCAGTGGCTTCATGTAAAATATTGATATTCAGCTGCGTCTGGTTAGACTGATAGCCTACCGACCCCACAAGATAGGAAAAAGGTTAGGCAAAGGATGATTAAAAATCTTAGGTACTAGGCATACAGAAATGGTAGACTAAAGAAAATTAGTATTGAACGCAGATAGTACGAGTAAAGTCTATTTAAACTTCATGTTTCAAATTATTATTATTTCAAATTAAACAAATATCAACTTTATTATAATGTTGATTAAGTTGATTTCAAAGTGACTAGCACTATTGAACTTTATTGTGTAGGACTTAAGGTTATTTTTTCCATAAACTCATATATGTTTACATTTTTGCATAAGCATAACAATGATCCTGGGTTCGATCCTCGAGGTCAGGAAAAATGTTTGCAGTTTTTCTTTTAAGGAATTTTTCAGTAGTCTGGAGTCTGGATTTGTGCCCGTTTAATGGCAATAGCCTCGCCTCCTATGACGTGGGACTTAACATAACAGACTGGCTAAATGTGGATGTACAGACGCCAGCACTCAAACTACCCGAAACTGTCAAATCTTCCCAATCAACTTTGAACCTAATGCTTAAGCGATAAAGTTGAAAATCTATTAAAGAAATTTGACAGATTATAGTAGCTTGATGTGCTGGCGTCTGTACATACAATTACACGAAAAATCAATGATTTTATAAAGCTTTTTTGTCTTAATAAACATTTTATCTAAATATTTTGCACTAGGCTATGACTAATCCTTTTCCTCCATCAATAAAGTAAGTACTTGCATAAATTAATTAAAATACTGGTATAAACGAGAAAATTGAATTCATAGGTACGAGTAGCCATATTGGTTTTTCGAAGTTGACAACTGGGTGACACTATCAGGTCCTTGATTATACAAAATCAAATGATTTAATTCTAAATGTAGAGCATTTTAATATGCACTAAAATATAAACAGACAAAAATATGCGCACAAAACATGAACCCTCCTTTTAAATCGCCACGGTTGGTCAAAAAAGGACAATGGATTTTCTCAACAAAAGGATATTTCTACATATCATGTACCAGGACTTCATAAAAGAAAAGAAGTTACTAACAAATACTTGGAAATCAAGAAAACGGCAAGCGACCGAGTCTCGAACCCTCGACAAAGAGTCACCGTGTCAAAACACTGTGTCCCCACTCTTTTATGATTCGAACACCGAAAACGTCTCTGTGTCGTTGTTGGAAAGCGGATTATAAGTAAACGTTGATTGCCTTGAAGTAGCGCCGGCATGTTCTGTCTCGCTTTATCGCGTGTTATCGTGTATTGCCGTCTCTTTCGCTAAGTTACGCAAAAGGCGTTTTTAAAGAATGCTGGAACGTGTATTGATGGTAGGTTTTCTAATCGCGAATTCGTAATCAGATGATTTATGTTACATTGTGGCTATCAATCTTGGTAAAGTTTGGGGATATGCAGAAGAGCAGGCTTAATTTCCTTCACCCCAATCAAGATAAGTTTCCATCAAGGAACAGTGGCTCATTGGCAAATCTATTCTTAATAAGAACATGCCTGTGGGTTTAATGTCCAGTTATGGAAAGTACCACAAAGCGTTAAAGACCATTTTCCCCTAACATTGATGAAAAGTTTTCAATTTTCCGAGATGAAAAGTAACCCAGGTCCTTCTCCAAGTACCAGCTTGGTAGTTGGAGAAAGACTAGAGGTACCTCTTTGCAAAACTTCATCAAATACAATTCAGCAGGAATTTAGCCAAAAAACTCCCTAAAATTAACATACTATACATATAGAATCAATCTCATTCTTGAAAATTACTAAGGATTTATAAAAAAAGGTCTGTTGTCTTCCTCGTTGGTCTAGTGGTCACAAGCGCTACTGCTGAGCATACGGTACTGATGGGTTCGATGCCCAGGTTAAATAAACTGCTATTGGATTTTTCCATCAAGAATTTTTCATTAGCCGCCCGAAGCCTGGATTTGTTGATGGCAGTAGGCTCGCCCCCTATTACATCGATCTTAAAAAAAAAAACCGGCGAAATGTGGTTGTTAACCTACACCTCTACCTAACCCTTGGGGGTCTACAGTCGTGATGATTTTATGTTATGTTTATAAAAATTGTTTCCAATAAGGGCCGGCGATAACGTCGCGACACGGCACGGCACGGTAGGGCGTGCTTCGGCAGCCCGTAGGACGTTTTGGTATGACGCGACATGCCGCGGTCAGGCTGGCTGAGCCCCATTCGCCGAAAACACCGCCGCACCCGTTTTAAACCTTATGTCAATTAGTTTAGCTGTAATAATCCTGACCTCTATGTGGCTCAAGGGACGCGGTAGCACGCCGCGGCAATCCGTGGAATGAAACGGCATTGTAATGCCGCGGGACGCTGCTGCCACGATATGCCGCGGTATGATTGTATCGAAATAAAGGAACATGAATTCTAAACTCATTGAAATAAGGATAAAAAGAACTTGATCAGGAATAAAATCCTTTACTGTGCCGTACCGTGCCGCGACGTCAGTCAGCACCGGCTCTAAAGATCGTAGCAAAACAAACAATATATAAATAGGTACCTATAAGCAATACCAGGTGTATGCTGTAGGAAAATCCAGAGGAAGTGGCGTAATTACTACCTACTCGTACTGCTAAAGTTTGTACCTATGTAGGTAATACAGACTCGGAGCATAATATGTACGGTCTATTCAAATGTGTGTTTCCTTTCCAATAATTGTTGTTATTTCAAGTTAAACAAAGATCCACTTTATTTGAGAGAGCAGTGGTGGCCCAGTGATAACGGCTGCGACTTACGAGTAGTAGGTCGTAGGTTCGAACCCAGACAGGCGCTTTACTTTGTGTAAATTGTTCCATCACCAACTGCTCTCAAAACGGTGAAGGAAAACATCGTGGGGAAACCGGCATGTCTTAGAACCAAAAATTCGAAGACATGTGACACCTACCAACCCGCACTGGGCCCGCGTGGTTGATTACGGCCCACTCTCTCTCACTGAGAGGAGGCCTGCGTCCCAGCAGTGGGAACGTTATAGGCTGATTATGTTATGGCCGAACGTACGCGACCGAAGTTCGGCATGATTACGCCTGCAATGCTATTTGAATTACTGACGACACATTATGCCGAAATTACGTTGCGTTATAGCGTGCAGTAAAATGAGCCGCGGAATTTCGGTCGCGTAACTTCGGCATAGTGTGTTTGGACACTTATTTTTAAGTAGTATTTGCCCACGAGCAATTGGATTGTGGACGTCTGAAGAAGTTGTTTCATGAGATTAAAATTTAGCCGGATTCGTTGTCGTCCCTCAATACAAAAAGAGTCTTAGAGGTTTTAGTTAGTCTGTATGTCTATATGTGGCTTTGTAACTCTCTAAAGAATAGATCGTTTTTTTTTTTTTTTAATATCATCTCGCAAGTCATCCTAAGAGGTTGGCGACTCCTTAACTGGGCTAATAGATGAAGGCCTCCATCGATTTTAAAGCATTTTGTTCGTATTTTTAAGGTTCGAGTTATTCTAATATTAGATACATAACATTACCTATGTATAATCATATTTACAATATGCAGTAAGTAAACTAGTATATTATAAGACTCGTATAATTACAGGAAGCGCCACACTTTGACAGTTTCGTATAAACGCACACACACACTAACAAACATGATAAGTCACTGTGGCGACTTGTAGGGACAGCAAAAAATGTTGAATATTTTTTTTGTCCGTACTTTTTTGGTGGTTTTAAAGGTGAAAATCTGGGTCAATGGTTTTTATTTGATTTGAGAAATCGTCGTAATGCCAATAAATTAGTGCATATTTGTATGACCGACAGGTTTGTTGTCTTTTAAAATGTTGTGTTTGTACTTATTTAGGTGAAAGACTATTAGGTTTACTAACCTACAAGGAAAAACATTTTGAACAAAGAAAATGCCCGTCCAAAAGTAGTTGAACTATCAAATCGTATTGTCAATCATTCCCCGAACTAATCTTATGTACAGACGCCAACACATCAAGCTACTACAATCTGTCAAATTTCTTTAATAGATTTTCAACTTTATCACTAAAGCATAAGGTACAAAGTTGATTGGGAAAATTTGACAGTTTCGGGTAGGTTGATGTGCTGGCGTCTGTACATACGGCTACACATCAAGCTATACATAACCAACCAGTATAAGCTGAGTTCTGATTGTACGAAAAGCCTATACAATCCAAGATCAGCTAAAACTGGCTTGACGCGTAGTCGTGTATACAAGGTCTTGGATGGTACAGTTACAGCCCGTCACCTTATTCTGCAAACCCTACAATATTTTCCTTGTATAATGAATGTATCTAGAGCCAGAATCACTGAGATGCAGGCTGACTCAGACTCGTGATAAACCAATAAAATATTACACGCCGTTTCTAGTTTACTATGATTATTATATGCGTTTTTTATCATATTTTTTTATTTGACACATTGTGCAAAAATTCTTGGCTCCAATATTGGTCACTGATTCGCCATATTGGCTTTGGATGTTGGCCGAATGATTCTTATAGCCAAAGATACAGTCTCAATCCCGAACTTTAAATTGCTAGAAATTTGTTATCACTGTTTATAACCTGAAGGCAAATTCCCGTAATTAAGAACGTTCAAAATCTAGTTGCAATCTAATCTCAGCGACAAATCGACAATCAATGTCAAAAACTTGTCAAAAATTTAGGGAAATTAGAGGTATTTTTGACAGATTGAGATCAGACTGTGAACGTTCTTAAAATTACGAGAATTGCCCCTCTTGCTATCGGTCTCCTTTTAGGAAGTTTCATCATCATCATTATCATTAGCAGCCAGTATAAGCCTCTTCCCTTTTGGGCCATGCTTCCCTGGTCTCTGCAAGTCTCATCCAGCACCCCAATTGCGAAAAACACCATCAATCTTCACTCTGAATCATTTCAAAGGATATTGCTAATCCATTACTTCATACGTTCGGAAAATGTGTCTGCTCAACAACGTAAATAACGCAATGAATGTTGTTGAACTGTCAAAATGACAGCCTTTGCTACTGGTAGCGTACCAATGACCCCGCAGGTCTTCCTTGTGATCTTAGGAAGGTTGGTACTAAATATATTGAATGAATAATGCCGTTAGTCATATTCAAGCCATATTATAAAACAACAACCAAGATTAATGAATGCTTCCGTTGAGAATTCTTCCCATACCAATAGGTCAACAGGTGGGAATCAAATACAATAGACCGCCAGTTGAGTCTACCTTAAGCGTATGAGCTCACGATTTTAGATACTATAAGATACCAGATCACCTTCTATCACTACATTCCGCCCTGGTACTTTTTATCGTGATTCCCAACAGTTGCTCCACAACGATCACAGCGGTACCTACCTACGATTTCTTTACCCGTATCTGACGCTCTGTAATTTGGATAGCCTTCTAATCCTGGAAATCCTGATCATAATTCCCAGGTGAAGAATACTTCATAACACCTCTTTACAGGTATTTAATCTTGGTATTATACATTAATAGAAGACTGGAGTCCTCATAACTCTCCTATCAAATCTTGGTCCCTGGTACTTTTGATCATGAATCTCAAATATAGAACACTTTAAACTCCTATAAAACATTTCTTCCTGGTACATTTGTCTACGAATCTTTATCAAAGAGGTCTCCACATTATCTTTTAACGAATATTAAATTATTTAATCTAGAAAAACATTTGAAGAAGTGAACCCATATCACCTCCTGCTACACCTTTAACCCTGATACAGTCATGATTCCTTAACAAAGAAGTCTCCACACACCTCCTATAAAGTCTTCGAGCCTGGTACATTTGGCACAATGTTTTGACTGGCACCCGTCAGTGCGGAACGGTTTTTGTGCCATCCAACATCCGCCTGTCCCGATGATATGACTTACTGACGGTTTGAGGCACAAGGCCTCATGTTTCGAAGATATGTTGCAAGATTTTTTTTAATTTTGCGAGCCAGTCCTGCTACCAAACTTGCCTACTGAATGATCTTTTCTAGGCATGAGTTATACTCGTGCCGTTACGTGATAAGAAAATAAAGGTTCAGAATGTTACCAAGAAAATAAAAATGCGATTTGAACTTGGCAAAATTATGGAAAAATGCACTATTTAAATGTGAGATAAGGAGTAAATACATAGTGAAATGTTTATAATGTCATTGTTACTATTAGAAAGTAATCCAAACCGAATGCCTGTCTATAGCAGAGTTCATAATCTCAGATAATTTACATTCCATCGCCACTCAGTTATCTACTTTAGTGAAATGTATTGTAAGTTGATTTTTGAGTGTAAAAAGGTCCTAATAAGATTTTAGTTGCAATTTTAATTTGAAGCTTGTTAAGTATGACATTCAGTTTGTTGTTCTATAATTTGAAAAATATCTAGAAATTAGATACATATTAACATTAATATAGCATTTAACTTCTCGTGCTTATTATACTTAATAAACGTTTTAAGTGTTTTGACATTAGGTATAACTTAGAAAGCTTACTTAGGTTTCACTTAAAGGCTTATAAGCTTAAAGCTTAGGTCGTAATATTTTTATGTTAAGTCGGCTTTTATTAAAGCCTTGTAATTCAATACTACAAGCTATTTTATTACTTAATTTAATTACTTTATTAACTTATTCATAACTTATTCATTTTCATCAATAAAAATTATCTTTAAATACTAATGCCGTGTATGCCTTTAAAAGTACAATTACAAAAATGGAAATGCGCTCGGTTTACGCAATTAAATACTTTAATCGTTTGTTATAAGCTCTAAGACACGTGTCTCTATAATTTTGTAAGATGTTGGATAAGACCAACACATTTTAAGCAGACCGTAGTCTGCTTGTAAAATAAGACCTTTTTAAATTCTCATTTTTATAATATTAAAGTAGTATTAGGGAAATGTAAAAATCTAGGTATGTTAGATCCGTTGCAGTGGTGGCCCAGTTTTGGTCAAGACTGAACTTTTGTATTAAACAGCAGATTTTTTTTTGTGATTTCAGAGTTGGTCCCATAGTCAAAGTCGTTCATATTCATGGGTGGAACACCCTGTAATTTGAAACCGGTAAATAAAATCATCTTATATACTGTTATCAAACTTATAAGATAACCTATTTATCATCCCATCCACTATTTACTACATAAAACTTGTAGATTTTCTTCAAGATCATACCTTAGCTAAAGATTTCTAAATCAACCTTGAATTGACTAGAAGTAACGGGCTTATGGTATGACCAAGTACTTTGAACCGATTGCTCAAAGCGATCATGAACGCTCAGAAGGACACAGCTCCGCTCAGCTCGCTCATTACTCGCCCATCTTTCAGTGGAGCATAACTCCGAAGACAAGCAAGTGATGTAATCGTAAAAATGATAATTTTTATATCTTTCTTTTTTTAATTTTGACACAGAAATGTAATTAGGGCACAAATGGAAACGGTAAAAGTTTATATGAAGAAGAGGTGCTCGTGGCTAAATAATAACAGTCACACGGGTCGAATAACGTTAACTTAGAAGTTTGATTTTGTGATAGCTCAAAGGAACTGTAGATCTGAGTACTTATAAGGTTTTAATTTCAACTCGATACCTCTACGCTTTCCCGAGATAAAGGGTCTTGACAGACAGACAGACAGGCGGACAACCACAGATATAGATATACTTAGATAACGCAAAAGCACCTACTTCGCGTGCCAAAAATCGCACCAATTTACGATCGAAAATCATAAGCCGCCACTTTCGCGCTCAGTCCTGCGTACTGCTGGCTGGGTGAGCGTGAACGAGAGAGCGCGAGCTTGTGACGTCATAGTAGGTAGTCAAAAAGTGGCACGCTTAGTTTTCATACAGTTCGTGATACTTGCGTTATCTAGGTATATCTATAGGTATCTGTGCGGACAACAAAGTGATCCTATAAGGGAAGGGTTCCGTTTTTTCCTCTTGAGGTACTAAACCCTAAAAAGACTCTTAAGAGCGGTGAATGCTTATGCGAATCCCTCACCCCCGGCCATATGTAGAGGTGGAACACCGCGGTGGTTTTAGACGGTAAGAGTCCGGCATGCCCCTCTGTCACCCCCACGACAGAGGAAGTCTATGAGGGTTTCCACCGCGAGAGAAAAAAAAAAGGTCTCTAGTCTTTGACTCAGGTTTTGTAACTCGTATCTACTATCTTCTGGACACACGGCAAATAATTCAAGTTCACACGAATCTAAAATCGCCCATAATCAATAACGAAACACTTGCAATCAACTAAACTGGTGGATGCCAAGCTTCACAGCTTGGCTCATCGCCGCAAGGTTGCCTGCCTGTCGGTCTTCTACAGACTGTACTTCGGTGAGTGTGCCCAAGACCTCCACGACCTCATTCCACCGGCCCCCTTCTACCTTCAGACATCCAGACGCACTGCAAGCTACCATCCCTACCTAGTTGCTATTCCACCAATTCGCACTAAGCGTTTGCAAATGTCCTTTATAATGCGCACAGCAAAAGAGTGGAACTCTCTACCTGCGTCTGTTTTTCCGAGCGCATACAACCCGAATCTCTTCAAAGTGAGAGTGAACAGGCTTCTTCTGGGTAAGCTCGCTCCATCGTCGACTTTGTCTCTGTCACCTTTGACCTAGACTAGAGTCAAGAGCAAGCCCATTTCAAATAAAAAAAAAATAAAAAAAACACTTAACTAGAAACATGTAAATGACAAATTACTAAAGAGATAGAATCATTCACAAGCATTTAAATTAAATATAATGTATACAATTTTTTTTCTCATTTCGCATTTGTAATGCATTCCTTAGGCTTGCGATAGTACGGAACATGACAAAAACATGCTAGTTTGATAAATGGATTCGATGTGGGTAGCGCTATTGAAACAGATGTAGTTATTATTGGCATAGATTACATAATGAAGTAAACAATAATGTCATCATAGACATTTAACATGATTATTCAACGTGGATATTGAATTATACTCGCTGGTCTAGTGGTTGCCAGCGCTACTGCTGAGCATGAGGTCTTGGGTTCGATTCTCTGGTAGGGCAAAGTGTTATTGGTTAACAATTTGGATTTTCTCAGTAGCAGCCCGGAGTCTGGATTTGTGCCTATAAACAGCATAATCTTCTACAGGCCTTCTCTTTCTATGAGAGGGATTGGGCCATAATCCACCACGCGTGCCATTACGGGTTGGTGAATGTCACATGTCTTCGAATTTTTGGTTCTAGGACATGCCGGTTTCCTTACGATGTTTTCCTTCACCGTTTTGAGAGCAGTGGTGATGACAATAGGCTTGCGTCCTATCCGTACTTAATATTATAAATGCGAAAGTGTGTCTGTCTGTATGTTACCTTTTCACGCCTAAATCGCTGAATCGATTTAGATGAAATTTGGTATAGAGATAGTTTGAGTCCCGGGAAAGGACATAGGATAGTTTTTATCCCGCTATTCCCACGGGATCGAGACTTATGCGGGTGAAACCGTGGGGTGCTGCTAGTAAATAATATGCACATGTATCTATGGCAAATATATTTACATCCCTTGTCTAATTGGGATAGGTATTTTGTTTTTACCCTATTACAGCTCTAGGAAACTTCTTAATAAAACAAAATTAGTGTAGTTATATAAGGTGTTCAAAAATTAACCCTAAAAACTTTAAGAGGTGCTTTAGACCATCGAACTGAACAACTTTCACTATGGGACTAACTCTGAAATCACGAAAAAAAATGAGCTGTTTCATACATTTTGGTCGAGTAGGTACTAGGTAAAGAAATTTTGTATTAAACAGCTGATTTTTTTTTCGTGATTTCAGAGTTGGTCCCATAGTGAAAGTTGTTCAGTTCGATGGTTTAAAGCACCTCTTTAAAGTTTTTAGGGATAATTTTTTAACACCTTATAACTGGTGAAATGTGGGTGCACTTAGTTACACCAGTATTTACATGGAGTGACTGCCTATCTGACCTTCTCAAGCCAATTCCTGGATAACACGATACCCCTAATGATAAATAGTCCAGAATGCCACACTTGATTGTAAATACAGTAGCTCCTTAACTCATGTTAAATTCACAAAACAAGCAAGCACAGGTAAAGTGCCCGTCCATCCTGTTAAGGGCATAATAAAATGAAGGTAATTCCATTAAACTGACACTACAACTTAATTCCGACTCTATTTACATATGATTAAAGCACAATTTTAATTGCCGAATCGATCACAGAGATCCAAAGATATACTGTGTCGCTTTTTGCGTGTACAGTAAGCGTAACAAGTTTTCCAATAAAAATGTTAATAAAGTACTGTTTTTTGTTTGCGAAACTTGTTGGTGGGTTGTACTGGAGGAAATTTATTTATTGCCCACATTCTTAATTGCAAGGTGAGATTATACTTGTTAGTTTTAAATGTAAAATTAATTTGATGTCGATCTTAAACAAAAAGTGCAGCAGGTGCTTCGCAGAGCACTAGGTAGGTATAATATGTAGGTTACCAGTGGCGAAGGTACCATACAACTCGATTCCCACCGGCTTCCCTTCGAAAATTCAGAACATAACCACATTATAGTCAATTCATAATTGAAATTTTTTTTGGCATTTTCTTTTTCTCCGGCTTACCTCTGTCATAAATTCACCCTTCGCCACTGTAGGTTACTAAACCTTTTTAAAAGAAATAAAATATGTAATGTACACAACATAAAATCACGCCTTATGTCCCTGAAGGGTGGAGCAGAGATGTAAGGATGCCAGCACATCAAGCTACTACAATCTGTCAAATTTCTTTAATAGATTTTCAACTTTATCGCTAAAGTAGGTATAAGGTTCAAGGTTGATTGGGAAAATTTGACAGTTTCGGGTAGCTTGATGTGCTGGCGTCTGTACCTATCTACAGGGTGTTACAGAAAGGGTATATCAATACAAACGGGTTGAAGAGTGTATCTGGTCTAGAATCTCTGTACAAAATTTCAGCTCAAAAGCATTAACTTTGAAAATGCTTAATATTTTTTTATTTCGACATCACGGCGCTGCACTGGCGCGCGGCGGCGTGATGTGCGTGTACTAGGCGCACAGACACACTACAGATAATGGATAATGACCCTCGTAGTGCGGTGACACGTTTGTTATGATTTCAATTTAATAAACTACCGAAATAAAAAAAATATTAACCATTTTCAAAGTTACTGCTTTTGAGTTGAAATTTTGTACAGAGATTCTACACCAGATACACTCTTCAACCCGTTTGTATTGATATACCCTTTCTGTAACACCCTGTATAGTATCCTTGTGGTCGTACGCACGACTGCTGAATGACAGCCGAAATGTGAAAATTGCTTACTGTCAAATCTTATGTTGCAGTTGTCATGGGAAGACTAACAAAGCAATAAAAACCAATCATCACATAACAAGAGATTTTTTTTTTTCCGTTAGCCTGTGCCGTCCCTCTCCTGGGCAAAGGCCTCCCCCATTTTCTTCCATATCGTCCAGTCGGTTAGGAATGAGTCTAAATCGTCACGAATTATATTATTTTTATCTAACAAGAGATGAAATATACTTTTCTTTCGTAAAATGGTGCTGGTGATTTAACATCTTCTATACTAGTGTTTCATTTAATGAACGTTCAACGTCCCATTGATACGTGTCAGGAATTGAACTTACAGACTACAAGCATAAGAAACTGATCTGTCAACCAATGAACTACAAAGAAGTCTCTAATTACAAAAAAAAGTCACAAGAAAAAAATTCTTTAACGTTGATTATATTTCATAGATAGAGAGGCACTTCTACTGCATACCCTGTCAGTTTTAAAAGCGTGAAAGCATCAAGTATAAAGTGTTTTCCCTTGGCACCGGCGGCGCAGGCGCAACGAGTTTTTATCTGTCTTTCCTACCGCTACCTACTAAGCCAAACGGCGAAACGAACGCGGTGACCATGAGGCTGAGAACTGCAGGACAGTGATTGATGTTAAGATTGCGCATGTAGATATTATTAAAAGTCATTATTGGTTGAGAAAAGAGCAAGGTCCTGATTTTTTTTTATTGTTTGCCTACCGTAGTTTAAATGAGCAGTTTTATCAGAGCTCAAAATCAAGTAGAAAGTTTTGACGGTGAGGAAACCGACATGTTTTAGAACCAACAACTCGAAGACAAATGTGACATCTACCAATCCGCACTGGGCCCGCGTGGTGGATTACCTACGGGCAACTCCCTCTCACAGAGAGGAGGCCTGTGTCCCAGCAGTGGGAACATTATAGGCTGATTATGCTGTCCTTGATTAACATAGGGTATTGCCTTGTGAGTTTAAACCGGGATGTATTAGACTACTACACAATGTAAATAGTGATAATAATATCATTCAACTAATCGCACCCAGTTTTGTGGTTGTACGAAGTTGCTGAGCACCTCATTAATGAACGCCTCTGTGCCAAAATTGTGTAAAAGACTTTCTTACTCTTCATCTTGAACCTTCAAAATTATAAGCCTTTTCGTATCTACCTAGTTTTTTTTTAGGCAAGTTTTTTTTTGACGACACGTCTGGCTATAGCTTCCTGTTCAAGACTTAAAGGAAATGGATGTATTATAATAACAAACAATCTATTTCAAGATGTAAAACATTTTTTCTTGTTGAAAATTCTGAGCTGTCAAGAAAAAAATGTCCCACCATCTTCAGACTTCACGGTCACCCTGCATCTTCTGTCAGTACATTACCATACAATGGGAGACACCTCACACGTCCTTGGTCCCTTATCTGTTTATCATACTACCTTCCTATTTGTAATTATGAAAAGAACACTGTTTTTATGAACCTCTTCACCTAAGGTCAGCGGATTAATCACGGAAAGATGTTTGAATGATGTTTTGTGATAATGAATTCGGGTACACGCTCTTTGAGAGGTCAGAGTTTGTAAATAACTTTATGCAGATATTGCTTAGTGATTATTTAGATTAACGATAGAAGATTTTTGAATATCAGCAGCACCGGCTGTCGCTGAAAACCAGCGCTGGGGCTCTGTCTTGCATAGGGTCGCAGCATAATGCTGAGCGATAGCCGTTTTGCGTGGATGTGACACCATCTATTTTTTATGTTCTTTTTTGCGCCATGTTCACCGCAAATAAACGGATTTTCTTTCTTTCTTTCTAATATATTTTCCCAATAAACAGGGTTGTTTTGTCCCGTGAAAGGGTTCAAAATGTACACCCTTTTTTACCTTTTGTGGTAAGTATAGTAAATTTTATTCTAGGCGTATCGTCTTCACATAATATGTAATTATATATTTATGTATACAATTAATATTGTAAAACATTTTAGAAGAGGAGTAACGTAAGATAACGGTGGATTTTCTTGCCCACACGACCTCCAGACCAAGGCACACAAGGAAATACAACAGAAAACTTTCCAGAACTTTCTGGAACTTCATAACAAATTTAAATAGGTTTCTTGAATTCACAGAAAATATTAAAATAGTTTCTTACTGTCAGTTGTTAGTAATTAAAAAGTTCTAGAAACATCCAAAGTCGTAATTAACAAGTAATTAAAACTACGCAAAGTTTCTTGATTTAACGAAGTTAGTTTCTTTTTTAAATAGACATTCTGTCAAAGTAAATTATTATTTGTTTGTATTTTAGTCCTTATGGAGAATACTACTGATTAATTATAGAATGGTTTATTTATAAGTTTGATGTTAATTAATACGTGTGTATATCTGATAATTATTGGGGGACCCGTGGCTAAATAATAACAGCCGCACGGGTCGATCGATCAGGTTAAGCTACGCTTGCCGCGGTTGGTCCGTGGATGGGTGACCATCTTTACATACCGAGACCCCTCCGTGCCTCGGAAAGCACGTTAAGCCGTTGGTCCCAGCTGTCATTTGTGGATCTTTGATAGTCGTTACGGGGTAGTCAGAAGCCCGAAAGTCTGACAAGCAGTCTTTCCAAGGGGTGTCGTATTACTTATCATTGTACACAAATTCTACTTACCACCTAACAGAAACAGCGTAAATATAACAGAATGTATGTACTTAATGCAAAATAAATGTTGGAAATGACTCATGAGAACGAGTCAGACGGGATGTATGGAAGATACGCTCCTCTTGCGACCAATCATAGTTTTCAATGCTTTATAACGGTAATTATTAATTAAGATAGCCTCCAATCCTGCATTTAATGGTAGATGTCACATATTTTCCTATTTTTTGGCATTTCAGGAACAAAAAACCCTAAAAAATTCTCTTAATTTCCTGATTATATTTACGACGCACGATCATATTTTTTACCCACAGCTCAGCTATGATAGTAAAAATGTCTGTGGAACACGAAGTATAGGTCATAAAATCAATTATCATGACCTGCAAGCGTGAAAACGTTTTAATTACTTACTCCCAAAACTCGTTTATTTATGTTTTTTTTTCTATATTTGAGGTCACTCCTGATCAGTGCCAGTATTTTTCCGTTATATTTTATTGTCGATTTTTGAAAGTTCGACCAATCAACGGTGTTTTTTAGCTTCAAATCCTTTGATTGTTGAAAAATGCGTTTTTTTTTTTTTTGTTGTATTTTTGGTTTTTGTTAATTTGCTATTTTAGCAATCAATTTTGCATGCCTCATATTTTAGCGAAATGCGGTTTATGAGTTCTTTAGTGTGGACTGGTTTTGCCTATCCCTTTATTGCACAAAATTAAAAGCAATACGAACAAGTTTTATTTCTAATCAAAATTTCTTCGTGATTTTTGTAGCTGTGTTGAAAAAGTAAACATTTTTTTTTATTAAAATTTGTAAAAATTAGGTAAGTATTTAAAAAATATCCTACAACTCAACTTAAATATAATTATACATATATATAAGTTATCTGTGGAAAATGTCGCGCCGGTGTCTGTCACACAGTTACACTGTTACACTACACACAGTTACACTACACAAACATCGTCGTTAACCCTATCTTTTAAATACTCAAAACGTTTTGTTTTTTAATTTGGTTTTCCTCAAAAAGAGAAAAAATAAAATAATATTTAAAACAGCATGAAATCACTCGGCGCCAATAAGACCGCACCACAGATCAAGTAGCGATAGACAAGTAATATCCCGGAGATAATAACCGCTATAACTCGAACGCGACAGTTTTGGGCTATATACCTATTACCTAGACTGGATCTGACGTTATCTGTCACTACATACCTAATAGTGAAGGTATGTACAGACGCCAGCAAATCAAGCTACGACAATCTGTCAAATTTCTTTAATAGATTTTCAACTTTATCGCTAAACCATAAGGTTCAAAATTGATTGGGAACATTTGACAGTTTCGGGTAGCTTAATGTGGTGTAGTCTGTACAGCCAGGGAAAGGTATTGTTGAGCAGATTTGACTACATTTCGTTTTTCATAAACATGTATACAAGGTCATCGGCGCGTAAACAGTACCTAACCATGAATTCAGCCCAAGATTCTAGACCCTATAGGGAAGAATTTTTAGTCGGTTATTATCAAAAAAAAAAAACAGCTGTTCCAAAGAAAAGTGCCATAGGTACCTACGCGGTCAAAATGTATGGAACACCTCTTTATTTTTTTTTGATAACCGACGAAAAATTTTTACGCTAGGGTTTCAGAATCATGTACGGAACCATAGAAATGTAATATTTATATTGTATCTATTGCTTTTACTGAACTACATGTGTAGGAGTAGGTAGTAGTGGCGCGGTGGTGGGGCCAACTTAGCGACATCGGGTTCTGATACATTTTCAACTACCGGGCATATCTCCTTCTTTCATATATCTATGTACTGAACCCATGGTCACCCTGTATATCTAGTCTATTCAAACTTATGTTTCAAATTAATATTATTTCAAGTTAACCAAATATCAACTTTATTTTAATGTCATTTAAGTTGATTTCAGAGTGACTAGCAGTATTGAAAAAGTTATGAGATTATGAATACTGCTTTATAAGTCAACTCCCCTACCAATTTTGTTGACTGGCAATTCTTTTCTTCATCTTTTCGTAACCATTCTCACACAGCACAGTAAAAATGCTATCAAAATGTACTAGCTCACAGAAAAAAAAAAACTATTTTAAACTTCGAACACAGTCGATCGACAGAGTAGGATGTGACGTAATGTCTGTCGATAGTAATTACTAGATCACAAGCGCCCGACCGCTGATGCAATGTTCATATAAAAAATATCTAACTGTTCGTACGTTACCTCTTAACGTTTCGTCGACCCTGGTACTTTTGATCTGGGTACTGAATAAAAGAGATTTTAAACCCTTTCCGTAAACTGTATTCGCGATTTATTAGCCAAAAATGTAAACAAATATGAGTTTATGGAAAAATAACATTAAATCCTACACAATAAAATTCAGTTTACGCTACAACTTCTAACATTTTTATAACTTTTTCAATAGTCCTAGTCACTCTGAAATCCACTTAATTACCATTTAAATAAAGTTAATATTTGTTTAACTTGTTGGTTCTAACTACCCGTAACGTCAGTCAACTGTCAAAGATCTATGAATGACAGCCAGGACCAACGGCTTAACGTGCTTTGTGAGGCACGGAGGGGTCTCGATAATTAATGGATGGTCTCCTATCCATGAACCGACCATGGCCACTTCAATCGACCCGTGCTACTACATATTATCATTTGGCCACGAGCTCAACGACTGTCGAAGATCTACAAATGACAGCCTGGACCTCCAGCTTCACTACGAGAATAGCTCATCGCAAGTTATTCAGAAATCCAAGAAAAACACGGCGTAGTAAAGTGTTATCTAAACCATAAAATGAATAAAACATCGACTAGCTAATTTATGAACATAAACACGGCAGAAAAGACAGCGATTTTAATGTCTTGAGAAATTATGAAAGCAGGTTTCAATTTATTAATAGGTACTGGTTTTTCTGGATGCTGGGGTAAATAAATTATATTACTGGTAGTGGAACTCCTTGTGAAAGAGCTCGAAGGAGAAAGTACTACCCACAGTACCTTTTTTTTCCATTTCTAAATGAGCACGCTCTTCACCTCGATCACGCCTGATGGAAAGCGATAGATGAGGTCTATGATGGAACGAGCGTGTCCAGAAGATGCCTGTTCACTCTTGATTTGAAGGCAGACGGGTTAAATGTGGGAGGAAACACAGATGGCGGCAGGGAGTTCCACACTTTGGCTGTGTGCATAATTAAAGTGGAGAAGAAGCCCTGAGTACGACTCGTCGGGATATCAACCAAGTGCAGATGAGATGATACGCTGCAGTATGTCTGGTCGTTCGGTGGAAAAATGGCGATGGTGTGATTAGGTCGTGGTGCCCTTGCACACACTCTCCGAAGTTTAGTCTGTAGAAGACCGACAGGCAAGCAACATTACGCCGATGAGCCAGGCTGTGAAGCGTAGCTACCAACGTCTCGTCGCCTATAAGCCTTTTAGCTCTGCGGTTCTGCTTTGAAGGGTTGTTTGTTCCTATTGCTGGGACACAGGCCTCCTCTCCAGCTGTTACCACTGGGCCACCACAGCTCTTCACTTGTTTAGAGTTAGAGCAGGTATGGGTGCCGATAAATTTTTGTGGATGCATGAAGAAGCCTCCTCGTGTAGCGCAGTTTGTTCCGCCAGTTACTCAAATGAACCAAGAGCTTGGCGCATCCTGGACAGTCACACCCAACACCTTATTTGACTGGCCAATTCATCCCTTGGGGTGGTAGAGCTAACGCCCGTCTGGTTTGCGACCACCCTCCCACCGCGGAGTCCGGCGTCAAGCAGCCTGCTGTGTTTCGTTGATGAGTGGGAGTTCCAGTGCCTTAGGTAAGCATCTTCTGGGCACGCTCGTTCCATCATAGACCTCATCCATTGCTTTCCATCAGGCGCGATCGAGGTCAAGAGCGGGCCCATTCCGCAATATTTTTTTTTTGTAATTATTGCTACAAGAGAATTTTGACCCTTTGGTCCTTAATTCAATTATCCTATAACAGACTTCGGTATTATACAATCTCAAACCTCTATTTTGACCCGCTTAGTGGTGAAGTTTTTCTTTCTTAGGGCACCTCTAAGTAACTTCTGAAGATCTTTAGCAAATCACATGTTTCTAATTTCAGTGGATTATGCTGTGCGTTGTCTACTAAACTCGAAGTGAGAAAAAATACACTAGTTGTCGTCCTGAATTTCACTCGCACCCTAGCGGAATTTCATCATTCAACCAGAGGGGCATTCTCGTAATTTTAAAAACGGTCACAGTCTGATCTCAGTCTCAATCTGTCAAAAAATACTTCTAATTTCCCTACATTTAGACAAGTTTTTGACATTTGTTTGTCGCCAAGATGAAACTGCGACTAGATTTTGAACGTTTTAAATTACCAGAATTGGCCTTCAGATAAAAAGTGTTGTCACGGTCATCCAGGATATGGCTCCTCTGCGTGCCTTTCATCCAAAAACATTCACCCATTGATGCATGATTGAGCTAACATCTTCACAAACTCATCTGCTGTACATAGGCTTCCCCCAAACATCATGACAACTACCGTTCCCACTTTTCCCGCGTCAAACGGATGCACGAACTCTCACATCATTTTACAAGTAAGGAAGTTAGAATAATGATTTATCGTGAGTAAACCCGGATTCCCTAGCTAGTGTAGTATGATATATTAATATAGCTGGCGCCACCTGCCGGTAACTCGTTAGCGTTTTACTACCCAACTAACTTGATCTTGTACTGGTAGCCACTCATGTGCTTACGGTAGCGAGATATTAAAATAGTCAAGGTTTTAAGCTTAGGGAGACCTTCTTTTTCTTAGCGTGTCGATAGCAATCTAAATGTACTCAGCCCAGAATTCGGCTACTTGTTTGGCACCATCAGTTCCTGTAACGGGCAGTTGACAGGACACGCAGGGTACGATATTAAGTGTCCCATCGTTTGTGGAACAGCACCACATTTACATTCCAAGGCGGAGTCGTTTATAAATCTCCACCTGAACAAGCTTTCCTTGCTTCGGCCAACCTGGGTCCGGAGTCTGTTTAAAGACTTCCAGGTTACCCAAGGTAACTCATGTCCAGGTGGGAGATCCTCAGCGGGTGGAACGAACGGTTTGGGTAAGGAAGCACTGTCTCGCCACAGCTTCAGTCTTTCTTGTGGTGGTTCGCCAGTGAGTGGGACGACACACTTTAAAAAACTGTTTCGGCTTTTCAGCCTTTGTGGCACAAGGATGTTGTCGTGCAAAGGGTATCGTGTGTCGGAGGCCATTTTGGCTCTTTCGCTGGAGCTTGCCACCGCTCTGCGAACCACTGGTGGCGCTATTCCTGCTAGAGAGGGAGAGCTTAGGGCCTTGACAAGTGACAATCGCTTTCAAAGCGTTTCATACATATTTCTACAACGACTTTGAACAGGATCGACATAATTATAAGCTTTCGAGTTTTCGGTAGCGTGTGTAAAATCATATAGGTACATTTTTTACTTTTCCATCATCTTTAGCGCTGATAGAATGCCAATTCTTCAAGACCCTCTGGTGAGATGTTCTATTTTGATACTACATGGCTAAGTAATAACAGCCGCACTGGTTGATCAATCAGGTTAAGCTACGCTTGCCGCGGTCTGTCCGTGGCGGTGGTATCTTTACATACCGAGACCATTCCGTGCCTCGGAAAGCACGATAAGCCGTTGGTTCCAGCTGTCATTCTTGGATCTTTGACAGTCCTTACGGGTCATCAGAAGCCTGAAAGTTTGACAACCAGTCTTACCAAGGGGTATCGTATTACCCAGTAACTGGGTTGTGGAAGTCAGACAGGCAGTCGATCCATGTAAAATGCTGGTATTCAGCTGCATCCGGATAGACTGGAAACCGACCCCAACATAGTTGGGAAAAGGCTCGGCAGATGATGATATCTGCATTCAATACAGGAGCCGCCGGCGCTAGGGTTTCCAATACCAGGGTCCGGAATCAATGACAAAAGATGTCCGGGATCCCGGTATTAGCTAATACCGGGATCCCGGCATCTTTTGTCATTTTTCAATACCGGTATTGAAATATTCAATACCGGGATCTTATTATATGTGTGATTTTATTTTATTTACAGTAGAAAAACCAAACCTCGTGAAAACTGTTGTTATAACCAATAATAGGTATTCTAAGTAGACGATATTTTGCTCAAGTTCATTTATCAAACTGTATTATAGGGACAGACACCCACAGATCATTTCAATATTCAGAATCATGGTACTTCCGATTTAAATGTGATATATAGTGATATACAGTTGAACTAATAGACATATATCACACTAATATTATGATACTCTCATGATGAGAGAGTAGGGAGGCCTTTGCCCTGCAGTGGGACGTCACAGGTTAATAATAATAATATTTTTTTTATATTCTAATATTTAAAAGTATAATTTATATGTATATAGTGAAATAAAGGAGATAATAATATTATAACGGCGAAAGTTTGTGAGTGTGTGTGTTTATATGTTTGATACTTCTTCACGCTCAAACAGCTGGACGATTTTTGATAAAATTTTGTATGGTGGTAGTTGACACCCTGGATTAACATATAGGCTACTTTTATTCTGATATTCCCACGGGATCGAAACTTTTCCAGTTGAAACCGCGGGGCGCTGCTAGTAATTAAAAACTCTTGAAAAATTTAAGTGTATTATGTTAGCATTTAAAAAAGAAAATATTATTTTCTTTTGCTTAAATTTTATCGAAAATCCAATCACTTCTGTGCTCATCATTACAACATGTTTGAACAAGAAGTGCTCCTGGCTGTTAGAAGGTTTTGTTTTATTTCAGTACTACCTACACTTCCACGTCACACGTAATCATAATAAAATCTTTTAGTTTTGCTTCAAATATAATTTATTGTTTGACTTCCGGAATTTTGCATAAATTCCGTTAAGGGTGCTTTGAAATTGCCTTTAGTATTGATGATACTCGAATGTACAGTTGTGGACAATGGCGGTTACTTTTCAAATCTTATAAGATTGAGAAATTCGTGAGCACCATGTATCTATCAGATAATTAATTTATATGTCATGGTTTCGTTTTTAATTCTTGTGGTATAGTAATTATATTTTAGGTGCATCGTCCTCACATCTTATTATATAATTAATGTACCCATGCAAAATATTTAAAACATTTTAAAGAGTAACGGTGGAGTTTCTTGCCCATTCTTCTCCATACGAAAACTACCTTTTGGAATGGGCGACTAGAATTAATTCTATTTTAAGGTAATTTTTGACGTTCAAAAGTGCCTTTTATGTGCCTATTTGAAATAAATGCTTTGACTTTGACTTTGACATAGGGCCTACAACGTCCTACGTTCAGTATAATAATGGATTCAGGATGCTGATGGGGCTTCCGCGCTTCTGTAGCGCTTCGCAGATGTTCGTGGAAGCCCGTGTGGATGATTTTTCAAACTCAAACTCAAAGCATTTATTTCAATTAAACCAATTACAGGCACTTTTGAATTGTAAAGGGTCGGTCAGTCAGAAAGATGAAGCTAGTTGCCCATACCAAAGCGTAGGTACCTATGGAGAAGAACGGGCAAGAAACTCCATGGACGCTCTTTTAAATCAAAATAATATGTTTACAAAGTCTTGGTCACATCATTCATGTTAAAAATTATACATGTGAGAACGATGCAGAACGTTAAAAGCGTCCATAGTGAAAAGACGAGAAAAAAAAGCAATTCAAATAGTAAATTAAAATAAGCCATGGCAGCAAAGAGAAGACCAGTCCCTACTGACGGCGCCCGTTCACGAACATGACATTCATGCCATTATGAGAAAGAGGGCGGCGTCAATTATGGGTAGGTTGCGCGGAAGCCCCAACAGCATCCTGAAGACATTGGTTGACAAGGTGGACAGCCCCTTTATTAGGCACTGGGTGCAGAGGCACTTGCCAACATGTGTTCAGCCACGTAGTTATTAGTTGTTGTTAGGTTAATTTGTAAGTTTTACTGACACAGTTTTTTAAGTTGTTGTTACTAACTGTACAGGCTGAAATTGAAAACATGCGACAAATCAAAATGGGAGATTGTACTCGTCATTATGAACAACTTTTACTTTGGGACCAAACCTGAAATCGCGAAAAAAAAATCAGCTGTTCCCTACATTTATGTTCGCATAACTCGCTAAAATGTAAGGAACAGCGGTTATTTTTGTCCGCGATTTCAAGTTTGGTCCCATAGTAAAAGTTGTTCATAATGATGAGTATGATCTCCCATTTCGATTTGTCGCATGTTTTCAATTTCAACCTGTATATGGATTGTGTACGTGATCCGCAATAAACATTATATTATTATTATAAGTGGACTGGATAACATAACATCATGCCTGTATTTCATGAAGGGTTGGGCAGAGGTGTAAGTACCTATAGTATACCCATATCACCAGTTATGTTTAAGTCCTATGTAAGGGGGCGAGCCTATTGCCATCAACCGGGCACTAATCCAAACTGCGTGGTTGCTACTGAGAAACTACTGATAGAAAAACTCAATAACACTTTACCCGACTCGGGAATCAAATCCAGGACCTCATAGCAGTAGCGCTTGCGACAACTAGACCAACGGTAGTCCGAGGATAAATACCTATTTTTGTTTTATTTCAAAAACGTTCGCAATTAAAAAAAAGAACGTTCCATTTTTAAATTTTCCCATGCATCTCTAAGGACTGCTACACACGATCAATTCCCCGAATTAGATTGAACATAATCATGCCAGTAAGTACTATCAACTTACAGGAAATAAACTTCAAGTAAAAACGAAAGTAGTAAGCGGCGGCTAAAGATACACGTTTTACTGATAACGGACATGCAAAGCCACTGATAAATATAACTGATAAGCAAGTAGTTAGATTTCTTGGTGTTTCACGGTTATGCACTTAATGGCTGGCAGTTAAAGGAATTTAAGATTGCAATGGGAAAAAGTTTTTTTTTATCGGGTTAGTGAGTGACTTGGCGGTCAGACCAGTCACTTACTGACTCTGCTGACAGGCTTGCTACCATGAGCTACCAATGCTACCATGAGCGGTTATCGTCAGGTTATAGGGTATAGGTTGTGCCGAATTTTAGCGGTCAAGGAGACCTATGCTATGCAATGAGTAAACTGTGCTGCTGGCGAGTTTGTTACGCCACTTTTTCATCCCTGCTAAAGTACTAGGAATTGAGTGAAGGACGGGCGTTTTGGGGGCTACCTTATGTAATTTTGATGTTCGAAGAGTTCTGGTTCTCAGTCTAATTGAATATAGAGGCCTGAGGCCGAGAATCACAAAGAAAATTAATGTTGACAAATTAAAGACTTTTCAATTCATTTTGTTATCCACGTTTTTAAGCGCATAACTGAAATCTAACCAGTTAGATTTCCATCAGTTTTCGAAAAACAAAAAAAAAATATTCTATCGAAGGCGACGTGGAATAACTTTTATAGCCAATAAAAACTTAAATGATGGATGACACTGAACGCTCTTGAACGCGGTTTAGACGTGCTGATCGTGTTCAGTTTCATTAGTGAAGTTCACCATAAATCGGCCATCTTCTAGCCTAATAAAAATGTCACATCTATCCGATTAAAAAAAACAAGATCAATAGTACCAACTCAATCCTAATTTGTCAACTAATATATAGGCCAGTAGTGAAACTTTAAAAAAAGAACTCAACAATTAAATTAATTGGAAAATCGTTTACCAATTGATGACAATTGGTCGCAATGGATACAATGGTGTTTTAATTGCTTTAAATAAAGATACGATGGGTAACGATCATTGGGAGCTGCCATTTTGAAAACAGATGCCATGGTCATTCCGGATATGTGTGATTGCTTGGTTGCTTGACGATCATCATAGGAAGTAAAGGGTGCATTTGTACTTCTTGCCCTTTTTGATTGCGGAAATGGATTCATATATATATTTTGGATATACATATATGTATATTATATCCTTGGAGGTGATTGGGGGAGGCTTATGTCCAGCAGTGGACGTCTTTCAGCTGAAATGATGATGATATAATATCCTAATCCTAACTGATATTATAAATGCGAATATGACTTTGTTTGTATGTTTTTTACGCTTCCTCTGCTAAACGGCTGAACCAATTTTGATGAAATTTGGTATGCGGATACTTTGAGCCCTGGGGAAAGATAAAGGCTATTTTTATTGACATACCACGCGCGAAAAGCAACGGGTGGACGCTAGTAATATTATAAACGTGAAAGTTTGTATGTTTAGATGTGTGTTACTTAATCATACAAAAGCGGCTGAACGGATTTTTAGATAAAATTTGGCATACAGATAGTATTATACAGGGTGTTACGGAAAGGGTATATCAATACAAACGGGTTGAAGAGTGTATCTGGTCTAGAATCTCTGTACAAAATTTCAGCTCAAAAGCATTAACTTTGAAAATGCTTAATATTTTTTTTATTTTGACATCACGGCGCTGCACTGGCGCGCGGCGGCGTGATGTGTGTGTACTAGGCGCACAGACACACTACAGATAATGGATAATGACCCTCGTAGTGCGGTGACACGTTTGTTATGATTTCAATTTAATAAACTATCGAAATAAAAAAACACTACAGATAATGGATAATGACCCTCGTAGTGCGGTGACACGTTTGTAATGATTTCAATTTAATAAACTATCGAAATAAAAAAATATTAAGCATTTTCAAAGTAACTGCTTTTGAGCTGAAATTTTGTACAGAGATTCTAGACCAGATACACTCTTCAACCCGTTTGTATTGATATACCCTTTCCGTAACACCCTGTATAACCTGGATTTATACATACCATACTTTTTATCTCATAGTACGTCCCCGTGATATAATTTCCGACCTCCACGCGGGCAAAAGCTGGTCGTAAGATAAAATAGGCCTTCTAATGCAAGGCACAGTAAAAAGGAAAATTTACGTCATGATCTCCTTGTTTGGTGAAAGGATTGGTGACTGCGGTATCTAGATCGGTACTAGAATTAAGGAGAACCTTGCTCTTTTTATAATGGTGCTTTGCAAAAACGGTGTTGCTCATTTCTATAATTAAATTAAAATGTAGGTGTGCCGACACGAATTACTTTTAAAATAATCTTACAAAAAATCTTTAATACCGTTTGCACATTAAGACAATACCAATCAAATACTTCTCCACTACATATTTATTACCACAGACAACAAAAGAAACACTATCTTTCGGCCATAGACAAAAGACTCCATAGACAACTTCAATAAAAAAAAAACAGAAGCCTTGCCACTTTAACGGAAGCACGTTCTTTTTTCGAACAATTGTTCTGAAACCGCATAGTCATGACATTTGACGAGCCGCTATTGGTCGTCGGGTCGACTTTGACAGCCAATCAGAGGTGGTACACGAAATGCGTAAGTCATCGTTCTTATCGTTTGAGATAGTGACTCGGCGAGTTCTAAGACACGTTATGTATTTTTGTAAATAGAATTCTTTGGAAGTGCTGGCCGAAATGAATAAGATACGTGGTGAGGTTGCGGAAAAAGAAAATGAAATATTTGATATTGACGTTCTAAAATCAAATCTGCGAACTCATATAACATGGGATTTCCCACCATAAACTTCGCATAGCTTTTTTTTTGCTGCGATGTTCATTGCAACGGAATTTCATTATTCTCCCTAATGTTACAATATAAAAAATAAATAACATAAGAATATTATACATACAAAAATAAACGTTTTATTATATTTTAATAGCTAAAATTAAAATAATTATTACACCTCAGTTGTTTGTTTAAACATAATAAGTTAATAACGCAAACTGAACTTTTCTGATTGGCAGATCCGTTAAGTTGAAATGTCATACCAATTATTTAACACCTTCTATCATAGAAATAACCATAATCTAACTCTAGAAAAAGATACTTATCGTGTAATAGGAAAACTAGTTTTTATGAAGCATTAAAAAAAACTTGCTAATGAAATGATTGGCTTTTCATTACAAAAAGAAAATACTATTTTGCTGTAATGCTAGATGTTAGTCCGGTTATCAACTTTACTAAGTGGCTAATCATTTCAGTTTTCATTGGATTTGTGCAGAATAAACAGTTTCCCTACTTTCTTTCAGAGCAGTGGTGGCCCAGTTGTAATGGCCGGGTCGTAGGTTCGAACCCAGACAAGCGCTTTACTAAAGCGGTCTATTCTATTCAAGTTTCAGATATAATGTAGAAATTTTACAAAAGGTGACACAATGGGCGGTCTTACCGCTAAGAGCGAGCGAGACTTGCATTTTTTTTATTTTTAAACAAAATCTTCACCAAAAACAAAGAAACGAATACCTATTCCAAATTCAAATCACACCACGCTCAATTTTGAATTCGGCAAACCCACCTCCATGATAGGTACAACGTACAGCAAAAACACGAAACATCAATAGAAACTTAAATAATTACGTTCAAAAAGGAATACAAGAAGAAATACTGCAATGAAACATAACACAGTTTGTGAATTCGTCACACACACCGTAGTATCAAATTAACTCCCCACATCCATCATCATTTTGTTTGACGCGCTGTGATCAAATGGGATTTTTTACGTCAAGCCGGCCTGTCAGTACTACTGCGCTGTGTGTGCAACGCCTTATTTTCTTTAATTTCCGTGTTGTTGCTTATGGTTTTTCTGGTATGTGAGAAATCTAATAATGTTCTCACACTAAGGGGAAGTTTGCAAGAAATGGTTTCGTAGAAGATTTTCTCACTTTAAGTTGCAAGGTGCAAAAATATTTTTTTTATTGATTGAGTAAGATTTTTGCTCTGTAATGAAATAGTGAACCCAAAGTCCAAACATAGAAAACACTTCCTTTACAATAATTACAGATTCCTCCAATAATTTTAACGATTACACCCACGGAATTTCCTCTTCATAAACGCTAATATTATAAAAAACAGTAACCAAAATGCGTAGGTAGTACACAACCCTTTTTGAACTGAGTTGCTAATCCATTGCTTCATAATTACGTTTAAAAAATATTTGTCTGCTCAACAACTTAATTAATGAACTGTCAAAATTAAAGCCGTTGTCATTTCTGGTGTGTTACGCAATTACCCCAAATTTTTAAAATAAGAATACAAAAATGTCATTGATGCGCGAATGCATTCTTTATTCAAATCCGTAAACAAACTTTTTAAACGCACAGACCAAAACGCTAGTGCAGCGCCATCCACGTTGAAACCGAAACTGTCGATTAATTTCGTTTAATTACAATTTAACGAAAGAACCGTACAAAATTCTGTTCAGACATGAGAATCGATGCTACGCTCATTATACAATATTGTACGCATCTGAGTTTATTGGGTAAAATATTGCATTGAGTAATTTTTAATCAAGCTGTCCCACATCGTACGGTTTTGTAATAGTTTGTGGTGAAGACGTTTTCTTTTTTGATGTTTTGTTTTTTTTTTCGCTAGAATACCTGTTGATTTATGAGCTGGACTCTTAAAGGATTGGCCCACAGTCGCAGTAGATCGGGAAAATTGGAAAGAGGGAAGAGAGGCGTTTGCCCTGTAGTGGGACAATACAGGCTTATAATAATCTTTTGAAATTCTTTACTAGTAGATTGTTTTGTTTGACAGCTTTGCTGAGTAGGTATGAGGTACTGGATTCGGAATCCGGGTCGGGCAAAGTGTTATTAGGTTTTTCTATGTGGAATTTCTCAGTAGCAGCCCGGAGTCTGGATTAGTGCCTGGTTGACGGCAATAGGCTCGCCCCCTAGTACATGGGACTTAAAAATATTTGACGAAATGTGGGTGTACTATAATATGTGTACCTCTGCTTTATCGTTCGGGGAATGCTGATGAGGTGTAACGTTATGTAGGTTGTTTTTTCATCATCATCATCATCATTTCAGCCGAAAGACGTCCACTGCTGGACATAGGCCTCCTCCAAGCACCTCCACTTCGACCGGTTTTGTGCTTCTCGCATCCAACGAGTACCTGCGGCCTTCACAAGGTCGTCGGTCCATCTTGTGGGAGGCCTTCCAACGCTACGTCTTCCGGTACGCGGTCGCCACTCCAGAACCTTTTGGCCCCATCGGCCATTTGTTCTGCGAGCAATGTGCCCTGGCCACTGTCACTTAAGTTTGGCAATTCTTCGGGTTGTGTCGGTTACCTTGGTTCTCCTGCGGATCTCTTCATTTCTGATTTGATCACGCAGAGAAACTCTAAGCGTAGCTCTCTCCATTGCCCTTTGAGTGACTTTCAGCCTTCTAATAAGGCCCACTGTGAGCGACCACGTTTCAGTGCCATATGTCATCACTGGCAACACGCACTGGTCAAAGACTTTCGTCTTGAGATACTGCGGTATGTGGGACGAGAAGATATTGCGGTTGTTTTTTACTTCAAGTTATTTCTACAACCCAATAAAAATGCAACTTTGTAACTTAAAGCCTATACGCTATTGTTGCTAAGTTACCCTTTAAAGCCCCCATACGTTGCTAAAGACATAAAAAAAATGCATCTTCAACTAGTCTCCGATCAATCATGAAATTTTTTTTTTATTTTTTTTTTTCATTCTTTACAAGGCAACACAATGTAATCGATAAAAAGTCTGACCTTATAAGCTTAATCCCCTTGCATAACAGCAATTAAAAAGTTCGTTTCTTTCCGAGTTCTTTTATAATGGTATGTAACATTTGAGACGTATTTTCCTGCTTTTGGATTTAAGAAAAAACTTTTTCTCTTTTGTGTGTGTTTTTTTTAATCTATGGTGATTTAAATACGTTTACTTAATTCAATTCCCAAGAGGATCATTTTAGAATTTAAAAGCAACACGCTCAAATCACAAGCCCATAGCTTGACTTACTTTTACCAGCGGGATAATTGCGTAACACTGCAATGGATTTAATTTTGACAGTTCAACAACATTCATTGCGTTATTTACATTGTTGAGCAAACACATTTTTCAGACATATGAAGCAATGGATTAGCACTATCTTTCAAAAATCACTCAATTAGGGTTGTGCATATAAATATTAAAAACTTTTGAAGAAATATTGTTTTCAAATTAATCGACACATTGACCTAACATAAAAATTCTGTTCCTAAATGTAAAGACGTAAAACACATTTTTTTGAACCAATTTACAAAATAATAATATAATTTCTCATATATCATTTCTATCTAGTCACCATCAAACTGGTACTCAGCTGCATCCGCTTAGACTGGAAGGCGGCCCCAACATAGTTGGGAAAAGGCATCATTATCACTGATGATGATCTGGTTACTATCTCACCTATAATATTAATACAATACTTAATAACTGAAGTTTATTTAAAAATGGAACCCTACACGGCAGCTAATAAGAAAAATGCTCAGCTTATGAAACAATAGAGCATCGCCAGCACCTAAAGACAAATGTAATGATTTATTACCATTGACAAAAACTCCAGGCACCAACTTACATTCGCAGTCCCATAAAACTCTATCACAAAAGTGATAAGGTTGAAAATCGCTCGAGCAGTAAAAATTCAAAGTTAATTATGTTCTAAGTAATGCAATCTGTGATTAGATTGTTTCGTTTTTGTTCTAAAGACCGGAATAGTATGGAGTTCAATTCCTACTTTTTTGTTTTAATGTGGATTCGAATCGAATAGGCTGTAGGGTTGGGATGAGAAAATGTATCGGTTTATCGACTTTATCGATGTTAAAGTGCGATTATTATTATTTCAATGATACCTAAATATCCTATAGTTAATCCTGTGAACAGCGTTGAGGGCTGCAATATTGTTTATAAGTTTTATATATTTCTAATTTCTATGTTTTATATTATAGCTGTTTGTTGTTCCTTTTGAATAAAAATAAATAAAATAAAAGTATAGGAACAACAATTTGTGAAGTCATTTCATGTCATTAGAACACTTTGTGGTTGACCAGCAGTTAATAAATTGACGTGTTGTCATATTATTTTAATAAATACCGTATGCATATTTAATTCAAATGCAGCATATAAATATTTTACTTATTAAAAGTAAAATCAAAAGATAAGAATGCCTTCAATTATGCAAATTATTATTAATCATTGAAGAAATATTTAAAATAGAGAATCGGTTTGTTGTTGAAACAATAAAACATTAATTGTTTGTGTTTTGAAATATGTGCAATGTCTAATTTGAGTCGTATAAATAACAGTTTTGTTTGAAGCCCAATGGAATTTTGTAATAGTTACGGTTAAAATAAAATGTTGTATTCTTATTTATTTTCAAAACAAAATAATGTGAGGCAACTCAATCGATATCGACAGAGTTTTTAAATTCAAATACGAACATCATTTGAAATACGTTTACATCGACAGTCTCGATATTCGATTAGCGCACAACCCTATATCGACGCGGGGTTCATCAAAGTGCGGCCCACAGACAATAACTGAGAAATATTAAATTATAATAAAATTATGTTGGCTCTTACTTTTTATACCGTTAAAGTTAACTGAAGAATGATTAGAGAGTACAGTTATGTCATATTGGAGATTAAAAAAGCCAAAAGGCTGAATGTAGGTAAGCATTTTTATTTAAATACTAGATTTTGCCCGCGACTTTGTTCGCGTGGAAGTCGTAAGATTTAAAAAATACAAAAATTACAGCCAAATTATAAAAATCGGCCCCTGACTGTATCGCTCGGCCCGCGTTCCAGTGTTCTTTCTGACTTTTTTTTTCTTTTTGCGCGGTTCCTAAGGGTCGTAGCGTGATGTTAAATAATAACCTATAACCTTCCTCATGAATTGGGATATCAAATGCAAAAGGATTTGTTCAAATCCGAATAATAGTTCCCGAGAATATAATAATTATATTATTTTTTGTCAATTAAAAAAAAATTTTTTTTTTTTTGGTTTTTCGACAAGAATATCTACACTAGGGGTCTAGAACTCTAAGCGTGTGCTAGAATCTATGGTTACAGTTTGCGCGGCGATGTCCATGCCGCCTTATAGGTATGTATTTAGTACCTATACATACATATAATACATAGATGTTCAAATAAATCATAATTTTCTATCACAAATAAATATTTCTAATAAATGACTCGGCTGTGCACGCGTTGCATGTTAGTGCCAGATTTGTAATACATAGGTGCATGCGACCAATATTTTATGTTACAAAATAAAACACAATTTATAAAATGTCTGTGATACATGAATTTATTATTAGCCTGTGACGTCCCACTGCAGGGCAAAGGCCTCCCTACTCTCTTTCCACCTCTCTCTGTTCAAAGCTGCTAAGGACCAGTTCTTGTTGAAGGAGTCCAGCTCATCCCGCCATCTCCGTCTGGGCCTGCCACGATGTCGTTTGCCATTAAGAGGGACCCATTGGGTCGTAAGTTTGGCCCACTGTTCATCTGACATGCGGCAGATGTGTCCAGCCCAGTTCCATTTTAGCGTGGCAGCTTTCCAAGTGACATCAGTTATCTTTGTGATGGAACGGATGGTCGTATTCCTAACCCGGTCTGTTAATTTGATACCCAGAATACTCCGTTCCATAGCCCTCTGGCAAACCTCGAGCGTGGACCTATGCTGATTTGTCAAAGACCATGTTTGACCACCATATGTGAGGATGGGAAGTATGCACACGTCAATGAGTTTTCTCTTAAGGGACAAAGGAAGATCACCCTTCATTAGGTCTTTCATGGCCCAATAGCTCCTCCAGGCATTTTCGGTGCGTCTTGCAACTTCTTTGTTTTGTCTTGCCTGGAAAGAGACTATTTGACCAAGATAGAGATACTCATCAACGTATTCGACCTCCCCACCCGCCACAGTGATCCTGCGATGCGCGCTGTTCGTCATCAACTTAGTCTTTGACATATTCATCTGAAGTCCGACCTCTAGGCTTGCCGTGCCAAGATCGATACATGAAAGTGTCTTAAAATCAAATTAAAATCAGTGATCATTTCATCAGTTGTCCCACTGCTGGGAAAAAAACCTCCCCCAAGTCCTTCCAGGCACTCTTTTCCTGAGCCACCTCGAACCAGCCGCGGTACGCGTCCAGATCGTTATAGACACCTCTTTCTGGCGTCCATCTTCAGGCCTCCATTGTGATTGTGTGGAGACTTTTACCCAGCAGTCATCGTGCATGCGGCTGATGTGACCCGTCTAATCATATTTGAGCTTGAAAGCCTTCTTACCTACGTCATTATCAACCTAAAAAGCTAAAGTGCCTTGAACTAAGGTCTTCCAATGACCGGTCAATGGAGAAATTGCTACCACTGGCTTCGCGGTCAACTGCAGTTAGTTTTTGCAGCCAGACTCTTCGTGCGGTCTCTTAGATGCGCCTTTGATTTTAAAGACATGCCTTCTAATTGCCTGGAATTGGTATATTCTGTTCTTTTACAGGTTTTTGTCAATCCTGTCTAAATTCGAAGACATGACATGTGACATCCACCAACCCGCACTAGGCTCGCGTGGTGGATTATGCTCCAAGCCCCCTCACAAAAAAGAGGCCTGTGTCCTAGTGGGAACATTATAGGCTGATTATATTGCTGAATGTTAACAACGTTTATTTGGTATTTATATTTAATTAGATTTTTGAGCTTTCGGAACATTGTAGGAACCTATAACGCTTTGAAATGGGCAACTAGCTTCATCATAGTGACTGACTGACCTCTTGACAACTCAAAACTGACTGTAATTGGATTAATTGAAATTAGTGTTTTCCGTCTTATTACAAAACGAGTTCTAAATTTAGAGCTAGTCTAAAACTTCAAGCTAGTTATTGTATTTTGAACTTTATACTGGCATACGTAAAGTTCTTTATGCAACATTATTTATACTTGGGTTTAACGTCAGTTTTTTTTTGTAATAAGAACTTTAACTTTGTCGGATTACCTAGTTCGAAATAAAAAAAAAACCCAATGGTTTAAACCTGGATCTAAAGATAAATAACTAATTGTTTTGTAATAAAGCCGTTTGAGTTAACTTGTAATTTGAACCAAATCTTTCTAAAAAAGTTTAAACTTTTATTTCAACTTCATAAAAAACCCAATTCCATAATCAAACTAACAACACACACTAACGGTCACGCTAAAACTAAAGCCGTGTCTACACATTGCGCAGTCTACATCGCGCCGGGTTCAGACCACGATTATTCATTCCGTACGGTGACACATGACGAATCAATTTCCGAACGAAACCAATCGGAATATGGTTTCCGAACGCATGCATTTGTCTATGGTGCATGTTTTTTTTATAATGATAGGCGCGGTTTGATTGTGGCAAGAGCAAGGTTCGATGGTCGTAATGACTTTTATTGGGATGGTCTAGGATGAAAGTGTACTTGTCTTGTCAAAAAATGGTCATCATCATTTTCCTGTCCTTATGACAATATTATATTTGGTGTCTGTGCAATGTCTTTTGCTTCCATACTTCTCTATTAGTCGTCATCTCGGCAGTCACACCCTTTCTAACCATATCATCATTCACACAGTCCATCCATCGTTTTTTTTTTATTTTATCAAACGCATAGTGTATAATATAAACTTAGTGTGTAAACATAGTAATAGTGTAATTTTGAAAATTCAGTTTTTTCTAGAAAAAATATGGTACCTGCTTTATGGTATTCAAAGCATGTAATTAGCAAAGAAAATCGTCCATGAAAATGAAAAAAAAAATTGTGTTCAACTACTTGTCATACAAGGAAGTTTTTATTACCTACTTACCTAGGTATTTACCTACTTGTTTTTTAATAGCGTACTAACGCAAACCAATAAAAAATATTACGACTTTTCAGTTCCTTTAACTAATTCAACGCAAAAAAATTGATAGGTACTGTCGATCGAAAGTAGAAAAAAAATACCAAGCACTTTTGTTTCGTATAAAGAAAAACCATAGACTATTCACAATTAAATTACTACTTAGAAGCAGCAGTGCGTTATCTGTGACAGATATTAAAAAAAAAACTCCTTGTCTTTTAATTATACGTTACTGACATAAGGTGGACATGCTGCTTAGTGATTTTATATTTTATTCTAACAGTAGTAAGGTCTATTTTTAGATGTGTACTGATTTATAGATAAAAAATGTAGTGAATGTACACACTGGTATATAATTACTAGGTGTGTGACATAATTACTATGCCGACGATGTGTGGGGATTTTTTTTTAGTTTTTGATATTTTTTTGTAAAAATAAAATGTTTTTGTTCAAGTAATAGTTAATCGTTGCAACCGACTGTTAAAATTGTGTTTAGATATTCGATGATAGGAAATTGAAGTGTCTTTATTAAAGAGAAGTGGAACAAGACATCCGGCATACTTAGAAAATAAGCGTCATTTTCCTTGATTTGATTAATAAAAACTGCCATATTGAGACAAATTATTGTTAAAACACGTAAATTCATTTAGATCTTCTTTTGGTTTCAAGTTTAAGTGCAGTCATTAAACGTTTCCCTCTTATTAATAAACGGTGTATAGCGTCTGTATAGTTACACAACGCTTTGTCTTCTTCTTTTGAAAGTCAAATTACTGACGACTGAAAGAGAGAAATCGATGTGTAACTATTCATCTGATATAATACGTTTATTAGTAAGGGGGTGGGAGTCCTTCAATTATGCGTGCTAAATCAACACTTTTACTCAGAGTAGGCAATCGAATCATAAGAAGGGCTAAAATTGACAACTTTATCACTACATCCACGAAATCTTTCTTGCCAGGACCGTCACAGTGGTAGAAAAAACTAAAGAGTTCCTTTGCGCTATTTCCCAATCATGATTCGGGCTTTCAGCGACGGTAAAAACACACTTGGAATCTTTCTAAATCAAGACACTCCATAGACAAGTTTAGACGCGATTAAAAAATTAGCTACAAAAAATTGGCTACTAAAAATACGTCAATTTATGTCAGGCGCTGACTAATTTGACAGGACTAAACTAATATTTATGTTCTGTCCTTTTCTTAATGAAATAGAAAGAATAAGATGCACTGAACTTAAACTTAGTTTAGTTTGTGAACAAGGGAATCGGCGCCATTATGGTGTCAAAAGATGTACTCTAGAAAAACACACGGAGTTACTTTTAATATTTTATATAACGTTACAGACGACGGTAAATCGCGGACACTATGTGGCCGCTTCTATCAATAAAATACACACAAAACCTTCTTTTGTTTTTCGTTCTGCTTTCAAAATACAGAAGGCCAATTCTCGTAATTCAAAACGTTCAAAATCCAGTCGCAGTTTCATCTCGGCGACAAACAAATGTCAAAAACTTGTCAAAATGTACGGAAATTAGAAGTTTTTTTTGACAGATTGAGACTGAGATCAGACTGTGAACGTTCTTAAAATTATGAGAATTGCCACTCTAATATCCATAAACCACCTACCTGAGTCTGTGTGAGGCCCAAGCTAGCAGCAAGTTCCGCCCTCTCAGGGAGGGCGAGGTACTGCGTCCGTTGAAACCTCCTATTTAGCTGCTGGAGCTGAAGACTGGAGTATATCGTGCGAGGTTTCCTCATCTTCTTGCCTTTTCCGTTCACGCGGAGACCTGGGTCATCTGATAGGCCGCATTTTTCTGTGGAAAGAGGAATGGGAGGTTATTATGGGGCAAATAACACGTTTTTGTACAGGGGCTCTTGATTTCGCTCTAGTCTTGGATTGCGATGGACAAGGTCTATGGTAGAACGAGTGCACCCAGAAGATTAAACATAAAATATCTTCTGGGTACACTCGTTCTGCCATAGACCTCTCTTACCTACAGCTAAATTACATAATCTATACTTAATGTTATAAAGAGGTAAGATTTGTAAGCTAGTATGTAAAAGTAATCTTCAAAACTTCTGATCCGAACGTCAAATTATTCCATCAGTAATTTTTACTTTGAGAAAGCAGGTGAGACCTTACTTCATGCATATTTAATTCCCTGTTCAGTTTGAAGTATTGATGTAATAAAAATCAATCAAGACTTTGAACTGATGGCGCCGAAATGGTTTTAATTAATTTTGTACGTTTGGTACAAGTTTCTGATGAATTTTCACGCTTGTTAGAGGTTGAGAGGTCTCCAGTATACATGGAATTGGTAATATTTTTTATGAAATATCTTTGTAGCCGAGTCTAGAATCGAAGCAAGTGACGTTCTGTTATATTTTCTTATCCCCATGGGGAAAAGACGTGAATAACACGGTCTCAGTTGATCTTTTCTGCAAGAATCGATAGAAAGAAATTATGTGAAGTAAGTTTGAAGTGAACTGTCAATAGTGTCATGTAGAATGACAGCTCACTTCAAACTCACTTCACCTACGCTTTCAGGGTAAGGTTTTTACAGAATAAACCGGCAGTTAGTTTAGTTCATCTTAACGTAAACTAAATAGATGGATTGTGATAAATATTCCTACAATTGATGCTGATTCACAAAAAAAATTACATGTACTCAACGCTGAGTCGGGTATACTCGGCTGCTGACGGTCGGCGACGCAGAATCGCGTACATATTCGGCTTCAGTCGTAAGTTTTCACTTCTATCGTGTAACTATAAGCACATAAGTACCCTCTTTTTTATCTTTCCTGTCAAAAAAGAGGCTCACTCACAAAAAAATTCAAAATTCGAACTCCAAAAAATTCAAAATGGCCTTCCGAATTCAAACACCGCACCGCAGCCCCCTATAAATCACAACATATTTCTTCGCAATAAATCTACAATATAAATATTCAACGCACAAGACGGGCTGTGAGACATGGCGATCCATTTTGTAAAATATATGAAAGGCACTCCGCTACTTGATAATAGCTATAGTCAGTAAGTTGTAATTACTGGGTTCATATCGCTACATCGAATCGCCTCGAGACCGACACCCTGCTTTTTGGTTAGCGTGCTGTAGTAGTGGTGCGAATATGAATCGAGTTGGTTGGTAGTTAATCGATTTGTTTTGACTATAGATTTGTTAAGAAAATTTCGTTGTATGTGGACGTTTTTGGCTTTCATTCAAGATTTTCGTAACTTAATTGGCAATGTTAAAATATATTTTTTTCTATCCACATAATAAATGACAGTTTAATAAAATGGTTGACTTTTCTGCGATATTTAACTAAATAAGCTCCTAAAAATCTATTTTATTCGTTTTATTTTTCGTTGATTTATAATTATAAGCGATTATTAAATTAAGTGACGTTTAAACGTCAAAAATGTATTGTTAAACAGTCGTTAATCACTACTTAACTTTAAGCAACTTTTATTAATAAAGAGGTGTTTCTCGAATATCACAAAAAAACCGACTTTTCTAATAAAATCGAATCCCGTAACTATCGCAACACTAACGATACCACGCGATTCTCAGCACTGCATATTAATATCGAACGCACTTTAACTTTTTTATTCAGTATCCGAACGCGCGCCGTGGAAAATTTTTGAATTTGGAATTGTCCGCGGCTCTTTTGGTGCGCTTTTTAAAAATCGAACGCGAGAACGTGTTTTTTTTCTTGTTTAGATGCGCCTGTGATTATTAGCGTAATGGAATTTTTGGTACACATCCTTAAAAATGAATGAATATTTTAACTTTTATACAGTTCGGGAGAATGACAGAAAGCCAAGCAAAAGTTACTGCTTCATTAGAACTCTCTTACATTGTTATATAATAATAATTCATTTATTTTCGGGCAAAGTCCATTCCATTATATTAAATTAAAACATAAAATTTATATAATAATCACACATAAAAGTAATTCAAGTCACAAATAAGAAAAAAAAAAAAGATCTTTAAAAGATCGCTCTTAGCGATAAGACCGCCCATTGTGTCACCCATTGTAAAGTTTTCTATATTTATGTCTGTAATTTATTTGGTGTACATAATAAAGAGTATTCTATTCTATTCTATTCTAAATAAGAAAAACAAATTCAAACCTAGTTCCATTCCATTTACAAAAAAATAAAATAAGTACAGTTTAAATAACGAACACAAATCTTTCAAATTCAGAATTCAGTTACAAATTCAAAGGCTTGCTGGCCAGTGTCGCGATCGCAGATAGATATGCAAAACTGTTTGCGCAGCCGAGCCTCGTAAATCAACAGCGTGATATTAATACTTCCACCTTGTATGCACTAGTTAAATACGTATGAAATGAAAAGGGATATTCTGAAGACCTATTTCTTAATTTTTAGAGAGAACCAGCGGGGTTATTGCGTAACACACTATCAGTAGCAATGGCTTTAATTTTGACAGTTCAACGATATTCATTGCGTTATTTACGTTGTTGGCAAGACACATTTTTCGAACATACGACGCAATGGATTAGCAATATCCTTCAAAATGATTCAGATTGAGATTGATAGTGTGTTACGAAATGCTGTTCCTGTTACATAATGATTCCATATTCTTAAAAATAGTAAGGAAATTCTGCGTTGAAAATACTGAAGATTATTTGGCAAGGTTGCCTGGAAATGCTTCAAAAGCATCGTCGGTCTCCTCCATCTACACGATATGGGAATAATGCTCAGTATAAGCCGAGATGCACTAACAATTGGTAAAAATCCTTTTTTCAACTTAAAGCATTTATTTCAATTAAAACATTTACAGGCACTTTTAAATTGTCGAGGAGTCGGTCCGTCAGAAATATGAATCTATAGGTATGAGGAACAGGGTGTAAAGTTCACTCATCTTCCATAGAAAAGGGAGGGCCCCCGACCAGACGGGTGTTGTGATTTTCTGTTAAGGCGAATGGTTACGCCAAACTGCAAAGTAGACCTCTCTTTGAAGGCCTACTCCTCCCAAATGGATAGCCCAAATATATTTAAAAAAATATATGATATGTGACATATGTTTACAAATATAATTTAAGTTTGATTTTTTTAATATTACTGTACTCTTATTTTACGCAAGAATTTTCTTTCTACTTTCAAACGCCTGAAGCGATTTTGATGATTCTTTCACCAAATTATAGCAAATTTAATGGTTTATAAAAATTAAGTTTGTTTTTTTTAATAATTATTATTTAAGTGGGAAAAAATCAATAACACCATGGTTTTACCTATACGGGCGCGGGCAGCAGCCGCCCGGCCAGTCTCGCTGGATCGTTCGCACGGGGAGGTTGTGTCGCATGTCGGCTCGCTCCGATCTGCATTTTTGTGGCAAAGACTAAATAGCGCAGATAGTACACTCGGACTGTTCGTTTACGCTTGGACGTTGATAGTATTAGTAGTAGTGATAGTTTGTTTGCGAGTGGACGCTATATTATTGTCTATTGAATACTAATATAATAATATCAATAAAACACGTTTATTCAGTATACAGTTCGTTTATTCACGTATACAGTTTATAAAAAAATACAATTATAAAAAAAAAATTAAAACTAACTTATGACTAATACCGCTCTTAACAGTGGTAGTTTTTAGGGTTCCGTACCCAAAGGGTAAAAACGGGACCTTATTACTAAGACTCCTCTCTCCGTCTGTCTGTCTGTCACCAGGCTGTATCTCACGAACCGTGATAGCCAGAAGAAGGGTTATGTTTTTCGAGAGTATATAATATATAATATACTCTCGAAAAACAATTATACATACATAATAGTAGATTGTACAACTAAGGCATAAAAGAAGCTAGTTTACCCCGAGACGTTTATATCCACCCGAGCCGCAGGCGAGAGTGGATAGTTAAGTCGAGGGGTAAAATGGCTCGTTTACGCCTGAGTTATACACTCTGCTTTAGGTACACTTCGATTGCGAGAAAATGAAACAGACATAAAGTATACAGTACATAATTAATCAAAAATGTTGCATCCATAGCTAATTCCTGCCACCACAGATAATACCGCCAAGAAACTTTTTAAAAGTTTTTTTTTTAATTTTCAACATTTGTCATTCGACTTGGGTACTTCATACTGCCAAAAAATGAAAACGTTTCTTTGCCTTTTTAAATAATAAATGACAACTATTTCACCTGATTTTATTAAATTAACGATAGAAAACACGGAAGTAGTATAAATTAAAGAAAATGAAATAAATCACGACTTTAATCTGCGAAGTTCTATTGTGCGTGTGGCTGTTGGGCCTGATTACTTTAGTCTTAGAAAAAAAAAATTACTTTATGCACTAGAACATAAAAATCGATTTTATGTCGCCTAAGCACATCATAAAGACGGACTTTTAGAGCATGAGAAGTGAAAACACATATTATTATGTATGTATGTATAATTGTTTGGCACGCTCTACGGCCTGAACGGCTCGATGGATTTTAGCTTGAGAGGTGTCGTTAGATTTGTATGTACTGTGAGAGTGACACTGGGTATATCAAAATAAAAAATACAAAATGGCGGATTTTTGGCGCAATATTATTTCTTCAAAAATTTTTTTTTTCTCATAACCTATCGAGTGGGGTATCAAAATAAAAGGTTTTAAAATGTGATTACAAAAATATATACAACTTATAATATGGTAAAAACTAATTCAAAGTGACAAATCGTAAAAAACACCTACCAAGAACTAAATCGTCTGCGAAATCTTTCACATTTGTAAACTAAAAAGCAGTAAAATTTAAAAAACCCGACTGCAACCTTATGCTAAAACTAACTGAAAAGCTAAAAACAAGCCCATTTTAAATTAAATAAAAGTTGGAAGCAGGCGGGACCCATTTGAGTTTGAAACTATAATAATGGTATTCTTCTGGCAATCACGGTTCGTGAGATACAGCCCGGTGACAAACAGACAGACGGACAGAGGAGTCTTAGTAATAAGGTCCCGTTTTTACCCTTTGGGTACGGAACCCTAAAAACTACCACTGTTAAAAGCGGTATTAGTCATAAGTTTTTTTTTGTAATTGTATTTTTTTATAATCTGTATACGTGAAAAAACGAACTGTATATTGAATGAACGTTTTTTATTGATATTATTATTATTTTTTATTTGTCTCTGAGAAAGCAGTATTTTTACTGTACAATAGCATTCATACTCACAACATAAATATTGTACGTATTCTCGATCCATCTACACTTAGTAGGTAGCGTCATAAAACTGCCTAAGACAAAATGCGTCCCACGCCGCCGCATCTGCATGCGCTACGTACGAGTACGACACTCTTTGACATTGGGGAGGTAAGCGGGCGCGCGGGGTGAGGCACTGAGTTCGCCTATGCTCCGCCCAAACGCTCAAGGACATTCGAGGCTATAATCGCCTTAATAACGCAATTAATGTTGTTGAACTGTCACAATGAAAGTTGTCCATTTCAAAACGAAGTACATACCCTACGTTTGAGAAATAGTTTCCAAAAATGTAAACAAATATGTGTTTTCGGAAAAAATAAGTTTAACGCTAACACATAAAGTTCAGTTTGCGCTACACTACAAACATTTTTATGACTTTTTCAATTAAACTAGTCATTCTGAAATCAACAAGTACCTTCGGGTATAAAGTTGATATTCGTTTAAGCGGGAATAACATAAATTGGAAACAAGAATTTGAATTTTGAATAGACTTTAGGTACCTACCTATGGAGAAGAACGGGCAAGAAACTCCATGGACACTCTTTCCAGGGGAGGTCAAGGGAAGTTTATGTTTGTAATAACGCAACAGAAGTCGCAGGTAAAAGCTAGCAACTTATAAATTAAACGATTTATGAACAGTCCACAATTTCACATTACATTCATCAAAAAACTCACAACAAGCGCTTCCCATGGTTCCATACAAACTGTATGTATGTATATATGTCGGCGTCCGTCATACATACAGACGAAACAATGCGATGCCCCGGGCCGCGACACACCCTCAAGCAGTAGTGATGTGCTGATGTCGTGTCGATAAGTAGTGATGTGAAAAAACGTTGTTGGACATTTTTTTTTGTGTTTTTTTTTATCTCATACTGGTTTGGTTACCTGCTGCCAATTTTATATAACCCCCACTCTATGGTAAATTTATAAACCGAGTTTTTTATTTTAATGAAATTTAAAAAGAAATTCATGGTCTAGGTACTCTGTCTACTTACATAAGAATAATTTTATAAGTAATAACTGATTTTTGGCCAGATATTGTTATTTGCTGTTATGAAAGTATTCATAAAATATTTAATCTACTGTCTTTCTCGTCAAGAATTTAAAAAAAAATGTCACCATCAAAATATTTCTAAATAATATTCAAATTTAAAACAGAGCCACACACAGACCATACTGACTGTACCCCGCCCCTAGCCCGCCTACCGAAAAACTGAACGTTAAATGTACCAGCTAAAAAACAATAAAACCCTTTGCCAGATACGAAAGAAAAAAGAACAAATTGAAAAAAAAAAATGTATGGACAGACGAGCGGGTGATAGCGGTTCAACCGTTTTGTTAATTTTGTGGTGAAGTGTACTTTTAATGAGGAAAATTATTGTGAATTTTAATTATTTCTTTTTGAGTAGGTACTAAGCAAAATGAACAATTAGTAGTGTTGCATTAGACTTACCGAAATAATAATAAAAAAAAATGCTTATTGCAATCTTTAACGTCATAAGTCAAATCAAATCATCCTTAGTATCTACTAGCTGCGCCCCGCGGTTTCACCCGCATAAGTGTCGATCCCGTGGGAATATCAGGATAAAAACTATCCTATGTCCTTCCCCGGGACACAAACTATCTCTATACCAAATTTCACACAAATCGGTTCAGTAGTTTAGGCGTGAAGAAAAGACAGACAGACAGAGTTACTTTCGCATTTATAATATTAGTTTGGATTATTGAGAAAAAAAAAAAACAATTTTAAGTTAGGTTTGAAAGATTTTTCTGTATTTCGGTAAAAGAAAGGAAAATTTACACAAACACACAGTACATCAGCTGAGTTAGCAATGCATACTACTTATATCTAACAACAGGTAAATATTAAGTATGTAGTTTTAAAAAAGTACCGGTCTTTTCTTCGTATTTAGAAAAGACAGTTATAGTTGTGAGACACTCGTCTGTCCCGCCTAAGACAATAAAAAAAAATCGCGCCGTTCGTTTTGAGTAAAAAAAGGAAAAAAGCTTCACTCTTTCCCGTAGGTACGTTACCGCGCTTTTTATTGAAGAATAGTCTTATGGGAATCAAATTATTAACTTTTAATTACTTTCACCGTAGTCTATTAACTTATTAAATAAAATTATTAAACAAGTTTTTCGATAAACATGTTTTTAGTGTTGTATTTTTTTCTTTTTATAGTTTTTTTGTGATTATTTTTAAGATATCAATCTTGGGAATGTGAGAAACAAAAAATTTGGTTTTATCACTTTTCAGTTAGTAGGAGTCAGATAAATAAAGATACAGAAAAAAATGTAATTAAAAGGGAGGGCAAAAATCATAGGGCATCAAAAAATTCGTCCGCATCGCTGTCAACAGGAAAAGTGCACAACTTTTTAGCCACGTTGTATGGTAATGCCGATTCTTTGGCCAAAAAATAGGCCAGCCCTCTGGCCACATGAAGAGTCGACCAACCATTTGGATGCTCAAAACATTTTTTATACCACCAAAACCTTAACCTAGAACCGAAAATGTTTTGTTTTTCTTTGTTTATTCTTGTTCCAAGTTATAGTAAGGGGTGTGTCTAACGATTAGCCTAAGGTCCTCTATCCTAAGTAATCTTATGTAGATCTACACAGTTTTGGGAACTGTTACCGACCAAAGTGTTCGCTGTTCATAAATTATTAATTTAGAGTCGATGGATAAATTGTTTATTTTTTTTTTGCCATATTATCCTGTAAAGTTTGAGCTTGCTTTGATTGCAAAAAAAAATCATTTGCCCAGATGTGGGATGTTCAAGTTTTTATCACGAAGCCACGCGCGCTTTACAGGAAAATATAGTGTGTCTTTTGTGCTGACGCTACCCGTCCTCATACACACATTCAAAGCGTGTTTGTAAATTTGGTTACCACAAGTAAAGCGCGCGTCGCTTCGTAAGAAAAAGGTACTACGACTGACATCATCAGTATTTTACAAAAAATACTGTCTGAATTTCTAAGAGGGTCTATTTAAGTAACAATATTTATTTTCCCTCTTCACTAACCATTTACTTATTGTTCGCAAATCCGTTTTAACACTTTAAAATATTTCTTACAACTAGCAAGTTGTATAACAAAATCCATATTTTATAGAAGTGTGAACATACAAGTTTTTATTATTATTTAACTGGTTAATTAGCAGGTACTTAATGGTTGTAATACTTCAGTAAGAACTCGTTATTTTTATAATTACTACTCGAGCTTATTTGTGAACGATATTGTTTTTAATAAAACATGTTTTAGTTAACCACAAAATGTACGATATTTTTTACCACGTTCGGTTGTGATTATAACTTAAAAAACCTTCTTGATTTTGTAAATACTCTCAAATACAAGAAAAAATCTCACAACTGAACATACACGAATATAATAAATGTGAAAGTTTGGATGTTTGTTAGGTACTCAATCGCGTACAAACGGCTGAACGAATTTGGATTAAATTTGACACACAGGTAGACCATAGCCTCGGCTATGACATAATATACTTTTCCGTCCTCCACGCGGGCGAACCCGCGGGCAAAAGCTAGTAATAAAATAAATAACCCCAAACCACTTTACCACGCGAGTGTATCTCACGTGCTGCGCTTAAGGCTAAAAGTGAAGAATTCTTTAGAAAAACTTGATAAAAATGATGTTTAAGGCAATAATTAAAAGCTAGTCAGTCTGTAATTATGCTTATAATGTCTTGCGGCGATTAGCAGTTGGTTGATAGAAAGGTTCCGGGGTAACATCACGGTTGATACCCCAGGGGATGGGTTGAGGTACTTTTGGGGACACACCCTTTGATTTTGACGGGGTCCCATGTTGCCTAAAAGTCACTTATGTTTACAATAAAACATTAGACTTATTTTTTTCAGAAATTATAAAGAAAATAAAAACCTGAATGGAATTGTAAATGTTGCTGGGAAAATAAAGGAAAGTTTTAGTGAAAATATGGGCAACAGCAATACAATATAAATTAGAATTTAATATTTTCACGACTCAAATTAATTTCTCCATAAAATCCTGAACTATGTGTAAATTCATCATAATAATAATCATTAAATCTCATAATAAAGCAATAAAATGCTTTGCGAACATATTAAATGCAATAATTATGAATCTAAAATAGAGCATTAACTCAGCCAACGCTCTGCGGGTGTGCCTGCGTAACTTTTTAACATAAATATACTTTACACACTTTTTTAAAATTATTTAGGGTTATTTTAAATGGTTTTTCTTTTTGAATTGTGAGAAAACACTTTGGTATGATTTAAAAAGTTCAACCACGTAGTTTAATATGTATTCTTGTAATAGCATTATAAATTCTATAGCATTTACGTGAACATAGTTGCGGAATCACTGCTATAAACGCGATAATTTGTTTGTTTTTCAAATAATAACTCGGCAATAAATCAATAAATTGCCACTAAATCGACATTAAACGTTACTCATGTGACTGATTAGCACAATTATCTCATAAATTAATTTTGTCGTAAAAACGAGCCGCGCGAGCATAGTAACAGTTCATAAAATATAATTAATGAACGAAATAGAGCACGTTTCGTAGCGTATCAGTGGGTGTGACCGAGCGAACGTTATGTTAAGCGCTTTTTAACATGACTGTACCCTTTTTTTTCTTCTTTTTTTGAACTTTATATTTCGAATATTTTTTGAGGTTTTTAAATGTGAGTGTGTTTTGGGGCTTAGATAACTTGAGGCCGAAATAAAATTCAATATTATAAAAAAATTCACTTTCTTTCTTATAAGTTATAACCATTGAACCTTTTAAGATAATTATCTTAGTAGGTACCTAAAAATATTTCCCCACATCTTATATAAAAGTTTCTGACAACCAGTCTTATCAAGGTGTATCGTGTCACCCAGTAACTGTGTTGTAGAGGTCAGATAGGCAGTCCCTCCATGTGAAATACTGGTACCTATTCAGCTGCATCCAGTTAGACTGGAAGCCGACCCCAACATAATTGGGAAAAGGCTAGGCACATTGATTTGATCCGGATAAAAGGTTCCCGTGAGCAATCTTATTTAGTACACATGTTTCATGATATTGATAACACGTACTGATTTTTAAAAAACCTGAACGAATTATGTTCTAACTTTTAAAAGATTTCTGCATACATTAAACTATTTACTTCATTAATTAAACATTTAACAGACAAAAAAACACTATTTAATCAGATTACTATCTTTGAAACAAAGACAAGAATCATTTAATTTATGACGACGATTAATTTAAAACAATGACTACAAATTGTTTTGTCAAAACGAATTGTTACCAAAATGTTACAATTACTTGAGCGGGTAATTATATAATTTAGGTTTGTTTAATGATTTAGTACTATATTATGATAATGGGCATTCTTGTGGTCAAAGCCAAGGTAAACTATACCTTAAGTATATGGAAGTAAGAATGTAGCGCGACTGCTGAACATGAGGTTCGATTCCCTAGTCGGGCAATCACCTCCTTTATCTCCCTATTTCGTTTGATCCACGATTTTTTGGCCACCCTGTATATCGAAACAACCGTTATCAGTAAAGACATAAACTCTTCTACTTTCACGTTGTATTAAAAGCGAGTGACATAATCATTCGCGTGACAAGTGTGAAGGTGACAGAACGTGTCGTAATCGTGTAACCTTTGAGTCAAGAACTCGATATAAAACGGCGAAGTCATGCGCAGTCCTTTAATGTTACATAAATACTTTTATCTACATGCTATAAATCCATACTTAATATTATAAATTCGAAAGTAACTCTGTCTGTATGTTACCTCTTCACGCCTAAACCACTGAACCGATTTAGATGAAATTTGGTATAGAGATAGTTTGAGTCCCGGGAAAGGACATAGGATAGTTTTTATCCCGATATTCTTAAAAAAACTTATGCGGGTGAAACCGCGGGGCGCAGCTAGTCCTCTATCACAGAATACTTAAAGTACTACGTACCTCTATAAAAGTTTCCGAAACAGTTAGCTTATTGCCAACATTAAAACAACCAGTGTCATAGTAACCATAATATCATCCAAACGAGTGTTATAATGTGCAACTCGTTTTCAAAAAAAAAAGTTATTTAAAAAACTAAAAAACCCGACTGCGGTAAAAAACTGAAGTTAAAAACAACTGAAAAGCTAAAAACAAGCCCATTTTTTAAATTAAATAAAAGTTGGAAGCAGGCGGGACCCATTTGAGTTTGAACATAAAATGGTATGGGTAGGTATGGGTGGAATATAAAAATAAATAATTCACCAACCCGCACTAGGCCCGCGTGGTGGATATGGCTCACTCTCGCAAAGAGAGGAGGCCTGTGTCCCAGCAGTGGGAACGTTATAGGTGGATTATGCTTATAAGCCATTCTTCAGAAGAAACTTTCAAATGGTTTAATAGTAAGAGAGTCATGTGACTGTTTTAAAAAGTGTTTCTCAAGTGCTGGTAGCCATCATTTGTTTTGACTCTTAGTACCATAAGACGAGTTATTCCGATATGATCCCCTGAACCCCCCCCCCTCCACGCCCCCCTCCCCGATCCCCTGCTAGTTCTTCTTCTGTTTTAATCTCTGTCTTATCCACTATAAACTTTCTCATCAGACTTGACTACCGTAACGGATGTCAAAGATCTACGTATGACAGCCAGGACCAACGGGTTAACGTGCTTTTCAAGGCACGGAGAGGTCTCCCTTATGCTGGATGGTCAGTATGGTCACCAATCCATGAACCGTCCGCGGCAAGTGAAGCTTATTTTTTTGCTTTAATACCACAATTATAATATGAAACCCATTAATAAGACTAAACATCTAGCCTTTCACTTATAATTAACACTTTATTAGTTGTCTAGCTAGATAAGACCAAACTCAACACCTTCGTTAGCATTTTAAAGAACTAATTACGTCAACTACTTCGCTACCGTATTTTGCAATTTGTGTCTAAGTGCAGTTTCCAGGTGTGCTGTATTATTTAGGGCTGTTTTTTCCAACGCCAGTTAATCTTTTATTTTATTGGAGGAATAATGTTGAATTTTTGACAGTTCTTCCATATATAATAACTGTAAGACGTCAATTTTATTCCACGAATAAACATTATCTTTCGATTGAAAAATTAGCCCTTAGGCAATTTATTATACGGCTTAAGTTAACTGAATAAAATAATAATAATTCATTTATTTCAAGTAAATAACACTCAGACAGGTATAAAATCAAATACAACATAAAATAAAATCAGCTAAAATTAAATAAAATCAATACAAATCGCGTGACCAGCAGCCTAATTGCGGAACGCCAAATCGTCAAATGATTCTGATCAGTTGGCTTCATTTCTATCACAATTGGCTTCATTTTACGATTTTCGAATTGCGAAACTCTAGTTTATTATGAAACCAATTATGAACGTTAAGGCCCTGCGCAGAAACTAGAGTTTCGCAATTCGAAAATCGTAAAATGAAGCCAATTGTGATAGAAATGAAGCCAACTGATCAGAATCATTTGACGATTTGGCGTTCCGCAATTAGGCTGCAGAGGGCTGGTCTATTTTTAACCCAAAGAATAAGCATTGCCATCCAACGTGGTAATGCTGCCAGCCTTTTGGGCACTTATTTTATCCCATTGACAGCGATGCGGACGAATTTTTTGATGCCCAATGAGCTCCTGTCTTTTTTTTTACATTTGTATATACCTAGTATATATACAATTTTAGTTTGTGTGTACATAAATAGTGATGATGTGTACATACAAATCAAATTAAATGGACACGGAATTTATCAACGAAAATGAAATCAAAATAAATGACTTTCACCTATTAATCAGCTGCCTAGTCTTTTTCCAACTATATTACGGTCGGCTTTCAGTCTAACATCGCCAGAAAACTAGCATGTCCTAGAACCAAAAATTCGAAGACATGTGACGTCTACCAACCCGCACTCGGCCCACGTGGTAGATTACAGCTCACTCCCTCTCGAAGAGAGGAGGCCTGTGTCCCAGGAGTGGGAACATTATAGGCTGATTTTGTTCTAGGCAGCTGAATACCAGTATTGTACATAGAGGGACTCCCTATCTGACCTCCACAACACAGTAACTGGGTAACATATGATACCCCTTGGTAAGACCGGTTGTCAGACTTTCGGGCTTCTGACTACCCGTAACGACTATCAAAGAAATATGAATCACAGCGACCAACAACGGCAGAAAAAGCTAGTCACTCTTCAACCTAAAACTGTAAAAAAAACCTCACACCAAAAACCATTTTCATTCAAATACTAGTTTCTGTTTCTCAAACCTAAGACTCGAATCCAAATACCACACGATAGAAAACCGTGCCTCTAACCACTATACCACTAGTGTCTTTTACCAGCAAAACGATGACATTAATTATAAAATTAGTATCATCAAACAAGCAGTCTATTTAATATGATCAGTTTGATCACCCTTGTTAAACTCGGCAAGATTTATAGCTATCTACACTGACAAAGGAAATTAGACCTTGCGTCAAAATGATAGAGTTGAATATTGAATGTGTGAACTCAGTGTGGTATGTGGCCATTTAGTTTTGAGCTGCAAGCTTGAATTTGTGGTATGTCCTAAGCAGGGATAGTTAGTCGGTACAATTTCTGTGTAATATAATTGAATGGGGTGGGTGAGTAATAAAGAGAAGAGTCTAGGTTTCCTACTGAGCCTGGGGTCCTGAATTCGATTCCGGGGTCAGCCAAAGTGTAATTGGGTTTTTTCATCAGGAATTTTTCGGTAGCAGCCCGGAGCCTCATAATGCCAATAATCGCGCCCCTATTACATAGTTCTTAAATATAGCTCACAGAATCAGCAAGCTGAACTGGCAATGGGCCGGCCATGTTAGCCGTAGAACCAATGACCGTTGGGGTAGACGTGTTCTTGAGTGGAAACCGCGAATCGGAAAACCTTAGGACGCCCTCAGGCTAGGTGGAACGACGGTCTCCGCAGGGTGGCTGGTAGCAGCTGGGTGAGAGTTGCCGAGAATCGAGCTGAATGTTGTGCGATTGGAGAAGCCTATGTCCAGCTGCGGATGTAGGCTGATGATGGTCTAAGGACCCTATCTCACTAGGACATCAATGGCGGCCCAACCTTGGTTGAACTGCCAAAAAATGTATGGTTGGTTGCGCATCCAATTGGACGACTGGTGAAATATCCACCATAAAGCTGTACGTATATATTTTGCTGGCAGGGCAACCACGGTTGCGCCGCCATGGTGTCCAAGTGAGACATAAGCCTAATTGTGGGTACTGTACACCTCGGTATATTCCTTCTGTAAATGCAAACGTGATTTAATGGTAGATATCTAGTTCTGTGTATAATGAACATTACTTACTCTATGGTTCTGTGTCAAAGGGTCTATTATAACTGGCCATAGAGTCATAGACCATAGGGTCGAGATGAAAATTTATTGCGTACTACAGTATAATTTGTCACAATTTGTTGATTATACGTTTCTGTGTTTGTTGTTAGAGTAATTTTTAATTGCAGGTTAGTTTTACATAGAGATTGATTACAGTATACTGGTTAAAACATTATTTGAATAGATTAAAAGAAGTTTTTCTGTAATAAGATACATGTTTTACGTACTTATTACAACATCTTAAATTCAACTGTGGACGTCTTTCGGCTGAAATGATATTGATGGTAATGATATTAAATAGTTGATCGCTGACTGTTTAGTGTTTACACCAACGGCGAGAACTCTGTCAAACAAACAACTAGTTTTTAGTTTCTAGCTCGAAGTTCTCGCTAATCGCCAACGGTGGTGACAAGTGGCCTGCCACTTGTCACCACCGTTGGCGATTACCATAGACCACGACGCGACTTGCTAACACGTTATTGATTAGTTTATGATTGGTTGCATCGTGTACGGGCCGCGATTGAAGTACTCACTAGTGCTGTGACATTCCGGCTACCCACTGGTAACTGGTAACTTTTAAATTGCATCCTGAACGATGGGCCTAAAGCTAGGTCCACACGTGTGTAATGTAATGTAAGGCATAAGGCATGTAATGTAAAGCATAGACGAGAATAACCACGAAGTGATATACAAGTCAAAAATGTCATATGTAATACGTGGTGTGCCTCAAGGCTCAATTTTAGGACCTATACTATATATTATTTTTACAAATGACTTACTCAACTTTATGAATAAAACTCACCCGAATGACAAACTTGTTGTTTTCGCAGATGACACAAACATAATAATTGGGGCAAAAGACATAGAAAAATTGACATTAAATACAAATCTAATTATAGGAAAAATTTGCGAATGGTTTACAGCAAACAACTTATTGCTAAATACAGGAAAAACTAACCTCATATTATTTAGGACTACAACTCGCCATAATGACAACTTAGATATACAAATGAATGGAGACAAGATTAAATTAGTGGACAAGGTTAAATTCTTAGGGATTAATATAGATTCGCTTTTAAATTGGAAACCGGAGCTTGCTGGTATAGACTCATCCATATCGTCAGCATGTTACGCACTCCGGAGCCTTAGGGATGAGTTGAACTTAGAACAGTTAAAGGCTATATATTATGCGCTGGTTGAATCTAGGATAAGGTATAGCATCGTTCTCTGGGGAAATAGTTATAGTTATAACTGGCAGAGAGCGTTCATTTTACAGAAACGAGCCATAAGGACAATAGTCAGAATTTCGCAACGGGTCTCATGCAGGGATTATTTTAAAAAATTGGGAATATTAACAGTACCTAGCTTATATATATTGGTTCTTTTAAGTCGTTTTGCTAAGTATTTACATGAATTTGAATCGCAAGAAGAACGTGAGATTAGAGAGAGCACGCGAAGAAAAAATTTTAAACAACAAATAGCACCAAAAATTAATATAGTAGAGCATTGTTCGAAGTACCAAGCGGTAGAGATTTTTAATGGGTTGCCTCCTGAGCTAAAGATCCTGATTTATAATACCCACCTGTTTAAAACAAAATTAAAAGCCTTTTTATTAGAAAAATGTCTGTATAATATATCGGAACTAATGTCACACAATAATAAATGATTAATCTATACATAAAATATTCTTGAATCTTTGACATTATATTTAAAACTTTTGACATTACATTGAAAACTGACATCATATAGAAATCTGCGTGAAATAATTTTTAAAACAGTTTGGTATTTTTGAATTTTACTTGGATTGTTAATTAATCATTTATACTTAGTGCTTTGTATTTATATTTAAATTGCATGTGTATAAAATATTCAACACAATGTAAATTGTTTTATGAATAAATGAAATGAAATGAAAGGAGAATAGTGTGGACCGCATACAAACTCAACCCGGATCCCGTATATGTTCGAGTTGGTCCAGATAGTTGCCACAGCGAGAGCGTTTGTGTTCGTGCTAAGAACTGACAGCCAATGGATCAGCGCGAGCGCCAGCCCGAGCGTTACGTGTAATCAGTGGCGTGCATTGGTTTTCAGAATAGGTAGGCACTAGGCCGGGTCTAGTCTAGGCAAACGCGGTCACTAATCAGAAAAAAGTGAGGTCAAAAGTGGGGTTATTTGAGTAGGCATGCCTGCTTAAGGGTGATAAGTTGCGAAGGTCGAACGTCATGGTATTACGCGTGAGACGTACGTATTTTTAATTTTGTCGTATTCACTTGAACGAGTAAAGACCAATGACAATGTGCGAATAGTACGGGAGCCGAGTAGGCCGTCCGGCGACTGCCTACTGCTGCGCGTGTTTGTATGAAGATTTTGTTTTTTGTTAGGTATGATAATAATTTAGTGACTTTCTTAATTGTGGGGCACACACTAAAATGTAATTGACAGGCTTATGTTGATATATCGAAGTAGGCACTGCTTATATGCCTATATGCAATGCACGCCACTGCATATAATACTCGTATGTGCCGTGCACACGCAGAATTCGCGTTACATTACTCGATACATTTTGCTGCAGACGTCGTGGACGGTAGGCCTCAGGATATAGTCTACAATGTATCATAGATCGCCTAAGCTGATTAGCACAGACACAAATCTATATTTTTTTGCAGGTAGCCAACAGGTATTTCCGGCGTTTCGAGGCCAAACTAAAAACCTAACCAAAACCTTGAGTCGAGGAAGGGTTTAGAAATCTCCTAGTGCATTTGGGAAACGAATTTATGTATGTGAAAATCGACCTTGTGCAGGGTTGTCAAACGAACGCGTTGGGTGGAGAAAACTGTCTTTAATGAAAGTCGTGTTTTTAGGGTTCGTGTAAAAAGTGATGTAGGTATCACAAAATTCTGTTTGATAGTTAGGGCTTCACATCGTTTGTTACGGATAAACAATAAAGTTTGAGTCTTATGGACATAACTATAAAGCCAAGACAAAAGAATATTTTAACTTTATTTTATTTATTAATTAGGTATACGTTGTTATTTATGTACAGTTAAATAAAATTACTGTTAATACATAAAGTGCCATCCTTATACGGTATTAAAACTAGCAAGGAAGACGCATGTCGGAACGCATCAATTTAATCATAGTTTCCTTTGCACGAAATTTTTGACGCCTAAAAAAGTTATCACGTTTTTTTTTGCGTTGTCTGTGGTTCGCGTGCTGTGTTTTTCACGGATGGCATTCTCGAAAGCGAAACTGATACTTATTTTTTTTTTTCGTGCCTTTTTAATGACGATTTTTGAACGATATCATTAAGTTCATATATCTGATTATAGACATGTAAATTAGATTCGACTATTTCGTTTAATTTGCAATTTCCGTACTTCTGATATTGGATGTTTTGTTTAACCTTTAAATAATGATATTCTGTTGCATATAAAACATTTCCGTAACTGGCTGATAATGCATAGACGCCAGCACATCAAACTACCCGAAACTGTCAAATTTTCCCAATCAACTTTAAACCTTATTCTTTAGCGATAAAGTTGAAAATCTATTAAAGAAATTTGACAGATTGTAGTAGCTTGATGTGCTGGCGTAGTTTTTAATATGAATGTGGATATACGAGTAGGGAAAGATCAAAGAATGGATGGATGGACTGTGTAAAAGATGATATGGCTAGAAAGGCGGGGACTAGCAAGATGACGATTAATAGAGAAGTAATGGAAGAAAAAGACATGTCGCACCGATCCCAAATAAATTGGGGTAACAGAAGGAGGCGGGAGAGAGATGATAATCTTCTTTAGAGCGTGTAGAATTGCACTAGGTAAGATTTTTCTAAAAATCTACCCCTAAAGACCAGATAGGATAGCTCAGCTAAAGTCCGGCCGCGCTAAATTTGCCAAAGATGTAAACAACAATGGCCGCTCGAAATTGAATAAAATTTAGTATACTCTAGTTAGCTCGGAGATTTACACGAAAACAAACGTTACTTAAGATAAATGTTCTTGTATATCGATTTTATATTATGTAGATAATGTTAAATATTTTACGGTGGTACGGAACCCTTCGTGTGCGAGTCCGACTCGCACTTGGCCGGTTTTTTACATTTTAACCTTTTCTATAAGCATTTTTAAAGCATGCTAGATATCTTATAGGTTAATTTCCTTTTATAGAGTATATGTGTATCGTGATATACCATTGGCAGTTGGAACTTACTTATATAAGTAAAGGTTAGCCCTATCACACAAACAAATCCCATATAGAGGTAGATGATAAAGTTAGTCATAGACTTGATACACTATAATGTTTAGAGGCAGTTTGTTGGTAAAATAGGAGTTTATTGTCGTGTTAAATCATCATCATCATCTATTCTGTCTAGCCTTTTTCTAACTAAGTATGCTTTTTTTATGGTTGGGAAATCATCAAATGACCCCTCCCGCTCTGGGTGGAGCGGAAGGGAGTGTCAGACTCTTACTGACTAAAACCCATCCGTGTTCCTTCCTTAGCCCTTTATGTTCCGGGGTAGCGGTTACCCTTTCGGACAATCCCGCACCCCCGGCAGGCTTCGGCCCTGGCAGGCCCCTTCCTTTTTGCTGACATCTCTTTGAGGCGCGCGTGGAACACTTGCGCGCCGTCCAGCACGGGCCTGGTCCTGATCGGACGGTGAGCTACCCACTACTCTCCGTCCGCAGGCCCGCGCCTACGGTGGCCAGGAGTCGTCACGCGGCTCCCGACGCCCGGAGCGTCTCCCGCGGCGGCTGGGACGTGAGGCTCCCTCTCTCAGCCATCCCGCCACTTCCTTCGCTAGCATGACTGCTTCGCAGAAGGAGTTGAATGCCTCCCACTCCCTCTCGCCCCGGACCATGGCTTGAACCAGAGCCGCTAACGCCAGGATTGGTGATGTTCTTCAGAAAAAGGTCAGGTGCGTATCGATATCCGTGGGTGCGTTGTAAGCAACTGGCGTGCGTGTATGACCATCGCCCTAACTGCAAAATACACTGTCAATCACAATCTGTATCATTTTGAAGGATATTGCTAATCCATTGCTTCATATGTTCGAAAAATTAGTCTGCTCAACAACGTAAACAACGCAATGAACATTGTTGAACTGTCAAAATGGAAGCCATTGCTACTGTTAGTGTATTACGCGATTATCGCGCCGATGTATGAAACACCATAAGGGTTTCTTTTTACCATTTTGGTACGGAACCCTAAAAAAACGAGGCAAAAGTAGTAGGTACGTAACAATCCTAGCAGGTGGCGTTCTGTCGTTTCTGCCTACACACATGGAAAAAAGGATGAAACAAGTACCTTCCCGTGGTCGTATGCTACCATAGCTTTGTATGTTAGTACAGCGGTATGCGACCACGGAAAGGTACTTGTTTCATCCTTTTCAGTAGTCGGGTTTTAGTTTTTAAACTTATTTTTTATTTAATTGTTTTGGGGCTTATTTCATTAATATGTATATTTTTGAAATGTGCTAATTAAGCCCTTTCATTTGATACCCAACACGGCATGATTAAAAAAAAAAATATTTTAGGTCATGACTTTATATCCGCTAGAGGGCGCCATATTCAATTTATTGTGACGTGACATAACCTTTAACCAGCGGACGATCAAGACACTTCCAACGATACCTCATTTGTCTTATTATGACAAGCAATTTATAAGTTATGAGGGAACAGATGAACATACATACATACATACCGGTCAAAATCATAACCCTCCTTTTTGCTTCGTCGTAGTCAGGTAAAAAGGCGTGATTTTATGAAATAACAGTAACTCTCTACCTTATGTAGCCTTAACCTATAACATCTTTCATTAAACTTGACGTTTTCTCTCTATTAAAATATGAAATCCTAGCCTTTTACTACAAAAGTTATACTGCAAAACGAATACTTAAACCCTGATTTAAATACTTAACCGACGGCTTTAGCAAAGTGCGGTAGCTATAAACTGGGATTATATTAACATTATTGTATATTTATGTGGTATAAACTTAATATATGATAATATTTTGGTACTAAAATTGGGTACTTTATTATGAACTAGCGACCTGCGGTTTCACCCGCGTAAATGTCGATTCCATGGGAATATCTGGATAAATAGTAGCCTATATGTTAATCCAGGGTGTCAGCTACCTCCATGCAAAATTTTATCAAAATTGGCCCAGCCGTTTGTGCGTGAAGAAGTAACAAACATATAAACATACCCTCACACATACATATACACCCCCTCACAAACTTTCGCCTTTATAATATTAGTGTGATGTGATGGATTTTGTTTGTCTTTATTTTATACAAAGTATTAAAAATTAGCCCGACAAACTTTAAGAGGTGATTTAGACCATCGAACTGAACAACTTTCACTATGGGACCAACTCTGAAATCACGAAAAAAAAAATCAGCTGTTTAATACAAAAGTTCAATACCTCTACTTGACCAAAATGTATGAAACAGCAGATTTTTTTTTCGTGATTTTAGTGTTGGTCCCATAGTGAAAGTTTTTCAGTTCGATGGTCTAAAGCACCTCTTAAAAGTTTGTCGGGCTTGTATAAAATAAAGACAAACAAAATCTGTTTTAAAGGGCAGACTGCGGTACTAACATTTGATAGACCCATGCGCGGCTGTTATTATTAGCCACGAACCCCTCCTTTAGGGTAACCCTACCGGTTTTATTTCAGCAATTTCAGGGTCGTTTAGAAAGGGTTACAGAATATTTTGAAACTGTTTATTCTTAGCGTGAATGTCGAAAGCGTCAATTATAAGCGTTTAATTAGTTGTTTAGCTAAATATGATTATTATACGCACGCAAGCAAATTTATTGAAATACTAGCTGTGCCCCGCGGTTTCACCCGCGTAAATGTCGATCCCGTGGGAATATCGGGATAAAAACTATCCTATGTCCTTTCCCGGGACTCAAACTATCTCTATACCAAATTTCATCGAAATCGGTCCAGCCGTTTTCATGTTATGTCGGACAACGGAAAACGGGTTTCATTTTTATATATGTACTAGCGGCCCGCTCCAGCTTCGCACGGGTGCAATTTTTTTTTTCGAATTTCCAAAATTTTCTTTCATACAAACCTTGTCCCGGCAATACCGATCACAACAAAAAAAGAATTAGCGAAATCGGTCAAGCCGTTGTCATGTCAAGTCGTAACAACGGAAAACGGGTTTCATTTTTATATATATAATAATATAGATTTAGCTGAGTGAGCAAAACAGCTTAGACTTACAAAATTGTTAGCTATAGTTAGTTAGGTCATAGGTTGGAGTTCACAAATGAACTTGTCGCCTTTTTGAAAGTCCATTAACTTTAACACATAACTATACAAGGTGAAATTTTAATCACCGTTTTCCTCTTAAGGGGTCATTGTAATCATCATTATGAACAATTTTTACTATGGGACCAGACCCGAAATTGTGAAAAAAAATCAGCTGTTCCCTACATTTATGTTGTTAATTTTATTTTAAGTATTCGTCATAGACCCATAGTGTCACTTGTATGTAGATATGTATGTTTTTCCTTTTTTTTTTGTTTTTGTATCGGCACCTTGTTTTTATATTATGTCCATGTGGGTAATTGGTTATCATCTAATGTTGTACTTTTGTGTGTTGTGCTATCTTTTGTGTGCGCGAAATAAATGGTTTATCTATCTATCTTATGTTCGCATAACTCGTCAAAATGTAGGGAACAGCTGATTTTTTTTTTCGCGATTTCATATTTTGTTCCATAGTAAAAGTTGTTCATAATTATGACTACAATGGCCCCATAAGAGGAAAACGGTGATTAAAATTTCACCCTGTATAACGCCATGTTTCTCTGAAGGCTTAGACAACGGTGGACATACAGTGACCCCCTCATTTCGCCAGTGATGGTTAAGTCCCATGTAATAGGGGGCAAGCCTGTTGCCATCAACCGGGTACAAATCCAGACTCCTGCCGGACGGCGCGTACGTGTTCCACGCGCGCCTCAAAGAGATGTCAGCATAAAGGAAGGGGCCTGCCAGGGCCGAAGCATGCCGGGGGTGCGGGATTGTCCGAAAGGGTTACCGCTACCCCGGAACATTAAGGGCTAAGGAAGGAACACGGATGGGTTTTAGTCAGTAAGAGTCTGACACTCCCCTCCGCTCCACCCAAAACGGGAGGGGTCATTTTGATGATTTCCCATCCATAAAAATAAAATAAAAAAAAGGCTGCTACTGTTCTCAGTAGCAGCCTTTTTTTATTATTTTTTTATTCCTAATGACCAAACGATACTTTGCAATAGCAATGCTTTTCATTTTGATATTCGACAAAATCCTTCGGATTGTAAAGGAAGAGGACGCAAAGGAGTTTTCACTGAACGAATTTTCACGACTTCGTTAAAAAAAAACTTGTTACGTATCTACAAGTAGGTACTGGTCTACTTAGCGGTAATGAAATAATAGTTAAATAATCCTTTGCATTTTACAGCCCGTCTCTAATAACAGAAAAAAAAAACTAATATTTCTAGAAATAGGTAACAATTTGCATAAAACGACGCCATTTTTTATTTATTCTCTGGCCCTAGTCATTTGCAAGAACGTTTTAAAATTCAACGCCAATTACAGAAGAAAAGAACGTTCTGATACGCGAATGATTCTAAATTCAAACTATACTCTACAATTGGTCGGGGCCAATGCGACACATAAAAGTTTCATGCGAGTCCGCTAGGTGGCGTTCGGAAAAAAATAGTAGGTAATGAGCTAGGGTTGTGGGAAACAGTTCTGAGAATTTTTCATTGTGATTGGACTTGTTAATAATTGGTTTATTTATCTGCCTAGCCTTTCCCAACTATGTAGGGTCGGCTTCCAGTCTAATCGAATGCAGCTGACTACCATTATTTTACCTGGAGCGACTGCCTAAGATCTGACCTTCACATTCCAGTTACTGGGTAACAAGTTACCCCTTGGTAAGGCTGGTTGTCAGAATTTTAAGCTTCTGACCAACCGTAACGACTGTCAAAGTTCTAAGAATGACAGCCGGGACCATTGGCTTAACGTGGTTTCCAAGACAAGGTGCAATATCGATATGCAAATGGTCAGCCATTATGGATCAACCGCGGCAAGCGTGACCTTTGATCGATCTGTGTGTTCGACTGAAATTGATAGCACTAGGTAATTTGTTTGCAATTTGGCCTGGTATGGGCCGTAGGAGCGTTTGTCCACCAGCTGGACATCATAATGTTAATGGATAGTGATTTTTTCTCTTACCAAAGTAGTGGTTTAGATGTGAAAAAGAGACATTTCCGTGTTGATCTGGGAAGGAAAAATACAGTGAAAAATGTAAAGAAAAACAGTGACTAATAGTAAGTGAATTCTACAAATTATTGTGCTTTTAATTTAAAAAAAATGTCGAAAAAAGGATAGTTTCCAAAAAAGAACGTATTTTTTTGTCGTACGTATTAATAAATTGAATACAGCATTTATAAGAAAAAAAAAATCCGTTTCTTTAACTCTCAGATCATAATGAATATTCTCTCCAATTCACAAAACTATTCCAATTAACCTTCCTTCCTTTTTAACTGTTTCTTTTTTCTTTTGTATTTACTTTTTTTTGTATTCTATTTATTTGCTGAAAGCCAATAAACGCATTTGTTCTATTCGTTTTTTTTTTACAGTGAAATTCTTGCTCCAGTCCATAAACAGGAAAAGAAAAAAAAATCGTAGCAAAAGTGACAACCCTAATTTTACTTGAACTGTGCTATAGGGGACTCCATTAAATATTAACTCGGCGGTTCCGTAGTACAATTACTAGTGTTTTGACGTACAGTATTCCATGCCACTTTAAACGTCACGATTTTTAAAGGAAATTCTTGAAAAATGTGTCTAGATTGACGATTTGATTTTGGGTATGACAATTTATAGTCTCCGCTTTTTTGAAGACAGTCAATTCATTGATGTAGGAATCGATACCTATTAGGTATTTGTTTAGTAAGCAACAAAAATGTCCAAGAACCAAAAATTCAAAGACATGTGACATCTACCAACCCGCACTGGGCCCGCGTGGTGTATTACGGCCCACTCCCTCTAACCGAGAGGAGGCTTGTGTCCCAGCAGTAAGTTTGGAATTTGGAGGATGTGTTCTTTGAGAAGAGTAGGTTTCCACTAAGAAAGGGTTATCCGAAATTCCACCCTAGGAGAGTGATCGGGGGAGGGTGAAATTTCACTCGGACAAAGTCGCGGGCAGAAGCTAGTTCATATAAATTTTCTGAATGAATTATCTTGGACATTATTGACATCGGTGAAGAAAAAACATCGTAAGGAAACTTGGACTAATAGTTGATATAAATCTGAAACTGCCAACCCGTCTTGAGCAAGCGTGGTTATCAATTCACGAGAATTGATCACCTTCTGAGTATGAGAAGAGGCTTTTGCGCGGCAGTGGGACAATATTTGACTGGTATGTTTTGTATGCAAAGAGGGGCTCGTGGCTAGATAATAACAGCCCCACAGGTCGACCGATCAGGTTAAGCTATGCTTGCCGCGGTTAGTCTGTGGATGGGTGACCATCTTTACTTAACGAGACCCTTCCGTGCCTCGGAAAGCACGTTAAGCCGTTGGTCCCGGCTGGCATTCGCGTATCTTTGACAGTCGTTACGGGTAGTCAGAAGCCCGAAAGTCTGACAACCAATTTTGCCAAGGGGTATCGTATTACCCAGTAACTGGGTTGTGGTGGTCAGATAGGCAGTCGCTCCATGTAAAATACAGGTATTCAGCTGCATCCAGTTAGACTGGAAGCCGACCCCAACATAGTTGAGAAAAGGCTAGGCAGATGATGATGTTTGGTATGCAAAGACGATTTTCTACTATCCGTATCATTGAATCGTGGTCGTATCGTGTGACTTAAAGAAACCACAAGTTCACCGAAGTCCCTATAAAATATTCAAGAAAGGAGACATTTACTTTTTTTTATCAACGAAGGAGTTTTTCATAAAACTTCATGATATTCATAGTTAACGCCTCAAAATGAGTGTTCAAGTCATAATGTGACGATCAGGACACACGGGTGTCGATAATTTTGGGGTGAAACTCGTAAAAATGGGGTATTTCGTAAGACAACTGTAATGTTAGACAAATTAGGGTAATTTGTAAGTTCAAAATGGCTTCTTTTGTGTTGAAGGTGTTAAGAATTGAATTTGTGATGTTGTAATAGTAGGTATTACAGTTTTGGGGGACTTTGAAAACTCTTTTTCTTTGATATTTTTCACTTCTTTTTCCAATTTGCCCTTTAATTTTTCCGTAAAGGTATTTTTTCGTTGAAGGACAAAGTATATTGTTAAAACTATGCATATGTGCTGTACAGAAAACCGCCTTCACTATGTTTTAGATTGAAGAAAAAATCAGTCAAATCGTGGAACAAATTTTCTGATTTTGAACAAAGATGTTTGACTTACTTTCCGGGCATCGAGAGATTGCGTTCCTGATATCTGTCAGTGCGGCAATTTTTGTAGCTAATAAAGATCAAATTCGCAAAACATTTATCCGTTGACAGTTGTCAAGAACGCAGTCTCTCGTCGGCCGGACTGTAAATGTATTTTTGTGTAGACTCCAATCGTGATGCGGAAACCACACAACAAATTTTTCATTTTTGTAGATATTCATACAAAAAATACTCATAAAAACATACAAATAAATAAAAGAACCAAAAACGAACTTACCATCTTTAGGCGGACTAGCACACTGCGGCGCGTAGGACCCTAAATGATAACCATAGGTATTTTGGTGCATCGGGGGAAAAGGATACCCTAACGACCTAGGACTGGGGAAGCCTGACGCCTCATGAGGATTTTGCTGCCCCCCAGGACTCCCAAAGTGATGGGGGTGCTGATACCCCCCTTTGAAAGGACCGTACCCATGTTGCTGTAGCTCTATAAAAGCTGATTTTGAGGAAACATTTGTGGGTGTTGAATTTGCGGAGTCGTGCGGGGTCTGTGAACCCCCAAGATGGTGGTGTTGGTGGTCTATCGAGTCTTGGGTGGTGAGGGCCGGCTGTGGGGTGGATGGGCCCCCCCCGTCCGAAGACTGGGGAGGCCCAAACGGATCTGTGAAACTCAGGGTGGATGGTTTGCTGTTGGGGGATTGAATTCGAGTAATTTTGAGGGATTTTATTGTCTTCTTGGGTAGGGGGCCGCTGGGCTAGCCTGGAACAAAGAAACATATTGGTTAGATTAGGTATACCATCAACATGTATGTGATAAAGTCAAGTTTTATCCTCTTAGTAATAAAATGTGGCTAGATTTTCTGTTACCTATAGAATAGCACGATTGTGATGTAATTAATTCTGTTTTAATTTTATTTAGGTTCTTAATCAGATATAATTGAACAACTTTTTTGGGAGCTCCGATATTTTAGGTTTTAAAACGAAAAAAGTCTCATTTTTTTTTAAATACTGAATTACATGTAACTTAAATAATTGTAAAAATTAATTAAGACTGTCATAAAAACTAATGTCACAATATTATTCGCAAAACTAAATAAAACACAAAAAAAAATAGATAAAGTAATAAAAAAGCCCTGATGGAAACACAATCAACACAAAATATTCAACTCTTACACATATTTCGAAGCGAGCCAATCAGCCGTAACGGTGTTTTGAATAAATTGTAGGGATCCGTAAGCAAACGTTCGGTTTATATATCAATTAATAATGTTGTCAAAGTCATTTGTAGGTATTAATTATAATAATTTATTGTAATATTAGATTTTTATGACTAAGAATTATTCTCAAGTTTGGGAGATGGGAGTCTAAATTAGGATCTTAGGGTCCTTGACCACATTAGATGCTGGTCTTTCTTAGCGAAAGGTTCAGTTTTCTTCCTTGACGTTGCTTATGCAATCATAAACTGAGGTAACTATAAATTGTGTTATATGTATGAAAAATGTCATTAAACAAATTATCTGTCTCAATTTTTATATCAAGACTATTGCGCCCCGCGGTTTCACCCACATAAGTGTCGATCCCGTGGGAATATCGGGATAAAAGCTATTCTATTTCCTTCCCCGGGACTCAAACTATCTCTATACCAAATTTCATCTAAATCGGTTCAGTGGTTTAGGCGTGAAAAGGTAACATACAGACAGACAGACAGACAGTATGGATTAAAATGGATTTTTAGCATGTTTTTTTCAACTAGAAATCATCATGCTTGTCTTCCAAAAATCACACAGGCACCTCAATTACGGAACCTCTCCAAAACCAGAAACTATTTTACTTCAGAAAAAAAATAATATAAATATAAAAATCCCACCCACTCCCACGAGGTCAGTAGAGGTCAAAAGTTGTGGGTTTTCTTTAAAACAATTTGGTCGACACGCTCAATTGAATCAATAAGTGGACCTACATTGTCCGCCATGTAGGGGAGACAAACGTCATTCGTTTCACTTTACAACTTAGTATTTTATTTGTTTAAATATCTGGGAATTAAAAAGCAAGTCCTGTGAAATGGTTCTACGTGTCTACTTTCAAGCGATATGGAAATAACTCAGCCCCTGCAGCCTAGACATTTGACAGCGACAAAAATCGGTCGCTAAGTCGTATCGTTGTCATTTCCGTTAATAGATTTTCAACTTTATTTCGAAATTATAAGGTTGAAAATGTATTAAAGAAATTTGACATCGATTAGACTTAACGAACGATTTTTGTCGTAATATTTGTCGAGACTGCAGGGCCGGCCATGGTTAAAATGTTATCCAGATAGCTAGGCACTATCGACACTGAATGTCCAGCACCCCAATCGCTTAACACATTATCAAACACAGCCTGAATCATTTTGAAGGATCTTGCTAATCCATTGCTTCATATGTTCGAAAACCGTGTCTGCTCAACAACGTAAATAACGCATTGAATGTTGTTGCACCGTCAAAATGAAGCCCATTGTTACGTAGAGCGTGTTTCGCAATTACCTACCCCGCAGGATGCATATATTCTGGATATACATTAGGCAAGTGTCTCCAGTCATGAGGATTTTGAAGCTGAGGAAATAAAAGCGCTTCTGCAGCTTTTTTGGAGCCGTTTCAGGCTGACAACAGATTTAGCGACAAAAGAAAATATATTGAATGGTAGATTTGGATTTTTTTTTGGATTTGGAGGGTTCCGTGGCTAAATAATAACAGCCGCACAGGTCAATCGATCAGGTTAAGCTACGCTTGCCGCGGTTGGTCTGTGGATGGCTGACCATCTTTACATACCGAGACTCCTCCGTGTCCCGGAAAGCATGTTAAGCCGTTGATCCCGGCTGTCATAACTGACTGCCCGAAAGTCTGACAACCGGACTCACAAAGGGCTATCGTATTACTCAGTAACTGGGTTGTCAGATAGGCAGTCTCTCCATGTAAAATACTGGTATTCAGCTGCATTTGGTTAGACTGGAAGCCGACCCCAACATAGTTGGGAAAAGGCTAGGCAGATAATAAAGATTTGAATTTTATTAATGGGTTGACGTTGGTATTCGAAGACCCTGTGAGTTTTGATTCATCATCATCATCATCAATGAGTTGGACGACATCTACAACTGGACACTGCAGGAGCTGATAATGGACATACGCCACACTTATGATTATTTTGTATATTGTTCAAGCTCGATATCCAAAGCCTTCAACAGAGTGCATACTTAATTATAGCATAAACTCTTAAGTATCCATTATTCAGAATCTTCCATCCCACTTCTATTGATAGTACTCTTCTTAGTGGCGATATAAACACCAATAATACCTGTCCTATTTCATTCTCTGGTCTTCTCCTAGCTACCTTCTTCAAACAACCATCAAACCTCAAACTGTCACCTATTTCAATACCATTTTTATCATCTACCGCCAAATCAACACATACAAAACACCCAATATAAAGCGCCATCTACACTTTAACGTGTGGTCCATTCCCATTATATTTCATTATTGATGCCCCAAAAAAACTAAATGAGGACCGATATTCTCCTACAAGATTTCTCACAAACCTAACTGGAAACAGGCGCCTTGGTATAAAACAAATGGTACGATGAATTAAGATGAGAAAAAAAAACCCTTTTCGGCAAGATCTTTGTGTTAATTACTGGTAGGGTTGGTACTAGGAGGATGCTGGTTATGATTAAAAGTTAGGGTTTTACTATCCATACTTAATACTTAATATTATAAATTCGAAAGTAACTCTGTTTATCTGTCTGTCTGTATGTTACCTTTTCACGCTTAAATGGCTGAACTGATTTAGATAAAATTTGGTAAAGAGATAGCTTGAGCCCTAGGAAAGGACATAGGATAGTTTTTATCCCAATATTCCTACGGGATCGAGACTTATGCGGGTGAAACCGCGGGGCGCAGCTAGTAATTTATAAAAAACTTAAACATTTGAAAAAAAAAGCAAATTAATCAATATTTTATTTTATTAAACCAGCCAAACAATTTGTGCTATATGGCAAATCCAGTTTTGGAAACAGGATGGTATTTAAAAAGTCATCTCCGTCACTGGTAACTGTGACTGTCTCTTTCAAAATGTATTATGTCATATTAGGTTATAAGGTACCTCTTGTTAATAGGTTTTAACTGTTTATTTTCAGTTTCTTGGATTATTTTTAGATATTTGTGTCTATCAGTGATGAGCATTATATTTTATCTATAATCGTTTTATATCCATCTTCTTTGGATTCTCAAACTTCAAGCTGATTTGTAAATTATCCTAAACTTTTGTCAAAATTAAATTCCATTGAATCAGATATAGACCACAAAGCTCACTATAAAGTCTTGAAGTGCTAGATTAATAAATGGTACCAGTGCATGCATCATGATTGACACTAGATGTAGCTGTGTTCCTACAAGTTCCAGCCAGCGGCGGCAATGTTATCAATACTACTAGCTAACCGAAACTGTCAAATTTTCCTAATCAACTTTGAACCTTATTATTTAGCAATAAAGTTGAAAATCTATTAAATAAATTTGAAAGATTGTAATAGCTTGATGTGCTGGCGTCTGTACGAATGCTTTATGATGATTTATTCGTCATTTTTGCAAATGAGAAAACAGGATATAGAAATATACAGAACGGAGATAACGGGACTCCGAAAAATTGTGTACCTACCGTTCATTATTGATATACCTTATGAATGGTAAAATTATATTGCTGTTATCACAATGCTTGGCAATATAATAGTGTTGTTTTGACTAGAGGAAGTACTGTTCATCTTGAAGAAACCCCTAACTTTTTTGGACTCCAAGGAAATAAATACACTGTATTATTTAATAATCCACTTCTTCCTGCTTCTCAAGTTCTTCATCACAAAATATTCTTAACTCAATTTCACCTCCAGCACCAGCCCTACACCATAATTCGTTGTCCCTTTCACTCTCATCACATTCCCTATATCTCCATCTCTTTCCATTTCCGAGTGTTCCGCCGGCGCCGCCAAAGGTCGGGTCAAATCGTTTCGTTTTTTTGTCTGTTTGTTAGTCGTGTTGATTGCTCATGTTAGTAATAATAATGTTTAACCATAACTAATTGGTGTAGAGTTTTATTGAAAAATATTTATCACACCGTATTGGAGGATTCAATTTGTTAAGGAATTGGTGATAAATGTGAAATGAGAGCCATCAAGGGTGAAAACGATGAGGAATAAATTAGTGATGATGTTTAACATGAAATGCCGCCTGTGAAGCATATACAACGTGCATCTGAAGAAAGTTTTCGTGACTTGGCAAGGGGTTTTGATAATCACAAACCTAATAATATTGAATAAGACATAGAAGGCGTAAAGTATGTAGTAAATCCACCAATAAAGTATGTAGTTGGCATTGACTCAGACTTTATTACACCCAAAATTCTACATCAAAACATTATTCAATAAAAAGACAAACGTCAAAATGAACGTTTCTTTTTCAAAATAAAACCCCTCCTATCAATCTATCCCTGTCTAATTCTGAGTTTAGATATATCTAGACTATTATTTTCTTACTAACTACTCAGGGCACGTAAACTCACTGATCCGAGACACAAAGGTTCATGGGAACCCATGGAAAAACCCCATAAATAATGGGTGCCCCATAAAATGGTATTAAGTATTCATTAGGCTATGTCCCATGGTCCAATGGGTTTTGTAGTTTGATGTACGAAATTTTTGTTGTTTTGTGTGGCATTTACATTATTGGTTTTAAAAATTGCTCGATTGATGATGATTGGGAATGTGAATATGACGATGATCGGCAGGGAAATTGCGTAACACATTATCAATCGGAATCGGTTTCATTTTGACAGTTCAACAACATTCATTGCGTTATTTACGTGTTGAACAAATTTTTTTTTCCGAACTTATGAAGCAATGGATTAGCAATATTCTTCAAAATGATTCAGATTAAGATTGACAGTGTGTTACGCAATTAGGGTGCCGATTATCTTGTAGAGCTTTGGTGAAGATTTTGTCTTCATTGATAAAGTCACTCTTTTTTTTTCAATAAAGATCAAATGTAATGATTTAAGTTTGCTTTAAGAGATGCTAGTACATATATCTTGGTCAAAATCTTGTGAATATTACATGTTTGGACTACCTCTCCAAATATTCTCAAGGAACCTCAAACAGTGACCAAAAATAGATTAAGATTGGACACATAAAAGTGTTTTATAATAGTCAGCACACTTTCAGTAGACCATAGCATTAAACTCTAGTCTAACCAGCATTAAAGATGTAGAATGCAATATCAATAAAATGATATAATCAATCAAAATTCTTCAATCAACACATTCAATTACGACTAATAGATTTATCTAATCATGTATAAGCTTAAAATCAAAAGTAGCAAAAACTACAATGATTTACGAACATTTTTCATCATTATTGATGGTATCTGTCTAATTACCCTATTGTTATTTATTCATAGGATAAATTACTATTCATTAATACGTCGTCAGCGATAACATACGATTTTGCGATAACCTTAGGATTAGATAGAGACCTTTCATTGAGTTCATCGTCATTATTATCAGTAGCTGTCTTTTCTTACTTAGCTATCATGATCATCTGCCTAGCCTTTTCCCAACTATGTTGGGGTCGGCTTCCAGCCTCAGCGGATGCAGCTACATCTAGCTAGCTAATATATTCTTATCATCTCTTATTCTTGTTATTTTTTGCTAGGATAATTTCAATGACGCGACTGCCTATCTGACCTATACAACCCACGTTACTGGGTAATACGATATTCCTTGGTAAAACTGGTTGTGGGACTCTGGTTCTGGACTCTGCTTGGTTGTCTTACTTAGGTATATCTTCATTTTTATCTTTATTACTTGGTGTGTTTCTTTTTGCTGTGAGTATGTTTCGTATCCTCCTCTTCTCTCCTCCTCTAAGTTCTCTTAGTTATTTACTATTTTCCCTCTTACATCTATCATTACAGGATAACCTATTGCGATTGTGTACTTATTTAACTCTTATCCTAAATTATTATTAGAATTACATTTTGTAACTTGTATCCAATGTTGCCATTACTTTCTTATTAGACATACTATTAGTGTGAGAACTTTCAAGGATTATGCAGCTCTTTTATTTTCGTGTAACGATTTCGTTTTTTTTCCCTCCCATTTTATGTTATCCTACAATGTTTTTGCTTTTGAATGAAAACCAGCAGTTTTTATCTGGATTTTACCAAGAATTCTATTTAGAATCCTTCCAAGACAAATTGCTGTATTTTTCTACGGAGGACGGTTTCGTTTTATAGAGTACACTTACAGGCAGGCATGACAGCAATTTACAGGCATATGAATATTCATGCTTCAAATACCACTAGATCTAGGATGGGAATCAAAAAACGACACAGAATGCCCCAGCTGTTTATATTCTTGTGTATCTTATAAAAGTAAAATGAGGGAAACTGGTTACACCGTTTCTGGGAAGCATGGAGGTTGTAGTTTGTCATTATTAACCTAGTTGCTCCGTGGTCCTTTGATAAGTACGCTTAATGTATTTATTATTAGCCTTTTCGTGCTACAAACATAATGATATTATGCAGTCGTCTGTCTCGTTTTTGGCGTTTGATTATTGTTTTGTATGTCCTTCTTCATTCCTGTCTTACTCTTGCTACCCTGTCCCATATAGTTCCTGCGACATGTTTGATGTTATCATCATCATTTTCCTACCCTTATCGTTTGGAATTGTCACAGTCATGTCTTTTTCTTCCATACTGTCTCTCTCATCATCCCACCTTTCATGCGGTCTAGTTTGAATGTCTGTGCTTCAAGTGATAAATATTTATCATGTACTAACATTTTTTCTGCCACCGTAAGGGGCCTATTAAATAATACCAACATGTAACAGGTGACAGGCGAGTTTCCTTCTTACATTTTCGGTTTTATTAAACGACACCTGTCTTGAAAATGTGTCAATTTTGTAATTGTTTGAGTTATAAGTTGTCGCATTGTCAGTTATATCAAATAGGGCCCAGAATTGTGCTAACAGAAATCGGACTTATTGGTAAAGGATTCAAATGTATAAAAAGTCTTGTCATAAGCCTTTTTTTGTGAATTATTAGGTACGGAAATAAATGACATGCGATTATTTTTCAACATAGGTAATTCAAGTCATCAGAATTCTCAAGACTCACATAGGTACTTTTCGAACAGGCTATAATCTATCGTATCAATTGTTGAAGACAGAATAAAAACTTATAGAGCATGGTAGGTACTATAAAATTATCAATCATGTGCGACGGAATGATTGCATAACCAATACTTTATTCCCTTTGTAACAATGTCGTGAAACGAATCGGAGGGTAGGCAAAAAATTGGCGCCATGTCTGACCTAGACTTATTAATTATATAAGGATGGGCAGAACTAGAGGGTTGAATGCTATTTTAATTATGAGCTTTTTCTTGACTTTTCTTTGTTAAGGTCGTGGTTCTTGTACGCGAACGTTCGCAGCATTTTATTGTTTGATTGCATAATGTTATGAAATTAGATGTTAGTTAGTTTGCTTGGTGCGGATGTTTCATTACATATCGAAACCCCCTTTCCGCAGAAAGCAATTAAATTAAGCTATTGGACTCGGCTGTAAATCATCTTTGACAGTCGTTACGGGTAGTCAGAATCCCAAAAGTCTGGCAACCAGTCTTATCAAGGGGTTGTGTTACTCAGTAACTGGGTTGTGGAGGTTAGAGCAGTCGCTTCATGTAAAATACTGGTTACGACCTACAACTCGCCACTATAACTCTTATCAGAAATGCTCGTTTGGGCCTTCAGTGCTCGCGCGAAACAAACTCCCCCCCTTAACAACTCAAAGTGTGCCATGTATACAAATGTACCTCTTCGAATATTCCTTTCTTCCTCCTAATGACTTAGTGAGTTAGTATTCTTCATAGATATTGATTTCGCTTTGTTCCCAGAAAATACCTCAAGTTTTTTCCAATTGGTAATTTTTCTTCTTTTGTTTTATTGAATTGAAATTGAATTGCTATTAATGATAGGACGGAACGATAGTAAATTGATGGTCTTGTGCTAAACCAATAGGAGTGAAGGGGATAAAGAAATAGCTATGAAAATTATTAGTCGTAGGACTAATAACGGTTTATAAGAATAAGCTAATAATATGGCTAGTGTTGAGTATGAGGTTTTGGGTTCGATTCTCAGTTCGGTAAAAGTGTCATTGGGAATTTCTTGGTAGCAGCCGGGAGTTTGGAAGTTGGCGGTTTAATACCCCCGTGCCTTGGAAAGCACGTAAAGCCGTTGGTCCTGCGCCTGATCTCTCTCCGGTCGTGTCGGATTGCCGTCCCATCGAACTATGATGAGGGTAAAGGAACAGAGAGTGCACTTGTGTTTGCGCACACACTTGTGCACTATAATGTCTCCTGCGTACTTGGCCAATCTCCGGTGAGATTAGCCACCGTGACCGAAATCGGTCGGAAGGTTATTAGGTGTCAATTTGCTTAATAATTATTACTTTCACAGACTGCTTCCTTTCATTATACGCTATAGTATAATCTTTCTTTTCTATCCTATGTTTCCTAGCACTTTTTTTTATTTTTGTAGATGGGAAATCATCAAATGACTCCTCCCGCTCTGGGTGGAGCTGAAGGTAGTGTCAGACTCTTACTGACTAAAACCCACCCATGTTCCTTCCTTAGCCCTTTATGTTCCGGGGCAGCGGTAACCCTTTCGGACAATCCCGCTGACCCGGCTTCTAGCACCTTCTCTTGAAGGTTCAAGTCGAGAGTGCATTGAACGTATCTCGAGCTTACTTAGGTACAATCTCTCGCTAGCCAGTCAAGATCTATCTCATGGCCGAAACTAGGACACGAAGGCCCTCCCCGTTTACGGTCACGCCAAACAACAATCACCACCATAAAAAAAAATACAAGAAAAAACTAAAAAATATCTCCGGTCGTGTAACGGTGTCTTAAAACCATGTCGAATCTTATATTTTTGATCGTATAACGTAAAACTACGAAGCTGCGCACGCGATCATCTTCGTAAGATTATATTGTGATTATTTATTGAGAACATGCGATGCTGCAATCTTTTTTTGTTTGTTTCTTGGATTTTAGAAAGTTGTGTTGAAGAAGATAATGACAAAATACATTTTAGCACAAATGCAAAGGTTTGTTTTAGGTGCGAAACTGAAAATTAATCAAAATTAAGCAGTTTCGAAAGGCTATATACTTGCCAAATCGCAAAAGGTTGGTAGGCCTGAAAAGTCTATTTCTCCATGCATGATGATTGATTTCTGGATTCTAATGGCCAGTGCTGGAATTCTCGTAGCAACAACCTTTAAACTCTAAAATCTTTAGGGAAACTTGCTCATGAATATCTACTTCTGAATATTGCCATTGCCACTGATCATACATTATTGTGGCTATATGAATAGTACCTATAACTTTATACCTAGCCTACTTAAGACGTTTAGTATGCATTTCTACGAACTTATCATGAGATTTACTCTTGATCATACATTTATTCATTTATGAGGTAGCCATGCTCAAATCTGGTACTTAACGACTAATCTCAACATCATCTAAACCAAATCGTTTCCACTAAATGACAAATAACATGGAAATGAGATACAATATTTTGCCAGTATGACGTAAACGGTCGACCATTACTGGTCACAGCAATTAGTTCAAGGCAGAGAACTCAAAGTCGAATGAAACACGAGAGTACGTTTTTGTTCTAAAGGTTTTCTTATAAAACTTTAAAATCTTTAGATTAACTTATCACGAACGGATGCTGATCAAAAAAGTGTCAGAAATGAATTTGTTGAAGATCTACGGGTTGGAAAAAACGAAACTTAAAAGACAATTGACGATAGTAATTGTTTAATCAGTATTAATGTATTAATAGGCGTCTTAGCACGTTATGTTGGTGCACTCGACGATGAGAAATATACAGGGTAGAAGGGATATCTATGCGCAACCAGTAACAATGAATTCAACAAATGATTCTAGAATTTTTTTGTCGGTTATCAGCAAAAAACAGCTGTTACATAGAAAAGTGCAGCACCTACACGGCCAAATTAATAAGCGACGAAAAATTTAAACGCAGAGGTGTTCTTAATCATGTAGGTACTAAATCCGTAGTATTAGGTTGCGCTTCGATGTCCTAGCAAACCTGTATATGGGGAAGTTTGAAAGTGGCGCCAGTGTCAGAAAACTTAAGAGTAAATCGTTTGGCTAGGTGAGATGAGCATTTGATGAGGAGGGGAGGAAACGCAAATGACTGAAAGAGAGATCAATGTAGAGGAAGAGGTAGGCCTTAGAAAATAAGGATGAATTTTGTGAGGAATGAATGAATGATATGAAAGAGAAGGGAGTGAATGGAAAAAGGAAACGTGTTGCGCCCAACCCCAAGTGACACGGGACAAGGGCAGAAAGATGGTGAAGATGGCATATAAAATCATGATTTTTTTTTTAAAGACGTCGATCGAAACTCGTAGTTAGATTTCGTTTAAGCATTCATCATTACCTATATCGAAGAAACAGTCACACAAGAACAAGTAAAACATTGAGTAGTGCTTGATTATAATTATGTAAGTATGTACCTATATTAAGAGGAAATGCGGTCGGAGAGAGTTTTTGAAAAAGCCTAAGTAAAAAGTCATAATTCGAGGTTTGGCTCGCGCCTATTTTCTCCTTCAATATTGGACCAATTTAAAAGATATTTCATAAACTGAATAAGAAGCATATATACTGCGTCCCTATGTTTTCCTTTTTGATGATACATTATTTTTATAAGCACTAGAACCCTAAACAAATGCTGATTTAAACCACTGACTAAACAGAAACAGAGGCCTAGTGTACAAATCTGACAACTATTAATGAAAAAGAAATTCATGTACAAGCCCAATAACACTTTACCCGACCTGGGAATCGAACCCAGAACCTCATCAGCACTAGCGCTTGTGACCACTACACCAATAAGGCAGGCAATTTAAATGATGGTTTTATTTAACCAAGCCGTACTGAATCCAGCTCATCCTGCAAAAAAACTAGATTCATCCCGAATTTTGTCATAGTTTTATCAACCTCATAAATCCAAGATTGAATATTAGAAAGGATGCCAGCTCAACTAGTTTCCACGCCTATCAAGTTAGTCTCTGAGACATCCCGGATGAGTAAATGTCAACGGACATAAATCTATAGATAATTTAAACATAGGCAACCATGTTGGATTATTTCAATATGTTTTGCTATGCATAGATCTGCATAGTGATTGTAATACAATAGATTGATGACTAGATAAAGATGTTGAGTTATTTAGCTCAAGAATGTTGTACCTACTGATAAAAATGCAGTAGGTAAGTAAATAAGAAAGGATGATAGTTTTCAAAACGGTGAAGAAAAACATCATGAGGAATGTTCTAGAAGCAAAAATTCGAGACAAGTGATATCTATCAAACTGCACTAGACCCGCGTGGTAGATTACAGCCCACTCCATCTCGAAAAAAGGTCTGTGTCCTAGCAATGGGAATATTATAGCCTGATTATACTAAGAAAGTATGAGACAGCAAAAGAAGACCTCTGAAGTAAGAAAAATAAGGAAAAGAGACATTTAAAAAGAATAAACTTCCCCCAAAAAATCAACCCTCAAAACATATTTCATAATCCCAATATTACATTATAAAAAAAAAATACATAATACACTAACCCCAACGATAAATAATATAACGTTAATTTGCGCGGTAAATCAGTAAACACAGTCGCGTGTCGCAGCCGCCATTTTGGTCTTAACCTCATTGACAGCTAAGCGTAATGGCCACCACGATAGAAAGGGCGCGAAGAATAGTCATTGTTATTTATTAATCTTTAGACGTCATGCAACGATAAAAAATGGGCTGATTAACATTTCATGACAGTTTTTGTGAAAGTAAGGCTAGAAGGCAAACAGATTACTTGGATTTCTTAAGGAAAAACTGCCAAGTGTGCCACGTTGGTTTTTCTTGGAGATTTTCTCGTGATTTTGGAAACGAACGATGTTTTTGCTGGTTACTTAATAAGTATTGAATTAGAATCGAGATTAGCGGAGGCGTCAATTCAGCTATCTAGATATCTAGGTTATCTTTATATACATAATTCATCTGTACGTGTGTATGTCACTGAACTCCTCCTGAACGTCTGAACCGATTATGATAAAAGACATTGTGTATTTGAGTAGGTTTCTGAATGGTTTAGATTCACAATTGGACCCGGTAGGTGACGCTGCGGTCGAGTTCTAGGACACAGGATAACGTCTGTCCGGTCAACTAGTATTGTGTAGCGTTTTTTTAAGTAAAACAGCAGACAAAACTTCAATTACATAATCTCTTTACAAAAAACAAGTTGAATAATGTGTTTTATTACAAGATCATTGATCGCAACTACAATAATACAAACAATAAAACTATAATTGTAACAATAAATTAAAATGACAGTATTACAAGAATAAAACAATAGAATTGAAATAACCGATACTTACCTCCATCGATTTAATAATAAAAAGTATCATGATACAATGTTAATTAAATAGATATTTATTACTTACTGTTATGTCAATATCTCAGAAAACATACTATTAAGATAAGAAATAAGAGCCACACGATTCGATCGATCAGATTAAGCTACGCTTGCCGCGGTTGGTCCGTGGATGGGTGACCATCTTTACATACCAAGCCCCCTCCGTGCCACGGTAAGCACGTTAAACCGTTGGTCCCGGCTGCCATTCGTGAATCTTTGGCAGTCATTACTCTCTTAACTCTATTATTTCGAGATATCGCCAAGCGTTTGGTTGACTCTTCGCGTGACCAGAGGGCTGGCGTATTTTTAGCTAAAAGAATAAGCATTGCCATCCAACGTGGTAATTCTGCCAGCCTTTTGGGCACTTATCCCATTGACAGCGATGCGGACGAATTTTTTGATGCCCAATGAGGTCCTGTCTTTTTTTATTTGTATATAGTATATATATTTTAGTTTGTGTGTACATAAATAGTGATGATGACTTAACTGTATTGGTCATCAGGCCAGGCTACATACAAAAATGCCCATCATTCTTTCATCCAAAGCCATTCAGCCGTCTGTGAGTGAAGAAGTAACAACCATACAAACACACTCACAAACTTTCGCCGTTATAATATTAGTGTGATTCTTCTATTAAAATTTCTTTATCAGTTACAATAATTCTTTCATTTACTTCCATCTCCAGAGAGCTGGCTTGTTCTTTGGCCAAATAATTAGCATTGCCATTGAACGTGGCAATGCTGCCAGTCTTTTAGCCCCGTTTCCGGATGACAGCGATGCGGACGAGTAGTTAATACATCGACTAAGAGCGGTTTCGCACTACACCCGATCCGAATCCGAATTAAAGATCCGACTTCAATCCGAATTGGGAATGTTCTAAATTCTGACGGATAGAGTTCGGATCTAGTGCGCAACCCCTCATACAAATAGGACTATGGTCACTTCAGACCGGCATTTCTCGGATTCGGATCGGACGTAGTGCGAAACCGTCCTAAGGGGCCGTCTCCACGAGCGAGAGAATCGCGGCGATATTATCGTCGTGCCACGTACTTCTATACACTCTCTTAGAACGTGTCTCCACACGGCGATATCATCGCGGCGAAAATTTGATAGCACGACAAGACTATCGCCGCGTTTCTCTCGCTCGTGGAGACGGCCCCTTAGTGTCTTTTGTTTTTGTATTTATTCGTATAGAAGGAGAAACCCACCCATTTCATAACCCACAGCCCTACACTCGCTACAAAATAAAATTATCTACGACAACGTCAACAACAATAAAAGCTGTAAAACCAGGAATTAACATTATCTAATTACTGCCACTAACCCGTCAACTCCATACCTACCATCTTATTTCCAATAAAAACTCCTTATACAGGGCTGGGACAAGCACTTAAATGTGTCAACTGTCCGTTGCTGTTAGAGAGTACCCTAGCTTAATACCAGCTGGTGTATAACTGGGTTGAGATATTCATAGGAAGTGTGTTCTATTCATAAACGGGCTTCTGGCTATGTAATAACAGTCGCACGGGACTACGCTTGCCGAAGCTGGTTTGGGGATGAGTGACCATCTTTACATACCAAGACCCCCCGAAGATGTACTTAGGCACTGATTAGCGATATACAGGGTGGTCAAAAAGTCGTGGATCGAACGAAATATGGAGATAAAGGAGGTCATTTCCAACAAAAAATCTTTCTACAGAATGGCCGTAATTCAATTGCCCTAAAAGTTATGAATATTTTTGTATACCGAGTTCTATTACAATTAGACTAATTTAAAAAAAAATGTGATAAAAGCAAATGGTGTGGTATTATTACTAGATAATGTATCAGCACTACAAAAGTTCTATTGCGGCTCTAGGTACGAAATTTCAAGAGCAATTAATTTTTTTCCAAACATTTTAAAGCGTTACCAAAAATTATTAAAAGCGTTGGAAATAAGGAAAATAATAGGCGACATGGGATGCAAGAGCGGGCAAATGAGAATACAAATACCTTTGATGATCATTTACTATTTTTAGCAGTAAAAAGTGTTTTTTTTTTTGTGTTATATTTTACTTTATCTGGTGATAAGTTAAACATAAGCCGTTTTTTTAGCATAAGTTGGCCACCACGTGGGCGAAGTAGAGAGCTAAAGCTAGTATATTAATAAATAGATTACTATCGTTAACATTTTTGAACAACCCTGTATTAAAATAGACAACTAAAACACTAATTTCTTGAATCCGATTAATATGGGTAATTTCGCATCACTAATAACTTCTGTATTACTGACATTTGTGAAACAAGCGAATTGCAGGTGACACAGACATTGTAATCCCTACTTTTCATTGTTTTTTAACCATAAAAAACTTGTTCAAATGTTAATCTCGTTCTCTAGTGTTGCCATGCCTTAAACGTAAACAAGCAAGCATGCAAGCAAACGTTTCATTTTCTGCAAACGTGAACATTATAGCTTAACACAATGCAGGTTTGTAGATGTTAATGTTATCACCAACGATAGTGTAGAAAGATGAGAGAATAGATTACAAAGACAAAAAATGATGCGGTGTTAAAACAGAAGAAAAAAAAAAAGAAAGAAATGTCGCTTTGTCTAGAAATAAATATTGTCTATTCTTCGTAGAGTAGAGGGAAGTGGACATGCTACGCATGCTGCCTTGGCAAACGGGTTGATATCACAATATATTGTTATAAGCAGAAAATGCCTCTTATAATATAATTTTGACGCAATCGCAATCGTATTTGAAAAGCCCGCACAAATATATAGAAATCTGTAGTTCTTTTCTCATGCTAACTGACGGACTTGTAACGAATTATATAAATTGACATAATAATTGACCACAAATCAAAGAGCTTTTAGAAACTATAGGGGTAGAACGCGTCAGAAAAAGCACTAGGCTTTACAAAAGTAAAAAGGGTCAAAGACTCCACAGACGGGCTTAAAACAAAAAACCATGTAACAGCAATTTTCTTAAAGACGCTTAGGTGTAGATTTGAAATCATTCTTCAGCCCTTAACATTTCACCAGACCACCTAACCAGGCTATCGTTCCCATCGGGTCTCAACAAAAGAAACGTCAGATAGACATCAGCGTATTCCGAGTAACCACCGCTAGATGGCGTGCGTAGAACGTACTAAGATTTCGTGAGATAACAAATGCTATCCGAGACAGTAATTTCTTTCTATTCATTCTGATTGCTTTTTTAGTAGGAAGTCATATTAATGGAGTTGATTTAGTTTCAGTTAATGAAGTAGTTACTGGTGAAAATGATTTAAATTAAATTAAAGTTGAACATCGAACAGAACGGTGATGGAAAACATCGTGAGGAAACCGGCATATCCTAAAACCAAGAATTCGTAGACATGTGACATCTACCAACCCGCACAGGGCCCGCGTGGTGGATTACGACCCACACCCTATCACAGAAAGAGGAGGCCTATGTCCCAGCAGTGGAAACGTTATAGGCTGATTATGCTATGGAAAAGAAAAGCATGAAATGTCGTGTGGTTTTAAAAAACTAAGGTTCGATGAAAATAAGAAGTTTGTAGGGGATTTAATAATAAAACAGGTACAACTACAATTAAACAGGGTTTTATAAGACAGAACCATAGACATGAGGAAGAGGATATAAGTAGCCAATAAACATGCAAAATTAAAAGGAGGAAAACCAAATGCATTCATATTTTTGATATAACTATTCATGTTCACCATAGTCGTCATTATTATTTTTATTTTTATTCATGACAATAATTTTCAAAGTTAATTTGTATCTGCCATTGAAATTGGTCACAGTTAAAAGCTTTGTAATATTATTTCCTACTTGTAGGTAATGAAAATATTTGGAGGTCAATGTAATAACGTCAAATCATTTTGTAGCATTTTGATTACTGCATTATTTATCTATTTCGTTTTTCAGATTAGTTTGTGGCTAAGTGATAATAGCCGCACGGGTCGATTGATCAGGTTATGCTACGCTTGTCGCGGTTGGTCCGTGGATGCATCGGAAGGCACGTCAAGCTGTTTGTCCCAGCTGTCATATACATCTTCGACAGTCGTTACGGGAAGTCAGAAGCCTGAAAGTCTGAGAACCAGTCTTGCCAAAGGGTATGGTGCTACCCAGCAAATGGATTTTCGAGGTCCATAGGCAGTAGCTCCATGTAAAATACTGGTATTCAGCTGCATCCGGGTACACTGAAAGCCGACCCCAACTTAGTTGGCAAAATGCTAGGCAGATTGATGTCTGCACAATTTCAAAAACTACATTCAAGTTCTGGCTGGCATAATATACGAAAATGGGTGCGTACTTATAAATAAATATAACATCATAACTAACCAGTTATTTAGAAAAACAACCCGACATAAGAGAGCAGTTAACATTTGCTCCGGCGACATTAATAAATCATTTGTCAAATGCGCCATTTTGTCTTATTAACCTTAAAAGGAAAGCGCGGTAATTACGAAGGGTTGGTGTGCTCCGGCGCAGCTAGGGATGGGATAGTAGTCGAGTTAGTTTAGTCGATTAGGTGTGGAAGGGAATTTTAATAGAGTTGTTTCGTTAGATTCGATGTGTCGTTGCAAAATATTGATTTGTTTAGAACTCTTTGAAGTTTTAACAAAAAATTAATATACAATGCGAAGCTAAGCTAGCTACGAAATGAAATGCAAGTTAACATTTTTATATGCTAGTCTTAGGCAAATAAACCACTACCTTTCTAAAGTGAAAAAAGGGTCAAACAAGATAAGAATACTTTAATTGCATTTGACACCAATTAGAAGCTGTATTGGAGTTACAAATGTTTTTAACGTAACATTTCTTGATAAGCAAATGATGAATGAATACAACATCGATCCTTGCACTCGACTAACAATCGAATAGCCGAAACAAAGCACATCACTACACGTCGATTGAAACATCTCTATCAGAATCTAATAATAAAGAAGAGCTACTGTGGTGTGTCAATTAAATTCTTTAATTTAATTCGATTCGTTAGGCAGGTCATTAATTTTACTATAATGGCGACTTTTTGTTGTGCGTCTTGCCGAATTGACAGGGTGAGTTAGATAGATGTTCATTTGTAACAATGGCCGACTTCCAAAGACCGATTTTGAAGTTTGCGTGCTTCTGTTATTACACCATCGATTTAATGAGCAGTACCGTACTTATTTGATTCTGTACTTATATTGAGGGGCTTTTGGCGAAGTATTAACAGCCGTACGGGTCGATCGATCAGGTTAAGCTAAGCTTGCCGCGGTTGATTCGTGGATGGAAGCCCATCTTTACATACCAAGACCCTTCCGTGGCTCGGAAAGCACGTTAAACCGTTGGTCCTGGCTGTGATTCGTGGATCTTTGACAGTCGTTCTAGGTCGTCAGAAGCCCGAAAGTCTGACAACCAGTCTTACCAAAGTGTATCGCATTACCCAGTAACTGAGTGTGGAGGTCAGATAGGCCGCCACTTCATGTAAAACACTGGTATCCAGCTGCATCCTTCTAGACTGGCTGCGTCAGCAAACGGTATTCGCGTTGCTGAATTTGGGGCCAAACAAATTTAAAAATATATATATTTCATGGTATTTTTTGCCATCGACACGCTGAGAAGAGTCAGAAATCACACAGTAGCAGTTGTATATCTGAATATACGTCAAAAAGGTCGCCCTGTTTTACATACCCATGTGTTATTTATATTAGGGGGTATTTTGGCCCTTCCCGTCAAATAACTAATGATTTTGGTCCTTCGAGCCGGATGACTGGCAAAATGTCGGAATACTAAGTACCATTACGTCACCTATGGCAGTCAGAAATACGAAAGTTAGAGTGACAAGACCATTTGATGAATATCAGTTGAACTGGTTTCAAAAAGCAAGTTACTCCGTCGGTATTAATTCTTTTGCAAATAGACAGTATAATTGTTTGTTGTCAAACAGTAACTACCTAAAAATGTCCAACACACGCCACATATAATTCTGTAAAGAATAACATAACTTCACGCCTTTATTCCCCAAAGGGGTAGGCAGGGATTTATAACCACATTTCGCCAGTTATGTAAGCGTCGTAAAATAAAGGACGAGGCTATTGTCATAAATTTGTGGCAAATCTGGGGGCCTGCTACTGAACACGTTCTTAAGGAAAAACTCAATAATACCCGGGGAGCTAATCCCATGGGCGCCACGCTCAAAGAAGGCCAACCAATGAGGATTACCTAATAAATATTGTCTTCAGCCCGCGACTTCGTCCGCGGAAAATTTCTAGTTCCCCCGACCTACCACGTGACCACGTCGCTTCGCATCGCCTACCCGCTCTTTTAGTTCGTTTTCGATTAGCCATCTTTCTGATTTTTATATTTTTGCTCGGCTCTTAAGGGTCGTAGCGCGTTAAATACTCTAAAGCCTTCCTTAAGAATTTGGCTATTAAATGCAAAAAGATTTTTTTAAATCCGACCGGTAGATCCAGAGATTTGCGCGTTCAAATAAACAAACTCTTCAGCTTTTTTGTATTAGTATAGATGTCCTATATAAAGCAGGCAAACCCGCGGTGGCACATTTATGTCATCTAAATAGCCATTGTGTCAACATGACATGTCAATACACAAAATAGACGTCAAGTGATGTCGATTAGTTGCGATAAGACGTCAAATATTCGAATAAACTATTGATTTAGTAGCTACGACGACGGTTTATCTATGGAAATCAAATGTTGTTTTTGGGTATCATTTTTTTTTTAGTGACTCATTTTAGGGGTTCTGATTTTGTTGTCAATATCCATAGATTCTTTTTCTTTTTCGTGGTACTGGAATGAGGTTGGATAGGCAGTCGCTTCTCGTAGAAATCTGGTATTCAACTGCATTTGGTTAAACTTTAAACTGACCCTGATATAGCTGGGAAAGGTTAGGCAGATGATGGTGCTTATAGATTCTTTTTTATTGATCCATCAAAGTTTCAACGCAGGTGGGTTCAGAATCATGTACTGGATCCACGGTAACAGGTTGCGCATCGATGTATACCTAACATCTGCAATACCAGAAGTATTGCAGGTGCGTTACCTTCCTATAAACAAAGCTGAAATATCTTCCAACTACTGGGTTATTAGACTGGAAGCCAACCCCGACATAGTGGGGAGAAGGCTAGGCAGATTGATTGAGGAGTAGTCATTAAAAGGCTAACAAAATGATAAAATAACACAAGAATTACAAAATATAATATTCTTTTAACCAACACACCTATTTTCAGAACTAAAAACCACTTTTCAGGTGTCGAAAGCAATACAAAAGGTAATGGTAACAATTTGAATGAACTGAAAACGTATATTAACGGCAATAATCAATGCTTGGAAGGTAAAACAGCTATTATAGATGTCGACAAAGGGGTTAGGAAGGAGTACATTATTGATTGGATTGTAAACGTGAAGAGTTCAAAATAGAATTTGATATGACAGGGTTGGAAACGTTTGTTTAACGTTTTGTTCAAAAAGGAAGTCTTAGAGAACAATTCTGTTATGATTATTATTAGGTAAACAGATCGGTTTAATTATTTCCGGTTAGACTGGACGCCGACCTAAACATACTAGGAAAAAGCTAGGCAGATTGTTTCATATTGGTATAATTAATAAAAGTGATATTCAAGCTATCTGATGGTAAGTGTAACTGTTTACTACCTGTACCTAATAGACGTCTAAAAAACCAGAGGCATCTCTAAGTGCGTGGTCTACCAAATGACAAAGTTGCAATGTCTTCTGTGCCTGTAACTACAGCAGCACCGTTCGTATATCTAGTAGCGGGGATGACAACCCAGGATGGAGACTATTTTAAGGCACCAAAATTAATACAATTTGAAGAGCCAACATGGCCAGAGATCGGTCAAGACGGAGAGAGAGAGGGAGTTTTGGAAGGAAAAAGGGAAGGCCTTTGCCCGCCAGTGGGACACAATATAGGCCAAAAAAAAACAGTAATACGGGCAATGGTGACTTATTCAAGGCTTGAAAAATCTTAGATTCACAAAATTCTACCCACCGTACAAGCGATACTAGACATGAATATTACTGTCGAAGAGTTGAACTTCAGGTCAAAACGTATTCATATAGGTGCGAGAATTCTTAATTAAAACGAGCCCCGCTCATAGAAATAAACCGGTGTTTTTAACAATAATTGCTGCTATAAAAACTATATGTGATTACTCGTGAAATCGGCTGTATTTTAATATTTTATTGATTGAAGGACCCGACTTAATGAATTGAGAATTTTTGAGGAAATAGATGCTGATGAAGCTTAAGACTGATACAAAATATATAATGATGACGACATTATTTTGTAAATGCTAAAATATACAAACTGAGATGAACGAGAAATAAAAGAAGATCATATAAAACGCACTTACAATAACGTTGGCTTGAAAAAGCAATGGTTTTCGGTTACTGACGATCAAAAACTACCAGGCTTTGTAGTCGAAATAGACTCAGCTGCTAAATTTTACTTGTTTCAGCAAGAAACGAGTAAACGTACCTATAGAATTTTTTGTTAGTATCTAATGTAATCCCAGAGTGCCTCGTCTTCGGGATTAATTAAATGAAAGTTCTGTCTACGCTAAATTATAGAGTTCTATCTCTATTGCACTATGGAGAAAATACCTAACCAAAAGAAATGAGTTTCTTTTGGTTTTAGCTGGTAGCAGCAACCGTAGCTTATGAAATGACAATAGGTGCATTTCTTACTACATATAGGTTCGATTCTAAAAAGGTCATCGCTAAACTCATAAAATACCAAGTAGGTACCTATCTACACACCGTTCTAAATTATAGGTGCACTGGAATCATTCAAAGCTTTATGAGCCAGTGATAAAATGTGACTAGTTTTGAAAGCCTTAAAAGTTAAAGGTCGCCCTACGCATTTAATCAATGTCATAAACCGAAACTAAGTATCACGTCTAGCTGTTTGTGTATGTATGTTTCAATTGAACTCGGAGCTTGCTGCTCGAAACTGCCGTGTTACTTTAGTTAAGATACTGCGTTGAAGACTATTTTTGGAAAGTTTTGATTTATTATTTGTTATGCATACGATTAGCAGTGTGCAGTTCAGTACTAGATATTTGTATTATTTGTTTTATACTGATTTCCGTACCTTTACCGCCATTGTTAGCTTAGAAAAGTAGCTACTCAACGGAAAATGGATGTTATGTGGCAGGAACGGTGACAACGTAACAAATTCACCGCTTTGCAAGATCTTGATGTTACTAGAAAACAGCTGTCCAGAATTTAGTACACAATTTCCACAATGATTCCAATAATTTTTAAGGAAGGTTTTTGCTTTAGCAGCGCGCGTGCGCTCAAACTAGTTTTTTATAAAAATACCAACCACAAGGAAAATATAGCAAAATAAATCATGAACAGCCGTAGTTAATCTCAAAGTAATTACAATGATCATACCGCGATGATTGATAAATAACCTTGCCTGTTACCGTTTCATATACTGTGAGATTATAATATTAGTTCCAAGATAGATAATGCAAAATTAATTATTTGCATTTGACATTTGCAGGTTGATGTGAATTAACCTGTTAATGTCATTAATTTAAATCAAGTGGATAAACTTCGAGTTGAAATTGATGGTAAAGGGTTTAATGGAATCACTCTTGGTGTTGATGATGTGGCTAACGTTGGTAGAACTGAACTATGTTATGAAATTAAATGATTTTTGTTACTTTTATTTGTCAAATACCACCCAAATACTTCGAATGGTACCTTTAAACAAACCACGAAAACGAAACTAAGGATAAATCGAATTAAAACTGATAATTTTATTCCGCGAGTACCTACCTAGATGATCTTTTGCCATTTCGCTAACTGACAGTGACAACTTCTAAGAAGCAATGCCGAAAGAAAGTCTAATATTTTTTGTGGTAGATCTCCTTTTTTAAAGTCTTTTATTAATAGAAATATAATAAAAAAAGGTGTTGGAAATGTATATACTCTGTTACTGATACCTGGAGCGATGCTCTACGGGAGGTCAAAGAAGCGCTGACAAGATGTTTTGAAAGGCGATATGTAAGCTAACAGTCTGACAGATGCGTTATGCAGTAATAAAGAATATCTGAATTTAGATTTAGACGCTACAGTGATATTTCAGGCTAAAGATTTTTTAGTGCATGTAAAAGTACGAGTAGGTATATCTTCTACATATAGGTACAAAAAGCTGATTTTATCTTCAATAAACTTTCGGAGTTTTTAAATTCAAAGAAATGCTTTGGAAATCAATCGTATTCATTGTTTTCTAAACCGCGTTGTTGGAGAAAAAAGTTTGTTAGCAAAAAAATTAAAGTTGAAGCTGATTGAATGCCACACTAAGATCCAAATTACGATTGCTGAATATGCACAAAATTTTGGTTTTGAAGTCTTACATTTGCAAGTATAACATTTTAGTAAATCGATCATTGTATGAGGATGAAATCGTCAGTGAGAAGCCCAAATAGTGAATAAGTCCGGATGACGCTAAATGGGAGTTCCTTTTATGACGAAAGCGATTGCCGACGCGGGATTCCTCGAAATTCTCGAAAGAAAAAAAGAGGAAATCAGATTCGGGCGAGAACAAAGTAGTTTATGATTCATCTTTAAATGTTTTTGACCTCCGACTTTCCTATACTGGAAAGTTTTTGGTCCTTCGAGCTGTGAATTGTGGAATAATTATTGTTTAAGGCGGTATTTGAATAGGAAAAGAGTAACTCAAATATTAGTATTATGAACACCATAATAATTTATGATGCAACTTTGGACAAACGTCACGATTTTTAACCTTTCTATCTAGGTATGGTCATTGACTTGCGAGGATGGGCTGTCAGAAAAAAATCTAAATTCCGTCCTTCGAGCCGCGAATTCAATTCCCGAATCGGGGCAAATATTTTTACTGTCACCATAAAGACGTGAGAACAATAATGAATGAAGATCCATGCAATGATACTGAATCTTCGGGATCTGATTTAGCTAACCAGAAATGAAAACGAAAATGGGAGAATTTGTAAAAACCATCAGTTTCTACACTTCTCCGAAACTATGGAGAGGTAAGAATTAAATTATCTACAAAATTTTGTTACTCCCTAGTTTATTTAAGAATGTCTAATATAGTAGCTGTTCCATAGTCACAGTTAAGTTTTTGCTAATAATTATAGTCCTAGAAAAGCGCGGGAAGATACTTGTCTAATGAATTTGGTAAAAGTTTTCGCTTTCAAAGTTTTTTGTCAATCGAGACGTTTTCAAAATGGGTAGTTATGGCATCATAAACTTAAGAAGGTGTATAAAGGAAGATTTGGTCTTGAAGTAAAGGTTTTTCAAAGCGTCCCAGTACCTACATTTGGGACCCCTAGCGGGCCTAGAAAAACGCCCTCGCGTTTTTTCTCAACTTCCTTGAGATTATAAAGGCTGAAAGTATAAAACTCTTTTAAATTTTGGATTTCTTCAAATTGGTTTAGATAATGGAATATGTGTTCATTCTAATAAGCGTCTTATTAGGCCTAAATTAAATTGCAATAAACTGTTCGTTTTTGCGAAAATGACGAAAATTTTACCTATTTTAGAATCTTTTACTAATCATGACTTGGATTTGAATCTGCCTTTGCGGTCCCTAAATTTTTTCGGCATTGTATTCAACGTTTTCTTTTCTAAGTAACTTTGTAGCTTAGCGAATGACTTTTCCGGTTCATTTTAACCCTATGAAAACATCAGGGGGTATTTAATAAGGAATAGGTACTTACGGTTTCTTTAGCAATCACGCGATTTTACACAGCATCACTTTTTTCACAATAATTTTCTTACACCACAAAATTGTCACACAAAATTAATTTAGTTTATCCGTTTATTAATTGTACACTTGTCTTTTCCGAACACTGGTCCTTCACTATACTCTCCAAAACTTTAGGAAATCTATGATTGGTCGAATTTGAATTTCAAATCGAAACGTTTTTTTTTTATTTTAAAGAATTTGCAACGGATTGGGTACAGCACTAGAGAGGTGAGGCGTAGCAATCAAATTTATGATTGCCTGTAATTAGAAAGAACAGGACAGAATGATAATTGCCTATCAATTAACGATCCATGCATTACGATTCAGCAATTATGGAGCACGTGGCATCATTTTCCAATTTTACTTCGTCGATAGTCGATTTCGTTTTTCGTCGCGCTTTTATTACGTCACCGATGTCATTTTTAATCACAACACTGGTTCCTGTATCGAGTCTAAACGAGTCATAATATTCGTAGAGTTAAACTATAGAAAATCACAGGCGATCACCTCACACTAAACACAAATGATAACAGTCATCAAGTTCCGAAAAAACCGAATCGTCACTGGCTTCGAAAAAAAAACACGCTCGCAGACGCACACAAGCACGAAATTCTGTCCAATTAAAGATAATGTTTGTGGATATTTTAATAGCGTACCCCTCCGAAGAAACCCGACACAACCAACTCCTGTTGGATTTAAGCACTTAATGATCGGTTGGGGGAAATTGTGCGAGAAACGAACGGCCCAGCGTAGCTCCGTCTCGTTCTAATTAGTTCTCCGCCTCGCCACATGTATAGGGATTGTGGCGCCACTGTAGCAGCGTAGGCGTGGCTTATTCCGAGGCGGTATTTGTCAAAGGAGGAGCTGTTTTGCCATTGGTTGGTGGTTGTGAAGCGATTTTTTTCGTCCGTACGTGCAGAGGACGCGGGTTGGCAATGTAAGATCGATCGTCGGCGCCAGGGTACTATTATATGTTTTTTATGGGTATTTTTTGGCGGTGTTCAGTGCTTTGGTAACCTGTTATGGAAGCCACGCCCAGTCGGCTTCGCGGGCACGGACAGACAGAGACACACCGGCTATCAATCGGGGTTCGAGCCGTAGGGTTTTTTAAGTGCGGTTATAATTTTTTTTTTTGTAATTTTTCGTGAGTGTTTGGACTCTGTGCTGTGTGACTGTTTGTATGTCATTGTGTTTTGTATCTCGTATGTAATGCGTCGGTTGGTTTTTCTTTTTTTTTTCTTTAGAAGGCATTGCTGATGTGTTGTTATTTGGATTTATTTTTCTCTTTATGTTTTGGGAGATTATATTCAGTATTATTTTTCATGTGGTTTATTTATGTAATATTAGAAATTAAAACGTAGGTATTACGGTAGGTATCTGGCCTGGCCAGAGTCGAATGGATACCTATGAATCTATTTGATTGTATTTTTAGGTAATATTTTGTAGTTTGTAATAGAAAACTAGTTTAAAATTCTAAGGGAACAAAAATAGAAAACTAATAATTTTAATTTCATACTTGAAACAATTTTGTAATTGACTGTACCTACTTTCATACTGACGATACTTTTGTAGGTTCAAAAATGTGTTTTCTCTGAATTAACTTAGGAAATAAGATACCTACCTACTTAGTCTAGGTAGGTACCTATTTTGTACCTCTGGGTTCCCAACAATTTTTTTTTAATAAGTAATTACCTACCTAGGTAGACTGTAAGATTTTCATCTATAATCAGCCTATAATGTACCCACTGCTGGGACACAGGCATCCTCTCTGTGAGAGCAAGTGGGCCATAATCCACCAACTTACTAATATTTTGTAGAGGTAGGTAAAAGTGAGTTTTGTCTACAGGGGATAAATCTTCAGAACTCCTGGTCTGATTCCGATAACTCTTTCACTAGGTAATGGAAAGCTATAGTACCTACCTAGGTATTGCCAAGTAGGTATCATCCATACTTAATATTATAAATTCGAAAGTACGAGTACCTAACTCTGTCTGTCTATACCTATATGTTACCTCTTCGCGCCTAAGCCGCTGAACCGATTTCGATGAAATTTGGTATAGAGATAGATTGCATCCCGTGGAAGGACATAGTACCTACCTATAGTTTTTATCCCGATATTCCCATGAAATCGACACTTATGCGGGTGAAACCGCGGGACGCAGCTAGTAGGATATATTTTATTTTTAAAGAAGAAATTTCATGTGGACACAGTCGTCGGCAGAAGCTAGTGTTAAGTAGGTACAGTCAAAAACAGCGCTTTCAAATCTTTAAAGGTCAACATGTTTTTTTTTTCTTATTTGTTACCTAGGTATATATTTTCAAGAAAATAAAGCTACACAGATGAGAGTAGGTAGGTAGGTATCATGGAAGGCTATAAAACAATAAAATTCTATTCAAATGGTAATAAAATGATTGAATTAATTAAATGGCCACGAAATCGTGAATTAAACAGGTTTGATTGCATACTTACTAATATCTATAAGATGTCAGACATATATTATTTAATTTACACATACACATATATACTCATACATTATGTGTACATATATTATGTCATACCTATATTATTTAATTTTACTTGGTAGGTAAAAAGTTGGTACCTACTCTACCTACCTACATAAAATTAAATTAATATCTCTGACAGCATCTGTGTTTCTTATTCTGAACAAAATTTACTGAATTTGGCATACGGAATTTTAGTAAGAACGTAAGTTTTCTATAATACAAAAATTGGAAAATATTCGAAATTTTTACAAAAAAAAAAAACGCTCTTCTACTTTTTTATAAACGTACTAGGTATTTATGGTAGGTATAAGACTAAGATTAAGTACCTAGGTAGTTATGGACTCCTTCTTAAATGATTGGCCCACAATCGCATTAGACCGGGAAAAGTGGAAAGAGGGAAGGGAGTTCTTTGTTCTGCAGTGGGAAAATACAGGTTTATAATTAATTAATTAAGTAGGTAGGTATATAAGTATAAAAAGATAACAATTAAAACATAAAGTGTTTTAAACCAATTATACTTAGGCACTTTTGTACCTACTGTCAAGGGCTCGATCAGTCAGAATGATGAAGCTAGTTGCCCATCCCAAAGCGTAGTAGGTACCTATGGAGAAGAACGGGCAAGAAACTCCACGGACACTCTTTTAAATCAAAATATTGGTTAGGTACATCAGCCACGGCTGCTTTGGGAAGTACCTGTGTCGTATAGGTCGGGAGCAAACGCCGGTGTGTCACCACTGTGCGGCTTGCCCTGAGGATACGGCGCAGCACACGTTGGAAGAGTGCCCAGCTTGGGCAGGGCTGCGCCGTTACCTCGTCGCGGCAATAGGCGGGAGCAATCTCTCTCTCCCGGCCGTTGTTCAATCGATGGTCGAGAACGGGAGCGCATGGGACGGAGTTGCCTCCTTTTGCGAGGATGTCATGTCTGCAAAGGAGGCGGCCGAGCGGGAGAGAGAAGCCGCATCCTCTCTCCCCTCCCGCAGGAGACGCACCGGGCGCCCGAGAAGGGCGCAAAACGATCTGCGACCTCCATGAGAGGTGGCCTGCGGTCGGCGGACTAGGGGCGTCCGTCGTCCGATCAGACAGGCCCGAGTTAACGCTGCAGTGTTCCACGCGCGCCACTCGAGAGTGGGTGCAGCCATTACAGAAATGGGCGCACGGGGAGGTGGGACCCGCTGAGGAACAGCGGGTCGAGGCCAGTCGGGGGAGCGGTGAATGCTGTTGCGAATCCCGCACCCCCGGCCATATGTAGAGGTGGAACACCGCGGTGGTTTTAGCCGGTAAGAGTCCGGCATGCCCCACTGTCACCCCCACGATAGAGGAAGTCCATGAGGATTTCCAACGCGAGAAAAAAAAAAAAAAAGGTACGTCATTCTCAATGAGTACTTAAGTAGGTACTTACAATAGCGTCATGAATCCCCTTCGACGATGTCAAATTCTACCAAAAATATGCTTTAAGTAAAACTGACTTTTCTACTCTGGTCGTTGACTTACCAAGGTACCTATTTATCCTAGCAACTCAGTCGGAACTAATACTGTAGTTTGTGCCTACCTTCATAGAAAGGAGGTTTGAGTTTATGTTGCTATAGATCTCAGGAGCAAACGTTCACAGTCTGACCTCAGTCTCAGTCTGTCAAAAATACCTCTAATTTCCCTACATTTTTGACAAGTTTTTGACATTGATTTTCGCTGAGATGAGATTGGGACTAGATTTTGAACGTTTTTAATTACGGGAATTGGCCTTCTTATTGGTAGCGATAATAAGAGATATTTTTGACAGATTGAGACTGAGATCAGACTGTGAACGTTCTTAAAATACTTACCTACTTAAACGTGGTTATTTTGTTCCTAAGTTCCGATTTTCAAACTCAAAGCATTTATTTCAATTAAAAACCATTTACCAAGGATTCGGTCATAGTTGTTTCAAATCAGTTAGGAGCCTTATCTTTCTATAATCCCATTTTACCAAATAATTTGTACCTAGTTGATAACATCAACCTCGTGTCTCTGGACCTAACAGTACCTAACAGGAAAAATCGACAAGCTATAAAAATCTTATAAATTTGAATACCTAAATAATTAAAGTCATCCTTTTGGTCCTAAGTTCTGACTTACAAATTAAGGGGCTTTTACGTTGTTTAAAGTTCAGTAATGATTAGCGACTATTTAACCATAAGTACATCTTATGCCGTTTAAATGTCTCATAAGTTCATAACGTTATGCAACGTTTATATGTAAACCCATCTACTAAGGGGTTTAGTTTAGTAGGTAGTAGGTAATTTGACTATCTTTTGTTAGGTATCTACCTACTGGTGAAAATTAATACTTAGGTGGGATACCTTTTGTAGAAAACCATCAGATAAGTCAGTGAAAAATGTCGATGGACACTTCAGTTTTTTAATCTTAGGTATTAATTGTGCTAAATAGGTATTTACCTACTTAATTAAAATCGGAACAGAAGTTGTTTGTAAAATTCCCTTGGCTATTAGGTAACTACTTATATTTTAAATACTGAAATAATTACAAAGTATGATGATGTGTAAAAAAATATCGAATTTTGTATCTATTATAAGTATTCCATTAATAATACAACATTTATTTCAGACTACAATGCCCCTACCTTACAAACTAACATAGTTACATAAAGTATAAAACAAAACTTGTGTTAATAAATGCAGGTAAAAAAATAACTCGTGCGCAAACTGTAACCATGAATTCAGCAAATGATTCTAGACCACCTAGCGTAAAAATTTTTCGTCGGTTATCAAAAAAATAAACCGCTGTTTCATGGAAAAGTGCCATTACCTATGCGGTCAAAACGTACCTATGGTAGAGCTATTTTTTTTTAACAACCTACTATAAAAACGCAGGATTCACATTGATGAACTAAATACATCAGTTTGCACACTGGTTATCTAATTTTGTTTCCTGTTTAGCTTAAAACTATGTTAGTAGCACTTCACATCACTAGCTTGACTAATAAATTAATTAAGTAATATTAACTAGCTAGCTTTATTAAATTGACAATTTATTGGCTAGGCCTGAACTCAATGACAACATGACTAACTATAAAAAAATGTCTTCAGCCAACACTTCAAAAACTATAGGTAGTTTATATTGTTTAAATTAATCGGTACAACACTAATAAATAAATTACACAGCTAAATAATCTACACACCAGTTAATTGCTGCCCTATCGAGCTATAAAATAGCCCTTATAGTGATGTCAACTTGTCACAATATTGTGTCATGTCAACGTCAGTTTGACGTAATAAGAACCTAGGACTTTATTATTGGTTTCGTAGATTGTTCAATAAGTTTCCGACGTTCTGGGAAACGTTTAAAAATTGCTTCGTAACGTTGGATATTACAGCAGGCACAATATGCTAGATATGTCTGTAATATTTAAGTAGGTTCTTGTCTTGAATCAATTTCATATTTTCGAGTAACCAAGAAGAGGTGTGGTCCTTTCCTCAAAAGACCATTGCAGACACTAATCTACATGGTCCTCACATGATCTGACTAAGATCATGTTTGGACTTTAAAAGAGACTTCGACCTCTTTTTTTTTTTTTTGATGGTAATTCATCAAATGACCGCTCCCGCTCTGGGTGGAACGGAAAGGAGTATCAGACTCTTACTGACTAAAACCCATCCGTGTTCCTTCCTTAGCCCTTTATGTTCCGGGGTAGCGGTAACTCTTTCGGACAATCCCGCACAGACTTTGACCTCTGAGTTTCAACATACAAAACATCACGCCTGTGTAATCCCCGAAGCAGGTGTCACAATGTGTCACGATTTCTTCTCAGGGATAGTCAAAAAAAGTCAACACCATTTAGCTGTTTTTTTTAATATGCCGCGTAAAAGTCATTTCGATATCCTATTTACTCTGTAAAAATCCCACCGTCAAAACATAGGCGAAGTCAGCTGTCAATAATGTCAATCTAGCATCGGTAGTGCTATTCTGTAAAAAGATCACCGTGATAACTTAGGTGAAGTGAGCTTAAGGTGAATTGTCATTCCATCTGTGATTGACACTATTGATAGCTCACTTTAAGCTCACTTCAAACTAAGTTTTCACGGTGAAATTTTTATACTATAGACAGGCAGGTCTTCAACGTATGTTTTATGTAAATGTTTGTATGTCTGACAGATGTTTCCTGTTAACATGTCTTCTAAACACAATTACCTAAGACGTTAATTATATATCTATGGCACGAGCCTTTTAGGGTAAGGAAATAGACCCTTAAGTTAAGAATGCATGAATTATTTATTAGTTAGGTAGGTATGTTAGATAGCCCGCGGGTTGGTTGTCTTCAGTCTTGAATGAGTTTTTAGTGTGTTAGAATCTCCTTGGCAAAAAAATATGTATAAAAAAGTATGTTGTATTCATCTCAAACATGAAACGTACCTATTCAAAAATTTTTAGGTTATTAAAATTTTGCAGTGTTCAGGATTTTCATAGGTAAGAAAGTTGTGAGAAAATGATACTTAGGAGTGTAGTCGACCTATTCTGTAAAAAACTCACCCGGAAAACTTAGGTGAAGTGAACTGTCAATAGTGTCAATCCCTAGCATCGGATGTAATGACAAGTCACTTCAAGCTCACTTCACCTATGTTTCTATGACCTATTCTATACTCAAACTCGTGAGAAAATGATATGTACTTAAGTCTATGGCTGACCTATTCTGTAAAAAACTCACCCGGAAAATTTAGGTGAAATGAGCTGTCAATAGTGGCAATCCGTAGCATCGGATGTAATGACAAGTCACTTCAAGCTCACTTCACCTATGTTTCTATGACCTATTCTATACTCAAACTCGTGAGAAAATGATATGTACTTAAGTCTATGGCTGACCTATTCTGTAAAAAACTCACCCGGAAAATTTAGGTGAAATGAGCTGTCAATAGTGGCAATCCGTAGCAACAGATGGAATGACAAGTCACTTCAAGCTCACTTCACCTATGTTTCTATGACCTATTATATACTCAAACTCGTGAGAAAATGATATGTACTTAAGTCTATGGCTGACCTATTCTGTAAAAAACTCACCCGGAAAATTTAGGTGAAATGAGCTGTCAATAGTGTAAATCCGTAGCATCAGATGAAATGACAGCTCACTTCAAGTTCAGTTCACCTAAGTTTTTACTGTTACATTTTAACAGAATAGACCTGCTGGTATGTCACACAGGTAGGTATATCGCACATACCTATATTTTCTTTCATACCTACTTACATATTTTTCATAGACATATCCATGGTATTTTTCCAAGTATTTATGGAATTAATTTCAGATTTAGAAAAGAGTAACGGTGGAGTTTCTTGCCCATTCTTCTCCACACGAAAACTACCTTTTGGAAGGGGCGACTAGAATCAATTCTATTTTAAGGTAATTTAAGACGTTCAAAAGTGCCTTTTATGTGCCTATTTGAAATAAATGCTTTGACTTTGCCTTGATTTACATGGGTCTTACTTTCTTTCGTATATAAGTAAATACTTACTTACAGTTATGCAATAAGTACTTATCATAACATACTAGGTAAGTCTTTGTACAGTCACGTCTAAAAGTATGTATACACTTGGCTTTATTCAAAGGCAATTTTCTCCTTTATTTTTGAATGAAATTTTATGTTATTACAAAAATAGTATTTTCGAACCCATAGGTTTATGTTAAGTGTCGTATTTCAACGTTGCATTCGTTATTTCACGAAAAAATTGCAATTGAAAATTGCCAAGTGTATACATACTTTTAGACGTGACTGTACCTGCTTCATTGTCAAAGCTATTTATCACAAAACTAAATAGAAAAGTAATTCAGGCTTATTACTTCTCTCAATTCTGTTTAAAACGTCTTTTGTGCCATTTTTATCAAACGACATAAAAAGGGGTTTATTTATGAACGCTGCTTAAAGTTAAAAGTAATAATTAGCGACTGCTTAACGATACATTTTGACGTTTAAACGTCTCTTCTTTAAGCAAGTTTATAAATAAACCCCTAAGTTTGGCGACATAAAGGCTTTTGGGCTTCTGACTACCCGTAACGACTTTCAAAGATCTACGAATGACAGCCCAGGCGAACGTCTTAACGTGCTTTCCGAGGCACGGAGGGGTCTCGATACATGTACCAAAGCAATGGATGGTCACCTATCCACAAACTTTCCGCGGCAGGCATAGATTAACCTTCGACCCAACCGTGTGGCTGTTATAATTTAGCCATGAGCCCCTCCTTTCTAACCTGCAGCTGTTAAACTTGCTATCTTCCTCCTCTGTCTACATTCCATCTCCATTGACGTATTACCAAGTACTTAATTAAATCTCTTATAAACAAAAGCAGCGATGGACAGCAAAGTGGCCTGCTATAAATTATTCATGAAGTAATCGTCGTCCCTCTGTTAAATTTTTCTACCCTTGTAAGGTGTGTATAATGGAAATAATTAGGGGGTTATATCTTGCATCCCTTTCCTATTACTAAAAAATCAATCTACCTAGTCTTTTCCCAACTATGGTCGACTTCCAGTCTAACCGGCAGCCTAATTGCGGAACGCCAAATCGTCAAATGATTCTGATCAGTTGGCTTCATTTCTATCACAATTGGCTTCATTTTACGATTTTCGAATTGCGAAACTCTAGTTTATTATGAAACCAATTATGAACGTTAAGGCCCTGCGCAGAAACTAGAGTTTCGCAATTCGAAAATCGTAAAATGAAGCCAATTGTGATAGAAATGAAGCCAACTGATCAGAATCATTTGACGATTTGGCGTTCCGCAATTAGGCTGCCGATGCAGGTAAATACCAGTAGGTATTTTACATAGGGCGACTGCCTATTTACCCTTCACAACCTATAGGGTATTAAGACTTTTAAGCATTTTGGGACTTTTGGGCCCATTTTTATGATTAGGTACACAGTACACTGGCAATCTTGGGACTATAGCAAAACATTTGCAAAAATCTAGTTGAAAATACAAAATGGCGGAAAGCAAGTCAGAAATATTAAAAACAAAACCAGCTCAATTTCAAATTAAGAAACCCGTATTACAAAACTGTCATGGCTGCCTTATTTGTCTTTATTAGCGCCTGTCGGCACCTAAACGTTGTATTAATAGGCAATTTGCTCAATTATGTCGCGTTTTAACTTTTAAAATGGCGCCTGTTATGTCAAGTCGAAATATTAAAGCGTGCGTTCGTTCATGTTTGGACTTTTTTGTTTGTGTTTTTCTATTTTGATAGTTTTATTAAATTACGGGCTGATATTTCTAAGGCTAGATAATTTTGTCGGAGAAATAATTTTAAATTGTTGACAGTTCTTCCATACAAAAATTATCAGACGTCAATTTTATTCCACGAATAAAAGATATCTATCGATTGAAAAATTTGCCCTAAAGGCACTAGAGTATTGTGTATCAGATAATTTACATTCCATCGTCATTTAATCAGTTATCTATCTTAGTAAAATGTATTCTAAGTTGATTTTTGAGTGACCATTTGTAACAAAAAGGTCCTAATAGGTTTTTGGTTGCAATGGAATTTGAACTTTGTTACGTATGACATTCAGTTTTTTGTTGCATAATTTGAAAATTATCTCAAATTCCTGGCTCTAACATAGTAGGTACTTTCACAAATACGCAGTTTTTAGTACAGACGCCAGCACATCAAGCTACTACACTCTGTCAAATTTATTTAATAGATTTTCAACTTTATCGCTAAAACATAAGGTTCAAAGTTGATTGGGAAAATTTGACAGTTTCGGGTAGCTTGATGTGCTGGCGTCTGTAGGTACCTAGAGAATCAAAATCATCATCATCAACATTGGCAGCCTTGTTCATCTCACTGCTGAGTACAAACCTCCTTTGATGTCATGCTTTCCTGGTCTGTGCGAGTCTCATCCAGGTCTTCCCCGCGATCTTCTGTAGGTCCTGCACCCACATGGCTATTGGTCTGCCGCTCCTTCTACCGATTCTCGGCAACCATTCCGTTAGGGCTCTACTCCGCCTGCCATCACCACGTCTAGCCAAGAGTCATGTCCACCTCCATTTCAGAGCCCCTACCCGTAGCATAATAAGCCTCAAATGTTCCCACTGCTGGGACATAGGCCTACTCCCTTCGAGAGAGAGTGCAGTGTGGGCTGTAACTATATACCTACCTACCACGCAAGCCCATTGCGCTACCCGTAGTCCTACGTAAAAGCCAAAATGTCATCGGAACATTTGAAGGAACCATTTTGTTTTATAATGACAAAACAACATTAACAACTTAGGTACTATTAAATTAATTAATTCACGTTACTAACTGTTAACCATGTCAACATTACCTACATAGTAAATAAATCCTTTTAGTAAATAATAAAACGCTACCCGAAATCATTAAACGCCATAATGAGATACAAAACTTTGAAGCCATAACATAATAATCTGTAATAGCGCTTCAAGCCGCTTTATTGCACAATAAAGCCGTTCCAAATTCAAATTTCGTTTCCTAGAATCTGTAATAGGAACGTGGAACAGGGCATTATAATTTTTACTGTTTATTTATTTTTCCGTGGAAAGGGTGATTTTATTTCGAAAAAAGAGGTTTATTGTGATTTGATTACTTTGAGCTTTTGCAGTCATTTGTCTAATCAATGGGGGTGTTAGTTTTACCTATATTATTTGAATGGTTTAATTAATAAAAATCCCCTAGATACAGCAGATGCCAATTTATCTCTCGGACGAACATTTTGCAGTTACCATACCTAAATTTTTTTTTAGTTAGCCATTACGTTGCAGTCGCTTACCTAATGCATACAAGGTGGCATGGAAATCGATGCACAACCTGTTTCCATGTAGGTACATAGTAGGTACATATTCAGTAGGTACATGATTTTGAACAATTGCGTTGAAATTTTTCGTCGGTTATAAAAAAAAATGTGTTTCATACATTTTGACCGCGTAGCACTCACTTTCGCGCGCATTTGTCTATGAAACAGCTCATTTTTTTTATAACGAAAAGTGTCTATACCTACGCTTGGTGTTCTAGAATCATGTGCTGAACTCATGGTTCCAGTTTGCGCATTAATGTCCCTGCTACGTATAAATAAGTATCTATAGCCAATCTATAGTTTCTATAACACATACATGACCTAAAGCGCGGTCTTTGTCGGACTGCATAGAAAAGAAAGAGAAGCGCAATGACACGACGCTGGTAATTTATTGCAAAATAATTATGAAGCAATTATCTATTTACGAAAAATCTATTGTTCGGACTAAAAAATTAAAACACTAGAGTATGTTGCTTGTAGAATAATCTGGCAAACAATCATAATGATTGTATGTGTTTAGTATGGACTTTATTGTAAAGAGAAAGTTTTAGAGGTATGATCTTCATGATTTTTTTCTATCGTACCAAATAAGTTGTATTATGTTTTCAACACACTATCTACCTAGCATATATCCTGAAGAATATCATATAATTTTTTTGTTTTTTTTTTTAACTATAGTCGATCATATACTTTTATTGTTTTTAAAACTTGCGTTTTTTGCGTTTAGGAACATCTTAGAGTCGATTCCATTATGCTGCTTTAGTTTGACCCACTTAGGGCGAATTTCACCAAACTTTTATACTTACCTAGAATAAGTCTTATCCCGAGAATAAATTTTGAATTTTTAATAGTTTTTCCTCACTAGAACTGTCAGACGTAAATTTTATTCCACAAATAAAAAATATCCGACTTTGATAAAATCAGCCCTTAGCTACTAAAGTGTGGAAAAAGTCAACTTTGAAAAGTAGTACTTAATAAATAATTTCATCATACTTACTTAGGTACTTCATTCGGGGCTTTGATAGAGTCATCTAGGTAAATACAAATCAACAGTCGTATCTACATTTCGCGTCCACATAACCAAGCCGCCTAATAAAATAATAAAACTAAGAAAAACAAAAACCCCAGTAACAAATCGATACATTTATTTAATCTATTTTTACAATTCCGCTCTTAATTAGTTAAAAACTCAAAGCAAATGTTCTAATAGCGTCTATCACCACAAAAGGTACAACCATATACTATAGGCTCGCAACAAACGCTTCACGCCTCATAAAATTAAAAATCGAACAAAAAAGGCTGGCAACAAACGATAAATGTCACAGAGCATAAATAACAGAACAAGAATATCGTCGTAAAATACAATAAAACTTCATTAAACTACTGTGCGTAGGAGGTTTGAAATTAATGATGTTTTTATAATAAATAATGGAAGGTTTGAGATTTTGCAGAAGTACCTAACTGGTAGGTAGGCCATTTTCATTGATATAAACCCCTATTACCTCCACTACACGATATTAAGGGCCCAAAATTTAGGTGATGTGTTTTTGTGTGTTAGGTATGTTGTGTACCTACTATATGTTTTGCCAAAATGCTATAATTCTTGTCTCTGGGCCATTCCGCTCAATTAGGCCGACTTTTATTTGCAAATGGTGATGACGTTTGGTGCGTGTTGATTGCAATAATAAATTAAATAAAGGTGTTATACTTTTTTAGATAGCGGCGCCATACGTAAAAACATGTAAGAAATGTCATATAAAGTAAAAAAAGAATGCAGCTATGATATTTAATTTATTATTAGCATATATTCGCCGTTAGTGGATTTCCGCGGATTGACCCCTCTGTGTTTATAACTATGTGAACCTTTGTGTAGAGAGAAATATATATATTATACAACTTTACTAAACATAGTTTTTAATATCCATTGTCAACTAATTATTTAGCATAAGTAAGCACGCTTTTAAAACCAAGATTGTTACAATTTAAGTCCAACGGTACCTCTGAACCATGCAAATTTCTTTTATTACATTCTAAAGCACCAAGGGATACCTGTACAAAGAAAGTACAAGAATACTAAGCGCCATGCGCCAACGAAGGCTCCCGAACACTCACGGAGAAAGCCGAACCCCGTCGGTCCCTTTGTAAATCTATTTAGGCTAGTCCATCATTTTTTATTAGCAAAATGACAATCAAAATGAGTCGGCTCTTTGCCATTTTTTTTTCTCAATAATGTTACCCTATTCATCTATTGTTACGGGGAGGTCTAATAGAACCTTTGCAATTTTTTTTTGGGCTTGCAACACAGGTGAAGTTTTCAAAAGGGGTTGTCAATTTATTCCACGTTATCGATATTTTTCTTTGTACGCTATGTTCATATTGTGATTTTTTGGCATTATGCTCTTAAGTATTTTATAGTTAAGCAATGATCATTAGATTTTAAGAATTCCATATTTGTATATTTTTCATTAAAGTCGTTACGATACTGGATTAAAGAAATTAATTTAATAATTGTTGTTTTATTTTAATATCCTTATTCACTTACCTTCTACAACACCAATAATGGCCTGGGTTCGATGCCCAGGCCAGGTAAAATGCTATTGGACTTTTACATAAGGAATTTCTCACTAGCAGCCTAATATACTCTGGAGTACCTACCTACATACTCCACTTGTGGCAGGTTGATGGCAATAGGTTGTAACTGAGTTGAAGAGGTCAGACCGGCAGTCGTTCCATGTAAGATACTGGTATTCAGTTGCATGCGGTTAGACTGGAAGCCTACCCCAATATACTTAGTTGGGAAAAGGCTAGGCAGATGATGATGATTTTCTAAAAAGTAATAAGTCATCTTCTGGGCACGCTCGTTCCATCATAGACCTCATCCATCGCTTTCCATCAGGCGTGCTCGACGTCAAGAGAGGGCCCATTCAGCAATAAAAAGAAAAGTAGGAACTTTAACACAATACTTCATATACAGAATACTCGACACAATAACACACTACCTACGTTACACAACAACCCTACATCAGGATCAAATTAGCACTAGCAAAACTCTGCAGCCGTGTTAGGTATTTATATGTAAATACGATAAAATAAGAAGGATTTGATGTTTTTTTTAGGTGTCTGCCTACGAATACTGGTAGTGGCTTTACGTCTTGAAGTACGAGTTGAGGAAATATGTTTTATGCTGTTAAAATATTGATACCCATCACATCTGACGAGTTTATTTATTTAATAAGATGTTTATTAAGAAACCGATGGCTGTTGTCGACTGAAATTTAGTTTGATAAATGAGCTGTTTGTTTTCTATTAATAAAATTAAATTTTATTCAAGAAAATCCACCGGTTTCTTACTAAACTTAATTATATCCGACGATCCTGCATACTTATCTCTTTTGTTGACTGTACATAGGCGGACGAGTTCCCCTAGCTAATTTAATTTGATCCGGTATATTATGAAAACATGAAATTCATGTGACGATAGTCATACAAAACCTACCTAACCTAAAGCGTCTATTGACCATTGAGGGGCAACGCAGAAAGACCTGCGATACGCGAGCAGGCTCGAGCATGTTCTTTGCAAACAAGTACAGACGCCAGCACATCAAGCTACTGGGTAGTTCTTCGAGGTCCCTCAAAACGCGGTCACACGGTCTTAATTCGTAACCTATTAAACATACAGTCTTAGGACCAAATACAGATTAATCTTTATTTATGTGTGTACATAATTTAAACATTAAACATGTAAAATTATTTATAACTTTTATTTAAAAAAATATCTAGTGTCGAAAACGGGAGCAAAATCGGTGTTCTTCGCGCGTCACACTCTGTTCGCGCTCACGGAAAACTTTGATAACTTTTGTATTCAATTCATAAGCATATAATGTAATACATCAAATTAATTGTATTTAACTATGCATCATAATTATCAAAGAACATTAATTTTATCTCTTAAGTGACAATAGTTAACAGGCTTTATGTCTCTGTCACACGATTTTGTTAGTTTCGAGAGCGCGCAACAAAACTGCACCTATCTTCCAAGAGCGCCAGCTTGTCGCTACCCGTTTTAGCTGCGCGGATGCTCAGTAGTTTCCCGGCGTCAGTGGGCAAGACATGTACGTTCATCGCTTCTAAACAAAAAAAATACGAGGTGAGTTATTCTTTGAATATTTTCAAGTAGCCTTGCTCTAGAAACTTTCATGCACATATTTTGAAGGATAATGCTTATAATTTTCCAAATCATTTTGTATTAAGGAATAAGATAGATCTTCGAGATTATTCTCAAGTACTTTGTTTGTTTATTTACTTATAAGTTTAATCGTAATTCTCAAAAATGTGAAATTTTCGTAACTTTCGTGGCACAACTTTCGTGGTTATTTGTCCACAAAAGTTAGCTAGCGCACCACGAAGGTTATATATCTCCATTGAATGATAAATTTAAATTACTTGTGATGCTGCAAATGCATTTACTCGATTATCGCGAAGGTCAAAAAAGGTGTCATGACTGTCATGTATTTGTATAAGTGTTTATGCATATATGTGTTTCAATTTTTTTCTTTTAACGACTCGTAGTAGGTATGTGTTTCTGTTTGTAGGTTTTCTCGTAGTCAATTTAACATTTTTTCCCATCCCAAACTGGACTGTTTTACCAATTGTATCCCTCTTGCTTAAAAAGTCCCAACGTCACCGTCATACTTTCTGATTGTCTTGTACTTTACATTAATTACTCACAGCAGTCGTGTTAATTTTTTCTGGTTAAAATTATTTTCAGATTACGTTCAAACCGAAACTATTGCACCGCAAAGTGCAAAGGAGCGACGGGAGAAAAAGCGTCTAGCAGAGATAAGAAGAAGAGGAAGAATAAAAAATGATACAGAGTTACACAATGCAGTAAAAATGAAGGCAAGAGAAAGGTACTACAAAAGAAAAGCAGAAAGGAATGTCATCCCAGTTAGTGAAATGAGTAGGAAGGAAAAGAGCCGTGAGAGAGCAAAACCGCATAAACAGCCGACTTTATCGTCAAAGAATGAAAGAGCGAGAGAACGTTGCTTTTCAGGAAAATATGATCGAGTGCCCCGAATCTCCAAATTTGGTTCAAGATCCACTATGCTCTCCTAAATCACCAACCTAAGTTTATAATGAGTGATGAGAACTAATCATCTGAGCCCTGATTTACAACCATACGACAGGCTATCGTATTGACACTTCCGACGTTTGGCCCCCAAACTGGAAAGGACCGGGGCCGCCTTCAAGCGGCTCCTGCCCAACCTGGGGGGGCCAAACACCTCCTGCCGGAGGCTTTACGCGGGGGTCGTGCGGTCCATGGCCCTATACGGGGCCCCGGTGTGGGCGTGTTCTCTGCGGCGGCGAGCCGCCCACTATCTGAACGCGCCCCAAAAGGTGGTAGCCGTAAGGCTGATCCGGGGGTACCGCACGATCTCGGGCGAGGCGGCAAGCCTCCTTGCCGGACTGCCGCCATGGGATCTGGAGGCGATAGTCCTAGCGCGCCTGTATGAGTGGCGCGCGGAGGCACTGAGCCGGGGGGAAACTCCGCTTCCGCGGCAAATCGCGGCGGAGCGGACAGACCTTCGGCGCGATCTCATGGTGGCATGGAAGGAGCGAATTTCGCAACCCAGCGCAGGGCACGCCACGATAGTGGCGATAAGACCCCTCTTTGAGGAGTGGCTAGAGAGGCGTCACGGCGTCCTCACCTATCGCCTGACGCAGGTCCTCACCGGACACGGATGTTTTGGGAGGTTCCTGCACATCATCAGGCGGGAGGAGACGCCCGGGTGTCACCACTGTGAGGATCGCCCAGAGGACACGGTGGAGCATACGGTGGAGGTCTGCCCCGCATGGGCGGAGCACCGCCGTGCCCTCGTTGAGGCGATCGACAGCGGCGGCGACCTCTCGCGTCCGGCCCTGGTTCAAACCATGGTCCGGGGCGAGAGGGAGTGGGAGGCGGTCACCTCCTTCTGCGAAGCAGTCATGCTAGCGAAGGAGGTGGCTGAACGGCTGAGGGAGAGAGCCTCACACCCCAGCCGCCGCGGGAGACGCTCCGGGCGTCGGGAGCCGCGTGACGACTCCCGGCCACCGTAGGCGCGGGCCTGCGGACGGAGAGTAATGGGTAGCTCACCGTCCGATCAGGACCAGGCCCGTGCCGGACGGCGCGTACGTGTTCCACGCGCGCCTCAAAGAGATGTCAGCATAAAGGAAGGGGCCTGCCAGGGCCGAAGCCTGCCGGGGGTGCGGGATTGTCCGAAAGGGTTACCGCTACCCCGGAACATAAAGGGTTAAGGAAGGAACACGGATGGGTTTTAGTCAGTAAGAGTCTGACACTCCCTTCGCTCCACCCAGAGCGGGAGGGGTCATATGATGATTTCCCATCCATAAAAAAAAAAAAAAAAAAGGCTATCGTATTGAAAACCTGACATTTCGATAACCTGATTTGACTTGCCCTCAACAGCAAATAGCTGTTGGAAGAATAGCGGGCGTCTATTTGATTTAAACTGACAAAATTTTCGGGTTTTGGACTTGTGAACAGCGTTTAGAAGACTCCTACGATAACAATGATTAATGTTCGATACGATACGGAAGTTTGTGAATAGCTATGCTGATCTCAAAACACTATAATTGTTTTCTCAAATACAAGTTGATTCATAAAAAATAAGTCTTTTATTTATTATTTATTTATATAAACTTTATTGTACCTACACCACAAAAAAAAAAATTATCGAACGCTAAAAATATACAATGGCAATTTATAAACTGGAAATTTGAGAAAAAATAAGGATTTGAAACTATATTTTGCTTGTAGAAAATACGTCTGTAACTTTCGTGTCGTCTTTCGTAACTTTCGTGGGCACAGAAGTTTCAAAATAAAATATCTCTTTAGTTTATGCACCAATTTACATAAAATAAAAAAAAAAACGTATTATTTTTATAGCATCTTAAATGTGTGTACATTTATTTGTAGATTATTCAAAAAAATAAATTCGCCATGAAAGTTACGCGGAGAATACTTTTTGAAGAACTACCCTACTACAATCTGTCAAATTTCTTCAATAGATTTTCAACTTTATCGTTACAGTATAAGGTTCAAGGTTGATTGGAAAAATTTGACAGTTTTGGGTAGGTACCTTGATGATTGTGGTAGCGTCTGTACCTACGCGGGGAGAATGAGCAAACACACTGTTGATCATATCTTGCAGGATATTCTGAACTCAATTTTAATTTTTGGATGCAACATATATGATTCTTTTCTTTTTATGTAGGTACTTACAGGTAGATAGGTATATTTATTGTCTGTAATTTATATGGCGTACATAATAAAGAGTATTCTATTCTATACTACTTACTTTAGTTGTAATTTGGGTAATTTTCAAATGATCAATGAAAAATAAAATTGTTAGAGCATTTTGCATCTCTTTCTACACAGACCCTTTATAAAACAGTTACGTAAAACCCATGCTATGGTGAATCCCACAGTCTAATAGAATCAGTTAAACAATTTACTTAACCCATCATGTGTGCACGCAAACAATTTAAGCGATCATCACAATCAGATGCGGCCGTTTATGTTACATGCGTGCGCGCAATTGATACACTCAACCGCACGCTTGAACTGCGAAAAACACCCTTACTGCTTTGACATAAAAGCGTTGTTAACGTCAAACTATTACCATAGACATAATGGTTGACTGTAGGTTACATGACAGTGGTTCTATGGCGTGGATATAAATGGGTAATGGAAGGTAAAGTGCTGTCAAATTTACGGTAATCTAAGGAAAATTGGCGTTACAGCATAATCAGCCAATAATGTTCCCACTGCTAGGACACGGGCCTCCTCTCTGTGAGAGGGAATTGGCCGTAATCCACCACGCGGGCCCAGTGCGGGTTTGTGGATGTCATATGTCTTCGAATTTTTGGTTCTAGGGTATGCCGGTTTCGTCCCGATGTTTTGCTTTACCGTTTTGAGAGCAGTGGTGATGAAATAATTTACACAAAGTGCCTGCTTGGGATCGAACCCACGAATGAACTGAAGTCGCGGCCGTTACCACTCGGCCACCAGCCACCACTGCTCTTGTCACCATTTGGTGCCTAAAAAATGTTATTGCACAGACTACGGCCTGAGCCACGATTGCTCTAAATACGCTAATTTATTTAATTGTAGGCACAGGAATATTTTCGTACAGCTTATGTTGGCAGGTAGGTACCTACTAGGTATAAGATGAATTCGTTCATGTATGTATGTATGTTCGTAATTTAAATCTTTTATAACGACAAAAAAAAATCAAGGACTAAAAAAAAATCTTTGAAATTATAAATGACAATTATTTTTGGCTTTTGTTCTATAAAATAAAGGCCTCTTCTCACAAATAGAAAGCACAAGCATTCAGTTGCAATTTTGGGAACAAAAGGAGAAGCTCAGATAAACAATTTGGTTTTCCTACAACTAAGTTCGAGATAAAAAAAAAACTGCCTAGCCTATTAGTCACAGTAATAGTCATGAACAACAAATTGTAACTGAAATTACATGATATAAAAAAGAAAATTAAATTACATAGGGAAAAAGACACGTTCAAGTTCAACAATATTACAACAATGCATAAACACAATATAAATGTAGGAATTTCGTTATCTAGGTCTCCAACAGCATAAAGACACTTATTCAACACCAAACTTTTAAGATGATTTTTAAAAGAGCTGAGTAGATAGCGCTTTTTATGTCTAGAGGCAACTTACTAAATAAAAATATAACCGACTGATATCTGGGACTGTGCTTCATAATATTCAAATTTGGCTGTACCTTGGAACGTTATGTCTTGTCTATTCCCAACTATGTTGAGGTCGGCTTCCAGTCTATCTGGATGCAGCTGAATACCAGTCCTACCTATCTAACCTCCAGAAACCAGATCCTGGGTCACAAGATATCGCTTGTACCTACTGGTTCTCAGAGTTTTTAGATTCTGACTACCCGTAACAACTGTCAAAGAAAGTACTTACGAAATTTAAAAATCCATTCGAAATTTTTATTCTTTTTATCGAATTCCAAACTGCTTTTTTTAAATTATAATAAGTAACTCTATGTCATTTCGTTTGTCTATAATGCTATGCAAACCATGTTTCCTTTATTTTCCCGCCCTTTAATCAAACATCAAATTAATGTTAATAATACTGCAGTTTCCTTTTGCTTAGACAGTAAATCATTGTTGATAATATTAGAAGGTAAGCAGATAAGTATGAGGTTTGGAAGAAGAAAATAATAACAAGTCTTTGACAGCGACTTGTCAAACTAAATTATGTGTTGTTCAAGAAAATGCTCTAGAAAGGCTACTGGTCGGTTTTCTATAGGTAGTGATCTTTAAAAGCTTGTTAGTGCTGTTTGCAATAGAGTGTTTGTTTTTAATGGTAGTCTTAAGGAAAACCTACGGGGCAATTGTGTAACACTTTATCAATCGGAATCGGTTTAATTTTGACAGTTCAACAACATTCATTGCGTTACTTACGTGTTGAGCAGACAAATTTTTCGAACTTATGAAGCAATGGATTAGCAATTGACTTCGAAATGATTCTGATTCCGATTAATAGTGTGTTACGCAATTAGGGTGCTTGTTATAATTTGACGTTTCTATACAGCATAATCAGCCTATAATGTTCCCACTGCTGGGACATAGGCCTCTTCTCGGTGAGAGGGAGCAGACCGCATCCAACCACGCGGACCCTGTGCAGGTTGTTAGATGTCACATGTCTTCGAATTTTTGGTTCTAGGACATGCCGGTTTCCTCACGATGTTTTCCTTCGCCTTGTTGAGAGCAGCAGTGATGAAATAATTTACACAAAGTAAAGCGTCTGTCTGGGTTCGAACCTACGACTCGTAAGTTGCTGCCGTTACCACTGCGGCCATCACTGCACATTTCTATGTATACAACTTTACGTAATACCACAGAATACTTAATAGTTGGTAATACGAAGCAGTTTAAGAAAAAAAAAACAGTGGCACTCCGGGAGTGCCGACAGACATGAAAACAAAACACAAACAGAATACTTTGCCATCACTCACTGACATATCGGATATACATGAAAGCCGAGTGCATCCCGAGGACAGCCGAACACATCCGAAGCGGTATCGGTTACGGTAACAGTGGCGCGAATTCAATGGTTTTTTCCCATCTCAAAAAATGCCCAACGCGCCTAAAGCAGTTTTCACTTCAAAAAGAAAATTAGGTAAGTACTTACTCATTAACCCCTTTACTAATAAACTTTTTATAGCGTCTGTATAGTTACACAACGCTTTGTCTTCTTCTTTCAAAAGTTCAATTACTGACGACTGAAAGAGAGAAATCGGTGTGTAACTATTCATCTGATATAATACCTTTATTAGTAAGGGTGTTAGGTTTTAGGTACCTAAGTCTAGATTGTTGTAACGATAACAGATACAATAGGCACGAACAAAATGCCCTAACAACAGATAGGGTCAATAAGTATCATCATCTTTCAGTCTGTTGAAACACGTCCACTGCTGGACAATGGCTCCTCCAAACTTCTCAGATGGACCAGTCCCGTTCTTCCAGCACCTTAATTGCGTAACACTTTCACAGTCTGAATCATTTTGAAGGATATTGCTAATCCATTGCTTCATAATTACGTTAAAAAAAATTCTGCTCAACAACATAAATAACGCAATGGATGTTGTTGAACTGTCAAAATGAAAACCACTGTGATACCGTTAGTGTGTCGCAATTACCCCGCTGCATCCAGCGGATTCCCGCTACCTTTCCTAGATAGGTAACGTTTTTTGTCTTTATAACATTAATATTTATTTTATGGTAGGTAATTAAGTAAACCATTAAATAAATATTTGACAAAAGTCTATCAAAGACAAGTGGGTGGCCCTATACCAGCGGAAATGCACAATTTAATATCGATGATAATTTAAAAAAGATCAACCAGGCTAAACTGGCGCTAACATGCCATTTTACAGATTATACAAACCTAAAAAAAAACAAAAAACCCGCCGAGCAAAGGCACCGCGCGTTCAGCCGAAAAAAAACTAAATTAACACGAAATTTTCAATAATTAAAACTCACCTTGTTAGTGGGACTTCGATGTTTTTATAACTTAACCATTTTATCCCTGCACTCAATCATAAACCTTTTAATTTGAAGTCCTTTTTAACGCAACGGAATAGAGTCGAGAATACTTTAGCAATGTTCATATGTGTGGACATGTTATTTTAGCATTTATTTCGAAATGTGCCAAAGTAAATTGCGTTTCAAATTTTATCGTTTATTTGATTGTCCCTTTGGCAGTATGGAGATATACTTTTGCTACCAGTTACCAGCCTTTTAAAAGTAAAGTTCGTAAATCTTTGGCTGTATATAGAATTGCTGTTTCTATTAAGGACCGGTGATAAAATGGAATGATTTTTGTATCTATTAATTAACAAAGAAATGAATGCATTGTTATTAAAAATAGTAATAAACTCATAGGCTTGTTTTATTACTGTATTAATTATGTCCGTAAGGATTGAGGAGCCACATCAGATTTTTAAAATCTGATCTCACCATTATTTAGCAGCAATGTAGCTTATTTTGCAGCACGAATTCTAGATTTAGCAGCAAAATATATCACTAGTTATTTTAATGCAAAAGTGGCTCCTCAATCTAAACGTCTGAATTGAGGAGCCACCTGGAACTCGTTAATTAATAGATGAATATTTATGAAAATTTTGTATCATTTAGTAGCAATTTTGCATATTACCGTCTAAAAATTTAGCTTCTGTAGCGCTAAAATGAAAGAAAATACAATACTTTTAATATGGCTCCTCAATCTAAACTCAAGAGGTGAATTTCTATTGGATGTGAGCGATCAATTAATATATTCGACATATTGATCATTTAGCAGGTGTTGTGTTTGTTTTTGCAGTATAGAAGTAAAATAGTAAAACAGAGTAAATTTTGTATATGAACGCATTTTCTTTGGCTCCTCAATCCTGACGTTCTAATTATATATGTTTGACTGTAGCCACCTGAGATCTCAACGGAATCTAAAGCCAGAGATACTAACATTTAGCAGAAATGTCTGCTAAATATATCTGCACAGTTCAGCAATGTATATATTTTGGATTCTGAAAAAACAATACTTAACTATTGTCTTGTAAATTCAGTGTGTGGGGTGACCATATTATACTCGTATTAATGAAACCAGGATAAGTAATTTATTAAATTTATATTTTCATAACAGATTATATCTATCGTACCTACGATTTGGTTATTTAGCAATCAATTTCGCTATAAGTTATAGAATGAATGAATATTGGCTGATTAGTACTTATACGAATTTTAGAATCGTAATCATCGTAACAGAACATCTCATCTTTCAGTGTAAGATAGTGACATTTGTAGTGGCCCGTGCCAGTTTCGTTAATTGCAGGAATAAATTCTATAGCACCTACTAACTGATATGATTTATTCGAAAACATTACAAATTCTGGTATTTCTCTCACTCTAAACTTTTCACAACCATTCAGTTCATATGAAACTGTGTTTGATAGAGTATACTTACACACAGTTTGGTTGTTACAAAACGTACAGTCGGTTTTTTCTTCAGCGATTAAAGTTGCATCTTCTAAACCTTGGATGCCAAAAACAGAAATTATGTTCAAATTCAAAGGCAAAAATGCGATCTGCCTGGATACTGGGATAAAATGGCACGAATCATTAGTACATTTTTTTGTAAAAATGGCACTAAAGCAATACTTCAAGGCTACGTGTTCAAAAATGTAAGACACGTTACAAGCAAATTCACAGTGGCTACTATTTACTGTAGTATCAAAATACAGCACGCCAATTTGGGTTCTCATTTTGTGTATATCACCGTCAGTAGAAGCAGAATCTGATAGAAGTTTAATATATTGCGAGATTAAATCTTCTGAGTATGTGTTTAATATTTCTTGAAAACGTCTGCTTTGATTAAAAGTCATGCTCAACAAATAAATGACCGAATCAAAGCAACATGTGTTTCTCAAATCTACTTTAATAGAATTTTCACCGATGGATACAGCATCGCATAGGTTGCCATTTTTTACAAATTTTACTTTTATTTTTGTTAATGAATCAGTATCGGCTTCACCCCTCCAATTCTCAATAAAAGAAGGTCGATCAGAAAAAATTGATTCGGCATCAAATGACCGATTAATCTTCTTAACTCTCACAGACTTTGTTAATTTTCTTTTTTTCACTTGCGTTTGAGATGTGTTTACTCCTTTTTGAGATTTTTCCATCTGGGTTTGAGATTTTTTGAATGAAAACTTCCTTTTTCGAGAGCGTTTAGTTTCTTTGTTCTGTAAGTCACTAATAAGATCATTTTTTGCCAGTGCGATTTCCCCGTCTAAATATTGGGAATGTATTTTTATAAATTCATCAATTCGATACTTTTGTAACTTTGTTTTAAAGAGCAATTTTTTCAAAGTTTTGAAGTAGCTCTCAATTCCAGATGATGATGGAACAGTATTATCAGCTTTAAAAAAAGAACACAATAAATTTGACCACAATGGAAGTTTTCCAAGAATCCTCCTAAATTCTGACATAAATGTTGGTAAAAAATATAAATTTTTATTATTTTTATGAATTTTCATTAATTGTTTTTGAAATGGGGCTACTTTATCATCCAACCAAATAAAAAAATCAATGTTTGCGGTGTGATGTTCTTCAGTTCCGAAAACTTCGTCGTCGTTCCGTTTGTCATCATCCACAAAGCTGAATTCTGCGGTATGATCTAATTCAATATTTTTCATTCGTAAGGCAAGTCGGTTTAAGGCACCTTGACAATTGGAACTTGCAGGACTTGAATCATCATCGTAGTGACTAAGACAAGTCTGAATCATATCACCGATGACTTCTTTCGCAGTTTCAAAATTTTCACACTCTTTTAAGAACAAAATGCAGCGAATATAAAAATATTTTATGTCTGGTTCTACATCATTAAAACATTTTAAGTTGTGCAAAGTTTTTACAAAATGACTTGTGTCAAGTCTGATAAAAGTAGAGGGCTTTTGTTCTTGAAGGATTGAACTCTGTTCTTCTAAAATTGAAAACAGGTTTTTTATGTATTCTTTTGTACTACTGAATTCTGTAAAAGCTTCAGTATTAGCTGCGATCAGGGCAGAAGAATCGTCTGAAATAATCTCATGAGGTGATCTATCAACTGATTTTTTCCATTGATTTAGCCAATGTAATATAGATTTCTTGTCGTGTGCATCGGTAACCATCTGTAATACTGGTACAGATTTTAATTTAAGATTTGCTGTTATCAGACCTGCATATAAAAATAATCTTTTGGTCATCTTTGTACCATCAGGGAGCCGCATTGTTTCAAAGAATGAGCCAGTAGCATCTATTGTAATAGTTACCCTTCCAAATTTCCGTAGGTACAGATTGTAATAATCAATTTGGTTCTCGTTCCAATAATATACAAAGAAATTAGGGTGTACACTTAAAGAACGGATTACATTTTTATGTGTACTTTTGGCCATAACCACTAGAGATATAATTGGATTGGGATCAAGCCGCTGTTCTCTCCTGGCCTCAGATTTTATTTGTCGCAAACAAGAAAGAGATGGCAACGCTGGTGTATTTACAACCTCTTTTTCATCTTTCTTAATACTTAGGATCTCTGAAGCCATTTCATTATGAACTACTATTGCAGGCTTGTACCTTAATATTTTTGCTAATTGTTGTCTTTTGTGGGGCGTTAACTTGAATTTCCTTGTTGGATTGTGTTTGACAGTTCGGTCTATATTCGTTATTTTACAGTAGATTGTGTGGATTTTATCAGTAGTTTCATAACTTTCTATTTTAGCATATGCAGTACATTGCGAACAATTGCCTTTCACAAAGATTTTGTTTTTTACCACTTTTTCGCGCTTTAAAGTCCAAGTACAAGGTAGTTTAGTATATTTATAAATGTTTACTTTTAATAGATTACTCCATTTAAACTTGGGCATGGTTCTGTATTTCTTATAGGTGGAAGTGCCTGTTCGTTGTTGATATGCGTATATAGGCTGAATTTTTTTCCAGTCATACAAGTCCATTTGATATGAAAATGTTACTGTATCATTTTGTGCACTATTCTCGAAATCAAAATCTTTGCTTTTAATTGACGTATCTGGGTCACTACTGCTACAACTTGCACTTTTTATACTATGTATTTCGCCAGTTGTTTGTTGCTCAAGAAGTGATCCATCGTTTTCAAAAAATATATGACGTTTACGTTTCAATGATGTATATAAGGCTATCGGGGTCATTTTAAAATCTAGTTCTTTGGAAATGGTTAAGAAAATAGGGTCAGTACTTTTAATGTTAGGATTTTGTAGTATCCCAGCATATTTATAAAATACTTTTTGTTGATCCTCAAGATCTACTATCGATTGGCGGCCTTTCGGCATAATGGTTCTGAAACAACAATATTGCGTTGAACAAAGTGACCTTTAGTAATTTTTATAGCCTGGCACGGCACGCCGAAGGTCGCAGGTTCAAATCCCGACTGGTCGTTGAATTTTTTCATAACTAAATATTAACAAATATTTTAGAACATTAAAGTGCTTCAATTTTGTCTATTTTAAGAATCGACCGTAGTATGTATTTTAATTTGTAAACTTCGAACCCGAACATACTGTATATTAAATAAATAAATGTAAAAAATAACAATAGTTGGCACAAATGTACTTACATTGAAAACAGGATATCAAACTGCACTTAATTATCAGTCACTGCACGATATTGCACATATTAATATCCCCACAACTTAATTATGATGACACAAACATGATGATTAACTTTATAATATAAGAAATCCAAGTTAATTATTTATTTCGTACATGAACATATTCATGATGTACAAACGAGAATACTTCACCGCTGATGAAAGTTTTGTTACTAAATAAATATTATTGTGGGTACGTAAGTGAAATATTAATTTGTATGTACCTACCTCTAAAATATGGTCACCTTACTTTACAAGACAATAGTTAAGTATTGTTTTTTCAGAATCCAAAATATATACATTGCTGAACTGTGCAGATATATTTAGCAGACATTTCTGCTAAATGTTAGTATCTCTGGCTTTAGATTCCGTTGAGATCTCAGGTGGCTACAGTCAAACATATATAATTAGAACGTCAGGATTGAGGAGCCAAAGAAAATGCGTTCATATACAAAATTTACTCTGTTTTACTATTTTACTTCTATACTGCAAAAACAAACACAACACCTGCTAAATGATCAATATGTCGAATATATTAATTGATCGCTCACATCCAATAGAAATTCACCTCTTGAGTTTAGATTGAGGAGCCATATTAAAAGTATTGTATTTTCTTTCATTTTAGCGCTACAGAAGCTAAATTTTTAGACGGTAATATGCAAAATTGCTACTAAATGATACAAAATTTTCATAAATATTCATCTATTAATTAACGAGTTCCAGGTGGCTCCTCAATTCAGACGTTTAGATTGAGGAGCCACTTTTGCATTAAAATAACTAGTGATATATTTTGCTGCTAAATCTAGAATTCGTGCTGCAAAATAAGCTACATTGCTGCTAAATAATGGTGAGATCAGATTTTAAAAATCTGATGTGGCTCCTCAATCCTTACGGACATTATTAATTTTTATTTTATCGTGTCGTGAGATAATTATGAATTTTATCAGAATAGAAGTCTTCCTTGCATGTGGAATAAAATGATTAATGTCTTTGCCTTGATAAAATGCACGAATATTTGAATTAAGAAATTGAGATAATTTTCAAGTTATAGAACAAGAAATTTAATGTCATATTTAACAAAGTTCAAATTCCATTGCAACGAAAAACTTGTTAGGGCCTTTTAATGGTCACTCAAAAATCAACATAGAATACATTCCGCTAAAGTAGATAACTGATTAAGGACCTTTTTTTCGCCTATTATTGAGATTACATCCCACATCCAAACTTTACCTCTTTATAATAATCCTACTAATTCAACTTCCTACTAATATTATCCTACTTCCTACTACCCTATCCTACTAATATTATAAACGTGAAAGTTTATGAGGATGGATGGATGTTTGTTACTCTTTCACGCAAAAACTACTAAACGGATTTTGATGAAACTTCACAGTAATTTAGCTTATACATCAGAATAACACATAGGATACGTTTTATCCCGATCTTTCTACGGGATCGACACTTATGCGGGTGAAACCGCGGGGTGCTACTAGTATTAGTATAAAAATTTAGAAAAAGTAGCCAAGTTGATTTTAGCATAAAATCAGCCTGTAGATAATGTTTCCCACTGCTGGGTCACAGGCCTCTTCTCTATGAGAGGGAGTGGGCCGTAATTCACCACGCGGGAACAGTGTTGGTTGGAAGTTGACTTTGACATTATATTTCCGAAAAAAAAAACACAACATAAAAGAATCTTATTCTTAAAAAAAAAACTTGGCAAAATGAAGTAGCTGGCTCCGACGTGTCATCGAAAAGTGCATTCTCATTGACTAATGTATTTTGATAAAAAATCGGAAATTTGTCGCGTCATCATACCGAAATAGTGGCTGAATGTGATGTCTTTGTTAATTTTGTGTCAAAATATTGGTAATAGTGAGGATATTTTTTGATTTATTGCTTACCTATCTTAGTAGTGTTTATTTTAAAGGCTTAACTATTGTGGAAATGATTGATGATCGTAAATGGTAATAGTAAAGATGTTAAAAGCTGTTTCTTTCAAAGCTAAAGAGGTTTTAACATGCAGCCTGTGGCTCAACTTCATTCAGCGGGCATACAGCGACCTACGCGTTCAATAGGTAGGTATAATAATGCACTGAAAGTACCTACTGCTGCGACTGCCGTGGCATTGTAGTCCATCAGGGATGTTTGCGGATAATAATATTAATGGTTTTGCCGCCATTATTATTAATAGATAGCTTCTGGATGGTCCAATCCAGGATCCAGTAAGCCCGTGAATTGGTTCTTAGACAAACTAGCCTTTAAAACAAAAATTTTCTTGAAGTTTGATAGAAAATGGTCTCATTGTATACGCTAATATGTTTGTATGTGTATATGTACCTATTTACAATTAATTGTTGCCAATATGTTCAGAAAGACATACCTTAATAAATTAGTATTAGGTACCTACTCCACACTAATAATTAAACAAACATATCGTTATGAAAGCATAGATCCGCGAATTGATTATACATAAGGTGCTATAAAAATATCTGACACGGCTTCAATGGGAGACAGTATTTTGTATATAGATTAAAGTCGTGAAGAATTTTTTTACCCCGGGGTAGTTAAATCAATTCGAGAAATAAAGTAATTAAATACTTAAAATAAAATGGTTCATAAACTACGCGCGATGTGTCGCTTCGTCACATTTTGCGAAATGAAATGACGGTGCGGCAACAGCTATCGGTGTCATACAACTAAATCAATTCAAATGTATACGCACATATTTTTGTATGAAAAAATTTATGACATAAGATCAATAATGTATCTTTACTATATATACAGAATACTGTCTCCCATTGAAGCCGTGGCAGATATTTTTATAGCATCTTATACATAAATAATATAGAATATTTACGCGAAAACTGGCCAACATGCAACAGTTAGTTCCTTTAAACGTCTACAAAAATAAAAACGACTATTACAAAATCTCTAACATACCGTGCAACTGTCAAACTTGCAACTTTTTTTCTCCGCCATTGTCAAGAACCTACTTTCAAAAAGAAATGGCAAATTTACCTGACGACCAACAAAAAATGTCGGACATGCGGAATCTATTCAAATTGTACCGTGTAGTTTTATTATTTTATGATTTACTGGACATATCCTATTTATCTCGCGAGAAATTACGTTTATTGTCGTTGGATCCCACTTTTGAATCCCACTTTTTAGGTATTAACGATGGATCCCGTTTGCTATTTCCGTTGAATCCCATATTATAACAACATGTGTACATTTCAGAAGAAAAGTGATTTACCTTTATCAAACAATAAAAATAGGTTATTTTTAGTGGGGTACCCGGAACCGAACTAGTTAGATTAGGTTAATTATTTAAAAATAAACAATGTTAGGTTAGGTTAGGTTAAAACTGTGACCCCTACGCACGAGCCGAGCGAGCGAAGCGAGCGGTGCCGCGGCAGCGACCGGCGAGTGCCAGAAACGACTAGATTATATAGAAAATGAGTTGTTTGTGAAATAAATAGTATACGAAACGTTGGTTGTAAACTAATTGGTCAATGGAGTTTTGGTGAAACATTAGTGAACCCCTCATTTTATTATAAACAATTTTGTTGTTGAAAGTACCCGCATTCAGATTTTTTTAAGCATTCGGGATCCAACGGAAATACTTTTCGGGATTCAACGACAATAAAACGTAATTATCTTGCATTTTTTAAATTCGGGATCCAACGGAAATACATAATAATGTTTTGCGGGATCCAACGCCAAAAATATTAAAATGGGATTCAAAAACGGGATCCAATGGAAATAAATCAGAAATTAGACTGAAGATGATGGGATGTAAGTAAGTAGGTGGGGTAATGTCACGCCTATTTCGAGTGTAAAATTGCGTTTTTTGGTCACCCAAGTAGAATCTTAGGTACCTACTGTGATGCTGTTAAAAAGATATTAAAATCCACCTAAAAAAACATATAGAATATATAAATTTATATATACTTATATGTACTTACTTACTAATTTTATAAATTCTAATGTAACTCTGTCTGTCTGTCTGTTACATTTTCACGCCTAAACCACTTTGCTGATTTAGATGAAATTTGGTATAGAGATAGAGAATTGTATGTAATGTATGATAAAACGGTTAGTTTAAGAATTGTAAATATAATTTGAAAACATGAATTAAAGTTAGACTATTTATTTCGGGATTTTACCTACGTGAAAATCTCGAAAATTTGGTAATTGCCAATTTATTTAAAAATAGCCTTTACCCAACTTAAATAAAGCTTATTTTCAACTTATTTAAAGTTTTACCCGAGTTCCGGGAAAAATAATGTCGTCGTAAGGAAGTCTCCACTTTCTGTCTCTGTTCTCCGAAGTTTAGGTAAATATATTCAGCCTATTCCGATCACTGATAATCACGCTAACCTCGCGTTTATTTCGCGCGGTTTCGTTCATTGTTATAGAGAATACAGCCCCTGGTCATAGAATTTTGCAACTTATCTAAGTATGTAGGTACTACATAGATATCCTACTACTATAACAGTCAGTCAAAATTGCATAATGATTAGTCAAAAACATCAATATTTTCGTCCACATCTCCCTTTGATGTGAAACGGTATATTTTTTTCTCAAATCCCTTCAAATCAACTGTAAACATCATCTTTGTAAGACACAAATCGGATTTTATGCATCGGCGGTTCCTCTACTTAGTTTGGGGTTGAATGAACGTGTACACTAGGCTTTATTTAAAAAAAATAACAAAGGGAACAATGTTGGAGACGGCTACTGTGTGTAATATCTTTATACTGTTGTAATGTTTTTCTAGAAGAATGGAGAAATGTCGGATTTTGATGTGGTTATGGTCGTAATTGAGTACTTTATGTACATATTGACAAATGCGTGCACTGACTGGACAGGTCCACTCAATCTGTGTGGTTCTATCCTCAAAAGACCATTTCAGACACCAATCTACATGGTATTCACATGATCTGACCAAGATTTTGTCTGGACTTTAAAAGAGACTGTGACCTCTGAGTTTGTTTCGGCCTTTCTTCTCAGAGTAGTCAGATAGGAAACGCCGACCTCATCTAGCTTTAAAAAATATGATTGACGTGTAAAAGTACCTATTTGTACAAACCTACTTACAGAAAATAAATCATTTATCATTATTATGGCAATGATCTGTCACACCAGCTCTGATTCTGGTCCAGCAAAGAACCAAAGTTGTCGACATAGCTTACAGAATAAGCAAGCTGAAATGGCAATCGGCCGGCCAAGCTGCAGAACCGATGACCGTTGAGGTAGACTTGTTCTTGAGTGGAGACCGGAAATCAGCTTGCATAAGGTAGAACAACGCCATCAGGCTAGGCGGAGCGACGATCTTCGCAGGATGGCTGGTAGCAGCTGGATGAGAGTTGATAAGAATCGAGCTGAATGACGTGCGATTAGAGGTCTATGTCCAGTTGTGGACTGCTGCAGGTTATATTGAATCTCAGATTATCAGGACAGTAACCAATCGGTTCACATTTAAAGTGAAAGCTCGAGAACACATATACACAAGAAGTTGGCAGATTCGTCTCAGAATTAAGTTGTTGTAGGGTTTCATGTCTCATAACTTTTTTTATATATTGTTTTATGTATGTTTAAATGTATTTATTTATTCTTATATTTTAGTTATAAATATTTTCTTTTTTTTTTCTGTTATTGCACTTACTGTGTATTGTCTCTGCATCACCCTAAGGTAGACTGGTAGAAAGGCCCAAGGCATTAAGTCCGCCTTTGTACAGTTTTTACTTGTGCATAAAGTTTTAATAAACAAATATCATAAATAAGTATTGTCTAATGGTTTTCGTTATTTCCTACTAGTTAGGAGATTCTTTTGGCTTCAGCAAGAATAGACCGTAACGAGTGAAGATATCCGCTGATTCCATTGTTTTGTAATGCGTCTCTGACCTCTGACCTGTCTTTGAGTTACCTACATGTTTGCCCTTGGTAAGACTGGGTTGTCAGACTTTTGGACTTCTGACTACCTGTAATGACTGTCAAAGATCTACGAATGACAGCTTAACATGCTTTCTGAGGCACGAAGGGGTCTAGGTAATGGATGGTCACCCATCCACGAACTGACCGCGGTAAGCGTAGCTTAACCATCGATCGATCCGTCCGGCTGTTATCATTAGCCATGAGCACCTCCAAGACTTCTGTTAGGTATGTATAATCAATTCTACCTCGATTCACTCACAACCCAACCCTATCCCAGGACGAAATACATACCTAACCTAAAAAAAACCTCGATACATAAGGCTAGCAACGATTTCAATACATAATATAATAGTTTTGGTTCGCGTGTCGCCCGGCCGGCGGGTAGGCACATAATTGTATGTAATCTCAATGTATCGGGGATAATGTGATCTGCGTCTGCGCTGCTATAATGACAGGCCGGCGTAGCACGCATGCGCGGAACACACGACGCCATTTTGGAGCTGTTTCTTTGAATGGGAAATGAAATATTAGTATGAAAAGTAGGGAAAGAGACAAAGGCGTTTGCCCTACAATTTAATATATTTTATATTTACACAGGATGCTGATGTATTACTGAAGGTCGCAGGTATCCGCTGGATGTGGGATGGACAGGGTTGGTCGATGTGGCGATTCTTGGGGGAGGCCCAGTGGCGTGCATTGCATATAGACATATAAGCAGTGCCTACCTCGATATATCAACATAAACCTGTCAATTTTAGTGTGTGTGCCCCATTAAGAAACTCACTAAATTATCATACCTAACAAAAAACAAAATTTTTACACAAACACGCGCGGCTGTAGGCAGTCGCCGGACGGCCAACTCGGCTCACGTACTATTCGCACGTTGTCATTGGTCTTTACTCGTTCAAGTTAATACGACGATAATAAAAATACGTGTCTCCCGCGTAATACCATGACGTTCGACCTTCGCAATTTATCACCCTTAAGTAGGCATGACTACTCAAATAACAACACTTTTGACCTCACTTTTTTCTGATTAGTGACTAGTAGACCCGGCCTAGTGCCTACCGATTCTGAAAACCAATGCACGCCACTGGGGAGGCCTCCTATCATATTATGTCTATCGACTGGATGGTGATGATGTGGGCTCTATAAAAAGTAGAACACCTCTAGAACCTTTATCTGCAACTTAAAAAATAAGCAAGGCTTTAGTTTAAAAAAATAAAACAGAGTTTATTGATTATGAGCTTGCCAGTAAGTCAATAAAGATTATAAAAATTAGGAAATTGTTTTTTTATATGTTAACACCCAGGTAGCATAATGAATTTGCTTTTCAGATACGCAAACATCACTTCTTCTGAATTTTATTGGATTGAGGACCGAAATGCATAACCGCGTTGCGGCACCGCGCCGCAACAACAAGTGTGGTGTATGTGTTGCAGCCAACTGGTTTAATTAGACGTTTAGTTAAAAGGCAAGGCTTTTAACTAAACGGCGGCCGTTCAATGATAAGTATTCAATTATAGTTTAGGTTGGAAGTCTGTAACCAATCACGCGCGAGCCGAATTGGTCGCAGTAACTAAGCCAGGGTACCCCGACCAAATGGGTTAGGTTAGGTTAGAACTGTGATCAACCGCGTGCGAGCCGAGAGGGCGAAGCGAGGCGAGCACTACTTCCAAAGGCCAGGCAGTTAACTAAACGGCTAATTTAACCAGTTGACTGCCACATATGCAGCATAAACAACGGCGGCACTACCGATTTTGGCGGTGCGGTGTCGCAATTTCGTCTATAAAATGAACAGTTAATGATAAAAAACTGAACTGAAGAAAATCTTTTAAAAGAAAATGCAAGCTGCTTTTCTAGAATGCTACTCAAAAGAACACAACATATTTTTAATTTAATAATAAAATAACCTAAAAATAAAATAAAGCCCGCAGATCTTCGCCCCGTGTGTATCGACGCTCGTCAAAGACGTAAAAACAATCGCGTTTCCTCCCGCAGACGTGATTGAAGTTGTCTATTTGTATACCGTCAGCAGAACACGCTGGAAAACCGTCACGGAAGGTGGAATATTATTTTAAAGAACAACATAATACAACATCAAGCGTGTAATCCTTGAAGGCAGTAGCGTGCATTTGTTTTCAGAATAGTTAGGCACTACGCCGGGTCTATTCTAGGCAAACGCGGTCACTAATCAGAAAAAAAAGTGAGGTCAAAAGTGAGGTTATTTGAGTAGGCATGCCTACTTAAGGGTTATAAATTGCGAAGGTCGAACGTAATGGTATTACGCGTGAGACGTACGTATTTTTAATTTTGTCGTATTAACTTGAACGAGTAAAGACCAATGACAAAGTGCGAATAGTGAGCCGACTAGGCCGTCCGGCGACTGCCTACTGCCGCGCGTGTTTGTATGAAGATTTTGTTTTTTGTTAGGTATGATAATTTAGTGAGTTTCTTAATTGTGGGGCACACACTAAAATGTAATTGACAGGCTTATGTTGATATATTGAGGTAGGCACTGCTTATATGCCTATATGCAATGCACGCCACTGCTTGAAGGGTCAGGCAGAGTTGTAGGTACTTACTATCGCGGACACTCCCGCCTGACCACCACTAAGTTCATTTTTGCTTGCACTCAAAAAATAGAAGCGCTCTCTAGTAGGTAAGCGCGCCAAGGCAAATAGTTCGTCCGTAAAATTCACAATAGGAGTACACGTGATGCGTCACTAAGCTGCGCAATGCAGGTTGCAACTAATTGCGTTATCACTTTCCTAATAGACGAAAACTTTAAGGGCGCGTGGCTTGGCGCCGTCGCAGGATTTAGGCGAAAAAATTTTTAAGTGATCAGGCGGAAAAGTCCTCGATGGTACCTATAGCACAGTATAATATACAGTAGAACATCTTCATACAAACGTGCCGCTCTCGGTTTGAATGTGTGCGTGCGCGCCGCGCGCCATATCGGCACGCGATTTCACGCACACGCTAGCATAATATATGAGGGAATAAGGTGGCGGCAGTGCGGGCTGTGCAGCGCGACTGTGAGCACGCGCGTACGCTACATGACCGCTTGCGTTCGTCAACTCTCGCCGGCGGCGGCCACTTAAATTACGAGTATCATGACTTCAAAAAGGGGAAAAAAATATTGTAGTGTTTTCGGGTGCCTCAATAATGATTTCGCAAACCCGGACTTATCATTCTTCATAGTTCCTACTCAACCAGAAATGTAAGTACCTACTTATACTTAAATATTATTAGAAAATGTGGTATTGTATTGTTTATTTCACAGTTTATTTGCTTTATTAAGAGCGTAGCCGAGTCGCATTTTTCCATATAAATGTATTCCCAAATTTACTTTCTGAATACTATGTTTAGAGCTAAAGTTTATTTTAAGAAGTCTAGTTTTTAACCGACTTCTAAAAAAGGAGGAGGTTCTCAATTCGAATGTTTGTATTTTTTTTTTTTTTATGTTTGTTCCCGCATAACTCCGTTGCTTGCCAACCGATTTGAAAAATTCTTTTTTGTTGGAAAGGGTATACCTACTTCCCAAATGGTCCTATGAAAATTTTATCGAAATCGGACAAGCGGTTTTTGAAAAATCAACAACAATCTTAAAATTTATCTACATTGTCTACATTAACGATCTTTTTGTTTACTTTTTTGTGGGGTAGGTACAACTAAAAATTGAAAAATAAAAACTTTTTTACAAAAAAAAAACAACCGACTTCAAAAAAAAAACACTACAAAGTGATAAATAACTTTAATTTCGGAAGTCGGTGTCAAAAAACGAAAATGCGGAACCAAAGACACCGACTTCCGAAATTAAAGTTATTTATCACTTTGTAGTGTTTTTTTTTTTGAAGTCGGTTGTTTTTTTTTGTAAAAAAAGTTTTTATATTATAAAACAGAGGATTGAGTACGAAACATCGTTTAGGTAAACGTATTTGTCGCGTATAGTTGTAATAAAGGCAATTTCACAATAATTAATATTGCAAATTAATTACTATTGAAATTATTATTTTTTCTATTGTCTGATGTGTTGTTCAATCCAAATATGGTGTCTTAATCATAATATTAACTTAACAAAATTACAGTAACATGTGACCGACTAACGCTTAGGGTTGCTTTAGGTCGACGTTAATCAACGAGCGTGTAATTTAAGTGTAGAATCTAGATACACCCATTACAGGAATTACGGCAAAGATCGAAATTTACTCATGATCCCACCTGATGATTTTGTCGATAATGTAGAAAGGATGGAGCAGGTGTTTCGCAAAGCGTTCGAAAAGGACCACATCAACATTAAAATTGGCCGGTCAATTTACGATCAACTGAATGATATAGAATTTAAGATGCCCTGTCCATGCTTTCCCAAAAGCTTTACAAAAACTTTACATAAGAATGAGAATTTACTTTACATTAACAAATAATAATAAAGCGTTCCGGACGTGCAGAAACAGGAGAAAAATTTTCTCGGTATCAAATTTGTAACTTAGTATAATAAATGTTATGTGAATAAAGGCTTTTTATTTTTACTAAATTTATAAACTGGTAAAATATTCAATCATAATATGCTTTTTATTTCATAAATTTAGATCAAGTGCTGCTTGTTCGAAAATATTAACTAAAAGTAAAAGTGACAACCCTGGGGATCAACGCAAGAGTAGGCTAATAACTCGGCGGGCGGCCTTAGATAACTTACTGTATATTATACTGTGCCTATAGTCCACCCACTTTGGGCCAGTTATATTTTAGTCCCATGTACTAGGGGGCGAGCCTATTGCCAACAACCGGGCACAAATCCAGACTCAAGGCTGCTACTAAAACATTCCTGATAGAAAAACCTAAAAACACTCTGCCCGAGGCGGGAATCGAACGCAGAACCCAATGCTCAGCAGTAGCGGTCACTAGACCAACGAGGAAGTCAAACACTAGCGGACCGATGCTATTTATTTTAATGATGAAAGCACGAATATTCGACAATATATCACTGAACATACAGGATGTTACGGAAAGGGTATATCAATACAAACGGGTTGTAGAGTGTATCTGGTCTAGAATCTCTGTACAAAATTTCTGCTCAAAAGCAGTAACTTTGAAAATGCTTAATATTTTTTTATTTCGATAGTTTATTAAATTGAAATCATAACAAACGTGTCACCGCACTACGAGGGTCATTATCCATTATCTGTAGTGTGTCTGTGCGCCTAGTACACGCACATCACGCCGCCACGCGCCAGTGCAGCGCCGTGATGTCGAAATAAAAAAATGTTAAGCATTTTCAAAGTTAATGCTTTTGAGCTGAAATTTTGTACAGAGATTCTAGACCAGATACCTACACTCTTCAACCCGTTTGTATTGATATACCCTTTCCGTAACACCCTGTATATTTAATATCGCTCTCTTTGTCGCTCGTTCCGCGCTCTCGCTTGCACTTCAAGCCGTAAATGGAACGCCTCAGAGCGAGGTAACGCCGCATGAGTCATGATTTTTCGTGCGTGCAGCCGGCTCCATCAAATTATAAGACGATGTCACGTGAAAAAAAAAAACATGAAAAATAAACAAAACAATGGCGCCGATTCCCTTGTTCACAAACTAAACAAAATTTAATTTCAGTGCATCTTTTTCTTTCTATTTCATTAAGAAAAGGACAGAAGATAAATATTAGTTTAGACCTGTCAAATTAGTCAGTGCCTGACGTAAATTGACGTATTTTTAATAGCCAATTTTTTAATCACGTCTAAATTGTCTATGGAGTATCTTAATTTGACACGACTAAACTAATATTTATCTCCTGTCCTTTTCTTAATGAAATAGAAAGAAAAAGATGCACTGAACTTAAATTTAGTTTAGTTTGTGAACAAGAGAATCGGCGCCAATATGTTAGGTACTACTTATTTCAGGAACTTCATGACCTTTTAAAATTAAAAGCGCTTTAAACAGGCAAATAAAATTTTCAAAGCTTATTTATTATTGCTATCGGTACATAAGGTTCATGGCGCCGTTGCTTTCAACGCAGGAGTATTTCCATCTCCCTCACGCATCCGCCATTTCTTTCTAACGCAATGACACTGACTCTCACTTTTTAGTTCTTGGATTGGAAATTGAAGGCTTTTTTGTAAAAGTTTTTGGAAGTCAGGAAGTCGAAAAGTGTGTTAGTTTTCTTAATACCGTTTGTTTAGATGGTCGGTAGCATGACTACTGACGGTTAAAGTCTTCAAACTGTTTCAAATTAATATTATTTCAAGTTAAAACAAAATTATATCAACTTTATTTTAATGGTACCTAACTAAGTTGATTTCAGAGTGGCTTGCAGTATTGAAAAAGTTATAAAAATGTTTGAAATTGTAGCGTAAACTGAACTTTATGGTGTAGGATTTAAAGTTATTTTTCCATAAACTCATATTTGTTTACATTTTTGTCAAAAAAATCGCGAATGCAGATTACATCGATCCCCAGGTAAGAGCAATTGTTGCTGGTTATTAAAAATGTCATCTGCTTAATATACCTACTTAATCTTGAATTTATTCATTTACAGACAGACAACGCTCGACCTAAACCGACCGTTCTAGAAACATGAAATTTTGCACGAGAGTTCTATATAGGTATACTAGCTGCGCCCCGCGGTTTCGCTCGCATAAGTTTCGATTCCGTGGGAATATCGGGATAAAAACTATCCTATGTCTTTTCCCGGGACTCAAAATATCTCTATACTTACCAAATTTCATCTAAATCGGTTCAGTGGTTTAGGCGTGAAAAGGTAACATACAGACAGACAGACAGAGTTACTTTCGAATTTATAATATTAAAGTATGGATCTTACGAATGGGAGCGCTAAGGAGGGAATTTTAGAAAATTAAAAAGTTAGGTACTTAAATATTAGCCAGTGTCCCAGTGGTATCGACCCCGATTAACGTGTTGTAGGTCGTGGGTTCGAACCGAGACAGTTGTGTAAATAATTTCATCATGCTCTCAAAACGGTGAAGGAAAACATCGTGAGGAAACCGGCATGTCCTAGAACCAAAAATTCGAAGCCATGTGACATTTACCAATCCGCACTGGGCCCGCGTGGTGGATTAAGGCCCAATCTCTCTCAGAGAGGACGAGGCGTGTGTCCCAGCAGTGGGAACATTAGAGGCTGCTTTGCCTATGATTAAACACTCACAACGAAAGAACAAGAAGCTAGGCCATCTGAGGAGGTCTAAAACTCCTTTTCTTCAATCCGTGCGATACCAAACCACAAAGAGATCTAATTCTAAAATAAACTTTATATTTTTTTTACCGCTATCTGCCTTAAGGTGTAGACCGATTAACTGCCTCTTCCGGGAATCGAACCCCGGCGCTCTGAGTCATAAAGCGGTACTCGGAACTGGAGCGCTATTTGTGTAGTAATACAATTATTTTGTATTTTTTCCTTTAATTCGAGTCTAATTTGATCTTCTACCGATTTTTATAGTAGGAGTTTCGTTCGCCTACTTTGTATGGTGAGTTTATTGATGAAGAGCCTCCTTGAATGAAGGTGGATGCAGCTTGGGTGGATGACCAACTGTTCTTATTGGGAAATTAACTATATTAGCTTAAGAGTGCTTTGAAACACAAACTCAATTATAATTAAATTTGTTCTTTGGTTGTTTTGAATGTAACTTTGTTACTTTTAAATGCTCCAATTTTTTACTAGGTATTTGTATTTCCAAATAAAATATATTTCTTTCTTTCTGTAATTTGGTACCTAATTTGAAAATATGTACGTTAAAGAAGGTCGCTACATTCTCCTTGTAAGCATCTAATTTCTATTAAAATATAATAATACAGACGCCAGCACATCAAGCTACCCGAAACTGTAAAATTTTCCCAATCAACCTTGAACCTTGAACCAATCTGTAACCTTGTCTACAGTAATAAGGGATTGTTCAAGAAAGCTTATGAAGTAATCCCTCGTCCAAAGGATCCACACAGACTTGTAATAAAGGATACTCCAAAATCAGCCAAGTACTTATGCTAAAAGCTGCTTTGTTACCTATGTATGTACGCATTTACAACAAAATCCCGAAAGAATTAAAATGTTTAAATAATGTAAATTCATTTAAGAACAAACTGTATAAATGGCTTAATGGACATAATTTCTATGACATTAATGATTTCTTTGACATAAAATTATAATATTATATTGACCTATTAATTTGAAATAATGTTGTTTTGACCTAATAATTATTTTGCATGCAATTGACACATATTCTGTGTAGCTAAACATGTGAATATTGTATTTAAATAAGACTAACACCATTATACCATGCTTAAGGCAAATAAAGACTTAACTTTTTTTTTTTTTTTTTTAACGTGGAGAAATGCTCATGCATTCTGCACTACCACGGGGAGATAGTGCAGTTATGTGGGACTCCAACCCACTAAAACTCCACGGTGTCCTCCTCTGCCGCTTACGGCGGGAACACGGGCACGCGTTAGCACTCATCCGTGAACCCGCCGCGGCTGTCCGTCACCGGACCCTCCTCTGGGGAGTATTCCCCATCACCGGCGCACCAGAACACATAGCACGCCGTGACCACCCCAGGGACCAAACCAGCACATGGGCGCCAGACGACCCCGTGTCTGGGCACCCTTGGTCCCCCTGCGACGGGTCAGGTCATTGGCCCCGCCGCCTGCCAATTTTCGGCCGCAGAGGATAGGGAGAGCGGCCAACGTCATACCAACACTCCTCTTCCTCTGCGACCCCACCGCGTCCGCCATCGGACGGTGGCGACCCCGTCAAGGCCGCGGAAGGTAGGGAGAGCGGCGCACCGCAATACCGGCACTCCTCTCCCACCGCGGCCTCCAACCCTCAGCCGCGATGCCTCCGATACGACATCGCGGCCCGCCTCAGCTGCGATGTCGCCCAAGCGGCACCGCAACCTACTTGTTGGCCGCTACGTCGTCGGCTTACCGGCAAAAGCCCTGACGAGCGGCCCCTCCTCGGGTTCCACTTCGCTTCACCGTGGGTGTCCAAGCCACGGCTACTGAGCCCCCCCGCCTCGACAATGCGGGAACCCACCGGGGGGGAAATAAAGACTTAACTTAACTTAACCTAATGCTTTAGAGATAACCTTGAAAATCTATTAAAGAAATTTGACAGTGTAGTAGCTTGAAGTGCTGGCGTCTGTGCAAAGACATCTTTACTATTAAGTATTTCTTTTTTTTCTCTTGTATACTCGTATTTGCAAACCTACCTGTATACAATGCATGCCGTAACTGTAACTCCTTTAATTTAAACCTATTGCGCTCTATAACATTCCCTGAAAATTGAGAGTTCTAGCTCTTGTGATAAAGGGAGTCCTAGTACAAGAGCCAGGGTTACACTGATGTTTGTGGCTTTGAAGTGTACATAAAGAAAGCATTATTATTGTGCCTTAGGCATCTTCTGGGCACGCTCGTTCCATCATAGACCTCATCCATCAGCTCGTTCAGCAATAAAAAAAAATAAAAAAATTTAGGCAGTATTTTAAATAACCCCAATGACTATCAGTCTCCAATCCTCCGTCTCTTGCCGACTACATAATCAGCCTATAATGTTCCCACTGCTGGGACACAGGCCTCCTTTCAGTGAGAGGGAATGAGCCGTATTCCACCACGCGGGCCCAGTGCGGGTTGGCAGATGTCACATGTCTTCGTATTTTTAGTTTAAGGACATGCCGGGTTCCTCACGATGTTTTCCTTCACTGTTTTGAGAGCAGGGGTGATGAACTAATTTATACAAAGTAAAGCTCCTGTCTGAATTCGAACCTACGACCTACAACTCGTAAGTCGCGGCCGTTACCACTTGGCCACTCTTGCTGACTGCGTAGGTAATATTTTCACGAGCTATCCTAGCGCAAAGCTCGTGCAAACACAAAAATATAGAAGAACTAACACCCGAATTTCATCATTCATTTCATTCGCTTCCAAATTTAAAATCCCTACTAACTCTAATGCAGTAAGCGGCGCTAACAAATTACATTAGTGACCATTTGATGTGCGCCCGCGCCGACTGTGATGACTGGCGGTTTATGCGCAGGCGCCGGACACTGGCGGACAGAAATAAGTGGTTACTGAATAATAAAATTTGGATTAGTATGTATCTACCTATTACTCAGGAAATATATCAAAAGGTTTTCCACAGACTTGCTTGCAAACTTGCTTGCTTACAAATTACTGACATGAAAGTAATTTCTTTTGAAAGCTTCTCATTGACAAGATTATGTCAAGTTTTTACAGCTTCATCTGAAGGAAGTAAATTCTTTAATTTCGTGCCAATTTCAAATACTTAACGAAAAATTTGAAAAAGAAAAAGACGTCTAAAAAAAGACGAAAGAGTATTAAGATGTGCTCTAACAGGCGCGTAGGCGTTGCACAGAGGGGGCTCCGGATAGGTCTTTTGAGAGGTAACGGTGCCCTTTCCATAGTGCAGATGGTGACAACCGGGATGGTTTTAGTGAGGTAAAAATCCCACAGTCCCTGGTTTTATCCCCAAAGACGGTGCCGTTTGAAGGTTTCCCCCCGAAAACAAAAAATAAAGGTCAGTATATTCTGAAATCCCTCACTAATTTTTAGTCTGCCACCATCAACAGCTGGCTAGTATTTTACATCTTCCTTCAAAGAAACTATCTAGTCTCAGTAGTTCCTTTAGCTTTTGCAAAGGAACTACTGATGCAAAAATTCTCTGTAGTTCCTTCAAAGGAGCTACCAAAGGAAGTAGTGAGCACAAAGGGCTTAATTCAGGGGTCAGGTTTTAAGTCCAATGGTTCTGGACTTACCTACCTAATTAACGGGAAGCAACACAAAACATACCTTATATATCAATAAAATCAATAATAATCAATAATTCAAATAAAAAACAATAATAAATAATTAAAAAAATATATATTGTACCTATATTTATTTTATTATTAATATTTAATTAATTCTTTTCATTCATTTTTTTTACGAGTGTTTGTCAATAAATCTGCTCGCAAGTGTAACGCTGACGAAGCAACTAATATCACTTCAAACTGATACTCATTCAACTGTTCCTTGCCAATACAAAACCTCTTTTACCTCTTCGGTGATAAAGCTCAAAATCATTCCTAATTAAAGTATTCCACTTCATCTTTAATTAGTGATTGAGTCCACATCTTCATCCCAGCTACCTGAAAGGTGTTTTCTTTTTTTAAGGATTTTCATAATGGATATTAGTGAATATGTTATGAGCTGTTGACAGCATTGCGGCTCGTATGAGGACTTGAGATGGGTGACTTTATTTGGCCGAAGGTGTAAAAGGCAGGCTGATATTGGGGACCTCAATGATTATTGGTGTAAAGTTTTTTTTTCCAGTAGCCTGTACAAAGGCCTCCCCTATATTCTTCCAAATTTCCTTATGCTATGCCTTCTCCGTCCAGTCGGTTAGGAATGAGTCTAAATCGTCACGCCAGCGTTTCTTAGGCCTGCCTCGGTGACGACGCCCGTCTTCAGGCACCCACTGTGTGACGACTTTGGCCCATCTGTCTGGATGCATCCTATAAGTGTGACCCGCCCAGTCCCACTTCAGCCTCGCAGACTTGCCACCAACATCAGCGATACCTGTCTTGGAGCGTATTGTGGTGTTGCGAATTTGGTGTAAAGTTATCTATTTCTATTTCCAAGGAAACGATGGATGGACTGTGTGACAGATGATATGGTTAGAAACGGGGGGGACTACTGAGATGACGATTAATAGAAAAATCTTGTCTATATATTTAAAATGTTTATTCCTCAATTTTCTTACTTACACCTAACACTGTTTGTCTCTGCATCACCCAAAGATTGACTGGTAGAAAATGCCTATTGCTGGGGCCAAACTATCGCGATAACGTGAAGATTTGCGCGATAAGTTGATGCTCATTGGCTGGACCTACGATGTCAGCCAATAAGAAACAACTTATCGCGATTTTCCCGTATAGTGTGGCCCCGGCATAAGGCATTAAGTCCGCCTCTGTATGTTCCTCATTTATATGCTTAAAGTATTAGATAAACAAATAATAAAGAAGTAAGGAAGAAAAAGACATCCATGATAATGCCTTTCATTTCGGCAGTTCAACAACATTCATTTCTTTATTTACGTTGTTGAGCAGACAAATTTTTTAAACAATCATGTAGCAATGGATTAGAAATTTCTTGCAAAATCCTTCGGATTGTGATTTGGGTGGGCTACGCAATTAGGGTCAGTCTCATATGGATATTTTAAGTTTAGACCAGCACCCTAATTGCGTAACACACTATCAATCGAAATCAGAATCATTTCGAAGCCAATTGCTAATCCATTGCTTCATAAGTTCGAAAAATTTGTCTGCTCAACACGTAAATAACGCAATAAATGTTGTTCAACTGTCAAAATGAAACCGATTCCGATTGATAAAGTGTTACGCAATTGCCCCGCAGTTTTCAGACTTTTGGTCTTCGGATTAAGTTACCGAGACGATATGTACTAAACATAATAACATTAAAAATTGATTTTTCAGGAATTTCTCAGTGGCAGCTCGGAGTCTGGATTTGTGCCCAGTTGTTGGCAATAGACTCTCCCCCTATTACATGGGACTTAAAAATAACTGGCGAAATGTCGGTGTACTATGGTTACACCTCTGCCCAACTCCTCGGGGATTACGGGCGTGATGTTAGGTATCTCATTTTGTTATGATGGTAATAACGCCAGTTCACAATTCCAAAATCACTCTACCATACGCTTTTTGTTTTCTTTTGGTGCGCGATGGAAATCCTCATGGACTTCCTCCATCGTGGGGGTGACAGAGGAGCATGCCGGACTCTTACCGGCTAAAACCACCGCGGTGTTCCACCTCTACCTATGGCCGGGGGTGCGGGATTCGCATAAGCATTCACCACTCCCCCGACAGGCCTCGACCCACTGTTCCTCAGCGGGTCCCACCTCCCCGTGCGTCCATTCCTATAATGGCCGCATACACTCTCGAGTGACGCACGTGGAACACTGCAGTGCCAACTCGGGCCTGTCTGGTCGGACGACTGACGCCTCTAGTCCACCGACCGCAGTCCACCACTCATGGAGGTCGCAGATCGTTTTGCGCCCTTCTCGGGTGCCCGGTGCGTCTCCTGCTGGAGGGGAGAGAGGATGCGGCTTCTCTCTCCCGCTCGGCCGCCTCCTTTGCAGACATCCAAACTCTACCATAACCTAAATACACACATACTAAACTTATAATAGGTACAAAAAAAAATCATTTTCTTCACACAACGTTCAGAAACAATAAGGTAATCAATCACACAAAGATGGCGGCTACTAAAAGTATGGAGCATGATTTATTGTATGCTTACAAAGCCCAAGGCTGCATGATAAGCAACGCCTGTACTTCTTACGCTTATCTTTACAAATGACCTTTATGATCGGCCAAGGGCGAGCGGTTCTGGTGGTCTAATCTGATGAATCATCATCATTTCAGAAAGAAGTCCACTGCAGGACACCGAGCTCCCCCAAGCATCGCCACTTCGACCAGCAGGGTAATCGTAACACACTGCAATAGATTTCATTTTGACAGTTCAACAACATTCATTGCGTTATTTACGTTGTTGAGCAGACACATTTTTCGAACATATGAAGCAATGGATTAGCAATATCCTTCAAAATGATTCATATTGAGATTGACATTGTATGACGCAATTAAGATGCGATTCTGTGCTTTTCGTTTCCAGCGGATTCTAGCGGTCTTCACCAGATCGTCAGTCCACCTTGTCGGTCCGCTTTCCAACGCTATGTCTTTCGAAGTTTCGGTCACCACCCCAGGACCTTTCGGCCCCACCAGTTATCTGTTTGCGAGTAATGTGCACCCTGCCCACTGCCAGTGAAGTTCGGCAATTCTTCGGGCTATATCGGATACCTTGGTTCGTACCTTGAAAAGCCGAAAAGTCTGACATAGTCTTAACAAGGGGTATCATGTTCCCAAGTATCTTGATTGTGGAGGTTAGATAGGCAATCGCTCTATGTAAAATACTGGTATTCAGCTGCATCCGGATGATCCGGCTAGACTGGAAGCCAACTCCAACGTAGTTGGGAAAAGGCTAGGCAGATGATGATTAAAGTCTAAGCCAAAGCCTTTTTCAGCAGTGACAGGTCATTTTTAAAAGCCTAATATGCAGGAAAACTATCCGCTTTCGTAGCAGCTGCGTTGTAACCCCATTTTAGCTAGAAGTTGCAACCGAGTAGGTCGTGCGTAGAAGCAGCGTTGGAGCAGCGTTGTGGCCGCGTTTTAGCCGCGTTGTAGCCGCGGTACAGCCGCGTCGCAGCTGCGTTGTTGCCGCATCGTAGCTATATAGGCCGTGCGCAGGGGCAGCATAAAGCAGTGTAGGCTGTGAAACTATTTTAAGATTAGGAACTAAGTACATAATTGACAAGATTCATATAAAAGAATCTCATTTTTCCAAATTAACATCAAGTACGTACAAATACATGCCTAAGTAAGTACTTATTTACAAACTTAAAACATCCATTACATTACCCATGCAGCATAGAGATGATTTATTTAATATTAACTCGCTTTCACACGCAATAAAACATAAAGAAATGAGCTCGGAACGGAAGAGGCAAAGATTAATTACTTTTTAATTCGCCATTTTGGTTGCGTCATTCTTTGCGCGGGAACGCGTAGTGAGCGCGCCTTTTGTCTTTTTTTTCAATGAGAACTTTGATGACCAAAGGTCGTGGTCCGGCAGCCAATGCCATAGACTAAATATTTGTTTGTTTTTTTTATGTGGATGTCTTGAAAGGTCAGTTTCATAGAGCGCTTTGACTTTGCAGTATCTAAAGTAAGTATCATCACACGAATATGAACATAATTCTTACCGACTAACGTCACACGGATAATGTTCATTATCATATGCGACACTTACTTACTTACGATCTGTGAATCTGGCCCTAAGAACAACGAAATAGCTCCATTTAGCTAAAAAGAGGGTGAAACCTTTTATTTTGACACGAGTTCTGATTTTAACGGAAGAGGAGTCCACCTCACCGTTATGGTTCAAAGCCTCTGTGAGGGTCAACACTACTTATAAGTTGATAAGATTCGATGAGTCATGTTTCTTCATAGTAGTATTCACAGCATATATTTATTAGCTAACCCGACAGATGTTGTCGTGTCCAATTTTCAATAATGCATACAACAAAAATCGCATTGAAAAGGGACGTCCAGTTTTGAATCAGAATTTGATAATTTTCCGGAAAACTTTTCTAACTTTTCGTTCCATAAAAACCTAATTCGGACTGTTACGAACATTTTAAAACAAATAATAGCAAATCGGTCCAGCCGTTTTCAAGTTATGCGCTTACCAACGAGCAGACGAACAGCATAACACGTAATTTTATTTTATACTAGCAGCGCCCCGCGGTTTCACCCGCATTAGTGTCAATCCCGTGGGAATATCGGGATAAAAACTATCCTATGTCCTTTCCCGGGACTCAAACTATCTTTACACCAAATATCATCTAAATCGGTTTAGGTGTGAAAAGGTAACACACAGACAGACAGACAGAGTTACTTTCGAATTTATAATATTAGTATGGATTAGTAGCAGCGCCCCGCGGTTTCACCCGCATAAGTGTCGATCCCTTGGGAATATCGGTATAAAAACTATCCTATGTCCTTTCCCGGGACTCAAACATAAATAATCTCTATACCAAATTTCATCTAAATCGATCCAGCTGTTTAAGCGTGAAGCCGTGATGCCTATAGACGTTACTTAGGTACCCTATTTTATTATGTGGAAAAGTTTGAATGACTACGGTTTACTACCTCTGGTAGGTACCTACCTACTTATTAAATTGCACTATTGATAACCCAATTTTTATGTCCACGCAATCACTGTTCATTCCAAGGTCGCCTGGAAGAGATCGCAGAAAGCGATAAGACCGCGTATTCTATGTTTTTTAGTGTTAAATGTATTTTCATGTAATGCATTTTCTGGTGTACAAGAAGGTACAGACGCCAGCACATCAAGCTACCCGAAACTGTCAAATTTTCCCATTCAACTTTGAATCTAAAGTATTAGCGATAAAGTTGAAAATCGATTAAAGAAATTTGAAAGATTTTAGTAGCTTGATGTGCTGGCGTCTGTATATACCAATACTAAACTAGTATAAATACAAAATAAATAAATGAAAGATGTGTCTATTCACATCATTATTCATTTTAAAACTCTATGTACTAACATAAATATAAATAAATCAAGTAAACACCTAAACAAAACCATAAATTATTCACATCTAACACGTGTAGGTAAACTTAATATAAATAACAAGTGTCTTATGTAGCATTCTTCTACCTAAACGATTAAATAAAATACTCACTCAAATACTTTGCATAGTTACTTGAACATTATTTACATAATCATCTATGTAGATAGAAATCCGTAGGTACAGCCGCGGACAATGGCGGTCGACCACTTTTCATCCTTATGCCTTTGGTAATAAGGTTGAAAAGTGGTCCACTGCCAGTGTCCGCGATGGTACCAACATTCTAATCATAGGTACTGACTTGACATAATAAATGCTAGGTAAACATAACATAGGTAATTATCACGACTGAATTCGCCGAAGGGGTAGGCTAAATTGTACCTATAGTTACCTCAATCAATCTGCCTATCCTTTTCCCAACTATTTTGGGGTCGGCTTCCAGTCTAACCGGATGCAGCTGAATACCAGTATTTTACATGCAGCATCTGCCTATCTGAACTCCACAACCCACTGGGTAATACGATACCCTTTGGTAAGACTGGTTGTCAGACTTACAGGATTCTGACAACCCGTAACGACTGTCAATGATCCACGAACGACAGCCGGGACCAACGGCTTAACGTGCTTTTCGAGGCACGGAGGGGTCTTGGTATGTACAGATGGTCACCCATCCACGGACCATCTGCGGCAAGCGTAACTTAACCTGATCGAACGACCCGTGCGGCTAATATTACTGAGCCCCGAGCCCCTCATAGTTACCTAAGGTAATTCCCAAAAATCCAGACTTAGGGCTCTCAAAAATGCGCACAGAAAAATTCCTAATGCCGTAACCTAATGAACACATTGCCGTGAGTCCTTGAAAATACAAAATTAAATACGATCAAACTCAATAAAATCTTACAATATAAAAGTGATGTTCTTATCAACACATTGTTATCATTATCATTATCATACAAACGTCGATACTACAAGACTCGATCAAATAAAACTAATTTAATTTTTTATCTGTGCTCCATTGTCCATTGTTTGGCGCGAACGCCATCTTTCTTGACACCAATTATGGCGGCAATTAGTAGCAGGAAGTGTTCGATTTTGCTCTTCATTCGAATGACGGTAAAAGTGTTTTTTGTCTACGGTAATCCAATGATTTGTCTGTTTTAATTACTTTGAAATAATGGGCAAGGAATGTTGTTGTTGAAATGAAATGAAAGGAAAATTCTGTGTGTTTTTCTTGGGATTTTGTAGGTTAAGTTTTACAGTTTTGTCCAAGGAAAATTAATTAGGTACCTATGGCGTCAATTGAAGTCAATTAAAACTGCTAATTTGCACATCTTCTAAATTACTTATCCCAAAATTATTCGAAACATTGTATTTTTACCCCCGACCTAAAAACGGCGGGGTGTTATAAGTTTTATCATAATAGCTAAGATTAGCGGTACCTAATAGGTAGGTATTCTTTTAATTTTACTTCTGTTCCTATTTTATTTAATTTATTATTATGCTCAATAATTAAGATTAAAAAAAAACTGAAATTTTAATCAATTTTGTCGCTCACCGGATCAACATTTTAGTTTCAAGCGAAGAATTTATTTAAATCCCGTTTATACAAACAAAATGAAAATGGAAATGATGGTATCAACTAATCAAGGCCAGTAATGGCCTTGATTCCATCATTTCTAACACGTCATTGCACACAGCACTGCAAATCGTGACAAAAACTATCTCCAAAGACCAAACTATCAAAAATTAGTTCGGCCACTTAATTAAATTATTGGAACTATACTTTTACCGCACCAACGCCTGTGCCGCGGGGCGTCTCGAAAAAAAGAAAATAAAAAAAGTATAGAGACCAAAGCGGAAAGGTTTGGCGCCACTGACACTTTGGCTCTTCGCTCTGACACGCCTCCGGCGCCGACTGAGAGGCTTAGATCTATAGAGGTTTTATAGCATGTTGGGATAGATCAAACATGTAGTAGGTAAGTCCGTAGGAGTGTACCTAGCTATGTTTAATTTTATATCGTTACAATCTTCTGTATTTAGGTCGCGCGGTCGAGAGTCGTGGCCTAGTGAGATCAGTGGTAACATCCCCGACTTACGAGGCTTACTTTGTGTAGACTTACTTGTATGTACTGTAGAGGCTATCTATGAAGCCTCACCTCTTTTTGGGACAGGCTGGTTATAAATGAGGGCGTGTTCCATTCGAACGTTCAAGCAGACGTCAAATATTTTGATGGCGTATTTCTTGTCAGATAGAGAGTGCTAGTTTTTAAGATGATATTGTAAAGTCTCCTAATATATTTGACGAAATCCTATAGGAGTTTGATTTAATAAAAGTTCTTCCATCAGCATAGCTATTCACAAACACTCGATACGCTTCCGTATCGTATCGAACATTAATCATTGTTATCGTAGGAGTCTTCTAAACGCTGTTCACAAGTCCAAAACCCGAAAATTTTGTCCGTTTAAATCAAATAGACGCCCGCTATTCTTCCAACAGCTATTTGATGTTGAGGGCAAGTCAAATCAGGTTATCGAAATGTCAGGTTTCGATGCGAGAGCTTGTCGTATGGTTGTGAATCAGGGCTCTGGAGCACAATAGTACCTACCTACTTAATTTATTTCATCATCATTGCTCTCCAAAACGGTGAAGGGAAATATCGTGAGGAAACCTGCATTGGGCTCGCGTGGTTAGATTACCTACAGCCCACTCAGTTGGCTGCGAAATATACATAAAAACAAATAAAATGGCTTTACAAGTTCCAGAATATAACCTCTTCAAAATAAAAAACAATACTTTTAAACTTTTCAGTAATCCAGACTTCAAAAACGCTAAACCGACCCACAATAACCTCTGGACTACGTAAAACAGCCAAATGCCTGTAATTATAAGCTGTTTTTATAACAAAAATAAAGATAATAAAAACTCCTTAAAAGCACACGCGCCGCCTGCCGCCGGGCCGACCTAATAGGATGAGGTGGCGCCACTGTTGCCAGTTAAAAATATTGTTAATTTTGTTTATTGGTCATACTTTAATTTGCCAGTGTGAAATAAAACCTTATTGCGGAGAGGGCTTCTGGTTTCTTTATGACCTGCACAACTATTCACAACCATCCGACAGGCTTTCGTATCGAAATTGACATATTTCGATAACCTGATTTGCCTTGGCCCCGACAGCAATCAGCTGTCGGGTGAATAACGGTCGTCTATTTGATTTGAACTGATACAATTTTCGGGTTTTGGACTTGTGAACAGCGTTTAGAAGACTCCTACGATAACAATGATTAATGTTCGATACGATACGGAAGCGTATCGAGTGTTTGTGAATAGCTATGCAGAACTCGTCTGCTCGCGGCCATCGGTCCTTCGACGAACATGGCCGGCCCACTGTCGTAGTATGTTTAGACTGAATTTAAAACGGCGTCCTGCCTCGTCGATCTAGTGGTCGCAAACGCTACTGCTGTCCTGCGTCCTGGGTTCGATCCCCAGGTTGGGCAGTGTCGTTGGGTTTTCCATCAGGAATTTTCCAGTAGCAGCCCGGAGTCCGGATTTTTACCCGGTTGATGGCAACTGGTTCGCCCCCTACCAACTGGCAAAATTTGTGTGTACTATAATAAGTAGATACCTACACCTCTGAATAACAATTCGGGAAATAGGTAAACACGGCGACACATCAAGCTACGAATTTCCAGTTTTAGTTGACCTGGCATTGTATAGGTTTTTCTTATAATCAGAAGTCGGCTTATACTGTATATGTATAGCTTGATGTGTAGCCGTGTGTACCTACATGTGTGACATTTGTTTTGTCCTTGTACGATGTCGCTAATTGATTGTTTGCGTTATCCCTTAAGCATGAGGCAAGGAGGAATCGTGTCATACTGTTTTTATGACGGCGACTGCCTCTTTGATCTGGTGGTCGCATGCATGACTTCTGAGCATGGGGTCCTTGGTTCAATATCCCCAGAGAGGTAATTGCGTAACAGACTAGGTATCAGTATCAATAGCTTTCATTTTTTTCGAACATTTATGAAGCAATCAATGGATTAGAAATATAATTATTATTATTATCACACTATCAATCTGAGCAGTGATGGCCAAGTGGTAACGGCCGCAACTTACGAGTTGCAGGTCGTAGGTTCGAACCCAGACAAGCGCTTTACTTTGTGTAAATTATTTCTTCACCAGTGCTCTCAAAACGGTGAAGGAAAACATCGTGAGGAAACCGGCATGTCCCAGAACCAAAAATTCGAAGACATGTGACATTTGCCAACCCGCACTGGGCCCGCGTGGTAGATTATAGCCCACTCCCTCTCAGAGAGAGGAGGCCTGTGTCCCAGCAGTGGGAACAATATGGGCTGATTATGACTATCAATCTCAAATTGAATCATTTTGAAGGATATTGCTAATCCATTGCTTTTTATGTTCGAAAAATGTGTCAGCTCAACAACGTTAATAACGCAATGAATGTTGTTGAACTGTCAAAATGAAACCCATTGCTACTCATAGTGTGTTACGCAATTACCCCGCAGAATGAGATAAATAGTGTGTTAGGTACGCAATTAGGGTGCAATTGATCTGAACCAATTTGGTCTGAGGTGCAGGTCGGGCAAATATGATTTTGGTTCAAGAGTGTCATGTACTCATGTCGTCTCAAGACATGCTGTAAGCTGTTCACAGGCATTTTATCCCTATGTATTTCTTATACTTATAGGGCATTATGGTGAAGACAGGTCTGTGCGTCTGCCTAGCCTAAGTCGAAGTCAATAGACTACCTACGTACTTGAGACATTTCTTTAAAGCAATCGTATACAAATTCCCAGTTTCCGTATAAACAAAAGTATTTTTTTTCAACTTTCTATAATTTCTCTTGACCTACGTCTATTTGATAGCACTTTGTGTTACCGACACGTCACAGGTAAAGGTCTGAATGGTTTTTTTTCTAAAAGCCCTTCCCGCCGAAGAGGCGCACGCGATCGCTCGGGCGCCATGTTCTTTTATTTTTTTATAAACCACAGTTGCGTTCGGATACAGCCTCAGGCGAAAAACAGTCACTCAAAAGTCACGCGTTCACAAATAAAAAAGGTTTTTTGAATGATACAGTTTTTTCGGTAAATTAGAGATTTGGAAGAGAATAGTTTTTTAAGAAATCGCGTGCCCGACTTTTTGGTAATGATACGTCTGCGCGTTTTATTTTTGACTTTGCTCCAAATACGCGGTTTTCGTTTTTTTTGGTTCGGTTTAGGGTTTGCTTACGTGGGTTCGAATTCGATTATTTTTGTAGTGCTTATTAGCTATTATTATGTGCTTTTCTTTGTGGTAAAGGAACAAGAAAAAAAAGTTGTTATATTAGGTACTTCGTGGGCAGGTAGGTACATTAGGTAAAACATATCCATGTAGGTACTAAGAGTACCTACTCAAAACAAAACAGGCGTTTTGTTTTGACCACATTTAGTTAAAACAGTATCCCATGGGAGGTTTTTAACCGATAGATCTTATATAGTAATGAGGTTTTACCTAAATTCAAAATAATATAACTTTATGACCAAATAATTCAATTTTAGGGCTTAAACCGTAAGTGGACATTATAATTTTTTTAAAGAAATTAAGGGTATTACTTAATGCCAAAATAAACAAAATAACCGTACAAAATAGCTGTATTATTAATACCAAAATAATTTGTTTGTGTACCTGCCGACCATGTTTTTTTTTATCAATCAACTGTTATACACACCTTACCTTTATTTACCACACACAAAACCTATTTATTGTTACCGAACAACAAACAAGGGGTTATAATTATCTACATAATATATAGGTATTTTATAGTTTTGAGTTTATCAGACCCATCTCGAAAACTCGATCAAAGGTTACTTCACAGAGCATGGTTACTTTACTTGTCACTTGAATAAACGCCTACCTTAGTTGAATAGCATAAAGTTTAAATTGAGGGAATACTGACTTTCCCTCGCTCACACAGGCGCTCTGGAAGATTTCAGCCATTATTCATTATCTTTAAAATATTGCGTACCTATATCTAATTTACCTAACAATAATTTAAAGAAATTTCATAACTATGGGAAATGGATATTATCGTCTGCATTTTTAATGTGACCAGTATAATGATTTTTTTTTCATTTGAATCACAGATTACTAATATGTAACAAGCTAATTTGAATACAAATTCAGTGAAGTAAGGTTTAAAAATATAAACCAGCATCAGAGAAAAAACTGAGAACACTAATAAATATAATAAAATTAGAAACTAATAATTTTACTATAAAATAATAAACAAAAATCGTGTAAATACAGTTGCCAGTGACCAAATTTTGTTTTCTAAAATACTTTTGACAGTAAGACAGTTTGACGTTGCCAAATTTTGACATTGACACAGTCACTCTTATCAAAACATTGTTCAAAAGTCGTTTTTGTTACTGCCGGTGTTTTAATTTTTTAGATTACAATGGTCTCTCGTAATATCTTCAAATTAGGAGCCCTAGAGGCTCCGAAGACAGCTTTCCTACTTTGTGACGTCCAGGAAATATTTCGGCCCCATATCAAGTACTTTAGCGAGGTGGTCAAAGTTGCGAATAAAATGGTAAATTATATTTTGATTGGTTACGTAATAACCTGTTGCTATCTTGTTTATCAAATATTCTTGTAATCTTTCGGAGGTTTCGATTAGATATTGACATGGTCTTTGATATTTTTATTTGTAAAGAAATGGATAAAACAAAACTATATTCTTTCGGCTGGACTATTCATCTCATTTATATTGTTTACTATTGAATTCAGTTTCACTTTTACATTTCAATAAGTACGTAGCTCATTAATTTACAGAAGAGGCCAAATAGACAAATAATTCCATGTTTTTTTTTGTGTTTACTCCCCACAAAACTAATAATTTCTTTGTGTATCATACTACTACTTTGTTTTTAATTCTTTTTTTTAATATGGGACTTTTATAATCGCAATCCGTATGACAGTCCTGTTACTAGAACTTAAAAGTCAAATGAATGAATGTGCTGAATTAAAAACCTTTCTCCTTGATGTTTTTATGTCAATCCAGCAAGTAAACATTAAATGATAAATTATTTATTGTCTGTTAGTAGTTGAAGTTGGCGTTTCCTAACTGACTATTCTGAGAAGAAAGGCCGAAACAAACTCTCCAGTACATCTACATACAATGATCCCATCACAGTATATATTTTTATGCCACTATAAGCATAATCAGCATATAACATTCCCTGCTAGGCCTCGTCTCTGCGAGAGGGAGTGGGCCATAATCTACCATGTGGGTCCAGTTAACCCATTTGCTACGGCGATAAAAATTACGATTATTAGCCAAGTGCTGGACTTTTCGTCGGGAATGTCGATGGGCGTCCTCCGCACCTCATTAGGATAATATGGAACGCCGATTTATTATATATTTGTATTTAAAAACAATGTGCATATATTGCAAGTATAATTATTTGTGACTTGTTTTTGCCAAGATTATTTCGCACCTAAATATTAAATCAAAAAACGCCGAAAGGCGTCTGCCGTAGCGGATGGGTTAATAAATCTGTGGTTTGGCCAGCAACAATGTAATATTCCATTTATTAACTAGCCTACCGAAAAATACTGTACCGAAATATAGCGAAAATATGCATCATCACTTCACGCAAAAATGGTCCATTTGAAGGACTAAGTGCGGAAACCAAACCCATACTTAACATAGAACATAGATGCATCATCACTAGATCTTAGATAAAATATGCGATGACTGCTGAAAATGGACTTAATATGCAAATGCATTTAATCCAGACTCTAATGATAAAAATCCTATAAAAATTGCAGATGGCAGCAGCGAAGCACTTCGAAATACCTGTCTACATTTCTGAGCAATACCCAAAGGGTCTGGGTCATACCTGCAAGGATATTAATACTGCAGATGCTGCATTAGTTTACGAGAAGACCAAGTTCTCAATGTATACTCCAGAACTGGCAGAAAGACTGGAGAAAGATGTGCCTAAACTGCAATCTGTTGTGCTGTTTGGCATTGAGGTAAAGATTTTAAAATAATACCTAATATAATTTTTTATGTTCGAAACAATATTGCGCTCCAAAACAAAGATAGTTGATGTGGCTCAAAAGGCTGCTCAACTTAAATGCGACTGGGCAGGTTATGTCTGCTGCAGGACAGGCTGTGGGCCCAAATAGCACAGAATTGGTACCCTGAGACAGTGAGGCGGGGTCGCGGCAGACCACGTAGGAGATGGCGGGACGAGCTGGATAGGTTCCGTTAAAACTGGAAGGAGGACGCGCGGGCTCGCGAAAGATGGAAGGAGTGGAGGGAGGCCTTTGCCCATGAGTGGACAGCTCAGGCTAGTAAAAAAAAAACTAATAACAGCCACATGGGTCGATCAACCAGGTTAATCTATGCTTGCCATGGTTGGTCCATGAATTGGTGACCATCTTTACACAATAAGACCCAATTGTTGTGTGTATCAAACACACCCTAATTGCGCAACACAACACACTATCAACCAGAATCTGTATTATTTTGAATAAGTATTGCTAATATAAAGGATATTGCTAATCCATTGCATCATATGATCGAAAAACTTGTTTGTTCATCAACGTAAATAATGCAATGAATGTCGTTGAACTGTCAAAATGAAATCCATTCCTACTGCTAGTGTGTTACGCAAGCCCCTGGACCTGTAATAATTCTGACATACTCTGCTTTCAGACCCATGTGTGTATAGAACAGACAGTGATTGACCTGCTGAGCAAGGACCTTGTGGTACATGTCCTGGCTGATGGAGTATCCTCCAGGTCGCTTATGGACAGGGGCCTAGCATTGCAGGTTGGTACTTCATTATTTTATTTACGGTACTACTAAGCTCACATTCGCATGGACGTAAAAATATCGCGGCGGGATTTTATCGCGCAATGGATTTTCGACTCTTTGGTGTTGATCCGAGCGTTGAGAATCCAACGGAGTGCAGCCCAGTGCGTTGAAAAACACACTGTTGGACTTCCAACCCTTGGCGTTGGGCAGAGCGTTGAAAATCCAGTGTCCAAATAAAAAAAATCGCCCGTGTGAATCTAGACTAGCTTTGGCAAAACGGGCGGATCCTGCGCGGGATGCGGGACGAAATAGAAATCTTGTAAGCAGGTATTCAAACTGTCTTCAACTTTCAACTTCAACTTTTTAATCATTAAAACAATGGACGCATGCACTCTCGTCCCGCATCCCGCACGGGAAGCGCGTGGTCAGACCCTATGGTCGTTTGTCCACTGCAACCGTCAACGGGACGTCAAAGAAAAACTAAATTATTTGAACCGACCCAACGTGACGTCTCGCGGTGGTGTGCGGTGGACACGCGGCCCTAGTAAATGTATGTATCGCTACTCCAGCGCCCCATCAACTCGTTCCTATTAACGTGCGGTGGACAAATGGCCTAAGGGTGCTAGATACTAGATTGGTTTTGCCTCAAAATATGTCAGGTCATTTATATCTATCAATGTCTCAAAATATGTTAGGAGGTCGTCGATTGCACCACTATGTGTTGAATAAGCTAGAGCTAGACGGTTTCGAATCACCCACCCTCGAGCCTCGTGAGAAAAAAGCGTGAGTTTGAAGGCAGAAAGAACGCCAAATAGTAGCTTCGTCCATCTGCGGGGTATTCGGGTAAAACACAATGGCAATGCCATTGTACCTAAAGTGAAACCTTCAAATACAGATGAATGAGAGTGATTGCGAAAGAAATTAACCTAAACCTAAAAAAGTCAACCGGTATAGTATTTTCCAAAAATATTTGGCAAAAGTGTAAAAAAACCCTTTCTTTACACTTTTGTCAGATATAGTCTTTTCCAAAAGTATCTGGCAAAAGTGTAAACGAACCCTTTGTTTACACTTTTGTCAGATACTTCTAGAAAAGACTATACCGGCTGACTTTTTAGCGTCTGTACAAACAACAGTGACGTCAGTGTGATAATAGTTCGTATGTCGCCATGTAGATGCCGCCACCAGCATAGAAAGTTAAGGGCAAAACTAAAAGTATCTTTACTAATTCCAGCGCATGGGTGCTCTATCCTGTTTTGTAACCACTTCGGAGAATGTTCACTACAAGCTATTGAAAGATAAGAAGCATCCTCAGTTCAAAAAAATTTCCAAACTGAATAAGGAACCAACTGTAGATACTTTAGGGTTTACTAATACACTGATAGAAAGCAAAGAAGATGAATGACCATTAGGTGTTTCACCCCTGAATTCTCAAATGACACTTAACTGACGTGTCCGTTTATTTTACCTTCGATAGCAACTCAATAGAAACCTTATTGCAATGAGAATAAAGATCACTGTAAGTTTGACAGTGATTCAAAATCAGAGGTATTGTACGCAAGTACGAGTTACAGACGCCAGCGCATCAAGCTACCCGAAACTCTCAAATTTTAACTTGTTTCAGCGATAAGGTTGAAAATATATTTAAAAAAATTGACACATTGTAGTAGCTTGATGTGCTGGCGTCTGTACTTTAGACAAGTTGTGAAATTATCTAGATACCATATTTTAAATCTCCCAAGTTTGAAATGGCCGTTCAGTGCCAAAAACCTAAAAAGAAATATCTTTTTAGATTACGGCTTTCATATCCATAAACTATACAGGGTGTTACAGAAAGGGTATATCAATACAAACGGGTTGAAGAGTGTATCTGGTCTAGAATCTCTGTACAAAATTTCAGCTCAAAAGCAGTGACTGAAAATGCTTAATATTTTTTTTATTTCGATAGTTTATTAAATTGAAATCATAACAAACGTGTCACCGCACTACGAGGGTCATTATCCATTATCTGAAGTGTGTCTGTGCGCCTAGTACACGCACATCACGCCGCCGCGCGCCAGTGCAGCGCCGTGATGTCGAAATAAAAAAATATTAAACATTTTCAAAGTTAATGCTTTTGAGCTGAAATTTTGTACAGAGATTCTAGACCAGATACACTCTTCAACCCGTTTGTATTGATATACCCTTTCCGTAACACCCTGTATAAGGCGATATAGTCAGGATAGCCCGCGAAATTAAAATTTTCTTACGTTTTTTTTGCAATTTACAGGTCAGTAGCAGGTTGTACAAATATTTATTTATAGAATTGTAATCATACAAATCATCAACATAATATCTCTCCAAGTTCATATTATCCTATTGAATGATTATTTCGCGAAATTACGACATTTGAGGTCAATTCTAACTGAGAGAGTTGTATTGATGATTCTAATCATTGTAATTCTGTAAATACATATTTTTTACTGTCGCGAATCATATTTTGGTCAATATACAACATGCACATTGCAAAAACATTAAAAAAAATTGATTTCGGCGGGTAGCATAGCGCATCCCCCCCCCCCCCCCCTTAACGCTCTATTTTTGTGCTGGTGGCGCCATCTACGCACGTGCATCTCGTTTCTCTGATAATGTCCTATTGAGAAGCATTTGAGAATTCGGCTCCAAAAATGATAATTTATTTTTTATTTTATACCCCTTTACTAATAAACGTTGTATAGCGTCTGTATAGTTACACAACGCTGTGTCTTCTTCTTTCGAAAGTTAAATTACTGACGACTGAATCTCTGATATAACACGTTTATTAGTAAAGGGGTTAATGTCTTGGACGCATTTCTTATTTTTTACGTTTTTTTTATATGACTTATTATTCAGAGTTTTTGTTTTTTTAAACAACAGTAGTTTATAGGGTAGGTATTAAATGAGAAATAGTAAAAAAATCATGGCTTTTTTTATTTAGACATTGCCCAACAATAGTGCGACCCAACAGCATCCTTATTGTACGAAAAGTTTCAACGCAGGCTGGACCTGCGTTGAAATTTTTCTTCGTCGTCCAGAATCAGTGGTAACAGATTGTGCATCGATGTTCCTGCCCATGCCACCCTGTTATCTGGTCATACACACGCACAAATAATAGCCGCTAAAAATCTTGAACGAAAATGGCGCCGCCTACGCAGCATGGGACAGGTGCCTCAGGGCTCAGGTGGACCAAGTGCTTTTTTCCCAGAAGATGGCGGCAAAACTAAAATATCTTTACTAATTCCAGCGCATGGCTGCTCTAGGCTGTTTCGTAACCACAGCGGAGAATGTTCTCTTCAAGCTAATGAAAGATAAGAAGCATCCTCAGTTCAAACACATTTCCAAACTGAATAAGGATCCAACTGTAGATACGTTATGGTTTACAAATGCAACGTCCAAATTATAAGTTAAAATGACCATTAGATTAAAATTTAAACCCCAAGGTCTCAAATGACATTTTGTGGCTCTACTATAGTAAGGAAGTGTCACTTAAAAGTGACAGGAACAGCTTGAGACTAAACCTTGTGCCTTAAAGGGGAAGCGCTAGAATAGCCCACAGTAAGAGGTAGTGTACAAACCTCGTAAGTTCATATTATAAACCTCTTCATCTGCCGAGCCTTTTCCCAACTATGTTGGGGTCGGCTTCCAGTCTAACCGGGAGCAGCTGAATACCATTATTTTACATGGAGCGACCGCCTATCTGACTTCCACGACCCAGTTACTGGGTATTACGATACCCCTTGGTAAGATTGGTTGTCAGACTTTCGGGCTTCTGACTACGGAATCATAATCGGAATTATAATCATCAACACAAACCCTCTGAACTATTTCATGAAATATCAATCAAAGCCATTGATCCTGGCTGTCATTCGTGAATCTTTGACAATCGTCAGACTTTCGGGCTTCTGACTACACAATAACGATTGTCAAAGATTCACGAATGACAGCCGGGATCAACGGCTTTGATTGATATTTCATGAAATAGTTCAGAGGGTTTGAATCGATGATTATAATTCCGTTAATACTTTGTCACGGCCGCGAATTATATCAACATACAACTGACACTGACATGCAAATTACAAAAACCATAAGAAAATTTGAATTTCGCTGTCTATCCTGGCGTTTCCCCCATAAAACTGAGTTTTTGTAGAAATCTCGGACGTAGGCGATGTTAATTTTACGGGGTTATTTTTAAATTTAATGCGTGCACCCAATGAAATGTTGAAGTCCTAAATTTTTTACTCTTTTACGAAAGACTACAATATAAATATTGTTTGGATAAGATCGGTTTGGGTTTTTTTCTTAAATGGGATTGCAAGGCCAAGAACCTGAGGAGTATTTTTTTTTTTCATTTTTCGACTTAGGGCGGATTCAATCAATCTTTCATACCCAGCGTAAGGGTTATCCTGGGAATAAATTTAGAATTTTTGACAGTTAGTCGATAAAAATCTGTCAGACGTTAATGTCATTCCACGGTTAAAAGATGACTGGTAAAATTAGCTCTAAGTCATCCATTATTTGTATGGTGATTGTTTATTTTATTTTGTTAACTTTATAAATTGTATTCTAAGTTCGGTTTTTTAAACAGCGTACTTAAATATTTTTATATTGTATTAAATGAGAAGTTGCACTTAGACTTGACATTCCATGTTTTTTTTATTAAGAGTAATTTTAATATGAGAAGTGTATTAACTCTGTTATTCTTTTTCCTACATACGCCAGCACATCAAGCTACCCGAAACTGTCAAATTTTCCCAATCAACTTTGAACCTTATGCTTTAGCGATAAAGTTGTAGCTTGATGTGCTGGCGCCTGTACCACTTTTTATTCATGATATCATTGATTACATGATAATAATTATTGCACATAATAGATATTTAAATAAGTGATGGGACCACTCTAGACATGACATTTTTTACTACAAACGATTGTATAATTATAACTTACCAATGCACTTTTTACTCAAAATAAAAGTTTTCATACGAACCTTGTTTTATTTTCAGCGTCTCCAATCCATCGGTGTCTTTGTGGGCACTTCGGAGAATGTCCTATTCAAGCTTATGGGCGACAAGAACCATCCAGCATTTAAACACATTTCTAAACTTAGTACAACGCCTACTCCTGACGAATTTGGACTTAGTCAGAAAAGTGATCAATTGTAAAGAGCTGTAATAAGGGCTAGATTCATAGAGAGCATTTTGACTTTACGTTGCAAAATATGGAAGTGTTTCATATGAATATGAACCTTATTCCTACGCAGATACTGTTCATATTCGGATAAGTGAATCTGAACAAGCGACGCATAGGAATATGAACGTAATACATGTCTATAATGTGCAATAATTTAAAGCCAAATTGGTATCTGTGAATCTTGCCCCAAGACTAAAGGGTTCCGGAAGCGAGGCCAGTTTGAGAATCGGTACCCTTAAAGGCCACTGAGACTCAGAGACTCACGCTTGGTTCATTAAGTATACAGGGTGAATTTTCCAAGTGGGCGTGGATGGCCAAATTCTAAACTATGAGGAATAGCGAAAAGTACTCAAAGGAGTCGCGGGCTCGATTTTGATGAAAACTAAAACTGCATCATTGGATTTTAGAAAAATCAATATTTCTAGCCAGGAATCGAACCTGATGATTTTGAAAAAAAAACACACACTGTATTATTACACCATTCGATAGTGTCGCTAATAAGGATCAAATTCTGGGAAGTAATGACATACGGCAAACTTAAGGATAATGTTGAGTCTTAATAAACTGCTTCTTATTTTAAAGTATTCATACCTACATTACGTACCTTGTTCGAAATGATGCTCAATATTTTTATTAACACACCCGCAGTGCAGTCACCTTCACAACATTATGTTATAAATTCAAATTTCTATTACGATCTGTAGAAAATATTCTAATGGAATCAATAATATTGTAATGCTGAATGCAGTACAATCCTTGAGACGTCGAATCCTATGTATTGAAAACAATGGTCATCATTATGAACAAATTAATCAGTTAAGGTTTAATAGGTAGGTATAGGTAACATAACTCGGGCCCGGCTAAATAATAACAGCCGCAGAGGTCAGTCCATCAGGTTAAGCTACGCTTGCCGCGATTGGTCTGTGGATGGGTGACCATCTTTACATACCGAGACCCCTCCGTGCCTCGGAAAGCACGTTAAGCCGTTGGTCCCGGTTGCCATTCCAGGATCTTTGACAGTCGTTACGGGTAGTCAGAAGCTCGAAAATCTGACAACCAGTCTTACCAAGGCGTATCGTATTACCCAGTAACTGGGTTGTGGAGGTCAGATAGGCAGTCGCTCCAAGTAAAATACTGGTATTCAGCTGCGTCCGGTTAGACTGGAAACCGACCCCAACATAGTTGGGAAAAGGCTAGTAGGCAGATGATGATGGGGTAGGTAACATGGACACGAGCTCATTTTTAACAAAATAAAAAAGTATTTTGTTAAAAATGAGCTCTTTCCTTTAGTTTGCCGTATGTCATTACTTCCCAGAATTTGATCCATATCAGGGACACTATCGAATGGTGTAATAATACAGTGTGTGTTTTTTTTTTCAAAATCAACCGGTTCGATTCCTGGCTAGAAATATTGATTTTTCAAAAATCCAATGATGCAGTTTTAGTTTTCATCAAAATCGAGCCCGCGACTCCTTTGAGTACTTTTCGCTATTCCTCATAGTTTAGAATTTGGCCATCCACGCCCACTTGAAAAATTCACCCTGTATAGTTAGCGCCACGAAAGATGAGACTTGATACGCCACGTGGTTTGACTTGCGCATGACACGATTTTAGGTCTCTTTAGCGGTATGAGGTCTGAGCGCGGGACGGGACCGGCATAGGGGGCGGCGGAAAGAGCGCGGGAGGCGGGGTCAAGTCTCATCTTTCGTGGTGCTAACTATACCAGCGAGTAATCGCTCGTCGCCGTCGCGCAATCGCTGCTCGCTAACTCATTTCTAGTTGCTAGCTCTACTCATCGCTGGGTATTGGGACAGACACCAAAAATTGGAAGGGATTTTAAAGTAATCTTTTGAAAATGTTTAATTATTTTTCAAAGTAATTCATCAAAGGTGTACATACAATATGCTAACCGTTTCCTTACGAATCATTTTGATCCATTTAATTTTCTATCATAATTATTTTGTTGGTGATGTTTACGAATAGGTATTTTAGACCCAATGTAGTGCGCTTGTATAATTTCGTCCATGTCCATAAAATGTATGGAAATACGTGCACGTTATAACTTTATATCATTCCCGCCACTTTGATTTATTTTGATTAAATGGCGGCTACGCTTGTAACCTATATAAATCGATAGCCGACATCAATGCAATAACGTTCAAAATTGATCACGTGACATCCATATTTTTTAGATTGCACAAGAGGCCGCCATTTTGAAAAAAACAAAAACAAAATGGCGAGCAGGTAGGTATGCCATTGTCCATATAAAAATCTTCAATCCCCTCCTAAGTCAGGTTAAAAACAATAGAATAGAATACTCTTTTATGTACACCATAAAAATTACAGACATAAATATAGAAAAACCCGGAAAACGTTTTAACTTTCACGACTTCAAAGCCGCAGACACAGCTTTATGATAACTCAGAAATCAAACAAAGCTCGAGACAAGAACTATGCTTACGTACGTAGTTACAAGTAGTTTCTTCATTTTTCCATACATTGTAATTCCCTGTTATCGCGATGCCATGGATATCCACGACAATATCGCCTCGTTAGAAATTATAAAAGCGCATAATAGCTACAAGTTTGTAGTCATATTTATATAAAAACAATTATTATATTATTTTAAGCTTACCTATAGTGTTGCCATGTATATCTTACGAAGGATTCAAGAAATATAGAAAGTAGAAGCTCAAAGTAAGTACTAAAAATATAAGTTTATTTTAAATAAATTTCCTCACTATTACAATATTAATGTAGATCAGCAAAATAATTCAACACTTAAGATTTAAGACTGAGGAAAATAAAATGTAAATAATGTTGGAATAATGTAGATTAGATGTATTATAGTTATTGCAAATCGCGAGCGCTCGGAAAGTGGTTCTTATTGACATTTGGCATACTTAATAGATTCCATGTTCTATATGGAATCAATTATGAGACAAAATAAAAAATTGCGCATGCAGCACCGTACACGAGATAGAATAGAAGTGAAACTTCTTAAAAAGAATAAAAGACATTTAGTGTGAGACAGAGAGTAATATTTTTCTTCTCCCTCATGCATGTAAAGAAATGTATCTAAACTTGACGCGTCCTTGTAATCTCACTCTATTCTCGTTCAATTTTCGAATAGCCGCCTAAAAAGTATCACTTCAAAAATCTGATCAAGAAAGTCAGGGACAAGTATGTCTATTATAGAGGTATGAGGAACAGGGTGTAAAGTTCACTCAACCTCCATAGAAAAGGGAGGATCCTCCGACATGTCGGGCCGTTGTATCTATGCTAGTTGCGCGGTAAACTCTGCTTGCGAAATGCAGGATTTTGCGTGACGTCAGTATGACGCGTTGTTCGCATGTGGCGTTGTAGATACCGCTACACTATAAATGCAGATACGCTTTTTATTAGCTGAAAAATATACACTGGCATAACATCACGCCTGTTTTCACCGAAGCATTAGGCATAGGTGTACGTAACTATAGTACAGACGCCAGCATATAAAGCTACTACAATCTGTCAAATTTCTTTAATAGATTTTCAACTTTATCGCTAAAGTATAAGGTTCAAAGTTGATTGGGAAATTTTTACAATTTCGGATAGCTTGATATGCTAGCGTCTGTGCCTACACCCACATTTCGCCAGCTATATTAAAGTCTCATGACGCCTGATTCAAATCCAGGATCCAAACAAAAATTGCTATAATTTCACGTGCGCTCGTGAGATGCAAGAACTATAATCGTAACTTATATCGAATATTATATTTGATTAAAAATGCAATTAGTTTTATTTCAACAGCGACCATTTCAGTTGCTCCTTCGCCGATTGTAACACCTGAAAATAAGAAAAACTAACATAGGTATCGAATATTATTACATTACAATAATTACTATCTCCTCATGCACGAGGTTGTTGGTACAAATCCGGGCAAATACCAATGTGACTTTTTCAAATTCACATACAGACTGGCAGGAATACCCGATGCACAACCTGTCACCATGGATCCAGTACATAATTCTGAACACCCGTGCGTAAATATTTGCTCTGCCATACATCTTGACGTCGCGTCTTAGGTATTGGACTTTTGTATGAAAAAGCAATTTTTTCTTTGATAACCGGCTAAAAATTTCTATGCTACGCCTAGAATCATGTCCTGAATTCATGGTTTCAATTTGCGCGTCGATGTTCCCTGCCACCCTCTATATGTACTTTCTAAGTTTATCTTGGACATCACTACCAACCTTCCGAAATCGAGTTGCCAAAAAAAAAATCGTCTATTATTGACATTTCTACTATCAAACATTACCGTCAGATATATATGCTGCCAGAGGGATGTCGCATTTTTTGCAATATGAGTGTGCACTGATTGAGATACAGAAGAAAACTTGAAACATACTGTCAGGTTTTTACACCGCAAAAGTGATGTCAGATATTTTTAATCACCACGAGGTATCAAATTCTTCTGGATAGGCATATAGTATATTTAACTGTATAGGCAGATGTTTATATCGCGAGCCATGTCCGATATTATTGCATTCTAAGAGGTGACGCGGACGGTTCCCTATCCATTTGCATAAAATTTTAAGACCTAATATAATTTAGCATAATTTTGTTTGGCATAATTATATTTTCGCATAATATAATTACGCATAACAGCTTACGCATATTTTTTTAAAGCATGTTTTTTTTAATCATAATAATGATTAAGCATAACATTCTAAAGTATAGATTTAGCTTGCTAGTTTTATTTCTAACGTCAGGTCGACGGAGCCCCGCTGCGCGGGGCTCCTATTTCTGTCTGCAGGGTTAGAAGGAACCTAACCAAACCGAACCTCGGGGTGCCCCTAACGTCGTTTAGTATTATGCGAATTAAATTTATGCCAAACCAAATTAGTCTTTAAGATGATTATGCCAACATAAAATGTATGCCTAAAAAAATTATGCCGAAGTATTATTATGGCAAAACAAATTGTGCCAAAATCGTTAAGCCGAAGTATATTAGGACAAAGAACATTATGCGAAAAGAAGGGATCCCGTTCCTTTGATGTCACATATTTGTGCTGCCGCTTGTATGTATATGTCTTCCACAAATTATCACATATATTAGCCGTCATCGGCGACAAATATCAATGGATGAATCATGACATCAGATTTTATTGCCGAGCTGTTCATAGTAATATTATTATATTTATGCTCGTGATACTTGTGTAAAAATAAATTGTAGGGATATTGTTACATTCTACCTCTTTGTGTCGTGTTAAATTGTTATTTTTCTTAGGATTGAAAAGGCTTAGACAGGTTTAGAACGCTCGAATATACTGGCAGTTGAGATTCCTGGTATAATTCAGTACATTTTAATGTGTTCTATATTTTGTCAAGATATACAAGATGATGTTTTCACACCATTTTTTTTTATTTAGCATAATTTGCATTTCAGCGATTTTCTCTCAGTTTAGAACTTACACGTAATGGCTAGAAAAAAAAATCACCCTGTTATCTGAAATATTGCGGGGTAATTGCGTAACACACTAACAGCAGCCATGGCTTTCACTTTGACAGTTCAACAACATTCATTGCGTTATTTACGTTGTTGAGCAGACAATTTTTTTTAACATATGAAGCAATGGTTTAGCAATATCCTTCAAAATGATTCAGATTGATTGATAGTGTGTCACGCAGGATGGTGTTGGGTAGACACCTACGCGGTAGAATTACTACAGTCAAACGGGGTGAATAGGGATGCAGGGGTGAATCGGGACGAAACTTTAAAATGGATTTTAACGTTGAAATAATGTAGTTTGTTGTCAATAAGGGCACGTAATCGTTAATTAAATTACAGTAAACACATTAGGGTCCTTTTTGGTCACAAACTATATTATTTTACTGTTAAAATCCCTTTTAAAGTTTTGTCCCTATTCACCCCGTTTGACGGTACTAGCAGAAAGTACAAATCTTGCTTGGCTAATAACAGGTATCTACATATTGATTTACGCATAACTAATACAATGTTTTTACACCTACACCAGGTGAAAATACCCAAAGGTTTAGCGTATTCCTTTAAGCATTTAAATGAAAAAATCTAAATAAAAAAAAAGAAAATCTATTTTTTTTAAATGACCGATTTCTGCCAATAAAAATAAGCATCAAAGAAAAAGCGATACAGCCAATGAAATGGGGTTGCCAATGAGAAAAAATAAATGAAAAAAAATAAAAATGTTAGTAAATAAAAATTTAATAAGCACTAAATAACTACAATTACAATTAAATGTAGAAATACGTAATCTCAAACTATTTGCCCCCGGTTCGCTTACATATTCATTATGTTCTGTAGAATCTGAAATTTTTAATAAATAAAATCATTGTCAACTTATAATTTTGTAAAAAATCGTGGTTAATATATCCAATTACTATTTTACTTCAAAAACTTTCAAATCCCAGTGTGTTTTACTAAAATATCTCGTGAATCTAATGAATATATAATAATACTTGCATCCCAAATTAATAGTTTAATATTATAATAATGATTGCGTTAAGTGTAAATACAAATATTAAATAAAAACGATAAACAAACACCACGTGCAAACAAACAATAAAATAGAGATATTTCAAAATGTTTATTTAAGTAACAAAAATCATAAAGGAACAATATTATTAAATATATTAATAACTTTATAGGTACTTGAACTACAAAAATATTAAAAAAAAAACGTTTAAAAATACTTCTATGGACCAGAAATTAATGGCAAATTGTGCTGTATCTTATTTAAATACTGATATTATTTTCAATTTGTCATAAGAACATAATAATATTCGATTTACTTTAAAAAGTAATGTCTAATACTTAAATACATTTATTTATAAACTAATTTTATTGATTTATATACTTACATATTATCAACATAAAATTGTCTTTTCGTAAAATGGGAACAAAAATGTAATGACATTAATTGATAAATATTCGCGATCTCAAGCGACGGTGTTGCCAAATTGGACTCAATCAATCTGCCTAGCCTTTTCCCAACTATGTTGGGGTCTGCTTCCAGTCTGACCGGACCAGCTAAATACCAGTATGTTACATGAAGCGACTGCCTATCTGACCTCCACTACCCAGTTACTGGGTAAAACGATACCAATTGGCACGACTGGTTGTCAGACTTTCGGGCTTCTGACTACCCGTAACGACTGAAAAAGATCTACGAATGACAGCCGGGTCCAACTGTTTAATGTGCTTTCCGAAGCCAAATGAAATATTAAACAAAATAAAAATAATATGTTGGTAATCTAAATGTGCAGGATTATCAATTCGTGAGAAAAGTAATAATAATAATAATAATAATAATAATAAATTTATTTAGCTAAGATTACATTCGTGTGGAATTGAATTCCTAGATCTCACACTAGGATTCCCTGTGTTGTGAGATCCAGGGTCCTTCGTTCCGTTAACAATTTTATGTAATTTAAGATACATTTTTAAACTTAAAACTTAAAATAAAAGAAGTTATGTTATACATGGTGGTGTTTGTGTCAGATTGTGTTAGTGTTGTGATATAGTGTATGTATGCTATAGGTATGTATATAAGCGAGTACACTTATGTATTTGTGAATTGTCAATCTGTGTGTATTTTACTTATACTACGAGACTTTCTGTCATATCGTAGTCCAGTGTTCGAAGCCAATTTGTTACCGTCACTCTGCATTTTTTTTGTGTTAGTTTTAGTATTTTGTGTAGATCATTGAGTTTAGTGTATATGTGAGGTCCCATAAAACCGTAAGACCTTCTGCCGATGGTTTTACGACATCGGATTTTATCCCAATTAACTCTTCGACTTGAGATGACACAAGTGCTCAAGGCAGTTTTATGGAATCGTAAGGTGACAGACAGTATGTAAAGCTGTCTGACCCTTAGTACTCCAACTTCAGTATAGAGTTTATTCGTGGGGTACCGGTACGGTCGTCTATAGGCAACTTTTAGTAGAGCACGTTGAGCTCGTTCTACTTTAATTAGCGAGGTCTTGCCCGCACCTCCCCACGCTACTATGCAGTAATTGAGAATGGATTGACAAAGGGAGAAGTAGATCATCTTCAGGACAGAGTCATCAGCAATCTTGCCCAGATAATTATTAAAAAAATAGTACTTACTTTGTTTTTAATAGAAGGATCTAAAATTATACAATTACGTATAGATAAAGAAATACTATCACCACTAGTCACACAAAAAAAGGATTAGGCCAGGCGGAGCCAGGAGGGGGTCGCATTATTCTTTGTTCTGTACAGGGCAAAAATATAAAAAAAAAAAACTAATAAATAAATTCCTTCTGAATTTTGTAATTGCTCCCCGTCATTGTGATAATTTTTTGCTCTGAACCATACCTAGGAACCTTCTGGTTACGGAAATATTGAAGGATAAAGTTCCAACTTTTTTTTATTAAGAAAACAAGTTTTAAATGTTATAAATTAACTTTAAATACGGGGCACAACTGTAACGTTGCATGCACAATGTTTTACATGCATTACATTGCGCGCTGCACATCTGCGAATTTCCACACCAAAAATAAAAGTCGTTTGACAAGCAATATTTTTTGGTCAATGTTACTTAGTTTGATGAACAGAATGTGCAAATGACGGCTAAGTATGTATGTTTGCCCTTGACTGTACGTGTCTTCTGGTCGAGATTCGTGGTGTGCACACCGAAATTGCTCGTGCGCCGAACGTCAATTGAGATCGCGAATAATCATCGAATTAAAGAAACCATTGAAGTATCAAGACATACAAGTTAAAAAGGTGGTACAACACTATTTACGAAGTTGATAGATACAGGAAACTAAAGATCGAGAGTCAACGCGATATGGGCCTCTATGTTGTTTTTTGTTGCATAAAATATTGGTGTCAAAAAACTGCTGAGATACTGTTTTTTTTATAAGTGAAAACTTCTTTAGGCGCAATTTTTTGAGATGGGAAAAAACTTAAACTCGCGCCACTGTTACCGTAATCGACACCGCTTCGGATGTGTTCGGCTGTCCTCGGGATGTAACTCGGTTTTAATGCATATCCGATATGTCAGTGAGTGATGGCAAAGTATTCTGTTTGTGTTTTGTTTTCACTTCTGTCGGCACTCCCGGAGTGCCGCTGTTTTTTTTTTTTAATGGCATCTCGCAGGTGAACCTAGAAGGTTTTAGGCTACTAAACCTAGCTACCTAAGAATCACACTAATATTATAAATGCGAAAATTTGTGAGTGTGTGTTTATATGTTTGTTACTTCTTCACGCTCAAAAGGCTGGACAAATTTTGATAAAATTTTGTATGGAAGTAGCTGACTCCCTGGATTAACATATAGGCTACTTTTAATCCCGATATTCCCACGGGATCGAAACTTATGCGGTTACAATCGCGGGGCGCACCTAGTTTCTTAATAAATTAAGGCCTCCACACTGGGCATAAAATAAAAAAATAAAAACTAAGCTATTACTCGCTAAGGGCACCCGCTGTGGGATACGGAGCTCGGCTTAGGGCGTCACTGGGGGAGGGCAGCTGGATCGGATCAAATGTGATTGACTGACTGAATTACCAACTGTTAATGAAATCACTTGGCATGAGTTTTATAGTCTGTTAGCAATTTTTTCAGAAACTGGGTGCTAAGCCACGGTTTCATAGAGCGGTGGCCGCATGATGGCAGTAACGGCTATCATGAAAATCCAGCGGGGATTCTCTCTAGGGAAACATCAACGAAAGGGGTTAGAAGATTTTTGTATGGAGGGTGGCCCTAAGGTCGGACGCCATTTTGTTTTTTTTTCAGAATCGCGATGCACAACAAAAGTTATATATTTAGATAGAGGACGCTTATACAAACAAAAAATGTTACGTAACATAATATCCTAAAGCGTCAGGTTTCGGAGTTATTCACCAAAATAAAAGTCGAAAACAACAAGGATTTTTTTGTTTTTTTTTGCCCTCCAGTAGGCTTATTCACAAAGCTACGATACGGCTTGGTACCGTATCGAACGTCAATGTTATCGACGAAGTCCTATAATCGCTATTCACAAATCGGAAACCGTACAATTTTGACAGTTCATATACGGTATGAACACATCAATTCTTCCGACAGATATTTGCTGTCGGAAACGTTATCGAAACGAAGAATGATTGTTTATTAAAAAGTAATTAGCAGTTAAAGGTATAGTTTTGACCGCTGCATACCCAAGTAAGTATATTTATATAATTTTAAGTGGTTACATACGTATCTACGAAACACTTAAACTCGTTCTAGACATTTTTTAATTATTTGGTAGATGGAGTACGTGATTTTAAGATCAAGAGACGATCGTCGTGCCGCAGAACAACAGAGGCAGGAGACATTGTCTCTTCACCGGACCCTAAGGGACGCGGCGGATCCGTTTGCCGATCCGCGCTTCCAGTCTGTATACAGGCTAACACCGGACATAGCCTTATTAGGAAAATAAAGCCCTATTTTTATAACACGCACTCCTCAGCCGCAATCCCAGTAGAATTAAAAGTAAGTATCTAAGCAAAATTACTTCTTAAGTACTTGCCATCATCAAAACATCACTCTTGAGAAGAGTTACGAAGAGGTGGTTTAATACACCCACTATTACATACTATTGCCATCAACCAGGCACAAATTCAAATAGGTACTATTCTAACCTTTTATGCTATCTTTAATTTTTACTACTTAAGTGTGATAGAGAGGATCTAGGTAAACTGGTAAACCTTCAATAATTAACAATAGGTACCTAGCAGCGTTTATTCACTTCACAATAATATCTTTTTAGTTCAAACCAAAATGTCGGAAAAACAATTATTATTCCCGATTTCCAGGTTTGACAGAAAGTTAAGTTTACGAAGCAAGTTTAATAGAAATCAGATAAATTTTATTTATTAATAAAATCATTGTTTACTATATTTTATTTGATAAAAGTTACTCAATGCATAATTTATAGTCGACCTTAATGAAATACTCGATAAAAATCATTTATGTACCACTTATAATTTTCTACCACGAATATCTATTTACTACCATTTTGTAGCGTTCCCCGTACACACACCTATAATCGGTTGGAAATAAACCCTGCCACACGGATCTCTGAATAGCGTTTTGCCAGTCCTTCGGTTCAGAAATCAGGTTATCGAATAAGTGTCATTGTCGATACGATAGTGAATCGTATGCTTGTGAATAGGGGGGCAGGTAAGGATATTGAACTATTGGGGTAATAGAAACGTTATGAAACCTTTATGGAGAAGAAACAAATGAAGAATAGACATTTTTTAAATAAATAATTAAAAACGGCTATTTATAGTTCGTTTTTTTAATCCCAGAGACTAATCTGACATTTAAGTCTTTTGTGTTTTCGTTTTTTTTTAGTATAGAAGTTTAACATTACACTTGTCAGAATAGTCTCTTGGATTAAAAATCGAACTATAAATTGCCGTGTTTAATTATTTATTTAAAAAATGTCTATTCTTCATTTGTTTCTTCTCCATAAAGGTTTCATAACGTTTCTATTACCTCAATAGTTTAATATGCTTACCTAGAGGGAAAAAAAACAAAAAAATCCTTGTTGTTTTCGACTTATATTTCGGTGAATAACTCCGAAACCTGACGTTTTAGGATATTATGTTATATAACATTTTTTGTTTGTATAAGTGTCCTCTATCTAAATATATAACTTTTGTTGTGCACCGCGATTCTGAAAAAAAAATCAAAATGGCGGCTGATTTTAGGGCCAAAACCTTCAAACCCCTTTATACAACGTGTAACGTTAAATGCGCAAAACCTGAGACACCCCAACTGATTTTTAATTCAATTGACCTATTTCAGAGAAAAAAAAAAATCATTAAACATTTTTTAAAGGTTTTATGTGCGGTTTAAGTTTTACTGGCAATTCTAATAATTTCTTGCGTCTGCGACGACGCTCTATCGAGGGAGGAGTCGTCACCGGGCCGCTGCGCCGCCGCGCCGCGCTGACATTATTATTTACTGTCTACGCTCCTAAAAACTTAGGTTATCTTTGAACAGTGATTTAAATGTTTCCATCACACTTTTCCAGGCTTGGACTGACAACATTAGGCAACCCACATTTTTAGACTAAATAGCTTTTTACCTACAGTAATTAACTTTGTCATGACAACGCGCCAACATTCTCACCATTTCACATTATTGAATGTTTGTGTACAAAAACGCCAGTCGCGAAATTCGCGCGCACGCGCCGCCTCGCCGGGGTAACGGGATAGAACAAATTACACCTGTGACGCATGTGCCGGCGCCGCTCAGACTGAAGTAAACACGGCCACTGTCACGTATTTCGCACGCCCCGCCCCCGTGCAGATCGTCATTTCTCTTTCTAACCCTTAGGTTAAGTTTAAGTTAAAAAAAGATAGATAGCATTATTGTTTACTTCAAATGGTCTTATTCATGGTACTTACTGTATGGAAGATTCGTATTTACATTGAAATAAGAGCTATTATTACCCCGCGTATGAGAAAATTTAAATTGGTCGACAACAATTTGTGTTTGTTTACCTATTTTGGCGGGTTTGCGCATGTGATGGCTTGACCTATTAATAAATAGACACGGCAACGTTTTTAATGAAGATTTTTTGAAAAATGTGACCTATATTAAAAAGTGGTTCAATTGATTCTGCTCGTCATTCTGATCAAACTATTTTCAGGTTTTGCGCATTTAACGTTACACGTTGTATATCGACGGCGAAATGCTAATACCTCCTAACTGACATTTTTCGAGAAATTAACTTTTTTATCGCTTTGAATTTAAAGGCGTTATTCGCATGTTTTAGTGAAATCTCCTAAGTGTATTTTTAGTTGCAACACCAACAGCATTAAATTAAAATGTGGAGAGAACTCCCAACTAAACCAACGTGTCTATTTTTGAACGTTTTGTGTTAATTTTTGACTTTGTCAGTTAGGTGTTATTGGCACATCGCCGTCGATATAACATTTCAATGACGTCATTCTTCATCGCGGACGCTATGTGGCGGGCACAGCAGTCTAAGGAAACCTTAGCTGTAGTCACGCTCTAGGCAAAAAGAGTCAACCATAACAACTTTGGGAGTAAAAAATCTCTTTACTCATTTTTGACCAATTCAGTTCTAAATTTGCCAAAGAATGGCCGCACGAAATTCAATAAAATTGATATACAAGAACATTTGTTTGTTTTTTTTTTATTTGTTTTAGCTCGGAGAATCTCCGAGCTATCTAAACAAAAACAAACATTACTTAAAATAATAGTTCTTGTATATCGATTTTATTAAATTTCGAGCGCCCATGGCATTACATCTTTGGCAAATTTAGAAACGCCGGGACCTTATAAATAATGAAGCTCTGTTTTTTAAGAACTGAGTAAGTACGGCTATTCGGACCGCAAAGGTTAATTTTGCGTAGCAAACCGTCCCTTTGTACACATACGTCTTTCTTGTCGTAAAAACCGACTTCAAAAAAAAAACACTACAAAGTGAAAAATAACTTTAATTTCGGAAGTCGGTGTCAAAAAACGAAAATGCGGAACCAACGACACCGACTTCCGAAATTAAAGTTATTTTTCACTTTGTAGTGTTTTTTTTTGAAGACGGTTTTTTTTTTTTTTTGTAAAAAAGTTTTTATTTTTCACTTTTTAGTTGTACCTACCCCACACAAATTCAATTAACACTAGTGCATTGAAGAATTGAAGACGATTCGAAGAATCATCAAAATTCGCATAGAAATGTCGGAGATGCAGTACATTTATGCATATAACTTCGTACATAAGAATAATTACCTAATGTTTTATATACTAAAACCTTCCTGAAAGTATGTAGATCACACTAATGAAAGAATTATCAAAATCGGTTCAGTAGTTTTTGAGATAATCGCGGACATACAAACATACATACATACATACATACGGGTCGAATACAGAACCTCCTTTTTTAAAGTCGGTTAAAAAACTACGGTTTATTCGCCATGTGTAGGCACGGTCGTCAGTGTTTTATGGGTCAATATGGGAGCTTGTTGACAGACACGTTGTTTCTACCTAAAGAAACCGTGCCGTATACAAAGGGCCTTATACCTCCAAAAATAAAAAAAAAAGAGCATAATTTCGACTCACTTTCAGCGGCGTACTTTACGTCTAGAATTCCCTGTATCTATCAACTTACAACCGATACCCAGTGCATTACAAAAGTGACAAACACAAAACTAGAGTCTACCAAAACATCTTATTGACTTGTTCCATTACCTGTGCTACTGTTTGTTCGCCTAGAGGGACGTCTTCCGTGCGTAGGGCAGCCCGGCCGACTATGGAGGTTGGGTCGGAGTCTAGGATTACTCTGGAAAGGAGAAAATTGGGTTATAGTGTGTGGAGAAATGAGAGAACGGCATGAAATAATTAAGGTGATATATTGATAAAATTTGGTTTTTCTATTTCGTGGAACTTGTTAAGTATGTGGAATAGGGATTTAACATTTTGGTATATGTTTTTTGACTCTTTGGTTTAGTATCATGTAAAAGGAATACACGATTCAATAATTTTTTTTCGATACAAAAAAATTGCAAAGTTTATATCTATTTTTTTACTGTTTTCGACATCACGGGGAATTTACTTTAAAACACATAGAGAATTATATTATCATATCTTAAAAAATGCCTAACGCGCCTAAAGAAGTTTTCACTTCAACAAATGAGCGTGCTTATGACCAGCAGCGGACAATGGCGGTCGACCATTTTTCACCCTTATGTCCTTGGTAATAAGGTTGAAAAGTGGTCCACCGCCAGGATCCGCGATGGACCATACGAAAGAAGTGTAAACTTACGAGTCGAGCCGAATATATGCGATTCAACGTCACCGACCGACTGGAGCCGAGTATACCCGATTCAGCGTCACCGACCGACTGCAGCCGAGTATACCCGATTCAGCGTCACCGACCGACTGGAGCCGAGTATACTCGGTTCCGCGTCACCGACCGACTGGAGCCGAGTATACCCGGTTCAGCGTCACCGACCGACTAGAGCCGAGTATACCCGGTTCAGCGTCACCGACCGACTGGAGCCGAGTATACTCGGTTCAGCGTCACCGACCGACTGGAGCCGAGTATACCCGGTTCAGCGTCACCGACCGACTGGAGCCGAGTGGACCCGATTCAGCGTCACCGACCAAATGCAGCCGAGTATACCCGATTCAGCGTCACCGACCGACTGGAGCCGAGTGTACCCGATTCAGCGTCACCGACCAACTGCAGCCGAGTATACCCGATTCAGCGTCACCGACTCTTGAATGTCGGCTCAGAAAGGGCGCAAAGTGCGCACAAAGAAGTTTTCACTTCAAAAATAGTTAAGGAGAGCAGCAAGTATCTTACCCGCCATCACAGATCTCATCGAAGGCCAGCATGACAGAGTCCAAGTTGTCCAGTAGCACCCGTCTCTCCACGTTCCTCCGTAGGAGTATGCTCACCGACTCGTAAAGCGCGTTCAGTACAGATTGGAGAATTAACTGCAATGACAGTGAATATTAGTTAAGTATAGTAAAATTGCGCAGAGCTGCACACCCCCACCCTATTACAAGTTAAACAAATATCAACTTTATTTCAATGAAAATTAAGTTGATTTCAGAGTGACTGAAAAAGTTATAAAAATATTTGAAGTTGTAGCGTAAACTGAACTTTATTGTGTAGGAATTAAAGTTATATTTCCATTAATTCATATTTGTTTACATTTTTGGCAAATGAATCGCGAACGCAGATTAGTAAATTGGCTGTTTTAGTTTTTCCAGTCAGTATGTATTAATTTTGAAGATCAAAAGTCATTTATTCAAATCAGGCTGAGAATCAGCACTTTTAGAATGTCAAAATTACATAAAACAGTCTCCCAAATCGCCCGCTCTTCACCACTTCCTAGTGCTTTAGCTGGGAAGAAGTATCGCAACAAACTCCCCAACAGCACAGCTGTCTGTTCAGTTAGTGTGCATACACACGAAACGAGCGACAGGCGTCGACGAAACAGACCTCATCCTCCATAGAAAAGGGAGGATCCTCCGACCAGACGTGGTTTGTGTCTGGTGTGCTACTGCCCGAAGATTGTTTTTTTTTTTTCAGTATTCTGGAAGGTCTACCTAGGAGGCTCGGGCTCGTGTGGATTGGGTAATGACCGGACCCGGGTCGACGGCCCGTTGTGTTCCACGCGCGCCTCAAAGAGATGACAGCACTAACTGACAGGGTCCACTAGGGTCGTTGCCTGGCAGGGTCGCGGGTTGTTCGAAAGAGTTACCGTGGCCCTTGGCACAGGCAACTGAAGGAACACGGGTGGGTTTTAGTCAGTAAAAGTCTAACACGCTCTCGCTCCGCCCAGAGCGAGAGAAGTTATGAAAGAAAAAAAAAAGGCCTCCAGCCCAGCCAGGGCACAAAACTTATAAAGTAAGCGATTAAACGCTAAGGGCATCCCCTGTGGGGTACGGACCTCGGCTTAGGGCGTCGCTGGGAGAGGGCAGCAAGGGACAGGCTGGATCGGATTGTGGAGGCTGTTGGCTGTTTAACTGGACTATAAATTATGCTACTCGCGCATCAAACTTTACTTGCGCGATGCAGGATTTTCCGTGACGTCAGTGTGATGCGCAGTTCGCATATGGCGTACTAGCTGCGCCCCGCGGTTTCACCCGCGTAAATGTTGATCCCGTGGGAATATCGGGATAAAAAGTAGCCTATGTCCTTTCCTGGGACTCAAGCTATCTCTATACCAAATTTCATCTAAATCGGTCCAGCTGTTTGAGCGTGAAGAAGTAACAAACATATAAACACACACACACACTCACAAACTTTCGCCTTTATAATATTAGTGTGATAGTGTGATTGGCGTTATTGAAGTCGCCACAAAAACATTCGTGTGAAACAATATGTGTGTTCCTTTTGTTTTGTTTAATTATGGTATAGAGGTATGAGGAACAGGGTGTAAAGTTCACTCATACTCTATTGAAAAGGGAGGATCCTCCGACCAGACGGGTGTTGTATCTATGCTAGTTGTGCGGTAAACTCTGCTTGCGAGATGCAGGATTTGCGTGACGTCAGTATGACGCGTTGTTCGCATGTGGCGTTGTAGATACCGCTACAATGGCAATTACCTTTCTGACCATAAAATAATAGCAGTGTGGTATAATAAAAAATGAATTACGTACCTCATTTTCATGTGAGCTGCCCATGACGTAGAAGAAGAGGTCCACATTGCTCTTGTATACACATGTCAGACCTTCCAGCATTATGATCTCTGCGTTGGCTCTGAAATCAGTATTTTAACCAGGTAAAAAATTATGTACTTATGCATATTGCACACTTAGATCTAAAGAGAGCTAACTCTAAAATCGAAATATTTGAGGTATGCACACCATCAAATTCCTTAACTAACAAAACAGATGCAAAAACTTATAACATCATTGTTCTATCTGCATTTAAAAAGTATTGATCAATACAGCAAACTCCTGTAGTGCACAGGGAGAAGGTAATCAGTTTTTCAACTTTTCTAAAAAAAGTTTTTTTTTGAGTTAATCGCTGTTTAGATCTAGGTACTGCAATATTATTTTGAAAAATATTAAAACATATAAATATGTTTATGTATTTTGGTCAGCTGATGATGATGATGAATAAAATAATCACAGACTTAGCTAAGACTAATTGTATCAAACCATGCATGCAGTAAGTTAAAATGGACATCTATGCTTGGCATTCATTGGTTACAGCTGTTCTGAGGGGCTCGTGGCTAAATAATAACAGCTGCACGGATAGATTGAAGGTTAAGCTACACTTGCCGCGGTCGATTCATGGATGGGTGACCATCCATTACACATTGAGACCCCTATGTTCCCTTCGAAATCTTTCGGCTGTCCGTAGATCTTTGACAGTTGTTACTGTTAGTCAGAAGACAAAAAGTCGGACATCCAGTCTTACCAAGGGGTGTTGTGTTACTAAGTAACAGGGCTGTGGAGGTCAGATAGGTCGCTCTATGAAACTGACCCCAACATAGTGCAGAAACGGCAAAGCAGATTGATTCTGTCTGCCCGCGATAGGAAAAAAGATGCATCTAACATTTTTTCCAGATTTGAGTTACATACATTGCCAGAATCAGAAAAAAACGGCGCATCTGCTTGTATTTTTTTTAAATATTATTCTAACTTCCTCCAGTAACTAACAGCAATTAATTTCCTGTTTCATTAATTAAAAGATTTATTCCTACATTTTTACTTTTTGTTAGATACATCTTTTTAACTATCGGAGGCAGTATTGGTTTCAGGCTGTCCTATTTTTAAGCCAAATAAATGGTGAGGTCATCTTGGTGGTTCACTTTTTACTTGGTTCCTCAATGCCTAAGGCCCATAAGATGTTTTGTCCTGGCTTGATGCCAAAATGTCAGTCCTTACCTGTGTGTTTTATTAAACAAGTTTTTCTCAAATGCCTTCTGTTCCTTGGTGGTCGGCAGGACATCTTTGTCGTAGTACTTAGCAAGAATGCGGTTGCCATCATTATCCAGGATACACATGCCTTTCACAATGTATAGAGTGGGTTCCTGAAATTCGAAAGTAATCAGACAGTTAGAAATTTTTTAATAATTATAAAAAATGGTCAAGTTGTCATAGAAGTAACAGACAGTCCGCTGTGCAGGGCCTGCATGAAGGATGACGATACACTGGCACATGTGCTTCAAAACTGCCCGGTGGTAGCCACATACAGGGCAAAGTACTTCGGTAACCCAGGTACCCTACGAGAGACGGTCAGTAACATCAAGGCGTTGCTGGCCTTCCATGAGGAGCTGGGGTGGATTTAATAATCGATTTTCCCACCCATACGCAAAATACGCGCATTGACGTGGAGTTGCGGACACCAGCCTGTATGTTCTATGTTATGGGTTTGGTTTCCACACTTAGTCCTTCAAATGGACCATTGTGCGTCACCAGCCCGTATTACCTATTACCTAACTGCCCAGTGGTTGCCACGTACAGGGCAGTCTTTGGTAACCCAGGTACCCTACGTGAGATGGTTAGTAACACCAAGGCGTTGCTGGCTTTCCTTGAGGAGCTGGGATGAATCCGCCTTTGTACCTTTTTGTGCGAAAAGTTTAAATAAATAAATAAATAATCGATTTTCCCATGCGTACGCGAAATACGCGTATTGACATAGAGTTGCGGACACCAGCCTGTATTACCTATAACCTAAAGTGGTCAAGTGTGAGTCGGAGTCGCACATGAAGGGTTCTGACTCTACTGTTTTGTATCACATTCATTTTATTTTTACTTTCGGGTGCAGGGTCCAAACCGTTGGTTAGGACTCCAGAGACAAGAACATTCTCACGATGCGAGCCGTATCGAGGTGTGGGTAGGGGCTAAATACAGTCGCAATTGCCGGAGTCAGCCAAAAAAAATGATCAGGATTGACAACAAACGTGACGATTCAAGAAGCCGGAAATACTAGGAATATGATTCCAATGCATGCAAATATCGAAAGGTTTTTAGTTTATAAGTGTATATGTTACCAAAGCAGTATAAAACCCGAAAAAACCACATAATGCGAAGGGAGCTGCACCATTTTACGAACTGTATCATAATGTAGGTTTTCCATGCGTTGGTCAGTGAGTATCCTTGGGGGCAAAGGGAAACTGTAAGTAACTTACAAAAAGTGATCCTTCCATTGTTGTGTGAACCATTTTCAGGATAATTTAAACGTTTTCTTAAATTATTTCTAATCAAAACATGCAACTTCGAAGTCGTTGACGTGTTTCTGTTTGACAATTAAATTTTGACGCATGCATGAGGTGTTGCCAGCTTCTAAAGTTAAAAAATGATCGAATTTCCACGTCGAAATTATCGTTTTGACGACAAAATCGTCGTACATACATTTTTTCTAAAACCTTAGATTTTGAAGTTCTTTTATTTCAGCTAAATAAGACGAATGAAAAACTTGAAAAATCATGCCCATCTATCTTTCTTTTAGCGCCATCTATGATTTTTAGCATGTACTTTTGTAAGTTCATGAAAATTCCGTTTTAAGAATTGCTTAATTTGAGTAACAGATGGCGCTCTACTACGGTCGCCGTAAACTACTGCTAGATGTCGCTAGTTGTTAGAGATTCGTCCTTCTGTTATAACCAGGTACACAGTTTGTAATGATTATTTGCAAGCCATTCAAGAACTAAAGCAATTAAAATAACCGTAGAGTTTTGTATTATAATATAGTGCTATAAATATAACGATTGAATATTTTAACCCATCGTTATTGAATCGCCATACGATGTGTCGAACAAGTAGGCGGCCAAGTCGATCACCTGAACGAAACCCACTATTTTTAAGTATCTAGAACAAATCGTTTTGTAACACTACCTAACTGTCGATGCCGATGTAGGTACCTACTGTCCAAGTCCATACCTACAATACAGCTCTGTATTACCACTGACTGTGCCTAGAGTAGCAGAAAGCCAATTTCCGCAATTAGATAGCATAATCAACCTATAATATTCCCACTGCTGGGACATAGGCCTCCTGTCATTGGGAGGGAGCGTGAAGTAGGTAAGTAGAGCCCGAACGCAGTGGCGTGCATTGCATATAGGCATGTAAGCAGTGCCTACCTCGATATATCAACATAAGCCTGTCAATTACATTTTAGAGTGTGCCACACAATAAAGAAACTCACTAAATTATCATAGCTAACAAAAAACAAAATCTTCATACATCCACGCGCGGCAGTAGGCAGTCGCCAGACGGCCTACTCGGCTCCCGTACTATTCGCACATTGTCATTGGTCTTTACTCATTCAAGTTAATACGACAAAATTAAAAATACGTACGTCTTACGCCTGATACCATGATGTTCGACCTTTGCAGTCATGCCTTACTCAAATAACTACACTTTTGACCTCACTTTTTTTTTGATTAGTGACCGCGTTTGTCTAGACTAGACCCGGCCTAGTGCCTACCTATTCTGAAAACCAATGCACGCCACTGCCCGAACGTAAACGATTTCTTTTTCAGCCGAAAACGAAAAATCCGAAAAGAAAATGCAGTAAGTACCTACCATCAATCTAAGTCCTACGGAACTTTGTAGTTTTCTCAAAGGCATAACGAATAATAATCAACCTCGACTTCGGAGTTGAAGGTCATAATTTCGAACCCAGACTTTACTTTTTGTAAATTAAGTCATTTATGAGGGAAGTGAAGGAAAACATCGCGAGGAAACCAGCATGTCTTAGAACCAAAAAATTTAAAAACATGTCTTGTGACATCTACCAAATCGCACTGGGCCCACATGGTAGATTAGGGCCCACTCCCTTTCACCGTATGGAGGCCTGTGTTGCAAGCTCAAAAGCCTCAAGCCTCTTTTCATCATTAACATAATAACGTCGTTGCGACTTTAAGACCTCTTATGTGTTATCTTTGGCAAAATAATTTTTATACGCCAGCCGATTCTACGTTATTAGGCTGATTATGCTAATCTGATATTACCTACATGCGAGGACAAGCAATTTTGGAGTATTCCCGTTTGAGCACCTATTTTTAGAGCACCTATTTCAAATCGTATATATTTTTTCTACCATTGATGGGGTCTCTCCTAGGTGCTCTAAAAATAGGTGCTCAAACGGGAATATTTTCAGCATTTTCTCAGTTTGCTTTTAGCTGTGTGACTATGAATATTCTCTGAGTAAGTGAGTAGGTAAATTAGGTAATTAAAAGTTCTGATTTCACGGCACTAAAATTTTTTCGGCCACGGCCGAAGGTACTTTATATTTTTCGGCCGTAAACTAAAATTATCGAAATGGGATTTTTTTTTAGCCGAAAACCGAAAACTTAATTCGGTCGGACCCTAGACGTAATCCACCACGCGGGCCCTGTGCACCCTGTTGGATGGACGGTACATACCTACCTACATGGGACAGTTACAGAGAGTATTAGTAGGTCTGTAACTCGTATTATTATAAGTATGGCAGAAGACAACTTAGTAGGTAATTAAGTCGGTAGTAAGGTAATTAGCGTCCTCATAACTATTCCCCATTTTTGTTTGATAGACCACTTTGATGAAACTTTTTACTACCACAAACAAACCCAGAATAGAGTTCTAATTACACTATTTTCGCGCCACATTTTGACACATGGCGGGAAGATGGCCGCCAAGAATAGACTAGATAGACTCTTTGATGTCACCGAATCAAATTACCAAAGTTTAAACTTCCCTCGTATACGTTAGATGTTTGTAGCATTTGTATTCTTTTTTGGGTATATGTTTTACCTGCCTCTTAGTTATGGGGGTTTTGGTAAAAAGAAACATTGATGGCTTGAAACGAAATGAAATTGTTAATTCGTAACTATAGGATAATTATCGGAATCACTTTTAGATCTATACTAATATATATTATAAAGAGGTAAAGTTTGTGAGCTAAACGGATTTAAATTAAATTTGACACATGTGTAGACCATGACCTGCGGGGCAATTGCGTAACACATTATCAATCGGAATCGATTTCATTTTGACAGTTCAACAACATTCGTTGCGTTTTTTACGTGTTGAGCAGACAAATTTTTCGAACTTATGAAGCAATGGATTAGAAATTTGCTTCAAAATGATTCTGATTCCGATTCATAATGTGTTACGCAATTGGGGTGCTGGGCTTTAATTCACTATGACCACTTAACGATTCTTTACTTCCAAACCACGTCAATTTCTTAGTTATTCACGACATGCTATTAACGTATTTCTATATGACACAATGGCGTGGTTTGAACTGTTAAAATATATCTTGTCTCTTGATTCCTTGGCCGACACGATATTGATTGACGTGGTTTGCACGTGGTTGGATTTCGCGGGAAACAATACAGAATTGCGGACCTGGATTACAGGACATGAGGTGCTTTTTATCCCGATATTCTCACAGGATCGAGAATTGCGCGTGAAACCGCAGGGCGCAGTTACTTCCTCTATAAAATGGTTTATGCATTAACGTGCCACATAGCCATAACCTCACCAAAATGTCGGCAAAAACATTAAACCACATTAACAAAACCAGGTAGGTATTACCTACTATATTTCTTAATTGACTATTACTGATACTTACCTTCCCATTTCACCCTAATAATCACGTTTAAAATGGACTAAAACTGCCTCGGAATATACCTAATCTATGACTGTTACGACCCCTGTAAACGATTAAAAGGTATAAATAAGAAAAATATAGAGGCCATTTTTATTTGACCCGACATTTCATCAAAGCGTAAGGTGTTGCCAGTTCAAGTTATGTTAGGTAGTCGAATGAAACCGCCATTTTAGATTGAGCTTTCATTTTTCTAAAATTGGTTGTGTTGGGGGTCTAACTAATTTTGGTTGGTAGAGTGGTGTATTTTGGGAAGGATATTCATAAATAGGTATAAGAGGACAGTCTCTGGCTAAATCATTTTAACGCCAAAACTGAGGGCGAGTGATGCGTTGGGGAGATTTAGTTGTCACGATGTGAGTACGATACGACTTTACATATTATGTACAGACGCCAGCACATCAAGCTACTACAATCTCTCAAATTTCTTTAATAGATTTTTAACTTTATCGCTAAAGCATAAGGTTTAAAGTTGATTGGGAAAATTTGACAGTTTCGGATAGCTTGATGTGCAGGCGTCTGTACTAAGGGAGGGTGCCCACAAGCAACTTAGTTACCCTGCAACTTTTTGTCTGTCACATCAATTCTTCGGGTTTGTATGTAAGTGCGCGTATGTAGCGACTTGACAAAGACAGCATTTTTTTTTTTGTTAAAGACAAATAAGTTGCTGAGACAAATGTTGCTTGTGAGCGCCCTCCCTAAACTGTAGGTAGGTACTCATCTGCCTTTTTTAGGGTTCCGTACATCGAAAGGAAAAAACGGAGCCCCTATAGAATCACCTTGTTGTCCGTCCGTTTGTCTGTCTGTCAAGACCCTTTTTCTCAGGAAAGCGTGGAGGTATCAAGCTGAAATTTATATAAAATACTCAAGTTTACTGTCCCTTGGAGCTGTGAAAAAATCAAACTTCTAAGCCAACGCAATCAAAAGATACAGCCGTTTATGCTACAAATTTCCGACACTCGCAAGGGAATCAAAACCTACAGGGTACTTCCCGTGAACTCAGAATCTTGAAATTTGGTACGAAGCAACGTCTTATAGCACAGATAAAGGGAAAATTGCGAAAACATTTTTTTAGTTACATCGTACAGTAAAAATATTTTAAACAGGTTTGTACGGAACTCTCGGTTTGCGAGTTCGACTCGCACGTGGCCGGTTTTTTTTTCTCATCCTCTCGAAATCCTCATGGACTTCCTCCATCGTGGGGGTGACAGAGGAGCATGCTGGACTCTTACCGGCTAAAACCACCGCGGTGTTCCACCTCTGCCTATGGCAGGGGGTGCGGGATTCACATAAGTATTCACCGCTCCCCCGAGGTACCTATCTGCCTAGCCTTTTCCCAACTATGTTGAGGTCGTCTTCGAGTCTAATCGGATGCAGCTGAATACAGTATTTTTACATGGAGCAACTGCTTATCTGACCTCCACAACCCATTAACGGGGTAACACGATATGCTCCTTGGCAAGACTAGTTGTCAGAATTTTTTGATTCTGACTACCCGCAACGACTATTAAAGATTTACGAATGACAGCCGGGACCAACGGCATAACGCGCTTGATGGATGGTCACCCATCCACGAACCGCCCGCAACAAGCGTAACTTAACCATTGATCGACCAGTGTGGCTATTAGGTATTTAGCTTACCATTCAAAATTCTTAGGTTTGAAATGTAAATTATTTCATCACCACTGCTCTCAAAACGGTGAACGAAAACATCGTGAGGAAAGTGACAAGTCCTAGAACCAAACATTCGAAGACATGTGATATCGACCAACCCGCACTGGGCCCGCGTGATGGATTACGGCCCGCTCCCTCTCACAGAGTGGAGGCCTGTATCCCAGCAGTGGGAAAATTATACTGTATGTTATACAATCGTAAGCTTTAAAAGCTTTTACCCATCAAACGTTCATGTTAACTGACAGCCGGGTCTCATAGCCGTCTCTAAATAAAACATGCTTGACTTTAGGACGAACACCGAGCATTTAATGATCACTTCATTACTTGGGAACTATGATTATGACACTGGTCGAGAAAATTGCGATTGCCAATGGAGCGAGCTATGCTCTAAATCTCTTTGAAGGATAAAATCAGGAATTAAATTATCCGGATAAGAACCGAAGTTACCGACATAGCTTGCAGAATAAGCAAACTGAAGTCTTCAGGCAGTGGGCTGGCCATGTTTGTCGAAGGACCGATGGCCGGAGGAGCAGACGAGTCCTGGAGTGGACCGCGTATCGGCAAGTGTAGTGTAGGACGCCCCCAAGCTAGATGGACGGACGACCTAAAGAAGGTGGCTGGGGTGAATGGATGCGAAAGGCGGAACACAGGGTGTTGTGACGGAGCCTGGGAGAGGCCTATGTCCAGCAGTAGACTGCAATAGGCTGAGTTCATAACAGCAGCACGGGTCGATCTAAAGCTAACCCTTAATTATTCGCACGAAGGAAATCACGTCCTACTTGCATGGGGTGTCTAGAGGACCCCAATTTGTAAGAACAAATTGTAATAGTGTAGGTATAAGTCATCATCATCTGCCTAGCCTTTTCCCAACTATGTTAGGGTCAGCTTGCAGTCTAACCGGAGACAGCTGAATACCAGTAATTTACATGGAGCGACTGCCTATCTGAGCTCCACAACCCAGTTACTGGATAATACTATGACTACATTAGTGCCCGGATATTGGGAACAAAGTGAACACGCCTGATGGAAAGCGATGGATTAGGTCTGAGATGAAACGAGCGTGCCCAGAAGATGCCTAACACAGCAAGCTGCTTGACACCGGACTCCGATGGGAGGGTGGTCGCAAACCAGGCGGGCCTTAGCCCTACCACCGCAAGGGAAGAATTGGCCAGTCAAATACGGTGTTGGGTGTGACTGTCCAGGATGCGCCGAGCGCTCGGTTCAGTTGAGTAACTGGCGGAACAAACTGCGCTACACGAGGAGGCTTCTTCATGCATCACTTCCTGTGGTCACCTATTACAAGAGACTTATAACCGGCGAAATATTATGGATGTCTATAACCCTTCTGCTTACCTCTTCGTCGAATAAAAGCTTGCTGTTGTAATAATGGATGTCCGTCCATACCGTTCACACAATGGTCATGGAATGCGAACAATTAAAACTTGAACAATGTGAGTTATTAATTATATTTCTATACACGCTGTAATGGAGCTAGTTGTCTGCCGGTACTGGTAAACGATGTCGCAATGATAGTTGGGCGTTTGTCACACCGACATGTAATGTTGAATCAATTCGAATTAATTTGAGGTGCTGAAATTCTTGAATCGGTACACTATGTTCGTGATATATCATGGCTCATCATCATCATCATCATTTCAGACGAAGGACGTCCACTGCTGGACATAGGCCTCCCCCAAGCACCTCCACTTCAACCGGTTTTGTGCTTCTCGCATCCAACGAGTTCCTGCGGCCTTCACAAGGTTGTCGGTCCACCTTGTGGGAGGCCTTCCAACGCTACGTCTTTCGGTACGCGGTCGCCACTCCAAAACCTTCCGGCCTCATCGGCACTCTGTTCTGCGAGCAATGTGCCCTGCCCACTAACACTTAAGTTTGGCAATTCTTCGGGCTATGTCGGTTACCCTGGTTCTCCTGCAGATCTCTTCATTTCTGATTCGATCACGCAGAGAAACTCCAAGCATAGCCCTCTCCATTGCCCTTTGGGTGACTTTCAGCCTTCTAATAAGGCCCATTGTGAGCGACCACGTTTCAGTGCCATATCATGCCTGTATACCCACAAATAACTAGCCAGAGGAAAGACCATGATTAGATGCTTTGGTCATGAATGAAAGGCAACTAACAAGAGATATTTACCAGGTAGAAGTGAATGGAAAAGCCGGGAGGAGAAGCCCTAGGAGAACATATTAATAGAACATAATATCCCAGCTATCATTCGTAGATCTTGAACAGTCAGTACGAGTAGTCAGAAGCCCAGTGTCAACCAGTCTTACCAATGGGTACCGTGTTACCACGTAACTGGGCTGTGGAGGTCAGATTAGCAGTCGCTCCATGTAAAATACTGGAATTCAGCTGCATACGGTTAGACTGGAAGATGATCCCAACAAAGTTAAGAAAAGACTAGGCAGGTTGATTGGAGTATTATAATGAACAATCAATCAACTCAGCCAATCGCAGTCCACTGCTGGACATAGGCCTCTCCCAGACTGCGCCACAGCACCCTGTCCTCCGCGTTCCGCATCCAGTCTACCCCAGCCACCTTCTTTAGGTCGTCCGTCCATCTAGCTGGGGGGCGTCCCACACTACGCTTGCCGATACGCGGTCTCCACTCCAGGACTCGTCGTCGACAGGATCATAATGAACGCTTCGGTGTAAAAGAAGTCACAGCAGTACAAACCGAACTTCACTGAAATACCGCGTGTATTGTTTGTCAGTGCGCGTGCCTCGGCGCCGCCATTCCACCATACCCCACCATACCAACATACTGTACCGTTGAATACCACGATCAGAGAACAATGCTTGTCATTAATAGCTTTGATTATGGTGTAATAACTATCCTTTTTTAGTGTTACGTACCTCCTAAGGAAAAGCGGAAACCTTTTAAGATCGCTTCGTTGTCCGTCTGTCTGTTCGTCAGTCAAGAACGTTTTTCTCAGGAAAGCGTGGAGTCATCAAGTTGAAATTAATATCACTCAGGGCTGCAATCCCTTGAAGCAGTGAAAAATCAAACATCTAAGTCAACGCAATCAAAAGATACGGGTGTTTATGTTTCTAAATCAAAACCTATAGGGTAGGTACTTCCCGTTGACTTAGAATCATGAAATTTGGCAAGAAGCAATGTAATATAGCAATATTCCGAAAACCTCAAATTATATATTATGTGAGAACGATGTACTGGCAAAATAGTTTAAAAACTAAAACCCGACTACTGAAAAGGATGAAACAAGAAAGTACCTTCCCGCATGCCGCTGTACTAACATACATATAAGTATGGTAGCATGCGACCACGGGAAGGTACTTACCAAGAACGTACCTTCCTTCTTAGTAGTCGGGTTTTAGTTTTTAAACTTTTTTTTTATTAAATTATTTTGGGGCTTATTTCAATAATACTTTTATTTTTGAAATGTGCTAATTAAGCCCTTTCATTTGATATCCCACTACAAGGCACCATCCCAAAATATTTATTATTAAATTCATTACTTTATGTCCTCTAGAGGGCGCCATATTGAATTTAGTGTTACGTCACATAGCCTATAATTAGCGGACAGTCAAGACGCTTCTAACGATACCTCATTTGTCAAATAATTATAAGTACTTTTGAAGTTATGAGGGAACAGATGAACATACATACATACCGGTCAAAATCATAACCCTCCTTTTTGCTTCGCCATAGTCGGGTGAAAATGTAGCTTACCTCCTCTGCTGGTCCTTTCTGGGAGAACACAAACCGTGATGCTACGTTAATATTCCAACTCATTCACTCTACACCTCACACTTTTCTCATTCCCTCATCGTCATCAACTAACGACCTATGAGTGGCGCGACGAATCGATTGTGAACAACAATAGTTGTTACAATGGCCAACTAATTATTGATATATCGGCCGATTTCACAGATAAACGGTATCGGGCGTTTTTGTAAGGACAACGCTTGATTGGAGGGGTAGGTGAGGACAAAAGTGGTTTGGGATAGGAATTAATTTATTGACAGCAGTAACGAGAGCAGTGGTGGCCCAGTGGTAACGGACACGACTTACGAGTTGTAGGTTGTAGGTTCGAACCCAGACAGGCACTTTACTTTGTGTAAATTATTTCATCACCACTGCTCTCGAAACGGTGAAGGAAAACATCGTGAGGAAACCGGCATGTCCTAGAACCAAAAAAATTCGAAGACATGTGACATCCACCAACCCGCACTGGGCCCGCGTGGTGGATTACGGCCCACTCCCTCTTACTGAGAGGAGGCCTGTGTCCTAGCAGTGGGAACATTATAAGCTGGTTATGATGATTAACATAACTGAGCAGTGGTGGCCCAGTGGTAACGGCAACGACTTACGAGTTGTAGGTCGTAGGTTCGCTCAGTCTCGAAATCTCGTTCAAGATCTTAACCGTATCTATTGCTCGATCTCGACTTCCCTCGAGATTTAGATAATCTCGAAAAAGGCTCGGGATCTCGCGAGACTCGAGATTGCATTCCTTGCTTACAACCGATCAATGAATGAATCCCAACACTTTTCTTCTCGCCAGTACAAAGGGCTAAGCGTGATACAGTCACGCAAATACAATTAAGTATACTAAACTTAGATTAACTGCACTAAATCGTTAATCACTCGTTAACTTAAACGACTGTTAACACTATCATTTCGTACACTTAGGTACTAATTAAAGTCGAAACAATGGGCAGTTAATTCTCACGTTAGAAGTAATAAACTACTTACTAAAATATGGTTTTAGAAGAGGCAAATATGTATTCTATACATTATTTATCATAAACTAGGTAGCAGCGCCCTGCAGTTTCAGCAGCATGAGTCTTGATCCCGTGGGAATGTCGAGATAAAAAGTATTCTATGTCCTTTCCCGGGACTCAAACTATCTCTACTTATACCAAATTTCATCTAAATCGGTTCAGAAATCGGTTCAGTGGTTTAGGCGTGAAAAGGTAACATATATACAGACAGATAGACAGACAGAGTTACTTTCGAATTTATAATATTAGTATGGATTGAGAAAATATAGAAATTAAAACATAGCTTTACTACCAACTTGTGTTTCAACACGTCTAACTTAGTCAAATAACCCGCCCCTAACTGTTCCCGGCGCAAAGGTGCCCAAAACGCTTGCTGCATTGCCATGTTGAATAGCAATGGCCAACCTTTGCACCAAGAACGAGCCGGAGCGGGAATCACCCGTTTTTGGTAAAAGCTAAACATGTATATTCAACTATGTTTCTTCAAAATCAAATCACAAATTGACTTGCAACGCTCATTCATTTAACACGCAACGAATATTTTTTCTAAAATCCGCCCGACCATAGAAAATATACACGGTACGACGCAATCAAAATCTACTTCCAAAAAAAAAACAGGCGTGAACAATTAATAATATCCCGATCCGGATATCGAACCTGGTACAATTACGAGTCGAACACTTGGTTCAGTTCATCAAGAACAATTAATATAAAATAATTGTTTTACGGTAACTAATGTTTAATGGTCTCGTTAACCGGCCGTTAACGGTATTTTGTTTGTTTCGTTTTTGACCGATTAAAAAAATGGGTGAGCTGATGAGCTGGCGTCAGATTCTTGGAGCGAAGTTCCTTATTTCACGTTATACTCTGCCCCCTTGGTTTCGTGGTCGCAAGCGCGACTCACAATGGGCTTTATTAGAAGGCTGAAAGTCACCCAAAGGGCAATGGAGAGGGCTATGCTTGGAGTTTCCCTGCGTGATAGAATCAGAAATAAAGAGATCCGCAGGAGAACCAAGGTAACCGACTTAGCCCGAAGAATTGCCAAACTTAAATGGCAGTGGGCAGGGCACATTGCTTATAGAACAGATGTCCGATGGGGCCGAAAGGTTCTGGAGTGACGACCGAGTACCTGAAGACGTAGCGTCGGAAGGCTTCCCACAAAGTGGACTGACGACCTTGTGATGGTCGCAAGAACCCGTTGGATGCGAGAAGCACAAAACCGGTCGAAGTGGAAGTGCTTGGGGTAGGCCTATGTCCAGCAGTGGACGTCTTTCGGCTGAAATGGTGATAGTGATGATGAAGCGCAACTGCTGTGCGTGGATGGGGTCATGGGTTCGATTTTTGGTTCGGGCAAATGAAAGTGTTATTATGTTTTTCCATTGGGGATTACGTACTTAGGAACAGTAACAGCCCAGGTCCGTCGCAGGTCAGTCAACGCAAAAATTTACTTGGAATTGTACCCAATAAGTTATGTAGCCTTTTTCCAACTATGTTGGGCTTCTAGTTTAGCCGGATGCAGTATTTCACATGGAGCAACTGCCTATCGGACCTCTACAACCCAGTTACTGGGTAATACGATAACTGATAAGACTGGTTTTCAGACTTTTGGGCTTCTGACTACCCGTAACGACTGTCAAAGATCTAAGAACCAACGGCTTAACGTACTGACGCCAGCACATCAAGCTACTACAATCTGCCAAATTTCTTTAATAGATTTTCAACTTTATCGCTAAAGAATAAGGTTCAAAGTTGATTGGGAAATTATGACAGTTTCGGGTAGCTTGATGTGCTGGCGTATGTACCAATAAGTACTTCACTCACATTACGCAAGTTATTTTTAACTAGCTGCGCCCCGCGGTTTCACCCGCGTAAATGTCGATCCCGTGGGAATATCGGGATAACAACTATCCTATGTCCTTTCCGGGGACTCAAACTATATTTATACCAAATTTCATCTAAATCGGTCCAGCCGTTTGAGCGTGAAGAAGTAACACAACAAACACTCACAAACTTTTGCCTTTATAATATTAGTGTGAAAAACTCATGGGGAACAAATAATATTCTAAACTTCGATATTTAAAGTTATCCTTCTCTCACAGCAACCTAAGAACGCGATCAAAACAAAACAGCCTCAGATTTATGAGATGGTAGATATAGACATACCTACATACATAAATACAAGTTGTCTGTACGTCTATACTACACATTACTCGGGAACTAGTCGCCGATATTTCATTATACATCATTTGGGGACCGAGTGTGCTGTACAGGGTGCGCTCGTATTTGTTACTTTTATTTTTTCTTTTACGACAACACATATTAGATTGTTAATGATATGAATTCACAAAAAAAAACTTCTGCGATGTAATTGCGTAAAGATTTGGTTTCTTAATTAAAAACGCGGTGAACGGTCACACAATAACGGCTGTCAAAATACAAATCGTTCTTTGATCCTCTCAAAACGGTGAAGGAAAACTTCGTGAGGAAATCGGCATGTCCTAGAACCTGTCAAAATACAAAGCGTTCTTTGACACCTTAATGTTAAATACTGGTGAAAATGACAGATTTTCATGACGTCCATTATAATATTATGTGTTCAACAGTTAGAGCGGTTTCGCACTACGTCCGATCCGAATCCGAGAAATGCCGGTCTGAAGTGACCATTGTCCTATTTGTATGAGAGGTTGCGCACTAAATCTGTACAAATAGGACTATGGACTATTTCCCGGACTCGGATCGGACGTAGTGCAAAACCGCCCTTACTGTTGTAGATCGTAGGTTCGAACCCAGACAAATGCTTTACTTGTGTACTTAAATAATTTCATCACCATTCCTCTCAAGGCGGTGAAGGAAAACATCGTGAGGAAGCCGGCATGTCTTAGAACCAAAAATTCGAAGACATGTGACATTCAGTGACATCTACCAACCCGCACTGGGCCCGCGTGGTGGATTAAAGCCCACCTCTCGAAGAGAGGAGGCAGTTTATCCCAGCAGTGGAAATATTATAGGATGATTATGCAGTATAACAAGGCGGTACTGCTATTGTAGGAAACCGTAGCTTTACACACTTACAACGGAAATATCTTTCCTTTTGATAGTTCAGCAACATCCATTGCGTCATTTACGTTGTCGAACAGAAGAAAATTTTCAATCATACGAAGTAATGGATTAGCAATTTTCTTCAACATCCATCGGAGTGGGTTACGCAGTTGAGGTGCTGATGTCCTTCTGTATTTTTTAATATACAGGGTGGCAGAGCCAATACACTGTAACCATGAATTCAGCTGTTTCATAGAAAAGTGCAAGACGTACGCGGTTAAAATGTATGGAACGTTTTTTTTTTATAACCGGTGCTAGTCTAGTGTCTAGAATCATAATTATGCTGAACTCATGGTTACAAATTTTTACTAATTTAATTTTTAATTTTTTTTTTCACCAGATAATACCTACATACTTAACAAAAAACTTTTTCACAAAAAAAAAAAATAAACAACCGGCTTCAAAAAAAAAACACTACAAAGTGGTAAACAACTTTAATTTGGAAAGTTGGTGTCGTTGGTTCCGCATTTTCGTTTTTTGACACCGACTTCTGAAACTAAAGTTATTTATCACTTTCTAGTGTTTTTTTTTGAACTCGGTTGTTTTTTTTTGTATAAAGGTTTTTATTTTTCACTTTTTAGTTGTAACTACCCCACACAAATTCAATTAACACTAGTGCATTGAAGAATTAAAGATACCGACTAGAAGAATCATTAAAATGCGCATAGAAATGCCGGAGATGCAGTAGGTAGGTACATTTATGCATAATAACTTCGTACATAAGAATAATTACCTAATGTATTATATATTAAAACCTTCCTGAAAGTATGTAGATCACATTAATGAAAGAATTATCAAAATTGCTTCATTAGTTTTTGAGAAAATTGCGGACATACAAACATACATACATAAATACGGGTCGAAAACAGAACCTCCTTTTTTGAAGTCGGTTAAAAAATACATTTAACACTACAAAACAAAGGATTTACTTTTAGCTTATGTTGTCCCATGTATGTATGTTACAGAAATATTACTTTTGAAGCACCCTGTACGTCAGGTTGCTATAGAAAACCATTAATAACCATCGGGTGCGATCCATCAAGAGTATCTCGGTTCACGCGGCTGACCCGGCGACAATTGTAAGGTACAAGTGACGTCATTTTATGTATTGTTTTAGTATTATTGTAATATTCGATGGGATTTAAATCATACTTAGGAATTCCGAAAGGTCAACCTGTAGGGCTGTAAGAAAGAAAGAAATATACAGATTTATTAGCAGTGCCCCGCGGTTTCACCCGCATAACTGTCGATCCCGTGGGAATATCGGAATTAAAACTATCCTACGTCCTTGCCCGGGACTCAAACTATCTCTATACCAAATTTCATTTAAATCGGTTTAGCGGTTCAAGTGTGAAGAGGTAACAGACAGACAGACACACTTTCGCATTTATAATATTAGTATGGATTTATCACAGAAACTCTTGAATCCAAAAAGATAAGCTAAATCGATTAAAAAAATAATAAAAACAAAACATTATTTGAAAATCTTTTTTTACAGATTTTTTATATTTTTCGGCTGTTATACAGTCAGGGAAATGAATTGTTTAGCAAATTGACTACCCAAATAAATTGTCTCTCCTAATCCTCCCTCTCACAGACAGGAGGCCTGTGTCCCAGCAGTGGGAATATTATAGACTGATTATGTAGGTATAAATTGTTTTTTGTTTACTTTTTTATTAAACTGATTAAGTATGCTAACACAATAGAAAATGGCCAACAAATCGAAACATCTTAGATGGCTTTAGTCTTAACAATGCAAGCCATTTCCTCATCCAACCTCAGAAGAGAAATTAAACATCAAGAATTAATATAATACTACACTCAAGCAATTCAGAAATTAATCTCCAAATGAATGTCTTCACTCATTCGATAATGGGTCCCTCACAAAAGGAGTTCGAACACAATGAAGAAGTGTTAAAAGATGGACGGCATTATGCGGTTGAATGAGGCGACTGATTGCGTGTTTTGATCGCTTACACCTCAAGAGGATGGGGTTATGCAAGAGTGCATGATGGTTCATTTTTGTAATTTTATTAGGGTATCAAAATCTTTAAATATTTTATCTCGCATAACCCTACATGGACCATGGATACTTATGAAACGTCAGAAGCTAGGTGCACGGTTTCAATTGGTCGTTTCCTATGGAGAAGAGTCGGTGAAAAACTCCACATTTACTTCTTTAAAAATAATTGGCTATTAAGTACCTACAATGTTTTCAAATTACTGTTTTAATAGGTATTTGTATAATGTGTATTTAACTGATCCCCTAAAAACTTATTGATTTCCTAATGATGAACACTTTTTTAAATTAATAAACGTCTAAAAACTTTTTGCGCTTCTAATGATGAACATTTTTTTAATAATTGAGCCTCTTTTTAACTTTTTGGTATAGTTGGTTGCAGTAACTAAGCTAGGGCACTCCGAGCGGCAAAGCGGGTGCGGTCGGCGAGCGCTACATCAAAGTTGGTCGCAGTTACTTGACCGTTTTGTATTTTAAAGATAACAAAATAGTAATTATTTGAGGTTCACAAAAAGAGGCGCAATCATTATATTAGAGTGCTCAATGTTTTTTTTTTAAATAATTAATCAAAATGGTTTGATTAAATACATGTCTTTGCTTTCGTATTATTATGTTGGTATTTGTAATTATTAAAAAAATTTAATGAATAATTTTTCAATTCCGTTGAAAAGTGCTATTTGATTGACATAAACCGTCGTCGTTGTAGAAATACGAAACGAACTTTGAAAGCAATTGCCACTGGACTCGGACCTCAGAACAAAAAAAAAAAAAACTAAACTTGACACCTCTTACATAGCACCATCCACTCAAAAGGTACAGCCAACAAAACAAGGTGTGGATGACGTAATTTCCGCTGCAGTTAACCTTTTGTGCCTACCCTCAGTTTTAGTAACGGCGGCGTCGGAATTTCTTTGAATCTATTGAACACTTATTGTCTGACTGTACTCCATGATATATGAAACTCTCGGAACGTCAGTGCTATAGGAATCTTGTGAGAAAGGTAGAGGTCGCATGTTTTTTGAGCAAAGTATAGAGGTATGAGGAACAGGGTGTAAAGTTCACTCAACCTCCATAGAAAAGGGAGGATCCTCCGACCAGACGGGTGTTGTGTCTGGCGGGCAACTGCCCGATGATTCATGTCGGGCTGTTATATCTATGCTAGTTGCGTGGTAAACTCTGCTTGCGAGATGCAGGATTTGCGTGACGTCAGTATGACGCGTTGTTCGCATGTGGCGACTGGCGTTGTAGATACCGCAACAAAAGTAAGCAAAGAAAACTGTACCAATAAAGATTCCAATTATTAATGTTATGTGATAACTTCACTTGGGTCAATTGGTTATTGAAGAGATCCGTAGACAAACCAAGGTAACCGACATTGCCCGAAGAATTGCCAAACTTAAGTGGCAGTGGGCAGGGCACATTGCTCGCAGAACAGATGGCCGTTGGGGCTGAAAGGTTCTGGAGTGGTGAGTGTGGTGACCACGCACCGGAAGACGTAGGGTTGGAAGGCCTCCCACAAGGTGGACTGATGACCTGGTGAAGGCCGCAGGAATCAGCTGGATGCGAGAAGCACAGAACCGGATGAAGTGATGGTGCTTGAGGGATGCCTATGCCCAGCAATGGACGTCTTTCGACTGAAATGAACATAATGATGAGAGATTGCATACTTTTTGAATTACTTATAGGTAAGAAATTTTGACCACTTTCAGACCCCCCCCCCCTATGTAGGAAAAAATAAGACTTAGATGAGCCCCCGCCATACTTTCAATCTTACGTAAGATCAGTATCTACCAAAATTGCAAAGAAAAAGTATCAAAAAAATTAAAAACTTTAATTTTTGTTTACTTTTATGATCTTACGTATGAACAATGTAGACCCCTCCCACCCCTATGTAAGAAAAAAAACATACTTTTTTGGACCCCCTCCCCGGGGTCAAATCTTCTTACGTAATAAATGAACAGCCCCTTATGTATATTTTTTAAACAGAACAACTGTGGTAACTTTAAAATGGTTACTTTATTTGAATTATTGAATATTGAAGACAAAAATTTGGATAAAAGTCGATTTATCAATTATGTGGACAGAAACAGGTAGAGTTACTTTGGTATACCACATTCATCCCCACCACTACCACAACCACCATACCACCACCGCCTTTCCACCACTACCATCTATACTTTTACTATGATAAAGCTGAAGAGTTTGTTTGTATGTTTTTGTTTTTAACGTCTTATAAATCGACGAACGCCGGCTGCACGCACGAAAAAGCATGACTCATTGTCACGTTCCGCCTGAGCCGAGTGTGCAAGCGAGAGCGCGGAACAAGCGATAGAAAGACACGATCGGATGGTTACTTATGACGTTATCACGTAAAATTGTTGTCCATAAACCGACGTTATAGACAACCAATGTTTTTTTTATTTGCATTTAATAGCCAAATTCTTGAGGAAGGATATAGGTTTTTTAACATCACGCTACGTCCCTTAGGAGCCGAGCAATAACATAAAAATAAGAATTAACGCTAAGCAAAAACGAAGTAATAACGCGGGGGGCGGTCGGATGCGACGCGGTGAGTTGGGGGCGAAAATTCATGTCTTAAGTCATTTATTTATTTGTTTAACATAAGTACAATAATAATATTATAAATTCGAAAGTAACTGTCTGTCTGTCTGCCTGTCTGTCTGTATGTTACCTTTTCACGTCTAAACCGCTGAATCGATTTAGATGAAATTTGGTTTATCCCGATATTCCCAAGGGATCGAGACTTATGCGGGTGAAACCGCGGGGCGCAGCTAGTGGTGTATAATTATTCACGCAGACCAAGTCACGGACAGAAGCTAGTTGTTTATACAAATGTAATGCAATAAAATAAAGGCACATCTACTGCGCCCCGTATAAAGAAGTTTCTAACAAAAAGGTGCCATATCTGGTATCTTATTAACACCTCTGTGGTATAATGAATCGTTCCATTACTATAATGGACACAAGCACTTGCTGACCGTACTAGGGATAAAATACTTGTATTGAATATAATTAATAATGGTTGCTTTCTTTATCAGATTTCAAAAGTTTTGTTCCGACAAATTGCTTTGTATAAAAGATAAAATTTTAACCGACTCGCGAATAAAGGGTCATGAGTTTGACTTGTATGGTTGTCTTTTAATATTAGATTGTAAACGTTTACTAACCATGTATACAGCAAAAAAATCAGTCCGCAAACTGTGACCACGAATTTAGTAGGTCCATGATTCAGGAATCAGGACCCTGCCGGGCCATTCCGCTCAATTAGGCCGACTTTTATTTGCAAATGGTGATGACATTTGGTGCGTGTTGATTGCAATAATAAATTAAATAAAGGTGTTATATTTTTTTAGATAGCGGCGCCATACGTAAAAACATGTAAGAAATGTCATATAAAGTAAAAAAAGAATGCAGCTATGATATTTAATTTATTATTAGCATATATTCGCCGTTAGTGGATTTCCGCGGATTGACCCTGCCCTGAAATTTTTTGTCGATCATCTATACCTACTCGTATATGTAAAATTCCTCACTGACTTATATATCAACGCACAGCCTAAACCGCTGGTCCTAGAGACATGAAATTTGGAGGGTGTGTTCTTTGTGAAGAGTAGGTATCCACTAAGAAGGGGTTTTTCGTAATTCCACCTCTAAGAGGGTGAATGGGGGAGGGTGAAGTTTCATGCGGACAAAGTCGCGGGCAGAAGCTAGTTTACAAAAATTTGCTCTGCCTGGATGCAATTGACCGCGTAGGGGTTGCAGTTTTCCATGAAACAGTTGTGTTTTTTTTTTGATAACCGACTAAAAATTTCCACGCCATCTTTGAGGAGTGGCTAGAGAGGCGTCACGGCGTTCTCACCTACCGCCTGACGCAGGTCCTCACCGGACACGGATGTTTCGGGAGGTTCCTGCACATCATCAGGCGGGAGGAGAGACCCGGGTGTCACCATTGCGAGGATCGCCCAGAGGAGACGGTGGAGCATACGGTGGAGGTCTGCCCCGCTTGGGCGGAGCACCGCCATGTCCTCGTAGAATCGATCGGCAGCGGCGGCGACCTTTCACGTCTGGCCCTGGTTCAAGCCATGGTTCGGAGCGATAGGGAGTGGGAGGCAGTCACCTCCTTCTGCGAAGCAGTCATGTTAGCGAAGGAGGTGGCGGGATGGCTGAGGGACAGAGCCTGACGTCCCAGTCGCCGCGGGAGACGCTCCGGGCGACGGGAGCCGCGTGACGACTCCCGGCCACCGTAGGCGAGGGCCTGCGGACGGAGAGTAATGGTAATCAGGACCAGGCCGGTGCCGGACTGCGCGCATAGGATCATGAGCTGAATTCATAGTTATAGTTTGCGCACTGGATTTTTTCAGCTAATCTTTTTGTTAAGTTTCATCAGTTTATTCCCTTTTATTTATATATTTTTATTTATTTTAATCAATTATTCTGCCTACCTAGGTCGGTAGTGCCGTAATCGGAATGGCTGAACCTTGATAGTGCAACGAACGCGGTTCAAATCCATGACCTTACGCTCGCCAGTCAGCCATAAATCGAACTATAGGCATTTAAACTGCACATATGTACCTCTCGGGGGCTCGTGGCTGGATAATAACAGCCGTACGATTCGATTGAAGGGCTTGTGGCTATGTAATATCAGCCGCACGGGTCGATTGATCAGGTTAAGCTACGCTTACCGTGGTTGGTCCGTGGATGGGTGACCATCTTTATATACCAAGACCCCTCCATGCCTCGGAAAGCACGTTAAGCCGTTGATCCCGGCTGTCATTCGTGGATCTTTGACAGTCGTTACGGGTCGTCAGAAGTCCGAAAGTCTGACAACCAGTCTTACCAAGGGGTATCGTATTACCCAGTAACTGGGTTGTGGTGGTCAGATATTCAGTAGCTCCATGTAAAATACTGGTATTCAGCTGCATCCAGTTAAACTGGAAGGCGATTCTAACTTAGTTGGGAAAAGGTTAGGCGGATGAGATGATGATCCGATTGAAGGTTAAGCTACTCCTGCCGAGGTCGTTCTGTGGATGGGTGACCATTCCTTACTTATCGAGACCTCCCCATACCTCGGAAAGCACGTAAAGTTGTGGATCCTGTCGCCTGTCCCTGATCTCTCCCCGCGGTCGTGTCGTACTGCCATTCCATCGGACTATGAGAGTAAAGGAACAGAGAGTGCACCTGTGTTGTGTTTACACACTTGTGCACTATAATTATGTCCTGCGTACCTGCCTAATCTCCGTTGAGATTGGTACCGTGACCGAAGTCGGTCGGGAGGATTGTATTATAATAAGGTATGGTCATTTATTTTATTAGGTTCACCAACAATTGATTACACTAATACAACCACGTAATACATTTTTAAAAGTAAAATAACAGTGCATTAATTACTTATAGGTAAACACAACATGCATAAAACAATTAATCAGAGAAGTAAGCTAACTTACTTGGTAATAAGCGCTTTACTTGATAATAAAATTAGTCATGTGCATAGCTAGGAAGGGGCAAAGCTGGGCAAAGCCTACCCTTGAAACTTCTTTGCCCACCCTAGAAAAATTGACAGTATTCAAGAATTGGTTTTCCACTGCAACCGGTTAAACTGGAAGCCAGATAAATATAATATTATGAATCATTTTATTTCTCTAAAGAGATTGAAGCATTCATGAATCACAAAATTGTTCAGGTAAGTACGTAATTTCTAAATATATCTCTTTTTCGTAATAAACCATCGATAATAAAATAAATCATGGAAGAAAACAGCGATGGCACATCAAACGCGGGCTTTTGGCGAAGTTTGACGTGCGCCGGTAGTGACACCGGCCATGTTGCTCGCCACCGGAAGTGCCCATTTCGAGGCATCAGCGTTTAGCCATAGAGCTACGAGTGGATAGAAAGGGATTCTGGAAAATGTTCTGCATTGCAAAAAGATATACAGGGTCCCATTAAAATAGATGGGCAAATTTTAACACAGCGCTCAGTACGTCTAACCAAAGATATTCAAGCCAAAAAAAAACCACAAAAGTGATTTTATTTTGACCTAAAATAATACATTTCCGGCAGATTCGTGTATTTTCGTTAGCTGATTATTTTTCTTGTAGGTAAGTATCTAATGCGTTTTTCTTATATATTTTTTTACCATCGTCCTTATTTTGGTGGTCTGAATGATTTCTTAAAGTTTGTCCATCAGTTTTAATCGGACCTTATATATGTACATACATATCATAATCAGCCTATAATGTTCCCACTGCTGGGACACAGGCCTCCTCTCTTCAAGAGAGAGTGGCCTACAATCTACCACGCGTGCCCAGTGCGGGTTGGTAGATGTCACATGTTTTCGAAGTTTTGGTTCTAGGATATGCCGGTTTCCTCGCGATGTTTTCCTTCACCGTTTTGAGAGCAGGGGTGGTGAAATTATTTAAACAAAGAAAAGCGCCTGCCTGGGTTCGAACCCACGGCCTACAACTCGTATGTCGGGGTAGTTGCCACTGGGCAACCACAGCTTGCATAAAGCTGGTTAAAATGCATTGCTCTTGAAACTGACAATGTCATTTTTAATTTTTTTTATTGCTGAATGGGCCCGCTTTTAACCTCGATCACGCCTGATGGAAAGCGAGGGATGATGTCTATGATGGAACGAACGTGCTCAGAAGATGCCTGAGACACTGGAACTCCACGCATCGACGAAACACAGCAGGCTGCTTAACGCTGGTCTCCGGTGGGAGGGTGGTCGCAAACCAGGCGAGCGTTAGCCCTTCCACCGCAAGGGAAGAATTGGCCAGTCAAATAAAATGTTGGGTGTGACTGTCCAGGATGCGCCGAGCGCTCGGTTTAGTTGAGTAACTGGCGGAACAATTGCGTTACACGAGGAGGCTTCTTCATGCATCCCAAAGTCATTAATCGTCTGTGGTGTTATGTGTTCTTATGACTTTAAAAAGAAAGCCATTTATCCTGAACAACCACTCTAAAAGTGTACGAGCCATACAACTAAGAATCATCATCATCTGTCTAGCCTCTTCCCAACAATGATGCAGTCGGATTCCAGTATATCCGGGTGCAGCTGAATACCAGTATTTTACATGGAGCGACTGCCTAACCGATGACCGTTGGAGTAGACATGTTCTTGAGTGGAGACCGCGAATCGGTAAACGTAAAGTGAGACGCCCTCAGGCTAGGTGGTGTGATGATCTTCGCAGCATGGCTGGTAGCAGCTGGATGAGAGTTGCCGAAAATCGAAATGAATGGCGTGCAATAGGAGAGGCCTATGTACAGCAGTGGACTGCTATAGGCTGATGATGATGAACTGCCTATCTGATCTCCACAACCCAGTTACTGGGTAATACGATACTTCATGATAAGACTGGTTGTCAGACTTTCGGGCTTCTGACGGCCCGTAGAACTATAAATGTCAACTCTAAGCCCTTCCTCAGTCTACAACAGCACTAGTGTAGTCCATCGGAAACGGGCGTGGTCCGACAATATTGCGCGATCTGTCAATTTACTCGTTTTTGTGCAGACTGAAACACGACGCGTGCGCCGACCGTTTGATGTACGACTACATAGCTAATTGATTACATTTTGTGATGTTTTTAGAGATGCGGATTAAACTAGGTCTGGGATATGCGTTTTTTTTTTTAATTTTTCATCGTCGGACGATTTGGTTGCCATACTTTCATAGCAGCCGATTTCATCATCTGACAAGCCTTTTCCTAAATTTTTGGGGTCGGCTTCCATTCTAACCGGAAGCAGCTGTATGCTAGTATTTTTAACCCACTTCAAAAGAAGGAGGTTCTCAATTCGACTGTATATTGTTTTTTTTTTGTGTGTTTGTTACGCGATATCTCCGGCAATTGTAAAACAATTTAAATAAAAAATCTAATTTTTTAATGGATACGGTATGCCTCAGGGGTGGTCCCACATAAACTTTGCTTGAGTAGTTTTAGCGATTGATAATTTTAATAAGTAAATAAAGTTCACAATCCTATCGAAAATAACAAAATTAAAACCTAACTTACACAAACTAAAATATAGCGTCGAAAAATTCATCCGCATCGCTGTCGACTGGTAATGTACCCAACAGACTGGCGGCATTACCACGTTCGTTGTATGGCAATGCTTAGCCTTTGGCCAAGGTAAAAGCCAACCCTTGGGTCACGGGAAGTGTCAACCAGCCGTTTTGAAATTTCCTTAAAAAGACCATGAGCACTCGGACCCCACTTAGCTTATATTGATGATGTTATAATGACGTCCTGTCACTGATATTTACATAGCAAGTAGTGTTATACGAATTTGTGTGGAGTAAGTATGTACAACTTAAAAGTGAAAAATAAAATCTGTTTTACAAAAAAAAAAAAACAACCGACTTCCAAAAAGACACTACAAAGGAAAAAATAACTCCACAACCTAGTTACTGGGTAACACGATACCCCTTGGTATGACTCCTTGTCAGGCTTTCGGCCTTCTAACTACCCGTAAGACTGTCAAATATTTACAAATGACCAACTGTTATAACGGTTTCCGAGGCGCGGAGGAGTCCCAATATAACTCGTTTTTAATTCTTTTACCTATTGTGGTATAGTAATTTTATTGTAGGTGCATCGTCCTCACATGTTATTATATAATTAATGTACCCATGCAAAATATTGTACCTAAAACATTTTAAAAGAGTAACGGTGGAGTTTCTTGCCCGTTCTTCTCCATACGAAAACTACCTTTTGGAATGGGCGACTAGAATCAATTCTATTTTAAGATAATTTTTGACGTTCAAAAGTGCCTTTTATGTGCCTATTTGAAATAAATGCTTTGACTTTGACTTTGACTGTAATGGGTGGACCCATCCACGGACCGGCCTCCGCAAGCGTAGATCGACCCGTGTGGCTGTTATTATTAAGCCACAAGCCCCTCCAACACACTTGCTATGATTATGTTATTGTAGAAGTTCATAGGAAGGTGAAGACCAACTGGACTCTGAGGGTCGAAAGGTTCCAGTCGGAGTGCGGCGAATGTACAAGTATCTCCCGGGCCCCCGACTCATGGTACTAGAAGGAACAGTGGGGTTTTAGCCAGTAGGAGTCCGATATAACTCGGATATCTATGAACATAACCCTCCGTTCTTTCCAGACGGAGGGTATCCATGAGGATTTCCCCACGGAAAAAAGAAAAAGATTCGAAAGGTTGGAATCGCGCCACAACATCAATTTAAAATCATTTTTTGTACTAGTTCCAACCCAACATCCACAGACCTGCCTGAAAGACACACACAGTCACTGAGGACTTGTGGCCGAAAGGTGTCGTATATCGATGTTTCCGAAAACGGTTACGCGACACCACACAGGGAAAAGTGGATAAGCCAGAGTTTAAAACAGAAGACGAATTAGCAGGGGATCGAGGAGGGAGGGACGGAGGGGGGGGGGGGGGGGGGGGCTCAGCGGATCAGAGCAGAATAATAATTAATCAACACGACGCCGACAACGTTACATGTATAGCCGTACTTTTAAGGTTTTTAATATGTATTAGTTTATTTTTGTGAAATATTATTTTGTGTATTTTATTTATGGGCTTTAGTTGCCTGATAGTAAAATGATTATTATTATTATTATAGGACTAGCTTCTGCCCGCGACTTCGTCCGAGTTTCGAGAATGTATGTTGGTATGATCTTTATAATTAATTTAGATAAATTATTCGGGCCAATTTTTAAGTTAATAGAACAAAGGAATCAGATTTTTCAAATAAACTGTATCCCCGCTTTTCACCCCCACAGGGGTGGAATTTTGAAAAATGTGTTGATGAGTCAGTCAGTGAGTCAGGCCTTTTGTTTTTATTTATATAGATAGATACTTTTCCGGGATAAAAAGTACCCAGTGTGGTGCCCAGGATATTAAAGAATAATTATACCAAGTTTCATCGTAATCGAACCGGTAGTTTTTGCGTGATGCCTGAACAAACAGACAGACAGATAGACAAAAATTTTTTTAATCACATTTTTGGGTTCGGTGTCGGTCTAGTAACACCATTTATTTTTTTGATATTTTCAATGTACAGAATTTTCACTTCTACAGATTTATTATAAGTAATAGAAATGAAGACCATTTTACCATCTCATAGATCTGTACAACGCGCCTCAATCTCATAAAACTCTGAAAATAAGCCCGTGTACGGGCGGTTTTGATCGCGCATTGGATTTTCAGCACTCTGTTTAGTGTCGAGAGTTGAAACTCCAGTGTACTTTTTTGATGAGCTGGGATGTACAGACGCCAGCACATCAAACTACCCGAAACTGTCAAATTTTCCCAATCAACTTTGAACCTTATGCTTTAGCGATAAAGTTAAAAATCTATTAAAGAAATTTGACAGGTTGTAGTAGCTTGATGTGCTGGTGTCAAGTGGTGTCTATACTCTATTGGATTCTCAATGGTCGGCTCAACACCGTGAATTGAAAAACCTAGTGCGCGATAAAAATCGTCGCGGGCACAAATCGCCCGTGGGTAGAAGCTAAATGCTCATATACTTTTTTTGGGATGCATGAAGAAGCCTCCTCGTGTAGCGCAGTTTGTTCCGCCAGTTACTCAACTGAACCGAGCGCTCAGCGCATCCTGGACAGTCACACCCAACACCTTATTTGACAGGCCAATTCTTCCCTTGCGGTGGTAGGGCTAACGCCCGCCTGATTTGTGACCACCCTCCCACCGAAGTCCGGCGTCAAGCAGCCTGCTGTGTTTCGTCGATGCGTGGGAGTTCCAGCGCCTTAGGCATCTTCTGGGCACGCTCGTTTCATCATGGACCTCATCCATCGCTTTCCATCGGGCGTGATAGAGGTCAAGAGCGGGCGCATTCAGCAATAAAAAAATAAGTATATCGATACCGGAAATATGAAATAACGTAAGGGACATTTTGTCGAAAATGAGTTATATTGTATATCATTGGATTCGAAATTTCTTGCTCTATCGATTGGTATATTTAAAATCTCAATATCTCAAAAAAATGTCCCTTACATTACATATTTTCCGCAGGTCTAGACCATTTTTTTATAAAAACTGGCTGTATAGGACGTTTTAAGTTTATATTTTTATAAAAACTAATGTAAGAACATTTTACAACAGGTCTTATACATTAGTGTTCTCTGAGTAGGTGCAAATATCATGTCCCTTACGTTAAATTGTGGCTCGAATTATCATAATCATATTGACCCATACGTTAATTTGTCAGCATCGAAAATAATTGACATGTCCTTTACATCTAAAACTTATCTAAACGAATATTATTATACGTCTCTGTCACACGCAAAACGGTGCAACATGTCTGAGCTAGATAGCAATAAGTACGGATTTTGTGTTTGATTTTACCTGCGCGGTCGTGACCCTTACTTAGTATTTTGTAACACTGTTTGTGACATTACACATCTTGAATTAAGTAATACATCATCGTTTTCATTGATCTAACTACAAGTACCTAGTGAAAGTTTTATCTGGATTCTAAACATGAGTGATGAAAAGTTATCTTCACTTCTCAAGCCCGCAGGCAAAAATTTATGAACATTATAGGAATCACATAAACAGCCTGTAATTATTTCTTACTACTTTTGGTAAATTATTTTTTAGTCATAAATGGAGTACAGTAATTAAAATATTGGTCTATTTCGATGGAATAAAACCTTAAATCCTTGCTGAAGAACTATAGACCCATCTCACTTCTGAGCAACGTACACAAGCGTTCTCGAGGGTCGTCACAAACCGTCTTGCCAGAATACTTGACGAGTTCCAGCCGCCAGAACAAGCCAGTTTTCGAAAAGGCTTCAGCACCGTAAACCACATACATACTGTTCTGCAAATTGAACAGAAGACCGTGGAGTACAATCAGACGCTATGTATGGCATTTGTGGACTACGAGGAAGCCTTCGACTTCATCGAAATATGGGCAGTTCTGGCCTCTCTGCAACGATGTCGAATTGACTGGCGCTACATCGAAGTGTCGAAATGTTTGTATGACACTGCCACGATGACTGTCCAGATCCAGGATCAGAAAACCAGCCCCATCCAACTGCTCAGAGTGGTGAGACAGGGGGATATTATATCCCCTAAATTTTTTACAAATGCGTTGGAGGACGTCTTCAAGACACTGGATTGAATTGGACTATCAACGTGAACGGCGAGTACATTTCAGATCTTCGATTTGCCGATGACATCGTCATAATGGCAGAGACACTGGAACAGCTAAACCAAATGCTGCACATCCTAAATGTAGCTCCTCGGTGGGTTGGCCTCGGCATGAATTTGGACAAGACGAAAGTCATGAACAATTCGCACGTCTTGCCGAGTCCAATCTACATCGGAGGGTCGCTTCTCGAAGTTGTGAAGGATTATGTCTACCTAGGGCAAATAATCTAGCACGGTAGATACAACTTTGAGAAAGAAGCCGACAGAAGAAGCCGTCAAGTCTTCTCGTCGCCTATCCCGCAGTGTTTGAAGCCTAACCTAGCTAGTGTGTCTAGCTAGTGTTTGTGTTTGATCTTTAACCAGTGCGTTCTGCCCGTCATGATATATGATGCCGAAACGTGGACACTGACGGTCGGGCTGGTCCACAAATTCAAGGTCGCTCAGCGCACTATGGACCGAGCTATGCTCGGAGTCTCTTTGAAAGATAAAATCAGGATTGAAATTTTCCGGAAAAGAACCGGAGTTACCGACATAGCTTGCAGAGTAAACAGTTGCCACCCCACCAGCCCCACACACACAGTGGGCTGGCCATGTTTATCGAAGGACCGATGGCCGGTGGAGCAGACGAGTCCTGAGTGGAGACGGCGTATCGGCAAGCGTAGTGTGGGACGCCCCCAGCTAGATGGACGGACGACCTAAAAAAGGTGGCTGGAACGGACTGGATGCCGAAGGCGGAGGACAGGGTGTTGTGACGCAGCCTGGGAGAGGTCTATGTTCAGCAGTGGACTGCAATAGGCTGAGTTGATTGATTGAGATAGAATAATTCGAATCCTAATAAAAACATACCTTCCATTAGGTATAATATTGGTATGTATGATATATAATTGTGTGTAGTAAATAGGTCATGTAAAAGTTACAACTTATCAAGCAGTTAACGCAGGATGAATAGACAACATGCATGTTATCGTTCAAAGGGAGATTAAAAAACTGATGGTTTGGGGACCTCTCCAGTGGCCATCATTTATGGAATCAGCCAGAAAAAGTCCTCTTGCTTATCGAGCAATTATGTTGTACTTAGCATAATTTATGCGAGTTATTTGCGTTTATAAAAGAGGATTAGTGAGTACAAATAAAAGTTTTAATCTATTTTATTCGTTTATTTTTTATCCTTTTATGTCAGCAAGTAGGTTTAAACTATATTGATAGGCGCAGTAGGTCATGAATGTATTAAATTCTATTTTTTAAATTTATTAACAGCATAAGCAGTAAAGAGTACACCATTAAGAGACCTTTACTTTGAAAAACACTAAATGTGTATTTCCTATAATGTCCCTTACATCAATAAAAAAACATTATTTGTTTCCTATAATGTCCCTTACGTCAATGCTGTTCATTTACATCTCAAATTTTGTTAACGTATGTCACCGGTATTCATTATTATTTAACGTAAGGGACATGCTATCTTTAAAACTATAGGTTTTAATCAATGTTTGCTATTTTAACTTAAAAGAATGAAGAAATCTAAGAAACTTTGTCCTAGACACTTTTTACATAAAACATATAGTTAAAAAGTTATAGTCAGTTTTTGTAAAAAAATATCTTATTTTCGCTCTCCTGTAAACCTTGGTTTTACCCCTTACGTTATACCTTATGAAGTGATCATGTAGTTCAATTGTTTATTTATATAGTCGGATTCGTAATTAAATAAAAACACTAAAATAGTTTAGTTTAAATGACTTATCTGTAAATAATCGGTTACTAAATCGCATGTTATTAAAAATGCGAAATCTTACAAACAGTTTATGTAAATACGAATTCGGAAAAGCATCACAATATCCAACCATCATCGTGATTAAAACTCAAATAAAACTTTTAAATCGCATAATTGTGTGTTCGTGTCAGCAATACAGCGCTACGGTTCGCGAGCGCCCTTGCTAAAGAGTCGGTGACGAATACCTCAAAGTGCGGGGTGAGGTGCGGTATCTGATATGAGGGCGAGGAAGGGAGTGTCCTTTCTGTACGTAGTACTATTAAGTATTCTGTGCTCTCACTTATAAGGAGCATGATCGCATTTGCGAAAACAAACGCGGTTGTTGAACTATTTGAGTACCTACGTACTCGAGCGTCGAGCCACGACGGAACGAGATACTTTCAAGTATTTTCTATCTGCATAGAAAATTGATCCATAACTTCATACAGCTAAAAAGTACAATCGCGTATTCAAAAGCGCCGTTGGAAGTAAAACTACTTGCACAGGAAATTGATCAATGACTTCCTATAAATAAGGAGCAAAATCGCGTTTGCAAATAAATACTTGCAAACCATTAAAGTAAAAAATACTTGCATACGAAATTGTTCCGTAGACTCTTACTGATAAGGAGCAAGGAGCATGATCGCATTTGCGAACACTAACGCGGTTGAGTACCTACGTACATATTTGAGCGAGTAGCCGTATAAGATACTTTATAGTCTTGCAAGTATTTTGAGTCGGTACCTGGTATGCGTACTTGGAAGCAAATACCTGGTGTAAAAACCTGGTCGCGTAAATACGTACCTTGCCTACTCGCTCAATCATACTTTTCGTAACGCTTACGTCACGCGTTCGCCAGCTTACTCTCCAAGTCAAGTGTGCGTAAAGAAGTTTCACTTCAATAATTTTGACACAGCAAAAATCGAATTTGACAATTGCGACTTGTCGACACGTGGTACTTATTTGCCCTACCCCGTGTATTGTTTTTTAGAGCCGCAGGCGCGGAGGGGGCGGCCTTGGCATGTTTTTTAAGGAATTTTTCACTTTCTGTATGGAAAATATGAAAAATGATTACCTACATGTTGAGTTTTAGGAGTTTATGGGTTATATAAAGGGGGTCGAAATTTTCATTATTTTTGCGATAGGACGCACCATTTTCGAGATATAAGCAGAAGAAAAAAAACTTCAAACGTATTTGGCTATGAGAGGAAGAGAGAAAGAAAATGTGCGCGCGCACTGCTTTCTCTTGCTTATATCCCCCATTCAACTCCCGTTCACCTCGCCCGATCACACTTTTTGTAACGCGTTCGCCAGTTTACTCCCCAAGTCAAGCGCGCGTAGTTTCCCTTTAAAAATACTTGCATACGAAATTGTTCCATAGACTCTTACTGATAAGGAGCATGATCGCATTTGCGAAAACTAACGCGGTTGAGTATCTACGTATTTGAGCGAGTAGCCGTATAAGATACTTTATAGTCTTGCAAGTATTTTGAGTCGGTACCTGGTGCGCGTACTTGGAAGCAAATACCTGGTGTAAAAACCCGGTCGCATAAATACGTAACTTCCCTACTCGCCCGATCACACGTTTTCGTAACGCATTCACCAGTTTACTCCCCAAGTCAAGCGCGCCTAAAGAAGTTTCACTTCAAAAAGTGCGTCTCTAACCGGAGTTAAAGTTCGTCGTATCTCGTTCCCGTCAGCACGACAGCTGATTTGTGTTTTGCTGAAAACTCACTGCAAGGTGAACAAAGGAGCAGCATCAACGTGGCTACCCATACCAAGGACATAGCGTGGAGCTACCAGTGACGTGGAGTGACTGAATCGAGCCAAGCAGTGCATTCGTCAGTAAAGCCCTTCGTGTGTTGCAAGTGAGGGAAACCAGGACATATCGCGGCCCTGCACGAGTAGTGGCAGCAAGCGGATGGTGGATAACGTGCTGGAAGTAGTGAAGTGCGAGTGGACGTCGTACAACTATCCTCAACACGTTAGAACATAAAGGTGAGCTGTATTGTTTTGTTTACGATTCTGGTGCTGAATGCTCGTTAGTAAAACCGAGTTGTGCAGCCAAATTAAGTGGCGAACGAGTTAATAACTTTGTTGCGTTGACTGGTGTTAGTCAAAAGCCGCGTACGCACGAACGAACAAAACATGGTGAACATGAACATATTGGATCGCCACGAACATTTTTGACGAACACAGTGTTATGTTCGCTAGTGGTACGCACGTGCGAACAAAGTGTTCGATGTTCGTGTTCACCATGTTTTTGTTCGTTCGTGCGTACGCGGCTAAACGCGTGTATTCAGCACAGAACAAATCATGTGTAGCGTTGCGATTAGCGTGCAACAACTTGAGATTTTATTACTAAAGACTAATCTGACAAGTGTTATGTCAAACTTCTATACTAAAAAAAAACGAAAATACAAAAGACTTACATGTCAGATTAGTCTCTGGGATTAAAAAAAATCCTTGTTGTTTTCGACTTATATTTCGGTGAATAACTCCGAAACCTGACGCTTTAGCATATTATGTTATATTACATTTTTTGTCTGTATAAGTGTCCTCTATCTAAATATATAATTTTTGTTGTGCACCGCGATTCTGAAAAAAAAATCAAAATGGCGGCTGATTTTAGGGCCAAAACCTTCAAACCCCTTTGACTTTATTAAATTCTGGCAAATCAGATGTCCTAAACTGATTTTTTTACGGGTTAGATCAGAAGTGATCGAGCTATGTGATACTTTGCGGATATGTTTGCTTACAGATTAACACACGAGGACGTGTGCATGCAAGATGGCAGTGTCAGACAGCATCTGTTTTCGATGCGGCAACACCGGACATTTTGCTTCGAGATGTTCACGAAGCAATGATGGAGGTGCCAGCACGGCGGAGAGCTCAGGTGGTTCTGGGCCAGCGCCTGCAGCAGCAGCGAGTAGCGAGTGATACGGTTCAAGTTTGCTATGTCAGCAATCCGAGCAGGGTGATGAATACTGGGTGAGTCGTATCCATTTTATTACGTTTCTGGCGTCGAATGCTCTATCATCAAAGATTATGTTGTGTCAAAGTGTATTGGCAAGCGTGTAAATAATATTGTCATTTTATGGGTTATTCCCTGAGTACCCCGATCCCCGAGAGACCCCCTCCCGGAGGACCCCGATTTATTTTAATCTTGATAAACTCGGTTAAAAGTCAGTTTAGCTTTTGGTTATGGTAGTGTGCAAAATACCTTACAAGTTTATCTGCGATTTTGATTAACAATCGGTGTAACGAGATCTCTTTCGTTTCATTTAGTACCGAATAGTTATCTTAAAAGTGATATTTAACTAGCCGTGAGATATTAGATGTAACGTTAGTATGACATCTGACAGTGTTGTGTATCGTCGAGATTATGTAAAGTTTCAAATGAGCTTAAAAGCGATTCCTGTTTTCAAATTAATTTCGAAAAAGGGTATACTGACATTCGGGAAGACTTCGTTCTCAGTTAATTGATCTTGGTTTTCAAGTGGTATTTCTAGAACCTGTGCTACAACAGTACAGTTGTAAATTCGATTATTAGATCGTAGTATTACTGTTAATCGTCAGCCTTGTTGGCTTAGGTAAGTGACAACTGATGATGATTTGACTGATATTAACTTAGACGAGTTAATAGAGCACGCGACATAGGTATACTGAGAAATATGCAATTACGATAACATTCGACTTGACTAAAGTAAAGTTAGTCTAGTTTGCTTTTAATTATTGTTTTAAAGGCGCTTGACTCAGCGAACCTAAGAATACCCTAATGATTGTGTCAGGAGGACACCCGATCAAAAAGTTTCCTAGAGAATTAGATTTCATAGTTGATGACAGTGGTAGTGAAACAAAAATCTGATTAAGAATGGCTTGTACACTCAAACTCAAAAGGAATCGTTGGTGCGATTTCTGTCTGTGTTGTTGCACAGAGCGCTTCATGTGTTGTAGCACATTTTGCGCTAGATTTTTAAGAGTCGTTGGAGCGATTCTTGTCTGTGTTGTTGCACATGTAGGGGCAGATATGTAAAGTCTACAAGGAATCGTTGGTACGATTTCTGTCTGTGTTGGTGCACAGAGCGCTTCATGTGTTGTAGCACATTTTGCGCTAGATTTTTAGGAGTCGTTGGAGCGATTCTTGTCTGTGTTGTAGCACATGTAGGGGCAGCAGATATGTAAAGTCTACAAGGAATCGTTGGTACGATTTCTGTCTGTGTTGGTGCACAGAGCGCTTCATGTGTTGTAGCACATTTTGCGCTAGATTTTTAAGAGTCGTTGGAGCGATTCTTGTCTGTGTTGTAGCACATGTAGGGGCAGATATGTAAAGTCTACAAGGAATCGTTGGTACGATTTCTGTCTGTGTTGGTGCACAGAGCGCTTCATGTGTTGTAGCACATTTTGCGCTAGATTTTTGAGAATCGTTGGTGTTATTCTTGTCGGTGTTGGTGCACAGAGCCCCTCATGTGTTGTGGCATATGTGGTGGCAGATATGTAAAGAGTCGTTGGTGCGATTCTGACCTGTGTTGGTGCAGAGATTACAATGAAAGTTTGAGTTGAGTATACATTGCACATCTGGTGCTGGGTCTCGACCGCACCTCATGTGTAGTAAGCATATGTGGCGATGGGTCTCGACCGCACTTTATGTGCAGTAGCATATGTGACAACTGATCTAGTAAGAATCATTGGCGTGATTTTGGTCTGTATTTTTGGTAAATAGTAACTGATTCGTTACAATTATTTTGATTATCTTTGGTTCAACTTATTGATCGAGACTATCCCAATGATTAATTTTGTATGGGGTGATCTTTGTACGAAACCTTGATAACAAGGCATTGTAAATTATGACTAGAGAAATTAGAGTAACAATGAGATAGTTACATAGAGCTAACTTAGTTATCAGAAGGCCAAATCTCGTAATTTAAAACGTTCAAAATCTAGTCGCAGTCTCATCTCGGCGACAAACAAATATCAAAATGTAGGGAAATTAGAGGTATTTTTGACAGATTGAGAGTGAGACTGAGATCAGACTGTGAACGTTCTTAAAATTACGAGAATTGCCCCTCAGGTATTGACGGGATAGCCGAGCTACCTAAGTTATTAGGTATTGGCAGGATAGCCAAGCTACCTTAGTTATTAGGTGTGTGGCAGGATAGCCGAGCTTGTTTACTCTGTGAGTATATTTGGTCCACAGGTACTACACCCGAGGACGGGTGCTAGTCGGGGATAGCCGTGTCGTGGATAGATGGCGCTACAGTACAGCGAACAGCGCCATCTAACGATTTGATTGGTAAACGAGGAATCATGTGATCGGAAACGCAAGCGAGCCCCACCCGGGGACCCACGATCGTCGGTAGAGGGGATGCAGCGAGGACTGGCGGAGAGACCGAGTGTGGCGGCAGTCTACGGTCGGCAGTCGAGTCGGACGGTCTTGCTTGGCAAACGCTCAATACCAACGCACGTGTTTGTTTCCGACGCACGTGTGCGTATCGGTTGTTAATTGTTAGTTTATTAAAGTTATTTTGAATTCAAATTATCTTTTCGTTCGAGTACCCACTGCAGTGCCCACAACTATCAAAACTATGTTAGATCGTGAAGAAGATCCGATGTTTCGCATCTCGGCCACCCAATGATGCGACATATGTATGTTTGTATGTCCGCGATTTTCTCAAAAACTAATGAATCAATTTTGATAATTCTTTCACTAATGTGATCTACATACTTTACTTTCATGAAGGTTTTAGTATATAATACATTAGGTAATTTTTCTTATGTACGAAGTTATATGCATAAATGTACAGCATCTCTGGCATTTCTATGCTTAAACTTACTGTAGATTACATGATTAAAGTGTCAGGTATACTTACAAAACTTCAGTCTGCACTTACACCTGTCACAACACCCATTTATCTCGTCTGCTCGACGTCCGTATGTCACTGCAGGGATCCAGCAGAATATCAGCGTCAGGTACATTTGCCTGACACATGCTGAGCTGGACTCCCATTTGGTGCAACCTTGAGACGCACACCGCACTGTGTATGTTTCGTTGTTAATTTTATTTTAAGTATTCGTCATAGACTCATAGTGTCACTTTTATTTAGATGTGTATGTTTTTCCTTTTTTTTGTTTTTGTATCGGCACCTTGTTTTATATTATGTTCATGTGGGTAATTGGTTATCATCTAATGTTGTACTTTTGTGTGTTGTACTGTCTTTTGTGTACGCCAAATAAATGGTTTATCTATCTATGCGATTTTGATGATTCTTCTAGTCAGTGTCTTCAATTTTTCAATGCAACTAGTGTTAATTGAATTTTTGTGGGGTAGTTACAACTAAAAAGTGAAAAATAAAAAAAAAAATCAAAAAAACAACCGACTTCAAAAAAAAAAAAACTACAGTGATAAATAATTTTAATTTCGGAAGTCGGTGTCAAAAAACGAAAATGCGAACCCAACGACACCAGCTTCCGAAAAATTAAAGTTATTTATCACTTTGTAGCTTTTTTTTTGAAGTCGGTTGTTTTTTATAGTAACGAAACGGCCAAGTCTCATATTTTGACTAAGGTGTAGATTTTGTGAAGTTAGGGCTTGTAGAGTCAGAAGCTTGCCTCTACCTCTACATGAGATCATAACTTTTTGACAGTGCGAGCCATTTATGGTCTTGTCTTGGCAACATTTTATAAGAAAATGTTTTTGGTGGGTATTATTTACGACTTCCGTTCCGTTTATTGTGGGAACACCCAAATACCTACTCCGAAATATTTTACTCCGAATTTCGATGTTCCGATTTTCAAAAGTCCGAATTTCATAATACCTAGGAATCATAATGTCTATTATTAAATATCACGAAATTTATTTAACCGAAAGTCATAAATGCGACTTGTTTGTTTTCCGATTTTTATATATTCGAAGAATCAAATGCTCGATGGGTTCTCGGTCCGAAAAATGACATTCCGATTTTCAATACTCCGAATTATTTCCGTTACCGTTAGCACCCGAACTCAACGAACGTAATAGACGACGTAGGATGCAAGAGCGAGCGAAGGGCACCCCGAGGTTCGGTTTGGTTAGGTTACTTTAAACCCTTCACACAGAAATAGGGGCCCCGCGAAGCGGGGCTCCGTCGATATAGGATGCAAGAACGAGCAAAGGGCACCCCGAGGTTCGATATGGTTACTCAATACTTTATTGCATTCCATAATGTGTACATATATAACAGTTGGTATGTTAAAACATCGAATCAATTATGGACCCTGTCGGGCACAGCAAAATTAATTTTTAATAGGAGAGAGGATGAAGGGGCTTTTGTTAAGAAAAAATAATTATTTAGTTTTAAAATAGTATCATTTGTTTTTATGTTATTTATATTTAAACCCTTAAACGGTTAGGTTACTTTAAACCCTTTAAACAGAAATAGGGGCCCCGCGAAGTGGGGGGCTCCGTCGACATAGGATGCAAGAACGAGCGAAGGGCACCCCGAGGTTCGGTTTGGTTAGGTTACTTTAAACCCTTTACGCAGACATAGCGGCTCTATTGTTGGTTTTTGCCATCTAAGTATATTCTTACAATTGGAAATATGTGTTTATTTGTCTTGCTATTCAGTTTTACTAACCGTTATTATTTCGGAATTTTAATTAATCGGTATTTTAATAATCGGAATTCGTATTTTTGATGTTTCGAATTATCATTAAGTCGGACTTTTTGTTATTCGACCTATTGAAACTCGGTATTTTGAGAATAGTAATTATGAACGTTAGGGATATTGAAATTTCGGAATTATTAAAATAGGATGAATGATAAATCGGAGTTGTTATAAAAGTAATTTTGAACCATTCGGAATTATGAAACTCGGTATTTTGAAATCCTTATTTGTGATTTTCGGAATAAAGTTTTTCGTATTATTGTAGTGTACCCGTTTATTGTAAACACTTGTAAGTAATTCTCAAGGTTACCGACGCTCTTGAACTGATAACATACACATAAAAGGGATTGAATAATTTTATATGGAGCTTAGCATACCTACCTGTCTGCCATTTTGTTTTTTTTTTTTCAAAATGGCGGCCATGCATGAATCCTTTATAAATCAATAGCAGACATCAATGCAAACAGAAAACATACTAAGATCAAACCCCGTAGTGTCACGTTTCCAAGATATTAACGTTCAAAGTTGATCACGTAAAATCCATACTTTTTTGAACTTGCTTGATAATCTTTTATCATGTTTAGATATCGATACTCATCACGTCCGCGGAGTTTCGGTGGATAATTTAATTTTACCCTATAAACATGTTAAAAGAAAAAGACAAATGTAATTATTAAATAAAATACTATAAATTACCATATTCATCTATTTTTTTTTATGTAGGTAAGTACACATAATGGCATCAGCACCTCTTTTTAAAGCAGCGCTCTGGAACAAATAAAAACAATAATATGATGGATGACACGTTCATAACATCACGCATGTATTCCGCAAAGGGCTAGGCATAGAGTAAGTATCTAATGTTCATTATATGTAAGAAGAGACGGGAGTCCCATAGAAAAAGAAAACGTCGCTTGTATGAAACTTGTACTAAACCTGAATACCAACATAACAAAAATGACACAGACTGCACATGTTAAAGAGAGACAGCGATAGCCGCCATTATGTTTAGTACACGTTTCATAGTTTCTTTTTTTATTAGACAGTTGCGTCAGACTGGGGCTATGCAGAGCTGCCTCTGCAGCTCACAAAAAAAAATACACAACACACAGTAAACAGAGGTTTACTGTGTCATTTCCTGCCCGACCTGCATATCTATTAAACCATTCGATACATTTCTGCACTGAATCGTACATCAATCAATGTTACCGCAGGCAGGAGTCATCTAAACGCTCCAAAATTCACGAGGCAGCGGGGGTGAGGGGTGAGGTACTGCGCAGCGACTAGCGGACTTAGCCGTCATTAAGTTTAAATCGGGCTAACGAGCTTGTCAGTGCAAAAAATGCACTGATTTTGATACCTAATCGAAGCGTTAATTTTGTCTCTGTACCTTAACCTTTTTTTTTTCTCGCGGTGAAAATCCTCATGGACTTCCTCTATCGTGGGGGTGACAGAGGGGCATGCCGGACTCTTACCGGCTAAAACCACCGCGGTGTTCCACCTCTACCTATTTCCGGGGAGTGGGATTCGCATAAGCATTCACCGCTCCCCCTTAACCTAAGAAAGGCGATACGTACCCTATCTCCAGGATGTTTTTAGTCACCCTCTCTGTGCCGTTGGTCACCACGAGTTGATAAACACCCTCGTACTCTTTGGTAAACGGTTTGATTGAAAAGTTGATAGTAACCTTCGAGATTTTCCCTTTCACCATCTACAGAAAAAAGTAAAAACATGCCTGAAAATAACAGATTTTTAGTGCGACAACATTGATATACTGTGCGACAAGTATCTTTTGCTGCTTGAATGACATTGACAGGAGGACGTTGTTAGCCATTTTGACAAATTGCGTTGAAAAAACAAGATGGCGGCGTTAGTTCAGATTTTTGCCGCCAGCCAAAAGATCCTTGGACAGTTGTAGACGTGAATGTATAAATACTAACTTCTGCCCGTGACTTCGTTCTCGTGGAAGTCGTTTAAGACACTACAATGTACAAAAAAAAATTTTTTAATCGTCATACAAACAGAATACTTTGCCATCACTCACTGACATATCGGATATTAATTAAAACCGAGTACATCCCGAGGACAGCCGAACGCTCGAACACATCCGAATGTAGCGCGGTGTCGGTAACAATGTCGCGAGTTCGATGGCTTTTTTCCATCTCAAAAAATGCCCAACGCGCCCAAAGAAGTTTTCACTTAAAAAATACAGCCCATGTCGTTTTTAACATAGTTTTCAAGACGTGTTTTTTTTTAAATTGGCTATGTGTTTATTAATCTGCATAGCTATTTACAACCACTCGATACACTTTCGTACCGTATCGAACATCTATCAATGTTATCGTAGGAGTCCTCTAAACGCTAATCACAACTCAAAAACCCGAAAAATTTGTCATTGTAAAAAAAAACCGAGTGTGCTTATGACCACACGACTGAAGTGAAACTTCAAACGTATTTGGCTATGAGAGGAAGAGAGAAAGAAAATGTGCGCGCGCACTGCTTTCTCTTGCTTATATCCCCCACTCAACTCCCGTTCGCCTCGCCCGATCACACTTTTCGTAACGCGTTCGCCAGTTTAGTCCCCAAGTCAAGCGTGCGTAAAAAGTGTCACTTCAAAAATAGACTACCGCTATTCTTACGACAGCTGTTTGGTGACAATGGCAAGGCAAATCAGGTTATCGAAATGTGTCATTTTCGATACGTTAGCCTGTCGGATGGTTGTGAATAGCTATTCTGGATAGGTTCCGTCAAAACTGGAAGGAGGGCGCGCGGGCTCGCGAAAGATGGAAGGAGTGGAGGGAGGCCTTTGCCCAGGAGTGGGACAGCTTAGGCTAGTAAAAAAAATTGAGTTTATCCATTAGAAACAAACATACGAAAAATCAAATCTTATCTCTTTATAAATTATACATATTTGTTTTGACGTATCCATAACTTTCACGTTTGGAGTAGGTAGGCACCATCAGTCACACAACTCACAAGCCACATTTTAAAATTATGTTCTATGCTAGACTACGGAACTCTAATTATAGTACAGACGCCAGCACATCAAGGTACTACAATCTGTCAAATTTCTTTAATAGATTTACAACTTTATTGCTAAATCATAAGGTTCAAAGTTGATTGGGAAAATTTGACAGTTTCGGGTAGCTTGATGTGCTGGCGTCTTTACATAAGTGCTACCTACCTTTGACTTGTAGGAGAAGAAGGGATTCATATCATCGCTTCTCAGAGTTTTGTCGTTGATGTAAATCTAAGGAACAAAATAATTACATAAGTACCTAAGTACTTATAAGTAAAAAAAATATAATTAGGAATAAAAGAAACACGCATATTTATTATTTATTTCGGTTCAAAGTCTTAAACCGATTTAAATAGGTATCAACTTATCAAGGAGCGTGGATTTGCTACTGGGAGCGGATATCTATTCGCAAGTTATATCAGAGGGGGTCCTTAAGGGAGATGCTCAAACGCCGACAGCTCAGCAAACCCGTTTAGGATGGATTTTATGCGGCAAGCTAGAAACTTTTAACTGCCATGTCGCTCTTGTCGACCTGAACGACTTAAAGAGATTCTGGGAGACAGAAGACATCATTCAAAATACTGAGGACACATTTAAAGACGACTGGTGCGAAAACTACTACAAAACGACTACTGAAAGAGATCGCGACGGAAAATACATTGTAAAGATGCCTCTTATCTCGTTATGAAGAAAAATTGGGAAACTCAAAGTCGATCGCAATCTCTCAATTCTTACAACTGGAAAGAAAATTCGACAGAAACCCTAAACTTGCATCAATGTACAAAGATTTCATCCGCGAGTACATTGATTTAGGTCACATGAAGCTTTCAAACACGACAACCGCCAAAGATGCAATCTTCTTACCGCATCATGGAGTACTGAGAGAACAATCAACAACAACAAAACTAAGAGCTGTTTTTAATGCTTCACAGAAGACCATGGGTGGATGTAGCCTAAATGACGTAATGGAAAAAGGTCCTAATCTGCAAAAGGACATCTAAGCATTGATATTACAATGGCGTGGCTATAAATATGTCTACACAGCGGACATTGAAAAAATGTACCGTTCCATATGGTGTCATCCCGATCAACAACATCTACAGAAGATCATATGGAGAAAGCAACCAAAAGACAATTTACAAGAATATCAACTGCAAACATTAACATATGGGACAAAAAGTGCTCCATGGCTAGCAATGCGAACACTCAAACAGCTTGCTATCGATGACGGCCACAGATACCCAAAGGCCGCTGAAATATTGCTAAATCAGTTCTACGTCGATGACCTAATCAGCGGCCACAACTCGACAAAACAAGCAAAGGAAAATCAAACATCGATCATAAAACTACTGAAGGGAGGCGGAATGAATCTGCGAAAATGGTCAAGCAACGATCCTGAGCTTCTACGACACTTAGACGAAGATCAAATATCGAAAAGTACATTTGATTTTAGAGGCGACGAATCAATGAAAACATTGGGGTTGAGTTGGAATCCAAAAGATGACGTTTTCATATTCAACTGGTCCATAGACGACTACAACAACGGACCACTAACTAAAACAACCAGTCTCGCGCACGCATCGCTCTGTGACGGTTGCGTATTTATCGATAGCGCTGAGTTTACGTGTAATACTTTGTAAAAAATGACGAACTTACTAAAGTGTGATAAATGTAACATTGTTATTGACGAAATGTTAGCTTACATTCAAAACAAAGTGTCGGTTATCGATGAGGAAACGTTGGTGCGGATTTGCGTTTCGTCTTTTGCCAGTGATGAAATCAAAAGCTCGAAGTCCCTACTTTTCGAGTCCATTCCATCGAACTTGCGGAAGATCATACGAAAAAACAAAGGCAAAGAACAAAGAGATTTAGCAGATATCATAAACCTGTTTAAATCAGCTGATCCAGATGACATACCAGTGTTTGTGGCTCGGCAACTAGAAAAATTGCCACCCATTACGTTTGACCATTTAGATTGCACTAAACTGTTGAAAGATCTTGTTCGGATGCAGGCGACTATTGACGAAGTGAAGACTACGTATGCTACGATGAGTGATTTGAAGGAAATAAGAAATGAATTATTGCAAATTAAAAATAATTCGTTACCACCACCGTCTACGTTCAAAGTAAATGCGAAACGCGGGGCATGGTTACTGGATAGTGGTCCTATGGGGCTTTCACATCTGCATAATTCATCTCTAAACGAGTTATGCAACAATAACGAAACTAGCAGTGATATAAATCAGTTATCTCCACAATACAGAGAAATTATGAGGGTGGAAGGTAAACAAAGTAATTGTGAGTCACGTACGCAGCAACGGTTATTGATGGACAGTTCGAGACCCGCGATGACTCACGCGCAGGTGGCGGGTGCGTGTTCAACAGGTGATGATGTTGCGAATGTGGTTGTGTCATCGTTGGCGCCGACGACTGCGAGCTCGAAACAAACTCTGCATGGATCGCGTCAGCTGATTGCGCCTACAGTTGACTTGGGTAGTGCCGGGAGCGAGGCCAGTGTGAGTCAGCCCGGTGCGACATGCGTTGTAAACAATAATTGTGATGCTTGGCAAACAGTATCGTACAAGAAGAAGCCGTCTAAATACCGGTATGTGGGCAAGAAGGGCATAGCGAGAGATGACGAGTGCCAATTTAGAGCAGCCGATCGGAAAGTTCCCATATTCATCACTAATATTCACAGTGACACCCCCGAAAACGAGATAGTAAATTATATCCGCTTAAGGACACAGGAAACGGTGTCTTTGGAAAAAATACAAATGAAGAAGGAAAGGGGTCATATTGCCTACAAGTTCTTTGTTTCCGAGTCCAAATTACCTGAATATTTAGATGAAAATATTTGGCCACGGGGCGTTATATTTAGGCGGTTTGTCCATTTCAATCGCCAAAAATCGAACAGATCTTTGTTTGTTGACGACGTACGTACAAATAAATAATGGATAAAGTACAGCAAATCTCAAACAAAAAGACGAATAACGTTTATACTTTTGCAAGTTTTAATTGTAAAAGTATCAAACGTACTGTAGACAGTGTCAGAAAACTCTGTGGGACATCGGATATAATAGCACTTCAGGAGACTTGGCTTATGCCCGATGAATTACCCTATCTGGGCACCATCGATCCCAGGTTCAGCACAACCGGTACATCTGCGGTGGACACGTCGGTGGGAATGCTTCGAGGCAGACCATATGGCGGAGTAGCTTTGATGTGGAGACACAGCGTTCTCCAAAATGTGAGTGTTATTCCGTGCGATAATCCGCGAGTGTGTGCAGTGAAAATAGTGACGGCCGATAGACCGATTATTGTACTGAGTGTATACATGCCTACTGACGCGCTCAGTAATTTAGCCGAGTTTACGGATTGCCTTGGCAGGGTGAGTGCTATTATAGATGAATATGGGATAGATTCAGTGTTTTTATTAGGGGACTTTAATGCTCATCCTGGTGAATCATTTTATTGCGAACTTACAAATTTTTGTCATGAACAAGACTGGTTGTGTGTTGATGTAAATATGTTGGGTGTTCAATCAGGCACCTATACCTTTGTTAGTGAGGCTCATGGGTCAAAACGATGGTTAGATCACTGCGTTGTGACGCGTTCCGCACTATGTTCCGTTTCCAATGTTTACGTTGATTACAATGTTACATGGTCGGACCATTATCCCCTTATAGTCGAATGTAGTTTTAATTTATTAACGCCTAAGGTACAAACTGTGACTAATATTGGTAATAGTGTAATATGGGGCGACAGAACTGATGAGCAGATCAAGTTGTACCGAGAGGAATGTAATAGAAAATTAAAATTAATAGATTTTCCCACTGAATTTATTCACTGTGCAGATAAACATTGTAACGACCCAAGTCACAGATCTGTTATTGATAAGTTGTACGGGGATATTGTGTCCGCCCTCAGTGAGTCTGCGACTGTGAGTCGAGGGGGTGTGCGACGCAGGGGAAAGTCGCGATGCGTTGTTGGATGGAACAGGCATGTAAGTGAGGCGTACGGGGTGGCCCGGTTGAAGTTTCATGATTGGCAACGATGCGGGGGGCCTTCCGCCGGTCCTGCTTATAACGAGATGTGCCAGAGTAGAAGGACGTTTAAATCAAGGCTTAAGTGGTGTCAAGACCATCAGCACCAGATTAAAATGGATATCCTTGCTTCACATCATTCTAAAAAAGACTTCCGAAATTTCTGGAAAGGCACTAATAAAATGACACTTCGGCCTGGCCTCCCAGTGGGCGTCAATGGTGTGAGTGACCCTAAAGGCATTGCTGATCTCTTTAGAGAACAATTTCATGTGAAATCACCCCTGGGGTCGCCTTCACTGGAGGTGCTTAGTGTTGAGACATGTCATGGTCAAGTGGGTACAAGAATTAGCTCAAAAAGTATAGCATGTGCTGTTAAGTCAATGTCCAGAGGCAAGTCCCCTGGCCATGACGGTCTCAGTATTGAGCATCTTCAGCAGGCTGGACATCACCTACCGAGAGTGTTAGCAATGCTTTTTAACCTCTGCATCAGTCATGCCTTTTTGCCCTCTGACCTTGTTAGAACAGTGGTAGTGCCAGTTGTTAAAAATAAAACAGGGGACCTGTCGGATAAAAATAATTATAGGCCCATCTCATTAGCGACTATCATTGCGAAAGTGCTTGACGGTTTGCTTGACACACAGTTAAATCAATACCTACATCTGCACGATAACCAGTTTGGTTTTCGGCCAGGACTCTCCACAGAAAGTGCTATATTGTGTCTCAAGCATGCCGTCAGGTACTATACGGACAGGCATACTCCTGTGTACGCGTGCTTCCTCGACTTGTCCAGGGCTTTTGATCTGGTCTCTTATGACATTCTTTGGAAGAAGTTGAAAGAGATCAACTTTCCCAAAGAACTAATAAACTTATTTAAATGTTGGTATGGAGGCCAGGTAAATAGTGTTAAGTGGGCCGGGTCGCTGTCGGAACCTTATGGGTTGGAGTGCGGGGTGAGGCAGGGGGGGTTGAGCTCCCCCGCACTTTTTAACCTATATGTGAACGCTCTGATTGTTGCTCTCAGCAGTCATCATGTCGGCTGTCATATTGATGGAGTTTGCCTAAATAATCTTAGCTATGCGGACGACATGGTGCTGCTGAGCGCTTCGGTTTGTGGCATGAGAACATTGTTACAGATTTGTGAGGCATATGCTCGAGAACATGGTCTTAAATATAATGTGGCGAAAAGTCAGTTCATGGTCTTTGAGGCCGGCTCTAAGTGTCCTATAGCAGTACCTCCCATCAAATTATACGGGGTTCCCTTGGTCAGAGTGGACCATTTCAAATACTTGGGGCATGTAGTAACATCCGGTCTCAGAGATGATGCTGATATCGAGAGGGAGCGGAGGGCCTTGGCTGTAAGAGGTAACATGATAGCTCGCAGGTTTGCGCGTTGTTCAGGGTCGGTCAAGCAGACCCTTTTCAGGGCTTATTGTACCTCTCTGTATACGTGCAGCCTGTGGGTGAATCACACTCAAAAAGCATACGAAGCCCTCCGCATCCAATATAACAACGCATTCAGAGCGCTGATGGGGCTGCCGCGACATTGTAGTGCCTCGGGCATGTTCGCCGTCGCTAGCGTCGACTGCTTCGCTTCTATGCAACGATGCGTAAGCGAAGCGCGTCCCTGGTACGCAGAGTTCGCGGCAGCTCCAACAGCGTGCTGGTGATGATAGCTGGCAGGCTCGACTGTCCATATATCAGACGCTGCAGTGACTTGCACGTCACCTACAGTCGTCGGCTGCCAATATAAAAATGTTATGTGTGGTTATTGTTTTGTGTTGTACCTATTGTAATGTAATGTATAAGTAATGTATTCAGTGTTTTAGATTTGTGTTATATTTAATTTATGTGTATTTAATGAGTCCTTGTTACTTGAAATAAAATGAATTATTAAAAGAAACCTCCTATCGCAAATATCCAAACTATACGACCCCTTGGGTTGGCTGGCGCCTATAACTGTGTCAGCTAAACTACTATCCAAAGGGTGTGGCTAACTAAAATAAACTGGGATGCTGAACTACCTACTGAGTTACAAGACGAATGGCGGCATCTAAACAAAGAACTACATCTAATTAAAAACATTAAAATAAACAGATGGATTGGCAGTACGCAGAAAAATATCCAACTACATTGATTTTGTGACGCAAGCGAAAAGGCATACGCTTGTGTCATATACAGTCGAGTAATCGACGAAAAGGGCGACCCAAGGATCACATTACTAGTGTCAAAAACTAGGGTAGTGCCGATTACTCAAAAAACTTCATTGCCCAGACTTGAGCTATGCGGAGCACTACTACTCTCCCAACTCATGGAAAAAGTGAAGAAATCACTAACGGAGCATGAGATATCAGCTTATGGTTGGTGTGACTCCAAGGTGGTCCTAGCTTGGATTCAGGGAGACCTCTCAAGATGGGAAAGATACGTATATAACAGAGTGGGGAAAATAAAAGACGTAATTCCACCTCAACAATGGTGTTATGTACGATCGGAACTTAATCCAGCTGACTGCGCTTCGAGAGGCTTGCTACCGAGGAAGGTAGTCAAGTTCAACTTATGGTGGAACGGTCCTATGTTTCTGAAAAACTTTGCAGAATCAGAAACACCTCATAATGTGAATTGCCACTTTACTACAAGCGAAGCAAACAGGGTCGAACCCAATGACGTCAGTTCGAAAAACTACAACACTGAAAATATTGTTTACAAGTTGTTGAAGAACCACAGTTCGCTGACTTCAGTAATAAGAATTACTGCTCGAATTGTGCGATATTTTGCATCACTAAAGCAAAAATTACGACCAAGCGCTACTTACCTAACAACAACTGACATACAATACGCAGCAGAATATATAATAAAATATGTTCAACAAAGCGAGTTTGCGCAAGAACACAAACAGTTGAAACAAAATAAAACTGTGTCACCAAAAAGCAACATTTAAAAACTCAAACCTTATCTGGATAGCAAGGGAATCATTCGCGTAGGCGGAAGACTACAGCACTCTGATCTTCCGGCAAATATGAAGAATCCCGCAGTGGTACCCTACTCCAGCCGCTTCACTGAACTACTGATCGACCAAGCACATTCGATGACGCTTCATGGAGGAGCCCGTCTGACCCTTACTTACATACGGCAACGATACTGGATAGTCTCTGGAAATCGGGCGGTAAAGGGAAGAATACGACGCTGTGTGAAATGTCATCGTTACAATTCTACGGGCAATGCTCAACTAATGGCCGATCTGCCAAAACAAAGAGTAACACCAAGCCGTCCATTCACTCACACTGGTGTTGACTTTACTGGTCACGTAGACGTGAAACTTAACAAAGGAAGAGGAGTGAAGACCTCAAAAGCATACATCGCGGTCTTCGTCTGTATGGCTACGAAAGCTGTACATATCGAATTAGTCTCAGAACTAAGCACGGAAGCGTTTATTGCGGCCCTTCAAAGAATGTGCGCGAGGCGCGGAACTCCCGCTCACATGTACTCAGACAACGGCACGAACTTCGTTGGAGCATCCAAAGTACTGAGAGAGGATTTCAGTAACTTCAAGAAGCTACTCTCTCCTGAGTTCTTTAACGAGATTGGGAAACTAGAAATTCATTGGCACTTCAACGCCCCTGCTTGGCCTAGTGCGGGGGGGATATTCGAAGCAGCAGTCAAATCATTAAAACATCACTTGAAGCGAGTTCTTGGGGATCAAAAACTGACCTGGGAAGAATTCACTACGTTACTAGCGAAAAAAGAAGCCTGCCTAAACTCGAGGCCTCTATGTCAGCTAACAGAAGATCCGGAGGAATTCTACAGCTCTCTCACTCCTGGCCACTTTCTAACTGGCAGTGCTACGTTGTCTCTACCTCAACCGGAGCCTGACGACAGAAAGATGGATCTGAGAAAACGTTGGCAACTAACGGAGCACATGCTGGATCAATTCTGGAAAGCATGGTCCAATGACTACCTGAACACCTTACAGTCTAGAAGCAAGTGGAACAGAACTGTACAAAACCTCAAACTAAACGACGTGGTCCTAATCAAGGAAACAAACTTACCTCCTGGTAAATGGGCCATGGGACGAGTGTTGGAAACTCATCCCGGTAAGGATGGTCTAGTACGAGTGGCCACTCTTAAAACAAAAACTGGAGTGATAAAACGACCCACTGTCAAACTAACTCCATTACCACAGCAAGAAACACTGCTACCTACTGAAGAAACAACAAACAACAAAAGAGAAGAAGATACAACAACTGAAAACCAAAGAAGAAAAAGGAGCACGCGAACCAACAAGTACAGTTTCCTGAATTTCGCTCTTATAACTTTAATAGAAATGTTAGGAACTGCTCAATCGTCACCAGTAACAAACAATTATAAGGTGACCTTTATAACCAACAATCAACCTATTTATTTCGATGAAGCCGGAAAACTGCAACTAATACATGATGAATGGACTCTACTGATCTATTACAACCTAACTTCCTACTGGCAAGCTGCGAATAACATGAACAACTACATAAACCAAATTGATAAACTCTGTCAAAGAATCGCGCACGAGTTTACACCATGCGAAGCAGTTGTCAGCCACCTACGTCATGAAATGCATCACCTTGAGAATTATAACACTATGTTACTTTCTCAGCATTCGCGACAAAAACGAGGCTACTTTGATGGAATCGGAAAATTAGCCAGAACACTTTTCGGAGTTTTGGATGAAGACTTTGCGCAAAAGTACGAGAAGGATATCCAAAACTTGCAAATCAACGATAATTACTTGTTACAGTTGATGAAGAATCAAACTTTGATCATAGAGGCTGAAAACAATGTAATTAAAAACAATACGGAATTTATGGACAAACAATTTCACGCAATACAAACGGGATCCCTTCTTTTCGCATAATGTTCTTTGTCCTAATATACTTCGGCATAACGATTTTGGCACAATTTGTTCTGGCATAATATTACTTCGGCATAATTTTTTTAGGCATACATTTTATGTTGGCATAATCAAACTCAAACTCAAACTCAAAGCATTTATTTCAATTAAACCATTTACAGGCACTTTTGAATTGTCAAGAAGTCAGTCAGTCAAAAAAAAAAATGAAGCTAGTTGCCCATTCCAAAGCGTAGGTACCTATGGAGAAGAACGGGCAAGAAACTCCATGGACACTCTTTTAAATCAAAATCATCTTAAAGACTAATTTGTTTTGGCATAAATTTGATTCGCATAACGTTAGTAGGCCTAATGACTATTAGCATAATAATATTTAGGCATATAATTAATATAATTTATACATAACATTATGTAACTTAAACGATTTTTCAATCGCGAGATAACTTTTATCTAAAGAAAAAACGACATTCCGATTTTCAATACTCCGAATTATTTCCGTTACCGTTACCGCACCCGAACTCAATGAACGCAATAGACGACGTAGGATGCAAGAGCGAGCAAAGGGCACCCCGAGGTTCGGTTTGGTTAGGTTACTTTCCCCCCCGGTGGGTTCCCGCATTGTCGAGGCGGGGGGGCTCAGTAGCCGTGGCTTGGACACCCACGGTGAAGCGAAGTGGAACCCGAGGAGGGGCCGCTCGTCAGGGCTTTTGCCGGTAAGCCGACGACGTAGCGGCCAACAAGTAGGTTGCGGTGCCGCTTGAGCGACATCGCAGCTGAGGTGGGCCGCGATGTCGTATCGGAGGCATCGCGGCTGAGGGTTGGAGGCCGCGGTGGGAGAGGAGTGCCGGTATTGCGGTGCGCCGCTCTCCCTACCTTCCGCGGCCTTGACGGGGTCGCCACCGTCCGTTGGCGGACGCGGTGGGGCCGCAGAGGAAGAGGAGTGTTGGTATGACGTTGGCCGCTCTCCCTATCCTCTGCGGCCGAAAATTGGCAGGCGGCGGGGCCAATGACCTGACCCGTCGCAGGGGGACCAAGGGTGCCCAGACACGGGGTCGTCTGGCGCCCATGTGCTGGTTTGGTCCCTGGGGTGGTCACGGCGTGCTATGTGTTCTAGTGCGCCGGAGATGGGGAATACTCCCCAGAGGAGGGTCCGGTGACGGACAGCCGCGGCGGGTTCACGGATGAGTGCTAACGCGTGCCCGTGTTCCCACCGTAAGCGGCAGAGGAGGACACCGTGGAGTTTTAGTGGGTTGGAGTCCCACATAACTGCACTATCTCCCCGTGGTAGTGCAGAATGCATGAGCATTTCTCCACGTAAAAAAAAAAAAAAAAAAAAAAAATGGTTAGGTTACTTTAAACCCTTTACACAGAAATAGGGGCCCCGCGAAGCGGGGCTCCGTCGACATAGGATGCAAGAACGAGCGAAGGGCACCCCGAGGTTCGGTTTGGTTAGGTTACTTTAAACCCTTTACTCAGAAATAGGGGCCCCGCGAAGCGGGGCTCCGTCGACATAGGATGCAAGAGCGAGCGCTTGAATGCTGCATGCTTGCTTGCATGCTGCATGCTTGCTTGTTTACTGCATGCTTGCTTGTTTGCTGCATGCTTGCTTGCATGCTTGCTTGCATGCTGTATGCTTGCTTGCTTTATGCTTTCTACAGCGAAAAAATAAAAATATGTTTTAATATCATTATGCGTAAATAAATTTATGCTTTAGGATATTATGCTTAAAAAAGTTATGCTTTAGAACTTTATGCTTAATAAATGTATGCTTTATAATATTATGCTTAATCATTATTATGGTTAGAGAAATTATGCTTTAAAAAATTATGCGTAAGCTGTTATGCGTAATTATATTATGCGAAAATATAATTATGCCAAACAAAGTTATGCTAAGTTATATTAGGTCTTAAAATTTTATGCAAATGGATAGGGAACCAATACAAACCTACATAAATCAGACTTGCAACGCAATCACAAAAATTGAGAACAGAGCGAATGACGTGAATTCTGCCGCTTTATCATCAACTTTAATTTTGAGCGACTTGCATAGAATTCAAGAAATGCTAATGAATGCTCTCGCCAACATTTATCGAGGTGATTTGGATACACACTTGTTTCCTGCATTTCAAATAATAGAACAGCTGAACATCATCTCTGGAAAACTACCACAGGGACTAGCCTTACCGATAAAGGACATACAAAAAGATTTCCGTGACATCTACGAACTAATCCATGTCAAGGCTCGGATTACAAACAACTTTCTACTTTTCGAATTGCATATTCCACTTTTGAGCGATGAGGACTACAAAATATACCGGGTAATACCTATACCATTCCAGAAACAAGGACAATTGAGAATCGTGCAGCCTTTCTCCAATTATATCGCCATAAACTTCGTGAAAAACTCGTACATCACTATGGAAGAGCAAGACATGCGCCAATGCACGCCTTACGGAGAAGACGAGTACACATGCATTTCACGTCAGCCGGTATTTAGCTTACAAGACAAGGACGCACCTTGCGAGGCCAAGGTATTCAGTCAACAAACTTCATTATCCTGTATCATCAATGATGTAACTTGCAAAGAAACTTGGATCCAATTACATAAACCTAACTGGTGGTTGTTTACATTATGCGACAGACAGCTGATGCGCGTCATATGTAGCGATCAAGTTACGCCAGTAGTCATTAACGGTACTGGGGTGATTGCCTTGAAACCAAAATGCATACTACAAAAGAAAGATGCGACAATATTCACCTATAACCACTTAGGCAGCAAATTTCACATGGAGGCGGATATTGAAGTACCTACACTTAACACGACTATCAACAATTTATTTGATCTAAGTTGGAAAAACGCACAGCTGAATATAATATAGAACGGACAGATATATCGAGTCACGACATATATGTCGTGACTCGATATATCTGTCCCTCGTGGTAGTCTTTCCTGCTCTTTCTGCTGGTTTATTTGCTTATCTATGTTTCTGATATTTATTGCAGATGTATCCAGTTCTGTCATATTCAGCTGTGCGTTTTTCCAACTTAGATCAAATAAATTGTTGATAGTAGAGATATATCTCTACTCTGTAACTTCTCTGCTGTTGGGAGGAGCTGCTTCGTTTGCTGTCAAACATGTGACATTTGGATTAGGAGACTATGGCATAAGAAAACTAAAAGGCCACCTACAAGACAACCTACAGGAATCGACAACAAAGTCGAAATCGAGATGCAAGAAATACGCCATTCGACACCGCCGGAGCCACTATACAGCGACGCGAGGCCGAAACAACTGTTTCACTTTGAGGAGCAAAACTTATTGTTTTTATGTGTACATGTTTAATTTTTACTTACTTACTAATGTTTACTTTACTGTCTTTACTTTTTATTGTGACGTTTTGCGATGTCTTACTTTTATATTTTTTTACTTACTTAACTTACTTTTATACTGTCTATACTTTTTATTATTGCGTTTTGGAATTTTTACTTTAAAACGTTTTATGTACTGGATGCTCATCCCGCCTTTTCCCTCGGGAGCATGTACGGTTTACGTACATTCCGTCAGGCTGCAAACGCAGCAACCTACTTTTCTCTTTGGTATTTAAAACAATGTTTAATATAATTTTAAGTTAGTTGACAAATTACATAATTAAGCGAGCACCGCGGATTAGCATCCAACCTACTTTTACTTTGTTGTGATCGGTACTCTAATAAACCTTTAGTGTTACCAAATCTGTGTGTGTTTACGTCGACTCACCTAACTCCAAGTACTTACTTACCACTTCTTACTTAATACTACAAGTGTAAGGTATCAATACTACGGGACCTTACAGGAACTATTCCATATTATTTAAAAAAAATTACACCGTGTTTAACTATGCAATCCGACAAAAAGTTACCTTTGCCAACACAGAAATGTTTTCGTCTCTAATTCGGATTTTAACTTTAGAATATTTCACCAGAATATTGCCGGCGCTATAAACAATACAGAAGAATTAACATTTGTAATCCACGAGCTATCGCAACAAGGGCCGAAAGTTAACGTAGTGTGTCTGACTGAAACTTTTATTAAAAAAGGTACAGAGATGCTTTTAAAAATTCCTGGGTACCAATTAGTTGCATCATACTCACGTGACAATAAACGAGGAGGGGTATGCATACTGCTTAATAATAATATAAAATATAAAAAATTGAGTAATATTAATGACTTGACCTGTAATTTTAATTTTGAATGTTGTGGTGTAGAAATAAGTAAGAGTATTATTGTTTGTTTATATAGAACGCCAAATAGTAATCCTCAAATATTTCTCGGAAATCTAGAACAGTTGCTAATAAGATTGACGAGAAAGCATAAAAAAAATATTTTATGCGAGGATTGGAATTTGGACATCTTAAAGCCAAACAAGAGCTGTGAAAGCCTGAAAAGCATTTTGAAAAATTTTAATATCGATTTGCATATATCCATAACGCCCACAAGACAGATGTCATGCTTAGATCAGATAGCAAGCAACGTCAAGCAAGCTAAATCGGAGGTGCATCATCTTGCCTTGTCCGATCATGAAACGGGACAGACGCTTTCGATGAAGACTAATAAAACGTACGAAATATGGACTTGGTATGAGAAGGTCAGAGATTTTAGTCAGGAAAACATGGACAAGTTCTATAGTTGCATATCATCTCTCACTTTTTCAAGTGTATATGAAAAACATGGTTTTCAGGAAGCGTTTGAGGAATTTCATGGGCTTATTAAATTATTTTTTTATGTTTTCCAATATATTCTAAAAAGATGTCATCTCATAAAGAAAACCACAAATGGATGACAAAAGGCATAAAAAAATCGTGTGTAAAAAAAGGCTTCTTTATCTTAGTCAACTACACAATAAAACTAAGAGGCAAAAACTAAACACAAAATACAAATCATATAGTAACATTCTTAAAAAGTGTATATTATATAAATCTAGACAGCTACAAAGTAAGAAGTATATTGCCAATAATAAAAATAAGTGTAAAGCCACATGGGCGGTGATTAACGAAAATATTGAAGATATAAACGCTAAAACGCAAATTGACGTAATAACTAAAGATAACCAGACAATTCAAGACCCTAAGGAAATAAGTGACATATTTAATCAATTCTACATACAATCGACCAATAAGTCTAATTTTAAATACAATGTTGACGAGATAAACGAGACTATCGATGGTAATAATGAACACACAATATTTATTAACCCTACTGATGCTACGGAGGTATTTAGAATAATACAAAATCTTAAAAATACGAGTGCAGTAGGACCGGAAGACATAACAACAAAGGTAATTAAATTAGTCGCTTTATGTATTTGTCAACCGTTAAGTTATTTAATAAACTTTTCTTTTGAAGAAGGTGCATTCCCAGAGACTTTAAAAAAATCAATAGTAAAGCCACTTTTTAAAAAAGGTAATACATCTGACATGAAGAACTATAGGCCAGTGACTCTGATACCAATCATGTCTAAAATCTTGGAGAAAATCATGCTGAGAAGGCTCCAAGAATTTGCGATTAGTCATCGTATACTTAAAGACGAGCAATTTGGTTTTAGAAAAAATAGTACCACGTCTTTGGCTTGTTTCAATTTGATGAAGAATATCACCCAGGCGATAAATGAAGGCTTACCAGTCTTGGCAATCCTCTTAGATATGAGCAAGGCTTTCGACTTTGTAGATCACGAATTGCTCTTACACAAGTTAGAAAAATACGGAATAAGAGGAAAAGCGAAGGACTGGTTAAGAAACTATTTAGAAAACCGACAACAATGTGTGGAAATCTCCAGAATCCATAATGGTGAAAAGGTGCTATATAGAAGCGACTATCAGCAAAATAATTTCGGAGTGCCGCAGGGCAGTGTATTAGGGCCTTTTTTATTCCTTCTTTATATAAATGACCTCCCAAATATCACTCGCCACACAGTGATTTTATTTGCTGATGACACGACCCTTGTCGTGAAGTGTGAAAGAGTCGACACCTACGAGTATGAGATTAATGAAGCCATCAAAAACATAATCCACTGGTAGAACTCCAATAACCTACAAATTAATATGGAAAAAACGAAAATGATGCAATTTCTAACATACAGGAGAAACCCATTAACTCTGACTATTAAATATAATGACATTTCTATAGAACAAGTAGTAAGTGCTGCATTTCTGGGCATACAATTAGACCAAATTTGCGACTGGAAAAAGCATGTCGACTATGTTTGTGATTAACTGGACCATGGCACACTACGAAGAAGACAAAAGCACACTAAGAAGATTAAGAGCCACGGTATCAGCTGAAGCGGCTATTTGTGCATATCACGGATATGTTTCCGCCGTACTCTCATACGGGCTCTTGTTGTGGGGTAATTCGGTGGATGTCAATAGAGCATTTATAGTACAAAAAAAATGTGTGCGTGCAATCTGTGGAGCTGGGTACATGGATAGCTGTAAGCCACTGTTTAAAAAGTACAACATTTTACCGTTGGCATGCATGTATATTAAAGAATTGTGCCTTTTAGTACGACAACATCCTGAAAATTTTATTAAGCATATAGAGATGTAACCAAAAGAAATGTTGCCTCTAGAGATAAACATAGGCTCTGCTTGCCACAATGCAAGCTCGATTTATATAAAAGAAATTCGTATAATTATAATGGCTATTAAGGTATACAATAAATTACCAAACGCCTTTAAAGAACTACCTTTGCTTATGTTTAAAAAAAAAACTGATTCAGTGGCTTAAGGAAAAATGTTTTTACACTGTTAATGAATTTATGTCACATGTCGAAGAAAGAAAGTAATGTCAATAAATTTGGTTTATATAATACGTATATTTTATTTATTTTTTAATGTGACATTTACTTACTATTATTATTTGTATTTTGACATTATAACAATATTCATGGACATTAACATTTCAATTATTATATAAAATCTGACATTTTATAACAATTATATTGGTAGCTGATGTAATGTTATGACATTTTTAAATTATGTAATGTATTGTGAAATTAAATATTTGCAATTAATTTATTTAATCAGACATTTTGTAACGTTTATAGTGATAATTGAAGGAATAGCATGACGTTTTAATAATGTAATGTATTCGGTAATTAAAGATTTGCACACCACATGTAATGGTAGAATATAAATGGGCCACATTTATAATAAGATCATACTACTTTGTACATCTACATTCTGGCAAATAAAGACTTATTATTATTATTTTTGTTCGATTTTACATATATCGGAACCATGCGGTCCCGGTCCTTTGGAAGGCGTACGAGGGGCCGAAGCCAACCCGCAGAGGCCCCTTAGAAAATTTCAATGAAATGTGGCACCAACCGACGATTATCCCTGTATGCACTATGCAAGTGCACCCATTTTTTTTTTTTTTTTTTTTTTAACGTGGAGAAATGCTCATGCATTCTGCACTACCACGGGGAGATAGTGCAGTTATGTGGGACTCCAACCCACTAAAACTCCACGGTGTCCTCCTCTGCCGCTTACGGCGGGAACACGGGCACGCGTTAGCACTCATCCGTGAACCCGCCACGGCTGTCCGTCACCGGACCCTCCTCTGGGGAGTATTCCCCATCACCGGCGCACCAGAACACATAGCACGCCGTGACCACCCCAGGGACCAAACCAGCACATGGGCGCCAGACGACCCCGTGTCTGGGCACCCTTGGTCCCCCTGCGACGGGTCAGGTCATAGGCCCCGCCGCCTGCCAATTTTCGGCCGCAGAGGATAGGGAGAGCGGCCAACGTCATACCAACACTCCTCTTCCTCTGCGGCCCCACCGCGTCCGCCATCGGACGGTGGCGACCCCGTCAAGGCCGCGGAAGGTAGGGAGAGCGACGCACCGCAATACCGGCACTCCTCTCCCACCGCGGCCTCCAACCCTCAGCCGCGATGCCTCCGATACGACATCGCGGCCCGCCTCAGCTGCGATGTCGCTCAAGCGGCACCGCAACCTACTTGTTGGCCGCTACGTCGTCGGCTTACCGGCAAAAGCCCTGACGAGCGGCCCCTCCTCGGGTTCCACTTCGCTTCACCGTGGGTGTCCAAGCCACGGCTACTGAGCCCCCCCGCCTCGACAATGCGGGAACCCACCGGGGGGGATGCAAGTGCACCCAAGGACAACCCCCGGTTGGTGTAGGACTATTGCAGTATATGGAAAAATAAAAAGTTGGACTATGGGTTTGGGTGGCTAAAGTGGACTTATTATTATTATATAAAGTTGTTTTTAATAAACTGATTGTTACTAAAAATTGTTTCATTTCATGTACCTATCCAAGCATCGTAACGAGTAGATAGATAGAATATGCTTTGTGTGCTTTGTGTTACGAACAAAAAAAGCACATACATTATTTATTAATATTGTTTGAACTTAACTTGAAAATAAAAGGTTTCGTACTCCTGCTTCTGCGAGCCTCTTTTTTCTAATGTTATAATAAATGGAGTATAGATAGTTTCTAAGCAAAATAGACCCTTTCTTTTTTTATTTATGACATGCAATTAGTGTCATTCAACCTTAGGGGGAAGCGCCACGATAGCCCGCAAAATTCAAATTTTCTTACGTTTTTTTGCAATTTGCAGGTCAGTGTTAGGCTGTATGTTGAACAAAATATGGTTTGTGAGCGTAAAAATAGTATGTATTTACGGAATTCAAATCAACAATACAACAAAATAACCATATTGGTTGATATTTCATGAAATAGTCATATTTTGTCCGGTTAGACTGGAAGCCGACCCAGGCAAGCTGGAAGCGAAAAGGCAGGTGATGATGAGACATATTTTGTCGGGATGTTTGCCCCCTCTCGGTGCAGTACAGTAATCACTGGGTCAACCATATACGCGTGTATACTGTAACCCCGCGTCCTAACCAAAAAATTGGTTGTCTGTAAAGTCGGTTTACGGACGACAATTTTACGTGATAACGTCATAAGAAAACATCAGATAGATGCGTCACAAGCCGAACGCTTAGGCCGATCGTGCCTCTCTATCGCTTGTTCCGCGCTCTCGCTTGCACGCTCGGCTCAGGCGGACCGTGACAATGAGTCATGCTTTTTCGTGCGTGCAGCCGGCGTTCATCGATTTATAAGACGTTGTCACCGTCACACCGTATACGTTAAGGTATGATTCCGATCTCGGCAGCACGCAGCAGTGCTGCCGCGGCAGTGCGGTCGCAGCACTAGTGGTCCTCATACATTTTCTATTGGTTAATATGAGATTACATTCCGAGCACGGCAGCAATGCTGCGCGACATTCCTATAGAGAATATATGGGGACCAGCAGTGCTGCGGCAGCACCGCTGCGTGCTGCCGAGATCGGAATCATACCTTTACGTTCATATGCCACTTATTTGTACGGAAAACGAATGAATACGACGATCGCGTTGGTTCGGACGAGGCCTCTCGCGTCTTACCATAGCGGGGTCACACTTGGCAACGTTGCAGGTGTAGACAACGTTGTGCTTGAACTCTCCAGAGGGAGGAGGCGACACTGCAGCACTCACTGTCACCTTGATCACTGGAAGTTAACACACGCATAAAGTATAGATAAAGTGTATCAGAGAAAAGTACCAGCTAAAACAAAACAAATAAAAATTAATTACGGAACTTACTTGGTGCTGAAAAATTAATGCATAAATTAATTAAAAAAAAAAAAACTAAAACATAAACTGTGTAAGGGGCCTCTGCGAGGTGGCTACGGCCCCTCGCCTCCTTCTAAAAGTTTGGGATCCGAGCCTCGGATCCCGGATTCCGATGGGTCCCGAGATATGTCAGACATTTAAAAAAAAAAATAATAACCCCACCACCGCGCCGTATCTCTACGTTGACGCCGTGGTGGGGCTCTAAACTTTAGGTCTGTGCCGGTAAAGATTTTGCTTTGCCGGAACAGAGCCAGATACAGAAACCCTCAAGGCAGCATGCTGCATGTGTCGAGCTGTTATAACATACAATAGCTTACAATTCACAAAACGCATCTAAACTATTTTTAGTTCCGGTTGGTCGACAGGTTGTTCGTTGGGTTTGCATATTTTATTTTTTGTATGCCACGCAGTGAGCGAGCGTGCTAAAATGTGAAAAAGCCTTCACTGCACGATAAAGTGCCTTTGGAATAGAGAAAACAAACTTACAGCTGTCTGAAATAAAACAAAATGAATATTAATTTACGTGAAATGAAACTCAAACACCTACACTCAATGGCGGCTAAAATCTGCTGATTTGTTGGTAAGGACCTAGGTAAGATGTTAATTCGGAACGCATCATAATTTTAATAAATAATAAAAAGTATGAATGCACACTTTGGTTTTTTTTTAAACTTACTTTCAAGTACAGCTAATGTTTTTCTATATTCAATTTGGTCGATTTTGAAAATTCCCATATATACGCAAGCATTTGTATCCTCAAAGCTGTGAAAAAATAATGATTAAGATGTTTATTGTCGTTACAAACTCCTGCATAGCGCTACCGTCTGGTCGGAGGATCCTTTCTTTTTAATGGAGGAACTCTCCATCCTAATACCTACTCCCTGTTACACATAATTATAAAACAACACTAGTGGGCATTAGTCAGCCAGACTCAACAACCGTCACCATAGTTAAACATGTATACTCAAGTACAACACTACAAGTTTACTTTGGCCCGTGGGCAAAATTGGAACTAACGCCGCCATTTTGTTTTGTAAATACATTCTGTGACAATTTCATCAATGTTTACCAACAACGCCCCCTGTCGATGTCATGCAGGCGCCAGAACGTCCTTGTAGCTTTCTAGTAGGTACTCACTGATCAAAATCAATGTTGACGGTGTTGTTGGTCCATATATCGAGTCCCTTAGTGACGTTCTGTCCTCGACAGCTGACGGCGACGAGCTCGCGGCCCGGGCAAGCGTACCCAACTGTCTTCTGTTTGTATGCGTGCCCCGCTGGTACCGAGTCGCGGAGTATGTGCACTGTACAAGCTGGCAAGTACAAAATACATAATGAAAATCAGGCAATAAGCATATGCATTATCAGGCTACAACTTTAGGCCGTCGGATAAAGACAAATAAAGTGGTGTACGCGCCCCTGACACTAGCGCGAGCGAGGGGGAAGAGAGGGACGAGGGGCGGCAACGCGAGCGCAGCCCACGCCGCGCGCCGCGCCGACCGAAACTCCGCAAACAACGGCCGCGCCCACGACACCTAACTATAATAAAAGTGTATCCGTGTCTAACATCTAGTGAATTAACGACAGACGATTTGTAACCAATATAATCTTAAAGTTTTATTATAAAACAAGTTTGTTTAACACATTCACTGCGTTATGGGAAGTATTTGGTTGTAATTGAGTTCTGCTCTGTGCGGCAGCTAGTTGTCCTTGTTTTGCACTCCGTGCGGGGGTGATTTTTTCAAGTATTCGTACAAGTAAAAAAGAGACGCCTACATTGCCGGTGTCCTTGCTTGAAGTGTATTAAAATTTACGAATAAAAATGTACGGGAATTATTTTTTCGTAACGCACAGAAAGGTAATTATTTTACAATAGTGCGATACGGGAACTATTTGGCCGTATCCAAGACCTCGTACCGCACTGAACGTGCGCGCGCGCGGAGCTTCAGTTAGTCGTAGTGCTGTGCCCAGTTAATACGATATTACAGAACGCAATATTTTATTCGTCACACTTAAGTAGGTAAATTGTACATAAACAATGAAACGTTCACGTGAAAAACTTATTATGGGGAGAGGTGTAAAGACAGAAGGTAAAGGGGCTAGAAACATTATTGTGCAGAGTACTGGTTCCAGTTTACCGAATCCCAAACGAATCCAAAACGCCCTGTTCATTTTTTTTTAAGTCCATCAACAGGAATGAATTTCGTATATTAGAAGAAGTAATAATTAATTAGAATAAAAAGACTGATCCTGATTCATTATCCCTGGACAATATTTCTGTGAGTAATCTAGTACCAGCGCTCGAAACATCACTAAATTCTGAAATGGTGTCTGAACTGTTGTCAACACCCCGAAGTAAGTTTTCAAGAAATGAGTTTTCACAGTTTGATACACCAACGTGTTCTACATCTAGAAATACCGATGGCAATATTAAAATTTTCCAAACGCCAACTTCAAAACAATAAATAATAAATCTGAAACAAAAAAATATTTTACTTATTACGAGTACACCCCATCCCTAGCAATATGACTGTTGTATGCGCCACGACAAGTATTTTCCCGTAAAATCAACCATTTCCAAAAATACCTGTAACTTTTAAGATATTACTTAGAACCCCGTGCGACTGCAGCTGTGTATACACAAGGATGTAACCTATTGATTGGTACAACAAAAAAAATCAGCTGTGGACTTTCCATGTCTCTGTGGAGGTTTGAAGTCAGGACTACGTACGGGAAAATAGACGTCGTAACGCATATCAGGCATTCTTGATACGGGAAGTATGTGACTTGTACAGCACTGGAAGTAAGTTTTAATCTAGCGCAGCCGCAGTGAATGTGTTAATTTATAAATTCGCAAAGCGTGATGTAGTTCTGCATTTTTGGTATGTTGTATGGATCTGTTAGGGTAGTGTGAATTCAAATTTTCAACTTCGAAAAACCTGTGGAAACCGAGAAAATTGAGAAAAACTTCGAAATTTTGGGAGTTTTTTCACTATTTGCTCTCCAGAGCCAAAACTGTGCATTTTATTTTTTTGCGAATAATGTTTTATATACTTATAAACTGTATTAAATTACCTACAATTTGAGCCGAATCCCAGCTCTATTATCCCCATAAGAGCCAAGCTATGGCACTTCGAAGATGACCAATTTTCTCGAAAATTAAAATTTTCAGGTTTTACTCACTTATTGTGCGAAATATTGGCAAAAACACAAGAAAATACTAGAATAGAATAACAATAAAAAATAAGAATATAAGAATAATATAATATTAGAATTTGAAGCCTCATAATCACGATACAACTCAGCTGTATGTCCGCTCAAAGCAGCGGTGCTGGACGTAGACAATACGCGACGCACGATTGCTTTGACTTACATCCAAGTTATTTACTGTCTATCTGCACGACGCGACGTTTGCTGCGGAAGGGATGCTCGCTTGATGCAAAAATTGGTCATGCAAATCCAGCAAGCAATGAATCTTGTACTTTTAATGACTGAAACGTTGTAATAAACATTCACCGATTTCAACATCAAGAAAACTGAATTGTGTAAACGAACAGTTTAGTGAACCTGCGCCAATTTTTTTCGAAATCTATCCAAATTTTGCTTCAGAAATTGTTTATACACTTTTGTCTCGTCGTTTTAAAGATTTTTCTTCATACTGTCCTTGATCCATGTTACTTGGGGTCGGCGCGACACGTTTTTTTTTTCTTCCATTGTCGCCTGTCAACCGTCACTATCACTCCGTTTTCTTTCATTATTATATTATTATTATCTTTTGTTTGGTAGGAATTCCTCTCCATCTCCTTCCATCAATATTTAGTACAAGCTGCGCCCCACGGTTTCACCCGCGTAAATTTCGATCCCGTGAGAATATCGGGATAAAAAGTAGCCTATATGTTAATCCAGGGTCTCAGCTACCTCCATACAACATTTTATCAAAATTGGTCCAGCCGTTTGAGCGTGAAGAAGTAACAAACATATAAACACAGAACACACACACTCATAACACAAACTTTCGCCTTTATAATATTAGTGTGATAGTGTGATTAGCGTGATTTACATTCATCACTTTTTTAGTTTCATGCGTTTCATTCCTCCTTATCACATGCCTGTACTCATCATCATCTGCCTAACCTTTTCCCAATTACGTTGGGGTCAGCTTCCAGTCTAACCGGATGCAGCTGAATACCAGTATTTTACATAGAGCGACTGCGTATCTGAAATCCAGATCCACCACCCAGTTACTGGGTAATACAATACCCTTGGTAAGACGGATTGTCAGACTTTCGCGCTTCTGACGACCCGTAGCGACTGTCAAAGATCCACGAATGACAGCCGGGACCTACGGCTTAGGGGCCGTCTCCACGAGCGAGAGAATTGCGGCGATATTATTGTCGTGCCACGTATTTCTATACACTCTCTTAGAACGTGTCTCCACACGGCGATATCATCGCGGTGAAAATTTGATGGCACGGCGAGACTATCGCCGCGATTCTCTCGCTCGTGGAGACGGCCCCTTACGTGCTTTCCGAGGCACGGAGGGGCCCACGCCAATGCTAAGACAAACAATTCCTTTTTATGAAATAATAAAGTGTTAAATTCTCGTAATTCTATTACATTGTTTCGTTTCCCCTCCACTACGGCGAGTCCCAGGAGGCTGATGTTTCATGTCGTCTGGCGATACGTGGTAATCGCCGTAGTAATCCGTCTCGGACCCCTGTGCATCTTGCGGCAGATCATCATCCGACATCAGTTTCTCTTCCGGCACCAGTTTCTCTTCCGGCACCAGTTTCTCTTCCGGCACCAGTTTCTCTTCCGGCACCAGTTTCTCTTCCGGCACTAGTTTCACTTCCGGCACCGGCACCACTTCCTGCTCCACAATGTCAAGGGATGTCGCCGTTGTATATTCTATCCCCAACGACATGCTCTCCTCGTACCTGCAATGAGTAACAACTGTAGCACATTTTACGGAGGTTCTAACATTTAGGGCTTGATTTGTCGCCAGATAATTTTATCGGAGGTATCATTTTAACAATTCTTCCATACAAAAACTGTCAGACGTCAATTTTATTCCACGAATAAATAATAGATTGTTATACAAGGGTCGAAAGAAATCAATTCCTATACGAGGTGTTTAGGCTATAATCCGAATAGGAATTGATGACTTTCACCCGTGTTAAACACTCTACTTTTCATTTCGAATATAAGGAAAGTAAAAAATAGTAGTTTTTCTAGAATATTGATAATAATTACATGCATAATACTAAACGACGTTAGGGGCACCCCGAGGTTCGATTTGGTTAGGTTCCTTTAAACGCTGAAGACAGAAAAAGTAGCCCCGTGCAGCGAGGGCTCCGTCGACCTAACGTCGTTAGAAATAAAACGAGCATGCTAAATGCTTTAGAATATTATGCTTAATCATTATTATGATTAGAGAAATTATGCGTAAACTGTTAAGCGAAAATATAATTAGGAGAAACAAAAGTATGCCAAGTTATATTAGGTCTTAAAATTTTATGCAAGTGGATAGAGAACCCACAGAGGAAACCGACATCAACGCCTCTACCGGCGGATGTTCTAATTATTTTACGATATGATCACTAATGTTTGGCCACATCATGAAGTAGTCGTGCGTTTAACTGTTCATATCGTCAAACGTTGAGTAATCATTGATCTGGCCAGACCACATCGTGATGTGGCCAATAGACAGTGATACATTTTATGAAATGCGACCATTTCATGAAATTCTCGAGCATTTCATGAAGTGAGCAAATCTACGATATGGCTACGACATACATACCGTATTTCCATTAAATTTTTAATGATGGTACGATCGCCTATCATGAAATAGCCTTGGTACACGCCCTCATACATCGAACTGTACGCCTTAATGCCGATCCTCACACCAGGGTGCTGTATGTCCGGAATGTGCTGAAAAAAAACTCTTTGATTACCTATCGAAAATTGATTTAAAATCTTACTATCACACTAATGTTATAAAGGCGAAAGTTTGTGAGTGAGTGTGTTTACTTATACAGGGTGTAACGGAAAGGGTATATCAATACAAACGGGTTGAAGAGTGTATCTGGTCTAGAATCTCTGTACAAATTTCAGCTCAAAAGCAGTAACTTTGAAAATGCTTAATATTTTTTTTCTCCAAAGTTTATTAAATTGAAATCATAACAAACGTGTCACCGCACTACGAGGGTCATTATCCATTATCTGTAGTGTGTCTGTGCGCCTAGTAGGCACACGCACATCACGCCGCCGCGCGCCAGTGCAGCGCCGTGATGTCGAAATAAAAAAATATTAAGCATTTTCAAAGTTAATGCTTTTGAGCTGATTCTAGACCAGATACACTCTTCAACCCGTTTGTATTGATATACCCTTTCCGTAACATCATGTATGTTTGTTACTTCTTCACGCTCAAACGACTGGACCAATTTTGATAAAATTTTGTATGGAGGTAGCTGACACCCTGGATTAACATACAGGCTACTTTTTATCCCGATATTCCCACGGGATCGACACTTACGCGGGTGAAATCGCGGGGCGCAGCTAGTAATATTATAAATGTGAAAGCTTGTAAAGATGTTTGGATGTTTGTTACTCAATCACACAAAAAGAACTGAACGGATTTGGATGAAATTTGGCACACAGGTAGTTTATAACCAGAATTAATACATAGAATACTTTTTATCCCGATATTCCTACGGGATCGATACCTATTTATTTACGCGGGTGAAACCTTGGGGCGCTGCTAGTAAATTAATAAAAGTTGCCTTTTCTTGCTATAAGTGTTGCTTCGATCAATAAATCGAAGACGTGTTGCTATTACGCTTTCCACTTCATACCTGCCTGAAAGGACAGCCGCTACAGAGGTGTGACGGAGTTCGTGACCTTGGCGTATACCATGACTGTAAACTTCAGTTTAATGTTCACGTGGAGCAAATAGTGAGTAAAGCATCCAGAGCATTGGGTTTTGTAATGAGACTGGCAGCGTGTTTTAAGAAAGTGAAAACTATTAAGATATTGTATTGCTCATTTGTGAGCAGTCACTTAGAATATGCTTCTCAAAGGAGAAGGGAAAGACTCTATAGTTTCCTGGGCCCAGGTGTTAACTCAATCAAACTAGCTTTATTTGTAAGTGGATATAATAAAAAGGCCTCACTGAAAATTTGGTGAAATTTACTCCATAGTTTCCTGGGCCCAGGTGTTAACTCAATCAAACTAGCTTTATTTGTAAGTGGATATAATAAAAAGGCCTCACTGAAAATTTGGTGAAATTTGGGTATCCAGGAATCAAGTTATATGAAATATAGTAAAAGTGAGGTTACATTACTCGTATAACATGGTAGTTTTTTGATGTTATTTGCAAAATATTTTTGAACGGTTTTGGTTGTATAATGGTTTTACGCATGGAGTGCAAGTAGAGAGCCTCCATGTGCGACGTGTTAAAGATCCTGACACGTTTACGAGTAGATTGAGAACGGAAAATACGTGCGCACTCACAACGAAAGAAAACGAACGAGTGTCTCAGTCCATGGTACAATTATATATGTCTCAGTCTATCAGTTTTTGATAGGTGCTGGTTTTTTTCTACCTGTCATCTGTCAGTCAGTGACCAGCACACCAGCACAGATTACTTTAGACTATACTTTTTTTTTTTTTTTTAATTTATTCATGACCATGGATACATGTCCTTCAGTCGTAGTCACTAAACATTTTTGTTTTCTTACGTAATTGTCATTAGAATGCGGGTGCAACCCATTCTAACGACTTTGAAGTATTTGGCAGCAAATGTATCGAGTCAGCCTTCTCAGTAAACTTCGCTGAGGCGGCCAAAACCACAATAAAATTCTCAGCTCCGTTTTACCGAGATTGCGCCTGTTTCAATGATTCCACATATTGTCCAGTTGCGCAGACACTTGAGATACAAAACTACACCAATTTTACATCACAATATCCACTAGGAATCAATTTGCGAATAATTAAAACAGCCACTGAACTTCACTCGAAGAAATCCCGCCAAAAACTTTTTCTCGAATTCTTTAGACTATACTGAGTGACCAGTGTTGCTAACAGAAGAAAAATTAAAGGAACTCGATTCGCTTTGAATTGATTCCACGAAAAGATTGATAAGCATTTGTCACTCGATTTTCATACATATTCTGAGATTTTACCGATTTATTCACTATCGATTACTTAGAATTCAGGCATGTACTTTATCGATTATTTAGTTTCACAATTTAATTTTTCTCGCTTCCTAGATAGAAACATGGTACTGTATTTTGTGATTTCCTTTAAAAAAATATAACGGTTTTTTTAATACCCATTTCAACTAGTTAACACGTTCACTGCGGATCACCCAAAATCGGCCCGATACGGTGCTTTGTGTTGGTGCGCACGGTCAAAACTATATCTTTCTCGCTGGTGCGGAACGATTATCTTCGGTATTTGTAGGAGTTCGACAAAGACAAATATAGATTTCGGCTCGTGGTTACAAATGTAGGTATTTGGCATTAAAACATCGTGGCGGGCCCTTTTCGACCACCATCGCACTGACGGTGAAAAACACCCGCTCCCTGCGGCGGCGGGCCTATTGTGGTATATGACCGTTACCGACCTGTTGCCGCACGGAGCGTGCGCGCATGCTTCGAGCCGCCAGTCAGTGTTGTGCTCTCTACAAGACAGTACCTACGTGTGCGTGTCGTGATTTTATCGACAGGTCAGAAGAATTCTTTCTAAGAGAAGAAATTGTGTACGGTGCTATGAAAAGCTTCGACAGACATTAGAGTGCAAAGAAGCAAAAAATAAAGTTAAGAAAATTAAAACATTTTGCAACAAATGCAATCAATCCCTTTGCGTGCAGTGTTATAAAGAAAGACACGTACCAAATTAGTTTACTGTTTCTGTCTGGATTATGTGATTTACTAAATACACACTTTTTTATTTCTTATAATTCTGTTTTATTCGATAACCCTATATTTTTGTCTGTCCCATCACTATAAAAAAGTACTTTCTAGTGCGGTATCGGTCGTTATCGGCCTGACACTTTCCTTGGTTGATTTCTCATTTCCTGTTTGGCAGATCCAGGGGCGAAACGAACGTATAGAAACTGGGTTCAGGATCATTTTAACAGTATAAAAAAAAAACAGTGTACACCATGTATTCGCAAAGTTATAGCGCTTTAATCTATCCTAGTGGTGTCAGGTCAAAAAGGACTGATACGCACTGTCTGAAAGGTTGATGGATGGTGCATTTCGACCGCCACCGCACCAGATGAAAGTTTTTGATTTTTTTGCCGCAGCTAAGGTGTTAACTGCTGGGCCCAGGATTTCCCATCTCCTTTGGAACCCGCGTTATGGCGTGACCATTGATCGCATAGAGGGTGTGCAGAAAAGATTTGTTAGGTTTCTGTGTTATCGTTTGCGGTTACCATATCACAGTTGTGACTATTTGGATCTTTGCAGGAAATTTCACCTACAACCACTTACTAACCGTCGTCGATTAGCAGACTGTACATTTTTGCTCAATATTGTATCCAATGAGGTTGATTGTCCGCAGCTTCTACGTAAACTGTATTTTAATATTCCCCAGCGATTACTCAGATTTAATCCACCTATCGCTATTCCATTATCTTCTTCCAACTACAGGCAAAACTCATTTTTAGTGCGAGCGAGTAAAGACTTTAATGACTTATGCAAGCAGTTCTCTTTTGACTTATTTTCAACGAAAGGCTCAAGCGTACGCAATAGGCTGAACCTTGATTTCTTTAAAATTTATTATTAAGTGTTAATAAAAAAAAAAACAAAGGATACTTAGGCGTCGAAGTATTCATCCGCATCGCTGTCATCCGGAAACGTGCCCAGAAGACTGGCAGCATTGCCACGTTGAATGGCAATGCTAATTCTTTGGCCAAAGAACGACCCAGCCCTCTGGTCACGTGAAGTATCGACCAGCCTTAAAAAGGAGACGCGCGCTCGGGCCCCATGACCCGAGCGTTTCGACCCCAAACGTCTCAAAGCTGTAGTTGCCCATAAGGTTACAGTATTTGCGCCGCTTGAGGGTCTCAGCAGCTGCAGCAGCGGCGCCAGCACAGCCCGCAGTGCTAGGAACATGAGATGGCGCAAGGGTATCGACACATGTTACGTCCCACACCAGAGGCCTACCCACCTTCCAAGGCAACAACGTCATGCCGTCTGATCTCTTCCCATCATCACGTACCAAGCCGTTTGGTTCTAACACCGCTGGTAAGCCGGCGGTGACAAGGGCTCGACGAATAATATCGTTGATGCTGGCGTGCCGTGCTATGCGACCTGCGCTCCTGCAGCAGGACAGGCCATGGTGTCCGAGACTGTCGACAGCTTCACCGCAGTGACATCGATGCGGAGCAACACAAGGTGCGCCCAAGCGGAGACATGTAGCGAGCCGAAACGATGAGTCATCCATCATTGTGCCTATGGTGGATGACGGGAGCGCCTGAAGCCACAAACCTGACTCCCATTCTCCCACAGCCAGCAGACGGGCACGCTCAACAGTATTACGTGACGTGTTTACAAGGGTATTCCGTATAATACTGCAGAGCGGCACGTCCCACCGTCTCTGGGAAGACGGGTTATCAGGCAAAACCGTATTGGGACAAGCCATTTTCCAAGCGTTCAACGCATCGGTCAAAAACGGCACTTCAAAATCGACCAGTGAGGAAGATAAAATGTTCCTGGTTAATTTATCGGTACTGTGGACCGAGGAGAGGAAGGCTGGTAAACTAATACTTGAAATTTTGCGGACGCCGAGACCGCCCAAGCGAATGGGTAGTGTGGCTTGCTGCCACGCACGGTCGTCCAGGGCCACATTTAGGATGGAAGTTAATGTGTTTCTAATAATTTGGTCTACTTTTTCTAAAAGTTGTGGATGCTTCCATAGATGAGAGGGGCGAAGGCTATAAGTAAATTTTCGTCCAAAACAACAGTACCGAAAGAGTGTGAAGGCCGAATGAATATTAATTTTGAAAAGTCTTTCCGAGACGTCATTAAAATTTTGTATCTTCTCCTCAATGAACGTTGGAAAGGATTCGTCAAAAATTGGGGACCCTAGAAAGTGAAGAGAGTTTCTTTCCGTAATTTTGATATTTGGAGCTATTGTATTAAATTTTGCAATGGTTGTCTGTCTGTCAGTCGTTTGGGGAAGATAAATTTCGCATTTTGAAAGGTTAAGGTCTAGGCCAATGGAACTGAATTTTTCTTTTAAAAACTGTAGGTAAATCTTTTAAGACTGTGTCTACATCACCTCCTAGGGTTCCGTCATCTAAATACCATACGTTGAATTTAGAATTTAGTTGTCGAATAATTTGGATTTATTGCCAAACTAAAAATGACTGGCCCAAGAGGGTCACCCTGTTGACAACCAACTCCTGATTTCAAAAGGGTGGTCTTTATAAAGTAATTTAGAGGGTTGCCTGTAACATTGATAGAGAAAACTGTAAATTTTGGGTACTGCTGCCAGTCTTCTGGGCACGTTTCCGGATGACAGCGATGCGGATGAATACTTCGACGCCTAAGTGTCCTTTGTTTTATTTTTTTTATTTTTATATATTTGTATTGTAAGTTAGTTACAATTTATTTTAGTATCTAGTGTATATGGTGAACTTTTAAAGTGTTAATTTAGTTCTGGTACTTATTTTATTTAATTATATTGTAGTTTATCCCTCATGTTTGGCGATACCGTTTTGATGATTGGTGCGCTATGTTATTGATAATTTGTCGTGTATTAGATCTCTTACTGTATTATTGTATAGCTAGCCGTGAAAACCTATAATTGGCTTCATGTTTCTTATTCCAGTGTATTTATTGTATTTATGTAAAGCTGTTGGTTTTCCATGTGATAAATAAATAAATTAATTAATTAATTTCATGTTTGCCTACGAAACCCTAATTATAGTGAATATCATCACGTAAGTGAGGGGCTCGTGGCTAAGTAATAACAGCCGCACGGGTCGATCGATTAGGCTAAGCTACGCTTGCCGCGGTAGGTCCGTGGATGGGTGACCATCTTTACATACCAAGATCCCTTTTTTTTTTTTTTTTTTTTTTTTTTTATTGCTGAATGGGCCCGCTCTTGACCTCGATCACGCCTGATGGAAAGCGTTGGATGAGGTCTATGATCGAACGAGCGTGCCCAGAAGATGCCTAAGGCACTGGAACTCCCACGCATCGACGAAACACAGCAGGCTGCTTGACGCCGAACTCCGGTGGGAGGGTGGTCGCAAACCAGGCGGGCGTTAGCCCTACCACCGCAAGGGAAGAATTGGCCAGTCAAATAAGATGTTGGGTGTTACTGCCCAGGATGCGCCGAGCGCTCGGTTCAGTTGAGTAACTGGTGGAACAAACTGCGCTACACGGGGAGGCTTCTTCATGCATCCCAAAATCCCTCCGTGCCTCGGAAAGCACGTTAAGCCCCGGCTGTCATTCGTGGATCTTTGACAGTCGTTACGGGTCGTCAGTAGCCCGAAAGTATGACAACCAGTCTCATGTCACTCAGTAACTGGGTTGTGGAGGTCAGATAGGCAGTCGTCCGTGTAAAATATTGGTATTCAGCTGCATCTGGTTAGACTGGAAACCAACCTCAACATAGTTGGGAAAAGGCTAGGCAGATGATGATGATCATCACGTAAGGTATGAGGAATAGGGTGTACAGTAGGGTGGTCCTTATTTTTCGACTTTTGAATTATCTCCGGGGCACTTTGTCATTTCATTACATCTAAATATGAAATAAGTTTTTTTTTTTTTTTTTTTTTTTTGTTAAGATTTAGGCCTCATTTACGGAGACGCGGGGCGTCTCGCGTCGCGTGTGGCGTGGCGTCTCGCGGCGCGTCGGACGTTTTTTCTGTTTACGGTGGGGCGGCGCGTGAAGCGGCACGCATCATCGCACGCGTAAATACAAACTTATAGCAATATACGACCATGTTCATAGAGAAGCGAGACGGGAAGCGTGGCGGTGCCCGCCGCGGCGCCCGCGGCGGGCATCGCGGCGGCACACGCTCGCCTCGATCAAATCGACTAGTTTTATGTTGGCGAGAGATGGGAGCGCACGTGTCGCAACTTGCAGCATGATCATATCATACTCCATTGCGACGGTGACTCGTCTGTGTTGCGCGATTTCTAAATAAGACTGACAGAAGATTCCGCCTCGGACATAGCTTCATCGAGAATTGCCGCTGCGTGCGCCGCCGCGATAAACGCCGCGTGGGACGCGTCGGTGCCATCCGCGGGCTCGGCCGCAAAAAACGCCCTAATTCAAACAAACGCGTCTAAAATCGCTTCTCCGTAAACGCATTCATACAACGCCATATATTTGAATTCAGTGCGGGCCGCGCCGCTCAACGCAACGCACGACGCCCCGCGTCTCCGTAAATGAGGCCTTAGAGGTCGCTACCAGCTGTCAGTTTTTACAAAAAGCGTTGAAGGACAGTTTAAATGATGGTTTCACTAAAGTTTCATTGAAGGTGAATGCGCAGTTGTAGCCCGCGAAATTCAAATTTTCTTACGTTTTTTGCAATTTTCAGGTCAGTGTCAGGTTTTATCTTGATCAAAATTTAATTCACGACTATAACAGGTACGTATTTACAGAATTATAATCATCAGAATCATTAATACATCTTTCTAAGTTAGATTTCTACCGTTAAGAACAAATCTCGTATGGAAAGGTGTTTATGGTAGAAATCTAACTTAAAGGGATATATTAATTATTCTAATGACTATAATTCTGTAAATACATGTCTATTATAGTCGCAAATCATATTTTGATCAAGATACAACCTGACACTGACCTACAAATTGCAAAAAACGTAAGAAAATTTAAATTTCGCGGTCTTCCACTGCGCATTCACCTTAAGTGTTTATATCAAATTTTACGTGCAAGTGAAATCGCTCCTTATCCCCTCCTCCCCTTGACCCCTCTTCTGTACCGACGCGTCTAGATTAGCCCGCCCCGCACTTCAGTTCTAATAAGTCATTAACGAGAGCGCACGCGTTTTATTTGTAAAAGTCATAGAAACGTGTTTCAACTTGAAATGGCGTCTACAAGTAGCGGACTCAGTAAAGCTACTAGAAATCAAAGTAAGATTAACGAATAAAAGAATCCAACAAATACAGTTTTTGAGTTTTTATTTTAAATTCAAATCTTGGTAGCTACCCCTAAATAACATTCCGACTGATTTACTCGTACACCGATCGGTGACAACCGGCGTTAAAAAATTCAAAAAAAATAGTTAATAGTTTCTTATGGTATATAATCAAATTACGTGGTGCCCCGCGAAATTAAAGAATTTTTTTTCTTTGCAATAAGAACCACCCTAGTGTACAGTGTACAGTCATCCTCCATAGAAAAGGGAGGATCCTCCTATCAGACGGGTGTTGACTCTGGTGGGCTGCTGCCCGACGATTAATGTCGGGACGTAGTATACGTCTGTTTGCTAGTCTCGCGGTAAACTCTGCATTCGCGATGCAGGATTTTTGCGTGACGTCAATGTGATGCGTAGTTCACATAATGACGATGTAGATGCCGCCACAGTTTGTGAAATTGTTACATAAATTGTATTGGCAAACCAAGATGGCACCATTAGTTACGAGTTTGGCCACGCACCTAAAGAACCTTGTAGCGTTGTACGTACCATGTAGTAGCCCGTCAAATCGTCTCTCTGTGGATTCATGGTATGAGGCAGACTGTTGCCGTTGATTTTGACCTAGGAACAGAAATACATTTGCATATGTTCTATGTTAAGGCGACTACATGACCTAAAGCGCGGTCACCGTCGGACTGCACAGAAAAGAAAGAGAAGTGCGAAGTCACAACGCTGGTACTTAATTTATTGCAATTTACAAAAAATCTATAGCTTAGACTAAAAATTAAAACACTAGTGCTTTAGTATGTTGCTTGTATCTGACAAAACATCAGAATGATTGTATGTATATTACTTAGTATGGTTTTTATTGTAAAAACAAAAATGCCAGACAACTAGTCCTGCCGCTGGTTTTCAACTGGACCTGGTGTGTGAGGTGACGAATGCTGATCAGTTTTATACTGCAACGTGAAGTGTGAAGTTACATTTTGTATGTATATTCCTTCTCGTAATGGTCACCTTAAGGTTTAAGGCACATGAGTAAATAACGTTTATCTACTCATGTGGTTGAAGGCCCGGTTTACGGCCTCGAGCGATGCAACTTGCGACGTGACATGCGTCAAGAGACACGCGCGCGCCCGCTCTTTCCGTCCGTCGCTCCGCGCGTCGCGTCGCCGTCGCGGTAACTCGTGGCACGCTCTAAACAATATCTTTCATTTGTTTTCTCCGCAGTCGCTGTCGCAAGACGCGTGTCAGTTGAGTGTGTAGCTCGTGACCATGGGCACAGAACACTTAATAGTACCTACTACGTACAGAAAGGACGCTCCCTTCCCCGCACTCATATCAGATACCACCCCTCACCCCGCACTTCGAGCCGACTCTTTAGCAAGGGCGCTCGCGAACTGCAGCGCTGTAGTGCTGACACGAACACACAATTTTGCGATTTAAAAGTTTTATTTGAGTTTTAATCTCGATGGTTGGATATTATGATGCTTTTCCCAATTCGTATTGTTACGAGCTTGGGGTTCGTGACAATAAAAACTGCCGATTTAATAACCAAAAATAGACACTTTAATTAAAAACACTAATTACAACTTTAAACACACACAATTAATACAACACAATCGCACTACGATCACTCTAGTCGCACTTGACGATCGCTTTTATGTTTTCGCTTGTATCGCTTATCCAATACTGATCTCGGGTCGCTGCGACACCGGCCTTATATTATAGGCCTCGGATAGTTCCAGAACATTCTACCGTAGAAACATCTAGAATGTTGGAGTACATACCGGTCCCGACCGACCTGACGTCGATAGTTCTGGAAAGTTCTAGCATCGAAGTTTCTAGAACGGTCGCGACTATTAGTTCTGCTACTCGATGCTAGATGGCGCTAGTGGTAGCTAATGTCGCCATCAATTGTGGCGCGCAACAGTATTTATATAAACTACTTGTAAGATTTCGCATTTTTAATATCATGCGATTTAATAACCGACCATTTACAAATAAGTCATTTAAACTAAACTATTTTAGTGTTTTTATTTTATTACGAAACCGACTACTTATATAAATAAACAATTGAACTACAAAGTCACTTCATAATAATGCACACGTTCGGGCAGCGTCGTCGTCGTTCGGTTCCCCGACACGAATCGCTTTCCACGCCATTTTTTACGCTACGCACGACAGCCAACCCTACTAGATTTCACGCACACATTTGCACGTATACAAACGTCATTTGGTTATGTAGTAGTAATAGGTAATTATTTTGCGGTCGTTGTATGGAGTGTCCGAGGTGTGCCATGGGGTAAGGGTAAGGTGACTAGTAGTGTTCAAAGTTGCTTTATGGCAATCACTTGCTTAATGCTATATGCTTTATATTTTAGGCATGCTATTTTATATGCTTTATTATAGCATGCTTTTTTATATGCGTAAACGGGCGGGCGCGAATAAAGCAAGCGCGGTGACTTTTAATTGACAGCATGCTTTACGAGAATATTACATCGCGTTTATGAATACTCGTATATTACGATAAAACAGAACAGTAAAAGAAAAACAATGAACTTTCATACTTTCCAGGCTTAGGACTGTCTATAATTGATTAAGTGTTATTATGTATGTTAGTATTAAAAACAATTAAGTATAGCAGTTTTACTGCCATCAATGGACTTTTGCGTGTTCTATCACTGTTTATTAACCTACACTAAAAAACACGAATCAAAATAGCATTTATTATGTATTAACTTCATTTAGGACGCACTTCGCCCTGCAAATGTAATAGACTTTGTACTCAAAGGGCGCGCCCTCCTTGGGCGCCGCTAGTCTGATGCGTTTACCGCGTTCGACGGTAATATCTGAAACATAAGCATTGTTTATTTATTTTTACCCGACTACAGCGAAGCAAAAAGGAGGGTTTGAGGTACCGCTAGAAGCGTCTTGATCGTCCGCTGGTTATAGGCTATGTGAGGTCACAGTAAATTTAATATAGTGCCCTCTAGCGGACATAAAGTCATGATCCAAAGCATTTTTTTTATTCATGCCGTCTTGGGTATCTAATGAAAGGACTTAATTAGCACATTTCAAATATATAAATATTACTGAAATAATCCCCAAAATAATTAAATAAAAAATAAGTTTAAAAACTAAAACCCGGCTACTGAAAAGGATGAAACAAGAAAATACCTTCCCGTGGTCGCATGCCGCTGTACTAACATTTTTGTAAGCTATAAGGTACTTTCTTGTTTCATCCTTTTCAGTATTCGTGTTTTATATTAACTATGATCTGCCCGTGGATTAGTCCGCGTGTTTTAATATAAAACGTATCCTATTTCGAAGATTACGTCCTACATACAAAATTAACAAACCTTACCTACAGGGTTAGTTGTAATTCGACGTATAACCGTCAGAAGCTGATAGGAGGCCAAAATGCAACAAATTGAACCCCCCATATCGTCGCTAATCTACCTAACTGACGTATCTGAATTCTGACATTATGGACTAAGCCGACCTAACTACAGTAACTTGATACATTTTCCAAGTCGAATGATCATGTGGTGTGAAGTGTGTCGTAATTTGTTGCAACAAATCATACAATCTGCCTACGACAGGGAGGAGTTTTTGTCAAAAGTGGTAATGCAATTACGAGGTCGACTATACCTAAATGAATGACCTAGGCACAGTATTACGATATTTCCTACAGTAGCGCAACGCCTTTGATGTCGCGCGATGCCGCCGCCAGTGTAGGTACCTACGTTGTCACATGCAAATATGCTGGGGTTGTCACCAAATGGGAAATAAAACAATTGTGATTATTACTATTATGATTTAATCATTTATTCATATGTACAGTCGCCAGCAAAATTGCATGGGTACCTTAGTGTCTATTTTCCCGTGAACGTTGAATTCAAGTTTTCAAAAATAAACTAGATGGCGTTGGTTTCATCACAACTATGACTAATTTACGAAACGTAAGTAAGGAGTTAGGAAGAAACGAAGGAATTACAAGGCTAATACATTTATCTAATTATTACATTACAATTACCAGCATACGTAGCTTAAATGATAAAAATAATAATAGAAACCGATAGGAATATATTTATTAAGCTAACGAGTGGGTATTTTAATAATTAATTTAATATTCGAATTGGTAGGTAGTTACTTAGCAACAGGAAAAAAGAGCAGATTCATCGCAGGTAAACAGGCTCGCCTTGTGAGCTCGCAAAAAAAGGCACTATAAAAAATTATAGAGGTTTATTTCTTACAGTTTATTATTCAAATTTAATAGTCAGTTTATTAAATATTATAGGTATAACATTATAATATTATGAAGTTATTGAGGCGATAGCTTAAGTATTCGTTTCCAAAATCGGAAAGAGGATTGAAGCTTATGTAACCTCAATAAAAACAAACAGGAGACCAGGTTATTTTATTACAAAGGTCAAACGGATTAAATGGATACTAAATAAGTAGGCTAATAAGTACAAAATTGCACAAAAACATATCAAATGATTAGTAGGCAACATAAAAAACTAAAAACTATGTTGTTTAAAGTGTTCATAACTTTTTAAATTATTAAAAATACGTAAGTTATAGTTTATACACACATAACCAGGTCTCTAGTCAATATAAATAATATTATCTAAGTATAATTATTTAGCTCGTAGCTACGTAACCACTTGTGTATCGCGTATTATTTCGACGCCACAAACATAAGCGTCCGTGTTCACTGGACTTAAAAGTTTTTTCATCTGTAAAGATGACATTACTCCAATCGAAGTTTATGTGATCCAAAGTGAACTGTAATCTTGCCCTTTTATGGTTTTCCGTGAGCAAGGGTTTCACAGCATGCCTCCGCGGCACAAGTTTTGACGCGGCTCCGTGTCAAAACTTGTGTCAAATAAACCAGCATAGTGGTTCGGCGGCAGAAATCCTATTCTTCATACTGCCTTATCATGGTTTGATGCAGCAATGTGTTTTATAAGTCGTGGTCTACCAGTTCTTTGATGGTGTTTCAAAGAACCCTCCTCTTCAAATCGTCGTACTCAAAGAACAACTGTTTTTCTCTGCAACAATAAAACAGAAATATATAATACTCAATAATGATTATTATGTAGTATAGTAACAAAAAAATAATGCAGTTTTTAATATAAAAGTGTAAAAATAAAACTACTTACGTTTACACCGGTCTCTTTGTATTTCTGACAAGTTTTTGGCTTGATTATTCAAAGCAATTATTTGAGCTCTTGTAACGAAATCAATATTATAACTCGTGCTCGTTTTGGTAAAATAAGTAATCCGCCTGATCATAAATAAAAACTGAACAAAAGGCACTCGAACGAGGTAATCGAAATGAACTTAGCGAACGATCAATTGAGCTGTCATAAATCTTCGATCTAAGTATTATTCACACCACCTACCAATTATTTATAAATCCATATTTAACCTACCTTCTCAAGTTTGAAAACTAAAACTTAGAAAATCAGATACCCTACTTATAAATTGATATTCAATTTTAACATAGTAGGTTAATAATTAGGATCAATTTTCTTTAAAAGAAACTATTAATTATAAATTGTTTGAATGTTTTAAGAGACAAAAAGAAACTGCAAAAATATTTTATCATATAAAGCAAAGCAACGCCATCTAATAACAGCATAATTAAATTTTGTTAGTCGTTAACTGGTTTTACGCTAGATGGCGTCATTTCTCGCTTCATACAATTTTGTTTTTGTACTACCCATGCACTTTTGCAGCCTACTGTACATTCAAAATTATTATGATTATTAAATCGAATGTAATTATTTATCCATAAATATATATTTACATATTGTTTATATACTTAAGGTTCACTTTCTTCGTAATGTTGGAACGGTGTTTTAAAAAATAACAAACGTCTTTACTCAATGATGATTTTATTGCGACTGTTTTGACATCTCACTGCATGCATTAATATAGGAACTGGACACATATGTTGCACTGCTAAATATTTACGTGACACTTTATTTTTGGATGTTCTTAATTGTCTATTATAAAATTTAACTACGTAATGTATTCGCGTTCGGATGAACAATCTGATAAGAAAAGAATGAGGAAAACATGAGCATGGCTGTGATTTAAATTCTGCAGTACTTAGTATTTCAAATAATCTATCTAAAATATTGTTTCCAACAAACGAGTGGAAATTTTGGAAACAGAACAGTTTGTGCGCACCATTATAGAATATGTAAGTATAATAAAATTATTACACAGAAAACACGCCCGCGTCTGCCCTTCGCGCTCGGTACCGCAAACTAAGCGTGTTTGCGGTACGCGGCCCGCGCCGCCCGACCCCCCGCGAGATCCCCTCGGTTGCTCTGCGCAAGTACATTCGTCGCGCTACTGTAGGAAATATTGTAATACTGTGACCTAGGTATGTACAGACGCCAGCACATCAAGTAACCCCAATCTGTCAAATTTCTTTAATAGATTTTCAACTTTCAAAGTAATAAGGTTCATATTCAATTGGGAAGATTTGACAGATTGGGGTAGCTTGATGTGCTCTGTACTCCTTGAGTCATTTAGTCATCAACAAAAGAGGCATACAAGCAAAAATATTCAGCGCATTTTCAATATTCACTTTATTCTGTGCGCTTAACTTTTTAAAGTGTTAGGTTTGTAAAAATACTTCTTAAACAAAGAAGAAAAACATTATAACTTTTATCTACACCTATGCTATAAATCCTCTATAAAAGTTCCTGAAATAGTTAGCTTATTGCCAACATTAAAACAACCAGTATCATAGTAACCATAATATCACCCAAACGAGTGTTATTATGTTGTACTAAATTTCATTACGCAACTCGTTTTTAAAAAAAGAACCTTGTCATGCACGCGCGTTTCACTACCACAGCGCAGTAATTTAAAAAAGGAACTTATAGGTTACCTATTCGAATTCACGTCGTATCCCGCCGGCCACCATTTTTGTTCCATATTAGTACTTATTGCAAAAAAACTGTTTCAGAACCTTTTTTAGAGGATTCACATCATGGGTGTAGATAAAGTATTGTATGCAACAGTACATAATTAGGTATTAAAAAGTTGCATAAATAACTAATGCAGTTACCTGGTGCTGAAAAATTAAATAATGACGTTCATTTCAGGTTACCTAGTGTACTCGCCGTACGTACCCCGATCCTACCCGCAGGGTAATATTGCGTAACTCTAACACACTATGTTGAGAATACCGTGGACCGCCAAACGCACCAACGCATCGATCTTAACCCAGCTTCGAATAAAGACCCGCTTGTCGACCATATGTCAACAACGCATTCTCTCCTATTTCGGCCACATAGTACGCAGAGGCGATGAAAGTTTGGAAAAACTGATTGTGGTTGGGAACACCGAAGGCAAACGATCGCGCGGTCGTTCACCAGCACGATGGACCGATCAGATGAAGGAAACATCGTCCTCTAAATTCTACACGGTGGTTAGAGATGCGCTGGACAGAAACCGGTGGAGGCGGATCATCCGCTCCAGATACAAATCCGAAGCTGACCACGATCCTCAGACATGAGGGACCGACTACAGAGAGAAACACACTATCAGTAGCAATGGGTTTCATTTTGACAGTTCAACAACAGTCATTGTGTTGTTTATGCTGTTGAGCATACACATTTTTCGAACACATGAGGCAATGGATTAGCAATGTCCTTCAAAATTATTCAAATTTGAGATTGATAGTGTGTTACGCAATTAAGGTCCTGCCCCCTTATTCACAAACACTCGATACGCTTCCGTATCGTATCGAACATTTATCATTGTTATCGTAGGAGTCTTCTAAACGCTGTTCACAAGTCCAAAACCCGAAAATTTTGTCAGTTTAAATCAAATAAACGCCCGCTATTCTTTCAACAGCTATTCGCTGTTGAGGGCAAGTCAAATCAGGTTATCGAAATGTCAGGTTTTCGATACGATAGCCTGTCGTATGGTTGTGAATCAGGGCTCTGGTCGAAAACACAAAGGCAGTTGGCACATCGAATTTTAATTAAAAAAACCGGTCAAGTGCGAGTCGGATTCGCGCTCCGAGGGTTCCGTACATAATCGATGTTTCGGGTCCATATGCTGCAACACAAACAGATTCTGAAATAATGAGGCATTTGTTTGAAAATGAAAATGGGCCTATGAGGTCTTTTTTTAGATCAGATGATATTTTTATTTTAGATAGAGGATTTCGAGATTGCATACCATTTTTATAATCTTATGGCTATAAAGTATTTAAGCCTGAATCAGTGGATGAACGAGAAACACAATTAACGGCATTGCAAGCCAATAAAAGTCGCTGTGTGACTTTGTGTAGATGGGTAGTGGAAGTTGTGAATGGACGTTTCAAACGTGACTTCAAGCTATTTAGACAAGATTTTTTTAACAGGGCCTCGTTACATTTAATGGATGACTTTCGAATTGCAGCGGCTTTAATTAATCGTTTTCATCCGCTTATTCACGACCGGCCAGATGCTCAAGAAATCATATCACGAGCATTGCGTTTTTTATATGAGCCAAATCATTTAGCACAATTTGTACAGCAATTTAATTTAAATAGACGTAGAACAATGTTCTCTAGGATTGTTGGAAATCTACCACAACTGCAGCAATTTCCTTTATTAACATATAGTGAATTGGTTTTAATAGTTTTAGGGCCATATCAAGTAAAACAGGCCCGTTCATACTTTGGAGAGCATATTCGCGAAAATAAGCTCTATTTAATAGAGGTGTGTCCAGAAGTGGAGCACTCTCATGAAATGGTGTCACACATTGGAGGAAACTACCCATTTTTAATAAGAGGCAGGATAAAGTGTAGGCACGTTGGCCAAAGACACTATTTCACTTATATCCTAGTTGATAGAGAGCCTAACAGTAGCTGTGCAATCGACTCTATATTAGGATATTGCTGCAATTGTATTGTGGGTAATCGAACGGTTGGTTGTTGTTGCCATGTTATGACCATTATATGGTACCTTGGTTGGGCACGTCATCAAGACAATATTGATCAGCCGGCAGGTTTTCTTGATAATATTTTAATAACGTTTGAAGATCAATAAATCAATCACTTATAAAACTTGTTTTATTTTATTACCGATCAACAATCAGGATGTTATGTTATGACCTAAGTCAAAAATATTGGTTGTGTTGGTGTTATGCCATTCCTTTCTTTCATAGCTAAACATCCTAGGATATCATTGTAACAATATACAGCACTTATTTAATTATTTCTACAATTATAACTGCAATTAACCTAAACTTAGGGTACCTAACCTAAATGCATTTTTTTTTAATTTAAACAGTAACCACAAGTTCTAAAGGTTATTAAACGTGTTTTTAGTTATCACTAAAAAAGCACCAATAGAATGCTACATTTGGCATGCCTGTAAACCAACTTTTATTTGATGGGTCAAAGTTCTATAGAGTTTCTGGCATTGTCCTTTGTAGGTATGCAACTACAAATTTACGGTTTTCGGATTGTTTACCCTTTACTTGTGCTACATGACATTACTTCTTGCCAAATTTCATGATTCTAGGTCATCGGGAAGTACCCTATAAATTTTGATTCCCTCTAGAGTTTCGAAATATAGGTTTTTTGCGGCATAAACGGTTTTATCTTTTTTTACGTACGGTCTTATCAATTTGCGTTAACTTAGAAGTTAACGTAAAAAAGCTACCTAAGTAAGACTAAATACTTTTGTGAAGCCACAACGTTAGTGTTCGCGGTGAGATTTTACAGACTAGACCGGCGGTTTTGATGACAATTGGTACCTCAAGTAAACTTGAACTCTTAGGAAGGACTTGTAAATACTTAAAAATCAATCACCCTAGGGTTTAAATAGGATTCTGAACTTTGGAACTTTGTACCGGAAAATTCAAAACCTATTCCTTGACTCAGAAAGAGTCTAGTGTTGTGGAAGTCCGATAACTTCACGTGGTGATCTGGAAATGTTGCCAGATTATACCGACACGCAGTGAGTAAGCTTGGTATCAAAGTTCGTCACTGGATGAAAAAAAGTGCCTCTGCAATAATTTAAAATTGAAACTTACTGCTGTCTGAAATTTAAAATGAATTGAGTATTAAAAAATACATAAAAATACAGAAATACACATTACGTCAAAAAAAAATTGGTTGTCCGTAAAGTCGGTTTACGGACGACAATTTTACGTGATAACGTCATAAGAAAACATCAGATAGATGCGTCATAAGCCGAACGCTTAGACCGATCGTGCCTCGCTATCGCTTGTTCCGCGCTCTCGCTTGCACGCTCGGCTCAGGCGGAACGTGACAACGAGTCATGCTTTTTCGTGCGTGCAGCCGGCGTTCATCGATTTAAAAGACATTATCACGTCAAAAAAAATTAAACACGATGCATGCAAATGCTCAATCTTAAATGGAAAATGGGATAGGTATGAGGTAAGAGGGTTCTTGGAGGAATGTTGCTAACTAGATGATAATAATAATAATAATGAGGTAACTGAAACTTTCAGTAGCGTCATCAGGATGGAATTTGGTGTGGACAAATGTGCAGTCATGCATGTAAAGCGAGGGGAGATTATGGATTCTGAGTGAATTCAACTATCGGATTCCATAAACCTTAGATCCCTCTCCTCATCCGAAAGCTATAAGTATTTGGGTATGTCGGAAGCGTTAGGCATCAACGATGCTGACATGAAGCAATTGTTGAAGGAACGCTTCTTTTGTCGCCTGAGGAAGGTATTAATTAGTCTTCTTTCGGGCGGAAATAAGGTGCGAGCCTTCAACGGTTGGGTCATGCCGGTTTTGATGTACTCTTTCGGCATACTCAAATGGACTCAAACCGAACTCGTCGCCCTGGATAGAAGGGTCCGCACACTGCTGACTGCAAATCGGATGCATCACCCACGATCATCGGTGATGAGACTGTATATCCCGCGGAAGTGTGGGGGTCGAGGCTTTTTAAATGCAAAGACCCTCCACAACCGCGAGGTGTGCAGTCTCAGGGAATATTTTTTAAAAGCTGAAGTGGGTATGCACCGTGATGTGGTCGCAGTGGACAAAGGGCTCACCCCGCTGTCCATGGCTAAAGAGAACTGGCGCAAACCTGTGGTACTTACTACCGATGACCGCAAGAAGGTATGGCAAAGCAAGGAGCTTCACGGGCGCTTCTATCGGGCTCTTCATGAGCCCGGTGTAGATTTCTTAGCGTCCGTATCCTGGTTACGTTTTGGTGATCTTTTCGGAGAAACCGAAGGTTTCGTCTGTGCAATTATGGACGAAGTTATCTTGACGAATAACTACCGGAGACATATTATGAAGGACGGGACGGTTGACGTGTGTCGGGCATGCCACCGTCCGGGTGGGTCTATCAGACATATTATCTCTGGTTGTTCTCGTCTGGCGAGTACTTGCACAGGCATAACCAAGTAGCCAGGATTATTCACCAGCAACTTGCTTTGAAATATAAACTTGTGGATTCTGAGGTACCGTATTACAAGTATGTTCCCGACCCAGTTCTTGAAAATGACCATGCCACGCTGTATTGGGATCGGTCTATCATTACTGACAGGACTATTGTCGCCAATAAGCCTGATATAGTGGTGATAGATCGATTAGCGCGCCGCACAATGATTGTCGATGTTACTATTCCACATGACGGGAACCTCGTGAAAGCTGAGAAAGAGAAACAAATTAAATATCATGACTTAGCACACGAGGTTGTTGACATGTGGAATGTGAGCTCGGCTATCATTGTGCCGATTGTCGTATCGGCCAATGGGCTTATGGCTCAAAGCCTCGATCAACATCTGTCGAGGCTCTCGTTAGGCGGTTGGATCAAGGACCTGATTCAGAAGGCAGTACTCCTTGATACGGCTCGTATTGTTAGGAGGTTCCTGTCTCTGGAGCCCTAACCACCGGTAGCTTGGACCCTGCTCCCGACACCGGCGGAATACTATTTTTTATATTTTTAAATGTTTTTTATACTTATTTTTTTATTTTAAGAAATATTTAAAAATGTAAATTAATATGTACATAAATAAATAAACGAAATAATAATGATATGTTGAGCTATAAAAAAATTTTTAACCAGGTGACAGCATTGTCTATGACACTATGGTTTTCTATCCTACATCGTGTTCTTGCTGTGCAGTTGAGAAATAAAAGTTTTCTTATTGAATTAATTACCAACTTTTAATAGATAAAACACCCATAATCCAATAGGTTATGCGCCCAGTAGACTCTGTAATTGAAATCTCAAAGAAAACAGCAAAGAAAAGTTACAATCGTTGTTAGAACAAATTGACAAGATAACCTCAAAAATGGATTCCCGCGCGACAATGAATTTAGATAAATTCGATGGACAGAACTTCAGGCAATGGAAATTTCAGATAAAGTGTGTACTAAAAGCAAAAGGGATAGATATTTCAGTACCTAAACCATCTGTAAACAGTGTTGAGTGGACGAAAAATGACGGCATGGCAATGTATATTATGACCTCTTCAATGGATTACAAACAAATTACCTTGATAGAGAACTGTGAAACTGCCATGGAAATAATGTCAAAACTAGAATCAATATATGAACAGAAGAGTGAATTATGTAAAATGTTAGTTCATGAATGATTCTATCAATACAAAATGTCTACAAGTGACAGTGTCGCTCAGCACATTTCTAAAGTCGAATCTTTAGCCAAGCAGTTAAAAGAAAGCGGAGAAAACATCAGTGAAATGGCTGTGATAACAAAAATACTTGGAACATTGCCTCCCAAGTATAGATCACTCCGTCAAGCCTGGATGTCATTGTATCCAACAAATCAGACTCTTGTCAATTTAACTGCTCGTTTATTGGACGAAGAAGCCAGCTTGCAGTGTGAAGACGAGCAGGAAACGGCTCTCCTTGTGGCTAACAAAGGTTGGAAGAATAACCCAAAACAAAATGATCAGAATAACGGTGCTGGTGGTTCAAATCAAAATAAACCCACCAAACACAGGTTCGAGTGTTATAATTGTGGAAGGCGAGGACATTTTGCTCGAGAATGTCATGCTCCAAAGAAATCCAAGTCCAGAAAACCTCAAAAGGAAGGTGCAGATTTATTAGCGTTCAATATAGAAACCAGTTGTAATACAACTGAAGAGAATGCTTGGATTTTGGACAGCGGTGCCTCTGCACATATGACATACAGAAAGGAGTTCTTTCTAGAGCTTTTTGAATGCAGCCAGAAATTATTGACATTAGGAAACAAACAGTCAGTTGAAGTGGCCGGCATCGGCAAAGTGTTAATAAAGAGATATGTCAATGGACAATGGGAGGATAGTGAGCTGCATAATGTGTTATATGTTCCGAATTTAAGAAGGAATTTATTTTCAGAAGGTGTGATAATGCGTCAATCCTATACGATTATAAAGAAAGATTCTAGTGCACTAATTTATAAAGGTAATGATTTGGTAATGTGTGCAAAAATAACAGAAAACAACTTGTATGAGTTAAAGATAAAAGCAGTGGTCGCAAACGCATGTAACTTAGTCCAAAGTAATCAAAAGAATATTAAAATATGGCATGAAAGACTGGCACATCTTAACATCAAAGAAATCAAGAATATGAGTGCGAACAATGTTGTAGAAGGTTTGACACTAAGTGACAGTGATCAAACTGACTTTGTGTGTGAAGCATGTGCATATGGGAAGCAATGCAGATTTCCATTTCACAAGTCTGTACGTGGAGAACTACAACCAGGTGACCTGGTGTATAGTGACGTCTGTGGCCCTATGAGTCATATATCTATCCAAGGTATGAGATATTATGTTCTATTCAAAGATGCTGCTACAAGTTACAGACATGTATATTTTATCAAACATAAAAGTGATGTGATGGAAGTATTTAAGAAATACAATGCTATGATAAAAATAAGTATATGCACAGTGTAAGGATATTGCATACTGATAATGGAAGGGAGTATGTCAACAAATCTTTCGAGAACTACCTGAACAAAGAAGGTATAGTACATGAACGTACTGCACCTTATACGCCTGAACAAAATGGGCGTGTAGAGAGAGAAAACCGCACGATTGTGGAGAGTGCACGCTCAATGTTGTATGCGAGGGATGTACCACTGGACTTATGGGCAGAGGCTATCAATTGTGTAGTATACTTACTAAACAGGGCTTCCTCCAGCCAGACTCCTCAGAAAACACCATTTGAACTATGGAATGGCATCAAACCTCATTTAGGCCATGTCAAGATATTTGGAAGCATAGGGTATGTACACATTCCTGATCAACTTAGAACTAAACTTGAAAAGAAGAGTGAGAAAATGATATTATGATATTAGTTGGGTATGACAACAACAATTATAGGATGTTCAGTTTAGAAACCAAAAGGGTTAAAATATCAAGAAATGTCATCTTTGATGAACAGCATGTTCCAGATATAAGGAAAAATATTACACAAATATGCTTGGATGATGAAGAGAGAGTAGAGCAAGAAAATGAGACGCAAGGAACTAATGCAGAGGATACTCTCATAGAATCTACATCATCAGAGAACGAGGGCAGCTTGCAGAGTTGTAATAGTGATGACCCTACATATAAACCCTCTCAAGAGATAGATGATGACATAATCCAGAGCAATATAAATTTGAGACCAAGACGTAATAGGATCTTTGAAGCTATCCTAGTAGAATTTTCAGTGCCACAAACATATGATGAAGCAATGAAGAGTCCACAAAGAGATGACTGGTTGCGAGCCATAGATGAAGAATTGCTTGCACATAAAGAGAATAATACTTGGACTTCAGTTGAAAGGTCTGGTCAACGTACTCTTACTACAAAGTGGGTTTTCAATATCAAGAGGGATGAGAATGACCAGGTTAAGCGGTTTAAAGCTCGTTTGTGTGCACGTGGTTTTAGTCAAATTAAGGATATAGATTACCAAGAAATATTCTCTCCGACAACGAGATATGACTCTATAAGAATTATCCTTTCTATTGCAGCTAGGTATGATTTAGAAATTCAACAATTTGATGTAAAAACTGCCTTCTTGAATGGGTATTTAGATGAGGACATTTTTATAGAAATACCAGAGGGTGTGTCACTTAAAAATGATTGTGTTTTAAAACTTAATAAGTCTTTGTATGGCCTTAAACAGGCATCTCGTTGTTGGAATAGAAGATTTACTGAGTTCTTGGTAAAATATGGTTTTAAACAATCTCAGGCTGACAGTTGTGTTTATATAGGTATATTTGATGGGGTAAAAGTATTTATAATAATTTATGTTGATGATGGGCTTATAGTCTCTTCCAGTTCCTCAATGATTAAAAAGATTATAGAATATTTAAAACAAGCATTTAAAATTAAAGAACTAAAGGAGAACGAGTAAGACCGTACCCAGAGACAAAGTTAATTGTAGCATTATGGACTATGTCGGTATTTGTTGACCTCATGGAGTAGTTTAATTAATCCTAAGACAGCATGTCTGAATTCACTTGGAGAAAAAAGATATTTAAGGAAGTTAAATTGGTTTTGAGAAGACGGTACCCAGAGACAAGGTTAATTGTAGCATTATGAACTATGCCGGTATTTGTTGACCTCGTGGAGTAGTTTAATTAATCCTAAGACAGCATGTCTGAATTCACTTAGAGAAAAAAGATATTTAAGGAAGTTAAATTGGTTTTGAAAAGACGGTACCCAGAGACAAGCTTAATTGTAGCATTATGAAATATGTCGGTATTTGTTGACCTCATGGAGTAGTTTAATTAATCCTAAGACAGCATGTCTGAATTCACTTGGAGAAAAAAGATATTTTAGGAAGTTAAATTGTTTTATTAAGGATTAATTAAACTACTCCATGAGGGCAACGAATACCGACATAGCTCATAATCTCTGCCACGAATAGCAGAATAGCTATTAAAACATGGGAAAAAATTAACAAAAAAAAAAAAATTAAAGGCGGTACGAAGTTCGCCGGGTCAGCTAGTATTGAATAAGAACCAATATAAGTATGGTAATTACAATAATGAATAAAGATAATGAACTTTACTATTATTTTATTAAAACAATTTAACATCCTTAAATATCTTTTTTCTCCAAGTGAATTCAGACATGCTGTCTTAGGATTAATTAAACTACTCCATGAGGTCAACAAGTTCCGACATAGTTCATAATGCTACAATTAACCTTGTCTCTGGGTAGGTACCGTCTTCTCAAAACCAATTTAATTTTCTTAAATATTTTTTTTCTCCAATTGAATTCAGACATGCTGTCTTAGGATTAATTAAACTACTCCATGAGGTCAACAAATACCAACATAGTTCATAATGCTACAATTAACCTTGTCTCTGGGTACCGTCTTCTCAAAACCAATTTAACTTCCTTAAATATCTTTTTTCTCCAAGTGAATTCAGACATGCTGTCTTAGGATTAATTAAACTACTCCATGAGGGCAACGAATACCGATATAGCTCATAATGCTACAGTCATCTTTTTTTTTTTGGGTACGGGGCCCATACAACTTTACCCATTGTTCTTTGAAATATTTTGTGGGGATAGAAATAATAAAAAGAAATAATTGTATCTGTATTCATCAAAGAGACTACATAGAACAAATTATAGAGAAATTTGGTATGAGTGATTCAAATTCTGCTAGTACTCCAGCAGATGCAAATGTAGTTATTACAAAGAAATTGGATGAAAGTGTTGTTAACTTTCCTTACAGAGAAGCTATAGGCTCCTTGTTATTTTTGAGCTCTGTTTCAAGGCCTGACATTTCATTTGCTGTCAATGTTTTGAGTAGATATGTTAATAATCCAAGTCAGCAACATGTGAATGCTATAAAACGTGTTATTAGATACCTAATAAATACTAAAGATTATTTATTTATTTATTTATTACTTAGGGACAACAAACAGTAGTGTAATAAAATGTAAACATATGTTAAAACTTAATAATAGATGTAACAAATACACTACTCACAACGTTATCCACATATTACTAAACAGATCTACTAGTTGTTAGAAAGAACTATATGTATAAAAACAGACAAAATAAAGTAAACATTACTTAATTAATAGGGTTCTGATCACTTAAAATGGTAACAATTTCTTTTCTAAATACAGCCTTGCTGTGAAACATAATATCAGTTGAGCCAAACTGCCTATTGTAGGTGTCAACTAAACGATGCAATGGTGAGCGTACGCCTGAGTTGGTTCTACAAAAAGTAGTTGCAAACAAGTGTCTCGAGCGAACTTCTCGACCATGTATGGTGCGAGGGATCAGGTAGCACAAACTGTTCACGAGATCAGTACAGTCGAATTTATTACGACATATATTAAATAGGGTCATCATCTCAAGTAGGGTGCGCCTGGATTTCAGAGTAATAAGGTCATATTTTTTTAATAATAATTGGTACGGAATTTTCTTTTTAAAACATCTATAGTGCATTGCACGTAGGAATTTGCGTTGGACCAATTCAATAATGTCAATATACTTTTTATAGTAAGGGTTCCAAATAGGTACTGCATATTCCAATTGCGGTCGTATTATTGACTTATATAGGTGTAAGTAGGTAGAGGGACGATGGAATTCTCTTGATGCCCTCATTACAAAACCAAACATTTTAAATGCCTTATTGACTATATTGTCTATGTGGGCATCAAGGTGAAGCTTTGAGTCTAACTGTATGCCTAGATCACGAAGAGAATTAACTTTGTTCAGTGGAGTGTTTCCGAAAGAATAATTGAATTTCGTTACATTTTTCTTCTTTGTAAACGTAATGCTATGGCATTTAGATATACTTAGGTAGAGTTTGTTAATAGAACAGTAGTCCAGAAAACGGTCAAGGTCATTCTGAAATTCTAAACAGTCTGATAGATGGCTGATACTTTTAAAAATCTTTAAGTCGTCTGCATACAGGAGGAACCTACAATTTTTAAAGCAGTCTTTTATGTCGTTAATAAACAGAATGAACAAGAGGGGACCTAAAATTGAGCCTTGAGGAACTCCGGAAGTGACTTTAACCATGCGAGACTCATAACCATTGATAACGACTTTCTGGGTCCTATTGGTGACATATGATACAAACCAACGCATTAAATTTCCTCTAATACCATTGAATGCAATTTTGTCAAGAAGTAGTCGGTGATCGACTTTATCGAAAGCCTTTTGGAAGTCAGTATAGACGACATCAATTTGCTGTCTACTGTCAATGCCTTCAAATAGATGCTTTGTAAAAACAAGAAGGTTACTTACACAGGACCTACCTTTAACGAACCCGTGTTGCTCTTTTATTAAGATACTATGTAGAATAGGGTAGATCTCATTATGCACCAGTCTTTCAAAAAGTTTGGATAACCCTGACAACAAGGAGATTGGGCGATATGTGGAAACGTCACTCTTAGAGCCACATTTATGAACTGGAACGATGTTCGCTTGTTTCCATACATCAGGGAAAACCCCATAGGAAAGACATTTATTAAATAGTATGAAGAGAGGGGAGCACAGTGTGTCACTTGTGTTTTTCAAAAAGATAGAAGGGATACCATCTGGCCCAGGTCCTTTGGAAGCATCCAGTAATTGTAGTTCTTTTCGTATTTTATGCAATGAAAAGTGGAGGTTACAGATATTTATATCACCATCAGGATTGGCGTGCGGTGGCACCCATGAAGAATGATCAAAAGAAGATGGTTCATATACTGATTGGAAAAAATCAGAGAATAGATTACAAGTGGTAACAGGGTCATCTGAGGAGTGTTGGAGATAGTGAACTCTAGCTGGAATACTATTAGTGAAGTTACGACTAGAAATATATGACCAAAATGCCTTAACATTTTCGACCACACTATCCTCTACACCATTCATATATTTTTTAAAACATTCGTCCGCCTCCTTCATGAATTTTGTTCTATAAATAGAAAATAGCTCGTAGTCTTTAGTGTTTCCATATTTTTTCCACTTAACCCATGTACGAGATTTATTTTTGAATATGTGCAAAAGAGATTTTAGTGAACCAACATGGGACTTTCAGACTTTTAGGCTTGTAAGTGGGGGTATGTAATTTAATGATTTTATAGATTTTTTCATAAAAAGTTGCAACTGCTTGATCAGGGGGTAGATCTTCAAGTATATTGTTCCAATCTTCAGTTTCAATGTCAGTGTTAATGTTAGAATAATTCGATTTGTAATAATTTAGTTTGATAAGATTTTTGTGTTTAGGCATTTGTGTAGGTTTTCTAAATGGTATTTGTACGTAAAAGGAAGGATGATGAATATCTATTGGCAATAATGAGATGTTAGGATTATGCGCAACAGCATGTGTATCACAGAAGAAAAGGTCTAAAATCCGCCCATTACAGTTAGTGAATATGTTAAATTGATTTAAGTCTAATTGTGAGCAAAAGTTTAATAGATGTCGACTTGCATTAGAATATTTGCTATCAGAGGCACATGTCATGTACGAATTTGTACTAATCCAGTTTAGCGCAGGTAGGTTAAAATCACCGGCAAAAATAATGTTTTCTATGCAGGGATCGTCTATCAAATTCGACAACGAATTTATAAAGTTTACATATACATCATCCGTGGTGCTAGGGGGTATGTAAGTAGCACAAACAAGTAGGTATCTACAACTATAAGAGGGAATTTTTATTATTTTATGTTCTGGTAAAATTAATGGGGGTGACAAAGTGAGACTAGTTGGTTTTAGTTCTTTGGAAACAGCTATCAGCACGCCTCCGCCATCTTTTTTGTTAGAAACAGCTCGATCACGATCGTGTCTAAAAACTATATAACGGGAATCAATAAATTCGTTATCAGATATCTCTGGAGTCAACCAGGTTTCTGTTAAAATGATGATGTCGTAAGCATGCGATAATATATTCATGAATAATGTGTTCAGTTTGGTCCTGATCCCTCGACAATTTTGATAATAAATCGACAAATTATTATCTAACATCGCAATATCTGGTAAAAATACAAGTATTAATTTTGAGTGGTACAATGGAGGGTTTATTACGTAAATGAGTAAAAATTAAAATTGACTGTTTCCAAAAAGTATGCTCGATCAAAACTACAAAGATTCTTAATAAAGTGATTAGACAGTACGTTAAAATGAGATAAAATAGACACCATAGACCACTTGATACTATGAGCAAAATTAAAGTTAAACAGCATTTCAAGTATTCGCAGTAAAAAAATGAGATCAAACCCAGAAAAGTATTTATAAACATAATATAAAGAAAAACCTTACAAGTAACAAAAAGCCGGGCATACATCAGTGAATTATGGGGAGACCATTTGGGTGGCCGTTGGTGAAGGCTGGGAGGCCGGTTTAATCTTTTTATATACGTCATCTTCCGTACGTATGGCAAAAGTAGAGGAGTCTTCAGATTCCTTAACCAGGATGGTCGCATTTCTGATCCAAACGAACTTAAACTTGTTAGATTTGGCAGCTGTACGACACTTACGAAACAAATCCTTATTGCGCAGCGTCAAGTGCTCGTTCATGTAGATGCGACATGGTGTACCAGAGAGTCCTATGCGGTCCGAAGTCAGTCCTTTAGATAACCGGAATGCACTTAAAACGTTGTCACGCATTAGTTTAGATGTAAATTTTACAATGACATTTTTAGGCTGGTTATTTTGCGAATGTGCGTGCGGAACGCGGTGTATGGATATAATGTCCTTCGATGTTAAAGACATTTTAAGTACGGAACCAATAGACTCTAGGATAGTTATTAGGTTTTCACCGCGTCTTTCTGGCATATTTCCAATTTCGATGTTGCATTGCCTTGCTTGTTGCTCCAATGAATCTATTTTCCTCTCCAACATGCCGATAGCTGAGGCTGAAGAACTGTTAATTTTCAATTCCAACTCATTCAGACGCTTCTCACAGTCAACATAGCTATCAGAGTTAAAGTTAACCGACGACTTCAGCTCCGTTATAGTCTGTGATACTTCCACGTGCTTCATATTCAAGTCCGATATATCTTTTTTGATAACTGAGTATTCTGCACGCAGTTCCTTAATATCAGTTTGAATTTGGGAGGAAGTAAGGGATAAAGTATTAAATTCATCTCTTAGGTTATTAATACATGCATTAATATTCACAAACTGGTTATTCATATCAGCCCGGAGATCACATATGTTTTGCTTCAGCTCTGCAGACAGTTGGTTAATAGCCTCAGTTAGCTCACAGTCGGGTTGCTTCCGTTTTCTAAGGGTAACATTGGCACCAGGTTCATTACTTTGGCACAAATCTGGGTTAGATTTGCTTATTTTACTGTCAGGTGAACGTATCATGTTGGCGTAGATATAGAAGGATAATAAATGTTGTTGTTTTCGTACACAATAGCAGTAGATACCAGTGTAAAAATTCACGCCGTGGACGCCACGTTCAGTTGGCTCAGTGGTCTAGGCCGCCACCTTCACTCGCCACCGTCTACACGACCGCCGGTTCGAGCCCCACGAAGCGCGACACTTTTTCCAATTTACAAAATTTATAAAATTCTTCTAGCGAGCACCAGGTGAGAGGGACAGCGCGCTACAAAAACCAAAATGGCGCAGACCGCATATGACACTTCACACAAGATAGTACGAGAAGCACCGATAAATTAACGAAGCGAATTAAAAGCAATCAGAGTTCCGAAACAACGTTAGAATGTTAGAATTAACAACACGTCCTCCAACAACTAAGTCAGAATTCGAACTGATTATTGAGAGAAGATTATGGAGAAAGCAGTGATCTCACTGGCTATTCAGACTCAGATTTTGCAGGCGATGTGGACACGCGTAAGTCTACTACAGGGTACATTTTCAATATGAATGGAGGACCTATAACATGGTGTAGTCAGAAGCAGAAGACTACTGCTCTCTCCACTACTGAAGCTGAGTTTGTATCAGCTTGTGAAGCTGCAAAAGAGATATTGTGGTTACAGCAACTATTGTCAGATTTAGGTGAAAATATTAAATGTGTTCAATTACATGTTGATAATCAGAGCGCCATTAAATTAATTAGCAATCCTGTTTACCATAAAAAAACTAAGCACATAGATGTGAAATACAATTTTGTAAGGGAAAAGGTTGAGTTAGGTCTAATTAAATTAAATTATATTCCTAGTAACAGTCAATTAGCAGACATGTTAACGAAAGCGTTACCAGTTCAATCTTTTGCCTACTTTAGAGATCAAATTTTTTTATAACTTATGTTGATTAAATTTCAATGGGAGATATTATATGGTTAAACTTTTAGTGGGAGTGTTGAGCTATAAAAAAAAGTTTAACCAGGTGACAGCATTGTCTATGACACTCTATGGTTTTCTATTGTACATCGTGTTCTTGCTGTGCAGTTGAGAAATAAAAGTTTTCTTATCGAATTAATTACCAACTTTTAATAGATAAAACACCCATAATCCAATATGATATATCCGAAATATCCAGAGGAATAGCGAACCGATAAGGATCGAGCGAGGCATATTCCAGGGCGACAGTTTGAGTCCGCTTTGGTTCTGCTTAGCCTTGAATCCTCTAAGCACACTGCTGAAGGATTCAGGTCTAGGCTATCAGCTGAGGAGAGGTGGTCAGGTTATATCTCACCTCCTTTACATGGATGACCTAAAACTCTTTGCCCCCAACAATTTGCAACTGATGGAGCTACTGAAAATTACTGAAACGTTCAGTAGCGCCATCAAGATGGAATTTGGTGTGGACAAATGTGCGGTCATGCATGTAAAGCGGGGGGAGATTGTGGAATCCGTGGGAACCCAACTCTCGGATTCCACAAACCTTAAGGCCCTCTCCGCATCCAAAACCTATAAGTATTTGGGTATGTCGGAAGCGTTGGGCATCAGTGTTACTGACATGAAGCAATTGTTGAAGGAACGCTTCTTTGGCCGCCTGAAAAAAGTACTTAATAGTCTTCTTTCAGGCGGAAACAAGGTGCGCGCCTTCAATGGTTGGGTCATGCCGGTTTTGATGTACTCTTTCGGCATACTCAAATGGACTCAGACCGAACTCGACGCCCTGGATAGGAAGGTCCGCACGCTGCTGACTGCAAATCGAATGCATCACCCACGGTCATCGGTAATGAGGCTGTACATCCCGCGAAAGTGTGGAGGTCGTGGCTTTTTAAATGCTAAGACTCTCCACAATCGCGAGATATGCAGTCTCAGGGAATATTTCCTTGAAGCCGACGTGGGAATGCATCGGGATGTAGTCGTGGTGGACAAGGGCCTTACCCCGCTCTCCTTGGGTAAAGAGAACTGGCGCAAGCCAGTAGTGCTTGACACTAATGATCGCATGGAAGTATGGCAAAGTAAGGAGCTTCACGGACGCTTTTTCCGGGCCCTACATGGATCCGATGTAGATTTACTAGCGTCCGTAGCCTGGTTGCGTTTTGGTGACCTCTTTGGAAAAACCGAAGGTTTTGTCTGTGCAATTATGGACAAAGTTGTGATGACGAACAATTACCAGAGATTTATTGTGAAAGACGGCACGGTTGACATCTGTCGGGCATGCCACCGGCCGGGAGAATCAATCAGGCATATTATCTCCGGGTTTTCTCGTCTAGCTAACGGAGAATACTTGCATAGACACAACCTTGTAGCCAGGATAATCCATCAGCAGCTTGCTTTGAAATACAACCTTGTGGAATCAGAGGTGCCGTACTATAGGTATGTGCCCGACCCAGTTCTCGAAAATGGTAATATCACATTGTACTGGGATCGATCCATCATCACTGACAGGACTATTGTTGCCAATAAGCCTGATATAGTGGTGGTGGATCGATCAGAGCGGCGCGCAATGATTGTTGACATAACTGTCCCGCATGATGAGAACCACGTGAAATGTGGACTCAGCGATCATTGTGCCGATAGTCGTTATAGCCAATGGTTTGATAGCCAAGAGCCTCGACCAACACCTAAGGAGGCTCTCGTTGGGCAGCTGGATCAAGGGCTTGATTCAGAAAGCGGTACTTCTGGACACGGCTCGCATCGTCAGGAGGTTCCTCTCTCTGGAGCCCTGACCGCCGGTAGCTTAGACCCTGTTCCCGATACCGGTGGGCTACTATTTTTTATATTTTTAAATGTTTTTATATATTTTTTAAAAAATAATAATATTTAAAAATATAATTTATATGTATTCTAATGAAATAAAGGAAATAATAATGAAGTAATTTATTTAGACCTAGCAGCGCTCCGCGGTTTCACCCGCATAAGTGTCGATCCCGCGGGAATATCGGGATAAAAATTATCCTAATTCCTATATGTTATTCTGATATTTAAGCTATATTACTGTAAAGTTTCATAAAAATCCGTTTAGTGGTTTTTGCGTTAAGAGCGTTTACGACGTACGGCATTTCATACAAACTTTCAAGCCCTTGTTTTTCGAAATGATTGAACCGATTTTAATGCAACTTCGTACGCATAGGCAGGATACAAAGATCTAAAAAATTAGTTTATCTACACCTATGCTATAAATCCTCTATAAAGGTTTCTGAAACAGTTAGCTTATTGCCAACATTAAAACAACCAGAGTCATACTAACCATAATATCATTCATACGGGTGTTATTATGTTGTACTAAATTTCATTATGCAACTCGTTTTCAAAAAAAGAACCTTGTCATGCACGCGCGTTTCACTACCACAGCGCAGTAATTTAAAAAAGGAACTTATAGGTTATTCGAATTCACGTCGTATCCCGACGGCCGCCATTTTTGTTCCATATTAGTATTGCAAAAAAACTGTTTTAGAACCTTTTATAGAGGATTCATATCATGGGTGTAGATAAAATCTTGTAAGCAACTGTTCATAATTAGGTATAAAAACAGTTGCATAAATAAATATAAGAACATAGTAACGGGTAGGTTTCATCATCATCATAAGCCTATAGCAGTCGACTGCTGGACATAGGTCTCTCCTATTGCACGCCATTCAACTTGATTTTCGGCAACTTTCATCCAGCTGCTACCAGCCATCCTGCGAAAATCGTCGCTCCACCTAGCTTGAGGTAGGTAGGGTAGGGTCCCCCCCGGTGGGTTCCCGCATTGTCGAGGCGGGGGGGCTCAGTAGCCGTGGCTTGGACACCCACGGTGAAGCGAAGTGGAACCCGAGGAGGGGCCGCTCGTCAGGGCTTTTGCCGGTAAGCCGACGACGTAGCGGCCAACAAGTAGGTTGCGGTGCCGCTTGAGTGACATCGCAGCTGAGGCGGGCCGCGATGTCGTATCGGAGGCATCGCGGCTGAGGGTTGGAGGCCGCGGTGGGAGAGGAGTGCCGGTATTGCGGTGCGCCGCTCTCCCTACCTTCCGCGGCCTTGACGGGCGGTCCTCTGCGGTCGAAAATTGGTAGGCGGCGGGGCCAATGACCTGACCCGTCGCAGGGGGACCAAGGGTGCCCAGACACGGGGTCGTCTCGCGCCCATGTGCTGGTTTGGTCCCTGGGGTGGTCACGGCGTGCTATGTGTTCTGGTGCGCCGGTGATGGGGAATACTCCCCAGAGGAGGGTCCAGTGACGGACAGCCGCGGCGGGTTCACGGATGAGTGCTAACGCGTGCCCGTGTTCCCGCCGTAAGCGGCAGAGGAGGACACCGTGGAGTTTTAGTGGGTTGGAGTCCCACATAACTGAACTATCTCCCCAGTGCAGAATGCATGAGCATATCTCCACGTTAAAAAAAAAAAAAAAAAAAAAGGTAGGGTAGGGTGGGTTGCATCCTTGCGAGTAGCACAGTACTCACACGGCTCTAAAAAAAAATACTTAAATCTCAAACTCACCTTCCATGACAGCAACTATCTTTCTGTAAGTAGCGGCTCCAATCTTGAATATCCCCATGTAGACGCAAGCGTCAAAGCTTTTGAAGCTGTAAAATTAAATATTTTTTTAATATTATTTAGATAACTTTGTCGGTGGGTTGGTAAGGGGCTGTCCATGGATCACGTGAGGCTCGAAAGGGGGGGGAGGGGTCCATGAAATATCACAAGGGGAGGGGGGGGGGGGGGTTAGTAATATCACGTGTATTTATTTTTTCTGCCTTTCTGCGTAATGCGCGAAAATGATGACGCCGAGTGGCTTGATGAAACCGATGTTGATCTTCAACAAAGCAAAAATCTTGCAATTCAGTTGTTGGCACAGGCCAACAACTGAATTGCAAGATGCTTATCCAGTTACATTAAATCTACACTAATCTACACTAATATTATAAAGAGGAAAGATTTGTATTTGTATGTTACGAATAAACGTAAAAACTACTGGACGGATTTAAAAAAATATTTTGCCGTTAGAAAGCTACATTATCACTGAGTAACATAGGCTATATTTATTACTAGAAAAAAATAGGGATCCTTAGAAATTCTACTAAAACCAACCCAAGGTGCAAAAAAAATAGCCATATAATGTCTTTCATCGCATGCGCTGCGGAAAGTATTGATGATAGATCAAAAAAATGTTTTACAATATTATAGAACATATCAATATCTACAAAAAACTTCGCGAGACTATATGTCCAACTATTGTAGTTATGTCACTATAACTACTTTTTTACATTTTAAAAGTTGATAGAAATGCCGATCAAAATCAGACCATGTTATCCATACCTTTGTTTTAATTCTTATCCAAATAAATAATTTTGTATTCAAGACTGTATCAATAGCTGTTGATTAATTTTTGAATTATTGAAATCGGACATTCCATTCAAAAGATATTACGAAATTAAAAATGTCAGTAGAAAAAAAAATACACGCCGACGACGCGCCGCGCTGGTGCGTGTGGCTCCACGCAGCCACAGCAGCGACAAAATTCTCGTGTCCACAGTGTTTGTAACAAAACTCCTCTGAAACGGCTTGACCGATTCTTATGAAATTTTGTGTGTATATTCAATAGGTCTAAGAATAGGACGTAACCTATTTTATATTTTATTTTAACTACTACTATTGATCGTGTAGGGTAGGGGTAGGGAAGGAGTAGGGTAAGAGTAGGGTAGGGGTACGGTAGGAGTAGGGTAGGAGTCGGGAAGGGGTAGCGTACAAGTAAGGTAGGAGAAGGGTAGGAGTAGGACACCACGCGAACGAAGTCGCACCGGGCGAATAGTATATTATATTGTTGTAAACTGGCAATGTAATTATAATAATATTTAGTTGGTAACATTAGTTTGCGTTTTTGTGTGTTTGCAACATTGACTCTTATGTCCTTCCGGTTCCTTCCGTTATAATTTACCAAGCATGGAAGTAACACAATAAACTATTTGGTTATTATTATCAGCATCTTTTATTTAATCGCTACAGGTTATGGGCCCAGACACACATACCTCGAATAATTCTGTAAAACTTGCTGAGTTGTTGAAATACTGAACTCTGATAAATCGGCAAATTCAGGCTACATTAAAACTGCAACGACGCCATTACGCTACGTTGTGCAGGAAGGCAAAATAAATAAAAATTACAAATAGGAAGAACCTCTTGGGAGGTGTATTGATCAAGATGGACAGCAGTCAAAACGTTTTGAAGCTGGAAGGTTCAAGGAACTGGAACATTTGGAAATTCCAAACTAAAGTGCTGTTGCGTGGCCAAGGTTGGCTGGATATAGGAGAAGGCCAGCGCACAAAACCAGAAGTAGCTGGGGAGAAAACTACTTGGGAGAACCACGACGCCAAAGCTCAGACTTTAATAGTCGCGAGGATGACTGAAGATGTCATGTTACATATTATATCTTGTTCGACTTCAGCCGAAATGTGGAGAAAGTTACAAAGTGTGTATGAACAAAAGACAGAGACCAGCATTCACATCGTTCAACAAAGATTTTTCCAGTATAAATATGAAAAAGGTATTGCAATGTCTGTATTCCTGTCAAAGATTCAAGAATAGCAGAACAATCTGAAACAAATGGGTGAAGAAATCTCTGACAAGCTTGTTATAACTAAAGTACTTATGTCGCTGCCAGAAGAATACAAACATTTTATTTCTGCATGGTAATCAGCGCCTGACGACAAGCAAACCTTGGATAATTTAGTAGCCAGGCTGCTAATGGAAGAAGAAAGGTTAATTGAGAAAAACGAAGAATCACCGCAAACTTCATCGTCTGCTTTTGTGATGAAAAATAGAAAGACTGGAAAGTGTTTCAAGTGCGGTAAAATAGGACATTTCCAGAGCGAGTGTAAAAGCGATAAAAAGAATAGCGAAGAGAACGTAATTAATAAATGTTTTTACTGTGGGAAGTCGGGACATAATAAGTCACAGTGTTGGTTCAGGAAAAATAAGGAAAATAGTAACCGTAAAAAAAGTAATGCGTTCGTGATGTCAAATACAGCATATGATTTGTACCAAGAATCTAAGTGGCTGGTGGACTCTGGTGCAGATGAGCACATGTGTTGTGATCGCGCATTGTTTACAAAGAAGAAGGGTCACGTCCCATAGAAAATTTACCCAGGCCCGACACAAAAGGAACGCATCTCAGTGTATTTTGTTATATTAAATATAACAGAAATAAATTAACACTATTCTGAATATCAGTGGCTATCACCCATATATTGCCATTTGATTTTGTTAAGGCAAAATATTTTAAAATATTTTTTTTTAATGAATAGCAATTATATCCATTTAAAATGACGCCAATTTAGATAAAAATACAAAAATAGACAGCTGGAGGCCTTAATTTATTGAGGCATCCACAGGCAAGCCCGGTTAAGCAGACGATAACCTCAAAGTTAAACTGCGAGATGTCATTAAAAAAGCTTTCTGTGTTGAGATCCGTTGCTTTTTTTAACCGACTTCAAAAAAGAAGGTTCTGTATTCGACCCGTATGTATGTATGTATGTTTGTATGTCCGTGATTTTCTCAAAAACTAATGAATCAATTTTGATAATTCTTTCACTAATGTAATCTAAATTCTTTCAGGAAGGTTTTAGTATATAATAAATTAGGTAATTATTCTTATGTACGGAGTTATATGCATAAATGTACTGCATCTCCGGCATTTCTATGCGAATTTGGACGATTCTTCTAGTCAGTGTCTTCAATTCTTCAATGCACTAGTGTTAATTGGATTTGTGTGGGGTAGGTACATACAACTAAAAAGTAAAAAATAAAAACTTTTTTACAAAAAAAACAAGCAACTTGAAAAAAAAAAACACTACAAAGTGATACATAACTTTAATTTCGGAAGTCGGTGTCGTTGGTTCCGCATTTTCGTTTTTAGACACCGACTTCCGAAATTAAAGTTATTTATTTATTTATTAAAACTTTATGCACAAGTAAAAAAAAAATACTGTACAAAGGCGGACTTAATGCCTGAGGCATTTTCTACCAGTCAACCTTAGGGTGATGCAGAGACAAAACATGGCAGGTGGATTTATCACTTTGTAGTGTTTTTTTTTTGAAGTCGGTTGTTTTTTTCTAAATTGTTGTATTAGAAGAAGGGTCACGTCCCATAGAAAATTTACCCAGGCCCGACACAAAAGGAACGCATCTCAGTGTATTTTGTTATATTAAATATAACAGAAATAAATTAACACTATTCTGAATATCAGTGGCTATCACCCATATATTGCCATTTGATTTTGTTAAGGCAAAATATTTTAAAATATTTTTTTTTAATGAATAGCAATTATATCCATTTAAAATGACGCCAATTTAGATAAAAATACAAAAATAGACAGCTGGAGGCCTTAATTTATTGAGGCATCCACAGGCAAGCCCGGTTAAGCAGACGATAACCTCAAAGTTAAACTGCGAGATGTCATTAAAAAAGCTTTCTGTGTTGAGATCCGTTGCTTTTTTTAACCGACTTCAAAAAAGAAGGTTCTGTATTCGACCCGTATGTATGTATGTATGTTTGTTTGTATGTCCGTGATTTTCTCAAAAACTAATGAATCAATTTTGATAATTCTTTCACTAATGTAATCTAAATTCTTTCAGGAAGGTTTTAGTATATAATAAATTAGGTAATTATTCTTATGTACGGAGTTATATGCATAAATGTACTGCATCTCCGGCATTTCTATGCGAATTTGGACGATTCTTCTAGTCAGTGTCTTCAATTCTTCAATGCACTAGTGTTAATTGGATTTGTGTGGGGTAGGTACATACAACTAAAAAGTAAAAAATAAAAACTTTTTTACAAAAAAAACAACCAACTTGAAAAAAAAAAACACTACAAAGTGATACATAACTTTAATTTCGGAAGTCGGTGTCGTTGGTTCCGCATTTTCGTTTTTAGACACCGACTTCCGAAATTAAAGTTATTTATTTATTTATTAAAACTTTATGCACAAGTAAAAAAAAATACTGTACAAAGGCGGACTTAATGCCTGAGGCATTTTCTACCAGTCAACCTTAGGGTGATGCAGAGACAAAACATGGCAGGTGGATTTATCACTTTGTAGTGTTTTTTTTTTTGAAGTCGGTTGTTTTTTTCTAAATTGTTGTATTGTCATTGAATTACATACAATTACGAATTTTGTAGGTAAATAGGTATTAAAAGAAAATTGTATATCGCCTGAACAAAAACACAAGGCAATATTTTGGTGTTAGCCATTGATTTGGAATATAAAAAAATATATATTTTAGCTATATTTAAAATAACAAAAAAACTGAGATATGTCTCTTTCGTGTCGGGTCTGAGTCACAAATGACCGTTCTTCTTTTACAGACATTTCGCAAAAGTCAGTCATAGTCGGTAATGGTGCGGCAATAAGTGTGTTAGGCTGCGGACAGATGGCGGTACAGGTACGAAACGGAAATGAATGGGTTGAGACCACCATAAATAATGTGTTGTTCCTTCCTGATTTGAAAATTAATCTGTTCTCGGTCAATCGTGCCATTGAAAAAGGTTATGTTATGACGACAGATGACAACTCTTGTAAATTTTACAAAGATGGTGACGTTCGTGCGATTGCAAATCGACTCGGAAACGATTATTATATGGATTTTCGGTTTAAAAGCAAAGCTGCAAATGTTGCTCAGACAGAGCTGAATGATTTAAATGTATGGTATGAAAAATTAGCTCATCAAAACTTTGATTACGTAAGGAAAGTGATGCAGAAAAACAACATCGGCGCCAAACAAACTTCAGTTCCAAAGTGCGAAAGTTGTTTACTAGGAAAAATTCATCGGTTACCATTCGCAAAAAGTGATTACACTAGCACAAAGGCATGTGAATTGATACACGCTGATACGTGTGGCCCGATGGAAGAAGTGTCCTTAGGTGGGTCGAAATATTTTGTGTTGTTGAAAGATGACTACTCAAACTTTAGAAATGTTTATTTTGTCAAAAATAAGTACGAAATCAAGAGCTGCATTGAAGATTTCTTGAAGAAGGCTGAGAATGTCACTGGAAATAGGGTTAAGATTTTCTGAAGTGACAATGGTACAGAGTTTGTAAACAGAGAGGTGAAGGATATGTTCTCAAGGCGCGGGATAACTCATCAAACTACCGTGCCATATACTCCAGAGCAGAACGGTAAAGCGGAGAGAGAAATTAGAACGTTAGTTGAAGCTGCTAGGGCGATGTTACATGCAAAGAATTTACCGAGAAAACTATGGGCAGAGGCCATAAATACGGCGGCCTATGTGCTCAATAGGACTGGAAAGAGTAAAGAAGATGGAAAATCTTCCTTTGAAGTGTGGACAAACAGGAACTTTGATATTCATCAATTGAAGGTGTTTGGCATACAAGTATATGCACACATTCCTAAAGAAAGGAGAAGAAAGTGGGACACAAAGGGTGAAAAAGGATTAATGGTTGGATACAGCGAAGATGTGAAAGGTTATAGGATTTATTTTTCACAAAAGAATACTGTGGAAGTAAAAGGGATGTAGTGTTTTTGGAAAAAGAAATCAATAAAATACAGGAATCAATTGAGATAGTAACTTTAGAAGACCAACCATCACAGGAGACTAAAACTGTGGTAAATGAAGAAAATAGAATATCAGAAGATGCCGTCTGTCTGAGAGAAAGTGACGTTGAGGAAAGTTCGTTTTATGAAACAGAATCTGAAAGTGAATATGAACCATATCCGGATGAGTCGAGTTTATTAACTGATGATAATACTCCATCACTTGACAGTGAGAGACCTAAGAGAAGAAGGAAACAAACCTCTTTTTATAAGTGTAACAACGTACACATTAATGTAGGTCCTGATCCTGTGACATACAAAGATGCCATGAGTAGGGATGATGCTTGCAAATGGAAGGAGGCCATATACGGAGAACTACAAACACTAAAGAATAATAATACGTGGGAAGTGTCTAATGTGCCAGTTGACCCAAGTAAAATCGTAAGCAGTAAATGGGTGTTCAAAATTAAAGGTCCAGGTCAGTATAAAGCTAGGTTAGTCGCAAGAGGGTTTGAACAGGATGATTTGTTTAGTTATCAAGACATCTGTGCTCCAGTAGCAAAGCTGTCAACATTTAGACTCTTTGTTATTATTGCTACTAAATTAAATTTACCAATCTATCAAATGGATGTTACGGGAGCATTTCTGTATGGGGAAATCCAAGGGGATGTTTATATTCAGTTACCTGAAGGGGCTTACTCTAATAATAAAAATATAGTTAAACTTAACAAATCATTATATGGTTTAAAAACGTCTCCTAAGTGTTGGAATGTTAAGTTCAATGGAGTAATGACTAGAGAGGGTTTTCTTAGATCATATTGTGATTCGTGTCTTTATAAAAGATGTAATGGAAAAGATAAAATGTTTGTATGTACTACTATATGTTGACGATTTATTAATTTTTGGTACAAACAGCACTGATATTACACAGTTTAAAAAGGTTTTGAATCAGGAATTAAAATGAAGGATTTGGGATTGATATCTGAATAGGTATTTAGGTATTAATGTGAATCAAAACTTAAAATCTGGTATTACTGAACTCAGTCAGAAAAGTTATTTGGAGAATGTTCTTAAAAAGTTTAAAATGGAAAATTGTAAACCTATGGCGACACCAATGGATAGTAATTTCAATACTAACATTTTTGAAAAACAAATTCTTGAAAAAATATTGAGAAAACGTGTAGGCAAATAATAGGAAGTTTAATGTATGCTGTACAAGGTACCAGGCCAGATATATGTTTTGCAGTTTCAATGCTGAGTAGATATCAAAAATGTTCTAATGATGTGTTATTAGCTGCTTTGAAAAGATTATTACGATATGTGAAAAATACATTAGATTATAAGCTAATTTATACGTGCACAGATGCAGGTTTAGAAGGTTTTTGTGATGCTGATTGGGGTGGTGATTTAAAAGACAGGAAATCCACCTCTGGATACATGTATATGTTTTCTAATTGTTTAATATTGTGGAGTTCAAAGAAACAAGCATCTGTGAGTCTGTCTTCAACTGAGTCAGAATATGTTGCAATGAGTATGGCTGCCAGCGAAGCTTGCTGGTTAATAAACTTGCTTAATGACTTTGGTTTCCAGAATATTTGTCCTGTAAATATTTTTTGTTATAATCAGTCGGCAATCTTAACTGCAGCCATTGAGTCTATTAAACGTCTTAAGCATGTAGATATTCGCTTTCATTATGTTAAAGATTTAATTAAAAGTAATAAAGTATGTGTAAAGTACATAGGTACTAGTGAGCAACCAGCTGACATGCTTACAAAAGCTCTAAATAGAGAGTTATTTATGAGATGTATTAAGAAGTGTGTTCTAGAGAACATAAGTTAGCTTATTTTGTCAAATGTTGTTTAGCAGGTCAATTAGACTTATATTTTTGAAATGTAATTACATTGAGGGAGGGTGTTGTAAACTGGCAATGTAATTATTTTAATATTTAGTTGGTAACATTAGTTTGCGTTTTTGTGTGTATGCAACATTGACTCTTATGTCCTTCCGGTTCCTTCCGTTATAATTTACCAAGCATGGAAGTAACACAATAAACTATTTGGTTATTATTATCAGCATCTTTTATTTAATCGCTACATATATAGTACTACAAACATTTTCGCATTATTTTTATGTCAGTCAAAAACAACCTGCAACCTTTCTGTCCAGGGTAGTTCTTCGAAATTTGATTCTTTGACTGATCCATATGGCCAAAATTTTATTTCACTTTCAGCTCTGTAACACATGTTCATATGAAAATAGACATACTAAATAAATAAGTTTGTATGAGGGACTCGTTTTAATAAAATAGTTTTCAAGATATCAACGTTCGAATATTTTGTGCCCAGATGAATCAGAAACAGAAATAAAAAGTAATAAATACACCGTTAGTTTTGATTGATAATTCTAAACAATAATTATTCATTCTTAACTTAGACTAAGACATATCAAAAGTGTCATATTTAGAACAGTTTTATACTCCTGTCACTTTTTAATTATTCAAAAGGTTATAGCTAAGTAAATAATAATAAATAAGACTAGAACTACTGACTTGTACACGGTCAAACATTGGACATTATAATGCAACGAAAGCACTCCTTTCGTGCTGGAGAGGGGAAATCTAATTTATTTCATTAGTTATATGGGGGTTTTGATCATACGAATCAGGCACAGTTGAATCAGAATTTTGCCTACAATCATGCATAACTCATCATACATACAGACTTCATTATTGTCATTTTCCTACACGATTCTATAACCCAAAAGCATCACACGAAACACAGATTGAAGTTTTAAAACAATAAAATAAATTTTATAAAGTAGGCATTGTAATCATAATGCCACCTGCACCAAACACAGGTGAATCAGATATTTTCCTTCGTAACACCAGGATCTAAGCCAACCAGCTGCAGGTCCTCCTTCTAGCTCGTCCGTTGCACGACTGGCTTCCCCCCGCGCGGGAAGACAGACTCTCATTATTATTACCCGACCAAGTACGGTCAAGTGAAGCTTACGCCACATTAATCTGTATTATACGCCGGACACTCCTTATTTACTTATTTATAAACAAACTAACGTAGTTATAACCAATACACATTTTTTTTGTAAGAGGACAACTCATTTCCTTTCGATATAATTATAATTTATATTGATGTATCAAAGGGAAAATGCTACATCGACCATTCTGTTCCGGAAAATGGCAAACGGACGCGTTATATGAATCAGAAGAACAAACTTCAAATATTTTTATTTTGTACCTAGACAGCAATTATTTAAAAAATATCATTTGTCCTAGTAAGGCATAAAGCTAAACTGTACAAAAAAAATTGACATGCCGTTTTGTTAGTTGGTTACAGAAATATACCCATCGACATCGAAAATTTTGTCCCTGAAGAACTACCCTCTACCTCTAAACGTTATTATTGTAGTCTTTAATTTCCTATAATAAAATAGATGATACTTATACCTGTATTTAATCAATATTAAAAAAAAAAATTAAGATTCTTTGTAGGTAGGTACTAAAAAATACACGTGATATAGGGTGAGGGAGGGAGTCGTCTTAAGGGGGGGGGGGGAGGTAGTAGTCTTAAACCTCACCATGTATCACCAAGGGGGAGGGGGGGGGGGGGGTTAAAAATGCCATTAAAACATCACTTGATTAATGGACGGCCCCTAAGTGAAAAGTTGTGTGGAAATCGGTTGTCATGGTATGGGCATGTGTTACGGAGGAACAAGCAAAATGTCGTGAGGAAAGTTTTGAGTATAAATGTTGATGGCTATAACAGTAGGGGAAGACCAAAGAAACGATGGATGGACTGTGTGAATGATGATATGGTTAGAAAGGGGGTGACTACCGAGATGACGACTAATAGAGAAGTATGGAAGGAAATACATTGCGTCGACCTCAAATAAATTGGGATAAGGGCAGGAGAATGGGCTTGTGGCTAAGTAATAACAGCCGCACGGGTCGATCGATCAAGTTAAGCTACGCTTGCCGCGGCTAGTCCGTGGATGGGTGACCTTCTTTACATACCAAGACCCCTCCGTGCCTCGGGAAGCACGTCAAGCTGTTGGTCCCGGCTGTCATTCGTGGATCTTTGACAGTCGTTACGGGCCGTCAGAAGCCCGAAAGTCTGACAACCAGTCTTACCAAAGGGTTTTCGTATTACGCAATAACTGGGTTGTGGAGGTCAGATAGGCAGTCGCTCCATGTTAAATACTGGTATTTAGCTGGATCCGGTTAGACTGGAAGCTGACCCCAACATAGTTGGGAAAAGGCAGGCAGATGATGAAGGGTAGGAGAATGATGATGAGATAACTTCGTTGGCCTAGTCTATTGAAAAAGGAACTAGATCCTGAAGGTTTGCTAAGCGTTATTATCCTCTCTTCCTATGAGGAAATTCTCAGTAGGATTATAGTTAACGCCACGAAAGACGAGACTTGACCGCACCTCCCGCGCTCATTCCACCGCCCCTATGACGCCAGGTTCCGTCCCGCGCTCAGACCTCATACCGATAAAGAGACCTAAAATCGTGTACTGCGTATGTCAAACCACGTGGTTTGTCAAGTCAAGACTCATCTTTCGTGGCATGCATTATAAGTTTATAACAGTCGTGAATCTGGATTTACGACGTAAGGGTAGAGTGGAGGGCACTACACCACTCGGACGCTCACCCATGAGATGGACTGACCAAATTAAATCCGCGGTGACTGATCCCTTGTATGAGTGAACAAAAAATTCTTGAAATCGGAATAGGTGGCCAGAAATCGTGGGGCGAATCACATCAGCCTCTAGGCAAGAAACTATATGAGGACCACGACCGCTCGGACTAGAGTGCTACGAAGAAGAAGAAGAAGAATCTGGATTTGTGCCGGTTGATGCCAATGCGTGTTCTCTCATGGACTTCTATCGTCCGTGTCCTTTGGGAGCGATGTTGCAAAAGGTGATGTGTGCTCAATCAAAAGCAGTTCGAACATTTTTCTATGGAAGCTGGCATATCCACTCGCAGCGATGTTGATTTTTTTTTTCAAAGTTTCCGCGTTCTTTGAATGTAGTATAGATATCGTCTCTTCGCATTAGAAGTGTACAATCTCGAAAAAAACATGAAATTGAATTAATGTATACAGAAATGTTTAGTACGGTATCGCAAATATTTTCTCAAGTGGAAAAAGAACGTTGTTTGGCAAATCCCCGCTAGATGGCGCATTGGTTAGTTTTAAATTGGTGGAAGTTTATTAATCGTTAAACCTTTAACCTTTTGAACGCCAGAGTAAAAACGTATCGCCGTACCCCTGACGCCAGGCCACTTTTTCTGTCAATGACCTTCGTAAAAATAGGGATTCCAAAACTTATATCGATATACAACTGAGTTTTTATTTTCGTCTTTAATTTTCTAATAAACTGTACTCACGACACTGAAATTTTATTTAACCTGCCACTATATTCCAATATAGTAATCTTTACACAGCATTTAACAGAGACTATCAATGAAAAAGAAGATATTAGAAAACTAAAAAAATATTTTTATTACAATATGGTTACAACACTATTCAACATGACTTGTCTTGGTATTGTGACAATGGCGTTGCTTGCCAGTCAATTTTATGACATTCTCGCATCTGAATTAGGGATGTAGCAGTGTACACGTTGGTTATCGATTCTAATAAGTATTCTTATCTAATGTAATACCTATCCATATTTAAAATACGCAAGGATTTTAAAGTTTATGTCCGCTGTTTGTAAACGACAATCTATGTACTTACCTGTATACTTCGGAGCGGCCATATCGGCCTGGCCACGACTCCGTTCTAAGCCAAGGCGGTAAAGTGTGTAGAATAATAATACGTACACGAACTGGTTCCGTCTTAGTAGTATATTTAAAATTAATAATTTTTTAATTATGTTAGCTTACATATTAGGTGCATACTATGATTACTATCTTTATTAATGCATACCTAAATAAATACCTATGTAGACAGTGTGCGCTGGACTAGGTACGACATTTTTCTCATTCGTAAGTTATATATAAAAAAAAAAACAATAAGTTCAGATAATATTTTCAACGATGTTTCATATCATAAGTAAATCTAATAAAAGAGAAAATATTTCAGGTGCTTATCAAAGCCTGTATCGTTCTTCTATAATAGTGTGAATTACTTGTTGAAAAAAATTCGTTTAAGAAATTACTGACCTGTTTTTGTCCCTAATAAATAAATTAAAATGTTGATATAACATTTTTGATCATAGTTTTTAAAATAACTCACCACTAAATCATCTTCTTGTATTGATTCCGCTTCCGAGAACTCTTCGTCATCTCCAATTCCTTCTAATATTTGACGAAGTTCTTCGGTAGTCATTACACTCATGATCGCAGTTTATAATACTTATAACTAACTTACACGATATTTTAATAACAAATAAATACAAAAAAAAAATTAAAGCACTTCACTAAACTCAATCGCCTGCGCTTACGACGTCACCGTTGTGTACACATTTATGACTATGGCGTACAAGGGACTGATAATTTGGTTTGCGCTAGGGATGCGCAAGAGATGAGTTGAACAAGTGTCGATATTAGACATTTGCATATTTTATTTTTGATTGTGTAGCTAGAGGCATGGTTGTATAAGGCTGAGTTGTTTTAAAAATACGTTTTATTTCTCCTGATACCAATTTATACACAAATAATATACTCTGGACTAAAATTTCATATTCATCTTCTTAAGTTTTTATTGATTTTACAATCATACGTCACAACACTAGCTGTCACATATAGCAGACTACGGCGTGTGAGACACTCCTTTTATACGCGTTTAACATCTACTTTTAAAACAACAAAGGAGAGGTCAAAAGTGGTACTAAATTCCGAAGATTTTTGAACACTAATATGGTGTACCTTATTAGAAAGCTTATTTATTAAGCTACTCGATTATAGTTAAATATGATTTTTTCAGGCGCCCGTTTTTGTAAAAAAGTGAAAAATGTTTCAGTACAACGAAACGCACGTAGCCTTTATTTATTCATTTCTATGGAATATAATTATTTTAAATGTGGCTAAAGTTTCTGTTTCTATTAAATACTTTGAGATTTTATTATAATTTTAGCTGCAGCTCCATGAAATTGAGACAGAAAATATTGATTATCATGACAATGCAATATCAAAACGTTTCGAAAAAAGGTCAAATCTGTAAATGTCAGAATGACGTTGAAATAAAAAAAACCATAACCACTGGTGCAAGTCTGCGAGGCGTAGTGTGTTTTTATATGTAGAAAAATACGTCGACAAATGTATTAATGTACTTAATTTATGAAGTACAAGTATGTAATAGCCACTTATTTCTATGATAATTGACAATGAGAAATGACAATGACAATGTCAGTCAGCCGTGCCGTCATTTGCCATAGGGCTGCCAACCCTAAAATATAAATAATGTTTGTAGTTAGTGATGCATTTTATTTTTCAAAACTTGTTTAAAAAAAAAAACGGGCGGCTGTAAAAAAAAAATTAAATGCCCTAAGACATCAAAATAATTACCCTATTTCAGCCTATAAAGCTCAGAAGGCTGTTTAAATTGTCAATTATTTTAGTACCAAGCCCCATACATTTATTGAACGTCTCCTTTCTCGATATTGGTGATTTATTTATATTAGTTTCATGCAATACAATATAGACGGAAGCTGAAACTTTTAAATTATATAAATAAAAACACACAAAAGTAATGATTAAATTGTTTATTTCATAATATGGTGCGACGTGTATTTTGTCATATATTTGTGACGTTGGCGCTCAGGGTAAGATTCCGTTTGTCACATATACATATGTGACAATGGCGTTCAAAAGGTTAAAACGTTCTCCTGCAAAATTGGTAAATTTTCGAGATTGTACACTTTTAACGCGAAGAGACGATATGTGGGTAGGGGAGACTTATACACGGCACAGGACGATCAGAAAATAGACTAAACACAATTATAAAAAACATGAAAAAAGAAACAAAATTATTTAAAGAGAAAGTCCTGTACGACGCCAAAAGGCATTATACAGCGATAATTAAAATTAAATGTCACAGCGCTGTTATTCTGATATGCTGGCCCGCTGTGATGTAGAAATAAATAAATAATCAATAAAATCGTTTTTCGTTTTTTTATGTTTTTTTGGTGTACAATAAAGTATACATATATAAATGGGTTATGAGACATCTCGCCCACGCAAAAACTAGCCTGCGGGCCAGTAAATAAAATAGATACCTATACAAGGTGTAACAGAATAAACGCAAGTCCTGAAAATAGTTTGTTCAAAATTAACTACTGTATTGATTTCAGTAACTTTTGATAGGTATTCTTTTCAAAAATTATGCATTTTGCCATAATGACCGCCGATTGAGCCAAAGAAAATTAAATCTTACCTATTTCAAGGTAAATAAGACTTAATTTTAAATGCATAATGTTGGGATCAACAAGATTTTCTTATAATAATAATTAGTTTAAAAAAAAAAGTTTTGGTTATTGTTTATGCTCTTAACTCAATACTCTAATTGGGGTGCGTTAGGTCTTGCGTTAATTATGTTACATATTAAATGTATGTAAACTATTAGCTAATAAATCATAATATACAGGCTTATTTTTTATCACCATCCAAATTTTTACAGGGTGTTCTACCCATGAATATGAACAACTTTCACTATGGGACCAACTCTGAAATCACGAAAAAAAAAGTCAGCTGTTTCATACAAAAGTTCAATACCTACTTGACCAAAATGTATGAAACAGCTGATTTTTTTTTCGTGATTTCAGAGTTGGTCCCATAGTGAAAGTTGTTCATATTCATGGGTAGAACACCCTGTAATCCGCGCGTTAGCGCCAGACGTAACCTCATAATTTGGACCAAGATGGTATTGCTTTCGGGTTTGAGCGCGAAGCGGTACTTCCCGAGCACGCTAATACCGCGGCACTGGACGTCCATGCACTGGCAGGCGGTACACTTGTACGTTACCAGGTTCCACACGAACCAGTTCACGCCTACTGGATTCTTCATGTCCAGCCGGTTCAGCTGGATCTCTGCAGGGCATGAGAGGGTTAGGACATACGCGTATCTAGTCAAACTTAAACTCACAAGCTGACTTATTACTTGTTATTTTTTGTTATGAAACTCGCCTACTTTTACAATGTTTGTAAATATGTAAGCACCATATATCTAAGTATCACAATAATTTATCTGTCATGGTTTCATTTTTAATTCTTTTATATGTAAAAGAATTGCTATTCCGCAATAGGTTGTGAAATAGCAATTTTATTCTAGGTGCATCAATGACATGTAATTATACAGGGTGAAATTTAATTCATGGGCATACTTTTAAGGGGTCATTGTAATCATCATTATGAACAACTTTTACTATGGGACCAAACCTGAAATCGCGAAAAAAAATCAACTCTTCCCTACACTTTGACGAGTTATGTGAACATAATGCAAGGGACAGCTGATTTTTTTCGCGATTTTAGGTTTAGTCCCATAGTAAAAGTTGTTCATAATGATGAGTACAATGACCCCTTAAGAGGATGCCCGTGAATTTAATTTCACCCTGTAAAATTAATGTATACAAAATATTGTAAAACATTTTAAAAGAGTAACGGTGGCGTTTCTTGCCAATTCTTCTCCATACGAAAACTACATTTTGGAAGGGGCGATTAGAAACAATTCTATTTTATTGTATTTTTTTACGGTCAAAAGTGGCTTATGTGCCTATTTGAAATAAATGCTTTGACTTTGACTTCAATATAGTAATTGCTTCCCCCCCCCCTCTCAATACTCAACCATTTATTGCATTCTACAATATGTACTTAGGCAGTACCTAACTCAAAATTTAATGAAATCATTATGGACCCTTACGGAGTACGGACATAGCAAAATGGTCGGAGAGTGGAGATCTTATAAAACACCTCTCACCTCTTGCATGCCATAAGACGTCAAGGCAGTGGCGTAACTATAGGTACCGTTTGGGGCCCGTGGCAAATTCAAGGGATGGGGCCCTCCCTCAATGTTAAGAAACTCAACCAGCGTTATAGGTATTTTTTTTTTATAACACTTCCCTGCGACTTTTTCTGAGTACATTTCATAAAGTCAAAAAGTCAAAGCATTTATTTCAATTAGGCACATACGAGTAAAAGGCACTTTTGAACGTCAAAAATTACAATAAAATAGAATTGATTCTAGTGACCCAATTTTCTCCGACAAAAAACTTTAACACCTGACTGCTTCTGTCCTTATCTTAGGATCCTCCTGTGCTCATGACCCTCTCGAGCCGGAGGCCCCCTCTGGCTCGGGGCCCGTGGCATTTTGCCCAAATGCCACCATATAGTTATGCCACTGCGTCAAGGTGTACTTTTGCTGTAAGACTATGTTAGGGCTTGCGCCAACTGACGACACGGCACGGTGAAGGATTTTTATTACCTATGCGACGATTTGCCGGAGTGTCCAGACTCGAGATTGTACTTATCATACTAAAACACTTTCCCAGCGCATTTAAGTAACGTGTGTATCCCATCCGTCCGCAACGTGTACTTACGATTATCTGTAGATACAATAAGTAAAAAACTTAGTTTCAATCATAGACATAGGCGGCCCGAACACAGTCAATCTCGATCGCGATCCGTGATCAAAATCAATGATCGCGATCCAGATTGGTAAGAGATCAGATGCATCAATCCGTCAATCTAATTCGGACATTACCAATCTGGATCGCGATCATTGATTTCGATCGCGGATCGCGATCGAGATTGACTGTGTACGGGCCGCCATAGAGGATGGACTGAGCGCTCCGTATTCAGCTATGGGGTTAATTTTAGACTTTCGCTGTAATAGTAAAAAATGCTCGAGATGTTATTTCCCATAAGAAAATACATAGTACTTTTTTTCTGGCCGGCACTTTAATTTTTGGGTATAAAATTGACAAAAACACTTGAAAGATGTCCTTTTCAATACTTACCACGAGCTACAAAAAAAAAAAAATTAACATCCATCATGATCATGAATTTATTTCAATATTATGAAATTTCATTAATAAAATCAACATTACCGAAAGCTGTAATATAAACATAGTCCTATTAGTAGTGCGTCGATGTTATATTCAAAGTCCTGACTGACTGATATATCAACGCACAGCCTAAACCGCTGGTCTTAGGGCCAAAGCACATACGCTACTTTTTGCATCGGCGATCGGCGATTCAGCTGCTTTTCAGCATCGGAGCAGTCGCTAAAACGCGCGACTCCGATACAGCGTCTGAACGCAGAGAGTTGCCAAAACGCGATACAGCATCGATACAGCCGCAAAAACGCCGATCGCCGATGCAAAAAGTAGCGTGTGTGCTTTGGCTCTTAGTCCTGTTGAGAGGATGAATGAGTGGCAACAAAAGGTAGATGGTAGTGGAAACGCCGAGAGGAGACGCCGTAGGAGGACTTAATTGGTGATGTTCTTGAAAAAGGTCAGGTGCATAGCACTCGCAACCGGGTTGCGTGTATGATCAGATGTGTGAACGTAAACGAGGCAATATAAGTATGTAAGTATAGAGGTATGAGGAACAGGGTGTAAAGTTCACTCATACTCTATAGAATAGGGAGGATCCTCGGACCAGACGGGTGTTGTGTCTGGCGGGCCACTGCCCGATGATTCATGTCGGGCTGTCGTATCTATGCTAGTCGCGGTAAACTCTGCTTGCGAGATGCAGGATTTGGGTGACGTTAGTATGACGCGTTGTTCGCATGTGGCGTTGTAGATACCACTTGTTGAAATAATAAGCTTAAAATGTTGAAAGATTAAGCTTAATAAAAGAAAAGTATTGAATTTTTATTTGAACCAAAGCTTCTATAAAAGAAGAAGTAATGAAGTGACAAGAATAGAGAAAAGAGTACAAACCATAACTTTTTGTAACACACCTAAATAAGTATGAATATACAACATGCTTTCTCAAAAAGTTAATTACATTGCACTCATAACACAAAGACAATAAAAGATTAAAAAAAGAAAACCAATACAACAAACTAGGATATACCAATCATTTGCAAACAACTGCGATGCTTTGTTGCACCCAAAGGTTTCGTCAAAACATCTGCAGGTAACCTGTCGGTGGGCATATACCTAAGTTCAACGGTTTTATTGTTCACTTTTTCTCGGACAAAATGGAACTTAACATCTATATGTTTTGTCCTGTTGTGGTGAGCCGGATTCACGGCTATTTTTTGTGCACTCTGACTATCCGTATACAAAACTATGTTAAATGACTTACCTGTAATATCGGATATCAGTCTTTTTAAGAAGCACACATCCTTTACTGCTGTAGCCAATGCCATATACTCAGCTTCAGCGGACGACAAAGCCACTGTGGGCTGTTTTTTAGCTTCCCACGAAATAGGGCCGCCTGCAAGTTCATAATAAAACCCAGTGTAGGATCGTCTATCAGTTGGACAATTTGCCCAGTCTGCATCTGAAAAACCAGTCAAAGTAGTCGTATTACCTTTTTCTTTCTTGTACGTAATACCACTATCTTTTGTCACTTTTTGATAACGTAGACATCGTTTAGCAATATTCCAATGTGACTGATCAAATTTGGAGTTAAACTGACTCAAGTAACTCACGGTGTAGGCTATATCTGGTCTGGTATTTACAGCCAAAAACATTAGACAGCCAATTAACTCTCTGTAAGGGTACTCACACTCACCTATACCAGGCTTAAGTTTTTTCTTGACCAGTGGTGTAGAAACACCCTTACAATCTTGCATGTTAAATCTTTTCAGCATCTTTTCAATATATGTACCCTGAGATAGCTTCATTCCATAACTATCATGGTGGATATTTATGCCCGTAAAGAAATTAATTTGTCCAAGATCTTTTGATGTATAGTATTTCACGAATTGACACTTGAAATTGTCAAACGTAGTTTCATTTTTATACAAGATTACTAGATCGTCGACGTATTCAGCCAGAACCAAAGAGTCTAAGTTCGTATTGTTTTTAAAAATACACGGCTCAGATGTTTGCATAAAACCAAGAACTGACAAAGTCTGTTTTAACTTTGTATTCCAGGCTCTTGGTGCCTGCTTCAACCCATAAAGTGACTGTTTCAAAAGACACACTTTCGACTCTTCCCCTTCCTTTACAAAACCTTCTGGCTGTGTCATGTAGATAGGAATCATCAAAACCATCGTCTAGCAGGGTTTTATATGAGAAGTAATCCGGTGGTTTGCGAACTCTCGAAGGATATCGACTAGATTCATTTGAGGAATCTGTAGCCTCACTTAACTGTCGATCATCAACATTGTTGACCTCTACATTGACTGCTTCATTAATTTCAAAATCAGCATCCTCAGCATCCATGAAAAAAGTATCGATGCTTGGAGCATCTACCTCACATTCTCCCAGGTGAAGAGGAGGGTAAAACTTCTTGTCTTAAAACTGCTGGCGATGGTGACTGTGAGAGCAAATTGACAATATTGAGTTCACAGTACTTATAGGCTTAATATTTTCCTTCAGTTCAGTAAAGCTATTTTAAAAAAAAAATGTAACATCTCTTGACTTTAGTAAGCGTCTAGGACTTGCCGCATTCCGGAAATAATAAGTACGAGGATCATCTGAATATCCTACAAAAATATATTCCATAGCTTTCATGTCCAATTTACATCTCTGACTTGATGGAACATGAACAAGTGCTCTGCATCCAAAAACCTTCAGATGAGACAGGTCGGGTTTTTATTAAACCACATTTCAAATGGTGTTTTACCGCAAAGCGCGCGGTGTGGTGATCGATTTTTCAAATAGATGCTCGTCTCCACTGCATCTTGCCAAAAAGCTTTTGAGAGAGAACCATGTGACAATAGTGACCGAGCCTTCTCTACTATGCTACGATTACACCGTTCACTTACCCCATTTTGCTGAGGGCTGTAAGGTGCTGTCGTTTGCCAATCGATACCCAGTGACTGAACATAATCCATCAATTCTTTATTGATGTACTCAGTTCCATTATCAGACCGAAAATTCTTTATTTTTCCACCAAACTGTCTCTCGACATGAGAATGGAAAGAACAAAACTTAGTTTTGACTTCAGTTTTAGAAGACATAAAATACACAAAAATAAATCGTGTAAAGTCATCTACAAAAACAATAAAATATCTATTACCTGTAAACGAATTTGTAGAAAAAGGACCACAAACATCGGTATGAATCAATTGAAGCGGCGATGTAGCGGTACTTGCCCGTGGTCCCCCAGTCTAGTCCCCCTTGGGGTACCACGAACAAATATTTTTGCCCGTGGAACCCCCAAGGGGGACAAAGTGGTACCATGGGCAAATTATTTGGTCCGTGGTACCCCCGCTAATAGCCAGATAAATAAAACGCAAATACAATAAACATAATGAAGGATGGTTGGTCGAGATAATCCGATGAACCTGTCCCTAAATTATATAGACATGCGGTAAAGCTTAACGAAAATATTGATATTGTGTCTCCTATAGGTACGAGCATTGCCGGTATCAGAACAGATATAAAGCACAAGGCGTACCTACCAAAAAGCATTTTCACACAAATGCATGAAGTTGTAGTTCCTGAAAAATTTAAGAACTTTGTATTGGTTGACTATACGTCTGGAGGTCAAAGAATACTCGTATTTTGTACACAAAAATCGAGGCAAATAATAGGTGAATTGAGTGAATTTGAAAAGCTGCCAATAGTTCGTTTTTTAAATGTTTTTCTTATGCCAAATTGAAATGTTTGAGATGGGGTACCACGGGCAATAAAAATATATTTAATAATAAGATTGTTATTCGGGGGGTTCCACGGGCAAAAATATTTGCTCGTGGTACCCCAAGGGGGACTAGACTGGGGGGCCACGGGCAAGTACCGCGATGTAGCCTTCCCTAGACTGCTTACCCTCTATGCATGGTATGCATGGTTCCTTGTCAACCTCAGTGTACTCCACGCCGATAGCCTGACCTTTTCTAAGTAGATCCATTCCAATTCGACACAGATGTCCTAACCCTTATGCCAAAGCTGGAAGTTGGAACAATCAGAGTGCACAAGTTTAGCTGAAACATTATTGAACATTTTAATTGAACAATCGACAGTATACAGCCCATCACATACAGAACCATACGCTAAAACATTTTTACTATTTACTACATCACACTTTGAGTCATAAATAGTGCAGCCTTCTTTATTGAAAACTACAGATAAACCCTTCTCTACTACTTTCTTCACTGAAAGTAAACTGCAGTTCAAATCAGGAACATGGACTACATTCTCTATTCTGTTCGCCAAAGTATCCGTATCAATGGATACAACACCAATACCGACAGCCGTCATTTTCTGTCCATTAGCCACAGTAATCGTTCCACCTTATACTGGCCGATAACTGCTGAACTACTCAAAATGCGGAGTCATGTGAATGGTTGCACCAGAATCAATGATCCATTTCCCATCATTTGCATCTGGCGCAGAGAGAGCCAATTCCTTCACAATAGTCTGTTCCACCTTTTCATTATGATGGCAATCTGTACCTTTAAAAACCTTTCCCGACACACTCATAGCCGTTTTATCCTTCTTATTGGGACATTCGGGACTTTTGTGTCCTGGTTGTCTACACTTAAAGCAGATTATAGGCTTCTTCTTTTTGCATGTAGAACCTGTTGAACGTAACGCAGCTACCTCATTCTGGTGAGAGTCCTTAGATAACTCGTTTAATAGCTTTGCCTTAACCAACTCACTGGTTACATCAACATTCGAATTCTCTAAAGCCATGATAAGCGGTTCGTACCGTGATGTCAATCCTCCGAGAATAATCGCAGCCAAAGATCCATCGTCGATCTTCTTATCAATATCTTCAAGATCTTGAGTAGTACTCATAACGGCGTTGATATAAGATTCTATGTCTTGGAAATCGGTCAAGGTATATTTGTATAATCTACGCTCTAGAGAGAGCCTTCGACCCATACCTTTATCATCGTATACCTTTTGTAAAGCACTCCAAGCCTCCTTAGCGTTTTTCGCATTTCGTACGTGCGAAATTGTACTTCCGTCTACCGTAAGGCATATTTTTGACAACGCCTTCTGGTCATTACGAGAGCGCACATGCTCCGCCGTTTTATCAGAATCATCGTACCCAATGATGGACGTCCACAGCTCCTCATGAATAAGAAGCATCCTCATTTTGAACTTCCAGGTTGGGTATCCGTCTCGGTTTATTAACATCTGTATACCTTGAAAATTCATACTATTCCCTGACATTATCTACTTTTTAACAATAATGAGCCTCGTGCTGATAACGTGTTGAAATAATAAGCTTAAAATGTTGAAAGAATAAGCTTAATAAAAGAAAAGTATTGAATTTTTATTTGAACTAAAGCTTTTATAAAAGAAGAAGTAATGAAGTGACCATGAAGTGACAAGAATAGAGAAAAGAGTACAAACCATAACTTTTTGTAACACACCTAAATAAGTATGAATATACAACACCGCTACATAAGGATCGTAGCAGGTGGCGTTCTGTAGTTTCTGCTAACCCCTATGGGAAGAAGGCGTGAGCTTATGTATGAGTCTTTACGATATAATATTATTATGCGTGTACTCAATAAGGTATTACCTACAAACGGGGTGAATAGGGATGCAGGGGTGAATCAGGACGAAACATTAAAATGGATTTTAACGTTGAAATAATATAGTTTGTTGTCAATAAGGGCACGTAATCGTTAATTAAATTACAGTAAACACATTATAGCCCAGTCAAAATAGCTGAAAATTTGTATGAATGTTGGGAACACCATTACAAATAAATTGTCAAAAGTCCCCATCGATCCGACATGTGCAAAAAAAATCAAGGTCAAATGTTTCAAAAATCGGTTTTTTGCATTTTTCAGCTAAGCAGTAAGTTTTATCATAAAAAAAAAAACAAAATTGTTCATCATGCAATTATCTACAAAAATTGTATTTACACTTTTTTCCTAAGAATCACCATTTCGGAGATATAGCGATGCAAAAAGTTGAAAAAGTTGTGTTCTTCTTATTATGCACGTTTCCGCGCCACCCGTAAGGTAGTGTACTTGGCGCGTTTTTTAAAGTAGTTTCCTTGGTAGGTCTATTCCACGATCTATTGTGGTCCTGTTGAGTTAAAAGTATTGTATCAAATAAAAAATAGTACTATTGGAAATGATGAAAGCGGTGTAAGTTATGAGTAATTTGGAAAAATTATTCGTCTGATTGATAATCATCTAATGGAACTTCAAGCATACTGTCTTCTTCTTCTTCTTCCTGCTGGGTACAAGTAAATTGTTCAAAGAAAATTTTATATTCAAAGAAAGTTTATATTCTTAGAAGTGTATAATATGTATGTATACGCCACGAAAACTAATATGTTTACTTATATTACGGCTCTGTAACGTATATACGTTACAGAGCTACGGCTCTGTAACGTCATACATACGAGTAAAACTAATATGTTTACTTATATTACGTATAAGTAAACATATTAGTTTTACTCGTATGTATGTTAATTACCTTTATATAAAGGTAATTAACATACATACGAGTACCTATTATGAAGAACACAACTTTTTCAACTTTTGGCATCGCTATGAGAAATTAGGTTATTTAAAAAGAAACTTCATGACCTGCTAGTCGATAAGTCTTATTACTGTTTAAAGGAATTTTTGTCGGACAAGTCTCTTTAAATTATATTTTATTTTGACCAATGTCATGTTGAATTCAGTACCTATTGCATGCTACTAATTTTAAGATCATTGACGGACGTATATTTTATTTTGTCTCTTTTTATATTGTATAATTTATATTGTATGTCTAAAAGACGGGACATAGCAGATCAAATGTATTGCAGAACACCTGTATAATTCTTTTTGTACCTACCTATGATCCACAATAAACACATTGATTGATTGATTGATTGATTGATATATCTCCGAAATGGTGATTCTTAGGAAAAAAGTCTTAAAACAATTTTTTGTAGATGATTGCATGATGAACAATTTTGTTTTACCTACTTTTATGATAAAACTTACCGTTTGGCTGAAAAATGCGAAAAACCCATTTTTGCAACATTTGACCTTGAATATTATTTTTTGCACACGTCGGATCGATGAGGACTTGACAATTTATTTGTAATGGTTTTCCTAACATTTATACCAATTTTCAGCTTTATGCGAATTAATGTAAGCATACCCCTATTTTTGAAGCTAACTTGACCGGACTAATTAGGGTCCTTTTTGGCCACAAACTATATTATTTTAATGTTAAAATCCCTTTTAAAGTTTTGTCCCGATTCACCCCTGCATCTCTATTTACCCCGTTTGACGGTACTAAATAGATACTGACTGTGAAAGGTAAGAGGGGCTTGTGGCTAAATAATCGTCGATCGATAGGTCGATCGTTCAGGTTAAGCTACGCTTGCCGCGGTCGGTCCGTGGATGGGTGACCATCTTTACATACCAAGACCCCTCCATGCCCCGGAAAGCACGTTAAGTCATTGGTCCCGGATCTTTGACAGTCGTTACGGGTCGTCAGAAGCCCGAAAGTCTGACAATCAGTCTTACCAGGGGGTTTCGTATTACCCAGTAACTGGGTTATGGAGGTCAGATAGGCAGTCGCTCCATGTAAAATACTGGTACTCAGCTGCATCTGGTTAGACTAGAATCCGACCCCAACATAGTTGGGAAAAGAAGAACACACACTCAATAACACACACACACACAGACAGATGGTGACTGACTGTGAAAGGTATTTCAATGTGACTTACCAGGTACTAAAATAAAAATAAATAATTAGGTAAGTAAGTACTTCTTTCTGCAGCTGTCCTCAAGAAGGTACGTAGTTCACAATGTTCCGCCCGGTCTCTGTGGATCTTTACTACCACATACCGGCGGACTTTTTTACCGTTTGGACAAAAACAGGGTATAATAAAAAGTGGACGGAGTAGAGGTTTTTTTTCACAAAAGAAAAAAAGACGAATACATCGACAAACAATATAAAAATTCAACTTAATGGTACCCTTCTCTACGCGCGGAAATCATCAATGAATTCATAGCGACATTCAATCCTATGGTTGAAGCCATCGGCCGATGGCTTCAATCATAGGATTGAAGCCTGTTTTTTCTTACATTCAATTCTTTGATTGAAGCTGGCCAGTTTCAATCAAAGGATTGAATGTAAGAAAAAACAGGCTTTATATACTAACATAGATAGGCTTTTTATTATTTTATAATTGTAATACACAGCTCAGTATTAAAATCTGTGAATGAGCAATTAATCATCCCCTGTTTATGTTTCCTGTTTTTGTTGTTTGTGTCCCCGTTTGTTTGTATATGGGACCAACTTCGGGGTATACCCTTTCCAATAAAAAAATAATTATCAAAATCGGACTGCTCTGTAAAAAGTTTTGCGTGATCATATATAAAAAAAAAAAACAAGAAAAAATATATTCTCGTCGAATTAAGAACCTCCTCCGTTTTTTCGTCGGTTAAAAAGAGATGTTTTAAATTATTTAAAAGCTGTGCTATAGGCTTCTACCCCATTCACCTTTTCTACCCTGTTTTTGTCCAAAGACGTCGAAAAAGTCAGCCGGTATTAGCTGATGATGTTACGACTGTCAGTCAGTCGCTAGTATGGTTTAGTTTTGCCGAAATGAACCAACAAACAATAAAAAAAAAACATTCTCTAAAGTAGTTGTAGGTACCTAATATTTTATAATATGTTAATGTTACTTTATTTTTCTTAGATTAATATGATTACTTAATTATAAATTAACGGAATTATTCTAAGATTGTGGGTGGGACCGTTTTGGTAGAATATTGCAACACTGTGGGTGGGACCGTTTTGGTAGAATATTGCAAGATTGTGGGTACCGTTTTTGTAGAATATTGCAAGATTGTGGGTACCGTTTTGGTAGAATATTGCAAGATTGTGGGTACCGTTTTTGTAGAATATTGCAAGATTGTGGGTACCGTTTTGGTAGAATATTGCAAGATTGTGGGTACCGTTTTTGTAGAATATTGCAAGATTGTGGGTACCGTTTTGGTAGAATATTGCATGATTGTGGGTAACGTTTTTGTAGAATATTGCAACATTGTGGGTGGGACCGTTTTTGTAGAATATTGCAAGATTGTGGGTGGGACTGTTTTGGCAGAACAAAGCTCATTATTCATGTACCTTGGAGAGTTAATGCGTTGATCCGCTCCTCGCTTCCATCATCATTCTGTATCATGAGGATGTAGTCTCCAAAGTCACGCGGAGTTATCAGTTCGGAGTGAAGGTCAACAACCGATTGCCTAAACAGACGTATTCGTCATTACTTCAATCAACTCAGACTATCGCCATTGCTGGACATAGCTCTCTCCGAAGCTGCGCCACATAACCCTGTCCTTCGCCTTCTGCATCCAATATTTGTCCCAGCCACCTTTTTAAGGTTGTTGTTCCATCTAACGGGGCGGCGGCCCACACTCTGCTTGCGGATACGCGGTTTCCACTCCAGGACTCATTTGCTCCACCGGCCATTGGCCCTTCAATAAACATGGCTAGCCCACTCCCACTTCAGCTTCCTAACCCTGCAAGCTATGTCGGTTACTCCGCTTCTTTTTCTGATAACGTCATTTCTAATTTTATCCTGCAAACAAACTCCGAGCATAGCGCGCTCCATAGCCCATGAATTTGCCCAACTGTCAATGTCCAGTTATTCCTTGTCTTGTATGAATCAGAAAACGTTATCCTTACGACGTAACAATAGTTTCTTACCTACAAACAGTGCTACGAGGATATTTTGGCGCCTGAATGACATTGACAGGGGGTGTTGTTAGTAAACATTTGTGAAATTGTCACAGAATGTGTTGACAAAACAAGACGGCGACGTTACTTCCGATTTTAGCCACGCGCCAAAATAATCTTGTAGTTTTGTAATGTAAAACCCCGACGTACAAATATAGACGCAATCTCGTTACACCTGTCTATTTTTCTGGTTGAATAATGACCACAAATTTTTAATAAATATTAGTAATGTACAATACTCAACTGTCGTACTCCTGGACTGTAAAAGAAAAAAAAAACTATTAAGTTTTATATTCGTTTTATCGGCGCGGATACGAGTACAAAGCGCTACTAGTGCGGGTATAACGTACTCGTGGAATGCGCTTGTGCGGTATAACGTACTCGTGCAATGTGCTAGTGCGGTATAACGTACTCGTGCAAAGCGCTTGTGCGGTGTAACGTACTCGTGCAAAGCGCTTGTGCGGTACAACGTACTCGTGCAAAGCGCTTGTGCGGTATAACGTACTCGTGCAAAGCGCTTGTGCGGTACAACGTAATCGTGCAAAGCGCTAGTGCGGTATAACGTACTCGTGCAAAGCGCTTGTGCGGTATAACGTACTCGTGCAAAGTGCTAGTGCGGTATAACGTACTCGTGCAAAGCGCTTGTGTGGTGTAACGTACTCGTGCAAAGCGCTTGTGCGGTACAACGTAATCGTGCAAAGCGCTTGTGCGGTATAACGTAGAATAGAATAGAATAATATTTATTGTAAAACATGAGTATACATCAAATAATATGCGCAAGGTCTTAAAATAACAGGTATATCTACATGTTTTGCCATTTATGGCGTACAATACAACATATTTTTGGCTTAGAATAAACCAAAAAAATTAAAAATTTGATTCTACACAGCAAACTATGAAATTTGAATAGCTTAATCCTAATGGTAATTAAAAACATAAAATATTGTTTTTACAGACATAGGGGTTAAATTGTGAAAATATCGTAATTATAGGAATCTATTTAATTAATTGCGGTCATTTAAAAATTCAGACATGGTATAATAGCATTTAGCTATGAGATATTTTTTAAATGTATCTTAAACAGAGCAGTAGGCATTTGTCTAACAGTTTTTGGGATTTTATTATAAATGGTCGGTGCTAAACAAAAAACACTTTTATGCATCAATGCCGTGGTTGATCTTGGTACGCATAGTTTATTTTTATACCGTCGATTACGAATAGAAACGTCTGATAGTTTCTTAAATAGGTTAGGATTGGTTCGTATAAAATTAGCTGTTTCGTAAATAAATAAGGAAGGCAGACTTAAAATGTTATATTTAACAAAATACTGTTTGCAACTATCAGTTATTTTCAAACCAAACATAGCCCTAATACACCTTTTTGTGACTTAAAAATGATTTCCTTATTAGTAGAGTTTCCCCAAAATATAACTCTAAACCTCAATATGGAGCCGACAATACCATGGTAGGCAGTTATAAGTGCATTGGTACTTATTATAGGTTTTAGTTTATAGAGGGCATAGGCAGAAGAACATACTTTTTTATTTAATTCTTCTGTGTGTGCTTTCCAGTTCAGACGTTTGTCAATGGTTACACCTAAAAATTTTGCTGTGTCTATATTTTTATAACAGTTAATTTGTGTTTAACATTAATATTTGGTGCTTCTAAACGTTGACTGAAGAACATAATTTTTGTTTTTTTTTTAAATTGATTTTTAAATTATTGTTATCTAACCAGTTAATTATTGAATTGATTGTATTGTTAATTTCATGTTCATACTTATATTTATTTATAGAATTAATAGTGACGTGGTGTCATCGGCAAAAAGTGATACTGGATAATTAGTTACTAATGGCAAATCATTAATATAGATTATGAATAACAAAGGACCCAATACGCTCCCTTGCGGGACTCCATATTTAACTATACGTTTTTTTGATGAATATGTTTCTTCTTTTTTGGTATTAGTGTTTATTTTAGAAATTACTGTATATTGTTTACGATTTTTCAGATAAGATTCTACGAGATTTAGTATATTGCCTCTAATGCCATAAGCTTCCAGTTTACGGAGGAGAATGTCATGATTAACATAATCGAAAGCCTGAGTCATGTCGCAGTAAATGGAACATACCGGCGTCCTTTTATCCACATTACCCATGACTTTATTTAAAAAATCAAAAATAGCCATGTTTTTTGTTTTATTACTCGTGGAATGCGCTTGTGCGGTATAACGTACTCGTGCAAAGTGCTAGTGCGGTATAAAGTACTCGTGCAAAGCGCTTGTGCGGTGTAACGTACTCGTGCAAAGCGCTTGTGCGGTGTAACTTACTCGTGCAAAGCGCTTGTGCGGTACAACGTAATCGTGCAAAGCGTGCTTGTGCGGGGGTGGGTGCGTCTCATATCATATAAAGTTATTTGGTATATTTTCATTTCAATAACGTTCACAAGATTTATAATACACGTGAGATATACCAACTGTTGATATAATTTCTTTACATATAACATTTATATGCTTTAAACTTATTTGGGATAACGTTTATTTAATCTAAAATTATTAGGTCTATCGCTTAAAATATATATTGATACCGTGATTATGGTTAAAACCCCGATTCAGAGTAATCCAATCAAGAAGGCTAATATAAAAAAAAATAACCACGAAGAATAAAGCGGGAGCTCTGCTCCGCTTCGCTACCGTCTTGTTCTTCGTGGTTATTTTTTTTTATAACCACCCAAAAATAGGAGCCCCGCGATGCGGGGCTTCGTCGAGCTATCTTGGCAGGTGGTTATCAGTTACTAGGTATAACTATGATATATATTTAGTTATACCTAGTATAAAACCTTTTTTTGTAATTTCTATCATAGTATGATAGAAATTACAAAAAAAAGCTTTTATCATATTTAAGGTGAATGCGCAGTGGTAGCCCGCGAAATTCAAATTTTCTTACGTTTTTTGCAATTTTCAGGTCAGTGTCAGGTTTTATCTTGATCAAAATTTGATTCGCGACTATAACAGGTACGTATTTACAGAATTATAATCATCAGAATCATTAATACATCTTTCTAAGTTAGATTTCTACCGTTAAGAACAAATCTCGTATGGAAAAGTGTTTATCGTAGAAATCTAACTTAAAGAGATATATTAATGATTCTAATGACTATAATTCTGTAAATATCTACACGTCTATTATGTTATGAATAAGTCTGTTGTGTTACTTATGGAAATTAGTTACTTAAAAATTATATCAATCGTTTATTATATTAACTGATCATTATATCAAATAAAATTATAGGTTCAGTTGTTATATCTTGTAAATATTACAGGTTTTGTAATTATATCATATAATACTTACCCTGCGCGGGTGAGCGTGCGCAGGTGGTACTTGTCCACTTCCAGGTTGCGCACGGAGCCGTCGGCGGCGCGCAGCATGATGCCGCGCAGCACGCAGCTTACGCACGAGAAGTCAATGATTGTGGTGTTGAGCTGCTGTGGCGGCAGCCAATACTGCACGTGCTGTTTGAAACGCGTCTGTCCTGTGTCTGCAACGTTCGTCAACATCAGGAAATTATGCGAAAAAAAATTTTTGAAGGCATAATATGGCGCCAAAGATCCGCCATTTTGGTTGTTTTTTATTTTTATATACCCAGTGTCACTCTCACAGTAAATACGAATCTAGCGACACCTCTCAAGCTAAAATCCATCGAGCCGATCAGGCCGCAGAGCGTGCCAAACAATTATATTTTCATCCCTTGATTATATCTATCTATAGAGACACGCCTTTTTTATCGTGTGGAAATCCTCATGGATGTCCACCACCCTGGGGTGGGTGGAGGGGTCTATCAGACTCTTACTGACTAAAACCACACGGTGTCCTGCTGCTACCTTTAGCCGGGGTGCTGGAGTGCTTGCGCATTTCGTCACGCTCCCCAGGCCAGGTGTTGGCCCGCATGAATCCATGCGGACCCTGTCACCCTCAGCGGCCGCAAACGGCCACCATTCCTCTACAGAGAGGCGCGCGCGGAATACGACGCGCCGCCGTCCCGGGCTTTACACTGTTGAGGCAACAAACTCCCCAAGTCTGTTGCCTGCACGCCTCACCCTAAGGCGGCCGGAGATCGTTCCGCGGGCTCCAGAGACACCCCTAGTTGTTTTTGTTTTTCGTAATTTCACTACGCCATTGTTTAGCGGTGCAGAGAATACTCCTTCTTTCCAATTTTCATCGATATGGTGCAAACAGTCTCTAAATTGGCTGTGTAACGTCCGGAAGACGGACATGATGACTTGACTACGGAACCCTTAAAAAACATACAAACAAAAGCAGCGAGGGACACTTGGAGAGGTGACATGCTTCGCAACAAACACGAGAAGAAAAAAACGAAACGAACGAAATATATGAACATAAAATAGAAGAGTAACAAGGCAGACTGCTCTGTAAAAAGATACGCGTGGTCATACATTGTATCCTAACTTAATATTATAAATGCGAAAGTAAGTTTGTTACCTTTTCACGCCTGAGCCACTGAACCGATCATCCTGTTTGCATATACGTTTTCAGGTGTACAGAAACGGACATAGGATACCTTTCATCCTGAAAAAAAGTGCTGTTCCCGAGGAAAACAACAATAACGTTATTATGATAATAGATGGCGCCACGTGTATTGTTGTTTTCCTCGAGAACAGCACTTTTTCGAGATGAAAGGTACCCTATGTCCGTTTCTGTACACCTGACAACGTATATGCAAAATTTAAGGATGATCGGTTCAGCGGTTTAAGCATGAAGAGGTAACAAACAAACTTACTTTTAGTTAGGATAGAATTTCACGCGGACGAAGTCGCGGGCAGCAGCTAGTAAAAAAATATACGCGCGACTTGAGAATCTCCTACTTTTTTTCGTCGGTTAAATAGTAACAACTTGGTGTCCAAGGCAAAACGACGATAACTTGTTCGATTATACAATGCACATATACTTCATCATCACCATCCACAGCTCGACTTTACCAACTATCTCTTTTCAAGTGCCAATTCACCACTGTGCCAGGCTCAACCAGGTTCTACCTGCCATGGTAACAATGTCATCCGCCCACCTCGCCACTGGAAACATTTCAAAAGAGTAACGGTGGAGTTTCTTGCCCATTATTCTCCATACGAAAACTACCTTTTGGAAGGGGCAATTCTATTTTATTTAATGTAATTTTTGACGTTCAAAAGTGCCTTCTATGTGCCTATTTGAAATAAATGCTTTGACTTTGACGACCGACATTTCGTCTTCCAGTCTTGGACACCACTCGGTCACTGCCTTACTGCACCTGTCATCACTGCGCCTTGCCAGATGTCCTGCCCAGCTCCATTTGAGTTCCATAACTCGTTTTCCGATATCGAAAAGACGAAAACCTTCGTACGTCTTCGGATCTCGACATTTGGGACTCGGTCTATAAGCCTTATGCCAAGCATGGAACGCTCCATGGCTCTCTATGCCACTCACAACCTATACATAGCCTCCTTCGTGAACATCCACGTCTCGGCACCATACGTCATGGTGGGCAGAACACACTGGTTATAGAGGCGGGACTTTAAACATTGTGGAATTTTGGCTGATTTCGTATACTAAGCTAAATACTAGTGGCGAAGGGTGAATTTATGACAGAGGTAAGCCGGAGCAAAAAAAAAATTCTATTATGAATTGACTATAGTGTGGTTATGTTCTGAATTTTCTAAGGGAAGCCGGTGGGAATCGAGTTGTATAGTACCTTCGCCACTGGTATCTATATCTGTCTTTATATCTCAATGTATGTTGCACCGGTCGACGTTATCACGTCAGCGCCAGCTGTCGCTGCAAACCAGCACTGGGCCTCTGTCTCGCCACAGGGTTACACCGGTCGCAATGCTGAGCAATGACCGTTTTGCGTGAATATGATGCATGTTTTCCCCCAACATGTTCTTTTTGTGTTTGTGTTCTTTCTTTGCGTCATGTGAAAGGCTTTTCATTCTTTCTTTATTACTTACTGAGGGTGACCAGAGGTATGTGGATGGAGTTCCCCCTCTTCGCGATATTTTCAAACTGCACGTAGTACGTCGCTGCGTCCTCTGCTCGCATCGGGTGGAAAAACATATTGATTCTAATATAGTCGCCGACTACTTCGCTCCTCACCTCTACATTGACGAAGTTCTGAAATAAGCACATAATCAGCCTATAATGTTCCCACTGCTGGGACACAGGCCTCCTCTCTGTGAGAGGGAGCGGGCCATAATCTACCACGCGGGCCCAGTGCGGGTTGGTAGATGTCACATGTCTTCGAATTTTTGGTTCTAGGACATGCCGGTTTCCTCACGATTTTTTCCTTCACCGTTTTGAGAGCAGTGGTGATGAAATAATTTACACAAAGTAAAGCAGGCGCTTTACTTTGCCAAAACGACTTACGAGTTGTAGGTCGTAGGTTCGAACCCAGACAGGCGTCTGGGTTCGAACCTACGACCTACAACTCGTAAGTCGTGACCGTCACCACTGGGCCACCACTGCTCTCAAAAATAAATAAATAAGAAATAAGCACATTAAATCCATACTATATTAATTAATATTATAAATTCGAAAGTAACTCTGTCTGTCTGTATATATTATGTTACCTTTTCATGCCTAAACCACTGAACGGATTTCGATAAAATTTGGCAGAGATAGATTGCATCCCGGGGAAGGACAAAGGCTACTTTTTGTCTCAAAATTATCCTTAAAGGGGGGGGATATAGAAGATGAAAGTTTGTATGGGAAACCTGTTATTTCTTAAATTAGGGGTATGAAAATTTGGAGGGTGTGTTCGTTGTGTAGAGTAGGTAGGTATCCACTAAGAAAGGGTTTTTCGAAATTCCACCCCTAAGAGGGTATTGATATATTATGTACCTTCCTCTTCTAGGTAAATCAAAACTGTCTAACTGCACCGTAATTCCGTAACACACTTTGTACCATAATTTAAATAATTTTGAAGGACATTGCTAATCCATTGCTTCATATGTTTGAAAAATTTGTCTGCTCAACAACGTAAATAACGCAATGAATGTTGTTGAACTGTCAAAATGAAAGACCTTGAGACCTTGTGGTTGATGTTGATTAGTGTGGCGCTATCACTCCGCAGATTATTATAATTTACTGCTCTTAAAAAAAATAATATAATTAATAATTACAACAGTCATGTATTCTGTCAAACGAGTCATTTTCCTAGGAGTGCGACCCATAAAACAAGTCCCACAGACGCGGCGCCACGGGCATCAATCAACTCAGCCTATCGCAGTCCACTGCTGGACATAGGTCTCTCCCAGACTGCGCCACAGCACCCTGTCCTCCGTCTTCCGCATCCAGTCTACCCCAGCCACGGGCACGGGCATGCGATTATATATATTATACATATCTCAAAATCATAACTGGTTAATAAAATGCACAATCTTAAATATTAGTCGGTAATTTATAAGTAGGTAATGAGACACTTACACCCTCCCGTCGACTGACGCGAGTCTGAAAAATAAATGAAACGTAGAATTCGTACCGTGTTTAGCAGGACGCCGGAGTACCAGACTCATCACCATAATTATCATATCAGCCCAAAGACCACTGTCCACTCCTGGACATAGGCCTCCCCCAAGCATCGCCACTTGGACCGGTTCTGTTTTTCCCGCATCCAGCGGATTCCTGCGGCCTTCAGGCTGTCAACGGTCTACCTTGTACCAGGCCTTCCAACACTACGTCTTCGAGTTCGCGGTTGCCACTCTAGAACCTTTCAAATCTGCGCACTGCAACTTAAGCTCGGCAATTCTTCGGGCTATGTCGGTTACCTTGGTTCACCCACGGATTTCTTGAATATAGGTTTGATCACGAACGGAAACTCCAAGCATAGCCCTCTCCATTGCCCTAACAATAGACATTCGAGTAACAGTCCGTTTTAAAAACGGCGAGAGTAGAGTGCGTTTCAACAAATACTTTCTATGTTATAATGTTGGCTCCCTGTGCTCCGCTAGGAGTATATGTGTTTCGTGTCCATGTCTCTCAAGATAGTAGATATGGGAAGACGATTCTGCGGATTTTTTTAAGATTTATTTATAAGGTTTCCGTGTTAGAATCATGCCCAAAACATTAAGGAGTGGTGAAGAATAAGAAGTGGTATACATTGCTGCCAACATAACGGCAAAGGAAGTATTTGTTGAAACGCAGTCTAGTATTGCAGTATAGTCTCGCTCACCCGCAGTCCGTTGGGCAGGTACTTGCCAACCTCGTGGTACTCGTAGCCCGCGGGTATCCGTATTCGTCGTGTGCTCGTTACGTAGTTCTGCGCCAAGGATACCGTCTCTTTCATATCGTCCTCTGAAAATTTAGTTTGTTTCAATATTATTTTCCTATATTTTTTTAATAAAAATCTTAAATTAATTCATTCACTAACAGTCAACGCACAGCCTAAGCCGCTGGGTTCAAAAGCATGAAATTTTGCAATAAAATTGTTTATACAGGGTCAAATTAAATTAGCTAGCGAAACTTCGCAGACGTGATGGGTATCACACTAATATTATAAAGGCGAAAGTTTGTGAGTGTGTGTGTGAGATGTTTGTTACTTCTTCACGCTCAAACGGCTGGACCAATTTTGATAACATTTTGTATGGAGGTAGCTGACACCCTGAATTAACATATAGGCTACTTTTATCCCGATATTCCCACGGGATCGACACTTATGCGGGTGAAACGTTTTTTTTTTGTGTAAACTTCACAGACGTGGTGGGTAAACACGACAAAATAAAATCAAACCTATTTTCTCGACTCATACTTCAAGTTCGAAGATCTATGGGTAAGACTTAAAATCTGGAAGGGAAAAAGGCACCGTAACTTAAATATCTGCGCCGTTTACCTGCCACCACCAGCCCAACAAATCTTACTGGATACATTTTTAGACGGAGTTTCTTCATTGATGGAAGCTACAGCAGAAGATACGATTATAGCAGGAGACTTCAATCTCAGTTTTATCAGTTGGGACATAGACAATACTCTTGGTTACTCTCCATGTACAACCCCAACTAACTACGTCAACAAGCTAGGCTACTTTTTAATAGATTTTATGTCAGAAAACAATATGTTGCAAATAAATACTGTTAAAAATTGTTACAATAAAACCTTAGACCTAATTTTTTCTAACTTTTACGGAGGAAGTGTTAACGAGTGCAATGATCCAACGTCCAAAGTAGATGTATATCACCCACCCATTATGATCACTGTCAACAATATTTCACCAGCCCCGTTAAGAGCGTTATCGCTTAGCGCGGATCGTCAAGTTTAGGTAATTCTTTGCAAATTTCACTCACACAGACGCGTGCGCAACTGTGTGCGTAGGGTTAGCGCGTTCGCTCTGCTTATAGTCAGACGTACTCACTTTGATCCGTTCGCTTTAGGGCAATAATTGTTTTAGCATTATTTTAATTTGAATTTAAATCCAACTTCAATTTTTTGTCATACTTATGACATAAATCTGAAATCCTCTACACATAAAATTAAGTTATTTAGGAGAAAAATAGTAGATTGTACAACTAAGGCATAAAAGAAGCTATTTTACCCCGAGACGTTTATATCCACGCGAGCCGCAGGCGAGGGTGGATAGTTAAGTCGAGGGGTAAAATGGCTCGTTTATGCCTGAGTTGTACACTCTGCTTTTCACTTCGATTGCGAGAAAATGAAACAGGCATAAAGTATACAGTACCTAATTAATCAAAAATGTTACAAAGCATAGCTAATTCCCGCCACCACAGATAATACCGCCACGAAACTTTTTAAAAGTTTTTTTTATTTCAACATTTGTCATTCGACTTGGGTACTTCATACTGCCAAGTCATAAAAACGTTTCTTTGCGTTTTTAAATAATAAATGACAACTATTTTACCTGATTTCATTAAATTAACGATAGAAAACAAGGAAGTGGTATAAAATAAAGAAAATTAAATAAATCACGACTTTAATCTGCGAAGTTTTATTGTGCGTGTAGCTGTTGGGCCTGATTACCTTAGTCTCAGAAAAAAAAAATTACTTTATGCACTAGAACATAAAAAGCGATTTTATGTCGCCTAAGCACAACATAAAGACGAACTTTTAGAGCATGAGAAGTGAAAATAATATTAATAGTCCTCGATATGACTTTAAACTGTCGTGCATTTAGTATTGAACTAAATGTAGAACGCCACCTGTAGGCTATGGGATAAATACACCCAAATAGGCTCGGATGGAACAGTCGATATTAGTGCAGGATATCAACTCAGGGCGGCGGCTGATGAACATCTAGCACGTCAAAGGCGGCGCCCACGGACCCAGTCAGGCGGTCCACTGTACACCCACCAACTCGCACTAGACAAGCGCGGTGGGTTAATTTGCCTAAACCTCTACTCTCTCATGAGAGAGTAGGGAGGCCTGTGCCCTGCAGTGGGACGTTACAGGCTAATAAGAAATAAGAAGATTACTCAAGTGTTGGTGACTAGTTTCAGTTGGTTGTAAATAGCTTTTTTAATATTTATGCACTAGATGAGTAGGTGGGAAATTAAATAAAGGTTTAAAATCAAAATATTTTATTTCACATAAACCTACATGGGCACTTATGAAACGTCAGAAGCTAGGTGCACAGTTCCAATTGGTCGTTTCCTATGGAGAAGAACTGGCAAGAAACTCCACGGTTACTCTTTTAAAAATAATTGGCTTTTACAATGTATTCAAATTACAGTAGGTATTGGAGGACAGCGTAGGCCTGTACCAGGTACTTGATAAAATAAAAAATGGTCTAAATGTCTAAAGTCTACAAGGCTTACAAAGTCCCCACATTTACAAAATAAGAATCTATCAAAAGGATAAATAAAATATAAAAGTCTACTAAAACTAAGTGATATGATTTCCATTACAACCACTATTAAAGAGGTGAAAAATTAAAATTGTCTGTATATAATGTCAAATAATAAAAAGAGTATGTCAAAGAAGTATGTAAAAAGAAATAAAAAATAAATATCGTAATTTGAGAGCAGGTAAACATTTACGTAGTTATGCCGTTAATGAGGTCCCAGGGAAGCCACATGTGCAGAAGGAATTATTGCCAAAATACCTTGTCTTTAACATAGTCTTTAATCTTATAATATTATGCTTTTTTGATAAGGACTCGTTTGATGAGGGTTTTGAACTTTTCATCGCTAAGTTCTGTAACCGGCTTTGGCAACTTGTTATAAAAATGGATGCAGTTTACAAGAAATGACTTACTAGTTTTAGTAAATCTAAATTTAGTTAACACAATTTCATTTTTCTACGTTTATCGTGTTATGCTGTTTACATTATAAAATAGTTTCCCTCAGTGGCATTGATCGGCTTTTTGTGGGATCAATTATTTCAGGAAGAACGCACATATAATAAAATTTTGTCAAACGAGGATTCATTTTTCTTTCCAAAATTGATCGTCTTTATAAATCTTCAGAACATTTATTGGAAATTCAGGACCAGTGTACACCGCAAACAAACATAAATTTTTATTTTCAATATTTAGTTGGCCCTGAACTTGGTAATACCAGCCATGGTTAACGTTGATAATGACGTTATCGCCATCAAATAAAAAACATTTCAATTGTTTTTTGATGGATTGCTGCTCCACTGTCACCACAATACAATTTACTTTTTCGGCCCATCACCTAAAACATAAAAGGAATAATAGACCACACACACCTAGTTGACACTACACTATTACGTTTATGATTCGAATGTACAAAATAAATACTTACGGATCAAAACGTGTCAGGCGTAGTACATACCGCCGGCAACTACGTATCTGTGTATAGTCGATCGATGGCAGCGCGAGCGACATAGGTCCTACCTCGGAGAGCGCCACAGCGCGACTGGCCGACACCGCTCGGCGCCGCGTAATTTATTAGTAACTTTGAAATATTATACTGTCGATAAAATATCTTTATGTAAGTTTTTTTTTTACTGATTTTTGTTTGCCTGAACTCCTCTTACAAACAGTGTATTTTTTTTTAATAATTTCAGCCTTAATATGACATAAAAATGATGTTTTATTTTGCCAAATTTACATTAAGAAAATATTTTTTTTGAGATACTTAATGAATTAAAATTTCTTTTTTATTTTATACAAAAACAATAACGGTATCTTTCCTTTTTCCACGTATTTTTTCCAGACTTCCACGACTCATTGTTGATTCATAATTTCATTCCGAAATTCAGTCTTCCCGTATAGTCTCAAAAATATGAGTTCAAAATAAGCTTTTATTTTGATATTTAAGAATATTTTTCAATTTTTATTCTATACAAATACAATATAAAGATATGCTTAATGCGGTACTCAAATTAGTTTTTAATAATTTCATGCCATTTAGTAGTAATTTAACCTTAAAAAACCCCGATTTTATGTTTATTGTCATTTTTTAACGATAACACTCTTAATAAACAAAAGAATCTCAAAACCGAATTTCAAACGTGCTAACTATGCGTTGATTAATTCGAAACTAAGAGATATAGATTGGATAAAAATATTTTCTGAACTACCTGATGTCGATGCTATGGTGCGTGGATTGTACGAACATATTAGTTGTATTATAAATGAGTATGTTCCTCTCTCCAAAGTACCTAATGGCAAATTTCCTTTTTGGTTTTCTAGGTCTCTTGTTCGATTATTGAACGAAAAAGATAAAATTAGATCTGGCTATGAAAAATATAAAAATCCTAGAGATAATTATGAACACAAACTCCTAGGCGACCGCGCAAGAATAATGATCAAGGACTGCTATAAGGCATACGTAATGAACACGGAAAAGAATATCGCTCAAAACGCTTATGCTTATGTTTTTTTTTTTTTTTGATTTTTTAGAACTTTAATTCTGTTTATTTGCTCACAAGCTAACTATATACACTAGATACTAAAATAAATGACTAACTAACTTACAATACAAATATATAAAAATAACAAAGGACACTTAGGCGTCGAAGTATTCATCCGCATCGCTGTCATCCGGAAACGTGCCCAGAAGACTGGCAGCATTGCCACGTTGAATGGCAATGCTAATTCTTTGGCCAAAGAACGACCCAGCCCTCTGGTCACGTGAAGTATCGACCAGCCGGCGAGAAATTTCCTTAAAAAGGAGACGCGCGCTCGGGCCCCATGACCCGAGCGTTCCGACCCCAAACGGCTCAAAGCTGTAGTTGCCCATAAGGTTACAGTATTTGCGCCGCTTGAGGGTCTCAGCAGCTGCAGCAGCGGCGCCAGCACAGCCCGCAGTGCTAGGAACATGAGATGGCGCAAGGGTATCGACACATGTTGCGTCCCACACCAAAGGCCTACCCACCTTCCAAGGCAACAACGTCATGCCGTCTGGTCTCTTCCCATCATCACGTACCAAGCCGTTTGGTTCTAACACCGCTGGTACGCCGGCGGTGACAAGGGCTCGACAAATAATATCATTGATGCTGGCGTGCCGTGCTATGCGACCTGCGCTCCTGCAGCAGGACAGGCCATGGTGTCCGAGACTGTGAACAGCTTCACCGCAGTGACATCGATGCGGAGCAACACAAGGTGCACCCAAGCGGAGACACGTAGCGAGCCGAAACGATGAGTCATCCATCATTGTGCCTATGGTGGATGACGGGAGCGCCTGAAGCCACAAACCTGACTCCCATTCTCCCACAGCCAGCAGACGGGCACGCTCAACAGTATTACGTGACGTGTTTACAAGGGTATTCCGTATAATACTGCAGAGCGGCACGTCCCACCGTCTCTCGGAAGCCGGGTTATCAGGCAAAACCGTATTGGGACAAGCCATTTTCCAAGCGTTCAACGCATCGGTCAAAAACGGCACTTCAAAATCGACCAGTGAGGAAGATAAAATGTTCCTGGTTAATTTATCGGTACTGTGGACCGAGGAGAGGAAGGCTGGTAAACTAATACTTGAAATTTTGCGGACGCCGAGACCGCCCAAGCGAATGGGTAGTGTGGCTTGCTGCCACGCACGGTCTGTTTAGGATGGAAGTTAATGTGTTTCTAATAATTTGGTCTACTTTTTCTAAAAGTTGTGGATGCTTCCATAGATGAGAAGAACGAAGGCTATAAGTAAATTTTGGTCCAAAACAACAGTACCGAATGAGTGTGAAGGCCGAATGAAATTAATTTTGAAAAGTCTTTCCGAGACGTCATTGAAATTTTGTATCTTCTCCTCAATGAACGTTGGAAAGGAGTCGTCAAAAATTGGGGACCCTAGAAGGTGAAGAGAGTTTCATTCCGTAATTTTGATATTTGTAGCTATTGTACTAAATTTTGCAATGGTTGTCTGTCTGTCCGTCGTTTGGGGAAGATAAATTTCGCATTTTGAAAGGTTAAAGTCTAGGCCAATGGAACTGAATTTTTCTTTTAAAAACTGTAAATCTTTTAAGACTGTGTCTACATCACCTCCTAGGGTTCCGTCATCCAAATACCATACGTTGAATTTAGAATTTAGTTGTCGAATAATTGGATTTATTGCCAAACTAAAAATGACTGGCCCAAGAAGGTCACCCTGTTGACAACCAACTGCTGATTTCAAAAGGTTGTCTTTATAAAGTAATTTAGAGGGGTGCCTGTAACATTGATAGAGAAAACTGTAAATTTTGGGTATTTCTTTTTGAACTTCTGTCAACAAGGTGTCCCTGTTTACGGAATTGAAAGCATTCTTAATGTCAACCTTAAGAATGACCTCTCCTTTATCGCTATTGAGATAGGTGGATAATGCATGTACCGCAGCCTCACAGCCCCCTTTAGACCCAAAGCCTAGCTGTAGGGGCTGGAATTTGCTGGCTAGTGTTTCGCTGTAAAAAGCACAGCAAATTTTGGCTGCGATGCGACGGTAAGTGGACCCTACGTCAATGGGACGAATGCCGCCATCCTTCTTGCGCAGGGCACATAAATTTGCCCCATACAAAATATCAATGACGGCTTCGTTAACATTGCCGGAGAGCATGAGATTGATGAGGGCCGTCAGCTCCTTCAAAAGGGACTGACCAGCCTCTCCGGCGCCTGAACACATTAAGTCCTTCAGGTGTTGAGGTGTCAGGCCGTCGAGGCCGCCGGCGGAGCCACTTCGAAAAGAGCAAACGGCCGCACATACTTGTTGAGCTGTAATTTCAAGTGTGTTCACTTCCGGATCGGGTGGGTCAGGGAAGGAGAGGTCATCTGCCGGGGTGGGGTGTTTGCTCTCCAGGGCTGTAAGAGTCTCAGGAGAGTACGGCGCAACCACAAATTCATTCAGCAAAAATAGATAATCTGAAAGTTTCCCGATTACAATAAAATAAAAGCAAGAAAAAAGCATGCTTGTTGGTGTGTTCTTGTTTGTAAAAACGCCTTGAATTCACACACAGCTATAAAAAGCAATTCGAAAATAATCAGGCGCTTTCGTTCAATACAATCTTGATCCGCTTATGTTGATTTTTAACAGGTCGATTAAATCGTCTACGATCCCCTCGCAATGGAAAGTTGCTAATGGTGTGCCCATTTTTAAGAAGGGAGAAGTCAACGATTCTTCGAACTATCGTCCCATATCGCTTCTTTCCGTATTTGCGAAGCTGTTCGAAGCGCTCGTTTGTCCCAAATTGACTTCGCACATAAGAGCGCAGTTGGCTCCCCAACAGCATGGTTTCTGTGCTCGCAAATCCACTACTGTTTTCTGTGTTTTGTAAGTGTATTACTAACTTAGTTTGTAAGTATATTGTTACTAACACTATGAGTCTTTGTTGCTTGCAATTAAATTATTATTATTATTACTACCACTAATTTAGTACATTATATTAATGACATTAGCAGATCTCTGGACTCCCGCATACAGGTTGACTATCTATACAGATTTCAGCAGTGCCTTTGACAAGGTTAACCACAAGGTACTTATAACAAAGCTCGAACAGTTTGGCATATCCGGCCAACTACTCAAATGGTTTGTCTCATACCTATTTGGGCGGAAACAGAAGGTGGTTGTGAGGGGTTATGAGTCACCGTTTTATGTTTCCACCTCCGGGGTACCACAGTGATCTCACCTGGGACCGATTCTCTTTTTGATTTTCGTCAATGACATTGTTCATTCTATACGGCACTGCAAATGTTCCATGTTTGCAGACGATTTGAAATTGTACAGGGAAATTAAAACAGACAGCGACATTCTTCTTCTTCAGGAAGACTTGGATGCGGTGCAGGAATGGTGTCAACTTAATATGATGACTCTCAATACAAGTAAATGCTATCACATGACCTTTACTCGAAATAAACAAGTACGATCATCATCATATGCATTGAATGGAGTTCCTCTGCAAAAGGTTGACACCATCCGTGATTTGGGTATCCATCTCGACAGCAAGCTAAGTTTCATCAATCATATTAACGCGATTGTAGCCAAAGCGTCAAAAATGTCGGGTTTCGTGAAGAGAACTTGTTCGGAGTTTCAGTCCACATCGGCACTAAAAGTACTTTACTACACCCTTGTCAGAAGCATCCTGGACTACGCATCTCCAGTTTGGAATCCCAAATATCGTGTCCATATTAACAGGATTGAACGCATACAGAAGGCCTTCACCAGGTACTTACGCTTTAGAAGCCCTAGTTGCCCTCGTGACGCTAATTATTCCCAAAGGCTTAATCACTTCAATATATTACCACTTGAACAACGTAGAAGTACTTCTGATCAGTTCTTGTTTTATAAAATCATCCATAACCTGGCAGATGTACCTGAGTTATTATCAGAAATTAATATAACTGTACCTAGGCGCACCGTGACTAGATCTCTGCGTAAAATAAATACCTTTGCACCGTCCTCATCAAGAACCAACCTTGGTCTCAATGCCCCCTTGAATCGATTAATGGTTAATTATAATAAAATAGATCTCTGCAACAATATTGATATATCGAGCCTTTTCAGGAAGAACATCGTAAGCGCCAAAAATCCCAAAAAACTGTTTTTATATTAACTGCCAGATCAACTGATTTTGCATCTTATGTCACTTCTTCTGTAAAATATGCAAAATGGCGGTTACGATCTTCTTCCTGAAAAGGCTCGATATTTACAGACTCATTTCCCCAATTCCGCAGAAAACTTATAACTATTAGTGACGAATCATAATTTCATAACCTACATTTTACTTTCTATTGTTTATTATTCATTTTTTTTGGTTTTTTGCCACATGTGCCTGTCAATTTTGGAATGTTCTCTTGTTGCACTCGTTATCGCGTTCTACTTTTTTGAGTATTGAATATCAAGTTTACTGTTTATTTTTTTAATTTTAATATTGATTCTAATGATAATCTTTTATTTTACTTTTTGATTCTAACATCGATATAATTTTGTTTTTTTTACTTAATCCATTGTTGCTATTTTATTTATTAATGTTTTGTTCTTGTTTCTAATTAATTTTTATATTCTCACTACGAGTAAAAAATCCGGTTAAAACGTATATTTTAGAAGCTATTTTTATGTAAGTGCTGTGTGCGCCTATAAGTGACAAATTCACCATAATAATAATAAGTCTTTATTTGCCAGAATGTAGGTGTACAAAGTAGTATGATCTTATTATAAATGTGGCCCATTTACATTCTACCATTACATGTGGTGTGCAAATCTTTAATTACCGAATACCTTAAATTATTAAAATGTCATGCTATTCTTTCAATTATCACTATAAACGTTACAAAATGTCTGATTAAATAAATTAATTGCAAATATTTAATTTCACAATACATTACATAATTTAAAAATGTCATAACTTTACATCAGCTACCAATATAATTGTTATAAAATGTCAGATTTTATATAATAATTGAAATGTGAATGTCCATGAATATTGTTATAATGTCAAAATACAAATAATAATAGTAAGTAAATGTCAAATTAAAAAATAAATAAAATATACGTATTATATAAACCAAATTTATTGACATTACTTTCTTTCTTCGACATGTGACATAAATTCATTAACAGTGTAAAAACATTTTTCCTTAAGCCACTGAATCAGTTTTTTTTTAAACATAAGCAAAGGTAGTTCTTTAAAGGCGTTTGGTAATTTATTGTATACCTTAATAGCCATTATATACGAATTTCTTTTATATAAATCGAGCTTGCATTGTGGCAAGCAGAGCCTATGTTTATCTCTAGAGGCAACATTTCTTTTGGTTACATCTCTATGCTTAATAAAATTTTCAGGATGTTGTCGTACTAAAAGGCACAATTCTTTAATATACATGCATGCCAACGGTAAAATGTTGTACTTTTTAAACAGTGGCTTACAGCTATCCATGTACCCAGCTCCACAGATTGCACGCATACATTTTTTTTGCACTATTAACGCTCCATTGACATCCACCGAATTACCCCACAACAAGAGCCCGTATGAGAGTACGGCGGAAACATATCCGTGATATGCACAAAGAGCCGCTTCAGCTGATACCGTGGCTCTTAATCTTCTTAGTGCATAGATAAATCTGTCCAGTTTGTCACAAACATAGTCGACATGCTTTTTCCAGTCGCAATTTTGGTCTAATTGTATGCCCAGAAATGCAGCACTTACTACTTGTTCTATAGAAATGTCATTATATTTAATAGTCAGAGTTAATGGGTTTCTCCTGTATGTTTGAAATTGCATCATTTTCGTTTTTTCCATATTATTTTGTAGGTTATTGGAGTTCAACCAGTGGATTATGTTTTTGATGGCTTCATTAATCTCATACTCGTAGGTGTCGACTCTTTCACACTTCACGACAAGGGTCGTGTCATCAGCAAATAAAATCAATGTGTGGCGAGTGATATTTGGGAGGTAATTTATATAAAGAAGGAATAAAAAAAACCCTAATACACTGCCCTGCGGCACTCCGAAATTATTTTGCTGATAGTCGCTTCTATATGGCACCTTTTCACCATTATGGATTCTGGAGATTTCCACACATTGTTGTCGGTTTTTTAAATAGTTTCTTAACCAGTCATTCGCTTTTCCTCTTATTCCGTATTTTTCTAACTTGTGTAAGAGCAATTCGTGATCTACAAAGTCGAAAGCCTTGCTCATATCTAAGAGGATTGCCGAGACTGGTAAGCCTTCATTTATCGCCTGGGTGACATTCTTCATCAAATTGAAACAAGCCAAAGACGTGGTACTATTTTTTCTAAAACCAAATTGCTCGTCTTTAAGTATACGATGACTAATCGCAAATTCTTGGAGCCTTCTCAGCATGATTTTCTCCAAGATTTTAGACATGATTGGTATCAGAGTCACTGGCCTATAGTTCTTCATGTCAGAAGTATTACCTTTTTTAAAAAGTGGCTTTACTATTGATTTTTTTAAAGTCTCTGGGAATGCACCTTCTTCAAAAGAAAAGTTTATTAAATAACTTAACGGTTGACAAATACATGAAGCGACTAATTTAATTACCTTTGTTGTTATGTCATCCGGTCCTACTGCACTCGTATTTTTAAGATTTTGTATTATTCTAAATACCTCCGTAGCATCAGTAGGGTTAATAAATATTGTGTGTTCATTATTACCATCGATAGTCTTGTTTATCTCGTCAACATTGTATTTAAAATTAGACTTATTGGTCGATTGTATGTAGAATTGATTAAACATGTCACTTATTTCCTTAGGGTCTTGAATTGTCCGGTTATCTTTAGTTACTACGTCAATTTGCGTTTTAGTGTTTATATCTTCAATATTTTCGTTAATCACCGCCCATGTGGCTTTACACTTATTTTTATTATTGGCAATATACTTCTTACTTTGTAGCTGTCTAGATTTATATATACACTTTTTAAGAATGTTACTATATGATTTGTATTTTGTGTTTAGTTTTTGCCTCTTAGTTTTATTGTGTAGTTGACTAAGATAAAGAAGCCTTTTTTACGCACGATTTTTGTATGCCTTTTGTCATCCATTTGTGGTTTTCTTTATGAGATGACATCTTTTTAGAATATATTGGAAAACATACTTCAAAAAATAATTTAATAAGCCCATGAAATTCCTCAAACGCTTCCTGAAAACCATGTTTTTATCCATAGCTCAATGCGTATGTTATTTTTTATTATGTCAATGTTTAGTGAATAAGTCGTTGGTGTACCTTTCCAATAAAATAAAATAAAACGGTGAAGGAAAACATCGTGAGGAAATCGGCATGTCCTAGAACCAAAAATTCGAAGACATGTTACATCTGCCAACCCGCACTGGGCCCGCGTGGTGGATTACGGCCCTCTCCCTCTTACTGAGAGGAGGCCTGTGTCCCAGCAGTGGGAACATTATTGGCTGATTATGCAAAAGTCTGCCTACAAAATTCTTCAACCAACTCAGCCTATCGCAGTCCATTGCTGGACATAGGCTTCTCCCAGGCTGCGTCACGACAGCCTGTCCTCTGCCTTCCGCAACCAGTTTGTACAAAATTTTTGAACACCTCTATTTTTTTTTTGTTTTGTTGAGTAATGAAAAATAATATAATTCAAGGTACGTACCAGGAACAGCTAAAATATAACAGTAATTAATCAATATAGACTGCCAATTAATTCAACAAAAGAGTTAAAGTCTTAAAATACTTACGGGGTACGATTTCTGTAAATGTTAAAATAATCAATGATTAATTTATTTTAAAAGTTAACGACATTATCTACTTTGTACTTATAATAGAAAAACTTTTATGAAAAAAAAAAACCGACTTCCAAAAAAGCACTACAAAGTGAAAAATAACTTTAATTTCGGAAGTCGGTGTCTTTGGATCTGTATTTTAGTTTTTTGCCACCGACTTCCGAAATTAAAGTTATTTTTCACTTTGTAGTGCTTTTTTGGAAGTCGGTTTTTTTTTTCTTAAAAGTTTTTATTTCCGACTTTTGCCTAGTGCTCATCGCCTTTTATAAACAAAATATTGCTTTTCCCGATGCAGGGAAGTTAATTGTTGAGGAGTTCTCCAGGTCCACCATCAGCTCCATATCACCATTCACATTGTGACGAGCACAAATTGCTTAGCAACCATGTTTAAAATGAGCCCAAACACGACTACGGTGCTGTAATTTCAAGGTTTGTACTTTTTCTGATGCTCCTGGCTTTAGCATCAGGTCTCTATGTACTTCGGTGTTCCTCATTAACAGTACGTTTATCCACACATGGAGCCCTTTTCAATGAGCCTAAACACGATATATCTGCTGTTAGTTGTCGAGGAGTTAGGTACCAGGTCATGACTTGATGATCGTGAGACCAAATGTGGCAAATGCCCAATCAAACATCAAAACAATTTACCAAAGCAGTCCTTGCCTGTTCGAATAACTTCTTATTGTTAAGGAATTGTACGTTCCATCATCAGCCCAGCTGCCTGAGATGGTGACAACCATACGCAAATACACAAGATACTTCATAAAATATTCGAAAAACAATAAAAAAAAAACACAAACACCCGAACATAGTACCTCCTCCTTTTTGTGAAGTCGGTAAAAAAGGTAGCGTTATGTATTGACCAGGAAAAAAAAGTACCGGGTGTAATACGACCCATTACGAAGCAGTCATCTACGTATTCTGCACATAAAACTAAGTAACTTAGTGCAAAAATAACTGCTGGAAAACGACTTTATTGTACGATTAGTAGTTTTTCTATAAAAGAGTAACCGTGGAGTTTCTTGCCGGCTCTTCTCCATAGGAAACGACCAATTGGAACCGTGCACCTAGCTCCTGACGTTTCATAAAAAAAAAATAAGTACCCATGTAGGTTTATGTGAAATAAAATATTTTGATTTGATTTGAGTAGTGCGCAATGTAACGCTCGCAAACTTTATGCTTATGGGTGCATGCAACGGTACAGGGATCGCGGGAGTATTTAACCACTTGTTTTAGTAAAAAAACGTTTAAAAAAGTCAGAATTTTGACGTTCAATATCTCCGTAACCAGAAGGTTCCCAAGTATGGTCCAGAACAAAAAAAAAATGTTAATAACGGGAAGCACAAGTTACTCTCAGCTACGTAAAGGGTGTTTTTACACGCGTTATTATTTATCTTACCTTCCTCTAAAACGACAAAAGCACAGAAGTAGGTATTATTATTCTCGTAAAAAAATGCATTCAGAATGTAAGTTTAAAAGTTTTTTCTTAACTCGGTAATATTTAACTAACTACTTACTTGAAATTTCTGTCGGAACGAGAAATAAAGTAAAAAAATTATTGATAACAAAAAAAAAAAAAACCAAAACATAAGGTATTTTTTTTTATTTTACCATTATCGCAGTCTGAAAAAAAACGAACAATAATTAATTTATGTTTTTTTTTTAAGTGAAAACTTCTTTAGCGGCGTTGCACACTTTTTGTAATGAGTAAAAAATGTTAAACTCGCGTCAGCCGGTCGATTCTGTAAAAATCTCACCGTGAAAACTTGCGTGAAGTGAGCTGTCAGTGTCATCCCACTGATGCTAGGGATTGACCAAGCAAACATTTACAATCATAATCGAGATTTTAATAATAGATTTTATGCTAATTCTATTGATCATTTTATATAATTTCAAAGCTAGTATTTTAGTGGTCAAAACATTAATATTATTATTATTTATTTATTTATATATACTTTATTGTACACCACAAAAATAATAATAATAATTACAATCATTAATACATCTTTTTAAGTTAGATTTCTATCGTTAAGAACAAATCTCATATATGGAAAAGTGTTTATGGTAGAAATCTAACATAAGGAGATATATTAATGATTCTAATGACTATGATTCTGTAAATACATGTCTATTATAGTCGCAAATCACATTTTGATCAAGATACAACCTGACACTGATCTGCAAATTGCAAAAAACGTAAGAAAATTTAAATTTCGCGGTCTGCCATGTCACATTCACCTTAACCGGTCAAGCGGCGCGCGTCGCCCATGATTGGCGAGTGGCGACGAAACCGTAGCCAATGAGCGACGCGCGCGAAGTGATGTTGCCATGGTTACCGTGGAGTGAAATATGGAACATTCCGAATCGCACTGTAATCGATTACAACGTGCTTACACTTTAACCCCAATTATTCTGTATGGTATAAATTACCTATTATTCCCTGCATAATCTTACCATGCCGTACGGTTGTCAAGAGTGGTATTTTGACAGTTCAAACCGGTTTCGTTAAACTAACGTGGCATTTTCGAAATTGTGCTTCCGGCTACAGTCGCCACCTTACCAAAGGATAAGAAATTCGTGGTGTAAAAAAACAAACAAATAAATACTATAATCTAACCGTGAATAAATAATCAAGTGAAATAGTTTTGACTCTCAGCTGCCATAGTGGTGATTTATCTAAATGGGAACGCAAATTATTTATGTGAGAGTTGTGGGCGATGATGGCCTAATTCGGAATGATCCATATTTCACGCAGCGCACTGCGCATGCGTATAGTCGTAGTCGTTATCAAGTGAACTTTTTTTTGCTTTCATGCCATTGACGACCATGTACAACTCGTTTATAGAGAGTAGTATATTCCTTGGTGTAGAATGTACATAAGCCTGTACGTATTCGAGTACAGTGACAATAATTAGTTCCTAATTATTTAATGCTGTTAGAGATTTTAATGTCTAAATCCAACTGTTTTTGTACATCGAAAAAGTCAATTTAGTCAGCCTACATTTCAGACAATATAATATAATATAAGAAATCGTGCTAAGCAAGTATTCAGTGATTGGTGTAATGTTCGTTTTCATAAGTACATAATACGTAAAAGCACATATAGGTTTTTTTTATATCATCTCTAGATAAACTACACATACAATATACAAACCTTATACCATAAATATTTAGGCATATTATTAATCTAGTGACGATTGCTGTTAGGACACACAAATTGCATTATTCATGTATACGCACGTTTTGGGCTGCCTAATTTTAGTTTTGCTGTATACTGTTTACACACTGTGTCTACGTTTCTCAGCCAACTCTCCTGTCGCAGATCTGCTGAAAGAAATTACTAAGTAAATGATGAAAGCAGTTCCTCTATCTTTATGTAGTTTACTTTATTATGTATTTAGTGTGTACATAAATAAATATATTACATTTTTTAATTTGTATCACATTAAAAAAAATTGCTAATACATTTTTTCTACTGAGTCGGCTGCTTCCTGAGGTGCAACTTCTTAATGCCGGGAATGGAGGGACATTGGATGTGTGTCGGCTGCACCCCCACTGCAAAAAGCTGGAAATAATGGTAATAATTTGTTTCTAAGTATTTGATTTATTTAATTCCTACACATCAGGACATCTGCAGCTAATGTATTTACTTTCAATAAGAATAGCGGTATGATTTATTAAGAACAGCGTCTGATCAAATAAAATCAATTGAATGGGCCAATATTATTACTATATATTTAGAGCACAACGAGTTTCTACATTTCTTAATTCCATGCTCCGTGCCTGTCTGTGTCCCAATTTATTTGTTCCCTATTGTGTTTATCAAAAATAGTGTGTGAATTAATGAATACTTGCCTCAGACCGCCACGCATGACACAGCCGGGAGCGATGTGATCAAATCAAATAGAGGCAGTGTTCTTTTATTGTCTTCTGTCCCTTTAATGACTTAGCAACTGCAGGGTCGATAAGGCTCATCTGCTGAAAGATAGAATATATCAGATTAATAAAATTCACTTGCTTTTGTGTGCCTATACTTTTGTGTTTTTATTTTAAGTTATCCTATGTTGTCCCACAGCTGGGCACGGTCTCCCCCATACTTTTCCAGTTTTCCTTATGTTGTGCCTTCTTCGGCCAATTGGTCAGGAACGTGTCAGTGACGGCGCCCGCCTTGTCTTCAGGCAACCTTTGTTACTGAATGACACACGTCTGTGACATGCCTACGTCTTTTACATTAGTTACATATTATTATCATCAAGTCGGTACTATTTTGGCATACCTGACAGACCCCCACTCGTCCTTGCAAAGCTAACCACCTGACTGATCGTCTAATTCATATACCTAATTATGAACAGTAACACAGGAACTGTGGAGTAGGTAGAGTTCATTTTTAAATTAGAAAAACTTTCACCAATAGGTACATGCCAACATTATGATTCACCATTATAATATCGTGCTAGCCATTGTCACTGAAAAACTAATTCAAAGTAGGTACTAAGATAAAACTTTCATTTGTTTATTTACAATTATTTATTTTGAAACTGCAGACAAAAAGTTTATTTTGTATCGGAAAGCCCCATAGACAGCAGTAGACAGCACATGTTCATCACAGATGATGAATATTAGTTAGTCATTTTTTTCTATCGATAAATAGAAAAGTCACTGACAAACTATAATCACAGAATACTTAAAATTCAAAGTATGACGACCCACTGACCTAAGTACTAAATTCAAACTAAGAACCAACAGTATTGTCAAAAATTTTTTGATAAAAGAGACGTTCAATAGATGTATGGGGCTTGGTACTAAAATAATTGAAAATTTAAACAGCTTTCTGAGCTTTATAGGCTGAAAGAGGGTAATTATTTTAATGTCTTATGGCGTTTTTTTTTAAACAAGTGTTGAAAAATAAAATGCTTGCATCATTACATTACATTTAGCCGTTCGTGGGCGAGCGTCCCCATTTGTCACCTACCGGCGCGCACCCGTCAGGGGCTACCGACACCATTTGTCACCACCCGATTCACGCGGCTTCAACCTCTATTATTACTGTTAAATACGGTCTAATATCCTGTGCAACAGTTTGAGTCTATGGTCCGGTAGATAAACTAATCGACTAAATGATTCAAAACGAAAAATATGGGTTGGCAATATTGGAAAAAAAAAGTTAATTAAACTACAAACATTATTTATATTTTAGGGTTGGCAGCCCTGTGGCAAATGATGTGACAGTGACAATGACAATGTCGGTCGGCACGGCACGGCTGACTGCAAGGACCATATTTACTCGCTGACTGACATTGACATTGTCATTTCTCATTGTCAATATCATAGAAATAAGTGGCTATGTACATACTTGTACTTTATTATGTTACATGCTTGTGCATTTATTGACGTATTTTCCTACATATAAATACACTACGCCTCGCGGACTTGTACCAGTGGCTATGGTTTTTTTTTTTTTATTTCAACCTTATTCTGACATTACACTTTTGAACTTTTTTCGACACGTTTTGATATTGCATTGCCATAATAATCAATATTTTTGTCTCAATGTCATGGAGCTGCAGCTGAAATTATAATAAAATCTCAAAGTATTAAATAGAAACGGAAACTAATCAACCTACCCGAAACTGTCAGATTTTCCCAATCAACTTTAAACCTTATTCTTTAGTGATAAAGTTGAAAATCTATTAAAGAAATTTGACAGATTGTAGTAGCTTGATGTGCTAGCGTCTGTTCGTCATAATATTTACCTACCAATTTAAAATGCTTAAGACCTCATATTTATAATAACATTGTACTTACCTCATTTTTGCAGAATTCACTGTTTTATTCACTTTAAGTAAATTTTTAAAATTTTCAAAAGGACTAATTCGCGCGTCTTGTCAGTTTTTGTCTAACGAAGACATTAAAAAAAAATTCGCGGCTGCTCTTTGGTCGCACCTTCGGTGCAACAAAGTCACAACAGCTCATTTTTAAATTATTTTGTTTGCTATAGTTTTACGTTAATAATCTTATAGTTTACAATTTGGCATACTTACCCCAATTTTGCAGTTTTGGCTATTTGTGACTTAGTTGCACCGAAGGTGCGATTTTATCATCTGTGTTTAAATAATTGTAAATAAACAAATGAAAGTTTTATCTTAGTACCTACTTTGAATTAGTTTTTCAGTGACAATGGCTAGCACGATATTATAATGGTGAATCATAATGTTGGCATGTACCTATTGGTGAAAGTTTTTCTAATTTAAAAATGAACTCTACCTACTCCACAGTTCCTGTGTTACTGTTCATAATTAGGTATATGAATTAGACGATCAGTCAGGTGGTTAGCTTTGCAAGGACGAGTGGGGGTCTGTCAGGTATGCCAAAATAGTACCGACTTGATGATAATAATATGTAACTAATGTAAAAGACGTAGGCATGTCACAGACGTGTGTCATTCAGTAACAAAGGTTGCCTGAAGACAAGGCGGGCGCCGTCACTGACACGTTCCTGACCAATTGGCCGAAGAAGGCACAACATAAGGAAAACTGGAAAAGTATGGGGGAGACCGTGCCCAGCTGTGGGACAACATAGGATAACTTAAAATAAAAACACAAAAGTATAGGCACACAAAAGCAAGTGAATTTTATTAATCTGATATATTCTATCTTTCAGCAGATGAGCCTTATCGACCCTGCAGTTGCTAAGTCATTAAAGGGACAGAAGACAATAAAAGAACACTGCCTCTATTTGATTTGATCACATCGCTCCCGGCTGTGTCATGCGTGGCGGTCTGAGGCAAGTATTCATTAATTCACACACTAGTTTTGATAAACACAATAGGGAACAAATAAATTGGGACACAGACAGGCACGGAGCATGGAATTAAGAAATGTAGAAACTCGTTGTGCTCTAAATATATAGTAATAATATTGGCCCATTCAATTGATTTTATTTGATCAGACGCTGTTCTTAATAAATCATACCGCTATTTTTATTGAAAGTAAATACATTAGCTGCAGATGTCCTGATGTGTAGGAATTAAATAAATCAAATACTTAATAACAAATTATTACCATTATTTCCAGCTTTTTGCAGTGGGGGTGCAGCCGACACACATCCAATGTCCCTCCGTTCCCGGCATTAAGAAGTTGCACCTCAGGAAGCAGCCGACTCAGTAGAAAAAATGTATTAGCAATTTTTTTTAATGTGATACAAATTAAAAAATGTAATATATTTATTTATGTACACACTAAATACATAATAAAGTAAACTACATAAAGATAGAGGAACTGCTTTCATCATTTACTTAGTAATTTCTTTCAGCAGATCTGCGACAGCAGAGTTGGCTGAGAAACGTAGACACAGTGTGTAAACAGTATACAGCAAAACTAAAATTAGGCAGCCCAAAACATGCGTATACATGAATAATGCAATTTGTGTGTCCTAACAGCAATCGTCACTAGATTAATAATATGCCTAAATATTTATGGTATAAGGTTTGTATATTGTACGTGTAGTTTATCTAGAGATGATATAAAAAAAACCTATATGTGCTTTTACGTATTATGTACTTATGAAAACGAACATTACACCAATCACTGAATACTTGCTTAGCACGATTTCTTATATTATATTATATTGTCTGAAATGTAGGCTGACTAAATTGACTTTTTCGATGTACAAAAACAGTTGGATTTAGACATTAAAATCTCTAACAGCATTAAATAATTAGGAACTAATTATTGTCACTGTACTCGAATACGTACAGGCTTATGTACATTCTACACCAAGGAATATACTACTCTCTATAAACGAGTTGTACATGGTCGTCAATGGCATGAAAGCAAAAAAAAAGTTCACTTGATAACGACTACGACTATACGCATGCGCAGTGCGCTGCGTGAAATATGGATCATTCCGAATTAGGCCATCATCGCCCACAACTCTCACATAAATAATGCGTTCCCATTTAGATAAATCACCACTATGGCAGCTGAGAGTCAAAACTATTTCACTTGATTATTTATTCACGGTTAGATTATAGTATTTATTTGTTTGTTTTTTTACACCACGAATTTCTTATCCTTTGGTAAGGTGGCGACTGTAGCCGGAAGCACAATTTCGAAAATGCCACGTTAGTTTAACGAAACCGGTTTGAACTGTCAAAATACCACTCTTGACAACCGTACGGCATGGTAAGATTATGCGGGGAATAATAGGTAATTTATACCATACAGAATAATTGGGGTCAAAGTGTAAGCACGTTGTAATCGATTACAGTGCGATTCGGAATGTTCCATATTTCACTCCACGGTAACCATGGCAACATCACTTCGCGCGCGTCGCTCATTGGCTACGGTTTCGTCGCCACTCGCCAATCATGGGCGACGCGCGCCGCTTGAACGTGCATCATAAATACGGATCTTAGTTATTTAGTATCTATCTACAATAATGTTATATTTGCACGCGTTACAGGTTAAATAAGTAGTATGTAACTAGTTAATACAAAATCTGGTTAATTGTTGAAAACAAAATGCACACAACTGACTTTTTAAATGTACAAACACGGTTGGATTTAGACATAATATCTAAAAGCGTTGAAATAAATAGGAACTAATTTCTGAACTCGATTACGAACAGGCTTACGACCGTGGTCGTCAATTATAGAAATAAATAAATAAAAACTGAATTTAATATTAATGACAGCGCCTAACGCGCAAGCACTTCACGCAATCCACATCAAAATAATCTACAATGTGATAATGACAGTGACTAACGCGCAAGCGCGGCGTGAAGTGTTCACTTCACTCGATTCACGACATTAAATGTCGTGAGTCAGGTGAAGTGAACACTTCACGCAATCCACATCAAAATAATCTTCTATGTGATAATGACAGTGACTAACGCGCAAGCGCGGCGTGAAGTGTTCACTTCACCCGATTCTCGACATTTAATGTTGTGATTCGGGTGAAGTGAACACTTGCGTGACGCGCTCGCGCCTCAGGCTGTATTGACTACCTAGTCAGTCTAGGAAAAAAAGAAAAAAAAAACAACATTGAGTTTCTGGCTAAGTTTCTGTTTTGCTATTTTATTGTAAAACCCCACGAAATATTAATGTTTTGACCACTAAATTACTAGCTTTGAAAATATATAAAATTATCAATAGACTTAGCATAAAATCTATTATTAAAATCTCGATTATGATTATAAATGTATGCTTGGTCAATCCCTAGTATCAGGTGGGATGACACTGACAGCTCACTCCACGCTCACTTCGCCTAAGTTTTCACGGTGAGACGGTTACAGAATCGCACGGCGTCAGGACATCGCGTCAGGACACGTGACCGTCAGGAGAGATTCCCCCCCCCCCCCCACTCTCTACGGCGGCGCCAACCGAAGTGAACCAAGTGAGACACGATAATGGATGGATGGATGGTGATGGTGATGATGATGGTGATGGTGATTGCGATGGTGATTGTGATTGTGATGGTGATGGTGATGGTGGATGTGGACGTGGATGTGGATGGATGGATGGACAGCTGATGGCTCGACCGTCTGTGTAGTAGCCACACTGCTGTGTATTCGTAGAATTCGTGTATATAAAGTGTTTAAAATATGGAAATTGAACAAAGTGCATCGATTAATGAAAAAAGTGACACAGAAATAGTGAAAAAAAATTTGTCATATTAATTCAATTAATAATTGATTTATTTCAACGTTAATATTCATGTTTTCACTTCTGCCGGCACTCCCGGAGTGCAACCCGTCTTTTTTTTATAGAGCATCCGTACTGTGCCCCTTATTCCGTCCGCGTGGATAAAGAAACATGTTATAGGATCAACATTATTTATTTCCTCTAGGACATGGGTTCTCAACCTTATTTTGCCGACCGCTTTGAGATTTTTTTGAAGAGTCCCCAATTTTTTTTACTTGCCATTTGTCGCGAATCCGAAACGACTATTGCCGCGATTATATTTAAACGAGTAATAGTATACATCGTGAAATTTTAATCACCGTTTTCCTCTTAAAGGGTCATTGTACTCATCATTATGAACAACTTTTACTATGGGACCAAACCTGAAATCGTGAAATAAAAATCAGCTGTTCCCTACATTTATGTTCGCATAACTCTTTAAAATGTAGGGAACAGCATGTGAGTGAACTTAGTAGATCATTGTCCAGCAGATCAACAATAAACATGAGTTCTTTTCGCATGCAGCTGATTTCTACAGTTCCTGATACTTTTTAGAAATAGTTCTGGCGTTTTAACATTAAAAAATTCAATTGGCAAAATGATCTGCCAACTTCCCGTAGCAGATCATTTTGCAGCAGATCAAAAACAAATGTGAGTTCTTTCGCATGTGGCCGAGTTCTACAGTTCCTGATAATTTTCAGGAATAGTTCTGAACTCACGTCCACTTTTGTGAAAGGCACTCTTTCGTTTTTCACAGATTCGTATCTGCAATCTAAAACTCGATTCCAATCCAGAACTCACGTTCGAGAGCCAGCAGATCATGGTTGAACGTTCGAAAAGTCGAAAAATACCATTTTATCGTTTCTAATTATTGTGAAAGGCTAGAACTCTTTCGTTTATCACAGAATCGCATCAGAACTGTAATCTGAAACTGGATTCGAATCCAGAACTCACGTTCGAGTGAGAGAGCTCGTTCGAAAAACTGGAATCGCAGTTAATATTTTCGCCCGTTGAATGTAATGGTATTTTAAGATCTTTTTTTTGTCACTGGCACTGTGCCAGATTTATTATTGGACAATCAAATGATTCCAACTTATCGGAATACATTTTATTTCCCAATAGACCGCTAAGGATCCTTGGAAAATGGAATCAAATGCGCACGTTGACGTTACATTTAAATAAGCACCCTCTAAACGTACTGATCCTACTATATTGCCGTTCAAAAGAATCGGTATGTTAGCCGTCGTGGAATGTTTTATAAAATCCCACTCGGGACAATCATCAAAACATGTTGGCTTGCTACGTTTTTTTTTCGGTGAATTATTCTTCAGATCTCTACATTTAGTGTTTTTTTCCAAGCCTCGTTAATCTTCGCGAACATTCCAATCATTATCCGCTGGAATATTTTCGTCCCGTGATGACTGAGCTCTTTCATAAGTCGCATTATCCAAGGATCTCGGAGAATCAGCAACATCAATTGTGTGTTCCGTTAATATACCTGCGGATTGGAACGGTAAAGTTTCTTCCCCCTCGATACTGGGCAGTCTGTTTTTTGTTCTTTCGTTCGGAGTACTACATACATTATTTTGTAATTTCATGTCGTACGAAAGTTCGTCAAACTCAATCGTTGAGTATTGAGGGTCGTCGACTTCCATACTACATAGTTTGTTTATCTTCAACCTTGGAAGGAGAGTAAGCTTCTGAGGATTCGTCAAGGTTCGTGCTTACCAGAGCTTTCAACTTCACGTCTGTGTTTTGGGTTGGACCGTCCGACGCCTTACAACGCTCATTTATTTTATTATCAAGTCTTTCAAGATGTTGAATCACAAATCGATCTATTCACATTGGAATTTCACCCCTAAACTCACGGTGTTTGAGATCTGCTAATTCAGCTTCAACAGCAGCGGAGGTGGCAGTCACTGGGCCTCTTTTGAAAACTGGCACCATTCCTGCAGTCCACAAAGGTGAGTATGGTAGAAGGTACCTTCTCAACCTTTTGGCAAAATCAATATTATAACATGCATTAATCGTGTCACCATTAAATGACAGATCGGCGATTTTTACCGCTGCATCATACAATTTATCACACCAAGATTTCCATCCTGTTAATTCCGATTCACATTCCGCGGCGTTCTGTTCTGCGTCAATTTCAGATTCCCCGTTGTTCATATCAAGAGCTTCTTCGTCGCTTTGACCGGGAGCTTCAATGTCGTCAACGCTATTCAGTTTGATTCCTTCAAGGGGTTTGAAGATTTTTGTATGGAGGGTGGCCCCAAGGTCGGCCGCCATTTTGATTTTTTTTCGGAATCGCGGTGCACAACAAAAGTTATATATTTACATAGAGGACACTTATACAAACAAAAAATGTAATATAACATAATATCCTAAAGCGTCAGGTTTCGGAGTTATTCACCAAAATATAAGTCGAAAACAACAAGGATTTTTTTGTTTTTTTTTCCCTCCAGGTAAGCATATTGAACTATTGAGGTAATAGAAACGTTATGAAACCTTTATAGAGAAGAAACAAATTCAGAAAATGCAGTCGATCGATCTATGGCAGAAGTTTGCCACTCGGTTCAGAACCGATACATTTGCTGAGAGCAACAACAAGGACCGATTCTATGAAATAGGATAGATTCTTCTAGATTCGTAATATGGTGGGCTTTTCCCATAAAATCGTCGTACCAAGCATTTGTCCTTACCTTTCAAGCTGGGCTATCGTGTAACCATGGACATCAGGTGACAAACGTCTAAACGCATAAACGTCGATGGCAATGACGTTGTTTCATTTGTAATAGCGTTGTAGCACTTTTGTAAGTAATCGCTCAAACTTACTTGCGCAACCGCAATTAGCAAGGACCACCCGAAATCTGTAACAACGATCGGCGGAATCGGAGCGTTTGCAGCGAGGATATGGCAGAAGAAGGAATTCACAATGATCGATCGTTGATCGGCAGAAACCATTTGAAAGGTTGGAACGCTACCTTCTCGCGTCACGAGCACTCACTGATACAAGAAGATGTGTGGCTTCCGTGCTTTGTCGCGTTTCGCGATGCCGCCAGTAGCATCGATTGTTAATGTGGCATGAGGATCATTGCAGACTCGGGAAACGTAAATTTGAAGTTGTTCGGGAAGCCAATATATGCAGTTAAATTTAAGCAAGCCGATGGATTATATGCAACCGACTAGCTCACCGTGTTTAGCGCTTTTGAGCAAATTCATGGCAAGGTTTCCAAACTCGAATCCGTATTTAGTTAAATGTCACTGTTCTTTGGCTTTCCGAACAACTTCATTAGTTGGCAAAATCGGCGGATTATACCACCGAATCTTTTTATACTGCCAGCTTCGTTGCGTCGCCATGTCACCGCGTCTTTACCACCATCAATAAGGAAATCCGCCACCTCACGACGACGAAGACCTCTCAATTGACGCCTTTTTGTTCCGGAATGAGATGTTGCTCTCATACCCTCTGTTACAATTATGATTTTGTATCTGTAGTGACAAACTAGTGGGTATGGTAATATGAAACAACAACTATCTCAAACACTGTTTATTAAAAAAAAAAACTGGTAAACTAACCTTAACATTATAATAAGTTAACTAAAAACTAAACAAATTGTTGCCAGCCAGCTAATCAGGAAATATAGAGAGCGAAGGTCGTGGGGGGTTGGAGATAAACCCTGTACTGTTCCGTTTGAGATGAGTATAAGTTAAAAGTTAATTATTATTATAAAACTAAGGAGAAAGTATCCTTCCAGTTATTGATTAATTTAAAATCTATTAAATGGGCGCCAGGGACTTTGAGAGTCCCGGATCCCGGAGCCGACGAAGGTGTCCAATACTATTCCGGACGGGGTAGGATGGCGAACCCGAGATCCACAAATTAAATTGTGATGCAGGCCGGTTTCCGGTATCGAAAACCGGACCCAGACAATCAACTGGTTCCTACGGGAACCGTAATAAGGTATAATAAAAAGTTAAAGTAGGTAAAAGAAAAACCGTCCCGCCTGAGCGCTAACGCTAGACGGACTATGCCGGCCGCAGTCGTCTCCACACGAGGCTTTGCTGTGCTCGAGGAACGGGTCTCGCGTCCAGGCCCCAGACGATCCTCTAGGTCCTGGCGGCGAGACGAATCGCTCGAGGTGCCTCTCCTGGAATCGACAATACGGAGGCCTAATAATATAAAGAGAAACTAATTCACCTTCCTTGAGGTGACTGAGCTTGGAAATCTAAAAGGCTAAAACATTAGCCGGTTAACGAGGCTTTTTTACAATGACACCATAAAGAGCTACGACTTCGGTTTGCCTAATCTTGAGTGGTCGGACAATAGGGATGAGTTGCAAATAGTCAGCGGGTGAAATACTCACGGTTGTCGTAGGGAGAAAGCACTTGACTGCAAGATTCTTCGCCGGCTGGAAAGCTGCCTGCGTATGCGCAATTTGGAATCCTGCAATAAATATCCATGGATCACGACAATACCCTTTCTAACAACCAGGGAAGGGCTCACAGACCACTTCCAAAGACTATTACAACCAAATCCTTACCTTTTAGAACGTGTAACAAGTTTAGTGGAATCACTCAACGTGTCGTAGGGCTTCAAGATGCCAAGTGAGTCCCATGATGCTGTCACTGGCTCACAAACCGGAATTAGTCGGAGCATTCCAAAAATCTCCCCGATTACGGGTAAAATAATATTAAATCACTGAAGATAAATAATACACCGAGATACTTAAATTCTTGAAAATCACTAACAACTGCACAACATGACGTTTATTCGCTGAAACAATAAGAATCTTCATGATCCAGACCAACAAACAAATTATTTGTTATTTCCAAAACTAAAACTCGTCATGATAATGTTAAATCTCCTCGAATCTTAATTTGGCAGATTAAGAAAGTATTAGCTTGTCACATTACGTCGAAGACAATTCACAGATAAAAAATATATTAACTTGACACGAAGTTTCTAGAAAGAAGTCTATATTGAAAAAATGAATGATTTCCGTTTACGGTTATTTAGTTTATTATGACTTTTTTTTTGACTAAAAGCTGAAAATAATTGAGGATTGCTCCATACGATATTATTTCGATGGTTAGCAATCAATATGTTAAAATATCGATTTAAACTACAACTGTGAATCGGCGACCACCAGATGTCGCCTTTGACAGATAGAAACTGACGTTTGACTGAATGACATTTGGAATGTAAACAAACGCAACTAATTACAATTCAATATGTTTTAGGATTAAGAAAAGTGATTTATTGTGAGGAAGCCGATTGTAAAACTACAATGAAATGTGTTACTCGGAAACCTCGTAATGTACTAAGTACTTATGTTTTCAGGTAAATGCTACTTTACTAAACCAACCCGTTGTAGGTGCAAAAAAACAACGTAACAGTACCTCCCCAACCACCAGAGATTTGACCCACTAGGGCAAATCTCGACGCTGGCCCTCCAGCGTCAAAGCAGACTCCGAAGGACCAAGCACAATTACAAAAATCTACAACGTTCATGCCTGAAAACAAGAACAGAGAAAGAAAATAAAAATAAATGGAGATGAGCGAGTCTAATCCATTTACAAACATGTAAAAGACAAGCTCCAAAAAGAGTAAAAATATTTAAATAACTACCGATAATAGTGCTGAGCTGGTACCCCAACAATACACTAAAAGAAATTAAATGCTACAAACTAATGAACATTGGCTAACCGTCTACCATAATAAAAATTTGACGGTTAATCTGCCTTAAAAAAAAATACCATCTGAAACGTTTTCCATCAATGCAGCCTACACGCCCGCCATTTAGGCCACCTATCTCAGGACTATCATTTTGCTGCCTTACCAGCAATCCGGAGGTTTACACTTCCCTGGGGTGTCAATCCTGCAACAACCACAGACTACCAACAACTTCTAAATATAGTTTACAAATGTGGACACAGTAGAAACCTGTGTACCACTACAAACCGTTTCTTAATAAAAATAAACAACCACAAGGCATATACAACCCTCAATGGTCACTGCGACCAACTACTATTAGTGAATTTTAGTTTAAATTCAAATTAAATATTAAAAAAAAAAATTATTCCTCGCCACATGGTGATTTAAAATCCTTGATATGCCATGTGCCAAGGTTTTTACCGGAACTACAGCCTTCCAATTCATACACTAAGGGTGAAAGTTTTTTCCTAATTATACATCTCTCGTATTTAGGGGCTAATTTGGCCATGAAGAATTTGGAGGCGTCACTCTGGGGATACGTTTTCTTCCACACAGTGTCGCCTACCTCAAACTCCGCGTGCCTCCTACTACTATTATAATAACGTGCACTACGTTTATGTGATTTGACGAGCGCGTCCTTTACTTTATTGAAGATACCACCCAATGCCTCTAGCTGATTTGCATATGAACTGCGGGAAGCGCAAGCTAGAGTGGGCTGATCAACGGTATCATTGCCGAAGACATCACCACTACTAACTGCCTCTCTGCCATGTACTAGGAAGAACGGGGTGAAACGAGTAACTTCATTTGTGGAGGTGTTCATAGCGAATTGGATCTTTGAGATGTTAACATCCCAGGATCGATGATCATCCTCCACGAGAATTGATACCGCGGTCATTATGGTACGATTATAGCGTTCCACGGTATTCACGCTTGGGCAATAACGAGGTGTGAAGTGAACTTGAGGTATTTTGTACCTCTCCAGTAGTGAACGAATCTCATTACCCGTGAATTGCGTCCCGTTGTCTGCTATAACCGTACGGGGTATACCGTGTACGAGGAAAACGCCGTCTTCTAGTTTCTGTGCTATAGCCTTACCAACAGCTCTACGTAAAGGAAACAGTAAACAGTACTTCGTAAAACAGCACACGACAACTAAGAGATATGTGAATCCCGCTCTAGACCGTGGCAACGGACCTACCAAGTCAATGCTTATGGTTTCAAATGGCTTGGAACATTCTTTCGCGTCACCTAAGAGACCGGGAGGAGGTAACTGTGAGTGTTTATAAGCGGCACACGTATCACATTTACCAACGTAGCTAATCACATCCTTATACATGTTAGGCCAGTAGTATCGGAGTGCAAGTCGTTTATAAGTTTTAAACACCCCGAAATGTGGAGATAATTCGCCACTATGGTGACTCTTTAATAATTCTTGCCGATTGCCCTCCGGTACTACCTGCTTCCAATCATATTCACTAGCCACCCCGAATTTATTTTTCGAATAACGGTAAAGTTTATCCTCCTTAATAATAAAATTTGGACACGATCTGGGCGTGCTGACACATTTATCCCACAACCCTTTAAACCAAGTGTCAGTGTCAGACACTTTAATTTCCAGCACCGGAACGCCACGAGATAAGGCATCTGGAACCACATTGTCCCTACCCTTGCGGTGTTCAATGGTAAAGTTATAAGGTGATAACCGACAACCCCAACGGGCCAATCGACCAGAGGGATTGGTTAAATTAAAAAACCATTTTAAACTCGAGTGGTCGGTTATCACTTTAAACGCAGGGCCACCTTCCACGTAAGGACGATAGTGTTCCACGGCGAAGACTACAGCGAGAGCCTCACGCTCCGTTGCTGAATAATTGCGTTCGGCCGGATTAAGCGAACGACTGCAGTAGGCTATTGGGTGCTCCTCTCCATTTATGACCTGAGTCAGAGTGCCCGCTATCCCAAAACTAGATGCGTCACAATGAATCTCGAAAGGTTGAGAGAAATCTGGACAAGCCAATACTGGAGCAGACACCAATGCCTCCTTCAAGGTTGAGAACGCGGTTTCTGTCTCAGCCGTCCACTTAAAAGGTGGCGCTTTTTTGCTAGTACTCGTTAGTGCGTTTAAAGGGGCCGCTATCGAGCTAAAGTTTTTAATAAAACGTCTATAGTATGAGGCCGTTCCAAGAAACATTTTCACCTCTTTACGGGTTGTAGGGGTTGGAAAGTCGATAATTGACTGAACTTTCGACGGATCAGTGTGTAAGCCATGCTCGTCCACTCTGTAACCTAGATATTTTAGTTCCCGTCGAAAGAAACAGGACTTAGATAAATTAATTGTCAAATTAGCCTGCCTTAATTTGTCTAAAACCCGTTTAAGAAGTGAAATGTGCTCCTCGAAGGTTGATGAGCAAATAATGATGTCATCTAAATATACGAACACCTTATTACCAAACTCCGGGCCGAAAAGTCTGTCCATTAATCGCTGTTGGGTGGCTGGGGCTCCAGTCAACCCAAAACACATAACTTTAAATTGGAACAAACCTCGACCGGGAACCGTGAACGCGGTTTTCTCTTTGGATGAAGCGGAGTCCAACTCGATTTGCCAAAATGCAGATTTCAAATCAATCGATGAAAGGTATCGCGCGTCCCGTAACTGGTCTAAGATGTGAGAGACGTAGGGCAGTGGATACGCATCTTGCTTGCTGACCGCATTCAGCTTTCGGCTGTCCAGGCAAAAACGCCATTCCCCATTAGGTTTTGGAGCCAGTAAAACCGGGTTGTTCCACGCGCTACTGCTAGGTTCCACCACTCCCATCTCTAACATCTCATCCAGCTGACGATTAAGTTCCTTGAGGCGTTCAGGTGATAAAGGATAATAACGCTGTTTAATAGGAGGAACGTCTCCTGTGTCTATTTTATGACGCAACAGATGGGTACGACCCAATCCTTTAGCCTCGAAGGAAACCTTTTCGAAGTCTTTAATTAATAACTCCGCTTCATTCTTTTGATCCGATGTTAATTCTTCAAACGGTTGAAGGTGCCTAACCTCCGAGACGCATTTATGACCTCTATTGGTTTTTAAATATTGAAATGGCAATTTATTAAAAATTTTTGGTGCCAAATTAAAGGTCTTCCAAAAATCCACGCCGAAAATCAACGGTGTAGTAATGTCTGGAATAACATAGAATTTAATAACCTTAGTCACTCCCATAAGAGTCACTGGTAAAAATAAATAACCCTCCACGGATGCCCGCGAGTCATTGGCAGTTACGATGTTGCCCAACTGTCTATCGGCGTGTAAAGTTGCACCAGCCCTTATGAATTGTTGGCCAACATCGGAACCCAACACCGAAATGCAAGAACCCGAGTCGAGTAAACCGTAATACTGCTCATCGTATATAGAAACGGTTAAATGTGGACGACTATCGTCCGTATTCTTATAATGTACTGTATCAACCCTTAGTGAATTAAAAAATAATTTTAAAGATTTTAAATAATTGTCCCAATCGGACTTATCAAAATTTTGGCTGTAGTTCCGTAAATTTAGTTTTTTGAAATGCAGGTTGGACAGGACTGCGCCTCCTTCTGCTTTTTACTGCACGTAGGGCACGATGGTGCACGTACACCCTTCTTGCCGCAACGGAAACACACAATTTCCTTTGATTTGCATTGTGATAACGAGTGCCCTTTAACCCTACAGCGAACACAGAACGACGAACTAGAATCTGTTTGCACGGCTTCAATCCTTTGAGAACCTTTCGGGGCTTGGTATGCTAAGTCTGGTGCAACAAACGAAGAGGTTGGTTTGGGCGGCTCATGGAACTGTGCCCTGCTATGGAAACCTAGCTCCAGTTGTCTACACTTCTCTTTTAACTCGTCCAGCGTGTTGATAATCAAAATTGACAACCCCGACGTATATTCCGGTCTCATGTTGAATTTGATCCGTGCTAAACGATCGCGTTCTGGAACCCTATAAGAAAGTCTATTGTAAAGATTCTCCATGACTGCTATATATATACAAGACAGCTCAGTCGACCCCTGCGTTCTGTTAGTTATTTCAGAAATGAGACGCATATCGTAATCAGGCGGAGCGAAATCTGTGAGTAACTGCTTCTTCAGTTCCGCCCAATCACCAACCGACGCTTTTATTCCCCGGTACCATAATAAGGCTCCGTCCGAGAACAGATCTAGAGCAGATTGATGTAAGGAAGCTTCGCTAATACCCCTGGCCTCGCAAAGCTCCTCAAGACGCTCAATAAATGCTTTCACGCAACCTGTACCGTCAAATTTATGATCTAGGGATTTAACAGATTCCTTCTTGCAGGAAATGATGACGTCCTTCGTCTGTAAACTTGACGGTACATTTGGTGTCTCCTCGGCGGAAGTAAACGACTGATGGAAGCTCGCGTTAACCGAATCAATTTTTAATAAATAACCGCTAAGTTGCTTGTCAACGTCTTCGTAAACGGCACTAAGATTAGTTGGTGGAGTAACCCTACTCAAACGATGATATAGGTGGAATGCTAATGCCTTAGCGCGGTTAAATTTTTTAAAACTGGAAGGGTACTTATCTAATACTTCACCAATTTCTGGCAACTTGGCCTTAATTGTTTGTAATTCGGTTTTCGGATCTATATTTGTCTCCACTATATCGTCAGAACGTACCAATTTACTAAGTTCCCTAATTTGGACACGTAGTTCCTCTACGGTTGAAGCAGGTTTCGCGTCTCGGACCAGTACTTCATATATGAGCTCGTCTTTGCGAAGTAAATTAAATGTAATGGGTCGTTCCATTTTGTAAAAATTAAAAAAAATAATTTAAAAAAAAAAATGAAACCGAACTAAAGTTATAACTGGCTGTCACAATGTACAATACCGAGCAAAGTGTAAGTATTATCAATAGTAAACACAGTTACATAAATAGCAGTCTTATAGAGTAAGTTTAAATTTTAATACCAGGCTTTTAATTTCAAGTACAATAGTCCTGGTGTAATGTTTTGGGACACAAGTAAAATAAAATTGTAAATTGTATATAGCAGCAAGAAGTGTAAAAAATGTAAAAAGTAAATAAAAGTGTATAAAACAGTACAAACATAAACATGAACACGTTAACAAAGGATTCCACGCGACGGTTTCTTCTTAAAATTAGAATAACTGGAAGGCCCACAGAACAGCACTCTGGCTTGTAAGGTACAGCAATAGACGTAACCTCTATCTCCAACCAATACACACGTTGGTCGCCACTGTTACAATTATGATTTTGTATCTGTAGTGACAAACTAGTGGGTATGGTAATATGAAACAACAACTATCTCAAACACTGTTTATTAAAAAAAAAAAACTGGTAAACTAACCTTAACATTATAATAAGTTAACTAAAAACTAAACAAATTGTTGCCAGCCAGCTAATCAGGAAATATAGAGAGCGAAGGTCGTGGGGGGTTGGAGATAAACCCTGTACTGTTCCGTTTGAGATGAGTATAAGTTAAAAGTTAATTATTATTATAAAACTAAGGAGAAAGTATCCTTCCAGTTATTGATTAATTTAAAATCTATTAAATGGGCGCCAGGGACTTTGAGAGTCCCGGATCCCGGAGCCGACGAAGGTGTCCAATACTATTCCGGACGGGGTAGGATGGCGAACCCGAGATCCACAAATTAAATTGTGATGCAGGCCGGTTTCCGGTATCGAAAACCGGACCCAGACAATCAACTGGTTCCTACGGGAACCGTAATAAGGTATAATAAAAAGTTAAAGTAGGTAAAAGAAAAACCGTCCCGCCTGAGCGCTAACGCTAGACGGACTATGCCGGCCGCAGTCGTCTCCACACGAGGCTTTGCTGTGCTCGAGGAACGGGTCTCGCGTCCAGGCCCCAGACGATCCTCTAGGTCCTGGCGGCGAGACGAATCGCTCGAGGTGCCTCTCCTGGAATCGACAATACGGAGGCCTAATAATATAAAGAGAAACTAATTCACCTTCCTTGAGGTGACTGAGCTTGGAAATCTAAAAGGCTAAAACATTAGCCGGTTAACGAGGCTTTTTTACAATGACACCATAAAGAGCTACGACTTCGGTTTGCCTAATCTTGAGTGGTCGGACAATAGGGATGAGTTGCAAATAGTCAGCGGGTGAAATACTCACGGTTGTCGTAGGGAGAAAGCACTTGACTGCAAGATTCTTCGCCGGCTGGAAAGCTGCCTGCGTATGCGCAATTTGGAATCCTGCAATAAATATCCATGGATCACGACAATACCCTTTCTAACAACCAGGGAAGGGCTCACAGACCACTTCCAAAGACTATTACAACCAAATCCTTACCTTTTAGAACGTGTAACAAGTTTAGTGGAATCACTCAACGTGTCGTAGGGCTTCAAGATGCCAAGTGAGTCCCATGATGCTGTCACTGGCTCACAAACCGGAATTAGTCGGAGCATTCCAAAAATCTCCCCGATTACGGGTAAAATAATATTAAATCACTGAAGATAAATAATACACCGAGATACTTAAATTCTTGAAAATCACTAACAACTGCACAACATGACGTTTATTCGCTGAAACAATAAGAATCTTCATGATCCAGACCAACAAACAAATTATTTGTTATTTCCAAAACTAAAACTCGTCATGATAATGTTAAATCTCCTCGAATCTTAATTTGGCAGATTAAGAAAGTATTAGCTTGTCACATTACGTCGAAGACAATTCACAGATAAAAAATATATTAACTTGACACGAAGTTTCTAGAAAGAAGTCTATATTGAAAAAATGAATGATTTCCGTTTACGGTTATTTAGTTTATTATGACTTTTTTTTTGACTAAAAGCTGAAAATAATTGAGGATTGCTCCATACGATATTATTTCGATGGTTAGCAATCAATATGTTAAAATATCGATTTAAACTACAACTGTGAATCGGCGACCACCAGATGTCGCCTTTGACAGATAGAAACTGACGTTTGACTGAATGACATTTGGAATGTAAACAAACGCAACTAATTACAATTCAATATGTTTTAGGATTAAGAAAAGTGATTTATTGTGAGGAAGCCGATTGTAAAACTACAATGAAATGTGTTACTCGGAAACCTCGTAATGTACTAAGTACTTATGTTTTCAGGTAAATGCTACTTTACTAAACCAACCCGTTGTAGGTGCAAAAAAACAACGTAACACCTCAACACTGCATTCTAGAATAACATCACTGTCTTTCGATGGCTCTTTCAAAAGCGTGCAATGAATCTTGGCATCGCATTCACGGCAGAATCCTTCCATTGTTAAATAGAATTTAGCGATTGCACTTAGGAATATATTGTGATTTTTAAAAACAAAAACACAGTCAAGATGGTGTCAGCATTGATTAATTTTTCGACTTTTTAACGTTCTGTCATGATCTGCTGACACTCGAACATGAGTTCTGGATTCGATTCGAGTTTTAGATTGCAGGTCTGATGCGAATCTATGAAAAACGAAAGAGTTCTAGCCTTTCACAATAATTTGAAACGATAAAATGGTATTTTTCCACTTTTCGAGCGTTCAACCATGATCTGCTGGCATTTATTGTCGATCTGCTGGACAATGATCTGCTAAGTTCACTCACAGGGGAACAGCTGATTTTTTTTCGCGATTTCAAGTTTGGTCCCATAGTAAAAGTTGTTCATAATGATGAGTACAATGACCCCTTAAGAGAAAACGATGATTAAAATTTCACGGTGTATAGTCGTAAGATAGTATATAATTATATAATTTTCTCGGGTCTTCTACTGCCCCCCTGAAAGTCTCAAACGCCCACGAGGGGACGTGATCGCCCATGTTGAGAACCTATGCTCTAGAATTTACATTTCGGCTCATGAATCATCATGGTCGGTCTGATCATAGGCTCTCCGAACGTCCGCGCATGTTCCCTCACTCTCACTCGCCTCGTGTCACCATTTGGTTCCTAAAAAATGTTATTGCGCAGCCTGCTGCGCAAAGTTCGGACTGGCCATGTTGTAATAGTGGAATGTGGGTCACCCAATTGAAAAGTTGCAGCAGTATTACTTCCACTCTAGATGTTATAGGCTGAAATATTGAATAGGATACTTGCCTTCAGCTAAAAATAGAAAATATCGGTTATTTTCGCTCCTTGTTTTAATAATTCTAATTTATAATATTGCTTTTTTTTTAGAATACGGCATTTCGTTTCAACGAAAGGGATGGTCTACTCCGTCGGTGCTCTATGGACCAATTGAAATTTGACCAATTTGTCTATGGGGAAATCACATAGTGAATTTAATTTAAATTAATTATTAGAGCAGTGGTAGCCCAGTGGTAAAGGCCGCGACTTACGCGTTGAGGTCGTGGGTTCAAACCCAAGCAGGCACTTTGTGTAAATTATTTCATCACCACTGCTGTGAAAACGGTGAAGGAAAACATCGTGAGGAAATCGACACGTCCTAAAACCAAAAAAATCGAAGATATGTGACATCTATGAACCCGCACTGGGCCCGCGTGGTGGATTATTATACGCCCACTCCCTCTCACAGAGAGGAGGCCTGTGTCCCAGCAGTGGGAACATTATAGGCTGATTATGCTAATTAATTAAAGAAATGATTTTCAACGACTTACTATAGTCATCTGAAATAATAATATGAAAAACCATTACAATGAGAATACTTGACAGCCAAATAAAATATACAGGGGTTTGTTGCAAGCCAAGAGCACATCTGATTGTAAGTGGTCGCCTATCAAGGAATATCTCACATCTGCAACACCAGAGGCATTGCAGATGCGATGCCATCCCGGAGACAGTTCACCCATACCCTTTGGACCCACCCAAACACAGCAATGTTTGTCGTAACACACTAATAGGTACGGTAGTAATTCTTCCATCCAATAAAAACCGAGACCACTCCGTGCCTCGGAAAGCACGTTAAACCATAGTACCGGCTGTCATTCATAGGCCTTTGACAGTCGTTATGGGTAGTCAGAAGCCCGAAAGTCAGACGACTAGTCTTGCCGAGAGGTATCGCGTTACCCAGTAACTGGGTTGTGGAGGTCAGATAGGCAGTCGCTCCATTTCGAATTCTAGTATTCAGCTGCATCCAGTTAGATTAGAAGCCGACCCCAACATACATACTTGGGAAAAGGCTAGACAGATGATGATTCTTCAAGAAGCTCTACTGCTAGGTATGAGACCAGACTTACTCCACAGTTCGGTGGCCGGCGTGGCCTGGGTGGGTCCAGCCAGGCCGAAGATGTAGCCCACCTGGCAGGGGTTCCAGTGCTCGCACACCTCGCGGTCCGGGTCCAACTCCGTCACATACTTGTACGACTGCGGGGAAAGGGAACGTTATGTTTTACGTGAAAACTTAGGTGAAATGACATTCCACTTCATGCTTGGCATTGACACCAGTGACAGCTTACATCAGCTAAGATTTCACGGTGAGGTTTTTACAGAATACCCCTGGGTATTCAGTTGTAAGAAGCACCAACGAAACCGAAAAGCAAATATTTGCCTATCGTTGTTGTAACAGGGTGCGTGAAAGGAGCTTCCCCGAGTGACGTACCCTCCGACCTCAGACCTTTTGGTACGTCCGGCACCCCCTGGGCAATCGACCTCTCTCGATTCGCTGATCCTTTCATCACGGCACCATTAGCTTATCCAGAAAATCCGGTCAGCTCCTAAAAGCATATGATGACCTCTATGATTTCGATCCCTTTTCGAAAGAGACTGTCGAAGCTGGAGAAAAACTGCTGTCACAAATACACATCGCAAGATAACCCACAAAAACATTTCATGTTAAATGTTGCCAAGACGAGACCATGTAGCTCGCACTGTCAAAAAGTAATCAGATCTCATGTAGAGCCAAGCTTCTAACTCTACACGCCCTAACTCTACAAGGCCTAACTTCGCAAACTCTACACCTTAGTCAAAATATATGGCTTAGCCGTTTCGTTACTACAAGAACCATTGTATAACAGTATGAGAGCTTTTCACCTTACGCTCCTGTGAATGTAGCGAAATGGCCAAGCCATAATATATATTTTGACTAAAGAGCTATGCAATTGAAACTTTATAGGTTTAATAAGTCAACCACTGACATCACATCCCGAAAATTTTATTTATCTGACATAATCGAAGTTCAAAAATACGACGAAGTGCTTCGAGAAAAGGTAGGTAGTGCCCTTGCGCTTCGCTTGACTCGTCTTGGCGGGGGCACTCCCGTGCCCCCAGATGCTTAGAATAGGTTTAAAATATACCTTTACATAATGATAGGTACTCACTCTGTCGGGATAGTACCGGTAGTGCACCACAACGTCGTCCGTGTCCTCGAGCGCGCACTTCTGGCTGGTGTAGTTCAGTGACGTGCGCTCGGCTGGCGCGCAGCCAATCACGCTGGTGCCTTTCCGCGGTAAGTCGGGACCCTCAATCATGTGACCTGACCGACGGTCAATACAAGTTAAGCAATCATTGTATCAGTGTTTGGACACCTCATGTTGCGTTGTGGGTTGGCCCCCACAATGTGAACTGCAGACTTAGTAACGGTCGCAGGAATCCGCTGAATTCGAACAGCGCATGACCATGGGTCGCTGTGGCGAAGTTTGTAATTGGATTTGGTTCTAAGTTGACTTCCAAGAAGAAAGACCAAGTTCATCATCATCATCATTTCAGCCGAAAGACGTCCACCGCTGGAGATGTGCACAGAACCTGTCGAAGTGGAGGTGCTTTGGGGAGCTCAAGCACCTCCACTTCGAATAAAAGTACCTTCTGTATGGCCAAACAAATATTTAACAAACTACCTGAAAAAATTAAAACGTTAAATCTGGACAATTTCAAACCAGAACTATTAAAAATATTGATAATGTTGCGCGCCACAATTAATGCCTACCACTAGCGCCATCTAGTATCGAGTAGCAGAACTAGTGGTCAAGATGCTTCTAGAAACTTCGATGCTAGAACTTTCCAGAACTATCGATGTCTGGTCGGTCGGGACCGGTATGTACTAGAACATTCTAGATGTTTCTACGGTAGAAGGTTCTGGAACAATCCGAGGCCTATATAAGGCCGGTGTGGCTGCGAGCCGGGATCAGTATTGGATAAGCGATACAAGCGAAAACATCGAAGCGATCTTCAAGTGCGACTAGAGTGATCTGTAGTGCGATTGTGTTGTAAGTTGTAATTAGTGTTTTTAATTAAAGTGTCTATTTTTGGTTATTAAATCGGCAGTTTTTACTGTCACGAACCCCAAGCTCGTAACAATTGGTGTCAGAAGCAAGGATTAAAATCATGCCGATTCTACCGAAGGACGACACGGAGGGTATCCGTACCCGGAGTCAACGCCAGCAAGAATAGAAGCAAGAGACGGACCAGAGGCGGTTCGGTGGAGCAACGCCACAGACGTCGGAGGGCCAACTACCAATCACGGAGGCCGGCCCGTCCACAGCTGCTCCAGCATCATCAGCACCAGACTTTGCTGCTCTGATGATGATGCTGCAGGAGCAGTCTCACCGTCAGGAGGAATAGGCTCGTCGGCTGGAAGAACAGCTCCAGCGGGACAAATAGGAACAGGCCCGCCGACAGGAGGAACAGGCTCTTCGGTTGGAAGAACAGCTCCAGTGGGATGAGGAGGAGCAGGTGCGCCGCCAGGAAGAGCAGATGCTCCTTATGAAGGACCTTCAGGTTGCCCAACATGAAAACCGCCTGTTGGAAGTTGAAACCCGAATCGGCCAAGTGAAGGAAACCGCGATGGCTGACGTAAAGAAAACGCTGGATTACCTTAAACTTGAGGATGGAATCGCAGCCCCCGTAGCTACAACACCTTCGCTACGTGGATTTAAAGTGCCACCGTTCGACGGAACTTCTTCCTGGTCGGCCTACAAAATTCAGTTTGAGGCTGTCACGAAGGCGAACGGGTGGAATAAGAGTCAAGCCATGACTGCCCTCACCCTAGGCCTGCGCGATCAGGCCTTAACTGTGCTGGAAGCTCTCGGAAAAGAAGTGACTTACGAGCAGCTCCTTGAGGCATTGGAGGCTCGGTATGGCGACGCTCACCTGGAACACGTGTTTCGTGCGCAGCTCAAGGATCGTGTGCAACGCAATAATGAAAATCTGCAGCAGTGGGCCCTTGAAGTTGAGAAGCTGGTTCGGAAAGCATACCAGTCTGTACCAGCGCTTATTGATGGGAACCTGGTGCAGGTATTTATCGACGGCATCCGCGACCTTGAAGTCAGAGCTGCTTGTAAGGCTCGGTCATCACGGGACGCTTAAGGACGCCTTGGCCCATGCACTGGAGGTGGAAGCTGTGCGGCAGGATCATCGTTCCCATCGCGTCAGAGAGTTTGCAGTGGCTACAGTTCGCGACCGCAATAGAAGATACAGCCCTAGGTGCTACGGCTGTGGGGAAAGGGGCCACCTTCGATCCAGTTGCCCGAAGCGAACTGCAGAAAGGGAAGTTGGCTGGTGTCCAGAGGGTAGTGCGGCTAACAGCACCGCCCAGCAGCAGCAGGGAAAACGAGTAATAGCCAGGATTGCGGGGCGGGTGCTGTCTGATGTTCAAAGAGCCCCGAGGATTTCGATCACACAAAACTATGACGGGAAATCTCATGGCAACGCAGATGCATTGTCTAGAAGACCTTGTCCTGAAGACTGCAAGTATGGTACTAGGCAAGAGGGTAAGGAAGTGGTACCTGTGAGGATGCTCAGGACAGACCTCAGCAACGAGTGGAAGGAAAGCCTACAGCGTGCACAGCAGGAAGATTCGGACATCAAGCCGATTCTGGAGTGGATAAAGGCCAGAGCACCTAAGCCCAAGTGGAGCGACGTCTCAGCGATGAGCTCGATCACAAAAAGCTATTGGGCCCAATGGGACAGCTTGATGATTCAGGATGGAGTCCTGTGCCGTAAATGGGAAAATGCTCGGGGGGACAGCTGTTATTTGCAAAATGTTGTCCCTAAAGCTCAAGTACCGGATATTCTACAGATTTACCATAATGATTGTTCAGGAGGTGATCTGGGAGTAAAACGGACTCTACTGAAGATACGAGAACGGTTTTACTGGGTCCACTGTCGTGACGATGTCGAGGACTGGTGTCGCAAATGTACAAGTTGTGCGGCTGTAAAAGGACCTCAGACACGTAGTAGAGGTGCATTGAAATTGTACAATGTTGGTGCACCATGGGAGAGGATAGCCCTAGATGTTGCGGGACCGTTTCCGGAAAGTGAGAGTGGTAACAAGTATTTCATGGTTGTAATGGATTACTTTACTAAGTGGCCGGAAGTCTTCGCCATTCCAAACCAAGAAGCTTCAACAGTTGCAGATAAACTGGTTCATGAAGTCTTCTGCCGTTTTGGAGAACCCTTGGAGATTCACAGCGACCAGGGAAGGAATTTTGGGTCCCAAATATTCCAGGAAACTTGTCGAGTTATGGGTACTCATAAAACGAGAACAACTTCTTACCACCCACAATCGGATGGAATGGTGGAACGATTTAATCAGACATTGGAGAGATACCTGGCAAAAGTTGTGGAAAATCGGCAAAGAGATTGGGACAAGCACATACAACCGTTTTTGTTGTCATATCGAAGTGCTGTTATATAGTATAGAAGTATAGATATAGAATGAGACAGAGAAAGTCGCATGGACGGGCATAACGCTTTTTCTGACAATTTCTACCAGTCAACTCCTAGTGCAAGCCGCGTTAAGGAACGTCGTTCCAAAAAATGATAAAAGACAGCTAAATATTATCTTACGGTTGCAAAAGAAGTACTTATTGTCTGCCACATAAAGCTCCCTATCCTCTGCGGAGAGGCAGGATTCGAACATGATGCGCGTGGGGTCCAGGTTTTCCTCGCACTTGATAGTACCGGAGCCGTTGGGCTCCAGCACCGCGCGGTTGGTGGGGCAGCGGTACATCAGACCTGCGACAGCAATAGGACACATTTTAACATTATTTTAATCAGACGGCGAATCAAGTGACACAAAGAGATTAAAAAAAAACTAAGGCATATAACCCATGTCTATACTTACTAGAGAAAAGAGGAGTCGAAGTTATAATAATTTATCTATATCGACGATTTTTTTAATTGTCTATTCGTGTACTAGAAAATTGTAAGAAATACAGGACCTGTTAAATACGAAATTTCAGTTAAAAGACTTAGGAACACCTAAACAGCCAATAGGGGTATATATTACATTGTAAAAGGGAGATGAAATCAAACTGAACGGAGAAGTTCATAGAAGACTCTCTTAAAAAAATTCAAAATGGAAGATTGCAAGGCCACGTCTACACCTATAGAACCAGGTCTAAGACTAGAAAATGGAGGAAGAGATAAAAGAAACGATCGGTCCTACAGAAATTTGATTGGCACACTCATGTACTCAAGCCAAAACGTTCTTTTTCGCCTTCGCACCTGGCAGTCGCAGGCGACGTGCGAGCGAGACCGCGCCCATGTATTTACGAACACAGCATTCGGCCGTCGTCGGTGACGGACGGCTACTCGCCGCCGGTCGCGGTGAGCATATGGTCAGACAGGCCGTAGCCTGACAAACAGGTGACTCGTTCGCATGTGGCTTGACGCATTGTCCGAGGCCGAAAACTAGACCTTAAGCATTTTAGGAACAATCACAACGCTCATACCGTTCCGTATGATGGCGGGCGGCTTGTTGCGTATCTCAGCGATGGTGACGCCTTTCTCGCCGTTCTGTATGGCCGTCATGACGCGCTTGTACAGCGTGGTGCGCCGCTCCTGCTCCGCGATGATGTACGGGAGCAGCTCCTCCGACAGCACGTCCACGTTCTTCTTCGCTTCGGCGTTCATCTGCGGTTAGATATCGATACTTATCAGTCCTGCCCCCTTATTCACAAACACTCGATATGCTTCCGTATCGTATCGAACATTAATCATTGTTATCGTAGGAGTCTTCTAAACGCTGTTCACAAGTTCAAAACCCGAAAATTTGTCAGTTTAAATCAAATAGAGGCCCGCTATTCTTCCGACAGCTATTTGCTGTTGAGGAGAAGTCAAATCAGGTTATCAAAATGTCAAGTTTTCGATACGATAGCCTGTCGTATGGTTGTGAATCAGGGCTCTGGAGAGTTTCAATAGCTCATTTAATTCGACCCTGTATACGTGACCCGTTTAGAAGCACTTTAACGCGGGAACAGAGAAGGGATTACGTGGTATGGAAGTCATGGCTATAATTGAATGCTTACTCGATCAGCATCCTTGTTGAATTTGATACTCGTGCCGTCCTGAAATGCAATGCAAAGTTTTGTTAAGAGCATTTACGACGTACGGCATTTCATACAAGCTTTCAAGCCCTTGTTTTTCGAAATGAATGAACCGACTTTAATGAAACTTCGTACGCATAAACAGGATACAAAGGTCTAAAAAGTTAGTAAATAACATTTAAGAAAAATAGTGTTACAGCCAAATTAGACCGATTTATAATTTTCCATAGAAACAGAGATTTCCAGTTATCATTCAAGTTTCATTAAATTCGGTTCATTGATTTCGAAAAACATGGGCTTGAACGTTTGTATGAAATGCCGTACGTCGTAAACGCTCTTATAGCTTACCAATCATCATCTGCCTAGCCTTTTCCCAACAATGTCTGGGTCAGCTTCCAGCCTAACCAAATGCAGCTGAATAAGTTGGCAATACTTGGTAAGACAGATTTATTTATTTTATTTATAGTTAATTAAAACGGCACAGAGAGAGAGCAGTGGTGGCCCAGTGATAACGACTGCGACTTATGAGTTGTAGGTCGTAGGTTCGAACCCAGACAGGCGCTTTACTTTGTGTAAATTATTTCATCACCACTGCTTTCAAAACGGTGAAGGAAAACATCGTAAGGAAACCGGCATGTCCTAGAACCAAAAATTCGAAGACATGTGACATCTACCAATCCGCACTGGGCCCGCGTGGTAGATTACGGCCCATTCCCTCTTACCGAGAGGAGGCCTGCGTCCCAGCAGTGGGAACATTATAGGCTGATTATGTATTATGTAAAACGGCACAACACCAATTACATTAATTAACAAAGAGACAATTATTACGTTGACAATAATTATGTTATATAAAGTTTACTTTAAAACCAACATGGCACAGTGGACTCCCTTGCATACATTCTCTCACAGAACGCCAGACATATACGCATAATTTTACTCCATTCATCCGCAAACACATCACATTCAGGGTTGGCAGTCAGGTTGTCAGGCTCGGGCTTCTGACGACCCGTAACGACTGTCAAGGATCCAAGAATGACTGCCGGGTCCAACGTTTTCCGAGGCACGGGGCGTCTTGGTATGTAAAGACGGTCACCCATCCACGGACTGACCGCGACAAGCTTAGCTTAACCTGAATTATCGACCCGTGCGGCTGTTATTACTTAACACAGCACACAAAGATTACCAATAACTTATATTCACTCATTGACCGACAAAACACAGCCCAAGGGTCATGACATCTTGATCGACGGCCTTTCGCACTTTGCCTATTGAAAAGGAGCACACTACACCGGAGCGCGTTCGTCACGTCGATGCGAAAGGATGCGTACGTCGTTCCATACTTTGCTCTCTTTTTGTATGGACAAACCGTCGAACGCTGTCGATCAATGTGTCCCGACCCTTAACCGCCGTGTCTAGAAGCATGAACCACAAGAGTTCCTTTTATAACGAGGGTGAGCACTAAGAAAGATTTTTGGAAATTGATCCCCTAAAGGTGTTAAGGCGGTACCCCGACCAAATAACCTTGAGCATTCGCGACAGAGACAGAGAGCGACACGACTTCCTCGTACGAAAGGGATGCAGCGTGCCCTGCGCCCCTTTATCATAAAACTCGCAAAATTTTTGGAATTATTTTAATGAAAAAAAAAAATAGCGATCTTTTTAAATAAATTAAAACATAGATTATTTAGATTTTTGAATTATCTATCCATTGGTGAAATCATCAAATTAATAGAATGTTTAGCAAAAGATGCATGCAATCAATAATTTTTGTCACTTTTTAAAAATGAGATTTTAAATGTATTAGTAACACATAAAAACAAATAATAACAGGCAATGTGATGATAGGATATCGAACATTAATAATGTGCTCAGATGTAGTTTATTTCTCATAATTATTGAGCTAATAGCCTCTGAATAACGAAGAAAAACGCGGTTTTGGTCGGGGTACCGCCTTAAATGGGATGAAAGTTTGTAAGGAAGTTCTTCACTTTTGCAGCTGATAGAAAATCCCTTCAGGCACCGAATACTTACGACTGCCTGTCTCCTGGCGATGTTGGCGAGGTAGCGGCCGCGTCTGGACACCGGCAGCAGCACGCTGCCCGACTGCACCCCGTCGCCCATCTATTTTGTGAACAGGGCGTTGTTCTGTTATGTTTTATCCGCATATTTTGTATGTAAGGGCCAAAGCACACATGCTACTTTTAGCGTCGGCGATCGGCGATTGAGCTGTTTTATAGAAGCTAAATGCAGCGACCAAGTATTCCACACCGCACACTTAAAACGCCAAACGCGGCGATTCAGTCGCTTTTCGGAAGCTTGACACAGCGGCTGAACGCTACACTCCGCACACATTTGGATGGCGGTCGCAGCGATTTGGCATCGGCGCCAGCATCGGAGCAGTCGCTAAAACGCGCGATTCTGATACAGCGTCCGAATGCAGAGAGTCGCCAAAACGCGATGCAGCATCGATACAGCTGCAAAATCGCCGATCGCTGATGCTAAAAGTAGCGTGTGTGCTTTGGCCCTAAGTCGTATAATTTAATACTAGTTGTGCCCACGACTTTGTTCGCGTGAATCTTGGAAAACAAATTGGATTTCATGGGTTTTTATAATTTTTGCGCGGAACCTTAATTATTTTTCTAAAATAAATCTAGCCTTAGTTACTCCAGCTTCAGCTATTTGCCAGTGAAAGCCCCGTCAAAATCGGTCCAGCCGTTTCAGAGATTAGCCGGAACAAATAGACTGAGAGACAATATATAAGGTAGGTCTGTCGAATTACGCCTATACTAAATAACTAAGGTTATATACTAGTTAAAATCAAACTTAATACCTACGCATCAAGGTTCATACATCCCGAAACGGCTCAGTCGCAAAATGTCTCCTAGTCGCAAAATGTCTCTTTCTCATAATGTCGCTTTCGCAAAATGTCGCTTTCGCAAAATGTCGCTTTCCCAAAATGACTCTTTCTCAAAAAGTCGCTTTCTCCCAATGCCTTTTTTTTAATTCTAAGTTACTAACGCGACATTTTGAGAAAGAGACCTTCTGCGAAAGAGGTTATAAAGCAGCTAGTAGTTATAACATCCCGAGAAGAACGTTACGGGATTATTTAAAGAGTGGAATGTCCAAACTAAATGTAGTTAGAAGATCAATATTTACTAGCGAACAGGAACAAGATTTTGTGAAAAGGATTATTAGGTTTGCAGATTTGGGGATCCCGTTAACGCCAAAGATGATACGCAAACAAGCATTTGTGTTTTGCGAAATATATAACATTCCTAACAATTTTAACAAGCAATTAGGCATTGCCGGACGAGACTGGTTTAAGTTATTCCTAAAAAGAAATAGCAATGAAGCAAAACGCAAAGCCCAATTTTTAAATCAAGCTAGAGGACAAAAACTCAACAAAGCAATCGTTTCACATCATTTTAAAGAAGTGGTAAAATTATATGACGAGTTAGGAATCCGTTACAATCCAGAGAGGCTTTACAATATGGACGAAAAAGGTTGCCATTTAACGATGCAAAAACAACCTACAGTAATCGCTCTGAAAGGAACAAAAAGAATTCATATACAAGTATCTGAACATGGCAAAAATGTCACGATCGTGGGTTGTGCAAATGCGTTAGGGAATTCCATACCGCCAATGAGTATATTTAAAGGCGTTCGAAGGAAGCCAGAATTCGAATTAAATCTGCCTCCAGGTTCAACTGTTAGCATGGCTCCGAAGGGAAGCATGACTTCAGAGCTTTTTATTGACTTTTTAAGACATTTCGTCAGATACAACATCTCGGGAAACTGCCTTCTTATATTTGACGGGGCAGTGTCATTTAGGCTACAGAATTGCTGAAGAAGCGGATATACTTGGTATCACTCTATACTGTCTACCCTCAAATACGACCTATGAATTGCCACCGCTTGATAAAGCCTGCTACAAACCATTCGAGAGTTACTGGGACCAAGAAGTTCTTCAACATTTTTATAAAACCCATGCACAAAAATTAACTCGCCCAGATTTCAATAAGATTTTGTCGAAGACATGGTTAAAATGTATGACACATGAAAACATCACTAGTGGCTTCCGAGCATCAGGGTTATATCCCTTTAATCCAAATATTTTGCCTGAAAGCGCTTTCGCAAAATCAGTGTTGACGGAACAACAGGCACCTCTAAATGAAGATAGAAGTGAATCTTGCGATATATCTCCAATGGCAGTGACCAATGAAGAGCTCGAACGTTTGGTGAATGTTCGGCAGCCAACCCCTACCCCTGCATTTTTGTTTTACCGTGTGAAAATCCTCATGGATGTCCACCACCCTGGGGTGGGTGGAGGGGTCTGTCAGACTCTTACTGACTAAAACCACACGGTGTCCTGCTGTTACCTTTAGCCGGGGTGCTGGAGTGCTTGCGCATTTCGTCACGCTGCCCCGGCCACGTGTTGGCCCGCATGAATCCATGCGGGCCCCGTCACCTTCAGCGGCCGCAAACGGCCACCATTCCTCTACAGAGAGGCGCGCGCGGAACACGGCGCGCCGCCGTCTCGGGCCTTTCACTCCCCAAGTCTGTTGCCTGCAGGCTTCACCCTAAGGCGGCCGGAGATCGTTCCGCGTGCTACGGCGCCCGGTGCGTCTACTACGGATTGGAAGGGAGGTTGTATCCTCCCTCTCCCTTTCCGCCGCCTCCTTCGCGACCATTACCACTGCATACTTAGCACAAGACGTCTCACTCTCACCGTCTCTGATTGAAAGTTTGAACACTTTTGGCGTAGACTTTTCTGCTCTAAAAGTCACTTCACCGCGTTCACCTGATTGAGTGTCCATCTCCACATGTTACATCGCCGCGCTCAACAGTTGTTTGGCCTGCTCATGAACACACTCCACAGCGTTCTCTTATTATGAGTCTAACGCCACAAGTGACTCCTCCAGACTCACACATCAAACCACATCCTTTGCAGTTAACTCCGTCATACACAAAAAGTCAACCCCCTTACAGATCGCCGGTTGCTTCTACAAGTGGCTTGCAAACTGTAAAGAGACTTGTATGTTATAGTTCATCTACTGATGCTTCCGACTCTGAACATACTTCTGACAGTGAAATGATGACAAGATTCATCACAAGACCACGTGTAGAGGAATCCTTACGCATTTATTCATATGACTCGGATTCTGAAGCAAATCATGAAGAAGACGTACCGTTGGCTCAGTTATCGCAGAAATCGTAATTTCAACAATTATGCCAACACCGAACTATGTAATCACCAAAAAAAGACCACGTCAAAAGCTTTGAATTACAAAGGCCAAAGAGTAAGTAAAGATCTATTTAATGACCCGAAAGAAACGAAAAAGAAAGCGGATAAATGTGAAGTAGCCAAACTAGCCAAAGTTAAAATAAAAGATTATAAAAAGCAGGCAGGCGATAAGGAGAATACAGCAAATAAGAGAAAATTAAGAGAACAGAATATTATAAAAACAAAAAAAAAGAGTACAGTACGTAAGAGTAAGTACAAACTAAAGGAAAACAAAAATAAATAACACCACTGGATTACTATCAAACGCGTGTTATGAGCATCGACAAAAGATTCCAAAATAATGAGTACTTATTTTTTGCTCTGTCTGTTGTTGAGTTATGCAAAGCGCAACAAAATGTATCAGTGTGTGCGCGCTTACGCCATGACGGAGCAGAGCCAACAGATGTCATACAAAATGTTCATCTGGTAATGCGTAATATTCGCGGTACGTCTGCATATTGGCACAAATCATAAATGGGTTAGTAATAAATTACTTAATTGACAAAAATAAACGAACTAAACTGAGAGGTAACAAGGTATAAATAAAAGCAAATTATTCATACTAATGTATTTTTATTTGAGGTTATTTAGTTCTTTCTTACAATAGATTTGCTAAAACTAATAGGTAGTTTTACACACTAGTTGTTTTTTACGTCATGTTATACTTAATATAAGTGAGATAATCATCAGTCTTCAATTTATAATCATAGAGGTATTTTAATTGCTTATTTTTAATCTTTATCACAAGTATAAGTCTTTCAATATCCTGTAAATTTTAGTAAAACTAAACTACTTACGAGAGGTATTCCAAATAGGTAACATTTTTATTTCAGTAATCATTCATTATTGTATAAAAAATTTAAACTTAATAATGTATGTAAAACGTGTAACGTTAAATGCGCAAAACCTGAAAATAGTTTGATCAGAATAACGAGCAGAATCAATTGAACCACTTTTTAAGGCGACTACACGACCTAAAGCGCGGTCACTGTCGGACTGCATAGAAAAGAAAGAGAAGCGCGATGACACAACCGTGGTAATTTATTGCAAATATGAAGCAATTATCTATTTACAAAAACTCTCAAACACCAAACAAATAAAAACCGTATACTAAAATTCGGGGAATTAAATTGTCTTTTAGATGGTGAAAGTTTTATGAAAATACACCCGATAGTGTTTGCGTGATTATCGTTTTTATGTCCGCGGTAGACACTACTTTACAAATTAATTACACTATGTTAAAAAAATATAATTGCAAATATTCACATATCAAATTACGAAGGAAATGGTCTAGTATAACATTTATTTTTTTCAAAGAAATCAGTCCGGTCGATTAGACGTGATGTTGAATTTAAAATCATTAGAAGTCGTATATCTGCGCCTTAATATAGGTCACATTTTCCAAAAAATCTTCTATAAAAACGTTGCCGTGTCTATTTATTAACAGGTCAAGCCATCACATGCGCAAACCCGCCAAAATAGGTAAACAAACACAAATTGTTGTCGACCAATTTAAATTTTCTCATACTCGGGATAATAATAGCTCTTATTTCAATGCAAATACGAATCTTCCATACAGTCAGTAAATGGTACTTTAGATCTAACACGAGATGTTAGACGGTACATCAAACTTTCGAGTCAATACGAGATATTGACCTAATGAATTTTATTAGAGTTAATACGAGATATTAACCAAAAAATATTATACCAGAATATCTGGAACCGGAGAGCGGTGCGTCTAGGCCTTCGTCTCCTGACCGCTCGCCTTCGCCGACGTCTGCGGCGGCGGAAGAAATACCCGCTGACTCAGCGAGGCTAGTGGATGAGCCAGTCACCTCTGCGCGCTCTGCGTCACCCGTGCCACCCGAACTTTCAACAACGGGGGGAAGTGCATCACAGCCAGCTGACCCCCAGGGTGTGACAGCCCCGGCTGATGACGCTAATGGGAACGATAACGTTCCTCCGATCGTAGGTCCCGAGCTATTAAGGGCTCTAGGGGAGTTTGAAACTGAGACCGCCGATTGGGGTCCAGATATCGTAGCTGATTTGTCGAAGCGATGGGACCCTATTCTTAAAGAGGGCCTTTAAAAGGAAACACGAGAGGAACTAATAAAAAGATACTTCCTAAAAACTGTTCCTAATTTAAAGCTCCAGTGCCTAATCCTGAAATAACTGCAATGTTAAATGAGTCCACAAACAATCGTGACGTAAGGATTCAGAAGAAGCAATCGCAAATGGGATGCGTCCTGACTGTCTTAGGAAGGACGATATCAGGTATATTGACCAAATCCAGTGACATTGCCGACATCCTTCGTCTTCTTACAGACGCGACAAAGCTGTTGTCGGATTCTCATTACTTGGAAACTGAGAGTAGAAGATCTCTTATCACTCCAATGGTTGACAAGACCTCTTTAGAGCCCTTTAGGGATAGAAAGTGAGACAGTCATCTTATTGGTGAGAAACTAGGAGAATTTATTAAATCTTCGCGTAGAATACAGAAGACAGGCAAGCTGATCCAGCCTACGGCTCAAACCAGCACTTTAAACTACAAAGGCGTCACGTCACGTCACGTCACGCCAGACTTACCACCGCTACGTTCGTGGGCAACCAAGACGCGGCGGCGGGACCAAAACAAGATCGAACTACCGCCGCCGCGGGACAATGGCGCCGGCGTTGACCCGTGCTCCACGAGCGTCGTCCCCTCACCAACACCCTGCATCACGCCACAAGGTAGCGGGAGCGCCTTCCACAACGAACGCGAAGCAGTAACTTCTCAGGTACACTCTCATGCTGGTCGCTTGAAGTATTATATTGAAGCCTGGAAAAAGGTTACTGACGACAAAATGATCCTTGAGACCATTTCTGGTTATAGAATTCCCTTTCTTAAGCATCCTGTACAACATCCGGGTATGGTTCCAAAATCATCTTTCTCGAAAGGCAGGAATCTGTTCTCTCTGCAACTCTTTTCCTGCTGCACATCAATGACCTACTTCAGCCTGGTATTGTTGGGTACGCGGATGACATTACAGTTTCAGAGAGATACTTGTCCAATGCAGGGGCCAGCGGGTCCGAAGTTCGATCCTTGAGAGAGGCCATGGTAGAGCGGACAGATTTGACCTTAAGCCTTGTCTCCCAGTGGGGTGATGACAATCTGGTCTCTTTTAATGCCACCAAAACACAGGCGTGTCTTTTTACCGCCAAAAGGAGTCGTTTTGACCAGACTCCTACTTTTCGGGGTACATCTGTTCCTGTAACTGATCGGCTCGAGCTTCTAGGCATGGAGTTGACATCTAGTCTCAACTTCGGCGCCACCATCGAGTACAAAGCCCAAACTGCGGCCAAGAAGCTGGGCATCCTAAATAGGGTGAAACGATACTTTACGCCTGGACAGCTTTTAACCCTATACAAAGCACAAGTCCGATCCTGCATGGAGTATTGCAGCCACCTTTGGGATGGCTCAGCAAAATACCAACTTGCCGCGCTTGACTCGGTGGAACGCAGAGCTAAGAGGCTCATTGGCGACGTAAAACTGGTGGATGCCAAGCTTCACAGCTTGGCTCATCGCCGCAAGGTTGCCTGCCTGTCGGTCTTCTACAGACTGTACTTCGGTGAGTGTGCCCAAGAACTTCACGACCTCATTCCACCGGCCCCCTTCTACCTTCGGACATCCAGGCGCACTGCAAGTTACCATCCCTACCTGGTTGCTGTTCCACCAATTCGCAATAAGCGTTTGCAAATGTCGTTTATAATGCGCACAGCAAAAGAGTGGAACTCTCTACCTGCGTCTGTTTTTCCGAGCGCATACAACCCGAATCTCTTTAAAGTGAGAGTGAACAGGCTTCTTCTGGGTAAGCTCGCTCCATCGTCGACTTTGTCTCTGTCACCTTTGACCTAGGCTAGAGTCAAGAGCAAGCCCATTTGAAATAAAAAAAAAAAAAAAGGAATCAGTGTCGATGTCATTAGGAGAACCGCTGGGTGGTCAGATCAATCAGCCACCTTTGCTAATTTTTATAATCGGCCAATCGCTCAAAGAAATTGTGAATATGCAAACGCGGTTCTCAGTAATCAATAATTAAGTTTTGTTATTTCTTTGGTTATAATCATTTAAGTTATCTTTTTTTTGTGTTTATTAATTGAAATAAGAATACATGTATTATTTACTTAAGGAATTCATTTTTCAATTTAGTCCTACCTATAACATTGCAAATGTCTATCTCTAAACATCTACAGGTGAACATTTAAATCTCGAAAGACGAAGACAGGATAATTTAATAATCAAACGAACTTACCTGAAGTGAAGTTCGATTATAATTATCCTGTCTTCGTCGGAGAGATTTAAGGTCCCTCCCAACCCTGACATTCAGGTGGACCTTTCATTTCCCTAAACAATGTTATAGTTCGTCCATTAGACCGGTACTCTGAACTGAATGTGGAATGTTGTAGTAGGGTGATCGAGCGCCTATGGAGATAGTGCTATCACTTTCTTTCCTATGGCGCTAAACTATGTGCGAGTGAGTCAAAGCGTAGCGAGGCTACTACAGGTGAACATTTAAATCTCTCCGACGAAGACAGGATAATTAAAATCGAACTTCACTTCAGGTAAGTTCGTTTGATTATTAAAAAAGCTCTTATTTTGATATTACAAACAGACACTTCAATTTTGTTTATTTGTATGTAGTAGGTAAGTATGTGCAGGTAAGTCATAGCTTCTGCTTCGATGGCTAGTCTCTGCTGAGAGTGGCCGCCAAGGCAAGTACAGGTGCAGGAGGTGCAGGTGCAGGGGCCGATTGCCCTTTGTACGCGGGAGCTGCCTGCCGCTGCCAGTCATTCCTTTGAACGGCAAACTCCCGCTTGAGATCCTCCAGTTCGGATCGGAGACGGTCGTTCTCCTTCCACAACTTTGCTGTCTCCTCCGAGGTCGTGCGATCAAGGAGAATTTCCGCCACTTCTCTGATCCCTTTTGCCGCCTCTAAGGTCTTAGCACACGTATCAAATCGGAAAGGGATCGGCACCGTATCGCCTTTCGCGTCGCCGTCAAACAGGCGTCAACCTAACGTAAGCACGTAACCAAAGCGGATCAGAAGCTCCTATACGTCGACTCGGCTACGGTGAGGCGACGCCGCGCTTACGGCTCGCCGACTGCTAGTTGATGGTGCAGCAGGCAGGCCGGAGGGGTGAGAGGGGCAATGTTGCACGAAGAGACGTAAGCGCGGGGACGACGAGCCGTAACGCACCGCACGGCGGATTGTGAGCTTGTCCCGAGGCAAGGTGATTACGTTACGATTCCGATTAGTGTGCGTTGCAGTAGGGAGTTTTATACAAAAAATACTGAACGGCTCGAGTTGATACGGTGCCGATCCCTTTCCGGTTTGATACGTGTGTTACGACCTACGAGTTACGACCTACGAGGCACGCGTGGTCGAAATTCGGTCATGAGGACTCTTATTTCTAAAAATAAATGGAGTGAACGTGCTTACCGGTCGATAACCGCAATTTGCAAAACCACACAAAACAAATAAGAAAATGAACAGGTTGTCCCACATATTTATTTATTTTATCTGTGTATATAAAGTAGTTCCCTCGTTGAACTGAATCTAATCGGAGCTACACTAACAGGCAATATTTTATTACTTTTTAAAGTAATTGGAAGGCGACTTAAATGGTGTTCGTTAGGCTACGGAAACGAAGCCAGCGATTGCGGGGTGGAGGCGGCGGTGGCACGGGGAACGGCGGGGCAACGCAGACCCGGTCTCGAAGCCAGCGGACAGATCGCGCGCCGCTAGAATGGCGTAGTGTTGTGTTATGAGAAATTGGTGTCTTTTAAACTCAAACTCAAAGCATTTATTTCAATTAAACCAATTACAGGCACTTTTGAATTGTCAAGGGGTCGGTCAGTCGGAAAGATGAAGCTAGTTGCCCATTCCAAAGCGTAGGTACCTATGGAGAAGAACGGGCAAGAAACTCCATGGACACTCTTTTGATGTTTTTTTGCTCTTTTGTCTTTTTTGGTCACAGATGTGACCATAAATAATACTCCGTTATCTAGAGTAACAAAATTTAAGTACCTGGATCACTGGGTCACTCAGGACTTGAATGATGACCTGGACATAGAGAGGGAACGCAGGGCGATGGCTGTCCGAGGTAATATGCTGATCCGCAGATTTGCACGTTGTACGACGCAAGTCAAAATTACCCTTTTCAGAGCATACTGCCAGTCTTTTTACACGTGCAGTCTGTGGGTCAGGTATACGCCGAGGGCATGCAACGCCCTGCGTGTCCAGTATAACAATGTATTCAGGATGCTGTTGGGTCTACCACGCTTTTGTAGCGCTTCCGGAATGTTCGCCGAGGCCAGGGTTGATGGTTTTCATGCCATTATACGGAAACGATGCGCTTCCATTCTCGGTAGATTGCGTGCTAGCTCCCACAGTATCCTGAGTGTACTGTGTGATAGGTGGGACAGTCCCATGCTGGCTCACTGGATACGGCTGCACACTTAGGTGTCAGTCGTTTCAATTTGCATTTCTCAATTTTGTGGTTTTTACTAACATTAGGTTAAGACTTTTACTAACAACATATGGATTTTTAATCTGAAAGAAATGTGTTATTATTTATTTCGTTTATTTATTTATGTACATATTTATGTACATATGCAGAAAAGCTTACCGTAATTTGGGTTTTATGCTACGTATGGTGCGTGGTTTTAATAACATTAAAGCAGTTATCGCCTTATATAATGCTTTAGTTAGAAGCCAATTAGAATGTAACGCAGTCATTTGGGCTCCACATGAATCTAAATATAGGCTCATGCTGGAGAGAGTACAAAACAAGTTTGTGAGATACTTGTACTTGCGCTTGTATGGTGTATACCCATTTTATCCGCTTACGTACCCGACTTTATTTATTTTGGGTATGGTTGGATATAACGAACTGAGGGTCAGGAGGGATCTCGCACTCACCTCGTACATATTCAAAGTACTTAGAGGGAGGGTACATAATGCGGAAATATTGGGGCACATAGGTCTGTGTGTACCGGACAGGTACGTGTGGCGACGACGACAGCCACGGCTGTTGGCGGAGCCGCGCGCTCGGACCAATCTTTTAAGTGAGGCGCCACTGACGCGTGCACTCCGCACTCTCAACCTCATAGCTAGTGACACGGACCTATTCTGTTGTTCTCTGAGTGAGTTCACTAAGAATGCATTGTTTGTAATAAGTTACAAAATTTAATTATTTTAAGAAGTTAGTAATAAGTTAGGATAACAGTTTAGATAAATGTACACTATCGCAATAGGTTTCCCTGTAAAGATAGATGTAAGTTGGGAAATAAATAAATAAATAAATATTAATTTACATTTTTAAATATTTCTTAAAATATAAAAAATACGTATAAAAAGCATTTAAAAATATAAAAAATAGTATTCCGCCGGTGTCGGGAGCAGGGTCCAAGCTACCGGTGGTTAGGGCTCCAGAGACAGGAACCTCACAATACGAGCCGTATCAAGGAGTACTGCCTTCTGAATCAGGCCCTTGATCCAACCGCCTAACGAGAGCCTCGACAGATGTTGGTCGAGGCTTTGGGCCATAAGCCCATTGGCCGATACGACAATCGGCACAATGATAGCCGAGCTCACATTCCACATATCAACAACCTCGCGTGCTAAGTCAAGATATTTAATTTGTTTCTCTTGCTCAGCTTTCACGAGGTTCCCGTCATGTGGAATGGTAACATCGACAATCATTGTGCGGCGCGCTAATCGATCTATCACCACTATATCAGGCTTATTGGCGACAATAGTCCTGTCAGTAATGATAGACCGATCCCAGTACAGCGTGGCATGGTCATTTTCAAGAACTGGGTCGGGCACATACTTGTAATACGGTACCTCAGAATCCACAAGTTTATATTTCAAAGCAAGTTGCTGGTGAATAATCCTGGCTACTTGGTTATGCCTGTGCAAGTACTCGCCGTTAGCCAGACGAGAACAACCAGAGATAATATGTCTGATAGACTCACCCGGACGGTGGCATGCCCGACACACGTCAACCGTCCCGTCCTTCATAATATGTCTCCGGTAGTTATTCGTCAAGATAACTTCGTCCATAATTGCACAGACGAAACCTTCGGTTTCTCCGAAAAGATCACCAAAACGTAACCAGGATACGGACGCTAAGAAATCTACACCGGGCTCATGAAGAGCCCGATAGAAGCGCCCGTGAAGCTCCTTGCTTTGCCATACCTTCTTGCGGTCATCGGTAGTAAGCACTACAGGTTTGCGCCAGTTCTCTTTAGCCATGGACAGCGGGGTGAGCCCTTTGTCCACTGCGACCACATCACGGTGCATACCCACTTCAGCTTTTAAAAAATATTCCCTGAGACTGCACACCTCGCGGTTGTGGAGGGTCTTTGCATTTAAAAAGCCTCGACCCCCACACTTCCGCGGGATATACAGTCTCATCACCGATGATCGTGGGTGATGCATCCGATTTGCAGTCAGCAGTGTGCGGACCCTTCTATCCAGGGCGTCGAGTTCGGTTTGAATCCATTTGAGTATGCCGAAAAAGTACATCAAAACCGGCATGACCCAACCGTTGAAGGCTCGCACCTTATTTCCGCCCGAAAGAAGACTAATTAATACCTTCCTCAGGCGACAAAAGAAGCGTTCCTTCAACGATTGCTTCATGTCAGCATCGTTGATGCCTAACGCTTCCGACATACCCAAATACTTATAGCTTTCGGATGAAGAGAGGGATCTAAGGTTTATGGAATCCGAAAGTTGAATTCCCTCAGAATCCATAATCTCCCCTCGCTTTACATGCATGACTGCACATTTGTCCACACCAAATTCCATCCTGATGGCGCTACTGAAAGTTTCAGTTACCTTCAGTAGCTCCATCAGACGCAATTTGTTGGGGGCAAAGAGTTTCAAATCGTCCATGTAGAGGAGGTGAGATATGACCTGACCACCTCTCCTCAACCGATAGCCTAGACCTGAATCCTCCAGTAGTGTGCTTAGAGGATTCAGGGCTAAGCAGAACCAAAGTGGACTCAAACTGTCGCCCTGAAATATTCCCCGCTTAATCCATACAGGTTCATTATTCCCCTGAATCTGCCGACATCCTGGATAGCGAAGGACCGTCTTCCATTGCCCCATACACGACTCAAGGAAGTTGCGTAGAGTTGCATCTATCTTGTACAACTCCAGCACCCTCATGAGCCATGTATGTGGTACCGAGTCGTAGGCCTTCTTATAGTCTATCCAACATGTCGACATATCCTTGCGGGATCGACGAACCTGTTGGCTAATGGCCATGTCTATGAGGAGTAGCTCCTTAGTACCGCGAGACCCATTCCTACATCCATTTTGAGAGGCAGACATAATCGAGTTACTCTCAATGTGCGTATTATGGATTGGTCGTTGAGCGCCGAGCAAAGCGGTCGCGTTATCGTGTATCTAATTAATTACCTAACATCGTTTCAACGACTTTAAACCTTATATACGCTAAAACAAAGCTTACTTTGCTTTATCACCCAACATCTTATTTTGAATTACAATTATTATTAGATGAAAATAATTAGTACAGAACTGTGAAAAGTGTACGTCATTATGAGTGTAGTGAGGTCACCTACTGGACCTGCCTCCGCTGTCCTTAGCAGCTCGCAGCCTGAACTATCCAGAATCGATGTCTGTGATAGCGACCCGGCAATCTATGTTACTCGTAACCGTGGACCAAAACGCATGAAGCCGGACGGTGATGAAGACGGTACACTTAGAGGTGAACTTTCGGAATTCCGCAGTGAAATGATGTCTGTGATCCGTGAATTTACCAAAACTCAGTGCGAAACTGTAAACAAAATATCGCAAGATGTATCGGCCATTAGGCAAGAGGTAAACAACATCACACACACGGTTGAAAAACTCTCCACCGAGCAAATCGTCATAAAAAATGATTTATCTGAGCTCAAGCAATCTAAAACCATAACGGATGAAAAAATAAAATGTTTAGAGTCCGATATTCACTCCATTAAAATGGTTGCAAGTACCCACAGCCTTTCCCAAAATAAACTGAAGTCACCGTCGTATAATGATATAGTTACGGAGCTATACGACAGGTCTCACAGGGACAAGAATATTATCGTGGTGGGTATACCGGAACCAAACTGCGATCAACGAGAGCAAAGAGCCATGCACGACATGAGTCAGATAACAAAAGTAACAAATATTATTTACGAGAACTGTCCCGCACCTATTAATGTTATACGCCTTGGGAAATATAATCCCTCTAAAACACGTCCGATTAAAGTTAGCTTCGCTTCTTGGGAAACCTCAAGAATCATCCTCCGTAATAAGAATAAATCTCCTAGTGATAATCTTAAAATATACCCAGACCAAACTCCGTGCCAACAAAAGTTTTTGAAGGAACTACGAGATGAGCTTCAAGTGCGAATCGATAATGGTGAGCAGGACCTAACAATAAGATACATCAAAGGGACTCCAAAAATCGTGTCAAAAAACTCGAACAACAAGGCCGAAAACAATACAACAATAACCTAACTACTACTTCAACTACCCCATATACGAAAAGAAAAACCAAATACCTACATATTTTATATCAAAACGTCAGAGGTCTGCGAACTAAAACAACAACATTCAAAAACTCAATATTAGGAATTACGACTGACATAATCGCCCTAACAGAAACATTTCTTACAAGTTCAGTCTATAACTCAGAGCTGTTTCCACCTGGGTACACCGTGCTACGTCAAGATCGAGCAGGCGACGTCGGCTGGGGAGGAGTTCTTCTGGCTGTGCGCGACTGCTACGACGTCCGACGTATCACCGACATAGACGGACTTCAACCCACTACCGAAATATTATTCGCCGTTATTAAACGTAAGGCAATAAAAATGTTATGCTGTTTAGTTTACTTACCACCTAGTTACAACGATAGGCAATATTTAGAAGTACTACAAATAATTGAAAATGCAACTTGTAAGTTTTCTGGCCTTGATTTTCTATTGTTAGGTGATTTTAACCTGCATTCTATGAGTAAAACTGTCCAAGATCAATTTGTATACTTTCTGGATTTCGGTAGACTGAAGCAACACAGCCATGTTGTCAATTGCTTTGGAGGCCAATTAGACCTAGTCATAAGTGGATTGAGCGAGGAACGTGTGAGTGTGACAGATAGCATTGAGGCACTGGTACCTCCTGACCGGTATCACCCACCGCTTGACGTGTGCGTGGCATGGCCGCCTGTGCGCCCGGTCGCCGCGATACTGCCGCCAGCGCTGCCGCCGCCACAGCGTCGCACCCCGGACCCCGCAACGCTCACCTTCGACGCCCATCCCCAATGGAACTTTCGTAAGGCAGACCTGTGTACACTGTACGCCAACATGGCTAGCATTGACTGGGGCGATGTTACCAGCGCTCGCGACGTAGATAGTGCAGTAGAAATCTTGTATACCAAAATATTCACCGTTTTCAATAGTTCCGTCCCCATCAAAACACGCAAAAGAAGCTCGGGTCGTTACATATATCCCACCTGGTTTACAGCGGAAATTATACGTAATATCAAGAATAAGTACTATAACCATAAAAAGTTTAAACAATCGGGCAAACCATTCAACAAAGAGTTATTCAAGTACTATCGCGAATTAGTAAAAACACAAATCGATGAATCATATGCTAATTACATGGAGTCTATACAGAATAAAATACGTAAAGAGCCGTCGGAGTTTTGGACATTTGTTAAGAACCAACGGAACGATAAACAGCCGAACTATGAATACTTATATAACGGTAAGACAGTGACGGGACAAGCTGCTGCAGACGCTTTCGCAGAGTACTTCGCGTCGGTCTTCCTTAAAGACATTCCTACCTTAGACCCGGAAGGTATTAATATAGATGCGGGCCTAGCTCCAGATTCGTTCCGAGTTACTGTCGATCCCATAAACCCTCCGGAATTCAGACGCATCCTAAAACGAATAAAACCTTTTTCCTCATCAGGTCCAGATGACATCCCACCATTCATTGTAAAAGATTGTGCTTCAGTGTTAGAAATACCTCTGCTCCATATATACAATTTGTCTATAGCAACCAGCACCTACCCGACCCGCTGGAAGTCTTCTAGGGTCACGCCAGTCCCAAAGAGTTCTCTTAAACACGAGTTAGTTGAATACAGACCAATCGCTGTCCCTTCCGTGTTTGGAAAAATCTTCGAAACCCTACTGGCCAGCCACATAAGCTCACAAGTTAAGGTGCGCCTGGATGACGCCCAGCATGGATTCAGAGTTGGTCGATCTACCGCCACCAATCATATTAACTTTGTAGACTATACGCATTCCCAACTAGACGCAGGGTGGCAGGTAGATACGGCCTATTTTGATATACAGAAAGCGTTCGACAGGGTCGATAATGATGTGCTCCTAAGCAAACTCTCAGCAATAGGATTTACACCAAAATCACTACAACTCTTTGCCAGTTATTTAGCTGACCGCCAGCAATACGTTCAGCTCGCCGGGTACAAATCTCAGTCCTATTACACTAGATCTGGCGTGAGCCAAGGAAGTACCCTCGGGCCTATACTATTCCTAATCATGGTCAATGATCTACCCCAGGCCATCAGGAATGCAAAATGTCTGATGTTCGCGGACGACCTTAAGTTATACATGGGCGTGGGATCGGTTAATGACTGCGAAGCTCTCCAGAACGACATATCTAACGTTATTGAGTGGAGCGTCAGGAATCATCTGCAATTTAATAAAAAAAAATGCCGAGTTATGACTTATACTAGGAGTAGGACCCCTATTCAATACAGTTATCGAATACTAGACAGTACGCTGACAAGAGTCCACGAGATGCGTGATCTTGGCGTGACATTTGACCCTCGCCTCAATTTTAGGGAACACATCGTGTCTATGACGAAAGCTGCTAACAGAACCCTCGGTTTCATCATGCGTCAAACGTACAAGTTTCAGGATTCTAGACCGGCAATCATGCTATACAACGCGTATGTTCGCAGCCGGCTAGAGTATAATGCTCTCATCTGGGACCCGTACGAGGCCAAGTACAAACTTTTGATAGAAAAGATACATAAAAAATTCTGCCGATACATATACAAGAAGAAATACGGGTACTACCCATTTCTTTATCCCTCGCTTTTTGTAACGGGTATGCTCGGACTCGACACTCTGGAGTTGAGAAGGAGCTTGCAGGCAATTATACACTTTTATCATTTACTCACCAATAAAATCGACAATCCCTCAGCACTGATACATGTGAACCTAAACGTCCCTATGGGAGCCATGCGGGGTGCGGGGGAGCGCGGTTTGCGTCGGCGGCGGCCCCTGCTGGCTGCGGCTGGTTCCCGCACCCGTGCTACAAGAAATGCAACCACACGACGTACTCTTGCGCTCCTCAATTCGATCTTATTAACTCAAGATGTGGACCTATTCACTGACAAGTTGAACAAAATTATATCCGCGGCAAATGTTCACCTCGCACATTGTCATACTACTATAAGTTAAGTCGGCGAAAGCAGACTATAAGGATTTTTAAATTTAACCTCACGTAATCTAGCCTAAGCTGTATTTTACTATAAGTTAGTACTTAAACATTAGTATCTAATAATATATATTACCTATGTTAACAACAAATAACTGTAAGCGTATATTACTACCAAAGTCACTTGTTTGTAGACGCCTTGGGTTGCCTGTTAGTCTACAAAATGTTTAATAAATAAATAAATAAATTAATTTTCGCTCTCAAAATGGATGTAAGAAGTTTATAAACCGTCGACAAACACGTGATCGGTCTATAATTCTTGGGTTCCGCGGGACTACCTGATTTATTTATGGAGCAGGTGGGTAACGCCTGTTGTTAGAAACTGCGGTAGCGACCCAGACTCTAAAGATGACTGGAACTGAGATGCCAGGCAAGTGTGTGAACTAATTAGCCATTTCAACCAAAAGTTGTGCAGTCCGTCCGGTCCCGGCGATTTCCAATTCGGTAACGGACGGACCGCTTTGGCAACGTCTAATGGCGTAATCAGTACTGTTTCCATTTCTGGTACAGTCTCACACACTCGCTCGACATCCCGTATCCAGCCAGCTTCAGTGTGACAGACGGGCACCGACCAGATGCTGCGCCAAAATGCACTCGTGGCGGTATCATCCGGGCGGCATACATCTGTCACATTTTGTTCAGGTCGCTCCCAAGCTCTATACATCCACCTTTCATCGCTCTGGAACATGCGATTCTGCGTGTATCGATCAATCCGCCGCTTATACCGCCGAATTCGACTCGCCCATGCACAAAGTTTCTGCTTCAGGAAAACGATGCGCTCTGTGACACGGGATAGGTATGTATTCTCGAGGGCTGATTCCAGTCCCCGAGAATGCTCGCCTCACAAAGCGCATCGCTCGTGGTCGTGTATTGCCCTCCCTGAAGCAGTATAGTTTGCCGATGAGTACCCTGGTCTCATCGATACGACACTCGATCCTGTGCTGCCAGCCTGGTACGGCTGGTTTTGGTCGAGTAGCTCTGTCACAACTTGGGAACTTGACGTTAGCTAAACGACATGCCGCCACAGCCGCACAATACAGGATCGAGTGTGTATCAACGAGATCCTCGCTGCTCAGCATTGTCGGCTGTTAATGCTGCTACAAATTTTGGCGGCAAAGACAGAGGAGGGCAAAATAATGTTTTCTATACATTAAAATCTCTAACAAATAATCAGAATATTTTTGGAGTCGGATGTGTAGCACATATTTTCAATAATTCTGTCCATAGTGCTCTTGATTCCTTGCCATTATGCTTTGAAAGTATTGTCATGCAGATTCACAATAATTTTGCTACATTTACCTTGCGTACAGAGGAACTCAAAAGTATTTGCTCAGAATTAGACGTTCGTTTCAAAGTTTCAAACAAATACTTTATCATTCAAATACGCGTTGGTTGAGTCTTTTCCCAGCGATAGAAAGGATTTTACAACTGTAGGAGCCCCTTAATCTGTCAAGCTCCGCTAATGAGACACAATTGATTTTCTATTGTTGCGGCCTGTGCCCGCATAGCAACCAGCGCGGCGCGCACGCAGCGGGCCGACGTCATCAACAGACCATCTCCGCTGAGCCAACCAGAGCGCCGCCGCCGTTACGACCAGCGGCAGATGGGTGTGTTCCCAACCAGTCATACTGTAACATGTCACAGTGTGACTCGTTGGGTTAGGTTAGGTTAGGTTAGGTTAAAACTGAGACCCCTCTACGCACGAGCCGAGCGAGCGAAGCGAGCGGTGCCGCGGCAGCGGCCGGCGAGTGCCAGAAACGACTTGCGCAAATAGAAAAAAAAGAGCTAAAAAGAGAAAATTGCGATTGTTCCCAAAATCCCAATCCCAACGAGTCACACTGTGACAGTTACAGTGTGACTGGTTGGGAACAAATCGGCAGATGTCACGCCACACCGCAGCGGACCAATCTCCTCGGCTCGCCGACCTCGCTCGGGCTCTGCGGTAGGAGGCCGGGGACTCGTTCACTTGCTCCGACGCGGCACCACCGATCGGTCAACATACGCATAATATTGTAACGGGTCCTAGAATTTTGTAATCTTGTACACGTCAGTTTAAATTTAAAGTCTAAATAAGTATTGGTTTCTTCTATAACAGTATTTAATTTAGTCTCCCTAACCCACACCTAAGCATAGGCGTCAACACTATTGATTCGTCGCCGATCGGCGAACCGCGCCGCTTGACCGATTAAGTCATATTTCCTGAAAAGGAAGAATAATGCATCCAGAACTTTGAGGGAGTCTTTTGAAAATGACCTCAACGAAGGCTATTTTTGGGTTGTTCATTCTTTCATGGCCATTTATCAAAATCGCATCAAAGATACGGAGAAGTCTGATATTTCTGTAAATGAGGTTATGGAAAATTGTTCTGAGATAATGAAGAGCATAAATGCAAGGATTGAGCAAGACTTTTTTCCAATGAAAGTGACTTCTATTATTTCTAAATTCAGAGAAAACAATGAAAATTCTGAACAAGTGACTGATGCATTCAAAGAGAATATTAAAAACATGCACATTATTGCAGTAAACTATTTACGATCTTGGACTGAAAACTTATACAAGGACACAAAACATTTCATATGGATGACGTTAAAAGAAGTTCCTGAATGGAATCAAGTTTCTGAAACTATAAACATCCTAGCACAAAACAACGTTAAAGTTGACGATAGCAAATGTTTTGACCAACTGCAAAACCTTAAATCTTTTCTGAACAGTAAAAAAGAGGACGTTAATTTCAAGAAGCTGTTAGCACACAAGAAATGGATAGCCTATTTTAAATCGATGAGTAATCCAGATTGCTTTTCAGAATTCCTTACTCTTTGTCAATTTTATTTTGCCATCCCAGGGCATACGAGTAACGCAAATGTTGAAAGAGTTTTTTCGGTAATAGGTCAGCAATGGTCAAAAGAACGCAACAGATTACATGTAGACACTGTAGCTAAAATGTTGGTTGTAGAATTTAATTTAAAAGACTTTTACAGTACCTACTATTTAAAAAAAACTGAGCTGTTAAGGCAGGTTTCTTCTAACACAAAATATTAATTATTTTTATTAGATTTACCTTAAAGTAAAAAATGTTTTGTTTTATTTTTTGTGTTAAGACTGATTCGTTATTCAATTTCATTTCATTAGACGAAGATTTTAAAAATGTTAATTTTATTAATTAGTGAAGAAGTTTTGTTTGATTTTCTTAATTTTATTCATTAGTGCAGAAGTTTTGTTTTGTTTTCTTAATTTTATCTTTGTGTTTTCCCTTGGGAAATAATAATATTAATGAATGATTAGTAGTAATAAAGACTGATACGTTATTAAATTTTATTTTATTTCATTAGAATTTAAGAAGTTTTATGGTAAATGATAAAAAAACCTAGTTTTACGTAAAAACTATTTTGTCGAATTATTACTAAATAATTATTTTGTAAAAACTATTTTGTAAAAACTATTTTGTCGAATTATTTAGTAATAATTCGACAAAATAGTTTTTACGTAAAACTAGGTTTTTTTATCATTTAGGGTGTCCGGCTTTTTTACCCAAATATCCGGCCAAACTGGCTGCTCTGTCCGGCTATTAGGTTAGACGACCTGGCAACCCTAGTCGCAGATGTCACTGGGTTCACAATACTTAGAAATCAGCCGTCTACCGCAATAAAATATACTTGCCCAGACTTGCGTATTGCAACTTGGAATGTCCGTGGGGCCTCAAACCCGGCCAAAAAATATAAAATATACGCTGAACTTTCAATTAGGGGCATTCATGTAGCCTGCATACAAGAATCAGGTATGAATTCAGGAGCATACACCTCTACACACTACGAATGGCACCTCTATGGAACCGCAGGTAAAGCATACCGGGGACTTGCAATTCTAATCAGAAAAGATGCCCAAATTGAATTAGTTAACAGAAAAAAGGATACAGACGCAATGCCAGAAAGTTGACATGGGAAATGACAAGCCTGCTCATCTGTAAGTATATAATCAATTCTCACATCAACAGTTGTACATCTATAGCAAACAGATCCTTTTCAGGCTTATTAAACTTGATCAGACACAAACCAAGGAAATGTACTTTAATAATTCTTGGCGACTTTAATGCTCATATTGGTCGCCATGATACACCAAGTTTCCAACGCAAAGGGCTGATCCAACAAAACCAACACCATGACCTTTCCAAATACAATGGGGAAATGTTAATGGATATAGCCAACAGGGAAAAACTTCAAATAGAAATGAGAAAAGCGAGATCATCATGCAGGATAACATGGTCAATGGACCCTCAGAAATCTCAATGCGATCACATTATAACGCCACATGCAACAAAAAAAACTCTTCGAACTTATTAAAGGCGAATGGTCTGCTAGGGGCACGTCCGGCCATAAAATAATCAGGGGTCAGCTAAGAATAAACCGAATTTCAAACAAAAAAGAAAACACCAAACACAATAATACACAAAGACAACAGCAAGCCGCGAAGGAAACAACAATGGCGGCCAAGGATTTCAACTATAGACAGAGCTATTATGCCGCCCTCAATAGTAAATTCACGAAAATAAAATACCTAGATTGCATAACAAAAAAACTACAACATATCGGAATCAACTCAACGGACGAAAACATCGAAATACCCTAGAATAACTTAACGGAAATATTAAAAGCGGCTGCCTATGAAACTCTGATGCTTCAGCCAGTTCTCTCCAGAGACCATCGACTAGCTCTTGCTAACCTACAAAAGGCTAAATTCTTACAAAGTAGACAACCAGATAATCGGAATAGGCACAACCTAGTAAAAGAACGTTGGGCAACACTTCAAAAGGTTAAATATCAGGAAGAGCAAAAAGCATGCAGGGCCTGCCTCAACGGACTGGGGAAAAACCACCCTGCAAAACGCATGCAGATGCTATACTTTTTTACAGTAGAAACAAACTTCAAACAAAACGTCGAAAAAGATCTACTTATATACCGATGACCAAATGAGAGCAAATATTTTAAAAATCCGAGGGCCATCTTATACCAACAGTTAATATTAAAAAGCCGATAACCGAAGTACAGTGTGATGGACCCAATGCGGATGACGTAATGGGAATCATTAATAAAATGCGAAACAGGACAGCTCCCGGAACTGACCAAGGTGGTAATCGAGCTTTACAAAGCAATGCCCCAAATAATACAATAAGCCGTAACCAAACACATGAACAAAGCTTGAACGAAGCACCCGACACATGGCTGGAGACAGTACAGGTACCAATTCCAAAAAAACAATAACCCTAAAGATGTGAATGAATATCGCCGCATATCGGTTTGCCCGTATGGGTTACAGAATTTACGCCTCCTATGTACTTAAAAAACTAGATGAGATAATAACGGAATTAGGCAACTAACAAGCGGATTTTTTAAACGATAGATCAACAGACGACCATATCTTTACGCTTAAAAGGGTCTTAGATGAAGAATGGCGTGCAGGTAAAAGAATGTATGTACTCGCCCTCGATATAGAAGAGGCCTTTGACAACGTCGACCTCAATGCACTAAGAGACATCTTATTACAACGAACCAACAGATCGCTAACCAAGAGGATAATCAAGGTATGCATGAATGAGCGTACATGCGTCAAATGGTGTGGCCAGCAAAGCAGTTGGACTATTAAAGGAAAGGGAGTCAAACAAGGTTGCCCTCTGTCCCCTCGCCTGTTTACACTGGTCATCGACGAAGTCCTTAGAACTCTCGACGAGGAAACCCAATTAATAAAACTTGATCAGGATCGTGAAATCTCACTCCCCCTAGTACTATCAATTACGGACAACCTTATCATCATTACAGATAAGATAGGTGGTAGGGCTAACCTTCCCCGTTATAATATATATGTATACACGAGCGGCAGGTTGACGACGGTAGAGGCAATGTGCCGCTCGTGTATATTATGAGCACAGACAGTCGAGTCCTATAAGAAAAAACAAAAATCAAAATGGCACAAAAAAGCAAACCAAAGAAAAAACCTGTCATAGACAACGGATTACAATACCCGTAAAAAATACTATAGACATTTTGCATACCGCATTTTTTTAAACCATAGATATTAGATGACATGTATTTTTTAAAGTTAAGTAAGATAGAGATGTCAAATGGGCAGAGACAGGGGCATAAGTTATGCTAATGTTATGAATATTTCAAGCTAATAGATCCCATGGCCGATTAACTGGTAACAACTGGTTTTGGTATGTGTCCATTGTTGCTGAAGGTACGAGATTTTGTAACAATATTTTGCTAGTAAACAAGGTATCTTGTTACCCAGTAACCTTTTCTTTTTCCCAACTATGTTGGGGTCGGTTTTTAGGGTTCCGTACCCAAATGGTAAAAACGGAACCCTATTACTAAGTCTTCGCTGTCCGTCCGTCTGTCCGTCTGGCTGTATCTCAAGAACCGCGATAGCTAGACAGTTGAAATTTTCACAAATTATGTATTTCTGTTGTCGTTATAACAAAAAATGCTAAAAACAAAATAAAATAACCACTTAAGGGGGGCTCCCATACAAAAAACGCGATTTTTTTGCCCTTTTTTGCTCGATATCAATAATGGCAACAGGTAATAGGCACTTGAAATATTCAGAAAATACTCAGTTGTATTTTTACTTTAATAATAAATAATAAAATAAATATTTAAGGGGGGCTCCCATACAACAAACGTGATTTTTTGTATTTGTAGTGTTAAATATTGTAAGGTGGTACGGAACCCTTTGTGTGCGAATCCGACTCACACTTGGCCGGTTTTTTTTGCCGTGGAGAAATGCTCATGCATTCTGCACTACCACGGGGAGATAGTGCAGTTATGTGGGACTCTAACCCACTAAAACTCCACGGTGTCCTCCTCTGCCGCTTACGGCGGGAACACGGGCATGCGTCAGCACTCATCCGTGAACCCGCCGCGGCTGTCCGTCACCGGACCCTCCTCTGGGGAGTATTCCCCATCACCGGCGCACCAGAACACATAGCACGCCGTGACCACCCCAGGGACCAAACCAACACATGGGCGCCAGACGATGGAGTTGGCTTCTAGTCTAACCGTATGCAGCTGAATACCAGTATTTTACATGAAGCGGCTGCCTATCGGACCTCCACAACCCAGTTACTGGGTGACACGATACTCCTTGACATGACTGGTTGTCAGACATTCGGGCTTCGGACTACCCGTAAGGACTGTCAAAGATCCACAAATTACGATGACAATGCATGGAGGGGTCTCGGTACGTAGAGGATGGTTACCCATCCACGTACCGACCTCGGCAAGTGTTGCCTAACTTTGAAGATCGAGGCTTCCGGCTGATATTATTTAGCCACGAACACCATCCCCCCAATCAATGGATAATATTATAAGAGTATAATAATATAGTACTTACATGCCGTATTACAAAACGTGTCGTTCGCGTATTTGAGCACCGTACTCATAATATTATGTACAGACGCCAGCACATCAAGCTACCCGAAACTGTAAAATTTTCCCAATCAACTTTGAACCTTATGAATTAGCGATAAAGTTGAAAATCTATTAAAGAAATTTGACAGATTGTAGTAGCTTGATGTGCTGGCGTCTGTACTAGCTGCTGCCCGCGACTTCATCCGCGTGAAATCCTTTCCTAAATAAAAGTTTTTTTTTCTAAAATAAAAGTAGCCTAAGTTACTCCTTATTTCATCAGCTATCTGGCAGTGAAAGTCCCGTCAAAATCGGTCTAGCCGTTTCAGAGATTAGCCGGAACAAACAGACAGACAGACAAAAATTGTAAAATAAAATAAAAATTATATATGTACCATGTATACATTCATATGCATTTAGTAAAAAGCGGTTATTTTAATATTACAAACAGACGCTCCAATTTTATTTATTTGTATAGATAGATTAGGTAGGTACCTTAAATATCATCACTCGTGGAAGCTATTTCAATGCACCTCCGAAGATACATTAATAATGAGAAGTACAGACAAAGATAGCACGGCAAATTATGTATTCATACTCACACGGGATCCCACTTAGGTAAATCTATTTACGAGTATCTTTTATCTTAGGGAATAGGGTGCACAAAACTGTCAGCTTGTTATAAATAACATAACATCACCTGACGCCTACGTTCCCGAAAGAGTATACAGAGGTGCTGCAGACTTACAAAAAACCGGCCAAGTGCGACTCGGACTCGCACACGAAAGGTTCCGTACCACCGTAAGTACAATATTTAACACTACAAATATTACTTATAGAAAAAAAAGATGGGTTGCACTCCGGGAGTGCCGGCAGAAGTGAAAACTTGAATATTAACGTTGAAATAAATCAATTATTAATTTAATTAATATAACTCATTTTTTTTCACTATTTCTGCGTCACTTTTTTCATTAATAGATGCACTTTGTTCAATTTCCATATTTTATACACTTTATATACATTAATTTTACGAATACACAGCAGTGTGGCTACTACACAGACGGTCGAGCCATCAGCTGTCCATCCATCCATCCATCCACGTCCACGTCCACGTCACGTCCACGTCCACTTCCACTTCCACTTGCACTTCCACTTTCATTTCAACTTCCACTTCCACTTCGACTTCGACTTCGACTTCCACTTCGACTTCGACTTCCACTTCGACTTCGACTTCCACTTCGACTTCGACTTCCACTTCGACTTCGACTTCTACTTCGACTTCGACTTCCACTTCGACTTCCACTTCGACTTCGACTTCGACTTCCACTTCGACTTCCACTTTCACTTCAACTTCGACTTCGACTTCCACTTCCACTTTCCCTTCCACTTCCACTTCCAGTTTGACTTCCACTACCACCCCACTTCCACTTCGACCACGACTTCCACTTCCACTTCGACTTCGACTTCCACTTCCACTTCCCCTTCCACTTCCACTTCGACTTCGACTTCGACTTCGACTTCGACTTCGACTTCCACTTCCACTTCCACTTCCACTTCAACTTCCCCTTCCACTTCCACTTCCACTTCCATCCATCCATCCATCCATCCATTGTCGTGTGTCACTTGGTTCACTTCAGTTGGCGCCGCCGTAGAAAGAGAGGGGGGGGGGGAAATCTCTCCTGACGGTCACGTGTCCTGACGCGATGTCCTGACGCGAGTTTAACATTTTTTACCCATTACAAAAAGTGTGCAACGCCGCTAAAGAAGTTTTCACTTCAAAAAAAAACGTTTTTTGTATGGGAGCCCCCTTAAATATTTATATTATTTTATTATTTATTATTAAAAGTAAAAACACAACTAAATATTTTGTGAATATTTCAAGTGCCTGCCAGTTGCCATTATTGATATCGAACAAAAAAGGGCAAAAAAATCGCGTTTGTTGTATGGGAAATATTTATTTTATTTTGTTTTTAATAATTGTTGTTATAGCGGTAACAGAAATACATAATTTGTGATAATTTCAACTGTCTAGCTATCGCGGTTCTTGAGATACAGCCTGGTGACAGACAGACGGACAGACAGCGAATCTTAGTAATAGGATCCCGTTTTTACCCTTTGGGTACGGAACCCAAAAAATGTGGGTGTGACCTGCTCACACCCACATTTTTCCTACTACTACGGAGAATTATTGTGAGGCGATCAATATTATCAAATTGGTCGACGTTCGACCACAATCTAGTTGCACCCTGAGACACCTGTCCCATCGATGACGAGGAAGGACTTAGTTATCGACGATTTTCTTGCTCAATCAACTTCTACAAGACGGGACATCAGTCTTGGCTTCAGTAAAGAAATCATCTTCTTAGCCTTTTCCCAACTATGTTGAGGTCGGCTTCCAGTCTAACCGGATGCAGCTGAATACGAGTATTTCTGCCTATCTGACCTCCACAACCCAGTTACTGCGTAATACGATACCCCTTGGTAAGACTGGCTGTCAGACTTTCGGACTTCTGACTACCCGTAACGACTGTCAAAGATTCACGAATGACAGCCGGGACCAACGGCTTAGCGTGCGTTCTGAAGCACAGAGGGCCCTCGGTATGTTAAAGATGGTCACCCATCCACAGACCAACCGCGGCAAGCGTAGCTTAACCTGATCGATTGACCTGTGCGGCTGTTATTATTTAGCCACGGGCCCCTCTGTATCACACTCCCGGCAAGAACTCTCTCACCATTACTTTGTCGCAGCGACAAGAGCTATCAGACAGAGTACTCGCTCAGGGACGCTCGCTTGGGAGGCAGGACTTTCACTGAAAGACTCGCTTGGTTCACACGCTGATATATTTCTTTCCTGGGGTCGAGCATGGCACCAGTGGGCCCTGAGCCCATAGCGCTACTCCCCTTCGGGTATATACGCACTCTGGTAAGGAAACGTACCAGAGACCAACATGACCAACTTTGGACGGATCAAAGAGATTGCAGGCAGGCCAGGGAAGCATTTCCCGCATTGGATGGCCGCCTCACGAAACAGGTTCTCCGTCTAACTAAACAAAAGCTGCGTATAGTTACTGCAGCTTTAACTGGCCACGGGTCATTTAGTAAACACCTCTTTGTCATAGGAGTAACAGACAATCCGCTGTGCAGGGCCTGCATGGAGGACGACGAGACAGCGGCACATGTGCTTCTAAACTGCCCAGTGGTCGCCACGTACAGGGCAAAGTACTTCGGTAACCCAGGTACCCTACGTGAGACGGTCAGTAACATCAAGGCGTTGCTGGCCTTCCTCGAGGAGCTGGGGTGGATCGAATAATCGATTATCCCACCCGTACGCAAAATACGCGCATTGACGTGGAGTTGCGGACACCAGCCCGTATTACCTATTACCTATATTTCTTTCCTTCCTCGCTTTTCTCGTAACACAATGGACACCCACCATTCTCCACCAAGCGTCCACCTAATATGTTCACTTGTCGCCACTCGCCTGTATATACACACAACACATAGCGTGCGTATATCGACGCACTTTGTCGATCTGTCACCGTAACGATCGATAATTATGTACAGTGGGTGCATGTGACATTTGTTGCCCTTTGCACATATCTTTTAGTAGAAAGTTGTACCTTCTGCATAGCTATAATCCGTACCGTATCGAACATCAATCAAGAGTCCTTTATACGCTGTTCACAAGTCCACAACCCGATTTTTTTTTCATTTTGTTAAGACGACCGCTGTTTTTCCGACAGCTGTTTGCTCCCGACAAGGCATTTTAGGTTATCGAAAGGTTTTTTTTCCCTTGTTTTAGGGTTCACCCTAGGATGGACCCTAATCTTATTACAATCTAGCCTTATAAATAGACTGTCTTTAGTAAAAATGTGTCCTAATAGCACTTTTCTTATTGTCTAGGACTCTAGGTTATCGAAATGTGTAATTTTTGATACGATAGACGGTCGAATGGTTGTGAATAGCTATGCAGGAGGCCTTTATAATCCCACGGTTCGGCAAAGGCCTCAAACTTTTCTTCCCCTTAAACTTCCAGCTATTCCGGTCCAAGGCTAGTATGGACCATTAGTTGTTGGATTTTATCCAGTCCGTCTCGTCATCTCCTTCGTGATTTTCCACCCTTGTGGCTGTCTCGATCTCAGAGCTCCACATCAATCAATCAACTCAGCCTATCGCAGTCCGCTGATGGATAGGCTTCTCCCAGGCTGCGCCACAACACCCTGTCCTCCGCCTTCCGCACCCAGTCCGTCCTAGCAACCTTCTTAAGGTCGTTGGGCCATTTAGCTGGGGGGCGTCCCACACTACACTGCCCCACTCAGTGTAGTTTATTTTGGCCTTCTGATTGGGTATCTATAGTGAAATACGGTGTATTGTTCACCTCTCATACCAATAAATAAACTAATCTTAAAAAAAAACATTGATTGATTCCGACCAGTTTTCTAAAAAAAACACGTGCCTAACTTTTGACATTAAAAATAATTCACCAAATGTCATAATGACATTTATAAATGACACTTCACGTATTAACAAAATTAATCTTTTAGGGGCTAATGCGACAACATTAACGAAAATGTCAATATATATTTTTTATTTCTGTACATTTGTAGTAGGTAGTCATATTATTAAGTTGTTAAATTTAAGAATTGATGTCAATATGATATGTAAATTATATGTCTAATAGTAGATAATACATGGAAAAATTACTTTGATAAATATAGCTGACAACATGGCATTAAATCGTTGTTTTTTAGGGTTCTAAATATTTTGACAGCAATGTATTTAATTACGGTATGTCATCATCATCATCTGCCTAGCCTTTTCCCAACTATGTTGGGATCCAGCTTCCAGTCTAACCGGATGCAGCTGAATACCAGTATTTTACATAGAGCGACTACCTATCTGACCTCCACAACCTAGTTACTGGGTAATACTGGTAAGACTGAAAAGATTATCGGTAAGACTGGTTGTCAGACTTTCGGGCTTGCGACTCTCCGTAACGACTGTGACAAATGACAATCGGGATCAATGGCTTAACGTGCTTTCCGAGCACGGAGGGGTCTTGGTATGTAAAGATGGTCACCCATCTCCGGATATGATAGTATAAGGTATGCTCTCTGGGCGCCCTTCTTCCTAATCGCTTACAGTACAAGTGTGCATCATTCCGCTAGTGTTTTAGTTTTGTCGATACACAGTAATTACTTATTAGTGGGTAATTAGTGTGTATCAAAAAACTAAAACACTAGCGGAATTAATTAGCGATAACCACTAGCGATTAATAAGAAGGGTGCGGCGCGTCTTCGTAGATGGCACTATCTATACCCACATAAACTCAAAGGAACGGGGGGCCCTTACCACCCGGGGCCCCCGATAGGCTTATTCCGCCACTGGTGAGCTCCCAATAGTGTCAATCCCTTGAAACAGGACACCTCAGTTCTCGTAAGTTATCAAGGTGCGATTTTTACAGGATAGACCGGACTGGGTTCGAACCTAAAACTCGTAAACACGTGGGACCCCGCCATTATGACTGGGCCAACTCTATGAATCAAAGTACGGTTTTTAATTAATGACCCCATTAATAAGAACATGGCATTCGATATAAAATTCTTACAACCTGCCGACACTACAATTTAAATGCCAAATTACATGACATTCCTAGGTCAAACAGACAGATTAGGGATCGAAACATAAATACTAGGAAATGCCAATGTTCAGCATTAGCCTAACTGATTGTTACTTGTAGGGTAACATTAATATTGATAGCGTCGGAGTATGAATGTTACAAGGCTCGACGGCCGGTCGGATTTGTGTGAAAGTTCATTTTCGCCATACCAGTCGCGTCCCATTTTTTTAATATTTTACTCGCCATTCCAGAGACCAAGATGGAAAAGGATTGACCAACGCCGCTTGTGTATAACTAGGTCATCTGCCAAGCCTTTTCGCAACTATATTGGGGTCGGCTTCCAGTCTAACCCGATACAACTGGATAAGTAGGTACCAGTATTTTACATGAAGCGACTGCCTATCTGACCTCCACAACCCAGTTACTGGGTAATACGATAGCTAGAAAAACTCCGCAGACGTAATAGGTATCAATATCTAAAGACGATAAAACTACACAAACATAAGATTTGATCTATTTTTTTGGGGTCAACGACCACTGGTAGTGTAGTATTATATAATTAACTAGCTTCTGCCCGCGACTTCGTTCGCGTAAAATTTCACCCTCCCCCCATTCACCCTCTTAGGGGTGGAATTTCGAAAAACCCTTTCTTAGTGGATACCTACTCTTCACAAAGAACACACCCTCCGAATTTCATGTCTCTTGGACCAGCGGTTAAAGCTGTGCGTTGATATATCAGTCAGTCAGTCAGGACTTTGAATTTTATATGTATAAAATATGTACCCATGCAAAATATTGTACAACATTTTAAAAGAGTAACGGTGGAGTTTCTTGCACATTCTTCTCCATACGAAAACTACCTTTTGGAATGGGCGACTAGAATCAATTCTATTTTAAGGTAATTTTTGACGTTCAAAAGTGCCTTTTATGTGCCTATTTGAATTAAATGCTTTGACTTTGACTTTAGTTACTTAAAGTACTTAATACTTAATAATACTCCATACTTAATGCTTATTTATTTATTTATGATATGACATGTAGTCACTATGGGTGAAATGTATGTGTGTACAATGCCTGAAATAAAATGATTTATTTATTATTATTTATTTAAAGAACGATTTGAGAAAATCGTTTATTTTTTATTTTTAGATTTTCTTTATTTGAAATGGGCTGGCTCTCGACTCTAGCCTAGGTCAAAGGTGACAGAGACAAAGTCGACGTTGGAGCGAGCTTACCCAGAAGAAGCCTGTCCACTCTCACTTTAAAGAGATTCGGGTTGTATGCGCTCGGAAAAACAGACGCAGGTAGAGAGTTCCACTCTTTTGCAGTGCGCAAAAGATATCGTCTCCAACTGATTTTTAAACAGATATTAAACCTTAGTGGTTTTTGGTTGCTATTTAATATGAATAATCCTGTGTTCTTTTGTATAAATGATAAATAAATAAAAAAAAAGGTACTGGGTACATCTTACCTACGGTCGTTGACTCCAAAAAAAACATGTATTTTTTAACCTGTTTAGATCTCGAATTTGATACCCATCACGTCTGCGAAGTTTCGCTAAGCTAATTTTATTTTATTTCTGGGAAACGGTACGGTGTTTACCTATAGCTGGTCTTATTAATACTCTGATGAGATATAAATATCAATAACAGCATATCTGAGAGCTATGACTCAGTATGAATCACTAATCAATTCGCAAAAAAGACGGATGTCGGGTAAAACGTCCAGTTGTCGGCCACCAATTTCATTTTGTGGGATTGTAATTTAAATAAAACAATTTTAATCTGTTTGAATTGAGTCTCTTTGATGTGTATTTAAGTTTTTAATTGCTTTCCTTTCAATTAAACACAATGGTTGGTTGTTTTTCCGTTTATTTTGATTTAACCATTTTCAATTGCTTTCTAATTTGCCAGGAGTTGATCAATGACTCAGAAAGTTGAAGTTAGTTTAGGCAATTAAAGAAAAATGCTATAAATTGATGATTAATTGAATGTCGCGATGGCCCAGTGATTAAAACCTCGCCTGTCATGCATGAACCCAAGTTCGTGCCTGAGAGGGTTCAAATCCGGGCTAGTAAACATATGTGACTTTTTTAATGCATATGTACTTTCTGTGTTTATCTTGGTGAAAGAAAACTTCGTGAGAAAATCTGGACTTCATTTCATTTTTAACCGACGAAAAAACGGAGGAGGTTCTCAATTCGACGCGTATATATTTTTTTTATGTATGATCGCGCATAGCTTTTTACAGAGCAATCCGATTTTAATAATTCTTTTTTTATTGGAAAGGGTATACCCCGAAATTGGCCCCATATGATTTTGGAAAAATAAACAAACAAACAATCAATGAACAAAGATCACTAAATTACCTTAAATTTAAAGAAATAACCAAATCAAAGTAACAATGCAACGTGAAATCTCCAGCGATAGCTCTCCGCGCGACCACTCGCAACGATATTAATTTGCTTGTTTGGCGCTGACTCAAAATTACTTAGGGATACTTGCATTAGTTTAAGAACTTATTTTTTAAGGTTAAATAAAAAAGGTTTATTATTTTTGCTTTTCAGTTATTAAAAAAGTTTTTTTGCTATTGCGTTTAGATATCGATACACATCCCGTATGCGGAGTTTTGCTAACTAATTTAATTTGACACCTGTACACAAAGAAACAGACGTGAAATTCAAAACATTAGAATTAGGAGGTCAATATTATAGTGTTAGTCCATTGACTTAGGCTCATGTTTAGAAGGCCGCGGTTTTAGAATCAAACGGGCGCCAAACTCAATTCACTGCCTAAACTAACACGCGTCAGTGTATTTAGTATATTAAACAGTTGACTAAATGTTTCGCTTTTAAATCAGATTAGTTTAAAACTTGGTGTTAATTCATTGTGATGGTTAATACGTAAGTAGAACGGTTTATTGGCATGGGTCTTGAATTAAAATAAAAAGGCTTCATTTGATAAAACAATTTTTAGAATTCCGTACCTTGAAAGGAAAAACGGAACCCTTATAACATAATTTCGTTGTCCGTCTGACAAGACCCTTTTTCTTAGGAACGCGTGGAGCTATTAAGTTGAAATTAATATCAAATACCTACTCAGGGCTGAAATCTCATAAAGCAGTGAAAAATCAACTTTCTAAGTCAACGCAACGGGCGTTTGTGTTCCGTTTATGCAGCATATTTTGACACTCGCATGGGAGTCAAAACTTATAGGGTACTTCCCGTTGACCTAGAATCATGAAATTTGGCAAGAAGCAATGTCGTGTAGCACAAGTAAAGGAATAAATCCGAAAAATTGTAAATTTGTCGTTACATACGCGTTCCTACAAATTCGTATGGAACCCTCGGTGCACAAGTCTGACTCGCACTTGACCGGTTTTTTGTTATAGACATTAAAATGCTTATACAGGGATGCCGAGACAACCCCCCCCCCCCTTCGCGTTGAAATTATTCGTCGGTTATTTAAAAAAATTGCCATTCCATACATTTTGACCGCGTGGGTGTTGCACGTTTTTATGAAACAGTTGATATTTTATTTGATAATCAATCAAAATGCCAAATTCAAAGTTACAGTTTGCGTGAAGGTCCCTGCCACCTTGTATATGGTTATAGTTCTGCTTTAGCTAGGTACTATTTTAGAATAAATTCTCGATAAATCATTTCAAAACCCCCTGAGAAGCAACAAGGTATGCCACCGGCCAAGCCCGACCAGTAAATACCGCACGCCCTGTAATCCAGCAGACCTCCGTTTGTTCAAAACCTGAACGCGCAGAAACAACTATCTATTTAAACTAGATATTAAATTAAATTACTAACTAGCTATGCAAATAAATACAAAAACTAGGACTCTTGGTCGTCAAAGTACTCATCCGCATCGCTGTCATCTGGAAACGTACCCAAAAGACAGGCAGCATTGCCACGTTGAATGGCAATGCAAATTCATTGGCTAAACGACTTCATTTGTTTAATTTTATTTACGGTTTCTGAACTACTGGGTAGGTTTTTTTTTAAATAAAACTCCGTCGGAAATAGATATCATTAGAGTAACATTGCAGACAAAAAATAAATCTCTTTTACGACCTACGACAACTGGTGCATTCACCCGACATCACCCACAGTATTTGCACAGCGGGATTGCTTGCCACATTAGTTATTAATCTAAAAACTATTATTTGCTATATTAAGTATTTGATCTACAGAAAAAAATATCACGAAGTTTTTTATTTGAAGAAATCATTTTAGTCAGAATTTGTTGACTGTATTATTTTATTTTTCGCATGTAAATTTGTAGTTTGTTAGGAATCCGCTAGATGCGGGAAGCACAGAATAGCGGGGTAATTACGTAACACACTATAAGTAGCAATGGCTTTCATTTTGACAGTTCAACAACATACATTGCGTTATACCGTTGTTGAGCCGAAAAATTTATCGAGCATTATGAAGCAATGGATTAGCAATATTCTTCAAAATTATTTAGATTGTGATAGAAAGACTGTGCTGGTCAAGGTGACAGTTAACAGTTGATGTGTATATGGTACAAAATCGCATGGCACTTCACTATTCGACAAATATTGAACTGCTATAAGACTATATAATATGTTAGCTGCGCCCCGCGGTTTCACCCGCATAAGTTTCGATCCCGTAGGAATATCGGGATAAAAAGTAGCCTATATGTTAATCCAGGGTGTCAGCTAACGCCTTACAAAATTTTATCAAAATTGGTCCAGCCGTTTGAGCGTGAAGAAGTAACAAACATATAAACACACACTAACAAACTTTCGCCTTTATAATATAATATTAGTGTGATGTGATGTGATTAGTGTGATAGATTAGCAATATCCTTCAAAATGGATTTAGATTGTGATTGAAAGTGTATTACGCGATTAGGATGCTAGTCAAGGTGACACTTTACAGCTGATGTGTTTAAGGTACAAAATCGCATTGCACTTGACTTTTCGACTAGATAATATTGAACTGCTATAAGACTGTATAACATATAGCCCTTATAGGAGGCGCTTGTGGCTAAGTAATATCAGCCGCACAGGGCGATCGATCAGGTTAAGCTACGCTTGCCGCGGTTGGTCCGTGGATGGGTGACCATCTTTACATACCAAGACCCCTCTGTGCCTCGGAAAGCACGTTAAGCCGTTGGTCCCGGATGTCATTCATGGATCTTTGACAGTCGTTACGGGTCGTCAGAAGTCTGAAAATCCAGTAACTGGGTTGTGGAGGTCAGAGTCGCTCTATGTAAAATATTGGTATTCAGTTGCATCCAGTCAGATTGGAAGCCGACCCCAACATAGTTGGGAATAGACTAGACAGATGAAGATGAATATAGCCTTCATAAACTTTTCGGCAGCTTATGTCAATACAAAACATTTTGACATCGTCATCATGGTTATCGCTGATAGAATGTGACACTTTGTCGAGGCACTCAGGAGACACTTGACAGCTGGTCCATAAGAACACCCCTCAAGTAAAATAGATTCGACTACGGCGCAGTAATAGAAGTCATCATCAACTGCAGAGCCTTCACTATGTTGAGGTTTGGTTCCAGTCTAAGCCTACGGTGTCCTAGAAGATCGCTGGCTACCACATAACAGCTGCATTGACCGCTGTCATAAAAATGATACCAGTAGCAAAGATTTTAACTCAAACTCAAAACTCAAAGCATTTATCTCAATTAAACCATTTACAGGCACTTTTGAATTGTCAAGAAGTCAGTCAGTTAGAAAAAATGAAGCTAGTTGCCCATTCCAAAGCGTAGGTACCTATGGAGAAGAACGGGCAAGAAACTCCATGGACACTCTTTTAAATCAAAATAATGTGGTTACAAAGTCTTGGTTACATCATTCATGTTAAAAAGTATACATGTGAGAACGATGCAGAACGTTAAAAGCGTCCATAATGAAAAGATGAGAAAAACAAAAATTCAAATAATAAATTAAAATAAGCCATGGCAGCAAAGAGATGACCAGGTCCCTACTGACGGCGCCCGTTCACGAACATGACGCATGCATCAGCACCATTCAGCTCAACCATTTTGAAGGGAGCTAAATGATCTAACACATTAAATCGTAAGATTCCTCCTACCGCGTCAAAAAATTGACGCGTTCCTGTTTTGACACCTCTGAGACAGTGACGCAGTGTTTTGATTGTCATGGGACTACATGAAGCTACCTAAAGCGCGGTCACTGTCGGACTGCATAGAAAAGAAAGAGAAGCGCGATGACACAACGCTGGTAATTTATTAGCAAAATATGAAGCAATTATCTATTTACAAAAAATCTATTGGTTGGATTAAAAAATTAAACCATTAGTGTTTTAGTATGTTGCTTGTAGAATAATCTGACAAAAAATCAGAATGATTATAAATGTATATTAATTAGTATGGTTTTTATTGTAAAAATAATGTTTTTTTAGTGATATATTCATGATTTTTTTCCATCATATCAATTTAGGTGTATTATGTTTTCAACACACTATCTAACTAGCATATATCCTGCAGAATATCATATATTTTTCTGATTTTGTTTACTGTAGTCGATCTTATACTTTTAGGTATTATAAAACTTGCGTTTTTTGCCTTTAGTTCCTGTAGTCTCCTTAATAATGTGTAAGCTCACTCTTCTCTGTATGGACACTTTTTCACGTGCCTAAATACGCTGAGGGCAAATCTAGCGATTTATATACGAGTATGTTTAGGCAGCGGGGTTTTGAATTTACGGCGACCATTTATTAGTCTCTAGAAAAACACTCCAAGTTATTTTCTTAAATAACGGTTTCAGTGATGTTATTCGTCGTTGAATTGCGGACGCTATCTGGCGGCCACCGCTCTTCTAAGCAGCTGAATCTTGACCGGATGCAGCAAGATAATAAAGGGAAAAACACAAATGAATAATTTTAAATACTACTTTTAGATAATGGATGTCTGTTTCAAGCATTGAAAGAAGTAACAGTATTAACAAATAAAGATTAACTAATAGCCGAAATGGAACAATAGCGGAATACCTGTCATCGTGTCGATAATATCGATACAATCGATACTTCTCGATATAATACCGATTCTAAATCGATACTATCGCGAGGCTACAGTAATTGCTATTGTTAAATATGAGCGGCCATGAGATCTTTAAGATTGTTAGTTGTTAGAAATGGATAGAGAAGACAGGGTTTTGTTGACCGATGATGACGTAACATTTCTTATTATGCCAGTTTTTCTCGGAGGGGTAAGTAAAGGTCTTATTATTAGAGGAACTCTAGAATTATGTTTCAAGTAAAAGGGGGCGATCCTATTGCAATCAACTGGGCTCTAAACCATATTTAATATTTTTATAAATTATGTACAGACGCCAGCACATCAAGCTACTACAATCTGTCAAGTTTCTTTAATAGAATTTCAACTTTATCGCTAAAGCATAAGGTTCAAAGTTGATTGGGAAAATTTGACAGTTTCGGGTAGCTTAATATGCTGGCGTCTGTACTAAGCGCTAATGATTCTGAACAACACGATTATTCCGTAAGTTATTAAAAAAAAAAAAAATTGCTCTTCTAAACATTTTGACCGCGTAGGTAGATCTATTGAACTTTTCTTCTTACAAGAAAAATAATCAGCCAACGAAAATACACGAATGTGCCGACAATTTATTATTTTAGGTCAAAATAAAATCACTTTAATCATTATATTTTTTTTTGCTTGGATATCTTTGGTTAGACGTACTAGCGCTGTGTTAAAATTTGTCCATATATTTTAATGGGACCGTGTAGGTATACTCCGTGGATTTATCTGTGAGCGCGTACAAAGCCAGAATAAAATCAAGATTCACCCGCGCCTCCTTGCCTGCCATGAGAGGGGTCTCTAATCAAACACGACGAAAACAAAACACAATCCCTTCCCGCCAGCAGAAACTTTTCGCCCGGCCCATATATTTTTGTTTGAATTTGAATCTTCTGTAGTAAGAGACTTAGTAGACCTTGTAAACTGCCTGTTTTAGCAAATGACCATCCTATTCTATTCCTTTCTATGCTCACGCCATGCCCAAGTCAAATGACGCAGCATTCAATGATGATGCTATTCGCGATCTGACCATCACGGATTATACTATGACTGGATGAGAAAAAAAAGTAATTAAAAAAAAAAAAAAAACCGAGTGTGCTTATGACCACACGACTGAAGTGAAACTTCAAACGTATTTGGCTATGAGAGGAAGAGAGAAAGAAAATGTGCGCGCGCACTGCTTTCTCTTGCTTATATCCCCCACTCAACTCCCGTTCGCCTCGCCCGTAGCCCTTAGAGATGGGTCGTACTTGCAAAATCGAGTACCAGGGCTTCCAAGTACGTCCACCTTAAGAAACCAGGGCCTAAAACCAGGGCTCGAGATACTTTCAAGTATTTTCTATCTGCATCGAAAACTGATCCATAACTTCATACAAATAAGAAGTACAATCGCGTAATCAAACAAAAGCCCTGTTGGAAGTAAAAACTACTTGCATAGGAAATTGATCAATGACTTCGAATAAATAAGGAGCAAAATCGCGTTTACAAATAAATACTTGCAAACCATTAAAGTAAAAAAAACTTTTTAAGAAAAAAAAAACCGACTTCCAAAAAAAAACTTTACAAAGTGAAAAATAACTTTAATTTCGGAAGTCGGTGTCTTTGGATCTTTATTTTAGTTTTTTGCCACCGACTTCCGAAATTAAAGATATTTTTCACTTTGTAGTGTTTTTTTGAAAGTCGGTTTTTTTTTTTTTTAAAGTTTTTATTTCACGCTTTTTAGTGGGTCTGCTTATAATTTATCTAAGTTACAATAGCCTAGTGATCATCGCCTTTTACAAACAAAATATTGCTTTTCCCGATACAGGGAAGTTAATTGTTGAGGAGTTCTCCAGATCCACCATCAGCTCCGTATCACCATTCACATTGTGACGAGCATAAATTGCTTAGCAACCATATTAAAGTAATCGAATCGCAACCCGTGAAATACTTAGATATTATTGAGTAGTTCCGGTGGCCATCTGTGGGAAGACCACAGATGGCCACCATCATCAGTTCCACATCACCAAATAGTGCTTTCCGAGAGCAAATGCACGAGTTACTATAAAAAATACCCAAATCGCTATAGATGTGCCTATAATATTTGAAGAGTTCCTTCGATTTCTCCAGGATCCCATCATCAAATCCTGCCCTGATGTTTTTAGACTAGATGCTGATAATCCTGGCTGCAGCATCAGGCCAGACTTGTCAACATAGTATTGAACTTAAAATTTAGTCCTGTTTAAAATGAGCCCAAACACGACTACGGTGCTGTAATTTCAAGGTTAGTACTTTTTCTAATGCTCCTGGCTTCAGCATCAGGTCTTTATGTACTTCGGTGTTCCTCATTAACAGTACGTTTATCCACACATCGAGCCCTTTTCAATGAGCCTTAACACAATATATCTGTTGTTAGTTGTCGAGGAGTTAGGTACTCTGCAGACTATCCTGACTGCAGCATCAGGTCATGACTTGATGATCATGAGACCAAATGTGGCAAATGCCCTATCAAACATCAAAACAATTGACTAAAACAGTCCTTGCCTGTTCGAGTAACTTCTTACTGTTAAGGAGTTGTACCTTCCATCATCAGCCCAGCTACCTGAGATGGTGACAACCATACGCAAATACACAAGATACTTCGTAAAATATGCGAAAAACAATAAGTGAGCCTATAAAATTTAAAGGTTGCCCTCGATTACTCTAAGATCCCATCATCAGATCCTAACTTGGTGACAGTGGGACCACCTCAAAACTATCTACTTTGGAAAAAAAAAAGAATTTTGAAAATCCGTCGACAATTGGCGGAGTATTCGATGAACAAACATACAAACAGCCGAACATAGTACCTCCTCCTTTTTGTGAAGTCGGTAAAAAATACTTGCATACGAAATTGTTCCAAAAAGAGCATGATCGCATTTGCGAAAACTAACGCGGTTGAGTACCAACGTATTTGAGCGAGTAGCCGTATAAGATACTTAATAGTCTTGCAAGTATTTTGAGTCGGTACCCGGTGTGCGTACTTGGAAGCAAATACCTGGTGTAAAAACTCGGTCGCATATTTATACGACCGGGACCGGGTTTTTACACCAGGTATTTCCAGCTATTTTTTACGTACCTTCCCTACTCGCGATCACACGTTTTCGTAACGCATTCGCCAGTTTACTCCCCAAGTCAAGCGCGCCTAAAGAAGTTTCACTTCAAAAAACATACAAACAGCCGAACATAGTACCTCCTCCTTTTTGTGAAGTCGGTAAAAAATACTTGCATACGAAATTGTTCCAAAAGGAGCATGATCGCATTTGCGAAAACTAACGCGGTTGAGTACCTACGTATTTGAGCGAGTAGCCGTATAAGATACTTAATAGTCTTGCAAGTATTTTGAGTCGGTACCCGGTGTGCGTACTTGGAAGCAAATACCTGGTGTAAAAACCCGGTCGCATATTTATTCGACCGGGACCGGGTTTTTACACCAGGTATTTCCAGCTATTTTTTACGTACCTTCCCTACTCGCGATCACACGTTTTCGTAACGCATTCGCCAGTTTACTCCCCAAGTCAAGCGCGCCTAAAGAAGTTTCACTTCAAAAAAAACCCGACTGCAACCTTAGACTAAAACTACCTAACTGAAAAGCTAAAAACAAGCCCATTTTAAATTAAATAAAAGTTGGACGCTGCGGGGCCCATACCATTATTATAGTTTCAAACTTAAATGGGTACCTCGCAAGCTAAAATCCATCGAGCCGTTCAGGCCACAGAGCGTGCCAAACAATTATACAAACATACATCCATACTCTCGAAAAACATAACCCTCGTTCTGGCGCAGTCGGGTAAAAATAATGGTAGGTTTGGCATCCGGCAATTCACGATAAACGAGTAGACGTAGCGACTAAAAATGCGTTGGCGAGCAACGAGCAGCGAGTCCGCGACGGTCACGAGCGATTACTCGCTGATATTCGTATTTACCAAGCATGAGTCTCTCAACGATTGTTCTGTTGCCCGCCAACCGAACGAAGCGGCGTGAACAGTCAGCGATCAACTAATAATACACAAGTTCAAATTTAATTAAATTTCACTAGCTAATTGCTAGCGAAATTCCGCAGATGTTATGGGTATCGATATATAAAAACGATTAAAAAAAAAAGAAATTAATTTGATGATGTTTTTGAAGTGAAACTTCTTTACGCACGCTTGACTTGGGGAGTAAACTGGCGAACGCGTGACGTAAGCGTTACGAAAAGTGTGATCGGGCGAGGCGAACGGGAGTTGAGTGAGGGATATAAGCAAGAGAAAGCGGTGCGCGCGCATGTTTTCTTTCTCTCTTCCTCTCATAGCCAAATACGTTTGAAGTTTCACTTCAGTCGTGTGGTCATAAGCACACTCGGATTTTTTTTTTGTGGGATCATCCACCGCAGTCACTTTAAATTATATCAGTAAAAAAAACAGATTTTCTTGGGTGAACTTTACAGACGTGATGGGTTTCAATATCTAAACACGCTAAAACTAAATAAAATAGATTTTATCAACTCATATGTCAAGTAACTAAAACTACAAGCAATCATTGACCTTTCCAAAAAAAAAAGGTGAAGCACGGGTCCGTCCCCAAATCTTTTTGTTTTTATTTTATCGTGTTTAGATATCCACACCAATTACGTCTGCAGTTTCGCTAGATAATCTCTATTCCTATCTCTCTCTCTCTCTCTCTCTCTATTCTTATTCTCTATTTCTTTTTTCTATTTCTCTCTATTTCTATCTATTTGACCTTGTATGTATCTCTTTTACATTGGACCATACAATCTTTTGTACGTTTCTTGAGCGAAAAAATCATTGATAGCTATACAGGGTGTCCCTAGAAGTATGGATCAAATCGAATAGGGGCGTGGGCAAGGCCATTTCCAAACTTTTTAACCCTGAGAATGTCAGTGAATTTTTTTACGGTTCAAAAGTTATGACCGATTTTAATTTTTTTTTCAATCACTTCGCTTAGTGTTCAAAGAAATTAATCATAAAAAAATACTATCAGGGCTATCTAAAAAAAAAAATTGATAGCCCTGATAGTTTTCACGAATTCGATCTTTCTTCTCTTTTTTTAGTAAGTATTTTTTTTAGTTTTTTTTTTGTATTTTTTTTAGTTTTTTTTTTTTGCTAACACGTTTGGAAATGACCTTGCCCACGTCCCTATTCGATTTGATCCATACTTCCAGGGACACCCTGTATAGTCGCTTCCTTTTCGACGATAGGACAAGTGACTAAGGTAGGTAGGTAGGTAGGTACAACTAATCTTTATATTTTTGTTTGTCATTCTTTGATTGTGTTTTGCGGTTTGTGGTTAAACGTATTGATGAAAATGGTGTATCCGGTGTGTTTTAAACCTTTTGAATTAATTGTGTGGCTTTGAATGATTTGATGTAGTGCTATTGAAAGCCGGTAAAGATCTGTTGAGTTTTTTGTTTATGGTTAGGCGTTTTTGTTTTGCTTTGCGTGGGAGGACAAAGAAGTTGACTGTTTCAATCAAGTAAGATAGGTACATATTTTATCCAATAAAAAATGGGAACTAATCACTTCATAATAGACGTGAAATTAAAAAGTTTACCATGCGCTGTTTTCGCGTTAATGAACAAAAATTGTACCTAGTCTTCTGATTCGAAGGTTTTAAAAGTACCAGCATTTTGAAAGTCAACTTGATAACTTACTTGACCATAAAATGATAATGGGTGTCCAAAAAACCTGCCTACTTGACCAAAATGTATGAAATAGCCGATTTTTTTTTTCGTGATTTCAGAGCTGGTCCCATAATGAAAGTTGTTCATATTCATGGGTAGAACATCCTGTAAAAATTTGGAACCGTTAAAAAAATCACCTGTGTAGGATGATAATTACCATCTTTCATAATCATAATATCTTCCTACTTTCTTTCCCTTTCTTTTGTCCTGTTTTCTTTTCCAACGTTCAGCAATAGTTTTAGAAGAAGTTTACGAAGTGAAATATCAAAAACAGTATAAAATAGAATACTCTTTATTACGGACACCATTGAAATTACAGAATAAATGTAGAAATTTTAAATCAGGTGGCACAAAGGGCGACCTTATCGCTAATTTAATAGCGACCTGTTAAAGACAACCTTTATAGATGTATTCAATCATTCATTCGGACCAAGATTTCTTGTCCATCCACAACGCATCTTTGCTGTGAATCCCGACCGGCAACTGACACGAAACAACAAAGAGTTAGAAGTAATGACCCCACTGTTAGGCTGCCTGTCCACCGGAGCGGAGCGAGGCAGCGGAGCGGAGAAACGGAGAAATATTAACCAATAGGATTGCACAAAGTCTCCGCTCCTCTTCTGTCCAATTTTTGTATTGGTTAATATTTCTCCGTTTCTCCGCTCCGCAGTCTCGCTCCGCTCCGGTGGACAGGCAGCCTTACAATCTGTGCGGTATTCGTTGACAGACAGCCGGAGAATCGATTCATTATCAACGGCCTTTAGCCGGCCGGTGCTGGATATAGGCGTTGCGGAAAAAGGATGTATTTGAGTGTAGGTATTAAGAGCTATAGGTATTTTTTTGTTATACAAGGTGACTTGTAATTTCACGTATTCGTTCCAAGACCATGATGTCATTCCACCTGATGACACTATTGACAGCTCACTCTAAGCTCACTTCATCTAAGTTTTCGCGGTGAAATTTTTACAGAATAGCATTACAGTTCGAAGCCCGAACTAAGAATGAATGACAACACGATTTCAGAGTTGTCTCTACTCCCGATATGTACCGGAAACCGGGGTTACTTTGAATCACGGGGTTAATTTGATAGAAACTTCTTATCGACATAAAATTGAAAATTGCGTAAAACGGAACAACTTTTGGTAGAATTTTTTTTTCCGATGACTACACTGGTAAACTGTCACAATCCTTTTTGCGGGTGCGCTGGTGATGACACGTTGTTTCATGCAAAAAAGGTAAGTTTTTTATCAATACCGATTTTTACCAGATAAAATGATTTATTGGGGCTACTTTCAGATTCTATGTTAAAAACGGGGGGTTCCAAAGTAACCCCAGAATCATTTTAACTTTTATCACTTTGTTTTATTTTTTTTTTCTGAATACTAATCGACTTTTTGATTTTTTTTACTTTTACAGAGAGAACTATAAAAACCGATTCTTACATTTTTTTATAATTTTTTTAGAACCACACATTCAAAAATTACAGTCAATTAAAGTTCAAAATTGATCAAAGTAACCCCAGTTCACCGTATTTGCTCGTCCGAAAAATTGAATTTGACGAAACAACTATTTTTGGACGGGCCCATAGGACGGGCCCCTATTTCCAGTGACGGACTAAGGATACATGCCGAAGATGGATCATTGCGAAGCCTCGTGGTCGCGATTTAGCTCACTACTTCAATGTCTCCATGTAAGACAAATGCATGCTAAAAGACTCGCACGCAAATGCCAAGCATCGAGGTAAACCCCTCAAGAAGCCCGCGCTGTATCATAATGAGGTATTCTTCGGCATGTGCGTGCGTGTCAAATTGTTTTACATGGAGGTGACATCGAGGTAGCGAGCTACTAAACCGCGACCGCGAGGTTTCGCAGTGAGGCATCTTCGGCATGTTATTACCCTTAGGCTACGGACACGAAGTCAGCACGCGCGGTGCGGCGGCGGCGGCGCGGGGAGCGGCGTGTTTCAATGCATATGGAACTGGCCTCGAAGGCAGCGGCGCGATACGGTGCGGGGAGCGGCGTACAAGCAGTGCGCACTAGTCTAGCGGTGCCTGCGCGTCTACATTGACGTAGTGTTGTGCGTTTTATTTTTTGCTTTTTTAACAACCGACGTTTCAAAATGTTGTATCAAAAAGATGTCGTCGCTGTTTAGATATTTCGTTCGCGAACAAAGACGCTAATTTCTCATAACACAACACTACGCCGGTCAAGCGCAGCGCGATCTTACATTGGCTTCGAGACCGGTGGGGCAATTGCGTAACACATTATCAATCAGAATCGGTTTCATTTTGACAGTTCAGCAACATTCATTGCGTTATTTACGTGTTGAGCAGACAAATTTTTCGAACTTATGAAGCAATGGATTAGCAATTTGCTTCAAAATGATTCAGATTTCGAATGATAGTGTGTTACGCAATTAGGGTGCCGGTCTGCGTAGCCGCGCCGTTCCCCGCGCCGCCGCACCGCCGCCGCCGCCCCGCAATCGCTGACTTCGCGTCCGTGGCCTTAGGTAGGATTTATTTCCGTTGGATCCCGTTTTTGGATCCCATTTTAATATTTTTGGCGTTGGATCCCGCAAAACATTATTATGTATTTCCGTTGGATCCCGTTTGCTTAGTACTCATGTTCACAGTCAGTTTTCTTTTTCAAAAGGATATCACTTTATTTATGTCTAGGACCTCTCGTTTTCCATAAAACAAAACACTATCGATTTAGTGACATAATAACTTTGCGATATTGGATCAGATGCTCATCTCTGTTATGCATATTTGAATACCTAATCGCAATGATTAGATCTGGATCAAACTCAATCAGTTTCGAATCTAAGTGTAGGTAGTTAAAATAAAACAGGTTTAAATCCAGACTGAACTAATTTAATAGGAGTTGATGTGGGAAGATTCACAAGCGGTTTTATTGATATGGTATTTGTCTCGCGAAAATGCGACCAAAACAGAATAAAAATTATTTCATTTACAGATAAAAATGTAGACAATGGGCGGGCTTATCGCTAGGTGGCTTTTTTAAGACAACCTTTGGATGGATTAAAAAGGAGAAGGAGAGACAATACTTTAGGTAGACTGTGGTGTGTATCTACATAATACAATAAACACATATTATACATCATCATCATCTGCCTAGCCTTTTCCCAACTATGTTGGAGTCGGCTTCTAGTCTAACCAGATTCAGCTGAATACCAGTACTTTACATGGAGCGACTGCCTATCTGATCTCCACAACCCAGTTACAGAGTAATAAGATACCCCTTAGTAAGACTAGTTGTCAGATTTTCGGGTTTCTGACGACCCGTAACGACTGTCGAAGATCCACGAATGACAGCCGGGACGAACGGCTTAACGTGCTTTCCGAGGCACGGAGGAGTCTTGGTATGTAAAGACGGTCACCCATCCGCGGACCAACCGCGGCAAGCGTAGCTTAACCTGATCGATTGACCCGTGCGGCTGATATTACTTAGCCACAAGCCCCTCAATACAATAAATATAGCATATTATACTAATCTACACAATAATCATGAAACAGGAGTCAAGAAAATAAATAATAATGCTGTTTAAGGAGAGAGGAAATGTTTTTTATTATAATTTTAAATGTAGACAAAGATTGAGCACGCCTTACCGACACGGGCAAGTCATTCCATAACCGTACTGCTTGAATAATAAAAGAATTGTCTTAGAAACTGGTGGAATACATCAACAGCAAAACAGCAGTTTCTCGGATTCTTCGTTATCAAGTTACACAGTTTTTCATGTTCACGATAATAATTCCAATTATATTGGCACGCGTATGTAACTTGGATCAAGCTGTATTTTTTTTGTAGCAATTTTTTTGACAAATCAGCAGAGGTCCACGCTCGAGCTTTGCCAGAGGGCTATGGAACGGAGTATTCTGGGTATCAAATTAACAGACTGGGTTAGGAATACGACCATCCGTTCCATCACAAAGATAACTGATATCACTTGGAAAGCTGCCACGCTAAAATGGAACTGGGCTGGACACATCTGCCGCATGTCAGACGAACAGTGGGCCAAACTTACGACCCAATGGGTCCCTCTTAATGGCAAACGGCATCGTGGCAGGCCCAGACGGAGATGGCGGGATGAGCTGGACTCCTTCAACAAGAACTGGTCCTTAGCAGCTTTGAACAGAGAGAGGTGGGAAGAGAGTAGGGAGGCCTTTGCCCTGCAGTGGGACGTCACAGGCTAATAATAATATATTTAATTTTTTTAACTTAAATCCTTTTTTGAGTCGCTTTGATTTGTTGATTTGTTTGATTGATCAGTTGATGATAAATGGCAAATATGCACCTACTTATGAAACTAGCAGTTTTCTATAGGATACGGATCCATAAGCAATAGAGATGTACCGATGTAGCTTCCATTTATCGATATCGATGCATTGCCATTATAAAACTATCGATAGGTACAGTCGCCAGCAAAATTGCATGGGTACCTTAGTGTCTACTTTCCCGTGAACGTTTGAATTCAAGTTTTCGAAAATAAACTAGATGGCGTTGGTTTCTTCACAACTATGACTAATTTACGAAACGTAAGGAGTTAGGAAGAAACGTATTAAGTAGGATTGAGCAAGGAGTTACAAGGTTAATACATTTATCTAATTATTACATTACATTTACCAGCATACGTAGCTTAAATGATAAAAATAATAAAAGAAACCGATAGGAATATATTTATTAAGCTAACGAGTGGGTATTTTAATAATTAATTTAATATTCGAATTGGTAGGTAGTTACTTAGCAACAGGAAAAAAGAGCAGATTCATCGCAGGTAAACAGGCTCGCCTTGTGGGCTCGCAAAAAAAGGCACTATAAAAAATTATAGAAGTTTATTTCTTACAGTTTATTATTCAAATTTAATAGTCAGTTTATTAATTATTATAGGTATAACATTATAATATTATGAAGTTATTGAGGCGATAGCTTAAGTATTCGTTTCCAAAATCGGAAAGAGGATTGAAGCTTATGTAACCTCAATAAAAACAAACAGGAGACCAGGTTATTTTATTACAAAGGTCAAACGGATTAAATGGATACTAAATAAGTAGGCTAAAAACTACAAAAATGCACAAAAACATATCAAATGGTTAGTAGGCAACATTAAAAACTAAAAACTATGTTGTTTGAACTTGAAGTGTTCATAACTTTTTAAATTATTAAAAATACCTATGTTATAGGTAATACACACATAACCAGGTCTCCAGTCAATATAAATAATATTATCTAAGTATAATTATTTAGCTCGTAGCTACGTAACCACTTGTGTATCGCGTATTATTTCCAATCGAAGTTTATGTGATCCAAAGCGAACTGTAATCTTGCCCTTTTATGGTTTTCCGTGAGCTAAGGTTTCACAGCATGCCTACGCGGCCCACTATGAAGAGCACAACGGACAGTGTCAAAACTTGTGTCAAATAAACCAGCATAGTGGTCCGTCGGCAGATATCCATTTTCTTCATACTCCCTTATCATGGTTTGATGTTGCAATGTGTTTTATAAGTCGTGGTCTACCAGTTCTTTGATGGTGTTTCAAAGAACCCTCCTCTTCAAATCGTCGTACTCAAAGAACAACTGTTTTTCTCTGCAACAATAAAACAGAAATATATAATACCCAATAATGATTATTAATGTAGTATAGTAACAAAAAAACAATGCGGTTTTAATATAAAATTGTAAAAATAAAACTACTTACGTTTACACCGGTCTCTGGCTATTTCTGACAAGTTTTTGGCTTGATTATTCAAAGCAATTATTTGAGCTCTTGTAACGAAATCAATATTATAACTCGTGCTCATTTTGGTAAAATAAGTAATTCGCCTGATCATAAATAAAAACTGAACAAAAGGCACTCAAACGAGGTAATCGAAATGAACTCAGCGAACGATCAATTATTGAGCTGTCATAAATCTTCGATCTAAGTATTATTCATACCACCTACCAATTATTTATAAATCTATATTCAACCTACCCTCTCAAGTTTGAAAACTAAAACTTAGAAAATCAGATACATACCTACTTATAAATTGATATTCAATTTTAACATAGTAGGTTAATAATTAGGAATAATTTTCTTTAAAAGAAACTATTAATTATAAATTGTTTGAATGTTTAAAGAGACAAAAAGAAACTACAAAAATATTTTATCATATAAAGCAAAGCAACGCCATCTAATAACAGCATAATTAAATTTTGTTAGTCGTTAACTGGTTTTACGCTAGATGGCGTCATTTCTCGCTTCATACGATTTTGTTTCTGTACTACCCATGCACTTTTGCAGCCTATCGTACATCCCACCCAATTTAACTTATTCTGATGAAAAAAAAAAACACAAAAACAAAAAACTTTTTAACAAAAATACAACCGACTTCTAAAAGAAACACTACAAAGTGAAAAATAACTTTAATTTCGGAAGTCGGTGTCTTTGGTTTTGTATTTACGTTTTTTGCCACCGACTTCCGAAATTAAAGTTATTTTTCACTTTGTAGTGTTTCTTTTGGAAGTCGGTTGTATTTTTGTTAAAAAGTTTTTATTTTATGCTTTTTAGTGGGTCTGCTTATAATTTATCTAAGTTACAATAGCGTAGTGTCAACTTGCTCATCGCCTTTTACAAAATATTGCTTTTCCCGATGCAGGGAAGTTAATTGTTGAGGAGTTCTCCTGGTCCACCATCAGCTCCATATTACCATTCACATCGTGGCGAGCATAAATTGCTTAGCAACCATATTAAAGTAATCGAATCGCAACCCGTAAAATACTTAGATATTATTGAGTAGTTCCGGTGGCCATCTGTGGTCTTCATCATCAGTTCCACTTCACCAAATGGTGCTTTCCGAGAGCAAATGCACGAGTTACTATAAAAAATACCCAAATCGCTATAGATGTGCCAATAATATTTGAAGAGTTCCTTCAATTTCTCCAGGATCCAATCATCAGATCCTGACTTGGTGACAATGGGACCACACGGGAAGCACCAGCTTTCAAATAAAAAAAGAATCATGAAAATCGGTTCACCCAGTCGCAAGTTATGAGGTAACAAACAAAAAAAAAAAAAAAAAAATACAGTCGAATTGATAACCTCCTCCTTCTTTTTTTTGAAGTCGGTTAAAAATGGTATCGCATCAAAAGTTTTAAAAACCTAAAGTTTTATGAGCCACTTTTAGTTCTATTTGAATGAAAGTTTGGTTATAAAAGTTTACGATGTGCTGTCAACGAATAAATTGGCGTCCATTAGTTTAATTATTTGTTATTTTTGAAGTTCAAATACCTAGGTTCTAGAATAATAGTACTGCGGACCGTATTACCGTCTGGGCCTTTTTGGTGCAGCCGTGAGGCACACTTTCCTGCTAATTAAGTACTTACATCGGACTTTACGCTTTTTATTCGATCTTTATTTTTTGTTTTTTTTTTTATCTGATGTATCTGGCGGATTGTGTATTTTAGTTGTGCTGAATTAATGTATTTTCTTTCTTCTTTCGTTATTAATAGGGTCATGGCCGCCAATCTCAACGATTCCTAGGTCGGGCAAAGTGTTATTGTGTGTTTCCATTAGGGATTTCATGGTAACACCCCAAAGTTTGGAAGTTGGCGGTGTGATACCCCCGTGCCTCGGAAAGCACGCTAAGCCGTTGTTCCCAATGTCATTCGTAGACTTTCGACAGTTGTTACGGGTAGTTAGAAGCCAAAAAGTCTGACAACCATTCTTACTAGTGGGTATCATGTTACTAAGTAACTGGGTTATGGAGAAAAGATAGGCAGTCGCTCCATGTAAAATACTGATATTTAGCTGCATCCAGTTAGACTGGAATTCGGCCCCAACAAAAAGGCTAGGCAGATTTTTTGATCTGAAGGCCAATTCTCGTAGTTTAAAACGTTAAAAATCTAGTTGCAGTCTCATCTTGGCCCTGCCGGGGGCGCGGGATTGGCCGAAAGAGTTACCGCTACCCCGGAACATAAAGGGCTAAGGAAGGAACACGGATAGTTTAGTCAGTAAGAGTCTGACACTTTCTTCCGCTCCACCCAGAGCGAGAGCGGTCATTTGATGATGTCCCATCCACAAAAAAAAAAAGTCTCATCTTGGCGACAAGCAAATGTCAAAATCTTGTCAAAATGTAGGGAAATTAGAGGTATTTTTGACAGATTGAGACTGAGATCAGACTATGAACGTTCTTAAAATTACGAGAATTGCCCCTCTCATATCGTGTCGTTACCATATCCACAAATTCCTAGTTTCTAGCCCCAACTGAATGCTAAATCAGTCTAGACCATCCTGGTCATTCGTGTGAATTATTAACATACGCGTTCTATTGAAGTTATCCGTGTATGTCAGTGAGTGAGGGTGTGTGTGTCTGTGTGTTATTTTTGATGGCATGGCAGGGTGATTTGATGTGCTTTGAATTTGATAGGGGTAGAATTAGGATGTTTGGGGTGGAAGTTAAGATGTGACAATGTGAATGAATGAATTGCATCGATTTCAGCGTGGTTAAACTAGACTCGATTAATCGAATGAACCCCAAGATTCGCACTAACTCCTACAGCCTCATGTTGATTATTATTTACAATCATTTACCAAATAGTTTTCAAGACTTACCGCTGACAATGTGTAAAGAGATACTTTTCTAAAGATATTATACCATTAAGGACTATTTAGAATACAAACAAATAGAAGCTGTAATTTGTCAGCTAGATTAATTGACATCGCTGACTGTGAATATATTTGCACGCCATGTTATGGCAGGATATGCTGAAGCAAACTTACTGTAACACCGTACATGTACCACATTCTAGCAAATAAATATTTTTGATTTGATTAATGTTCATGGTGCTACAGCGTCCATCACATATCAAGGAATCATTGATTCTTTTGTTTATTCGGTCGTTCCTTATAGGATAGGTGTTAATTATCTTGGTGGTGTTCTTCATAAAAGTTGGATGCGTTCTTGCGTAGTAATCGCAAAGTCGCAACCGCAGTGCGTGTATGACCAGATGAATGAACATAAACGAATTTAAAGGAGTATGTAAGGATTGTTGCAGGTGGCGTTATGTAGCTTCTGCATACTCCCATGAGAAGAAAGCGTGAGCTTAAGTATGTATGTGCTAAAGGAAGTGGTAGAATTTCCAAAATAGTATAGTAGGTAACAGTGGCGAAGGGTGAATCTATGACAGAGGAAAGCTGGAGCAAAAAAAAACGTCAAAAAAAGTCAATAAACCATTTCATTAAATTCCTATTTCTATCTGCTTTTCTATTAGGTATGAGCTTCATGCAAATTAGCGAAAAATGACAGATGATGAATTGACTATAGAGTGGTTGTGGTCTTAATTTTCGAAGAGAAGCCGGTGGGAATCGAGTTGTATGGTATCTTCGCCACTGGTAGGTAACTAGTCAATCCGGTGGCTTTGAAATAAATGGAGCATAATGGGTAGCGACTTTACATCTTAGTAGCTTTTGCCCACGATTTTGCAAGCGTGAAATTTATCTACATCCTATTAAATCCAAGATGGCGGCTGAAAAAAAAAATTCAATTAAAAATAATACTTTTTTTTTGTCTCTTCTTATTCATACTATATAATATTATAAATGCGAAAGTGTGTCTGTCTGTTACCGCTTCACGCTTAAACCGCTGAACCGGTTTATATGAAATTTGATATAGAGATAGTTTGAGTTCCGGGAAAGGACATAGGCTAGTTTTTTATCCCAGAAATCCGCCTTTAAGGGGGTGGACATGAGGGTGGAAGTTTGTATAAGGAATCAATAACCGCTGATCCGTTTTAGATGAAATTCGGCGCCTGAATACACCATGACCTGAATTAGGACATAGGATAGAGGACTACTTATCCCGATATTCCTACGAGATCGAGACTTATGCGGGTGAAACCGCGGAGCGCTGCTAGTTATATTATGAGAGAAAGTCGCATGGAGGGGGTACAACGCTTTTCGTTACGTGAAGGTTTCTTCCAGTTTACTTCTACCGCAAGTCTTCGTTCCAATAACAAAAAAAAAATTAAAAGACCAAAAAGGTCAAAAAGCTCCCATCATTATGCAGTTTTAATCTCTTTCAACACAATCCACAACAAACCACTGGCAACTTTACACAAAAACCGGTACTCCAGACCATCCCTCGTTCATTTTGATATACAATTTCATTCACAGGGGTTGAATTTTGCAAGTAATTCTGTCAGGTGGTTCGTTGTATGCTTTTTCCCGGTATAGGTGGGAGCGCGTCGTCTGTAGCCCTAGTAACCGACGGTGTATCGATCCGGCGGGTAGTGATGTGCCTTTGGCAGGTTTATCGATATCGATGTTTTTGAGTTACGTGTATCTACCAGTACGTGAATCTATCAGTCAGTACCGTAACAGTCGTAGCAGTCGCTACGACTGTGTTCTGGAAGATATAAACGATGGGATGGCCTCAGCCTTGATTGATTTTTGTCAGCAGATGATTTTACAGCGAGTTTCTTAAAGCTTAATCTAGCCTTCTATTGGTAAATCAGCTACTGTTGTGATTGGTTGTGCGAAAACCACGTTAACACACAAACACACATAAACATTTGACGATTTTAAGGAGGCAGTTAGAGGATAAACCATGTTCTGTGTATTGTATTTGAGTTATTTATAGCAGAGCAGTTGATAAAAAGATCATGTACCTAGTGTTAGTGCTTTTCTATAAAGTTCACTTCCATGCTCACTGAAAAGACCGAACACAACTCGAACTCGAAATTGAATACACTTGTTTGTAAATAGTCATGGCTAGCTTCGACACCGTTCCAATGACAAAATGATGTACGGACGGCTATGAAGCAAAAAACCGAGTGTGCTTATGACCACACGACTGAAGTGAAACTTCAAACGTGTTTGGCTATGAGAGGAAGAGAGAAAAAAAATGTGCGCGCGCACTTCTTTCTCTTGCTTATATCCCCCACTCAACTCCCGTTCGCCTTGCCCGATCACACTTTTCGTATCGCTTACGTCACGCGTTCGCCAGCTTACTCCCCAAGTCAAGCGTGCGTAAAGAAGTTTCACTTCAATAAATAAATCGTTTATTTCGATCAACAATGGTTCATAGGCAAAACAAAATATAATTAAAACGACTTCACATAATCATATTACTTACAAACTTCCATTTCCTATTGCGTGAACCATACAACAATGGTTCAGGTACTGGCGATTGATCCTCTGCGCGAATGCCCTCAGGATGCCGCTGGAGCTTGCCTGAACTATGAGCACCAGGGATGTGTGTCACTTTGTGCTTTTTTTTTTACCTATTAGGTAACCATCAGTGGCGTGCATTGGTTTTCAGAATAGGTAGGCACTAGGCTGGGCTTGTCTAGGCAAACGCGGTCACTAATCAATAAAAAAAGTGAGGTCAAAAGTGTGGTTATTTGAGTAGGCATGCCTACTTAAGGGTGATAAATTGCGAAGGTCGAACGTCATGGTATTACGCGTGAGACGTACGTATTTTTAATTTTGTCGTATTAACTTGAATGAGTAAAGACCAATGACAATGTGCGAATAGTACGGGAGCCGAGTAGGCCGTCCGGCGAGTGCCTACTGCCGCACGTGTTTGTATGAAGATTTGATTTTTTGGCAGGTTTAGTGAGATTCTTAATTGTGAGGCACACACACTAAAATGTAATTAACAGGCTTATGTTGATATATTGAAGTAGGCACTGCTTATATGCCTATATGCAATGCAAGCCACTGGTATCCATCACAAAACCAATTAATCATACCTCTACTTCAAAATGAAAATGTCGACAAAATCTATCGACACTAATACCTGTGCACCTTCTCCCATCCCTACACAGCTCAATGCTATAATATTTTGATAATTAAAGGAACAAACTGCGGGAGTTTCTGTCGAATTGTAAACTTTCCAAGATTTCGCTAATATTGCGCGTATGCTTAATTGGCAGCGCCTTCAAATTGTAATCTGATCCTAACTAAGTAAGTAGGTACCCAATTTTGTATTTTGTTGAAGTTATGAAAGTTAGGTACTTTTGTGAGAGAATGAATGTTGTATTCGCTATTTAGGGATTATTTCGATTTTGTATTGCTTAGCAGATGAACAAAAATAACAAAATTAAAACCTAACTTAACTAAAACTATACAAAAACTAAAATATAGCGTCAAAAAATTCATCCGCATCGCTGTCGACTGGTAATGTACCCAAGAGACTGGCGGCATTACCACGTTGTATGGCAATGCTTAGCCTTTGGCCAAGGTAAAAGCCAGCCCTTGGGTCGCGGGAAGTGTCAACCAGCCGTTTTGAAATTTGCTTAAAAAGACCATGAGCACTCGGACCCCACGGCCCGAGGGTTTCAGCCCCAAACGGCTCGAAAATATAATTTCCGATAAGGTTATTATTATATTTTCGCCGCTTGAGGTTTTCCGCAGCCGCAGCAGCAGCGCCAGCACAGCATGCCGATTCAGGAAGGTGGGATGGTTTAGCAAATTAACTCACTATGTTTTACTGTCATAAACGACCGATAGGAAAAGATGGAATGATGGTTGTTATTTGAATTTATTAAAAAAGCGGCCAAGTTCGAGTCGGTCACACGGTATTCAGCTGATTAAAATCAAAAGTCATTTATTCAAACTAGGCTGAGAATCAGCACTTTTCGAACGTCAAAATTACAAAAGACAGTCCCCCAAAAGGCCCGCCCTTCACCATCTTCTAATGCTTCTGCTAGGGAGAACTCCTGCTGCAGCTGCATCCATCAGATAGACTGGAAGGGAAGCCGACCAAAAAATAAGCGGGTAAAAGGATAATGTTGGTGGAAACCGCAACAAAATCTATTTCGTAGTTTAGAAGAACAATAAATGGTCACACAGACGGGCTAGTACTGATTGTTACTGATGCCGTTCTCGTTTCCACCCGAAAATTTATATTATCCATACTAATCCCTACTAATATTATAAATTCGAAAGTAACTCTGTCTGTCTGTCTGTATGTTACTTTTTCACGCCTAAACCACTGGGCAGAGAGATAGATTGCATCCCGGGGAAGGACATAGTATAGTTTTTATCCCAGAAATTATCCTTTAAGGGGGTGAAAAGGGGGGTGGAAGTTTGTATCGGGAATCAATAACCGCTGAACTGATTTAGATGAAATTTGGTATGAAGATAGTTTAAGTTGTGGGGAAGAATAGTTATAGAATAGTTTTTATCCCCTAAATTATCCCTTAAGGGTGTAAAAAGGGGGGTGGAGATTTGTAAAGGGAATCAATAAAAAGGACTATAACAGGTACTTTTATCGTGGGTGAAACCGCGGGGCACAGCTAGTAGGTATTATAAATGCGAAAGTGTGTCTGTTTGTCTGTCTCCTCTTCACGCTTAAACCGCTGAACCGATTTGGACGAAAGGTATAGAGATAGTTTGAGTCCCGGTACAGGACATAGGATAGTTTTTATCCCAATATTCCCACGGGAAACTTATGTAGGTGAAACCGCGGGGCGCTGCTAGTACTTTATAATCCCGTTTATCCGTTATCGAGGTGGTACGATCAAAGAAAAAGTCATAATCATCCATAATCAGTCTATATTGTTCCCACTGCTGGGACACAGGCCTCCTCTCTTCGAGATCCTAGATAAGAATTTAAGATATAATTACCACGCGGGCCCAGTTTGAGTTGGTAGATGTCACATGTCTTCGATTTTTTGGCTCTAGGACATGCCGGTTTCCTCACGATGTTTTCCTTCACCATTTTGAGAGCAGTGGTGATGAAATAATTTACACAAAGTATAGCGCCTGTCTGGGTTCGATCCTACGACCTGCAACTCGTAAGTCGCGACCACTGGGCCAACACTGCTCAAAGAAAAAGTACCAAACGATTATTAATAAGTATGTAAAATTGGGGAATCTAGATAGTTTAACCTCTATATTAATACGGTATGTTTTTCTCTTCCAAATACTGGTATTCAGCTGCATCCGGTTAGACTGGAAGCCGACTCTAACATGGTTGGGAAAAGGCTAGGCAGATGATGTTTTTTTTTCACTTCCGCTCTCCCCTGTCAACAATACCTTCAACAGGTAATATTTTAAAACAACCCGCTTCCGTGCCTACCCCCAAAAATTTACTGAAGGCGTACAGTTATTTAATAATTCTTCAACTTATTTGCTTTATTAACACAGTCGGGGAACCAAGTCCCCTGTGTTGCCAAGCGAAAATATTTACCCCGATTCTAGGGGTAAAGTGAACTTCGACATTTTAGGGTAATATTAACTTTACCGTCAGCTTTTTAGCGAAATTTGAAGTTTTTCGTTTGTTTTGTAAAGTAATATAAAGATTTTAATTAGGTAGGCATACTGGGAATGTTAGAGAATTGACTGAAATTATGTTTATTTTAGTAATTTTAGATTCTTGTGTGAATTCAGAATTAATGTTTTTCATTTCTTTAAGAAAATTAGTTAAGTACTTTGGTTAGCATAATCAGCCTATAATGTTCCCACTGCTGGGACACAGGCCTTCTCTCTTCGAGAGGGGGTGGGCTTTAATCTACCACGCGGTACTAGTGCGGTTTGGTACTATATTACTAGTCTTCGAATTTTTGGTTTTAGCCACTCACGCGTCCCGCTCCCCGCGTGACTTCGCCTAGAACGTCTCAGAACATTTTTTTCGGCGCGCCACGTATCGTCTAATTACTTAAACATGATCCGCACACAACAAACTTCCATGGAAAATCAAACATGGTTCATCGTCGACACGTTTCCTCGTGATGTTTTCCTTCACCGTTATGAGAGCAGTCTGGTGATAAAATTATCTTCACAAAGTAGAACACCTGCCTGGGTTCGGACCCACGACCTACAACTCGTTCAACTCACCGTTATCTGTCATTCGTGGATCTTTGACACTCGTTACGATTTATTTCCGTTGGATCCCGTTTTTGAATCCCATTTTAATATTTTTGGCGTTGGATCCCGCAAAACATTATTATGTATTTCCGTTGGATCCCGAATTTAAAAAATGCAAGATAATTACGTTTTATTGTCGTTGAATCCCGAAAAGTATTTCCGTTGGATCCCGAATGCTTAAAAAAATCTGAATGCGGGTACTTTCAACAACAAAATTGTTTATAATAAAATGAGGGGTTCACTAATGTTTCACCAAAACTCCATTGACAAATTAGTTTACAACCAACGTTTCGTATACTATTTATTTCACAAACAACTCATTTTCTATATAATCTAGTCGTTTTTGGCACTCGCCGGCCGCTGCCGCGGCACCGCTCGCTTCGCTCGCTCGGCTCGTGCGTAGGGGTCACAGTTTTAACCTAACCTAACCTAACATTGTTTTTTTTTTTAAATAATTAACCTAATCTAACTAGTTCGGTTCCGGGTACCCCACTAAAAATAATCTATTTTTATTGTTTGATAAAGGTAAATCACTTTTCTTCTGAAATGTACACATGTTGTTATAATATGGGATTCAACGGAAATAGCAAACGGGATCCATCGTTAATACCTAAAAAATGGGATTCAAAAGTGGGATCCAACGACAATAAACGCTCGTTACGGGTCGTCAGAAGCCCAAAAGTCTGACAACCAGTCTTACCAAGGGGTATCGTATTAGTAGCATCCGGTTAGACTTGAAGCCGAATACAATATGTAACATAATTAACGAAAGACCTCATAAACCCCAATAGGTATTAAGTTAAAAGCATAGTACAATGACTAAAACTAAATTTTTTTTTTTTGCCGTCTATAATTGTTAAGAAAATCGGGTTGACCCGTTCATTACTTTATGCATTTAAAATTGAGTCTTATTGAATAAAAATAAGGTTTCATTTTCTTTGGCTCGAGAGGCGGTCAGTATGCCAAAATACATAAATTTGAAAAAAAAAAACCTTTTTTAAGAGTTACTGAAATCGATTCAGTAATCAATTGTGAACAATTAGCAATTGTGAACAACCTACTATCAGGACTTGCGTGTGTTCTGTTACACCTTGTTTCTACAGGGTGAAATTGAATTCATGGGCATCCTTTTAGGGGGTCATTGTACGGGCCTGCGGACGGAGAGTAATGGGTAGCTCACCGTCCGATCAGGACCAGGCCCGTACCGGACAGCGCGTACGTGTTCCACGCGCGCCTCAAAGAGATGTCAGCATAAAGGAAGGGGCCTGCCAGGGCCGAAGCCTGCCGGGGGTGCGGGATTGTCCGAAAGGGTTACCGCTACCCCGGAACATAAAGGGCTAAGGAAGGAACACGGATGGGTTTTAGTCAGTATGTGTCTGACACTCCCTTCGCTCCACCCAGAGCGGGAGGGGTCATTTGATGATTTCCCATCCATAAAAAAGGGGGTCATTGTAATCATTATTATGAACAACTTTTACTATGGGACCAAACCTGAAATCGCGAAAAAAAATCAGCTCTTCCCTACCACAAATGCAACAGCAAATTTTTTTTCGCGATTTTAGGTTTAGTCCCATAGTAAAAGTTGTTCATAATGATGAGTACAATGACCCTTTAAAAGGATGCCCATGAATTTAATTTCACCCTGTATACTTAGCTAAAATAATGTCTATAGAAATTGCAAGAGGTTCAGTTCATCATCATGCGCTAGCAACCCAGTTAAAAGCTCGATCGTTTTCATTTCAAAGTGCAATGAAAGTAAACAGGGGGTGAAGGGGGTGGAACGGGGGATAACGCATACATTATACTCACTTAGTAGCAATAATATTGGGGGTGTGTTTAAAGTGAGTATAATAGCCTTTATTTTTATAACTTTTGTGTATTTTCAAATAACATTGTTTGTATGAATCATTTTAATTTATTGATTCGCTATTTTTGGCATAACATCACGCCTTGTTAACCCCTAAGTGCTGGGCAGAGGTGCACCTAAAGTACACCCACATTTTGCCAGGTATGACACTGCACATAAGTAGGTTATTTAGCAGTTTCATAAACTATTAATTCGATAATCGAATTGGTTTTTATTACCTCGCAATAGGTGCGAAATGTAGAGTATTCTCCTCGGGGATAATGGTGTCTTCGTCTTGGGCGAGCTTCAATCCCTCACTGCACTCAGGATTCTTAACTCAGAGCTCTTTCGCTCCGCTCGGGAGCCCTAGAGTCCTTCCTTGTGTTCAGGATTCAAAATAGCGCCCGTCACAAGACACCACACTTTATCCTCTTAGTGAATAATCTACTATTTGTTTTTATATAATAATAATAAATCGTTTATTTCGACCAACACAGGATCATAGTAGGCACAATTTTTTTTTTACAAAATGAAAAAAAAAGTTTAAAAAAAATGATTTCACCATAAAACTACAAAGTTTTACACGACGAAAGTCACGACGAATAGTAATTCTTCACTGAATTTAATACGAAACTATACCACAAAATAAAGACATGACACTCCCACGATTCCGCGGTTGACTTATTCATCAAGCCATGCACCATGCTATGGTATATTCCTAATAATTTATACATTCTGTCGGCTACCACATGTCTGCTAAATCATTGTGTCGTTTTCATTCTGTCCAGTCCTGCTTGTGGGTTTTATACTAGCTGTGCCCTGTGGCTCTGTCTGTGTGGATATCTAGGAATTGTGACGAAGAAGTATTTAAAGAATAATATACAATAACGTTAAGAGATTGTATTCTGAATGGACTAATTAGTCGATTCGCCCGAATTCACTTTTTTTAAATTATTTTTTATTTGATATTGGTTTGCTCTTGACTCTAGTCTAGATCAGAGGTGACAGAGACAAAGTCGACGATGGAGTGAGCTTACACAGAAGAAGCCTGTTCACTCTCACTTTGAAGATATTCGAATTTACTCGATTTTAAAGATTTTACTCGCGTGAAACGGACGAATCGTCACTTGTAAGTAATACATTTTTTTATAGTACAGGAGGCGTCTCGCACGAAGTTAATTTATTTGTGGGCGAGTCGACAACTCAAAATGTGCTAATTACCTAATATATAACATACCTACCTACTTCTGGAGTTGTTGCTCGACTAATAAGCCTCTGAATGTTTTAATCTGTCAAGCTCCTCTAATGAGACATAATTGATTTTCTATTGTTTCGTCGCCAATAGGCGACGCGCCGTGCTTGATCGGTTAAAGTCGCAAATAGCTGTTTTGATCAAATTGTTCATATTAAATTACTAAATGAATTAAAAATGAAAAATCGCTCTACAAATTGCACTAAAATATTGATTATAAATTAGGTACCTAATTATAACACACATACCTACCTAATTCGTCTAAACAATGATGGAAATATAAAAACATTGACACGGCTCATTTCTACTACTTATTTACACCTTTTTTTCTTTGTCTAATAAATATAAAAAAAACAAATGATCCCTTCATTTTATCGAGTTTTGCGAACATAATGAAACGAAACAGCTGATTTGTTTCGCGATCCAGGGTTGGTCCCATAGGGTGAATTCTTCCTGAAAGAGCAGCGGCGCGCAGCGGCCGTAAGAGCAGGTGACTTTCCTTCTTTTGACTAGTCGCTAGAAGGCTCGTGCAGCCTCGCGGCGCCGCGCTGCCCCTCCTTTGCCTTCAAACGACTATGGATAATGGCCGCTGCCGGCCGCTGCTATTTCAGCGGGGATTGACCCATAGTAAAAATTGTTTATAATTAATGATATGTACAAACAAACCCTAATCAGGTCTAACACTAATCAGCCGTCCCATACATGTAGCATGTATGAGCTGTGGTGGCCAAGTGGTAACGTCCGCGACTTACGAGTTGTAGGTCACAGGTTCGAACCCAGACAGGCGCTTTACTTTGTGTGAATTATTTCATCACCACTGCTCTCAAAACGGTGAAGGAAAACACCGTGAAGGAACCTGCATGTCCTAGAACCAAAAATTCGAAGACATGTGACATCTGCCAACCTGCACTGGGCCCGCGTGGTGGATTACGGCCCACTCCCTCTCACTGAGAGGAGGCCTGTGTCCCAGCAGTGGGAACATTATAGGCTGATTATGTAGATCCAACACCATTTTTGTTACACTCTTTATTTATTTTTTTGTTATTTTATATTTTCAACGCACAGACACAAGAGCCTACAGTTTCATTATATCCCTAGATACATAAGGGACATGATATATGTCTCACGATTGAATCCTTCTAAGGTAAATTCTTGAGCTTCGGGGTATCTTGAAATGGGTATATAAAAGGTGCGAGTTTGTGTTAGATTAGTTGTATTTTATTTACAAGACTGTCTCTCTCATGTCCGAACAGCTAGGTATAGTCGAACAAAGAGTATTTACATAATATTATAAGCTATCAGTCTTAAAAAAATTACGATAATATGTACAAGTATATAAAAAGGAGGGGAAAGCTTCAAAAATGCAATCTGTCGAGCCTTTCCTGACTTTGTTGGGGTCGGCTTCCAGTCTAACCGGAGGCAGCTGAATACCAGCACCCTAATTGCGTAACACACTATCAATCGGAATCTGAATCATTTTGAAGCAAATTGCTAATACATTGCTTCATAAGTTCGAAAAATTTGACTGCTCAGCACGTAAATAACGCAATGAATGTTGTTGAACTGTCAAAATGAATTCGATTCCGATTGATAATGTGTTACGCAATTGCCCCGCAGTATTTTAATCAAAAATGCAATCTGACGAGCCTTTTCCTGACTATGTTGGGGTCGGCTTCCAGTCTAACCGGAGGCAACTGAATAGGTACCAGTATTTTACTGCCTACCTGATCTCCACAATCCAGTTACTGGGTAATACCCATTGGTAAAACTGGTTGTCACACTTTCGGGCTTCAGACTACTCGTAACGATTGTCATTGATCTACAAATGACAGGCGGAACCAAGTTGTTAATCGTGTGCCCGCATAGGCAATAAACTACTGTTTTTACCTCTGAATAGCTGGTTTTAATTCGCTTCTTCGTCACGGGAACACCGTCAGCCCCGCCTATGTCACCTGACTCCCGATTTCTTCAACAATTATCGTGGATGTTCAGTTCCACGTTCATAAACTGTATGGAAAAACATGTCGTTATCGAGGACGGAAAAAAGCGTCGTCATAATATTTCCAGTGTTATTGTGATGCCATACACGTCCACGATTAATATCGAGCGTTACGTTGCAAATTATAAAAGCGCAGATACATCTAGTATTTGGGCTGCAGAATTACTGCAGTAACGTAACTTCGTATTTATACATGGTTACTTGACGATTTTACTTACTTGAGAAACGACTGAACTAAGCATCTTTCCCAATAAAATGGCCAGCTCGCTCATTATCATAAAAGTCATATAAATGTTCCTCCGAAAAGCAACAATATTTAAAGGAAACCATTCGAATTCTACCCAAGTGTTGCCATCATTAAAATTCAATGCAAAATCCTGTCTTCTTGATTGAAGTCTACATTTCTTTGGGTCACGAACCCCTACGTATATGGTCTGTAACCCACTAAAATGGTAAAACGACATCGTTAGCCAGAAAATGTAAGTTTTATACAGTAAAATAAGAGTATAAAAAATAAAAGACAGATAAATGTATGGGTCTTTACATACAAAACGTGTATGTAAATGCTGACAGGCGTGCGCACTCGACGAAAGACGGACAGAGACTGATTTGAATTTTTGAATTTCGAACGCACGCTGCCGCGCAAGCGCATTGAATGGTGAATACTTATGGTGCGCATGAGTTTCGGACTATTTAGGAATGATTTTACCTTTATTTAGGTTTGATGTGTTGGCAAATAAGCCTAAGTGTGGCGAAAAGCGCAATCCCATGCCAGCGACAATAATGACAAGAACTTTTCAAAAATGTAGGGAAATTAGAGGTAAGTATTTTGACAGATTGAGACTGAGATCAGACTGTAAACGACCTTAAAATTACAAAAATTGTCCCTCGGGTTTAAACCAGCCAGTTATTGAATTAAGCACATAACTTCTAAGCTAGGTCTTCAGCACTTTGAGCGGAGCAACGTTTATAATACGTAAAATTTGATAAACGTTATTTGACACAACGTTCAATCACGTCAGCAAAAACTATGTCTTTCTTTAAACAACGTGTATAAACGGCTGCGGCTTATACCAATTCCTTCAAGCTACGTCATCGCGCCGTATCACTTTAAATTTTTCAGACTGTTAGCGCCACTCCACGTTAGTTTTTTTCACTTTATAAGGCTACTCACACACATACATTCTAATTAAGTATTTTGTATGAGAAAATAGTGCGCCGCGCAACAAACATTTGAATACCCAGGTGTTCCACTCAAGGTGTTAGACTTAATCTAACCTTAGTTAGATTTCGTTTTGTAATAAGATGGTGTATGTTTCTATCACTCTCAGCCAAAACTTGAATCATCCTGCAATTGATATCTGTGTTCATATTTCTCCAAGACATGGTGTCTCTTGTCAGGCCGGGAGCCATAGCAGCATATCTTAGACTTAACTATCTGAGAATCATGTCGTATTAGTTCACATTTTGCAGGCATATTGGCTCTGGTTAGAGTCGAGCTTAACAGTGATCGAATTTAGGATTATTTAGTTCACAAGATGAACATTTTGGGAAATACCATTCCATTGGCAAAACTTGTTTAATCATAGCATCTTATATTTTGCTTATTTGATGATGTTTTATTCACTATAAGTACCTATGTCCTTTATATAAAGTATGTTGGGGTAAGATCGAAACTGGTAGACCGTGAATCAAAATCCGACCTAATGTGGCAATGTTTATAATGCACTAATAAATATTGGTGTTCTCCATCATTATTTTTATTCTGCTACGACGAAGATCAGACGGGCAATTCTCGTAATTTGAAGAACGTTCACAGTCTGATCTCAGTCTCAATCTGTCAGAAATACCTCTAATTTCTCTACATTTTGACAAGTTTTTGACATTTGTTTGTCGCCGAGATGAGACTGCAACTAGATTTTGAACGTTTTAAATTACGAGAATTGGTCTTCTGAGCAAAATTTAATTTTACAGGCAAAGAATTTGATTCCTACGGTCTTACCCCAGCAATGATCTTACCCCAACATACCTTATACTACGTACTTTTTAGAAGGATATGTGGTTCATTAGATATGAAGGAAGGATTAGTCCAGCGCGGGTATTAACATAAGTGAGAATTGGATGTCATGATACGGGCATGTGATGCGCAGGAATGAGGAAAATGTCGTGAGGAAAGTCTGGAGTATGAATATGGATAGCTTTAAGAGTACTAGAAGACCAAAGAAACGATGGGTGGACTTTTTGACAGATGATATGGTTAGAAAGGGGGTGATTACCGATATGATGACTAAAGGATGATTTCCACCAAACGGCTCGCACCGCATCGGATCGGAACTGTATACCGTCTTCAAAAAAGGAGGTTCTGTATTCGACCCGTATGTATGCATGTATGTAGGTATGTTTGTATTTCCGCGATTTTCTCAAAAACTAATGAACCGATTTTAACAATTCTTTCATTATACAATCTTTAAACGATAATAATTATATCGTGTACACAGTAATTAAAGTCTACACAGGGTTATTGGAAAAACACCAACAACCTCTTAAGAGGTCATTGTACTCGTCATTATGAATAACTTTTACTATGGGACCAAACATGAAATCGCGAAAACAAAATCAGCTGTTCCCTACATTTATGTTCGTATAACTCGTCAAAATGTATGGAACAGTAGATTTTTTTTTTTTTTCGCGATTTCAGGTTTGGTCCCATAGTAAAAGTTGTTCATAATGTTGAGTGCAATGACCTCTTAAGAGGTTGTTAGTATTTTTCCAATAACCCTGTATAAATGTAAATTAATCATACGATCACTTACATAATATTATGTTCATCAGTAACTAGCATCTTAATACAAAATTAATAGGTAGTCAATTTAAACATTTACCAAAATCTTAAAACTTCAAACCTAACTTTTAAAGTCCCATCCCTATTTGATATCGTGCTTACCATCAGCTCATACAAATCCTAAGAAGGCCTACATAACGAACAGTTATAAATAACTATAGATATACTATCTCTATGAAATATAATCATACTGGTTTGTTGGTCTGGTTTGGACTGTCTTTTTTTGGGAATAAAATGGACTGATCGGGATTTAAATGGGACATTTCCAGTGCAGTGAATGTTATAGTGATTTTTATCATTGTCTATTTTTATACGAGCTCGTGGCTAAATAATAACAGCCCCACGGGTTGGTCGAAGGTACCGAGGCGAGGCCGGGCTTAGGGCCGAATCACATAACCGCGTTGCGGCACCGCGCCGCAACAACAAGTGTGGTAGGTACGAGTATATGCATAATTAACAACGCGTAGCGGCGGGCGGCACTGCCGATTTTGGCGGTGCGGTGTCGCAACGCGGTTATGTGTTTTGGCCCTTAACGAGGCGAGGCCGGTCCGTGGATGGGTAACGTGTTTCGGCCCTTAACGAGGCGAGGCCGGTCCGTGGATGGGTAACCATCCCCGCTTAAAAACAGACAATCAAATCCCAACTATGTTAGGGTCAGCTTCCAGTCTAACCGCATGCAACTGAATACCAGTATTTTAATATGAAGCGGCGGCCTGTCTGACCTCCAGAACCCAGTCACTGGGTTATACGATACTTCTTGGTACTACTGGTTGTCAGACCTTAGGTCTTTTAACTACACGTAGGTAACGACTGTCAAAGATTTACAAATGACAGTCGGGACCAACGGCTTTACGTACTTTCCGAAGCACAGGGCTCCGGGCTGCTAATAAGAAATTCCTAATGGTAAAAACCACGAAAAACCCAATAACACTGGTCGACCTGGAAATCGAACTCAGGACAGGAGTTGCGCCCGCGAGACAAACGGAGCAGTCAAGTCATTAACATATTAAGTCAAAATGGCCACCAAACAGTTCAAACGCGGTACGTACTCTACTTTCTACCAACGACATCATTTAGCAAGTTATTCAAATACAAACAAACTAACCGTTTAAGGTATTTTCGGGAAGAATGTATAAAGTCACATAAAGACGCCATGGCACTTACGCGGAGAGCTATTAGATGTACTAAGTGAATGTGCAAACGCCCTTAGAGTAAGGGGCGGAACACACTATACGATTTGTTAGAAGTCCCACGTTAATATGTATGACATACCTATCCAAGGGTTTAGAGGTTGTTTTATAATATTTAAAGAGCCCCATTTGACTTATAAGTAAAAAGGGTATCAAGTGAACCACCACAAGAAAGACTGAAGCTGTGGCGAGACAGTGCTTCCTTGCCCAAACCGTTCGTTCCACCTGCTGAGGACCTCCTGGACAAGAGTTACCTTGGGTAACCTGGAAGTCTTTAAACGACTCCGCCTTGGAGTGTAAATGTGGTGCTGTTCCACAAACGATGGGACACTTAATATCGTGCCCTGCGTGTCCTGTCAGCTGCACATTACAGGAACTGATGGACGCTTCTGATGGCGCCAAACAAGTGGCCGAATTCTGGGCCGAGTACATTTAGATTGCTGTCGACACGCTAAGAAGAAGAAGCCTATAGCAGTCCACTGTTGGATACAGGCCTCTCCTATCGCATGCCATTCAACTCGATTTTCGGCAACTCTCAACCAGCTGCTACCAGCCATCCTGCGAAGATCGTCGCTTCACCTAGCCTGAGGGCGTCTCACAAGGTAAGGCAAGGTGGTCTTAGGGCTTGTACACAAAACTGCGAGTCGGCACGATGCGAATACACAACGCAGAAAGGTAGATAGGTAGGTAGGTATAGGTTAGAACTAGAAAGAGCTCGCAGATTTTTACGATGCGACGTCGCATCGCAGTTTTGTGTAAAAGCCCTTATAAGATACTAGCTTCTGCCCGAGACTTCGTACGCGTGAAATTTCACCTTTCCCTCATTCACACTCTTCGGGGTGGAATTTCGAAAAACCCTTAGTGGATACCTACTCTTCATAAATTTCATGTCTCTAGGACCAGCGGTTTAGGCTGTGCGTTGATATATCAGTCAGTCAGGTCGTTGAATTTTATATAATATATACACCGTGAAATTTTAATCACCGTTTTCCTCTTAAGGGGTCATTGTGCTCATCATTATGAACAACTTTTACTATGGGACCAAACCTGAAATTGTGAAAAAAAATCAGCTGTTCCCTACATTTAATAACTAGTCAAAATGTAGGGAACTGCTGATTTTTTTTTTCGCGATTTCATGTTTGGGACCATATTAAAAGTTGTTGATAATGATGAGTACAATGACCCTTAAGAGGAAAACGGTGATTAAAATATCACCCTGTAGGTATATTGTATACGGGTTGTTCCACTGCGCTCCAAAACCCATTGTTCTCATAATTTTAATGTTCATACATTAATTCCACTGCGCTCCAAGAAATGTTGAGTAGAGTTGGCAAAAAAAGAAATTAAGCATGAAAAACTATATTAAATATCATAAAAAAAGAAAAAAAATGCATACCAAATATGTTTATTCAGTCACACTAGGGCCATAAAGTGCGAAATGGCCTTGAGCATTCTTGACACACGAGATGAATCCACGGTAAAAAAATACTACCGATATTTATATTTGAGTATAACAAACAACTTATGGTTTGCTTTTTATGCTGACTCTACATATTTTATTTTGGAGCGCAGTGGAATGCATTCCTGGAGCGCAGTGGAACAACTATACAATCATTTTATGAAATAAAGCTTGTAATTAAATTTGAAAATTTACACACTATTGTGTATCTAAAATCCAATTTGCATGTATTTTCCGGAATATTCAGACGTGGATATATCCCTTAATCTTCGCTTTCAGAGCTTACATATGTACCTACGTTTGCAAACATAGGTGAAACCGTGAAACAATAGGTTTAGGCCAAACTCCAGCCTTTGTGCTGATTCCTAAGGCCAGCCATGTGGGGTGGCGATTTTACAGACTACAAAGGTATGTAACTATATTATTTTGATTTAAAAGAGTGTCCGTGGAGTTTCTTGCCCTTTCTTCTTCATAGGTACCTAGCTACTACTATACGCTTTGGAATGGGCAACTAGCTTCATCTATCAGCTGAATACCAGTATTTTACATGGAGTGACTCCCTATCTGACCTCCACAACCCAGTTACTGGGTAATACAATACCCTTTGATAAGACTGGTTGTCAGACTTTCGGGCTTCTGACGACCCGTAACGACTGTCAAAGATCCACGAATGACAGCCGGGAACAACAGTTTAACGTGCTTTCCGAGGCACGGAGGGGTCATGATATGTGAAGATGGTCACCCATCCACGGACTAACCGCGGCAAGCGTAGCATAACCTGATCGATAGATCTGTGCGGCTGTTATTACTTAGCCACGAGCCCCTCTACTCTCTATCTATATTACTAATCGTACTATCTATCTATCTATACTAATAATAAAACTGACGAGTTTGTTTGTTTGCTTAAACTCTGGAACTGCCAGTCGGATTTGAGAAATTCTTTTTGCATTTGATAGCCCAATTCTCGAGGAAGGCTGTAGGCTATTTAACATCACGCTATGACCCTTAGGGACCGACAAAAAAGTAAAATAATTCAGAAAAAACGCTAAAAGCGCAAACGAAGTAAGAGTTCGGGCGGGCGATTCAGGGCGACGCCAGGAGTGGGATTGTCCGAAAGGGTTACCGCTACCCTGGAACACAAAGGGCTAAGGAAGGAACACGGATGGGTTTTAGTTAATAAGAGTCTGGCACTCCCTTCCGCTCCACCCAGAGCGGGAGGGATCATTGATGATTTCCCAACCAAAAAAAAAAAAACAAAAAAAAGGGGTGGGTTGGGCGAACAAGATATTTCATACGGATGAAGTCGCGAGCAGAAGCTAGTTTATCATACACCTTCAGGGAATATTAGAGAAAAAAAAAACTGTATATTTTTAACATCCAAAAATTCCACGAGTCTGTACCATCTTTCTCCAAAACTGGTCGCTCCTAATACTTTGAACAAACCGTCTGTCCGCGCCTCTTTAGCGTCTCGTTTGTGCGCGTCTCAATCGACTCTTGCGCATAACGAAGTGGTATATTTAGTCGTGTGATAAATAGTTTACCGCGGTGGTTAGGTGGACGGGTATGGATGGATGGGTGTTGTTATTTATGGGTGGATGTCAGTGTAATATTTGGTTACTTTTAAGGTAAATAGAGGTATGATGAAGTCAGTTTGTGGTAAGTTTCGTAAAGTATTACTATACTCCATAGGTTTAGGTAGTTAAATAAAGGTAAACTAAAAACCACGTGATTTAGTTAACCGAGTAAACGTAATACCAGTCTATTCAGTTGTCATGCTACGTCACAGTTGTACTCTTTAATTTAGCAACGTTATAATTCGATAATAACGTTGCTAAATTGAAGAGTACAGTAGCAACAGGGATGCGATGCGATGGGTCGGAGGCCGGACGAAGTCGCGGGCAGAACCTAGTCACACTATATAATATAATATATCACACTAATATTATAAAGGCGAAAGTTTGTGAGTGTGTGTGTTTATATGTTTGTTACTTCTTCACGCTCAAACGGCTGTACCAATTTTGATAAAATTTTGTGTGAAGGTAGCTGACACTCCGGATTAAGATATAGGCTACTTTTTATCCCGATATCCCCACGGGATCGAAACTTATGCGGGTAAACCACGGGAAGCAGCTAGTTTAGAATAAAACAGAATAGAATAATCTTTATTATGTACACCATATAATTTTGTTAGTTATACGAGCTGTAATGCCCTATCCATTCAATATCATTCACAAAAAAAAAAGAATAAACATTAAAAAATCACCGTTAAATCTTTATATCACAGCATCTTTCTGCTCGTCATCTCGTAACGACATTTACTCGAGAGTTGAGATATAAACCTGATGCTACAAAGTAGTCGGTAATGAGAGTAATGGCTTAAAATTATACGCTTCATTTCATTACTTAATGTAGATTTAAGGTACTGCTACAACGAAAGCGATGATATAATATATATTTCAATTTTTTTTTAAGTGAAATATTTTTTAAGCGCGTTGGGCATTTTTAGAAAACCATTGAATTCGCGCCACTGTTACCATAACCGACACCGCTTCGGATGTGTTCGGCTGTCCTCGGGATGTACTCGGTTTTAATGTATATCCGATATGTCAGTGATGGCAAAGTATTCTGTTTGTGTTTTGTTTTCACTTCTGTCGGCACTCCCGGAGTGCCACTATTTTTTTTTAATGTTTGTTTTGGCCGTCGTACAAATTAACCTGGCAAAATAAATAGGGAAAAACAAAGAGAAATAACAGTAGAAGAACAAGTAAGGGAGACAGAGAGAGGGAGAGAGTGTAAAAATACGTACATAGTATTCATTTCTTCTTCTAAAAAATAATGTTTTTAAAGGTATCTTCATGATTTTTTTCTATCGTATTAAATTAGTTGTATTATGTTTTCAACACACTAGCATTATATCCTGAAGAATATCACATAGATTTCTGATTTTGTTTACTGTAGTCGATCATATACTTTTAAGCATTATAAAACTTGCGTTTTTTGCATTTAGGTCCTGTAGTCTCCTTAATGCGGTGTATGTGTTTAGTGGGCAAGCCTTTATAGATAAATAAATAAAATTAACTTAATCATTAAAACGGATAATAGTGGTCACTTTTATCCTTTTTAATGATTATAATAAAACTAAACAATGTAAAACTACCGTTTGCAACAATATTAACGTACAATCTTGTGGAGCACAACTTAACGTGCTTATTTTCTGCATTTTCATTCTAAAATAAAAGAAATAACCTAAAAAACGATGAGGGCGCCACTGTGCGGTCGAATATGGTCGGCGCCCTCTTAAGTCCTATAAGAAGGCAATTTAGCAATCGCGGAATAATCGCTATCGTGCATAGAGGAGGGAGTTCATTTGACTATATCCAATGGGCTCTATTAGGTCTTGACCAAAAATAGGAACTAGGTCGGGAGAATACACTCGTTCAAACAAATATTGTTAAAATAGGTTCACAAAAATAGTGACGCCGACATAGCTAAGTATAAGTTACATTGTTTATCAACATCTAGAATTGTATTCTTGTAATTGGATTCTTTATTAAATTTTTATACATAGATATTATTTACAATTTATTCATTTTTTTTAATAAGAAAAACATTCAACATTTAAAAATTTGTGGCCCATCGACATCGGGAACAAGGTCCAAGTTGCCGGTAGTCAGGGCTCTACAACAGGGAAGAACCTCCTCACGGTGCGTGTCGTGTACAGGAGTAATGCTTTCTAAATCAAGCCCTTGACCCAGTCACACAATAAGAGCCTCCTGCGGTTTTGGTACAGACACTTCGCTATACATATTTTTAAATTGGATTGTTAAAAAGAAATAGAAATGTGATGTAGAAAAAGATCAAGAAAGAGAAAGAACTACTAGGTACTTATAATATTATAAATGTGAAAGTAAGTATGTGTGTTTGTTTGTTACCTTTTCACGCCTAAACCACTCAACCGATCATCCTGAAATTCGCCATAATTATATGTTATCAGGTGTACAGAAACGGACATGGGGTACCTTTCCTCCCGAAAAAAAGTGCTGTTCCCGAGGAAAACAACAATAACGTTATTATGATAATAGATGGCGCCACGTGTCTATTGAACTTTGTCACATTATTTAATTCTGAGGCGGTACGAAGTTCGCCGGGTCGGCTAGTCAGCCTATAATGTTCCCACTGCTGGGATACAGGCCTTCTCTCTTCCAGAGGAAGTGGGCTGTATTTAACCACGCGGGCCCAGTGCGGGTTGGTAAATATCACATGTCTTCGTACCTTTGGTTCAAGGACACGCTAGTAAAAAATAAGTTTGAAATCGTCTTGTACAAATAGCATAGCTTCCACTACACCACACCCTACCCTCAACGAAATTGCATTTTGATCGCGAATCAAAATTACACACGATACGAGTTACTTCACATAATTATTATTTTATTACAAAATGGCTGCCGGAGTCATTTTACGAGATATTATTATCGTATTAGAGCCCAAATGTGCTGTAATAGGTAGCGTTTATTATAACCTTGTTATTATTTTATCCTTTTAAGAGAAGAGGGGACCAAAAGTCTGACCGAAAGTCAGCCTTACCAAGGGGTATCTTGTTACCCAGTAACTGGGTTGTGGACGTTACATAGGCAGTCGCTCCATGTAAACTACTGGTATTCAGCTGGATCCAGTTAGACTGGAAGCTGACCCCAACATAGTTGGGAAAAGGCTAGGCATACGACCTAGGGATTACGCCAAGCGGATAGGCAGCAGTGTCCTCCTGTCTTCCAATAACAACCTACTTCAACAGTAGGTCTTCCAAGTGCACCAAAAATATTTTTTATTTTTTTTATTTATATATCTCGGGACCATGGGGACCTAGTCGTTTGGAAGGCGTACGAGGGGCAGAAGCAACTCACAGAGGCCCCTTAGAAATTTGGCACCAACCGACGATTATCCCTGTATGCATGCAAGTGCACCCAAGGATAACCCCCGATTGGTGTAGGACTATTGCAGAATGTTGGACTATGGGTTTGGGTGGCTAAAGTGGACTGGTTACCAAGAACTATGGAAGAACTATGACCACTGCCTGATTAATGTTTTATATATACACGGATAAAATGGCAGGGGTGACTTGCAGACTCAATAATGGGCCCACGGAAACGGTCGCTAGTACATAGTGACGTAGCGACAAGGGGGCAACATGTCCTGAGGTGCTTATGAGGAGTGGAGAGGTATTCTACGGCTATCAGGATAATTCCGGAAGTAATAATGACAATTATTATTAATAATAAATTCGAAGACATCTGACATCTACCAGCCCTTACCCGCGTGCTGGATTACGGCCCACTCCCTCTCACAGAGAGGAGGACTGCGTCCCAGAAGTGGGAACATTATAGGCTGATTATGCTATGCTCTCGTTGCGTCTATCGCCGAGCTGTCGTAGGCGCATAATGTGCTTAAAACTGTAGCGGTATCTACAACGCCACATGCGAACAACGCGTCATACTAACGTCACGCAAAATCCTGCATCTCGTAAGCAGAGTTTACCGCGCAACTAGCATAGATACAACGGCCCGACATGAATCATCGGGCAGTTGCCCGCCAGACACAACACCCGTCTGGTCGGAGGATCCTCCCTTTTCTATAGAGTTTGAGAGAACTTTACACCCTGTTCCTCAAACCTCTATAAGACCATTGGAATACCAAATCTTTTAGCCAAAAGCCATAAAGACAGTATTAAACTTTTAAATCATCCCAGGCGCCACGTAACGCTAACAAAAGCGAAAGTTTCATATCTTTTAAAAGCTTTTAAGTTGGAGGTAATAAATAATAACATGCTTGAACCTTAAGGGGAAGTCTATCAAGTTGTTTTTAGGGTAAGTTACCCCTTTCGTAGCTACTTGAGTTGGAGCGTCTGTTTTCATAGTTAAAATTAAATGTGTGTCAGGCTTGTTTTTCAATGTTTGTTTAAATAACAAGAAAACAGGCGAGAGCGTTTCTATGGAGGAATTGGGTCTTTTCTCCATAGAAACGCTCTCGCCTGTTTTCTTTCTGGTTAATGTCCATTAAGCAATGATTTTTTTTAGAGAAATATAAATATGAACTGCTTGTATGTCCCTATGTTTTCCTTTTTGATGATACATTATTTATTTATTTTATTTATTCACAAGGCAACTACAACAGGCAATAATCACATTGAGGTATATCACTAGGTTCAAAATTATAGGTTTCGACCTGACTATCACCCAAAGCGTAGTCGCACAACATGACAAGCAACAACAAAATAATGATAACAACTACAGTAAAAAATGAATAGGCAAAATTTACGGCTACAAGGTGTGAGCGTCTGCCCTCCGACACACTTCTACTTACACAGGGAACGTGTTGGAGACCAAACACGCCAGGTTAAGCACATAATTGACACAAAGTTACATTATTTAAAGAGAACAGTATTTAAAGCGTTACAAAATTAAAAAGAAAGAGTACATACATGTCTTTTGAAAGCAGCGGCACGAGAATCGAAGATATCAATACTGTTATTGTCTTTTGAAATTTCATTGTAAAGTCGATACATTCTAACGATAGGGTTATAATATGAGGTGTTATTTTTTTTATAAGCACTAGAACCCTCAAAAAATGCCGATTTAAACCGCTGTCAACAGAGGCCTAGTGTAAAAAGACAACTATTAATGAAAAAAAAAAAAAACCATAGCGACACAGTATTATATCCTTCTTATTCAGTTTATGAAATATCTTTTAAATTGGTTCAATATTGGAGGAGGAAATAGGCGAGAGCCAATCCTCGAATTATGACTTTTTTACTTAGGCTTTTTCAAAAGTCTCTCCGACCGCATTTCCTCTTAAGAATTGTTTTCTCAGAAGGAAGACTTTTTCTTTTCCCCGTCAGTGCTCTCAATATAGTGTGAAACACAACATATTCAGCTTAAAATATTCCCACTGCTGGGACACAGGCCTCTTCTTTATAAGAGGGAGTGGGCCATAATCCACCACGCGGGCCCAGCTCTCTTCTTCTATGGAGAAATCTTTAAAATTGCTTCCTAATTCTTTTAATATGCCGTAAACAGTACCAAATAACGCCCCCATATAACTTAATAGTCTTCATAATAAAAAATAAAACTAAGTAATGGTCTCTTAATACCTCTTAAATGTTTAAAAAGACCCTTATAATATTTTCTTTATTATCCACTTTAATACATTTTCAACCTTATTCCATTCTAATAAGAGCTTTTAGAAGTTAGATTAAAAATCTGAAATTGAATTTAAAAAGGATATGAGCACTTGTGTAGATAAAATGATTACAGTAGTCTATGATTATCTGTCAACATTAATAGTTAGGGTAGTCTTATATTAAATCTTATTGGATAATGGTTGGTTAGAGTTTTGAGGGCTCATGGCCAAATTACAACCTCTCACATTAGTTCATCTGCGAGGTTAATGCCGTTATGTGTACATGTAATTTAATAGGATTACAAAACCTAAACGCAAAAAACGCGTGTTTTAGAAACAATAAAAGTATATGATCAACTACAGTAAACAAAATCAGATAAATATATGATATTCTTTAGGATATATGCTAGGTACATAGTGTGTTGAAAATATAATACAACTAATTTGATACGACAGAAAAAAATCCTGAAGATACCTCTAAAAACTTTCTTTTTACATTAAAAACTATACTAATATACATACCTATCATTCTGATTTTTTTTTTGTCAGATTATTTTACAAACAACATAGTAAAGCATTAGTGTTTTAATTTTTTAGTCAAAACAATAGATTTTTTGTAAATAGATAATTGCTTCATATTTTGCAATAAATTACCAGCGTTGTGTCATGACTCATCGCGCATCTCTTTATTTTACATGCAGACCGATAGTGACCTCGCTTTAGGTCATGTAGTCCCTTAATTTGAAAAACGATCTCAGTAGTATATCACCGCTCCGTGAGAAGGAGTTGATGTCAAAATGTCTTCGAATCTAGGTTCAAGGACATATGGTAGAGTTTCCTCGCCATGTTTTTCGTCACCACTCAGATCCATCTCATGAAAAAGTCATGGCATGTCCTAGAACCAAAAAAATCAAAGACATGTAACATCCATCAACCCGCTCTGGGCCCGCGTGGTGGATTATGGCCCACTCCCTCTCACAGACAGGAGGCCTTTGTCCCAGCAGTGGGAACGTTATCAGCTGATTATGTACTCAGATCCCAGGCAGACTTAAGGTCTATTCAGAATCTGTCAAAACTATCACAACTGAAGTTCCTCAAAAAAAAAAAACCGGGAACCCATCCAAAATATATCCGCAGGAACTGTCGCTTAACCTAGGCTTACATACATTACAATTTCCTAATCAGATTACAATTCAAAGCCGAAAATCCGACCGCTTTTAATTCCAACAATAATTGTAATGATTCCAAAGAAGATTAATAATTACTTTGACATAATATTATGTTAGGGTACAATATTTGAGGTATAGAGGTATAATTATATATGTATAACGGTAAGTAGGTATAATGAGGACAGGTAAATGACACGGGCGTCTCTTGGATGCGGGGTTGGTTTCTCTTGGGGCCGAGTGAATCGACCCATTCTAAAAATGTAAGCTGTTTTTTGGTAGCTTTGTTGCTATCCTAACATTTTTCGTTTCTAATGTTAGTTAAGGCTTTTTTTTGGTCTTACTAGAAACGATTCAGACTACTTAACTTGAAAGAAAAATAAACAACTTAAAAAATACATAATATAATTGTACATATTATCATAGTTTATATGTTAGCTTATATTATGTAAATATCTATACAATTAATACTTAAAAGAGGTATCTATAATATTGGTACTTACCATAGATATATGAACATACCCTTTTAAAAAAATATTAAAGCAACCAAAACTAGCTTCCATTATTTTCCTAACAACCATGCTTTCAGGAACTACGTTTTGCAACACAATGAATTCATTACGAGTAATTTTATTGTTATTGAATAATTGAAATACTAATATTTAGTTCATTGTGGTTTTCAGGTTTCTATAACCCACATACCTACGATTTTCCCATCCCTGAAAGATTTTTTCAATCGTATATTCATGCGAAATAAAACCGCAAACGACAACAATTGCGAGAAAAAAAATTGCAAGCGACTCTAGAATATTGGTATTTTTATCCGTACCTAACAATTAAAATTCCTAGTACGCGCTTAGCCTAAGAAATAGTAAACACAATAATACGGCTCCAGTCAATTTGCAAACATTCATTTTCGTAATAAGTTTAGATTTTGCACAAAAAATATCAGTCTCATTAATTTTTTTATGCAGTCTCTCAGCGCAGTATAGAACCCACCATTTCATCCCCAGTCTCCCCTCCCCATCTCATGCGTATTGATTTTGGTCGTTAGAGAGATTTATTTATGAGTTGCGACTGCGAACCCGAGGTACGGGGCTTCGACGCCGGGTCGAGGTAAAGTTAGCAGAAGATTTGTTTGTCTAGGGGAGTTATCAACGAGAATTATTCTTATTAGATTTTGAAGGTAGGTTTTAAAGGGTTTTTAATGTGTCTGGTAGTTTAGAAATTCTAATTGGAATGGATAAACCGCTTAGGTAGGTGATTGTAAATTACTTAAAAAGATGTTATAAATACTAGCTTCTGCCCGCGACTTCATCCGCGTGTAATTTCTTGCTCCCCGATCCACCCCGTCGCATCGCATCGCTTACCCGCGCTAATACTTCGTTTTCGCTTAGCGTTCTTTAGAATAGAATAGAATACTCTTTATCTACTACTCTTTTTTTTTTTTTTTTTTCTTTCTTACTTTTTTTCGTTTTGCTCGGCTCCTGAGAGTCCTAGCGTGATGGTTAGTAGACTATAGCCTTCCTCGAGAATTGGGCTATAAACAAAAAAAGTATTTTTTTAAATCCGACTGGCAGTTCCAGAAATTAGCGCGTTTAAACAATCAAACGATGCAGCTTTATTATAGTAATGGATTAGTATATGCGTTGGTCTGTCGTTTGATTGATCAGGGCACCAGGGCCACGAGGTGGCACTCGATAGAGTATAGCCTGACGTTCGAGCGAGTTAACGAGAGGTCTGGAGCACCAAGAGCGCCTGTCTCGCGTTCCGTATCTATGTAGTTGTGTCGTGTACCTACAGTATGTGATTCGCTAGTGTGATTAGTTCGTTCGTCAAATTATAATCCCACTAGCTGCGCCCCGCGGTTTCACCCGCGTAAATGTCGATCCCGTGGGAATATCGGGATAAAAAGTAGCCTATATATTAATCCAGGGTTTCAGCTACCTCCATACAAAATTTGACTAAAATTGGTCCAGTTGTTTGAGCGTGAAGAAGTAACACACATATAAACACACACACACACACTCACAAACTTTCGCCTTTATAATATTAGTGTGATGTGATTTGAACTGCAAACGGTTTTTCTATGGCGCAATAACCAACACTACCCATAGTACGCCCACAGCAGTTAAAATATGGCTGATGATAACGAGACAGATGTACGTTCTCCGTCATATAGATGTGATCATTCACAGGGCTGTGATTCTTACACAATTTTTCCTTGGCTTCTGCTCTGTGCAATGGGCTGTCAATCTTGCTTACTAATACTGGCGTGGTTGAAAGCTTTTTACCACTGGTGTGAGCTATTCCTGTATAGTCTGTGTCAACACGAAACCAGTATCCTAATTGTGTTACACACTATCAATCTCAATCTGAACCATTTTGAAGGATATTGCTAATCCATTGCTTCATATGTTCGAAAAAATTGTCTGCACAACAGCGTAAACAACGCAATTAATGTTGTTGAACTGTCAAAATGAAAGCCATTGGTACTGTTAGTGTGTTACGCAATTACCCCGCAGGAAGTGTAATTTTGTTTTTCCATTAAGTTTGTTTCAGTTTGGGCACTCAGCGTCTTTTTAATGTATAACAATGTGTATAGGTACATATAGTTGTGGAAGAAATAAAAGTTTCGCGTATTGTATACTAGCTGCGCCCCGCGGTTTCACCCGCATAAGTATCGATGCCGTGGGAATATCGAGATAAAAACTATCCTATGTCCTTCCCCGGGACTCAAACTATCTCTATACTAAATCGGTTCAGTGGTTTAGGCCAGACAGACAGAGTTACTTTCGAATTTATAATATTAAGTATGGATTTGTCGCAGTAAGATGGTTAAAGCCGTGGTATACAGTTATATCCCTAGGGAAATAGAATAGCTATAACTATACCGTAATATAGTTGTATCCGTAATATGTTGTTGTGTTGTTCAGAGAGCTCCTGCGCTTACGCACACATTCATAGCGTGTTTGCACACAGTTACCACAAGTAAAGCGCGCGTCGCTTCGTGAGATAAAAATGCTGTACCAACATACAATATTATAGTATGCCAACTGTAAAATATTGATAAGACCTCAGGTAGGCAAGTTTTGGTAACCCATTTCACTTCAAAGCTGTCAACTGAGGGATTATGTCCGGTGCATAGACAGCAGTGTCCGGACCTTGTCACCAACTGATATCTTGTGTTCTGTACGTACGTATAACAACATAACATCACGCCTTTCTTCGCTGATAGAGTGGACAGAGGGGCTTGTGGATAATCACGGGTTGATCGATCAGGTTAATCTGTCAAGCTCCGCTTATGAGACACAATTGATTTTCTATTGTTTCGTCGCCGACACACGCTGCTTGACCGGTTAAACTTGGCGCAGTTGGTCCGTGGATGGGTGACCATCTTTACATATCAAGACCCCTCCGTGCCTCGGAAAGCACGTTAAGCCGTTGGACCCGGCTGTCATTCGTAGATCTTTGGCAGTCGTTAGGGGTTGTCAGAAGCCTGAAAATCATGGATAACGTATTACCCAGTAACTGGGTTGTGGAGGTCAGATAGGCAGTCGCTCCATGTAAAATACTGGTATTCAGCAGCATCCGGTTAGACTGGAAACCGACCCCAACATAGTTGGGAAAAGGCTAGGCAGATGATGATGGCCCTATAGTCTGTGTTAAGCGTATTTTCTTTCATTCAATAAGGTCCCAGTTAATAATAAAATTATTTCTTAATCCCGAAAACCGATTTCCAAAATCAGCTTCTACACACTTTTCTATCAACATTTTCGATCTAAACCACTCAATTATTTTAAGTTGTAGACGTGTCGTAAGCAGAAACCAGGCTGACCGTTAGATATTAACATAATTGCAGACAAAGAACAAACAAATCCACTTACATTTTGCATATTGAGACACGGCTGGACTCCCAGATCGAAGCCCTGTCTAGATTAGATGGCCCATGCTGGACACGGCTCTTGTACACGATGGCCCATGCTGGCCCTGTGGATGATTTACGTCTTTAGTATGACTGTGGATGACTGTAAGAGTAAAGAAAGACTGAAAAAGGTTGGATAGATGGTTTGAGAGGCTTGTGGCTAAGAAATAACAGCCGCACGGTTAAGCTCCGCTTGCTGCGGTTGGTCCGTGGATGGGTGACCACCTTTACATACCGAGACTCCTCCGTGCCTCGAAAGCACGTTAACCCATATATGCCCAGAACTACTTTCGGATTCCGATTTTGGTTATTTTCAGATATATATGCTAATAAACGATTTATTATGCTTTTAGGAAAGTACTACCTCTTGTTTCGTTTTCGAATCAATGGGCATATATGGGTTAAGCCGTTGGTCCCGGCTGTCATTCACGGATCTTTGATAGTCGTTACGGGTCTTCAGAAGCCCGAAAGTCTGACAACCAGACTTACCAAGGGGTATCGTATTACCTAATAATTCAGTTGTGGAGGTCAGATAGGTCACTCCATGAAGCTGACCCCAACATAGTGCAGAAACGGCATCTGCATCAACTGCCTTGCCTTTTCCGAACTATGTTGGGGTTGGCTTCTAGTTAAACCTGATGCAGCTGTGTTTTACATGGAGCAATTGCCTATCTGACCTCCACAATCCAGTTACTGGGTAATAAGTAAGACTGGTTGATTAGACTTTTGGGCTTCTGACGATCTCAGTTGGTAAGTCCCATGAATGACAGCCGGGATCAACGGCTTAACGTGCTTTCCGAGGCACGGAGGGGTCTTAGTATATAAAGATGGTCACCCATCCACGGAACAGCCGCGGCAAGCGTTGCTTAACACTGACTGTGAAAGATCTACGAATGACAGCCGGCACCATTCCACTTTGCTGCGACTCAGGCGTCCCCTTTATGCCGTCATCCATTGGGCCGTAATCCACCACGCGGGCCCAGTGCGGTTTGGTGGATGTCACGTATCAGCGACTACCTATCTGACCTCCACACCCCTCGATAATGGTGAGGCTTATAAAAAAATACTGCCACAAAGAATGTATCCATAAATAACTTCTACCTTTAATAGAGTGACATAGATACCCAATATTTTGTATTCCCTTGGGTACAGATGGCTGGTTGCTATGGTTACTGTATCTCGGCTTTCTTCCTGACTGATCGCCAAATATGGCCGGGGAGCCGCGAATACACCTGGGGACGTACTATGGAAACGAGAATTGTTATCGACTTCAGTAACATTTGTGTTTTTAGGTCATACAGGCTTTTGATTCCGATAATCTAAACCAATGTTAAAAGAGAAAAGATTACATTTTTTGTATGTTTGTTTGTTATGCTTTTACGCTAAAACGGCTGGACGAAATTGGATGAAACTTGGCGCACAGGTAGACCATGACCTGGATTAGGACATTGAATTTTTTTAACCGGATATTCCCACGGGATCGAGACTTATGCGGGGGAAACCGCGGGGCGCAGCTAGTTCAAAAATAAATTAGTACTCGTATAGAGATATGAGGAACAGGAAATTAGGCAGAGAGTCAGCACTTTTCGAACGTCAAAATTACATAACATAGTCCCGCAAAATGCCAGGACTCCACCACTTCCTAGTGCTTTCACCGGGAAGAAGAAGTGGCGCAACAAACTTCTCACAGCAGAGCTGTCGATTCAGTTAGAAAAACTTGCTTCTCTACAATAGTGGGTTCGAACCTACGATCTACAACTCGTAAGTCGCAGCCGTTTCCACTGGACAGCCACTGCTCTACGACGAATATAAAGTTAAGCATATCATCATCTTCCTGCCCTTATCCCATGTTACTTGGGGTCGGCGCAACACGTTTTCTTCTTCCATTCTCCCCTGTCAACCGTCACGCTATCATTCACTCCCTTCTCTTTCATATCATTCCTCACACAACCCATCCATCTTTTCTTCGGCCTTCCTCTCCCTCTCCATCCATCAACATGTATATTCATCACTCTTTTAGTCACATACGTTTCGTCCCTTCTCATCACATGCCCATACCAAGCCAAACGATTTCCTTTCAACTTTTCTGTCACTGGCGCCACTTTCAAACTCCCTCTTATACAGGGTGTTGCGGAAAGGGTTGGTCTAGAATCTCTGTACAAAATTTCAGCTCAAAAGCAGTAACTTTGAAAATGCTTAATATTTTTTTATTTCGATAGTTTATTAAATTGAAATCATAACAAACGTGTCACCGCACTACGAGGGTCATTATCCATTATCTGTAGTGTGTCTGTGCGCCTAGTACACGCACATCACGCCGCCGCGCGCCAGTGCAGCACCGTGATGTCGAAATAAAAAAATATTAGGCATTTTCAAAGTTAATGCTTTTGAGCTGAAATTTTGTACAGAGATCCTAGACCAGATACACTCTTCAACCCGTTTGTATTGATATAGGTACCCTTTCTGTAACACCTGTATACTCATTTCTTACTTTATCCATTCTCGTCACGTATAAAGTTAAGCATATACAAGTCGTAAATGAACTCGATTAAGCCTCGCCTCTACGAATCTCTAACACCGGTAGTAAGATCTTCCTCAAAGCTAATTACGCATCATACCCGCTTCAGGTTGACATGTCCGTAATTAGGCCTGGTTTAGAGAACTCATCCCTCGCCTTATGTTCGGCAGAGCTTAATCCCGGTCGTTGAGATGGGCTGGACACTGGACGGTTAAAAACTTGGGACTACCTTTTGTTTTTTCGGTGACAGGTAGATTTTGTATGCAAAGGAGGATAATATTTAGATAATTACCTATTCTTGCATTGTTATTATATTAAAGTGAATGCGCAGTGGTAGACCGCGAAATTTAAATTTTCTTACGTTTTTTGCAATTTGTAGGTCAGTGTCAGGTTGTATCTTGATCAAAATATGATTTGCGACTATAATAGACATGTATTTACAGAATTATAGTCATTAGAATCATTAATATATCTCTTTAAGTTAGATTTCTACCATAAACACTTTTCCATACGAGATTTGTTCTTAACGGTAGAAATCTAACTTAGAAAGATGTATTAATGATTCTAATTATTATAATTCTGTAACGTTTACGTAGGTACCTGTTATAGTCGCGAATCATATTTTGATCAAGAAATAGATTTTGATATTTTGAGAACCTGACAAAGACCTGAAAATTGCAAAAAAACGTAAGAAAAAATGAATTTCGCGGGCTACAACTGCGCATTCACCTTAAGGGGTGATATTTATTATTCGAACTCAAAGCATTTATTTCAAATAAACCAATTACAGGCACTTTTGTATTGTCAAGGGGTCGGTCAGTCAGAAAGATGAAGCTAGTTGCCCATTGTGAAGCGTAGTAAGTACCTATGGTGAAGAACGGGCAAGAAACTCCATAGACACTCATTGAAACCAAAATAATATAGTTAGAAAGTATTGGTTACATCATTCATGTTAAAAATTATGCATGTGAGAACGATGCAGAACGTCAAAAGCGTCCGTAATGAAAATATACAAAAAAAAAAACAATTCAAATATTAAATTAAAATAAGCCATGGTAGCAAAGAGATGACCAGTCCCTACTGACGGCGCTCGTTCACGAACATGACGCATGTATTAGCACCATTCAGCTCAACCGTTTTGAAGGGAGCTAAATGATCCAATGCATGCGCCCGGTCACTGTCTGACTGCATAGAAAAGAAAGAGAAGTGCGATGACACAACGCTGGTAATTTATTGCAAAATATGAAGCAATTATCTATTTAAAAAAACTGTTGTTTGGACTAAAAAAATAATTTACACTATTGCTTTAGTATGTTGCTTATAGAATAATCTGACAAAAAATCAGAATGATTGTATGTATATTAGTATGGTTTTTATTGTAAAAAGAAAGTTTTAAGAGTTTTCTTCATGATTTTTTCTATCGTATCAAATTAGTTGTGTTATATTTTGAATACATTATGTACCTAGCATATATCCTGAAGAATGTCATTTTTTTTTTTCTGATTTTGTTTGCTGTTGAGTTTTAGGTATTATAAAACTTGCGTTTTTTTGCGTTTAGGTCCCGAATCCCCTTAATACAGGGTGGTAGCATCGACGCACAGACTTTTACTATGAATTTAGTAGATGATTCTGAAACCGTTGAAATTTTTAATCGGTTATTAAAATTTCAACTGTCTACTTAGTACGGTTCATGAGTTACAGCTCGCTGGAAGTCAGAAGGACGGACGGAGAACGGAGGCTAAGTAATAGGGTTCCGTTGGCACCTACTTGGAATCCATACTAATATTATAAATTCGAAAGTAACTCTGTCTGTCTGTCTGTATGTTACCTCTTCACGCTTAAACCGCTGAACCGATTTAGATTAAAGGTAGAAACATAGTTTGAGTCCCGGGAAAAGACATAGGATACTTTTTATCTCGATATTCTTACGGGATCGAGACTTATACGGGTCCAACCTCGGGGCGCAGCTAGTTAAGTATAACGCAAATTGTACCGTCAAACGGGGTGAATAGGGATGCAGGGGTGAATCGGGACCAAACTTTAAAAGGGATTTTAACATTAAAATAATATAGTTTGTGGCCAAAAAGGACCCTAATGTGTTTACTGTAATTTAATTAACGATTACGTGCCCTTATTGACAACATACTATATTATCTATACTAATACTAATAATAATATTATAAAGAGGTAAAATTTGTAAGTTTGTATGTTTGTAAGTTTGTATGTAGGGGGTAATCTCTGGAACTACCAGTCGGATTTGAAAAATTCTTCTTGCATTTGATAGCCCAATTCTTGAGGACGGCTATAGGCTATGTAACATCACGCTATGACCCTTAGGAGCCGAGCAAAACGAAAAAAAGTCAAAAAGAACGTTAAGTGATAGCGCAGGCGGGTGATGCGATACGACGGGGTGGCTCGGGGGAAACAAGAAGTTTCACGCGAACGAAGTCGCGGGCTGAAGCTAGTTTAATATATTATTTCAAAATCTATTTTAAAGTTTCGTCCCGATTCACCCCTGCATCCCTATTCACCCCGTTTATAGGTACAGGTTCAAATATAGCTGGCAAAAAAAATATACTGGCGGAGACCTTCGTTTGTATTATAATTTATAAGTCAGTTGAAAACTTGCGTATCAACAACCACGGAGTAAAATATACCAGTCAACAACTCGGCTGTGCAATTTTAAAACCTAGCAACAGATTTTTTTTTTTTAAATCGTTATTTTTGCATATTTGACTTAAGATAATCTATCAAGTCATAGGTATATGCAAAACCACCGATTTTTTTAGAAACGTCAGTTAAGTACTAGGTTTTGAAATTTCACAGCCGAACTATATTTTTACCTAAAAACGTTTCTAGCACATGAAAACACTATAGTGTACCTACCCACCATCAATCGTGACCATTACCCATGCTTAGGTTCGAATGAGACCATTAAATCGTCTGGCGATGTGTGGAATTTTGCAGGCACGACATTAGTCATCCTTTACGTTTGTGGGTTTCTGATAATTGCAATACCTACCTAAGTGCTCGAATATCTATGGTGCAATGACACTAATATTATAAAGGCGAAAGTTTGTGTGTGCTTATATGTTTGTTACTTCTGAGCTGGATGATGCTGATGCACGCGTCATGTTCGTGAACGGGCGCCGTCGGTTGAGACTGGTCATCTCTTAACTGCCAAGGCTTATTTTTAATCTTATTTTTTGTATTGTTTCTTCATTGGTGTGTTTTTTTACATTGTTCTCACATATTTTTTTACATTGTTCGCAACAAGAATAATGTACCCAGGATTTTGTAATATCTTGATTTAAAAGAGTGTCCATGGAGTTTCTTGCCCGTTCTTCTCCATAGAGATTTACGCTTTGGAATGGGCAACTAGCTTCATCTTTCTGACTAACTGACCGACTACTTAATTTTGACAATTCAAAAGTGCTTGCCATGTAATGGTTTAATTGAATTAAATGCTTTGAGTTTGAGTTCACGCCCAAACAGCTGGACCAATATTGATGAAATTTTGTATGGAGGTAGTCGACACTCGGGTTTAATATATAGGCTACTTTTTATCCCGATATTCCCACGGGATAGACATTTACGCGGGTGAAACTGCGGGGCACAGCTAGTTACTAATAATTGAAATATGTAGGGAATAGTTATTGTTATTCATAGTAAATAGACAGTGGCTAACTAATAACAGCCGCACGGGTCAATCAAAGGTTAAGTTACGCTTGCCGAGGTCGGTCCATGGATGGGTGACCATCCATTACATATCAAGACCCCTGTGTGCCTCGTTGGTCCCCGCTACCATTTGTATATCTTTGGCAGTCGTAATAGGTATTAGAAGCTCGTAAGTCTGACAACCAGTCTTACCAAGGCAGGGTTATCGTATTACCCAATAACTGGGTTGTGGAGGTCAGATAGGCAGTCGCTCCATGAAAATACTGGTAGTTAGCTGCGTCCTGTTAAGCTGGAAGCCAACACAACATAGTTGGGAAAAAGCTTGGCAGACACACATTACAATATATAAAAAATAATCTATATGGACTCGACATTTTCTATCTAACTACCCGTGGGGATAAATTTGTTATTTATAATTTTTTTGAAACCCATTGAGTTTGTTTCGCCATTTCTTCTCAAAGTCTCTTTTAAAGTCCAGACATAATCTTGTTCAGATCATGTGAGGAACTGATGACCATGTAAAAGTATCTGAAATGGTCTCTTAGGGAAAGAACCACACAGATTTGAGACATTGGTGGGACAATAATAAATTTTAAATATTAGAGTATAAAAAAAATATAAAAACATTTAAAAATATAAAAAATAGTAGCCCACTGGTTTCGGGAACAGGGTCCAAGCTACCGGCGGTCAGGGCTCCAGAGAGAGGAACCTCCTAACAATGCGGGCCGTGTCCAGAAGTACTGCTTTCTAAATCAAGCCCTTGATCCAGCTGCCCAACGAGAGCCTCTTCAGGTATTGGGCGAGGCTCTTGGCTATTAGCCCATTGGCTGTCACGACTATCGGCACAATGATTGCTGATATTATTATTATTATTTATCTTTTACGCCTCGATAAACATAGTTTCCCGATTCATCCCATAAGCTATAAGTTTGTTGCACAGCACATCGACAAGCGGGTTGTTTTCTTTGAATTTAGGTTAATCCGGGATCGACACATCGTGTGATATAAAACGGTTTGGATGCGGAGGAATCTGGCGGGGTAGAACAGATAACTTGCTACAGATTTTCATGCAACAAGGATAAATACACCTAGAAGCATAAAAGTAGACGGGGAGATAATACAACATGTCCAGGAATACCTCTATTTGGGTCATGTAGTCTCTTTCCAGGCGAGGCAAGATAAACTAATCTCAAGACGAACGGAAAACGCCTGGAACTGGTCCTTGAAGGAGTTGCCTATGGCGCTGAAACGCAGGCTCATGGACATGTGTATTCTTCCCGTCTTAACCTATGGTGCACAAACTTGGTCTTTGACCAACATCCAGAAGTCCAAACTCAAGGTCTGCCAACGAGCAATGCAGCGCAGTATACTAGACGTTAAATTAACGGATCGTGTTCGAAACACAATACTGCGCTCCAAAACAAAGATAGTTGACGTGGCTCAAAAGGCTGCTCAACTTAAATGGGGCTGCTGTTGGGCCCAAATTGGAGGGAGGCATTTGTCTAGGGGTGGGACAGCCCAGGCTAGAAAAAATAAAATAAAAGTGGCACTCCGGGAGTGCCGAAAGAAGTGAAAACTTGAACAATTACATGTGTATTTTTTGAATCTTCAAACAAAACACAAACAGAATACTTTGCCTTCATTCACTGACATATCGCAAAAACATTAAAACCGAGTACATCCCGAGTACAGTCGAACACATTCCAATGTAGCGCGGTGGCGGTAACAATGTCGCGAGTTCAATGGTTTTTTCCCATCTCAAAAACGCCCAACGCGTCTAAAGAAGTTTTGACTTCAAAAATAAAGGATAAATGTGCGATCTCGTTTATATTTCCCGAAGGGGTAAAGGTGTTTGGTAGGGTTTGATATTTCGTCAATCATGTTCGTCTAAGTTCCATTTACAACAGAGGGCGAGCCTATTGCTTTAATTGGACACAACACTAGACTTCGAGCTACTACAAAACGCAATAAAATTTTGCCCGATCGGGCATGAAACCCAGATTTCGTAGCTCAATAATAATAGCCGCACGTGTTGATCAAAGGTTAAGCTACACTTGCTGAGGTTGGTCCGTGGATGGGTGACCATTTATATTACGATCCTTGGAAAGCACGTTAAGCCTTTTGTCCCGGCTGTCATTCGAAGATCTTTGATAGTCGTCTTACAACCAGACTTACCAAGGGGTATCGTGTTATCCATGAACTGGATTGTGGAGGTCAGATAGGCAGACGCTTCATGTAAAGTACTCTGGTATTCAGATGCATCCTGTTAGACTGGAAGCCGACCCCAATACAGTTGGATAAAGGCTGGCAGATTGAATGGGCATGAAACACATATTTTCAGCAACCTCCCTAGTGTCCCCTAGAAGTCTAGCTTAACAAGGACTATGTTTTTACAATTAAATCGTTATTGTATGACCAAGTTCAAAATTTATTCTGGTCTAAATATAAACCAAATAGAACTCACGTTATTACATCCAAAAACAAACAAACTGAAAGATAAAAAGATCGGTAAGGGATATAATATGCATCAACTCATTATAATTTGGAATCGATACGAAAACAAACTTTTTGAATTAAAACTTTTTAAATCGATATATCCAGTAGCTGTCGTTATACTGGAATAAGGAAAATGTTGTACAAAATATTTTATGTTAAAGTTTGGAGAAAATGGTCTACATGGTACGAACAGCTGCACATCAAGCTTTACATAACCAGCATAAGCTGACTTCTGATTAGACGATAAACCTTTACTATGCGAGGTCAGCTAAACCTGTAAAATATAGCTTCATGTATGTACGCGAACCGCCGGGGAAGAGGAAGACCCCCGCTACATGGTGGTCCAGTATCGAGACGGAGATGAAAGCGCAGAATCTAACTTCTATGTCAACCTAGGACAGATCGTCCTCAGTCGGGGGTTGCGGAAGGCAGTCGGGGGTTGCGGAAAGCAGTCGGGGGTTGCTGAAGGCAGTCGGGGGTTGCAGAAGGATTGTACGTTCCCGCGACCCCCAGTGGCGTGCATTGCATTAGGCATATAAGCAGTGCCTACCCCGATATATCAACATAAGCCTGTCAATTACATTTTAGTGTGTGTGCCCCACAATTAACAAACTCACTAAATTATCATACCTAACAAAAAAACAGAATCTTTATACAAACACGCGCGGCAGTAGGCAGTCGCCGGACGGCCTACTCGGCTCCCGTACTATTCGCACATTGTCATTGGTCTTTACTCGTTCAAGTTAATACAATTAAAAATACGTACGACTCACGCTTAATACCATGACGTTCGACCTTCGCAATTTATCACCCTTAAGTAGGTATGCCTATAACTCAAATAACTACACTTTTGACCTCACTTTTTTTTTTTTATTAGTGACCGCGTTTGCCTAGACTAGACCCGGCCTAGTGCCTACCTATTCTGAAAACCAATACACGCCACGGTGTGTTCTTTGTGAAGAGTAGTAGCATCCAATAAGAAAGGGTTTTTCGAAGTTCCACCCCTAAGAGGGTAAATGGGGGAGGGTGAAATTTCACGCGGACAAATTCGCGGGCAGAAGCTAGTTACTTTTTATAGAAGCTTTACTCTCTGCAGTCCCATCTCAAAAACTGACTTAATAAACAATGTTTTCGCCTCAAAATATCAGAAAATTTCATATTTTAGTAATAGTGTTGCGCCCTGCTGCGTTTTGCGTAGTTTTCTCTTTATTACACGGTAGTAATTTACCGTCTTTCCTCAGTAATATGTACATTATGATGATTTAAGGGTAGGTACGCAACGTCTTCTTACTGTATATTGAAGTAATAATGGTTTCCTTAGTATTAGCCTCGTTGGTCCAGTGGTCGCAAGTGCTACTGCTGAGCATGAGGTCCTGGGTTCGAATCCCGGGTCGAACAATGTTTTATTAATGGGTTTTTCTATCTGAAATTTCTCAATAGCAGCTCAGAGTCTGACTTTGTGAGTGGTTGATAGTATAGAGGTATGAGAGGATTCTCCGACCAGACCGACGGAGCAGACGGACGGCGCGTACGTGTTCCACGCGCGCCTCAAAGAGATGTCAGCAAAAAGGAAGGGGCTTGCCAAGGCCGAAGCCTGCCGGGGGTGCGGGATTGTCCGAAAGGGTTACCGCTACCCCGGAACATAAAGGGCTAAGGAAGGAACACGGATGGGTTGTAGTCAGTAAAAGTCTGACACTCCCTTCCGCTCCACCCAGAGCGGGAGGGGTCATTTGATGATTTCCCATCCATAACAAAAAAATACCGACGGAGTGTGTTTTTTTCTGACTATAGAATCGAATTTTTTTACACAAAAAATATTTTGAGAAGCCGCTTCTATAGTTTCATAGATAAAAAATCACTTTAGGTAAATATGCATCCTATTATCTGATCTCTTATGATACTTACTTAAAGTTTTTATTTTTTGGTCTTTTTAAGGTCGGATGTAGAGATTGTGTCCGCTTTTGAATTACAGGCCGGTAATATTCGAAGGCATGTTCCTTTCGAACGTTTAAGCGTGTGTCATTAAATGAGTTTTAGGTTTGACGTGTAATAAAATGGGCTAATTTTATGTATTTAATGTTAAAACACCCACAAAAATAATATCATATGAAATCCGATAGGAGTTTCATTTAAATAAAATAGCCCCTCCGTAGAGTAGAGTCTACACGATTTTATAGTACTTACAGTAACGAATTTGGTAGATACTCCATACCAAAATATTTTTCTTTAATCTTTTCCTTACGACCTATTTACGTAGATATTAGTTACCGAATATAAAGGACATTAATATTCAGTAACCCCGTTTTCCTAGAATCCATCAATTGATCTTTATATCCGCTGTCGAATCTCGGTTGTGATTGGCTGACCCAAAATAGCAACATCCAATTTCTTAGCTCGAAATATTGGATGACAGATTATTACTTACATCGAATAGATTTCCCGGATTATATTCCCAGGGAAAGGCTCCTATAACCGTGGACACACTTTTCTTATTCCATCATAGATTTATGCATAACGAGCCTATAATGTTCCCACTGCTGGGATGCAAACCTCCTCTCTGAGAGAGGAAGTGGGCCGTAATCCACCACGCGGGCCCAGTACGGTCAGTAATATCACATGTCTTTGAATTTGCGGTTTTAGGACATGTTCGTTTTCACACGATGTTTTCCTTCACTGTTTTAAGAGTAGTGGTGATGAAAAAATTTATTCAAAGTAAAGCACCTGTTTATGCAAAGTAGAGCAGTGGTGGTCAAGTGGTAACAGCCGCGACTTACGAGGTGTAGGTCGTGGGTTCGAAACCAGACAGGCGCTTTACTTTGTGTAAATAATTTCATCAATTCTGCTCTCAAAATGGTGAAGGAAAACATCGTGAGGAAACCGGCATGTCCTAGAAGTAAAAACTCGAAGACATCTGCCAACCCGCACTGGGCCCGCGTGGTGGATTACGGCCCACTCCTTCTCACCGAGAGGAGGCCTGTGTCCCAGCAGTGGGAACATTATAGGCTGATGATGTGTGAAAGCGCCTGTCTGGGTTTGAACCTACAACCTACGACTTGTAGTCGCTGCCACTTCCACTGGGCCACCTTTGCTATGCATAGATGTATGCTTGTTGAGGAAACAAAAGATCTTGAAAGGTTTATAGCACGTGGTTCCGTCTTTCCTTCCTACTTCCAGTGGTTCCAATCATCCTACTTATTACTAATATCCTACTTCATACTATCACACATACACTTACACATGCACATAGTCTTTTATTACTATTTTTTAACCGACTTTAAAAAAGGAGGTTCTGTATTCGACCCGTATGTATGTATGTATGTATGTTTGTATGTCCGCGATTATCTCAAAAACTGCTAAACCGATTTTGATAATTCTTTCATTAGTGTGATCTGCATACTTTCAGGAAGGTTTTAGTATATGTAATACATTAGGTAATTATTCTTATGTACGAAGTTATATGCATAAATGTACTGCATCTCCGGCATTTCTATGTGAATTTTGATGATTCTTCGAGTCGTGTCTTCAATTCTTCAATGCACTAGTATTAATTGAGTTTGTGTGGGGTAGGTACAACTAAAAAGTGAAAAATAAAAACTTTTTTACAAAAAAAAACAACCGACTTCAAAAAAAAAACTACAAAGTGAAAAATAACTTTAATTTCGGAAGTCGGTGTCAAAAAACGAAAATGCTGAACCAACGACACCGACTTCCGAAATTAAAGTTATTTTTCACTTCGTAGTTTTTTTTTGAAGTCGGTTGTTTTTTTTTGTAAAAAAGTTTTTGTAAGTCACGACAACTATTTTTGTGCATGCAGAGTTTGCCTATAAGTGATTGTTACACTTTATTCTGATTTGTTGCTTTTGTTCAAATTGCTTATAATAGTGTATACAATTGTTGGTGAACCAAATAAATAAATAAATACTATCCTACTTCCTACTATATTTCCTACTATATCCATACTAATATTATAAATTCGAAAGTAAGTCTGTCTGTCTGTCTGTATGTTACCTTTTCACGCCTAAACCACTGAACCGATGTAGATGAAATTTGGTAAAGAGATAGTTTGAATCCCGGGGAGGGACATAGGATAGTTTTTATCCCGATATTCCCACGGGATCGACACTTATGCGGGTGAAACCGCGGGGCGTAGCTAGTCACACTAATCACACTATCACACTAATATGTATTGTAAAGGCGAAAGTTTGTGAGGATGTTTGTTACTCTTTCAAGCAAAAACTACTGAACGGATTTGGATGAAATTTGGCACACATATAGATTATAACCGGGATTGACACATAGGGTACTTTTTATTACGATATTCCTACGGGATATACACTTACGCGGGTGAAACCGCGGGGCGCTGCTAGTACATTTACAAATATTTTACTCCTATGTAAAAGGGGTCGAGCCCAACGAGTACCTACCCCATGGCATTAATTTTGTAAATAGCAAATTAATGTATTAATGTATTGACTGATCACCTTTTTGATGGTAATTTTACCAGGACCAAGAAACCGTCCAACTAAGAGAAATCTCCCATTGTTTTATAACTTAAAAAAAAAACAATAAACTTGTCAAAAATAAAGATATCGTTTACACAAGCAACAATAATCACCACGTAAAGCCGAGTTCTCACTTAAATCCGGTGATAAGAAGGCAGTGTGGACACCGCTTTATCTATGCTTGAGAGTAAATTATTAGTTTTTCTGTGTGGTCAAAATTTATATCTTTTTATGTAGATGTGTTACAGTAATAAATACTGGTTTGTTGTCTTAATTGAGGTAATTTTCTTTCTTTGAAGGTGAGAGAAATTGTGATGGTTAAATTATGTACTCGTACTGTAGGTACAGAGTACAGACGCCAACACATCAAGCTATATACTACAATCTGTCAAATTTCTTTAATAGATTTTCAACTTTATCGCTTAAGTGTAAGGTTCAAAGTTGATTGGGAAAATTTTAAAATTTTAAACTATCTATACCTACGTACACTCATTTTTACAATTACGTATTGATCGATGTTCGCTATGAAATTAATGTTTAAAAGTTTCAAATGTTTTTTGTTCAGATAAACTATGTCCTAAAACAATGGAATAAGTATCTAAGTAGGTAGGTACATTCAAAGTCAAAGTCAAAAGTCAAAGCATTTATTTCAAATAGGCACATAAAAGGCACTTTTGAACGTCAAAAATTATCTTAAAATAGAATTGATTCTAGTCGCCCATTCCAAAAGGTAGTTTTCGTATGGAGAAGAACGGGCAAGAAACTCCACCGTTACTCTTTTAAAATGTTTAGGTACAATATTTTGCATGGGTACATTAATTATATAATAACATGTGAGGACGATGCACCTACAATAAAATTACTATACCACAATAGGTAAAAGAATTAAAAACGAAACCATGACATATAAATTAATTATCTGATAGATACATGGTGCTCACATATTTACAAACATGGTACAAGCAAAACGATTTTAATTAAAAAACAAAATACAAGTAATAAGTCAGGGTGTGAGTAATAAATGTAAAAAAAAGAATAAAAAAATTTACAATTAAATTAGCAACCAGTTTGATTTTGTCTAGACTCTAGATTGTCCTATGGAGCAGGACCAGCAGCATTCAGTCTGACGCAACTGTCTAATACCTAAAAAAGAAACTATGAAACGTGTACTAAACATAATGGCGGCTATTAGCTGTCTCGCTTTAACATCTGCAGTCTGTGCATAGTCTGTGTCATTTTTGCTATGTTGGTATTTAGTTTTACTATTTAAGTATTCTGTGCTACAAGTTTCATAGAAGCTACGTTTTTCATCTTTTTTTATGGGACTCCCGTCTCTTCTTACACAAGTATAATGAACATTACTTACTCTATGGGTACACTCTTGTGATCCGGGTACATTATTAACCAAGGGAAATAATTTCTCTTCCTCGGGTACATGATAGGTATAAATACTAATACGCATCTGTGTCATGCAAGATATTATATTATTGGGGTAACTTCGTTGGGAATTGTTATTAAGTAGTACCACAGAATACTTAAAGTACTACATACAGAAAGGACACTCCCTTCCCCGCACTAACATCAGTTACCGCACCTCACCCCGCACTTCGGCGTATTCGTCGCCGGCTCTTTAACAAGAGCGCTCGCAAACACAAGTACCTCACGCACACATTCATACGTATACAAACGCCATTTTTTAATGTAGTAGTAGTAGGTAATTATTTTGCGAGCGTTGTATGGAGTGTCCGGGGTGTGGTAGTACTTGTAGTGTTTGATCCGGCTTACCATAAGGACTCTGTCTGAAATGAAATCAACATTTCATCCTCATACATAATATGTATGAGGATGAAATGATGATATTATTCAAAGTACTTAAAGGGAAGGTACAGACGCCAGCAGATCAAGCTACCCGAAACTGTCAAATTTTCCCAATCAACCTTGAACCTTATGTCTTAGCGCTAAAGTTGAAAATCTATTAAAGAAATTTGACAAATTGTAGTACCTATTTGTTTCGTTTGGATGGGAAATCATCAAATGACCCCTCCCGCTCCCGTACCTAGCTTGATGTGCTGGCGTCTGTACATGATGCACATAGGTTTGTGTTTAATGCATATTAGGGCACATAGGTTTTTGTGTTCCGGTCAGGTACGTGTGGCGACGATGACAGCCACGGTTGCTGACGGAGCCGCGCGCTCGGTAAGGCTCCACTGACGCGTGCACTCTGCACTCTCAACCTCATAGCCAGTGACACGGACCTATTCTGTTGTTCTCTGAGTGAGTTCACAAAGAAAGCATTGTTTATACAAAGGTACCAGTATACTGCTCAAGTTTTTAACTTTTGCATGGAACATATATAAGTTACAAAATCACATTATTAATATTATAAAGGCGAAATTTTGTGAGTGTGTATGTGTGTGTGTGTGTGTTTATATGTTTGTTACTTCTTCACGCTCAAATGGCTAGACCAATTTTGATAAAATTTTGTATGGACGTAGCTGACACCCTGGATTAACATATAGGCTACTTTTATCCCGATATTCCCACGGGATGGACATTTACGCGGGTGAAACCGCGGGCCGCAGTTAGTTTTATTATAATAATGAGTTAGTAATAAGTTTAGATATGTACACTATCGCAATAGGTTTCCATGTAATCAAGTAAGTTGATGTAAGTTGGAAAATAAATAAATCGTTATTTCAGTACATATTCAATGTAAGCTTTTCTAGTTATCAGAAACCCCGAAACACTTAGGCCTCATTTACGGAGACGCGGGGCGTCTCGCGTCGCGTGTGGCGTGGCGTCTCGCGGCGCGTCGGACGTTTTTTCTGTTTACGGTGGGGCGGCGCGTGAAGCGGCACGCATCATCGCACGCGTAAACACAAACTTATAGCAATATACGACCATGTTCATAGAGAAGCGAGACGGGAAGCGTGGCGGTGCCCGCCGCGGCGCCCGCGGCGGGCATCGCGGCGGCACACGCTCGCCTCGATCAAATCGACTAGTTTTATGTTGGCGAGAGATGGGAGCGCACGTGTCGCAACTTGCAGCATGATCATATCATACTCCATTGCGACGGTGACTCGTCTGTGTTGCGCGATTTCTAAATAAGACTGACTGAAGATTCCGCATCGGACATAGCTTCATCGAGAATTGCCGTTGCGTGCGCCGCTGCGTGCACCGCCGCGTGGGACGCGTCGGTGCCATCCGCGGGCTCGGCCGCAAAAAACGCCCTAATTCAAACAAACGCATCTAAAATCGCTTCTCCGTAAACGCACTCATACAACGCCATATATTTGAATTCAGTGCGGGCCGCGCCGCTCAACGCGACGCGCGACGCCCCGCGTCTCCGTAAATGAGGCCTTAGGTACACCATGATTAAAAAACCTAATTTTATTTGCCTAAATAAAAATAGCCAGCAAACAGGCCAGCTGGGACTAAATATACTCGAAGGCTTACAAAAAAATCCACTTTCTCTTAAAACGCAAAAAAATATTTAGAAAGACGCATAATAAAATTCCTAAACCATAATTGCATAAGTTTCTTACAAAAATATTATGTTACGTTCATTAACAATTTCGCGAAATGCTCACCGAACGCCCAAAGTTGTAATTTAATACTTTTAACAACAAAATAAAAAATTGGCGAGTTTCAAAACCCAAAATTGGGACAAACCTAAATAATTGACATATCCGTTTACATTTTTTTTTGGCCGCCATTTTTTTTTTGACCTCTTTCGTTCCATTCAAAAATGACAATAGGCATTTTTGTTGAGAGCTTGTGCCGTGGGTTTAGTTGAGTAAATCGATTATGTAGGTACGACCTATGTCGGTTACACATCAAGGTACCTATACATAACCAATATAAGCTGAGTTCTAATTGTACAAAAAACCAATACAATCCGAGGTCAGCTAAAACTGGAAATATATAGCTTGGTGTGTCGCCGTGTGTACAAGGTTTGATTTTTGATGTCAGGTGTGTACTGGTAAATGGTACTTTAATGAAGTACCTGATAATAATGGAGTAGGTTACAGTTATGCATAGGTACATATTGACAGGTGCCTTGTATTCAGATAACATGGTTTGGTGGTTGAATTGTGAATGAGAATGCAGAAGATGGATTGTTGTGTTAAAAGTTTAAATTGTTTTCAGCAAACTGTTGTGAGATAGAAATTATTCTAAAGTTAAGAAACCATAATTGTAAATGATAGATGATTTTTGGGATGCATGAAGAAGCCTCCTCGTGTAGCGCAGTTTGTTCCGCCAGTTACTCAACTGAACCGAGCGCTCGGCGCATCCTGGACAGCCACACCCAACACCTTATTTGACTGGCCAATTCTTCCCTTGCAATGGTAGAGCTAACGCCCGCCTGGATTGCGACCACCCTCCCATCCAAGCAGCCTGCTGTGTTTCGTCGATGCGTGGGAGTTCCAGTGACATAAGCATCTTCTGGGCATGCTCGTTCCATCATAGACCTCATCCATCGCTTTCCATCAGGCGTGATCGAGGTCAAGAGCGGGCCCATTCAGCAATAAAAAAAGTCTTTTTCATCTGTTCTTTTCGAGTGTACAACATCTATGTTGTTTATATTATTTGGGTCCAGTAGGTGGCTACGTTTATTGCGGCGTCAGAGGCGTTGTTCAGGTCAGAACGGATATTTAGAACACTCTGATGGGACATGGTCTGTTCAGGAGCACCGCACTCACACTGGATGTTGGATGAATCAGTAATCATAGTAGTCCTGGTAGTACTAACGATTAGAAAGAAAGAAAATACGTTTATTTGCGGTGAACATGACGCAAAAAAGAACAGAAACACAAAAAAAAAGAAGGTAAGGGAAACATGCGTCACATTCACGCAAAACGGCTATCGCTCAGCATTATGCTGCGACCCTATGCAAGACAGAGCCCCAGCGCTGGTTTTCAGCGACAGCCGGCGCTGACGTAATGACGTCATCTGGTGCAGCACACAAGTAATTATAACACTGTACCGACACAGCGTACTCAAAGAAAAATAATTTAATTTAAATGTGATTAATAGAATAATATTATACTAAACAGGAAATAGACATAGATACAGTACATGCTACGAGAATATCAGACTCAATAAATGTCAGCCTGAAGTCAGACTAACATTAGAATAAATATTCAGGTAAAAAAGGTTCACAAAAAATACAGTTATTCACTGCTAGTTTCTCCATCAATAGTAACAGCCAAAGTAACGTCACAAGAATCAAAGTAACGGTTAAAGGAGATGTTCCAAAACGTATGGAACATGTATCTACACTATACTTAAAAATAGGGAAATTAATTTAAAACAGTTCTCAAGTGCCCAATTACTTTAAAATATTATTTTGGTTTGCTGGGAAACACAAGAAATTACACTTGAAATTGCAACACACAACAAAAACCCGTCATGGCGGTAAGCTGTCATTTTGATTGACTAATGACGTTTGACATATTTATTTTGTGGAGGTTGAAAGTTGACTTCCGAGAGACTCCCGACAGATGGAAAAGCAACGGTATTAAATCTAATAAAAACCGAAAGCGAGGTTGTTCAAAAGAACTCTAGAAACTCAAAACAAAACGAACACAATCACGACCGACAATGAGACGAAAGTGACACTGTTGTGACAGCTGACAGTTCTCTTTCTGTGATCAATAGTCGATCTATGGTTTACTGTCATTGTTTTTAAGCACAGAGTAACTAAATCGGTGAGACGCCATGTTGAAAGTCGACAAAAATAATTGATAAATATCAATTGACTCCCACAACAGTATACATTTAATTGAATTATCTGTATTTGTCCCGAATTTTACGGATTTTTCTCTTTTGTTTTGTGTTACTGTACATAGACCGCCCATTTTGAAACATCTCCTTTGTTCATTCTCTATTTTAGCTGTTACTTGAATGAAGAAACACTTTTGCCGTAGTGTCAATAAAGGTCAAGTGAAAGTCAATACTTTGACTGATTACTTTAGTTGTTGATGAAGAAACTGGCCGTAAGACATCAAATTATTGAACTGTCAAAAGTAAAGCCATTGCTACTGATTCTGTGTTACGCAGTTTTCCCGTAGATTAGTGTTGAAGTTTTACTTTGTCATACTGTGTTTTGTATCTATAAGAGGAATATCTCTCATGCTACTTGCACCTGGTGATGGAAGAAAGCTTTAGGCCGCAGGATGTGGTATTCCGCCGCTTTCGCGGACAAGTGCCTCCGGAACGCACAAAGACTTAGTGCAACTAGGTAAGTGATACTAACATAGTTTTTAAGTTTTATTTACTAACAAAATTGTTACTATATTATTATGTATGCTTAGGTTAAGGTATGTATCTATGGGTCTTTGTAACCTGAAAATAAATGGTTTATTATTTTATTTATTATTCGGATGGGTAGAAACTAGAGAACGCCACAAGCTACGATCCTACACTCTTCTTCAAAAGATTATGCTCACAAAATATGTATTAGAATTTCTATCCCAAATCACCTCTCAACCTCTAACAAGTGTGAATAATTTCGCTCCCTACAAAATGGTTGAGCTGAATGGTGCTGATCTATGCGTCATGTTCGTGAACGGGCCCCGTCAGTTCGGGCTCGTCATCAGTTCATCACTTAGCTGCCTCGACTTATTTTCAATTATTATATTTTTGGATTGTTGTTTTTTTATTATTTGCTGTACTCTGGACGCTTTTAACGCGTTCGTCTTTTGTTTTTACATCGTTCTCACAAATTATTATAAATTCAACATTAATGATGTTACTAATATTTTTGTAAAAATTAAAAGAGTGTCCATGGAGTTTCTTGCCCATTCTTCTCCATAGGTACCTACGCTTTGGAATGGGCAACAAGCTTCATTTTTTCTGACTGACCGACTTATTGACAGTTCAAAAGTGCCTGTAAATGGTTTAATTGAAATAAATGCTTTGAGTTTGAGTTTGAAAATACAAGAATACATTCAGAAACTTTACTACTATTAGTGTGATACGCAATTACCCCCCTGTTTATCTTTTCTCTTTAAGTAAATTTGTAATTCTTTTGAGAAAAAAATTCTTTAACCGTAGGTCCTGTGTAATGCCATTGTCCATCTTTTCTGCCCCAAAGAACATGCGACATGGTCGTGATCGATAAATACTAAAATTCACCCCTCACACCGTAAAATCTACTCCAAATTCTTTCATTCAAAACAATATTATTACAAATCGAATCACATAATATACATACATTCAAATAACAATATAGACAACGGCATTTTTACTTACCATAGATTAAGAATACTGTGCAGAAGCGAATTTTCTTTGTGTGCACGGTAATGCAGCAGCAGTCAAAATAGTTACATAAACTGCGTTCGTAAACGAGTTTCCAAAAATGTAAACGAACATTTGTGTTTATGGAAAACACCTACATTTATGGTTCAGTTTGCTCTTCAATTTCAACTATGCCTGTTCCATAGTACCTACTCATTCTAATCATCATCATCTGCCTAGCCTTTTCCCAACTATGTTGGGGTCGACTTCCAGTCTAACCAGATGCAGCTAATACCAGTATTTTACATGGAGCGACTGCCTATCTGACCTCCACAACCCAGTTAGTGGGTAATACGATACCCCTTGGTAAGACTAGTGAGACTTTCGGACTTCTGACTACCCGTAACGACTGTCAAAGATCCACGAATGACAGCCGGGAAAACGGCTTAACGTGCATTCCGAGGCACGGAGGGGATTTCACTTTACCTACTCATTCTAACATCAACATAATATCAACTAGCCTAAGGTTGATATTTGTTAAAATGGAACTAACATCAATTGGAAAGTTTATTCAGATCCTTTATCTAAATAGACTTTACGTAACTGCTACCCACCTGACTGTACCTAAAGGCTGCCATGACATGGTTACGGCCTCAAGATCGATTGCCTAAGAAGTTTGGAATGATTATGTTTAAGTTAAAACGCTTCCAGTCCATTCTGGCGCAGATTCGTCAGCTCATCAGATTGATTTCACCTCTATGGTACGCGCTCGCACAAACAAAAACTCCGATTGTCAACTTATCAATATTGTCCACGACTGACAAGCATGTCGTTACAACCGGTTCCCTATCCATTTGCATAAAATTTTAAGACCTAATATAACTTAGCATATTATTTTGTTTGGCATAATTATATTTTCGCATAATATAATTACGCATAACAGCTTACGCATAATTTTTTTAAGCATAATTTTTCTAATCATAATAATTATTAAGCATAACATTCTAAAGCATAAATTTAGCATGCTCGTTTTATTTCTAACGACGCGACGTCAGGTCGACGGAGCCCCGCTGCGCGGGGCTCCTATTTCTGTCTGCAGGGTTAGAAGAACCCTAACCAAACCGAACCTCGGGGTGCCCCTAACGTCGTTTAGTATTATGCGAATTAAATTTATGCCAAAACAAATTAGTCTTTAAGATGATTATGCCAACATAAAATGTATGCCTAAAAAAATTATGCCGAAGTATTATTATGCCAAAACAAATTGTGCTAAAATCGTTATGCCGAAGTATATTAGGACAAGGAACATTATGCGAAAAGAAGGGATCCCGTTACAACCCTGACTGTGTCGATAGTTTTCTACGCCCCAAAATCTGTAGGCATTTAGAATGCATTCGGAGCGAGAGTGTCGCATCTACACACATTTTTCTATGAGTTTACCTACCTACATCTCTCAATGAATAGAGATTTTAAAATGTCAAAGACGCCATTGAAATCTTAAGGGTCGGTTCGAGATCAAAATTTAACGCCTCAAGGAATCAATACAAGATTCTTTTGTACAGTCTTGGGGCAAAAAATGGCAGATGCAAACAGTTCATTGTTGAGGCAAAGTCGAGGACTCTAGTAGTATAATAATTGACATTAAATGAAGTGTCTCGACTGTGGTTGACTTTTTTTTTGGGGTTCCGTGAGCGAGGAGATATAATTTTTTTGAAGACAAATCGTCAATTTGGAGAAACATCGACGTAACTGTATTTTTTCCAAAAATGAGTAAAATATGACAAAGCATTTGAAAGCGTATTTACGTTAGGAAAGCAGACTTGAAAAAAAAAACGGGTAGCACTTCGGGAGTGCCGGCAGAAGTGAAAACTTGAATGTTAACGTTGTGCATTTTTGATATTTTTCATTCAATTTCCATATTTTAAACACTTTATATACACGAATTTTACGAATACACAGCAGTGTGGCCACTACACAGACGGTCGAGCCATCAGCTGTCACCATCCATGGATGCGCGTCTCACGCTGTAACATAAACACACACGAACATTCGCGCAAGCGCCCTGCGCCGCCTAAACGAAACAGTAGGCATACATTTTCGCCGCGCCGTAGAAAAACAGGGGGATATTTCCTCTCCTACGACGCGCCGGCTGTCTACTCTCCATCCGTCTTAGAAATTTTCGATCAGGTCACGTGTCCTGACGCGAGTTTAACATTTTTTACCCATTACAAAAAAAGTGTACAACGCCGCTAAAGAAGTTTTCACTTCAAAATGTCAGTTACGTCGATGTTTCTCCAAATGAGCGAAATATTATCAATCTTGCGAAATGGGGGATTACGTTGTCCCAATTTATTTGGGATAGCGCAACATGAATTTTTCTTCCATACTTCTCTATTAGTCGTCATTTCAGTAGTCATCCCCTTTCTAACCACATCATCATTCACACTGTTCATCCATCATTTCAATGGTCTTCCCCTACTCTTAAAGCCATCGACATTCATATTCAAAACATTCCTCTTGACATTTTCCTCATTCTGTCGACGATTAACGTTGAAAAATCAATCAGCACCGCGAAGAGCAAAATAATTCTAAGATACAGAACCCAAATCATACAACCTTTTTTCACCAGGCAAAGACAAGGTGTCATCCTGCCTATAAACCATACAACATGTTTCTTTTTACATTCAACAGTAACAAAATAACACAAGAAATGTGAAATTATCAACTTCGCAATGAAACTTTATATTTTTAAAATGCTATCGGGCGACACGATGGTCATTTGTTTTGCAAAATCAATAAAATGATGAGAGTTTTTATGAGTGATTTTTATCTGCGTCTGTATTCGTTTGAAAGAGGATATTTTTTATCTGTTTCATTGGATCTTAATTTTTTAGCGCTTGGCAAAGATTATTGGTAAATGATTCATGACAAAAAAATGGGGGAGAAAAAATATGGTAAGTAAGGTGTAAAGATTTGCGTTCTTTTAATATTTTGTGAAGTTTTGTATGTTCTGGGGTAAAGATTACCCAATTTAGATTTATGCAAATTTTTATCAAATTTAGTTTTGCGGAGAGCTGTGAAATCTTTCTAAACTGAGTGTAGGTACACATGACGACATATCGCACACCTAGATCTTAAACAGCGATTAACTCAAAAATCACTTTTTTCAGAAAAGTTGAAAAACTGATTACCATCTCCCTGTGCACTACGGGAGTTTGCTGTATTGCAATACCTACTTTTTAAATGCAGATAGAACAATGATGTTATAAGTTTTTGCATCTGTTTTGTTGGTCGCTAGGTGCGTGAGTTAAGGAATTCGATGGTATGCATACCTCAAATATTTAGATTTTAGATCTTTAGATCTAGGTGCGCGATATCAAGCTATACATTTCCAATTTTAGCTGATCTCGGCTTTTCGTGCAATGAGAAGTTAGCTTATACTGAAAACATACCTATAGCTTGATATTACGTCGTCGTGCGTACAGAAAATCCTAACTAATAATTATTATAAATGCGAAAGTAAGTTTGTTTGTTACCTTTTCACGCCTAAACCACTGAACCGATCATCCTGAAATTTTGCATATACGTTGTCAGGTGTACAGAAACGGACATAGGGTACCTTTCATCCCGAAAAAAAAGTGCTGTTCCCGAGGAAAACAACAATAACGTTATTATGATAATAGATGGCGCCACGTGTCTATTGAACGTTGTCACATTATTTAATTCTGAGGCGGTACGAAGGTCGCCGGGTCAGCTAATGATGAAATAAATGTCAGGGAATTATTTTGTTTGTACAGATTGACAATTGTGGCAATTTTGTAGCAATTGCATAGGTGTTATAGAAAAAGAGTTGTCATATCTATAGTATGTAAAAACGATGAAGATGAGGGGCCCGTGGCTAAATAATAACAGCCGCACAGGTCGATCGATTACTCGATCGATCAGGTTAAGCTACGCTTGCCGCGGTTGGTATGTGGATGGGTGACCATACTGACCATCTTTACATACCGAGACCACTCCGTGCCTCGGAAAGCACGTTAATTGGTCCCGACTGTCGTTCGTCGATACGGGTAGTCAGAAGCCCGAAAGTCTGACAACCAGTCCTACCAAGCGGTATCGTATTACCTACCCGGTAACTAGGTTGTGGATGTCAGATAGGCAGTCACTCTATGTAAAATACTGGTATTCAACTGCATCCGGTTAGACTGGAAGCCGACCTCAACATAGTTGGGAAAAGGCTAGGCAGATGATGAGTGAAGTTGGTAAAAAATTGGTTTTCCTGACTGCATTTACCGGCAATACTTATATGATTGCTGAAAAACCCTCTACACTACGGAATAATAGGTACATTTATAACAATATGATGTAAAACATGAATCGCATTCATGATATTAATTAAATACATAATAATAATTAGTTTTAATGAGACAACTAATTAAAAGCATGCGGTAGATACGATCTCTACAAAGTTCATAAAACTGCAATGCAATGCAATGCAACACAGACGGTTTTGTCATGCATAATAAGCTTGTCATAACGCAGTTTAATATGATATAAGAAAGATGACTAGTAGATATAATTATCATTTATTTTATATTAACAAAAAAAATTTGAAAATCCAAAAGTGCACGACTCATAATGCTCATTTGATCGTATAAAAACCATAGATATTATATTATTTAGTTTTTTATTAATTATAATTAAACTACTTTGAGTAAAAGAGCCATTTTCAATACCGTTCCCTCCTATGGGTGAACGTGAAACGAATCTATTAATAAAAAAATTGACTCAATTAATTGATTTTTTCGCAAGTTACAATGTTTTTAGGTTTCACACTTGATAGACGGGATTTTTTTAGAAATATTTTGATGTTTTTTTCGTTTCTACTGCATTAAATCAATTTTTGAAAAGTACAGAATTAATCTCCATTAAATCTATATCTATACTATAATATTATAAAGAGGTAAAGTTTGTAAGTTTGTATGTAGGGGGTAATCTCTGGAACTACCAGTCGGATTTGAAAAATTCTTCTTGCATTTGATAGCCCAATTCTTGAAGAAGGCTATAGGCTATGTAACATCACGCTATGACCCTTAGGAGCCGAGCAAAAAGTAAAATAGAACGTTAAGTGATAGCGCGGGCGGGTGATGCGATACGACGGGGTGGCTCGGGGGAAACAAGAAGTTTCACGCGAACGAAGTCGCGGGCTGAAGCTAGTTATCTATACAGTGGTATATAAATATAAGAAGGTTCTGTGTACTAGCAGGAGTATAACAATAGAAACAGTTGCAGAAAGGAGGCAAAAAAATAATTCGATCGTAAACCAGTCTCAAATGCTTAGCATTAAGTATGAGTCGTACAGAAGAGACACAGTCAAGAAAAACATAAAAAAAACTTTAAAAATTAAATTTAACAATGTTAAATTACAAAGTCCGCTAATTTGACAAACAAAAAAAAAACCTCGTATTTCGTAAAACCGTCGGATCACTCAAATAATAAATCATCTCCGAAATATTACGAGCTCGGTAATAATCGAACTGCGGTAAATAAACATAGTCTAGATAACATCTTCGAGGTAATGGAAGGTTATGGTGGAAGTTATATTTTTTACTTATTTCTGCATGTTTAAAATACAGAGTTTTTTGTTACGTTACTGCACTATCTTTTGTGATCTTTTTGATGGGGTGGCCTTGGTTTGTGGAATGGAGGAAATGTCCTGTTTTGGCATTGATGTTTTTGACCAACTTGGTAAGACTTGGTTTTTCGAGATATCGCCAAGCGGTTAGTCGACTCTTCACTCGACCAGAGGGCTGGCCTATTTCTTGGCCAAAGAATTAGCATTGACAAACAACGTGGCGATGCTGCCAGCCTTTTGGGCACTGGTCCTGTTGACAGCGATGCGGACGAATTCTTTGATGCCCTATGATTATTTTTTGATTGTTGATTTTGTTTATTTTTTACATATTATTATAGTTTTTTGGAGTTTGTTCCGCCACTTCTTCTCCCCAGCAAAAGCACTAGGAAGTGGTGAAGGGCGAGCGTTTTGGGGGACTGTCTTTTGTAATTTAAACGTCCGAAAAGTGCTGATTCTCAGCCTAGTTTGAATAAATGACTTTTTATTTTGATTTTTTTATATGTTAGCTTATATTATTAAGTATCAAAGACAAGTGAAGTTTAAAAAAAAAAAGAACTCTAAACTTGGTAAGAAATGGTAAGAGATTGGACATCATTAATGTTTTCGCTACCATTGTGTAGGAAGACTGCAGAAAATAACTGTTAACATGATAAAAATACAGTCAGCAAAATGGGTACTTCTACTTAACTGATAGCGAGCAGTAGCAAATTACTTTAATGACACCAAAAAGTCTGCATACTTCGGTTAAAATACAGTAAACTAGCTGCGTCCTGCGGTTTCACCCGCATAAGTCTCGATCCCGTGGGAATATCAGGATAAAAGTATCCTATGTTTGAAATTTCATCTAAATCGGTCCAGTGGTTTAGGCGTGAAAAGGTAACATACAGACAGACAGAGTTACTTTCGAATTTATAATATTCTCGTCGGATCCCCTGAGCCCCCCTCCACTCCCCCCCCTCTCCTCGATCCCCTACTAGTCCTTCTTCTGTTTTAATCTCTGCAACCTACTTAGATACTCTTTTTGACAGGTAAGTACAGTCAAGAGAAAAAAAAACGTTTCATGTTTTACAAAATTAAATAAAGACATACATTAAGAAGAAGTTTATCCTGGCATTTAACTAGAACGAAAACGAAACATAAATAATTATTAAAATGCTCTCGAGATTTCTTCCATTTCTCTGTTACTTACATAATACATAATCAGCCTATAATGCTCCGACTGCTGGGACGCAGGCCTCCTCTCGGTGAGAGGGAGTGGGCCGTAATCCACCATGCGGGCCCAGTGCGGGTTGGCAGATGTCACATGTCTTCGAATTTTTGGTTCTAGGACGTGCCGGTTTCCTCACGATGTTTACCTTCACCGTTTTGAGTGCAGTGATGATGAAATAATTTACAGAAAGTAAAGCGCCTGTCTGGGTTCGAACCTACGACCTACAACTCGTAAGTCGCGGCCGTTACCACTGGGCCACCACTGCTCTCTGTTACTTAGTCTGATCGTATTTCGGAAGAATCCACGTATCGACCAAAATGATGGTGGCCCCAAAAACTGAATTATTCGTTATAGCGCCGAAGTATTTATACGTCGGATTAAAAAGAGACGGGATACGTGAATACCTTAGACTTTAGAGTATTAATAACACACTATAGAGAGCGTGTCTTGTTCTTACCGCAAAAATCAAACCGCTTTGTAAATACATATTTGGGCATTATTATTTTTGACTACCTCGTTGGTCTAGTGGTCGTAAGCGCTACTGCTGAGTATGAGGTCCTGGATTCGATTCTCAGGTCGAGTCAGGCAGAGTTATTGGGATTTCCATTAGGAATTTCGCAGTAGCACCCCGGAGTATGGATTTGTGCCCGCTAGTGGCAATAGGCTCGCCTCCTATTGCATGTATATTACTTTGTCAGCTGGGCAACTGGTTTCGAACCCAAGCAGGCATTTTACGTTGTGCAAATTGCTTGTCATAAAACATTACAGTTGTTTGGAACATAATATTTGTTACGTCTGCCACCACAACATATTAGTCAATTCTCAATTCTTTATTGCGTACCATAATGTTTATAGTTGGTAGAGAAATAATTATGTTAGTCACAATTATGGACCCTGTCGGGCACAGCATATATAGTAGGAGAGAGGAGGAAGAACACTGGGTGTTTCTTATGATAAATTTTAATATTAGTTAAGTATTTAGTAAGTTATATTGTTTTATGAATACAAAATAAACGAAATGTAAAATCATTTTAATATATTGATTACTAGCTGCGCCCCGCGATTTCACCCGCGTAAATGTCGATTCGTGGGAATATCGGGATAAAAGTAGCCTATATGTTAATCTAGGGTGTCAGCTACCTCCATATAAAATTTTATCAAAGTTGGTGCAGCCGTTTGAGCGTGAAGAAGTAACAAACATATAAACACACACACACATACTCACAAATTTTCGCCTTTATAATATTAGTGTGACTTTGTTAGTTGCTGTGCCCTTACAGGGTTCATGTCAGAATCTCTTGAGTCTAAAGCTGCGTCTACGCTAGGCGAGCCGAGCACAAGTGAAGCACAAGCGGAGCACGAATTCACGTGGCGAGGCGTGCTCGTTCGAGGCTCGTAAGTCGGTCCACACTACACGAATTTGTGCTTGGCTCGGCTCGAGCTCGGCTCGTCTAGTGTAGACGCAGTTTTACATCTACTTACCACATGAGAGCAAATACCTTCTGCCTTCAAAGCAAGAGTGAAGAGGCATCTTCTGGGCACGCTCGTTCCATCATAGACCTCATCCATCGCTTTCCATCAGCAGTATAGATGTTACTGCTCGTCTCATTCATACGCAAACGTTTACACATTTTGTATAATACTTTTCGGTTTTGCGGCAAAACTGAAGATTACTGATATCATACCAATATATATTCAATGTTCGGTAATCAGAAACCGATTATAATTATTGAGAAATAACCTTTTTTTTCTTAAATTATTATTTATGGCTTGTTTGTTTATCTAAAATGTAAATCGAGTAAGGATTCCTTGCTTTCTTTACATCCTTTATTTTACAAAGCGAATTTCATATAAAAATTGTGGTTTTCTTCTCTTTTTTTAACTGAATAGGTCCAGAAACCAGCACATCAAGCTACTACAATCTGTCAAATGTCTTTAATAGATTTTCAACTTTATCGCCAAGCATAAGGTTCAAAGTTGATTGGGAAAATTTGACAGTTTCGGGTAGCTTGATGCTAAAACTGAACTTACCTACCTACTTGGTAAAGCAGCGGGGTAACTAAAATATCAGCCTATACTGTTCCCACTGCTATGACACAGGCTCCTCTCTTCGAAAGGGAGTGGGCCGTAATCCACACACGCGGGCCCAGTGCGGGTTGCTAGATGTCACAAATATCTTTGAATTTTTGGTTCTAGTACATGTCGGTTTCCTCACAATGTTTTGCTTCACCGTTTTATGAGCAGAGGTGATGAAATAATTTACACAATTAAAGCGCCTGTCTGGGTACGAACCCATGACCTACAATCAGTGGCGTGCATTGGTTTTCAGAATAGGTAGGCACTAGGCCGGGTCTAGTCTTGACAAATGCGGTCACTAATCAGAAAAAAAGTGAGGTCAAAAGTGTGGTTATTTGAGTAGGCATACTTAAGGGTGATAAATTGCGAAGGTCGAACGTCATGGTATTACGCGTGAGATGTACTTATGTATTTTTAATTTTGTCGTATTAACTTGAACGAGTAAAGACCAATGACAATGTGCGAATAGTACGGGAGCCGAGTAGGCCGTCCGGCGACTGCCTACTGCCGCGCGTGTTTGTATGAAGATTTTGTTTTTTTGTCTCGCTGATGGTGGCGCATGTGTTGGATCATTTAGCTCCCTTCAAAATGGTTGAGCTGAATGGTGCTAATACATGCGTCATGTTCGTGAACGGGCGCCGTCAGTAGGGACTGGTCATCTCTTTGCTGCCACGGCTTATTTTAATTTAATATTTGAATTGTTTTTTCTCATCTTCTCATTATGGACGCTTTTAACGTTCTGCATCGTTCTCACATGTATAATTTTTAACATGAATGATGTAACCAAGACTTTGTAACCATATTATTTTGATTTAAAAGAGTGTCCATGGAGTTTCTTGCCCGTTCTTCTCCATAGGTACCTACTCTTTGGAATGGGCAACTAGCTTCATCTTTCTGACTGACCGACCCCTTGACAATTCAAAAGTGCCTGTAATTGGTTTAATTGAAATAAATGCTTTGAGTTTGAGTTTGAGTTTGAGTTAGGTATGATAATTTAGTGAGTTTCTTAATTGTGGGGCACACACACTAAAATGTAATTGACAGGCTTATGTTGATATATCGGGCTAGGCACTGCTTATATGCCTAATGCTATGCACGCCACTGGTACAACTCGTAATACGTGGCCGTTACTACTGGTCCACCACTGCTCTAATGAATGTTATTTAAATCTGTCAAAATGAAAGCCATTGTTGCTGTTAGTGTCTTACGTTATGTATTTACCCCGCGGTATTATTAAACATTGGTGGCCCAGTGGCATCGGCTGCGACTTACGAGTGGTCGTAGGTTCGAACCCAGACAGGCTCTTTACTTTGTGTAAGTTATTTCATCACTGCTGCTCTCAAAACGGTGCAGGAAAACATCGCGAGGAAACCGGCATGTTCTAGAACCAAAAATTCGAAGACATGTGACATCTACCAACCCGCACTGGGCCCGCATGTGTGGATTACGGCCGGCCCAATACCTCTCACGTAGACGAGGCCTGTGTCCCAACAGTGGGAACATTATAGGCTGATTATAATTACTAAACAGTGGTAGGATTAATAATTATTAGAAAACCTAAAACATAGCGTCAAGGCCTCGCGAGTCTTATATTTTTATCTATTAGTATTTTAGTACTGTCATACTGGATAAGGTTTACTATTTTTAAATAACTTCCCTCAGAATAGAGAATAATAACTTCCATAAAACGTCAGCTTAGATGTCAAAATGTTAAATTCCTAAGTAGATTGATTTTATTAGATTACCGCAGTTTTGCAAACCGGAAACACCGAAAAAGTTCGAGGTGGGGCACATTTGCAAAGGGTTCTGTATGTTGTGTAGGCGGAAGGCCGGTTGTAATTACTTTCGTATCAGTTCAATTCAATTAAGCTTTTTTGCAATACATAATGCACACATACAGGTACCGAGGATGGGTGACCATCTTTACATACCAAGACCCCTCCGTGCCTCGGAAAGCACGTTAAGCCGTTGGTTCCGACTGTTATTCGTGGATCTTTGACAGTCTTTACGGGTCGTCAGAAGCCCGAAAATCAGACCCTCAGTCTTACCAAGGGGTATCATGTTACCCAGTTACTGGGTTGTGGAGGTATAGGCAATCGCTCCATGTAAAATACTGGTATTCAGCTGCATCCGGTTAGACTGGAAGCCGACCCCAACATAGTTGGGAAAAGGCTAGGCAGATGTTGGCAGATGACGAATGTACACATACTTGTGGGAAATACTAATTAATAATTAAGGACCCTGAGATTTTTGAAGTGAAAACTTCTTAAGGCGCGTTGGGCATTCTTTGAGATGGGAAAAAACCATTGAATTCGCGCCACTGTTACCGTAACCGACACCGCTTCGGATGTGTTCGGGTGTCCTCGGGATGTACTCAGTTTTCATGTATTTTCGATATGTCATTGAGTGATGGCAAAGTATTCTGTTTGTGTTTTGTTTAGGTATATGACGATTCAAAAAATACACACGTACCTAATTGTTCAAGTTTTCACTTCTGTCGGCACTCCCGGAGTGCCACTTTTTTTAAATTAATAAGAAAATTGTGTAATTGAATATTAGGTAGGTGGGTAGTTCTTCGAAATTTGATTCTTCGACTGATCCATAAAATTTAATTTCACTTTCAGCTCTGTAACACATGCTCATATGAAAAAAGACATACCAAAGAACATAATATGTTTGTATGAGGGGCTCGTTTTTATAAAGTAGTTTTCAAGATATCGACGTTCGAATATTTTGTGCCCAGATGAATCAGAAACAGAAATAAAAAGTAATATATACACCGTTAGTTTTGATTGATAATTCTAAACAATAATTATTTATTCTTAACTAAGACTAAGACATATCAAAAGTGTCATATTTAGAACAGTTTTATACTCCTGTCACTTTTTAATTATTCAAAAGGTTATGGCTAAATAAATGATTATAAATAAGACTAGAACTACTGACATGTACACGGTCAAACATGGGACATTATAATGCAACAAAAGCACTCCTTTCGTGCTGGAAAGGGGAAATCGACTTTATTTCATTAGTCATATGGGGGTTTTGACCATACGAATCAGGCACAGTTGAATCAGATTTTTGCCTACAATCATGCATAACTCATCATACATACAGACTTCATTATTGTCATTTTTCTACACGATTCCATAACCTAAAAGCATCACACGAAACACAGATTGAAATTTTAAAACAATTAAATAAATTTTATAAAGTAGGCATTGTAATCATAATGCCACCTGAACCAAACACAGGTGAATCAGATATTTTCCTTCGTAACACCGGGATCTAAGCCAACCAGCCGCAGGTCCACCTTCTAGCTCGTCCGTTGCACGACTTCCCCCCGCGCGGGATGCCAGACTCTCATTATTATTACCTGACCAAGTACGGTCAAGTGAAGCTTACGCCACATTAATCAGTATTATACGCCGGACACTCCTTATTTACTTATTTATAAACAAAATAAGGTAGTTATAACCATTACACATTTTTTTTGTAAGAGGACAACTTATTTCCTTTCGATATAATTATAATTTATATTGATGTATCAAAGGGAAAATGCGACATCGACCATTTTGTACCGGAAAATGGCAAACGGACGCGTTATATGAATCAGAAGAACACACTTCAAATATTTTTATTTTGTACCTAGACAGCAAGTATTTAAAAAATATCATTTGTCCTAGTAAGGCATAAAGCTAAACTGTACAAAAAAAAATGACATGCCGTTTTGTTAGTTGGTTACAGAAATATACCCATAGACATCGAAAATTTTGTCCCTGAAAAACTACCCAGGTATAAGTTTGCATGACATAATATAAAAAAAAAACATTTCCATAATATTTTTTGAAAAACTTGTTTAAATAAACTTCAGCATAGCTAATCACAACCATACGACAGGCTATCGTATCGAAAATGACACATTTCGACAACCTGATTTTCCTTGTCCCCGACAGCAAACAGCCGTCGGAAGAACAGAGGTCGTCTATTTGATCTAAATTGACATTTTTGGGTTTTGAACTTGTGAACAGCGTTTAGAGAACTTCTACGATAACATTGATTGATGATCGATACGGTACCTACGGAAGCGTATCGAGTGGTTGTGAATATCTATGCAGATCAGCAAGGTAGTTACTTGATTTGATTTGCATGTAGATTTATATATTTCATTTAAAAACTTCACTAATTAATTATTTTCGGATTTAGTTACAGGTTTTATACTTTTTCGAAACGGTGAAGGAAAACATCGGGAGGAAACCGGCTTGTCCTAGAACCGAAATTCGAAGACATGTGACATCTACCAACCCACACTGGGCGCTGGATTACAGCCCACTCCCTCTCACCGAGAGGAGGCCTGTGTCCTAGCAGTGGAAACAGTATAGGCTGACTATGCTATACTTTTTCGAATACATACGAAAATGGAAATCAAAGGTTTTACTTTGTATAATAAAATAAATAAATAAATTATGCTAAGAATCAGCGATTTTTAAACGTCAAAATTACATACACGCTTGCTTAGTATTAAAGTGACCGAATTCAAAAGTAGTCATAAATGAGTAAGATACACCGTCATCTTTAATTCAACGCCATCTGTAAAATATGTGGTTCATATTCTATCATAAAAAAAAATAAAAATAACAATGCAATCTTGTAGCATTTATGTCTAAATAAACAACCGAAGTCCTAGTTTTTTGCGATTTGCCAAAAAACTAGTTTTTTTAATTCGGTCACTTTAATAAGCGTGCGAATTAAGACAGTCCCCCAAAACGCTCGCCTTTCACCACTTTCTAGTGCTTTCGCTGGATAGAAGATATGGCGCAACAACTCCCCAGCCGATAAACAGATAAGTCGAAACCAAATGATTTCAAGAAGGATTTCTTCTACACCCACGAAACCCCAAAAAATACACAACTACCTACCCATAAACAAACAAGCTCCACCACAAATCCTAACGCCCAAATGAACAATATGTTAGACTAAAATTAAATATCACGTGACACTGACAGCTATACGGCCGCCATTTTGAAACGTCAACAAAAACATTCTCGCTTCAACTGTTTCGTTCACACTACGTTGCTATCTTCTGCCCGCGACTTCGTCCGCGTGAAATTTCAGCCCTTGACACCAGTGGCGTAACTATACCGTTTGGGGCCCGTGGTAAATTTCAAGGGATGGGGCCCCCTTCAATGTAAAGAAGCTCAACCAACGTTATACTTTTTTTTTTTACTAGCACTTCTCCCGCGACTTCTTCCGCGTAGATTTCATATTTTCCCCTACAAAATTTAACACCTGACTGCTTCGTTGGTCTAGTGGTCGCAAGCGCTACTGCTGAGCATGAGGTCCTGTCCAAAAAATTAGACAAACAATGGGAAAAAGGTACAACATGTTCCTTTGTAGCACATTAAAAAAAAATTGCATTTATAAACTTATGTTAGGATCCTCCTTTGCTCATGGCTCTCTCGGGCCGGGGGCCCCCTTTGGCTGGGGGCCCGTGGCATTTTGCCCCAATGCCACCCTATAGTTACGCCACTGCTTGACACACCGCGTCGCATCGAATCGCCCGCTCGCGCTATTACCTACTTCGTTTTCACTTACCGTTCTTTTTGACTTTTATCGTTTTGCTCGCCAGTTCCTGAGATTAGCGCGTTCAAACGTACAAACAAACTCTTCAGCTTTGTCATATTTATTCGTATAATCTTAATAGGCACCACGTAAGGTATGCGGCCGCCATTTTGTAACCTCAACAAAAACATTCTCGCTTCAACTGTTTCGTTCACACTACGTTGCGTTGCTTGTAACTTGAGTAGTGTAGCTTCTAGTTTTGACAAGACATGTAGTAGCTTCTTAATTTACTGACGTGATATTCCCGGGAACATTATGAACCACGAACTCGGGTTTTGAGGTTCCAATTTAAACTTTCATTAGCTATTGATATACGACAAAGTTTACTAATAAGTACGCTAGTAGGAACGCTGAAATAGGAGCCTTTTTGGTCTCGCACAGCACCTTAATACAGGCTGAAATTTTAATCACCGTTTTCCTCTTAAGGGGTCATTGTACTCATCATTATGAACAACTTTTACTATGGGACCAAACATGAAATCGCGAAAAAAAGTCATCTGTTCCCTACATTTTGACGAGTTATGCGAACATAAATGTAGAGAACAAACAGCTCATTTTTATTTCACGATTTCGGGTTTGGTCCCATAGTAAAAGTTGTTCATAATGATGAGTACTATAACCCTTTAAGAGGAAAACATTGATTAAAATTTTACCCTGTATAAATTGCGTACTTTACACTATCAGTCACAATCTGAATCTTCATCATGTTCGAAAATATTGTCTTCTCAACAACGTAAAAAAAAACAAATCAAATCAAATCATTTCTTGTTTGTCACAGGTAAAAAAAACAGTTCTAACAGTTAGCATTCATTGTATCTCTGCAACATACCCATGGGGTGTACAATATTTATAGTAGTACCTATGTCAATGTTATTGGCTATGTTTAAAATATTATTACAATTTCACTCTTAATTTTTTGGTGGTTGTTATCCGTTGCATTGCTAGTTTAGACGACCTCATTTTACATTAATTTTATTACAGTCATACAATTTACGTTTAATAGGAAAATAAAAATAAGTTTAACATGTCAAGTTTTAAACAATTTCATACTATATTTATTATTAAGCATAACAATGAATAAGAATATGAATATCTTTTTTATTCATAAATTCACATATAAATTACATAAAAGTTACACCATTACAAAGTTACATATTAATATTATGAATAAAATATTAAACTATACCTAAAATAGTGTATAACTGTCAACATGAAAGTCATTGCTACCGATAGTATGTTACGCAATTATCCCGCAATTGACACATTGTTAGCTGATTTTTGGTGGCTGGGAGCTGGTGTAAATAATGCAGGTACAGTCGCCAGCAAAATTGCATGGGTACCTTAGTGTCTATTTTCCCGTGAACGTTTGAATTCAAGTTTTCGAAAATAAACTAGATGGCGTTGGTTTCTTCACAACTATGACTAATTTACGAAACGTAAGTAGGAGTTAGGAGTTACAAGGCTAATACATATCTAATTATTACATTACATTTACCAGCATACGTAGCATAAATGATAAAAATAATAAAAGAAACCGATAGGAATATATTTATTAAGCTAACGAGTGGGTATTTTAATAATTAATTTAATATTCGAATTAGTAGTTACTTAGCACCTACTTATAAATTGATATTCAATTTTAACATAGTAGGTTAATAATTAGGAACAATTTTCTTTAAAAGAAACTATTAATTATAAATTGTTTGAACTTTTGAAGAGACAAAAAGAAACTACAAAAATATTTTATCATATAAAGCAAAGCAACGCCATCTAATAACAGCATAATTAAATTTTGTTAGTCGTTAACTGGTTTTACGCTAAGTGGCGTCATTTCTCGCTTCATACGATTTTGTTTCTGTACTACCCATGCACTTTTGCAGCCTATCGTACTTCTTTCGAATGACAGTTCAAAAAATTCAAGAAAACACAGGTGGCATTACCACCTAGCACCATCCAAATGTCACCACAAGACAACAAGAGAGCCAGAGAGAGTTGTCTAACCTGGAAATCTGTAAATAGACTTCGGACCCAGGTTAGCCGAAGCAAGGAGAACCTGTTCAGGTGGAGATTCATAGACGACTCCGTCTTGGAGTGTAAATCAGGTGGTGTTCCACAAGCGATGGGACACTTAATATCGTGTCCTGCGTGTCCTGTCAGCTGTACGTTACAGGAACTGATGGACGCTAGTGATGGTTCCAAACACGTCGCGAATTCTGGGTCGAGTCCATTTAGCTAATAAGAGAATACCTAAGACATGACTTTCCAGTCGTCTTGTTCTTCAACCGGTATACACCCAATACTGAGTGAAGACCTTCTCCATTGCACGCTATTCGTCTACGGAGCCCTAAAACAAAAGAAATTGTTACAACGACTGCAAGAAAAAAAATTCGTCAAAAATTTTCATCTCAAAAACATGACGTGTGAACTACATTTACTGGGGAGTCAAAATAAACATAAATATGACATCACCGCCACCTGGCGGCAATAATCTATACAAAAGTAAACAAAACAGCAAAAAATGGCTGAAGTGTCCCATTTGCACTGGAGCTGTCACTGACGTATTAACAAATCAAGCTTTTCGTTCTGGGTTTGCTTAGAATCAACCTATCCATAGGTACTACGAGTATAATAATATTAGTAAATGCGAAAGTGTGTCTGTCTGTCTGTTACCTCTTTACGCCTAAACCACTGAACCGATTTAGATGAAATTTTGTATAAAGATAGTTTGAGTCCCGGGAAAGGACATAAGATAGTTTTTATCCCGATATTCACACGGGATCAAAACTTATGCGGGTGAAACGGCGGGGCGCAGCTAGTTATTTTAATAACCATTAATAATAAAACAGAAGGAGGCATTTCTCCCGTGACTAAAATGAGGGTTAGCAAAAAAACGTCAGCAAAAACTCAAGTATTTAGACAACAGTTTGTGTCATGTTAACCGAACAGTTATGGGTTGAAAGTTAACTGATACGGTTAGTAGCGACAGCAAATAAGATAAGAGTTAAAAACGTTGAAAAAAAAAATTGCTTCTGTCGCTTTGCCGTTTCGATTTGAAAAGCTCTTTTCTAACTAGATCAACAAACTTCTAATTTTTCCACTGTTGGGAAACAGGCCTACTCTCTGTGAGAAAGAGTGGGCCGTAATCCACTACGCGGGCCCAGGGCGGGGTGGTGGATGTCACATATCTTCGATATTTTGGATCTAGGCCTTGCCGGTTTCCTGTCGATGTTTTCCTTAAAAGCAGTGGCGATGAATGTCACTAATTAAATGTGGCAGGACACAGCGATAACCACATTATACATTGATTTATTGATCTTTAGTCCTAAAGTTTTGTCCCACACTCCAAAAAAATCTTAGTTTATCCCATATCACTATTGAAGTTGTGCTTCGCCCCAAATTACAAGTACTTTAAAGATACAGTCAACAAAAAAAATGTAAGCTACCATTTACTGGGTACGTTTTTCATTGACTTGAATGTGCTCTGGCGGCTGAGAGTATGTCATGCTCACTCAAATGTCTCGCTGATGGTGGCGCATGTGTTGGATCATTTAGCTCCCTTCAAAATGGTAGAGCTGAATGGTGCTAATACATGCGTCAAGTTCATGAACGGGCGCTGTCAGTAGGGACTGGTCATCTCTTTGCTGCCATGGCTTATTTTATTTTAATTTATTATTTGAACTGTTTTTTTTTCTCATCTTTTCATTATGGACGCCTTTAACGTTCTGCATCGTTCTCACGTGTATATTTTTTAACATGAATGATGTAACCAAGACTTTGTAACCACATTATTCTGATTTAAAAGAGTGTCCGTGGAGTTTCTTGCTCATTCTTCTCCATAGGTACCTACGCTTTGGAATGGGCAACTAGCTTCATCTTTCTGACTGACCGACCCCTTGACAATTCAAAAGTGCCTGTAATTGGTTTAATTGCAATAAATGCTTTGAGTTTGAGTTGAGTTTGTACTTACTCATTTGTAACACCTACCTTGTACCTGTCTGTACAAGTAAACGTATTTGAAATAACTCAAACTAAAACGCATTATTTCAAATAAACCAACTTTTGAACAGTCAAGGAGCCGCAGCCTAATTGCGGAACGCCAAATCGTCAAATGATTCTGATCAGTTGGCTTCATTTCTATCACAATTGGCTTCATTTTACGATTTTCGAATTGCAAAACTCTAGTTTCTGCGCAGGGCCTTAACGTTCATAATTGGTTTCATAATAAACTAGAGTTTCGCAATTCGAAAATCGTAAAATGAAGCCAATTGTGATAGAAATGAAGCCAACTGATCAGAATCATTTGACGATTTGGCGTTCCGCAATTAGGCTGCCGGTCAGTCAGTTTCATTACTGGTACTAAATAGCACAAAGTGACAAACTCGAAAACTCGTAAGTCGGAGTTATTACCGGTGGTCACCAATCCCCTCTTTTCCAGTTAATCACAAAACCTAATACAGGGTTGTTGGAAAAACACCAACAACTTCTTAAGAGGTCATTGTGTCTACTCAGCATTATGAACAACTTTTACTATGGGACCAAACCTAATATCGCGAAAAAAAAAAAATCAGCTGTTCCCTGCATTTTGACGAGTTATACGAACATAAATGTAGGGAACAGATGATTTTTATTTCGCGATTTCAGGTTTGGTCCCATAGTAAAAGTTGTTCATAATGATGAGTACAATCTCCCATTTCGATTTGTCGCATGTTTTCAATTTCACTCTGTATTCGTATATTCAGCGATTTCCAATAATTGTCTTCGTAGGAAGCAACTGCGTGACTCAATCTTCAAAAGCCATAGAACTGCCACTGTGCCATTTAACTGTAATTCATGGGGTTGTTTTTTCCTATGTTACAAAAACTCAAGTGTTTAGAGCAGTTTGCGTCATGTTAAACCCACAGTTATTGGTTAAAAGATAACTGATGGAAATAGTAGCGACAGAAAAAAAGATAATCAGGTTTTGGCCATATTTTACCAATAGCAGCGCCCCGCGGTTTCACCCGCATAAGTGTCGATCCCGTGTGAATATCGGGATAAAAACTATCCTATGTCCTTTCCTGGGACTCAAACTATCTCTATACCAGACTTCCGATTTAGGAATGCAACCCAGGCATCCCTAAATCGAACCAAGTGTTATTGGAGTTTTCAATAATTCTTGGTTTTCTTATTAGCAGTCCTAAACCTCGCTTTGTGCTCGGTTAGTGGCAATAGGTATGTACTTTATTTTCCTTATCAACAAAATTATTTTCATTTTTAACTTTTTCTGCTAACCCTACGTTAACCCTCACTCTGCGCGTGCACATGTCGCTGCACAACTACTGTGCGCCACTCACTGTTAGTTCGTCTGTCGCTCATGTGTGGGGTTAAATGTCCCGAAGGTGTTATCTGCGATCCAAACTTTGCTATGTCTTGCAAGGGCTTGGTGCTGACAAGACATAGTACGTCACACGTCTTGTCGTGATTTCTTGAAGGTGATATAGGTACACCGTTTAGTTGATATACACAGTTTAGCATTTACCAAAGGTCCATGTGAAGGGAGTCTTCCGGGTACATATCGTCGCCAGTTTAACTAACTGACGTATCTGACATTTTGGACTAAGCCGACCTAACTATAGTAATTTGATACATTTTCCAAGTCGAATCTGATATATCTGATCATGTATTCCGAACAAAATAAAAACAAAGATCTCACGAAGTGACGTATCTGTTAAAATATTTATTTTTAAAACAATATTAACACGATAACAATAGTAGTAATACATTGGTATTACTACTATTACTAAAAAAAAATCAGCTGTTTTACTAAAAAAAAATCAGCTGTTTAATACAAAAGTTCAATATATAAGTACCTACTTGACCAAAATATATGAAACAGCTGATTTTTTTCGTGATTTCAGAGTTGGTCCCATAGTGAAAGTTGTTTATATTCATGGGTAGAACATCCTGTAAAAATTTGGATGCTGATAAAAAAATCTTCCTGTATATTAATCCAGGATATCAGCTACCTCCATACAAAATTTTATTAAAATTGGTACAGTCGTTTGAGCGTGAAGAAGTAACAAACATATAAACACACACACTCATAAACTTTCGCCTTTATAATACCTATTAGTGTGGACATGATTTTCACGCCTTTTTTACCCGACTGCGCGACGCAAAGGAGTGGTAATGTGTTTATCAGCCTATGTATGTATGTATGTATGTATGTATGTATGTTCCTTTGAAGCACTATACAGACCAAACGCCTGGGCCGATTTTTATGATTCACACGTCAATCAATTCCTCTTAGTCCGGCGAGTGTCACTAAAGACATGACGTTAATGAAAATTCAATATGGCGACTACTGGACGCCATATTGTGAAGTACCAAATTTCGTTAGAATCAAGTGTCCTCCCCGGGTGCGTCTCATATCGTATAAAGTTATTTGGTATATTTTCATTTCAATAACGTTCACAAGATATAATAAACGTGAGATATACCAACTGCTGATATAATTTCTTTACATATAATATTTATATACTCTTAAACTTACTTCGTATAACGTTATTGGATATAACGTTTATTTAATCGAAAATCATTGGGTCTATCGTTTAAAATATATATTGATACCGTCATTATGGTTAACACCCCGATTCAGAGCAATCCGACTCGGACAGCTTAGGTTAGAAAGCCTTCGTGGCTTCCGAATTATTTCCGTTACCGTTACCGCACCCGAACTCAACGAACGCAATAGACGACGTAGGATGCAAGAGCGAACGAAGGGCACCCCGAGGTTCGGTTTGGTTAAGTTACTTTAAACCCTTTACACAGAAATAGGGGCCCCGCGAAGCGGGGCTTCGTCGACATAGGATGAAAAAGAAAGTTTTTATCATATTAGACTAAATAGGTTTTATGTCTATTGAGTGGTATATCAAACGATTTTATATTAATTGTCTGTTATTCTTATAGAAATTAGTTACATTAAAATTATATCAATCGTTTATTATATTAACTGATCATTATCTATACTAATATTATAAAGAGGTAAAATTTGTTTGTGAGTTTGTATGTAGGGGGTAATTTCTGGAACTACCAGTCGGATTTGAAAAATTCTTCTTGCATTTGATAGCCCAATTCTTGAGGAAGGCTATAGGTTATTTAACGTCACACTATGGCCCTTAGGAGCCGAGCAAAAGCGCTATGGGGAAACGAAGTGATAGAGCAGGAGACGCGGGCAAGTGATGCAATAGGGACGAGATGGGTCGAAGGAATAAGAAATTTCACGCGAACGAAGTCGCGGGCAGAAGCCAGTATCAAATAAAATTATAGGTTCAGTTGTTATATCTTGTAAATATTAGAGGTTTTGTAATTATAATTATCATATATTACTTACCCGTCCCCCCCTCTACCAACTAAACGGTTGTAGTTAGAAATTTAAATGTTACGGCAGTAGTACCTATATATTACGAAGTTTAAAGGAAAACTATCACACTTAAGTGGGATTAACAACTCATAACTAAAAAGAATAAAATAAAAAATTAAATTTAAAAAATCAAAAAACCCGACTGCGGTAAAAAACTTAAGTTAAAAAAAAACTGAAAAGCTAAAAACAAGCCCATTTTATAAATTAAATAAAAGTTGGAAGCAGGCGGGACCCATACCATTTTTATATTTTCAAACTCAAATGGGTCCCGCCTGCTTCCAACTTTTATTTAATTTATAAAATGGGCTTGTTTTTAGCTTTTCAGTTTTTTTTTAACTTAAGTTTTTTACCGCAGTCGGGTTTTTTGATTTTTTAAATTTAATTTTTTTTGCACAATTTTTAATAGAGAAAGGTGTCTGAGATAGGAATGTCCTGAGTAACAGATCACTCGGCTCTCTTAGATAGGACCATTGATATTTATGATAGGACATTTTACTTTAGAACAACGGCTAGAGTTAGGATACCTATATTATCATAACACTAACTGCGCCCCGCGGTTTCACCCGCATATGTTTCGATTCCGTGGGAATATAGGGATAAAAAGTAGCCTATATGTTAATCCAGGATGTCAGCTACCTCCATATTTTTTTTTTATCACAATTAGTCTAGCCGTTTGAGCGTGAAGAAGTAACAAACATATAAATACACACACACACAAACACACCCCCAACACTCACAAACTTTAGCCTTTATGTACAAGTATATAAAAAGGGGGGGAAAATAATCAAAGGGCGCCTTTATAATATTAGTGTGATTGTGATCCCAGCGCTGATTTGCTGGATTCGTTTTCTCCTCTACCGATCAATTTTCTCCTGACAGTTCATTTTGTTTATATTTACGAGTATGTATCTATATATGCATTAGTATTCATATTCATGTATTTTATAAGTAGTCAATTCCTAGCTATTTATTATCCCGTGTGTTGCACCTGCCGTGTTTTGTCTCCGCATCATCCTAAGGTTGACTAGTAGAAAACGCCTCAGGCATTAAGTCCGCCTGTGTACAGTTTTTTTAATGAAAGTTAAAATTGCAATCAAGTATAAAAAAGCAAACAATTCCTATCAAGCATTTAAGAATCTTCCAAGTCATCGACATAAACCAATTCTTAAAGATTTGGGCTTGAACTCCGAAGCTACATAAAGACAAAGATTAGGTAGGTGCTCCGTCTACCCGTATCCGATATTTTTCAGGGTGTCCCGAAAAACTCCGAATGCAGTCCGAAGCAAAGCCGCTGAGACTTTTATTTTGGAGGAGGTGCAGTGCAGATTGGAGCAATTTAAAAGATAATTACAGTTCGACACAACTTAAATGTAGCATCGGCAAAATTCGTAAAACGTTCGTAATTCGTATTCGTAAATCTATATTACTACTTTAGGAAAAATTTATCAATTTGTCCTAAAGTAGTAATAAAGATTGGTGATTTTGAAGGCGCACTTAGTTTGGTTTTACGAATTCTGCCGATGCTACATCTAAGTTGTGTCGAACTGTACTAGATAATCACTGAAAAAGTGAAAGGAATTATGAGTTACCTGTTTAAATAAAACAAAAAAAAAACCTGAAACTGTATGAGGGGGAAAACCTGAAACTATTCTTGTAATTTTAAGAACGTTCCCAGACTGATCTTTGCCTCCATTTGTTAAAAATACCTCTAAATTCCGTACATTTTCGACAAGTTTTTGACATTGATTGTCGCTGAGATAAGATTGCGACTAGATTTTGAACGTTTTAATCAAGGGAATTAGCCTTCAGTTGTCCTAGAAATTGTAAGAACTCATGCCGCCTGTGATAAAGATTAATCCTAGAACTGGCATCATACTTTGTAATATCTATATTATTTCTATGATTTATACCCACTGTATTTTACCGGTTTTATTTTTGAATGAATATTTATTATTATGAAATGCTATGTGCAAATGAAAAAAAAAAGGGAAAATGCAATTCGGAGCCCAAAGCAGACTGGTGAATAAAAAAAAAAGTAATTTAACAAATCCGACTGCAACCTTATACTAAAACTAACTGAAAAGCTAAAAACAAGCCCATTTTAAATTAAATAAAAGTTGGAAGCAGGCGGGGCCCATACCATTATTATAGTTTCAAACTCAAATGGGTCTCGCCTGCTTCCAACTTTTTAGTGTAAGTAGTTTTAGTATAAGGTTGCAGTCGGGTTTTTTAATTTTTTAAATTACTTATTTTTATTTCCAGCTTTTTAGTTTACAGACGTGAAAGATTTCGCAGACGATTTAGTTCTTGATACGTGTTTTTTACGATTTGTCACTTTGAATTACTTTTAACCATATAAGTTGTTTATATTTTAGCAATCACCTTTTAAAACCCTTTATTTTGATAGCCCACTCGATAGGTTTTGAGAAAAAAAATTTTTTTTGAAGGCATAGGTAATATGGCGCCAAAAATCCGCCATTTTGTTTTTTTTTATTTTGATATACCCAGTGTCACTCTCACAGTCAATACAAATCTAACGACACATCTCAAGCTAAAATCCATCGAGTCGTTCAGGCCACAGAGCGTGCCAAACAATTATACAAACATACATACATACTCTAGAAAAGCATAACCCTCCTTCAGTCGCAGTCGGGTAAAAAGGTCTTGAATTCGATACTATAATATTATGCTCTATATCTTCACTCATAATCAGCCTATAATGTTCCCACTGCTGGGACACAGGCCTCCTCTCTGTGAGAGGGAATGGGCCGCCAATCCACCACGCGGGCCCAGTTTTAGAACATGCCGGTTTCCTCACGATGTTTTCCTTCACCGTTTTGAGAGCATTGGTGATGTAATAATTTACACAAAGTCAAGTGCCCATGCTTGGGTTCGAACCCACGACTTCAACTAAGTCCATAACTGCTTTACGCTCATACACTGCAAATGCCATCTATATACCTACGAGTAGCAATATTTGAATGAGAATCTAACAATTCATCATCATCATCTAGCAAAATGCAAGCGCTAAATCGAACCAACAACACATATTTTATGACGATTTATACCTTCACATATTAATCTAAAAACCATAAACAAAACTAAAGACCAAGAGACAAAGAAACATTACGAACAACATCTAAACAAAAAAAAAAACTAAATTAAAAAAAAGAAATGAACGGTTTGGGATCATAGCTATAATGAAATGTTACCGCGCATGCGTAGAATGACGTCTCTTAAAAAGTGTTTGACGGCCAAATTATAGGTTTGGAGAACGTACCGTACTCAATGTAGCTAGTTTAGGAGCTAGTGTTTTGTTTTGTAAGTCATTTGCGATTTAGTCGACTTTTGGCTGTGTGGAAAGACTAGTAAGTTCAAATATAGGTTTATCATTTATAGTGGTGTAGATCTATTGAGTTTATAGGCATTTATGATTGTAAAGTAAAGGTATAGAGGGCAGTATCAGTTTCATTTTTTGGCTCTAAAATGAACAATATTTTATCTATTGTATTATTTTTGCGTAAATTATTTACGAATTTAAAAACATACTAAGTAATATTTTTTTTTTAAATATTGCTGACGTAATTAACATTCAGCCCCCCCCCCGCCCTCTCGTACCTAATACTTGATTGGTCCTTAGGTATGTAACATTGAGTAGGTAAAAGTAACATAATTATTATAAAAGAATAGGTATAGTGATAAATATGTGTGGACTGTATATTTGAAAATGACCAAGCTGCTGACACAACACTACTTTATTAGTCAAAAAGTGAAATCAAAAGTCATCTTTATTAATAAAAATCATCAAAACATAAAAAAAAAATAATATTAATTTACTTCTAACGATAATATTTTCTACTGTCGCTAAGTTAAATATAAAAATAACTTTTATAAGTTGAGCCGTTTGGGGTCGAAACGCTACATGGGGCACGAGTACGCGTCTCCTTTTGAAGGAAATTTCTCGCCGAGTGGTCGAAACTTCACGTGACCTGCCTGGCACGTTTTTTAGCCAAAGAATTAGTAGTGCCATTCAACGTGGCAATGCTGCCAGTCTTCTGGGCACGTTTCCAGATGACATGTGACAGTGATGCGGACGAGTACGTCGACGCCTTAGTGTCCTTTTGTGTTATGTATATTTAGTTACATAGTCAGTTAATTTAGTAGGTACTTACTTAATGTGAATATTTAGTTCTGTTCTAGTTGTTTTTTTTTGTTATTCTTCAGAAAGCTTACAGTCTAATGTCTAGATAAATAATGTACAATTATCGCTTACAGTTGCCATTTACAAGCTTCCAGAAATTAAAAAGTAAGTATGTATTTTATTTTTATTATGTTGCCTTCTACTTTATAGGCCCATCTTTCTTACACTATCTCCTAAACTACATCGACGAATCGTAGGAACAACGTTTTTTCATCACACAAAACGCTTGGTTTCCCTTTCTTTAAAGTTATTTCATTGTGAAGGGTTAAACACATGTTCCTCAAATATTTATGATAATATATTTAATTGTACGTTTCTTTATTCCTTTATCGATATATAAATTAAAAGTAAAAATATTAGATAGTGGTTTGAAGTAAGTTTATTGGGTTGTCCTGTGTGTATATTTTTGTTAAATTATACATTACATTGCATTAAAATAACAGTTTCCTCAGTTGTCCTTGACGGTGTAATTTTTAAATGTAAAACGCCCTGGCTTTTTACATTAAAAAATTACACCGTCAAGTAAAATATTGCATATGGATCCTATTTATCTATTACATAATTTTCTCAGCTTATGCGAACTTAAATGTAGGGAACAGCTGATTTTTGAAGTGTAAACTTCTTTAGCGGCGTTGCACACTTTTAGTAGTGGGTAAAAAATGTTAAACTCCCGTCAGGACATCGCGTCAGGACACGTGACCGTCAGGAGAGATTTCCCCCCCCCCCCCCCCTCTTTCTACGGCGGCGCCAACCGAAGTGAAGTGACACACGGACACAATGGATGGATGGATGGAAGTCGAAGTGGAAGTCGAAGTGGAAGTCGAAGTCGAAGTGGAAGTCGAAGTGGAAGTCGAAGTGGAAGTCGAAGTGGAAGTCGAAGTGGAAGTCGAAGTCGAAGTGGAAGTCGAAGTGGAAGTCGAAGTGGAAGTCGAAGTGGAAGTCGAAGTCGAAGTGGAAGTCGAAGTGGAAGTCGAAGTGGAAGTGGAAGTGGATGGATGGATGGATGGACAGCTGATGGCTCGACCGTCTGTGTAGTAGCCACACTGCTGTGTATTCGTAAAATTCGTTTATATAAAGTGTTTAAAATATGGAAATTGAACAAAGTGCATCTATTAATGAAAAAAGTGACGCAGAAAGAGTGAAAAAAAAATTAAATTAATAATTGATTTATTTCAACGTTAATATTCAAGTTTTCACTTCTGCCGGCACTCCCGGAGTGCAACCCGTCTTTTTTTTGTAAAGAACAAACTGTACACAAAACATTCTTTTCCACATATTCACAAAATCACGAAATAATTTAAGCAAACCTTTTTAGAAAATTAAGCTCGAAATTGAATTTGGAAAATTCAACGAACGCGCTATTGTCGTGAATTCTGTTGACAGTTCAAAATGGGCGGCGGTAACATTTGGGTGGTTAACATTTTTTAAATTGTGAATGTGTGGGCGATATTTTAATTGTGCTTAATTGTTTTTGAGTGATTAAGTGTGAGTACCAGCTGCGTGTGAATTTTCCCAATGATTTGGATTGCCCATAGCATTCACAATCTTGCATTCATTCGCGCCTTTTCCTAGTGAAGTAATAAGTAAGTTTAAACTACTTAGGGTTGATTTAAAACAAAAGTCAGATAATATATTTTATCTGTGGAATAAAATTGACTTCTGATATTACGGAATCAAATGGTAAGTACGCTTATCCGGTGCCCTGCAAAATGGTTGAGCTGGATGGTGCTGATCCACACGTCATGTTCGTGAACGGGCGCCGTCGGTTGAGACTGGTCATCTCTTAATTGCCAAGGCTTATTTTTAATCTTATTTTTTAAATTGTTTCTTCATTTGTGTTTTTTTTACATTGTTCTCACAGACATATATACAGGGTGGTTCAAAAGTCGTGGATCAAACGAAGTAGGGGGATAAAGGAGGTCATTTCCAACGCTTTTAAAGTGAGAAATAATTTTTGGTAACGTTACAAAATTTTTGGAAAAAAATAAATTACTCTTGAAAGATACTCAGAGCCCTAATAGAACTTTGTAGTGCTCATACATTATCTAGTAGTAATACAACACCGTTTGTTTTATTGTTTTATATCATTTTTTTTTTAAATTTGTCTAATTGTAAAAGAACTCGGTATACACAAATATTCATAACTTTTAGGTCAATTGAATTATGACCATACTGTAGAAAGATTTTTTGTTGGAAATGACCTCCTTCATCTCCCTATTTCGTTTGATCCACGACTTTTGGACCACCCTGTAGAAGCAACAAGAATAATGTACCCAGGATTTTCTTGATTTAAAAGAGTGTCCATGGAGTTTCTTTCCCGTTCTTCTCTATAGAGATTTACGCTTTGGAATGGGCAACTAGCTTCAACTTTCTGACTAACTGACCGATTATTTAATTTTGACAGTTCAAAAGTGCCTGTACATGGTTTAATTGAAATAAATGCTTTGAGTTTGAGTTTATCAAAAAACACTGTCATGAGAAAATTGGCAAAATCAGGAGCAAACATAAAAACTTGTGTCAATGAATTTGACTACTGATATCCATACAAATTACTATGTATTTCATTCATGCATGCATGCTAGAATGTAAACAAGTAGTACAAGTACCTTTTCATTGATAAAGTATGTAAATTGACATCTAAATTAGTTCACCGTATTCAAAACTACCAAATTACTATTCAGAAATTACGTCTAATCGCCGAAGAATTTTGTAGTTAAGGGGCATGTAACACGGAGAGAAAAATTTACATAAATGAATTAGGACTTTAAAAAAAAAAAAAATACGTACCGAGGACAACAAATGCCAGCAAAACTTTGCCAAAAACAAAACTGTTATTTTTTTTATTTTGGTTGGTGATTTGTCTTTCCATTAGGTAGGTATTGGAGTCTTGTTCCATAGAAAATATTTGTAGAAAGCTTTTCTTTATGTATATTTTTATTGCCTGATCTCTCTCTGGTCGTGTCAGATTGCCGTCCCATCGGACTATGAGAGTGAGGGAAGAGGGAGTGCACCTGTATCTGCACGTACACTTGTGCACTATAATAACTCCCGCGCCGAAGGCTAGTCTCCATTGAGATCAGCTGCCATGGCCGAAATCCGGTCTGGAGGACTTTATATTTATTTTGTAGCGGTATCTACAACGCCACATGCGAACAACGCGTCATACTGACGTCACGCAAATCCTGCATCTCGCAAGCAGAATTTACCGCGCAACTAGCATAGATACAACAGCCTGACATGAATCATCGGGCAGTTGCCCGCCAGACACAACACCCGTCTGGTCGGAGGATCCTCCCTTTTCTATGGAGGTGGAGTGAACTTTACACCCTGTTCCTCATACCTCTATAATTTGTAGAATAATTCTTGTTTGTTACGCCAGTAATTTTAAGTCCCATGCGAGTCTTTGATATGCAGAAACCAGACTTATTCCTAATGAAAAAATCCTACGTATTAATAATCATGTTCCTAACTTGAGGATCAAACTCAAACTCCATACAAAACACTCGCACTCACGGGCACTAATCACCCAAGTAGATACGTAAATTAAAAAAAAATTAATAATAATATAATGCATTCTTGTTAAAAATTACGTAAGCTACCTACAAATATTTAGGTAGAACCAAAACGCATCACCTTAACTTAACCCGTCGGCCGCCAGCATCAGATACGGCATTGTTTCTTGTGGGCGACTGTAATATATATTTAATTGTAACGCCCTGCAACGCCCACTGGGTATTTAGTGCAGTTCGGACGGAATAGAGGTGCTGTGGAGCAGTTTTTTGCTAAAGATTTTGGTACGACGGTTTTATAGGTTTTGACGCAGCGGTGAGATAGACTGTGTGGTGGGTGTTATCATATGCTGAAAACCAGCGCTGGGGCTCTGTTCCGCATAGGGTCTTAGCATTATGCTGAGCGATGGCCGATTTGCGTGGATGTGACCCCCCCCCCCCCCCCCAACTTGTTATTATTTTTTTCGTTCGTGTTTTTCTCTGCATCATCTTTACCGCAAGTAAACGTAAGTATTTTCCTTTTTCTTTTTTTATGGCTTAGCCTGGGATAGGTCTATGTCCAGCAGTGGACTGTGATAGGCTTAGTTGGCGCAGGTGTTGAGAGAATGGCTTCTTTGCTACATTTATTATTTATTTATTATAACTTTATGCACAAATAAAAAACAGTACTGTACAAAGGCGGACTTAATGCCTGAGGCATTTTCTACCAGTCAACCTTAGGGTGATGCAGAGACAAAACATGGCAGGTGAAACATACATGACATTTTGCAGGCTGGATTCGTCGTCGATTCAACGTCATACAGATTTAAACAAGAATAACTATGACAAGATATAAAATACACTAATCTTATACAAAACACTAACCAGATGTTTGTAATTTCTACATTATTTATCACATTTCTGGATCGGCCGATTAAAATGTTACTTCCTTCAACACACACGTTTCAAAGCTATAAATCACTTCACTGTCACATGACGCTAACGTCCAACGAAACTAAACTTATAAATCACATTCTAATCTTCCCTCGATGCGACATCTATGTTCCTCACTTGTGACTGAAATTATTAATGAAAAAACTATTCAAAGGTTTAGACAAAGCTTTGTGTATGAGAATCTTTCTCTTTAAAAAGGCTTATGTTTAACTTATCGCCAGATAAAGTAAAATATAACATAAAAAAAAACACTTTTTACTGCCAAAAATAGTAAATGATCACCAAAATTAAAACTCCATTTTATTGTAAAAAACCTAGGTAAAGGTATTTGTATTCTCATTTGCTCGCTCTTGCATCCTATGTCGACGGAGCTCCGCTTCGCGGGGCTTCTATTTCTATGTAAAGGGTTTAAAGTAACCTAACCAAACCTAACCTCGGGGTACCCAGCTAGAACTATTGTAATTTTAGACTTAATTTTTTGGTGTTCAATATATTTTTTGGTGATCATCTTAACCCGCTTTAAAATTCACTAAGGTAGATCAATCTGTCTAGCCTTTTTGCATCTATGTGGGGGTTAGCTTCCAGTCTAACCGGATGCAGCTGAATACCACTATTTTATTCTATAATGCAAGCTGTCTATCTGACCTCCACAACCCAGTTATTGGGTAATTCTTGGTAAGACTGGTTATCTGGCTTTTTTTTAACAAATAAAACAATATTGAACACCAAGATACGCATGCAGTCATTCTTGTTACCACTTGATAAATGCCCAAAAAATATACAAAAAAGATGTTCCATAAAAACTTGCTTAGACAAAAATAAAAACATCTAAACTTTTGAAGTGCTAACATCTGCTCCACTCATTTCCCTGACAACATTTATTCGGTATGTCCATTCCCACGTTTTCGATTCCTTTGCTAGCGGTGGGCAAGCGCAGTTTAGGGTTGAATAATAATTATTGGGATATTTAAAAAAACTTGCATTTAATGCATTTTTGTGAATTAAGTTTTTTAAGCAGTTAGTTTTTGTGTTAGGCGTTGAAAATACACCTGTCTAGTGTCTTATTGAAGACACAAATCTGAATCATTAATTATAAGCATACCTACAGTTGTTATGCAAATGTTTAAAATATTTTTATTAGTGAGGCTGCAACTGTCTTTAAGGTCTATAATAGACTGCCCTAAAGAGCCCACCTTTCATCACTTCCAAGTGTTTTGACGTGTAGTATTTGTCTTCAATAAGACGTATTCAATGTCTAATACATAAGTAAGAACCCCCTTCTACGTGAGTCGGTTTAAGGTGATAATGTTGAAAAAATTATGGTTTTCTATTTCGTGTAACTTGTTAAGTATGTGGAATAGGGATTTAACATTTTGATATATGTTTTTTGACTCTTTGGTCTAATATCATGTGAAAAGAATAAACGATTGAATGATTTTTTCTCGATACAAAAAAATTTCAAAGTTATATCTATTTTTTCCTTTTTTCGACATCACGGAATAACGCTTAAGGGTCTTCCCACATTTATCGACGCGGAATCGGCTAACGCCGGTCAAAAAAGCCTTTATGTCTACGTAATAAGGAGGATGATTTCCACCAAACGGCTCGCACCGTATCGGATCGGAACGGGTTTTACAATCTTTAAACGATATTAAATCGTGTACACATTATTTAAAGTCTATATTACCAAGCCGCGCACAACAGCTTGACCGTGGGCGTCTTCCGCGACAAGCGGTCGTAGCCGAAAGTATGCAACGACGCGCAATCGACTCAAGGGTGTTACTAATAAGATTCGCATCGGCTCGGACGACGCGGCGCGACGCCGATCGACGGCGAAACGAGCCGTTTGCCTATTAGCTCGGCGATAAGTCGAGTAGTTTGGTGATACGCACTCCGCTTAAGCCGATTCCGCGTCGATAAAATGTGGGGACACCCTAAGAGTTATTTAATGGAATTTACTTTAAACAGAGAATTTTGAGCCGTATGCAGTGTAACAGCTACGTTGACCGGCCCTAATCTTAAATTGTTTTACAAACGGTCATTGTATGGACCCTGAAGGTAGCTTGATACAAATGGATGCCACAAAGGTGACCTTTCTGCAACACCCAAAAATAACCCTCAACTATCAAGGTGGTCTAAAAAACCTGTGTCCTCTTCAAATTCGTAGGTGATGCATTAAATATAATTCTGCGCCCTTTCTGACAAACGCGACGCCCGGGCAAAAACTAAAAATTGTTAGCCACTAAAACAGAATTTTAAAAGCGCCTAATTGGTCAAAACGATTTGTGTAGTGACAAAAATGACATGCCGACACGACCTATGTAAGGAAACATACAGGAGAATAGTTTGTACAGGACTGTCCTTGTATCGATCAAAACAAACGATGACCGATATTTTTTTTTAAATAATACCAATACACATGTTGACTGAATTGTAGTGTCTGGTGTAAGAATTAAGAAAATTTGTAATAAGAATTAGAGAGACAAAGCGTTTGCTTGTTTGTCTCTTACCGTAAAGCAAGCGGCAGTGACGGATTTACCAACAGGCTGAGTAGGCTGGAAATTTAGGGCTAACATTTTATTTTAATGTCTTACTGAAATCAAAAAGATTAATATTTACATACCTACCATGTTTTTTTTGAAAGAATTAACAAAGTGAATGCTCAAATTCAGGCTTCTACCGTAGATTTGATCACAGTTGCCGATCTTTACAATTCTCAATGCAAGTTTTTCGTAGCTGAACGTGAACATTTTAAGTATTTTGAAGAAACTGCGATGGAATTAAGCGTATCGAAGCAGTATACAAAAGAAATGGGACATTATTGTAGATTTCGATAGGGACGGCGAAATTTTAACAGCCTACTGGCGACAAGTGTGTAAATCCGCCACTGGCAAGCGGTGTTTTGTTGGGTGTGAAACTAGAGCCTTTTATTTTCTCCAGTTACAGAGGCAAGAGCTAGGCTATGTTTATACAAAGTCGCTGCTAGCTTGTGCCTCTGTTTTCATTCAAATTCCTATTTTATACACCCTGTTTGACCTACTCAGGGAATGTGTTTCGAAAAACTCTTTATTCGTAAATTTCTACATTCCATTACGAACGAAATCAAAATTGCATATTGTACTAACCTTTCAAGCTGTTATTGCTTTATGTACCTGATGTACTTAATATAGAAATCCGGAAGAAGAAAGACACAATCGGAATTATTTCTAACTAGCTGCGCCCCGCGGATTCACCCGTATAAGACTCGATCCCGTGGGAATATCGGGATAAAAACTATCCTATGTCCTTTTTCGGGACTCAAACTATCTCTATACCAAATTTCATCTAAATCGGTTCAGTGGTTTAGGCGTGAAGAAGTTACAAACATATAAACACACACACACACTCACATACTTTCGCCTTTGTAATATTTATTAGTGTGATAGTGTGATGATTGTCAAGCAGTCCCTTCCCAAATTACCCTCCGTATAACACCACCACTTCAGAAAAATGTCACGTCATCCGATAACATCTAGAAATTTCTACAGATCAGCGTCTCATTATGATCTGCAAAAGGCAACATTGTTCTGCCTTGTCCTTCTTTTTACTGGCGTGAAGCTTCACTGAGAGTATTTTAGGCACGTTGTAACATGAGTTCCATTTCGAAGACTCGTGAGGAGATGGAATGGGGTTTTTTTGGGGGGTTACTTCATTCCTGGGTTATGCTTGAGGGCAGGTTTGTTGATGATGTGTGTTGGAGACAGTATGGGGCTCGTGGCTAGATGATAATAGTCACACGGGTTGGTCGAAGGTTAAGCTATGCTTGCTGCGGTCGGTTTGTGGATGAGTGACCATTTATTACAGTACTACTGAGCATGAAGTCCTCGGTTAGATTCCCAGGTCGGGCAAAGTGTTATTGGAATTTTCTATCTAGAATTTCTCAACCTGGAATCTGGATTTGTGCTTGATGGCAATAGGTTTGCTCCCTGCTATATGGGACTTACGACTGACTAACTAACTTACAATACAAATATATAAAAACAAAAAAAACAAAGGACACTTAGGCGTCGAAGTATTCGTCCGCATCTCTGTCATCCGGAAACGTGCCCAGAAGACTGGCAGCATTGCCACGTTGACGACTTATTTGCAAAATAGTTGGGTAAACGTTATCTAAAACTATTCCACAAGTTGATAGGATTTTTAGTTTTTGAGATATCCAGCTGCGACAGACGGACAGACAGACTGAGTCACACCAAAGGGTTCCTTTTTACCATTTTGGTACGGAACCTTATAAAAAGAAAGAAAATACGACATCGACATTATGTATTGTCTTGCCTATTTCAAATAATGTACCTACTGAATTTCATCTTGACATGGTAATCATAAATTGATTTGATTGAATGTGTTAATAGCAAAAATATTAATGAATCTTTATTATTTAATTATAAGTAGCTAAAACTGTTTGCATGCCTTAGTTAAGGTAGTTAGTATAGGATTATACAGTGTGTTACGGAAAAGGTATATCAATACAAACGGGTTGAAGAGTGTATCTGGTCTAGAATCTCTCTACAAAAGGAGAATGGCAGAAGTTCATAGAACGCTGGCATTAAACTTTTTTAGTTTCCACAGAAATAAAAGTGGCATGGTTCGATAGGGAATATTATGAGCTTTTGTTAAAAAAATAAATAAAAAATAATAACAATGGGGTTAAAGAGAAATCTTAATTTTTGTAAAAGTGAGGTTAAGTGCATTAATGTTTGTACTTTAATAGGTTATTTTACCTCTTTTACTATTTTAACGCATAAATGTTTATTGTATGCATAACATATTGCTAATTATGCTTTGTTATGACTTCAAAAATGATAAATAACTACATGTTGAAGTTTTTTTAGTTCAATGATTTACCCACTGATCATAGACCTAATGACAGTTTCAAGTGTAGGTACTCGGTCAGTTTTAATTAAACTCAGTAGTCACAGAAAACTCAGGAGACTCTAGAGTCTCACTTATCGGAATCTAAGCATATAATATTGTTTATGATAATTATCTAAGGATGACAGGATTATTGTAGGTACCTACAATAAAAAACCAATATTAAATGATAATAAACTATCGTAAGCAATATCAGTGTCCAAGATAGAGCGCCAAGGTCGGTCGTAAAAGTAGGAAACGTTGAGGTCCAAGTCTAGTAACGGTCGTTCAGAAAGGTAGGAGTCTTCGAAATCCAAAAGCAAGCCAGGTCGTTGTAAAAATCCACGTAAAACTTTGGGCGCACAAAACATTCACACCGGCACAATAGTAGCGAGCGAGCGAATGTGACTTGTGAAGTTTTGTGTGTCGTCTTGTAAAGAGTCATGTTTGTTTGTTTGTCAATTGTCATGACAACACTGTCACATAGTATAACAAGTCCAAAAGCCTTGTTTCCGGCTGCTCAACTTACTCATATTTAACGAGATTTAATCCCAATTCTCAATAATAAAGTTAATCTGGCTATCAATACATAAAAATAAGCGCTTTTTTATTAAATAGATTTGAATTCTGTACCTTTCCAAAATTATCAATGCCAAAAAATGCCATCTCCTTTCAGCTCCAAAGCAGTAACTTTGAAAATGCTTAATATTTTTTAATTTGGATAGTTTATTAAATTGACATCATAATAAACGTGTCACCGCACTACGAGGGTCATTATCCATAATCTGTAGTGTGTCTGTGCGCCTAGTACACGCACATCACGCCGCCGCGCGCCAGTGCAGCGCCGTGATGTCGAAATAAAAAATATTAAGCATTTTCAAAGTTAATGCTTTTGAGCTGAAATTTTTTACAGAGATTCTAGACCAGATTAGATTTCTGTAACACCCTGTATTTTTAAACTTAACATCTGTAACTATTCTATTCTACGTTTATTTGCGTTAAACAAAATTATACATAGTTAGATGACTATAATAACGATATAAAATATAATATAGAGTATAAAATATCCCGCTAAAGGTAACTGAATGTAAACAGTGAGTATATTGAGTGGCTTGTCAAACCTCATAGTGACGTGGGTCAGTGCGCTATCTGATAAGAGAGGCAGACGAGCGGTTGTAGAGCGGTTTTGGAGCGTTTGTGTAGCGTTTTTTTATATGTTTATTTTCTTTCACTGTTTCTTCAAATAAAAAAAAAATATTTTTTTTTTCGTTATTTACTCAAATTGTTTCCGTTTTATTTACTTTCTGTTGTTTCAAATTTTACTTTTTGTAAAATTTGCATTTCTACCTCAGAAACAAGTGATTCGATTACTGTAATGAATTTGCTGTAATCTTTCATTCTTTATACCCTGATCATCATCATGGATATAGCGACAGTGATGAATGCTGATATAACGTTGCATTAACTTTACAAGCCTTGATCAAAAGTCCCACATCAAAATAATAGATTTTTAATAGATATAGGTAACTACATTTTAAACGTGTTTTCCGATAGCTCAAACCTTGGAGCTTCAAAATCTCGACCCTTCGATCTTCCTGTGCGAGTCTCAAAATAAACCTTTTCTTTCTTTTTTACCCGACTAAGGCGAAGTCAAAAGGAGGGTTATGATTTTGACCGGTATGTATGTACGAGTATGTAGGTATGTATATTCATCTGTTCTTTCATAACTTCTAAACTGCTTGTCATAATGAGACAAATAAGGTATCGTTGGAAGCGTCTTGATTGTCCGCTGGTTATAGGCCATAGAACCACGGGAAGGTACTTTCTTGTTTCATCAGTTTTCAGTAGTTGGGTTTTAGTTTTTTAACTTATTTTCTTTCGATTCGGGGGAAAATGTTTCTATTCAAGCGTACACCATCGTCGACTGCATCTTCACTTACCATTGAGATGGTGGCCAAACGAGACTCATCAACAAAAAAAAAAAAAAAAAAAACGCCCGTCTACACCGCACAACCCAAAAGATATAGTCAAAACATGTCCAGTAAAGTAATTCGGAGGCTCGGACACTTATTAGTGGTGTTTTTTGTTGATCGTTATACATTAGCTGTCACTCTGATTAAAATCATACAGGTAGGTATGAACAGAAGGTTTACTCCACACTGACTTTGTTTTCATTTCATCTTTTTATTATGTGACTTAACCTAATTTTATGATTGTATGACATGTATAATTACTAATATTGACTAATAACTTGTATGTGTGTGTTGTTTGTGTGTGGTTGTAACTGTCAATATAAGTTGGTTATCTATACTTATAATAAATCTGTAGAAGTGAAAATTCTGTACATTGAAAATATCAAAAAAATAAATTACAATGGGGTGTTCCTAGACCGACACCGAACCCAAAAATGTGATTAAAAAAAAAATTTTTTTCTGTCTGTCTGTTTGTTCAGGCATCACGCAAAAACTACCGGTTCGATTACGATGAAACTTGGTATAATTATTCTTTAATATCCTGGGCACCACACTGGGTACTTTTTATCCCGGAAAAGTATATACAATAAAAAACAAACGTAATTTTGTGGTTCGATCCCTAGACCCGACTACTGTACCCACCGCAAATAATAAGTTTGTCGTAGGTTACGTGGAGGATGTGTTCTTTGTGAAGAGTAGGTATCGACTAAGAAAGTGTTTTTCGAAATTCCAACCCTAAGAGGGTGAATGGAGGGAGGGTGAAATTTCACGCGAACGAAGTCGCGGGCACAAGCTAGTTAATAAATAAATAAACTTTTGCCCACGACTTCGTTCGCCTGGTAGTCGTAGTATACATAATATACTAAAATGTCAGCCACATTTTTATAGAACTTAAGTCCCCGACCCATCGCGTTGTATCGCATCGCCCGCCGGCGCTATTACTTCGTTGTCACTTTATGACTTTTTTCTTTTTGGTCGGCTCCTAAGGATCATAGCGTTATGTTAAATAAAGCATACACATAATCTTCTTCAAGAATTGGGCTATCAAATACAAAAAAGATTTTGTCGACTGGTAACTTCCAGACATTAGCGCGTTCTAACAAATAAGCAACCACTTTAGCTTTATTGTATTAGAAGCCCTGTATAGATTTTCGCTTGCTTAGAAATTGCGTCGCTGACATTTTTGAGATTGTCTTTTGTCATAGTGACTATCTAAATAAAGTAAAAAGGTCTTTTTTTTTAAATTACCTAATTGTGTAAAGTATGGGAAATCTTTTTTTTTTATAGTAAAGTTGGGACAGTGAATTATTCATTAAAATGACCAATGAGATGGTCGTCCAAGTGCGGTTGAAATCAGTGCTTTGAATAGAATACCTTAATTGATATTGTTAGGCACACCCTGCAACTTTCATTTGTCTATCAGAGCATCTTTAGTTCCAATTTTCCCCACCACTACTAAACATGGCGCTGCAATCGAGAATTTAACTGACGGAGATGAGACTGGAACTTCTGAAATTTCTACTGGATGTTATCTGTCACTCTGTTTCTAAAAATATATTAATGAGTCCTCCCAAACGGCAGTTGTTTTAATTTCTTACTGATCACTTGCTTGACATTGTTGTACTAGAATGTTGGACTTATCTGATGGACTGACAGTCTGGCTTGACATCATTGTTAAGTACCCATAAGGATGTGTGTGTGTTATTGAAGGTATTGGATTGTCTATGCTTTGATGCTAGACGAGTGAAAAAGCTCTATCTGAATCCAGCGGGGTAATTGCGAAACACACTATCAGTAGCAATGGGTTTCATTTTGACAGTTCAACAACATTCATTGCGTTAATTGGGTAGTTCTTCGAAATTCGATTCTTCGACTGATTCATATGACCAAAATTTTATTTCACTTTCAGCTCTGTAACACATGTTCATATGAAAATATGAACATGTGTTACATAATATGTTATTTGGTATACCTATTTTGTATAAAAAAAAATTGTGAAATAAAATTTTGGCCATATGGATCAGTCGAAGAATCGAATTTCGAAGAAGTACCAACGTTGTTTAGCGGACACATTTTTCGAACATATGAAGCAATGGATTAGCAATATTCTTCAAAATGATTCAGATTCAGATTGATAGTGTGTTACGCAATTAGGGTACGGTCAGCATCAAAAGTTGATTACCACTTCAGTTTTTTTTAATCTTAGTTATTGAGCAAAATATTTGTGCAAAATTGCAGCAGAAGAATTTTTTTTAGAATATATACCTACTCTTGTCTATTATTTGAAAAGCTAAAAATCAGTTTATTGAAAAAAGTTGTTGTCAATTTAATAACATGTAAAAATGATAGTGTTAATCGACTTTTGATGCTGACTGTACCTACCGTTTCTTGCTTCTGGCGATTTCTGTTTTTTTTGTCGCGTCTATCGCCAACTAAAACTGCAAAACTGTCTAACTACCTCGATAAGTGCCTGAAAAAGGTGAAAAAACGTGTCGGGCAGAGTTTAATTCAGCAATTTTATTTACCATATTAGTGCGTCACAAAGAAAATAAAACAAACAAAAAAAAAATTAAATGAATGAATGAAATGTTTAATGTTTGTTCTTCTTCAGCATTTGTACGCCTTCTGGCATAACATTGCGCACTCATTATTATTTTTATGTATATGTACAGACGCCAGCACATCAAGCTACTACAGTCTGTCAAATTTCTTTAATCGATTTTCAACTTTATCGCTAAAATATAAGGTTCAAAGTTGATTGGGAAAATTTGACAGTTTCGGGTAGCTTGATGTGCTGGCGTCTGTACCTAAAATGTACACACGGCGACACACCAAACTATAGATTTCCAGTTTTAGCTGACCTCGCATTGTATAGGTTTTTCGTACAATCAGAACTCAGCTTATAATGAAAATGCGTAACTTGATAATACATATTATTATGTCGTCGTGCGAACCTATGTTAAACAAATTAATAAATGACAACACTATATCCCTAATAACAATATTACCTTTAATATGTTAATCATACCTGCCTAAAGAAAAAATACATAGCACGTGCTACTTCGAAACTCTAGCCAAAGTTACTGTTACAAAAAAAAAAAATCTTGCATACAAATTCTAAAACTGCGGTTACAGATAACACCACCCAAATCCAATAAAAAACAACGCCACCAGTGTCTTCTACAATAAAAACCAAACACATTTGAAATTCGAAACAATCGGCGCTGTCAAACACTCAGACAGACGAACAGACATAAAAAAAACAAGATTCAGAAGCGCATACGACTTTACAAAGTTAAAATATAAAAAATATAACACCATTGTTTCACGGCGAATAGAAAACTGTTAAAATATAAGAAAGAAATAAAAATGTTGAGAATAGAAATTGATATACAGGGTGTGGCGTAAATATAGTGGTCCACCGTTAAGGATTCGATATACTAGATAATTTACTATAAGTAACATATTACTTTATATTATCAAATCAAATCACTTTTATTTGTTAACACAAGTAAAAAAATACAGATCTTGAGTTTGGTGTATAGAACGCTATGTTTTGCCAGGTGGCGTACAAATATGGTGTGCATCTAGCTCAATATTATGAATTTACATTTCATAATAAAATAAAAAACCAAAGATGTTTGAAAATCATGCATAAAGTCATAAATGTCAATATTACTTTTTAAATTATGTAAATATGTAAAGAAGACTAAATAAAAGTACCTTTACATACCTATTACAATTTGAACCATTTTAGTAGTACAATTTTTTTTTACAAAAATCTCTCTTGAATTTGCAAATGTTAAAAATTAGGGTTAAAATAGAGAAAAACTAAGTTTTACTTCAAAAGCTCAAAATGTATATAAATAAACATAATTTTACATGATAGCTCTAGTATTTAGCAAAAATTAACAGAAATCAAAATGAAAAAATAATGGTTTTTGATATGAAACTACAGCCAAACTTGTAACAGAAGGTAGAAATGTCGTAAATAAATAAATAAAATATTTTCGGAACCCGTGGATAAAAATGTTTAAAATTGTAATATTATGTTATAGTAAATTATCTGGTTTATCGAATCCTTAATGGTGGACTACTCTTTATGCCACACCCTGTATAAGAAATAAAGAATAATTTGACTAAATTATCATTATTTCTTTTGATCTAGCGTCTGCTTAGAGTATCCTTGAGGGGTCGAATCTGATACATTTCGTTCAAATTCCATTGGATTATGATTGAGTGTGTTGAGCAATAAGGTGCACCCTTATGATGATCTAGCAAACAGGCATGATTCTCGTTTTGATTTTAGAATTTCCGAAAACGAACATTAATTTGTTAAACTGATTGACACCGATTTCTGCTTGTCCCCTAATAGAATCCTGTCGTGAACCTACCATTAATCATATGATATCTATTAGCGTATTTAACTTAATATATATTTAGACCAGACGCCGACATCCGGCGTTAGATATTCTTAGTTTTAGTTGCTAGTAGACTAAGAAAGAGTTATTAGTTTGACCGCCGCGTTGGTTTCGTGGTCGCAAGCGCGACTGCTGTGCAAGGGGTCCTGTGTTTAGACTGTGCGTTAATATATCAGTCAGTGACTTTGAATTTTATATACACCGTGTTCCGGACGATATACATAAGCTTCGACCAGATGTTCAGACCATGGAAATAAGCATTTTTCATTATGCACACATTAATGAATTATTATTTTTTGTTAATTTTCATATAAACTAAATACCTTGACGTAAATCACCCGATATGCATGCCTCTTTATCCGAATTGACAATGACACGTATTTTCATTCATAAGATTTGGCGGGCTGAAACTTGTCAAAACTAAGTTAAGACCCTTTCCTACTGCATAGCTCAATTAAATTTCATTAAATGAAATTACAAATATCTTTGTAACGAAGCCTTTTTATGTACTACTTCGTTTGTTAGATTTAATTTGTAAAAGCTATAGAAAGAAGCGTTTGACAAAGTTTATGGATAACGTGAAGAACACGATGTATTATAGATGGTCACCCATTCATGGCGTTGCTTAATCCTGAAGATCGATCCGTGCAGCTGTTATTATTTAGCCACGTCGTACCTAACCCCTTAAAAATATCAAAACGTTCCATAAAAAGATTTTCCCGAGCAATGGCGCATGGCACAGATATATCCGTCAAATTGACACGTCAATCATTAAGCTATAATAAAAACAAATGACGAGCAATATAAACAGAAGCCGATATAATTAACCCAACAGGAAATGTAAGGCAGACGGCGAAGCACATCTGTGGTGGCGTTTATTTATGTTAGGAAAACTAGCTACAGCACGCCAGTTTGCTTCGAGTTTACTTTTGAGAGTAAAATACTGTTTTGTTGGTTTTGTGTTCACAAGCGCTGGTGCTGAAGACGTCCACTGCTGGACATGATGGTCGTCCACTGATGGCGCGTACGTGTTCCACGCGCGCCTCAAAGAGATGTCAGCAAAAAGGAAGAGGCCTACCAGGGCCGAAGCCTGCCGGGGGTGCGGGATTGGCCGAAAGGGTCACCGCTATCCCGGAACATAAAAGGCTAAGGAAGGAACACGGATGGGTTTTGGTCAGTAAGAGTCTGACACTCCCTTCCGCTTTCCACCCAGAGCGGGAGGGGTCATTTGATGATTTCCCATCCATAAAAAAAAGACGGCGAAACACATCTGTGGTAACGTTTATTTATGTTAGGAAAACTAGCTACAGCACGCGAGTTTGCTTAGAGTTTACTTTTGAGAGTAAAATACTGTTTCGTTGGTGTTGTGTTCACAAGCGCTGCTGCTGAAAACGTCCACTGCTGGACATAGGCCTCACCCAAACACCGCCACTTCGACCTGTTCTGTGCTTCCTGCATCCAGGAGATTTCTGCAGCCTAAGGGGCCGTCTCCACGAGCGAGAGAATCACGGCGATAGTCTTGCCGTGCCATCAAAATTTCGCTGCGATGATATCGCCGTGTGGAGACACGTTCTAAGAGAGTGCATAGAAATACGTGACACGACGATAATATCGCCGCGATTCTCTCGCTCGTGGATACGGCCCCTTAGTAATTCATCGATATGTTATGGACCAAGTGATTATTAGGACATTATAAAAAACGCACGGGCAGTTTGATTAATAAAATAAAATCTTTCCTAGACACTGCTGACCTATGATAATAAAAACTTAAATTGATTGGACTTCTTAATTTAAGTGGGTTGGTCGATAGGCGACATAGGATGCAAGAGCGAGTGAATGAGAAAACATAGATTGCCCACGGACCAAGCGGCAATATTAATAACTAGCTTCTGCCCGCGACTTCGTCCATGTGGAATGTTTGGTTCCCCCGACACATCGCATCGCATCGCCTGCCCGTTCTATTACTTAGTTTTCGCTTGGCGTTCTTTCTGACTTTTTTTCTTTCTGCTCGGCTCCGAAGAGTCGCAGCGTGATATTAAATAGCGTATATCCTACATAAATACAAACAAAAAAAATTCACCTCTTTTTAATATTAATATATATTTTTTTTATTATCAACAACAACTTTTTATTATCAATTATTATCTGTCAATAAGGTCGAACGCTCTGAACGCATCAACAGCCAAATATTGAATGAAGCTCGCTCTCGGACCTCCCGCCTTCTTACGCCGCCGCGACCCGTGTCGAGCGCGGCAACCGTTACACAAAAATAATCCTTATAGCATGATTCAGTATTCACGTGTGACGGCGCGATGGCTTATTTCATGTATAAGTTTGGTGTTTCTATACCGATTTCTATGATTCTTTTTTTATTGAATAGGTAATAATGTTAACGTTTTTAAATTAGGGATGAGTGAGAGTATTATAAACGTAAGAGTAAACAAATATAATCAGAATGCTCCGAACTGCTAAGCTATCAGGAGTTACACGTGTTATTGTGAGTCAACCATAAAAGATAGACATATGCTCTTGCGGGATATTTTTTAGACAATTTTATGTAGAATATTTCCGTCATATATGATTTCTATGTAACTTTAACCATTAAGGCTGCACACGCGACGGAAGCTTAAAAAATGGAGTAACTTCTCCCGTTTTCCCAACATTTACCTTCACTACTCTACTCCTATTGATTGTAGCGTGATAAAAAGTATACTATAACCTGCCCAGGAGTATGAAGAATAATTGTACCAAGTTTCGTTAAAATCCGTCGAGTAGTTTTTGTTTCTATAAGGAACATACAGACAGACAGATAGACAAAAATTTTACTGATTGCATTTTTGGCATCAGTATCGATCACTAATCACCCCCTGATAGTTATTTTGAAAATATATTTCATGTACATAATTGACCTCTCTACAGATTTATTATAAGTATAGATGTCGATGCAATGTGACAAATAAGGAAGTTCAAATTATGATTATTTATTTCGCTCTTGGTAGCTTGTCATTATACATAATGCCCGGGCATTATAAAAAATGTATCCCTATTTCTTACTTGGTCCATAACAGATATAAATACCTCAAAGTCAAACTGCCTAGCCTTTTCCCAACTATGGTGTCGGATCCCGTCGAACCGAATCAGTGGCGTGCATTGCATATAGGCATATAAGCAGTGCCTACCTCGATATATCAACATAAGCCTGTCAATTACATTTTAGCGTGTGTGCCCCACAATTAAGAAACTCACTAAATTATCATACCTAACAAAAAACAAAATCTTCATACAAACACGCGCGGCAGTAGGCAGTCGCCGCACAGCCTACTCGGCTCCCGTACTATTCGCACATTGTCATTGGTCTTTACTCGTTCAAGTTAATACGACAAAATTAAAAATACGTACGTCTCAAGCGTAATACCATGACGTTCGACCTTCGCAATTTATCACCCTTAAGTAGCCTACTCAAATAACCACACTTTTGACCTCATTTTTTTTTCTGATTAGTGACCGCGTTTGCCTAGACTAGACCCCGCCTAGTGCCTACCTATTCTGGAAATCAATGCACGCCACTGGTGTGATGTATCCCTATTTATTACTTGGTCCATAACTTGGTCAATAAGTACCTCAAAGCAATCTGCCTAGCCTTTTCCTAAGAGATGCAGCTGGATACTAGTATTTTACATCGAGCGATTGCCTATCTGAGCTTCACAATCCAGTAACTGGAAACACGATACCCCTTGGCAACACTGGCTGTCAGACTTTCGGGCTTCTGGCTACCCGTAACGACTGTCAAAGATCTACAAATGGCAGCCGAGAAAACTGCTTAACGTGCTTTCCGAAGTATGAAGGGGGGTATTGGTATGTTATTGATGGTCACCCATCCACTGATCAAATCGGCAAGCGTTGCTTAACCTTGAAGATCGAGAGACGCTTCGAAATGTTGCCACTACATAAAGCGTAAAACGTTTATTGAGGATGATATTCTCATAGCATGTACTGTACCTATGTCTATTTCTTGTTTAGTATAATATTCTATCACTTTTAAATCAATTATTTTTTGTACTTTGAGTAGGTACACTGTACCAGTACAGTGTTTTAATAATTGTTTGCTGCACCGGACGACGTCATTACGTCAGCACCGGCTGTCGCTGAAAACCAGCGCTGGGGCTCTGTCTTGCATAGGGTCGCAGCATAATGCTGAGCGATAGCCGTTTTGCGTAGATGTGACGCATATTTCCCCCTACCTTTTTATTTTATTTTCTGTGTTTATGTTCTTTTTTGCGTCATTTTCACCGCAAATAAACTTATTTTCTTTCTTTCTTTCTTTCCGTGCGATGGTTAATCTTTAGCCACGAGCCACTTTGGATATAAGTACCTACAAACTCTTATAAGAAAGGCAGAGTATCCTTTCTGTCGACCCCAAAGAATCAAAAAACCTTTTTACACACAACCTGACAAAAAAACAACTCACCATCGAGTCCCTTATTAGGTCTACATTCAAAACGGTGTAAGTCATTTTTTTTCTCTTTTTTTGATCAAAAAATGTAATTCGCGTCGCATTCTAAAAGAGTGTTTGATAAAAATAAAAGTAGTGTGAGATAGTGTGATTTGTGTTAGTGTGAGTGTGAGTCCTTTGTTTGAAGGTAGCTGCGTATTTTTAGAATTTAATGTCGATATTTCTTTTTGAGTCGTCGAGTTTTTTTTTGTGAAGACGAGGCCGCGAGGTGAAGTGTAAAAAGTTTTTATTTAAAGGTTTCATTGAGAAAGACTTAAAAATGGTTTCGTGAATCTTATCTCAAACTATTTTATATGGAATATTACATGACATAACATCACCTTTTGTTACCCCAAAGGGTAAAGCAGAAGTGTACCAATAGTATACCCACATTTCACCAGTTATTTTTAACCGACTTCAAAAAGGAGGTTCTGTATTCGACTCGTATGTATGTATGTATGTTTGTATGTCCGCGATTTTCTCAAAAACTAACGAATCTATTTTAATAATTCTTTCAGTAAAGTGATCTACATACTTTCAGGAAGGTTTAAGTGTATAACACATTAGGTAATTATTCTTATGTACGAAGTTGTATGCATAAATGTACTGCATCTCCGGCATTTCTATGCGAATTTTGATGATTCTTCTAGTCCGTGTCTTCAATTCTTCGGTGCACTAGTGTTATTAATTAAATTTGTGTGAGGTAGGTACAACTAAAAAGTGAAAAAATAAAAACTTTTTTACAACAAGAACAACCGACTTAAAAAAAAACACTACAAAATGATAAATAACTTTAATTTCGGAAGTCGGTGTTAAAAAACGAAAATGCGGAACCAATGTAAAGTTATTTATCATTTTGTAGTGTTTTTTTTTTTAAGTCGGTTGTTTTTTTTTTTGTAATTAAGTCCCATGTAATAGGGGACGAGCCAAGAAGTGCGAATTTTACCAATAATAAGCGTTTGATTAGTGAAGTTCGTTTCCAAGGGAAAATAAACATAATTTAATACCGCTATAATTATCATAAGACGTCCCTTTATATTAATTAAGAATCGTTACAATGCTTCCTGAAGCCACTTCAATTATACAGATTTAAGCAGGAGTTTGCAACTTAGATTTGTGAAATTGGAAGTGTAGTTTGGGCATCGTCTTTGTCTCGTAAAGTTTCACCCAATTTATTTATTTTTTTGTTTATGTGATCATCATCAGCCTATTATAGCAGTCCACTGCTGGACAAAGGACTTTCCAATTGTACGCCAATAACATGCAATAATAACAATAGCATTCAAAAAGTGCTAATTCGCAGCCTAGTTTGAATAAATGACTTTTGATTAATGACGTTTTTTACCCGACTGCGTGACGCAAAGGAGTGGTAATGTGTTTATCAGCCTATGTATGTATGTATGTTTGCATGTTCCTTTGAAGCACTGTACAGACCAAACGCCTGGACCGATTTTTATAATTCGCACGTCAATCGATTCCTCTTAGTCCGGCGAGTGTCACTAAAGACATGACGTTAATGAAAATTCAATATGGCGACTACTAGACGCCATATTGTGAAAATGAAAAAAATGAAAGTCAAGAAACTATGTCAAGTGGGGTATCGTTAGATAGGTCTTTCAAAAATATCAGTGGTTTGGGAAGACCGCTTTTTGATTAAGTAAACCGTTCGTGACTTATCAAGCTTTAAAGTACCAATTTTCGTTAGAATCAAGTGTGTCCCCCCCCCCCCCCCCCTACCAACTAAACGCGGCAGTAGTACCTATATATTACGAAGTTTAAAGGGAAACTATCACACTTAAGTGGGATTTACAACTCATAACTAAAAAGAATAAAATAAAAAAATTAAATTTTAAAAATCAAAAAACCCGACTGCGGTAAAAAACTAAAAAAAAAACTGAAAAGCTAAAAACAAGCCCATTTTAAATTAAATAAAAGTTGGAAGCAGGCGGGACCCATACCATTTTTCTATTTTCAAACTCAAATGGGTCCCGCCTGCTTCCAACTTTTATTTAATTTAAAATGGGCTTATTTTTAGCTTTTCAGTTTTTTTTTAACTTAAGTTTTTTACCGCAGTCGGGTTTTTTGATTTTTAAAATTTAATTTTTTTATTTTATTCTTTTTTTCACTATGTATACTGTGGAAAATTATGATTAACTTGTGAAGAAACATTTGGGGCTCTAGGAAGGCAATGCTTATTATCATAGGTCGGAAAAGACAAGTTCAAGAAAAGACAAGACTGAAGTGAAACTTCAAACGTATTTGTACTGCTTTCTCTTGCTTATATCCCCCACTCAACTCCCGTTCACCTCGCCCAATCACACTTTTCGTAACGCTTACGTCACGCGTTCGTAAGCTTACTCCCCAAGTCAAGCGTGCGTAAAGAAGTTTCACTTCAAAATACTTCTATAGAGCTATGAGGAACACTGTGATGATTTCCTATGGTGAACACTCATCCTCCATAGAAAAGGCAGGATCCTCCGACCAGACGGGTGTCGTATCTGGTGGGCTACAGTGACCCACGATGGATGTCGGGTATTTGCTAGTTGCGCGATAAACTCTGCTTGCGTGATGCAGGATTTTGCATGACGTCATTGTGATGCGTATTTCGCATGTGGCGTTGTAAGATCCGGCGTTTCTAAATTTGCCAAAGATGTAAACAACAAAGGCCGCTCGAAATTGAATAAAATCGATATACTTACAAACACATTTATTTTAAGTAGGTAATGTTTGTTTTCAATATTCAAATAAATGTTCTTGTTGATTTTATTCAATTTCGGGCGGCCATTGTTGTATACATCTTTGGCAAATTTAAAAACGCCGGATCTTAGATGCCACCACACTTCTATTCCTGCTCTGTATATTCTAATTAACTTAAGATTTTCGGGCTCTTGTTAAACCGTAGCGGAGAGAATTCCTTGCAACTTTCGTATTACAGTCGAAGCCAGAATTGTATTGTAGTTAAGAATTTCTGAACTATGTCAGGAGGTAAATTTCTTGGCTTTATTAGTCGGTTCGCACGAATTTAATCGCCCGAAACGGGCGAAATATCACTTTAAAAAAATATTATTTTTTCTGTAGGCGACTCGAACGAAGTTAACTTATTTGTGGGCGAGTTGACAACTCAACAACAACAACAGAGCAGAGGACACGGTGGAGCATACGGTGGAGGTCTGCCCCACTTGGGCGGAGCACCCGCGCCGTGTCCTCGTAAAGGCGATCGGCAGCGGCGGTGACCTCTCGCGTCCGGCCCTGGTTCAAGCCATGGTCCGGAGCGAGAGGGAGTGGGAGGCAGTCACCTCCTTCTGCGAAGCAGTCATGCTAGCGAAGGAGGTGGCGGGATGGCTGAGGGAGAGAGCCTCACGTCCCAGCCGCCGCGGGAGACGCTCCGGGCATCGCGAGCCGCGCGACGACTCCCGGCCACCGTAGATGCGGGCCTGCGGACGGAGAGTAATGGGTAGCTCACCGTCCGATCAGCAACAACCGTAAGAGATTTGTTCTTATGGAACAAATCTAACTTAGGAAGAAGATGTCAACAGCCTCGGACACCACGGCCTGTCTTGTAGTCGAAGTGCGGGTCGCTTAGCGCGCCACGCGAACATTAATGATATCATCCGACGAGCTCTTGTTACCGTCGGCGTTCCAGCTGTATTAGAACCCAATGGCTTGGCACGCGACGATGGCAAGAGACCAGACGGTATGTCTTTATTTCCATGGAAGGTGGGTAGGCCTTTAGTGTGAGACGCAACTTGTGTGTGTGTACTCTTGCACCATCCTACCTTCCTGGATCGGCATGCTGTGCTGGCGCTGCTGCTGCGGCTGCGGAAAACCTCAAGCGGCGAAAATATAATAACCTTATCGGAAATTATATTTTCGAGCCATTTGGGGTTGAAACCCTCGGGCCTTGGGGTCCGAGTGCTCATGGTCTTTTTAAGGAAATTTCAAAACGGCTGGTTGACACTACCCGTGACCCAAGGGCTGGATTTTACTTTGGCCAAAGGCTAAGCATTGCCATACAATGTGGTAATGCCGCCAGTCTCTTGGGTACATTACCAGTCGACAGCGATGCGGATGAATTTTTCGACGCTATATTTTAGTTTGTGTATAGTTTTAGTTAAGTTAGGTTTTAATTTTGTTACTTAGGAAGATGTATTAATGATTCTAATGATTATTATTCGGTAAATACGTACTTGTTATAGTCGCAAATCATATTTTAATCAAGATACAACCTGACACTGACCTGAAAATTGCAAAAAAACGTAAGAAAATTCAACCTTAACAATTACCTACAAATAAAAACTGCGGAGGACGAAACACACAACAATCAGAGTCAACAATCTTTTACCGCGTTACTCTAACCCGGAGTTAAGTACACAGATTCATTATAACACCCACGCCCACGGAACCCCAAAAATCATGCACCATCATACAGTTTAATCAGCGATTAGTCTAACACGCAATTACTGACAGATTAACTAGTAAACAGGTAACGGATTCGTGTACTGTAACTGTTTTTGGTGCTAGTTGTGCCTTGCGGGTACGCCTGAGTAAATAATCTTATTTTGTGTGTTATTAGTTTGGTCGGTATTTCTTAGACACTGGATCGCACTCCACTTTGTATATTTCATTTCCTTTGTTTTTGAAGTGAAACTTGGCGAACGCGTTACGAAAAGTGTGATCGGGCGAGGTGAACGGAAGTTGAGTGGGGGATATAAGCAAGAGAAAGCAGTGCGCGCGCACATTTTCTTTCTCTCTTCCTCTCATAGCCAAATACGTTTGAAGTTTCACTTCAGTCGTGTGGTCATAAGCATACTCGGTTTTTTTTATTAGCTCTTTATAATAATAAAGCTGAAGAGTTAGTTTGAACGCGCTAATCTCTGGAACTAACGGTCGGATTTGAAAAATACTCTTTGCATTCGATAGCCCAATTCATGAGGAAGACTAAGACTTAAGACTTTTTGAACTTTAACTCTTTTTTGAACATTTCTTTTTGAAAGACTATTTTTTTAAGACTTTTTGTTGTTTACTAACGTAGTTCTTAAGTACTTGCTAACACAAATTAATATGGATGTTATGTAATGTTTTTCTTTTTGTTAGCCTGGGCAGAGGCCTCCCCTTTTCTTTCTTTCTTTCCAAACCTCCCGGGATCTTGTGCGATCTCTGGCCATGTTGGCCCTGCGAAGGTCATGGATGGTCGGCGAAGGTGGTTTGCCTTCGCCGTGGTCTCCTTCAACGGCGATGGTGTCCAGTGAGTGACGATCTTTGATCACTTCCAAGTGAACCACGGAAGGTTAGATTCTGCAGGATGATGCTCGTTTCGCGGAACTACACTATTAAAAGTACGTCTTGGTCGCCCATGGAAACTCCAGATCCAGAATCAAACCCTGGAACCTAGTCCCAGCAATCATAAGCCCAACGAATCAGTCTGTATAAGTGTCTGTCTTTCTGTATAGTTTAGCGTTTGCTATTCGTACCCGACCGACCGATTCATTAATTTACACACACAGTGTCAAAAGCCCGTGTGTAAGGGATGTAAACCGAATAGATTTGCAGGGCCTGAATGATATTCAATATTATAGATTAGGTTGGAACTGTAACCAATCACGCGAGAGCCTAATTGGTCGCAGTAACTAAGCCAGGGCACCTTGACCAAATGGGTTAGGTTAGGTTAGAACTGTGATCAACCGCGTGCGAGCAGAGAGGCGAGCACTACTTCTAAAGGCCAGGCGGTTAAGACCAGGCACTCTAAAATAATTTCTATGCATGAGAGAGAGAGATGAGAGACCGGTTAGACCGCTATGGTGAAAGACCCTAACGTAGCCGTAATAAGGTTGAATACCGCGTGCGCTCTTTGATCGCGTTCGAGCTCGAAACTAAATGTCGTAAGTCTCAATTCTTATTTTGTTTATAACTAAAGTAATAATTGATCTAGAGAAAAAATATCTTGTGGCTGGATAGTAAACTATATTTTCTTACTGTTAACATTTATTTTAGACATAAAGGCCAAGCAATCTTGAAAAAAAAAGTAATAATCTTTAAAAAAGACATGATTTTTGAATAAAATATGAATCGAGCGAAAATGTTACAATTACGTAACTGTCTTGTACATGGAAAGAAAAAGATCCAATGAATCATATACTAAAGTTCCATTTTGATTGTATGTGTGACTGTTTCAGAATATTAATGCAAATTAACGTTAAATTTAGGGAGCCTCCTCTTAACTAAACGGCTAATTTAACCAGTTGACTCCGACATATGTGTACATAATAATAACAAACAAACGTACCGGGTTTTCTATTTCCGATATTTTGTTATCATTAGAACATTTAAGATTAGTTAAACCATCGCTTAACCGATTAGCGCGAGTGAATTTATCGTAATTGATGTACGGTCGAACAAGCTATTTGGTATACAGGCAGCTAACTTGCAACTACTTTTAAGCAATTGTGTGCTGAGTTAGTCAATTCTTAATTAAGGATGCCATAAGGTAAAAAAGTTATAACGCAAAAAATAAAACTAAAAATTGGCAGTGTAGTGGAAATATGAATACTTTTCCCTACGCCAGCACATCAAGCTACCCGAAACTGTCAAATTTTCCCAATCAATTTTAAACCTTATAGCCTAATGATAAAGTTGAAAATCTATTAAAGAAATTTGACAGATTGTAGTAGCTTGATGTTCTGTCGTCTGTACATAGCTGTTTGTTTAATTTACAATTTAACTAGCGACCCGTCCCTGCTTCGCACGGTTTTTACGACTTGATTAGAACATCGAGAGCACTGTGGCGGCCCAGTAGAAATGGCCGCGACTTACGAGTTGAAGGTGGTAGGTTTGAACCCAGGCAGGCATTTTACTGTACTTAGGTACGTAAATAATTTCTTCACCACTGCTCTTAAAACGGTGAAGGAAACCGGTATAATATGTACTAGAACCAAAAAAATCGAAGTTATGTGTCATCCACTAACTCGCACTGGGCCTGCGTCGTGGATTACGGCCCACTCTCTCTCACAAAGTGGAGGCCTGTGTCTCAGCAGTGGGAACATTATATTATAGGCTGATTATGCTTATGCTAAAACATCGATACAGATAAACATTCTAGAATATTCTCTAAATGATGGTGAAAAGGAGGACAACGCGGTCACACAGATGGACACGAAAAGCGACTTTATTTGTTTGTTTCGTTAAAAGTTCTTACGGTAAGTACAGACACCAGCACATCAAGCTACTACAATCTGTCAAATTTCTTTAATAGATCTTCAACTTTATATCTAAATTATAAGGTTCAAAGTTGATTGGGGAAATTTGACAGTTTCGGGTAGCTTGATGGACTGGCGTTTGTACTACGTTGGTATAGTGGATGCAACAAGCGCTACTGCTGATCGATTTTGGTCCTGGATTCGATTTCCAGGTTACTGCAACCAATCCCGATTTTTTGGTTGTAAGCGCGGCTGCTGATCATGGGGTCCATGTGTTCGACCTTCGGATCGGGTGAAGTGTTATTGGGTTTTTCGATCAGGAATTTGTCAGTAACAACCCGGAGCCTTGATTTCTGACCGGTTGATGACAATAACCTTATTAATATCACAGAATTTACATAATTTCTCGTAAAATTTCGAGAGCATTCCGAAAAACCTTTTCCCATGCGAAAATATAAAGTGTAAAACACAAGCAATTAATTACCTAAATTCCAAGAAAACTACACTAAAAGTTACCCATGTAGTAATTAGGCGAATGTAAAGTATTCAACCAAAAACTGATGAATCAGTAACCTTATATACAGGGTGGTTTAAAAATCGTAGATCAAACAAAACACGGCGACAGTTGGAGCTATTTGGAGTAAAAAAAAGTATCATCACAACAAAAGTGCTTATGACAGTGGGTATAGTACGCGCCACGAAAGATGAGGCTTGAATTTTATCTTAAACTTTATTATTTCGTAATAAATACTATAATATTGTTAAGAATTTTTATCTAAATGTCATCGATAAATCCCTGAATAGATTATACACACTATGGGTAGCTATTTCGTACACGACTTACCTGCGCAAAGTCCCTACTACTGAGCTTGTCAAGACTCATCTTTCGTGGTGCGTATTATACCATGATTTATGAGTATTGGCATTTTTTTCAATATCTTTTAAGTCTCACGAAAAATTATTTGTAACTTTAAGCCAACGTGTAAAAAACGTACTAAAAAAAAACAGTCAAATAAATTGTCATAACTTTTAATTAGATCAAGTTATGGTTCTGCCACGGAGATATTTTTACTGCAAATAACCCCAACTATCGGCCAGTTTCGTTTGATCCACGATTTTTTACCCAGCCTGTATAAGCTTTTGCTCGCGACTTCGAACGTATTGATGTCATAAATTATCCCACGGGATCATACTACCAGGATAAAAAGTATCCTAAGTGGTAATCTAGGTTATAAGCTACCTGTGTGCCAAATTTAATCAAAATCCGTGCAGCCGTTTTTGCCTGATTGAGGAACAAACATCCAAACATCAAAACGTACCGTTAATAATATCACTAAAACTGAATTTACGAATAAATTTTGTACGCGATAATAATCTTTTGTGAAGCAAGTTAACTAAATAATTACCAATTAAAGTTAAACGATTGATATCTGGTGATTAATAAGATATTTTTAATAATTTATCACCCCCTGATTGGATCGGTGTTTCTAAACGAAGCGACTATGAAATGGCGGCGCATTTTTAAAATGGCCGCACAGAATTTTTTACAGGGTAGTGTGGGGAACAGAGACTTTTGCATTACAGAAAGTAACGTATTTTTAACCGACTTCAGAAAAAGAAGAGCGAAGTTGGCGACGTTTTATTTTTTAAACCTTTGTCCTCTTACTAATAAACGTTGTGTAATGAACGAAATCAGTCGTGAAAAAAAAAAACATTTTGACGAGTTATACGAACAAATGTAGGGAACATCTGATTTTTTTAGCGACCGATTTTGTTATTTTTTTGTATATCGTCAGAAAAGGCGATTACAAGTATGTGGTATAATTTATTGCATATTATGTGGTTTCCATACGGCACATAATAATTTTCTTTATTGCACACCACAAAAATACATCATATGCCTAGCCTTGTCACAACTATGTTGGGGTCAGCTTCCAGTCTAACCGACCAGACAGCCTATCTGACCTCCACAACCCAGTTACTGGGTAATAGGATACCCTTGCTAAGACTGGTTGTCAGACATACGGGCTACTGACGACCCGTAACGACGGCTTAACGTGCTTTCCGAAGCATGGGGTGTGTATGTGAAGATAGTCACCCATCCACAGACCAACCGCGGCAAGCGTAGCTTAACCTGATCGATCGACCCGTGCGGCTGTTGTAACTTAACCACAAAAATACGTAATAAAAATAAAAAAGATCGAATACTTAATCAAAATTTTGGTACAATTTGCGTCGACACCGCTCTAAGACGACCCACTGCCCATAAGTTTTCATACTGAGATTTTTATAGAATATACTGGCAGCTGAACAACATTTATTTAGATCACAAATAGTATTAGCCTAGTATTACCATAAATCCCTCTGTCAAAAACTACTCTATGTTTATCGAAAAATTAATTGGCGCCCAAATCGTGCGAGCGTTCCGAAACAATGTCAAAATCTTTTTACATTAACAGTTGCCAGTGAAAAATAAAAAAGTTAAACACAGATAAAGCAAAAACGTTCGGAGGACAAATTTCTTACGCTTTTCTGCACCACACACTTGCCACACTGAAATACACCCAGTATAATTATCCTGATTTTATAAAAGCACGTATTCCGATGGAATAGAGGTGAGTTTTGAATGGTTTTTTGGTATTTAGGTTTTTTTGGCGGTAAAATAACTTTGTTTGTGTTACAAGTTTTTATTCTCAAGTTTAATTGTGCGAAATTGTTGCATACGTGTTTTTTGATGTAGTAAAACTAAAAAATATTAATTCGCATTTCATACCACACAAACTTCGACTTTGTTATCCTTGAAATAAAGTTGATAATTGTATTAATAATCATCTCGCACATGTTTGTTTTAAAATATTTTTTTATCAGTAATTGGTCCAAGGCACGAAGTGTGACTTTTATTTTTGCGTTCATATAATTTGTTTTATGAGTCAAAACATTATTTATGCCGATGAAGTGTTAAGTTTAATGTGACTGGCAGGTATTTAAACACATTTATCTCATAATTAACTCGAATAATTAGTAAAATTTAATTTTAACTTTCTACTCAAAGCAATTAAGTACTACTAGTATATTTTATATGTATATATACAGGGTGAAATTGAACACATGCGACAAATCGAAATGGGAGATTATACTCATCATTATGAACAACTTTTACTATGAGACCAAACCTGAAATCGCGAAAAAAAAATCAGCTGTTCCCTACATTTTGGCGAGTTATGCGAACATAAATGTAGGGAACAGCTGATTTTTTTTTCGCGATTTCATGTTTGGTCTCATAGTAAAAGTTGTTCATAATGATGAGTAAAGGTAATCTCCCATTTCGATTTGTCGCATGTGTTCAATTTCACCCTGTATACATAAGACCCCATTTGAGGGACCCGTGGCAAAATAATAACAACCGCACAGGTCGATCGATCACGTTAAGCTACGCTTGCCGCGGTTGGTCTGTGGATGGGTGACCATCTTTACATACCGAGACCCCTCCGTGCCTCGGAAAGCACGTTAAGCCGTTGGTCCCGGCTGTCATTCGTGGATCTTTGACAGTCGTTACGGGTAGTTAGAAGCTCGAAAGTCTGATGACCAGTCTTACCAAGGGGTATCGTATTACCCAGTAACTGGGTTGTGGAAGTCAGATAGGCAGTCGCTTCATGTAAAATACTGGTATTCAGCTGCATCTGTTTAGACTGAAAGCCGACACCGACATAGTTTATTTATTTATTTATTAATCACAGAATCAACAGCTCTTTGAAATTTTCTCTTAAGATTTATTCTAGTCTTACAGCCAATTACGGATAGTTGGAATAAGGCTAGGCAGATGATGATATAAAGACCCCATTTGACTACCGAGACGACGACTAATATAGAAGTATGGAAGAAAAACGACATATTGCGCCGACCCCAAATAAATATTAGGATAAAGCCTAGAGAATGATGACATTAGACCTCATTTCTGGGTTCAATATCCAAGTCGGGGTCCCAATAAAATTCTGTATTATATCCCGCGAAATCTTACCACGTGCAAACCATGTCAATATCGTGTTTTGTTTACGGCAAGGAATCGAAACGTCAACCGGTATACGGACAACATGTATTTTGACAGTTCAAACGACGCCATTGTGTCGTAGAGAATATGTATGGACGTCGTGATTGGCTAAGGAATTGACGTGGTTTCGAAGTAAGAAATCGTTTATGTGGTCATAGTGAATTAGGGCCAAGTGTACAGAAAAAAAAAATAAAAGTCAAAGTCAAAGCATTTATTTCAAATAGGCACATAAAATGCACTTTTGAACGTCAAAAATTACCTTAAAATAGAATTGATTCTAGTCGCCCCTTCCAAAAGGTAGTTTTCGTATGGAGAAGAATGGACAAGAAACTCCACCGTTACTCTTTTAAAATGTTTTTCAATATTTTGCATGGGTACATTAATTATATAATAATATGTGAGGACGATGCACCTAAAATCAAATTACTATACCACAATAAACATACAGTCGAATTGAGAACCTCCTCCTTTTTGAAGTCGGTTAAAAATATAACAGTTTTTTCTTCCGATTATCTGCCATTTTGAACCCCAGATAAGATTTCTAATATCTGCAGACACATCGTTAAAGAATGATTCCGGTAATCCGTCAAGTTAGGTTACCGAGCAAGTTATTGGCAAGTAGATCTAAGATACCGGCCCTTACCGGTCGTTTCGACTCTTTAGGTACCTACTTAGGTACTCGCGAAGCCATAAGTACGTACACGCGATGGTTTAGGTTGGTTAGTATGGAGGGAGATTGTGTTGATTTAGTGTTTTGTTTTTATTTTTAAGAGGTTATAAAGGTGGAAAGGATTTTAATTGTTTTTCATTTAATTAGTTGTAGTTTGTTTCGACAGATACTTTGAAATAATATGATTTATTCTGAGGAGTCTATATGTATGTACATTGTTATAAGATACATTTTAATCAGAAAAAAAAGAAAGGTGGCGTTTATTTTTATTTTAGATATTACTTAATTATTGATTGCCTAACTTTTTAGGTAATCGCTATTTCTTTCTCTTTTACATTTTACCCGACTGCGCCAGAAGGAGGGTTATTATCTGATTATTTTTATCTGAATTTCATTATCTGATTTTTAGCTTCTTTTAATTGCTTATTTTGAGTTTATTTTAATCTTGCATTGTTTAATGCTTTGCTGAGAACAATTGCTATTTAAATGGGCTGAGAATAAGCAGCATTTTCGAATGGCAAAATTACAAAAAGTTCATCCTAAGCCTGTCATCATCTTCCTATCCTTTTCTCAACTATGTTAGGGTCTGCCTTCTGTCTGACCGAATGCAGCTGAATACCAGTATTTAGCTATCTGACCTCCATAACCCAGTTACAGGGTAATATTATAAACCTGTATGACTACGTAATTACCTAATTACCTAGTCATACAGGTTTATAATATTACCCTGTGCACCCTAGACCACCAGCAGCCTAATTGCGAAACGCCAAATCGTCAAATGATTCTGATCAGTTGGCTTCATTTCTATCACAATTGGCTTTATTTTACGATTTTCGAATTGCGAAACTCTAGTTTCTGCGCAAGGCCTTAACGTTCATAATTGGTTTCATAATAAACTAGAGTTTCGCAATTCGAAAATCGTAAAATGAAGCCAATTGTGATAGAAATGAAGCCAACTGATCAGAATCATTTGACGATTTGGCGTTCCGCAATTAGGCTGCTGGTCTTACAAGTATTATTTGTTTTTTTTTTATGTCAGTGTTTACAGTGAAGATAGAAGTTACTCACTCACGCTTTTATAAATGTGGATATGGAATTAGACTACGTTGTGAATTGTCACAAAATTAATAATACCGAATGACCGATTTTCGGTCACGGCGGCCAATCTCAACGGAGCTTAGCCAAAAGCGCAGTAGATATTATAGCGCACAAGTGTGTACGCGAATATACACAGGTGCACCCCCTCTTCCCTCACTGTTCTAGTCCGATGAGATGACGAAAACCTACTTAAATTAGGTTCATAGGACGCGATCATGCAATTGAAACTGCTGACACCAACTTTACTAGAATATTTTTTTTTATAAAAAAGTCTGTTCCATACTATGCAAGCGGTGGCGTCTTGCTCAGCCCACAGGATACGTGGTGTAACCGGCACATTCTTTTAACACAGGGTGTTCAAAATAATTGCTACATTTTTATAAAACATTTTAATAAACACCTGTATTTCGCAAAGGGAGGAAACATCACAAGCTGTTTAATTATACTATACATATATATTATTATAGCCTCGGGTCGATCCAAGGTTAAGTCACATTTGCCGCGGTCAATTCATGGATGGGTGACCATCTACTATATAGACACCCCTCCGAAACTCGAAAAGCAAGTTAAGCAGCTGGTCCCGGCTGTCATTTGCAGAACTTTGACAGTCGTTGCGGGAATAAGTCAGAAGCCCCAAAAGTCTTACAACCAGCCTTTCCAAGTGGTTTTGTGTTACCCAGTAACTGGGTAGTGGAGGTCAGATAGGCAGTCGCTCAATGCACAAGACTCGTATTCAGCTGTGTCCGTTTAAACTGAAAGCCGACCCAAAATAGTTGGTAAAATGCTAGGAACCAGGCAAAAATCCAGACTCCAGGCTGTTACAGAGAATTTTTCCCAATGGAAAAACTCAATTTATATTTAATTAAATGTTTTGTATCAACTTTGTATTTTATTTCCCCGAAAAGAATTTTCCTGTTCCACCTAATAGTAAATGGCTGAAAGCTTCATTTCGGGGGACCGGATAAAAGCAATCACTGAATTAATACAAATAATTGAAAACCCGTGATGTTACTGGCAAAAAAGTCAAAGTTATGATAAAAACAAGTTTAAGTATAATTCTTTGAAGTGGCAGTGGGCTGGCCATGTTTGTCGAAGGACCGACGGCCGGTGGAGCAGACGAGTCCTGGAGTGGAGACCGCGTATCGGCAAGCATAGTGTGGGACGGCTAGATTGACCGACGACCTAAAGAAGGTGGCTGGAACAGACTGGGTATGGAAGGCGGAGGACAGGGTGTTGTGGCGCATCCTGGGAGAAGCCTATGTCCAGCAGTGGACTGGCTTCACAAGTAGATATACTTTTCTTTTCTTTTCGGGGGAACACATTAGGGCGCCCGGCTTTAAGGATAAGACCGGGGATTGTGGAAGTTTCGCCTCACTAAAACCACCCCGGTGGTCGCCATCTGCACATGAAGGGGCACTGTTACCTCTTAAGACATAATCAGCCTATAATGTTCCCACTGCTGGGACATTCACACAAGCCTCCTCTCTGTGGCAGTGAGTGGGCCGTAATCCACCACGCGAGCCTTCTGCGGGTTGGTAGATGTCACCTGTTTACGAATTTTTGGCTCTAGGACATGCCGGTTTCCTTACGATATTTTCCTTCACCGTTTTGAGATCAGCTATGATGAAATAATTTACACAAAGTAAAGCGCCTGTCCGAGTTAGAACCTACGGCCTACAACTCGTAAATCGCAGCCATTACCACTGGCCACCACTGCTCAACACTCATCACTGCTTGTTTGTATGACGCGATCAAAAAAGGTATTTTTACTTTTTTTTACGGCTAACGTTTCGCCATCATCCTGTACACAACGCATCATATTACTCGTATGCGTGTTTTGACAGGCGTTTACCGAACGCTCCGTGAAACCTTATCGTTACTATTACATGCTAATCACGACATGACTTAGTAGCGTGGTTCCCGTGGTAGGATAGACCACCGCTCCTCCCGATGTGGGTGTGCAAAGATTACTGCCACAAGAATGGTCAGTAGCTTTTGTATTATTATTATATATTTTTATTATATTATTATTATTAGCCTGTGACGTCCCACTGCAGGGCAAAGGCCTCCCTACTCTCTTTCCACCTCTCTCTGTTCAAAGCTGTGGACCAGTTCTTGTTGAAGGAGTCCAGCTCATCCCGCCATCTCCGTCTGGGCCTACCACGATGTCGTTTGCCATTAAGAGGGACCCATTGGGTCGTAACTTCAACTCAGCCTATCGCAGTCCACTGTTGGACATAGGCCTCTCCCAGATTGCGCAACAACACTCGGTATCCTACACTACGCTTGCCGATTATTTAATTAGCTTCATTCAAACGCAAAAAACGCAAGTTTTAGAAACAATAAAAGTATAATGATCGACTACAGTAAACAAAATCTGAAAAAATATATGATATTCTTCAGGATATACGCTAGGTAGATAGTGTGTTGAAAACATAATACAACTTTGATACGATAGAAAAAAATCATAGACACCTCTAAAAACTTTCTTTTTACAATAAAAACCATACTAATATACATACATTCTGATTATTTGTCAGATTATTCTACAAGCAACATACTAAAGCATTAGCGTTTTAATTTTTCAGTTCAAACAATAGATTTTTGTAAATAGATAATTGCTTCATATTTTGCAATACATTACCAGCGTTTGTGTCATCGCGCTTCTCTTTCTTTTCTATGCAGTCCCACAAAGACCGCGCTTTAGGTCATGTGGTTGCCTTAACTGCACGTCACACCACCTATCACTAAGAATGCCGCCAAAAACCCCCAAAATAGGCAACAATCCTCAATCCACCTTTCATAACTTCCATCCACCTTTTAGTGTGATAACCCTGTAGGTAGGTATAAAAGTGGATGGGTCAACACGGAGGCACTCGATGGACCACCTTCGGAGACGATGTGGCTGTCTAAATACATTTACGTGTGTATTTATATTGAGTAGCTGTACGTGAGCGCAGGGCTAGGAAGTTTTAGAGTGGATTGTCTGCAATACCTGTAAGGTCCGGCCGCGCCAAATTTGCCAAAGATGTAAACAACAATGGCCGCTCGAAATAGAATAAAATCGATAAACAAGCGTTTTTATTTTGTGTAATGTTAGTTTTCGTCTAAATCTCCGAGCAAACTAGACATACATAAATAAGTGTTTTTGTACATCGATTTTATTCAATTTCGAGTGGCCATTGCTGTTTACATCTTTGGCAAATTTGGCGCCGTTGGACTTTAGACGTAGCTTGGATAATTACTGTGTCCCATTGAAGCCGTGCCAGATATTTTTATAGCACCTTATACAGGGTGTTACGGAAAGGGTATATCAATACAAACGGGTAGAAGAGTGTATCTGGTCTAGAATCTCTGTACAAAATTTCAGCTCAAAAGCAGTAACTTTGAAAATGCTTAATATTTTTTTTATTTCGATAGTTTATTAAATTGAAATCATAACAAACGTGTCACCGCACTACGAGGGTCATTATCCATTATCTGTAGTGTGTCTGTGCGCCTAGTAAACGCACATCACGCCGCCGCGCGCCAGTGCAGCGCCGTGATGTCAAAATAAAAAAATATTAAGCATTTTCAAAGTTAATGCTTTTGAGCTGAAATTTTGTACAGAGATTCTAGACCAGATACACTCTTCAACCCGTTTGTATTGAAAAACCCTTTCCGTAACACCCTGTATACATCGATACATTGCAATTGGCTCATCCCATCCCTTATTACTTAACTTGCGAATTGCAAATCTACCATACATCTTTAGCCTTTCAGGAAATATTTAAACGAGAACTCATGTATGCTTATTACACGATAAACTTATGCCCAACCAAAAAATCCTACACCCAATTAACACATCATCATCATCTCCCGATACGAGTCACAATAAATACTTTTTCTTTCTTTTTTTTTTCTTTACATCCCTAAAAAACTATCCTGCCACCTCTACCATCACTGAGCTCTACAAGTAGAGTGCTCAAGACTTGTGTTGACTCTACAGTAGTGCTCTATCGCCTGTGTACCGTCCAATACTGACAAATAATTTGACACCAACAATAATAGCTTTTAAAAGGTTTGCCCTCACCTGATAGAGTCGGAAGAACATATTTTTAGGCATTCTAGGTCCTGTTCAAATAAAGGGGCTATTTGGAAAGAATGGAGAGCAGAGGTGGCTCAGTGGCAACAGCCTCGACTTTCAAGTTGTAAGTCGCGAGTTCGAACCCAGCCAGGCGGTTTTTTTTTTGCTGAATGGGGCTCTTGACCTCGATCACGCCTGATGGAAAGCGATGGATGAGGTCTATGATGGAACGAGTGTGCCCAGAAGATGCCTAAGGCACTAGAACACCCCTGCATCGACGAAACACAGCAGGGTGCTTGACTCCGGTGGGAGGGTGGTCGCAAATCAGGCGAGCGTTAGCCCTACCACCGCAAGGGAATAATTGGCCAGTCAAATATGGTATTGGGTGTGACTGTCCAGGATGCGCCGAGCGCTCGGTTCCGTTGAGTAACTGGCGGAACAAACTGCGCTACACGAGGAGGCTTCTTCATGCATCCCAAAAAAATTCATCACATTCACATTGTGAGGAAACCGGAATGTCCTAGAACCAAAAATTCTAAGACATGTGACATCTACAAACCTGCACTGGGCCTGCGTGGTAGATTACAGCCCACTCCCTCTCGAAGAGAGGAGGCCTCTGTGTCCCAGCAGTGGGAACATTATAGGCTGATGATGATAATGAATTTGGAAGGAACATACTCCTTTATTAATTAATACTGTATCGGTATCTACAACGCCACATGCGAACAACGCGTCATACTGACGTCACGCAAATCCTGCATCGCGCAAGCAGAGTTTACCGCGCAACTAGCATAGATAAAACGGCCCGACATGACTCATTGGGCAGTTGCCCGCCAGACACAACACCCGTCTGGTCGGAGGATCCTCACACAATTTTATTAATACAATACACAACGACTTTTTCTCCTTAACGGAACCAACTATTTATTCTGTGACGGAACACGGTCTGAAGGTTAATTCCCGTAATTAAAAACGTTCGAAATCTAGTCGCAATCTCATCTCAGCGACAACCCATGTCATAAACTTGTCAAACAAGTACGGAAATTAGATATGTATTTTTGACAGATTGAGACTGAGATCAGACTGTGAACGTTATTAAAATTACGGAAATTGCCCCACTGATCTTAGTACGCTTGCTCAAGACGGGTTGGCGATAATATTCACAATAAGTCCAGTTTTCGTCGTGATGTTTTTCCTTCACCAATGGCAGCAATGTGCAAGATAAACTCAGAAAGTACAGACGCCAGCACATCAAGCTACTACAATCTGTTAAATTTCTTTAATAGATTTTCAACTTTATCGCTAAAGCGTAAGGTTCAAAGCTGATTGGGAAAATTTGACAGATTCGGGTAGCTTGATGTGCTGGCGTCTGTACATATGAATTGAAAAGTCATATTAGTACTTGTCAGAATTAGAACCCACAAGTCTCTAAACCCCGTGCATGAGAGGCGAGGTCTAATTAATAGGTCATCACAACCACGCAAAATTACAAATTACAGTTAAATATATAGTTACACTGAAACATTAATCAATCAACTCAGCCTATCGCAGTACACTGCTGGACATAGGCCTCTCCCAAACTGCGCCACAGCACCCTGTCCTCCGCCTTCCGCATCCAGTCGACCCCAGCCACCTTCTTTAGGTCGTCCGTCCATCTAGCTGGGGGGCGTCCCACACTACGCTTGCCGGTACGCGGTTTACACTCCAGGACTCGTCTGCTCCACCGGCCATCGGTCCTTCGACAGACATGGCCAGCCCACTGCCACTCAGTTTGCTTACTCTGCAAGCTATGTCGGTAACTCCGGTTCTTTTCCGGATAATTGAAGCATACATAGCTAGAATGCTATCATCACGCTATCATATCATGGTACGTGCAGCGATGTGCTATCACAACACACGGCGCATAATTGTGACTAGATGTGCCTAGAAAGTGTATGCTCATTGCACGTAACGAGTTCAGCGTCATTTGCTTTATGTGCCACGGATGTAGAGGGCTTGCTGGATGTGGTACTGTTCTATTCTAAGGGCGTACTGTGATACACTGGCTTGGGGGATTAGGTAGCTGTACTAATTCTCCGATAATACTCTCATATAGCAGGTAAATAAGTTAAGTTTTGATTTTGTGCTTCAAGGTTGTAGAAAAAATTAAATTTATGCGAAGCTACCGCCAGCTGGGCCTTTTTTTGGTACTCCAGTCACATTTTTTTTGGACCAGCTTTCTCTGTCCCACTCCTGGTCAAAGGCCTCCCTCCACTTCTTCTATCATTCGCGAGGTCTTCCTTCCAGTTTTGACGGAACCTATCCAGCTCATCCTGCCGTCTCCTACGTGGTCTGCCGCGACCCCGACTCACTGTCTCAGGACACCAGTTCTGTGCTATTTGGGTGCCACTCACATGTATTCGAAATGATCCTTCCTGACATTTTTGGATAAGAAGTTGATCAATACTAGATGAAAAGTGAAGTGTCATGCCATTTTATACCATATCCCGCACCAACTCTTAACTTCAACATGCTCTGCCCGAGGATGAAACTGACCTGAAACTCAAAATGATAAATCCTAACTATATAATATTATAAATGCGAAAGTAAATTTGTTTGTTACTTTTTCACGCCTAAACCACTAAACCGATCATCCTGAAATTTTGCATATATGTTATCAGGTGTACAGAAACGGACATAGGGTACCTTTCATCCCCAAAAAAGTGCTGTTCCCGAGGAAAACAACAATAACGTTATTATGATAATAGATGGCGCCACGTGTCTTTCGAATCATGCATACATTGCGATTGCACCCGACCGTGCGAAGCCGGGGCGGGTCGCTAGTAATTTATACATATGACATAACGTCATGGCTGTATTCGTCCGAAAGATAGGCTTTCACCATAACAATGTGCGGACTTAAACTTACTTTTCGTTAGTTATATTATTATAACAGTTCCGTATATATACTACCAAAAAAACAAAATGTACCTTGAACAGGGCTTGTGTCTTATCTAAGCTCCTGGCTGCTATACTAACATTTCCCAAACCCAGACTACGTAGCCACGCTTACGACCAATAGAAAAAACAACTGCACTTTTGAGAAATAAAAACTTTTTAAAGTAGGGAAACATCAACAAAATCTAGGAACAACAGAAGAAAAAAAATACCCCGTCCCATGTCGCATCTAGCGAAACCTACATCCTAGTAAGTAAATTACTGCTTTTACCGCGACTATGACGGCGCGATGTTATGCGAGTTTCCACTTAGCGCCGGCAGATGTCGCTTACGCGCACGAATTTATGTCTACCCTCCACGCAACGGTAGATTAAAGGTTTTTAATATTGTACGCAGATAGGGTAGTTTACAGTTTAGTTACTGACTGACTGGGGGGAAGACGGGGAGGGTAGTTTTAGTTTTGAAGTGGGGTAGGGCTGTCAGAAAATGAGATACCTAATGCAAAAATACTGCACATTGCCACAATGATGTGGCTAAGTAATATCAGCCGCACGGGTCGATCGATCTGGTTAAGCTACGCTTGCCGCGGTTGGTCCGTGGATGGGTGACCATCTTTACATACCAAGACACCTCCGTGCCTCGGAAAGCACGTTAAGCCGTTGGTTCCGGCTGTCATTCGTGGATCTTTGACAGTCGTTACGGGTCGTTAGAACCCCGAAAATCTGACAACCAGTCTTACGAAGGGTATCGTATTACCCAGTAACTGGGTTGTGGAGGTCAGATAGGCAGTCTCTTCATGTAAAATACTGGTATTCAGCTTCATCCGGTTAGACTGGAAGCCGCGCCTAACATAATTGGGAAAAGGCTAGGCAGTTGATAATGTTTACTTTTATAAATAATTATACAAAGTGTTAAAAAATGAACCTTAAAAACTTTAAGAGGTGCTATAGACCATCGACCTGAACAACTTTCACTATGGGACTAACTCTGAAATCACGAAAATAAAGAGCTGTTTCATACATTTTGGTCGAGTAGGTATTGAACTTTTGTATTAAACAGCTGATTTTTTTTTCGTGATTTCGGAGTTGTTCCCATAGTGAAAGTTGTTCAGTTCGATGGTCTAAAGCACCTCTTAAAGTTTTAAGGGTTAATTTTTTAACACCTTACATAAAGAAAGAAAGAAAAAAGGCTTCTATTCTAGTCATGTCAAAGACACAGAACCCTCCTTTCTCTTAGCCCATCCTTTCCAATCAATCTCCTGCCTTATCTATCTGAGCTGTACTTTATCGGCACCGCAAAGACTTATAGCCATCTCCTTATCAGCAGTGATAACGTTATCCTGCGTCTTCCTGTGTGCCTAGGTGACGTCATACGGATGATGGATGACGCAAATGGATGTTTGTTTAGAGCCTTTTTTGGATGATAATTGGGTGACTGTGAGGGAAGGGTTGTTGGCTGAGATAAAATTAAGTAGAAATATTTTTTAAGTGAAGTGATTATGGAGTAACATCACGCCTATAACCGATGGGCAAGGCAAAGATGTACCTACCTACAAAAAGTAGGTAGGTACCCAGACCCACATATAGGTATCTACAGTTCACATACTTTGTTCTAGTCTCATAATAATTTCCCATGTTTTAATAGTTGTTCTGCTGAAATCGAATTTTTCCCATGTTTTAATAGTTGTTCTGCTATTCTGGGTGAAGACAAATCCAACAAATAATAGATCTTTTAAATCGGTTCAGCCGTTCTTGAGTTATAAATGGTGTAACTAACCCGACTTTGTTTTATATTCGCTCATTTAGAGAAACATCGACGGAACTGTTCCTTTTTTTTTTTACGTCTTTGCTTTCCTAACGTAAATACGCTTTCTAAGTGCTTTGTCATATTTAACTTATTTTTGGGAAAAAATACATTTACGTCAATGTTTTAACAAACGAGCGTTATAAAGATATTATAAGGTCCCATTAAAATAGATGGACAAACTTTTAGAAATCATTTAAACACCAAAATAAGGACTATGGTAAAAAAATATACATATAAGGAAAACGCATTAGATATTTACAAGAAAAATAATCAGCTAACGAAAATACACTAATGTGCAGGCAATTTATTATTTTAGTTCAAAATAAAATCACTTTAATCAGTGTTTTTTTGCTTGGATATCTTTGGTTAGACGTACTGACCGCTATGTTAAAATTTGCCCAACTATTTAAATGGGAGTCTGTATAAATAATATTGCTATCAACTGGGCACAAATCCACACAGAAATTCCTGATGGAAAAACCCATTAACACTTTGCCCGACCCGGGAATCGAACCGAGGACCTCTTGCTCAGCAGTAGCGCATTTTTACATGTTCTCTCGTATAGGCACGAAGTTTATTAGAATAGCTCATACCGCATACGTCTAATTATAATGTTCCCACTACTGGGACACAGGCCTAATAGAAAGAAAGAAAGAAAATACGTTTATTTGCGGTGAACATGACGCAAAAAAGAACATAAACACAAAAAATAAAATAAAAAAAGGTAGGGGGAAACATGCGTCACATCCACGCAGAACGGCTGTCGCTCAGCATTATGCTGCGACCCTAAGCAAAACCTCTGTCTTGCTTAGGGTCGCAGTAGATGTCACTTGTCTTCGAATATTTGGTTCTAGGACATGCCGGCTTCATCACGATGTTTCCGTCACCATTTTGAGAGCATTGGTGATGAAATATTTTACACAAAGTAAAGCGCATGTCTGGGTTCGAACCTACGACCTTACAACTCGTAAATCGCGGCCGTTACCACTAGGCCACCACTGCTCCTAATTATGTATTTCATTTATAATCAATTTTACGTATTTGTATAATCGATTCATGGAGAAGAGGTCCGTGTCCCAGCAGTGGAGACATTACAGGCTAATTATGATAATGTATTTTTTATTTGTACAGATAATTGAACTCAACCAAGTCCAATAAACCTATTGGTCAAAAATCAATCAAAGTTGTTTTTAACAAATATTTTTCCCATGTGTCTTCGAATGCTAATGTTCTAATATAATTATAATGCACGGTAACTGTATCAAGTGATAATGTATGATTGATAGCGGTAGGCGCGTGTGGGACGCTGTCTTTATTTAGTGGACGACGGCTTGTACAGACGGGTGCACAAGCGGTTAGAAAAAAGTAATTTAAAAAAATTAAATCGACTTCGAAAGGAAATTCACTCAAAATTATGAAATAACTTTAATTCCGGAAGTCGGTGTCTTATGATCTGTATATTCGTTTGGAAGCCCTAATAGATTGTCATATGTGAATATTTCCAATAATATTACATACCAGTGGCGAAGAGTGAATTTATGACAGAGGTAAGCCGGAGCAAAAAAAATGCTTACCTAAGCCGGGCGTGGCGCACGTAGTCCTAAGTCTAGTTACTTATAATCTGTGACTGTCTTCCTGGCTTCAATTTTGTATAGGCAACATACATGTGTTGAATTGATAACCTCCCTTTTTGAAGTCCGTAAAAGTTATGTATAGGACTCGGCATGCTCTGAATAAGATGTACCAATATGAAAAGCTTTAAACAGAGAGAAGTGGAAAGAGAGTAGAAAAGCATTTAAAAAAAAAACGAAACAAATAGATAAATAAATAAAATAAACGAAATAAATAAATATTTTTTTAAATGTTTTTGTTTGTAAATTAAAAAAAATGTAATTGATAAGTATTTAAATGGAATAAAGGAGAAAATAAATTAAATGTGAAAAGTGAGTCCGTAGGGTTTCTTACCCGTTCATGTCCATAGGAACCTACTTGGGTTGCCTGGAAGAGATCGCAGAAAGCGATAAGGCCGCCCATTGTATGTTCTGTATTAATAATCTTTTTTTTTTTGTTATGTTTTTTCTGGTGTACTTACAATAAAGTATATATAAATAAATAAATATCGGGATAAAAAGTATTCTAAACTATCTGTACGCCAAATTTCATCTAAATCCGTTCAGCCGTTTGTGCGTGAAGAAGTAACAAACATACAAACTCGCAAGCTTTTGCCTTTATAATATTAGAGCGATAATAAATGAGAGCTCAGCTCATCTGCTCTCAAAACGGTGAAGAAAAACATCCTGAGGAAACCGGCATGTCCCAGAATCAAAAATTCAAAGACATGGTGACATCCACAAACCCGCACTGAGCCCGCATGGTTTATTACGGCCCACTCCCTCTCACCAATATTATAGGCTGATTATGTTTAAATAAATATTGGTAAATTATTAAACACTTTCGTCCTGAACTGTACATGCAAATCAGTGCTTATCCCAACCGTGGTCCGTTCGTTCTCGAATACTTATTGTTTAACAATACATACATACATTATTAATTTTATGTTACCTGTCTATTGTGGAGTTGTTAATTAGGGAGTCAAAAAGTAGTAGCATGTATGTAGATTTTTTATTTAAAAGAATACTTACCTATTCTTTTAATATTCATAAGTATAATTTTTTGAGACAGTTTTTTTAGATCATGATCTGTTTAGCCTTTTCCTAACAACGTTGGGTTTGGCTTCCAGTCTAACCGGATGCAGCTGAATACCAGTATTTTACATGGAGCGACTGCCTATCTGACCTCCACAACCCAGTTGTTGGGTAATACGATCCCAACGATACGATACGGTACCTGCTTGTCAGACATTCGGGCTTCTGACGATCCGTAACGACTGTCAAAGATCCACGAATGACAGCCGGGACCAACGGCTTAACGTGCTTTCCGAGGCACGGAGGGGTCTTGGTATGTGAAGAGGGTCACCCATCCACGGACCAACCGCGGCAAGCGTAGCTTAACCTGATCGATCGAGCCGTGCGGCTGTTATTACTTAGCCACAAGCGAATAGATATGAGTGCATAATATCAAAGTGAACAGATGAATGTGCGTAGCAAACTCCAGGTTGCACAATGGCCCCAAAATAGTTGGGATAGGGCTAGGCAGATGATGATCTATTCCTGTGACCTCTCAAGCTCCGCTAATGAGAAACAATATTGATTTTCTATTGTTTCATATCAAAAAGGATACGCGCGGAGCTGTACTACTATATTTTCACACTGTAGGCCCTGCAGTCTCGACAAATATAACGACAAAAAACGTTTTTACAAAAAAACAACCGACTTCAAAAAAAAACACTACAAAGTGATAAATAACTTTAATTTTGGAAGTCACCGACATCTAAGCAGTCCATCGGGGTAATTGCGTACGCACTAAAGGTAGCAATTATGGCTTTAATTTTGACAGTTCAACAACATTCATTGCGTTATTTATGTTGTTGAGTAGACAATTTTTTCGCACATATGAAGCACAAGCAATGTATTAGCAATATAGTCCAAAATGATTCATATTGGGTCCGTCTCATTCCGCCTTCTCCGTCAAGGCCTATAAAGTTTTTTTTTTTCATGAGGGATTTGTGACCTTGTTTAAATCTCTGTGCCATATTCCACGACCCCAAACGACAAGCCCTATTACCCTACTCCATACCGGAAACTAAAAAGCTCAATAAGTCTCGAAAAGCATCGATATTGGCGCCAATACCCTAATTTTTTTCACTTAAACCAATTGCAACAAATTCCAAATTTGAAACAGTTAACCTATATTTAAAGCCGCCATTTTTATTCGATACGTGCATTGTGGATCGGTGTATAATAGCGGAGGGGGTGGGGGAGGAAATGACGTCATATATAGAGGAAACTATAAAGCATTAACATCGGGTCGGCCGAATTTTGGACCTGCTCTTCTGTGCATTCTTAATGCTGTAGTCGGGGTGACGTGGAGTGGCCGCTGTAGGATTGAAAACAATAAGCAGATAAATGCTGAAAACAATAAGCAGATAAAGTCTTCTGGGTACGTTTCCGGATGACAGCGATGCGGGCGAGTACTTCGACGCCTATGTGTCCTTTGTTTTTGTATTAATTTGTTTAGTACACACTAACAGTTGCAATGAATTTCATTTTGACAGTTCAACAACATTCATTGCGTTATTTACGTTGTTGAGCAGACACATTTTTCGAACATACGAAGCAATGAATTAGCTATATCCTTCAAAATGATTCAGATTGCGGTTCTTAGTGTGTTACGCAATTAGGGTGCTGTCCTAATTAACCTTGACTGGGTGACGTCGGCCATTTGTGTTTTGGAGCGCAGCATCTTTGGAGTCAGATTAACGAATCTCACTCCAAGAATGCTGTGCTCCATTGCTCGCTGGCAAACCTCAAGCTTGAACCTCTCCTGGACTATTAAAGTTTGATTTCCGAAAATACCTATAGCCTTTCAATGCATTAGATTCATTCTTTAAAACGTTTTGCACTTAATTAGACACTTCTTTTATTTCTTGAAAAATACTAAACAATTTCAAATAATATGATCGGTTGAGACCAATTCTCGTAATTTTAAGAACGTTCACAGTCTGATCTTAGTCTCAATCTGTCAAAAATACCTCTAATTTCCCTACATTTTTGACATTGATTGTCGCTAAGATGAGATTGTGACTAGATTTCGAACGTTTTTAATTATACGGGAATGCCTTCTTATCTCCAAGAAACTTTTATTTTTAACTAGCTGCGCCCCGTGGTTTTAGCCGCATAAGTCTCGATCCCGTGGGAATATCGGGATAAAAAGTACCCTATGTCCTTTTCCGGGACTCAAGCTATCTCTGTACCAAATGTCATCAAAATTGGTCCAGCCGTTTGAGCGTGAAGAAGTAACAAACATATAAACACACACACACACACACACTCACAAACTTTCGCCTTTATAATATTAGTGTGATGTTTTTTTTTTCTCGCGGTGGAAATCCTCATGGACTTCCTCTATCGTGGGGATGATAGAGGGGCATGCCGGATGGGGTCTTACCGGCTAAAACCACCGCGGTGTTCCACCTCTACCTATGGCCGGGGGTGCGGGATTTGCATAAGCATTCACCGCTCCCATCTCCAAGAAACTTACGCGCACTTCAAGAAATTGTACTTACAACGGCCAGTACACACCATCCTGACTATACAACTTAAACCGGCAATACACTTAGCATATTAACTGCGCGGCTGCGACTGCGACTAGCTACTGCGCCTGCGACTGCCGCCGCTAACCACTAAGTTACGCGCGTACGTGGGCACATCACTAGATGTTATCGAAATAACTATTTGCATGATTTTGAAAATAGTTAGATTTATTTTCGTTTGTTTTGTCTATACTTATAATAAATCTGTAGAAGTGAAAATTCTGTACATTGAAAATATCAAAATAATAAATGGCAGGGGGTGTTACTAGACCGACACCGAACCCAAAAATGTGATTAAAAAAATTGTTGTCTGTCTGTTTGTTCAGGCATCACGCAAAACCTACCAGTTCGATTACGATGAAACTTAGTATAATTATTGTTTAATATCCTGGGCACCTCACTGGGTAGGTACGTTTTATCCCGGAAAAGTATATAAGTACAATAAAAACAAACTTAATTTTGCGGTTCGATCCCTAGACCCGATTACTGTACCAACCGCAAATAATAAGTTTGTTGTAGGTTACGTGCAGGGTGTGTTCTTTGTGAAGAGTAGGTATCCACTAAGAAAGTGTTTTTCGAAATTCCAACCCTAAGAGGGTGAATGTAGGGAGGGTGAAATTTCACGCGGACGAAGTCGCGGGCAGAAGCTAGTTTAATAAATAAAATAATAAGTAATAATTGTCGACATGCGGAATGTGGATTCAGCGATCATTGTGCCGATAGTCGTGACAGCCAAGAGCCTCGACCAACACCTAAGGAGAATCTCCTTGAGCAGCTGGATCAAGGGTTTGGATTCTTCTTCTTAGCGTGTCGATAGCAATCTAAATGTACTCGGCCCAGAATTCGGCTACGTGTTTGGCGCCATCACCAGCGTCCACCAGTTCCTGTAACGTGCAGCTGACAGGACACGCAGGGCACGATATTAAGGGTTTGATTCAGAAAGTGGAACTTTTTGATAGGGCTCGCATTGTTAGGAGGTTATTCTCTCTGGAGCCCTGACCGCCGGTAACTTGGACCCTGTTCCCATACCGGTTGGCTACTATCCATATTATACTATACAGGGTGTTACGGAAAGGGTAAATCAATACAAACGGGTTGAAGAGTGTATCTGGTCTAGAATCTCTGTACAAAATTTCAGCTCAAAAGCATTAACTTTGAAAATGCTTAATATTTTTTTTATTTCGACATCACGGCGCTGCACTGGCGCGCGGCGGCGTGATGTGCGTGTACTAGGCGCACAGACACACTACAGATAATGGATAATGACCCTCGTAGTGCGGTGACACGTTTTTTATGATTTCAATTTAATAAACTATCGAAATAAAAAAATATTAAGCATTTTCAAAGTTACTGCTTTTGAGATAAAATTTTGTACAGAGATTCTAGACCAGATACACTCTTCAACCCGTTTGTATTGATATACCCTTTCTGTAACACCCTGTATATCCATAATAATATTATAAATTCGAAAGTAACTCCGTCTGTCTGTCTGTATGTTACCTTTTCACGCCTAAACCGCTGAACCGATGTAGATGTGGCATAGGGATAGTTTGAGTCCCGGGAAGAGACATATAGGATACTTTTATCCCTATATTCCCACGGGATCGAGATTTATGCGGGTGAAACCGCGGGGCGCTGCTAGTATTATATAATACTTAGTAAAAAAGCGGCCAAGTGCGGGTCAGACTCGTACATGAAGGGTTCAGTATCACCGCTGCACCGTACAATATTTAACACTATGTTCTTTTTCGTTTCTAGTATGGTTTTATTGTTTTTTGTTATAGCAGCCATAGATAGAAGTAGGTAGAGTCTGGCAAACGAAAGTAGAGACTGAAAAAGCGCGGCAAATTTAAAAAATATCAGTATAGCAACCCCAAAATTAGTATGACATACCTGGGATAACCTAATTTGATACTTTCTAATAATTTGTTTTTGATGAAAAACGGTATTATTTGAACACTACTGCTTGACTTAGAGTCTTGTGAGTTAGAAAAATGCTCAACAAGATCATAACAACACGCCATCTTCACAGAGCATGTACCTTGTTTTGAAAAATTTAATTTGAGATTTTGTCTAACATTGCCATATAAAAAGTCTACAAATAATTCGAGTGTCTACTTTCGTTTGCCAGACTCGAGTACGGGTTTCCTACGTGTATTCGAAAGTTGTTAATTCGATTTTTATTATATCGAACACGGTATGTCGATAATTCAGTTGTACGATGTTTTATTACATCGATGCTTTATTAGTGCGATGTAACGTTTGTGCGAAACACCCTACAGCGATTGCTCATTAGTTCGACAGTTTGTCGGTTCGAAACGCCTACTGTTTTCCGTGACTACACACTGCAAAAAAAAAAAATAAGTGTCTATCTATTACGGTTAATAATAATATACAGTCCTGTGACAGACGGACGAACGGACAGCGGAATCTTAGTAACAGAGTCCCATTGACCGTTGGATATGGAACCCTAAAAATACTACTGATTTGTCTGTACATAACACCAAATAAGCGAACAAACGTCTACCCACAATCAGAAAATTTAAACCATTCGACATTTCAAACATGGAATGGAACGCAGGGCTGTAAAATAGAGTGGCAGCATAAAAACCGACAATGAATTTTACCGATTGCCGCGTCAGTGTACGGTTTTACGGTTTTTGAAGGTTCCACACAGTGAATGACGTAGTTATTGTCCAATGAAATTGCTTTTTTGATGTCCAATATGGTTGACGTTCGATTTTCGAAATTATACGTTAAATGTTTATTAACGTTCCTTTGTTGAAAATGCAGTTCTTTGCTTCTCGAAAATTATTTATTTCGTTTTTGATTGGACGCGGGCAGAGCAAAGAAAGATTGTCTATAGTTTATGCCTACGCCCATGGAAAAGGTGTAAGTATAATATGTAGTTACCTACCTATAATGTAGGTATTGATAAACACAGAAGCTTGGAAATTAATTTTGATAGTATTCCGATAGTGACTTATGCTTGGTTCAGTACTTACATAAAATGTATATAATTATGTATTTCCATGGTAAGTGTATCTGTGTATCATTATACATATAAGTACTAGCAGCGCCTCGTGGTTTCACACGCATGTGTTTTGATCCCGTGGGAATATCGGGATAAAAAGTAGCCTATATGTTAATCCAGGGTGCCAGCTACCTCCATGCAAAATTTTATCAAAATTGTTCTAACCGTTTGAGCGTGAAGAAGTAACAAACATACACACACACATACACACACACTCACAAACTTTCGCCTTTATAATATTAGTTGATCATTGATGTGATTATTAATAACACCGTATAATTAGGATATAATTATTATGTGCGTAATAAATAGGTACAGTATTCCCAAATTAATAATGCGCATGCAGATCTTCGCTAATTGTCGTATTCCCGGAAACACCCGAATCATTGAATCGTAAGAGCCCTAAACAATGCACTTGCTTACTCACTTAACCACTCTATATACACACATCAAAAGTGTCTAGGGATCAAGCATTTTTATGCGGATTTCTTGAGATTGAGATGTGGCTTTGTAATAAATTTATGATTTTATAAATTTATATGGATCCTTTTTGGTGCATTTCATAATTTGAATCAGGAACTGTGAATCAAATTCGAGTAAAAGATGAAAATCAGGTGTCAATATTTTCCCTATAAAAACATACAACGCATTGAAGACATTATTAGTGCTACTGTTTCCCTACTACTGATTAAAACCAACGTTATTATGGAGCGGCGACGTCATTTAAGCAGGGAAGAAATGCTCAGAGCCGTGGGAATGATAGAAGCTGGTTCCCGGCAACGTACTGTGGCTTTAGCTCTGAATACAAGTCAGAGTGTTATCAGTCGACTTTGGACACGTTACCGAAGCACTGGTACCGTGGCTGAGCGCCATGGAGGACGGTATCGCTGCACCACACGGAGACAAGACCGATACATTCAAATCTTAACTCGAAGAGCTCCAACAATAACCGCCATGATGTTAGCCGTGAGGCTTCATCACTCTTCAGGGAACTTAATTAGCGACCAAACAGTCAGAAACCGCTTGCATGAAGTGAACCTTCATTCCCGAAGACCGCTACGGGTACCACCTATAGCAATGCACAATCGTAGGATTCGATATCAATGGGCTCTTGAACACAGAAATTGGGCAGAAGAACAATGGCGTTTCGTGTGCTTTTCTGATGAGTCTCGTTTTGGTATTAGACCATTACAAGACGTATACGACACTGGAGAACCCCTGGACGCCAACAGCGATTAAAATCCTGCCAGGAAGTCCATCCTTATAGTGGTGGAACCATCATGGTATGGGCGGGTATTTGGATCGGCGGAAGAACTGAGTTGATTTGGATCAGAGGCAACCTCAACGCTCAAATTTATGCTGAGACGATTGTATCAGACGTCATCGTTCCTCTACAAGTGCAAATCGGTCCCTTATTTCAGTTAATGCATGATAATGCACGACCGCACACCGCAAGAGTTGTAAGACAGACTCTCGCCGCAGCTAACATCAATGTCCTGCCCTGGCCTGCTCAGTCGCCAGACTTGAACCCGATTGAGCATGCATGGGATATGCTACAGAGAAGAGCTCTGCCGAATATGGAGGGTATCCAGTCGCAAGAAGACCTTTTTTTGTTGTTGCAACGAACATGGGCGGCCATTCCACAGCGTGATTTGGATGAACTCATTTTGAGTATGCCAAACCGATGTTCTTGTGTTGTTAGTGTTCGCGGTAGAAACACGGATTATTAATTGTTTAAGTTACCCAATAAAAATTTAAAGAAAACTGTTATTTCAGTCTTTTTTTCGAACTTTTGTGTTAGTGGTTCAAATGTCAAAAATCCCTTTATTAGGGAAATGGCAAATTTCTTTATTAATGCAAAGGTGACTTGGTTTATCGTTACTGTGACAAACGAAAACATTTTATTTGATGAATCCTTAAAGAAAATTTTAATTAATATCAATCAGGAGAAAAGTTATTGCAAAAATATATGTTGATCCCTAGACACTTTTGATGTGTGTACATATCGTCTTGCGACGCTCGGGGAATACGACCGTTGCCGAACAGTGACGAAGATTTCTATGCGCATTATCACTTTGGGAGACCTGTATCATACAGGTCATACAGGCTGTATGTGCTGCCTCGTTGGTCTCGTAGTCGCAAGCGCAACTGCCGAACGTGGGCCCTGGTTTCGATTCCCAGATCGGGTGAGTGTTATATTATGTTTATCCACTAGAATTACAACAAGTTTTCTGTAACTGCCCAAACTTTGGAAATTGGCGCTATGTGTCCCGTGAACTCTCTTCGGTCGTGTCATCGGACTCAAAACTCAAACTCACATTATACAAAAAAAAAATACAAACATATTTATTTACATCTTAAGCATAGTGTCATACACAAATTGAGGCAGCCCCAGTAAGTTACAAAAGTACTTGTGTCGGAGCTGCCTAAAATTATAAGCACTTTTGAATTGTCAAGGGGTCGGTCAGTCAGAAAGATGAAGCTAGTTTCCCATTCCAAAGCGTAGTAGGTACCTATGGAGAAGAACGGACAAGAAACGCTATGGACACTCTTTTAAATGAAAAGACTATTAGAGTGAGGAAAGACAGAATGCGCCTGTGTCTGCGCACTTGTGCACGAAAATATTTCCCGCGCCAATGGCAAGTCTCCGTTGAGATTGCCATGACTGAAATTCGGTCTGGAGGACTTTTATGAATATCCGTGAGTAGGCAGCGTGGCCGAGTGGTCTAAGGCGCTGGTTTTAGGCACCAGTCCGAAAGGGCGTGGGTTCGAATCCCACCGCTGTCACAGAACTTTTTACATTTTGATTCTGTTTTAGAAGCTTCGTCAAGTCAATGGCGAAGGGATTTGAGAGAGATAAGCTATCAACTTAAAACTATACTTACTTAAGGGGTGATTTTTCCATCGCCAGATAATTTTATTGGAGGATTTTTTTTTTAATTTTTGACAGTTCGTCCATACAAAATATTTCAGACGTCAATTTTATTCTACGAATAAAAATTACCTGTCGATTGAAAAATTAGCCGTTACTTAAAGAAAATATTGTTCCAGCCACCTTCCACCTTCAGGTCGTCCATCCATCTAGCTGGGGGGCGTGCCAACACTACGCTTGCCGGTACGCGGTCTCCACTCCAGGACTCGTCTGCTCCACCGGCCATCGGTGTTCGGACATACATGGCCAGCCCACTGCCTCTATACATTTCAAACAAAAGTTTAATAAAAAAATAATCTTAATATACTCAAGAAAAGACTTTAAAAGTCGGTATTAATCCACATTTTGTTCTAATAATTGCTACATAAAGTTTTTACTTCCATTTTTATAGTTAAACGACTTTCATTCCTATAATTATGGGAATAAGGTCGCCACTTAAGAAAAGTTAATAAAAAATAAAGTCTCTCTTAGACTTTGACGGTGTTTTTATTGCATACTTTTTTTTTTTGTAAAGTAACACTTAAAAAGTCATGCCAAGTTACGGGTGATAAGGTTTTTGGGGTCCCGTGGGTCAATGATAGAACCATTTGAGGTCCATAGTAAGATATTTCTAAAGCTAATTATCTTCAAACAAATAAATCATTGATCTGCCCTTTCCAATTTATTTAGTTTCGGGGCAGCATATTGTATTCTTCTTCAACGCAAATTAAAAGCATTTATTTAAATTAAACTATTAACAGGAAAAGTGGAAAGAGGGAATAGAAGCCTTTGCCCTGTATTGGGACAACACAGGCTTATAATTAAACAGGCAATTTTGAACTGTCAAGGAGTTTGTCTGTCAAGGGGTTGGCGTCAAGGTGTTGTGTGTTGGTGTGTTGTTGGTGTTGTGTTGTCTGTTGGTCTGTGTTGGTGTTGTGTTGTCTGTTGGTTGGTGTTTGTCTGGTTGTTGGTGTGTTGGTTGTTGAAGTTAGTTGCCTATTCTAAAGCATACTCGGAAGAACGAGCAAGAAACAAGGACATTAGGACACTATCACGACCGGAGAGAATGCAGGATGCGGTCGGAGAGACTTTTGAAAAAGCCTAAGTAAAAATTCATAGTTCGAGGTTTGACTCTCGCTTATTTCCTCCTCCAATATTGAACCAATAAAAAAAATATTTCATAAACTGAATAAGAAGGATATATACGATGTCTCTGTTTTTTTTTTCATTAATAGTTGTCTTTGTACACTAGGCCACTGCTGACAGCGGTTTAAATCGGCAATTTTGAGCATTTTTTAGGGTTCTAGTGTTTATACAAATAATGTATCATCAAAAAGGAAAACATAGGGACATGACATACAAGTAGTTAATATTTATTATTCTGTAAGGCGCTCCACACACTGCACCGCGCTCCGTCGCGGCGAGCAGATAACGCTCCCCCGCGCTTGATTTTTTACATACAAATTCAACTCCCGCGCTGACGCGCGGGAGCGCGGTAGTTGACTTTGTATGTAAAAATCTGCTCACCGCGACGGAGCACGGTGTAGTGTGTGGAGCGCCTAAAAAATCATTGCTTTATGGTCATTAATCAGAAAGAAAACAGGCGAGAGCGTTTCTATGGAGAAACGACACACGCATTTCCTCTAAGCGTGCTTTCGAGGCACGGGGGGTATCACACCTCCAACTTTCAAACTCCGGATTCTTACTAAGAAATACCTAATAGAAAAAACCAAATAACACGCCCGACCCGGGAATCAAACCACTACCCAGACCAACGCAACGGGGCAGTCAGTCACATGCATAGATACCATGACCACCGATTTCCTAGTGTCTAGCTGAATAGGTACGGAACCTCAAAATTAAATAAACCAAACCCACACTGCCCACTTCATACTAAAAAAAAACACGTTTTATGAACAATAAATTGTTGTGAGTGCGAGTTCATTCACAGGTTGGACAGATCATTGTGTGGTCGTAAATAACGCAATGCGGCTGCAGTACCCAAGTGAGGCTTGGAATCTGATGGGTGAGCTTTTACGTTTATTAGTTTACGAATTACGAGTGCGTTTTTATCACCAATCTTTTTGGAACGACAAAGGTTTCATAGATGTACTGAATTGAATTACCAAAAGCAGAAAAGGCAATTCTTTTGTTTTGCTCCAACTACGACTTCAAGACCCTGTCAATCACCAACGGCCTAGCCTTTTCCCAACTATGTTGGGGTTGGCTTCCAGTCTCACCGAATGCAGCCGAATACCAATATTTCACATGAAGCGACTGCCTATCTGACCTCCACAACCCAGTTACTTCCCAGAATTCGATCCGTATTAGGGACACAATCGAATGTTGTAATAATACAGTGTGTGTTTTTTTTTTTCAAAGTCAACAGGTTCGATTCCTGGCTAGAAATATTGATTTTTCAAAAATCCAATGATGCAGTTTTACTTTTTATCAAAATCTAGCCCGCGACTCCTTTGAGTACTTTTCGCTATTCCTCATAGTTTAGAATTTGGCCATCCACGCCCACTTGGAAAATTCACCCTGTATATTATATACTATATACAAATAAAAATAAAAAAAAGACAGGAGCTCATTGGGCATTAAAAAAATCGTCCGCATCGCATAGACTATAGTTATATAATAAAATATAATTGTTCAAACCTCCAAATCTTTCCTGCTTGTAATCATCATCTGCCTAGCCTTTTCCCAGTGGCGTGCATTGCATAAAGGCATATAAGCAGTGCCTACTTCGATATATAAACATAAGCCTGTAAATAAATTACAATTAAGAAAGTCACTAAATTATCATACCTAACAAAAAACAAAATCTTCATACAAACACGCGCGACAGTAGGCAGTCGCCGGACAGCCTACTCGGCTCCCGTACTACTTGCACATTGTCATTGGTCTTTACTCGTTCAAGTTAATACGACAAAATTAAAAATACGTACGTCTCACGCGTAATACCATGACGTTCGGACCTTCGCAATTTATCACCCTGAAGTACTATGCCTATTCAAATAACCACACTTTTGACCTCACTTTTTTTGAAGTGAATCTTCTTTACGCACGCTTGACTTGGGGAGTAAGCTGGCGAACGCATGACGTAAGCGTTACGAAAAGTGTGATCGGGCGAGGCGAACGGGAGAGAAAGCAGTGCGCGCGCACATTTTCTTTCTCTCTTCCTCTCATAGCCAAATACGTTTGAAGTTTCACTTCAGTCGTGTGGTCATAAGCACACTCGGTTTTTTTCTGATTAGTGACCGCGTTTGCCTAGACTAGACCCGGCCTAGTGCCTACCTATTCTGAAAACCAATGCACGCCACTGCCTTTTCCCAATTACCTACCATTTTGGGCTCGGTTTCCAGTCTAATCAGATGCAGCTGAATACCAGTATTTTACATGGAGCGAAATGCTTGCAATACGACTCGATTAACCTCCGAACCATTACGAAGCAAGACGTTATGACTTTGAACACGTGGTCGTAAAGAACATAACATCAAGCCTGTGCCCCCAAATAATAGGCAGAGGACCATAAAGTAATCTACACCCACATTTTCATAGGTATGTTTAAGTTTCGTGCAAAAGGCGTCGAGGTAATTGCCATCAACCGAGCACAAATTACGAAGAAATTCTTGAGGGATAACCCAAATGAAACTTCAAACCATTTTGAAAATCGCACCGAGAACCCCACGCTCAACAGTGGAGACGACTCCGCCTTGGAGTGTAAATGTGGTGCTGTTCCACAAACGATTGGACACTTAATATCGTGTCCTGCGTGTTCTGTCTTAGTATTGTATAAAATCAATTATTTTGTAACTGAACAGACAGCTGTGCTGCTGGGGAGTTAGTTCCGCCACTTTCTCCCCAGCGAAAGCACTGCGTTTTGGGGGACTGTCTTTTGTAATTTTGACATTCGAAAGGTGCTGATTCTCAGCCTAGTTTGAATAAATGACTTTTGATTTTGTCAGCTGCACGATATAGGAACTGATGGACGCTGGTGAGTGCGCAAAAAAAGTAGCTAAATTCTAAGCCGAGTCCATTTAGATTGCTATCGAAGTATCGACACGCTAAGAAGAAGAAAAACAGTCACTCTAACGACCAATTGACCACTAAGCAGTCAAAGATAAAAATGGCCTTAATTTCACCATAAACCAACTTCAAAGACCCATTAACCTCACACCCACACGAATGCCAAAAACTCCATAACTATATCATAATGCAAAATCTTGCAAACACTTCCATGGAGTACCCCCTAATTAGGGTCACCGTATACCACAATTAGGGTCCATATATACCACAATCAGGGTCTCCATATACCACTCAAGAACTCGTTAAGTCACCATAAAGCTCATGGGACAGCGCAGGTAATTATTATACGATCTGTTGGATAATTGTTCGACTTAATTAGCAATTGTTTTGTAGTTATAACAATGTGTGGGTTTGGGTTGTTGCAGTGGCATGAGCGGAGCGGGGAGCTATAGGTATTATGTTACACTTGGGAAACAAAAGTAAAGCTCAAATGGGGTGCAGTAAAATACTTAGGTACAGCGAAAACTTTTTTACAAAAAAAAAAACTACCGACTGCCAAAAAAAAGAAACACAACAGACGGAAAAATAACTTTAATTTCGGAAGTCGGTGTCGTCGGTTCCGCATTTTCGTTTTTCGCCTCCGACTTCAGAAATTAAAGTTATTTTTAACTTTATAGTGTTTTTTTTGGAATGGATGAAAGAAACCATACCATGCTCGTTAGCAACTTAAATCTTTTGATAAATAATCATATTATTTTTGGCAATACTTTTACAAAAGACTTACAAAAAAAGTCTATAAGCATTTCCCTTATTTATTAAGGAGACAATTACTGGATTTTTCAGAATCCATTTTTATTGCGTAGGTAGATCATTACCTAGTTGTTTTTGTTTTAAAAATTTTGGCGCCATTTTCGGATTAAGGAAGATTCCTTACTCCAAAAATAGCCTACTTAATACAAAAGTTTCGATAAATAGAAATAGCAACTGACAATACCAAGGAGATCATTCGACACATGTTTTTTCTTTTATTCTTCATTGTCTGCATCATTCCTCTCATCTCTTTCATTCCATTCCTCACACAATCTATCCATCTTTTCTTTGGCCATCAGTGGCGTGCATTGGTTTTCAGAATAGGTACGCACTAGGTCGGGTCTAGTCTAGGCAAACGCGGTCACTAATCAGAAAAAAAAAACTGAGGTCAAAAGTGTGGTTATTTGAGTAGGCATGCCTACTTAAGGATGATAAATTGCGAAGGTCGAACGTCATGATATTACGCGTGAGACGTACGTATTTTTAATTTTGTCGTATTAACTTGAACGAATAAAGACCAATGATAATGTGCGAGTAGTACGGGAGCCGAGTAGGCCGTCCGGCGACTACCTACTGCCGAGCGTGTTTGTATGAAGTTTTTGTTTTTGTTAGGTATGATAATTTTGTGAGTTTCTTAATTGTGGGTAACACACACTAAAATGTAATTGACAGGCTTATGTTTATATATCGAAGTAGGCACTGCTTATATGCCTATATGCAATGCACGCCACTGTTTGGCCTTCCTCCCCCTCTCTATCTCATTATCTGCATAGCCTTTTCCCAACTATGTGGGAGTCAGCTTCCAGTCTAACCGGATGCAGCTGAATACCAGTATTTTACATGAAGCGACTGCCTATCCTTCACAACCCAGTTTCTTGGTAATACAATACTCCATGGTAAGACTGGTAGTCAGACTTTCGGGTTTCTGACGACCCCTAACGACTGCCAAAGATCCACGATTGACAGCCGGGACCAACGGCTTAACGTGCTTTCCGAGGAACGGAGGGGTCTTGATATGTAAAGATCACCCATCATCTCCCTCTCCATCTATCAACATTTACATATATTTATCACTCTTTTAGTTACATGCATTTCATTCCTCGTCATCACATATCTATAATGTCATCATTTTCTAACCTTTTTTGGTTACATCGCTCCGCTCATAAAGTCGCTTCCGCCCATGATTGTATCCACACCCTTAAGTACTTATTTACATACCGGCCACATTAAAAGGTGGCAAACGCATATTCATGTGTCAGCCACCGTTTGAGGTGCGGGTTCGACTCCCGGGTAATGACTTCATATAGCTAGGTGTATGAAGCCTAGGTGTCTTGCTTAGCAAGTGGGTTTAAAGAGGCCACCCACTAAGAAGGATTTTATGTTATTTTGGTTATTACCTCCGAATTTTTAAATCACACTAAACGTGATATAAAACCGCTGTCTATGACAGAAGGTCATTCTCGTAATTAAAAACATTCAAAATCTCAACGAAAATCAATGTCAAAAATGTAGGGAAATTAGAGGTAAGTATTTTTGACAGATTGAGACTGAGATCAGACTGTGAACGTTCTTAAAATTACGAGAATTGCCGAACGGAATGGAAACGAATTTTTGGAACGAAATTGTATAAAGCATAATGAACTTATATGATTTGTATAACGTACAAACTAAATAGGTGCCTAAAAACAGGTCGCCAGTCTTCCAGAACATTCTCGCGCATTCCCGGGATTTCCCGTTGCTAGCAGCACGTATCTAATTTGTATAATATCTAATTTGTCTGACAGCAGCAACACATCTACAACCTTATTGTAACGTGTATAAAGATCACTTTGATTTTGACAGAGGTAAAATAACTGTCAAAGGACTATACAACGATACAACTATGTAAGTAGGGTGTTCTCAATTGCAAACGATATTCAAAAATGCTTAAAAAAAAAAACAATCGAATATCAATTTCAACCAATTATAAAACCCAACGCCTTTATTAGTAGAGAGAACAATAAATAAAATTTTGAAAATGGAAACTGACTTTAAAAAAAAACGCAGGCTGCACCCAATGCTACAATAATCATAACTCAAATTCTTTAAAAAAAGAACGGCCTCCATTTTGTGCGTCCAAGTCGACACCTACAATTATATTTTCAAGATATTTTATTTCTCATGTCGTAAATTATGAAGGTGGTAGCTCTTACTACGGGTTTAAATATCTGACTCGATTTGGTTATTGTAGTAAATCGTATAATATTAGATGTATGAATCGATGGCTGTTGGGGTAGACGTGTTTTTGAATGGAGACCACGAAACGTACGCCCTCAGGGTAGGTTGGAGCAACGGTCTTCGTAGGGTGGCTAGCAACTGAATGAGAGTGCCCGGGGATCGCATGTCACGTATTGGAGATTTTAATGGCAGCAATAAGCTCGTGAAGATGCTGATTTCTTTAGATAAGTTACAAAAACATTTTTACCAAATATTACCCCTATGTATTATGATTGGCCTGTTTAATAACACCGAAGTGTCTTTAAAATGTAAGTAATTTGGAGAATTTTTATTTTGGAGTGGACTATTCTGCGAATAATTCACTATTTTCCAGTGCCAAAAAATATTTCACTGCAAATAAATGCTATTTTTTGTTCGAATAATTCTGTTTTCTGCAGACATCAGAGAAAACATTAGTTAACAGACTTTCAGGCTTCTGACTACCCATAGTTATCTTTAATTTGCCAACCAAAGACCTCCTCCTCACTTTTTTCTCACTCAAAATCGAGAACCAAACGACTTACACAACCATAGTAGCACTCCTTCTAAGAATCCTTTAGTCCATCTGTTGGACTGACGTTTCATTCGACTCAGAATGTGCAAAACAATATAAGTCCGCGAAATATATGAGCTTAAGCATAAATTATGCGAACAATTATGAAAATTCTTCATTATGTGCGAGGGAACTTAGGGCATAGATATAGAACTAAATGAGATATTAAGACATTACGCCTGTATCGTCGAAGAGGTAGGCAGTGGTACAACAACAGTAGGTACAGTCAACAAAAGAAATAAATATGCAGGACCGTTGGATATAGTTCGGTTTAAAGACATCTATTTCTCAAAAAAAGAACATTAAGGTTCACTCACAAATTGAGAAATGTATAGAAAATATATAATAAAAGTAGATACAGTCTCTGTTATCACATACAAATACAAAACAACATAATTGAATGATTTTATTGGTGACATCCAGGTGTTATGACTTCGTCCTAACGTATTCTTCTAGAGCTTTTTTATATGTAAGTATAACATCTGTCACTGTCGACTGAAATTTAATTAGCTAAATGAGCTGTTTATTTTCTATTAATAAAATTAAATTTTATTCGAGAACATCCATCGGTTTCTTATTAAACTTCAACTATATCCGACGATCCTGCATACTTATCTCTTTTGTTGACTGTACACTCACATTTCGCCAGTTATATTTACGTATCACGTAAGTTTGGGTTGCGGAGGTCAGATCAGTTGCTCCATCTAACCTATCTGTACTAATAATAAAGCTGAAAAGTTTCTTTGTTTGAACGCGCTAGTCTCTGGAGTCGAAAATTCTCTTTGCATTTGATAGCCCAATTCTTGGTGAAGGCTATAGGCACAGATATAGATACACCTAGATAACGCAAGAGCACCTACTTCGCGTGCCAAAAATCGCACCAGTTTACGATCTAAAATCATAAGCCACCACTTTCGCGCTCAGTCCTGCGTACTGCTTGGCTAGGTGAGCGTGAGCGAGAGCGCAAGCTTGTGACGTCATTGTAGGTAGTCAAAAAGTGGCACGCTTAGTTTTCATACAGTTCGTGATACTTGCGTTATCTAGGTATATCTATATCTGTGGCTATAGGCTATTTAACATCACGCTAGGACTCTTACGAGCCGAGCAAAAACAAAAAAATAAAACAAAAGTCAGACAATTGGATTGGTGTCTCACAGAGAGGGAGTGGGCCCCACATACGTCTCATAGTGTGTCCCAGCAGTGGGAACATTATAGACCGATTATACTACGGTCGCTAGTTTATAGAAACCGGTCATCATTGTGCAAAGAGCTACCTGAGATATCCAAAAACTAAAAGGTGCAAACATACAAAGTTCAAAAAATATAAATAACATTTCTTCCTTCAAAACAGAGGGGCGTTCCTTCCAAAATTTATGATCTGCGTATCATATTGGATTAATTCTGACTACCTTGGCAAACACTGCTGTTTTATTTTGTAAAAAATAATTATAACTTGTGAAACAGTCTTTGGTTTGGAAGGTTAAGCAGCGCTTGTCATTGTAAGTTATTGGATGGGAGTGCATTTGTTATTTATAGATCTCAGTGTCGTTAAAAGGACTTATTTTTGTGTTTGGAAATAAGTAGCAGCGCCCCGCGGTTTCACCCGCATAAGTTTCGATGCCGTGAGAATATCAGGATAAAAATTATCCTATATCCTTTCCCGGGACTCAAACTATCTCTATTCTAAATTTCATCTAAATCGGTTCAGCGGTTTAAGCATGAAGAGGTAACAGACAGACAGACAGGCAGACACATTTTCGCATTTCGAAGGGCTTTTCGCTAGTCCATATTAGTATAGTATGGACTAGCGAAAAGCCCTTGTTTCGCACGCGTGCAATAGTGACACGTCGAAACATCGAGTTTTATATGCTAAATCCAAGTTAAATATTAATCATTACTTAACCCGACGCATTAAAGCGTCATTCAATAACTTGATCGAGACGCCAATGACGTCTTTAAGCGTTCATCGCACTTCGGCTATACACGACCGTGGCGTTCAAAGGGTTAATATTACTACTGTATATTTTACGTGTTACACATCACTAGCCAATCGTACGATAAATGATTTGTAATACGGTCGCGGCGTTGGGGGCAAGATAGATGAAATTTTACATGGCGGTCAAAGGGTTAAACACATGAATCTTCCGCAATGAAAGCTCAAAATGATGATGACATCCTTATCAAAATCCAGTGTATAGTTTTGAAGATGTAAGCGCTCACACAGACATACACGAATAGTCTAATACACGAATCTCTAATATATAATGAAAGTGCAAACAAATCCTGTTCAGGATAAATTCTTACACAATCACTCACTAAAAGGAATTACAACACATTCATCATCATCATCATCAGCCTATAATGTTCCCACTGCTGGGACACAGGCCTCCTCTCTGTGAGAGGGAGTGGGCCGTAATCTACCACGCGGGCCTAGTGCGGGTTGGTAGATGTCACATGTCTTTGAATTTTTGGTTCTAGGACATGCCGGTTTCCTCACGATGTTTTCCTTCACCGTTTTGAGAGCAGTGGTGATGAAATAATTTACGCAAAGTAAAGCGCCTGTCTGGGTTCGAACCTACAACCTACAACTCGTAAGTCGCGGCCGATACCACTGGGCCACCACTGCTCGCTCCAACACATTCATCTGTATCTAATAATATAACAACCTTATTGGGAGCTATAATTATGTTTCCTTTTGGGGTTGAAACACTAGGGCCTTGGGATTCGAGTGCTCATCGAATATTTCGGGACACCGCCAAGTGGTTGGTTGACTCTTTACGTGACCGGAGGCTGGCCTATTTTAGCCCAAAGAATCAGCATTGCCATCCAACGTGATAATGCTGCCAGCCTTTTGGGCACTTATCTCATTGACAGCGATGCGGACGAAATTTTAGAAAAATAGTTAAGTACAAAGGTGATGCTTATTTCATACGAAATCTCATCCAGCATACCTGCGATAGGACAATAAATAGAGAGATGTAGACAGAGTGTGAAAGAGTAACGGAGACAAAAAAAATACATAAAATCATAAACCATTCATTTAATAAAACTAAACATATATTATGAGAATATACTTACATACATACAAATAAACGTGTTTGACTCAGAATGTGCACTTCGCAAAATGTGCACTTGACGCAAAATGTGCACTTCGCAAAATGTGCACTACATGCATACATACATACTTCTAGTGTTAGATTTTAAATTGTAATTGTTGTGTCTTTGTGAATTTTATGGAAAATTTGAGTATCTATAAGTTTAATTTATATGGCAATGCTGATTGCATTGCCATACAGCGATGCGGACGAATTTTTTGATGCCCAATGTGCTTCTCCCTTTTTCTTTAATTTTTTATCATACTTGTATATATCGTCCCTGGAAAGGAGACAATGCTAAAGCGCCATTTGAGCCAAAGTGAGTTATAATAAATCGTTGGATTACATTTTTTATTAAACAATTTTCAACAATTTTTTTTAGACATTCTGAGTCAGTTAAAATTGGCTCAAATTGGCTTGAAACCTAATAAAACAGATCGACGCAGAAAAAAAATCTAATCCAACGATATATTATTATAATTATAATTCATTTTGGACAAATGGCGCTTTAGCATTTTCTCATTACCAGTGACGATATATATTTTAGTGTTAGCTTATAAATTGTAATTTAGTATTTCTGTTAATAGTGTTGACTTTGTGAAGAAATAAAGAACTAAGCACTTTTTCCAACAATTACTTAATGATTTATTTTATCGATTTTGGAGGTCTAACTTCAAATCTATATGCCTGCTATGACCTATCTTTACCCAAAACAAGTAATAATATCGCTCATTTGGAGAAACATCGTCGTAAATGTATTTTTCCCCAAAAATGAGTTAAATATGCCAAAGCACCAAAGCACTTAGAAAGCGTATTTACGTTAGGAAAGCAGACTTAAAAAAAAAGTAGCAGTTACGTTAACTTGTTTCTCCAAATGAGCGATATTATTACTTGTCGATTGATATTATTATTGTACGTCGTTTTATTTTTACATCGTTCTCACATATAATTATAAATTAAACATAAATGATGTAACTAATATTTATGTAAAAATAGGTACATATAATTCAAAAGAGTGTCCATAGAGTTTCTTGACCGTTTTTCTCCATAGGTTCACGCTTTGGAATGGGCAAACTAGCTTCATATTTTCTGACTGACTGACTTCTTGACAATTCAACAGTGCCTGTAAATGGTTTAATTGAAATAAATTCTTTGAGTTTGAGTTTGTCAAAAACTACCAAAAAGGGCCAAAAACTTCCAAAATAGCATGACGTAGTCTTGTAAGATAAATATGCCGAGTCACTTTAGTGGAATGACCGAAATGTTTCCTCTTTATGAACTTAAAGAGATAGTAACTTACTATTATTTGGACTGACTTTGTGTGGCACAAGTTACAGGATTCACGATTATTATTGTTCAAATGCGAAGATGACTCGGAGAGGTGCAGAGCAGCTGTGGAACTTACACGAACGCACGCATACGAACAATTTTATAATTGAAAAAATATTTGTTTTGCACATAATATTTACTTAGGTTATAGACTTTATTCATATCTATGGCTGATACTAATATTGTGCTTGTCGCAAAAAAATAAACCAAAATGCCATACTTAAGGTGAATGCGCAGTGGTAGACCGCGAAATTTAAATTTTCTTACGTTTTTTGCTATTTGTAGGTCAGTGTCAGGTTGTATCTTGATCAAAATATGATTTGCGACTATAATAGACATGTATTTACAGAATTATAGTCATTAGAATCATTAATATATCTCTTTAAGTTAGATTTCTACCATAAACACTTTTCCATACGAGATTTGTTCTTAACGGTAGAAATCTAACTTAGAAAGATGTATTAATGATTCTAATTATTATAATTCTGTAAATACGTACCTGTTATAGTTGCGAATCATATTTTGATCAAGATACAACCTGACACTGACCTGAAAATTGCAAAAAACGTAAGAAAAATTGAATTTCGCGGGCTACAACTGCGCATTCACCTTAAGCCGTATTTTTTTCGATTCAAAAATCGTTTGAGTTTATATTATGATTACGCCGCCGCGTTCGTGCCAATGTACCCGAATTACGTAACACACGTTACGCTACCTCCATACAAAATTTTATCAAAATTGGTCCAGTTATTTGAGCGTGAAGATGTAACAAACACACACTCACAAACTTTACGCAATTATCCCGCTGCTAGTCTGTTTTACTTTTAAGATGAAACTAGGATGATATGTTGATGAATCCTATACCTACTAACATTTGATTACTTATCTCAGTTCATACTGCTAGTCCTTACCCCGAAACACAGTGGTGAGTTTAACCAGTCAAGCGGCGGAAGACACCTTGCTGATAGGCTAGATTATCGTTTAATCATTCATTATATCTATGGGTCCTATGTATAAGGGCCAATGTGCAAATTGACAACTTTTAAATAGAGGCTGTTTGTGAAACTCAGTTGAAAAAATATATCAAATTGAAACTTTGAGAGCCTCTATTGAAAAGTTGTCAATTTGCACATTGGCCCTTATACATAGGACCCATCGATATCTATCACGATTTACGAGTAGATACGGTCATGATTTCATAATGTACAAAAGATTTTAACTGTCAGAAATCGCTTCCCCGTCTACTTTAGACCTCCTCCCAAACCGTAGCATTGCCCACGCGTGGGAGTAACTCATTACAATGCGGCACCATTGTGCAGTTTATTATTATGTAAACACCGTCTATATTAGTGTGGACTAGACTAGGAAATACTTTGCTCTCATGTCGGCACGGGCTACACGAGATAAGGTCATGTAGTGTCTGTAAGCCTATGTAGCGGAGCTGATTCCGATCTGACTGGTCAGGATACATAGGAACTACATCAACATCCACCTTCTTGTTTTTAGCTTGTCGATGGCACAAATAACACGAACCATGTCTAACGAAATATCGAAGTACCTATTCCTCGAAACGCACCAACTTTGAAACGCACCAAAAATATTCGTCGAAAAAAAGAAATTATTCCTAGAAATGCACGAAATGCATCAACGATGAAACATAGAGAAGAGCATAAAGGATTCGTAATAAATTATATCGATATAAGTTTCATTTGGTGCGTTTCAAAGTTGGTGCGGTTCGGGGTATACCCCAAATATCGTTTTTAAAATTTATTTGTTTGGCCCAAAATTCAGCAACGTGGATATCGTTTGCTGACGCAGCTGTGTCTTCACGTGTGCAGATGACAGGTGTGTAAGATGGGGGAGATCAGCCATTACCTGTGGAGAGACGCAGAATACAGACCGGAGGTCTGAGCCTTCCAGGAACCCCCACTTATGGAGGTTGTTCTTGCTGCGGCCTACATGGGTACGAAGAGCTTTCAGCCGAAAGACGTCCACTGCTGGGCATAGGCCTCCCACAAGCTTCGCTACATCGACTGGTCCTGTGTTTCTCGCGTCCAGCGTATTCCCTTGATCCTCACCAGGTAATCGGTCTACCTTGTGGGAGGTGCGGGGTCGCCACTTTAGAACGTTTCGGCCCCGTCAGCCATCCGTTCTGCGAGTATTGTGTTATAAGGCCGCCGTAATACAGAACCTAACCAGATGTGAATATGGCAAAACGTGTAAAAGATAGAAATTTCAGCTTTGTCACTTCAGAAATCAATCTATAGTTGTTCCTGCCCTGTTGAGGAAAAGGCTTTTGCCGTGTAAAGTTTGCGTTTGCTAGGAAAATGGTTCCGTCATATAATAACGGCATCATGAAAATCTGTCATCCTTACCAGTATTTGACATTAAGGTGTCAAAAAATGCTCTAAATTTCGATAGACGTCATTGTGTGCCCGATCACCGCTTTCTTAGAAAACCAAGGCTATAAAGGCACAGTAAAAGCCTGATCACAAATTGCTTTGAGCTCCTTATCCACACTATTTAACTAAACTATGCGTGTGCGCATGACAATACTAGCTTCCGATGCCGGCCGACCCACTCCGGCGCACCAATTGTATTGATCACTAATCAGTTTCCCTTCAAAACGTATGAAGATTTTTAGTTTAACATAATTTTACATTTCCAGTATGTTCTTTGTGGCATCTTGGTTTTGTTTTGAGTAGGGGATCGCGGAATGGGGCCTGAGCATTGAGTATAGCGGTTGTCATAAGAACTATAGCCTTTTTTTTTTCTTTCTCTCGGTGGAAATCCTCATGGACTTCCTCTATCGTGGGGGTGACAGAGGGGTATGCCGGACTCTTACCGGCTAAAACCACCGCGGTGTTCCACCTATGGTCGGGGGTGCGGGATTCGCATAAGCATTCACCGCTCCTGACTTCAACAATTATGACTGGATCGGAACCTCATCTTCCGTTGTCCTAATATAATAGTATGGCAGGCCCCGTTGATCTCGTGGTCGCAAGCACGACTGCTGAGCGTGAGGTCCTGGGTTAGATTCCCGGGTCGGGCAACTGTGTTACTGGGTTTTTCCATAGGGAATTTCTTAGTAACCCGGAGTTTGGAAGTTGACGGTGTGATACCCCCGTGCCTCGGAAAGCACGATAAGCCGTTTTCCCTGCGCCTGATCTCTCTCCGGCCGTGTCAGATTGCCGTCCCATCGGACAATAGTGAGGGAGAGTGCATCTGTGTATGCGCACATAATTGTGCACTATAATATCTCCCGCGCCGAAGGCGATCCGCTGTGATTGGTCGCCATAGCCGAAATTCGGTCTGGAGGACTTTTTTATGGCAAGCCCTTGCCTACAATAATTATTATTTTGCAGAACATTTTATTTTTTGGGCAGGCCAAGGTGACAAGTCCAAACAGTTGTACCTACCACAAAATCACTTGGCATGGTTTTATTGGAATAAGGGCTGATTTTTTCAACGCCAATCAATTTTATCGGAGGAATCATTTTGAATTTTTGACAGTTCTCCCATACAAAAACATTCAGACGTCAATTTTATTTCACGAATAAAAAAAATATGTCGATTGAAAAATCAGCCCTGAACAAGCATTTCCTTAATCTAAGAGTGTATGGTTACTGGTTAGCCCTCTGAGATCATCCTTTTAAAACTTTTAATTTAACCGGTCAAGCGGCGCGCGTCGCCCATTGGCGACTAAACAATAGAAAATCAATTGTGTCTCATTAGCGGAGCTTGACAGATTAAAATTGTCAAACTTTGTTCGTAATTACGATAGCAAATATTCTCTGACGACTGTCCAATTTAAGTATGACAATTATGGACAAGTCCTTCTCCATTATGATCAGTTATTGTTTGATTGTTCGCTTGAAGTTTTCCGCAAAACAATTAGCCAAGCAATACCAACATCTTGTACATAGCAATCAACATAAAATCAAGAACAACTGCAGTATTTAATTACCAAATAAAATCTACAACAATTTATATAAAATGGATTAATTTAATAACATTTATTATCCAAAAGATTTGGGAGTCGAAACTAAATATTTGTTAACGAAATACAATTAGGATTGGCTTCCTGAGGCAGAAAGAAAGCCCTTTTGATTACTCGAAAAATATCTTGTGAGAAAATAAAAGGAATTTGGATTTGTTCAGTGTTGTGGGTTCTGTAGGTATGAGTTACTCTCGTCGTAGGTGGTGGTGGTGAGTGGTGGTGGTGAGTGGGTGGTAGTGGTGAGTGGTGGTGGTGAGTGGTGGTGGTGGTGAGTGGTGGTGATGAGTGATGGTGGTGGTGGTGGTGAGTGGTGGTGACGAGTGGTGGTGGTGAGTGGTGGAGGTGGTGGTGTTGGTGGTGGTGGTGGTGAGTGGCGGTTGTGGTGGTGGTGAGTGGTGGTGGTGAGTGCTGGTGGTGAGTGGTGAGTTGTGGTGGTGGTAGGTGGTGGTGGTGGTGAGTGGTGAGTGTTGGTGGTGGTAGGTGGTGGTGGTGGTGAGCGGTGGTGGTGGTGGTTTGTGATTTCCCTGTACGAGTCATAATAAATACTTTTTACTTTCTTTCTTTCATTCTTAGGTATGCAAGAGATATTATAGCGCAAACACAGGTGTACTCTTTCATTCCCTCACTGTCATAATCCAAGCATCGTGATCGTGATGAAGGCAATGTTTTGTAGCGGTATCTACAACGCCACATGCGAACTACGCGTCATACTGACGTCACGCAAAATCCTGCATCTCGCAAGCGGTGTTTACCGCGCAACTAGCATATACAACGGCCCGACATGAATCATCGGGCAGTTGACACAACACCCGTCTGGTCGGAAGCTCCTCCATTTTCTATAGAGTATGAGAGAACTTTACACCCTGCTCCTCATACCTACGACTACGACATTGATCTAGTTGTAGCAAGCGCGACGGCTCTTGGATTCCCAGTTGGAGCAAAAGCTTTTTGGCAAAAAAAATTTCAGTAGCAGCCCGGAGTTTTAAAGCCCAGAAAGATTTGAGCCATTTAACATGACTTGCGAAATATACCCATATTTCCCCAGACACGTTAAATGCCATTTAGCGAGGCTTTTGCCAGCACTATATGCCTCTTGCACCCCTAGGATCTGATTCCGAATTCCAATGGTCAGTCCTAAACGTTTGCGGAACCCTAACCCAAAAAATCTACACGCATAAACACGAAACGAAAACCAATTAAGTTGGCAGTCGCCACCGTACGGAACCATCAATACGAATCAACTCGTTGCTTGCTATTAACTGCCAGGTTAGGTCAGGAGACGGATTGCAGGTTCGTAACGTGATTTGAGATTTATTTGAAATAATCAATCGACTCAGAATACCAAAAGGAAATACTTGAATACCTTCAGTATAATATTAAACACTTTTTTTTTAAATTAATGATCCTTTTAAATAATTTTGCGCTTTTAATGATGTACCCTTTTCTTAAATAGTTGAGCTGGGGTAGTAAATAAGCTAGGGCACCCGGACTAAATGGATCAGGTTAGATTAGAACTGTGACCTACTATTACTACCAAGTTTGTCGCAGTTACTTGGCTATTTCGTATTTTTAAAACCTCAAAATACGAATTATTTGAGGCTCACAAAAAGAGGCTCAGTCATTATATTAGAGTGTTCAATCATTTCTTTAAGTACGCAAAATGAGAATTATTAGAGGATCGATTCAATGAAACCATCTTCCAATAATGAAGAAAGAAATCAAACCCATCAATTTTTTAATAAATTAATTATTTAAGTCAGACACAGTCCATATTTGTGTTAGTAAGTATACTTAAAAACTATGTTAGTAACCAAAGAATAAAATACATGCCACAATAATATTATTATAACATATATAAATTTTAGAAAGATTAAATAATTTATGCTTTTACAAATATAAAATAAATTAATGTATTTAGATTCTCAAATCAATCAGAGAAAAATATGTAAGAAATTGCGTATGGTGTGTGACTCGCTTAGTTGATCCACAACTGGCAAAATTATCCATTTTTTCTATTTGCTAGCAAACTTATTATCTCTTTCCAATAATTTGACGTACATTTTGTACCGGTTTCCTGGAAAATACTTCAAGTAGGTATCCTCAGATTTGATAACAATTTATATTAACAATTTATATTGAAAATATTCTGAGTAACATGAAAGAGGATACCTACGATGAATTTCAGATTCTATGCACTAAAGTTAAACCAGTATTTGTCCGTTGTATTTCGCAACATCACTTTCACCCTAGCTCCGATACTACATTCGTGATCACCGCTTATATTTCAGCGGCCGGCCCGCCCAAAATTTAGATTGGATTCATCACCAATCAACCTCTTTATCTCAATCAGTTAAGGTCGAAATTCGCTCAACACTTGTTTGGTAGAAAATTATTAAAACAAACGGGCGATTTCTTTCGCGATCTTTTATCTTTGAAACGTCAAAATGAATATCTTTAATCAGTTTTGGAGTAACGAGTGTAAATATTTAAAACGGACCTTTCATCGGGTTGAACGAGTTTATTTTTTTTTTGTGGAAATATTCCCGTCTGATTCCCTGAGCGTGACATCGTGAGGAAACCGACATGTCCAAAAATTTGAAGACATGTGACATCTACCAACCCGCACTGGGCCAGCGTCGTGGATTATGGCCCACTCTCTTTAACAGAGAGGAGGCCTGTGTCCCAGCAGTAGTGGGAACAATTTTTTATTAATTTTCTTCTTGTACATCTTCTTCCTTTTCCATATGTCAACAACGCATTCTCTCCTATTTCGGCCACATAGTACGCAGAAGCGATGAAAGTTTGGAAAAACTGATTGTGGTTGGGAACACTGAAGGCAAACGATCGCCCGGTCGTTCACCAACACGATGGACCGATCAAGTGAAGGAATCATCGTCCTCTAAATTGTACACGGTGGTAAGAGATGCGCTGGACAGAAACCGGTGGAGGCGGATCATCCGCTCCAGATGCAACTCCGAAGCTGACCACGATCCTCAGACTTGAGGGACCGACTACAGAGGGAGAGAGACATCTTCTTCAGGGTGTATCTACTCTCATCGTCAATAATCCTTTTTTGGTATTTATTAAAATAATAACTCAAAATCTAAAACACACTCATAGTTCGAACTCAAAAAGACTAAAACAAACAAAATGATGCTCACATTAAACAATGAACACGACAAAATCAATCATTCCCCATAATACTTTAATAAACGTAAAACAGACATGTCGCTATAGATATAATAATAACAAATAAATATGCATGCCTGTCTGTCTGCAACCAATCAACTCCTGTTTTGATAGCAAATATCATTCGGAAACTCAAATAAAAAATATGTATGGCAAACAGACATTTCGAGTAAAATGGGACTGCGACCAGTGTTCAGTTTTCAATTTACGTGTCGTTGTTAAAGTGAATAATTTATAGGATTTTTGTGAAAATATTTGGCCCTGCTTCGGTGGTCTAGTGGTCGAAAGCGCTACTGCCGAGCATGAGGGTTCGAATCCCGGGTCGGGAAAACTGTTATTGGGTTTTGCCATTTGAAATTTCTAAGTAAGAGCCCGATGTTTTTCTTCATCGTTTTGAGAGCAGTGGTGTTGAAATAATTTACACAAAGGAAAGCGCCTGTCTGGGTTCGAACCTATGACCTAACGACTCGTAAGTCGTGGCCGTGACAGAGACAATGCCATAGGCATTTTCTACCAATGAACTCTTAGATGATGCATAGACAAAATATTATAACGACAGGCGGCTAGGTGGAATTTCTCAATTCGATCCAGCCTGTCCCTTGCTGCCCTCTCCCAGCGACGCCCTAAGCCGAGGTCCGTACCCCACAGGGGGTGCCCTTTTTTTGGGTGGGAAATTATCAAATATCTTCTCCCGTTCTGAACGGAGCGAGAGGGCGGATCAGACTTTTACTGACTAAAACCTACCCGTGTTCCTTCAGTTGCCTGTGCCAGGGGCCACGGTATCTCTTTCGAACAACCCGCGACCCCGGTAGGCATCGGCCCTAGCGGACCCCGTCGCTTAGTGCTGACATATCTCTTTAAGGCGCGCGTGGGGTGGCCTTAACGTCTAGTAGCTTAGTTTTTTTAGCCCTGGCTGGAGGCCTTAATTTATTGAAGCACCCACAGGTTTTATTAGTTTTTTTTTTTCCACAAAAAATAAAATAAAAAATCTTTTTTTTGTCGCTGCGAATTTATTGAAAATTTCCGCGCGTGGAGAAACCTCTGCCTTTGAGTTGAATTTTTATATTATTTGTCGAATTATTCGTATTTATTTTTGTGAAAAAAAAGTAATGCGGGCCGTAGGCTTCTAACCAACTCCGTTCACATTATACACTCTGTTTTTGTACGACGGTACAAAAGTCAGCCAGTACTTATATAAAAAAAATAGGTATGTGTGGAATTTCTAAGCTTGTGTGGAACACAAATATAGTTTGATTTTGTACGTATATAATAATATGTCATTTATCAATCACCATAAAATTATCACACTAGTGACTAGAATAAAAGAATACAATTTCAATACCTACAAAAAATACCACAAATATCCTCTTCATTGTTGGTTCAAGGTCGAATTTTACGATTTCCCATAGATTCAGTCGGAGACGGATATATTATTTGCATAGAGACGGCGCCACAGATCCTAACCTCTTTTATTATGTGCTAATCACTATAGGATTTTTAGGTTGTGTATACAGGATGTTGCATGCTTGATTTGTATTGTTTTTTTTTGTTAGTAAGATTATTACTGTCAGTGAAGAGTAGGTTATAATGGCATTTAGTTGAACTTCTCTCTTTGTACACAGTATTCTATATTTTATAATTTAAAGGCTTGACATTTTTAACTGTACTTTGGCGGAATTAGTGAGGGTGAATCTCGATTTATTAACTACTAAATATTAATCATTTAATCATATTATCGCATTGGGTGTGAACCTGTAAGTATATTTCGATCCAAGGGTTATCGTAAGGGGTAGGTATCCTTTAAGAAGCCGCTCCATGTAAAATACTGGTATTCAGCCGCATCCGGTTTGACTGGAAGCCGACCCCAACATAGGATTGAAAAGACTTGACAGATGATGTAAAGAATTGCACTTACATACTCAAAACCACACTCCATAATTTCGCGATCACTTTCCTCACAATAACATAGATGTATGAAGCAAAATCCTTATTTCACCGTCATTCTCACCGCACTGTCAAGATGTCATACAAAAACTGAGACAACATAATATTAGGGTTCCGTAATCATTGCGGCGGCGGTGAAGCCAACCGCAAACGTTTGCGGTTCCGTACTCGCAATAATTCATGACATTGTTAAGAAAATGAACAAGGATATTTTGTGAGGGTGTAATTTTGCGTTATATTTTGTAAAAGCCGTATTTTATGCTGGTTTTCTTTGTAAGCGTATCCGTAGATGATTGATAGGTACCGAGGTTTTGTTTGTTATTGAGAGCTGCGGTAACGGCCCCGACTTACGAGTTGTAGGTCGTGGGTTCGAACCCAGACTGGCGCTTTACTTGTTGTAAATAATTTCATGACTACTGCTCTCAAAACGATGAAGGAATACATCGTGAGGAAGCCGGCTGGCTAAACTCCGCAGACGCAATGGATATTCTCTTCTCTTAGCGTGTCGATAGCAATTTAAATGTACTCGGCCCAGAATTCGGCTACTTGTTCGGTGCCATCACCAGCGTCCATCAGTTCCTGTAACGTGCAGCTGATAGGACACGCAGGACACGATATTAAGTGTCTCATCGTTTGTGGAACAGCACCACATTTACACTCCAAGGCGGAGTCATCTATGAATCTCCACCTGAACAGGTTTTCCTTGCTTCGGCCAACCTGGGGCCGGAGTCTGTTTAAAGACTTCCAGGTTACCCAAGGTGTACATGTATGTATATGTACATATATCCTAAACACGATAAAATTAAAAGTAAAACGACAATATTCATAAGAACATCAGCCTATATCTTCAAATATTGCGTGACGTAACAACATAAACATTGCATACTAATTCGAAGTCCCGGGTTCGTTTCCTGAGTCGCGTCGGACACATAAAAATGAACAAAAAATCTTTTGTTGTTTTACGTTCAAGGTTTCGTGTGAAAGAGAGGATAAGCAGAGGTCATTCTCTTGGAGTACAGACCTTTTAAGATGTTATAATGTTGTGTTTTGCAAAAAAAAAAAAACACGGGCACTCCGGGAGTGCCGACAGAAGTGAAAACAAAGCACAAACAGAATACCTACTTTGCCATCACTCACTGACATATCGGATATACATTAAAACCGAGTACATCCCGGGGACAGCCGAACACATCCGAAGCGGTGTCATTACAACTATTAGCAGTTCTTGCTCTCAAAACGGTGAAGGAAAACATCGTGAGGAACCCGGAATATCCTAGAACCAAAAGTTCGAAGACATGTGACATCCACCAACCCGCACTGGGCCCGCATGGTGGATTATAGCCCACTCTCTGGAGGCCTGTGTCCCAGCAGTGGGAACATTCTAGGCTGATTATGTAAAATAAGTTGGAAGGTACATGCCAAAGAAAAAATTAATAATGAACTTCCTAAATAAAGAAAGAAGAGCTATCGTCTGCCATCGTTAATTATAACTTCTTGCTAAAACTAATTTAACTACAGGAAAGACGTAGTTTAACTAATCAACATTCAAACAGCGTTGAAACATTATTGATAATCCAAAATGGCTGGAAGTTTTGGGTGGGCCAAATTATCTATAACAACTGATCGACGAGGCATGAATTTTAATTGCATTGAATCATAGTTAAAGTGACGGATTGACTGTCAATGATTTTGGATTTTGCATTTTGATATTATATCTATGCCTTTTGACCTGAAGGGCTCGTGACTAAATGAAAACAATCGTACGGGTCGATCGCAGGTAACTCTTGCCGGTCCGTGAAAGGGTGACTGTCCTGTACATACTGAGACCTCTCCGTGCGTCGGAGCTGTCATTCGTAGATCTTTGACAGTCGTTACGGGTAGTCATAAGCCCGAAAGTCTGATAACCAGTCTTACTAAGGGGTATCGTGTTACCCAGTAACTGGGTGTGGAGATCAGATAGGCAGTCGCTCCATGTAAAATATTGGTATTCAGCTGCATCTGGTTAGACTGGAAGGCGAACCCAATATAGTTGGGAAAAGGCTAGGAAGATGATGATGAATCACAGTGGCTTATAATATTCCCACGCAGCAGCAGACAGCAGCAGCAATACAGCAGGCTGTAATCCACCACGCGGGCGAACTGCTAGTTAGTGGATGTCACAATGTCTTCGAATTTTCAGTTCTAGGTCATGTCAGTTTTCCTTCACCGTTTTGTGAGCACTTCCATAATTTTCATAAAAATATGAATCAAACAGAAGATGAGAAAAAATAGCAATTAGCCAAACACGGCATAAAGATAGACTTCGGCTACCACCAATAAAACTAAAATTATAAAAAAAAAATGTATACTGCATGTTGATTATTATTTACAATCATTTACCAAATAGTTTTCAAGGCTTACCGCTGACAATGTTTAAATAAATACTTTTCAAACTATTACTTTTTAAAAGATATTATACCATTAAGGACTATTTAGAAGACAGAAATAGAAGCTGTAATTTGCCAGCTAGATTAATTGACATCGCTGACTGTGAATATATTTGCACGCCATGTTATGGCAGGATATGCTGAAACAAACTTACTGTAACACCGTACATGTACCATATTCTAGCAAATAAATATTTGATTTGAGAACAAAATGTAGATTAGAGAAACGATTGAAAAATTGTGTGAAAGATGATATGGCAAGAAAGGGGGTGAATAAATTGTCCTCCAGACCGTATTTCGGCCATGGCGAGAAATCTCAACGAAGACTAGCCTTCGGCGCGGGAGATGTTGTAGAGCACAAGTGTATGCGCAGACACAAGTGCACTCTCTCTTCCCTCACTCTCATCGACCGACGGGACGGCAATCCGACATGACCGGAGAGAGATCAGGCGCAGGACCAACGGCTTAAGGTGCTTTAAGAGGCATAGGGGTATCACACCACCAACTTCCAAACCCCCGGGCTGTTACTATGAAATTCCTAATTCAAAACCCAATAACACTTTGCCCGACCGAATGGCGTGAAGTCTAAGACGATGGTCAGGTAAAAATTATGAAGAAGAAGACATGTTGCAGCAGCTTTAAATAAAGTTGAATCCTGACAATAAAATCATACAAAAAAACACAAAACCCTTGACCGAAGCTAAACTCAAGCTTTAGCCACACCAAATTCCATCCATTTTCTAACTTTTTTTCTACGAAACCCATCTATCCTACCCAAACGTAGCGGCATATAGTCGTTTGAGTAGATTTTTTCGAGGTGTTGAAGTGCGGCGCCCGGATTCTGTTTGACAAATAAAGACGACATAACAAAAAACCCATTTGCATGTGTTAATAGTACTGGCATTGTTTTACAAGCACTTTTGAGGTCTACGTCGGATGGAGATGTTGTTTTAAAGTCTTTTTTGAAGACCAGTTTTAATTTTTTGTTATTTTTTTTTTGTGCTAAAATTGGTTTGGGTTGTTTATGAGAATTTGAGCCGTGGCCATCAGGCAACAGACTTGTGGAGTTTGTTGCCTGAACAGTGAAAGGCCCGAGATGGCAGTGCGCCTCTCTCTAGACTAGAGGAACGGTTGCCGTACGCGGCCGCTGAGGGTGACGGAGTCCGCATGGATTTATGCGGGCCAACACCTGGCCGGGGAAGCGTGACGAAATGCGCAAGCACTCCAGCACCCCGGCTACAGGTAGCAACAGGACACCGTGTGGTTTTAGTCAGTAAGACTCTGACAGACCCCTCCACCCACCCCAGGGTGGTAGACATCCATGAAGACTTCCAAACGATGAAAACGTCACGGGTAGTCAGGTTGACGAGCAGTGGTGGCTCAGTGGTAACGGCCGCAACTTACGAGTTGTAGGTCGTAGGTGCGAACTCAGACAGGCGCTTTACTTTGTGTAAATTATTTCACCAACACTGCTCTCAAAATGTTCTTTACTAACTTTTTAGACCTTTGTATTCTGCTATGCGTATGAAGTTTAATTAAAATCGGTTCATTCATTTCGAAAAACAAGGGCTTGAAAGTTCGTATGAAATGACGTATATTGTAATCGCTCTTAATTCATATTTGTTTACATTTTTGGCAAATAAATCGGGAACGCAGATTCTCTTAAGGTATGAGAAGAGGCTTTTGCTTTGTTGAAGCAAATTGCTAATCCATTGCTTCATAAGTTCGAAAAATTTAACTGCTCAACATGTAAATAACGCAATGAATGTTGTTGAACTGTGAAAATGAACCCGATTCCGATTGATAATGTGTTACGCAATTGCCCCGCTAGACACCACGAGTTCTGAATCATAACTATCTATATTTACTTACTTGTATACAAGTTTGTACATAGGTACAGGTACCTATTGATCCAATCCAATATAAGATTACGTTGCGAAGGCATTTTTCGTTGGCATTTTTAATCTTGATGCGATCTTTCTGAGTGGTTTAAGTTATAAACTTAATATGACGTTTATAACTTACTAGCCGCGCCCCGCTGTTTCACCCGCGTAAATGTCGATTCTGTGAGAATATCGAGATAAAAAGTAACCTATATGTTAATCCAGGGTGTCAGCTACCTCCATACAAAATTTTATCAAAATTGGTCCAGCCGTTTGAGCGTGAAGAAGTAACAAACTTTATATTATTATTGTGATTTAGGATGTGCCAACTTAGTAGATATGTCCAACTTAGTTGTGAGAGCAACATTGGCTCAGTGACGATTGCGACTTATGAGTTGTAGGTCGTAGGTTCGAACCTTGACAGGCGCTTTACTTTGTGTAAATTATTTCATCACCCCTGCTCTTAAAACGATGAAGGAAAACACCGTGGGGAAACCGGCTCTTAGAATCAACTAATTCGAAGACATGTGACATCTACCATTCTCACAAAATTCTCGCATGAGATCGCTAGACGAATGAGACAGTTTCCTTTATCAGCTAGATATATTATCTTGGAGATTTTCTCATACATTCGACTACCCTCCAAGTTTACGTTTTTAAATGATATAGCTACGAGTTGTGCGTGATATTAAAGTGAACTTTTCATATTTGCGCCTTGTCGGACGCGCGTTAATAATCATTTCATACTTGTAGCATACTGGCTTGTGTGGTGGACGCACCTGTGGTCGGCCGTCACTTAAAAGTTTAAAAGATCAAATTCCTCCCTCTATTTCTTCCATCGACGATTCTGTACGGAGAACTGATCTTACATAATTCTAAACATTAATTTATACTCTACTAGCTGTTGCCCGTGACTTCCGTCTGCGATCTAGAATAAAAAGAAGCCTTTGTCCTTCTCCAGGTTATGGTAAATGTTTGAGATGGGGTACCACGGGCATTACAAATATACAATATTTAATAATAAGATGGTTATTTAGGGGGTTCCATGGGCAAAAATATTTGCTCGTGGTACCCCAAGGGGGATTAGACTGGGGGACCACGGGCAAGTACCGATCCAAATCCATTCAGCCGACTTCTGTGCGGCTTTTAACGTCAAAGCGTAACAAAAAACAAACAAACAAACTCACTTTCGCATTTTCAATATTAGTTAAACTTTTTCAATATTAGTTAGGATTAGGATTTAACATTGTTGGCTTTTAAACAAAAAAAATAGTTGTTGTTTGTAAATCGTATTTGTGGAACACCTTCTCAGAAAATTTAAGTGGAAGTATTTATTTACTACAACTTAATAAAAGGGAGGTTTTAACACCTCATATTATTACGTTAACTGAATGAATACTAAACAAATGACTACTGCGGCATATAAATTCGTAAAAGACACTAAAACTTTACCGACAACCGGTGCATTTACCTCGCTTAATAACTGTGCAAAATCCTTAATGTCAGCGCATTGTATGGTGTTAATTTATAACTGGCACAGAGGTCGATATAACTGGTTGCGCAGTTTTGTGCAAAACGCTTATAATGTGCAGTTTTTGTGCAAAATGGTGATTGAGCGCAAAATTATATAGCCCAATGGTTGAGAATCTTCGTGAGTTCGATTCCCAGAATGTTGCACTTTTGATACACGTGAACTCACTTAGGCAGGTCTTCATGATGCACGTCGTTGAAGTGCATTAAAATAGTCTTTATTAGTTATCATCATTATCATTCTAGCCGAGAGACGTCTACAGCTGGACATAGGACTCCCCCAAGCGTCCGCGTCGCCACATCGATTGGATCTGTGCTTCTCTTCACCAAGTTATTAGTCTACCAGCTACTGTGCTAATATGAGGACTTTGTAGGCCTTGTAAACTTTAGATCTGTAGACCATTTTTTATTTTATTAAGTACTAGCTGCGCCCCGCGGTTTCACCTGCGTAAGTGTCGATCCCGTGGGAATATCGGGATAAAAACTATTCTATGTCCTTCCGCGGGACTCAAACTATCTCTATACCAAATTTCATCTAAATCGGTTCAGTGGTTTAGGCGTGAAAAGGTAACATATAAATCAAAAATGAAAATCAAAAGTCATTTATTCAAACTAGGCTGAGGATCAGCACTTTTCGAACGTCAAAATTACAAAAGACAGTCCCCCAAAACGCCCGCCCTTCTTAAAACGGTGAAGGAAAACATCGTGAGGAAACCGGCATGCCCTAGAACCAAAAATTCGACGACATGTGATATCTGCCAACCCGCACTGGGCCCGCGTGGTGGATTACGGCCCACTCCCTCTCTCCGAGGTGAGGCCTGTGTCCCAGCAGTGGGAACATTATAGGCTAGTTATGTATTATATTGGTTGACGATATCGTCAATGCACGTCAATACGTGGTTTCGAAGTAAGGCATCATTGAGTTATCATAGTGAATTCGAGCCCAGTTTAGGCTGTGCGTGGCTTGTCTGTCATTTCAGATTTTTAACCGACTTCCAAAAAGGAGGAGGTTAATGTTCGACTTTTTGTAGGTTTTTCTTTTATGACGTATGTTCATCGATTTCTCCGTCAATTGTTCAGAGGTATGAACATAGAATATTATTTTATTATGACGCAAACGAACGAGAACCTGAGAAGCGTTTGCTTTGCATTAGGACAAATTCCAGGTCGATATTATTATATAATTTCCGTACAAAGTTATGTTACGGTACGTTATATCCAAATTAACAACGAAGGAAGGGTTAACAGTTAACCTGTCAAAACCGGGTCGGGAACCTTTTAAATCTGACTTTAACACCTGTCATCTGAAATTATTTAAATTGTCCGAGAATTTTGAATGTTAAATGTATGACTACTGCATTTACATTCGTGAATATAATTATGGATATTACTATTACATATTTTTATTCGGAATCTTGTTATTCGTGATTTTCGTGTTGATTTTTTTGCAAATTAGGTTATTCTGGCTTTCCATCAGGAATTTCGCAGTAGCAGCCTTTTTTTATGGATATGGGAAATCATCTAATGACCCCTCCCGTTCTGGATGGAGCGGAAGGGAGTGTCAGACTCTTACTGACTAAAACCCATCCGTGTTCCTTCCTTAGCCCTTTATGTTCCGGGGTAGCGGTAACCCTTTCGAACAATCCCGCACCCCCGGCAGTAGCAGCCTGAAGAAACGTTGAAACGTTGAAAGAAACGGAGGGGCCCGTGGCTAAATAATAACAGCCGCACAGTCGATCAGGTTAAGTTACGCTTGCGGCTGTTGGTCAGTGGATGGTTGACCATCTTTACATACCGAGACCCTCCGTGCCTCGGAAAGCACGTTAAGCTGTTGGTCCCGGCTGTCATTCGTAGATCTTTGACAGTCGTTACGGGTAGTCAGAAGCCCGAAAGTCTGACAACCAGTCTTACCAAGGAGTATCGCATTACCCAGTAACTGGGTTATTTAGGTCAGATACAGTCGCTCCATGTAAAATACCAGTATTCAGCTGCATCCGGTTAGACTGGAAGCTGATTCCAACATAGTTGGGAAATGGCAGGCAGATGATGAGCCTGAAGAAACGTTCAAAATCTAGTCGCAATCTCAACTCAGCGACAATCAAAGTCAAAAACTTGTCAAAAATGTAGGGAAATTAGACGTATTTTTACAGATTGAGACAGAGATCAGACTGTGAACGTTCAGAATTGCGCCCCTGGAGTCTGCATTTGTGCCCGATGATGGAAATAGGGTCGCCCCCTATTACTTGGTACTTAAATGACTTGCGAATGAGGTACCTATACTCCATTTGTTTAGGTAATTAAATAAAGGTAAACAAAAAAAAGTTAACCAACTAAACGTAATATCACTCACTTCACTTGTCATGCTATGTCACAGTTGTACTCTTCAATTTAGCAACATTATTAGCGAATTATAAAGTTGCTAAATTGAAGAGTACAACTGTGACGTAGCATGACAACTGAATAGACTGGTATTACGTTTAGTTGGTTAACTTTTTTTTGTTTACCTTTAGTTAATTACCTAAACAAATGGAGTATAGTGTTAGTACACTTCTGCCTAACCATTCGGGGAATACTTAGGCGTGATATTATGATATGTTATGTTTTTAGCAAATAGGCCGTTTGTTTTTGTCACCGAGGACGTAGATTGTCAAAGTAGGTATAACATGTAGATATGCAAGTCAACTCGCTACTAGAACGCAGCATGGAAATTATCACAAAACTTCTTGTCAATGACATCCTCAGTTGGACATACAGTCTGAAGCTTTATGCACTTAACAAAGAATCGCTAAAAAAACTAAAATAAATAGGTAAATTATTAAACAAAAACCGCATCATAAATCATAATCGGCCCATTCGTTTAGGAGCTATACGATGCCACAGACAGACACAAAGACTCGTCAAACTTATAACACCCCTCTTCTACGTCGGGGGTTAATAATGACATGAAATGTGGGTACTACAAACTGCTTATTTTACAATCTTAAACCCCAAATAGTAAGACTTTTTAACAGTAACCTGACAACTTCAATCGAACCTAGGACATCCCTTCACCACGACCACACCATAGTGACATAAAAAATGCCATTACAAAAAAAAATATGTAAAGCCGCGATAAACTTATGCCGATAGTCTTCGGAGGAACAAGGAGCGTGAGAGCGAGAAGTCCGAGTGTGAAGAAGACAGAGGATTGCATCATGGAAGGTGTAAAAGATGAAACACGAAAGTGACGCGTGTTTTAGTGATGGGGTGTTTTTGCAAATTGGATTTGTCGATAAAACTATCTTTTTGGTTTTGTTAAGTATTTTTCTGTGTACTTAGGTATTTGCTGGTCTTATGCCATTATTGAATTGATTTTGATACAGGTTTTTGGCTGGAATTTTAATTTTAGACCACCTGAGTGTCCAAGTCGGTACATCAATGACGAATAGCCATTTTTATTATTATTAAAACTAAATTTTCATTTAGTTTTAAATTATGGGACGTTTCTAGTTGAACTAAAAGAATTACTCTTCGTAGTTATTGCCGAAGGTAGATGTCACGATCATGCCAAATTTAGCATTAGCATTCTAGTATTTGATTTACTTAAAGTTCTAATTATCATCCTATTTTTGTAAAACCTGCAGAAATGAAAACCATTGTTTGGGATAATTATTAAAAATAATGAGAAATTATTTACATGCTATAAGCCTTTTGTAATATCTATTATGGAACGCAATAAATAAATGAATATATGAGTATTTATTTACTAAGAGTTATCTTTTTCGTCTAACATGGGTAAATAACTCCACCTATCTACATCTTACTCTTTGTCCACAATAAGCAATCATCACTCGATTAAACAAACAACCACAATAAATCCGAAACTATCGATATCGACACCCAAACTATGTCCCAATCCCGTCCCCAGAGGTCACGGCCTAAAGCCGTCTTGAAACGAGTTCCCCGCGGTACCGTCGACGACTAAATAATAATAATATACACACACAACACACACACAACTCACACCCACACACACGACCTTAGGAAGCGAAGGAGCGATGAAGGGGGCAAATTCCGCACTTTTTGACCCCAACACAGGAATAAAAGGGGTATTGTTTTCTTGGTTGCATTTAGATTTATTTGTCATCGCTTCGACTGTTGAAGGTTGTACTAAGAATCAGGTAAGTTATCTTTCGTCTCCTGAAGATCAATTCCCGTAATTAAAGACGTCCAAAATCTTTAGGCAATCTCATCTCAGCGACAATCAATGTCAAAAACTTGTCAAATATGTAGAGATTTTGGAGGTATTTTTGACAGATTGAGACTGAGAACAGAGTGTTTAAATGCCCTTCAAAGAACCTGTCAAAATTATTTGCTGGGCAGGTAATATACAGGGCAGGTCAAAGTGACAGTTAACAGTTCATGAACACATGGTACAAAATTGCATGACAACTTTTTCGTCGAATGACCTGCAAATGTTATAACTGTATGGTGAGGCCCGTGTAGGCGTCTCATTTTGTTGTTGTTGTCACCTATGTTAATGTTATTGTCCTTTCGGTCTCGTGGTCGCAAGTGCGACTGCTGAGCGTGGAGTCATGGGTTCCATTCCCAAGTCGGGCAAAGTGTTATCAGGTAGTTCCATTAGAAATTTCTTAATAACAGCCCGGAGTTTCGAAGTTGGCGGTGTGATATGCGTGCCTCGGAAAGCACGTTAAGCCGTTGGTCCTGCACCTGATCTCTCTCCGGTCGTATCGGATTGCCGTACCATCGGACTATGAGAGTGAGGGAAGAGGGAGTGCACCTGTGTCTGCGCGCACACTTGTGTACTATAATATTTCCCGCGCCGAAGGTACTCTCCGTTGAGATTGGCCGCCATGGCCGAAATACGGCCTGGAGGACTATTTTTTACCTGACTGCGGCGAAGCAAAAAGGAGGGTTATGATTTTGACCAGTATGTATGTTCATCTGTTCCCATCATAACTTCTAACTAAACTACTTGTCATATTTGACAAATGAGGTATCGTTGGAAGCGTCTTAATCGTCCGCTGGTTATAGGCTATGTGACGTCACATTAAATTGAATATGGCGCCCTCTAGCGGAAATAAAGTCATGACATAAAAAACTTTTCTAATCATGCCGTGTTGGGTATCAAATGAAAGGGTTTAATTAGCACATTAATTCATCACGGGAAGATACTTTTTTGTTTCATCCTTTTCAGTAGTCGGGTTTTAGTTGTTTTAATGTTAATATTGTAACCTATAATATATTATCCCACGGCTGGGCAAAGTTCTCCCATATAATTTTTCAAGTTTCTTTGTGTTTTTCCCTCTCCAGTCAGGAATGAGTCCAAATCGTCGCGCGTCGATATCTTAAAGGCAATAAAGTTATCAACAGATGAGAATAACTGGTTAATAATCTTTAACTTTATTTTATCTGTTTTGCAAAGTTGTCACACTTAATATTATAAAGGCGACAGTTTGTGCGTATGTGTGTGTTTATAATATGTTTGTTACTTCTTCACGCTCAAACAGCTGGACCAATTTTGATAAAAAAAATTGTGTGGAGGTACCTGACACCCTGAATTAACATAAGTATAGGCTACTTTTTATCCCGATATTCCTACGGGATCGACATTAACGCGGGTGAAACCGCGGAACGCAGCTAGTAAGATAATAAAAGTCGACGTCGTCGTATCCTTTCTGCTATATACTTACCAACAAACTGCTATCTTTGAGAGGATTTGTATGCTAAGCCGGGTTATTATTATAATCATCTGTTTCATACATTTTGAGCCGCTTACCATCATCATCTGTGTAGCCTTTTCCCAACTATGTTAGGGTCAACTTCTAGTCTGACCGGATGCAGCTGAGTACCAGTATTTTCCATGTAGTGACTGCCTAGCTGATCTCTACAACCCAGTTACTGGGTAATACTATACTCCTTGTTAAGACTGGTTGTCAGGCTTTCGGGCTTCTGACTACCCGTAACGACTGTCAAAGATCCACGAGTGACAGCCAGGACCGACGGCTTAACGTGCTTTCTGAGGCACGGAGGGTCTTAGTATGTAAAGATGGTCACCCATCCATGGACTGACCGCGGCAAGCGTAGCTTAACCTGATCGATCGACTCTTGCGGCTGTTATTACTTAGCCACGAGCCCCTCCGACGACGATTGTTAAAGATGTCGGAAAAAATCATGCCGACTGGGAGCTAAGGTAAACGTACCAATAGTCGTCGGGTTTTGATATTCACTGACTTTGAAGAACTGCTGCGTGAGAAGTATTTCATTTATAATGAAACTTTTTGCATAACGCAATAGATAAATTGTCCGTTATTCTAAATAAGTTGTTAATTTTTGTAATTTTTTGTGATAATAAATACTTATTTAAGCAAATGTGAAAAAAGGGCGATTTGTACCAGTACTCGCCAGATTTGTACTATTACTCATCAAAAGGACCCAGTAGTCGTCAATTATTGATGCTAAAATGAACTTTCGGGCCTTGACGTAGAGTTCAAGATGATTACACATTAAAACATATTGTGATTGTCTTTCATATGAGTTGCAAGTCTAAGAATCAAAAGGTAGGTAGAAAAATAAATCGCAAGAAATTACTAAAGGTTGTGAGCTGTTAGCAAACTAGGTAGGTCAATTCTAATATATTTTAGCTTAAAAAATTAAGATATCCGAATCACAGAATCAGTTTTTATCAGAATAAAGGAGATCAGTCCGTTGTATATTAAGTGTCTTATATGCAAAAAATAGTTATAGTAACACTCGCAGAGGTTTGTTGTCATAGTAGGTAATACTTGTTTATGGTCACCTTTCTTTGATTTTCGCCAATCGGTAGTTAATATTTCAGCCGCTTATAACTACGAGAATGCTTGGGTAATGATTGAGCATAAAATATATAGGTAATAATTGTACCGAAGCAGGATCTAATTTGTGTTTGACGTTACATCGCAAGTGCAGTGCGCCCGACCCTCCTTTTTACTATGCGTCGAAATTTCAATTCGCAAAAAAATGTTTAGCTACTAGGTGCCATTGTCAAGAATTGACACAGCACTACTAGGGCCTAAAGAGAATCAACAGAAGTATTGAAGTTGACAATAGCAAAATAATTTCAAATGTCTCATATTGGCCGTAAGTCCGGCCAAAAATTAAAAAATCTCAATAAAAGTAAGCTTGCTTCATTAGGAATTCAATAAGCCTCAAAAGCCTAGTACTGAGCAAATACAATAGCTACGGCAGTATCAGAAAACAATAGAAAATCTGCAGCAAGTAGAATAAAAGTTAAAGATGTCTTATATCGACCGTAAATCTGCTTAGAACTGAAAAATATCACATACGGTGAAAGGTTGCTTTATATAAAACGCAATGAGCATTCTTTTTTCGTGTAGAAATCCTCATGGATAACCTCCGTGTGGGAAGAACTGAGGGTTATGTCGGACTCCTACCGACTTAAACCCCACTGTTCCTTCTAGTACCATGAGTCCGGGACCCGGGAGATACTTGTACATTCGCCGCACCTCCGACTAGTATTAACCCAATCAAAAGCCAACGAAAGAAAGTTTTAGATCATAAGAAACACAAGAAACCTACAAAATCTACTTATGAGCGAATTAAAAAGCTAGGGTAATACCTACCTAAAATAATCGCCAATCGCCATGTTATTAATGGACGGCGCCCTGGCCTGTCATCGTGCAAGTATGTGTGAAGATTTCGAGAACATTAGGAAGATTCAACGGCAGAAGACTTAGTAAGAAGATACCTCTTTATATGTGAGGATTTGATTGGAACTGTAATATCCACGCTCGATCTGAGTGAGGTACTGTTGTAAAACTAGCATCATTTAGCCAAGGCTTATTATAGCTCATTATTATATCTTTCCCAGTAAGGCAGTTTCGGTTAGAACTGAGAATACTTTTTATGGGCCGAGCGAGTGGAGCGCGTTTGCGATACAGCGAAGCGAGCCCTTCCTAGATACAAATAAGCAAAGCACGCTTAATCGCACGATGAGCGCGCTTAATCAAAAGATGGGCTTACTTCTCATGCTGGTCTTAACAGCTTCTAAAACCAGCAAGCGAAGCGATCCCATCTTCAACACGAGTGAGCTGAACGCACTTACGCATGAAAAGTGCGAGCGAAGCGAGCTCTATTACGAGTGAAGCGCGAGCACAGTTTCGTGCCGAGCTAGCGAAGCGAACCCAATGACGCGACGACTAAGTAGAGCACGCTTAAGTACTCAAGAAATGAGTGAGCGAAGCGAAAACAGCTTAAGAGAAACCCAGTTTATCGTCAAATGTAGCCCAAACCTTATTACATGTTTGTAATACGCCAGCACATCAAGCTACCCGAAACTGTAAAATTTTCCCAATCAATTTTGAACCTTATGCTTTAGCGATAAAGTTGAAAATATTTACAATATGACGAGTTTAGAGGCACGTGTTAAGCGTGTCCCAGTAATCGTCAAAAAAGTACTTAAAATGACGAGATTTGGGTCAGTTAGGAATTTTTAGGTACCAATAGATGTCACGTTAAAAATAAAGTACTTTTATGATAAAAGTGTTCTAAATTTCAAGTTATATCATTAGTAAATTAACTTAACTAATACCTCAAACAATCAGACTTAACACATACCCCACTGAAGGTTCGTAAATCAAAACACCAAACTACGTGCTGAGTTTGACATTTAGCAGCTAAACTTGCAAAAAAATGAAAAAATTGTGGGACACACTTTTTAAGTGTGATATCTCAGCCATCATTACAGTTAAAACTCAGTGTTTTATTTTAATTGTGCAATATGTTACAAAAAATATAATATTAGGTCCTTACATATGAAATTGGCGTTTTGTATGGAAGGAACAAAAAGTCGAATATTTTTTAATATTAGGTCCTTACATATGAAATTGGCGTTTTGTATGGAAGGAACAAAAAGTCGAATATTTTTTAATATAATATATTTAATTAATCAAAGTATGAACCATTGTTTTCAATGCACTTTTGCCATCTTATAGGTAGTTCATTGATCCCTTTACTAAAAAAACCAGTCGGACGGGAATCAATAAAATCTTTGAAGGCGATTTGGACTGCCCCATCGGAGTTGAATTTTTTCCCTTGCAAAAAGTTATCCAAATTGCGAAAAAAATGGTAATCTGTTGGAGCAAGGTCCGGGGAGTACGGAGGATGTCTAAGACATTCCAATTCAAGCTCTTCTAATTTGGTAGCCGTCTGTTGCGCAGTGTGTGGTCTGGCGTTGTCGTGCTTTCAAGCTTTTTAATCTTCCCAATTTGCTTCAAGTGAATTAAAACAGTTTTATCACTAACATCGAAGCCTGCAGCTAACTCGGACGTGGTTTGCGATGGGTCCGCTTCCACAATAGCCTTCAATTCTCCATTATCAACTTGGGTCTCAGGCCGTCCACGGGGCTTGTTCTGCAGGTCGAAATTTCCAGAACGAAAACGTTGGAACCAAAAACGAACTGTGTTTTCTTTTGCAACATGACCGCCATACACATCATTCACCCTTCGAGTCGTTTCCGCAGCACTAGTGCCACGGCGGAACTCGTACTCGTAAATAATGCGATATTTTAAATTTTCCATTTTGTAAAATGAGTGACGCAAACAGAAAAAACAGAAGAAAAAAAACAAATGAATGACGGTCATCGAAGCACAAATACATGAGTAAATAGCTGTACAAATTTGAATTTGGAATTCCTTACCAAAGAGGAGAAATTCGTGATTAAAGTGGCCAGTACGAAAAACGCCAATTTCATATGTAAGGACCTAATATTATATATTGCCATAAAAATGGGCCAGTTAAATGTTTAGTAGAAAAAGATATTGATGTTTTTAGACAATTTGACGACTTCTGGGTCACTGTCGACTTCACCCGCGTTTACCTTAATGCCTACCGAGTAAACCAATAATTTTTATATTATCTCAATTTAAACAAATATCCACTTTATTTTAATGTTGATTAAGTTGATTTAAGCGTGACTAGGTATTGAAAAACTTATAAAAATATTTGAAGTTGTAACGTAAACTGAACTTTATTGTGTAGGATTTAAAATTATTTTTCCATAATCTCTTATTATTTGTTTACATTTTTGGCAAAGAAATCGCGAATGAAGATTATATGAAAACAATGTACAGACGCCAGCACATCAAGCTACTACAATCTATAAAATTTCTTTAATAGATTTCCAACTTTATCGCTAAAACATAAGGCTCAAAGTTGATTGGGAAAATTTGACAGTTTCGGGTAGCTTGATGTGCTGGCGTCTGTACAAATGGGATTTTTCCGACATCCCCGCGAAGCCACGGTGAAAAGCTAGTAAGTAATTAATACAGGAAAGACAAAGCACAAGTAAACAGTAGAATATTTGCCCAATCTCGCAACCTAATAGTTCTATTGGCCGGAGATTGGCACTGCCAACATAACAATAGCGACCGGGATTTGGAATAAATTAGTCATTTCCTACTGGAATATTCGTTACGGAATTTTCTCATAGACTACTTAGTATATAGAGTGGACAAATTGTTTCATAACACCACACCTATATTCTCCGAAGGGTTAGGCAGGGGTGGGACTTGTGGCTAAGTAATACCAGACGCACGGGTCGATCGATCAGGTTAAGCTACGCTTGCCGCGGTTGGTCCGTGGATGGGTGACTGTCTTTACATACCAAGACCCCTCCGTGCCTCGGAAAGCACGCTAAGCCGTTGGTCCCGACTGTCATACGTGGGACTTTGACAGTTGATACGGGACGTCAGAAGCCTGAAAGTCTGATAACCAGTCTTACTTACCAAGGGGTATCGTATTACCCAGTAACTGGGTTGTGGAGGTCAGATAGGCAGTCGCTCCATGTAAAATACTGGTATTCAGCTGCACCCGGTTGGATTGGAAGCCGACCCCAACATAGTTGGGAAAAGGCTACATACTAAGACCCTCCGTGGCTCGGAAAGCACGTTATTGCAATTGGTCCCGACTGTCATACGTGGGACTTTGACAGTTGATACGGAGCGTTAGAAGCCAGAAAGTCTGGCAACCAGTCTTACCAAGGGGTATCGTATTACCCAGTAACTGGGTTGTGGAGGACAGATAGGCAGTCGCTCCATGTAAAATACTGATATTCAGCTGCATCCGAGAGACTGGAAGCCGACCATAACATAGTTGGGAAAACGCCAGATGATGATGTAAGTCGTATCTGCAAACATAACTCTGTGACCCGCCATCACAGTTTAAGGATCTTCTCGACGGTTGACCTATGCAAATAAGACCGTAGTTCCCTCACTAATGCCACTATTAAAATAATATAACCGTACTATCTACTAAATAAAATTAATAAATTAAAATGGTAACTGTTATTTTCAAGTTTACTGTTTTGCTAGATGGCGGGTAGGGCTGGAGAAAACAAACGAGCAGTAGTCCTTTCTAGCCCGGGATCGAAAGATCTGGAAGTCATATAGTGGCGTGCATTGCATATAGGCATATAAGCAGTGCCTACCTCGATATATCAACATAAGCCTGTCAATTACGTTTAAGTGTGTGCTCCACAATTATAAGAAACTCACTAAATTGTTATACCTAACAAAACACAAAATCTTCATACAAACACGCGCGGCAGTAGGCCGTCGCCGGACGGCCTACTCGGCTCCCGTACTATTCGCACATTGTCATTGGTCTTTACTCGTTTAAGTTAATACGACAAAATTAAAAATACGTACGTCTCACGCGTAATACCATGACGTTCGACCTTCGCAATTTATCACCCTGAAGTAGGCATGCCTACTCACATAACCACACTTGTGACCTCACTTTTTTTTCTGATTAGTGACCGCGTTTGCCTAGACTAGACCTGGCCTAGTGCCTACCTATTCTGAAAACCATTGCACGCCACTGAAGTCATACATCCGTCGCCTCATACATCTGAGGGGCAATGAACGTTCACAGTCTGAAGGCCAATTATCGTAATTTAAAATGCTCAAAATCTAATCGCAGTCTCGTTTCGGCGACAAGCAAATGTCAAAAACTTGTTAAAATGTAGGGAAATTAGAAGTATTTTTTGACAGATTGAGACTGAGATCAGACTGTCAACATAATCAGCCAATAATGTTCCCACTGCTGGGACACAGGCCTCCTCTCTGTAAGAGGGAGTGGGCCGTAATCCACCACGCTGGCCCAGTGCGGGTTGGTAGATGTCACGTCTTCGAATTTTTGGTCGAATGTTCTAGGACATGCCGGTTTCCTCACGATGTTTTCCTTCACCGTTTTGAGAGCAGTGGTGATGAAATAATTCACACAAAGTAAAGCGCCTATCTGGGTTCGAACCTACGACCTACAACTCGTAAGTCGCGGCCGATACCACTGGGCCACCACTGCTCTAGATCAGACTGTGAACGTTTTTAAAATTACGAGAATTGCCCCTCTGATCTCAGTCTCAATCTGTCAAAAATACCTCTAATTTCCGTAAATTTTGAAAAGTTTTTGACATTTGTTTGTCGCCGAGATGAGACTGCGACTAGATTTTGAAAGTTTTAGATTACGAGAATCGGCCTTCAGGTCCAGTTGAAAACCAGCATCAGGCACTAGTTGTCTTGTATTTTTGCTGAACTGGGGCTTTTTGGCGCAGCCGTGAGGCACACTTTCCTAGTAATTTCTTACATCGGACTTTGCACTTTTTTTATTTATTTTTATCTTTATTTTTGTAAGTTCGATTATGTATCTGGTGTATTGTGTCTTTTAGTCTGTGCTAAATAAATGCATTTTGTTTCTTGCTTTTATTTATTTCTTCTTTTCCTTATTTTTCTTTTCTTTTTTTTTCTTTTTTTTTAAAGGAGACTTCGAATACAAATTTGTAACTATTTGCTGATTTGTGACAATAAACAATTTTTTATTTTATTTATTTATTTATTAAAACTTTATGCACTAGTGAAAACTGTACAAAGGCGGACTTAATTTACCCAGTAACTGGGCTGTGGAGGTCAGATAGGCAGTCGCTCCATGTAAAATACTGGTATTCAGCTTCATCCGGTTAGACTGGAAGCCGACCCCAACATAGTTGGGAAAAGGCTAGGCAGATGATGATGTTGATGGTGATAATGTCAACGTGGTTGTAGTTCGCATGTGGCCATGTAGATGCCGCCACAAACTTTTAGGAAAATAACATGTTTGTTAGAGGTCAGCAATAAACTCAGCATTATCGCCAAATACAGATTCTGCTGCACATGTACCCGATCAATCGCTCTCCGGGACATTTTGCACACGCAAACTTATTCTTTGTTCAGCCAAATTCATTGTGTTGTAACAACATAAAGTATAGCATGCAAATAACTGATATAACATAAATATAACGGGTGTTACAAGAAAGGCATTCTGTATAATTATGGAAACGTAGGCGCATGCGCCGCATATTTAGTTCTACACCTATGGGGCAGGTCTGAAGTAGAACGTCGTATGTGCAAATCGGCAAACGTAAAGGTGCTCCCTCATCGGGAGCATTCGCCTGTAATGTAACGTTACAGATTCGAACATTACATCAGTGAAGGAGGAGAACCGAGCATTACAATGCGCACCTTGTAATGATACAATGTGTATGTGTGTGTATGTGTATGTATGTATGTATCTATGTATATATTGTATTTTATATTCATTTCCTAACTAGTTATCATGTATGTTGCACCTGCCATGTTTTGTCTCTGCATCACCCTAAGGTTGACTTGTAGAAAATGCGTCAGGCATTAAGTCCGCCTTTGTACAGTATTATTTTTTTACTTGTGCATAAAGTTTTAATACATAAATAAATAATACCTTGATACAACTTGTAACATCAATGCGCTCCACTTGTAAAAAGTCAAATCTGTAATGTTACATTACACGCGAATGCTCGTCAGTCAGGGAGGTAGTATTGTAATGTAACGTTCCAAGTCAAATCTGTAATGTTACATTACACGCGAATGCTCGTCAATCAGGGAGGTAGTATTGTAATGTAACGTTCCAAGTCAAATCTGTAATGTTACATTACACGCGAATGCTCCTGGTGAGGTAGCACCTTAAGGTAGGACGCTCTCAAGCTAGGTAGTGTGACGATCTTTGCAGGGTGGCTGGTGGCAGCTGAAATGAGATTTGCTAAAAATAAAGTTGAATGGCGTGCAATAGCAGAGGCCTATGTCCAGCAGTGGACTGCTAATGATGATGGGGAGTTTGTTCCGCTACTTCTTTTCCCCAGCGAAAGCACTAGGAAGTGGCGAAGGGCGGGCGTTTTGGGGGACTGTCTTTTGTAATTTTAAGGTTCGAAAAGTGCTGATTCTCAGCCTAGTTTGAATAAATGACTTTTGATTTTCATTTTGATGATAGTGCAAATGTTCTAATTGGTGACGTAAGACGGATACATTAGAAGATAGGTTTTTTTTTTAAACAAATTTGGGTTTGTTTTTTGCACTAAGTATGATTTATTTTTGAGCTCAACTGTAAATAATGAGACAAAATTACTTCTTCTATTGTTACCGAACTTAATTAGCTTGCCTAAAGACGAGGCGATATAAAAGTGTGGCATTACTGTATCGCTTCACATGTGTATCTGCCTAGCCTTTTCGAAATTATGTTTTATTTATTTCTTTATAATAGTTAATTTCAAAATGGGATTGCAAAGTTTACATATGTTGCATACATAAAAAGTATTTGGATTCAACTATAAAATAAAGATGGGTGAAGTACTGTTCTCCTAGATAGGCTAGAATTTAGCCTGTATTAAGAAAAAAATCTTGGGATCAGCTTCCAAATTAACCGGATGCAGCTGAATATTTTACATAGGACTGCATATCTGACCCCCTCGTAATGGTAAGACTGGTTGTCGGACTTGAAGAAGAATTGTGTGTTGTTTTACGCAGCAAATAAAGCAAAAACACAGATACGCCCTTTTAGCTCACAGCAGTAGCATTATTTACGTCTACAACTTTATAAATTAAAAGCGTTTTTATCGTTAAAATAAGTTTAATTAACCAGACGAGTATGCATGCAAATATCAGCTAGCCGGAGAATGTATGGAAATAACTCAGTGCTCGTCTTTCCTAAATAGGTGATCTTTATTCCGAGTATTTCTGAGTATAAGTTGCCTATCAGTAGTTTTGGTGGCATTTCAAGATCTTTAAGAATTTGTTGAGGATTGTTGAAGATCGATTTCTCGGTACAATTTTTTGTAAGTATTCACTTTTTCATGTACAGTCAGAACCAGAGTCAGTCTCTACTGAAGTTTTTGCGGAACCGACATTGTTAATAGGGACCATCGAACGGGGCAGTAAAAAAATTATATACACACGTTAGACGCTCGATGGACAATCAGCCTCACACCTACTGACTCACCACTCCTTTTACCAACGACGTGAGCTATTCTCTCACAACTTAAGAGGACTACATGACTTAAAACGCGGTCTTTGTCGGACTGCATAGAAAAGAAAGAAAAGCGCGATGACAAAACGCTGGTAATTTATGGCAAAATATGAAGCAATTATTTATTTCGAAAAATCTATTATTTGGACTAAAAAACTAAAACACTAGAGTTTTAGTATGTTGCTTGTAGAATAATCTGACAAAAAATCATAATGATTGTATGTATACCTATTGTATGGTTTTCATTGTGAAAAGAAAGTTTTTAGAGGTATCTTCATGATTTTTTTCTATCGTACCAAATAATTGTTGTATTATGTTTTCAACACACTATCTACCTAGCATATATCCTGAAGAATATCATATAATTTTTTTGATTTTGTTTACTGTAGTCGATCATATATTTTTATTGTTTCTAAAACTTGCGTTTTTTGCGTTTAGGTCCTGTAAGCCCCTTAAGCCGACTAAAGAACTCAAGAAAAGTATATTTATTGTCAAGACCCCACCTTTAACACTCTTTTGCACTTATTTTAGCATAATCCAGCCACACAATATATTTTGGCACACGACTTAGCATTCAAATGTCCAAAATGAACGCCTAAGGTGTTCGAAAACCCACGACAGTTAAAAAAAAGCGAACAAGCGAGAGTCGGACTCGTTCACAAGGGGTTCCGTACTGCCGTAAAATATTTAAAACTACATTATCATCATTTGCTTAGCCTTTTCCCCAACGATGTTGGGGTTGGCTTTCAGTGTAACTGGATGCAGCTGATTAGCAGTATTTTACATAGAGTGACTGATTATCTGACCTCCACAATCCAGTTACTGTGTAATATGCCCCTTATATTTAACACTTCATTTTTTTTAACGCCGAATAAATCACGTTTCATGTATGGACCCTCCCATTTTTTTTATGGATGGGAAATCATCAAATGACCCTCCCTAGTTTAATATTTTATTTTTATTATTACTTTTTGTTATAGCGGCTATAAGTAGTATTACACACTATGTGAAAATTTCAAGTGTCTACCTATTTTGGTTCAAAAGATGCAACCCTGTGACAGACGGATGGACAGCAGAGCCTTAGTAATAGGGTCCCGTTGGCATCCTTAGGTACGAAACCCTAAAAATGCAAAAACTGCCTTCTGATTACCATATAATAGTCTATAAAGTGATAAAAAGTTGTAATCATATTATTTACAAGGTATTCCCGCCGAGCCGGCCGCCATTTTAAAATGGCGTAATGAAATGAGGGAAATAACAATGTTTTTACCTTCTTATTTATTGTTGAGGTAGTTATTAAATATGTCTGTTTGTTGAGATTTTTCACAGTTTACTTTATTCGTGTATTAAATAACATTTATTTTTCTTCAGGGAATTTTTCAGTAGTAGCCCGGAGACTGGACTTGTAGGTACAGTCAAACAAGCTATTTGGTATACAGGCAGCTAGCTTGCAACTGCTTTTAAACAATGGTGTGCTGAGTAAGTCAATTCTATTATACCACTCTATTTAATTCGGGATGCCGTAAGCGGAAAAGGTTATTTAACGCACAAAATAAAATTAGATATTGGCAGTGTAGTCGAAAGATGAATATTTTTGCCTGTATACCAAATAGCTTGTTCGACTGTACCTGGTTAGTGGCAATAGGCTCGCCCCCTATTACATGGGATTTAAACATAACTAGCGTAATAGGTACATCTCTGCCTAACCTTTCAGAGATTATAGGCGTGAAGTTATGTAATATTTTTTTTTTCAAGAAACATGTACAGACGCTAGCACATTAAGCTACTACAATCTGTCAAATTTCTTTCATAGATTTTCAACTTTATCGCCGAAGTATAAGGTTCAAAGTCGATTGGGAAAATTTGACAGTTTCGGGTGGCTTGATGTACTGGCGTCTGCTACTGGAAGGGAGGTATAAGTACAGGCGACCGCATGTTAGTTACCACTTTGACCTTGAGCTGGCCTAGTATAGTACGGAGTTTCAATACATTATTATGAGGCCAGCTTGGTCTGGTTTGTATCACTGACGAGCAGTCGACTGTACTCTTTAGTCTATGAAATCTAAGCGCCTTTTTTGTTAGATGGAGAAACATCTGCCTAGCCTTGGTAACAACCCAACTATGTTGGGGTCGGCTTCCAGTCTAACCAGATGCAGCTGAATACCAGTATTTTACATGGAGCTATCGCCTATCTGACCTGCACAACAGCACAACCCAGTTACGGGGTAATACGATACCCCTTGGTACAGTTCGCGTCAACTAACTTTGCCGCTCTGAAGTAGGCAACAAATCACTGCGCAGTAGTTTAATCATAGGAATAAAACAGCAGCGCGCATGTAGCGCTGTAGATGCTATATTATATTTTGTGATCATTCCTATTAGATTAAAGCCATGTCACAGTATTTTGCTTGTAAAGTTTCTCTTCTTTAAAACGCCAAGCAAAGCCACGTCCAAAACTAGTACTTAACGAAAAAAATACCACTTTTTATAATGTATCATAAAAAACTCTCCGAAACAGATAAGTATGGTAAAAAGAGTATCAAAAAATATTATATTCTTTAAACAAAAATAAAAAAATATAACACGCTACAAGCCTTACACGGGTAGCCACCGCGAAAGGGTTAGGGTTGTCCCAAACTGCAGTTTATATTAAAATACGCTTAATAACAAGGAAATTGCCGAGCGAAAGCGATTCTGTAAAAATGTTACCGTTAAAACATAGGTGGGGTAGCGGGATTGTCCGAAAGGGTTACCGCTACCCCGGAACATAAAGGGCTAAGGAAGGAACACGGGTGGGTTTTAGTCAGTAAGAGTCTGACACTCCCTTAGTCCCTTCAGCTCCACCCAGAGCGGGAGGGATCATTTGATGATATCCAATAAAAAAAAATACGTGTGGCACTCGGGAACTGCCGCGGTAAAGCTATTGCATAGCATTTTTTATCAACTTATGCGAGCTTCGTACAGTCTACACGCATACGTCTAGTCGCACGCACACAAACACCGTGCCGAAGTCTGCCGAACTGAAACGATGTTAGACGATGCACGGCTTTCAACGCCGCACCGCTGTGCCGGTCGGAGTGGGGGGTATAAGGTTTATTTTCGTTACGGAATTTCTGGATTCGGTCGCCGCGCTCAAAGCCCGCGATAAAAACTATGCAATAGCTTAAAAAGTGAGCTGTCAATCCCTAGCATCAGGTGGAACGGCAGCCCACTTCACCCATACTACGTTCGCGATTTAATTGCCAAAAATGTAAACAAATATGAATTAATGAAAAAATAACTTTAATTCCTACACAATAAAGTTCAGTTTACGCTACTACTTCAAACATTTTTATAACCTTTTTCAATAGTGCTAGTCACTCTGAAATCAACTTAATTAACATTCAGATAAAGTTGATATTTGTTTAACTTGAAATAACATCAATGCCAACACAAAGAATAGACCTTAAGTTTCAAGGTGAAATTTTCACAGAATAGACCGTCTGGATTGTTAGGAAATATGTAATCACGAACACATGAGACATTTCAGCATTGTCTTTCGGCTATTGTAGATGTTACCAACGTTACCTACAGGTGGGTCAACGGACGATGCCTCAGAGCAGCTTAAAAAAAAGACAAATCAAAGTTCATCATCATGTTCATGTCCTTCGTCATCATCATTTCAGCCGATAGACGTCCACTGCTGGACATAGGCCTCCCCCAAGCACCTCCACTTCGACCGGTTCTGTGCTTCTCGCATCCAACGGGTTCATGTCCTTATTCTAATTTATTTCCCATAGCCATAATATTATCTTTCACACAGTCCATCCATCGTTTCTTTGGTATTCCCCTACTCTTATAGCCATCGGTATACATACTCAATACTTTCTTCACGACATTTTCTTCATTCCTCCGCATCAAATGCACCAACAATGACACCAGATGACACAACTTTTTGGTCGCCACTGCCACTATTGGACTTCCCATTTTGTCCTTATTTCTTGCGAAACCAAATCAAAGTAGCACTCAAAAAATCCAAGTTTTTACATAGAATTTGATTTTTTGGAAAGATGAAAAACATTACACATCTTTGACAAAATCATAGACCGAAATATGCGAGATTATCCTTCGAAAGAGATCCACCAAACTGCATTGGGCCATAAGGTACCCTCACAGAAAGTGGAGGCCTGGGTCCTAACAGTGGACAGATTATAGGCTGTTTATGATCCTGCGAAGGAATGCAGCCACTGCTGTTAGTCGCAAACGCATTTCCTCACCTCGTATCACCATAAATATTTAAACTATCGGTTGTCTGTAAAAATATACATATTGTCTACCACTAAAACGCCTTTAACTGCTGCGCACTCCACAATAGTTATCCAAGACTTATGCGAACCCATGATCGAATAAAAATGCACATGAAAAAATATATTTAACTATTTATAAATAAAATATCTTTTTATGAATAATTCAACAGTGCCACCCCTGCCGATCGCGCGGATATCGCACAGCATGGCGACTCTTGCGCAGTTTTCAACACAATGCCAAGAAGTTATTATGTTTGTATGTATGTTTGGCGAGGCAGAGCGACAGGTATCGACGGTGAGGTAAATAAACGATTTACATAGGTTGGTGCATTACAATAACCTTCAGGTAATGTACTGTCAGGGAAAAAAAAAAACGTTAAGCAGATGGACGCAATGTTTTCCCGCCTCATTAAGAATCCATTTGTCTAGCCTTTTCCCAACTATGCTGGAGCTTCCAGTCTAACCAAATACAGCTGGAAACCATTATTTTACATGGAGCGACTGCCTATCTGACTTCCACAACCCAGTTACTGGGTAACACGATACCCCTTACCCTTAGGAGGACTGGTTGTCAGACTATCGGGCTTCTGACTACCCGTAACAACAGTCAAAAATGTACAAATGACAGCCGGGACCAATTGCATAACGTTCTTTCTGAGGCAATGAAGGGTCTCGGTATGTTATGGAGGGTCACCCATCCACAGACCAACCTCGGCAAGTGTTGCTTAACCTTGACTTTGCTTAATAATTATGTTTCTCTATTGAGCGTCTGGTGAATTTTAGGTAGTCAACTCTAACTGGATAATGTTTTATCACGGCATGAGATGCATATCGTTTTTCTAGAATCTCACTCAAAGAGAATTTAATAAAAAGCTGTCATTTTTTTATATTACAAACGGACACTTCAATTTTATTTATTTGTATGTATATAGATTAGATTACCAAAAAAAGCACTTCTCATACAAATATTTTGTATCACATACCACAAACAAACAACGTTATGAATGAAATTCGCTGAGTCACGGTGTAAAATGATTTTTTAAGAGACATTGACAAATTGCTCGGAGATATTCTAAATATTCAAGGGCTATAGGGCTATAAATGGGTATTGTTCTAATATAATAGAGGCCACACAACGGTATTATAAAGCGGTAGCGTTATGAATTTACCCCTTATTAATGTAAGGTTGCATTGTCTAACGGTATGGTGACGTCATTGATTGTGACCTCATCTTGTTAAAATTTTGTCTGTAAAGTCGGTTTACGGAAGATAATTTTACGTGATAACGTCATAAGAAAACATCAGATAGATGCGTCACAAGCCGAACGCTCAGGCCGATCGTGCCTCTCTATCGCTTGTTCCGCGCTCTCACTTGCACGCTCGGCTCATGCGGAACGTGACAATAAGTCAGCGTACAGCCGGCGTTCATCGATTTATAAGACGTTATCAGACGGGTTCAAAAAAATAAAAATGATATACAATTATGATCACAGCTTTCAGGAAAAACATTCACGTAACGCATACATTCTAACAATGTGAACGCACACCCGCCGTGATTTATAGGCACGAGCCAGTGTTGTCGTGTTATGAAAATATTTAATTATTACACAGCCGCGGTGTTGCCAGACTAAAGGTGACGATTACCCACACGGTAACTTTAATAAGAGGAGCGTATAGGACCAAAAAACTTAGGGTTTTTGTTTAATATTTTGTGGCAAGTATAGTGGTTTTTGTGGCGTACCTATTATACGTTAGCCCTATGGACCAGCACCCTAATTGCGTAAAACACTATCAATCACAATCTGAATCATTTTGAAGGATATTGCTATCCGTTGCTTCATATGTTCGAAAAAATTGTCAGCTCAACAGCGTAAATAACGCAATGAATGTTGTTGAACTGTCAAAATGAAAGCCATTACTACTAATAGTGTGTTAGGCAATTACCCTGCTGGTCTTCTGAATGTCGTCAATCTGGCTGATGGTTTGCCAACACTCAATCTACAAGACTGTTTTGACGTGATTACATCTTATAAGTCGATGAACGCCGACTGCACGCACGAATAAGCATGACTCATTGTCACGTTCCGCCTGAGCCGAGCGTGCAAGCGAGAGCGCGGAACAAGCGATAGAGGGGCACGATCGGCGTAAGCGTTGGGCTTGTGACTCATCTATCTGATGTTTTCTTATGACGTTATGACGTAAAATTATCGTCCGTAAACCGACTTTACAGACAACCAATTTTTTTCAGTATCATCTCATAACTATAATGTTCCCACTGCTGGGACACAGGTCTCCTCTTTATGCGAGGGAGTGGGCTGTAGTCCACCACGCGGACCCAGTGCGGGTTCATAGACGTCACATATCTTCGAATTTTTGGTTCTAGGACATGCCGGTTTGATCACAATGTTTTCCTCCATCGTTTTGAGAGCAGTGGCGATAAAATAATTTACACAAAGTAAAGCACAGGTGTCTGGGTTCGAACCTACGACCTACAACTGTACTGGGTCACCATTGCACACACCACTGCGGCTATTGCATGTTGGTCTGCCAACACTCATCTGCAAGATTTTAAAATTTTTTTTTGAAGTTTGAACTCGCGACACTGTTACCGTAACCGACACCTCTGTATATAAGTATGTACATATATTATATTGTGTATGTACGTACATAGATACACATGCATGTTGGCATTTTTTGAGATGGGAAAAAAACCAATGAACTCGCGACACTGTTACCGTTACCGTAACCGACACCAAATAAATATTTCGAAGTATTTCCTGACGATTCAAAAAATGCACACGTAATTGTTTAAGTTTTCACTTTTTTCGGCATTCCCGGAGTGTTTTTTAGTTGCCTTTTACCTAACTACTAATAAAAAGAATCATCTGTTACGCTATAAATCAAAAGAATCTCGAATGAAATATCTTCTGCCATTATCTCTTTTTTTTATTATTTCATTTAAACCACGATTTATTGGAGACCTAATTTTTTCGACAAACGATCGGCTTGTGAGTTAGTCCTACGCCCCCTACAGGTGGTGGAGATAAATTATACACTTATTATTAAATTGTTTTCATTGCCCAACATTCCTTTTATTTCCTTTTTGTTTCTTATCTGATTCTATTAGTGGACATATATTTTTCATAACAATGGGCATACAAATTTTTATATCTTACATCTACGCATAAATTGACAAAACAATAAACATCAAATTGACAAAACAATTGACAAATCAAAGTGGCAAAACACTAACAAAACTATAAATATCTGTTGTTTGGACCAACGTTGGTTTACACACAGATATTACCTATCGTAATTAAACTCTATGTTTGCTTAAGGGTAGTTGACATAATGGCATACTCTGCTATACTCAAATTATCACCGCTTAGGGCCTGCAGTACCCATTATGCCAACGCCAACAACATACTTCCTGGACTGCTCAATTGTACTATTAAACACATCTGGTACTCACAATTGCACTTTTCTTACGTCATCATGGTATTTGGGTTGCTGTAACCCGCTTCCGACCGTTATCACTATTGATACTGCGTTATTATTATCACTTCTGTTTCTTATTGTATTATTCGACGACCACTTGAGGCGTACCCATTCGCCTTTGCTCCTTCATGTTACGATCCACATTACGCGATACTTGTTTATATATCCATTTCTTAATGCTTGTTTGGCACCTGGTACACGCCATAATCGCTATGATTATTATGATGATTCCCAAGATTCCCAGTACTAAAAGGCCAAATTTATCTAACCTATCAGTCACTTCTGTTTGGTTCGTAATTATCTTCGCCTGTGTCATGACAATTTGTTCGTGGGGGTTATTTGGACTCTGAGTGTTACCCATTGTTGCTCCTATTCTTTACTATGTTCGCGACTTCGCGTTTTACCTTACTGTGACTGACCTGTGTACCTACATGAATCGCACAGGCTTTTTGCTGACCCGGCCGGTACGTGTAATGTGTGGTACCGGTGACACGCTACGAGCGGTTTCGTTATTATTACTACTAGTGCTTTCCTTTTTTTCTTGATTTACTAAATATGCCGGCTTAAGTCTATCTATTGAAATGTTAGTCTGTCTATTTGGCAACTGTACCGTATATACTTTATCTTTTCTTTGTAAAACTCGAAACGGACCATCGTAATTAGGTTGTAGCGGTTTCCTTACTGTATCGTTTCTAATAAATACAAACTCCGCTTTTGGTAGATCTGGATGCACAAACAAGCTTTTTGTGTTCTTGTACCCTATCGGTACTGGCTTTAATTCGTTAATCGCCTGCCGTATCCTGTTGACGCATTCGTAATCGGACGTATAACCACCTTTATTATTCTCTGCGTAGAAATCCGCTGGCATTCTTATCGTTTGACCATACACCATTTCCGCCGCGCTTATACCGTTGTCCGAGCGTAATGCTGATCTAAGCCCTAGCATGACTGTTGGTAACTCGGTCACCCATGATGATGAAATCGAATTTAATCTTGCTGTTAATGCTACTTTTAATGATCTGTGCCATCTTTCTACTGCCCCATTGGACTGTGGATGATACGGTGTAGTTCTACATTTGTGTATACCTAACATTTTTAATAGCGACATGAATAGTGCACTTTCGAACTGTCTCCCTTGGTCGCAAGTCATTTTCACCGGGCACCCAAAACGTGCAATCCACCCTTCGTAAACTATTTTTGCTACCGTTTCTGCAGTAATGTCCTTGATAGGAAACGCCTCTGGCCATCGTGTGCGCCTATCTACTATTGTTACTAAATACCTAAACCCCTCTTCTGTAGTAGTTAGTGGGCCTACAATATCCACATGAATGTGTTCAAAACGATCGCAATTTGTAAAATTCTCTAATTCTGAGTTAGTATGCCGAATGACTTTACTGCGTTGGCAATGTACACACGTCTTTGCCCATTGCCCTACATCTCGATTCATGTTTGGCCAAAAGAATTTATCCTGCATTAACTTTCGAGTAGTTCGAATGCCTGGATGACTTATATTGTGTGTCGCATCGAACGCCTTTTTTCTTAAACTTTCTGGTAGGTACGGCCTCACATTCTTTGTTGATATTTCACAGGAAATTGTTTTCCCGCCTGTTTGCGGTACCTCAATTTCCTTAATAACGACACTACTATTTTGTATTGGCCTTAACAAGTAACTATCCTTTGACTGAGCTTCTGCTAGTTCTGAGTAATCAATTGCCTGTGGGCAATATATTGTTTCTACTCGCGATAAGGCGTCTGCTACTGGGTTCTCGGAACCGTTAATGTGTCTTATATCTGTTGTAAATTCACTAACGTATGCCAACTGCCGTGTCCGCCTAGGTATTTCTTTACCGGAGTTGCTTTTTGTAAACGCGAAGGTTATTGGCTTGTGATCAGTATAAACTATCAGTTGTCTGCCTTCAACCTGATTCTGAAAATATTGGATCGCTAAGTATATCGCTAATAACTCCCTATCATACGCGGAGTATTTTTGTTCCGTCTGACTCATTGCTTTAGAAAAATAACCTATAGGTATCCATTTATCGTTGCTACGTTGTTGCAAAACTGCACCCACACATGTATCCGACGCGTCAGTCATAAGTGCTAGCGGTGTATTTGGCAATGGGTGCGATAATGTGACCGCATTCTGTAAGCATGTTTTACATTGTAAGAATGCCTCGTCAGCTTCCGTTGACCATTGTATGAGTGATTTGTCCCGTTTCTTTGCGCCTTTTAAATATTGATTTAATATTCTTTGCGATTTGACTGCCCCTGGAATGTGCATCCTATAAAAATTTACCATCCCGAGAAAACGTCTTAATTGTTCTACCGTTTTTGGCTTGGGATATTTAGTAATTGCCTCTACTTTCTCTTTTAGTGGTCTGATGCCCTGCGTGGATACCTCAAAACCCAGAAATTCAACGCTTTCTTGTCCAAAACTACTTTTAGTTAGGTTAATAGTCACCCCATAGTCTTTAAAACGCTTGAAAACTTTTTCCAAGTCGGCTTCATGTTCCGCCCTCGTGGCGCTGGCTATTATTACGTCATCTATGTATCCAAAAACATTGCCTAAATCCTTTAAAACCGTCTGATCCATGAACCTTTGGAATGACTGCGCAGCGTTACATAGACCGAAGGTCATGCGGGGAAATTCAAATAACCCGAATGGCGTAATTATCGCGGTTTTTTCGATGTCCTCCGGATTAATCGCTATGCAATGATATGCCCTATTTACATCTATTTTTGAAAATATTTTTTTGTTGGCTAGCAAATATGTAAAATCATGTAGTCTGGGTATCGGGTACCGATCTGGTTTAGTAACCGTGTTTAACTTCCTATAATCCCCGCACGGTCGCAACTCGCCATTTTTCTTTGGGACCACATGAAGTGGGCTAGCCCACGGACTTTTGGAGGGCCTACAGACCCCCATTTCCTGCATTATGCGGAATTCTTCTTTAACCTTTCTATATTTGTCGGGCGGCAACGGGCGCGCCTTGGCATGCACAGGCGGGCCCGTTGTTTCTATGTGGTGTAACACAGAGTGGCGGGGCGTTTCTTTAAAAGATAACGGTTGTGTTATCTCCGGATATTTATTTAGCAATTCTGCATACGTATGACCGCCCTCGACGGTTTTAATTGAATGATCCTTGCAACAAACAACAGACGCTATTACCTTCAAGTTAGTTTCCTTATCTATTAGTCTTCTAGCTTTTACATCAACCAAAAGGCCATGATGACTTAAAAAATCTGCCCCTAATATTGGTTGCCTTACATTCGCAACCACAAAAGTCCACATAAATGCCCGCCTTAATCCTAAGCTTAATGTCAAAGTCTTAGTGCCATACGTTTCTATAACCGTACCATTAGCTGCATACAGCCTATAATCACTAGATTTCGAATACGTGCGCAATCTACTATTAATTGGAATCACCGAAACATTTGCTCCCGTATCTATTAGGTACCTGAATCCACTGGCCTCATCTGCTATACACAGGCGGTGAGAGGGTGTGACAGTGCAGGTGTCCGCCGTCGCTTGCACTGTTGCTAGTTTCCCGACGTTCCCTGCGGCTTCTTCCATGCACACGGCTCCAGACATCTATTTGCTCGCTGTCCGTACCTAAAATGATAATCACACAACCAATCTGGATCGTTACTGGAGCGTCGCTTCGGGGCCGCCCCCTGTCTGCGCCCTGAACTTGATCGTGGGCGGAATCGCCCTCGCCCTGTTCCACGCCATGGCTGTCTCCCTCGTAGTTGTACCACTTCCAGCCGCAGTTCCTCCAGTTCTGCTGCCAAATCTCGCTCCTGTGGCCTTCGTTTTTGTGATGCCACTTCCGCAACTTCTATGGGTCGTGTCGTCTCCATAATCTTGTCCGCCAGCTCCGCCAGTTTATCTAGTTCCTGAATTTCGCTCACTGCCAGTACCGCTCTGACTGATGACGGTAAGTGTCCCGTCCACATCATTTGGAGTGTCTCGTCTGGCAATTTCTTCCGTGCCAAATCCTTCATTTTCCTGAGTAGATTCGACGGTTTCTGATCACCTAACTCCATTTCGGATAGCAGTCTCTGGAATTGCTTGGTCTCTGATTCTTCATATACTGTCATGAGCCGATTCTTCAATAACTCGTATCTTTTTGTTTCGGGAGGTGCCAGTAACACGTCACTTGCCTGCTCCACGTTGTCCTTGACGAGTTTTGTTACAAGCATGTTATACTTATCCGCGTCTGACAACTTTTGATTTGCCACAACAGCCTCAAACTGCACAAACCACAACCTGGGTTGATCGCTCCAGAAAGTAGGGATCTTTGATGTTACAGAGACCGCCGCAACCTCTGTGTCGTTTTGATTCCCGTTTTTCGCCATTTTATTTTGTTTCACTGTACTGTCTGTCACTATTCACTATTTCCACCACCACTAGTTCTTTACACAGGGGTCACCAGTGTGAGTTAGTCCTACGCCCCCTACAGGTGGTGGAGATAAATTATACACAGGTTACCTTACTAAGACACGTGGTGACGTTTATTAATCAATTCGCTACAGTGACCTACTTAGTCCGAGGCGTAAGGCTAACTGCCCGCTTCGGCAAGCCCCGCGTTGAACTATTACAATAATGTGTGCGTCAGCACCTTACAGGCTCAATGCATTGTGTTGGACGCTAACCATTCGACGGAGAAATTACCGCAGACCAGCCAAATAGTTAATTGAGTGGAAATTTAAGTATTGGGAAGGCATGGAGTCGATAAAATTAATAAAGATTTTATGGAACGAAACCATAGTATCTAATAATAGTCCAGGAAAATAGTTAACAGACAGTTAAACAGACAAACATGGTCAAATTAAATTTGCTAGCAAATCTCTGCAGACGGACGTGATGGGTAAGATACACCGTGTTCCGGACGATATACATAAACTTCGACTAGATGTTCAGACCATGGAAATAAGCATTTTTCATTATGGACACTTTAATGAATTCTTATTTTTTATTTTTTGTTAATTTTCATACAAATTATATACCTTGACGTAAATCGCCCGATATGCATGCCTCTTTATCCGAATTGGCAACGATGACGTATTTTCATTCATAAGATTTGGCGGGCTGCAACTTGTCAAAACTGAGTTAGGACCCTTTCTTACTGCATAGCTCAATTAAATTTCACTAAATGAATTTACAAATATCTTTGTAACGAAGCCTTTTTAAGTACTACTTCCTTTGGTATATTTAATTTGTAAAAGCTAGGTATAGAAGCGTTTAACAAAGTTTATGGATATCGTGGAGAACACGATAAAAAAATATATATTTATGATATTTTTTTTTTTGGGGTCGACAACTGCAGTTAGTTTTGTTACTTGAAGTATAAGTCGAGGAAATCAATCTGTTTTGTAAAAAAAAAAAAAAAACTGTTATTTCAAGTGACTATATAGAGGTATGAGGAACAGGGTGTAAAGTTCACTCATACTCTATAGAAAAGGGAGGATCCTCCTACCAGACGGGTGTTGTGTCTGGCGGGCAACTGCCCTATGATTCATGTCGGGCTGTTGCGCGGTAAACTCTGCTTGCGAGATGCAGGATTTGCGTGACGTCAGCATGACGCGTTGTTCGCATGTGGTGTTGTAGATACCGCTACAACTACACTAACTGCGATCGATGACCCCACAAAGAAAAATAACAAAATTTATTTTTTCTTTTATAATGGTTAAGATACTAATACCCATAATGTCACCGACTTACGAGTTGTAGGTCATGGATTTGAACCTATGAATATACTTTGTGTAATGTATTTTATCACCACTGCTGTCCAAACGGTGAGGGAAAATATGGTGACGAACCAAAAATTCGAAGAAATTTTTAACCTCCAACCCACACTGGGCCCACGTGGTGGATTACAGCCCACTCCCTCTTACAGAGCGGAGGCCTGTATCCTAGCAGTGGAAACTTTATAGGCTCCTGAATAGGATAGTTGACAGACACCATACTATGAAGCACGAAGACCACCTCCTAGATGAAAAATACAACAAAAAAATAACCAAATCGCTATAGGTGTCCCTATAAAATTCTGACCTGATGACCTGACCACTTGGGCAATATACCCTTTCATCCAAAAAATGAATTTTCCAAATCGGTTTAGTCATCTTTGATAATCGGGGAACCTCCGAAGTCGGAACATCCTCCTTTTTTGGAGTTGATGAAAAATACTTGAGTTTTTAAAGGAAGCGGTTAATAATACAGGGTTTTTATAAAAAAAAAAAAACATCAAAAAGAGAAATAGTTCAATTAACTATTAACTTATTATAAATCTAACATTAATATTTTAATCACTTTTGTCGTTGCGTAATCAATCATTTATCCAAAGAACGGTGGTGGGGGTGGTGGAGGTCCAAATCCAGGTCCATATACTGGTCCAAATGCAGGTCCGAATCCAGGTCCGAAGCCAGGACCGTAGCCTGGACCGTAGCCTGGACCGTAACCTGGTCCGTAACCGCCAAAACCTGGTCTATAACCACCAAATACGGGCCCCCAGAAGTGATGGCTTTCAATGATCTGCAAAAATGGAAAAAAAAACAATTAGAAACAATGAAATGAAGTTCTTTATTTTGTAAATAGGTAAACGGAATCACTTTTACAGGTCATTAAAAAAACGAAATCGGCTAGATGAGGTCGGCGTTTCCTATCGGACAACTCTGAAAAAAAGGCCGAAACAAACTCAGAGGTCACAGTCTCTTTTATAGTCCAGACATAATCTTGGTTAGATCATTGTGAAGGCCATGAAAATTGATGACTAAATAATTCAGTCATTTTCATGGTTTTTTTTTAAATTTCTTTACAGACCAATGATTGGTCTTTTGAGGAAAGAATCACACAGATTTGAATGGACCAGTCCAGAGTGGACCAATGAACCCTTTGACTTCCTCTGATAAGCGACATTAATTAATTATTTCCCGAATATTACTGCCAGAATTACCCATCAATATGTTTACCCTTTTCCCAACTGTTTTAGGGGCGGCTTTCAGTCTAAACGGATGCAGCTGAATACCCGTATTTTACACGGATCGACTGCATATCTGACCTCCACAACCCAGTTACTGGTAAACACAATACCCCTTGATAAGACTGGTTGTCAGACTTTTGGGCTTCAGACTAACTGTAACGACTGTCAAAGATCTACGAATGACAGCCGGGACTAACGGCTTAACGTGCTTTCCGAGGCACGGAAGGGTCTCGATATATAATCCCATGGCCGTAATCTCCAAGAATGGCAAAATTAATAGTGATCGCCGTTTATTGTACGGTATAATATCCTAACTAATTATGTATGCGAAAGTGAGTTTGTTTCTTACGCTTTCACGGTAAAACAGCTAAACGGATTTGGATTAAGGGCGGGCCCAATGAGAGGATAAAATCTGATTTCACCCGCGCGTCTCGCAAAACTCGCATTAGTGCAAATAACAACCACGGGTAGCGTGAAGACGCACGCAACGAAATTCGGTACTCCACTTCAAGCGCAGTGTGTAATATATGCAGTGGCGTGCATTGCATATAGGCATATATAAGCAGTGCCTACCTCGTATATCAACATAAGCCTGTCAATTACATTTTAGTGTGTGTGCCCCACAATTAAGAACTCACTAAATTATCATACCTAGCAAAAAACAAAATCTTCATACAAACACGCGCGGCAGTAGGCAGTCGCCGGACGGCCTACTCGGCTCCCGTACTATTCGCACATTGTCATTGGTCTTTACTCGTTCAAGTTAATACGACAAAATTAAAAATACGTACGTTTCACGCGGAGTACCATGACGTTAGACCTTCGCAATTTATCATCCTTAAGTAGGCATGCCTACTCAAATAACCACACTTTTGACCTCACTTTTTTTTCTGATTAGTGACCGCGTTTGCCTAGACTAGAACCAGCTAGTGCCTACCTGTTCTGAAAACCATTGCACGCCACTGAGTATATGCAGGATATTCAGATAAAAATTGGTCAAGTACGTGTCGGGCCACGCACAATGAAGGGTTTGTAGTTGAAATGAATTTACCCAAGATCAAACTTAACATTGTATGTTCTCCCATACATGTTGTTGCATGATTCACTACTGTTTAAATCTAATCTAAGTTTGAAGATTTTGCATTGGGCTCGCTCTTAAATTTAGCACATGGGTAGACCATAGCCTGGGTTAAAACATAGGATACTTTTCATCTTGAATTGCAGACGAAATCGCAGGCAAGAGCTAGTCTTACATAAAGATAAGCAATAGGTACCTAAGTATACTTCTTTTCCTTCTTTCTATTTAGGCAAGCTATAATGACGGGTCATTAACCTGTTAAATATTATCATTAGGTTACTAATCACTTGATTAAAATTTTAATTAAGAAAAACGACGGCGAAATTAGGAAGCAAAATTATATCAGTCTACTTAGCCTTTTCGCAACTATGTTGGGGTCGGACTCAAGTCTAACTGGATGCACCTGAATACCAGTATTTTACATGGAGTGACTGCCTATCTGAGACCGGACTATTACGAACACTATGAAACAGAAAATAGCCAAATCGGTTCAGCCGTTCTCAAGTGAAGGGCAACCAACGAACAGCATTTAAATTCACATCATCATCATTTTTCATTAATTTTTTCTTTTTCTTTTTTTTTTAAGCTTCTGCCTTCGGCTTCTCCTTCCTGCGTGCATGCCGAAAATTAGCCCATGGGAATATGCTACTGGTTCAAAAAGTAGCCTATGTCCTTCCTCAGGATGCGTTCTATCTTCTTGCCATATTTTATCGAAATCCGTTCAGTGGTTTAGGCGTGAAAAGGTAACATACATACAGTCGAATTTATAATATTATAGTACTAGCTGCGGCCTGCGGTTTCACCCGCATAAGTTCCGATCCTGTGGAAATATCGGGATAAAAACTATCCTATGTCCTTTCCCGGGACTCAAACTATCTCTATACCAAATTTCATCTAAATCGGTTCAGCGGTTTAGGCGTGAAAAGGTAACATACAGACAGACAGACAGAGTTACTTTCGAATTTATAATATTAGTATGGATTAATATGGATATAGTATGGTATGGATTAGTACTATGGAGAGCTGTGGTGGCCAAGTGGTACCGGCCCAAACTTACGAGATGTAAGGTCGTGAGTTTGAACCCAGGCAGGCACATTACTTTGTATATTTAATTTTATCACCACCGCTCTCAAAACGGTGAAGGAAAACGTGATCGTGAGGAAACCGGCATATCTTAGAACCTAACACTCGAAGACATATATGTGACATCCACCAACCCGCACTGGGCCCGCGTGGTGGATTAGGGCCACTCCCTCTTACAGAACGGAGGTCTGTGTCCCAGCAGTGGAAACATTATAGACTGATTATGAGTACCTATGGTTTGTTAAGGTCAATGACCTCATACTTTTTAAATAAAATATTATTAAGTAACGAGGGACATTGTGGCAGACCCAGACGGAGATGGCGGGATGAGCTGGACTCCTTCAACAACAACTGGTCCTTAGCAGCTTTGAACAGAGAGAGGTGGAAAGAGAGTAGGGAGGCCTTTGCCCTGCAGTGGGACGTCACAGGCTAATAATAATAATATAATTATTAAGTATATAGATTTACGCACCTGTGTCAAAGCCAAAACCACAGTTAAAACCAATAATAATCTCGTAACAAAAGACATTTTCAAACGACACCTCTTTTCTTCTCCGCGTCAAAATAAAGATTTAACAATAATGCGTAAAATGTATCGATATATACGTTAAAAAACAAATTTCATTTTGCCATCACAAAATATATATGTGGTTTTTATCCCAATGGCATAAGGTTAAAATTGCTGTAATTTTAGTATTTCAAGCTGTTGTCTAAGCTTCATAATTTTTGCGCTAAGTAGGCAGGTATGCAAATTTTATTTTGCCATCACCAAAAATGTCAGTAGCTTTTATGCAAATGGCTTAAGGTTCAAATTTCTTTGACTTTAGATTTTCAAGTTGTTGTTTATACTTCATGATTTTTGCGCTAAGTATTTGATTTAGCAAGTAAGTGAGAAATAATAGATCTATGTAAGGAGATAGTTTTTCCGTGACTAACAATGACAGGAGTTATTCCCCCCTTGCTACAAGTATGACCTTTATGATGCTATTATTTGATCGATTAATTTACACAGTATAACGAAAAATACCTATGAATAATACTGTTCGAACATAATAGCTACTAGCTTCTGCCCGCGACTTCATTCGCGTGAAATTACTTATTCCCTCGACCCATCTCGTCGTATTGCATCACCTGCCCGCGTCTCCTGCTCTATCACTTCGTTTCCCCATAGCGCTTTTGCTCGGCTCCTAAGGGTCATAGCGTGACGTTAATAGCCTTTAGCCTTCCTTAAGAATTGAGCTATCAAATGCAAGAAGAATTTTTCAAATCCGACTGGTAGTTCCAGAGATTACCCCCTACATACAAACTTACAAACAAATACCTCTTTATAATATTAGTATAGATTACGCGACAAATTGATACAGTGTTTCAATGTGCTCAACAATTAAGAGGCACTGTGGTAGTGTTTTCAAATCAAATCAAATCAAATCCATTTATTTGCCAGAATGTAGGTTTACAATGTAAGATCTTTATAATAATGGCCCCTTTACACACTACCATTACATATTATGGTGTGCAAATGTTTAATTTTAACCTGCACAATGTTATTATTTTAATTAAGTCCTTCGTTACTTTGTGTAATTTATTTCATCATCACTGCTGCTCTCAAAGCGGTGACGAAAAACATCGTGAGGAAACCGGTATGTTCTAGAAACAAAAAAATCGAGGATACTTCTATGTTAGTCGTAATCTCAGTAGTTACCTGTTCTCTAGCTAGATTGAAAAAAAAAATATAATTTGAGATAGTGCAGCTCAACTCAAAACTTAAGGAGCTCAAAGATTCGACGAACAATACCAAAGAAAGGCTACCATTTGTGTAGGCTGCACAAATTATTCAAACCGCTAGACCATGATTAAAACTTAAACTAATGTTATTTTGAGAATAAAAAAAAACAATTACCCACATAGATGCTAATGTTACGTAGCCTAGAATGGCCGCATCTAATTTTAATAGATAGATCCCTTTATACATACAATATTAGGACTAACACCCAGTTTCAAAAAGGCCTACAAGAAACATATGATTTCTATCGAAATCAATCAAGAGATTTAATTGGCTGTCGTTATATCAGTTAGCCAATCACAGCAGTTTAACATCAACTTAGTAAAAAATTACGTATATTATTGTCATCACCTGCCTAGCCTTTTCCCAACTATATTGGGGTCGGCTTCCAGTCTAACCGGATGCAGCTGAATACCAGTATTTTACATGGAGCAACTGCCTATCTGACCTCCACAACCCAGTTACTGCGTAATACGATACTCCTTGGTAAGACTGGTTGTCAGACTTTCGAACTTCTGACTACCCGTAACGTCTGTCAATGACAGACGGGACCAACGGCTTAACATGCTTTCCGAGGCACGGAGGGGTCTTGGTATGTAAAGATGGTCACCCACCCACAGACCATCCGCGACAAGCGTAGCTTAACCTGATCGATCGGCCTGTGCGACTGTTATTATTTAGCCACGGGCTCCTCTAAAAAATCACACTTATTAAATAGTTATCTTGCTCTTAACATCGACTCCACTCCACTCTTGTGCAAAACGAAACCCAAATAAATATAAATAATTAATAATATTTTATTGGACTTTCACCACCCACAAATGTGGGTATACAGACATATCGGTGAACTCATCCATCAGCATCCACCCTTACGAAAAGGGGTGGAATTGAAAATGTTTTGCTCTTCCAATATTTTGAGGGGGTTGAAATTTTATATCTTGTTTTTTTGTTGTCATCTATTTTAAAGTTGTCAGCTCGAATAGTAGATGTTAAAAAACAAAAATACATAGATACTACCCCCTTATAAACGTATTATATCAGACTAGCTTCTGCCCGCGACTTCATCCGCGTGAAATTTCACCCTCCCCCATTCACCGTCTTAGGGGTGAAATTTCGAAAATCTCTTTCTTAGTGGATACCTACTCTTCACAAAGAACACACCCTCCACATTTCATGTCTCTAGGACCAACGGTTTAGGCAGTGCGCTGATATATAATCAGTCAGTCAAGACTTTGAATTTTATATACCTGTATAGAATTATAGATGAATAGTTACACACCGATTTCTCTCTTTCAGTCGTCATTTGACTTTCGAAAGAAGAAGACAAAGCGTTTTGTAACTATACAGACGCTATACAACGTTTATTAGTAAGGGGGTACTAGTTCATACAACAGGGTAGGAGGGGGGGGGGTGTAAAAAGACACATCACGTAGCCGTCAACTGCGCATTCTGTACATCAAACGCACGCAAAACATTGTGCTTATGGGTATATGCAATGGTAACAGGTGTCGTGGGGGTATATAAATTTGTATTACTTAAAATATTACTCTGTCACCTTTGACCTAGACTAGAGTCAAGAGCAAATCGTCACTAAATGTTGCAATTTTGACCTTCAATATCTCCGTAACCAGAAGGTTCCCAGGTATGGTCCAGTACAAAAAAATGATTACAATGACGGGGAGTACCTACAAGTGACTCTCGGCTTCGTTAAGAGTATTTTTACACCCGTTATTATCTATACTAAATACAGGATGTCAGGAACATCGAATACAGTCCGTATTCAGTAAGTACAGACTAGCACATCAAGCTACTACCATCTGTCAAATTTGTTTAATAGATTTTCAACTTTATTGCTAAAGCACAACGTTCAAGGTTGATTGGACATTTCACAGATAAGAAAAAAAAATCTGTTCAGTGAAACAGCAGTTTTTTTTTTTTTTTTTTTGATAATCTGCGAGTATTTCTACGCGGGTGTGAAATCATGTGCTGAATTCATGACATTGGTGACAGTTTGAGTACTGGTTAATTTTTATTCCTGCACAGACGACAAGACGTTTCACTAAAGAACTTCTGTATGTGGTCACCACCCCTCATAATAAATCATCTGCATAAACTTTTGTACCCAAAAATCGGTAAAAATCACACCAAACCCATTGTTTAAACGCCCAAACCATTGTAATACTACCGCTAAACCACTATTATTAACAGAAAGCCACAAAAAAAAAACAATTTGAAGTACACTCACCCCCAAAATGCGTGGTCTAAGCATATTAACATGAACCTCTAACTAGCTGTAATTGACCTACATAAAGCATATAGCTAAGTATCACGCGAAAATAAACCAGCCTAACCTGACCTGCCTTTGAAAAGAACATTTGAAGTAAGAGAGGTCTGATAACACTGGTGACCAAGTATTGAATTCACCGATTTGAATAAAAAGGAGTTATGTTATGTGTCGCTTTCTTGTGTTATGTTTTCATTAATTTTATGTTTTTTTTTTTTGTTCTTAAAATAAAGGAAACACAGGGCTGCGCTCCAAAACACAAATTGGCGACGTCAACCAAAAAGCAGCCAAGCTTAGGTGGGCCCAAAGAGAATAATAGTCTTTGGGTGGGCCGGACACGCTTGCCGCATGTCGAATGAGTTATGGGCTGAATCTACCACAATGTGGGTCCCAGAAAACGTCCGGCGACATCATGGCAGACCCAGGAGAAGATGGCGGGACGTGCTTGGCACCTACTGACAGAATTTGGTCCACACTAGCGTAAGACAGAGGAGTGGAATGAAGAAAGGGAAGCCCTTGCCCAGCAGTGGGACAACATATGCCAAATCATCATCTGCCTAGCCTTTTCCCAACTATGTTGGGGTCAGCTTCCAGTATAACCGGATGCAGCTGAATACCAGTATTTTACATGGAGCGACTGCCTATCTGACCTCCATAACCCAGTTACTGGGTAATACGACACCCCTTGGTAAGACTGGTTGTCAGATTTTCGGGCTTCTGACTACCCGTAACGACTGTCAAAGATCCATGAATGACAGCCGGAATCAACGGCTTAACGTGCTTTCCGCAGCACGGAGGGGTCTCGGTATGTAAAGATGGTCACTAACAGCGACAAGAGTAGCTTAGCCTGGAAGTCGTTGTAGCGGTATTTTCAACGCCACATGCGAACAACGCGTCATACTGACGTCACGCAAATCCTGCATCTCGCAAGCAGAGTTTACCGCGCAAATAGCATTGATACAACGGCCTGACATGAATCATTGGGCAGTTGGCCGCCAGACACAACACCCGTCTGGTCGGAGGATCCTCCCTTTTCTATAGAGTATGAGTGAACTTTACACCCTGTTCCTCGTACCTCTATATCGTTATTCACTATCGCGAATCGAAAAAATCAGCAAGATAGTAGATGCAACGTTCATGTACAACGTTTCTATAGACAAAATCAATAGAATCCCATGTTTATGTTTCTGCAAAAACTATTCGGTAGTGAGTATACCCAACTTTAGTTCATAGGTAGAAAACGGTAGCGCCCTTACTTGCTAAACTTTCTACAAATGATTGATCATGATGAACTAGCTTCTCCCCTCATACCTTTCCCTCTTTCATTCTCTCACAACATACTGATTACTTAGACTTCTTTACTGAACAGCGGGGCAATTGCGTAACACATTATCAATCGGAATTGGTTTCATTTTGACAGTTCAACAACATTCATTGCGTTATTTACGTGTTGAGCAGAATTTTTTTTCGAACTTATGAAGCAATGGATTAGCAATTTGCTTCAAAATGATTCAAATTCTGATTGATAGTGTGTCACGTAATTAGGGTGCCGGACACTATTGTGAGAAATCAAACAACATTACAATATGATTTCTCTACATTTATTCCAAGCGAACGTCAGATATACAGGCTGTTACAGAAAGGGTATATCAATACAAACGGGTTGAAAAGTGTATCTGGTCTAGAATCTCTGTACAAAATTTCAGCTCAAAAGCAGTAACTTTGAAAATGCTTAATATTTTTTTATTTCGATAGTTTATTAAATTGAAATCATAACAAACGTGTCACCGCACTACGAGGGTCATTATCTATTATCTGTAGTGTGTCTGTGCGCCTAGTACACGCACATCACGCCGCCGCGCGCCTGTGCAGCGCCGTGATGTCGAAATAAAAAAATATTAAGCATTTTCAAAGTTAATGCTTTTGAGTTGAAATTTTGTACAGAGATTCTAGACCAGATACACTCTTCAACCCGTTTGTATTGATATACCCTTTCTGTAACACCCTGTACAATCTTATAAATTCAATGAAAAATCGTTGCCGACAAGTTTAAACAACAGAGGTGGGAGTGCGGGGCTTTGTATTAAATTACCAAATACATAATTAAAATTCGTTAGGTAACTAATTTTGTAAAAAGTTTATTTTCTCGTGACTGTACTTACCAGTCAACAAAAAGAGTAAGCCCTTTTCCCAACTAAGTTAGGGTCAGCTTCCAGTCAAAGCGGATGCAGTTGAATATTTTATATGGAGCGAGTGCTTATCTGCTATAACCCAGTTACTGGGTAACACAACACCCCTTGTCAAGACTGGCTGTCATACTTTCGGGCTTCTGACTGGTATAACTGCCAAAGATTTACGAATGACAGCTGGGACCATCTGCTTGGCGTGATTTTCGAGGCACGGAAAGAATAGAATCAATGGTTATGGTCATCATAATCTGCCTAGCCTTCCCAATTATGTTGGGGTCGGCTTCCAGTCTAACCGGATGCAGCTGAGTACCAGTATTTTACATGGAGTGACTGCCTATCTGACCTCCACAACCCAGTTATTGGGTAATACGATACCTCTTGGTAAGACTGGTTGTCAGACATTCGGGCTTCCGACGATCCGTAACGACTGTCAAAGATCCACGAATGACAGCCGGGACCAACGGCTTAACGTGCTTTCCGAGGCACGGAGGGGTCTCGGTATGTAAAGATGGTCACCCATCCACAGACCAACTGCGGCAAGCGTAGCTTGACCTGATCGATCGACCTGTGCGGCTGTTATTATTTAGCCACGGGCCCCTCATAATATTTTTTTTTAAGTATTTTTTTTTATGGTGAAAATACTTAAATACACACTACACAGGTAAGGTGGTGGCGTGGCGACTCGACGAATCATACCAAAGATAGGACATTCGGGTAGGCTGCATTTATGTGTGATCAAAAAAAAAATCTTACCTGGCAAAACATACCTAGTCGTTTGAGGTAGGTGCCAACTGCCCAACGAAATATATATAAGCTTCATCACAAAAAAGCCACAGTCATTTATTTTTTATTTTATTGGCAGAATTTCTATAAACGTTGACTTCTTATTTTGCAATATTAAAAAATATTGCCGAAGATTTTTTTCTTAAATACGGCTTCAAAGTAGCAATATGGTAAAGCGAACGTTTACGTTGGGGCCACGAAACTAAAGGTGTCGATACGCTTATTAAATTCCGAAATCGTCGAATTGAATTAAGGTAGGAAAACGTATCACAAATTGTACAGAAAACAAGTTGGAATCCCATTAATTTTAACTGTAGCCTCCTTGGAAAAAGTTAGTATCATCTATTCTGGACTAGGTTTTCCAAGTAGCGATTTGGGGTTTTTCTTGAAGCGTTATTCTTTATTATTTTGGCAATATTAGTGTTTATGCACACGAGTGGCACACGTCAACGGCAGAGAATTTATAAATTTTTCTAAACATAATTTCTGCAGGAACCAGTTGGATGCGAGAAGCACAGAATTATGTCATATCCGTATGTATTTTACTGTGTGTACATAAATATTAAAATAAATAAATAAACCGGTCGAAGTGTAGGTGCTTGGGGGAGGCCTATGTCCAGAAGTGGACGTCTTTCGGCTGAAATGAATATGATGAAACTTAATACTGTATTATATGAAAACAAAACTAAAATCTACGGCCTTTTAAACCCGCTGACTTAGTGGTCCGACCATACGTTATTATTAATCCTTATTTACAACTTGCCGTGTCAAATAATTTCAACCAGAAACTTGTCCTCACGACGAAATAAAAAACCTACGCTTACGCCTCGTATGGCTTAAAATATCTTTGATGTGTGAAGGTTTTATTAAAGAACCTAATTATTTATCCTTCATGGCTATCATCCTCAAGAGGGGTTCGTGGCTAAATAATAACAGCCTCACGGGTTGGTCGAAAGTTAAGCTACGCTTGTCGAGGACGGTCCGTGGATGGGTGACCACCTATTACAAGGCGAGTCCAAAAAACATACGGACACAGTATTATACTTCTTATTCAGTTTATGAAATATCTTTTAAATTGGTCCAATATTGGAGGAGGAAATAGGCGAGAGCCAAACCTCGAATTATGACTTTTTACTTAGGCTTTTTCAAATGTCTCTCCGACCGCATTTCCTCTTAAGGCCACACGGAGTAACAAACATTCCAGCTCAAATTCGTCAAGTCGTTGTATACTGTGTTTAGGTGAACCTTAACGCCATCATCATTAACCATTATTAAAGTGTCTAAAATGTTATGCCCGTTTCACTAGTTCTAAGCGACACCTAAAAGAATGCCGAAAGAAAAGCGTGCTCTTGGATTTTCAACTTTCGGCTTTGAACCGAGATTTGAAAATCCAACAGCGAGTTTGACTAGTCTTCTTGAGTCGATGCCTAGTCTTTAGGCTCGCCCATGACGACCATCCATTACAATCGGCTTGTCAGTAAAGACTGATGAAAATCCGCTTACCGTTCAAATCACGTTATTTATATAAATCTATTGAATAATTCGCCGATAACTCGGCGCGTATGTTTGTGAGTTTGTCATACTTTAAATAATTTAATGAATTTATTATTATTGCTTATACTTATGTTAATTGTGTTGTGACGTAGAGGTTTTCGATATTTTTAGGGGTCCGTATTTAAAAATTTTCTTTTTAGTTTGACATGACCTCGATATGAATTTAAACTGTCGTGCGTTTCGTATTGAAGTAAATGTAGAACGCCACCTGTAGGCTATGGGATAAATACACCCAAATAGGCTCGGATGGAACAGTCGATATTAGTGCAGGATATCAACTCAGGGCGGCGGCTGATGAACATCTAGCACGTCAAAGGCGGCGCCCACGGACCCAGCCAGGCGGTCCACTTTACACCCGCCAACTCGCACTAGACAAGCGCGGTGGGTTAATTTGTCTAAACCCCTACTCTCTCATGAGAGAGTAGGGAGGCCTTTGCCCAGCAGTGGGACGTCACAGGCTAATAATAATAAGCTCCCATTTTATAAACGCCTGCGCGATAATTGCGTATCACACCATCAGTAGCAATGGCTTTAATTTTGACAGTTCAACAACATTCATTGCGTTATTTACGTTGGTGAGCAGACAAAGTTTTCGGACATATGAAGCAATGGATTAGTCTCCTTCAAAATGATTCAGCTTAAGATTGATAGTGTGTTACGCAATAAGGGAAATCTACCATTCATGCTGCAAAACAAAAGCTTTTGTGATAAAATAGCTATTTTAATCTGTCAAGCGCCGCTAATGAGACACAATTGATTTTCTATTGTTTCGTCGCAGATCGGCGAACCGCGCCGCTTGACTGGTTAAACTTTGGTAGCAGGACTTTGGACAGTGGAGACCGCGTACCGGCAAGCGTAGTGTGGGACGCCCCCCAGCTAGATGGACGGACGACCTAAAGAAGGTGGCTGGGGTAGACTGGATGCGGAAGGCGGAGGACAGGGCGCTGTGGCGCAGTCTGGGAGAGGCCTATGTCCAGCAGTGGACTGCGATAGGCTGAGTTGATTGATTGAGCAGGACTTTCTGACCAGGATGCGCTGCATGCGAAATGAAAGGTTTTATAATTCATTTTTCTTGAATTTCTAAAATATATCAAATCAAATCAAAAATATTTATTTGCTAGAATATGGTACATGTAAGGTGTTACAGTAAGTTTGTTTCAGCATATCCTGCCATAACATCATCATAATGAGAACATATTGTTCCCACTACTGGGACAAAGGCCTCCTCTCTTCGTGGCGTGCAAATATATTCACAGTCAGCGATTTCAATTAATCTAGCTGGCAAATTACAGCTTCTATTTGTTTGTCTTCTAAACAGTCCTTAATGAAAGAAAGAAAGAAAAAGTATTTATTGCGACTCGTATAGGAAGATCACAAACTTAATTAAACACAGTAAAAAATAAAAAACCAAGTTATATAAAAAAAAAGTAACAAAAAGAAAATTGAGTCAGAAACTTATATTATAATGCAGCCTATGTTACTCTCTGATAATGTAAAAAGAAAAAGGTTAAAAGATATTTTAAATCGGTTAAGCGTTTTTTTTAGTTTATCCATATCATTACAAACAATAATAGGTACAAAAAATCAAATCTTTTCTCTTTATAATATTACTAGCTTCTGCCCGCGACTTCGTCCGCGTGAAAGTTTCACCCTCCCCCATTCACCCTCTTAGGGGTGGAATTTCGAAAAACCCTGTCTTAGTTGGATACCATCACAAAGAACACACCCTCCAAATGTCATGTCTCTAGGACCAGCGGTTTAGGCTGTCCGTTGATATATCTGTCAGATTAGATTATTAGATTTAGTTTAGACGGAACCACCAAAAACTTTGTCTAAACCAATTAATTTATACATTTTGATCTGTAATATTGAACTTCTATGATATAATTCTGGTCTCGCTGGACCGCCCGTCGTGTATCGCCTAATAACGCTAATCATGTTGATTTCATATATACCATATACATAGTTGTAAGATAGATTCTATTTCTTAATGAAGTGATGCATGCCTGTATTAACATTTTTGTGGACTGAAGAAATTATAAAATATGGTGTAGGTACATAATAAAGAGAAAAAAGAAAAGTTGGAGTAAAATATCGTCGACCGTAGGTTCAATTGAGGTAAGGGACAAAACACGTTTTTTCAGGAGTGGCCGACAAAGTTTTTTTTCGGACGTTATTATGGGGCTGATTCGAAATTTGGATCCAAAAATCATTAGGGTAAAGGACATTTTCTTAAGCTAGAATTTTTTCATATTCACCATTCGATAGAGCGAAAAATTCTGAACAAAACTGTATACTCAACTCATTTTGGGTATTTTGTCCCTTACCTCAATTGAACCTGCGGTTGACGATATGCGTCACATCCACATAAAACGATCATCATGATGAAGATGATGATCCACGTAAAACGGCCATCGCTCAGCATAATGCTGTAACCCTATGAGAAACAGAGACAACCAGCGCTGGGGGCGACAACCGGCGTAGTCTATTGGATTTTTAACCGACTTCAAAAAAAGGAGGAGGTTCTCAATTCGTCGGAATCTTTTTTTTTAATCTATTTTCCCCGATTTCTCGAAGACACCTGGACCGATTTGGAAATTTTTTCTTTTGTTGGAAAGGGTATACTTCCCAAATGGTTTCATGAAAATTTTATCGAAATCGGACAAGCGGTTTTTGAAAATCAACAAAAATCTAAAAATGTACCTATCTACATTGTCTACATTAACCATCTTTTTGTTTACTTTTTCGTGGGGTAGTTACAACTAAAAAGTGAAAAATAAAAACTTTTTTACAAAAAAAAACAACCGACTTAAAAAAAAACACTACAAAGTGATAAATAACCTTAATTTCGGAAGTCGGTGTCAAAAAACGAAAATGCGGAATAAACGACACCGACTTCCGAAATTAAAGTTATTTATCACTTTGAAGTGTTTTTTTTTTTAAGTTGGTTGTTTTTTTTTGTAATTTTTTTTTATAATATAATAAAATAAGAATAAATTGATCTCATTATCATTCTCCTGCACTTATTCCAATTTATTTGGGGTCAGCGCAACACGTCTTTTTCTTCCATATTCCGATCTCGGCAGCACGCAGCAGTGCTGCCGCAGCACTACCGATTCCTATATATTCTCTATGTAGGTTTATTAAATATGAGATTACATTCCGAGCACGGCAGAAATGCTGCGCGGCATTGCTGCGTCACAAATGTGGAAGGGAACACAGAACACACGCGCAAGCCGTAAAAAGATGGAAAAGAATAAAAAATCAATATAATATATCTCACTGATGCATTAAGGTATAAAAGTAGTGTTCTGACAACAGACCACAGTGACTGATCGGCCAATAGCCTTCCAGTTATAAAACCAACGCGCTCACCGCCTTTATTCTCAGGAGTGCCTAAGTTGGCGCTGTTTGAAACAAATTGTGCGGGGAACGACATTTTATTTTTTGAATTCTGAGATATTATGATTCGATTCGATGGCAAAAAAATATCTATTTACTCAGATCGTTTTGGACCAGAATTCAGCAATGTTTACTGCCGCAGTCATTAGGTCTTTGCAGGTACAAAGTGCATGCGGCGTAAGACGGAAACACACTTTGTAGATGCATTGAAGATCTGTGATATCTAAGATCCTCTATTTACGGACATTGTCTTTACTAGGTAAAGTAGGTACCTGCTTCGACTTATACGTTGTGGGTTCGAACCCAGACAGGCACTTTTCTTTGTGTAAATAATTTTATCACCACTGCTCTCAAAACGGTGAAGGAAAACATCGCGAGGAAACCGGAATGTCCTAGAACCAAAAAAATCGAAGACATGCGACACGCACTGGGCAATACGGCCCACTCCCTCTCACATGGAGGAAGCCCGTGTCCCAGCAGTGAGAACATTATAGGCTGATTATGACATGTGTCTTTACTGGGGCAAAACTACCTGTCAGGAAAAATCACATGATGTTTTAGGTACCTCTTTGCCTAGCCTAGGAAATATATCATCAGCAATCATGCTTATCACCAAAACACCAACAAGGCAGTCTATACACCCAACTCAATATAAACCAACCAAACCCACACAAAACTTATACAAAACGCCCTACATCAGTAACAGCGTCATCTTAGCGGCTCCAGTCCGTGAGTCACATGTAAATATTTACCGAAAGCGATGCCCCGCGCCAAATGTTACCGGCCACAGAGCGAGGTGTGGTTAGAACTGATAATATTCTTCTTCGTCGTGTCGTTGGCGTGATAGTGTATTGAATTTTGTTGACCCAAAACTTCGCCACTTCTTCGTCATCGTCGAAGCTGCAAGTGCAGTGGAAAAACACAAACAGGGTTTCACAAATAATCAGCCTAACATATTCCCACTTCTGGGACACAGACCTCCCCAGTGAGAGGAAGTAGGCCGTAATCCACCAAGCGGGCCCAGTGCGGGTTGGTAGATGTCACATGTCTTCGAATTTTTGGTTCTAGGACATGCCGGTTTCCTCACGATGTTTTCCTTCACCGTTTTGGGAGCAGTGGTGATGAAATACACAAATTAAAGCGCCTGCCTGAGTTCTAACCTACGACGTGTGTTTGTCCTCGTAGACCTGTGTTTAAATGGTGAAAAAAATAAAAAAACATTTTACTTTCGCCAGAAAGCTGTTGATCATACAAGAAAGGTGTCTTGTCATGTTCTCTTTTTTGGGCCACTTTACAAACGACACCTATTACTTTTTCTAACAAACAATTTGTAGTGCTTGTTCTTCGCATGCACACTTCGTGTAAACTTTTTTGGTACCCAATATCCAGTGGCGTAACTATAGGGTGGCATTGGGGCAAAATGCCACGGGGCCCCAGCCAGAGGGGGCCCCCGGCCCGAGAGGGCCATGAGCACAGGAGGATCCTAACATAAATTTATAAATGCAAACTTTTTTTGAAAATGTGCAGCAAAGAACATCATTCAGGTTTCGAACATTTTGTACCATTTTCCCATTGTTTGTCTAATTTTTTGGACAGGACCTCATGCTCAGAAGTAGAGCTTGAGACCACTAGACCAACGAAGTAGTCAGGTGTTAAATTTTATAGGAGAAAATATGGAATCTACGCGGAAGAAGTCGCGGGAGAAGTGCTAGTAAAAAAAAAACAGTAACGTTGGTTGAGTTTCTTTACATTGAGGGAGGGCCCCATCCCTTGAATTTGCCACGGGCCCCAAACGGTATATCTACGCCACTGCCAATATCCATTTAAAATTTCCAATTTAATTTATTCAAGCACAAAATTCATGAACTTATTGGCATTAGCTTTCCCTAACTAACTAAAATTCGAGCACGTTCGTACCGTCGTAGACATCATTCATTGCTTTCAATCAGGCGTGATCGAGGTCAAGAACAGGACCATTCAGCAAAAAAAAAACTAAATAAGAAATAGGTACCTATAGCGCTATATAAACTTTGTAGCAAGTTACATACAAGCAATATTGTTTTATTTACTTATATCCTTAATTAACAAAAATAACAATATTAAAACCTAACTTAACTAAAACTATACACAAACTAAAATATAGCGTCGAAAAATCCATCCGCATCGCTGTCGACTGGTAATGTACCCAAGAGAATGGCGGCGCGGCGTTACCACGTTGTATGGCAATGCTTAGCTTTTGGCCAAGGTAAAAGCCCGCCCTTGGGTCATGGGAAGTGTCAACCATCCGTTTTAAAATTTCCTTAAAAATACGATTTATTACCGTTGGATCCCGTTTTTGAATCCCATTTTAATATTTTTGGCGTTGGATCCCGCAAAACATTATTATGTATTTCCGTTGGATCCCGAATTTAAAAAATGCAAGATAATTACGTTTTATTGTCGTTGAATCCCGAAAAGTATTTCCGTTGGATCCCGAATGCTTAAAAAAATATGAATGCGGGTACTTTCAACAACAAAATTGTTTATAATAAAATGAGGGGTTCACTAATGTTTCACCAAAACTCCATTGACAAATTTTTAGTTTACAACCAACGTTTCGTATACTATTTATTTCACAAACAACTCATTTTCTATATAATCTAGTCGTTTCTGGCACTCGCCGGCCGCTGCCGCGGCACCGCTCGCTTCGCTCGCTCGGCTCGTGCCTAGGGGTCACGGTTTTAACCTAACCTAACCTAGCATTGTTTTTTTTTTAATAATTAACCTAATCTAACTAGTTCGGTTCCGGGTAACCCACTAAAAATAATCTCTTTTTAGTGTTTGATAAAGGTAAATCACTTTTCTTCTGAAATGTACACATGTTGTTATAATATGGGATTCAACGGAAATAGCAAACGGGATCCATCGGTAATACCTAAAAAACGGGATCAAAAAACGGGATCCAACGGTAATAAACGAAAAATACCATGAGCACTCGAACCCCAAGGCCCGAGGGTTTCAACCCCAAACGGCTCGAAAATATAATTTCCGATAAGGTTATTATATTTTCGCCGCTTGAGGTTTTCCGCAGCCGCAGCAGCAGCGCCAGCACAGGATGCCGATCCAGGAAGGTGGGATGGTGCAAGAGTATCGACACAAGTTGCGTCCCACGCTAAAGGCCTACCCACCTTCCATGGAAATAAAGACATACAGTCCGGTCTCTTGCCATCGTCGCGTGCCAAGCCTAGTACTGTAGCAAGTTAGGTAAATAGTTTTAAAAGACCTACAAAAATGTCCGTCGTTTTCTGTGGGTGTTATAAAACCGCCAGATTGTAATCTTGGGCCGGGCGGCATCATACACACAATACTGTGATTATGATAACATCATAACGCGAATTTTTTGTTTCCCTAGAAACGCGGAGTTTTGATGACATTCGCTTGATAATGATGACTGGTCGGTTCAAGTAAGTTAAGGGAAAAACCTCTAGACGTGTGTACGTGTCTTTGTTTTTTTTTTGATTCCCAAAAATTTACACAAGGATTTGCCATACATAATCAGCCTATAATGTTCCCACTGCTGAGACGCAGGCCTCCTCTCGGTAAGAGGGAAAAACCACCAGGGCCATATTGGAAAATACGTAATTATGTTGTCTCAACATTGTTTAAATACTTAAATAAATACAACTGCGCGGTTATTGCGCACTATTAGTAGTTTCATTTTGACAGTTCAACAACATTCTTGGAAACAAATGATGGAAAGCGATGGATGAGGTCTAAGATGGAACGAGCGTGCCCAGAAGATGCCTAAGGCACTGGAACTCCCACGCATCGACGAAACACGGCAGGCTGCTTGAATCCGGTGGGAGGGTAGTCGCAAGTCAGGCAAGCTTTAGCCCTTCCACTGCATGAGAAGTATTGGCCAGTCAAAGAAGGTGTTGGGTGTGACTGTCCAGGATGCGCCGAGCGCTCGGTTCACTTGAGTAACTGGCGGAACAAACTGCTCTACACGAGTAGGCTTCTGCCTACTAGCTCTAATAATTAAACTTTGCAGTAATATTAGAATATAAATTAGAACACACAAGATATTTTTTATCCCGGTATTCCCACAGGATCCACATTTATGCGGGTGAAACCGCGGGCCAGTGCTAGTCCATTTAAATTTCCAACAAACATTCTATCACATTCATAACTCTTCATGAACATCATAAAATGCATTACGGTGTTCAAATTAGCGCCTCTAACAATGTTCCAGGATCGGTGCTGGGGCTGCAAACAAGTAATTTAATTACTGAGCCATCGCGACTTGTATTGTAACGACGTTGTTTGTAGGGGGTAGGCTGGGTTCAGTTAAGGGTTGTGTATTATGATAGTGGTGAGAGGGGTTCGTGGCTAAATAATAACAGCCGCACAGGTCGATCGATCAGGTTAAGCTACGCTTGCCACGGTTGGTCTGTCGATGGGTGACCATGTTTAGATACCGAGACCCCTCCGTGTCTCGAAAAGCACGTTAAGCCGTTGGTCCCGGCTGTCATTCGTGGATCTTTGACAGTCGTTACGGGTTGTCAGAAACCCGATAGTCTGATAACTAGTCTTACAAATGGGTATCGTATTACCCAGTAACTGGGTTGTGGAGGTCAGATAGGCAGTCGGAAACATCATGATACACATAATCAGCCTTTAATGTTCCCACTGCTGGGACACACACAGGCCTCCTCTCGGTGAGAGGGAGTGGGCTGTAATCCACCACGCGGGCCCAGTGCGGGTTGGTAGATGCCACATGTCTTCAAATTTTATATCAAGACATTTTTCTCCCAATGTTTCATGTTCATGTTCACAAGTTTTCTCACGATGTTTTCCTTTCACCGTTTTGAGAGCAGCGGTGATGAAATAATTTACAAAAAGTAAAGCGCCTGTCTGTCGCCTGTGTGTCTGTCGAACCTACGGCCTAAAATTTGTAAATCGCGACCGTTACCACTGGGCCATCACTGCTCCCCTGGGCTGGGCTAATGCACATAATTGCAATGTCAACAAAAGTCCGAAACACATTCTGGCAATTTCATAAAATGTCCTGTGGTCGAATTTTTGAGAAGCAGCGACCACACACATGAAAATCTCTGATGAGTAATCCAAAATATGTACTTTGTGGTTATTTCTGTTCTGATACGCCGAATTGCATTCTGAGGAAAACAACACGTATTTTTAGGGTTCAGTACTAAATACCTACGCTGTCTATATGGTGCGGAACCGTAAAAAGAATCTCCCCTGGGTGAGTCCGAACCAACTTTTAGTCACGATTTCGGATACATTAGTCGGTTGCTTAGTTTTAGACAACGGAGGTGAAGCTGCTTAGACTTGTAAGTAAAAAGAATCGCCCCCGGGTGGGCTCGAACCACCAACCTTTCGGTTAACAGCCGAACGCGCTAGCCATTGCGCCACGGAGGCTGTGGAGATGTCACTGCAATACATACGTCATGTTTCCATTCAGGTACGGGAGCTTGTCAATACTGTTCGTGTATGGTTCTAAAAAGAATCGCCCCCGGGTGGGCTCGAACCACCAACCTTTCGGTTAACAGCCGAACGCGCTAGCCATTGCGCCACGGAGGCTGTGGAGATGTCGCTGAATTACGTAGATCACGTTAATTTTAAGATACGTTTCTTGAGAAACGTATTTATTATTATTCAGTGACCTATAACTTTTTCTTGTTTTCAGTGGATACCTTCAAAAGGCGCTGGGCCTATGGTATAAGACTCTTCTTGTCTCCCTAGCATTAGACTGGTGGTCACCATCAGTACATAGAGGAGGACAACCCTAGATGGAGATCTCTGCTCTCAAAACATCGTGAGGACTGAGGAAACTGGTATGTCCTAGAACCAAAAATTCGAAGACATACATGTGACATCTACCAACCCGCACCGGTCCCGCATGGTAGATTACGGCCCACTTCCTCTCACTGAGAGGAGGCCTGTGTCCCAGCAGTGGGAACATTATAGGCTGATAGTGCTATGTTATAACTAGACGGAGAGATGTTCGTTTATACGACAGAGAATAAAATCCTAATTATTGCGTTCTAAAACTTTAACTCCTAAGACATAAATACAAATAACCAGATGGCAAACCTCAAATTAAAAAAGCAAATTAAAAATAAATGACCGCCATTTTCTATTTCTATAAAATGATATAGCACGACAGCTCCACCCCCAGCCCTTACCGCGCGGCCTAATAGACAACTATAAATTACACATTTTGCAGAAAACCAATTCTGTTTAATAGCTCTATAACTTTGCTGGTCAATAATTAAGAGAATTGCTTCGTGTAACGTGTTTGAGTTAAAATGGACGCTTGGAGTTGCGTTATTGGAGTGAATTTTGATACATACAAATTTTGAGGTTTTAGATAAGTTTTTGGTGACAGGTAGGCTGTAAGCCACCAGCGCTGTGACATTTATTTTTTTAAATGTTGCAGCATCATGCTGAGATAGCAGCCTTTTGGCATCGTGTAGGACTTTCTCTTCATTTTTCTTTTTGTTACTTTTTTTAATAAAACATGTTTTTTTTTTACTGTGTTTAGTTTAGTTGTGATCTTCCTGTACGAGTCGCAATAAATACTTTTCTTTCTTTCTTTCTTTAAAAGAAGTAATTTTGACGAAAAACAAAGCTAAATTGCTCTGTTTTTCGTCAAAAAAGAGCTCTTCATCGCTATTTTAGTGGAATTAGCAATATTTTTTTTATGATTACTATTTTAATGGTTAATTAATCTATAATGAGGTTGTTGTTCCACAAAAAAAATAAATAGACCAACATACAACGGAAAATCAATTGTATTTTGGTCATTTTTTTTTTGTGAGATTTTACGGAATTGATCGGGTGGGGTAATCCAGCAGTTCCAGCACCCTAATTGCGTAACACACTATCAATCGGAATCAGAATCAATTTGAAGCAAATTGCTAATCCATTGCTTCATTAGTTCGAAAAATGTGTCTGCACAATACGTAAATAACGCAATGAATGTTGTTGAACTGTCAAAATGAAACCGATTCCGATTGAGAATATGTTACGCAATTGCCCCGCGGGTCCCTCAGCAGTTATAGTGCTAGACCACCGTACAAATTACCTACAGCGAAATTAATTTGGTAACAGGTCAGCTGGATGCAATCAGTTACAATCAGAGTATTATTTAGTTAACTAATATGATGTCTTAACAATTAAGTTTCTTAGATTTAATATTGTCGCTTTCTTAATGAACTTTGACTGAAATATCAGGCAGTAGTTTGCTTAACGAGATATTTTAAAATTTTATTAATAACGAGACTAGTACTGACTCAACGGTTAGGAAATCTCGTGGAAAAAGGTTACGTTAACTAATTTTTAACCGTCTTCAAGCAAAAAAGAAGGTTCTGTATTCGACTCGTATGTATGTATGTCCGCGATTTTCTCAAAAACGAATGAACCAATTTTGATAATTCTTTCATTAATGAGATTTACATACTTTCAGGAAGGTTTTAGTATACAATACATCAGGTAATTATTCTTATGTACCAAATTATATGCATAATTGTACTGCATCTCCGGCATTTCTATGCGAATTTTGATGATTCTACTAGTCGGTATCTTCAATTCTTCAATACACTAGTGTCAATTGAATTTGTGTGGGGTAGGTACAACAAAAAAGTGAGAAAAACAATAAAAAACTTTTTTACAAAAAAAAAAAAAAAAAAAAAACAAATGACTTAAAAAAAAAACACTACAAACTGATAAATAACTTTAATTTCGGAAGTCGGTGTTGTAAAAAAAAACGAAAATGCGGAACCAACGACACCGACTTCCGAAATTAAAGTTATTTATCACTTTCTAGTGTTTTTTTTTTTCGAAGTCGGTTGGTTTTTTATTTTGTAAAAAAGTTTTATTAGTTACTAAAACCACTAACTAAACCGCGTGAAATTGCATGTTCGCCAGACCCACCTCGTCGCATCCCATCCTCTGTACGCGTTATTACTTCGTTTTCGCTTAACGTTCGTTCTGACATTTTTCTTTTTGCTCGGCTCCCAAAGGTCCTAGCATGATATTTAATAGCCTAGCCTTTCACAGGAATTGAGCTATCAAGTACAAAAACAATTTTCAAATCTAACTGGTAGTTCCACAGATTAGCACGTTCGAACAAAAAATACAAATAGTATTATATGCTAGTATATACATAGATATACATTTTCAAAGTAAATCTTAGATATATGTATACATAACTAAATAACGATAAGGGAAATCATCGAAATAAAATCTGGACTTTACCGATACCTTATCAACACGCAATAAAAAACGTGGAAAGACCCATGCCATTAAATATTCCTATAGCATTTTTTGAGTCATAAAAAGTAGTTTTCGATAACTGACTGTCAAAAACTTTGTAGGTTTTAAATATCTCGTAAAAATCGTTTAAAAACCAATTTAGATTGATGTCAAAATATTATAGTTTTATTAAAAATGATATAGGATCAAAGGTGGATAAAGTTACGGATTTGCGTGACCGATGGAATCAATAATATTATGGGTAAAAAACTGAACAACCTCTCGTATGGTTCCGTAGTTCCTACACTTAAAAAAAAAACAACACATTACAAGATAAAACTGAATTAAGTTGTACATATTCAGTTAGCTTATTTTATTGCAATTCCAACGACATAAGTTTTCTAATACATTTTCTGTTTTTATCCGTGAGAACCTGTAATTGGCTTTATGTCTCATATAATATTGTTATGCTTCTGTTATAGCTGTTGGTTCTCCTATGAATAAATAAATAAATAAGTAAGTACATACCTACATAGCCTTCATACAAAATTTTAGATAATATCGTCATTTTAATGACCGCGGGGCGGGGCGGCGCGCGCGATTCGCGCGTTATGTCATGCAACATCATGCGACACTAGGGCCATAAAGTCTGAAATGACCTTGAGAATTTTTGACACACGAGATGAATCCACGGTAAAAAAATAATATTTGTGTATAACAAACAACGTATGGTTTGCTTTTTATGCTGACTCTACTTACTTTATTTTGGAGCGCAGTGTTACAATACAACCCAAAAATAGGTTACTTGGGTTGGGTTTCGTTGTTAAAATCGATACGGAACCCTTCAAACGTATAACCTCGATGCCTAAAGTTGTATCAATATTATATTTAATAGATTTACTATGAAATATTGTAATTTACATGACCTTTTAGTACTATTGTGAAGATCTATTCGGACGTTAAAAGCTTACCATCGTTTTTTTGGAGACTTAATTGAATATCTATAATAATATATGGCAATGCGGTCATCAATACCGCTTCGTCGGGTGATATGTGGCTAGACCCACAGAGCATGTAATTTTCTATACCTGCGGTCAAATGTTGAACTTCGGCTAGTATTTTTACCCAATTACGAATAATGAATGGTTAACAATCTCGGTCATAAGTTCGATCACAGCTAAAACGACTGAATTAGGTATCCATTTTTAAGAAGGATTCGTTTTTTGAAGACAATAAAACAATATTATGAAGAATTCCTTTAGGCATTTATTTCACCTGTGTACTTACCACTTTTGTACATAAAGTTACAATGAATAAATAATCAGACCAATTAATCTGCCTAGCCTTTTCCCAACTATGTTGGGGTCGGCTTCCCAGTCTAACCGGATGCAACTGAACCACCAGTATTTTACATGAAGCGACTGCCTATATATTTTATTTTATGTGTTTTCTATGGGCCTTGATGCCTGAAATAAATGGATAAATAAATGGATAAATAAATAATAAATATCTGACCACCACAACCCAGTTACTGGGTAACACGATACCCCTGGGTGAGACTGGTTGTCAGACTTTTGGAAAAAAAAATACAAAAAAAAAACATTCCTAGTCCCAATCCCGAAACGGTCCTAACAAAAGTCGTCACGCTATGGATAGAAATGACGTTAATTTGTTCGCGAATCGTCGTCAAAAAAACACTTTTTGTGGGTGGTTTTATTTTTATTATGTTGTTATTTTTTATGTTTTTTAATTTCACTCCTATTATATTATCTACAACTGTCCACATCTGTGTAGTTAAAAAATATTTTCACTTTTATTAACCTCTTTTTTTTTTATTGTTTAATTTTAGTAAAAGCATGACTGGTCTGGCAACTTTGCGATAAAAATGATTCGTTTTGCTTCAAATCGTCAAAAATCTACAAGTGACGCCCGGGTCTGCTTAACGTGCTTTCCGAGGGTCGAAATCTCTCTCTGGAATGTAATGAAATTTTACCCATCCACAGACCGACCTTGACAAGCGTTGCTTAACCTTGAAGATCGACTCGTGCGGCTGTTATTATTTAGCATCTGTATCTTAATAAACATGTCCTAAAACATTCAGACTAAAATGACGTACGGTTTCCAGTGACATCTCCACAGCCTCCGTGGCGCAATGGCTAGCGCGTTCGGCTGTTAACCGAAAGGTTGGTGGTTCGAGCCCACCCGGGGGCGATTTCGTTTTATCCACGATCGCCATGCAAAAGGTGAATGGAGAAGAAGCCAATGGAACAAAAAAAAAATTTTTTTTTTTCTAAAACCTGAAATGAAATTTCTTAAATAAATACTACTACTACTATATTGATTTGAAGTAAAATTTTCATAATAATTAAAACAAAAAGAAAAAAAAACGAATATAATAAAAAATCAACTTTTAGGCGACCCTATTATTCTACGCGCGGAAATTATCAATGAATTCGTAGCGATATTCAAATCAATTTTATTTTTTGACAAAAAAAGAGGTTTCTGTGATATTATTTTTTATTTGTTTTTCGATTAGTCTTTTTTGTAGCTGCCAGTTTATCGATGGCAAAAATGTAAGTAGGAGTCTCATTCCCCACGAATTGTACGGGAAAAGTTTTTTTGCCATTTCTGACTTTTTTAGTACTCAAACCTCAGTTGATCTAATTGAGGTGTTTGATCCTTATAAGAAACAGGATCGAATGGCATAAAAAAAATTGTAAGCTCATTTTCCTGCTGACTGTATTTTGTTTTCAAAATGGCTGTGTGAGTGGGTGGTATGAGAGGGGGGGGGGTGCTGATAGAATCCCTTTTACATTTTCTGGAAATTACCTCCTATTAAATAGTTAAGAAGAGTATAGCTAGCTAGCTAGGTAGCTGCCCTTATTGCTCATTGTAGCTACTTAAGGTACCTAGCTGCCTGAGGGCAGTAAGCTGCCCTATCTTAAAAATCCAGCCTGTACACCTAATTAAGGGCTAATTTTTCCAACGCCAAATAATTTTATCCAAGGAATAATTTTGAATATTTGACAGTTCTTCTATACAAATGCTGTCAGACGTCATTTTATTCTACGAATAAAAATTATCTGTCGATTCAAAAATTAGCCCTAAGTCTTAAGTCGCCAATCCAGCTTGATCAACGCTCATGCCTTCTCTATATAAGAAGAAAGCTTTGCCCAGCAGTGGGACAGAAGACCTGCCACACTGAATCATGTTGAAGGATATTCCTAATCCATTGCTTCATTTATTCGAAAAAATTGTCTGCTCAACAACGAAAATAACGCAATGTATGTTGTTGAACTGTCATAATGGAAACCATTGCTGGGTCAATCCGCGGAAATCCACTAACGGCGAATATATGCTAATAATAAATTAAATATCATAGCTGCATTCTTTTTTTACTTTATATGACATTTCTTACATGTTTTTACGTATGGCGCCGCTATCTAAAAAAGTATAACACCTTTATTTAATTTATTATTGCAATCAACACGCACCAAATGTCATTACCATTTGCAAATAAAAGTCGGCCTAATTGAGCGGAATGGCCCTGCTACTGATAGTGTGTTACGCAATTGCCCCTCTGGTATTATTTTAGTTAAAGTCTATTGAGTTAGGAAGACATTCACAGTCCGCCTATAGTAATTAGTTCGTCGGCTTTCAGAGAGAGAGCACAGGAATTTGGCCCGTTCTGAAGATTTATGACGAACCGCTATCGTAGCTAACATAAATAATATTAAGAGCGACTATTGCATAAGGCTGGGCGACAGGTACTAGCCTATCACGTGGTAAAGCTTGCCATTCATGATGCGACAGTTTCTTAAACAAACGATCTGAAGGCCAATTTTCGTAATTTAAAACGTTCAAAATCTAGTCGCAGTCTCATCCGGCGACAAACAAATGTCAAAAACTTGTCAAAATGTAGGGAAATTGGAAGTATTTTTTGACAGGTTGAGACTGAGATCAGACTGTGAACGTTCTTAAAATTACGAGAATTGCCCCTCTATTAACGGACGAATGAGCGAAGATTTTGTCGGCATGTCAGAAGTACTGTGAGAGGGATTTATGAAAGTGTTGTTAACTTTTTACTGGATGATTTTATATTTTCTATTATGTGTATGTGTTTTTATAATTAGTTTTAATCTGTCAAGCTCCGCTAATGAGACACAATTGATTTTCTATTGTTTTGTCGCCGATCGGCAAACCGCGCCGCTTGACCGGTTCAACCGTTTTCATTAAAAAAATAAATAAATTGGGGTAGGTGGGCCAATCCCATTTTTTTAATATCCACACAATCACTGACCATTCCAAGGTTGCCTGGAAGAGATCGCAGAAAGCGATAAGGCCGCCCATTGTATATTTTGAAGAGGTAATTTTTTTTTGTGTATTTTCTGGTGTACAATTAAGTATTTATAAATAAATAAGGATAAGGAAAAAATAAAGTACCTATATATAAGTAGAAGGAGAAGAGTTACAAAATTGGTCGTACAGCATAATGAATCGCGTTGCGATCTGTTTATGGTATTAAAAGGAGCGATGTATTTTTTTTTTTAATAAGCACCGAAATAATTTATTTGAAACTAGTTTCTGCCCGCGACTTCGTCCCTGTGAAATTTCTTGTTCCCCCGTCCCACCCCGCCGCATCGCATCGCGATCGCCTGCCCGCGCTGTTATTTCGTTTTCGATTACCGTTCTTTCTGACTGTTTTTCTTTTTGCTTGGCTCCTAAAGGTCCTAGCCTGATGTTTAAGCCTTTAAGCCTTTCTCAAGAATTGGACTATCAAATACAGAAAATATTTTTTCAAATCCGACTTTATTAGATTTAGATTATAGATTAGCGATTCAAACAAACAAACAAAAAAATTATTACTATAGATAGATGATGAATGTCAAAAGAGAATCATTTTGAAGGATATTGCTAATCCATTACTTCATATGTTCGAAAAACTTGTCTGCTCAACAACGTAGATAACGCAATGAATGTTGTTGAATTGTCAAAATGAAGCCCATTGCTACTTATAGTGTGTTACGCAATTACCCCGCTATATGTGTACATTATGAATGCAATAAAGATTAAATTGAATTAAATTTCCGAGGCACGGACCAACCGCGGCAAGCGTTGTTTAACCTGATCGATCGAACCGTGCGGCTAGCTTCTTATTAGATAATTTATAATCTACTAGCTGCGCCCCGCGGTTTCACCCGCATAAGTCTCGATCCCGTGAGAATATCGGGATAAAAAGTATCCTATTTCCTTTCCCGGGACTCAAACTATCTCTATACCAAATTTCATCTAAATCGGTTCAGCGGTTTAGGCGTGAAAAGGTAACATACAGACAGACAGACGGAGTTACTTTCGAATTTATAATATTAGTATGGAAGTATGGATTATGCAACAAAAAAAAACGCATCAAAAAGTCGTCCTGTGAATGCCGATCTTTATCAAGCCATTACGTTACCTTAGTGTAACACATGAATAAGCTATGGGGTTTGAAAAGCGATCCACGACACGGCCTGAAGGTGTTTGAGCCATCTTGTGCCGTATCGAGATGAGATAGCGCAAATTATAAGACGGGAAGTGAAAAATATTTTACCAAGCGGATTTTTAGGATTAAATGTCAACAGGTTTTGTTTTAGGAAGTTTGTTACTGGGGGGTTATCGCGACAATGTTTTCGGCTGAATAAAATAGTGGGTGATTCATGTTTACATAAATTTGATCTCTTTTAAATACAGTCAGGGAATAATATGAAGTACAAAGCAAAATACATAAATAAAAGCTATTTAATATAAATTTTAGGGGAGAGTTTTATTTCGCGAAATAATTAATTAATTCTCAATTCAAGAAAATTTTAAAATACAGGTGTAAGTCTGTCACCATTACTTAATTCGTGATCCACGATTATTTTAGTAAGTTATTTGAGAAAAATTAGCTGTGTAATACATTTTGATCGTGTAGGTTGTATTAAACCTAATACAACCTACAGGGTCAAAATGTATTAAAACACTTTTGTAATAAACAGTTGTTTTTTTTTTAATATCCGACAAAAAAGTTCTACGCTGGGGTTAGAATCATGTGCTGATTCATGGTATGTACAGTTTGCGCTCATAGTTCCCTTACACCGTGTATATTAATAATATGATATAAATATATCTTCAAAAACAAAGAGGTAATTCTTGTAATTTTAAGAATTACCTCTCTGTTTCTCTAATCTGCCAAATCTGTCAAAAATATCTCTCTAATCTATCAAAAATACCACTAATTTCCATAAATGTTTGACAAGTTTTTGACATTTTTTTGTCTCCAAAATAAGACTGCGGCTAGATTTTGAACTTTTTAAATTACGAGAATGACCCTCTGGTTAACTTCACTCACAAAAAAAAAAACGACAATAGTATTTTTCCTACTAGCAACACAGCCAAGAACTTAAATTCCCTTCAAAAAATCTTCATCTCATTTTGACAGAACAAAAATCGTGACCATTTTAAATGGAAGACTTTATAATTATAATATTTGAAACACAATGCTTTTAAGGCGGGTTTTAAGATCATCAATCTTCTACTAAAAACCGTTTGTCTTTAATTACTTTTAACTCAATTATAACGGCCTGGTATGTATGAAGGACGTTATAATTTTGAAATAGGGTTAAAAATGTTTTGTTTTTTTTTGTTTGACCTATTATTATTTATGTTATTTAGTTGTATGCGGTGGCCCGAAAGTTTTAGTAGTGGTCGAGTTTTATTTTTGAAGCAGTTTATTCGGGGAAGCACTGCAATTATTGAAAGCAGTGGTGGCCTAGTAGTAACGGCCGCGGCTTACGAGGTGTAGGTCGTAGGTTCGAATCAAGACAGGTGCTTTACTTTGTGTAAATTATTTCATCATCACTGCTCTCAAAACGGTGATGGAAAACATCGTGAGGAATCCTAGAACCAGAACTTCGAAGACATGTGACATCTGTCAACCAGCACTGGGCCCGCGTGGCCCACTCCCTCTCACCGAGAGGAGGCCTGTGTCCCAGCAGTGAGAACATTATAGGCTGATTATGTATGTGTGTAACAATGATTCGATTCTCAACCAAATACCGTATCACGTATAAAAATACTCGATACGCAAAACCGAAACAGATGAAACATTTTTTTTTTAATCGTTTTCCATACGCGTAGGTAATAGAAAAGTATGTTCGACGCTCGTTCGGAAACTCATGTCCAGTTCACCACTCTTTTGTTCATTTTATCGTTCAGAAATGCGAGGGTTGCCAGTGTAAAAATATATTTTTACAACCTTTTGTTTATTGTTGTTTATAGTCTGTGAATGATTGAATGGCGCTTTGAAAGTTTTGTATTTCGAATTCGGGACGGTTTATTTAGAAAATCGTTTGTTGCGTAGCTTAGGTGTTTCTTTGTAGAAGAATGGTTTTTGTTGTGAAGGTTTAAGATTTTTGCTGGATGATGTGGTCTTTGACTAAGTATAATGTAAGTATTAAGGATGAGACTTCCATGCCTTCATCTTAAGGAAAAATACGCGCCAGTCACTACACTTGTGAAAGTATAAGAACATGGATGAACATCTTCTTCAAGTTCAGGTTACATTGTTTAGTATTTTTGTTGTTATTTACCTTAATAGAAATACTTACTAACAAGGACGCCTTTGCTGTTAAAAACAAACGTAAAAGTCAGTGTCAGGCTGTATGCTGATTAAAATTTGATTCGGGACCGTAGCAAATATGGATGAAATGTCATGATTTCATGAAATATATTTATATAAACTTTATTGTAAACCAAAGGAGCTCGTGGCTAAGTAATAACAGCCGCACGGATCGATCGATCAGGTTACGGTAAGCTTGCCACTGTCGGTCCGTGGATGGGTGACCATCTTTACATACCGAGACCCCTCCGTGCCTCGGAAAGCACGTCCCGGCTGTCATTCATGGATATTTGACAACGTTTATCGTTAGAGGTCGTCAGAAGCCCGAAAGTCTGACAAACAGTCTTACGTCTTTAAGTCTGGGTATCGTATTACCCAGTAACTGGGTTGTAGAGGGAGACGGAAGAGGGAGAGTATTTTACAAGGAGCGACTGCCTATCTGAAGGCAGTCGCTCCTTCTAAAATACTGGTATTCGGCTGCATCCGGTTAGACTGAAAGCCGACCCCAACATAGTTTGAAAAAGGCTAGGGATTATGCCACACATGAATAATATACCTACGTTTGGAGCACCCTGGACCACCACCTTGCTACTTGATTGTTATTAATCTGTCAAGCTCCACTAATGAGACACAATTGATTTTCAATTGTTTCGTCACCGATCGGCGAACCGCGCCGCTTGACCGGTTAAACTTATTTCACGACATGAGTTATTCCAATAAAATACCGTGTCCATACGAGACTAGAGACAAAAAACTAGAAAAGAGAAAGATGAAAGAAAATACATTTATTTTGCACAGACTAAAAGACACAGGAGTCCGCATAGCAGGAAAGTGTGCCTTACGACTGTACCAAAAAGGCCCAGTTCAGCAAAAATGCCAGACAACTAGTGCCTGACGCTGGTTTTCAACTGGACCTTGAACTATTTCAATTTATTCCGCATTTTACAACAGGTACAACCCTACACACATTTCGGATCATAACGATTCCACAATGTGCGGTGCGAAAATATTGTCTTTTTTCAACAAAGAGACTAAATACAATGTACGGGGAAAATGTTCCGATACGTATGTACGGTGATGTCATACGGCGAACGTTTGTTGCTTTGTTAATATGTGGAATCGGGGCATATCGTGCGTATTCGTGTGTTTCCGTATTGGTTCGGTTGTAGTTGTCCCTTTAGCGTACTCTTTCACAAGGAGCTTTGGTTTTTAACATCATGCCTGTCTGCATTCCTCAAAATGATAGGCAGAGATCCAGATTTCGCAAGTTTATTTAAGGTATAATTATCATCTGGTTACGCAAATGTCCTGCAGATCTGGTAATGAGCGTCGTGTGACGGGTCTTTGAGCTAAAACAGACTTGAGCTACACGGTAAGCAATGGCCCTTTCTTCAAAAGGAGCTTCTAGATATGGCCTCGCATTGTTAGACTCACATAAAATCTTAATAATGCAATGTTTGGACTTTGAAAGAGAGAGAGAGAACCCCTCTCTCTCTCTCTCTTTCAAAGTCCAAAGTGAGAGAGCGAGAGAGGGCTTGATTCAGCTTTCTCAGGGATCAGTCGCCAGAAAATGGCGGCGCCATCTAGTTTAAAAAAAAAGACGGGTTGCACTCCGGGAGTGCCGGCAGAAGTGAAAACTTGAATATTAACGTTGAAATAAATCAATTATTAATTGAATTAATATAACTAATTTTTTTTCACTATTTCTGCGTCCCTTTTTTCATTAATAGATGCACTTTGTTCAATTTCCATATTTTAAACACTTTATATACACGAATGTTAAGTACGAATACACCGCAGTGTGTCCACGTCCACTTCCACTTCCACTTCGACTTTGACTTTGACTTTGACTTTGCCTTTGATTTTGACTTTGATTTTGACTTTGACTTTGACTTTGACTTTGACTTCGACTTCGACTTCGACTTCGACTCCGACTTCGACTTCGACTTCGACTTCGACTTCCACTTCGACTTCCACTTCCGCTTCCACTTCCACTCCATCCATCCATCCATCCATTGTCGTGTGTCACTAAACTTGGTTCACTTCGGTTGGCGCCGCCGTAGAAAGAGAGGGGGGGGGGGAAATCTCTCCTGACGGTCACGTGTCCTGACGGGGTCCATATTGGCTCAACTAAAGTTCTTTACCCGAAATTGTTCTTCCTAACGATTTGTAATCCGAATGATCACTCTTCCTAAAATTTTTCATCCTAAAGTTTTCATTCATACTATTTGTAGTGCTACCGGCGATGTTCATAACACTCATGTTTCCGAAAATTTTAATTCATAATATCATTAATGTAAATATTTTAAACTCCTACTGTTTTTCATCATAACGTTTTTATCCCTAAACATAACTACCATAATATTTTCATGGCCTGGGAGTTTATACGGGTAAGTTATATATGATATAATTACAAAACCTCTAATATTTACAAGATATAACAACTGAACCTATAATTTTATTTGATATAATGATCAGTTAATATAATAAACGATTGATATAATTTTAATGTAACTAATTTCTATAAGAATAACAGACAATTAGTATAAAATCGTTTGATGTAGGTACCACTCAATAGACGTAAAACCGATTTAGTCTAATATGATAAACACTTTTTTTTCATCCTATGTCGACGGAGCCCCGCTTCGCTTATTTCTGTGTAAAGGGTTTAAAGTAACCTAACCAAACCGAATCTCGGGGTGCCCTTCGCTCGCCCTTGCATCCTATGTCGACGGAGCCCCGCTTCGCGGGGCCCCTATTTCTGTGTAAAGGGTTTAAAGTAACCTAACCAAACCGAACCTCGGCGTGCCCTTCGCTCGTTTTTGCATCCTATGTCGACGATCTAAACAAAAAAGATATGACTTTGAATAATAGTGTAAAAGATGGTTATGTTGAGAAAATATAGGAAAACAAATAAAAGTATAATAGATGTTTATTGCTACTGACATTATGAAGTTGAATGATTCGGAATTATGAACATTAGAGACAGAGTAGTTAGGAGTTGTGATTGTTAGGATGAAAAATGTTAGGAAGAACATTTTCGGATTTCCAATTATCGGAGTTGAAAATTTAGGTGAACTTTGGCGCACCCGTCCTGACGCGATGCCCTGACGCGAATTTAACATTTTTTACCCATTACAAAAAGTGTTCAACGCCGCTAAAGAAGTTTTCACTTCAAAAATACAATTAAATGAACGTGCGTGTAAAATAAAAGTGTTTTAAAGATTTCGTATCTGCCTAGCCTTTCCCACTATGTTGGGGTCGGCTTCCAGTGTAGCCGGATGCAGCTGAAGACCAGTATTTTACATTTAAACAGATTGGCTATCTGACCGCCAAAACTCAGTTACTGGGTAACACGATACCCTCTTGGCAAGACTGGATTAATTTTTAATTAGACTAGCTTCCGCCCGCGACTTAGTCCACGTGAACTTTCACCCTTTCTTTCTTCTTTCACAAAGAACACACCCTACAAATTTCATGTCTCTAGGACCAGCGGTTTAGGCTGTGCGTTGATATATCAGTCAGTCAGTCAGTCAGGACTTTTATATGTATAGATTTAAATATCTTCTTGCAAATTAAATTTCATTTCGTTTCAATAGACACCAACGACTTACCAACTGAACTTCGACAAACTTTACTACGACAAGATTTTAATTCGACACTACGGAACTCCGACACGTCTTCATTTCGACAATTACTTTAGTTCGAAATGCCTTAAGTCCGACACTACTGTACTCCGATAAAGCGTTTCTTCGACATGACTTAACTAGGAAACGATGCGACTTCGACGACGTGCTACTTCGACAACTATAGTAGTCCGACATGAGTCAATTTCGACATACTCTACTCCGGCATGCTGTACTTCGACAATATCAGATATTTCAGATATTTCGAGTTCTATCATTTTTTGAGTTCCTTTGTTCTTTCTTTATAATAGTTTTAAAAATATTAATTTTCTTTCTATTTAAGAGCACCATACATTTTTTTTTAGTAGTAGTCGGTAGTCACCCCCTTTCTAGCCATATCATCTTTCACAAATTTAGTTGTTCCCTAATGTCGCAGAATAACTTCGAAGTAGCATCGTGTCTCAAATATATAACGTCGAAGTAAGATATTGTCGAAGTACAGCATGCCGGAGTAGAGTATGTCGAAATTGACTCATGTCGGAATACCATAGTTGTCGAAGTAGCACGTCGTCGAAGTCTCATCGTTTCCTAGTTGTCATGTCGAAGAAACGCTTTATCGGAGTACAGTAGTGTTGGACTTAAGGCATTTCGAACTAAAGTATTGTCGAAATGAAGACGTCTCGGAGTTCCGTAGTGTCGAATTAAAATCTTGTCGTAGTAAAGTTTGTCGAAGTTCAGTTGGTAAGTCATTTAACTGCTGTCTGATCTGAACTGTGATTTCCGAGCCTTCAATTCTCATTGAAGGCTGTTGCTTTGATGCTGCACAAGAATATAGTGCATTCCACGAGTAGACTTTAGATTTGAAGGAATCAGGGGAAGAACCACTTTTGTCACCTAATGAACAAACTGAGATTTTACTAATTAAAAGATAAAATCTTAATAAAATAGTGTCATTTAATTATACCCAAGGCACTTTAACTGTAATAGGTATAATGGTATAGGGGTGGAGGTACGAACATTGTATGTTTTTCCCTGTATTGATATTTTAAAAGCATGAAAGCTCGGAGACTATGGATGTTATTGCCCTGTTGTTTTTGACAGAACATAGCGACAGGTATAACCATTCAGACTGCATTGCCAGTTGAAAAAAAATAAAAATGTGACAAAAGTAGTTCTTCCCCTGATCCCTTCATTTGTAGACCATTTTTATTTTATTAAATACGTGGTACTTGTTGACAGGCTTCCGTACGCAGTCCACCCATACCTACTGTAATTTTAAAACAAAAAAAAAAACACTGTAAAAGCCAATTATTTTTAAAAGAGTAATATTGGAGTTTCTTGCCGGCTCTTCTCCATAGGAAACGACCAGTCGGAACCGTGCACCTAGCTTCTGACGTTTGTTAAGTGCCCATGTAGGTTTATGTGAAATAAAATATTTTCAATTTGATTTTGTTCGGCTACTAAGAATCCTATCGTGATGTTAAATTAAAGTTAAGTTTTGTAGTTCCAGAGATTAGCACGTTCAAACTAACTCTTTAGCTTTATTATTAACTAGCTGCGCTCCGCGGTTTCACCCGCAAAAGCGTCGATCCCGTGGGAATATCGGGATAAAAACTATCCTATGTCCTTTCCCGGGACTCAAACTATCTCTGTACCAAATTTGATCTAAATCGGTTCAGCGGTTTAAGCGTGAAGAGGTAACAGACAGACAGACACACTTTCGCATTTATAATATTAGTATGGATTAATATGATGATGTATGAGACATCAATTGGTTTCCCCAAAAGAGGTCTAACTACGCTCATATTGATCTTTTCTTTTAAGTTTCCTTATAAAGAAGGTCAAGTAACCACACTTTGTCTTCCCGAACATCGGTGTTACAATACGCAAGTAAGAATATAACTCAAGAGAAGACAAAAAGGCATTACAAGCAAAAACAAAAGCACAAAAGAAAAGAACCGCGCAAAAACCTTCACCAATACATTACTCAACAATAAATACACGTATAAACTTAATTTAACAACAAACCATCTTAGCACTCACGAAATAACATATTAACCACCGCTCACGTCAAAAATCTTTACTTCAAAAGATCTCCATTGAAAGGCGACCCAAAAAAACATAAGCACGCCTTTTTTTACAATTAATCAAACGTGCCAGTAAAAAAAAGACTCTCTAAGAGTTTAAAAAGTTTGCACCGATGCATTGACGGACCTCCTTTCAACGAATATCAAAATGACAGTTGATTTATGATTTCCCATTGTGGCAACACAGCGTTCGTTATGGCGCGAAACTCATTTATATTGCTAATGACATTTCGAGATGTTTAAAATGGCGGCTAATAATGCGCGGCAAAAAGTTTATTTTATTTTATATTTTTTTAAGATTATCTCGTGTATTATTGTGTTTTGTGATTAATTTTTAACGTTTCGCGGCCTTTGACATTATTGCAATTACTTTGGCGTTGGTTAATTACGTGTTTAGTTGATGTATTGTGTGGAGGTTTGTTTCAATGATTAATCCTACATGTCTTTGAAGGAAGATTAAAGAAAGTGTATATTCAAAGCAGTTCACAGAAGTGTTTTAGCTGTAAGTACATTCACTCACATTGCACATAACGATGACGATATTCAGGGGTCTAATCAGGTCGATACATGATTAGTTCGGGGCCCGAACTGAGAATGAATGACAACACTGACAGCCGTTGTCTATACTACAGATATGTATTTGTCCGTATCTTCGTTTCCAGACTTAGATAGTATACTCAAGGGTCTACCAGAGTCCTATCATAGACAAAAGCATGCGCTTATTTACAATAACTGACTAAAGACGAACTAAAGACGTACCGTCAAACGGGGTGAATAGGGATGCAGGGGTGAATCGGGACAAAATTTTAAAAGGGATTTTAACGATTAAAATAATATAGTTTGTGGCCAAAAAGGACCCTAATGTGTTTACTGTAATTTAATTAACGATTACGTGCCCTTATTGACAACAAACTATATTATTTTAATTGTTAAAATCCCTTTTAAGTTTTGCCCCGATTCACCCCTGCATCCCTACTCACCCCGTTTGACGGTAAACAAAACTGTTTTTCTTATTGCAGTCAAAATTCAAATCCCAAAAACATTTTAGCTAACCTAGAAATCGCACCTCAAAAGCTGCGCTAGCGATAGATCAATGGATCGATAAACTACTGTTTTATTTATTAGAATGTTTTAAGATGATTAATACTGCACGTCTTTAATAACAAAAGAATCGTCTATTAATAACGAATCTTCTACTAGAATGTTACTTTCGACAATACTAGAGGATGAATTTGCAAAAAATATTGGCTAAGAGATTAAGGATATTCGACTATGCAGCTTGTTTTATATTTACTAGGCTTTAGGTAATGATATTTCAATTCTCAAATCGTTTATTACAATCTACAATTACAGGTGTTAAATAAATAATAATAGAAACGATTATGGACCCTGTCGGGCACAGCAAAATTTTAAATAATATAATAATAATGATATAACATCTATCGAGGCTCTCGTTAGGCGGTTGGATCAAGGGCCTGATTCAGAAGGCAGTACTCCTCGATACGGCTCGTATTGTGAGGAGGTTCCTGTCTCTGGAGCCCTAACCACCGGTAGCTTGGACCCCGCTCCTGACACCGGCGGACTACTATTTTTATATTTTTTATATCCTAATATTTAAAAATATAATTTATATGTAAATAATGAAATAAAGGAAATAATAATATAATATTTAAGCAGCACTGTTTATAACGAGTGGAGTCCTGCGTTCGATTCCCTGGTCAAGCAAAATGTTATTAACTTTTTCCGTCAAGAATTTCTTGGTCAGGTTTGTTCGCGGTTACTGGCAACTGGCTTGACCCTACACAACCTCAGATTTTGTTTAAAGGGTCATCGTGCACTCGTCATTATGAACAGCTTTTACAATGGTACCTATCTACGAAAGATGAAATCGAAAACCAATATCAGCTGTTCAGTCGGCAGTGGGAACTCCAGGGAAGACGTTGGCACAGTGGTCACGTGCTGCCGTGCATATCGAGGCTCAGGGGAGGCCCCTTTACAGTCTCCCCAGGGATGTGCCTTACAGGCGTTGCACGGGGGGGTTCCGGAATTGGTCTTTTAAGAGGAACCGGGACCGCCCCTATGTGCTGATGGTGATCACCGGGGTGGTTTTAGTGAGGTACAAAACGCACACTCCCTGACCTTCCTCTCCGAGGGTACTCGACCTCCCTTCAAAAAGCACCCGCCTTTTGAAGGTTTCCCCCCGAAAACAAAAAAAAAAAGGAGTGCATTTGCGCAAAAAGCATACCTCTTACATAAATTTTTTTTTCACTACTTCATCATCTGTCTAGCCTAGCCTTTTCTCAACTATGTTGAGGTCGGCTTCCAGTCTAACCGGATGCAGCTGTATTTATTTTACATGGAGCGACTGCCTATTTGACCTCCACAACCCAGTTTCTGGGTAATACGATACCCCTTGGTAAGACTGGTTGTCAGACTTTCGGGCTTCTGATTACCCGTAACGACTGTCAAAGATCCACGAATGACAGCCGGGACCAACGGCTTAACGTGCTTTCCGAGGCACGGAGGGGTCTCGGTATGTAAAGATGGTCACCCATCCACAGACCAACCGCTGCAAGTTTAGCTTAACCTGATCGATCGCCTGTGCGGCTGTTATTATTTAGCCACGGGCCCCTCGTGAATTTTTGTTCACTACTTAGATCGACAAAATGTTTAGCAAAAATTAAGGTTTTGTAACTATACACCACTGATTACCCTGTCGAGAAATACAGGCTGATAAGTTACCAAGCCACGACATTGATATCTCATCTACCTGTTCTGTACTTAACAATAGGAATCTTTGTTGATCCCATCATCAATTCTAGCAAAGAAACAATTAACATCAGAGTATCATTCACCTCACACTTACACCGTAACTCTTCGAATAGAAATCCTATTCAAAATTACGTCAATACGGAATCAAAGAGACAGTCAAAACGACCCAATCTTTATGTTCAATACCAAACCTTATTAACAGCTGAAAAACTGCTAAAGATTCAATTTCCAACCTTACCCCTTTGGTACCAAGAGTGAGAAAGTCCAGTTAGAGGTGCAAGCAAAAGTTGGTGATCGAGGAATGGTCTGCGTAGCGCATACGGACCGATTTTCGATTCGAATGTTTTTTTGTGCAATCGAGAACGGGTGCATCGGTTAATCGAATAGTCGGAATCAAGTATCGATGGAGTTTTCGATCAATTTGAGTAAGGATTGGCAGGCTTGGGAACTTGAGGGTTTTCAGATTTGATTTTAGAGGAAATGTGAGTGCTGTGACTATGTCAAACGGAGTTCGTTCAAATGTGTTGTGCGATGTGTTGATGATAGAATGACGTGTTTCTTCTATGGTCCCAAGCCACAAGATTATGTAAAGATCACGTAAAAAAGTGGTGCAACTTTTATTGTGGGATCATCTTCGAAATACCGAAAAAATCGCTTGTACGGTCAGCATCAAAAGTTGATTAACACTTAAGTTTTTTTAATCTTAGTTATGGAGCAAAATATTTGTTCAAAATTGCAGCAAAATATTTTTTTTTTAGAATATATACTCTTGTCTATTATGTGAAAAGCCAAAAATCAGTTTATTGAAAAAAGTTGTTGTCAATTTAATAACATGTAAAAATGATAGTTTTAATCGATTTTTGATGCTGACTGTACCTAGTACTTACATATTAGAGTTGGTTCCGTAGTAAAAAAATAAATAAAACAACCGGTCAAGTGCGAGTCGTACTCGCACACCGAGGGCTCCGTACTATAAGTATGTAAACAGTTTTACGGTTTTCTGATTTTATCCTTTACTTGTGCTACATGAAATTGCTTCTTGCCAAATTCCATGATTCTAGGTCAACGGGAAGTACCCTCTAGGCTTTGATTTCGGAACATAAACGCCCGTATCTTTTGATTGCGTTGACTTACAAGTTTGATTTTTTTACTGCTTCAAGGGATTGCAGCCCTGAGTATTTAATATAAACAACTTGATAACTCAACTTAAAACTTCATACTTAAGTACTGTTAAATTTACCTCCTCTCCATATAGACTGTTTATGAAAAACAGAATTGTTCACTTCAGTTTTTTAAAACAGATGCAGTGGTGGGCCCTGTCATGGGTTCAAACCCAAGCAGGCACTTTGCTTCGTGTAAATTATTTCATCATATTACTCTCAAAATGATCAAGGAAAACATCGTGCGTGAATTCATGAGGAAACCGGCATGTCCTAGAACCAAAAATTAAAAGAGATGTTCTCACATGTATTTGAATTTTGGCACGTGGCACGCGGGCCCAGCATACACACACGCACGCAAATTATACATTTTCTGTGGGGTTTACAATAAAACAATTGCATCACACTTTTAAACTGTCAGTCGCGCCATTTATTACCACAAAAAAAAATTATTATAATTATATCCTTGACTTACGGTATTTACAAAACATTTTCGTTACAATCTGAAATCGTGCGGCAAAAACATATTGTTCTTGATAACAGAAGGAAATAATTTCTCACATTGTGACGACAATTTTATTTGATGTATGAATACATTAGCTGAAATAATTATCTGCTATTCAAAATAAATCGAGGGGCTCGTGGCTAAGTAATAACAGCCGCACGGGTCGATCGATCAGGTTAAGCTACGCTTGCCGCGGTCGGTCCATGGATGGGTGACCATCTTTACATACCGAGACCCCTTCGTGGCTGGGAAAGTACTTTAGGCCGTTGGTCCCGGCTGTAATTTTTGGATCTTTGACAGTCGTTACGGGTAGTCAGGAGCCATGAAGACTGATCAGGCTTGCTAAGTAATGGGTATCGTGTTATGTTACCCAGTAACTGGGTTGTGGAGGACAGATAGGCAGTCGCTCCATGTAAAATACTGGTATTTAACTGCATCTATACTCCATTTATTATAACATTAGAAAAAAGAGGCTCGCAGAAGCAGGGGTACGAAACCTTTTATTTTCAAGTTAAGTTTAAACAATTTTAATAAATAATGTATGTGCTTTTGTTGTAAGTAATATTGTATGGCATACAATAAAGCATATTTTATCTATTTACTCGTCACGATGCTTGGATAGGTACATGAAATGAAACAATTTTTAGTTACAATCAGTTTATTAAAAACAACTTTATATAAACCGACAAAATAAAAAACACGTGCTGCCACAACTTATGAAGGGAATAGGTAACATTTTAGATTTGGTAGAGTTATAGTAAGTAAGTAAATCTAAAATCCCAAAAAAATACCAAATCTGAAAAACGTTCCCGGTACTGTCCGCCCCTGCTTCTTTTAGATTTTAAACATTGACACGACAATATTTTTTGTTAAAAATAAATAATATTAAATGAAAGCCTTGTAATTTCAGAAGGTAGATACGTTAAATAAGTACAATTAAGTGTGACTTCTGTTATTTAAATTGATTATATTTAACTTCACATCAATCTTGGCTGTAATAATGTTTGTTGTACTTTTATTACAAAGTGTGCCCCTAAAAGAGCCTTTTTTAACTTCTGTCTAATACTATAGTAAATGGAGTATAGTTAGATGAAACCCGACCCCAACATAGTTGGCAAAAAATGGCTAAGCAGTTTGATTTTTTATTCAAAACAAATGACATGAGAACAAGTTTTTTTTTAAAGGAACGATCACTTTGCCAGCATCTTCATCTATTCGTTCTAAGTATATCCAATATCCCGTGGGATTTTCAAAAATCCGTCTTTATTCATTGTCTACAGCACAAAAGGAACCTCTGTGCAAATTTTCAGCGTTCTAGGTCCAGGGGTTTAGGCTTGGCTTTGATGAGTCAGTCAATTAGTGAGTCAGTACTTTTCTTTATTATGTACTAGCTTTGGCCAGCGGCTTTGTCCGCGTGAAATTTCTCGTTCCACGACCTACCCCGCCCGTCGTATCGCATCGCCTGCCCGCGCTGTTACGACACTTTCGCTTAGCGTTCTTTCTGAATGATTTTCTTTTTGCTCAGTACCTAAGCGTCTTAGCGTGATATTAAATAGCCTTTCTAAAGAATTAGGCTATCAAATGCAAACATTATTTATTATTATTATGAGCCTGTTATGTTCCACTGCAAGGCAAAGGCCTCCCTTCCGTCTTTCCATATTCTCCTGTCTCTTGCTACATCTGGCCAATCCTTTAGATAGGCGTTCAATTCGTCACGCCATCTCTTTCTGGGCCTACCGCGTCGCCGATTCCCGTTATTCGGAACCCAGTCAGTGGCTACTTTTGCCCAATTCTGTTGCAACATGCGGCAGATGTGGCCTGCCCAATTCCACTTTAGTTTGGCGGCTGTGTTGCCCACGTCTGCGATTTGTGTTTTGGAACGAAGTACCTATACTGTTCCGAATGTGGTCCGTGAGTTTGACTCCAAGAATACTTCGTTCCATTCCTCGCTCAAACATAGATTTTCAAATCTGACCGGTAGTTCCAGAGATTAGCGTGTTCAGCTTTATTGAAGTGAAAACTTCTTTAGGAGCGTTTGCATTTTTGAGATGGGGACAACTGAACTCGCGACACTGTTAACGTAACCGACACCGCGCTACATTCGGATGTGTTCGGCTGACCTCGGGATGTACTCGGTTTTAATGTATTTCCGATATGTCAGTGAGTGATGGCAAAGTATTCTGTTTGTGTTTTGTTTATATGCCGATTCAAAAATACACACGTAATTGTTCAAGTTTTTACTTCTGTCGGCACTCCCGGAGTGCCACTTTTTTTTATTAGTATGATAATGGCAAACGACATCGTGGTAGGTCCAGACGGAGATGGCGAGATGAGCTGGACTCCTTCAGCAAGAACTGGTCCTTAGCAGCTTTGAACAGAGAGAAGTGGAAAGAGAGTAGGGAAGCCTTTGCCCTGCGACGACGACGTCACAGGCTAATAATATGATAAGTCCAGGTTTCATCACTATGTTTTCCTTCGCTGATGTTCTTAGTGTCTAAGATAAACCCTGAAAGTATATGTATACTTATGAAGTGAAAAAGTTACATTAGTACTTGCCCGGGTTTGAACCCACAACCTTAAGTATGAGAGGCGAGGCCTGAACCGGACAATACAACATCCTTTTATATTTTGTGGCGGCATCTAATCGCACTGACGTCACGTAAAATCCTGCATCGCGCAAGCAAAGTTTACCGAGCAACTAGCGTAATAAAACGTCCCGACATCAATCGTCGGGCAATTGCCCACCAGACACGACACCCTGTCTGGTCGAAGGATCCTTCCTTTTCTATGGAGGATGAGTGAACCAAATCCCATAAAGTGGGTCTCCAACTTCTAGCACAAAAAACTGACTAAAAGTACAGACGCCAGCACATAGAGCTACCCGAAACTGTCCAATTTTCCCAATCAACTTTGAACCTTATAGTTTAGGGATAAAGTTGAAAATCTAGTAAACAAATTTGACAGATTGTAGTAGCTTGATGTGCTGGCGTATTTACAAGAAAATAAGCCCTTACCATTATCGACCAACTCTTTTTCTTCTACAAAATGTTGGCGTGTTGCCAGATGCTATTTTGGTAAAGGAGCTACACTCATTAGCGGTAAAGTAATTAGGTTTTTCGTCTATGATGTGACGAGCTTCGATATTTCGACGTTTTGGAAGCTTCATACTGCAGCTTGTCTCCAGTAAGTAATAATTTGCAGGACAGGTGCAGGCAGCACCCTAATTGCGTAACACACTATGAATCACAATCTGAATCATTTTGAAGGATATTGCCAATATCCTAGGCCAATACTCGTAATTTAAAACGTTCAAAATCTAGTCGCAGTCTCATCTCAGCGACAAACAAATCAAAAATTAGAGGTATTTTTGACAGAATGAGACTTGGATCAAAGGGGCAATTCTCGTAATTTTAAGCACGTTCGCAGTCTGATCTCAGTCTCAAACTGTCAAAAATACCTCAATTTTCCCTACATTTTGACAAGTTTTTGACATATGTTTGTCGCCGAGATGACACTGCGACTAGATTTTGAACGTTTTAAATTACGAGAATTGGCTTTCAGATTATGAACGTTCTTAAAATTACGAGAATTTCCCTCTCTATGACACAATGGCGTGGTTTGAACTGTCAAAATACATGTTGTCCGTACGATTGACGTTTCGATTCCTTGCCGTGAACAAGACGTATTGACGTGGTGTGCACGTAGTTAGATTTCGCGGGGAAATATAGAATAATCTTAACTAATATTATAAATGCGAAAGAAAGTTTGTTTGTTTGTTTCTTACCTTTTCACGCCTAAACCACTGAACCGATCCTCCTGAAATTTTGAATATACTTTGTGAGGTGTACAGAAACGGACATAGGGTACCTTTTATCCCGAAAAAAAAGCGCTGTTCCCGAGGAAAACGGCAATAACGTTATTATGATAATAGATGGCGCCACATGTCGATTGAACCTTGTCACATTATTTAATTCTGAGGCGGTACGAACTTCGCCGGGTCAGCTAGTAATAATATAACACAGAATTTGGACCTCTGGACAGTCATTCCCGCTACTATCTTGTTGACTGACTAATTATTATGATTTACCATCCGATATCTATGGCTATCAACTAATACTCGTACAAACATTCAGTGACATCTCCAACGCCTCCGTGGCGCAATGGCTAGCGCGTTCGGCTGTTAACCGAAAGGTTGGTGGTTCGAGCCCACCCGGGGGCGATTCTTTTTATACGAAGAGTTTTGACAAGCTTCCGTGGCTGAATGGAACCATGACGTGTTTCAATGACATCTCCAGAGTCTTCGTGGCGCAATAGCTAGCACGTTCGGCTGTTAATCGAAAGGTTGGTGGTTCGAGCCCACCCGGGGGCGATTCTTTTTATACGAAGAGTTTTGACAAGCTTCCGTGGCTGAACGGAACCATGATGTGTTTCAATGACATCTCCAGAGTCTTCGTGGCGCAATAGCTAGCACGTTTGGCTGTTAATCGAAAGGTTGGTGGTTCGAGCCCACCCGGGGGCGATTCAATAACATGTTTACTTTTCTGACTCTAGCCTATACTGTCCCACAGAAAAGCGTTCTTCGAAAGCCAAGTATTTTTTTTGTAAATCCCTACTGGAATCACTTTTCCAAGTGATAAACAAGTGGAACAAACTCAGGAGTCAAAGTCTCTTTTAAAGTCAGAACATAATCTTGGTCGGATCAACTCTCTGTCGATATAAAAGGGTCTTTTGAGGAAATAACCACACAGATTTGAGTGGATCTGTCCAGTCAGAGTAAGCATTTGCCAGTAATCGTGTAGTATGATTACATAAAACGAATAAGATCAACTAACCTTCGGTTATGTTTTATTTCCCTTTGCTACAGCCAGTATCACTGTATTGTGGGACCAATAAACCCCTACAGAATATTCAGTAGTGCAATTCTATGAGTGCAATCGTCTCAATACCTAAACTAACGTGAGCCCAGTTGCCCCGTAGGTGGAATTGGTCCCTGGTCCCAGTTTCGAAGTGGGACGAGTTGCCCCCTTTGGTCCCTGGTCCCAGTTTCGAAGTGGGACGAGTTGCCCCCTTTGGTCCCTGGTCCCAGTTTTGAAGAGGGACGAGTTGTCCCCTAACGAAATTAGAAAAGGTGGAATTGGTCCCTGGTCCCAGTTTCGAAGTGGACGAGCTGCCCTCTAACCCTAGCGAGCAACAATACCAGCGAAAGGACATTTGGGTAGGCCGCATAAAGTACTCAGACTGCCAGACCATCATTAAAATGATGATAATGGTAATAGCAACCACTCTTTACTATGACCGACACAGGAAAACGTTGTTTGAAGTACCTACCCATGAACCTTACAAAAAAAAAACAGTGACACTCCGGGAGTGCCGACAGAAGTGAAAACAAAACACAAACAGAACATTTTGCCATCACTCACTGACATATCGGATATACATTAAAACCGAGTACATCCCGAGGACAGCCGAACACATCCGAAGCGGTGTCGGTTACGGTAACAGTGGCGCGAATTCAATGGTTTTTTCCACCTCAAAAAATGCCCAACGCGCCTTCAGAAGTTTTACTTCAACAAACGTTTTGATTCTCAAGAAGAACACATAAAATAAACATAAAGGGCACAATATAAGCGCATACACACGTTCATATAATGTAGTAACACACTTTTACTTGTAGACTTGTACCAATAAAATGTTATCGCAAGATAAGAACGATGCGATGACGTCACTATTCCGGTTACAACCGGTTATGTTAGGGATAGCACGCAGGATTGAGCGGAGCGACCCAAAGAAAAAAATATGTGGAGGTATTCCCAAAAATCCTTAGCGACACAATGAGTGTCTAAAGATGGACGTTACAACAAATACCTTCAGAGAGAGCAGTGGCGTGCATTGCATATAGGCATATAAGCAGTGCCTACCTCGATATATCAACATAAGCCTGTTAATTACATTTTAGTGTGTGTGCCCCACAATTAATTGTGTGTGCCCCACAATTAAGAATTATCATACCTAGAAAAAAAACCAAATCTTCATACAAACACGCGCGACAGTAGGCAATCGCCGGACGGCCTACTCGGCTCCCGTACTATTCGCACATTGTCATTGGTCTTTACTCGTTCAAGTTAATACGACAAAATTAAAAATACGTAAGTTTCACGCGTAATACCATGACGTTCGGCCTTCGCAATTTATCACCCTTAGGTAAGTAGGCTTGCCTACTCAAATAACCTCACTTTTGACCTCACTTTTTTTTCTGATTAGTGACCGCGTTTGCCTAGACTCGACCCGGCCTAGTGCCTACCTATTCTTAAAACCAATGCACGCCACTAAGAGAGAGGTGACAAAATCAATCAAAATCAAGTCATTTATTCAAACTTGGCAGAGATTCAACACTTTATGAACGTCCAAATCACATGAGATCGTCCCCCAAAACCCTCGCTCTGAACCACTTCCTAATGCTTTAGTTTGGAAGAAGAAGTAGTGCAATAAATTCCCCAGTCCCCAGCTTCGCCACCTCGAACCAGCCCCCTACTACGAGGGCTAGATCGAGGTGGCGCAAGAAAAGAATACTTGGCTTTCCAAGTACTCCTTTCTTGAGGAGACTTTTCCTCAGCAGTGGGACAGTAGCAGTAGCTAGAGTAAAAAAAGTAAACATGTTGCAGAAATGAATCGCCCCCGGGTGGGCTCGAACCACCAACCTTTCGGTTAACAGCCGAACGCGCTAGCCATTGCGCCACGGAGGCTTTGGAGATGTCATTGAAATACGTCATGGTTCAATTCAGCCACGGAAGCTTGTCAAAACTCTTCGTATAAAAAGAATCGCCCCCGGGTGGGCTCGAACCACCAACCTTTCGGTTAACAGCCGAACGCGCTAGCCATTGCGCCACGGAGGCTGTGAAGACGTCACATGAAATACATAACTATTATACCCGAGTCGCTTGAGCGTGGTAATAGTGATCATTGACTCACGAACATTAGCATTCTTTATTTTGAAGACTGATATGAAGTCCTTTAAAACACTAACATAAAATAAAGTTAAAATTTTTATCACCATTGCTCTCAGAACAGTGAAGCAAAACATCGTAGAACCAAATAATTTTAAAAATCCAAAATTGCACGATTACTTTGAATAAAAGAGCCATATTCAATAGGGTTCCTCCAATGGGTGAAACGAAACAAAAAAAAAAAATGTCTCAATTGATTTTTTCGCAAGCTACAATGTTTACAGGTTTCACACTTAATTGACGGGAAAGGGGTTTGAAGGTTTTGGCCCTAAAATCAGCCGCCATTTTGTTTTTTTTTCAGAATCGCGGTGCACAACAAAAGTTATATATTTAGATAGAGGACACTTATACAAACAAAAAATGTAATATAACATAATATCCTAAAGCGTCAGGTTTCGGAGTTATTCACCAAAATATAAGTCGAAAACAACAAGGGTTTTTTTGTTTTTTTTCCCTCTACTTAAGCATATTGAACTATTGAGGTAATAGAAACGTTATGAAACCTTTATGGAGAAGAAACAAAAGAAGAATAGACATTTTTTAAATAAATAATTAAAACACCGCAATTTATAGTTCGTTTTTTAATCCCAGAGACTAATCTGACAAAGTGTAATGTCAAACTTCTATACTAAAAAAAACGAAAACACAAAAGACTTATATGTCAGTTTAGTCTCTGGGATTAAAAAACGAACTATACATTGCCGTGTTTAATTATTTATTTAAAAAATGTCTATTCTTCATTTGTTTCTTCTCCATAAATGTTTCATAACTTTTCTATTACCTCATTAGTTCAGTATGCTTACCTGGAGAAAAAAAAAAAAAAATCCTTGTAGTTTTCGACTTATATTTTGGTGAATAACTCCGAAACCTGACGCTTTAGGATATTATGTTATATTACATTTTTGTTTGTATAAGTGCCCTCTATCTAAATATATAACTTTTGTTGTGCACCGCGATTCTGAAAAAAAATCAAAATGGCGGCCGACCTTAGGGCCACCCTCCATACAAAAATCTTCAAACCCCTTTATAGAAATATTTTGGGTTTTTTTTTCTGCTTTAAATCTATTTTTGAAAAGTACAGAATTAATCTCCATTAAATTATTTATTTATCCATTTATTTCAGGCATCGAGGCCCATATAAAAACACATAAAATACAATATTAATATATCTTAAAAATACTATAAATACATACAACATTATTATCACACTACGAAACTAACTAAACACGAAGTGTCGGCGTCGTGTTTCGCTGACTGGTGTCATGTAGCCGGCCACGAAACCGGCGATACACAACACCCTTCGGCCAGAACTCTTCCTTGAGGAACTTCTCGAGATGGTGTGTCGGAACACGCACCACGAACGACTTGAAGTTCGTGTTGTGACGCGACTCCCACTTCTCGACCCTCAAAGTCCAGTTGGTCTTCACACGCAAGTACTCCACGATCTCCTCAACCTTCGTGGAGTGGTGCAGTCTGGACACGTACAACTACGTCGTCGGGATTGCTGGACGCAGCAGCATGTTGGGTCCTGCCAGCGCGGTGCCGCACTGGTTCCGACAAGGAGGTTTCTTCTTCTTCTTCTTCTCCACTTTGATGAAACCATCCTTGTCGCACGTGTCCTTCTCTGGATCCTGCCTATTCAAAACCTTGTTGGGTTTCGACCGGCTCCGTTTACCCCCTTTTAGTTTTTCCGCTAGTTTTACCTGCGAGTTTTGCGACTCAGAAATTATCTATACAATGGTAGATTCTGTGTACTAGCAAGAGTATAACAATAGAAACAGTTGCAGAAAGGAGGCAAAAAAAAAACAGTGGCACTGAGGAAGTGCCGACAGAAGTGAAAACATCACGCTAGGACCCTTAGGGACCGAATAAGAAGTCATAAAAAATGCTAAGCGAAAACGAAATTATAGCAGGCGATGCGATGCGACGAGCTGGGTCTGGGGAACAAGAAGTTTCACGCAGACGAAGTCGCGGGCAGTAGCTAGTACAGTCAGTTACTGCAATTAGCTGACCCACCTTTGCATAAATGGTTGAGATTTTTTAGAATACGAATCGATAGAATTTTATAATTCTTTTATATATTATTTACTTTGCTCATCATCATCATCATCATCAGCCTATAATGCTCCCACTGCTGGGACACAGGCCTCCTCTCTGTGAGAGGGAGTGGGCCGTAATCTACCACGCGGGCCCAGATCTACTTTGCTCAAAAAAATAAAATACAAAAGAATTATAAAATTACCTACCTGTACCTAGTAACATATGTGGGATGTTTAAATGTTTAACAGTGGGTAAATATGACGTAATTTTCACAATAGCACAGCTGTTTTATTACAAAAATGTATGTGCTACCAAAAGCATTATTATTACTATGTTAACTGCCTACCCCGTTAAGGATGAAGGCGTGTGACTTACAAGTTAATAATTCCAAAAAACATAGTGTCACAAAAAAAAATTGATCAGAAGTCCCATTTCAAACGTTGACGTTTAAGAGTGAGGCCGCACGATGCGTTAACGGTGCGGTGCGGCGCCGGAGCGCTGCCGCAACGTCATCCTACATACAAATCACTATGCCATGCTATGTTCTATGTTATGACTTTGGTTTCCGCACTTAGTCCTTCAAATGGACCATTGTGCGTGCACTATAGTGATGGGTCGTTGAAGGTTTTTCCGTCAACGAAACGTTAACGTTGAATTGCGTTTGTCAACTAGTTGATCAACTAGTTAATTTCGTCAACGAGTTAACGTGTTACGAACGTCAACTTGCATGAACGATAAACGCCTTAACGCTTTTATTAACGTACGCTGTTAATTTACGAACAATTTGATGCAATTTACCAAATGAAATTGGATAACATTTTATGATGACTTTCATTCCGCGCACGAATAAGATAATTTAATGTCATCGTTTACTTTCTTTTAAAAATAATGATCAAATTACTAAATAAATATCAAATCTTTTATTCGTTATTTAGAGTTCAAATTATTGTCATGACTATCGCGTCGTAGCGGGAGTTTTGTAAATATAAATACAATTTACGTACGTTGAAAATAACAAAACGTTGAGTTCATATTCTCGTTTCGTTAAACGAGGTGAATTCATAAACGTCGTTGTCTCGTAACTCGTTGACGAATTCAACGAGTTGATTTGTTTATGGTCAACGTTAATCCCGTTGAAGAGACATCAACGTTGATTCAACTAGTTCGTTGATTCAACGCCCATTACTAGTGCACTATGCCATGTCACACGATGCGTTGGGCCGCCGTGCGGCGTCGCACCATAGGCGCGCCGCGCTTGAGCGTCAAAAAACACACTGTTAGATTTTGAGCTCTCGGCGGTAGGCAGTGCGTCGAAAATCCAGTGCGCGAAAAGAAATTACTCCGCAGATCTGTCAAAGTGGGCCTTCTTTATCTATGTTACGTTAAGACAAAGGTCCTCAAATATGCATAGAGATCTTAATACCTTAAGGTCGTGGGTAAGTAATAAAATGCATTTAATGTTCAAAAGTTGAACGTGAACAACTGTAATGACTCAGTTCCTGGTACCACTTGATTCTGTGGTTAAAGTAAGCATTTTCGTAAGTTTTTGGTGTGATTCATAAAAACATTATGTTAGTAGAACCGTGTTGTAAGTAAGCGGACGACATGTCACGCTCATAAGTTGTGTCAACATGACAGCCAATCAGACGGGCGGATGGTGAACTAGTGATGGGAAAGTATCGATATTTATTGGCCGGACAGTAGAGTAAATATCGAAACGTACGACGTGTAGTTACACGCATATTTCTAACGGTTTTAAAACCGCCGCGTCCGCGTCCGCATGATTCCCCCGACTCAGCCTGTCGCATCGCATCGCCTACCTGCGCTATTACTTCGTTTTCGCTTAGCGACCTTTCTTACATTTTTCGTTTAGTTTGGCTGCTCCTAAGAGTCCTAGCGTAATGTTATATAGCTTTACGCAAGAATCGGGCTATCGAATGCAAAAATATTTTTTTCAAATATGATTGGTACAGACGCCAGCACATCAAGCTACCCGAATCTGTCAAATTTTCCCAATCAACTTTGAGCCTTATGCTTTAGTGATAAAGTTGAAAATATATTAAAGAAATTTTACAGATTGTAGTAGCTTGATGTGCTGGCGTCTGTACTTCCAGAGATTAGCGCGTTCAAACAAACAAACGCTTCCACTTTATTATTATCATTAAACCATAAGGATCAGTTAACACCGCGACGCGACGCGGCGCGCAGTTTTCAAGATAGCAATACAATTATAGACCTTATCTACTACACAAAAAGGCACACATCAGTGAGGAGGGCCGCGCGGCGCCGCGCTGCGCCGCGCGGCGTAGCTCGAAGTAGTAGGCACACAGAATAGTGTACCTTTTTGTGTAGAAGGTAAGGTCTATAATTGTATTGCTATCTTGAAAACTGCGCGCCGCGTCGCGTCGCGGTGTGAACTGACCCTAAGAGGCAGCAGTGGTGGCCCAGTGCTAACAGCCGCGACTAACGATTTGTAAGTCGTAGGTTCGAGCCCAGGCAAGCGCTTTACTTTGTGTAAATTATTTCATCACCACTTCACCAACTGCTCTCAAAACGGTGAAGGAAAACATCGTGAGGAAACCGACATGTCCTAGAACTAAAAATTCAAAGATATGTGACATGTACCAACCCGCATTGGGCCCGCGTTACAGCCCATTCCCTCTAGAAGAGAGGAGGCCTGTGTCCCAGCAGTGGGAACATTATAGGCTGATTATGTTCTGATGTTTCTGATGACCACATCTCATGAGCTATTACGGTGGATGGTGAAAAGCCAGCCAGCGGAGATGGTGACAAGACCAAACTTGTGACTGACATTCAGACCTACTTCAGTATCGTCACTCATTGCACAGCACATCATGCTACTACCTGTCAAAGGAGACGGATACGCTTTCATACAATTTTGGGCCTGGATGTAAAAAGATGAAATTGGTGTCAATTGATAGCTACTATATTAAACTCAAACTCAAAGCATTTATTTCAATTAAACCATTACAGGCACTTTTGAATCGTCAAAATTAAGTAGTCGGTCAGTTGGTCAGAAAGTTGAAGCTAGGTGCCCATTCCAAAGCGTAGATCTCTATGGAGAAGAACGGGCAAGAAACTCCATGGACACTCTTTTTAAATCAAGTTATTACAAAATCCTGGGTACATTATTCTTGTTGCTTCTATATGTGCGAACAATGTAAAAAAACACACAAATGAAGAAACAATACAAGAAATAAGATTAAAAATAAGCCTTGGCAGTTAAGAGATGACCAGTCTCAACCGACGGCGTCCGTTCACGAACATGACGCATGGATCAGCACCATCCAGCTCAACCATTTTGTAAGGAACCGAATGATCCAACACACGCGCCACCATCAGTGAGATTAACAAACAATCACTGAAAATTTTGCAGATTTTGGCAATCTGAGAGCCGAGATAAAAGTGATTTAGGAAAAGTGAGGTTACGTAAAAATCTGTATTATTAACAGCCGATTTTTGAAGTGCGATTATCGATTGGAGGGTAATGGGTTTATCAGTATACGTAGATATGTATATTTGTATTTATTTATGTTTGTTCCTCTCTCCAAAATAACAAGTCCAAGTTCAACGTTTATGCGGGATTCTCCGTGTCCGGTGTGGTAGCAAGGCAAGGGTCGTACAAGGAGGAAGATGAAGTCCATAGGAAAGCAGGGCAGCAAAATATCAATAAAATAAAAGTATGGGAGGAAACACACTCAAAACGCACACGCACTAAAGTGCGTTTCAAAAAATAGTTCCTATGCCGTTATGTTGGCAACTTCTTATTCTTCACCACTCCTTAATGTTTTGGGCATGATTCTAACACGGACACCTTATATATCTTAAAAAAAACCGCAGAATCGTCTTCCCGTATCTACTATCTTGACAGACATGGGCACAAAAAACATATACCTACTCCTAGCGGAGGACAGAGCCAACATTATAACATAGGAACTATTTGTTGAAACGCACTCTAGACGATACGAACGAGTGTCAATGTCATGTCATGCATGTCAAGTCAGAGTTAGCACAGGTTAAAAATACAATAATCGATTAGTAAACGTGAATTGATTTATGTTAATTATGTAGATATTTAATTAGTTTAAACTCTTAATACTTTAATTCTAACAGATTTAATTATTTTAATCATCTGGTGAAAGCATTTTCGTAAATAGTGTGAACTCTGTAACGTTAATCGATTATAATTGAATCGATATTCCAATTACTTCGTAACCCTAACTTAATTATTGGATTTCTCATTTTCCAGATTGTAAATTGAGTTGATTTTTCACATTTTAAAATAGAAAAATATAACCAACAACACGTTATGACGCGTTTAAGGCTTATCACTAGAGATCGGATATTCGGATGCATATTCACCTAAAGTTGAGATGTTGGCTAATATGGAATGCGCTTTTGTATAAAAAGAATTCCGCGATTCCGGGATCGACAAAAGGTTTCTGATTATAGAATCGGATGTATATTTGCTCACTTTCAAATGTTGGCTTATACGGAATGCACTTTTGTATCGATCGTAAAAATCCCGCGATTCCGGAATTTTGCGTTTTTTTTTCTGACTATTATGTGTAATCGGATGCATAAATCTACCTACCTAATATTGTAAATTAGTTAGGTAGATACGAAACTGCAATCGCAAACAACGTCGAGATAAGATAACGTACTACATATTTATTTAAACTAATTTTATTGATGTAGTTCCTTCCTTCCATACTATACACCCGACTAGTTATGCATTCCCGGTGTTCCTGGCATCCCGGGATTTTTTACAGAAAAATATTTTAAGAAGCCGCTTCCATACTTTCAGTGCTAAAAATTCACTTTAGATAAATATAATTCATCCAAATATCCGATCTCTAGTTATAAGGAAATTAAATATTATCCAGTTTTTTAAAAGCCCTCACAATGTTTTATAAAGATAATGAGCAGCTGAGAGGGGCGAGAGGGGCGTGTGGCTAAGTAATATAAGCCGCACGGGTCGATCGATCAGGTTAAGCTACGCTTGCCGCGGTTGTTCCGTGGATGGGTTACCATCTTTACATACCAAGACCCCTCCATGCCTCAGAAAACACGTTAAGCCGTTGCCGCGTTGGTCCAGACCGTAATTCTTTGGAAGTTTCGGGTCGTCAGAAGCCCGAAAATCTGCTAACCAGTCTTACCAAGGGGTATCGTATTACCTAGTAACTGGGATGTGGAGGTCAGGTAGGCAGTCGCTTCATATAAAATAAAGGCTAGCCTTTTTAGGGTTCCGTAGCCAAATGGCAAAAAACGGAACCCTTATGGATTCGTCATGTCTGTCTGTCCGTCCTTCCGTATGTCACAGCCACTTTTTTCCGAAACTATAAGAACTATACTGTTGAAACTTGGTAAGTAGATGTATTCTGTGAACCGCAGTAAGATTTTCACACAAAAATAGAAAAAAAACAATAAATTTTGGGGTTCCCCATACTTACAACTGAAACTCCAAAAATTTTTTTTCATCAAACCTGTACGTGTGGGGTATCTATGGATAGGTCTTCAAAAATGATATTGAGGTTTCTAATATCATTTTTTTCTGAACTGAATAGTTTGCGCGAGAGACACTTCCAAAGTGGTAAAATGTGTGTCCCCCCCCTCTAACTTCTAAAATAAGAGAATGATAAAATAAAAAAAAATATATATAATGTACATTACCATGTAAACTTCCACCGAAAATTGGTTTGAACGAGATCTAGTAAGTAGTTTTTTTTTTTTAATACGTCATAAATCGAAAACCGCAATTTACCTTTCACAAAGTTACAACGAACTACAAGAACTTTTATATTATGTTACTTGCTGCTACGGAACCCTTCATGGGCGAGTCCGACTCGCACTTGGCCGGTTTTTCCCAACTATGTTGACCTCCTTACATTTATGAAACTTCATAACCAACCTCTTTTAACGCCAATTCAACACAGATTCAAAACGTCATTGTCAAAATTTTTGTAAACACATAACACATAAACCGATATAAAATGCAAAATCCTCAAATAGAAGAGGGTTTAGGTAATAATGATAACCAAGATGAAGGCGCAATATTTCAGTCACAGCAACACTTCAAAAATGAAATCGCATGGCTATGTCATGGAGACCTTTACGTCATTGGCAGGATATGGATCCAGACCCTTAGAACTGTCCTAGTAGGTGCAAACTTATCTCTCATTCCTGTGGTCAATGCAGCTGAAAAGAAAGAAGGAGGACCTCCATCAAGACCACCCAAAATGAAATACGAGGATCTCCCAATCTACGAAAGTCCGCACTATGAATACAAAGACTATATAGCGGACCAAAAACATTGTCCAAACAAGGACGTGAAGATACTGCACACCTATCTTTATCCAAAGGTGGGGAAGTGGAGAAAAGATTGGGTTGATAGCATCACCGAATTTAATAAAGATGCAGGGGAGATGAAGGATGACTGCTGTGCTTTCTTACGCCAAAAGAAAAACGACTTCGTAAGTTACATGAGGTCTTGCAAAAATCTTGCAGTTAGACAAGCGGTCTTGGCCACAGGAATAGCGACTGGTTATTACATTGGCAGAGGAACAGGTGTTTTGAAAAAATTATTCTGCACTACTTTAGGGGGACTGAGTGCAGGCGCCTTATGTTTCCCAACGAAAACTGATGAAATATTCAGAGAAGGTTCTTATCATGTCGGCAAAGTCGCGGTTACCATATTCAATAGTATTTGCGGAAGGAACTTAGTTTTGCGGGAAAGATTGCCTTGTCGTGATGACATGCCCCCGCCACCGCCTCCCCGGCCTGCGGAGCAGAAAAACAAATGCGATACCGCTACCAAAAAGCAGTAGTTAAAGGGTTCTCCATAAACTATAAGCCTTCATATCATTAACCTAAGTTCAATATCCCATACCAGTTTTATTATAAAGAGTATATTTTATTTATTAAAAATCCCTACGATGGTTTTATTTTGTCACATTCAAGCTTGGTTGCTGCTGTTGCTTGTTGCTGCCGCGATCGGTCCATGGATGGGTGTCCATCTTTAAATACCGAGACCAACCTAACGTAAGCACGTAACCAAAGCGGATAAGAAGCTCCGATACGTCGACTCGGCTACGGCTAGGCGACGCCGCGCTTACGGCTCGCCGACCGCTGGTTGATGGTGCTGCAGGCAGGCCGCGTGAGGGGTGATAGGGATAAGGGTGGACGAAGGGGTGTAAGCTCGGGTAAGGAGAGACGTAAGCGCGGGGACGACGAGCCGTAAGGGCGGGAACTGCAAGTTGACCACGCACCGCACCGCGGTTCATGAGCTTGTCCCGAGGCGAGGCAATTACGTTAGGTATACGATTCCGATTAGTGTGCGTTGTAGTAAGGAGTTTAATACAAAGAGCACTGAATGGCTCGAGTTGATACGGTGACGATCCCTTTCCGATTTGATACATGTGCTATGTGCCTTTAGGCCTTGGTCCCGCGGCTGTCATTCGTAGGTCTTTGACGATCGTCAAGAAGCCCGAAAGTCTGACAACCAGTCTTACCAAGGGGTATCGTATTACCCAGAACTGGGTTGTGGAGGTCTAATAGGCAGTCGCTCCATGTAAAATACTGGTATTCAGCTGCATCTGGTTAGACTGGAAGCCGACCCCAACATAGTTGGGAAAAGGCTAAGCAGATTGATTTACGGATGTGTTCCTGTGGTTTTGAAGGTTTGAAGGGTTTGAGTGCTGGTGTAATGTCGGCTGTAGCAGCAGCAGCCATTTTGATGTTGCAGATGTCTGTAAGTGGCGGTAACCTCTTACTTATATATTTATATACTTTACTAGCTGTGCCTCGCGGTTTTACCCGCGTAAGGGCTTCCACACATAAACGCAATACGACGTCGCGTCGTGCTACGACGCAGCATCGTTTCACCGTTTGAATGACTTATTATATTACTATTATAAGCCTGTGTTGTCTCACTGCAGGGTCTGCATGGCAAAGGCCTCCCTTCCCTCTTTCCACTTTTTCCGGTTTGAATGATACGTCACTAAAATCATATATGTACGTCGCGTCGCCGTCGTAGCACGACGCGGCGGCGGCGTCGTATCGTGTTTATGTGTAAGAGCCCTAAATGTCGATCCCGTGGGAATATCAGGATAAAAAGTAGCCTATATGTTAATTCAGGGTGTCAGCTACCTTCGTGCAAAATTTTATAAAAATTGGTCCAGCCGTTTGAGCGTGAAGAAGTAACAGACACATAAACACACCCCCACATATACACACACTCTCAAACTTTCGCCTTTATAATATTAGTGTGATAGTGTGATTATCTATCTATTTACAAAAAAAAAATTGTTTGGACTAAAAAACTAAAACACCAATGCTTTAGTATGTTGCTTGTAAAATAATCTGACAAAAAATCAGAATGATAGTATGTATATTAGTATGGTTTTTATTGTGAAAAGAAAGTTTTTAGAGGTATCTTCATGATTTTTTTCTAACGTACCAAATTAGTTGTATTATGTTTTAAACACACTAATTAGCATATATCCTGAAAAATATCATATATATTTCAGATTTTGTTTACTGTAGTCGATCATATACTTTTAGGCATTATAAAACTTGTGTTTTTTACGTTTAGGTCCTGAGCCCCCGTATAGCTACTAAATTGTCCTAAGGCTGTGCAAAAGCCTATTGCAGTCATTGCAAATTATATGTGCATGACCCATGCACATATAATTTGCGCAACTTGCAAAGGAAACTACGTAAACTTACGCATTGATGTAAATAATAACAATTTGTCTGTCTGTTTGTATGCGGTCGAGTGGAACGCGCAAGTCAACGGAGTTAAGGCAAAGCCCATTCTGAATTAACAATAAATAGATTTGTAGTGTAAAGGCGTATTTGACGCAGATAGGACAACGTATGGACAAACGAATGTAAAATAAGTAAGTAACGTATTTTTTAAAAAAGAAAAAAGAGAAAGAAGAACACATGTTTTCACTTCTCATGCTCTAAAAGTCCGTCTTTATGTTGTGCTTAGGCGACATAAAATCACTTTTTTATGTTCTAGTGCATAAAGTAAAATTTTTATCTAAGACTAAAGTAATCAGGCCCAACAGCCACACGCACAATAAAACTTCGCAGATTAAAGTCGTGATTTATTACATTTTCTTTAATTTATACCACTTACGTGTTTTCTATCGTTAATTTAATAAAATCAGGTAAAATAGTTGTCATTTATTATTTAAAAAGGCAAAGAAACGTTTTCATTTTTTGGCAGTATGAAGTACCCAAGTTAACCCAAGTCGAATGAAATGTCGAAAATTAAAAAAAAAAACTTTTAAAAAGTTTCATGGCGGTAGGTATTATCTATGGTGGCGGGAATTAGCTATGGATGCAACATTTTTGATTAATTATGTACTGTATACTTTATGCCTGTTTCATTTTCTCGCAATCGAAGTGAAAAGCAGAGTGTATAACTCAGGCATAAACGAGCTATTTTACCCCTCGACTTAACTATCCACCCTCGCCTGCGGCTCGGGAGGATATAAACGTCTCGGGGTAAAATAGCTTCTTTTATGCCTTAGTTGTACAATCTACTATTATATGCCGTAAACATGACGCAAAGACATGACGTGTGGCTGTGTCATAGATCATACGGCCGTGTGTTGTACGTGAATACGTTTACGTAACGGGGTTTATCCGCTCGGCAGCATTCATTCTTTTACGTTCCCGGGATTGCTTGACTCGGTCATAATAAGAAGGCCGACATTATATATTTTTCTTTTTACTTTAACATATTATATTCAGTCACTATTTTACACAATTTTTTAATCTACAATCGATATATTTTGAGTAGAGCTGACGATTGAAACTTAAGGATATTCGATACATGATCTCCCAGCCACTTTATCGCTAGATGGCGGCACATTCGCACTTCGAACATTTTCAATTTTTACGCCTAACTCAGAAAGCTTTGCGAAACAACTTTATTATATGCGTCAACTAACGCATTAACATAATCTTTTTAGATATTCACTTTGCTTGTTAACTCGTCTCATACAAAGATTTGTACCCCTAAACATTTAGCCGTTTCACTTTATATCTTTACTATGTCTTTACACACACATGTACAGTTACACACTACGTGTATAGTTTTACTTGCGATGGAACTAGATGGCGTTGTATTCATAAACATGGTTTGTGAACTTGTTTTCCAGAGGTGGCGTTAATTAAAATAAACTATTTTTACGAAAATATTTTTATGACTGTCCATCATTCTCTAAAGAAAAGCGTACTTTTTATAGTAAAAACCGAAGAAAAGAATACTTGATTGCTACAAGGGTTGTCAGTTGCTTATTCAATTATTCTAAGGGTGCTTTTGTAGTGTGTTAGGGTAGGTTTAGGTTTAAAAATAGGTAATAAAATAATAATAAATCCCCTGACCGATTTCGGTCACGGTGGCCAATTTCAAAGAAGATTAGCCAGGTTTGCAGGAGATATTATAGTGCACAAGTGTGTGCGCAAATACAGGTGCACTCTTTGTTCCTTTACTCTCATAGTTCGATGGGACGGCAATCCGACACGACCGGAGAGAGAACAGGCGCAGGACCAACGGCTTTAGGTGCTTTCCGAGGCACGGGGGTATTACGCCACCAATTTCCAAACTCCGGGCAAAAAAAAAAAAAGAAAAAGAGTAAAGAAACTCCTAAAAACCCATTTAAATAACACTGTCCGACCTGAGAATCGAACCCAGGACCCCTTGCACGGCAGATGCACTTGTGACCACGAAACCAACGGGACAGTTAAGATTTGTTGTATAATTAAACGCTACTATAAAACAAAATATATAAAATGTTTATTTGAGTCGTGTGCGAGAGATGCAGCGGCGCAACGCGCGGCGCGGGCGACGCGAGGCGCGGCGGGGGTGCGGCAACGATCATCGTATCAATTCCGCGAATTTCGGTCGTAGCGTAGGTATAATAATGTATCATTCAACCGCAGCCCAGCCCAGCGTGCCCGCCGCCGCCACAGGCAGTGTACAGACGCGTGAAATTATTAGGCCGTGTACACACGGTTGTGGGTATTTAATTATTAGTGTAATTTTATTACTGTTGTGTGTATGTATATGTATATAAGTGTTATGTGTAATATGTATTATGTGTTTACTATTTACGTGTGTTTGTATGTTTAGCCTAAAAACCAACAACTTCACATACACCAGCGTCCACTCGAACCAACAATTCCAATTTCAAATGAGAAAATGAAAAAAAATCAGCTGTTCCCTACATTTTGACGAGTTACCTATACCTACGAACATAAATGTAGGGAACAGCTGATTTTTTTCGCGATTTCAGGTTTGGTCCCATAGTAAAAAAAATTGTTCATAATGATGAGTACAATGACCATGTTAGTGTTGTTCCAATAACCCTGTATATACTTATACTATATTATATCCATACTAATATTATAAATTCGAAAGTAACTCTGCCTGTCTGTCTGTATGTTACCTATTCACGCCTAAACCACTGAACCAATTTAGAAGAAATTTGGTAGGTATAGAGATAGTTTGAGTCCCGGGGAAGGACATAGGATAGTTTTTACCCCGATATTCCCACGGGATCGAAACTTATGCGGGTGAAACCGCTGGGCGCAGCTAGTTGCAAATAAAGTTTATTGAACTCTTCTCTCTCTTCGATAATTGAGCTTTGTTGGTACCGACTTTGTTTTGAAGATTCTATACATCTTTTATTACTTATTTACACCCTAAGTTACATTAAAATTAGCAAGGAAAAACCGGCCAAGTCCATGTCGGACCACAATGAAGAGTTCCGTAGTTGAAATGAATTTATCCCAAGAACAAGCTTAACATTGTAGTTGAAAATCATGTTCTCCCATACATTGCAACTAAAAGTTGGTCGACTATTACTCGTAAAGTCTACTCAGCTGTGATTTTGATTTCGTGACATATACTACTGCCGTGAATTTTAGTATTTCTTCTAGTATTTCACAAACGGATCCCTGAATCGAAAAATGATTATCACAAACCCGCAATATTTTTGAAAGACCTATCCAGTGATACCCCACACCATGGGGTAGACGAGAGAAAAAAAAACATTCCCACTTTACGTGTACAGGAGGTACCCTAAAAATAATTGTTTTTCAAGATTGTATTTTACCACTTTGTCGGCGTGATTAATATGTAGGTATATCCTTGCCAAATTATAGCTTTCTAGTACTAAGAGTCTCTGAGCTAAGCTGCGGGCGGACGGACGGATTGTCTGACGGTCATGGCGAAACTATAAGGGTTCCATGTTGACTACGGAACCCTAAAAAAAACGAATCTTTCTTAGCTCATAACTTTTTAATGCTTTTCATTTTACTATTTTGCTTCCGCGCAAACAAAATGAATAAAACTAAATAACAAAAAACGATATAATGTTTAACTTTGGATGTACAGACGCCAGCAAATCAAACTAGGTACTTACTACAATCTGTCAAATTTCATTAATGGATTTTCAACTTTATCGCTAAAGTATTAGGTTCAAGGTTGATTGGGAAAATTTTACAGTTTCGGGTAGCTTGGTGTGCTGGCGTCTGTGCTATGTCAAACGGTGGAGTACCTAATAAATTCCTGAAATTTGTAAGTAAGTATGGAAATATTTCGGCTAGTGTGCTCATAAACTTTATAGATGATAAGTACGTTCATTATTACAGTAATATCGAACCCAGGGTAGATCACAGATAATTCTATCACAAAGTAAAGCATTTTTTCTCACTTCATGATTAAATTGATAAAATCTAACTGCGCGGGCAGAGCCACCGCGCCAGCCTTGTAAGAAAAAAAATTAACAAAAAAAAACCGCCTTCCAAAAAAACAACTACTAAGTCGAAAAGAACTTCGATGTCTTTAGTACCTACTTTAGTTTTTGCCTCCGACTTCCGAAAATAAAGGTTTTTTCGCCTAGTACCTAGTGTTTTTTTTCAGTCGGTATTTTTTTTTAATTAAATAAATCTCGCTTTTTAGTGGGTCTGTTTATAATTTATCTAAGTTTCAATAGCCTAATGTCAACTTGCTTATCGCCTTTTACAAAATATTGCTTTTCCCGATGCAGGGACGTTAACTGTTGAGGAGTTCTCCTGGTATTTCACCATCAGCTCCATTTCACCATACGCATTGTGACGAGCATAATAATTAATTGCTTAGCAAGCACATTAAAGTACTCGAATCGCAACCCGTGAAATACTTATTATTGAGTAGTTCCAGTGGCCATCAGTCATGTGGTCTTCATCATCAGTTCCACTTCACCAAATGGCGCTTTCCGAAAGCAAATGCACGAGTTAGGTACTATAAAAAATAGGTACCCAAATCGCTATAGGTGTGCTTATAATATTTTAAGAGTTCCTTCAATTTCTCCAGGATCCCATCATCAGATCCTGACTTGATGACAATGGGACCACCTGGAAAGTATACCCTTTCAAACAAAAAAATAATTTTTCAAATCGGTCTAGCCGTCTTCGAGTAATCGGGTCGGGTAACATGCATAAAAAAAAATAAAAAAGATTCCGACAAACTGAGAACCTCCTCCTTTTTTTGAAGTCGGTTAAAAATTGCATACCTACGCTTCGCAACCATCGATCAATAGTGATCGATGTTCGCAACTAAACTTGTCAACAAAATCACGCATAATAATGCCTGTGCGACGGTTGACTACAACGCCATCTAACGATCAAGATCAACTGTTGTTGATAACCATAGCAAAAATGTATGTTCTGCTTCTCGATGGTTCTTTGAAATATCCTGCAGAGGGCGTGTTCCGGCCGCGCACACATAGAAAAATTTATCGATTTTATCAGGCCTAGATATCCTGTAAATAGTGTTTTTTTTATAGGTTTTTGTCGATATGCGTCAATAATAAGTCATAACAACTTAATATACGTGCTTTTATTCTGCAAAAATCGTTTATATTTCGAGATTTGTACCCCGAAAGAATGTATGAAAAAGTGTCAGTATCCAATCACCTTAAACGAACGCCGTAGCTTTTCTGAGTCAAAAGTTATACTCAGTGAAAATCTCAATACGCAGCAAATTGACCTCAAAATGGCGGCGGCGCGCGATGCGTCACAGTCCTCACTTGGCGTAATTAATTCTTTGATCTTTTAGCTATCCAATGGTGTAGTTGAATTTGGGATGGAGATGATAGATATGAAGCTGCAACACCAAACTGTATCCCCCGATTTTGTTATCATTGATTTTTTTGACTTTTCTTCCACTATGGAAGCAATTTTAAAGACGTCAAAACACAAAAACAACAAATTAGGGGCAATATGCGTATTTTGTTGATCCTCTTTAGGAAGATGGTTAGTTTCAAGACCCTCAAATGATATTTACCTATTTTGTTACTCTAACATCTTACGGCCGAACCCAAATCTATCACCAGTTTAGGCATACTAGAGGTAGAAAAACCTATCTATCTCTGGTATTAACGTCCCAATAATCGATATATCGACGACCTTGTGAAGGCCGCAGGAACTCGTTGGATGCGAGAAGCACAAAACCGGTCGAAGTGGAGGTGCTTGGGGGAGGCCTATGTCCAGCAGTGGACGTCTTTCGGCTGAAATGATGATGATGATGAATCGATATCAGTAGCGAACTGTACGATTACCTATATTCTACTGACTACTTGGTAGATACGTAAATAACAGGGTCAAGAAGTTATTATAACATCATCAAAATACACTAACCACCTTACTAATAAACGTTGTATAGCGTCTGAATAGTTACACAAAGCTTTGTCTTCTTCTTTCGAAAGTCAAATTACTGACGACTGAAAGAGAGAAATCGGTGTGTAACTATTCATTGATATAATACGTTTATTATTAAGGGGGTAAGTAGGAAAAATACGTATTATTAACTACATATCAACTTAAAAACCACTTATCAGAACATAACTATTAAAATCGATTCTGAGGTAACAAACAAAATACAACCACCCTAATTACGTAACACACTATCAATCGGAATCTGAAGCAAATTGCTAATCCATTGCTTCATAAGTTCGAGCAATTTGTCTGCTCAACACGTAAATAACGCAATGAATGTTGTTGAACTGTCAAAATGAAACCGATTCCGATTGATAATGTGTTGCGCAATTGCCCCGCTGATTGATGCTGGTCCTGCTCCATAGGACAACCTAGAGTCTAGACAACATCATACTGGTTGCTAATTTAAATTTTAATATTTTATTCTTTTTTTACTTTGATTTACATTAATTACTCACATCTGACTTATTACTTGTTAATTTCTTTTTTTTTATTAAAATCGTTTACTTTTACCATTTTTTGTAAATATGTGAGCACCATGTATCTATCAGATATTAATTTGTATGTCATGGTTTCGTTTTAATTCTTTTACCTATTGTGGTATAATAATTTTATTTTAGGTGCATCGTCCTCACATATTATTATATAATGAATGTACCTATGCCAAATATTGTAAAACATATTTAAAAGAGTAACGGTGGAGTTTCTTGCCCATTCTTCTCCATACGAAAACTACCTTTTGGAAGGGGCGACTAGAATCAATTCTATTTTATTTAATGTAATTTTTGACGTTCAAAAGTGCCTTTTATGTGCCTATTTGAAACAAATGCTTTGACTTTGATTAAGAGCCTTCTCGTTTTTTTGAAGTCGGTGTAAAAGTAGAAGAAACTACTCCTTAACAAGTGAGTAGTTATGTCACCACTTACTTACCCGAACGGACACGGCATTTAGCTACCCACTCGACTAAAAAATCGTATCCCTAGATATCCCTATATACAACATCTCGAGTAGTCGAGTCGTGACTACCGACCCACCGCGGCAGGGACTTGTGAATGGCCAGCCTTCCGGAAAGTTTTGGGAGAGAAAGATAAGAAAGAAAGAAAAATAATGTTTGTTTTTGTCGAAATGACGACGATCAGGAAGAGTTTACGAATACGAATTATAAAAAAAAAAACATACTTAACACTATTCACTCAGCTCTAACATTTGTGTTGAACTTGGGGGGGGGGATTCTCGTAATTTTAAGAACGTTCACAGTCTGATCTCAGTCTCAATCTGTCAAAAAACTAAAATATTTACACACAGACACATAGACAGAGTCAGACTTCTAGCCGCAGGACGTGGTGTTCCGTCGCTTCCGCGGAAAAGTACCACAGAACAGCACCCTAATTGCGTAACACATCATCGATCGGAATCAGAATCATTTTGAAGCAAATTGCTAATCCATTGCTTTATAAGTTCGAAAAATATTTCTGCTCAACACGTAAATAACGCAATGAATGTTGTTGAACTGTCAAAATGAAACCGATTCCAATTGATAATGTGTTACGCAATTGAGTGAATTACTATTTTTTATTTATAATAAAAATAATGATTTAGCCTGAAATAAATACCTAAATGATTTTATTTCTGTAAGTAGGTTTGCACAAACACTTTTACACTTCAATAATTTATTGTTTTAAAAGCTAGATGAGGTCGGCGTTTCCTATCTGACTACTCTGAGAAGAAAGATCGAAACAAGTTTAGAGGTACAATGTACCAAAAGCAGTAGAAACTACACATAAAAATGTTAGAAGACTTTTACTGTAGTTGATTTTACAACTGTTTTATTACTCTCGAAACTGGGGTAGTTTAAACGACGCAGTTCTATGCTAGATTTACTATAGAGATCGGCTGCCAAAACGCGTTTCCCTACTTTAGGTACTTCGCTCTTCAAGTTTATAATTCCCCGGGAAGGAATAGGCCACTGCTATTTTTAACCGACTTCAAAAAAAAGGAGCAACCGGGCAATTGGGTAACACTTAATCAATCGGAATCGGTTTCATTTTGACAGTTCAACAACATTCATTGCGTTATTTACGTGTTGAGCAGACAAATTTTTCGAACTTATGAAGCGATGGATTAGCAATTGGCTTCGAAATGACTCTGATTCCGATGATAGTGTATTACGCAATTAGGGTGCAGGTTCTCAATTCGGTTGATTTTTTATATATTCTTTTTTGTTGTTACCTCATAACTCCGTTATTTATAAGCCGATTTGCAAAATTATTTTTGTAATGGATAAGGTATGCCTCAGGGGTGACCCATATAAATTTTTTTGACTTTCTTTGGGTAGTTTTTAAGTTAGCTTCAATAATACAAAATTTTACCACTTAGTTTATATTGTGTTTTGAGAGCAGTGGTGATGAAATAATTTACACAAAGTAAAGCACCTGTCTGGATTCGAACCTACGACCTACAACTTGTAAGTCGCGGCCGTTACCACTTGGCCACCACTACTCTCCTTCGGACTTTACTGTGTGCAAATTATATCATCACCACTGCTCTAAAAACGGTGAAAGAAAACATCGTGAAGGAACCGGCTTGTCCTAGAACACGACATACAGTGACAATTCACCAACCCAAACTGGACGCATGGTGGTTTTGCCTCCTGTGTGCCAGCCGTGAGATCATGACTGATTGTATGCTTGTAATATAGTATTTAAATAACTCCACCAACCTAACCTAACCAACTAAAATCTCTCCCGTAGGTCACCCCGAACTCCCCGTTTGGGCGAAGCACCGCCGTGCCCTCGTAGAGGCGATCGGCAGCGGCGGCGACCTCTCGCGTCCGGCCCTGGTTCAAGCCATGGTCCAGGGCGAGAGGGAATGGGAGGCAGTCACCTCCTTCTGCGAAGCAGTCATGCTAGCGAAGGAGGTGGCGGGATTGCTGAGGGAGAGAGCCTCACGTCCCAGCCGCCGCGGGAGACGCTCCGGGCGTCGGGAGCCGCGTGACGACTCCCGGCGGACGGAGAGTAATGGGTAGCTCACCGTCCGATCAGGACCAGGCCCGTGTCGGACGGCGCGTACGTGTTCCACGCGCGCCTCAAAGAGATGTCAGCATAAAGGATAGGGCCTTCCCGGGGCCAAAGTCTACCGGGGGTGCGGGATTGTCCGAAAGGGTTACCGCTACCCCGGAACATAAAGAGCTAAGGAAGGAACACGGATGGGTTTTAGTCAGTAAGAGTCTGACACACCCTTCCGCTCCACCCAGAGCGGGAGGAGTCACTTGATGATTTCCCATCCATAAAAAAAGGTCACCCCGAAATTCAGATATAATCATTCTGTTGACATCTACGCGAAACGCGATGCTACGCTTGTCTACGCCAAAGTGCTACGCGTGCTACGAAACCCTACAAAGTTTATGTTTCCCTAATATTTAACTTTTTACTAATTAGGGATGCAACATATGAACCCTCAAAAATATAAAAATCTGTGCCAATGAGGTTTGAAAGGAGAAACCCAAACTCCATAGAAACGTGGGCCTGGCGTTACAGGGCTGAAATTTGGCCATAAATTAGGGCATTTAGTAAGGTTTCATGAGCCTAATTTTCACGTCTCCCAGCAATGGCCAAATTGATAAAATCAGACAATGTTTACATTTTAGGTTATTTTTATTATTTGAGTTATTTATGTAAATTAAAATGATATTTTCGAGGCTTTGTTTCCTACGTAAATCTGGAAGGCCCATGTGCTGTGCTGCAGCGTACTTATCACGGTGAGGTTTTAGGTAAGTAGGTATATAAAAAGCGCTTACGGGGCGACTTCAGATTTACCTGATTGATCTTACTTAAAACCTCAGCTGAAAACTATGTTTATTAGACAAGGCCCACTTAAGTACATAACTACTGGCTTGCATTTGTTAATATTGTATATACTAGGATTTGAAGCAATCTCGTATTACAGTAATCTGAGATTGCAATAATATATTAAAATAAAAAACACATTTGTGTTAAATGTTTTTATTAATCACCTTCTTCATTCGGATTATCATAACATAATAATACAGTATCTAGAAACTGTGCAGGAGGCAATTGACTGCCCTGGTGCCGAGCCCAACCAAGATACCATACCATATATATACTCTTATAACTTCGTGTATTCTGCGTTCTTGCATTGTACCAGTCCTAAGTTTATGGCATCGAACTCTTCTCAGAAGAGAACGTCCACAGTGAATACACACGCGTCGGTGTCCAATAGGTGTCTGTTCACTCTCTTCTGGTCTATTTTCATCAAGAGATAAAGCATTGGCATGATTCCAGCAAGCTTGGCAGATAAAGTCATTTTCATTTACCTGAAGCAAACATTTAACATTTTACTATTAGGGTCTAGCACTAGCGTTTAGCAATAAACATCTGAGTGGCATATTTGGGTAAACATAAGCGCCCTATCGGATACTAACCGTTTGAGGCGCGACCCATTCCTGTACAATTGAAAGAATCATTTCGTCTTCCAATCTTCGCCTTCCCATTGTATTGCAGCGGCCCGTTGCTATTCCGCAATTAATGCACAGGCTCATGATGTTATAGGCCGTCGTCAAAAGAGCAAAATACAGACCTGGTTTTCCAGCAAAGGTCAGCAGGGGTGGCAGGGTACGGTGTCCAATGTTCAAGCGAGGGTCAGTCAGAAGGCAATCAATTTCGGAGTCCAGTTTTCGATCAAAGGTCTTATGATATAATAAATCTCGAGAAATACGGAAAAACACATTCACTTGCGCAAAAATACGAAAAGCGAATGACAATAATGACATTGACAAATATCAAATATGACAATTGACAGACGTTGACAGTATCAGTGCATTCCGTGGTGCAGCCGATTTTATCGATAATATATTTCTTTAATTTTTTAATGTTGCTTACGTTAAAAACCAATTAGATTCCTGATTTTTATTTTAATACCTATTAAAACAATCACACTAACACAATGGAGTATTATTTAATTATTTGTAACAGTATCGATTTCCACAAGACCTTATTTAGCAGTAATAATAGAGGTTGAAGCCGCGTCCGCCGATCGGCGAACGCGCTGCCTGACGGTTGGGGCCGGTGTCGCCAGTGTGGGGAGCAGCTGCTATATCGGTTAAATGTTGGTTAGGTACGTTAAAAACCAAATAGATTCCAGATTTTTATTTTACATTTATTTTAATACCTATTAAAACAATCACACTGACACAATGGAGTATTATTTAATTATTTGTAACGGTATCGATTTCCACTACATCGATCATATTCGTAGGGTACGCTCTATTGATATAATGACAGCGTTTGTGAAGTTAGTGACATATAATGAAATAAGTGTTGTAACAGTTTACAAAGCTTGTTTAGAACAATAAAATAGAAATCTACTTATTTTCTACACTTGGCCATTGCTAATGAAGCTAAGATTTAAATGGGTTAATCAAGCAAAATAGACGATTTTTTTGGTACATATCTGATTCGTGGAACAGCTAGGCCCAGAACCGGGTTTCTCCTTTAAACCCACGACCTCTCATCGTTTCTCGTTTTTCTTTTGTTTTTTTCCTTCTGCCAACCTTGCTTGCCCACCCCGGAAGCCGACACGCGAGTTTAGCAGGCAACACCGCGGGGCAGCCTTGTAGTACAATCGGTGCATCAGTGAAAGTCGCGCTTCCATACGATGGTATTGTTTTTATATAATATACGCGGGTTATCGAACATTGTGCGCAAATGTAGAGGTGATGGAAGTGGCTTGTGATTTGAGCGTGGTTAACTGGATTTATTTTCATGTTAAAATGTGAATTAGTAATTAATTATCATAGAAATGATTATGGTTTAGACGGTGTAGATCAATTAAGAATAGAATAGATACATTCATTTGAATGAAAAAAAAAAAATATTTGTGGTAAACATGACGCAAAGAAAAAATACAAATACATATGTGGGTAAAATAATCAGTTGTTAAGATTATTTCATAAAAAAGTGTTTTGTATAACCGATTTAGTAATTTATATCATTAAGACACCAAAAGAAAGATAGAAAAATGTGTTTATTCATGAACATTAATATAGCAAAAAACACATTAAAACTATAAAAACAGAAAGAAAACTCGTGTTTATAATACCAAAATCAACACATCTTAATAGGTACTTACCAGATGATAACACATGATATAACCTGACGATTGATTAACTCGAATAATAAACACGCATGGAAGTACAACATAGGGGCAATTCTCGTAATATTAGCCGGTCAAGCGGCGCGCGTTGGCCCTTGGCGACGAAACAATAGAAAATCAATGGTGTCTCATTAGCGGAGCTTGACAGATTAAAAAAGTTTACAGTCTGATCCAGTCTCAATCTGTCAAAAATACCTGAAAAATCCCTACATTTTTTGACAAGTTTTTGACATTTGTTTGCCGCTGAGATGAGACAGCCACTAGACTTTGTCTTATTCTGCAACTAGATTTCCGAGAATTGGCCTTGTGAGTACATATTATCATCATTCATATAATTTTTTTACCATTTAGATACCAAAAGCCCTTAGCCTTATCCAGTCTCCTAACTCCGCACCAATATGTCGGGCCCTCTAGCGCAGTGAACAATGCCTCATTATTTTTACGACGTATTGTTACACGAATACTCTTGTTAAGCTTGTCCGGTTATTGGGCGTACCTTGACGTCATTGGCATGTCTTATATTCGGATTATCTTGGTATAAAAGGGCTTATCGGTCAAGGATGTGTGGACTGATTTATGTACAACATTTCCTGGAATTAACGTTTACCACTAAACTCCCCAATTAGAATTCATCATCTGCCTAGCCTTTTCCGAACTATGTTAGGGTCGGCTTCCAGTCTAACCGGATGCAGCTGAATACCAGTATTTTACATGGAGCGAGTGCCTATCTGACCTCCACAAGCCAGTTACTGGGTAATACGATACCCCTTGGTAAGACTGGTTATCAGACTTTCGGGCTTCTGACGACCCGTAACGACTGCCAAAGACTCACGAATGGCAGCCGGGACCAACGGTTTAACGTGCTTTCCGAGGCACGGAGATTTTATGGTATGTGAAGATGGTCACCCATCCACGGACCCACCTCGGCAGGCGTAGCTTAACCTGATCGATTGACCCGTGCGGCTGTTATTACTAAGCCACAAGCCCCTCCCCAATTAGAATTATTATGCTATAATATCTATTATAACTATTGAGGGGCTGGTGGCTTTGTAATAACAGCCGCAAAGGTCGATCGATCAGGTTAAGCTACAAAAGCCGCGGTTGGTACGTGGATGGGTGACCATCTTTACATACCAAGACCCCTCCATGCCTCAGAAAGCACATGAAACCGCTGGTCCCGGCTGTCATTCGTGGATCTTTGACAGTCGTTACCTACGGGTAGTCGGAAGCCCGTAAGTCTGACAACTAGTCTAACCAAGAGGTATCGTATTACCCAGTAGCTGGGTTGTGGAAGTCAGATAGACTCGCTCCATGTAAAATACTGGTATTCAGCTGCATCTGGTTAGACTGGAAGCCTACCTCAACATAGTTGGGAAAAGGCTAGGCAGATGATGATCTATCTTAACTATTCTATGGCATTTTGTGGGGTAATTGCGTAACACACTAACCCCCTTACTAATAAACGTATTATATCAGATGAATAGTTACACACCGATTTCTCTCTTTCAGTTGTCAGTATTTGACTTTCGAAAGAAGTAAACGTTGGTAACTATACAGACGCTTTACAACGTTTCTAATAAACGTTGTCGTTCGAAAGTCAAATTACTGACGACTGAAAGAGGGTACTTAATCGGTGTGTAACTATTCATCTGATATCTAAGGTAATACGTTTATTAATAAGGGGGCTAATGTGAATAAACAACAGTGCTGTAGTCATCAGATTTAAAGTCGGTCCATTTTTAATTAAATATTGTAACTCGGAGTGACATTATAATATCTCCTAAAACCAAAACTTCGAAGACATGTGACATCTACCAACCCGCACTGGGCCCGCGTGGTGTATTACGGTCCATTAATTCAATTACGAAAAATTCATCCGCATCACTGTCGACTGGTAATGTACCCAAGAGACTGGCGGCATTACCACGTTGTATGGCAATGATTAGCCTCTGGCCAAGGTAAATGCCAGCCCTTGGGTCACGGGAAGTGTCAAACTAGTTTCAGCGGTGGTTTCAGAAAACGGTCAAAAAGTTGGTTTTTTGAAGCAGTGTAGAAAAAAAAAAAAATGTATTTTCAAGTCTTATTTTAATACAGTGATAGAACTCAAATCATAATTAAATATACATTAATACATTTAAAAAAAATGTTCAAATTCACTAACAATTTTAATTATAATTAAAAATATACCTACCATTAAATTTTTAATGCCAAACTGCATTCAGTGATGGTTTATTTTTTATTAAATAGTTTTTGTAAATAGCTAATTGCTTCATATTTGCAATAAATTACCACCGTTGTGTCATCGCGCTTCTCTTTCTTTTCTATGCAGTCTGACATAGACCGCGCTTTAGGTCATGTAGTCGCCTTAAAACTGCGACCTATTCTCGTGTAGCTCATTTCGCACGGAAAAATAAATAATTTATTTTCAACCAGAGATTCTCACACTACCCCTATAATAATATCTAATGTTTATTGGATTATAATTATTCTCCCTTGCATACATTACTTTGAATTAGTACCACATTGATACATATTGGATTTCGAGCCATGCGGGCTGGTATCCCATTAACTTAAATACCTGATTATATTGATGTGATTTTGGCTTAACATGTAATAGATAAAAATATGGTAACAAGTCAAAAATGTTGGTAGTAGAGCTGACAAAGGCCGACTAATATCAAAATAATGAAGACAATTTTATTAGTAGTATGTGACGTCGTCCCTGCATCTAAGATTAAACTGAATTAATTATTAAATAAACCAATTTTTAATTGCTTTATAATAAGTAACTAACTATATACACTAGATACTAAAATAAATGACTTACTAACTTACAATACAAATAAATAAAAATAAAAAAACAAAGGACACTCAGGCGTCGAAGTACTCGTCCGCATCGCTGTCATCCGGAAACGTGCCCAGAAGACTGGCAGCATTGCCCCGTTGAATGGCAATGCTAATTCTTTGGCCAAAAAACGACCCAGCCCTATGGTCACGTGAAGTATCGACCAGCCGGCGAGAAATTTCCTTAAAAAGGAGACGCGCGCTCGGGCCCCATGACTCGAGCGTTTCGACCCCAAACGGCTCAAAGCTGTAGTTGCCCATAAGGTTACAGTATTTGCGACGCTTGAGGGTCTTAGCAGACGCAGCAGCGGCGCCAGCACAGCCCACCGTGCTAGGAACATGAGATGGCGCAAGCGTATCGAAACATGTTGCCTCCCACACCAGAGGCCTAGCCTACCCACCTTCCAAGGCAACAATGTCATTTAAAAAAAAAAAACCTGAAACATAAAAGAAAAGTATTATTCACTGTGTTGAGAAACGTATCTATAAATTCAGTTAAAGAGATTATCCACCAATTGCCTTTTATTAACCCGTCCTATTATTAATTACTGGTTAAATATTAATTAATTATATTATAAATTATATTAACCATACCTACTTAATTAGTACAACGAAGCCGTAATTATGGAGGTATTTTATTATGTAAAATGATAAATTCCTCGAATTTGCGAGCTTTTAATACCTACCTAGTTTGTTAATGGGTATACAGAATACTATAGAATATAAAAATAAATGTATGTTTAACCCCCGGCAAAAACAGAGGGGTGTTACAAGTTTAACGTGTGTATCTGTGTGTCTGTCTGCGCCATCGTAGCTCCGAAATGGCTGAACCGATTTTGTTAAAAGGTCATCATTTAAGTGTCGAACATTTATACCCAAAAATTAAAGTCAAATCAACTCAGCCTATCGCAGTCCACTGCTTGACATAGGCCTCTCCCAGACTGCGCTACAGCACCCTGTCCTCCGCCTTCCGCATCCAGTCTACCCCAGCCACCTTCTTTAGGTCGTCCGTCCATCTAGCTGGGGGGCGTCCCACACTACGCTTGCCGAAAATTAAAGTGCCGGCCAGAATAAAAAAGTACTATTTTCTTATGGGAAATAACATCTTGAGCATTTTTACTATTACAGTGACAGTCTACAATAAAACCCACCGGCTGCTATTTGAGATTGAAAATGCCAAAAATCATAGTTTTATAACACACACGTTCACAATGTGTTTGTACGCTTGGTTACCACAAGTAAAGCGCACGTCGATTCATGAGATAACAATATTGCATCGTATCATATTATATACAGTTCCACGCGAGCTGCGTCAGCACATTCTTCTCTGTATGATCACTTTTTCTTGCGTCCTAAATACGGTATATACAGTTCTAACGATTTAAATGTTTTGAATCAGTAGCCATTGAGGATCCCTTAAACCTATAGAGGCGGGTTCTTCAATAGAAAACCAGAGCGCTCACTTCACTATGCATATAATTTAAAAAAGCAGCCAAGTGCGAGTCGGACGCGCGCATGGAGGGTTCCGTATATTATTAACACGTCATTAAAAAAATACTTTTCTAAAAAAAATATGTTTCTTGTTTTTATGGTTTGTTCCCGTTGTCCCCATTGACGCTGTCCCCATTATGGGGACAACGGGAAGTCACAAAATTTCCTTCCCGTTGTCCCCATTGATGCTTTCACGTTATGGGGACAACGGGCCTTCCTTTTGTCCCCATTGACGTAAGCATAGTTTATATACATACATATGAATGAAATTATTTAAGCATAATAGGGTTTTTAATCAAATGTGAATAAATCTAACTAAAAAAACACAAATAACACAACCTTAACGTTATAAAAGACTAAAAATAACACAATCATTTATTTGGATCATAGAATCAACGTTGTATATTTACAAAAAATATCACAATAATTAATTGGTATTACACAATCAGCTTTGTACCTCGAAGAAAAATACAGATAAGTAGGTTTTACTCTCCACTTTTTTTTCGTATTTTCTTTCTTTATTATTTTGTTGTTATTGCAGTGGCCGATACAGTCCTGTGACAGGCCAACGAACAGCGGAGCCTTAGCAATAGGGTCCCGTAGGCACCCTTTTGGGTACGGAACCCTAAAAAACATAGTAGGTATAGTAACAATACTTAAGAAATCTATTGTCCCCAAATCTACTGGGTCCATTGAATTTACACAAAAGGTCTTAAATACAGTGTGAAAGATTAATATGATGACAAAAAAAACTAGGGTGGCAATGTTTGTGGCTACCTGAGATTATGGAATCAAGTACTTTCGACTTTTGAGAATAGACTTGGCAATATTTTGGCATATATTGATAAGTTTGGTTGAGTGCATTAGGCTCCAAGAGTGGCAATATTCAAAATCGTGGCTTAATAATAACAGCCGCACAGGTCGATCGATCAGGTTAAGCTACGCTTGCCGCGGTTGCTCTTTGTATGGGTGACCATCTTTACATACCGAGACCCCTCCGTGCCTCAGAAAGCACGTTAAGCCGTTGGTCCCGGCTGTCATTCGTGGATCTTTGGCAGTCGTTACGGGTAATCAGAAGCCCGAAAGTCTGACAACCAGTAAGGGCTTACCAAGGGCTATCGTATTAATCATGTAGCTGGGTTGTGGAGGTCAGATAGGCAGTCGCTCCATGTAAGATACTGATATTCAGCTGCATCCGGTTAGATTGGAAGCGGACCCCAACATAGTTGGGAAAAGGTTAGGCAGATAAGTGGCAATATTCAAAATTTATAAGTTCCCAGGTATATGTACAGTCGAACAAACTATTTGGTATGGGTGGGTCGCTTGCAGTGGCAAAAAAAAATGAGTAATAGCTGGTCTCATACCCCCTTACTAATAAACGTATTATATCAATGAATAGATACACAACGATTTTTCTCTTTCAGTCGTCAGTAATTTGACTTTCGAAAGAAGAAGACAAAGCGCTGTGTAACTATTCAGACGCTATACAACGTTTATTAGTAAGGGCTTGTACTATTTACCCTGTGGTAAGGGGGTTATTCTATTGAAACTCCGTAAAGAGCTGTTCATTTATTACATAAGACAATTTTGGCCACTTTCTGCCGCTTACCCCCCCCCCTCCGTCGGTAGAAAAACCCCCTCCACCAAATTTACAAAAAGAAAATGCAGAAAAAAAAATTTTTGCTTACCTTTGTGATCTAAGAACAAACTAGACCCTTCACACCCCTACGTAAGACCCCTATCCCCGCAAATCGTCATACGTAATAAATGAACAGCCCGTAATCATGCTTAATCAACTCAAGGTCAAAGTGACAGACTGTCTATCACTCTGACCTTTTAAACAATGTTATCAGTGTAATAAGTAGTCAATTGCTTTATATCATTATCTTAGAGCTGCTGGCGCTACTGATCACTAATCGAATTTAGCGTTAAACTAATTTAAAACATCCTTTTGTTTCTGTCAATCGTTTGTAGTTGACACAGATAGAAAGACATTTGAAATACATTCTTTTATCAGTTTTGTTTAGTTGCTTTCGTTTAGATTTTGCCCCTAACTTCGCCCTCGTGGAGGTTGAAAATTATGCAATGGGAGAGTACTACCAGGCTTATACAGTATTTTACATACGTGCGAATCCATTCAGCCGTTAGGGCGTGAAAGGTAACAAACAGACAAACAGAATTACTTTCGCTTTTGTAATACACAGGGTGAAATTGAATTCATGGGCATCCTTGTAAGGGGTCATTGTAATCATCATTTTGGACAACTTTTACTATGGGACCAAACCTGAAATCGTGAAAACAAAATCAGCTCTTCCCTACATTTTGACGAGATATGTGAACATAAATGGAAGGAACAGCTGATTTTTTTTTCGCTATTTTAGGTTTACTTAGTTCCATATTAAAAGTTGTTCATAATGATGAGTACAATGACCCTTCAAAAGGATGCCCATGAATTCAATTTCACCCTGTAGAGGGCTGATTTTTCCAACGCACCTAGCTCCTGACGTTTCATAAGGTGCCCATGTAGGTTTATGTGAAATAAAATATTTTGAATTTGAACGCCAGATAATTTTATCTGAGAAATAATTTTGAATTTTTGACAGTTCTTTCATACAAAAACTGTCAGACGTTAATTTTATTCCACGAATAAAAAATATCGGTCGATTAAAAAATCAGCCCTAACTATAATGGACGTATACCTACTATGGATTTGCGGTACAAGCGGGCTTTTATTATTTTGGCCTGTAAGTATACAAAATTGTTCGACTGTACGTACGCCCGGCACACCTTAGACAGTCACCCTTGCACCCGTCTGTCTCGCGATTTTTTAAAAATGTATATGTATGCATAATGGCGTGAGCTATTCTATGTATAAAACTTAATGTGCCTTGATGTTAACGCGCGGGTTCTGTACCTGCGTTCAATATTGATTTATGACAGGAGTGTCACTCGTCACATATTATTGTCTAGAATTGTTTGTGTTTGCAGAACTTTTAAGGCGTATCTATTATTAATACAATAGATTTAGGGATGATTTATATCAGACCGGGCCGTGCCCGGGGCGTGCCGTGAACGTAGTATAACAAGTGCATGATCCGTATCTCATGGCCCGGACGAGACACAGATCATGCACTATGTAATATAAACTGCTTCATACAAAATGTATGTAACGTTTCAAATCCGTGCGCCATCCGGGCCACGTACACGGCACGCCCCGGGAACGGCCCAGTCTAATATGTATAAATCATCCCTTATAGTGGGTTCCCGATATCGGGAAGATATTGATATGAGTAGAAGTCGGCTAACCTTTTTCCAACTACGCTGGGGTCGGCTTCCAATCTAGGGTTCAACTTAATACCAGTATTTTACATGGAGCGACTGCCTATCTGACCTCCACAACCCAGTAACAGGGTAACACGAAACCCCTTGTTAAGACTGGTTGTCAGATTTGAGTTTCTGACGACCCGTAATGATGATCGACTGTCAAAGATCTACGAATGACAGCCAGGACCAACGGCCTTGTTTTTCGAGACACGGAGGGGTCTCGGTATGTAAAGATGGTCACCTATCCACGGATCGACTTCGGCAAGCGTTACTTAGGTATACTTACCTATATATAATAATCATGATAAGCTGTAGGTAAGGGAGGGGCTTGTGGCTATATCAGCTGCACAGGTCGATCGATCAGGTTAAGCTACGCTTGCCGCGGTTGGTCTGTGGATGGGTGACCATCTTTACATACCAAGACCCCTCCGTGCCTCGGAAAGCACGTTAAACCGTTGGTCCCGGCTGTCATTCGTGGATCTTTGACAGTCGTTACGGGTCTTCAGAAGCCCGAAAATCTGACAACCAGTCTTACCATTATATGGTATCGTATTACCCAGTAACTGGGTTGTGGAGGTCAGATAGGCAGTCGCTCCATGTAAAATACTAGTATTCAGCTGCATTCGGTTAGACTGGAAGCCGACCCCAACATAGTTGGGAAAAGGCTAGGCAGATGATGATGCTGCTATAGGTAAGGCATCAATGTCTCGTAGGTCGATGCAAAAAAATGCCTACAGTAACACAGGCGCCGTGGCTTAGTTGGTTAAAGCGCCTGTCTAGTAAACAGGAGATCGTGAGTTCGAATCTCGCCGGGGCCTTCGTGTACTTTTTGCATTAGGTAGCCTGATAGGCCCGTATTTAATTCTTAGCTAAACAGGTGTTAAGGTCTTTACTAGAATTACACGGGCATATTTTCCCCTTCAAACAGAAATACTGGCTGCAATGTTGCTTCGCGGGTAAAATATACTATTTTTAGGACGAGTTATAAAAAGACTAGGTTCTCTCCGTGGCTTCGCACGTGTGGATAGGTATTGAAAATTATTCCTTAGGAACGTGCTTCCTGGACAAACAGTAGCCTATGTTACTCCTTATAAAATTAGCTATCTGCCAGTGGAAGTCCCGTCAAAAGGGCTCCAGCCGTTTCGGAGATTAGCCGAAATAAACAGAGAGACATGCAAAAATTTTAAAAATATGTTTTTTAAAAAAACATTACCGTTCTTCTGGAGCAGTCGGGTAAAAATAAGTATATAACGCAGAAATAAAAGCGTCCATCTTTTGTTAAAACAAGCTTACAGTCATCGCTTCATACAAAAACGTTTTAGAACACACCTTGAAAAAAATACGACAACGTCGACATCTAAAAATACAACATTCATTGCTTGTTTTGAATCACAAAACTAACCTTAATCCTAACGAAAACAGAAATGACTGTCAAACATAATATTACCAACGTAAATTTTCAAATTTCCGAATAAAGAACGCAAAATCGTGTGTCGAAAATCGTGACTGTTCGAAGTTTAAAATGCTACGTCATGTAGACTAGTGATGACATGAACCAAAGATTACTCGAGATGTTTACTTTGAAAATGATTCATGATTCTATCCGATTAATCATTTTAATATTTTTGGAGAAATTGGGACTAATAGGTGTCAATATTTAGAGGGGCCCGTGGCTTAGTAATAACAGCCGCACGGGTCGATCGATCAGGTTAAGCTACGCTTGCCGCGGTTGTTCCGTGGATGAGTGACTATCTTTACATACCAAGACCCCTCGCCAAAGCACGTTAAGCCGATGGTCCCGGCTGTTATTCGTGGATCTTTGATAGTTGTTACGGGTCGTCAGAAGCCAGAAAGTCTGACAACGGGTCATGCCAAGGGGTATCGTATTACCATGGGGTTGTGGAGGTCAGATAGACAGTCGCTCCGTGTAAAATACTGATGCCTACGTAAGTTGTAACCACAGTAGGTAGCATAAAATGCATGCTTTGAGCATCTTATAAAAGTTCCTTAATTCACCTCCTTTACAAAATAAAGCCAAGCCAAAAACACCCTTCCAAATCATTACCACCCGCTCAATAACTTATAGAACAACAAAAATATGGCATCGTAAACGCTTTTCAATGGCTAAAGGTCGATATTCGCGTTAATTACGGCGTATTTCTTATCTGTTCGCCATTGATACTCCATTAGTGCCGAGACATTTAACACAAATGAACGCTAAAGCGAACGCGCCTAAAATACGCAAATTCACGAACACAGAACGGAGCGCGAATTTGTGTTCGACGTTTGAATTTTTAAAATGGCCGCCGCTACGATGACATTTGGAAAATATTAATTTATTGATGGATATGGGTGGCCGTTAATTGATGTCTGGGCTGTTATGTATTGATTTAGATACACTCATCCGTTTAAGTTGATGGTGTTATGTTTGAAAAAACGCTTGATTTGTGGGCCTACCTTCCATTATTATCTATTTTTCTTTATTGGAACGATCAGATATAGTTAGCTTAAGAGTATTGAGACAGAGATCAGACTGCGAACGTTCTTAACCTCTCTGCTCGACAAAATTTTGACATTTGACACACCAGCTGACTCGACGGGGTGTTGCGAATTACGTCATGATAATCAGAAATTTACTTTAACTTTCAGCATTCGAATTTATTAAGAAAACTGTGTTACCGCGCCTATTTTGTAAAATAAGTTTGTGGCAAATATCTCTAACTATATGCTGAGGTCGGTAAAACCGCGTCATTCTACTGTGAAAGTTGTATAAAATAGATATTACTACACCTATCCAAAAGGTAGACACCTCAAAATCGCTGAAAATATGTACATAAACCATCTAATCTCTTGATGAAAATATGCAAAAGGGAAAAATAAAGATATTGTCATTCTCTCTGCATTCTTACTTTTACCATTTTTCATACATAAACTACATAAAAAACATGATCAAATCTTGATAAAAATTACTAAAAATTGTGTTGCGACGTGACACCTCTTAGTGCTGACCATCCACCCAATTTTCTTATTCCGATTCAAAAATGTCATAAAGCCTAATCGATAATCGGTATTTAAAAAAAAATAAAAAAATTGTAGAGACTGAATAAAAACTCTTTGGTATATTTTATCATGAATTAATAGTTTTTTGAAATATAATCATTTTAATAAGTACAAACACGTACAGTGTGGATAGGGGTGTAACTTTTTATGGTTCCCTACGTCCGAATGAAAAAACGGAACCCTTATACCCTCACTCGTGTGTCTGTCTATAGGTTTGTTACAATCGATTTGTTTCGAATCTACTGGACCAATTAAGTTGAAATTTGGTACACATATAAATTTCTGTGACTCAAATACGGACGTGTAACATGAATAAATTAATTATGAATATGGGGTCACTTTTTGGGGTTACATTAGATAAAAAAAATACCATTATTATAGTTTCAAACTCAAATGGGTCCCGCCTGCTTCAAAATTTTATTTAATTTAATATGGGCTTGTTTTTAGCTTTTCAGTTAGTTTTAGTACAAGGATGCAGTCGGTTTTTTTTAATTTTTTTAATTACTTTTTTTTATTTCCAGCTTTTTAGTTTACAAATGTGAAAGATGTGTTTCGCAGACGATTTAGTTCTTGATACGTGTTTTTTACGATTTGTCACTTTGAATTATTTTTAACCATATAAGTTGTACATATTTTTGTAATCACCTTTTAAAACCCTTTATTTTGTTACCCCACTCGATAGGTATTGAGAAAAAAAATTTATTGAAGGCATAATATGGCGCCAAAAATCCGCCATTTTGTTTTTTTCTATTTTGATATGCCCAGTGTCACTCTCACAGTAAATACAAATCTAACGACACCTCTCAAGCTAAAATCCATCGAGCCGTTCAGGCCGCAGAGCGTGCCAAACAATTATACATACTTACATACTCTCGAAAAACATAACCCTCCTTCTGGTGCAGTCGGGTAAATAGTAGATTGTTATACAAGGGTCGAAAGGAATCTATTCCCATACGAGGTATTCAGACTATAGTCCGAGTAGGAATTGATGACTTTCACCCGTGTTAAACACTCTACTTTTTATTTCGAATATAAGGAAAGTAAAAAATAGTGTTTTTTCTAAAATATTTATTGATAAGAATAACATGAATAATAGGTACCTATTTAAAATTAATTGAAATATTAGAACAATTTGTGTGCTATTTTAAATATGGAACACACCGCGTCACTGCCTCGGGCCGTCCCGCTTGATAGGTATTTTTTTCACACTGGCTGTTTATACACTCACAAGACCGCAAAATTTTTCTTAATTATGTAAAAATTTCGTAGCTGACTACTTCCAACCAATTTAGTTCTATCTTTTAATTCATTCCCGACCTAGAGAGGGAAGCAATTACTATGAGTCTTTCCCGCCTTAAGGTGGAAAGCAACGTCTTCCACCCGCTATTCGGATCAAACAAATACTACTTTCCGAGTATGAGAAATGAAAAAGCTTTGCTTACTGTAAGTACCGTGTGATATACCTATCAAATGAAAGGGTTTGTCGTGAGGGTCACAAACATATTTTTTAATAATAAAAAAAAAGTTATTTAGAAACAATATATCTGAAACCACAGCCTAAAATAAAAAAATAAAACTACAAAATATAGTTCTGTGATTATTCTAGATTCCAAGAGATCCTATCAGACGTCTGGTCAAAGCAAATCTCTCATTCTATACTGCGTACATACTTACATTTGGTCACAGTCAAAATATGTTCGGGACGTTATATTTAATTTAAAGTTGGTATTTTTAAATGTTATGCTTAAAACACTTGTTATAAGAAGTCGGTTAAAAATAAGATTTTTGGCATTTTCAATCTCAATAGTAAGAAATGCTCAAGATGTTATTCCCCATAAGAAAACAGTAGGACTTTTGTTTTCTGGGTGGCACTTTAATTTTTGACTTATGAATGATGGGTTTATGAAAAACAAACTTATTTTTGCAGTCGATCAAATGAATGATGATGTACATTGTGCATGCGTGAATATTCAACCCTAACTGAACCTTTCACTGTGCGTGGTCCGACATAAACATGGAAAGATTTTTTTTAAATTTCGTTGGGAAACTACCACAAAAACAAACAATTACCTTTACTCAAGTAAACTAATAGAAACAAAAACTACCAAGCTCATAAAACTAACAACACATATTAAAATGTAAAGTGATTGCGGAATACGCAATTTATACAATTAATTTATCATCATTCCCAAACTTCTGCTCAGCCTACCTAAAAAATGTATACTGGGCATTCTGTAGCAAACTATTAGAAAAGTATCAAAAATAAATACTTAATTGTAAAATACATAAAAATTATTTTATACGGCGAGCGCATTCGAAGATAAATTCAAATATAGAAACAAATTCGGCGCGAAATTCAATAAATGACTATGGTCTAAGGTCCTCAGTGTTATTGACTCAGTTCAATTGAATGTCCAAAAAACTATTAAAATTACATTAGAAAAGCATAAATCATTATTATAAACAATGCTTATTGTATTTAATGCTTAAAATAATTTTATTTCAATTTTTGAGTATCGATTTCCGATATTCGAAATATTAATTACCCGAGTCAATCGAAATAAAAAAAAAATCGTTTTGCATAATCGCTTTTGCACATCATTACGATAAAAAAAAACAATCATGGACGGCGATTTTGAACACAAATTGAGTAGTGGTAATGAATAATACGTGTTATTCGACCTGTGTTTCAATATTACGTTACGATTTGGGCATTTTCGTGTTGTTAATAACATTTACAATAATATTTGTCACATTTTAAATCTTATCTACTTGTGTGTGTGTGATATTTGTGAAAAGTAAAAATGTAAACACGCACCATTGGCGCGAAACTTCGACATTAGATATCAAAAAACTTCATTACCACTACTTATTTTAACTTGAACAATGGATGAATTCGTCAAATAATTAAATTATGTATTATTCACTGCCCCTGTGGTGGAGTTTGGATGTTCGAAATCCCCAATTTTTATGTTTTTTAGCCTCGACCACCACTGTCAACAAAATGGCGATTATCACATTTACAGACTTGAATTTTATAAAGGTAAAGGTAAAGCTTGAGCGCTAAATATGAAATATTTAATGGCGTTAGCATATGAGTTTTTTATCCAACTCTCTTAATTAACGCACATTCATAAGATTTGATGGGTAGCTTAATAAATATTTACATAATCAATGTAGGGTGTCGTATGTCATAATTCTTGGGTCCTAAAGGGGTCATTACCGAGCCGGCGGAGGTTTGTGTGTTCGGGTCCTAAAGGGGGCGCTACCGAACTATACGGTTAAAATTACGCGAATTGCCACTCTGATCACAGAACTGGTTGTCTTTTCTTTGGATTTTTTCTTCTTGAAACACACTCCCCTGTTGGGTGACATTAGCTCAACTCCAAAGATACATTTTTGAAGTGATAACTTCTTTAGCGGCGTTGCACACTTTTTGTAATGCGTAAAAAATGTTAAACTCGCGTCAGGGCATCGCGTCAGGACACGTGACCGTCAGGAGAGATTCCCCCCCCCCCCACCCCGCTCTTTCTACGGCGGCGCCAACCGAAGTGAACCAAGTGAGACACGATAATGGATGGATGGATGGATGGATGGATGGATGGATGGATGGATGGATGGATGGATGGATGGATGGATGGATGGATGGATGGATGGATGGATGGATGGATGGATGGATGGATGGATGGATGGATGGATGTGATGTGACGGTGACGGTGACGGTGACGGTGACGGATGGACAGCTGATGGCTCGACCGTCTGTGTAGTAGCCACACTGCTGTGTATTCGTAAAATTCGTGTATATACAGGATGAAATTGAACACATGCGACAAATCGAAATGGGAGATTGTTCTCATCATTATGAACAACTTTTACTATGGGAGCAAACCTGAAATCGCGAAAAAAAATCAGCTGTTCCCTACATTTATGTTCGAGTAACTCGTCAAAATGTAGGGAACAGCTGATTTTTTTTTCTCGATTTCAGTTATGGTCCCATAGTAAAAGTTGTTCATAATGATGAGTACAATCTCCCATTTCGATTTGTCGCATGTTTTCAATTTCACCCTGTAGTGTTTAAAATATGGAAATTGAACAAAGTGCATCGATTAATGAAAAAAGTGACGCAGAAATAGTGAAAAAAAAATTAGTTATATTAATTCAATGAATAATAGATTTATTTAAACGTTAATATTCAAGTTTTCACTTCTGCCGGCACTCCCGGAGTGCAACCCGTCTTTTTTTGTTTAAACAGTAACCTGCATAGTTAGGTATGACCAAGCCAGTGACTGACTCGTTGGTCTAGGGGTCGCAAGCTCTACTGCTGAACATGAGGTCCTGGGTTCGACTCTTAGGTCGGGAAAAGTGTTATTAGGTTTTTCCATCAGAAATTTCTCAGTAGCAGCCCGGAGTCTAGATTTGTGCCCGGTTGATGGCAATAGACTCGCCCCCTTTTACATGGTGAAATATGGGTATAGGTACTATAGGTACACCGCTGTCTACCCCTTCGGAGATTATAGGCGTGATGTTATGTTATGTTATAACTAGACTTAGTTATAACGTTATAGAGTTTGTTACTGACTAGTAACATCAATTTATTTCACGCTCCCAGCAAAAATCTGAAAGAAAGAAAGAAAGAAAGAAAATACGTTTATTTGCGGTGAAAATGACGCAAAAAGACGCACCTTTACATCGCTTTTATATATAATTTTTTCCAATAACAGTTTAATTCCATTAGTAATTACCAATTATTAACAATCTCGACCATGCAATCAGATATTTTCCCACTAAACATTAATACATGAATCGAACACACATTTAAATTAAACGGTCAAATCTGAATACTACGAACTGGCCACAAACAAAACTCAAATCATTCAAATCGAAATTCAAATCGTTCCATAAAACAGTAGTCTATAATAATGTCAACAACTTTTATTTCTTTTCCAATAAAATATAAGAAATTAAGAAACGGAACGAAATCTCAAAATATCAGCTAATCTGCATAAATACTTTAAGGCGGGTTCATATTGGTAGATCGTAAGCTTTTTTACATACGGTAATGTGATCTACTTAGGGGATTAAAGATTTTTATATGGATGCTGGCAAACCTAGTGTCGCGCCATTTTGTTGTATATTTCAAAGTTGATATGGATGTCACGTGATCAACTTTGAACGTTAATAATATCTCTGAAACGTGACGCTTTACGGGGTGTGGTCCCATTATGTTTTCTGTTTGCATTAATGTCAGCTATCGATTTATACATATAGGTTACATGCGTAGCCGCCATTTTGAAAAATATATACAAAATGGCGCGAAAGTAGGTATGCCACGGATCTTCGAAGCTCTTTATTTATTAATTAATACAAAGCAGTTGTTTACTAACTGCTACTGCGGGGTAATTGCTTAACACACTATCAGCAGGAATCGCTTTCATTTTGACATTTCAACAACATTCATTGCGTTATTTACATTGTTTAGCAGATGAATTTTACGAACAAATGAAGCAATGGATTAGCAATATCTTTCAAAATTATTCAAATTTAAAGGTTAATCACATTTTTCGCATGCAGAAAAATTCACAAATTTATTATAAGTAATATGGTATTTCATTTACGCTGCCCCTATCAACATTTTCTAGTTTTTCGAATATACCTAATGTAACAATAAAATGTCACTAATACCTACTGACTGCAATATAAAAACGCTAATTCCATTGATATCCATAATATTATTCCATAAAACATGTTGTACAAATAAATCTGCCAATACAAAAATGCGTTTAACATACTCAATGTGACCGAGGCTCAATAAATTCAGCTTAGTCCGATAATCATTAAAAAGTTAGCATATTAAAAAATTGATACGTTCCTAATTCGAGATCATTTGGAACGTTCAAATAAATTCGACGCCCGCTGGCTAAACGCACGTTACAATAAACGGAATGCGAATTCGAAATTCGAAAAATTGTTCATTGTGTTTTGTTTCTTTTTTTAGCGTTTATGTTGAGTTTTGTGCGTCATTTTAAGTTTGGAACGAATTATTTTGATTCGATTTATATAGTTTGTATTTTACTTTTTTGTTATGCACGTTCATTGATATGCACATTTCGGTATTTTCTTATGTAACATTGGGTATTTATTTTGATATCTACCTATTAATACCTAGGTTGTTAGTGTGGGCTTTTCCTAGTTGCATTTAATTAAGGTCATAATTTTATGGGAGAACTAATTAAATGGTAGTTCCACTGTTTCAAACAATATTTACTTACATACTTACGGAGTTAAACCGCACGGACGCAAAACTATCGCGGTGGGATTTTATCGCGCATTGGATTTTCAACTTTCTGTGTAGGGACGAGTGTTGAGAATCCAACAGAGTACCTACATCCCAGCGCGTCAAAAAGCACACTCTTGGATTTTCGACTATAAACGCTAAGCAGTGCGCGAAAAAAAATCGCCGCGGGAAAAACGCGAACGTGCGTTTTTCCCTTGGTTTAATGCTTTGTTGCTTCGGATTCATTTATGATAACTATCGATAAATTGTATTCTGTCTAACTTTGAAATCCACTGTTTATAAAACAGCGAAATTCAAGAAACGAAGAAGTAGGATGAATATGATTGTTGCTTGTACGAAGGCCAGCACATCAAGCTACCTCAATCTGTCAAATTTTCCCAATTAAATATGAATCTTATTCCATTGTAGTAAAGTTGAAAATCTATCAAAGAAATTTGACCTGTACCTAAAAGTCAACTAGTCGGCGGCACAAGCAACTCCCACATTAATCCTATTTTTTCACCAACACAAACTCTAAACCTTGCTCCCACATTTTCCACCTAAACGCAACTAAGTATGTACTTAATAAATTCTTGAATCGAAACATGTTTTGGGCAGCATTTTTTATTATGTCCTATCAACGTCCATTACCGCTTATTATGTTTAGTTCGCTGTGTGGTATCCCTTGGATCGATATCCCGCTGTTACAAAGTTTTTTATTCCGGCCGCTGACTGGCCAGGTAGAATAATGCGTTCGAAATTCAAAGTTAAGTCATGTCAGTTAAAAAAAAAATGTGATGATTTAATAAAATGTAGGCTGTGTAATGTTCTTTTTTTAAATGAGTTTTACTTATTAGTCATTGTGAATTATGATGGAGGTTTGTTATTATTAAAATGTATTGGAATGAGAAGGTGATCCTTCGATTATTGTTAAAGGTTAGTTACGAATTCCGTTACAAGTTAAAATAAAGTACCTACCTAAGGGAAATTAATTTTCAAGCAAATTGACACTCTACGTCAATTTGCCGTAATACTTATATAGACATTTTATATAACTGTCAAGTAATGACAGAGTTGTAATCACACTAATATTATAAAGGCGAAAGTTTGTGACTGTGTGTGTGTTTATATGTTTGTTACTTCTTCACGCACAAACGGCTGGACCAATTTTGATAAAATTTTGTATAGAGGTAGCTGACACCCTGGATTAACATAAAGGCTACCTTTTATCCCGATATTCCCACGAGATCGACATTTACGCGGGTGAAACCGTGGGGCGCAGCTAGTTTAAAATACGGATAAGTAATCTAAGTTGGTAGTAAAACTGCTTAACAGTTCCTTTCCATAACTTACTCCCTGACGACTATACAGCATGTAACAAAAACCCTGTCCGATCCTTAAGGGTATTATTCGGCATCGTATTGCGAACACATATACGTAACCATTTAATGGATTTGAGATTATTATTTTTCCCCAGTGAATATAATTAAATAAAAATAAAAAATAAAATCTGACCGAAGGCAACACTGATCGCTCGACAAAGTTCACCTACAGTGTTGTGTCAAAGAAGCCGCCTGAGCGAGGCGGTTTGTATGATCCTTTGTCATGAACTCATGACCCCGCTTTGTCGCGTGCCGCCAAACAAATACCTGCCTACGTGTAGGTATCAGCTGATATTGTTTTGTGGGCATAGTGATTCGGATTTCAGACACACTCTCTCTGTATTTTGTGTTTCAGACTTTATTCTGTTTATCAAGAAATAATTAATTGAATTAAATGTAGCCCTGAAAAGGGCTTTTTTAAATGTGATGTGCTTTTAGCAATGTACTAACCGACTGCAGGTATCAGCTTATTAAAACGTTCACTGGTTGTTCTTGCATACTTTGGCGATCGTGTTCCACATGTCCACCTCCAACACTAACACACATTCGACACCTTTTCACTAAATTTGCTTGAACACTGCCTGTGGTATACACGCGGTTATGCAGGCGTTGGAACGCACGCTCCGACGGTACTGTCACGAAACGCAACTCATACGTTCTACGCGCAGCTGCATAATTGCAGTCGGTCTTGCCTAAACACATCAACATATTAAAATATTCCTGATTTGAATACGATATTGTTCACGAAACGATAGCGTGTGATACGTACGGACATCCGGTCGGAAGCTATCTCCACGAAAGACTGGCAAGAAGTAGCGCGCCGGTAGGCAACGAGTCGGCGAGATCAAAGAGTCGGCGAGTCGAAAGAGTGCCTACTACGCGGTAGCGTAGGGCGGTGTTCTTTGAAATAAAAATAGGTAAAAATAAAAAGATTTTGCCGGTGGGTGGAGTGTTGTCAACTTATGAAAATTTGCCATATTCAGTGTTAAATTTCGCATGGATTATAAAAATAAAAAATCAATAACTTTTGGTTTTTATGAGTTACATTTTTATAACCATTTTTTCTAGTACGTATGTTGAACCAGGAATACGCCTTTATTGGATCGGACAGGGTTTTTGTTACATATTGTACATGGCGGTAGAGCTCCCTCCCGGGACTCAAACTATCTCTATACCAAATTTCATCTAAATCGGTTCAGCGGTTTAGGCGTGAAAAGGTAACATACAGGCAGACAGACTTTCGAATTTACAATATTAAGTAGGTATGGATTCTCGAAAAAAAAAAATTAAGACGCTTACTTACTTCATTTTCTCATACATTTTTTATGGAACGGATAATTGATTCTGAAGCAGTATGAAGTTCGTCGGGTCAGCTAGTTTTTTATAAAATCGACTGTCAACAACTATCATTTCTGACAGTTATATAAAATGGCTATTAACACAGCAAATTTAAGTACCTACAAATAGGGATGCGGGGGTGAATCGAGACGAAACTTTAAAAGGGTTTTGTAACGTTGAAATAATATAGTTTGTTGTCAATAAGGGCACGTAATCGTTAATTAAATTACAGTAAACACATTAGGGTCCTTTTTGGACACAAACTATATTATTTTAATGTTAAAATCCCTTTTAAAGTTTTGTCCCGATTCACCCCTGCATCCCTATTCACCCCGTTTGACGGTAGTGTATCAATTTGATATACAATTAATTTCCCTGTCTTTACCTAGGTATTCTTTTTATACAAGTCCACAAAAAATAAAACCTAAACTTGAAGCAAATTCTCTTCATAGTCTTTACCCAACTATGTGGTACTGGGTACCAGTCTAACCAGATATTCCTGAATATACTTGAGATATGCCCATCTTTATAAGGTAAAAACTCGACCAGTGGAACATCCTGCAATACGCATGCGTCAAGTTTTTATTTCTACGGTAATTAAAACAATTGTAGTACTGTTAAAACTAGTTAAAACATTCTTTTATAAATGTCCCATGTAGGTACAGTCAGAGCAATGGTGGCCCAGTGGTAACGGTCGCGCTTATAGTTATAGGTCGTAGGTTCGAACCCAGACAGGCGCTTTACTTTGAGTAAAGGAAAATATCGTGAGGAAACCGGCATGTCCTAGAGCCAAAAATTCGTAGATATGTGACATCTACCAACCCGCACTGGGTCCGTGTGGTGGATTACAGCCCACTCCCTCTCACAGAGAGGAGGCTTGTGTCCTTGTGTCCCAGCAGTGGGGACATTATAGGCTGCATATCTATACTAATATTATAAAGAGGTAAAATTTGTTTGTAAGTTTGTATGTAGGGGGTAATCTCTGGAACTACCAGTCGGATTTGAAAAATTCTTCTTGCATTTGATAGCCCAATTCTTGAGGAAGGCTATAGGCTATTTAACATCACGCTATGACCCTTAGGAGCCGAGCAAAAAGAAAAAAAGTCAAAAAGAACGTTAAGTGATAGCGCGGGCGGGTGATGCGATACGACGGGGTGGCTCGGGGGAAAGAAGAAGTTTCAGACGAACGAAGTCGCGGGCTGAAGCTAGTATTATGATAAAGTCGACAGTCGGTGGTAATACTTTGACCTTGATCTGGTCTAGCATAGTACGGAGTTTCAATAGGATCAGAGGCCAAATTATACTGGTTTTGTTACCACTGACGGAACGTGACGTATTTTTTATTATTGCTGATTGGGCCCGCTCTTGACCTCGATCACGCCTGAACGTAGGTACAGTCAGCATCAAAAGTCGATTACCACTATCATTTTTACATGTTATTAAATTGACAACAACTTTTTTCAATAAACTGATTTTTTGCTTTTCAAATAATAGACAAGAGTACCTATATATTCTAAAAAAAATTCTTCTGCTGCAATTTTGAATAAATATTTTGCTCAATAACTAAGATTAAAAAAACTGAAGTGTTAATCAACTTTTGATGCTGACCGTACAACTCAGCTTAGCCCTTCGGGCCAACAAGCATGATATTATATTTGCAATCAAACACCTACAATCACTTTAAAAAAAAAAAACAAAAGACAAACGCAACAAAACGCCCGAAGGCACGCTAGCTCACGATTAAAACAATAGATGTCATTGCAGTCCATGTACTATTAATTATTAAATGTCGCAATTTGAAAGGAAGGTCATAATAATAATTATTATTAGTAGGTATGGTTTCTGTGGGTCTATTAATCTGTGGGGTTATTATTAGGTTAGAATGAAAAACACTAGTTGGAATAATGACGAGCATTTTTAACCGACTTTAAAAAAGGAGGTTCTGTATTCGACCCGTATGTATGTATGTATGTATGTTTGTATGTCCGCGATTATCTCAAAAACTGCTGAACCGATTTTGATAATTCTTTCATGAGTGTGATCTACATACTTTCAGGAAGGTTTTAGTATATAATACATTAGGTAATTGTTCTTATGTACGAAGTTATATGCATAAATGTACTGCATCTCCGACATTTCTATGGGAATTTTGATGATTCTTCGAGTCGTGTCTTCAATTCTTCAATGCACTAGTGTTAATTGAATTTGTGTGGGGTAGGTACAACTAAAAAGTGAAAAATAAAAACTTTTTTACAAAAAAAAAACAACCGACTTCAAAAAAAACACTACAAAGTGAAAAATAACTTTAATTTCGGAAGTCGGTGTCAAAGAACGAAAATGCGGAACCAACGACACCGACTTCCGAAATTAAAGTTATTTTTCACTTTGTAGTGTTTTTTTTGAAGTCGGTTGTTTTTTTTTGTAAAAAAGTTTTTTTAGTAGATACACACGGCGACACATCAAGCTATACATTTCCAGTTTTAGCTGACTTCTTACTGTGTAGGTTTTTCGTACAATCAGAAGCCAGCTTAATTGGAAATGAATATGTCGCAGCCAACTGGTTTAATTAGCCGTTTAGTTAACCGCCTAGCCTTTTAACTAAACGGCGGCCGTTCAACTAACGGCCTGAATGATATTCAATTATAGTTTAGGTCGGAAGTCTGTAACCAATAACGCGCGAGCCGAATTGGTCGCAGTAACTAAACCAGAGCACCCCGACCAAATGGGTTAGGTTGGAACTGTGATCAACCGCGTGCGAGCCGAAAGAGTGAAGCGAGGCGAGCACTACTTCCAAAGGCCAGGCGGTTAACTAAACGGCTAATTTAACCAGTTGGCTGCGACATATACATAGCTGGATGTGTAGCCGTGCATACAATAGCAAAGTCAGCCTATAATGTTCCCACTGCTGGGACACAGACCTCCTCTCTGTGAGAGGGAGTGGGCTGTAATCTACCACGCGGGCCCAGTGCGGGTTCGTAAATGTCACATGTCTTCGATTTTTTGGTTCTAAGTCATGCCGTTTCCTCACGATGTTTTCCTTCGCCGTATTGAGAGCAGTGGTGATGAAATGATTTACACAAATTAAAGCGCCTGTCTGGGTTCGAACCCACGAAACTCGTAAGTTGGGTCAGTTACTACAGGGCCAATTAATAATAAATAGGAATAAAGAGAAAAACTGAAAAATAAATACATTGCATGGCAACACATTGATTATTGCCTCCCTCTTCCTGAAAAAATACAAAATAATAAACAATACTAATATCAGTATAAAAAAAATTATGTCTAGGACAACAATAAAACATGTATATTATTAGCATGTCAACACTTTCTGTGATTCTGTCTGTTTTCGTGATCTCCATTCACAAAATCTAATATCCAGTTCAATGCTCGACGCAATAGCAACCTGTATGTTTCCATATACCATCAAGCGATTGACCAGGCAATAATGAGCAATAACCGAATGACTGACCGAATGAGTAATGAACTATACTCGACCTAGTTTCATGTCATTGGACATCCCTAAAAAGCATAGGTTATAATGAGACGGTCAGGAATAAAAGACTGCTTAGTTATGTCAAGCCTTATTATAATTTAGATTCAAAAGGGTTTGAAGGTCCACCATTTTTTTTTTTGAAGTGAAAACTTCTTTAGCGGCGTTGTACACTTTTTTTGTAATGGGTAAAAAATGTTAAACTCGCGTCAGGACACGTGACCTGATCGAAAATTCGTAAGACGGATGGAGTAGACACTAGACAGCCGGCGCGGCAAAAATATATGTCTGCTGTTTCGTTTAGGCGGCGCAGGGCGCTTGCGCGAATGTTCGTGTGTGTTTATGTTACAGCGTGTCACGCGCATCCATGGATGGTGACAGCTGATGGCTCGACCGTCTGTGTAGTGGCCACACTGCTGTGTATTCGTAAAATTGGTGTATATAAAGTGTTTAAAATATGTTTTCACTTCTGCCGGCACTCTCGGAGTGCAACCCGTCTTTTTTTTTTCAAAACGGCGACCCGCACAGAACTTATATTAAATCGATAGCTGACATCAAAGCAAACGGAAAATATAAGATCAAATCTTAAATTAAATGTTATACCTAAAAAAATCTGCCAAGCTTTTTCCCAACTATCTACATTGGGGTCGACTTCCAGTCTATCCGGATGCAGCTGAATACCAGTATTTAACATGGTACGACTGCCTATTCGACCTCCGCAAGCCAGATATTGGGTAACACGATACCCTTTGGTAAGTCTGGTTGTCAGTCTTTCGTTCTTCTGACTAAACGTAGCGACTGTCAAAGATCTGCAAATAACAGCCGGAACCAATGGTATATTGTGCTTTCTAAGGCACGGAGAGAGGTCTCGATATCTATCTATAGTATATATAAAACTAGCTACCCCGCGGTTTCACCCGCGATAAAAGTATTATACTTAGTCCTTTTTTATTGATTCCCTTTACAAATCTCCACCCCATTTTTACACCCTTAAGGGATAAATTTCTGGGATAAAACCTATTCTATATCCTTCCCCAAAACTCAAACTATCTCCATACCAAATTTCATCTAAATCGGTTCAGCGGTTATTGATTCCCCATACAAACTTCCACCCCCCCCCCCCTTATCACCCCCTTAAAGCATGATTTCTGGGATAAAAACTATCCTATGTCCTTCCCCGGGATGCAATCTATCTCTTTGCCAAATTTCATCTAAATCCGTTCAGTGGTTTAGGTGTGAAAGGTAACATACAGACAGACAGATAGCGTTACTTTCGAATTTATAATATTAGTATGGATTTAAAGCCTGACTGACTGATATAATTCATCGCACGGCCTAAACCGCTGGTCCTAGAGACATGGAATTTGTAGGGTGTGTTCTTTGTGAAGAGTAGGTATCCACTAAGAAAGGGTTTTTCGAAATTTCACCCCTAAGAGGGTGAATCCGGAGGGTGTAATTTCACGCGGACGAAGTCACGGGCAGAAGCTAATACGGGCTGGTGTCCGCAACTCCACGTCAATGCTATACTACAAATTAAAGTAAGTATTATCTTCAAACCACTTTATTATAAAGAAGGTTCATTGTTAAATATGGTCTTGTCTGCACGAACTCAACAAGGTCCAATTAAGGTTGACCCGCTCCTTGGCACATATTCCTTAACCAGAAGGCTCAATTTAAAATGGTCTACATCAACGAGCATGGTGCCAAACGGACTAATCACGCTAGTTACTCAATTGGCCTGTTTTTTACTGACAACATTGTATTATCTTCACGCCCTTCTTCCGTTACGAGGTAAGCAGATTTATTGGCTTTCTCAATACTGTTATAAATAAGTAGGTGAGTATTAAGTTGCTCGTATATTAATGGGACTTCGAGGTTAAAAAAAAATTGCTATGACTTTTGCTTTGGTAAATCAGCTGTTCCCTACATTTGTCAAAATGTAGAGAACAGCAGATTTTTTTTCGAGATTTCAGGTTTTGTCCCATAGTAAAAGTTGTTCATAATGATAAGTACAATGACCTCTTAAGAGGTTGTTGCTGTTTTTCCAATAACCCCGTATACCTCTGTCTAAACCTTTGGAGAAAGCGGGCGTGAAGTTAAAGTATCTAATATTTGGCTTTGTAGAGTGTCGTCTCTCTCTCCCATTCCTGTCTCTTTCTAAATATCGATGCGTAGTATTACCGGGAACTGTATCTATTATTCAATGATGCCAAACACCACACGAGTGCCCCAAAACTTTCAGGCTAACTAAATTATGTATTTCAGTGACATCTCCACAGCCTCCGTGGCGCAATGGCTAGCGCGTTCGGCTGTTAACCGAAAGGTTGGTGGTTCGAGCCCACCCGGGGGCGATTCTTTTTACAACTGAAACACAAGAATAACTGTACTGCCCCCGATAGGAAAAAAGACGCATCTAACATTTTTTCCAGATTTGAGTTACCTACATACATTGCCGGAATCAGAAAAAAAGGCGCATCTGCCTGTATTTTTAATATTTTTCTAACTTCCTCCAGTAATTAATTTCCCAATCAACAGTAATTAATTTCCTGTTTCATTCATTAAAACATTTATTTCTCCGTTTTTACTTTTTGTTGGATTTAACCTATGGTGCACAAACTTGGTCTTTGACTAACATCCAGAAGTCCAAACTCAAGGTCTGCCAACGAGCAATGGAGCGCAGTATACTAGGCGGTAAATTAACGGATCGTGTTCGAAACACAATACTGCGCTCCAAAACAAAGATAGTTGACGTGTTTACTTTTTGTTGGATACGTCTTTTTGGCGCCCGGACTAGGTCTTTGACAGAGGCTCAGAAGTCCAAACTCAAGGTTTGCCAAAGAGCGATGGAGCGTAGTATCTTAAAGATTAAACTCACCGACCAAATTCGCAACACCACAATACGCTCCAAGACAGGTATCGCTGATGTTGGGGGCAAGTCTGCGAGGCTGAAGTGGGACTGGGCGGGTCACACTTATAGGATGCATCAAGACAAATGGGCCAAAGTCGTCACACAGTGGGTGCCTGAAGACGGGCGTCGTCGTCACCGAGGCAGGCTTAAGAAACGCTGGCGTGACGATTTAGACTCATTCCTAACCGACTGGACGGAGAAGGCATAGCACAAGGAAATGTGGAAGAAAATGGGGGAGGTCTTTGCCCAGGAGTGGGATAGTACAGGCTAACGGAAAAAAAGCCTTTTTAACTATCGGGGGCGAAAACTCAACGAAAATAAATGCGACAGTATCAAGGCATCGTATTAACAAAGACTAATCAAAATCTCTTATTTAAATTCGCCATCTTAAGTAATTGATTAAGGTCGTTCCAAATCGTAATGATCTGCTTGTTCTAAATATCTGAGCACAGTAAATATGCGTATAATGAGATCGTACAGATGCCAGCACATCACGCTACCCGAAACTGTAAAATTTTCCCAATCAATTTTGAATCTTAATACTTTAGAGATAAAGTTGAAAATCTATTAAAGAATTTTGACAGAAAGTAGTAGCTTGATGTGCTGGCGTCTGCACATTAAGTCACATAAAGTTTTAGAAACAGCTAAATTTTGTGTATTGTCGTCACTATCATTCACCCCGGTGTGACGGTGTCTTTTTTAAATTCGAAGTGCCACGTAGGTACGAGTATACAAAAATGGGTGTTGGCATAATTATAATATGAGATTAATAAACTCCAACACCCAGTGGCGTAACTATACCGTTTGGGGCCCGTGGCAAATTCAAGGGATGGGGCCCTCCCTCAATGTAAAGAAGCTCAACCAACGTTACAGTTTTTTTTTTTCTAGCTCTTCTCTTGTGACTTTTCCGCGTAGATTTCATATTTTCCCCTACAAAATTTAACACCTGACTGCTTCGTTGGTCTAGTGGTCGCAAGCGCTGCTGCTGAGCATGAGGTCTTGTCCAAAAAATTAGACAAACAATGGGGAAAAGGTACAAAATGTTCGAAACCTGAATGATGTCCTTTGTTGCACATTTACAAAAAAAGTTTGCATTTATAAACTTACTAGCTGCGCCCCGCGGTTTCACCCGCGTAAATGTCGATCCCGTGGGAATATCGGGATAAACACTATCCTATGTCCTTTTCCGGGCCTCTATCTATCTCTATACCAAATTTCATCTAAATTGGTTCAGTGGTTTAGGCGTGAAGAAGTAACAAACATATAAACACACACACACACTCACAAACTTTCGCCTTTATAATATTAGTGTGATGTTAGGATCCTCTTGTGCTCAAGACCTTCTCAGGCCAGGCCCCCTCTGGCTGGGGGCCCGTGGCCTTTTGCCCCAATGCCACCCTATAGTTACGCCACTGCCAACACCGTTTGACCGACCACCATGACAGTTGGCTCCATCATATATTGGTTGGCTCATATAATTATGTGTTTTCGCATGAAGAAGGCTTTTAAAGGATTTCTTTTCGACTTCCAAGCGGGTGAAGCCGCGGTCAAAAGCCAGTAAAGATATATTATAAATAAATCAAACTACAATAATAATAAAAACACAATACAATTGCACAAAACAGTTTAAATCTCATGCACCGCTCTCGTAACTTTACACCACTCCAGAGAATTCGTCGATACGTTCATTCAATTTCGTTCATTCATCTAGGGTTGAACGGTTGTAAAGTTGACATTAAAAACGTTGACGTTTTTTTTTTATTTTAAGGCGCCTACATGACCTAAAGCGCGGTCTTTGCCGGACTGCATAGAAAAGAAAGAGAACCGCGGTGACACAACGCTGGTAATTTATTGCAAAATATTTACTATTTACAAAAAATATATTGTTTGGAGAAAAAAATTAAAATACTAGTGCTTTAGTATGTTGCTTGTAGAATAATCTGACAAAAAATCAGAATGATTGTATGTATATTAGTATGGTTTTTATTGTAAAATAAAAGTTATTAGAGGTTTTTTCTATCATATAAAATTATTTGTATTATGTTTTCAACACACTATCTACCTAGCATATATCCTGAAGAATATCATATATTTATCTGATTTTGTTTACTGTAGTAGATCATATACTTTTATTGTTTCTAAAACTTGCGTTTTTTTCGTTTAGGTCCACAAGTTAGGTACTGACGCCGACATTGGAATAGTTTTAAGTTCGAAGGTTATGAACACACTATATTAGAGAACAAGGCTTCTGCCCGATTGAATTGCCTATCGACAAAAATGACGAACTTACATCCCCTAACTTAAGGGGAATACGCTAAGGTAGCCAACGAAATTCATATTTTCTCAATCATGCTTGGGAGCATTATTTTAACAACCTTCCTCGAGATAAATTTAAATTGCTGTACTGGCCAAATACATGCGAGCAGCGATTGCAGCAGAAATTGAAAATCCACATCTGTCGTGTTTTGCAGCCAAATAAATTGCATAGTAAACTCATATTTGTCGTTTAATTTAAAAATGGAACGATCTTTTACTCCGAAACATGGCGGCCAAGAAGGTAACTTATCAAAGGTTTTATTTAAATTTCGAACTGGCTTGCAAATAGAAAGCTATTTATTGAAAAAAAAAAAAAACAAAATTGAACACTTTAAAGCAGGAAAAATTATTGTTGTTCGTTGTTCGTCAATGATTTTGAAAAGTAATTGTATTTGACAAAAAAGTTCTGCCTAGGTACTACTTAGTTTTAATTTCCGCGCATTATTTGAGAAAAGTACTATACAAGCCTTGGCCATAACTATGTAGGTATTGATGGACTTACGTATGTGTGCGTAGGTCTATCAATGCCTGTTTTGCTGGCCGCTGCAGTAATGTAGTAATTTGCAGCACTGTGTCAGGTTGTTTGTTGGCTAATATGATTCACGATCGTAACCCTACTCATAATTTATTATAAGAAACTTGTGCAAAATTGCAAATTTCTAGACCGACGGCCACAGACGTTTCGTTGACGTGGTCATCTATAATTCCCACAATAGCACCTGCAACTGTCAGTAGGTACTCTGGGCTGAGTACTAATTGCATACTCCCAGGAATTACGTGCAATATACCCAAAACAATAAGCTAGTCTGCAGAACACGTATAACAAGCGGATGTACCCGCTTAGAATTCGAACTGCCTTTGGCAATAATAATTCATTCACATATAGTCCTTTAAATTATGGTTTGTGAGAAAGTGTCATGGCGGCTTTACTTGTGAAGATAAATGTCAAAAACCTGTCAAATTCAGTACCTACTTTTTACGAGTATATTAATTTTTTATTTTACCACGTTCATTGAAATGAATTTTATTATTCGGTATCGGAATATCTTTTACACGTAATATAAATAAAATATTTAAGCGAGATGGAATCGATTCAAGTGTGTTCCATGTTATAAATGGTCCAAATTCCATGTTATAAATGGTGTAACTAACCCGACTTTATTTTATGTATATAGAAGAAGATAGATTATTAAAGCGACAACCGAAATACATACTCTGTGTAAATTTCAACTGTCTACCTATTACGGTTCATGAGATACGGCCTGCTGACAGACGGACGGACGGACGGAGAGCGGAGGCTTAGTAATAGGGTCCTGTTGGAACCTTTTGCACCGAACTCTAAAAAGTAAATCAGTAAAGTTTGCACTTGAATCAAGTCGCGGGCAAAAGCTAGTCCATACTATAATATTATAAATTCGAAAGTAACTCTGTCTGTCTGTATATTACCTTTTCACGCCTAAACCGCTGAACCGATTTAGAATAAATTTGGTATAGAGATAGTTTGAGTCCCGGGAAAGGATATAGGATACTTTTTATCCCGATATTCCCACGGGATTGAGACTTATGCAGGTGAAACCGCGGGGCGCAGCTTGTATGTTATGAACTCACGACAACCCACACGTAATCTGTGGGTGTTAGGCATATAAGTTGACACATTATCACCGTCATAGGCTGATGCATCCGATACGAGTAGCTATGAGTAATATGACCTTAGAGCTTCCAGTGATTGTTCGCGAGACAATATGGCGACGCTTGTGGTTTAGGTGTGTCGTGGTTATGATTAAATAGTCAGTTATTACCGGAGTTACCGACATAGCTTGCAGAGTAAGCAAACTGAAGTGGCAGTGAGCTGGTCATGTCTGTCGAAGGACTGATGGCCGGCGGAGCAGACGAGTCCTGGAGTAGAGACCGCGTACCGGCAAGCGTAGTGTGGGTCGCCCACCAGCTAGATGGACGGACGACCTAAAAAAGGTGGCTGGGGTAGACTAGATGCGGAAGGCGGAGGACAGGGTGCTGTGGCGCAGTCTGGGAGAGGCCTATGTCCAGCAGTGGACTGCGATAGGCTTAGTTGATTGTGTCAGTTATTTGTTGTGCAACAAAATGTATATTTTTACTTATATGGCCTACGCCTACGCCTAGGACATTATTTTGTCCTGCAGATCTTGTAACGTCGTGTGACGGGTCGTTGAGCTCCCTAAAATAGGGTTTAACTGCTCGCTAAGCTTAGGTGAAATGAGCTTACCAGTCGGGGTGCGGCGAATGTTCAAGTATCTCTCGGGTCTCCCTCCGACTCGTGGTAGTGGGAGGAACAGAACGAAATCACCCTCCGTTCTTCTCGGACGGAGCGTATCCACGAGACACAGTATACAGTAGCCATGGCTTTCATTTTGACAGTTCAACAACTTTCATTGCGTTATTTACGTTGTTGAGCAGACAAGTTTTTGAACATATGAAGCAATGGATTAGCAATATCCTTCAAAATTATTCAGATTGTGATTCATAGTGTGTTACGCAATTAGGGCGCTACCACAGATATAGATACACCTAGATAACGCAAGAGCACCTGCTTCGCGTGCCAAAAATCGCACCAGTTTACGATCGAAAATCGTAAGCCGCCACTTTCGCGCTCAGTCCTGCGTACTGCTGGCTGGGTGAGCGCGAGTGAGAGAGTGCGAGCTTGTGACGTCATAGTAGGTAGTCAAAAAGTGGCACGCTTAGTTTTCATACAGTTCGTGATACACACATCAAAAGTGTCTAGGGATCAAGCATTTTTATGCGGATTTCTTGAGATTGAGATGTGGCTTTGTAATAAATTTATGATTTTATAAATTTATATGGATCCTTTTTGGTGCATTTCATAATTTGAATCAGGAACTGTGAATCAAATTCGAGTAAAAGATGAAAATCAGCTGTCAATATTTTCCCTATAAAAACATACAACGCATTGAAGACATTATTAGTGCTACTGTTTCCCTACTACTGATTAAAACCAACGTTATTATGGAGCGGCGACGTCATTTAAGCAGGGAAGAAATGCTCAGAGCCGTGGGAATGATAGAAGCTGGTTCCCGGCAACGTACTATGGCTTTAGCTCTGAATACAAGTCAGAGTGTTATCAGTCGACTTTGGACACGTTACCGAAGCACTGGTACCGTGGCTGAGCGCCATGGAGGACGGTATCGCTGCACCACACGGAGACAAGACCGATACATTCAAATCTTAACTCGAAGAGCTCCAACAATAACCGCCATGATGTTAGCCGTGAGGCTTCATCAGTCTTCAGGGAACTTAATTAGCGACCAAACAGTCAGAAACCGCTTGCATGAAGTGAACCTTCATTCCCGAAGACCGCTACGGGTACCACCTATAGCAATGCACAATCGTAGGATTCGATATCAATGGGCTCTTGAACACAGAAATTGGGCAGAAGAACAATGGCGTTTCGTGTGCTTTTCTGATGAGTCTCGTTTTGGTATGAGACCGGATACAAGACGTATACGACACTGGAGAACCCCTGGACGCCAACAGCGATTAAAATCACACTCTTCGTGTTTAGTTAGTTTGTAATTATAATGATGTATTTATTTATAGTATTTTTAAGTTATATTAATATTGTATTTTATGTGTTTCCTATGGGCCTTGATGCCTGAAATAAATGGATAAATAAATAAATAAAATAAAATCCTGCCAGGAAGTCCATCCTTATAGTGGTGGAACCATCATGGTATGGGCGGGTATTTGGATCGGCGGAAGAACTGAGTTGATTTGGATCAGAGGCAACCTCAACGCTCAAATTTATGCTGAGACGATTGTATCAGACGTCATCGTTCCTCTACAAGTGCAAATCGGTCCCTTATTTCAGTTAATGCATGATAATGCACGACCGCACACCGCAAGAGTTGTAAGACAGACTCTTGCCGCAGCTAACATCAATGTCCTGCCCTGGCCTGCTCAGTCGCCAGACTTGAACCCGATTGAGCATGCATGGGATATGCTACAGAGAAGAGCTCTGCCGAATATGGAGGGTATCCAGTCGCAAGAAGACCTTTTTTTGTTGTTGCAACGAACATGGGCGGCCATTCCACAGCGTGATTTGGATGAACTCATTTTGAGTATGCCAAACCGATGTTCTTGTGTTGTTAGTGTTCGCGGTAGAAACACGGATTATTAATTGTTTAAGTTACCCAATAAAATTTTAAAGAAAACTGTTATTTCAGTCTTTTTTTCGAACTTTTGTGTTAGTGGTTCAAATGTCAAAAATCCCTTTATTAGGAAAATGGCAAATTTCTTTATTAATGCAAAGGTGACTTGGTTTATCGTTACCGTGACAAACGAAAACACTTTATTTGATGAATCCTTAAAGAAAATTTTAATTAATATCAATCAGGAGAAAAGTTATTGCAAAAATATATGTTGATCCCTAGACACTTTTGATGTGTGTACTTGCGTTTTCTAATAGTAGACAGGGCAAGAATGTTCTCGAGTCCTAATAAAAATATATAAATAAAATATTGAACCCAAAAACTCGTCCGAACCAACCCTAAACGAGTGACCCTTCAAATAAAATTTTATACACATCGTATGAAAAGATAAATTAATTCGCTACAACTGTCAGGGGTGATACAAGGGTACAGGATCTGATAACAACCCTTTATTGAGTACCCCTGACAGACAGGTGTATGTGTGTATATGTAATTGATTTATCATAAATACGGGGTAAGTAGAAATTATTCAAAAATGTATCTGACTGGGGTAGATTATCTTGTTTTTATATGTTAAATTTGATAATGTGTTTCGGTAATGAATTTAATATGATTGTCTAGGAGCAGCTGTAGATTGTAGACAAATCTTGCAAGTATAATTTATTTGCAGTAAATATAGGTGTTACCAGATGTAAAATAATACCGAATAGATACCTATTTACTTTTTTAATAATTATGTTAAAATCATAATAAGTATTGGTATTTATTTACATAATTTAAAAGCTAACAGTTCTAATTTTGTGAAGTTGTTTACCATACAACGTGGTAATGCCGCCAGTCTCTTGGGTACATTACCAGTCGACAGCGATGCGGATGAATTTTTCGACGTTATATTTTAGTTTGTATATAGTTTTAATTAAGTTAGGTTTTAATTTTGTTATTTTCGATAAGCTTTTAAGTTAAATAAAATTTTGATCTTGTTTTCAGTCATTATAGATTCTCATTCGTAAAGGAAGACTCGTCAGAAACCCGAAAGACTGACTACAAGTCTTGCCAATAAGGAGAATCGTTGTTACCCAAATACCCAGTAACTGGGTTGTGGAGGCCAGATAGGTTGTGGCTTCATGTAAAATACTGGTATTCAGCTGCGTTCGGTTGGACTGCAAGCTGACCTTGTAAAGGCTAGACAGATGATGTTTTCACAGTCCATACCAAAACATTAGGGTAAACCAGGCAAACGTGCCCCAGTCGGATACGTGCCCCACTCGTGAAACTCAGTGATGCATTTTAAACTTGGCGCTTATTTGATCCTAGCTGGTCAGTAACCCAAGTATGGCCGCGATGTAAACAACACAGTGCTGGTTTTTATTTAGTTTGAGTGAGAAAAAGTCATTAAAAGGTTTGTATGACCACATGAATTTGTTTTATATCTATTTTCACGTTAGTTAAAAGTATTTGCTCGATATTATTTCGTGTTTTTAAAGTTTTCAGAATCACCAGAATCTTCTGTGACTACACAAGAAGGAACACCATCTAAGACCTTACAAATAATTAGTCCATCGCCTATTATTCAACGTAAGTAAAAGGAAGCAAACTGTTAAGGTTTTCACATTAGAAACTTATTTAACAACTCGTAAACTGTTTGAAGATAAAAAAAAGTTACAAGAGAAAAAGCGTAAGATGAATGTTGTGAGGGATTTATCATCGTCATCAGAAAGTGAAGTAGAGTTGCAGCTTAGTGAATCTAGCGAAGAATGTTCTGATGAAAATGAAGACACTTCTGTAGAATGTCATGAGGATTACTATCGTACCAAGAAGAAGAGTGAATGGATTCGGTGTTTGCAGTGTTCTGGCTGGTTACATGAAGACTGTACAAATTATAGAAAGAAATGCAACAACGAAAGGGAAATGAAAAAGAACCTCTAAATGAGAGGTTTTGCTGGGGCACATAAGACTGATCTATCCTTGTAATGTGCCCCACCCTAAGTTTCACAAAATTGTTGATCTCAGTTATTTTTAATTATATTTTAGAAGATTTTTTAGTTTTTGTTATGCCAATTGAGTCAGAGGTTAAGACGGATTACTTTAATAAACATGTTCTGAACAAAAAATGATTTTTATTTAGATTCTTCGAATACTGGGGCACGTTTGCCTGGTTTACCCTATATTTTTTGTTTCATTTCTACGTTGTTTTTTAACAATGACGCTTCCATTGAACACTAAACACTACCCGACCTGGGATTCAAACGCAGTAGTCAGCGCTTGCGAGTTGCGACCACTAAACCATTGAAGCATCACGTATTGGATAATATTCAGACTATCCATACCTACGAATATTATAAATGCGAAAGTGTGTCTGCCTGTTACACATAAACCGCTGAACCGATTTCGATGAAATTTGGTATAGAGATAGTTTGAGTCCCGGAAAAGGGCATAGGATACTTTTTATCCCGATATTCTCACGGGATCGAGACTTATGCGGGTGAAACCGCGGGTCGCTGCTAGTTCAGATATAAATACTTGTTCTAATTTTGGTGCTCGGTAAATGGCCCTTTGTCCCTATCTCCGTTAATGGGCAATCGTGGGTGAATGACATTACACCTCTAACCCTCATGATTATGTAATAAATTGTGACATTTATTGCAATATTATGCATTAACCCTATAAGCCGGACATGAACCTCCCTTATACAGGGTGAAATTGACTTCATGGGCATTCTTTTAAGGGGACATTGTAATCATCATTATGAACAACTTTTACTATGGGACCAAACCTGAAATCGCGAAAAAAAAATCAGCTCTTTCCTACATTTTGACGAGTTATGTGAACATAAATCCAAGGAACAGCTGATTTTTTTTCGCGATTTTTGGTTTAGTCCCATAGTAAAATTTGTTCATAATGATGAGTAGAATGACCCCTTAAAAGGATGCTAGTGAATTTAAGTTCACCCTGTATACAGCGAACGGTATTAGGGGTTGCCACAATTGCTACAAAATATACAGGGTGTCACAGGAAACCTGTACCAGCGAAGGTCTGTGGTCAAGGGACACTAGAACCCATCGAATGGACCCCTATGTACGTTCCACGATATTTTGTAGTTTTCGAGAAATTATAAATTTCTCTCCAATTGAAATTTTAACCTTGTGATCAAATTCTGAGCTACTAGTAGTTAGAATTTGTGTGTTAATAATACTGACAAAAAAAATCTAAAAGAAACACTACTACAAAAGTTATGACTAAAACCGCCTACAATTTAAAAAATCTCGATAAATTATACTTAAAACAAAAAAAAAAAAAATCTCGAGAACTACAAAATATTGCGGAACATACATAGGGGTTCAATCGATGGGTATTAGTGTCCCCTGACCACAGACCTTCGCTGGTACAGTCAACAGCAAAAGTAGATAAAGAAAATCAGAAATTCAATACTAATGAATGGAGTTCGCGTCAGAACTGTGTGGCATCGAAGTGATTCAAAAGTATGTGATTGTAAATTATACCAAACATTTACTACTAGTATAGCTGCCATACGTGCCATACGCTGCCAAACGTGGACACTAACGGTCGGGCTGGTCCACAAATTCAAGGTCGCTCAGCGCGCTATGGAGCGAGCTATGCTCGGAGTCTCTTTGAAGGATAAAATCAGGAATGAAATTATCCGGAAAAGAACTGGAGTTACAGACATAGCTTGCAGAGTAAGCAAACTGAAGTGGCAGTGGGCTGGCCATGTCTGTCGAAGGACTGATGGCCGGTGGAGCAGACGAGTTCTGGAGTGGAGACCGCGTACCGGCAAGGGTAGTGTGAGACGCCCCCGTGCTAGATGGACGGACGACCTAAAGAAGGTAGCTGGGGTAGACTGGATGCGGAAGGCGGAGGACAGGGTGCTGTGGCGCAATCTGGGAGAGGCCTATGTCCAGTAGTGGACTGCGATAGTCTGAGTTGATTGATTGATTGATAACTGCCATATATGACGCGAACTCCGTTCATTAGTGTTGAATTTCTGATTTTCATCATCTACTTTTGCTGTTGACTGTACAGGTTTCCTGAGACACCCTGTATATAGATGCAAATTATTGCTAGTCTCTAATTGTCCCACAACAACGCAAAGACCGGCCCCTAATCACATAACACACTATCAGCCACAGTCTGAATCATTTTGAAGGATATTGCTAATCCATTGCTTCATATGTTCGAAAAAGTGTCTGCTTAACAACGTAAATAACGCAATGAATGTAGTTGAACTGTCAAAATGACATTCCTACTGTGTGTTACGCAATTGCTCCGATGTTCATATACAGAGACGAAATGATCTTTGATCACCACGCTAACATAACATAGGTACATAATCAGCCTATAATGTTCCCACTCTCGCAGAGAGGAGGCCTGTGTCCCAAAACATAGGCCTCCTCTCTGCGAGAGGGTGTGGTCTGTCGAAGTAAGCGCTAGTCCACACGGTGCGTTGCGTCGTCGCAACGCATGGCCGGCCACACGGGCGCTGCGTCAACGCAGCGTTACTAGGACGCAGTCGTAACGTTCCGTTGACGCAGTTTCGGTTCCAGTTCGCAGTTCCACGTGTCTCCTCTTTATCAATGCAACCGAGCGGTGACGCTCCGGCGTCGCAGGTAATTACATCCCTCCCGCTTCGTCTCGGGGGCTGCTGTCCGTCATGTGTGCGTTGCGACGACGCAGCGCACCGTGTGTACACTATGGTTATTTGTATGTTAAACAACGCAACGGCAGGGCTGCGTCGACGCAGCGCTGACGCAACGCGCCGTGTGGACTGGCTCTAATAGCGCGGGCAGGCGATGCGTTGCGAGTGTGACGGGGTAGGTCGGGAGATCTAGAAATTTCACGCGGATGAAGTCGAAGGCAGAAGCTAGTCTGGTGATATAAAGGTCGGATATTGTAACATAGTATTCTAGCCTACACAGCGAAGATTTGCTTGCAGAGGAACCGTCTTTGGGATAGTAAGATTTATTCACTTTCAGGTGTAAACTAAGACACACGGTCTAACGTTAGAATGTAACCTATTTGGTAGACTCGCAGTTTGTCAGTTTATGATCAAAATGGCTGTCAGACAGTCTAAGTGCTTGGCCAGACTGCAAGCGTGAGGCGGGCGAAAAGGCTAGGCAGATGTATGCTTTATAAACGTTGCCTGAAATTAAATAGTGATTAGCGAATGTTTATTAACCATACATTTTTGACGTTTGAACGTCATTTAAATTTAATCATCGTTTGTAAATAACCCCCTTACTAATACCTAAACTTATTATATCAAAGGGGCAATTCTCGTAATTTTAAGAGCGTTCACAGTCTGGTATCAGTCTCAATCTGTCAAAAATGCCTCTAATTTCCCTACATTTTGACAAGTTTTTGACATTTGTTTGTCGCTGAGATGAGACTGCGACTAGATTTTGAACATTTTAAATTACGAGAATTGGCCTTCTGATGAACAGTCACACCGCTATCCTTTCAGTCGTTAGTAATTTGACTTTCGAAAGAAGAAGACAAAGCGTTGTACAACGTTTATTATTAAAGTCTTTAACTAACAACCGTTTAGAAACCATTCAGGAAAGTCAAATTTCAGTCCTGACTGACTGTTATATCAACGCACAGCCAGTGGCGGATGTACCAATAGGCTGAGTACGCTGAAGAGTGTCCATGGAGTTTCTTGCCCGTTCTTCTCCATAGAGATCTACGCTTTGGAATGGGCAACTAGCTTCAACTTTCTGACTAACTGACGGACTACTTAATTTTGACAATTCAAAAGTGCCTGTAATGATTTAATTGAAATAAAGGCTTTGAGTTTGAGTTTGCTGGAGCCTAGGGCGGCAGATTTTAGGGGCGGCAAATTTGAGGCTAACATTTTCTTTAAATGTCTTACTCAAATTAAAAAGATTTAAATTTATATACCTACCATGTTTTTTTTGGAAAGAATAAACAAAGTGAATGCTCAAATTCTATCGTAGATTTTATCACAGTTGCCGATCTTTACAAATCTCTTTGCAAGTTTTTCGTAGCTGATGAACGAGAACATTATAAGCATTTTGAAGAAAAGGCGAAGCAGTATACAAAAGACATAGGACATGATTGTAGAGGTCGGTAGGGGCGGCAAAATTTGAATAGCCTACTGGCGGCAAATATGTAAATTCGCTACTGCGCACAGCCTAAACCGCTGGTCCTAGATACATGAAACTTGAAGGGTGTGTTCTTTGTGAAGATTAGGTATCCAATAAGAAAGGGTTTTTAGAAATTCCAACTCTAAGAGGGTGAATAGGGGGAGGGTGAAATTTCACGCGGACTAAGTCGCGGGCAGAAGAGTCTTTCACGAAACATAAATCCAACGTTTACTTTTACAGCTTATAGATTCAATCAATTCCTGGGAGCAGTATTACCTATCAAAGAAAAAATGCCAAGACAAATAACAAAAACAACGAAACGTCGAGTCCCTCCGAAAATAACAATTTGGAACGCTCCAAAGAATTTTCATTTAGTTCGAATTCTTAAAAAAAATTTTTTTAGACAAAAGCATTCGACCTCCTCCGACCGTTCGTGACAATGAACCTATGACGTCTGACCCGTGTGAATCTGACATCGTGACGGGTCGCGTTCGATTTTCGAATTTGAAAAAAGGAACCGCGTCACGGGCCGCTGATTAGACAGAATGTGTTCCGCCGTTTGAAGGTAGTCACGAGTTGACTAATTTGTTAAATTGAATTTTTGGGAATGCACGAGTTTTTTTATAATGGTTTGTCTCTCGAATTATCTGTGGTGTACCGAGTTTCGTTCACGACTGTCGATATAATCCATTTAGCTAGTTTCTTCTCACAATTTCGTTGAACACCATCGGTTATGGTTTTCTATGATTTTTGTTTTTTTTTTATTGGAACGATGCTCTCTAACGCGGCCGGGCAGTAGGGTCGAGTAAATGGCGGGGTAATTGCGTAACACACTAAGAGCGGTTCTGCACTACATCCGATCCGAATCCGAATTGGGAATATTTTAAATTTCAACGGATATAGTTCGGATCTATACTCCTTAGACATAGCCTTGTGTTCACCAACATTTAAATCAACTGATTAAATATTTAATCAGTTCTATATTTAAAATTTCCTTAGGAAATTAGACATGTACCTAACCCGTGCAGCCGTGGTTAGAATGTTGGTGAACTCAGGCCTTAGGTAGTTAAATAAAGGTAAACAAAAAAACAACGTGACTTAGTTAACCGACTAAACGTTATACTAGTCTATTCAGACTTCAGACTGGTACCTACCTATTACGTAAGTCACTTGGTTTTTTTGTTTACCTTTATTTAACTACCTAAACCTATGGAGTATAGTGCGCAACCATTCATACAAATAGGACTATGGTCACTTCGGACCGGCATTTCTCGGATTCAAATCGGATATAGTGCAGAACTGCTCTTACAGTAGGAATGGCTTTCATTTTGACAGTTCAACAAGGCCTGATGGTCTAGTGGTTAGTGACCCTGACTGCTATGCCGGAGGTCGTGGGTTCGATTCCCACCCAGGACAAATGTTTGTGTGATGAGCACGATCATTTGTTCTGTGTCTGGGTGTAATTTATCTATAATATGTATGTATTTAGAAATATATAAGTATGTTTATCAGTTGTCTAGTACCCATAACACAAGCTCTGCTTAGCTTGGGACTAGATGGCGTTGTGTGATAGTTGTGGAATATTATTATTATTATTTATTATTCATTGCGGTATTTACGTTGTTGTGCCGACAAATTTTTCGAACATACGAAGCAATGGCTGCCATTCGTGGATCTTTGACAGCCATTACGGGTCGTCAGAAGCCAAGTCTGACAAGCAGTCTTTCCAACGGGGTATTTACCAGTAACTGGGTTGTGGAGGTCAGATAGGCAGTCGCTCTATGTAAAATACTGTTACTCAGCTGCATCGGGTTAGACTGGAAGCCAACCTCAAGCTCAACATAGTTTGGGAAAAGGCTAGGCAGATTATGAGATATCGATACCCTGCACGTCTGCAGAGTTCTGCTAGCTAATTTAGTTTGACCTTATATAAGGTGTAAAAAAATTAACTGCAAGAACTTTAAGAGGTGCTTTACACCATCGAACTGAACAACTTTCACTATGGGACCAACTCCTAAATCACGAAAAAAAAAATCAGCTGTTTCATACCAAAGTTCAATACCTACTCGGCCAAATTGTATGAAACAGCTGATTTTTTTTCGTGATTTCGGAGTTGGTCCCATAGTGAAAGTTGTTCAGTTCGATGGTCTAAAGCACCTCTTAAAGTTCTTGCAGTTAATTTTTTTACACCTTATATAGAGATTTATTATTTTATTTTATTATAAGCCTGTGTTGTCCCACTGCAGGGCAATGGCCTCCCTTCCCTCTTTCCACTCTTCCCGGTCTACTGCGATTGTGGGCCAATCCTTTAAGAGCCTATACTACCTCAGCTAAAATTCACTCTTTATCTCGCTCATACGATACTGCTCGCGGACTGAGTGAGAGCGAGACAGAGTGCGGTGCTGGGCGGCAGGCAGCGCCAATAGTTTAGGTATTTGCTTTTTACAGTGAAAATAATGGTAATTATAAAAAAGTAAATAACATAAGACCTGCTATAAAGTAAGTTCAGTTAGTATGCAAAGTTTCATGATCTAATTTGAAGTATTTTTTTAATACCAGCGGTTTATTGTTCGGGTTAGAGGTAACTTTGGATTTATTTTCTATCGAGAAAATTTTAAGGAATCGTGTTTTCGTCTAACATAAGACTTAGCATTAATCCTCAACTTTACCATACATTTATTTCAAAATTAATGGTGAAGTATTTTCGACATAGGTAACGGAGGATCACGATAAGCCATTTGAGGTAGTATAGGCTCTTAAGGAGTCCAGCTCATCCCGCCATCTCTTTCTCGGCCTGCCGCGCAGTCGTTTCCTGCCATAGAAATTTATTACCCGATACGTAATACACACTATATTTTTATATAAGTATAGTTAAGAATTGTTATGACACATGTCTGGAGTCATAAAATGGCATTTTTTAACTTATTATTGCTTTATTTTTCCGTCATAATGTTCCTATGTGCGGGTCAGTGGTTTTATTTGTATCATCAAGCTTTATAGCGCTAGGGAGGTGAGTAAAATTTTAAGTGGAAGACTGAGACGGAATAGCGCTGCCTGACTATTGTGATTTGAATAAGAAAAGAAACTGTATCTATGTACCGTAAAATCGGGGTACATTAGCCCTAGGGTGTAACTTTGGCCCAAAACGACAAAAAGTTGAATTTCCCGCCACGCCGCACTTAAGGAGCTATGGAAGTAGTTCCCGCTATAAATACAGGGTGTTACAGAAAGGGTATATCAATACAAACGGGTTGAAGAGTGTATCTGGTCTAGAATCTCTGTACAAAATTTTAGCTCAAAAGCAGTAACTTTGAAAATGCTTAATATTTTTTTATTTCGATAGTTTATTAAATTGAAATCATAACAAACGTGTCACCGCACTACGAGGGTCATTATCCATTATCTGTAGTGTGTCTGTGCGCCTAGTACACGCACATCACGCCGCCGCGCGCCAGTGCAGCGCCGTGATGTCGAAATAAAATAATATTAAGCATTTTCAAAGTTAATGCTTTTGAGCTGAAATTTTGTACAGAGATTCTAGACCAGATACACTCTTCAACCCGTTTGTATTGATATACCCTTTCTGTAACAACCTGTATATCGATAGATGACGGTATGGGGCGGTCGGAAAACGTAATACGTCTTTCTTTGATTAGGTATATGAAATCAATCAAAACAGGTTTCTTTGCAGTTTCATTCAAAACCGTTACGATTTACTACATAAAAGAAGAGGGCCAAATAAACCCGCTTCTAAGTCCAACTTTGGCCCAAACTTTGCGAAAAACAAAAACTTGGGATCTGGAGGCGATAGTCCTAGCGCGCCTGTATGAGTGGCGCGCGGAGGCACTGAGCCGGGGGGAAACTCCGCTTCCGCGGCAAATCGCGGCGGAGCGGACAGACCTCCGGCGCGATCTCATGGTGGCATGGAAGGAGCGACTTTCGCAACCCAGCGCAGGGCACGCCACGATAGTGGCGATAAGACCCCTCTTTGAGGAGTGGCTAGAGAGGCGTCACGGCGTCCTCACCTATCGCTTGACGCAGGTCCTCACCGGACACGGATGTTTTGGGAGGTTCCTGCACATCATCAGGCGGGAGGAGACGCCCGGGTGTCACCACTGCGAGGATCGCCCAGAGGACACGGTGGAGCATACGGTGGAGGTCTGCCCCGCATGGGCGGAGCACCGCCGTGCCCTCGTAGAGGCGATCGACAGCGGCGGCGACCTCTCGCGTCCGGCCCTGGTTCAAGCCATGGTCCGGGGCGAGAGAGAGTGGGAGGCGGTCACCTCCTTCTGCGAAGCAGTCATGCTAGCGAAGGAGGTGGCGGAACGGCTGAGGGAGAGAGCCTCACACCCCAGCCGCCGCGGTAGACGCTCCGGGCGTCGGGAGCCGCGTGACGACTCCCGGCCACCGTAGGCGCGGGCCTGCGGACGGAGAGTAATGGGTAGCTCACCGTCCGATCAGGACCAGGCCCGTGCCGGACGGCGCGTACGTGTTCCACGCGCGCCTCAAAGAGATGTCAGCATAAAGGAAGGGGCCTGCCAGGGCCGAAGCCTGCCGGGGGTGCGGGATTGTCCGAAAGGGTTACCGCTACCCCGGAACATAAAGGGCTAAGGAAGGAACACGGATGGGTTTTAGTCAGTAAGAGTCTGACACTCCCTTCGCTCCACCCAGAGCGGGAGGGGTCATTTGATGATTTCCCATCCATAAAAAAAAAGGGGTTATTTTCTTAAGTTTTACGTATGTACAGACGCCAGCACATCAACCTACCCGAAACTGTCACATTTTCTCAATCAACTTTGAACCTTATTCTTTAGTGATAAAGTTGAAAAGCTATTAAAGAAATTTGACAGATTGTAGTAGGTTGATGTGCTGGCGTCTGTACACGAGTTGAATATATTCACAATTAAACACCTATTTCTATTATAGAGACATGGTGCTTCTTAAATTGAAGTACTCAAACGAGAAGCAAAAAGTATCATGATTTGGGACATAGTACCCCGACCTTACGGTATCAGTTACTTTTCTTATTAAGTGGGTTTAAAGCATCATGGTAGCCCATGAAATTCAAATCTTACGTTTTTAGGGTTCCGTACCCAAAGGGTAAAAACGGGACCCTATTACTAAGACTCCACTGTCCGTCTGTCTGTCACCAGGCCGTATCTCATGAACCGTGATAGCTAGACAGTTGAAATTTTCACAGATGATGTATTTCTGTTGCCGCTATAACAAGAAATACTCTAAAAACAGAATAAAATAAATATTTAATGGGGGCTCCCATCCAAAAAACGTGTTTTTTTTGCCGTTATTTGTATGTAGTGTTAACTCACACACGAAGGGTTCCGTAGCACCGTACTAAGTACGGTGGTACGGAACCCTTCGTGTCCAAGTCCGACTCACACTTGGCCGGTTTTTTGCAATTTGCAGGTCGATTTAAATATAATTCGCGGTCACAGTACCTACTTATAAATTATGTATTTTTTTGGTTACAAGAATTAAAACAATGAAAGACAAACATTGACATTACTCATACGTAATGTTTTTTCCATTTCATTCATTGTACACAAGCACGTAGGTCTGTGGTTTTAACTAATCTACATAGGGACCTACGTCCTACTTAATTTATATTCATAGTTTGTTGACTAATAATGTAAAACAATATTAGTCATAACTGGGACACGGTTTTAGTATTTTCCATTGTTTTGTTTATTTAGCGCGCCCAGCGGTTTCACCCGCATAAGTGTCGATCCCGTAGGAATATCGGGATAAAAACTATTCTATGTCCTTCCCCGGGACTGAAGCTATATCTATACCACATCTAAATTGGTTATGTGGTTTAGGCGTGAAAAGGTAACATACAGACAGACAGACAGAGTTCCTTTCGAATTTATAATATTAGTATGGATGTATGGATTTGACAGTGAAATTATTTTAGCGGTTGGTACAATGTCTAACAAATATACCTAAATTATACCACGGGAACGTACAACCGAGATAAAAAGTATTCTTTGTGTTACAATAATCAGCCTATAATGTTCCTGGGACACAGGCTTCCTCTCTGTGAGAGGGAGTGGGCCGTAATCCACCACGCGGACCCAGTGCGGGTTGGTAGATGTCACATGTCTTTGAATTTTTGGCTCTAAGAAATGCCGGTTTCCTCAAGATGTTCTTCTTCACCGTTTTGAGAGCAGTGGTGATGAAATTATAGAGGTATGAGGAACAAGGTATAAAGTTCACTCAACCTCCATAGAAAAGGGAGGATCCTCCGACCAGACGGATGTTGTGTCTGGCGGGCAACTGCCCCATGAGTCATGTCGGGGCTGTTGTATCTATGCTAGTTGCGCGGTAAACTCTGCTTGCGCGATGCAGGATTTGCGTGACGTCAGTATGACGCGTTGTTCGCATGTGGCGTTGTAGATACCGCTACAAAATTAAATACACAAAGTAAAGTCTAGTCCAGGTTAAAAACTATCTGTGTGCCAAATCCGTTCAGCCGTTTTTGCGTGATTCAGTAACAAACAACCAAACATACAAACATTTACATTTAGATTATTACTAGCTTCTGCCCACGACTCCGTCCGTGTGAAGTTTCTTGTTTCCCTGACACAGCCCGTCGCATCGCATCGCCCGCGCTATTACCTCGTTTAAGCTTAGCGTTCTTTCCATAGAAATGATATCTATAGTTCTTTCAGGCTTTCATTTCTTTGTGCTCGGCTTCTAAGGGTGCTAGCGTGATGTTAAGTAACCTATAGGCTTCCTCAAAAAGAGGTCGGACTCGTGCTTCACCTAGTTTCTCCACCTGGGTGAAGCACGGGGACCACGGTCCCGTGTTCGGGTCCCGTACTCCAACTGATGATCAGTACAGTCAAGTAATTAAGCAAAATACATAATTTAATAATATACTAGACAAAAAAAAAGTACCGGGAAAAGATCAATAATACACAAAATGTTAGTTATTCATTTATTAACTTGTGCTAGCGACCGTTTTCAGGGGCCCATTATTGCGTTGCAAGTCACCCCCTGCCATTGTATCCGTGTGTATGGGCTATCAAATGTAAAAAGAGTTTTTTCAAATCCAATTTTGTCATCCAGAGATTAGCGCGTTCACAAAAAAAAAAACAAATTCTTCAGCGACAGAACGGACGGACAGTATGCAGTAGAGCCTTAGTCCTATAAACCCATAGGCACCCTTGGAGAACGGAACCCTTTAAAATGACACGGAAAACGTTTAGCTTTAAATTCCTCGCAAAACATGACGGTGAGACCTGAAGGCCAATTCCCGTAATTAAAAACGTTCAAAATCTCATCTGAGCGACAATAAATGTCAAGAACTCGTCAAAAATGTATGCAAATTTGAGGTATTTTTGACAGATTGAGACTGATCGATCAGAAGGCCAATTTTCGTAAATAAAAACGTTCAAAATCTAGTCGCAATCTCATCTGAGCGACAATAAATGTCAAGAACATGTCAAAAATGCAGGGAAATTTGAGGCATTTTTGACAGATTGAGACTGAGATCAGACTGTGAACGTTCTTAAAATTACAAGAATTGCTCCTCTGAGCTCAGCGTGCTTCGTGTTTAACAATGAAACATCTCGGTGCTGATTCTCTGAATGGATATGTGACTGTGTGGATGCATGGGACTATGGATGTGTCATGCGGTGCGAGTGTAGGTATGCGCGGTAATGTCGGTGTGTTAGACGCTTTTCTTTATGCGTACACTAGCTTTTATCCGCAGCTTTGCTTGGTCTGTCTCATAGCAACGGTCACTTTTTTAGGGATAAAAAGTAGCACAGACTCCAGTCCATCCATACTAATATTATAAATGCGCAAGTGTGTCTGTCTATCTGTTACCTCGTCACGCTTAAACCGCTGTACCGATTTAGATGATAGTTTGAGCCCCGGGAAAGGACATAGGATAGTTTTTATTCCGATATTTATTTATTTATTAAAACTTTATGCACAAGTAAAAAAAAAAATAATACTGTACAAAGGCGGACTTAATGCCTGAGGCATTTTCTACCAGTCAACCTTAGGGTGATGCAGAGACAAAACATGGCAGGTGCAACATACAGGACAACTAGCTAGGAAATGAATATAAAATACAATATATACACAGATACATACATACATACATATAAACCAAATGAACTCTCAGGGGAAAAATGATCGATATTCCTACGGGATCGACACTTATGCGGGTGAAACCGCGGGGCGCTGCTAGTTAACTATATTTATGAATTGCAAATAATCACGTTGATTCATTGCCCCGTTGAAGAAAGGAAATCAGCATAATTATTTTAGGATGTAGGATATCATCTGCTGTTTTCTGAAGAAAATAAGGCACTCACATTTCGCAAGCTACCGTATGTTATAAAACCTTAATATGGGGTAAGCCTGTTATAGACATTCGTGGTGGACCAGTGGTAACCAGTCCAGACCAGGCCAGTCGGAGGTTCGAACCCTTTTTACCCGACTGCGCGACGCAAAGGAGTGGTAATGTGTTTATCAGCCTATGTACCTATGTTTTTTTTTTGTGGATGGGAAATCATCAAATGGCTCCTCCCGCTCTGGGTGGAGCGGGAGGGAGTGTTAGACTTTTACCTACTACCCATCCGTGCTCCTTCCTTAGCCCTTTATGTTCCGGGGCAGCGATAACCCTTTCGGACAATCCCGCTGACCAGGTTCGAACCCTGACAGGAGCTTTACTTTGTGTAAATCAAGTTATCACCACAGCACCCTTATTGCGTAACAAACTATTAATCTAAATCTGAATCATTTTGAAGGATATTGCTAATCCATTACCTCATTATGTTCGAAAAATTTGTCTGCTGAACAACGTAAACAACGCAATGTATGTTGTTGGACTGTCAAATGAAACCCATTGCTACTGATAGTGTGTTCCGCAATTCGCCCGCTGGGTTCGAAACGGTGAAGGAAAACATCGTGAGGAAACCGGCATGTCCTAGAACCAAAAAATCGAAGACATGTGACATCTGTCAACCAGCACTTGGCCCGCGTGGTAGAGTACAGGCCACTCCCTCTCACCAAGATAAGGCCTGGTGTCCCAGTAGTGGGAACATTATAGGCTGACTATGCTCTTTGCAAGGTAACCAACGTAGCCTGAAGAATAGCCAAACTTAATTGACAATGGGCAGGGCACATTGCTCGCAAAACAGTTGGCCGATGGAGCCGAAAGGTTCTGGAGTGGCAACCGCGTACCGGAAGACGTAGCGTTGGAAGGTCTCCCACAAGGTGGACCGACGACCTTGTGAAGGCCGCAGGAACTCGTTGGATGCGAGAAGCACAAAACCGGTCGAAGTGGAGGTGCTTGGGGGAGGTCTATGTCCAGCAGTGCACGCCTTTTGGCTGAAATGATAATGATGATGATGATAATGCTCTTTAGAAATTCCTGAAGAAATCCTAATGACTCTCTGCCCGGCCTGGAAATCTCTCAGCAGCCGTGTATGTAACCAACGTGAAGACAGCGAACTCACAAAAATGCCTAAAAATACCTATACACAAAACATTAAAAAAAAACAGTATCAAACGCTCCAACATTACCGGATGACCCACCATACCGACGCGTGTCCGAACCGCACCGATATCCTCTCAAATATTGATTATTTGTTTAAAATAATGCTACAAGCGCACACGACGTCAAACAGACCGCCTGCCTGGGAACTAAACGTAGTCACTTAGTTAGAATAAATAGAGGAGTTAAGTTCATGTTGCCGAGGTATGGAATTGGATGGGTGACCATTTCCGTTTAAAAACACATTTTAAAAGTTGTATAGTTGTGTTTTTAATGGGGTTCTTAATCCTTGTGTGTAGAGCTTTATTTATCCAAGGTATGGAATTAGATGGGCGACCACGCTTTGTAATGGGTAGTCCTTTATGCGATGCCAGTTTGTCAACTGTTTGTACAGAATTTTTTTAATTTATCATGTAGTATTTTATTAAGTCATGTTATATTGCCAAGCCAGCCCCTCCGTGCCTCGGAAAACACGTGGTCCCGCCTGTCATTCGTGGATCTTTGACAGTCGTTACTGTTGTCCGAAGCACGAACGTCTGAGAACCCGTCTTACCAAGGTGTATCGTATTATCCAGTATCTGCGTTGTGGAGGTCAGATAGGCAGTCGCTCTATGTAAAATATTGGTATTCAGCTGCATTCGGTTAGACTGGAAGCTGACCCCATCATAGTCGGAAAAAGGCTAGGCAGATGATGATGTACCTATATAAATAAACAAATCTATACATAAATCAATCTTACACAGAAAAGTTTTATATACTAATTAATGGTTACTATTATTATTTTTTTCTTACTAAAAATTCGAGTTATTTACAGGTTTTCCCAGAAAACCTTTTTTTAATTAAGCCGTGCCATCAATGGCGTCCTACGCTTTCCAAAAAACAGTCGTTCCATAGTAAAATATTGATACAACACATAACAATAAAATATCCATATGATTAAATAAAAATAATTTACAACCCACACGACATCAAACAACGCCGCATGGGGACTTTCATTAGGTTAATATAAAAAATTTTACTAATTAATTTTTATTAATAAGGTTTTGTTCTAAATATGTTTTTGTTATTTGAATAACATAAAGAATTACCAGAAGAATAGACAGAGGTAGAACCGGAATTTTCGAAATATACAGGGTGTCCCTGGAAGTATGGATTAAATCGTATAGGGGCGTGGGCATGTTCATTTCCAAGCGTTTTAACAAAAAAGAGAAGAGAATCGAATCGTTTTTTTAAAAAAAAAAACCGAGTGTGCTTATGACCACACGACTGAAGTGAAACTTCGAGAAAGAGAGAAAGAAAATGTGCGCGCGCACTGCTCTCTCTTGCTCCTACACTGTGATACAGACAATAGGCCTGCACTGTGCTTAGATATACGGAACGTATTTGGCTATGAGAGGAAGAGAGAAAGAAAATGTGCGCGCACACTGCTTTCTCTTGCTTATATCCCCCACTCAACTCCCGTTCGCGTCGCCTGATCACAATTTTCGTAATGCTTACGTCACGCGTTCGCCAGCTTACTCCCCAAGTCAAGCGTGCGTAAAGAAGTTTCACTTCAAAATCTTAAAAAAACTATCAGGGCTATCAATTGATTTTTTTTAGATAGCCCTGATAGTACTTTTTATGATTATTTTCTTTGAGCACTATGCGAAGTGATTAAAAAAAAAGACTGGTCATAACTTTTGAACCGTAAAAAAATTCACCGACATTCTCAGGGTCAAAAAGTATGGAAATGACCTCGCCCACGCCCCTATTCGATTTGATCCATACTTCCAGGGACACCTGTATAGCTAGCAAAGTAAGCAAGCTGAAGTAGCAGTGGGCTGGCTATGTTTGTCGAAGGACCGAAGGCCGGTGGAACAGACAAGTCCTAGAGTGGAAATCGCGTACCGGCAAGCGTAGTGTGGGACGCCCCGACGGATGCCCCCAGCTAGATGAACCGACGACCTTAAGAAGGAGGCTTAGACAAACTGCGATGCGGAAGGTTGAGGACAGGGTGTTGGACTAGAGTCGTCCGTCGTCCGACCAGACGGGCCCGTGTTGGCGCCGCAGTGTTCCACGCGCGCCACTCGAGAGTGGATGCGGCCATTATAGAAATGGCCGCACGGGGAGGTGGGACCCGCTGAGGAACAGCGGGACGAGGCCTGTCGGGGGAGCGGTGAATGCTTACCGCACCCCCGGCCATAGGAAGAGGTGGAGCACCGCGGTGGTTTTAGCCGTTTTAGCCGTAGTCCTATGCTCCTCTGTCACCCCCACGATGGAGGAAGTTCATGAGGATATCCACCGCGCACCAAAAAAAAAGGGTGCTGTAACGCAGCCTGGGAGCGGCCTATGTCCAGCAGTGGACTGCGATTGACTGAGTTAAAGGCAGAGGTGTATTTATAGTCCCTACAATAACATACAGTTATGTCAAAACATTCAGTTGTGTGTATAGTTGGGAAAAGGCTAGGCAGATGTCGGCTTCCAGTCTAACCGGATGCAGCTGAATACCAGTATTTTACATGGAACGACTGCCTATCTAACCTCCACAACCCAGTTATTAGGTAATACGATACCCCTTGGTAAGACTGGTGGTCAGGCTTTCGGGCTTCTGACGACCCGTAACGACTGTCAAAGATTCATGAATGACAGCCGGGACCAACGGCTTAACGTGCTTTCCGAGTCACGGTATGTAAAGATGGTCACCCATCCACGGACCAACTGCGGCAAGCGTCGAACCGTGCGGCTGTTTTTTCTTAGCCACATGCCCCACACTAACATTCAGTTTTGTCTAATTCCCATATCATAGGGAGCGATCCCCTTATTAATATTTTCTTGAAAGGCAATAGAGTATCGACCTTTTGAAGGCTGCAGGAATCCGCTGAATGAGAGAAACACAGAACAGCGGGGCAATTGCGTAACACTTAATCAATCGGAATCGGTTTCATTTTGACAGTTCAACAACATTCATTGCGTTATTTACGTGCTGAGCAGACAAATTTTTCGAACTTATGAAGCAATGGATTAGCAATTAGCTTCAAAATGATTCAGATTCCGATTGATAGTGTGTTACACAAGTAGGGTGCCTGTCGATATGACGACGCTTAGGGGAGGCCCACTTGGACGTCTTTCGGCTGAAATGATGTTGATGATGATCATAGAAGGAGTATCATAGCTTCGTCATTGAATGAGATGAATGTATAAATAATCAGCCTATAATGTTCCCACTGCTGGGACACAGGCCTCCTCTTTGTGAGAGGGAGTGGGCCGTAATCCAGCACGCAGGCCCAGTGCGGGTTGGTAGATGCCATATGTCTTCGAATATTTGGTTTTAGCATGCCGGTTTCCTCACGATATTTTCCTTCACCGTTTTGAGAGCAGTGGTGATGAAATAATTTACACAAAGTAAAGTTCGAACCTACGACCTATATCTCGTAAGTCGCGGTCGTTACCACTGGGCCACCACTGCTCCCTCTATGAATGTATAGAAGAAGAAAAAACTGGTCACTGCGTGTCAAACATTTACCAATCTTGTGGATATAAAAAGAATCACCCCCGGGTGGACTCGAACCACCAACCTTTCGGCTAACAGCCGAACGCGCTAGCCATTGCGCCACGGAGGCTGTAAATTGAAATTCCTAAGTCGTAATCTGAAGATGTTTCTAAGGACACTTTTAAATAGTTTTTCACCATAATTTAGACAATTTATTCAGAAATGTTTATGTGCATTATTAAAATAACTTGTTAATAAAGGAATCTGGATGTTTTCTCAAGTCGTTAAAACTGTGCGGAGCCGGGGCGGGTCTCTAGTTATAAATAACATTTAAAATAAACTTCTTGTGGTTTTTGAGCACGCAATTACAAACCATTGATATATTGGTTTATGTAATTGGCTTTTTTCTTAAGTTTTTTAAGATATTTTTTAAACAACCCATCACTCTAAAATCAATAAATTTATTAAATTAATATATTAAGTACCTTCTTAATGTGTTTTTTTATTATCCATACCATACTAATATTTTAAATGCAAAAGTGTGTCTGTCTGTCTATCTGTCTGTCTGTTACCTCTTCACGCCTAAACCGCTGAACCACTATTTAGATTAAATTTGGTATAGAGATAGTTTGAGTCCCGGAAAAGGACATAGGATAGTTTTTATCCCGATATTCCTACGGGATCGACACTTATGCGGGTGAAACCGCGGGGCACTGCTAGTTATTATTAATTTAATTTAATGCGCATTTTCACTATAAGGTAATACCTCCGATGGACTCTACGAGAAAGGCTCGACCTAGTGTGGCGTCTAGAAGCAAAATGCTTCCTTTACGTTTTTTTTTGTGGTCCTAGCTATTAATGTAGACTACAAGGAAACGTAAACACTGTTTTTGGCAAATAAATATTATGTTATCTGAACCGGTCAAGCGACGCGCGTTGGCGACGAAACAATAGAAAATCAATTGTGTCTCATTAGCAGAGCTTGACAGATTAAACTCTTTTAAAATTCTTAACAATAAATATTGTTATAGACTAGCTTCTGCCAGCGACTTCGTCCGCGTGAAATGTGAAACGGCCTCCGACCTATTGCGTCGCATCCCATCGATCGCTCGCTCATACTACACATCATTTTCGCTTAGCGATCTTTCTGACGTTTTTTCCTTTTGCTCGGCTCCTAAGGGTCGTAGCGTGATGTTAAATAGCCTATAACCTTTCTCAAGAATTGGGCTATCAAATACAAAGATAATTTTTCAGATCCGACTGGTAGTTCCAGAGATTAGCGCTTACAAACAGACAAACAAAAAACTCTTCAGGTTTATTATTAGTATAGATTTAAAATAAACATCACGCAATTACAGACCATTGATATAATATTTGCTTATGTAATTGACTTTTTTCTTAAGTACCTATTTCAAGATATTTCTTAAATAACCGATAACTGCTTTTAAATTCTCAACAATTAATAATTATCATAGACAAACTCTTAAGTAGTGATGTTCCAATACAAATAAAATTGATGTTCAACAACTTTTTTTATTTATAAATATTTTTTTTAACGCATAGACATTATATAATTTATCATTTATTCTCTCTTCACAAAGCCGACTTAAAGTTAATGGTACAAAGAATGTCTCAGCTATATTCCAACTTTGTGAGAGACTGGTGCCTGTTATAGGTTTTTGGGAAAAACCTGTGTTACAGGTCACCAGGCCCCTTCCACGGCTAGAATTAGCTTTTACAGAGATACCGTGCAAGAGTCGAAGTTAAACAATATGCATAACAAAAAATAAAACCATGTAAGAGTTAAACAATGTGCATAACACAAATAAAAGAAAAAGTAATAAAAATAAGAATACCTACCTATAATTATGCAGAAGTTGTTGAGTCATGTTGTGGAACGATGTGTGAGTAAGTGTTTATCTTGTGTGAAGTGTTAGACAAGTAGGAGATGTATGTAAGTAATTCAGATGAGCAGTGTATGAGTGAAGGTGACTTTTGTGGAGTGAGTGCAGCGAGAGTTGTTTTTCAAGGTGGTGAGGAACAGCTATGTATGTATGGGATTGGTCACAATTTGTTTTATTTTAGTACAGTCAAAAGATTCTCAGTTTTATGATAGTCTAGGGTTTTTAAGTATTTTTTTATTTCTTTAATACAGCTTGATCGAGTTTTTGGATATAGGTTTAGGAATTTATTCAGTTTGTTATAAAGATAATGCCCAAGGAAGCAAAAGAATCTTTTAGGGAGTGTGGTTTTAAATTGAGCCGTGGGGCATACCCTACCCTTTCGTCGGTTGTCTTTGTATAGCTTAGCGTCAAACTGCAGTTGAGAATGTTTTTTACGTAATGTAAGTAGTATGAACGTTTGTCTAACAGTGAGAGTGTCCCATTCTTTGTATAGGTCAGTAGTCGGAAAACGAAAGGGGAGACCAGCTCCAACCTTAAGAATGGCCCGCTGTGCCCTTTCAACTTCGATGAGGTGTGTTTTTGCGGCACCTCCCCAAGATGTGATGCAGTAATCAATAAGTGATTGGCAAAATGCGTAATAGACCATCTTAATAGTCTTTCGGTCGGCTGAGTGTCTAAGGTTTTTGAAAATATAGATTACTTTTCGTAACCTGGTCACGAGGGTTTCTATGTGTGGTTTAAAGGAGAGATATCGGTCAATAGTGACTCCAAGGTATTTAATATCCTCGGTCATTTCAAGGGAAGAACAAGAGCACTGGGTATCTTCAATGCCACAGGTGTGAGCAGTAATCGTAAGAGTTGAGGGAGGGAGCAAGTTAGATCTTTGAGCAAATGCTATGTACTTAGTTTTAGAGACATTGAGAGTCAAAATATTGTCTTGCAGCCAGTTACTCACACGATTTAGACCCAGTTGTGCAACATCGAATACCTCCTCCCATCCGTCACCACTAAAGAACAGTGCAGTGTCGTCAGCAAAGGTAATGATCTTTCCTTTTAGAAGAGGAAGTTGGCAGAGGTCATTAATGTACACTAGGAATAGTGTTGGCCCAATTATACTACCCTGTGGCACACCAAAATTGATTGAAAGCTCGTCACTGAGCGAGTCGTTTATCCTTACTCGTTGTTTCCTACCAGTAAGATAGTCCTCCATCAGTTTCAGGGAGATTCCTCTGATACCGAGCCGTTCCAGCTTTTTTAGAAGGTGTGGAATAGAGACTGTGTCAAACGCTTTTGCAAGGTCGAGGAACACCGTAAGGCATCTCCTTCTGTCATCCAAGCTGAGCACAATAGAGTTTACCAACTCGTGAACTGCATCATTGGTACTTTTGCCAGTTCTAAAACCAAATTGTGAAGACGAAAGGAGATTATTTGCTTCCAAGAACTTAACTAGACGTTGATTTATAAGGCGTTCTAATATTTTAGACAGAGCAGGTAGAATGGAGATGGGCCGGTAGTTGTTGACACAGTCTCTTTTTCCAGCTTTATGGATGGGCTTGATAACAGCTATTTTAAAAGCTTGGGGAAAAACTCCTGTTGAGATTGAGAGATTGCAGATATGCGTTAAGGGAGAAGAGAGGTAATTTGCGTATCTCTTAATGATTTTGCTGCTAATCTGATCGATTCCCACTGCACAATTTTCTTTCAGGCCATCAATGAGATTGCCAACTTCTTGTTCATCGGTAGGAAGAAGGACAAGCGAGTTTAAAGGAGTTACAGATGTGTAATCACTGGTGTGGCAAGGTGGTGTTGATTTCGAAGTGGAGATTTTATTTGCCAACTTTGCTCCAACGTTCACAAAGAAGCTGTTGACGTCGTTTATGTCTGCCTCGGGATTATTAGATGACAAGAGGGATGACGAGAAGTCTGCCCTCTTGTCAGACCCGCTAATCTTTTTAATGACATCCCACAACTGTTTTTTGTTACCCCTTGCATTTTCAATTTCCTGTTTTTCATATCTCTTCTTTGCTTTTTTGAGCATAGAGGAGCAAAAATTTCTATAGCGCTTGTATGTCAATTTTAGTATCTCGTCGTCAGGGTTACGTTTGTATTTTTTGTGCAAGTTATCCCGGTTTCTCATGCAGCGAAGAAGTCCATTGGTTACCCATGGTTTGGTTATTAGTTTTCTTTTTGATGTTTTAGCTATGCTGGTATTATTTTTTATTGCTGAAGACAGGCGAGCCACGAGGAGATCGGTTGATACGTTAGCGTCTTGACAGTCGAGGATAGGCTGGTAATCCATATTTTGTATTGTTTTGTCTAGATTGTCAAAGTTAACCGAGCAATATGTTTTGTTAAGATATTTCAGACGCGTTTTAGGTCTACAACTAATAGCTACACTCTCGTGGTCAGTGATAGATGTTTCGAAAACAAAACAGCAGGCGTCCATTTTAGTTTTCAGCATCATGTGGTCTAAACATGCTAACCCATGCGTTGGCAGAGTATGAGCCGGGAGCAAGCCATGGCTAGCTAAGCTGTTAAGGTAGTCGTATGATCGTTTATCGGAACTATTTGGAACTATATTGATATTTATATCGCCACAAAAGAAAATGTTTTTAAAAGTTTTTAGATTATTTAATAGCGTGTTAATTGAGTCAATAAATTTAACAGTGTTTGTTTGACTGGGTGGGCGATACACTCCTACGATGCAAGTATCTCGATCCAGTTTTAATACAAGGCAATTAGCATCAGTAACTGTGGGTTCTTCAGATATTACATTAAGAAGCTTGTTATAGTAGACGACAACTCCTTCATTTTGGGTTTTGTGTGAGGTGGTCGCTATATGATTGTAGTTGTCGAGAGAAGGGATGAACTTTGCAGACGGGAGCCAGCATTCTGTAAGTACTAAAATATCCCAGGGAATTTCAGATCTTTGGAGAAGCGTAACGAAATTGGGCATATTACAGTTAATACTACGAATATTTTGAGACAGGATATTCATTGTATTTTTATTCATTTTCAGAAGATTTTTTGCATTTTCTATGTCACAGGTTATAGTTTTAGCCACTTGAATAGCGTCCAGATCAGAGTTTATTTCGTTAATGGTTTGCATAGTAGTAGTTTGATTGCACTTTGAGAAAAATACAGTCACGCCTAATACGTGACGTAATGGTGAATGTGAAGTCGAGTAAACTCAGTTCTGGCACTATAGTAGCTTTATAAGCAAAGTTTTGACATACTGCAGGAAATAGTGGGCTAGGGTAAACACCATAGTAAAGGGTTTCGACTCGCTTGAATAACATGTGTCTTGAGTTGAGTGAAGGATGAGCGTGATGTGGAATATGTGTGTGTGTAATTCTGCAATAACAATGAACAATTAATAATATAAACGTGAGCATGAAGCTAAAACAAATAACAAATGGATTTAAAAATACTAGAGAAAAAAATGGTAAGACAACAAAATAAAAGCGAAAGTATTGAACAACAGCTAGTCACATAATAAGTTTGTGAAGTTTAGTTTCTTCATCAATGCGAACTGGTGTCGAGTCCTCTTCTTTCTTGACATAAACTTTCCCGTATGAAGTCCAGGCCGCTAGAAGCTTTTTGTTTTTAACGTTTGAGCGCGCAATGTAGAAAAGATATCTTGCCTTAGCTGTTAAGTACTCCGAGATGTATAATGTACATGGCGTTCCCGGTAATTTAATATGCTCCGAGTTCAATTGCGGCTGTTTGTTTTCCCGTTTGCATTTATTGTATGCTTTGTATTTCGAAATCAGTGATTCCTTTCTGAGAGTAGTGCTGAAATCCACAAATACTGCTTCTGACTTGGAGCGAAAAACGTCCCTAATCTCAGACTGGTGTATAGGTGTTTCCAGGCCTAAAGTCGAACCGAGCTGCTGGATTGTGTCGATTAGCACCTGCTTGTTTTCGTTTTCCTGTTTAGGTATGTTTCGAATTTCAATTGTTGAACAGTGTGCATTCTTATCCAGTTGATCCAGGGTATGTTCCAGAGTCAACACTCGCTTTTTGTACTCCTTATTTTCCTGTTCCAGCAGATTGATTTTAGCAACAAGGTCGTCGTGCTTAAGGGTTAACGTTTCAACTGATCTCTGTATATCGTGGTTTTGAGTAATTATAGTAGCTAGAGCATTATGTAATAGTTCGAACTTGGTGTCTTGTTGGTCCCTGATTTGGTCGAGCATTGTTTTTATTTCTGATGAGGGGCCAGATGGTTCCTTGATATTATCAAAAGTGCGTTTCTGGCGCTTGGTAATGTTAAAATAATTGTCAGTCGAGTCTGTGGGATTCGACATATTATTAAGGGCTGAGTCCGAGCTGTAATGTATGATGTTGGTTGGAGGATTAAGCTGAGGTGTGCTCGGGGGAGAGCGTGGCACCGCCATTGCACCGGAAACGTAGTAAATACTCTTGCAGTTTATAAATATACAAAATTTCTTTGGTAAATTATATTATTTTTCTATAAAATATTCAATAAATGTTGAGATTGTAGAAAACCATGTAAAAGAACATCCAAAAAGAGCTGTCTTGCGTTGGATTCGAACTACCACTCTAGTACATGTCGATCCACACGATCGCCTCGGAACCAAACGTGTCACAAGGATAGAAATTCAAATAGGTCAACTGATGCCAAAACTAAAGTGACGATGTTAGTAGAGTAACCTTGCTTTCACTTTGAAGGTCGCTCGCGCACTCGGAACACAATGTCAATACACCGAAGTCCACTTTTTAACGAATATTTTGAATCGTTTTTTGCTCACTTTTGTTGGAATCGCTTTGGTTATTGCTATTTTTTTTACATAGTTTTGTTTATAAGTTAGCTTTTCACTATACACAAAAGTTTTAGGTTGAAAAAATTATTTTAGACCACTTTTTATGAATAAAGACTGCGGAGGGTTTACAAACACGTCAACTCGCACCGGCGTCGAGGCGAGGGCGTCTTTATAGAGAACCGGTTCCACTCAACAAGAGTCAAAATTATGATAATTATACATTTTATTTATTACATGTGTCATTTTAATAGGTACATTTAAGAACATAGCAAAAAATATTTATAAAGAAATATTGGAATAGAAAATTATCTATAATTTTTTTGTGGGTTTTTTTTAACATCTGTTGTTAAGATTATGGCATATTTTTATTTAGGTATAGATAAAAATCGGTTAATATACATAATTAGTATCAATTTAGGTGCTCACTGCCACGTGCCACATTGATAAAAGTCTAGTGGTAGCAAGCGCGATTACTGAGGTCAAGGGTTCGATTCCAAGTCGGGCAGTGTTATTAAGATCACGTGTCCATCATGATCATCATCATTTCAGCCGAAAGACGTTCACTGCTGGACATAGGCCTCCCCCAAGCACCTGCACTTCGACCGGTTCTGTGCTTCTCGCATCCAACGGGTTCCTGCAGCCTTCACAAGGTCGTCGGTCCACCTTGTGGGAGGCCTTCCAACGCTACGTCTTCCGGTACGCGGTCGCCACTCCAGAACCTTTCGGCCCCATCGTCAATCTGTTCTGCGAGCAATGTGTCCTGCCCGTTTGGCAATTCTTCGGGCTATGTTGGTTACCTCGGTTTTCCTGCGGATCTCCTCATTTCTGATTCGATCACGCAATGAAACTCCAAGAATAGCCCTCTCCATTGCCCTTTGGGTGATTTTGATTCGATCACGCGGGGCCATTTAGGCACCATTTACAGGTTGATAATTATAATAATAACACTCTAAAAAAGATATGTCATAGCCAATTACATTAAATTAATAACTCTATATTCCATATTAGGCTAGATCATAGACAGGTAATTTAAAAACCTGTTTCTATAGACTATTTCGAACGGTTTGACAACCAGCTGATCTATAATGTCTCGTTCTTTATGTACCAGTTTGTGCAAAATTAATGTATCAACTTACTTAAATGGTTCTTAAACAGATTCTGCGGTAGCCGGAAATCTGATATCCTTTGAAAAAATATGGGAAATATAATTTAAACTGGGTAGGCACCTACCTCTTAATTTAAAAAAAAGGAGTAAAAAATACACAAACTTTTTTGTCACGAAGGTACCTACGTGCTATGGGTACAACAATATTTTAGATCTTTATTCTAATAACAGAAGACCCGAGGAGGGGCCCGTGGCTAAATGATAACAGCCGTACAGGTCGATCGATCAGGTCAAGCTAAGCATGCCGCGGTTGGTCTGTGGATGGGTGACCATCTTTACGTACCGAGAGCCCTCCGTGCCTCGGAAAGCACGTTAAGCCGTTGGTCCCAGCTGTCATTCGTAGATCTTTGACAGTTATTATGGGTAGTCAGTCTGCCAACCACTCTTACAAAGCGGTATCGTGTTACCCAGTAACTGGGTTGTGGAGGTCAGATAGGCAGTTGCTTCATGTAAAATACTGGTAATTGCATTGCAAATACAGCTGCATCCAGTTCGATTGGAAGCCGATCCCAACATAGTTAGGAAAATGCAGTGCAGATGACAATGAGCCTAAATTTCATGAGATCAAACGGCAAAAGAAATCTTTTATTGCTTAGATAAAATGTAGGTACTGTGTGTGAATGAGTTTTTATCAGAGACTAGCAGTGCCCCGCGGTTTCACCCGCATAAGTGTCGATCCCGTGGGAATATCGGGATAAAAACTATCCTATGTCCTTCCCCGGGACTCAAACTATGTATCTCTGTACCAAATTTCATCTTAATCGGTTCAGTGATTTAGGCGTGAAAAGGTAACATACAGACAGAGTTACTTTCGAATGTATAATATTATAGTATGGATATAGTAAATAAATATAGCATGGATAAGAATTGCCTAAATTAAAAAAGAATGTATTGATGGTTCTGGCTTTTGATGAATAATAAAAAGTTGTCGACATTTGTGGAATGTTCACTCAGCAATCATTGTGCCGATAGTCGTGACAGCCAATGGGCTCATAGCCAAGAGCCTCGACCAAAACCTGAAGAGGCTCTCGTTGGGCAGCTGGATCAAGGGCTTGATTCAGAAAGCGGTACTTCTGGACACGGCTCGCATTGTCAGGAGGTTCCGCTCTCTGGAGCCCTGACCGCCGGTAGCTTGGACCCTGGTCCGATACCGGTGGGCTAATATCCAAACTAATATTATAAATGCAAAAGTAACTCTGTCTGTCTGTCTGTCTTTTCTTCACGCCTAAACTACTGAACCGATTTGTGTGAAATTTGGTACAGAGATAGCTTGAGTCCCGAGAAAGGACATAGGATACTTTTTATCCCGATATTCCCACGGGATCGACATTTACGCGGGTGAAACCGCGGGGCGCAGCTAGTTTTTTATATTTTTACAAAAAATAGTAGTTTTTTTTGTATTTATTGAAATAAAGGTACTTAATAAATAATATAAATTTTGCATGCCGAATGCTGAAATATGGCTGAGTTTTATTGTATTATGACCCTATGTATTAACCATTTTTGAAAAAAAAAAAATTGTTTATTCTATTCTATTGCACGAACAAAGATTTTTTTTTTGTATTTATTGAAATAAAGGTACTTAATAAATAATATAAATTTTGCATGCCGAATGGTGAAATATTGCTGAGTTTTTATTGTATTATAACACCTATGTTTTAACCATATTTGCAAAAATTTTGTCTATTCTATTGCACCAACAAAGATGTAAAGAAACTAATTATTTAGACACAGCCACAATTAATTGCAAAAGTAATGAACCCAGTACTCGTTAAACGCATGCAAAACTATTAACTTTTTTACCTTAAAACCTTTAACGGTCTATAAATGCAACTTGGATTAAAGAAATGTGGAAATGCAATGGTAATTTTCTGGTCAATTTGTTTTTGTTGCGTAGTTAAAGATTTGAAATGTTTTTAGGGTTTCGTACTCAAACGGAACCCTAAAAACATCGTTTCCAACGGGACCCTATTACGAAGGCTCCGTTGTCCGTCTGTAACAGGACCCATCTTTTGAACCGTAATTGGTACACACTTGAAATATTTACACAGTATGTACAAGTACGTCTTCTATAACATCAAATAATAAAAATAAAATGAACTTAAAAATATGAGGGTAGGTATCACCAAAGAAACGTGTACCTAGTGTAAAATAGTCCGAGTCCATCTCGATCTTTACAGCTTTTTTTATTTTATGAAGTTCAAGATTGAATTTTACAGTCGACCTACAGACACTAAAAATGAAAATATTGCAAATGATAAGAATTTTTAAGTGCTACGAGGCGTTCATGATTGATTCAATATCAAAGCTTTTACAGTGTATTATTTTAATCAAAGTCTGACAACCTGTCTTACCAAGGGGTATCGTATTAGCCAGTAACTGGGTTGTGAAGGTCAGATAGGCAGTCGCTCCATGTAAAATACTGGTATTCAGCTACATCCGGTTAGACTGCAAGCCGACCCCAACATGATTGGTAAAAGGCAAGGCAGATTGTATTTTTTTTTAAATTTTATTTGAAGGTTCTTGTTAATCATTTTAGTTATGACGTAAAATTGTGTCATTGCCAGCCTTTAGATTGCCAAATGGTCTAGTACATGACCAGAAAGAATTGATTAGAAAGGCGAATTCGAGTGGTTCAATAGGTAATTGATTTAGTAACAGTTTATTCCGCTTTAGAACAATAGTATGAATTGTGTCTACCTTTTTTTAAGTATAATAATCAGTGATCGGAATAGACTGAGTATATTTACCTAAACTTCGGAGAAAGTGGAGACTTCCTTACGACGACATTTTTTTTTCCCGGAATTCGGGAAAAATCTTAAATAAGTTGAAAATAAGCTTTATTTAACCGGTCAAGCACCGCGCGTCGCCGATTGGCGACGAAACAATAGAAAATGAATTGTGTCTCATTAGCGGAGCTTGATTGATTATTTTTTATTTATTATTGATTAGATTATTTTTGCTAAAGAAAACTTATTTTTCTCATAACTCGTCTTTAAATCAGTGTCCATTCAAAATATACAATTTGGGAACCTAGATATTCTGTAATCCAAACGGAATAAATACACACTACATTAAGAATAATATGTTTGTTTCACAAATTATTTAGGTATTAAGTATGTTTGTATGAACTACGCATGCTCCGCCGGCCCCTTAAGACACCAATCAGTTTTGTATAAAAATTCATACTTGAGCATCATTCCAAAAAAAAGTATCAAAAAGTTCCCTATCCTCCTTCACAAATCTAAGCTCATTACCTTACATCGCGATTCAAGAAAACCTGTCGCAACTCCTTTTTAACCGACTTTCAAAAAAGGATATTTTTAATTTGATGATTATTCTATGATTGTTTACCTGTAAACAGACTTAAATGATCATGCTAATTACTGAAGAGCATGTAGCATCTCCATGTTAAAATGAGAATGTAAGAAAAAGTTATAATTTATTAGGTGCTATAAACACTGTTTATAAGAATTGGCGTGAGAGCCCATTGGTCGTTTACAAGAAATAATAAGGTAGGTACTAGCTAGGACTTATGGCGAAGGAAAACATCGTGGAAAAATCTGGAATCATTGATGGCCAACATGCAGTGGGCATTGTAAGTATTTGTGAGCAAACATAGTGTTCAACTCTCATTTTTTTTTTTGCTGTAAGAAAAAAGCCTTTGCCCTGCTGTGGTGGCACAGAATACTTAAAGTACTACGTACAGAAAGGACACTCCCTTCCCCGCACTAACATCAGTTACCGCACCTCACCCCGCACTTCGGCGTATTCGTCGCAGTTCTTTAACAAGAGCGCTCGCAAACACAAGTACCTCACGCACACATTCATACGTATACAAAAGTCATTTTTTAATGTAGTAGTAGTAGGTAATTATTTTGCGAGCGTTGTATGGAGTGTCCGGGGTGTGGTGGTGGGTAAATAAAAGAGGCTGTCAAGGCTAAAGTACATTTTTAAATATTTTTTTAAGGCTAAGGTGGTGTGACGATCTAGTATCATTTGCAAGGCCAACATGGCCAGAGATCACACAAGGTTTGGAAGAAAAAAGGGAAGGCCTTTGCGCAGCAGTGGGACACAAAATAGGCAAACAAAAAAAAAAGGCCAAGAGCAGGCCCATTCCGTAAAATAAGAACAAAGTTAATATTTTCAGCGAAACAATTATTTTTAATTTTAAAAGTAGTTTATTGCTTCATAATAAGTAACTAACTATATACACTAGATACTAAAAGAAATGACTAACTAACTTACAATACAAATATATAAAAAAATAAAAAACAAAGGACACTTAGGCGTCGAAGTATTCATCCGCATCGCTGTCATCCGGAAACGTGCCCAGAAGACTGGCAGCATTGCCCTTAATTTTAAAATAGTTCGAATTTAAGGACATGTACGAGGAAACTTACATCTGCCCAATTTGAAAACAAAATCCCGTGCACACGATGATCACATCTGTTAGCAAGCGTTACTATACCGGCCGAGCGCTGCAAGCAAGAATAGCCCTTACGGTGAATAGATGTAAGATTCCTCGATAGTACTTACTGCCAGAGTATGGCGAAATTGGCCTTAAACATTTGATTAGGTACAAGACTGATACTCGAAAGTACACAATGGACAAGACATCTACTTGCCCGTGTAAACAATACTAAAGCGCCCAGCGTATCTTGACTCGCAACTAAATAAGGAACTGGGTCTAATTGTTCTGTTTTCATTGTAAGTACCTAGTTAGTATTTGATAAGATTTACATCGTTAGATTCGCCATACCGCGTCAAAAGATGCCCATAGACGTTTCGGTTTCGTTAACTTTAATAGTATTGTACCGCTCACTCATACTCTTCTTCGTCGTGTCCGTGTCCGTTACCCCAGCCAGATGTTGTCGAAAATGGTCATTTGAATCTTATAGATAATTAGTTTTGCGGCTTCTGTAATTGTTGCACACATTTTTAAATTTGTTCCATAGCACTACATAACAGTAAATTAGAATTTGTTAGTCCAAAACTTCGGTGGTGGTGGTCGGTGGCAGCGGTCACTATGGCTACATTTTTTGGGGCATAGAGGGCAGAATAAGAGGTGGAACATAGGTAAGCTTACTTTTCTCAGTTTGGACATGTTTTCACGCAACCTTATTACGGTGAGGGCAAATCTAACGATTTAAATGTAGGTACTCGAACTTTCTTTATGCAAGCAGTGCCACCCTGATAGAAATACCATAACTTCACGCCTATAATCCTCATAAGGTTAGGCAGAGCTGTACCTACACTCACATTTCACCAGTTATGTTTAAGTCCCATGCCATAAACCGAACACAAATCCAGACCAGCCTGGTGCGGGATTGTCCGAAAGGGTTACCGCTACCCCGGAACATAAAGGGCTAAGGAAGGAACACGGATGGGTTTTAATCAGTAAGAGTCTGACACTCCCTTCCGCTCCACCCAGAGCGGGAGGGGTCATTTGATGATTGGATGGGAATCCATAAAAAAAAAAGACTCCAGCCTGCGACCTTTTACCTGTCACAGCAATGTCACAGACACACCGGAGTGCCTTTGACACTCAAAGCATAGACAAGTAATGAGGTTACGTCTGGCGCGGAATAAAGATTACTATTTTATTTTATTTGCTAATATTTTACATGATATTAAATCTATTTTTAATATTGATTTATTTCTGTAACTGCCCGTGACATCACAGCGGCGGGCCCTATCAGAATACCAGCGCTGTGACATTATTTTTTTTAAATTTCGTAGCATCATGCTGAGATAGGAGCCTTTTGGCCTCGTATAGGAGTTTCTGTTTCATTTTTCTTTTTGTTACTTTTTTTTTTATATAACTTGGTTTTTTATTTTTTACTGTGTTTAGTTTAGTTTGTGATCTTCCTGTACGAGTCGCAATAAATACTTTTTCTTTCTTTCTTTCTACAGAAAAATTCCTTATGAAAAATACAATTAAACTTTACCCAACCCGTGAATCGAACCCAAGACCTCCAAGCTTAGCAGTAGCGCTTGCGAGCACTAAACCATTGAGGCAATCTACCCGATATGTCATGGCATAATGGTCGCGGTAGTTGCACAATGGTCGTTACAGAACAACTGGAAACACTTTCTAATACCCTTGTTAGATCACAGTCGTTTGTTTTTGTGATTGTAGTTGATTGTGATGCTGATCGATTGTTTAAAATTTTAAATTGTAACGTTTGGTAGGTAGGAGGCTACGTTGGTCGAGTGGTCGCAAGCGCTACTATTATAGCGCGTTAGATCTCACGGTTGGGCAGGTTATTGGGTGAATAACCAAATTATCCATCCATATATGTAAAAAATAATTTAGACAAAGTAAAGCGCCTGTCGGGGTTCGAATCTACGACCTAACACTTCGTTAGTCGCGGTCGTTACCACTGCTCCTACTTCCACACTTCTTCTTCGTCGTATCGATGATTGCCTTTAAGGGTCAGTTCACACCGCGATGCGACGCGACAAGATAACAATACAATATATACCTTATCTACTACACAAAAAGGTACACAATTCAGTGAGGTGGGCCGCGCGGCGTAGCTTGACGACGCACCACCTCACTGAATTGTGTACCTTTTTATGTAGTAGGTAAGGTCTATAATTGTATTGCTATCTTGAAAACTGCGCACCGCGTCGTGTCGCGGCGTGATCTGACCCTTATTAATTTTATATAAGCTTCTACCAGAATTCGACCACTTCGACAGCGTGGGCGTTGACTTCGCAAAGGTCTTCCATAGAATGGTCTATGAAAGACCTTTGGGACTCAACGTCAAAACACCTCTATGTCTCCATAGACATAGAGGTGTTTTTGCGCAGAGGGCAACACAAAAGGTGGGGCATCTTTCGTGATGTGGCTCCACAGTCGCATTAAGACCCCTAGTTGTAGGTACAACTAGGAGAAGAAGCCAGGTGGGCCGCTGCAGGTGCAGCGGCCCACCTGGCTTCTTAGTCGATTAAGAGATTTCCAGGCAGGCATGATAGTTGGTGGCACGCTGGGAGCTCTTCACTATACTTATCATCATCATTTCAGCCAAAAGACGTCCACTGCTGGACATAGGCCTCCCCCGAGCACCTCCACTTCGACCGGTTCTGTGTTTCTCGCATCCAACGGGTTCCTGCAGCCTTCACAAGGTCGTCGGTCCATCTTGTGGGAGGCCTTCCAAAGCTACGTCTTCTGCTACGCGGTCGCCACTCCAGAACCTTTCGGCCCCATTGGCCATATGTTCTGCGAGCAATGTCAAACTCAAACTCAAAACTCAAAGCATTTATTTCAATTAAACCAATTACAGGCACTTTTGAATTGTCAAGGGGTCGGTCAGTCAGAAAGATGAAGCAAGTTGCCCATTCCAAAGAGTAGGTACCTATGGAGAAGAACGGGCAAGAAACTCCATGGACACTCTTTTAAATCAAAATAATATGGTTACAAAGTCTTGGTTACATCATTCATGTTAAAAATTATACATGTGAGAACGATGCAGAACGTTAAAAGCGTCCATAATGAGAAGATGAGAAAAAAACAATTCAAATATTAAATTAAAATAAGCCGTGGCAGCAAAGAGATGACCAGTCCCTACTGACGGCGCCCGTTCACGAACATGACGCATGTATTAGCACCATTCAGCTCAACCATTTTGAAGGGAGCCCTGCCCACTGCCACTTAACGACTACTAATATACTTCCAGAGAATCTAAATGACGGCTCCCCAAATCCCAAGAACCAAAATACGACCTAGATGACTCATTAGATTCGGTCTAGATTTCAGATTTACGACTGACGTAAATACAGGCAAGTAGGTATTGTTCTTTAGACTTGTAATTACGTTGGAATTTATAAGATAATGTAAATGCAGCTGTAGCGTAAGAGCCTATTGTACTAAACTAGCTGCGCCCCGCGGTTTCACCCGCATAAGTGTCGATCCCGTCGGAATATCGGGCTAAAAAATATTCTATATGTTAATCCTGATTATAAACTATCTGTCTGCCAAATTTCATTCAAATCCCTTCAGCCGTTTGAGCGTGAATAAGTAACAAACATAATTATAAACACACATTCACAAACTTTCGCCTTTATAATACAAGCTGCGCCCCGCGGTTTCACCCACATAATTCTCGATCCCGTGGGAATATCGGGATGAAAAGTATCCTATGTCCTTTCCCGGAACTCAAACTATCTCTATACCAAATTTCATCGAAATCGGTTCAGCGGTGTAGGCGTGAAAAGGTAAAATACAGACAGACAGACAAAGTTACTTTCGAATTTATGATATTAAGTATGGATTAGTGTGACTAGTAACATCACGCTTGTATTATAAAGACCTAGGCAGATATGTATTAATAATGGTACACGTTCATTTTACCAGTTATGTTTAAATCCCAATATGTAATTGATTTAATAAAACGATACCATTGCTAAAAACCGGACACAAATTCAGACTCCGGACTACTACTGCAAAAATCCTGAGGGAAAACCCAATTCTTATTGCACAACCTGGGAATGGAACCCAGGACCTCAGCGTTTACTACTAGACCAACGAGGCAGTCTAAAGGCTGAACATTTTCAAAAGGATGAATCCATAATACGTACTTAGTCAGAAGCCCGATAGTTTGACAACCAGTCTTACCAAGGGGCATCGTATTGCCCAGTAACTGGGTTGTGGAGGTCAGATAGGCAGTCGCTCCATGTAAAATACTGGTATTCAGCTGCATCTGGTTAGACTGGCAGCCGACCCCAACACCATTGCGAAAAGGCTAGGCAGATGTTGATAGATGGCGTCCTAGGGAAGGACATAAATGCTATGTTTTGTCCCGGTAGCACATTCCGGATATCCACGCGGACGAAACCGCGGGCAAAGCTAGTACTCAATAATAATTATAACTGCAAAAAAGTAACTCTGACTAACCTTTTCACGGCTTGACGGATTTCGATGATATTTGGCACACAGATAAACTATTCTGGCGTCCCAGACGATTTAGCGTGAAAGCGTATCAAATAAACAAACTCACTTTCGCATTTATAAGTTACTAGCTGACCCGGCGAGCTACGCACCGCCTCAGAAACATTATCGAAATGAGTCAATCCCTTCTCGAGATATCAATAAAAAAACCGTTCCATACAAAATGTATGAGAAAATTAATCTTTTTCATTATTTTGTTCGTGAATTTTTCTCACGTTTCATTAGTTACTAGCTGCGCCCCGCGGTTTCACCCACGTAATGGAAGAATATCGGGATAAAAAGTAGCCTATATGTTAATACAGGGTGTCAGCTACCTCCATACAAAATTTTATCAAAATTGGTCCAGCCGTTTGAGCGTGAAGAAGTAACACACATATAAACACACACACACACCCTCACAAACTTTCGCCTTTGTAATATTAGTGTGATTCTGCTATTCGGGGCAAAGATAAATCCAACAAATCATCACAATATCACAGTAATATTATAAAGGCGAAAGTTTGTGAGTGTGTGTGTGTGTGTGTGTGTGTGTGTGTGTGTTTATATGTTTGTTACTTCTTCACGCCTCTAAACCACTGAACCGATATAGATGAAATTTGGTATAGAGATAGTTTGAGTTCCGGAAAAGGACATAGGATAGTTTTTATCCCGATATTCCCACGGGATCGACATTTACGCGGGTGAAACGGCGGGGCGCAGCTAGTAGATCATAAAAATCGGTCCAGCCGTTCTTGAGTGTAATTAACCCGTCTTTGTTGAAGTGAAAACTTCTTCAGGCTTGTTGGGCATTTTTTGAGATGGGAAAAAACCATTGAATTCGCGCCACTGTTACCGTAACGACACCGCTTCGGATGTGTTGGGCTGTCCTCGGGATATCATCATCATAATCTTTTGAGCCAAAAGACGTCCACTGCTGGACATAGGCCTCCCCCAAGCACCTCCACTTCGACCGGTTTTGTGCTTCACGCATCCAACGAGTTCCTGCGGCCTCGGGATGTACTCGGTTTTAATGTATATCCGATGTGTCAGTGAGTGATGGCAAAGTATTCTGTTTGTGTTTTGTTTTCACTTCTATTGGCACTGCCGGAGTTCCACTGTTTTTTTTTAATTACTTTTTTTATTTATAATATAAAGTTAGGATTTTTGAAACAAAAGAAGCATATCCTCAAAGTACGCACGGTAACTCTTTTACCACATGAATGATTCATGATATATTTCACGGTGCTGGTGTCCATGACTTTTGGCCGCCATACATGAATGCTAATTATACAGCCCTCGTATTTCTTTACGTTTATCTTTAGAATTTTAATTTTGACGATTTTTAATTTAGTGTACGTCATAAACGTCGTTAGAAACTTACCCAGGGGTACCCAGTAACTGGGTTGTGAGGTACTTACTCAGTAACTGGGTTGTGGAGGTCAGATAGGCAGTCGCTCCATATAAAATACTGGTATTCAGCTGCATCCGGTTAGACTGGAAGCCGATCCCAACATAGTTGGGAAAAGGCTAGGCAGGTGATGATGCCATTAGAATCTCTTCAGCGTTTGCGAAGATTTTCGTTTCTTGTCTTGTAAAATAAATTCATTTTTTTTTATCAGCGGGACGCAGATAACGTGCCCCCGCGCGTGATTTTTTACACAACGAATTCAATAAAAACGCGCTTCCGTGCGGGGAAATTGGCTCCGTTTCACGTACCCCGCTGCGTAATGCGGTGCAGTGTGCCAATGGCCTAAAGAAGATGCCCATCCATAGATAATTATCACCCATCTCTCCACTAGTCCAATGCTAACTCTAGGATGCATATCCGTTATGGCTCTTAAATCCTTCCCTATCCTACGGGCACGTCTTCCCTACCATTACCGCGCCCCCGGGTCTACTCCTTGATATGCAATTGTAGCACCATGAAACATGAGGCTACAGGAGCTAGTGCCAATCTATGGGTTCATTCGATTAATCGAGTCTAGTCAAACCACGCTGGGGTCGGTACATTTCATTCATTAATTTTGTTTTAGTAGTACTTTAAAGTATATTTGTAAATGATAAATGAAAGATATTTAATTCTGTAAATTGGTCCCCGAAACCACTTTTAGTAAGTCAAAAATAACTTTCGTTTTAAAACTGGATGTGTTCGGTATTTCCTGACTACTCTGAGAATAAAGCCCAAAACTAAAACCCGACTACTGAAAAGGATGAAACAAGTACCTTCCCGTGGTCGCATGCTATAGCTTTGTATGTTAGTTCAGCGGCATGCGACCACGGGAAGGTACTTGTTTCATCCTTTTCAGTAGTCGGGTTTTAGTTTTTAATCTTTTGTTTTTATTTACTTATTTTGGGGCTTATTTCAGTAATATTTTTATTTTTGAAATGTGCCATTTGATACTCAACATGGCATGATTTAAAAAAAATCTTTTAGGTCATGACTTTATGTCCGCTAGAGGGTGCCATATTCAATTTATTGTGACGTTACATAGCCTCATTTGTCCTATTATGACTAGCAGCTTAGAAGTTATGACGGAACAGATGCACATACATACATACCGGTCAAACTCATATTCCTCCTTTTTGCTTCGCTGTAGTCGGTTAAAAACAAACTCAGAGGTCACAGTCTCTTTTCAACTCCGTGCTTAATCTTGCTCAGGCCATAATATGAGGACCGTGTAGATGAATGTACCTTTCGAGCAAAAAAAAACACACACATTTGAGTGGACCTGTCCAGTCAGTGCACGTGTAGACGAAATTCAATTCAATCTTTAAGTCATTTGAATCCTAATTTAGTTCATAAGTTATTATAATTCAATAATAAAGGAAATATACACAACTGAATTGTTTGAATTTTAACTCTCCAAATATGGTTATAAATATCAAAAACATGTTTGTTTTTGACAAACAAGACTTTCCTTTAACCCTTCGTATGCTTAAACGTGGATCTACGCGAGACACAATGGCTTTTTAATTGTGTCTGTAAATACGGCATTCAATTGGTTAAACTCACTCACAGGCAACACACAAAAATATTAAATGAAACAAAAAAATAGTTCTCTCCAACATTTATTGGTCGAAAAATAAATTAAAAACTTTGGATTTCAACAAAGGCCCGAAATCGTACAAATAAATACCTACAGGGACTACACTTATTTTAACAACATATTTACAAGTTATTCATTACCAAATACTTAGTAGGTACATTTATTTTTCGAACCTCCAGTACTATTTTTACAAATCTCATTGAGGCCACGGACTCTAAAACAAAGCACTCGAAAGGCCCACAAACTCTAAAACCCAACACATTTTCTATAATAGTCCAAGTGCTTTTTGGCCTCACGGCTATACACTTCGAGTGATAAATACCTACATTTAATAATATCGAGTCGTAATATCTACAGAGTGGACTGGTCCTACCAATACTGCAAGCCAAATATTCATGTCAAAAAGAGATTACATTCTATCTCTTTCTAGCCTGTGAATAGTCGACGTGTAGTGCGATCATGGAGCACAACAACCAACCAACAACTGGTCGTTGTGCTCCATGAGTGCGATCGAGGCCATTTTCTACGGCATTGTTCTAGCGTCTGTGGCCTGACTTTTTCCACGAGGCCTCAACTCATTTATACCAATTGAATGTGCTCATTTTTTTACAATAGTACTAAAAGATTGCAGTATGAAGCATTGAGCTTAATATTATTACAGTGGAAAGCGCAAATAAAATGCAGTTTTTTTTTTTTCAATATGGCGTCGTGGTTTTGGCAGCTCATTCAATTGACAGAATGTGTTGGCCAGGCGAAACTTTTTAATCAATTTCGATAACAATTTTCTTTTATTACTATTCGTCCCATAATTCATGCAGAAAGGCAGAGATATTGTTAAAAAAAATATCTAACATTTTTACAAAATGTTTTGAAACATAAAATATATTTTTTTTTTACAGAATTGTCTATGTAAGAATTATGGACATACATAGTTTGAGAAAAAAATTATTACATCATTTAGTAATACTTTTTACAATTAAATATTTAATTAAAATTAATTACACGAAAAGATAAAACAAACCTCTGCCCCTACCGAGAAATTTACATTTTTTTTTCCAAATCAAACCAGAGACATTATGGCCGCGTATTTTTAATAATTACAGCATTAACTAACAATGCAGCTGCAAAATATATTGTACAGTACACTAACGGTTTATACCGTCGCCCTACAACCTATTAAGTATCTTCAAATCTTTAGGGTCCCGCAAGTATTGAAGGAACAAATAAAAAACATACTCCAATATAATACAATTTCATTTCAGGGTTATCTTTTTTGAGCAAAAAAATATTACGGATTTTTTTAACTTTTTCGATGAGAAAAATGTTTGTTCCAATAATATCTACAGAACCCTGTTTCGCGTGACAATTCACGCACTCATTTTTATTAATATCCATTTTTAGGAAAAGTGTGGATTTTTAATCTTTTATTTTTCGTCTTAGGAAATCGCAATGATCGATCTAGTGACCCAAGATTTTAAGCTTATTTCACTAATGCTAAGATTAGTTATTTTTTACAAAAATACCTTTAGAACAGTTTAAAGAGGTAGCTGAAGCTTTTTCATATTTCTAGAATTTTCTCGCTAATAAAAACGTTAAAAAAAATTAAGTACATCGAGTAAAGTCTATAAAAAATGTGAAATAAGTACAAAAGTATCAATAAATTAAAATGTAAAACCTTTATATTAGCGATCGCTAGTAGCACCAATGCGAATATCTCTTAATAAAAATGGAACTTTATTTCATTAAAAATAGTAAAATGAAAAAAATAGTAGGTAAGAGCAATGAACTACTGTGAAAATAACCTTATAAATTCAGTTTTGATATAAATAATCCTGAAGCATAAAAAAACTTTTACATAAAATACAGAAATAATAATAATCGTTAATCCATTTTTTCCAGTCTTCGATCAAAATTAATTCACCTATTTGAACTCTTAATAGAAAACGGCTAGTTATAGTTCATTGCTCTTGCTTTGTAAGTTAAACAAGATTATAATACAGAAATGGGTCATGAAACATTTAGATTTTACAACCTTTACTGAGCAAACAAACGTTTTACCAACACACTTCGTTGAAGCTTTTAAGTTTTTAAGAAAAAAAGATTGAAAAAAAGAAAAAAGATAGGTTATCTTTTTATGGAAAAAATCTTTTAAAGCTTCAACGAAAATTCGATAAAACCAGGCACAAGTTATAGGATTGTTGCTCTCGACTTGAGTTACTAGAACGATCATTTTTTTTTGTATGAACTAACAATTAGCGTTAAAGGAAATTTGTCACAGACAATTAATTTTAGGCTTACAAAATATCAATTATTTTTTAAATATTTCCCAGACAGAAATCTGTTAACATCTTACGTCATAAGATTTGGACTGGTTGGTCAAACTTTTTGTTGACTTTTCTGTTACATAATTATTATGACATTTCTGTAACAAAAGAAAAAATACAAATTCTTAGGCCGTTGCACTTCTTTTAATTATTTTTAAGGAAATCGAGGTTTGCATCGTTTTGATCAAAATTGAGGTTGTTTCGTTTTCACCAAGATACTTAGTATTTAAGTTTCACAAAAAATAATTTTGTCGAGGAGGTAGCATTTTTTTAAACAAAATTAAGAGGTTACTAAGGTTATATTATTTTCGACTGTAAAACAAATTTTAACATAGATAACAACAATTAAGACTGACAGATATTGCCTAAATTGCCATTATAATGATAAACGTAGTCGTAAGCAAAATAATTATTCGTACACGTAGGATTGGCCAGCACGAACGAGATTTCTCGACAGATTTTATTTTTGTTACTTTATTTATCTTTATTTATAGCACTGTGTGACCTGAACCCGCACTTAAGCCACGCCTTTCTGTGACCTAAGTAGGCCATTTTTACACAGAAAAGTGTGCGCTTGGGTCACACGTGCTATAATATAGTATACGTGTGACTTAATGCACTACTTAAATCACTCGTATCATAATGTGCTATTTGTAAATCAACATGTAAAAATTAAATTAAGTATACAGATTTTCGGAAGTGAAACGATATTATTCAAGTCTTAAATGTTACAAAAAAAAAGAAATTCGTATTTTTGAATTCTTCGATGCAAATACCAATATTTCTGTCTGGGAAACATTTCAGCGTTAAATATAAAAATTATGTTTTTTTTTTTTCATTATAAACTAGCGGACTGATTTTCTTTCGAGATTCTGAAAATGAGGTCATCATTTTTAATTAATAACAATAATCAGGCAATAATTATTATTTCTAAGTACACAGCACAACTAATCAAAACTAATCAGAGAGATTACTAAGAAAAAATGTTTGTTCGTCACGCTTGAGTTTCAAATTGTATTGAGATTTTTAAATGCATTGTCAATGTCATTCTGCTCCATTACTCTACCTTTATGGTATTATTATTCAGTGTTACAAATAAATAAAAATCCACCTAAATTATTAATATGACACTTCTGTATCATATAATATAAAGACGAATAGAAGGAGTGATAAGAAGAAAAACACTTCTTTTTAAAAACTTTGCATTTTTTTTTCAGTTGAATGTGTACTTTTTGGTCACCAGGTTAACGAAAAACTGGTGTCTAAACTTAGCTGGTATATGTATATATCTCAGAACTGTGAGATGGTGACGAATGGTACGATATTGCTGTAAGATACCCCAACTATCAGTGTTGTCATTGTCAACTTTATTCCTTTGCGAATACAGAAGTTTAGTGCCACAAACATATCTGACCTGACAATTACTATGCCAAGTGACAAGATAATAATATGTCACTTTATAATCACCGCCAGTGTAACGTCACCGGGCCACCGTTTTGTGGAACTGTAAGTTCTATAAAGAGATTTATAGCAGTGTCATCACCACTTAATCCGATATCTACTTTAGTGAAATGTATTCTAAATTGATTTTTGAGTGACATTTTATTTGTAACAAAATATCCTAATAAGTGTTTTGGTTGCAATGGAATTTGAACTTTGTTAAGTATAACATTCAGTTTGTTGTTGCCATAACTTGAAAATTATGTCAAATTCTTCATGCAAATATACGTGAAATTCTGTCTTCTTTAAACCTTCTCCTAACAATAACCATGTAGGTTGTCGGAACGACATCAAAGCTGTCTTTAATGTTTAATTGATAATGTTAATGAAGGGTCTTCAAAGGAGCGTCGCGCTACCGCCTTGAATAACGTTAGCGTTTTTGTACGTTCAGCATAATTATAGTAGATATCTACTCGTGATTGCTCCGTGGCATTTGTTGTAGTTGTAAAGAATGACGGCCATCGCTGTATACACTAGTTGTTTAAATCGACCCCTTGATATATTCTCATTTTGCGCATCTAAAAATATTTTTGAACACCTTAATACAATGATTGAGCCTCTTTTTGTGAACTTCAAATAATGAATGTTTTGGGGTCCCAAAAATACTAAATGGTCGAGTAACTGCGGCCATCTTGGATGGTGCGCTCGCCGGCACGGTTGGTCACAGTTCAAACCTAACCTTACCCATTTGGTCGGATTGCCCTAGCTTAGTTACTGCGACCAACTTGGTTCGCGCGTGGTTGATCACAGTTCCAACATAACCGAACCCATTAGATAGGGGTGCCGCTTAGTTACTGCGGCCAACTGTGTGAAAAGGACAGAAAGTTAAAACGAGGCTCAATTACTGAAAAAAAGTGTGCAGCATTAGAAGCGCAAAAAGTTTTTAAAGGTTCATTAACACTTTTGAGAGACTTATACACCTATAGGCGTAATAGCAATAAAACTTCTATTGTATCTCGTTCAGTGTCCGACAACCGATTAATTTTAAAAAGTATCCATCATTAGGAGGTCAATAAATTTTTCAAAGGATCAGATAATTATTTCCCACTAGCTAAAGACATAATAATATATCTTAAACTGCTAACAGTAACAAATGAAAAAACTATAGCAATAGATTTGACAAGAGAATCAAATGAAGTACGTTCACTTTTTGATTTCAAAATCCCACTTAAATGAAGTCGGTTAAAAAGAATGACAATAGACAGGTATGCACAAGAAGTAGATTTGTCACAGAACATTTTGAAACCAATATCATAATAAGCTTAATGATTATGCATCACCCCTAAACTGACATAGACATACTAAATCAAATACATATACTCATAATTGCTATAAATGTTGGTACACCTATTACTACTGCCAATCATCGTTTAGAAAGAGAAGTTCTTACTAGTCATGCATCAGAAAGAGACGCCATTAATACATTTAGACCGTCGTCAACGAAGGTGTACGAACTCGTGCTATAGATTTTGGTATGTATTGGGATTTCAACCCTTTGAAACCAAATTCATAAGGTTTATCTCCTCATTATGGGGTATTGGCCTTTCCCCTCTTTCCATGGCATTCATTCATTAATTAGCTTGCTACAGACATAACAATTTTAGTACTGAATTTTGATGTTCGTTTTAAAAATTGTTTTGAATCGTCGCCAAAACGTAATGACGGAATTTATGAAACGGCAAATGGAGAATTGAAATGAGACTATTGAGAATGGCGATGGTCTAATTGTGGAAAGAACGGTAATAAATGTTAATGAGGAATAAAGTAATTGAGAATATAATGATGGAAAGATGGACTTAACGATAAAACTTTAACAAGTCAATCAAAAATAGTAAAAGATGAACCTGCACTATGTTTATAGTAATACACTCACTGATGTTAACATGTCTGTGTTTTATATAAACTGCAAAAGATGGAGAAAAACAAGTGAAGATACACCAAATTCTCACAAACTCCAATCTTAAAATCTACACAATAACCATAAAGAATCATTTAGCGAACAAAAACTATCAAGAAAAGAATATCTCAGATATCTAAAAGATAAACCATCGAAGCAATGCAACGATTTTACGCTCATACTGGGAATGAACTCAATCAAGGTCGGCCATTTTTTATTCAACGAAAGAAAAAACATTTCAAAATGGTGTCGTGTAATGGATTACCCAGATAACTTTAACACATTCAGAATGTAAATTGAATTGTGTGAGATTTTAAAAGGAGGATGAATTAGAAGTTTTGAGGAAGCTTGCAGATATTCATGCTTGTATGACTCATAAAAGCATTAATTGATTTGCCACATAACGGATAAATCGATTTGATACGTAGAAAACTATTCGGTATGATTCATCTGAGAGACTGGCTAGATATATATTCTGAAGAGGATCAGGATCGATTCGATACAAAAGATTGTGAGTTGAATATTTTAAGGAAACTTTGTGAAAGGCTCCATGATTAATATTTACCAGAAAAATATTATGATAAGTTAACAAGGGGTAGCTTGTTACCCAGTAACTGGGTTGTGGAGGTCAGATAGGCAGTCGCTCACTGTAAAGTACTGGTATTCAGTTGCATGCGGCTAGACTGGAAATCGACCCTGGAAAAAGGCTAGGCAGATGGTGATGATTATGTTAGGTTTATAAATTACTGGAAGAGAAAAGACAAATGTCATAATGCCATGAATAAGAAGGAATTCAATGTAAGCGAGAGATGTTTAATTACAAAGGCCAGGTCAGTTGCCAAATGCGGTGATTAAAGTAATATATCAGGGCTTTAGACTTTTACTGGCTCTCGTGAAATTAAATAATATACATTGTGTTAAGCCCACAATCCCAGATCCACCGCAGCTCAAAAATAAACCTTTTGTTTTGAAACGACTCCAATAAATAAATCCACGTTAGAGTCAAAGACTTGAAATTCAGTAACATTATGAAATAAAAATAGCTTGGTCCACCATATTTTCTTGACAAAATGACGCGGGCATCAATCGTTTGCTTTGATGTCAGTAGTCAGTGAATCGGCTCATTTCTTTTCAGAAATGTCCGTTATAATTTTAAAATGGTGTCCTCTTAACGGTTACTTTAAAACGGTGAACCTAAAAATATAATTATAGAGCCAAAGGATGAGCCCTTGAATGAGAAATATAGACTTCGCTGTCAAGAGAGGCTTAGGAAACTTGATGATCAGGATGATATCATGAGAGATGGGTCAGAAAATTTAACACAGAAAGATAACTATGAGGAAGATCTATGCTCAGAATTTGCATAGTAATATTGTGAAAAATACTCAAAACGTAAAATATCTCAAACATTGTGAGTTTGTTACTCACAGAACTTTCTGAACACTAAAGTTAAGTATTCATAATCAGCCGACAATGTTCCCACTGCTAGACAACAGGCCTCTTTACTGTGAGAGGGGGTGGACCATAATCCAACTCGTGGGCAATGGTAGATGTCACATGTGTTCGAATTTTACCGGTTTCCTAACGATGTTTTCCTTCACCGTTTTCAGTGGTGATGGAATAATTTACACGGTAAGGACAATAGGTACAAATTCCTATTAAAAATTTAAATATGTGGCTAGCTTTTATATAATTTTTGATCTATCTCAAACAAAATAATGTAGTTTCACAGCGAAAACTTGTTTGATAGACTTTATTCATGGATAAAGTAAAAGAGAAAAAATTGGCAAGTAACCTCAAAAGTTTCTGTCTAACCACGAACAAAAAAAAATATTTTTATTGTTGCCAGAACAAAAAAGCATCAATTATAATCCGCCATAGCAGAATTAGTTCCAAATATAAAAGAAATGAAAGCTATAAACTAAGGCCAACCTGCACAAAAGCGCGCTTTAAAAAAATTAAGTTTTTAATTGCCATCTTTATTAGAAGCGTTTATAATTATCATTTTTTTATCTTTTGGCAAGCAATCGATGTTTATCGCTATATTAATTGTATACTTACATTAAGTTTTTATGACTTAATTATTAGTTAATTTTCGAAACAAATTAGCCAGCGGATCTAAAATTGTTTATGGTTTTATTAATGTTTAAATTTTTGTAGTTATAGTCTCGGTTATTTGAATGATTTTTTTTTGTAAAATGGTTTCTATGATAAATGGCCAAATTCATTATTTTTGTAAACGGGAACAATATCAACATGTATTTTGATGTAATTTACGCTTTTAACAAGAGCGCCGGAGTCTAACATGTTATTATATTTAATAATCAATTTACAGTTTTAACCTTTTCTCTTGAATTGGGCCTTTTGCAATTCGGTAATGACGAGTTGATTAGAATTTGAAAAGGGGTATCATGTTAGCCAGTAACTGGGTTGTGGAGGCAGGAAACCGACATAGTACTACTATATGAGGAGCAATCATTCATCAATTAGTGTTTTGTCCATAAATTAACGAAATATAACTGAGTGTGGAGAAATCATAATTACTGTAATTATGATATTTCTCCATACTCAGTTGTATTTCGTTAATTTATGGACAAAACACTAATTGAATGATTGCTCCTCATATATACATAGTACTACTATATATATAGTACTTAATACTACTATTTTACTTGTAGCGACTGCCTATCTGACCTCCACAACCCAGTAACTGGGTAACACGATACCCTTATAAAATTCTAAACAACACGTCATCAGCAAATTCCATCCTACAATTTTATTAATGAAGCTCATCGAGATTTGCATTTCAAACCGTTCACAATTCAAAATCCGTCGCCATTTTGTTTTACAGGGGCGTTCAATGCGAAATTTTGAGCATCGCTGTCCGAAAAATAACAAACGAACGGATGAGGCCGTTTGATTCACATGATTAATGCGTTCTTATGATTTATCTTCTAGTTTCGCGTGTAATTTAGTGCTATTTCTTGCTGATCCTGTTTTTATAATAACGGACTGTTTTTTGTTATGTTTTGTATTCAAACAATGCTGTCTACAACTTTGTGATGGCTATGTTTTAGTAAGTTTATTTATGTGTATTTTTTTAAAGATATCTATGCCTACATATACATATATCCATACTTATATTATACTAGCGACTCGGCCCAGCTTTGCACGATTTTTACAACTTGCAAAAACATCGAGATTTTTATTTAAGACAAGTTTAATATTTATGTTTTATACACAACGGTGAACGGACACGGACGGGATAAATTCTCTAAATGACGATAAAAACAGATTCAAAATCCGTTGTGTAGTTTTGATGAAAAACGCAGTCACTTCACACAGAGAGACACAAAAAGCGAATTCAATCTAGAATATGTATATGGATAAACGTAAGTAACTCTGTCTAGGTCGTTAGCGGCTGTTCATTTATTACGTAAGACAATTTCAACTAATTTCTTACCCCCCTCCCCCTACATAAGAAAAAATAAGACTTGAATGAACCCCCCCACCCTTTGAATGTTACGTAAGATCAGTATCTACCAAACTTGAAAAGAAAGAGTAGCAAAAATGTATAAAACATATTTTGCTTACTTTTGTGATCTTAAGTAAGAATAATCTAGACCTAGAGAAGGGCATAAGTTACTATTCAACCTGGGATAAAAACTATGAAATAAAAATTAAAAAAAATACACGCAGATAAATTCGCGGACAACAGCTAGTGTAATATTAAACAAAGTCGCTTTTCGTCTGTGTGTGCGCTTCGTTCTTATTTATAAACTACAAAATGGATTTTGATGGGGTTTTCACCATAATTCACATAATTTATTCCAGAAGATTTATGTGTAAGTATCTATATATCAACTGTCAAAAAATTAAAGTCGTGATTTGAATACACGGACAATTTAAGTACCTAGTCAATTTAATCTATCTGTATAAATAAAATGAATCGCCGAAATGTATGTACGCGCATAACTTCCGAACGACTGCACCAAATTGGATAATTCTTTTTTTGTTGTGTTCGGTATTACCAGGACAAGGTTTGTATGAAAAAAAGTTTCGAAAATTCGAAGAAAAAAGCTGGGGCGAGCCGCTAGTAAATAATATATAACTTCGATATTATAAGCACAAAAATCTATCGCCACATCAGCAGATCGCTCCCGAGCAAAGCAGGGGCGCGTCGCTAGTCCTAACTAATATTATAAATGCGAAAGTAAGTTTGTTTGTTACCTTTTTACGCCTAACTGAACCGATCATCTCGAAATTTTGCATATACGTTGTGAGGTGTACAGAAACGGACATAGGGTACCATTCATCCCGAAAAAAAGTACTGTTCCCGAGGAAAACAACAATAACGTTATTATGATAGTAGATGGCGCCACGTGTTTATTGAACTTTGTCACATTATTTAATCCTGAGGCGGTACGAAGTTCGCCGGGTCATCTAGTAAAAGATTAAAGTTTTAATGCCTGTGCGTCGATTTTACATTTTTTTTTGTACAAGCTTTTATCATAATATAATTGATGATTTGTGATTATGAGAGATAATTCAGTATTACTCGTACAGAAAAGTAACTTTTTCTATTATTTATTAATACTGTATTAATGAAATTTATTAATGTAGACTGGCAATTATATTATCTGTAATTGCTGTTTCAATATGTCTGGCATAATTTATTATTAATCGTCGCAGTTTGTAAGTAGTGTGACCTACGTTTAATTACAGGGTTATTGGAAAAAAAAAACCAACAACCTCTTAAGAGGTCATTGTACTCATCATTATGAACAACTTTTACTACCTATGGGACCAAATCTGAAATCGCGAAAAAAAATATAGCTGTTTCCTAAATTTATGTTCGTGTAACTCGTCAAGGTACGGCTGATTTTTTTTGAGAACTGGCGCTTGCGACAACTAGACCAAAAAATCAGTCTGGAATTGTACCATTTGAAATAATATTAGAAACAAACCTTTTTACCGTCCGTTCAACCGATTTTGACTTCTATCCGGTAGGCATAAGGATGACATTAAAAGCAAAAACGAGGTTACAATACCAACTGTTTACTGCATCTGCCATTTTTCATGCCACCAACACAATAGAAGTCAAAATCAGTTCAACGGACGGTAAAAAAGGTTTATTTAAACGTCTAATTTTATTTCAAATGTAGTATAGTTAATGACAAAAAGCTTAGACCTACAAATAAGTGTTTGAATGGTTATATATACAGTTCTGCAGAGCCCTTTGGTGATTACAAGGGTGAGGTTAAGAAAAGTTATGCAATAACAATCAATATGGCTGCACCAGTTACTGCACACGTTATGAAACTCAATCAGAGATCAATTTATAATGCATTCGCTGACGGCTGAGTTATTTCAAAGGAAATGCTGTCCGATGTTCTAAATGAGGACATCAATACAAAATTAATACATGAACGCAAAAGCATTATCATTGATCGGACGAGAATTACGTAGAACAGACACCAAAGAACGGAAATTATCTTTAAAGATTTCGAAATTAAAAATTGGGTTGAGAAAACTGAGCTTATTGGAGATCATTATAAACCGACAGGAAAATCAAAAGAAGACGATACAAGAAAAGAAACGCTAGCAGCAGTAACACATCAACTACCTGCCTTTTTCCCAAAATGTTGAGGTCGGTTTCCAGTCTAACCGGATGCAGCTGAACAGGTACCAGAATTTTACATGGAGTGAATGCCTATCTGACTACCACAATCTAATCACTGGGTAACACGATACTCCTTAGTATGACTATTTGTCAAACTTTCGGGCTTCTGACTACACAAAACCCCCTGATCAATATCCAGCGTTTGATGGTCTATTATAGAACCTAATACGTGATATTGGCAAAATTGTAGTGTCTCTTCCACCAAAAGCCATTAATAAAGAATTAAATTTGAAGCTACCCGTACAGGCTGTCAAAGATCCACGAATGACAGCTGGGCGACACCAGTAACAATAATAAATGCTCACACAAAAAGTTCCAATAAAATAGAAAGAACAAACTAAAAAACAAAACACCGACGAAATATTAGAAAACATTAGTAGAAAAACAAATGTTTTCAAATAGATATCGAATCCGATAAATCATTATGCGAAGACGTGTCTGTGTCGGTACATACAAGATTCATTTGCATTTATGTTGTTCGAGATTCGAGCTACATGAAAAATAGCCGACGTTTGAGCGAATATATCAGAGGAGATAGATCGTTCTTTATTTTCCTTCAACTAGACGCGGTCAACAACCCGTTTGGCCTGCGAGGTGCCTATGGATATAACTTTCCTTTTTAGGAGAGGGCCGTGTCTACCATTAAGTTAAGAATTGCTTTAGCGAAGGCTTTTCTGGCTTTTGACCATTTTGGAACATTTATAGTAATATAGCAAGGACAATTAATTGTATAACAAATTAAGACTCTACGACAATTTGCCGTGTGTCAAAAGATGATATGTAGTTGTGATTAGAATATACGGATAATTTAAGTTGGTAAACAATTTTTATTGCTGAATGGGCCTGGTTTTGCCTCGATAACGCCTGACGGAAAGCGATGGATGAGGTCTATGATGGAACGAGCGGGCCCAGAAGATGCCTGTTCACTCTAATCTTGCTTTGAATTAATTTCCCTAAATATCTTCGACTAGTCAGTTTATTATTTTGAAATCAAATATTTCGTACAATAGTCGACGCTTGCTATTTTAAGTATAGGTAATAAAACGAATGGCCCATCATCAGATTAAAATAAGATTTAATAGACCGCGTCATCTCCATTGATTCGTATTATAAATTATTGTTGGCAAAATAGATATTGGTTATATAAACAACATAATTTGAAAGGAAAGACCAATTTCTAATGATTGTGAAGTAAAAGATAATTACAGTAGACAGATTTATGAACCTTGTTTTCTTCAAACGTCTTTTTACAGTTTCATAGACAATTAACATAGAAATAACTCCAAAGCAGAGAGAAAGGAGTCTTGTACAGACACACAAAAACTAACAGAAGTGTATGAAATAAAAATTAATGGGACAAAATTAAATTTTATTGCAACAAGACTGGTCGCATAAACATTTTTAGATAAAACGCCTGGAACTTATAGCAAAAGTAGCTGTGTACGTCGTAAAATTAAAACCAGTTCAAATATTGTTGGAATTTCTTGGAAATAACAACGACATTAATGGTAAATGGGTTGTGGAGGTAAAAGAGGCAGTTGCTCCATGTCAAATACTGGTATTCAGGTGTATCCGATTAGACTTGAAACCGATCCCAATATAATAAAGAAAAGGCTTGAGGGTGATGATGAATAACGATATTAATGAAAAATTTGCTTTGTGGTTGTGGAAGGTATTTTGGATGTATAGTACACGAGTCATCATATTAATATTTGAGTTGCGCAAGATATGACATTTATTTGAAAACAGTCAGAATATACCTATAGATTTGGGTTTTTCGGATGTTGATAAGAAATATAGCTAATCGTTTTGGAACAGACCGTGTGGGTTTTAACTTGTTAATCTCATCCTGGGTTTTATTGCGAAATGGCAGGATATAAAACAGAGATAATAAAAAAATGTCAATTTTGGAAGGATACAAATTATCATAATAATTATAATACCATATTTTACACCAGATAAAGGTAAACGATGACCCGGTGAAGGCTGCAGAATCAGTTTGAAACGAGAAGCACAAAACCAGTCGAAGTGGCGGTGCTTGGGTGAGGTCTATGTCCAGCAGTGGACGTCTTTCGGCTGAAATGATGATGATGATAACAACAGATAAACAAACAGCATTGACCAATGACAAAATCAATGATGTAATCCATCCGAAAGGAGTAATATAACCAGTTGAAACTAACATTACCAATAAAATACTTCCAAATGATGAAATAAGACCAAAGACTATTTCCACACCTATAGCAGTCACTAAGATAGATACTGACAATTACTACAACATGATTTTGGACTAAGCAAGCAGCGCCGCGGGCCATAACAATATCCTAGTACAATATCTTTGGTAAACAATTTGAAATAGGTGCGCCGTCAGACACGCCTAGTAATTGTTATACCATAACTTTATAATGTTAAGGCTGAGTAAAATCTAGATATTGAAACTAGACTAAAAGCTAGAAAGACTGAAATTGAGGGAAAGTAGTTGGAACATAATAATAATACCAGCCTATATGACACAATGGTCCTAGGATTTTGTAATATCTTAATTTATAAGAATGTTCTTGGAGTTTCTTGCCCGTTCTTCTCCATAGAGATCTACATTTTGGAATGGGCAACGAGCTTCAACTTTCTGACTAACTGACCGACTCTTTGACGATTCAAAAGTGCCTGTAAGAGCTGGTTCACATTAGGTCGGACCGACAGTTTGCCGTTCACCGACTGCCGGGTGTTGCTGTTCACACTAGACGCCGCCGACCCGACCTAATGTGAATATAACTGTCGGTACGGTCGTTTTACTGCCCGGCCTGGGTCGTCACAAAACAGTTGTGAGTTGGCTTTCGTATAGGATGGACGACGACGACGTTTTCATTGCAATATGGTATTTAAATAAAAGGCAGAAAATAAGGAAAAAGGAAATATTGGGTGCATCCAATAATTGCCGCAACCATTAATAGCGAAATGAAGTTGGAACTTTTCAAACTTTAATCAAAACTTCTACATTAATTTCGCCCTCCATATTGAAACGTGTCTTCTCTGCATACACGTCGACGAAACTGCTTGCGCGAGTGCCGAGAGCGGGGTAATTGGCAGGCGGGTGTCGCCGCCGCTTCGCGCCAACAAATGTGAACAGCGCCATACTTGCTAGTACGCCAATATTATGTCCGATCCGACAGAAATCGTGGCTGGACGTACGGTAAAAGTGTCGGCTCCGACAGTTTGGTCGGGTCGCCCTAATGTGAACGGCGCTATTGACATACATACGCCAATATGGATCCGACACGTTTGTCGGGCCGGTAAAACTGTCGGTCCGACCTAATGTGAACCAGCTCTAAGTAGTTTAATCGAAAGCTAGCTAGCAAGGTTTTTAGAATAAATGGTTTTTGTTTGAGTTTGAACGCAGGCAATGATCACCACGCTTGCTCAAGGCGAATTGGCGTTTTCAGACTTATATTAATATATAAGTCTAGGTTTTAGTAATGTCCAAGAGATAAACTTAGAAATAACATATGAATAGATAAAGCCATATCAGTAACATAACATAATATAACGCGTATATTCCCCGAATCTTGAAAAAGAGACTGTCAATATGTGTGAAAGAGACGCCGCTCTACAAGGACGAACTTATTCTCAAACTCAATAAATACCACATTTGGCCCTTGAAGAAATTAAATTCAAGAGCAAAGATTACTTCATGCTGAAGAATCGACATCAGAAGAACTTTTGTAATTGACATGACACGTTCCAAACTTTTCTGGCATGAAGTCTCATTTCAAAAAGTTTTGTAATAATATTAAAGCTTATTTCGTTTATTATTTATCTATACATTGAGAATTTACCGTCTTATTTTTTTTTTTTTGTGAGACTGAAATGTTTAAGAACATCTTATGTTTTATATATGTTACAGGATTGTTTGTACTTTCTGAATTTATCTTGGACATTACTGGCATCGCATCGGTGATAGAAAACATAGCAAGGAAACCAGGACTTATATTTAATATAAGTCTAAAACCACCTACATGTCTTATGCAAGCGTGGTCAAGTCCCGTGCCTTCTCTGTATGATATAAAAAGCTTTTGTCCCGCAGTGGAACAATTATTATGTTTCAAGTTCTACTTTCCCTCAATTTCAGTCTGTCTGGCTTCAAGTCTACTTACAATATCTAGATATTATTATATTCATTTGTCAGTAGCAGCCTGGAGTCTAGATTTTTGCTTATTGGCAATAAGCTCGCCCGTTTCTGTAGGTATGGGACTTGAAACAGAACTGGTGAAATGTGGGTGTTTCTATACCTCTGCCTATTTCTTGGAAAGAATCAAGCGTGATGTTTTGGTATATGTAAGGGATATATCGTTAATAACATTGTGTTCTCGCAATGAACTAGCTAACTATCATTTAGCCGGTGCTATTTTTAAAACCGACACGTTATTTACTGAACCGGTTACAGCGGGCCTTTGAGAAGTACAATCAACTTATAACAGACTCACAGAGCCGTTCTCAAGTTCTTATTGACCGTAAGAAAGATATTTTAATTCTGTAGGCCTAAAGGCGTGAACATCTGCTCGGTAAAAATCTTAAAATCATTCATTCACTGACAAACAACGCATAGCCTAAACCACTGGGTTAATAAATGTAGAAGCATGAAATTTTGTACACAGAGTTCCTATATATAGCAAAAATGAGCACTGAGAATTTGTTAAAATTCCTAAAGGAGATGAAATTTAGTATATAAGTTCGTCATTTTGATGATCAACAATAGACCAAAAGAGATAAAGAATTTAAAAATAGATCTAGCATTGATTCCAATTTCTATGATCTTCCTAGCGAGAGAGATCTTTGACAGTCGTTACGGATAAAAGAAGCCCGAAAGTCTGGCAACCAAGTCTTGCCAGGGGAATTTTACTACCCAGTAACTGGATTGTGGAGTCGTTCCTTGTAAAATACTGGTATTCAGCTGCATCCTGTTAGACTGGAAGCCGACCCCATCAAAGTTGATAAAAAGGCTAGACCGATGATGTGTTTATCTGGAGTGTTCTCGCAGCTTTATAGTTACTCTAAAGGCAACTCTACAAATCTTCTTTAATAATGTTCCCCTACACATATTAAACCAGAATTTAAAACATCTTTAATACTTCATAAATATGTCCATGATGATATTAAATGTATCATAAGTCCATTTTTCAGCCCATATACATATTTCAAATAATTTAATTAGCTAAATTGCTGAACATAAAATTTAATGAGTTGATATATTTATTTTTATTATGTTGTAAGACAGCCACATCATGGATGAGGTATGATTTTGGGCTTTTATTAATAAATAAATGGTTAGTGGTTACCGAGATGACGACTAATAGAGAAGTATGGAGCAAAAAACATGTTGCGCGGACCCAATATAAATTAGGATAAGGTCAGAAGAATGATGGTGATATTATAGTTAGTGGAGTTTTCCTTTGTAACTGTGTATAATCAGTTACAAAGGAAAACTTCACTAATGACTTTTTCGAAGATACACCTAATATACAGTTTAAAAAAAATGGTTGATTTGATTTTTGGCAGCAGCAAGACCAAGTTTTTGCCGTTTTAATAATTCACTTCAACATTTAAATATGTAAGTGAAAAGGAGGAAAAAAATATCAATGGTTTTAAAGAATCTAATGCCCAGTCATTCTGGCAATTTGCAATGTAAATAGTAAATGATTTGCTGCCTCTTCATAGAAACCAAAGATAATTATGTAATTAAATACAGCTACAAAACGATTTGGCAAGGTATATTAAGTTTCTTTCATAGTAATTGTAGAAACATATTACGAACAATTAAAATCATTGTATATACGTTCGCTGTTTTTGCGCTACATCATTCATCAATGAGGTTGATCATATCAGTTTCTTCATAAGTAGTGTACTGTTATCTACTTTAATTCCTTTTGCGAGAGATGACAAAGAATTTATTCATTGATAGGGTAAGCAGCATTATTAACCAACTTAAAATAAAGAGTATCATTCATTGATTGTCTTATCAATCCGACTTCCTAAAGTGCTGACTCTAACATTTTAATCATTCTTTGTCCCAGACTACCCGATAGTACCATAATGAATGAACTATTTGTTTACAAAAAGCCTTTGTTAGACATTAACATACTAATGGCTAACGAACCCCTTTCCAAAAACATCTCTATTTAAGCAACCAAAAAGACAAACCATTACTACAGTTTAAAAAAAGGGAGAACCACGACGTTTTAACAAGTCCCGAAACATCAAAAAGGTGTGTACAAAAAAAACTACACGTCTAAATTATTACAAACATGCCAGGGAGATTGGTTCGTTCACAATCCCTTCAGAAACTGAAAATAGCTTAAGACAAGTTTAAACAAACGAGCTGTACCCAGAAATGCTAAGTAGACGTTTAACTGTTTGGTTTAAAATAAAAATAGAAGCACTCAACGTCAGTCGAGGCTTGGTTACTTCGTATACCTGTCCGAGTGATTATATTCTTGCCTTTAACAACTTTCGGGGTGATAAATATGATGGGAATTGATACGTTAAAAAAATTGGTCCTAAGAGACGACCTACCCTGTAGGACCCCACAGAAACATTTCATGTTGCGAAAATTATTAATAATAATTTTCAAAGCAATTTATGTCTAGTTTTTATATCCAAAACACTTGATTGTTTACAAGCAGTCTTGTCTAGTCAAACTTAGGTCAGGTGTGAGGGTGCTATTTAATTTCCAGTAGTATACCCATCGGACATACTAAAAGGCCAATTCACGTAATTTAAAACATTCAACATCTAGACGCAGTCTCATCTCGGCGACAAACAAATGTCAAAAACATGAAAATTAGAGGTATTTTTGACAGATTGAGACTGAGATCAGACACTGTGAACGAAAATTATGAGAATTGCCCCTCAGAAGTTGAAGTAACAATAAAAGATGCACCGTCTAAACAGTGTTTCGATGGTACATCTTTGAAGATGGAAGTCATTCGCTGGTACAGTTTTGTATGCCATAGCGAAGAAACTTAAGTCGTATAAATGTAGCTTTAGGTTATTCAACTAGAAAACGGTTTCAAACGTTGAAATGGCTACTATAGTAAACTATATGGGCTACGCTTCATTATTGGCAAAGATACGGCTCTTAGTTCCAACTAAGACATATGTTGGAATCAGGCAAAGAGCTATTGTTCTCCATAATTTATTGCTTCACGCTTTCTCTAAAGGGTTGTTGAGCAATGACGTTCTAATGTTAATTGCGTTAGCACAAGTCTGAACTATGATTTGAATTGTGTATTTGGAAGTACATACATGTGAATATTAAGAAGGTGATATAAAAAGAATATAAAGCACATGAAAAGCGACTTTATATTCAACAATCTTCATGAAGATACATGGGAGCTAGGAACTTGCAAAACATGATTTTAAAACGAGATAGAGGAAAAGATTTCTTCATAGTCTGGAATAATCTACAATAGCTGACATCAATGACATTATAAACTAACTTTGAAATCATTGTAGGACAGCTTTTCCAAACAATATTAGTATCGGCTTTCTACACAACTGTAAATCAGTACACAGATAAAAGCAAATGTGTTAGACCCTGGTAAAAGTCAAGTTTAATAACTTCAGGCAAAAGTAGACTCGGAATTCCTACCATTACGACCACATAAGGAAATGATGAGACTTTTGTTACCAAAGATATATACACGCCAAAATATACCAGTCTATCGGTCAAATTCTCACATGCTACTCAAGTTTCTTTTTAGTCTCATGCTGTCCTTATCACTCGAGAGTGTTGTAGCGACAGAAAGACTTTTAATTATTGATAGGCTTGCATTTGACCACTGCCTCACTTGATGGTAAGCAATGATATGGTCAGTGATGGAGCACGCTTGCCTAGAAGTAACCTATTCACTCTCAAAGCCACTATAGCTATCGGGAACCATAGACTCTGGCTGGGAATTGCACTTTTCAGCTTTGAGAATATCCAAGTCATATATTACGTAGTTCATCTTATCGATTTCGATAACGGTGACCCTTAAAAATCACTTCCTTGCATATGCCAATGGAATTTAGTTTTGAACACCCGGTCACAACTAAAACAACAAAGTTGGCCTGCAGTATTGTATGTATACATGTAGGAGGGCTTTATAGTAAGAATTCGGGGGTATATGAATGTTTGCAGTAACTAACACCTTCCAAGTTTTCAGTGTTGTGACGCATTGAGTACTTGCGTCAGGTGTGTACGCATTTTTCCTGGACTAAGGTGTGTTAAGGCGTATTGTTTAAACCATCGAAGTGTTTGGGGCGTATCTTCCGGTAAAAAACGTGTGAAATGTACACATAAGGAGATTTGTAACGATACAAATATCCGTCGACGAATGTCGAAGTGTTTTTTTTAGGAATCTTTTTGTTCTACCTCTCACAGAGAGGTGACCTGTGTCCTAGCATGGCAATATTATAGACTGATTAAGATCTTTATGTTTCGAAATAGGATTGGGACTGTCTAAGCTGTACGAGATGAATATTTCGCCAGTCGTGGGAGGCTAAGTTCATTGAAGTAGATAATAAGTATTGTCCTTTCGAAGGATTTGTTTTTAATGGTCTTAGCTAAAGCAGTGACAACCAAGTAATGAGGAAGATGAAACATATTTGTCTAATATTCGCCATATTTATCTTTCAACAGGCCAAACAAGTATTAGTGTCGTTTAAGAGAAATGGGCACATTTATCAAGGTTTCCATTTTAGGAGAAATCAAATATTTAAACATTCTTTTTCTAGTTGCGCATAGCTTTCGAGAACAGAAATTTTACAAGTCACGACTGATTGAGGCATCATTGCCTGCTGTTTATTTTTACGCTCAAATATGCATAGTCTAAAATCGATTTTCCATTACAATTTTTGTTTCATGGTCATCATAAAACTGGTTGTCAGTAACTGAGAACCAGAACTTACTGTAGTATTGACATTATTCAAAGCAGCCGGTTTAATATTGTCTTAAAAAAATATAGGTATAGTATAATATGGCGGGACGTATCGTAAGAAAAGTTTTGAATAAAATGTGGATGTGAAAGAGCAGCAAACAATCAAAATAATCAATGGATGAATTTCTAAAGATGATGGAGGTGACTACCGAGATGACGTACAAAGATAGCTATAGTGTCATATCGTAGGACATATTGTAAGAAAAGTTTTGAGTATGAATGTAAATCAACATTATTTGTATGGCATATTTTTCCCCAACTTGTTTTTTTTTTCTTTGAGTCATGTTTTACTGGTAGTAAACGAATTTTCTTTCTTTCTGAATCAATAGTTGTGTTAGATCCCGGTAAAAGCAAAGTTGAATAACTTCAGGCAAAAGAATTATAAAAGGCTACAATAGTAGCAAAAGACCAGATAAAAAGTGGATAAATTTTCGAAAGATGATACCGAGATGATAGCGGATAAAGATCTAAGAAAGAAATAATTCTGTACCGACCTCAAAATAGACCGGCACGAGGATAATCATGAATATCGTCTATGTAAAATTAAGTTAGTCAACTATGTGTGTGTGTCCAACTTAACCTCATAAACGCTCATACACGGCCGGATTCTATATTTAAAAGCACATTTGTTTAGAAAACAATGCATGACCAAAGTCACTGTTAAAACCGTTTTGTTTTTAAAAGAGAATGAAACCTTTTTATGTGTCACGTTCTTTTTATCTTTAATTAGCCCTATTTTTGGAACGATAAAAAGATTGTCTTGTCTGTTGTGGCCAGATGTTTTTCCATCATTCTTTAGTTGGTTTTTCTGGTAAAATTATTGTTTTTGTAGTTACCGTTGCTATGAAAATGATTCCTGCCATTTTTCTTATTACTTCATACAGTTATTTATTGTGTATAAATCTCTGAGAATTGAGACAGATAGCTTCGTCTGTCACATTCTGAATGAATTATAGGCTCATTTTAGCTAGGTCGAATATCATTTCTATGACATGACTCATTATAATGAGCCCTCTGCTCAAACCCTTGGAATATGCAAGTTGATACTTATTTTGTTGTATTATTAGAAACGTTATGAACATCTACTTCCGTATAATACCTTAATCTTATCTAGTTTCCCTAAAAGACTTATCTGAGAGATTGCGTTGTGTCTCAGCTTCACAAAAAATTGCGTCACGTTTTGTGAATAATGTTTAAGCTTTTCCGATGTTTTGTTTTACGTAAATATGTATCTCATTTAAGTGTTTTCTCAATACAATTTGAAACTCATTCGTTTTGTTCTTAAAAACTACCTAAAATATATCAACTGTCACTATTGAGTTATGGCTAACAGAAAACCGGTCTATTTCGTCTACTATTTAACTATTTGACTATTTCGTTATTATGATAAACATGTTTTTCACACGTTTCAGTAATGGCACCATAGTGCTTAATCCGTATCTTGGTAAAAAATGAAATTTTCATTGTCATGAAACATCTATGAAAATTCCATCTTTTCGAATAGGTGTAGGTCTCAGAATTATTATTTATTTAGCTAAAAAAAGCCTGTTACTATCTTTGTTACTTCATTTAGCTAATTTTTTTTTAAATAAAAAATGGCGGAGTTTTTGACATTTCATTGACTTTTTACCGCCATTTCCAAAGATAGTGACGCGCTTGTTATTCGAGCAATTTATTTTCGTTAAATAAAAGAAAAAAGCTGAAATGCAAAAATCAGTCAAGAAAAATGAGGTGAAAAGGCTTCACTTTTAATACATAAAGGGTAAATATATCACATAATAAAAGCATATTATAAAGAGAACAAATACTAAAACCAAAATCACAGTTTTCTAGACAAGATTCATAACTTGTCCAAAGTTTTTCATTTATAGTATAAATAAATTCTAATTAATGCATTATCCGTTGTGAAAATAATAAAACAAAAGCTTGTCTTTTGAACTAAAAATTAAAAAAGCTACCTAATTTTTTATATACGTTTTCCTATATCTGCATTTTGATCCATTAAGAACCCTAAGTCTTATTCAAATATCCTTTGCATAATGAAAAATATAAAAAATCGTTAATTCCTAAATGGTTTAAGAAACCTAATTTTATCATACATGTTAACATTTCTTTATATATAAATATATTTAACTGATCGTAGACTACAGTTTGATGTCCTCTAATGAAATTTACTTCACATATTAGTTCGATTAATCAGTAGGCCCATTATACTTAGATAAAAATTAGGCTTTCGTGTTCCTTAAGACTAAACTTTTGTCAAATTGGAACTTGTTCGGAACTTCAGTTTTTCACATCCCTAAATCACCATTCGATTACTTACAACTCGATAAGATCCACAATCCTTAGGGCACATCACTAATGCAGTACACCACTTTAGTTTTATATCACACAACGCACAAATTCACGTGTAAATAAGAGTGTCAGGGCGTAAATGCAGCGTGTGTAAAGTTTGTGTGGTGGCCGGGCCTGGTTTGTCGGCGAGGTCGGGACGCGGTGGTCGCGCCGCCCGGGCGCACATTCACCGAGCCAGCGGAGCTAGCACAGCACTCGCTGCCAGTGCCAAAGCGAGCGACGAAGCCAGCGCTGCCCCGCGAGAATGAGACAATTCCTCACTCTTGATCACCTCATTCGGCGTCTTGTCGTACTTGTGCGTCTTTTTAGTCACTGGCTTCATTGTTGTGGTCGTTGTGGTGGTCGCTGGGGTCGTTGGCGGCGGTGGGGGCGGCGGGGGTGTTGGCTGAGGTATGGGCGCCGGAGATTGCTCCTCCGGCTTGCAACACACCCGGAACACTAGCTTCATATTATGACTCAAACATCGACCCCCGATACGTCTGTGCAAGTCATCTTTACTGGACGTCGATATGAAATAGTAGTCCTTTCCAGGGAGGAACTCTAAACCGCCCGGCTGAGGAGTGAACGGTCGGAAAGTGATGGTGAAAAACATCAATTTGTGCGGTTTATCGCATATAGCGATTATTCTGGGGTTCGGATTAGTTATTCTACATGTATCATATTCTTCTTTGCTCACATTATAAATTATATATTTTTCCGTGTCCTCCTCAAAAGTCCCTGGGGTATACACTGGACAGATTATGTTCACTTGGTCGTATTCAAACTGAGCGTTTCCTTTATTCAAGTCAAATACATGATCCGTGTTGTCTATTCTGAATATGCTGTTTGTGGTGTTCCAATGTATGTAAAAGGACTTTGCATAGTTCCCCATCACGCTCTCGATGAAGAAAATAAGCACAAGGACGGTCCACGGCGTGTGACGGAGCCCAAAGTAAGTTAGCGACACCATCCTGACTGGTTTACTCGACTAGCATTATTCAACGAAGATGCTACAAAGTTGCTGTTAACTACACACTATCACCCATACACCAATCCATATTTATATTCCACGATCACTATACATCACTGAACGTCCACAATTTCACATATAAAACACGATCAATCCATTCAGAGGCGACGCGATGGGTCCTCCATGTTCTCCGTCCGCTAGATTCTATTCAACGATAAATGTGGAATTCCATAGGACGTGGCCCGTTCAAAACGCGTTGAAAACGACGCTTTCCTTGGTTTAAACACTGGTTTGAACTTCACGGTTGTGTTACACAGCTATTACTGTGAGGATAAAGTTGAAATTAATCAATACATCACAGATTTTTTACAATACAGAGGTGTTCTTTGTATTGAGAACGGGCGACGCGGACTGGGACGGGCACGTAAGCGCCGCGCGGTGGTCGGCCGAACTACTGGAATGCGACCTGCGGGCTCGGTACGCATGCTCGCCCCTCCCGCGCCCCTGCACCCCCGGTGTTACCGACGCGTTCCGAGCTTTGCGGAGCTTTCGCTCCGTCGCCATTTTAGTTGTTGCCCTGTACGAAAATAAAAAACGTTGTTGAACCCGTAAATTAACTAACCAAACTGTATTTTTTACTATAAATCTAATTAATTTCCTTCATAATTTTGGAATCATAAATAATTTTTAATCGAAAGTTTAAGTTAAGAGCTTTTTGGTTAGACACGAACGCATCCGTTAGCGGCCATTGAAAAAAGTCCACAACTGGTTTATACAGTCGTAAAAGGGTATGACGCCGCCGTACAGCGGACGATATTGCACACAATAATCATTTATAATTTTATGCTAATTATGCCAAATGATTTTATTTCGCATAAAAAGTTCTTTTTTTATCTGTCGATGTTATTAATGAAGCTCTTAGTATTCGAGTTGAGGTTTCCATTGACAATTAAGAATCGATTATTATGGCCGAAAAGAATGATGATTACAATCTGTAAATTTTTTTTTATTGGTTGTAATGATATTTAGGATTTCATTGATTATTAATTATATTCTTATTATGATTAGATTATAGGGTTTTATATCACAATTTTATTTAGTTTTAATTTTATTTTAGGCCTATTTTTTTTTGACATTAAGTTTTTTTTTTTATCTACAGTAGGTAGGTAATATTTATGATTAACTGTGTCATTTCATTATTTGCCAGATAGATTGGTTTCGTATGAGCTAAATATTTAATTAAAATCGGAACAGATGTAAAATTAAAAGAATATTAACTCTTGGCTATTATATGAAATGCTGAAGTCGATGTATCGAATAATTTTGTGATAATTTAGATGATCTGTAAAAGTAGCATGTGATAATAGTCATTTTATCACTGACCACACATACCTAGGTACTTTGATATTAAATATTAATACGTCGATTATGTTGGAAAAAATAATTATCGTAAAGTTGAGGTTGTATCACATTATTTATTAAGAAAAAGAAACGGTATGTACGTTTACATTTTGGTCAAGTAGGTATTCAACTTTTGTATTAAATATGATGTTTTTTTCGTGATTTCAGAGTTGGTCCCATAGTGAAAGTTGTTCATATTCATGAGTAGAACAGCCTGTAAAAATTTGGAACCGGTAAAAAAAAAACCGAGTGTGCTTATGACCACACGACTGAAGTGAAACTTCAAACGTATTTGGCTATGAGAGGAAAAGAGAAAGAAAATGTGCGCGTGCACTGCTTTCCACTCAACTCCCGTTCGCCTCGCCCGATCACACTTTTCGTAACGCTTACGTCACGCGTTCGCCAGCTTACTCCCCAAGTCAAGCGTGCGTAAAAAAGTTTCATTTCAAAAATCATCCGGTATAAAGCAATGGATGAGCAATATCTTTCAAAATGATTCAGATTATGACTGATAGTGAGTTAGGTACGCAATTAGGTATGGTGCTGGACAAAATATAGTTATAAACAGTTTATGGAGGCGTAAGCAGGTAATTGATGTCATTATAAAAACATCACTCTAAAGTCTAAAATTACATAAAAGTGTCAAGCAGTAAAATGTGTCATTAACAAACTGTGTAATTGGCTATTACGAGTTGCCGTAATGGTCTGAAGCAGATTTAATGCCTTTTGTAGACAATAGACTTATGAGGACGTAATAAGGTAGTTTGGGCTTGGGTTCATAATTATATTTATAGGAAATAACTTAAACGGTGGTCTTGTAATAAAATAATATTGTCTTAGCCAAAATTAACGGTTATTTTATTGGATATTAGCAGCGCCCCGCGGTTTCAGCCGCATAAGTGTCGATCCCGTGAGAATATTGGGTTAAAAAGTATTATATGTGTTAATCCTGGTTATAAACTATATGTGTGCCAAATTTCATCAAAATCCGTTCAGCCGTTTCTGCGTGAAGAAGTAACAAACACACACAAACTTTCGCCTTCATAATATCAGTATGAAGTGTAATAAACTGTGTGCCAAATTTCATCAAAATCCGTTCAGCCGTTTGTGCGTGAAGAAGTAACAAACATACAAACACACTCACCAACTTTCGCATTTATATTTAATACTAGCTGCGCCCCGCGGTTTCACCCGCGTAAGTTTCGATCCCGTGGGAATATCGAGATAAAAAGTAGCTTATATGTTAATCTAGGGTGTCAGTTACCTCCATGCAAAATTTTATCAAAATTGGTCCAGCCGTTTGAGCGTGATGAAGTAACAAACATATAAACACACACACACACACTCACAAACTTTCGCCTTTATAATATTAGTGTGATTAGTGTGAAGTGTGATTGCATAACGCCTGAATCCCCCGAAGGGTAGGCCCTTGATTCGCCAGTTATGTTTAAGTCTCAATACCTAATGGAAGCCTATTGATGGCAATAGGCTCCAAATCCTCTGCTGGAACACAGGGTAGATCCAGTGCGGGTTCGAAGATGTCACTGTCTTCGATTTTTTGGGTTTAGGCCTAGGACATGCCGGTTTCCTCACGATGTTTTCCTTTACCGTTTCGAGAGCAGTGGTGATGAAATAATTTACACAAAGTAAGGTGCCTGCCTGGGTTTGAACCCACAACCTACAACTTGGTAAGTCGCGGCCATTACCACTGAGCCACCACTGCTTTTACTATGGGCGTGACGATAGACGTGGGCGGTATTTATGTCATCATACCATAATACTAAAGTATGTTTTCAAAGAGTCCAAGGTTCGGTTCCCGACACAGAGACTCATTAGCATTATGCAACAAATCCTACTTAATTAGAGATGATACGGTTTCTGGTGGGTGTAGGGAGTGTATACGTTGAGGATTACGTAGGACAGGTTTTTTTTTCTTGATAGAAAAGGTGAAATAACTGAACTGGCATGTCATGCATTGTGTGCAACTTTTCTCAAATGATGCCATAATTAGTTTTATTTGTTTTTAGAGTTGGTATATCCATCTTATCCTAATTAATATTATAAACGTGAAAGTTTGTGGAGACGGATGGATGGATGGATGTTTGTTACTCTTTCACGCCAAAACTACTGAACGGATTTGGATGAAATTTGGTACACATATAGTTTATAACCAGGATTAATACATATGATAGTTTTTATCCCGATATTCCCACGCGATCGGAACTTATGCGGGTGAAACCGCGGGGCGCTGCTATTCAATTAATATGGCTTTTATTTTAGAAAAAAAAAAATAGGGTCCCACGAAAAAAAATTCCACGCGGACGAAGTCGCGGGTATCAGCTAGTTTACAAATAAATTGCATTGATTTTAGTCGCCCCTTCCAAAAGGTCGTTTCGTATGGAGAAGAACGGCCAAGAAATAATTCCTTTGCCTCATTCCAAAAAAAAGACTAAGTTTCTCAGTTCCCCATGAACCCATGGCCACCTTAACATTCCGCCCCAGTTCTTCAGCGTCACCTAATGCGTATTATACGTACGTTTGACAAATCCTATTAACGAGTATAGGTACTAGCCATTTAGCCCTCCGAACGAAATAGGATTGGCTAAAGACCGGATTTGTGAATCCGTCAAACAAAAGTGGTTAATTGTTGGTGAATATTCATTATTTTATCGAGCTGTTTTTTTTGCGGACCAGTGGCGGATTTACCAATAGGCTGAGTACGCTGGAGCCTAGGGCGGCAGATTTTAGGGGCGGAAAATTTGAGGCTAACATTTTATTTAAATGTCTTACTGAAATTAAAAACATTAATATTTTATATACCTACCATGTTTTTTTGGAAAGAATAAACAAAGTGAATGCTCAAATTCAGGCTTCTACCGTAGATTTTATCACAGTTGCCGATCTTTACAAATCTCTTTGCGCAGTTTTCCGGAGCTGATGAACGAGAACATTTTAAGTACAGTGGATTTCATTAATAACGACCTCGGTTATAACGACTTTTTGGTTATAGCGACGTCAAACTTACGACCCTTGAATTTAAAGCATACTTTCGTAAGAAATTCTTTCGGTAATAGCGACTTCGGATATAGCGTCAATTTCGGGTATAGCGACCTGTTTTTGTGAATCATTTATAACAGATTCCTAGAAATCCCTTGCGGATATTGCGACTGAGTCGGCAAAGTCACAAAGACTCATTCATAAAACTATTAAGCTTTCTTATCCTTTGTTTAGATTCACAGATGGTCAAACAAATGCTTTGTTTGTATGTAGGACTGCTTAGCACGTGTACGAAGTTAAACTTATGAATACACCTTACAGCGTGCACAAAAAACTAAACTTAAACAGTGCACGTTTTTTCAATAACACCCGTGTATAACATAATTAAATAAATTATAGGTAAATACATATGTACATGGCTATTTATTATTTCGGATATAGAGACCTCCGGATATAGCGACGATTTTAAAGTGGTCCCTCTGCCGTCGTTATAACCGAAATTCACTGTACTTACCTATTTTGAAGAAAAGGCGAAGCGTTATACAAAAGACATGGGACATTATTGTAGAGGTGGGTAGGGCCGGCAAAGTTTGAATAGCCTAAGTACCTACTGGCGGCAAATGTGTAAATCCACCACTGTTGCGGACCCTATGGCAATCGACAGTTTTGTCAACAAAAGTTCGTGGACCGTGATCATTAGCGTCCACAACTGTTAAAATAATAATTATTGTCATTCTCCCTTATCCCAATTTACTTGTGGTCGGCGCAACATGTCTTTTTCTTCCATACTTCTCTATTAGTCGTCATCTCGGTAGTCACCCCCTTTCTAACCATATCATCATTCACACAGTCCATCCATTGTTTCTTTGGTCTTCCCTTACTCTTATAGCCATCGACATTCCTACTTAAAACTGATAACTAAGTCCTGACTGAATGACGGATATATCAACGCACAGCCTAAACCGCTGGTCCTAGAGACATGACATTTGGAGAGTGTGTTCTTTGTGAAGAGTAGGCATCCTCTAAGAAACGGTTTTTCTAAATTCCACCCCTAAGAGGGTGAATGGGAGGAGGGTGAAATTTCATGCGGACGAGGTCGTGGGCAGAAGCTAGTAATAATATAAATAAAGTCCTCCAGACCGAATTTCGGCCACGGCGGCCAATCTCAACGGAGACTAGCCTTCGGCGCTGGAGATATTATAGTGCACAAGTGTGCGCGCAGACACAGGTGCACTCCTTCTTCCCTCACTCTCATAGTCCGATGGTACGGCAATCCGACACGACCGGAGAGAGATCAGGCGCACAAAACAGACGTACAATAATATTATAACGTATTTTCTTTCTTTGTCTTCTCTCGTAATTTTGTCTTTTCTCTCGTTGGGTCGTTTGGTCTTTTCTCTCGTAATTTTTGTGCTAAGTAATTGAACCAAATAATGCCATGATTGAAGAATTGGCCCCTCGGTACGGTTCTAAGGCCTGTATTTGGGAACTTAGGTTCATTTTAGGGGTATTAAATTCCTTAAGGGTCGGTTTACATCTGACGGAAGATGCGTCGCGTATTATCGGCCGCGTAACGCCAGAACAGACAATTATATGATAAAATATTCAACCTTTCACACTCAACCGATGATGCGTTAGAGCGTCGAGCGAATAAATAGACGCAATCGAAGTTACGCCCTCCGGACGCATTTTCCGTCAGATGTGAACCGACCCTAAGGGACATCGTATTATAGCAATGGTACCCAAGTAGCAACCAGAGCACATATTACTCTGTGACCGGAGGGGCAATTCTCGTAATTTTAAGAAACTTAACAGTCTAATCTCAGTTTCTCAATCTGTCAAAAATAACTCTGATTTCCCTACATTTTTGACAAGTTTTTGACATTCATTGTTTGTCGCTGAGATGAGACTGCGACTAGATTTTGAACGTTTGAAGTTATGGGAATTGGCCTTCTGGTGTCAGGATTTAGGACTGGTTGAAGACAATATAGGCTTATCCCCTATTAGATGGGACAAAACTAGTGAAATGTGAGTGCCTGACCCCTCTAGGAAAAAAAACAGTCGTGATGTTATCTCAAGTACCTGATGTTTGTTTATGTCATGTCAAACATGTTTACCTAAACATTAGATAAGCTTCCTATATTTTGTAACGTAGGTAACTTGTTAATAAAAAGTAATAATTTACTACACATAAGTCTCAATTCCGTCCGAATATCGGGATAAAAAGTATTCTATGTCATAGTCCCGATCATGGTCTACCAATGTGCTAAATTTCATCCAAATCCGTTCAGCTGTTTTAGCGTGAAAGCAAAACATACAAATATACAAAAAAAAAAATATTTTTGTAAAATAAGTTTTTTAGATTATAATTTAGGAGATTACTATTCACCTCTTCTTATCCCCCGAGGATTACAGTCGTGATGTTACGTTTAAGTACATACCTACCTATGTGTTTACTTATGTCATGTCGAACATGTGTACTTAAGTAGCAGATAAGCTTCCAATGTCTGTTACGTAGGTAAATATTATAACTTGTCCGGACGATAAGTAGCCCTATCTTGTAATGTGTCAGTTTGTTTGGCTCTCCGATATCGGGAACTACCGATTTTGATGTTTGTCAACAGTGTCTTATATTGAGAAAGTTTCAATTCGATACGACTGTTAAAATTGGGCTTAGTAATAACAGCCGCATGCGTCGGTCGATCAGGTTAAGCTGTGCTTGCAGCGGTTGGTCCATGGTTGAGTGACTATTTTCACATACCAAGTGCCTCGGAAAGCATGTTAAGCCGTTGGTCCCGGCTGTCATTCGTAGATCTTTGTCAGTCGTTACGGGTCGTCAGAAGCCCGAAAGTCTGACAACCAGTCTTACCAAGGGGTATCATACCAGTAACTGGGATGTGGAGGTCAGATAGGCAGTCGCTCCATGTAAAATACTGGTATTCAGCTGCATCCGGTTAGACTGAAAGCCGACCCCAACATAGTTGGGAAAAGACTAGGCAGATGATGAATTAAAAGTAGATTAAAATTTAATTCTAAGATTTAATACATTGTTTGTTAGTTAGCTACAAGTGAAGCTAATGAAAGCGTGTTAATTACGTAAGGGACATAATAAACCAGGGAAGGGGCCCGTTAGGGCCGAAGCCTGCCGGGTCAGCGGGACTGTCCGAAAGGGTTACCGCTACCCCGGAACATAAAGGGCTAAGGAAGGAACACGGATGGGTTTTAAGTCAGTAAGAGTCTGACAGTCCCTTCCGCTCCACCCAGAGTGGGAGGAGTCATTTGACGACTTCCCATCCACATAAAAAGGGACATAATAAAGAGAGTATAGTGCTAATGAAAATAAAGATCTTTTAAAGTGGACCAACTCTGAAATATGAAAAAGGAAATCAGCTGTTTCACTTTTGTATCGAACGATTTTTTTATTTTCGTATTCATGAGTGGGTACCTACTCCAGTCCCTTAAAATATGTCTCTTCTTTATTTTAAAAGGAGCAACTAGGCTGCAAGGTTTTGATACACAATTTTTATATACCCTTTTGCCTACGAGAGTAATAATGTATTAACCTGTATCTATACATATTAGGTATATATAGTATACTAATATGTATTATAAAATTCGAACGTAACTCTGTCTGTCTGTAAGTTACCTTTTCACGCCTTTTCACTGAACGAATTTAGATGAGATTTGGCAGAGAGATAGATTACATCCCGGGGAAGGACATAGGATATTTTTTATCCCAAAAATCAACCTTTAAGGGGGTGAAAAGGGGGGTGGAAGTTTGTATGGTGAATAAATAACCGATGAACCGATTTATATGAAATTTGGTATGGAGATAGTTTGATTGTGGGGAAGGATATAAAATATGTAGTTTTTATCCCCGAAATTATCCCTTAAGGGTGTAAAAAAGGGAGTGGAGATTTGTAAACGGAATCAATAAATAAAAAAGGACTATAATACTTTTACCGCGGGTGAAACCGCGGGGCACAGCTAGTGTATGTATATATTATTTGTATAAAAGCCCCTATACGAGAATTTTTTTAGCAATTCTGGTGCCAGCTATGTTTGGATATAAGTAATTGAATTTTCATGTTCTGAAAGTTTTTATGAAGGTTTTATCATTCACCATTCGTTAGCAATCCTGAAATAAACCAAATAAAATAAAAAGTAACAACCATAAAGGTAGATGTTATAGGTACCACTAGCGCCATCTAGCGCCGTAGACGTGCTTATCATAAAGTGCAAGTTTAAAGTTTCACAATACATTAGTAACGTAATATCTTCTGTTTGTTTGTTTGCTTTATTGATAGTCTGCACCTTAGGGTTGTGGGACACTGCAGTGTAATGCCTTGCAAACATTACAGCAGCAGTTAGGTACCCTACGGTCGTCCCCAAACTCAAATCAGTTTTGCATCGCTATTAAGAGAGAGTTTTAAGAATTTGTGGTACATTTAATCTATTCATTGGTACTGCAAGAACAATTTAAGAACATTTAAATTGAAACGTCTATAAATTACGAAACCGACTTTGGCACAGTCGACCGCATCTAAATGGTAACACTTGGACCTTGAACTGGCCTTACGTATTAGTTAGTACTGAGTTTCGATTGAGTACGAGGTCCGCTTATAGGTACTGGTTTTTCTTTTAGGTCATAGGTTTTTTACAGTAATAGGAGCTCCATGTACAGATGTCAGCACATGAAGCTACTACAATGTGTAAAATTTATGTAATGGATTTTCAACTTTATCGCTAAAGCATTAGGTTTAAGGTTGATTGGGAAAATTTGACAGTTTTGGGTAGCTTGATGTGCTGGCATCTGTAACCATCATAAATAAAACTACCTGCATATTTCCCACTGCAGAGCAAATTTTTTTTTAAAGTTAGCAATAATGAGAGAGTATTGTTACATCTCAAGGGAAGGGCTTGTGGCTAAGTAATATCAGCCTCACGGGTCGGTCGATCAGGTTAAGCTACGCTTGCCGCGGTTGGTCCGTGGATGGGTGACCATCTTTACATACCAAGATCCCTCCGTGGCTCGGAAAGCACGTTAAGCCGTTGGTCCCGGCTGTGTTTCGTGGATCTTTGACAGTCGTTACGGGTCGTCAGAAGCCCGAAAATCTGACAACCAGTCTTACCAAGGGGTATCGTATTACCCAGTAACTGGGTTGTGGAGATCAGAAGGCCAATTCTCGTAATTTAAAACGTTCAAAATCTAGTCGCAGTCTCATCTCAGCGACAAACAAATGTCAAAAACTTGTCAAAATGTATGGAAATTAGAGGTGTTTTTGACAGATTGAGACTGAGATCAGACTGTGAACGTTCTTAAAATTAGTAGAATTGCCCCTCTGATAGGCAGTCGCTCCATGTAAAATACTGGTATTCAGCTGCATCCGTTTAGACTGGAAGCCGACCCCAATATAGTTGAGAGAAGGCTAGGCAGATGATGATTGTAACATCTCAAGACAGTATTTTATAGGTACCTATCATTAAATAACATAACATGTATATATCATCACGCCTATAACCTCGAAAGAGTTAGGCATTAGTGTATTGTGTACCTAAAGTACATCCTCATTTCGCCAGTTATGTTTAAGTCCCATGTAATGGAGGACGAGCCTATTGCCATCAACCGGGCACAAATCCAGACTCCGGGCTGCTACTGAGAAATTGCAGATGGAAAAATCTAATAACATTTTGCCCGACCCGGGAATACCTATATATCCCAGGACCTCATGCTCACTAGAAATTTCTCACTGCTGGACAAAAGCTTTTTAATGTCAAAGAGAGAGAGAGAGAGAAACAGAGAGAGAGAGAGAGATTTAATTAATTAAATAATTTTGCATGCCGTAAGGCAAAATGTATCGGGACTCTCCATAAATTAACACCATACTTGTTACTTAATTGGCAAATAAATGATTTGTATTTGTATTTTGTATTTGAGAGAGAAAGAGAGAGCGAGTAGTGTTACATCTCAAGACGTTCCAAAAACATGGTTTTACTGCTGGACAAAAGCTTTTTAATTGCAAAGAGAGAGAGAGAGGGAGTGAAAGAGAGAGCGAGTAGTGTTACATCTCAAGACGTTCCAAAAACATGGTTTTACTGCTGGACAAAAGCTTTTTAATTGCAAAGAGAGAGAGAGAGAAAGAGAGAGCGAGTAGGGTTACATTAATAATTCTATTCCAATTTATCCTAATTTCTATCTAATTATGTCTAATTTTATCTAATATTATCTAATTTTTATCTAGTGTTGACCAATTTTGTTTCACTTTATTTCATTGAAACTTTTTATTATGTGATTTGACCTAATTTTATGATTGTATGACATGTGTAATTACTAATATTAACTAATAACTTGTATGTGTGGTGCAAACTGTCGATATAAGTTGGTTATTAGTACATAAATAAATATCTCAAGACGTTCCAAAAAACATAGTTTTACAAATGTTACGCCATAATAGACAGACACCTTAACACATAGCCGCCAGTACTTAGCACAGTAATATTACGTGTTTGCGCAACGTGTCAAGTATTCTGCTAAAACATAGCCTTAGTCCCTGAGTCCCACAGGACAAAGGGCTTTTATTCGTTACCGAGTAAATTTTAAGAAAAATTTTGTGGATATATTTTGTGGTGTAAATGATAAATGACGTGTAGCAAAGGCTACGAGTATATAAGCAAGGTTTCGGAAAAGTTTTATTGTTATTTTATACTAGCAGTGCCCCGCGGTTTCACCCGAATAAGTTTCGATCCCGTGGGAATATCGGGATAAAAAGTATCCTATAGATATGTCAATCCAGGGTGTCAGTTACCTCCACACAAAATTTTATCAAAATTGGTCCAGCCGTTTGAGCGTGAAGAAGTAACAAACATTAGAAACACACACAAACTTTCGCCTTTATAATATTAGTGTGATGTGATAGTGTGACTAGCGGTACCCCGCGGTTTGACCAGCTTAAGTTTCGATCCCGTGGGAATATCGGGATAAAAAGTATCCTAAGTGTTAATCCTGGTTACAAACTATCTGTGTGCCTTTCAACCAAATCCGTTTTGTAGTTTAACGTTATTATGATAATAGATGGCGCCACGTGTATTGTTGTTTTCCTCGGGAACAGCACTTTTTTTCGAGATGAAAGGTACCCTATGTACGTTTCTGTACACCTGACAACGTATATGCAAAATTTCAGGATGATCGGTTTAGTGGTTTAGGCGTGAAAAGGTAACAAACAAAGTTACTTTTAGTTAGGATAGAATTTTATGCGGTTGAAGTCGCGGGGAGCAGCTAGTACCTACCTACTTCTATACTAATAATATGTAGAGGTAAAAGTTGTGATTTTTGGAACTAGATACTGGACCCTAATTGTGTAACACACTATCAGTCGGAATCTGTATCATTTTGAAGCAAATTGCAAATCTTTGCTTCATAAGTTCGAAAAAATTGTCGCAATGAATGTTGTTGAACTGTCAAAATGAAACCGATTCCGATTGATAATGTGTTACGCAATTGCCCCGCTGGATTCGATTCCGAAAATTCTTTCACTAATGCTAAGTATAATATTGCTGGGTGTCTTAAGAAATATTAGTGAATACAAAAATATTCCGCCAAAACATAGCCTAAGTCTCTGACTCCCAGAGGACTAAGGGCTTTTATTCGTAACCGAGAATATTTTAGGAAAAAAATGTGGATATTTGTTGTTTTAATGAAAAATGACGGGTCGCAAAGGCTATGTATAAGTAAGGTTTTGGAAAAGTTTTATTTTTGTTTTATTTTCAAGTGTTTATGTAATAGGTACTTAGGTACCTGGTAACTTTTATGAGATAGGCTATGAAATGGATGTTTTCAAAAGTGGTTCTGCTAACAAATGTTTTTTATTTTAAATTTAAGTTTGTTTAGAGGCTTTTATCACAGACAGACAGATGTATCAGCCCCATCGTACCCTTTTACATTAATTGGCTTACTTCAACAGTATTATTTTATAATATTTTTGTTATTATTCTTAATATTTAAGAATTAATAATACCTATGTCTTAATAATGTGAGTTAATAATATGTCTTCAGTCTTAATATGTAATTGGCTGATTCAATGGTCATTTATACTTCTAATAAAATAAAATTGAGGTAACATTATTGATTTTTAGAACTACTCATACGATTCCAAAAATTCTTTTACTAATGTGAAGCTACAATACTGCCGAGTATCATAGGATATATTTTGTCATAACCAAAATATTCTACTAAAATCCAAAGCAAATAATCTTCTAGAATTGGGAAGGAGTTCATTCCTTCCATCTTTCGCGAGCCCGCGCGTCCTCCTTCCAATTTTGACGGAACCTGTGCAGTTCGTCCCGCCATCTCCTACGTGGTCTGCCGCGACCCCGCCTCACTCTCTCAGGGCACCTGCTCTATGCTATTTGGGTCCACAGTTTGTCCGGCTAAACAGTCAAACTTAAAACAACTAAGAAATTAAACTGCGAGGCAATTGCGTAAACACATTATCAATCGGAATCGGTTTCATTTTGACAGTTCAGCAATATTCATTGCGTTATTTACGTATTGAGCAGACAAATGTTTCGAACTTATGAAGCAATTAGCAATTTGCTTCAAAATGATTCAGATTCCGAATGATATTGTGGTACGCAATTAGGGTGCAGGTTTAGAAAAGTAAACTTTGAAAAATTTTGTTTGCTTTTTTTTTCTCCGCCGCGCCCCTATGACGACCCACTGGCCACTGACCCCATTTTCACACTTGTTGACAGGCTTACACTATCCTCTCATACCGACATAGGTATTAATACTGTAAAACCCAATTATTTTTAAAAGAGTAACCTTGGATTTTCTTGTCGGCTCTTCTCCATAGGAAACGACCAATTGGAACCGTGTACCTAAGCTTAGCTTCTGACGTTTCATAAGTGACCATGTAGGTTAACGTGAAATAAAATATTATGATTTTGAATTTTTCACACAAAGCCAATATTTAAAAAAAAATTAAACCTCCGAAAAAACTGAAAAGCATAAAATAAAAACCTTTTTTATTTTACCTTAATAAATAAGTTCTTAAACTAATGCAATTATACCTAAGTAATTTTGAGTCGGCGCCAAACAAGCAACTTAATATCGTTGCGAGTGGTCGTGCGGAGAACGCATTTTTTGTTTGGAATCGCTGGAGATTTCACGTTGCATTATTAATTTGATTTGGTTATTTCTTTAAATTTAAGGTAATTTAGTGATCTTTGTTCATTGATTGTTTGGCGCCGACTCAATATTTCTTAGGTATAATTGCATTAGTTTAAGAACTTATTTATTAAGGTAAAATAAAAAAGGTTTTTATTTTATGCTTTTCAGTTTTTTCGGAGGTTTAATTTTTTTGTTAAAAAGTTTTTATTTTATAATTTTTTGAGGCTATAATTTACTAATTACTACATGCTTAATTTTTGATTACTTTTGAAATAGCTACCTACCTTACTTTAGATATTAACTGTTATATAATGCTACTTTAATTATTATTTTTTGTATAATAAAATACTTAAAAAAACAGGCTTTATATACCAACATAGATAGGCCTTTTATTTTAATTGTAACACACAGCTCAGCATTAAAATCTGTGAATGAACAATAAATCACCCCTATTTTCCCACCCTTAGGGTAGGAATTTTTTTTTCCAAATTTACATGGGTTCAACTTTGAGGTATGTCCTATCCAATAAAAAAAGAATTATTAAAATCGGACTACTCTGTAAAAAGTTATGCGTGGTCATACATTACAATCAGTGAGTGAACAATCAATCATCCCCTGTTTTCCTACCCTTAGGGTTGGATTTTTTTTTTCCAAATTTATATGGGACCAACTTCGGGGTATATCCTTTCCAATAGAAAAAGAATTATCAAAATCGGACTGCTCTGTAAAAAGATATGCGTGATCATACATAAAAAAAAAAAAAAAAAAAATATACGCGTCGAATTGATAACCTCCTCCGTTTTTTCGTCGGTTGAAAAAAACTTCACAGACGTTCCATAAAAAACCCTTCTTTATTTAACAACTAAAACACTATACTGATTAGTAAGTCGTCGTATTTGTTTCTGTAAGTTGTACAAAGAGCCAAAGCTATGGAAGTGCGGAGTCTTCTAAGAGAGGCGTCATCATGCTTAAAAGGACGCTCCAATCATAAACTAATGTAAACTAGTTGGTACAGAAATAAACATTTTGTATTCGTATTCGTATATCCTCCGAACTTTTCCGCCAGGTACAGCGAAGCCAGTCAGATATTCTAGACCGGCTGTGTATTCTAAAATTATCAGATTTCGGATCTGGACGCACAGTATAGCGTCTACCGATGTGTCTGGAAGTACAGACAGGGAGAGAAGTGTCTGTAGTTTTAATTAAATATTTAAAACTAGCGACACTACTTGGTACGATACGATGTTTACGACTATTTAGACAATTGTCGCAAGGGCTACTGCTGAGGATGAGGTACTTTTTTTTTGGATGGGAAATCATCAAATGACCCCTCCCGCTCTGGGTGGAGCGGAAGGGAGTGTCAGAATCTACTGACTAAAACTTTTTTACAAAAAAAACAACCGACTTCAAAAAAAAAACACTACGAAGTGAAAAATAACTTTAATTTCGGAAGTCGGTGTCTTTGGTTCCGCATTTTCGTTTTTTGACACCGACTTCCGAAATTAAAGTTATTTTTCACTTTGTAGTGTTTTTTTTTTTGAAGTCTGTTGTTTTTTTTTTTGTAAAAAAGTTTTTATTTTTCACTTTATAGTTGTACCTACCCCACATAAATTCAATTAACACTAGTGCATTGAAGAATTGAAGACACAACTCGAAGAATCATCAAAATTCGCATAGAAATGCCGGAGATGCAGTACATTTATGCATATAACTTCGTACATAAGAATAATTACCTAATGTTTTATATACTAAAACCTTGAAAGAATTATCAAAATCGGTTCAGTAGTTTTTGAGATAATCGCGGACATACAAACATACATACATACATACATACGGGTCGAATACAGAACCTCCTTTTTTAAAGTCGGTTAAAAACCCATCCGTGTTCCTTCCTTAGCCCTTTGTGTTCCGGGGGTAGCGGTAACCCTTTCGGACAATCCCGCTACCCCGGCAGGCTTCGGCTGTAACATGCCCCTTCCTTTATACTGACATCTCTTTGAGGCGCGCGTGGTACACATACGCGCCGTCCGGCACGGGCCTGATCCTGATCGGACGGTAAGCTACCCATTACTCTCCGTCCGAAGGCCCGTGGATGAGGTCCTGGGTTCAGTATAGTGTTATTGGGGTTTTTCATGAGCAATTTCATCTGGATTTGTGCCCGGTTGAAGGCAATAGGTTCGCCCCCTATTACATGGGGCTTAAGCATAGCTAGCGAAATGTGGATGTACGGTCGAACAAGCTATTTGGTATACAGTCACTACTTTTAAACAATAGTGTGCTGAGTTAGTAAATTCTTTTATACCACTATATTTAATTAAGGATGCCATAAGCTGAAAAAGTTATAACGCACAAAATTTAAACTAAATATTGGCAGTGTAGTGGAAAGATGAATATTTTTGCCTGTATACCAAATAGCTTGCTCGACCGTACTATTGATACAACACTGCCTAAGCCTTCAGAGTTTACAGGCGTGATGTTGTGTTATTGTTATTGATAAAAGGATCTAGATTAAATATTTTTTCAGAACTTTAAAATGCATTATTTCTAACAATTTTAACAACCGTATGTCCCTGACTGTACTTACTTAAAGTTTCGTATGTCAGTACAGTTCGCTTCATTCGTCTACTTATGTAGGTAGTACCTATATCAGACTAGCGACCCACCCCTGCTTCGCACGGTTTTTAGAACTAGACAAAACATCGAGATTTCTACATTATACAGGGTTTTACGGAAAGGGTATATCAATACAAACGGGTTGAAGAGTGTATCTGGTCTAGAATCTCTGTACAAAATTTCAGCTCAAAAGCACTAACTTTGAAAATGCTTAATATTTTTTATTTCGATAGTTTATTAAATTGAAATCATAACAAACGTGTCACCGCACTACGAGGGTCATTATCCATTATCTGTATTGTGTCTGTGCGCCTAGTAGGCACACGCACATCACGCCGCCGCGCGCCAGTGCAGCGCCGTGATGTCGAAATAAAAAAATATTAAGCATTTTCAAAGTTAATGCTTTTGAGCTGAAATTTTGTACAGAGATTCTAGACCAGATACACTCTTCAACCCGTTTGTATTGATATACCCTTTCCGTAACACTCTGTATAGTTTAATATTTATGTATTATAGAATAGAATACTCTTTATTATGTACACCATATAAATTACAGACATAAATATATGTAGAAACTTTACAACCGACCGACCGTTTCCATTATTATACCTACACAAACACCTTGGGGGGCTCGTGACTAATCAATAACAGCCACATGGGTGAATTGACCAGCACCCTATTTCGTAACACACTAACAATCTCAGTCTCAATCATTTTGAAGGATATTTCTCATTGCCATTGCTTCATATGTTCGAAAAATGTATCTGCTCAACAACATAAATAACGCAATGAATGTTGTTGTAGGTACTGTCAAAATTAAACCCATTGCTACTGATAGTGTCTTACGCAATTACCTCGCTGGTTAAGCTACACTTGCCGCGGTTGGTCCGTGGATGGGTGATCTTTACATACCGAGACGTCGAGAACCCTCCGTGCCTTGGAAAGCACGCTAAGCCGTTGGCCTTTTGTGGATCTTTCGTTACGGGTGGTCATAAGCCCGAAGGTCTGGCAAGCAGTCTCAGTGCAGGCAGTGGGTATCGTTTTACCCAGTAACTGAGTTGTGAAGATCAGATAGGCTGTCGCTCCATGTACTTAAATACTGTATTCATGGGGCCTAAAAAAGCCACTTTGGCAGAATCATAAAAGGATAACAGTATGAAACATAATAAAAGTCGTAAAATGGTCACTTGGACTATCAAATGCAAAAATACTTTTTTCAAATGCGACTGGTAGTTACCGACATAGCTTGCAGAGTAAGCAAACTGAAGTGGCAGTGCGCTGGCCATGTTTGTCGAAGGACCGATGGCCGGTGGAGCAGACGAGTCCCGGAGTGGAGACCGCGTACCGGCAAGCGTAGTGTGGGACGCCCCCCAGCTAGATGGACGGACGACCTAAAGAAGGTAGCTGGGGTAGACTGGATGCGGAAGGCGGAGGACAGGGTGCTGTGGCGCAGTCTGGGAGAGGCCTATGTCCAGCAGTGGACTGCGATAGGCTGAGTTGATTGATTGATTGACTGGTAATTCCAGAGATTAGTACATTCAAACAAACAAACAAAAACACAAACTAATTCTTCAAATTTATTATGTGGATTACTACTTTGTTTCTTGTTGATGAAATAAACTTGACAAAGTAAAATCAACCTTCACCACTCGGCCACCACTGCACTGCTCTAAAAATGGTGAACGCAAAAAAAAAGACGGGTTGCACTCCGGGAGCGCCGGCAGAAGTGAAAACTTGAATATTAACGTTGAAATAAATCAATTATTAATTGAATTAATATAACTAAGTTTTTTTCACTATTTCTGCGTCATATCACATCACATCACCACCACCACCACCACCACTACCACCACCACCATCACCATCACCATCACCATCACCATCACCATCACCATCCATCCATCCATCCATTATCGTGTCTCACTTGGTTCACTTCGGTTGGCGCCGCCGTAGAAAGAGAGGGGGGGGGGAATCTCTCCTGACGGTCACGTGTCCTGACGCGATGCCCTGACGCGAGTTTAACATTTTTTACCCATTACAAAAAGTGTGCAACGCCGCTAAAGAAGTTTTCACTTCAAAAACTCAAAAACCTCGTGAGGAATCCGGCATGTCCTAAAGCCAATATTTCTTTTTAAAAAATCTCCCATTTTGTCACACTAGCCAGGCAAGGAACTATCTCTTTTAAATTAGTTTCTAGAACCAATTACAACAACAGTCACAATTGAAATATTTAAAAGGACATAAACGTCCCTATTTACCGATAATTTTATGACAAGGAAACCCTTTTAGAAAGGGTAGAGGTACCGGTTAACAGCCCGACAAACAATTGTTTTATTATTTTATTCGTTCATTATGAACCGTTACAAGAAAGTTAGTGAAAGGACACAAAAGATAAATAAAAATTTCTTTCTCAAACAATTGTTGATGAGTTATAAATAGTAGATAATAAATGCAACCCTTATTTTGCTAAGCGGTAAAATATAAAGATTTACGCTTTACCGTTCGCCGAAATATTTTTAAGAGATGATTTCTCATCACGGTTATAAAAATGTAATAGAGCAGTGGTGGCCCAGTGGTAACAATCGCGACTTACGAGATATAGGTCGTCGGTTCGAACCCTGACAGGCGCTTTACTTTGTGTAAATTATTTCATCATCAACAAAAATACCATTAATGTACCTTTAAAAACATCCTCCCCTTTATCAATCAATTTATCGTGACATTATCAATCATAAACTAACAATCATGCATCAGGATTACAAGATTTATCAATATATTATACAAAATTCTTCTCGAAAATCGATTTCAAACTTTGCCCCGTTTAAAACAAAGCACAATTTTGATGGAACTGGTAATATTCGTGCAAAATTCTTCACAAAGTGTATTTTGAACACTATGGTGTAGGTATTAAGGTACAGTTTTGAGGTGAAGTGAGTACAAGTAAATATGTCAAAATGTCGTGTTTTACAAGGTATTAGTTTTGAACCCTTGTGGTTATTTTAAAGGCGATATGGGTAGATTGTATGGAAAATGCTATAGTGCACGTAACATTACAATTCACATTTATATATCTATAGAATACAAATAAATAAAATTGGAGTGTCTGTTTGTAATATTAAAATAACATATCGCTCATCCAATAGAACAATGACGTAATTACGTTTTAGCTATTTTTCAGGAGAACGTTTTAAAAGTTTGAAATTGAAAATATGATATATTTCCAATGATCATACTAAAATATTTAATATTTTTATGTATGTTACTTTACTATCAATAATAATTTGTAATAACTTTATGAGACAACTCAAGAAAACTGTTAAAATAATCCAAAAAAAAACAAACCTGACGTATACACTTATGCCATTTTATAAATAAAATATAACAATTATGACATAAATTAGGTTTTGAAATGGGAATAAATTTTAATCATGAATTCAAACCACAAATTATTCAATTTAGTTTTATTTGTATAAATCAGTTTACATTTATAAACGTATAATAAGAAGTATCAGATGTTTTTTTTTATGAGTTACAAAAATGTAGTTTTTATGTTAAAACAAAGATACCTAGATAATGTAAGATAAAAACATGATCATAAAAAAACTAAAAAAATAGTGTTTATTTTTAGTTTCCGTATGACATTTTGAAAAATACGCCAGTCACTCACTCTATCGAAAACCACCGTAACTAGAATTCTGTCGTTTTTGTCATAAATAGAACTTTCGAAACGTGAAGTTATGACATTCAAAACTCATTTTCGACATTTTCGTAATTACATCGTTGTTCTATTGGATGAGAAGTTCTATTGCAAGGCTACCTAACACCACGCTACGACCTTAAGGTGCCGAGAAAAACAAAAAAAAGTCGGAGAAAACGAACTAAGTGAATACTAAGTGACAGCGCAGGTAGGCGATGCGATGTGACGGGGTGGGACGGGGTCCAACAAGAAATTTCACGCGAACAAAGTCGCGGGCAGAAGCTAGTATGTATTAAAATGGGATAGGCAAAGTCGTAACACCCACATTTCGCCAGTTATGTTTAATTCTCATGTAATATGTCCCACCGGAGTCCGGCGTCAAGCAGCCTGCGTGGGAGTTCCAGTGCCTTAGGTACTGGATAAAATTTTATAATTAGTTCCAGGCTGTATGCTGCTCTTGTTGTTTGCCTGTTTACTTTTCTATTGTAACGCCAGATGGCGCCACTTTGTCTGCGGCTGTCGCCTGTCATGTCGTTGTAAAACTTTCTGTGCAATGATTGAACTAGCTAATAAAAACGTTTCATCATCATCAGCCTATAATGTTCCCACTGCTGGGGCACAGACCTCCTCTCTGTGAGAGGGAGTTGGCCGTAATCCACCACGCGGGCCCAGTGCGGGTTGGTAGATGTCACATGTCTTTGAATTTTTGGTTCTAGGACATGCCGGTTTCCTCACGATGTTTTCCTTCACCGTTTTGAGAGCAGTGGTGATGAAATAATTTACACAAAGTAAAGCGCCTGTCTGGGTTCGAACCTACGACCTACAACTCGTAAGTCGCGGCCGATACCACTGGGCCACCACTGCTCTACTGCTTAATAAAAACGTTTATTAAGTTCAAACTAAAAGAAGTCTTGTTTATTAACCTAATCTCAACATTAGGCATCTTCTGGGCACGCTCGTTTGATTCTGTAAAGGTGTTATAATTGTGGTTTAATAAATAAATAAATCATAGACCTCATCCATCGCTTTCCATCAGGCGTGATCGAGGTAAAGAGCGGGCTCATTCAAAATAAAAAAAAGTACTTAGTAATATCTTGTGCTTGTGGCTAATTAATAACAGCCGCAGGGGTCGATCGGTCAGCTTAAGCTAAGCTTGCCGCGGTTGCTCCGTGGATGGGTGACCGTCTTTACATATCAAGACCCCTCCGTGCTTCGGAAAGCACGCCAAAGCCGTTGGTCCCGGCTGTTATTCGTAGAACTATGATAGACGTTAGGGGTAGTCAGAAGCCCGAAAATCTGACTACCAGTCTTACCAAGGGATATCGTGTTACTCAGTAACCGGGTTGTGGAGGTCAGATAGGCAGTCGCTCCATGTAAAATACTGGTATTCAGCTGCATCTGGTTAGACTGGAAGGCGACCCCAACTTAGTTGGAAAGAAGGCTAGGAAAATGATGATCAACTGGACACAAATTCCAAATTCCTGATTCTGACAAAAGCACGTTTCAAAATAAACTACGAAAAACATGAATACCTTCTACAGAAAGGACCAAAAAACAAAGAAAGAATGAAAAAGTATTTATTGCGACTCGTAGGTATAGGAAGATCACAAACTAAACTAAACACAATAAAAAAAAATCAAAGTTATACAGGGTGTTACGGAAAGGGTATATCAATACAAACGGGTTGAAGAGTGTATCTGGTTTAGAATCTCTGTACATTTCAGCTCAAAAGCAGTAACTTTGAAAATGCTTAATATTTTTTTTATTTCGATAGTTTCATCATTTCAGCCGAAAGACGTCCACTGCTGGACATAGGCCTCCATAGGCCGACATAGGATTTCGATAGTTTATTAAATTGAAATCATAATAAACGTGTCTCCGCACTACGAGGGTCATTATCCGTTATCTGTAGTGTGTCTGTGCGCCTAGTACACGCACATCACGCCGCCACGCGCCAGTGCAGCGCCGTGATGTCGAAATAAAAAAATATTAAGCATTTTCAAAGTTAATGCCTTTGAGCTGAAATTTTGTACAGAGATTTCTAGACCAGATACACTCTTCAACCCGTTTGTATTGACCCGTTTGTATTCTGTAACACCCTGTATAAAAAACGTAATACCTAAAAAGAAAAATTAACAGAAAGAACAAACAATAACAATAAGTTCATAAGCTCTCATTGTTTAAAAAACTTTAAAAAATACTTTTGTAATTTATAAATCCCGTTCTGCGATACTTGCACTGAGTTGCAACACTACCCCGTTATACAAATAAAAGACAGATTTTATCAGCCCTCAGTCACGTCATAAAACAATAAAAACACCCTTTCTCCAAAAAAACGCGGTATTTATTCTTAAAAAATGATACCCTCTTTTTAGCAAAAAAAAAAAAAAAATTATAAAAGAAAGTTTTTGAAAAGATACACGTAATCGTGTAACAATAACAAAAATATTGAAATGTCATTGCGCAGTTAAAGAGATTGCCCAATTTTTTTCTTTGTTCGCGTAAAAAGTGGTGTAGGGATGTGCTTAGCTAATATTATCGATAAAAATTAACCATTTATAATATTCTAGTTGTTGGGTAGACTTTGCAAAAGTTTCATTCCATGCAGTCGTCTTTAGTTAAAGATACTACAATATTGTATTTTAAGTGCAAACTGGTTACTAAAAATTTAAAGATCTTTTTGGTGTCGGAAATAAAATTATATTATATTTATTTAATAACTACTTTAAAACAAGTTTGCAAGTCGTCATGGCCCAGAAGATTTTTTTAGTTTCCCGTGGGAATATCGGGATTAAAACTATCCTATGTCCTTTCCCGGGACTAAAACTATCTCTATACCAAATTTCATCTAAATCGGTTCAGCGGTTTAAGCGTGAAGTGGTAACAGACAGACAGACAGACACACTTCTGCATTTATAATATTATAGTATGGATTAGCCCACTGCTTGGCAAAGGCCTCCCTACGCTCTTTCTACCTCTCTCTCTTTTCTCTGTCCAGAACTGCTAAGGACCAATCTTCCTGAAAAGAGTCCAGATCATCCCGCCATCTCCATCTGAGCCTGCCGCGATGTTGTTTGCCACTAAGCGGGACCCACTGAGTCGTAAATTTGGCCCATTGATCGTACCATCGAACCAAACCACCGGTGGTACTGGCAGGAAATTTCGTTCTATATAGTACCTGTTTCAATTGCAAATAGATTTTGTTCAAATCCAACTGGCAGTTCCAGATATTAGTGTGTTCAACTAAACGAACCAACTCTTCAGCTGTTTGTCGCAACTATGATGCGGAATCAGTATTAGAATATACAGGGTGTCCCTGGAAGTACGGATCAAATCGAATAGGGGCGTGGGCAAGGTCATTTCCAAACTTTTTAACCCTGAGAATGTCAGTGAATTTTTTTACGGTTCAAAAGTTATGACCGATTTTTATTTATTTTTTCAATCACTTCGCTTAGTGCTCAAAGAAAATAATCATAAAAAAATACTATCAGGGCTATCTAAAAAAAATAAATTGATAGCCCTGATTTTTTTCACGAATTCGATTTTTCTTCTCTTTTTTTTTTGTTTTTTTTTTTTTTTTTGCTAAAACGTTTGGAAATGACCTTGCCCACGTCCCTATTCGATTTGATCCATACTTCCAGGGACACCCTGTATATCTAACGTACTTCACCTTATCCACTACCTCATCTGAAATCGATTGACGTTCATCAAATTCCAGTGATTTGATGAACTTTTGCTTTTGCCAATAATTTCACTAGCATCCTAAGAGTATAATAAATCATTTTATGACCCCGATGAAGAAGACCTGGAACAGACTGTCTTTAAATTTTTGGTTCTAGGACAGTATCGGTTTCCTCACGATGTTTTCCTTCACCGTTTTGAGAACAGTGGTGACGAAATTATTTCATTACATGTACTTATAATTTTTAACATGAATGATGTAACCAAGGCTTTGTAACTAATTATTTTGATTTAAAAGAGTGTCCATGGAATTCCTTGCCCGTTATTCTCCATAGATACCTACGCTTTGGAATGGGCAACTAACTTCATCTTTCTGACTGACCGACCCTTTGACAATTCAAAAGTGCCTGTAATTGGTTTAATTGAAATAAATGCTTTGTGTTTGAGTTTTACACTAAGTAAAACGCCTGCCTAAGTTTGAACCCGTGATCCAGACCTCGTAAAATAGGGCCGCCACCACTGCTCAAATCCTAGACTCGGCAGTTATTGTACTTGCGACTAACGGGATCAAGTCACACACAAAATATTTTACATTCTTTCTCCAAAAATCAAAGTTATCGATACTTTTTCCACATCCCTACGCCAAAGCCATTAGCGACGCGATATCCCTGTCAACTGACATAGATCAATCATCATCATCTTTTGTTATCCGAGCCATCGGGGAAGCGGGCAGCGAGCAACTTGCCCGGACGAACTAATATATTGCCAGGATGATTTTCAGATGTAAAGATTATTGCTTCTTCGATTATTACCTTCAAGAATGGAAAAGGTTCTCAATTTGACATGTTGTGTTAGTCTATCTATATTTTTTATTGCAGAATGGCTTGCTCTTTACCTCGATCACGCCTGATGGGAAGGGATGGATGAGGTCTATGATGGCACGAGCGTGCCCAGAAGATGCCTGTTCACTCTTGATTTGAAGTGAAAGGGAACACAGACGTCGGCAGAGAGTTCCAGACTTTCGCTGTGCGCATAATAAATGTGGAGGAGAAGCGCTGAGTACGACTGGTCGCAGTGGAGTGCATTGCATATAGGCATATAAGCAGTGCAGTGCAGTAAAATCTTCATACATTGTATGAAGATTTTGTTTTTTGTTAGGTAAGATAATTTTGTGACTTTCTTAATTGTGGGCACACACTAAAATATAATTGACAGGCTTATGTTGACATATCGAGGTAGGCACTGCTTATATGCCTATATGCAATGCACCCCACTGACTGGTCGGGATATCAACCAAGTGTGGATGGTACCCTATAGTACATCTGGTAGTCCGGTAGTAACAGGGCGATGGTGGGATCAGGTCGTGGAGCTTCAGCGCACACTCTCCGAAGTACAGTCTGTAGAAAACCGGCAGTCAAGCAACATTACGCCAATGTGCCAAGCTGTGATGCCTTTAAGCCTTTTTTGTTCTGCGTGCCACAGAATCAGTATTTATCTTTATTTAATACTTCAAGCACATAAATGTACAGAGGCGGACTTAATGCCATAGGCGTTTTCTACAAGTCAACCTTTGGGTGATGCAGAGATAAACAGTGGTAGGCGCCATCATGAAAATTGAGGAATTTTAAATATAAAGATACGCATAAACATATTAAAATTATGAATATAATTAATTACATATAAATATAAACACAAATAAATATACAGAAATACATGAATATACTTACTGACTAACTAACTAAAAAGAAATAAGACAAACAATGAGAAAATATTACCGTTGTGACTGCCAGATTCTTGCAAACGTGCTCGCTTATGTACACACATATAAACAGACAAGAAAAAAAGAACAGAAAAATAGGTACGAAGGTAATGCTTATTCCTAAAAAATCTCTTCCAGCATACGTGCGATAGGAAAGTAGATACAGGGATATGTAGACAACATGTAAGAGTAAAAGAGAAAATAAAATACATAAAATCAAAAACAATTCACATAACAAAATAAAACAAATAATATGAGAATATACTTACGAGTACATACATGAGGGACTTAAGTTGATCGATGTCACTGTGTCACATGTCTTCGAATTTTTGTTTCTAGGACATGCCGATTTCCTCACGATGTTTTCCTTCACCATTTTGAGAGCAGTGGTGACGAGATAATTTACACAAAGTAAAGCGCTTGTCTGGGTTCGATCCTACCATTACCATTTGGCCAATGGGACCAAGTGCGAATAGGACCAACTGCGAACGCGGTACGAAGTGCGAATGGGACGAAGTGCGAATAACCCCTCTCATCTGCATGCAGCAGAATACCAGTATTTAATATGAAGCGACTGCCAATCCAATTACTGGGTAACACGATAAACCCTTGATAAAACTGGTTCATATTTTGGTTTTTATGATTTGGACGGCACACGTGATCGTAAAGGGGTCCACTACTACCTGTCAATCAACTCAGCCAGTTACAGTCCACTGCTGGACATAGGCTTCTCCCAGGCTGCGTCACAACACCCTGTCCTCCAACGCCTTCCGCATCCAGTCCGTCCCAGCCACGTTCTTTAGGTCGTCCGTCCATCTAGCTGGGAGGCGTCCCACACTACGCTTGCCGATACGCGGTCTCCACTCGGACTCGTCTGCTCCTCCAGCCATTGGTCCTTCGACAAACATGGCCAGCCCACTGCCACTTTAGTTTGCTTACTCTGCAAGCTATTTCGGTAACTCCGGTTCTTTCCCGGATACTCCACCACCGCCACCACCTATGGACATCTTCAATACCAAAGACATCGCAGGTGTGTTGCCTAAGACAACGCTGAAAAGTATACAAGCAACATAACATCACGCCTGTTCTCCAAGAAGGGTTAGGCTGCCTGTCCACCGGAGCGGAGAAACGGAGAAATATTAACCAATAAGATTGCACAAAATCTCCGCTCCTCTTCTGTCCATTGGTTAATATTTTTCCGTTTCTCCGCTCTGCAGCCTCGCTCCGCTCCGGTGGACAGAAAGCCTTAGGCAGAGGTGTATTACACCCACTTTTCCCAGTTATGTTTAGGTTGAAGGCAACAGGCTAATAGGGACGGGGGGGGGGGATAGGGAACGAGTCTATTGCCTTCAACGAGCCGCAAACCCATAGTCTCAGGGCTGCTAATGAGAAATTCCTGATGAAAAACACAATAACAATTTCCAGGACTTGGGGATCGAACCCAGGACCTCGTGCTCAGTATGCATGCTCATGGTCGCAATCGCTACTGCTGTAGCGCTTGCGACCATTAGACCGACGATGCAGACACCCACAAAACACGTCAAAACAAGATTGTTCTAGAAGCACAGGACCGGTTGATGTGGCAATGCTTGGAGGAGGCCTATGTTCAACAGTCGGACATCTTTCGGCTGAAATGATGATATCATTGACTCGAGAAACTGTTGACGATAGGTCCGTCCAAAGTCACAGATTTTTGCGGAGCAACGACCTGTTCTTGCACAAATGCGACCCGCGGCTTCGTTGTTGTTTCTTTGTTACAAAAGTAGTAATTTTCCACTCTACAATCGGCATTTTGTTTTGATTGTTGTCATTTGCCAGTGTCGCAACACAGATAGATGTGTATTGTCTTTAGTCCCTGGCCCTGACATCGGACTTATAATACAAAGTCCATGCCTGACGTCAAGCAATGAATAGAATTGTCAAACTTTTATTGCTTGAATACAAGGCTTTTGGCTACTTTGTATGTATTTTATGTAGTAATGTATGTTTTGTTAGTGCAGGATTAACATTTTTTTCTTATTCATGTAATTTTTACAGCAAAACTAAATAGTAATTTAATAGTTTATTTAGGTCATATAAAATCAGGCGTTAGATTACTATAGGTAGATGACAATCACTTTTATTTCACAATAATTAAGGCACTGACTCTAATATTGGTGATTTAGGTGATCGTTATCTTCGTCATGCATTACTTATTCTAAGTACAAGTAAGTAAGCCTAAAGTATTCCTGTTCAATGCTTTGTTGCTTGAATCTAGCATTCCATTGAAAGAAGTCCGCAAATCACTGGTCAGTTTCCCTCAGTCGTCAGTTTATTTAATTCGCCAGTTTCGTTGATTAGTCAGTTTCACTGATTCGTCAGTTTTACCAATTAGACAGTTGCATCAACTCGACAGTTTCCAGTGTCTGCCAGTTTTCGTCGATTCGCCAGTTTTATTCAATTCGTCAGCCAAAATACAGTCGGCAGAAAACTGCACATACGTCTGCTAATTTAAATAGATATTGAGATCTATTTCATAACTTTTAGCATAGATGACAATTTTTTAAATTTTGTTGACACCATATTCATTAAAATTAACTGCCGATTTTAAAGACATAGCAAAATATTTCTTAAACGCACATACTACATACTTAAATGGACATTTAAGTGCATTCCATCGCCATTAATCACCTAGTTTTACACAATTTTCCTCTATTCATGCAGACATGGCTAGCATAGGCAACGAGACAAATTTTGTTTCTCTTGATTATTGCCTCCTATCAGACAAAAAACAATCCACGTATTATCACGTTTTCTGCATATTATTTAGATTTTTTTTAAATCCCAAGAAAACATGCCGATTATGAATTGGGAGCAATAAATGCATTGAAGGCTACCGACAATGCCCACTGCGAAAAGCAAAAGAGTTAGAAATAAGTAAATCATCCAGTGCCTCAGGACTATATTCCTGACGCTTGGATGACGATTAAAGAGAAAATGTTACATGGTGTAACATTCAATTTATCACATCCGTCACAGATACCTGGATGAATACATATAGGTATTACCAAAAACGAGATCACACCTTCGATCGCATTCATTTCCTTTTTAATTAACTCCATTTTATTTGATTTTACGACATATTGTTAGGTATCATATTGTTGCGCTCCACAATTGATGGCGACATTAGCTACCACTAGCGCCATCTAGTATCGAGTAGCAGAACTTATAATTATTCGGGTCCCTTCTAGAAACTTCGATGATAGAACTTTCCAGAACTATCGACGTCTGGTCCGTCGGGTTCGGTATGTACTCGAACATTCTAGATGTTTCTACGGTAGAAGGTTCTGGAACTATCCGAGGCCTATATAAGGCCGGTGTGCCTGCGAGCCGGCAATCAGTTTTGGATAAGCGATACAAGCGATAACATCGAAGCGATCTTCAAGTGCGACTCTCAAGTGATTAGTAGTGCGATTGTGTTTTATAATTAGTGTGTTTAAGTTGTAATTTGTGTTTTTAATTAAAGTGTCTATTTTTTTGGTTTTTAAATCGGCAGTTTTTATTGTCACGAACCCCAAGCTCGTAACAATTGGTGTCAGAAGCAAGGATTATGCCGATTTTACCGAAGGACGACACGGAGGGTATCCGTACCCGGAGTCAACGCCAGCAAGAAACAGATCAGAGGCGATTCGGTGGAGCAGCGCCACAGACGTCGGAGGGACAACTACCGATCACGGAGGCCGGCCCGTCCACAGCTGCTCCAGCATCATCAGCACCAGATTTTGCTGCTCTAATGATGATGCTGCAGGAACAGGCCCGCCGTCAAGAGGAACAGTCTCGCCGTCAGGAGGAACAGGCCCGCCGACAGGAGGAACAGGCTCGTCGGTTGGAACAACAGCTCCAGCGGGACAAGGAAGAGCAGATGCTCCTTCTGAAGGACCTTCACGCTACCTTCGGGAAAGACATGAAGGAGATGAAGGATAAGGTTGCTCAACACGACAACCGCCTGTTGGAAGCTGAAACCCGAATCGACCAAGTGAATAATCGGGTAGACAACGTGATGGCTGATGTGAAGGAAACCGTGATGGCTGACGTGAAGAAAACCGTAATGGCTGACGTGAAGAAAACGCTGGATTACCTTAAACTTGAGGACGGAATCGCAGCTCCCGTAGCTACAACACCTTCGCTACGTGGATTTAAAGTGCCACCGTTCGACGGAACTTCTTCCTGGTCAGCCTACAAAATTCAGTTTGAGGCTGTCATGAAGGCGAACGGGTGGAATAAGAGTCAGGCCATGACTGCCCTCACCCTAGGCCTGCGCGATCAGGCCTTAACTGTGCTGGAAGCTCTTGGAAAAGAAGTGACTTACGAGCAGCTCCTTGAGGCATTGGAGGCTCGGTATGGCGACGCTCACCTGGAACACGTGTTTCGTGCGCAGCTCAAGGATCGCGTGCAACGCAATAATGAAAACCTGCAGCAGTGGGCCCTTGAAGTTGAGAAGCTGGTTCGGAAAGCATACCAGTCTGTACCTGCGCTTATTGATGGGAACCTGGTGCAGGTATTTATCGACGGCATCCGTGACCTTGAAGTTAGAGCCGCTGTGAGGCTCGGTCACCACGGGACCCTTAAGGACGCCTTGGCCCATGCACTGGAGGTGGAAGCTGTGCGGCAGGATCATCGTTCCCATCGCGTCAGGGAGGTTGCAGCGGCTACAGTTCGCGACCGCAACAAAGGATACAGCCCTAGGTGCTATGGCTGTGGGGAAAGGGGCCACCTTCGATCTAGTTGCCCTAAGCGAACTGAAGAAAGAGAAGACCGAGCTCCAGAGGGAATTGCGGCTAAGAGCACCGCCCAGCACCAGCAGCAGGGAAACGAGTAATAGCCAGGACTGCGGGGCGGGTGCTGGCTGATGCTCAAAGAGCCCCAAGGATTTCGATCACACAAACCCATGACGGGAACAGCTTAATTATCAAGGGCGAGGTTAACGGAACGCCGTGTAAGCTGACCATAGATACTGGAGCCTCTCGTACGGTCGTCAGTTCCCAACTTATAAGTCGGTTCCTTGGGGACTCCGCATACAACCGAGAACGCATTAATTTGGTAACAGCCACCGGTCAGCGTATACCCGTCCATGGAGAGAAGAAGATGGAGTTGAAGCTAGGCAACAGAATCTACCTGCATAATGTCATCGTGGCTGATATAATGGACGATTGCATCTTGGGCCTTGACTTTATGAGGAAGAATTATTGCGAGATTGACGTCAAGCAAGGGGTTTTGAAATGTGGACAAGAGGAACTTTTTATGGAAGGGGCATTACCAGGGAATGTGTACAGCCTTAAAAAGATTGTTCTTCCGCCGAGATCAGAAACGATTGTGCCGGTTAGTCTTCCTCGGAATCCTGGGCAAACTAATCGTTGTGTACTCGTGGAAAGGGTAGACAATGACCTTCCATGGAAAGTGGCACGAACTTTGGTCAGAGCCACCGACATCTCAGGGGTACGTGTGCTGAACCTTTGTGATCAGGAACAGATCATAGAAAAAGGCACACTAGTTGGTACTTGCGAGGACGTGGATTGGTTGCGTCGATGCCAACATCTATCGACTGGGACCCTCAGCAAGGATGCACAAACGAAAGTGTCCACACTTTTAGAAGACTGCCGTAGCGCTCTGTCCCAAAATGAAATAGTGAAGGCTAAGAAGATGTTACTCAAGTACGCCGATGTTTTCTCGGCAAACGATGCTGACATCGGGAAGACTGGCTTAGTTCAACACAAAATAAACACAGGAGAAGAATTGCCTATCCGTCAGCGGCCAAGGAGATTGCCGGTAGCACGTGAAAAGGAAGTGGAAACCATGATTGAAGGAATGGTGAAGGATGGTGTTATTGAACCTTCATCTAGTCCATGGTGTTCACCTGTAGTGCTGGTAAGGAAGAAGGACGGCAGCATGCGGTTTTGTGTTGACTATCGTCGTCTGAACGACGTTACGAAGAAGGACAGCTATCCTTTGCCAAGAATTGATGACACGCTGGACATGCTTACTGGAGTAAAGTGGTTTAGCACGCTGGACCTGAAAAGTGGCTACTGGCAAGTTGAAATTGATCCCAAGGACAAGGAGAAAACTGCATTCTCTACAGGAAAGGGTCTTTGGCAATTTAAAGTTATGCCGTTTGGATTGTGCAATGCCCCGGCAACGTTTGAAAGGTTGATGGAACTTGTACTTACCGGACTAATTGGTGATGCCTGCCTGGTCTACTTAGATGACATCATCATCGTAGGCCGTACGTTTGAAGAACATCTTCAAAACCTGGAACGTGTGCTCATGAAGATCCAGAGTGCCAACCTCAAGTTAAGTCCGAAGAAGTGTTCACTATTCAAACGACAAGTTAGCTTTTTGGGGTATGTAGTGTCGGAAGAAGGTATCCGCACGGATCCTGAGAAAATCACCGCTGTCAAGGATTGGCCAGTTCCAAAAGACAAGACGCAGGTCAGAGCATTTTTGGGTTTGTGCTCTTATTATCGGCGATTTGTTAAGAACTTTGCGGATATAGCCAAACCCCTGCACAAGCTAACCGAGGAGAAGCGACATTTCTGCTGGGATGAAAGTTGTAACATCGCATTCCAGGAGTTAAAGGACCGACTGTGCAAAACACCTATTTTGGGGTACCCTGATGCAGGCAAGGAATTTATAGTTGACACAGACGCAAGTGACATAGGACTTGGTGGTGTATTATCTCAACGGAATGGTGATCAAGAGGTTGTAATAGCGTACTTCAGCAAGTCGTTGTCAAAGCCGGAAAGGAACTATTGTGTCACGAGACGGGAATTGCTTGCTGTGGTAAAGTCATTGCAGCATTTTAGCAAATATCTTCTGGGGCGGAAATTCCACTTACGCACCGACCATGCTGCACTGAAATGGCTATTGCAGTTCAAAAATCCGGAAGGACAAGTTGCGAGATGGATTGAGCTACTGCAGGAATACGACTTCGTGGTCGAACATCGCAGCGGAAAATCTCATGGCAACGCGGATGCATTGTCAAGAAGACCTTGTCCTGAAGACTGCAAGCATTGTACTAGGCAAGAAAGTAAAGAAGTCGTACCTGTGAGGATGCTCAAGACAGACCTCAGCAACGAGTGGAAGGAAACCCTACAACGTGCCCAGCAGGAAGATTCGGACCTCAAGCCGATTCTCGAGTGGATAAAGGCCGGTGCACCTAAGCCCACGTGGAGCGACGTCTCAGCGATGAGTTCGATCACAAAAAGCTATTGGGCCCAATGGGACAGCTTGGTGATTCAGGAAGGAGTCCTGTGCCGTAAATGGGAAAATGCTCGAGGAGACAGCTGTCATTTTCAAATGGTTGTCCCTAAAGCTAAAGTACCGGATGTTCTACAGCTGTACCATAATGGTTGTTCAGGAGGCCATTTGGGAGTTAAACGGACCCTACTGAAGATACGAGAACGGTTTTACTGGGTCCACTGTCGTGACGATGTCGAGGACTGGTGTCGCAAATGTACAAATTGTGCGGCTGTAAAGGGACCTCAGACGCGTAGTAGAGGTGCATTGAAATTATACAATGTTGGTGCACCATGGGAGAGGATAGCCCTGGATGTTGCAGGACCATTTCCGGAAAGTGAAAGTGGTAACAAGTATTTCATGGTTGTAATGGATTACTTCACTAAGTGGCCGGAAGTCTTCGCCATTCCAAACCAAGAAGCTTCCACAGTTGCAGATAAATTGGTTCATGAAGTCTTCTGCCGTTTTGGAGTACCTTTAGAGATTCACAGTGATCAAGGAAGGAATTTTGAGTCCCAAATATTCCAGGAAACTTGTCGAGTTATGGGTACTCATAAAACGAGAACAACTTCTTACCACCCACAATCGGATGGAATGGTGGAACGATTTAATCAGACATTGGAGAGATACCTGGCAAAAGTTGTGGAAAATCGGCAACGAGATTGGGATAAGCACATACAACCGTTCTTGATGTCATATCGAAGTGCTGTTCACGAAAGTACATCGGTGACACCAGCTTTCGCAAACTTTGGAAGGGAATTACGGCTGCCTGCAGACCTGATCACCGGAATACCACCTGACGCCCCACGCAGTATAACCGATTATGCGAATGACTTGCGGAACAAAATGAATGACATCTATGAGCACGTCAGACAATCGGGCCAGCAAATGTCTGAGAAGATGAAAACCCGTTATGACCGCAAAATGAACAATAAAGGGTTCGACGAAGGATCACTAGTGTGGTTGCACAATCCAGTCCGCAGCAAAGGGAAATCTCCTAAGCTTCAAGCTAAATGGGACGGACCGTACCGGATTGTGACAAAGATCAATGACGTAACCTACCGGATACAGAAAGGTGCAAGAGGTACTCCTAAGATCATCCATGTGGATCGACTGGCGCGTTATTATGGGGCCAATAATGCTCGGGACGAGCATGTCTTAGGAGGGGGCAGTGTTGCGCTCCACAATTGATGGCGACATTAGCTACCACTAGCGCCATCTAGTATCGAGTAGCAGAACTTATAATTATTCGGGTCCCTTCTAGAAACTTCGATGATAGAACTTTCCAGAACTATCGACGTCTGGTCCGTCGGGTTCGGTATGTACTCGAACATTCTAGATGTTTCTACGGTAGAAGGTTCTGGAACTATCCGAGGCCTATATAAGGCCGGTGTGCCTGCGAGCCGGCAATCAGTTTTGGATAAGCGATACAAGCGATAACATCGAAGCGATCTTCAAGTGCGACTCTCAAGTGATTAGTAGTGCGATTGTGTTTTATAATTAGTGTGTTTAAGTTGTAATTTGTGTTTTTAATTAAAGTGTCTATTTTTTTGGTTTTTAAATCGGCAGTTTTTATTGTCACGAACCCCAAGCTCGTAACAATATTTAAATAATAGTTACATAATCTTAGAAGGTAAGTTTTTTTTTTTAAATAAAGGTGTGATATTAATAAGGTTAGATATTCCTTACAGCAGGACAAATTATCTACAATATGTGTTTTTCAACACGTAATAACTTTTCCTTTGAGTGTACAAAACTGACAAATCGACGAAAACTGGCAAACACTGGAAACTGTCGAGTTAACGCAACTGTCTAATCGGTAAAACTGACGAATCAGTGAAACTGACTAATCAACGAAACTGGCGAATTAAAAAAACTGACCAGTGATACGCGGACTCCTAATCATTGTCTTCGTCATGCATTACTTATTTTAAGCCCAAAGTGTTCCTGTTCAATGCTTTGTTGCTTGAATCTAGCATTCCATTGAAAGGCTCTAAAGTAATGCAATGATCTAGAGTTTCTCTCCAAACATAAATTCCTTCTTGATAGTTTTACCCGGAGTTCTTGGAGGGTTTATATCGCGAGCACCAGTTTGATTTCTTTCGTCGCTAAAAAGCGAGTCTTGCGAAATATCAGATTCCCTTACAAATCCGTAAACTTTTCTGTTAAATTTTATCTCCTTTTCCTTCTTATCTATCACTTCTTTTGTATCAGAATATTGTTGTTTCATTGTATCATCTAATTCTTCGGAAAAATAAATCTGGTCAAGGTATCGAATATGTTCCAAATCCGTTAAGCTTGATGACAATGATAGTGGTGGGCTGGATTTACACCGTTTTATGGGGTTTACATCATCATCACAAAGACATTCTTGTTCTCTTGGAATAAAATCACAAACTGGTAAATGACGTTCACTTGCCTGTTTGGTTGGTAATTCACACTTCGAGTACAATTCATAACTTGATATCTTTGATAGATCACAAAAAGCTTCAGTTTTGGAATGTAACCTTACCGATTCAAACCACTCGCCTGTTTCAAACTCTTCTCCATTTGTTTCGTCTGCGTCTAATTCTTCGATCTTTAGTATATTGGCGTTTATACCAAAGTTCTTATGGGCAACTGGGGGAATGAACTCATCATTGTAGTCTGATTCATCTGGTAGTTTTAAGACTATTAGGTCCTTTTTCTCAGATGCTTTTGACAGCAGTTCTTTAAATTGAACTTTAGGCAATACTTTTTCTGGAGTTTCTGCATTTGAGGTCTCATTAAGTGGAATAATTTGAACTTGTTGCCCTGATGTTTCCTCTACTTCTGTATCTATTTTTGCACATTTAATCTCATCCTTCGTCTTGCTCTCGTCTTCTTCCTTCTGTGTTATTTTTACTTCTGGTGTAGTTTGTTGAACCTGAATGTTTTTTATAGAATCGGATGTCAAGTTTATGATATGGTGGGTATTCTGTTGTTCTGATTGTTGGTCTTTTTCCGATATAAGCTGAATGTTTGATGCCGTTTGTAGATTATCTGAAGTTGCTGAGTTCACTTGAGGTGCTGTTTCTTGTATTTCTTCGAATTGTTGACGTACACTAAGAGAATTAGTTTCTTTTGGATTAATACTTTCTTTTTTTGGTTTTTCATTATCACTTGGTGCTATATGTTGGTCCAAGATAAATACTTTTTGACTTTGTGTTGGGAATAGAGGTTCCATATCTTTCATTGCAGATACATGCCCTAGTTGAGTAGATAGAAGTTCATCGTCACGTAACAAGATTTTCTTTACTAAATTCACGCCTTTATCCTCTAACTCTTTCTTGGATATCTTTGAAGGCAAAAACTTAGTTATTGGTTGAGTTTTTGCAACTCTTTTTGCTGAAGACTGTATTTTATTAACTGGAAACTTACGTGGAATTGTCGCACTATATGCAGCCACTAGTTGACATCTTTGTTGCTGTTGTTTGACACTTTTTTGCTGAGTCATATCAAAGTTTATCATGGAAGTTTCAGAAGCGTTATTTGGTACACCTGCTTTAATGTTTTTACCATGTTTTTCACGATACTGAGCTACTGATTCTGTTATAATTTTTTTCAAAACTTTATCAATTGCTTTTTCAGTTTTCTTCTCATTTATCTCTTTTAAGAAAATATATTCTTCTCTTTGTTTCTTTTCTAAGTCTGCTGACATTTCATCTGTTGCACTGATGAGCCGTGGTATGATTTCTTCTGACAATTTGTTATATTCCCTGTAAATGTATTTAGTTGATTAGTTATTTAATATGTTCTTTTTTATATATTTGGTCAAGCCGGACTACTCACCCTTCACAAGATTGGATAATATCTCTTACATTTTAATAATTAAAAAATAAACTAAAATCTTTTAAATATATTTTGTATTACTAAGCCTCCTCTGTCCGTCTGTCTGTCCACAGATACAGCCCGCTGACAGACAGACGGACAGAGGAGGCTTAGTAATAGACAAATAAAACTATTAATTTCCCTGACTACTTATGCACGTACAGTACATACGTCATAATCAGCCTATGTGCCCGATGTCCGGCAGATTCTTAAATCGGTCAGACATCGGGCAAAATTCAGAAACTGCATTGTGATTTTTGATTTTACTTTGCTAAATAAAATGGTTGTCTCATACGAATATGAACTTTATTTATATGAAGTTAATGTTCATATTCATTTGGCAAGCTTGTTTATTTTCTATAAGAACAGTACAAGTAAAAAAATAAGGTTCATATTCGTATGAATAGCTTACTTTACTAATAATTTCGGATCGGGAGTCGCATCTATCCATTTTAGTCTATGGCATCACTAATAGGTATGTCTGTCTGACTGTCTATTTGCCCCTAAATGACGGTAATAGAAACTATTTTAAAACGGTTACAATGATTTTTAAAACGCTTTTAACTGGTGCAGAAGATCTAACTTTTTTGCCTTTTTATATCGGTAATACTTTAGCTCGTTTTGTCATGTATAGTAGGAACTGTAGGTTTTATAATTATCAATTGTTTTCTTGGCTTTTGTACAGACGCCAGCACATCAAGCTACCCGAAACTGTCCAATTTTCCCAATCAACTTTGAACCTAATATTTTAGCGATAAAGTTGAAAATCTATTAAAGAAATTTGACAGATTGTAGTAGCTTGCTGTGCAGGCTGGCATTTGTACGTTAACCATGACCATCGCGATATTTCTCTCGCGATAGATCTCGTTGCGCGTCCGCAACGAATTCGCTGCGAATGCGCCGCGTGTTCGTTGCGCGCCCGCTCCGCTTTGAGGACGCTCGCAATCCGCTAGTATGATAAGGCCCTTAGGTCCCTAACCTATCCAGTTTTACCTTAAAAAAATCAGAACTCAAAGACCTATAAAATTCGAAAACGTAAACCCGCAGTTTTATATTAAAATAAAAAATATACGGTAATCAGTATAATATTAAAACGCTTCGCCCTTAAGCACGCCTCTTCGCCGTTAGCCACGCCCCTTTCGGTTATTTACGACTAACTAAGGTTATTTGTACCCGCACTCTTTAATTTTATTCCTTCAGATGTATTGAGCGTCTTAGATCTACATAATTGTGGATAAATATCTCAGAAATTGCTGAAACAATTAAGGGCAGAGGCAACGAAATTGTCTTTTCATACTTAGGTTGTGCACACACCAAGTCAAGACTATGAATGGACAATTTAATCTGCGTTCTAGATGTATTTGCCAAAAATGTAAACAAATGTAATGTAATGTAATGTAATTAATGGAAAAATAACCTTAATTCCTATATAATAAAGTTCAGTTTACGCTACAACTTTAAACATTTTTATAACTTTTTCAATAGTGCTATTCACTCTGAGATCAACTTAATCTTCATTGAAATAAATTAGATATTTGTTTAACTTGAAATAGGGTGGGGGTGTGCAGCACTGCACACATTTACTATAAGTTGGTAGTGAATTAAATACAGTGGGGCTTGTGGCTAAGTAATATCAGCCGCACGGGTCGATCGATCAGGTTAAGCTACGCTTGCCGCGGTTGGTCCGTGGATGGGTGACCATCTTTACATACCAAGACCCCTCCGTGCCTAAGAAAGCACGTTAAGCCGTTGGTCCCGGCTGTCATTCGTGGATCTTTGACAGTCGTTACGGGTCTTCAGAAGCCCGAAAAACTGGCAACCAGTCTTACCAAGGGGTATCGTATTACCCAGTAACTGGGTTGTGGAGGTCAGATAGGCAGTCGCTCCATGTAAAATACTGGTATTCAGCTGCATCCGGTTAGACTGGAAGCCGACCCCAACATAGTTGGGAAAAGGCTAGGCAGATGACAGATGATGATGATGAATCGTCAGTAATTTGACTTTCGAAAGAAGAAGACAAAGCGTTGTGTAACTATACAGACGCTATACAACGTTTATTAGTAAGGGGGTTACTGACTAGAGCAGTGGAGGCCCAGTGGTAACGGCTGCGACTTACGAGTTGTAGGTCGTAGGTTGGAACCCACTCTACTTTGTGGTGTAAATTACTTCATCACCACTGCTCTCAAAACGGTGAAGGAAAACATCGTGAAGAAACCGGCATGTCTTAGAACCAAATATTCGAAGACATGGGACGTCTACCTACCCGCACTGGGCCCGCGTGGTGGATTACGGCCCATTCCCTTTTATATAGAGGAGGCCTGTGTCCCAGCAGTGGGAACATTATAGGCTGATTATAAACTCTAACTGTATTCTGACGAAATTGAACTAGGTTGTCTTATAATGACTTTAAAAAGTTTTCAAGGAAACAACAATTTTAAAATAAGTTAACTATTCCTGACTTATTTTAAGCCATAACTGCCCCCTTATTCACAAACACTCGATATGCTTCCGTATCGTACCGAACATTAATCATTGTTATCGTAGGAGTCTTCTCAACGCTGTTCACAAGTCCAAAACACGAAAAAATTGTCAGTTTAAATCAAATAGACGCCCGCTATTCTTCCAACAGCTATTTGCTGTTGAGGGGAAGTCAAATCAGGTTATCGAAATGTCAGGTTTTCGATACGATAGCCTGTCGTATGGTTGTGAATCAGGGCTCTGGAAAGCAAATGACAAATTCAAAGCAAAAAGCCATTTTAATTACTGACTTGACTAATAATACCGTATTTCCCCGTAATCGGTATAAAATCGATATCGGAACCGATATAATATTCATAATCGAGTCGCCGAGATTGTCCAAGCCAAGGAATAGTTGGAAATAGGCTAATTTAAGTTATACGACACGATTCCGATACGATTAATAGAATAGAATAATCGCCTATAATGTTCCCACTGCTGGGACACAGGCCTCCTTTCGGTGGGAGGGAGTGGGCCGTCATCTGCCACGCGGGCCCTGTGCGCGTTGGTAGACGTCACATGTCTTCGAATTTTTGGTCATAGGACATCGCTGGCTTCCTCACAATATTTTTCTCTACCGGTTTTGAGAGCAATGGTGATGAAATAATTAACACAAAGTGAAGCGCCTGTCTGGGTTCGAACCTACGACCTAACAACTCGTAAGTCGTGACTGTTAGCACTAGGCCACCACTGCTTTAATAATTTAATCATAAAATAGATTGGGATCAGGAAAATGATAAATATGGTTTCAGAATAAATAACAGTCGTCGATATTAAAATTAAAATGGCGTAGGTATAGTCAGTTCCTTATGAATAGTTATTTCATTGCAGGGTTGTCAATGAGAGAAAATAATTAAATAGAAGAAAAAATATCTGTAAGTACTAAGTAAATAGAGGTATGAGGAACAGGGTGTAAAGTTCACTCATACTCTATAGAAAAGGGAGGCTCCTCCGACCAGACGGATGTTGTGTCTGGCGGGTAACTGCCCGATGATTCACGTCGGGCATGAAGATGAATTTAATTTCACCCTGTATATGCTATGTAGTTGCGCGGTAAACTCTTCTTGCGAGATGCAGGATTTTGCGTGACGTCAGTATGACGCGTTGTTCGCATGTGGCGTTGTAGATACCGCTACAAGTAAATAACTTATTATCGTCTTTTTTCGTTTTGAAATAAGATTTGAGTAGAGATTACTTAATTAGAAGCTAATGTTAACAAGCCGGCTCAGCGGGGGCCGCCACATAGCGTCCGCAATTCACCGGCGAATGATATCATTGAAATGGTATTTATGAAAGTATGTTGGTGTGTTTTCCAAGAGACCGTTTTTTTGACACTAAAGTCAAACCCCACTGTTATTCATGACAGCTGTTACTGCAGCTGTTAGGTGGCGGCCACAGCTCTTCTAGAAGACCGTAGCCAGTGGCCACCGCCACCACATCTGCAACACCAGAGGCATCGCAGCTGCGTTGACATTTTAGACAAAACTGGAATGTCTCATATACCTGTGGTTATGTCGCAGATGGATTGTCGAATCCGCTGTTTTGCATAACTGGTAGCTGTTTTTCCAAACAGCTCCGTTTTGTAAAACAGCTGAGCGACGTTTTGCGATTTTCCATAATTAATGAACTTTAACATGCAGAACTGCATAAACGTGTTGCGTTTATCAATGCAACACGTTTATGAAACAGAAATATATAAAACGAGTAAGATGAGTGAAAATGACCAGTTTTATGAAAGTCAGTCCTAAAAATACTAAATAGGCAAATAACTGCGACCAACTTAGAAGTAGCGCTCGATGGCCGCTGCCGTGAGTTTCACAGTTCTAACCTAACCTAAACCAATAATAAAATTGATCAGGATGCCCTAGCTTAGTAACTGCGACCGAGTCGGTATTAGAAGGCACACCAAACAGTCATTGTGTAAGCCATTCTGCATTACATCTAAACGTGTGTAGCAGTTTTGTTACACGTAACGCAATGACAATCCAGCTGAACATTGTTCAGCTGTTTTACATAATGGAGCTGTTTTGTAAAGCAGCTAGCGATTATGTAAGACAGCGGATTTGACAATTCATCTGCGACAGTTACACCTGAACCCATACCCTTCAAAGCGGAACACAGCAATGCTGCTTGGCGACAGGAATAAGTATGAAGGAAGAACTTCCTATGTTGAGCTGTGGTACAAAATAGTACTTACTACTAGAAAAAGTAATTTTTAGTTCCAATAAGCCATGTTTGGTACCAGCCCTAGAAAATCATAAATAATAGATCTTAGGGTACGCCATAGTGAAAATGACATGTACTTTTACAACTTTTTAATTACTACCCAGAACTAATACCTATATGAGTTAAGTATTAAGTAGCAGTTTTATTGAGATATAATTATATTAATTACCACTAATAATTAGCTGAAACTGGAGGAGACCATGGCTAAATAATTACAGCCGCACAGGTCGATCGATCAGGTTAAGCTACGCTTGCCGCGGTTGGTCTGTGGATGGGTGACCATCTTTACATACCGAGACCCCTCCGCAGCTCCGTGCCTCGGAAAGCACGTTAAGCCGTTGGTCCCGGCTGTCATTCGTGGATTTTTGACAGTCGTTACGAGTCGTGAGAAGCCGGAAAATCTGACAACCAGTCTTATTTCATTTCTCCCACCAAAATTTAAAATTTCGCGCGGACACTCTTTTTTAATTTTCTCTAGGATAAAGTATTGCACTGAATATAAGAATAAAACTGTCATCAGATAGAAAAACTAATACTGAATTTAAATACAATTAGTAATATCTAGTAAATTAGTGCAGTTTCGCTTAAGAGCCTATACTACCTCAAATGGCTTAGCGTGATCCTCCGTTATGTCGAAAATCCTGCACCATTAATTTTGAAATAAATATATGGTAAATTTGAGCATTAATGCAAAGTCTTATGTTAGACGAAAACACGATTCCATAAAATTTTCTCGATAGAAAAAAAATCCAAAGTTACCTCTAATCCGAACAATAAACCGCTGGCATTCAAAAAATACTTCAAATTAGATCATGAAACTTTGCATACTAACTGAACTTACTTTAAAGCAGGTCTCATGTTGTTTACTTTTTTATAATTACCATTATTTTCACTGTAAAAAGCAAATACCTAAACTATTAGAGCTGCCTGCCGCCCAGCACCGCACTCTGTCTCGCTCTCACTCAGTCCGCGAGCAGTATCGTATGAGCGAGATAAAGAGCGAATTTTAGCTGAGGTAGTATAGGCTCTTAAGCGGTGATAATTCTCAGAAAAACAGATTGTGGACGTGCCACCAAAATTAGAAATATACGTTTTTTTTTTTTTTATAACTTCTAAAATGTTTCATACTAAAATATTTCTGGTCTGATCAAGATATATACGTCTAATTTCTTAAAAAAAATTAAACTTTTTTTACGTTTTATCTACGATACGATTTTCAGCTGCGCCGCCTAAAAATTACACTTGAGAAATTCACTCTTATAGAATGCAAGCAAAACTTCGGGCAATACAAATAAAACCGTTTCACAATAAACGCTGACCAATGACAAAACTGACTTCGAAAATAGACCTTCCTCGAACGTCTGAGTTAGTAAAACTTTCAATGCAAAACTGTCATCGTTGGCTTAACCAAGGAGTATAGAATGTTGAACGATTTGATCGATTCAAAAGCCGTCTTGGCTTTTCTATCTTTTATAAATGAATTTTTATATTACAGCTACTGACCTATCGTGGCTCATTTTCATTAGTTGATAAGTTGAACGCCGGGACTCCCCGCATACTCGAACGATGTAACGAATGAATGAAAGTAATGACTATAGTCCGCGCGGAACTAGTTGGCCGCTGAGGTGGGGACAGGGGTGAGGCGGCGGTTCGCAACGCACGTACTGAGTAATGCGCCCCCGCCCCTCCGTCCCACCGCTCACATACTTAAGGCGCGGCCAACTAGTTCCGCGCGGACTATAATGAAAGGCATAAGTCGGTTTACCGTCTGCAGGGAAACCTGGGAAACCCTTGGCCAGGTCATATGAGGACCATGCAGATTAATGTCCGAGATGGCTTTTGAGAAAAGAACCACACAGATTTGAGTGGACCTATATAGACATATGGTTAGCGATTGTTTGAATACCATGTCATTTTAATATGAGTCATTTCGGGTTCCGCACTGTCATTGCCTATGTATATCTGCAATATCAGCTACATAGCTGATGTTAATAGACGACGGTGCCCACTTATTAACATCAAGCCACAGACCTATCAATTTTCCTTCCTAAATCTACGTCTAAATCGAAGCTCGATAACCCAGCTAGGTAATTTTCTTTGTAGTACGTCGCAACTCGGAACTGCCTGGCAATTTTCTTTTTAATAATTCATAGGGATCAAATTAGGGCGTTCCCGAGCTCACAGTTTAGTTTTAAATTCACTTTAAGTGAAGTTCTATGAGCTTTGTCGTCAAAGTGGATAACAATAGATCATTTAAAAGGTCACTGGACTATGATTACTGAAGTTGTTTATTACGGGAATCAGTAGCATTAGCAAGAATCTAAGAATGTAACGATCGACGACGACCTTGTGAAGGCCGCAGGAACCCGTTGGATGCGAGAAGCACAGAACTGGTCGAAGTGGAGGTGCTTGGTCGGCCTATGTCCAGCAGTGGACGTCTTTGGCTAAAATGATGATGGTGATGAAGGATCTAATGTAGGTATTATAAAAACACCTGTGACCCGGGGAATTCAACTTCATGTCAAAATTGATGTGTTTACGTGTCATAATTATGAGTGAACTAGCTGCGCCCCGGGTTTTCACCCGCATAAGTGTTGATCCCGTGGGAATATCGGGATAAAAAGTAGTTTATATGGTAATCCAGGTTGTCAGCTTTCTCCATACAGAATTTTATCAAAATTGGTCCAGCTGTTTGAGCGTGAAGGAGTAACAAACAAATAAACATATAGAGGTATGAGGAACAGGGTGTAAAGTTCACTCAACCTCCATAGAAAAGGGACGGTCCTCCAACCAGACGGGTGTTGTGTCTGGCGGGCAACTGCCCAATGATTCATGTCGGGCCGTTGTATCTGTGCTAGATGCGCGGTAAACTCTGGTTGCGAGATGCAGGATTTGCGTGACGTCAGTATAACGCGTTGTTCGCATGTGGCGTTGTAGATACCGCTACAAACACACACACACACACTCACAAACTTTCGCCTTTATAATATTAGTGTGATTCGCTAGGACACTGTAACGTGTTACTTTTGTCTGAAGAATAAATATGACAGTTTGACATATTTTCCTTAGAAAAGCTGTCAAACCGCCATATTTATTCCTTAGAGAAAAGTTATCTGACTATTAATAATCAGCCCTCAATCTAATTTTGTGGATCAAGGTAATGATTTTTTTAAATCAATTTATTTTAACCAAAATTATATTAAAAAACAAGATTAATTACAAAAACAAAACTTTTTTTTTTCATGTTATCAAGAGAAAGAGTAACAAAAAAAAACAAACAATACTTTGCCATCACTCACTGACATAATTATCGGATATACATTAAAACCGAATACATCCCGAGGACAGCCGAACACATCCGAAGCGGTGTCGGTTACGGTAACAGTGGCGCGAATTCAATGGTTTTTTTCCCATCTCAAAAAATGCCCCAACGCGCCTAAAGAAGTTATCGCTTCAAAAATGATTCGTTTTTCAAACCAAATGATTTCCAAGGTCGAAATCATCTTCGTTTGACCCAACTCTGACCTGATTAAATTCTTCCATTGCGGGACAAAACACGAGAACATTACATTAGCATAGCAAGATGTTTTCATTGAGGTTTATACATCACAAAAAAAACCGGTGTGAAGTGCGAGTGACTCGCGCACTACGGGTTCCGTACAAAACTATTTTTGGTATTCGTAAATTGAAAAGATAGCTAATCACCGTTCGCGATTAATTTGCCAAACATGTAAACAAATATGAGTATTTGGAAAAATAACTTTAATGCCCATATAATAAAGTTTAGTTTACGCTATACTTCACACATTTTTAAAACTTTTTAAATAGCGCTAGTCACTGAAATCAACTTAATTGCCAATAAAATAAAGTTGATATTTGTTTAACATGAAATAACAATAATTGGAAACATACATTTGAATAGACCTTAGGGGACGTCCATTAATTACGCGAGGTAATTTTGGCGATTTTTGGACCCCCCTCCCCCCTTAGCGAGATAATATCGTGAGATTTGGCTCGACCCCCTCCTGCCCTCTATAATCTCACGTGAGATTGTTCAAAATGCGTATTTTCAGTGAAAATACGTTAATCTCTTCTTCATTGCGTTGGATTTATTAAAGAAAAATTTGTTTGATTTTTTTTTAAGACTAGTTATGATCAGTATTTAAGATTACTAACATCGTAGTCCAGAATCACAGTGATAATAAAATTTTTAAACGTTTTGCTCAATTCAACCCAGTTTTCGCGCAATTTTAACTGTTTCTTGCGGAAAAAAATTACATGATACTTGCCAAGACTTCTCCCCTACGTGAGGTCGGCTTGTCCATAAACGGCTCACGTAATTAATGGATAACCCCTTACACACTAGGATGAGGCGTAAACCTATGTTTGTGTGTAGGAATTATCGTTATCTAAATAGGGCAGCGGAGTAATTGCGTAACAAACATAACAATTGATCGCCATGGGTTTCATTTTGACAGTTCACCCACGTTCATTGCGTTATTTACGTTGTTGAGCAGACGAATTTTTCAAACCTATAAAGCAATGGATTAGCAATATCCTTCAAAACTGTCGGATTGTGATTGGAGGTTTTTTATGCAATTAGGGTGCTGGACCTATGTACGGTCGCCAGCGCTACAAGTTATACCAAACTGACAAACTCCAAATGATTTTAAACCTTAAAACTTTGGTAGTTAAGTTCAAAATCGATTGAGAAAATTTGAATTTATGGTAAGTTGATGTGCTGGTGACTGTACGTTGAAAAAATGCTTATTATTTCGTTGTCTCTTGTATGTAATTCAATTCAGTTTATTTATTCACTAACAATTTTATTCATTATGCGTTCGAATATAATCGAGCATGAGACATGGTCTATAGAGAACGATTCCTGTTCGTTTGCTTTTTTTTAAATCTAAGTACTTAATATTATTATTTACTGACCACAATTTTTCAGCATGAATTCCAATGTTCTTGCTATTATATTTGTAATTGGCGTGTGCGAGCTGACATAATTATGGCAACTTTTTTTGCGTTTCGCATTATTTTGTAATTATTACTTATCATACTATTTTATATAATCATGTTGTTCTAACTTATGAAAGCCATTGCTACTGGTTGTGTATTATGCAATGACCTCGCTGATTCTCAACCTAATTTGAATAAATGGATTTTGATAACGGTTTTTAAAGATAAAGCCCCGTAAGAACAGATACATAGACAGGCGGCGCGGGCGTAGGCTTAGAAACAAGGTCCCGTTGGCACCCCTTGGTTGCGGAACCCTAAAAAACGAACAAAATAATGATGGAGGACTTGTATAACAAAAATATTCGTTGGACTGTTCCTCTCAAGGGTCGGAAAGTACTTGAATAATATCCATTTGTATTCACAATAAGACATGAAATCATTTTTTCCTGTAACTGTGGCAGTTTGTATTCAAATATACCTATTTCACGATGTTTTGTAACAAATACAGGATTAGGTGAGGCGTAAGACTGCGATTTTTTGACGGAATATCCTTGAAATTAAATAGAAAAGTGAGAAGCATGAAAATAGAATAAATGCTGCAGAAATGCGTTCCTTGCGAAGCATTTTTAGTGTGAATATGAATAATAGGCTGAGAAATCCTAACTAATATTATAAATGCGAAAGTTAGTTTGTTTGTTACCTTTTCACGCCTAAACCACTGAACCGATCATCCTGAAATTTTTATATACGTTGTCAGGTGTACAGAAACGGACGTAGGGTACCTTTCATCCCCAAAAAAGTGCTGTTCCCGAGGAAAACAACAATAACGTTATTATGATAATAGATGGCGCCACGTGTCTATTAAACTGTCGCATTATTTAATTGTGAGGCGGTATACCATCACGGCTGCTTTCCCGAAGAGTTAGGCAATGGTGTACCTATAGTAAAATACACCATTGTGGTTAAGTAATAACAGCCCATAGAAATGTAAATATATCTATGTAACAGCCGCACTCGTCCATCGATCAAGTTAAGCTATGCTTGCCGCGGTCCGTCTGTGGATGGATTACCATCTTTACATACCGAGACCCCTCGATGACTCGGAAAGCACGTTAAGCTGTTGGTCCCGGCTGTCATTCGTGGATCTTTGACAGTCGTTACGGGTCGTCAGAAGCTCGAAAGTCAGTCTTACCAAGGGGTATCGTGTTATCCAGTAACTGGGTTGTGGAGGTCCGAGAGGCAGTCGTTTCATGTAAAATACTGTTATTCAGGTGGATCTGGTTAGACTAGAAGCCGACCCCAACACAGTTGGGGAAAGGCAGGCAGATGATGACTTAATATATAGTATTTTTTTTATCTCGCGTGCTTAACTTGTGGTTACCAAACCTACAAACACGCTGTGAATGTGTGCGTAAGCGCAGGAGCTCTAGCTACCATCCGAGACAATGACGAAGTTGGAAGTGTGTGTGTGTGTACGTGTTTGCTGACACTACTCGTCTTCACACACACACTCTTCATTCGTGAGATAAAAATGCTGTAAAATAAAACTGTTTTTAAAACGATTTTAGCAAGCGTCTGTCATACAAGTATCAACGACTAAAAATCGCAACATAAAGTCGCAAACTCGCCTGAAACTTATTACGCCGCTCGGGGAACGAGTTTCATTGCGATACCTTCATTCAGGAAATTGAGTTTGAGTAAACTTGCGTTAAATTTCAGTCGGGAGCTATTCACTTGTTTTATTTACTGTAGTTACGAGCTACGACTCTGCTGAGACCGTTTTCGATGTAGGGTGTGAATATACAGGGTGGTCAAAAAGTCGTGGATCAAACGAAATCACACTAATATTATAAAGGCGAAAGTTTGTGAGTGTGTGTGTGTGTTTATAATATGTTTGTTACTTCTTCACGCTCAAACGGCTGGACCAATTTTGATAAAATTTTGTATGGAGGTAGCTGTCACTCTGGATTAACATATAGGTTACTTTTTATACCGATATTTCTACGGGATCGACATTTATGCGGGTGCAACCGCGGGGCGCAGCTAATAAGGAGATAAAGGAGGCCCCCATCCTGTCCCCACCTCAGCGGCCAACTAGTTCCGCGCGGATTATAATACAGCGTGTATCAGAATAATGTGGTCATATTTAATAATGTGGTACAGACTATCAAACTGAACTCTCCATGAGACCAACATAGTAATTATGAAAAACAGTAGTTAATAAAAAAAAAACTAAAAAACGCGACTGCGGTAAAAAAAAACTTCATTTTTTTAACAGAGTCGGGTTTTTTTAGTTTTTTTAATTACTTTTTTATTTACGAATGTGAAAGATTTTGCAGACGATTTAATTCTTGGTACGTGTTTTTTTTTTATTTGCGATGTGTCTCATCGAATTACTTTTAACTCTTATAAGTTGTATATATTTTTGTAATCGCCTTTTAAAACCCTTCATTTTGATATCCGACTCGATGGTATTACTAGAAAAAAAAATGTCGAACTCCACAACCCCAAATCCGCCATTTTACTTGTTTTTTTTTTATTTTAATGCAGCCAGTGACACTTGCGCTATCAAGACAAATCTAAAGACGTATAATTTATTCAAATCTGTTCATTCATTTAGAAGTTACGAGGGAACAAAGAAACGGACATACATTCATACAGGTCAAACACATAACCTTCCTTTTGGGTTTCACCGCCGACGGGGAAAAATAGTCAGCCGACCCATACATTTGAATCGAGTAGGAATTGAAGTTTTATAAGGGACAGTTCATAATTTTTTCGCGATTATGATGTTGGTCCCATGGAGAAAATTTTTCAGTTTGATGATCTGTATCACACGCTTATAATATGACTACACATTTCTGATACACGCTGTATAGCACATAATAGTTTGTGTCAGCTTACATTAATCACTATAATATCGGCAATGGCACTTTGTAGCACTTGGTCTTAAATCATAATCATATAACTCAAACGTTCAACATTTTCGATATTATAATAATATTAAATACAGAATCGCAATCAGACGGTGTTGCTGTTGCATCTCTAATAGCCGGGTACATACTGCTCGGTGTATCGCAAGATTCATCTGAAGATTTCGTGAGAAACATCGGAGGTTACTTATAACTTATTAAGCAATTCAAAATCATGCTGAGGAAGTAACATGGTTGTTGAGGGATCGACCTTTTCCATTTTTATTTCATTTTAAAACAAGTGGTTAATTATGTAGTTAATACTTTTTACGTATTTTTTTTTTCAATAAACAGCGCAATGATTTTTATTTTGACAACTCAAAAACATTCATTGCGTTGTTAACCTTGTCGAACTGTGAATTTTTTCTTACTTTAGAAGTAATGGGTTTTGAATTTCCGTCAAAATATTTCGGATTCTGTATGTTACGCATTTGGGGTGCCCGGTTCAATCGTTCTTTACTAGATTGAGACCTACCTATTAACATGCAAAATACTGGATTATAACCCAACAAAAGTCACAACACGTGAACTAATGCTATTGCCACAAATATAACTGACATCACAATAATATTATAAAGGCGAAAGTTTGTGAGTGTGTGTGTGTGTGTTTATATGTTTGTTACTTCTTCACGCTCAAACGGCTGGACCAATTTTGATGAAATTTGGTATAGAGATAGCTTGAGTCCCGGAAAAGGACATAGGCTAGTTTTTATCCCGATATTCCCACGGGATCGACATTTACGCGGGTGAAACCGCGGGGCGCAGCTAGTTTGACATAAAAATGTAGGTTACAGAGTGTATTCATAAATATTCTGCTATTCCTAATTTTTAAATTCATAACTGAATAATGAAAACTCGCCAGCCTGTCCGTCAAATTGTTACATGAATAGCATTTTCCTTCAGCTTGCAGCGCGGAAAACAGTGTTATTTTTTGTTCTTTTTGAAACTACACTTTTTCTGGCCTACCTATTTTTTTTAAATAACAACTACCTATTTATTTATTGAATAAAAGATATTTTTTTAATACGGTAGCTCGCACTGTCTTCGAAATAACAACGAGACGTGATTCGAGTTCTGCCGTAGAATTTTATAAGCTTCAATGCGCTTTGAAACCTGATATTTATATTTAATCATTTTATATTTATATAATTTAAAAAGCATATAAAAATAATAATAATAATATGTAAAGATAATAGATTTATATAAAATGTATATTTATTTGCATTTAATATTGTAAAAATTGCTGTGCCCTTACAGACCCTCAAAACTTTTTTTACCGTATGAGAGCAATCAATAATGCAGTAAAAAAATAAAAAATATTATGCCCTTGGCATTAAGTTCGCTTCAGTAGATACATTTATGTGCTTCAAGTATTAAATAAGTAATATTTGAATTTGACATCTTTTTTCATTGTTGTCATGGAAAATATAGAATTTCTGTTCTAATGTGACTATGCTAATAATTTAAATATTATAATTTGACAGGCCTGATGGTCTAGTGGTTAGTGACCCTGACTGCTATGCCGGAGGTCGTGGGTTCGATTCCCACCCAGGACAAATGTTTGTGTGATGAGCACGATCATTTGTTCTGTGTCTGGGTGTAATTTATCTATAATATGTATGTATTTAGAAATATATAAGTATGTTTATCAGTTGTCTAGTACCCATAACACAAGCTCTGCTTAGCTTGGGACTAGATGGCGTTGTGTGATAGTTGTGGAATATTATTATTATTTATTATTATTATTATTATTCCGACCTTCTAACGGTCCTGGAATGTAATTTAAACAAAAACCACCCTTTTTCAAAAAACGACACATTCAACTAAAATATCTCCAGATTTATCCCGAAGAACGCTCGCCCTTTTAAGTTGTGTTATCATTACTAATATATTTATTAAAGAATATCGATTTGTCTGTCCGTGACTATAAAATTTATAATCCTGCACCTGTTCTGATGAGCAATTTTGAGTGGTAGGTTACTGAGCTACATTTAATATTTCGGGTTTTATTCCCGAAATCTTAGACGTATAGCTCGTCGTGTAGCTCGTGTGCTCGTGTGTATATTAATGTAGCTTGAATGTGTGTGTGTGTGAAAGCACGCTAAGCCGTTGCTCCCAGCTGTCATTCGAGGATCTTTGACAGCCTGTCGTTAAGGGTAGTTAAAAGCCCGAAAGTCTGACAACCAGTCTTACTAAGGGTATCGTGTTACCCTGTAACTGGGTTGTGGAGGTCCGATAGGCAGTCGCTCCATGTAAAAAATACTAGTATTTAGCTGCATACTGTTAGACTGTAAGCCGACCCTAACATAGTTGGGAAAAGGCGTTTGTTTCCATCTGTCCCCTTCGAGTTTGCCACCGGGGTGGTGGTTGGCACTAAGTACTGGCGTTTACAACCATCTAGTGTCATCTGCCCCCTTCATGATTATAGTCGATTCTCATTACGTACAGGGTCCATAATTGTGACTAATATAATTATTTCTCTTCCAACTATAGACATCACTAGCTTCTGCCCGCGACTTCGTTCGCGTCAAATTTCTTATTCCCTCGACCCATCTCGTCGTATTGCATCACTTGCCCGCGTCTCCTGCTCTATCACTTCGTTTCCCCATAGTGCTTTTGCTCGGCTCCTAAGGGTCACAGCGTGACGTTAAATAGCCTATAGCCTTCCTCAAGAATTGGGCTATCAAATGCAAGAAGAATTTTTCAAATCCAACTGTTAGTTCCAGAGATTACCCCCTACATACAAACTTACAAACAAATTTTACATCTTTATAATATTAGTATAGACGATTAAAGAATTGAGAATTGAAATAAGAACTGGATGGACATTATCGATAGAAATTGATTTTGAATTTACGATTTTTTATTAAGAAGAAGAAGATAAAGAGGACCGCTGTGCGCAGCTCAGAGTGGACGTGTGTCGAACTGTATAAGAAATTCCTATCTCTAAATTCTGTGATTGGCTGTGAGTTGTGATTTTTGATTCCTTGTCACTCTTTAAGTGTTTTTACCTGTCGTCACCTCCCACTGGGCGGTCATAGAACGGGATAGATATTGTTTGTGCCGGTGAACCCTCAATTGTCGTCCCAAAAAGTGACTCTGATTTGGTGGATTTGAACCGGTGACGCCTGTCTCAGCAATCCGAGCGTATTCCGTCGCGCCACCGTGCAAGTATCAGTGCGCGCCAAATTTCGATACTGCAGTGAGCGGCCCACGTAATCGCCTGTGCTACGGCGACGCGTACCAGTGCTACGAGCTACGTGCTACGAACCTGCTACGAGTCAGCTATCGGCTACGCCGCTGTTGCTACCAATACAACCCAATTTCGACTGTTGGACTGGGCTACTGTATTGGCCATAATGTCGAGTATTCCGCGCACTCCGCCCAAAACACCGACAGTAAGTCTGAGCCACACTCATACGCAATCTGAGCCTGACATTAACTCCGCTGCATCGATGAGTGGATTTGTCACCACCCGTAGCAAACGCCCGCGCAATGCTGACTCTCCGCAAGGCGGCTCTGGCAACCATACTCCCCAAGTGAATGAACAGGACCTCTGCATCTCGAAATCATTAACGGAACAGACTGCCCTAATGACCAAACTACTATCCGACGTTGCAGAAATAAAGTCCCAAAATTTGGCCATTCAGGCAACAAACGTCGCAATTCAAAAGTCCAACGAAGAGATTGTTCAATCCATGAGTTTCCTCAACACGAAGTTTGAAGACATGAGGAATGAGATAGAAGAACTAAAAAAAACACGTGATGCTCAGCAAAGACATATTGACCATCTCGAAAAAAAGGTTATCGACCAACAGCTCAAATCACGCTCATCTGGCGTCGAAATCCGTAATGTGCCTACTGCTGACTTCGAAACCAGTGCCAGTCTCTCAAGTACAGTGATCGGAATTTGCGAGGCTCTTGGAACACCCATCAGTGAGTCCAATATTCGTGACGTGTACCGTCTATCCGGGAAATCCACTAATACCAACTCCCCGCGCCCTATAATTGCCGAATTTGTTGCCGTAAGTACTAAGCAAACAGTCGTATCGGCTGTGCGAACATTCAATAAGGGCAGATCTAAAGACCAGAAACTAAACACCTCTCACGTCGGAATGCCTGGCAAACCGCAACCTATTTATATCGCTGAGCAGCTGCCATTAAGTGCAAGGAAACTTTACCATCAAGCCCGGGAATTTGCATCAAGGCACGCCTACAAATTCTGCTGGGTTTCCAATGGCAACATTTTCCTGAGGAAGCTGGAAGGGGACAAGCATATTCTGGTTGGTTCAGAACAGTCTCTTCAAGATCTCGAACCTAAATGACTATATCATTCATGTTACCTTCACTTGCACGACACTTTGATTCTTCTCCGATATTTCTTAAACACAATAATCTCATCATTACACATACATTATAGACTACACATTGTGCACATCCACACTACCTCACCTTACTACAAACATAAACTTCTCTCAATATTCTCCGTAACACTTTTCCCACGTCGGATACTCATAGTTCTATGTACTCGTATTTATAAGGCTCCAACTCAGCTCGTCTCTCCCCATCTACAAGCCTTTTATTTTAATTGCCTGTCTTGTGGTTTATACATAACTATAAATGGCGAACATAAATGACATTATACAAGATATTGATGCATCGACGTGTATAGGTACCTCCTTAAACTGTTTGCCTGAACACTGTCCACGGTATGTTGTCCCCTCAACTCGTGGTAATTTTAATCTACTTCATGTAAATATCCGCAGTGTCAATAAAAACTTTGACTATATCCAGCTTCTAATAAATCAAACAAAAATCACTTATGACGTTGTGATTCTCACCGAATGCTGGCTCAGTAAGGTCACCTGTTTACCTGTTCTTGACGGGTTTCAGGCTCACTCTACCATCTCAAACTGCAATCAAAATGACGGCATTATTATATATACCAGACTTGGTTTGCAAAGTTTGGTGCGGGAACCTGATTTTGAGGGAGGTAACTGCCTGGTATGTGAAATAGGTAACAGCGAATTGGCAGTAGTTGCAGTATATCGTTCACCATCACTTAGCTCTAAGAGTAACTTCAATTCCTTTCTCTCTAATCTGGACAGTCTATATAATAGTATCTCTCGCTACTCTAACATCGCTCTTATGGGTGATATGAACTTGGACCTGAGTCCAACCAATAGAAATGACAGAACGCTCGAATACCTATCACTAAATGCCTCTCACGGACTAATGCCCACCCATCTCATCGCTACTCGCTTAGATCGATGTTTAGACCATATCTTCCTTAAGTCCAACCTACCATCTACCTCTCTCATCCTAGAATCGCATATCACTGACCACAAACCTACTCTCTTGAATATTGCTAACTACAACCCACCGCACAAAGCACCCCACACAGTTACTCGCTTAAATTATCCAGCCATAATTGCTGATCTCGAAAATGTAGACTTTTCCGGTATGTATAACACTGATGACGTCAACACATCGACAACCATATTCATTGACACTGTTACTTCGGTCGTCTCTAAACATTCAATTCAAGTAAATGTCCCTAGGAAAAAACATGTTATAAAACCTTGGGTCACCCCTGGACTGTTAAAATGTATACAAAATCGTGATAGAATGCATATTAAAGCCAATAGCTCTCCAGATAACATAATTTTAAAAACTTCCTACACTCGATACCGCAACTTCTGCAACGATTTACTTAGGAAACTAAGAATTGCTTATGAGACAAATGAGCTACAAGAAGGCAAAAACTGTCCCCGTAAACTGTGGCAAACAATCAACACTATCACAAACAGACATAAGCCGAAGACAAGTCCCTCCGAGCTGTTAGAGTTGAAAGGTGATCACATGTCTTCAGTTAACGAGGTGTGTCACTTCTTTAGTTCCATAGGAAGCGACCTAGCTGACAAAATCTCATCACAACACCATGCTACTAACCCGCCAAGTGCACACCATTCCCACCCATACCGAAATAGTCCCCCACCCTCTCAGGTTAACTCCCTTGGTTTTTTAGATGTTTGTGAATCTGATGTTGAGTCCCTCATACTCCAGTTACGCGACAGTAGTGCCGTGGGCTGGGATGGTCTGTCGCCTCAGCTGTTGAAATGTTCAAGACATGTTTTGGTCCCACCCATGACTTTCCTGTGTAACCTTTCCCTCAAAACAGGCGCATTCCCTGATGCTTTTAAAAAGGCTATTGTTCACCCGATATACAAGGGCGGGGACAGAAACTGCGTCACCAATTACAGGCCCATCTCGGTACTGCCGGCTCTTTCTAAGGTCCTAGAAAGGATTCTAAACAACCATCTAAGGCGCTTCCTTGACAAATACCATATTATCTCCGACAACCAGTATGGCTTCAGGCCAGGGCTGTCAACAGAAGATGCTGTACTGGAACTCACGAAAACGGTTGCTGCAAACTTGGACAGTAATACTAAATGCCTCGGAATCTTTCTGGACCTTTCAAAGGCATTTGATACAGTTTCTGTCCCCAAACTCATCTCAAAACTGGAAGTCATGGGTGTGCGGGGTATTAATCTGGATATCTTTCGGAGCTACCTTACAAACCGCAAACAGTGCGTCAAGATAGGTACTTACCTGAGTGACGAGGAAACTATATCCTACGGCGTTCCCCAGGGAAGCATTCTGGGCCCAACCCTATTCCAAATTTACGTCAACGATCTGTGTAGATTGAACCTTCCAAATTGCAATATTTACGCCTACGCGGACGATACTGCAATCTTAGTACGTGGCTCAACTTGGGATACGGTAAGGGCAAATGCGGAAGCTGCAATGTCTAAAATAATGATATGGCTAAACTCTAACCTGCTAACACTAAACCTAAATAAAACCACTTACATTCCTTTCGGGTTAAGACGTGGTAGTACTCCTGGTTCAGATTTCGCCGTTGTAGCTCACTCCTGTCCTGACCCCATGGTACCGTGTGCCTGTCCCACGATGATCCGTTCAGACACTGTTAAGTACTTGGGGGTACAGATTGATTGTGGACTAAGGTGGGACAAGCAAATTGATACCCTTATCTCAAGAACTATGCGTCTTATCCACATTTTCAAGTCCCTCAGAGATTCTGCCGATAGTACCACGTTGAAGATGGTCTATTACTCCCTCTGCCAATCTATACTCGGGTACTGTATAACTGCATGGGGTGGAGCAGCTAAAACCCTTTTTCTTAAAATAGAAAGAGCACAAAGAGCAATACTAAAAGTTATGACTAAAAAACCTTTTAGATACCCAACTTCTGACCTCTATGCCGACTGCAAAGTGCTAACAGTACGGCAGCTCTTTGTGTTCAAGGCGATACTAAGGATACATAAGTACCTCCCACGTCCGGACCGTAACAAACGCACTCTAATCATCCCCAGTACCCAGCACAGAACCTCTTTTGCCCGGCACCAATTTTACATTCTTGGTCCCTATCTGTACAAGAATATCAATAAAAAAATAAAAATAATGGATCTAAACTCCCATAACCTGAAAAACAAACTGAACGAATGGCTACTGCAAAAAGACTATGCATTCACGGAGTCTTTACTTACTTTCATAGAATAATCCCAACATTCATTACTCAACCCAACTCACACTCAAGATCACCCACTCATCTACCAATACTCATCCTTGCATCCGCACACTCTCTCTCACACGCACCCGTAGAGGTACGCACTCACTCCCATACTCACCACTCACACACTTACACAAACTTATGATCACTCACTCACACACACACTACACTCAAACACATTCACACACCGGCACACAAACAACAAACACAAATGTATTATGTAATCACCCTTGCGCTAAACACCCTGGCTGCTGCTATACCTACATGACTGATCGCCCTGTATGGCCTAACACTGTCTCCTAAGATACAGGATTACCTAGTTTAGGAGACAGGGTTACATAACCTGTGTAGATTTATGTAGTGATACCATGCTATTTTGTACATCTGTTTTTGTGTATCATGAATCTTGTGTGTTTCGTAATAAAGATTATTATTATTATTATTATTATTATTAAAGACGCTGCCACAGACGCCAGCACACCAAGTTACTACAATCTGTCAAATTTCTTTAATAGGTTTTCAACTTTATCGCTAAAGTACTGACACTGGTCAGTTAATTTGAAATCTTTTAAAAGATTGTGTTTAAGGTGTGAAAAGAATAATAACTATAAGTGGTATTATTCTTTCATTTGATTGAGTTAGGTACAAGTACCTTTATTCTTTTATTTGATATTTTACTATAATCTCTCAAGATCTACAAGTGTAGAATGCTAATCTCGAGGACGAGGCTAAAGTATAATTAGTGATTAAACGAACTTACCTGTAAGTGAAGTTCTATCATAATTATATGATAGCCTCGTCCGAAGAGATTAGCAACCCACCCTCCCCTTTACCTTTCAGTATACCTTTCCTTTCTTTATGGTTCAAAGTTGATTGGGAAAATTTTACAGTTTCGGGTAACTTGATGTGCTGGCGTATGTAACTCTGTACATATTCGAAATCTAAATTATATCATAAAAAATCACTCCCGCGCAGAAGTGACAAAAATCTCCATTCCATTTTTTAGACACTATCCTAATTTGGCCAGTGCGTATTTAAAAAGAAAGTGGCTACTCCCGCGCAAATGTGAAAACATCCCCATTTCATTTTCATACACTATCTTAATTTCTTTTCAACAAACGCCATCTACCTTCTCAACGGGGAACCGATCCCGGACCAACCCCTCTCCAACAGATCGATGTTGTTATAAATAAACCGTCTAGCCGGGGTGGGACTACCCCAAGGCACTGAGTAGGTAATCTTACAGAAGGTCAACTGTTTACAAATAGCAAAAACAAGCGCATACATAGACACGCTTCTCGTAGTGCGAGTGCAAGCGCACTCGCGTTTCGCGACTGGCATGCGTTTGATAAATTCAAAGCATTTATTTCAATTAAACCATGTACACTTTTGAATTGTCAAAATTAAATGGTCGGTCAGTTAGTCAGAAAGTTGAAGCTAGTTGCCCATTCTAAAGCGTAGATCTCTATGGAGAAGAACGGGCAAGAAACTCCATGGACACTCTTTTAAATCAAAATAATATGGTTACAAAGTCTTGGTTACATCATTCGTGTTAAAAATTATACATGTGAGAACGATGCAGAACGTTAAAAGCGTTCATAATGAAAAGATGAGAAAAAACAACAATCTAAATATTAAATTAAAATAAAATAAGCCATGGCAGAAAAGAGATGACCAGTCCCTACTGACGGCGCCCGTTCACGAACATGACGCATGTATTAGCACCATTCAGCTCAACCATTTTGAAGGGAGCTAAATGATCCAACACGGTTGCCTTTCCACTTTTCAATAGAATCGTTTGATTTTAATAACCTAACTTGGCTTAGCTCTCGTGGAAAAGGGTTCAATGAAGCTAAGTTTTTGACAAACACAAAGTCTCTTGCATTTTTTAAATTTGGGATACAACGGAAATACATAATAATGTTTTGTGGGATCCAAAGAAAATAAATCGTACATCTTACCCGCTCCGTTGCAGTTTAGCTCTGGCGGAATTAAACACATGCTTTCGTAGATTAGCTTCACCGCTTAGCTACCTCGCACATCTCTCGTTAGAAGGTCTGAATTACACGGTGCATTTAATTGCCTTTGTCATACCATGAGTAAGTATGTATATTTTTATTTCATATATACAAAATATAAGCTAATATTTAAAATAATAATAGATATTATATACAAGAGTATAATAAAAAAAAAGAACAAAAGAAAAAGACAGGAGCTCATTGGGCATCAAAAAATTCGTCCGCATCGCTGTCAATGGGATAAGTGCCCAAAAGGCTGGCAGCATTACCACGTGGGATGGCAATGCTTATTCTTTGGGCTACAAATAGGCCAGCCCTCTGGTCACGCGTAGAGTCAACCAACCGCTTGGCGATGTCTCGAAATATTCGATGAGCACTCGGACCCCAAGGCCCTAGAGTTTCAACCCCAAAGATTAACAAATACCATAAGTTAAAGCAACAATAAAAGTTGCACCGTCATTTGTTGCTTCAATTTTATTGTAAGCCACACGCAAGAAACATTTCTTGTGAATGGACCAGTGCAGGTATTTTGGCATCTCGTAGTTGATCTTGAGAGATTTTAAAATCAAAGAATATGGTTTACAAACTGTTATTTTGTGCCAAAAATAGTAATATTAAAAAATTATTTTTCTCGGAATATCCCGTACTTTTGAGAGATATCGCCATAGTAAAAATTTATCACCTTGCTAAGATGGTTTGAATGAGATACATCTTAAGTTTGTTGGTCGATGTAAGGGTTGGGGGGACGTTCTGACGCATCGTCCTTTACCAATGTAAATTCTAATAATAACAAGATATAGATTCTGAAAGTTCAGTGACCGACCTCGGAACATCAAAGGGTTTCTCTCTGCAGTATTGAAGACTGCGCAGGAAGATACCGCGGCGGCATGCGACAGCATGCAGCGTATGGTAGCGGCAGTTTGCTATGGCATGCGGCGGGATGCGAAGGCATGAGACGCCTTGAGATAGTCTTGATATATCAAACGTATGACAGCCGCAAGTCGCTTGCACTCGATGTACCGGTGTAATTTTCCCAATCAACTTTGAACCTTATGATTTAGCCATAAGGTTGAAAATGTATTAAAGAAATTTGACAGCTTGTAGTAGCTTGATGTGCTGGCGTCTGTACGTAAAGTGTATTTATTGTGTTTTTGCGTTTTCACCCGTTCGTCATCATTCTCCTTCCCATTTATTTGTGGTTGGCGCAACATGTATTTCTCTTCCATACTTGTCTATTCGTCGTCGTCTCGATAGTCACCCCCTTTCTAGCGATATCAACTTTCACACAGTCCAACCATCGTCCTTTTGGTTTTCCACTACTTTTACTCTTCTTGTGCGTTTTCGCTACTTGTATGGAGCTGACCTTCTGCACCTAACTACTCTGTGACCAAGAGGTCGATGACCTCAATGCATGGCTCTTTGATTCCTGCTCTATACTTTATGGGGTGACTTTTGCTTTAGTATAGAGACCGGTCAAGTGTGAGTCGTGTTTGCGGTGATTTTTATTTTCACGAGGTAACTTTATGTTATAACAACAACCGACTTAAAAAAAAAACACTGCAATGTTGTAAATAACTTTAATTTTGGAAGTCGGTTTCGTTGGTTCCGCATTTTTAAGTTATTTATCACTTTGTAGTGTTTTTTTTTTTGAAGTCGGTTGTATTTTTTTGTAAAACGGTTTTTATTTTTAACTTTTTAGTTGCACCTACCCCACACAAATTCAATTAACACTAGTGCATTGAAGAATTGAAGACACCGACTCGAAGAATCATCAGAATTCGCATGGAAATGCCGGAGATGCAGTACATTTATGCATATAACTTCGTACATAAGAATAATTACCTAATGTATTATATACTAAAACCTTTCTGAAAGTACGTAGATCACACGAATGAAAGAATTATCAAAATTGGTTCCGGAGTTTTTAAGATAATTATAGACATACAAACATACATGCATACATACGAGTCGAATACAGAACCTCCTTTTTTAAAGTCGGTTAAAAAATAAGAATACCATTGATGTATTAAATGTAGGGATGATACTGCCTTCAGTATCATACTTGTTTCATCCATAATGGTAAGATTTGATAAGATACCTGCGAGAAACGTTTATTTACTCGCAACAATAATACCTATCTAATTATTTGAGATTTAGAACGGCTTTTGTCGTAGCGATTTTCGTAGCGTACATAAAACATACAGACTACGAGTAAGTACAGTCAACAAAAGAGATAAGTATGCAGGATCGTCGGATATAGTTGAAGTTTAGTAAGGAACCGATGGATGTTCTCGACTGAAATTTAATTTTATTAATAGAAAACAAACAGCTCATTTATCAAATTTAACTTTCAGTCGACAACATCCATCGGTTCCTTAATAAACTTCAGCTATATCCGACGATCCTGCATACTTATCTCTTTTGCTGATAGTACATAATTAAGATAATATTTAAATAATATAAGCTAACAGACTTTAAATAGGTAATAATATGTACATGTATTAGAAAAAATAATCATAGTGCATCAAAAAATTCGTCCGCATCGCTGTCAACAGGAACAGTGCCCAAAAGGCTGGCAGCATTGCCACGTTGTACGGCAATGCTGATGCTTTGGCCAACAAATAGGCCAGCCCTTTAGTACATAATAAAATTGAATTATTTACAAGGGTTAATAATATTTTCAACCTTATTCTGTACCAAGAAATTTATACAGGGTGAAATTGAATTCATGGGCATCCTTTTAAAGGGTCATTGTAGTCATCATTATGAACAACTTTTACTATGGGACTAAACCTAAAATCGCGAAAAAAAATCAGCTGTTCCTTTCATTTATGTTCACATGACTCGTCAAAATGTAGGGAAGAGCTGATTTTTTTTTCGATTTCAGTTTTGGTCCCATAGTAAAAGTTGTTCAAAATGATGATTACAATGACCCCTTAAAAGGATGCCCATGAATTCAATTTCACCCTGTAGAAGACGAAGTTTTTCGTTCAATTTTATAATTATGAATGTGAATCAACGTTGGTATAGAATTCAATAGAAAATCTTTATTTCGAGCAAAAAAATAATCAGCCTATAGGTAATGTTCCCACTGCTGGGATGCAGGCCTCCTCTCTGTGACGAAGTGGGCCATAATCCACCACGCGAGCCCAGTTCGGGTTTGTGGATCTCACATGTCTTCGATTTTTTTGGTTCGAAGACATGCCGGTTTTCTCACGATGTTTTCCTTCAACATTTTGAGAGCAGTGGTGATGAAATAATTTACACAAAGTAAAGTGTCTGTTTGGGTTCGAACCTACGATCTCGTCTCGGCCGTTACCACTGGACCACCACTGCTGGCAGACAGGTACAGTCACGTCTATAAGTATGTATACACTTGGCTTTATTCAAAGGCGATTTTCTTCTTTATTTTTGAATGATTTTTATGTTATTACGAACATAGTATTTTCGAACCCATAGGTTTATGTTAAGTGTCGTATTTCAACGTTGCATTCGTTATTTCACGTAATAATCGCAATTGAAAATTGCCAAGTGTTGACATATTGGTGCTCGTGACTGTACACTTGTCTATCCTTTCGAGAAATGTAGGCGTGATGTTACATTATTAGATTAATCTGTCAAGCTCCGCTAATGAGACACAATTGATTTTCTATTGTTTCGTCGCCGATCGGCGAACCGCGCCGCTTGACCGGTTAAAATTTGTTATTATGTGCAGACCATCATTTTACTATCTTACTAAGATAGAAATGCTGGCAAAATGACCGTTTGACACTAATTCGTATTTCAAAGAATACCTTCAGGTAACTATAAACTATTAAATAGTTTAAACTAACCGTTAAAGCATTTTCAGGACAAATCTCATTACTTGAAAAGCTCCTTTGAGGAAATTTTCTTTAACACCAGGATTTTTAACAAAAGTATTTCCTTTTTAGGGTTCCGTACCAAAACGTGCCAAGGCCTCTTCTGCTGTTCGTCCGTCCATCTGTCATAGGTCCCTATCTTTTAAACCGTTGTAAGCACTTGAAATTTTCATTACTATGGCCGCTATAATAACAAAAAAATAATATAAATAAAATAAAGTTACAATTAAGAAGGAGGTGTCCATACTCCCCATACAAAGTGTTAAAGAAATATGTAGTGTTAAATATTGTACATTATCATTTTAGGCGAAAAACGTGCACTGCTGGACATAGGCCTCCCCTAAGCATCACTTCGAGCGGTTCTGTGCTTCTCGCATCCAATGGGTTCCTGCAGCCTTCACAAGGTCATCAGTCAACCTTATGGGAGGCCTTCCAACGCTACGTCTTCCAGTGTGCGAAATATTGCAAAAAAAAAATTAATTATTGTACAGTGGCACGAAACCATTCGCTATAGTGTCCGACTCGCACTTGGCCGTTTCATAACAATAACCAAAAAGCCTTGCCAAGTGAAATAATTTAATTGGATTATTTTTCGAAAGAGATTTCCTAAATGTCCCCGGATTAGGGCAATTAGGGCATTCGTTAATTGGGACCTATTTTGAAAAGGTTGAATAGACAGCAAAAGTGGGAACTGACTTTTAGAAACTATTATTGTAAGTCACCATCTGCCTAGCCTTTTCCCAACTATGTTGGGGTCGGCTTCCAGTCTAATCGGATGCAGCTGAATACCAGTATTTTACATGGAGCTACTGGCTATCTGACCTCCACAACCCACTTAGGTTCTGGGTAACACGACGCCCCTTGGTAAGACTGTCTGTCAAACTTTCGGGCTTCTGACGACCCGTAACGACTGTTAAAGATTCACGAATGACAGCCGGAACCAACGGGCGGAGCGGTCTTGGTATTAAAGTAAAGATGGTCACCCATCCACGGACCGACCGCGGCAAGCGTGGCTTAACCAGATCGATCGACCCGTGCGGCCATATTACTTAGCCTCCTATTAAGTCTGGGTTTATACAAGCTTTGAATTTAAAATGCGTCATGAAGGGCTATAGCTACCTTAACCGATGCAGCTAAGTACCGGAACAAGTTTTCGGATACCATTCAAATCTTGGAGAAATTGTTCACTTTTACCCGACTACGGCGAAGCAAAAAGGAGGGTTATGATTTTGACCGGTATGTATGTATGTATGTTCATCTGTTCCCTCATAACTTCTAAACTCCTTGTCATAATTGGACAAATGAGGTATCGTTGAAAGCGTCTTGATCGTCCGCTAGTTAAAGGACATGTGACGTCACAATAAATTGAATATGGCGCTCTCTAGCGGACTTAGAGTCATGACCTAAAAATATATATATTTTTTAATCATGCCGTTTGGAGTATCATATGAAAGGGCTTAATTAGCACATTTCAAAAATATACTGAAATAAGCCCCAAAATAATTAAATAAAAAAATAAGTTTAAAAACTAAAACCCGACAACTGAAAGGGATGAAACAAGTATCTTCCCGTGGTCGCAGGCCGCTGTACTAACATACAAAGCTATGGTAGCATGCGACCACGGGAAGGTACTTGTTTCATACTTTTCAGTAGTCGGGCTTTCGTTTTTGATTGTCATTTATGTCTTTCATCCGGCGCATCTAAGTAAAAAATGAATCCACATAACAATATTGGATTTCGACAATCAGTATGTGTCACTCACGCTCCGAATGAAAGAAAGAAAGAAAAAGTATTTATTGCGACTCGTACAGGAAGATCACAAACTAAACTAAACACAGTAAAAAATAAAAACCAAGTTATATAAAAAAAACAAAAAGTAACAAAAAGAAAAATGAGACAGAAACTCCTATACGAGGCCAAAAGGCTCCTATCTCAGCAAAAAAAAAAAAAAAATGGATGGTAAATGGTGGTGGGCATGGTGCAATGGTCGAAAAATGAAATAAAGTGAGCAAATGAACGTTAATTTCTATGTAGTTTTGTCAGTACCTTGTTATTGTGGAATGAAACAAAAATTAACAATCCGCCCCGCAGCGGCCGCAGCACGCGTAGCATGGCGACGTTTTGTCGACGGAAGAATAGACAAATGACACATTGCCATACTTAGACGCGTAGAATCATAATCAGCCTATAATGTTCCCACTGCTGAGACACAGGCCTCCTCTCAGTGAGAGGCAGTGGGCCGTAATCCACCACGCGGGCCCAGTGCGGGTTGGTAGATGTCACATGTCTTCGAATTTTTGGTTCTAGGACATGCCGGTTTCCTCACGATGTTTTCCTTCACCGTTTGGCGTAGACGCGCAGAATGCGCAGAAATATTTCTACAATCTGTCATTTTGTCTATTCTTACGTCGACAAAACCCGTTTCTACGGCGATCATGCTACAAGTGCTGGTATCAGACGCAATGGCTATCAGTAGTATTAATGGCATTAATTTAGACAGTTCCAGTTGCCCTAATTGCGTTATTTACGTTGTTGAATTTTATGAACATTTATAAAGCAATGGATTAGCAATAATCCTTCTAATTACTCAGATGGTGATTGATAGTGTTTTACGCAATTAGGGCAATTAGGGTGCAGCTTAACCGCATTCATAGATTTTGGATAAATAGTACAGCCAGCTCAAAAATTATGAGACTAAAAAATGAACCAATGTTTTCGTTTAATGCCTTGTAAAAATTAAACAGTGATACCAATTTGCAGGGGCTTCAACGCTAAAAAAAGTCCTTTTGGTTTAAATTAATCCGTTTTCATTTACGTTTGAAGTGGCATAATTAGGGGACGTGGCTCTTTGCAGGGAAACATAATTTTATATTTTAGCCTTTTTCGTGGACGAATTAACTTCACCAAAAAAATTAATACTTTTGTAACATTTATAGAAACAACTTTAGTGTTCGGCCAGACTGGAAGCGAGGGCGCGGTGCGGGCGCGGCGCGCGTTCAAATTATAAACGTTAAAGCTGAGTCTAAGTTGTCAATTTTGAATGAAGAACTTTGTGGTTAGTTCAAAATACCGTAACTAGCTCGAAGGTTTATGCTAGGTCAAAAGTTAGGATTCGTTTTGTAATAAGACGGTTTGAGTTTGATATCCAGTTAGTCTATAACAAAAGTAATCGAAATCACCAGCTTCAAAATCAAGATTCAAAATTGCCATCGAATCCTACGAAACACATCGTACCTACATCGTTTGGTTTGCGACCTAAATCGTGTCGTGTGGTTGCCTGGTTGCCGTCGCCGCTCGGTTGGCTGGTTGCTCCCGGTTATTCGGTTACAGTCACACTGATTAGCACCTGACGCTCAGCTTTTTGGGGTGTGGAGTAAAGAGAGGCGGGGAGCGGTTTGAGGAAATTTTTGGTCAAAAATATCTGTTTTAATTCATCTATAAGCAGCTATACATAATCAACTTAAAATGTTCCCACTGCTGGGACACAGGCCTCCTCTCTGTGAGAGGGAGTGGGCCATAATCCACCACGCGGGCCCAATGCGGGTTGGTAGATGTCACATGTCTTCGAATTTTTGGTTCTAGGACATGCCGGTTTCCTCACGATGTTTTTCTTCACCGTTTTTGAGAGCAGATGGTGATGAAATAATTTACACAAAGTAAAGCACCTGTCTGGGTTCGAACCTACGACCTACAACTCGTAAGTCACGGCCTTTACCACTGGGCCACCACTGCTTCAATTCATATCCAGTTAAATTGAAGTTTCCCCATGTAATAGGGGACAGAGTCACCTCTGCCTAACCTTTCGGGGATTAAAGGCGTGATGTTACGCAATGTGTATTAATAACGATACATTTCAGTTGGTCAACATCATCTGCCTAGACTTTTTCCAACTATGTTGGGATCGGCTTCCAGTCTAACCGAATGCAGCCAAATACTAGTATTTTACATGGAGCGACTGCCTATCTGACCTCCACAACCCAGTTATTGGGTAATACGATACCCCTTGGTAAGACTGTACAACTGCCTATTATGTATTATTATCTTTATTGCGTCATGTTTACCGCAAATACACGTATTTTCTTTCTTTCTTTCTTTCTTTTCTTTCTTGCCTGGCTGAACTTTCCATCTCAGTTACTGGCTACCACGATACCTCTTGGTAAGAGAGAATAAAAGAAATAGTGTACATTGGCATAAATATAAATAAAGCACTTTTAAAATATTTATAGTACTCTGTAACCTAAACCCTCACTTAAGTCAAGCTTATCTGGGATTTAAGAGGGAACAGGGCGTGCGATTCTCTATACAAATGTATTCCCCTTTTTTCCTCTAGAAGTCTAGAGCAGTATTTTTTTTAAATAATATCAAGGTCTGCTGTAAACATGTCCCTGTCATTTTCTTTTTTTCAGCAACTAATTATTAAAGAAAAATTTTACCGCCGTGATTAGAGGACTACCAGACAAATTAGAAGAGATTTTAACATAAAAAATAATTACAGGAACCTAAACATACTCTTTCTTAAAATGTTAATGTAAAAAATAATTGAATCGGCTCAGTTTTCGAGGAGAAAAAACACGAAACATCGATCTCGTCAAAATTTTTGTGATAATTTCGGTCTGAGCTGCAGCTGTCCCTATCACACACTAAGGGGGCAGACTTGAGGTAAGGCGGCCGCAATAGTTTCTTCAAATAAGTACCTATTTTTCAAATTCCTCGCAGGCCCCGTTCCCTCTTAAGTAGTCCATTTTTACATATAATAGCGTGACTGAAGTGCGCGTTCAGGTCACACGGGATAAAACGGTATACGGTACCTACGTGTATATGTCGCAGGGAAATGAGGATATCAGGGATTTCACGAAATCCCTAGGGATATCACAAAATCCCGGTAGATGTCGAATATTCTTGTTTATTACGTCTTCTTACTAAAAGTATCTAGTGATATGACGAAATACCAATTTATCGTCAGTGATATATGTCGTTTCACTAAACTAAATCTAGTCTATTTTGACTCTGCGGCAGCGGTCCTTTCTTTTAGTCTCACTCTTATATTAGACGAAAACTAAAGTTTCAAGCTATATTTACTTGACTACGGCGAAGCAAAAAGGAGGGTTATGATTTTGACCGGTATGTATGTGTGTAAGTATGTATGTATGTTCATCTGTTCCCTCATAACTTCTAAACTCCTTGTCATAATTAGACAAATGAGGTATCGTTGGAAGCGTCTTGATCGTCCACTGGATATAGGCTATGTGAAGTCACATTAAATTAAATATGGCGCCCTCTAGCGGACATCAGGTCATGACCTATATTTTTTTTTTATAATCATGCCGTGTTAGGTATCAAATGAAAGGACTTAATTAGCACATTTCAAAAATATAAATATTACTGAAATAAGCCCCAAAATAATTAAATAAAAATTAAGTTATCAAAACTAAAACCCGACTACTGAAAAGAATGAAACAAGAAAGTACCTTCCCGTGGTCGCATGCCGCTGTACTAACATACATATAAGCTATGATAGCATGCAACCACGGGAAGGTACTTTCTTGTTTCAACCTTTTCAGTAGTCGGGTTTTAGTTTTTGAACATATACGGTGAAACTACCTATTACCTAACTGACACTTGACCCCCTGCATATCAACTGCCTTGCAAATGATACAGCACCTGAAAAAATACTGCCCCAGTAGCAAAAGTTCCTTAATGTTGACTGACATATTGGATGGGTCTGTCAGGAACTCAGGAACTGTCTGTCTTGATTAGAGAGATAACAAACTTTTACTGATGTTACGAATCAAAGATAGCGGATTGCTGATCTGTTGTATCAAGGGGCCTAAAAAGGCCACTTTGGCAGAATCATAAAACGATAACGTTATGAATCATAATAAAAATCGTAAAATTGTCACAAACTGACAATTCATATTATTATTTGCGTACAATTTCATGTCACGCAATTCATCTGTTTGACGGTTAGTATAGATTTTTTGTAGACCTATTTAAGATGTACAATACTGTAGTACATTATTTTGATCTATCTCGTATACTTCAGCCTGCGTTTGCAAAGTAAGCGCAAAAAAAATGTGTTTACTTACGACATCGCATTAGAAACCTCTCAATATTATGCATGTATTATAAATATGAACCTTTCTCTTGAATCACTCTATCTATTAAAAAAAACCGCATCAAAATCCTTTGCGCAGTTTTAAAGATCTAGGCATACATACGGACAGACAAACAGCGGGAAGCGACTTTGTTTTATACTATGCAGTGACTAGCAGTGCCCCGTGGTTTCACCCGCATAAGTTTCGATTCCGTGGGAATATCGGGATAAAAACTATCCTATGTCCTTTCCCGGGAATCCTACTATCTCTATCTTAAAGTTCATGTAAATCGATTCAGCGGTTTAAGCGTGAAGAGGTAGAGACCAAACCAGAAATCGCGAAAAAAAATCAGCTATTCCCTAAATTTATGTTCGTCTAACTCGTAGGGAACAGCTGATTTTTTTGTCCAATTTCTGGTTAGGTCCCATAATAAAAGTTGTTCATAATGATGAATTTTCGAGATATCGCCAAGCGGTTAGTCGACTCTTCACGTGACCAGAGGGCTGGCCTATTTCTTGGCCAAAGAATTAGCATTGCCATACAACGTGGCAAGGCTGCCAGCCTTTTGGGCACTGTTCCTGTTGACAGCGATGCAGACGAATTCTTTGATGCCCTATGATTATTTTGTTTATTTTTTCATATAATTGTACATATTATTATAGTTTAATGATGAATACAATGACATCTTAAGAGGTTGTTGGTGTTTTTCCAATAACTGTGTATAGTATAGATAGATAGATTAACACGAATAACTTCCCACTTAACCTAGATATTCCTTGGTGTGAAATCACTTTAAAAAATCAACCGCAATTTAATCTACTGCAATTCGTCCACGAATTCGGACTAGTGCCAGAATTTGGTTTTTAGTGCACTGTTTATCAAATATTATGTGGAATCGTTAACCTGATTTCGTTGCGCACCTATCAGGAGAACCTATTTTTTATTTTTGAAGTGAAAACTTCTTTAGCCGCGTTGGGCATTTTTTGAAATGAGAAAAAACCATTGATTTCGCGCCACTGTTACCGTAACCGACACCGCTTCCGATATGTTCGGCTGTCCTCGGGCTGTACTCGGTTTTAATGTACCTTCACTGTTTTAAGAGCAGTGGTGATGAAATTGTTTTCACAAAGTAAGGCGCCTTGGTTCGAATCCACGACCACGACACGCCACGGCAACTCGTAAATTTGTTGCTGTTACCACTTGGTCATGACTTGGTATTTTTTAAATCGTCATTTAAACAAACCACAAAATGGCGGACACTGTAAGTATGGAAGGCTTCATATAAAAATCTTTAATCCCCTTACTAAAACATTCGTAAGAAAACTACATTAACAGAAAAACGAAAACATCTGTTCATATTATTTATTACCTTTGAGAATTTTCCTTCCCTAATTATGGAAAGTAATTTAGTTTTTCCTTGTCAAGGGACTAAACCCGAGTAACCCAGAAATCCTCAGAAATCTTATTAGTCGTATTCCGTGGTCTAATTTACCTTGTGACAAGTAAATACCAGTAATACCTACTTACACCTACATCCATAGATATCCAATCTACATCTATACTACTGATAAGACCACCAGTGCTGGGGCTCTGTCTTGCATAGGGTCCCAGCATTATGCTGAGCGATAGCCGTTTTGCTTGGATGTGACGCATGTTTCCCTTACCTTCTATTTTTCTTTTTTTTTGTATTTATGTTCTTTTTTGCGTCATGTTCACCGCAAATAAACGTATTTTCTTTCTTTCTTTCTAAGAAGAGATTTGATTTTTTTTTTATGTTTGTAATGGATAAACTCATAAAATACCAAACCGATTTTAAAAATTCTTTCATCCACAGAAAGTAAAATTATCGGCGAGTAACATGGCCTATAGTTTTTTTTTTTTTAATTGAGTTGTCTAAGAAAATTGCAAAGATATGTTTATAAGTACATATCTAGGCAATGATTTTCAAGGTTCCAGTCTAACCGGATGCAGCTGAATACCAGTATTTTAACTGGAGCAACTGCCTATCTGACCTCCACAACCCAGTTACTGGGTAATAAGATACCCGTGGTAAGACTGATTTTCAGACTTTCGGGCTTCTGACAACCCGTAACGACTGTCAAAGATCCACCAATGACAGCCGGGACCAACGGCTCAACGTGCTTTCCAAGGCACGGGGGGGTCTCGGTATGTAAAGATGGTCACCCATTCACTGACCAACCGCGGCAAGCGTAGCTTAACCTGATCGATTGACCTGTGCGGCTGTTTTTATTTAGCCACGGGCCTGTTAACTTGAACGAGTAAAGACCAATGACAATGTGCGAATAGTACGGGAGCCGAGTAGGCCGTCCGGCGACTGCCTAGTGACGCGCGTGTTTGTATGGTTCGTTTTTTGTTAGGTATGGTAACTTAGTGAGTTTCTTAATTGTAAATCTTAAACACACACTAAAATGTAATTGACAGGCTTATGTTGATATATCAAGGTGGGCACTGCTTATATGCCTATATGCAATGCACGCCACTGAGACTATATCAACCGCTTATTAACCAATCTCTCATTAAAGCCACACTCGACAAAACATGTCAGCTTACATCCAGCATCCCTGTTGACGACTCAATGCGTCTCGCGTGCACCTACGTACTCTGTGGCAGACTGTAGCGTATACTATTACAAGTAACTCGACACGATCTGTGCATATGTTTTGATGTACTTAATGTGGTAGTTATTGCGCCTATATTTTTCGACGGTATCGGCAGAGGAGGTAGTTAAGCTAGGAATCGCTAGTAAGTTATGGGGCCAAAGCACACGCTACTTTTAACATCGGCGATCGGCGATTTTGCGGCTGTATCGATGCTGCATCGCGTTTTGGCGACTCTCTGCGTTTGAACGCGCAAATGCCAAATCGCTGCGACCGGCATCCGAATGTGTGCGGAGTGTAGCGTTCAGCCGCTTTATCGAGCTTCCGAAAAGCGACTGAATCGCCGCGTTTAGCGTTTTTAAGTGTGCGTTGTGGAATGCTTGGTGGCTACATTCAGCTTCTAAAATGCGGCTAAATCGCCGATCGCCGATGCCAAAAGTAGCGTGTGTGCTTTGGCCCTAAGAGCGTTTACGACGTACGGCATTTCATACAAACTATCAAGCCCCCTGTTTTTCGAAATGAATGAACCGATTTTAATCAAACTTCGTACGCATAAGCAAGATACATAGGTCTAAAAAGTTACTAAAGAACATTTTCGAAATGTCTTATTTAAAAAAAAAATATCTGGAAATCTCTGTTTCTATGGAAAATTTAAAATCGGTCTAATTTGGCTGTAATACTATTTTTCAAAGAATTCCTAAGCTATAGAAGCCTAGAAAGGCTACGAAAAAAAAAAGAAAAAGTAGCAAATTCTCAAAATCTTTCATAGCTTCACACACTTTATAAGCTAGATAGATATATATCATGTTACTAGCACGCGATTCGAAAACAGAGCAGCCGCCATATTTGATTCTTTGACATAATGATTATTGACAGGTTACTGAGATGTGGTGGGACAGACTGACACGCCAGTTTGGGTAGTCAGCTGTGATGGTAACTTAATTCAGTCAGTCAGGACTTTGAATTTTATATAGGTATATACCTAATGGTATGTGTATGTTGATATGCTTAGAAAGGGAGTGACTGCCGAGATGACGACTAGTACTTAGAGAACTATGGAAGAAAAAACCCGACTACTGAAAAGGATGAAACAAGAAAGTACCTTCCCGTAGTCACATGCTACCATAGCTTTTATGTATCTTAGTCCAGCGGCATGCGACCACGGAAAGGTACTTTCTTGTTTCATCCTTTTCAGTAGTCGGGTTTTAGATTTTAAACTTATTTTTTATTTAATTATTTTGGGGCTTATTTCATTGATAATTATATTTTTTTTAGATCATTACTTTATGTCCGCTAGAGGGCGCCACATGTAATTTAATGTGACGACACATAGATTATAACCAGCGGACAATCAACACGCTTCTAACGATACCTCATTTGTCTAATTATGACAAGCAATTTACAAGTTATGAGGGAACAGATGAACATACATACTTACATGCATACTTACATACCGGTCAAAATCATAACCCTCCTATTTGCTTCGCCGTAATCGGCTAAAAATACATGTTGCGCCGACCAATTACGATAAGGTCAGGAGAATGATGATGATACAGTTAGTGGAGTTTTCCTTTGTAACTGATTATGAGAGGGAGTGGGAGGCAGTCACCTCCTTCTGCGAAGCAGTCATGCTAGCGAAGGAGGTGGCGGAACGGCTGAGGGAGAGAGCCTCACGTCCCAGCCGCCGCGGGAGACGCTCCGGGCGTCGGGGGCCGCGTGACGACTCCCGGCCACCGTAGGCGCGGGCCTGCGGATGGAGAGTAATGGGTAGGTCACCGTCCGATCAGGACCAGGCCCGTGCCGGATGGCGCGTATGTGTTCCACGCGTGCCTCAAAGAGATGTCAGCATAAAGGAAGGGGCCTGTTAGGGTCGAAGCCTGCCGGGGTAGCGGGATCGTCCGAAAGGGTTACCGCTACCCCGGAACATAAAGGGCTAAGGAAGGAACACGGGTGGGTTTTAGTCAGTAAGAGTCTGACACTCCCTTCCGCTCCAACCAGAGTGAGAGGAGTCATTTGAAGATTACCCACCCTCAAAAAAAAAAAACCGCGCGCACTGCTTTCTCTTGCTTATATCCCCCACTCAACTCCCGTTCGCCTCGCCCGATCACACTTTTCGTAACGCTTACGTCACGCGTTCGCCAGCTTACTCCCCAAGTCAAGCGTGCGTAAAGAAGTTTCACTTAAAAAAAAAGGGGTAGGAAAGCGATGATTTTATAGCATTTGGCGTTTTGTAGTTTCTGCGTACCCCCGTGCGAAAAGGCGTGAGTGTTATTAACCGACTTCTAATAAAAAAGGAGGAGGTTCTCAATTCGAATGTTTGTATTTTTTTTTTATTATCATTTCATTGTATGATATTGAGATAAATACCACTTATCTCAAGCAACAATTTTATCCCTACACGATGTCATAGGAAATTACTTGGTGTTATCGTGACGGCATAAATTTTACCAATATTGCTCAGAGTCGAGCATTCTTTTTTTTATTGCGGTGTGGGCACGCTCTTGACCTCGATCACGCCTGATGGAAAGCGATGAATGAGGTCTATGATAGAACGAGCGTGCCCAGAAGATGCCTAAGGCACTTTTTTTTTTTTTTTTTTTTTTTTATGGATGGGAAATCATCAAATGACCCCTCCCGCTCTGGGTGGAGCGAAGGGAGTGTCAGACTCTTACTGACTAAAACCCATCCGTGTTCCTTCCTTAGCCCTTTATGTTCCGGGGTAGCGGTAACCCTTTCGGACAATCCCGCACCCCCGGCAGGCTTCGGCCCTGGCAGGCCCCTTCCTTTATGCTGACATCTCTTTGAGGCGCGCGTGGAACACGTACGCGCCGTCCGGCACGGGCCTGGTCCTGATCGGACGGTGAGCTACCCATTACTCTCCGTCCGCAGGCCCGCGCCTACGGTGGCCGGGAGTCGTCACGCGGCTCCCGACGCCCGGAGCGTCTCCCGCGGCGGCTGGGGTGTGAGGCTCTCTCCCTTAGCCGTTCCGCCACCTCCTTCGCTAGCATGACTGCTTCGCAGAAGGAGGTGACGGCCTCCCACTCCCTCTCGCCCCGGACCATGGCTTGAACCAGGGCCGGACGCGAGAGGTCGCCGCCGCTGTCGATCGCCTCTACGAGGGCACGGCGGTGCTCCGCCCATGCGGGGCATACCTCCACCGTATGCTCCACCGTGTCCTCTGGGCGATCCTCGCAGTGGTGACACCCGGGCGTCTCCTTCCGCCTGATGATGTGCAGGAACCTCCCAAAACATCCGTGTCCGGTGAGAACCTGCGTCAGGCGATAGGTGAGGACGCCGTGACGCCTCTCTAGCCACTCCTCAAAGAGGGGTCTTACCGCCACTATCGTGGCGTGCCCTATGCCTAAGGCACTGGAACTCCCACGCATCGACGAAACACAGCAGGCTGCTTGACGCCGGACTCCGGTGGGAGGGTGGTCGCAAACCAGGCGGGCGTTAGCCCTACCACCGCAAGGGAAGAATTGGCCAGTCAAATAAGGTGTTGTGTGTGACTGTCCAGAATGCGCCTAGCGCTCGGTCCAGTCAAGTAACTGGCGGTACAAACTGCGCTACACGAGGAGGCTTCTTCATGCATCCCAAAATGCAATTAAGCTACCCACATGCAGGCTAGCTATACAGCTCTCTAACCCATAATAACTTCGTGTAGGTATGACCTAAAGTTCTGCCTACACTATAAAATAATACAGGGCGTGATACAGATCATATCAACTACATTATATTGGCGCGTCAGAATAAATATTTAACTTTTTAATGGCTATACTTAAATGATATTTCATCGAAGTAACCCACACAGTATTTAAGGCAAAGTTAATTGAACACAGAAAAGGTTCACAACGCGTGGAATTTAACAAAAAAGTTACTATTCATTTCGCAGGTGTGACCCTATTTTTTATTCTAAAATAACAGGAGCCTAAGTTACTCCTTATTGCATCAGCTATCTGCCAGTGAAAGTCCCGTCAAAATCGGTCCAGCAGTTTCAGAGATTAGCCGGAACAAACAGACAGACAGAGAGGCCCAGTGCGAGTTGATAGATGTAACATGTTTTTGAATTTTTGGTTCCAGGTCTATGCCGGTTTCCTAACAATGTTTTTGTTATCGTTTTGATAGCAATTTTAACGAAATAATTTACACAAAGTAAAGTGTCTGGTTTTGAATCTACGACCTACAATTCATAAGTCGCGGCCACCATTGCTCCCACTGCATGCTTGCCTACAAGTAACTCAAGCGCTAAAGCCTTGGCGATAAACGAACAACATTCGCCTTAACACCGTAGTGTGCAAAAAAGACCGACCACGCCCTTTTCAACCGCGATGCTATCACCATATTGGATGTTGTACTCATCGATAGTAAGTAAGCCAATGAACCATCAATGTTTATTAAAAACAAAACTATTAACTTCACGGTGTTTTTAATAACGAGATAAAATAAAAGAAAGAAATACAGAAAGAAAAATATTTTTATTTGTCACAGAAACACGTTCATGTAAAAAGATAATTAATTCTAATGATAAGGAAAATAAAAATATAATTATAAAAAAAAAAAACGAAAAACAATAAAACGAAACTATTAAACATACTATACAGGTTGAAATTGAAAACATGCGACAAATCGAAACGGGAGATTGTACTCATCATTATGATCAACTTTTACTATGGGACTAAACCTGAAATCGCGAAAAAAACATCAGCTGTTTCCTACATTTTGACGAGTTATGCGAACATAAATATAGGGAACAGCAGATTTTTTTTTTTCGCGATTTCAGGTTTGGTCCCATAGTAAAAGTTGTACATATTCGATTTGTCGCATGTTTTCAATTTCACTCTGTAGGTATATATTTTTTTTTTGATAAATCTATTATGAGAAAGAAAGAATAAGATATGTACTGTTTTGTAAGCTGCATGACTGTGTTCACATTTTGACCTTGAGCTGACCTAGTGTAGTACCTACGGCGTTTTAATAGAATACAATAGTTTTTGGGATGCACGAAGAAGCGTCCTCGTGTAGCGCAGTTTGTTCCGCCAGTTACTCAACTGAACAAAGCGCTCGGCGCATCCTGGACAGTGACACCCAATATCATATTTGACTGGCCAATTCTTCCCTTGCGGTGGTAGGGCTAACGCCCGCCTAGTTTGCGACCACCCTCCCACCGGAGTCCAGCGTCAAGCAGCCTGCTGTGTTTCGTCGATGCGTGGGAGTTCCAGTGCCTTAGACATCTTCAGGGTAAGCTCGTTCCATCATAGACCTCATCCATCGCTTTCCATCAGGCGTGATCGAGGTCAAGAGCGGGTCCATTCAGCAATAAAAAAAGGACACGAGGCAAGCTTACAGAAAAATAAAAACAAAAAGAAGAAGATAAAATCAGGAATTAAATTATCCGGAAAAGAACCGGAGTTACCGACATAGCTGCTTGCAGAGTAAGCAGCCAGAAGAGGCAGTGGGCTGGCCATGTTTGTACAGACGCCAGCAGATCAAGGCTACCCGAAACTGTCAAATTTTCCCAATCAACTTTGAACCTTATGATTTAGCGATAAAGTTTAAAATCGATTAAATAAATTTGACAGGTTGTAGTAGCTTGATGTGCTGGCGTCTGTACCACCGTGACGTCCTCGTGGGCCGTCTGCTTCTTGGCCATTCCATCATCATCTGCTTAGCCTTTTCCCAACTATGTTGGGGTCAGCTTCTAGTCTAAACGGATGCAGCTGAATAGCAGTATTTTACATGAATCAACTGCCTATCTGACTTCCACAGTCCAGTTACTGGGTAACACGATACCCCTTGGTAAGACTGGTAGTCTGACTTTTGGGCTTTCGGGCTTTCGGGTGATACATACATAAGTACATGCACTCACGCCTTCTTTCCGTGGGGTTAGGCAGAAACGTCAGCGGTGATTGCCTACTGCCAGCGGTCAATGAGACAAAAAAAAATCTATTCTTTTTTTTTTTTTTCTTTATCGTGTTTAGATAATATCGATTCCCAGCACGTTTGTAGAGTTTTGCTAGCTATTTTAATTTAACCCTGTATAGCCTAGGGATGTAATGTTATTTTTTTCGGATATGGAGATAGCAGGAAACGTAACATAGCTATTATAAATTCCGTCATCATCTGCCTAGCCTTTTCCCAACTATGTTAGGGTCGGCTTCCAGTCTAACCGAATGCAGCTGAATACCAGTACTTTACATGGAGCGACTGCCTATCTGTCCTCCACAACCCAGTTACTGGGTAATACGATACCCCTTGGTAAGACTGGTTCTCAGACTTTCTGGCTTCTGACGATCCATAACCAAATCAAATTATTTATTAGCTAGATTGCAAGGTAAGTATACAAATAAGGTCGTGAAGAATTAAAGTTGGCCATACATTCTGCCCAAGATTCGGCATGCAAAATTTGGATTAATAGGTAAGATGCTTTAACTAATAAAAATAAGAACATCTTAAGCACACTTTTCGACTGACAAATATCTACGAATGACAGCCAGGACCAACGGCCCGGCTGTCATTCGCAGCTATTATACATTCCGATTGCATAAAACACAACAAAGCATGACACACAATAATTACCGAAAAGTGAAACGGATTGCCCAAACAACATAATATCTAATAATAGGTGACAAACAGTCGATCCGTGACCGGCTTTAGGCACATAATGGTTTGAAATGCGGCCGACATTGCGCCACGGACGGACATACGAATCGTATTGTGACAATTCTATTATTTGTGATCACTTGTGGTAAGAACTTGGGTACATTTTTGTTAAACTTAAATTTCGCAAGTCGGTGTCGTTGGATCCGCATTTTCGTTTTTTGACACCGACTTCCGAAATTAAAGTTATTTATCACTTTGTAAAGTTTTTTTTTTAAGTCAGTTTTTTTTTAAGTTTTTGTTTTTCACTTTTTAGTTGTACCTACCCTACACAAATTCAATTAACACTTGTGCATAGAAGAACTGAAGACACCGACTCATCAAAATTCGCGTAGAAATGCCGGAGATGCAGTACATTTATGCATGCAACTTCGTACATAAGAATAATTACCTAATAATGTATTATATATTAAAACCTTCCTGAAAGTATGTAACATCAGTCAAAGAATTATCAAAATTGGTTCATTAGTTTTTGAGAAAATCGCGGACATACAAACATACATACATACGGGTCGAATACAGAACCTCCTTTTTTGAAGTCGGTTAAAAAATATAGAACGTTTGGCAATTCTGCCTTTGTTAAGTACTATTAGTTATTCTGTGCTTTTGTTCCATGTTATTTAAGGTCAGCACAAAATGTGTTTCTCTTCCGTTCTGCCATATCAGCATTCACGGCATCATTCACTAAGTACCTACTTGTTATGTAATTCCTTGCTTTTATCATTTTGAATGTGACGATATTAATGTAAAATATTAATGTGGACGTTAACGTTGATGATTAAAGATGTTTGATTACTTTTAACTTTCAGAGTGATTATTACAAACATCCAAGCAACAAGATATGGAGGTGACGCGATCAACTTTGACCGTTAATATCTCGGAAATGTGACACTTACGGGGTTTGGTCTAATATGTTTTCTGTTTGCATTGATGTCAGCTATCGATTTACATAATAACATGCGTGGACGCCATTTTGAAAAAAAAAAAAAAACAAAATGGCGCGACAGTAAGTATGCCACAGATCTTCAAAGCCCTTTACAGATCATTAACTTTAATTGACTATTATAATTCATTCATTCATTTATTTTTTATTATTTCTATATTTATGTCTGTAATTTATATGGTGTACATAATAAAGAGTATTCTATTCTATAATTTATCAGAACTACCCGGCAAGAAACGGCCTGCAAACGCAGTTATTTTGACATCAGGATGACACTTGACGTCGATGACATTGACAGCGTCAATTGGCGAGCCGCGGTGCCAACCAAAACTGCGCTAAACTGTAAAGGCCTATTCAAACCTATTCGCTACCGTCTGCGGTAAAGAAAACCGAGTGGGTATGCGGTAATATTACTGTTCACACCAAAGCGGATTTCGCTATCCTTGTGGGTAGAATACTTTCGAGTTTCGCTCAGGAACAAGCGAAACAATACCGGCACCAACTATTCCGCTCTAGCCGCGGGACTTGATACTAAATACCTGAGCGAAATCCGCGCGGTATGCGCTTCTACCCACAGCGGCAGCGAATACCGCTCAGGTCGCTCTAGCCGCGGGACTTGATACTAAGTACCTGAGCGAAATCCGCGCGGTATACACTTCTACCCACAGCGGCAGCGAATACCGCTCAGGTCGCTCTAGCCGCGGAACTTGATACTAAATACCTGAGCGAAACCCGCGCAGTTTGTACCTCTACCCACACCGGCAGCGAATACCGTTTAGGTTTGAATCAGTGGCGTGCATTGGTTTTCAGAATAGGTAGGCACTAGGCCGGGTCTAGTCTAGGCAAACGCGGTCACTAATCAGAAAAAAAAATTTGGTCAAAAATGTGGTTATTTGAGTAGGCAAGCCTACTTAAGGCTGATAAATTGCGAACGTCATGACGTTCGAAAAATACGTACGTCTCACGCGTAATACCATGGTATTACGCGTGAGACGTACATATTTTTAATTTTGTCGTATTAACTTGAATGAGTAAAGACCAATGACAATGTGCGAATAGTACGGGAGGCGAGTAGGCCGTCTGGCGACTGCCTACTGCCGCGCGTGTTTGATGAAGATTTTGTTTTTTGTTAGGTATGATAATTTAGTGAGTTTCTTAATTGTGGAACACACACTAAAATGTAATTGACAGGCTTGTGTTGATATATCGAGGTAGGCACTGCTTATATGCCTATATGCAATGCACGCCATTGCTGCACTGGTTTGAATAGACCTTATGTAAGTTTGATATTTTAATTGGTTGGCATTAATAGTGCCAACGTTCGAAGTTTTCGTGGTGACCCTGTCGGTATCTGTGACCAATACTTATCGTTGAGACAACAATCGCGTTGCAGAGTTGATTATTGCATTTGGTTACTAGATGGTTAAGGCGAAGGCAGTATTCAGCAGGATTTTATTTTAACTAACTATTATCATCACACTAATATTATAAAAAAAAAAACAAAATGGCGCGACAAGGCTAAATGAATGTAGTTTTTATAGTTTGAAAGAATTTATAGATAAAAAATATTGACATTATATTCTAACTTTAATGCACTTAATTATAATGACCATGTAACCTTAAAATTTTGCATGCTATGTTTTATCTTAGATAAACATGTTTGTGCTACTCTGACCTATGCTTAACACCACTGTATACCATGTTTTACGCAAATAAATTATTTTATTATTATTATTAAAGGCGAAAGTTTGTGAGCGAGTCTGTGTGTGTTTATATATTTGTTACTTCTTCACGCTCAAACGGCTGGACCAATTTTAATAAAATTTTGTATGGAGGTAGCTGACACCCTGGATTAACATATAAGCTACTTTTTATCCCGATATTCCCACGGGATCGACAATTATGCGGGTGAAACCGCGGGGCGCAACTAGTGTGTAATATAATTATAAAAGTTTTTTTTTTACTTGAGTACGTTTATGTAGTGTTTATTGTATTTGTTGGTATATTGGCGTGGCTAGTTAACCTATGGCAAATAATTTAATTTAATGTTCTGTGTCCTGTAATGTTAATTACTATGCAAACTTAGTATTATTTTCTAACTGAACAGACAGCTGTGCTGCTGGGGAATTTGTTCCGCCACTTCTTCTCCCCAGCGAAAGCACTAGGAAGTGTTGAAGGGCGGGCGTTTTGGGGGACTGTCTTTTGTTATTTTGACGTTCGAAAAGTGCTGATTCTCAGCCTAGTTAGAATAAATGACTTTTTATTTTGATTTTATCATAGCCCACAGTTTGCTTCACATTGTAGGAGAGATACTTCATATACCTACTATTTATTAAAGACACGTGTTTCTTACTGAACAGACAGCTATGCTGCTGCAGACTCTGTTCGCCTTGCTACAGGAAATCATGAACGTTATTGATAACTAGTGGCGCTCCGCGGTTTCACCCGCATAAGTTTCGATCCCGTGGGAATATCGGGATAAAAAGTATCATATGTGTTAATCCTGGTTATAAACTGTATGTGTGCCAAATTTGATCTAAATCCGTTCAGTAGTTTTTGCGTGAAAGAGTAACAAACATCCATCCATCCATCGTCACACACTTTCGCGTTTATAATAATAGTAGGATAATTAGGATGATAATCCTAAACTCCTTGCCAAATTCCGGGCTGACTCAATTAGATTGCTTTCGAGTATCGACACGCTAAGAAAAAAAAAGTAATTAAAGAAACTAAAAAACCCAACTGCAACCTTACACTAAAACTAACTGAAAAGCTAAAAACAAGCCCGGGTTTTTTAGTTTTTTTAATTACTTTTTTTTTATTTCCAGCTTTTTAGTTTACAAATGTGAAAGATTTCGCAGACGATTTAGTTCTTGACGTGTTTTTAACGATTTATCACTTCGAATTACTTTTAACAATAATTATAAATTGTACATATTTTTTTCAATCACCTTTTAATTTAAACCCTTTATTTTGATAGGTTTTGAGAAAAAAAAAAAATTTTGAACACATGGCGCCATAAATCGGCCATTTTAATTTGTTTTCAATTTGATATACCCAGTGTCACTCTCACAATTAAGGCGAATCTCACGGCACCTCTCAAGCGAAAATCGATGAAGCCGTTTAGGCTACAGAGCGTACCAAAGAAATATACATATGTAGCGGTATCTACAACGCCACATGCGAACAACGCGTCATACTGACGTCGACGCAAGCAGAGTTTACCGCGCAACTAGTATAGATACAACAGCCCGACATGAATCATCGGGCAGTTGCCCGCCAGACACAACACCCGTCTGGTCGGAGGATCCTCCCTTTTCTATAGAGTATGAATGAACTTTACACCCTGTTCCTCATACCTCTATACATACTCGTACATATACTCGAAAAACATAACCCTCCTTCTGACGCAGTCGGGTAAAAATAAGCATAATCGGCCTATAATATTCCTACTGCTGGGATACAGGCGTCCTGTCTTCGAGAGGGAGTGAGCTGTAATCTACAACGTGGGCCGAGTGTGGGTCGGTAAATTTACCTAACATGTGTTATAATTTTTGGTTCTAAGACATGCGGCGATTTCTCACGATTTTTTTCTTCACCGTTTTGAGAGCATCTTTATCTGCCGAAACTTTTATAACCTCAGAATAATAATAGGTACAAATACGGGCCATAACCCTCTTAACAAACATCTTTTTAAAATAGGCGCCACGGACAGCCCCCTTTGCAAGACCTTCCTTGAGGCTGAGGAATCAGCCGCCTATGTCATCCAGGAATGCGAGGCTGTGGCTTCTCAACGTGAAGAAATCCTCGGAACAGTGAGGTCGCTCCGTGAAGCCTGCGAAGCTCCCAGGAAGCTTCTTTTTTTATTTATTTATTTATTTGGTTCACCAACAATTGTATACACTATTATAAGCAATAACAAAAGCAACAAATCAGAATAAAGTGTAACAATCACTTATAGGCAAACTCTGCATGCACAAAAATAGTTGTCGTAACTTACAAAAAATAGTAATAAAGGACTATGTGAATGTGTAAGTGCATGTGTGTGCGTAGTGTGTGTGTAAATAAGTTATGTATGTGTATGTGTGTGTAAGTTTCACTGGTTAGAACTTAATAAATTAGTTAAACTAAAGTAAGACAAACAAATTCAAATAAAAGTAAAATAAAAAATAAAATCAAAACAGACCAAACTAAACAAAACCAAACTAGGTATTACAAACAAATAATAATAATAAGTTATAGGTAGCCTAAATTCACCCACCCAGCGAGATAATGCAGGGCCAAAAAACTCAGTGTTCGGGAAGATACTTATAAAAACTGGCTTTCAATTTGCTTAAGCTGTCAAAATGGAGGTCTATCCGATCACCGCAGTCATTCACAACCCTGCAAAACCTCGCGAAGGGAGAGTTAGCACCCAGAACCGTTCTTCTCTGCGGAGGGCAGAGTGGAGTTATAGGATTGCGAGGAATTCTGGAGGGGGCACGGAAGCTAAATTTATTTAATATTTGTGGACAGTCAATTTTATGGGCCATAACTTTACACACAAACATCGCGTCATTCAGTCGTCGACGTTTGTCAAGAGAAATCATATTAAAATGTTTGAGCCTACAACTATATGAACGTATTTTCTTGGACAAACCGCTAGCATAGGCCAGGTGCCCCAGAAAACGTTTTTGTACACGCTCAAGACGCAATGAGTGAGTAGCAAAGTGTGGCCGCCAGACCACGCTACAATACTCTAACATGCTTCGACATAAACAATTATAAAGAATAATTTTTGTTTTACAGTTTTTAAATTGTTTTGTGTTTCTGATAACAAAGCCCAGCATTTTGGAAGACTTTTTCACTATATTTTCTATATGAGGGACAAAAGTTAATTTCTGATCAAATATGACACCAAGGTCTCTTATTGTATCTAATTCTTTTATTTTTTCTCCATCAATATAATAATCCTGATCAATAGGATGATGTTTCCTAGTAAATTTTATGTGGTAACATTTGCTAGGATTTAGGAGCATTGGTTTATTTGGCACCATATTACCAATTTATCTAAATCGCTCTGTAATTCAGACGCGTCATGCTTAGATTTAACTATCTTGACGAATTTTAAATCATCGGCAAACATAAAAATTGTACAGTGACTAAAGCAGTTCGGAATATCATTAACAAAAAAGTTAAATAAAACTGGCCCCAAATGAGAACCTTGTGGCACGCCCGAGAATATGTGTCTGACGTTTGATCGAAAGCCATTGACTACTACAAAGAAAGTTCTGTTCTCAAGGTACGAACTTAACCATGAGAGTAAAGGTCCAGCGATACCATAAGTTCTTAATTTATCAATGAGAATTTTATGCGAGACCCGATCGAACGCCTTGCTGAAATCTGTATACAGGGTGAAATTGAACACATGCGACAAATCGAAATGGGAGATTGTACTCATTATTATGAACAACTTTTACTATGGGACGAAACCTGAAATCGCGAAAAAAAAAAGGGTTATTCCCGCTTGGTAACACCCTGTCGTCAACACTGTTGGCGATCGGGAAAAAAAATTTTCGTTCGTTCACAGTGTTGACGAACGCTACTTATTATTTCGGGTAATTCCCGTTCGGTAACACACCTTTCGTTCCTGTCCTACATTTTGATGAGTTATGCGAACATAAATGTAGGGAACAGCTGATTTATTTTTCGCGATTTCAGGTTTGGTCCCATAGTAAAAATTGTTCATAATAATAAGTACAATCTCCCATTTCGATTTGTCGCATGTGTTCAATTTCACCCTGTATATAACATTAGCTTGATGGCCTGAATCTATTGCTGCCGTCAACAACTCAGTAAAAAGTGTAAGATTGGTATTTGTGGATCGAGACTCCACGAAGCCATGTTGTCCCTCACTTAAATAAATTTTAAGATGATTTTGAATGTGAGGGCAGATCATAGATTCAAAGACCTTACCTAGGGTTGATAAAACTGAAATGGGTCTATAGTTCGAAATTAAGTCCTCAATGTCGGATTTATGGATAGGGACGACCTTTGCTTCCTTCCATTTTGAAGGGAAGACTCCACTAGATAAGGATTTATTAAAGATAAGCAGCAGAGGCCTGACCAGCTCATTTGCACACTCATATATGAATATTGGTGGTATACCATCTGGACCAGCACCTTTGTTGCAGTCTAAACTCCTTAGCTTTTTATATAAGGCTTCACTGTCAACAACTGGGCTGTTCAAAGATATACTACTTTCTTGAATGTTATTAATATGTGATGTTTTATCGGTATTGCAATCGTTTTCAGCAGGGCTGTATACAGAAGAAAAGTAAGAAGCAAATAACTCGCATATCTCCGTACCATCAGTTGATACCGCTGTGCCATCCGTCATAGATAAAGGATACGAGCTGGTTCCGCCTCGTTTGGTTTTAACGTAGGTCCAAAATGATTTGGGGTTATTGGTTAGAGTGTGTTCAAGATTTTTTAAATAATTATTATAGCAAATCGTAGCAAGTGCATCACAGCGCTTACTGATTATTTTTAACTCAATTTTGTCCAACGGGTTTTGGTAAGTATTGTAACGTTTCCTAATCTTATTTTTTGTGTTTAATATTTTAATTAGAGTTTTGCTAAACCACGGCGGATACTTACCATTTTTGGGTATTTTAATAGGAATAAATCTCTGAACAGCACCATTGATAATGTCATAAAAAACTTGTACCATATCATTAACCTATGTAAGAAGTTATATGCATAAATGTCATCTGCCTAGCCTTTTCCCAACTAAGTTGGAGTCGGCTTCCAGTCTAACCAGATGCAGCTGAATACCAGTATTTTGCACGGAGCGACTGCCTATTTGACCTCCGCAACCCAGTTACTGGGTAATACGATACCTCTTGGTAAGACTGGTTGTCAGACTTTCGGGCTTCTGACGACCCGTAACGACTGTCAAAGATCCACGAATGACAGCCGGGACCAAACGGCTCAACGTGCTTTCCGAGGCACCGAGGGGTCTCGGTATGTAAAGATGGTCACCCATCCACAGACTAACCGTGGCAAGCGTAGCTTAACCTGATCAATAGACCTGTGCGGCTGTTATTATTTAACCACGGGCCCCTCACCGTTTTAAGAGCAGTGGTGATGAAATTATTTACACTGAGTAAAGCGCCTGTCTGGGTTCTAACCCATGACCTACAACTCGTAAATCGGGACCACTGGGCCACCTCTGTTTCCACACGTTCTCTTCATAATTAAGCAACGTAGACAGTGGACGTCTGAATCTGAGTGGACTCATGATCACATCAAAAATCTGGTTCTGAAGCACACCAAAAATTTCGATCTACAATACAGAGGTAACAACAAAATTGTAGTTTCTTGTTATAGTCCAGAAAGCCACCAAGCAGTAAAAGATGGTTTCCGAGCAGCTGATCTAGCATTCCATACATTTTCGCGGAAGGATGAGAAAAGATACAAAGCGGTAATCTTCGGCCTACCCGCCTACGTAGAAGATTGCTTAGTTGAAGAGCTCGAGACCCTGGGTTTCGGAAACTGCCTGACAACAACAAAGACAGTGGAGTTTGTCCTCCCTTCTTAGTACAGCTCCCACCAGGTAGTGATTTTACCAAATTTCAAAAAATTAGATACCTTAGCAACTGTGCAGTGCAAGTACGCAAGTACCAAGCAAGAAACCCGTTTGGAACACAATGCTTCAGATGCCAAAACTTCGGCCATTCTTCAAGAAATTGCAATTTAAGTCCACGTTGCGTCAAGTGCACAGAATCCCACCCTTCGGCTGACTGTCCCAAAAAGGACAGAACCAGTCCGGCACAGTGCTGCAACTACAAAGGTAACCATCCAGCTAACTTTCGACAATGTGTTGAGAGACAAAAATACCTTAAACTTGTCCAGAACCGTCAAGAACAAATAAAAGCTACTCAAGACGCTAAAATCAACGCGAAAAGCAGTCACGTTGACGGGCGAAGCTGGAACGCTGTCGCTGCAAATAAAATGGGATTAAGCACCACTGGTGCTCAACCTCAAATTGGAACGCAAGATCAGGCCACTGCTGACATGTTAGCAATACTCATGACAATTAAGTCCATCAAAAACCAATTTGTAACCTGCAACAGTATGATGGACAAGGTAATATTAATCCTGACTCACCTTGGTCAATATGTTTAATTGTAACAATTTGCGTATCTTATACTGGAATGCCGATGGTATTCGCACTAAACTTACGGAATTACTTGATCTGTTAAGTGATTTACGCATAGACATTGTAGCGTTGTGTGAAACTAGAATTTCTTCTCGTCTCAAGCTTGAAACTCCAGGTTACAATTGTTATAGGCATGATAAAAAGGCTGATGGCCGCGGGCAGGGAGTAGCACTGTTGGTCCGGAGTAACATAATACACTCTCTTCTTCCCACTCCAAACACGTACAATTTAGAGTGTATAGGTGTCCAGGTAACCACTCCATACAACAATTTGGCTATCTACTCTACTTACCAGTCACCTAATCTTCCTCTGCTGAATAGTGATCTAGACTTATTGCTAGGTGCAAATCACAAGTCCCTGATAATGGGTGACCTAAATGCTAAACATTCCTACTGGAATGGCACTACCTCTAATCCTCATGGCAAAATCCTCTTCGATCACATGGTTGCTAATGATTATGAGATATTAGCACCTTCCTCACCTACCTTAGTGCACTACCAAAGCTCTCACGAACCTTCTACTCCAGACGTTATACTAGTCAACAATACTCCTAATGTAAGTGAACCTCAAGTTCTCACAAGTCTTTCATCGAATCACCTACCCGTGCACTTCACTGTGGGTGGAAAGTATAGCACTAAATCCCAATCAGCATTTAACTATGCCAAAGCTGACTGGAAATATTTCAGATCTTACTTAGACAACAATATCACACTATCTAGTGCAATATTGGACACAATACCCTGTATTGACGCTGCTATAAATCACTTCACTGACAGTGTGTTAAATGCACGGAAGGCGAGTGTTCCTACCAGCGAAATAAACAAGAGTCGCTTAAAATTACCAAGGCGCATTAAGAGCCAAATTAAACACAAAAATTATACGCGTAGAAAAGCATTGAATGAGTGCAATCCTTGTCTCAGACGTCAACTGTTCTTTAAAGTTAACCAGCTACAACACTCAATTAAAGCTAGTATCCAGACCTTGAATGACAGTATCTGGAATGATAAGCTCTCACAAGTGGATAACCCTAGTAATGATGTATGGCGTCTAGCTAGGTCAATCAACCATAACCCCTGCAATATTCCTCCCCTAAAAATCAGAAACGATCAAATGACGTCCTCAGTATCGGAGCAGTGTGAAGCTCTTGCCGATGCATTTGCTGGTAATATGAGTCTCACTTATCAATGAACCAGTGATCTTGAAACTGAAGTTGCTGTCAAGGAATCCATGGCGACACTAAATTCCAAAGACATAAGTAGTCACTCCCCCCTCGTTAGACCTAGGGAGGTACGGAAAATAATACTAAAATTAAAACCTCGCAAATCTCCTGGCCTAGACGGTCTCAGCAATCGGCTGCTTAAAAACCTGTCTCAAAAGGCCCTGGTCTACCTGACAAAAATATATAATGGTTGTCTGAGAATAGCCTACTTTCCTGCATCCTGGAAAATGGCAAAAATAATCGCGCTCAAAAAACCTGGCAAAGATGGTAGCATCCCTACAAATTACCGTCCCATAAGCCTACTCCCGTGCTTGGGCAAGTTGTTTGAGTCTCTTATTCTTACCCGGCTATTAAAAGTTACAGAACATGTACTGCTACCAGAGCAATTTGGATTTCGTAAGGCACACTCCACCACTCAGCAGTTGGCCAGGGTATCGGAGCACATCGCACACAACCTAAATGAAGGTAAATCGACAGGAATGGCCTTGCTAGATATTGAAAAAGCCTTTGACACTGTCTGGCACGAGGGACTACTTCACAAGCTAATAGTTAACGGCGTTCCTCTCTCACTTGTCAAAATAGTCCAAAACTATCTAACTAACCGCCATTTCAAAGTTTTCATAGGTGAACACTGTTCTATGGCGAAATTTATTATATCTGGTGTACCACAAGGTTCAAATTTAGGACCATTTCTCTTCATTCTATATCTAAATGACATACCTAAGCAACCTAGAACTCATCTCGCAATATATGCTGACGACACCGCCTCATACACTTCCTCAGAAGATATTGAATTAATAATTGGGCGGCTTCAACTTGCACTAAACCTACTTGACACGTATTTCACGAGATGGAAACTAAAATTAAACTCTAACAAAACGGAAGTTATTCTTTTTTCACGTAAACGATCACTACCCTCCAGGCGCATTAACTTTAAAAATCACTTCATACCATGGAGTCGTTCGGTTAAATATCTCGGTGTAGTTTTAGATAGCAAAATTAATTGGAATGAAAACACTGATGTACTTCGTGAAAAGGGACTGAAGGCTATCAATGCGTTAAAACGTATTTTTAACAGAAAGTCCAAGTTAAGCGCTGCCACTAAGTTACGCATTTATACCACCCTCGTCCGACCATGTCCGACATATGCTGCGCCAGCCTGGAGTAGCCTGACTGATAAAAACTACAATAAGTTGCAAGTTGTTCAAAACAAGGCAATAAAAATATCTTTTAACACTGCCTTTCGTACAAATTTAAAACGAGTTCACGAACAAATTAAACTTCCAACTATTAAAAATTTCATCTTAAAATCAGCCCGAAAATTCTATATTTGTAAAAATCCCAAACATGATAACCCATTAATTTCATCCATAGGCAAAAGTAGATCTAATAACTTATCGTATCTTACAACATATAATCGATATCGTTTACCACATCACTATTTTCTGAGTGAATAACAATATCTACCTACCACCGGACCGACCGTGCTGCCCTCACCCGGTCGCAGTAAGCATACTCAGCGAAAAGTTATACAAATTACCCACAATTTAGAATAATCATTTCTTTGTTTTAACTCATCGATGATAAATGTTTAAATCCAACTTATAGTATTGTAATGTTTTAGCCTGCGCTCCAAATAGTCTGTATTATTTGAGTGCATTACCTATAGTAGGTAAACAATAGTGTTATGCGTTTAAAGTCAGTGCTAAGACTTTTGTGCTTTTTGTTTAGTAATGTGTCTTTTTATGGTCTAATATAAAATGTTTATAGAATAGTAAACTCAGTGTAAAATGTTTGTAAAGGTAAGGTAGCCTAAGAACTTGTTATTTATATGGTTGTACACAATTAGAATAAGATCTTATTGTATGCACTTTGTGTTCTTATGTTAATAATAAAGACTTTTAAAAATCAATCAAAATCAGTGGACGTCGCCTTAACTGAGCTAGTTTATTTAAGATCACGACTTGACCGCCATAGCTTGGAGCTAACAAAACATTGCAACATTTAACTCAACTCATTATGTTCTGGGATTCCTTTAAATAGTTACAAACAAAAATATTATTTAACTAGCCTATGCCTGAGACACCGTCCGCGTGAGAAATTTGCTTCTCTATCCATTTATAACTTGCCATACTTTTGTTTCTCCTAATTATATTTTCGCATAACATTATTTACGCATAACAGCTTACGCATAATTTTTTTAAGCATAATTTATGGGTCCATATTGGCTCAACTAAAGTTCTTTACCCGAAATTGTTCTTCATAACGATTTGTAATCCGAATGATCACTCTTCCTAAAAATTTTCATCCTAAAGTTTTCATTCATACTATTTGTAGTGCTACCGGCGATGTTCATAACACTCATGTTTCCGAAAACTGTAATTAATAATATCATTAATGTAAATATTTTAAACTCCTACTGTTTTTTATCATAACGCTTTTATCCCTAAACATAACTACCATAATATTTTCATGGCCTGGGAGTTTATACGGGTAAGTAATATATGATATAATTAGAAAACCTCTAATATTTATAAGATATACTCGTAAAAACTGAACCTATAATTTTATTTGATATAATGATCAGTTAATATAATAAACGATTGCTATAATTTTAATGTAACTAATTTCTATAAGAATATCAGACAATTAAAATAAAATCGTTTGATATACCACTCAATAGACATAAAACCTATTTAGTTTAATATGATAAACACTTTTTTTTTTAATCCTATGTCATCCTATGTCGACGGAGCCCCGCTTCGCGGGGCCCCTATTTCTGTGTAAAGGGTTTAAAGTAACCTAACCAAACCGAACCTCGGGGTGCCCTTCGCTCGTTTTTGCATCCTATGTCGACGACCTAAACAAAAAATATATGACTTTGAATAATAGTGTAAAAGATGGTTATGTTGAGAAAATATAGGAAAACAAATAAAAGTATAATAGATGTTTATTGCTACTGACATTATGAAGTTGAATGATTCGGAATTATGAACATTAGAGACAGAGTAGTTAAGAATTGTGGTTGTTAGGATGAAAAATGTTAGGAAGAACATTTTCGGATTTCCAATTATCGGAGTTGAAAAAGGTAAACTTTGGCGCACCCATAATTTATCTAATCATAATAATGATTAAGCATAAGATTCTAAAGCATAAATTTAGCATGCTCGTTTTATTTCTAACGACGTCAGGTCGACGGAGAGTCCCCTATTTCTGTCTGCAGAGTTTAAAGGAACCTAACCAAGCCGAACTTCGAGGTGCCCCCTGACGTCTCGTAGTTTAGAAATAAATTTATACCAAAACAAATTAGCCTTCAAGATAATTATGCCAACATAAACTGTATGCCAAAAAAAAATTTGAAAAAGTATTATTATGGCAAAACCAATTATACCAAAATAGTTTCGCCAAAGTATATTATGAAAAAGAACATTATGCGAAAAGAAGGGATCCCGAGAAATTTGTTGTTTTTAGTTCGAAACCGGCATGTCTTACAACCAAAAATTCGAAGACATGTGGCATCTTTTAACCCGCACTGATCCCGCGTGGTGCATTACGGCTCTCTCTCTAACACAGAGAGGAGGCCTGTGTCCCAGCAGTGGGAAAATTAAAGGCTGATTATAATGATAGTACCTACCTCAGATTATAGAATAAAATATTATCTGAGGATAGTACGTACAGACGCCAGCACATCAACCTACCCGAAATTGTCACATTTTCCCAATCAACTTTGAACCTTATAATTTGGTGATAAAGTTGAAAATCTATTAAAGAAATTTGACTGATTGTAGTAGGTTGATGTGCTGGCGTCTGTAAAAAAACTTAATAAGCCTTAGGGCGGTTACGCACTTCGTCCGATCCGAATCCGAGAAATAGTCCATCGTCCTATTTCTTCGGATCAAACTCAAACTCAAAGCATTTATCTCAATTAAACCATGTACAGGCACTTTTGAATTGTCAAAATTAAATAATCGGTCAGTTAGTCAGAAAGTTGAAGCTAGTTGCCCATTCCAAAGCGTAGGTAGATCTCTATGGAGAAGAACGGGCAAGAAACTCCATGGACACTTTTAAATCAAGAATATTACAAAATCCTAGGTACATCATTCTTGTTGCTTGTATATGTGAGAACAATGTAAAAAAAACACAAATGAAGAAACAATTAAAAAAATAAGATTAAAAATAAGCCTTGGCAATTAAGAGATGACCAGTCTCAACCGACGGCGCCCGTTCACGAACATGACGCGTGGATCAGCACCATCCAGCCCAACCATTTTGCAGGGATCTAGTGCGCAACCCCTCAATACAAATAGGACAATAGTCACTTCGGAGTTCGGACCGGCATTTCTCGGATTCGGATCGGATGGATGTAGTGCGAAAACGCTCTTATTGTTATTTGCTTCAAGGTAGACGCCGCGCAATTTCACAGGCCGAACAAATATATCACCTTTGGAGTATTTCAATCCAACGCTCCGCGATTCCACGTCGGATCAGACGAAGATATTTGATAGTAGTTATAATTATACAGTTCGTCGGTAGATGTCGTAGGAATGCCCTGTGACGTCACAGACAGTCTGCGTACTATGTTGTGGACGCGCGCCAAAAGTCGTCTAGGGCTGTCCGTTGAGAAGAAGTATAGAAAAAAGATTCGTCGAAACCGGATTTGGTTAAAATTATTCGTGGTCATACATCCATACTAATATTATAAATTCGAAAGTAACTTTGTCTGTCTGTCTGTATGTCTGTCCTATGTTACCTTTTCACGCCTAAGCCGCTGAACCGATTTAAATGAAATTTGGTATAGAGATAGTTGAAAAAGGACATAGGATACTTTTTATACCGATATTCCCACTGGATCGAGACTTATGCGGGTGAAACCGCGGGGCGCAGCTAGTTAAAATACAAATAATAATAATAGCCTCCTCATTCTCCTCAACAATTATTTAAATTTCGTATATCTAATGTAGATGAAGCCTGGGACTACATACAAAAAAAAAAAACATTGGCACTCCGGGAGTGCCGACAGCAGTGAAAACAAAACACAAACAGAATACTTTGCCATCATTCACTGACATATCGGATATACATTAAAACCGAGTACATCCCGAGGACAGCCGAACACATCCGAAGCGGCGTCGTTACAGTAACAGTGGTGCGAATTTAGTGTTTTTTTTCCCATCTCAATAAAGTGCCCAACGCACCTAAAGAAGTTTTCACTTCAAAAACTCTTATTTAATTTCAATGTTAGGATTTATTTGATAGTTCCTAAATATTCAAACTCAAACTCAAAGCATTTATTTCAATTAAACCAATTACAGGCACTTTTGAATTGTCAAGGGGTCGGTCAGTCAGAAAGATGAAGCTAGTTGCCCATTCCAAAGAGTAGGTACCTATGGAGAAGAACGGGCAAGAAACTCCATGGACACTCTTTTAAATCAAAATAATAATTATGGTTACAAAGTCTTGGTTACATCATTCATGTTAAAAATTATACATGTGAGAACGATGCAGAACGTTAAAAGCGTCCATAATGAGAAGATGAGAAAAAACAATTCAAATATTAAATTAAAATAAGCCGTGGCAGCAAAGAGATGACCAGTCCCTACTGACGGCGCCCGTTCACGAACATGACGCATGCATCAGCACCATTCAGCTCACCATTCGCAGGATCTATAGTGGCCAAGTGGTAATTAATTAATTTAGTTAAGTACATTATTATTTATTATTTTACTAGCTTCTGCCCGCGACTTCGTCCGCGTGAAATTTCACCCTCCCTCCATTCACCCCCCTAGCGGTGGAATCTCGAAAAACCCTTTCTTAGTGGATACCTACTCTTCACACACACACACCCTCCAAATTTCATGTCTGTAGGACCAGCGGTTTAGGCTGTGCGTTGATATATCAGTCAGTAAGCCTTATTAATAATCACACTATCACACTAATATTATAAATGCGAAAGTTTGTGAGTGTGTGTGTGTGTGTTTATATGTTTGTTACTTCTTCACGCTCAAACGGCTGGACCGATTTCGATGAAATTTGGTATAGAGATAGTTTGAGTCCCGGGAAAGGACATAGGATAGTTTTTATCCCGACATTCTCACGGGATCGATATTTACGCGGGTGAAACCGCGGGGCGCAGCTAGTTAATAATAAATCCATACTTCCATACTGATATTATAAATTCGAAAGTAACTCTTGTCTGTCTGTCTGTCTATATGTTACCTTTTCACGCCTAAACCGCTGAATTGATGTAGATGAAATTTGGTATAGAGATAGTTGAAAAAGGTCATAGGATACTTTTTATCCCGATATTCCCACGGGATCGAGACTTATGCGGGTGAAACCGCGGGGCGCAGCTAGTATTAAATATGCGAAAGTAAGTTTGTTTGTTACCTTTTCACGCCTTCACCACTGAACCGATCATCCTGAAATTTTGCATATACGTTCTGTGGTGTACAGAAACGGACATAGGGTACCTTTCATCCCGAAAAAAAGTGCTGTTCCCGAGAAAAACAACAATACACGTGCTGCCATCTATTATCATAATAACGTTATTGTTGTTTTCCTCGGGAACAGCACTTTTAGTTAGGATTTAATATTATTTATGATGGCTTCTGTTGGCAACCCTACAATACAAATGCGTAAGCTGCGCAGACGCAGAACAAAACGTCTCCATTACTTCGTCGTTTTATCTCCAACTAATTATCCGTACCCAATGCCAAACACTAAGACAATGCTAACTATTTAGTTTTATTTAGTCGCTTTTAGTCTATTTAGTTTTACATAACGTCTAGACTGCGAGTGACGGGCTAAAATTAGTCGCTCATCTGGACGCATTCCTTAGCCCAGTTTTAGACCACCCTGTGGAACTTGAAGTGATTTAGCCGACTTCAAAAAGGGGGAGGATCCCAATTCGTATTCGGTATATTTGTTTGTATGTTTGGGTTATTTTATTACCTTAACTTACTACTTTACTTGGTTATTTTATCGCTTTTACTTCACTTGAACACCTTGACAGGCCTGATGGTCTAGTGGTTAGTGACCCTGACTGCTATGCCGGAGGTCGTGGGTTCGATTCCCACCCAGGACAAATGTTTGTGTGATGAGCACGATCATTTGTTCTGTGTCTGGGTGTAATTTATCTATAATATGTATGTATTTAGAAATATATAAGTATGTTTATCAGTTGTCTAGTACCCATAACACAAGCTCTGCTTAGCTTGGGACTAGATGGCGTTGTGTGATAGTTGTGGAATATTATTATTATTTCGTTTATTTATTTATGTACATATTATTTTACATTTTTAAATATTTCTTAAAATATAAAAAATAAGTATAAAAAACATTTAAAAATATAAAAAATAGTATTCCGCCGGTGTCGGGAGCAGAGTCCAAGCTACCGGTGGTTAGGGCTCCAGAGACAGGAACCTCCTCACAATACGAGCCGTATCAAGGAGTACTGCCTTCTGAATCAGGCCCTTGATCCAACCGCCTAACGAGAGCCTCGACAGATGTTGATCGAGGCTTTCGGCCATAAGGCCATTGGCCGATACGACAATCGGCACAATGATAGCCGAGCTCACATTCCACATGTCAACAACCTCGTGTGCTAAGTCGAGATATTTAACTTGTTTCTCTTTCTCAGCTTTCACGAGGTTCCCGTCATGTGGAATGGTAACATCGACAATCATTGTGCGGCGCGCTAATCGATCTATCACCACTATATCAGGCTTATTGGCGACAATAGTCCTGTCAGTAATGATAGACCGATCCCAGTACAGCGTGGCATGGTCATTTTCAAGAACTGGGTCGGGCACATACTTGCAATACGGTACCTCCGAATCCACAAGTTTATATTTCAAAGCAAGTTGCTGGTGAATAATCCTGGCTACTTGGTTATGCCTGTGCAAGTACTCGCCGTTAGCTAGACGAGAACAACCAGAGATAATATGTCTGATAGACTCACCCGGACGGTGCGCGGTGGCATGCCCGACACACGTCAACCGTCCCGTCCTTCATAATATGTCTCCGGTAGTTATTCGTCAAGATAACTTCGTCCATAATTGCACAGACGAAACCTTCGGTTTCCCCGAAAAGATCACCAAAACGTAACCAGGATACGGACGCTAAGAAATCTACACCGGGCTCATGCAGAGCCCGATAGAAGCGCCCGTGAAGCTCCTTGCTTTGCCATACCTTCCTGCGGTCATCGGTAGTAAGTATTACAGGTTTGCGCCAGTTCTCTTTAGCCATGGAGAGCGGGGTGAGCCCCTTGTCCACTGCGACCACATCACGGTGCATACCCACTTCAGCTTTTAAAAAATATTCCCTGAGACTGCACACTTCGCGGTTGTGGAGGGTCTTTGCATTTAAAAAGCCTCGACCCCCACACTTCCGCGGAATATACAGTCTCATCACCGATGATCGTGGGTGATGCATCCGATTTGCAGTCAGCAGTGTGCGGACCCTTCTATCCAGGACGTCGAGTTCGGTTTGAGTCCATTTGAGTATGCCGAAAGAGTACATCAAAACCGGCATGACCCAACCGTTGAAGGCGCGCACCTTATTTCCGCCCGAAAGAAGACTGATTAATACCTTCCTCAGGCGACAAAAGAAACGCTCCTTTAACGATTGCTTCATGTCAGCATCGTTGATGCCTAACGCTTCCGACATACCTAAATACTTATAGCTTTCAGATGAGGCGAGGGATCTAAGGTTTATGGAATCCGAGAGTTGAATTCCCTCAGAATCCATAATCTCCCCTCGCTTTACATGCATGACTGCACATTTGTCCACACCAAATTCCATCCTGATGGCGCTACTGAAAGTTTCAGTTACCTTCAGTAGCTCCATCAGACGCAGTTTGTTGGGGGCAAAGAGTTTCAAATCGTCCATGTAGAGGAGGTGAGATATGACCTGACCACCTCTCCTCAACCGATAGCCTAGACCTGAATCCTCCAGTAGTGTGCTTAGAGGATTCAGGGCTAAGCAGAACCAAAGTGGACTCAAACTGTCGCCCTGAAATATTCCCCGCTTAATCCATACAGGTTCATCATTCCCCTGGATCTGCCGACATCCTGGATAGCGAAGGACCGTCTTCCATTGCCCCATACACGACTCAAGGAAGGTGCGTAGAGTTGCATCTATCTTGTACAACTCCAGCACCCTCATGAGCCATGTATGTGGCACCGAGTCGTAGGCCTTCTTATAGTCTATCCAACATGTCGACATATCCTTGCGGGATCGACGAACCTGTTGGCTAATGGCCATGTCTATGAGGAGTAGCTCCTTAGTACCGCGGGACCCATTCCTACATCCATTTTGAGAGGCAGACATAATCGAGTTAGTCTCAATGTGCGTATTAATTTTCGCTCTCAAAATGGATGTAAGAAGTTTATAAACCGTCGACAAACACGTGATCGGTCTATAATTCTTGGGTTCCGCGGGACTACCTGATTTATGGAGCAGGTGGGTAACGCCTGTTGTTAGAAACTGCGGTAGCGACCCAGACTCTAAAGATGACTGGAACTGAGATGCCAGGCAAGTGTGTGAACTAATTAGCCATTTCAACCAAAAGTTGTGCAGTCCGTCTGGTCCCGGCGATTTCCAATTCGGTAACGGACGGACCGCTTTGGCAACGTCTAATGGCGTAATTAGTACTGTTTCCATCTCTGGTACAGTCTCACACACTCGCTCGACATCCCGTATCCAGCCAGCTTCAGTGTGACAGACGGGCACCGACCAGATGTTGCGCCAGAATGCACTCGTGGCGGCATCATCCGGGCGGCATACATCTGTCACATTTTGTTCAGGTCGCTCCCAAGCTCTATACACCCACCTTTCATCGCTCTGGAACATGCGATTCTGCGTGTATCGATCAATCCGCCGCTTATACCGCCGAATTCGGCTCGCCCATGCACAAACTTTCTGCTTCAGGAAGTCGATGCGCTCTGTGACACGGGATATGTATTCTCGAGGGCTGATTCCAGTCCCTGAGAATGCTCGCCTCACAAAGCGCATCACTCGTGGTCGTGTATTGCCCTCCCTGAAGCAGTATAGTTTGCCGATGAGTACCCTGGTCTCATCGATACGACACTCGATCCTGTGCTGCCAGGCTGGTACGGCTGGTTTTGGTCGAGTAGCTCCGTCACAACTTGGAAACTTGACGTTAGCTAAACGACATGCCGCCACAGCCGCACAATACAGGATCGAGTGTGTATCAACGAGATCCTCGCTGCTCTCGAAGAAATTCTTGAGCTGCGAATCCAAGGCACACACCAACGCCCTATTTCTTTTGTGCATGGGTAATCGTGGTAATCGGGGTCTAAGCTCGGTCGGAGTGAATCTATACTCGAGAAACGCATCCTCCAGTGCGCTCCTCAGTCGATCGTTGCACTGGCTACTTACTGTGTCAACCCTATCATCCTCTTCTTCAACACGATTGAACCGCGGCGGGATGGCATCAATAGTTGACGCTTGTGCTGCGGTTTGTGCCGGAGTCGAGACGATATGGTTGCTCAGTACCTCTGAGCGTAGCCTATCAAGTGCGATATCATCCAACCTGTGACTGCGTTGGATGACCCGCACCTGATCCGACAGTCGTTGGGCCGAGACGTTGACGGTTGGTTCCAGTTCCTGGAACAGAGACAGCATCCTATCGCGGTACGCAGTGAGGTTAGTTCCCCCCTCTGTAGACCCGTAATATGCGCGCATGACGTTCTCGTTCATAGACAGAGTCCATCTCATGCGCTGCACACAACCACCGGTAGCGGGGACCCGGCTCGGGGCCGGTTGGCCCCTAAGTCCCAAGCTCTTCGGTGGCCGGCCTCTCCCCTGCCGACGTACAGGTGTTGGCGACGTCGGCGGGGAAAAATATTCGTCGCTCGAGCTCGACGTAGCTGCCACGGCCGGTGTCACAGCACTCTCGATGGGGCTGGGTTCCGGCGGCAGCGGGGCGGAGCTGAGCGACGAGTCCGGAGGTGGTAGGTGTGTACGGCGAGCTGCTGATCTCGTCAACATTATGTATTTTTCATAGTCTTCACAGATTTATTTTGGCGGAGGCTGAATTTGACAGCCGTCATATTTAATTTTTCTATGTTTGTATATATTTATCATATTAGCTTTGGTTTATTGTCTGTAGGTAATTTGTGTTTTATTCCGAAAGGTTTTATTTGATAACTATTACTATAAAAGACGGGAAATTGATAAAAACAACAAAAATAAAATATGAAAAACAAAATGTACGTTGTTGACGTATCAGTGTTGCCACATTATTATTATTATTATTATTATATTACTTTAGATTTTTTTGTTTGTTTGCCGTTGGGGTCGGCTTCCAGTCTTACCGGATGCAGCTGAATACCACTATTTTACGTGGAACGACTGCCAAACTGACCTCCTCAACCCAGTTACTGGATAACACGATACCCCTTGGTAAGACTGGTTGTTACTTCTGACGACCCGTAACGACTGTCAAAGACCCAAAAATGACAGCCGAGACAAACGGTTAATTTTGCGCTGTCTTGTATACAGGGTGAAATTTTAATCACCGTTTTCCTCTTAAGGGGTCATTGTACAGACGCCAAGTTACCCGAAACTGTAATTTTTTTCCAATCAACTTTGAACCTTATAATTAAGCAGTAAAGTTGAAAATCTATTAAAGAAATTTGACATATTGTAATAGCTTGATGTGCTGGCGTCTGTATTCATCATTATGAACAACTTTTCCGTCCGCTAGATGGCGCGCTCTAGTAAACATTACAAATTGTTGTACTCCGTTTAAAATTAGTTAAATAATAGTTTTTTCCGTATATTTGGATAATGTACTGTGTGGAAAGTGAAACTGAACTTACAAACAAGCTGTGACAATGTTATTAAGTATTTTTGTTGAGTGATTAACAAATTAACTGTGATTTAAGAACTATAAAAACAGTGACTTTATTCGCGTAATTAAGAAAAACAAGTGAACTTTGTACTGTTATTATCATTTCTAAACCGCAAACAAACAAAGTCACCGATAAAACATTTAATACTACAGTGATATGTGTGTAATTCAAGAAAAAACATTTACGAATTCCGTTTTTTATTCAAAATATCTGAACATATTGATAACAACGCCACCGAGTAGTGAGTAGCGGAACTATACAGTGTTACCAAGCTTGGTTTAGTGTTGACAGATAAAAATAATAAAAAAACTTTGGTAGTTTTTAATTTTATTTTGAAGAAATAAAATCAATAACTTTTATATTACCTAACATTTCAATAATTATCTGCTAATATGAATTTCTTGGATAATATAACATTCCGTCGCAACCGCAGCAGAAGATCGGAATCTAACCATGATGACAGTAATAATAATACGTCACAAACTTTGAATTGCACTATAAATAGTATGCCGGAAATGTCGGAAGATGAAGAGAACAATCAAGTAAAAAAGTTGCAGGAAAAGATTGATGAGTTGACGTCTCAATTAAATAGCGCACATAAGGAAATTGAGATATTATCCTTAGAAAATAACAGTTTGAAACAAAGCAATGAAGATTTATACAAGAAAACTAATTTATATAAACAAATTGCTAGTTCTCCAGTCAAGCACAAGTCAACAACACCCAAGAAAACTCAGTCAAGAAAAACTAAACAAACACAAACAGTTGAAAACATAGGGAATACTACCTCTTTAAATCAAGACAGTAAAACTGGAAGCCAAGAAGTCACTCATACTCCTTGTCTTAATAATACAGTATCGAGCAATGTGAATAAACCTAATCCACAACAGACGCCTATAAAGCATAAAATATGCATCCTCAGTAGTGAAAATAGCAGTAGAATATGTAAAATAATGGATAACACTAGTTTATCAAATAGTCATGAAATCTGTCACTATCGTAAGCCGAATTGTAATTTAGAACTAATACTAGACAATATAGATAGTAAAGTTCAAAACTTTACCAAAACGGATTTCTGTATTATCTATATAGGTGAAGAAGATTTCAAAAGAACTGAAAATTACATAGAACTTGTTGTACTTATTCGTAAAAAATTATTACCTCTGAATCACACTAATTTTATAATATGCCTACCAACTTTTAAATATATGAATAATGTAAATATTATGTTCAATAGTCGAGTTGAGACTTTTAATAATCTACTCTATATGGATGCAGAAACATGTAATTATGCATTCGTTTTAGATTCTAACCTTAATTTACCATACACTTATGATACATACCGCCCACATTACGGGACACTAAATAACAGAGGATTACAAATTATTATATTAGATTTAATAGACATGATCTCATACTGTAGCACTATGACAGCCACTACTACTAATAGCTCAGAGTTTGATTGTTCCCAAAAAACACAAAAAGAAATAACAGGTGCAGACTCACAAAATAATTCTCAGTTTTTTCTGTAAATACATAAATATACTTCACCAAAATATAGCGGGTCTGATAAACAAATCAGATACACTAACTATCAAAATAGAAGAGCTTCACAATGCAGGAACTAATGTTGATGTGATGTGTATAACAGAACATTTTATTGAGACAGGTTATGAAGATTTGTTGCATATACCTAATTTTTTACCAGCAGCTTTCTTTTCTAGGAAGACTAAGCGCGGGGGTACGTGCATTCTTGTTAGAGCCGGACTTCAATTTAGAGAAATATCTGACGTAGCAAAACACTCAGTGTCTGGTGTCTTTGAATCCTGTGCCATAGAACTAATACAGCATAACATTATTATTATTTGTATATATCGCATACCTAAACATAATTACAATATATTTTATGAAAAATTAGAGGATATATTAAGAAAATATTGTGCACTTTCTAATAAAAATGTAATCTTAACTGGCGACTTTAACATTGACATCTTAAAAAGAAATAAAATTACATTAGAATTTGAATATTTTCTTGCCCAATTTAATCTTAACTTAGCCCTTCACAAGCCTACTAGATTAATCAGCAACTCATGCATTGATAACTTTGCACACACCTATAGAAAAGACTGTAAAGCGCAAATAATAGACCTAATTCTATCAGATCATACATCTCAAATACTAAGTGTACCTATTAATAAATCGTGTAAACTTAAATATTGGAAAACTCAAAGCCAAGACATATGCCCAGAAAATTTAAAGAAGTTTAAAAATTATTTGAGCAATTTATCTTTCACACAAGTTTATAGCACTAATGACGTGAATGACTCATATGACTTTTTTGCAGATGATTTTTTGATGCTATATAAACTATGTTTTCCAAAAAAATATGTAACGATAAAAACGAATACTAAAGTCAAATGGATATCTCGTGGAATAAAAATTTGTAGTCAAAAACAGAGAAAACTACTTTGGTCGTATAGATTTAAACCTGACTGTAAAAATAAACTTGATTTTAAAAATTATACTACGATTTACAAAAAAGTTGTACGACTAACACAGAAAAGTCAAAATAATCACTTCATTAACACTTCTCAAAACAAATCAAAAGCTGCATGGCAAGTAATCAATAAATCCAAATTTCGCCTACCACAACATCTAATACCGTCCATAAAGAGAGGTAATTCCATTATCACACATCCCACGGATATCGCAAACGAATTTAATAACTTTTTTGTAGATGTAATTGAAAAAAATAGAAATAGTAACGTCACTTCGACTACTAAAAATACTTTTAACAACTTAACCTCACAATCATTGTATATGCAACCAGTTTTACCTATTGACCTAATAAAAATAATAAATAATCTTAAAAATACAAAAACTGTCGGATATGATGGAGTATCCACTCAAGTTGTAAAATATGTCAAAGAAATTATAGCACCACCACTAACGCACATTATTAATTTATGCATAACAAATGGTGTTTTTCCTAATAGTCTGAAAAAAGTAATTATTAAGCCCTTATTTAAAAGAGATGATAAATCAGATGTAAAAAATTATAGACCCATAGCCAAAATTCCTATTTTTTCAAAAGTTATCGAAAAAGTAATTTACAATTCTATTTATAATTACTTTGAAAAAAATAAGTTATTTTGCAACGAACAAAAGGGATTTAGAAAGAATACTAACATCAATATGGCATTGTTCGACCTCCTTTCTTATATTATGACGTCTGTAGATGAAAGAGCTCCGGTATGTGCGATATATACCGATATGACGAAAGCGTTTGACTATGTCAATCATAAGATTTTGTTAAACAAACTATATGGCTATGGAATCAGAGGTAATATTTTAAAACTTTTGGAGTCATATCTGGATAATAGATCCCAGTGTACAGAAATATCACAACTATGCCAAAAAAGTAATTTAGTAACCATTTACACATCTCAACCAAGAGCTATAAAATACGGGGTGCCTCAAGGTAGCGTGCTAGGGCCGTTACTTTTTTTAATATATATTAATGATCTCCCAATACTCATTTCACATAATATGGTTCTTTTTGCCGACGACAGTACAGCTGTTGTAAAGTGTAATAATCCTGTATATTACGAGAATGATATAAATGATTGTCTCAATAAAATAATTAACTGGCTTAATAGCAATAACCTAGTGATTAACTTAACCAAAACAAAAGTAATGCACTTTCATCAAAGGTGTGAAAAACCTCCAGTCCATGTTACTTATGATAAGTGCCAAATAGAAGATACAAACAAGTCTAAATTTTTAGGTATAATGCTTGATAGTAAACTGACATGGAAACCCCATATCGAAGAAATTTGTCTGAAATTAAATAAATCTGCATATGCACTGTTTCAGCTGTCGAAAAAAGTTAGTACACAAACACTTTTAATAGCATATCACGGATTAGTTGCATCAGTTCTGAGGTTTGGTATTATTTTTTGGGGGCAATCTACTGACAGAGAGACTGTTTTTAAAGCGCAAAAACGTTGTATTCGGTCAATGTGTGGCTTAAAAAGTACCGAAACTTGTAAACCTCACTTTAAAGCATTAAAACTACTGACTATGCCAGCAATGTACATTTACGAGACTGCTTTGTTTGTTAGAATCAATTTACACCTGTTTCAAAAACTATCTGATGTAAAAAAGACTCCAATGCGTTCTCAATACATGAATAAACTATGCGACAGAAAATGCAGAACCGCTTTAATGAAAAAGAGTTTTTTTGGCATGGCTCCGAAAATTTATAATAAAATACCTGATAGTATAAAAAATTTACCCCTATTAAAATTTAAGAAAAGTCTCTACTCACTATTAATTGAAAAATGTTACTATAATGTAGAAGATTTTGTAAATGATAATTTTTAATATTTCGTGTGCAATAATTTTTTTTTTTTTTTTTTTGTAAGTAATCTGTTTCTCTATTTAGGCTATCGTTAATAGTAGATTTTATTAAGATATGCGCGCCGGTCGGTGACAAATGGTTACGCTCGCCCGCTAACGGTTAATTACATTTAAAATAGTTATTTTTCTTTTTCTATTGTAAGTACCTACCTATTTAATTTTGTTTTTTTTCTGATAGTTTTATTTTTGTTTTTTGTTTTATTGTTTACTTTTATTTTTTCCAATATTTGTACGCCTTCACGGCAAAACATAGCGCCCATGTTATTAACCAAAGACCTTTATGTAAATACCTATGTTTCACAAATAAATATTCTGATTCTGATTCTGATTCTTTTACTACGGGACCAAACATGAAATCGCGAAAACAAAATCAGCTGCTCTTTACATTTTGACGAGTTATACGAACATAAATTTAGGGAACAGTTAGTTTCTTTTTTCACGATTTCTTAGTAAAAGTTGTCCATAATGATGAGTACAATGACCCCTTAAGAGGAAAATTTATTATGGCTCCAGTAATACGGAGAAATTCGCTCCTGAGACGTGGTTGGATATAGAATCCATACTTCCATACTAATATTATAAATTATTCGAAAGTAATTCTGTCTGTCAGTATGTTACCTTTACAGGCCTAAACCACTGAACCGATTTAGATGAAATTTGGTATAGAGCAGTGGCGTGCATTGGTTTTCAGAATAGGTAGGCACTAGGCCGGGTCTAGTCTAGACAAACTCGGTCACTAATCAGAAAAAAAAGTGACGTCAAAAGTGTGGTTATTTGAGTAGGCATGCCTAGTTAAGGGTGATAAATTGCGAAGGTCGAACGCCATGGTATTACGCGTGAGACGTACGTATTTTTAACTTTGTCGTATTAACTTGAAAGAGTAAAGACCAATGACAATGTGCGAATAGTACGGGAGCCGAGTAGGCCGTCCGGCGACTGCCTACTGCCGCGCGTGTGTTTTGTTTTTTGATGTGCATAACTCCAGCTTCCTCATATGTGATAGAACAATTCTACCTATGCCAATATTTAAGGCATAATAGCTGCAATCCAAGTTCCCAATCTTAATTTAGCTGCCACAAAAACTTCGTCAATATGAGTCGTTTAGTGTGTGTTAGCTAGAGTGACGTCATCCCAGCTTCCTCATTCAATACAAGGCAAACCAGTGAGGTTAGGGTTTTGGAATATAGTCAGAAAAATAAGGCATAATAGCTGCACAAGGAAGGAAAAAACTGAACGATAATACTTAAAAAGTGTTGAAACTACGATAAAAAAAACGTGTGTGTAAGCTGGAGTGATGTCACCCCAGCTGCTCATGTCGTATCTTCCAAACGAAAGAAGATATGATTATGTATGATAGCTTAAAAATTAAGGCATAATAGCTGCCATTGGCAGCAAAATTTTCAAATCTCTGGTCAAAATACTCTATGAGTTATTAAACCGATAAGTATGTGTAAGCTGGAGTGACGGCACCCCAGCTGCTCATGTCATATCTTCCGAACGAAAGAAGATACGATTATGTATTATAGCTTAAAAATTAAGGTATAATAGCTGCCATAGGCAGCAAAATTTTCAAATCACTAGGCCTTGTAGTTTCCACGTAATAAGCAAAAAAAACTGTTCCGCGCCAAAACCATTAATTATTGCTTCGGAGATTGTAAACAGCGGCGTTGCCGTTCCGTGCGCTACATTATCAGTTTGAAGTAGTTTGAACTAGATTATAGACTGGGAGCCGACTACACATTTTTCTCAAACATGCTTGGAAATTTGAGCATTATTTTGACAATCTTCTTCAAGATAAATCGAAGCAAGCAAGCATTGATGGACTTACGTATATGTGCCTCGGCCCACATCATCCATCAATGCCTCTTTTGCTGGCCGCTGCAGTAATGTATTATTAATCGTACTATGTAAGTATTGAGTTATTTATAGTCAAATTGTGTGTTTAAACAGGACGAAAGAAAATTAAAGTTTACTTACACTTTTAATCGGTTCGCGGACGAAGTAGAAGAAGAGAAGAGAAGAAGAAGTAGAAGAAGAGAAGAAGAAGAAGTATAGAAGTTTTATTATTAGGACGTATAAACATTTATACTCAACCGCCAGCGAAATGTGATTTTACAAGCTCGAAATCAAATCTTCTCACTATTGACAGCTGATTTGCGTAGCAAAAATTATATCCACAGATAAATGCAATTGTTTTTTTAGGCATTGAGGCTTTGGTCTTTGAGCCATCTCTTTTAGGGTTCCGTAAATCAAAAGGAAAAAACGGAAAAATTATACGGTCACTTTGTTGTCCGTCTGTCTGTCTGTCTGTCAAGATCCTTTATGTCAGGAATGCGTGGAGGTATCGAGTTGAAATTAATACCATATACTCAGGTCTGCGGTCCCTTGAAGCTGTGAAAAAATCGAACTTCTAAGTTAACGTAAAAAAAAAGATACGGCCGTTTATGAAACGTATATTTCGACACTCTTAAGGGAATCAAAATGTATAGAGTACTTCCCGTTGACCTAGAATAGGGAATGCAATCTCGTTTTCGCGATATCTGGGCCATATTTACCTGAATCTCGATTAACGATATTGCAAAGGAGCATAAATATATGTGTTTCCCGTAGCAGAAAGAGCGTTCTCTTCAGCTGGTTATTTGGCCTGCAAAATTAGAAGACGTCTGTCAGACGACTCTTTAACATTTTATGCTTTTTGCGAAGCTATTTTCAATAACTTTTATACTATATGGTTTAGGAGGCTGATTTTTTGAAACCGTACTGGGTTTACTATAGTGAACCTATTTTTATACATTTCGTTGCTGGCGATTCTGGGTTTTTTTGTCCATGAACTTTTAGCCAAGTCCTTTGTACGGAACCCTCAGTGCGCGAGTCCGACTCGCACTTGACCGATTTTCTTAATGACATTTGTTCTGATTCGACATTACTTTAGATTTGCTTTATGTATAGAATTGTACAAATGTCACGATTTCATGAAAAAGTAATTCAATCGCTAGTAATAATAATCATTAAATAGACCAATTCTATCTTATTTAATCAACCTCAGAAATAAAGCACAAACCAATTGTATTCAAAATGTGTTTACTGTAAGTGTACCTAGTTCTCTCGTCGTCTAAAGTTGATAAGAATCTACTTTATTACATTCATAGTTCAGTCGGCTCTTAGTCTATATCCTCAATATACAAAATTAAAAATATTTTGAGCGCAAGTTAAAATGACTTCTAATAGAATGCCTGCTAAGTGCAAACTTGGTTGCAGTATTGTAGCGCACGGAACGGCAACGCCGCTGTTTACAATCTCCGAAGCAATAATTGATGTTTTTGGCGCGGAACAGTTTTTTTTGCTTATTACGTGGAAACTACGAGGCCTAGAGATTTGAAAATTTTGCTGCCTATGGCAGCTATTATGCCTTAATTTTTAAGCTATAATACATAATCGTATCTTCTTTCGTTCGGAAGATATGACATGAGCAGCTGGGGTGCCGTCACTCCAGCTTACACATACTTATCGGTTTAATAACTCATAGAGTATTTTGACCAGAGATTTGAAAATTTTGCTGCCAATGGCAGCTATTATGCCTTAATTTTTAAGCTATCATACATAATCATATCTTCTTTCGTTTGGAAGATACGACATGAGCAGCTGGGGTGACATCACTCCAGCTTACACACACGTTTTTTTATCGTAGTTTCAACACTTTTTAAGTATTATCGTTCAGTTTTTTCCTTCCTTGTGCAGCTATTATGCCTTATTTTTCTGACTATATTCCAAAACCCTAACCTCACTGGTTTGCCTTGTATTGAATGAGGAAGCTGGGATGACGTCACTCTAGCTAACACACACTAAACGACTCATATTGACGAAGTTTTTGTGGCAGCTAAATTAAGACTGGGAACTTGGATTGCAGCTATTATGCCTTAAATATTGGCATAGGTAGAATTATTCTATCACATATGAGGAAGCTGGAGTTATGCACATGTTTTTTGTTAGGTATGATAATTTAGTGAGTTTCTTAATTGTGGGGCACACACAATAAAATGTAATTGACAGGCTTAGGTTGATATATCGAGGTAGGCACTGCTGATATGCCTATATGCAATGCACCCCACTGGTATAGAGATAGCTTAAGTCCCGGGAAAGGACATAGGATAGTTTTTATCCCCATATTCCCACGGGATCGAAACTTATGCGGTCGAAACCGCGGGGCGCAGCTAGTTTTAGAATAAAAAATAGATGTATAGAAAAAGTCATACCTTATTACAACGATCTCTCAGACAAAATGGTTCCTGTACTGAGTGATCAAATGATACTGTCATAGAAGAAGCTTTAAATGCCTTGATGGTTTTAAAAAATGTTGTGACAATTTGTAAACAAATTTTTGAGATAATAGAGTAAATTTTTGTTGAGATTTAGCTCATAGCCGTTTTTGCAAAATGTCTGAATTGTGTGATCCACACTTTGGGCAATAACTGAAGACCCTTGAGTGAGAGTGACAATTTTTTTAACCGACTTTAAAAAAGGAGGTTTTGTATTCGACCCATATGTATATATGTTTGTATGTCCGCGATTTTCTCAAAAACTAATGAACCAATTTTGATAATTCTTTCATTAATGCGATCTAGTTACTTTCAGGAAGGTTTTAGTTGTATAATACATTAGGTAATTATTCTTATGTACGAAGTTATACGCATAAATGTACTGCATCTCCAGCATTTCTATGCGAATTTTGATGATTCTTCTAGTCGGTGTCTTCAATTCTTTAATGCACTAGGGTATATTAATTTGTGTGGGGTAGGTACAACTAAAAAGTGAAAAATAAAAACTTTTTAACAAAAAAAAAAACAACCGACTTCCAAAGGGGTTTGAAGGTTTTGGCCCTAAAATCAGCCGCCATTTTGATTTTTTTTCAGAATCGCGGTGCACAACAAAAGTTATATATTTAGATAGAGGACACTCATACAAACAAAAAATGTTATGTAACATAATATCCTAAAGCGTCAGGTTTCGGAGTTATTCACCGAAATATAAGTCGAAAACAACAATGATTTTTTTGTTTATTTTTCCCTCCAGGTAAGCATATTGAACTATTGAGGTAATAGAAACGTTATAAAACCTTTATGGACAAGAAACAAATGAAGAATAGACATTTTTTAAATAAATAATTAAGCACGGCAATTTATAGTTCGTTTTTTAATCCCAGAGACTAATCTGACAAGTGTAATGTCAAACTTCTATACTAAAAAAAAACGAAAACACAGAAGACTTAAATGTCAGATTAGTCTCTGGGATAAAAAAACGAACTACAAATTGCCGTGCTTAATTATTTATTTAAAAAATGTCTATTCTTCATTTGTTTCTTCTCCATAAAGGTTTTATAACGTTTCTATTACCTCAATAGTTCAATATGCTTACCTGGAGGGAAAAAAAAACAAAAAAATCCTTGTTGTTTTCGACTTATATTTTGGTGAATAACTCCGAAACCTGACGCTTTAGGATATTATGTTATATAACATTTTTTGTTTGTATAAGCGTCCTCTATCTAAATATGTAACTTTTGTTGTGCACCGCGATTCTGAAAAAAAATCAAAATGGCGACCGACCTTAGGGCCACCCTCCATACAAAAATCTTCTAACCCCTTAAAGTTACTTTTCACTTTGTACTGTTTTTTTTTTTTTTTTGTAAAAAAGATTTTTACTTTGGGCTATGAGTTTTGACTATTTTTGATGCAGTACATTTATGCAATTATGAGGAGCTTGTGGCTTAGTAATAACACCCGGCTGTCATTCGTGGATCTTTGACAGTCGTTACGGGTCGTCAGAAGCCCGAAAGTCTGACAACCAGTCTTACCAATAGGTATCGTATTACCCAGTAACTGGGTTGCGGAGGTCAGATAGGCAGTCGCTCCGTGCAAAATACTGGTATTCAGCTGCATCCGGTTAGACTGGAAGCCGACTCCAACTTAGTTGGGAAAAGGCTAGGCAGATGACATTTATGCATATAACTTCTTACATAGGAATAATTACCTAATGTATTATATACTAAAACCTTCCTGAAAGTATGCAGGCAGATCACAGTAGTGAAATAATTATCAAAATTGTTTCATTAGTTTTTGAGAAAATCGCGGACATACAAGCATCGAAAGGTCGAATACAGAATCTCCTTTTTGAAGTCGCTTAAAAAGATCACTCAATGCAAATGCACATGCCGCCACGTGCGGCACCGCGGCACCCGTTTCGCCCCATCCCCGGGGCCTAGTGCCAGCGCTCACGCCTAATCATCCAGCAGTACACAGGACTGAGCACGAAAGTGGCGGCTTACGATTTTTGTACGTAAGCTTGTGGGATTTTTGGCACGCGATGTAGTTCCTCTTGCGTTATATCTTATCTGTGATTTAACCCCTTTCGGGGATGAATTCAAAAAAATCTTCCTTCATGCTTAGCTTTGTTATAAATGTGGTCAGTGATTTTTAAAGTATCTTCTATACATGCTCGTAGTTATAAAATTTAGTACCTTCAGAATTTTTTATTTTGAATAAAATTATAGAATAATAATAATAAATGGTTATCCATGCAAGTATATTCTTAATTTGATGTATACATCGATCACAGCTATTGACCTAATATTTTTCAGATATATCACACCTTCGCTGCAACAATGTCACAACAGCTCATTTTTTAATATTACAGGAGAGGACTCTTAAAAGTATAGGCATGGTCCAGAGACAATTTGGCATACTTACCTCAATTTTGCAGTTTTGGCTATTTGTGACTTTGTTGCACCGAAGGTGCGATATGTACTGTATGGTATAGACAAAAATATAATACATTTTCGTTGATTTTTCTAGTACTAGATACTTGATGAGCTCCCTTTGTGTACCAAATCACATTGTACCTGTTCATTTTCTAGATGAATGTCAGTACTGTTTGAACTCAGCCTCCTGCAGTTTCTTACAGACTTTTTTGCAGGCTCCTCTTCATTCTTTTTTAGAGGTTTTTCTTGTAGATTTTGAAGGAATGTATGCCCGGATTCGCATGTGAGTTTTTTCCCCATGGGATCTAGTGATTCTTGAGACTGATTTTCTCTAATAGATTCTATTCTAGAACACTTGGTTGACCCCAATATCAAGGACGTAGTGGGTTTCAATGAACATGTATTCATCATGAGTCTTTCGGAAGAACCGACGCATGAAGACTGCTCATTTCTCGGAAGGGGGGATAACTTTTTGAAGTCATGTAAGACCAAGTTGTGTCTGTCAAATGAATGCCTGTCGAAGGACTGATGGCCGGTGGAGCAGACGAGTCCTGGAGTGGAGACGCGTACCTCCCCAGCTAGATGGACAGACGACCTAAAGAAGGTGGCTGGGGTAGATTGGATGCGGAAGGCGGAGGACAGGGCGCTGTGGCGCGGTCTGGGAGAGGCCTATGTCCAGCAGTGGACTGCGATAGGCTGAGTTGATTGAAGACCAAGTTGTGCTGAAAAATGACAACCCACAGGTACAGGTACCACTGGACGGATGGGTTGCAGAAACTTTAGAGTGCACAGTCTCGGAGCACCCACAGGGTTTCCGGGTTACACTAGGGTTTGGGGCCCAACTAAGCTTAGTGGTCACACTCACACTGGGCACAAGGCATCCACAGGGCTTAAAGGATTCACTACTCTTTGCGGCCCCACATGGCTTAGAGGTCTCACTAGGTTTTGGGGACCCACAGGGCTTAGCAATTTCACTCGGCGTTGAAGTCACACAGATCTTACAGGGCTTAGAGGAGCCCTAGGCTTTGGAGTCCCACAAAGTTTCGACGTGTCACTAGGCATCAAGGCGACACAGGGCTTAGAGATTTCACTTTGCTTTGGGGTCCACATAAGTTTTGAGGCCACTTGGTTCCAACAGGTTTCACTGGGTACACGACTCATACCGGAGCTTAAATCTTCATTGGTAACACGGCTGACGTTACAGGTACAAGTAGAAATAGGAGATCGGGTTTTACTGGTTTTATAGATGTAACTGTGCCTTTGGGACCCACTGGTTTTGAGAGTGCAACTGGGCGTTTGAGACCCACTGGTTTTAGAAGTGCAACTGGGCGATCGGGTTCCACCGCGACTTTTGTCCCCACCGCTCCCATCACCTCTTTTGCTACGACTGTATTGACCTCCAATACCACATGGGCTCTTGGCTCCATCACCATCTTTCTCAAGGCGAGGCGTTCGTGTTTCAGTTTCGATTCCTCGTTCTCGTCGAAAAGTCCTTGATTTTACTCTTGACTTCATCACAACACTGGATAAAACTTTCTATTCTTGGAGTTTGTTTCGAAGCCTGCATTTCCTTTGCTACTTGTAAGATTTCACTTAAGCGTTTCGTGACATAATTCCTGACTCGCAGTTGATGAAGCTTTTTCCTTTCTGGTGGCGGCACTTTTATGAAACTACTACATGGGTCGACTTTAGGTAGTGGCAGAATAATTAGTTCAACTTCAATTGGTGGCGGTACTTTTGTGGCACAACTACATGGGTCGACTTGTTCAGGTGGTGGCGGTACTTTTTTGGCACAACTAATTGGGTCGACTTTAGGTGTTGGTGGGATAATCGGTTCAATTTCAGGTGGTGGCGGTAGTTTTATGGCACAACTACATGGGTCGACTTCTTCAGGTGGTGGCGGTACTTCTATGGCACTGCAACATGGGCTGACTGGTGGTGCTATTTCTCCCGATTCCTCTTCTCCAGATGCTCCTCAGAGTCTCCAGTATCTGTCGATTTTACTTTTGGTTTTTTATACTTCAGTTGTTTGAATCGTTTCAATCGGAATGACTCTTCTCTCTCTTGTTCATCCAGCTCAGACGTAATGTATCTCATTGTAATAAGAATCCTTGGTATAACGCACCTCGATAGTACATTCTGTTTCCTGCGAATTTCATAAAAACCTTTTAATGATATTCTACATTCTTTTATAAATCCGCTGAACTCACCCCTTCCTTACTCATTTAAATTTCGTTTATCGTTTATTCAAAGTAATACTGATATATTAAAAAATAAGTTTAAAAACTACAACCCGACTACTGAAAAGGATGAAACAAAAAATTACCTTCCCGTGGTCGCATGCTACCATAACTTATATGTACTCGTATGTTAGTACAGCGGCAAGCGACCACGGGAAGGTACTTTCTTGTTTCATCCTTTTCAGTAGTCGGGTTTTAGTTTTTAAACTTATTGAAGTGAAACTTCTTTACGCACGCTTGACTTGGGGAGTAAGCTGGCGAACGCGTGACGTAAGCGTTACGAAAAGTGTGATCGGGTGAGGCGAACGGGAGTTGAGTGGGGGATATAAGCAAGAGATAGCAGTGCGCACGCACCTTTTCTTTCTCTCTTCCTCTCATAACCAAATACGTTTGAAGTTACACTTCAGTCGTGTGGTCATAAGCACACTCGGTTTTTTTTTATTTAATTATTTAGGGGCTTATTTCATTATTATTTATATTTTTGAAATGTGCTAATTAAGCCCTTTCATTTGATACCATATACAGCATGATTATTATTTTTTTTTCTAGACTATATCCGCTAGAGGGCACCATATTCAATTGAATGTGATGTCACGTCACATAGCCTTTAACCAGCGGACAATCGAGACGCTTGCAACGATACCTCATTTGTCTAATTATGACAAGTAGTTTATAAGTTATGAGGGAACAGATGAACATACATACATACCGGTCTAAATCATAACCCTCCTTTTTGCTTCGCCGTAGTCGGGTAAAAAGTTAAACGGATATTTAAAAAAAAAGCTTGCTAGCAATTGGCTTGTCACTTTTTTTAATACCAATAGGATACACCTATCTTATTATTAAAAAAAAGTGAATTGGTGAAAACATACATTCATTTTATTTGTCTTATTCAGGGTGAAATTAAATTCATGGGCAAAAAACAGCTCTTCCCTACAATTTGTCGAGTTATCTACATCTACACTAATCTACACTATTAATATTAATTAATATTATAAAGAGGAAAGATTTGTATTTTTGTATGTTACGAATAAACGTAAAAACTACTGGACCGATTTCAAAAATTCTTTTACCGTTAGAAAGCTACATTACCACTGAGTAACATAGGCTATATTTATTACTAAAAAAAATTAGGGATCCTTAGAAGTTGCTACTAAAACCAACCCAAGGTGTAAAAAAAATAGCCATAAAATGTCTTTTATCGCATGCGCTGCGGAAAGTATTGATGATAGAACAAAAAAATGTTCTACAATATTATAGAACATATCAATATCTACAAAAAACTTTACAATACCATATGTCCAACTATTGTAGTTATGTCACTATAACTACTTTTTTACGTTTTAAAAGTTGATAGAAATGCCGATCAAAATCAGACCATGTTATCTATACCTTTGTATTAATTCTTATCCAAATAAATTATTTTGTATTCAAGACTGTTTCAATACCTGTTGATTACTTTTTGAATTATTGAAATCGGACATTCCATTCAAAAGATATTACGAAATTAAAAATGTCAGTAGAAAAAAAAAATACACGCCGACGACGACGCGCCGCGCCGCGCCGGTGCGTGTTGCTCCACGCAGCCACAGAATACGACGTAGCGCAGCGAAGAGTACAAGTAAGGTAGGAGAAGGGTAGGGGTAGGATTAGGGTAGGAGTAAGGCAGGACACCACGCGAACGAAGTCGCGCCGGGCAGCTAGTGTGAACATAAATGCAAGGAACAGCTGATTTTTTTTCGCTATTTTAGATTTAGTCCCATAGTAAAAGTTGTTCATAATGATGACCCCTTAAAAGGATGCCTATGAATTTAATTTCACCCTGTATATTACGTCTCTGTAAGACGACTGGTTATCCGGTCAAGCACCGCGCGTCGACTATTGGCGACGAAGCAATAGAAAATCAATTGTGTCTCATTAGCGGAGCTCGACAGATTAAAGATTTCTCCGACAGTGTAAATATTAACTACGATATCAAATTTTTTCACTCACACAAAACTTTCATTTATCAGGGGCAATAAATAATTATGAAATAATAAGTTTTTCCGTTCAAAATCTCTTTCAAAAGGAGATTTTTCCGATCGTGTACGCGCGGATTAAATGCTGGTAAAAGTCAAATAAAATACCACATATTGATATAAATATTTTTTTTTATTAATACGTAAAGTCAATAGCAAAATACAAATTTTTTATATAAAAACCGAGTGTGCTTATGACCACACTAGTGAAGTGAAACTTCAAACGTACTTGGCTATGAGAGGAAGAGAGAAAGAAAATGTGCGCGCGCACTGCTTTCTCTTGCTTATATCCCCCACTCAACTCCCGTTCGCCTCGCCCGATCACACTTTTCGTAACACGTTCGCCAGCTTACTCCCCAAGTCAAGCGTGCGTAAAGAAGTTTCACTTCAAAAAACTTATTCAAATTCTGACTCGTCAGAAGTGCCGATGTCAATATCAAATTCTTCATCGTTTTCTTTGTTTCTCGATCTTCTTAATATGTTGTTAGCTTAGGTTTCCTTTGAAACACGTAGGCTTCAAATAGCCATCCAAAAACCAACCACAGTCTTCGGGATTGACTTTAAACGCAGCATGCATCGGTTGCATGAAGCCAAATTGAATTAAAATATGTTGTGCGCTAAATTTTCTGTTTGAGTGAGATCCGAGCATGGTGGAATTAGATTGGAGTCTCTTCTTTTAAAATGCCCTTTGTCTTTGTTCGTTGAATATGTTTTTTGGAACAGCTGATATCTAGCGTCATTGATATTATAACATTGCTTGAACCCATAAGGAAGGCCGACAAACAAATGTCAAAAACTTGTCAAAATACAAGTTTTTGACATTTGTTTGTCGCCGAGATGAGACTGCGACTAGATTTTGAACGTTTTAAATTACGAGAATTGGCCCTCTGTTCTACTTTTTAAACAATTTACATCAGCATCTTTATGTACCGAAGCAGAAACCAGTCTCGAAAAAGCCGAATTCATAGAAGTAATAAATATGGAAATATTTATGCGATCAGTAGAAATAACTAACAAAGCGTTAAATATGGCATCAAAAGCACACGCATTTGTTATAACTATGTTACCGGCCAAACCCGATTTCAGGACAAACTAGTTTAGCCTAGGCTAAACTAGTTCTTCCTATACGCGATAGGGGGTGCCCTTCGCTCGCTCTTGGATCTTATGTTCGACGGAGCCCCGCTTCTGTGTAAAGGGTTTAAAGTAACCTAACCAAACCGAACCTCGGGGTGCCCTTCGCTCGCCCTTGCATCCTATGTCGACGGAACTAGTTTAGCCTAGGCTAAACTAGTTTGTCCTGAAATTGGGTTTGGCCGGTAACAACTACATTTTTTATACCTGATGTGCAAATATTTCCATTAGGTAGAATTTCTATTCTTTTTGTTCTGGGTTTTACTTTTTCTATTAACCGTGTGTTTTTTTTTTGGTGTTCTGTTTTACTGCGCCAATTTTTATCCAGATTAGGGTTGCTTTTAAAACACCGATTCCCGACTAGTCACCATTTTTTTAACTTAATTTCTTCATTCCCGCTATGTTTTAAATCTTCGTCAAAATTTTTACATTTATTTTTTAGAAAATTGGCACAATTAGCTGCTTTCAATGCCCCCGTTATAAATCTAGTAATATTATGTAATAAATAACATGCAAATTTTCCTCGATCATAATATTATTGTTTATAATTGTGCGCCTAATCACAAATTTATAGCAATGGCTACAAAAACTTTTGCTTACACATAATAATCAGGCGCTTTCTATGAAAATTTTAGTAAAGTTAAAATAAATAAAACCACTGGCTTATAATTATATTTTTCAACACGTACGCAATAAACACTATTCGTACAACAGTTTTCATCAAAAAACAGTAGCGTTTTTTCCTGAGTACATGTTCTTTGTGGCTCTACTAGAGAGCTGCAGACCCACAATCAATGTCTATTTTCTCATTACCTAATGCACGTACAGCGATAACGGTAATACGTACATTATGTACGTTTGACGCACATCATTTTAAGATATAATTGATCGTTTTCTAAAATGGTGGCTCTACTGCAGAGCATGACACAATTATTTTAATGGCTTTCTTTAATTACCTTTCTACTTTTTTGCTTGAGTGATTTTATTGGCCACAAGATTAGTTTAATAAAAAAACAAATAGTAAAAAACATTAAAACTAAATTCCTCAGCTGGGATCGAACTCAAGTCGTCGAGCTTACATCAGTGGCAATCGCAGGCATTTACACCATTCAGCTACGGCAACTACAATAAATACTACATTGTTGAACCACATTATAGTAGGCTAAAATGTTGGGTCAAATTCCTTCATTGTGAACCCGTTTATTTTATCTTTAACCGTGAATGTATAACACGTATACGCACACAATAATAATGACAGTTACCGATATGTGCGTGATGTAAACTAATTAATATTGGCAACTGCGAAAATTGCTGTGAAAATTCGTTCGAATTTTCATAGCAATTTTTTTATATGTTAGACTGTAAGGATGGCGTTCGGAAGCATGCCATCTTTTTTTATATTCAATTTTATCATTATTTTGAGATACCTACTTCTCTTTGCTGTAGGACAAAAGGTTAATTTTCTATGGACCGTGCCCCTTCTTCTTTCTTTAATAGATTTTCAACTTTATCGCTAAATCATAAGGTTTAAAGTTGATTAGAAAAACTTGACATTTTCGGGTAGCTTGATGTGCTGGCGTCTGTACTTACCTATACAGGGTGGCAGTCATCCTTTTTTTTTTTGTTTCCGGGGTGGAAAATCCTCATGGATGTCCGCCGACCTGGGGCGGGCGGCGGGGTCTTTCAGACTCTTACTGACTAAAAACCACCCGGGTGTTCCATCTCACACCTACGCCGGGGGTCGCGGGATCGTTACGATCGTTCCGCAACCCCCGACTGGTGCCGGTCCGCCACTGCGGGCCTCCTCGGGTCAGGGGGGGGAGTGACTTGTTTGACCCCGCGACGTCTAAGAGGGGCGCGCGTGGAACACTATGCGCCCGCCACCTCGGATCCTGATGTGTGTATCTTTACATAGTTCTAAAATTTAGTAACTTCAGAATTTTCTATTTTAAATAAAATTATAGAATATGGATAAACATGCAAGTATATTTCGTTTATAATTAAATCTAGATGTCCTAATTGGATGTAAAAATCCATTACAGCTATTTATCTAATATTTTTCAGACACAGAATCAATAATTGACAAAAAAAACAATATGTTTTCTATCGTTGATTTTTTCTAGTACTAGAAGCTTGATGAGTTTACTTTGCGTACCAAATCACATTGATCATTTTCATTTTCAAGTTGAATGTTAATACAGCTCGAACATAGCCGCTGACAAACCCTTTCACGATCTTCATCGTTGTAAAGTACATCGAATGGGTTCAAATCTTTCCTACCTTGTGGCGTAGTTGATGTCGCAGCGTCCGTAAAACATTTGGGCGTTCCAAATGTAGGATACCAAATATCGCATATACTAGGAGATACTGATGCTGCATTTCTAACGTGTTCAGTTAAAGCAGCAACAGCTGTCTTGCATTCAGCTAAGATAGCCCATGATGTTGGTTCATGATGTTGGTTTGTTGGTTCTGTAGTAATTTTAAACGAATCTGACTGGGAATGCATGCCTTGTGTATAGGATAGGTCAGCCTCTACTTCTGATTCTTTAGTCGCTAGACCTGTTAAACATTCTGGATTTAGCTGAAACGAAGCTTGACACATTGACGATGCCGATGTCTGAGGTGCAGATAGAAATTTGTACGACGACGGGTTCGAGACTGAAGTGATTCCTCTAACATGACGATCCATCGAATTAACTGATGAAAAAATCATCTTTCTTAGTTCATTTGGCCTGCTACCACTAACAACTTTATTATGAATGCTGGCGGCTTCTATTGCGCTTGATAATGTTCTTGTGCAATCTGAAAGGGAAGCTTTTGCACGCTGTAAAGAATTGCTTGTGGTACTTGGAGAAGCGCTTGCAATTGCAAACAAACTTTTTGGTTCGGTAAAGGCATTTTTAAGCGACTTAAAAAAAGGAGTTCCTTTGGCGTCGCAATTCGGAACGCAGTAACTACATTTATCTCTTGAATACTTTTCTGCAGGATTGTTTAGAGGACTTTCTGGGGAATTTTGAAATAATACATGCGCGGATGTTGATTCAGATTTGAATGTGGATTTTATCGTTATCCAGTCATCTAGTAATGGTTGAGCCAGATTTTCCCTTTCACACGTGGTTGGCCACAATAACGAGGACTCAGTGGGTGTCAATGAACATGTACTCATCATGAATCTTTTGGGAGAACCGACGCATGAACTCTGCTCATTTCTTGGAAGGAGACAACTTGTTGGAATAATGTAAGTCATGATATATGACGATCCACAACTAGAGGTATCACTTGACCGACGGGTTGGAGAGGCTTTATAGAGCACAGGTTTAGGGCACCCACAGGGTTTCGTCGTGTCAATAGGCATCAGGGCCCCACTGGGCTTAGTGGTCGCACTGGGCGAAAGACATCCACAGGGCTTAAAGGATTCACTACTTTTTGCGGCCCCACATGGCTTAGAGGTATCAGTAGGCTTTGAGTTCCCACAGGGCTTAGGGATTTCACTAGGTCTTGGGGACCCATAGGGCTTAGCAGTTTCAATAGGCGTTGAGACGACACAGATCTTACAGGGCTTAGAGGTCTCACTAGGCTTTGGAGTCCCACAGCGTTTGGACGTGTCACTAGGCATCGAGTTCGCACTGGGCTTAGTGGTCACTCTGGGCGCAAGGCATCCACAGAGGTTAAGGAATTCACTAGTCTTTGCGGTCACACATGGCATCGAGGTAATGCTAGGCTTTGCGGCCCCACTTGGCTTAGAGGTCTCAGTAGGCATTGAGGTCCCACCGGGCTTCTCAGTAGGCTTTGAGGTCCCACCGGGCTTAGGGGTTTCACTAGGCTTTGGGGTCCCACAGGGCTTAGCGGTTTCACAAAGCGTTGATGTCAATTGATTCCAAGTGGTTATTCTGGGTACAACACTCACACCGGAGCTAATAAGTCGCATGATTTCACGGACATGACAAGGGTTTTGGGACCAGCAGGTTTTAGAGGTGCAACTGGGCGATCGGGTTCCACGGCGTTTTTCACACCCACCACGTTTTTTGTCCTTATCGCGTTTTTTGCCCCCATCGCGTTTTTTGCCCCCACCGCTCCCATCATCTCTTTTACCACGACTGCTTTGACTTCCACTACCACATGGGCTCTTGACTCCACCGCCATCATCCTCAGGAAGAACCGTTCGTGTTGAACTGCGTATTACAATTAATTGTTTTTCCACGCTTATGCTTCCATCTGGATTCATCTTTCTCGTCACCTTGACTGTTTCTTGAACCATCTTCTTGAATTCGCCTAATAGCGCTTTTGAATCTAACTCACAGACTTTCAATTGAGCTGACGGTGTTCGCGATTGTGTTGATACAGCTAACGAATCTTCCGATGGCTTGCATATTGATGATTTTCCCGATAGCTTACCGCATATTGATCGTTTTTCCGATAGCTTACCGCATATTGATCGTTTTTCCGATAGCTTACTGCATATTGATTGTTTTTCCGATGGCTTACTGCATATTGATGGCTTTTTCTCTTTATTTGGCGGCCTTTTTGTGAAACAACTACAAGATTCGACTTCGTTAGGTGGTGGCGGTACTTTTGGGGCACCACTACATGGGTCGACTTCTTCAGGTGGTGGCGGTACTTTTGTGGCACAACTACATGGGTCGACTTCTTTAGGTGGTGGCGGTACTATTGTGGGACAACTACATGGGTCGACTTCTTTAGGTGGTGGCTGTACTTTTGTGGCACAACTACATGGGTCGAATTCTTTAGGTGGTGGCGGTACTATTGTGGGACAACTACATGGGTCGACTTCTTTAGGTGGTGGCGGTACTATTGTGGGACAACTACATGGGTCGACTTCTTTAGGTGGTGGCTGTACTTTTGTGGCACAACTACACGAGTCGACTTCTTTAGGTGGTGGCGGTACTTTTGTGGCAGAACTACATGGGTCGACTTTTTCAGGTGGTGGCTGGATAATTAGTTCAACTTCAAGTGATGGCAGTATTATTATATCACAACTACATGGGTCGTCTTCTTCAGGTGGGTGTGGTACTTTTGTGGCAGAACTACATGGGTCGACTTCTTCAGGTGGTGGCTGGATAATTAGTTCAACTTCAAGTGATGGCAGTATTATTATATCACAACTACATGGGTCGTCTTCTTCAGGTGGGTGTGGTACTTTTGTGGCAGAACTACGTGAGTCGGCTTCTTCAGGTGGTGGCGGTCCTTTTGTGCCAGAACTATGTGAGTGGACTTCTTTAGGTGGTGGCGGTTTTTTTGTGGCAGAACTACGTGAGTCGACTTCTTTAGGTGGTGGCGGTACTTCTTTGGTACTGGAACTTGGGCTGCATGGTGGTCCTCCCGAATCATCATCTCCAGATACTCCTTTTGAGCCTTCAGTATCTGTCGATTTTACTTTTGGTTTTTTATACTTCAGTTGTTTGAATCGTTTCAATCGGAATGACTCTTCTCTCTCTTGTTCATCCAGCTCAGACGTAATGTATCTCATTGTAATAAGAATCCTTGGTATAACGCACCTCGATAGTACATTCTGTTTCCTGCGAATTTCATAAAAACCTTTTGTTGATATTCTACATTCTTTTATAAGCGCGCTCGCACACGGCATACTTTTTGTAGGTCCTAAAATCGGTCAGATTATTTTGCAGTATGTTATTTAGACCGACTTTTTGTAGGACGTGTGCGTTGCACTATTGCCATCAGTAGGTACGTGCTATTTTTGTCCTACATAAATCGGTCACCGATTATCGGACGTGGGCGGGCAGCCTTAATCCGATGAACTCACCCTTCCTTACTAATTTAAAGGACAATGGGTAATTCTGTATGGACCCCGTACCCAAAAAAAAATTGACTGTAGCAATATGAACTATGTCTATTTTTATGCCCTCAGGGAGTAGTTTAATTAGTCCTAAGAAAGCATGTCTGAATTCACTTGGAGAAAAAGTTATTTGAGGAAGTAAGGTTGATTTTATAAAGAGAAATATTTAACTTATCCTTTAAAACCCTTTTAGGCAATTAATGAACCTCCAAAAACTTTTATGCTTTCTAATAAAGCATTTTAATAGTAGATTGTTTGCAAAAATCAACTATTTTGAAGGCGAGAGAGTTTCTTTGAATCCAGAGCGGAGCGAAAGGTACTAGAGTAGAATCCCGAGCGTAGCGACGGGTTCTAAAGTCGAATCCTGAGCTCAGCGAGGGTTTCAAAGTACGTCACTTGAGCTTAAAATAGTGTTGCTCCCGAGGTGGACACTACTTTTTATTTATTTATAATAATAAGCACACCAACAGCACAGTCACTTACAATTCGAGAGAAATATCAACTAAAATTAGCATTTCAGTAACCATGCAAATAACAGGTATGCATGACATCTAACTAAAAAATATTAGAGACAAAGGAGAACAATAAATAGAGTGTCTAGTAGATCTGCTAGAACACTACAAAAACAAACCAATTTAAGCCATATAGACGTGTACTCTTCACACTGTCTAAATAGGGAACGTCTGTATGAAGCAAAACTCATAGAGAAAATATCAATAGGAAAATCTGTCAAGTTGGACCTTTCATTATATTGCCTTGCCATACGTGTTAGAGGGCTATTAAATGTGGTGTTTAAGGTGGATGTTATCACCCTCTATGAAAAAATAAGTAAGTGCAAATTATGGTTAACAATAGTACGTTTTGAGTAAACAATTACGAACGAAGGCAGAATGCTTTTCGCGCGTTTTTTATTTTTCCACAAACATTTGTTTTATTTAGCCTGTTACTTGTTCAAACAATATTCGTGATTGATCACTTTGGCGATTGGAACTTTCATTAACATTATCCACATTCCAAATCACTTTTAGTCCCTAAGGATTAAAGAGCTATTTTAGTCCCCATTTACGAAGAATACACTAGTTCTTTTTTGAATAGATGTGATAAAAAAATAATTGAGTCTCTATTTAACTTTCTGGCCTTTTGTGACAGTTGGTGGTTGGTTGGTGGTGGTGGTGGTTGGTGGGTTGTTGGTTGGTTGGTGGTGTTGGTGGTGATGGTTGTTGGTGTGGTGGTTGGTGGTTGTAGGGTAGGTTGGTGGTTGTTGGTGGTTGGTTTGTCAGTTGGTGGGTTGGTAGTTGGTGATGGAGCTAGGGTCAATCGACAAAGTCAGCCTATCGCAGTTCACTGCTGGACATAGGCCTCTCTCTATACAACACCCTATACTCCGCCTTCCGCATCCAAGCTGTCCCAGCCAACTTTTTGAGGTCATCTGTCCATCTAGCTGGGGAGCGTCACACACTACGCTGACTGATACGCGGTCTCCACTCGTCTGTTCCAACGGCCATCGGTCCTTCGACAAACATGGCCAGTCCACTGGCATTTCAGCTTGCTTACTCTTGCAAGTTGGTGGCATACTCCTTCACAACTTAGAAAAGCGAACTTTCGATGTAGTTTAGACTCGGCAAGGCTCGCGAATTATACGTGACTTTCGACTTATCCAAATTCATGCCGAGGCCAACCCACCGAGAGGATCCATTTAGGCTATGCAGCATCTGGTCTATCTGTTCCAGCTTCTCTGCCGTTATGACGATGTCATTGGCAAAACGAAGGTGTGAGATGTACTCGACTTTCACGTTGATACCCTGTCTAGTCCAGTCCAGCGTCTTAAAAACGCCCTCTAACGCATTCGTGAGTTTCGAGGATATCACATCTCCCTGTCTCACTCCCCTGAGTAGTTGGATAGGGCTGTTTACCATAGCCTGGATCTGGTCAGTCATCGTGACAGCGTCATACAAACACCTCAAAACTTCGATGAACCAGTCCATTCGTCATCGTAGCAAAGAGGCCAGAACTGCCCATACTACGATGGAGTCGAAGACTTTCTCGTAGTCCACAAATGCCATACACAGCAGCGGGTTGTACTCTTTGGTCTTCTACACAATTTGCCGAACAGTATGGATGTGGTCTACGGTAGTGAAGCCTTTTCGGAAACCGGCTTGTTCTGGTAGCTGAAACTTGTCAAGTCTCCTGACGAAACGGTTCGTAACCAGCTTGTATACGTGACTCAGAAATGAGATGGGGTCTCTAGTTCTTCAGCAAGATTTTGTTACCTTTTTGCTAGGGTACCCTGACCAAACGGGTTAATAATTTGAGGTTGGAACTGTGACCAACTGCGCTAGCCGAGCGAGCGCAGCATCTAAGTTGGTCGCAGTTACTGTGTTATTCAGTATTTTTAGGACCCCAAACTAGGAATTATATAAGGTTCACAAAAAGAGACGCAATCATTGTATTAGAGTATTCAATAATATTTTTAGCATCGCAAAATGAGAATTATTAAAGGTTTGATTAAACACATGTTTTCTTTTGTGAACCATAATTAAGTACAGAAAGTTAAAAAGAGGCTCAATTATTTAAAAAAGTGCATCATTAGAGGTTCATTAATTTCAAAAACTGTGCATCATTCGCAGATCAATAAGTTTTGAAAGGATAAGTTAAATATTTTCTTTTGCTAAATCTATTTAATTTCCTCGCATAACTTTTTTCTCCAAGTGAATTTAGACATGATGTCTTAGGATTAATTAAACTACTTCATGAGGGCAATAAAGATGAACATAGTTCATAATGCTACAATTAAATTTGTGTCTGGGTACGGTGATCTTACCCATTCTCCTTTCGTTTATCGTTTATTCAATGTAATACTGATATATGTTAAAACTGATATTAAGAAAAAAAACTTGTACAATTACTTGTCATGTTAGCAATTGGCTTGTCACTTTTTAGGGTTCTATACCAAAATGGTAAAAAGGAACCCTTATGGTGCGACTCAGTCTATCTGTCCGTCTGTCACAGCTGGATATCTCAAGAACTACTAATGCTATCAGAAATAGTTTTAGATGACGTTTGCCCAACTATTTTGCAAATAATAAGTAAAGTTTTTTTTTTTGCAACTGGGACTGAAAGGTGCTGGTCTGTAAAATTCGAAGTTGGGCTACTAGGGCATGTGGGGTATCATAATTATGAAAGAGCGCAGTTTGCACATTCTCAAACACTAAGTTTTTTTTAGGTCACATTATTATATAGTTTTTGACTTTTGATGAAAAATGTAAAAAAGGTTCCATATCCATTTGCATAAAATTTTAAGACCTAATATAACTTAGCATAATTTTGTTTGGCATAATTATATTTTCGCATAATATAATTACGCATAACAGCTTACGCATATTTTTTTAAGCATAATTTTTCTAATCATAATAATGATTAAGCATAACATTCTAAAGCATAAATTTAGCATGCCCGTTTTATTTCTAACGACGTCAGGTCGACGGAGCCCCGCTGCGCGGGGCTCCTATTTCTGTCTGCAGGGTTAGAAGGAACCTAACCAAACCGAACCTCGGGGTGCCCCTAACGTCGTTTAGTATTATGCGAATTAAATTTATGCCAAAACAAATTAGTCTTTAAGATGATTATGCCAACATAAAATGTATGCCTAAAAAAATTATGCCGAAGTATTATTATGCCAAAACAAATTGTACCAAAATCGTTATGCCGAAGTATATTAGGACAAAGAACATTATGCGAAAAGAAGGGATCCCGTAAAAAAATACCCCCCCCCCCTTATCTCCGAAGTTTGCAAAGAGAAAAATCTGGAATAATTCTATGTGATAGAAATGTATGTAAAGATTACAGGAAAAATAAAACGATGTCTCTAAATAGCACACTTTTTCAGAAATCGTCAACAGAAGTTACATTAGTTCCACTATCGGTTATAATGGCGCTGACCTAAAACTGCAATAATCTACACCGCAGTGCGCAGTAATAAAATTCTCTGACGAATATAGGCCTCGCCGATGAAAATTTAAAAACATAAATTATTATGCTGGTACGGAACCCTCGGTGCGCGAGTCCGACTCGCTCTTGACCGGTTTTTTTTAATACCACTAAGATACACCTATCTATTAAAAAAATAAAAATAAGTGAATTGGTCGAAAAACATACATTGATTTTACGTGTCATAAAAATATTATATCGCTTTGCAGTGTTTCATTTCTACGAGGTAAAGAATATCTCTCCGTGAGATCTGACATGTAGTTTTTTTTTTTGTTAAAATAAAGATCTAGCCTAAACCTCAATTAGATTTATTCTTAAAATCGAGCTCACTCTATCCTAAAAGGAAATAGGGACTTGTCGCCAGATAGCGCACGCCAGGACTTTGGGCTCCAACACATAAACAAGATACGACGTCGCGTCGTGCTACGACGCAATCATAATATGATTGTAGTAACTTTTCATTCAAACGTTAAATCGATGTCGATCCGTGTCGTAGCACGACGCGGCGTCGTAGCAGGACGCGACGTCGTATCGTGTTTATGTGTTGGAGCCCTTTCTACCACTGCCGTGCCTGCGGAGCCATACCGCGAGCCCGGCCGCGCCCGCGCATCCACTTCACGCCGCCAGAGGCGCCAGTCGTAGGTTTGCTAACTTTTTCTATAAGAAGTAGAGTATATTTGATTCAGATATAGTAAATAAAGAGTACAGATTAATAAAAAAGAGTACCATATATTCAATTTAAAAAAATGTATTTTTCACTTCTCATGCTCTAAAAGTCCGTCTTTATGTTGTGCTTAGGCGACATAAAATCGATTTTTATGTTCTAGTGCATAAAGTAAAATTTTTTTCTAAGACTAAAGTAATCAGGCCCAACAGCCACACGCACAATAAAACTTCGCAGATTAAAGTCGTGATTTATTTCCTTTTCTTTAATTTATACCACTTCCGTGTTTTCTATCGTTAATTTAATAAAATCAGGTAAAATAGTTGTCATTTATTATTTTAAAAGGCAAAGAAACGTTTTCATTTTTTGGCAGTATGAAGTACCCAAGTCGAATGACAAATGTTGAAAATTAAAAAAAAAACTTTTAAAAAGTTTCGTGGCGGTATTATCTGTGGTGGCGGGAATTAGCTATTATTTTTGGTTAATTATGTACTGTATATTTATGCCTGTTTCATTTTCTCGCAATCGAAGTGAAAAGCAGAGTCAAGTGTATAACTCAGGTATAAACGAGGCATTTTACCCCTCGACTTAACTATCCACACTCGCCTGCGGCTCGGGTGGATATAAACGTCTCGGGGTAAAATAGCTTCATTTATGCCTTAGTTGTACAATCTACTATTTTAGCACTTTTTGCGGTACATAACAATATTTTATAGTTTTTAAAAAAATGTAGGACTCCAAAAACATGACTTTACTGTCTATATAAACAATGAAAAATTCTTATTAACTTTTTCAAAGATTTTTTTGAAGATGATTGTTCAATTTTGTATAAGGTTCATATTCGGTCTGCGCAAACTCAAAAGTGTCTGTACATGGTTTAATTGAAATAAATGCTTCGAGTTTAACGTTATTTAAGTGAGCTAACTCTAAAATTAGTTAATAGCGCACATAATCTTATTTTGTATTCCAAGATTGAGCGGTATGTGATGTAAAATGTTCCATGACAAGTTGTTTGAAATAAATAGATTTAAATTTAAATTTATTTAATTTTAAATATGACCACGTTTCCGAATTTCGTGTGAAGCTCAAGTGGTTACCAATTCGCCTTCGTCGGAACGCTCATATTATTTCCCTTTTGTACAATGTTCTCTTTTCTTCTTTTCCCCTTCCACCCCTCTCTATCTCAAGGAACGTTTTCAGTTTCTTTGTGACTCCCACACGAAATTTTTAAGGTCATCAGATAACTTAAAGCTCAAAATGCCAACGCATTCCACAACTTTCCTTGATAAATCCTTTACTGTCCAGGCCGCTCGTTTGTGGAATGCGTTGCCAGTTGAAATAAAACGCGCGCAGTCGTTACACGTGTTCAAAAGACTTGTAAAGGAACACTACTTGTCGTTGTGATTTTGTCCTAACTGCTATCATCTACTGTCTTCTTTTATTTTCGGTGCTTATAATTAATTATTATGTATTTATTTAAGTATCTATAATTTTGGATATGTATTTATCTGTGTATCTATTTTAGTGTATTGTATATATAATATTTGCACCAATGACAGCCCCATTTTATGTCCAGGGAAATCACTGTCCATTCCAAGGTTGCCTGGAAGAGATCGCAGAAAGCGATAAGGCCGCCCATTGTATATTTTGTAGTGTTTGATTTGTTTATTTCATGTTATGTATTTTTGTGGTGTACAATAAAGTATATATAAATAAATAAATAATGGGTTTTAATTTCCGTTTTGTTGTATAGCCAAAATATTGGTCAGTGGGTCGTCTTAGGGGCGGAAGTTTAGGAGATTATCTTCGTCATCCATTTTAAAAGTCAGTTTATGTAAAGCGTATTTTAGCGTACTATAGAGTACATCTACAAGAATAAGAGTACAATACTCTATTTTAGAGTACGGTTGGCAACCCTAGCCATTGGTAGTCCCACTTTCGCCTTGCGGACGTCGCTAAAATTCCTCTTTTTTATATTCAGAACTTGATATTTATTTATGCACACGTAAAAACTGTAAGTAGATAAATAAAATAAAAAATAATTATAACATCCATCATGTAATTATACAGTAAAGTGTTTATTTTGCTTACATTTTAATTATTATCGATCTCTATGTAATGCAAGCCAATATTATTAGCGTTAGAAGTGATTCTAGATTTATTGTTACATATTTTATCATCTTGTAATATGATGTCTGTTAGACTGTTATACCTAACCATAAAGAATGTTTATTTTTTTTTAAGTTTGTTTTTTTGGGTACAGTCGATGTCAAAATATTGTTAACCACCTAAGGGTACTTCCGAAGTTTTTGGCAAAAAGGCAGCACATGGGCCCAGAATAAACCTATCAGCTATAGATATATTTTTCACAAAAGAATCGGCAAAAAAAAAATTATAGTCGGGTCAATCCGCGGAAATCCAGTAACGGCGAATATTATGCTAATAATAAATTAAATATTATAGCTGCATTCTTTTTTTACTTTATATGACATTTCTTACATGTTTTTACGTATGGCGCCGCTATCTAAAAAAGTATAACACCTTTATTTAATTTATTATTGCAATCAACACGTACCAAATGTCCTTACCATGTCCTTACCATTTGCAAATAAAAGTCGGCCTAATTGAGCGGAATGGCCCAGTCGACTGTACAAACCCGGTGGTTTTTTGAGATAACATGTTTCGTTACAGTAATTGCCGGTTATAAGCAATAAATAAATTGACATGCATTAGAACGTAGGTTTGGCGTATAAAAAATATGATGAACTAATTTGTTATATTTGTTGAAATAGCTCCCACTGCTGAGACATAGGCCTCCTCTCTGTGAGAGGGAGTGGGTCATAATACATATACCACGTGAGCCCAGTGCAGATTGGTAGATGTCACATATCTTCGAATTATTGGTCATTGGTACGGTCAGCATCAAAAGTTGATTAACACTTCAGTTTTTTTAATCTTAGTTATTGAGCAAAATATTTGTTCAAAATTGCAGCAAAAGAAATTTTTTTAGAGTATATTATGTGAAAAGCTAAAAATCAGTTTATTGACAAAAGTTGTTGTCAATTTAATAAAATGTAATAATGATAGTGTTAATCGACTTTTGATGCTGACTGGACATGCCGGTTGTCTCTCTATGTTTTCGTTCACCGTTTAGAGAGCAGTGGTGATGAAATTAAATACACAAAATAAAGTAGATACCTGTCTGGATTTGAACTCACGACGACCTACATCTCGGTTAAGTCGATGCTGATTCCACTGGGCTTAAATTGACCTTTCAAATATGCGCACCAAAATATTTTTCATCTCTTAGAAAACATAAGTTAAGTAGAAACCAGTAAAATAACACATGACGGGATGAATAATGTTTATTGAAAATGAAAACACATTCACAATACTTAATTGATTGTAAAAAAAATATGACAGAAACGAAGCTTCATATCTTTAACGATGCTACCGTCTATCTCCTTATATCCTCTCCCTGTTTCATTGAATTCGCCTGTTTTATAAGACCCAATACGCAAGACCCGGCAAGCGCAGTGTAGGACGCCCCCCGCTAGATGGACGGACGACCTAAAGAAGGTAGCTGGGGTCGACTGGATGCGGAAGGCGGAGGACAGGGTGCTGTGGCGCAGTCTGGGAGAGGCCTATGTCCAGCAGTGGACTGCGATAGGCTGAGTTGATAAGACCATATATCCTTTCTGACCTTTCCTTCGTTTCGTACTAAAATTTTTACCAAAAATAGAATAGAATACTCTTTCTTTCTTTTTTTTCTCTTCTTTTTTTTTACCAAGATATGACTATTACTTTTTTCTGCGCATAAATTGCAGTTATTTGGATCAGAATTAGATTTTTCTGAAGCTGTTGATTGACCAGATTTGCATGAAAGTTTTAATGGCTGTTGTGTAGTACTTTGACTGCTTATAGTTCTATTACGATTTAGATTGTGTGGATTGTGTGTTGGATCATTTAGCTCCCTTCAAAATGGTTGAGCTGAATGGTGCTAATACATGCGTTATGTTCGTGAACGGGCGCCGTCAGTAGGGACTGGTCATCTCTTTGCTGCCATGGCTTATTTTATTATTTGAATTGTTGTTTTTTCTCATATTTTCCTATGGACAATTATAATTTTTAACATGAATGATGTAACCAAGACCTTGTAACCACATTATTTTGATTTAAAAGAGTGTCCATGGAGTTTCTTGCCCGTTCTTCCCCACCTACGCCTTGGAATGGGCAACTAGTTCCATCTTTCTGACTGACCGACCCCTTGACAATTCAAAAGTGCCTGTAATTGGTTTAATTGAAATAAATGCTTTGAGTATGAGTTTTTGAGTTTGATTTGTAGGAATATTGCGATTACTGTATTTCAGCATTCTGACCGCATGTTTTGCTCAGAAGCTGTAACGGAAGGAACTGAAACTTTGGCGTTGCAAGAATGTCACGTACGAGGTCTGGCTGCATATATTTGTATTAAGGTGACTACATGACCTGAAGCGCGGTCACTGTCGGACTGCATAGAAATGAAAGAGAAGCGCGATGACACAACGGTGGTAATTTATTGCAAATATGAAGCAATTAGCTATATGATAATAAATAATCCATCACTGAATGCAGTTTGGCATTAGAAATGTAATGGTATATTTTTAATTATAATTAAAATTGTTAATGTAGGGGTAAACTGCTTTTAATGACAATTAAGAGGTGTATTTGAACATTTTTTTGGGTCATTAATGTATATTTAATTATGATTTGAGTTCCATCACTGTATTAAAATAAGACTTTTCACTTCTCATGCTCTAAAAGTCCGTCTTTATGTTGTGCTTAGGCGACATAAAATCGCTTTTTATGTTCTAGTGCATAAAGTAATTTTTTTTTCTAAGACTAAAGTAATCAGGCCCAACAGCCACACGCACAATAAAACTTCGCAGATTAAAGTCGTGATTTATTTCATTTTCTTTAATTTATACCACTTCCGTGTTTTCTATCGTTAATTTAATAAAATCAGGTAAAATAGTTGTCATTTATTATTTAAAAAGGCAAAGAAACGTTTTCATTTTTTGGCAGTATGAAGTACCCAAGTCGAATGACAAATGATGAAAATTAAAAAAAAAAACTTTTAAAAAGTTTCGTGGCGGTATTATCTGTGGTGGCGGGAATTAGCTACGGATGCAACATTTTGATTAATTATGTACTGTATACTTTATGTCTGTTTCATTTTCTCGCAATCGAAGTGAAAAGCAGAGTGTATAACTCAGGCATAAACGAGCCATTTTACTTCTCGACTTAACTATCCACCCTCGCCTGCGGCTCGGGTGGATATAAACGTCTCGGTGTAAAATAGCTTCTTTTATGCCTTAGTTGTACAATCTACTATTTCAATATCATTTTTGTTTGGTCAAAATTACTTACGGTTTAAGATACACTGCTTTAAAAAACCAACATTTTGACCAAAAAAAAAGTTTTCTGAAACCTCCGCCTTAAATGTTACAGGTTTAGTTGGTGGAGTTTTAGGCGGAGTATCGGAACAAATATCACAAAACAGAAAGGTACAGAAGTCAATCACATGTATGTAGGTACTTCACTTTTCATACCTACGCTCGGCGGTCGCGCTAGGGTTGTCAACATTCCCCCCCGGTGGGTTCCCGCATTGTCGAGGCGGGGGGGCTCAGTAGCCGTGGCTTGGACACCCACGGTGAAGCGAAGTGGAACCCGAGGAGGGGCCGCTCGTCAGGGCTTTTGCCGGTAAGCCGACGACGTAGCGGCCAACAAGTAGGTTGCGGTGCCGCTTGAGCGACATCGCAGCTGAGGCGGGCCACAATGTCGTATCGGAGGCATCGCGGCTGAGGGTTGGAGGCCGCGGTGGGAGAGGAGTGTCGGTATTGCGGTGTGCCGCTCTCCCTACCTTCAGCGACGGATTAAGACTACTTGATGCCCTAAGCAATCCACGCCTGTGGGCCCCCCTATCGTATGTCAACTAGAATCGGTCTTTAAACCTTTACCGCCTAAAAACATTAAGTAGTTTTTTGTAAAATAAGATGATGAGATGTACCGTTTAATTTCATTGAATCCCACTTTAGAATCCCTATTTTTAGGTATTAACGATGGATCCCGTTTGCTATTTCCGTTGAATCCCATGTTATAACATGTGTACATTTCAAAAGAAGTGATTTACCTTTATCAAACACTAGCTTCTGCCCGCGATTTCGTTCACGTGGAAGTCGTAAGACACCACAATATTGTAAAGTATTTTATAAAACGCATTTTATAAAACATCCCTGTACACTTGTACAGACGCCAGCACATCAACCTACTACAATCTGTCAAATTTCTTTAATAGATTTTCAACTTTATCACTAAAGCATAAGGTTCAAAGTTGATTGGGAAAATGTGACAGTTTTGGATGGGTTGATGTGCTGGCGTCTGCACGTTTGTAGTTTTGGTAGAGAGTTAGGACTAGTGGCGCGGTAGCAAGCGACATATACTTAAACTTATAAACTAAACTGATAAATTTTTGTTTAATAACGTGTTATTTAACAAGCAAATCATTTTTTATTCATTTTATCTCATAAAACAACGTTTGGAATAAAAACGTTTTACATATTGACTTATCATTACGCAATTTCCTTAAAATGAAACTCATTCTTTCATCGACTAGCGCTAATAGAATAAAAACTTTTTTACAAAAAAAAAAACAACCGACTTCAAAAAAAAAACACTACAAAGTGAAAAATAACTTTAATTTCGGAAGTCGGTGTCGTTGGTTCCGCATTTTCGTTTTTTGACACCGACTTCCGAAATTAAAGTTAATTTTCACTTTGTAGTGTTTTTTTTTGAAGTCGGTTGTTTTTTTTGTAAAAAAGTTTTTATTTTTCACTTTTTTGTTGTACCTACCCCACACCAATTTAATTAACACTAGTGCATTGAAGAATTGAAGACACGACTCGAAGAATCATCAAAATTCCCATAGAAATGCCGGAGATGCAGTACATTTATGCATATAACTTCGTACATAAGAATAGTTACCTAATGTATTATATACTAGAACCTTCCTGAAAGTATGTAGATCACAGTAATGAAAGAATTATCAAAATCGGTTCAGTAGTTTTTGAGATAATCGCGGACATACAAACAAACATACATACATACATACATACAATCATACATACGGGTCGAATACAGAACCTCCTTTTTTAAAGTCGGTTAATAAAAAAAGAGATTATTTTTAGTGGGCTACTCGGAACCGAACTAGTTAGATTAGGTTAGGTTAATTATTAAAAAAAAACAATGTTAGGTTAGGTTAGGTTAAAACTGTGACCCCGGTGCCGCGGCAGCGGCCGGCGAGTGCCAGAAACGACTAGATTATATAGAAAATGAGTTGTTTGTGAAATAAAATAGACACGAAACGTTGGTTGTAAACTAAAAATTTTTCAACGGAGTTTTGGTGAAACATTAGTGAACCCCTCATTTTATTATAAACAATTTTGTTGTTGAAAGTACCCGCATTCAGATTTTTTTAAGCATTCGGAATCCAACGGAAATACTTTTTAAGCATTCGGAATCCAACGGAAATACTTTTCGGGATTCAACGACAGTAAAACGTAATTATCTTCCATTTTTTTTTAAATTCGGGATCCAACGGAAATACATAATAATGTTTTGCGGGATCCAACGCCAAAAATATTAAACTGGGATTCAAAAGCGGGATCCAACGAAAATAAATCGCCAGGCGGGGGGCCCGCGGGAAGGGGTGGTTTGTGATTGGCTGATCGCAATTCCGGTACATTCGAATTGCCGAATGCATTAGCGGGCAGCAAGTGGGCAAGCGGGAGCGGGGTTATGACTAGGTCGGACTCTATGTCAACTTAAAACGCGCGAATTCAAATTAGTCCTAAAAACTTTTTTTGGTTTGGTTTTTGGTGACGTGGAATTGAGACGTGATGCCCTAAGGACGGATTTTTTTTGTGCTTCTTCTGGTGCCCCCCCAGACGTGATGCCCTAGGCAATTGCTTAATTTGATTAAGGGTTAATCCGTCACTGCCTACCTTCCGCGGCCTTGACGGGGTGGGGCCGCAGAGGAAGAGGAGTGTTGGTATGACGTTGGCCGCTCTCCCTATCCTCTGCGGCCGAAAATTGGCAGGCGGCGGGGCCAATGACCTGACCCGTCGCAGGGGACCAAGGGTGCCCAGACACGGGGTCGTCTGGCGCCCATGTGCTGGTTTGGTCCCTGGGGTGGTCACGGCGTGCTATGTGTTCTGGTGCGCCGGTGATGGGGAATACTCCCCAGAGGAGGGTCCGGTGACGGACAGCCGCGGCGGGTTCACGGATGAGTGCTAACGCGTGCCCGTGTTCCCGCCGTAAGCGGCAGAGGAGGACACCGTGGAGTTTTAGTGGGTTGGAGTCCCACATAACTGCACTATCTCCCCGTGGTAGTGCAGAATGCATGAGCATTTCTCCACGTCAAAAAAAAAAAAAAAAAAGGGTTGTCAACATTGGCTTATGCACAAAAAACGATCGTGGTAGTGGCACTCGTATCTATCTAGTTGTGACTACCCTATTTAACAAGTTATTTTGCCCTATCCGTTTTAGACCTAAACCTATCAAATAACACTAAAAACAACACAATATCTACAAAAACAAAAATCATGTTTTCAACTTACGTAATATTTGGTGGCGTGAATTTACCTAACAAAAAAGTTACTTCGTCTATACTGATTTAAAATAGGAAACTATTATATAAATCGAGCTTAGATAACCACCTTCCAACATATTCTTGCCATGATCACAAAAAATATCAACTCGTTAATAGTTCACAGCGTTCATCATCATCATCATCATTTCAGCCGAAAGACGTCCACTGCTGGACATAGGCCTCCCCCAAGCACCTCCACTTCGACCGGTTTTGTGCTTCTCGCATCCAACACACAGCGTTATGTCCTACGATTTTCTTACACCACAATCGCACCCCCACACACACACACACTCCTCAGTCACATTTACCCAGACCACAGAATAGTTTTATCCAGTGCTAATATTGATCGAATCCTGGAGGCTTTTATTTAGGTAGTAAGTTTTTCCCTGCGGGATCGAATCAGAAATGAAGAGATCCGCAGGAGGCCCAAGGTAACCGACATAGCCCTTGCCAAACTTAAGTGGCAGTGGGCAGGGCACATTGCTCGCAGAACAGATGGCCGATGGGGCCGAAAGTTTCTGGAGTGGCGACCGCGTACCGGAAGGCGTAGCGTTGGAAGGCCTCCCACAAGGTGGACCGACGACCTTGTGAAGGCCGCAGGAACTCGTTGGAACTCGTTGGATGCGAGAAGCACGAAACCGGTCGAAGTGGATGTGCTTGGGGGAGGCCTATGTCCAGCCGTGGACGTCTTTCGGCTGAAATGATGATGATGAAGTTTTTATTTATATTTTTAATATAGATTTTTTTTTTTTGCTTGAGTACTTATAGATTTTATTGTACCTATTTGTTGGTATATTGACGTGGCTAGCTAACATATGGCAAATAATTTAATTTAATGTTCTGTGTCCTGTAATGCTAATTACTTTTCTCAAACATGCTTGGAGATTTGAGCATTATATTGACAACCTTCTTCGAGATAAATCGAAATTGCTGTACTGGCCAAATACATGCGAGCAGCGGCCGGCAAAAGTTGCATGAAAATCCATATCTCTCGTGGTTTAGCGGCCAAATAAATTACATAGTAAACTTATATCTGTCGTGTAATTTAAAAATGGAACGATCTTTTACTCCGAAACATGGCAACCAAGGATGTATCTAACTTATCAAAGGTTTTATTTAAATTTCGAACTGGCTTGAAGGCTGTTTATTGAAAAAAAAAACAAATGAACACATTAACGCGGGAAAAATTAATGTTGTTCATTGTTCGTCATTGATTTTGAAAAGTAGTTGTATTTGACAAAAAAGTTCTGCCTAGGTACTACTCGTTTTAAATTCCGAGCATTATTTGAGAAAAGTACTATACAAGCCTTGGCCACAACTAGGCATTGATGGACTTACGTGTGTGCCTCGACTTCGCCTCGGCCCACATTTATAAATTCGTCCATCAATGCCTCTTTTGCTGGCCGCTGCAGTAATGTACTATTGCATATCTAGTATTGTATACAATCAAGTGTTTTCTAACTGAAAAGACAGCTGTGCTGCTGGGGAGTTTCTGGCGCCACTTCTTCTCCCCAGCGAAAGCACTAGAAAGTGGTGAAAGGCGGGCGTCTTGGGGGACTGTCTTTTGTAATTTTGACATGTGAAAAGTGTTGATTCTTAGCCTAGTTTGAATAAATGACTTTTGATTTTATGATCGGCGGCGGCGGCTTCGCGGGCGGCCGGCTCGCCGAGCAGTTCTATCATAACTGTTTATAATGAGGAAGATGAGCGTATTTTTTAGCTTATAGGTAACTACAAAAAATACCTAATATAAATTTTAAAAATATTACAATGCCACGTAGTCAAGGCCGGGGCGCTTACCTACCTACCTAATTATTCTGTGGTACGAACCATCGAAATATAAGCAAATACCTACTTACACAACTGGTAGCCTAAAAAACGACGATTGAGTCATATAGAATCAAAGGCAGAGCAGCTAAGCGTCATACTTTCAAAAAATTAACTAAGATGGAGAATAAACTCAGAGAGTATGAAAACCTCTGACTCTTAAATTAGACAAACGTTTTTTTCGATTCCTGAAAATTTGACATGGAGGCACTTAGCTACCTTTGATTCTATAAATATGCCTCAATTCACCTTGAATTTAAACAACCGTCCATTGAACAGTTATAATAACTTTTTCTTTGCTGCTCCATTTTTGCACTTCACACACGCGTGTCTAAAGCGAACGGCACTCGCGCTCGCACTGATCCCAACCGGTCCGAGATATCGTGTCCGTGAGTGGTGTCTATGTGTGCGTTGCTCGAGCGCACTTTGTATGTAGATTGACTTCTGTACTCTCTGTAAGCGTTGCCCGGGTCTTGCAGCTGTTAGGCCCTTTACACATTATGCAGTGGCTGCGGCGGCGCGCGGCGGTGCCGCTGCGGCATAATGTGCAAAGGGCTTTAAGCTTAACTATGATAATTTGACAAGTTTTATAAAAAATTCCGATGCTCTCCGATATGAGTACCTCATTCTTTTATTATTTTGATATAAAATTTATTTTAGTCGCAGAGCGCAGCATCTAAAGGTCAGATAATGGAATATCAAGCAATTATTGTAATTTATTTCAAACATTTCAAATATTGCTTGAGTGTGTTTGGTTGTGATGCGATTGCCAACGACGGCTGACGGATGACATCTGACAGCTGACAGATGACAGCTGACATCTGACGTATGATGGATGACGGATGGTCAGATTGTAATGACGTCATTCGACGAGAGATGATCTATACCTAAATTTTAAATAAGAAATGATTAATGTTATGTTAAGGTGTCGCTTGGGCGACATCGCAACAGAGGCGCGCCGCGAAGTCGTATGGGAGGCATCGCGGCTGAGGGTTGGAGGCCGCGACGAGAAAGGAGTGCCGCCGGTATTGCGGTGCACCGCTCTCCCTACCTTCCGCGGCCTTGACGGGGTCGCCACCGTCTGATGGCGGACGCGGTAGAGCCGCAGGGGAAGAGGAGTGTTGGTATGAGGTTGGCCGCTCTCCCTATCCTCTGCGGCCGAAAATTGGCAGGCGGCGGGGCCAATGACTTGACCTGCCGCAGGGGGACCAAGGGTGAGTCATGGAGTCGTCTGGCGCCCATGTGCTGGTATGGTTCCTATCGTGGTCACAGCGTGCTATGTGTTCTGGTGCGCCGGTGATGGGGAGTACTCCCTAGAGGAGGGTCCGGTGACGGACAGCCGCAGCGGGTTCACGGATGAGTGCTAACGCGTGTCCGTGTTCCCACCGTAAGCGGCACAGGAGGACACCGTGGAGTTTTAGTGGGTTAGAGTTCCACATAACTGCACTATCTCCCCGTGGTAGTGTAGAATGCATGAGCATTTCTCCACGTTAAAAAAAAGGGTGGGTCAGGTAATAGCTATAACTGACTGTACATTGTGGGGTTCTATTGTTTTTATTCCGTTGCAACTGTCAATTAACTAATCTACGCTTCCATCAACCAGTACCCTAACTGCGACTGCATAACACAACTTTCAATATCAATCTAAGGATTTTGAAGGATATTCCTCATCCATTTCTTCTTCGGTTTGAAAAGTCGTCTGCTCAACAACTTAGCTAACGCAATAAATGTAGCTAAACTGGCAAAATGCTATTGCGTTCAATATTGTTATCATTTTATGAATGTAACGCGTGTGGTGAATCTATGATATCATTTCAAACGGGTAGCTGTCTTTGGCTCCATGTTGCTCAGTAGTTTGTTATCAGCTAAATTATGATAGAAATTAACTAAATAATTCTTGAAAGGACTGTTTCATGATCGCATCGGTGAAACTGAATCATCGTCACTAGTCGCTGGACTGGCACAGAAGAACGGATCTTGCTCAACTGTCTCATTTGCATTGCTTATTTCCAGAGAAATCAAAGTATCAGCAGATACACATTACCAAAGAAACGGTGGGCATGGAGATGACAAGTGATCTCTGATTAAGGTTTCATATTTGATATTCCTCACAGTCCCTTTCGTCACCGGTATTTCACATAAATTAACTCTGTCGGCCCTCTTTTCTAGGGCATTTTGTAGACACTGGCTGGTCTTTGACGGCGGTTTTTGAACAACAAGCACATGCACGTGGCTTTCCAGTTGATGCAAATGATGCCCACGAACTGGTGTTTGACGGCGGATTCCGTCCGTCGTAAACACGATGCTCTGTAATAACAGTAATAGTCTTCGTTTCTTCAACAATGCTACCATCGGGCTTCCTATAAACAGTTCTCACTGTTGTCGTTCTATTCTCATTTTGGTCCGCCTTCTGAACCTTCTTTATCTTTTTTTCTTTTGGTACTATTATAACTTTTGGTGCGCTTGTGCTTCTAAATACCGCAAATAAATTGAGACCATTTTCTGCAGATTTTTCTGGTGGTGCAATTTGATAAGATTCAAAACTGCACGAACGTGTCAATGGCTGTTTACGGACGCAAGTAGGTTCAGTACATGGTGGTGGTGCAGAATCTTCGGCATACTTCAATTTGCAAGAATGTTGCGATTGCTGGCTGACAGTACTCTGGCCGATGCATGTAGTTACAGTGCCCGGTCCGGAAACTGAAGAATTTACCGAAGGCATATGGCTGCTTGCTTTACATGGAAAACTAGTTACAGTATCCTGTATGGAAACAGAAGCTCCACCGCTGCAAGAATTTACCGAAGGCACATGGCTCCTTGCTTTTGTAAATGAACCACGAGATTCAGGTGGTGGGGTTTTAGGCGCAGTTTCGGGACAAGTGCTTTTCCCGCATCCCGCTGGTGGGCCTGCCTCGTAGCTGTCAATCTTAGCTGTGGTAGTTTGACAGTTTTGATAAAATATTGCGACGCTATCCGATATAAATGCGCCATCTTTATATTTTGTTAGATAACTTATAATATCGTTTAGACCAGTATCGTTTAGCAGGTCGTCAATCACTTGTGGTTTTGGTTCATTGTGGGGTTCTATTTTAGTTTTTATTTCAACGCAACTTATGAACTCCTCTCCGCTTTCACTTACTAGTCCTTTATCTTTTGCTTCTTTGCTTAATACTATGTTATAATCATTATTGTTCAATAGGTTTTCACTGCCAACGGAAAGTGTTCCTTTGCATGATTTTAGTCCGTCGAGTTTAGCCTTAAATTCTGTACAACACGACATTAAGCTGCGTACAGTTGCAGCCGATAGATCTTCCTTTTGTACAATAGTTGTTATTTTTTCCAATTCCGTGACTCTATCTTTCAAACGATCTAGTTTTGCTTTAACTATTTTCTGATATTGGAACTCCTGTATTTTAATTTTCACAGATTTACAACGTTTCAAAAAATCTGCACTTTTAGACAATAATCCCTCGCAATGATAGCGATTAATCATGCAAATAACTGGATCAACATGACTTTCTAATTTTTCTATACGATTTTTGGACATTGCCTTCACGTCCAAAGGTTTGGAGGCAGCCATCGGATCTACCATAGGTATAGATCTGGAATTTAAAATGTACTCGGGTATCGTTGTCTTTACCTTGGATTTTGGCATTAATTCCATAGCAGTTACGAAACCGTCAGGTTTGGGTGTCTTAAGATCACCAGTTTGCGCTGGTTTAGGTGCTTCTAATTTCATTTGACATGAGCACGAGCTAACGGTTCTTCCAATGATCCCACATTTCGAACATACTCTGTCTTTGATCGGGCGTTCACTAACTTCAATTAGTTTTTCTAACTGCACATTCAGCTTCCCCAGGTCACATATAGTTAGCCCAAACTCCTTTTCTGGTGTCGCTGCTAAAAATTGACAATATATCAATTACAGACTTTATCATTCATATTTTTAGATACAATTTACTGAATTACCGCTTATCAAAAAATCTTATAAGTATTACCAAAGATAATGGTATCTTTGATAGTCTAAATAATCTATAAAAAAAAACCCTTATACAATAATTATGTAACAAAAACCCGTGTTATTTCTTGTAGCGACGTAAACATATACACGTAGGGTTACAATTACTGAAAATTAATTTTTTGATCAACCAGTTAGCCTGCTCGCCATCATATAATAAAAAGCCCATAACAAATAATAAAAAGGTAATTTATAAGGCGCGGCGCCCACTATCGGTGGTCATCGGTGCGGCTCGGTACAGCTCGGGCGCCTTACGGTGGCTTCGGGCGCCTTACGGTGGCTTCGGGCGCCTTACGGTGGCTTCGGGCGCCTTACGGCGGCTTCGGGCGCCTTACGGCGGCTTCGGGCGCCTGAAAGCTGCTTCGGGCGGCTTCGGGCTACCTCGGCAGTCGTAAGCATACCTAAGTACGCCGCGGCTGGTTTCGGGTAGCTCGAGTGGCATTTTCGTGGCAGACACGTCGCAAAACAGTCAAAGTCAAATAAAAGGCGCCTCATTAATTACACGAAATTAAATTTACGAACGTCATATCGTAAATCATTAAACAAGTTATGAAATTCACCAAAAGTACATCTTTGCTTCCAAAGCTTATTCACCTAAAATCTTCTTTTTTTCCTTTTTTTTCTGGCTCCAAGTTTCTCCTCTACTCCAGCAAGATGAACAATGAGGACTAAGTCCCAAACCACCATTATAAATACACACGCACAACTGTTTTCACGTAACGTTAAGACTCCTCTGCGATGTGTCTGCCACCCGAACTATTATTAGTTTTGCCGAAGCTACCCGAAACCAGCTTCGGCGTCCTTAGGTATGCTTTCGACTACCGAGGCATCTCTCAGGCGCCCGAAGCCGCCCGAAGCAGCCCTCACGCGCCTAAAGTCGAAGTAAAGCCTCGGTCACACACAGCGATTAATCGCTGCGAATAGATTCAGTCGCCGCGAGCTACATTCGCCGCGATTTGAATTGAGCATGTTCAGTTTTACACTCGGCGAATGCGCATTCGCCGCGAGTACTCGCTGTGTGTGACAGGGTACTCGCTGCGAATAGCCATGCCGCTCAGCGCGCCGCTCTAGACTAGACTATACACGTCTGTGCTACAGGTCGTATCGTCGCTGCATAGATACGAATATATAAAGATGAGTCAACCAAAAAAGATTATCTAAAGTGGGGAAATAACGATATTTTTCGTTTCATGGGTGTGTATAGAAAATACGAGGAGCTGTGGAACTTTTCTTTTTTTTTTTTTTTTTTTTTTTTAAGAAAAAAACTTTTTAACAAAAATACAACCGACTTCCAAAAGAAACACTACAAAGTGAAAAATAACTTTAATTTCGGAAGTCGGTGTCTTTGGTTTTGTATTTACGTTTTTTTTTTGCCACCGACTTCCGAAATTAAAGTTATTTTTCACTTTGTAGTGTTTCTTTTGGAAGTCGGTTGTATTTTGGTTAAAAAGTTTTTATTTCACGATTTTTAGTGGGTCTGCTTATAATTTATCTAAGTTACAATAGCCAGTGTCAACATGCTCATCGCCTTTTACAAAATATTGCTTTTCCCGATGCAGGGAAGTTAATTGTTGAGGAGTTCTCCTGGTCCACCATCAGCTCCATATTACCATTCAGATCGTGGCGAGAATAAATTGCTTAGCAACCATATTAAAGTAATCGAATCGCAACCCGTGAAATACTTAGATATTATTGAATAGTTCCGGTGTCCATCTGTGGTCTTCATCATCAGTTCCACTACACCAAATGGTGCTTTCCGAGAGCAAATGCACGAGTTACTATAAAAAATACCCAAATCGCTATAGGTGTGCCTATAATATTTGAAGAGTTCCTTCGATTTCTCCAGGATCCAATCATCAGATCCAGACTTGGTGACTATGGGACCACTTCAGAAGTATCTCCTTTCGACAAAAAAATAATTTTGAAAATCGGTCCACAATTGACGGAGTAATCGCGTAACAAACATACAAAAAAAAAAAAAAACATACCGTCTAATTGAGAACCTCCTCCTTTTTTTGAAGTCGGTTAAAACACAAAGGAAGACGCCTTCATAAAGTTGTCTAACGATTTAATTGAGTTAGGATTCGAAATAGCAACCCCAGAGCAATTGAAACGAAAAATTAAGAATATAAAAAGTATAAATATAGAACTCGCTGTGTGACAGGCAGGCAGCGAATTGTCGCTGCGATCATTATTTGTAGCGAATGCACTCGCAGCGAGTATTCGCTGTGTCTGATCGAGGCTTTAGGCGCCCTAGCTGTACCGAGCCGCACAGATGCCCACCAATAGTGGGTGCCACGCCTAAAAGTTTTAGCAGCACTGAACCCCAGCTTTATTAGAAAACAATGATTATCTTTTGACTCAGGTTTACACCAGTGAGCCATTTTTGAATTTCGAATTCGATTCCGACAAAATCAAAGTTCTAATCAAATAATTAAAAAAAAATTAAATCGACTTCACAAGGATATTCACTCAAAATTATGAAATAACTTTAATTCCGGAAGTCGGTATCTGTAATATAGTTTTTTACCGACTTCCAGAATCACAGTTATTTCATAATTTTGAGTGAATTTCCTTTTGAAGTCGATTTTTTATTACTTTTTATTTCGTTATTTTTAGTTTTAAATAAAAACTGGAATATTTGTTTGTAATATGTACTTAGTTCATAGTTTTGGTGTAAATATTGCACTAGAACTTGACCAAGGTTTTCAGATGTTTTCTCATTGACACTAAAACCCGTAGCTCGTATCAATAAGCCAGGCCGTCACATCGCCGGCCCATAGTGTTGCTCGACGAGGTCGGCAAGCTCTTTGAGAGAGTGATTGCAGGCCGCCTCGTCGGGCACCTAGTGAGGACGGGGCCGGATCTTGCGGATAGCCAGTTTGGCTTCCGCAAGGGGCGCTCGACAGTGGACGCCATCATGCGCGTGAGAGCCCTCACGACGGGGGACGCGGTGACCCGGGGTGGGGTCGTCGTGGCGGTGTCACTCGACATCGCCAACGCGTTTAACATCCTGCCCTGGAGCTGTATTGGGGAGGCACTCCGGTATCACCGGGTGCCGACCTACCTCCGTCGAGTAGTTGGGGCGTATTTGACGGACAGAGCCGTCATCTACCCCGGTCGCAACGGGGAGTGGAACCGGCGAGAGATGTCGTGCGGTGTCCCACAGGGATCGGTTCTGGGGCCGCTCCTGTGGGACATCGGTTACGACTGGGTGCTGCGGGCCCACCTCCCTGATGGCGTCAGCGTGGTTTGCTACGCTGACGACACGCTGGTCCTGGCGCAAGGGAGGTCGCATCAGGCGGCGGCCGACGCGATGACACGCGGGGTTGCGATAGTCGTGGAAAGAATCCGGCGGTTGGGTCTCGAGGTGGCATTGCACAAGTCCGAGTCCATCGGCGTCGAGGCAACGATGAGATACCTGGATCTCGTCCTCGACAGCCGGTGGAACTTCGTCGAACACTTCCGACGTTTGGCCCCCAAACTGGAAAGGACCGGGGCCGCCTTCAAGCGGCTCCTGCCTAACCTGGGGGGGCCAAACATCTCCTGCCGGAGGCTTTACGCGGGGGTCGTGCGGTCCATGGCCCTATACGGGGCCCCGGTGTTGGCGCGTTCTCTGCGGCGGCGAGCCGCCCACTATCTGAACGCGCCCCAAAAGGTGGTAGCCGTAAGGCTGATCCGGGGGTACTGCACGATCTCGGGCGAGGCGGCAAGCCTCCTTGCCGGACTGCCGCCATGGGATCTGGAGGCGATAGTCCTCGCGCGCCTGTATGAGTGGCGCGCGGAGGCACTGAGCCGGGGGGAAACTCCGCTTCCGCGGCAAATCGCGGCGGAGCGGACAGACCTCCGGCGCGATCTCATGGTGGCATGGAAGGAGCGACTTTCGCAACCCAGCGCAGGGCACGCCACGATAGTGGCGATAAGACCCCTCTTTGAGGAGTGGCTAGAGAGGCGTCACGGCGTCCTCACCTATCGCCTGACGCAGGTCCTCACCGGACACGGATGTTTTGGGAGGTTCCTGCACATCATCAGGCGGGAGGAGACGCCCGGGTGTCACCACTGCGAGGATCGCCCAGAGGACACGGTGGAGCATACGGTGGAGGTCTGCCCCGCATGGGCGGAGCACCGCCGTGCCCTCGTAGAGGCGATCGACAGCGGCGGCGACCTCTCGCGTCCGGCCCTGGTTCAAGCCATGGTCCGGGGCGAGAGGGAGTGGGGGGCGGTCACCTCCTTCTGCGAAGAAGTCATGCTAGCGAAGGAGGTGGCTGAACGGCTGAGGGAGAGAGCCTCACACCCCAGCCGCCGCGGGAGACGCTCCGGGCGTCGGGAGCCGCGTGATGACTCCCGGCCACCGTAGGCGCGGGCCTGCGGACGGAGAGTAATGGGTAGCTCACCGTCCGATCAGGACCAGGCCCGTGCCGGACGGCGCGTACGTGTTCCACGCGCGCCTCAAAGAGATGTCAGCATAAAGGAAGGGGCCCGCCAGGGCCGAAGCCTGCCGGGGGTGCGGGATTGTCCGAAAGGGTTACCGCTACCCCGGAACATAAAGGGCTAAGGAAGGAACACGGATGGGTTTTAGTCAGTAAGAGTCTGACACTCCCTTCGCTCCACCCAGAGCGGGAGGGGTCATTTGATGATTTCCCATCCATAAAAAAAAAAAAAAAAAAAAAGGCCGTCGCATCGATTTTGATGAAACTTGCACTGTTCTCTAAGTTCCAAAAAAAAATCGTCACGATCCGATTAATAGTTGTGTGTGGAGCTGACAAACATCTATAAAATTTTGTATATTTGTTTGGAAGCCCTAATAGATTGTCATAATATGTGAAATTATTGCAGTTCCAATACCTAATATTATGTACATGTACGTGTCGAATTGATAACCTGCTTTTTTTTTAAGTCGGTAAAAACCGGGCCTAAGTTGTCAATTTTGTATTTGGAATTACCTCAGTTGGAATAAAGTTCGACATTCAGTTCGACTTTGGACTAAAGATAGAACTCGTGTCACCGTCACCTAGACCCGACCCGATAAAGTCTGACACTTGGCCTTTTTATTTTCTTGAAGAATTTTCTAATGTATTGTTTTCTTAGTTATGAAAAATTATTTTTATTTCGCAGCTGACACTAAACAACAGGGTGGTTGTTACATATTGTCTACAGGATGCTCTGTCATTTAAAGTATCTGCGTTTTCACATAATGCTGTGATAGTTGAGCCTATAACATTACTAATCAATACCCCATTAGGTGCAAAGCCATTTATTATTATTATTTATTATCAGCCATTTCTGTCCCACTGCAGGGCAAAGGCCTCCCTTCCCTCCTTCCACTTATCCCTATCCAATACGCCAATCCTTGTGGAAAGAGTCGAGTTCGTCCCACCATCTCATTCTGGGCCTGCCGCGTTGCCGTTTGCTGCTGTTTGGGACGCATTGTGTGGTTACTTTAGCCCATAGCTTCTCCGGCATGCGACAGATGTGACCAGCCCAGTTCCATTTTAGCTTGGCAGCCGTGTGACCTACATTGGCAATTATTCGTTTTAATTACGATTTGAATTTAAAGCTGGCACATACACCGTGTTCTTCACGTTACCCATAAACTTTGTCAAACGTTTCTATAGCTTTTACAAATTAAATCTAACAAAGGAAGTAGTACATAAAAAGGTTTCGTTACAAAGATATTTGTAATTTCATTTAATGAAATTTAATTGAGCATGCAGTAAGAAAGGGTCTCAACTCAGCTTTGACAAGTTGCAGCCCGCCAAATCTTATGAATGAAAATACGTGTCGTTGTCAATTCGGATAAAGAGGCATGCATATCGGGTGATTTACGTCAAGGTATTTAGTTTGTATGAGAATTAACAAAAAATCTAAATATATAAAATTCAAAGTCCTGACTGACTGACTGATATATCAACGCACAGCTTCAACCGCTGACATGTAATTTGGAGGGTGTGTCCTTTGTGAAGATTAGGTATCCACTAAGAAAGGGTTTTTCGAAATTCCACCCCTAAGAGGGTGAATGGGGGGAGGGTGAAATTTTACGCAGACGAAGTCGCGGGCAGAAGCTATAAAAAATAAGAATTCATTAATGTGTTCATAATGAAAAATACTTATTATCATGGTCTGAACACCTGGTCGAAGTTTATGTATATCGTCCGGAACACGGTGTATATTGTGAAAATAATGTGTATCCAGTGGTTCAAATACATGACATTCGCAACAATAAACGCTTAGTGAAATAGGAAGGAAACCTACGTTCAGTTTCCAGTTCCTCTGCCAGTCGTACAACTTCAATAATATGGTTCATGAGAAGTTCCAAAGGATCTATTATTGGAGGCCGTGGCATAACTATTGGTGCTAGTATAGGTACAGGATTTGGTTCACGTTTTGGTCCAAGCTTTGGTATAGGTTCAGGCTTCAGTTCAACTTCTGGTTGAGGTTTGGGTTCATTTTCATCTTCATCTTGATCCTTCATTCGTTTATCGGGACCTGCATTTTTATACTTCAGTTGTTTGAAAAGTTTCAACCTGAATGACTCTTCTCTCTCTTGTTCATGCAGCTCAGACATAATGCATCTCATTCTATTAAGAATCCTTGGTATAACGCACCTCGATAGTTCATTCTGATTCCTGAGAATACAAACCTCGTGTTTATATTCTGCATTTTTCTTTTATAGATCTGCTGAACTCACCCTTTCTTAAATACTTATCTTAAAATTTAATGTTTATTGTATATTCGATATAATACTATAACTTATTTTTAAAAAATCTTCTATGCTTTTCAACTCAATAAGTTAGCTTGGCAATATTCTTATGCACCTTGGAGATTAGGCCTACTTAAAATATCAAAAAAATAAACAAAATTGCGGATATATATTTGGGTTTGTCTGTCATATAACATCGCTGATCAGTGTTTAATTTCTCCCAGTTAATATTTCAATAACTTAGAGGTTTTATACTTCGTTCCCAAAACAATGCATTAGATCGACTAATAGTGCTACATGAATCTAATTTGGAGCCTAAATTATTATTATTTTGATGTTTTTCGTATATCTCGGGACCATGGGTCCCCCGACCCTTTGGACGACGCACGCAAAGCCAACCCGCAGACGCCCGTTAGGTTTTTAATGGAATGAGGCACTAACCTATATTATTATTATTAATATTCATAAGTAATATAATCGCCAGACTAGACTGTAATGGTGTTGTTAAAAAAAAACATTTGTGAAATTGTCACATAAATTGTTATATTATGGCCACGCGCCAAAAGATCTTTGTACAACAGTAGGTACCTGTGTAAAGATCTTATTTTTTCTTTATTTACATTTGCTAATGGCTGTATTAATAATAAAGAGCACAAATAGATACTCTAGGTAGTACACTACATATTTTCGCAGTTATTTTACCTCTGAATTTACATCACTGTCGAAATGAAAGTGATTTATTTGACATTTATTCTTGTTATAATAGGTTGCAGTTGGGTTGTTACCACTGACTGACCTGCCAAATCAAAGTGATCTTTATTCACTTATAATAAAGTTTTAGTTGGGTTGCTGTTGTCAGAAAATAAATGCGAAAGGAATGTAAAATAAGCTGTATGACGTCTAACAACAATAGTTTAAACAATTTTATCTACAGCCATGCTATAAATCCTCTATAAAAGTTTCTGAAACTGTTAGCTAATAAGCAATAGCCAACATTAAAAAAAACAGTGTCATAGAAACCATATTATCATTCAAACAAGTGTTATAATGTTGTACTAAATTTCATTATGCAAGTCGTTTTCAAAAAAAAGGAACTGTCATGCACGCGCGTTTCACTACCACGGCGCCGTAATTTAAAAAAAGAATTTATAATAGGTTATTCGAATTCACGTCGTCTCCCGCCGTCCGCCACTTTTGTTCGATATTAGTATTGCAAAAAACTGTTTCAGAACCTTTTAAAGGGGATTCATATCATGGGTGTAGATAAAGTCTTGTATGCAACTGAAAATAATTAGGTAGGTATTAAAACACACATGTGAAACTATTAGCCACATTCGTGTTTTAATACCCCTTATTATACAACAGTTGCATTAACAACTATTAAAGGTGTATGGTGATTAAGAAATCAGTGGCGAAGAGTGAATTTATGACAGAGGTAAGACGGAGCAAAACAAAATGCCAAAAAAAAAATTCAATTATGAATTGACTATAGTGTGGTTATGTTCTGAATTTTCGAAGGGAAGCCGGTAGGAATCAAGTTGAATAGTACCTTCGGCACTGTAAGAAATACTCATTGAGTAAAGATTGCATCTTTGGCAACTTCTGATTTACTATAATAGGTATATTTTCGTTTGACAAAATAATTTATATTTTTATAACGTAAATGACCTTCCTTGGTGTGCATTTACAAAGAAATAAATATTTCCCATTTAGTGAAGCCCTTAATAAAAGTCCAAGAACCAAATATTCGAAGACATGTGACATCTACCAACCCGCTCAGGGCCCGCGTGGTGGATCACGGCCCAATCCCTCTCACCGAGAGGAGGCCTGTGTCCCAGCTGATTATGCTTAATAAAATACCGGAAAATTAATATTTATTCAAAAACATTTTAATCATTTTTATAAATTGAAAAAGACTTAAAGACAATGACAATGAAAAGACAATGGCAATGAAAAGACAATGGCAAAGCAAATGCAATGCAATGGCTTAGCAATATCCTTTAATGTCTTTATCAATTAGGGTGCTTCTATCATAACAGGTAGTTGGACAGCCATAACCAGTGGCGTGCAGTGCATATAGGCATATAAGCAGTGCCTACCTCGATATATCAACATAAGCCCGTAAATTACATTTTAGTGTGTGACAATGACATTGGTCTTTCTTTACTCGTTCAAGTTAATACGACAAAATTAAAAATACGTACTGTAGAGGCCGGCTCTAAAGCGAGGCTGGCTGGAAAGCCACACCTCTACAAGACTGGCTGGTTATATTTTAAAGTATGTTCCATTCGATATTTCAAGCGAGTGTCAAATATTCTGCTGGTGTTTTTTATTTTTAGTTTAAAACTTGCTATTGTAAGAGGTGGATCTTATGCAATAAATGCTGTAAAAAGCTTAGAGTGTCTTAATTATTGGTCGTCAGCGCCTCTGCAGCTACGACCCCGGTAGCACAGCTACCACCTACGTCTCACGCGCAATACCATGACGTTCGACCTTCGCAATTTATCACCCTTAACCCTACACTGCATGACTTTTTTTTTTTTTTTTTTTAAATCTTACTAGATCATATTTGTGGTCTGTACAGGTAAAATGAAAATTAAACAAATAGAAAATGTATATATTTTTTTTAATTTAGTTCCATATGTGGCACAATATGCAATGACCTACCTAAATTTGCTAATCTAACTAGAGGTGAAACAGACGGAAGCAGTTTTTGTCCTTGTTTAAACAAAGTTCGACTCTACATTTTCCATCTAATTTCAACGAATACACTAAATAGGTGCCATTGATTGTTGTCACTTTCATTACGTAATCATAGATGTCGCTACTTGGTTCAAATCAGAAAAAATATCAATTATATTGGTTGTCCCACATAAGGGACTGAATGCAGTCTACGGTAGTAGGCATGCCTACTCAAATAACCACACTTTTGACCTCACTTTTTTTCTGATTAGTGACCGCGCTTGCCTAGAGTAGACCCAGCCTAGTGCCTACCTATTCTGAAAACCAATGCACGCCACTGGTAACCAAGATTGAATCAACAATTAATTTAAAGATGGTCTTCGGTATAGCACAATTAACACGTGGTAGCACAATTTTCTTGAGCACAATTTCTCTTCTGAACAAAACAGAATTTTTAATCGCTGCTGCAAACCACCCTTTCTTCTAAGGACAATTCTTTCTAACGGAATACCGGAATAGTATGATTTTATAAATAACTAGCTTCCGCCCGCGACTTCGTCCGCGTGAAATTTCACCCTCCCCCCATTCACCCTTTTAGGGTTGGAAATCTGCTAAGTATAAAAAGACGTTTTGTTCATTTCACAGCAAATAAAAAATTCATTTAGGTCAAAATCATTTAAAAAAATTCTGAATGGCATCTCACAATCGATGTAAATATGTATTGCTTAAGTTCATGTCATAATAGTTTCCTTTTTTCTGCTCATATTTGGTATGTAATTATGGAAAAAACTTTTTTACCGAAAAAAAAAAAAAAAAAACAACTGACTTCCAAAAAAAAAAACACTACAAAGTGAAAAATAACTTTAATTTCAGAAGTCGGTGTCGTTGGTTCCGCATTTTCATTTTTTGACACCGACTTCCGAAATTAAAGTAAATTTTCACTTTGTAGTGTTTTTTTTTTTGGAAGTCGGTTGTTTTTGAAGTGAAAACTTCTTTAGTGGCGTTGAACACTTTTTGTAATGGGTAAAAGGGCATCGCTTCAGGACACGTGACCGTCAGGAGAGATTCCCCCCCCCCCCCATCTCTTTCTACGGCGGCGCCAACCGAAGTGAACCAAGTGAGACACGATAATGGATGGATGGATGGTGATGGCGATGGTGATGGCGATGGCGATGGTGATGGCGATGGCGATGGCGATGGTTATGGTGATTTGATGTGATGTGATGGTGATGGTGGACGCGGACGCGGACGCGGACGCGGACGTGGATGGACAGCTGATGGCTCGACCGTCTGTGTAGTAGCCACACTGCTGTGTATTCGTAAAATTCGTGTATATAAAGTGTTTCAAAAAATGGAAATTGAAGGATTAATGAAAAAAGTGACGCAGAAATAGTGAAAAAAACTTAGCTATATTAATTCAATTAATAATTGATTTATTTCAACGTTAATATTCAAGTTTTCACTTCTGCCGGCACTCCCGGAGTGCAACCCGTCTTTTTTTTTTGTAAATAAGTTTTTAAATTTTAGTTGTACCTGCCCTACAAGAATGCATATAACACTACTTGCTATGTAAAGATCAGTGACCGGAAGCTATTAAAACATCATCAATATAAACTAAGTGGAAACAATTCCTATTACTGAAATACCCAAACAAAGTTAATAAAATTTATATGGGACGACCCCTGAGGCATACCTTGTCCATTAAAAAATGATAATTTTTTTTGCAAATCCGTCTATATATGACGGAGTTATTTATGCCCTAACATACATTAAAAAAATGTATAAGTATATAAACCATATTGATAACCTCCACCTGTTTTTGAAGTCGGTTAATTAAAGGGAACTAATTTTTTGAGCTGTTATTTAAATATTCCAGATGTCATTATGATCAGTTGAAAAACATATTGAGCAGTTATTTAATTTAATGGCGGTTAATTAATTATTGCGACAGTAAAACATGGACAGTAATAAAAAATCAATTAGTCGGTTATTTTATCATACAATGTCAATTCTAAAAATAATTGAGCAGTGCAATAACTGAATGAGCGGTAAAAATGATGGAATGAGCGGTTCGATAAATAGTTCGGCAGATCATAGCGAGCGGTGACAACGGATGGATGAACCGTCGACCTGCTGACAGAAACCCTAACCCTAGACGGTCGACGTCAGGGGCACCCCGCGGTTCGGTTGGTTAGGTTCCTTTAAACCCTGCAGGCAGTAATAGGAGCCCCGCGCAGCGGGGCTCTGTCGATCTGCTGACAGAAGCCCGTTTCATCCGGTTCATCCATAAGGTAAAAAGGAACCCTTATGGTGCGACTTCGTCCGTCTGTCCGTCTTGCCGTCCGTCACACCGCTATATCTCGAAAACTACTTTACCACCTCATTGTTTATAGAATTGCTTAGAATGAGATTTCTTACCGGCAAATTCCGATTTATTACTGCCCACAAGTAACCGCTCGTTCAATAATTTTTACCGCCCATTTAATTTAAATTACTTTCCCGCTCAATTATATATTCACTGATCCATTTTATTATTTTTTATTAGTCATTTTTGTTTACTTTACTGCTTAGTTGTGCCGTTTATAATTTTTAACTTACCAAAACCGCTATTTACAACTGCCTCTTTAAATCAGTGCCTTAAAAAATATACAGGGTGCCCTGGAAGTATGGATCAAATCGAATAGGGGCGTGGGCAAGTTCATTTCCAAACGTTTAAAAGAAAAAAAAGAAAAGAGAAACAATCCTTTTAAAAAAATCCTAATAAAAAACAATCGGGGCTATCAAGTTATTTTTTTTAGATAGCCCTGATAGTATTTTTTATGATTATTTTCTTTGAGCACTATGCGAAGTAATTGAAATCAACAAAAAGATTCCAAATAATTATTTTGGTGATCAAGCATCGTACAGTTCGCGTCAAATAACTTTGCCGCTCTGAAGTTGGCAACAAGGTTCTTGTTCCCTCGTAACTCCTAAACGAATGAACGGATTTCGATAAATTTTACGTCTTTACATTTGTCTTGCTAGCGCTCGTAAAATCAAAAACAAAGTAAAAATGGCGGATTTGGAGTGCCATATTGTGGAGTCCGAAATTTTTTTTTCTTCTAATACCATCGAGTGGGATACCAAAATATAGGCTTTTAAAAGGTGATTACAAATACAACTTATATGGTTAAAAGTAATTCGAAGTGACAAATCGTATAAAACACGAAATAAAAAAAATGAAAATAAAATCTTTCACATTTGTACCCATTCCATTTTTATATTTTTAAAATCAAATGGGCCCCGCCTACTTCCAACTATTATTTAATTTAAAATGCGCTTGTTTTTAGCTTTCAGTTTTTTTTTAACTTAAGTTTTTTACCGCATTCGGGTTTTTTAGTTTTTTAATTAAGTACTTTTTTTTTTAAGTCGGTTAATAAAAGTCGTAAAAGTCGTGCAAATTTTCCACGATATTCTGACGTCGGAATCTCCCTATCGGAAGTACTTAGATTTTAATGAAATAGAAGTGGATACTTACCAATACAGAGAAAAATTTAAGAAAAATTTAAGTAAAGATAAATTGACGTTATTGCATTGGATTTTTTCCCTGTGAATATCAATAAAATAAAATTAAGTAAAAGAGTACTCGGGAGTTAATATGACGCTTGGAGTTTCATAAATAATAGGTTTTTAACCTCGATGTGGATACTTAATCATTGGGAATAATGAAGCAGAAAATTAAGTAGAGGTCTAAGGCCTCATATACACTTGCAGTTAGCCGCCTAGGCGGGCCGTTTGAGCGGCCAGCCGCACGACGCGGTTGGAATAGCTTGACCCCCATGGCGGCCAATCGTGATGTTGAAACGCGTCAAGCAATTGGACCGCTCGCTTGAAGACGGAGTAGGTATGTACTGTCGGTCCAGAAACAGCATTGACGCCGTCAAGGTAGATAGCAAATAGCTTGTGGTACTTACCTATTACTAGCTGCGCCCGCGGTTTCCTCCGCGTAAATGTCGATCCCATGGGAATATCGGGATAAAAAGTAGCCTATATGTTAATCCAGGGTGTCAGTTACCTCCGTACAAAATTTTATCAAAATTGGTCCAGCCGTTGTGGCGTGAAGAAGTAACAAACATATAAACACACACATTCACAAACTTTCGCCTTTATAATATTAGTGTGATATAGTGTGATTATTCCCGAAAACAATAAAAGAAAAAAATACACAATGTCTCCGTTTTAAAACTCTATTCTTATAATTATGCTGGTCCTTCTCAATTCCAAGTAGTTTCTTGTTGTTGAATTTCAATAATACATTCTCTGTCCATCTCTGTATTGAACTCACGAACGTGAACTTGCAAAATCACCGGCGGCTCGCCGTAAATTAAAGGTAGATAGGTAGGTAGCGGGTCACGGCCCTCATTCAACCGCCGCGGTTGAAACTTTGAGGCGCTAGTGCAACTGTAGCGGTATCTACAACGCCACATGCGAACAACGCGTCATTACTGACGTTACGCAAATCCTGCATCTCGCAAGCAGAGTTTACCGCGCAAATAGCATAGATACAACGGCCCGACATGAATCATCGGGCAGTTGCCCGCCAGACACAACACCCGTCTGGTCGGAGGATCCTCCCTTTTCTATAGAGTATGAGTGAAATTTACACCCTGTTCCTCATATCTCTATACAACTAGCCTGCACGCGTACAATCATAATAAGCGGTTGCAGATTAAAATAAAAAAAAAGCGGCTAGCCGCGAGGTTAGCCGCTGGTGCGTAAGAGGCCTAATAATTAATCGAGGTTATTTCATTAGATGTGGTTTCCTGAGAGTTTCAATAAAATAAAATACAGTACCGGGGAGTTAATATGGTATGAGTAAGTACAAAATCGAACTTTTTCTGGGACACGATCTGCCTAGCCTTTTCCCAACAATGTTGGGGTCGGCTTCCAGTCTAACCGGATGCAGCTGAATACCAGTACTTTACATGAAGCGACTGCCTATTTGACCTTCATAACCCCGTTACTGGGTAATACAATACCCCTTGGTAAGACTGGATGTCAGACTTTCAGGCTTTAGACGACCCGTAAAGACTGTCAAAGATCCACGAATGACAGCCGGAACCAACGGCTTAACGTGCTTACGGAGGGGCCTTGGTATGTAAAGATGGTCACCCATTCACGGACCAACAGCGGCAAGCGTGGCTTAACCTGATCGATCGACCCGTGTGGCTGTTATTACTTAGCCACTCAAACCCTATTTCACTATGACCACTTCTGCGCCCCGCGGTTTCACCCGCATAAGTTTCGGTCCCGTGGGAATATCGGGATAAAAATTAAAAAATTGTTACGCCATATTAACAGCCAGGGGGGCAAGATTGCTAATTTTTTTTTTTTATTGGCACCCTGATTGCGCAACGCACTATTAACCTCAATCTAAATAATAAACTGAACGAAGGATAAAACTAATCGTTTCATAATATGTTCGAAAAATTCGTCTACTCAACAACGTAGATGACGCAATGAATGTTGTTAAACTGACGAAATGAAAGCCATTGCTATTCTTAGTGTATTATGCTATTACTCCGCTGTTACCGTATGAAAAAGTTTAATATTAATACATACAGCGATATTTTTTAATCACCATCCAAATTTTTACAGGTTGTTCTACCCATGAATATGAGCAACTTTTACTGTGGGACCAACTTTGAAATCACGAAAAAAAAATCAGCTGTTTCATACATTTTGGTCAAGTAGGTATTGAACTTTTGTATTAAACAGCTGTTTTTTTTTCTTGATTTCAGAGTTGGTCCCATAGTGAAAGTTCATATTCATGGGTAGAACACCCTGTAAAAATTTGGATGGTGATAACAAAATTATCCTGTGTATTGGGGTTAAGTCCACTAACGCTATAAGTATATAAGTTAGGTTCAATAAGGTGTTTTTTTAGATATTTAAGTGCCTAAATAAAGACGCTGTCCAGTCTTTAGAGCTAAAAGAAGGAAGGGTGAGTTCATCGGCAGCCTGGCCCTAAATTTAGGGGCATTTAGGGTTATTATACTAGACACAGCTTCTAACTACACACCCCCTAACTAATAAACGTATTATATCACACCGATTTCTCTCTTTCAGTCGTCAGTAATTTGACTTTTGAAAGAAGAAGACAAAGCGTTGTGTAACTATACAGACGTTAACAAACGTTTATTAGTAAGGGGGATAGAATATAACTTTGTTTCAAGAAAAGTTAAAAGAAATCAATTTTTTTTTTATTTGTCAGTACATAATGTCAAACTTAAAAATGACACTAAGTTTTTTTTATAAAAACCTAACTTTGAAACTGAGTTCGTTTTGAATGAGACCGTTTAATCTCAAAACAATAATATCATATTTCTTCTATTTTATTTTATGTCTACAAATAAAGACTACGAAGAGAGTTTCAATTACAATTAAGCAAAATAATTGATAGTTTCATTATATTTTAAAAATAAAATTTTGGTACCAGGCTCATCATCATTTTACCGCCCTTATACCAATTTACTTGTGGTCGGCGCCAATGTCTTTTTCTTTTATACTTCTCTATTAGTCGTCATCTCGGCAGTTACCCCCTTTTCAACCATATCATCATTCACACAGTCCATCCATCGTTTCTTTGGTCTTCCCCTACTCTTATAGCCATCGACATTCATACTCAAAACTTTACTCGCGACATTTGTTCACTCATTATTGCTGTCAACCATAGATAGGGCCCAAAATTCCACTGCGCGATCTCTGCCCACTGAAGCAGCCATAAGATCACTGACATGTAAGAACGCATGCTGAGATAGGAGCCTTTTGGCCTCGTATAGGACTTTCTGTTTAACTTTTCTTATTGTTACTTTTTTTTTAATATAATTTGGTTTTTAGCATTGAAAATTCTTTTTCACGGGCTCCGGATATAGGCCCTCATTTTACGAAATAGTGAGATTTAGCTAGGGCTTCGTGAGTTTTAGGGCTACGTGAATAGTTAAGGTCTCAAAAAATGCTTTTTTTGGAAAATGCAAAAATGTTGAAAAAATTCGCACACTGTTCATGTAATTTGTGATAAAATCGTCTATATCTCGAAACCTAAATGTGATATCAAAAAAATAAAAAAGGGCCCTCGGGGTATTGAGTTAGGCTACATTTTGGAAAAACAGGACCTCTCTATATCTTACGCTCTAGGTGCTAAGGTGCCCTTTGTGTAGCCGTATTTTGACTGAGGCTGGCCGTCAGAACCAGCCAGCAAGCCGAAGCTGCGGTGGTGAGTGAGGGAATTCTTAAATCTTGAACACAACCATCTCTCGACGGTTACATTGGGTTAGATTTCGAATAATGGTCGCGGTCTTGTGGGTGTTGCCATTTCGCTAATTTTTGAGATTTTGTTTAGCAAAATAATTTTAAATTCTTTTCAATATATCCGAAAGTCGTGAAAGGCACGAGATCTGTGCATTTTTTTTTTTTTTTGACTGTGTTTAGTTTAGTTTGTGATCTTCCTAAACGAGTCGCAATAAGTACTATTTCTTTCTATCATTCTTTCGACTGTCTATAAATCTGTATTTTCGAGACTTCAGCACCATTTCATTGATTTTGAATAAAATAAACAAAATTTATATTACATAAGGAAGTAAATGTACAATTATTTTACTCAATTTATTAAACTCTTTCTCTTCAAAAATAGGTAAACAGGAATATTTCAAGAGTTATATCTTATTAGTTTAAAATGTTCTTGTTTCATTCAACCACATGCCTTACCTGTATGTGCAAAGTTGAATAAGAATATTTTTTTAAACATTTTACAAGAAGTAAAAAAAAAACTGATTTCTTTTGCATTTTCTTTTTCTGTTACTTGTTAATGAGTTTTTTATTGTCTAAATAAAAACGGGGTATAAAACGTTAACGGAATAGAAGCCTATTTTCGGCACAGGAATCTATTTTATGTTTTCAAAAATCGAAAAGTAAACTTTTAATTCTAACACAAAAAAAATAATCATTTCTGTGCCCTAGGATTCTTCTAATCCGTTTATCTTTTATACCCTTTTTTTGACCAGACGCTAAAAAAGTCAGCGATCTTATATACATGCCGATATATATATTGCCTTGATAACAGAAAAAAAGTAAGTAAGTATTTATTTATTTATTTATTAAAACTTTATGCACAAGTAAAAAAAATACTGTACAAAGGCGGACTTAATGCCTGAGGCATTTTCTACCAGTCAACCTTAGGGTGATGCAGAGACAAAACATGGCAGGTGCAACATACAGAATAACTAGCTTGGAAATGACTATAAAATACAAGAATATATACATAGATACATACATACATACATATAAACCACATGAACTCTCAGGGGAGAAATGATCGGTAGAGGAGAAAACGAATCCAGCAAATCAGCGCTGGGATGTTACAGCCCACTTATATATTGATAATGTTGTTTGACTAAATATTAAAAAAAATACCTAAAATTCTTATCTCACTTTGCGTTTAAAATATAAGCAAAAAATACTCACGTTATTATTATTAATAGCATGATCCAAATTACGTAGGTACATTTTTGTCTTTATTTTATTAAAATATTAGCAAGAGGGTTGACCCACCCCTGCAAAGGTGCAATGGCGGCATATCAAAACATCGAAATGTCTGCGCTCTATGTAAGTTAATATTATTGACGTATAAATAATACACCTTCCACCTTTCGGAAATAAATGCTCCAAATCAAAACCAGCACCCTAAATAATTGCGTAACACACTATCGATCTCAATTTGAAAGATTGCACCATAAGGTTTCAAAAATTTGTCTACTCAACAACGTAATAACACATTAATGTCGTAAGTGACCCCCCCCCCTGTCTCTGTCTGCTGTCGTTGGCGTGAACTGTCATAATGAAAGCCATTGCCATTGATAGTCTGTTACACAATGACCCCGCTGAAATAGTGAAAAAACAGCTTTTCCATACCTACTGTTTTCTCGAGTTATCATAAAATGTATGGAGCAAATTTTGTTTCGCTTTTTCTGTGTTGGCTTCATAGTGAACGCTGTTCATAATTAGAGGTTGATAGGTTTTCAGTTATTTCAGTATAACTACGCATGCACTGACTCGTGGCTTACTTAGGCCGTTGCTACGTCAAGCGTGCGCACGCGCCGGGTGCCCGCCTCGCGTGTTTGTATTGAAAGACAAAATAATATGAGCAGCGTTTACTGCGGACGCGTGCGACGCGACGGGTTTGTACACTACACGCAATACCCGCGGCGTGCGCACGCTTAACGTAGCGAACGCCCTTAGCGCCTAGAGTGTAGTGACTTAACATTTTTCGATACACGCTAGGAGACTCGCGAAGGCGCCAAGCGCGCAGTGCGGCTGGCTGGTTGCGAAGATTCTAGAGCGTTTCGTTTCACTTCGCTACTCGCAAGGCTACGCGTATGTAGCTTTAATGTCACGACACATTGATCGACGGCCTTTCGCACTTTGTTGATTGAAAAGGAGCACACTACGCCGAAACGCGTTCGTCGCGTCGATGCGAAAGGATGCGTACGTCGTTCCATACTTTGCTCTCTTTTTGAATGGACAAACCGTCGAACGCCGTCGATCAATGTGTCCTGACCCTTACACAACACAACAACTACAATAAAACACACAACAAAGAAACAATACAATGCAAATTTTCATAGCAACTTGTAGCAAATTGTAAAGAATTTGTATCAATTTTGTTGCTATACAATTATTGACAGGCGGCTTTATAATGCACTGTCTCTTTGTACCGAATAGCGCTCCTTGCCTCGCCACGCGGGCCCGGTTCGGGTTGGTAGATGTCACATGTCTAATGTCTTCGAATTTTTGGTTCTAGGACATACCGGTTTCCTCACGATGTTTTCCTTCACCGTTTTTAAAGCAGCTTACCATAGATACCTTCTTTCTTATATCTAAGCAGCTACATAACATACATACATTATCAGCCTATAATGTTCCCACTGCTGGGACACAGGCCTCCTCTCAGTAAGAGGGAGTGGGCCGTGATCCACCACGCGGGCCCAGTGCGGGTTGGCAGATGTCACAATGCAAATAAACGGTTTGTATTTTTGACAGATTGAGAATGAGATTAAAATGCCAACGGTTTTAAAAATACGGGAATTGCGTCTTAGCTTAGGTTATAAATTACAAGTAGGTAAGGCCCGCGAGGAAATTACGTAAAACACTAACCGTAGTAATGGCTTGCATTTTGACAGTTCAACAACATTCATTGCGTTATTTACGTTGTTGAGCAGACAAATTTACGAATTTAGGAAGCAATGGATAAGCAATATCCTTCAAAATGAATCAGATGGTGGTTGAAAGTGATATGCAATGCAATTAGGGTGCAAGTAGGTATGAGACACTACTACAGGATGAAATTGAATTCATGGGCATCCTTTTAAGGGGTCATTGTACTCATTATTATGAACAACTTTTACTATAGGACCAAACCTGAAATCGCGAAAAAAAATTTGCTCTTCCCTACATTTTGACGAGTTATGTAGTGAACATAAATGCAAGGAACAGCTGTTTTTTTTTTTTGCGATTTTAGGTTTAGTCCCATTTTAAAAGTAGTTCATAATGATGAGTACAGTACCCCTTAAAAGGATGCCCATGAATTTAATTTCACCCTGTATAATAGGTAATGTTGTAGTAACGTAAATGCACATTGTTGCTAAGCTATATTGAACAGGGGTTACTGTAATTTCTATTGTAGGGCATACCAATTTTCTCATCGGTCGCAAATGTAAGAAAATGTAGGTAGTTTGAATCATGCTATTTATTTTAAGAGACATTAAACAATAATTAGTTTGCTGACAGCAACTAAGAAATTATTGTGCAACCAAAAACTTTATAAAGAACTTAGTTGAGATGAATATACAGCTAATAAGAATAACCAGCCACCCATGACAATAATTAATCTAAAAATTCAAATCAATAATGTTTTTTTTTTTTTTTGTAATGCTCGAGCTCCCAACTCTCCCGCTTGTCGCCTCAGGGAAAGGTACGATACTCTCTAACGTTCTTCGCATTTCTCTAATTTTACGTTGTCAAAAAGCGCCCTGTAGGAAACACTAACCACTTTTCATAATTAATAATGTTTCAGTGACGTCAATCAAAATGGCGGACGACACTCTAGCTTTACCGCCCGGCCACGACTTTTGGCTTATCGGCAAGCGGCGCGGCAAGCGGCGCGGTTTCTTTTGTCTAGCGTTGACGCTACGAGCGGTGCGTCGTGGCATGGTTCATACCTTTTGGTATATTTGTTTTTACCGCTCGCCGCCCCGCGCTAAGCTACCGCTAATAGCGGCGAGGTCGTGGACAGGCCATGGCCTAATTGCTTGACATACTCCATAAACTATCAAAGAATGACAGTTGTCATAGAATTCATTCTTTGACAGTTGAAATTCTTTGACAGTTTTATGAAATGGCTATAACGCACGGGAAACTGACGTAATGTGTCAATTTAATAAACCACGATTAATATCCCCGACCGTAGTTCTCTAAACACCTTCGTCGGCTAATAACTTCGATATTAATATGCACACAAATAGTATTAGTTGCTGTCAAAATCATTTACTTGACTACTACTAATACGTGCTCTCACTTACTTGGTGGCATTCCTGTTGGCCAAGTCAAGCAGCGTGAACGTGTCTCGATACTGAGATAGCATAACCATCATTCTGAGGAGTTCCAGCCACGCTTCCTTAGCTTCCATTATGACTTCTCCGCCCTGACCTATCCCCAAAAATGGGAAGGACTCAGACCCCGCCTGTGAACGAACAGACACTTGAATAAATTTGTTTAAAAAAAGAATTATCAAAATCGGACTACTCTGTAAAAAGTTATGCGTGATCATACATAAAAAAAAATATACGCGTCGAATTGATAACCTCCTCCGTTTTTTCGTCGGTTAAAAATGGGTCCATATTGGCTCAACTAAAGTTCTTTACCCGAAATTGTTCTTCCTAACGATTTGTAATCCGAATGATCACTCTTCCTAAAATTTTTCATCCTAAAGTTTTCATTCATACTATTTGTAGTGCTACCGGCGATGTTCATAACACTCATGTTTCCGAAAATTGTAATTAATAATATCATTAATGTAAATATTTTAAACTCCTACTGTTTTTTTATCATAACGCTTTTATCCCTAAACATAACTACCATAACATTTTCATGGCCTGGGAGTTTATACGGGTAAGTAATATATTAGGTCCTTACATATGAAATTGGCGTTTTTCGTACTGGCCACTTTAATCACGAATTTCTCCTCTTTGGTAAGGAATTCCAAATTCAAATTTGTACAGCTATTTACTCATGTATTTGTGCTTCGATGACCGTCATTCATTTGTTTTTTTTCTTCTGTTTTTTCTGTTTGCGTCACTCATTTTACAAAATGGAAAATTTAAAATATCGCATTATTTACGAGTACGAGTTCCGCCGTGGCACTAGTGCTGCGGAAACGACTTGAAGGGTGAATGATGTGTATGGCGGTCATGTTGCAAAAGAAAACACAGTTCGTTTTTGGTTCCAACGTTTTCGTTCTGGAAATTTCGACCTGCAGAACAAGCCCCGTGGACGGCCTGAGACCCAAGTTGATAATGGAGAATTGAAGGCTATTGTGGAAGCGGACCCATCGCAAACCACGTCCGAGTTAGCTGCAGGCTTCGATGTTAGTGATAAAACTGTTTTAATTCACTTGAAGCAAATTGGGAAGATTAAAAAGCTTGAAAGCACGACAACGCCAGACCACACACTGCGCAACAGACGGCTACCAAATTAGAAGAGCTTGAATTGGAATGTCTTAGACATCCTCCGTACTCCCCGGACCTTGCTCCAACAGATTACCATTTTTTTCGCAATTTGGATAACTTTTTGCAAGGGAAAAAATTCAACTCCGATGGGGCAGTCCAAATCGCCTTCAAAGATTTTATTGATTCCCGTCCGACTGGTTTTTTTAGTAAAGGGATCAATGAACTACCTATAAGATGGCAAAAGTGCATTGAAAACAATGGTTCATACTTTGATTAATTAAATATATTATATTAAAAAATATTCGACTTTTTGTTCCTTCCATACAAAACGCCAATTTCATATGTAAGGACCTAATATTATGATATAATTACAAAACCTCTAATATTTACAAGATATAACAACTGAACCTATAAATTTATTTGATATAATGATCAGTTAATATAATAAACGATTGATATAATTTTAATGTAACTTATTTCTATAAGAATAACAGACATTTAATATAAAATCGTTTGACATACCACTCAATAGACATAAAACCTATTTAGTCTAATATACGATAAACACTTTTTTTTTCATCTTATGTCATCCTATGTCGACGGAGCCCCGCTTCGCGGGGCCCCTATTTCTGTGTAAAGGGTCTAAAGTAACCTAACCAAACCGAACCTCGGGGTCCCCTTCGCTCGCCCTTGCATCCTATGTCGACGGAGCCCCGCTTCGCGGGGCCCCTATTTCTGTGTAAAGGGTTTAAAGTAACCTAACCAAACCGAACCTCGGGGTGCCCTTCGCTCGTTTTTGCATCCTATGTCGACGATCTAAACAAAAAAGATATGACTTTGAATAATAGTGTAAATGATGGTTATGTTGAGAAAATATAGGAAAACAAATAAAAGTATAAGTAATAGATATTTATTGCTACTGACATTATGAAGTTGAATGATTCGGAATTATGAACATTAGAGACAGAGTAGTTAGGAATTGTGATTGTTAGGATGAAAAATGTTAGGAAGAACATTTTCGGATTTCCAATTATCGGAGTTGAAAATTTAGGTGAACTTTGGCGCACCCGTTAAAAATACCACAATCTGCCTAGCCGTTTTCACAGAATATATAATAGCACTCGTTTTTAGATTAGTTAACTTAAGAGGAAATGGGCTCGGAGAGACTTTTGAAAAAGCCTATACTCAATTTACTATAGCATTAGACAGAAGTTAAAAAAGGCTCTTTTAGGGGCACACTTTGTAATAAAAGTACAACAAACATTATTACAGTCAAGATTGATGTGGAGTTAAATATAATCAATTTAAATAACAGCAGTCACACTTATTTGTACTTATTTAACCTATTTACCTTCTGAAATTACAAGGCTTTCATTTAATATTATTTAGTTTTTACATAAAATACTGGCGTGTCAATGTTTAAAATCTAAAAGAAGCAGGGACGGACAGTACCGGGAACGTTTTTCATGTCACTATAACTCTACCAAATCTAAAATGTTACCTACTAAACGGTTGTAGTTAGAAATTCAAATGTCACGGCAGTAGTACCTATATATACAGGTTGAAATTGAAAACATGCGACAAATCGAAATGGGAGATTGTACTCATCATTATGAACAACTTTTACTATGGGATCAAACCTGAAATCGCGAAAAAAAAAATCAGCTGTTCCCTACATTTTGACGAGTTATGCGAACATAAATGTAGGGAACAGCTAATTTTTTTTTCGCGATATCAGGTTGGCTCCATAGTAAAAGTTGTTCATAATGATGAGTACAAACTCCCATTTCGATTTGTCGCATGTTTTCAATTTCACCCTGTATAACGAAGTTTAAAGGAAAGTGGGCTTTACAAGTTTACGAGTAGGTAATAGTCGGCCAACTTAAATTTGTAGTTGCAATGTATTGGAGAACATGATTTTCAACTACAATGTTAAGTTTGTTCTTGGGATAAATTCATTCCAACTACGAAACCCTTCATTGTGTGTGGTCCGACACGCACTTGGCCGGTTTTTTTTTATTAAACACGGAGTAAATTTACAGTATTTTCTCTTCGTTTATCACGAGTACTACACCAAATCACCAATCTACATGGTCTTCACGTGATCTGACCAAGATTTTGTTTGGACTTTAAAAGAGACTGTGACCTCTGAGTTTGTTTCGGCCTTTCTTCTCAGAGTAATCAGATAGGAAACGCCGACCTCATCTAGCTTAAAGAAAAATATATGATTGACGTGTAAAAGTGTTTGTACAAACCTACTTACAGAAAATAAATAATTTAATTTATCATTTATCATTAACTAGCTGCGACCCGCAGTATCTCCCGAATAAATATCGATCCCGTGGGAATATCGGTATAAAAATACCTTTCAGCCGTTTTATCATAATAGCGTAATAAAAAACAGAATATCAAATCCATACTAATACTATAAATGCGAAAGTGTGTCTGTCTGTTACCTCTTCACGCTTAAACCGCTGAACCAATTTAGATGAAAATTGGTGTAGAGATAGTTTGAGTCCCGGGAAAGGACATAGGATAGTTTTTATCCCGATATTCCCACGGGATCGAAACTTATGCGGGTGAAACCTGGGCGCTGCTAGTCTTTTCAACTCTTTTCTCTATAAAATACCTATTAGTTTAGAATTTAAAAAAAATACCTACATTTATTTCAGACTTATAATGGGAGAGATACCCATAGTATTGATTTATTTTCATACATCATTGCCCAGTTTTTTTTTTTTAGTAAGCAATTTTAATAACACCTGAATGAATTGTGCCCATAATTTAGATCGAATAAGTATCTGAATAAAATGGCAATGGATAGGGAAAAATATTTTAAAATTCTGAAAATTGTGTTTTGTCCACTTATTTTTTTTTTTCTTTTTTATCAATTAATTGTAATTAATAAATTATTAATTAAACAAACAATAAAATATTTACTAGTCCAAAAAGTGTTATCGCCCCCGGGTGGGCTCGAACCACCAACCTTTCGGTTAACAGCCGAACGCGCTAGCCATTGCGCCACGGAGGCTATTGTTAGAAACTCGAAATTTTAAATTGCTTTGGAAGAATATATACACACACGACGACATAATCGCTCATTTGGAGAAACATCGACGTAAATGTATAATTTCTAAGTTAAATATAACAAATCACTTAGAAAGCGTATTTACGTTAGGAAAGCAAAGACTTAAAAAACAAAAACCGGCCAAGTGCCTGTCGGATCACGCACAATGAAGGGTTCCGTATTTGGAATGAAATTATCCCAAGAACAAACTTAACATTGTAGTTGAAAATCATGTTCTCTCATACATTGCAACTGCAAATTTATGTTGGTCGACTATTACTCGTAAACTTGTAAAGCCTACTTAGCTGTGATAGTTTTCCTTTTAATTTCGTTATTATACAGGGTTATTGGAAAAACACCAACAACCTCTTAAGAGGTCATTCTCATCATTATGAACAACTTTTACTATGTGACCAAACCTGAAATCGCGAAAAAAAAATCAGCTGTTCTCTACATTTACATTCTTATATAACTCATCAAAATGTAGGGAAAAGCTGTTTTTTTTCGCGATTTCAGGTTTGGTCCCATAGCAAAGGTTGTTCATAATGATGAGTACAATGACTTCTTAAGAGGTTGTAGGTGTTTTTCCAATAACCCTGTACTGCCGTGATTTTTTTCATATATCCAAAAGCAACCATTTAGCTGGCAGGGGTGGGTCACTTGAGTATATCAAAAATTCGCACTTTAAAGCTTAATAGCAAAATGGCTTTCACAAACAATCAATATTTTTGAAAGACCTATCAAACGACATCCCACACCATTGGGTAGACGATAAAAAAAAACAACAAAAAAACCGAGTGTGCTTATGACCACACGACTGAAGTGAAACTTCAAACATATTTGGCTATGAGAGGAAGAGAGAAAGAAAATGTGCGCGCGCACTGCTTTCTCTTGTTTATATCCCCCACTCAACTTCCGTTCGCCTCGCCCGATCACACTTTTCGTAACGCTTACGTCACGCGTTCGCCAGCTTACTCCCCAAGTCAAGCGTGCGTAAAGAAGTTTCACTTCAATATTATTTTACCACTTTGTCGGCGTGATTAATATGTATATCCATGCCAAATTATAGCTTTCTAGTACTAAGAGTCTCTGAGCTAAGCTGTTTTACGGACGGACGGACAGACGGACACAGCGAAACTATAAGGGTTCCTTGCTGACTACGGAACCCTAAAAAGTGGCAGTTAAGTCGATGTTTCTCCAAATGAGCGATATACAAACTATACATTTTTAGTTCTAGCTGACCTGACATGGTAAAGGGTTTTCGTACAATAAAAAGTCAGCTTACACTAGAAATGTATAGCTTGATATTTATCGTCTTGCGTAGGTACCTAATTAATACTTCGAACGTGGCTTTATACACTCAGATGTACCCAACCCGTCAGGGCGGTAAATTGGTAATATTGAAGTGCATAGTGTCAGCTATGCACAAACCGGAGGAACAACGTGAAAGTGTAATGTGTCAGCATGCACGGAGCGGAGTAATAATGTGAAGTGGTGAAGTGTTTATAAGTTTTCTTGATTCATCCCAAATTTTTACCGCCTGCGCGACGCAAAGCAAGGGTTTTTGGGAAGGTACCTAATTTGAACAATAGGGGTAAAAACATTTAAGCTATTGCATAGCTTTTATCGCGGGCCTTGAGCGCGGCGACCGAATCAAGAAATTCCGTAACGAAAATAAACCTTACACCCCCCACTCCGACCGGCACAGCGGTGCGGCGTTGAAAGCCGTGCATCGTCTAACGTCGTTTCAGTTCGGCAGACTTCGGCACGGTGTTTGTGTGCGTGCGACTAGACGTATGCGTGTAGACCGTACGAAGCTCGCATAAGTTGATAAAAAATGCTATGCAATAGCTTTACCGCGGGAGTTCCCGAGTGCCACAAGTATTTTTTTATAAAGAAAAAAACAACCGACTTAAAAAAAAAAACACTACAAAGTGATAAGTAAATAACTTTAATTTCGGAAGTCGGTGTTATTGGGTTCGCATTTTCGTTTTTAATATAATAAAGTATATTTTGAATTCATTGTTAAACCATAATTAATCAATTTATTTATCGGATTTTACTTTATGTTAAAAAAATGTCCACTTTCCTTTATTTTGCCGTGTAGATATAATTTCTTTCCAGAATTTGATCCTTATTAACGACACCATTGGAGGGTGCAATAAAACAAGCAGTGTTTTTTTTTCAAAATCAGTGAGTTCGATTCCTAGCTAGAACAATTGATTTTTCAAAAATTTTATGATGCAGTTTTAGCATTCATCAAAATCGACCCCGTGACTCCTAGAATTTTCGGTATTATCTACCTATAGTTTCGGATTTGGTCATCCATGCTGACTTGAAACATTCATCTTGTAAATACATACGAACTGATAACCTCCCTCTTTTAGAAATCGGTTAGAAATAAATTTAAATCTCATGATCTTTCATTTAATCTAATTAACTAGCAGCTGGCGGCCTAAGCAGAAGTATTGGGACTTATTTAACAAAACTGTCATAACGAACTATCACCCCGACCACCACCTAATGTGGCAATGTATTTAATGCAGTAGGTAATAAACATTTTGTGTTCTCCATCATTATTTTTATTCTGCTACGACGAAGATCAGCGCAAAATTTAATTTTACAGGCAAAGAATTTGATTCCTACGGTCTTACCCCAATATACCTTATCATCCATCTCTACACTAGTTCATTGGGGAACACCCAAATACACCGAAATATTTTATACCGAATTTCGATGTTCCGATTTTCAAAAGTCCGAATTTCATAATACCTAAGAATCATAATGTCTATCATTAAAAATCACGAAATTTATTTTACCGAAAGTCATAAATGCGACTTGTTTGTTTTTCGATTTTCATATTCGAAGAATTAAATGCTCGATGGGTTCTCGGTCCGAAAAACGACATTCCGATTTTCAATTCTCCGAATTATTTCCGTTACCGTTACCGCACCCGAACTCAACGAACGCAATAGACGACGTAGGATGCAAGAGCGAGCGAATGGCACCCCGAGGTTCGGTTTGGTTAGGTTACTTTCCCGCCCAGTGGGTTCCCGCATTATCGAGGCGGGGGGGCTCAGTAGCCGTGGCTTGGACACCCACGGTGAAGCGAAGAGGAACCCGAGGAGGGGCCGCTCGTCAGGGCTTTTGCCAGTAAGCCGACGACGTAACGGCCAACAAGTAGGTTGCGGTCCCGCTTGGGCGAAATCGCAGCTGAGGCGGGCCGCGATGTCGTATCGGAGGTATCGCGGCTGAGGGTTGGAGGCCGCGGCGGGAGACGAGTATTGCGGTGCGCCGCTCTCCCTACCTTCCGCGGCCTTGACGGGGTCGCCACCGTCTAATGGCGGACGCGGTGGTGGAGGAGGAGTGTTGGTATGACGTTGGCCGCTCTCCCTATCCTCTGCGCCCGAAAATTGGCAGGCGGCGGGGCCAATGACCTGACCCGTCACAGGGGGACCAAGGGTGCCCAGACACGGGGTCATCTGGCGCCCATGTACTGGTTTGGTCCCTGGGGTGGTCACAGCGTGCTATGTGTTCTGGTGCGCCGGTGATGGGGAATACTCCCCAGAGGAGGGTCCGGTGACGGACAGCCGCGGCGGGTTCACGGATGAGTGCTGACGCATGCCCGTGTTCCCGCCGTAAGCGGCAGAGGAGGACACCGTGGAGTTTTAGTGGGTTAGAGTCCCACATAACTGCACTATCTCCCCGTGGTAGTGCAGAATGCATGAGCTACAAGTTAATAAAAAAAAAATGGTTAGGTAACTTTAAACCCTTTACACAGAAATAGTCGTCGAAATATCCGTCGACATAGGATGCAAGAGCGAGCGAAGGGCACCCCGAGGTTCGGTTTGGTTAGGTTACTTTAAAGCGACTTTACAGACTACCTACCAATTTTTTTTAATTACTTTTTTTTGTAATTTGCGTTTAGTTAATGCAGAATAAGCTTCTTTTTAACGATATCCGTACAGACCAAGTCGCGGGCCTGCGACTAACGATAACTTACCTCCCGAAGGCTATAGTTATTCACTTTGACTCCTGCAATACTTCTTGGAGTTGAGACAATTGTTGCAGTTGCCTGAAACAAAGAAAGGTATCTTTAGTTTATTCTTTCTTATAATTATATGCTTAATTAACAAAAATAACAAAATTAAAACCTAACTTAAGTAAAACTATACAAAAACTAAAATATAGCGTCGAAAAATTCATCCGCATCGCTGTCGACTGGTAATGTACCCAAGAGACTGGCGGTATTGCCACGTTGTATGGCAATGCGTAGCTTTTGGCCAAGGTAAAAGCCAGCACTTGGGTCACGGGGAGTGTCAACCAGCCGTTTTGAAATTTCTTTAAAAAGACCATGAGCACTCGGACCCCACGGCCCGAAGGTTTCAACCCCAAACGGCTCGAAAATATAATTTCCGATAAGGTTATTATATTTTCGCCGCTTGAGGTTTTCCGCAGCCGCAGCAGCAGCGCCAGCACAGCATGCCGATCCAGGAAGGTGGGATGGCGCAAGAGTATCGACACAAGTTGCGTCCCACACTAAAGGCCTACGGTCCACCTTCCAAGGAAATAGAGACATACCGTCCGGTCTCTTGCCATCGTCGCGTACCAAGCCATTGGGTTCTATTCTAATACAGCTGGAACGCCGACGGTAACAAGAGCTCGTCGGATGATGTCATTAATGTTCGCGCGGCGCGCTAAGCGACCCGCACTTCGGCTGCAAGACAGGCTGTGGTGTCCGAGGCTGTTGACATCTTCGCCACAGTGACAAAGAAATACATAACATAAAATCACGCCTGCAATCTCCAAAAGGTTAGGCAGAAGTGTACAGACGCCAGCACATCAAGCTACCCGAAATTGTCAAATGTTTCCAATCAACTATGAACCTTATGCTTTAGCGATAAAGTTGAAATATAAGATAAGATTTTTTGATAGATTTTTTGTAAATAGATAATTGTTATCGCGCTCCTCTTTCTTTTCTATGCAGTCAGACAGTGACCGCGCTTTCGGTCATTTGTCCTCTTAAAGACAGATCGCTACTGTCATAGATTATTGGGACGTTAAAACCAGAGATAGATAGGTTGTCTACCTCCAGTGTGTCAAAACTGGTGATAGACCAAGACTTTGTAACCATATTATTTAGATTTAAAAGAGTGTCCATGGAGTTGCTTGCCCGTTCTTCTCCATAGGTACCTACGCTTTGGAATGGGCAACTAGCTTCATCTTTCTGACTGACCGACCCCTTGAAAATTCAAAAGTGCCTGTAATTGGTTTAACTGAAATAAATGCTTACCGGGTTCGGCCGTAAGATAGGTAAGTATGTATGTGTATACAACTTATTTATGTATCTAATTTTAACTTTTTTTTTTCATTGTTCCTCTCAACCAAAGCACCTGCCATCTAATCTCTTCACCACCCTTAGTTGACTGGTAGAGAATGCCTAAGGCATTAAGTCCGCCTTTGTACCTTTTTGGGCGAAAAGTTTAAATAAATAAATAAATACTCTGTGGCTACTGGCGGACTCTACTTCCAAAAAAAAATATTTTCTTCTTGTACAATGTTTTAAATTGACTCTTCACAGGCGCCGTGGCTTAGTTGGTTAAAGCGCCTGTCTAGTAAACAGGAGATCGTGAGTTCGAATCTCGCCGGGGCCTTGCTGGATTATACTTTTTAGGGTTCCGTACCTCGAAAGGAAAAAACGGAACCCTTATAAGATCACCTTGCTGTCCGTCAGTCTGTCTGTCTATGAAGACCCTTTTTTTCAGGAACACAGAGTTATCCAGCTCGAATTTATATCAAATACTCAGGTCTACTGTCCCTTGGAGCTGTGAAAAAATCAAACTTCTAAGCCAACGCAATCAAAAGATACAGCCGTTTATGCCGGAAGTTTTCGACACTCGCAAGAGAATCAAAACCTACAGGGTACTTCCCGTGAACTCAGAATCATGAAATTTAGTACGAAGCAACGTCTTATAGCACAGATAAAGGAAAAATTGCGAAAACCGTAAATTTTTAGTTACATCATTATGATCAAAATATTTTAAGCAAGTTTGTACGGAACCCTCGGTGCGCGTGTCCGACTTGCACTTGGCCGGTTTTTTAGAACCTGTTACCATGGCTTCAATGCCTACATGATTCTAGACCCCTCTGCGTTAAAATTTATCCTCGGTTATTAAAAAAAAAAAAACACTGTTCCATACATTTTAATCGCATAGGTCTTGCACTTTTTTTTATGAAACAGCAAATTTTTTTTTGGTGACTGACAAAAAAATTCTACAGGATGTAGAATAATGTGCTAAATTCATGGTGACAATTTGCGCGTCGATTTTCCTGCCACCCTATATGCGAATAGCTCGCAAAAACCCATAGTGCTTGTCTATGCGGCAACCACCGGATACGCTATTGATTTGATTGCCATATATTTTTATTATAAAAAATATATAAATCCACGAAGGCCCCGGCGAGATTCGAACTCACGATCTCCTGTTTACTAGACAGGCGCTTTAACCAACTAAGCCACGGCGCCTATGAGTGCTTTTCTATAATAAAGCTACAGTTTCCTAAAAAAGTGGTGACCGGCACATAGCGTCCACAATTTACTGGTGAATGACGTCACTGAAACATTATTGAAAGTAATTTGGTGGTTGGTGTAAAAAAAAAACATTCCTTGGGAGCGTTTTTGTCACCGTAAAGTCAAACCCCATTGCCCAAAGATTTAAAGTCAAAGTCAAAGCATTTATTTCAAATAGGCACATAAAAGGCACTTTTGAACGCCAAAAATCACCTTAAAATATAATTGACTCTAGTCGCCCCTTCCAAAAGGTAGTTTTCGTGTGGAGAAGAATGGGCAAGACACTCCACCGTTACTCTTTTAAAATGTTTTACAATATTTTGCATGGGTACATTAATTATACATATAATAATATGTGAGGACGATGCACCTAAAATAAAATTACTATACCACAATAGGTAAAATAATTAAAAACGAAACCATGACATTCGCACTGTCAAAAAGTAATCAGATCTCATGTAGAGCCAAGCTTCTAACTCTACACGCCCTAACTCTACAAGGCCTAACTTCGCAAACACTACACCTTAGTCAAAATATATGGCTTGGCCGTTTCGTTACTACAAGAACCATTGTATAACAGTATGAGAGTTTTTCACCTTACGCTCATGTGAAAGTAGCGAAATGGCCAAGCCATATATTCGAAGTGCTTCGAGAAAAGGTAGGTAGTGCCCTTGCGCTTCGCTTGGCTCGTCTTGGCGGGGGCACTCCCGTGCCCCCAGATTATCTGATAGATAATGGTGCTCACATAATGACAAGACAAATCACTGTGTGTCAAAATGAAACAGAAACGCGACTATCTTTTGACGCGGTAGGGCGTATGTAAAGATTTAAATCTTTGCCGGTGTCATCATTTTCATGAGAGTCAGCGGGCACCGCTTGATCCTAAATAAAAAAAAAAGACGGATTGCACTCCGGGAGTGCCGGCAGAAGTGAAAACTTGAATATTAACGTTGTGCATTTTTGATATTTTTCATTAATAGATGCACTTTGTTAAATTTCCATATTTTAAACACTTTATATACACGAATTTTACGAATACACAGCAGTGTGGCCACTACACAGACGGTCGGGCCATCAGCTGTCACCATCCATGGATGTGCGTGGCACGCTGTAACATAAACACACACGAGCATTCGCGCAAGCGCCCTGCGCTGCCTAAACGAAACAGCAGGCATACATTTTCGCCGCGCCGTAGAAAGAGAGGGGGATACTTTCTCTCCTACGCCGCGCCGGCTGTCTACTCTCCATCCATCTTACGAATTCTCGATCAGGTCACGTGTCCTGACGCGAGTTTAATTTTTTTTACCCATTACAAAAAAAGTGTACAACGCCGCTAAAGAAGTTTTCAGTTCAAAAAATTGCTGTTCCATATAATTTGACCGCATAGGCATGGCCTTTCTACGAAATAGCAGGTGTTTTTTTTTTTAATATCCAGCGAAAAATTTCAAGGCGATGGGGTTCAGAATGAAATACATGAAGAAGCCTCCTCGTGTCGTGTAGCGCAGTTTGTTTCGCCAGTTACTCAACTGTACCGAGCGCTCGTCGCATCCTGGACAGTCACACCTAACACCGTATTTGACTGGCCAATTCTTCCCTTGCGGTGGTAGTGCTAACGCCCGCCTGGTATGCGGCCACCCTCCCACCGGAGTTCGGCGTCAAGCAGCCTGCTGTGTTCCTTCGATCCGTGGGAGTTCCAGTGCCTTAACCATATTCTGGGCACGCTCGTTCCATCATAGACCTCATCCATCACTTGCCATCAGGCGTGATCGTGGTCAAGAGCGGGCCCATTCAGAAAAAAGAAATCATATACTGAACTGGTTGTAACTGGTTGCGCATCAATGTCCCTGCCAGCCTGTAGGTATCCCATACTAATATTATAAATTCGAAAGTAACTCTGTCTATCTGTCTGTCTGTATATTACCTTTTCACGCCTAAATCGCTGAACCGATTTAGATGAAATTTGGTATACAGATAGCTTGAGTCCCGGGAAAGGACATAGGATACTTTTTATCCCGATATTCCCACGGGATCGAGACTTATTCGGGTGAAACCGTGGGGCGCAGCTAGTACATTATGAAGTATTGTGCGAAAGATAAACATAATATGGCTAGGAAGGAAGTGACTACTGAAACGACTGCGGATAGAGACATATGGAAGAGGAAAACATGCCGCGCCGACCGCAAATAAATTGAAACAAGGGCAGGGCGTTATTATTAGGGCGTATTAATTCGTAACATTTTGCTGAATCATTCAATCAATCAACAGTCCACTGCTGGACATAGACCATCACCATCATCATCATCATCCGTCACCTCACACATCAGGTCCAGTTGAGAACCAGCGTCAGGCACTAGTCTGGCATTATTGCTGAACTGGGCCTTTTTTGCGCAGCCGTGAGGCACACTTTCCTGCTAATTACTTACATCGGACTTTACGCTTTTTATTTGATCTTTGTTTTGTTTTTTTATCTGATGTATCTGGTGTATTGTGTGTCTTTTAGTCTATGCTAAATAAATGTATTTTCTTTCTTTCTTTCTCCCAGGCTGCGCCACAACACCCTGTCCTCCGCCTTCCGCAACCAGTCTGTCCCAGCCACCTTTTTGAGATCGTCTGTCTGTTGGGAGGCGTCCCACACTACGCTTGCCGATACACGGTCTCTACTCTGGGACTCGTCTGCTCCACCGGCCATCGGTCCTTCGACAAACATGGCCAGCCCACTGCCACTTCTGCTTGCTCGGCAAGCTATGTCAGTAACTCCGGTTCTTTTCCGAATAACTTCGTTTTTGATTTTATCCTTCAGCGCAACTCTGTGGAACCTTAGATTTGTGTTGAAAGATATCGATAAAAAAAAATTGACGAAATAAATTACTGTTTCTTCTCTCTATTTACTGAATAGTAAATCAACTCTCAAAGCATTTATTTCAATTAAACCATTTACAGGCACGTTTGGATTGTCCCCGTACCTATCTATTTACTGCAAAGATGTTCAATATAACCGTACACCAGTAGTTACCAATATACACATAAAGATGCAGTTGATGTTTTTAGAGATAGCAAATTATTTTTTAAATGAATTGGACCACGGAACTCTCAAAAGGTGCTGTGGTCCAACTATTTTTAAAGTTGGACAACTGCCCCTAGTAAAGATCCTGGCCCAACTGGTTGGATAGAGCAGTTGGACCACTGCCCCGGACTGGTAAAATACTTAGTCGGTCAGTTAGTCTGAATATTGTAGCTAGTTGCCTATTCCATAACGTACATCTCTATGGAGAAGAACGGGCAAGAAACTCCAAGGACACTCTTTTAAATCAAGATATTACAAAATTCTGAGCTAATTAAAACTCGCTATCTCATCAAAATAACTCATTGGAGATGAGTAATGAGGTCGTTCCGAAAAGTTTAGGTAACCCAAAAAGTGACTATTTTTGTAACATCTTTTTTTATTTAAGTCTTTCGTTTATATGCTGTTGAAAGGAAGAGATAAAAAAAATCGATTAACAGTGCAGCCGACGAATGCGTTATTGACACCTGTCAGTTTCATAGAAACGAATACGTATTTTGCGAATTTCATCTTTACTTAGCTCGGAGATTTAGAGGAAAACAAACATTACCTAAAATAAATGTTCTATCGATTTCATTCAATTTCGAGCGGCCATTGTTGTTTACAACGTTGGCAAATTTAGAAAAAGCTTTACATACGTTGGTTGTTTTATAATATTATAACCTTTTATAGCGGGGTGCTAAAATACACTCTGTGAAAACTGAAAACCTATTACGGTTCATGAGATACAGTCCGCTGACAGACAGACGGACGGATATTAGTAGTAGGATCCCGTTGGCACCCTTTGGATACAAAAATCATAAATACTAAATTGGTCAAATATATTAGGCATAATGGCGAAAAAACAACAAACGCTAAACGTTTTGCCGTGCGAATGTAATAAAAACATTCTTATTTCACGTTAAAAAAATCTTTGTATTGTCACAGTAAAATTATCTCTAATATTTTAAAAAGTACACGAAGGCCCCGGCGAGATTCGAACTCACGATCTCCTGTTTACTAGACAGGCGCTTTAACCAACTAAGCCACGGCGCCTGCGAGTGTCGACGTGAATTTCAGGTTTCGAGTTTTTTGCAGGTATCCATGTATGTATATTTATATTAATGACCTATAGAAGTTAAAATGTATAATTATACATACCTACTTTGCTTTTTTTCAGTCTCTACAAATAACGTCCGGCAAAAATAAAAATAATTTTGTTTTGTTATTGAAACAACTTACCAGTTTTCGTGGTGTAGGCACATTAGGTAATAAAATCCGATATTTATAATAATTTATGTAAAAATATCCGTTAATTGATATTTATCACGGAGGGGTCTCGGTATGTACAGTCAACAAAAGAGATAAGTATGCAGGATCGTCGGATATATAGTTGAAGTTTAGTAAGAAACCGATGGAATTTGTCGACTGAAATTTAAATTGATAAATAATCTGTTTGTTTTCTATTAATAACATTCAATTTTATTCGAGAACAGCCATCGGTTTCTTAGTAAATTTCAACTATATCCGACGATCCTGCATACTTACCTCTTTTGTTGACTGTACAAGCCTCTCAATTCACCATTCATCATCAACATAATTATTTAGTGCACAACTGTACCTAAAAGTGTATCAAAGAAGAATAACTGTTCAGGATTTTAAAAAGTGTATCTAACATGAACACAAGTGAATGATTTCCAAAAGTGTCTCTACAGTGAAAGTGTATCTACAAGGAATAATTCCGTCAGAAGGCGTCAAGAAGAAGAAGGTAGCGGGATTGTTCGAAGGGTAGCGGGATTGTCCGAAAGGGTTACCGCTACCCCGGAACATAAAGGGCTAAGGAAGGAACACGGATGGGTTTTAGTCAGTAAGAGTCTTGACACTCGGCACTCCCTTCCGCTCATAGAAATGTAATATATTATCTATGCTTCCGCTCCACCCAGAGCGGGAGGAGTCATTTTGATGATTTTCCATCTACAAAAAAAAGGCGTCACGACACGACACGACACAGTAATATTATGAGTCCGGCTTTACCCTGTGCCTTGTAGACTTATTTTCAAATGACAAGTAACAGTAATCTGTATTAGTTTGATACTATGTATACCCTGTGTTATATATTGTAAAGTTATATTTAACAATGAGCAACAACGCCTCCGTGGCGCAATGGCTAGCGCGTTCGGCTGTTAACCGAAAGGTTGGTGGTTCGAGCCCACCCGGGGGCGATTCTTTTAGCATCACGTCAATAAAATTATTGATAAGCATATTAAAATATAGGTATTGAAGTGTGAGATAAAATATACAAAAGCAATTCGTTTTTGGTGATAAAGATAATTATGTAATAATGTTATCACTAAGAAGTGATAATCATTTAACTTGTATGAACTTTAATCAAATTAATCGACATGATAAGGTTCTTATCTAAACAGGGGAAATACCCACAACATTAATAAACTTATACCTACAACATATCCCGGAATTAACGCATAAGTACCTACCTGTCAACATTTTTTTTTTTGGTTGGAAAATTATCAAAATAACGTCTCCCGCTCTGGGCGGAGGGGCAGGGCGTGACAGACTTTTATTGACTAAAACCCACCCGTGTTCCTTCAGTTGCCTGTGCCAGGGGCCACGGTATCTCTTTCGAACAACCCGCGACCCTGGCAGACGCATAATTACCACCAAATACTCCAATTAGAACATTCTATTATTATCATAATACATTCACAGATTTTTTATGATTTTGTATAAACCATTGTTTATTTATTAGATTAGTTATAAGTACTGACTGTAGGAGAAAATTGTGGTCACATTACAAATCTACCCATGCACACAGAGCAACCGAGTAATAAATAAATAAATATTTTCGGTTTGTTTTAAGGCGCCTACATGACATAAAGCGCGGTCACTGTCGGACTACATAGTAAAGAAAGAGAAGCGCGATGACACAACCCTGGTAATTTATTGCAAAATATGAAGCAATTATCTATTTGCAAAAAATCTATTGTTTGGACTAAAAAATTAAAACACTGGTGTTTTAGTATGTTGCTTGTAGAATAATCTGACAAAAAATCATAATGATTGTATGTACATATATTAGATATACTTATTTGTATGGTTTTTATTTTAAAAAGAAAGTTTTTAGAGGTATCTTCATGATTTTTTTCTATCGTATCAAATTAATTTTATTATGTTTTCAACACACTATTTACCTAGCATATATCCTGAAGTATATCATATATTTTTTCTGATTTTGTATCATGTACTTTTATTGCTTCTAAAACTTGAGTTTTTTGCCTTAAGTACCCTTAAGTACTATTAGTTATTCTGTGGTTATAGTTACAAGTGAAGCTAATAAAAGCATGTTAAAAAGAATCGCCCCCGGGTGGGCTCGAACCACCAACCTTTTGGCACACCCCGGACACTCCATACAACGCTCGCAAAATAATTACCTACTACCACTACATTGACAAATGACGTTTGTATACGTGTAAATGTGTGCGTGAAATCTAGTAGGGCTGGCTGGCGCAGTATTGCGTAGGCGGCGGCGCTGCCCGAACGTATGCAACAATGGGGCGCCGCGCGCCGCGACACTAGGTACTCACAGAAATCTAATTAAAAACATTTCTATTGTACTACTTTTAAAGTCGAAGAACGAATAGAACGTGAAAGAAAGAGACATAACTAAGACAATAAAGAGAGAGAGCAATTTGGTATGTTAATATTACGGAAGTTTTAATTGTTCTAAAACGAAGAAAACTTGGAAAATAAATGATTAATAGAGAAAATTATGAAAATAAATTATCACAACACTGGCTTAACTTGTTTGTCTGTAATATACTAGCTTTTATTTTTATGGGTTTAAAGGATATTTGAGTTGCTGTTCCTTACCTTCTATCATGTTTCGGGAACCGAAAGAAACTCCTGTCTTTATCGTTCCTCGATGAATATAAGCATCCAAATAATGCACAATATACAACATCGTGATTAACACAAAATATAAAACTTTAAAAAATAATGTGTTCGTGTCAGCAGTAGGTAGGTACAGCGCTGCGGTTCTTGTGTATGCGAGCGCCATTGTTAAAGAGCAGGCGACGAACACATCGAAGTGCGGGGTGAGGTGCGGTAACTGATGTTAGTGCGGGGAAGGGAGTGGCCTTTCTGTACGCAGTACTTTAAGTATTCTGTGCTTTCGGTTAACAGCCGAACGCGCTAGCCATTGCGCCACGGAGGCTATGACTCTAGGTTTCATAATATAGACTCATTTTTGAAGTGTAAACTTCTTTAGCGGCGTTGCATACTTTTTTGTAATGGTCAGGAGTCCTGGACATCGCGTCAGGACACGTGACCGTCAGGAGAGACTACTACGGCAGCGCCAACCGAAGTGAACCAAGTGACACACGACAATGAATGGATGGATGGATGGATGGGTGTGGGTGTGGGTGTGGGTGTGGGTATGGGTGTGGGTGTGAGTGTGGGTGTGGGTGTGGGTGTGGGTGTGGGTGTGGGTGTGGGTGTGGGTGTGGGTGTGTGTGTGGGTGTGGGTGTGGGTGTGGGGTGTGGGTGTGGGGTGTGGGTGTGGTGGGTGTGGGCGTGGGTGTGGGTGTGGGTGTGGGTGTGGGTGTAGTACCTACACTGCTGTGTATTCGTAAAATTCGTGTATACAGGGTGAATTTTTCAAGTGGGCGTGGATGGCCAAATCCGAAACTATGAGGACTAGCGAAAAGTACTCAAAGGAGTCGCGGGCTCGATTTTGATGAAAACTAAAACTGCATCATTGGATTTTTGAAAAATCAATATTTCTAGCCAGGAATCGAACCTGTTGATTTTGAAAAAAAAACACACACTGTATTATTACACCATTCGATAGTGTCGCTAATAAGGATCAAATTCTGGGAAGTAATGACATACGGCAAAGTAAAGGAAAGAGCTCATTTTTAATAAAATACTTTTTTTTTCTTATGTTACCTACCTCATCATCATCTGCCTAGCCTTTTCCCAACTATGTTGGGATCTGGCTATGGCTTCCATTCTAACCGGATGCAGCTGAATACCTCGGTATGTAAAGATGGTCACCCATCCACAGACCAACCACGGCAAGCGTAGCTTAACCTGATGGATTGACCTGTGCGGCTGTTAGTATTTAGCCGGGCCCGGGTTATGTTACCTACTTACTAAACCTTAACTGATTAATAATTATTCAAAATGATGACCATTGTTTTCAATACATAGCTGGAGTCGACGTCTCAAGGATTGTACTGCATTCAGCATTACAATATTATTGATTCCATTAGAATATTTTCCGAAGAGCGTAATAGAAATTTGAATTTAGAACCTAATGTTGTGAAGGTGACTGCGCTGCGGGCACAGTATAATTGCGGGTGTGTTAATAAAAATATTGAGCATGATTTCGAACAAGGTACGTAATGTAGGTATTGTAGCGAAATGAAACATAGACACTTCACTCACAAACACGTTTAATTTTTGTATGTAAAAAAAATCGAAAAAAACAAATATGAAAAAAATATAAAAGTACAAAAAAAGAAAAACTAAATATGAAAACTTGTCACATTTAAATACTTAATAGGAAACTATTGCATAATATTTTAAATTTAGGTTTTAAATGCTACGTAACGAATTATGAGTCGGTTGCAACCAGATCCGTAAAACGAAGACGTAACTTTAACTTTTAACTAAAGATTGAAATAACGCGGTATTAAAATATTTAAAATTAACAGATTTTAAGAATAAAAAAAGGCCAAATCTACTACGGAAAATAAAAAAAACTTAAAAATCTCCCATATCTTATCCAAAACCTTCGCGGTGACGTAGAAGCTCTGCCAGTTGCTCCAATACCTCACTTGCTGACCTCTGAGATATGAAGAGGATGTCCGCAGCGTAGCGCGGAGCCGCAGATAAAAGTTAGTATGTAGGTGGGTAGATGGAGCCGAATAAATCGGCTTGCAGAAAATTCGGACTTCTATCAGTCAAAAGGATTCAATCCAGTCAATAGGAATATATGTAGTCTTCCGTCGAAGAAGTGGGGAAACCTTTAGCACAGAACGGATGGGATTATTATATTGAAATATGACGAAAGGCTATGAAAGGCCAAAAAGATAAAAAAATACATACCCCGAATCAAATAATAGACATGCACGATCCAATTAAGATTTGTTGATTTCAATATTAAATTTGGGTGTTGGTTCTCAAAAAATTCCGGACGTCGTATCAGAGAGTATGTAGACAAGTGAAGTATGTCACCAGGAAAAAAACCTCATGACACGTAAAAGAAATTATTTCAAAATTATTATGAAAATAAAGGTTTTTGATAGGGCCAGTACAAAAAGAGGTTGATTATAATGTTGAAGAAGGACGAATGGCGAAAATAATCATCATGCAGTAACTACTAATGCTGCAGTACCTCCTTTCCAAAAAAAAAAAAAAAAAAAAAAAAAAAAAAAAAAAAAAAAAAAAAAAAAAAAAAAAAAAAAAAAAAATATATAGGTAAGTGAGAGAAGAGAAAAATTCTAAATATAATCGATGAGTAAGAACCCAATAAAAATTAACCTAACTTAGCCTAAACAATAAGTCCAAATGATAAGTAATCTAAATTAAACCTAAATGAACGACATCGAAGTGCAGCAGATACTGAATAAATACGAAATCCGGACTTCAATCTAAACGTTATCAGTGCGAACTCCAGACGCGTCGACTAAAATCTAGGAAATAACAAGAAAACTAGAAACTAATAAGACTAACTAACTTATTATCTAAGACTTAAGACCTAAGTAAAAAAGGAGGAACCTCAAAGAAATATAATTAAAGAGCAAAAGTTAAATAAAGAACAAAGACGACGAAAGAGAAGACTTAAAATAATGAAAGAAACGACATAAAACAACCAAAGGACTTAAGCCACACAAAGACTTTTAGTCAAAGACAGAACTTTTAAAAAAAATAAGAAACTTACGCATGACTTTTATAAAAAGAAAAGAGTCATCGATAATTATAACGATTAACAGAAAGGAAAAAAAAATAATATTTTAAACCATATATTATTGTGATGTTATCGATAAAAATACGTCGACAGTGTCCCGACACTAAAGTACAACTATCGATAAGTGTTAATCGACCGTTTCCCAACACTAGAGCTATTATGTCAGACGTCACAACATGACATGTGCATGTAATGACATCTACGGGCGTAGCCTGAACTATAAAGCATTGACACATAAGAAAAGGTAGCTAACAAATTGTTTCGCTCAGGAAAAACTAGATGTCGCTGTTAACGTTTTTTGAAACTAGTAATTATGAATGAGCTTATTTATTTAAGTAAATATAAAGGGAATTTAATTTAAAGGGGTCAAACTAAACGTAAACATAACATTCCGAATGGGAATAAGTTAACGAGATTACGAGTTTAGAAATTGCCAAGAAATTATTTAAGAATATCTTTGATATGATATCTTCCAGAGTGGACAGAATCAATATCATGAAGTTCATAAGTGGTCCTAGAAATAACCCTAGTCACACGGCATTTAATAAAACGAGGAGCTAGCTTTCCCGAAAAATAATCATCACCTGAAGATCTGGAAAAATTCTTCTCCGTACAGTATCACCAACATTCAGCGTGACGGCTGAACGATGCATATTATAAGCTCGTGAATTACGGAGGAAAGCCATAGAAAGATTATCAGCAACTTTCGCATAAAACTCGACAAGGGAAGAATGATTCTACGCATGTTTGAGCCCGACTTTCAGCTAAATTGACGCTTAGAGTCTGACCATACGCACGGGTAGGAACACATAAGGGCTTCCCTATCGTTGTCACTGAGAATAGATAAAGGAAATCGAAAACTAAAAAAAATCAGAACCTCCTTCTTCGAAGTCGGTTAAAAAAGGGGATCAGACTCAAAATAAGGATGGTTTTATTAGTCTTTCGTATTAGAATCTGATAGGAATAATCAAAGTAGACATTTTGAGAAAATGTATTAATAAAAATGATGGGATAATTACGTAACTTGAAAACGAGGTTTTTTGTTTATAGAAATATTTACGTGATTTTAGTGTTATATGAAAGGATAACGTTTAAAACTAATATTCACGTTTGAATTAAGTAAATCGGTCCACGGGTTTTAGAGTTAGAAAGCATTTTGCAAAATGAAAACATGCCCAAAGACCGATTTTAGAAAGTTAATGTTTTAAAAAGTTTTTAATGTATATAGAGATAGGAATAACCATCTGCTATGTTAGGATGCAAAAAGGACAAAACCAAAATTAAATAGGCAAATATGCTAGTATGAATGTTTTAAGAAAGAGTTAGAAATTTAGTGAATAGTCTGATAGGGAACTGAACGCCAAAATAACAGCAAATAGGAAAAAGAGAAAGAAATGTTGAGAATAAAAAGCCATCAGACCCTAACAAACCAACACTAAACAAATAGCAAGGCTGAAATAATGACCAAAAGCAAACCTAGGCAGTCAGGCAACCAAAAAAATCTAACCTTCAACTGCCATAGTAAAGAAAAAACCAGCAAATATACGGGTCACATCCCACGTTATAGGAAAGTGTTAGGCATCGTGTACTATGGCTGATATAGGAATGGTACGACAACGTGACATCACAGGAACGGCTGAGCTAAGAATTCAAAGAAAAAAAAAAAAGATAGAAACTAGGAAACCAACTGCCCCAAAGACAACGAACAGCTGGGCTAGAATCAAAGCAAAAACAAATAGAAACTAGGAAACCAACTGTACCAAAAAAGACAACGTACAGCTGGGCTAGAATCAAAAAAGACAAATAGAATCTACCAATCAGCCGTGCAAAAAAAGCTTACCTTAGTCACGAAGTCTACAACATTCACACACCAATCACACACTACAGGATGCTAACTACTTCTAACTAAGGAGTGGAATAAAACCCAGGAAAAAAATATGTATTTAAAGGGAAGAAATAAAAGCGTTTTATATGTTTTAAGGTTCTACAAAGTCATTATTATTTTATATTGCATCACAACACAGCACATTACAGTAAAGCAATCAATCAGCAATGGAAGGGTCAGCAGACGTTGTTAATCACAACATATTCCCTGGTAACTATGGCAACAGTCTTGTTTGACGGAACGAGAGAAAATTCCTCTATTCTGGTACCTGTAAACATGAATACAGAAATGAAAGATTAAATTTGCTCAGAAAGAGCAATCACCCTCACGACAGCAAAAAAAATAATAATTTAGTAATTAGAATCAATAAAAGTGCTTACTTTTTCTTCGGGCGCCATTTTGTAGCGAAATGAAACATAGACACTTCACTCACAAACACGTTTAATTTTTGTATGTAAAAAAAATCGAAAAAAACAAATATGAAAAAAATATAAAAGTACAAAAAAAGAAAAACTAAATATGAAAACTTGTCACATTTAAATACTTAATAGGAAACTATTGCATAATATTTTAAATTTAGGTTTTAAATGCTACGTAACGAATTATGAGTCGGTTGCAACCAGATCCGTAAAACGAAGACGTAACTTTAACTTTTAACTAAAGATTGAAATAACGCGGTATTAAAATATTTAAAATTAACAGATTTTAAGAATAAAAAAAGGCCAAATCTACTACGGAAAATAAAAAAAACTTAAAAATCTCCCATATCTTATCCAAAACCTTCGCGGTGACGTAGAAGCTCTGCCAGTTGCTCCAATACCTCACTTGCTGACCTCTGAGATATGAAGAGGATGTCCGCAGCGTAGCGCGGAGCCGCAGATAAAAGTTAGTATGTAGGTGGGTGGATGGAGCCGAATAAATCGGCTTGCAGAAAATTCGGACTTCTATCAGTCAAAAGGATTCAATCCAGTCAATAGGAATATATGTAGTCTTCCGTCGAAGAAGTGGGGAAACCTTTAGCACAGAACGGATGGGATTATTATATTGAAATATGACGAAAGGCTATGAAAGGCCAAAAAGATAAAAAAATACATACCCCGAATCAAATAATAGACATGCACGATCCAATTAAGATTTGTTGATTTCAATATTAAATTTGGGTGTTGGTTCTCAAAAAATTCCGGACGTCGTATCAGAGAGTATGTAGACAAGTGAAGTATGTCACCAGGAAAAAAACCTCATGACACGTAAAAGAAATTATTTCAAAATTATTATGAAAATAAAGGTTTTTGATAGGGCCAGTACAAAAAGAGGTTGATTATAATGTTGAAGAAGGACGAATGGCGAAAATAATCATCATGCAGTAACTACTAATGCTGCAGTATGAATACTCTAGAATAAGAAGCAGTTTATTAAAATTCATCATTTTCCTTAAGTTTGCCATATGTCATTACTTCCCAGAATTTGATCCTTATTAGGGACACTATCGAATGGTGTAATAATACAGTATGTGTTTTTTTTTTTCAAAATCAACAGGTTCGATTCCTGGCTAGAAATATTGATTTTTCAAAAATCCAATGATGCAGTTTTAGTTTTCATCAAAATCGAGCCCGCGACTCCTTTCAGTACTTTTCGCTATTCCTCATAGTTTAGAATTTGGCCATCCACGCCCACTTGGAAAATTCACCCTGTATAATGTTTAAAATATGGAAATTGAACAAAGTGCATCCATTAATGAAAAAAGTGACGCAGAAATAGTGAAAAATAATGAGTTACCTAATTATATTAATTCAATTAATAATTGATTTATTTCAACGTTAATATTCAAGTTTTCACTTCTGCCGGCACTCCCGGAGTGCAAACCGTCTTTTTTTTATAGAAATAGCTTAAACAGTTTAAAGGCGAATCTACACTTACGCACGTGTAACGCACGCGCATGGACCGTGCACACTACGCGCTTCGAGCAGCTATTTGCAAATTTATTTGTCTGTTCGTAATGTAGAAATAATAGCTTTTTACTAAATGCTAATGAGAACGGTATTAATATAAGTATTACTGAATATAAGTACAGTACATAAAAAAACAATACTAAAATATTTATAATGTATGTCTGTTTGTTACGGCTTTTCTCCGAAACAGCTGGATCGATTTTGACGGTACTTACACTGGCAGATAGCTGATGTTATAAGGAGTACTTAATTTTATTTTAGAAAAAAAGAATAAAAAAATTGAAGCCCATAAAATCCAATTTGTTGGCTAACATGCATGAGAACAAAGGCGCGGGCAAAGCCTGTACTAAATAAACTAAGAAACTTTGTTTAATAGTTCATCCAAAAAAGAATCGCCCCCGGGTGGGCTCGAACCACCAACCTTTCGGTTAACAGCCGAACGCGCTAGCCATTGCGCCACGGAGGCTTTGGAGATTTCACTGCAATACATACGTCATGTTTCCATTCAGACACGGGAGCTTGTCAATACTGTTCGTGTATGGTTCTAAAAAGAATCGCCCCCGGGTGGGCTCGAACCACCAACCTTTCGGTTAACAGCCGAACGCGCTAGCCATTGCGCCACGGAGGCTTTGGAGATTTCACTGCAATACATACGTCATGTTTCCATTCAGACACGGGAGCTTGTCAATACTGTTCGTGTATGGTTCTAAAAAGAATCGCCCCCGGGTGGGCTCGAACCACCAACCTTTCGGTTAACAGCCGAACGCGCTAGCCATTGCGCCACGGAGGCTGTGATTTTAGGCCTTATAATATTCACTCTTTTATTATGAATAGTAGAGGTGTGATAACATAGATATATGTGATAATGATAAATTATATTTAGTATATCTGGAAGTAGGGTTGTACAAATTCTTTACAAGCGGATCCACACCTGCGCACGTGTAGCGCAAGCGCAAGAACCGTGCACACTACACGCCTCGAACGGCTATTAAGACGCGTTAGGCGCAATATAGGTATGTAGGTATAGGCGACATACCTATACATATTTATTCCTATAAAAAACGTGCGCCCGCGCCTCGTCGCCGCCTCGACTCTAGCTCGTGTGGGCGACGCGCCTTACACTCTGCGCGCGCCCCGAAGTAATCATAAATGTCCGTTATTGACAAGGAGTAGAAAACGCCCGTAAGTTCGAAAAAACTACGGGTTTCGTGACCCAGCCCCTAGACCCCCTGACGCGTCGATAGCGAGAGCGGTAACAGCGCGGGGGTCGGGAATCAAGTTAACTCTTGGGGGTTGTACGTAGTCTAATTAATATTATTTCAAGTTAAACAAATATGAACTTTATTTTAATGGTGATTAAGTTGATTTCAGAGTGACTCGGACTATTGAAAAAGTTATAAAAATGTTTGAAGTTGTACCGTAAACTGAACTTTATGGTGTAGGATCTAAAGTTATTTTTCCATAAACTCATACTTATTTGTTTACATTTTTGGCAAATAAATCGCTAATGCAGATTAGATTTAACTGACGTTTGTGACCACAGATATAGACAGACCTAGATAACGCAAGCATCACGAACTGTATGAAAACTAAGCGTGCCACTTTTTGACTACCTACTATGACGTCACAAGCTCGCGCTCTCTCGCTCACGCTCACCCAGCCAGCAGTACGCAGGACTCAGCGCGAAAGTGGCGGCTTATGATTTTCGAATGTAAGCTAGTGCGATTTTTGGCACGCGAAGTAGTTGCTCTTGCGTTATCTAGGTGTATCTATATCTGTGTTTGCGACAATGTGATAATTTTTGTAGGACTGCAGGTAGCTCATAAAAGGGCACGCCACGATAGTGGCGGTAAGACCCCTCTTTGAGGAGTGGCTAGAGAGGCGTCACGGCGTCCTCACCTATAGCCTATAAAGAAACCACTTTTTATGCTATATCAGAATATATTTTCGTTCTTACCAATATCAATGGAGTAGGTATCTATAATATAACTTAAAGTATAACTCTACTATTACAACTGCTAGTCGTCTATACGTCTTACTAGGACGACCAGGGTATCTCCCCTTTTTCGAGCGGTTCCCAGCGTGAGCTGTCCCAATTTTCCTCCCTTTTTCTTTTTTTTCTTCGCGCCAACGCCGTTGGCTGTCTTGCCAATCGAAATAAATAATATTCACCGTGTTGCCAATTGAAATAATCAAAACGGAATCATGACATTCGGCCATCCGACAACGTGCTACTCCCGGAGCACAACTCCCACTTGAACCCGCTCAATCAGTTCTTATTTCAAATTACAATATAAAAAAAAAATTAGTACAAGAGTTTTAGTTTTAAATACATTTTAAACAATCACGGCAAAAATAATAAATAAAATAAAATGCAATGCTAAATCATGACATTCGGGATCTTTCTTTAGGTAAGTATTTAATTATTACATTCACTAAATCAACCTTACAAATTAATATGTACACTTACAAAATGCTTAGCTACTAGTTTCTTCATCTGAACTACTATTAACATTTTCATCAAGCTCAAGGGCCTTGAGATGGATCCAGGGTCTAATTCTATCTGCAGACACCACACTTTCATAATTATTGTTCCTTTTTTTATTAAAACCAGGTACATCATTTATCCTATATCTATCGTTACCCAATACATCTACAATTTTATAAGGGCCTATAAACTTTGACAGAAGCTTTGTACTCTTGCCTTCATTATTATAATTGGTTCGGGTTATTTTAACTAAATCGCCAACCTGATATGCAGGGGCAGAAGTACGACCACTGTCATGTTTACGCTTTTGTTCCTCTTGACTTTTCTTAATAGATTCGCTAATATTCTGGCGTAATGCAGACCAATCTTCGACTGGCGACTGTTGTGGAGCATCGAACTTATTTGACAAACTATCGCGCAATTTCAATCCGAACAAAGCCTCTGTTGCAGTTTTTTGGGTGGTCGCATTAACAGTATTGTTAATACCCCACTGAACCTTGCCTAGACACTTGTCCCAGTCACGCTCATTTTTATTAAAATTTTGAGCAGATAGTGAATTTAAAATTGTTTGGTTAAACCTTTCGGCTTGCCCATTTGATCTGGGACAAGCAACTGCGTTAAGAACATGTTTTATACCAAGACCATCGCAAAAGGTTTCGAAAGCTGTTGATGTGAACGAAGTGCCACGATCAGAAATTATTCTAGCCGGTGTACCGAAGTCAATGAAAATATTCTCCAAGATTTTAATTGTGCTCTTTGTTTTCGTATCTTTCACTGCTCTGACGAATACGTACTTAGTGAACCCATCTACAATCGTAAGTATGTAAGAGTTGCCGTTTCTGCTTCTTACAAACGGACCCAAATGGTCAATATGAATTGTGTGAAACGGTATACTAACTTTTTCTATTGGAAAAAGTAGACCCTGTTTTTTTCTAGCCGCACTATCCTTGCTATAAGCACACTCTATACAGGAACCTACATATTTCTTAACATACCGTCGTAATTTGGCGAACCAAAATTGGTTCTTTATTCTTTCCAACGTTTTTGCGTAGCCTAAGTGCCCGATGTCATCGTGGTTAGCTTTACAAACCTGCCAACGAGCACTCCGTGGTACTACAAGACATAAACGGTCATCAACTTTGCGATAGAGTGAATTATTTTTGACAGTATATTTTTGTTTCAGGTCTTCGAACTCAGGGTCAGCTTCAGGTTTAAGAACTCTTATAATTCGAGACGTTTCAGGGTCACCCATTTGTAGAGTTAGGAGCCAGTTACCCGATTCAATAACATTGACATTAACAGACCCAACGTCTCCTTCCGCGTTTAGGCAAGTGTTTCTGCTTAATGCGTCTACATGTGCCATATTAACACCCGGGCGGTATTCAATTTCAAAGTTATATTCGCTTATTTGCAGCCACCACCTGGCTATCCGCGGAACGAGATCTCTTTTTGTCAGTGTTGTCCTAAGCGCCGCGCAATCAGTAAATACCTTAAACGGGACTCCTAACAAGTACACCCTAAACTTTTTTAGCGAACAGACAACGGCTAACGTCTCCAATTCATAAGAATGAAAATGTTTTTCATCCACCGTGGTCTGTCTACTAAAATAAGCGACAGGTTTTAAGACGCAGGGCGATGCTTGCCATTGCATCAGGATGCCCCCAATACCAAGGGCGCTAGCATCTGTATGTAACTCGGTTTCCAACTGCGGGTCATACAATGCTAAAACTTGTCTGGTTAAAAGACTTTCCTTTAAGGAATTGAACGCAGTTTCCTGATCGCTGCCCCAATGCCATGTAACATTTTTCTTAAGTAAGTTGGTTAATGGTTGCGCTATCTCTCCGTATCCTTTTATAAACTTACGAAAATATCCGGTAAGTCCCAAAAACTGACGGACTTCGTGCATGTTACTGGGACAGGGGAATTCTTTGACGGCCAAAACTTTTGCTTCCCCGGGCCTTACTCCCTTTGCAGATATTTCGTAACCTAAATAGCTGATCGTAGTATCGAAAAACCGGCATTTTGTTAATTTTAGAGTGAGTCCGAATTCACGAAGTAATTTTAAAATTTCTTCTAAACGCTCAAACCCTTGCTCTATAGTTATAGACGGAATAAGTAAATCATCTAAATATGCAAGTACATAATCAAATCGTCTATTCCCAAGAATTTTATTAATCATTCGCTGGAACACAGCGGGGGCGTTGGCCAATCCAAACGGCATTCTCTTAAATTCATAATGACCGTCAGGAGTTACGAAGGCAGTGAGATGCTGACTCTCGCGAGACATACAAATCTGGTAATATCCAGACGCAAGATCTAATGACGTAAAATACTGATTGCCGCTTAAATTGGTTAGCTGGTCTTCAATAAGCGGAAGAGGAAACCTGTCCTTAATGGTTTTGTTATTAAGGGTTCTAAAATCTACACAAAGTCTTTGCTCACCCGATTTCTTACAGACCATTAATATCGGGCTTGCATAATCCGAACTAGATTCTTGTATAATATCTGTGTCTAATAGCTCATTAACAATTTCACGCACTTGCACTCGTTCTGAAAATGATAACCTGTACGGCCTGTACACAACGGGCCTATTATCCGTAAAATTTATTTTCATTTCAAAATCTTTAACACAACCTACTTCTTTCATATTGGTGGCAAAGCAATCGCGATACTTTTGTAACAGCGTATACAGCCTAACCTTGTTGCTTCTTACGTCTTCGCCGACTTGAATATGCGTTATATCTAATGGTTCTAATGAGATACCTACCACAATTTTCTGAAATACGATTAACCTGACAACTCTTGACCTCAGTTACTGGTGACGACCGTGCAATTAATGTTTCAGATTTGAATAGAAGAGGTGTCCGTGACAAGTTTGTTACGGCTAGTTCTCCAGAGCCATTCGAGATACCATAAATCCCTTGCAACAAACGGAATTCTCTACCAGGTTCCAATGAGTTGTAACCTTCGACAAAAACGTCGCCGGAAAAGGCAGTATCCCTGACTGTAATCGGTACCATACCGGTATTGTCAACCTTTATGGGCTTTGAGGTAAACAATTTGAGATGTATTTCGGTTGGAAAGAGATTTTCTCTTGGAGTTCTGTAAAATATTAATTGATGGCAGTCCTTTAAGACTGTAATAAAAGGTAATTCGGTGAAGTTTTGTCCGATTAAAAGACTGTTTGTCATGAACTCGTCACTGACTACTAAGACGTCTAACTGGGTCTCAATATCATCAAGTTTTAAATTTAGAGTAGAATTATACAAAGGTGAAATGCATGAATTGCCAAATCCTCTAATTACTGGAACATTGCCAGAATTTTGCGCTAGCTGAAGTTCTAATGTAAGGCTCTCTCGCAGCAAGCTACATTCACTCCCGAAGTCTACGTAAGCCATAAGGGGCCGACCGTTTACTAAGACAGTTTTGAAAAATTTATCATTGGGGGCTGATGTAGAAGTTGACGCCTTAGACGTATCGACAGGTTTAGGGCTTATTCGATCATTAAACGCGACGATCTTTAATGTATTTTTCTCTACGGCACTACGAGTATCATCGATTTTGGCTCTGGGGACGTAATTTTCAGCCACGGGCCGCAATTTACAATTTACGTTATCATGACCTATTCTGTTACACTGCTTACACTTTATCACAGGTTTTGGACACTTGTGATAAGGGTGACCTTTGTTACGACAGTTAAAGCAGACTAGACCTTCATTAGACCCAGAATTGTTAGTTACCGTACTAGAATTTGATCTCTGTTTGTTTCGGTCTCTGTTAGAAAAATATGTAATACGTTGAGCACAAAGGAAGTTAAGTAAGTCCTCGGGTTCCTTGCAGTTAAGTGCCTGTGCACCGCTCCTAACTGACCTATCGGTAATTCCGTGTATTACACAATCAACAGCTCTCTTCCCCTTTATTTCGCAACGGTTCAACAGATTCAATTTGTCATAAAAGTACTCTCGTAAACTTTCATCGACACGAGTGGTACGAGCCAGCATTTCTTCCAACAGTCTTCCATAGTTCTCCTCACTAGGGAACGCCCTTTTTAATTTGGCTTGCCACTCGTCCCATGAAAATACGACCGTAGGAAGAGACTCAAACCATTTCTTCGCAAGTCCAACCAGTTTTTGGAGGGAGAAGTGAATGGTTTGCTTTTGATCCCAGTTGTAAATTTGTGAACACTCATTAACCTTCCGTATCCAAGCCTCAATACTTTGCGACCTATTGGCCGGGTCAAACTCAGGTATCACGTTATGAAATTGACTGTTTTGTATGGAATTGGTACTCTTACTTGGTTCAGCCTTCCAGGAAGTCAGAATGTTTAACACGTCCTCCGTGGTCAAACCCCTCGAGTGTTTTCGAGACCGTCGCCGAATTCTTTCTTCCGATGTAGACGAGGACGAGGATGATGAAGACAACCGTCTTCGTTTCTCTCTGCGTCTCCTACGCTTTCGCGGAGGAGTATGTGATTCATCAACGGACTCTGCATTCATCATGGTAGCTAAAAGGTTTCATATCATTTCATCACATTCTACTCACATTATCAAGGTCCTTGACTAGAAATATCTCATCATGATGTGTGTGCTGGTGTGAGGTGTATAAATGTGTGTATGTGGAGTGAGAATGTTGTTGTAGAAGCTATTAAATGTTTTTTTTTTTTTTTTTTTAATAATAAAACTAGGATCCACATGACACATGGTCAGGAATCAAATACATGGTATACATACAAGAATCAGATATAATTATAATCTCCTCAGTCAAGTGGCAATAGCCTCCAAAACCAAGTGGCAATAGCCTCCAAAATCAAGTGGCAATAGCCTCCAAAATCAAATGGCAATAGCCTCCAAAATCAAGTGGCAATAGCCTCCAAAATCAAGTGGCAATAGCCTCCAAAATCAAATGGCAATAGCCTCCAAAATCAAGTGGCAATAGCCTCCAAAATCAAGTGGCAATAGCCTCCAAAATCAAGTGGCAATAGCCTCCAAAATCAAGTGGCAATAGCCTCCAAAATCAAGTGGCAATAGCCTCCAAAATCAAGTGGCAATAGCCTCCAAAATCAAGTGGCAATAACCTGCAAAATCAAGTGGCAACAGCCTCTAAAATCAAGTGGCAATAGCCTCCAAAACCAAGTGGCAATAGCCTCCAAAATCAAGTGGCAATAGCCTCCAAAATCCAGTGGCAACAGCCTCCAAAATCAAGTGGCGACTTAGAAACTGGCAGGGCTTGCTTTGCTATAATTATAACTTCAGTGTTTAGTTACTTAAGGATGCTCATGCTTAGGTCTTTCAAAAATAAATCAACATCACACACTATATACCCCAGCCAAACACTGTTGAAGAGTAGCCTCAACCATGCATTCAAGACAAAAGCACAGTGTGTTCTTTTGGACTGGTAAGGTTTAACCTTTTTCACTTCTCATGCTCTAAAAGTTCGTCTTTAATATTGTGCTTAGGCGACATGAAATCGCTTATGTTCTAGTGCATAAAGTAATTTTTTTTTTTTTTTTTAGACTAATGTAATCAGGCCCAACAGCCACACGCACAATAAAACTTCGCAGATTAAAGTCGTGATTTATTTCATTTTCTTTAATTTATACCACTTCCGTGTTTTCTATCGTTAATTTAATAAAATCAGATAAAATAGTTGTCATTTATTATTAAAAAACACACAGAAACATTTTTATGACTTGGCAGTATGAAGTACATACCCAAGTCGAATGACACATGTTGAAAATTAAAAAAAAAAAACTTTTAAAAAAATTTCGTGGCGGGAATTAGCTATGCTTTGCAACATTTTTGATTAATTATGTACTGTATACTTTATGCCTGTTTCATTTTCTCGCAATCGAAGTGAAAAGCAGAGCGTATAACTCAGGCACAAACGAGCCATTTTACCCCTCGACTTATAGCTTCTTTTATGCATTAGTTGTACAATCTACTATATTAACCAAGCATGAGAATCTTACACTTCAACAAAAATACTGACGAAGGGTAGCCTCGCCTACATAGTGCACTCTTAGACTCGATAACACTATCAAGGAGTAGCCTGATCAAGTGCTATCGGCTCCAAAATGTAGAATAAGATGCCAATGTTTTGCTTAGAAATTAATATTACCCCAAATTATAGGTAATGTAACAAATAACCACACAAGCTTCGCCAGTTCGTAGTCGTTAAGTTAAATGTTATTTAGTGAGTAGTACATACCTTTGAATAAGTCTTAGCGAAGGTGGGCGCGTAGAACGTGTCACTTCTGATATATAAAGAAACCACTTTTTATGCTATATCAGAATATATTTTCGTTCTTACCAATATCAATGGAGTAGGTATCTATAATATAACTTAAAGTATAACTCTACTATTACAACTGCTAGTCGTCTATACGTCTTACTAGGACGACCAGGGTATCTCCCCTTTTTCGAGCGGTTCCCAGCGTGAGCTGTCCCAATTTTCCTCCCTTTTTCTTTTTTTTCTTCGCGCCAACGCCGTTGGCTGTCTTGCCAATCGAAATAAATAATATTCACCGTGTTGCCAATTGAAATAATCAAAACGGAATCATGACAAGCCTGACGCAGGTCCTCACCGGACACGGATGTTTTGGGAGGTTCCTGCACATCATCAGGCGGGAGGAGACGCCCGGGTGTCACCACTGCGAGGATCGCCCAGAGGACACGGTGGAGCATACGGTAGAGGTATGCCCCGCATGGGCGGAGCAACGCCGTGCCCTCGTAGAGGCGATCGACAGCGGCGGCGACCTCTCGCGTCCGGCCCTGGTTCAAGCCATGGTCCGGGGCGAGAGGGAGTAGGAGGCGGTCACCTCCTTCTGCGAAGCAGTCATGCTAGCGAAGGAGGTGGCGGAACGGTTGAGGGAGAGAACTTCACACCCCAGCCGCCGCGGGAGACGCTCCGGGCGTCGGGAGCCGCGTGACGACTCCCGGTCACCGTAGGCGCGGGCCTGCGGACGGAGAGTAATGGGTAGCTCACCGTCCGATCAGGACCAGGCCCGTGCCGGACGGCGCGTACGTGTTCCACGCGCGCCTCAAAGAGATGTCAGCATAAAGGAAGGGGCCCGCCAGGGCCGAAGCCTGCCGGGGGTGCGGGATTGTCCGAAAGGGTTACCGCTACCCCGGAACATAAAGGGCTAAGGAAGGAACACGGATGGGTTTTAGTCAGTAAGAGTCTGACACTCCCTTCGCTCCACCCAGAGCGGGAGGGGTCATTTGATGATTTCCCATCCATAAAAAAAAAAAAAAAAGGTAGCTCATAAAGTCATAATAATGTTAAAACCAGTGCTTACCATCCCACTAACGCCTTCAAGTATCGTTGTGTTCATAACGGGCATGAAGTACCTCGCGCGAGCCAGCAGTATGAACGCGGTCCTCCATTTTTCTTTGTAGCCGTCCATGAGTCTGTAAAATAAAGATAACGTTTGATATACAGGGTGAAATTGAATTCATGGGCATCCTTTTAATGGGGTAATTGTACCCATAGTTATGAAAAACTTATACTATGGGACCAAACCTGAAATCGCGAAAAAAAAATCAGCTCGTCCCCACATTTTGACGAGTTATGTGAACATAAATGCAAGGAACAGCTGATTTTTTTTTTTTCGCGATTTTAGGTTTAGTAGGTAAAAGTTGTTCATAATGATGAGTACAATGACCCCTTAAAAGGATGCCCATGAATTCAATTTCACCCTGTATATTATACACTAGCAGCGCCACGCGGTATCACCCGCGTAAGTTTCGATCCCGTGGGAATATCGGGATAAAAAGTATCCTATGTGTTAATCCTGGTTATAAACTATCTGTGTGCCTAATTTCATTCAAATCTGTTCAACGGTTTACGCGTGATTGAGTAACAAACATCCAAACATCTTCACAAACTTTCACATTTATAATATTACTAGCTGCGCCCCGCGGTTTCATCCGCATAAGTTTCGATCCCTTGGGAATATCGGGATAACAAGTAGCCTATATGTTAATCCAGGGTGTCAGCTACCTCCATACAAAGTTTAATCAAAATTGGTCCAGCTGTTTGAGCGTGAAGAAGTAACAAACGTATAAACACACACACACACACACTCACAAACTTTCGCCTTTATAATATTAGTGTGATAGTACGATATTGATATCTTTAAACAGCAGCGGTGCTATTCTGTAAAAATCTCACCGCGATAAACTATGTAAAGTGAGCTATCATTGCCCTCATGCTAGGGACTGCCACTATTGACAGCTCTTTACTTCTGTTTTCACGGTGAGATAAATTACAGAATTTGCACAACTGTGCTGCTGGGGAGTTTGTTGCGCCACTTCTTCTTCCCAGCGAAAGCACTAGGAAGTGCGGTGAAGGGCGAACGTTTTGGGGACTGTCTTATGTAATTTTTACCGACTTCAAAAAAAGGAGGTCTAAAAATAAGTCTTCTTCATCCATAAGTATTATATTTTGACAAACACTGGACACGACAACACTCAGAACGAACTGCGCTCGACTGCGGACAGGCCGACAGGCAGATCGCGCCGCTCCCCGCCCCGCGCTGCCAGACTGGCCAAGCACTTAGAATTATCAAGCTGAGGTGACAGTGGTCACTTCAGCTTGTTAACTCTAAGGCTGAGACCAAACGAGCGTAATTTTTTGAGCTGTGAGTCGCGTACCATGAGTCGCGGAATTTACGCTGCAATCAGTTTCATACTAAAGTCCTGTTTGTACATACTACACGGCGACGCAAAATGAGTTGTCTGTTGACTCACGCGCGTTATTTCAACCGAATTGCGCTCGGGGTGAGGGAGGTTAGCGAGGCAAGCGTCAGTTATGTTACAGAATGCGACCGAAGTTACGTCCGTCCGTCTGGCAGCCAAACCGAATTTCAGTTGAACGTTAATTGCGATACTCAAAATACGTGACTCACATCTCAAAAAATTACGCTCGTTTGGCCTCAACCTAAGTCTACGTTTGCACGGACGTAAAAATATCCCGCGCACAGGATCTTGAACGCATTGTTTAGCGCCGAGAGTTCAAAATCCAACAGTGTATTTTTTCGACGTGCTGGGATGCACTCTGTAGAATTCAGCTTTTTAGTTTACAAATGTGAAAGATTTTGTAGACGATTTAGTTCTTGGTACGTGTTTTTTTACGATTTGTCACTTTGAATTACTTTTAACCATATAAGTTGTACATATTTTTGTAATCACCTTTTAACATCCTTTATTTTGATACCCCACTACATAGGTTTTGAGAAAAAAAATTTTTGAAGGCATATTATGGCGCCAAAACTCCGCCAATTTGGTTTTTTTTTTTATTTTGATATACCCCGTGTCACTCTCACAGTAAATACGAATCTAACGACACCTCTCAAGCTAAAATCCATCGAACCGTTCAGGCCGCAGAGCGTGCCAAACAATTATACATACATACAAACATACATACATACATACTCTCGAAAAACATAACCCTCCTTTTGGCGCAGTCGGGTAATAATCCAGTGCCCAATATTTTTCTATGTTGGTAATCTTGTCTTAGGTTAGGACTTACGTTGAAATATCCATCGAAAGTCTCCGGAGCTCTTTCCCAGTAGCCAGGGCGGTCCATTTCATCAGCTTTTTTCCCAATTGTGCGAGATGGTATCTGTTTCTCATCAACTGTAGGGCCACCAGCGAGGGCATGACGGGATACTTGGTGGCACCCATCGCCGCATCTTCTTCCTCGTCTGGAAAAAAAAACCGCGTTGAAATCAGTTCATCGGTCTGGGAAGGCTGCCAAGGAGAGACAGATAACGACTTCTTAGTTATAACATGCCACTTTGGGCTTTGGGGATTTATGCCTTAATTAAAAGAAAGAATGAAAAGATTGAAGTAGGGACCGCCGAATGGGACAGACGTGTCGTGTCCCGCTTTTGGTTTTAACTTGACGCAATGTGCACACGTGGCGGACTCGGAGTTTGAAACTCGAATTTGAAATACGAACGCTGCAGCGCTTATGGTTTTTAGTGGGTGCAAATTAAAACACCTTAAAAAGGTGGTAAAGTGGCATACGTGTGTTCCTGATCTACATGCCCGAGGCCTAGGCCTGCCGACCGAGGATCTTGGTGACGTCGAAAATCTGGTGAGATCTTTCCATAATTATATTTCAGGGATCTCCATTGGAAGCTGTATCCGGCTGCGTTTTAGTTTGATATTTTCGACTTTTGAAGCCACGCGAATTTAACATCATTGTAAGCTATAAATAACTAAGCTTTAGGGAAACGTTTGCATATTATATATAGTCGGAGGGTGGGATAAACTAATACACTCTATTATTCTAACTTAAAATACGGTATCGCTTTAGAATTCGTACTTCACTATTTCCTTAATTTAACATTGTACTAAATTATTGCATAGCTTGTAAGTCAAGTTTGTATTCGCGTCAATATTTTGGACTCGAAGTTCAAAAAAAAAAGGTTAATTAACAAAAAACACATTTCTAAGATTTCATAAGTAGGTACGAAGATCATAAATTTACGCTCGCCTGTCAGCTTTAGTGGTTCAAAAACCCAACACATGTGCCGAGAAGGTCTCGAAATACCATAAAAACAAAAGGGTTTTTAAAATGGCAATAGTATGACAAAAGACGGGAACTGCTTGTTTAGAGCTATAGCGCATCAAATAAATAACGTGTCTGTCCGACAAGACCTCGCTTCATATGTTTTGGAGCATCGAGATGACGACAGAATTCACCTAGCACTTCTAAATAATATACAAGAATTTCGCCATAACAGCAATCTATCCCAGGAACAAAGGATAACAAAATACATAACCACCCAGTTTAACAATACGTTCTGGGGAGGAGAGGACATTCTAATCGCCGCGGCCGAGTTCTATCTTGTAAATTTGCACGTGCACACGGATACAAGAGACACACTTGCAACCCACGTGAAGAGCAAGGCCAACCCACGAAACCCCAGTCTCAAACGAAAATCCCCCAATTAGCTAGCTCATTAACACAGTATGAACGGCAAGCATTAATGTATACACAGTTATCAGACGTAGTCGCAGATGTTACTGGGTTCACAATACTTAGAAATCAGCCGTCTACCGCAATAAAATATACTTGCCCAGACTTGCGTATTGCAACTTGGAACGTCTGTGGGGCCTCAAAACCGGCCAAAAAAGATAAAATAGACGCTGAACTTTCAATTAGGGGCATTCATGTAGCCTGCATACAAGAATCAGGTATGAACTCTGGAGCATTCAGCTCTACCCACTACGCATGGCACCTCTATGGAACCGCAGGTAAAGCGCACCGGGGACTTGGGATTCTAATTAGAAAAGATACCCAAATTGAATTAGTTAACAGAAAAAGGGATACATACGCGATGTCAGCTACTCTTAAGATTGACAGGGGAAATGACAGGCCTGCTCATCTGTATATAATCAATTCTCACATCAACAGTTGTACATCTATAGCAAACAGATCCTTCACAGGCTTATTAAACTTGATCAGACAAAAACCAAGGAAATGTACTTTAATAATTCTTGGCGACTTTAACGCTCATATTGGTCGACATGATACACAAAGTTTCCAACGCAAAGGACTGATCCAACAAAACCTACACCATGACCTTTCTAACTACAATGGGGAAATGTTAATGGATATAGCCAACAGGGAAAACTTGAAATAGAAACGACAAAAGCGAGATCATCATTCAGGATAACATGGTCAAAGGGCACTCAGAAATCTCAATTGGATCACATTATAACGCCACGTGCAACAAAAAAACTCTTCGAACATATTAAAGGCGAATGGGCCGCTAGGGGCACATCCGACCATAAAATAATCTGCGGTCTGCTAAGAATAAACAGAATTTCAAACAAAAAAGATACCACAAAACACAATAATACACAAAGACAACAGCAAGCCGTGAAGGAAACAACAATTGCGGCCAAGGATTTCAACTATAAACAGTGCTATTACGCCGCCCTTAATAGTAAATTCACGAAAAAAAAAATATCAAGAACGCGTAACAAAAAAACTAAAAGATATAGGAATCAACTCAACGGACGAAAACATTGAAATACCCTGGAATACCATAACGGAAATATTAAAGGCGGCTGCCCAGGAAAGTCTGATTTTTCAGCCAGTTCTCTCCAGAGACCATCGACTAGCTCTTGCTTACCTACAAAAGGCGAAATTTTTACAAAGTAGGCAACCAGATAATCCAAATAGGCACAACCTAGTAAAAGAACGTCAGGCAATACTTCAAAAGGTCAAATATCAGGAAGAGCAAAAAGCATGCAGGACCTGCCTCAACGGCCTGGGAAAAAACCACCCTGCAAAACGCATGCAGATGTTACACTTTTTTTACGGCAGAAACAAACTTCAAACCTAACGAAAAAAATCTACTTATATACCGATGACCAAATGGGAGCAAATATTAAAAAAAATCCGAGGGCCATCTTATACCAATAGTTAATATAAAAAAGCCGATAACCGAAGTACAGTGTGATGGACCCACTGCGGATGACGTAATGGGAATCATTAATAAAATGCGGAACGGGACAGCTCCCGGAACTGACCAAGTGGTAATCGAGCTTTACAAAGCAATGCCCCAAATAATACTAGAAGCCGTCACCAATCACATGAATAAAGCTTGAACGCTAAACGAAGCACCTGACACGTGACTGGAGACAGTACAGGTACCAATTCCAAAAAACAGTAACCCTAAGGATGTGAATGAATATCGCCGCATATCGGTTTGCAATACGGGTTACAGAATTTACGCCTCCTACGTGCTTAAAAAACTAGCTGAGATAATAACGGAATTAGGTAACTACCAAGCTGCTTTTTTAAATAATAGATCAACAGACGACCATATCTTTACGCTTAAAAGGACCTTAGTCGAAGAATGGCGTGCAGGTAAAAGAATTTATGTTCTCGCCCTCGACATAGAAAAGGCCTTTGACAACGTCGCCTCAATGCACTAAGGGATATCCTATTACAACGAACCAATAAATCGCTAACCAACAGGATAATCAAGGTATGCATGAATGAACGTACATGCATCAAATGGTGTGGCCAGCAAAGTAGTTGGATTATTAAGGGAAAGGGAGTTAAACAAGGTTGCCCTCTGTCCCCTCGCCTGTTTACACTGGTCATCGACGAAGTCCTTAGAACTCTCGAAGAGGAAACCCAATTAATAAAACTTGACCAGGATTGTGAAATCTCACTCCCCCAAGTACTATCATTTGCGGACGACCTTATCATCATTACAGATGACCTAAAAGGGTCAGAAGGTATCGTATACCATATTAAACCCCTACTAGATAGTGTAGGCCTCCAAATTAACGAAACAAAAACAAAAATATTAATTAGAGACCCCATAGCTACACAGATAACGACACACATAACCCTTAATGGAATAAATATATCGACATGTGACGAAATTAAATACCTAGGTACATACATAACGTCTACATTAAGCAGAAAAAGAACTATTAAAAAACGTTGCGAACAGGCCATGAAAAACGCCAAATCGTTAATACCATTCATAACTAACTCAAATATGGACTGAAAATTAGCCAGACTCATGTATCGAATGGTGATCGTAACGTGCATGATACATGGTTTGAAAGTATCGGCACTTACCAAAGCCAACAGGTCAAGACTCAGAAGATACGAGCGAGTTATCATGAGAGACTTGATTAACCACTCTAGGAATAAACCAAGACAAAAGAAAATGCATGAAATCTTAGACGGAAAAACAGTTACCAAACGCATCAAGAATCACAGGATGTGCTACCTCGCACATGTCTACAGGCGCCGCAAACCACACCTGCTGCATGCAGCAATGCAGTACAAGGCCAAATCCAGGAAGTTCGGCCGACCTATTTACACATGGAACGACAATTTAAAACAGGACATGAAGTACTTTGACAAGGAAATCAACTTTTGGATGAATACAGCCGAAGACAGAAGTAAGATCAAGATTGCTGCTAGTGAGATTTACAAAAAACCGGAAACGGAGAGTAGCGAAACATCCGATGACGACATGGAAAACAGCAACATCCAACACACCACAACAGAGCAACGACATACAAAAGAACCGAGAAGGCAGTAGAATTCCGCCAAAAGACTCAACGGTGAAGCTCGACCTGAACCAGCCTGACGGCAAGGTCGTTAAAAGATGCCCATCCATAGATATAATTACCCGTCTCTCCACTAGTCCAATGTTTACTCTAAGATGCATATCCGGTAGGCTCTTAAATCCTTACCTATCCCTCGGGCACGTCTTCCCTACCATTACCGCGCCCCCCGGTCTATTCCTTGATATGCAATGGTCGCTGTAGCACCATGAAAATGAGGCTACAGGAGCTAGTGCGAATCTTGGGGTTCATTCGATTAATCGAGTCTGGTTTAACCAAGCTGAGATCGGTGCAATTCATTCATTCATTCATAATTAAAAGAAAGAATGAAAATGCATTTATTGGCTTTCATATTGATCGTTCTGGGGGCCTAAAAAGGCCACTTTGGCAGAATCATAAAAGGATAACATTATGAATCATAATGAAAGTCGTAAAGTGGTGGCAAACTGACAATTCATAATATTATTTGACATTAAAGCAATTCATATTTTGCGGACCATTTTACGAATCTCCATACAAAACTGTCAAACAGATGACTTGCGTGATATGAAATTGTACGCAAATAATGTTATGAATTGCCAATTTGTGACCATTAACTATACGACTTTTATTATGATTCATAATGTTATCCTTTTCTGATTCTGCCAATGTGGCCTTTTCAGGCCCCCTGATCACAGCTGACATTAATGCTTGTTAGTTATTCGTGAAAAAAAAAAACTACAGCAGCAACACACGCACATGGTTCCGTAGTTGGGATGAATATTAGCGCTCGCGCAGTATCTATTGAATTATCGACCGCTATCAAAGGCGGATACAGACAACGCATGCATCGCAATGTGTGGACGTTCATATTCGTGGTGAGGCATGTGCTACGCACGTGTAGGGTCAGCCAGCGTATGTCGGCAAACGCTCCACGATCAAAGATTACGCGTGGACGTAGCCAAACACTCAATACATGAGGCGTGTCCCGCGTACGGCATTGGTTGGCTCGCTCTGTACTCGCGTAGCACATGCCTCGCCACAATTGAAGGTACGCATATCGCGAGGCAAGTGCTTCGCACGCGGTTGGACCGACCCGAGCATGCGTCAGTCGACCTGAGCATGCGTTGGTTTTATTTTTCATCATCGTCATCATCATAATTTCAGCCGAAGGACGTCCACTGCTGGACATAAGCCTCCCCCAAGCACCTCCGCTTCGACCGGTTTTGTGCTTCTTGCATCCCACGAGTTCCTGCGGCCTTCACAAGGTCGTTGGTCCACCTTGTGAGAGGCCTTCAAACGCTACGTCTTCCGGTACGCGGTCGCCACTCCAGAACCTTTCGGCCTTTATTTTTACTCGAGGCAAAATATATCGAAGCGTGTGTTGCGAGGCGTGCGCGGCGAGCGGCGGTGCGCAGCGCATGCCTCGCAATGTCTATTGTCTGTATCCGCTTTAAGAAAGATTCTACGACCTGTAACTACATTGTTGAAGTTTCAGCTGATATACGTAAAGCCCTTATCCCGCAATCAACGCTTTTTATAAATTGGACGTCCTGTCCTGTCAGTGACTTAACATTGGTAACAAGGTGTTATAAATGCCACTAATATGGCCATACAGCAAAAACTTGCCGGGAAATCATTAACGTATAGAGGTATGAGGAACAGGGTGTAAAGTTCACTCATACTCTATAGAAAAGGGAGGATCCTCCGACCAGACGGGTGTTGTGTCTGGCGGGCAACTGCCCGATGATTCATGTCGGGCCGTTGTATCTATGCTATTTGCGCGGTAAACTCTGCTTGCGAGATGCAGGATTTGCGTGACGTCAATATGAGTTGTTATGCGCATGTGGCGTTGTAGATACCGCTACAAACGTGTGGTTACTGAGGTGACGCTGGCCATTTGATGTCTTAATATATTTCAAGGCAACCGGTCCACTTAAGCCACACAACCCATCAACTCCTAGCCTTTTCCCAACTATGTTGGGGTCAGCTTCCAGTCTAACCGGATGCAGCTGAGTGAGCGACTGCCTATCTAAACTCCACAACCCAATTACTGGATAATACGATAGCCCTTTGTAAGACTGGTTGGCAGGCTTTTGGGCTTCTGACGACCCGTAATGACTGTCAAAGATCAAAGAATGACAACCGAGACCAACGGCTTAACGTGCTTTCCGAGGCACGGAGGGGTCTTGGCATATAAAGATGGTCACCTATCAACGGACCAACCGCGGCAAGCGTAGCTTAACCTGATCGATCGACCCGTGCGGCTGCTGTAACTTAGCCACAAAAACTATGGAAGTCTAAAATCTTTGTTTTCATATTCTGCAATAGTCCTGCACCAACCCCTTGGGTGCATTAGCATAGTGTATAGGTGCATATATTGAAAACGTCTAACGGGCCTTTGTGAGTTAGCTTCAGCCCCTCGTACGCCTTCCAAAGGTCCAGGACCTTAGGGTCCCGGGATATGATTTGCCTTGGGCACAGATTACCGAAGCAAGGAAAACCTGTTCTGGTTGTTCATAGACGACTCTGCCTTGGAGTGTAAATGTGGTACTGTTCCACAAACGATGGGACACTTAATATCGTTTCCTGCGTGTTCTGTCAGCTGTACGTTACAGGAACTGGTGGACGCTAGTTATGGCGCCAAACACGTAGTCGAATTCTGGGCCGAGTACATTTAAATAGCCATGATCGTTTAGATTTAAAAATACTTACCAGCCATGTTTGCTGACTATGATTGGTTTCGGTTTCGGCTTCTTTCTAATATCGGTGTCCTTTTCTAATATTGCTATGCCTGATGTGCTTGAAAATAAAACATTTTTCTTAAGACTATTTCATTTTGGGGCAGACGGGACGGGTCAGGTACTGTGCAAAATTGCAGCTCAATATTTTACTTTACATCATTGTGATTTGGATAATTGAATACGTTGAAAAATGGAAAAATGCAAATTTTATCTCATAGTTTAGGCTGACATTATGACTTGTGACAGATTTTTTTATATTTATGTCAAATTTGAAAATATTCTTCGTTGTTGTATGACGTTAACAGAAAATGAAGAATTTTTTTAAGTCAGTTTCTTTTAAGCTAACTTCTAGGGCACGATCACACGTACGACAACCAGGAGACCACGAATTTGTATGAAAATGAATAGTCTAAAATCATACGGACCACATTTGGCTGTCAAAATCAACATCAAGACGACGAGCTGGCAGCGAGCCACAACGATCTGTCAGTCTACAAACACTAGCCACAACGAAACCACATCGCAACTGCAAAAAGTTGCAGAAACACTATACACACGCAACCACTGCTTATCCACATTTAGTTGCTGCGATATGGTGTGTTTGTGGTACGTGTGAACGGCCCCAAAGCATTCTACTCTCTTATTCGGTTCGGCATGATTCGGCACAGCCGCATCCGTGCGGTAAAATCCATACTAATACTATAAACACTTTACTGTGGTGCGTGTTCCGACACACCATCTCGAGAAGTTCGTCAAGGAAGAGTTCTGGCCGAAGGGTGTTGTGTACCGCCGGTTTCGTAGCCGGCTACATGACACCAGTCAGCGAAACACGACGCAGACACTTCGTGTTTAGTTTTTTTTTTTTTTCGTAAATACGTGTCCTAAATTTATTTAACCGTTTACCTTAATTAACAAAAAAAAAATGACACGTATAGTTTTAGTTAAGTTCGGTTTTAATTTTGTTATTCGTGTTTAGTTACTTTCTTAGTGTAATTATAATGTTGCATGTATTTGTAGTATTTTTTAAGATATATTAATATGGTATTTTATGTGTTTTATATGGGCCTTGATGCCTGAAATAAATGGACAAATCACACTAATATTATAAATGCGAAAGTTTGTGAGTGTGTGTGTGTGTGTGTGTTTATATGTTTGTTACTTCTTCACGCCTAAACCACTGAACAGATTTAGATGAAATTTGGTATAGAGATAGATAGAGTCCCGGAAAAGGACATAGGATAGTTTTTATCCCGATATTCCCACGGGATCGACATTTACGCGGGTGAAACCGCGGGGCGCAGCTAGTGGATAATTAAATAAATGTGATGGTGTGTCTATCTGTCTGTCTGTTACCTCTTTATGTTTAAACCGCTGAACCGATTTAGATGAAATTTGGTATAGAGATAGATTGAGTTCCGGGAAAGGACATAGGATAGTTTTTATCCCGATATTCCTACGAGGTCGAGACATAATGCGGGTGAAACCGCGGGGCGCGGCTAGTCGAACATAATTATGTAGATCATCATCTTCATTTCAGCCGAACGACGTCCACTGCTGGACATAGGCCTCCCCCAAGCACCGCCACTTCGACCGGTTGCGTGCCTCCCGCATCCAGCAGATTCCTGCAGTCTTCGCAAGGCCATCGGTCCACCTTAAGGTCATAGCACACATATCAAATCGGAAAGGGATCGGCACCGTATCGCCTTTCGCGTCGCCGTCAAACAGGCGTCAACCTAACGTAAGCACGTAACCAAAGCGGATCAGCAGCTCCAATACGTCGACTCGGCTACGGCTAGGCGACGCCGCGCTTACGGCTCGCCAACCGCTAGTTGATGGTGCAGCAGGCAGGCCGGAGGGGTGAGAGGGTAAGGCTGCACGAAAAGACGTAAGCTCGGGTACGGAGAGACGTAAGCGCGGGGATAACGAGCCGTAAGCGCGGGGACGACGAGCCGTAACGCACCGCACCGCGGTTTGTGAGCTTGTCCCGAGGCGAGGCGATTACGATACAATTCCGATTAGTGTGCGTTGCAGTAGGGAGTTTTATACAAAGAATACTGAACGGCTCGTGTTGATACGGTGCCGTTCCCTTTCCGGTTTGATACGTGTGCTACGACCTTTATGGGAGGCCTTCCATCGCTACGTGTGCATGGGCCCTTATATTAGACAGTTGTGTGTAAAGCTCTGGCCACACTGATTCGAATCTCGCACGGAAGAATAAGAATCAATGATGACACAATCGGTACGAGTGATTATCGTCACGCATCCCGCGCAGACTTCGCCTTCGTTTGACTAGAGCACACAGAAATAGATACACCTAGATAACGCAAGAGCAACTACTTCGCGTGCCAAAAATCGCACCAGCTTACGTTCAAAAATCGTAAGCCGCCACTTTCGCGCTCAGTCCTGTGTACCGCTGGCTGGGTGAGCGTGAGCGAGAGCGCGAGCTTGTGACGTCATAGTAGGTAGTCAAAAAATGGCACGCTTGGTTTTCATACAGTTCGTGATACTTGCGTTATCTAGGTCTATCTATATCTGTGCTAGAGCCACATGCGTAACATACTATCAGTAGCAATGGCTTTCATTTTGACAGTTCAACAATATTCATTGCGTTATTTACGTTGTTGAGCAGACATATATTTCGAACATATGAAGCAATGGATTAGCAATATCCTTCAAAAGGATTCAGATTGAGATTGATAGTGTGTTACGCAATTAGGGTGCTGGTCAACGCCCGTAAAGTAGTTAATAATATTTTGGTAAGTATAAAAAAAAAAATTGGTAGTATTTGCATTTTTTTCGGCATCAAAACAGTACCCTGTCTAGTTTTCTTTATGGAGGAGAAAGAAGATACTTACGTAGAAAAACAGCAAAAATAGAATTATCGCCCCCGGGTGGGCTCGAACCACCAACCTTTCGGTTAACAGCCGAACGCGCTAGCCATTGCGCCACGGAGGCTATCGGTAAAACAGCTGAATATTACGGGCTTCATTCTCACGAACGTGAAAATATTAGGTATTGCGGGATTCACATGTAGTAGTTGAGCATCTAATAGCAATGCTAGTGTTGCCATCTACAGGTAGTAACACTACCTACAAAACCTAGTCTTTAACTGAGACGAAGACTTAATACCTATATCCCTTGAGCCTGGGAATTTAGCTAAAATTACTAATCACTTAGTTCTTGGGAAATAACGTCGTGTTCACACTGAGACACTTTTAGTCGCATCTAAGTTGAAGTGTTAAAATCCGGCCGCGCCAAATTTGCCAAAGATGTAAATAACAATGGACGCTCGAAATTGAATAAAATCGATGTACCTATATCGATTTTGAAGAACATTTATTTTAAGTAATCGGAGATTTAGACGAAAACAAAAATTATTTATAATAAATGTTCTTGTATATCGATTTTATTCAATTTTGAGCAGCCATTGTTGTTTACATCTTTGGCAAATTTGGCGCGGCCGGACCTTATGTTAGCTACTGTTAATAGTCTGTGAATAGTCGCGTCGTACTCTAACTAGTCCCCGGAGTGGAGACCGCGTACCGGCAAGCGTAGTGTGGGACGCCCCCCAGCTAGATGGACGGACGACCTAAAGGAGGTGGCTGGGGTAGACTGGATGCGGAAGGCGGACGACAGGGTGTTGTGGCGCAGTCTGAGAGAGGCCTATGTCCAGCAGTGGACTGCGATAGGCTGAGTGATTGACTCGTAACTAACGAATAGTCAACAAAAAAAAAAGTAAATCGTCAAGTGTCCCATACAAAACTCCAATACTTACTCGACCCAAATGTATGGGACGGCTGAATTTTTTTTCGCGATTACGATGTTTAAAAAAGTTGTTCAATTTGATGGCCAAATGGTGTTCTTATAACAAAAAAAATAAACCTCCGAAAAAACTGAAAAGCAATAAATAATAAACCTTTTTTATTTAACCTTCATGGACCTAAATAATTTTGAATCGGCGCCAAACACACCCTCCTCCGTTTTTTCGTCGGTTAAAAACGAAAATGTGGAACCAACGACACCGACTCCCGAAATTAAAGTTATTTATTAATTTGTAAGTAATGTTTTTTTTTGAAGTCGGTTGTTTTTTTTTTGTAAAAAAGTTTTTAAGCTGATATTTCAAGTGGCTACATACAATAACTGCGGCCGATGACCCAACAAAAAACAATCGGTAAATTAATTTATAATAATATGTTTAGTATATATCGATACCCATCGATTTACCCTATTTAACTTATTTATATTATTTTTCAGTGAGCAGTGGTGGCCCAGTGGTATCAGCCGCGACTTACAAGTTGTAGGTCGTAGGTTTGAACCCCGACAGGCGCTTTACTTTGTGTAAATTATTTCATCACCACTGCTCTCAAAACGGTGAAGGAAAACATCGTGAGGAAACCGGCATGTCCTAGAACCAAAAATTCGAAGACATGTGACATCCACCAACCCGCACTGGGCCCGCGTGGTGGGTTACGGCCCACTCCCTCTCACAGAGAGGAGGCCTGTGTCCCAGCAGTGGGAACGTTATAGGCTGATTATGTGATACCCATCGTGTCTGCAGAGTCTAGTTAGACAATTTCAAATAACTCTGTATGTCTCAGTCTGTGTAAGATTTTAGACACTTTAAGCGCACTCTCTCAGGATTACAGCGCGGCGGCGGCGCAGTAATTGCCTAAAATTGGCTTTTTAATACACTTACCGTAACACCACCTTGGCAAGGCTAAATAATGAATGAACTTGGCGAGAGTTTTAGGATGTGTTCTTCATAAAGACTTTGTCTCTGGGGTGAGCAAGCATATAAATGGTCAAAAAAAAAAAAAATTGTTTGATCCCTGTGTTTTTGGTTTCTACGAGTAGGTATCTCAAATTGACGCGTATTTTTTATTTAAATATGGCAACAATTTTTCTCTAACAGCTTTTGTTTTTGAGTTACAGCTAACTAACCTCATTTTCTATATTTACTTAGATTTGCGTTTTTTATTGGACACTGAAATATATTTTGCTGTTGTTTTCGAACCTCGAAACCATCATGACGATTGCTACTTCTGCGTTGTGAAAATAAACGGAATTAACCCTGGAAATCGAAATAAGTGGTCACATCCTAACTTATCTTCTGCTCAACGACCTCAATTAAAATTTTGTAAACATAATGTATTAATTTTCTGTATTTTTTTTGTCAATAGATATAATAAAACTGCATATTTCAAAAGGTAAAGCTGTTAGCCATCTCCCAGTATTTTTTTCATAGTCAGGGCCACAAAAATACCCATTAACAGAAAAAACATAAAGGAAATAAGACTTGTGTTGACCAGTGTAATCGGGATATAGTGTTCAAAAAAAAAATAAAAAAAAAAGAGGGAGTGGGCTATAATAACAGTTGGTAGATGTCACATAAAGCCCGAAAGTCTGATAACCAGTCTTACCAAGGGGTATCGTATTACCCAGTAACTGCGTTGTGGAGGTCAGATAGGCAGTCGCTCCATGTAAAATACAGGTATTCAGCTGGATCCGGTTAGACTGGAAACCGACCCCAAGATAGTTGGGAAAAAGCTAGTCAGATGATGAGATGTCACATGTCGATGTTTTCCTTCACCGTTTTGAAGGCAGTGGTGATGAAATAATTTACACAAAGTAAAGCGCCTGTCTGGGTTCGAACTTACGACCTTCAACTCGTAAGTCGCGTTTCCATTGGGCCACCACTGCACAAGCTTGTAAAAAAATGGATGCTGTCCCAAGGCCCCGGCGAGATTCGAACTCACGATCCTGTTTACTAGACAGGCGCCTTAACCAACTAAGCCACGGCGCCTATGATATGCTACTTCATTAAGGGCGGGTTGTTTCACGTCCACTTGACGCGCACGTATACGTCAAAAATGGCGCTAACTATCGTCAAAACAAAACACGCGTTGTTTCAATTTACAATTACAAACATATGGCCTTGTCATACGTCAAATAATAACCAGTGATCGGAATAGCCTGAGTATATTTACCTAAACTTCGGAGAACAGAGACAGAAAGTGGAGACTTCCTTAGGACGACATTTTTTTTCCCGGAATTCGGGAAAAATCTTAAATAAGTTGAAAATAAGCTTTATTTAAGATGGGTAAAGGCTATTTTTAACTTGCAATTACCAAATCTTCGGGGTTTTCACGTAAAATCCCGAAATAAATAGTCATAACTTTAATTCATGTATTCCAATTATATGTAATGTTTACAACGGTTAGTTTAAAGATCGTAAATATAATTCGAATACTTGAATTAAAGTTAGTCTATTTATTTCGGGATTTTACGTGAAAATCTCGAAAATATGGTAATTGCATGTTTATTTAAAAATAGCCTTTACCCATCTTAAATAAAGCTTATTTTCAACTTATTTAAAATTTTTCCCGAATTCCGGGTAAAAAAAAATGTCGTCGTAAGGAAGTCTCCGATTTCCGTCTCTGTTCTTTAAACTTTAGGTTAATATACTCAGCCTATTCCGATCACCTATAATAACAGTACTTGACGTACCTACGTTACGTTAACCAACCGTTTGAAACAACCGGCCCTAATACCTACGTTGTACAGTCAACCGCACGTGTGTAATACTTTAACCTTGAGCTGGTCTAGCGTAGTACTAGTCCGGTCAGTATTTATTATTTATTATTATCAGCCATTTCTGTCCCACTGCAGGGCAAAGGCCTCCCTTCCCTCCTTCCACTTATCCCTATCCAGTGCTGTTACACGCCAATCCTTGTGGAAAGAGTCGAGTTCGTCCCGCCATCTCATTATAGACCGGTCAGTATACGGAGTTTTAATAGAACACGAGGGCGATTCTACTCCCTAATCACGAAATTCTTAGTTCCAGCTGATATTACGGGGGTTTCCTACCCCGTATCATTAAGGACATATGAGGGCTTATGGCTAGTAATAACAGCCACACGGGTCTTTCGATCAGGTTGAGCTACGCTTGCCGCGGTTGGTCCGTGGATGGGTGACCATCTTTACATATCAAGAGCCGTTAAGCCGTTGGTTCCGGCTGTCATTCGTGGATCTTTGACAGTCGTTACGGGTCGTCAAAAGCCCGAAAGTCTGACAACCAGTCTTACCAAGAGGTATCGTGCTACCCAGTAACTGGGTTGTGGAGGTCAGATAGGCTGTCGCTCCATGTAAAATACTGGGATTCAGCTGCATACGACTAGAAAAGAATAGAATACCTACTCTTTATTATGTACACCATATAAATTACAGACATAAATATAGAAACTTTACAATGGGTGACACAATCGGCGGTCTTATCGCTAAGAGCGATCTTTTAAAGACAACCTTTGGATGGATTATATCAATACTGGCTAGCTAGGCTAGAATGGATACTGACCCCAAAAAAAGTGGGGAAAAGGTTAGTCAGATCATGAGTTAGTTAGTCGTTTAGTTTGAAACTGAAACGATTTACCCACAGTCATTTGGCCCATGAACCGTTGGTCAATATTATCTTTAACCCATGAACGTTTCATCCAAAGAACTTTTCACCCATGAACGTTTCGCCAACATAACTCTACGCCAGTGAACGCTTAACCAACAGAACGTTTTGACTAATAACTTTTCACCCAAAGAACAATTGACCCATGTCAAATAGAACTTACGATGCAAGAGCGACCGAAGCGAGCTCGGGACTTGGGGCACCCCGACTCGGACAGGTTAGGTTCGAAGGGGATGACGGCGGCCCAAGTGAGCGAGCAAAACGAGCGAAGGGCACCCCGAGGTTAGGTTCGGTTAGGTTACTTTAAACCCTTTTCACAGAAACAGGGGCCCCGCGAAGCGGGGCTCCGTCGACTTTCACCTTTCCCGGTGTCTGTTGGCCTTGTCCTTTGGGTGAAAAGTTATTTGTCAAAACGTTCTGTTGGTTAAGCGTTCACTGACGTAGAGTTATGTTGGCGAAACGTTCATGGGTGAAAAGTTCTTTGGATGAAACGTTCATGGGTTAAAGATAGTATTGACCAACGGTTCATGGGCCAAACGACTGTGGGTAAATCGTTTCAGTTTCGTTTAGTGTAGTACCTAATAAATGCGAATCTTGGGGTTTATTCGATTAATCGAGTCTGGTTTAAACATGCTGGGATCGGTGCAATTCATTCATTCATTCATAGTATAAAAGTATTAAAGGATAGATGTAATTTCGATTTAATAATCGCTCGAATCTACATGACGTTCGCCTCAGATAATAGAAGATAGATTTTTTTCCATCATAGGGACCCCAACCGCACAAAATGCTTATACCTACTTCGATCCCTTTATGTGCAACGCATCCACCATTGAACTAGTTGATGTATGGGACCTATGGGGTGTGTTCTATGGTAAAAGCTATGTTCATTATACAAATTATGGAGTCGCACAGTTCTCGAGTAGCACGCTTGTCACCATATCTATAGGTGTGAATGATTGTAAATGAGCTACTATGTTTTATGGAGTTGGTATTCAATTTATTGCATTGGAAAAGGTTTAGATACAATGTGTTATTGAAATAATTTGAAATCAGAAGCTAGTGCTGTTCCACAAACGATGGGACACTTAATATCGTGCCCTGCGTGTCCTGTCAGCTGTTCTGCACGTTACAGGAACTGATGGACGCTAGTGATGGCGCCAAAATAAAAAAATAAGTTTAAAAGTAAAACCCGACTACTGCAAAGGATGAAACAAGAAAGTACCTTCCCGTGGTCGCATGCTACCATAGCTTATAAGTATATTAGTACAGTAGCATGCGACCACGGGAAGGTACTTTCTTGTTTCATCCTTTTCAGTAGTCGGGTTTTAGTTTTTAAACTTATTTTGTTCTATCATCTTCTTAATACCAATCAAATACCAAGTTTTAGTTGTTGGTCTACTAGTATTTACGCCACTTTAGCAGGTTGGAGTAACATTTACCCATTTGTGTCCGGAGACGTTTCAGCGGGTCAACTGCGTAACACTTTATCAATCGGAATCGGTTTCATTTTGACAGTTCAACAACATTCATTGCGTTATTTACGTGTTGAGAAGGCAATTTTTTCTAACTTATGACGCAATGGATTAGCAATTTGCTTCAAAATGATTCAGATTCCGATTGATAGTGTGTTACGCAATGACTTGCTTACCAAGGTACAGATTTATTATTTCGTATCTAAATACAAAATCAATCCATTAGTAATTCCGTGTACGCACATACCTCCTCGGATTGAAAAGCGAAGGAGGTGTGAAAGAGGGTTGCAGGCTCTTTGTCAGGTTATAATAGCCATTGTACGGCTGTGTCACGCGTTCCATAACCCACCCAGCTTACAAAGACCCCTTATCACCCCTTAACAACCCCCCGCGGTAGAACAAAACTGGGGTCGCAAAGGGGGGAAGGGGTCAAGTGAAAATGGTTACGATATTCCGTATTATAAGTGAGTTTATTATTTTTAAAGTTAGGAATCTCTTTCTGTTTTAAGAGGGGTTTGAAGTGTCGAGAAATTCTTTAATGAATCTCTGTATGTTCGTGTTTCTTTTTTTTTATCCGTGTACATGTTTAATTTGATTATCGTGTAGGATTTATCTCGGCTCAGTTGTTGTCAAAATGAACACGAGTCTTACTTCTTCGAAATGATAATAATAATAAATGTATGTATTTTGGATTGATAGCCAAGAGCCTCGACCAACACCTAAGGAGGCTCTCGTTGGGCAGCTGGATCAAGGGCTTGATTCAGAAAGCTGTACTTCTGGACACGGCCCGTATTGTTAGGAGGTTCCTCTCTCTGGAGCCCTGACCGAATTTTCTGTTCGGAAACCCTGACGAAATTATAAGAACGTGTGCGCTGAAGAGAACATTTTGTATGAAATGCGTGCATTCGGGGTCTCCGAATCAGGAAACTGGACGTTTGCGGCCGGCCTAAATGCGAAAGTAAGTTTGTTTGTTTGTTTGTTACGCTCTAAAACGGCTGAACGGATTTGGATGAAATTTGGCATATGGGTAGGTCATGACCTGGAGAAGGACATAGGCTACTTATCATCCTGGATCGCAGACGAAGTCGCGGACAACAGCTACCTAGTCTAATATAAAAAGCCACTTGCGTCGCTCATTGGCGACGAAACAATAGAAAATCAATTGTGTCTCATTAGCGGAGCTTGACAGATTATGCATTATTAAATGCATTTGTCAACCAACCGCTTGGCGATGTCTCGAAAAACCAAGTCGTTACTCGGACCCATAGAAATATATCTATGCTCGGTCCCCATTGATGGCTAGTGTTTCAACCCTACAAGGCTCGAACTTATAACTCCCAATAAGAACTCCCATAAAAACTACTACAACCTCTAGCAATATATCTAGTAACTAATAAATACAGCAATGAAGGTAGTTTAATAAGGAATTTAACAAAGAGGCTTTTGAGACGACATTCCTTATCGATTGCAAAGATATTTTGGGTGCGTCTATGCTGAACGGGTGAAGGGGCTCGTGGATAAATAATTACAGTCACACGGTTTGATCGAAGGTTAAGCTACGCTTGCCGCGGTCAGTTTGTAGATGGGTGACCATCCATGACGTACTGACACCCCTCCATGCCTCAGAAAACACGTTAAACTAACTACTAGTCCCGGCTGTCATTCGTAGATCTTTGATAGTCGTTACGGGTAGTCAGCCGGATAGTCTGGCAACCAGTCTTGCAAAATGGTATCGTGTTACCCAGTAACTGGGTTGTGGAGGTCAAACAGACAGTCACTTTATGTAAGGGTCAGTTCACACCGCGACGCGACGCGGCGCGCAGTTTTCAAGATAGCAATACAATTATAGACCTTACCTTCTACACAAAAAGGTACACAATTCTGTGTGCCTACTACGTCGAGCTACGCCGCGCGGCGCCGCGCGGCCCTCCTCACTGATGTGTGCCTTTTTGTGTAGTAGATAAGGTCTATAAATTGTAGTGGTATCTTGAAAACTGCGCGCCGCGTCGCGTCGCGGTGTGAACTGACCGATACAATGCGCGCCACGAACGATGAGATTTGACCCCGCCTCCCGCGCTCTTTTCGCCGCCCCTATGACGTCCCGCGCTGAGACCTCATACTGCTAAAGAGACCTAAAATAGTATACTGCGCAATTCAAACCACGTGGTGCGTCAAGTCTCATCTTTCGTGGCGCTAACTATGCTTACTGGTATTCAGCTGCAACCGGTTAGGCTGGAAGATAAATTAAAGAGTTAAAAGTCTTACAATATTGTCTATTGCTTGATGTGGTAGGTTACATTTCAACACGATAGACAAACAGTATTGCCTGCCCTACGGTTTTGCACGGGCAAATCCCTAGGTCAGGCAACACTGTTAGATACGAACATACGGGCCTGAATTGTTAATCTACGGTCCATCGAACCTAACGAAGGTGGTTGTTTAGTGATTTGTGTTGCAAGATGGCCTAACACATCGATCATGGCCTAACAGCCAAAATAACTTCGCGCCATTCATAACAACATAGCCTTTTCACATAACAAAGATAATAAAAAATACATACTTGTGATAATAATAATATTTTTTTAGGAATAATAATTTTGATGATTTTCACAAATCATGTTTTAGAAGTTTGTCTAAGAGCTGATTTGTCAATAGATACTTTTATCTGAGGAATAAATATTGCCGTTTGACAGCGTTTGTTTAGAAAATAAATCAAACTGTCATAATTATTCTTCAGATAAAAGTAATTTGACTATTGAAAAATCAGCCGTGTAAATTGTGATATAATTTTCTATTGCTTTTATTTTTTGCTAAATGCTCTTGACCTCGATCACGCCTGATGGAAAGCGATGGATGAGGTCTATGATGGAACGAGCATGCCCAGAAGATGCCTAAGGGTCCGTTCACACCGCGACACGACGCGGCGCGCAGATTACAAGATAGCAATACAATTATAGACCTTATCTACTACACAAAAAGGTACACATCAGTGAGGAGGGCCGCGCGCGCCGCGCGACGTAGTAGGCACACAGAATTGTGTACCTTTTTGTGTAGAAGGTAAGGTCTATAATTGTATTGCCATCTTGAAAACTGCGCGCCGCGTCGCGTCGCGGTGTGAACTGACCCTAAGGCACTGGAACTCCCACGCATCGACGAAACACAGCAGGCTGCTTGATGCCGGACTCCGGTGGGAGGGTGGTCGCAAACCAGGCGGGCGTTAGCCCTACCACCGCAAGGGAAGAATTGGCCAGTCAAATAAGGTGTTGGGTATGACTGTCCAGGATGCGCCGAGCGCTCGGTTCAGTTGAGTAACTGGCGGAACAAACTGCGCTACACGAGGAGGCTTCTTCATGCGTCCCAAAAATTGGTTGTGTCGTCAGATTTGATTTCAAACTTTATGGAATCATAATAACTATTGTCACAGTATAGGGCTGCGGCCCAAACAGAAGAGGTGAAGAGGCAGGCCAGCATGAAGTTGGCGAGACGAGGAAGGTGGAATTGGAAGGTAAATCATGGCTGTTACAAGCAAAAAAAAACAGAAACGGACATTACTTGAGAAGGTGTAAACAAAATCAATCTGCCTAGCCTTTTCCCAACTATGTTGGGGTCGGCTTCCAGTCTAACCGGATGCAGCTGAATACCAGTATTTTACATGGAGCGACTGCCTACTGGTTGTCAGACTTTCGGGCTTCTGACGACCCGTAACGACTGTCAAAGATCTACGAATGACAGCCGGGACCAACGGCTTAACGTGCTTTCCGAGGCACGGAGGGTCTTGGTATGTAAAGATGGTCACCCATCCACGGACCAACCGCGGCAAGCGTAGCTTAACCTGATCGATCGACCCGTGCGGCTATTATTACTGCCACAAGCCCCTTGAGAAGGTGTAAACAGTGCAGTAAAATTAAAAACTTAATTTTTGGGACATTAAAGGCTTTTTCAGTATTATTTATTTTTAGTAAGAGCGATTTTCGCAGGCCTCACTGCAAGTAGGTGCAGTCAACAAAAGAGATAAGTATGCAGGATCGTCGGATATAGTTGAAGTTTAGTAAGAAACCGATGGATGTTGTTGACTGAAATTTAATTTGATGATAAATGAGCTGTTTGTTTTCTATTAATAAAGTTAAATTTTATTCGAAAACATCCATAGGTTTCTTACTAAACTTCAACTATATCCGACGACTTATGTATTTTGTTGACTATACATAAAAACATTCTGTTTTATAAAACAGCATCAAAAATACAGATCTCTAGCCATTAAACCACCCTCAGTCACCACATAATTATATACACGACTACTTTTCTAATATTTCGCTCTAGCTCACCCCTCTCCCCTATTTTCTAGGCATGTGCCAACCCTAGTAGAAAGTAATTCAAAAGTACATAGTGTATGCTTTGCGAGGGGACATCCCTATGTGGCAGAAGCTTTGATGTAAGTGAATAGAAATATGTCAAGAGATATGCGTGAGGCATCTTAGTATGCTTGTCTTGTGAGTAGAATCAAGTCCGTCTTTTAACACTTTTTTTTTTCGGTAAGTAAATGATGTAATCTATACTAATAATAATAAAAGATGAAGATAAAGATGAAGATTTTGTTTGTTTGAACGCGCTTATCTCTGGATCTACCAGTCGGATTTGAAAAATTCTTTTAGCATTTGATAGCCCAATCACACTGTAGCGGTATCTACAACGCCACATGCGAACAACGCGTCATACTGACGTCACGCAAATCCTGCATCTCGCAAGCAGAGTTTACCGCGCAACTAGCATAGATACAACAGCCTGACATGAATCATCGGGCAGTTGCCCGCCAGACACAACACCCGTCTGGTCGGAGGATCCTCCCTTTTCTATAGAGTATGAGTGAACTTTACACCCTGTTCCTCATACCTCTATAACACTATAATATAATGTTACGAGCTTGGGGTTCGTGACAATAAAAACTGCCGATTCAATAACGAAAAATAGACACTTTAATTAAACAACACTAATAACAACTTTAACACACTAACAATAAAACACAATCGCACTACAAGATCACTTGAAAGTCGCACTTGAAGATCGCTTCGATGTTTTCGCTTGTATCGCTTATCCAACACTGATCCGGCTCGCAGGCACACCGGCCTTATATAGGCCTCGGATAGTTCCAGAACCTTCTACCGTAGAAACATCTAGAATGTTCGAGTACGTATCCGATCCCGACCGACCAGGCGTCGATAGTTCTGGAAAGTTCTAGTATCGAAGTTTCTAGAAGGGACCCGAATAATTATTAGTTCTGCTACTCGATACTAGATGGCGCTAGTAGTAGCTAATGTCGCCATCAAGTGTGGCGCGTAACACTGCCCCCTCCTAAGACATGCTCGTCCCGAGCATTATTGGCCCCATAATAACGCGCCAGTCGATCCACATGGACGATCTTAGGAGTACCTCTTGCACCTTTCTGTATCCGGTAGGTTACGTCATTGATCTTTGTCACAATCCGGTACGGTCCGTCCCATTTAGCTTGAAGCTTAGGAGATTTCCCTTTGCTGCGGACTGGATTGTGCAACCACACTAGTGATCCTTCGTCGAACCCTTTATTATTCATTTTGCGGTCATAACGGGTTTTCATCTTCTCAGACATTTGCTGGCCCGATTGTCTGACGTGCTCATAGATGTCATTCATTTTGTTCCGCAAGTCATTCGCATAATCGGTTATACTGCGTGGGGCATCAGGCGGTATTCCGGTGATCAGGTCTGCAGGCAGCCGTAACTCCCTTCCAAAGTTTGCGAAAGCTGGTGTCACCGTTGTACTTTCGTGAACAGCACTTCGATATGACAACAAAAACGGTTGTATGTGCTTGTCCCAATCTCGTTGCCGATTTTCCACAACTTTTGCCAGGTATCTCTCCAATGTCTGATTAAATCGTTCCACCATTCCATCCGATTGTGGGTGGTAAGAAGTTGTTCTTGTTTTATGAGTGCCCATAACTCGACAAGTTTCCTGGAATATTTGGGACTCAAAATTCCTTCCTTGATCACTGTGAATCTCTAAAGGTACTCCAAAACGGCAGAAGACTTCATGGACTAGTTTATCTGCGACTGTCGAAGCTTCTTGATTTGGTATAGCGAAGACTTCCGGCCACTTAGTGAAGTAATCCATTACAACCATGAAATACTTGTTACCAGTTTCACTCTCCGGGAAAGGTCCCGCAACATCAAGGGCTATCCTCTCCCATGGTGCACCAACATTGTACAATTTCAATGCACCTCTACTACGAGTCTGAGGTCCTTTTACAGCTGCACAACTCGTACATTTGCGGCACCAGTCCTCGACATCGTCCCGACAGTGGACCCAGTAAAACCGTTCTCGTATCTTCAGTAGGGTCCGTTTAACTCCCAGATGGCCTCCTGAACAACCATTATGGTACAGCTGTAGAACATCCGGTACTTGAGCTTTAGGGACAACCATTTGCAAATGACAGCTGTCTCCCCGAGCATTTTCCCATTTACGGCACAGGACTCCATCCTGAATCACCAAGCTGTCCCATTGGGCCCAATAGCTTTTTGTGATCGAACTCATCGCTGAGACGTCGCTCCACGTGGGCTTAGGTGCACTGACCTTCATCCACTCGAGAATCGGCTTGAGGTCTGAATCTTCCTGTTGTGCACGTTGTAGGCTTTCCTTCCACTCGTTGCTGAGGTCTGTCTTGAGCATCCTCACAGGTACGACTTCTTTACTTTCTTGTCTAGTACAATGCTTGCAGTCTTCAGGACAAGGTCTTCTTGACAATGCATCCGCGTTGCCATGAGATTTTCCACTGCGATGTTCGACCACGAAGTCGTATTCCTGCAGTAGCTCAATCCATCTCGCAACTTGTCCTTCCGGATTTTTGAACTGCAATAGCCATTTCAGTGCAGCATGGTCGGTGCGTAAGTGGAATTTCCGCCCCAGAAGATATTTGCTAAAATGCTGCAATGACTTTACCACAGCAAGCAATTCCCGTCTCGTGACACAATAGTTCCTTTCCGGCTTTGACAACGACTTGCTGAAGTACGCTATTACAACCTCTTGATCACCATTCCGTTGAGATAATACACCACCAAGTCCTATGTCACTTGCGTCTGTGTCAACTATAAATTCCTTGCCTGCATCAGGGTACCCCAAAATAGGTGTTTTGCACAGTCGGTCCTTTAACTCCTGGAATGCGATGTTACAACTTTCATCCCAGCAGAAATGTCGCTTCTCCTCGGTTAGCTTGTGCAGGGGTTTGGCTATATCCGCAAAGTTCTTAACAAATCGCCGATAATAAGAGCACAAACCCAAAAATGCTCTGACCTGCGTCTTGTCTTTTGGAACTGGCCAATCCTTGACAGCGGTGATTTTCTCAGGATCCGTGCGGATACCTTCTTCCGACACTACATACCCCAAAAAGCTAACTTGTCGTTTGAATAGTGAACACTTCTTCGGACTTAACTTGAGGTTGGCACTCTGGATCTTCATGAGCACACGTTCCAGGTTTTGAAGATGTTCTTCAAACGTACGGCCTACGATGATGATGTCATCTAAGTAGACCAGGCAGGCATCACCAATTAGCCCGGTAAGTACAAGTTCCATCAACCTTTCAAACGTTGCCGGGGCATTGCACAATCCAAACGGCATAACTTTAAATTGCCAAAGACCCTTTCCTGTAGAGAATGCAGTTTTCTCCTTGTCCTTGGGATCAATTTCAACTTGCCAGTAGCCACTTTTCAGGTCCAACGTGCTAAACCACTTTACTCCAGTAAGCATGTCCAGCGTGTCATCAATTCTTGGCAAAGGATAGCTGTCCTTCTTCGTAACGTCGTTCAGACGACGATAGTCAACACAAAACCGCATGCTGCCGTCCTTCTTCCTTACCAGCACTACAGGTGAACACCATGGACTAGATGAAGGTTCAATAACACCATCCTTCACCATTCCTTCAATCATGGTTTCCACTTCCTTTTCACGTGCTACCGGCAATCTCCTTGGCCGCTGACGGATAGGCAATTCTTCTCCTGTGTTTATTTTGTGTTGAACTAAGCCAGTCTTCCCGATGTCAGCATCGTTTGCCGAGAAAACATCGGCGTACTTGAGTAACATCTTCTTAGCCTTCACTATTTCATTTTGGGACAGAGCGCTACGGCAGTCTTCTAAAAGTGTGGACACTTTCGTTTGTGCATCCTTGCTGAGGGTCCCAGTCGATAGATGTTGGCATCGACGCAACCAATCCACTTCCTCGCAAGTACCAACTAGTGTGCCTTTTTCTATGATCTGTTCCTGACCACAAAGGTTCAGCACACGTACCCCTGAGATGTCGGTGGCTCTGACCAAAGTTCGTGCCACTTTCCATGGAAGGTCATTGTCTACCCTTTCCACGAGTACACAACGATTAGTTTGCCCAGGATTCCGAGGAAGACTAACCGGCACAATCGTTTCTGATCTCGGCGGAAGAACAATCTTTTTAAAGCTGTACACATTCCCTGGTAATGCCCCTTCCATAAAAAGTTCCTCTTGTCCACATTTCAAAACCCCTTGCTTGACGTCAATCTCGCAATAATTCTTCCTCATAAAGTCAAGGCCCAAGATGCAATCGTCCATTATATCAGCCACGATGACATTATGCAGGTAGATTCTGTTGCCTAGCTTCAACTCCATCTTTTTCTCTCCATGGACGGGTATGCGCTGACCGGTGGCTGTTACCAAATTAATGCGTTCTCGGTTGTATGCGGAGTCCCCAAGGAACCGACTTATAAGTTGGGAACTGACGACCGTACGAGAGGCTCCAGTATCTATGGTCAGCTTACACGGCGTTCCGTTGACCTCGCCCTTGATGATTAAGCTGTTCCCGTCATGGGTTTGAGTGATCGAAATCCTTGGGGCTCTTTGAGCATCAGCCAGCACCCGCTCCGCAGTCCTGGCTATTACTCGTTTCCCTGCTGCTGGTGCTGGGCGGTGCTGTTAGCCGCACTACCCTCTGCAGCTCGGTCTTCTCTTTCTTCAGTTCGCTTAGGGCAACTAGATCGAAGGTGGCCCCTTTCCCCACAGCCATAGCACCTAGGGCTGTATCCTTTGTTGCGGTCGCGAACTGTAGCCGCTGCAACCTCCCTGACGCGATGGGAACGATGATCCTGCCGCACAGCTTCCACCTCCAGTGCATGGGCCAAGGCGTCCTTAAGGGTCCCGTGATGACCGAGCCTCACAGCAGCTCTAACTTCAAGGTCACGGATGCCGTCGATAAATACCTGCACCAGGTTCCCATCAATAAGCGCAGGTACAGACTGGTATGCTTTCCGAACCAGCTTCTCAACTTCAAGGGCCCACTGCTGCGGGTTTTCATTATTGCGTTGCACGCGATCCTTGAGCTGCGCACGAAACACGTGTTCCAGGTGAGCGTCGCCATACCGAGCCTCCAATGCCTCAAGGAGCTGCTCGTAAGTCACTTCTTTTCCAAGAGCTTCCAGCACAGTTAAGGCCTGATCGCGCAGGCCTAGGGTGAGGGCAGTCATGGCCTGACTCTTATTCCACCCGTTCGCCTTCATGACAGCCTCAAACTGAATTTTGTAGGCCGACCAGGAAGAAGTTCCGTCGAACGGTGGCACTTTAAATCCACGTAGCGAAGGTGTTGTAGCTACGAGGGCTGCGATTCCATCCTCAAGTTTAAGGTAATCCAGCGTTTTCTTTACGTCAGCCATTACGGTTTTCTTCACGTCAGCCATCACGGTTTCCTTCACTTGGTCGATTCGGGTTTCAACTTCCAACAGGCGGTTTTCATGTTGGGCAACCTTATCCTTCACCTCCTTCATGTCTTTCCCGAAGGCAGCGTGAAGGTCCTTCATAAGGAGCATCTGCTCTTCCTGGCGGCGCACCTGCTCCTCCTTATCTCGCTGGAGCTGTTCTTCCAACCGAAGAGCCTGTTCCTCCTGTCGGCGGGCCTGTTCCTCCTTGTCCCGCTGGAGCTGTTCTTCCAACCGACGAGCCTGTTCCTCCTGTCGGCGGGCCTGTTCCTCCTGACGGCGGGCCTGTTCCTCCTGACGGCGGGCCTGTTCCTCTTGACGGCGGGCCTGTTCCTCCTTGTCTCGCTGGAGCTGTTCTTCCAACCGACGAGCCTGTTCCTCCTGTCGGCGGGCCTGTTCCTCCTGACGGCGAGACTGCTCCTGCAGCATCATCATCAGAGCAGCAAAATCTGGTGCTGATGATGCTGGAGCAGCTGTGGACGGGCCGGCCTCCGTGATTGGTAGTTGGCCCCCCGACGTCTGTGGCGTTGCTCCACCGAATCGCCTCTGGTCCGTCTCTTGCTGGCGTTGACTCCGGGTACGGATACCCTCCGTGTCGTCCTTCGGTAGAATCGGCATGATTTTAATCCTTGCTTCTGACACCAATTGTTACGAGCTTGGGGTTCGTGACAATAAAAACTGCCGATTCAATAACGAAAAATAGACACTTTAATTAAACAACACTAATAACAACTTTAACACACTAACAATAAAACACAATCGCACTACAAGATCACTTGAAAGTCGCACTTGAAGATCGCTTCGATGTTTTCGCTTGTATCGCTTATCCAACACTGATCCGGCTCGCAGGCACACCGGCCTTATATAGGCCTCGGATAGTTCCAGAACCTTCTACCGTAGAAACATCTAGAATGTTCGAGTACGTATCCGATCCCGACCGACCAGGCGTCGATAGTTCTGGAAAGTTCTAGTATCGAAGTTTCTAGAAGGGACCCGAATAATTATTAGTTCTGCTACTCGATACTAGATGGCGCTAGTAGTAGCTAATGTCGCCATCAAGTGTGGCGCGTAACAATAACATTATAAATACGAATGTTTGTGAGTGTGTGTGTTTATATGTTTGTTACTTCTTCACGCTCAAATGGCTGGACCAATTTTGATAAAATTTTGTATAGGGATAGCTGACATCCTGTATTAACATATAGACTACTTTTTATCCCGATATGCCAACGGAGTCGAAACTTATGCGCGTGAAACCGCGGGGCGCAGCTAGTTCTTAAAATATTCTCTAATATCACGCTAGAAATCTTAGGAACCGAGCAAAAGAAGGAAAAGTAAGAAAGAATGCTAAGTGAAAACGATGTAGTAGCCCGGACAGGCAATGCGATGCGATGAGGCGGGTCGGGGGAACAAGAAATTTCACGCGGACAAAGTCGCGAGCAGAAGCTAGTAGGAAAATATTTGTTATCCTGCGCGGTAGTGGCATATAATACGAACAGTAGCAATGGTTTCATTTTGACAGTCCAACAACATTCATTGCGTTATTTACGTTGCTGAGCAGACAAATTTTCGAACATATGAAGCAATGGATTAGCAATATCCTTCAAAATGATTCAGATTGTGATTGATAGTGTGTTACGCAATTAGGAAGTTAGTTCTAGCAAACAGGGTGTCAGGAGTTGGATAGATTGAACACAAGTTGTGATAGTACAGACACCAGCATGAAGCTACTACAATCTGTCAATTTAAAAAAAAATTAATAGATTTTCAACTTTATCATCAAACAAATAAGGTTCAAATTTTATTGGGCAAATTTTACGTTTCGGGTAGCTTGATGTGCTGGCGTCTGTACTTTACTCTTAGTTCCACCCACAAATAAAAAAAAAATTATCAGAGGTTCCACTATCACCGATGTGACTGATTATTATTGTTATCTTATGTGTCGTGGAAATACTTTAATAATTTCAATATAACACTTTATAAAAGACTTTTTCAAATGCAAATGTTCCCACCCCTGGGACCTGGGACACAGGCCTCCTCTCGGTGAGAAGGAGTGGATTGTAATCTACCACGCGGGCCCAGTACGGGTTGGTAGATGTCACATGTCTTCAAATTTTTGGTTCTAGGACATGCCGATTTCCTCAATATGTTTTCCGTCACCGTTTTGAGAGCAGTGATGATGAAATGATTTACACAAAGTAAAGCGCCTGTCTGTATTCGAACCTACGACCTGGCCGTGACCACTGTGCCACCACTGCTCCAACAAGAATAGGATACAAGAAGTATCATTATACTTTTTTTACCCTTACCACAAGTATTTATTTATTTTAGGATCCCCAACACAAGATATACACTAAACATTATGTGGTTAATGGACGACAAAGTATTTGGTAGGTGTACCTACCTACTCTTTTAATTACAGGAGACCACAGCATGCACAATAGGTAATAGGTAAAACGGGCTGGTGTCCGCAACTCCACGTCAATGTGCATACATGAACAACTAAGCTAACAAATTAAATACCTAATACATTTTTTTTCCGTTAGCCTGTACTATCCCACTGCTGGGCAAAAGCCCCCCCCCCCCTATTTTCTTCCACATTTCCTTGTGCTGTGCGTTCTCCGTCCAGTCGGTTAGGAATGAGTCTAAATCGTCACGCCAGCGTTTCTTAGGCCTGTCTCGGTGACGACGCCCGTCTTCAGGCACCCACTGTGTGACGACTTTGGCCCATCTGTCTGGATGCATCCTATAAGTGTGACCCGCCCCGTCCCACTTCAACATAGTACATAATAAAAGAAAAAAACTTAAATATTAACGTTGAAGTAAATCAATTATTAATTGAATTAATATAACTCATTTTATTTTTTCACTATTTCTGCGTCACTTTTTTCATTAATAGATGCACTCTGTTCAATTTCCATATTTTAAACACTTTATATACACGAATTTTACGAATACACAGCAGTGTGGCTACTACACAGACAGTCGAGCCATCAGCTGTCCATCCATCCATTCATCCACATCCACATCCACATACACATCCACATCCACATCCACATCCACATCCACATCTACATCCACATACACATCCACATCCAAATTCACATCCACATCCACATCCACATCCATCCATCCATCCACATCCACAACCACATCCACATCCACATCCATCCATCCATCCATAGTAGTATTTCTCCCCTGTGTAGTCTCTTCTGACGGTCACGTGTCCTGACGCGATGTCCTGACGCGAGTTTAACATTTTTTACCCATTACAAAAAAGTGTGCAACGCCGCTAAAGAAGTTTTCACTTCAAAAATCCTGAAAGGACGGTATGAATGTATTACAATACCCTGAAATGTTGATTATGAATAATACATGAACTCCTTGCTTCACGTACTTATCTTGCGTCGACGACTTGACGAGTAACTTGGATGATAAACAACGATGAAAATGCCATGTTTTTCTTCCTTGTTGAAAGTGATATGTATTCAACTTGTGGCTACTTTACCCGTACCTAGAGCTGTTTCAGCAGATAGATCGTAGGTTTAAACCCAAGCAGGCACTTTCCTTGGTGTAAATTTTATCACCACTGCTGTCAAAACGTGAGAAAACCAGCATATCCTACAACAAAAAAAAAACCGGCCAAGAGCGTGTCGGGCCACGCTCAGTGTAGGGTTCCGTAGTTTCCCGTCCGTCACAATAAGTGTTCCCACGTACAATTCGATAATACCCGACCCAATGTAATAAGTACCTACAGCGCCATCTCTCGGGGAATTGGGTTACTAATTAATACATAGACGTGCCAGAAGTTTTCGGTGGTAATTTTGGATTGCGAGAACCGATTTTAATAATTCTTTTTTTGTTTGAAAAAAGATACGTTCAGGATAATAAAATATGTAAACGAAGTTAAAAAAAATGCTTGCATATACGATTATACTACGAACTTAGTCCAGAAATGATTTTGTACAACTTTTTGTCTTTTTTGTACAAAAGCTGTTGTTTCTATCAAGTTCAAAATAATTTTCCTAGAAAGTCCTTATAAAGTTCTACTTTTCAGATTTTTTTCATATTTTCTAAACTTATGGTTCAAAAGTTAGAGGGGGGGGGGACATTGTTTTTTACTTTTGGAGCGATTATTTCCGAAATTATTGACATTATCAAAAAATGATTTTAGCAAACCCCTATTCATTTTTAAATACCTTTCCAACAATATATCACACGTTAGGGTTGAAATTAAAAAAAATCACTTCCCACTTTACATATAGGGGGGCTACCCTAATAAAACATTTTTTTCCAATTTTTATTTTACCACTTTGTCGGCGTGATTGATATACATATTGGTACCAAATTTCAGCTTTCTAGTGCTAACGGTCACAGAGATTAAGCGAGGACGGGCAGACGGATGGACGGACGGACAGACAGACATGGCGAAACTATAAGGGTTCCTAGTTGACTACGGAACCCTAAAAACAGTGGCACTCCGGGAGTGCCGACACAAGTGAAAACAAAACACAAACGAAATACTTTGCCATCACTCACTGACATATCGGATATACATTAAAACCGACTACATTCCGAGGACAGCCGAACACATCCGAAGCGGTGTCGGTTACGACAACAGTGGGGCGAATTCAATGGTTTTTTTTCCCATCTCAAAAAATGTCAAACACGCTTAATTAAAGAAGTTTTCACTTCAAACATCGAAGACTTGTGTAATCCACCGCCCACTCTCTCTTAGGCTGATTATTAGTCCGGTTTTTTGGATAGGCTTGCATCGACCGCCATCTCACCTGATGGTAAGCGATGATGAGGTCAATAATGGTGCAACATAATCAGCCTATAATATTGCGGGCCCAGTGCGGGTTGGTAGATGTCAGATGTCTTCGAATTTTTGGGTCTAGGACATGCCGGTTACCTCAAGATTATTTATTTTATTTATTTATACAAGTTTATAAAATAATTTTAATCTATGCCCCGCAAAACCGTGTTGTTGATGAAGATGTGTGTCGAAGATGTTCCGCCCTAAGACGACCTATTAACCGTTTTCCTTCACCGTTTTGAGAGCAGTGGTGATGAAATTATTTATGCAAAGTAAGTATCCTATCTGGGTTTGAACCACGACCTATGACTCGTGGGTCAGGACCGTTTCCACTGGACTACCACTGCTGTAAGGTGCATGCTTTCCTAGAAGTAATTTTGCTTGTCACCTGATGCTTAATGGCTTCTTGGGACTGTACTCGTATAACAAAAAACAATCTGTTTTTGAAGTGAACTTCTTTAGGCGTGTTGGACATTGTTTTAGATGGGAAAAAACTATTGAACTCGCGCCACTGTTACCGTAATCGACACCGCTTCGAATGTGTTTGGCTGTCCTCGGAATGTACTCGGTTTTAATGTATATCCGATATGTCAGTGAGTGATGGCAATGTATTCTGTTTGTGTTTTGTTTATTTATGACGATTAAAAAAATACACACGTAATTGAATCGCTTGTTTTCCAAACAGCACATGTCCTAAATTTTTAATAAGTATAAAAAAGGGTAAAAACATCATTTTTTTAATTATTTTATTTGCTTAATCATTAAAACTATATATATTTCATTCTCAATTGACAATAATCATGGGTCATCCTGAAATATATTTTGCTATCTTGTTTTTTGTTCCTCCTGTCAAAACACAGTTTTGGACGAGTGCTGTTTTGAAAACAAGCGATTCAATTGTTCAAGTTTTCACTTCTGTCGGCACTCCCGGAGTGCCACTGATTTTTTTTTTTTTTTCAGAATATGTTGTTTTTACCACCACCATTAATTCTTCAAAAAACTTTTTCCCCTATATTCATGTAAAAATTATCAAATCACGCGCCATTTTGAGCCACAGCTTAGCCCGTAACTGGGACACGATGAGGCTCGGAGTGTTCACATTATGCGAGCAAGCGCACAGCTAAACACCTATTACTCGCACACGCAGCCACTACAGAGGACATAGACCTCGCTATGTGCTGCTAGACTTAAGAAGAACTAGACCGGCCGAACTATTCTGTAAAAATATAAAAAATTCGAAAGTAACTCTGTCTGTCTGTCTGTATGTTACCTTTTCACGCCTAATCCGCTGAACCGATTTAGATGAAATTTGGCATAGAGATAGTCTGAGTCTCGGGAAAGGACACTAAATTCAATATGGCGCCCTCTAGAGGACATAAAGTAATGAATTTAAAAATAAATATTTTGGGATGGTGTCTTGTGGGGTATCAAATGAAAGGGCTTAATTAGCACATTTCAAAAATATAAGTATTACTGAAATAATCCCCAAAATAATTAAATAAAAATAAAGTTTAAAAACTAAAACCCGACTACTGAAAAGAATGAAACAAGAAACTACCTTCCCGTGGTCGCATGCTACCATAGCTTATACTTATGTATGTTAGTACAGCGGCATGCGACTACGGGAAGGTACTTTCTTGTTTCATCCTTTTCAGTAGTCGGGCATTAAGTTTTTAAACTTTTTGAAGTGTAAACTTCTTTAGCGGTGTTGCACACTTTTAGTAATGGGTAAAAAATGTTAAACTCGCGTCAGGACATCGCGTCAGGACACGTGACCGTCAGGAGAGATTTCCCCCCCCTCTCTTTCTACGGCGGCGCCAACCGAAGTGAAGTGACACACGGACACGACGGATGGATGGATGGAGGTGGAAGTGGAAGTGGAAGTCGAAGTGGAAGTCGAAGTGGAAGTCGAAGTGGAAGTGGAAGTGGAAGTCGAAGTCGAAGTGGAAGTCGAAGTGGAAGTCGAAGTGGAAGTCGAAGTGGAAGTCGAAGTGGAAGTCGAAGTCGAAGTGGAAGTCGAAGTGGAAGTCGAAGGGGAAGTCGAAGTGGAAGTCGAAGTGGAAGTCGAAGTGGAAGTGGAAGTGGATGGATGGATGGATGGACAGCTGATGGCTCGACCGTCTGTGTAGTAGCCACACTGCTGTGTATTCGTAAAATTCGTGTATATAAAGTGTTTAAAATTGAACAAAGTGCATCTAGTCAGTGAAAAAAGTGACGCAGAAATAGTGAAAAAAAATGAGTTATATTAATTCAATTCATAATTGATTTATTTCAACGTTAATATTCAAGTTTTCACTTCTGCCGGCACTCCCGGAGTGCAACCCGTCTTTTTTTGTTTTTTTGGGCCGCCTGTGAAGGTTTCATAAACCTACCCACCTCTTTGATCGTGCTAGGGCTGGGGAAAGCATACACTTTTATAGTAAAATTAGACCACACCGTCGCATTAATGTGATTTTCCGTTGGCATTCGTATACGCACTACATGCATGTACTAAGTTTTGGAGAAGAATTCAGTTTACTTATTATCATCTTTCCGCCATGTTTAAATTTATCTGTGTTGGATATAAAATGAAGTAGTCATTTAGCGACTGTTTAACTTATACATTTTTGACGTTTGGACGTCACTTAACTTTAATCATCGTTTTTAGGGTTCCGTACCCAAAGGGTGAAAACGGAACCCTATTACTAAGACTTCGCTCTGTCCGTCTGCCTGTCACTAGGCTGTATCTCAAGAACCGCGATAGCTAGACAGTTGAAATTTTCACAAATTATGTATTTTTGTTGCCGCTATAATAACAAATAGTAAAAACAAAATAAAATAAATATTTAAGGGGGGGTCCCATACAACAGACGTGATTTTTTGCCGTTTTTTGCTCGATATTAATAACGGCAACAGGTAGACGCTTGATATTAGGTCCTTACATATGAAATTGGCGTTTTTCGTACTGGCCACTTTAATCACGAATTTCTCCTCTTTGGTAAGGAATTCCAAATTCAAATTTGTACAGCTATTTACTCATGTATTTGTGCTTCGATGACCGTCATTCATTTGTTTTTTTTCTTCTGTTTTTTCTGTTTGCGTCACTCATTTTACAAAATGGAAAATTTAAAATATCGCATTATTTACGAGTACGAGTTCCGCCGTGGCACTAGTGCTGCGGAAACGACTCGAAGGGTGAATGATGTGTATGGCGGTCATGTTGCAAAAGAAAACACAGTTCGTTTTTGGTTCCAACGTTTTCGTTCTGGAAATTTCGACCTGCAGAACAAGCCCCGTGGACGGCCTGAGACCCAAGTTGATAATGGAGAATTGAAGGCTATTGTGGAAGCCAGACTATTACAGCTGATGTCTATTGTCAGCAATTACAAACCATGATGGAAAAGCTAGCGGCTAAACAACCAAGGCTGGTCAATCGCTCCACGCCACTGCTGCTTCACGACAACGCCAGACCACACACTGCGCAACAGACGGCTACCAAATTAGAAGAGCTTGAATTGGAATGTCTTAGACATCCTCCGTACTCCCCGGACCTTGCTCCAACAGATTACCATTTTTTTCGCAATTTGGATAACTTTTTGCAAGGGAAAAAATTCAACTCCGATGGGGCAGTCCAAATCGCCTTCAAAGATTTTATTGATTCCCGTCCGACTGGTTTTTTTAGTAAAGGGATCAATGAACTACCTATAAGATGGCAAAAGTGCATTGAAAACAATGGTTCATACTTTGATTAATTAAATATATTATATTAAAAAATATTCGACTTTTTGTTCCTTCCATACAAAACGCCAATTTCATATGTAAGGACCTAATATTTACAGAATAGCTACTTAGTTTTATATTCATTTTAAAAATAAATAGTGAAATTAAAATAAAATAAATTAAGGGGGGCTCCCTTACAACAAACGTGATTTTTTTTAATATTATGTAATGCTAAATATTGTACGGTGGTACGGAACCCCTCCTTTTGCGAGTCCGACTCGCACTTGGCCAGTTTTATACCATTAAGCTGCGTTTTCACCAGAGATGAGCGAGTATGCGTAGCGAAGGATGTGTGTAAAAGTAACCAATACCAACGCAAACATAGTTCAAGCTATAAAAATAAAGCGATCTTATTGGTTGGTTTCACACACATCCCTCGCTACGCATCCTCGCAGATATATGTTGGAAACGTAGCCTTTAATCTCTATGTTACATTTCATTTGAATGAATACTTATTGTTTATTCCGTATTTATAGAATATCGAATTCAGTATTATAAGTCATATTAAAAAAAAATACGCTAGATGGAGTTACCATTTCCTATCTGACTAGTCCGGGGAAGAAATAGTATGTGCACAGATCATTATGATCTGTGGGTACCTATGTGCTTGGAAAAGAAACGGCAAAAAAATCACGTCTGTTGCATGAGAGCCCCCATTAAATACTATTTTATTTTAATTTAATTATTTATTTTTAAAATGAATATACAACTAAATATTCTGTGAATATTTCAAGCGTCTACCTATTGCCGTTATTAATATCGAGCAAATAACGGCAAAAAAATCACGTTTGTTGTATGGGAGCCCCCCTTAAATATTTATTTTAGTCTGTTTTTAGTTTTTTTTTGTTATAGTGTGTGACGTTGCAAAACTAATAGTAGCGACATCTGTCGTGGAATAGCGTACGTCATGGTGGTTTACGAGACGCAAGGTGGCGTTGGTGTTTTGTGTTTAATAAATTAATTACAGTTCATCAGTTAATTAAAACAAATAAACAAACATACATAATTCTCCATATTTTTAAATAAAAAACAATGTCGAATGTATTAAATATAAAAATCGATACTTCATAATCTTATATAGTCTGTGGAAGATTATTCGAGAAACTGTCAGATTGGTTTGGAAAGAAAACGGTGTTCCGTTTCCGGTCTTTTACGACTAAGAACTCGTGTTCTTAGTCATCTCAAACAGCCCCCAGGCTCGTGCCTGGGGGCTGTTTGAGAGGGACTTTATATCCTGAGAGGAACGGGATGTGCCCAAATAACCCGATAGGGTTTTAATATAAATCCAGAAAGAGCGGAATCCTGTGAGTATTCAACCATTTGCTTTATTCTTGCTGGATAGCCTATAGCCCAGGTCTCTTGCATGTGTGTTCTGACACGAGGACGTTGTTACAGGTCTGGCTTGTTATGCTAGCCTTCTTTTGATTGGTGCTATGCGCAGCTGAATTGATGCCTGGATGTTGCGCCATTGTGTGATGATTTGGAATTCATCAGAGCGCAGGCGGCTTTAAGGTTATCTCTTGCGGTGTGGTCATCCGACGTTCAGGAAGGCCTTACTTAGCCGATTCCCGGTTATGAGGGAAGTTCGCCACTCCAGGTAACGAAAGCGTCACCATCTTGTCCGTAGGCCGCGTTCGCGTGTGCTCACAGGTTTATCCTGTGAGCGAAGCCAAGGACCGACGATCCGTCAACTGATTGGTATCAACGGAATGAGATCAACTGATTGAGTTCAAAACTGAGAGGTTATCTGTGTAAGATTATAATTTAACCTATGAGAGAGTTAGGCCTTTTGTAAAAAACTAGGTGTTAAGACCAGTTGTTGTAAAGATATTGTGTCTCGGGTTTGCTTAGTATATTAGTTATTTTCCCCTTACGAGCACAGTCCAAATAGGTCGACACCTGTACGATGAGCTAAAGGTTATTGATTTATTCCCTCACGGACTCGCCATAGCGACTCTGAGAAACTACTATTGTCTCATACCACTAGGTACGGAGACTAGTTGTGTGGGTGAATGCCGTAGTAACAGGGAAAGAGGCATTATTTTAGTGGCTCGCCACTTTGTTTGTATGTGTGCCTTTATTTTGTATAATTCCAATAAACTTGTATTGTGTAAGAAGGTACTTGTTTAATTGAATCTTTCCCTAGCAGAATATACCCTATAAATTTACTTTAGCACGGTGGTGAGTAGTATAGTTCAAATAGAAACCATCATCAGCTTGTTTATAATTAATTTCTGTAAACTACGCACGGGCCGTGTTTCAAGTGGCAACAGAAAAACATTATCTATGAAAATTTCAACTGTCTAGATGTCACGGTTCATGAGATACAGCCTGGTGACAGACAGACGGACAGTGGAGTCTTAGTAATAGGGTCCAATTTTTACCCTTTGGGTACGGAACCCTTAAAACGGATTTAAAAAAAATTATTTATATTATTTTACACCATCGCCATATTTAATACCTCGGTGACATTTACGCAATATCTTGTTAGCGGGTAAAAAGCGCGCGAATTTATTTTTTCTTTTTCGAGTGTCATTTCAAATGTTCAGCGCTTGTTTATGGTTCGATGAGGCTCCATTGACAACTGTTTTTTTATTTATTTTGTTTTAAAGTAATGCATAAAGGAACAAGCACCTTTAGATGGGAAAGTGCACTCCAATTGCCTAACACACTTTCTATCATGATCCATTGCTTCATATGTTTGAAAAAATCGTCTGCTCGACAACGTAAATAACGCAATGAATGCTGTCGAATTGTCAAAATGCAAGGCATTGCAATTGTGTGTGTAGTGTGATACGCAATTATCCGCTTTTCTGCGTTACTTTGTTTTAAAAATTTATTTAAGCATAAATGTGGAAGGAAAGGTCAAAATATTATACTTTTGGGAAAATGTTGTTTTTCCCTAAGTGTATAGGTATTAATTTGTACGTCAAATGCAAAACATAAAGACACTATAATATCCTTAACAATTTGTAGCATCCTGCACACTATTGTGTTGTATATTTACATTGAGGGTAACCTCACAATGATGTTTTGTTCATGCACCTTCCATATAAATAAATCAGTCATTATCTAGCAAGATCGTGTTTTACTTCATGGTGACAGCGGTGGGATTCGAACCCACGCCCTTTCGGACTGCTGTTTTTAACCTCATATCATTTCAGCCGAAAGACATCCACTGCTGGGCATAGGCCTCCCCCCAAGCACCTCCACTGTTCCTGTTGTAACCTATGTTTACAAAAATAAAGACTATTGATTGATTGATAGACTCTCTGCCACTCAGTCTGCCTAGCCTTTTCCTAAGTATGTTGGGGACGGCTTTTAGTTTAACCAGATGCAGCTGAATACCAGTATTTTACATGGAGCGACTGCCTGTCTGACCTCCATAAACCAGTTACTCTTTGGTCATCGACTGGGTAGTCACAATCGTGTATATAGCACCATTCACTATATTTCCCGCATTTACTCTCCTTTCCACATCAATTATAAGAATAATGAACCTATAAGTGTGTCCGTTAAGTCCAGCTCCCATTAGAATCATAAACCTAGAGGACCTAGCCACAGATTAGAAATCATACTTAGAAAATAATGACCATAGAATTTTTAGAGAAGCACTTACTATTCAAAATAGAAAGGGTCATGACGTGGTGTTGCCAGACCTCGACGCAATTTAAAAAAAAAATTTTTTTTTTCATTGTTGTTTGTAGGTTTATCAGTTATTGATGGACTGTGTTCGATATGAGCCTCATAAAAGTGATTTGTTTGGGTCTTGAGGTTGAACCGACTTGATATGGGCATATTCCATAAAATTTTGTCTCAACCAAATGATGATGATGCGAAGAGTCTTTTCAGCTTCATGGCCCAAATCTAATCCGTAGCAGTGTGTGGTACGATGGGACAATCACACGCATTGCGATCATAATAGTCTCTAAAGCTAAAAACTTCTTATATTAAATTAACTAACACAAACTAACAAACTATGTCTAAAGTACTTACAACCATGAAAAACAATAAGATTTAAAAAAAACTACTGATTTGGTGTTATTTTTGTAATCTGGCAACCTACAAGGCCCTCAACATCTGACCCCTGGTCTAGGCAAGCAGCTGGACTTCTAAAGCGTGCGACCCTCCTCTCGTGGCTTCAATTAATAATAAGTCTATATTGAACGATTGTTTGTCGTCCGGCATCAAAGATTATAAGGGTAGAAACGACGGAACTTATGTTCAAACCAAAAACTCAAATATTTATTGCAGTTATGAATTCTGCTACCGATTATAATACTAGTAATAATTTTGGTGGTGGGCTCTCGTACGGTTACCTATCCCAAAATAAGTAAGGTTCAAGGTTCAAGGTTCAAAACTTGGCAAAGATGTAAACAACAATGGCCGCTAGAAATTGTCTAAGGTTTAGTGATGTGGTAGTATGAAAGTTTTGGTGCTATCGACGTTACGATTTTTTGGGTGGAGTTTTTGGAGTGGAGGAATAACCTACTAGGTACCCAACAACCTAGCAAAAGACATGCAAGTTCAAATTAGCAAAGCTAAATAACAGCTATTTGTACCTATTTTTACAAAAACATTTTATAATGAGTATTTCGACGAGTGACGATTCACAAGAACATTTTAGTAATGATTGTTTTCGTTTATGTAGTTAGCTCAGAGGTTTTAGGATCGCTTAAAGCGGATATGATTGGAGTTTCATTTAACAGAAAATTTTCTTTTTGACATTCGGTATTGAATGGCGACTTAGGGCAATACGTTGGTTCGAATCTCTTTTTGAAAGAATTCGTTATGAGTCGTAACAAATTCAATGTTATATCAGTATTATTTTAAAACTTGAGGGGCCCCCTATACATATTACCTATATAGACTTACGAGATTATTTAATAAGGAAAAAAATACCACATATTTATTAAGTAAAACGCGAGCTAGCTCTAACAGCATCTTGAAATGTACATCCTAGCCAAAAACACGATTGTTGTGAGTATAATAAATACATTCAATTGTTTTTTTTTTTTCAATATAAGTAGGAGTATTAAATACTCCTTGTACAAATTGTCGATATTATTTATGTCAATCACTAGTAGTATATTTCAATAACACGATAAACGACGAGACAAATAAGTACTTATGACGGTTGTTTGACGTTTGTAAATTGTGAACAAAGACCTTATGCTTATTGTGAATTCTTGATTAAGAATTTGACAGCGGCATTCCATAGAGGAAAAATTTTAATGCATTCGGAAAGATCTCCTATCAGCGCCCGTGTGCCATAGCTCTAAAAACCTGACCTTGGATATGGTTGACATCTTTTTTATTGGTTTAACTATTAGTTTAGGTTTAAAAGTTGTTATTTCATATTCAATTAAAACTAAGAGGGTCAAAGGTCAGTAAAAACAAATTACATGTACATATTATCAATAATTTTGTTTTAATAAAATCCATTTAACTCTGTCAAAGTCACGCCACCATTTTCCCAATAATAAGAAAGAATCGATTCCAATTTAGACTTTTATTCTATGCCGCGCTATTAAATGTGACCCAACTAGCGGCCAGTGCGTGCTATAGAAAAAAATAAATTGTCTATTGTCTATGGACTAAATGGGGTTGCGTTCGGCCGTGTTCACATAAAAACTATTTTGCAGTTTAAAAAAAAAATCTGCTCGTAATTTCAATTAAAAATGCTGCGTATTTGTTTTTTTTTAAGTTCGTGGTTTTTTGTTCATTCTTATTTTTGTTTGGGGCTTGACCATTGAAAGTGTTTGCGGCCATATGTTTTCAATCATGTACAGACGCCAGCACATCAACCTACTACAATCTGTCGAATTTCTTTAATAAATTTTCAACTTTATCGCTAAAGCATTAGGTTCAAAGTTGATTGGGAAAATTTGACAGTTTCGGGTAGCTTGATATGCTGGCGTCTGTACTACTAACAATAACGAAGTACCTATTTTAATAGAGGATAGCTTTATTCAATTACTATTGACCTGCACCCTTCTTTCATATATCTATGCCTGCACCCTAATTGCGTAATACTTATACATAATTTCAATCACAATTCAAAGGTTTTGAAGGAAATTCGTAATCCATTGCTTCATAGGTTTGAGAAAACATCTACTCAACAACGTAAATGACGCAATGAAAGGAGCTGAACCGTCAAAATGAAAGACATTGCGATCAATTTTTATTTTATGTAAGTATGTTACTCTTGACCTTTTTTCATCGTAGATGTTATAGTTAGATAAATAAATAATTGTATTTTAGGCAAACACTACAGAACGCCACCTGCTACGATCTTTGCATACTCCTTCTAACATCAGAGGGGAATAGAGAATTCCCAGAACGTTCACAGTCTGATCACAGTCTCAATCTGTCAAAAATACCTCTAATTTCCATACATTTTTGACATTGATTGTCACCGAGATGAGATTGCAAATAGATTTTGTACGTTTTTAATTACGTGAATTTTATTTGCCTTCTCGTCATACACGCGCGCCGGTTGTGACTACTAAGCACGTGACCTTTCTAAAGAACATCATTAATAATGTCACTATTAGGTCCTTCTAGGGGTTTGGGATGCATGAAGAAGCCTCCTCGTGTAGCGCAGTTGGTTCCGCCAGTTACTCAACTGAACGCCCGCGCTCGGCGCATCCTGGACAGTCATACCCAACACCTGAATTGACAGGCCAATTCTTCCCTTGCAGTGATATAGTTAACGCCCGCCTGGTTTGCGACCACCCTTCCACCGGAGTCCAGCGTCAAGCAGCCTGCTGTGTTTCATCGATCCGTGGGAGCTCCAGTGCCTTAGGCATCTTCTGGGCACGCTCGTTCTATCATAGACCTCATCCATCGCTTTCCATCAGGCGTGATCGAGGTCCATTCAGCAAAAAAAAAAAGGTTTCTTCTCTCAGCGTTTCCACTCAGATCAGCCTCGTAAATACTTTTTTTTAGTCGCCTTTCACTCAACCTCTCAACATGACTAAGCCATCTAAGCATACTCACAATCATTTTTGTCACTACATCTTCTTTTATAAAGCACCGTCACCTTATCATATAATTTATCAGCCTATCACTCATAGTTACACCACATATGCTTCGAAAGGCAACACATGTACAAAAATAAATGAATGAAAAATAAATAAATAAACGTATTCACACAAAATGCTTACCTTTACTCACGAACGCGGTCTTGTAGCGCTTTTACGCAATTCAGTATCGCATAAGAGCATTTTTTTCCCTTCAGTTTCCCTTCACTGTCTTTATCGTACTGCGAGCACTGTATCCCGCTCTTTTTTTCCATATTATTTTTACATGGTTTATGATGAGAGGCAGAACGTAGTTGCCTTTGCCAAGCGGCTCACAATAAGAAAATGTTGCAGCTTTTTTCTTGTCTATTCTCCGTTTGTGTGGAGTTAGCTTTACTTATTTATTTTTTGTTTATCTGTGTTTTACTTATTTTTTTTTTTTTTTTTGTTGTTTATGTTAGATGGATTTTGATGTTTTGTTTGTTACACAGATATGGGACGTAGTTACTAATAAGATTAGTGCTAAATATTCAATTGGAAATAAACGGTGGCAATGCTGCCAGTCTTCTGGGCACGAACGTTTCCGGATGACAGCGGCAGCGATGCGGACGATTGTTTCGACGCCTAAGTCTTATAGTAGTTACCTAGTGTAAATAGTTGCGTTATATATTGTATACAGGGTGAATTTTTCAAGTGGGGGTGGATGGCCAAATCCGAAACTATGAGGAATAGCGAAAAGTACTCAAAGGAGTCACTGGCTGGATTCTAATGAAAACTAAAACTGCATCATTGGATTTTTGAAAAATCAACACGGCCGAGCTAGCGAGCGCGCGGACGTGTTGCTCGCGGGATAATTACTTTAAAAAAAAAACTTTGATATTTACTTCCGGAAATAATTTCCTAAATGGATAAGAAATGTGACGGCTGTGATGATGGGATCATAGATTTGTTACATATGCAGTGTTCAAGAGACAAATGTAGGAAACTGTATCATCTGAAGTGTCTTGCCTTACCGGAGGTGCAGTTTAGAGCATTCACGCAGGACTACAAGAACAGATGGATATGTCCAGAATGTACATGCACTATTCCAAAGAAAGGTAATTCCGAAACACCGGTCCGAGGAAACACAGTGATGGACGAACATTATTCACCAAGTTATGTAAACACGGAGCGCGGCAGTCGTCGCAATCCAAAGGAAGTTACTGTGATTGATAACGGGAACCAAGTGCTCGATGAACTACGGGAGTTTCGCTTAGAGATTATAACTCGTCTGGATGAGCAAAGGAAGGAATTCATACTACTGCAAAATAATTTAGTTAACACAGAAACAGAATTAAGAGATCTAAAAAGCATATTGAAGGTAGTTCAAGAAAAAGCTAATAAAGTGGATATTTTAGAAAACAGAATTAAAGTACTATTAGAAAGAAATGAACAATTAGAAGCCAGTGTTAGTGCCAGAAATATTAAGAAGAAAAGTGAGACCGAAAGTGGATCTAAAATACCGGCAGTGTCATTTGCAAGCGTAGTTAAGGAAAGTCAAACGGAGGTAATTAGTAATTTTGTACCAACAAAGGAATGTGTGGCCACGAAATCTGCCAACAAAGTAATTACCGAAAAAAAACAAGAAACATTTATTGAAAAGAGTTTGAATAAATCAGATATTTTAATAGAAAAGGAGAATGAAAATCCGGAAAAAGAGGAGAGATGGACATTAGTAAATAGAAAAAAAAACAGATATCCAAATAGCGATGTGAGAAAAGGAGGTAGCACGGGTTCAACTGAAATTCAGGGAACTGAGAAAAATAAATATTTGCATGTATGGCGTCTGCGGAAGGAAACGACCGTGGAAAATTTGGAAAAACACGTGAGGAAGCTATATGGGGAGGCAATACCGGTTAAAATAGAGAAAATAAACCATAAGACCGAAAGAGACTATGCTTCCTTCATTATAGGAGTCCCGGAGAGCAAATATGAACTATTGTGTCAACCAGAAAGTTGGGCAGTAAATATTGAGTTTTGCGAATGGGTGTGGTTTCGGAGACAAACCAATAAACCAAAACCCCCGGAGTAAATCGGTGGAGATAGTTTACCAAAATGTAAGGGGTCTCCGCACTAAATTAGAGGAATTTTATATAGGAGTTTTGTCTTCAAGCGCAAACTTATTTGCTATAACAGAAACGGGATGCAATGAATCAATTCATGACGCAGAATTAATTCCACCTGGATACTCCATTATACGATGTGATCGAGCAGATGGGCGTAAACACGGAGGTGCGTGTCTCGTGGCCACACCGCGTTTTGAGCTGCGACGAGTGTCCTTACCTGGTGACGTCAACATCGATAATCAGGTGTTTGAACTAGTCTGTGCAACAGTGTACCAACGTAATAGATTACTGTTTTTGTTATGTGTTGTTTATATCCCACCTAACAGTAACGAAAGTGAATACATGGTATTATTTAGGATTATTGAAGAGTTGTGTAAATGTTATAATGACACGATAGTAATAGGTGACTTCAACTTGCATTCTTGTCCTGTAAACATAATCAATTATTTTCAATGTTTTCAAACTTATTGTGGATTCACTCAGAGTAACAAAGTAAACAATTGCAATGGTCGACAATTAGATCTAGTGTTGGGTACATTCGCGGAGGAAGGGAGTGTGAGCGTGCGTGCGGCGGAGGCGCCGCTTGTGCCGGTGGACGCGTATCACCCGCCGCTCGATGTGTCGGTGAGTCTGCGAGTGCGCCAGCGCCTTCGCGCGGGTTCATCAGCACCGAGAGCAGGTACACATGAACCTATAGGCTGGAATTTCAATAAAGCCGATTTTTTCTTATTGTATTCATCAATTGCGGCCGTAGATTGGGCTCCAATGTATGAGTTAGATTTGCAAATGAGTTTAAATTATTTTTACAATACTATTAATTCGATTTTTGATGACTGCGCTCCAAAGAAAAAGCGAAGTCGTGTAAGCTCAAGGTATATTTACCCTGAGTGGTACACTGTTGAAATAATTCGCAACATAAAATTAAAGGCTGTTCTACATAAACAGTACAAAACAACTAGGTTGATGGCTGATTACGAAGCGTTTGCTCAGTGTAGGACCATGGTTAAAAATTTGATTTTAGGCGCTAGGGAACAACATGAGCACCGTGTTGAAAACCAAATGCTGGAAGACCCGAAGTCGTTTTGGAATTATGCAAAATCTAGAAGAGGTAATAGAAGTCCGCGAAAGATTTTAAAGAATGGCGAGGTGTTGACGGACGAACAGTGTGTTCAGGAGTTTGCTGAGTACTTCTATTCGGTGTATAGTACAGAGCAGCCTAAGTTGGATGTCAGTGCGGCTATGACCGAAGCGGGCGGAGAGAACGGAGCGGCGCGGGTACATCTTGATCACTTACAACTGTCGGACGTATGTTGCGCGCTTCAACAGCTTAAACCGAAAAAGTCGTCTGGACCGGACGGCATTCCGCCTTACATCTTTAAGGATTGTCGGTCGGCGCTAGCCAAACCGCTGCAATACATTTATAATAAATGTCTGGATGGAGCTGTGTTTCCGGAGAAGTGGAAGATTACCCGCGTCGTACCGGTGCCAAAGGGAGGGTCAGGCATGACGGTGGATGGTTACAGGCCTGTCGCAGTGCTGTCGACTCCGGCGAAGGTTTTCGAAGCGGCTATTCAGAAGAGCATATTTCAACAGGTCAGTAGCCAGCTTTCAGACGTCCAGCACGGGTTTCGGCCGGCAAGAAGCACTACTAGCAATCTCCTGAACCACATGGCTAATCTTGTGCCAACAGTGGACAGTGGGGGCCAAACTGATGCCGCTTACTTCGATTTTAAAAAAGCATTCGATCTAGTAAATAATGATGTTTTGCTAAAAAAGTTAGCGGCCGTCGGTTTCACTCCACATCTACTAAAGTTTTTTGCAAGTTACTTAAGCGGTAGGCAACAGTACGTAGAATATGCGGGACACAAGTCAGAGCCATATTTTACCAGGTCGGGGGTGAGTCAGGGCAGTAATCTTGGGCCTTTGCAATTCATTCTTATGATTAATGATTTGCCAGAAGTTGTTAAAGACGCCAAATGTTTACTGTTTGCTGATGACCTCAAGCTGTCGCTGGAGATAAGTAAATTAGAGGACTGTGACAGGCTTCAAAAAGATATAGACAGAGTGGTGACCTGGAGCAAGGATAACAACTTGCAGTTCAACATCTCAAAGTGCGTAACAATCACTTTCTCTCGCGCGCGCACTCCTATTCTATATACTTACAATATAGACGGGTTGCCAATGGCTAGGGCTACAGAAGTTAGGGACTTAGGGGTTAAATTTAACACTGGGCTAACGTTTCGTGATCACGTCACAAGCTGCTGCAGAAAAGCTTACCGTAATTTGGGTTTTATGCTACGTATGGTGCGTGGTTTTAATAACATTAAAGCAGTTATCGCCTTATATAATGCTTTAGTTAGAAGCCAATTAGAATGTAATGCAGTCATTTGGGCTCCACATGAATCTAAATATAGGCTCATGCTGGAGAGAGTACAAAACAAGTTTGTGAGATACTTGTACTTGCGCTTGTATGGTGTATACCCATTTTATCCGCTTACGTACCCGACTTTATTTATTTTGGGTATGGTTGGATATAACGAACTGAGGGTCAGGAGGGATCTCGCACTCACCTCGTACATATTCAAAGTACTTAGAGGGAGGGTACATAATGCGGAAATATTGGGGCACATAGGTCTGTGTGTACCGGACAGGTACGTGTGGCGACGACGACAGCCACGGCTGTTGGCGGAGCCGCGCGCTCGGACCAATCTTTTAAGTGAGGCGCCACTGACGCGTGCACTCCGCACTCTCAACCTCATAGCTAGTGACACGGACCTATTCTGTTGTTCTCTGAGTGAGTTCACTAAGAATGCATTGTTTGTAATAAGTTACAAAATTTAATTATTTTAAGAAGTTAGTAAAAAGTTAGGATAACAGTTTAGATAAATGTACACTATCGCAATAGGTTTCCCTGTAAAGATAGATGTAAGTTGGGAAATAAATAAATAAAAAAAAAAAATAACATTTCTAGCCAGGAATCGAACCTGTTGATTTTGAAAAAAAAAAGCACACACTGTATTATTACACCACTCGTTAGTGTCGCTAATAAGGATCGAATTCTGGGAAGTAATGACATAGGGCAAACTAAAGGAAAGATACAAGGTAAGGCATCATTAAGTGGTCATAGTGAAATAGGGCTTGAGGGGGCTCGTGGCTAAGTAATAACAGCCGCACGGGTCGATCGATCAGGTTAAGCCACGCTTGCCGCGGTTGGTCCGTGGATGGGTGACCATCTTTACATACCAAGACCCCTCCGTGCCTCGGAAAGCACGTTAAGCCGTTGGTCCCGACCATAGATATATGAAAGAGTCGTTACAGGTCGTCAGAAGCCCGAAAATCTGACAACCAGTCTTACCACTGGGTATCGTATTACCCAGTATCTAGGTTGTGGAGGTCAGATAGGCAGTCGCTCCATGGAAAATACTGGTATTCAGCTGCATCCGGTTAGACTGGAAGCCGACCCCAACATAGTTGGGAAAAGGCTAGGCAGATGATGAGTGAAATAGGCCTCTGGTTTGTTATCAACGATTGCTGGAACATGAAGATAATTAAAACAAAACAAATATTTAAAAATAAGATGTATGAACTCATCAACAATAGGTATAATTCAGAAAAGTGGTGGCTACAAACTCAAATTAAATTCAGGGGTGAAACTTCACAAACAAATTTGAAATTTGCGGAAATTTGAGGCATAAACGGCTCTATCTTTTGATTGCGTTGGCTTTGACAGCTCTCGCAACAGTATCAGCATACCTAACACACTCGCACTCGCTTTCGTAACAGTATACCTAAGTATTTGATACAAATTCCGGCTTGATACCTCCACGCGTTCTTGAGAAAAAGGGTCTTGACAGACAGACAGGCGGACGGACGGACAACAAAGTGATCCTATAAGGGTTCCGTTTTTTCCTTTCAAGGTACGGAACCCTAAAAAAAAAGATTTTCATGTCTGCGAAGTTTCACTCGCTTTAATTTGAGCCATGAATATTAATAATTACTTAGGTTTTAAGAATGTTCTCAAATTGATGTTTATAATAATTTAAGCACGGCATGCTATGCGACACTGAAGAGAAGTCTCAAATTTGTTCTCATTTCCACCACATCCGCCATAGAGAAAAACTTTACAACTGTCAGAAGTCGAGTTGTAGAAATATCTGAAAAAAGCATGGAATTAGTATGTACTATACAATGTGTACCACAATCAATGGGAGTTTCTGTCTGCTCATCAACGTAAATAACTGAATATTGAATTACTGTCAAAATGAAAGCCATTGGTTACGCAATTACCCCGCTGTTTAACTTCGCCATTGTATTCGTCAAAAAGTTGGACCCCTGGCTGAAAGTGGATAATGATTTAAGAAAAAACAAATGGGGTAAAATGAAATAGTATCTAAACGTACTTAACAAAGTAACCATAACACTGTCCCTTGTCAGGCTCTTGCAGGCATAAAGGATCTAAAAACAGAAAACATCATTAAATGAAAAGGATTATCTACACCATCAACTTCCTGACCATAATACCTATCCTCATTTATTTGAGTTCGACGCCGCAAGTCTTCGTCTTCCATACATCTTTCTTAAACTTTTTTTTCCTAAGAATGTGGTGAACGGTCACGCCAGTCTGACGCAACTGTTTAATAAATAAAAAAAGAGACTATGAAACGTGTACTAAACATAATGGTGGCTATCGCTGTCTCGCTTTACCATTTGCAGTCTGTGCATAGTTTGTGTCATTTTTGTTATGTTGGTATTCAGTTTTAGTACAAGTTTCATACAAGCTACGTTTTCATCTTTTTCTATGGGACTCCCGTCTCTTCTTACATCATTTCTTACTCTATGGGTCACGCGATAGCGGCTGTCAAAATACATAGCGGTTTTTGACACCTTAATGTCAAATAGGGGGAAGGGGGGCAACGCTTTGGTACCTAAACAAACATTTAGCATGGAATTCTTATGTACAGACGCCAGCACATCAAGCTACTACAATCTGTAAAATTTTCTTAAGGGGACTACATGACCTAAAGCGCGGTCACTGTCGGATTGCATAGAAAAGAAAGAGAAGCGCGATGAGGCAATGCTGGTATGGTAGTTTATTGCAAAATATGATTCAATTATCTATTTACAAAAAAAAACTATTGTTTGGACTAAAAAATTAAAATTACTTTAGTATGTTGCTTGTAGAATAATCTGGAAAAAAAAACAGAATGATAGTGTATAAGTATTACTATGGTTTTTATTGTAAAAAGATAGTTTTTAGAGGTATCTTCATGATTTTTTTCTATCGTATCAAATTAGTTGTATTATGTTCTCAACACACTATGTGACTAGCATATGTCCTGAAGAATATCATATATATTTTTCTGATTTTGTTTACTGTAGTCGATCATATACTTTTAGACATTATAAAACTTGCGTTTTTTGCGTTTACGTCCTATAATAGTCCCCTTAATAGATTTTCAACTTTATCGCTAAAGCATTAGGTTAAAGGTTGATTGAGAAAAGACAGTTTCGGGTAGCTTGATGTGCTGGCGTCTGTACCTACTGTTGATTTGTGTTTTTTATTTTTTTTTATTCTCTAAAAAATACAATATTTTTTGCTTTTACAATTTTACCCGCCAAAGTTAGAGAAAAACAAAATGGCGGTGTTTGGCCACGCGCCAAAAGATCTTTGGAGGTACAATATAACTATCACTAGCAGCGCCCCGCGGTTTTACCCGCGTAAATGTCGATCCCGTGGGAATATCGGGATAAAAAGTATCCTATGTCCTTTCCCGGGACTCAAACTATCTCTATACCAAATTTCATCTAAATCGGTTCAGCGGTTTGAGCGTGAAGAAGTAACAAACATATAAACACACACACACACACTCACAAACTTTCGCCTTTACAATATTAGTGTGATAATCCATACTATTACTTACTAATATTATAAAGTAACTCTGTCTGTCTGTATGTTACCATGTTACCTTTTCACGCCTAAACCGCTGAACCGATTTTGATGAAATTTGGTATACTTAGAGATAGCTTGCGTCCCGGTAAAGGACATAGGATACTTTTTATCCCGATGTTCCCACGGGATCGAGACTTATGCAGGTGAAACCGCGGGGCGCAGCTAGTTATGTATAAAAATCAATTGCAGTTAGGTAGTCTTGGAAAAACTCTAAAATGTGTGATGAAACTTTGGTCGGTTGTTGTGTGCGCCGAAGAAGGTTCCAAAAAAAAAGGCATCGCAACGCATGCATTTAGCTAGTATGTATTATGATCTTTTCAAACACATATTCCATCCATCCGTTCATTGGCGTTTCCCTTCTTTTATAGTGTACTAGCTGCGCCCCGCGGTTTCACCCGCATTAGCCTCGATCCCGTGGGAATATCGGGATAAAAAGTACCCTATGTCCTTTCTCGGGACTCAAACTATCTCTATACCAAATTTCATCAAAATCGGTTCTGTGGTTTAGGCGTGAAAAGGTAACATACAGACAGACAGACAGACAGAGTTACTTTCGAATTTATAATATTAAGTATGGATTGAAACTTACCTAAATCACCGTAAACAACTACGACAGTTAAAATTACAAAAAAGAAAAATAGTTTCATTTTCAATTAACGTAGTCTTCCAAAAAGTGTTAATGATACATACAAACTACAATAACTTAAAATATTTTCTTGCTATTTAAATTAAAGACAATTGTTTGAATGACAGGGATGTATTAAGGCAGCCTTAATTTTTAGTAATTACGTAATTATTCTTATTTCATCATCTGCCTTTTCCCAACTATGTTGGGGTCGGCCTACAGTCTGACCTGATGCAACTGAGTACCAGCATAATCAGCCTATAACGTTCCCACTGCTGGGACACAGGCCTCCTCTCTGTGAGAGGGGATGGGTCGTTATCCACCACGCGGGCCCAGTGCTGGTTGGGGGATGTCATGTCTTCGAATTTTTGGTTTTAGGACATGCAGGTTTCCTTACGATGTGTTTCTTCACCGTTTTTGAGAGCAATGGTGATGAAATGAATTACACAAAGTAAAGCGCCTGTCTGGGTTCGAACCCACGACCTACAAACTCGTACCTAAGTCGCGGCCGTTAGCCCGTTACTACAGGGCTATACCACTGCTCTCAACAGTTCATTATTTCTTTTTGTCGTTTTCGTTTTTTTTTTGTGCTCCTGTTTTTCGGTTTGTACAAACTAGGCATGTACAAACGCCAGCACATCAAGCGACTACAATCTGTCAAATTTCTTTAATAGAATGTCAACTTTATCGCTAAATTATAAGGTTAAAAGTTGATTGGGAAAATTTAACAGTTTCGGGTAGCTTGATGTGCTGACGTCTGTACGTATAAGTTTTTAGTCCGGCCCTACTCAAGACCACTGACACTTAAGACGGTACCCCGACCAAATAACCTTGAGCATTGCGACAGAGACAGAGAGCGACACGACTTCCTCGTACGAAAGGGATGCAGCGCACCCTGCGCACGCCCCTTTATCATAGAACTCGGAGAATTTTTGGAATTATTTTAATAAAAAAAGAATAGCGATCTTTTTAAATAAATTAAAACGTGGATTATTTACATTTTTAAAATATCAATCCATTGGTGAAATCCTCAAATTAATAGAACGTCAAATTTAGCAAAAGTTTCATGAAATCAATAATTTTAGTCACTTTTTTAAAAGGAGATTTTAAATGTATTAGTAACATATAAAAACAAATAATAACGTGCAATGTGATGGTAGGATATCGAACATTAATAATGTGCTTTCAGATGTAGTTTATTTCGCATAATTATAATTGTCTTGCAATGATTTTCTGTTCTTATAACTTTTATTCAATTCAATTTTTAGCATATATTCTTGAGTCGAGTTATAATCATTATTGAGTTAATAAGCCTCTGAATAACGAAGAAAAACGCGGTTTTGGTCGGGGTACCGCCTTAAATAATATGTTATGCGACAGTAATTCATTATCAGTAACGGCTGTGAATACACGATGACTACATAATTTAGCAGTAAGATAAGATACATTTATTTGCTCAAACAAGTGTACACATACAAAAATATATGCATGCAGGATAACATAAAAAGAAAGGATCAGACATGTTTGCCACCTAGTGGCAAACATGGCGTGCAAATATTATGAATTATTAATTTCAAGTCAAAAACATTAATACTAATTCACATACCTAACGTATGTGAATTAGTAAACAGAAAATAAATTACAAATTTCAATATTAGGTACTAAAATAAATAAAAATAATAATGCATCAAAATCTATGTCAATACAGGGTGTCCCTGGAAGTATGGATCAAATCGAATAGGGGCGTGGGCAAGGTCATTTCCAAACTTTTTAACCCTGAGAATGTCAGTGAATTTTTTTACGGTTCAAAAGTTATGACCGATTTTAATTTTTTTTTTTCAATCACTTCGCTTAGTGCTCAAAGAAAATAATCATAAAAAAATACTATCAGGGCTATCTAAAAAAAAAATTAATTGATAGCCCTGATAGTTTTCACGAATTCGATCTTTCTTCCCTTTTTTTTTGAGTAATTTTTTTTTTAGATTTTTTAGTATTTTTTTTTTCTAAAACGTTTGGAAATGACCTTGCCCACGTCCCTATTCGATTTGATCAATACTTCCAGGGACACCCTGTATAAATTCTTCTGTCAGAAATTCATTAACATTATAGTAAGCTTTGCCAATTAGCTATGACTTTAGTTGATTTCTCAAATGTACATTATTCATATCCTCCTAGTACGTTTATTATGTAAAAAGACAAAAGACCTAAAACAGCTGTAAAAACACACAAATTACAAGTTGATTCAATAGCGGATAACTAGTTCTTGAAACTTCAGGGTAAAGAAAATGCCAATAGATTTTAAAATTTTATATATCGGGTCAAATCAAATTAGCTAATGAAACCCCGCAGACCCGCACCCTATTTGCGTAACACACTATCAATTGGAATCAGAATCATTTTGAAGCAAATTGCTAATCCATTGCTTCATAAGTTAGAAAAAAAAATCTGCTCAACACGTAAATAACGCAATGAATGTTGTTGAACTGTCAAAATGAAACCGATTCCGATTGATAATGTGTTACGCAATTGTCCTGCTGATGGGTATCGATATCTTACTGTTTTTTACATTTCTATGTCTAAACTTGATTAAATAAAAACGAAAATAATTTGATGATATTTTTCGTGGGGTCGCTATTTACTTGAAATATCAGTTTACACAAAAAAAACGGACTTTTTAATTTTTTTTTTGTGTAAGCATCACAAACGTGATTGGTATCCATATCTCGGTCATTGACTTCTAAAACAAAAAACAAATAATCTTTTCTATCTTTATTTTATTGTGTTTAGATATCGATTCTTACCACAGATATAGATACACCTAGATAACGCAAGAGCACCTATTTCGCGTGCCAAAAATCGCACCAGTTTACGATCGAAAATCATAAGCCGCCACTAATTTCGCGCTCAGTCCTGACTCCTACGTACTGCTGGCTGGGTGAGCGTGAGCTTGTGACATCATAGTAGGTAGTCAAAGGAATATTATTTTTCAGGCGACTAATAAACTTAAAGGGTGACTAACTATTTGCCTGCTACTTTAAGGTAGCGAACATATTAAACAGGGCCAGTTGAAATCATAGGCGAGGTCCTATAAATAACGACATGACGACTAATATTAACAGTGGGATAACAAAAATTTTTATTATAGGCAACTATAGACATCTCTGAAGACTCATTCCCAGAAACACACAACTTGAGAACTTAGGATGCAAGAGCGAGCGAAGCGAGCTCGGGAATTGGGGCGACCCGACTCGGACAGGTAAGGTTCGAAGGGGATGACGGGGGCTTAAGTGAGCGAGCAAAGCGAGTGAACGAGCCCCCGTCATCCCCTTCGAGTTAGGTTACTTTAAGCCCTGCAGACAGAAATAGGGGCCTTACGAAGCGGCAGCCTAATTGCGGAACGCCAAATCGTCAAATGATTCTGATCAGTTGGCTTCATTTCTATCACAATTGGCTTCATTTTACGATTTTCGAATTGCGAAACTCTAGTTTCTGCGCAGGGCCTTAACGTTCATAATTGGTTTCATAATAAACTAGAGTTTCGCAATTCGAAAATCGTAAAATGAAGCCAATTGTGATAGAAATGAAGCCAACTGATCAGAATCATTTGACGATTTGGCGTTCCGCAATTAGGCTGCGGGGCTCCGTCGAATACGTACTTTATATGGGTAGTTCTTCGAAATTTGATTCTTCGACTGATCCATATGGCCAAAATTTAATTTCACTTTTAGCTCTGTAACACATGTTCATATGAAAATAGGTATACCAAATAACATATGTTTGTATGAGGGACTCGTTTTTATAAAGTAGTTTTCAAGATATCGACGTTCGAATATTTTGTGCCCAGATGAATCAGAAACAGAAATAAAAAATAATAAATACACCGTTAGTTATGATTGTTAATTCTAAACAATAATTATTAATTCTTAACTAAGACTAAGACATATCAAAAGTGCCATATATAGAACAAGTTTATACTCCTGTCATTTTTTTATTATTCAAAAGGGTAAATAATAATAAATAAGACTAGAACTCTAGACTAGACTAGACTTGTACACGGTCAAAAATTGGACATTATAATGCAATAAAAGCACTCTTTTCGTGCTGGAGAGGGGAAATCTAATTTATTTTATTATTTATATGGGGTATTGACCATACGAATCAGGCACAGTTGTATCAGAATTTTGCCTACAATCATGCCTAACTCATCATACATACAGACTTCATTATTGTCATTTTACTACACGAATCTATAACCCAAAAGCATCACACGAAACATAGATTAAAGTTTTAAAACAATTAAATAAATTTTATAAGGTAGGCATTGTAATCAGAGTGCCACCTGAACCAAACACAGATGAATCAGATGTTTTCCTTCGTAACTAAGGATCTAAGCCAACCAGCCGCACGTCCGCCTTCTAGCTTGTCCGTTGCACCAACTGGCTACCCCTACGCGGGAAGACAGACTCTCATTCTTATTACCCGATCAAGTACGGTCAAGTGCAGCTTACGCCACATTAATCAGTATTATACGCCGGACACTTCTTATTTACTTATTTATAAACACACTAACGTAGTTATAACTAATACACATTTTTTTTGTAAGAGGACAACTCATTTCCTTTCGATATAATTATAATTTATATTGATGCATCAAAGGGAAAATGCGACAACGACCATTTTGTTCCGGAAAATGGCAAACGGACGCCTTATATGAATCAGAAGAACGAACTTCAAATATTTTTATTTTGTACCTAGACAGCAAATATTTAAAAAATATCATTTGTCCTAGTAAGGGATAAAGCTACCCTGTACAAAAAAAATATTACATGCCGTTTTGTTAGTTGGTTACCGAAATATACCCACAGACATCGAAAATTTTGTCCCTGAAGAACTACCCATATACAACCTCATTGTATAATTTAAAAATGCCCATTGTCTACTTTTTATCTGCCAGTTTAAATTAAAACAATGCTAACAATTGATTATTAAAGCTGCTACTTTCTACTTAAAATTATCCTTCGCTGTAGCTGCCAACCTATTATTTTTGCTACCGGATTTAATTATTTTTTAATCCCAAATTCAGATTAATTTGTCGCCGCGTTAAATACATGCCCAAAAATTGGCACGCTTAGTTTTCATACAGTTCGTGATACTTGCGTTACGTAGGTCTATCTATATCTGTGGTTCTTACCAATCACGTATGCAGAGTTTTGCTAGCTAATTTAATTTAACCATGTATTTACTATAATGTTGCGAATTATTCCGTGTACCAATTTGATTTGGCAATAGTTTTATTATTTACAAGCCACTGTTAAATAAAAAATTATTATTTGATTAATTGGGACTGTGTACCAAAAAATATTTTCAAATGTGATAAACTACAGACGCCAGCACAGCAAGCTACCCGAAACTGTCAAATTTTGCCAACCAACTTTGAATCTTAGAATTTAGCGATAAAGTTGAAAATCGATTAATAGAAATTTGACAGATTGTAGTAGCTGGCGTCTGTTTCCTACACATTTTCTTCTCCTATATCCAGTGCCGGATTAACCCCTAAGCAAATTAAGCAACTGCTTAGGGCATCACGTCTCGGGGGGCACCATAAACCAGGCGCGGTCCCAGAAAGGTCATGGGGATCATGACACCAAAAATTATTCAAGCTGTCGAGAGCCTGAATGATTTACTTACTTGTCTTACTAACTTAAAACTGTAGGTACTTGAGCTACGGAGACCCCGATGGGCAGTTCGTGGTCATATCGTAGATTTGCTCACTTCATGAAATGCTCGAGAATTTCATGAAATGGTCGCATTTCATAAAATGTTTCACTGTCTATTGGCCACATCATGATGTGGTCTGGTTCATTTTGTCAGATTAATTTGTGAACTTTATCCATAGGCTTTAGTTGCCTGACAAAAGAGCGACTAATATTATCTATAATTACTAATAATAACCCTCCTTTTTGCTTCGCCGTAGTCGGGTAATAAAGCTGTAGAGTTGGTTTGTTTGTTTGAACGTGCTAATCTCCGAAACTACCAGTCGGATTTGAAAGAATATTTTTGCATTTGATAGCCCAATTCTTGAGAAGGCTGTAGGCTTTTTTTGTGGATGGGAAAGGCTATAGGCTAAGCTAACATCACGCTAAGACCCTTACGAGCCCAGCAGAAAAAGTCAAGCTAAAAGAACGCTAAGCGAAAACGAAGTTATAAGTATAATAGCGCGGGCAGGCGATGCGCATGCGACCCCACGGGATGGGTCGGGGAGTAAGAAATTTCATGCGGACAAAGATAAAGGAGCTGCAGGACAATAATTAAAACAAAACAAATTGAAATATAAAATTTATGAATTCAACAATAAATAAAACAGAACAGTAGTTACTATACAAGGTAATTCAGTAGCGAAACTTCACAGACAAGATGGCGTCGATGTCCAATGAAGATAAAACCACAAAAAACTCATGTTTTCAAGTCTACCTTACCGCTGAATATAACGGAAGTGGAAGTGTCCATGGTAGTTATAAAGCAAGCAATCTGCCTGCCTGTTCCCAACTATATTAGGATCGGCGACCAGTCTAACCGAATGCAGCTGAATACCAGTGTTTTACATGGAGCGACTGCCTATCTGACCTCCACAACCCAGTAACTGGATAACACGATAACCCTTGGCAAAACAGGTTGTCAGACTTTCGGACTTCTGACTATCCGTAACGACTGTCAAAGATCTACGAATGATAGCCGGGACGAACGGCTTAACGTGCTTTCCGAGTCACGGAGGGGCCTCGGTATGGTATTAATGGTCACCCATCCAGGGACCGGCCTCGGCAAGCGTTGCTTACCCTTGAAGGTCGACCCGTGCGGCTGTTGTAGAGTTTAACCGGTCAAGCCATGCGCGTTACCGATCGATGACGAAACAATAGAAAATCAATTGTGTTTTACATCTGTAAAGTATTGCCAGTTAATTTAGTTTGACCTTGTATGCGATTAATAATTTACGAATAAGAAGATAACCTCAGATAACCTCATATTAGAACATTATTATAAAATAATGTTCTCGAATTTATATACATAATAAGTAAGTAGGTACTTTAAGCACGGCATGCTCTGCGACACTGACAGTAAGTGTCAAAATTGTTCTCGTTTCCACCGCATCCACCATAGACAAAACCCTCGCAACGGCCAGAAGCAGAGTTGTAGAAATATCTGAAAAAAAAAGCATGGAATTAGTATGTACTATAATTATTTCATGAAAAAAAAAAAATTAAAAATACAAAATGCGTACTTAGGAAAGGAAGCACGACAATTTCCGGTTTCACTCGGTAGCAAACATATAGGATCTGAAACAAAAAACATCGTTAAATGAAAAGAATTTCTACTACATCATCGTCGTGCTGTCCATAATTATCCTCATTTATTTGAGTTATGCGCCGCAAGGCTTCGTCTTCCATAAACCTTTTTACCCGACTGCGCCAGAAGGAGGGTTATGTTTTTTTTAAGAAGCCTCTTACAAAAACGCGCGTAGATGCATGATTTCCTCGTTCAAATTTAATACTATTCGTTGTTTGATATAAATAGCAATTAATTGGTAAAGATCATAGATGTGGTAAAGATAGTTCATTTTCTCTTCTATAATAATACTAAAGCGATTTTTTTATCATTTGTCCATTTATTTAGCAATAATTGTTCTCCTGATGCTTGTTTAGTTTAGCGAAATACGTATATGGAGAGCTGATTTAAGAGCTCTAATTTGCAGATTCTGTTGAACATAATCCATCGAAACAATTTTTTTCATATCACAAATATCATATCAGTAGCGTATAATTGGGGGTTCTGGACCACAGGAAGTCCAGCCTAAGTAGACCCGTGAGGGTATGTAGTTAGTGTGGAGACGAGCGTTCAGGTTATAGTGGTTAGTGGTGAAAAATGGTGTGTCGAGCGGAAACAGTATGTTGATAAGAAGGTGTAGCGGGGGCGGGGCGGGGAAGTAAATGTCATGAAACTTTGTTGCATTGTGGTTAACTGTTGATAAGGTGTTGCGGGGGCGCTGCGGGGCGGGTGCGGGACGGGGAAGTGTGGATTGATAAGGAGGCGTAGCGGGGGCGGGGCGGGTGCGGGGCGGGGAAGTAAATGTCATGAAACTTTGTTGTTGCGGTTAACTGTTGATAAGAAGGTGTTGCGGGGGCGCTGCGGGGTGGGTGCGAGGCTTGGAAGTGTATGAAATGTCATGAAACTTTGTTGTTGCGGTTAGTGTTCTTTTGCTAAGTACGTCTGATGGTGATGTGTTTACATTATAGTACGTTTGTATTTATTTACATTCGGATGGTAGCATTGGTGGAGGAAGGTTCGCGAAATTAATTATTATTTGCAATGTCTGATTCAGTGAAATCTAATGTGGAAGACATTTCTGAAATGATTTTCAAGAATGTTCATGGTGAGATAATATTGATTAAAAGTATGCGGACTGCTCAGAAGATATCTAACTCAGATTCATTAAAACATCAGGACAATGATGTTGATGATGATGATGATGACGACGATGATGGAAGTCGTATGGAAGATTCGAAGACATCTAATGTTGAAAACATACATTACGTTGTATTCAAGAGTGATGATGAGGTTACACATACATTTGTTCGAGTTAGCGATGATGATGATGATGATGATTCTGATGGAATGGATGAGTGTGGTACTGGTTCAGCATCATCACAAGTGAGTAGAACAATAGCCTCATTGATGAGTGAATATAATAGAGATCACAAGCCACAGCACCCGCAATTCAGTTCAAAAACAAAACGTTTGCACACTTTCATAGATTGGCCTCGAGGTATGCGTCAGAAGCCTGAAGATCTTGCAGAAGCTGGTTTCTTTTATACTGGTATCGGAGATAGAACCATGTGTTTTCATTGTGGTGGAGGCTTAAAAGATTGGGAAGATGATGATGATCCTTGGCAGCAACATGTTCAGTGGTTTAGTGGTTGTGCTTATGTAAAGAAACTTACCCCGTGTTTTATGTGAGAATAAGTGGGAAGGTGAAAAAAATAATAATAATAATAATATTCCATCCTCAGTAATAAATCTTTTATCATCATTACCACAAAGAATTTTTTTTCTCTTAATTTGTGTATAAACATGGTGCTTATCACTAGTAAACGTATACATGTTATCATATTTTACATAGTCACGATCAAGTGCTTTTTTATAATTTTCAAAATTTGACTTTCTTACAATAGCGGCGGAGGTGCCTTTGTTTTTCTTTACACTCAAATCATTTTGTAAAACATAACTATACATTTTAGAACGTAAACCAATAAATTCTTTGATGATACAACCATTGGTTTCATCTTTCATAAGACCAATCACTTTTTTGTTGACTAATGGTAGATTATAAACATTGTCCATGGGAAAATCAGAGGTGTCAAATTTAGCCTCTAAGTCACATCTAATATCTTCATAAAAATTTTCAGTTGTGATTTGATAGATGAAAGAATCGGTATCTGTGTAGAGTAATTGTACGTTATGTTTGTATTTAGATAGCATATATGAGTAGTGAAAATTGTACATAACATATTTGGAAAGTTCTAGTATAGTGAAACCAACATAAATAGGTTTATTATACAATATGTTTGTTTTATTCATTTGCACCGCTATAAAATCTTCAGAGAAAATCTTACAACTATGAAAATTAGGATGAGCTATGTATCTTTCAGCACCGTATTTACATTTAGTATTGCCTTTCTCATCACCCCACATGTTACAAAGTTTCACATCAACTCGTTTCCTTACATTCTCTATGGTTTTACCGAAAATCGAGTTGTTCATGAGCTTGTAGAAGTCTTTTTCAAAAGAGTTTTTTGCAAATATTCTTTTTTGTGTGTTTAAATCTATGTAAGGTTTAAGCCATGGGGATTGCTGAAACGATAAGATCCTATGGATTTTTTTACAAACTAACCCATGTTCTATGCATTGCTTCAAGTTAACATAGTGAATTACATAATTGTGTTTGTTGTTCAGAGTAAGTAAAAGCTTTTTAGTTTTACCGTTTGGTGGTGTTTTTGTTTCAGCACAAAATGGATAGTCATTGTGTAAATCATGTAGACACTGTGGATACTCCAGGTCCACTTCCAAAATGTAACCGATATCTGAATCAGGACGCTGTGCTAATATATTGAATGAGTTGATTTCATCACTCGTTAACCAAACAAAGTTTCCATAAGGCAGATATTGACTCATAGCATAACCATACAAATTATTAACATCCAAATACACAATGAAACTGTTATCCTTTGTAGAATTGTATGTGGTTGGATTTAGAAAGTTATTATTAGCCTGAGCATGTCTTTTGGAAACTTGACTAATACCACCTCGAATACCAGACTGTAAGAACTGAATCATTTCATAATCGGTGAGAAGTTCGAGATTTATTCCTGTCTGTCTCAACATAGCATCCCATGAAAGACCGGGTGCTGTAAGATATCTACAAGGATCTAGTTTATATGCACTCAAACAGATACTACGGAAATTTTCAAACACTTCAGCAAGCAATAGGACATCTGTTTTGAGATATAAATCACAGTATTCACCCAACGTTTCTAATTTAAATTTTTTCCATACAGTTTGCGCGTGTATGTAATCGCTATCGGAAATATGTGTTTGTGTTAGTTCACTGTAAAATGATTGTTTATCGGGTAATGATGTATCTTTGAGTTTGGTCCAAGAGTTAAGGTATTCATATGGAAACACACCCTTTCGTGTTAAAAGACTTATTTGATCAGGATCTAAAAAGTGTTTAGATAATATATGAAATTGATCTCGTGAGAGATTTTTCACCAGTTTATCTAAACTGGTGGACATAAATTTAAACGAATCAACAAAACGTATTGTTATTCCTTTTTGAGTGTCATCATCATCATCATCGCCATCTTTAAAATATAACTTTTGACTAAATGAAATGTACTTTTCCTTATTCTGTGGTATACACTCAATGCGGGCACCATCTCTTGCAGCAAGCTCCTTAATGAATAAGTGACTATCGTATCCGCTTAAATTATGAAAAAATATTGGAATATAGTTGGGTAGAGAATATTTTAAATTACATAGCTGATGAGCTACACCTCTAGTTTTCCCTGTGAGATGACAATGATCGATAACTTTTCGATCGGATGATAACAATGGTTGCTCACAAATATGACAATGAGTGAATGTGTTATTCATTATCAAGCTTTCATTTTTATCATAATATAGTATTTTATTTGAGTAATTATCAGCAATATAACGAGTATCCAAATAGATATTATCTACAAACTTTTTAACACAGTCTTCACCACGATATGTAACAAATTTACTTAATGAACTATCATAGTTACAATGTATGTAATACGCAAAAGCGCATGGAATGTGCTCATGAGTGTAATAAGTGGTTTTCATTTCCTCCATTTTGAGGGGGTTTAAAATTGATTCAAAATCTGCATATATAACAAATGGTACAGAAAGTTGATGACTAATATTTTTGAAACTCAAGTACTTATCATCGGGAGTAGGTAGTTCTATTAAAGCTTTTTCACATCCTAACATCTTATGACGTTCAATTTTAGACTCACTAATGAAATATTGCAAGCATCCATCACAGAAAAATATTTTACTTTTATGACTGGTAATTTGAGAGCGTATCAGACGAGACATTTGTTTTATCCAACAATAATGAGATTTACCATTATGTTTAGTATCTTCATAAAATAAGAGATTGACATGACGATTGTTGGGGTTACCCTTAGATATATACATGGGTACGATCTTTTTAGTTTTTTTAATACCATACACATTAATATTGATCTGGTTCAACTCTTCGAAACGTTTGATTCCTTGAATCGATACTGGTAAATTAATTCCTGCTGTTTTGAAGACTGTCTCATAGTGTGGGTATGATATTAGACGATTCGAATGGGAATCAGCTGGATAGAGGGCGCTTGCTACTGCCCAGAAAAAGCAGGCATTGTCGGTGTTCTGTACATTCACACATGCATGTTTACGTTGTATCCAATCCGGAAGTGGTATGTAAGAGCCGGCCTTTAACGGTACGTATTTGTTGATGTTAATCTCTAAAAATTCAATCTTCTCCAATGTCCATCCGCTATCTCTTTCTTGAAACTCTTCGCATTTCTTCAGAATTTTAGCGCAGGTCTCGTTATAGTAATGAGATAAGTCCGATGATTGTTGTAAATGTATGTTTTTAGTGTTGAATGATTTCAGGTCTCTAATCACTTCATTCTCTCTTACTATAATATACGTGCAGAAAAGTTCAATGTTTACCTTAATATGTTTGTTTGATGCTATTTCCATTTTAAGCAATTCTTGAATTTTAGATGCAGCTCCTGCTAAGTAAACTTCTGGGTTTAATACACTTGATGATGATTCATTAATACGATATGTCACGATTCTACACTTAAACGCTGTATTCACAACATACATGAAATAATCTCCTGCATCTTGTTTACATAGTAACTTATGACGTTTCGTTCTCGAATGAGTAATTAATTGATTACTCTCCACTTTTGTATTACAAAAAGGACACTCGTACATTGTTATGCTACACTATGATTATAAAAAAAAAAAAAAACAAGTAGTGATAGCGTATGTTATCCGCAAACGACTGGGAACTGAATGATTTAAATACTTAATTTATATCTACTATTTTTTTTTTACATTTTGCGGTTGGGTTGCGGTTGGTATATTGAGATAAAAGAAACAAAGTATGCTGTCAACTAAATAACACATTTTATTATTTTATAGAAAGCATGAGAAGAATAAATAATCGATTACAAAACATTTGATTTCTTGATCCACAATTGACATTTCATCATAGACATTTTCCACAATTGCATAGGCTTCAGACATTGTTTTCGGTTGGACGAGCTTGAACCGCTTTCTAAAGAAATTAATACGGTTCTCATAGTAACTCTTTACCTTTGTTAAGTGACGTAAACGTGAATCAAGACAATTCAATAAATGATTCAGACACCACCACTCTTCACAGCAGATGACAATCGATTTCGTCCCAATGTCAATTATGATGAATTTTTTGCTTCCTTCTTCATGTTCAGGTAGGTTTATATAATTGATCACTTGACGCTGCTGCTGCTGCTGCTGCTGCTGCTGATTTGATACAGGAATTGAGCCAGATGTGAAGAATTCCGATATTTCAGAGACGTTTTTCATAAATATCAGGTCCCACTCGTCTTTAGTTAATGTTATCCGATTAGCAATATCAATACACTCTTCCAGTAATCCATCGATTTGATCTGATGGCTTCAAATATGTTTTAATATATGGAATCGTGGAGCTGGAAACTTGATACATATACTTGCAAAGTTCAAAGTACAAGGGTGGAATCGATGGAGTATAATATGAGGGTTGTATAAACTGATACATGTTGTCGCTATAAGTGTTGATGAATAACTGCTCTCTTTCTCTCAACTACTCTGATAGAGTTTATGAAGTTATTTTTCGAACAGCTTTTGTAAGAATACTGTATTCGAAGAGAGAGTCATTTATAATTAAACAATAAGCAGTGGTATCACTCGATACAGGTTTTTTAAACTCTAGCTCCAGTTTGATGTCTATGGTGCCACCGGTGCCGGAACGAAGTGTGTCAGTTTGTCTGGAACAATCGATGACAGCTAGAGGGGTTTTCGTTTTGAAATGAGGTGGGCTTATTTGTACGCTGGAGCTCTTCAATCCATAATAGGATCTTTTAAAGTTTATGAATGCGTCATACAAAAGTGAAAACACACCCTTATCAAAGTCATTAGAGAATGAGTCATATGGATAGTATTGAGAATTGAGATATAAACGTGCATTATAAAAGTGGATGTGATCAAAGATGCTCTTATCTTTGACTGCGTCGTTATTACGTGAATGTTGGAATCCGACTATGATGTAGCGAGGTTTCTCCAACTGTGTACTTGTTTTCACAGTCCAAATATGTTTTTGGGATGTTGGTAACACAGGGTACTCATAAAGATCCCACGAGCGGAATGCAATCGGAATGGGGATGTTGTTCTCTACATACTTCAATAAACGTAGCTTTTCTTTATCAGATACCTTGACAATGGGCATACGCCATGCTATACGGGTTATTTCAAGTTCAATCTTTTTTGTTGAGTCTTTGAGAACTACACAGTTGAGATCAGAAGAGCTTCGGTTCAATATCAATTCATGTTTCGCATTAACTATGACTTTATTGTAATCTTCAGCGAACCCCAACAAATGTCGAAGTGGAATAGTGAAACAGAAGTCACCATCAAACTCTTTATAACCATTCATATTCCAACCGCTATTTTCCAAACTTTTACACTCTTCTTCTCCATAGGATACTGCTCCCTTAATTGTGGTGGTAATACCACAGTTTTTTGTTCTATCAATCTCTACACCATTCAATTCATAGCGGATGTCTTGAAAGAGGTGAGCAGGAGCATTGTTGACGAAAGCAGAAGATTTTGTAATAGTACCCTCAATTACCAACTGACTCTCACAAGGTAGTACTATTGCATCTTGATCGTTGATACGGATTCGGATCTCATCATTGTTTTTATACGATTCGCTATAGGGTAAATATGAGTGATATTCAATTCCCTCTATACTATCATCAAATAAAACACTATCTCCTATATTTAGAATCGATGATGATGACGTCATTATAACTAGGAATTTACTTGTAATCCGAGTGATTGAAGAAACAATGCGTTATCTTTCGTAATCTTCGTTCTTGCTTCTACTTTTGGCTGCTTTTGGTGAGATGTTCTCTCCAGTTGAGAGGTGGAAAGACTATGGCGTTGTATTGCCTCACCATTTGTTTTATAGATAATCATGAGGCTATTTTCCTCCTTATATGCAGGCGAAGTGAAATGTTCTCGTTTCTAAAGTTCACAAGATTCCCTTGTTCGTTGGTAATACGCACTTGTAGATTTTGAATTGTATTCGTCTTTATCGGTAAATAGATGAGATTTGGAGGACACTCTATTATTTGGTATCCAGGAGGTACAGACGGTGAAAACTCATGTAGCACATGGGTTGGTTTATTATTTATGAATGAGCCTCGAACGATATTGCATTCTACTCTTATAGTGTTTGTGATTAGAATGTTTATCGATTGATCAGAGTGATGCGCTTGGTTTTTGAGGAGAATTTTCCGAGAAAAACCAAAAATGTTTCCGATACTGTTCTCTTTCTCAAAGTGTATATCATAATATGGAGAATAAAGTGTACACTTCATAGTATTCGTATTAGCTAGTATATCAATCGTTTTATAAGGGTCGTCACCTGCTTTTCTAGTAATCTCTTGTTCCAGGTAGTGAATAATGTTATCCAGCTCATAAGAGCCTTCAGGAACCGTAATAACAGTATCTCCATAATGAAATAGGTTGTTGCTCCTATCCACATTAGGAATAGAATTGAATGATTTAAAATAAATCAAAGCACACTCATATTCACCTTCACCCAGTTCTATAGGTGGTAAAAAATCCACGTTCAATAAGGGATCCGTACCATTGAGCGATAAAGAAAAAGACATTATCACAATCTAACAGAAGGATGTGAAATGAATGAATGTGTTTTCTTGGAATAGTATTTATATATTTTATTTTATTCTAAACATATCATTACAAACATTTAACAGAAAACTTAAACATAAGTGACCACAGTTATATGTCATGTCTTTCTGTATATTGTTATAGTTATAACTGATATTGATGACATCATCACCATTTAACATGTATTTGAGAAACTCCTGTGGTGGTCTCAAATTCCCATAACTGTCAAAGTACTCGCAATTTTGATCTTTCTTCGCATATGCTACCCAGTGTGTTCCTGGCCCATGTGAATCGTCTAAATTTACGATCCCCGTTTCATACCTCCACGGTCGTGATTTTCGCTTCTGTAGAGCATCTCGCATGACTACACCCCGGAAATGAGGAATTTTTAGCTGCTTAACATATTTTACAAGCTCATAGTTGAGGAGGGCACGATTCGGTAGGGCGATGTCTAGTTTTTTTGATACGGTGTCAGATAGAGGCCCATACCTTTTTTGTAAGGTGCCATATACATGCCCCTCCCTACAGCTACTGGTGCTCTATCACTCGATTGATCTTTCTTTTTAACCATTTCATAAATATTTTTAGCCGCGGTTGTGACTCCACCAGCAAGAGATCCAGCAGCCGCCAACGCCCCCAGTATCGGTATCAACGGAAGGAAGCCACCACTTTTCGGTAGAGGAATAACCCTTGGATTTTTCACATTCCTCTTATTGTCCTTGATGCTTCTTTTAGCAGCTTTAATAGCGGTGCTTATCAATTTACAGGTAGATATTTTTTTAACCTTTCCACGTTTACCGCTCTCATTGATCTGACCATGATGTCGTTGGTGGTTTTTCATAGCTTTACGTGCGGCTGTTATAACCTTTTTGAGGGGCATCATTCCTAAACCTCTTTTCACTTTCTGTTTCATTATTTTATTCACACCTAGCGCCACCAATCGTTCAGTTAAACTATTTGACTCAAGTTGACGTTTCTTCGCTGCTAATGCCAATTCCAAATCAGCTTTATGTCGATAGTCTAAGGATGAGTTTTGAGCGTATGCAATGTCGTGTAATTTACAGGCCTCATCCAAAGGATTAATACCTACATCACCTCTCTTCAAACGTTTTTCCAATTTTGTTCCAGGTCCGCAATAATTGTAGCCGGGTACGTGTAACTCGAAAGGTAGGTTATTGATAAGTGTATTGACTAAACCACTTCCACCTTTCATAGAAGTTTCGTGAAGACTGACCTTATTTCTCTGTTGCACAATCATTTTAAACTACCTACTACTCTTACCGCTGTCGTTATTGAATTAAGATATATAAGACACGAGCAAGCGATTAAATTGCTTATCAAAATGAAGTTTCAGAAGCAATCCACGTGTTTATCAGTTAAAAGATGGGATATAAATTCGAAATACGATAGTGATAATATACGTTACAGACATAGTGTACTCCTACCTAACAGTATCAGATGTCTAATATGTGGTCCATCTGGTTGTGGTAAAACTAATCTATTACTCACCTTACTGCTGGAGCTAAAAGGTCTGATATTTGAAAATGTCTACTTATACTCCAAATCGTTAAATCAACCAAAATACATGTTTTTAAGCAAAGTGTTTAGTCAGGTGCCTGAAGTGAATTTCTACACTTTCTCAGATAAAAGTGAGGTAGCCTCACCGGAAGAGACTCAAAGCAACAGTATCATAATTTTTGATGATGTGTCGATGGAAGATCAAGAACCTATCCGTTTACACTTCTCGATGGGTAGACACAAGGGATTAGATTGTTTTTATCTATGTCAAACATACAGCAAAATACCTAAACAGCTGGTGCGGGATAATGCAAACTTCATTATACTCTTTAAGCAAGATGAAATGAATCTAAAACACACGTACGATGATCATGTGAATACAGATATGTTATGGGATACTTTTCTAGGAATATGTAGAGCTTGCTGGAAGAATAAATATGGGTTTTTAGTGATTAATAAAGATGTTGAGATGAATAAGGGTCGATATAGGAGGGGTTTTGATGACTTTATAATATTATAGTTGTATAAGAATACATGTTACAATGAAGCTGTTTACATTTCACCATGGACTCTTCAACAGTGCAGATCTTTGGCGATAAGGAGCTTAAACGTAAACTTGTTCAGTCTGTGAGTTCAGTTAAAAAGAAAATTAAAGCTTTAAATGAGGGTAAAGCTGAATTAACATCGACCTTACAAGAAACATTTCAACCAATCACACAGCCTCTAAACACTCTATTACATCAGATCAATGTAAACGATAATAATGAGTTAATTGTGAAACATGAAACTGATAAGAAGCCATTCCAAATTAAACAAAAAAATCGACGAAATGCATCTGATAAAATAATGCACCACAAAAAAGAAGAGTACAACGATGTTGAAAAGGAAGAGTATGAAGATGCTGATGATTCTCTAAATACAACAACAACAATCCAATCGGAAACGGAAGAGGATTTTGAGTCACATCCATTAGTACGCAGCTATTTGGATAGTATTATAATTAATAAAATTCAAAAAGTGCCTTACGGCATTTACCTTACACCGGAGGGGTATTATATAGGTGACAGCGCTGTTGAATTCGATAAGAATCATTTAATAATAAAAAATAAAAAGTTTAACTATACACCAGGTCTGATGGAACTGTTATTCAAACGGGAACCTAATACTTCTTTGATTCAACCTGCGGATAGTAACGCCTACTATAAAATAATAATGATGACAAATGCACATAGACGTAATTTTTCTGTAGAAGGTCAGATACAGGGTGATAGGAGTCTCAAATATACTCAATATATAAAGGAGTCAAACCATCCACATTCTACTCCTATTAAAAAATCTGAAATGAAAACAAAAACTGGTGGATATTTAAACAGATCAGGTGAAACAGATAACAGATCAGGTGAAAAAGATAACAGATCAGGGCTGTTCGATGTAATAGGTAACAGATCAGATGTAACTGGTCTGTTAAATGTGAGAGATCTGTTACTAACAGGTAGAGGCTTAACATCATCATCATCATCTACTAATAATAATAACCATTCAAATACAGACACAACTCTTTTAATGAAAAAATACTACCCTAATACAGATATTATATATTGGGACAACCCTAATGAACTAATAGACCGATTACGACTGCTTATCGCTTCGCGAAATGTTGGTAACAATAATCATGATAATGAAATTATTGCAATTTTGGAAGAATTAATAGAAGCTAACATAATTGCATCACCTCATCGACTTTCCAACATACTAAAACATGTACTCAAGTAAATATACTTTCATTGTAATTATGACTATCGATAAGTTCGGACGTTATCTACATAGCGCTCAGCAGCAAACGCCACAATTGATTAAGGTAATGAAACATCAGGTGGACTGTGGAAATCGCTTATTAAGGAACGTTAACAAAGGTATTCTAAAAAAAGATGTGGTTATAAAAGAACAACTGGATGAGGTTCTGATTCATTGTTTGTCTAAAATAAAAAAAATCTCTCAAAATCTAGAAAAGATCTCAAAAACAAATTCAACTAGCACCAGTACATTAGTCACCCCCACCACCACCACTAGACAACGAGCACCGGCGGTGGCGATAGGGTCAAAACCTGGAGGAAAAGAAGAAGTTGATAAAAGAAAAATTCGAGGTCATTCGGAAGTTAGTAAGAAGCCGATATTATGAGCAAATGGACAGTCGTTCAGGAACTTCACAAGAATGCTCGTAAAAATTTCCCTCGAAGACGTTTCATACAAAAAGGACTTGATGATACCTGGCAAATAGATTTGATTGATATGCAAAAGTATTCTAAGTATAACCGAGGATTTAAGTATATTTTAGCGTGCATCGATACATTTTCGAAGTATGCGTGGGTTCAACCGATAAAGAGTAAATCAGGTGGGGATGTAACACAAGCCATGCTCAACCTTTTAAACAACAACCGACGTAAACCAAAAAATATTCAATCCGATGATGGACGAGAGTTCTTCAATGAAAAGTTCCAAGCTCTGATGAGAAAGTTTAATATAAACCATTATTCTACATTTAGTATAATGAAAGCTTCTATTGTAGAGAGATTTATTAGAACTATCAAAAATTGGCTTTGGCAACGATTCGCATTCAATGGCTCTTACAAATGGAACGGAAAAGAGCTTTGTGACATAATAAATAGATATAATAATAAAATACATCGTACTATTGGAGTTGCCCCAGTGACCGTGAATCATACTAAAGCTAATGACCTTTTATCTACTGTTTACAATCATATCAAAGTACGAGCTAAATCAAAATATATGTGTGGTGACTATGTACGTATCAGTAAATATAAATCCACTTTTTCCAAGGGATACACCGGAAACTGGAGTTCGGAGATATTTCAAGTGGTGAAAGTAAATAACACCAATCCGGTGACCTATCAGTTGCAAGATGAAAGGAAACAACCAATCTTAGGTGGATTTTATGAACTGGAACTGCAAAAAGTTAAATATCCTGATGTGTATCTAGTGGAGAAAGTGTTGAAGAGAAAGGGTGAGAAAGTTCTAGTGAAGTGGTTCGGTATAGATTCAACGAGTTGGATAAATAAAGAAAACAAGATTAATTAAAGTATAATATGTTTTATTTCACTAACCTACCTGAAGCTTGCTAACATTTTTTTTTTCTTAAACGCTTATTATTATTATTACATAAAAAAAAAGACTTAATAAATAACAGTTAATTAGGTATAGACAAAAGTTAAATGTTTATTATTATTAGATATACATGTGAAACACATAATAGGTACCAACAGGCTACCAATTTATACTAAATAATTTTCTAGTCAATATAAATGAACTAGATACAAATTATGAAAAAAAAAACAAAAAACAACTAGATAGCTAACTACACAAAAAAATTAAATGCTACACTTATCGATTAAGTAGATGATGTTCTAACCACATTGAGAATGCTCGCACCTCTACACCACTACAGTGACAGGTGCGAGGTGGTTTTCCTTTATATGCCACATGCCTCGTACAATTCTTAAGGCGGTGTAATTTTAAATTTTCTATAACTACTTCTACCTTCGGACAATTTATTGATTCTAAATTATATGATATAAACCCTAAACTTGTTAAAAAATCTCTTTCAATTATCCCCCCTTTGTAAGCCCATGTGAACTGTTTGTTTGGGTCAAAACTCTTTATTCGTTCTACAAACTCTGAAAAACTAATGTCATTGTTAAAATTTTTAATTGCATACCGTGAATATATCTTGTGACAAACATAATTGTTTTATCATGTTTATAATCTAATAACCATGTTGGGAGTTTTATATAAAACAAATAAAGAATCTTATCCTGAACATTGTAAATTGCCACTTCTTTAAAGTACATATTCTTTAACATCTGAAACCCATCTACATCAATAATATACTTTATATTTTCTAGATGCATAATGAAGTACACAAAAAAAAAAGAAAACACTTTCGCAGATATACAAACAAAAAAAAATCGCAAGTGAAAACTTTAAAATATTTCTATACCACACTCGCTTACAGCATAAATTAAACAGTTCATTAAATCATTACCTATTTGTTCGGTGAATAGTTCGTGAGCGAAACACTCTGACGGTGTGTCACTTAATAACTGAAACCACTCTTTCACTTCCACATTGATATCACCTGCAGTATCCTCCAAATGAGACGTGATATCGTCCCAGATCTCAATCAGGGAACAGGTGTTTGCATCACTGAAATCACTTTTCTCATAAACACTTTTTAGTAAAACACTCACGTCTCCATTCAGCTTCGCAAGGGGTATAGGTCTTGTCCACAGTCGTAGCAATCTGTTTGAAGATATATGTTTTAACCAATTCTTCTTACATTCGAAATACATTGTTTCAACTAGTGACATCATAATCACCATAAATGTGAATATACTAAGTCGTCTAAAATTACTTATATCAGTAGGTAGCGTCAGTCACTGTAATATAAAATAATTATTTAATTCCTCAACAGATCTATTCTAAAGAAAAGTTGATAATCCATGTATTCCCGCTTGCTCCTTTATTTATGAGATGAATACCACTATTAAGCTCAGTCAGTAGGTCTTCATTTATATCGTTAAATCTTGATGGTAGTGTGACTGTATATCCATTCTCCAGATGCACCACCGTCTGCATTGCGTTTGGTGCATACTTTGAAGACATCCTACTAGCTTCTATGATCTTATAAGGCTTATTTATCTCCAAATCACTTATTTTTCTCCAAGTTTTATTCCCCCAACTATTTAATTCTGCGAGAGCATTATTACTCTTTCCTTGATTTGATGACATAATTTTATTTAAAAAAAATTAACACTTACAGCGATTATGAGACGTAAGCGTACAAGTAACTCCCTTATACTGATGTATAAGACTGTCGTTGATTGTATAAGACTTCTGGTATATAAGACTTGTCACTGTTATTGTACTTGCTACTGTTTACTGTTGTTCTTGTTAGATGGTAACTGAATGTATGTTCCTTTGAAATGTATGGGTTTATATATTAAAGCCTTATCTAACATTATGCGGTTAATTCACTATTTAATTATCTTAGCAAATGAATACTCACCGCAACAACATAGTTTCATGAGAATTTTTTTTATCTCTTCCGGTGTTAGAAATTATTAATTTGTGTTTTATTTAATTATCTTATCAAATAAACACTCACCGCAACAACACAGTTTCATGAGATTTTTTTAAATTTTTTAACCGCAAACGACATAGTTTCATGTGAATTTTTTTTTTTTATCTCTTCCGATGTCAGACATTATTAATTTATGGGTAAACTAACTGAACATTCGATGTCGGTTATTTTACCTTCTCTCAATTTCTTCATTTCTGTAGATATCCATAATTGTACACTTTCCATAATTACTTTATAACGCTCGCAGTTTGAACTTAATATAGGATAAGCCGTTGTCGATGTTGTTGTTGTTGTTGTAGCAGCAGTCGTCTCCATTATGTTAACACTCATATTCTCTCCTGCTCCATCTTCAGATTTATATTGATGATTATAATGACGACGGTGACTAGCAATAGCAACTGGACTACCTCTAGGTACTTTCACTATGATTTCCAAACCATTTTCATCTGTATATGTCTGATGAAACACGTCGGATGTCCAAGTTTGACTTAAACTATTGTTCATAGTTCCACCACCACCACCACCACTACTGCGTTTTGAACGAGGATTGATAAATCTTGTGATTTCCAGTTTGTTAAACAACAATCTATTGTTTTCACTACATAGACGTAAATTCAATCCATTTTGTTTCTTCCTACTGCTTACAGCCACATATTCATGATGAAACATATTCATTCCAAATCCATCTCTATTCACATCGTTATCATAATCATTATTCAAATATAACTTTATTAACCATCTTTTTATAAAATTACCTTGCTCATCTAAGAGCTCCACCTTCTTAATGCGCCACAGTTCATCATCACTACATACACCTTGTAAATCTTCATTCAAGAATCGTGTTATATTTCTCACCACCATTTCACCACCACCATCATCTCGTTGTAAGTGGAACATTACCACCCATGGTAACAAACTCGTTAAAATCATTATGAATGCACGATGACTATTACTGTTGACAGAACACTTAGCACAAACTGTATGCATTTTATTAATCATAATTTTCCTTTTATATATTCCCTTCACCCACTCTCCTGTCTTATCATTTTGTACAGGCGCCAACACATCAATCTACCCGAACTATCAATTTTTCCCAATCAACTTTGAACCTTATACTTTAGCGATAAAGTTGAAAATTGATTAAAGAAATTTGACAGATTGTAGTAGCTTGATCTGCCGGTGACTGTACTATTCATTTCCTGTCCTCCCTTTGTTATATTGATTTTTAAATAAAACATACATTGTATGACTAACCACATATCCTCCTTATCAGCCCACACTTCCCCGCCCCGCACCCGCCCCGCAGCGCCCCCGCTACGCCTCCTTATCAACCCACACTTCCCCGTCCCGCACCCGCCCCGCAGCGCCCCCGCAACACCTTCTTATCAACAGTTAACCACAATGCAACAAAGTTTCATGACATTTACTTCCCCGCCCCGCCCCCGCTACACCTTCTTATCAACATACTGTTTCCGCTCGACACACCATTTTCACCACTAACCACTATAACCTGAACGCTCGTCTCCACACTAACTACATACCCTCACGGGTCTACTTAGGCTGGACTTCCTGTGGTCCAGAACCCCCAATTATATGCTACTCCTGCCCCCAATTACATACTTACTAATATTATAAATGCGAAAGTGTGTCTGTTTTTTAACCGACTTTAAAAAAGGAGGTTCTGTATTCGACCCGTATGTATGTTTGTATGTCCACGATTTTCTCAAAAACTGATGAACCAATTTTGATAATTCTTTCACTGATGTGATCTGCATACTTTCAGGAAGGTTTTAGTATATAATACATTAGGCTCTTTTTAGGCATTTAAAACTACTTTGAATAAACTTTGATATGATAATTCTCTATGTTTTAAAGTAAATTCCATTGTATAACTTTTAAGCGTTACGCCGTGATGTCGAAATAGATATTAACTTTGAAATTTTTTTGTATGAAGAAAAATTCATTGAATCGTGTATTCCTTTTACATGATACTAGACCAAAGAGTCAAAAAACATATACCAAAATGTTAAATCCCTATTCCACATACTTAACAAGTTACACGAAATAGAAAAACCACATTTTTTTTTCAGAAACTTACCTAATTCAGCGTAGACAACTCCTACAAACAAAATTACAAGAAAGTAAAATAGTTTCATTTTGAATAAACGATAGTCTTCCAAAAATTTTAAAGACACAATAATACTTTACTAAGTGCAATAAGTTAAATTATTTTCCTGCCATTTATATTAAAGAAAACTGTTTGAATTAGGTACAGGGATGTATTAAGTCAGCCTTAATTTTTTGTATTTTTATTATTTAACTAGCTGCGCCCCGCGATTTCACCCGCATAAGTTTCAATCCCGTGAGAATATCGGGTTAAAAAAGTAGCCTATATGTTAATCCAGGGTGTCAGCTACCTTCACACAAAGGTTCATCAAAATTGGTCCAGCCGTTTGAGCGTGAAGAAGTAACAAACATACAAACACACACACACTCACAAACTTTCGCCTTTATAATATTAGTGTGATATAGTAGTGTGATTATAGTGTGATTAGTGGAATTGCCGGGAGGCAACGCCCTGGAAGAACATTATAATGACCTTATTGGGTGATGCTATTTAGAAAGGTCAAGGGCGTAGTACTCGCAACTAGCGTGCGTGTATGACCAGAGGGGCAATTCTCGTAATTTCAGGAACATTCATAGTCTGATCTCAGTCCCAATCTGTCAAAAAATACTTATAATTTCCTTACATATTGATATGTTTTTGACATTTGTTTTTCGCCGAGATGAGACTGTGACTAGATTTTTAACGTTTTAAAGTACGAGAATTAGCCTTCTGATTTATGAACGTAAACGAGGCAAAAGAAGTATGTAAGGATCATAGCTGGTGACGTTCTGTAGTTTTTGCCAACAACAACTGCCAACAACCAACAACTCATCATCTTCCAGCCCTTGTCCCACGTTACTTGAGGTCGGCGCAGCACGTATTCTTCTTCTATTCTCCCCTGTCAACCTTCACGCTATCATTCACTCCCTCTCTTTCATAATTTATCATTCCTCACACAATTTATAAATCTTTTCTTTGGCCTTTCTCTCCCTCTTAATTCATCAACATTTATATTCATCATGAGAAAATCTCCAATTCTTAATTCAAATATATTTATATCTGTATTTGAATTAAGAATTTGAGATCATTTTCAAGTTATGGAACAACAACTGAATTATATTATTAACTTAACAAAGTTCTAATTCCATTGCAACCAAAAATTATTGGGACCTTTTTGTTAAAAATAGTCACTCAAAAATCAACTTAGAATACATTTCACTAAAGTAGAGAACTGATTACGTAGCGATGGAATGTAAATTATCTGAGATTATGAACCCTGCTATAGGTATGTATGTAAGAATGCGTACGTATGAAAAGTTTTTAGTGCGGCCCTGTTCAAAACCCCTGATTCTTTAACCCTACGGTAGTCGCGTGGTCTACATATGTAATCCATTGATACAAAATTGCAATGTCTGAAAAAGAGGTATTTTAATGTTTTAGTTGATTTTTCTAAGCAAAGAAGATATGGTTACGTTTTGTTGATTATTTTATATAGAAAATATATAGTAATAAAGATTTAAAAATAAATAAACAGACTATTTGATTTATTTGGGTACTTTTTCTTATTTTAAATATGGTATACCCATGTAGACCATGCGACCATACACGTCACTTTTAGATACGCGACTACCGTAGGGTTAATATACCTATAGGTAGCGGTTACTGCGTCAGGCATCTATTATCAATAACGGCTGTGTATACACGATACCTATAGAAATTATTTAATCAATTTCACATTCGAAGGTGATCTCCAACTAATGTGTTTTTCATTTGTATGTAATTGCAATTTTTTTTTTTTTACATTACGTATGTATATTATGTAAAAAGACAATACTCATAAAGCAGCTGTAAAAACACACAAATTAAAAGTTGATTCAATAGTTAAAAATCAGTATTTCTTGAAACTTCACGGCGGCGCTGTCAGTAAAGGAAAATGTCAATTGCTTTTCAAATTCAGAACATTTTCAATAAATTCCCGTAGTCTGCCGTGTGCCAAAGTAAATTGGACATTCGTTTTATTATTTAGAAGCCAAGTTTAAATTAAAAAAAAAATGTTTTTATTTGGGACCAAAATTTTTATCATGTTAGGTTATTATGGATTTTTAATTGTATTGTTCGAATATTCCCGGTCAATAACACCTTGTCGTCAGCACGTCACACTGTTGACATTGAAAATTCATTCGTTCACAGTGTAGATGAATGGAACGATTTTTTGGTTTTTTTTTTTTCGATTATTTTCGACCAGTAATCTTTTTTTTTTTTAATTTATTTGCTCTTGACTCTAGTCTAGGTCAGAGGTGACAGAGACAAAGTCGACGATGGAGTGAGCTTACCCAGAAGAAGCCTGTTCACTCTCACTTTGAAGAGATTCGGGTTGTATGCGCTCGGAAACACAGACGAAGGTAGAGAGTTCCACTCTTTTGCTATGCGCATTATAAAGGACATTTGGAAACGCTTAGTGCGAATTGGTGGAATAGCAACTAGGTAGGGATTGTAGCTTGCAGTGAGTCTGGATGTCTGAAGGTAGAAGGGGGCCGGTGGAATGAGGTCGTGGAGTTCTTGGGCACACTCAAGTACAGTCTGTAGAAGACCGACAGGCAGGCAACCTTGCGGCGATGAGCCAAGCTGTGAAGCTTGGCATCCACCAGTTTTACGTCGCTAATAAGCCTCTTAGCTCTGCGTTCCACCGAGTCAAGCGCGGCAAGTTGGTATTTCGCTGAGCCATCCCAAAGGTGGCTGCAATACTCCATGCAGGATCGGACTTGTGCTTTGTATAGGGTTAAAAGCTGGAATCTCGTTTACTCTAGATGGAAAACCAAATAACGCTATACCCGACCTGTTTTTAGGGTTCCGTAGCCAAATGGCAAAAAACGGAACCCTTATGGATTCGTCATGTCTGTCTGTCTGTCTGTCCGTCCGTCCGTATGTCACAGCCACTTTTTTCCGAAACTATAAGAACTATAATGTTGAAACTTGGTAAGTAGATGTATTCTGTGAACCGCAGTAAGATTTTCACAAAAAAATAGAAAAAAAACAATAAATTTTGGGGTTCCCCATACTTACAACTGAAACTCCAAAAATTTTTTTTCATCAAACCTGTACGTGTGGGGTATCTATGGATAGGTCTTCAAAAATGATATTGAGGTTTCTAATATCATTTTTTTCTGAACTCAATAGTTTGCGCGAGAGACACTTCCAAAGTGGTAAAATGTGTGTCCCCCCCTCTAACTTCTAAAATAAGAGAATGATAAAATTAAAAAAATATATATAATGTACATTACCATGTAAACTTCCACCGAAAATTGGTTTGAACGAGATCTAGTAAGTAGTTTTTTTTTTAATACGTCATAAATCGAAAACCGCAATTTACCTTTCACAAAGTTACAACGAACTACAAGAACTTTTATATTATGTTACTTGCTGCAACGGAACCCTTCATGGGCGAGTCCGACTCGCACTTGGCCGGTTTTTTTTTTATGGATGGGAAATCATCAAATGACCCCTCCCGGTCTGGTTGGAGCGGAAGGGAGTGTCAGACTCTTACTGACTAAAACCTATCCGTGTTCCTTCCTTAGCCCTTTATGTTCCGGGGTAGCGGTAACCCTTTCGGACAATCCCGCACCCCCGGCCTGGGAATTGAACCCAGGAGCTCAAGCTCAACAGTAGCGCTTTCGACCACTTGACCAAAGAGATCGATCGTTATTTCCTTATGTATGAGAGGCTTTTGTCAAGTCGTGGGTGATATCTGAGGGGCAATTCTCATAACTTTAAAAACGTTCACAGTCTGATCTCAGTCTCAATCTGTCAAAAATACCTCTAATTTTCCTACATTTTGACAAGTTTTTCACATTTGTTTGTCGCCGAGATGGCACTGCGACTAGATTTTGAACGTTTTAAATTACGAGTATTGGCATAAAGATCGCGACATTGTCAAATGAAATGCACTCTAAAACGTACATTGTCCCTCGAAAATATATACAGGGTGAATTTTCCAAGTGGTCGTGGATGGCCAAATTCTAAACTATAAGGAATAGCGAAAAGTACTCAAAGGAGTCGCGGGCTCGATTTTGATGAAAACTAAAACTGCATCATTGGATTTTTGAAAAATCAATATTTCTAGCCAGGAATCGAACCTGTTGATTTTGAAAAAAAAAAACACACGCTGTATTATTACACCATTCGATAGTGTCCCTAATAAGGATCAAATTCTGGGAAGTAATGACATACGGCAAACTTAAGGAAAATGTTGAATTTTAATAAACTTCTTATTTTAAAGTATTCGTACCTACATTACGTACGTTGTTCGAAATGATGCTCAATATTTTTATGAACACACCCGCCGTGCAGTAACCCTCACAACATAATGTTTTTAATTTAAATTTCTATTACGATCTTTGGAAAATATTCTAATGGAATCAATAATATTTTAATGCTGAATGCAGTACAATCCTTGAGACGTCGAATCCAGCTATGTATTGAAAACAATGGTCATAATTTTGAACAATTAATCAGTTCGGTTTAGTAGGTAGGTAACACAACCCGGGCCCGGCTAAATAATAACAGCCGCACAGGTTCAATCCATCAGGTTGCCGCACGCTTGCCGCGGTTGGTCTGTGGATGGGTGACCATCTTTACATACCGAGACCCCTCCATGCCTCAGAAAGCACGTTACGCGGACGCCGTTGGTCCCGGCGGTCATTCCTGGATCTTTGACAGTCGTTACGGGTAGTCAGAAGCTCGAAGGTCTGACAACCAGTGTTACCAAGGGGTAGGGGTATCGTATTACCCAGTAACTGGGTTGTGGAGGTCAGATAGGCAGTCGCTCCATGTAAAATACTGGTATTCAGCTGCATCCGGTTAGACTGGAAGCCGACCCCAACATAGTTGGGAAATTGCTAGGCAGATGATGATGAGGTAGGTAACATAAGAAAAATAAAAAAAGTACCTATTTTGTTAAAAATGAGCTCTTTCCTTTAGTTTGCCGTATGTCATTACTTCCCAAAAGTCGATCCTTATCAGCGACACTATCGATTGGTGTAATAATACAGCGTGTGTTTTTTCAAAATCAACAGGTTCGATTCCTGGCTAGAAATATTGATTTTTCAAAAATCCAATGATGCAGTTTTAGTTTTCATCAAAATCGAGCCCGCGACTCCTTTGAGTACCTACTTTTCGCTAGTCCTCATAGTTTCGGATTTGGCCATCCACGCCCACTTCAAAAATTCACTCTGTATACTTACATACAAATAAATAAAATTGAAGTGTCTGTTTGTAATGTCAAAATAACAATGAAAGTATATAGGGTTAGGGTTCCGCGTAAAAAAATGAAAACCGATGAAATCCAATTGTGTCAGTCATGCGCGCAAAAGAAGTCGCGGGCACAGCTAGTCACACTTCACACTAATATTATAAAGGCGAAAGTTTGTGTGTGTGTGTGTGTGTGTGTTTATATGTTTGTTACTTCTTCACGCTCAAACGGCTGGACCAATTTTGATGAAATTTGGTATAGAGATAGCTTGAGTCCCGGGAATGGACATAGGGTACTTTTTCTCCCGATATTCCTACGGGATCGCGACTTATGCGGGTAAAACCGCGGGGCGCAGCTAGTGTAAAATAAATGAAAACGTTTCAGTTGTAACATACATTGTATTTTTACGCGGTCGTGTCGGCCATTTTGTACACGTCACTGGTACCGAGCGGTAATTAATTTGTGAGAACCTACAAAAGTGGAAGCGCTAATAAGTGTGGTATAAGTGAAAAGATAACAGCGATTTTTCTATGAAAATGCTTGGGTGTATTGAAATAGCCTTCAAGATACTAAAAAAAGATTAAAATCATTCTTTAACCGGTCAAGCAGCGCGCGTCGCCCTTTGGCGACGAAACAATAGAAAATCAATTGTGTCTCATTAGCGGAGCTTGGCAGATTAATCTGTGCCCTCTTGAAGATTAAAAATGGCAAACTCAATACATAGATTGGTTTTAAGGTTTTAGACAAGCTCCACCCTATCGCCGATTGAAATGTCAATCAGTTAATGTTTGGGTCGCTATTGAACATTACGATCCTTTCACAGTACTGTTATTTTACATCTGACAGTAGCAATACATCTAACAGCAACCTTATTTGTAATGAGAATAAAGATCATTGTGTTTTTAACATATTTGTCAGTGGCAGCAACCCAACACCAAGATTAATATAATAATAATAACTTTATTTCGGGTGGCATAGACCCATAGAAACCTTAACCTAGTACACATTACATAAAAAATTATAATTTGCCATGACTCGCCACACCTACACACGACATGACCCACTGATTCTGAAAGGGACAGTCAAAACGTACTGCTATTGCGTTTAGAATGCCGTTGTTGCTACCCCGTAGGTATACGGGCCAGCAAGGAAGCTGCTTTTTTGCGCATGATGTCCTGGAAACTGTCAGTATAATCATTATAATGAGAACATGTACCACTGTGATTTGGACAGCGATGCAAAATCACAAGTATTTTTCACAGAGTCCAAAAGCATTTTTGTAAAAAAAAAGAACATACATTATGGAATGCAATAAATTAATAACTGTGATTATGAAAGAAAAAAATAAAATATGTTTATTTGCGGTAAACATGACGCAGAGAAAGAACACAAACACAAAAAAAAAAGTTGGAAGAAAATATGCGTCACATCCCCGCAAAACGACCATCGCTCGGCATTATACTACGACCCTATTCGAGACAAGAGCCCCAGCACTGGTTTTTAGAGACAGCCGTCAGATAGAAGTCAACTGTTGCAGTATACGAAGAGATATAAACAATCAATCATGGTAAATAGTAAAGCTGAGATGAAAGTTTGATTTTTGTGCCAATAAATCACAGATCTTTAGTAAATGTATAATACAGATCAGTGCAATAAATGCACCAGCATGCATACCTACCTACTCTGCAAACCGGAACACAACAACGCTGCTTGGTTGCAAAAATAAGCACGGTTGACGGTGGTAGTACTGTAGAGATTATAGCCCATTTGGTGCTTAAATGCAACCTTTATGAATACTTTGAAAATTAGATGTCGGTAATACGAGACAAACATTGATTTATAAAAAGAATAAGGGAAAAAAAAGTAGACGTCAGATTTGGCTACAGAGTACTTTTTGAAAGACTGAAAGATTTGGGTGATAGCTCTGACAAGCCAAATGACAAGGATAAAAATGTGAAAACATAAAAACTATCTTCTAGGAATAATGTATCGGGATAGCCTCAGAAGTGTTACAGAAATAAAATCCAGTGATAACTCCACAGCAATTTAATCACAAAATTCACCCTTTTTTGTATTTTACAACGGTTGCGCGATGTCTGTCTGTCACAACGACTGTCAGTTATGACATTAACTTCGATTATAAATACACTATCTTAAATTAATATAATGGCTATTAACAAACAATTATTCATCTACAATTAGTTGATAATTAATAATACATTTAATTATTATCATTTAGATTAGCAATGAAATATATTTCACTATAAATTAAAAATGTTTAAACTTTAACATCTGCCTCCCTGATGCTACTTAATACAGTCAATACAACATCTATTAAAGGTATAATAATTCCAGGATTATATAGAATAATATTAATCAGACGTACATTATACTAATTAGGCTTACAGCTCGGCCTTCCTGTGAAAGCGAGTCCCTTCGCGAAAAAGAATGACGTTACTATTATCGGGATAAACAGTGTATTATTATTATATTAGGTCCTTACATATGAAATTGGCGTTTTTCGTACTGGCCACTTTAATCACGAATTTCTCCTCTTTGGTAAGGAATTCCAAATTCAAATTTGTACAGCTATTTACTCATGTATTTGTGCTTCGATGACCGTCATTCATTTGTTTTTTTTCTTCTGTTTTTTCTGTTTGCGTCACTCATTTTACAAAATGGAAAATTTAAAATATCGCATTATTTACGAGTACGAGTTCCGCCGTGGCACTAGTGCTGCGGAAACGACTCGAAGGGTGAATGATGTGTATGGCGGTCATGTTGCAAAAGAAAACACAGTTCGTTTTTGGTTCCAACGTTTTCGTTCTGGAAATTTCGACCTGCAGAACAAGCCCCGTGGACGGCCTGAGACCCAAGTTGATAATGGAGAATTGAAGGCTATTGTGGAAGCGGACCCATCGCAAACCACGTCCGAGTTAGCTGCAGGCTTCGATGTTAGTGATAAAACTGTTTTAATTCACTTGAAGCAAATTTGAATAAAATTGAATAAAACTGTTAGCAAAATTGAATAAAACTGTTTTAATTCACTTGAAGCAAACCAAATTAGAAGAGCTTGAATTGGAATGTCTTAGACATCCTCCGTACTCCCCGGACCTTGCTCCAACAGATTACCATTTTTTTCGCAATTTGGATAACTTTTTGCAAGGGAAAAAATTCAACTCCGATGGGGCAGTCCAAATCGCCTTCAAAGATTTTATTGATTCCCGTCCGACTGGTTTTTTTAGTAAAGGGATCAATGAACTACCTATAAGATGGCAAAAGTGCATTGAAAACAATGGTTCATACTTTGATTAATTAAATATATTATATTAAAAAATATTCGACTTTTTGTTCCTTCCATACAAAACGCCAATTTCATATGTAAGGACCTAATATATATTTTTTTTAATACGTTTATTACGAAATGATTGAATTGAGACAGGAATCATTACTGTTATTATTATACCACAGTACAATTCATAATGAAATAATTATTGTCATGGTCATAGAATCCAAACCAAACAGAACCTGTAGCTTGTAAGTGCTACAGACTGATACTCAAACATTAATAATGTATTATGTTCTGACATAAACATCTACACGGATGTGACATCTAGACACAACAAGCACTTGAAATGCTGATCGAGGCTTATAATTGTATGAAACACTAATCTAATATAATCGAAATAATTTTATTTAATCATAGTACATTAAATTTGATAGTAATTTATTTATATTAAATTAATATAAATAAACACTTTAACGAACAAGAACATAGCTTTTATTTAGTTTTTATTTTATAAATTTATTTTTACTCATTATCTGAACCACTTTCTTCACAACTACTTTCCAGGTTTCTACTAAAATTTAACCAGGGCTGCATTTTGTCGATTGCTACGACGGCTTCGTAACAACGATTATTTTTGCGCGATAGGGGAGTGTCTTCGATGACATATCTATCGTTGGGAAGTACTTTTATTACTCGGTACGGACCCTGATATTTGACAGCCGGTTTTTGTGATTGACCGTCGTTAGGAACCTGTCGCTCTACACGTACTAAGTCTCCTACTGAATAATTCTTCGCTGGTTTCCTACGACGATTAAACCTTTCCCTATCTTTAATCCGAGTCTCACTTATTTTCTTTCCAGCTGCGTCCCTTACTTCTGCTAATTTCTCCGCCGATGTTACGGTCACGGTATCGTCTAAAATCTCACTCAATATGCTTTCACTCCTACACTTAATGTTGAATCCGAAAAGTAACTCTGATGGAGTCTTTTGCGTCGTCTTATGAGTCGTAGTATTTAAACCTAATTGTATATCGAGAATTTGTTCATCCCAAGATTTTTCGTCTTTACCGTGGGCTGAAGTAGAAAGGGCGTCTAATATGGTCCTGTTGAATCTTTCAACTTGACCATTCGCCCTGGGAGTTGCCACGGCATTCATAATGTGCTTGATGCCGTATATCATTACAAACTCCCTAAAAACCCCGCTAGTGAATCTGGTGCCCCTGTCGGTGATAAGGCGTGTTGGGACACCAAAATAGCTGATATGGTCTTTGAGTACTTTTATTGTGGTCGCCGATTTGGTGTCTCTAACCGGCTTTACGATAACATATTTTGTAAAGCCGTCGACCAAAACGAGTAAATAACAATTGCCTTTTTTACTCCTTATAAATGGACCCAAGTGGTCAGCATGAACCGTATGAAACGGTACGCTTGGCCTTTCTATAGGGTGCAGTTCACCTTCACGCTTACCGCCAGGTGTTTTGTGGTGTGAGCATTCGAGACAGGATGAAAACGTCATTGTTTTGGGATTCACAGATTGTGACATTGCACGAGTTTAAGATATTTTCCAAATTCTCAAGATACTTATATTGTACTCGTGTCAAAAGGGTTCCTTTCTCAAGTGTGATTGAACTGGGTGATGCATTGTGAATCAGTAGCGCGCTACGCCCACCCTTTACCTCATATTCTCCAGGGAGGAGGTAGTATTCCTTCCCTTCTGGACCCCGCAATGAACCATTAACAAAAACTCGTGCATCTACGCTAGGATCAGTAGAAACTTGCACAGCGCGTAAAGTATTCGACGGGATTTCAGTATCGTCGCTAGTTGCAAGACGCATTTTAACACTCGGAATTTTGTTAAATATCACAGCGGTAGGGGTTTTTGTAATAACGATATCTGGTTTCTCGGTAAAGGAATGTCCTAATAGAACTGACTGGTTGATTACGAAATCATTTACTACATATAAATTTATCGTCTCCTTTATGCCTTGTACTTCGACGGAAACAATCGTCATACCTACTGGCGAGATTAGGTTAGCGCCTATACCCCTAAGAACAGGTAAATCTTCTGGTACTACAATGTCTAAGTTGAGTTCCCTAGCTTTTGTTAGCTTTATAAGAGAACATTGACTCCCTAAATCTAGATGACAATCTAAATTATGGTTATTGACTTTGATCTCAAGCATGTACCTACTTAGCAGTCAAGTCTTCAGATAAACATAATTGGGACACTTGTTTTTCGGTTTTGTTATTATTTAGACTAGTTTCGTTTTCGCGATCTTTATTCAGGCGTTTGTTTTTAAAACAGTGAATTGACAAATGATCCGATTTATCGCAAGTGACGCACTTAGCTGGGGGTTTATCACAACGGAAACTTGGATGACCAATTTGATCGCAATTATAGCACGTCATTTTCAAACCCTCTGGTTTTGATAAAATAGTTGTATCTTTACGTTCGTTTCGGGATTTAAAACTAGAATCAGGATTTTCCCGACCATGCCCTATTTTCACAGTTCTGAAATATTTCAACACTTGCTCTGGCTCAGAGAATTGTGCAGCCTGCGCACCTATTTTAACAGCCCTATCTTCAACGCCGTATAGCAAGCAGTCCACAGCCTGACGCCCATAGATCTTACATCTATTTAACAAATTAATTTTGGCATAATAGTAATGTTCAAGTGACTCTCCATATTTAACCCTTTTGCCCAGCATTTCAGTCAAGAGTTCAGCATAGTCTTCGCGAACAGGAAACGATTCAATCAACTTCTTTTTCCACTCACTCCACGTATACATCATTGTCGGCAAACTTTGATACCAAGTCTTCGCTACACCTATCAACTTTGGCAGGGCATAGTGAATTATTTCTCTATCTTCCCAGCCATAAATTTCTGAACATTCTTCTACCTTTGTCAACCAAGTCAAAATAGTTTGCTCCTTTGTCATAGGATCAAACTCGGGGACAATATTAGTATTAAAAGGCAACTTCGACTTATCTGAACTCTTAACTGATTGCAAAATTGACAAAAATTTATCTAAAATAATCTCAGTGGAGTCTACAATCCTAGGTTTCTTAGAAGTAGATGACATTTGTTGTTCACCCTCGTCTCCTTGCTCAAGATGATGGCTCCTCTTCCGGTCGCGTATAGAACCCGACCGTGAATCCTTATCGTCCTCCGGTCTCCTATCTCGTCGACTCGTACTTCTCTCTCTGGTACCCTCACGGCTATAGGATCCAGCGCTCGACGAACGGCTACGCCTTGACCTCAAAGGCGTACGAAGAAATCTCTCCTTAACCCTTTGTGGACGAAGCACCCTTCGTCCTTGACGCTCTCCGTCAATATTGTCATAATTATTATCAACCTCAGTATCACGCACCCGTGATACCCCTGGTTGTTCCGAAAGTGTCCTCCTAGCCTGACCCTCATACATGGGTACTCTTGGCCAAGTAGCGTGGCTACACTCACGCCTCAAGTCTACCGATTCCCGACCCTGACCCTCAAACCTGGGTACTCCTGGGTCCGGACTAAGAGTCCTATAATCTCGGGTTTGACTCATCTCTCTCTCCATGTCGAGCACTGAAAGTTTTTCTCGTAGGCGTAAGTCCAAAAGAGTAATACTTTTCGTGTATCCCACTTCTGAAGCTATCGGGATAGCCTCAGAAGTGTTACAGAAATAAAATCCAGTGATAACTCCACAGCAATTTAATCACAAAATTCACCCTTTTTTGTATTTTACAACGGTTGCGCGATGTCTGTCTGTCACAACGACTGTCAGTTATGACATTAACTTCGATTATAAATACACTATCTTAAATTAATATAATGGCTATTAACAAACAATTATTCATCTACAATTAGTTGATAATTAATAATACATTTAATTATTATCATTTAGATTAGCAATGAAATATATTTCACTATAAATTAAAAATGTTTAAACTTTAACATCTGCCTCCCTGATGCTACTTAATACAGTCAATACAACATCTATTAAAGGTATAATAATTCCAGGATTATATAGAATAATATTAATCAGACGTACATTATACTAATTAGGCTTACAAATGATTGAAGTACCTATGTAATAATTATGACCAACTGTGTCCGGCTGCTTCACAAAGAGGTACACAGGCACATTACTACCTACTACTTGTATGTCGCTTTTCCCTCCTAACTTGTACCACACACAAATCGCGAATCAAGTGTCGATATATTAACCGTCGATATGGCCGACCTAAATGGCGCGCAAAAAAATAAACCCGCCTTTTTTTTTAATATGCCACCGAGAGGCACCGAATCTACCGCGTAGTGCCAACTTGAAAATGAAAATGGAACTCCATTAATTGAACATTGGAAGTTAAATAGAGGAAAGGAGGATTTAATGGATTCTGTTTTTAGAAAAAGTTTTTTTCTCTAATTGCCTAGTCTAGTGCTCGTGGCTAAATTATTACAGCCGCACGGGTCTATGGTACGCTTGTTGCGGTCGGTTCGTGGATGGGTGACCATCCCTTACATATCGAGACCTCTCCGTGGCTCGAAAAACACGTTAAGCCGTCGTTGGTCCAGGCTGTTATTCGTAGATCTTTGACAGTCATTACGGGTAGTTAGAAGCCCAAAAGTCTGACAATCAGTCTTAGGTACTTACTAAGGGGTATCGTGTTACCCAGTAACTGGATTGTAGAAGTCAGATAGGCTGTCGCTCCATGTAAAATACTGGTGTTCAGCTGCATCCGTTTAGACTGAAAGCCGACCCCAATATAGTTGAGAAAAGGCTAGGCAAATTGATTTGCCGCTTTGGTCTAGTAGTCGCATGTGCGACTGCTTAGCATCTGCTGATCATGGGGTTCTAGGTTTAATCGAAGGGCGGACAAAGTATTATTGAGTTTTCCGAAAGGACAATGCCGATTTTAGTATGGAAGGTGCCATCTTTTTGTTTTCTCGCGGCCATCATCCAAATCTTGTACAGAATAGTGTAACAAACGAAACTTATTTGAAATGCATAGACTTAATCATATCTCTGAACTCAGTCCGAAATGAGATATTATAAGAGTTAGAAGATTTTATGTGTTTACTAGCTGCGCCCCGCGGTTTCACCCGCGTAAATGTCGATCTCGTGGGAATATCGGGATAAAAAGTAGCCTATATGTTAATCCAGGATGTCAGCTACCTCCATACAAAATTTTATCAAAATTGCTCCAGGCATTTGAGCGTGAAGAAGTAACAAACATATACACACACACACACACACACACACTCACAAACTTTCGCCTTTATAATATTACTAGCTGCGCCCCGCGGTTTCACCCGCGTAAATGTCGATCCCGTGGGAATATCGGGATAAAAAGTATCCTATGTCCTTTTCCGGGACTCAAGCTATCTCTATACCAAATTTTATCAAAATTGGTCCAGCCGTTTGAGCGTGAAGAAGTAACAAACATATAAACACACACACACACATACACTCACAAACTTTCGCCTTTATAATATTAGTGTTAAGTGTTATAGTGTTATCGGGATAAAAAGTAGCCTATATGTTAATCCAGGATGTCAGCTACCTCCATACAAAATTTTATCAAAATTGCTCCAGGCATTTGAGCGTGAAGAAGTAACAAACATATACACACACACACACTCACAAACTTTCGCCTTTATAATATTACTAGCTGCGCCCCGCGGTTTCACCCGCGTAAATGTCGATCCCGTGGGAATATCGGGATAAAAAGTATCCTATGTTCTTTTCCGGGACTCAAGCTATTTCTATACCAAATTTCATCAAAATTGGTCCAGCCGTTTGAGCGTGAAGAAGTAACAAACATATACACACACACACACACTCACAAACTTTCGCCTTTATAATATTAGTTTGATTGTGATTAGCTTTGTAGGCAATTTTTGACTCCTAGGTGCCTAGATTTTATATCCCTTTTTTTATGCAGAAGAACTATTTTTGAATGGCACATTGAAATAGGTACTTTTCCTGTTGTCAGTATTGTATTAAAAATAATGGTAAGGTGCGGCAAAAATGTGGGAGAGACATTTTTTAACGCTTCGGTATAGTGACTCCATCCTCTCCAGGACTTCTGTCGAGTGTTAAGATTTAAAGTTACCACAAAATAGATAGCCGCTAAATGCGCCTCGCCCCCTATTAGGTACATGGGACTTAAACAGGTACACCTCTGCTTAACCTTTCAGAGCAACAAGCGTAATGTTATGTTATTGTTTTGTTGTAAATAAACGTAGTTTCTTTCTTTCTTTTCTTTCTTTATAAATGTCACGCACTGTGTTCTCTTATTTAAATGTATAGCATTTTGCTACCGTAATTCTTTTCTATTGCACGTTCTAATAAATCATTTCTATTCGCGCCAATCATTTCATCTCAATTTCGAACATGTTAAAACTCATTGTACCTTACATTTTTATTCACACCAATTTTTAATAAAAATAAAATTTGATAAAAAAAAATATTCAGTCGACTGATTTTCAACGGCTATTATTATCCGACAACGTCACTAGGCAAGACAATACTGCCAGTTATTAATAGTGCGTCATAGACAAAAGACTTCTCTATGGTTGAACGCCTCTACGATATGGGGGCTAAATAATGGGGTGTCGGTTTGAAGTTTTTAATATTGTGAAATATCAAACGGGAATAGGAGAGTACCATCTCGTTAATATGCGGGGTCAAAGACTGTTGTGCAATCAGGGAACTTGATTGTTGAGCTAATTGACTACGTAAACTATCATCAGTAATTATTTTGACAGTTGTATGAAATGACACACGTCAAATTGACGCAAGGTGTCAAATCTATAATAATAAAATTTCGTTTGCCATGTCTGTCTGTATGACCGCGTTGATCATTTAAACTACGCAACGAATTGATGCGGTTTTCACCATTAAATAGAACATTTATTCCGGAAGATTTTGGTGTAAAATAGTTTCATATTAAACTTAAATATAGTAAAGAAATGTCAATGTATTTTAAAGTTGTTAGAACCGAGCGTAGCAGGGGCGGGTCGCTAGTTGCTTAATAAATTGTTTAGCAGAATGACACACTACATCAATTTACCGTGTTACTCAAAGACGTAAAGCCGATCTTAACACTAATATTAACATTATCAGGAAAAACTATTTTTTTTCAGCCTGGGTTAAGGCTGCCTGTCCATTGACGCGGAGTGAGGCTGCGGAGCGGAGTAACGGAGAAATATTAACCAATAGGATTACATACAATCTCAGTATCATTTTTTTTATGAATTTTCTTTGTTATTTATTAGGTAACAATTATTTAAACAAAGGTATCAAATAGTAGCAAAGAGGTATTCAATTTTAGTAATATTTTAAAGCTGATTGGTCATTTTAGCCAGTCATTCTGATGAAAATCTCTAATAAAATCTTTATTCTTTGCCCTAAAAATGTAAAAAAATATATATGTTTAGGTATCAAATATGTACGAAATTTTTGTAAAGGTGAATTGAAATTTTGGAGCCATTACGTGAAGATTCTGAATGTGGGCAGTCATCCTGACGTCAGAATGACTGGCCATTTTTTAAATTAATTTTCTTAGTTATTAATTAGGTACCAATTATTTAAACAAAGGTATCAAATTGTAGTAAATAGATATTAGATGTTAGTAACATTTTAAAGCTGATCGGTCATTTTGGGCAGTTATTCTGATGATCACATTTTCTATTGGTTAATATTTCTCTGTTTCTCCGCTCCGCAGCCTTTCTCCGCGTCAAAGACAGGCAGCCTAATTTAGAAACGGTCACATGACTGTGTAGTACTAACTAATTCCATGGTTATAGATATTCCATACAATTTTCACTAAAGAGGTTACTACATCACTACACAGTCTAATACAAACCTTCAGTCCATTTTACGACTTGTTCATGATATTAGTTAATAAACCCTAGGCTCTTCTCTTTTACAACCAAATCAGTAAAAAAGGAAATAAAACGGTCCCGAAACCAACTTAAAAACAATAAAAACCGACCTGGGACTCCACAAAAAAAATAATTTAATTTTTTTATATCTATTTCCTAACCTTTTACGAGGTACGTTTTATTTCGCGCCATTTTTAACGTCAAAATAAACGAATTGCCTCCAAAAGTGAATAAGTTTTTCATTAGACAAGATATTTTTTTCTAATGTCCTCGAAATGCGTCGCGAAGATCCTATCTCGTCCTTTCATAAGGCTCTCCATAGACATTAAAAAAAATATAAAGAGTTCTTAGGAAAAAAGTTGAAGATTTTCCTTCGGGGAGGCAGGAGGGATAAATACTTGTTTTAAGGCGGATGCGGTACGTTTATTTTTTTGCTTAGGTGTATTTTGAGAATCATCATCATCATCATTTCAGCGGAAAGACATCCACTGCTGGACATAGGCCTCCCCCAAGCACCTCCAATTCGACCGGTTTTGTGCTTCTCGCATCCTACGAGTTCTTGCGGCCTTCACAAGGTCGTCGGTCCACCTTGTGGACCTTCCAACGCTACGTCTTCCGGTAGGCGGTCGCCACTCCAGAACCTTTCGGCCTCATCGGCCATCTGTTCTGCGAGCAAGTGACCTGCCCACTGCCACTTAAGTTTGGCAATTCTTCGGGCTATGTCGGTTACCTTGGTTTGTTTTGGGAATAATCAAACTTATTTAGGTTGTAGGTACCTAGATAATGTTATAAATATTCCTCATTATCTTATAAATATTCCTCTTTATCTTGTAACTCGCTGACCCAGCGAATTTTGCACCGCTTCAGAATAAAAAAAAACCCATTCCATACAAAATGAATGAGAAAATTAATTAACTTAATTTTTTTTTTTCGAAAATTTTCCCATGTTTACATAATTATTCTGCTATTCGAGGCGGAGACAAATCGAAGATCTTAAAACCTAGATCCAGCCGTTGTTGAGTTAAAATGGTGTTACTAACACGACTTTGTTTTGTTTATGTAGATATAAGAGTGTGTTCGAGTATTTCATATTTTCAAAAAAAAAACACTCCGGGAGTGCCGACAGAAGTGAAAACAAAACACATACAGAATACTTTGCCGTCACACACTGACATATCGGATATACATTAAAACCGACTACATCCCGAGGACAGCCGATCACATCCGAAGCGGTGTCGGTTACGGTAACAGTGGAGCGAAAAAAATGCCGAACGCGCCTAAAGAAGGTGGAGCATGGTTTGTGACATAGCTCCACAATCACACCTTACTGCCGTTCCGTCGAGGAAGCGACTTTACCAGGTTGGCAAAGTAAATGCACAGTAGATATAATATACAGTAGAACATCTTCATACAAACGTGCCGCTCTCGGTTTGAATGTGTGCGTGCGCGCCGCGCGCCATGTCGGCACGCGATTTCACGCACACGCTAGCATAATATATGAGGGAATAAGGTGGCGGCAGTGCGGGCTGTGCAGCGCGACTGTGAGCACGCGCGTACGCTACATGACCGCTTGCGTTCGTCAACTCTCGCCGGCGGCGGCCACTTAAATTACGAGTATCATGACTTCAAAAAGGGGAAAAAAATATTGTAGTGTTTTCGGGTGCCTCAATAATGATTTCGCAAACCCGGACTTATCATTCTTCATAGTTCCTACTCAACCAGAAATGTAAGTACCTACTTATACTTAAATATTATTAGAAAATGTGGTATTGTATTGTTTATTTCACAGTTTATTTGCTTTATTAAGAGCGTAGCCGAGTCGCATTTTTCCATATAAATGTATTCCCAAATTTACTTTCTGAATACTATGTTTAGAGCTAAAGTTTATTTTAAGAAGTCTAGTTTTTAACCGACTTCTAAAAAAGGAGGAGGTTCTCAATTCGAATGTTTGTATTTTTTTTTTATGTTTGTTCCCGCATAACTCCGTTGCTTGCCAACCGATTTGAAAAATTCTTTTTTTGTTGGAAAGGGTATACCTACTTCCCAAATGGTCCCATGAAAATTTTATCGAAATCGGACAAGCGGTTTTTGAAAAATCAACAACAATCTAAAAATTTATCTACATTGTCTACATTAACGATCTTTTTGTTTACTTTTTTGTGGGGTAGGTACAACTAAAAATTGAAAAATAAAAACTTTTTTACAAAAAAAAAACAACCGACTTCAAAAAAAAAACACTACAAAGTGATAAATAACTTTAATTTCGGAAGTCGGTGTCAAAAAACGAAAATGCGGATGTCTGTAATTTATATGGTGTACATAATAAAGAGTATTCTATTCTATTCTATATTATAAAACAGAGGATTGAGTACGAAACATCGTTTAGGTAAACGTATTTGTCGCGTATAGTTGTAATAAGGGCAATTTCACAATAATTAATATTGCAAATTAATTACTATTGAAATTATTATTTTTTCTATTGTCTGATGTGTTGTTCAATCCAAATATGGTGTCTTAATCATAATATTAACTTAACAAAATTACAGTAACATGTGACCGACTAACGCTTAGGGTTGCTTTACGTCGACGTTAATCAACGAGCGTGTAATTTAAGTGTAGAATCTAGATACACCCATTACAGGAATTACGGCAAAGATCGAAATTTACTCATGATCCCACCTGATGATTTTGTCGATAATGTAGAAAGGATGGAGCAGGTGTTTCGCAAAGCGTTCGAAAAGGACCACATCAACATTAAAATTGGCCGGTCAATTTACGATCAACTGAATGATATAGAATTTAAGATGCCCTGTCCATGCTTTCCCAAAAGCTTTACAAAAACTTTACATAAGAATGAGAATTTACTTTACATTAACAAATAATAATAAAGCGTTCCGGACGTGCAGAAACAGGAGAAAAATTTTCTCGGTATCAAATTTGTAACTTAGTATAATAAATGTTATGTGAATAAAGGCTTTTTATTTTTACTAAATTTATAAATTGGTAAAATATTCAATCATAATATGCTTTTTATTTCATAAATTTAGATCAAGTGCTGCTTGTTCGAAAATATTAACTAAAAGTAAAAGTGACAACCCTGGGGATCAACGCAAGAGTAGGCTAATAACTCGGCGGGCGGCCTTAGATAACTTACTGTATATTATACTGTGGTAAATGTTTATTGGATGTAACTTTAAATAAAGGAATCCAATAGCACTGAATAGAGACCGGACGGTATGTCTCTATTTCTCTGGAAGGTGGGTAGGCCTTTAGTGTGGGACGCAACTTGTGTCGATACTCTTGCACCATCCCACCTTCCTGGATCGGCATGCTGTGCTGGCGCTGCTGCTGCGGCTGCGGAAAACCTCAAGCGGCGAAAATATAATAACCTTATCGGAAATTATATTTTCGAGCCGTTTGGGGTTGAAACCCTCGGGCCGTGGGGTCCAAGTGCTCATGGTCTTTTTAAAGAAATTTCAAAACGGCTGGTTGACACTTCCCGTGACCCAAGGGCTGGCTTTTACCTTGGCTAAAGGCTACATTACCAGTCGACAGCGATGCGGATGAATTTTTCGACGCTATATTTTAGTTTTTGTATAGTTTTAGTTAAGTTAGGTTTTAATTTTGTTATTTTTGTTAATTAAGGTAAATGGTTAAATAGCACTTGAATTTGTAGCTGTCACTTTTAAAAGAATTTTCCCATTTTTGAAGTGAAAACTTCTTTAAACGCGTTGGGTATTTTTTGAGATGGGAAAAATCATTGAATTCGCGCCACTGTTACCGTAAGCGACACCGCTTCGGATGTGTTCGGCTGTCCTCGGGATGTACTCGGTTTTAATGTATTTCCGATATGTCAGTGTGTGATGGTAAAGTATTTTGTTTGTGTTTTGTTTTCACTTCTGTCGGCACTCCCGGAGTGCCATTGTATTTTTGTTTTTTTTTTTTGGAAAATTCTAACAAATTTGAAACAATCGATTCTTTCTTACTTCCGAGCCTCAAAACTTCGAAGCACCGTAAATAATGTAGGTATTATTGCATATTTCTCGAATATAAAGTCGTCCACCGTCCGCCATCTTGGTTCCCTCAATGAGGCAATACAGCTGAAGTGTTGCCCACTTAGAAAATGTTGCCAAGTTAAATTAATACTTCACGCTACGCACTGAAGAGGGTAGGCTGGTCATTTTTTATTCCGGTATGGAAAATATATATCATGAAATATTTTTGGGTTATCGAGAAGGCATTTTTAGTGAAATGTTTTTTGAGATGAAGTTGGGTCTAAGTGACGGCTGCTTGTTTCGATATTTTTGAGGACAAATTCACTCTTCAAAAGTGCTGATAAAAAATCTCTTCTCTTCGAATGAATATTGTTAAAAACATAAGTCGACGAAGATGGTCGTAGACGTTAAGAATTGTAGAAAGTATAGAAATGAAAATGTTGTGCAGAGCGCACAAAATGGAAATTTTCAAATTCAAAAGCTTAAATTCGAGCGAAAACTCATATACCTAAGACTCATTTTTTCTTCAATATTTTTTTTGCGGATATTGTTTTGTACTGCAATAAATTACAACTGTCGCGATTCGTCACACCTTTGAAAACTTTTTTTTTATAATATTTGCAGATATTATTAAACTATTTTAAATAAATCTATAAACTAAAAAAAATAAGCAGTAAATAAAAATGAAAAAAACCGGCCAAGTGCGAGTCGGACTCGCCCATGAAGGGTTCCGTAGCAGCAAGTAACATAATATAAAAGTTCTTGTAGTTCGTTGTAACTTTGTGAAAGGTAAATTGCGGTTTTCGATTTATGACGTATTAATAAAAAACTACTTACTAGATCTCGTTCAAACCAATTTTCGGTGGAAGTTTACATGGTAATGTACCTACATTATATATATATTTTTTAATTTTATCATTATAAATAAATATAAGATACCCCACACGTACAGGTTTGATGAAAAAAAATTTTTGGAGTTTCAGTTGTATGTATGGGGAACCCCAAAATTTATTGTTTTTTTTCTATTTTTGTGTGAAAATCTTACTGCGGTTCAGAGAATACATCTACTTACCAAGTTTCAACAGTATAGTTCTTATAGTTTCGGAAAAAAGTGGCTGTGACATACGGACGGACGGACAGACAGACAGACAGACAGACATGACGAATCCATAAGGGTTCCGTTTTTTGCCATTTGGCTACGGAACCCTAAAAACATTGATCTGAACTGCTTTAAATAGTTCCACATGAGCCTAACGTTCAAAACAATATTCTTTACTGATCCGAAAACAGTAAAAGCTTGATCCAAATTGTTACCGTCATGGCAGTAAACTTTAACGTTTTAAATAGCTAAAAGGTCACAAAATTTACTGCTTCATTTGGATGATATTGTTCAAACCATTGAAATTTGCTTACACTACAGTAATGGTAGTTTTCCTTTTTTTTGGGCATTTTTTGAAGTGAAAACTTCTTTAGCGGCGTTGAACACTTTTTGTAATGGGTAAAAAATGTTAAATTCGCGTCAGGACACGTGATCGTCAGGAGAGATTTCCCCCCCCCCCCCCTCTCTTTCTACGGCGGCGCCAACCGAAGTGAACCAAGTTTAGTGACACACGACAATGGATGGATGGATGGATGGATGGATGGAGTGGAAGTGGAAGTGGAAGTGGAAGCGGAAGTGGAAGCGGAAGTGGAAGTGGAAGTCGAAGTCGAAGTCGGAGTCGAAGTCGAAGTCGGGGTCGAAGTCGAAGTCGAAGTCAAAGTCAAAGTCGAAGTCAAAGTCAAAGTCGAAGTCGAAGTCGAAGTCAAAGTCAAAGTGGAAGTGGACGTGGACACACTGCTGCGTATTCGTAACATTTGTGTATATAAAGTGTTTAAAATATGGAAATTGAACAAAGTGCATCTATTAATGAAAAAAGGGACGCAGAAATAGTGAAAAAAAAATGAGTTATATTAATTCAATTAATAATTGATTTATTTCAACGTTAATATTCAAGTTTTCACTTCTGCCGGCACTCCCGGAGTGCAACCCGTCTTTTTTTTAGTAAATAGTATGTATGTTAAAAGTTACTGTTTTACAAACATTTCTTCTTATTACTGTATAGTCAGTAAGTCTTAATGAAATCGCTTTAATCTGGTGTACAAAGACAGAATTACACCTGCAGCATTGTCTCGCCTTTCTCATATAGCCAAAGGTTGTCTTTAAAATATTGTTTTTAGCGATAAGACCGCCCGTTGTGTCACCCATTGTAAAAATTTCTACATGTATATCTAAATAGTATTCTATTTTATTCTATTCTGATTCAAATACAAAAAACATACTAATTATTACCTAAAACACCCTCCGAATTTAATCTTTTAAAATCATTAAAAAAAAAACTCACTCGAATTCCCTTTAGCGAATCTTAAACTACAGCAATGGTGGTTTTCCTTTTCTTTTTTTGTTTTTTTTTTCTACAGTAAGTAATGGTGGTTTTCCTTTTTTTTTGTTGTTTTTTTTTTCAGTAAATAGTATGTAGGTATGTTAAACTACAGTAATGGTGGTTTTCCTTTTTTTTGGTGTTTTTTTTTTTCAGTAAATAGTATGTAAGTAGGGATGTTAAAAGTTACTATTTTACAAACATTTCTTCTTACTGTATAAAGTCAGTAAGTCTTAATGAAATCGCTTTAATGTGGTACACCACATTAAAGCGATTTCATTAAGACTTACTGACACACTGAGGGTACACTTAGATACCTATAATTTCTTACTACAGTAAGAAATTATAGATATCTAAGTGTACCCTGAGACTGATTACACCTGCAGTATTTTCTCTCCTGTCTCTCTAAATATATCCAAAGGTTGTCTTTAAAATATCGTTTTTAGTGATAAGACCACCCATGGTGTCACCCCTTGTAAAAATTTCTACACTTATATCTAACTAGCTGCTGCCCGCGACATCGTCCGCGTGAATATTTTTTTTGAAGTGAAAACTTCTTTAGCGGCGTTGAACACTTTTTGTAATGGGTAAAAAATGTTAAATTCGCGTCAGGACACGTGACCGTCAGGAGAGATTTCCCCCCCCCCCCCTTCTCTTTCTACGGCGGCGCCAACTGAAGTGAACCAAGTTTAGTGACACACGACAATGGATGGATGGATGGAGTGGAAGTGGAAGTGGAAGTGGAAGTCGAAGTCGAAGTCGAAGTCGAACTCGAAGTCGGAGTCGGGGTCGAAGTCAAAGTCAAAGTCGAAGTCAAAGTCAAAGTCGAAGTCGAAGTCAAAGTCAAAGTCGAAGTCGAAGTCAAAGTCAAAGTCAAAGTCAAAGTCAAAGTGGAAGTGGACGTGGACACACTGCTGCGTATTCGTAACATTCGTGTATATGTATAAAGTGTTTAAAATATGGAAATTGAACAAAGTGCATCTATTAATGAAAAAAGGGACGCAGAAATAGTGAAAAAAAATGAGTTATATTAATTCAATTAATAATTGATTTATTTCAACGTTAATATTCAAGTTTTCACTTCTGCCGGCACTCCCGGAGTGCAACCCGTCTTTTTTTCTAAAATAAAAGTAGCCTTAGTTACTCCTTATTACTTCAGCTATCTTCTAGTGAAAGTCCCGTCAAAATCGGTCCAGCCGTTTCAGAGATTAGCCGGAACAAACAGACAGACAGACAAATATTGTAAAAAATGTTTTTTTGGTATATAATGTACCATGTATATTTCCATATGCATTAAGTAAAAAGCGGTTATTTTAATATTACAAACAGACACTCCAAATTTATTTAAGTATTTGTATGTATAGAAGAGTATTCTATTTTATTCTGTTCTGATTCAAATACAAAAAAATATGCCGTAAAATCATCACTAATTATTATCTAAAACACCCTCCGAATTTAATCTTTTAAAATCATTAAAAAAAAAACTCACTCGAATTCCCTTTAGCAAGTCTAAATTTAAAAAAAAAACCACGAACCATAGAGTCTTTGACACAGATCAATGCTAATGTGTGCCGACCTCTTCATGTACAAGTCGTGATGGTAAACTAATGACGTAGGTAATTAAATGAGCTCATAGCACTTGTGATTGTTGCGAATCTATAGATGTCTACAGAGTGACGTGGGGGGCCGTATTCATAGTGTTGTTTGGGCCTGTCATTTTAGGATGCTGTAGGATTTCGACGCCCTTTTATTCGTAGGGAATTTTTAGAAGCTCTCCATTTGAAGACGAAGGCTTATGTTGGACTCACCACTAGACGACCATCTTTATCATGACCAAACGAGCTTGCTTCTGGATACAGAGTGGTGGCAGTGAAACGACGTCCAAAGACAAATTTTAGAAGCCTCTGTCCAAGGGATTTCTGAAACACCCTTATGCCATGTTAGCGATTAGGGATGCATGAAAAAGCCTCCTCGTGTAGCGCAGTTTGTTCCGCCAGTTACTCAACTGAACCTAGCGCTCGGCGCATCCTGGACAGTCACACCCAACATCTTATTTGACTGGCCAATTCTACCCTTGCGGTGGTATGGTAGGGCTAACGCCCGTCGGGTTTGCGACCACCCTCCCACCGGGGTCCAGCGTCAAGCAGCCTGCTGAGTTTCGTCGTTTCGTGGGAGTTCCAGTGCCTTAGGCATTTTCTGGGCACGCTCGTTCTAGACGTCATCCATCGCTTTCCATCAGGCGTGATCGAGGTCAAGAGCGGGCCTATTCAGCAATAAAAAAAGGTAGTAGTTTTCATATTTTTTGGGAAACTCTCACTTGACTACACACTTTTTTGGGAAACTCTCACTTGACTACACACTTTTTTGACTTTCTCATGCTGAACAGCATCTTTTTAAAAAAAAATGACATGATATATTTCATGTATGGTTTACAATCGATTGAAAAAACTATCTGTCTAACCATCACCCAACCGGGTTTACGGGCCACAATGCATAGTTACTAATACTAACATTGCTGCATAATTTACACATCGAGAAAACATTTTTTTTTTAATCGGCTTTGTTGCGCGTCGTCTCCGTAACTCGAAACATACCATAATCAGCCTATAACACTCACACTGCTGGGACACAGACCGCCTGTGTGAGAGGGAATGGGCCGCAATCCACCACGCGGGCCCAGTGCGTGTTAGTAGAAACTCTAGAACTCCATTCATACATGTGAAACGCTCTCTTCAGTTTTATTACGAACATTTACAAAGCGTAATTTACCTGCTAACTCAAAATCACCAAGCTCGTTTCCAAATTAACAACTGAAGGCACGTTTAAAAATCGCACGTTTCAGAGTAAACTATGAAAACGCCCTTTATCATCATCTTCATTTTCCTGTCCTTTTACCAATTTTATTTGAGGTCGGCGCAAAATGTCTTTTACTCCACATCTCTATTAGTCGTCGTCTTCGTCGACAAGTCCTAGAGTGGAGACCGCGTATCGACAAGAGTAGTGTGCGACAACCCCATCTTGATAGATGGCCTTAAGAAGGTGACTGGGACAGACTGGATGCGGAAGGTGGACTCTAGAGAAATGCTGGCCGTTGCGACGGGGTCCGCATGCATTCATGCGGGCCAACACCTGACCGGGAGAGCGTGACGAAATGCGCAAGCAACTCCAGCACCCCGGCTAAAGGTAGCAGCAGGACACCGTGTGGTTTTAGCCAGTAAGAGTCTGACGGACCCCTCCACCCATCCCAGGGCGGTGGACATCCATGAGGACTTCCACATGATAAAAAAAAACCGAGTGTGCTTATGACCACACGATTGAAGTGAAACTTCAAACGTATTGTGCTATGAGAGGAAGAGAGAAAGAAAATGTGCGCGCGCACTGCTTTCTTTTGCTTATATCCCCATCTCAACTCCCGTTCGCCTCGCCCGATCACACTTTTCGTAACGCTTACGTCACGCGTTCGCCAGCTTACTCCCCAAGTCAAGCGTGCGTAAAGAAGTTTCACTTCAAAAGGCCTGGGAGAGGCCTATGTCCAGCAGTAGACTGCGATAAGCTGAGTTGATTGATTGTTGAGTCGTCATCTCGATAGTCACATTAGTCACTCCCATTCTAACCATAATCATCTTTCACACAGTCCATCCATCGTTTCTTTGGTCCTTTACTGCTACGAAATAAAGGCGCTGTCAATATCCAAACTTTTACCATGGATGTCTGGTTGACTGTACGCTCACTTAACTTCGCATGACCATTTCATTAGGTGTAATAACAATAAAATGCTGTTGACTGTATACCGTAGCCTGTGTTAACGCAAACACACTTTTACTGTCTATCTAGATTACTTGGCACACTGCCACTGCATCCTATTTGGCTGCTTAGCTATATCGACGTCAAATTAAGTGTCGTTGTATCAGCACCCTAATTGCGTAACCTACTTTCAATCGATCAATTTGAAGGATATTACTAATCCATTGCTTCATAAATGTTCGAAAAAATTGTTGCTCAACAACGTAGATAACGCAATGAATGTTGTTGAACTGTCATAATGTAAGCCATTGCTGCTGTTAGTGTACTCTTTTGCCACACTGGTTCACAGTGTTCTGGAAGCGAGTTACAGGAATTTCTTGGTTATTAATTTGCCCTAGGGTAAGGTAAAAGCAGCCTTTTCTAATACAGAAATAAATAATAGAATAGAATACTCTTTATTATGTACTTGTACACCATATAAATTACAGACATAAATATAGAAACTTTACAATGGGTGACACACTGGGCGGTCTTATCGCTAAGAGCGATCTTTTAAAGACAACCTTTGGATGGATTAAAAAGGGGATGGACAGACAAATACTGTAGGTAGTCTGTGGTGCACCATTTACACAATACAATAAATACATACATAAAGTATATTTTGCTAATCTAAATAAATATAGATATACATATATAATAGTAAACATGAAACAGGAGCAAAGATAATATAATGATGATGTAAAGCAATATTCTTAGGTTTCAGATCAGTAAGTCCTAGGTATCGTATCTATATCTTTTATTTATCAAAGAGCCTGAGAGATTGACTGACATAGTTGGTAAATACTGGGTGCCTTACCATTTGCAAGGCAGTTGAGTTGCACCACACATAGTAAAAAATCGCATGTCACTTCAATTTTCATCTAAGTAATATGCCGTGCTGTGTATAGTAAAAGTGATATAATATGATACAGGAAAAAAAAATTAAACAATGCGCAAACTGCATAATGATTCTAGACTTCCTGGCGTGAATATTTTTCGTCGGTTATCAAAAAAATCTGCTGTTTCATAGAAAAGACCTACGTGGGCAAAATGTATGGAAAAACATTTTTTTTTTTAATTACTGACGATGAATTTCTACCCTCCGGGATCTAGTATCTTATGCTGAATTCATGTGTAAAGTTTGCGTAATGGTTAAAAAAAAAATCTGTGTAAGTGTTACTTATAATGTGACATTTATTCGACTCTAAGTGCAGACTATAAATACGGACGACTGCGTGTATTTCTATATTACCGTGGTACAGCAGCACGCTCTTTGACGAACCCACAGTTCGATAAAATGTAACACAGGGCTGTCACCTACGCCATGTTTTAATTATTAAGGCACGTTGAGCATTTTTTTAAATGTGAAAAAACCATTGAACTCGGGACACTGTTACCGACACCGCGCTGCATTCGGATGTGTTTGGCTGTCCTCGGGATGTACTCGGTTTTAATGTGTTTCCGATATGTCAGTGAGTAATGGCAAAGTATTCTGTTTGTGTTTTGTTTATAATATGACGATTAAAAAAATACACACGTGTTCAAGTTTTCACTTCTGTCGGCACTTCCGGAGTGTTTTTTGTATGTGACATGTATTTTTCTTGTTCTTGTAATTTTATATGACATCTACCAACCCCCACTGGGCCCGCGTGGTGGATTACGGCCCACTTCCTCTCAATAAGAGGAGGCCTGTATCCCAGCAGTGGGGACATTATAGGCTGATTATGCTTATGTAATTTTATATGAAACATAAAAACCATATCACTCTTTTTTGGCCAATAATATAAAAGTTTCATCACATCAACACACAAAATAATATTCTTTTCTAATCCTTGTATGACAGCCCTACACCTAGATCCCCTCCCACTAGGGTTGTGCAACAATAGCGCCGTGGGGTTGTAATTAAAAAAAAGCGCGTAACGTGCTGGCGTGAATTTTCACGCGTACCACTCAATGGGTTGTCTATGTGTGCGTATTTATAATATTGCGCGCGTATGTGTTTGAATTAGGAACGCATGTTCGCGATTTGAAATATTTTTTTTTTCCTTTTTTTTCTGCCTCGTTTTTTTTCTTTTCGAAGTAAACTTCCTTTTCTTTTTTATTATTTATTGTCTTTGAACCGAATGCTTTTGAAATAATTGGTTCGTAATGGTTTCTTTTTTAATTTTGTTTTATCTAACAAACTAATTTTATAAAATTTTATGCAAAATAAAACTTACTTTTTGCCTTTATTTTTCAAAAAGATGGAAGTATGGTCTATGGCCAATTAACAAAAGTAAAGTCGCAAACACAAAAATTGCCCCTGTCGCATGTGTGTACCGAGCCTAAAATCATGAGATATGTTATAAAACGCGTCAGTAAGTAATTAAAACACTACCTCGAGTGTAATCAGGCCTTATTTATTTAAATATATACGACTATAGTGTAACTTGGGGCGAAGAGATTTCCTTATATACAGCAGGCGGCTGTGGACATCGAGACTTAGAAAACTTCTTAAAAAATAAAGAATTAGAGAGGTTTAGTGTGGGAGTTGGTTGATGGTTGAGCTGAATGGTGCTGATGCATGCGTCATGTTCGTGAACGGGCGCCGTCAGTAGGGACTGGTCAACTCTTTGCTGCCATGGCTTATTTTAATTTATTATTTGAATTGTTGTTTTTTCTCATCTTTTCATTATGGACGCTTTTAACGTTCTGCCATCGTTCTCACATGTATAATTTTTAACATGAATGATGTAACCAAGACTTTGTAACCACATTATTTTCATTTAAAAGAGTGTCCATGGAGTTTCTTGCCCGTTCTTCTCCATAGGTACCTACGCTTTGGAATGGGCAACTAGCTTCATTTTTTCTGACTGACTGACTTCTTGACAATTCAAAAGTGCCTGTAAATGGTTTAATTGAAATAAATGCTTTGAGTTTGAGTTTGAGTTTGGAGAGCAGTTGTGGCCAAGTGGTAACGGCCGCGACTTACGAGTTGTAGGTCGTATGTTCGAATCCAGACAGGCGCTTTACTTTATTTAAGTTGTTTCATCACCGCTGCTCTCAAAACGGTGAAGGAAAACATCGTGAGGAAGCCGGCATGCCCTAGAACTAAAAATTACAAGACACAACGTCTCTACAATACACAACGTCTCTACAAGACCTACAACGTTCTCCAAAAGGCGGAAGCTATTATATGTCCAACTACACGTTTCCACACCTTCCATAAACCGTTTCTTTGCGAAATAAGTAGACTCCCAATCGATATGTAAATTCTTCTGTATGGAATCCGCACGGTAATGTACCCAAGAGACTGGCGGCATTGCCACGTTGTATGGCAACGCTTAGCCTTTGGCCAAGGTAAAAGCCAGCCCTTGGGTCACGGACGGACGTTTTGAAATTTCCTTAAAAAGACCATGAGCACTATATGTATTTTAGTTTGTGTATAGTTTTAGTTAAGTTAGGTTTTAATTTTGTTATTTTTGTTAATTAAAATATTGAAATACATACCTATTATTATGAAGCAATGGATTAGCAATATCCTTCAAAATTATTTAGATTGAAATTGATAGTGTGTTACGCAATTATGCCGATTATGTTTCTATGGTGCACACCCGACAAAAGATTTTTGAAGTAAAAACTTCTTTAGGCGCGCAAACTGAACCGTCACGCTCAGGTTGGTGACGCTGAATCGGGAACACTCGGCTTCAGTCGGTTGGGGACGCTGAATCGGGAACACTCGACTTCAGTCGGTTGGGGACGCTAAATCGGGAACACTCGGCTTCAGTCGGTTGGGGACGCTGAATCGGGAACACTCGACTTCAGTCGGTTGGGGACGCTGAATCGGGAACACTCGGCTTCAGTCGGTTGGGGACGCTGAATCGGGAACACTCGACTTCAGTCGGTTGGGGACGCTGAATCGGGAACACTCGGCTTCAGTCGGTTGGGGACGCTGTATCGGGAACACTCGACTTCAGTCGGTTGGTGACGCTGAATCGGGAACACTCGACTTCAGTCGGTTGGGGACGCTAAATCGGGAACACTCGGCTTCAGTCGGTTGGGGACGCTGAATCGGGAACACTCGACTTCAGTCGGTTGGGGACGCTAAATCGGGAACACTCGGCTTCAGTCGGTTGGGGACGCTGAATCGGGAACACTCGACTTCAGTCGGTTGGGGACGCTGAATCGGGAACACTCGGCTTCAGTCGGTTGGGGACGCTGTATCGGGAACACTCGACTTCAGTCGGTTGATGACGCTGAATCGGGAACACTCGACTTCAGTCGGTTGGGGACGCTAAATCGGGAACACTCGACTTCAGTCGGTTGGGGACGTTGAATCGGGAACACTCGACTTCAGTCGGTTGGGGACGCTGAATCGGGAACACATCTTCACGCTCAGGTTAGTGACACTGAATCGGGAACACTCGACTTGGTGACGCTGAATCGTGTAAATATACCTGCGAATTCAGGGCCGCTTATGCAAGAAAAACCTGCCGGTCTATCCTGTAAAACAAACCGTGATTGTGACGAGGTGAGCTGTTATTCCACCTGTTGCTAGGGATTGATACTTTTGACTGCTCACTTTAAATTTACTAGGTACTTACGAGTATACCTGAGTTTTCATGGCGAGTATAATCAGCCTATAGTTCCACTGCCCACCAGTGGCGTGCATTGCATATAGGCATATAAGCAGTGCCTACCTCGATATATCAATATAAGCCTTTCAATTACATTTTAGTGTGTGTGCCCCACAATTAAGAAACTCACTAAATTATCATACCTAACAAAAAACATAATCTTCATACAAACACGCGCGGCAGTAGGCAGTCGCCGGACGGCCTACTCGGCTCCCGTACTATTCGCACATTGTCATTGGTCTTTACTCGTGCAAGTTAATACGACAAAAATAAAAATCGAACTTCGCAATTTATCACCCTTAAGTAGGCATGTCTACTCAAATAACCACACTTTTGACCTCACTTTTTTTTTCTGATTAGTGACCGCGTTTGCCTAGATTAGACCCGGCCTAGTGCCTACCTATTCTCAATGCACGTCACTGCTGCCCACACACCCTGCCCTGTTTTCCACTGCTGGGACACTAGCCTCCTTTTTTGTGATTGCCCGATGGCAATCACAAAAAAGGAGGCTAGTGTCCCAATACTAGGCTAGTGCTATCGATGATTGGTCGATACCAATCATCGATAGGCTAAGAAGATTTTGAAGGATATTGTGAATCCATTGCTTCATATGTTTGGAAAATTTGTCTGCTCAACAACGTAAATAACGTAACGAATGTCGTTGAACTGTCAAAATGAAAGCTATTGCTACTAATAGTTTGTTACGCAATTACCCCGTTGGTTCACTTTACCATTAACCTAAACCACTATTTTCAACCTCCTACGCAAAAATGTGTCGGTCTGTCTGTCTGTTACCTCTTCACGCTTAAACCGCTGAACCGATTTAAATGAAATTTGGTATAGAGATAGTTTGAGTCCTGGGAAAGGACATAGGATAGTTTTTATCCCGATATTCCCACGGGATCGACACTTATGCGGGTGAAACCGAGGGGCGCTGCTAGTAGGTATTCTATATACAAAGCTAACAACCCAACAAGCTTGCAAATAAACATAAAATAATGACTTCCACCTAATGTAATGAAAGAAAACTTATGTAAATATGTACTTTCTAATCACATGAGGCGTATGTACAGCTTAGTGCATACAGCTAGGTTTAAAGTACCTAGACGCCTGTGCGGGCCGCACGCACTTTTCAAGACTAGGTACCGTTTCCATTGTACCACTGTAATACAGGGTGAAATTAAATTCATGGGCATCCTTTTAAGGGGTCATTGTACTCATCATTATTCAGAACAACTTTTACTATGGGACCAAACCTGACATCGCGAAAAAAAGCTGTTCCTTGCAGAGTTGTTGCTGATGCATACTTTTTTCACATCAGCGGATGCTGATGCTGATGCTGATTTCAATTATTTTCTTTAAAAAGCAGTGACCTTTATGAATTTATACCTAAAAGTTGCACAGTTTTCCTTGGTATTGAAATAAAATTCTAGTTCAATAATTTTGTGACTTTAATAAAAAATATAATCAAACTAAGTACCTAGTTTAGTAATAATTAGTTAGTAATTAAGAAGCTAGTGGTAGTACATAATATGTAGTACTACTACATAGTCTAAGCCTAGGTATTTCCAATATTAATTATACGACACGTGCTGTAAGCCCCGCCCCCTCTGCGGTCATGTTACGACTCGAACTTCAGCATTAATAATCAGCATCGATCAATATATGCGGATGCTGATGCTGATGCTGATGTTGAAAATGATGATGAAGTTCCGCGGATGCTGATGCTGATGTTCGCAACAACCCTGGTTCCTTGCATTTGTGTTCACATTTATAACTCGTCAAAATGTAGGAAAGAGCTGATTTTTTTTTCGCGATTTCTGTTTTGGTCCCATAGTAAAAGTTGTTCATAATGATGATTGCAATGACCCCTTAAAAGGATGCCCATGAATTCAATTTCACTCTGTATATTGAAGGTTATCATCATCAACCACAGAATTCACCGAATTCATCCACTGCAGGGAGGTTCTTGGAGCGCAGAGGAGCAGTGGTGGCCAAGTCAAGAAGTCAGTCTGTCAGAATATATGAAGCTAGTTGCCCATTCCAAAGCGTAGGTACCTACCTATGCAGAAGAACGGGCAAGAAATTCCATGGACACTCTTTTAATTAATTATTGTTTTACAAAAATATTAGTTACGTCATTAATGTTGAATTTATACATATTATGTGAGAACGATGTAAAAAAAAGACGTACGCGTTAAAAGCGTCCAGAGTAAAGTAAATAGTAACAAAACAACAATTCAAAAATAGAATAATTAAAAATAAGCCGAGGCAGCTAAGTGATGACCAGCCCCAACTGACGGCGCCCGTTCACGAACATGACGCATATCGGACGAACGACATCTCGTCTTCCAGTCCTTTTGACAATTCAAATAGATATTTTTATGTGGCTTGATGATAAACAGCCTATAACCATGCACGTATAAAAATATACGTCTATGCTTATAACCTTCCATAAGAATTGAGGTATCAATTACAAAAAAATTTTTCAAAACCGACCGGTAGTGCCAGAAATTCGCGCGTTTAAGGGGCTTACAGGACCTAAACGCAAAAAAACGCAAGTTTTAGAAACAATAAAAGTACAGATCGACTACAGTAAACAAAATCAGAAAAATATAATGATATTCTTCAGGATATATGCTAGTTAGATAGTGTATTGAAAACATAATACAACAACTAATTTGATATGATAGAAAAAAATCATGAAAATATCTCTAAAAACTTTCTTTTTACAATAAAAACCATAGTAATATGTAACATACAATCATTATGATTTTTGTCAGATTATTCTACAAGCAACATACTAAAGCACTAGTGTTTTTATTTTTAATTCCAAACAATAGATTTTTGTAAATAGATAATTGCTTCATATTTTGCAATAAATTACCAGCGTTGTGTCATCCCGCTTCTCTTTCTTTTCTATACAGTCCGACAAAGACCGCGTTTCAGGACATGTAGTCGCCTTAAACAGACAAACTCGTCAGCATTATTATTAATAATAATAATATAGATAAATGCCCATAGGAGGCGATGATCATTTACCATCAGGTGGGCCGGTTGTTTGAGATCCAATAATAAAAAAACCGCCACCGCAAATCAATGGAAATCAACCCCAGTCATTCTTAACGAGGCTGGCTCCCCTCTTGCACACACACACATCACTCACGCACTTTTGCACACACATACACATATTTACAAACACACACTCACACAGCCACTGTTGAGGGTCGACGTATGTTGATATTTCAGAGCGTTGACTCGCCTAGACCGACCCAGTTAGGGGTTTTATAAAATTCAGTGAAAAATAGGTAGCTTGTTCTTTAGAACCTTATAGGTTGAGATTTCTGATTAGAAATCGTTGAGGGGAAAAGTAGCAGACCGTAAGTCAATGAGCAGTGATGGCCAAGTGGTCATCATCATCATCATTTCAGCCGAAAGATGTCGACTGCTGGACATAGACCTCCCCCAAGCACCTCCACTTCGACCGGTTTTGTGCTTCTCGCATCCAACGAGTTCCTGCGGCCTTCACAAGGTCGTCGGTCCACCGTGTGGCCAAGTGGTAACCACAGAACAGATAAAAGAAGTAACGGCCGCGAATTACGAGTAGTAGGTCGTAGGTTCGAACCCAGGCAGGCACTTTACTTTGTGTAAATAATTTCATCACCACCGCTCTCAAAACGACGAAGGAAACATCGTGAGGAAATCGGCATGTCCTAGAACCAAAAAATTACAAGACACAACGTCTCTACAAGACCTACAACGTTCTCTAAAAGGCGGAAGCTATTATATGTCCAACTACACGTTTTCACACCATCCATAAACCGTTTCTTTGCGAAATAATTAGACTCCCAATCGATATGTAATCGTGCACTCAAATAGAAGTTCCGGTAAAAAATGAACACTGAAAAATATGTTAGAGCAACCTGTGGTGCTTGTATACAGGATGTTTCCGGCGTACTGCCGGTGAGTGTCTATCAGACCGAACCGTATCATTTTGTGTTTAATCTGTCAAGCTCCGCTAGTGAGACACAATTGATTTTCTATTGTTTCGTCGCCGATCGGCGACGCGCGCCGCTTGACCGGTTAAAATTCAAGATAAGAATGCTTGGAAACATGCTGGTCCTGCTCCATAGGACAATCTAGAGTCTAGATAAAATCAAACTGGTTGCTAATTTTATTGTAAAATTTTATTCTTTTTTACATTAATTCACATTCATTACTCACACCCTGACTTATTACTTGTTAATTTCTTTTTTTTTTTTAATTAAAATCGTTTACTTTTACCATGTTTGTAAATATGTGAGCACCATGTATCTATCAGATAATTAATTTATATGTCATCGTTTCGTTTTTCATTCTTTTTTTACCTATTGTGGTATAGTAATTTTATTTTAGGTGCATCGTCCTCACATATTATTATATAATGAATGTACCTATGCCAAATATTGTAAAACATTTTCAAAAGAGTAACGGTGGAGTTTCTTGCCCATTCTTCTCCATACGAAAACTACCTTTTGGAATGGGCGACTAGAATCAATTCTATTTCAATGTAAATTTTGACGTTCAAAAGTGCCTTTTATGTGCCTATTTGAAATAAATGCTTTGACTTTGAAAATAATGCTTTGACAAGTTTGGATGCCAATCACTTATCCACGATCCTACAGCAGCAAGCGTAGCTTAACCTTCTATTGCCCCGTGCGGCTTTGATCATTTAGCCCATGCATCCTATTTCCAAAATTATTATTAAAATATTAAATTGTTAGGTACAACATTGTGTCGAGGCGATACGCTTCGGTGTGACAGTTCCCCAATATAAAGCCATGCACTCACTCCAGGAAGCGCAGACGACTGCGCTACAAATGCAATTGAAGCTGTCCCCCTCACACGGTTACCTGTGTTGGATGTTGACAGATTAAACGTCATTTTCAAACATTATAATACTATGCGTTGTTCAGGCAGAGGCGGTGGCGGACTACTTCTTCTCTATAGTGTCTATGATTCCATTTATACCACCGGGGCAATTGCGTAGCATATTATCAATCGGAATTGGTTTCATTTTGACAGTTCAACAACACTCATTGCGTTATTTACGTGTTGAGCAGACAAATTTTTCGAACTTATGAAGCAATGGATTAGCAATTTGCTTCAAAATGATTCTGATTCCGATAGATAGTGTGCTACGCAATTAGATACATCTTCTATAGGTTGATACTACAAATAATAGTAGATTGTTATACAAGTGGCTAAAATGACCTACGAGGTAGTTTTACTCCCGAGCTTTAGCGAGGGAATAAATAGAAACCAAGTTATAATGGCTTTTAGCGCCGTGTGATACACTCTACTTTTCACTACGATTACGAGAAAATAAAAGAATTCAATATAATATTAAATAGTTTATTTTATTAAAAATTAAATGTACAATTCTCGATATTTATCGAGATGTTTTTTCCTGGCAACTTAATTTCAGTCCTCTGTGAAGATGAATATTGAGTTGTCTGTGGGGTAAACGTGTTCCAGGTTTGAGGGTCCCTCGTTCCAATGTTCTGAATAGAGAATCAGCTGAGTTGACTCATCCCTTGATCTCGATGGTCGTGGTCTAGTTGGGAGAATATTGATGCGTTCCGTGATACGCTGGGTGATACCAAATTTGTTTATTTTCTTTTCTCCTCCATTTGCAAATTAGGGTCTCCATTCTCACTAGATGATGACATTTTCACTGTTGTAAAGTAAATTACGGTCACCAATTCAATTTTCAATTAGAGAAACATTCTAAAAAGGAGACTGATAAAAAGTGGTCTATCAATCAATAGCGATACTGTTATGGTATTTCTGTGGGGATACCTTAACTATCCCTTTGTACAAAGTGGCATCAAAATCTGACCTAGCAGTTTTGAGAAATATAATATTTTAGAATACATATTTGTATGCTACATTTTTATTTTAAAAACGTTTTAACGGGTATTTCTGACTTTATAATACTCTTAGACAAAGTCACTTGCCACCTCAACAGTATTGAATGCATATGGAAAAGTGGAGCTGATGCTGAAGTACCTACCAGGAGAACTCCTCAACAATTAACATCCCTGCATCGGGCAAAGCAATATTTTGTAAAAAGGTGATAAGCCGTTCGTATTCGAGTAATCGGTCAACATAAATAAAATAAAAAAAGTTTTCGACGAACTAAGAACCTTTTTGAAGTCGGTTAAAAACGCAAAAGAACCTGAAATTCGGTACTGTCGAGGTAGCAAGTGACTTTGTCTAGCAGAAAAACGCAGTAATTAGGTATTATAAAGTCAGAAATACCCGTTAAAACGTTTCAAAATAAAAAATGTAGCAAGAAATGTGAATTTTAAAGTATTATTTTTCTTAAAATTGCCGGGTTGGATTTTGATGCCCTTTTGCACAAAGATATAGGTAAACCTTATCTATTTAATAGATATGTAAACACTGCTTCATTCTCTCAAGTACAGTCAACAAAAGAGTTAAGTATGCAGCATCGTCGGATATACTCGTAGTTGAAGTTTAGTAAGAAACCAATGGATGTTCTCGAATAATGCCCAACGCGCCTAAAGAAGTTTTACTTCAAAAGTTACAATCTTGTGACAGACAGATAGACAGACCGACACACAGGCAAATAGACAGGCAGCGAGGGTAACTTTAACACCGTTAGAGTACGGCACCCTGTATATCAAACATTCTTATTAAGTTTGGTATGTAACTTTGTAGTATTTTTAATTACTAATTATATTAGCTAAGATAGTCATTTGTGGCTAAGAAATAACAGCCGGACGGGTCGATCGATCAGGTTAAGCTACGCTTGCCGCGGTTGGTCCGTGGATGGGTGACCATCTTCACATACCAAGACCCCTCCGTGCCTCGGAAAGCACGTTAAGACTTAAGCCGTTGGTCTCAGCTGTCATTCGAGTCGTTACGGGTCGTCAAAAGCTATGATATGGCCAAACGTCGAATGATATATCATTAAACGTTGACTTTTAAACGATATGGTCTGACAACCAGTCTTACCAAGGGGTATCGTATTACCCAGTAACTGGGTTGTGGAGGTCAGATAGGCGTAGCTCCATTTACGATACTGGTATTCAGCTGCATCCGGTTAGACTGGAAGCCGACCCCAACATAGTTGCAGATGATGAAGATGAGTCATGTAAATACTAGAAAACTACCTATCTTTTAGGCATCACTGACCGAAATAGTCTGAACTTGTCCATTTTGAACAAGCGTGGTGATCAAGGCTGGTTCTTTCTTTGTATGAAAAGTGGCCTTTGTTCTACAGAGGGAAAATAATTTCAGGCAGATATTTTTGTTTAGCATTGATATATTGTAATTTAAATTATAATAATTCCAACCCCATCAACGAATTAAAAACGCACAGTGACATCTATCGACATAATGTAAAACTAGTACAAAACAGAAACAGTCCTCTTGCAAATGATTTCTGTGAAGATTTATAGATGGCTCTGTTTTCAATATTATCGCCTGAAAAAGTGTTGTCAGCATAGAAAACCATGAACTGTAGGTAAGTAGGTAATATAATTAGTCCATGTAGAAATCAAAGGTTTTTTCTTGGACCGTAGCCTCCCCATAGTTTGTTGGCTGCTACAGTCCTTTTATATTCAGTTATTTTATATCTGATTTTGCATCCCTGTCCAAATCACAGTGATCTGCTGTTAAATTGTTTGTTGTACTTTTATTACAAAGTGTGCCCCTAAAAGAGCCTTTTTTAACTTCTGTCTAATGCTATAGTAAATGGAGTATAGATCTCATAATGACGCCTGACTAATGTATTGAAAAATAAAAGTGCATTTTGTAAATCATCAAATTTAATTAAATCTTAACAAGCCGCTTGACAGTCCTCTAAGGTAGCAAATCGGTTATCGTTACCCATGCATCCTCCATAGACGAAACCCACACATCGTTCAGCTGCATTATCGAATGTAAACCTGGAAAAATAATCAGATATAAGTAGGTATAATTTCCGCCTTACAGTAGCGACGTAAATCGATAATATTAGGTCCTTACATATGAAATTGGCGTTTTTCGTACTGGCCACTTTAATCACGAATTTCTCCTCTTTGGTAAGGAATTCCAAATTCAAATTTGTACAGCTATTTACTCATGTATTTGTGCTTCGATGACCGTCATTCATTTGTTTTTTTTCTTCTGTTTTTTCTGTTTGCGTCACTCATTTTACAAAATGGAAAATTTAAAATATCGCATTATTTACGAGTACGAGTTCCGCCGTGGCACTAGTGCTGCGGAAACGACTCGAAGGGTGAATGATGTGTATGGCGGTCATGTTGCAAAAGAAAACACAGTTCGTTTTTGGTTCCAACGTTTTCGTTCTGGAAATTTCGACCTGCAGAACAAGCCCCGTGGACGGCCTGAGACCCAAGTTGATAATGGAGAATTGAAGGCTATTGTGGAAGCGGACCCATCGCAAACCACGTCCGAGTTAGCTGCAGGCTTCGATGTTAGTGATAAAACTGTTTTAATTCACTTGAAGCAAATTGGGAAGATTAAAAAGCTTGAAAGGTGGGTACCTCACGAATTGACTGAAGCAAACCGGCAAACGCGCGTCGACTGCTGCGTTACATTACTGAACCGGCACAACAATGAAGGTATTTTAAACCGAATCATTACCTGTGATGAAAAATGGATTCTTTACGATAATCGGAAGCGCTCAGCGCAATGGTTGGATCCTGGCCAGCCAGCCAAATCCTGCCCCAAGCGAAAATTAACCCCAAAAAAGTTACTTGTAAGCGTTTGGTGGACTAGTGCCGGTATTGTTCATTACAGTTTTCTCAAATCTGGCCAGACTATTACAGCTGATGTCTATTGTCAGCAATTACAAACCATGATGGAAAAGCTAGCGGCTAAACAACCAAGGCTGGTCAATCGCTCCACGCCACTGCTGCTTCACGACAACGCCAGACCACACACTGCGCAACAGACGGCTACCAAATTAGAAGAGCTTGAATTGGAATGTCTTAGACATCCTCCGTACTCCCCGGACCTTGCTCCAACAGATTACCATTTTTTTCGCAATTTGGATAACTTTTTGCAAGGGAAAAAATTCAACTCCGATGGGGCAGTCCAAATCGCCTTCAAAGATTTTATTGATTCCCGTCCGACTGGTTTTTTTAGTAAAGGGATCAATGAACTACCTATAAGATGGCAAAAGTGCATTGAAAACAATGGTTCATACTTTGATTAATTAAATATATTATATTAAAAAATATTCGACTTTTTGTTCCTTCCATACAAAACGCCAATTTCATATGTAAGGACCTAATAATAAACCATTTATTCTCAGGTAACAAAGACCCAAGTATACATAATAATAGTAACTTTGTTGGTAAATAAAACATAATAACTATGTTAATATCACTTAGTTGCACTAAGTCTTTGTGCGTTCCGGTGGCACTTGTCCGCGAAAGCGGCGGAATACCACATCCTGCGGCCAAAAGCTTTCTTCCATCACCAGGTGCAGGTAGCATGTTGGTATGCGCACCACAAACGCCTTAAGGTCATAGCACAAATATCAAACCGGAAAGGGATCGGCACCGTATCAACTCGAGCTGTTCAGTATTCTTTGTATGAAACTCCCTACTGCAACGCACACTAATCGGAATCGTAACGTAATCGCCTCGACACGGGACAAGCTCACGAACCGCGGTGTGGTGCGTTACGGCTCGTCGTCCCCGCGCTTACGGCTCGTCATCCCTGCGCTTACGTCTCTCCGTACCCGAGCTTACGTCTCTTCGTCCACCCTTGCCCCTCTCACCCCTCCGGCCTGCTTGCTGCACCATCAACCAGCGTTCGGCGAGCCGTAAGCGCGGCGTCGCCTAGCCGTAGCCGAGTCGACGTATCGGAGCATCTGATCCGCTACGTGCTTACGTTAGGTTGACGCCTGTTTGATGGCGAGGCGATAGGCGATACGGTGCCGATCCCTTTCCGATTTCATATGTGTGCTGTGACTTTTAAAGACAACATGAATCATGATTCATGGTGAATACATACATAGGTTGGTGTCCATAGCATACCCCTGCATCTGTGGGGAGTAGGCACCGAGGATCTGAAAGCAAGAAGTATATTTTAAACTGCCGTCAACAATCAATCTGCCTAGCCCTATCCCAACTACATATGTTGGGGTCGGCTTCCAGTCTAACCGGATGCAGCTGAATAGCAGTGTTTTAAAGTCAAAGTCAAAGCATTTATTTCAAATAGGCACATAAAAGGTACTTTTGAACGTCAAAAAATATCTTAAAATAGAATTGATTCTAGTCGCCCATTCCAAAAGGTAGTTTTCGTATGGAGAAGAATGGGCAAGAAACTCCACCGTTACTCTTTTAAAAGGTTTTAGGTACAATATTTTGCATGGGTACATTAATTATATAATAACATGTGAGGACGATGCACCTAAAATAAAATTACTATACCACAGGTAAAAGAATTAAAAACGAAACCATGACATATAAATTAATTATCTGATAGATACATGGTGCTCACATATTTACAAACAAGGTACAAGAAAAAAAAAATAAAAAAAAATACAAGTAATAAGTCAGGGTGTGAGTTTAGATGGAGTGACTGCCTATCTGACCTCTTCAACTTCAACCCAGTTACCGGGTTACACGATACCCCTTGGTAAGACGGTATACTCAATATCTACCCGATTAATTTGCAATTGAACAGAAAATTTGTAACATTATCAGCCAAATAACCAAACTGAAGCTTACCTATTCGGAAACGTGAAAAAGACTTTCACTGATTTTGTGTAATAAAATGATTATAAAACTTACCTCTAGCTTCACATAGGGTAAAAGCCACAAACACTAAGACAAGAATATAAAATAATTTCATTGTAATTAAGTATGTAAAGTTGATTCGTTCACGTCGATACAATGTTTGCTCTGATTATATTGATATTATGTACATTGCTATGTATATATCTGGCAATTGTTTTTAAAGCAGGGACGCATTAGAAAGAAAGAAAATACATTTATTTAGCACAGACTAAAAGAAACACAATACACCCGATACATACATCAGATAAGAACAAAAAAATAAAGGTCATATAAAAAGTCCGATGTAAAAAAAAAAAATAAGCAGGAAGGTGTGCCTCACGGCTGCGCTAAAAAGGCCCAGTTCAGCAAAAATGCCAGACAACTAGTGCCTGACGCTGGTTTTCAACTGGACCTGGTGTGTGAGGTAACGGATGTAAATCAGTTTTATACTGCAACGTGACGTGTGTATGCGTACTTAAATAAAAATAAAATATAATTTCTGTCAGATAAGACAGTAACGAATATGTATAAATAATGTGATATTGAGTAACATATATACGTATACTATACATATATAGTCAAATTAAATTAGCTTGCGAAACATTGTGGACGTTATAGGTATCGATATCGTAACACAATTACTTAATAATAATAAATTCTATAAATCTAACCATTTTTGAAGTGAGAACTTCTTTCGGCCCGTTGGGAATTTTTTGAGATAGGAAAAAACCATTGAATTCGCGCCACTGTCACTGACTTATTAGTTATATTTTGTATGCGTATCCGAGCGGGATTGTTCGGCTCGGGTATTCATTCTTTATCTGTGGGAGTTCTCCAATTCTCTATGGCAGCGATTATGAGAGACAAAATGTGCTTGTTAAAATTTTCTAATATTCAATAAACGAGATTCAATACAATATTAAGTGGTTTTTCATACACAGCTCTCTACTACCTACTTACTTAATTCATAGTTGGGGCTCATATTTTATAATTTTGATCAAATACGGCCCGTAGTTAATATCGCTGAGGTCAACATATATCAGCATACATGACCTCAGATTCGATAATGAAAGACGTTTTGCAATTTACGTTTCACTTCTATCTCGGTAAACAATTGTAGTCATAGATATATTTCTTTGATTATAGTCCTCTCCTATCTTGAGGCTATAGGCATTATGATGATAATGATCGCTAATGGTTCGCCGTACTATTCCACCATGCAGGTCCAGTGCGGGTTGGTGAATGTCACCTGTTTCCAAATTCTTGGTTCTAGGACATGCCGGTTTCCTCACGATGTTTTCTTTCACCATTTTTAGAGCAGTGGTGTTTTATTTTACATCACTTACGCAAAGTGCTTGCCTGGGTTTGAACCCACGAGTCTCATGCTAAGCGTTCTGTCGCACTTTCGACCACTGCACTGGACAATGAGACAGTCATATAATCTACACATAAAATCTCGAAGACAGTGGCGTGCATTGCATATAGGCATACAAGCAGTGCCTACCTCGATATATCAACATAAGCCTGTCAATTAAATTTTAGTGTGTGCCTCACAATGGAGAAACTCACTAAATTATCATATCTAACAAAAAACAAAATCTTCATACAAACACGCGCGGCAGAAGGCAGTCGCCGGATGGTCTACTCGGCTCCCATACTATTCAAGTTAATACGACTCATTAAAAATTAAAAATACGTACGTGCGTCTCACGCGTAATACCATGACGTTCGACCTTCGCAATTTATCACCCATAAGTAGGCATGCCTACTCAAATAACCACACTTTTGACCTCACTTTTTTTTCTGATTAGTGACCGCGTTTGCCTACACTAGACTCGGCCTAGTACCTACCTATTCTGAAAACCAATGCACGCCACTGCTCGAAGATCTCGAGTCTCTTGTCTCCCCGAATGGTGAGGTAGAAGTACCTATTTATAGTACAGCCCCATTTTGCCAGTTATGTTTAGGTGCCATGTAATAGGGGGCGAGCCTATTGCCAACAATCGAGCACAAATCCAGTCACCGGTTTGAGAAATTCCAGATCGAAAACCCCAATAACAGTTTGCCCGACCTTAGGATTGAAAACAGCACCTCATGCTCAACAGTAGCAGTTATCAATCAATCAACTCAGCCCATCGCAGTCCACTGCTGGACATAGGCCTCTCCCAGACTGCGCCACAGCACCCGGTCCTCCGCCTTCCGCATCCAGTTTACCCCAGCCACCTTCTATAAGTCGTCCGTCCATCTAGCTGGGGGGCGTCCCACACTACACTTGCCGGTACGCGGTCTCCACTCCAGGACTCGTCTGCTCCACCGGCCATCATTCCTTCGACAGACATGGCCAGCCCACTGCCACTTCAGTTTGCTTACTCTGCAAGCTATGTCAGTAACTCCGATTCTTTTCCGGATAATTTCATTCCTGATTCTATCCTTCAAAGAGACTCCGAGCATAGCTCGCTTCATAGCGCGCTGAGCGACCTTGAATTTGTGGACCAGCCCGACCGTCATTGTCCACGTTTCAGCACCATTAATGAATTAGCGTCAACCTGAATGCTTTTTTATCATTACAAAATTCGTCACGCCAAGATGTTTTTTCGAAGGAAATTAATTAAGTACTAAAAGATTTTCGCAATGCATGGCGCTTGGACTAAAAGATTTTCGCAATGCATGGCTTTGTGCATAAGCATAATTAGGCTATAATATTCCCACTGCTGGGACCTTCTCTCTGTGAGAGGGAATGGGCCGTAATCTAACCGCGGGCCGAGTATGAGTTAATTGATAAATGTCACATGTCTTTGAATTCTTGGTTCTAGAACATGCCGGTTTCCTCACGATGTTTTCCTTCACTGTTTTGAAAGCAGTATTGATGAAATTAAATACACAAAATAAAGTGCCTGCCTGGGTTCGAACCCACGACCTACAAACTCGTAAGTCGCGGCCGTTACCACTGGGCCACCGCTGCTCTTGCAACTGTACCAAGGTCAAAGTCAAATCATTCATTTCAAATAACCACATAAAAGGCACTATGGAGCATGGCATACCTAGTCGTGCCATTTTGTTTTTTTTTTTTTTTTTCAAAATTGCGGCCACAAATGACACCTATGGTGCGGGATTGTCTGAAAAGGTTACCGCTACCCCGGAATATAAAGGGCTAAGGAAGGAACACGGATGGGTTTTAGTCAATAAGAGTCTGACACTCCCTTCCGCTCCACCCAGAGCGAGAGGGGTCATTTGATGATTTCCCTTCCATAAACATAAAAAAATAACACCTATATAAGTCGATTGCTGACATCAATGGAAACGGAAATGGACCTAACCCCATAAAGCGTCACGTTTCCGAGATATTAACGTTCAAAGTTGATCACGTGACATCCATATTTTTCAAAATGGCGGTCACGCATGAAATCTATATAAATCTTGTTGCATAGATAGGTACTACTGGATACCTTGTATCTTAAACTTTCAGAATGATTATTTCAAACATTTAGGTAACAAGATTTATCTGTTACTAGCTTGACTACTAGCATTTTTTCAAAATGGCGGACTAGTAGGTGCCACAGATTTAAAAATCCCTTTACACAAAATAGAATTGATTCTAGATTCCACTCCTTTGTGTAAATCTTTTAAAACAGTCGGACATTCCCACTCAATATTCATAAACTTGAATATTTACAACTGCATAAGTGGTTGGCAAAGCTATTATTTTAATTTATCAAGCTAAAAATCCATGTAAGTATAATTAGGAATTTAAATTATTAATCCGGTATAACTTTCTTATTTCTGTTATTATCGTTTTGAGGTGACACACGGTAAATCGACTGTAACATGAAAAATCTTTTTAATTTTCTCATAATCATTCTAATCAGTTTATTGGACATTCAAGTCGTTTATGGTAAATACCTAGATCAATAATTCTAACTATATTTAAAATCTCTTTATCTCATCATCAGCCTATAGCAGTCCACTGTTGGACAAAGGCCTCTCCTATTGCATGCCATTCAACTCGATTTTCGGCAACTCTCATCCAGCTGCTACCAGCCATCCTGCGAAGATCGTCGCTCCACCTAGCCTGAGGGTGTCCCACGTTACGTTTACCGCTTCGCGGTCTCCACTCAAGAACACGTCTACTCCAACGGTCATCGGTTCTACGGCTAATATGGCCGGCCCATTGCCACTTCAGCTTGCTTCCTTGCTTGTTCTTTATATAAATTGGTTCAAAAACACTTTTACACGTCAAGAATAAATCATGCTTTTAAAGTTGGATGAGTTCGGTGTTTCCTAACTGACAACTCTGAGAATGCAAATGGATATAACTGGCCAAATGTGTATTATAGGTACACCTCTGCTACCGTCCGATCAGGACCGGATGGCGCGTACGTGTTCCACGCGCGCCTCAAAGAGATGTCAGCATAAAGGAAGGGGCCTGCCAGGGGTGCGGGATTGTCCGAAAGGGTTACCGCTACCCCGGAACATAAAGGGCTAAGGAAGGAACACGGATGGGCTTTAGTCAGTAAGAGTCTGACACTCCCTTCCGCTCCACCCAGAGCGGGAGGAGTCATTTGAAGATTTCCCATCCATAAAAAAAGAAGGTACACCTCTGCTAACCCTTCAGAGATTACCGGCATGGATGTTTGTAAAACTAATATTGTACAATTATTTTTCCCGGTTAAAATGTGTTAAAACATTTTCAGGAGAAAAAGCGCCCAATTGCTTGGTGCCACATCAGGAAGAAACCTTTAAATGTCTAGCTTATATTCCAAGGTTTGTATACAGTACCCGACCGTTACTTCCATAGTATAATCAGCCTATAATGTTCCCACTGCTAGGACACAGGCCTCCTCTCAGTGAGAGGGAGTGGGCCGTAATCCACCGGGCGGGCCCAGTGCGGGGACATGTCACATGTCTTCGAATTTTTGGTTCTTAGACATACCGGTTTCCTCACGATCGATGTTTCCCTTCACCGTTTTGAGAGCAGTGGTGATATTTTTTTTTACATAAAGTGTGTTCGAACCCATGTCCCCCGGGCCACGGGGGCCCCGTTTAATTTATGTTGTCAATAAGGGCACTTAATCGTTAATTAAATTACAGTAAACACATAAGGGTCCTTTTTGGCCACAAACTATAATATTTTAATGTTATCTAAACCTCTTTTAAAGTTTTGTCCCGATTCACCCCTGCATCCCTATTCACCCCGTTTGACGGTAGGACGGTACCCTATCGTTTGCCCCTTAATTTACTATATCGACATATTTAATTTTTTGTTATATCGGCTTTCATGGAACCTAAAAAAAAAGTTTTTTTTTTTAGCTATTACTATAACATAGAGAACGATGAATGCGTTTTCTTCATGTACGGAGGGTGCGGCGGTAATGATTTAAACAATTTTATGAGTAAAAAGAAATGTGAGCAAGATTGTGAAGTTCAAACGAACGTTGAGATTGGTAAGTCAAAAGCCAACGTCCACCGCCACCGTCCACTGGACTTCAACGAGAAACTAGATTATTGTTATAATAGTCAAGCTAAAAATAATATTCTATTAATAGCCCTTGCAGTCCTTGTTTCTTTTGATTCAATACTCTACTTTTGACATTTGGTAAAGAAAATCTTATGCAATTAGTTTTTTTTCCATTTAATACTAAATAGCAGAGAACCAATTTTGGATTTGCAATAGGGCAATGTTTACATCGTCATGATTTGATGCACGTCTATTAATTTTAAAAATTAAGGAAATCGGCACATAACACCACTTGTGGTTGGGTTTTTAACATTATGGGGTAGATCATTAATTATACTATAAAGAGGAAAGGACCCAATATCGAGCCTTGTGGTACACTCATTTTTACTTTTAAACCGAGTGAGTTGACACCATTTATTTGAACTTCCTGTTGTATATCACTTAAATAAGACTGTACTCTAACTGAGCGCAAGTTTTTCAAGACCATAATGCTCAAATTTTAAGTAAGGTTTCGTGATTGACGCAATCAAATGTCTTGAACAGGTTACAAAAAAATCCTATGGCGTTTTGGGCCTCTTCCCACGCCTTAATTAAGTGTTTTAAGAAGGAGTCACCGGCGTCAGTCGTACAACGTCCCTTGGTGATACCATATTGTTGATCGTGTAATATTTTATTGGTGTTAATATGATTAAGCATTTGGTTCGGCATTACCTTTTCAAACACCGTTGTCAAATTGAAAGGCATTGCAATTGTTCATGTATTACCCAATTACCACACGGTTTACCTATGGGACATTTTTCAGCTTTATTTCTACGATGGCAACGCGTATGCGATGGCTCTGGTATTCGTGATATCCATAGGCGGCTGTGACCTCTTAACATCTGCATAGCTATTCACAACCTTACGACAGGCTATCCTATCGAAAACGACACATTTCGATAACCTGATATGACTTGCCCCCGACAGCAAATAGCTGTTGGAAGAATAGCGGGCGTCTATTTGATTTAAACTGACAATTTTTTTCGGGTTTTGGACTTATGAACAGCGTTGAGAAGATTCCTACGATAACATTGATTGATGTTCGATACGATACGGAAGCGTATCGAGTGTTTGTGGATAGCTATGTAGAAGGCTAATTCCCGTAATTAAAAACGTACAAAATCTAGTCGCAATACTCGCAATCTCATCACAGCGACAATCAATGTCAAAAATTTGTTAAAAATATACGGAAATTATAGGTGTTTTTGACAGATTGAGACTGAGATCAGAGGGGAAATTCTAGTAATCTAAAGAACGTTCACAGTCTGATCTCAGTCTCAATCTGTCAAAATTACCTCTAGTTTCCCTACATTTTGACATGTTTTTGACATTTGTTTGTCGCCGAGATGAGACTGTGACTAGATTTTGAACGTTTTAAATTACGAGAATTGGCCTTCAGATCGTGAACGTTTTAAAATTACGAGAATTGCCCCTCAGGTAGCCGCCGACTTGTTTGCCATTAGAATTGCCCCTCAGGTAGCCGCCGAGTTGTTTGCCATTCAATAAATAATAAAAAAAAACGTAAATGTCAAAATTTTGTTTTACAGGACCGTCTCCTTGCTTAGTGCCATATAAGAAACCAACAGAAACTTGCCTCGCTTTTATACCAAGGTTTGTACGACACTAATTAAAAAACCTCCTGGCGCGTGGCCAAAATCGGAACTAACGTTGCAATCTTGTGTTTTGTCAATTGATACAATTTCTGTGACAATTTCAAAATCTTTACCAACCCTCTGTCAATGTCATTCCGGCGGCAACATAGAGTAAGTAATGTTCATTATACAAGGGAGTCCCATAGAAAAAGATGAAAAACGTCGTTTATATGAAACTTGTACTAAAACTGAATACTAACATAACAAAAATGACACAGACTATGCACAGACTGCAGATGTTAAAGCGAGACAGCGATAGCCGCCATTATGTTTAGTACACGTTTCATAGTTTCATTTTTTATTTGACAGTTGCGTCAGACTGGGCGGCAAAAGATCTCCTTGTAGGATTCTCATTCTAAACGTATTATTGAAATCGTTGTAACGGCCTTTCTTTTGGTGTCCCTTTTAACCCTAATAAGTAAAGCGGCCTCAATATGACACGTCAAGTTTTATAAAGAGAATGTCATACAGGCATGAGTGACAGTGACAACTCTCTACAAAACCAAGAAGCTTATAGATAAACGTGGAGGCAACACTCTGAATACCTAATTGAAGACGGCTGTGGTCGGACACTCTCTTTCTAAATACACACATAAGAACGAGACAGTGATGTGTGTTTTCTTTGTCATATTTATGTATTTAGAAAGAGAGCGTCCGACCACAGTCGGTTTCACTTAGGTATTTAGAGTGTTGTCTCCATTTTTTACCTATAAGCTTCTTGTACAGACGCCAGCACATCAACCTACCCGAAACTGTCAAGTTTTCCCAATCAACTTTGAACCTTAGGTTATAGTGATAAAGTTGAAAATCTATTAAAGAAATTTGACAGATTGTAGTAGGTTGATGTTCTGGCGTCTGTACAAAACCGATTTTTTAATGAAATTCGTTACGTCATCACTGTCAGTTATAAAACAGAGTCCCCAACGCGCGTCTGTTGGTCTGTCTGTCTGAACGCGATGAACACAAAAACGTCCGAACCTGTTTTCATACAGTTTTCATCAATAAACGGTGATTCATGGGGAAGGTTTATGTGTGTTATGGTGTCTTGTCTAAATTGGCTGAAATATGACGATGATTGTTGAAGATGTCGGAAAAATCACGCCGATTGGGAGCTACTTGTAACACCCGACGCCATCACACGCTTACTTATTGGGCAAATGACGAAAATAGCTTAACGAGATTAAAAATGTGACCAATGAGTAAGCTTCATTGATGTCGCGTAACGTGGTGTGTTATAATATGTTTCCACCTTTACTGGCGTGTGCCGTGTAAACATTGGATATTGGCACACAGATAGTATATTGTAACCTGGATCAACACATATTATGGTTCTTAATTCACAAAAGACCCTTCCACACATGAAACTTCCACGGTTGAATTACAGAAATAAACATCATTTCTTATTTTTTATTGGAGTGAAACTTCTTTACGCACGCTTGACTTGGGGAGTAAGCTGGCGAACGCGTGACGTAAGCGTTACGAAAAGTGTGATCGGGCGAGGCGAACGGGAGTTGAGTGGGGGATATAAGCAAGACAAAGCAGTGCGCGCGCACATTTTCTTTCTCTCTTCCTCTCATAGCGAAGTTTCACTTCAGTCGTGTGGTCATAAGCACACTCGGTTTTTGAGGTGAAACTTCTTTACGCACGCTTGACTTGGGGAGTAAGCTGGCAAACGCGTGACGTAAGCGTTACGAAAAGTGTGATCGGGCGAGGCGAACGGGAGTTGAGTGGGGGATATAAGCAAGACAAAGCAGTGCGCGCGCACATTTTCTTTCTCTCTTCCTCTCATAGCCAAATACGTTTGAAGTTTCACTTCAGTCGTGTGGTCATAAGCACACTCGGTTTTTTTTTTTATTTCTAGTTATTACTATGACATAGCGGAAAATAAATGCGTTTTCTTCGTTTACGGCGGCTGCGGCGGCAACGCCAATCATTTTTACAGTCAAGAGGAATGTGAACATACTTGCATGACAGCGCTAACTATGCGCAAGTCTTTAAAACGTAAGTACCTATAAAATACATAACATAACAAAACGACAGTAGCCCGTAGTCATCTGCCTAGCCTTTTCCCAACTATGTTGGGGTCGGCTTCCAGTCTAACCGTATGCAGCTGAATACTAATATTTTACATGAAGCGACTGCCTATCTGACCTCCACAACCCAGATACTGGGTAATGCGATACCCCTTTGGTAAGACTGGTTGTCAGACTTTCGGACTTCAGAGGAACCGTAACGACTGTCAAAGATCCACGAATTACAGCCGGGACTAATGGCTTAACGTGCTTTCCGAGTCACGGAGGGGTCTCAGTATGTAAAGATGGTCACCCATCCACAGACCAACCGCGGCAAGCGTAGCTTAACCTGATCGATCGACCTGTGCGACTGCTATTGCTTAGCCACGGGCCCCTCTTAAAAAATGGGTAGATAATAATTGATATTTGGTAGTTATTTTATATTTATTTTAAAACAATATTTATTTATTTTGGCAAATTTTAAATACCTATATAAAAACTATTTATATTATGTACATACAAATATATACCTAAAAGGAAAAAAGGTAAGTTCTAACTGGGCATCGAAAAATTCGTCCGCATCGCTGTCAGGGGAAAAAGTGCCCAAAAGCACATGCTAAAAGGATGGGTAATTTAATATTATTTCAAACTATTTTACGCAATTGCTGTTCAAATAGGATTTGGTTTCGTTACATTGTTAATTAAGGTGAAAGGGGATAGGAGATTTTTATAATTATGGAGCGTTACCTACTGTCGCGCCATTTTGATTTTTATGAGCCTTACCTACTGTCGCGCCATTTTGATTTTTATGAGCCTTACCTACTGTCGCGCCATTTTGATTTTTATTATTATGGAGCGTTACCTACTGTCGCGTCATTTTGATTTTTATTATTATGGAGCCTTACCTACTGTCGCGCCATTTTGATTTTTTTTCCAAATGGCGGCCACGCATAAGACCTATATAAATCTATAAGTTCTATAACTAAAATCAATGCAATCAGAAAAATAAGACCAACCCCCGTAAAGCTTCACGTTTACAAGATATTAAGGATCACCGCCATTTAGAAAAAAAAAAACAAAATGGCGGTTCAGTAGGTATTTATTAAACCATAAATAATTACAGGCACGCATTTGACACAGAAACAGATGAATGCTTTACGTTCATGGGATTCCAGGAATATTGAGGCACTTCAAAACCATAGACCATTGTGAAGAGCAGAAGAAACTTGTAAGTTATAAATAATAAAAACATTACTGAGTAAAAGCAGTTTTTTTTTATTTTTATTTAAGTACTCTTAGTCTTCTTCTTCGTGTCGCTGGCACGACTGTAGGTGTTTTAAATCTGGTTTTCCCAAAACTTTGCCACTTCCACGGTCACTTTACTTCCGCCCCCCCCCCCCCCCCAAATATACCTTTCAAAAATAATTATTTTCCATTTGTAGTAAGGAAGGTACTAAAGTTAAATAAACAAATGAATTAGTCATTAAGAAAGTGCGTAAAAAGAAACAAGAATTACAATTTTTTACGGGACTTTCGGTGAGTGCGGGCGGGAAGCAGAGGGGGTTACGTTGAGCCACTGCCGCCCGCCGCTCTCATCCATCACTCACGCAGTAATATAGATAAAATAGGTAAAATAACAGTAGGTACCTGGGATTGATAATTTTCGATAGGAATGAGTTTCTATAAGGAATTTAACGTATAAAAAACCATGAGAAAAGAAAACCAGTGAACTTGTTTGACTTTTATCCTCTGAAATCGAGTGGACGTCCTCTGAAATCTGCCGCCCCTAGCCCGCGGCCTATACAGCCTATTGACAAATCCAGGACTACCACGACGTCGTCGGTGGCAGCGCAGAACGTCACTTAGACTGCATTTTTTGGAACACAGAGGGCAGGATAGGAGGTCGAGTATGGTTTGTGACATATCTCCGCAATCACACCCTACAGCAGCCGTTACGTCGGTAGCCCCAATTTACCAGGTTGGACTTACATCTTGCCACTTGTATCCGGAGACGGTTCAGAGACTTCCAAGTGGACCACGGAAGGTTACACCCTGCAGGGAGAAGCTCCTTTCGTGGTAGATAGTAAGTAGGATGGGGAAGAGTATCCTGCCACAGTTTGCAACGGGCGGCGGCCGGGTTTCCTAACAGAGGTGCTGTGTATTTTTTACCCGACTGCGCCAGAAGGAGGGTTATGTTTTTCGAGAGTATGTATGTATGTGTGTGTAATTGTTTGGCACGCTCTGCGGCCTGAACGGCTCGATGGATTTTAGCTTGAGAGGTATCGTTAGATTTGTATTTACGGTGAGAGTGACACTGGGTAGTATATCAAAATAAAAAAAAACAAAATGGCGGATTTTTGGCGAAATATTATGCCTTCAAAAAAAGATCGAAAATTCGTAAGACGGATGGAGAGTAGACAGCCAGCGCGGCGTAGGAGAGGAAGTATCCCCCTCTCTTTCTACGGCGCGGCGAAAATGTATGCCTGTTGTCTCGTTTAGGCGGCGCAGGGCGCTTGCGCGAATGTTCGTGTGTTACAGCGTGCCACGCGCATCCATGGATGGTGACAGCTGATGGCTCGACCGTCTGTGTAGTTGCCACACTGCTGTGTATTCGTAAAGTTATTATTATAAAACAAAAAAAAATAGCTAATTTAATTGTCATGTTTGTGTACGATAGCGCAATAAAAATACTGTATTCTACCACATAAATGATAGTACTTTTATACTGATAATTAAAGCAATTCGTGCAAAATTATTCCCTAAGGCGCGTCGCCCACACGAGCTAGAGTCGAGGCGGCGACGAGGCGCGGGCGCACGTTTTCTACAGGAATAAATATAGGTAAGTATGTATAGGCGAAATACCTATATTTATTCCTATATATGTGATGTAGATGGCTTTGCGGCACTCAAGCTGACTTCGGGCTCCGTAGGAGCTTTGCCGCAGCGGATTTACCGCCGCGCTCCAAAATATCCTTTTATTGTTTACAACTATAAGTACCGACCGTACGGACAGGAACAAATGAATCTTTGGAGACATAGGCGGAAGGTATTCTACCTGTCTCCTCTTACGCGTATTGGAGGTGTGGTTGTGATCGAAGAGCGGAAGTGAAACTCCAACTTGCAGTTAATAATATTGTAATTACCACACACGTATTATAGTTTACAGTTAGATACACTATTTAGCACATATAACTAATTAAAACTAGTAGGGACAAAATAAACGAATGACATAAAAATAAACTAATGTTTTAGATACGTGCGTACTGCATACAATACGGAAAATTAATCATGGCCGGTCCGAACTTCAAGCAGAAGCACACCCCGGACACTCCATACAACGCTCGCAAAATAATTACCTACTACTACTACATTAAAAAATGACGTTTGTATACGTATGAATGTGTGCGTGAGGTACTTGTGTTTGCGAGCGCTCTTGTTAAAGAACGGGCGACGAACATGCCGAAGTGCGGGGTGAGGTGCGGTAACTGATGTTAGTGCGGGGAAGGGAGTGTCCTTTCTGTACGTAGTACTTTAAGTATTCTGTGGCAGAAGGCTGCGCAATAACATTTTTTGGAACCAAATGAAATGAGGCGAGTGTGACTGAGAGAACATGCGCAAATGTTTAGAACAGCTATTCACAACCATCCGATAGGCTATAGTATCGAATATGACACATTTTGATAACCTGATTTGCTTTGCTCCCGACAACAAACAGCTGTCGGAAGAATAGCGGTCGTCTATTTGATTTAAACTGACAAAATTTTCGGGTTTTTTGACTTGTGAACAGCGTTTATTGATGATCGATACGCTACGGAAGCGTATCGAGTGGTTGTGAATAGCTATGCTGATATGATTGTGTCGGTTTAATGCCATCCTCATTCTAGTGTAAGAGAGAGACGCAGCTATTCATGACCAATAGCACCATCCCTTTATCGGGCTGGAATCATGATTGGCATTCATACTTTGCAATGCGGCCCCAGAGAGCCTGATTAATCGCCTCTTCGTTCACGCCTTATCATTCATTCATTCATTTCAGCCGAAAGATGTCCACTGCTGTCTAGGTACAGCCTCCCCCAAGCACCTCCACTTCGACCGGTTCTGTGCTTCTCGCATCCAACAGGTTCCTGCGGCCTTCACAAGGTCGTCGGTCCACCTTGTCGGTCCGCCTTATGCAGCAGTGGAATTGCAGCTTTATCAAATACCTTGATGGCCATTTAACTTATCTATAGGTACTTATAATAAAACTGTAGAAGTGAAAATTCTGTACATTGAAAATATCAAAAAAAATAAATGGCAGGAGGTGTTATAGACCGACACCGAACCCTAAATGTGATTAAAAAAATTTTTGTCTGTCTGTCTGTTTGTTCAGGCATCACGCAAAAACCACCGGTTCGATTACGATGAAACTTGGTATAATTATTCTTTAATATCCTGGGCACCACACTAGCTACTTTTTATCCCGGAAAAGTATATACAATAAAAAACAAACTTAATTTTGCGGTTCGATCCCTAGACCCGATTACTGTACCAAACGCAAATAATACGTTTGTCGTAGGTTACGTGGAGAGTGTGTTCTTTGTGAAGAGTAGGTATCCACTAAGAAAGTGTTTTTCGAAATTCCAAACCTAAGAGGGTGAATGGAGGGAGGGTGAAATTTCACGCGGACGAAGTCGCGGGCAGAAGCTAGTAGCAAATAATAGTTAATTATTGGCAACATTATTCTTTTAATTGTTGTTTCTACCGTGAAATTAATGATGCGGGTATAATTAATTTCGATGTAAATATTAATTATACTAATCAGTTATAAAAATAAAGAATTAATTAAAATGAAGTTACTCATTTTAATTTAAAGATGAAAGACACGATCGTGCTTCTGGCTATGGTTTTTTCTACAGGTTTTTGTGATGAAGAATCTTACGAAAGTTATTCCAAAGGTATACATTTTTTTTACATTTTATGTGGATCTTTGAGTAAATCGTTCGTGTCTAGTGGCTGCAAGCACGATTGCCGAATTGGGTTCCTGGATTCGATTGCCAGTTCGGACAACGTGTTTCCGTCTGAAATGACTCAAAAGAATATAGCCCGAAGTATTGGGATGATTGTATAACGCTGCCACGATGACTGTCCAAATCTAGGATAAGAAAACCAGCCCCATCCACCTGCTCAGAGTGAGATAGGGGGATGTAATATACCCGATGCAGTTCACTAGTGCGTTGGAGGACGTCTTTAAGACGCTGCACTGAACAGAGTATCAACGTGAACGGCGAGTACATCTCACACCTTCCCTTTGCCGATGACATCGTCATAATGGCAGAGACGCTGGGACAGTTAGACCAGATGCTGCACGGCCTAAATGGAGCCTCCCGGCGGGTTCGCCTCGGCATGAATTTAGCTATGATGAAAGTCCTGTAAAATTCACACCATCTATTAATTCGTATCCAATCCACATCGAAGGGTCGCTTCTCGAAGTTGCGAAGGAGTATGTCTACCTAGGGCCACTCGTCCAGCTCAGTAGACTAAACTTTGAGAACGAAGCCGACAGAAAGATCCAGTTAGATTGGGCAGCGTTTGGAAAACTTGGTCTGGTACGTCTTCTCGTCGCCTATGCCGCAATGTTTGAAGTCTAAGGTCTTCAACCAGCGTCCTGGCCATTATGACATACGGTGCCAAAACGTGGACACTGACAGTCGGACTAGTCCACAACTTCAAGGTCGATCAGCGCGCTATGGAGCGGGCTAAGTTCGGAATGTTTTTGAAGGATAAAATCAGAAATTAAATTATCCGGGAAGCAACCGGAGGTACCGACATAGCTTGCAGAAGCAAGCTGAAGAAGCAGTGAGCTGGCCATGTTAGTCGAAGAACCAATAGCCGTTGGACGAGTCTCGGAGTTGAGTCCGCGTATCACAGTTGCGTACATTACATATAGGCATATAAGCAGTGCCTACCTCGATATATCAACATAAGCCGGTCAATTACATTTTAGTGTGTGTGCCGAGTTAAGAAACTCACTAAATTATCATAGGTACCGAACAAAAAACAAAATCTTCATACAAAACAAACACGCGCGGCAGTAGGCAGTCGCCGGACGGCCTACTCCGCTCCCGTACTATTCGCACATTGTCATTGGTCTTTAGGTACTCGTTCAAGTTAATACGCACGTCTCCCGCGTAATACCATGACATTCGACCTTCGCAATTTATCACCCTTAAGTAGCTCAAATAGCCACACTTTTGACCTCACTTTTTTCTGATTAGGGACCGCGTTTGTCTAGACTAGACCCGGCCTAGTGCCTACCTATTCTGAAAACCAATGCACGCCACTGGCGTATCGGCAAGCGCAATGTGGGACGACCCACAGCTAGATAGCCCGACGTTCTTAAAAGGTGGCTGGGACAGACTGGATGCCGAAAGAGGAAGAGGGTGTTGTGGCGCAGCCTGGGAAAGACCTATGTCCGGCAGTGGACTGCGATAGGTTGAGTTAATATGGCCCATGGCCGGTCAGGATTTGTATCCGAATGATCAGTCCAAAGACAAGTACTAGGGTGGGGTGTAATATTCACCTCCTCTGCCTAATCTTTTGGTTTCTTTGTTTAGAAGGTTTAAATACGTATTGCGGACTCCCGATTGCGTTTGGACACTGCTCTCTGAGACTCACCAGGTAAGCATTTCCCTATTTAAATAACATACAATTTGCTTATTGTTCGTGGCTAAATAATACCAAAGTCCAAGCCCAAAAGTCTGACAACCAGTCTTACCAATTACCATGGTATCGTGTCACCCAGTAACTGGGTTCTCTAGGCCAAATAGGTAGTCGCTCCATGTACAGTCAACAAAAGAGATAAGTATAAAGGATCACCAGATATAGTTGAAGTTTAGTAAGAAACCGATGGATGTTGTCGACTGAAACTTAATTTGATAAACGAGCTGTATGTTTTCTATTAATAAAATTAAATTTTCTTCGAGAACATCCATCGATTTCTCACCAAACTTCAATTATATCCGACGATCCTGCATACTTATCTCTTTTGTTGACTGTACATAAAATATTGGTATTCACCTGCATCTGGTTAGACTGGAAGCCGCCTCAACATCATTGGGAAAAGGCTGGGCCGATTAATTGATCTATGTCTCTGGCCCAGTAAAGTGTCTGTATTCCGGTGGAATGGTATTGGGGTGTAAGTCAGGCACATGAGACATTGTAACATTATCTTGGGATAACAACGCCTTTGAAAAGTCCTTGGTATTGCAGATATTCATAGGCGGTGCTGCTTTAACCTTAGATGGGCCTTTGGCTGCAACCCGCACTAAGCCCTCGTGATCCTGCCGGGTCAGCGGGATTGTCCAAAAGGGTTACCACTAACCCGGAACATAAAGGGCTATGGAAGGAACACGGGTGGGTTTTAGTCAGTAAGAGTCTGACACTCCCTCCCGCTCCACCCAGAGCGGGAGGTGTCATTTGATGATTTCCCAACCACAAAAAAAAACCCCTCGTGGTCGTGTTATGTTATGTATGAGCCTTTGACTCGTTTGCCATTATAACACAACACATTTCCTTGAAATTTGTAGGACAACGTCTGTCGGTCTCGAGTAGTGGTGGCCCAGTGGTAACGGCCGCGACTTACTAGTAGTAGGTCGTGGGTTCGATCCCAGACAGGCGCTACTACTTTGTGTAAATTATTTCATCACCACTGCTCTCAAAACGGAAGGAAAACATCGTTTGGAAACCGGCATGTCCTAGAACCAAAAATTTGAAGACATTTGACATCTACCAACCCGCACTGGATTACGGCCCACTCCCTCTCGCAGAGAGGAGGTCTGTGTCCCAGCAGTGGGAACATTATAGGCTGATTATGTATGTATGTAGCTCGATTTGGAGTCACTACTACTGACTTCAAATTCAATTTACACTAGGTAAATATCGGGTCAGCACTGACTTGTCTCGAGTTTGGAGTCAGTTACTTACCCTGTCTAAATCAGCCTTAATGGGCGCTCAATCGGGTATACTCGGCTCCAGTCGGTCGGTGACGCTGCATCACGCTCGTCGCTCCACAAAGCTTGAGGGCATCCTACCTTAGGCGTGAATTATACAGAGACGGCGGCGGCGTAAGGTGAAGGCGCGGCGCAGGCGCTGCGCGCCTTGATGCCGCTTCTAAACGTTTTCACACAAAATGTGTGAAGGCGACGACATGCGCCTGCGCCGCGCCTTCACCTTACGCCGTTTCTGTATAATTCACGCCTTACGTTTGCTGATTCGCAGTCTCCACTCAAGAACACACCCACTCCAACGGACATCGGTAAATACTACTAATATGGCCGGCCCATTGCCTAAAATAAACGTATTTTCCGTCATTTCTTTTTATTATTATTTTGGCTTACAGGTATGCCTTTATGCCTGAAGTTAACGCATGCGTCCAATTTACATACGGTGGCTGCGGCGGGAACAAAAATAACTTCAGAACGCATGAAGACTGCAAAGTCATGTGTCGCGCCGGTCTGTCATCCGATATATATAGCGATGAAGATGAAGATGAAGAAGAAATAATATCTTATAGAGTAATCAATAAACGTGTTTTCTAATTTTTTGTTAGATGTTTTCGTGGATGGGTCGTGATCTTTACTTACCGAGGCCCCTCCGTGCAGGAAAGTCAGAAAATTTTACCTTTTTCACATTTCTTCTTTCAAAAATCATTTAGGTAAGTACAGTGATTTTTTAGAATACGAATCGATAGAATTTTATAATTCTTTTATATTTTATTTACTTTGCTCAAATAAATAAAATACAAAAGAATTATAAAATTCTATCGATTCGTATTCTAAAAAATCTCAATCATTTATGCAAAGGTGGGTCAACTAATTGCAGTCACTGACTATACTGACTTACCAATTTTTATTTTAAATAATCCCATTTCGTCAAAAACTCCGGATGAATGAAAAGGCCGAAAAAAGTTAAGACAAGCAGCCAAGAAACCAACAACAACACCCGGACGAATGGTGACGTTGCTTGCGTGTAGGTAGGTAAGCATACAACGATATATCTCTAAGCTCAAAGGGCGTACAGCCCAAAACATTGGTTTTCAGGAGAAACAAAAAACAAATATTTCAAAAACTGAAGTGTTAATCGACTTTTGTTGCTGACCGTACAAATATTTTTTTTATCAAATGTCCGCCCCTTCTTATTGATCCTGTTCATACTAACAAACCACAAATCTAGAACAAGGTTTTTTGTAACAGTGCCATTCTTTACTAAAATGAATGAGCTATTGTTTATTTTCCTCAACTAATGATTTATTTTCATTAACCCCATTAAAGTATCCATAATTTCCTTAATCCATAACTCACTTTTTTACCAATTATAATAGGGCTATTAAATGAAAATCTATATCTATACGAATAAATAAAATTGGAATGTCTGTTTGTAATATTAAGATAACCGCTTTTTACTAAATGCATATGGAGGTATACACGGTACACATACATATTATGTATACCAAAATATTTTTTTTTACAATTTTTGTCTGTCTGTCGGTCTGTTTGTTCCGGCTAATCTCTGAAACGGCTGGACCGATTTTGACGGGACTTGCACTGACAGGTAGCTGAAGTAGTAAGGAGTAACTTAGGCTACTATTATTTTAGAAAAAAAAATCACGCGGCCTAAGTCGCGGGCAGCAGCTAGTTATGTCATAAATTAATAATGGTTTGCGCAGTGACCTTAAGTGGCATGATTCAACATAAAATGGAGTGTTACCTCGTATGCTTTAAGTACCAAAACTCATGAGGAAGTTTTTTGGTACAGACGCCAGCACATCAAGCTACCCGAAACTGTCAAATTTTCCCAATCAACTTTGAACCTTATAGTTTAGCGATAAAGTTGAAAATGTCTTAATGAAATTTGACAGATTGTAGTAGCTTGATGTGCTGGCTCTGTACATTGTTCCATGTTAGTTTTTAAATAAATTATTTACAACATTATGTGGGCTCCTTTTTATGTTTCTATGTCAATTCATGTAATTGGTGTTGAACCGTTTTATGTAACTGTAAATAAATAAAATCATTAGTTACTCCATTTTCTTTTTACTCTGTGTAAAATAGTGACAATGTTTCAGTAACCTTGTGACCATTTCATTAAGATAACTGCTTAAAACAATTTGTATTTATAGAAGTCTAGACTTTACTATTGACTCAACTAACTGTCTTTGAAAACTATTATTTTCAAGTCTTAGAAAAATATTATTAAAAATTGGTGAAATTCGTATCGAAATTTGTGCTTTATAAACGAAAGAAAAAAAGTGCAAACTACATCGTTTAATTTTATTTTATTATTTTTTTTGCAACCAATACCAAATACCTACATCGTTTATTTTTGTTTAGTGTTTAAGGTGAAAAGAATGTCGACTTTTTGGTGTTTCTGTGCCTTTATGACTTTCATCAATTTGGCGAATACACAACAAATAAATGGTATGTATAATAATCTATATATATAAAAATCAAGTCCTGACTGATATATCAACATTTTCAACGCACAGTCTAAACCACTGGTCCTAGAGACATGAAATAAGGAGGGTGTGTTCTTTGTGAAGAGTGTAATAGGTATCCCACTAAGAAAGGGTTTTTCGAAATTCCACCCCTAAGAGGGTGAATGGGGGAGGGTGAAATTTCACGCAGACGAAGTCGCGGGCAGAAGCTAGTCTATATCTAAATAAAACAAAATCGGGTTAGTTACACCATTTATAACTCAAGAACGGCAGGACTGATTTTTATGATCTTTAATTTGTTGGATTTTATCTCCGCCCCGACTAGCATAATAAAGTCTATTAAAACATGAGACAAATTCACGAAAAAAAAAATGAAGATACATATTTAATTAATTTTCTCATACATTCGTTCTTATTGATTCGGAGGCGGTATACGAAGTCAACTATGTACAGACGCCAGCACATCAACCTACCCGAAACCGTCACATTTTCCCAATCAACTTTGAACCTTATGGTTTAGTGATAAAGTTGAAAATCTTTTAAAGAAATTTGACAGATTGTAGTAGGTTGATGTGCTGGCGTCTGTACTAAAACACAATTTCAGACACTATAGGTTAACGCTAGCCTAGACAGTAGAACTTCAGGGGTGCATACTTGTTCGGCTCGGCATGTTTCGGCATTTTGGCCCGGAAACACCCACTGCTGAATATAGGCCTCCCCTTTTTTCTGCCATACTTACCGGTTCCGTGCGTCCCTCATACTGGTGCACAATCGATTATTTATTTTGTAATTTTATTTTGTTTATTTGTATAGATATTTACATATTATAAACTAACATATAAACTATAATACTATTTACAATTATATGAAAAAATATTCATAGGGCATCAAAGAATTCGTTCGCATCGCTGTCAACAGGAACAATGCCCAAAAGGTTGCATTGCCACGTTTTATGGCAATGCTAATCCTTTGGCCAAGAAATAGGCTAGCCCTCTGGTCACGTGAAGAGTCGACTAACCGCTTGGCGATATCTCGAAAAACAAAGTGGCACTCGGACCCCATGGCCCTAGTGTTTCAACCCCAAACGGCACTATTGATATTTTATTAGATCTGGTTGTGGTCGGGTCAGGAACCGTGATCCCCAGCCCGACCACAATCGTACTCTTATTACTCAAAAAGTACAAGGCACAAATTCCTGGGATAAGTGGCACAATAAAACACAATTAAAATAACCAATTTGTGCCATAGTAAAATCTCCGTTCCATGTCGTGGTCGGGTCAGGAATCACAACACGAAGTGTGCTACTTTTAAAATTGCTCTCTGTGCTCCCACACCAAAGGTCTGCCTAACTTCCAGGGCATTATGGTCATTCCGTCTGGTCTCTTTCCATCGTCGCGTGGCAGGCCGTTGGGTTCTAAAACACCTGGCACCCGGCGGTGACAAGATATTTTGTAATTAATATGTACGGGAAATGCCGCTCGGCTTAGCTCGAATTGTGCCGAGCGAAGCCGAACATGATTCAGCGAGGGTAGCTGAACGGAGTTTAATTGCCTTATGTAAGAAAACTCCTTACTACTCTAGTTTGTCCAACCCGTAGCTCGCTCAAAAACCAACCATTGCTCGCTCCAAAACAATTTTTCCTCTATGCTCCAAAACCAAGTGAACGAATCGATCGCGATTGCGCCTTCCTTGACCACTTGTCAACTGTCACTGCTCGGTGTTGCCACATAAATAATCGTTCTGAATAATCGATAATTATGTCAGTTTAGTCGATTTAAAAAAAAAACCAACAAATGAATCTAACACTTATACTTCTGGGTCTGGGCACTGCGAGATTCCAACACGATAAATCACACTATTTACATAATCTTGAGTCTATTTCCAGGTGGTACTTGTCAATTACCTATCGATCCAGGCAACTGTGGCGTGCTGTCTCTTCTATCTACTCCTACTCTTAGGTAATTTAAATATCAGTATCATTTTGTTTACCTTACCCTAGAATCACTTTAAAAATACGACCAACCTGGATCTCGTGAAATCATTTTGTCGATCTATGAACACACATATTATAAACAGGGTTATTGGAAAACATCAACAATCTCTTTAGGGTACTCATCATTATGAACAACTTTTACTATGGGACCAAACCTGAAATCGCGAAAAAAAATCAGCTGTTCCCTACATTTTGACGAGTTGTACGAACATAAATGTAGGGAACAGCTGATTTTTTCCAATGACCATGTACATGGAACAGCAGATTTTTCATGTTTGGTCCCTTTGTACTAACTACTACAAAGGGACCAAACATGAAAAATCTCTGAAAAGTCGGCGACATTCTTTTCGCTCAGTCCAACCACTCAAATATGTGCTTTTTCTCATGTTCAGGTATGGCTTCGACAGAGCTAGTGCCCGCTGTATCCAGTTCACGTACTCCGGCTGCGGCGGCAACACAAACAGATTCACCTCCTACAACCAATGTCTGACTACTTGCTTCTCAACTCAACAGGTGTCTTTTAATGACATCGTTAACTTAGTTGGATATGTATTGACTGGTCAGAGCACTATAAATAGTTTAGTTGGGTAATGTTTTGTTTTGATTTACTAATCCCAGTCCCACCGGGGTAATTGCGTAACACACTAAGCCCGCTATCCCACTGGCGTTTGACGAGCGTTGGCGCTTCTCCAACGTTTGCGCAGCGCCAACGTTGCGCAGACGCGACGTTAACGTCGCCGCCCGCACTGGGCCCGCGTGGTGGACACTCCCTCTCACAGAGAGGAGGCCTGTGTCCCAGCAGTGGGGATATTATAAGCTGATTATGATGAAAAGAGATAGATACATAGTTGTAAGCTGAATGTTTACACCGCCGCCGCCGCCGCGCCGCCGCCGGCGAGTACTCGTTTATCGCAGCGACAAGAGCTATCAAAGAGAGTACTCGCTCAGCTACACTCGTTTGGCGGGTAGACCACTCGCCGAGAGACTCACGCTCAGTACATGCGCATATAGCATTTTTCTTCGTGAGATAAAAATACTGTACAAGCGAGTAATCGCTCATTGCCGTCGCGCACTCGATCGTGGCTCGCCAACTAGATTTAATTGCTAACTCTACTCGCTCCTCGTTAATCGCCGACAGCCTGGAAAGCCCAAAAACAAAGAGTAGAAACCAAAAATTCGAAGATATACTGCCCACTGCCCGCGTTGTGGATTACGGCCCACTTGCTCTCACAGAGAGGAGGCCTGTGTCCCAGCAGTGGGAACGTTATTGGCTGATGATGAATGACCGGATGTCACGTGGATGTTTCCGGGCGGATATGAATGAACTAACGCGTACGTGTTCCAGTAATCGTTGTAACTTGTTACCAAACATAAGCAGTAAAGTGTAACAATGGAAATGTAAACATTGTATACAGGGTGCGTACTTATACTTAATGTATTTTCCCACTTGAAAATGTTTTCACGTGACCACATCTCACTGCCTCGTACGTTTAGTGGTCGTAAGCGCTGAGCATGAAGTCCTGGTTTTGATTCCAATTCGAGCAAAGTGTTATCTGGTTATTCCATCTAGAATTTCTTAGTAGTAGTACGAAGACTAGATTTGTTCCCAATCATTCAACTCAGCCTATCGCAGTCCACTGCTGGACATAGGCCTCTCCCAGGCTGCGCCAGAACACCCTCTTCCGCCTCTCTGTCCTCCGCCTGCTGCATCCAATCCGTCCCAACCAGCCATCTTCTTTTCGTCGGTCCATCTAGCTGGGAGGCGTCACACTACGCTTGCCGACACGCGTTTATGCCCGGTTGCTGGCAAAAGTCAACACCTATTCTATTCCATTTCTCTCTATGGCAACGATGCCGAGCCCGATGCACGATGTCGACCATTTCTGCCAATGTTTGATTTGTTTGCCAAACAGAAACGAATACAAGGTGTAACAGAATTAACGCAAGTCCTGAAAGTACTTTGTTCATAATTGACTACTGAATCGATTTCAGTAACTTTTGATGTAGGTATTTTTTTCAAAAATTATGTATTTTGCCATACTGACCGCTGATTGAGCCAAAGAAAATTAAATCTTATTTCAAGGCAATAAGACTCAATTTTAAATGCATAAAGTAATGCTAGAATCAACACAATTTTCTTTATAACATCAGTTATTTTAAAAAAAATAAGTTTTGGTCATTGTATTATGCTTTTAACTCAATAATCTAATTGGGGTGTATGAGGTCTTGCGTTAATTATGTTACATTATTGTATACAAAGTGTTAAAAATTAACCTTAAAAACTTTAAAAGGTGCTTTAGACCATCGAACTGAACAACTCACTATGGGACCAACTCTGAAATCACGAAAAAAATGAGCTGTTTCATACATTTTGGTCGAGTAGGTTAGGTATTGAACTTTTGTATTAAACAGCTGATTTTTTTTTTCGTGATTTTGGAGTTAGTCCCGTAGTGAAAGTTGTTCAGTTCGATGGTCTAAAGCACGTTTTAAAGTTGTTAGGATTAATTTTTTAACACCTTATAATAAAAAAGACCTAAATGCTATTCTAGTTGTTTAACGAATTTATTAGATACGTAAGACGATTTGAGCAGGGAGGCGGTCCAATCAAGTCTTATTTTTTCTTACGTGGCCCCAGGAGGGGTCTTCGGGAGGATTGTTCTTACCTACGTAAGATCACAAATATTACTATCTATATCCCACCTTCCTGGATCGGCATGATGTGCTGGCGCTGCTGCTGCGGCTGCGGAAAACCTCAAGCGGCGGAAATACACTTTTAGTGTAGTTTTAGTTAAGTTAGGTTAGCTTTTTAAATTATGTAAATATACAATTATTAAAAATCCAAATGATATAAAAAAAAACTTTAAAGTAGGTATCTATTTAATTTTTTTGTAACTTTTTCAGAACTCACTTTTAGTACTTTTTCAGCAGAATCAAGACGACACAGTCGCGTATGTTGACGTTTTTGACAGATAAACAAATCGGATGACGTTTTTGACAGCAAATTTTTCAGATCACGTTTTTGACAGCAACAGATTTGACATTTACTTATTTAGAAAAATTTTCGAACTATGCTTTTGACAGCGGCTTAAATACATTTTAGAAACGTTTTAGTAGCCTGCTGTATATGGAAAGGAAACTGTGCACGATATAGAAAAACGAAAAACCATTGATTAACCACTACCCACTATGGTTAAACACGTGCGATTCGTAGCTGAGAATCCAATTTAATTGGATTACTTTAAAAAATAGTTTAAATGAATAATTATTATAACCAATTGAACACATTAACAGTTACTTTAATCAATAATTAATTGTTTAGCTAAGAGAAAACAGTGCTTTTTTTCATGTTTTATGAAGTTATGAAAAGAAACTTCAAACCACAGACAATATAATGATTAACTTCAGCAATTACAATTGCTTAGTTATATTATTAATTATAACCACATGCCAAACAAATGATTCCAAAAGTATTGATATAGAGATTAAAACCTCCAATGGTGAGTAGAATTTATCATCTTTTCTACTAAAAAATAAAGTCGAAGAGTTTTTTTTTTGTTTGAGCGCGCTAATCTCCGGAACGCAAAAACAATTTTTCAAATTCGACCAGAAAATCATGGCATAAAAAAAATTGATTTTCATATGGCAATGTCACTCGTTGGATGCGAGAAGCACAAAACCGGTCGAAGTGGAGGTGCTTGGGGGAGGCCTATGTCCAGCAGTGGACGTCTTTCGGCTGAAATGACGATGATGATGATGGCAATGTCAATCCATATGAAAATAACTATTTTTGTTTTATGCCATCTAGTAGACCTACATCAGTCGGATTTGAAAAATTATTTTTGCGTTTGATAGCCCAATTCTTGAGGAAGGCTGTGTAACATCACGCTAGGACCCTTTATTAGAAGCCGAGCAAAAATAAAGGAAATTAAAAAAAAAACGCTAAGCGAAAACGAAATAGGTAATAGTGCGGGTAGGCGATGCGATGCGACGGGGTGGTTTGGGGAACCAGAAATTTGAAGGCCTATTCAAACCTAAGCGGTATTCGCTGCCGGTGTGGGTAATACCGCGCGGGTTTTGCTCAAGTATTTACGGCTAGAGCGACCTGAGCGGTATTCGCTGCCGCTGTGGGTAGAAGTGCATACCGCGCGGGTTTCGCTCAGGTATTTAGTATCAAGTTCCGCGGCTAGAGCGACCTGAGCGGTATTCGCTGCCGCTGTGGGTAGAAGTGCATACCGCGCGGGTTTCGCTCAGGTATTTAGTATTAAATTCCGCGGCTAGAGCGACCTGAGCGGTATTCGCTGCCGCTGTGGGTAGAAGTGCATACCGCGCGGGTTTCGCTCAGGTATTTAGTATTAAGTTCCGCGGCTAGAGCGACTTGAGCGGTATTCGCTGCCGCTGTGGGTAGAAGTGCATACCGCGCGGGTTTCGCTCAGGTATTTAGTATTAAGTTCCGCGGCTAGAGCGACCTGAGCGGTATTCGCTGCCGCTGTGGGTAGAAGTGCGTACCGCGCGGGTTTCGCTCAGGTATTTAGTATCAAGTTCCGCGGCTAGAGCGGAATAGACACATCAATAGATCTCAAATTGCATTTATCAACTCTGAAATAACGAAAAAAATCACCTGTTTCATACAAAAGTTCAACACCTACTTGATCATTTAGCTCCCTTCAAAATGGTTGAGCTGAATGGTGCTAATCCATGCGTCATGTTCGTGAACGGGCGCCGTCAGTAGGGACTGGTCATCTCTTTGCTGCCACGGCTTATTTTAATTTAATATTTTAATTGTTTTTTTTCTCATCTTCTCATTATGGACGCTTTTAACGTTCTGCATCGTTCTCACATGTATAATTTTTAACATGAATGATGTAACCAAGACTTTGTAACCAT